>CM077009.1:105518412-110927843 GCA_039090855.1 Macrothele yani | reverse complement strand
CAATTAATACTTCTGCAATTTAAGTAACTATAAATTGCCTGCTTTACCAGTATTTGCTATCTAATGGGGATTAGCCATGGGTACATGATTTTTGTCACATAAAAAGAAATTGCTGATTCCTAAGGTTTTGAAATATTTGTTGTCCTGGCAGACAAGTTGCATTTACACTCTACAGATTCTAGAATATACATATATGCAAATGCCATTTGCAAGACATCCTCAATACAATAAATATTTAACAGGAATTAACGAGGATAAATTTATTAAGGTACATTACCTCTCAAATTTTCGATCTAAACACTAGATCTTCATCAGGAGTTCTTGCTTCCTTCTACTTCCACAGGTCTGGTGACCAAGCCTGATGGATTTTCCATCCAGCATGGTCATTGATGTTGCCACCTTGTGTCTTGTAAATTTCCAGGGATTCCTCTAATTTCCGGATAATTGCATGGGATTGATGTTTGATCACTTTTAAGGAGTTCCAGTCCATTTTGTGGCCAGTTTCTTTTATGTGCCTGTCTAATCCTGTTTTATTTGAGCTGTTCCTTATTGCTGCTTTGTGTTCTTTAATTCTGGTGGTTAACCTTCTTCCTGTTTCTCCTATATATGGTAATACACAAGAACAAACTATTTTATAAATGACTCCTTCCTGGAGTAAAGTAGTTTCTTCTTTTTGTTTTAGGGATGGTAAGTATTTTTTAATTTTTTTATTCAAACCTGGAGCTAACCTAATTTTATATTTACTGCTGATTTTTTCAGTTTTTCAAACAGTCCCTTGTGGTAAGTGACTTTTCTTGTGAATAAATATTCAATTTTTTCCTTATTTTTGTCTGTAGTGCCTGTTCTGTTCCTAGTAGGATTTTCGTCCAGTAGTTCACAAATTTCTTTTGAAGGGTAATCATTTTCTAATAAGATTGATTTTAACTTATTTTTACGTTTTTTCTTAGCTTCTGAAGTTGAATTCAGGTTTTCAACTTTTTCTTTAAATTGTAAAGCTACATTTTTTTATATAATTAGGGTGATCTGATTTATAATTTAAAATTTTTCCTGTATTTTGTAGGCTTCTTGTATAATTCTGTGGTAATATATTTTCCTTCCCACTTCAAAGTAATATCTAGGTAATTTAGCTTATTTTTGTTTTGCTCTTCTAAAGTGAATTTTAGGGATTCATCTTGGGCATTAAAACCTTCTAGGATTTTTGATGGGTATCCACTCGAATCTTGATCTATGATGAAAAGGATATCATCCATGTATCTAATATACATGCAGAAAATTGAAGGTTTCAATAGGAAGGGCTCTTCTATTTTACTTACGTAATAATTTGCCAGGAGAGGTGCTAATGACAAACCCATTGCTAGCCCACATCTTTGCTTATAGAAGCAGCCTTGGAATTGAAAAAAATTGTTGTTTAGAGCAAACACTGTAAGTTCATGAAGGCCTATTGCTTCTTCTTTATTGTATTCATGAAACACTACTAGGTCAGATAGGTCATCTGCTATGTAATCTATGAGTTTGTCCAGGTTTATATTCGTATACATGGACACTACAACTAAACTTGCCATGGAAGGATTTTCTAATTCTGGAAGTTCTTCTATTTTCTTCAATTGCTTCTTCAGTGTTCCTTATCAGTGTCTTAGGTTTAGGAAGCAACTTTGATAGATGAAACAGTAAATAATAATTCAAACTGGACAGAGGAGAATATTTTGAGTCAATAATAGGCCTGATAGGTTATCCTTCTTTATGCAGTTTTAACAAACCATACATCTACGGAGTACGATGGGTAATCATTGAATAATTTTTGAAGTTGTCACAAATAATATTTTTCTTCTTAAGTGAAAAGAGCAATTTTCTATAATTTGCGATCGTCGTTTCTAGCGGATCAATATATGTAAAAAAAAAAAAAAAAAAAAAAAAAAACACTTACATAAGTAAAAATTGTTCCCAAAAAGTATCAAAGTTGGTGGTAACCCATAGTTAACCTCAGCTTTCCATAAACATGATTCAGTGTTCACACTCATTATGACTCTGCTTACAAAATAAAAGGAATAAAAAGTCCTAAGTTAACATAGATATTGAAATGGTTTATCTCCTGGTTTAATCACCAGCTACACAGATTAGATGTTTTATTTTTTGTGTTCGATTAACTGAGCATTTACAGCTCAACCTTATTTAAAAATGCTTACTTGTGAAATGTAGCTCTGCAATTCTGTTCCTTTTATTCTTACAATTAAAAGCTGCACAGTGAAATGGCATTTTAATGTTGATATAATTATCCAAAATGTGCTGATAACTGTGAATATTCAAAAAACTGTATCCTTAAATTTGTAATTAAACATAACATGATTGCCAAACAGCTGAAAGAACTGAAGTGACTCTTTGACACATGCACAAGTTGTACCTCAACAAATATGGCAGGCCTTCATCTCATTGGCTTCAGCTGTCTCAGTGGAGAACCAATCACAGAAGCACTCTATGTATTTCTATCTTATTGCTTTCACCCAAAAATTGAGTTGACGTGACTTGATAAGAATTCTGTTTTTCGTTTTTGTTTTTTGGACTGGAGGTTTAACACGACCACTCTGAGCAACTCGGTGGGATATAAGCAGTCGCCCTTCCCTAATTTAGAGCCACTGGTTTCAGGGAAGGGAGAAAGCCAGCGCCATAAGACAAACACAACATCCATGCCTCACCTGGACCCCCCATCGCATATGAATGACTAAAAAAACTATTGACTTAATAACAGAACTGAAAGTGCACTGGGATACCAAATGAGATGCGAATCCAAGCTGTTAAAACCAGAACCAAAACTTTTTAAATTTCTGACTTCTCATCTAACTTTCTGTACTTTTAATTCTTCTGTACAAGCAAGAAAAGCATCTCCAAACTTTATATTTGGTGTGAGAGAATCATATACAAAACAACGAAGAAATTGTCAGCATGTGCTTTAAAAAAAAGAGAAAAAATTGAAGAACTATATTCGGTAGCATAGCATTACAATATGCAACTCTTTCTTGACAAGAACATACCCAGTTGCTGTTGTAGTCTTCCGCCCATGAATTGGCCGCTAGAGCGAAGCTTTGTTTCAACAGAGCAAAGCTTGATGTCGTTGCCTCAGCTTCTGTTCACAGCATCGTACTTGCAGGTAAATTTTACAGTAAAAATCTTTAAAATGCACTATAAAGATGAAATTTTTTTACCATTTGCCATGACATTTTTTTACCATTTTTTTTACCATGAAGATGAAATGTTTTTACCATTTGCCATGAAATTGCATACTTTAAAACCTGTATATCTCACTTCTTTGAAATACTTCAACATTTGCGGCAAAATAATTTAGGACGTTAAACTACTACACATTTACTGGTTTTTTGCTGTATGAATGTACATATGCACTGAAAGATGACTATTTTGCGAGAATTTCTTATGGCAGACTTCACACTCATGGGGCTTTTTTCCTGTATGAATGTACATGTGCAGTGGAAGGTGATTTTTTGTATGAATTTCTTTTAACAGATTTCACATTCATACGGTTTTTCACCTCTATGGGTATGCATATGAACTGAGAGATCACTATTTCCTGTAAATTTCTTGTTGCATATTTCACACTCATGGGGTTTTTCATCTGTGTGAGTGTGCATATGGAGTGTAAGCTGACTACTTTGCTTGTGACAGATTTCACATTTATGTGGGCGTTCACCTGTGCGAGCTCACTCGTGTGCCAAAAGCTGATTTCTTGTTGAGCATCTGAAGTGGCATATTTCGCACACATGGGTGTAGGTGTGCACTGATACACATCTTTCTGCCACAAACTGCTTGTTGCACACTGCACTCATATTTTTTACATCTGCAGGACCCATTAAATGCTTCAGATGATCGTATCATGTGATATATGGTATGGCACTGCACACATTGATGTTATTTTTGCATATATGAGGACGAATCTCGGAAGTTGATGGGGAGCAAATATAGAAGTAATCAATCCCTACATTTACCTTGGACAGCAGATATTAAGTAAGATATCAAAGAAAAATCAATAGGCATATAAAACTTGGCTGGAGTACATTTAGAAGAAACAGTACAATTTTCGGCCTGAAGATGGTGCAGAGGCACCGAAATGCATTACCGCGATAAGAACAACTGCTAGTATTCAATGTTGTTTTTAGCATTTTCGTTTGAGTTATTCATATTCTGTTTCTTCTTGTGTTCCCATTCTGCATCTTTAGTCTTCGTATGCCATAGTTGCCAAACTGCTTTATTGTCATTCTCAATTATTTTAGAAGTCGTGACATTTCATGTTTTTAATTATCATTCGAAAAATCCTTGTTTGTCCATACTTTTGTCTCAACCTTGTGCAGCATCATTGGTCAAGTTGTATAAACATCTGAATTAACTTAAGAATTTGGATACATTGCTCTATTCAACTAGTGAAAGGTTACTCAACGTTTCACCTCCTGCCCTCCCTATGACTGGCATATTTTAGGACTATCAATGTAAGTAATGCTCATATTCCTTCTTATAATATTATTTCAATTCTGCAATTTGGTCAATGTCAATGATTTGTTTGCATACATAAGTAATATATACGTACGGGCCATATTACAACCACTTGAATATCCCCTTCCTCTCAGATAATGAGATATATTTTGGAGACTACAGTTTCTGTATAGAATATAGATATGCATATTCTTCATAACACTCCGAGAGAGCGCGATGTGGGTGCACTCAAGTGCGGGAGAGTGAATTCAGCTCCTGAAACAAACGTGCAAAGAATTCATATTTGGGTCATTCCATGCCAAATCAACCAAAGCATTTCAATATTTAACCTGACCATCTCAGATTTCAATGAAACCTTCAGGGATCATTCTACCTAATGATATAAATGAGAATATATTTTCAAATGTTTTTTTATCTCATTGGGTTTTCATGTAGTTAATTTTTAAAATTTTGAAAAATCGTCATTTTTTGGCTTGCATAAACTTTTTAATCTTGAATATCTCAAGTTCTATAAGGCCTAGAGAGTTGTTTGACTCCTCATTTTAAAGAGAATTTCATATGTTTTAATTTGATATGCAACTTGACTGTGCTTGGTGAAAAAAAATTTAATTTAAAAAAAAATAATTTTTAAAATAGTGTTTTCTAAAAATTTTGAAAAAAATATATGTATTTTGTAATATTATAAGCTTTAAATCCTGAAACTTTTAGAGTGGGATCTCAATGGGATCAGGAGCTATGGCAAAAAACTTAAAGTTACTGTACAAGTAATAATGGATTATAATTCTCATTTTAGTGTGTTTACATGATAACAGACACTGGGTTTTAAAATCTACATACTACATCATACTAATATAAAGTCAAACATAAAACAAGGGAAGGATAGTACCAACAGGCTAAAAGTTTTACCTGGTAAAATTAATAAAAGTTTTTTTTAGTTAGCACTCAGAGTTGTAGTTACGCCAAAATAGTGACCTCTTAGTTTTTCTTTAATTTACCAAATAATTTCTCGTTTGCCTTTTTGGTTTCTGAGTCTGTAAGTCGATAAACTCTTCCTGTAGCTGTTGTAGGATCAACTTTTGTTAAAACCTCACTTTTATGCACAACTAGTATGTCAGTAAATTGTGGGTATTTGAAAGATGGAGAAAAGCCATGTGGTTCTAAAAAACTTATTTTTACTTCATTTCCTTCTATTCCTAATACACAACCTAACCACCACTTGTCTGAGTATTGGCATGTAACAAAGCCAACAATGTCATTAATTTCCAGATCATCATCAGTGTCATCAGCTGAAACTATTTCTACACTTGATTCCTCTGAAAATGAGTAGCTTTTCACTAAAACTCTAGTCTCATTCACAGGACTGTAACTGTGAAATTGTTGAGTACCCTTTATTGTTGTTGCTGCTTCAAACCTACTCTTTAAGGTCTTTTCCTCTGCCTCATATTCGTCTGTAGTGGAATACAAAAAATTGATGTTGACAATATTGTCTTTAGCCCAATCATAAAGTTGGTGAGGGGTCATAATTTGACCATTGTAGAAGATTCGTAGATTAGCCATTTACAGATCTCAATTGTTTCTTATAATAATTATGACCAGGTTTCTTAAATGGGTTACAACAATATACCAAAAAATGCTTTGATGTACTGGATTCACCCATATTGTCACAGAGTCCTAATAATAGAGTAGAGTTAAAATTATAAATAATAGTACAAGTCAAATTGTCTGACACAATAAAAAAATATCTTATATAATAATAGGGCTTTAAGACTAAATAGAACTGATTGTACTTTTGAACTGGAGAGAGGCCTAGTTGTTCCAAACAAAGATGTCAAAAATGGTTAAACTTATTACTTTAACAAACACATACCACTTATTTCACTTCCACTGAAAAAAAAAACTATTAACTTATAATAATCATATTTTTATGTGAAACACTTTAAGTAACACTGCCAACAACTAACTATTCACTCACTGAGATCTTAGAGGAAACTAAGCAAAAGTTGAGTTAGAGTGGGCATGAGTCACACTCCTGCAAGAACATGAATCAGACAAGTCTGTACAGGCAAAGAATACCTAACGAGAAGAAGTTAAGGCTCAGCGAGACGTAACTAGCACCGCCATATCTTCAGAGAAAAATTGCAGTGCACAGAAGCTATCATAGAGGCTGATGCCGGAGCAGACAGAGCAGACTGCGCATGCGTATTTCTGTTGACTTCAATCTTTGACTTTAATTCTTTGGGTAAAGAACAGTCAGCCGTCAACCGAGCTACTCAGATTCACAGCACGTGATTGTAACCTTCTCGTTGGCATAATCACTTCTCAAATCGGATATAATAGTTTTGTTATGCCAATCGGGTTAGTTAAGGCTTTTGTTTGTTCTTCAGTTTTTCAGAAACATTTTCAGTAATGCCAAATACTAGGGAATGTCTTCTGCATTTTGTACGGATCCTTAGGTCTAACTGCAATATTTGCTGAAATTTAATTTAAATAGTAATACTAATGCTATTGCATATTTTTTTCACCCAAATAAAGGATGGGCAGGATATCAGAAAACAAAAAACTGCTCTAAGCAAATTGTCATCAGATCGAAAGAAACCATCATGGATCAAAGAAAAGCTACACTGCCATAGTCCCCCTAACGTGTTTTACTCCTGAATGTTAACTTTCCCGCAGAGCATATTATCTTTTAAGATGTGGTGGCGCTGTTGTAGCCTGTTTTACGTTATCTCTATGAGAGTTGACCTTCTTTAAGCGTTAGATATTCTTTGGTACAGGCTTGTGCCAGAACACCTGTGATCAGCAGACTATTTGCTCACATGCTATCCCTAATTTATCTGTAGGTTTAGCAAATCATTATCTGTAATAGACCCTAATTAATGTAAGTTGGTTACCTTATAGCCAATGCATTTTTCTTTTTTTTTACCTTACAAAAGTTAAAGGTAGCAATGTAGCCCTAACTGGTATTTAAAACAATACCATTGGTACCATAACTCCTGATCCCATTGAGATCCCACTCTAAACGTTTCAGGATTTAAAGCTTATAATATTACAAAAAACATATATTTTTTTTCAAAATTTTTAAAAAACACTATCTTAAAATTTCTTATTTTTTTTAATTAAAAAAAAACTTTTTTTCACCAAGCATAGTCAAGTTGCATATCAAATTAAAACTTGTGAAATTCTCTTTAAAATGAGGGGTCAAACAACTCTCTAGGCCTTATAGAACTTGAGAAATTCAAGATTGAAAAAGTTTATGCAAGCCAAAAAGCCAAAAAATTATTATTTTTAAAAATTTTAAAAATTAATTACATGAAAACCCAATGAGATAAAAAAAATTTTTAAAATATATTCTCATTTATATCACTAGGGAGAATGATCCCTGAAGGTTTCATTGAAATCTGAAACGGCCAGGTTGAGTGATTGGTTGATTTGGCATGGAATCACCCATTTACAGCATTACATCTAGTGAATGCTGACATAGAATATTCATTATAGCATGTTATTCATTTATATACTTATATATAACTTAGTTTTCAGTACAATTTTGAAGAACAATTTACCATTTTTCTTATAAGTGTTTAGTCAATGCATTCTTCCATGGATCAGATATGAGCACTTTTAATAAAAAAAACCTGCAAGATCAAAGAAGCACAGACAGATGCAAGCTTGGTGTAACTGGGAAAGATATGAACTTGTGGCTCAGGAAAATGACAAGAGTTGGTGGCATCATGATCAAAGTAAGGACCCTCAAGTGGTAATGGGCTAGATATACAGGGTGATTCATAAAGAAGTATATGGTTTCAACGCACTATAAAACAAGAACAATGTAAGATATTTTATGTTACCTGTAACAGAATTGTAGGGGAATGTTTTAAGTTTTTTAGAGACAGTTGCAGATGTTCTATGTGTGCACCTTTAGTCACATGACACACATCGAGCCGGTAATCCATTTCCGCCCAAAACCGAGGTAAGATATCTGAATCAAGTGCAGTGATAGCGGCTGTGATACTCTGTTTCAGCTCCGCTAGATCAACAGGAAAGAGAGGGGCGAATACCTTGTCCTTTACGTACCCGCACAGGAAAAAGTCACAAGGTGCTAAGTCAGGACTTCTGGGTGGCCATTGGGTCAGTGGCATGTTGTAGTCCATGACTCATCCAATCCAAGGTTCGTACTCTTCCAAGCAAAATAAATTCAAGCACATTTCAAGGACTTTTTAAACCTGAATTATCATGTGTGTGTAGTGTCAATCAGTCAGTAGATAGGTATTTTAGTAAGTTCAGAACATTAATCTTAGCTGGGGAGGGCACACCTTCAATGACCTGGCTATTAACCCTTGACTCCAGTTGGTTTATTTTATTAACTTTGAATTGCCCCTCTGTCTGGGGTTTCCCAAAATCATTTTATTTTGTGGAATATTTTTAAAGGGTACATTATTTTCACATTCATCTGCTGGTATGACTTTCACTGTTTGCCTTGACTTTTTATTGTTGATGCATTTTTTGATGCAGCCAGGACATGAAGTATCCATGCATGAAGCACAAGCAATTCCTGGAAGTTCCACCCTCTGGCAAGAATGCATCCCTAACCCTAGTAAACAGAAGCCCAACATAATTTGTAAATACACCATTCCACTTATTTTACTTACACAGCTGACGCTTTACTCTGTAATCATATCACAGCCAAGGCACCAGCTGTCCACACACTCCCCTGGATTGAAAAACGTTCTGTGCTATGTGATCAGCTTGGTGTTTTTTATCAGAGCTAAACAGAAATCTCCTATACATCTTTTTAGCATAAACAGCTATTTAATACATGCTCTTTCATATCATTACTTAAAAAACAAAAACAAAATATTTCAAGTACTATTTATGGAGCCTTAAAACTTTTCAAGTACTTTCAAGAACTTGAAAATGAACTTTTTATTCAAGGACTTTTCAAGTACTTTTCAAGTACTTTCAAGAACTTGAAAATGAACTTCTTTTATTCAAGGACTTTTCAAGGTTTTCAAGGAGTGTACGAACCATGCAATCCATCGGTGAGGAAGATATTCATCGAGATAATCTCGCATGTCGCCTACCCAGTGCGGTGGTGCACCGTCCAACTGGAGAATAAAGTTGTCACTGTCGTCTTGCAACTGTGGCATCAATCAAAGACTTAACATATCCAGAAAAGAGCCTCCTGTGACAGTTTTCTCATGAAAAAAGAAGGAGCTGTACACTTTCTTTTTGGACACAGCACAGAACACATTTACCTTAGGGGAATCTCGCACATGTTGCACACTAAATCTGGGATTCTCCATTCCCGAAAAGCGAACATTGTGCTCTTTTACCTGACCACTCACGTGAAATGGAGCTTCATCGGTGAAAACTAAGTGATCAGCGAAATCGTCTTTTTCAAAACGGTGCTGCATTTCGGCACAAAATTCAAAGCGCTTTGTCTTGTCAAGGTCAGTGAGATTTTGCAACATCTGCACTTTGTATGGAATCATTTTCAGCTTCTTTCTCAAAATTCTCCAGACAGTGGGCTGGGAAATTCGCACTTCACGACTCACCCTCCGCGTTGATTTTCCCGGGCTTCGTTGAATGGTGGTGCAAACACTATCGACGACTTCTTCCGATACACGCGGTCGTCCAATACTTTTAAGTTTGCATAAACAGCCCGTAGTTTCAAATTTTTTATGCCAATCGTAGATAGATTTTCTGGTTGGAGGTTCTTTCCTAAATCGTGATCGAAAATGCCGTTGCACAACAGTTACAGATTCCGTTTTGCTCAATTCAAGAACAAAAAACGCCTTCTCCACTGCAGATGCTGTTATTTTGACTGACTAATCACGTGACACACGCACTGTTGCCTACATTACTTCCCTCAGTAGCAGGACACAAACTTTATGAGTACATCTACCTAACGGTTCACAGTTGTGGTCTGTGTTTTCAACTGTTACTGTTTTACAGCATCTGGAAACTGCATACTTCTTTATGAATCACCCCGTATTGCTAGAATATCACAATCAAACATGTTGATTTTGCTTGCAGTGCTATTGTGTCATACACAGTCATCTGATGAGAAATGTGTAAGCAGTAACGTGCCCAATGCAAGAGGATGCACACCAGTGTTGCCATTCTACTGATTTTGACTTCAGTTCACTGATAGAATTTTGTAATGTACTGATTTTTTTGTTTTTGTTTAAGACTACCTACACCCATGCCGTCTAAGGATGTCTACATTCTATCAGTACTCACCTTCTATTGATCCAGTCAATGAGACTCACCTCAGAACTGCTCTGAAGAGAAAATTCTGACAAAGACTAAAATCACTCAACACCTGCTTCCTTTTTTTTTTTTTTTTAAATTCATACCAGTTGTCAGGTATTATTTTCTTTAATTCTAGATAACTAATTAGTCTGTTATACAAAGATTTTCTTTAGTATTGTTAAAATGCAGAATAGTAGGTGAACATCTGTAATGTGGAATTTGGTTTCATGACACTGTTTTTTAGTAGAGCACTTATGTCATGTATTTTGGGAACATCTGGGTGTCGTTTAGTAAAAGTAAGTACATAACTCTTTGTTTTTAAGAACACAACAATGGGGATTGATTTAACTGAATTTTAATGATGAGCATCTTTTTATAAAGCTCATTTTCAGTAATATCTTATAATAGAGCAACTCAGGATTCCACTGGTTCCAATTTTATTCCGTGTTCAATAGAAGTTTGTGGAATACTGGTATTATTTGAAATACCAGTAGACTTAAGTGTTCCTTCATATTGAGATTATGTCCAATATTACATTACATTTTTAAGATAGTGCATATTTCAAGCAAAAAGGTCTGATCTACTGATTTTTTGAGCTCTGGTCTACTCATTTTAGGCAAAAGTCTCTGGCAATACTGGTGAACACAACACTGATTGTATGAAAACTTGTATACAAAATGATTGTAAACTCCTTCAACAAAACAAGAGGGGTGTCAGTACACATCAAGACAAACAATATTTGCAATGGAAACTAGGGTCGCATTCCACTCCTAGTACCAGAAAAGAGTAAAGTTACATATCCACATTGAGCCTTCAATAGTGAAAACAAATAGACATACCTGGTTTATGAGTTGCACAATTCCAATCGCATTCAGAAAAAGACTCAAAGGAGCTGCTCAAACTGGCATCTAAGGGTGTCACTGCACAGCCCACACCAGTAAATGAAGGACTGCCGCACCCTCTCGTAGACTCCAGGTTTGGTGTTGATCTTGCCAGCAGCAACAGCGATTCGTGCGATGAGATCTTCCAGGGAGTCCACAGGTTTCTCGTACACCAACGTTTTCATGTGACCCCCAGAAGAAAAAGACCAGTGGATTAAGGTCCGGGGAGAGTGGAGGCCAAACCACAGGTCCACTGCCCAGGATATGTCACATTTAGGAAGTATCGGACCTTGGTGGCAAAGTGTGCTGGCGCCCCATCCGGTCTGGTTCACTTCGTCGAAAACTCATTTCATCGACACTCACTTCGTCGACACTATACAGTATATGCTTTCGTAAAATCTACAGTTTTCAATTTAGAACCACCAATTTTGGTATACTATCTCATTGTACTCTTACACCAACTTAGACTACAGACGGAAGAGGTCGGGGCCCGGGGTCAAGCGAACCCCATACAACAGTTTCGTAAAATCTATAGTTTTCAATTTAGAACAACCAAATTTGGTATACTATCTCATTGTACTGTTACACCAACTTAGACCACAGACGGAAGGGGTCGGAGCCCGGTGTCAAGGGGGCCCGGTCCCAAACAACACTTTTGTAAAATCTACAGTTTTCAATTTAGAACCACCAAATTTGGTATACTATCTCATTGTACTCTTACACCAACTTAGACTACAGACGGAAGAGGTCGGGGCCCGGGGTCAAGCGAACCCCATACAACAGTTTCGTAAAATCTACAGTTTTCAATTTAGAACAACCAAATTTGGTATACTATCTCATTGTACTGTTACACCAACTTAGACCACAGACGGAAGGGGTCGGAGCCCGGTGTCAAAGGGGGCCCGGTCCCAAACAACACTTTTGTAAAATCTACAGTTTTCAATTTAGAACCACCAAATTTGGTATACTATCTCATTGTACTCTTACACCAACTTAGACTACAGACGGAAGAGGTCGGGGCCCGGGGTCAAGCGAACCCCATACAACAGTTTCGTAAAATCTATAGTTTTCAATTTAGAACAACCAAATTTGGTATACTATCTCATTGTACTGTTACACCAACTTAGACCACAGACGGAAGGGGTCGGAGCCCGGTGTCAAGGGGGCCCGGTCCCAAACAACACTTTTGTAAAATCTACAGTTTTCAATTTAGAACCACCAAATTTGGTATACTATCTCATTGTACTCTTACACCAACTTAGACTACAGACGGAAGAGGTCGGGGCCCGGGGTCAAGCGAACCCCATACAACAGTTTCGTAAAATCTACAGTTTTCAATTTAGAACAACCAAATTTGGTATACTATCTCATTGTACTGTTACACCAACTTAGACCACAGACGGAAGGGGTCGGAGCCCGGTGTCAAGGGGGCCCGGTCCCAAACAACACTTTTGTAAAATCTACAGTTTTCAATTTAGAACCACCAAATTTGGTATACTATCTCATTGTACTCTTACACCAACTTAGACCACAGACGGAAGGGGTCGGGGCCCGGGGTGAAGGGGGCCCCATACAACATTTTCGTAAAATCTACAGTTTTCAATTTAGAACCACCAAATTTGGTATGCTATCTCATTGTATTCTTACACCAACTTAGACCACAGACGGAAGAGGTCGGGGCCCGGGGTCAAGGGGCCCCCATTTAACAGTTTCGTAAAATCTATGGTTTTCAATTTAGAACCACCAAATTTGGTATACTATCTCATTGTACTTAGACCGTACACGGTTTTTGGTAGGGGTCGAGGCCCGGGGTAAAGGGAGTCTCAAACAAAATTTTCTCAAAAATTTGCATTTTTTACTTAAGAACTGCAACACAATTCTGCACTCCAATACCCTATCTGCGAGCTAAGTTAGAGTACCATGAGATAGTATACCAAATTTGGTGGTTCTAAATTGAAAACTGTAGATTTTACGAAAATGTTGTATGGGACCTCCTTCACCCCGGGCCCCGAGTCCCGAGTCCTTCCGTCTGTGGTCTAAGTTGGTGTAAGAGTACAATGAGATAGTATACCAAATTTGGTGGTTCTAAATTGAAAACTGTAAGTTTTATGAAAATGTTGTATGGGGCCCCCTTGACCCCGGGCTCCGACCTCTTCCGCCTGTGGTCTAAGTTGGTGTAAGAGTACAATGAGATAGTATACCAAATTTGGTGGTTCTAAATTGAAAACTAAGTTTTATGAAAATGTTGTATGGGGCCCCCTTGACCCCGGGCTCCGACCTCTTCCGCCTGTGGTCTAAGTTGGTGTAAGAGTACAATGAGATAGTATACCAAATTTGGTGGTTCTAAATTGAAAACTGTAGATTTTACGAAAATGTTGTATGGGGCCGGGCCCTCTTGACTCCGGGCTCCGACCTCTTCCGTCTGTGGTCTAAGTTGGTGTAAGAGTACAATGAGATAGTATACCAAATTCGGTGGTTCTAAATTGAAAACTGTAGATTTTACGAAAATGTTGTATGGGGCCGGGCCCTCTTGACCCCGGGCTCCGACCTCTTCCGTCTGTGGTCTAAGTTGGTGTAAGAGTACAATGAGATAGTATACCAAATTCGGTGGTTCTAAATTGAAAACTGTAGGTTTTACGAAAATGTTGTTTGGGGGCCCCTTGACCCCGGGCCCCGACCTCTTACGTCTGTAGTCCAAGTAAGAGTACAATGAGACAGTATTCCAAATTTGGTGGTTCTAAATTGAAAACTGTAGGTTTTACGAAAATGTTGTATGGGACCCCCTTGACCCCGACCTCTTACGTCTGTAGTCCAAGTAAGAGTACAATGAGATAGTATACCAAATTTGGTGGTTCTAAATTGAAAACTGTAGGTTTTACGAAAATGTTGTACGGGACCCCCTAGACCCCGGGCCCCGACCTCTTACGTCTGTGGTCTAAGTTGGTGTTAGAGTACAATGAGATAGTATACCAAATTTGGTGGTTCTAAATTGAAAACTGTAGATTTTACGAAAATGTTTGGGACCGGGCCCCGACCCCTTCCGTCTGTGGTCTAAGTTGGTGTAACAGTACAATGAGATAGTATACCAAATTTGGTTGTTCTAAATTGAAAACTATAGATTTTACGAAACTGTTGTATGGGGCCCCTTGACCCCGACCTCTTCCGTCTGTAGTCTAAGTTGGTGTAAGAGTACAATGAGATAGTATACCAAATTTGGTGGTTCTAAATTGAAAACTGTAGATTTTACGAAAATGTTGTATGGGGCCGGGTCCTCTTGACTCGGGCTCCGACCTCTTCCGTCTGTGGTCTAAGTTGGTGTAAGAGTACAATGAGATAGTATACCAAATTTGGTGGTTCTAAATTGAAAACTGTAGATTTTACGAAAATGTTGTATGGGGCCGGGCCCTCTTGACCCCGGGCTCCGACCTCTTCCGTCTGTGGTCTAAGTTGGTGTAAGAGTACAATGAGATAGTATACCAAATTCGGTGGTTCTAAATTGAAAACTGTAGGTTTTACGAAAATGTTGTTTGGGGGCCCCTTGACCCCGGGCCCCGACCTCTTACGTCTGTAGTCCAAGTAAGAGTACAATGAGACAGTATTCCAAATTTGGTGGTTCTAAATTGAAAACTGTAGGTTTTACGAAAATGTTGTATGGGACCCCTTGACCCCGACCTCTTACGTCTGTAGTCCAAGTAAGAGTACAATGAGATAGTATACCAAATTTGGTGGTTCTAAATTGAAAACTGTAGATTTTACGAAAATGTTTGGGACCGGGCCCCGACCCCTTCCGTCTGTGGTCTAAGTTGGTGTAACAGTACAATGAGATAGTATACCAAATTTGGTTGTTCTAAATTGAAAACTATAGATTTTACGAAACTGTTGTATGGGGCCCCCTTGACCCCGACCTCTTCCGTCTGTAGTCTAAGTTGGTGTAAGAGTACAATGAGATAGTATACCAAATTTGGTGGTTCTAAATTGAAAACTGTAGATTTTACGAAAATGTTGTATGGGGCCGGGTCCTCTTGACTCGGGCTCCGACCTCTTCCGTCTGTGGTCTAAGTTGGTGTAAGAGTACAATGAGATAGTATACCAAATTTGGTGGTTCTAAATTGAAAACTGTAGATTTTACGAAAATGTTGTATGGGGCCGGGCCCTCTTGACCCCGGGCTCCGACCTCTTCCGTCTGTGGTCTAAGTTGGTGTAAGAGTACAATGAGATAGTATACCAAATTCGGTGGTTCTAAATTGAAAACTGTAGGTTTTACGAAAATGTTGTTTGGGGGCCCCTTGACCCCGGGCCCCGACCTCTTACGTCTGTAGTCCAAGTAAGAGTACAATGAGACAGTATTCCAAATTTGGTGGTTCTAAATTGAAAACTGTAGGTTTTACGAAAATGTTGTATGGGACCCCCTTGACCCCGACCTCTTACGTCTGTAGTCCAAGTAAGAGTACAATGAGATAGTATACCAAATTTGGTGGTTCTAAATTGAAAACTGTAGATTTTACGAAAATGTTTGGGACCGGGCCCCGACCCCTTCCGTCTGTGGTCTAAGTTGGTGTAACAGTACAATGAGATAGTATACCAAATTTGGTTGTTCTAAATTGAAAACTATAGATTTTACGAAACTGTTGTATGGGGCCCCCTTGACCCCGACCTCTTCCGTCTGTAGTCTAAGTTGGTGTAAGAGTACAATGAGATAGTATACCAAATTTGGTAGTTCTAAATTGAAAACTGTAGATTTTACGAAAGCATATACTGTACAGTGTCGACGAAATGTACCTGTCGACGAAATGAGTTGTCGACGAAGTGAACCACTCCCGCCCCATCATGCATAAACCACATGTCCCTCCTATGCTGAGTGGAACATCCTGCAACAGACCGGGAAGTACTTGCTCCAGGAACACACAGTACGCTGCACCGGTCAGACGTTTCTCCATGTGTAGTCCTCCATGCCCTTCACGATTATGTCAATTCTCACGTGATGTTCGCACGGTAATATCACTGAAGGGGGTTTGGCTGCATTTTTAAATGTTTGCTCCTCGTTGTCTACGCACATGTTCAGCGCACCTGATTTGCATCTTGTGCTTCTTGTGCACTGGTTGGAACTCCATGTGCCTGCTGGACGTTTTTCGAACGTGCTCTTTTCTGGCACTAGGAGTGGAATGCGGCCCTAGGTTCCATTGCAAATATTGTTCGTCTTGATGTGTACTATTGCCTCTCTTGTTTTGTTGAAGGAGTTTTTACAATCACCCTGCATAGTGGCTCCTACACTTTTAATGACACATATCTATCACTCAAAATAACCATATTAAAGGAACAGTTTTGATTTACGTGGCTTTGTGGAAGAACAATAGCACTGCAATAATTGTAGTGAGTGTCAGGGGGAAATGGCTGCAAAATTTGTCTCCCATAATCATAAATTTGGAAAATTCTGAAATTAATGCAAGGAATGAATTTTTTTCAATGGTATTTTTTTAAAAATGCATTGTATTCAACTTCTAGAAACTAAAACCCTTTTTTTTTAATTGCCATTTGTGATTAATCAATTAACAGATTCGCCACTACTGTACTATTTTAGCAGAAAGCATGCAGTGCCGGTAAGAAACCAGAACAAGTCTTCCATGATGCCACAAGGCATCACATGGTACCACAGATGAGCTTTTATGCATTTGAATCAACCTAGTAGTGTGTTCTCATCTCATAGCTTTCCATGACTTCGCTATTCTAAAACACGAGAAAATTTATTCATAACTGATATTTGTAATTATAACCTTCAGTAACTCCAGAGATAAACATGTCTACAGCATATGCATTGCTTTCTCTAACTAACAGATTATAAAATTATTCAGTTGCAGAAAGATTAAAAAATAGACAGGCTCAATACCAGTCGTATTAATTTTAAGTCGTGGTACACCAATGAGCGGAATTTTTCTTGTGATGTCAAGATTATCATATCAATGTGTGGTCAAAATCTGTTGAGTATGAGATAGAATGTTGCAATCTTCATTTTCATTGCTGGTCATACTACAGCTATTAAAAGAATATGTTTCTGTACTTGATGACAAGTTATCAGCATGATCATCTGTTTCCACGGCAGACTGTGCTCGCCAAGGAATTTTGGTTGAGAGGGACCAGCAATAGAACGTCAGAACAGGGCACGAAAAATCTCAGGAATTTTACCCGTCCTCGAGGACGGTCTGTCTAAAAATGTACCCGTCCTCCTTTGAAAGTAACCCGTGAGACTCGTATAAATACCATAACTACATAGAATTTAAATATCGTCACTTTGCTGAATTTTTTTTTTATGTACATAATCTGATGTATGTTTTGGTTGCCAAAGGATATTAAATGCTGTTTTTCTGATGGCCACTCTGTGAAATCAAACACACGAAAGGATGACACAGGAGGTTCTTGCAGCTGTTTAAACCTAGTGTTTAAAAATTCAACAGTACTGTCAATAAAATCAGCTGCAAAAATGGGATTGATATTCTCATCACAGCCATCTATCAGATTTTTATGATTCCTTTGGAACAATCCCGGTTGAGATTTTAGTTCAACTAACTGTAGAAGTGTAAGTTCAAGTTTGCTGGTAGCTTCAAATATTAAGAGATTTTCAGCCTGAAACATCTTGGACAAAATGCCAAGAATACATAAAATCCAAAAGAAACAATAGGTTTTTTTTTAATTTATCTGACCTCATAGTCTTTAACAAACCTTTTACAGTTGCCGATTCTTTTTTGTCACGTTGAGCAATGTCCTCTAAATTCAGTAAAGTGGCATCAAAGTTCAAAACCAAGGATTTTAGAGCTCTAGCTTGACTAGCAACCCATCTTATATTTTGTACTCCTCCATATTTCTGTAATTTTACATCCAGTATTTCAGCAACCTTTGTTAGTTCTCTCTGCCGTTTTGGACACCAGTGGTATAAGCTGAATATCTGTTTTATTGTGTGCTCAAATGCAAACATATAGGGTTCATTTTTCTTTGTATCAAACACTCCTAGCTCTAACATGTGGTTTACACAGTGCACTACTATTAGGTGTGGATACTTCACTTTCATCATTGCTTGAACTCCACTGTAAAATCCCATATTTGTTGCAGCTCCATCTAAATTTAATCCAACCTGTTTTTTTTCCAGAATTGCTTCAGAAATGCCAATATCCAATAGACCTTTTAAAATACACTTGTGTGTTCCGTCGCTGTTATCATTATCTACCGGGACAAATCCTGCCAATTTTGTAACTGATGCCCCATTTTGGACGTATCTTACATAAACAGCTTCTTGCTTGAGAGCACTTCGATCTGTAGATCCATCTGCTATAACTGTTAGGAAATTTGCTTCATTAATTTCAGTAGTTAACTCATTCCTCAATGTGTGAGCAATAGAGAGAACAAAATTTTTGCATGCATGCATGCATGCTCATTGAGATAATTGTTTCCTAGGTCTAAAGTGTTTTTAATTTGAAGTTCACATAGGCTTTGAAATTTTGCAAAAAGCTAAGTTTTCTTTTACAACGTAGTAAGCTGTATTAAACAAGTGTTTCATTTTCTCAAAATTCGCAGTGTTCAGTTTTCTGACAGCTACAGCCATTGCCGTTTTTGTGGGATTTGCTTTAGCAATAACAGCTTCTTTGCACTTTTTATGACACTTGCTGACATCGTGAGTTTGCAGTTTCTTTACGTAAACCTTGCGCAGTTCCACCACTTCCGTTCAACAAACGGCTTTTTTTTTGTCGGCTAAGTTAGGGACTTCTAGGCAATATTAACAATACATTTTTTGTTCTTTTTCACGGTATTCCACCCATGGAAATTCTTTTTTCAGATTTCCAGAAATGTACGTCTTCTCTTTTCTCTGTCGTAAGTTTGATGACGATTTTCATTCTTTTCTGAACACGTTTTTGTGGTATCACTTAATGGACCATCATTGTCTTTGTCTACAGTTTTTGCCTTTTTATTACCATCATTCCCACTAGCAAAAAAATTAAGGATGTTTTGCTGTCGCTTCATCTTGTTACACGGAATCCAGAATTTTCAACAGCAAAACGGCAAAAGATGACAGAGAGAATGTGCACGTCGGCTTTAGGTACGATCGCCGTGAAGGACGCCAGGAAACATGCGGGAACGGTAATGCACAGGAAGCCAATATTACGGCGGGCATCACACGTGAAGGGGTGAAGGGAAGAAGCAACCGTTGTTTAGTAGTTGCATTGAACAAGGGATGACGGAGGAGGGGGGGAGGGGCGATAGACGGGAGAGAAAGGAAGAAGAAAACAACAACTGCGAAGTTGCTATCCTTACCCCCTTACACCCTTCAGGCGTAAAATTCACACGGGAAAACTTTATGAGAGGGGATGAGAAAGCAGGACATTGGCTTAGTACCTTAAAATTTTAGAAGGGAAAGGGAGGGTTTCGCCGTGGCCGCGGAACTATTTCGTTAAAACAAAGAACAGCTGATCGCTTAAGAGAATGCGTAATTTTACAACACTGTGGCACTTAGCATGGGTAAATTTTAAATTGGTAAAAAAAAAAAAAATGTAAAATGAAAATGTTCCAATCACAATGCAAGCTTGCGGGAAAAAGGGCAGTCCGCGCGGACGTCGCGGACAGGCGGTTTTGCATGCCCTGCGTCAGAATTTATCCATTGTTTCCACAAAACTAAGTACTGAAGTCAATATGGGTCTCTTTGAAATCACTTTAGCCTCCTCAATCACCCACCCTGTTATGTATAAACTCTAAGTAGCAAATGCTTTTTATTGCCACTCAAGCATTTATTTATTGACACAAGGAGTGTTCAAATGAAAAGGTACGAAACGACACTGTGGGTATAAATTAAGACTTTATTCAAAGTATACACCATAGGCTGTAGCACAACGATCCCATTGATTAATGAGCCGAAGGATTCCTTGCTCCCAGAATTCCTGTGGCCGTGACGAGACCCAGTCCTGCACAGCGCCCTTGAGTTCGTCGTCCGAGTGGAAGCGCTTCCCTTTCAGATGTTTTTTCAGGAGACCAAACACATGGAAATCGCAGGGCGACATGTCCGGGCTGCAGGGCGGATGGTCAAGTTGCTCCCACTGGAACTTGGCCAGTTCCGCGTGTGTGACCCTGGAGACGTGTGGACGCGCGTTATCATGGAGCAGAACCACACCCTCCGCAATGAATAGCGGCCGGTTTAACACCTTCCGCTGTCAGAAATCGGATAACGCCTCGCTGCTCCTCAATCGTCGAATTTTGCAATGTGAACACCATCCTGTCCTCACACGCACTGCCGCGTCAATTAGACGGCGCTCTTTATAAGAGCCTCTGCTCTCTCCTGCGCATGCGGGCGCCCGCGCATGCTCCGATCCACGCTGGCGACTCCAATCACATCCCTAGATGTGTCGCTACGTTCTCCCATAGCGGCATAGGCAAATATGTTAACGATTACGTTCTTATGAAGTTTCGTACCTTTTCATTTGAACACCCCTAGTAGTTCCCTTTCGCACAAAATCATTGACATTCAAAGGAAAATTCATTGAAAAGTGAATGCCGTGTTTTGTCTACGAGGAGTTTTCTTACTTTCTCTTCCCTAAACCAAGTGGGAAAAGATTTGCTACCTCAAAACCGTGGTCATTTTTATATAGTTACTCCTTCTCAGTACCAATAATGAAATAGATAACCCTCTTCAAGCACCAAAGTTTTTAGAAACCCAAATATTAAGCCACAATCATGACACCATTTGGCATCATCAGCAACTAGGACAAGTATTCAGGGCCAGCCACAAGGTTGGTCTAGCAGGTGCAAGGCATCCGGAAAATGAAAAAGGGGAAAAAATGATGAAACCAAAGAAAATTGAAAATAAAAATTTTAATGAAGTTAATTGGTTAAAATTAAGTTATAAACTCAGGTTAAAATTAAGTTATAAACTTACTCTGAATTGCTGCAACATCAGGGGAGCCCCGTAACCAAACTGGCGTTTGTTAACGCCCCCATGCACTTTCTTCTGAAATTACGTAGGGTGAGCCAAGAAGGTTAGAATAGATGGAGTAAGGGTCCGCCGTTCCCCTCGTCAATCAAAATGAAGCCAGCGAAACTTCATGATTCTGACATCACAGCCTTTGCCGCCATGTTGGCGAGACGACTGAGATCATATCATTCGGAGTAGTGATGTGGCTGCCTTTTTTTATCTATATCTTTAAATTTCAGTATGTGGATCAGTAAAAAAAAAAAGCTAGCGATTATTAGGTAACAAATAATAAACGTTTTATACTGGCTATCATACATTTTTATTGATGTTTTTCGAACTTTGTTTTAGTTTTTTAACAACTGCAGAAGAGTATGAGCTTTCGTCACCGAGGTCACAAATAACTAACATAACATTTTCTACTTATCATGTTTTACAGAAATCTCTGTGTGAAACTGAATCAATTAATATTGTTAGAAACTCAATTCTATGGGCTCTTTAAAGTTCCTGTTTATTCACAAACCTAACTATAAATAACAGCACAAATTTTATGAGTTCCTCTTGACATAAGTAAAAATGATGTGCTGTTATTTATTTTTGATAAATAACCACACATTATTTTTAGGAGTTGCTCTTTTTTTTTTTTTGATTGGAGGTTTAACGACCACCGTGAGCAACTCAATGGGCTATAAGCAGTCGCCCGTCCCTAATGTAGGGTCACTGGTTCCAGGGAAGGGAGAGAGCCAGTGCCGTAAGACAAGCACAACATCCATGCCTCACCGGGATTCGAACCCGGACCCCGTTCGGACGAATGATCAGAGGCCAGCGCCTTAGACCACTGCGCCACCGGGGCGGCAGTTGCTCTTGGCACATCCAAACTGAGAACGAGTCTCCTCAAATACAATTTTTTTTTGTTCATTTTATTTCTCTTATTATTCAGATTTTTATAGGGCCCCCAAATGTTGGTAAACCTTCCATGTTCTGCCTAAAAATAGTTTTATGAAGCGACGATAGATGGCGACACGTTATCGCTACATCGTGAAGCGTTTTGTTACGTTGTGAAAGTGGCAAAGGAAATGAATAATATGGATGAAAGGTGGCGGTTAAAAAGACCTTTTTGAATGTTGATTGTGGCATATGTGTGAAATATTTATTTTCATGGAATATGAAACTGTATAGCTAGCAGAATAAAAGAAAGGAAAGTTTTATTTGCTAGGGAAGAACTGTCTGATCGCAGGAATCAGGACTTCAAAGCAATGTTCAGAGGAAAGATGCCAATTCCCTCGGAATAAATATTCCAGAATATGGTCTGCCAAGTACATTTACATTGCGAAGCTACCATAAACTGTGCGACTAGTTGTCTGCAAAACGAATACCAGTCGCTAACTGTCTCGGTGGATGTGGCCATGTGAGGTTTCTTCAATCGGTTCATCGTAAGACAATCCTTTGGCGAAAAAATATGTGAGAATCATCACTCTATCAATAGGAATCTCAGCATAAAAAACAACACGTACCAAGTGTGCGGGAAGAGTAATCACCATTCCCTGAAGCGTACTTCTTACGACACATGAATTGTCCTAAAAGATGAGACGCATCGACACAGAGTCATGAGAAACGGAGGATAGGTGAAGTGCTACCGTGGCGCCATCTATTATTGCTTTCGGAACTAGCGGGGCCAAACATGGAAGTTTAGCCCAAATTTTGTTTGCACCTGGACCCGCTTGGAGAAGGCAGGGCCAGCAATTATTGTATGACACCATTCATCGCCATGTGGCGTGAAAGTGTAAAAAAAAAAAAAAAAAAAAAAAAGCTCTCAATTTGTATTTCAACCAAAAGACTGAAAAACAACTTATAAAAACAGCACGACCCCCCTCCCTTTCTTTGTTGGGTTTTAATAACCACCATGAGCAACTTGATGGGCTATAAGTTGTGGCTAATACTGAACTTAGGGCCACTGGTTCCAGGAAAGGAAGAGAGCTAGTACCATACGATAAGCACAACATCCATGCCTCACCAGGATTCAAAAATAGTCAGAGATAAGTCACTGCACACCAGGACGACCATTAGACCACTGCACCACCAGAATGGCCACCACAATCCTTGTAGGTGTCTTGCTGAACTAGCGAACATATTTCCCTTAATAAAACACATGGTCTGAAACTATTTTCTGCAGGGTATTTTAAAAATGCAATTTCCACACTGTCAAATAGTAGTTCCATATACTGCACTCATGTTGTCTTACAGCACACATATATTACACTGCTTCAGTTATTCATCTGCATGAAGAAGCATATGCCTTGAAAGGGTACATTTTCTGGCAAACTGCTTAGAGCATACAACACAAATGTGAGGTTTGTCACCTGTATGAAGAAGCATATGTCTTGACAGGGTAACTTTCTGAGTAAACTGTTTGGAGCATACATCACATTGGTAAGGCTTTTCACCTGTGTGAAGAAGCATATGCTTTGAAAGATGACTTTTCTGCACAAATTGTTTTGAGCATGTGTCACATTGGTAAGGCTTTTCACCTGTGTGCAGAAGCATATGACTTGAAAGATAATCTTTCTGAGTATACTGCTTAGAGCACACAACACATTTGTGAGAATTTTCACCTGTATGTAGAAGCATATGAGTCAAAAGATGACTTTTTCGAGCAAATTGTTTGAAGCATGCTTCACATTGGTAGGGCTTTTCACCCGCATGGCGTTTGAGATGCCTTAGGAGGTTGCTTTTCCGTGTGTATTTCTTTAAACACACATCACACTGAATAGATTGCTCACTTATGTGCAATTCCATGTGCCTTGTAAAGCTGGCTACTTCCGTATATTTTTGGAAGACTATTTTTTACACCCAATTATCTTCACTTGTACCTGGAATAATGTGTGATGAGCAGTCAGCATCTTTCTTTTCTCATTTCCTTTATCATCAATTCTTGAGCAATATCTCCTACAGAATGTTTTGGCACCAACTCCATGCCAATCAACTAACAATTTTCACTTATTCAGTAGACAGTGAAATAATTTCACATTTTGATAATGTTCACCACATGCAGTCATGACTCAACAAAGCATTTTCCTTGAATTTAAATTGTGTTGCCTTCAGATAAAAAAAATAATAATAATCGAAGCATGTCCTGCCTTACATTTAAAGGAACTTTAGGAACACTTAAAGAATCTCAATTCAAACATGTGGATAGAAGCAATAAATGATACATTACAGGACTTTAAAAAATATAAGCTGAAATGGCTGAGCTTATTTTCAAGGGATTTTGGAACGTAAGCACAAAAAAATCCGCACCAATTTTATAATTCTGTGATAGTCTTATGAGACGTCGAACATTTTTCTTACTGTTACGTCAACTATCCAACTCAAGGTCTTTAGATATATCTCATGGTATCCAACTAAGGGAGGATGACGGACGATGGCATTTTCGTTATCGATAGAATCGATGTTACTTGCGCGGAGCTGTACAGCCTTTTATTTTTTCAGGTAGAACCATTTAATGGTGGTTTTAACTGCTGTAACTTTTTACATGTTATATTTCCTTTGAGTGGAAAGCAGTTTCTCGGTTAGAAGTTATTAATATTCGCTGCGAATATATATCGCGGTAATCGAATGCGATTCAAGGAAAAATCTTTCACGTACCTCTCGGTTGTAATTGGTCGATGTTCAAATCTAAAAAGAAAAATAACGTATGGAAAACATGTTTTTTAAATCTTGATGCATCGAGAAATACGTGCGTAGCCTTCTATTTATGCACTGCCTGCCCAGTTGATCTTGTTTCAGTGCTAAGGCGTGATGACGATCGTTCAGCCATTGGCCACGAGTGACGCTAAATACGTTGACTCCGTTCTGATATGCAGAAGATAATCACAAGCTTGTTTGCGTATCAAATTATTATTGTGTCGAAATGAAAACACTTTCAAACGGAAGCGTTATTTTCTAATTTATATTGATGTAATTTTGTGAATTCAAACTTTCTCTCCATTGAGAGTTTGCTTCGGAAAATGAAGTTTCCGATTTCAAACGAATTATATGCAACGAGTTTTCTCAACATTTTGTTAAAGAACTGGCACAGCAGACGAGAATTAAATGAGGATGTAGCACGTGGTCATGCATAATATTTTGCAGTTGTGGGACACTACTTGATAATCGCATATATGGTCCCTCAAGGCTTACGGTCCCTTATGTGACGTCACTCCTGAAGTTGTGTTTTTGTTGTCAGTTAGTGCGTACGTGGTTTGAGTTGATAATTAGCATAATTTAGCTGTTAAAAACAAGAGTTAAAATGAATTTTGGTTTTCGTCATTCTTTCAATGATTATTTTGGATGTTATTTTTGTTAGAAGATGCTTTAAACGTTATCAAAAACTTCAAGATTTCTACTAATAAAAATTGTACTCAAAAACGTGTTTTACTTCACAATCTTGATTTGACCGTAATATTTTTCTGTTATTGGGCGATATTTTGCCAAACCCTTATTTGGCTGATCATATTTCTCTAACGATTAGTAGTTTCTATCGTGCTTTGAACGGAATATATTTCTGTAACCAAGTGATATTTTGATCCACTCAGCACCCTGATCTGTGTAACTTTTACCGATGAGATTGTTCTCTCGATAGCCAATCTGAGAATGTACCGAGTTATTTTCAATTGTATATGCAACGATTGTGTAGCAGCATTTGACAAAATTACCTTTGCCAAGCTGTTATTCATTGACACTTTGTATTTAACGATTGTAAGCAAGCAGAGAATAGCTGTGTTTATCACAGCAAACTGAATGGATAAAAATACACAAAATTCACTTCACCCAGCTGTTTAATAAAATGCTAATCCACCTTCGACACATCTTCCGTTTTAAAATGTCTTGTTTGTTATGTAACACAAAATTCACTTCACCCAGCTGTGATCGAATAAAATAAGTCACATAGGCTTACAAACCTGACACTCATCTGACATATTGGGTTATTAAAACCACTTGCACTTCACATGAGAATTAGCTTTCAGGGATCACTTCTAGCTTCCGAAGGGAGATGGACTTTGAAATGCTCAATGAACGTTGTTGATACACTGTCCAGAGAAGTGGATAAGTTTCCGCATATTTTTCACTACGTTTGGGCAATTTATTAAAAAATGTGATTACAAATTTAAATCTGTGAGTGGAAATAGTTTCCAACTAGTGTTTTTCAGCAACTTAAAAAATAATGTGAAGCAATACATGTGTTTTATCCTTCCACAAGGTAGGAACACACTGGCATGTATGTTTATGCAGAAAGCCTTAGAAGCTTCTCATCACGTTTGGGCAATTTATTAAAAAAATGTGATTAAAATTTAAAATCTGTGGGTAGAAATAGTTTCCAACTGGTGTTTTTCAGCAACTTAAAAAAAATGTGAAGCAATACATGTGCATCTTTCCACAAGGCAGGAACACACTCACATGTCTGTTTACACAGAAAACCCTAGGAGCTTGTCATCATGTTTGGGTGATTTATTCAAAAAATATCATTAAAAATTTAAATCCCCAAGGGAAAATAGTTTCCAACTGGTGTTTTTCAGCTACTTGAAAAAATGTGAGGCAATACAAAGGCTCATCTTTCCACAGTGGTGATTGTCGAGGAACTGTATTTACATTTTTAGTGCTCCCAGGCACAGTTTAAAAGTTCTGATGTCTCGATACACACAATGTTTGATATTTTTAGTATTCCATGTTCAAAATCCTCAATTGTAATCAATCCTTAAACTCCAAATGTGGCTGTTTTGAACATGATGTAATGTCAACAACAAACATTTGTGGTGTTTTGAATAGACACGGGATCTAAACATAGATATTGCTGACATTAATATTTTCTCTTGTCCATTTTCATCACATCAGATATTGCTGACATTAAAATTTTTAAAAGTCCTATATTCAAACCAAAAAACATTGTTCGACAGATCATACCTGTCTAAAACTACATTTGCACAGGGATTTAAATGTAGAATTAGCCCTCAGAAAGGCTGAATTTTGGTTTCCTAACCCTGGAGGTGGATAATTTTATGAGATTTGTGTAACTTTTGGTTTTGATCAACAGAATTCCTGCTAAATAAATAAATTTTTGGATTTTGAGCAACAGAATTTTCTGTGAATAAAGCTCATATTGAGAAATGGCTTCCTAGTTTAATTGAATTAATAATCTAAAGCAACTTATGGGAATTTACTAGGAAATTTTTTCATTTATAGCAAATTTTCGGAGAAAACTCTTCTCCTTCTTCAGGCTCTCTAGTTGTCACTTTTTGCTTGTCACTATCATGGTTACGGTTAACCTTGACGGTTTAGGTTATTTTTCACCAAATCCTGCCAGATGTTAGGCAGGGAAAATCCTTTGCAGTCATTGATGATGGAATTTTGTTTTTTCTCAATCTCTATTCCTTCTTTCAGTTTTCTTTTTTGGAAATTGCTTTGGAAACTGACTACTTTAAGGGAATTCCAATCCATGCTGTGCCCAGTTTCTCTAACATGCCTATCTAATCCAGTCTTGTTGGAGCAATTTTTTATAGCTGCTTTATGCTCAGCTATACGAGTTTCTAGTCTGCGACCTGTTTCACCTATGTAAGATAGTCCACAACTACAATTTACTTCATAAACTACTCCTTGCATTTTTAAAATATCTTCTTCTCTTTGAACTATTTTAGGGAAAAATTTTTTAACTTTGTTCTCTAAACTTGGAGCTAGCCTAATATTGTATTTTTTACTAATTCTCTTTAAAGCCTCAAATAAACCTTAATTTTCTGTGTGTGCCGCGTTAGGCAATTGCATGTGGCAGTTTGGTTTTCGAGTCTCAAAATACCCTGCTAGTGTTGCTCGGAGCCCCAAAACTCTTTACACATCAATTGACCTATTGTGTCCTCTGTGGAGTGGGTGGCAACAATCACACAGAACAAACCCAGGGTGTGTATTGCTTGATTTATGCCAGGGTTTAGAGTTCTAAATGGGCTGGGGTGTGTGGATCTGTCCAGTTTTCAAGCCACATATATTCTGCTAGAGGAGCCCAAAGTTCTCTGCTGGTGGATATTGAGAGTAACCCCTTTGGGTAGAGGTCGTCGTCTGTGAACCACCTCAATGCATATTGCTTAATACAGAGACACTTTTGTATCAAAAATAAAAGCACATTCTTGGGTGACATGTGAACCACCTCAATACACATTTGTTTAATACAGGAACACTTTTGTATCAGAAATAAAAGCACATTTTTAGATGACAACATGTGAACCACCTCAATACATATTGCTTAATACAGGGACACTTTTGTATCTGAAATAAAAGCACAGGGTTGTGGGCAATGGTGGCATGTACACAGTATCTTTAGCACGCCCCCAAAAGAAGAAGTGTTGCACACTGTAAGATCTAGTGATCTAAGTAGCCAGCTGTAGAGCGCCAAGTCATGGGGTCCACTGAGACCAATCTAATGGTAAGGGAGAACTTTGTTGAGGAAACAGTGAACAGCACAACGCCAATTAGGTGGCCTCACGGTGACAGTGGAGCCCTCTCATGGTGACCTACTAAAACTCAGAGATTTCTTATCATTTGGCATATATGCCCTGGCCATACACAGTTGATAGGCATGGAATTAGGCTCTTCTGAAGTCATATGAATCATTTTAAGTTTACCCTGTATTTAAATCATAAGTATAATCCTAAAGCCACTGCATGGAATTCCTATAGCAGGATAGCTTAAGATCCAACATCAAAGAAACAGCTCAAAGCATCTGGAAGAAAAAGTCCCATATAGAAGTTCACTAAAGGAATCATAACAGAACCTGCTTATAACGAGGAGCTCGGGAACAACAGAAATCCTCGCTAAATCCATTTGGGGGTGAGAAATCTCATGAAAAAATATGCATATCTGATAATATCTTTATATGTTATACGTATAACAATTGAATATACATGAAAGATTTTATTAATTAACTACAGTAATACAAAAAAAAAAAAAAAAGCACTTTCATGAATATACATGCATAGTAGCAGCGAATCCTCTGAAACAGACGTCACGTAGAAACTTTTTTACAAAATATACTCCAAAGGCATATATTTCTTTTAAAAAGGTTCTTACATGAACACATAACAGCAGTGAATCCTGAAGCAGACATCATGAGGTAACATTTTTAAAACAAGGATTCTCCTTTACAGTGGATGGCAGAGAGGGTCCTTGTACAACTCACTTTTTCAGCATTTGATGAATTTTTTAGCCATTGCTTTTCTATCACTATTCTTCCACTAGCACACCAAGATTCCTCAGCATTGCTGCAATTCAACCTCCATTTCTATTCCTCCATTCCATGGCAGTGTGTGGCAGATTCTCTCTGCCTTGTTAAATATGAAAATCCATTAAATTTTGTTACTTCGCTTGTTAAAATTGATCATCTTAGCTTTTTCTCTCCCTCACGAAGTCTGGGTTTTCATTAAAAATTATCAAATTAGATGTATATAACTCTATGAGATTTATTCGTTAATCTCTTCAAGTAATTCTATTATGTGGTACATAGATTAAATCTATGTACCACGTAATACAATTACTTGAAGAGATTAACGAATAAATCTCAGAGTTATATACATATGATATATCTGGTGATAGATACAGTAACTGATAGATGTTATTAACCTGCACAATGACAACAACTCGAGTTCAAGAAGATTCGCTTAAACAAGATATAAGAAATTAAAAAAACAAAACAAAAGAACACTTAGACTTTTTGAAGCAATGTAAAGACAATGGATTAATCCCCAAACATCTACAAATCAGAACAATGATATTAAATAATGGTGATAAAAAAATCATCAATACAGCCGAAATAAAGCGGTTACGCCTAGAAATTTGACAAAAAAGAAGAACCATAGATTTTTTATCCAGAAAAACTTATAACATACATACAATAGAACATACAAATTGCAAAGCTGTTCTCTGAGATTCAGAGGTTAGCTCTAAAAAGAAATACAAACTACCAGATATTTTTGCTTATTGTTGTCGTATCAAACTTCTCCATTTACAGCGATCTTGACATACAACTCGTGCTTCACTGATATCCATTACATGCCGTACACAAGATCTTTTATACTTCATACTCAAAATCTTTTTCTCATGCAGACACTCCTGAATCTGATCCACCCATGTCTTCCTTGGCCTTCCTCTGCCTTTCCTTCCTGCCACTTGGACTAAAAAGATTTTCTTAGTAAGCATTTCATCACTCATTCTTTCAACATGGCCAAACCACTGAAGCATATTGGTCTCCACCTTGCTAACAACATTTTGCTTCACATCACACAACTGCAATACATCTTCATTCCTCACACAATCAGATCGTGTCTTGCCACAAACCCCACATAAGTAACGCATTTATCCAGCACACAAACAACTCGTATGGTTCTTCTGCAGTACCCAGGTTTCACTGCCATACATCAGAGTAGGAACAATTACACTTACAACACAGCCATGTGGGACTCTCTAGAGAACCCATCATTCCTATCCTTTATAATAATTTATGGATGAAATATGAAGACGTTGATCTTGCAATGTGCCGTATACATATATACCTTGAAAAGGATACAAAAATAAATAAAACAAGACATTTCAAAAAATTGCGAGATCTATTCGAAAAACAGTTGAAATTTCAACCTTATAAAAAGAACCTTAACTTATGTTAATATATGTGATATCCAACTAAACCCTTTTCAGATAATAACCCTCAATAAAGGAGCTAAATATGCTTATCCACAGCTCTTGAAAAAGGTTGAGCGACTTTTACCACCCATCGAAGAAATTATTGACTGTCTACCAGAACCAGTTAAAGGACCAACCAGACAAAAAATCAGCAATACTATTGGAAAATTAATGATGAACTCTCAAAAAAGATAGACAAAGGAAAATTAAACATGAAAGGCAAGCCTTAATAGATTTAAAAGAAAATCCTAATATTAAAATAATAAATTCAGATAAAACGAACCAACTTATTATCATGAATCAATCAGAATACAATGAAAAAATGTTGGATACCATACAGGATCTGGATTACAATGCTTGTCAAAAAAGACCCAACCAATAAAATAATTTGACAATTAGCAATCTTTAAAAACCATAGTTGTCTACCAGATAAAATAAAGAAGAAGACTTATCCACCAATAGCTGCAAAAATACCGAATTTTTTTGGAAAACTTAAAACACATAAAAAGATGGAAATCTTATACGACCAATTGTCTCTAAATGTTCATCACCAACAATTAATTTAGAACGAGCCATGTATAATTTCTTGAAGCCATATTACAATGAACATAATTCATCTATACACTTAACAAAGCAGAAGATTTAATAGAAGAAATGAAGATGTTTGATAACATTAAAAATAAGAAATAATTTATTTTAGCCAGTATAGATGTCATCTCGTTATATCCAAACACCCGTGTTGAACAAGTAATAAATTTGATTGAAGAGAAACTGTTGGAAAAAAGACACCCCTACACTGAAATAGAAGGAATAAAAAGTGCATTGCATTTCATAAATAACAATAATTATTTTACGTTCCAAAACAGCATCTATAGGCAACAAAAGGTGCGCCAATGGGGTCCCCCTTTCGGGACTTTTGGTTGAAATCATATTACAAAATATTGAAACCATAATAATGAACAATCCAAATATAATAAAACCAATCCTCTTCAGAAGATATGTAGATGACATTTTCATAATATGGGATGAAGATCAAGAAAAATTAAAGACCTTTGTTGATGAATATAATAATATTTACAGACAGATAAAAGTTACAATAGATTTGGAACTAAATAACAAGCTTCCTTTTCTAGACATCTTGATATCTAAAAATAGTAATTTGGAATTAACTTATCAAGTTTATAGAAAACCTAACTTTACAGCAAATATAATTCCCAAAGATTCAGCACACCCGATTGAGTTATAAATTGTCAGCCTTCCGAGCCTATATTAGTAGAGCATTAGCACATTCCTCCAAAACAGAATATGTTCAAGATGAACTCAACTGGATAAAAGACTTGGCTGCAAATTTTGGATACTCAATAAAAATTATTGATAATTTAATTGAAGAACGTACTACAAAAAACAATAGCAATTTACGAACAACAAATAAAAATAAATACAGATACTCTGGATCACCGCCATATATACCAGAAATCAATAATATTCTGAAAAAAAAAAACACATATAAAAAAGCATTTGAATTTTGGCACCCATGTACAAGATATTACAGCTTTACTGACAACAAAGGCAAAGGGTTGCTCAATTTTAAAGAAAGCTGGGGTGTACTCCATTCCAATAGTTGATCAAAATAATAAAATAATATCACAATACATAGGAAGTACAAAAAGGAATATTAAATTACGAATGATGGAACATCTCTCAAATTGGAATAAAAAAGAAATAAAAACTTCATTAATAGAATTTTGTATCGAAAATCAAGTTATACTGTTATGGGAAGATATACAACTATTGGCTCAACAAAAAAAAATGGGAATCCATATTAACAGCAGAAGCCATACTCATCGAAACAACTGAAAACTGCAATAATACCAATCCAATAATATTACCAGATTCATAGAAAAATATAATAGTAACAGAAAAGAAATTAAAGCAGAAAAATAAGCATATCAAACAGAAGTATAATAATAAGTAATCTACTTACAAAAACCAGCAACAGATGGAAGCACAAGACAAGGGAACGGACTGAACTCCCAGCGCAAGAATACATCTGTCGAGGTTGTTGTAGACCAATAAGGAATGACATCAGTTTAGCTGAAGATGCCGTGGTTGTCACACGGCGAAACGCGTCCTATGCATAGGCCTGAGTCAACAAGAGCTGGTATCCAGTGGTTGCATTGAGGAAGCGAGATGTCAGAGTCTGTATATGCTATACTTTGAAATGGAGAATCTCTTGTGTCATGAATTTCACGAAGAACACTACAGACGAATTTCGAAGCTCACAGGATTTTGAAATTTGGTTTGTGCAGAAATGACTACGCAATGACAGCTTAGTGGCAACATGTACATATATACACCTGAAGTTAGCAACTACGATATGCAAGGTATCTCAAATCATTAGTTTATTCATGTGAAAAAACTAATATTTTAACTTCCTCTTCGCAATTAAAATGTTTTAACGGTTGTAAGACCTCAGTTTAATATGAAAAAAGAAATTTTTGGAGGACTGCCAAGCTCCGATAACCTACAATGAATACAAATATCGACTCAACAATGGCATGCATTGCATGGACATAAATACGATGGAAGATAGTGATTATAGAGTGAAAGATTTTTTTATGAGACATTGGGCTCCTCTCACTGCAAAAATTTTAATGAAGTAAACTTTTGTTTTAATTGTAAAAACATTTTATTGACAGCTAAATATAAGTTCTACGAAATACCTTCGAGTGAACAAATTGTATTTTGCCATTTCATCAGCCAGCGAGGCGGTGTAATTACGAAGTATTTTTAACTACAACGTGACTTTTTTAACTAGGATGTCTTTGTATGAAATGAATATAACGGAAAACTAATCATTATAAATGCTCTACTATATTTATGTAATTAATAATGTACGCACTACAGATATGCCATTCAATGTAAATGTATATTATCTCTAAGAATTAGTTACATAAGGAGAAAAAAACAGGAAGCAAGACTTAGGGTAAATATATTCCTTTATTTACAACATTAACACAACAGTAATAAGAACAAACCAAAAACCTGTGTGGCTCTTCCGATGAAGGTAAAATAAAACGTGATGAACAGAAAGAATTTGACAACTTACGTCATAATGCTCAAAAAACAAAAAAATGATCAAATTAGCTTTGAATTAACATTTGATCAAAAAAAAAATTCTGGTTTCACTCATTATCCAGGATCTTGCTATATATAGGCTCGTTATAAGAGGGTTCTACAGTATATGACTTCACAGATAAATATAAAAGAGATTATTTCAATAACAGTACTGCAAGTTATTTGCTATGTAAAGCCAGGGCAAAAGCATTAGAAACCAAACATAGACTTAGCTAATTTACTGAAATATGGGACACTTGTGGATTATGCAATTCTGAAGCAGAAACCATATAATATCTTGTGTTTGACTGCTTAGGACTAGACAACCAAAGGAATACTTGGAATTGGCCAGATTATACCTAAAATTAGAGCAACAAGAAACAGTTTGCATGGAGACTGGGTTTTTAAGTTGAGAATTACTCTATTGAGCCAGCTGAACTAAATATGGTGAAGGTATTTTTTGAACACTGGCAGAAGTTTGAAAAAAATTAACCTTAAATTGATGCCTACTCCCTTCTGAGAAGCAGGAAGGAAATAAAAATCATCATCATCATCATCAAGCAGCTTGTAGGACCTCTACCATAAGACAACATTGGTAGGGATACATAATTTTCGTATTTACGAAATAGATATGGAAATAAATGCGAAATTTGCCACTATAAGCAAATAAATACAAAAATTTGATTTTAACTACTTTTCCGCAACATCTCGTTAATTAACATTTTTAAAGTGAAAGTAGGACGTAATTTCCCACAGCACTTGGGCTGTGTGTGTCCTACTCAGTGTGCGTTACCAGGGAAACCCCAGGCCACGCCTCTTTCCCTCTCTGTGAGTCAGCCAGCACCACTCAGTTGCACTGGCTGAGCTTGAGAGAATATGAATTAGCACGTTTGTTTTTTGCATTTCACTAATAGACTATAAACTACAATGCTCGCGATCTGTTTGATAGACGTATATCAATATGGGCCGCCCTAAGAAGAAATTAGTTGGTAGAGTGAAAGAGTTTGACCAAGAGGGATTGTATTTAAGCTATACAAATATCGTGATGTACAAATTTTGTAATGTTTGCTTAGAAGGGCAGAAAAGGGATACTTTGATGAAACATACGACCTCAGCTACTCACTTAAAAAAGAAAAACATAGCTCAGCCAGGCCCATCTGGAGCTAAATTGCAGACTACAATCGTTGGTGGTTTTCAAGCGCAAAAACGTGCCGAAAAGGAAAGAGATGATTTTGCAGAAGACACGGTAAGAATGTGTTTAAAAGCCAATATTCCCATGCATAAACTAGATCGCCCAGCTGTTCGCGATTATTTCGCAAAATATGTGCCTGGTTCAGGTAACCTTCCTTCTGGAGATACTTTGAGACGTAAATACGTACCACTTTGCAGAATTTAGGAGAAAGAGGCAATAAAAGAGCAACTGAAAAATAAACCAGTAGTTGTAGTGGTTGATGAAACACCCGATAAAAAAGAGAGGTGTGTTTTTTCAGTCCTATTGAAAACTATCAATTCAGAACCAGAGCAGTCATGTTTCCTGGCAAGTGTATATTTTTCAAACGTTGCTAATTTTTCCACTTGCTCTCAAGCAATAATTGACACCTTGAAAGAATATGAAATTGAATACTCTCAAGTAAAGGGCCTAGAATCAGACTCTGCATGTTACATGACTGCGTGCTTCAACTTATTAAAAATACTTCTTGGAGACCATATTTTGCACTACCAATGTTGGGTGCATAAGGTGAATCTTGTGGGTGACATATTTGTAAAAGAGTTGAAAGAATTGAATTCCACTGTGGCCAAGACGAAGACAGCTTTTTTTGCACTCTAGAAAAGTGAAAAGTGAATATTTAAGCTACCTGAAAGAAAAGGCACCTCAACTGCCAGCAAAACTCTACCCCACGCCTGTTGTAACCAGGTGGAATTCTTGGTTCAAAGCTGTCATTTATTTGAGCGAATATATGGATCATATTGTTTCTTTTCTCAATGAATATGAGGGCAATAACTCGAGTACCAGTTTCCTAAAGGAAAGTTTTGAAAATCAAATTCTAGCTCATAAAATACGCGTTCAATCGACTTTCGTTTCTGAATTCCGTCCGAAAATTATGAAATTAATTGACAATTTAGAAGGATCAAACTATCCATTCGCACACTTTTTGTGGAGTAAATTAGTAGATTTACAGTCTTCTCTTGAGCGCCAAAGTCAAGGGTGCTTTAGCAAAAATACAGAAAGCATTTTGACAAACGAGAATGGTGAAATTGATCAGGAGCACAATATTATGCTGAAGACAGCAGCAGGTAAGAGTTTAAATAAATTGACTCTCCACATGATATCCAAAGCAACAAATATAGCCTACCAGCATATTGGCAGACTATTTTGTCCATCTGTAGCTACGACCACACCCACATCATCTTTCAACACAAGTTTATTATTGGAAAGCTTCTCTAAAATACCATTTTTTAAAGACATCACAGGATGAGCTCATTGATGGATGCAATCATTTTCACCGACAGCTACTTACAGTGGTCAACCAAGAGACTCCTGCTGATGCCATACAAATTTTAAAAGCACCAAAATGCTGCTACCTAAACTATGCAAAGGCAGCTATTCAAAGCCTCCATAGTCCCGTTAACAGTGTGGATGCTGAGAGATATTTCAGTATGTACAACATTGTTATTACTGACAGAAGGCAAAGTCTAAAGGAAAAGAATATAGAGACTACTACAATTTTAGCTTTTAACTAAGTAATTTTGGTACTTAGCCTACCAGTAAGTAAACTTTGAAAAACATTCTAGGTAAACTTTGAAAAAAAGTAAACAAAGTAAAGTAAACCTTGAAAAAAGTAAACTAAGTAAAGTAAACTTTGAAAAAAAGTAAACTAAGTAAACTTTGAAAAACAATTTTTTTGTGTCTTCAGTTTTTGCAAATAAATGCAAAAATTTTTATTTATATATTTATTTTTTTTGCAAAATTTCGAATTTTTTTTTTTTTTGGGGGCGAAATTTATGTAACCCTAAACATAGGATCGAACAGCAGAAGATTTGGATGGCTTTGCAGAAGGATTGCAGTACAACATATTGAGAATGATAGTTACTGCAAAGGAAATCGTTTTAAATACTTAAAAAGTATATTTTTAGAGAATAACTCCACACCTAGTAGCCACAGTTCCATTTATCTCTTTGGTTTGTTATTGGGAACAACACTGCACTCAGTTTAAAGCTGCAGGTAAACATACGAAAAAGGAATTTTTTTTATCACAACCATTCTCCCCCCTTCAATATGGCAGTAAAGTACATTGTATAATTTTCATCAAAGATAAACAAACAGTATAATGAAGGGAGGTATTAGAAAAATTGTGCATTTACTTTTACTGCACTTTGAATCACCTGCACAACTCACATCTAATACTTGTAACATCAAAGATAAAAATACTATAGATGCACAGAGAGCTGTATATTAAATTGGAAGTCGTCGCCACTGCTTCATTGTTGTACTTGTGTAACTCTTCCCCCCAATTAGCAAAAGATGTTCCCACCCCATTTATGGAGAAGATGGGAGTGAGAAAGACCACATGTGTTTCACAGTGGGGCATTTGTTATCAACCCCTGGGAGAGAAGTAAACGGTTTCCCGTTAAGTAGTGAAGTTATAAGCTGCCCTACATACTTACCTGCAACAACAAGCCGTTCCGAGCGATATTTCTCTCCGCAGAAAAATGCCCAGTACACCGCTGCCACAGATGAGTACAGGGGGAAAAGAAAGGAAGGACACGGGAAAGGGGAACCTGAAAAAAAAACATCACACACAGAATAAGTTTCCCAGAGGAAAATCGACGTTCAACACCGGATAAGACAAAACTGGCCATTTGCTTAGTGTTTCTCGCGGGTCCGCTATTGCTTCGTTACTCATCAGCCAATGAGAGAAAAAAATTTCCCCATTGGTTTAAAATTTTTTTCTCAGGTTTACTTTTGTTGATTCTTGCCTGACATGTCAGAGTAACCATAGCTGAGGTGGCGTGATCACAAGGTTACACCGATTGAGGTTTAAGTTACTCATTTTGAGTAAACAACAGAAAAGCAAAAATATAAAAACAGCCACAATCAGGGTTTTTATTCCTTATCTAGGGAGCTGGTAGTATAAGGGCCAATCATTTTTTTCTTCGCTACTTGTCTGTTTGTTGCACAATTGTGTGCAACAGCGGAAAAAAATAAGCCCTGTTTTATTTATTTAATTATTTATTTATTTTTTTTAATTTTTTTTTGTCAGAACTAAGGCGTAAGAAAAAATTTTTTAACATAAAAGACAAGACAAACAACACCTTGTTAGTTAGGGGGAGAAATATACAGTACAAAAAAGATTAATCTTTTATGCAACATTTTGCTCGGCCCTTAAAAGGGCCGTCCCCCCCCCACCAACTCCTGATATTCAATTCTTGCTTTCTTCCCATGTGTGAAGAATAACTCCAGTCTAGTCCCAGTTATTTCTAATTTTTTTGGAAGTATAACTGTGAACTTTTCAAGAATTTTATTTAAAATAGCCTTCGGTCTTTTAAATTTGTCAGTATCATTGACAACATAATTAAGGGCCTCCCTGACAAGAGGATTGGGATGTTTCTTGGCTTTCTCGTAATACCTTTGCACTAGATCATACATAGTATAATGTATAGAGTTGATATTTAGCATACTACGGATAGCATTATTGGATGTTTTTCTATCGAGTCCTACCATCATACGAAGAGTTTTATTTTAAAACGAGGTAATATTTTTTGCTGCTTTCTGCAGTTTCCCCAGATAGGACAGCCATAGGTAATCACCGGGCTGAAGCATGCTTTCCATAACAAGGTTTTATTTTTTTTGCTAAGCCTTTTGTTTTTAATTATGTGTCGGAGACATCCTCTTAGTTTAAGTGCTTTAGCCAGGGTTTCTTTAATGTGCTTGTTCCAGCTCAAATTATGATCCATAATGAGGCCTAAATATTTGACATCTTTTACCCACAGTATTTTTTTGCCATACAATTCAATTTCAATTAATCACTGACCAATATTACGCTCCATTTAAGTATGCGGAACCCACTTACCAATCTTTTGGACCTTCCCCAAGGCCTGTAGACACCATACCACCATCAATTGAGCCTCTTTCAAACATTTCAGCAGTTGCGTGGTCGATTGTGTAGCATGCGCTTGCAACAGAGATTCCAGCTTCTCGTCTGCGAGTTCTTGCGGTCTACCTGCACGTGACTTGTCTTTCAAGCTTAGATCATCTTTCTTAAACCTGGCAAACCATTCTCGACACGTCCACTCACCCATAACCATTTCGCCATATGCCTGACATATTGAACCGTATGCTTCACTTGCACTTTTCCCTAAATTAAACATGAATAATAAACAGTGCCACAAATGAACTTTATTGACTGCCATGCTTGGCTTCATGTATGAACTGACAGCATGGGTTGTCGGCCGGTTAGACCTCTACAGTGCCCGGAAGAGGGGGTGGGGTGGGGGAAGCTTTTGCATATCCCTAATAATTTTCAAATTAGAGTGCTTTCACACTAAATTTTGCACAGGCAATGAAATGAAATTTGTATTATTATGGTTTTGAATTGAAAGATATCTGATCATTCATGTTGTTTTAAATAACATGAAATTGTATGATGAAAACATAAAAATTGCAATAATCAATTTAAATACCTTTTGCTTATATATGCATTGTTTCTTGTATGTGAAGAGTAAGTGCTAGAAGCGATCTGACACCAAATGGAAGACTGCTGAGTGTTCTCTGCTGCCTCTAACCCCAGTTTACAAGATGACACACATTGAGAGGGTAAACAAAAAAATCAAGCCAAAAGAAAGCTATTTGGTAAAAAAAAATTCAAAAATATTTCTCCTGTAAGCCAGATAATAGCTACAATTTCGCAACCACGCATGAACCATTTAGAACAGTGAATTTTTAAAAATGCACAAGATTTGGATAGAGTAACAATAAAATATGCTGACAGACTTTCTTTCCCCCACTACACTGCCTGCTTTTCTATTAAAAAGTTTGGTGCTAAAGGAAATCAGATCCAAATTAAATGTTTCTTTGAACTCAATACTTTACTGGCGTAATGATACTAGACTATCAAGCATGCTACTAAAAAAACTGTAGGTCAACTTCTAAAAATAGCTAAAAGTAAATTACCTGACTTAACATGAGCTTCAAAAGACAGAAACAAAATATAAGTGTAATCACATGGGCTTAAAAAAGAACATGTGCACACAGTAAGAACTAATAGCATTGTAAGGCAAAAAAATATGAGATTAAAACAAGACAATAGAAAAAGTAAATTGTCGGATATAAAGAAAGAGGTGAAGAGTAGGAACTAATGATGTTATAAGCAATGTCATTCAAACTAAATCAAAACTTACAAGAAAATACACTACAACATAAACTCTGGACAGTTTGGTAAATGTGTAGTTTAATGTCCTAAATCATTTCGTCAGAAATGTTGAAGGATTTCGAAAAAGTGAGACGTACAGATTTTAAAGTATGCAATTTCATGGAAAATGGTGAAAAAATGTCATCTTTATAGTGCATTTTAAAGATTTTTACCGTAAAATTTACGTGTAAGTACGACGATGTGAACAGAAGCTGTGGCAAGTCAAACACAAAGCTGTGACAATGACATCAAGCTTAAGAGAAAGAGGGAACGTTGTTGCCAGGAAAGCGTTGCATTGTGTAGTGCTACGCTACAGAAAATAGCTCATCATTTCTGTCTCAATTTTTCACATCACAGTTTGCTAATTTCTAGGTTTTTTCACATATGATTCTTTGATGCGCAATGTATGAAGTCACTTTGTCCACTTTTTTGGGTTTTTGCAATCCAATTTGAATGAACTGCGAACCACGACGCTGATAGGAGGAGCAAAATGTTGACTTTCCGATGCCATGTAACTTCGGTTGCAGAGAACGCTGCATGTACTTTAACACTTTTCTAGAAGAAAAAAATGTGTCTGCATACTTTCTATTACGTGTCAGGTAATCATATGTGTAAGATCAAAGCAATTGTCACCATGAGTTTTGAAAAACTGCTACAGAAATGAAAAACTACTTTCTGTCATGTAGCACTACAAATTGGAACGCTTTCCTGGCAAGAACGTTCCCAGTTCCTCTTGTATTCTTCTGGCAGCAAAATGGCTGCCAGAACGAGACCTTTGTTTCAGCAGAGCAAAGCTTGACATGGTCACCATGGCATTGTATGAGGCCTGCCTCAGCTTCTGCTCACAGCATCGTACTTACATGTAAATATTACAGTAAAAATGTTTAAAATGCACTATAAAAATGACCAGAGATTGTGCTAGGATTTTTTCAAAAGAGTTAAAAATACCCCTTCATATTTTTTGAAGGAGTATTTTTCTTTCCAAAGGAGTAATTTTAGAGAACGAACAATTATCGCATTAAATTTTTAGCTAAATAATATTTAACATAAAACAACTAATTATATCTATATATAAATATGTTAGCATGAATTAGCATGTAATTAAATTTCTTTTATATAAAATAAGTACATTGTAATTTATCAAAATCTTACCTACTTGTCTTGTTTTATCCATGTGGCTGCTAGAAAAAAAAATGTTAACAGAAAAAGAAAACTAAATTAAAAACCAAAAGAACAAAGATAGTCTTTATTTGCCTTCTATTGTAATTCCAACCTTCTTTGTTTTTTGTTTTTCCTTGAAATAACAGCTTGTGCAAAGTTAAATGCACATTCAACTTTTTCATTCTTTTCACAAATGTGGACCCAGTTCTGAAAGACGAGTTAAAACATCAACACTTTGCTCACTAAGCCGGTTTCGTTTTTGAGTTCTAATTCTATTCTGCATTGAAAATCCTCTCTCACACACAGCAGTTGAAAGAGGAATGACCAATGCTATTTGTGAGAGAACTGAAAACCCTGTGTAAATGGGCATATCATCTACTGTTGAAGACATAATCAGTCTGCAGAACTGATTCATTTTCATCTCCAAATTTCTGCAATACAATGATTGCACCTGGAAAAACTCTTCTTTTATTTCCTCTTCCGTAACACCCAGGTAAGCATCAGAAGAATAGTGTTTCATCAACTTATTGAAAGAGTCTAATAGAGAAAAATTTGAGGAAAGTAAACTTGGATTTAAGATCTGATCAAAGTCAGAAGGTAAATTCATATTCTGCAAGTTGAATCATTCTTTTAAGTTTTCTACTAATTTATCAAAAAATTGCGCTTTTAAACTCTTTTTGCAGAATTTGTACGAATCGATAATTTAATGTCCCTATAGTAACCACTTTTTGTGGACTTCAGGAATTCCAACAAATGTCTACCACTACACAACTCATTTTTTATTCAATTCCAATTAGTAGTTCTAATTCTGACTATTATATAGCTCTAATCATTCTACTATTCTCTTTTACATGCGATATTTCAAAGTAACTTGTACACAATTCTAGCGGATAATGCTTACCTTGGCATTCCTTTCTAGCGATGGGAACATTTCACGCACGTGTTTTCCGGTCTTTGTTGATGTTATTGTCCTAAAGTCCGCTGTATGCGATGACTGGCTTTACTTCTCATTTTTTATTATCTCAAGGCGGTTTATTGTTGAAAACAGTTCGTTAATAACTGTTGAAAAATCTACGTCGTTGCTCTGAAAGACTCTACTTACACGATCAACTATTATAAATATATCTCTTAAAAATGATAGCACAGCAACAAAACCATATTCAATAGTGTTTTAACAGACCCGGTCCTTTTTCTGTTGGATTATGATTACTTGGGTTCTGCTCAACATTGACAGTTTATGCAAGTACTAATGCATCATAACTGATATGACAAGCATAGACAGCACGGCCAAGAGAGAGCCACCAAACAGCATGTTTTTCCTTTAGACTAATATTAGGTTCCTGTAAGAAGTCGTGCATCATTTTTAATTTTTCAGATCTTATGGTAGATGTCCAAAAATAAACATAGAGTGAACTCAAAAGTTTTTGGAAGTTCTGAAAAAGTCCTATTCCATTTGAAGCTTGCGATACTGCTAGTGCTAAACGATGGGCAATGCAATGGTGATGTTGAAGTTTTTTCCCTAAACCATTATTTTTCCCCATCATAACTGCTGCACTATCTGTAGCAAGACCAATTCATTTGGATAGTGGCACTTTTTTTTTTTTTCAAGAAATTTATCAAAATTTCTTTTAATGCTTCTGAACTGAATTCCCCACTTAGTTTCAAATTTGCCCAAAAACTGGTTTGAGGTTCATCATTTCTTAAGTATCGGACATAAATTATCAGCTTATGGTCAACAGCAATATCGGTCGACTCATCCATTAAAATTGATATGAAAGGACTTTTACTAATTTTATTATCAAGTTCAGATTCCAATATATCAGACATGATATTTTGAATAGGAGTTATTGAACTGTGGGATAAATTTATATGCTGTTCTTTGATTACTTCATTACCACATGATTTCATTAGTAACATTAGAGGCTTGTACTTCATCTGTGGCAGCTCTTCCTTAACTAATGTATAAATAGTCTTAAAAAACTGCTAACTAACCCTCTGAAACATTACTGCTTAAATTTTCAATGACACTGTGCATAATCTTCGATTCTTTCTGGTTATTCACAGCAAACTTGTGTTCAAGTGTATTTTCATGTCTAGTCAAAGTGCTTCTTCGTAAACAGCCAGAACCATTAGCTGCCATGACTGCTTTCATACTGGAATTCTGGCAGATTTTACAAAACATACGATTTAGATCTTCATTATAAGTCACCCATGAAAATTCGCGATACCACTTCAGCAAAAATGTTTTGTGTTTTACAGAATTTGACTCGTTTAGTCCAGAATCACTTAATTTTCTTTTCTTCATGTCATTATGCTTGGAATTTAAAGGAACAAAAGCATTTGCTTCGCATTCATTGTGAACATTCACGTCTTGGCATGCGTTGCCGTTGTCAGTTTTGTCATCTAAAGGCGGAACCTTTGGTTTAAAGAAATCCTTCATGGTCTTTATGGAACCTCTTGACAACCTTTCTATAATTAAGTTTACTAAATATATATGATGAATTACTAACGCCAATTATTAAGTGATAAACGTGAAAATGACAATTAAACAAACTTCAAAACCCATCTCTTTTCACTTCCTCCACGCCAAGGCTTAACTGCACCACACTGCACTGATACACTAGCATCTCAATCCCGACGCGGCTGAATTTTCCTTCCCTGTAATGCGCATGCCCATTGGTTGAGCTGCTCGTAAGTTCCACTCCCTTTGCTCTGAAGGTTCATCTGAATGATTGCCGAAAGCCGATCCCTAGCTGATTAGCTCGGCAATGGGAACCAAATCATGATTTTTCATAAACTGTGACATAAAAGTTAACATATAATTTCTCGATACAAAAAATGGTCATTTTTATGACAAAATCCTGGTGTAATCACCAATTATAAAAGGAAATTTCACATGGAAAAACAATGCGTAAAAATACACATTCTAAATTTTAAAGCGTATTCAGCAATTTTAAGGCGTGAAATATGTGTGTAAAGGAGTTATTGCGATCTCTGAAGATGACATTTTTTCACCATGTGCTATGAAATTGCATACTTTAAAATCTGTACATCTCACTTTATCTAAATACTTTAACATTTCCAACAAAATAATTTATGATGCTAAACTACACGTTTACCAATATTTTTGACCTACATCTGAATTTTGCATGCCCCAAGCAATGTGAAGACAGAAAATTCAGATAAATACATATTCAAACAACATACCTCATTAAAAAAAAAAAAAAAATTAGTTCCCACTTTATCTACCAAGTTAAAAATATTTGATGATTATTTTTTAAATGATTCCATAAACAGAATATTTAAAACAAAACAGCACCTGTATGTATCACCTTTTTGGTGAATGTGTACTTGCTAAAGCAAGTACACATTCACCAAAAACTTCCTGAGTAATTATCCACAGTCCAAAACCCCAAATGATTATGTGCAGGATATGACATTTGGAAACATCTACAGCGTTAATGTGTATGCACATGCAGAAATGCTTTCTTCACATTTCACATGTACAAAATGTTTACCTAAATGAATCAATACATGAACTATAAACTACTTGGTAAAAATTCTTGTAGCACATTTTTACTCTTCAGATATAAGAACAAGTGTATGCACTGAAAAAAAGAGTATTTCATGAATTTTATATAGTAGAATTTGCACTCCTCGGGCCTGATTCTGTATGTATATGCACATGCCGTGTGACACTATTTTTCCGTGTGAATTTCTTATGGCAGACTTCACATTCGTGGCATTTTTCACCTGCATGAATGCGCACATGAACTGAAAAATCATTACTTCGTGCAAATTTTTTGTGGCAGATTTCACATTCATAGGGTCTTTCACCTGTATGACTGCGCATATGAACTGAAAGGTTATCACTTCGCGCAAACTTTTTGTGGCAGGTCTTACACTCATGGGGTTTTTCACTCGAATGAATACGCACATGCAATGAAAGATCATTGCTTCGTTTAAATTTTCTGTTACAGATTTCGCACTCATAAGGCTTTTCACCAGTATGAATGCGCATATGAACTGAAAGATTATCACGTCGTGCAAACTTCTTGTGGCAGGCCTCGCACTCATAGGGTTTTTGACCCGTATGAGTGCGCACATGCAATAAAAGCTTACCATTTCGTTCAAATTGTTTGTGGCAGATCTCACACTCAAAGGGCTTTTCACCTGTATGAGTGCGCATATGCACTGAAAGATCATACTGCCGTGTGAATTTTTTGTGGCATATTTCACACCCATATGGCCTTTCACCTGTATGAAGTCGCAGATGCATTAAAAGAGAACTACTTTGTGAGAATTTCTTGTGGCACCTCCCACACTCGTACGGCTTTTCACCTGTATGAGTGCGCATATGCAATAAAAGACCAGTACTTCGTGGGAACTCTTTCTCGCATATTTTACACTCGTGGGGCTTTTCATCAGTATGAGTACGCATATGCACTAAGAATTCTCCTTTTGTTGAGCATCTGAAGTGACAAGTTTTACACTCAAGTGTCTTTTCATCTGTGTGAGTGCGCATATGATCCAAAAGACCACTACTTCGTGTGAACTTTTTCTGGCAAATTTCACACTCATGTGGTTTTTCACCTGTGTGAGTGCGCATATGCAATAAAAGAGAAGACTTTCGTGCAAATTTCTTGAGACAAATTTCACATTTGTGACACTTCTCACCTGTATGAGTATGCATTTGTACTGAAAGACCCCTAGTTTGTGTGAATGTTTTCTGGTACATATCACGTTCAAAAGGATTTTTGCTAGTATGCAAGTTTATGTGCAATGGAATGGATCTTTCTTCAATGAACTGCTTGTTATACACTACAAAGTCATGTTCTTCACCTGTAGCAGCCATTAAATGCTTTAGATGATTATATTATGCTATATATGATATTGCACTTTGCACATTGATTTTGTACTGTTTGGATGTATGAGCAAATTATTTTTCACGCTTTTTTAGCATTATTTCTCTATAATATACTATACATCCTTTGGGAAATGTTCTCATTCGGAATTTGCTCATCTCATAATGTACTATGCTTCTATGTGAATCTATCTGAATTCAACAATTAATCAGTTCTACCATGATGTGGGAGTAATATTTTTTTTTATCTGCATTTATTCATTTTTGACTCAATATTCAACATGTTTTAAGTATGTTGCCAGGCATGTGGAATAATAAATCAGTGAGAATAACAATATTAAAGGAGCAGTTTTTCTTTGACACCTTTTACTGCCCTTAATCACAACACAGAATTTTTGGCTAGACACAAAACTTTGTTACAAATGTCTGACACAGAGAATAGCAAACCTCTCGAAGATAACTTTCTTTTATCTCAATCAATTCATTACTCAATTACTACTATTTAGTGAAAATAGTTTTCTTTCAACAATTGCAAATAAACATATAAATCTCACTTTCTGAGAGTCCTGATAATTTTATGATTGTAGAACAATGCATTTCGTGATAGTTTATACCTACGACCACACAATGAAGGACCCTTGGAGATGTATTTTAGAGTATACTGGCATTTATTTTTAGATTTCACTTATTCACAAAGACTGAGTACCAAAAGCATATTTTGAAAGATTAAAAGCAAATCTCATTTAAAAAATTATTCTGTCTGTACATGTCACAGAGAGAGAGAGAGAGAATAAAATAATTTTAGAAAAAAATCAAGGCATAAAACGAATTTAAATTAACTGTGTTTCTTTCAATAAATTATAAATACCTTGTCAGATTGTCATTGCTAAAGGTTATATATGTCCTCAGTCAATTATTTCCCTGTTGGGCTCAAGCAGGATCAAAACTAAAAGCTACAAATTCTGATTCATATCTTCTCTCGATGGGTATCTAAAAACGTGAAGTCGCAATAATAAAAAATACCGCAAAACACATGTCGCTTTTATTTATACGAACTGCGCTCATGGGAAAGTTGTATTTCTTCAGTTCTGTTCATTGTTATCCTAAAATAATCATGCCTTTCGTTTCTTTATACTGGAAACTTATACGTGCCAAGTCTTTTTCCTTCACTAAAATTCTACATAATTTTGTTTCGTTTTCGATCACTCACGAAACCTACTAGTTTATATCCCGAATTAATGTCTAGGAAAAAGCATTACTCCCTTCCTAAAATGATCTACATATAATCTGATCTGATCTGATCTTTTCCGAACGGCAATGTAAAAAATAGAAATCATTCCACTTAAATACACCAAGAATCAACACTGCATAGATATCGGAACAAACAAGAAACACAAGTCTTAGTACTATTGCAATATGCGTTTTCGAGCACGAACGATTTAATATCCCATTTGCTTTTTCCCGCAAGGAAGCGTTCATCTAATCACTAACATTTCGCACAGAAGTTGAATTGAGTTCACTTGATAACAGTAGTGAATAGGGATTGAGCATTACCAATCATACACTGCTGGACAATTGCTAAGGACGAATCAGAAACGGCTATATAGCGCATAAAAAAATTAGTGTGGTCGGATGCCAAGTGAAATAAAATAATGTCAGAATGCCAGGACATTACAAGAAAGACAATTTATTGTGCTCTGAAATCCAGAAGGCTTTGGAACGTGTTCAAGGGACAAATAGGCCATTTTGTGCAGAATACGTAAACGTGAAAAAAATGCAATTACCGTCCGCAGGCGTTCCGGCGTAAGATGTCAATACGGGATATGGCCACCATGGAGGGCGATGCAAGATTCCACACGTCGTGTCATGCTTTGCACAACATTATCAAGCAGCTGTTGGGGTAATTTATCCCATTCCTCTGTCAGTGCACGGATGAGAGTGTCCTTGTTTATTGGAGGGCATTGGCGACCAGCAAGACTCCTCCCCAAAGCATCCCACACATTTTCAATGCAATTCAGATCTGGAGAGCGTGCTGGCCATACGAGGCGTTGAATATCCTCGCTCTCAAGACACTCCTGGACAGCGACTGTTCGATGACATGTTGCGTTGTCGTCCATGAAAATGAATCTATCACCGACAGCACCAAGGAACATGCGAACATGAGGTAGCAGAACATCATTAATGTATCATTAGCCAGTCATAGTCCCAGTTGGAAGCACATAGAGGGACGTACGGCTATTGATCGTGATGCCAGCCCATACCATGACACTACATGTCGGATATCGGTCCCTTTCCTGCATGTTTGCTGGACAATATGCAGTACCACTATCACGCCAGATCAGTTGTCGTCGACAATCAGACGATAGACTGTATCTACTCTCATCTGAGAAGAGGACAGCAGACCAGTCGTTATCAGTCCAATTGCGATGTTGATGGCACCATTGCAAACGGGCGGTACGATGACGTCTGGACAATGGGATGCACACAACAGGACGGCGGGCGTATAGTCCTTCCTCATGCAAACGTCTGGCGACAATTTTTCGGGAGATCCGCTTGCCAGTAGCAGCCATAAACTGATTTGCTACCTCTCTAGCTGTGCTGCGCCGGTGTCTTTTTGTTGATAGCACTATGTACCGATCTTCTGCAGGTGTCGTACTGCGAACACGACCTCCCCCGTGAGGTTTGCTATACTCTCCATTTGTTTGAAATGATTTCCAAAGCCTTGAAACAACACTGTGGCAGACGTCGAACTCCCTGGCAACATCTGTTATTTTTCGCCCTTCTTCAATCTTGCCAATAATACGGCCATGCGTAAAATCATCTAGGTGATGTCGGGAAGACATACTGAAAATTGCAAGTTCGTCAATTGATTCTTTCCCCTTCAACTTTGCGTTTGAACAACAACGGTCAATACGCGTCAAATCCTTTATATCTCTTATCAGCGCTATGACGTCACGAACAAGTTCGGCAATCCAAAATTTGCATACGCACAACACATCTTACTGTATCCCGCACTTATGCTAATTTCCACATTTTCCTGCCTTCCATTTTATGGTTGCTATCGTTGCTATTGTCATCCGTCCTTAGCAATTGTCCGGCAGTGTATAATTTTGTTCATTTCAGACTCTTTTAAGAACTAAGTGTTTTATGCTATTGTGTTTACAATTTCACTGGGATTTTACTCGAATCTAAATCTAAGAAATATTGCACTTGTTACCTTTTTTGAGAATGATGATGCAAATCTTGTGCTTATTTTTTAGGTAATTGTTGCATCATAATTTACAACATGCACAAATTGATGGCCGCCAGGTAGCGTAGTCTTATATTACAGTGCCTAGAAGAATTAGTGTGACGTGCTGCCAAAGATGTCCCTCACGGTTTTGTGACCAATCGTCATGAAATGACAGAGGGCGCTGGCATCGGAAGTTACGTTAGGATGCTTCATCGGCTTCATGCTATTCAATGGTGAGAAGATTGTTTGCCAAGGATTTGCTGCCTTACGAAACTTCAAATTTTCACAAAACAAAGGTTAGTTGAGGGAAATCTTTTTGGCAGTATCATCAGTATCTTTTATGCTATTGTGTTTACAATTTCACTGGGATTTTACTCGAATCTAAATCTAAGAAATATTGCACTTGTTACCTTTTTTGAGAATGATGATGCAAATCTTGTGCTTATTTTTTAGGTAATTGTTGCATCATATTTTACAACATGCACAAATTGATGGCCGCCAGGTAGCGTAGTCTTATATTACAGTGCCTAGAAGAATTAGTGTGACGTGCTGCCAAAGATGTCCCTCACGGTTTTGTGACCAATCGTCATGAAATGACAGAGGGCGCTGGCATCGGAAGTTACGTTAGGATGCTTCATCGGCTTCATGCTATTCAATGGTGAGAAGATTGTTTGCCAAGGATTTGCTGCCTTACGAAACTTCAAATTTTCACAAAACAAAGGTTAGTTGAGGGAAATCTTTTTGGCAGTATCTTTGCTAATTCGTTGTAGCTCGATCATAACAGTAATACACTAGGTAATTCAACAGTTGATCACTAAAACACAATAGACTTATTCGGGTGTTAGTGTGCTAGTTTTATTCCACTGTGGATTGTTTATAACGAAATTTATTTCCGAAGTTAGTAACTTTTTATTCGCGAAGATGTAGAAGTTGATCAAGTATTGGCTGTCACGCGTCAAACCTACTGTGTGGTTAAACTTAAGTGCAGTACTGAAATCGACTGCAGCAGTTATAAGATCATAGGGAAATAATGTCAGCTATGAAAGGACTGAGAAATTCTGCATTAGCAAATTATAAAAAAACATAGAAAACGGAAAAGGCAAAGCAGCTGTTTTGTGCCAGGATGTAATACTGGCTATAAATCGTGCAAAAATAAAATATCACTCTTTGCTGTCCCCAAAATTCCTGATTTGTTGAGCAAATGGGATAAGGCAATTCCCAGAGCTGATAAGAAACTTGATGAAAGTTGTGTTGTATGTGCCTTGCACTTGGAATCTAAATTCATGGAGATGCACTATCGTTCCACTATTCAAGTTAAGGAAGTTCTAACATGCCGAGACAAACCATTACTCAAGCCTGACGCCATACCTACTATTTTCCCAAATTTAAGACATTTAAAAGGCGAACGACTAATTAGTTTTTCCAGTTTTTAAGGGGGGGGGCACATGCCCTACTGTGCCTTCCCCACGTTACGCCTGTGTGTATGCTACATTAATAATTTCCTTTTTTTAAGGGTAAAAATTGTTTACAGGAACTGCATAGAATTTTCCTATTTAGACAGACTCCATGAACACCCACTTCTTAATTTTTACCTTATTAAACTTTTTACTTAAGGTGCAAAAGAATTTTTCTCTTTTCACTGCAAACCCATTTGAATAGCAAATTTAATCACATAATTATTATAAGGTGAAGAAAATTAAAAAATATATTATAATTATTTTTCTTTAAAAGAATGTCGTAATATACATTCAGTTTTTGTATATTTACTTCTGTCCAGTATGATTCATTTTGTTTATCGTATCACAGGCAAAGTTTTTTAGGAATGATTTTTATAAATGGATTACAGTTGGTATATTATTAGAAAATAGACCAATTTTAAAAATAGTAATTGCATTTGTTGTATTCTATTTTCAACTCATTAAAACGCTTCTTTTCAAAGCCAACTAAATGGAGAGCATTAAGTTTCAATATTTATTTTGATCCCATGTTCTTACCAAGAAATTTAGTCACTCATTGATGAAAAATGAAGTACATTATTAAATAATTTATAAAGTTTTTAGGTTACTGAATTTCAAGATCTAATTGGATTATTGGAATGCAAATTATAAAGCCGATGTCTCATTGAGAAAATATTTCCCCCTTTTTTTTCGGTAAGGTTTTGAGGGGCAAAACATTTTTTATTTTTTTTTATTTTTACTTTATACCGTAAGTTGATGTTTCAGTGATTGTAAACTGCAAGTTTGTTTGCCAAGGATTTGCTGCCTTACGAAACTTTAAATTTTCACAAAACAAAGGTTAGTGGAGGGAAATATTTTTGGCAGTATCTTTGCTAATTCGTTGTAGCTCGATCATAACAGTAATACACTAGGTAATTCAACAGTTGATCACTAAAACACAATAGGCTTATTCGGGTGTTAGTGTGCTAGTTTTATTCCACTGTGGATTGTTTATAACGAAATTTATTTCCGAAATTAGTAACTTTTTATTCGTGAAGATGTAGAAGTTGATCAAGTATTGGCTGTCACGCGTTAAACCTACTGTATGGTTAAACTTAAGTGCAGTACTGAAATCGACTGCAGCAGTTATAAGATCATAGGGAAATAATGTCATCTATGAAAGGACTGGGAAATTCTGCATTAGCAAATAATAAAAAAACATAGAAAACGGAAAAGGCAAAGCAGCTGTTTTGTGCCAGGATGTAGTACTGGCTATAAATCCTGCAAAAATAAAATATCACTCTTTGCTGTCCCCAAAATTCCTGATTTGTTGAACAAATGGGATAAGGCAATTCCCAGAGCTGATAAGAAACTTGATGAAAGTTGTGTTGTATGTGCCTTGCACTTTGAATCTAAATTCATGAAGATGCATTATCGTTCCACTATTCAAGGTAAGGAAGTTCTAACATGCCGAGACAAACCATTACTCAAGCCTGAAGCCATACCTACTATTTTCCCAAATTTAAAAGGCGAACGATCAATTAGTTTTTCCAATTTTTAAGGGAGGGGGCATGCCCTACTATGCCTTCCCCACGTTACGCCTGTGTGTATGCTACATTAATAATTTCCTTATTTTTAAGGGTAAAAATAGTTACAGGAACTGCATAGAATTATCCCACTTAGACAGACTCCATGAATACCCACTTCTTAATTTTTACCTTATTAAACTTTTTACTTAAGGTGCAAAATAATTTTCCTCTCTTCACTGCAAACCCATTTGAATAGCAAATTTATTCACATAATTGTTATAAGGTGAAGAAAAGTAAAGAAAAATGTTATAAATATATTTTTTTAAAAGAATGTCATCATATACATTCAGTTTTTTTTATATATTTACTTCTGTCCGGTATGATTCATTTTGTTTATCGTATCACAGGCAAAGTTTTTTTAGGAATGTTTTTTTATAAATGGATTACAGTTAGTATATTATTAGAAAATAGACCAATTTTAAAAACAGTAATTGCATTTTTGTATTCTATTTTCAACTCATTCAAAGGCTTCTTTTCAAAGCCAACTAAATGGAAAGTTTCAATATTTATATTGATCCCATGTTCTTACCAAGAAATTTAGTCACTCATTGCTGAACAATGAAGTATGTTATTAAATAATTTATAAAGTTTTTAGGTTACTGAATTTTAAGACATTATTGGAATGCGAATTGTAAAGCCGATGTCTCATTGAGAAAATATTTCCCCCTTTTTTTTCCGGTAAGGTTTTGAGGGGCAAAACATTTTTTTTTTTTTTTAATTTTTACTTTATACTGTAAGTTGATGTTTCAGTTATTGTAAACTGCATATTGGTCTCCAGTGTTTTTGCATAATGTAACCCATGTATGACTTTAAAACTTCCGAAATATCTAACATTAATGTTGACGTTAGCACAATGCAAAGCTTAACTTAAACTACGATACCCTTATTAATGAATCTTGAGCACCCCGTTCGTTCTTTTTTTCTTTTTTGGGAGGGGTGAAAGAGTTGTGTGTATTTTTTTGTATATACTTATCTGCTTATAAAATATCGTTCGAGGAGTACACATAATACTGACGAGCTGGGGGTGTGTCATAGAAAGATGTGCGTTTTCGTCGTCCTTCCTCCATGAAAAGCGACGTGACATCCGATGGCAGCGCCATCTACCGCTTTCATGATTGTGGGCAGCAAGTTTTTCTGCGAGCACGACACACTAATTCTTCTAGGCACTGTACACTTGCCACTCTTTTTACTGGCAACTGTTTCACTAGCCATGTATGAGGGAAACTTTAAACTTTCTTTCAGATGGATTTCTGCTGTACTGTTTTTTTTTGAACTTTACTTTTAGTGCATGAGAAGTCATGATCTTGGACTGCTTCCAACTTACTTTTGTTGAATGAACGATGTTGACGCCACACCACGTTTTTTTATGTAATGAGTATTAAAGGAAATCTCGAAGTTTTTGATAACGTTTAAAACATCTTCTAAAGAAAAAAAACCGTATCCAAAATAATTATTAATAAAATGACGAAAACCAAAATTCATTTTAACTATTAGTTTTAACAGACAAATGGAAAAAAATTATCAACACGAACCTCGCACGCACTAACTAACAACACAAAGCGAACTGTAGGAATCAAACGTACAAGAAATCACAGTGGAAGGAGACACCTTTTCTAACAACGCTTTTCATTGGTCCAATGGGAGACGTCACATAAGGGACCGTACATGCGACAATAGCGGTACAACTATACTATCGGAATTAGAGGAAATGCTATCCGACACTAACCAACACGCTTGGCCAGCGTGGTGAGTTGTGGCAACTCCTCCAAAATGACTCCATAACTTAAATCTTGGCCCTCAGTCTCTGGCAGCTGGAATGTACCTGGCCAAGGCAGCGGCCAGTGCGACATGAAGGCAGAGGGTGCTAAGAATCCCCGGAGAACCGGACTAGGCTGCCATCTGATGCTGACCTTGGCAACTTACAATGGACGCTCCCTATCTTCTGATTCAAGGCTTCTAAAATTGGAAGAGGAACTACGTACAAAGGATCAAGTGGGACATCGTCGATCTAAGTGAAGTAAGAAGAAAAGGAGATCTCATTGAACTGAAAAGTGGACATCTCTTCTACTATCGTGGGACTGATACTGGCAGAACTAGTGGTGTTGGATTTATAATAAACAAGAAACTGAAGGATAAAGTTGTAGAAGTTGAAAGTTCCTCTGACAGAGCTGCAAGACTCGATATTGAACTCTCTAGAAGATACAAGGCTCAGATTATTCAAACTTATGCACCCACCACAAGTCATCCTGAAGAACAAATTGAAGAATTTTATGAGGAAATTCGTCATCTAAATAATAAAGGCAAGCAGAACTTGAAGATAATTATGGGATATTTCAATGCAAAAATAGGACAACAGAATGAAACTTCAGTAGGTAAATTCGGTCATGGCAACAGAAACCAGAGTGGAAATACTCTCGTTGAGTTTGCAGTAAACACCATAATACCTTCAAGTTGGAACTGAAGAACAGGTTCTCTGCGTTAGAAGGCCTAACATCGGAAGAAGTGGATATTTCTGCACAGAAAAGTAACCAAAGCTCTTATGGAAACAGCAACCAAATTAGCTCGGTCTAAGAACAAGTTGCATGTGAACAAATTATCAGAAAAAAACCAAAATGTTGATGTAAAAAAGAGAGATGAGGACAACTAAAGAAGATGCGACTTCCAAAGTGGAATATATAGAGCTATGCAAGACAGTACGAAAAAGTATCACTGAAGACGTAAGGAAATTCAACTGTGAACTAGTGAGGAAAGCAATTGAAAACAACCATAGCCTAAAGATAGCAAAGGGACATCTCAGTAAGGAAAGAAAACAGATTATGGTACTGAGAAAAGAACATGGTTCTGTAACAAGAAATAGAGGCGAAATTTTGACGAGTGAAAGATTTCTACTCCAAATTGTATGAAAAAGATGATATGTGTACTTCAGACATCATGAAAGATACCAGTACCAGAGTTCCTCCAGTCCTTCCAGCAGAAGTTGCACATGCAATCAAGAACATGAAGCAGGGAAAAGCTCCAGGAGAAGATGGAATTACTGTAGACATCATGCAAGAAGCAAGTGGAGAAATCGAAACAGTACTCGCCTAAATTTTCACTCGATGCCTTAATGAAGGGAAGATTCCTGAGGATTGGAACAACGCTACAATGATCCTGCTACATAAAAGAGGTGACATTGAGGATCTCGGGAACTACAGACCTATCAGCCTCCTATTAGAGGTTTATAAAATCTTCACTAAAGTTCTTTCACACCGTTTGAAGGTAACACTGGACATGGCTCAACCGAGAGAACAAGCTGGATTCAGGAGTGGCTACAGAACTATAGATCATATCCACGTACTGAGAGAACTAATTGAAAGAGCGAGGGAATATGAACTTCCATTGTGCATGGCTTTTATCGATTATGAAAAGGCCTTTAATTCGGTGAAACCATCAGCAGTTACAATGGCTCTGAAATCCTGTGGTATTGAAGATGCATACATTAATATTATTAATAATATCTATGATAATGCAAGTGCAAAGATTAGGCTGTTTGAAAATACAACACGCATAAAAATTGGAAAGGGAGTGAGACAAGATGACACCCTATCTCCCAAGCTGTTTAATGTCACATTGTAAAATGTCTTTCAATCACTGAACTGGGAAAACAAAGGGATAAAGATTAATGGAGATTATCTAACTCACCTTTGTTTTGCTGATGACGTAGTCATTTTACCCCATCTGAGCTGCAGAATATGATCCAGGAACTTGCTGACAAGAGTAAAGAAGTGGGATTAAAAATGAACTTTCAGAAGACAAAAGTGATGTTCAATGCTTTTACAAGAAATGAAGATTTATCGATTGATGGAGAAAAGCTGGAGATAACAGATACGTATGCTTATCTTGGGCAGCAGATATCAAGTGAGGGTCACATTGATGAAGAAATTAATTGGCGTACAAAACTTGCCTGGAGAGCTTTTGGAAGAAACAGCATAATTTTCAAGAGCAATATGCCATTATGTCTTAAAAGAAAAGTGTTTAGTCAATGCATCCTTACAGTGCTTACGTATGGTGCAGAGACGTGGACATTAACTAAAAGAGACATACAAAGGCTGCAGACAACTCAAAGTAGCATGGAGAGGTGCATGCTTGGTGTAACCAGGAGAGAGAAGAAGAGGAACTCGTGGATTAGAAAGATGACAATAGTGGAAGACATCATGATCAGAGTTAAATCCCTGAAATGGCAATACGCTGGACATGTTGCCAGAAGGACAGACCATCGATGGACAGCCGAAATTTTAGATTGGATTCCAAGGGACAGGAAAAGACCCAGAAGAAGACCACATGGGAGATGGGTGGATGAAATTCAAAAGTATGCGGGAGTAACATGGAGGAGACTGGCACAAGACAGATCGTTGTGGAAGAAACTTGGGGAGACCTTCGTCCAGCAGTGGAGTGATAATGGTTGACAATGATGATGACATGCGATTACCATGGAGTGTCCCACGATTGTAGGACATTATACATGACAGTTGAACACTGATTTCAAGACAAAATTGCATAGTGTCTCCAAATTTGAGAACACATACATACTCAGACTGAGTACGCTAAAAACAAAATATCATAAAACTATGCTGTTGAACTAAGTGTGGTATTGCATCTGAAATCCTTTTGATTGCCCCAGTGAATCAGTTGTCTATGCGCTGGCTTCTGATGATTCGTCCAAGAGGGTTCCGGGTTCAAATCTCGATAAGGCATAGATATCGCATTTGTCTTAAAGCACTGGCTCTCTTTCATTGCTGGAACCAGTGGCCCTATTATGGACGGGCGAATGCTTTTAACCTACTAAGTTCTGATGGTGGTCCTTAAACCCTTCAAACAAACGAACAGAAATCTTGAAAGGATATATGTTCTAGAATGTTGGCAATTGCTACCGACAAAGCAAAGGCGTGGTGGAAAGAACATACTCAGCAAAAGTGAAATATATTTTCTTAGATACGAGCGCTGAATTAAGAGCAAGTTGCATAATCGTTGTATTTCTCTGAAGAACGAACTGAATGGAAAATTTTCCTATTTTGTAAGTTTTGGGTGAAACTCGGAACAAATGCTGTAAAAATTTACTTTTACAATAAGCAATAAGCATGTTGGCAAGTGTAACAGCAGCATAGCATTTTATAGCCTCTTACTCAGAGAGGAAGAGTGTTTCAGTCTTCTTCACAGTTACGCCTCCATCTTCGCCATTTTGTTTTCAATGTTTTTCCAAATTTTACGTTTCTCCTAAAAAAAAAATAAAAAATAAAATGCTTTTCTTTCTTCTTTGACCCTTCATACCAAGACGCCTATGTTGTATATGTTACAGAGAATTATTGCACAGCTTTCCTTACTGTTTCACATCGAGAAGCCATGTCTTGAGTTATTCATCGTTCTCCTTGTAGGTTGTGTCTTTGATACTTATGCAGAAGATTTTTTTATTGGAGGTTTAACGACCACCGTGAGCAACTCAATTGGCTATAAGCAGTCGCCCGTCCCTAATTTAGGGTCACTGGTTCCAGGGAAGGGAGAGAGACAGTGCCGTAAGACAAACACAACATCCATGCCTCACCGGGATTCGAACCCGGACCCCTTTCGGACGAATGATCAGAGGCCATCGCTTAGACCACTGCGCAACCGGGGCGGCAATCATGGCTTCAACTCAAGAAGATTCTCATTAGTGTGAACCCTAACAGAATTTCATGTAATTTAAAAGATTTGTTACAGTTACACAAATTAGAGAATTCAGATAATCTAAAAGAACCCTTAGATGTAGGAGATTTGGGCTAGAGTACCCAACGAGAAAACCATACGGAAGCGAGGAACAGTATTTGTCATTTTCTTGTAGGACTTCCGTCCACAGTGAGTGGTGTTTAGGTCTCAGTCACCTACAGCGAGATCGCCTTTTGTGCAGGACACAGAAACGGAAGGAATGAGAGCAAGTCTAGCGACTTCGACAGAACAGTTTGTAGTGAGATTAGAGTACAGTAGATGGCGCCACCGTACAAGTACGATGTTGCACACAGAGGGGTGAGAGAATTTCAGGGGGGGCATAGGAGAGGATAACCATTTAACCAGAGGATTCAGCCTGGGGGCCGTCACTTAACGTGCTCGTCCGATGCACGGCGGATATTCAGCGATTCTTAGTAAATCACACCATCTCTGAAAGATCAGCCCAGGTTTGAACCTGAGGACCTTGCATTGATAGTCTGACTCGCTAACCAGTAAGCCATCCGCGGCTCACGAACGGAAGCGAGGTAGAAAGACGCCCTAATTTATAACCCTGTGGGGAGCAGTACGCGGGGTACGACGGCTTAACATGCGCATCCAACGCACTGCGGATATTTAGTGGTTCAAGCGTTCGTACCTGCTTGTGAACGATCTCGTTATGTGTCTTCGATGCTATCGTAAGAAATGGCTCCCCAGGCAGTCACTTCCGGCGTGCCGTTCCACGGTGAAGGCAAGATCCGTGCGCTGTCCAGATTTTCTCCAGACACGTATATGCGTAGGTCATCGGCGCCAAGTACAAACCGTGACAATGGACACTATTCCACGTTGATCGGGCCCGACACCAATACAACCGGTGCCGGCGATGCTCGCTGGCCAGTGCTATGCCGTGAACTGGCCTCGAATGTAGTACCCGTGCCGCAAATCGTCTGGCACCGGTCCAGATGGCCACTTCCGTACCCATAAACGACGCAACCTGTCCACGGATGGTTGAGAGCGACGAATTCGGTTGTTCGTGCTGCTCTATAACAATCGCTCAATCCTTGCGTTCTGTTGTTGCCCTCGGCAGTCCACTGCCCTCGTACCCCAAACGGCCCACTGGCTCCAACATCGTTCCGATAGCCACGTCGCTCCGACCTAAAAGCCCGGCGACACAGCGACTTGACCAAGCGGACTCTCTTAAACTCGCTCAACTGCTCGTATTGTGCACAGATCTGACCTCCAAACGTCCTCACAGTCCGTGGAGGTTAAGGCAACCGCAACCCGCTGTCACAATTGTCTCTGGGTGTATTCTTTTTTTTTTTTTTTTTATTGGAGGTTTAACGACCACCGTGTGTCTCTGGGTGTGAGCTTTGCTCTTGATATACCCTCCTCAATGCGTGGTTCCCATGTGCCGTGGAGGGCTACTATTTAGTCATTGGTCGTTATTTTTTAATCATTTTTTATTGGAGGTTTAACGACCACCGTGAACAACTCAGTGGGTTATAAGCAGTTGCCCGTCCCTAATTTAGAGCTACTGGCTACAGGAAAGGGAGAGAGCCAGCACTGTTAGACAAACATAACATCCATACCTCACGGGAATCGAACTCTGACCCATCTCGGACGAATGATCAGAAGCCATCGCTAAACCACTGCGCCACCGGGGCGGCGATTAATCATTTGCATATTCTGCCCTTAGGTTCTTATATGCGGAGTTTCATCAGGAACGAACGAGACTTCCACGGGGTGCATCGTTTTTTGTTTGCAAGGAGTGCGTTCACCGTAATTACATATGTTCATTTGTTCTTTCCCCCTCTGGAAACTTGGATAACGCATGTCTTTTTAACCACGTGATTTCCGCAGAATTTCGTTTCCATTTATCATCATCTACGAAACTCATACCTTTGTATAGAGAATTCGAGCAAAGATTCTTCGGAATCCATAGAGCCATTCTCACGAAAATAACAAGATGCCATCTTTTTTTTCGAGGTTTAACGACCACCGTGAGCAACTCAATGGGCTATAAGCAGTCGTCCATCCCATATTTAGGGTCACTGGTTCCAGGGAAGGGAGAGAGCCAGTGCCGTAAGACAAACACAACATCCATGCCTCACCGGGATTCGAACCCGGACCCCGTTCGGACGAATCATCAGAGGCCATCGCTTAGACCACTGCGCCACTGGGGCGGCCAAGATGCCATCATTAGCCCCTTTCGAATGGCAATATATGTGCATAGTTTGCGTATACAGGGTCCCACAAATACAGTATCACTGAGGTGCGGAGTAAGAATGTCACCTAAACATGCCTTAATAAGGAATGTGATCACCTCGTACGGACAGAGAACTCTCACAACGACGATGCATGCTCATCACCAGCGTTGTTGAACAAATTTGGAGCCAAGGAATTTCATTTCTAGATAAGGGTGGTGCGTAGCACGGGAAGCGTTCTGAGTGAGGGCTGACGAGCTGCTACGTATCGCCTCAGAGCATCCCAGACATGTTCTATAGGGTTCAGGTTTGGAGACCTGGCTGGTCAGATTATATGTGAATATCTTTGCTCTGCAGGATACCATTGACAAGCTTAGTACTGGGCAGGCAAGGGTTACCATCCATTAAAAGGAACCGAGATCCAACAGCTCCCAAAAAAGTCTGGCACAGGGATCTAGGATCTCGTTCCTATAGCACTCAGCATTCGCATTGCCTTGCCAACACGTCGAGTGGTGTGCAGCCGCCGAACATGCCATCTCACACAAGTACACCGCCACCACCGAAGGAGTCCTTTTTTATTGAACGTTTAACGACCAATATGAGCTACTCAGTGGGCTATAAGCGGTCGCCGGTCCCTAATTTTACGGTCACTGGTTCCAGGGAAGGGAGAGAACTAGTGCCGTAAGACAAAACATAACATTCATGCCCGAGCGGGATTCAACCCTTCTCGGACAGATGCTCATAAGCCAGCGCTTAGACCACTGCGCCACCCGGGAGGCTTTTTTGAGTTTAACGACCGCATTGCGCGTGGACAATTCGATGGAATACAAGTAGTCACCTGTCCAATATTTGGGGCCACTGGTTCGAGGGAAAGAAGAGAACCAGTGCGGCAAGACAATCCCAACATCCATGCCTCACTCGAACCCATCTCAAACGAATGATCAGAAGCCAGCGCTTACATCACTGCGCCACTAGGGAGGCGAGTCTTGTTCGCAGACATTTGCAGGATTATTATGAGTTTAGTGTTCTCTCCAGATGAAATGCTGACGAGTATCCGTTTGTAGAGTGAATCTTGACTCGTCTATTAAAGGAACACTGGCCCGCTCGTCTGGCTCCAGGAACGATGCCGAGGGCACCAGTCCAAACGACCTCAGCTAGGGTGACACAAACCATGAATCTCCTCACATCAAGGCCAATTGCAATGAGCCCTAGATATATCGTTTGCCTGGATACCGAAGTCCCAGCTGTACTGGAGCTCCCAAGACAATTACCGGGCTGTATAGGACCCATGACGGCATGCAGCTAAAGCGACATAACTGTCCGATGAAGTGTCATGTGCGCTGGACGACATAGGTCAGGTCTTCATGACATGCCATCGGTGTTATTAAACTGCTGCCATAATCATGAATCCACTCCGAGGTAGATATTCAAGTCTCTCGCAAACTGAGCCTGAAACTGACCTGCTGCTGGTTGTCCTATCGCTTGCCACTGTACGTGGAATACAAATCTGAGACATAAGGGAAGCATTCGCGGCCACCAGGACACTTCTTACACGTGTTGTCGAAGAGAAAAGCCACAGCCGTTTTCTGTTGGCTTTAAAGATGTAACTCAGTTTACATATTGGACAGCATTTTGCTCACTGATATGTAAATTTCACTGTAGCATTGTTTTTTTTGTGTCCAGTGAAAATCATAACATTTCATTGAGCACTTTGAATTATTTGCCCGCTATTGCCGTCCAGACTTTAATTTTGGATATCAGTGAGTGTGTGCGTAATGGTCCGTTCTTCAGCCAACATGTCCAGCCCGACGAATGGACAACCAAATACATATATACACTGAGTGGCCACTTCTTTATTATGACCACCCGACAGTTTTAAGCAAATGAGCTATGGCTGCACGCTGTTGCCACCAGAGGGCGAGGCTAGTATAAAAAGGGAAAGCTTAGTGCCTGCGACAGTAGTAGAAGTGATTTTTGGGTGACGAGATGGATAAAAAATGCGATTTGACGGACTTTCAACGTAGGATGATTGTAGGAGCTTGGAGCCATGGAGCAAGTATCAGCGAAACCGCCGCATTCGTGAAATGTTCCAGAGCAGCTGTTGTTAAAGTGCTTAAAGACTGGACTTTCACCCAAAAAAACTGGGTCTCTACGTGCAACGTGTGGTCGTCATCGACTAGTGACTGCTCGGGCGGAACGAAGTGTCCAGACTGGTAACAGATCGGCAACAGTGCAGCAAATTACAGATCATCTTAATAAAGGATCCCCTCAAATGATCTCTGCACGCAATGTTGGCCGTACACTGCATCGAATGGGATATGGCAGCCGAAGGCCTTTTCGAACACCTTTGCTGCCTGCAGTTAACAATAGAAAACGTCTCCAGTTCGCACAGGAGCCAAGGATTGGACAGTCGATAATTGGAAACAAATTATGTGGTCCGATGAATCACGTTTTCAGTTGCACCATGCCGATGGCCGAGTGAGAATTTCTCGGAAACAGCACGAAAGCGTGGACCCCAAATGCATTGCTACAACCCTTCAAGTTGGTGAAGTCAACGTTATGCTTTGGGCCCTTTAATTCATGTTGATCAACGTCTGACTGGCAGATCATATCTAAACATCGTTGCGGACCAAGTGCATCCTGTCATGTGGATGGTTTATCCTAATGGCGGTGGCAACTTTCAACAAGATAATGCGTTCTGCCAGAGTGCTCGTATTGTACAGGATTGGTTTCAGGAACATGCCGGTGAGTTTACTTTGCTTAGGTGGCCCCCACAATCTCCAGATCTTAACCACATTGAGAATTTGTGGGATGAAGTTGAACGAGCCATCAGACAACTGGATCCACAACCCTGCAATCCCACACTCCTGGAAAGTGCTATTCATCAAGCGTGGTCTCAGATTCTACAAACCACCTATCAACATCTCGTGGAGTCCATGCCACGAAGAATCGACGCAGTATTAAGGGCGAAAGGTGGCCCAACGAAGTACTGAGTGGCCACTCAGTGTACATTACATAACCTCTCCTTGACAAATGTCAACCCCACCTTCTTTTGGTGCTATGCCACACTCACCAACTCGCTTGGCTAGCATGGTGAGTTATGCCCCCCCCCCCCCCCAAGATGATTTCAAAATACTATGGGATGGATGTGTTGCCAGAAGAATGGACCACGAAAATTTTAGATTGGATTCCAAGAGACAGAAAAAGATCCAGAAGAAGACCGCATGGGAGATGGAAGGATGAAATTCAAAAGCATGCCCGAGTACCATAGAGGAAACTGGCTCACGACAGACAGTTCTGGAAGAAATTTGGGGAGACTTTCATCCAGCAGTGGATTGATTGACAATGATACACACACACACACTTTATTAAGTAATTATAATTAATTTTAATAAGAAATCAGGGCAATATTTTGTTTCATTCAGAAAACTAACGAGCATAAACACCTGAACAGTAAGGTAAAAGCAATAATTAAAAGCTTCAGCCTGCAGTTTTCCTCACTGAGGTTAATAGTGAAGTCATCAAACGGAGGAGTTAATTCAATAATATGCCATAAAATAGGTGAGTCAATCTGGGTCTGTTGATTCTATAAGACATCAAGAGCAAGCAAGGAGGATTAGGAAGTATATAGTGCTGGAGGACGGAAGCTCAGAGCACAGATCATGATCTGCCCACTCGCGTCATCAAGCAAATCCTGTTCCAATGCGATTATACTATACACATTGGTACGAAGATAAAATAACCTCACAACAAGACATTTAGTATTAGAAAAACGTAGAACTCAATTATTCTGAATTTTGATTTAATTTCTAGGAATAACGATATTTTAAAACCGAAAAAATTAGAAAAGAAATAGTATTTTAGGTGAAAAACTAAAGAGAAAAGGTTGAGGGTGTACTGCACTCACCCCCATACGATTCTATGCCTGTGCTCCTTTCTTACCTACTTGTGGTAAATTTTGTTTCATTTTGCGCATTCCTTCATGGTGTGGCATTTTTTATGTCAAGCAATGTACATTAGTTGTTAATTACACTGCTGGCCATCCAAAATGCAACACCAAGAAGGAAGTATCCGATTGGCCTAAAATCGCAGCATGCGTCGCCCGCGAGAGGACATGCAAACGATTAGCATTGCAGGGCATATGCAAATCATGTGCGCCCGGCACGCCACCGAGAAGCACTATAAGAAGGATGCACAGAAGGCGGGGTGTAAGCGGTGAAAGTGTGTTGTGCTGCCGGACCTGTGCGTGGGAAGCTTCCTGATGCCTCGTCGCAGAATACGACAGTCATTCCAGCACGTTTCGGAGTTCGACAGAGGACGAATAGTGGCATATCGCGACAGCGGTTTATCGTACCGAGACATCGGCACCCGTGTAGGACATCAAGCCACAGTGAGGCGAGTACGGGTTCGGTGGGTGCAGGGGGACAGACGGACCGACGTGAGCGATTGCCGCAGCAGCGGCACACCACCGAAACGGCATGTTGTGCGCCGGGCATTGGTGGCTCGCACCGCCACATCAGGAATGTTAGCGCAGGAATTAGGGTGTTGCGCAACAACCTGTGTCAGCACGTACCGTTCAACGTCGTCTGCAGGAGCGGGTACTTGTCGCACGGCGCCCATTGATGTTACACGAGTGCGGCGGCAGTGGGCTGTTGAACGCCGCACCTGGACTACGGAATGGCGCGACATTGTCTTCTCCGACGAATCCCGCTTCTGCCTACAACACCACGATGGCCGGATCCGCGTGTGGCGGCACCGCGGCGAGAGACTGTATGACGCCTGAATTATTCATCGCCATACCGGTCCGTCGCCTGGCGTTATGGTTTGGGGCGCAATCGGATATGACACCCGCACCCCTCTGGTACGCATCGCCGGTACACTGAACAGCCACCACTACATCTCCGACGTTTTTGAGCCTGTAGTCCTCCCTTACCTGCAGGACCTGCCATCGGGCACGTTTCAACAGGACAATGCACGCCCGCACGTGGCACGCATCGTGCAACAATTCTTCACGGCCCACCAGGTGTCACTGCTGCCGTGGCTCGCCTATTCTCCCGATATGACGCCCATCGAACACGTCTGGTAGTTGATCGGCAACCGAGTGGCCCGGCAAGCACCACCCGCGGCCACGCCTGATGAACTGTGGCAACGTGTGAAAGCAGCCTGGACCGACATACCCCAAGCCCACATCCAAAGCCTCTTTCGTTCGATGCCGCGGTGTGTAGCGGCCGTTATTGCCAGCCATGGGGGGCCACACGAACTATTGCTGTCTGCGTGTTCCGCAAGTCGCACGGGCCTGTAAGCTCAATCGTTTTATCTTTTTTTTTTTTTTGATGTTTAACTGACCACCGTGAGCAACTCAATGGGCTATAAACAGTCGCCCGTCCCTAATTTAGGATCACTGGTTCCAGGGAAGGGAGAGAGCCAGTGCCATAAGACAGACACAACATCCATGCCTCACGGGATTCGAACCCAGACCCCTTTCGAACGAACGATCAGAAGCCATCGCTTAGACCACTGCGCCACAGGGGCGGCCGTTTCATATTTGTATCTGTTGTTATGTGTCAAGTAAATCTGGCTTTGCGATCTCGCGTTCTTCTTGGTGTTGCATTTTGGATGGCCAGCAGTGTAGATAACAATTTTCATCTATTTTGGTGTAGCAACTGAGGCACAAAACTTGACATAAAGAGAATGCTCACGCATGTTTAAGAATGTTTTTGATAAGAAATTAGAGAAAATAAAAGAAGTTCAAACAATTGAAACTGGTAACAGCATGGTAGAAGAACATTAAAGAAACATCTGCTGAAGTTAAATATCATCTGCTACGAAAATGGCGCACGTAAGCATGTTGTGGATAGGTAGTTTTTGCTCTTTATGAAGTGAAATATTCCTATTCTGTAATTAAAAAATGCTGTGAAAATAATGGAATTAGCATTTCTAAATGTAAAATAAGAAATATTAATAATTGAGGGGAAAATCATCAAGCATTGCTTTAACAGGAAAAAGAACAGTGAACAAATATCCAAACAGGTACACACTTGTATGACTATTTCAAATGTAAGGTCTCTGGTCTTAAAAGAAAATCCACTGAACAAAAGAGCAATCGCTAAGTTGTTAAATATATCTGTATCAACCATAAACAAGATAATAAACAAAGACTTGAACCTGAAAAAAACAAAAAAAATTGTTCACCAAGCACATGGCTGAGGGCAGAACACGGTGAAGACTTCTTTATGAAAATCACTTAGCTGGAGACAGATGGAAATTTACTTTGACTATTGATGAATCATGGATCTACCTAAATGACTGTAACAAAGGTCGATTTACTATTGCAAAAGAGCAGAAAATGACTTACAAACTTGGTTCCAAGAAAAAGTTTCTGTAAAGGATTCATGATTTAGCTGGTTTCTCATACAATGAGAAATTAAATATAAGAAAAGTTGAAAAAAATGTTAAAATCAATTTTACATATTACAAAAATGTTTTAACTCCTACATTTGAAGAGGAAATACCATTCCTTTATCAATAGAGCCTTCAAAGAGTAGAACTCCATTAGGATAAGGCTACCATTCATACATCCAAATCTACAACTATATTTCTTGAAAAAAATAAAAAAAGAGACTGGTATCATGTCTATACCTTTTGCTTATATTCCTTTAAAGTCCCCTGATGTGTCACCAGGGGTGGACTGACCCACCGTGACACTTCCCGGAGGACCACTTGAGAAATGGCCCATTATTTCTCATATTGCCTTTGACCGGATTGTTTGGAAAAAATGAATAACTATTGTGGTACTTATGAAAAAAAAATATTAATTTCATTTGAGCTTTATATTATCTATCTGATATGTGATTAAAAAAAAATTGGCATTTCATTCTATCCATGTATATACGTTTGGGTTTGCTTTAAAATGACAAAGCAAAATTCTCCCTACTTCAGTGAAATTAAGCTATCTAAGGTTCAACATACATCATTGGGCTTGAAGCCAAACAAAGATTGGTAGGCTCTACCCTCCTTTTGTAATCATGGAGGATCTGGAAACAATTTTGATGGTCCATCAACCCCCACATGCCGCCCCGGTGACGCAGTGGTCTAAGCGATGGCCTCTGATCATTCGTCCGAACGGGGTCCGGGTTCGAATCCCGGTGAGGCATGGATGTTGTTTTTGTCTTACGGCACTGGCTCTCTCCCTTCCCTGGAACCAGTGACCCTAAATTAGGGACGGGCGACTGCTTATAGCCCATTGAGTTGCTCACGGTATTCGTTAAAAATCCAATAAAAAAAAAAAAAAAACACCGATATCCATGTAGAGATATAGAGCACATTGAAGTGTTTCTATAGCAGAGATTTTGCAAAAGCAGTGTCCCACCTCATATTTACCTTAAAAGCAGCAATGATTTATTGATACTGGACAATGATTTACTGATACTATATATAAATGATTTACTGATTCTATGTACACTGCCAGAAAGTGAAAAAAGAACACCAAGAAGGAAGTGGCGGACGATCATGAAATTTACATATGTTAATGGGGTCGAAATTACGTAGGTGTGATGTTAATTTCAGGACCAACCGGTGAGCGCTTACGCCACAGCACGGCATAATATGCAAATTATCGTCGGTGGTATTTAAGGAGTACGGCGAAGTGAATGTAGTCCGTCGTCGGTGTACGGACACGTGCGAAGACCCCGAAGAAGCTGCAATGCCTGGACATGGAAGACGTGTACGATTTCAGCAGTTATCGGATTTTGAGCGAGGTCGTCTAGTCGGACTCCGCGAGGCCCGGTGGTCGTATCGTCGTTTTGCTGGGCGAATTGGACGGGAAGTATCGGTGGTGGTATGATGGTGGCGTACATGGTCCGAGGAATATTCCCACACGAGAAGACGTGGAACCGGGAGTCACAGACGGACTGATCGACGCATAAGAAGAGCGGCGTTGTCAAGCAGAATATCCACTGCGACGCAAATCCGAGCTGCCGTTGCACCTGAGGTGACTGTGTGAACAATCCGCAACCGTCTACTGGATGCAGGACTACGTGCACGTGTGCCTCTGGCATGTGTACCTCTGATTCCAGCCCACTGTCAGGAATGGCTGCAGTGGTGTCGCCAACGTCTGCACTGGAACACGCAATGGCGATCTGTCGTGTTCAGCGATGAAAGCAGATTTTGCTTGGGAGCCTCCGATGGCCGTATGCGTGTTCGCAGACGCACAGGGGAGCGTCTCCACCATTCTTGCATCCGCCAGCGACACACAGGGCCTACACCTGGTGTGGGGAGCGATCAGCTATCACTTCCGTACACAACTAGTGTTTGTACCGGGTACATTAAACAGCACCTCCTACATCAACAACATCATTCAGCCCGTTGTTGTGCCATTTGTAAGGTCGGTTCATCGTGGTGTTTTCCAGCAAGATAACGCACGCCCACACACGGCACGTACAACGCAACATGCACTTCAAGGTGCGAGACAACTTCCATGGCCTGCACGTTCACTGGATTTGTCCCCCATTGAGCACGTGTGGGATTTTATGGGACAACGACTTACTTGGTCTCCACGGCCAGCCACGACCATCCCCGATTTACGCGTCCAGGTTGAGGATGCTTGGAACTCAATACCCCAAACTTACATCCAACACCTGTATGACAGACTTCATGCCAGAATTAAACAGTGGGACGCAGCTCATGGCGGTTCAACCTCGTACTAACCATGTTACATGGAAATGTTATTTTTCAGTTGACTAGCAAATACAACTGTATTTTGCCATAATGTTTTGATCATGTTATCCTCTGTATTCCGTTATTATGCTGTATAAGTTTTGTTGGTATTAAACGTCTCCTTCTTGGTGTTCTTTTTTCACTTTCCGCCAGTGTATATATGATTTACAGATACTATTTACATGAATTACTGATACTATTGATTTACATGATTTACTGATACTACTGATTTACAGGATTTACTGATACTAGATGTACTGACATTTACTTCATGATTTACTGATACTGGACATTTATATGATTTACTGATACTGGATGTTTGCAATTGATTACTGATACTGGTTCATGATTTACTGATATTTACGTGATTTACTGACACTATACAATATATATATATATATATATATATATATATATATATATATATTATATAAGATACTATATATATATTATTAAAGCTCGATTCAGGAGTGGCTATAGCACTATAGATCATATCCATGCACTGAGACAACTAATTGAAAGAACAAGAGAATATGAACTCCCATTATGCATGGCTTTTATTGACTATGAAAAGGCCTTCGATTCCGTGAAACCATCAGTGATAAAAGTGGCTTTGAAATCCTGCAGTATTGAAGATGCATACATTAGCATTATTAATAACATCTAGGCAAATGCAAAGGTTCGGATGTTTGAGGATACAGCACAAATAAGAATTGGCAAGGGAGTGAGACAAGGTGACACCATATCTCCCAAGCTCTTTAACGCCACATTGCAAAATGTCTTGCAATCATTGAACTGGGAAAACAAATGAATAAAGATTAATGGAGATTACTTAACACACCTTCATTTTGCTGATGATGTAGTCATCTTTGCAACGACTCCTTCAGAGTTGCAGAGTATGATCCAAGAACTTGCTGACAAGAGTAAAGAAGTTGGATTAAAAATTAACTTTCAGAAGACAAAGGTGATGTACAATGCTTTTAATAGAAACTAAGATTTATTGATTGATGGAGAAAAGCTTGAGATAACCGATTCCTACGATTTACTGATACTTGGGCAGCAGATATCAAGTGAGGGTCACATTAATGAAGAAATTAATCAGCGTATAAAACTTGGATGGAGAGCTTTTGGAAGAAACAGTACAATTCTTAAGAGCAGTATGTCATTACGTCTCAAAAGAAAAGTGTTTAATCAATGCATCCTGCCAGTGCTTACGTATGGAGCAGAGACAATGGACCTTAACTAAAAAGGACATACAAAGACTGCAAACAACTGAAAGAGCATGGAGAGGTGCATGCTTGGTGTAACCAGGAAAGATAAGAAGAGGAACTTGTGGATAAGGAAAATGATCATGACCCGAGTGAAATCAATGGATAAGGAAAATGATAGTGACCCGAGTGAAATCACTGGAATAGCAATGGGCTGGACATTTTGCCAGAAGAACGGACCATCAACGGACAATAGAAATTTTAGACTGGATTCTGAGGGACAGGAAAAGACCCAGAAGAAAACCCCATGGGAGATGGATGGATGAAATTCGAAAGTATGCTGGAGTGACACGGAGAAAACAGGCCCTTGACAGACAATTGTGGGAGAAATTTGGGAAGACCTTCATCCAGCAGTGGAATGATAATGGTTGATGAATGTTGATGTATTATTACATGATTTAGTGATACTACTGATTTACATGATTTATTGAGATATATATATATCATCATCATCATCATTGTCAACCATTATCAATCCACTGCTGGACGAAGGTCTCCCCAAGTTTCCTCCACAACGGTCTGTCTTGTGCCAGTCTCCTCCATGTCACTCCCGCATATTTACGAATTTCATTTACCCATCTCCCAAGTGGTCTTTTCTGGGTCTTTTCCTGTCCCTTGGAATCCAATCTAAAATTTCGGCTGTCCATCTATGGTCTGTCCTTCTGGCAGTATGTCCAGCCCATTGCCATTTCAGGGATTTAACTCTGATCATGATGTCTTCCACTCTCGTCATTTTTCGGATCCACGAGTTCCTCTTCTTATCTCTCCTGGTTATACCAAGCATGCACCTCTCCATGCTTCTTTGAGTTGTCTGCAGCCTTTGTATGTCTCTTTTAGTTAAGGTCCACGTCTCTGCACCATACGTAAGCACTGGAAGGATGCATTGATCAAACACTTTTCTTTTAAGACATAATGGCATATTGCTCTTGAAAATTATGCTGTTTCTTCCAAAAGCTCTCCAGGCAAGTTTTGTACGCCGATTAATTTCTTCATCAATGTGACCCTCACTTGACATCTGCTGTCCAAGATAAACATACGTATCTGTTATCTCCAGTTGTTCTCCATCAATCGATAAATCTTCATTTCTTGTAAAAGCATTGAACATCACTTTTGTCTTCTGAAAGTTCATTTTTAATCCCACTTCTTTACTCTTGTCAGCAAGTTCCTGGATCATACTCTGCTGCTCTGATGGGGTAATTGCAAAAATGACTACGTCATCAGCAAAACGAAGGTGGGTTAGATAATCTCCATTAATCTTTATCCCTTTGTTTTCCCAGTTCAGTGATTGAAAGACATTTTCCAATGTGGCATTAAAGAGCTTCGGAGATATGGTGTCACCTTGTCTCACTCCCTTTCCAATTTTTATGTGTGTTGTATTTTCAAACAGCCGAATCTTTGCACTTGCATTTTCATAGATGTTATTAATAATATTAATGTATGCATCTTCAATACCGCAGGATTTCAGAGCCGTGGTAACTGCTGATGGTTTCACCGAATCAAAGGCTTTTTCATAATCGATAAAAGCCATGCACAATGGAAGTTCATATTCCCTCGCTCTTTCAATTAGTTCTCTCAGTACGTGGATATGATCTATTGTGCTGTAGCCACTCCTGAATCCAGCTTGTTCTCTCGGTTGAGCCATGTCCAGTGTTACCTTCAAGCGGTGTGAAAGAACTTTAGTGAAGATTTTATAAACCACTGATAGGAGGCTGATAGGTCTGTAGTTCCTGAGATCCTCAATGTCACCTTTTTTATGTAGCAGGATCATTGTAGCATTGTTCCAATCCTCAGGAATCTTCCCTTCATTAAGGCATCGAGTGAAAATTTGGGCGAGTACTGTTTCAATTTCTCCACTTGCTTCTTGTATGATGTCTATAGTAATTCCATCTTCTCCTGGAGCTTTCCCCCGCTTCATGTTCTTGATTGCATGAGCAACTTCTGCGGGGAGGACTGGAAGAACTCTGGTACCTTTCATGATGTCTGGAGTACATGTATCATCCCTTTCATATAATTTGGAGTAGAAATCTTTCACTCTTGTCAAAATTTCGCCTCTATTTCTTGTTATAGAACCATCTTCTTTTCTCAGAGCCATAATCTGTTTTCTTCCCTTGCTGAGATGTCCCTTTGCTATCTTTAGGCTTTGGTTGTTTTCAATTGCTTTCCTCACTAGCTCACAGTTGAATTTCCTTACGTCTTCAGTGATACTTTTTCGTGCTGTCTTGCATAGCTCTATATATTCCACTTTGGAAGTCACATCTTCTTTAGTTGTCCTCATCTCTCTTCTTTTTTGCATCAACATTTTGGTTTTTCCTGATAATTTGTTTACATGCAACTTGTTCTTAGACCCAGCTAATTTTGTTGCTGTTTCCATAAGAGCTTTAGTTACTTTTCTGTTAACTTCCGAAATATCCACTTCTTCCGATGTTAGGCCTTCTAAAGCAGAGAATCTGTTCTTCAGTTCCAACTTGAAAGTATTATGGTGTTTTTTAAGGTTGGTTATGTCAATACATTCTGTTTGTCTTATGAGCTTGCCATGTTCCAGTTTAGTGTTGAGGTGCATCTTACATCTCACCAATCTATGGTCACTACCTGTGTTGAACTTGTTCAGCACACTGCAGTCTTCGATGACGAATTTTTTGTTACACATAATAAAATCAATTTCACTTGTCGTCCCAATTGGATGTCTCCATGTCCATTTCCTGTGTGGCTTTTTCTTGAAAAAGGAATTCAAGATGAAAAATCTTTCTGCCTCTGCAAACTCAACGAGAGTATTTCCACGCTGGTTTCTGTTGCCGTGACCGAATTTACCTACTGAAGTTTCATTCTGTTGCCGGTGCCCTATTTTTGCATTGAAATCTCCCATAATTATCTTCAAGTGCTGCTTACCTTTATTATTTAGATGACGAATTTCCTCATAAAATTCTTCAATTTCTTCTTCAGGATGACTTGTGGTGGGTGCATAAGTTTGAATAATCTGAGCCTGGTATCTTCTCGATAGTTGGATAACGAGTCGTGCAGCTCTGTCAGAGGAACTTCAACTTCTACCACTTTATCCTTCAGTTTCTTGTTTATTATAAATCCAACACCACTAGTTCTGCCAGTATCTGTCCCACGATAATAGAAGAGATGTCCACTTTTCAGTTCAATGAGATCTTCTCCTTTTCTCCTTACCTCACTTAGCCCGACAATGTCCCACTTGATCCTTTGTAGTTCCTCTTCCAATTCAAGAAGCCTTGAATCAGAAGATAGGGAGCGTCCGTTGTAGGTAGCCAAGGTCAGCATCAAATGGCAGCCTAGTCCGGTCCTCCGGGGATTCTTAGCACCCTCTGCCTTCATGTCGCACTGGCCGCTGCCTTGGCCAGGTACATTCCAGCTGCCGGAGACTGAGGGCCAAGATTTAAGTTGTAGAGTCATTTTGGAGGTGTTTGGCCATAACTCACCACGCTGGCCAAGCGGGTTGGTGAGTGTGGGATAGCATTTCCTCTGATCCCGATGGTATAGTTATACCGCTATTTGCGGTCGTCAGAGCCCGTTTAGTGGGAACAGGATGCACCACGAGAAGGCGGGGTTGACATTTGTCAAGGAGAGGCTGTGATGTTACGCATCACCTGACCTTACATATATATATATATATATATATATCAATAAATCATGATTATATATATATATATATATATATATATATATATATATATATATATATATATCATTTAGTGGGATTCAGGGATTTCTATGGGAAGTTCTTGGTTGAAGGTGTAGAGAGTTTGACTTATATACGCCACCAGTGGTTCTTGCTGCAGTGCGCAGTTCCCGGATGAGTAGGGCAACTTTGTAGTACACCTTTAAAAGATTTTATATATCATCATCATCATTGTCAACCATTATCAATCCACTGCTGGATGAAGGTCTCCCCAAGTTTCCTCCACAACGGTCTGTCTTGTGCCAGTCTCCTCCATGTCAATCTTGCATACTTTCGAATTTCATCCACCCATCTCCCATGTGGTCTTCTTCTGGGTCTTTTCCTGTCCCTTGGAATCCAATCTAAAATTTCGGCTGTCCATTGATGGTCTGTCCTTCTGGCAATATGTCCAGCCCATTGCCATTTCAGGGATTTTACTCTGATCATGATGTCTTCCACTCCTGTCATTTTGCAGATCCACGAGTTCTTCTTCTTATCTTTCCTGGTTACACCAAGCATACACCTCTCCCTTCTTCTTTGAGTTGTCTGCAGCCTTTGTATGTCTCTTTTAGTTAAGGTCCATGTCTCTGCACTATACGTAAGCACTGGAAGGATGCATTGATCAAACACTTTTCTTTTAAGACATAAGGGCATATTGTTCTTGAAAATTATGCTGTTTCTTCCAAAAGCTCTCCAGGCAAGTTTTGTACTCCGATTAATGTTTTCATCAATGTGACCCTCACTTGATATCTGCTGTCCAAGATAAACGTACATGTCTGTTATCTCCAGCTTTTCTCCATCAATTGATAAATCTTCATTTCTTGTAAAAGCATTGAACATCACTTTTGTCTTCTGAAAGTTCATTTTTAATCCCACTTCTTTACTCTTGTCAGCAAGTTCCTGGATCATACTTTGCAGCTCTGATGGGGTAGTTGCAAAAATGACTATGTCATCAGCAAAACGAAGGTGGGTTAGATAGTCTCCATTAATCTTTATCCCTTTGTTTTCCCAGTTCAGCGATTGAAAGACATTTTCCAATGTGACATTAAAGAGCTTCGGAGATATGGTGGCACCTTGTCTCACTCCCACTTTCCAATTTTTATGTGTGTTGTATTTTCAAACAGCCGAATCTGTGCAATTGCATTTTCATAGATGTTATTAATAATATTAACGTATGCATCTTCAATACCGCAGGATTTCAGAACCATTGTAACTGCTGATGGTTTCACAGAATCAAAGGCTTTTTCATAATCAATAAAAGCCATGCACAATGAAAGTTCATATTCCCTCGCTCTTTCAATTAGTTCTTTCAATATGTGGATATGATCAATTGTGCTGTAGCCACTCCTGAATCCAGCTTGTTCTCTCGGTTGAGCCATGTCCAGTGTTACCTTCAACGGTGTGAAAGAACTTTAGTGAAGATTTTATAAACCACTGATAGGAGGCTGATAGGTCTGTAGTTCCTGAGATCCTCAATGTCACCTCTTTTATGTAGCAGGATCATTGTAGCGTTGTTCCAATCCTCAGGAATCTTCCCTTCATTAAGGCATCGAGTGAAAACTTGGGCGAGTACTGTTTCAATTTCTCCACTTGCTTCTTGTATGATGACGTCTACAGTAATTCCATCTTCTCCTGGAGCTTTTCCCCGTTTCATGTTCTTGATTGCATGTGCAACTTCTACTGGGAGGACTGGAAGAACTCTGGTATTGGTACCTTTTGTAATGTCTGGAGTACATGTATCATCTCTTTCATACAATTTGGAGTAGAAATCTTTCACTCGTCAAAATTTCGCCTCTATTTCTTGTTACAGAACCATGTTCTTTTTTCAGTACCATAATCTGTTTTCTTTCCTTACTGAGATGTCCCTTTGCTATCTTTAGGCTATGGTTGTTTTCAATTGCTTTCCTTACTAGTTCACAGTTCAATTTCCTTTCGTCTTCAGTGATACTTTTTCGTACTGTCTTGCATAGCTCTATATATTCCACTTTGGAAGTCGCATCTTCTTTAGTTGTCCTCATCACTCTTCTTTTTGCATCAACATTTTGGTTTTTCCTGATAATTTGTTCACATGCAACTTGTTCTTAGACCCAGCTAATTTTGTTGCTGTTTCCATAAGAGCTTTGGTTACTTTTCTGTTAACTTCAGAAATATCCACTTCTTCCGATGTTAAGCGTTCTAAAGCAGAGAATCTGTTCTTTAGTTCCAACTTGAAGGTATTATGGTGTTTTTTAAGGTTGGTTATGTCAATCCATTTTGTTTGTCTTATGAGCTTGCCACATTTGAGTTTAGTGTTGAGGTGCATCTTACATCTCACCAATCTATGGTCACTACCTGTGTTGAACTTGTTTAGCACACTGCAGTCTTCTATGACGAATTTTTTGTTACACATAATAAAATCAATTTCACTTGTCGTCCCATTTGGATGTCTCTATGTCCATTTCCTGCGTGGCTCTCTCTCTCTCTCTCTCTCTATATATATATATATATATATATATATATATAAGAGCAAAACTGAAGACTAAGGAAAAAATTTTAGAATTTAAAACGAAGGGTGCAAAATAACCTGAAAATCAAAAAGCGCAACGCAGCAGTTTTGAAAATTCAGAATTCACATACTATAAAGATACCTAAGCAAAAAAATACATATATAATTTTGACTCACACCTAGTACAACATAGAAAAGGTTATGTATCTACCTGCGTGAGTAAAAGGAGAAAAGAAAAAAGAAAATAAAACAACTGAATGTAGAAGGTGTCGAGAATACTGAGCCTTGGCTTTATCAAGGACCAGCAAAAACTCTGCATTTTCTCACTTCCACAAAGACCTAGTTGGAAATGGGTTTCTGCAAGGCCATAGATGCAAGTAACATTCCCACCTAAAATAGTTTAAAAAATATATATATAAGTCATGTCCTCCGTAGAGTAGCATGACCTAGCACTAGTTAACAATTTCGCTTGCATCCATTAACCTTCATGGCCCGACCCATGCTCTTCATCTGTTACTATTAAACAGAGAGAAGAAGATTAAAAGAGAACTCAAGCTGTGAGAGTGACATAATAAATAGAAATGATTTTCAGCTATAACGAAATTCCAAGTTCGTTTGAGAGAAAATTTAAACCTGAAAAACAAATTTTACATTGCAATTAAAAAAGGAAATGTTAATTTATAACGAACAGATTTTTGAAAGAAAACTTGAGTCTAAAACCCCCTACTCTACAACTTATGACAGCACGAAAACGAGAATAAGTTAAAGATAATAATTAACTAAAGAAAACTTTGTGAAAGTTATATACCTTAAACAGTTAGTTGCAATATGTACAAAGTATTTCAGCAGTGCTTTAAGTGCATAATTAATTAGTTATTAAGAACTTAACTACTTTGAAAAAAAAACAGCGCATAGACAGCGCATAGAAAAGGAACAAGCTTAGCCATCTTCTGTTCCTAGGTACCACAAAAAGACGCTCAAAGTTACAAAGAAAAGTAAGAGTTAAAACCCGCATAAATGTTAACAGACAAACCAATGCTTAAAAGCTGAAAAGCTAAAAAACGACAGAGAAAGGTACATGAAGTACAAACATTGAACTTATAAAACCTAGAACCCAAAAACAAGGAAGAGAGCTTACCTCTTGAGTTACAAAAACTTTTCTCCTCACAAGAGGAGAACATGGCTGACCTCTTCCGCCACTCCCTAGACGCTGGGGGGCAGTGAGGGTGGGGCTGATGGCCTCCTCATACAGCAAGAAACCAACGCGGAGATTTTAACCAGAGAAAAAAATATATAAACTTAAGACTGTGGATAAGTTTATATATTTTTCTCTGAGTTAAAATCTCCGCGCGTTGGTTCTTGCTGTATGAAAAAGCCACCCTCCCAGTGGCGGAAGAGATCAGCTCACTCTTGTGAGGAGAAAGTTTTGTAACTCAGAGTAACTCTCTTCCTGCTTTTTGGGTTCTAGGTTATAAGTTCAATGTTTGTACTTCATGTACTCTCTATCGTTTTTCAGCTTTTAAGCATTGGTTTGTCTGTTAACATTTATGCGGGTTTTAACTCTTACTTTCTTTGTAACTTTGAAGATGCTTTGGTACTAGAACAGAAGATGGCTAAAACTGTTCACTACTATGCGCTGTCTATGCGCTGTTTTTTCAAAGTAGTTAAGTTCTTAATAACAGTTATGCACTTAAAGCACTGCTGAATACTTTGTACATATTGCAACTAACTGTTTAAAATATATAACTTTCACAAAGTTTTCTTTAGTTAATTATTATCTTTAACTTATTCTCGTTTTCATGTCATAAGTTGTAGAGGGTTTAGACTCAAGTTTTCTTTCAAAAATCTGTTCGTTATAAATTAACATTTCCTTTTTTGCAATGTAAAATTTGTTTTTTCAGGTTTAAATTCTCTCTCAAGCAGAACTTGGAGATTTCGTTATAGCTGAAAATCATTTCTATTTATTATGTCACTCTCACAGCTTGAGTTCTCTTTAATCTTCTTCTCTCTGTTTAATAGTAACAGATGAAAGTAGATGCAGTATGAAAATTTAATGGATGCAAGCGGGGAATTATTAACTAGTGCTAGGTCATGCTACTCTCTGACATGACTATATATATATTTTTAGGTAAATGTTGCATCTATAACTGAAAAACCCATTTCCAACTAGGTCTTTGTGGAAGTGGAAAATGCAGAGTTGCTGGTCCTTGATAAACCATTCTCGGCACCTTCTACATTCAGTTGTTTTATTTTCTTTTCTTTTCTCCTTTTACTCAACAATGCATAACCTTTTCTATGTTGTACTAAATTGTGAGTCAAAATTATATATGTGTTTTTGCTTAGGTATCTTTATAGTATATATATATATATATATATATATATTACATGATTTACAGATACTATATATATATGATTTACTGATACTATATATATGTTATTACATGATTTACTGATACTGTATACAGTATATTATATATATACTGATACTAGATTTACTGATATTTACTTCACGATTTACTGATACTGGACATTTATATGATTTACTGATACTGGACATTTATATGATTTACTGATACTAGACATTTATATGATTTACTGATACTGGACAATGATTTACTGATACTGTTTAATGATACTGCACATTTACAATTGAATACTGATACTGATTCATGATACTGCACATTTACAATTGAATACTGATACTGGTTCATGATTTACTGATACTATATATAAATTATATATACTATACATATATTATTACATGATTTACTGATACTATATATATGCGTTATTACATTATTTACTAATACTATATATATTATTATATATATATACTGATACTATTTACATGATTTACTGATACTGGATTTCTAATTTTAAAAGAAACAATGATTTACTGATACTGGTTCATGTATTAAAATGGTAGTTCATGAGCCAAAATAATGGTAGACTTAAAAAAGCAGTCTATTCAAGGAGGCAATACAAATACCACTGCACAGTAGATAATTAATGACCAAATAAATTTAATTATCTGGTACACCACCATGTTTTGAGCCTGGTTTGATATGTTACATTCAACCACAAGAGGTTTTTAAAATTCTTTCACCCTTAAATTGCTGCTAGAATTTGTTCATGACTGAATTAGTTTTACAATGCATCTTTTAACAGTTCTCTTTCATCTGGGAGTTAACCAATTTTTTTTTATTTTTTTTATGAGGAAATTTATGGGGTATTCCCCTGTGGTTGATTAAAATTTCCACAAGACTAAAATTACTAGCCTCGTTTTGTCACCCCAATCCACCCCTGTGTGTCACCAATGGACTATTGTACTTTCACACTGCTAAGAAAGAGCACTTTCTAAACACAGACCTAAAACTATGATTGGACTAAGGAAAGCTGTGGAATAAAACAGCACTACCAATTTTAAGAAATTTCCTGTTACCTAGGAAACCTAGATGCATGTTCATAATCCAGAGAAAGGGCTATCAGATGGAACATTTAAGAAAGAAATAATTATATTTTAAACATGAATTATATTGCTGGAAAATCGTTCTAAAAATGTGTGAACATCCTCAGCAGAATTAAATGACATAGCAAGCAAGTGAGGAAACCTCGTATCAGCTGTACAAGACTATTTTTATTATGCAGAAAGTTGCTCAAAAGATTAAACTGGCTATATATGATGGGGAGACCTACTTTTCTTTGGCAGTATGATTTGGATCTTATTAGCCACACCCAATGTTCTTCTTAATCCCCTCCAACCCTAACAAAGTTTTTACGTTTAAAGTAGCGAAGATTGTAAATGATTAACTTTGCATATTTTGTTTTCAGTTTTTCTAAAGAAATTAACAATTAAACTTAGTATGGAGGATTTAAAATACTTATTACATTGATTTAGGTTCAGTAAAAAAAGAAAGAGTAGGGAATAGAATAAAGAGAGAGAGAGAGAGAGACAAGAGATAAAGGGAAAACAGGGACAGCTGGGGATAAAAACATGGGAATATTTTTTGTTAGTTCTTCGCTATTGTCATATTGTCTAGCATCTGTAATGCCTCAAAACAGGGTATGGCAGAGCTTGGTACTGAAATCAGAGTACGTGGGAGAAACTGTGAATAACAATCTGATCTACGAACACATCTAAATTGGGTCATAAAGAAAATTCGTAAAAATGTCCCCACTGCTTCCTCTCAGATGGTCTTTTTAGGACTTCTTTCTTATTTTTCCTGCTCCCTCATGCCTCACAGGCGCTTCCCGTTGTTCCACCCACTCCGAAAACAACCCCCACTTAGGTGGGGTGGGCTGGGCAGGGAGGGAGGCAGCGTGGCTAATACGGGGTAATTTTCCGCATCTCTTGCTACTAACATATCATCATCATTGTCAACCATTATCAATCCACTGCTGGACGAAGGTCTCTCCAAGCCTCTTCCACAATGGTCTGTCTTGTGCCAGTCTCCTCCATGTTACTCCCGCATACTTTCGAATTTCATCCACCCATCTCCCATGTGGTCTTCTTCTGGGTCTTTTCCTGTCCCTTGGAATCCAGTCTAAAATTTTGGCTATCCATCGATGGTCTGTCCTTCTGGCAACATGCCCAGCCCATTGCCATTTCAGGGATTTTACTTTGATCATGATGTCTTCCACTCTTGTCATTTTTCTAATCCACGAGTTCCTCTTCTTCTCTCTCCTGGTTACACCAAGCATGCACCTCTACATGGCTCTTTGAGTTGTCTGCAGTCTTTGTATGTCTCTTTTAGTCAAGGTCCACATCTCTGCACCGTACGTAAGCTCTGGAAGGATGCATTGATCAAACACTTTTCTTTTAAGACATAATGGCATATTGCTCTTGAAAATCATACTGTTACTTCCAAAAGCTCTCCAGGCAAGTTTTACACACCAATTAATTTCTTCATCAATGTGACCCTCACTTGATATCTGCTGTCCAAGATAAATGTAGGTATTGGTTATCTCCAGCTTTTCCCCATCAATCGGTAAATCTTCATTTCTTGTAAAAGCATTGAACATTACTTTTGTCTTCTGAAAGTTCATTTTTAATCCCACTTCTTTACTCTTGTCAGCAAGTTCCTGGATCATACTCTGCTGCTCTGATCGGGTAATTGCAAAAATGACTACGTCATCAGCAATACGAAGGTGAGTTAGATAATCTCCATTAATCTTTATCCCTTTGTTTTCCGAGTCCAGTGATTGAAAGACATTTTCCAATGTGGCATTGAAGAATTTGAAAGATATTGTGTCACCTTGTCTCACACCCTTTCCAATTTTTATGTGTGCTGTATTCTCAAATAGCTGATTCTTTGCACTTGCATTTTCATAGATGTTATAAATAATATTAATGTATGCATCTTCAATACCGCAAGATTTCAAAGCCATTGTAACTGCTGATGGATTCACCAAATCAAAAGCCTTTTCATAATCGATAAAAGCCATGCACAATGGAAGTTCATATTCCCCCGCTCTTTCAATTAGTTCTCTCAGTACGTGGATATGATCTATAGTGCTGTAGCCACTCCTGAAACCAGCTTGTTCTCTCGGTTGAGCCATGTCCAGTGTTACCTTCAAGCGGTGTGAAAGAACTTTAGTGAAGATTTTATAAATCACTGATAGGAGGCTAATAGGTATGTAGTTCCTGAGATCCTCAATGTCACCTTTTTTTATGTAGCAGGATCATTGTAGCATTGTTCCAATCCTCAGGAATCTTCCCTTCAATAAAGCTCCGAGTGAAAACTTGGGCGAGTACTGTTTCAATTTCTCCACTTGCTTCTTGTATGATGACGTCTACAGTAATTCCATCTTCTCCTGGAGCTTTTCCCCGTTTCATGTTCTTGATTGCATGTGCAACTTCTACTGGGAGGACTGGAAGAACTCTGGTATTGGTACCTTTTGTAATGTCTGGAGTACATGTATCATCCCTTTCATATAGTTTTGAGTAGAAATATTTCACTCTTGTCAAAATTTTGCCTCTATTTCTTGTTACAGAACCATCTTCTTTTCTCAGTGCCATAATCTGTTTTCTTCCCTTACTCAGATATCCCTTTGCTCTCTTCAGGATTTGGTTGTTTTCAATTGCTTACTTCACTAGTTCACAGTTGAATTTCCCTACATCTTCAGTGATACTTTTTTGTACTGTCTTGCATAGCTCTATATATTCCACTTTGGAAGTCACATCTTCTTTAGTTGTCCTCATCTCTCTTCTTTTTTGCATCAACATTTTGGTTTTTCCTGATAATTTGTTCACATGCAACTTGTTCTTAGTACCAACTATTTTTGTTGCTGTTCCATAAGAGCCTTGGCTAGTTTTCTGTTATTTCCAGAGATGTCCACTTCTTCCGACGTTAGACCTTCTAGAGCAGAGAATCTGTTCCTCAGTTCCAATTTGAAGGTATTATGATGTTTTTTAAGGTTGGTCAAGTCAATACACTTTGTTTGTTTTATGAGCTTACCACGCTTGAGTTTAGCATTGCAGTGCATCTTACATCTTACCATTCTATGGTCACTACCTGTGTTGAACTTGTTCAGCAGACTGCGGTCTTCCATGACAAATTTCTTGCTACACATAATAAAATCAATTTCACTTGTCAATCCATTGGGATGTCTCCATGTCCATTTCCTATGCTGCTTTTTCTTGAAGAAGGAGTTCATGATGAAAAACCCTTCTGCCTCTGCAAACTCTACGAGAGTATTTCCGTGCTGGTTTCTGTTACTGTGACCGAATGTACCTACTGAAGTTTCGTTCTGTTGCCGTTGCCCTATTTTCACATTGAAACCTTCCATAATGATCTTCAAGTGCTGCCTTTATTATTTAGATGACGAATTTCCTCATAAAATTCTTCAATTTCTTCATCAGGATGACTTGTGGTGGGTGCATAAGCTTGAATAATCTGAGACTGGTATCTTCTCGAGAGTTGGATAACGAGTCGTGCAGCTCTGCCAAAGGAACTTTCAACTTCTACAACTTTATCCTTCAGTTTCTTGTTTATTATAAATCCAACACCACTAGTTCTGCCAGTATCTGTCCCACAATAGTAGAAGAGATATCCACTTTTCAGTTCATTAAGATCTTCTTCTTACTTCACTTAGCCCGACGATGTCCCACTTGATTCTTTGTAGTTCTCCTCTTCCAATTCAAGGAGCCTTGAATCAGAAGATACAGAGTGTCCATTGTAAGTAGCCAAGGTCAGCATCAGATAGCAGCCTAGTCCAGTCCTTCAGTGATTCTTAGCACCCTCTGCCTTCATGTCGCACTGGCCGCTGCCTTGGTTAGATACATTCCAGCAGCCAGAGACTGAGGGCCAAGATTTAAGTTGTGGAGTCATTTTGGAGGGGTTTGGCCATAACTCATCACGCTGGCCAAGCGGGTTGGTGAGTGTGGGATAGCATTTCCTTTAATCCCAATGGTATAGTTATACCGCTATTGGCGGTTGTTAGAACTCGTTTAGTGAGAAAAGGATGCGCCACGAGAAGGTGGGGTTGACATTTGTCAGGGAGAGGCTGTAGTATGTTGCGCGTCACCTTACCTTACATCCCACTAACATTATATATATGTAGGAGTAACATGGAGAAGACTGGCACAAGACAGACCGCTGTGGAAAAAACTTGGGGAGACCTTTATCCAGCAGTGGAATGATAATGGTTGACAATGATGATGATATATATTATATATATATATATATATAGATGACAGTCATTTTTGCAACTACCCCATCAGAGCTGCAGAGTATGATCCAGGAACTTGCTGACAGGAGTAAAAAAGTGGGATTAAAAGCAAACTTTCAGAAAACAAAAGTGATGTAGGTACAATGCTTTCACAAGAAATGAAGATTTACGGAGAAAAGCTGGAGATAACAGGTACCTGTGTTTATCTTGGACAGCAGATATCAAGGGAGGCTCACATTGATGAAGAAATTAATTGGTGTATAAAACTTGCCTGGAGAGTTTTTGGAAGAAACAGCATAATTTTCAAGAGCAATATGCCATCATGTCTTCAAAAAAAGTGTTTAGTCAATGCATCTTTCCAGTGCTTACGTATGGTGCAGATACGTGGACCTTAACTAAAAGAGACATACAAAGGCTGCAGACAACTCAAAGAGCCATGGAGAGGTGCATGCTTGGTGTAACCAGGAGAGAGAAGAAGAGGAAGTCGTGGATCAGAAAAATGACAAGAGTGGAAGACATCATGATCAGAGTAAAATCCCTGAAATGGCAATGGGCTGGGCATGTTGCCAGAAGGACAGACCATCGATGGATAGCCAAAATTTTAGACTGGATTCCAAGGGACAGGAAAAGACCCAGAAGAAGACCACATGGGAGATGGGTGGATGAAATTCGAAAGCATGCGGGTGTAACATGGAGAAGACTGGCACAAGACAGACCATTGTGGAAGAAACTTGGGGAGACCTTCGTCCAGCAGTGGATTGATAATGGTTGACAATGATGATGATGATGATGATATATATATTTACTAACGTTGCATAAAAAAAAAAAAAACATTTTATAATGTAGGATATAGGATCAGTAATGCAGATGTTATATTTGATTCAGTTTCTAAGTTGAAAACAAAGTTAATGAAAACATACTTACATTTAGGCATGTGCACTGCAAGGACAGGTGTCAGATACTAAAGTAAATGGTGGCAGGCTAAAGAGAAGGCATAAAATATGATGTACTGATGGTGGTAAATGGGATGTTAGTCACAGAGGTAGCAATTTGTCAGAGGCAGACAATCTTAGATTGGAATGAAACAGATGAAAGTTTACTGGTAATCAGCATTAATTTTGTATTCCAATTTTTTGTTTTGAAACTAAGTGTCTATACACATTGTTGTATCACTATCCTGAGAATTTCAGGTAAGCAAGTATGATGTCATATAAGTGAAAGAGGTCTTTCATAAATACTTCCACGGTTAGATGGTTCTTTCGCAGAATTATTCCATATGTTTTTAAAAAAATTACCTATTTATTTACTTCTGGACCTAGGGCAATGTAAATGCTACCAGTAAAAAGCAAGGACAAAATGTTAATTCAGAAATGGTGTGAGTTCTCCAGCTGAATCATTGCAATATTCTAGCACACAAGGGAAGAGAAACAGTTCTGTTTTATCATGTTTTAGTTATAGTGCTGTGGATACATTTTGTCAAATAAACTGTGCAGGTTTTAATCCAAAGTGTGTTTTTTTTTTTTTTTGAGCATCAACTAAAATTTTATGTTTAAGATCCAGTTTTTGAAGGCAAAAATTCATTTAAACAGAAATTGGGCATTGTACCTAAACTTATGCAAGTTATAATTTAAAAATAATAAACTAAACAACAACAACAACAACAACAAAAACAAAACACTTTGCTAATGTCTGCAATCATGTTTTTTCATTACTCTTTGCCCAGATCATTTGATTTTTAAAACTAATTTTCATATGAAGTGGTGCTTATGGAGTCTACAGATGGAAAAAAATTTTGGAACTCCTTTTATCAGGTAGCTTTATCTGAAGCAAATTTTCATGCATTTTGAGCACATCTCCATAAAAAAAATAAAAAAATGTTTATGTTGTCACTGTCTGTCTACCAATCCTTCCATCAGCTTACCAGTGGTCACCATATACTCCAATTTGAAAAATTCTTTTAGTCATTAGGAAGCCTAAAATATGAAAACAATAATCCGTGCTTTCTTTTTTTCCTGATGATTAAATTCACCGCTAGAGGGCACAAATGCTGATGCTTTCAAATTTTAAATAACTTTTATCTAAATATCCCATAAAAAAAAAAAAATTCTTTCTTTAGTTTGATGCCTTTTACAATGAAAAACAGTTTAGAAACAGTTTCTTTTTCAAATAATGTGCAGTTTTCTGACTACGTAGGCATAAATAAAGATATACAACTTGCAGGGGTGGATTTCCTACTAGCCACGAGCCCCAGAGCTTGAGGGGCCCCAAAAACGTATAATTGGATTGGCAGTTTTTATTTGCTTTTCACGAACCGAAACAAATCAATCCTTAAAGTGACCACTTTATTGTCAATTGATAATTTACTTTCTCATTTTAAATTTTTGAATTGTTATCGACGCACTTCTTTTGAAAGAAACTGTTAAAATAACCTAGCCTTCCTTTTAGTGGTAGGTGAAACAAGGATTGATGCTTCCCACACTTTTCATTGTTTAAGGCAAATACTTAGCTGGCTGTGATATTTTTTTTTTTTTTTTTTTTTTTTTTTTGATTGGAGGTTTAACGACCACCGTGAGCAACTCAATGGGCTATAAGCAGTCGCCCGTCCCTAATTTAGGGTCACTGGTTCCAGGGAAGGGAGAGAGCCAGTGCCGTAAGACAAACACAACATCCATGCTTCACCGGGATTCTAACCCGGACCCCTTACGGGCAAATGATCAGAGGCCAGCGCCTTAGACCACTGCGCCACCGAGGCGGCTAGCTGTGATATAAATTACTTTCATATGACTTCCAGCCAAGGAAAAACATCTGTGTTGGAACTTTTTGCCTGTCTTTCCTGAGCTGCGATGAAGAGATGAAGAGTGCTTGTAGAAACTGTCCTGATGATCCGGGGTGTTTGCTATTTACTACCTTTTCTCTCTGGGGTAGTATAATCAAGTTCTTCCTTAGCCCTAACCCAAAGTAGCTAATACAATCCTTGCTGGAAAAAAAAAAAAAAAAAAAAAAAAAAAAAAAAGAAAGAAAGAAAAAGAAAATGAAGCACCCAGAAGGAATCATCTAATCAAGATGAAAATTAGCATATGTAATGTACATGTATAGGAGAAGAAATGATTGCAATTCCACAGCAGTTGGGCCATTTATCCGGATAAAACAGTTACACGAATTGAAGAAGGCAGTAAGTAGTAGCGCCACCTCTCGCGCGTATACAAGCTGAAACCCAGTGTGGCAGAGACACATACAGTTTACGGATACTGATTAATGCCAGATGGTTTCTAAATTGTGGGCCAATTCGCCAACATTCCAGGATGGGTGTAGGTGCATCATGTTTGAACGGTGAGAAATCGGGTGATCAGGCTGGCCAAAAGGGTGTCGACATTACAGAAGCTGCCCTGGGAGAGCTGTGCCGTGTGTCCCCGGGCATTATCCTTTTGCAAAATTACTGGGTGATCTGCTACAGCAAGGGCAACACAACAGGTCGTAAAATGCGTTGACGTACCGTTGAGCCAGGAGGGTAGCAAGGAGGACTACGAAGGGTGTCCAGGTATCGTAGGAAATGGCTTCCTAGACAGTCAGATTGGGTGTCAGAGCCCTGTTCCGCTGTACGGTAAAAGCAGGATCCGTGCGCTGGTCAGCTCGTCTCCAGACACGCATGTGCTGGTCATTGGCGCTAAGTGCAAACCGTGACTCATCACCGAAGACAACATGACACCACTGGACATTATCCCTCGTCAATAGGGTTCGACACCACTGCAACTGGTGCCTGCGTTGCTCTCTGATCAGTAGTAAGCGGCTGATTTGCATCCTTTAATGTAATCCCTGTGCCGGAACTCGTCTGGAAATGGTCCAAATGTCCACTTCCGTACCTGTGGACGACGCAACCTGACCACGGATTGTTGAGAGCGACGAATTCGGTTCTGTTCTTGCGGCTCTCCCAGTAGCTCGAATCTCGCATTCAACTGATATTCTTGGCCGTCCACTGCCTGTGTGCCGCTGGATTGTGGTGCCCTGTTTGACCCATTGGCTCCAACGTTGTCCGATTACCGCGTCGCTCCGATCCAAATGCCTGGCGATACGGCGACTTGACCAACCGGCTTCTCTCAGCCCAATTATATATCCTCTTGCAAACCCGCTCGACTTCTCGTGGTGTGCCAGGATCCGTCGTCGTGGCATCCTCACAGTCTGGAGATTAATGTACCAGCGAATTTGCTGTCACAATTGTCCAGTACGTCGACGCATTCTATGACCTGTTGTGTCGCCCTTTGCTCTTGATATACCCTTCTCGATGCTGTTCCCATGCGCTGTAGCGGGCCGCTATTTTTTAATTAATCATTTGCATATTCGGCCCGAGGTACTTGCATGCAGAGTTTCATTACAATCAAAGGATTACTTTCTACAATCAAAGGATTACTTTCTCATTACTTTCTCAGGGTGCTTCGTTCTTTTTTTCTTTTTTTCAAAAAAAGTGTGTGCTTAGGCTGCAAAATAAAGAAATTCGAAAATGTTGCACTGTTTATCTTTTTCTTATTGAATAGTGTTAAAAGAAATTTCTATTGTATTGCAATAGCATTTTCTTATTGCTTTCTCCTCCCCTAGTTTAATACTGATAATTATCAAGTATTCTCACCTTTTCTATTCCTTAAATTGGCAACAAATTAACATTTGAAAATGCAATATATATATATTTTTTTATTGAAGTTGTTTAACGACCACCGTGAGCAATTCAATGGGTTATAAGCAGTTGCCCGTCCCTAATTTAGGGTTGCTGGTTCCAGGGAAGGGAGAGAGCCAGTGCCGTAAGACAAACACAACATCCATGCCTCACCGGGATCTGAACCTGGACCCATCTCGGACGAATGGTCATAAGCCAGCGCTTAGACCACTGCGCCACCCGGGCGGACAATAAAAGTTTCAATGATACTCTTACTCGAAAAACTGTGGTTCCCACTTTTCCATTTTCAAGCTGGATCTTTTGCACTTAATCCTTATACTTCTGTTTCTGATAACTGCAGTGGAGGTATAAAGAAAATCTTACATATCTTTTTGATATAATAAAAGAAAATGCAGACCTCAATTTTCTGATGAAAGTAATAAGGAAAAATGTTTTCAAGAAACTCTTCACACTCTCGCTTTTCGCACTGACTGATGAAATTCTTACTGTTCAACTTTTTTGGTCCATGACATTTGCCTATGCCATGGACGGCTGAATCTCTTTGATTTAGAGAATCGTTTGTCACAAGAAAACTCCTCCATGAAAAGTTATCCACCCTTTTTAAAAAAGTGAAGTACTGTTCACAAATTGAAATTTACCCACATTTTGTAACGTGGAAGACTTCTCCGGTTGCCAGTGTCTTCAAGTATTTTATTTTTGCTGGATACCATGCTCGTTGCCTACTAATTGGACTAATTTGCTCATAACGTGAAAAGAAGGTGATTTTCTAAAGCTGAAGCAATGGAGAGGGCATGTTTTGTAATTCAAGCTTATTCTTCTTTCATGACAATTTATAAACGTATTGATAAATTTAGCGAAACTCCATTTTCAGCGCCTTTAGCGTTAAATTTGCCAAGTAACTATAGCAACTGAAGATCTACTAATGTAGCTGGTTTTCCCAAACGTATCAAACCCAAAAAGAACTTTTGCCGTAACCGAAATGGTTTCTCGTAGCGCGAAGCTGAAATTTGTTAAATTTCCAATTCCAGAACTAGAGGGAAATTTATGAACTGGTAGTGAAATTAAAAATGGCCAAAATTTAATGAAATTTTATGTATAATTTTTGAAGAATCTGTGAAAACCACATTTATTGTCCTTCAGTACCTCTAGCAGGAAATTAATGAACTGATTCGAAAATTTAAGTATTTGAGAAAGAACTGTTAAGCCTAATCTCAGAGGCACAAAAATATTTCTTCACAAGAGAACTTTAATTTTTTGAATGTTCGACTTTGACAGCCCTTAGTCGTAAATTCATAATGAATATGGGATATCTAAAGTGCCAAACTTAGTGCCCTTTGATTTCCTATTAGCCGCAAAAATAATTTTTGAAATATCTGTAAAAACAAAAAAGTTCAATGAGCACGAACAGTCAAACTGATTACATTAGCACTGTTTCTGACAAAATGTCCTAATAATTTATGATAGAATCACATTTCAAAAAGCGCAAAAACATTTTTCTTGACTTTACTTTTTTTTTTTTTGTTAATCTGACGGATGAAAATTTCTGAGGCGATAAAGAAGGTAAGGAGGGGCCCCAGAATTGTTTAGCGCCTAGGGCCCCAAAAGATTTAAAGTCGCCTCTGACGACTTGTGTAATTTACCTTGGTAATTACCCTTTTTTTTTTTTGGTTGGAGGTTTAACGACCACTATTACAAATTTTGAAGATGACAATCCCATTTTTGGTGTAAATGTGACAAGGATGGAAAGCCAGATAATATCCGAAAACTTGAAAATTTCTTCGTCCCGGAGTGGGACAAGAACCTGCGTCTCCCAGAGCGCCCGGGTATGCTAGCCACTACACCACCCAGAGTGACCAAGTCTTAAGTTTCCGATTAATTTGAATATAACCATCATAGGATTCGCTACTCGAAGCAACCAGCATTCATGTTTAGCGAATCTGGAAGTTAAGAATCCTATCCCGTGATTGCTCGGAGGAGCAGATATGTCATTTTCAAAATTTGTATTAAATGGTGTAATCCCGTATTTCTTTCATAACCACTATTGGCAACTTAATGAGCTATAAGCAGTTGACCATCCCTAATTTAGGGCCACTGGTTCCACGGAAGGGAGAGAGACAGTGCCATAAGACAAACACAACATCCATGCCTCACCATGGTTTGAACCCGGACCCATCTTGGACGAATGATCAGAAGCCACCGCTTAGACCACTGCACCATCGGGGTGGCATAATTACTTTTCCAATCATCCTAATTCACCTTTCCTATCACTGGGCATTTCTGGACTTGACAAAGATATGCAGGTTTTTTTCTGTTGCCTTTACAGTAGTGTGCAAATTTTATGTTTCAATTGTTATGCAGATTTTCTCTTTTAGCTCTGAATGTCATACGTAAGAATGTACATATGAAGATCATCTTCAGAGTTCACATTTTTAACTTAATACTAAATGAAGAAAAAGTAGCTAAAAACTAGCAAAGTATCTACTTTTCAGAAAAAGTAGTTTTAGCTGTAACAAACTACTTTTTCAAGAATGTAGTTGGAACAGTAGCTATCTACTTTTAAAAAGTAGCTTTCCATTCACTGTTTATACCAGTGTACTAAGGGTCAGGCACAAAATACACATAAGGATGGATGATGACCTTTCAGTTAAATGTTTTACATGTTGATCATTGAAAATATCTCTCCCTCAATACGGACTTCCTAATCAACTTGTATCAGGCTCAACGATACAAAAACAAATAGATGGGCACCTGCTGAGCTATGAATTCACAATGAGTTTATGAAGAAGTCTAAAATTCTAAAGGTCGCCTTTCTGCAAATTGTGTATGTTTCATAAATGCCATCTAATGTAAAACACTTTTCAGAATTTTCGGTGCATTTGTGCTTCAAGGTATATTAATTTTTTATTAGAAGTGCAAATACTAGGACACACTTTATTTAAATGAAATTTAATGATGAATTTTGCTACATTTGCTGATATGTCCTTTTTTGATGACTCCTAGAAATAAATTTTTTATCTATTGGAAAAACATTTTCAACAATTTTGGAATAAAGTGATCTTCCATAAAGAAATACAACACTTTTTATCCAGAAAAGGTCTATCCAGCTGGTGGGTTAATAACAGTCACTTCCCCACATCAATTGAAATGGATCAATTTATACGTAGGTATAATACATTACACTTTTATTGCCTGGAATAAATTACAGAATCTGATGGGATTACAGGGTAGACATAATAAATTATAGAATCTGATGGAATTACAGGGTGAACATAATAAATTACAGAATCTGATGGAATTACAGGGTCTCTGTCATATCATATGTACAGTGGTGTAACTATTAATAGCACAACATGCCCCCCCCTTCCACACACACACAAGACTTACTTCAGCGCCCCTAAGCGCAATAATTTTCCCGGGATTTCAAGCACAATGCAGGATGTGATTTTCGTGGTATGTGTGTGGTGGCTGGGAGGGGGTTTCAGGAAGTCAGGGAGAATGTCTGGAAAAGTAATGCTGGTACCTAGAGCTCTGTAGTTTTAACTTTTTAAGTAATAGATTTAACAATACGTGTAATTGTTTTGCACAAAACTAAAATAAATAACTTGAAGAAACCACCCTCTTGTACATCGCAGATCTGTGGCTGCCGTGAATAAATGTTGGCACCTGTCATGAACGTAATCCTAGGTGACTGATCGACTGTTTCTCAGAACACATCCTCCATTAGGAATCCCCATGTGGCCTTGCGCTTTTCCTCATCAGCGCAGAGAGAGGGCGATTGGAGAGCGATCATAATACATCGGAGTCAATGGGCCGAAAAGCTTCAGTCTGTAGGACATCCAGTTCTTTAAAAGTGAAACCTGACCTTTATTTAGGCAAAGTTAAATGTACCTTAAAAGAAAATATGAACCTTTAGATTAATTGCTTGTTTGTATTTGTGTGTGTTCGAATTTTTCAAAAAACTATAACTGGAAGGTGTGGTACGCCCCTTGGTTACCTGCCTCCCCCCCCCCCCAGCTGCGGTCGCCTCTGACGACTTGTGTAATTGTTACACCACTGCATATGTAGAGGAATTTATGTAGAGGAATCTGGTTGTTACACCACTGCATATGTAGAGGAATTTAGAGTGTGTCTGACTCCAGGTCTTAAACAACCGTTAGAAATAGGAAGCTAGGAGATTAGGGCTAGAGTGCCCGATAGGAAAGGGACACGGAAGCGAGGTAGAAAGGGGGAGGAAGACGCCCTTATTTATTACCAAGGACAGGGTCTTTGTCTCTCTCTGTGAACCCTTTTTATAGCAACGTCTGGGTATGGACGTACTAGAGCTGAGTTTGAGCTTAATTTCCGGAGACCTAGCCTGTGGTATATCAGTTCGAGCCTGAATTTTATATTGCAAGATCCTGGGCCCAAACGAGCCCGAAAACTGGCTAACCTGTTCAACCATTAAATAAAAAAAACATCTTCTTTTTCACACTTCCACTCTCTCCTCCTCCTGCAATTAACCAATGTATTTCTCAAATGGGGAGTGGGGAAGAGACCTCTATCTGGTTTTACAGTGTAACTGTACGAGTTTCTTTGACCGTTCGTTTCCACCTGAAGTGGTTTGGTTGGCCGGGCATCCAAAATAATCGGGTGGTGCTGCAATTGTCTGTTGCTCAAATAATGCTAATATTATTATGCCATACGCGCTGCAATATGTACGTTGCTAAATAGAATTAGCAGGAAGCTACTGCGTAGAGATGGGGGAGGGGGATTTTCGTCGGCTAGCTATCAACTATACAATATTCTATAGTTCTCGAAAAAGCTTTTTCTTCTCTGCAGAAACATGCTAATGCACACCTATGGCATGGAATAAATAGCCATCTGGAATGCTCGCTCCCTAACCAGCAGAAGAATTCCCTTTAAAAACTATGAAGTGCCTCATTTACTAAATCATATAAAATAACATTTTTATATAAAAAAAATTCTCTCGCTCTCTATTTCTCTAAGAGCCTGAGCCCACACCGCAGTAAATATTCTACAGCCCAAGCCCAATTTTGTCCCGGGCTCTGCTTCGGGCTTGGGCTCAGCCCGTCTCAGCTCTGATAGATACCTCCCAATCTTTATTTGGGAGGTTAATGGTCTAATTTCCCAAGCTGACCAAACGTCTTGGGGGATGCATTTTTCTGCTACTGCCAGCATGAGGAGGAAAAGACGAAGTGCAGTCAGGGACAACTTGACAAGGAACCATCTACACATTCACGTCCCAAAGCCCAGGGAGGCTGCAGAATACCGCTGAAAAACTGCAATCAAATGGCCGGCATTTGAACACCCAACAGAAATGTCTGCCTCCCACACTGCGCATTAACCGACTGTGCTATGCTGGTGGTGGACATAATAAATAATAAATTGTAGAATCTGATGGAATTAGGGGGTGTGATTTTTTTTTAAATAAAATTTCCTCATTAAGGAAATTTTTATTAAAAAAAATATGATAAAAACAACCAGTTTATGGCATGATGCAAGAAAACCAATGGAGTTATTATAATTGTTTTTTAGTAGTTGCATGCTTTGAGTAATAACTGCGTGCTGCTGCCAGCGCAAGAAGTCAAAATGGCATCTGTGCAGAAAAGGCACGTGTTCTGTGGTACCACCAGTGGCGTATCTTGTTTCCGAGACCTGGGCTATCTCACCCCCCCCCCCAGTACTGTTTTTTTTAATTGCAGAAGTTTATTTTTTTTTAATTGTTAAGAAATAGAAGTAACATTTTTTTCCTAAATTTTAGGTGCGTGCTATTGCTAACATGATACCAAATAATTATGATTAGAATTTGAAGACTTATTTGTACATGAACTCCATTCTTACCTTTTGTGTGAACTTGAGTGTTGAGTTTTCACAAAAATGTTTCTTCAGAGTACTTTTTTGTATCTAAAAATAATGTTTTTCTCTATTAACAAACCAGCCAAGTTGCTCGAATGTGCATGTCCTTGTGTGACTTTAAGATATATCTTGATTCTTTTTAATATGGAAAAACATCTTTCGGCAGTTGCAGTTGTTAATGAAAAGTTTAATATTAGATCTGCTAATTTGTACACCTCAATAAACACTATGCCCAATTATGCCCAAAAAAATATTCTCTCTTACTGATTTGTTTTGTATTCATCAAGGGAATAAAACACCTTCAGTTCATTTTTTAGTCGAGCTGTATCAAAATTTGAAGCACAGAGTTCTTTAAGCTTTGATAGTAGATGTTTAGGGAAACTTTCACAAAATTTATCAAAATAGTTCGAATCCAACAAAGCCACGAATTTAAGATATAATATCCCCAATTTTAATTCATTGACACTTCACACAAACTGAATTGGTATGCAAAGTTTAAGGAGACAGGAAGTGTTCATGACCAAAAAGAATGGGCCAACCTGGTGTTAACGAAAAATTTTTTGATGCAGTTCTGACAGCTTTTGTACGAAGTCCCTTAAAATCCACCAGCCGAGCTTTGTCTGAACTTGGAATCGTCTGCACCACACTGAGGAAAATTTTACAATGAGCTTTGTTTGTAAGCACACAAAGTGCAGATTGTTCAAACCTTGCAGGTGGAACACTGCCCATGTCGTGCTGCTTTTGGAACTAAGATTTTACATCATATCGAGGATAAGTACCACCTGCAGCATGTGTGTGTTGTTTTGGAAGAAGCTACTTTTCACAATACTTGTGAAGTAAACAGACACAACGTGCGCATATGAGGGTCGAGAAATCCCCATATTGTCTTTGAAAAAAGCGGGACAGCTGGAAAGTGAATGTTTGGTCTGGTCTCATGCACAGCAGTCATTGGACCTCTTATTTTTATGAAAACACATTGACAGCTAATACGTGCCTGGACGTGATGGAGCTTTTCGTTGCATCTCAGTTGGAGGAATGTGAACCATGGGTGATTTTCCAGAGGGATGGTGGCCTACCACACTAGGAATTAATTGCTCAAAAATTCTTCAATACCACCTTTCCTGACAGATGGGTGGCATAGGAGTGTTATGCCAGGTGGCCATGAATTGTGGTCGCCTCAGTTACCTGACATAAGACCTCTAATCTTTTTCCTGTGGGGTTATCTCAAGGATTAAGTTTGTTCAACGCCAATGTCTGATATTGAAACTCTTTAGAGGAGGATAGTCGCCCCAGTGATGCAGTGGTCTATGCGCTGGCTTCTGGCCATTCCTCTGAAAAGGGTACAGGTTCAAATCCCAGTGAGGCATGGATGTTGTGTTTGTCTTATGGCACTGACTCTCCCTCTTCCCTGGAACTAGTGGCCCATCATTAGGGATGGGCAACTGCTTATAGCACATTAAGTTACTCATGATAGTCATTAAACCCCCAATAAATAAAAAATAAAAAAAAGGGGAAGGTAACATGCTGTTGTCATGGTCTCCAGAGAGATGTTAGGCAAAACATGGCAAGAAGTTGAATACTGACTAAATGTGCTCTAGTCCATGAATGAATGGCACTCATTGGAGGTGTATTAACAATGTAAGAAAAAAAAAACTATTAGTTTACAAGTATTACTCCACAAACTGCTTGTTTCTACCTACCAGTACGTTAAAAAGTTCCGGAACTTTTTGAATATTTGCCAAATGTCAGTGAATTACGTCATTCCCCGCTGAGCAAGCGAAGAGCATCATGTGACCGACCAGCCAGAACCGGTTTGATCCAGATCCAACACGTACGGCGCATGTGCATAGTTCGTGATTACAGGCATTCCAGGCTTTCTATCAAAAGGACAAGATGTCGTACTTTCAACAGTGTTCAAGTGTAAAATTTTGTGTTCTGCTCAGAAAATATTTCGCTGAGACTTTTCAAATGATTAAGTCAGCGTACGGAGAGAGTGAAATGAGTCGAAGTAGAGTTTATGAGTGGCATGGAACTTTTATATATTAAAAAACGAATGAGTACATCGAGGACAATGAGTATTGAGGACGATGAGAGGTCAGAATGACCTTCAACATCCACAACAGATGAACAAATCGCCATTGTCAAAGAAATTGTGAAAAATGATCGTTGAAAAACTGTTGCAACGATTGCAGAAGTTGCCATGCCATTTTAACAGAGAAACTGGGCATGCATCATGTGTGCCAACAAATTGTTCCCAAAAACCTGACACAAGAAAAAATGGATGATCACATGCAAGTTTGCGGGGATAACATCGATGCAGTGGATTCAGATTTCAATCTCTTAAATTAATTGATCACTGGTAATGAGACTTGGTGCTTTCTGTACGACCCCCAATCTAACCGACAGTCAAAAGTGTGGAAATCACAATCGCCGACCAAAAAGTTCAAGGCTGACCGCTGCAAAGGAAAGGTATTGTTTACAGATTTCTTCGATTGCAAGGAGGTCGTACATAAGGAATTCCTTCAACATGGCCGTACAGTCACTAAAAAAGAGTACGTCAACGTCCTGAAACGTCTCAGAGAATTGGTGAGACGCAAACAATCCGATCTTTGGAAGACCAACTCGTGGGTGCTCCATCACAATAATGAGCCGCTCATAGATCCCTCCTGGTGTCTGATTACCGGTCTAAACATCATATTCCCATTTTTCCACAACCAGCTTATTCCCCTGATCTTGCCCCGTGTGACTTTTCCTATTTTCACCGGATGAAGAATTTGCTTAAGGGGCGCCGGTTCTCAAGTTCTGAAGAAGTGCAACAAGATGCGATGGAAGCACTGGAGGATGTGGCAAAAGAAGGCTTGCAATCTGCATTTAAATCTTCGTATGAGCGCTGGCAAAAATGCATAGTTGCACAGGGTAACTACTTCGAAGGAAACGCCGCATAAACAGGTATTATCTGTACTCATTCTTTTTTAATATAAAAAGTTCCAGAACTTTTTGAATGTACTGGCATTAGTTTTTTAAATAAAAAAATTTCAATGAGGGGAAGACCATGTCCACTCTGCATATACTTATGGTGCTCAAGAGAAGTACGCAGTAAAAGTCTGCACAGGCCTTATTTGGTGAGCCCATCCCGGCACAAGCCTGTGAGTTTAAGACCCAGCCTGTTTCAGATATTAAATACTTGGTGTGGCAATTGCAGCTATTATTTAGGCTTGGCCCGGCCAGTGATGTGTCATGTTGTATTATTTTGTATTAATTGCAGCTTTATCAAGCTGGCTGGCTATTGCAGCTTTATAAACATAAAGCTACAATTAGAAATTTGACAAACAAAACAGGTTTGGACAGACATGTTCAAAATACAGGACATAAAGTGCTTTGGGACTCTGTAGAAGTTCTGACACATCAACAGCACTTTTGCAAGAGAAAATTGTCACAAGGACTGGAAATTGAGAGAAGAGGTACAACATTAAATGATGTGAAAGTTTGGAATTTTGCTAACGAATGGCAACACCTGTAGTCCTGAGGAAGGGTAGGGGTGCTACCCGAAAATTTGACTGTAATTTTCTTTATTCCTGTGTAAAACCCATAATTTAGTGAAATTTATAACTAGTTGTATCAAGTCCAGGAAAAGCCATGACATCAGTTACTATCCACAATGTTAAGTCTTATTATGTTATCAGTTAAGTGTTTTATGTGTTTTCACAAATCATGATTTCTGAATAAATAATGTGGCTTGTGTCACCCGAAAGGGATAAATTTGAGTTTCAGTAATGGAGTGTGGTGCTACCAGCTGAATTTTGTTGCATAATTTGTGAACTTCAAATATATGAGATATTATACTAATACAAGTAATGTGGTTCAAATCTGTCAGTTCTGAAGGCCAAATTGTTAGCCCAGGGCTTGAATTAGATTTTTTTATGTAGATGCACCTTGCGCACCAAAGTTTCTAAATTTGGGTGCAAAATTTTTTTCAGATGCACACTTAAAAAAAAAAAATTATGTTAATTGACTAATGAAAACTAAATTTATCGGATATGTTTGTAATTAATAGAAATACATATTTAACATTAATTTTTCGTTTGGAGAAATTGTACTTATATGAAAAATTTTTTACTCATCAGCAGACATTGGTTGGCAATCAGAATCATCAGCTATTTCAGTTCTTTCCCCATTAGGTTTAGTGTCCACTCTTCTTTTTGCATTTTTCCACCATTGCAGCACAGCATTTTCTGGACAAAAAGTATCTAATGTCACTTCACTTAGATTGATACGCATTAAACCACTCAGTGTGTTTGGATGAAGGCAGCATCTCCACTGAGTTTTCACACGTCCGATTAAAGACCTCGCTCACACTCAACTGTATTGATGGGAATCACAAGTCCAATTTGTATCAGACTGAGAATATCTTAATATATTTCCCATCATCATCTGACATAACTTTCTGCCACAGTTTTGGAATTTGGTTTCTATGGACATTTTTTTGGTTTTCCCACAGGTCCTTCACATGTTTCTTTAACATTTTCCACTGGATCATCACTTCAACTTTATTAAAGCCATTTTCTTCTAGTGGAATTTGAAAATGTGACCATACAGCACACAGCTTTAGGTCTGCACTGTAACAATGGAGAAAGATCTTTCTATTGTTTGCACTAGCAATGGGCAAAAAACCTCGATGTTTTAACTTCGATGTTATAGGCAGCGATGCGTCGAAAAAACATCCATAGTTTCATGATCAATTATAAGTGCGAAAGAATATTTCCGCAAGACGCAAATGAATTTATCTTTGTTGCACTCTTATAAAGAGAAAGATACTATCACCATCTTATGCCACGAACTGGCGTTTTTTTTTTTTTGCTGTTTCACCAGCAGAAATAGAGTTCTTTCCCTCAGTGTTACAGGAAATGATGCATCAGACGAGAGTGGCAGCACATGTGCGCTACCACCATCGTCGCCTAGTTCGCACGTGATCTAAATTCTCCCTTCTCCTGAGTTGATAGCTTTGACACAGCTTTTGCCCTCAGAACTGTTTTGATCATCGGAAAGTTTGGGCGAGGGTGTTGTAATAAGCCTTTTTTCCTACACTCACGCGATACGGGCCCCATGACATTTTGTTCAAACATCAAAACAGCGTAAAACACTAAATATAGACATACTTTTTCAGTTAGGCGCACGCAGTGTACCTTTGCAGAAAAAATTTGGGTGCATAATTTAATTTTTACGTGCACAGTGCACCTGTTCACCCGGGTATTTTAAGCCCAGTGTTAGCCTATTACTGTTCCAGCTGTAATTAAGCTTCATTGAGTTTTTAGCCTGTCATGCTAATTTAAAATTTTAGTGCAACTACTTGCTGGGCAGAATTTAGGAAATTTCACTTTATGAGCAGAATTTTTTTTTTTTTTTTTTTTTTTTTTTTTTTTGAGGCTGCATGTCATCTGATTTTTATCTTTTTAAGGTCTAGTTGCCAAAGTTAGAAATTTTAAAAATGTGAAAAGCTGATTGTGTTAGAATAGAAAATATTTGTTGACATGGTTATTCCTCAACTTCATGAAATCCATTGTTTTTCTTATGGTTAGTTTTACAATAAATGCAGGCCAAGTGGCTTTTCAAAAACTCAAACTTTGTGCATTGAAAATTATGTGTTCAGGTTGAATTCCATCCTAGGTCTCAGGGTTATCCATCTCATCCCAGCCTGAAAAGAGGTAAGTTCTCAGGGTTATTAGTGATGTAACAATAATGCATTTGTCTTAACCACTTCTAAAAAGAAAAATTAACTCCAAAAGTTAGTTACACACAGTTGCGTAACTAGCAGAATGTGCACTCCCCTGCAAGATTTACTTCAGCGCCCCTAAGTGCAGTAATTTCCCCAGGATCTCAAGCATGAGGGAGGATATGTTTTTCGTGGCGTGTGTGGTGAATGGGGGTGGGTGGGTCAGGAAGTGTCTGGAAAAGTAATGCTGGTATCTAGAGCACTGTAGTTTGAATTTTTTAAGTAATAGATTTAAACAACACAGGTAGTTGTTTCGTACAAAACTACTTAATCCTAGGTGACTGACTGACTGTTTCCCACATCCTCTATGGGGAATCCCCATGTGGCCTAGCGTTTGTCTTCAGCAGCGTAGAGAGAGAGAGAGAGGGTGATTGGAGAGCAATGTATGGCAATGTGAAGCCAAAAGCCCGAATAGCTTCAATCTATAGGACATCCAGTGCTTTAAAAGTGAAACTTGACATTTATTTAATTTAGGCAAAGCTAAAAGAAAATCTGAACCTTTGGGTTAATTATTTGTCTTTGTGCGTGTTCACATTAAAAAAAAAAAAAAAACATAACTGGAAGCTGCAGTACGCCCCTTGGTTACCTCACCTCCCCCCCCCATCACAGCTAGTTACGCCACTGGGTACACATGTAAACACTAGATACCTTTTTTTACAGTTGCAGGTTTTTCAACTCAGTTAAACACAAACAACATCAACAAGCAATAACTTTTGGATTTTAAAGCTCAGTGTTAAATAAATTTAATTATCATGGCGTGGTTGAAAATTTTTCAGTGTTTCCTAATTCATCCACCTATCTCCCAACTTTAATAATTACAATATAAATTTTCTAAAGATACCCATAATCAAACAACATTTCATCGTAACATTACTATTAAGATAAAAAATAAATAAAAATGGGTTGACTTGGCTCAGTGACAAGTATCAGGGAAAAGCTCGGCCTGTTATTTCGTTCACTAAACACAGCTAGTGCAGACCACTAGTGTGCAGAAGACAGAACAACAATGTGAGGCTTTGTTGAAACACAGCACCATCACAATATTTGTAATGAGTGTCAGGGCAAATTAATTTCCAATCAGGGTACAAAACTAAAAAAAATTGCCATGTGCTAAATGGCCCGTGCAGCTAAATTTTAGGAGCCATTCACAATTTTTTATGAGCCCCCCAATTTTTTTTTTTTTTTTTTACATACACAATTGAAGAGTAACTAAAATTCTGGACAGCGATTTCACCCAGCATAAACTTCTCAGCAAGTACCACAACCACATTTGTCTTTTGTTGACTCTCGGCTAAGCATCATCCAGCGCTTAAATTTTCATTTTGTTGATATCTTTGTTACCCTTCCCATTTCTTTATTGTCATTTTTTTATCTTTCTTTTATGCCCTTGGATGACAATTTTATCTATCATGCTGAAAAACTTTCAGTCTGTGATGACCATGAATGCATGATAGCTTTCACTATTTTTGATAAGATAAAGTGTAACTTTGAGGATATTAATACTCTTGAACACCATGCATCAATTCTTACAAACTTTTCAGCTTCGTCACTTTCGTTTTCGGACTCTCACCCCCACCCACCCACCCTATCAAGATGAAATGCAAACCTTTTTGGCGGAATATTTAAGAACACGAGACACATGTTCGGAACATCATTCGGGAAAACAATTACAGTTAAGGGAGAAATCTTTGCTACGTCTGATTTCCGTTTTCGAACATGTCTCCCTCCATTTTCAAGGTGAAATACAAATATTTACGAAAAAAAAAAAAGATATTTAGCAACAATTCTAGGCAGAGGAAACATCGCGTTAAAAATAAAATTACGATTACAGGAAAAATCTTCAATGCGTCTAACTTCCGTTTTCGAAAGTTTTGAAAGACAAAATTTCCGTTTCGAAAGTTTCAGGTGGAAAGCATCTTTCACCACTAACAATTGTCCCAAACTTTCTGCTCAGTTATGCATCGATCTCGAGAATAACGCAAATTAAGACGGAAAAGGAGAAATTCTACAAGCCATGGCACTCTCATGCCTGAAGATTACAGGGGAATTTTTGCACCGTCGAATTTCCGTTTTTTTTTATTTTTTCCTCTAGTTTCAAACTGAAATTTAAATATTTATGGAACAAAATGATATATAACAACAATACTGGGCAGAGGCAACTTCGCGGGAAAACGAAATTACGATTACGGAAAAAATCTTTATTTTGTTTACTTCCATTTTTGAAAGACGAAATACCGTCCAGATGTGTATCTTTACACGTTGGTAAAACTCTTCGGAGTGTATTTTAGGCGTGTCTCAAGACGTATTTTTTATGTATCGAGAAAAATTCCCGATGCGTATTTTTACATGGTAAAATTTCGATGCATAAACACACTTTTTGACGCGTAATTACGCATTTTAGCGAACTCTGGTTAATGCAACAAGCTAAAAAATGATGCACCATAAGCCAAGAAGTTATTTTGACGCTAGATTTACAATGAATCGATTCAAAGGACAACTGATGTGTAAAGTGATGAACAAATAATCATACAATTTTTCAGTTGCAATTACGGAATTTCAGGCAAGCCGTGGCTCCGTTCCTCCGCTCTGCTTCAGGTTGAGAGGGGCGGGGAGTGCTCGCAAAGGTCCAATGATCACTGTGGGAGGATCCTGCACATCGTTCAAGGTCGCTTCTTTAACTTGCTTGTGTGAGGATAGTGCGAGCGAGAAGGGGAAGTCAGCAACGCGAGCGCACATGATTGATACACAGTTTTACGTGTTAAGAGCATCTTGAAGATGAACTAAGAAACTGAGTGGGACAATTCTTGCAAACCACTAAGAATCGCGAACAAAAATAGTCATTTAGATGAAAAAGAATCATGATAAAATGCAGTAGAAAATACATGCACTCGCAATTTGGCCCGATGTCAAATCGCTGGTCGCCAAATGCAAAAATGCAGTTGCATTTCGCTCATGGCCCCTGTTAATTTTGAACACTGTTTCCAATAATTAGTAATATAAAAAACAATAAAACTGAGTTCAATGAAATGAAATGGTTATTTTTGAAAAATCATAGAATACAACTTTTAAAAATAAATTTTTCATCATTACTGCCATAAGGCAATTGAAAAAAAAAAAAAAAAAAAAAAAAGAGAGTACTCTTACTTTGTACTTCAACAGGCATACCTGGCTAACAACAGCATGATCTATGTAGAAGGCAATTTATCTTGCTAAGAAAAATATATCCCATACATAAAAAAACAGTCTGACAATGCATTTTCTGTGGGGTATTACGAAAATGCAATTTCCACACTGTTGAAAATCATAGCTACCAGGATGGCAGGAAAGGGCAGTTGCCCTACCAGAATGGTCATACCAGAGGAGTAAATTCATACTCTGTGAAGCATAAAAAAAAAACAAAAAAAAAACTGTACAACATGTGAATAAATTTACTAAACACTAACACGAAACCAAAGTTACGCATTTCAGTATTTTCTTTTTAAAGTCGCATACAATATTCGACGCAGTCAATCAGACTTACTCTTTGTAGAGTAGACCCTTCATATGCAGGGTCGGAATTGCCTGAATCGGCGAAGAGCATATGAAACAGTATGTGAATATGCCTAACCTCCATGACATTTCCGAACATGTCATATAGTACGAAGAGCCAATCAGTCATCTGTGCACTGTCACAGTATGCCCCTCTCAGCCTTTAACCTTGAACGGAATTTTTCCAAGCCTTTCCCGGAAAGCATTTTCCTGTGTTGGTTCAGTTTCTATCCTGCATTTCTGTGGCATGTTGTGTTGTTGGGGTGCTCTCACAACTCTAACATTTTACTTAATATTTTAAGCCACTCTCATATCTCCATTATAGGAAAGTAAATTATCATAATACTTTCCTATAATGGAGATATGAGAAATTATAGGAAAGTAAATTATCATAATACTTTCCTATAATGGAGATATGAGAAAGTAAAAACTGTGCATTTATTTGAGTGGAAGTGAGGAACTTTTAAACCCGAAGGCACGTAATTTCAAATCTTGTCCCTGCAGATAATAACTTGTTTTGTCCCCGAATCCTCATATAATTCACCCATATACGTGGTCATATCAGAATAATATGACCACCCCGGGAATCATAGTGTACCCGCCCAGATGCATCACAGAGTGCACGTGACAAGGTCGACCACATGGAGATATAAGCGGCCGAACATGACAGATGAGCAATAGTGCGTGAGCATAACATGAGCACAATGGGCAGAGGTAGTGATCTGACGGACGTTCAAAACGGAATAATCATGGACTACCGCACCAAGGATCGAAGCATCTCAGAAACAAGACTTTGTGGGCTGTGCGTGAGGTGCAGTAGTAAGAGTGTACCAAGAATGGACCGTCGGCACACTGAGTACCACCCAATGCCATCAACTTCAGAGGAAGACGTCGCGTCTGTTGACTGGTAAAGTGCAATCGACCATGCAAATGAATGCTAGGGCATCCAGATATGTCCCCCCAATAACAGTAGAGTGAACCCTATTATGCATGGGTCTCCGGAAGTGACGCTGCGTCAAAACGCCCATGTTTGAATGCCTGTAGTTCACATGGGACTACCATCATTGGCGAGTGGGAAAAGGTTGTCTTCTCCGATGAATTGAGGTTTCTACTCCACAGAAGTGACACGTAGTGGCCGACAGTGTCAGACACACGAGATCCATCGCCCAGACACGTTTGTTGGTCAAGTACAGAGTGGCGATGACAGTGTGCGTGTCTGGGGGGATTACCACTGGATCGGTCCGTGCATGAAAATGGCTACCTGTCCACATGCATCCCTTCATGTTGGAAGTTTACTCTGGTGTTGATGGTATCTACCAACAGGACAATGCGCCACACAAAGTCGCTAAGGAGGAGCCCGACTGGTTTCAGGAACACAACAGTGATGCCTCCGTTCTCCCTTGGCCGGCAAAATCATCCGACTTCAATCCCATAGAGCACTTGTGGAACTATCTGGAACGACAGGTTTGACGTGCTTCCCCACCCCCAACCACATCATCTCCAGGACCTCAGTGTTCCGCTGCAGTCCAAATGGGCACATGCACCTTGGGCAACCTTCCAGGGCCTCATTGCGTCCATGCTATGCTGTCCTACCGCTGTCATCTGGGCCAAGGGTGGGTATTCAAATTATGAGGTAGGTGGTCACATTATTCTGATACAACTGTGTATTTTCTTTTTGCATTATATATATTACTCTTTTTTAGTTATTAGCCTGCATGCAAGAGCATAATGCTATTTTTTTTTTAATTGGGGGTTTAATGACCAATATATATGCAACTCACTGGGCTATAAGCAGTCACCCATTCCTAATATAGGGCCACTGGTTTCAGGGATGGGAGACAGGCAATGTTGCAAGACAAACACAACATTCATGTCTCACCAGGATTCGAACCTGGACCCAACTCGGACTAATGGTTGGAAGCCATTGACAAATGATTAGAAGCCTCACTGAAATTTGACCGTGAACGCAACTTAGACGAATGATCAAAACTCATTGCTTAGAGCTCTGCACAATAAGAGTGGCACAATTTTTTTGAAATTATTTTTCTGAACAAACGTAGGCAACATAATGCATCACACAGGTGAGAATTAAAAGCAAATGTTTTGAAAGACTCATACTGAATTGCTAGAAGCATACCTTACACTGGTGAGGTTTTCACGAGCATGACGAAGCATATGCCTTGAAAGGTGGCTTCTTCGAGCAAATCGTCTGTAACATACTTCACATTCATAAGGCTTTTCACCTGTGTGAAGAAGCATATGTCTCGAGAGAGTAAGTTTCAGAGCAAATGATCTGGAGCATATCTCACAATGGTGAGGCTTTTCACCTGTGTGTATAAGCAAATGCCTCGATAGGCTAGATTTCAAAGCAAACTGTTTAGAGCATACATCACACTGATAAGGTTTTCCACCAGAATGAAAAAGCATATGGCTCGAAAGATAGCTTTCGTGAGTGAACTGCTTTGAGCACACAAAACATTTATAAGGTTTCCCATCTGTGTGCTGAACTACGTGCTTTAAAAGACAACTTTTCTGAGTAAATGTTTTGGAGCATGATTCGCATTGGTAGGGCATTTTACCCGTGTGGAGAAATATATGCTTTGAAAGACAACTTTTCTGACTAAATGTTTTGAAACATGATTCGCATTGGTAGGGCTTTTCACCTGTGTGACAATGCATATGTCTCGACAGGGTAACTTTTTGAGCAAATGGTTTAGAGCATACATCACATTGGTAAGGCTTTTCACCTGTGTGAAGAAGCATATGCCTTGAAAGACTGCGTCTCATAGCAAACTGCTTGGAGCATACAATACATTTGTAAGGCTTTTCACCAGTATGAACAACCATGTGACTTGAAAGACTACTTTTGTCAGCAAACTGCTTAGAGCACACATCACATTTGTGAGATTTTTCACCTTTGTGGAGGAGCATATGACTTGAAAGAAGACTTTTTCGAGCAAATTGTTTGGAGCATATTTTACATTGGTGAGGCATTTCACCTGTGTGAAGACGCAAGTGACGTGAAAAATTTCCTTTGTCAGCAAATTGTTTGGAACACACATTACATTGGTAAGGCTTTTCACACGTGTGTACAATGACATGCTTTGAAAGATGACTTTTCAAAGGAAATTGTTTTGAGCATATATCACACTGATGAAGCTTTCTGCCTGAGTGGAGAAGCAAATGTTGTGAAAGATGACCTTTATCAGAGAAGCACTTGGAGCATTTAAAACAATGGTAAGGTTGTTCGTTCGCATGGCACTTGACATGCTTGATGAGATTTCCTTTCTGTGTGAATTCCTTGAAACACACATCACACTTAAAAGATTTCTCACTTGTGTGATGTTCCACATGTCTTGCAAAGCTGGTTAGGTCTGTAAACTTCTGGAAGCATATTTTACACTCCCTAATATCTTTGCTTGTACCTGGAGTAATGTCAGGTGAAGAATCATCTTCGGTTTTCACTTCCTGCATAATCAATTCTTGAGTGACTTCCCCTAAAGATTGTTTCAGCAGCAACTCCATGCAAATCAACTTATAATTTTCATGCATTCAGAAGACATTCTGTCCAATTATTTAAATTGTATTGCCTGCAATGAAGTAACACGTGACTTCCTGTCTTATATTTAAAATAACATTAGAAATGCTTGAAAAGATCTCAATTCAAACATTGGATGGAAGAATGTAAATGACACGTTATTAGATTTTAAAGCATGTTTGGTGAAGTGGCCTATTTTATTGTCCAGAGCTTTCAGAACATAACAAAAAAACCTGTACTGCTTTTATAATTTTGTGTCCGATGAAATGTGGCAATTGCGCGGCAGATATTTTTCGTCAAAGAAAAGCAATTAATGGCTTTACATCTGGAGAATGCTGGAACTCATATTTACAGAAGAAAAAAAAGGCCAATATACCCGAAATCGGGAACTACTTGGAAGCGTTCTGATTCGCTAGTCCGGACAATTACCCCACAAAGATTTATCCTGAACCAAGGCTGAACTGGATCCTATCAGGCTGTACCATTACCGTTGAAGACAATAGACTTTTGGTGATTGGCAACTGGCCAGTTGGCGTTAGGGACCATTTCAGCCGTTAGATGACACTGCGTCCCAAGGTATAAACACCACAGTTTCTGTGTTGTTTGAATTGCGGGATTGTGTATGTTCATCGTTTTTTTTTGTTTCTTTAAAAAATAACCTTCTAGTTTTGAAACCAAACTGTTGTTTTCACAACAAAATCCAACCCATTTTCAAAATGGTTTACTGCTGTGTGCCGATGTGCACATGTTCTAAGAAGAAAAACGTGGGATTTTCATTCCATGAGTTTCCCTCAAATCAGAACCTAAAGCAACTGTTGCTGAAAGAAATATCTTGTCAGGATTTTGCTCCAAATGACAAGTTACCTTCAACTGTTGTTTGTGGTAAGCATTTTCATTCTGATAATTACGTACCAAATTCAATTTTAGAAAAAATCCTCAGCTATATAAACTCATATTAAGTAAATTAGTAGGTAAATGTGTAGATTTGCGTTTTAAATTATTTCGTCGGAATAATATTAGTACTTCGGAAAAGTGCGACGTACAGGTTTTAGATTGTGAAAATGAATGGCAAATGGTGCAAAAATTTTCTGTTTCAAATGTCTTTTAAAGATTTTTATCGTAACATTTACCTGTACGTTCGATACGTTAGGCCTACGGCAGTGTCTCTTCACAGCATCGAACTTACAGGTAAATGTTACGATAAAAATCTTTAAAAGACATTTAAAACACAAAATTTCTGCACCATTTGCCATTTATTTCCATACTCTAAAATCTGTACGTCGCACTTTTTCCAGTTATTAACATTTTTCCGACGAAATAATTTAAGACGCTAATCTACACATTTACCAAAATCTCGACCCTAGATCGTTGAAGAATAAAGGAGGAATGAGATTTACACATGAAGTACACCAGTTACTGCAGAAAAATTCTTTTGCCCAAGTACTAAGAATTTAGAATACAAATATCCATCTGTTAATGTGAAAGTGAATATAAATAAAATCTCAAATGTAAATAATGATACGGAATTAGTTTGTTAATGCGAACAACGTCAGTAGATGGCGCTGCGTCCCGACTCATCTTTTCTGTTCTCGCTGTTTTTGCTTAATGTTACAGCCTGATAGGGCCGCCCCGGTGGCGCAGTGGTCTAAGGCGTTGGCCTCTGATCATTCGTCCGTAAGGGGTCCGGGTTCGAATCCCGGTCAGGCATGGATGTTGTGTTTGTCTTACGGCACTGGCTCTCTCCCTTCCCTGGAACCAGTGACCCTAAATTAGGGACGGGCGACTGCTTATAGCCCATTGAGTTGCTCACGGCGGTCGTTAAACCTCCAATAAAAAAAAAAACAGCCTGATAGGATCGAGTTTTTTTTTTGATTGGAGGTTTAACGACCACCGTGCGCAACTCAATGGGCTATAAGCAGTCACCCGTCCCTAATTTAGGGTCACTGGTTCCAGGGAAGGGAGCGAGCCAGTGCCTTAAGACAAACACAACATCCATGCCTCACCGGGATTCGAACCCGGACCCTCACGGACGAATGATCAGAGGCCAGCGCCTTAGAACACTGCGCCACCGAGGCGGCTAGGATCGAGTTCAGCGTTGCCTGAACGATGAATTTTTAAAGACACAGCCACTCTACTCTCCTAATATTTAAGCCACTTTCCATAACCAAGGCTGAACCTTATAGTTATAAAACAACCTGCGCCCAGTGGTCTGACATGGAAGTAGGAATCATGGATTTTCTGCATGTCTGACGGAGCTGGCTATCTCCCTTCCCCGGAATCAGTCTTTGAACCACTGCCCCCCAATTTTTTTTTGATTGAAGGTTTAACGACCGCCGTGAACAACTCAATGGGCTGTAAGCAGTCGCCCATCCCTAATCTAGGGTCACTGGTTCCAGGGAAGCGAGAGAGCCAGTGCCGTAAGACAAACACAACATCCATGCCTCACCGAGATTCGAACCCGGACCCCGTTCGCACGAATGACCAGAGGCCATCGCTTAGACCACTGCGCCACCTGGGCGGCGCCCCAAAATTAAGAAAAGGTGACTACTTACAGCCCATCGAGTTGCTCATGGTGGTTGTTAAGCTTTAAATAAATAGATCAATAAATTGAAAAATAAAAACCTCTTCTTCGTAACCTCTGCAGTAGAAATCCTTAATCTTTACAAGGAAGCGACATTTGGTGTAATACATACAGTCCTATAGCCCTGTGCCGCCCCGGTGGCGCAGTGGTTTAAGCGATGGCCTCTGATCATTCGTCCGAACGGGGTCCGGGTTCGAATCCCGGTGAGGCATGGATGTTGTATTTGTCTTACGGCACTGGCTCTCTCCCTTCCCTGGAACCAGTGACCCTAAATTAGGGACGGGCGACTGCTTACAGCCCATTGAGTTGCTCACGGTGGTCGTTAAACCTCCAATCAAAAAAAATATATATATAGCCCTGTTTATACAGAAATTTTTTTTTGATTGGCGGTTTAACGACCACCGTGAGCAACTCAATGGGCTATAAGCAATCGCCTGGCCCTAATTTTGAGTCGCTGGTTCAAGGGAAGGCAGAGAGTCAGTGCTGTAAGACAAACACAACATCCATGCCTCACGGGATTCGAACCCGGACCCCATTCGGACGAATGATCAGAAGCCATCGCTTAGACCACTCCGCATACTGGGCGGCCCGAAAAAAATTCACTGCATTTTACTACAACAAAAACATGTTCCTGTACCACACGGGCGTCCAAAAATTAAGGACGAGACGGTTTTTCGAATGTAACGTTGTGCAGAAGTGCTCCACATCGACTCAAATCATACCATAAGATCCCTAAGATGTATGAATATGGGACAAGTGAGCAAAACAGGCCAAAAAAGGAGTCCAAAGGATACAAAGGCACTTTATTGAAAAGGTAGCTTCGTGCACAACTGGACAGAAGACAGTAACGTTTATGTGACATGCGGCTACCAAGAAAATTCCAGTCTTTAGTAGGGATATGATCACCCCTGACTGCGTTGTAGGATTTACAACGTCTGTCCATGCTGAGGACGAGGTTGTCAAAGAGCTGTTGAGGCATCGCGGCCCATTCCTTTTGTAGCGCCAATCGCAGCTGCGGAATCGTTACTGGCCGCTGATGACTAGCTGCCAAGCGTCTCCCGAGAAGATCCCACACGTGTTCGGTTGAATTTAGGTCCGGGGACCTTGCGGGCCAATCCATGCGTTGAATATCTTTACTCTCCAACAGCTCTGCGACAGCCACTGTACGATGAGGTGTAGCGTTGTCGTCCATGAAAAGGAACTCAGGACCCACAGCACCTCTAAACAGATGCACGTGAAGCAGGAGAACCTCGGTACAATAGTGGATACCAGTGACTGAACCTGCTTGGAAGATTTGGAGTTCAGTACGGCTACCAAGCTTGCGTGTTCCCTGCTCTCTCCAGATGTGTATACGTCCAGAATCGGTCGTCAGACTAAATCGGCTCTCATCCGTAAAGAGAACTCGACCCCATTGCTGATGTGTCCAGTTCTTGTGTTCCTGGCGCCACAGAAACAGCCGTCTCCAATGAGCAGGCGTTAATGGCACACACCGTACTGGTCGTCCTGCAAATAGACAACCTCTGTGCAGCCTCCTGGCCACGGTAAAACGCGATAACTGACGTCTAGTTGTCTGTTGCATGTGCCTTGCGATTTCTCCCTCTGTCTGCCGTCTGTTTCTTCTCGCCTGAAGGGCTGTATACCCAGGGGTGGATTTCACACTAGGCGCGCGCCTAGGGCCCCAGAGCTTGAGGGGCCCCGAAATCGTATAATTGGATTGCCAGTTTTGTTTTGCTTTTCACGGACCGAAATAAATCAATCCTTAAAGTGACCACTATATTGTCGATTGATAATTTACTTTTTCATTTTAAATTTTCGAATTGCTATTTTTTTTTTTGATTGAAGGTTTAACGACCGCCGTGAGCAACTCAATGGGCTATAAGCAGTCGCCCGTCCCTAATTTAGGGTCACTGGTTCCAGGGAAGGGAGAGAGCCAGTGCCGTAAGACAAACACAACATCCATGCCTGACCGGGATTCGAACCCGGACCCTTTACGGACGAATGATCAGAGGCCAACGCCTTAGACCACTGCGCCACCGGGGCGGCCGAATTGCTATCGACGTACTTGTTTTGAAAGAAACTGTTAAAATAACATAGCCTTCCTTTTAGTGGTAGGTGAAACAAGGATTGCTTTTTTGTTTTGTTTTTTTGATTCGAGGTTAACGACCACCGTGAGCAACTCAATGGGCTATAAGCAGTCGCCCGTCCCTAATTTAGGGTCACTGGTTGCAGGGAAGGGAGAGAGCCAGTGCCGTAAGACAAACACAACATCCATGCCTCACCGGGATTCAAACCCGGACCCCTTTCGGATGAATGGTCAGAGGCCATCGCCTTAGACCACTGTGCCACCGGGGTGGCAAAACAAGGATTGACGCTTCCCACACTTTTCATTGTTTAAGGCAAATACTTAGCTGGCTGTGATATAAATTACTTTCATATGATTCCCAGCCAAGGCAAAGCATCTGTGTCGGAATTTTTACCCGTCTTTTCTGAGCTGCGATGAAGAGTGCTTGTAGAAACTGTCCTGATGATCCGAGGTGTTTCCTGTTTATTACATTTTCTCTCTGGGGTAGTATAATCAAGTTCTTCCCTAGCCCTAATCTTTCTACATCACCCTAAACCAAAGTAGCTAATACAAACTTCGCTAAAAAGAAAGAAAGAAAGAACAACAACAACAAAAAAAACACGAAGCACCCAGAAGGAATCATCCAATCAAGATGAAAATTGGCATGTGCAATGTACACGTATAGGAGAGGAAATTATTGCAATTCCATAGCTGTTGGGCCATTTATCCGGATAAAACAGTTAAATGAGTAGAAGTCAGTAAGTTGTAGCGCCATCTCTCTCTCGGATACAAGCAGAAACCCAGCGTGGCAGAGACACATACAGTTTACGGATACTGTTCTGAGGTATGGAATGCCAGATGGTGTCGAAGTTGTGGGCCAATTCGCCGACATTCCGGAATGGGTGCAGGTGGTGGGGGGTCCTATCATGCTTGATCGGTGAGAAATCCGGTGATCGGGCTGGCCTAGAAGGGTGTCAACATTACAGAGACAGGCCCGGAAGAGCTGTACCGTGTGTGGCTGGGTATTATCCTGTTGCAAAATTACTCCGTGATGTGCTACAGGAAGGGCAACACATTAGGTCGTAGAATGCGTCGACTTGCTGTTGAGCTGTGAGGGTCAGCAATCGTAGGAAATAGCTTCCTAGACAGTCAGATCGGGTGCCCAAACCCTGTGCCGTCACACGGTAAAAGCAGGATCCGTGAGCTGGTCGGCTCGTCTCCAGACACGCATGCGCTGGTCATCGGCGCTAAGTGCAAACCGTGATTCATCACTGAAGACAACATGACACCACTGGACATTATCCCTCGCCGATCGGGTCCGACACCACTGCAACTGGTGCCTGCGATGCTCTCTGATCAGTAGTAAGCGGTGGATTGGTCTCCTCAAACGCACTTCCTGTGCCGCAACTCGGCTGGCAACGGGCCGAATGACCACTTCCGTACCTGTGGACGACGTAGCATGGCCACGGATTGTCTAGAGCAACGAATTCGGTTATGTTCGTGCGGCTCTCACAGTAGCTCGAATCTCGCGTTTCACTGATGTTCTCGGCCGTCCACTGCCCGTGTGCCGCTGGAATGTGGGGCCCTGTTCGACCCATTGGCGCCAGCATCGTCCGATTACCGCTTCACTCCGATCCAAATGCCTGGCGATACGGCGACTTGATCAACCGGCTTCTTTCAGCCCAATTATATATCCTCTCGCAAACCCGCTGGACTTCTCGTGGTGTGTAAGGATCCGTCGTCGTATTATTCTCACAGTCTGGAGGTTAATGTACCAGCAATTCGCTGTCACAATTGTCCGGTACGTCGACGCATTCTACGACCTGTTGTGTCGCCTGTTGCTCTTGATAAACCCTTCTCGATGCGGTTCCCATGCGCTGTCGTGGGTCGCTATTTAGACACTGGTCGTCATTTTTTAATTAATCATTTGCATATTCGGCCCTGAAGTACCTGCATGCAGAATTACATTAGGATCACAGGACTTCGTTCTTTTTTGCACAAAAAGTGTCTGCTTAGCCTGCAAAATAAAGAAATTCCAAAATATTGAACTGTTTATCATTTTCTTATTGAATAGTGTTAAAACAAATTTCGATTGTATTGCAATATCATTTTTATTGCTTTCTCTTCCCCTAGTTTGTTACTTATAATTATCAAGTATTCTAATCTTTTCTATTCCTTTTTAGACAGCAAATTAACATTTGAAAAAGCAAGAAAAGTTTTTTTTTTATCAAAGGTTTAGCGACCACCGTGAGCAACTCAATGGGCTATAAGCAGTCTCCCGTTCCTAATGTAGAGTCACTGGTTCCAGGGAAGTGAGAGAGCCAATGCCGTAAGACAAACAAAACATCCATGCCTCACCGGGATCTGAACCCGGACCAATCTCGGACGAATTGCCATAAGCCAGCGCTTAGACCACTGCGGCACCCGGGCGGCCAATAAAAGTTTCAATGATGCTCTTACTCGAAAAACTGTGGTTCCTACTTTTCCATTTTCAAGCTGGATCTTTTGCACTTAATCCTTATGATTCCGTTTCTGATAACTGCGGTGGAAGTATAAAGAAAATCTTACGCATCTTTTTGACATAATAAAAGAAATACCTCAATTTTCTGATGAAAGTAACAATGAAAAATATTTTCAAGGAACTCTTTACACTCTCGATGTTTTGCACCGACTGATGAAATTCTTACTGTCCAACTTTTTTGTTCCATTACATTTGTCTATGCCATGGACGGCTGAATCTCTTCGATTCAGATAATCGTTCGCCACAAGAAAACTCCTCCACGAAACGTCATCCACCCTTTTTAAGCGAAGTCCTGTTCAAAAATTTAAACTTACCTTTTTTTTTTTGTAACGTGGAGGACTTCTCCGGTTTCCATTGTCTTCAAGTATTTTATTTTTGCTGAATACCATGCTCGTTGCCTACTAATTTGACTAATTTGCTCATAACGTAAAAACAATGTGGTTTTCTAAAGCTGAAGCAATGGAGAGGGCATGTTTTGTAATTGAAACTTATTCCAGTTTCATGACAATTTATACGAAATGTACTGATAAATTTAGCGATACTCCATTTTCAGCGCCTTTAGCGTTAAATTTACCAAGCAACTGAAGATGTACTAATGTAGACAGTTTTGTCAAACGTATCAAACGCAAAAAGAACTTTTGCCGTACCCGAAATGGTCTCTCGTAGCGTAAAGCTGAAATTGATTAAATTTCCAATTCCAGAACTACAAGGAATTTTTTTTTGATTGGAGGTTTAACGACCGCCGTGAGCAACTCAATGGGCTATAAGCAGTCGCCCGTCCCTAATTTAGGGTCACTGGTTCCAGGGAAGGGAGAGAGCCAGTGCCGTAAGACAAACACAACATCCATGCCTGACCGGGATTCGAACCCGGACCCCTTACGGACGAATGATCAGAGGCTAGCGCCTTAGACCACTGCGCCACCGGGGTGGCACAAGGAAATTTATGAATTAGTAGTGAAATTTAAAATGGCCAAAATTTAATGGAATTTTATGTCCTATCATTCGCAAAAATAATTTTTGAAGAATCTGTGAAAACCACATTTATTGTCCCAGTACCTCTAGCAAGAAATTAATGAACTGATTCGAAAATTTAAGTATTTGAGAAAGAACTGTTAAGCCTAATCTGAGAGGCACAAAGACGATTCTTCACGAGAGAACTTTAATTTCTTGAATTTTCAACTTTGACAGCCCTTAGTCGTAAATTCATAAAGAATATGAGATATTTAAAGTGCCAAACTTAGTGCCCTTTGATTTCCTATTAGCGGCAAAGATAATTTTTGAAAAATCTGTAGAAACAAAAAGTTCGATGTGCGCGAACAGTCAAACTGATTACATTAGCACTGTTTCTGACAAAATGTCCTAATAATTTATAATAGAATCGCATTTCAAAAATCTCAAACACATTTTTCTTGACTTTACTTTTTTTTTGTTAATCTGATGGATGAAAATTTCTGAGGCGATAAGAAGGGGAAGGAGGTGCCCCAGAATCGTTTTGCACCTAGGGCCCCAAAAGATTTAAAGTCACCTCTGAATATACCGGTCGTCCGCTGCCGTGGTTGCTCGTGGACGACCACTGCTAAACTCTCGGACAGCTGTTCCTATCGTTGGAAATGCTCTCCAAGCTCATGAAACGATGCTGTGAGCGATCCCGAACTCCTCGGTCCCACTAGTCACACTTCGACCTTCTTCCAACTTCCCAATGACGCGACCTCGGGTAAAGTCATCCAGACGTCGTCTACTGGATTGCCTGTTGGTCATATCACATGATGGCAGCAACTCGACGTCGTTCAAACCGATGTACACCGTTCAATAGCTTTCACCGAATTGCTGAGCAGATCAGATCAGATGATATGTAGAGGATTTTAGGAAGGGAGTGCCTGACCCCAGGTCTTAAACAACCCTTAGAAAGAGGAAGTTAGGAGATTTGGGCTAGAGTGCCCGATAGGAAAGTGTCACGGAAGCGAAGTAGAAAGGGGGAGGAAAACGCACTTATTTATTACCCGGGGTCCGACGGCTTAACGTGCCCATCTGACGCACAGCGGGTATTTAGTGGATCGAGCGTTCGTACGTGCCTGGGATCGAATCTGAGGTCATTTCCGTGGCAGTCACGAACGTTCCCCACTAGGCGACCCGCGGCCCGAAGTGCTGAGCGTACTCCGCCCGTGTGCTTTATAGCCTTCCGACACCCCCCCCACGTCATGTGGAATATATGCGCATGCCTTATCGTACAAGACCCTAGTCTATCTCCTGAGTGGTCTTTCGGTCCGTTCTACCTGCTCGTTCCGCTGTTATGCTAATTTCTCCTTTTCGTCCTTAATTTTTGCACACAAGTGTATTAGAGTTGAATTGCTGATCCTTTTTAGCGCCTTCATATAAAATTTTTTTTGGATTAGAGGTTTAACGACCACCGTGAGCAACTCAATGGGCTATAAGCAGTCGCCCGTCCCTAATTTAAGGCCACTGGTTCCGGGGAAGGGAGATAGCCAGTGCCGTAAAACAAACACAACATCCATGCCTCACCGGGATTCGAACCCGGACCCCTTTCGGACGAATGATCAGAGGCCATTGCCTTAGACCACTGCGCCACCGGGGCGGCTCATATAATCCCCTCAGTTTCTTAAATAAACATTGTTGCCGGTGGCGCAGTGGTCTAAACGCTGGCTTATGGCCATTCGTCCGAGAGGGGTCTAGGTTCGAATCTCAGTGAGGCATGGATGTTGTGATTGTCTTACAGCACTGGTTCTCTCCCTCATTGGAACCAGTGGCCTTAAATTAGGGACGGGCGACTGCTTATAGCCCATTGAGTTGCTCACAGTGGTCGTAAAACCTCCAATAAAAAATAAAATAAAATCAATGGGCTATAAGCTGTCACCCGTCTCTAAATTAGGACCACTGGTTCCAGGGAAAGGAGGGAGCCAGTGCCGTAAGACAAACACATCTATGCCTCACCGGGATTCGAACCTGGTCCCCTTCCGGACGAATGAGTAAAAGCCATCGCTTAAACCACTGCGCCACCGGGACGGCACAGTGGTCGTTAAACCTTTTTAAAAAAATTGTTGTCTTCTGCGTTATGTCACCACTCTATCTATCCCAGTTAGGGAGCTGTGCGATCCAGAGTCGTTGGTTAATGTGATTCTTAGTCAAGTAAAGACAAGGATTTTTTGTTTAATTTCAGGTTTTGGACTATAAGCAGTCTCCCATCTTTAATTTAGGGCCACTGTTTCCAGGGAATGAGACAGCCAATACCGTAAGGTAAACACAACCACAACATCCATGTCTCACGGAATTCGAACCTGGACCCATCTCGGAAGAATAGTCAGAAGCCAGCGCTTAGACCACTGCCGGAACAGGAAGGGGGGGGGGGTTAAGTCAAGTACGCAAACAAACAAGACAGAGTGTGCGAGTTTGAGCAGGGGAACATCGTCTCACATCAGTCAGGGACGTATAGTGTTTAACGGGCGTGAAGGAAATAAATCTGTAAAAGTGTTACAAGAAGACTTATGAACTGTTGTGAGACATTTGAAATGCATTCCATAATGATTCTCACATTCCAATAACATTCACTTTTAAAACAATGTAGTCGCCCCTTTGGCACAGTGGTCTAATTGCTGATTTCTGACCATTCGGTCAAGATGGGTGCGGGTTCGAATTCTGGTGAAGCATAGATGATCTGTTGTCTTACGGCTTTGGCTGGTTCTTTCCCTTCACTGGGAATAGTAGCCCTAAACTAGGTACGGACTTCTGCTTATAGTCCATCGAGCTGTTGACGATGAAATAACAGTAGTCGAACTAACCTAGAAGTTTATTCGTGATATTGGTTCTTTCCCCCCCCCCATTTAAGTTGTTGAAGACCTTCTATATATCAGACAAGCTTTTATTTTTTACCGGAAACTTTACAAAATGCTGACCATACCCAATCAGACCACGGTAGTGCACATATTTGTACGTACATTCCTTCCTTAATAAAGGCGCGTTTATGCTAATGAAAACAGTTTGACTCGAGGTTGGTCGAGAACTCAATAGAACAGTGCACCAGTGGACGGACATAGACCTAAAGCTTCGTAACCATGACCGTGGAAATCTTTTTTTTTTTTTCAAAAGTATGCAACTTCGGATCATGTTATATCATATGTAGAGAATTTAAGGAAGGCAATGTCTGACCCAAGGTCTTAAACAACTCTTAGAAATAAGAACCTAGGAGATTTGGGCTTAGAGTGCCCGATAGGAAAGTGGCACGGAAGCTAGGTAGAAAGGGGAGGAAGACGCCCTTATTTATTACAGGGGCGCCAGCAAGTACCCAGGGCCCGATAGCTTAACGTGCCCATCCGACACACGGCGGATATTTAGTGGTTCGAGCGTTCGTATCTGCTTGGATCCAACCAGAGGTCTTCTCCGTGGCAGTCCCGAAAGTTGATTACTAAGCCACCCGGGCCCGTAGCATACAACTTTATCTTTTCTTCTATTGAAGGTTTAACGACCACCGTGAGCTACTCAGTGGGCTATAAGCGGTCGCCCATCCCTAATTTTAGGGTCATTGGTTCCAGAGAAGGGAGAGAGCCAGTGCCGTAAGACAAACACAGCATCCATGCCTCACCGGGATTCGAACCAGGACCCCTTTCAGATGAATAATCAGAAGCCATCGTTTAGGCCCCTGCACCACCGCGTATTTCACAAGTGAATATACGGAATTGCGATTAAGGCCATTTCTGCCACGCGATTGGTTCAGAGCTACTTTGAAGATTGGGAGTAGGCGGGGCCTATGAGGAGAGTCATGTGACGATGATATGTAGGCTTTGCTGCACTCACCATAAGCCATTCTTATGTTCGTGTGTTTTCTTTGCAGCAATGATTTTTTTTATTGGAGGTTTAACGACCACCGTGAGCAACTCAATGGGCTATAAGCAGTCGCCCATCCCTAATTTAGGGTCACTGGTTCCAGGAAAGGGAGAGAGCCAGTGCCGTAAGACAAACACAACATCCATGCCTGACCGGGATTCGAACCCGGACCCCGTTCGGACGAATGATCAGAGGCCATCGCTTAGACCACTGCGCCACCGGGGCGGCAGCAGCAATGATTACCTTCAGTGGTTTTACCCGTACAGTCAGAATGCGACAGGAGGTAAATATTTGATTTGATTTGATTTGATTGGAGGTTTAACGACCACCGTGAGCAACTCAATGGGCTATAAGCAGTCGCCCGTCCCTAATTTAGGGTCACTGGTTCCAGGGAAGGGAGAGAGCCAGTGCCGTAAAACAACACAACATCCATGCCAGACCGGGATTCGAACCCGGACCCCTTACGGACGAATGATCAGAGGCCAGTGCCTTAGACCACTGCGCCACCGGGGCGGCGGAGGTAAATAGAAAGTGTACTTTATTTGTTGGGGAACTTTTTGAGTTTTTATATCAACATGACTTCATGAACTTGTCACTTATTTTCGGAAGTACCTTTTCTCTATATACTAGTTTTCACAGAGCCGAGATATGTCAGCGCTCATTCCTTTTTTAGCTCAGGATTAGTACTGATGTTTTTTGTATGGAGAACCCATGAGTTATTTAACTTTTTTTTTTAATTTTCGGGGAGAATAGGGGTTGAAATGTGGAATTGAAGGCCTTTTTTATGAAGTTTGGAGGGACAAAAATACGAGGGATTTCCTAAATATTAGAAATATATATATGTGACATATCACATACTGTTTTATCAGGTACAGTATGCGGCAAATAACATTCTGGAGTATTTATTTCAACGGAACTGTCTTATTTCAGCAGAACACTCTCTCGACGGGGTCTGGACCTGGTCGGAAGGATCCTAGGGATCGTTCTGGTGCTAAAGTCTATTTTTTTTATTGTTTTCATACAGTCATGTAAAAATAGAACTTTTTATAACATAATTATATACAGTTTGTGAATTGTTTTCGTTCTTACGTTTGTATAGTGAATCAGGTTCGCTGAAGTTATTCCATTGCAGCTTTATTTGAATAGACATACATTATGTTGTACCTTCAACATTTTTTTCTCTGATCATTACACTTTTTACACTTTTTGTATGTTGACTTCTCGATCGAGAGAGAGAGATGACAACATAGCTGTTTATGTGCAATAGGGACAGTAAAGTATCACCTCAAAAGATAACTTACTGCATTACTTACAGCCTTTTTTTTTTAAATCTGTGCTTCGTACAACAGTAAAGTCATATTTCATGTGGTATGAGAAATGGAAACGGAAATAGGCAATAAAAAGATTTATGCCCGCCGATATTACTACAGCAGCTGTCGCATGTGAACAGGAGTCCTACCCGAGTATTTGGAAGCTATACTTTTAATACATTAAAAGTTCTCGGTTAGCTCCCTGTCTTAACAGCAAATAAGCGTTTTTTTTCCTTGATGATGATTAGCGTTAAATTTAAATCTGTTTTAAGGAAGAAAACTGGACAGCAATGACGAAAAAAATATATACAAATTAAACTTAAATATAAATATTTTAATTTAACTTAGTGTGTGTATGAGAAAGGCAGATGGGGGGCGCATAATTTTGTGGTTTGTTCCGGGCGCAGAAATACGTAGTCATGCCCTTGTTTCTAATTAAATTTATGTACGTCTTCTTGTTTCTAATTAAATTTATGTACTGAGAGAGTTTTCTTTAAAGGTTAGATAACAAGAAGCACGTGGAAAATTACATGTGGTGTTCGTATGTGCTATTAATAGTTACAATTTCTGTTTGCCCTCTCCTGAAAACTCAAGGAGGTTATAATAATTCTTCTGGAGTGGCCCTGCTCCGTAGCGATGTTACAGTGCCTAGAAGAAATAGTGTGTCGTGCTCGCAGAAAAACGTGCTGCCCGCCATCATGACAATGGTAGATGGCGCTGCCATCTGATGTCACGTCGCTTTTCAGGGAGGAAGGACGACAAAAACACACATCTTTCTATGATACATACCTAGCTAGTTAGTATTATGTGTACTTCTTGAACGATATTTTATAAGCAGATAACTTAAGTATATACAAAATAATCAACACACCTCTTTCACCCCCTCCCTAAGAAACAACAACAACAAACAAACGAACGGGGTGCTCAAGATACTAACTAAAATTGAATGTATTATGAAGCCGATGTCTCACTGGGAAAATAGTAATAAGCGTATCTTAGTTTAAGCTAAGGTTTGCATTCAATATTAGGAATACATGATAACCATTAAGTTTTCTACAAATAATACATGATAACCATTAAGTTTTCTACAAATAATACATGATAACCATTAAATTTGACTACAACACTGTGCTAACGTAAACATTAATATTAGATATTTTGGAAGTTTTAGAGTCATGCATGGGTTACATTATGCAAAAACACCGGAGACCAATATGCACATTACAATCACTAAAACATCAACTTACAGTATAAAGTAAAAATAAAATGTTTTGCACCTCAAAACCTTACTGGAAAAAAAGGGCGGAGTGTTTTCCCAATGAGACATCGGCTTCATAATACATTCAATTTTAGTAAATATACAAAAACTGAATATATGATGGCGATGACATTTGTTTAAAAAAATAATTATATCAGTTTCTTTTACTTCTCGATCTTCAACTTATAATAAGTATGCGATTAAATTTGATATTCAAATTAATCGGGTTTGCAGTGAAAAAAGGAAATTTTCTTTTGCACCTTAAGTAATAAAAAATATGTTTCATAATGTAAAAATTAAGTGGGGTGCTCAAGAGAGTGTTTTCATTGGATAATTCTATGCAGTTCCTTTAAATGTTATAAAGTGTGACATACAGCCAAGGGAACAACACTACGTAGTAGCCAGCATTGTTATGACTGCAGGTCTTGTAGGTACGGAATCAGGCTTGAGTGATGGTTTGTCTCGGCATGTAGAACTAACTACCTTGCCTTGAAAACTAGAACGATAATGCATTTCTATGAACTGAGATTCAAAGTGCAAAGTACGTGCAACAAAACTTTCATCAAGTTTCTTATCAGCTCTGGGAATCCCATTTGCTCAACATATCAGGAATTTTGGGGACAGCAAAGAGTGATATTTTATTTTTGCAGGATTTATAGCCAGTATTACATCCTGGTACAAAACAGCTGCTTTGCCTTCTCTGTTTACTTTGTTCTTATTATTTGATAATGAAGAATTTCTCAATCCTTCCATAGCTGACATTATTTCTCTATGATCTATATAACTGTTGCAGTCGATTTTTTTATTGGAGGTTTAACGACCACCGTGAGCAACTCAATGGGCTATAAGCAGTCCCCCGTCCCTAATTTAGGGTCACTGGTTCCAGGGAAGGGAGAGAGCCAGTGCCGTAAGACAAACACAACATCCATGCCTGACCGGGATTCGAACCCGGACCCCTTACGGACGAATGATCAGAGGCCAGCGCCTTAGACCACTGCGCCACCGGGGCGGCACAGTCGATTTCAGTACTGCACTTAAGTTTAACCACATAGTAGGATTAACGTATGACAGCCAATACTTTATCAACTTTTAATTTTCCCGAATAGAGATACTAAATTAAGCACGAATAAAGATACTAAATAATTTCACGAATAGAGATACTAAATTAGTATCTCTATTCACAATCCACAGTTGAATAAAACTGACACACTAACAACCGAATAAACCTATTGCGGTTTAGTGATGATCGAGTTGCAACGAATTAGCAAAGATACTGATAAATAAAATTTTCCTCCACTTACCTTTGTTTTGTGAAACGAAGCTGGTTCAGTACAGGAAACTTACGCAAAACAAACAGTAAGTTTACATGTAAGTGTATGGCGGTTTTTGCATTTTATAATATGCATTTGCTATATTTATTTTTAGTCTGTTTCGCCAGGATGCTGCAAAAATGTTAGCGATAAATGTTAATTGATTTCTGTCCGAACAAGCGCATGATATTTGTAAAAGGAAGCATGGAGCAAAAAGTAAGGAGAAACAGCCAAAAGTAAGGAGAAACCCAACACTATCGCATACTGGAATTTTTCTGTCACGAGTGCTACTTGCTACACATTTCAGTTTAAAAACATTACAACAAATGTCGTTATAATTAAAGTATTTATAATTTTTAGCGACTATGTAAAGAGTGATGGTACTATTGCATAAGTGATTATACTACTGCATAACCACAAGCAGAAGTACGTATGTGAACACTATTAGGAAAAAATAACAAGCGTTGCAGCCTGAAACTATCTCCTTTCAGACACCACACAGAAAAAATTTGAAGAATACAATTTCTCACCGTTCAAAATTCAAAAATTTAACTAAGATCACTTAATATGTATATGCTGAACTTGGCTGGAAGACCAAATTAAAAATAAAAATAAAACAATTTCTTCGCCCCTGTGAAGCGAAATGTCTTTCCTTGACGATGTCTGCCGGTTTCAGCAACCATATGCTGCGAATGATGAAACCATAATTATCGTTGACATTTTCAAAAGGGCCAATAAAAACGCAAAAAATCCATTCAATAACATTAAAATCCCCAACTGAGTGCCTGTACAGCCTGTAACTCCGAGATGAACATACCTGAAAACCGTAAAAACATGTTTGGATTTCAGTAACGTGTTTGATCTGGAAGTAGTTGAACTAGTTCGTATGAATAGCAAAAGAAATAGAGCTTCAATATTTTTTTGATTGGAGGTTTAACGACCACCGTGAGCAACTCAATGGGCTATAAGCAGTCGCCCGTCCCTAATTTAGGGTCACTGGTTTCAAGGAAGGGAGAGAGCCAGTGCCGTAAGACAAACACAACATCCATGCCTCACCGGGACTCGAACCCGGACCCCTATCGGACGAATGATCAGAGGCCATCGCTTAGACCACTGCGACTTCAATATTGAAACAACAGACTCACAATAAATACGAAATTCAATACGTTTCTCAGAATGTTTGACATATACAGGGTTCAAATGAAAGTCCTTATTCAGAGCAATAACTGCGAAAGAAAGTGTCCGAGTGGTACATAAGTTAGGTCTATGTATAGGAAAGGAACGATGACCGATCGAATGAAAGTAAGCCGGGTGGCGCAGTGGTCTAATCGATGGCCTCTGACCATTCGTCCGAAAGGGGTCCGCGTTCGAATCCCGTGAGGCATGGATGTTGGGTTTGTCTTACGGTACTGGTTCTCTCCCTTCCCTGGAACCAGTGGCCCTAAATTAGGGACGGGCGACTGCTTAGCCCATTGAGATGCTCACGGTGGTCGTTAAAACTCCAATAAAAAGAAAGTAATTGGAGCGCTCCTGGCTGCAAAAGTAAGAAGTTAGGAAACCTAACCACGGCCAAAGCCGTCTTGAGTACTAGGTGCTTAAGCCTACGCCATTTTCCCGTTAGTGACGTCATCAACCGGGTCATAAGAAACCAAATCTGCTCCAATCGAAACCGAGAAACAGTCTCTTTGTTCGGGGTGTGTTTTATACTGAGAGTGCTGAAGATTTGATGTGCGATATGAGAATTCGTAGAGGAGTTAGTATTTCTATTAATTTAGATTGCATGTTTCGTGTGAATTGATGAACTAGGCTGTTCTATTACAGACATAATAGTTGCCGCGAAACTAAGTAAGTTTCAGAAACATTTTATGTATCATTAGGCTTAAGAAACGTTTCATGAATCATTAGGCTTAGCAACGTTTCATTAATCATTTTTTTGCCCAGTGCGGTTTCCTCATTTGTATGAAATATTTAGATGTGCACTTTTCCGACGTCATGCTGAAATAAAAAACATGTATCAGTCGCTCATTGTGTTGCTGAAAGAATATTGAATTACCATATCAATAACGGTAATTTTAATATCATGCATGGAATATTTCTTATTAATTTATCATATAAAGTTTTACCTTCTTTTTTCTCTTTATTTGGATGAAATAGAATACAGTTTGTTTTAAAAAAGTGCATATTGCCTACGGTAATATCGTTGTTTTACATGTGCAAAGCAACAACCCATTGATGTAAAAAGAAAAAGGAAGCCCTTTTATATCTGAATTAACTTGTAGATACGAAATAATCACTGAATTCATCTCTGCCATGGCTCATAAAATGTTTGCGTTTTGATTTTTACCAAATGTTTTGCATTTACCGAAATTTTTCCCATCGATATTGCGAAGTTACGAAAAATTTCTATCTTAACATGGCCTCACTGTAACCTCGCTGCTAGCTAATCACGACAGAGTTTGTTATGATCTTGATGGTGACGTCACAAAGGGAGTACTAACGCCTGCTAGTACCGTGGTCACGCTAGTACTCGATAAGGCTTTGCCACGGCCAACTGGGATCAACAGTTGATGTTACTGCTGAAGGTTCTGTCACTCCCAAAAACCTCGGAAGAGAATAGACTGGCAAACGCAAAGACTCTTCAGAGGCAACAAGCAGCAATTGAGATAGCAGCGCCATCTGTAATCGTGAGCAGTTGGTGGGAAATACATAGCTATTGGAAAGGTTCACACAACATTTGATTATATCGTATAAATAGCAAAGGAATATTCGGGTGCGAATGCGAACCAACAGATTTTTAGATCAAAATTTAATTAGCAAGTTCTCAATTTCGATGAAATTCAGCTATGAAATAGAAAATACGCCGCTATATACAACGAACACCTGATACGTGAAGTTGTAGCAATGCGAATTTAAACATATCGCATTATCGCTCTTTCATGTTACTCTTTCTCACCCGATTTTGTTCTTCAAATTGTTTTATTGAAAAATATTTTTACCCCATGAAAAATGAATATCGCATAAAATAAAAAAGGGGGTCTACAGATATATTTACAAAACTATCACGGCTTTTCCTCAGACATGCAGAGCATTATATCTATTATTCATTGCAGTGCCGTATTCACACTCAATAAACTAATTTTTAAAGCTACTCCTCTATATAATTTAAAAGAATAACACAGCACTTTATTTCATCTAATTTTCTAACCAAACACTTCTATTCTGGCCCGATTTACTACATGCGAGGCCCAGGGCACAAAACATTTCCGGGGCCCCCTCCTTATTCTCTATCGACCAAATAATAGTCACTGTGTGCAGAGTAGCAGAATGTAGACGTACATGCATACGCTGATAGTTTCCAAATCATTAGCAGGTTTGCAGATAGTTTTTGCATGTAGATTAAAAAAAATAAAAATGTTAGGCCTATATACAGCAATTAAAACACTTACTCAACGCTTTACTCATATTAATATACTTAATTCTATTTTAACTGAAGAACTTAATTACTTTTCACATCTTCTGAGTTCTTTGGTTTTTACAGACATTTCTGGCCTCTATATTTTTTCAAGGCCTGTTCTCAATGTATACGAACTTTTATACGAACTGTATTAAAAGTTTTGTTTACACAGAATTTAAATTTTATTGCCAGGTTCCTCTTTCAGTTGCCAATTAAATAAAAAAAAATTCCTTATGCATTTTGTAAGTTCAGTATTTTTGAATTAACTTGTTGAAAATCATATTTATAATTTGTGAAGGTTTATTGATAGAACTGTTTTTCTGGATATAAAAACTTTCTTTAAATTAATCTCTTGTTTTTATGAGGTTCGTAGTCCAATATTTTAATATTTTGCCATGAAAGTCCATTTTACACACATTGCTGCACATTCAATTAGAATGTACTATTTTGTCCTCATTGGAATCTGTAATGTTCTAATAATTATTTGTTTTATTAATTTTCCTTTAAATTATCTTATTCTATTGTTATCATGGTTTGCGGGTTGGCAGCAAGTTTTCTGTTTCAATAGCTGTGTACGCAGATACATTTCATTTTTATACAACTCTAGCTGTGCGGGGACAACTGATTGATCTGTAGTTTGTGGTGTTAATGACCCCCATAGACTCTAACTATAACAACATATCTATGACAAAATGGATGGACATCTTAATTTTAGTGAATATTGTGGTCTTGCAATGTACTGATCCTTGCGTCTAGAACATGAGGACAATGCATCCAACAAAAAATGCGAACTAAAACAAGAAAAAAATTCATGGTGACCTCCACTGGACTTCCTCATAAATAGAGATGTGAAACTGCATAAACAATTGAAAAAGTGCTATGGGAACTCCTACTTCCAGCTGCCCGGTTTCTACCAAGATCAAATCAGCGCATCTTGATCAATATATCAGAAAACTGCAAAACATAAAATTTTGTGTTGATGAGGAAGAGTCTGAGTTACACAAGCAAAAAAAATTATAATAATAATCTGAAAAGCTGAGGGGAACACCTAGTCCAGTTCAATTTTTGGTAAATGTGTTGTACTTCGACGTCCTAAATTATTTGGTCAGAAAAGTTGTAAAATTAAAAAAAATAAAAGGATATTAAAGATGTTTACCGAAAAACTTACCTCCAAGTAGTCCAAGTAAGATGAGTAAACACACGCTGCGGCGACGACCTGAAGCTTTGCTCCGTTGAAAGGAAGGTTTGCTGCGGCTAGAAATTCATGGGCAGAAGAGTACAACAGGAATCAGGTACGCTCTTGTCATGAAAGAGTAACAGAATATATTGCTACGCTAAAGAATGTAGTTTGTAATTTCTGTCTCACTTTTTAAAGAAACATGCAGAGACTGTCTTCGTTCTTTTGCATGTAATTCCGTGATATGAAATAGTAAGTATGCACATGCCTTTCTTGTTTCTAGAAAAGCGTTAGAGTAGGTGTCGCATTCTCTCTAATGGAAGTTAGATGGCAAGTCTCAAAGTGAAAGTTTGATTACTAAATAATAAAAAAAAAGCTTCCACGGAGAAATGAGTTCATACATTCAGCATCAAAGAATCCCATGTGAAAAAAACAAGAAACTGTCTGATTGCGATGTCAAGAACTGACACCGAAATTAACTATTTTCTGTAGCGTAGCACTACACTCTTTCCTGACAACAACCTACGCGGTTCCTGTTGTACTATTCCGCCCGTGAATGTCCTGGCTGCAGCGATCCTTCCTTTCAACGGAGCACAGCTTCATGTCAACGCCTCAGCGTTGTTTAAGGCCTCCCGCAGCGTCTGCTAACTCGTCATACTTGGAGTTCAAGTTTTTCGGTAAACATCTTTAATATTCATTCTAACAATAAAATTTTTTCACCATTTGCCCTTAAATTGCATATTTTAGAATCTGTACGTCACACTTTTTAGAAATTTTACAACTTTTCCAACCAAATAATTTACCACGCTAAACTACACATTTACCCACTTTTTACCAAAATCTAATGAGCACATAATGACATGAATGTATAAATTGTTCAATGTCAAACAAAACTGACAATACGATGACAAAGTGCTGTGTTTGGGCACCAGATCTTTTTATTTGTAATAACTCTGTTACTATTCTTTATTTTTAGGAATGAATAAAAAGAATTGAAAATTTACCTCCTATATCAGGACGAAACAGTTGGGTTGAATATTTTTCTTCTACATTTCCTAGATGCAAAGTCATGTATCAGAGAATCATAATTTAAAGACTGTGTCACATCACTCTCCAAAGACAGCAGAGCCAATGATGCCAGTTTCGTTTGTCGCATGGTTGATCGTAAGGGATTTTTAAGTCTTTTCAGTAAAGAAAATGATCTCTCACTTGTACAATTTGAAATCGGTAATGTCATGAACATTCTAAGTGCAGTCTCAGTGTTCGGAAATGTGGTTTCTAAATTGTTTACCTTCAAAGTTTGCAGCACCTGGGGAATGGTTGCATGCTCCCCCATCATTGAGGAGAATTGCAAAAACTCATCTGCAAACTGGTCGTCAAATACATTGTTATAGTATTCCTGCAATGCTTTTCCCCTTCAAAAATTTCAGATCTTGATTTTTTTGTAAAAAATTCAAATTTTCTCATTATATTTTCATAAGCACTTTTTCTGCTTGAAAGCTGAGTGACTAAAGCATCACAAAGCACATAATGAACCTGAGTTCTAAATATATCCGTTGCACTGAGTTCTATATGTTCACTGTTACATTCATCTAGGTGTTTATTCTTGGGCACTTTCTTTCTTCGGGAATCATGACCATGGTATCGCACATTTTCAGACACTAATGTTTTAGCTTCCTCTTCATAGACTTCAAAATTTTCCCTCACGAACTGAATGAATTCAATTAATGACTGGAAAATTTTAGAAACTTCAGAAATATTTTCTTTTCGGATTCTGGCAAGTTTGATTTACACAGTTTAATCTCTGAAGTATTGTGTCCCAAAATACTGTGCTGATCGATATTTCCATTGTTCGCATTTCCTTTAGCAGTGATTTTGCTTCATCTCTTGTCTGTGGAGAATCATCTACATTTTCTGACAGAAATACTAAAACTTTCTCTATTTCACGATAATTTTTCCACACTGATCGTGTGGCTGCAGCATCTGCACACCATCTGGTAACTGACCGACCCTTCAGTGTGAGTGATGAATTTCCATTTGCTTCCTGGACTTTCTCCTGAAGCATCTTCCAACGGTGAGTTGATGCAGAAAAAAAGTATAGCTTTTGCAAACATGTGAAAAAAGAGAGAACTTTACCACAACTATATATGCTATTCACACCAACTAAATTTAAAGTGTGAGCAGAACATGGCACACATTCCGCTAGTGGATTGATTTCCCTAATGCGTGTTTGAACACCAGAATACTTTCCAGACATGTTGCTGGCATTGTCATAGCTTTGGCCTCTGACATTCATAATATCCAGGCCAGCCTCCTGTAGAAAAGATATCATGGTAGTTGTAATGTTTTCTGCAGTATGTCCATGGAATAGAATAAATGTCAAAATCCGTTCTTTTGCTTTACAATCTTTGTTGACATACCTTATGATAAAAGCCAATTGATCTATGTGTGTGTAATGTATGGAGTAGAGTCAACTATGACAGAAAAATATTTTGACATTTTTATTTCATCAGTGATGGCATTAAAAACACGTACAGCCAATAATTCAACAAATTCATCCACACATGTTGAAGATAAGTAACTGGTGTTACCACTTCCTGGATTTCCACATTTTTCCAAGTGTTGAGCTAAGAATGAATCAAAGTCTGCAATTAATTCTAAGCAGCCCAAGAAATTTCCATTCTGAACTGATCCAATTGTTTCATCATCACCATAGATTGGCAACCCACGAACTGAGAGATACTTAACTGTTGCAACAACTCTATGCAAAACATCTTGCCAGTACTTGGATTCATTCCGATACTGCATAACTATCTGACAGTCAATGAGTGCAGAAGCATTCATGCGTGATGAATAGTCCCATACTGCTTGCCTGTGTATGTGTGAATTTTTTGCTCTGTAAGACGTTCACTTGTATGTTTTTAGTCAGAAAAACCTGTGGATCCTAATGCTGTAGTGCTCCTAACATACAATTTGCATATCCAGCAGAATAGTAAACAAGTTGATGGGGATAAAAGAAGCCAGTCGCGTTTTACCTTCTCATTATTTTATTTTATTCTGAAAAAATTACCTCCTGTTAGAAAACGTTTTTTACCACATATATCCTTCCCTGTGAATGCCAGCAACTTCAAATCTTGGACTGGTGGATTGCTCAAAAGCATTCGCGCATTTCTTTTGTAATTTCTCCCCAGAAGGCAGGATCCACTGTATTCATTGTGGAACTTGTGCTCTCTTCATTAGATGAATTCAAAAGATTTCCCAAATTAGGAGCATCTGTGATGTTAGATGATTCTGAAGTCAGATTACTGGCTTCCAAAGACAAATTACGCTCAAGAGACTCACCAGTAGTAAAATTAGATGAATTTGTAGAACTTTTGGGACCAAGTGAAATATCCAATTTTTTAATGGCAAAACGTTCAATGCTACCATGCTGCAGGTCATCATCCTTCAGTTTCAATTGTTTGGCTTTCCGTTTAGCACTGCCTGATAAATATGTACGTTATGACATAATTTAACTGTTAAATAATTCAACTTAAATATATTGTTACAACTAACTAAATTTGATTATATATAAAATTAACAAATATTCAACATTCCATCAGACTACAAGAAACGCAACGCAAAATACAACCAAACCTTCGTGGTTACAGTTACGACAACAAGCCGTGTGCAGGAAGTTGAAGGATCGCCGCCCCGGTGGCGCAGTGGTCTAAGCGATGGCCTCTGATAATTCGTCCAAAAGGGGTCAGGGTTCAAATCCCGTGAGGCATGGATGTTGTGTTTGTCTAACGACACTGGCTCTCTCCCTTCCCTGGAACCAGTGGCCCTAAATTAGGGACGGGCGACTACTTATAGCCCATTGAGTTTCTCACGGTGGTCGTTAAACCTCAAAAAAAAAAAAAAGAAGTTGAAGGATCAGTTGAGTTTAGGTGCGTTCGTAAAAGCAAGAAAAGGCACGTGAATCAATGGAAGCGATCCTCCTTCTCAATGGCCACCTGAAGGTTATTAAACCACTGAAACTCATTCATGACCACGTGTTTACGTGAAATTCGAAACTCAAACTCACTGTGTGTAAGTACCACATCTATAAACATATGACTCATGAGCATGCAAAAGTAAAAAAAATAAATTTTGAATATACACACACAAAATTCCCATGAACTAAGTACGCATTTATATCAAATTTGGGGGCCCCCAAAATCGGGGGCCCTGGGCACGTGCCCCGTGTGTCCTCCCGTAAATCAGGGCCTGACCACTGCTAAACTCTCGGACAGCTGTTCCTGTCGTTTGAAATGCTCTCCAAGCTCGTGAAAGGATATTGTGAGCGTTCCCGAACTCCTCGGTCACACTAGTCACACTTCGACCTTCTTCCAACTTCCCAATGACACGATCTCAGGTAAAGTCATCCAGATGTCGTCTACTGGATTGCCTGTTGGCCATATCACACGGTGGCAGCAACTCGACGTCGTTCAAACCGATGTACACCGTGCAATAGCTTTCACCGAATTGCTGAGCGTACATCGCCCGTGTGCTTTATACCCTTCTGAGACCAGTGCTTCAATATGCAATACATGAATTACAGCTTTTTTTTATCTGCAGATCCTGGATTCATCCATTTAAAATGGGAATGACAAATATTGGCGATACATCTAGGATTCTATTCTACTATGCAATACAATGGTGAAAACATCCATTCGTGATGGGAATGATGAATGTTGATACATCTAAGATTCTATTCTACTACACAGCAAAATGGTGGAACCTTCCATTTGAAATGGGAATGATGAATATTGATAATACATCTAGGATTCTATTCTATTATGCAACAAAATGGTGGAGCCATCCGTTTGAAATGGGAATGACGGATATTGATGATACATCCAGGATTCTATTCTACTATCCAACCCCAGGAGCAGAAAGTACTTAAAACTGCGACAAGCATTGAGCAACAAAGTCCCCTTGCAGAACATTTTCTTTTTAATCTTAGATTTCAAATTCCTTGCGGAATATTTTTTTATCTTAGATTTCCATTTCTTTGTAGGATTTTTTATTTGTAAACCATATTTTGGTAAATCTTAAATTTCAATCCCTTGCAGAACATATTTTTATCTTAAATTTGCGAGCGCAGCGCTCACTTGCGTACCACACTCCCCGCCTTCTTCCCGGAGCACCAAACAATCCCCCTCCCAATAACATCCATCCACCCACCCACCCACCCACCCTTACCGTTTGGGATGGTAGCTGATTGTTTCTCCCTGAGCGTTTTGAAAGACCCTTTTCCTGCTCCTCGCTAGTATGTTGTGTAAGTGGGAGGAGCCAAGCCGTGTTAAACTACATATTGCTGGGGAGAGTGTTTGTTAGGTGTCCATCTTGGAAAAAAATTACCTCAAGTGAACAACAGCAGAGCACGCAGGATTCTCGCCCAAAGTAAAGTTGCTGGAAAGGGGTCTCCCGCCTTCGAAAATTTTAAGGGAAAAAAAAATTTTTGACCACTCAAAAAATTCGAGCTTTAAAAACATATCCTTCATAAAATTATGTGCGTTAAAAACGAATCCTTCCCTGTGTTACAAAAATGCAGTCAAATACATGATTAACGTCAGGAATATAATCAATTTATGGACATGTGAATCGCCTTCTGTACGTAGCAGCCTGGGCAATTCATTTTGCATATCACCAACTGTTACAAATCAGGCACGCGATTCTTTAGCAGAATTCCGCATTTTCAATTATTTGGGATCGATACAGAACTAAAGAGAATTTGGGGAGAGGAGATTAATATGTGTGTGTGTAGAAGGGGGAAGGGGTCGTTTTCCATCCGGAAACTATTCTGTTCTTCAAAACTTAAAAAATTTCCCGTAATCGTCATTTCTTCTTCTTGCGAAGTTGCCTCCGCCCAGTATTGTTGCTAAATATCAGTCTATTGCATAAATGTTTGTATTTCAGCTTGAAACTGTAGGCAACAATTTTCCAAAAACGTAAATATTTTAAGGAAAAAAAAATTTTTTTTTTGACCACTCACAAAATTGAGCTGTAAAAATGCATCCTTCATAAAATTATGTGTGTTAAAAACGAATCCTTCCCTGAGTTACGAAAATACAGTCGAATACATCATTCATGTCGGGAATATATTCAATTTATGGACACATGAATCGGCTTCCATACGTAGTAGCTTGGACAATTCATTTTGCATATCGCCAACTGTTACAAAGCAGGCACGAGATTCTTTAGGCGAATTCCGCGTTTTTTATTATTTGGGATCGATACAAAACTAAAGAGAATTTGGGGAGAGGAGATTAATATATGTGTGTGTGTGTGTGTGTGGGGGGGGGGGGGGTCATCCCCACACACACAACACTGGGCAGAGGCTTCTTCTTGCGAAGTTGCTTCTTCTTGCGAAGTTGCCTCAGCCCAGTGTTGTCGCCAAATATCAGTCTATTGCATAAATGTTTGTATTTCAGCTTGAAACTGTAGGCAACAATTTTCGAAAAACGTAAATTCGACGGTGCGAAATTTTCCCTGTAATCTTTAGGCACGAGTTTCTTTCGCGGATTCGGGAAATTTTGCCTTTGTTGTCATCATCTGTGTCATATTCTCGAGAGCTAAAAGAATTGGGAATGGGGGAGGGTGCGTTGTCTGGCTATAAGCAGAATTCCGTCTTCCGAAAACGGAAGCTAGACGGAGTGACGATTTCTCCTGTAATCGTAAATTTTTTTCTCGTGATTCCCCCTGTTCAGTATTAATGTAAAATATGATTTTGTTCAATAAATGATTGTGTTTAGCTTCAAAATAGAAGAAAAATTTCCGAAAATGGAAATCAGATTGAGGGAAGAGTTCGAAAAAACTGCACTCCACTCAGAATAACTCTGACATAGCTCCCTTATGTTGTGATATTCAATAGATAACAGGCTACATAGCTGATCTATTGAATAATAAAGTGTATAATTTGAAAATGAGGCAATTGTTGACATAATTATAAAAGCATGTATTTTATTGAATTTTGAATACGTAATTAACACTTCCAAGAACTCATGTCAGTTCTGAACAGAAGAAAGAATTGGATGATCTTTCCAATTTCATTGAATTTGTAAAGGTTTTTCTATGTGTTACTTACTCTGATGAAAAAAAAAAGGATTTTTTCTTTGAGTACGCTGTTTTTGTCACTGGATCTATAGAAATATGCAAGAAAGTAGGACAAGTGGAACATTTTTTCCAGACTAAAGCTCTTTTAAAACAAGCTTTAAATGAAATGAAAGCAGAGATCCCAAAATTTATTAAGTAACCTGCTTTTATTCTTTCTCTGCCTGCCTCAGAGACAATTTGTTAATCCTGAATTTCAGCAATTGACATTTTGTATAAGTAAAAGACCCAATACTAATGACGGAGATGATGTTATAGTTGGAACAAATGATAAATGATTATTTATAATGTCAAACAGAGCACGGTTTGGACATAAGTCAATCCGAGAAATACTGAAAGCTGCCCTAGTTTCAATATATGGACCAACTTACCACAAACACTTTGTAAAATAATTCATGTGCCACAGTGGCACACTATTTAACTTAGAAGTTATTAACAGAATATCAAATCCTAAATACATACCCTGGTTCTAAATAAATTTATTTGATTTAAGTAACAGGTTTGTGTATTGTTATATTTAACAAGGGGGTTTCAACTGATGGTAGTTTTTTAATGTTTGTTTTTCTGTGATTTATTCACTTAATTTTTTACGCTTTCCAACCGTAGGTTGAAGAAGCGTATATGCTCCAGCTTTGTCCGTCCGTCCATCTGTCCGCACGATAACTGGCGTAAAAATGGGTCGATTTCGATGAAATTTTAGTATGTCGTAGGGGATCACCCGGGGACGAACCCTATTGAAAATGGGACAAATGGGGTCAAAGGTCACGACGTAGGAGCGGGATCATTCCATTACCCTTATGAGCCATAACTTGCATAAATATGGTTCGATTTCGATGAAAGTTTACTATGTGGTAGGAGACCGCATGGAGACGAACCCTATTCAAAATGGGTGAAGTGGGGTCAAAGGTCAGGACATAAAATCGGGATGCATTCCATTGCCCTTATGCGTCATAACGTGCGTAAAAATGGTTCGATTTCGATGAAATTTCAGTATGTAGTAGGGGACCACTGGGGACGAACCCTATTGAAAATAGACGAAATGTGGCCAAACGTCAGGACATAGGATTGCGATCCATTCCATTGTCCTTATCCCATATTATTAAGGTGGACGTCAAGTTAATTTTGCTTCCTATACTTCCAATGGAAAAACTTTTGTACACATTTCCTTCACAATTAATGTGTTCCCAAGGATGAGAATTTGAGCATCGATTAAAATAACTTCATATTATAACTTGGAAAACTTAATATTTTCTAAAACATAACCATAATTATATTAAAAATCAATAACTTTTCCTTTGGTGGTGTTGAAACCAGAGAAAAGATGGCGCGACCTGTATTTTGATGACGTCAGTGGACAAAAAAAATGTTGGATTGCATAATTACGGTTATTGGTTAGAAAATATTAAGTATTCCAAGTTATGAAATGAAGCTATTTTAATCGATGTTCAAATTTTCATCCTTGTGAACGCATTAATTGTCCAGAAAAAAGATGGCGCGACCTGTATTTTCATGACGTCAGTAGACAAACAAATGTTGAATTGCATAATTATGGTTATGTTTTAGAAAATATTAAGTATTGCAAGTTATAAAATGAAGATATTTTAATCGATGTTCACATTTTCATCCTTGGGAACGCATTAATTGTGAAGAAAATGTGTACAAAAGTTTTTCCATTGGAAGTATAGGAAGCAAAGTTACTTGACGTCCACCTTAAAGTAGCAATTCTTATATGTATGTTTGTACATTTTATTTTAAAAACGGCTCTAAGAATTTTGATGAAAGTCGTTAACCTACCATTTTCTGGTACTAGAAATCGATTTAGTTTGATCTCGACTTTAGAAGAATTCGTTTAGTGGGTTAAATAACCACCCCGGATTATAACGTTATTAGCGATGGCGTTGTTCCATCAATGTTACCAATGCTTAGAAATCTTATGACGTCACAACTCGCGTTTGAGAATGTTGGCGCGCGGTCATGCCATCTATCTCATTACGTCACGCGTTGTTTGTGGATCCTATTAAAGATTTATGACGTCACACCTTGCTAGCAGATGGTCGCGATTCCCATCTGCCTCATTACGTCACGCGTTGTGTGCGTATGTCCGTCAGCACGATAACTTGCGTAACAACCGTTGGATTTCGATGAAATTTTAGTATCTGGTAGGGGATCACCTGGGAAGGAACCCTATTTAAAGTGAACGAAATGGGGTCAAAGGTCAGTCCATAGGAGAGGGATCCATTCCACTGTTTTTATGCGCCATAACTAACGTAAAAAAGGTTCGATTTCGATGAAATTTTAGTATGTGGTAGGGGACCACCTGGCGACAAACCTTATTGAAAATGGGCGAAATGGGGTCAAAGGTTAGGACACAGGAGCAGGATCTATTCCATAGCCCTTATGCATCATAACTTATGTAAAAATGCTTCGATTGCGACAAAACTTTATCATGTTATTTCGGAGGTATACCAAGCCGGTTCTGTAGAATATCATTGAAATGGGATCAAAGGTCAGGGCACAGGATCGAGATTTATTCTTATAACTTGAGTAATGATTTCTGTAATGTTGGAAAGCGTATTATAATCAATGCATTGCATGATTTTACTAACTTGTTTTTTATGAAATGTGGTCAAAGTGTTTCGCGCTTTGCCCGCAGAACATTTACAGTCTTTGGAAGTCATGTTGCAGAACACTGGACATAACTCCACTCCTGGGTATGCTACAAAATGGTTGAACCATCCATTTGAAACAGGAATGACAAATATTGATGATACATTTAGGATTCTATTCTATTATGCAACAAAATGGTGGGACCATCCATTTGAAATAGGAATGACGAATATTGATGATACATCTAGGATTCGATTCTACTACGCAACAAAATGGTGGAGCCATCCATTTGAAATGGGAATGACAAATATTGATGATAGATCTAGGATCCTATTCTGCTACGCAATTAATTTTTTTTTTTTTATTATTGGTTTAACGACCACTGTGAGCAACTCAATGGGGCTATAAGCAGTCACCCGTCCTTAATTTAGGGTCACTAGTTCCAGGAAAGGGAGAGAGCCAGTGCCATAAGACAAACACTCACCATATTCGAACCCAGACCCCTTTCAGACAAATGATCAGAGGCCATCGCTTAAACCACTGCGCCACCGGGGCGGCCTGCTATGCAATAAAATGGCGGAACCACAAAGTTGCGTAGTCTTAGAGATTTATCAATTTTTAAATAGTCCATATGTGTGTGTCATGGAATGTGAAATCCACTTTTCATCCAAACATAAAGTAAACAACATATCCTTCTCTGCACTAATAAGGAACACAGCAACACTGTGTCAATTCTCTCAGAGTTGTAACATTACGCAATTACATATAAAAGAATCAATGAACCACATATTTTTGATAATCTGAAATCCAGATTTTAATGTACTGACAACTCAAAGAAGCATGGAGAGGTGCATGCTTGGTGTAACCAGGAGAGATAAGAAGAGGAACTCGTGGATCCGAAAAATGACAAGAGTGGAAGACATCATGATCAGAGTTAAATCCCTGAAATGGCAATGGGCTGGACATACTGCCAGAAGGACAGATCATCGATGGACAGCTGAAATTTTAGATTGGATTCCAAGGACAGGAAAAGACCCAGAAGAAGACCACATGGGAGATGGGTGGATGAAATTCGAAAGTATGCAGGGGTGACATGGAGGAGACTGGCACAAGACAGACCGTTGTGGAGGAAACTTGGGGAGACCTTCGTCCAGCAGTGGATTGATAATGGTTGACAATGATGATGATGATGATGATAATCTCAAAAAGCATATATATGAATTATATATAACAAATTGAAAAAGTTATAAAAACTACAGTAAAATACTGGGACAAATTGAGAATTCCATGTAAAAGTGAAAAACGTATAACTGATTCCAATATACGTGTATTACTTTATGAGTTACAATTTTTTTCCTTTCGTGACATTACTTCATATACACCCTATATATTTTTAGATATGACATCTTTTCAAAGTATATGTTGTGATCAGTGAATCTGGGTGCAGAAATGTCATGAATTTCTTAATGACACCTAAAATTAGTGGAAATGTCTTATAATCAATACAGGTAATATGAAAGCATTTCCGTGTGATGTATATAATTGGGATAACTTCTCAAATTTGACGAGAAATGACATTAAAATCATAAAACCCATTTTGAGAAGCATCAACTAACATTTAAAACTCATTGTTTGTTAAATTATACGTTGAGACAAAAAATGTTGCACCGAATTGCTACATTTCAATAATAATAATAATAATAGCAATACCATAAACAACCAGAAATACAATCAGTAATAAAATTATTTTGTAAGCCTCTCAAAGTCAGATTTTTCATTCTTTGCATCATGGGAAGTTTAAAAAAAGTCAGGTGCTCCAAAAAGAACTGAAAAGCAAATCTGGGGGCAAAAAAATAAAACACTATGTGGTCTCATGTGATGTGAAGGTAAATTAAGAAAAAGTTTTACATGAAAAGATGCTAAAATCTTTGCACAATTTATCCATAAATTTTGCTGTTTTTGATAATGACATTTTATGCAGTTTTAAAGGTAGCAGCAAAAAATTCTCGAAACATTTATTCTCACGAGTAAAATAGTTCATTCTGTAAATATACGAAGGGTGTTTGATAAGTATCCGGATCTTTATTCCTATCGATAAAAAAAATGGTGTGTATGATTGTATGTATGCGTTAAACTATTACAACTACTTTTAGTGAAGTGCCGTAAAAGTGGAGCAGCTCGATACTAATGTTAGGTGGCGCTGTCGATAAAAAACAATGGCGGCTACATTAAGTGTTCAGTTTGAGCAGCGAGCAGTAGTGAAGGCTGCGGACATTATGAGAAGACTTTGAATTGTGTATGGTGATGCGGCTATGTCTTGTTCCAGTGTTTATGAATGGGTTACGAGTTCAAAGTGGCCATGAGAGCCTCGAAGATGAGGCACGGTCAGGTAGGCCTAACACGGCGATGACTGATGAAATGATTAAATGGGTTGACGACTTGATTAAAGGGGACAGACACATTGGTGTTCGGGATATTGCCATGGAATTGGATATCAGTAAAGAATCTGTTGAATGAAATATTCAGAACATCTCAACTACAGGAAAATCTGTGCCAGATGGGTACCCCGAATGCTTACAGCGGTGAAAAAACTCCAAAGATTTGACATTTGCAATGAATTGGTACAACGCTACAATGAGAGTGATGCATTCCTGGGATGCATAATCACAGGGGATGAAACGTGGATTTATCAGTTCGAACCAGAGACAAAACAGAAAAGTATGCAATGGCAGAAGAAACAGGGTTTAAATTACTGACTACGTTGAGCGAACATAAAGCTGCATTAAAAATATTTTTGAGAAAATGGGACTAGATAAACACAAATACAACATTCAGGACACGAAATCTCCTTAGTGTGCTAAGAGTCTCATACACAAAACCAATATGAGAAGAGATTATCTTTCAGTTGCACATATTTTTACAAGCTGATCATTGGCAATTTCTCTCCCTGAATAGTGACTGCTTAACCATCTTGTATAAAATTCAAAATGTAGAGGAATAAATTGGACATTTTTTTTCTGAGCAATGAATTCAATGAATTCACAGACGTGTGCATAAATGTATGACAGATAGCCCAATGTCTAAAGGCTGCCATATTTCAAATGGCATATATTTCACCACTGACATCTAACACTAAACAGCTTTCAGCATTCAGAGTTGAAGAAATATTCTTCTCATAATACGTGGTAAATACGTCATGATAGTTAACACAGCAATCGGACATCGCCAAACTGACTGTAATTACTGTTTCACACGTTAATTAAATCACATCAGAAAACTTGAAATTTTTTGGAAAATTTTGAAAACACACAGATACTTGTGAATTCGCCGTCGTGGGTGGTGCAACAGATAGCGCGCTCGAACGGAAATCGGGAGATGCGGGTTTGATTCCCGCTCCATGGCGATGAAATTTTCAAGTTTTCTGATGTGATTTAATTCACGTGTGAAACAGTAATTACAGTCAATTCGGCGATGTCCAATTGCTGTGTTAATTATCACGAGCTTTCAGCACTTCTGGTGCATAAGCGTTATTAATACTTAAAGGTGTATTCACGCTTGATTAGAAATATGAATGCTACTGCTAAAGATTATTAAAGAGTGATAAAGTACTTACATACAAGACCTGTCTAAGACATCCAGGGGTGCAGAAAGATGGTGAGGGACCCATCAAATCAAAATTTTTCACTGACGTATAGTGCTGGAGATGTCATGCGATCACATGACATTATATATACTGTATTTTTTGGAAAATAAGATGCGCCTGTATATAAGATGCTGCCTTATTTTCTGAGAAAAATTTAGGAAAAAACAAAAATTATAAAATGGCATTTTTACGATTTTTATTAAGAAAAATTAAAACTTTGTGCAGCATAAAAACAGCAGCTTATGGATAATCAAATCCTCACGATTTGTGAGATTTGCAATAGCGATGACGAAAACAACTTAGAGAAAGGCCACTCAATCCATCAGCTAATGGCACACGTGTGTTGCAGTATTTGCCTGCAATGTCACAACTTCATACAGCCAATGGCCTTCATTATTTGTTTGAAAGCTCATCCTTGCAGCAAAACTAACGTGTTGAAGAAAGACTGCCCTGGTCAAAGTTATCGGCATTCTGTGGCATACAAACAACTCCAGGGAACTAGAACTGCTTTTTTCTTAAATCTAAAGTTTTGCTAAGAGCCGTTCAAAATAAAAATATCATCGAAAAAGCGAATGGGCTAACCTCTGCATGTTGTGGGCAAACAGCAGCTACAGTGGTGGACAAAAAGATTGGCACACTCGGTGTGTTCGAAAAAAAAAATAGTGAAAAATAGTTAGAAAAAAGCCGTTTTTCTCAAAACAAAAACAGTGTACATATAATTAAGAATAATATAAAGTACTATATTAAAACAATTTAACACTGTGCCATAATTCTTAGAAAGTTGATGAAGTTTCCTACATATCAAAACAAAGGACAAAATGTATTAGCACAGTGGAACATAAAACAACAAAAAGTATTATAATTACCTAATAATTTGTAGTGAGCCCCTCATTCATAATAACAGCTCTGTCTCTTGGCATTGAATACACTAATTTTTGGGTTATTTCAGAGGAAATTTTTTCCCATTCTTCAAGGAGGTCTTTTCAAATGCTCCATGTTCAGTATCTAATGTTTTCTTACTCTATGACCAAGTTCTTTCTATAAATGTTCAATAAGATTCAAATCAGGGGATTGCAAACAATGTCTGAGAGTATGGGGCACATGATAAAGTAACCATTGATGAATTATATGAGCCATATGTTTAGGGTCATTGTCCTGCTTGAAGTAAAAGTCACTACTCAAATTCAGTTTGCCTACACTTTGCCACAGATTTTCCAGGACAATATTTAAATACATAATTTTGTCCATTGTACCATCTGTGAATATAAGTTTTTCTACACCAGCAGCCAACATGCAGCCCCACACCATCACCCCATGCTTTATTGTCGTCTGAATATTCTTCTCAAACTTGCAGTTTTATTTTAGGCTTTCTCTGAACGAAATTCTTTCCTTTGCAGCTCATTTGAGTGAATTTACTTTTGCCTGAAAACAACACTTTAGACCAAAAAGTTTTGCCTTCATTTAAATGCTCTTGTGAGAAGGCAAGCCTCTTATTTCAATTAATTTTACTGAGGTATGGGTTTCTTCTGGCTACCCTTGCTCTATAAACCAGCACGATGAAGGACTCTGAGAACAGTTTGGGATATACCACATTATTCAAATCTTTCTTTGGCATTGTTGCAATTTTAGTGGACAAAATTTTGGGATTCTTCACGACAGAACGGCCTATCTTTCGATCTTCTTTGGGGGTCGACTTCCATGGGTGGCCACATCTGAGTTTATTTTCCAAGCTGTGAGTTGATTTAAAACACTTAATTATATTTCTGACCATGAATCGACTTTTTGAATTATTTTCCCGATTTCTGAATATGATTTGTTAAGATTATGCAAACATATGGTGTTTTTTCTTTCCTGCATTGTTGTTTCAGCACCTCAGCTATCCATTTCGGTAGTAACCATAAATAGATAGCAATAACAACAATTTTCAAGCTTGATAAGGATAGAAGAGACTTTAAGTTTTACATATCTACTGCATTGGGCATGTGATGTGACACAGGCGAAATTTAGTTGCCTAAATATCATCACTGTGTCAATACTTTTTTTTGTGCAAATCTTGTATCTGAAAATACTTTCGAAGTTTTCAAAGGCTACAAAAGTATGTAAATGTTATGTTTCTTCGGTGTTACTATGTGACGAGCAACATCTAATTATTATATGACTAGTTCAATGGGCTACAATACTGTTTTTACTATTACTTTTATACAAATAATTTAGGAATTGACTGTGTGCCAATACTTTTGTCCTTCACTGTAGGAAGTGAGAGACAAGGACCCCAGTGAAAGATCGCCAAGTGCCAAAACACAATCTGCCATACATGGTGGAATTTTTCAATGTAAACTGCAAATAAAAGTATGTTTCAGCCAGTTAAAGTTCAAGTGAAATTTGCATGCCTCACGAATGGATTTTCCTCGAAAATTATGGCTTCCATAGTATTTGTGTTACTATGAATGAATACAATTTTTGCATTTTGTCTATGAGAGTTCTGTGTAAACCAAAGAATTTGCAGCCAGCACTAACACATTTGTACTCCCTGGTTTGCTGGTAGGTGTCTTAAAGTATCTGTTGTGATGTGATGTTCCACCCTGAGATGTGGTTCATTTCCTTCTTGTTCTATTACTTAACTTTTTAAAAGAATTATGAGAGTTCTTTTACATCTGTTACAGATTGCTATGTACAAAATACAAGGTATATACTCAAACTGTATTTTACATCAGTAATTCACAAATGCACAAATATGCACACTCACATAAATGCACATGTCTTGCACAATAGCAGGCCCAGCTCATAAAACACACACACATACAGTTAACAAAGGATAAACATAGAAGTATAGTATACACAAGCATTCACAATACAATGACATGGCAGAAAAAGGGCAAAAGAATATCAATTATTTTACCTAAAATAAAGCAATAATATTATAAACTCATTCAGCAGTTTTTATAGCAGCAAACATACATATATCAATGAAGGAAGAAATATTCTTCATAATAATATTTGGGGAATCAATAGAATATTCAAAGCAAACAGAATGCAAATTCTGAATTTGTTTGTAACACTTACTTAGTCATTCATGTAACACCTCTCAGAAAACTTGAGAATTTTATCGACCTGGAGTGGGAATTGAGCCCGCATCTCCTAATTTCCGTTCAAGTATGCCAAACATTACACCACCCAGGACAGTGAGGTTCCAAGCAACTGAGACTAAGCAAACTTAGCATCGTTCCTTCCTCATAGCATTTTGACCCAACGCCCATCCAGAAACGGATGTAGGTCAGAAATCACCAGTACCACAGAAAAAGTTGGTGTCTCAATTGCTTGGAAATTCATTGTCCTGGGTGGTGTAATGGTTAGCACACTCGAACAGAAATAGGGAGATGCAGGTTAGATTCTTACTTCGGGGAGATGAAATTTGTAAGTTTTCTGAGAGGTGTTACATAGATGACCAGTAAGCGTTACAAGCAGATTCAGAATTTATATTCTGTTTGCTTTAAATACAGTATTGAACCGATTATCCGGACCCCTGAAAACCGAACCTTTTTGTATAATTTGAATTTTTACATTATTTCTTGACCTTGAGGTCCAGGTGTTCCATGCAGAAGTCATCATCATCATCATTGTCAACCATTATCAATCCACTGCTGGACGAAGGTCTCCCCAAGTTTCCTCCACAACGGTCTGTCTTGTGCCAGTCTCCTCCATGTCACCCCTGCATACTTTCGAATTTCATCCACCCATCTCCCATGTGGTCTTCTTCTGGGTCTTTTCCTGTCCCTTGGAATCCAATCTAAAATTTCGGCTGTCCATCGATGATCTGTCCTTCTGGCAGTATGTCCAGCCCATTGCCATTTCAGGGATTTAACTCTGATCATGATGTCTTCCACTCTTGTCATTTTTCGGATCCACCAGTTCCTCTTCTTATCTCTCCTGGTTACACCAAGTATGCACCTCTCCATGCTTCTTTGAGTTGTCTGCAGCTTTTGTATGTCTCTTTTAGTTAAGGTCCACGTCTCTGCACCATACGTAAGCACTGGAAGGATGCATTGATCAAACACTTTTCTTTTAAGACATAATGGCATATTGCTCTTGAAAATTATGCTGTTTCTTCCAAAAGCTCTCCAGGCAAGTTTTGTACGCCGATTAATTTCTTCATCAATGTGACCCTCACTTGATATCTGCTGTCCAAGATAAACGTACGTGTCTGTTATCTCCAGCTTTTCTCCATCAATCGATAAATCTTCATTTCTTGTAAAAGCATTGAACATCACTTTTGTCTTCTGAAAGTTCATTTTTAATCCCACTTCTTTACTCTTGTCAGCAAGTTCCTGGATCATACTCTGCAGCTCTGATGGGCTAGTTGCAAAAATGACTACGTCATCAGCAAAACGAAGGTGGGTTAGATAATCTCCATTAATCTTTATCCCCTTGTTTTCCCAGCTCAGTGACTGAAAAACACCCTCCAATGTGGCATTAAAGAGCTTCGGAGATATGGTGTCACCTTGTCTCACTCCCTTTCCAATTTTTATGTGTGTTGTATTTTCAAACAGCCTAATCTTTGCACTTGCATTTTCATAGATGTTATTAATAATATTAATGTATGCATCTTCAATACCGCAGGTTTTCAGAGCCATTGTAACTGCTGATGGTTTCACCGAATCAAAGGCTTTTTCATAATCGATAAAAGCCATGCACAATGGAAGTTCATATTCCCTCGCTCTTTCAATTAGTTCTCTCAGCACATGGATATGATCTATTGTGCTGTAGCCACTCCTGAATCCAGCTTGTTCTCTCGGTTGAGCCATGTCCAGTGTTACCTTCAAGCGGTGTGAAAGAACTTTAGTGAAGATTTTATAAACTACAGATAGGAGGCTGATAGGTCTGTAGTTTCCGAGATCTTTAATGTCACCTTTCTTATGTAGCAGGATCATTGTAGCGGTGTTCCAATCCTCAGGAATCTTTCCTTCATTAAGGCATCCAGTGAAAATTTGGGCGAGTACTGTTTCGATTTCTCCACTTGCTTCTTGTATGATGTCTACAGTAATTCCATCTTCTCCTGGAGCTTTTCCCCGCTTCATGTTCTTGATTGCATGTGCAACTTCTGCTGGAAGGACTGGAGGAACTCTGGTATCTTTCATGATGTCTGGAGTGCATGTATCATCCCTTTCATATAATTTGGAGTAGAAATCTTTCACTCTTGTCAAAATTTCGCCTCTATTTCTTGTTACAGAACCATCTTCTTTTCTCAGTGCCATAATCTGTTTTCTTCCCTTACTGAGATGTCCCTTTGCTATCTTTAGGCTTTGGTTGTTTTCAATTGCTTTCCTCACTAGTTCACAGTTGAATTTTCTTACGTCTTCAGTGATACTTTTTCTTACTGTCTTGCATAGCTCCATATATTCCACTTTGGAAGTCACATCTTCTTTAGTTGTCCTCATCTCTCTTCTTTTTTGCATCAACATTTTCGTTTTTCCTGATAATTTATTTACATGCAACTTGTTCTTAGACCCAGCTAATTTTGTTGCTGTTTCCATAAGAGCTTTGGTTACTTTTCTGTTAACTTCAGAGATGTCCACTTCTTCCGATGTTAGGCCTTCTAAAGCAGAGAACCTGTTCTTCAGTTCCAACTTGAAGGTATTATGGTGTTTTTTAAGGTTGGTTATGTCAATAGATTTTGTTTGTCTTATGAGCTTGCCACGTCTCAAGTTTAGTGTTGAGGTGCATCTTACATCTCACCAATCTATGGTCACTACCTGTGTTGAACTTGTTTAGCACACTGCAGTCTTCTATGACGAATTTTTTGTTACACATAATAAAATCAATTTCACTTGTCGTCCCATTTGGATGTCTCCATGTCCATTTCCTGTGTGGCTTTTTCTTGAAGAAGGAGTTCAAGATGAAAAACCCTTCTGCCTCTGCAAACTCAACGAGAGTATTTCCACGCTGGTTTCTGTTGTCGTGACCGAATTTACCTACTGAAGTTTCATTCTGTTGCCGTTGCCCTATTTTTGCATTGAAATCTCCCATAATTATTTTCAAGTGCTGCTTACCTTTATTATTTAGATGACAAATTTCCTCATAAAATTCTTCAATTTCTTCTTCAGGATGACTTGTGGTGGGTGCATAAGTTTGAATAATCTGAGCCTGGTATCTTTTCGAGAGTTGGATAACAAGCCGCGCAGCTCTGTCAGAGGAACTTTCAACTTCTACAACTTTATCCTTCAGTTTCTTGTTTATTATAAATCCAACACCACTAGTTCTGCCAGTATCTGTCCCACGATAGTAGAAGAGATGTCCACTTTTCAGTTCGATGAGATCTTCTCCTTTTCTCCTTACCTCACTTAGCCCCACGATGTCCCACTTGATCCTTTGTAGTTCCTCTTCCAATTCAAGAAGCCTTGAATCAGAAGATAGGGAGCGTCCATTGTACGTTGCCAAGGTCAGCATCAGATGGCAGCCTAGTCCGGTCCTCCGGGGATTCTTAGCACCCTCTGCCTTCATGTCGCACTGGCCGCTGCCTTGGCCAGGTACATTCCAGCTGCCGGAGACTGAGGGCCAAGATTTAGTTGTGGAGTCATTTTGGAGGAGTTTGGCCATAACTCACCACGCTGGCCAAGCGGGTTGGTGAGTGTGGGATAGAATTTCCTCTAATCCCGATGGTATAGTTATACCGCTATTGGCGGTCGTCAGAGCCCCTTTAGTAGGAACAGGATGCACCACGAGAAGGCGGGGTTGACATTTGTCAAGGAGAGGCTGTGATGTTACGCATCACCTGACCTTACATCCCCATGCAGAAGTACAGCCTTGTATTTCAGTCATCCCCAGCTGGCCGTCCATGCCTTTTAATCTCCCCATCGTATGCACATATACGTATTCAAAACAGCATTCTAGAACAATTCAAGACACATTTTCCTTTCCCACCATTTGAGGCAGACATCCAACTTCATCATATTCCCCCAAAGGAACAGTCAGCAGAAACCCAAAGCCTCTTTCCAGAATAACGGAGGCATTATTGTCCGTCAGAGCGCACCTCAAAGTCCGGTTTCCTCAAGAGAAAAGAGAAGCGTTTTCCTTTTCAGCTGATGACATCACTATTCTCCCTTGTGCTGGTGACTGCTTTTGGAAGAAGGCCAAAAATTCTTCATCACACTATTCGTTGATCATTGGTGTAACGTCATAGGATGGTGGGGAATACTCGTGACTTTCCTGTGAACAGAGGAAGAAAGAGTACGGAGACCCACTTCGTTTCGGAAAATTAGGTCAATCACTTTGTTTCGTTGGTCGGTGCTGTGTGGTTCATGTTAATTCCATGGTGCTGCAAAAATCTCACGTGTAATGTATAAAAAAGGCCGGGAGATCAGGATGCGTGAGTTCATCCTTGTTGTACAACATGCGATCGGAAGCGGGGGCAGAGCCTGCCGCATATTTACGTGAACGATACAGCTTTTTATCGGAGAAATAATGGCAGTGACTTGAGGGGGGGGGGGATTTTTTTAATGGTTCTGAAAACCAAAAAAATCCGGAAACCGGACTGCCGCTCACCCGGACCTGTCTGGATAATCGGTTTGATACTGTATTACATATGTATATGTTCATTGTGATAATAATGACTTTTGGTATATAACATGCAGGATGATTCTGACACTAAATTTTTTTTGAAAAAAATGTGCTTCTTATATTCTGAGAAATTCAGCGTATATATTTTTTTATACTTTCTGCCATTTAATTTTTGTATCAAATGAGGAAGCTGTTTCATATCTTGTTCTATGTAGCAAATTTGACTGAGTAATATTTGTTCTTAATATTCTTAGATGTAATAAATTCTGTAGTAAAATTTATAGTGATCTTGAAGTGAGGCAGCAGTTTTAATGATGAGCAACAAAAGATTTTGTGAAGACTGAAACTGCTCCTTTAAAGAAAATATTTTTAGCTACAACTTTTATTTAAAATTAACACAATGCTTCTCTTATTAAGAGTTATTATAAGCCCACTTTATCAAACAGGAACAAATACATCAGCAATTGTAATGACCCTCACTCCTTCTCAACATAGTCGCAATCCAGCGAGAGCCATCACATAATTTTGTTTCGGTTTGTTCCATAGAATGACACACTTGAAGAAAAATGGAATTCAGACCCTTTTTTAAAAATTACAAACAGTTTATTTCACTAAAGCTATGTGGCTTGGGACTTCTCGAAGGGTAGGTAAATGGAATGCTTGATCGACTTGGCCTCCATCTGTGCTATCGACACTGTACCTGAACTTCACATCTCCTATAAACTGCCGCTGTAGCTACATGGTGCAATACCAATCGCTCTCCGGAAAAAAAAAGTCTCCAGCACTAATTCCAAGACCCGAACTCTCTCTCCAAACTTAAGGTCCTGTCTCTCTTTTCAACTTCCAAAGTATCCCTTCTCTCTTAAAACTTCAGAAGATTTCCACTCCCCACTTAATCGGATTTAATCCTCTCTTCCTTTGGGCTACTTGCAAACACTGTTAAGCTTGTGTTTCTCTCATTAACATGCCCTTGAAATAATCCCATTGCCACACAAGACAGGTACGATACACTTCAAATACTTATCTACTAATGTGACTGTAACGCAGCTAATCATATACATCAGACGACAACAGTCATAAAACATGCTGATTTCATCCACTCTGCCCAACAATGGTGCAAACAAAGAAATTCCACGTGGGAATGAATATATACATACATATTTACAATTATTTTTTATTACCCGGAGACTAGCAAATCTTACAAGCAATATTGTTACCTCTCGAGAATACTACTTAAATTTAGAACAATATGTTAGCCTATCCTATTGCTTCCACGAAATTAAAAAGGCAATCAATTAGACACACTTTATTTGAAGAATTTTATTGATGAATTTCATTATCTTTGTTGATATTATGTCCTCCTTAAAAGCATTTATTGGAAAAGGAATTTATCTTGAAGTAGGAAATATTTTTCAGAATTGGGATAAAACAATGCTTTCAAAGCCACACACTTTTGACCAGCACAAGTCTGACCAACTGTTTGGTAAATAACACTCACTTTTCACCATCAAACTCAATGGATCAAGTTACATGTAATTACTTTTAGCACTAAAGGTGAGCAATGGGACAATATTTATTCATACTCCTACAAGTTATTTTTGTGTGTCTGCACACATACTGGATTTTATGTTTTTTCAGCGACATAGGAAAGATTTTCAATATAAATGAATAGTAACGTGCATTGATCACAAGGTCAACACTTCTTTTTCTGCTTAATTGTAACAATACTCTACTGTGATAATTTGGCTTGTTCCAGTGTCACCTTTCAATGTCTGCAATCATCACTAATAATTTAAATTCTAGTTCCAGTTGAAGAATTTTTATTTAATCTTCCTTTCCTCTGAGTTCCTTTGGGTTTTTTTTCACAGATGTTTCTGGCCTCTAGATTTTAGTCAAGGCCTTTTTTTTCTCAATGTATAGAAGGAATATCAAAAGTTTTGTTTATTCCTGAATAATTTAAATTTTGTTGCCAGGTTCCTCATAATGTTGCCAGTTACTAAATTGAAATGCTTCATTGTGTATTTTGTAAATCTGTTGTTGTTGTAATTAAGTTGTTTAAAACACCACTTATTCGAGTTCTGAAAACTCATTGATGGCATTGTTTTGTTTTAAAGAACTTAATTACACAAGAACAACAACAACAAAATTACAAAATATACAATGGAAACATTTCAGTTTAGTAACTGGCAGCAGTATGAGGAACCTGGCAACAAAATTTAAATTCTTCAGGAGTAAACAAAAGTTTTGATATTCTTTTTTTTTTTTTTTTTTTTTTTTTTTTATTGGAGGTTTAACGACCACCGTGAGCAACTCAATGGGCTATAAGCAGTCGCCCGTCCCTAATTTAGGGTCACTGGTTCCAGGGAAGGGAGAGAACCAGTGCCGTAAGACAAACACAACATCCATGCCTCACCGGGATTCGAACCCGGACCCCTTACGGACGAATGATCAGAGGCCATCGCTTAGACCACTGCGCCACCGGGGCGGCATTTTTTGATATTCCTTCTATACATTGAAAAAAGGCCTTGACTAAAATCTAGAGGCCAGAAACATCTGTGAAAAAAAAACCAAAAGCACTCAGAGGAAAGGAAGATTAAATAAAATTCTTCAACTTGAACTATAATTTAAATAAATATATCTGGGTAAAGCTTTGAGTAAGTGATTGAATTTTAATCATCTCAAATTAAATATTCACAGAACTGTTTTTTTTATATATACAGTAATTCCTTTGATTTACATTGTCTCAACTCATGTCATCCCTCACATTGTTCAGCTCAAACTGTGCATAAGAGGTGGGGTTTACAATATTTTTTTTTGCACGCTTTTGACATCACGCGCTCCGAGGGAAGGAGGTGTGACTTTTGTTTCACCGCGCTGTCTAGGAGGAACGGAGCTTATGGTGATCTAGAAATTTGGAACCAAAGCGTTCTTGAAGAAACCGAGAAATCTGGCCCTAAGCCTATGAAAAGAACAATGACTGTTTCAAAATTGAACAAGGGGCTAAACCTTATCGTAGCTGGGATTAAAATCCTTAAGGATATTGATTCTGATGAGCAGTGAGTATGGCAGCAGCCAGAAAAAGAATGAAAAGGATGCTCACAGCTATGAGGAGATTCTAAGAGAAAAAAAGAAGTCTTTGTGGGTCCAGACATCAGTGCTGAATTTCTTCCAGATTCAAAGACTCTTGCATTGCCACAAGATCATCCAATTTCATAATTATGTATATAGTATTTGTGAGTACTAATGATTTTTGTAATTGACACCGACAATTGTCCTAAATTTTAATTCATTGTCTCAAAAATTTTTTTATGTACAAATGAATGTTTTTTTCTCCTTTTAGGTAAAAATTAATTGTCCACTATGACCCTCCCTATTTTAACATTGTGCCTATGGAAAAATCAACCTCGACTTAGGTCATCACTCATCAGTCTAGGAATTAATTATTACGTAACTTTGGGGTAGTACTATATATTTTATCCCTCTCGCTCACACACACACGCACAGAAAGTTAAGCTTGGTGCCCAGAACAGTGGCACTGATCTAAAGCCAGCCCTTTAAGAGTATGCAGGGTATGTTTTTAGAATCTGATGTATGTGATTGATGCTCAAGAGGTGTTCACATGAGAGAACAGAATTGTGTAGCTTTGTGGAAGCATACCAGTATCAGTGCAAAATGGCTGCAGAATTAATTTCCCACAATCATAAATTTAGAAAATACTGAATTCAACAAAAAGATTGAAATTCAATGATAATGGTATTTTTTAATTCACTGCATTGAACTATTAAAAGATAACATCCTTTTCTTTTATCTTATTGTTGCCATCATTTAACAAAACTCCCAATTTGTATTTCAACTAGCAGACTTGACTAACAACAGCACAATCCTTATACGATCCTTTTTGGTTTTTTTGTTTCAGGGTTTAATGAGCACTTTGAGTAACTCAATGAGCTATATGCAGTCATCCATCCCTAATCTAGGGCTGCTGGCTCCGGAGTAAGGAAAGAGCTAGTTCCATAACTCAAATGTATCATGGCCGTATCCAGAAGAGGGGTTTTTAGGGTCCAACAGGGGTTTTTAGGGTCCAACCGCCTCCCAATTTTTTTGCTTGTTTATTGTAAGTTATAGATCAACAGAAGTCACCATTATCTTCTTTTCATTTTTTTTTCTTACAAATTGTTTCTGTTATTTCCTTTGATAAACCTTATTTCAGGAGTTATAGATCAACAGAAGTCACCATTATCTTCTTTTCATTTTTTTCTTACAAATTGTTTCTGTTATTTCCTTTGATAAACCTTATTTCAGGACATTTTTATCTCACTATATCCAATGGTCAGCAGTAATAAATTTATAGAAGTACAGGAAACTGTGTCTGGCACTTTATTAATTGGAATTGTTCTATTATCAGGTATTTTTGAGATCGCTTATTTATTTATTTATTATGTTAAGAGAGACAAAAAAAAATGGCAGTTGGAATCATAGGTTATTGTTTCTTTATAACATCAAGATGACAGACTGAGATGGATTGTGTTTAGAAATGTGAGAACACAGTGAGTGATTGCATCTTGAATTTGAAACTCCACAGACCACAGGGTCCAAAGCATCACCAGGAGAGCCGGAGATTGAGTGCTCAGGTAAATGCTGCTCTGGTTTCACTTTCGGTCTAAATAGCCAGAGAGGGCCAGTAGGAAAAAGAGGAAGAAGTGGCATCAGTAGAAGATGAATTACAATTACATCCGACATCATATATGGTGGCCTGTTGACATGGGTGAGATTTGCGAACTTCAATTAGCATGCTATCATTTAAGAAGGAAATGAGGGTGCAAATTGTGAAATGAAAGCATAAAGCACATGTTTAGGTTGTGAAAACGTTTTCACTTATTTCCTCATACTTGGTGGAGGTTTTCTCGCTTCTTGTGACGTGCATAGGGATGGTATGATAGCAACTATTAGACAGCCAGTTCAACGTCGAAGTCCCTTGATATGGTGGCTTCATCTATTGTTATCGTAATTTCTAAAATCCACTTCCTGACAGAGATTTCAAATTTTTTTATAATTTTCATTTTTCAGACTGTACTTGCTTTCATTTTCATCTTGTCTCCTGTGTAATCTTGTTGTTTTCATCTGATATCTGTCCATAGGCGCCGACTATAGGGGGCCAAGGTGAATTTTTCCCCCTAATAATTTTACTGGGGGGGCAGTGCCCACCCAATATTTTTTGGCCTGTTTAATTAAATAATCGCTTTGGCCTCATAAAGTGGACCAAGCTCCACTTTATGAGGCCAAAGCAATTTATTTCTGAAAAATTTATAAATAACAAAATAAGTAAACTTTTCCCCCATATAAAGCATTGTTTATTTGATAAGAAACTTGATTGTCAGCCCCGTATTTTGTTCGACATGTTCTCGTGATGTTTAAAACAATTATGAAAAATAAAATAAATAAAAGTACAGAAACGTATAATCTCTAGCGCCTTTATGTATCTATTTATTTTTTGCGCTTCTCCGTTCTTTTGTCATCGCTAAATTTTCATATTTTGGATAAATGTTTGGAAACAAAATCTCTTGAGATATTTTTATAAAATTGCAGGCTAAATTTCATTTTTAAAAATATTAATATTCAGCAAAAAAACTATTTCTGTTTCCTTGTTCATTTGCTGATGAGCAATTACAATTGTGTTTAAAAATATACGTCGAATCTCGTAATTTATCTTTCTGCTGCCCCCCCCTCCTTTTAATTTTTCTTTTCTTCCTGACAAAAGAACAGATGTGCTCCTCCCACGTCTGATCTCTTCATGACTGCCCCTTCAATAATTTAGTGAAGTCAGCGACCCTGTCTCTGTCTCATATTGTTCAGTTTGTTTTTCTGTAAATACTGAGTAAGTTCATGTGTCGTTACTCTCTAATACTAAAAACTAGTTTATTTTTTGTTAAGTGATTAGATAGATAGATAGATAGATTTTTGCTGTGGAATAGTTTTTTTTTTAAACTCAAACAAAAGTCTAGTTACTACCCCTGATAGATAACCCTCCCATAACTAGTCTAGTTACTGCCCCTGATAGATACCCTCCCAAACTATACTCGGGGCAAACTTAACCTGGCATTGGAAGAAAGGCTACAGAGTGTATAATTCCACTGTATAAAATAGTTCTAGTCCAAAAGCTCGTACTCCAGCTTCAACTGGAACTTAAAAAGTACATAGATGTTCAATACGTTGCGTGTATGTGCATTTAAAAAATTCAGATCTCAGTTTCAGCGGCATTTCTAAAAAATAGATATTCGCGTTTTGGTGACGTCACTGATGGTCCTCTGTCACAGCATTTGGGTCAGAGTTAAGCCGTCAACCATGGGAATATTTATTGCTGTGGGGTGCGCAGGTCATTAGCGAAAGGGCAAGATAAGTGATTCTGATCCGAGGGCATTTCGTGATTCTCCTTCTTGATATCGTTTTAAAACACTCTTCTGACTTTTCGGGTTTTTCCAATGGCATCTGCTTGTCACTCGAGTATATTTCAGCCACATAAAGCTGGGAAACCACTACGAAGCTCTGTTAAGGTGATCGTTATGAATGTTTTCATTAAATTGATGGAAAAACATTCGCCGAATAAATCGGAAAATGAAATAACAATTCTTACGGCAGAACTCACTGGTGTTTCAAGTCGCAGCATTGCGAGAATGAAGGTTGAATTTAGACGTAACGGTGCGTTTTCTACCCCTGGGAAAAAATGCCCGTTAAGGGCTAAAACCCAGACACGGCTGGAACAGTACGACAACTTTACTTTAACCGCAGTTCATCAGAAAGTACACAGTTTCTTCTTCCGGAATGAAATTCTAACAGCAATCAAAGTTATGTCGGCTGTTAATGAAGATGATGAGCTGCTTACAGTTTGTATTAGAACTGTGAGGAACATTATGAAAGACTTGGGATTCAAGTACAGCAAGCGGGAACTGATACCAATGTTGATCGAGCGTGACGATATCCAGGAATGGCGTCGGAGATATACAAGAGAAATTAGGTATCATGGTTCTCAGGGTAGGTCCATATATTATACCGATGAAACATGGGTAAATTTTGGGCACACGAAAAACACAGTTTGGCAAGACAACTGTTAAATCCAGCGAAGAGGCATTTCTCCGCTGCCTTTCACCTGGCTTAAAAGCTCCTTTTGGAAAAGGCCAGAGGCTAGTAATTATTCATGCTGGTAATGAAAAAGTATTTGTGGGCAATGCATGTGAAATTTTCCTTGCTAAAAAAACCGCAGGGGACTACCATGGTGAAATGAATGGTGAACATTATGAAAACTGGTTATTCAACAAATTATTACCAAATATCGAACCAAACAGCATTATTATTTTTGATAATGCCCCTTATCACAGCGTCCACATTGAAAATATACCGACAAAATCAACGAAGAAATCCGACATCCAGGAGTGGCTGACTGCAAAACAGATTCCGCGGGATTCGGACATGTTAAAAGCTGAGCTCATGAAGCTTGTTTTGAATGTCCGTAGTCGCTACGAAGCATATCACATCGACAGCATTGCTCAAATACATGGACATAAAATTCTTCGCTTGCCTTCATATCACTGCGAGTTGAATCCAATCGAGCATGTGTGGAGTCAGGTCGAAGGATTTGTGGCAACTGAAAATCGCACATTCAAAGCTGCAGAAGTTGAAAAACTGACTTATGAAGGGTTTAATCGAGTGACAGCTTTACATTGGAGTAATTATGTCAATCACGTAATTAAAGAGGAGGATAAGGTGTGGACTTTAGACGAGATGGTAGACAGCCGTGTTGAGCGCATTGAATTGACTTTTGGAGAATCCGACACTACAGTTTCTTCAGATAATGACGTTGATGGAATTGAACCTTCGCCTTCTTCCGAGGAGCCGGTGGGGAATGTGTGAGTACGGTTAGCGTGAGTGAATTATGCTTCAAAAATTCAATATCAAGAAGGGCAAATATGTATATGAAAATGTAAGTCTTTTTAATATTAAATAAATAAATACACTGCTCTTTCCACGTTCCAGAAACACATAGCAACCTAAAAATTTTCAGCCACCACCGTGGAATTGAACCACGGAACTCTCGATATCTAGCCGAGTGCGTTAACTTTACACAATGGTGGCCAACAATCCACGGAGCTATATGTATTTTTAAGTCAGCTTCTGACATCATAAATCCGTAAGATGGGCTCAGCTACTGAGACGTCTCCATCTGGTAGGCATTAACGGCACTGGCTATATATATTATAGCAGTTAAATCCAAAGGGCGAGATCCAAGGTGAAAATTCTCCAAATATGTGGCATCAGTAAATAAATAAATACATCGCTCTTTCCACGTTCCAGAAACACATAGCAACAAAAAAATTGTTTTGAGCCACCGCCATGGAATTGAACCACGGAACTCTCGATATCTAGCCGAGTGCGTTATAGATATCTAGCCAAGTGCAACCGAAAAAAACAATTTTTCGGTTGCTATGTGTTTCTGGAATGTGGAAAGAGCGATGTATTTATTTATTTACTGACGCCACGTATTTGGAGGATTTTTAATATTAAGCTAATTTTCCAAACTTTGATTACCAGCAGTACAATGAATAGTTTACAAAAATTACTCAGACTGTACTTTATACGTACTTAAATAATATTCATACAGTGGATTTCATTCATTGACAAAAATTATTTAAAACTAAACAATAGCTAAAATATGGTTGCCGGTAAATTGCCACACAAGAAAATTGCCATATGTTTTTTATTAAGCGGCCGGGCACAAATAGCTGTTCCTCCAAGGAACACATTGAATGTGTGGCAGTTTTCCAAGGTGCCTAACGATCGACGTAAATAAACTTTTTTTGCTTGTCGGAATTTTCATGCCGATTCATGCAAGTTTAGGGCAATTACCCACAAAAGTTCAAGGGTGAGCGGGGGCTTATAGATTGCCGTTTCTTGGCCTATATTGAGAAATGAATTGGGAACTCCAAACAAATTTCGAGAAAATGTTCTATGCAAGCCAAGTAAGAATTGGCCGAGGGATCCGATCTGCTTTGGTTGGGGGGTACTCTACTACCCCCAACTTCCGTACTTTTACATTCTGGACTGCTATAGTCGGTCAGTGTATCCGGTATGTTCCTCTTGAAGCGTTTGCGAGCTTTGGAGGGGACTTCCCCTCAAAATGTACAAATGGACATAGAGCTGTAAACATTGGTACCATGCTTTATATAATGATTTTGTACACAACCACAAATTTTCAGGAGGGTGGGGTGAATTCACCCCCACTCCCATGTTTCTAAGAGCGCTTCAGGATGAACATCCCGGATGCACTGACCAACTCTAGCGGTCCAAAATATAAAATTATGGAAGTTGGGGGTAGAGCCTTCCAACCTAAACACCTTGGATCTCTTTGACAGACTTCGCCAAATTTCGGGGGGGGGGGCGTACCCACAAGTAGAGTCGTATCACTCAACGGAACATGAAGAATGGAAACTGCGAGCAAATAACTTGCATTGGACACCTTGTCTCCACTCTTAGAAACCTGGGGGGGGGGTGAATTCACTGAACACTTCTGAAAATTCGTGGTCGTGTACAGAATCATTATATAAAGCATGGTACCAAAGTTTACAGCTCTACGTTCATTTTTACATTTGTGGGCAAGCCCTCCCCCAAAGCTTACAGACATCGCGGAAGCTTCAAGGGGAACATCCTGGATACACTGACAGACTCCAGAATATAAAATTACAGTAGTTGCAGGTAGAGCCACCCCCTCCCCCCAAGCCCGAGTACCTCGGATACCTCAGCAATTTATTTCTTCAAATTAAAATACAATTCTCGCGTGGCTTACATAGAACGCTTTCTCAAAATTTGTTTGGAATTCCCAATTCAGTTCTCAATATAGGCCAAGAAATGGCTATCTTTATAGCCCCCCCCCCTTTGAACTTTTGTGGGCAGTTGACCTAAACGCGTATGAACTGGCATGAGAATTCAGGCCGCCCGGTGGCGCAGTGGTTTAAGCAATGGGTTCTGATCATTCGTTCGAAAAGAGTTTGGATTCGAATCCCGGTGAGGCATAGATGTTCTGTTTGTCTTACGGCACTGGCTCTGTCTCTTCCCTTGGACCAGTGACCCTAAATTAGGGATGGGTGTCTGCTTATAGCCTATTGAGTTGCTCACGGTGGTCATCAAACCTCCAATAAAAAAAAAAAAAAAATTCAGACAAACGAAAGAGTTCCTTCCCGTCGTTAGGCACCTTGGAAAACTGCCACACATGATTCGGAAACTTGGAAAACTGCCACACATTTAAAGGTTCTCCGGAGGAACAGCAATTTGTGCCTGGCCCCCTCAATGAAAAACATGTGGCAATTTTCCAAGTTGTTGAAAGATGTGTGGCAGTGTTCTTGTGTGGAAGTTTACAGTGAACCCTAAAATATCACAGAGACCAGCTCTTGTCCCGTACTTATGGCAACATAGGGTAGTTAAAAATGCATGCACATATAATCGGTATCTGTTGTAAAAAAAAAAAATCTAATCAATGCAAAATTTTGGGAAGAATGAAATTTTACCCATGACTGATGACATGGTAAAAATACTTTTAATTAAATCCCACAGTTGGTAATCTTCAAGCAGTAAGTACATGAATGAAATATAAAAAAAAAAAAAAAAATAAATAAATAAAAATAAAAAAAAAAATAGAAAAAATATGTGAAAACAAAATTAGGCCACTTCCTGTGTTTAGCAAAGAGAATTTCATTTTAAAAGAAAAGTTACACATTCTGTAACATTTCAAAAAAAAAAAAAAAAAAAAAAAAAGAGAGAGAGAGAAATAAATTGCTTGTGTACCGCGGTCAACGACAAGCGTGCGTGCGGGGGGGGGGGATATGGTCAGGGCTGGCACATGGTGGAAATATGAGGGTTCAGTCCCGATCACGGTGACATCCCTAAGGGCTTCTGGGCTGTCAGGCTCCCTCATAAGACTTCCGAGTGAAGATTAATTATACACCATTAGCGCGAAGTAATACCTGTAACTGGGACTGCTAAGGATAGCTTTGCCCCGAGTATAGTCTAGTTACTGCCCCCCGCCCCCTTGCCAGGATAGCTTTGCCCCGAGTATAGTCTAGTTACTGCCCCTGATAGATAACCCTCCCCCAAACTAGTCTAGTTACTGCCCCTGATAGATACCTCCCCCCAACTAAAGTCCAGTTACTGCCCCTGATAGATATCCCTCCCTCAACTAAAGTCCAGTTACTGCCCCTGATAGATACCCCCAAACTAAAGTCTAGTTATTGTCCCAGATAGATATCCTCCCAAACTAGTCTAGTTACTGCCCCTGATAGATACCCCCCCCCCCAAAAAAAAAAAAACCCAACAACAACTAAAGTCTAGTTACTGCCCTTGACAGATACCCCTCCAAACTAAAGTCTAGTTACTGCCCCTGATAGATAACCATCCCCCAAACTAGTCTAGTTACTACCCCTGATAGATACCCTCCAAACTAGTCTAGTTACTGTCCCTGATAGATAACCTCCCCAAAGTCTAGTTACTGCCCCTGATAGATATCCCTCCCAACTAAAGTCCAGTTACTGCCCCTGATAGATACCCCTCTCCCAACTAAAGTCTAGTTACTGCCCCTGATTGCCCCCCCCCAACTAAAGTCTAGTTACTGTCCCTGATAGATACCTACCACCCCCAACTAAAGTCTAGTTATTGCCCCAGATAGATACCCTCCCAAACTAAAGTCTAGTTACTGCCCCTGATAGATACCCCCCCCCCAAAAAAAACTAGTCTAGTTACTGCCCCTGATAGATACCCCCCCCCAAAAAAAAAGAAAGAAAAAAAAATCTGGTCTAGTTACTGCCCTTGACAGATACCCCTCCAAACTAAAGTCTAGTTACTGCCCCTGATAGATAACCCTCCCAAACTAAAGTCTAGTTACTGCCCCTGATACCCCCCCCCAAAAAAAAAAAAAACAACAACAACAACTAAAGTCTAGTTACAGCCTTGAAATGCACCATCCATGCCTCACCCAGGATTCAAACCTGGACCTATCTTGGACGAATAGACAGAAGCAAGTGACTAGAACTAAACCTTTTTATCGCCTATAGACCACCGCAACATCTGGGTGGCCTATAGGCAATAAAAAGGTTTTAGTTCAATGTTCATAATTATCAGGCAGAACATTTTGATAAAAAATTATATACATATATATTTAGAAGTATGTAATTTGATATAAAATAGAGAATGAATTTCAGTTTTACAATGCATTTTAAATATTTTTACAATAAAACTTACTTGCAAGCACCAGAATGAAAACAAATGATGAAGCAAGCATCTCACACAACTGGTCCTCTTTTTTGTGCCCTTGGCTAAGGAGCAGGCTGCCTGCGAAAAAGAGATGTAAATTTTTACCTCACGCTTTTTTATCACAGGTTTGGTATTTCTTGGTTCTTAGTATTATGATTCTTTGATGTGTAAATGAACATTTACAGATAGCTTTCTCACTTCTAGAAAACAGGTTCCTCTTCTGTGCTTTTGCCAACAAAGTGCTACATTTTGCAGTGCTGTAAAAGTTCTTAATTTCTGTTTTAATTTTTCTTATTACGGGCTTACATTTACTTGGTTCCCATGCATATGAATTTTTATGCTCAAAAATACTGATAGCTTTCTAGCTTCTACAAAAGGTGCAGACCATTTTTTTCTTCTAGTAGCATTCACAAGACCATACACCATCTATCACAACAAGACCCGATGACCCTCGTTTCTGCAGAGCCATCGACGACATCACTGCAACATTATCGGAAATTTGTTGCAGCATTTGTTTACAACCTTGTGCTTGCAGGTATGTTTTACAGTAAAAATCTTCAAAAACTTCCTAATGCTGAAATGTTTTCACTATTTTATACCAAATTAAGTATTTTCAAATACTGATTTCAATTTTTTACGAAATAATTTAAGATGTCAAACAACATTTTTACCTTATCTTACTCAGGAACATATTTCCAATAACAAAAAACATGGTGTACAGCTAAATTTTTTGCAATTTCTTTAAAAAATGCAAATTCCACATTGTTGAATAGGAGTCTTCATATATTGCACTTGTGTGTAGTCTCCTTTTTGCACATATTATATTAGAGTGTTCATTATTTATCTGTATGATGGAGCACATGCCTAGAAAGATGACTTCTCTGAGAAAACTGTTTGGAGCACACATCACATTGGTGAGGCTTTTCACCTGTGTGAAGAAGCATATGCCTTGAAAGATTATTGTTCTGAGCAAATTGTTCGGTACATACATCACATTTATGAGGCTTTTCACCAGCGTGAAGACGCATATGCCTTGAAAGGGTAGCTTTCATAGTGAACTTCTTGAAACATACATCACACTGATGAGGCTTTTCACCACTATGAAGAAGCATATGTCTTGAAAGATGAACTTTTTTAGTGAATTGTTTGGAACATATAATACATTTATGAGGTTTCTCACCTGTGTGAACAAGCATATGATTTGAAAGGTGACTTCTCCGAGCAAACTGTTTGGAGCATATGTTGCATTGGTAAGGTTTTTCACCAGTATGAAGATGCATATGTTTTGAAAGATGACCTCTCTCAGCAAATTGTTTTGAGCATACATTACATTGGTAAGGCTTTTCACCAGTGTGAAAAAGTATATGCCTCGAAAGATGGCTTTTCCGAGCAAATCGTTTTGAGCATTTACCACATTGGTGAGGCTTTTCACCTGTGTGCAGAAGCATATGCCTTGAAAGATGACCTTTTTGAACAAATTGTTTTAAGCATACATCACACTGGTGAGGTTTCTCACCTGTGTGGAGAAGCAAATGTTGTGAAAGATGGCATTTTTTAGAGAAGCACTTAGAGCATACAACACACTGGTAAGGTTGTTTCCCTGTATGGATCTTTGCATGCTTTAACAGCTCACTTTTCTGAGTGAATTCCTTGAAGCATTCACCACACTGGAAGAGTTTTTCACTTGTGTGATGTTCTGCATGCTGTGTAAAGTCTGATACATCTGTAATCTTCTGGAAGCATATTTTACACTCCCAGATATCTTCACTTGTATCTAGAACAATGTGTGGTGAAGGGTAAGCTTCTTTTTCCACTTCATTTATAATAAATTCTTTAGTGACTTCCTCTACAGAATGTTTCATCTGTGATTCCATGCTAATTACCTTAAAATGTTTATGTATTCAGTAGACAACACGAGTAATGATTTCTTTGTTTGATAATGTTGATTTAATAGTCATCTGAACTGAACAAAGCATAACTCTTTTAGTTAAATTACCTTGTTTGCATATAAAACAAAACTTGTGTCCGGACAGGAACATTAAGAATGCTTTAACAGATATCCATTGGAACATGTAGAAGGAAAAATATAAATGCCACATATTTCAAAGCACATTTACTGACATAGCTGAGGCTTGATTTTCAGAAATTTTGGAGCACAAAAAAGAAATTCAGTTATAATTTTGTAAACTATTCAATGACATGCGATAAAGCAAGCATCCCACCCCAGGAGGTTCTCATTATGCAAAAAGTCTTTGAGAACATCTCTATCAATTTCCTTGACAAATGGTTAGAAAAGGACACCCTTAATGCGATCTGTACAACGAACTCGAAAAGCTAACACGCTTTCTTACGTTTAAGCCGATTTCAATAACGTATTATTTCTAAAAACAGATATATTTCATGGTGTCTCAGGGATAAGAATCTTTCTAGAAAAGGCGACACTTCGTGTATAATATACATTCCTGAAGAACACTTTTAAAACAGAAAGGAATTCTTTTCATTTCATTTTACTAGAACAAAAACCTGTGCTCATATTTTTAATTTAACGCAGAGGAGAGCCATTAATTCTACTATAATTCTACACCACCTCTATGCTCCGCCTCCACGCAGTTAAAATCGCCCTAATCGACGCAACTTCCGCATGATCGGAAGACGTCATCGTGGAAGATGAAAGCCTAGATTAACTTTCATCACCGTAAGAGAAGAACGTCAATCGTTTCTTCACAGAGCCTAAGCAAACCTGAACATAGGGTTATGACGTCACGAAAAGGATTTTGCTGTCCAGCGTGGTAATGAAACATCCGGTACCATGTTTAATACCATTTTTAACATGGATTTTTAATACTCAATGTTTAGTGCAAAACATCGAATTTTCCTTGCTATCAGTTGTATATATATCGATTTTTTTTTCCGTCAATAGCAAGTCAAGTCAAGTGTTTAGTTACAAATTTATGTTATAATTATTTATAGCGCAGTCTGAGTCTCCTGCTTTGAGACTTATAAATGTAACCAAATAATATAAAGATAGATATTCTTTCATGTACCTACTATATGCCTTTCTTTTCCATGTGCATCGTGCGCTCAATTGTTTTGTTATTTCTCATGCAGAAGCTGCTTGGTATTTAAATTTTTATAAACGTACACAAATTATCGCATTTGTGATAAGTATTAATACAGGATGCTGTAGGTTGAAGGAATTGCGATTTTAAGTTAGTATCAAGATTTCCACGCATCAATTCAGAGGTGATAAATTTTTTCATTTTTTTAGAATTTTTCAGTATTACCAAATATATTACCGTGGCCTTGGACAAATGCATTAGATTATTCCTCCCTTGGTGGTGGTTTATAAGTTGTTTGGGTATTCAGTTAAATCTTTGGAAAGCCTTAGGCCTCCCCCCCCCCCTTTTTTTCTTTTTCTTGAGGGTGGAACTGTAAATTTTGGGGGGGGGGGAGATATAGTATAAATTACTAAATCTTCTTGGTAGAAAACTACAGGTTTGAGAAGGTTTGCATTTAGTGACTTCCAATCACCTCTGGGTTCCAAAGGAAGGTACAAAGTTCTTAACTTCTTCAGTTTACAGAATTTCCTATTAGATAACTATAAAAAGGCTTTCATTTTCCACCATTCAATTCTGTAGTAATTTTAGTTTAACAAAAAAGAGACTATTTAGTTTTCAGGAATTGCATTATTTGGATGTAAAATTTAATTTGCTAGCCTTCCTATTATCAGTGCATCAAGTAGTTCTGTTAACAGTGCAATGTTTTGTTGTCATTTAAATAATTATATTATTCATTATTCATCTTATTTGTAAAAAAAAAAATGCTGTTTTTTTTATAGAATTGCTACCTTATCCTTCCAACTCAAATTTTTTAGAGAAATGCAGGCAGTTTATATGCACATCTAGTACTTCTGTAATGAGGCACAAAAACCAGCGCCGCCCCGGTGGCGCAGTGGTCTAAGGCGTTGGCCTCTGATCATTCGTCCGCAAGGGGTCCGGGTTCGAATCCCGGTCAGGCATGGATGTTGTGTTTGTCTTACGGCACTGGCTCTCTCCCTTCCCTGGAACCAGTGACCCTAAATTAGGGACGGGCGACTGCTTATAGCCCATAGAGTTGCTCACGGTGGTCGTTAAACCTCCAATAAAAAAAAAAAAAAAAAAAAAAAAAAAAAAAAACAGCTATAAATAATTATATTATTCAAGTTCAGCGTTTCAGTCCCATGCAACAATTTTTTTTTCTTTGTAAATTGCTATTTATTAGCTTTCCAATTAAAAAAATTCTCATGAAATGTACAGAACTATATAATACACTAGTAATAGGAAGTATAACAGTTTAATTATTTCCAGGAACAGTAGTGGAGGGCCAGTTATAAAGAAGGGTTATTCCGAAAGTGATCCAATATTATTTAGTTACTGAACCTTGATCTCTTGGATTTGCATGAAATTTCTGCATAGTGTTATCCCTAGATTTTTTTTCTTTACAGCTGAATAACACTTTTAACAACCTCTTTCCCAATCGAGGAAAACAGAATTTTGTTTTGCTTGTATGATTATACTTATTAAACATCTTTAGCAATGTGGTAAACATTAATGTGCCGCCCCGGTGGCGCAGTGGTCTAAGCGATGGCCTCTGATCATTCGTCCGAAAGGGGTCCGGGTTCGAATCCCGGTGAGGCATGGATGTTGTGTTTGTCTTACGGCGCTGGTTATCTCCCTTCCCTGGAACCAGTGACCCTAAATTAGAGACGGGCGACTGCTTATAGCCCATTGAGTTGCTCACGGTGGTCGTTAAACCTCCAATAAAAAAAAAAAAAAACATTAATGTAACATAACATGATAAACAACATTAGAAAATTGTACATGTGATAAAAAAAAATGAGTACTTACTAATAAAGCACATTCAACACGGATTTCAGCCAGTTTTCATGAATATTTATGATGTATGTGGGAATAGTGAATTGTGAAAATGTTCTGTAAAAAAATTTAACTGGGCAGCAGAAAAAATTAGCTGGAAAGACCACCTAGTAAAGAGGCTCTAGGGAAAACATTACTTGCAGTACCAACATAGATAGTTAAAAAAATTTGAATTTTATAATTTTATGCTGTTTAGTTTGCTCTACTGAAATTGTCAATGGATTTTTTTTCAAAATTTTGACCCTACCAATAATTATACAGTCAAATCAGTATACAGCAAAGTTGATGGGAGAGTTGCCGCCCCAGTGGCGCAATGGGCTAAGCGATGGCTTCTGACCATTTGTTTGTGGTGAGTCCGGGTTCAAATCCTGGTGAAGCATGGATGTTGTGTTTGTCTTACAGCACTGGCTATCTCCCTTCCCTGGAACCAATGACCCTAAATTAGGGACAGGTGACTGCTTATAGCCCATTGAGTTGCTCATAGTGGTCCAATCAAAAAAGAAAAAAGGGAGAGTTAAAAATGTTCAATGTATGTGAACTTTGTTATAATCCAACAAATAAAAAAAGGGTAATTTTTGTCTTATTACATTATGTTCAGCCATTGCGAATGTTGGTAGCCAGTGGCCAAATGGCAACCAGATATTTTGTAGTGGCTAGTAAATATTTTAATATTGTAGCCAATGATGGCCAGTAGATTTTTTTTTTCCCCAAGTGAGCAACTATTTTGTCCAACTTTTCCCTCCCACTTGTGAATGAATATCGAGTTTAGTTTTCTTGCCCGTATTCCTGCAGCTGCTTCGAAAGTGAATGGAAGTGAAAGTGGGCTTCATGAGAAACTTAATCTGTTGACAGATCAGCCTGAAGAAACCAAAGGCTCAAGATTACTAAAACAACCTTTGCCATGGTATATGTATCTTTGCCATGCTAACCTTTGCCATGGTTTACCTTGCACAAAGTATAATATCATCTACAGGTAAAAGAATGACCTTTGAATCTCTGTTTAGCTGCATATATGCTGAGCAAACTGTTACAGCAGTATTTTTAAGATGATGCAGCTGCTATATCTAATGCAATGTCGTACTGCTCCTTGTGAGTGCAGCTTTTCGGCAATGAACCTCATAAAAATGAATAATTTGGTATGTCTGAATAGGGACACTTTAAATGACTTAATGATGATTAGATGCAATGGCCCTTCAGTTGAAGATTTTGATCCTCAAAATGATATTCAGTTGTGCTGGGAAGATACCTATGATGGGAAAATCAGACATAGTACATATCAGCGGTAAACTATATCAACATTATTAATGCCACTTTATCTCTATATATCCTAGCTTTTGTCCCTTTGTTTTAAATATTATTAAAGAAATTAGATATGTAACTTCAATAGCCTCTCGAAAATAAAGTATTTATGTGTAAATTAAGATAGTAAGAGTAATGATATTACATCACTGAAAATAAATTGTCAAAAAATCAAACATTTTACAGTCAATCTAATGATCCTGTGCAGTAACTGCTCTGCATCTATTTTATAAAGTTAATGGGGGAGGGGTCTCTCATTAGAAAGAAGAAAATTTATAAACATTCACTCATTTAATCTCATAGAAAGTAGAGAAGTTACTGAATAATAATTATTTTTTTAACTTTGCATGATCAGTAGTAAAATTTTTATTCCATTTCAGCACTTTCGCAAGGGCTGATTATGTTTCAGGTTAAAACTAGTCAATCGTAAACTGTTTACTAATTGATTGAAGGTATAAATAATACTTTTGTATTTATACCTTAAAAAACTTCAGCTAGATTAAAAGAGATCTGCAATAAAAGCAAAATGTTTATCTGATGTAAAAATCAGCAAAGCTGAAATTTCACCTGTTACATGTGATTTGCCATTTTACACATTTATGTTGGAAATATGAGTTAGTTGTTGCTTGTTTTGTGCTCGTCATGTTTGCTGTTTTAAATGTTTCAAGTTAACTGAAAACCTTGCAAAATTTGGGTTTCTTATAAGTAAACTTTTAACATGCTAAATATCTTTCATACATTAAAAACAGATAAATATACATAAAAACACATCATCATCCGGTAATGACATGTAGAATCTATACTGATATTTTCAGACATGCAGGGGCTAGGGCGTATATAGTATTTTTTTCAAGAGGGGGGGGGGAAGAAGAATAAAAGTTTTTGAAATCCACCAGAACAAAATTAAAATTAATAAAAAGTAGAAGAAAAATCAAAGCATGTTTTTTAATGCAAGTTGATGCATTTTTATTGAATTAAGGCATTTTTTTCTAATGTAAGTCACATTTTAACCAAAAACTTAAAAAACTGAAACACATTTGGGGTAAGGGGCAAGGTCCCTGCCCTCCCTCTAAATACACCTCTGTGCAGGGGTCAGAAACTTGTGTAGAGCCACTCTTGCATATGCTCTGGGAGGAAAGTCAAGATTGAACTGTCTGTTTCGAGTGGTGCTTATGTTTAATTTCTCATTTATTCAAAGCAAAAAAAAAAAAAAAAAAAGCTGTTGATGTATACAGTGTAAATAATAGCAAATAATAGCAAAACAAAATTGAAATTAGTGTATGTGCGTGTTTTCATGTTTACCAGTAATTTTAACATGTACTGTTGCAATCTTTCTGAGAAAGAAGGGCATAAAACTTAAAGAAATGCTACGCTCATTTTGGACTGGATGTGTTGGAGTGTATCAAAATGGGAAATTTTGGTATGAGTGGGAAATTTGGTGCATAGGGAGAGATAGAACATTTGCCAAAAAATTCTGTTTCATGTAGATTTAATCCAACCTCTTCTTCAGCTACAGTTAAATGATGTCTTTCTCAATTGCAGAGTGTAGAAGGTGCGTCTATATCGGTTTCTATAGTGTAGCCGCACAATTTTCTTCAACCATTCGTTTCCTCCTTAAACGTCTTAGATTTTGGTCAGCTGGAATTCCAGGAAAAATCAGGCTGTGCTGCAATCTACGCTTGTTGTTCAATAAAATTAACAGGAAGCTGCTGTGAGTGTGTGAGGGAGGTTAAAATTTTAACGATGTGGTGTCTACTACAGTGGAACCATGGTTGTATGTTTTTCACTTTTATATGGGATTCTATGCTAGTCCCAGTATTTTTCTGTAATTTCTATTGTTTTTTCAACTTGGTTGTTATATGTAATTCATTTATATGCTTTTTTGTGATTATATGTTAAACTTTGAATTTCAGATTATCAAAAATGCGTTTCTTTGCTTCTTTCATATGTAACCTGGTATGTTGCAACTTTGAGAGAATTGAGACATTTTTTTTGCAGCCATGAAATAAAACAGGATCCTTATATAATGTTCTCCCTAAAAATTTTTTACTGCTGGGTGGCAAGAAATTTTAGCTGGGTGGTGCTTTTAACAACACCTTCCCCAGGCAAAAAAAAAAAAAAAAATGTACTTTGCTTAACATTATTATACTTATTAAACATCTTTAGTGGTGTAGTTGGCATTAATAGAGCAGGAGAATGTAGACGCACGTGTGTACACTGTACGTGGATAGTTTACAAATTATCAGCAGGTTTTGCAGATAGTTTTTGCTTGTAGATAAAAAATAAAATAAAAATATTTACAGCAATTAAAGCACACTCAAAGCTTTTATTCAGATTAATATACTTAATTCTATTCTAACTTGAACTTCCAATTATTTTTCACATCTTATGAGTTCTTTTGTTTTTACAGACATTTCTGGCCTCAATGCATAGAAATTGTATCAAAAACTTCAATTACACAGAAAGAATATAAATTTTATTGCCAGGTTCCTCTTGCAGTTGCCAGTTATTAAATTAAAATTATATCGTTATGTATCTTGTAAGTCCAGTATTTTTGAATTAACTTATTGAAAATGCTATTTATGATTTTTGAAGGTTCATTGATGGAACTGGCTTTTCTGGATATAAAAACTTTCTTTAATTAGTACCTTGTTTTTGTGAGGTTCATAGTCCAATATTTTGCCATAAAAGTGCATTTCAGACACACTGCTGCACATTCAATTGTGTTGTACTTATGTTGTCCTCATTGGAATCTGTAATGTTCTAATTATTATTTATTTTATTAATTTTTCTTTAAATTATCTTATTCTATTGCTTGCACTTCGCAGCAAGTTTTTTGTTTCGTTGGTTGTATATGCAGGTACATTTTATTTTTATACCACTCTGGGCATTAGTGTAATATAACATGATAAATAACATTAGAAAATTGTACATAAATGGTTAAAAATGAGTACTTACTAATAAATCATATTAGACACAGATTTCCGCCAGTTTTCGTCAATATTTATGGTGTATGCGGGAATAAGTTTTCCAGTCTTAGTATTATGTGCATTGTGAAAATGTTCATTAAATGAAATTTAGCAGAGTGGCAGAGAAAAATAGCTGGGTGGGCTGCCCAGTAAAAAAAAAAAAACTCTATGGAGAACACTAGTTGTAAATCCTTAGAAGTCCTTATTATTTGCCAAAAATGGAGAAAAGTTCTTAAAAAGTACTTGTTTTTTCTAGCTCGCTGCACAAAATCCAGAAATTATGATGTAGTGCATAGGACTTCTGCTACTGTTTAGCTATGTTGGTGACGTCATGTGAAAGCATAGGGCAGTGTGTAAATAATTTGCTGGAAAAAGTCAAGAAACACGGGCTAAATTAAACACATCCAGCAGATTCCACCCAACAAGCCCCCATCACCATCTCTTGGTACTGATATTTCACAATTGTATTTTCCATTCTTTTGCATATATACAAATCACAATTATTCAGTTACGCCATGAAAAAATGAGGTTCAAAATTCAAATCTTGAACATGCAATTTTGACTTTGGTTTTGCATGAGATTATTACACCGATGAACCATTACGTTATGACCACTGCCAACCTAGAGAAATGAGCGTGCCTGGAGACTGAATGGTGGCACAGGTTAAGTTCACAGAGCGGCATATACACATCCAGAGGACTGGCTTTCGGTACGTAGATTGTCGGGAGTCACAATTGGAAAAGCTGCCGATTTATCGTAGTTTGATAAAGGACAGATAGTGATGACACGGCGCCTCGAAACTACGATCTCGGAAACGGCGCAGCTTGTGGGTTGTTCACATGCCACTGTAGGGAGAACATATCAAAAATGGTGCAGAGACGGCCAAATGATGAACCGTCGTCCAGCCATGTGTTGTCTGCAGCTGATTGATGCCAGACTGTCGTGCATTGTTCACAGCATCCTCAAAGCCACAGCGCAACAAATCGCCCACAGCTTCAACAGTGGCGATAAGGGCAATGTGTCGCAGCACACAGTTCGTCGTAGCCTTCTGTGCACGTGCCCGCGTAGCCGAAGACCCAGCCGCGTCCCTATGTTCACTGCACGTCGTCGCCAACAACGCATGAAATGGGCCCAAGATCATAGAGATTGGGCCATGGATGATTGGAAGAATGTGGCATGGTCTGATGAATCTAGATTCCTGGCGTGCCATGTAGACGGCTTAGCGCGGATATGCCGATTACCAACGGAAGCTGTGGCACCTGGATGCTTTATTGGGCGGAAACAGGCCGGTGCACGCGTTATGCTGTGGTCGATGTTTTCTTTGGACTCTTTAGGCCCCATTATCCCAATAGCACAATCCCTGACATCTGTCAGGTATCTGAACATTGTTGCAGACCAAGTTCACTCACTTATGGCAACTGTGTTCCCTGTTGGTTATGGCCATTATCAACAGGATAATGCGCCACGCCAGAATCGTCAAGAAGTGGTTCGAGGAACATGCTGGTGACTTTCTGTTAATGTCCTGGCCTCCGAATTCACCTGACATGAACCCAATCGAACATTTGTGGTTCGACTTGGAAAAGCGGGTTCGCGCTAAATCACCACAACCCCGAAATGTACGGGAACTGGAGGACCTGCTGTTGACATTATGGGACCAGATACCCCAGGATACCTATCGCCATGTTATCAAATCGATGCCTTGCCGAGTGGCCACTGTCTTGCGTGCTAAAGGTGTTGCTACAGCTTGTTACGTAGGTGGTTATAATGCAATGTCTCATCTGTGTTTGTGCAAAATTCAAATGAACTCATTGCTGTTTATCTGTAGTTTTACGATTTACGTGCTTGCTTCTGTGAATGTGATTATTCTCTCGGATGGGAGTACTGACTTCAGCAAGAGAACTGTCTTTTAAATTGCTTGGATTCTAGTTTATTATAGTTAGAAACGTTGCAAACTTCATTACCATAGCGTGTAAAAGTATATTTGTACACATGTCATTGTTGTGTACGCAGTTGGTAAGGTTCTTGAAAAAAAATTTGGGAGCACTTAAAAGTGCTCAGTTTTTGTACGAGGAAGAGAATGGGAACCCTGTAAAATGATGCAACAAAAAAATTACTAAATGATGTTTGTTGCCCTCTTTTTTTCTGTGAATTCAACAAATTTAAAACAAACAAAGATCAGTGAACATTTTACTCGGCACAAATGCTAAGTCAACTTGTGGACAAATTGCTTTGAAAAGAGCAATGCTTATAAGCAGAGCTTGGAAAATTTTCTGCTGGCAAATATCTCACTCGCCACCTGAAAATCGACAGCCCCGCACGGCTCTCAATTTCATTTCGTGTTTTAAAGTTTGATTTGTTAAAAATTTATTTGCATCTCTCGAATAATATTTTATTGCCAACCTAATTTAAACGATTAACTATTGTATAGTAACCAAACTCAGTTTTCTCCCTGTGGAGTACATGATGCAAGAAACCTTCAGTGTTTTAGAACTTTCCTAACAGCTCTGCGAAAACACGGATTCCCTTGTTTGCTTTTTGATCTACGACAGCAATTGGCTAAGTGGCAGATCGTGAGGCGCATGTGACTCTTACGCCACCTATCTTTTCACCAGTGTTTTAGAAAATCATTCTACTGGGCTTGCAGCTTTTTGCCTCGTGTTCCTTGTTAACCCTTGTACCGGCTGGAATGAATTAACTCGAGGCTAGGAAAATGGGTTGAAATCAGCTCTCACAGATATATTCACTGTCTAAGAAGTAGACCAAAAGCGGTAGGAACAAGTCAAAGTGCTCATAAGAAAGATTTGCTTTCCCCTTTAGCTATGGCATTCAAAGTGGTCATTTAGGGAGATGATTGACTGTAAACCTTTCTGATAGGTTACCCTTTAAAAGGGCTGTAACAATGACAAAGAACCTAAGAGAGAAGATGTTTGAGTCACTTGTTACTACACAGTGGTATGATGCCCTGGTCATTTTTTGGGCTATGGAGCAGAGAATAAAGAACTTTAAACGCCTGTCACCAAGAAAGAACTAGATGGATACCAAGGACTATCACCAAATAGTAGTAAGATGAATATCACTATAGACTAGTGGGAAGCATTGGCACACCCACGAAGGGGGCTTTGGGGGCTTAAGTCCCCTCCAAGGAGATTAAGAATGACGTACGTCACAAATTAAACATTCAAAAATATTATTTTACATGTTCAAAAAATTACATAGTGTCTTCTTCCCAAAGAGATTAAGAGCAACGTATGTCACAACCCTATATAAACTATAGGTGTACACTACATATATGTACACACATTGTGTACGTATACTATATATATATATATATATACAGCCCCTCCAACAAGAATTCCTGGGTGCGCCACTGGTGCGAAGCCTACCAAAGGTGACAAGGTTCATGGTCAGTGTTGATCACGTGAGAGGGGAAAAAATTCGTTGAGCAGCAGCTTCCGAAAAACCCGACCGCTATGTGAATATTTCTGTTTGGTAAGCGTGGAGTTTCGGGCAACATTTAGTTCAGATTCATCGGCAGCTTAAAGGGTTAAGTGTACCGTGCCCGGATGTTTTGACTCGCTCAGTGGCATACTTGAAAAACTCAAGTAAAAAATATCTTCGAGGCCCCTTTGCAAAAATACATTTGCTTTCAATTACTGAAATTTTTAAATTTCATATTACAGTAGGTTTTACGGGTGTTTTGTAATTCAAATTCTTTGAAACTTATTGGTATTTCTCATAAAAACAAAATTGTTACACTTTATTGCATATAACACAAATGTACATGTTGCAATTAAAATGACTGTTCTAGTTTTTTTTACCGATACAAAGTATTACAAGACAATTAATACAGACGTCTGACGTGGACTAGGAACATCAAACAGAGGACATCGCTCTTTCCATGTCCTCTGTTTGATGTTCCTAGTCCACGTCAGATGTCTGTGTTAATTATTCATTCACCTTCTGATTATTTGTTCGGTTGCTGCTTACCATCTTTGGTGAATCCCCAGCATTGTGTGGGGCTCCAAGAAGCAACCTGCCAAATTATCTTGGCAGTTTGTGTATGTGAGTCTGGAGGAATTCGAGGCCGCTGTGGTGTAGTGGAAGCATATCCGGCACGTAACTGGAAGACCCTGGGTTCGATTCCCGGTGGTGGCCAATGAGATTTTTTCTGTGCCTCACTTTTAAATGTGGAAAGAGCGATGTCCTCTGTTTGATGTATTACAAAACATTTTTGCCAAAGTTAATCATGTCATGCAAATTTTATTCTGACAGAAGTCATTGCTCTTTCCACATTAATAAGTGAGTCATGGAAAAATTCTCATCAGCCGCCACCGGGAATCGAATCCAGGGTCTTCCAGTTACACGCCGGACATGCTACCACTGCAACCCAGTGGCCTCGAATTCTCCAAACTCACATGAGATTAACTGCCAAACCACATGGCTGGTTGCTTCATGGAGCCCCGCACAATGCTGGGGATTCACCAAAGATGGTAAGCAAATTACTTATTCGGGGCGATTAATTATTCATTCGTCTCCTGGTTATTTGTTTAGTTGCTGCTTTCTGTCTTTGGTGAATCCCCAGCATTGTGCAGGTCTCCAAGAAGCAATCTGCCATGTAGATTGGCAGTCAGTCGTATGTGAGTCTGGAGAATTCCAGGCCACAGTGGTAGCATGTCCTGCGCATAACTGGAAGACCCTGAGTTTGATTCCCTGTAGCGGCCGATGAGAATTTTTTCCGTGACTCACTTATTAATGTGGAAAGAGCGATGACTTCTGTTTGGTGTTTCTGATCCACGTCGAGTGTATGAATTAATTTTTTTCTTTTAGAGAACTAAGGCCAGTCTCTTTGAAATGCCTCATGATTACCCACATGAAACTCGTAATGGCTGCTTGACAGTGTATAATAACGTTTTCCGATTTATACAAAAGAACGAATGTAAGCAAATGAAAAAGTAACAATTAAGAATTGTGGGACAAAAAGAGTAAAATTACTTAAATTATTAACTCTTGAATATAAAAAATGCATGTAACATGATGTCACAATGTTTTGCACATAGTAAAAGTCTGTTATATATATATAAAAAATGATGCTGGTCACTTTATTTTTCATTCCCACAGAGAATTAATGCGTTTCAGCTCATTATATTCTGAAGGATGCGTAGTTATGTGCAAACAAAGTGCAATATACAGGGTGATTCAGCTAAGCGCGTACAAACTTCTGGGAGGGGTAGGTTGCACAAAGACGAATCGAAATCACATAGCAGTGCAGGGTCGGAAACGCCATCTTCATGCGGTAGATGGCGTTGTTCGGTCGCGAGACTGTTCATACGTTCTTTCGGGATGCCATCATTTGTAAACCGCCCACAGAGGTAGTAAGATGGCTGAATTCACGAACGCAGTAATGGCTGATATGCACCTCGCATACGGAGCAGCGGACTGCAACGGACCAGCCGCCATGCGACTGTGCCCGGAACGGTACCCGACGAGACGAGTGCCAAACCACCAAGTGTTTGCACGGCTGCATCAGAGCTATTGAACGAACAACAGGTCCCTCAGTAGCTGTGCCATGCAATGCGGTTCCATCACGACGGGGCCTCTGCCCATTTCAGTAATGACGTTCGTCATCACTTAAACATGACATTTGGCCATCAGCGGATGGGGCGTGGTGGTCCCGTTCATTGGCCTGCAAGATCGGTGGACTTAACATGCTTTGATTACTTCTCCAAGGGTTACATCAAAGGACTGGTGTATGACGCCCCAGTTGAAAGTGAGGAGGACCCTGTAGCACGCATCTCTCTAGCTGCTTCGAAAGTCCAAGACACGCCAGGAATTTTCCAAAATGTACTACGCGATTCCATGCGCCGGCGATGCAAAGTGTGTGTTATAGCTCATGGTCGCAACTTTGAACACCTGTAACCTCGTTGCATTTTGCAAATGTTTTGTGAGTAATAAAAAGCATGTTGTTCTCTTACGTGCTGCTCTTTCATTTTTCGTCCTCTCTGTACACTAGCACACAAAGACGGCGTTTCCGACCCTGCATGCGATTCCAATTTGTCTTTGTGCAACCTACCCTCCCAGAAGTTTGCACACACTTAGCTGAATCACCCTAAAAAAAATCATTTATTCAACTAATATTTAATTCACATTCTCTTGTTAATATACATGTATAGGAACTATTGCTGTCGCTGTGAAAAGCGGCCTCAAGTCCTCCGGAATAGCGGCTTTCTCGTCACTCAGATTTTATAAACTTATAGCAAAAAGAATTTCTTGAAGATTTTACTTATTTAATAAAACAAATGTACCAAAAATTGCTTTTCTTTTTAATACTTCATTCAAAGCTGCGGTCAAAGATTCCTAGCTATTTCTTTAACCAGTTTCATATGAAGTTTCCGCAGAAATTTTAAAAATCCTTCTGCTGAGGCTAGAGTCCTTTTTAGCCGTGAGGCCTCCCCACACTGTGGGGTTGCAGGGGCTATTAGTACGCCCATGGACTCGCAGCACTCGCTGTCCAATTTCTTTTGCGGAGATACCAGTTTCCCTTTCTGGCGCATAATCACGCATCACTTCTGTGAATTAAAATAAGCTTTATTAAGAAACTAATAGTTTTACATTTCCCAAAATAGGCATAATAACTTATAAATCATTGGCGATTGAATTTAAACTGTTCTACTGAATTTTTTACTCAACTAAAACTTTCCACTTGTCACAGACGAGCAGTCCGCATTTTTCAAGCCCTGCTTAGAAGTAAAGGATGTGCAGTTAGAGGTATTGGATGTAAAACAAAATCATACTCAGATTTACTAGGTAGCATTTCAAGAGTTCTTATTTTCATATGTTGAAAATATGAAATCATAAGGAATTTTTTAATATAGTTTTTGTAATAAAATTAGAACAAAAAAGTTAATAGGGAAGTCAAAATAGATATAGGCATAAGCAGGGCTGGCCAACCAGGTCACCCCCCCCCTTTCTCTCTCTCTCTCCCTCTCCTAGAAAACTGGCACCCAATTTTTTTTTTTTACTCCATATTTTGTAATTTGCTGTAAAAACCACCATTTCTTTCATATAATCCACTGATTATATCTGTTAAAAAGTTATGAATTTTGGTCTTGTCTTGCAAATAATACACTGGTGATTTAAAAAAAAGAAAAACCATTTCTTTGGCATTTTATAAAATACATGTGGTAATTGTCAGGAGAGGTGGGTCTTGTTGGAGAAATGCTTTAACGAAAAAAAAAATGTAACTCTGCAGAGGTAGAGGACTGCAAAGAGAGATTGAAAGAATGTATGTATTTTTTCTTTTATTTATGAGCATTTATTCTAACAGAAAATATGATGCAATGAAGGTGGTAGGTACTATTTGCATTCGCAGAAGCTTGTGTGCTGTAAGAAACCCGCAGAGCTATTCAGTGGCATGTAATCATTTTGCAAATCATATTCCTTGGTTTTGCTGTGTTAATCATATTAGTTATGGTTTTTGTTTGCTATTCAGTTTAACCATATTCAGAAAAGAGACATACTACGGATTGCCGTAATTTCTACGGATTTTCTAAATCTAACTGATGAACTATGGTAATGCTGCAAAAGCCAGAGGTTTTAGTTCTTTATTTGTAAACTTAAAAGTGACAGAGAAACTATACTTTAAAATGATATTTGGTTTTTTTAATATAACTATAGTTTCTTTCTTACTTCTTTGGACTTCTGGTTCTGTCATCCTGCGAATTGCAGCTTTTCTGTCAGAAATGATGACTGGTTCAGATCAACATGACAGGTTTGAATTATGTGACTATTTTTAATTCTGAATTTCATGATTTTTAGACACACCACTGAGCTTTGATACAAAATAAAAAAAAATGTTTTTCTCAGAATTTCACGATCTACGGATTATGCGTCAGATTTTTTTTTCATGGTCTGTAGATTACATGTTTCCACGGATTTTACGAATATTTTTTTTTTTTTAATTTTAAGGTCTGCAGATTGTACCAAGAAAAATATGATACTATGAATTAATGTGTAGGAAATTTGACTAACACAAATTGTGTTTTAATAAGATCAAAATCTAAAGTTGTATTTTTTTAGTGCAGCAACTGGAAGAATGGGGGAAAAAAACCATGGAGCATATTGGAACTTTATTTTGCAATAAGTGGTTTGGGTAAAAAGAAATACTGTACATGTATTTGACAGAAATATACTTTATCACTTTTTGTTCCAGCATCATCACCACACATTATGTTCGTGCATTATTCTTTGTAATTTAGCCTCGTTGCATCTGGTTCCTAGATCTGGAACATATTTCTCGAGCTTCAAGCGTAAGGTTGCAAAAAAGTATTCATGTTTGTATGTGTGCCTTATATTTAAATTTGTGTAATCTGAAACGTTTTTTCTTTTCTTTTTGGAGGTATTCAAAATTTTACAATAGGATTTAACATTTAGAAATTTCTTTTATGCGTTTATGTTTTTCAATGCCATCCAGTAGAAAAATGTATGCACTGTATGTAGTGTCTACAATTCTTGAAGATTTTCTTGGTCCACAGAAAACCACTAATTTGAGGGCCTATGGCATTTGCTCCCGAAGCTCAGAATAATGAATAGTCTGCCCCAGTCCCCACTCTTGAGCCAGTTGTTGAAGAATTCTTTTTACCAGTTAGGAAGTGTAATAAAGCATGTTCAAAGTAAAATATGATATGCTAAATTTTATAAAATGACAGTTAAAATCAAAAGAAGAAAATTTAGAACCCAACACCAGCTGTAGTAAATATTGTGCAGCCAGAGCGTGGTTCGAGCTTAATATATGTCAAAAATAATGCTCATGGTGGTGTTAAACCCCAAAACAAACAAACAAAACAAAAAGTAACATTCTTCATAAGAAAAACATTAACCAAATGTTTGGACAAACAATTTTTATTGCAAAATTAGTTTCATTTACATTTGCTTTCTTTCTTTCCTCTAATATTGAATTTCTTCACCATAAATTGACAGAACATGGTCTTTGTTGCCATATTGCTGATCTTCCTTTTCTCATTGAGGGAGTGATACAGTATTGCTGTATGTTGGCTCATTTTCCAAAGGTATCCGTGACTCTTATCTGAACACCCTGTTCTTCCCACAGAACAAAAAAAAAAAAAAAGCTACAAACCAGATCTTAAGTTTGCCCAAAGTGTAATTAGCACCCAACAGGTGATGCCAGTTGCTGTGTTACAATGAAATTGAACTACTAAGAAGATTCTATGACGTATAGTAACATGTAATCATTGTTTTAGCTAGAAATTTATTCCAGGTGGAAAATTTGTTTATTAGCTTTAAATCACACTAACACTGTATCAGTTGTTATACATGTAAAATGCAGAAATGTATGGTAGTGGCAGCAATGCTGGTCTAGTGAAGAAAAACAAAATTAATCCAAAACTGATACAGAGATTTACGTATCGTAATAATACAATACTTTTAGGCTGCATCTTCTTTGTTTTGCACTGTGCTCTTACCTAAACTAAAACTTCGTGGGGAAAACATGCAAGCAGCCTTTCCTTTTCTTCAGGAATGAATTGATCACACACCTCAGCAGTGGTGTACCCAGGAATTCCTGTTGGGGGGAGGGGGTTTCTCTCTCTCTCTCTCTCTCTCTCTCTCTCTGTGTATATATATCATCATCATCAACCATTATCAATCCACTGCTGGATGGAGGTCTCCCCAAGTTTCTTCCATAATTGTCTGTCTGGGGCCTGTCTCCTCTGTCACTCCAGCATACTTTCAAATTTCATCCTTCCATTTCCCATGGGGTCTTCTTCTGGGTCTTTTCCTGTCCCTCGGAATCCGGTCTAAAATTTTGGTTGTCCATCAGTGGTCCGTTCTTCTGGCAACATGTCTAGCCCATTGCCATTTTAGTGATTTCACTCTGGTCATGATGTCGCCCACTTCCGTCATTTTCCTTATCCACAAGTTCCTCTTCTTATCTTTCCTGGTTACACCAAGCATGCATCTCTCCATGCTACTTTGAGTTGTCTGCAGTCTTTGTTTGTCTTTTTTAGTTAAGGTCCATGTCTCGGCTCCATACGTAAGTACTGGCAGCATGCATTGATTAAACACTTTTCTTTTGAGACGTACTGGCATACTGCTCTTAAAAATTGTACTGTTTCTTCCAAAAGCTCTCCATCCAAGTTTTATACGCCGATTAATTTCTTCATCAATGTGACCCTCACTTGATATCTGCTGCCCAAGATAAATGTAGGAATCGGTTGTCTCAAGCTTTTCTCCATCAATTGCTAAATCTTCGTTTCTTGTAAAAGCATTGTACATCACTTTTTCTTCTGAAAGTTCATTTTTAATCCCACTTCTTTACTCTTGTCAGCAAGTTCTTGGATCATACTCTGCAGCTCTGAAGGGGTAGTTGCAAAGATGATGACTACGTCATCAGCAAAATGAAGGTGAGTTAAGTAATCTCAATTAATCTTTAACCCTTTGTTTTCTCAGTTCAATGATTGAAAGACATTTTGCAATGTGGCATTAAAGAGCTTGGTAGATAGGGTGTCACCTTGTCTCACTCCCTTTCCAATTCTTATTTGTGCTGTATCCTCAAATATCCGAACCTTTGCACTTGCATTTTCATAGATGTTATTAATAATGCTAATGTATGCATCTTCAATACCACAGGATTTCAAAGCCATTGTTACTGCTGATTCTTTCACGGAATCAAAGGCCTTTTCATTGTCAATAAAAGCCATGCATAATGGAAGTTCACATTCCCTCGCTCTTTCAATTAGTTCTCTCAGTACATGGATATGATCTACAGTGCTGTAGCCACTCCTGAATCCAGCTTGTTCTCTTGGTTGGGCAATGTCTAGTATTATCTTCAAGCGATGCGAAAGAACCTTAGTGAAGGTTTTGTAAACCACTGAAAGGAGGCTGATGCATCTGTAGTTCTTTAGATCCTCAATGTCACCTTTTTTATGGAGTAAGAGCATTGTTCCAATCCTCAGGAATCTTCCCTCATTAAGACATCTGGTGAAAACTTGGGCCAGTATAGTTTCGATTTTTGCACTTGCTTCTGTATAATGTCTACAGTAATTCCATCTTCTCCTGGAGCTCTTCCCCATTTCATGTTCTTAATTGCATATGCAACTTCTTCAGGGAGGATTGGAGGGACTTTAGCACTGGTACTTGTCATAATGTCTGGAATAGATGTATCATCCCTTTCATATAGTTTTGAATAGAAATCTTTCATCCTTGTCAAAATTTTGCTTGTTACAGTACCATCTTCTTTTCTCAGAGCCATAATCTGTTTTCTTCCCTTACTGAGATGCCCTTTTGCTTTCTTCAGGCTCTGGTTGTTTTCAATTGCTTTCCTCACTAGTTCACAATTCAATTTCCTTATGTCTTCAGTGATTTCTTTTTGCAACTTCTTCACTGTCTTGCATAGCTCTGTATATTCCATGTTGGAAGTTATGTCTTTATTTGTCCTCATCTCCCTTCTCTTTTGCATAAACATTTTTGTTTTTCCTGAAATTTTCTTCATATGTAACTTGTTCTTAGTACCACCTATTTTTGTTGCTGTTTCCATAAGAGCCTTGGTGAGTTCTCTATTGACTTCAGAAGTATCCACTTCTTCCAATGTTAGGCCTTCTAAAGCAGAGATTGTATTATGAGCTTTCCACGTTCGAGTTTAGTGTTGAGGTGTGTCTTACATCTCACCAATCTATGGTCACTACCTGTATTGAACTTGTTTATCACACTGCAGTCTACTATGACGAATTTTTTGTTACACATAATAAAATCAATTTCACTTGTCGTCCCATTCGGATGTCTCCATGTCCAATTCCTGTGTGGCTTTTTCTTGAAAAAGGAGTTCATGATGAAAAACCTTTCTGCTTCTGCAAATTCTAAGAGAATATTTCCATGTTGATTTCTGTTCCTGTAACCGAATTTACCAACCGAAGTTTCATTCTGTTGCTGTTGCCCTACTTTTGCATTGAAATCACCCATACTGATCTTTAAGTGCTGTTTGCCTTTGTTATTTAGATTCTGAATTTCCTTGTAAAATTCTTCATTTTCTTCTTCAGGATGACTTGTGGTGGGTGCATAAGTTTGAATAATCTGGACCTGGTATCTTCTCGAGAGTTGGATAACGAGTCGTGCAGCTCTGTCAGAGGAACTTTCGACTTCTACAACTTTATCCTTCAGTTTCTTGTTTATTATAAATCCAACACCACTAGTTCTGCCAGTATCTGTCCCACGATAGTAGAAGAGATGTCCACTTTTCAGTTCAATGAGATTTTCTCCTTTTCTCTTTACCTCACTTAGCCCGACGATGACCCACTTGATCCTTTGTAGTTCCTCTTCTAATATATATATATATATATATACTAAAGAGCAAAGCCGAAAACATAAGAAAAACTGTAGAATTTAAAACGAAAGTTGCAAAATAACCTGAAGATCAAATCGCGCAACACAGCAGTTATGAAAATTCAGGATTCACATTCTATTAAGAAGAGACTGAAGCAAAAAAATTTTTTGACTCATACCAAGTACAACATAGAAAAGGTTATGTATTGACTGGTGTGAGTAAAAAGAGAAAAAAATAGAACAACTGAATGTAGAAAGTGTAGAGAATACTGAGGTTTAAATTCTCTCTCAGGCGAACTTGGCTATTTGTTATTGCTGAACATTATTTCTGATTCATTATGTCACTCTTACAACTTGAGTTTTCTATAATCATCTTCTTTCTGTTTAATAGTAACAGATGAAGAGCATGGGTCGGGCTAGGAAAGTTATGGATGCAAGCAAAATTGTTAACTAAAGCTTGGTCACACAACTCTGCGGAGGTCATGACATATATATATTTTAAATTTTTTTTGGTGGGCTTATTACTTGCATCTATGACTTTGCAGAAATCCATTTCCAAATAGGTCTTTGTGGAAGTGAGAAAATGCAGAGTTTTTGCTGGTCCTTGATAAAGCCAAGGCTCAGTATTCTAGACACTTTCTACATTCAGTTGTTCTATTTTTTTCTCTTTTTACTCACACCGGTCAATACATAACCTTTTCTATGTTGTACTTGGTATGAGTCAAAAAAATTTATGTATATATATATATATATATGCATCACCTGACCTTGTATCCCATATATATCATCATCATTGTCAACCATTATCAATTTACTGCTGGACAAAGGTCTCCCCAAGTTTCTTTTACAACGGTCTGTCTTGTGCCAGTCTCCTCCATGTTACTCCCGCATATTTTCGAATTTCATCCACCCATCTCCCATCTGGTCTTCTTCTGGGTCTTTTCCTGTCCCTTGGAATCCAATCTAAAATTTTGGCTGTCCATCGATGGTCTGTCCTTCTGGCAGCATGTCCAGCCCATTGCCATTTCAGGGATTTAACTCTGATCATGATGTCTTCCACTCTTGTCATTTTTCAGATCCACGAGTTCCTCTTCTTATCTCTCCTGGTTACACCAAGCATGCACCTCTCCATGCTACTTTGAGTTGTCTGCAGCCTTTGTATGTCTCGTTTAGTTAAGGTCCACGTCTCTGCACCATACGTAAGCACTGGAAGGATGCATTGATCAAACACTTTTCTTTTAAGACATAATGGCATATTGCTCTTGAAAACTATGCTGTTTCTTCCAAAAGCTCTCCAGGCTAGTTTTATACGCCGATTAATTTCTTCATCAATGTGACCCTCACTTGATTTCTGCTGTCCAAGATAAACATACGTATCTGTTATCTCCAGTTTTTCTCCATCAATCGATAAATCTTCATTTTTTGTAAAAGCATTGAACATCACTTTTGTCTTCTGAAAGTTCATTTTTAATCCCACTTCTTTACTCTTGTCAGCAAGTTCCTGGATCATACTCTGCAGCTCTGATGGGGTAGTTGCAAAAATGACTACGTCATCAGCAAAACGAAGGTGGGTTAGATAATCTCCATTAATCTTTATCCCTTTGTTTTTCCAGTTCAGTGATTGAAAGACATTTTCCAATGTGGCATTAAAGAGCTTGGGAGATATGGTGTCACCTTGTCTCACTCCCTTTCCAATTTTTATGTGTGTTGTATTTTCAAACAGGCGAATCTTTGCACTTGCATTTTCATAGATGTTATTAATAATATTAATGTATGCATCTTCAATACCGCAGGATTTCAGAGCCGTGGTAACTGCTGATGGTTTCACCGAATCAAAGGCTTTTTCATAATCGATAAAAGCCATGCACAATGGAAGTTCATATTCCCTCGCTCTTTCAATTAGTTCTCTCAGTACGTGGATATGATCTATTGTGCTGTAGCCACTCCTGAATCCAGCTTGTTCTCTCGGTTGAGCCATGTCCAGTGTTACCTTCAAGCGGTGTGAAAGAACTTTAGTGAAGATTTTATAAACCACTGATAGGAGGCTGATAGGTCTGTAGTTCCTGAGATCCTCAATGTCACCTTTTTTATGTAGCAGGATCATTGTAGCATTGTTCCAATCCTCAGGAATCTTCCTTCATTAAGGCATCAAGTGAAAATTTGGGCGAGTACTGTTTCAATTTCTCCACTTGCTTCTTGTATGATGTCTATAGTAATTCCATCTTCTCCTGGAGCTTTTCCTCGCTTCATGTTCTTGATTGCATGAGCAACTTCTGCTGGGAGGGCTGGAAGAACTCTGGTACCTTTCATGATGTCTGAAGTACATGTATCATCCCTTTCATATAATTTGGAGTAGAAATCTTTCACTCTTGTCAAAATTTCGCCTCTATTTCTTGTTATAGAACCATCTTCTTTTCTCAGAGCCATAATCTGTTTTCTTCCTTACTGAGATGTCCCTTTGCTATCTTTAGGCTTTGGTTGTTTTCAATTGCTTTCCTCACTAGCTCACAGTTGAATTTCCTTACGTCTTCAGTGATACTTTTTCGTGCTGTCTTGCATAGCTCTATATATTCCACTTTGGAAGTCACATCTTCTTTAGTTGTCCTCATCTCTCTTCTTTTTTGCATCAACATTTTGGTTTTTCCTGATAATTTGTTTACATGCAACTTGTTCTTAGACCCAGCTAATTTTGTTGCTGTTTCCATAAGAGCTTTGGTTACTTTTCTGTTAACTTCCGAAATATCCACTTCTTCCGATGTTAGGCCTTCTAAAGCAGAGAATCTGTTCTTCAGTTCCAACTTGAAAGTATTATGGTGTTTTTTAAGGTTGGTTATGTCAATACATTTTGTTTGTCTTATGAGCTTGCCACGTTCCAGTTTAGTGTTGAGGTGCATCTTACATCTCACCAATCTATGGTCACTACCTGTGTTGAACTTGTTCAGCACACTGCAGTCTTCGATGACGAATTTTTTGTTACACATAATAAAATCAATTTCACTTGTCGTCCCAATTGGATGTCTCCATGTCCATTTCCTGTGTGGCTTTTTCTTGAAAAAGGAATTCAAGATGAAAAATCCTTCCGCCTCTGCAAACTCAACGAGAGTATTTCCACGCTGGTTTCTGTTGCCGTGACCGAATTTACCTACTGAAGTTTCATTCTGTTGCCGGTGCCCTATTTTTGCATTGAAATCTCCCATAATTATCTTCAAGTGCTGCTTACCTTTATTATTTAGATGACGAATTTCCTCATAAAATTCTTCAATTTCTTCTTCAGGAGGACTTGTGGTGGGTGCATAAGTTTGAATAATCTGAGCCTGGTATCTTCTCGATAGTTGGATAACGAGTCGTGCAGCTCTGTCAGAGGAACTTTCAACTTCTACCACTTTATCCTTCAGTTTCTTGTTTATTATAAATCCAACACCACTAGTTCTGCCAGTATCTGTCCCACGATAATAGAAGAGATGTCCACTTTTCAGTTCAATGAGATCTTCTCCTTTTCTCCTTACCTCACTTAGCCCGACGATGTCCCACTTGATCCTTTGTAGTTCCTCTTCCAATTCAAGAAGCCTTGAATCAGAAGATAGGGAGCGTCCGTTGTAGGTAGCCAAGGTCAGCATCAAATGGCAGCCTAGTCCGGTCCTCCGGGGATTCTTAGCACCCTCTGCCTTCATGTCGCACTGGCCGCTGCCTTGGCCAGGTACATTCCAGCTGCCGGAGACTGAGGGCCAAGATTTAAGTTGTAGAGTCATTTTGGAGGTGTTTGGCCATAACTCACCACGCTGGCCAAGCGGGTTGGTGAGTGTGGGATAGCATTTCCTCTGATCCCGATGGTATAGTTATACCGCTATTTGCGGTCGTCAGAGCCCCTTTAGTGGGAACAGGATGCTCCACGAGAAGGCGGGGTTGACATTTGTCAAGGAGAGGCTGTGATGTTACGCATCACCTGACCTTACATCCCTTCCCATATATATATATATATATATATATTCTATAAAGAAGATACCTAAGCAAAAAATACAAATATAATTTTGACTCACACCTAGTACAACATAGAAAAGGTTATGTATCTACCTGTGTGAGTAAAAGGAGAAAAGATAAAAAATAAAATAAAACAACTGAATGTAGAAGGTGTCGAGAATACTGAGCCTTGGCTTTATCAGACCAGCAAAAACTCTGCATTTTCTCACTTCCACAAAGACCTAGTTGGAAATGGGTTTTTGCAAGGCCATAGATGTAGTAATATCTCACCTAAAAATAGTTTAAAAAATATATATATGTCATGTCCTCCGTAGAGTTGCATGACCTAGTCATGCAACTCTACGGAGGACATGACATATATATATTTTTTAAACTATTTTAGGTGGGAATGTTACTTGCATCTATGGCCTTGCAGAAACCCATTTCCAACTAGGTCTTTGTGGAAGTGAGGAAATGCAGAGTTTTTGCTGGTCCTTGATAAAGCCAAGGCTCAGTATTCTCGACACCTTCTACATTCAGTTGTTTTATTTTATTTTTTTATCTTTTCTCCTTTTACTCACACAGGTAGATACATAACCTTTTCTATGTTGTACTAGGTGTGAGTCAAAATTATATTTGTATTTTTTTGCTTAGGTATCTTCTTTATAGAATGTGAATTCTGAATTTTCAAAACTGCTGCGTTGCGCGTTTTGATTTTCAGGTTATTTTGCAACCTTCGTTTTAAATTCTAAAGTTTTTCCTTAGTCTTCAGTTTTGCTCTTAAGTATATATATATATATATATATATATATATGTATATACACAACAGAAAACCAGCAAGTGAGATAAATCGGAGAGACCTAATTCAAATTCGAAAGACTACAAATCGCAAAGAAACAATAGAAGCAGTCAGGACTGCGCAAAGTCCTGACTGCTTCTATCCTGGCGATTAACTCGTGTAACTTCGGTCAAAGTGCTCAGGCAATTTATCCGAGGAGTCTAGTTTTGAAAAAAAAAGCAAGTGTAATCCGCAGAACGCAAAATTCACCTAATTTTTTTTTTTTCCTTCGTATAATCCGCACCTGCATATAACCTGCGGACTGTGACAATAAAGAAAAAAAGATTGCCGTATAATCTGCACATCATAGATGTTGAAACAGGAAGTGGAATTACGAAATTTCATGAGGCAACTGTTAATGGTTGTCTTATGTTAAAAACATGCTTTAGATTAAACATGAATGATATCAAAAGGTATTCCTCACCTATTATTGAAAAAGTATTCCGCACGTTTGTTGCTCCATGAGGCATGTGCTACCGTCCCAAGAGAGGTTGTTACGGGGTTTTGTTAGTTCAAATTTTTTATAAATAAAACATTTTAGTTAAACATTTTCAGTTAAACATTCATTCAATAGTACAATCAAGCATTTCAATTAATAATCGTCGTGGGGGGGGGGGGGGGCATACAGCTCACATATAAGCTCTTCTACGATATTACAGCGAGCACTTTCCGTGCTCCTAGAGCACCGTCTTCAAGCCATCTATTATCTACGCAAGGGTTCTTCGCATGTGTAGCCGCAGGAGTTGCACGTCAGGAAACGAAGAGAGGGATGCTGTCTTCAAGTGGAATTTTCGACAGAAAAAGTCGGTCACACACAATGATCCACGAGGCCGAAGAAGAAAGAAAATGATTTTATTAAATGAAGAAATTCATTTTTAAAGGTTACCTTTTCATAGTTTTATCTCTGGACAGATAAAGCTCAGTGGCGTGGCATCCATAGATCACGCCGATGCAGCTCCAGAGTATTGCATTACACCTTGCTAATGACAAAAGACTGATACAGAACAAGTCATAGAAATACCATATGTACTCGCGTACAAGTCGAAAGTTTTTGGAGAAAATCCTGCTTTCAGAGTTGGGGGATCGGCTTATATGTGGGCCAATAAAAAATATTGCTGGACTTCCGTGAATTTTCCCACAGAATTTACCGACGGATTTGTTTACGTTTTAGATCGCGGCAAAGCAGCTTTCTGCGTGTTACTGCATGATTGTTTTCTGACCTCAAAACTATCGCACAGTAACTTGATCATATCCTCAACTGTGCCCACCACTTTGTGTTTAAATTCAGCTAACTGAAACGTTTCTTTTTCAAAGATATCATGAACAGCAATGAATGAAAACATCAGCAGCAAAGGCATTGGTCAACTCAAAACAGCAAAAGAGGAACTAAACGGAAGACATGGCGCGTATGAGATCCGAAAGGAGGAGCGCATAAGTTCACGCAGCAAGTGCTGTGCGTACTTTGGCTGGCTGCCCAAAACAGAGACGGCACGACAGTCAGAGCTGTCCTCAATGATACAAAACGATCCCCGCCGTCCCTCCCCACAACTTTCCTGATCTTTCATTACGACACCCCACCTCTCCGCTCTGTACAAACTCCTGAACTGTGGAAAATTTTTTCGAGGGAGTTCCTTTTCCAATTATACGCCTCTTCCTTGAAATTATCTTGTGGATGTTTTTAAAAATCAAAAGGGCCATAAAAACTTTTTTTTTTTTTTTTAATCGGTGTATAATCCGCAGAACCTATATTTTAAACTTTTTAGCAGATAATCCGCAGATTATAAGTAAAAAATTATGGTAATAACCGGAACACTAATTACTTGGACATTAACATCAACTACCATAATAAATCTGTTGTTACCAAGGTATACGACAAACGATGTGCCTTTGACTTCCCTATCAACTTTTTCATTAATTGGGACTGGAATGTTTCCATAAAATTCCATCGAAACTTTTCACAATTTTTTTATTTATATCTATTTGTAGCGATGGGGTTTGTCTGCTTGAGATACTTCAACATTTCTTTGAGTGCTGAATTTCAAATAATTATCCTAAGGATTTTGTTTTAGGGCTTTTTCGACAACTTTTTAAGAGCTGTAGATTCATGGAGCATGCCTTTGGCCTCACATTTGCATATTTTATACGCCATCTAAACGTTTAGCGAATGAATGTTTAATCTTTCCTTGGTCATATTTGGACTTCAAGTTTCTTCGTTGTTATCTCTATCACATTCTCGGTCTAATGGCTTCGGGAGTGCTCCGTCATGCTTTGGGTTTCACCCGGCATTTGATTCGAAACATGAAAAGCCAGTTTCATAGTCGGCACTCCCCTGACGATTGAGACTGATTCTTTGGTCTTGCGGTCAGCAGCTTTCAGCATCGGGTTTGAGTGGCCAGCGCGGTCGGTAGGGTTCGTTTTTATTTTATATTTCATTATGCTTGGTTGTATTTTGTCGCGTTTAGCACATTTTTCTATAGTTCTGTCAAATCCTGCATTATTAGGTTTTTAACCTTGTACATACATTATACATTTTCATTGTTCTATGGTGGTATTGTATTTAGTTAGGTATAAGTGTATACATATATACATATATCCAAAATTAAAAAAAAATAAAAACTTAAGAAAACTCGGATTCAGATTTTCAAAGGAAATACTGGTATATCAACCAGCAGAAAAAGAGAAGGATTGTAGAACATATGGCAGCTGCCATCCATTGCTTCACCAGCATGAATGACATCTCTCACATTTCTAGATAAACCAGAAAGTGTAGGTTTCTGCATTATTCAGTTTGCAAGCAAACAAATCCAAGTAAAAATATTTTTTTAATTAATAATAATAATAATAAAAAAAATATCCCCACTGCAACAAAGCCACCCTCACAGCAATATACCCACCCTAAAAAACAAAGAAACCCCATAAAATATAAGTAAATAGAAATTAATAAAGGAGACTAAATGAAAGAATAGAAAAGAAAAACCCCGTCTCAGCTGCAAACTGAATAACCTCAGCCCAATTCACACTGCTAGAACCTCATACCAAATACTGTTGCTATATTAATACCTGCAAAATACCATTAAAAACCAATATATACATACACTACATCATAATTACTACTAGAAGCATATTCTTTTGTAAAAAATAAAAAGGAGAGAACAGCTTGTATTAGTTTACCTGTTTACAAATTGTTGCAAAATGAGTTCTAATTTCCTAAAGCAAGAGTAAGCCTTAATTGCGCATCTGCAGCAAAATCAAACAAATGTAGTCTAAACAATGAAGCGCATTCTGAGACCTCCCTAAGAAAAAGGAAAACCATGGCTCCAACATATATAACTTTCACACATTCAAATAAATTCCTAGATACACCATAAGTTTTCAAGACCTGCCACAGAAGCTCTCTGTTTACTGTGTCATAAGCTTTCTCCAAATCTGGAATTACAGCACAAACTGTCTTACCAATCGACAACTACTGAAAAGTACTTGCTCTTATCAGACATAAAACCACTCTGTATATCCCATAGCTTCTATTTTATTTCAAGCCCTATACCTGTGAAGAATGAGTTTTTCAAAGACTTCTACGTCACATTTGGCAGGTTGATGCCATGAAAGTTGTTATGATCAGTCTGATCACTTTCTTTGTTAGAGAAAGAAAATACTATAGCATCCCTCCAGTCCTGGGAGATAACTCTTTTAACTCCCAATACAGCTGGCAAATTTCAGCTGAACAGTCGGTGACAGAGTTACTACTGTATTTCAGCATGTTAGTTGTTATACCATCTACTTCAGAAGCCTTACTGTTTGTTTTAAAGAAATGTTATTCAGTATTATAAATATTTAACGGGAATTATTGAGGATAAATTTATTAAGGTACATTACCTCTCAAATTTTCAATCTAAACACTAGATCTTCGTCAGAGTTCTTGCGTCTTACTACTTCCACAGGTCTCCTGATGAAGATCTAGTGTTTAGATCAAAAATTTGAGAGGTAATGTACCTTAATAAATTTATCCTCTATAATTCCCATTAAATATTTATAATACTGAAAGTAATAAGAGAAAGCCATGAAGTCATTAATTATTAGAAATATTATTGTTTTACAAGGCTTTTCTTTTGAGATCCTTGTTATGTTTGGTTCTCTTTCTATGGCATCTGTGTGCTTCCACCCCCAAATCCCAAAAGTTCTTGTAACTCACAGAAGTATTCTTTCAGAAACTCATTTGGCTACCAGACAATTTCCAATTCTATTCTTCACACAGTTAGAAAGCCTTCCCCTTGTTCCAATTCACATATGCACTTCCTTACAGATTTGTTGTTTTTCCATTGGTTGTTTTCCCAGAAAGCCAGTTCTTCCATATATCCACCTTATCACTTGTACACATTTCCTTATTCTAGCAAACTAGCTTTGCTGCTTTTACACTTTTTTACTTTGATATTAATCCTCAGTAACTCTGCTGTGCAACCTCTCCAGATATACATCCTCCTTCTTAACAGCTTCTTTAATCTTACTGTTCCATCATGTATCACCTTTAAAGATACACACTGTTGCAATAATACTCTTTTGTTTACCAGCATTCAGCTTCACTCAGGATGCCAACAGGTAATAATTAGACACATTGGTGCCTTTCACTATGCAAATGCCAACAATTAAATGTTTCAGGTATTGGTCATAAACTGCAAAATCTGTTACACTTTTCTTCCCTGAAGTGCAATTCTACCCTGTAAAGTGTGGATATACTGTACTTGTGAACAAAAAATTTAATAGATACCCACAAACCATTCTCATTACAAACTTTTTTAATCTTTCACCATTATCATTTTTATACCAGAATCATTAGACTTACCCAGAATCATTGTTAGATATCTCATTCTGAAATCCCTTGCAAGAATAACTTTCTCTTTAGCACCAAACTGGTTCAAAACATCCCATAGCACATCCTGGAAATGATCAGAAGGTTCAGAAACACAAGGAGCAGTCCACAAGTGCTATTCTCTGAAGCTTCGTTCACTCTACAGTTACTATTCTCTGAAGCTTCATTCACTCTACAGTTACTATTCTCTGAAGCTTCGTTCACTCTACAGTTACTATTCTCTGAAGCTTCGTTCACTCTAAAATTGATATTCTGTGAAGCTTCGTTCAGTCTACAATTACTATTCTGTGAAGCTTCCCTTTGAAATGCAGTCAAAAAATGAGCTGTCTTATGCAGCTGTAGTATTCAAATTGTTAATCTTTTCACTTAAAACTACACCTTCAAAAAGCAGCTTGACTTCTTTCATCATCTAATACTCCAGACAATGCAAAGTAACAAATCCATTCACTTCTATTCCAACTCCTGTCATTTTATTTTCATATAAATACTGCATATCTAAATTAATAATGAGGAACTGTATACCAATTATGTAGGTAATAGTAAAACTATACTAGTGATCCAGTTTATTGGCGTAGGAATCTGGCATTGATTTCGTTTTTTTTTTTTTTTTAGCGGTAGCAACACTTGCTAGTGGCCTTATTTTTTACTAGCAAATTGCATTATTTGCTAGCGAAAGCTTATTAACATTATACAAAAGAAACTTTTAACCTGTACCCCTCAGTTAGTCAATCATGACGAATTGTGATTTCACCCCTGTAACTGTTGCATTGTAATGCTGAAAAGATTACAAAGATTTAGATATAACTCACCTTTCCATGACCTGACAGATTAATTCTAACAATTTAATTCGAATGCAAATATTTAAAAAACACTTTTTTTATTTAACTTTATTCAAAAAATTCAAGAACACTATTCAAAATCTTAAGTTGTTTTCTGTATGGTTTACAATCTGGGTTTCAGGTCTTTTAATCACACCGCTTTAAAACAGCATGTCTGGAGACGGACCTTCAACATCAATACTCATGAGAGCATTCAATGTTTGTAAGTTTAAACTGCCCTTCCAATAGCCCTGGATTCTCTTCATGAAACTGAATCCAAGTAGGTAAGGGAATATACTGGATATTTCTACTAGTGCCAAAATGTTTTTATAATGTTTGTACTTTTCAAGAAACATTCATTTCCAGAAAACAGTTGTTTCTTTTTGTATCTGTCTAAAATATTATACATGCGCAATGCAGTGGTGCTTTATAGTTCACACTAAAACATTCAAAATTTTTCCACTAGCAACTTTTGCTAGAACCACTTTTTATCACTAGCAAAATGCATTTGCTTGCTAACAATTTGCTACTAACTACTGGTCGATATTGAGCCCTGGTAGAAATGTATAAATAAGTGTTTCCAAGCTTTCACACACCAACCAGATAGCTTTTTCAAGGAAGTTAGACAGAAACTATAATCTGAATAATAGAGTGTATTAACAATTTGAACTTGGTGACTTGACTTGATAATAAATAGATACAATGCTATATTCATTATAAATTTCACTAAATTATGGGTTTTACATAGGAATAAAGCAAATTACTTATAGCCAAATTTTCAGGTAGCATCCCTACCCTTCCTCAGGACTGCACTATAGTAGGTGTTGTCATTCATTAGCTAAATTCCAACCTTTCACATTATTTAATGGTGTGCCGCCCCGGTGGCGCAGTGGTCTAAGGCGCTGGCCTATGATCATTCGTCTGAACGGGGTCCGGGTTCGAATCCCAGTCAGGCATGGATGTTGTGTTTGTCTTACGGCACTGGCTCTCTCCCTTCCCTGGAACCAGTGACCCTAAATTAGGGACGGGCGACTGCTTATAGCCCATTGAGTTGCTCATGGTGGTCGTTAAACCTCCAATTAAAAAAAAAAATTAATGGTGTACCTCTTCTTCTCTCAATTTCCAGTCCTTCTGACAATGTTCTCTTGAAAAAGTGCTGTTGATGTGTCAGAACTTCTACAGAAGCCTTATGGTTTGTTTTAAAGAAATATTTTGTTGTGTTTCCATTGGTAGGGATGCTACAGGGGTGCTGAGGAAGGGTAGGGGTGCTGAGGGGTGCTACCCAAAAATTTGATTGTTAGTAATTTTCTTTTTCCTGTGTAAAACCCATAATTTAGTGAAATTTATAGTGCATAAAGTCTAGGAATAGCTATGACATCAATTATTACCAAGTTATACTCATTTAAAGAAACAAGGTGTCACGTTGGTTGTGCATGCGATATCCTGGTAGGGAGAAAGTGTTACTTGAAGAACTGGCTCCAAATTTGTGGCAACTTGAGTGATGATCTCCAAGGTTTCCTGAATGGCTGTACGTTTAGGGGTAGAGTAGGTAGCTAATTTTTTCCTATCATCCCACATAGGAGTAGCAGACTTGAATTTGACTTCTCTGGATAGGGCCATCGTTACTTTACCGTATTTTATGTCCCTTTCATGCTCGTTGACTCTGATTCTAAGCAAACGCTTAGTTATTCCAATGTAGTATCATTTACAGCAGTCCAAATATTGTTGGGGGATCGCATAAACACCTGCTTTACTGAAAAGAGGTGGTTTTTTGGTATTTCTCGTTAGCATAGTATATAAAGATACAGAAGACCTTATGCTGACACCTTAGTTCATCTCATTGAGGGCATTCTTGAGTTTGTAAGACACATTTGGTATGTATGGAATAAAGCTCAAATAACGAAGCTGCTGCACAGGTAGATTAGAATGTTTGACCGTGGCTTTTTGGATAAAGTTATGTATCTGATTCAATGAATATCTTGCATCAGTGGCCAACTCGATGATGCATTTAACTTCATGTTGTGTAAAGTAGGTATCAGAGGAGATGGTGAAGGCTCTTCTAATTCGAAGAATGGAAGATAGTTGTTTTGCATTCTGCGGGACAGAAAGAGCTGCAGAGCATCAGGTTAGGGACGGACTTGGGTTTATAGTAGATTCGTGTACAGAGGCGGTTGTCAGGGAATTTGCTCAATCGAACATCCAGATAAGGTAAAGCATTGTTGTGTTCCATCATGAAATTGATCATAGGATGTATATCATTGATTTTATCAAGGAAATTTAGAAGAGTCTTTTCCGCGAGGCCACACTAAAAATATGTTGTCCACATAACGCAGCCAGGTGGTAGGCCATGGGGTGATGCTGGAGGATATATTCTGCTCAGTTGGGTGAAGCATTGCTTCTGCAAGGATGGCTGAAAGTGAGGATCCTATTGGAGTGCCATTATTCTGTTTATATACTTGTCCTTGAAAACTAGAATTTTGTCTAGAATAGGTATCGTCTCCTCCGATACCTATTCTAGAGAACATGAAATTGAAAGTGTCTTCGAGCTGGCCACTGATGCAGGATATGCATTGAATCGGATACATAACTTTATCCAAAAAGTCAGGGTCAGACATTCTAATTTTCCTGTGCTGCAGCTTCGTTATTTGGGCTCAGTTCCCTACATACCAAATGTATCTTACAAACTCAAGAAGATGAACTATGGTGTCAGCATAAGGTCTTCTAGATTTTTGTATACTATGCTAAAGAGAAATACCAAAAGAGCACCTCTTTCTAGCGAAGCAGGTGTTTATGCGATCCCCCAACAATATCCGGACTGCTGTAAATGATACTACATTGGAATGACTGAGTGTGCGTTTAGAATCAGAGTTAACGACCATGAAAGGGACACAAAATACGGTAAAGTAACCATGTCCCTCTCCAGAGAAGTCAAATTCAAGTTCGCTCCTCCTATGTGGGATGATGTGAAGAAATTAGCTACCTACCTTACCCCTAAATGTACAGCCATTCAGGAAACCTTGGAGATCATTACGAACTGTGATACTTGCAATGATAGCGTCTCACTCGAGTTGCCACGAATTTGGAGCCAGTTCTTCAAGTAATGCTGCTCCCTACCAGGATATCGCATGCACAACCAACATGATACCTCCTATCTTTAAATGAATATAACATGTTATCTATTTATTGTCAAGTCACCGCATTCAAATTGTTAAAGTGTTCTATTGTTCATATTGCAGTTTCTGTCTAACTTTCTTGAAAAAGCCATCTGGTTGATGTGCGAAAGTTTGGAAATGCTTATTTATATATTCCTAAGCCAATAAATCTGATTACTAGTATAGTTTTACTATTTCCTACAGCATATCTAATCCCGTATTTATTTATCTCTTCAATCACTTCATTCATCTTTCCATTTATTTTCCATACATATAGCATGTAGACCATACGCAGATACACAATACATTGATTGTTTCCATACACTACAGTGTTAGTACTGGCCCAGCAGACCACTAGAATTTACAAACCACTGGTCCACCAAAATGCCTACTGGTCCGTAAAAAAAAAAAAAGAAAAAAAGAAAAGAATTATATATATATATATATATATATATATATATATATATATATTATATATATATTATATTATATATATATATAGGGGTGACATGGAGGAGACTGGCACAAGACAGACCGTTGTGGAGGAAACTTGGGGAGACCTTCGTCCAGCAGTGGATTGATAATGGTTGACAATGATGATGATGATGATATATATTAAAGTCATTTACAATATATGTAGAAAATAACGTATAATTTCAATAAAATTATATCCAATATTTGTTTTTAAACCTAACATTAGTTTGCAGCCTAAAAATAAAACCATACAGCAAGGTAAAAGAAACAGAAATTAATTTTTTTTACCTGTGACAAATTAGAAAAAAAAAAAAAAAAACTTACTGGACATCAGGGTCAGTAAAATCAGTTTCAGTGGTCCGACAGAAGTTTTACTGGCCAATGGGCAGCGGACCACTGGGTAATTCGAACGCTGCATTATATGCAGATTGTTTCCATGGTGATTCAGTTTTCTTGAGAATAGGAATTGTGAAAATCATAAAAACACAGTGTGGGTATAGCAGTGTGGGTATATGGTTCTAGTTGGTCATTCCACACAAGGGTTCTGGAATGAAACCAGTGAGTCACTCTTTTGGCCAATGTGACAAAGGACTAGCTTGTACCTCACCCATATTCATACTGCAGTTTAATTTTATTTCGGAGTTACAGAGTTCCCTGGTGGTGTTGTGTGGCATTGTTTTCTGTCAGAGCACCACATGAAGGAAAACACATCTCCAAGATCTGCTGCTGAACACTACATGATTTTTAAAATTTCTGGAAATCTTTAACATTAGTATGAGTTTATTGCAATAAGATATGTGCATTATGTTGCAAAATTGATACCAAACATGTTTTTATCCACAGATTCCTGATCATGATGAAAAAGTTAAATTGTGCTGAACAGGAAACTGTTGGTGTGACTGGTAGATGGTCCACAAATCTCAAGAAAAGCTGCTATTTCCAAATATTTTTGTGGGTGTTATCTTTCATGACACCTTTCTGCAAAAGAAATCTCATATGCAGAAATCTCAATCAGTTTACTTCCACTTCAGTATGATCCGAAACATTCACCCGGAGGAACAAAAGGCAGTAACCCAAATTACTGATGCTCCTGGATTGCATGAATGTAATGTATGTCACAAGAAGTTTTCAAAAAAATACCTTCGTCAACATTTTCTCACTCACACTGGTGAAGAACCATACCAGTGTGAAGTGTGCCATAAGAAATTCGTATGGAAAAACAGTTTTTCAAGGCATTTTTCCACTCACACAGGTGAAAAACCACACAAGTGTGAAGTATGCCATAAGAAATTCTCAAGGAAAAGTCATCTTTCAAACCATATGCTCACTCACACAGGCATAAAACCATATGAATGTGAAGTGTGCCATAAGAAATTCTCAGTAAAAGGTACTCTTTCAAGTCATTTGCTCACTCATACAGGTGAGAAGCCCCACGAGTGCAGAAAGTGCAATAAGAAATTCTCACAGTACCGCAGTCTTTCGATTCATATGCTCAATCACACAGATGTAAAACTCCACGAGTGTGAACTATGCCATAAGAAATTCTCGAGAAAAAGCCATCTTTCAAGTCACTTTGTCTCTCACACAGGTGACAAACCATATGTGTGTGAACTGTGCCATAAGAAATTTGTGAGGAAAAGCAGTCTTTCTAGGCACTTTCGCAGTCACACAGGTGAAAAATCACACGAGTGTGAAGTATGCCATAAGAAATTCTCAGAGAAAGGTAGTCTTTCAAAGCATTTGCTCACTCACACAGGGGAAAAACCACATGAATGTGAAATATGCCATAAGAAATTCACACAATACCGCAGTCTTTCAGTTCATTTGCTCTATCACACAGGTGAAAAACCTCATGAATGTGAACTGTGCCATAAAACGTTTTCAGTGAAAAGCCATCTTTCAACTCATTTTCTAACTCATACTGGTGAAAAACCACACCAGTGTGAAGTGTGCGATAAGAAATTCTCAAGGAAAAGCCACCTTTCAAGTCACTTCCTCACTCACACTGGTGAAAAATCACACATGTGTGAAGTGTGCCATAAGAAGTTCATAAGGAAAAGTAGTCTTACCAAGCATTTGCTCAGTCACGGATGAAAACCACATGCAAGGGAAAAATTATCTTTCAGACCATTTGTTGAGGCACACAGGTGTAAAACAATACCACTGTGAAGTGTATCAGAAGAAATTGTGAAAGTCAAGTCACTTCTCAAGGTATTTGGTCAATCACACAAGTGAAAAACCACAAGAGAGAGTGAGGTATGCCATAAGAAATTCTCAACGAAGAGCAGTCTTTCTAGTCATTTATGCATTCATACAGGTGAGAAGTGTGTTGAATGTGAAAAGTGAGCCAGAAATTCACTACAACAAGTTGTTTTAAACCATTTTCTTAATCTTAGACATAGAAAATCTATTGAACTGAAAAGAGCGATAAAAAAAGTTGTGGAAATTCAGAAGACATAATTACTATGAAAACAAAGGTGATAAAGTATGTCAGTTCAAAATATACAATAAAAACTTCTCTCAGAAAGAGTCTTTTGGTTCATTTGTTTTTTTACACAGGTGAGAAACTGCATGCAAATAAGTAAATACTAAATACTCCTGAATTCTCACAGAAATGCAACCTTTGAATTCATTTGTGTATCTACCCAGGTGAGAAACCTTAGGAATATAAAAAGTGCAACCAGAAATGTTATTGAAAAGTCTCTTTTTGTACCATTTGCTTGCTCATATGCAGCAGAAACCCAACTAAAGTAAATGTGTCACAAGAAATTTTCATTGTAAGTTTTTTTAAATCATTTGCAGGATTCACAGGGCTTGAAAAATTAATATATAAAAAGTTACAATCCCAGCTGGGCATGTGCAGAAATTATTTACCTGCCCAGGTAGTAAAAGTTGGATGCCTAGGAAAATTAAGATAACAAATCAGAACCCTCATTTCTTTTTTTTTTTTTAGGTAAGACTATGTCTAACTCCGCGGATAGTATGGGACAACTTATGGCCAACTGCCTGTGACAAAACTAGGTCCCAATTGAAATCATTATAGCATTAAAAATACATGCTGCACACTGATCATGTTAACACATTTGTGAACAGCATGGAACCCAATTCGCGTACTGCACAAAACATAGCCCGCGCGATGCTCCCTGTGCACGGGGGAGATGATGCAATATCTCTGGGTGTGCCGCCACGTTTGACTCAGTCTATCTCGGCAACCATGAGCACAACACGACTGTGCATGGTATCGTTTTAAAGTTCTTGACGAGATCTATTCAAATATATGAACATTTTGCAGTGGTTTGAACTGAACTATTAAGGTGGACGTAAAGTAATTTTGCTTCCTATACTTCCAATGGAAAAATTTCTGTACACTTTTTCTTCACAATTAATGAGTTCCCAAGGATGAAAATTTGAACATCCATTAAAATAGCTTCATTTTATAACTTGGAATACTTAATACTTTCTAAAACATAACCATAATTATGCAATCCAACATTTGTTTGTCTACTGACGTCATCAAAGTACAGGTCACGCCATCTTTTTTCTGGTTTCAACACCACCAAAGGAAAAGTTATTGATTATTAATATAATTATGGTTATGTTTTAAAAAATATTAAGTATTCCAAGTTATAATATGAAGTTATTTTAATCGATGTTCAAATTTTCATCCTTGGGAACACATTAATTGTGAAGGAAATGTGTACAAAAGTTTTTCCATTGCAAGTATAGGAAGCAAAATTACTTGACATCCACCTTAAAAAGTTGTTTTCTTGTGAACCGGTGAACACTTTTGACAATACAGCAGTTTATCTGGGCAACCGCGAGTGCAAAACGACTATGTGTGGCATCGTTTTAAAGCTCTCAGTGAGATCAGTACAAATATATAAAAAACATATGGCAGTAGTTTAAACTAAATTTTTTAAGAATTGTTTTCATGTGAACAGATTAACGTTTTCAACAATGCCACGGAATTTGCTGAATGAATGCATGGAGAAAATCAAAACTAGAATCAAGAGCAAGTGATGAGGAATGTAAGAAGCCACTATGTTGGGTATTTCGTGTATTGATCTGCTGTGTATTTGCAATGTATTCAGCATTTCTTGTAAAAATTATGTAAGCTACTTTTCATATCATAGACCTGTGTTGGCTATAACAAATTAAATAAATGCTTTGAAACCATACTCGACTAGCTCATTTCAACTCTCCGATCTGCAAGTCGTAGTCCTACGTTCCAAACTGATGGCTCAATCAGAACACAGTATTTTTTTTAGTTAAAAATTATGAACTTTTTTTTACATGTTTTGCATTTTTTTTTAAGGGTCTGTATTCAAAATGTTTAATGAACAAAAGTGTATATCATGATTTAAGATGCTGAACTTGGTACGGAATGATACAGTGATGAAATTGGTATTTGAGGAATTTATTGATCCTGCCATCTTCCTTTCGTTCACGTTTTTGCCCTCTGTCACTAAACACTGGAGGATGGTTCGATCAGAGGCATGCACTCCGTTGCTGACTATAAACAACATTTGGAGCAAAACTACATGGTTCCAATTTTTGGATCTAGAGCATAATCAGAGTTATATAAAAAAATGTATCTGCGTACACAACCATTGAAACAGAAACTTGCTACAAAGTGCGAACCATGGTAACAATTGAATAAGATAATTTAAAGAAAAGTTAATAAAAGAATAAGTAGTTATTAGAACATTACTGATTCCAATGGGGACAAAATAAGTACATTACGATTAAATGTGCTCGGAATGGCTGGATTCATATTTTACCTTCTTCCATGAATGAGGTGGTTAGAATTCACATGGTTCAACTTCCATCAAGTTTTTGTTATTGGGTGCCGGTACTGTGTTTGCATCTGGTTTATGAATTTTATGTATTTATTTAGTGTATAACATCTTGCCGGGGTGGTGGAAAATGGGTAAATGGAAAATTTACAGCAAAAAGGAAAGTTAGGCTAAAACAAAAAGAAGATTTTAAATAACATTTTTATTTTCTTTAATCTGCAAAATATTTTGGAAGCTATCCACTTACAGCACATCTCTACATTCTGCAACTCTAAGAGCAATACCATTGCAGAAGAATATTACTTCTGTAATTCCACTGGAGTTGTATTAAATACAACTTCCAGTTATTAGCAGTGAAATGAAAAAAAGACGCGAGGAATGTCTTTTTTTTTGTAGTAGGAAATTCTATTCAGAACTTTTCAATTTTCAAATTTAGTTACCTGGAGCGGGTAACTACATTTTTATTTACCTGCCCAGGCCAAAAACTTACATGCCTGGGCATCTCGGACATGGTATTTTTCAAGCTATGATTAACCAAATGATTTCGAATCACCCCCCCTCCCAATAGCTATCAATGTGTTATGTTCTGATTATTCCCACCTTACACAAATGAGATCTGTTAGTTTGGACCATCTCAAAGTTTTATAATTTTTACCAGCAAGTTTTCATTTTTCACCTGCTTACATCAACGAGTTATCAGGTGCAAAGTCTTCTGTACGGAACTGTCATGTTGAAGAATACTTTCACGACACTTTTGTATTCTTTTGAGTGCGAAATGAGCTTGAAATTTTTCCCAAGACAAAAAAGAAAAATGCTGTTGTAGCACAATTCCATGTTCATTTGAGCTAAATACATGACAAAATGTGCTAGAAGAAATTTTCAAAGTATCATTTCTTGGTACTTGGGCACATAGAATGGTTATTGAGTTTATAAGTGTAATACAAGTATGCATCTTGAGAGATCTACATTAAAGAAATGAATCACATACACTAGTTGATTGTACACATGGTTAGAAAAATCACTTGTATAAAATAATACACTCTGAATTGCAATAAATAATATGAAACAATGTCATGAGTTTAGATTTCCTCATTTAAAATGTGTAACTGATGTTTTTAGCCTATATTTATTAAATCTATGCATAAGTTTTGGATGTTTTATGGTTGAATATATGTCATTTTTACACAAGAAAGTCATATTTAATCATTATTTCCGCCCCGGTGGCGCAGTGGTCTACGGCGATGGCCTCTGATCATTCGTCCGAAAGGGGTCCGGGTTCGAATCCCGGTGAGGCATGGATGTTGTGTTTGTCTTACGGCACTGGCTCTCTCCCTTCCCTGGAACCAGTGACCCTAAATTAGGGACGGACGACTGCTTATAGCCCATTGAGTTGCTCACGGTGGTCGTTAAACCTCCAATCCAAAAAAAAAAAAAAAAATCATTATCAAAATATGTGTCCTTGTGAGCTATATATAACTTTGCACTATCTATCTGATAGCTGGTGAATATGGTCATGAAAGAAAAACACTGGTTTTGATGCGATGAAGTTGTTGCCCATGTTTTGGAAATTCTCTTGTTCGACGGACCACTGGTCACCCAAGAAATCTTGTGCTGAGCAAAATAAGTGAAAGTCCGATGGAGCTAAATTTGGGGAGTAAGCCGCATGAAGGCGAACTTCTCACCACAGCTGCATAAAGATTTTCTGGGTTGTGGCAGTGGTATTGGGTAGTGTGTTAACATGCAATGCAATAGACATACATGAAATTTTTTCGCGGAATTCCGCTTTTTTTTTTTTTGTCACCATTTGGGTTATTTTTGAGATCGATGCAAAAACTGAAGAGAAATGGGTGGATGGGGGGCATTTTTTCTTCTGGGGGAAGGTATTTCGTCTTTCAAAAGAAAAAACTTTTTTCACTATCGAAAATGAAAGTTAAACGGAGTGAAAATTTCCCCTGTAACAGTGATTATTTTTCTTTTGTGTTGTTCCTTCTGCCCAGTATTGTTGCTAAATAAAATTTTATTCCATAAATATTTGCATTTCAGCTTGAGAAAAAAAAATCCAAAAACTGAAATCAAATAGTGCGAAAGTTTCCTTGTAATCTTCAGACGGGCATTTCTTTCATGTATTTGAAGAATTCCGCGGATTATGTGATTCTCGAGATCGATGTACAACTGAACAGAAATTTGGGAAGGGGTGGTGGTGCGTTGGCGTGGGGTCGTTTTCCGTCAGTAGACAGAATTCCGACTTCTAAAACTTCCTGAAACGGAAGTTAGGTGGAGTGAAGGTTTTTCCCATGATCATTTCTATTTTCTCACGATGTAATGTTGTTAAATATTTTATTCCATAAACATTTGTCTCTCAGTTTGAAAATTGGAGGGAAAATTTCCTCAAACGGAAGTCAGAGACAGAGCAAAGATTTCGCCCATGATCGCAGTCTGTCTTCTCCGCAATGTTTCCGTCTAGCCTGTGTTGCTGTTAAATGTCAATAAATTAAAATTTTGAATACAATGATGTGCTCCAGTTTAATACTTACATAAATAAATTTCGGTGAACAAATTTGTCTTGCTCATGCTGTGCTGTATTCGCACTGTTTCGCATCGGGTTCTGATTTTTCACATGGTTAAAACAGGTCAACATTTTTATTTCTTCACAGCCTTATGTACACTGAAGAGCAATTGAATTAGAGATACCTGTCTAGTAACGTGTAGCACCATCTTTCGCCCTTATGACGGCGGCGATTCGTCTCGGCATGAACTCGACAAGACACCGGGAGCGTTGGGAAGCCATATGGATCTACGACCCCTGAACAAGCTCCTAAAGCCGCCCCGGTGGTGCAGTGGTCTAAGGCGCTGGCCTCTGATCATTCGTCCGTAAGGGGTCCGGGTTCGAATCCCGGTGAGGCATGGATGTTGTGTTTGTCTTACGGCACTGGCTCTCTAACTTCCCTGGAACCAGTTACCCTAAATTAGGGACGGGCGACTGCTTATAGCCCATTGAGTTGCTCACGGTGGTCGTTAAACCTCCAATAAAAAAAAAAAAAAAAAGAACAAGCTCCTACAGTTCACGAAGATTTGATGGAGGGGGCGGGGAGGGGAGTCAGAGCCTTTAACATTGATCTCAATGGCATCCCAGATATGCTCGATCGGATTGAGGTCAGGTGACGTAGCTGGCCCGGAAAGCGAGGTCACGCCGGTGGTGTGTTCATTCAACCATTCGGATACAATTCGGGAGCGATGGCACTGTGCATTGTTTTGTTGCAGGATGAGGTCCCCCAGTGGGATGTTGAAGACGCACAAACTGGAGCAAATGGTAGTCCAGGATATCCCGGTAACGTGGACCTGTGAGGGACGATGTCACACGTACCAGGGGTCCCATTTCAGTCCACGTAAACAGTCCCCAGACGAGAATGCCACCCCCACCAGCTTGAAGAGTACCCTGCTCAAGCTGGTTTCCCACATGTCATGTGGTTTGCACCATACTCGTATCCTGCCATCCACATGTACCAACGTGAATCTCGACTCATCAGTCCAGGCAACATTTTCCCACATGTCTAGGGTCCAGTGGCGATGTTCCCGCGCCCATGCAAATCTTTGCACCCTGTGATGTGTGGTCAGCAGCGTTACCCTCGTGGGACGATGGCTTCTGTACCCCATAGCGAGGAGATGGTTCTGGATGGTGTGGCTGCTTACACGTTTTTGTACACCAGCGTTAAATTGCCGAGTGATTTCTTGCGCTGTGGCCCGTCTATGCGCTGTTACAATGCGAGCTAGCCGACAATGACCCCGCTCATCCACACGCTGTTGTCCACGGCAGTTGGCCCTTGCAGGGATGGTTTTACCGGATTCGATGTATTCACGGTGCACCCGTGCCACAGTGGCTCATGAAAATCCCAGTGCCTGCGCGACTTCCGAGATGGAGTGACCAATTCTTCCAATCCCTGTGTCCCAAAAATGATTGTTTCCGTTACAGTTCTGAAAGGTGTAGTTGACAACTGTAGTGTTCCACAGTAACCTATTTTTTTATTTTTGAGGTTTAACGACCACCGTGAGCAACTCAATGGGCTATAAGCAGTCGCCCGTCCCTAATTTAGGGTCACTGGTTCCAGGGAAGGGAGAGAACCAGTGCCGTAAGACAAACACAACATCCATGCCTCACCGGGATTCGAACCCGGACCCCTTTCGGACGAATGATCAGAGGCCATCGCTTAGACCACTGCGCCACCGGGGCGGCAGTAGTAACCTATTAGACCTGGTGACTTAAGCACATGATAGATACACCACACCTTTTTCTTTCTTTTTTTTTTTTTTTTGATTGGGGTTTAACGACCACCGTGAGCAACTCAAAGGGCTATAAGCAGTCGCCCGTCCCTAATTTAGGGTCACTGGTTCCAGTGAAGGGAGAGAGCCAGTGCCGTAAGACAAACACAACATCCATGCCTGACCGGGATTCGAGCCCGGACCCCTTACGGACGAATGATCAGAGGCCAGCGCCTTCGACCACTGCGCCACCGGGGCGGCACACACCACACCTTGCAATGATGCATATTTTCACTGCATGCTCTGGAATTTTGACTGTGGCACGAAGTGATGACACCATCTTTCGTCCCCAGCAATAATACTGTAATTTTCGCCGTATTATCCGCAGACTGCGAAATTCAGACTGTGACATTCAGGAAAAAATAATTGCCGTATAATCCACACATCATAGATGTTGAACCGGAAGTGGAATTTCCGACAGAAAAGTCGGCCACATAATGACCCAGGAGTCTGAAAAATTCTGTAAGAGTAAAAAAAACGATTTTATTAAATGAAGAAATTCATTTTTAAAGGTTACTTTTTCATATTTTTTATCTCTGGACAGATAAAGGGTGTGGCATTCATAGATCACGCCAATACAGCTCCAGAGTATTGCATTACACCTTGCCAATGAAGAAAGGCTGATACAGAACATGTCGTAGAAATACGATATGTATTTGCGTGCAAGTCGAAAGTTTTTTGAGGAAATCCTGCTTTCAGAGTTGAGGGGATCGGCTCATACGTGGGCCAATAAAAAAAACTTTCGTGAATTCTCGCATGGAATTTACGACTGATTTGTTTACATTCTAAACGACAGCACAGCAACTTTCCGTATGTTACTGTGCTACAGTTTTCTGACCTTTTCAAAACTATCGCGCAGTCACATGATCATATCCTCAATTGTGTCTACCACTTAAGTTTAAATTTGGCAGTGTAACTGAAACGTTTCCGTTTCAAAGACTTCGTGAATAGCTATGAAGGAAAATAGCAGCAAGGACGTTGGTCAAAACGGCGAAAGACGAACTAAACACAACGCAGCGCACACGAGATCCGAAAGGAAGAATGCGTAGGTTCGTGCAGCAAGCGCAGTATGTACATTCATTGCTGGTTGATAAAAACAGAGACGGCACAACAGTCAAAGTTGTCCTCAATGATTTTTTTTTTATTGGAGGTTTAACGACCACCGTGAGCAACTCAACGGGCTATAAGCAGCCGCCCATCCCTAATTTAAGGTCACTGGTTCCAGGGAAGGGAAATAGCCAGCACCGTAAGACAAACACAACATCCATGCCTCACGGGATTCGAACCCGGACCCCGTTCGGACGAATGACCAGAGCCAATCGCTTTGACCACTGCGCCACCGGGGCGGCTCCTTAATGATTCAAAATGACCCCCGCTGTCTCTCCCAACTTACCCGATCTTTCATTATGACATTCCTCCCCGCTTTGTACAAACTCCTGAACTGAGGAAAATTTTTCCGAGGGAATTCCTTTTCCAATTATACCCTCTCCCCTGAGCAATTACACTGCAAATATTTTTTTTAAATCGAAGGGCCGTAAATATATTTTAAACTTTTTTAGCAGATAATGTGCGGATTATACGACGAAAATTACGGTACATAGCGGGAAATGTTCTTTTTTTTTTTTTTTTTTTTTTGGAGGTTTAACGACCACCGTGAGCAACTCAATGGGCTATAAGCAGTCGCCCGTCCCTAATTTAGGGTCACTGGTTCCAGGGAAGTTAGAGAGCCAGTGCCGTAAGACAAACACAACACCCATGCCTGACCGGGATTCGAACCCGGACCCCTTACGGACGAATGATCATAGGCCAACGCCTTAGACCCCTGCGCCACCGGGGCGGCCGGGAAATGTTCACCTTCATGGTAGTGGAACAGATGTGTAATGATAGCCCCATTCATTGATTCATCTGTTGATCCGACAGATGTTTCGGTACCCACGTGGTGCAATTCTTACGATATTCAAGGTGCAAATGCATGATCATATTGACAGTTCCGATGCTCACACCCATACTGTTCCCCAGTTCTCGGATCGTGATTCTTCAGCTGGCCTTTGCATCCACACATGCAGTTGTCATCACTGAAACAGCATGACGTGGTGCTCCTTATCTAGGCTGATCTACAGTGCTTGTTCTTCCACCACTATAAAGCTGGTACTACCACATTACAGTACTACGTGGAAGACAAGCAGGCCCATACACCGCCTTTATTCGTCTGTGAATTCCGCTTGGTGGCATTTTCTGTACTTTCGAAAACTGAATTACAGCACGTTGAGCAACTTTCAGGGGTGAAAGAGTTCCGCCAAAAGGTGGAGTTCCGCTTTTTTTAAATCATCTGGGGAGTTCCTGAGATTGAGAGAAAAAAAAAAAGCTGTTTAAAAAAAAAGCTCATATGTCATATATGTGTCCATATACAGTATTAGGCATCCAAAAATTCATGTAAATTTTCAATCTGCATTATGTAAATTTTGTGTCCATAAACTATCTATCTCAAATCTGAAAAGAAAAACAAATTTTGAATGGAATACGGGATTACACCATATAATACAAATTTTGAAGATGACAATCCATTTTTTGGTGTATATATATGACAAGGATGGTAAGTCAGATAATATCCGAAAACTTTAAAATTTAGTCGGCCTGGAGCGGGAATCGAACCCGCGTCTCCCAGATAATGACCGAGTCTCAAGTTTCAAATTAATTTGAATATAACCACAGGATTCACTAGTCAAAGCAACCAGCATTCATGTTTAGCGAATCTGGAGGTTAAGGATTTTATCCCTAACCTCCAGATTTGCTAAGAATTCTATCATTCATAACATGAATACCGGTTACTTCGACTAACTAATCCTGTGATGGTTATATTCAAATTAATTGGATACTTGAGACTTGGTCATTCTGGGTGGTGTAGTGGTTAGCATACCAGGTCGTTATCTGGAAGACGCTGGTTCGATTCCCGCTCCAGGACCACTAAATTTTCAAGTTTTCGGATGTTATCTGACTTACCATCCTTGTCACATTTGCACCAAAAATGGACTGTCATCTTCAAAATTTGAAAACAAATCAGATCAGTTTATGAGATTGACATTATTGGTTTGGTGTTAGCATATTGACAAAAATAGAATTCTTATTTATTTCTAAAGAAATGTTAGATAATTTTTTGGCTTTTACAGTATATATGCATATATGATGCTTAGGGCAATTAATAAATGCTGAAAGGTTAATTATTTTTGCATATTCCAATGTGGGAAAAGTTCAGCCTTTTTCTACCACTTTCATGCCTGAACTTTGGATGTATCCATCTCCCATGAGGGAACAATAAAATTAATTCAGCATGTTACACTGCTTCCATAACAAATAAGCTGCAATGCAGTTGCATAGCCTTTTAATTGCCTGTGCACTAGTGCCACCCATTGACAAAATTAGGAAGTGGAAATGCACTCCAGCCAAAGAGTGTTACTACTTATTAAACAGCCTTTATACATTGAACCAATCAAGAGTTATTAAAATTGCAAAGCAGTGATCCAAGGATTTATACCAGGAAATGTTCTGATGCTTGCTTTGTTAGTGAGCACACACACACTTTTTTTGTCATTATTTCCAACATGAACATGACCCTCTTTTTAGTCGCTCAACAATATATTGTGTTCTTCTAAGACAAGAATGACAAAAAGGCAATATGACATTCATAAGCATGATAACACTTTATATATTTGTACAGTTCTACAAACATAAAATATCTAGTTCACACCCCCGTAGCAGAACCGCGGCGACGGCCGACGTACATCGCAGATTTATTTTGTACTCATCCCCGTAGAAGAATCACGGCAACGGATGACGTAATCACAGGCTTATTTTGTAGGCTACTCGTCTTTATAGCAGAATCGTGGCGAAGGTCGACGTTTATCGCAGATTTATCTTGGTCTTGCAGACGGAAAAGATATCCGCAGAACCCTATTAAACCATTTGGCAGACTTCCTACTATAGATGCAAGTTTTCTGTCTTTCGAAATTTCCGGAAACGGAAGTTAGGCGGAGTGAGGATTTCTGCCGTAACCGTAATTTTGTTCCTCTCGACGTTCCCTCGATGCTTGTAGAGAGGATTATCCGGTATTGTTGTTAAATATCAATTTATTGCAAAATGCTCGTGTTTTGGTTTAAAACTGGAGGCAACAATTTTCGAAAAGGAAAGTTTGATGGAACCCAGTAATCTTGAATTCTTTTTCTTGTGGTATTCCCTCAGCCTTCTTCGGTCATTAAATATAATTTCATTAGATAAATGTTTGTATTTAAGATTGAAAATCGGGGAAAATTTTCTGAAAACCAAAGTTGTACGGGGCAAACATTTCTCCCTCTAATGACCCTCCACTCGCTGTGCTGCTGCGTTATTGTTTAATCATCATTTAATTGCGTAAATGTTTGCACTTGAGATGGGAAATGGCGAAAAATGTTCCGAAACGGAAGTAGAACGGAGAGAAGATTTCTTCTGTTATGACAATTGTTTTCTAGTGATGCCTCTGCTATTTTTTTTTTTATTTTGAGGTTTAACGACCACCGTGAGAAACTCAATGGGCTCGTTGTTTAATATTTTATTTCATAAATCTATGTGTTTCAACTTGAAAATATTGGCGAAATTCCAAATACAGAGGACCAGAATGTTTTTGATCCTAATTAGCATTGCAATTGCATAAATGTTACCTAGGTTAGGCTTCCTTTTAGGTAGAAAAATATGTCTGTGCATTTTATATTGTTTTACGCATTTAGTGGTTATCTTGCACAGTGACCACCCGCAGATTATTTTGTGACACAATGATATCTGTCGCAGACTGACCAGGAACTTTCTGCTATGGGGGTTCACACTAAGTTATGGTACAATTTAAGTTTCATATATAGATGTGAATCCAGAATGCAATAAATTATAAAACAATGAAAACGTTGGCAGACTGAGCAGGTAATGCCCAGATGTTACAGTTGCCAACATAGTTTGTGCTTTCCAAGGTTCAACTATGAAATTGAAACGCATGTTATTAGTTTTAAGCATTAATGCATATGTATAACTAATATATATAAATTGATTCGGTGAAACCATCAGCAGTTACAATGGCTCTGAAATCCTGCGGTATTGAAGATGCATACATTAATATTATTAATAACATCTATGAAAATGCAACTGCAAAGATTCGTCTGTTTGAAAATACAACACACATAAAAATTGGAAAGGGAGTGAGACAAGGTGACACCATATCTCCGAAGCTCTTTAATGCTACATTGGAAAATGTCTTTCAATCACTGAACTGGGAAAACAAAAGGATAAAGATTTATGGAGATTATCTAACCAACCTTCGTTTTGCTGATGATGCAGTCATTTTTGCAACTACCCCATCAAAGCTGCAGAGTATGATTCAGGAACTTGCTGACAAGAGTAAAGAAGTGGGATTAAAAATGAACTTGCAGAAGACAAAAGTGATGTTCAATGCTTTTACAAGAAATGAAGATTTATCGATTGATGGAGAAAAACTGGAGATAACAGACACGTACGTTTATCTTGGACAGCAGATATCAAGTGAGGGGTCACATTGATGAAGAAATTAATCGGCGTACAAAACTTGCCTGGAAAGCTTTTGGAAGAAACAGCATAATTTTCAAGGGCAATATATGCCATTATGTCTTAAAAGAAAAGTGTTTGATCAATGCATCCTTCCAGTGCTTACGTATGGTGCAGAGACGTGGACCTTAACTAAAAAAGACATACAAAGGCTGCACACAACTCAAAGCAGCATGGAGAGGTGCATGCTTGGTGTAACCAGGAGAGATAAGAAGAGGAACTCGTGGATCCGGAAAATGACAACAGTGGAAGACATCATGATTAGAGTTAAATCCCAGAAATGGCAATGGGCTGGACATACTGCCAGAAGGACAGACCATCGATGGACAGCCGAAATTTTCGATTGGATTTCAATGGACAGGAAAAGACTCAGAAGAAGACCACATGGGAGAAGGGTGGATGAAATTCGAAAGTATGCAGGAGTGACATGGAGGAGACTGGCACAAGACAGACCGTTGTGGAAGAAACTTGGGGAGACCTTCGTCCAGCAGTGGATTGATAATGGTTGTTGTTGATGATGATGATGATGATAACTAAGCTGTTCTCAGAGTTTCAGAGGTTAGAACCTCTCCAGCATGCAAGCAAGACCACCTCTCAAATCATTGTTACTTATTGTGTTGGAATTTAACTTACTGTTGATGTATCACAATAGGGTCCATTTACAGTGAGTGATCTGAGCACACAACTTGAGCTACTGATTGGATCTATGCCTTAAACTAGAACTTTGATCTTTTGTACATCGTTCTTATTACCTTTTTCTTTCAGACAGTTCTGGGCCTTGCCTTCCAATGATTTCTGCAGCCTTTATCTTTCTTGCCACTTGAGCTAAATAAATTCTCGTAGTAACTGATCACTCATTATTTTAATATGGCCTGAACACTTAAGAATATTTGTCTGCACTGCACTAACATTTTGCTTTGCAAAACACATCTTTTCCACACAAATCACTACAAACCCCTCAAAAGTAAAACCTCTCCGGCATGCAAATGACTCCAGTGTCTCTTTTGCAGCTCCCAGGTTTCACTACTGTACAGCAGAAAACATATACTTCTGTACACTGCCACTCAAGACCTTTTTGACATTCACTTGCCTCTTTCAACATATAATCTGTTTTCTTTGTCAAGCACACTTCCTAGTTATATAAACTCATTCGTGTGGTCTAACTCTATACTTTCCTCATAAAAAATGACTGTTTTTTTCCTTATTTATACTCAACTGGAATTTATACAAACTTTATTTGTCCTGGACAACATACACAGTAACTCATGTTTGCTCTAAGTAATGTCATCAGCTTACAAGAACCTGTTCACGTGGAAAAGCATAGACCAATGCTGTCGTATTGCATCACATAGGCATGCATCTATCCATAAATATACTGGTCACGAAAAAGTTAGGGCTACTGCATGTAATGAAGGATGTATGTATCTGCCTTGAGTAACACACAGAGTTGTATAAACATGAAAGGTATCTGCGTACACAACCACTAAAACAGAAAACTGTCTGCAAACCCGCGAAGTGTGAACCACGATAATGAAACACGATAAAAATCAATAAAACAATAAATAATTATTAGAACATTACAGATTCCAATGGGGACAAAAGCAATACATTACAATTGAATGTGCAGCAATGTGTGCGAAATGGAACTATTTATGGCAAAATATTAAAGTACTGGACTACAAACCTCATAAAAACAAGAGACTAATTAGAGAAAGTTTTTATATCCAGAAAAACAGTTCCTTCAATGAACCTTCAAAAATTATAAATGGCATTTTCAACAACTCAATTCAAAAATAGTAGACTTACAAAATATATAATGAAAAGATTTGAATGTAATAGCTTGCAACTGAAAAAGGAACCTGGCTGCAAACTTTAAGAATTTTCTCTGTAAATGAAACTTTTGATACAGTTCCTATACACTGAGAACAGGCCTTGATAAAATCTAGAGGCCAGGAACGTTTGAAAAAACAAAAGAACTCGGAAAACGTGAAAAATAATTGAAAATTCTTCAAGCTAAAATAGAATTCAGTATATTAATCTGAGTAAATTCTTGAGTAAGTGTTTTAATTCCTGTAAATATTTTATTTTATTTTTTAATCTACAAGCAAACACTAACTGCAAAATCTGCTAATAATTTGGAAACTATCCGCGTACAGCGTACGCCTATATTCTGCCAATCTGGTAGCACACACTGAAATAACATCTGTGAGGCTACGTATCACAAACAATAAAGAGCGCATTTACAAAAACAATTTCTTGTTCAATTTCTGCACCCAACAAAGTAGCACTGCAGTATAGACAAAATGGTAAATTTGGAGAATGTTCATATCTATAGATTTCAGTACCCGGTAGCATCACCTCTGAGTTGAAGAATGTCTTGACACCTACAAGACATACTAGCTATGGCATTATTGACGAGTGTCTGGGGACTCGTTAGGGAGATCATATTACAGACAGCACATTACGGAAGTCTGCCAGTGTACTGGGGTATGGAACATCGTTATCCACACATCGCTGTACAGTGTCCCAAATGTTCTCAATATGATTAAGGTCAGGAGACCTTGGAGGCAGCTGTATTGATTCAATCCCATGATTTTTCAGTTCCTGAAGTGCACTCCAGGCACACTGACTGGTTGCATTGTCGAGAAAACAGAATGCATGTCTAATAGTTGCATGAAACAGTGTCACATGGTTTCATTCCAGTACACCAAGGCATTCATTTTGACTTGACAAACAAACAAGGAAGTAGGGCCATTAAATCGCAGTCTTGCCCAGACCATAACTGTCACCGGTAAGGGTGGATAGACTGCACATAGTGTAGTGACATTTGTATGCCAGATCTTCACATGTCCTCGTCGAGTATCAGGATAAAGAGTGAAATGGGATTTGTGTGGGAAAAGTGGCGTAACTCTGTTCATGACATGTACAGACATAAAAAAAAAGGAGCCACCCCCACCCCCTTAACTTTGGGACCGTTTGCCGCATATAAACAAGTAAGGTACTATCACATGATGCGAAGAAGCATGCTAATTAACGTGCTAATTATCTAAAGTAAAGTAAAAATATCAACGTTTACCACAATCAAAGGTTTATTATATATCGACTATAGTTTCGCAGAGCTTCTGGCTCGGCTTCATCAGGACGAATGGAGCGTAAACATTCAAATCATTGTGACATTATCAGAATTCTGACGGTCACGGTTTTTGGTAAGTAGTTTCCACGCGCTTGAAGGAAATGGAGTCGACGTCATGTCGTTGACAAGCAGTGAAGAGTTCCGGTATATGTGAAAAGCTTCTAATACATTAAGCTTTATCGTTGAATCAGGTTTATCAATGAGCATAGCGTTTCCGAACAGAAATTTATGGTTGTTGTCGTGACATTGCTGGGCTATAGACGACTTCTTCAGTTCACAATTCCGTACGTAGGTCTGGTGTTCCTTCACACGGAAAGTTAAAGCCCTGCGGGTCTGTCCTATATACGAAAGTCCACATTCACAAGGTATCTGATAAATTCCCTAGGAATTTATATCTTCGACACAATCTTTGGATCCGAATTATTTTATCTTGTTTATGGGTTTGAAAATAACTTTAAAATTAAAATTCTTGAGAATTTTTGAAATTCCGAAGCAAATCCGTGGAGCAAATGGGATAACCGCCCAATTCTGTCGTATTGGGTGGTCTACCGGCGTGAGTGAGCAGACAGGCTTTGGTTTCCTAAATTTGTGAACAGCTTTATCTACGACGGAACGTGTATATCCTCTGTGTACTGCAATTCGTTTAAGAAAATTTAGCTCTTTCTGCAAGGAATCCTCAGCTGAGCATATATGTATTGCACGATATACGTATGTGTAGAAGGCAGATATTTTTTGTTTCCATGGGTGATTTGATTTTGCATGTGGGGGTAAGGAAACAGCGAATGGTTTTCGATAAACTGTTGTGCTAAAGGATCCTTCAGAGCGTGACACAAGGACGTCAAGAAATGATAAGCAGTCATTATTTTCAGTGTCACATGCGAACTGTATACGAGGATCAATTGAATTGATGAGTTCCACTAATTTAAGTATTTCCGAATTCATGCCTTTCCAGAGAACAAAAGTATCATCCACATATCGAATCCAAAGGTCAAACGTAACGAGCTGAAAGAGTTTGTCCTCAAAATGACGCATATAGACTTCGCATAAAATAGGCGAAATGGGCTACCCATTGTAAGGCCTTCCGTCTGTTGGAAAAATCTTCCACGAAAAAGGAAACTGTTTTGTCTGGTACCGATTTCCACTAGTCTCAAAATTTGTTCTACTTCCGGTTGACTGAAATGATGTTCAGTGAGACTCACTTTCAATGATTCGAGGGTTCCATTCAGTGGGATGCTTGTGAACATGGATTTCACATCGAAAGATAACATGAATTGATCTTTGTACGGATGTCGTTTTAGTCGATTGACAAACTCTATGGAATTTTTTACAGTTGTTTTGTTCGAAGAAGTCGTTAAGGCGGATAATTTTGAAGATAGAAACGTGGCCAATTTATGTGTAGCTGAGCCAATTTTGCTGACTATGGGACAGAAAGTGATACCAATCTTATGTATCTTTGGAAGTGCATAGAAACGCGGACAACGGGCATATGAGGTCTTTAGACGACTTTTTGAACTTTGGTCAAGAGTTACACAACTTAATATCGCTTTTCGAACTTCCTTTAATTGTTTCTCCAATGGATCCTTTTTTATTTCTTTTTAGGGTACTTCGGAAATAAGTTTTTCAACTTCTGTCTCATAATGTTTTTTTGTCGAGAATAACAACTTGTCCTCCTTTATCTGCTTTAGTAACGACAATATCTCGATTTGACTGTAATTCTTTTAAAGCATTATATTCTTCTTTGTTGAGATTGGGTTTAAATGGTGGAAAGGACTTCGATGTTATTATCTGGCTGACACAATGTCGAATTGTTTGTTTTTGATCAATGTTTAGATCGCTTTTTATCAAGGATTCCTCAACCGACGCAACTATATTGAATACAGGTACCTTTTTCGAAATCGCAAAATTCGAATTGTAAAGTAAAATTTTTTTTTTAATTTCGCTCAGCTTAAAAGAAGAAAGGTTATATATTACTTCATTATCCGAAAAGGCATCCTGAGTTTACGCAGCGGAATTTTCTTTATTGTTGTTGTTATTCGATAGTTTTTCAAATTTTCCTTCTAATGTCATTTTATGAGTAAACGACATATTGTAACTCCTAGACCAAGTTTTGCCGTCCAGGTCAGAAAAATCTGGCAACGTTTTAGCCAGTAAAAGATGTAGGTCATACAGTTCGACTTCAACGTTTGCAATATTTTCCCTCGTATCTTTAATAACAGTTCTTAATAGTGCAAACGAAGCATTAGATATGGCTTTCTTGACGTTATGGGATGTTCGTAAGTTGCATTTCAGAGATATAAAATTTGGTAATATCTGGTATCTCTTACATCGAAGCAAGAAGTTTAGGTGGTTCAGTAATCTGAACTTCTTTATCCTCAGCTTCGAAAAACGGTTGATGGTCGCAGACAGAGAGTTTGTCATAATCAAGATCAAGAACTAAGATGTTATGTTCCTGAATAGTCAATATCGGTATTAAATAAGTCCACAAATACGGAAGCGAAGCAAGATGTTATATTCCGTCTCCCGTTGTAGGATATTTCAATATACTTACGCACCAAACGGTAGTCGAAGGTCCAGTTGACAAATAAAATTATATATAATTTATGACTACAAACTTGTGGTGTTGAATAAAGTAAAAAATATCAACGTTTACCACAATCAAAGGTTTATTATATATCGACTATAGTTTCGCAGAGTTTCTGGCTCGGCTTCATCAGGACGAATGGAGCGTAAACATTCAAATCATTGTACATTATCAGAATTCTGACGGTCATGGTTTTTGGTAAGTTCTAATTATCTCTCTATCTCCGAATTTTTCCATATAAAGGATATGGTATTTTATGCGCATTTTATTTAGCACATGAAAAAAAAACCCTAAATCGTAAATATCGTCTAAAACCGATGATTCATAGCAAACGCATTTGCAAATAAAGTTAGAGGGAGCACCCATAAATCTACATCTGGGAAACGCACCTGTAATGCTTTTTTCCCTGCAAGAACAGCGATAATGCTGGAAAGTCTGCATCTTGCCCGAATCGCTGACAAATTGAATACAGAGTACAGGTGAGCACAGAATCATGCCCATAATCTGTACAATAACTTGGACACAGCCCATCTAGGGACGGGGTTTTTTACTCTTGTTGTTTTCTGTATAACAACTTCATTTATTCGTGCTAATGATTTGAATTAGTGTTAGAGTAAACAGTATATATGTTTCTGATAATCAAAAACCCGAATATGTGCAAGCTGAAATTTGTTTTGAATTTTCGTGTTTCTGATCATTACATTTTCTCGGGGCACTGAGTATTCACTTATCACTGAAAGGTTGTTTCATAATAGAAAATTGTAGCAGAACCACGCAATCCGTGTTCTTAGCGTCTTTTGTAAGAAAGATCGTGCTGATGTTACTGGTTTGTCCGACAGTCTGTGGACATCATATCTCTGCAAATATTAGTCTCATTTAAAAAATTCTTTTTGTATTGGGAAGCTTGAAATGTGTGAATGATGATGCCTCTACAGGACGTAAGTACGGATATCGAATTCAAAATACATTTTATTCCATATATTTACTTCTAAACATTCGATTGAAAACATTCTTTTACCTGTCAATTCCATTTCTAGCGAACACGATTACCACAGAACTACAACTGAACGGGCCCATTTGCAAAAATTTTCCCGGGCCCTTTTGCGACTACCAATCTGGCCCTTATGTCTTGTCCCTTAATCCTGTGAATCCCCAAATCCCTCCCAATTCTAATCGGCTTATCTCGGGTTTGGTCGCCTCCTCCCCTCATTTCCTCGTTCAAACTCATACTCAAAATCCAGAAAAAGCCCCAAAACAAAGGGCATATTTCTTTTTTCAACCTGTTTATCATGTTTTGTAGTCTGAACAAGGCAAAAAAACGCCCACAAGAAGGAACTTTTTTCTGAATCTTGGATAGAATGATCAAACAATATTTTTCCTTATCGGAAAACTTGACCTTTACTAGTAGCATTAACATGGCCCAAGCCATGAAAGGCCTCCTTCTTTAACTTCATAAGGTCCTCAGCAGATTTCGCTTGGGCTAAATTCTTGTTTGTCTTTTTTTTTTTTTGACCTTATGTTGGTTGCCCCTTAATTATGTTTCCTTTGAATCTCTTTTCTGGTACTCATTTTCTGTTACTTGCCTATCTTCTTCTTCACTTGTGCTGTCTCGCTTAGCAAAGAATCGGGAAGTCTGAATATCTGCATTATCCCTTGGAATAATGTCATTGAGATCTTCCTTATTATCTAGAAAGCCCATAGACAAATCATCTGAATCCTTCTTATCCATTGTACTGCCCCAATCCGTGTTCATATTCAGGTTGTTTTCATTACTTGGTTCTGCAATACTCCTGACCGATTCTAAGCGGATCTTAGGGCCGTCTTCCAGGATTTCTACTTCACTCTCTTCACTATACGCCATGTGGGGATCATCTTGGGGTTCCTCTACTCCTTTTTCTTCTTCATTGTGTGCCCCTTCTACCATACACTCTATTCCTGTGATCCCATTTTCTACTGTGGTGCTGATAGCCAGAGATTCCATGGCGGGTAACAATTTCCCTGCCCCTTCTTTCTTGTCGCTTCTAAATCACTGGAGCTCTCATCTTCAGAAAGGGGTCCTTTTCCCTTATTTCCAACCGCGGGTTCTATTGCACTATTGGGCTCCTCACTGGTTTTCACCGCTGTTCCGTGCTTGTCTCTAGTTTCTTATTCATTGCTTTCTTCTGCAGATGAGTTGCCTCTATTAGTTCTTCTTCAGATGGTTCATTGAAAGTTCTCGTTGCCTGAGAGTAGCTGCTCCGGGAACAGTTCTCCTACAGTGATCTTGGGACCCACAAGTCCCGCAAAGGTTCATTGCATGATTCAATCAGATGGTTTTCACTGTAACAGTTCTGTGAAGTGTAGTCGTTATACTGAAAACCCATGTTCCCAGGTTTGTTGCATCTTCTGCATAATTTCTTTTGTCCGCTGTATACGTTCATACAGCGGACTTCATGGATTGTTAGAAAGTTTGCACAGGCTTATCCATATCAAGTACAATTATATGTGTTCCTGACAGTGCTCCCCTCATATGTATCTCTTTATCTGTCCTGGCTTCGCACTTAACATTAAGTACCTTCCCGAATTCTATCCCTGACCTCCTCATTGGACACCCCATAGTGCAGGTATCTCACATAGACATATTTGGTGTCCCTTCCAGCTTTCTCTACTTTTATGTCTTTCCCTTTTACCTTTAGTTGAGCCCAAATTAGCTCATTCACTAGCTTTTTATTTCTCAAGACAATATCTAACTTCTTGTTAGTTATCCTCTGAATTACCTTGAAAATCCCTTCTGTTGGAGATCCTACATGCTTCCAAATTGCTTTAGTTACCTCGACCTCACTAAGCTCCTCATGGATAACAATAATTGCATCCTACCGCAATCTTTGCCTCGATAGAGCCATGCCCCCTCAGAATGAAATGTAACGGGATTTCATTCCAAGAAGTATGAAGAAACCAATCCAAAAACTATCAAAATCGAAAAAATCAGAACGACTAACCCCCGTCGGTCGAGAAAAACGAAGAATCACGTTAATCCAAGGCACACTGAAGTCACAGTCCGACGGAACCGCCGCACGCACTTGTACCATATACTTTGGTAAACCTATTTCACTGCCTTTCCACTTGGTTGACAGGGGAACCCAAATTTGCAATTTTTATAATAATGTTATGTTATAAATTTATTTTTGTTGAAAGTTCTATTTCGATTGGACGAACTATTAAGAGAACTAATAAAATTTCTAACTCAGTGAGACATTTTAAACATTTCAGATTGTGAGCTCCGCCTTCTATCTACTGCTACCACGTCAACTATCATGAAATGCGACACGTTGATTGGTGCAGAAAAGTAGCGTTTATTTTAAATAAATAGTATTATGTATATTAAGGAGCAAATATAGATATTTAATTCATTATATATTGTTATTTAAAACTGTTACACTTTTGTTTCCATATGGCTTTGAAACATTACCCTTAAAGTATCATACATATGCGTGTCTTTCTTCTGTGACAGAGTAAAAAAATGTTAAGAAGGGGGGGGGGATGGGGCGTGTAGACTTCTGACCAGGACCCTGGGTTACCATGATCGGGCCCTTGTTTTAGGAACAGAATGTTCAATTTTTTTTTTGATTGGAGATTTAACGACGACCGTGAGCAAATTAATAGGCTGCAAGCAGCAGCCCGTCCCTAATTTAGGGTCACTGGTTTAAGGGAAGGGAGATGGACAGTGCTGTAAGACAAACAAAACATCCATGCCACACCGGGATTCGAACCTGGAGCTCGTTCGGACGAATGACCAGAGGCCCACCCTCTTGTAAAACAGGCAGAAGTAGAACGTGTAAGCAGTATGTAGCACTAATATGCTTCACTGCAACAGGTAATATTTATTTTTACATTTTCAGACAAGTGGTATAGTAATACCGACAGAGGTGACATTTCGTTTCACTTGACGTTTCGCAGGACCCGTTTTCAATACTCTGTCAACAATAACAAATCAGCAATTTTTGAATGACGCCACGGTGACGCAGTGGCCTAAGCGACGGATTCTGATCATTCGTCCGAAAGAGCTCTGGGTTCGAATCCCAGTGAGGCATGGATGTTTTGTTTGTCTTACGGCAGTGGTTCTCTCCCTTCCCTTGAATCAGTGACCCTAAATTAGGGACGGGTGGCTGCTTATGGCCCATTGATTTGTTTACAGTGGTTGTTAGCCACCCCGGTGGCGCAGTGGTCTAAGGCGCTAGCCTCTGATCGTTCGTCCGTAAGGGGTCTGGGTTCGAATCCCGGTCAGGCATGGATGTTGTGTTTGTCTTACGGAACTGGCTCTCTACCTTCCCTGGAACCAGTGACCCTAAATCAGGGACGGGCGACTGCTTATAGCCCATTGAGTTGCTCATGGTGGTCGTTAAACCTCCAATAAAAAAAAAAAAAACAGTGGTTGTTAAACCTCCAATCCAAAAAAATAAAAATAAATTTGAACATTCTGTTTCTAAAACCAAAGTCCGATCATGGTAGCTCATGGCCCTGGCCAGAAGTCAACACTGGCCCCCCTAACATCATTTTTTTACTGTGTCACAGAAGAAAGATACGCATATGTATGAAACTTTAAGGGTAATGTTTCAAAGCCATATGCAAACAAAAGTGTGACAGTTTTAAATAACAATATATAATGAATTAAATATCTAGATTTACTCCTTAATATGCACGATAGTATTTATTTAAAATAAACGCTACTTTTCTGCGCCAATCAATATGTTGCATTTTACGATAGTGCACGTATGGTAGCACTAGATAGAAGGCGGAGCTCACAATCTGAAATGTTTAAAATGTCTCACTGAGTTAAAGACATTTTATTAGTTCTCTTGATAGTTCGTCCAATCAAAATAGAACTTTTAACAAAAATAAATTTATAACATAACATTATTATAAAAATTGCAAATTTGTGTTCCCCTGTCAAAATGGGGGCCCTGGGCACAGACCCTGGAGATAATCCGGGCCTCCTAAAAAAGTGTTTGTGAATTGGTAATTGTTGATGATCATTCTGTTCTGAGTGTATTTGAAATGGTGACTGTTGACAGAACATTGCAAATCTTGTTCCTTAATTGGCAATCTCAGCGGTCCGCTCACCCTCTAGCGGCAAAAGGAAGAATTACTGTAGTACGGGTAACGTTTTTGGCTCAATGCTTCGCTGTTGGTAGATCGCTCATTACGTTCAGTTGTCGTAGTTTGGTGTATTTTTGCATTCATTCTGTAATTAGAGAATTGTATAATGGAGAATTCCGTGAAGAAGAACAAATCATATTGTTGTGTCCCGCAATGCCGTTCCCAAGGTTTCGGCTATGTTTTTCACAAATTAGTATAAACGTTTGTGCCTTGCGTTTGAAATAATTCCAGTGAAATGCTACTAACCTAGTAACGTCTTTGAATGAATAATAAACAAGGCAGCATGTTTTTATTGCATAGTAGTAATTAAAAAATCCGCATTCCTACATAATCTTGAAAACAAATAATTGCTGTTATCTATATAAATTTATACTTCATTATGGAACAAGATTTGCAATGTTCTGTCAACAGTCATCGGTTCAAAAACGCAGAACCCAATGATGATCCACAATTACCAATTCACAAACACTTTTAGGAACAGAATGTTAAAAATTACAAATGTTATTGTTGACAGTATTGAAAATGGGTCCTGGGAAACGTCAAGTGAAACGAAATGTCAGCTTTTAATAGTAATCCGGATTAGAACACCCCTGTCGGTATTACTATATCACTTGCCTGAAAATGTAAAAATAAAAATTACCTGTTCCACTTCTGCCCGCTTTACAAGAGCACTCAAATGACTGTATAGAAATTTCACTGTTACTTGTATCTAAAACACCGTTGATGGAGTGAGGCGACGACGTTATTGCCGTGGACTGAATGCAGTGCGAAACTATGAGAATTTCTCTTCCATCTTAATTCCACAAGGAATTATATGGCCTACATAAACAATCACTTCCCCTTCTTTAAGGCATCTTGAATTTTCGGAAGCATCCGCAAATTTCATTATTTCAAGGATGAAAAGCGACAAACCAGCCATTCTAACATTCGACTTTATGGAAACACGTGCGACGTTACCCGTACTAGAGAAGTTTGTTTACGTTTGCGCAGCGTCCCTTATAGGTCGTTGAGGTTCCCAAATGGAGTTTAAATTCATATTGATAACAGCAATTACTTGTTTTCAGGAGCATGTAGAAATATGGAATTTTAAATTATTACTATGCAATAAAACATGTTATCTTGTTTATTATTCATTCAAACACGTTACTACATTAGTAGCATTTCACTGGAAGGATTTTGAACGCAAGGCACAAACGTTTATACTAACTTGTGAGAAACATAGCTGGAACCTTGGGAACGACACTGCAGGACGCAACAATATGAATTGTTCTTCACGGAATTCTCCATTATGCTACTCTCTAATTTCAGAATGAATGCAAAAATACCCCAAAACAAGCTAACCGAACCTAAGTGACAATCTATCAACAGCTGAGAATGTTATCCCGACCATGGCTTTCTGGGATTAATCGTACGATTAATCGCAGAAAGCCATGTCCGTACTATAGTAGTTCTACCTTTCGCCGCTAGAGGGAGAGCGGACTGCTGAGATTGCCAATTAGTGATTTGGTGACTTTTGGAATGAGTAAATTGGCAACACTGCCAGAAACCAAACATTAGTGTGCTCTTTGTGTGTGTTCTGTGTTGATTGTGGAAAGCAAGTGTTGACAGTGTCGTGCTCGTGAAGAGTGTCTCGTTTTAAGGTGAAATTACCTAATCTTCACGTATTTCAAAGTAAAGTTTTACCATTCATTACTTTGCAACAGGTTAGTCCATTTCTTTAGTTTTATTTTGCAATAGCTAAGTCCGTTTCTATAGTTTAATTTGCAATAGGTGAGTCTTCATTCATTATTTTGCACTAGGAGCTGTATAGTTTTGATTATAATTGATTTGGGATTCTACTTTCGTTGGGCGTAATGAAACGTAAAAGATCTCGCAGTTGTGACTCGGCACTTACGGTCAAGGCTGCCGCAGTAAGAACGAAGCACGGTTTATCTCCTGTGATGCGAAGTACTGCAGTAGGCGGATTTGATAGCAGTTACGTGACACTTCTAAAAGGATCAGTATCATCTTCCACAGTTGTACAAGATTTGGAAGAACTGAAATGTGATTCTGCCGAAGCGAATGAAAAAAATCATTCTATTGATACTATTCCACAATTAGTGTGCAGAGAAAAGTATGAGGAAGTAGAAGAAAAGGCTGTTCCTTTACTTTTGCAGCATGGAACTTACGCAGACGTAAAAAGCAAAGAGTGTATTAAAATTATTCTTGAGTATAATGATAATCGGAACTTGCACATGCACACATTTTCTAAGTTTTTACTCATTGCTGCTGCAAAGGATGGACATGCAGAAACTTTAAAATTGTTTCTTGATCTTGCATGCAGTGCTGATTTAAACTTGAACAAGAAGGGATTACTAGTAATTCCACTTATAGCAGCTGCTAGAAATGGTCACCAAGAGTGTGTAAAAATAATCCTTGGTTATGGTTCAAATCAAAGTGTGAACTTGAATGAATTAATGAAATCTGTACTCATTATTGCTGTAAGGAATGCCTATGCGGGATGTTTAAGACTATTTCTCGACTGCAATTTTGATTCAAACTTGAACATGAGGTTCCTAGAGATTCTACTCATGACTGCTATCCAGAATGGTCATGCAGCATGTGTCAGAATACTCCTTCATCACCATATTGAACCTAACCTGTACATTGATGAATTTGTAAAGGCATCATTCCATGCTGTTAAGGAAGATTATGCAGAATGTGTAAAAATACTGGATTACATTGCTGATCCAAATTTAAACACAGATGAATTATCAAAAACTCCACTCATTTGTGCTGCTAAGAAAGGTCATAAAGAATATGCACAAATACTATGTGAATGCAAAGCTAGTCTGTGCTTGAATATGTATGAATTATCAGAGACACCACTCATTGATGCCACAAAGAGGGGTCATAGAGAGTGTGTAAAAATACTCCTTGAACATAATGCTGATCCAAATTGGGAAAAAATTCAATTACAAGAAACTCCTCTCATTGTTGCCGCTAGGAATAGTCACACCCAATGTTTAAAACTTCTCCTTGATTACAAAGCAGATCCCAATTTGAGCACAGATGAATTTGCAGAGACTCCACTTATTGCTGCTGCTATGAAAGGTTATGCAGAGGGTGTTAAAATTCTCCTTGAATGCAATGCCGATCCAAATTTTAAAAAGGGTCAATTACTAGAGACTCCGCTCATTGTTGCTGCTGGGAATGGCCACACAGAATGTGTAAAACTTCTGCTTGATCACAAATCTGATCCAAATTTGAGTGTCGATGTATTTCCAGAGACACCACTTATCGCTGCTGCTGAGAAAGGCTACACAAAGTGCATTAAAATTCTCCTTGATTATAATGCTGATCCAAACTTGAATGCAAGTAAATTTCTAATGACCCCACTCAGTACTGCTACTGAGAATGGCCACACGGAATGTGTAAAAATTCTGCTTGAATACAAATCTGATCCAAACATGTGCACAGGTACATATTCAGAGACTCCACTTATTGCTGCTGCTAAGAAAGGCCATACAGAATGTATGAAAATACTCCTTAATTATAATGCTGATCCAAACTTAAAAAACTGTAAATTGCAAGAGACTCCACTGATTGCTGCTGCTAAGAATAACAACATAGAATGTGTAAAAATTCTACTTGATCACAGTGCTGATCCAGACTTGAAAATGGATGGATTTTTAGAGACTTCACTTATTTCTGCTGCCAAGAATGGTTACGTGAAATGTGTAAAAATGCTACTTGATTACCAATCTGACCCAAACTTGACTGTGGATATATTTCCATATTCTCCGCTTATTGCTGCTGTTGAGCGTGGCCAAGCAGAATGTGTAAAAATTCTCCTTGATCATAGTGCTGACCCGAATTGGTTTGTGCATATGTCAAATATAGGTTGCTTTGTCCCACCCCTGCATTTGGCTATTTTTCATAATGACTCTGTTTGTGTAAAACTTCTATTAGGCAAAATGGATCTCAACTGCCTATTGAATGCTCATACTTTACCTCGTTATATGTGTCCGCTTCAGATGGCTATTGAGTATGGCAGCTATGAGTGCTTCAAAACTCTTCTTTCTTGTGGTTTCCCAGTAAATAGTTTACACCACAGGGAAATGAATGAGTTGGACAGCCTGCATTATCATTTCGAAATCGACGTAGATATTCCACAACTTCCTAATCACCAAACTGCCTTGTCATTATCTGCACGTATTGGAGATTTAGAACTGATGAAAATTTTATTGAAATATGGAGCCAGTGTGAATCCAGTACATTGCAGTGTTAATAATGATGATGGTGTGCAGTTGGAGCCCTCCTACCCTCCAATCTTCAGTGCATTGTCCGGTGAAATGGAGATCGCAGACTTCCTCATTGAACACGGCTGTGATATCAGTTACCGTCGTGAAGATGTTCCTTCCAATGAATGTTTGCTCTTGTCTTTCGGTAAGTATTCTGCCACCAAAAATTTGCTTCTGTGGGGTTCTGATCCACAGCTCCTTTTTCAGAAGGGAAGTATTAACAGTCAACAATTATTTGTTTGTCGTTTGAGTGATATGGAGTTGATGAGTCAAAATGACATTTTGGTTATTTTAGAGCTTCTGCTTCATTTCACTGTAGTCACTGAACCAGTTAAGAGTTCTTTCCTTGCTCTTTCTGTAAAATGCCAGGAAGTTTTGGGGAACATTTATCAAGCTGAAAGGTGGAGTGAAATCTTGCAGAAAGTTGATAAACCATCATCTCTGAAGGACTTGTGTCGTGCGAAAGTGCGACAGTCAATGATTTCCCAACACGGTCATTCCTCTTTCAAAAAAGCCATTAATGATCTTTACTTGCCACAAATTTTAAAAAAATATCTTTTATACGGTGATTGACGTATGGAGTTTATGTTAGTAAACTCTTTGTGGATTCTGTTCTTGGAGTAATTTGGTAAGTATTCCAGGTATAGTATGTATAATTCTAGTTAAAGTTAAATGAGAACAGTTATGATTGATGCATATTTTAAATAAATATATATATTTTTTGCCTCCCTCTCTGTTCAGAAATAATTTCAGTAGTTTTTGGTAGGCTTTTAATCAGAAAATGTTTGAAATTTCTCACGTAAAAAAAAAAAAAATATCTGAGAAATTTCAAAACAAATTTGGGGAAATTTCTTTTTTATTTTCAGTTTCAAAATAAAAATAAAGGGAATGAAACTATCATGTTTAAGTTATGTGAATTTTTTTATTTCTGAATTAAAGTAATTTACGATTGTAAAATATTCACGCACATTGTAAATATTCATTTTCAGATTGTAAATATTCATTTTCAGATCGTAAATATTCATTTTACTCAATATTTAGATGTAAATATGGGGAATTTTAGGCAGAACACATACTGTGATATTTTGTGTACCTCTTTTCTATTAAAAAGTTATGTTTTGGTATTTCTCACTGAAAGGAATTTTGGTAAATATGTAGTTAGCATCCTAAATGATTTCATCGGAAAATTGTTAGCACCTGGAAAAAGTGCAACGTAGAGATTTTAGAGTATGGAAATTAGTGGCAAATGGTGCAAAAATTTCATATATTTTAAATGTCTTTTAAAGATTTTTCTCGTGATATTTACCTGTAAGTACGATGCTGTGAAGAAAAGCTGTGGTAGGCTTAATGCATCGCTCCGAAGACGATGTGAAGCTTTGCTCAGTTAAAAGGAAGGTTCGTTGCTGTACAATATTTACGGCAGAACTGCGATTGCAAAACCCCTGGTGTCACAGGTGAATATGAAACGGAGACTACGGTGGTGCCAGGAACATAAAAAGGGTAATTCGTGTTGAATACACATTTTATCACTGCACTGTATACCTTTCATTTATTTAGACATAGTTAAATTTAAGCTTAGTAGTTACAAGGGACCACTGTCTATTGTCCAGTGCAATTAAATGAATAAATATAATCTTAAAAGTTGTATTTTGCTTCAACCACATCAACCAAATTTTCTAGACAGTTTTTATTATAAAGATAATTTAATCATTTTTATTTGGTCTCCCACTATGTTCACCAATAAAATCTCCACCATAAATTGATAGCAGTGGATAGGACAAAATTTTCAAGCAGTACTTACTTTTGCTTACTTTATTTAATTTGCTGTATTTTCTAAAGTCAATTCTTTGCATGAACATTGCCTTGTCATCAAGAACATTGCCCACATTCTCTTAACTTCTGCATTGCTTGGCATAACAGTCAGCAGTAGTATTTCAACAATTTATGCTATGACTTTCATGTACTAAAAATTGCTGGTTTTTAGTTTCTTTAGCAGTTTTTAGTGAGTTATTGATGGTCAAAAATGTTCAGACATTATGTTTCAAAGCTGCTTCCATTCTGCTAAATTTTTCTTTTCATTCCATTTATTTTTGGTTAGGTTCTTTTTCACTTGGTGTCAAAATGAAAACTGGCTGTATAGCTTTCATAAATGCATTTTATATCTTATAGCAGAATCATTTTGTGGTACAGCTGAGATTGGGAGAAATGTGATACCAACCTGGTCACTTTATTTTACAGACTCACAATGATTCCTGACCACTAACAGAAAATATTCAGTAATTTCCTGGGTTGTTCTAATAAATATTACATTAAAAACATTGATAAACCTTCACAGGTGTTGAAAAAATAGTCATGATGAAATAAGAAAATTTGCACATATTATCCTGATTCCATCGAATTCTGTCTGGCTTTCGAACCCAGAGTCGGGGGGTGGGTGGGTCAGGAAACGTCCAGTTTCAGTAGAATTTTAATGATTTGTCATTTACCCTGTTATAACAGATGACTACGAATTCTCCATAAACACTATGAAAATCGGTGTTCGCTGCAGAGTACGGGAAACATCGAATATGCTACGGAAATAATGGTTGTCGGGCCTGGTTTTTTTTTCTTTTTTTTTCTTCTCCTTGAGAAAACGTTTTGGTAGAATTTTAATGATTTGTCATTTTTTCCTGTTTGCCCACCTCAGACCTTCCAAATGCTACGAATTCCCCATAGTCACTACGGAATACGGGAAACATCAAATATACTACGGAAATAAAAAATCTATGAAATAATGTTATTCAATCATTTATTCAAAGTTTATTTTCATGTTTTCAAAATTCTAACATTCATCAAACATTTTTGGGGCTGTTTATTGGATGTTTATAATGTCATGACATTTGTTCGATATAATTTGAGCATCTTCATGTCGTTCGTCGCCTGAAAATGATTGTTTTAGCACGGATGAAATTGTTCCGTAGTTTTCTAAATTTCGAATTTTTCGTACCCCAAGATGCACTTTCTGGTTATATTCTTATGTTATATATTTTTTTTTATTGTGTTTCTCGTTTTTCATAGCTTCAGTAATAGTGTGAAAGAACAACTTCATATTTTAAAAGTTTTTTCTAGTGAAGTGTAGTTTTTGTTATTTCCAACAGCTGTTCTTCAAAACCAATCAATACGGAAAGTGTTTTTTCTTTTCCGCTTTTTTAAAGATAAATTAAATTTCAAAATCAGTACTTATTCCGCTCGTGATGGAATCGGCCTTTTCCGTGACCTTTAAAATGACTAACGGCAGAGTGAACAATATAGTACTGATTTTTGATATATAATTTCTATGAAAAACTTGTGTTTACCCATTCCTTAGTAACATTTTACTGTATTAAGGGGCAGAAAAGAGTTTTCTTTTTCATTTTGTTTAAAGCCAACTTCACACGTGCGAAGGAAACGCCACTCTGCGTGGAATGAAAGACTGTGCGCGTCGGTGGAAAGTGAAGTCCTAATTTAATACCTTTGATTTCTTTTTGTAAACAAAACAAAAGAGAAAAGACTTGCCCTTTTTGTTTGATGATAAGCAGAAGTGCTTAAGCAATGGAAAATCATGCATTTTCAGAGAAACCAAACTTTAAAAACGAGCTGCTGAAGACGAGTTGCGATGCCACAGTTCCATCTAAAGCCACAAGTGTCCATCCCCAATATGGTTACTTTGTGCACCAACTTAAGTGGAAAACCAAACGGCTGCCCCTGTTCTTGATGAGTGAATCTCTAAATAGATCATACCCACTTATTTGCGGAGGAAAGGGCTGGTTCTCACAGTGCATGAATTGGATGATTTGAAAATGCATTTCCTATAACAGGAGCGTTTTAAAAATGCAAATTAATTCTTTAGCAATGAAAAACAAAACAAATTTTTCTACTGGACATTTTATTTTATCCAGTCACCACGTGGTGAGTGGTGATCGCTAATTTTAATCTTTACCCACCAGAGCCCAGAGGACGGGTTTACATTCGGAGTACCCCCGCAGAAGCTTACCACCCAGACTGTCTCCTTCCCACAGTGAAGCATGGGGGTGGTTCCGTAATGGTTTGGGCCATGATCTCGTGGTTTGCAGCAGGTCCCATTATCACCTTACACGGACGGATCACTAGCGGTGACTATGTCACTCTTTTGGCAGACCATGTGCATTCAATGGCGCAGGCATTGTTTTCGTCAGAGGATTGCATCTTTCAAGATGATAATGCCCCGATTCACAGAAGTCGAACTGATCGATCATGGTTTGAGGAGTTTGAGGATGAAGTTGTACACCTTCCCTGGCCTGCACAATCACCGGACTTAAACATCATTGAATCTCTGTCGTCTGTGTTGGAAAACAGAGTGCGATCCCGTTATCCTTCTCCGGCGTCTCTCAAGGAATTGGAGCAGTTTCTTCAGGAAGAATGGTACAACATACCACTTACCACCATCCAGGACTTGTCTGTGTTCATTCCAAGGAGGATTCAAGCAGTTTTAAATGCTAAGGGTGCTCCCACACCATATTAGGTGCTTAACACCTATTGTTTCAAGGTGTTTCCATTATTTTGGACAACCCCTGGTCCAGATTATCCACCCTTTATTTTGTTGTATCCTGTACATTGTTGGCTGGAAAAACCAGATAAAACCTCTTTGATTTGCAAAAGTTACATATCAGTGAGATAGGGACTGTCCTGCAAACAAGGTATTAACAGGAGTACCAAAACTGCACTGGCACAGCAAATCGGCTACGAATGGAGGCCGTTCATAGCAGAACCAAAAGTTATACTTCCCCAGTTTTCTATACAACATAGAAAGACATATTCGTACTTTCTATTTCAAATCAGGAAATCATATGTGAAAGAATGAAAAATTTCCAAACATCTGCTTTAGAAACAATGACAAAACATGAATGAGCTACAATCTACAGCATATGAGTACATCATGGTTCACTCTCCTGGCAAGAACGTACATGGTTGACTTGTAGTCGTCCACTTGTGAATTACATGCTGCAGTGAATTGTCCTTTCTACAGAGCAGAGCTTCACGCTGTCTCCGTAGCGATGTATTAGGCCTACCGCAGTGTCTCCTCCATGGAAGTAGGAATAAGGGGAGAAAGCACTATCTGTTGGCTCAATGCAATGCGAGTGAAGCTAAGCGAAACGTCACGGCAGCCATCTTAAGCCTGACATGAGCAGACTATGCAATAGCTGTTAGTGCTGTGTGAGGCATGAAGTTGGCAATTTACTTTTAATATTAATAAATTTGTCCTTTATTATATTAATTTTTGATATACTATTCTTAAGGATATTATTAGTTAATTTATCAATGTTTAGGGTGTTATGGCTACTTCCAGGTATTTAGAATTTAGGAAACATTTTGGCTGGTTTCTGGGGCATCAGCGTAAGTACACGTGTTTTTCTCATTCTGTAGGTAAAACCGCCATGTAATTTCATAGTTTTTAAAGTTGTGTGTATGATAATTTAAGTTTAGTGATGCTTTACAGAGATCTGCTCTGTTAAAATGAAGAGAATATGATAGTGTATGCAAATTAATGTTAACTGTAATACCCCAGTATTACTTTATATTAGATATAATATGATTTTGCCTTTTCACCTGTGAACAAGCACATACCTTGAAAGATTACTTTTCTGAAGAAATTGCTTGGAACATACATCACATTGGTAAGGCTTTTCACCTAAACGAACAAGCATATGCCTTAAAAGATTACTTTTCTGAGCAAATTGCTTAGAGCACACACCACATTGATGAGGTTTTTCACCTGTGTGAAGGAGGATGGGCTGTGAAAGAAGACTTTTCCAAGAAAATTGTTTGAAGCATACATCACATTGGTGAGGCTTTTCCCCCGTGTGAATGAGTAAATGCTTCGAAAGAACACTTTTTCGAGCAAATCGTTTGGAGCATACACCACATTGGTGAGGTTTTCCCCCATCTGAATCAGTAAATATTTCTGAAGATCACTTTTTCGAACAAATTATTTGGAGCATACATCACATTGGTGAGGTTTTTCCCACCGTGTGAATGAGTAAATGCTTCGAATGTTCACTTTTTGAATAAATCGTTTAGAGCATACATCGCATTGGTGAGGCTTTCCCCCTGTCTAAATGAGTTAATGCTTCAAAAGATCACTTTTTCGAGCAAATCGTTTGGAGCATACACCACATTGGTGAGGTTTTTCCCCCATCTGAATCAGTAAATGGTTCTGAAGATCACTTTTTCGAACAAATTATTTGGAGCATACATCATATTGGTGAGGCTTTTCCCACGTGTGAATGAGTAAATGCTTCGAAAGATCACTTTTTCGAGTAAATTGCTTAGAACATACATCACGTTGGTAAGGCTTTTTACCTGTGTGCATAAGCATATGCTCCGAAAGATTACTTTTCCGAGTTTCTATTAGAATTATTTTCTCTGTTAGCTCAACAAAATGTCATACTGTTCAGTGCCATTCTGTCAGTCAAAATGGGAAATTAAGCTGGTCATATATAAATTGACTTCATATACGCGCTTTACTACTAAATGCTCTTTGGATATTTAAAAGATTTCATATTAAATGCTTCTCCTTGGCTTAGCTATGAAAAGTAACTCTAGGAAGTGGTCACCCGGAATTGTTGTGACATCCGTAAGCGCAACGACACACCATTTCTAAAAAAAATAACTTCAAATTTTGAAAATCAAACTTTTCAAGTACGGAAACCCATTGGTCCAAAACCACCATCAGAGGCTTAAGATGGCCATCACACCGTCAGTGTCGTCTGCTAAGAAAGCTTTAAGTTTTTTTTTTTGACGTCATACTTTTTCCCCGTATTCCTACCTCCATGGTCTCTGCACAGCTTTACACTTTCAGGTAAATATTACGATAAAAATCTTGAAAAGACATTTAAAATATGAAATTTCTTCACCATTTGCCATTAATTTCCATACTCTAAAATCTGCACATTGCACTTTTTCCAGGTACTAGCATTTTTCCGACGAAATAACTTAGGACGCTAATCTACACGTTTACCAAAATTTTTAATGGTAACATCATAACCTCGCTAACTCCACTGTGTAATTAGTTTCAACAACTTTCAAAATTAAGCTTGCAAACTTATATTAAGGTACTTCAGGAAGACGCTTTGATGTCTGTAAGTTCTGTTTTACACGTTCTGTAAAGTATATTAAGGTATTTCAGCAACCTGTTTTCCTTTTCTTTTCATTAATTTGTTAAAGATTGTAGAATACGTTGTTTGGGGAATTATTTTTAAAATCAAGAGGCCCCTGTATGTTTAAGGAAGTTTACTTTTAAAGCCAATATCTGTACAAACTGCACTTAAGAACAGTTCTGTGGCATGCAGATAAAAAAAAAAAAAGGGGGAGCTAAACCATCGATGAAACCAGGTGGTGGAGCTGTGTCTTCATGACATTCAACCAGTGGCGTGCATGAATGTTATGTGTAAGCATGTAAAAATAAAAAAAAACAAAAAACAAACAAATGTAATTTATAGCAGAATCCGATCCTGCAATTTTTTTATTCTTCCCTTTGTCTTAAAATATAGGCTTAAACAACAATAAAAATTGAATAACAATTGAAAAATCTTCAGAACTTTTTCAATTGTTATTCAATTTTTAGGTAATATGTCTTGTCTTTGCATATGTTGCATGAATAGGTTTTCACTGGCACAATTTAATGGCACACCATATTAGTTCCCTCAAGTATTTATTCAAACCAAGTTCGTGGGAAGCTTTGAACAATTTGCCGATTGTTTTACTACTTAATTCAGGAGAAAGATTAAAAAACCCTTAATTCACTTTTTTAGCACGTCTTTTGTAAAAAAAAGATTGTGCTTATGTTACCGGTTTGTCCGTCCGTCCGTACCCATGATATCTCTGCAACTATTAGTCCAATTTAAAAAATTATTTTTGCATTGGGAAGCTTGAAATATGCGAATGATGATCCTTTATTTCGTTTTTTTTTTACGATGTACAATTTCGTCGCTAGGGGGCGTAAATGCAGATGATGTCGAATTCAAAAATACGTTTTATTCCACATATTTGCTTCTAAACATCCGATTGAAAAAATTCTTTTATCTTTCGATTCCATTTATGTGGAAGAGTATTTTAGATATAGTTACTTTTTCAAATTACGCATAGATTTTCCGCTAGGGGCGTAAACATAAATTACATTTTTCGCGATAACTCTTCTTCTAAAACTCCGATATGAAATTTTTTTCTTCAGCGGATACATATACTGATGGAAAATCTTTTGCATATAATTTCACATTTTTGGTAAAGAATACTGTAGCCACCAGGGGGCGTAAGTGTTAAATTTTGCTTCTGATGTATTTGCCATAAAATCTGAGCTAAAATACCGATTGAAAAAATTCCCTCGTGGACTGATGCCACTCACATCGATAAACATTTTCGGAATATTTTCTTCTTAAAATATTCCACAGTTTCTCCGTCAGGGTTCGTAGATGTATATCCTATTTTTGTCAATATCTCTACTTCTAGGAGTCCGATTTAAAAAATTCTTTCTTTGTTGGATAGTGTTTCCAGTGTGACATGTTTTTCATATAATTTCAAAATTTTCAAGTAATTCATAGACTTTCCGCTAGGGGCGTAGAGGTAAATTTTGTTTCCCCCTATATCTATGCTTCTAAATCTCCAATTTGAAAAATTCTTTCTGCACCGGATACAGCTCTTGGTGGGAAATCGTTTGCACATAATTTCTAATTTTTGTAAAAAAATTATTTGGCCACCAGGGCGTAAATCTTAATTTCCATTTCTGGTGTATTTGCGATAAAATCTGAGCTTCTAAAATATCGATTGAAAAAAATTCCTTCGTGGACTAATGCCACTCACATCGATAAACATTTTCGGAATATTTTCTTCTTAACATATTCTACAGTTTCTCCGCCAGGGTTCGCAGATGTATATCTTATTTTTTGTCAATATCTCTACTTCTAGGAGTCCGATTTAAAAAATTCCTTCCTTATTGGATAGTGTTTCCAGTGTGACATGTTTTTCATATAATTTCAAAATTTTCAAGTAATTCATAGACTTTCTGCTAGGGGCGTAATGGTAAATTTCTTTCCCCCTATATCTCTGCTTCTAAATCTCCGATTTGAAAAATTCTTTCTGCACCGGATACAGCTCCTGATGGGAAATCCTTTGCACATAATTTCTAATTAAAAAAAAAAAAAAGGTGTGGCCACCAGGTGGCGTAAGTCTCAATTTCTGCTTCTGATGATTTGCAGCAAAATATGAGCTTCTAAAATGTTGATTGAAAAAAAGTGGTTTGTTCACTGATACTACTTATGTCGACAAACCTTTTAGGAACATTTTCTTCTTGAAATAATGCATGGCTTGTAAGCCAGGGGGCGTATATGTATATCTTATTTTTGTCAATATCTGTACTTCTAGGAGTCTGATTTGAAAAATTCCTTCTTCGTTGGATAGTGTTTTCGATGCGAAATGTTTTCCCTATAAATTCAAAATTTTCAAGTAAACTTTCTGCTAGGGGGCACAAAGGTAAATTGTGTTTTCTGTGTTATTTCTGCTTCTAAAACTCCGATTTGAAAAATTCTTCCTGTATCGCATACAAGACCTGATGGAAAATATTTTTCACATAATTTCTAATGCTTGGTAAAGAATGGTTTGGCCACCAGGGGGCATAAGTGTTAATTTCTGGACACCCCACAATGGGACAACCTGAAGAAATTCGCCTCCTATACAAATGCCAAGGCCACTGCTATAAGGGAATCCATTGAGATCTTAACCAACCCGATCATGTGCAATGAAGAACTTTCATTTGACATACCTTTTGCATGGTGCATGTTTCTACGTACAGCACGCACCTAACCCATGTCCTTCACCCACCTGCACGAGGCATATTTTACCTTCTTGCATTGCACTTAGTTTTCTGTTTATATTAATGTTATATTGCATTTAAATCTTGTATATTCTTTAGACGTTATTTCTGCCTGAAAAAGCCATCCGTTGGTGGCGAAAGCGCACATGCCTGTTTACTATTTATTACGCCAAATAAACAGATTTTCACACAAATCGTTAATATTCATGTATTCATACTTTACGAATACTTAGTTTGCTTTCAGCTGGAAAAAGCTTCCTCTTGTAGCTCTAGCTGTAATGTTATGAGGTGGTCATCATCTGACTGCAGAGCACCTTTAAAGGAAGAAGGGTGGATTTCTGCCTGAAGAAGCCATCCGTTGGTGGCGAAAGCTCACACACCTATTTACTATTTATTACGCCAAATTAAAAAATTTTAAATTATGATGAAAAAAAAGTTTTCGGCCCTCCTGTTTAAAATTTTACAAAACTTGGCAAACGTATCAGCTTGTCATTCCAGTGACTGTGATTCAGTGAAAACTGTAGAATTTTGTGGCAGTGAACTGAGCTGTAATTTGACAGTAGATGTATTCTATGAAAATTGCTAATATCTTTTAAATCATATTCTGGTTCCACGCTCCTGCCTGTCTGCACCATGAGTCATTTAAGGACAGATGCTCTTATCACTGTTTTTGTTTCAGTTTGGTCCCCACTTAATTTTAGAGGGATGTGAGTTTTATTGTTTTACTTTTTGTTATTTAAAATCATGGCTACCAAAGTGAAAATATCAACCATGAAAAGGTGGATGGAGGAATTAGATCCAAAAGGTAATTGGTTACTCAATGATGTTGATGCCGCTAAAATTTCCATCCGGTCTGCTTATTGTGAAATTTGTTGGAAGAATGCTGACAGCATACACGTTTTTTGAAATTTTAATTATTTTATTAATGAAGTTTCTGATCACGCGTGCATAAAGCACACCAGATCAGAAATTCACCGTGCCAGTGTCTCCAAGGCAGAACATAAAGGAAAATCGCCCGCTGATTTTGATCAAAGAACATCTATTTGCATGTCAATGATTGTTGCTTCCAATGCATCTAAAGCTCAAATTGAAAAATTAATTGATATAGCATATATGATTGCCAAAGAGGAAATTCAATTTTCAAAATTTCCAAAATTATTGAGTTAGAGAAATGCCATGGTGTTGATGTAGGGCAAACTTACCATTCGTCCGTGATGTGTGCTCAGTTCACGGAGTGCATTGCTAATGTTTTCGAAACTGATTTGGGTAATGATTTAAGAAAGGTAGACTATTTTCCCTTATTTATTGATAGCAGTACAGATTGTGAAAAAAAATAAAATTATTTGTATCATGTATGTCAATGAAGTAGGAAATACCACTTCCCATTCCTGGCATTAAAAGAACTGAAAAATGCTGATGCTAATGGTATCAAAAATGCGATTGTAGAGTCCATTGCAGAATTTGGAACAGTCAATTTTGAAAATAAATTAATTGGATTTTTAGCTAATGGAGCAAATTTTAACATGGAACAGAAAAAGGGTGTTACAGCTCTTTTGAAGAAAAACCCCTTGTTTATTGCACTGTTTAAGTCATCGCTTAGAGCTAGCTCTAAAAGATTTTATGCTGTCAACATATTTTCAAGAGGTTCATAAGTTGTTAAAAAGACATTCATAATTTTTATGAAAAAAGTGCCAAATGAATTAGAGACTTTCGTGAGCTCTCAACTACTCAATGAAGATGTATCAGATACACCAGCTTTGCAAGTCAGTCCATGGCACCCGATGGATTTTACATATGCACAGAGCCACTGGCACACTAATTCAAAATTATTTTGTTATTGTACAACAACTAGAAAATATGGTTGCAGATCCATCAAGCAAAGGAAAAAAGCCAGGATTACAGGCATTTTGAGAAAAATTAAGTCCATCAAATTTGTAACTTGGTGGCTGTTGCTTTGCAACATTTTATATTCTTTGTCAAAATTATCTCTGTCTCTCCAGTTGGATGGTGTGGGTGTACCTTGTGTTTTGAATGCATTAGAAAAATTCTATGATTCTATTGAAATTATGATGAAAAAATAGTTTTCGTCCGACCTGTTTAAAATTTTACAAAACTTAGCAAACGTATCAGCTTGTCATTCCAGTGACTGTGATTCAGTGAAAACTGTAGAATTTTGTGGCAGTGAACTGAGCTATAATTTGACAGTAGAAGTATTCTATGAAAATTGTGAATATCTTTTAAATCACATTCTTCAGTGTGTGCATACCTAGCTTGGTGACTTGCACCAAAAATCAGGTTTTTAACTCTGCTAAGCTGTTAGAACCTAAGCTTTGGCCAATAGACAAATCTACTCTTGGAAGTTTTGGTGATGATCAAATCACTGTGTTAACTGAACATTTCAGTGAGTTGTTGACTGCCAACAACATTGACAATGATAACATTCAAGAGGACTGGGATTATTTCAAAACCTTTTGGTTAAGAAATCTGCAACACCTGACAAAGCAACAGTTATGAAAATGTTTGAAAGAAGAGTATGCAAATGAATTCCCAAATATAAACCACATGATAAATATGAGATTATTGCCCATATCCAATACTAAGGTCGAAAGACCCTTTTCTGCGATGAAAAGAATCAAGGCAGATTTCTGTAATCGGATGATTTTTTATGCTTTGAACCATGTATTGCGGATAACACTATAAAGACCAGAACTATGCAAGTTTCACCCTGAACAAGCAATAGAGGTACTTTTTGAAAAGAAGTCCTGATGCACAAGTGTGAAGTCGTACGGAAAAAGACAGAGAACAGACGCAGAACCTGAAGCTACCTTAAGTTCGGGATTACTCTCACTGTCAAGAGACAGTAAGTAGCTGCTGCAATGTGTGGCCAGGTAACATTTCATCATATATCCACAGAGAACATACACAGAACCTCAAGCTACCACAAGTTCGGGAGTACTCTCACTGTCAAGAGACAGCAAGTAGCTGCTGCAATGTGTGGCCAGGTAACATTTCATCATATATCCACTGAGAACAGACACAGAACCTGAAGCTACCACAAGTTCAGGAGTACTCTCACTGTCAAGAGACAGTAAGTAGCTGCTGCAATGTGTGGCCAGGTAACATTTCATCATATATCCACTGAGAACAGACACAGAACCTGAAGCTACCACAAGTTCGGGAGTACTCTCACTGTCAAGAGACAGTAAGTAGCTGCTGCAACGTGTGTGGCCAGGTAACATTTCATCATATATCCATAGAAAGAAAATTTGTACTTTTTACATATCTACTAAAATATTTTTAAATTTTACTTTTCATTACTGATTAGAGTATTTTCAATAGATATTGAAAGGTGCTAGTAATAGTTTTATTTGATTATAAATTATTAGTCACTTAAATCAAAAGAAAAATAAGTCTCAAAAGTGTTCCACATAATTACTCAATTGCTCCACAATGCTAAATTTCAGTTATTTTTCATCCTGTAGTGAGGGAATTAAATCTAGTCCGTGTTGATAATTAAAAAAATAAATAAAATGTATATACAGATGGTTATATATATTTATATGTGTAGATTTTTGTATATATATATATATATATATATATATATATATATATATATATATCTGCTTTAGAAGGCCTAACATCGGAAGAAGTGGATATTTCGGAAGTTAACAGAAAAGTAACCAAAGCTCTAATGGAAACAGCAACAAAATTAGCTGGGTCTAAGAACAAGTTGCATGTGAACAAATTATCAGGAAAAACCAAAATGTTGATGCAAAAAAGAAGAGAGATGAGGACAACTAAAGAAGATGTGACTTCCAAAGTGGAATATATAGAGCTATGCAAGACAACACGAAAAAGTATCACTGAAGACGTAAGGAAATTCAACTGTGAGCTAGTGAGGAAAGCAATTGAAAACAACCAAAGCCTTAAGATAGCAAAGGGACATCTCAGTAAGTGAAGAAAACAGATTATGGCTCTGAGAAAAGAAGATGGTTCTATAACAAGAAATAGAGGCGAAATTTTGACAAGAGTGAAAGATTTCTACTCCAAATTATATGAAAGGGATGATACATGTACTCCAGACATCATGAAAGGTACCAGAGTTCTTCTAGTCCTCCCAGCAGAAGTTGCTCATGCAATCAAGAACATGAAGCGGGGGAAAGCTCCAGGAGAAGATGGAATTACTATAGACATCATACAAGAAGCAAGTGGAGAAATTGAAACAGTACTCGCCCAAATTTTCACTCGATGCCTTAATGAAGGGAAGATTCCTGAGGATTGGAACAACGCTACAATGATCCTGCTACATAAAAAAGGTGACATTGAGGATCTCAGGAACTACAGACCTATCAGCCTCCTATCAGTGGTTTATAAAATCTTCACTAAAGTTCTTTCACACCGCTTGAAGGTAACACTGGACATGGCTCAACCGAGAGAACAAGCTGGATTCAGGAGTGGCTACAGCACAATAGATCATATCCACGTACTGAGAGAACTAATTGAAAGAGCGAGGGAATATGAACTTCCATTGTGCATGGCTTTTATCGATTATGAAAAAGCCTTTGATTCGGTGAAACCATCAGCAGTTACCACGGCGCTGAAATCCTGCGGTATTGAAGATGCATACATTAATATTATTAATAACATCTATGAAAATGCAAGTGCAAAGATTCGGCTGTTTGAAAATACAACACACATAAAAATTGGAAAGGGAGTGAGACAAGGTGACACCATATCTCCGAAGCTCTTTAATGCCACATTGGAAAATGTCTTTCAATCACTGAACTGGGAAAACAAAGGGATAAAGATTAATGGAGATTATCTAACCCACCTTCGTTTTGCCGATGACGTAGTCATTTTTGCAACTAGCCCATCAGAGCTGCAGAGTATGATCCAGGAACTTGCTGACAAGAGTAAAGAAGTGGGATTAAAAATGAACTTTCAGAAGACAAAAGTGATGTTCAATGCTTTTACAAGAAATGAAGATTTATCGATTGATGGAGAAAAACTGGAGATAACAGATACATATGTTTATCTTGGACAGCAGATATCAAGTGAGGGTCACATTGATGAAGAAATTAATCGGCGTACAAAACTTGCCTGGAGAGCTTTTGGAAGAAACAGCATAATTTTCAAGAGCAATATGCCATTATGTCTTAAAAGAAAAGTGTTTGATCAATGCATCCTTCCAGTGCTTACGTATGGTGCAGAGACGTGGACCTTAACTAAAAGAGACATACAAAGGCTGCAGACAACTCAAAGAAGCATGGAGAGGTGCATGCTTGGTATAACCAGGAGAGATAAGAAGAGGAACTCGTGGATCCGAAAAATGACGAGAGTGGAAGACATCATGATCAGAGTTAAATCCCTGAAATGGCAATGGGCTGGACATACTGCCAGAAGGACAGACCATAGATGGACAGCCGAAATTTTAGATTGGATTCCAAGGGACAGGAAAAGACCCAGAAAAAGACCACATGGGAGATGGGTGGATGAAATTCGTAAATATGCGGGAGTGACATGGAGGAGACTGGCACAAGACAGACCGTTGTGGAGGAAACTTGGGGAGACCTTCGTCCAGCAGTGGATTGATAATGGTTGACAATGATGATGATGATGATATATATATATATAGTATCTCCTTAGTATTTATTTATATTTATTTAGTTGTATTTGTTTTTGTGTATCATTGTAAAATAGTGTATACACTGACGGAAAAAAAAAATCCTAACACCAAGAAGGGGTTGTGTTAGATAAACGACAGTTGCTAGGTGGTGAGAGTACATCTGTAAGATGACGTCTATGCAAATTTCGCGCTCGGCGCATACGTGTGGCGCTAGTAGCGCCCCTCGGAACATGCAAAGCAGGTTTGCTGTAAATACACGCTGTAACGTTCGTGAGCGTTAGTTATCGTTGAGATTCGACGTAGGGTGTTGATGCTAGTCAAGAGTGCCTTTAAGAAGATGAAGAAGCCATTATCAACAGCTCACGGAGTTTGAACGAGGTCATGTAATAGGGCTACAAGAAGGTGGATTTTCTTTCCGCAATATTGCAGAACGACTTGGCAGTAATGTAGCCACTGTGCATGATTGTTGGCAGCGGTGGTCAAGGGAAGGTACTGCCTCAAGAAGACCGGGTTCTGGCCGGCCACGTGGCACTACTGAGAGGGAAGACCGCCATGTACGGCATATGGCCGTGGCGCATCGTACCGCGTCTGCGCCAGCAATTCAAGCTGCAGTTGCCACCACAGTGACACGACGAACTGTTACAAATCGGTTACTTGAAGGACAGCTCCGAGCCAGACGCCCTGTAGCGTGCATTCCACTTACTCTAAACCACTGCCGTTTGCAACGTCAGTGGTGTCAAGCTAGAGCTCATTGGAGGACGGAGTGGAGATCTGTTGCGTTTTCTGATGAAAACCGGTTCTGCCTGGGGGCCAGTGATGGCCGTGTGTTGGTTAGAAGGAGGCCAGGTGAGCGCCTGCAACCAACCCATCTGCGGCTGAGACACACTGGACCTACACCTGGAGTTATGGTCTGGGGAGCAATTTCCCATAATAGCAGGAGCACTCTCGTGGTTATCCCACGCACTCTGACGGCACAGTTGTACGTCGGTCTGGTGATTCAACCTGTTGTGCTGCATTCCAGGGGGTGTTTTCAAACAGGATAACGCTCGCCCGCATACTGCTGTTGTAACCCAACATGATCTACAGAATGTCGACATGTTGCCGTGGCCTGCTAGATCATCAGATCTTTCTCCAATCGAGCTTGTATGGGACATCATTGGACTACAACTCCAGCGTCACCCCCAACCAGCATTAACCGTCCCTGTATTGACCGACCAAGTGCAACAGGCATGAAACTCTATCCCACAATCTGACATCCAGCATCTGTACGACACAATGCCTGAACGTTTGTGTGCTTGCATTCAACATTCTGGCGGTTACACCGGTTATTAATGTACCAGCATTTCACATTTAAAATGGCTCTTCTCGCGCTTACAATAAGTTGTGATATTGAAACCTTAATCGATTAAATATGTAACCTATAGGAATGTATTGCTGCCATTTCATTCCTCTACAACTATTTTTTTGTGGTGTTGGGATTTTTTTCCGTCAGTGTAGGTTGCATGCACATGTAAATCAGCTACAGTCCAGCAGATATGTGATGTCACCAGTACCCAGCATGCTTTGCTGGGTACTGGGGCATGCTGGTCTGGGTGACCAGGTGGTTGCTAGCTTAGCTGTCAGTTTTTTTCTTGTATGTTGTCCTCTCACTCAGGTCTTGTTCAGTTAACTTACTTTGGTGTCAACTATTCTTCATTATTTTTTCATCAGCTCAACAGTAAGCTTGAATGTTAGTATGTAGTCTGTATACACTCTAAAGGAAAAGGTCTGAAAATGATTTTTTATATTAAAGTGTTTACATTAAAGAAGGAATAATGTCCACAAATGAGTGGTAGGCAATGCACATAACTAACAAACAAATTAAGAATTTAGTGTAGAACACGCTAAGTTATGTATGAAAAGTTTAAGGCAAATATATTTTAGCCATTACTATGGCCTTCAATAGTGCGACTAAGATTGGTTTTCGTTGCCAGATTGGAAAGGTAACTTGCCAAAGTTTTTCTTCCACTAATATATTTGCAGTAGATTTAAAACATAATCTCAACATTTGGTTATGGGCTCAGAACTCAGAATTTTTTTGTGACTGACTGGTACTGCAGCATGTCAGCTGCAGCACATTATTTTGGTTAGGCCTAAAGTGAATAAGTTCAAAGTAAATAAGCCTAAAGGAAGTAAACTTGTTTAAGCCTCATGTCCATAACCTAAGGTGTTTGAACCTAAAGAAAGTAGGTTATTATAGTCAAACAAATATGCATATTTCATGTTATATTTGAATTCAGTTGTATTTGAATGAATACCAGTATGGCAGAATATAATAAGTGTTCATGTTTTTCGTTTTCCCAAACTAAATGGCCTTAATTATAGGCAGTGGAAACGTGACTTGAAAATACTCCAGTAATGGATAGCTGGTTATTTAACTTAATAGATAACACTGACTCTACCATATCAGGAAAGGAACATGAGCAAACAGATAAATTTATAAAGCATGTATAAAGCTCTGACTACTATTTATTTATGTTTGAAAGAGCCTCAGAAGGACTTAATTGCAGATGCCTTAACAGCTGCAGATGCTTGGCAATTTTTAGAAGAAATCTATGAACCTAAGTCTAGGGCTAGAATAGCTGCACTTAGGTCAGAATTTTTCAATATAAGGAAAAGTTGTAATGAAACCATGGTAGTATATTTATCTAGAGTAATGCAAGCAGCTAAAGCATCAGAAAATGTTGGTAAGACTGTATCACCAGATGAAGTTGCATATCGGATGATTGAAAGTTTACCACCTGAATTTGATAGTGTTGTGCAACAATTATATCAGGGGATACTGACTTTGTGCCTGAGAAAATTAGAACACATTTACTAGTAGAAGAGAGGCATTTAATATTGAAGAAACCACTCAAGTTACTGCAAGAACAAAAAGGTGTTTTAATGTTAAGTAACAGAAAACAAACACCTACAGAACTACTTAAAGGTTATAACACAAAGCTTTTCAAAGGGAAATGTTTCATATGTCATACATATGGACATCAGTCAAGGGATTGTAGAAGAAAAGGGACTATGAACACAACAAAAAGACATGTTACATCAAATTTAGTTTCAGCTATGGTTGTAACTCCCATTGAAATGGAATGGACCATAAACCCACAGCTACTGATCATTTCTGTAACAACAAGGAATGGTTTAGAGATTTTAAGTGTATACCTGAAAAGAATGCTACTCTTGGTGAAGGGAATACTAAAATTCAAGGTATGGGAACCATTGTCCTAACCATTGGGAAGAATTCAACAAAGAAGGAACTCGCATTGAGAAATGTATACTATACTCCAAATTTAAGAAGGAATTTAATATCCGGAAGACTAATTGATCAAGCTGAGTTTACCGCTACACTAGGTAATAGGCAGATGATCATACCAGGTCCCAAGGGACAAAAATTTTGCGCATTATTAAAGAATAACTTTTATGTTATAGAAGCAAGCATTTATAGTCGTAATAACTTTCCAAAATAAATTCATAGTATTAAAACAAAAGACAAGAAAACATGGCATTATAGATACGGTCATTTAAATTTTGCTATTCTAGTAAAGATGTCTCAAAATGAGTCCGTATTTGGTTTAGAGAGAATCTCTGGTTCAATGGAAGGCTGTGATGTTTGTAAGCTGTCCAAATTAATAAAGAAACCATCACATAAGCTACCTGACAGGGTAACCACCCAGCCATTACAGTTAATACATATGGATATATGGGGCCTGCACCTACAAAATCAAAAGGAGCTCTATATTTCTTATATTGTTGATCAAGGTATATTTGTATTTATCTCATGCCAGACAAGAAAAATATATTGCAATATTTTCAAGAATATCAGACAAGGGCAGAGCGACAGCTAGATAAAGCGAATTCATACAGACAATAATATGGAGTTCAGTTCAAGAGACTTCATGAACTATTTAAAGAGCTCTGGTATAATAGGGGAGAAGACTAACATATATTGCCCAGAAATGAATGAGGTGGCAGAACGCTACAACAGAACTGCGTTAGAAGGCATTCGTGCTCTACTAGAAGAGAGTAAGCTGCCAAAGAATATGTGCGCTGAAGCATTGTTAACAGTAACTTACCAGAAGAACAGATTTGTTTTTAGCTTAACATGAAACAAAACTCCTTATGAACTGTGGACTGGAAAGAAGTCATCAGTCCATCATTTAAAATGATATGGATGTCTTGCATTTACGTATGTAGTGAAACCACATAGGAATAAGCTGCAAAGTAAAGCAAGACCTGGCATATATATTTATTGTTATGCACTTAAGCACGTGGATATAGAATCTGGTACCCTGACACAGATACAGTAGAAGAAACTAAACATGTTGTATTCAATGAAAAGAAATTGGGAATAAATAGTTGTTCCAATCTTAAGTTAAAACTGGAAAAATGTATTTTCCGTGATGATGGAATTGAGTACACAAGATGTACAGAACCTCGGAAAGAAAGACTAGTACCTACTCAATCAGAAGAATCTTAGAAAGAAGTTCCAGAAGGTGAAATATCTTCTCCACAAGTGGACAGTACGTTGGAAGAGGATGGTAGTGCTCAGACAAACTGGTAAAACTGCAGGTCGTATAGGTGTACGTTTGCGAAATTTGAAGGATGTGCAAGATTATTGCAATAAAGGTCTTTCATTCAACTCAAGTAATTTTGACTTTTCAACAAGACATGATGTTATTGAATGAACCTGTACTTGATGATCAAAATAATGATTCTGATCCTGTTGCAATGTGCATAGATATTCCTGGTACATATGAAGAGGCATTAAAGAATCCAAACAAAGACAAATGGATGAAAGCCATGGTGGAAGAAAGAAACACTCTACAAGAAAGATCTGTTTGGGAACTAATTCCACCTCCATCAAATAGGAAGGTTATTGAATGTAGATGGGTATATGCAGTAAAAGAAGATGCAAATGGAACAGTACAAAGGTATAAGGGTTGCCTTGTAGCTCAAGGTTGTGGACAAGTTGAAGGTCTTGATTATGTTGAGACATTTTCACCAGTAATAAATTTCACATTAGTGAGATTGTTTTTTTTTATCTTATTTGTGATTCTACGAGGTTGGTTGCAGAGGCATTTAGATGTTGAAAGTGCATATTTATACAGTCTACTTTCAGAAGTGTATATACAGCAACCAAAAGTCAAAAGAACAGAGTGTATTACTATTAAAGAAGGCACTGTATGGTTTGCATCAAAGTGGCAGAGAATGGTACAACAAGTTAAATAATACATTTGAAGCATTAAGTTTTTACAAATTCAAGTATTGCAATTGTGTTTATATTCTTTAAATTCTGATGTAATTCTACTAGTTTATGTGGATGACACTGTCATATTTGCACACAAGCAAGCTGAAATGAAAAAGGTGATTAATTTTATTATGAAAGAGTTCAAGATACATGATCTTGGCCCAATGCAAAAATTCCTGGGTACAGAATTTGAGCAAGTTGGAAACTCAGTTTATTTGCACCAAAAGAATTACATTGAAAAATTGATTAAGAGATTCAATATAATATTGTTAAACAGAATGCAACTACCAATGAGTGCTGGTCAAGTTATTTCAAGAATGGAGTGTCCAAAAAGTGATCATGAAAAGAAGGAAATGGCACAATATCTTTTCTGTGAACTGATAGGAAACTTGATGTTTCTCTCATCTCAGACGAGACAGGACATCCAACATGCAGTGAATTTGTTAGCCCAATACTGCAGTAATCCAGGACTGAGACATTGGAAGGCAGCAGTTCAAGTTCTACAGTATATAGCTTCAACCAAGAACTATGGCAATTGAACTATCCAAAGCAACCTCAGAACATTTAGTGACCTATTCTGACTTAAATTGGGCAGGATGTGTAGATGACAGACGTTCTACTAGTGGTTACATTTCTTTTTTAGGGGAAGTACCCTTTGCTTGGCAGACAAATAAAAAAATGTGCGTTGCATTATCTACAATGGTAGCCGAATATGTGGCCATGAATGACGCTATGAAAGAACTGTTATGAACAAAAAGGATATGTAAAAAATGTAAAATTTTACATGTTAATGTACAACCTCCAGTTTTATTCTGCAACAACCAAAGTGCAATCTTTTTTGTGAAAAACAATGTTGAAAATAACTGTATAAAACATAGACATATTAAGTATCACTTCATTAGAAAACTATATGTTGAAAATGCTTTTACTTTACAAGCTGTATCAAGCAATAACATTGCTGACATATGTACAAAATGTCTGGTGTCTGAATGTATGTCATCCTTCATAATGTCAATGATGCCCAAAAAAATAAAAAAATAAAAAAAAATAAAAAATTCAATGATGCCCCCTCCCAAAGAAAAATGTGTGTGTGTGTATATATATATTTTTGTATATGTATAATATCACCCTAGTATTTATTTATATAGTAAAGATCCAGACTTACAAATTTTGCTTGTAGAATATTGGCCACCAAGACCAAAATTGTTAGTGGCCATAAAAAAATAAATAAAAAAATCAATAGCCAAACTTTGAAAAAATGCATATTTCTAGCTATATTATTTTTATAAAATTGCTTAGTATAATATCAGTATGTTTTATTTTGCATATTTCAATTATAGTATGCTGTCTTCCCACTGTATAGTTTTATTGCATCTTCAGGGTCAAAATTATTCATTTTTATTCCTGATGTTTTGATCCTAATGTGACTTTCAAGTGTGTTCTTTTTCATTAGACTTCTTTCACCTAATGTGTGTTTAACTGCTGACCAAAGATGTTCCACATGAGCATTAAATGGCGGTACCATTGAAAGCATAGTTACTAGATCTCTCATGATTCAAAAAATCTTTAGATTATCTGAATTCTCTAATTTGTGTGACTGTAACAAATCTTTTAAATTAGATGAAATTCTGTTAAGGTTCACACTAATGAGAATCTTCTTGAGTTGAAGCCATGATTGCCGCTCCGGTGGTGCAGTGATCTAAGCACTGGCCTCTGATCATTCGTCTGAAAGGGGTCCGATTTTGAATCCCGGTGAGGCATGGATGTTGTTTGTCTTATGGCACCGGCTCTCTCCCTTCCATGGAACCAGTGACCTTAAATTAGGGATGGGCAACTGCTTATAACCCATTGAGTTGCTCATGGTGGTTGTTAAACCTCCAATCCAAAAAAAAAAAAAAAAAAAAAGCTGCGATTCCAAAGCACAATCAGGGTTAAACTTTAAAACTTTGCATATTTCAGTTTTTGCATGATTACCATGATTGTTTAAACCTCCAGAAAATTTAAAAAATAGCATCTCATCTAAAGAGCAGACACATATGTTTGCATAAAAAGATGTTTGGATATTATTAATTTTTTTTTAAGTTTTTGTGTAACTCTTTTTTTAATAAATTAATGCTATTTTCTGTAGGACCTAGTCTTATATCTTCATCTGCAACACATCATCACTGATCACATGCAGTGTTGATTTGGTGACTTTGAAATGTTGATGGCATATCATTTTGAGACAAAGATTTCTTAAAAAAAAAGAAAAAAAAAAGACCAATTTGCCCCTTCATCTATCTGCAGGTTTTAAAACAGCCAACTCTAGTTCAGTAACATAGAGCAAAGCACTACTGATGTCCACAATTTTTTCAAGCTTCCTGGAACATTCAGCAACACATGAGATTATGTCAAAAACTCTGTTGCTTCTCTGAATAGATATGTACTATATAACCAAAAGTTGATTTAAGAAAATTGAGCTAGAAATTGGAATTCCTGTAAATGATCATAGAAACATTTTACGGGTTTCATTTTTTTTTTTTAATGTGCTGCTGCCTGTTTTACGGTTTAAGAGTTTTTAACCATGTCTAAGAAACTATCAGATTCAATTATTTTTACAAGTTTGTATTTTGGTAAAAAACCTATTTATTTTAATGTGAATCTGTTTCACATTTTTCAAAAAGGAGTTTGAAAAATGTGAAGAACGTTAAAAAGTGAATATTGGCATTATGTTCCAACATAGAAAATCTTCTACGGAAATTAGGAAGTGGGATGTTTTTCTTGAGGTAATATGAAAAGCACACTGATTACACTAAAAAGTACTTTGGAAGGCAGATAATATGAAAAAAATGTCTTTGCTTTTTGCTAATCGTGATAAGTCAGATATAAATCAGGAAGAACATCCATATTATCGATTATTTGGAGTTACCACTCATTTTGCCAAATTAAATACCCTGTGTTTTCCCATCTGCGGACAATAGTACTTTTAAAAGCCACACAAACTGTTTTTGAATTGGATGAACAGTATTACAGAAGAAGCAACACTAACAGACAAAACGAACTAAATCATCTGCTGATGGTAAGGTGAAAAAAAAAACAGTCTAACACACGAAAAAGAAAGATCTTCGCCAATCTCGTAAACATCAGAACTGGTGTAAAAAAAAGTACTTATGCGCAGGAATACCATACCTGCCAACATTGGCAAGAGCCTTGTCAGTTGTAACCAGTATTATTGTGCTGGGCATACATGCACTTAGAAGTGCACACATTTGCAAAGATCTTTGTCATTAATAAAGTTTTAATTACTTAACTTTTTTTGTTTTTTGGTAAAATTATAAACTATCAGAGCTTCTAAAAGAGAATTTAAGATTTTCTTATGCTATTCTAAATTAATTTATAGGAGTATATTGAACTTTGCCCCATATTTCAGGGATAATTCCTGGTAAACAGGGTAATTCCTGGTCAGTGTTGTTTTTCAGTATTTATGCTTGACATTTTACTTATTATGACCATCCAACCTCTTTAATTATATTTATCATGCAACTTTTTAACCCTATCTGCAAAGCGACATTCTTAACTGTACTGCAAAGCATTTCTAACTGTAACTGCAATGTGATAATCCTTTGTTGTGCCAAAAACATGTGCATATTGCCTAAATGTTAGCCAGTTATTCAACTTGTTTTTTTCCCTGTATTCCATTTATATAAAATTATAGTCTATTATTTTAGTGTACTTTCTGTGTTAACTATTAGCTATAATATTATACAGTTTCTGAGAAATTTATGTATCATGATGAGGCAATATAAACCAAAGAAATATATCAAGTTGAAGAAATTAAAGCTTGATGAGGCTATATATAAGATGGAAAATAAAAATGTTAGTGCACATGCAACTGCTAGAGCTGTAGATATGCCTTTTTCAACTTTGCAAGCCTGTTTAGCAAGCTTAAAAAACAACAACATAAATAAAGCCTGTAGATGCTCCTTTAAGTATTCCAAGTCAATCAGAGGATAAAGGCAGTTGCTCTGAAGATATAGATGATTTAAATTTGATTAAGCAGTTAGGTAAAGATACTTCATTGCAAACTGTGAAAATAGTGTTGAGAAATATCCAGAATGCAGTATAAGAGCACAGCTATTATGTTGTGCATTATGATAAAGATCCTTTTCGTACTGGGAAAGTCACAAACAAACAAGGAAGTAAAGTAAAAGTAAAATTTCTAGAAAAAGGAGCTGGAAACTTGTGTTGGCCTAAATGAGACAAACTATAAACATTAAGTACATTTTCTATGGACCAGTAGATTTACAAAGTGTTGATCCATTTACAGTGAATGATGAGCCAATAAATGTTGCATACAAATGTTTTAAATACTTTGGATAATGTAGAATTTAAGTGCAAGACTTCGGCATATCCAATAAAATTGTATTTAAGGCACTACACAGTATATGTTGTTCTCCTTTTTGGCTATGGGGTGAATATAACTTCATATTATTTAGTTTAAATATTTTAACATATAAAAAATCTAAATTATTACTCCATTTATATATCAAATATGGTGCTGACCAATATTTACCCCAGATGGGACCAGGAATTACCCCAACCCTAGGGTAATTATTAGTCACTTAATAATTATAATTAATCAAATTAAGAATTCATTTATCATGAAGTAAATTTTTTTATAAAAAGCATATATAACAAAGTACTTACTTTATGCCAAAATTGGAGATACTAGCTTTCATAGTTTTTATAATAATTGAATGTTATTGATTTTTGACCGGGAGTTACCCTGGGTGACAATACAGTACAAGTTAATGAAATAATTGTTTTCCCGTACAGGTCGCCAGAATTGGCGATTTAATCAAACATTTTTAGTTGCCACGACGATGAAGTTTATAGCCAGTGGCGACCTGGTGACCGTGAGTCTGGATCTTTATTATTTAGTTATATTTGTTTTTGTGTATCATTGTGAAATAGTAGTATATAGGTTGCATGTATATGTAAATCAGCTACAGTCCAGCAGATATGTGATGTCACGAGTACCCAGCATGCTTTGCTCGATACTGGGGCATGCTGGTCTGGGTGACCAGGCGGTTGCTAGCTTGGCTGTCCATATTTTCTTGTATGTTCTCTCACTCAGGTCTTGTTAAGTTAACTTACTCTGGTGTCAACTATTCTTCATTATTTTTTCATCAGCTCAACAGTAAGCTTGAATGTTAGTATGTAGTCTGTATACACTTTAAAGGAAAAGGTCTGTAAATTATTTTCTATGTTAATGTGTTTACATTTAAGAAGGAATACTGCCCATGATTTCAGTACTGAAATAAAGTTCCAGTCACTGTGCTCAAAGTTTTTTCACCCACTAATATATTTGCAGTAGATTTAAAACATAATCTCCAGCAAATTGCTCCACAATGCTAAATTTCAGGAGCGAAATTGCTCCCAAAAAAATTTCGTTTATTTCTCACCCTGTAGTGAGGAAATTAAATCTAGTCCCTGAGCTACCACTGGTGGAGGGAGAAGGGTGAGTCTTGAATTGTTCCTCTTGCTTTGGGAAGGGAAGAGGAAGAAACTCCAGTAGTACACATGAGCTGCAGCGATTGAATCACACCGCACTTCATCCTGTCAGCGCCGACGTGAGTTGAAATTTTCTGCTGGACTTTTGCAAAGCGATTCCTGGCTGCTGCGATGCCTGATGGTGTTTGAGTAGTGAGAACAATGGGAACCCTTCTTCCATCTTTCTTAATTGGTTGCTGTAGTAGCCTGCTAATTTTTTTTTGTTTTGTTCACGTGTTTCATCATTTGCAAGTATGAGTGCGAAAACAATGTTTAATAATGATTGGACGAATTAAAACTTATTTCTGCAGTATTCCAAGTCGATTAAGGAAGTGTAAAATGATCCATACAAAGACTTTTGCAGTGCATATTCTAAGCCATTTAGCTTAAGTAACTTGGGCAAACAGGCTGTTACAAGCCACGAGTGGAGCATACGGCATAAAATATATATATATATCATCATCATCAACCATTATCAATCCACTGCTGGACGAAGGTCTTCCCAAGTTTCCTCCACAACGGTCTGTCTTGTGCCAGTCTCCTCCATGTTACTCCTGCATACTTTAGAATTTCATCCACCCATCTCCCATGTGGTCTTCTTCAGGGTCTTTTCCTGTCCCTTGGAATCCAATCTAAAATTTCGGCTGTCCACCGATGGTCTGTCCTTCTGGCAGTATGTCCAGCCTATTGCCATTTCAGGGATTTAACTCTGATCATGATGTCTTCCACTCTTGTCATTTTTTGGATCCACGAGTTTCTCTTCTTATCTCTCCTGGTTACACCAAGCATGCACCTCTCCATGCTGCTTTGAGTTGTCTGCAGCCTTTGTATGTCTCTTAGTTAAGGTCCACGTCTCTGCACCATACGTAAGCACTGGAAGGATGCATTGATCAAACACTTTTCTTTTAAGACATAATGGCATATTGCTCTTGAAAATTATGCTGTTTCTTCCAAAAGCTCTCCAGGCAAGTTTTGTGCGCCAATTAATTTCTTCATCAATGTGACCCTCACTTGATATCTGCTGGGAGCCAGGTGAAATGAAAGCAAATTTCAAAGTATCATGCACAAACGTAATGCATGGTGGTGATGTCAGAACAAAGAGCAATAATATTAGTGTATTAAGCAATGCCTACTACCCAAACTACTTACTGCTAAATGAAATTGAAATTCGGTCTATAAATCCATCTCGGGGGTTTTATAGTTTTAATAAAAATCTAAACATAAAAAAGAATGTGAAAAAGAAAACTTTTAACCTCATCAATCTGAGATGAAACTATTTGGAAGAAAATAATAGCTACAATAAATTGCGACCATCAGCTTCCAGAGTACCGCGTAATACGGATTTGGAAACGAAGCAGGGGAGTTAAAAATATGTAAAGACGTAATTTTTGGAAAAAAAAATCCGAGATAAAGCCATCTGGAAGTAAAAAAGATAAATAAAGTAAAATGTGACCCTCAACTTCCGAAATGCCGCATGGCCACAGAAAAGGAAAAGAATGTTGCAAACGCTTAAAAAATGGGGATTTTGTAAAAAAAAACAAAAAAACCCAGCGACAATCTAACTGAAATGAAGCTATCCGAAGCCAAAAAATGCAAAACTTGCGATCAACTTCCAGAATGCCTCGTAATGTGACCGTGAAAAACGGAAGACTGACTATTGTAATGTGTAAAAATATGGTTTAAAAAAATAAAGAGGAAGAACAAAAAAAAAAATACACCTTATCAATCTAACTGAATACTAAAGTGAAGCTATCTGGAAGCAAAAGGGAAAAAAATGTTGCGACGTCAACTTACGGAAAGCCGACGGCTGCGGAAATGGAGAAAAAGTTTTAAAAATATGGTATGGCTTTCGTAAAAAAAAAAAAAAAAATATATATATCGCTTTAACTTTCAGTTAGATTAAAATTTAGGCCTCCATGCCAAAAAGAAAAAGAAAAACAAAGACGAGGAATTGCGATCATTAGATTCCGAAATGTTTTTATCCCCTTTTAACCACCATGCATATAACACGTGCGTGTGCGTTAAAAGTGCATAAAAATATTGCTTCCGAGATTCAAAGTTCAAGAAATGCAATTATATCTCACCAAGTTGAAGTTTTCTGTTTGAAAAATATGGAAAAATGAACGCTTAAATGAAACGGGAAGGGGGGGGGGGCATGTATCGATTATAGTTGTCTGCGTGATGTGTCAATTACAGCTTTACATCTTAAACACAAGCCAACGTAAAAAATGCAATGCGTGAAAATTTCCCTTCCTTTGTTTTAAAATTTAAAGAAATCTTAAAAACAGTTAATGTTAAGAAAATAGAAAAACAATCTGCAAACCTTTCCGAGAATCTGCGACGGGTGTCGCCTGCTCGGGCCTGCAGCTTAAACCAAATAGTGTGATCTTCAATGCTTCCGCGATCTAATAGGTTAGTCACGTGACTCAGAGGATTTCATCGCGTTTCTCTGCTTGAAACACATCATTCAGGATAAAAGCTAACAGAATTTATAAATGTGACCAAAGCAGAAAATTTCAGAGTTTGATTTTATTAAATTACAATTTGTTGAAGTCCCATTTTGCATCTATGAACTCTAAAGTAATGACTCCAAATTATGAAATTTGAAGTAAAAATAAGTTGTGCGCCAGGACCAAATTTTTAGGCACCTGGGCGACCTGGCGCGCAGTCATTTTCCAGCCCTGTTGTACATTGTGCATTTCAAACTGGTCATAAGATTGCAAACTGGAACTTAAATGCAGTTTTTAGAGCAGATCATTATACAGGATGTTCAAAGTTAGCCCTGCAAGGTGTGTTGATTTTACTGCTGTAACTGGAATTCGGGTGTTTCCATTAAAGTTTTGTTCAGTACAATAGGTTGAAAATGTGGCAGTTGCAGAGAGAGCTATTGCTGTTTTTTCTTCTGTACAAAAGTAAAAAAGTACATAGAAAATTACAAATGCTTTCCCGAACCATCTCAAAAAATATTCTGTTCAGTTGTGCATCAATTGCATGAATGGCATAAATGATAACGGAAAAGGCAGAATTCCTCGAATCCGTGGAAGAATCTTTTGCCTGAAGATAACTCCGAAAGTTTTGCAGTGTCTAACTTCCGTTTTTCAAAAATTGTTGCCTACAGTTTCAAGCTGAAATACAAACATTATGTAACAAAATCACATTTTACAACAATACTGGATAGATGAAGTACAAGTATTCTGCTGTATGCACGATAAAAGAAACCCAAAGCTACAGAAGAAAGTAAGATATTTAATAATGATATATACAGTTAAAAAGTTAAAACACCATGAGATCTTTCATGTCTGCAACAGCCATATCTTCGGATGGAAAGATCAGAGTCCTCAATATTTGCCAGTTAAATACAAAACCACACCTGGTCATTGCCACACAATCTTAAATAAAATAATTACATGAAATACAATGGTGACACTACTGTGGGGCAAGAAATATAAAGTAAGATGGTACAAAATAAAAGTTCAATGATTTCTGTCATTAAATAATAATTTCCACAGTTGATGTAAGAAGGCAGGAAGTTCATTACGACCAATATTATAATTATGAAAAATATATATACTTTCGGTGAATAGCAATGAAGTCCTGGAAGTTGGAACAGCATGAATAGTAGTCTCATTCCAAATGGAAGAGTGTGAACCCTTATTGACTAGGCAGGAGAGGGCTGTAGACTGTGAACAAGTTTTAACACTCTGCACATGTTCAGAGAGCCCAATTGTATATACGGTCGTCTTCTCCCTTCTCTCTCGCCTTAAGGGGAATACAGTACACTCCGTATCTGTCATGTGCAGCAACTTTGTCTCGAACTTTTTTACTGTGGTGACGATGTTCTGAGTTTGAGTGCCAAACTGCAAATTATAACGGCATGCACTCTTCAAAATCTGAACACACAGAGGAATGTAATCCATGGCTCCAACAAATTTGATGGGGCAACTCTCAGTTATCAGTGTTGTAAGCCAACTGATTACCATTGCCTGCACCGTCCAAATGCGGATTCCCCAGCGATAGACAGAACTCTCTCGAAAAATTGTAGTGAAGATATTGCAAGAGCAATCCTGCCAGGATCCGGCTATCTTTCACCCAGACAGGATCCATTCAGAGACCGGCAGGGGTCTGCAGTCCCCACGGGACCTACACTTTCTGCTCCTATAGCCTGTACTTGTGACTCTCCTATGGGCTGGGGTTCCAGTTTTGCGTCTGGCTGGGAGATCTATTTGCCAGTGTGATGGTGTATGGCAGCACGTTCCTTTTAGTTGCTAGGCTATGTTTACAGACATGTATATGCACTGGGGGTCCCGTGGAGTGCGAAAACTAATTTATTTTCACGAGCCCCCTCACAGAGATAAAAGTACAAATAATTTACATAGTATTTACATTGCAGCACTTGGGCCTTGTGCTGCAAGACGACCTTAGGGCGAGGTCAGTTTTACTCCTCTTCTGTCTTCACCCTTCTGTCGTGAACTCTACCTGTCTCGTGACGAAGTCTTTGACCAGCTCGATGAGTTCCTGTACCACGTTGAGGTGTGCTGGCAGAACCAAGAGGTTCTTCGTCTTGCCCAGGGTTGGGACGAGGACTTGTCTCTTGCCTGCAAGAGAGACAATCAAGAATTATGTGTGTGACATCTGCGGTCTGGGCTCCGCACCCGCACACTCGTTCCCGTACCAATTTTCTATGCGCCTGGTTGACACTCTTAGAAAGATACGGTGTGTCTTCCTACCCATATCCCCCTCGTCTCACCTCTGCTGCCACTCTACCATCGTGGCTTTTTTCAGCTCTGTCCATACGCTTTGCAGTGGTGTTTGCAGCCAACAATCAACTACCTCTTTCCCAGCTGCTTCCTTAGCCAGTTGGTCTGAATGTTCGTTTCCATTGGTTCCGACATGGATTTGGACCCAGTGGAAAGAAATCATCATATTGCCCACAGCATCCCCAGACTCCTCCTCGGCTGGGAAGTGGTGGCTCAAGAGCACATCCGCTGTGGAGGTTGTGTGAAAACACTTCGTTATACCCAACAGCACTCTGTGCTGGATTTGGTTAAGACCATTGCGCATCCTAACGGTGTCCGACCACCAAGTAGAACATGCATATGTTAGCATATGCTCTACTCCTCGTTTGTAAAGCACTTTTTTTGGCTGGCCCAGTCGGCCGTATCCCGTTGATCCTGTTCAGGATGGAAGTGCATCTTTCTCTCAAGTATCTCAGGTGAAGGAGTCCTGACAGTATCTAGGATTAATCCTAGGTACTGCATCTCCCTCACCGCTTTGATTGTGTGCCCATTAAAATGACACTTAGCTCCCCCTTTTTCGCTTTCATCAAAAGTGTTGTCTTTTTGGTAGTAAAACAGAGCCTACACTCCTTACTCCAACTTTCCAACAGTGATAGAGCGGTATGAATATTTCGCTCTGTCATGTGCCTGCCCGATGCAGAAACTATGAGAACGAGATTGTCTGCATAGGCCTGCATTTGCACTCCGTCTTCCAGAGGGAGTGCGGTGTTAGCCACCACATTTCACCACAAAGGGTCTGAACAAGAGCCTTGCAGGCAACCCTTTGTGTACTCTCTACTAAACAACCTATCACCCACATTGAACTCACCCCTCCAGTTTAAGAGGAAATCACTAATCAATAGGAACAAATTCCTGGAGATACTAAGTCTTTTCAGAAGGTCTAGTACCAATGGCCACCAGATGCTGTTGAAGGCACCCCACGCATCTAAGGAGACAAGGCAGGTCTGTAAACCCAGTTCGCCATTGGTCTTTACCTGCTGAGTAAGGTTGCTTAGCACTTGGCTAGTACACCTCTCTGGTGGCTGGAGAGCTTACCTTGCCTGACCAGGTATTGAGTAGCTCCTTACTTCATGCGGAAAGCAGGCAAATTGGCCTATACGCCATGGGATCTGTTCGGCTCTTATTTTCTTTGCCGAAGAGAATGAGCACCGAGGTTTTCCATGTTGACGGGGAAGCACCCTTTTTCAAGGCATTTGTTCAGTGTAGCCACAAAGTACCTCTGGTTGGCTAGAAAATTTTTGTGGACAACCGCTAGGTCCAGCACATCTTTGCCTGGAGCCTCACCAGAGTTAAGGCTATTGATCACAGCACCTACCTCTGCCTCCATGAACGACGGGTTGTCCTCCATGTCCGGTGGATCTCTGCAACTTTCTTTGATCTGGGGAGTCCCCCGACTTCTGGTCGGCCGGGAAGTGGTGGCTCAAAGAGCACATCCACTGTTTCCTGCTTGCGATGTACGTGACATCCCTGTTCTGACCAGGCCTTGATTTTGTTTTTATCTAGCAGTAGCAACACCTGCTAGTGGCCTTATTTTTTACTAGCAAATTGCATTATCTACTAGCGAAAGTTTATTGACATTATACAAAAGAAATTATGATATATATCATCATCATCACCAACAACCATTATCAATCCACTGCTGGATGAAGGTCTCCCCAAATTTCTTCCACAATTGTCTGTCTTGGGCCTGTCTCCTCCATGTCACTCCAGCATACTTTAGAATTTCATCCTTCCATCTCCCATGAACAAGTCTTTTCCTGTTCCTCGGAATCCAGTCTAAAATTTCGGTTGTCCATCGATGGTCCGTTCTTCTGGAAACATGTCCAGCCCATTGCCATTTCAGTGATTTCATTCTGGTCATGATGTCGTTCACTCCTGTCATTTTCCTTATCCACAAGTTCCTCTTCTTATCTTTCCTGGTTACACCAAGCATGCATCTCTCCATGCTACTTTGAGTTTGTCTGCAGTCTTTGTATGTCTTTTTTTAGTTAAGGTCCATGTCTCGGCTCCATACGTAAGCACTGGCAGGATGCATTGATTAAACACTTTTCTTTTGAGACATACTGGCATACTGCTTTTAAAAATTGTACTGTTTCTTCCAAAAGCTCTCCAGGCAAGTTTTGTGCGCCGATTAATTTCTTCATCAATGTGACCCTCACTTGACATCTGCTGCCAAAGATAAATGTAGGAATCGGTTGTCTCAAGCTTTTCTCCATCAATTGCTAAATCTTTGTTTCTTGTAAAAGCATTGTACATCACTTTTGTCTTCTGAAAGTTCATTTTTAATCCCACTTTTTTACTCTTGTCAGCAAGTTCTTGGATCATACTCTGCAGCCCTGAAGGGGTAGTTGCAAAGATGACTACGTCATCAGCAAAATGAAGGTGGGTTAAGTAGTCTCCATTAATCTTTATCCCTTTGTTTTCCCAGTTCAATGATTGAAAGACATTTTGCAATGGGGCATTAAAGAGCTTGGGAGATATGGTGTCACCTTGTCTCACTCCCTTTCCAATTCTTATTTGTGCTGTATCCTCAAATATCCGAACCTTTACATTTTCATAGATGTTATTAATAATGCTAATGTATGCATCTTCAATACTGCAGGATTTCAAAGCCATTGTTACTGTTGATGGTTTCACGGAATTGAAGGCCTTTTCATAGTCAATAAAAGCCATGCATAATGGGAGTTCATATTCTCTTGTTCTTTCAATTAGTTCTCTCAGTACATGGATATGATCTATAGTGCTGTAGCCACTCCTGAATCCAGCTTGTTCTATTGGTTGGGCCATGTCTAGTGTTACCTTCAAGCGATGTGAAAGAACCTTAGTGAAGATTTTATAAACAACTGAAAGGAGGCTGATGTAGTTCCCGAGATCCTCAATGTCACCTTTTTTATGGAGCAAGATCATTGTAGCATTGTTCCAATCCTCAGGAATCTTCCCTTCATTAAGACATCTGGTGAAAACTAGGGCAAGTGTAGTTTCAAGTTCTCCACTTGCTTCTTGTATGATGTCTACAGTAATTCCATCTTCTGGAGCTTTCCCCCGCTTCATGTTCTTGATTGCATGTGCAACATCTGCAGGGAGGACTGGAAGAACTCTGGTACTCGTACCTTTCATGATGTCTGGAGTACATGTATCATCCCTTTCATATAATTTGGAGTAGAAATCTTTCGCTCTTGTCAAAATTTCGCCTCTATTTCTTGTTACAGAACCATCTTCTTTTCTCAGAGCCATAATCTGTTTTTTCCCTTACTGAGATGTCCCTTTGCTATCTTTAGGGTTTGGTTGTTTTCAATTGCTTTCCTCACTAGTTCACAATTGAATTTCTTTATGTCTTCAGCGTTACCTTTATGCACTGTCTTGCATAGCTCTATATATTCCATGTTGGAAGTTACATCTTTATTTGTCGTCATCTGCCTTCTCTTTCGCATCAATATTTTTGTTTTTCCTGAAATTTTCTTCATATGTAACTTGTTCTTAGGACTACCTATTTTTGTTGCTGTTTCCATAAGAGCCTTGGTGAGTTCTCTGTTAACTTCAGAAATTTACACTTCTTATAATGTTCGGCCTTCGAAAGCAGACAAACACACACACAGACACACGCGTGAAAAACTGGTATACCCGTCTAATACTAGTAGTTCCCCACGGGACTGCAGAAATACGACAGGGCATGGACTCCACTAGCTTCTGGAAATATGCTGTAGGCAATGCACACCATACTTCCTGCAGAGCGTTCCACAATTCGGGTGTATTTCGAGGTCTCGGATTCCTGTGTTCGATAGCGCATTGTCCCAAACGTGTTCTATCACGTTCAGATCTGGGGACTTGGATGGGAATGGCAACAGCCCAAACTCAGATGAATGCTCCTCTAACCATAATGTGGCATCCTGACACTTGTGTGGAGGTGCATTGTCCTGTTGGAACAGGCCCAACCCATCAGTATGAATGCAGGACATGAATGGGTGTACCTCATCAGAAAGGATGTGCACATAGTGTTGGCCAGTCACATACGTTTGTAGACGTACCAGGGTCCCAGTGAAGTCCAGCTAAACACACCCCATACCATTACGGACCCCCCCACCAGCCGGTACAGTTCCCTACTGACAAGCGGGATCCATGGCATCATGGGGTTTGCGCCGCATACCATCTGCCCGATACAGTTGCAAACACGACTCGTCAGACCAGTCTACTTGTTTCCAGTCATCAAGTGTCCAGTGGCAGTGTTGCTGTGCCCAAGTGAGGCACATAGCTCTGTGTCATGCACCGAGCAAGGAGACTCTAGTTGGGCGTCGGCTCCCGAAGCCCATATCATGCAGGGTACGTTGCACAGTCCGGACGCTGATGCTTGTTGAGGCTCCAGCACTGAATTCTGATGATACCTGTGAGAGTGTTTGCACGCCTATCACGTGAAACGATTCTTGCCAAAGTTCTTGTAGTCACGGTACACCCTTACAATGGCTGTCCGTGAAAATTCAAACTTTGTTTTTACCTCTGAAATACTATGGCTCATCTCACGAGCGCCAACTATGACACCACGTTGAAAATTGCTTAAATCGTTATTACTTGTCATTCTCATGCCGAAAACGGCTCTGACAGCTGGCAAGAATGTCTATCGCTTTTTATATACACACTGGCGAATGCAACAGAGTACGCGCATAGTTGACTTTGCTCTGTATTTTGCATAAGCTTGTCTGTACCAGTTTTTCTGGCACTTCAGTGTATATAACTTTCAGAAAGCAAAATTGACGTACTTTTACAAGAAATGAAGATTTAGTTCTTGATGGAGAAAATCTATAGGTAACCAGTACCTGCATTTACCTTGAGCAACAGATATCTAGCAAGGGCCACATCAATAAAGAAATTCATCATCATATAAAACTTGGTTCAAGGTGAACATTTGGAAGAAACAGTACAATTTTTGAAAACAATGTATCATTATCTCTTAAAAGAAAAGTGTTTAATAAATGCTTCTTTCCGATTTTAACATATGGAGTTAAGACAGGGTCCTTAACTGAAAGAGATGTACTGTATATACAGAGACTGTAGGTGACTGAAAGAAGTATGGAGAGATTCATTCTTGGTGTAACCAGGAAAGATAAGAAGAGGAAGTCATGGATCAGGAAAATGGCAATGGGCTGGAGATGTTGCTCAGAGAATGGACCAGCGATTGTAAACTGAAATATTAGACTGGGTACCAAGGGCAGAAGAAGTCCACATAGGAAATGGGGGGGATGAAATTCAAAACCCTACCAGAGTGACATGGATGAGACTGGCTCAAGACAGTTGTGGAAGAAATTTAGGAAAACCTTCAACCAGCAGTGGATTGATATGGTTGACAATGATTATACAATGTATATCAATCCACTGCTGGATGAATGTCTCCATGACTTTGTCTTGAGCCGGTCTCTTCCAAGTAAGTCCAGCAGACTGTCATATTTCATCCACTCATACCCCATGGGGTCCTCCGAGTCTCTTGCCCCTTGGTATTAAACCTGGTATTTGACTTCTTTCGTGGTTACGCCAAGCATGCTGCTCTCTACTGTTCATTCAGTTGTCTCCAGCCTCTGGATGCCTTCTTTTGTTAAGGTCCATGTCTCTGCTCCATTGAAAAGAACTAAGTATGCATTGATTAAACACTTTTATTTTAAGGCATAATAATAAATTGCTCTTGTAAATTATGCACTTTCTTCCAAAAGTTCACCAAGTAAGTTTTGTGTGCCTAATTAATTTCTTCATCAATGTGGCCCTTGCTTTTAATATCTGTTGTCCAAAGTAAATGTAGGCACTGGGTTCCTGTAGATTTGCCCCCATGAACTTCCAAATCTTCAGTTCTTCTAAAAGAGTAGTACATCATAATATAGAAGTTCTGATTGCACTTATGATTGTGTGATTGCACTTATGATTGTGTAACTTTATCCACGTGGCTATGCAATCAAATGTATAATTCAGCTAATATGTTGACAATACTTTATACTGTTTCACACGTTATGTATGATTTAAAGCAAGCACGGGAAATGTCCATTTTCTGTGAAGCAATAAAATTCAAAAGTAATGACGTTTAGTTGAAATTGCACTTACCCTTATGTCGCTGCAGGATATCTTCACATATTGCACATTTTCAATGTTCTTCCACGTGAATGTCATGTTGAAATCCAGAATTGATATGTGGTTTAATGACATCGATTTTGGCTGTTATATAGGCGTGATAAATTCGTTCAGGAAGACTAATTTGTGTGAATATTAAAAAAACGGGCTGTAGGATTTAAAATGATGGGAGAGCAATCCCAATTAAAATTGAATTCAATTAAAATAGAACTCTACTAAAATTGAACAACAATTGCCAAATCTTTCAGCAACAAAAAAAAAAAAAAAAAAAAAAAAGAAAGAAAAAGAGATATGAAGGATTTGAATAAACTGGACAAATTTATCGTATTGCCTTGCATCGCCCAAACTAGTTTCAACTATTTCATTCATTGTCCTCATTGGTGGGTATCTTCATGTTGGTTTATGTACTTGTTGTCATGTAGCAGACCACTATGCAGTCTGTCGTATCATCTCGTCGCTCCATGTCAGCAGAATTTCTCCCTCGTCGTAACCTTGGTTATATTGCATATTCTTGCTTCACCTCGTGTATACGTGTCTTATCGTGACTCTGCATGTTTGCACTTGCCATGAGTCATATATCACCAGTGTCGCCATCTGTTGTGCAATCATTGATTCTTATTGGGACCAGATTTTTGTGATATCTATTCACGACTTTTTCGTTCTTCCATTCTTTGTTCTTGTTCGATTAGATATTTCCATGCAAATGGTAGGTCTATGGGTTCATTGTTGTTACAGTTATATTCTCGTCTTTTCAATCATGACAGCTTCCGATGTTAAAATCTGGCCATGTGATTTATGAGATGTAATTATTTTTACTCTGCTCCAATTCGGGATAGATTTATTAGCAATTCAATGTCGTATCAGAGATATTTTGTCTTCTCCTTTGTTCCAATTAGAAATATGCTTGTTCAGTCTAGTTTTAAATCTTCTTTTTGTGCTACCGACAATAGACCTTATTCCTTCTGTTTTCTCCCTGTGCATTAGATGCATCCTGCGTTGGTATGCTATATACTCCTGCTGTTTCTAATATTGATTTGTTGTTATTATTGGTTGTCAGTATAGTACCATTATCTAAAACCTTTTCAGCAATTTGAATATTTTCTCCCATGGATTCTTTTTTTAAAACAATAATTGGGGGTATATATATATGGAAATTTACCACAATATTGTCTCTCATTTTTTATTTTTGTGGTCGTATTTTTCAAAGAATTTTTTATATTTTTATACATTGGTTCAATGAGCTTTTTTCTGTACCCAAATGTGACTGCTGTCTCTGTTATCCATTTTCTCTCATCGTTTTCATTTATTCTATTACTTGAATGTGTGATTGCTCATCTTATATAAAACTGCAGTTCAGATGTTTTATATTTCCATGGATGGCTTGAATTACTTGGAATTATTGCAGGTATGTTTGTTGGTTTTCTATAGACTGAAAATTCTGTTATTGCTGTTCTTTAATAAAGAAATATCCAGAAAATGTAATTGTTTATTTACTGCTTTTTCTATAGTGACTGGTATTGATGGATAAAAGTTGTTAAATTTTTGTATAAAATTATTCAATTTTGTTTCTGAGTGCTGCCAAAAAATAAGAATGTCACGAAGAGAGAACCAGCATTATCAAAGCATTAAAATTTATCGCAGATAGTAACTGTTTTACATATGACAAAACGATATACAAACATAAATATGGAGCACCAATGGGATATACAGTATCGGGTATATGGGATATACCCGTATATCCCATTGGTGCTCCATAAATATGGAGCACCAATGGGATATACAGTATCGGGTATAAATCATGTTACAAGACATCAGAAATAATTACTTGGTAAGGTCACCTACAGAAGATCAACCTCTTTTATGTCTAAGGTATGTAGATGACATTCTTATTTTTTGGCTGCACTCAGAAACAAAATTGAATAATTTCATACAAAAATTTAAAAATATTTTGACATCAGTACAAATCACTATAGAAAAAGTAAATAAACAACTACATTTTTGGGTCATCCATGTCAGATCACCCACAGCATGTCACTCACTCATCTCAGATTTTTGTGAAAATTGGTACAAAGTATTGTATTGGTGAGATATGAAACCTGTTAAAATTTTAGGTGAGTCAGTCCAGTAGATCTTGAGTAATGCCACTTTAAAAATTGGATAGCTCTGCCTTTAAATGAATTTCTTCCATATGAATGTCATGTTGAAATCCAGAATTGATATATGGTTTAATGACATTGATGGACATTATTTCCTGTGCTTGCTTTAAATCGTACACAATGTGTGAAACAGTATAAAGTAATTTCAACATATTAGAATTTGAATTATATTGTAAATTTTTTAGTTGTACATCAATTATGCTTTCCATTAAGTTCATATTTAAACTCATCTCTTTGCTCTTGTCAGAAATTTTCTGGATCATGCACTGTAATTCTGAGGGGTACTTGAAAATGGCTATGCCATTGGCAAAATGAAGGTGGTTTAAATAATATCCATTATAATCTTTATGCCCTCACTGACCCAGTTCAGTGACTGAAAGACATTCTGCAATGTGTCGTGGAAGAGTTCGGGAGATACAGTGTGACCTTATCTCACTCCCTTTCCAGTTTTTATAATTGTAATGTCCTTGAATTGTTGAAACCTTGTGCTTGCATTTTCATAGACGTTATAACTGTGGATGAATGCATCTTTAATACTGCAGGATTTCAAAGATAATAAAATTGTTGATAGTTTCATAGAATCAAAAGCCTTTTCATAATTAATAAAAGCCATACATAATGAGAGTTCATACTAATTTTTTTCAGTTGGTTCTCTGAGTGTTGAATAGACATGCTCTTTAGTAGAATAAAACATTTTTAAAAGATCCTGATTATTTTCTCATAAAGTCTTGTGCTTTTCTTTTTCTATGCTCTTTAGTGCTAAAGCTGCTCCCTACTCCAGCACATTCTCTTGGTTGAGCTGTGTCCAGAGTTTCCTTTTAATGATGTGACAGCACCTAGTAAAGATTGTGTGAACAACTGATAGGAGGCTGATGGATTTGAGTTCTTCAAAGTTCCCTCTTCCATGTAATAGAATCACTAGCATTCTTTTAATTCCCAAGAATCATCCTTTTGTCACAGCATCTAGTGAAATCTTAGGTAAGTGTAGTTTCTATTTCTCCACTGGTTTCTCGTACAATATCCATGCTAATTCAATCTTTTCCATTTCATGTTCTTGATTGCATGGGCAACTTTTGGTGATAAGGTGCTTCTTTATTTCTTATTACTTGTACTGTAATTTTCGTCATATAATCAGCGGCTTATCTTTTAAAAAAGTTAAATACTTGGGTTCTGTGGATTATACACCAATGAAAAAAAAATTATGGCCCATTAATTTTTTTTTAAATTTACAGGCTAATTACGCAAAAAAGGAATAAATTGGAAAAGGAACTGCCTCGGAAAATTTTTCCTCAGTTCGGGAGTTTGTGCAGAGTGAAGAGGAGCAGGCGGGGGTCATTTTGTCTTGTTGAGAAGGACAACTCCGACTGTTATACTATCTCTGTTTTTGCCAACCAGAGAATGAAAATGTACACACATGCATTCCTCCTTTCTGATCTCATGTGCGCTGTTGTGCCTTGTGTTTAGTTTATCTTTCGCCGTCTTCACCAACATCTTTGCAGCTGATATTTTCCTTTATTGCTATTCATGTCTTTGTAAAGGAAACGTTTCAGATACATTGCCGAATTTAAAGTGGTGGGCACAGTTGAGGATATGATCATGTCAGTGCACGATAGTTTTGAGAAGGTCAGAAAACAATTGTGCAGTGACACGCAGAAAGCCGTTGTGTCGCGATCTAAAACATAGACAAAACCATCGGTAGATTCCGTGGAAGAATTCATGGAAGTCTAGCCCTATTTTTTATTGGCCCACATATCAGCCGATACCCCAACTGTGAAAGCGGGATTTCTTATGCACAAATTCATATGGTATTTGTATGACTTGTTCTGTATCAGCCTTTCATCATTGGCAGTGTGTAATGCAATACTCTGGAGCTGCATCAGTGTGATCTATGGATACCACGCCACTGAGCTTTATCTGTCCGGAAATAAAAATACGAAAAAGTAATCTTTAAAAATTAATTTCTTCATTTAATAAAATCTTTTTTTTTTTTTTCTTAATTTTTTGGACTCTTGGGTTGTTATGTGACAGACTTTTCTGGTGGAAATTCAACTTCCCGGTTCAACATCTATGATGTGTGGATTATACGGCAAATTTTTTTTTCTGAATGTCATAGTCTGCGGATTATCCAAAGGCAAATTTTTTTGGTGAATTTCGCTGTCTGTGGATTTACGCTGCTGCGGATAATACAATGAAAATTACGCTACTAGATGTATAATCCCTTTCACATAGTTTTGTGTAGAGAACTGTTTAACTCTCCTCAAAATTTCACTTGAAAATTATTTGACAGCATGTTTTTGACATACACACTAGATGTTCAGAAATGTGTCACTTTGACTGGAACCTTAGTAGTGATATTTGTTTTTATTGTTGATATTGATAAAGTTCAATTTTCATTGAAAATTACTTGTACAAACTAAAATTCAGCATTTGCTGAGCCAAATGTGCAAATTAGAATGAACACACTTTGTGCCTTTGCTAGAAACCTATGGTGTTGAAAGTGTAAATATCAGGTCATCCCAGAAGTAATGTCATTTTGCACAAGCACAACAGTAGTGATTCCCCTGGTGCCCCGACTATGACAACGGCCATGGTGAGTATAAGAGGGATCATGCGAGCAGACCTTCAAGTCACTTGAGACCACAAACAGGAGTTCTAGGTGCAGTCGTTGTGTACTTAAACTGCATAGGAAATGGTAGTGTCAGAAGACCACATTATGCTGTATGAGTTCCACCATCGACATTCAGTGATGGTAGCAACACGGAACATCAGTGTCATATTTGGGCCATGTACCCTGGAGGTCAGGAAATGTCAATGCTGGTTCCAGAAATTTCAAAGGGGGATACCAGCCTCAAGGATATGCAGCGACCCACACGGCCCGTTGAGATGGATAACAATGTGCTGAAAGCTGCTGTTGAGAGAAATCCGCAGGCAACAGTCGAGGAATTGGCCACACTTGTTCATTCAACACATTCCACTGTTCACCGGCATCTTCAGGACCTCTGTTATGTGTCGAAACTGGATAAGTGGGTACCTCATGAGCTCACTCTGCAACATTGTGTGGACATTTGCTCTTCTTTGCTCTCCAGTGAAAAAAGGGAGCCGTTTGTGCAGAGAATCGTCACAGGCGATGGAAAAATGGATTGTTTATCACAACATTAAGTGTGGAAAAATGGATTGTTTATCACAACATTAAGTTAATTGCAGTGGCTTCCCAAAGGGAATGTGCCTGCAGCAGTGGCAAAACCAGGACGTTTCCCACAAAAGATTCTGTGTTTTGGGATATGCAAGGCATAATCCATTACGAGCTGCTGCCACCCAACAAAACCATTACAGGGGAAGTCTGTCAGCAGCTGCAGCATCTACACACTGCTTTGCAGGGTAAACATCTAGCACTCGTGAATTCTAAAGGTGTGCTGCTGCAGCAGGACAATGAAAAACCACACACAGCAAAGATGACCAGTGCCACATTGCAGGACTTCGGATGGGAAAAACTTCCACATCCAGAATATTCCCCTGACATCGTCCCATCCGACTACCACCTATTTCGCAGCCTGAGAAACAGTCTTGCTGAGACTACACTTCGAAATGTGGAGGAGGTACGGCAAACCCTTTCTGCCTTTTTTGCATCGAAACCCATGGAATTCTACAAGTCTGGGATTCAAAACCTTGTCGATCGATGGGAGAAGGTTGTAACTATTGGGGGCACTTATTATATGGATTAAAACATCTGTTCCAGGCACGTTTTTCTTTCTTTTCTTCATACGTTAAAAAAACGACAGAATTTTTGGAATTACCTGATAAAAGTGTACAGAAGATAAATAAATAAAAACTAGTATATCTGAAGATGATTGTCATTTTTTATGTGAGTGGTTGTTTAAATATTATGTAAAGGTCATTTCATGTCAAATCAAATAAGGCTCATAACTTAACCACCTTTGATTTCTGTGAAATTTGGTGTGATTTGTTAGACATGTAGACTTATGCCAACATCCCAAATTTTAGCCCTACTTCCCCACGAGGTTAGACTTATATGACCTTGGACGTTAGAAAATTGTGACCTCTGGACAATCTTCAAGTAGTTGTATCTCATTACCTAATTAGGCTGGAAGGTTGGAATTTGTGTCCTTTTATAGCATTTTATATGTGCTATCAATTTGTGTTGAAAAAAAAAAAAATAGGTTGACCTTTTCAAGATCTCAGAAATAACTTTTGACCATGAATATTTTAAACTGTAATTTTAAAATTAAAAAAATAAAAATAAAATTGCATGACATCCGTAGAGTTTTGTTTACTAGTGTGCCTGCTTTCAAGTTGTGACTGCAATGGAATCATTGTGTGGCATTGAAAAAAGTGTAGTAGATGTATATAACATGATAGATTTTGTTTTTCATTTTCTGCTTTGATTCCGTTAACTGTCACTGCTCGTAGTTCAAGCGTTTGATGCTCATAAATAATCTGCCTAAAGACAAAATTTCTCTGTTGTTGACAAATTTACTACATTTTCCCCATTATCTACGGGGAGCTGCAGCAAACAATTAACCATGTGGAACTGCAGCGAATAAAACACTTGAAAGTTTAATCAAACTCGCAGAAGCCAAATTTCGTGTTGGTAGCAAAAATAATTTTTGAGGGGGGAAGGGGGGCAGAAAAACACTGAAGAACAAACACTTCTGGTTTCCCTGATTTGTACCAAATTCTAACAAGCGCATCTAGTTATCAGAAAACTGCGAAATATGATATTGGGCACAACAAAAAGCACTGTTTTGTAGAGAGACACACAATGTGGTGGTCTCCCCACACCACCCCCTACTCCAAACAAGTTTCATTTGCTTTTTTTTTTTTCTCTCTTGAACTGTGGTATTCTATTTAATGGCAAATGAAACAGTTAAAAGGATTTTTGCCTCAAAGATGCATTGTCTTGTCAGTTGGAGCAGGTGGCAGAATTAAAAAGAAAATCCTTTTTTTTATTATTGTTTTTAAAGCTTCAAAGAGAAAATAAATATGTGAATAGAAGAAAGCATGGTTTTCATGATTGCTTTCTGAAATTCCACGTAATGAGAAAAAAATTGAAGTAACAACAACAAAGAAATTTTGTCATCAGCCAGATTATTCATTAGGATCAACACTTAATCTACAATCAGTTAAGAGAATCATAGCATAAAATTAAAAAAAAAAAAAATGTTCAAAAGTTTAGTTACATACACCGAAAGAAATTATTTTTACATTTAGGTAAAAAGCCATAATGTTTCTGAGGTTCACCAGCAAGCGTGTTCTGTGTATAAAGCACAAACAGCAACATCTGACCCCCTCTGGCCATTGCAATCAGCAGAATGAGTGAAGATTTGAAGACAAAATATGGAAGTGCTCTTTTCAATAGCATATACTGTAGCAAAGGAATTTTTCTTTCAACAAATTTAAAAGTCTGTGCATTCTACAGAAAAAAAATTGGTGTGCAAATAGGGGACACATAAATTAATGACCAAGCTGCAAGAGTTTTTGTCCACTACATAGCTAAAGACGTTGGGAAAAAAATTGTACAAGAGATCAACACATCTGACTTTTTATCAATTATGTCAGATGCCTCAACTGACAGAGGTACAATGGAAAGCGAAATAGAAATGAGTTTTTTCATATGGATGAAAAAACTCCTAAAGTGTGCTTCCTTGGTCTTCAGCCTCTTTTGAGAGCTGATGCTTTAGGAACAAAAAACATGCAATTGAAGAAATGGTGGACAAACGAGACATCATGGAGTGGAAAGAAAAACTAGTGGGATGTTGTTTTGATGGAGCATCTGTGAATATGGGAAGTATAAATGGAGTTGCAAAACGACTGAAGAATGAAATTAGTGGATTAATTATAGTACACTGTATGAACCACCGCTTAGAACTTGCTTTGACAGATTCATCTAAAGAGATAGAATACTTGACTGGCTTTGAGAATGTGATAAAAAGTTTGTACAGGTTGTACAACAAAAGTCCTAAATTGCTGCTCAGCCTAAAAGAAGTTGCAGAATTTCTGGACGACAAATTAGTGAAATGCCGCGCCATCAAGAGCATTCGGTGGATTTCATCAAAACATAGGGCAGTGTATGCATTGTGCAAGAATATCCACATCATCTATACATATCTGCAACACATATCAGCAGATAGAGCTGAAGATGGGAAGCTCAGGGCTTAAAGCCAAAGGTTTTCTCAAGCACATATTAAGTGCCTGTTTCCACAGGTTCCTTTTTTTAATGTGTGATCTCAGCAAATTGCTTGGTAACACTTCCCTTTTTCTTCAAAAGAATAACCTGGGGCTGCCTGATGCTGTTAGTGAAATAAGTTCATGTTTAATTAGGCTAGAAAACCTTCTGAGAATAAAAGGTGAATGTGAAAAGGAGTTAGAAAGCATAATAAAAAATGATGAAATGCGGGGAATCAAGTTGGTTTCTGAGGTACAGTGAGGTGAAATAGGATGTTTTGAGGAAGATAGATTGAGACTTCTTGTTGGAGTTAAAGCATATATCAGTAAAAGGATGTCTTTTGCAACTACCGATGTAATAATCCCTTTATCGAAGCTGCTGGATCCTTTTCATTTTCCAGATGGTTCTGCACTGGTAGAATATGATTCTAAAGAACTGCCTGAAATTTGCAATTTATTACCTCATTCTGTGATTCCAAATACGTAGATAGACACTGTTATGATGGAGTATTCCTGACTTAAAACTTACACAGATAGTGTAATGAAATCTACTGGAAACAGTCGCTTTTGAATCTTTGTTTCAGCATATACTGTATATGCAGAAGATAATGAAACACACTGCTTTAGCAATGTATTAAAGCTGATGAAAATGATACAATTAATACCGTGCAGTACTGCTTCATGTGAACATGGTTTTTCTGCCATGAACCGGATTAAAACAAATTTTAAGACAAATTTGGTGGACACTTCATTAAATGATTTAATGATGATTAAGTGTAATGGACCCTCTATTGAGGAATATGATTTACATGCGGCAATCCAGTTGTGGTGGAGAGACACTTTTAATGGAAATGTCAGATGTGCAGGTTACAAATGCTAAATGAGCACTGTTATGACAAAATTAAAATTTTAATACTGATTTAACTTCTAGTTTTGTTAAAAAAAAAACTTCTTTACAAAATTTCATTGTTGTGGAACACACATACATCATTCTTAGAAACAACAGTTTTTGTAATAAAAAGGTGTCCTTATTAATTATGTTGTTCATAATAACTTATAGGAATGCCAATTGTTATCAAAATGCAGGGGAAGATAAGGTCTAAAAAGATTTTTCTATTCTAAGAAAACAGCTAATCTTCATTTTCTTTAAGGAATAATTACATGATATTCACGTTAGTGAGTACTAGGAACCCCATCCGGTTATTTTGAGATTAATTACATTTAAACTAGAAGAATTGCATTGTGCGACTGTGATAAATATTTTATATGCAACATGTTGAATATATATACTCAGTATTCACAAAATTACAAAAATTCATTTTCATCTATGGGTTTCACGTGTTTTAATGTAAACATAGCTTATTTATTCTTAAAAGTTCCGTGCAAGTCCAGCATTACTTAAATATGATAATTTTCTGGCATGGGCTGTGCATTAATTTCAATGGATAAGTAAAGAAAAAAATAATTTGTAGAAAGTAAAAAAAAATTGTCACATTTCTAGAAGTAAAAATGTGGATTTATTTGTAATTGTTTGTCAGTTTTTCAGAGTAAAAAAAAAAAAAAAAAGAACCAAGTGTGCATGTCACAAAACACAAACCTAAGTTACATTTGGCCTATCTATATCTTTAAACGTTTTTAAAAATGCAAATTTAACTCCTGTTCATATGTATAGAAGTATTAAACTTTGCTCTCATGCATTCATAAATCATGTTTTAATTATATACTGTAATGATGTAAACGAGAAATTTACACTGATCCCTAGAAAAATCATGTTATGGATTTTGTACCCTCTCCCCCTCTTCATATTTTGCCAATTACGCTATACTGTATTGTGGCTGGTAAGTTTTTCCATTTGGCTGGTAAAATATCAGCCCTACAGGCCACAGTGGCTGGTAGAAATTTTAGGGTTTTAGGGTAGGTTGTAGTGCATACCATAGATGGCGACATACATTCTCTTGAATGGGGTGTGAACTGAAAATTAAACAACTTCGAAAAAGTTTTGAGTTCCGTTGCTTTTGTTAAGGAGAATAGTAATCCGATAATTGACATTACTGTTTGCAGAATACTATTAATAAAATTATTGACATTGTAAATTACATACCGTAGATATTGGTAATTCCACTAAACCTATAGCAAATAATTTTTAAAATAATATTTTATTAAGATAAAAAATAATTTTTCTTTTCTTCATATCTTGAACAAACTTGATGAAAACCGGAGCCAATTGAAAAGGTGTGAAACAGAGACATAACGCAATCAGTGTCCCTGGGCCTGAGAATTTTGGGGGCCTCTTTTCAACCTAACTTTTAAATTTCCAAAGTTTTGCAATTAGAAAAATATGTTGCTTTAACAAATGATAATCTGTTGATAAAAGCCAACTCAGAAAAGAAATAAGTAACGAAATTTAAATTAAATAAGACCAACTGAAATTAAATTAACATTTTCGTGCATAATAATAGCGTTATATCGAAATCAAACCAACAGAGAAATTTGTTTCCTAAAACTAAGCGTCATTGCTCAGAGATGAAAATACACTGAAGAGCAATTGAATTAGAGATACCTGTCTAGTAACGTGTAGCACCACCTTTCACCCTGATGACGGAAGGGATTCATCTCTGCATGGACTTGACAAGACACCGGAAGCGTTGGGAAGCCATACGGATCCACGACCCCTGAACAAGCTCCCACAGTTCACGAAGATTTGATGGAGGAGGGTCAGAGCCTCGAACATCTCTCTCGATGGCATCCCAGAAGTGCTCAATAGGATTGAGGTCAGGTGACCTAGCTGGCCAAGGAAGCGAGGTCACGTCGGTGGAGTGTTCATCCAATCATTCGGATACAATTCGGGAGCGATGGCACGGTGCATTGTCTTGTTGGAGGATTAGGTCCCCAGTGTGATGTTGAAGACGCACAAACAGGAGCAAATGATCGTCCAAGATATCCCGGTAACGTTGACCTGTGAGGGACGATGTCGCACGTATCAGGGGTCCCATTTCAGTCCACGTAAACTGTCCCCAGACGAGAATTCCACCACCACCAGCTTGAAGAGTACCCTGCTGGCAAGAAGGATCCATCGCTTCATGTGGTTTGCGCCGTACACGTATCCTGCCATCCTGCATGTACCAACGTGAATCTCGACTAATCAGTTCAGGCAACATTTTTCCACATGTCTAAGGTCCAGTGGTGATGTTCCCGCGCCCATGCTAATCTTTGCACCCTGTGATGTGCGGTCAGCAGCGGTACCCTCGTGGGACTATGGCTTTTGTACCCCGTAGCGAGGAGATGGTTTTGGATGGTGTGGCTGTTTACACGTTTTTGTGCACCAGCGTTAAATTGCCGAGTGATTTCTTGGACTGTGGCCCATCTATCCGCTGTTACAATGCGAGCTAGCCGACGATGAACCTGCTCATCCACACGCTGTTGTCCACGGCAGTTGGCCCTTGCAGGGATGATTTTACCGGATTCAATGTTCTCACGGTGCATCTGTGACACAGTGGCTCGTGGAAAATCCTAGTGCCTGCACGACTTCTGAGATGGAGTGACCAATTCGTCGGGCCCCGACAATTTGCCCACGATCAAATGTGCTTAGATCCTTCGTCTTACCGATACTGTGTCTGACTCTTACTGGTTCCCATTGTATCACTCCTTATATTGTCGGATCACTGCATACGTCATGTCGTTTCCGTTTACAGGGCCCGCCCACAGCGCCACATTTGCATAACGCCAGCTGTCTCCAATTCAATTGCTCTTCAGTGTATCAATGGTATGTTCATATTATGAACATACCATTGCCTTCTTCATTTAAAACTTTTATTGGAAAATTTCGAGCTCTGACTCCTCTGTGTTATGTACTGTTTAATTTTAACCTCCAATCTACAAATTAAAAAAACACACACACAAAGAAATAAAATAAATAAACTTTGCCACGAATTTAGGGGCCCTGGGTGTGAAACTGTATTCTGGGAACGTAAAACTCCTGACGGATTAAATAAATTTAGTTATTCGAGTTTTGACTTGTCATAACCAACGGCAGATGTCGCTGCATGAGATGATCAAAAACCTTTCCCCATCTGTCTGACATGGTTTAGTGTGAAATAACGTCATTGTTAACATTATTATTGAAGTGGTTAGTAATTACTGTATAATAAAAATCCGTAATAAAACTGTAAAAATTAATTTGCAATGTTTAGCTTTGTTTTGTTACTTAAACATTTCCGAAAAGGGAAACATCTGCTGCAACAGACAGTATGAATACCCAGTAGATCCAAGTCTTTCAGCAATTTTTTGTGCTCTTCCTCCAATTCTAAATAACCAGAAATGAAGCCATCTTTATCACTATTGTATTCCCTCAAAAATTTCTGGAAAACGTCATTTAAAGAAACCTCCATAACCTTCAGAGAAACTTCGAAATCGCTAATGTGAGTCTCGTTCCACGTTGCACCATCTGATGAAGACCTTATCGAATGGTTGTATATCGGTTTTCGATATCTTTTATTGCACAGGCGCAACTGACTAAATCTGTGATGTCAGCATGGTATCCAAGCCTTGTGAACTTAGCATCTCCCTGCTCATGTCAGGCTTAAGATGGCTGCTGCGACGTCACAGACGTGATGTTTCACTGGCTTCACTCGGATTCTATTGAGCCAACAGAGAGTGCTTTCTCCCCTTATTCCTATCTCCATGAGCAGTACTCCGGGTCCTACGCACGGCGAATATTTAGTGGTTCGATTGTTCAAACCTCAGATTCCTCCATGGCAGTCATGAATGTTGACTGACTGATAGATTGACTCAGCTAGGCATTTTCATGTAGAACTTCCGTCCACAGAGTAGGTTTAGGCCCAAACCACCTGCAGCGGATCCGCCTTTTGGGCAGGGCACTGAAACGGAATGAGTGAGAGCTGTCCAGCCATCGCCCCCTTATAGCTACAGGCCCGCGCGCATATCCAGAAAATGCACCACGGCTCTCTTATAGAGAGACTTCATGCATGCCTGTGATTGGCTGCTCAGAGAGAGAGAAATATTGGGTCATTCCATGTCAAATCAACAAGGCTCACAACCCGACATTTTTTTATTTTTATGAAACTTGGTATAATTGTAGTATTCATCAATATAAACAAACATGATTTTTTTCAGAATTTTTAATGCATCCGTTTTTGAGTTATTGATTTTTGAAATTTAAAAAAAAAACCTGAAATTTCATAATCTGAGCAAACTTTAACTGCCAATTACTTGGGTTCTAGTAGAGTCATGAATTATGGCTCATTTAAAAGATCTTGAATTGGGCTTTCATTTGATATGACACTTAAAAAAAAATAATGTCCATTTTAAAATTTTAAAATTGAAATATTAAAAAACGTGTTTTTTTTTAATTCTGAAAAAAATATATGTTTAACAAACATTATTTTTCTACATATCCTGAAATTAGGGATCGCTATGGGATCACTATAAAAAAATAAATAACATAGAAGGACGTTACTAAACGCACCATCAGTGACTGAGGAATTGTTTATTTTGTCTGTCTAAAATGTTATCCCTGGTCTTACAAACACTGCAAATGTTAATGAATTAATTATAATTAGTTAAAAAGTTAATATATATCCATAAGGGTAACAAATTGTGTTTCTTTCCTAGGTTTTAAAGTAAAAGCAAAGTAAAAGATGGATGCCAGCAGACCATCCACATCAAAAGTTTCAAGTGTGGTTTACTGTTACAACCCCCTTGGGAAACCAAACCATAAATATAACAAAAGAAATCTGCGACCAGTTTCCAAGAATCTATTGCTACAGAACAAGTTGCTCAAAACTGGAGACAAGATCTGTGACAGTTGTCGTAAAGCAATCCAGAAATTTCACTCTGAAGCTGCTGAACATTCCTCTTCACCTTCTGACTGCTATAATGAACAAGAAGCCAAAGGCCATGATGTTCCATCTGAAAACATTGAAGTATCAACTCCTGAAAAAGAGCATACTATAGAAGCATTTAACAGAAGTTTACAATGTCTGGATGAAACACCAATAAAAAAAAAAAAACACCTGCAAGAAAAAAAATACCCTGAAGAGAAATATAAAAAAGCCCAAGAAGCATTCGAGCAAAATTATTAAAGAAAAGTCCTGCGTCGGAACCAAAGGATATTTACAACTTGTTTATAATAATCAAATTATGACCCCACGCCAACTCTTTGAATGGGCCACTGCTAATATTGCCTCCATTCACTTTCGGTTTGCAACAACAGAAAATTACAAAGAGGAGGAAATTATCCTCCTCTTTGTAATATTCTGCCCCCGGTAATAAATAAGGGCGTCTTCCTCCCCCTTTCTATTTCGCTTCCGTGTCACTTTCCTAATAAAAATAAAAAAAAATGCTACAAACTGTTAATTCATTTGAAATGTAGTTTTTATATACTATCATCACACATGTAATATGAAGTTGCAATGACAATTTTTAAAATTAGCTGAAACATTTATTGGTTCAGTTTTTATTTGTAACTAAAAATAAATAGTGAACAGAACAAAAAAAATTGTGAGTTTTTGATAGACCTTTTCCATTTTAAAATAAGGTACTTGTTAGCTATTTACTAATTGTCAAACAGTATCAATTATTTTTGTTGTACATTTACTAAAATGCTTGACAGCCTTGAAGGAGGCTGTAAAAAAAGCCCCCCCCTGCAAAAATATCTTTCAATGCCCATTTGCAAAAATCTATTGACTTTCAATTAGTGAAATTGTTAAATTTCATATTAACTAGGTTTTCTTGGCATTTCAATAATTCAAGTTCTTTAGAACCTACAGTTATTTTTCATAAAGCCAAAACTATTGCACTGTATTGTGTACAACACAAATGTGACACTGTAATTGAAATAATTGCTGTAGTTTTGTGTGAAACACACATCAAAATTAATCATAACATGCAACTTTTATTCTTTAGAGAACTATGGCCAACTTCCTTGAAATGCTTCATGATCACACCCACAAAACATGTAACTGCAGCACAGTGGTGTTTCTAGCATAAACAGCACCTAGGGCAAGTGCGGAATTTGCACCCTATCATTCCACCTTTTCTTTTCTACTTCTTTGTTAAATACTATTTTGACTCTAGAGAAAAACAAAAAACAACTTCATTTTTCAAAGCATTTTATTTTTTTCCATTATGTACAAACAAATTACAATACTATTTTTCTTGCCTTCATCACTGCAAGCTTGTCTATGATGTCCTCAAAGTAGGCTTTTTTCACTTCTCTCTCCACACTTAATAGGGCACGATCATGCAGTCCGTCTTGGCCCATAAATACTCTTAAGTAGGAAACAATCGGATTTAACTTGCTCAATGATCTCTCAGAGCTAGGAATGGAAACTGAAATGGTTAGCATTATTTGTGTTGCAATGTGCAGATTGGGAAAAATGCCCACATCTCCATACTGCACGATGAAATCGAGAAGCCCTTCAGGCCTTGAAATTTTTGCATTGTGAGTCGAGCAACATTCTGCAATCAAAAATTTCTTCATAAAAGAAATACTTTTACCAAGTTCTTTGAACTTGGTAAAAGTATTTTTATATTACAATGGAAGCTACCAGAACATTTATACTGCAACCAAAAGAAAAAAAAAAAAAATTGAGTCTTCTTGAAACTACTAGAAAACAAAGGTGTCAAGCTGCCGGCCAGTCGATGAAAACATCTGCCGTTGCCATGTGTCGCCTGTCGCTTGAAGAGTACACAGAGACGCAGTGCTAGCCGGTCGGTCTAGCGCGATGTCTCTGTGTACTCCACGCATGCCACCCCATTCACTGCACTGCTGACAACAGCCATTCAGAATGAATCAACGTTTTTCTTTTTTATTACAACTTTGGGTTTCCCAAATTCATTTCTTATCAAGTTTTCTCAAAATTAATTTTCTTTAACAAACAAACAGCAAACATACAGCTTCCAAGGCACACCCTAAATACGGCACTGCTGCTACCACGTGACAGTGTCTTTGGACTCCCTGGCATTGAGTCAACATACATATGCCTTATTCTGACAACTGTTTACTTTTCAAAGTCACTTGTATTATTTGTGGTGTAGTGGTCTATGCACTGACTTCTGACCGCTTATCAGATCAGTTTTGAGTATCAGATGGGGCACTAGTGGTGTATCTGTCTTAAGGCACTCGTTCTCTCCCTTCTTTGGCTGCAAATTAAGGAGCAGCAGCTTCGTATAGCACCTAGAATTGCTCCCAGTGGTTAATGCCCCCCACCCAAAGAACAGAAAAAAGAAAAAAACGTTATTGATGTTGAAATTTCACCAACACCAAACATTGGGCGAGTATCATATAATAATGGACTTTTCTGATTATTAAAGAGTTGTGCCACAAAAAAAGTACAACTGTTTGAATTATTTACTGTTGAAAAAAAAAAAATCAGGCCACAATGTTCATAGAATCCCCCCCAACTTGATTTTTGTAAAGAAACAAAGACATAGGCTGTCAATTTCTTTGTCATCATGAAGAACACTTTTTTGTTCATTATATTTTGAAGGATGCATGGTTATGTGCAAACAATTGTAATACACCTTATTCTAACGAAAAGCAATTTATTCTCAGTGGTGTAAAAATTTCATTCCTTGAACTAATATTTCTTTCACGCTCTCTTGTTGATATACATATATAGGAACTATTGCCATGGTTGTAAAAAGGGGAGTCACATCATCTAGAGTTGCGGCTTTCATGTGTGTCATCTAGTTTTTATAAACACTAAAACTGCGAAAATGATCTCAAAAATGTACTTATTTACTAAAACAACCCCTACCAAAATTGCTTTTCTGTTTAATACCTCATTCAAAATTGCTGTCAAAAATTCTTGGCTATTTCTGTAAGCAGTTTCAAATAAAGTGACTAAAAAGTTTTGCAAACTTTTGTGTTGAGACTAGAAGGCCCTCTTAGCTGTGAGCCCCCCCTCCCCCATAATGCAGGGGTTGTGCATGGCTGACAAGTGAGCCCCTGAATAATCTCCAAGTAACTTTTTTTTTGTTTTTTTGTTTAAGTTAAAAAAAAAAAAAGCAATTTTTAAATCTCTTGATAAATTTTGAATATTTTGAATATGATTATTATTTTAAATCATTGATCATAAAGAAGATAAAACATATCAATGACAAATTTACATTTGACCATGAAAGAAATACGGGATTACGCCATATAATACAAATTTTGAAGATGACAATCCGATTTTTGGCGTAAATGTGACAAGGATGGTAAGTCAGATAATGCCGGTTGCTTCGACTAGCGAATCCTGTGATGGTTAAATTCAAATTGATCGGAAACTCGAAACTTGGTCGTTCTGGGTGGTGTAGTGGCTAGCACACCCGGGCGTTTTCTGGGAGACGCGGGTTCGAGTCCCGCTCCAGGACGATGAAAATTTTCAAGTTTTTGGATATTATCTGACTTACCATGCTTGTCACATTTACGCCAAAAATCGGATTGTCATCTTCCAAATTTGTATTATATGGCTTAATCCCGTATTTCTTTCATGATTTATCTGCTTCTCCGGGCAAACACGGGATAAGATTCTTAACCTCCAGATTCGCTAAACATGAATGCCGGTTGCTTCGACTAGCGAACCTGTGATGGTTATATTCAAATTGATCGGAAATTTGAAACTTGGTCATTCTGGGGAGTGTAGTGGTTTGCACAACCGGGCGTTTTCTGGGAGACGCGGGTTCGAGTCCCACTCCAGGACGATGAAAATTTTCAAATTTTCGGATATTATCTGACTTACCATCCTTGTCACATTTACGCCAAAAATCGGATTGTCATCTTCAAAATTGGTATTATATGGCGTAATCCCGTATTTCTTTAATGATTTGTCTGCTTCTCCGGGCAAACGCGGGATAAGATTCTTAACCTCCAGATTCACTGAACGTGAATGCTGGTTGCTTCGACTAGCGAACCTGTGATGGTTAAATTCAAATTGATCGGAAACTTGAAACTTGGTTGTTCTGGGTGGTGTAGTGGCTAGCACACCCGGGAGTTTTCTGGGAGACGCGGGTTTGAGTCCCGCTCCAGGACGATGAAAATTTTCAAGTTTTCCGATGTTATCTGAATTACCATCCTTGTCACATTTACGCCAAAAATCGGATTGTCGTCTTCGCAATTTGTATTGCATTTGACCGTTATATGTTACCGCAGCATGCATATGGAACCACCATTTGCTTTAGGAAATGCCCATAGATCATCATGGGGTGTGTAATGTGGTTCATATATTTTTATACTTTTTTGGCCATAGTTTCTTTGCAACAGTTGGCACTTGGCAGCACTGTAATTTCTTTTTATTGCTCCTAATTGCTCATAACTCCACTGTACCAGTGCTAGAGCACTGCTTAGTACTCCTCACCATGGCATAGCAACCAGGGAGCATCTCTGTATTCTCAAAACCCCACCAAAAATGGGAAAAAGGTCAACATTTAAATAATATATTGCTGCACTAAAATTAATCCTAAAACTGAAGACCACAAGGTTGCATTGGTTGCAAATGAAATGAAATGAAATTAATTTATTTTGAATTTAAAATGCAATCAAATTAAGTGACAATTTTAAAATTCTGCAGTTTTTTTTTTCATTATGGAAGCAGGGGAGTGGGGTGAGTACAGTATAATGAAATAAATTAAGCCCCATTCAGCCCCCAATGTTCTTAGTCTAGCGATACTTCTGATATTGAATATGAAATAAATCAAAATCAACTGGATGTTCTTCAGTAAAATTAACTGTTGGGGAAAAAAGCAGTAGTGCTTTTTAGATTCTATGATTTCTGGGAAAACTTAATTGGCTATTATTATATTTGCACTTTTAAGGTATTAAACCCCTGCAAAGTGTGCATAGTTTACGTGCAATTCATAAATTAAAAAGCACCAATCACTTACCCTAAAGATCATGGTAATTTCCATCGACTACACACTTCCAGCACGTCAATTATCGTAATGTTGGCCTTCAAAGGTTTACAGACATCTTGCTTACAATTCCTTCTTCCGGGGATGAAACATAGTTTTGTTTTTTGTTTTTTTTTTAAGCCATATGAGATGTAACTATATAAGCTTGTCAATTCCATAAAAACCACACAAGCTTACTACTCATTCATACAATTCAATTAAAAAACTATTTACATATTTACACAACCTTACATTCCTAGGTGGTTAAACCTTTGTCAACTGTGAGTAACAAAATGCTCCATCTGTTTCAAAACCCCTGCCACTCCCAATGCAAGTGTCACACTCATTCAGCCCCTCGCACACAATCCTCTAGTGCTTTCAACAGACTACTGTCGTCTTCAGGAAGCAGGTGTGTCTCACCCGCCCACCACAGCTCAAGTTAGACACACCTGCCTCCTGATGACGACAGTAGTCTGTTGAAAGCGCTAGAGGATTGTGTGTGAGGGGCTGAATGAGTGTGACACTTGCATAACATTTAAAGCATTTACCGTAGACAACATATTTTCTTAAATTCTTTCACAAATTTTCCAATTTCTTGAAAATTTATATTGATATTTTTTAACATTTATGTATTTTTGTGCCTTCCTGAAAACAAATTTACCCATTCTTGCATTTTTCCATAAAAAGTGGCTCCAACGTAGTGGGGATACCTTAATAATTCAAATCAAGAGCTCTTCTATGAAGAACAGAAGTAGTTGAAACAATTACACAACAACCCAAATCTAGCATTGGTTTTGGCTGGCAAATCTCATCAAATCATTATTCTTGAAAAATTTGACTATCATGCTAAAATGATAGAAGCGATTCAAAAGTTCCCACATCTGGTGGTTAATTCGGACCCAACCACTGCAACTATTGCTGCTATCAGTAGGCATAAAAATCAAAATGTTCTATCCTCCCTTGTGGCAGACAATTTGCACCCACCTTGTAGATCAAGAGTGCCCGAACTCTTTGAGAAATTAAAGATTCGCAAAGCAGGTCACCCTGTTTGGCCATTGGTTTCTGGCTATGCAAGTCCAACCCGCCCATTGGAAAAGGGTCTAGCCAAGTTCTAAACACCTCTGATTACCAACTCTCAGTACTTAATATCAAGTGCTGTTCTTTTTTGTTTCTTTTATATTGGAGGTTTAACAATTACCATGAGCAACTCAGTGGGCTATAAGCAGTTTACCCGTCCCTAATTTAGAGCCACTGGTTCCAGAAAAGGGAGAGAGCCAGTGCCGTAAAACAAACACAACTTCCATGCCTCTCCGGGATTCGAACGCGGACCCATCTCTGACGAATGATCAGAAGCCATCGCGTAGACCACTGCGTCACCGGGTTGGCTAAGCGCAGTTCAAGCATTAAATAAGATTCATGCCTTTCAACATCAGGATATGCCTTCCATTCTGGCATCATTAAACGTGACCTCACTTTTTCCAAATATTCCAGTGGAGTTCACAAAATTATTGAATCCAAGTTGCAAAGTACGGGTACTTTATCCCACGATTAAATAAGTGTAATGAATGCTTTGAGACTAGTTATATATATATATATATATATATATATATTGCCAGGGTAGTGGGGCATCCATGGGTTCCCCACTCTCCCCAATCTTGGCAGGAATTATTTTGCAGTGTCTGGAGGATAAAGTGCTTTCAGAGTTTCAACTTGTACCAAGCCTATACTTGAGATATGTGGATGACATTCTTGTCTTCATTTACTGCGTATATGTCATCACAATTCCAATCACTTTCTTTTGCCATTGAAGTCTAGAAGGAGAATCACCTCCCTTTTTTGGATATTCTATTGGAAAGAGGTCCAACCACTTATACTATTCACTCATCTATTTACCCAAAACCCTCATCATCTGCTGATAATATTGCTGCACTTCCTGAACATCCATTTATTTATAAATTAGCGGCAATCAGTTTTATGGTGCAACAAACATTAACTCATTCAGCAAGTAATAGACATAGAAAGATAGAACTAAAGAAGATAAAAGAAATCATTCTGTATCTTGGTTATTGTGATTTTGTAGTGGATAACATGTTTCAAAAACTACGAAACTCACACAGGACCACCCTAAGCAGGGATATCCCTGAAGTCAAGTTTGTGGGTTCCATTGAGTATGTTTCTAAAGTTACATCTTGAAAAATGCATGTAATATTTTTTCAAGATGACGTGCAATATTTTTTAATGATATTTTTTGTAACATTTTTTCAAGATCAATATTTTTCCAGACTTGTTTGAAGAACAACTGCACTCCATATTGGGAAGGAATTAAAATAATCAACAAACAGAATAATGTAAATACCACCCAGATTGCTGAAACAGTTATCATACATAAAGCAAGACCAATTTAATTGCAATAACAATAGTCCATGTGAATTATCATAAGCATGGAGGCAAATTATTATTGAAACTGAAAATAAAATAAAAAATAACAATAAGCACAGACTAACATCAGAACAACTTGGTTCAACACTAGATGGTATTGAAGACTGTTACATAGAGACCCATGCACACTAAGGCACATGATTTTCAGTGAATTGTACTTTGACATGAGATGAACATTCCCATTGAAATCGCCAGGGACAAACCTGGTGAAACGTGCGTCCGGATACACCGTGAGATATGGACATGTGTTGGTTGTCAGCTCGTGGTGGATGTATATAGTTGTACACAGATACTTGATTTTAACCTTTGTATTATGTGTTCATGTTCAGTTGGTATTTTGCATCAAGGATACTTATGTTTTGTCAATTGAAGACTTCAAATCGCCGCCTGCGCTCCTCTGGAACTGAGTTTGTAAACTAGCACTGCTGCTGATTTAATGATACAAGTTCTGGCCTTCAAGAATATTTGCTACAACAGAAGGACATAACTCATAGTAAGGAACTTTACGTCACTGTGTCCTACAGGTTAAAGTTGGCTTCGACACAAGACTGAAAGTGATAGGCCTATAAACGAACTTACATTGAATTACTGCTAGACCACATACACTATGAGATATGGGTATATAATGGGTAGCTGCACGTGGTGGATGTATATTGTATACATGGAGACTTTATAATCAACTTGTGTATTATACTTTCTCGTTCAGTCTATATTTCACATCAAGGATACTTATGTTAAGTCTCTTGACAACTTTAACCCCACGACTCCACTGAATCAAAATTATAGACTGGTACCGCTGCTGACTTCATAATACAGGTCCTAATCCTCAAGCATTAAATTTGTTACAACAGAAGGAAACAACAATTCATAGTAAGGAACTTTGCTTCACAGTGCTTACAAGTTACAACTGGCCTTGACACAAGACTGGAAGTGATAGGCCTAAAAAAAAAAAAAAAAAAACATTCTCGTGGGGTTGCTACCAGGCGAATGTAATTCTTACAACAGAACTTGGGGTGTTTGTTGGATGTAAGTGAAGAAGCATTGTATGTAAGTAGTATATTTGTTGAACATTAAAATTGAATTGTATACTGCATAGTAGTTCCCACATTTTATGCACCACTATGGGCTGTAATTAACTTAAACTTGAGCAACAGAATATTGAAAGATGATACACGTCTTTAAGAGTATTCATTTAACCACATAGCTGTAGTGTTCCTTACTTCATGATGCACATAATAGATGTATATAATACCTGGATCAAAGTTCTATGTGATTTGCTAACAATCGCTGAATATCCGTCGTGCATCTGACGAGTACGTTAAATGACAGCCACCGAGTTTGGACCCACTGGTTATGTTGGGCATCCGTTCCTACTTCCCCCTCGACTCTCTCACCCCTCTATGAGCAACATTGTACTTGTACGGTGGCGCCATCCACTGTTCTGTCAAAGGCGCTAGACCATCACCCCCTTATAGCTTACAGGCACGTACACCGGATTGGGATGTCATTAGGGTAGTTCTGAGGCTGCCTAAAAAGACAGGCTATGTTGCGAAATAGTCACGTGCACAACTTAGTGCTTTGGCCAAGTCAGTCAGTTAAACAGCCACTGCATCGTTAGTTCTCAGTTATTTGTATTGAGTGAGTGTTCTGTTTATTGTCACGCATAGATTTGAGAGGTAGGTGTTTTTATACCTTAGATAAGGTTAATTCTTAGTAAACATTTTATTTAGTTTTAGCAATAAGTTAGCAATAATTATAGGTTTAATGAGTAGATCTTAGTTTCACACGTGTTGAAATCTGTTCGTGTCTCACGAATAGTAAAGTTTAAAGAAGTGAGTTATTCTGTGGTGTTGAATTCTTATTTCAAGTAGACAAATAGATTAATTAATATGTTTTGCTAATGCTGATTCACATCGAGCTTGAATATTACCAGAAATCAGGGGATCTTTTCAGGAAATTAGTCTTTGTAATTTGTATAACATTTGCATCTCTTCAACAGTTCTTTCTTTACAAAATTAATGCTTGAACTGTTGCATTGCAATGTCTCTGAATTAAAGACATTTTTTTATTTCGTAACTTAATGTCAACTGTGATATAGCATTTGTCTGATTGAATTTACTAAAGCTGTCTGAACAGTGTGGACAGATTATGTTAAAAAACTGCATGATCGACTTTATTCTAACTGTACAAAACATAGAGAACTACTTTAAATTAAAATTTTCCTATCTAGTTCTTCAATTGTATTAAAAGGTATAATTATTTTTACAGGAATTGCCATGCCATGGTGTTGCAGTGTTAGTGGCTGTAAGTCAAATTATAGAAGTCAAAAGGAGACTGTTACAACTTTTGCCATACCAAAGTCAGAACCTCAAAGAAGCCAATGGCTTCATAGTATTCCAACAGCTTTGAGTGGTTTAAAAATTCCAGTGGTATATATAAAACATTTTGATGAGTCCTATGTCATCAGAACAGCTAAGTTGTTTGTTGATGGGAAATATAAAAGTTTCTTAGAAAACTGCCAAAGTTGAAAGAAGGATCACTTCCAACAGTTTTTCCCAATTAGCCAAAGTACTTGAGTTCCATTCTGAGCTCTTCAAGGTGCCTTGCAGTTGTGGAAAGCGATAACCTCGAACAGGCCATCAAGGAAAGCCTTGTAGTACATAAAAAGTATTTGGAAGAAAAGAATATTAAAGGTATGGGCGATATAATGTCATATTTTGCAAAGAATAAAAACAATTTTTGACAAAAATGGGCTTTAATAAGTAAATAAAATAAAGTAATCATTTGTTTTATTGGTCTCCATAGTGAGTCGCCTGCTGTGTTAGGCTCCATTGTGATAGCTACTGATCTCCATTTCAAGGTTTGTATTGACAAAACAAAAATCAACAAAAGTAAGTTATAAAAAAAAAAATATTTAAAATTTGGTAACTGTTATTGAAGAACTCATGCAGTATGTTGAAAAACATTTGAAAGACCCTAATGTACATAGTTACATTGAATTAGCCGCAACTTTGTTAGAACTAGAATTGTCTACATGTCCAGAATCAGCTCAACTAATATTTTTTATAGAGCAATTAAAATTAGTCCCCCCCCCCAAAGGAAATATTCTGATAGTACCATGGTTCTTGCAACATCACTATATATTTTTTTCTTCTTCAGCATATAATATTTTATATAAATGCAATGCTTTGTATCTTCCACACCCCTGAACTTGCAAAAACTAACTGGTCACTTTTTGCTAAATAGCTGTAATCTTCGTGGCAGTATGGTGTATTTGAAAAGTAAAATTCAGGGTCTGTGTGAACATGAGTTCATAGTAAATTTATTACTTGGTGGAATTTATATTGAATCACATCTGAGTTTTAAAGGTGGCTCTGTTTTTGGAATGAGCCAGTTAGACACTGCTAAACTTGCAAAAACTGCACAAGTTTTTATATCTTCAGTGTTGTCCAAGTATAAGGATGTTGTGAGCATAATCCCTGTGAACAATCTCACATCTGAACAACTGAAAGATATGACAATGAGTGTAATAACAGAAGTTGAAAAACTTGGATTTCAAGTAATATGTCTGATATCCGACAATAACTGTTAACTGCAAAGCATTTGAGTTATTCACTCCGCAGAAGATTTTACAACCTAGTGTTCCACACCCTTTGAATGATACAAGATTGTTACTTTTTCACACCCTTTGAATGATACAAGATGATTCCACACCCTTTGAATGATACAAGAATGTTATTTTTTGTATTTGACTCGATGCATATTATTAAATGTCTTTGAAATATATGGATTGGGAAAAAAGTTGAAAAGTGTATTATTTTTCCAGATTTTGAAAATGATGGTAATATTTTAAAAGCTTGTTATAAGCATTTAGAATTGTTATATGATATGGAGAAAAACACTTATTAAGTATTGTCATTTGCTTTCTAGTAAAGTTCTGTACCCTTCAAACATTCAAAAGCAGAATGTAAAGCTGGCTTTGAGGGTGATCAATGAAAAAACTTTGCAGCTCTAAAATGTATAAGTAACTATTGTCTAAAAGTATTTGTTGGTTATGAAGAAACTTGCAAATTTCTTGATATTTTCACCAAATGGTGGAAAATCATTAATGTTCAGAGTGCCTTTGAAGGCATCAGATTTAATGATCCACACAGAGAACCTGTGAGAACTGAAAATTTTCTACAAATAGAGTATTTGAGTGAAATGTCATTGTGGTTGAAAAAAATGGAGAACTTCAGTTCCTGTCACAAATGATCTCAAACATTCCAGTCACTCATAACTACAAATAATGCTTTTATACAGCTTGTTCCATACTTACCGGAGAAGTATAAAATAGATTACCTTCTGCTTGGTAAATTCCAAAATGATAATTTAGAAAGCAGATTTGGTTACTACAGGCAACTGAGTGACGCCAAGTACTATATTAGCTATGTGCAGCTGCCGGAAAGTGAAAGAAAGTTGAATTTCAAAAATGCAGTGTTGTTATCTATTAAAGATACAAAGTACTCTTACAGACCTTAATTCCATGTGAAGATCATCATTCTCATTCTGTAAACTTAACTATGTTTAATGATGTTATTAATAGTGAATTTAATTTTGAAAATGTACCAGCACTTATCATTCCAGTGCTTACTTACATAGCTGGATTCTGTAAATTTAACTATGTTTAATGATGTTATTAATAGTGAATTTAATTTTGAAAATGTACCAGCACTTATCATTCCAGTGCTTACTTACATAGCTGGATTCACTGTTCAACAAGAGTTAAGGTAGCAAAAATTTGACTTTTGTTGTTCAATTGTTAACTGACAAAAAGTTGATCTTGCTGAACAACCATATCAGCTAATAAAGGAACTGGACAGGGGTAAGTTGATTTTGCCCACAGAATGTGTTGTTTTGACAGTTGCTGTGGCATGGTACACTTTACAAAATATTGTTAAAATGCATGAAAACCAGTTCCTGAGTGCACAGCATCAATTTTCTGTCTTATACAAAATCTGCTGCATACATTTAAACAGACAAAGTTCTGATTTTAGATTTCCTTGTTCATTTTCTGTAGAATGTTTGTGTATGAGTTGCTTGAATTTGAAAACTAAATTGGAAAACATAACTCTCCTCGGCTGCAAAATACTCTTGAACAACTTAGTAAAAGCCAAAAATTATAACCGAAATGATTTGAAATCATGTGAAAGAAAAATTAAGTTGAAAGACTGAATGCTTTTCCTCACATGTTATCCACACAGTGATGCTGAGTGGTGGTGGCATTATGTGCTGGAGATTTGTATTTAATTTTTGGTAGTGTCTTTTGTTTTTTTTTGTAAGTTGGAACTAATACTGTTTGTGAAGTGGTTGCCCGTCTTACACAATGCACCTGTGATATACCTTTTTTGTATTCTCCTACCCCAAGATATGTATCTCTTAATTTGTCAAGCCATTTCACAGCAAAATGGACCAGAGGTCCTCATTTAATAGCTGTCATGATTTCATCAATCAAAATTAATTTGAAAATCTATGGACTATTTTCTTTCCGTGGAAGATGATGCCGTACTCCTTCGCGCCATGTGGTCTGGCTAGTCCCTCTATGACACCATACCCGTAAGAGTTCCATGTCACTTATTCCCATATGAATCAATGTTAGCAGTAATATTGTAGCAATTTGTTCACGTTTCAATACTGTACTAAAAAATTCCAGGAAATGTCTCTTATTTTTTTATTCATACTTGCCACTATGACTTCATTGCCACAAATATTTTATAAAAAACACCTGTCAGAAGTTAACTGAATGAAGTGTTACTGTGTGTGTGTGTGCGTGCATGCATGCATGCATATACTAGTGCTTAGCTTGACATTTATACGACGTAGTAGGTATATTGAAAGTAAAAATTAAATTTTACCATAGGGAGCAAATTTGGCTTCTAGTAAAGAATGTTAGTAAAATGTATAAATTCCCTAGTGGGAGAAAAAAACTACTAACTAATTCTGCTCAAGTCCTTAAGATTTCTTTAGAAATAAGTGGGAAATAATTTTTTATACTGTTGAAATGTTTTTGAATCCAAAAAGTGATATCAAATATGTTTTATAAAAAAGTGGATTGCAGTTAGGTATGAACATTACAAAAGTAGATTTTAAGTTAAAGAAAATAATGGGCACATCATATATACAAATATTCAGATGGTAACATATACTGGAGGATCTAAAGCTAAGACAATTTTGCTGTAGCTTGTGATGATTCAAACTATTTGAAACAGATGTCTTAATTTCTGCCATTGGTTAGCAAGAATTCTTTATTTTGCTGTGTGTATCTATAACTTTGTTGCAGATGCTATCACATAAGGAAAGTTCGGGAAAACAATCTGAAGCTGAATATTGTTGCAGCTTGTGATGACTTCCTTCTTTCAAACTATTTGAAGCAGACATTTGAGGTACATTTATGTAAAAAAAAAATGTACCCATTTGTTTATTTTTAATAGTATTTTTTACTTCGTTCCACTTGAAGATACAAGACAAATTGATAGTCAAATAGGTAAGTTGATACTCTTTCCAAATGTAGTATTTATGCTAATTTTTAAAATACAAAAACTAAAAATTTAACTTCTGAGTTGCAGCAAAGTGCTTTAATTATATGAGGGTGGATCAAAAAGTTAGTTACACTGTTGAATAAAAAAACAACAAAGATATATACTCAGGGGATGTATGTTTGTTTAAAGGTACAACAATAATTCATTTTTCGACATAGTCGCCTGAGGACTGTAAGCATTTATCGGAGCGTGTGGTTAACTTTTCCATACCTGTACAGAAAAAGTCCAGTTTGGTGCAACTAGTTAAGGACCGCAATTTTCACAGCCTCGTTGGTTGGGAATCGTTGTCCACTAAGGTCCTGTTTCATTTTATCGAACAAATGGTAGTCACACTGGGATAAGTTGGGGCTGTACGGTGGATGTTGCCACACCTCCGACTTGAATGACTGCAGCAATTCTTTTTGTTTTCCATGCTATGTGGCATTGTCGTGCAGCAGAGTGACAGCTTCGCTCAATTTACCCCGGCATCTGTCCTTAATTGCCTTTTGCAAATTTTGTAGTGTTTGGCAAGATGAGCCACCATTGATGGTCGTCACTTTTGACAGAAATTCTGTGTAAACAACTCATTCACAGTCAAAGAAAACAGTCGCCATGACCTCTCCTGCAGACAGTTGGACTTTTCACTTCTTCCTTGTTGGAGAGTTGACATGCTTCCATTCCATGGACGATCATTTGATTTCAGTTACTTGAGTAACAGTCAATATGCGATTTCAGATTGCTCATACAGATGTATTTCCCACGTATAATGAGAAGAAATATTTCTTCCACAGTGTTTACCTGAATAACTGGAAATTTGCTAAGCATCGACCTGATGTTAATTAGCTGAGCTACGATGAAGCAGGGCTCACTTTGACTGGCGAAAATCTGAGATTATTCAGATTAAATCACTCGGATGTTTGGGACTTCCTCATCCTGGGTGGTGTAATGGTAGCATGCTCGAATGGAAATCGGGAGATGCAGGTTCGCTTCCTGCTCCACGGCGATGAATTTTTTCAAATTTTCTGGTTTGAAAGAGTTGCACCAGTAGTACTAAATCTGCGATTTCAGATTGCTTATTGGCTCATAATGCAATTAAATTTCTGTGAATGGTGAGCAAGAATTCTCTGTTTACTGCTATAGTTTGAATTAAATTCTAGTATGGAAACGATGGATTAAAAACCGTCAAAAAGGCCTAGGGCCTATAAATAAATATTTTGTGCCTAAGTAAAAAAGCGCAATATTATTAACTTTATTTGATGTGTAAACGTTGTGAATATTACATCGGGGGGAGTAAAAACAAATAAAAAGGCCTAGGCTTAGGGCTTGTAAATTAATATTTCGTGCCTAAGTAAACGCTCAATATTATTAACTTGATTTGCTCTGTAAATGTTGTGAATATGACATTGATAGAATAAAAACTGGTGAAAGGACCTAAGCCTAGGGCCTGTGAATTAATATTTCGTTCCTAAGTAAAAGCACAATATTATTAATTTGATTTGATGTGTAAACGTTGTGAATATGGCATTGATAGAATAAAAACTGTTAAAAAGGTCTCGGCCTGGGGCCTATGATTTTAATATTTAGTGCCTACGTAAAAGTGCAATGCTATTGACTTGATTTGATACGTAAACATTATGAATATGAAGTCGGCGGATTAAATGCTGTTAAAAAGGCGAAGGTTTAAGGCCTGTGAATTAATTAAGTAAAAGAAAAATATTACAAATTTGACATGTTATGTAAATATTTAGTGCCCAAGTAAAAGTGCAGCGTTATTAAAAAATCCCACCTTAGGGTCCTTTTCTGAACATAACATGAATTATGCTGTAATTCTCGCTTGGCTTACATAGAACGCTTTCTCGAAATTTGTTTGGAGTTTTCAATTCAATTCTCAATATAGGCCAAGAAACGGTAATATTCATACCCCCCCCCCCCTCGCACACACCCTTGAAGTTTTGTGGCTAGTTGCCCTACACTCGTATGAACCAACACGGAAATCATGACGAACAAATGAGATCCTTGCCGTCATTAGACACATTGGAAAACTGCCACAAATAATTCGGAAACTTGGAAAACTGCCACACATAATTCGGAAACTTGGAAAACTGCCACACATTCAGAGTGTTCCTCGGAAGAAGAGCAATTTGTGGCCTGATGAAAAGCATATGGCAGTTTTCCTGTGTCACAATCTTCCGGTGTGGCAGTTTTCCTGTGTGGCTGTTTACAGTGAACCTTTAAACACACCCAACTCAACTGTTTTGGATGTACTGAATACGTGGAAGACACATGGCGTGCCTGTAGCAGCAAAACGTACCGGCAGACCGAAGAAAATCAGTGATAGAGGACGTCGAAGCCTGAGGAGAGTCGTTACAGCTAATCAACAGAGTACTGCACAAGACCTCAGTGTACAGGTGAGTGAAAATGCTGGAACCTCGGTATGTACACGGACCATTCGCAGAGAACTTCATTCCATGGTTTACCGTAGTCGTGCGGCTGCTCATAAGACTTTCATATCCACTCAGAATATTACTCGTCGTTTAGCATGGTGTAAAAAACATTTATGGTGGACAGTAGATCAATGGAAACGGGTCCTATGGACTGATGAATCCAGATACACGATCCATCAGTCTGATGGCCGTGCGTGGGTATGGGCGCAACTTACCACAGTGTACTTACTGTTCCTACCAGGGGCGGATTGGCGGTCGCAAAAGGGCACTGGAAAATTTTTGCAAATGGGCCCGTTCAGTTGTACTTCTGCGGTACACAACTGAAAATCACGTTTTTTTATTTAAGAAACAAAAAAAAAAATACAGTTTCTCTGGAAACAATGGCAAGCATAGTACTGAGGGGGGGGGGTAAAAAGTACACCCGTCATCCTTAAATAGAAGTGGGTGTTGCGGAAAATTTTTCATCGGCCCATGCCAAGATTTTACTGCAGAAAAATTGCACTGCAATTTTTTTGTTATGGACAATCACAGTTAGAAATTACAACATATTTAAATATCGTGAGAAACTCACTTAACTGACATGGAAAAAGCGAATAGCGAGGTTTCAATCACTAGTTTAGTTAGTTATATATGTAATTGCGCTGGAGAAGTTTCTAATTTTGGACACACTCAATATTTATATTTGTTTAAAAATTTCTCTTAAGAACGCTGAAGTAAGAACATGAATTTTTTTTTAATTGCTTATATAGCTTTTTCATGTTTGACAGATCGTAAAATAATTTTGATTTTCATACCTTTGAGCTCCTAGTTCTTAAATTTTCGACGAAGTGGGCTGAAATTCCAGCAAATATTTGAGAGAGAGAGAGAGAGAGAGAGAGAACTGCTACTACCAAAATTCTGTTAGGGTTGTACCAAAAATCCTTTCGCATAAGAAATGGTTTTTAAATTTAAATAAATGAAAAAAAATACAGAACTTTTACACTGTAAAATTTTGTATTTGTACTGCAATTTTTTTAATTTTTCTATTGTGGACAATCACAGTTAGAAATTTAAAGATTTTTAAATATCGTGACGAACAGATTCTTCATTTAGTGATCATATATTCGTATGTGTTTCAATTACAAAATCGTGCTTTTATGTTGCGGTTATATATTGCAAAGACACCTTACTAAATAACGTAAACAAAACATTTTGCAACTTCATGTTGAAATGATATCTCCGTAAATGCCTTCATCTGCAGCATTTGTCAGTTATCACAAGGAGCGTAGGCTGCGTAAGGAGGGGGATAGAAATGAATAACGATGAGGGCTATCAGGGAGAAAGAATTAAAGAAGTCGGGGTTGTTTCTTGAAGTTCGTATAAATAGAAAGGAGCCATCAACCGAAATGTTTGACAAAGGCTTCCTGCCACCCGCGGAATCTGGCGCCGATGGCTGACCCCCCCCCTTTGCGCGTCCCTGCATGAATGCTTGACTGGGAGCTCATCCATTTGCTCAGCTGAAGTGTAGGATGTTTGGCGTCTGACTCTTAATTTCATGCCGTCATCAAACGCACCTGCTTGCTTTAACCACCTGTCGCGGTTTTCTGCATTCCAATTCTACTTCTGTCGGGAGAGAAAGTACTGAGTTTGTCCTAAGCAGACCATTTGGAAGGTCTTGTTTTCTCTAGATCTCTTGTTCTGCTATAAAATGCTATCGAGTTTTTCTTGTGACGATATGTATACGACGTGGCCAACATATTTTAAGTTTTCTTCTCGAGAGCTATGGAACACTTTCGAAATTCTTGGCTTTCTTCTGTCACGTCCGCTTTAGACAATCACATGGATGTTTCTACACACTCACATTAGTAGCTTCACCCACCTACATGCATATTTATGTGTTTACGTCCACTTTTTCCATCTACTCACTCGGAAGCATAACTTTGTATCTGTTGAAAATATCTGCCGACACAAACATAAAAATTTATTTATCTATCTATCCAGACATGTGAGCATATATATCGTATTACATATGCACATGCACACATATGTTATATCTGTCTACAAGCTTCTGGATTCCTGCAGAGAATAATATTTTGGGTTGTTCCTGTAGCTACGAATGCACCGCTTCCTGTACCTGGACATCACTTTCAAAACGGCGGCCTCGCAAAGCGTCTGTCAGAGGCCCGAAGACAATGAAAGTCGCACGGCGCCAGATCGGGGCTGTAAGCAGGATGTGGTAACACCCCAGACTTCAATTCGGTAATTGTTTGTTGAGTTGCCAATGCCGGATGTGGACGAGCGTTGTCGTGCAGCAACAGCACATTGTTTGGATAACATTCCCCGTCGTTTTGTGCGAATTGCTGGTTTGAATTTGTCTTTCAGCAAGTCACAATACAACCGACTGTTAATTGAGTCACCCTGTGCTTGATAGTGTTCAACGATGGGTTCTTTCATGTCAAAAAAGAGATTCAGCATTAATTTTCGCGCCGAAAGGAAAACCTTTAACTCCTTCTTGCATGGGGAGCTCAGATGTGTCGACTCCATTCTTTGCCTTTTGACCTCCGGGTTGTAACGATGGACCCATGTTTCATCCCAAGTGAAAATCCTTTCCAGAATACCGGGATCTGACTCATACCGCTGAAAAACATTTCTATCAATTTCCAGGCGCTGCCTCATGTGCACTTCAGACAACTGCCGTGGAGCCCATCTGGTACACCCTCTATGATATCCGAGTTCGTCATGCACTATTGATAATGCGGCTAATGTTTACCTTTTGGACGATCTCGGATAGAGTAACCCGGCGATCTTCTTTAATGAGCTCATCGATGCGATCCAGATGGTCCTTTGTGCGAGAGGTCGACGGACGGCCCCAGTGAGCTTCATCAAACACATTTGTTTTACCGGCTTGAAATTTTTCTATCCACTTGTACACATGTCGCTGGCTCATACACTTGTCCTCCACATATTGCACAAGCATCCCATAATGAATTTTAGCAGGTGCGCACCCTCAGCACATAAAAATATCACTACACTTCGCTGCTGGAAGATGGAGCATTCCGACCACAGATATTGTATAAGGGACTAGATTGGCTGTCTGTTCTGTTGAGCATGGGCTTGCGCTGTGAGAAGCATGGAGCCACATTGAGCGGGTCAAGATGGCGGCGGCGCATGGCACGTTACGTAGGATGGTTTGGACTTGGTTATTGTATAAATCATGGTGAAAGCTTCCTCAGATAAAAATCTTACGCAGAGAGACGAAAATATAATTGCTGTTACTTATTTGCCTCTTGCCCAATGCTGAAAACAATACATACATATCATCATCATCATCATCATCATTGTCAACCATTATCAATCCACTGCTGGACGAAGGTCTCCCCAAGTTTCCTCCACAACGGTCTGTCTTGTGCCAGTCTCCTCCATGTCACCCCTGCATACTTTCGAATTTCATCCACCCATCTCCCATGTGGTCTTCTTCTGGGTCTTTTCCTGTCCCTTGGAATCCAATCTAAAATTTCGGCTGTCCATCGATGATCTGTCCTTCTGGCAGTATGTCCAGCCCATTGCCATTTCAGGGATTTAACTCTGATCATGATGTCTTCCACTCTTGTCATTTTTCGGATCCACGAGTTCCTCTTCTTATCTCTCCTGGTTACACCAAGCATGCACCTCTCCATGCTGCTTTGAGTTGTCTGCAGCCTTTGTATGTCTCTTTTAGTTAAGGTCCACGTCTCTGCACCATACGTAAGCACTGGAAGGATGCATTGATCAAACACTTTTCTTTTAAGACATAATGGCATATTGCTCTTGAAAATTATGCTGTTTCTTCCAAAAGCTCTCCAGGCAAGTTTTGTACGCCGATTAATTTCTTCATCAATGTGACCCTCACTTGATATCTGCTGTCCAAGATAAACGTACGTGTCTGTTATCTCCAGCTTTTCTCCATCAATCGATAAATCTTCATTTCTTGTAAAAGCATTGAACATCACTTTTGTCTTCTGAAAGTTCATTTTTAATCCCACTTCTTTACTCTTGTCAGCAAGTTCCTGCATCGTACTCTGCAGCTCTGATGGGCTAGTTGCAAAAATGACTACGTCATCAGCAAAACGAAGGTGGGTTAGATAATCTCCATTGACCTTTATCCCCTTGTTTTCCCAGCTCAGTGACTGAAAAACACCCTCCAATGTGGCATTAAAGAGCTTCGGAGATATGGTGTCACCTTGTCTCACTCCCTTTCCAATTTTTATGTGTGTTGTATTTTCAAACAGCCTAATCTTTGCACTTGCATTTTCATAGATGTTATTAATAATATTAATGTATGCATCTTCAATACCGCAGGTTTTCAGAGCCATTGTAACTGCTGATGGTTTCACCGAATCAAAAGCTTTTTCATAATCGATAAAAGCCATGCACAATGGAAGTTCATATTCCCTCGCTCTTTCAATTAGTTCTCTCAGCACATGGATATGATCTATTGTGCTGTAGCCACTCCTGAATCCAGCTTGTTCTCTCGGTTGAGCCATGTCCAGTGTTATCTTCAAGCGGTGTGAAAGAACTTTAGTGAAGATTTTATAAACTACTGATAGGAGGCTGATAGGTATGTAGTTTCCGAGATCCTCAATGTCACCTTTCTTATATAGCAGGATCATTGTAGCGGTGTTCCAATCCTCAGGAATCTTTCCTTCATTAAGGCATCGAGTGAAAATTTGGGCGAGTACTGTTTCGATTTTTCCACTTGCTTCTTGTATGATGTCTACAGTAATTCCATCTTCTCCTGGAGCTTTTCCTCGCTTCATGTTCTTGATTGCATGTGCAACTTCTGCTGGGAGGACTGGAAGAACTTTGGTACTGGTACCTTTCATGATGTCTGGAGTACATGTATCATCCCTTTCATATAATTTGGAGTAGAAATCTTTCACTCTTGTCAAAATTTCGCCTCTATTTCTTGTTACAGAACCATCTTCTTTTCTCAGTGCCATAATCTGTTTTCTTCCCTTACTGAGATGTCCCTTTGCTATCTTTAGGCTTTGGTTGTTTTCAATTGCTTTCCTCACTAGTTCACAGTTGAATTTTCTTACGTCTTCAGTGATACTTTTTCGTACTGTCTTGCATAGCTCTATATATTCCACTTTGGAAGTCACATCTTCTTTAGTTGTCCTTATCTCTCTTCTTTTTAGCATCAACATTTTCGTTTTTCCTGATAATTTATTTACATGCAACTTGTTCTTAGACCCAGCTAACTTTGTTGCTGTTTCCATAAGAGCTTTGGTTACTTTTCTGTTAACTTCAGAGATGTCCACTTCTTCCGATGTTAGGCCTTCTAAAGCAGAGAACCTGTTCCTCAGTTCTAACTTGAAGGTATTATGGTGTTTTTTAAGGTTGGTTATGTCAATAGATTTTGTTTGTCTTATGAGCTTGCCACGTTCAAGTTTAGTGTTGAGGTGCATCTTACATCTCACCAATCTATGGTCACTACCTGTGTTGAACTTGTTCAGCACACTGCAGTCTTCTATGACGAATTTTTTGTTACACATAATAAAATCAATTTCACTTGTCGTCCCATTTGGATGTCTCCATGTCCATTTCCTGTGTGGCTTTTTCTTGAAAAAGGAGTTTAAGATGAAAAACCCTTCTGCCTCTGCAAACTCTACGAGAGTATTTCCATGCTAGTTTCTGTTGCCGTGACCGAATTTACCTACTGAAGTTTCATTCTGTTGCCGTTGCCCTATTTTTGCATTGAAATCTCCCATAATTATTTTCAAGTGCTGCTTACCTTTATTATTTAGATGACAAATTTCCTCATAAAATTCTTCAATTTCTTCTTCAGGATGACTTGTGGTGGGTGCATAAGTTTGAATAATCTGAGCCTGGTATCTTTTCGAGAATTGGATAACAAGTCGTGCAGCTCTGTCAGAGGAACTTTCAACTTCTACAATTTTATCCTTCAGTTTCTTGTTTATTATAAATCCAACACCACTAGTTCTGCCAGTATCTGTCCCACGATAGTAGAAGAGATGTCCACTTTTCAGTTCGATGAGATCTTCTCCTTTTCTCCTTACCTCACTTAGCCCCACGATGTCCCACTTAATCCTTTGTAGTTCCTCTTCCAATTCAAGAAGCCTTGAATCAGAAGATAGGGAGCGTTCATTATACGTAGCCAAGGTCAGCATCAGATGGCAGCCTAGTGCGGTCCTCCGGGGATTCTTAGCACTCTCTGCCTTCATGTCGCACTGCCCGCTGCCTTGGCCAGGTACATTCCAGCTGCCGGAGACTGAGGGCCAAGATATAAGTTGTGGAGTCATTTTGGAGGTGTTTGGCCATAACTCACCACGCTGGCCAAGCGGGTTGGTGAGTGTGGGATAGCATTTCCTCTAATCCCGATGGTATAGTTATACCGCTATTGGCGGTCGTCAGAGCCCCTTTAGTGGGAACAGGATGCACCACGAGAAGGCGGGGTTGACATTTGTCAAGGAGAGGCTGTGATGTTACGCATCACCTGACCTTACATCCCACAAATATATATATATATATATATATTAAAATTTAAAGCTGGTATTGTATACAAATATAGGAAATTATTGAAAAACATTTTTAAGAAGGTAATGCGGCAACGATTTTTTAAAATAATGGAAACGCAAATAATTTATTTAAAATAAATAAGTAGCTATTAAATCCAGCAAACTACTGATTTGAACCCGAAAAAAAAAAAAAAAAAAGGCTTCCTCATGCTTTACATAGAAAAGCTGAAATAATGTGAATCTTTTTCCTTGTTGCTATTACCTCTGTCATTCTGATTTATTTATTATGTTTGCTCACAAAGTTTTGAATTTCACCAAACATTTTGATATTTCGTCTTGTTATGCACTAAGGAAATTTCAGCTTTTAACATTTCATATTATTTATTTGGGCAATATAGCAACGAAATGGCGTATTAAATGGAAGCATTCATTAACAAGAAACGTCAAAATCATATCTCTCAGCAAATTAAAACCAGCGTGATATTTTTTTATATCGCAGATACCGGAATGTCTTCTCTGGAATTTAAGCCCTGGCCGAATCCGAAATAATTCAATATTTTGCAAGACCCTTGGCATTCTAGTTAGCACTAAGGAATATTACTGTTTTTTACTTTAATTTTATAACTTCCGCCGCTAAATGGGTACTGACTGCTTTGAATCTCAATATAAATAGAAAATCACAGTACCAAACTCGTATTCCTTTGACTAATGCAAAGTAGCCTTGCTTAAATTGATCGTGATGACCTGCTGAAAATGGCGCCTACCTTCTCACGCCTCATGGGCTGGGTGTCCAATCTAGCTTCTTGTATATGATATCTGTGATTCCGACAACAGAGCGACCATGTTTACGCTCTTACAATTTCTGGGTAACTGCGGTTAGAAGAGTAGAGATTGCATCCGCCACGTATCAAGGTCACGTGCCCTCCCCAAATAACAATCTGTCGCAACTCTGCATGCCTACGTAACAGGAGCATTGACTTAGTTTTTGATTCACCCTTGTATAACAATAATAATAATAATGATAATAATAATAGTAATAATAATAGTGATAATAATAATAATAATGACAATACTACTACTACTACTACTACTAATAATAATAATAATTATTATTACACAGCAAGTAAAGAATGTGAAAGCCTGGAGCGCTACTGGGCCAGATGAATTGGATGGATTTTGGTTGAAGTATCTTACAAGTCTTCATCAAGGAATAGCTATGCAATTCAATATAATGCTACAGAATTCTGCCACAGAAGATTGGATGACAACAGGTCTCACATTCCTTATAATGAAAGACCAAGAAAAAGGCAATGAACCTACTAACTATCGTTCAATTACATGCCTCCCAACAACATTCAAACTTTTCACAAGAGTACTAGCAAGATCAATATATGACTACTTATGGGGAAACAATTTGTACCCAATAGAACAGAAGGGGAACTTCAAAAGGTCAAGAGGCACAAAAGACCAGCTGCTAATTGACAAAATGGTACTAAAAAACTCCAAAAGAAGAAAAACGAATTTGAATATGGCATGGATAGATTATAAAACGGCCTTTGACTCATTGCCCCACAGCTGGATTAACACTTGTTTGGAACTATTTGGAGTTTGCAAAAACATCTGCCGATTCCTCAAAGAAAATATGAAAAACTGGAAAACAGTGTTACATGCATATGGTGAAGAACTCGGAGAAGTTAATATCAAGAGAGGCATATTTCAAAGGGATTCTTTGTCGCCTTTATTGTTTAATATCTCTTTAATTCCATTGTCAATGATTTTGAACAAAACAAAAATAGGCTACCACCACATTTCGGACCAACATGGGAAAATAAACTATCTGCTGTACATGGATGACTTTAAATTGTATGCAAAAAGTTCCGCCGAACTTGAAACATTGCTGCATACAGTACAAATATTTAGTGATGATATACAGATGGAGTTTGGACTGGAAAAATGTGCAGTACTATCCATGCGCCGGGAAAAAGTCCAGAATATAGATGGAATAGAACTAGAAAATGGGGCTATAATGAAATCATTGTCAGATAATGAAAATTATAAATACCTTGGAATTCTTGAATCAGATAACATCTTACATACAAAAGTCAAATGTCTGACTCAGAGTGAGAATATAAAGAGAGTAAGAAAAATATTGAAATCAAAACTAAATGGTGGAAATACAATCAAAGCCATAAATACATGGGCCATTCCAGTAATTAGATACCCAGCTGGAATAATTGATTGGACCCAAAATGAATTAGAAATACTGGATCGGAAAACTCGAAAGTTATTGAACGTGCATCATGCACTCCATCCAAAAAGTGATGTTGACAGATTGTATTTACCTCGGAAGATTGGAGGCAGAGGGCTACTACAAGTACAACAGGTAGTAGAGGAAGAAAAAAGAAGCCTGAATGATTACGTCAACAGAAGCAGAGAAAAGCTACTTCAGGCAATGAATAATGAAAATATTTTTAAAATAACAGAAAACAAGGCTGAATACAAGAGGAAACAGTTTGAAAGCAGATTAAACGGCTGGAAGAACAAGACACTGCATGGACAATTTCTAAAGAATATTGATGTGAAAAGTGACAACAACTTGACTTGGGCATAGCTGAAATCGGGTTCCATCAAGAAAGAAACAGAAGGTCTGATTTTTGCTGCACAAGAACAGGCATTGCAAACAAATGTTATGAGGGCTAAAATCCAGAAAGTCAGTGATAATCCAAAGTGTCGACTTTGTCAAGAAAAAGATGAAACTGTGTCTCATCCAATATGTGAATGGAGCAAAATTGCACAGACAGATTACAAAGTTAGACATGACAGGGTTGCACAATTGATTCATTGGTCATTATGCAGAAAGCACAATCTGCCAGCATCGAAAAACTTATGGGAACACAAGGCTGAGAAAGTCATAGAAAATAATGAAGTCAAGATTTTGTGGGATTTCAGAATTCAAACCGATCGACACATAGAACATAATACACCAGAGATAACAGTCATAGAAAATCGGAAAGTCTGGCTAAATGATATAGCGATCCCTGGAGATGTCAGAGTCAATGAAAAAGAATTGGAAAAAATGAATAAATACAGAGACTTTGACATAGAAGTTACCCGGTTATGGACTAAACACACAACGGTAGTCCCCATTGTCATCGGGGCACTTGGAACAATGTCAAAAAATTTTTATGAATCACTTTGAAAAATTGCAGCTTTCTGATATGCCACCTACAGAACTGCAGAAGACAACTTTACTTGGGACATCATATATTTTACGCCGATTCTTGACTGATACTAGGTCTCTGGTGGAAACTCGTATCAGTTCAACAATACCAGTCAATGATAATTCGCTGTTTATTTTGTTTGTTAGAGGCTGTGATTCGTATATTTCGAATAAAGAAAATAATAATAATAATAATAATAATAATAATAATAATAATAATAATAGTAATAATAAAATGAAAGTCTTCACGTATTCTTTCGGAATCATCAAGTGGACCGCAACAGAGCTTGAGGAAATAATGCGCAATACCAGGACAACCCTAACTAAACATCGCCAGCACCACCCGAAGTGAGCAATAGAAAGGCTGACCATTGGGCGGGCAGAAGGAGGACTGGTAATGATTGATCTACTGGAACACCGAGACAAAGAAATCAGCAGCCTCAGAAAATACTTCCATCAGAGCTATAGGCACCTTCACCAAGCGATAAACCAGAGTGACAAGAAGTACACAGCCCTAGACCTCCCTACTAAGAACATCGAGATTGGAACGAGGGAGCCAAAAGAAGAAGCTTGGGGCAAGAAAGTTTTACACGAAAGACACTACAACGATCTGAAATCCGACCATGTGGATAAGACTGCCTCCAATGCATGGCTAACAAACGGATCACTCTTCCCCGAGACCGAAGGGTTCCTGATGGCTATACAAGATCAAGTAGTAAACACCAGAAACTACGGGAAGGATATCCTGAAGGACGCGTCAGTAGAAAGCGACACATGTTGGCTATGCCATCAAGGGTCAGAGACCATCCAACATATCACAGCAGGATGCAGAGTCCTCACACAAACAGAGTACGAGAACAGACACAATCAAGTCTCCAAGATCGTCCATCAGAAATTGGCAAGAAAGAACCACCTCATTACAACTGAGCCTGTCCTCTACTACAAGTATGAGCCAAAAACTCTTCTAGAGAACAACACCCACAAGATGTACTGGGACATATCGATCAAAACAGATAAGACCGTCTCCTACAATCGGCCCGACATCGTCCTGGTTGAAAAGGAGGAGAAGACAACATACCTCATTGACATAACCGTGCCCAGCACGTGTAACATCCAGAAGACGCACGGAGAGAAGTTGTCAAAGTATAACTACCTACGATACAAAGTCAAGGAAATGTAGCATATGGAGAACGTCACCACCGTTCTCATAGTAATATCAGCCACAGATGTTGTACCTAAGACCATTCGCAGCTTTATACAGACACTAGACCTTCAATCTAACATCTACATGGAACTAGAGAAGGCAGCTATCCTGAACACTTGTAGGATAGTAAGGAAGTTCCTGGACAACTGAGGGAAAGAAATAACACTTCCCAGACTTGGTACGTCGAACTCGTCCCGGAAGGAAAAGAAAGACTTCAGCAAGAGGTGGAATCATCTTCCTATAATAATAATAATAATAATAATAATAATAATACTAATAATAAATATTGTTCTTGGAAAACTAAACAGTCGAAGTACTTACTATTGCGGCAGCCAAAATTTAGTAAATATTTACTTTTATGTGACTCGCATATCTTCGTTCAGTGGTTTTTACGAAAATAACATTCGTTAATCCAGGGCTGGAAAAATAAGCTCCAGATCTGGGAGCCAGCTCCAAAATTTAGGAGCCAGGTGAAACGAAAGCAAATTTCAAAGTACCATGCACAAACGTAATGCATGGTGGTGATGTCAGAACAAAGAGTAATAATATAAGTGTATTAAGCACTGCATATTACCCAAACTACTTACTGCTAAACGAAATTCAAATTCAGTCTATAAATCTCAGGGTTCTATAGTTTTGGTAAAAATCTAAACATAAACAAGTTAGTAAAATCATGCAATGCATTGATTATGATACGCTTTCCAACATACCAGAAATTATTACTCAAGTTATGAGGATAATGGCTGTGGAATAAATCTCGCTCCTGTGTCCTGACCTTTGACCCCATTTCGATGATATTCAACAGAACCGGTTCAGTACACCTCAAGAATAACATACTAAAGTTTTGTCGCAATAGAAGCAGTTTTACGCAAGTTATGGGAATAATGGCTGCGGAATAAATCTTGCTTTTGTGCAATGACCTTTGACCCCATTTCGTTGATATTCAACAGAACCGGTTCACTATACCTCCGGAACAACATGATAACGTTTTGTTGCAATCGAATCATTTTTTGGTAAGTTATGATGCACAAGGGCAATGGAATGGATCCCACTCCAGTGTCCTGACCTTTGACCCCATTTCGCCCATTTTTAATAGGGTTCGTCCCCAGTGGCTCCCTACCACATACTAAAATTTCATCGAAATCGAACCATTTTTACGCAAGTTATGACGCATAAGGGCAATGGAACAAATCCTGCTCTTATGTCCTGCCTGACCTTTGACCCCATTTCGCCCATTTTCAATAGGGTTCGTGCCCAGTGGTTCCCTACCACATACTAAAATTTCATCGAAATCGAACCATATTTACGCATGTTATGACGCATAAAGGCAATGGAATGGATCCCGCTTTTATGTCCTGACCTTTGACCCCATTCCACCCATTTTCAATAGGTTTCGTTCCCAGGTGGTTCCTTACCACATACCAAAATTTCATCGAAATCGAACCATTTTTACGCAAGTTATGACGCATAAGGACAATGGAATAAATCCCGCTCTTATGCCCTGCCTGACCTTTGACCCCAATTTTCAATAGGGTTCGTGCCCAGGTAGTTCCCTACCACATACTGAAATTTCATCGAAATCGAACCATATTTACGCATGTTATGACGCATAAAGGCAATGAAATGGATCCCGCTCTTATGGCGTGACCTTTGACCCCACTTCACCCATTTTCAATAGGGTTCGTCCCCTGGTGGTCCCCTACCACATACTAAAATTTCATCGAAATCGAACCATTTTTACGTGAGTTATCGTGCCGACAGACAGACGGACGGAAAAAGCTGGAGCATATACGCTTCTTCAACCTACGGTTGGAAAGCGTAAAAAAGAATGTTAAAAAGAAAAAAAAAACTTTTAATCTCATCAATTTGAGATGAAACCATTTGGAAGAAAATAATAGCTAAAAAAAAAAAAAATGCGGCCCTCAGCTTCCGGACTACCGCGTAATACAGCTTTGGAAACGAAGGAGGCGTTAAAAAATACGTAAAGATGCGGTTTTAGAAAAAAAAAATAATAATCCGGAAGTAAAAAAAGATAAATAAATAATATAAAATGCGACTGTCAACTTCCAAAATGCCGCAGAAACGGAAGGGATTGTTGCAAACGCTTAACAAATATGGATTTTGTGAAAAAAAAAAAAAGGAAAAACGGTAGCAATCTAACTGAAATGAGCCAAAAAACGCCAAAACTGCGATCAACTTCCGGAATGCCTCGTAATGCGACCGTAAAAAACGGAAGAACAAAAAAAAAAAAAGACGCCTTTTCAATCTAACTGAATATTGAAGTAAAGCTATCTGCAAGCAAAAGGGGGTAAAAAAAGTTGCGACGTCAACTTACAGAAAGCCGACGGCCGCGGAAATAGAGAAAACGCTTTAAAATTAGTATGGATCTGGTAAAAAAAATAAAAAAAATCGCCTTAATTTAATTTTCAGTTAGATTAAAAGTTAGGCCACTATGTCCCCCCCCCCCCCAAAAAAAAGGAGGAATTGCGACCATTAGATTCCGAAATGTTTTTATGCCCTTTTAACCACCACGCACATCAAACCGTGCGTTAAAAGCGCATAAAAATAGCGCTTCCGAGATTCAGATCTCAAAAAAAGCAATTATATCTCATCAAGTTGAAGTCATCTGTTTGAAAAATATAGAAGAATGAAAGCTAAAATAAAATGAGGCGGGAGGGGGAGGGATCTATCGATTATAGTTCTGCGTGATCTATCGATTACAGCTTTACATCTTAAACGGGAGCCAACCTTAAAAAATGCGTGAATATTTCCTTTCCTTTGTTTTAAAATTAACATAAATCTTAAAAATAATTAATGTTAAGAAAACGGAAAAACAGTCTGCAAACCTTTCCGAGAATCTGCGACGGGCTTCGCCGCGTCCCGCTGTTTCTGTTCCCAGGCCGGCAGCTTAAGCCAAACAGTGCGATCTTCAATGCTTCCGCGATCTGACAGGTTAGTCACGTGACTCAGAGGATTTCATCGCGTTTCGCTGCTTGAAACACACCGTTCAGGATAAAAGCTGACAGAATTTATAAATGCGATCAAAGCAGAAAATTTCAGGGTTTGATTTTATTAAATTGCAATTGTTGCAGTTACATTTTGCATCTATGAACTCAAAGCAATGACTGCAAATTACGAAATTTGAAGTAACAAAAAAAAAAGTTGGACGCCAGAACCAAATTTCTAAGCGCCCAGGCTACCTGGTGCCCGGTAATTTTCCAGCCCTGCATTAATCCACCTATCTAAGTACCGCCCAACTGTTAGGAATTAGTAAACCTTATTGTTTGTTGTTATAATTTAATTCCACTTAATATCTACCGGACAGTGGCTCTGTGTGGTATTGAATGACGCGAATAAGTGCAATGTGTTGTGTGAAAGTAAATGGGCCCTCTCGAATCACTCGTTTTAGCGCGGATAGTGTGGGTGTGAAAACCCACAAAAGATCCTGGCATGCGAAAGATGCATAGCATAACCATGAAGTACGGGATTACACCAGTATACAACACAAATATGAAGTAGTATTCTGCCTATACAATACAAATCTAAAGTAGTGATTCCGTCTATTAGTGTAAATTATGACAGGACTGCTAAGTCAAATAATATCCGAAAACTTGAAAATTTCATCGTCCTGGAGTGGAAATCGAAACCGCGCCTCCCGGCTTGCGCCCGATATGCTAACCACTACACCACCCATGTACGCCGACAGGGGGTGGGGGTGGAGGGTCACAAGGGTCACTTCATCCCCCTGCAGAATTATTTTCCCCTTTATTGTATTCTATTTTATTTATTATTATTATTTTTTTTACACTCACAGAACTGGACCACAAGGAAAGATGAAGTTTGGGGCGTTTAATTTAATATCCCAATTTTATTGGAAATGTGGGATTGGAAAACGATAACGTGAAAGTGGAAAACCTAGCAAACCGTAAGGCAGTACGCCCAAACAAGTTCCGCTCAGGGTGGTGTGTGCTGAACTTAAAAGACTAGGCGTGGCCCTGCTCGACACTGTGTTCATTATTTTGAAAACAGTTACCGATGTACACTGCAGTGCTAGAAAAACTGGTACACCAGTCTAATACTTGGTAGGTACCCCACGGGAGCGGGACTGCAGAAATACGACGGGGCATGGACTCCACTAGCTTCTGGAAATATGCTGTAGGCAATGCACACCATACTTCTTGCAGAGCGTTCCACAATTCGGGTGTATTCCGAGGTCTCGGATTCCTGTGTTCTATAGCGCGTTGCATGGCATCCCAAATGTGTTCTATCACGCTCAGATCTGGGGACTTAGGTGGGAATGGCAACACCCCAAACTCAGATGAATGCTCCTCTAACCATAATGTGGCGTCCCGACACTTGTGTTGTCCTGTTAGAAGAGGCCCAACACATCAGCATGAATGCAGGACATGGACGGGTGTACGTCGTCAAAAAAATGATGCGCACATAGCGTTGGCCAGTCACAGATGTTTGTAGACGTACCAGGGGTCCCAGTGAAGTCCAGCTAAACACACCCCATACCATTACGGACCCCCCACCAGCCGGTACAGTTCCCTGTTGACAGGCGGGATCCATGGCTTCATGGGGTTTGGGCCACACACGATTCCTTCCATCTGCCCGATACAGTTGGAAACGCGACTCTTCAGACCAGGCTACTTGTTTCCAGTCATCAAGTGTCCAGTGGCGGTGTTGCCGTGCCCAAGTGAGGCGCATAGCTTTGTGTCTTGCACCCATCAAGGAAACTCGAGTTGGGCGTCGGCTCCCAAAGCCCATATCGTGCAGGATACGTAGCACAGTCCGGGCGCTGATTCTTGTTGAGGCTCCAGCACTGAATTCTGATGATGCCTGCGAGAGTGTTGCACGCCTATCGCGTGAAGCGATTCTTAACAGCCGAAGATGGTCACATTCACCCAATGTCTTTTTACGGCCGCACTGGTATCGTAGTTTGGAGGTTTTGTCGGAATTCTTGTAGTCATGGTACATCCTTGCAATGGTCGTCCGTGAAAATCCGAACTTTGTTTCCACCTCCGAAATACTATAACCCATCTCACGAGTGCCAACTATGACACCGCGTTGAAAATCGCTTAAATCGTTATTACTTGTCATTCTCATGTCGAAAACAGCTCTGACAGCAAGGATGTCTATCGCTTTATATACGCACTGGCGGACGCAATTGAGTACGCGCATAGGTGACGTTGTTAGTATTTTGCATAAGCTCGTCTGTACCAGTTTTTCTGGCGTTTCAGTGTACATGATAATACATGACTATTACTAACATACACTTTCTTCAAGATCAGCATCAATTAACAATAATAATAGTACGTAGTAGTAGTGTTCTAGTGTTGTAATTAAGTAATAGTATTAATCTTTCATTTTCACGAATTACTATTTTCTTCATATTAGCCGAAACTTAATTAATCACACTTGACCTCTCTTGAAAGACTTCGTGCAGGCGCCTATGACACCACCCAGAACAACCAAGTCTCAAGTTCCCAAGTAATTTGAATTTAGCACATCACAGGAATCACCAGTCGAAGCAACGGCATTCATATTTAGCTAATATGGATGAAGATAAGGCATTTCAAGTTTTCGGATATTATTTGACTTAACACTCTTGTCATAATTCACACCAATAGTGGGAATCACTATATCAAATTTGTAATGCATAGCATAAATTATCTATAAAAAATATTTTGTTGGTGCGAATGAAATGTCCGGCAAAAAGACCAGCACAAGCGAACAGCGAGAACGGAAAAGTAGGACGACTTACCTAAGTAAAATAATCACCCTCAGCATCGACATATAGTTGCCATCTGTCCGACAAGGCCATGATCCCGGAACGAAAAAAGTCTTGTGTCTGGGACTCGAAGAAGTCATCAACTCCAGGTTGAACCTCGTTGTCTGACGTGAACTGTTTCCCGGACAGGAAGTGATCCAGGCGACGAAGCAGATGATAGTCTGTCGTGAACTGTTTCCCGGACAGGAAGTGATCCAGGCGACGAAGCAGATGATAGTCTGTCGTGAACTGTTTCCCGGACAGGAAGTGATCCAGGCGACAAAACAGATGATAGTCCGTCGTGAACTGTTCCCCGAACAGGAAGGGATCCAGGCGACAAAACAGATGATAGTCTGTCGTGAACTGTTTCCCGAACAGGAAGTGATCCAGGCGACGAAGCAGATGATAGTCTGTCGTGAACTGTTTCCCGGACAGGAAGTGATCCAGGCGACGAAGCAGATGATAGTCTGTCGTGAACTGTTTCCCGGACAGGAAGTGATCCAGGCGACAAAACAGATGATAGTCCGTCGTGAACTGTTCCCCGAACAGGAAGGGATCCAGGCGACAAAACAGATGATAGTCTGTCGTGAACTGTTTCCCGGACAGGAAGGGATCCAGGCGACGAAACAGATGATAGTCTGTCGTGAACTGTTTCCCGGACAGGAAGTGATCCAGGCGACGAAACAGATGATAGTCTGTCGTGAACTGTTTCCCGGACAGGAAGTGATCCAGGCGACGAAACAGATGATAGTCTGTCGTGAACTGTTTCCCGGACAGGAAGTGATCCAGGCAACGAAACAGATGATAGACTGTCGAGAACTGTTTCCCGGACAGGAAGTGATCCAGGCGACGAAACAGATGATAGACTGTCGTGAACTGTTTCCCGGACAGGAAGTGATCCAGGCAACGAAACAGATGATAGACTGTCGAGAACTGTTTCCCGGACAGGAAGGGATCCAGGCGACGAAACAGATGATAGTCTGTCGTGAACTGTTTCCCGGACAGGAAGTGATCCAGGCGACGAAACAGGTGATAGTCTGTCGGAGACAGGTCTTGGGAATGGGCGGGATGAGTCAGTGCTTCATAGCCCAAAGCACTTAGTGTCAGCATCGTTCGTTGTGCGACATGAAGCCGGTTGTTTCTGCAGCAATTTCCGATGCATCTGATGTAATTCAGCACAATACCGTTCTGCAGTGATGGTTTGTCCATTCCCAAGAAACTCCAATGAATTATCCTTGTTGTGGACCACCAGACAAGAAGCATCATTTTCTTGGTGGGTGGGGGTGGCTCAGGATGACGTCCAGCAGGCTGTGCCTTGCTCAACCATTGTGCAGATCGTTTCCGATTATCACAAAGGAGCCACTTCTCGTCGCAGGTGACGATTCGATGCAGTAGAAGTTCCTGTTTATTCCTGGCAAGCAGCGACGTGCACACTTCCAAACGCCTAGTCTTGCTAGCAGTTGTCAACTCATGTGGCAGCCACATGTCCAGCTTTTAAATCTTACCCAGCGTAACCAGACGCCGAACAACTGTCATGTGGTGGACACCTACCTCTGCCGCTATTTCAGGACACGTTTTTCGAGGGTCCGCTTCAACCACACGTAACAGAACATCGTCAGAAACAGCAACAGGTCTGTGTACACGTGTTTCGTTTTGCAGGTCCGTGTCTCCGCTTCGAAACTTCACGAACCATGGCCGAATGGTTCGTTCGTTGGCTATATTCTCCCCAAACGCTCTGTTTACGTTTCGAGTGGCAATTCCTGCAGAATGGACTAGTTTAAATTCATACAGGAAGATGACTCTCAAATCCGGCGTCTGCATGTTTCCTTTGCAAGCCACTTTACGTCCACACAAACCACGCCTGAACCTTGTTCTTCGCACACGGGCTAGCTATTTATAATAACTCTGTGACGTAATACCTGCAACACATGTGGGTGGTTCCCTTCCGCTGTAACATAACATTTTTTTAAATTACAATTTCAGGGTTTCTTTTACTCCAGGAAAGCTCCACTGCTCGTTCGCGTCGGACATTTCATTCGCACCAACTCCATACTAGGATACTCTCTCGATTTTTTTACGATCATAGTTAGAACTACCTTGTGCTAGAAGTTTTTAATAACTTTTGTTCATACATTTTATAAACATTTAATGAACTTAGATTCACAGGCACATTTAGCTTTTTTTATTTTTTTTTATTTTTATACGACCTTTAGTTTCCCGTGCTTCAGTTCTCAAACGTTGTTTCCCTGTGTAATTACTGAATTTCTTACACTTACTTTTTCGTTTGTATCCATGATTCGTTTGATATGTACCACGTGACAATCGGCTCTCCCGGTTTTGGCGATCACGCATGTTTGATCTTTTCTCTTTTTCCGCATTAGTGATGGTTAATTTTCCCCCAAATTTCCTTGCTTGTCGGTCTTTCGGATTACCAGATGGTACACTTTAATTAAATGTCTGGGTTTTATCATTCTGCAATCGACATCTGTGAAACGTAGATTGCCTCTTGATTATAAATAGAAGCTTTTGCCTACATTTTCCTCTTTCTCAGCTGTTTCATTCTTGACTGATGACTACTTCTTTTGGCACCTGTGGCACATGAACAGAAGCTCCGATATAACTGCTGTCAACACTTAACTTCAGTTTCCCCACGGATGTATTTATAACAATTTCAGGGCTTCTTTTACTCCAGGAAAGCACATTTTTTGTATGTATCCGTTCATAAAGGGTGATTCATAAAGAAGTATACACTTTCAACGCATTATAAAACAAGAACAATATAAGATATTTTATATATGATGAAGAGACTATCGTGCTGATTGATACACAAATAAAGAAGATGATAGCTGTCTAAGCACGAACACTTTAGCTCAAACCAATTACAACACTCAAATGAAGCTAAGACGTATCACCGGTATCAAAAGTATACACAGTTAAAACCATGACGACACAAATAACTCATTCCATTGAGGTTTAAAAGGTTTAATGTTAAAAACTTGCGAGATCTTTCGAACCTACGACTTATAGGTTCATCATCAGGCACCAAAACTCGCAAGGTGCACATGAAACGTAGTGGTTATATACACGTGTGGTTATGGGCAAAGACCGCGCATGCGTACAAGTCGGAACAGTATGAGGTCATAAAATACATACATTTAAAATAACCTGTAGGGTAAAAAAACACATAATGGTTGTCATAAGAAATATAAAATGAAGGTCAAAGTTCCCTCGCCTGAGTTTTATATATGTACAATAAAATCAATGGTTGTCTAATCTTGTTTCTTAGTTTTTCAGTAGGTATCGCCAAGGTGCTGGTATATTAAATGGAGCTTCATCATTACAACATTGTTCATTCAAATGATAAATATACAAGCTCTCGAGAAACAACAGGCCATTTTTAGTTTTGGTCGTCGATAACAGTTTTACATTGTCCCAGTCAGGATAGTGCTCTCCTTTTAGTACCTCTCGCGCTAAAGAAGTTGTTAAGGCATGTGTACGAACACTGTATTTGTGTTCTGTAATTCGTGTCTTTAATGATCTACAAGTGGATCCCACGTAGGAAGTAGACTGTGAGGTAGTTGAGAAAGAGTTCAGTGGTACCGAATAAATGCCGTATTTATCTAAGATTGATGTCGGATCTCGGTCTGATTTGGTTAAATTGAACAAACTTTCCGAAGACACACCAAAGGAACAATCGTATTTTTTGCATGAATTTTGTAAGATCGGTACAATGGTTGGATGGAAGGGAATGGATGCCACGTATTTTATGGTTACTTCATCACGTATTGGTTGTAACGTTGTGGAGATACGTCGTTGATACCTGCGTAACAATTTTGTAAATAGATATCCGGGATAACCGGAAACCTTTGTTAGATTGAAAATCCTGTGTAATTCTAGTTTTAAAGATCTTTTGGTGGATGAATGACCATAAGCCCTACAGATTAAAGAAGAAATAGAACTATGTTTATAGGGAAGTGGTGTGTACGAATTATATGGAATGAGGGTAGGTGAACAAGTGGGTTTTAGGTAGACGGAGGTTTGAATGTCATTAGATAGGTTTCCTTGCTCACAACACCTCTTAATTATTTTTGACAAATTAATGATAGTAAACTATGCCAAGATTACTCACGAGGTGGAAATGTACCAACAGAGACAAATACGGAAATTGAGGGTCTTGGTGCACGAGTCTACAACTAGAAAAAACTCCTTGACAAAATCTAATCTAATGACCTCAACGAATGCTTTTGTGAATTTGAGTGCAAGACAATTAACAGAGGACGAATGCGGGGCACTAAACCGAGGTTTTAAGTTCTCGTTTCCGGTGCTCAAACCAAAGACCTTCAATTACATTACCCAACTTGAACAGGTCATAAAGTCATTGCCGATTCATGCTCAGGACCCACTTAGATATAAAATCTCTCGTACTATTGAAAAGGAATCCACTCAACCACCAACTGAAATTCAACATATATTAAAATATGAGCGTACTACTTTGTTATCTCTTTCCGGGGACACATCATTAGCAATTGTTTCTGCAGATAAATCGGACCAAATAGTTATACTTGATAAGTCTACCTATATTAACAAGATGACCGCAGTTATAAATCAGATCCCACATACAGTATTATCTCGTAACCCTATCCCAGCTACTATTACTGCTCTTGCAAAACTTAAAAATAGTAATACACTACCCCCAGCCATTTCAAATAATATGCAACCTCCTTTTGGTCCTCGTATACCAGATTTGTTTGGCAAAATTAAACTTCATAAACCGGAACACCCCATCCGTCCTTTAGTATCAGGCTATACTAACCCCACCCGAAATCTGGAAAAATCACTTGCCTCAGTCCTTTCCCCTTAACCACACCTTCACCTTTCTCAATTAAGAGTTCTAAGTCCGCCCTGGAACGGATCCATTCCGCTACATCGGGTATTCCATTTAAAATGGCCAGTCTCGATGTAGTTTCCCTGTTTCCCAATGTCCCTGTGGATGTGGCCATTGACCTGGTTACCCCCACTACTTCCATCCTTAAACCTCTCTTCTACTGAATCCACTGCTATAGTTTCAGCCCTGAACCTTATCAAGAACCGGACTTATTTTAAATTTAATAACATCACCTACCTTGCCAGGATTTCGGTACCCCAATGAGGTCACCTCTTTCCCCCGTCCTGGCAGAAATAGTACTGCAATACGTCGAGCATACAGTTTTTCATAATGGTATATTCCAACCATTACTCTATATACGATATGTCGACGATGTTTTAGTTTTTTTGGCAATACTCACTTAGTGAATTAGACACTTTTGCTGCTTCTTTATCAGCCGTCTTTCCCACTATTTCCTTCACCCAAGAGTTAGAAACCTCCAACTCCCTTCCGTTCTTAGATATTTTATTACGACGCACCCCATCTAATGACATTCAAACCTCCGTCTACCTAAAACCCACTTGTTCACCTACCCTCATTCCATATAATTCGTACACACCACTTCCCTATAAACATAGTTCTATTTCATCTTTAATCTGTAGGGCTTATAGTCATTCATCCACCAAAAGATCTTTAAAACTAGAATTACACAGGATTTTCAATCTAACAAAGGTTTCCGGTTATCCCGGATATATATTTACAAAATTGTTACGCAGGTATCAACGACGTATCTCCACAACGTTACAACCAATACGTGATGAAGTAACCATAAAATACGTGCCATCCAACCATTGTACCGATCTTACAAAATTCATGCAAAAAATACGATTGTTCCTTTGGTGTGTCTTCGGAAAGTTTGTTCAATTTAACCAAATCAGACCGAGATCCGACATCAATCTTAGATAAATACGGCGTTTATTCGGTACCACTGAACTCTTTCTCAACTACCTCACAGTCTACTTCCTACGTGGGATCCACTTGTAGATCATTAAAGACACGAATTACAGAACACAAATACAGTGTTCGTACACATGCCTTAACAACTTCTTTAGCGCGAGAGGTACTAAAAGGAGAGCACTATCCTGACTGGGACAATGTAAAACTGTTATCGACGACCAAAACTAAAAATGGCCTGTTGTTTCTCGAGAGCTTGTATATTTATCATTTGAATGAACAATGTTGTAATGATGAAGCTCCATTTAATATACCAGCACCTTGGCGATACCTACTGAAAAACCAAGAAACAAGATTAGACAACCATTGATTTTATTGTACATATATAAAACTCAGGCGAGGGAACTTTGACCTTCATTTTATATTTCTTATGACAACCATTATGTGTTTTTTTACCCTACAGGTTATTTTAAATGTATGTATTTTATGACCTCATACTGTTCCGACTTGTACGCATGCGCGGTCTTTGCCCATAACCACACGTGTATATAACCACTACGTTTCATGAGCACCTTGCAAGTTTTGGTGCCTGATGATGAACCTATAAGTCGTAGGTTCGAAAGATCTCGCAAGTTTTTAACATTAAACCTTTTTAAACCTCAATGGAATGAGTTATTTGTGTCGTCATGGTTTTAACTGTGTATACTTTTGATACCGGTGATACGTCTTAGCTTCATTTGAGTGTTGTAATTGGTTTGAGCTAAAGTGTTCGTGCTTAGACAGATATTTTATGTTACCTGTAACAGAATTGTAGGGGAATGTTTCAAGCTTTTTTAGACACAGTCACAGATGTTCTATAAGTGCACCCATAATCACACGACACATATCGAGCCAGTAATCAATTTCCACCCAAACGCGATGTAATATATCTGAATCAAGTGCAGTGATAGTGGCTGTGATACGCTATTTCAGCTCCGCTAGATGAACAGAAAGGGGAGGGGCGAACACCTTGTCCTTTACGTACCCCCACAGGAAAAAGTCACAAAGTGTAAAGTCAGGACTTCATAACGTAAAAGTCTTGTCGTACTGCTACGTTATGTTAAAACATCACCATACCATGAAATAGTTCCTAAATTAAACCCTAACGGCCAGACGAAACATTTAGAAAGCAGAAGTCAAACTTACGGGAAAGATGCTTTATTTCTCGATGTAGCACTTCACATAACAAATCGGTATCAACATTAAACACACCACACACCAACAACGCTACGTTCCACATTAATCGCTCTCCAACACAACGCTCCCCAAGCAACAGTTTACTCGTAGTTTATATCTCTCGTTCTTATCAAGTAAGAGGCATACACAGTGTGGCAAATAATTTTTAAGACTGGGACTGTAAAATGAAATAGAAACAAGAAATTATAATTTGTTTTTGTTTGTAAATCAAAATAAGTCCCTACGGCTTCAATACACTTGCTACAGCGATTTAATAATGATTCAAATGCCTGTTCCAGTTCACTTTGCGGAATTGCCTCCAAAGCACGCGTCGAAGCTGTTTGTATGGTCGAAATATCATCAAAATAACACCCTTTTAACGTCATTTTGAAATTTGGGAATAAAGAAAAGTCGCAGGGTACTCAATCAGGCGAATACGGTGGATGATTCAACACACAGACGTTATTTTTCGCCAAAAATCTACGAACAAGAAGTGAGGTGTCACTCTGGGTGCATTATCGTGCAACGAACACTAACTGTTTTCATCCCGATATTCTGGACGAATGCGACGAATTCTGCCCATCAAACGCCTCAAAACATTTAAATAAAACTCACCAGTAATTGTTTGTCCACTTGGAACAAATTATTTGTGGATAATACCCTTACTATCGAAGAATGTAATGAGCATTGTTTTGATTTTCGATGGACCTTTTCTTGTTTTTTTGGCTTGCGGTGAGTTTTTTTACTTCCATTCCGCACTATGTCGCTTTGTTTTAGGATCATATTGAAAACACCATGTTTCATCACCTGTAACAATCAATTTTAAGAAGTTTGGATCATTTTCAGTGGCTGAAATGATGTCTCTGCAGTGTGTACTTCTCCTTGATTTTTGTTCATTGGATAACGTGTGTGGAACAAATTTAGCACAGACTTTTGTTTTGCCCAAATCTTCATGCAGGATAGTTCCAATCGTTTCTTTGTTGATGTTTAAAGACTTTTCCATCATTCTTAGTGACGCACATCGATTGTTTGCCACGAAATCATGTACTTTTTCAATAATCTCAGGTGTCCTAGATGAACTTGGTCTTCCGGTATGCTTATCATCTCCTAGCGTATCTCTTCCGCCCAAAAAACGTTTGTGCCACAGGAAAACATTTAATCTACTTAAACAAAACTCACCGTAAACTTGTTTCATCATTTGGGACGTTTCCGAGGCACTTTTACCAAGTTATGCGTTAAATTTAATAGCAGCCCTTTGTTCCATCTTAATAATTCAACATGAAAAAAATTTAACTTCTCTAATGAACGGCCGTTTCGTTTGAGTTACTTTAACAACTGCGCAGTATTTTTGGCAGAAAGCAAGCAGATGGTCACGGTTTATAACGCATTCGCGTTTACACTGGTGGCGCCACCGTAGGCTGAAATCTAGCGCTAGTCTTAAACATTCTTTGACGCACTGTGTACGTCATTCAACCTCAAATATGTTGCCAACAGTATTCGTTTGAGAGAAAAGATATCACGTTAAGTGTGAAATATAACTTACATAGGAAAAGAAACTAAAATGGAAAGTTAATTTAGAATATACGTCACAACTTCTGGGTGGCCATTGGGTCAGAGGCATGTTTTAGTCCGCGGCTCGTCCACTCCATCGGTGAGGAAGATGTTCATCGAGATAATCTTGCACATCGCCTAACCAGTGCGGTGATGCACCATCCAATTGCAGAATAAAGTTATCACTGTCGTCCTGCAACTGTGGCATTAACCAAAGACTTCACATATCCAGAAAAGAGCCTCCCGCGACAATTTTCTCGTGAAAAAAGAAGGGGCCGTACTCTTTCTTTTTGGACACAGCACAGACCACATTTACCTTACAAACAACCCGTAGTTTCAAAATTTGTATGCCAATTGTACATATATTTTCTGGTTGGAGGTCCTTTTCCGAATCGTGATCGAAAATGCCGTTGCACAACAGTCACAGATTCCGTTTTGCTCAATTCAAGAACACAAAACGCCTTCTCCACTGCAGACGCTGCCATTTTGACTGACTAGTTACGTGACACGCGCGCTACCGCCTACGTCACTTCCCTAAGTAGCGCGACACAAACTTTATGAGTACATCTACCTAACGGTTCGCAGTTGTGGTCTGTGTCTTCAACTGTTACTGTTTTACAGCATCTGGAAACTGTATACTTCTTTACGAATCACCCCGTATATACACAGTGCGTAAAAGAATTTTTAAGACTGGTGCTAGATTTCAGCTTACGGTGGCGCCACCAGTGTAAACGCGAATGCGTTATAAACCGTGACCATCTGCTTGCTTTCTGCCAAAAATACTGCGCAGTTGTTAAAGTAACTCAAACGAAACGGCCGTTCATTAGAGAAGTAAAATTTTTTTCATGTTGAATTATTAAGATGGAACAAAGGGCTGTTATTAAATTTAACGCAAAACTTGGTAAAAGTGCCTCGGAAACGTACCAAATGATGAAACAAGTTTACGGTGAGTTTTGTTTAAGTAGATCAAATGCTTTTCTGTGGCACAAACGTTTTTTGGGCGGAAGAGATACGCTAGAAGATGATAAGCATACCGGAAGACCAAGTTCATCAAGGACACCAGAGATTATTGAAAAAGTACATGATTTCGTGGCAAACAATCGATGTGCGCCACTAAGAATGATGGAAGAGTCTTTAAACATCAACAAAGAAACGATTCGAACCATCCTGCATGAAGATTTGGGCAAAACAAGAGTCTGTTCTAAATTTGTTCCACACACGTTAACCAATGAGCAAAGATCAAGAAGAAGTGCACGTTGCAGAGACATCATTTCAGCCGCTGAAAATAATCCAAACTTCTTAAAATCGATTGTTACAGGTGATGAAACATGGTGTTTTCAATATGATCCTAAAACAAAGCGACAAAGTGCGGAATGGAAGTAAAAATCTCACCACAAGCCAAAAAAACAAGAAAAGGTCCATCGAAAATCAAAACAATGCTCATTACATTCTTCGATAGTAAGGGTATTATCCACAAAGAATTTGTTCCAAGTGGACAAACAATTACTGGTGAGTTTTATTTAAATGTTTTGAGGCGTTTGATGGGCAGAATTCGTCGCATTCGTCCAGAATATCGGGATGAAAACAGTTGGTGTTTGTTGCACGATAATGCACCCAGTGACACCTCACTTCTTGTTCGCAGATTTTTGGCGAAAAATAACGTCTGTGTGTTGAATCATCCACCGTATTCGCCTGATTGAGTACCCTGCGACTTTTTTTATTCCCAAATTTCAAAATGACGTTAAAGGGGTGTTATTTTGATGATATTTCGACCATACAAACAGCTTCGACGCGTGCTTTGGAGGCAATTCCGCAAAGTGAACTGGAACAGGCATTCGAATCATTATTAAATCGCTGTAACAAGTGTATTGAAGCCGGATGGACTTATGTTGATTTACAAACCAAAACAAATTATAATTTCTTGTTTCTATTTCATTTTACAAACCCAGTCTTAAAAATTCTTTGCCACACTGTGTATATACCTCCGTGAAAAACTAAAATGATTGTGTTACTGTCTCCATTGCATATTAATTTGTTTGTGGACAAGATATCCCATAACTCGTAAAATTGTTATGAAACATTCTTTTTGCTTCTAATAGACAGAAGGAGAACTGGGATTCCTTTGTTGGTATTCTCTTTTCTCTCTATCATTTTGCAAAAGGGCATAATTTCCTCAATCTGATTATACCTTAAATGCGATATCTCACCTATAAGCCTTACAGCAAAAATTCTTTTTGCATCTTATGGTGGCAGCCACGAGGATGATGATTCATTCACTTTCCCATTTTCTCACTAGAAACCAAAATCAAAGTCACTGCTGATGTAAGACTTCTCTTAGCATTTCCAATTATAGCGATCTTGGCATACAACTCGAGCTTCGCACATTTTCATCTCAAAAATGAATTTAGCACTGCATTGTAATTACATTTTCCTCTTTCAATGTATTTCTGAATATATTCGCGGCAGGCTTACCACCGGCATCCCCTTAATTCCCACCCCCTTCGATTTCGATTGAATAAATTCTCTTAGTTAAAACCTCGTTTTTCATTTTTTGAATCCACCTCAAAATACTTATCTCCAACGGGGCGGGCCATTTTCATTTAATAAAATAAACACCCAGACCTATCGGTCTGTCTCTCTGGAATGCTTGACGTCACAGCAACGTCTGCATTGTTGCGCCATCATTTATCGATCAATTCGTGTGTGCTCTCGCAATGTTAAAACGATTGCCTGCTATATAATAGCACGCGATCACTTTTAGATGTGAAGCTGATTGCATGCTAATTAAAAAACATTGGATTATTAACGACTCGAGTTCTGTTTTTTGATCTACAAAATTCGAATTGAATTCTTAATGTCACAGCAAGTTGAGTTCGCACTCAATCACATTGAGATACCAAGGTGACTGCGTGCTAATTTAAAAACCTTGGATTATCAACGAGTTGAGTTCTATTTATCCGATCTACTAAATTAGAATTAAAATCTTAATACACTGCTGGACAATTGCTAAGGACGGATCATAAACGGCTATATAGCGCATAAAAAAGTAAGTGTGGTTGGATGCCAAGTGAAATAAAATAATGTCAGAATGCCAGAACATTACAAGAAAGACAATTTATTGTGCTCTGAAATCCAGAAGGCTTTGGAACGTGTTCAAGGAACAAACAGGCCATTTTGTGCAGAATACGTAAACGTGAAAAAAAAAATGCAATTACCGTCCGCAGGCGTTCCGGCGTAAGATGTCAATACGGGATATGGCCACCATGGAGGGCGATGCAAGATTCCACACGTCGTGTCATGCTTTGCACAACATTATCAAGCAGCTGTTGGGGTAATTTATCCCATTCCTCTGTCAGTGCACGGATGAGGGTGTCCTTGTTTATTGGAGGGCAAAGGCGACCAGCAAGACTCCTCCCCAAAGAATCCCACACATTTTCAATGGGATTCAGATCTGGAGAACGTGCTGGCCATACGAGGCGTTGAATATCCTCGCTCTCAAGACACTCCTGGACAGCGACTGTTCGATGACATGTTGCGTTGTCGTCCATGAAAATGAATCTATCACTGACAGCACCACGGAACATGCAAACATGAGGTAGCAGAACATCATTAATGTATCGTTGGCCAGTCATAGTCCCAGTAGGAAGCACATAGAGGGACGTACGGCCATTGATCATGATGCCAGCCCATACCATGACACTACATGTCGGATATCGGTCCCTTTCCTGCATGTTTGCTGAACAATATGCAGTACCACTATCACGCCAGATCAGTTGTCGTCGACAATCAGACGATAGACTGTATCTACTCTCATCTGAGAAGAGGACAGCAGACCAGTCGTTATCAGTCCAATTGCGATGTTGATGGCACCATTGCAAACGGGCGGTACGGTGACGTCTGGACAATGGGATGCACACAACCGGACGGCGGGCGTATAGTCCTCCTTCATGCAAACGTCTGGCGACAGTTTTTCGGGAGATCCGCTTGCCAGTAGCAGCCATAAACTGATTTGCTACCTCACTAGCTGTGCTGCGCCGGTGTCTTTTTATTGATAGCACTATGTACCGATCTTCTGCAGATGTCGTACTGCGAACACGACCTTCCCCGTGACGTTTGCTATACTCTCCATTTGTTTGAAATGATTTCCAAAGCCTTGAAACAACACTGTGGCTGACGTCGAACTCCCTGGCAACATCTGTTATTTTTCGCTCTTCTTCAAACTTGCTAATAATACGGCCACGCGTAAAATCATCTAGGTGATGTCGGGAAGACATACTGAAAATTGCAAGTTCGTCAATTGATTCTTTCTCTTTCAACTTTGCGTTTGAACAACAACGGTCAATACGCGTCAAATCCTTTATATCTCTTATCAGCGCTATGACGTCACGAACAAGTTCGGTAATCCAAAATTTGCATAAGCACAACACGTCTTACTGTATCCTGCACTTATGCTAATTTCCACATTTTCCTGCCTTCCATTTTATGGTTGCTATCGATCGTTGTTACTGTCATCCGTCCTTAGCAATTGTCCGGCAGTGTATCACGGCAAGTTGCGTTTGTATATTAATTTAATTTAGCACAATTGGAATATTAATTTGTATGCTCTAATAATTTTTCACTTTTTTAAATTAACTAACTTTTCCCAGTTTAGTGCTAATTATATTAAACATTTTGCAAAATATCGATCTATCTAAACGCTCTAACCTACAATTGTTAAACAAATATTTTACGCAGAAAGTTATTTATCCCGAGGTTTTCTGAGGAACTGAAATAAATAACATGTATTGTTAATTTTAAAATAAATAACATATACTGTTAATTTTAGTTCTAACATGAATGAGTTCTTACTAATTTAAGCTTTTTCTATATTTTCTTGAAAAAATGCGGCGTCTATTTGATTTGTTTTCAATCTGCTTCAACTAAAAATTTCACTCCGTCATAGGAAAGGCAACATCCCCTATATATTAATATTTATTTAAAGCTTAAAAACAACTGTCCTAAGACGGGATATAGAGCCTTTGCACAGACGTAATTTTTGACGTCACGGTTACATCCGGGTGGTTAAGAGAAAGTTCGGCTGCTAAGGTTCCCATAGGATTAACATGGGGATCCGATTTCTGGAATCTCTGTTACTCGATTGTTTGAAGTTTTAGAAATGGTTAAAAGTTATGTGGGTATAGGTGCTTCTCAAAGTACGAGTAAATTAGTGGAAATTCCTTTTATCGTTTTTCGACGGCAGAAAACATTTCATTTCAGGTATCGCAAATCTGCGTATTTTACTACGTTAATAGCCGAATTTATATCGGTACATTTTCTTGCTCACACTTATGTATCATTTTCAAGGTTTTTACGTAAATCCTTATTATTCTGTTTAAAGTGCTCTGAATGCATAACGGATTAACTTTGCTGTCGAATCGAAAATCGCTAAGCTTTCGTGAACTTTCAAGATTTTATACTGCTACTGATTTCTTACTGAAACAAATGCCTTTTTTTCCGAATCGAAATTTAAGGATATACGTCCACATAGAATTAGAGGGTGCTGTCATACGTTATTGTGTCGTCCGTTTTTTTTTCTTTCGTTTTTTTTTTGGTGAAAAAATAGTCCGTTTTTTGGATATGATAAGTCGGTATTTTCTTTTTTTTTTTTTTTAATTGTAATATACACTGGAACCACCCATACACACTGGAACCAGTCAGAAATGTAACAACTTACCTTAGACCGGATAAGAACTTTTTCGTTTTCAGTCTTCAGAATTAATACATTTCTAACCCACCAATCGGTAAAATATTTATATGCATCAAGACTTTTATAAGCTTTTAGAGCTTTTCCAGTATAACACGAAAAACTGCCTATTAAATAGCTATAAATATCGTGATAGTTCAGATCAGGGAGGTCCGTAGCAACACAAACTTCCAAACGATAAAAAAATATTTCCGGTATGTCATATGGATCTTCTATGCCATTATTTCTAATTTTTCTTCGTAACGTTGCTTTTCCACCACATTAAGATGGCAAACTTTTTCAGAAAGAACACTTTTTTTAATTCTATTTACAGCAGCAGCAGCCATTGAAAAGCATGGAGAGAGACCAGCTCGGGTACTTTCTAACCACCCGGAAGTCTAGCAGACAGTTTTGTGACGACACGTGCAAAGGCTCTATACGCTAGGTAGAAAATAATACTTTAATTTTTGATTCATTTTGTCCTAATGGATTTCAAAAACTTCCATTTTAAGTCGGCCCCCCAAAATATTCTATACACGCCCCTGTTTCCACCCTAGTAACAATTGTGCTTCGTATTGTGTATCTGCACCATATCTTCGTTTTTCATATGCCAACGATTTTTGCTAGAACTCCATCCTTTAGTTCTCCAAGTAATACTTCTCTCCAGCACACAAACGATTAGAAGTAGGAAATGCTAGACATGCCGCTCCAGTAGTCGAGAGGACTGAGGTTCCTCCTAATGACCACTCCTGCCCGAGATGAGCCCGGGTTAGAGTCCCAGATGAGGCGCATGGATGGAGCGCTTGCCTTGCTGCGCTGGCTCCGCACCTTTTCCTGGAACCAGTAGCCCTGAATTAGGGATAAGGGTTTCGGTCAGTGTTTCCTGGAACCAGTAGCCCTGAATTAGGGACAAGGGTCTTGGTCAGTGTTTTCTGGAACCAGTAGCCCTGAATTAGGAACGAGGGTCTTGGTCAGTGTTTCATGGAACCGGTAGCCCTGAATTAGGGAGGAGGGTCTTGGTCAGTGTTTCCTGGAACCAGTAGCCCTGAATTAGGAACGAGGGTCTTGGTCAGTCTTTCCTGGAACCGGTAGCCCTGAATTAGGGACGAGGGTCTTGGTCAGTTTTTCCTGGAACCAGTAGCCCTGAATTAGGGACGAGGGGACGAAGGTCTTGGTCAGTGTTTCCTGGAACCAGTAGGCCTGAATTAGGGACAAGGGTCTTGGTCAGTGTTTTCTGGAACCAGTAGCCCTGAATTAGGAACGAGGGTCTTGTTCAGTGTTTCCTGGAACCAGTAGGCCTAAATTAGAAACGAAGGTCTTGGTCAGTGTTTCCTGAAACTAGTAGCCCTGAATTAGGGACAAGGGTCTTGGTCAGTGTTTCCTGGAACCGGTAGCCCTGAATTAGGGACGAGGGTCTTGGTCAGTGTTTCCTGGAACCGGTAGCCCTGAATTAGGGACGAGGGTCTTGGTCAGTTTTTCTGGAACCAGTAGCCCTGAATTAGGGACGAGGGGACGAAGGTCTTGGTCAGTGTTTCCAGGAACCGGTAGCCCTGAATTAGGGACGAGGGTCTTGGTCAGTGTTTCCTGGAACCAGTAGCCCTGAATTAGGGACGAGGGGACGAAGGTCTTGGTCAGTGTTTCCTGGAACCAGTAGGCCTGAATTAGGGACAAGGGTCTTGGTCAGTGTTTTCTGGAACCAGTAGCCCTGAATTAGGAACGAGGGTCTTGTTCAGTGTTTCCTGGAACCAGTAGGCCTAAATTAGGGACGAAGGTCTTGGTCAGTGTTTCCTGGAACCAGTTGCCCTGAATTAGGGACAAGGGTCTCGGTCAGTGTTTTCTGGAACCAGTTGCCCTGAATTAGGGACAAGGATCTTGGTCAGTGTTTCCTGGAACCAGTTGCCCTGAATTAAGGACAAGGGTCTCGGTCAGTGTTTCCTGGAACCAGTTGCCCTGAATTAGGGACAAGGATCTTGGTCAGTGTTTCCTGGAACCAGTAGCACTGAATTAGGGACAAGGGTCTTGGTCAGTGTTTTCTGGAACCAGTAGCCTTGAATTAGGAACGAGGGTCTTGTTCAGTGTTTCCTGGAACCAGTAGGCCTAAATTAGGGACGAAGGTCTTGGTCAGTGTTTCCTGGAACCAGTTGCCCTGAATTAGGGACAAGGGTCTCGGTCAGTGTTTTCTGGAACCAGTAGGCCTAAATTAGGGACGAAGGGACGAAGGTCTTGGTCAGTGTTTCCTGGAACCAGTAGCCCTGAATTAGGAACGAGGGTCTTGGTCAGTGTTTCCTGGAATCGGTAGCCCTGAATTAGGAAAGAGGGTCTTTGCCAGTGTTTCATGGAACCAGTAGGCCTAAATTAGGGACAAAGGTCTTGGTCAGTGTTTCCTGGAACCAGTAGCCCTGAATTAGGGACGAGGGTCTTGGATCAGTGTTTCCTGGAACCAGTAGCCCTGAATTAGGGACGAGGGTCTTGGATCAGTGTTGCCAGAGGCTTTTTCCGACCAAAGCTCAAAAAATCAGTAGATCAGATTTTTTTGTTTAAAATATGCACCACATTACAAATGTAGTGTATTATTGGACGTAATCTCAATACGAGGAACACTTAAATCTACTGGCATTCCAAATGATACTTAAAACACTCCACAAACTTAAAAACACCGGAATAAAATTTAAAACAATACAATGCTGAGTTGCTTTTTTATAAGATTTTACTGATGATGAACTTTTTAATACACTGACGGAAAAAAATCCCAACACCAAGAAGGGGTTGTGTTAGATAAACGACAGCTGGTAGGCGGTGAGAGTACATCTGTAAGAGGACGTCTACGCAAATTTCGCGCTCGGCGCATACGTGTGGCGCTAGTAGCGCCCCTCAGAACATGCAAAGCAGGTTTGCTGTAAATACGCGCTGTAACGTTCGTGAGCGTTAGTTATCGTTGAGATTCGACGTAAGGTGTTGATGTTAGTCAAGAATGCCTTTAAGACGACGAAGAAGCCATTATCAACAGCTCACGGAGTTTGAACGAGGTCGTGTAATAAGGCTACCAGAAGGTGGATTTTCGTTCCGCAATATTGCAGAACGACTTGGCAGGAATGTAGCCACTGCGCATGATTGTTGGCAGCGGTGGTCAAGGGAAGGGACTGCCTCAAGAAGACCGGGTTCCGGCGGGCCACGTGGAACCACTGAAAGGGAAGACCGCCGTGTACGGCGTATGGCCGTGGCGCATCGTACCGCGTCTGCGGCAGCAATTCGAGCTGCAGTTGCCACCACAGTGACACAACGAACTGTTACAAATCGGCTACTTGAAGGACAGCTCCCAGCCAGACGCCCTGTAGCGTGCATTCCACTTACTCCAAACCACTGCCGTTTGCGACGTCAATGGTGTCAAGCTAGAGCTCATTGGAGGACGGAGTGGAGATCTGTTGTGTTTTCTGATGAAAGCCGGTTCTGCCTGGGTGCCAGTGATGGCCGTGTGTGGATTAGAAAGAGGCCAGGTGAGCGCCTGCAACTAACCTGTCTGCGGCCGAGACACACTGGACCTACACCTGGAGTCTGGGGAGCAATTTCCTATGACAGCAGGAGCACTCTCGTGGTTATCCCATGCACCCTGACGGCACAGTTGTACGTCGGTCTGGTAATTCAACCTGTTGTGTTGCCATTCATGAACAGCTTTCCAGGGGTGTTGTCCAACAGGATGACGCTCGCCCGCATACCGCTGTTGTAACCCAACATGCTCTACAGAGTGTCGACATGTTGCCGTGGCCTGCTAGATCACCAGATCTTTCACCAATCGAGCACGTATGAGACATCATTGGACGACAACTCCAGCGTCACCCCCAACCAGCATTAACAGTCCCTGTATTGACGGACCAAGTGCAACAGGCATGGAACTCCATCCCACAAACTGACATCCAGCACCTGTACGACACAATGCATGAACGTTTGCGTGCTTGCATTCAACATTCTGGCGGTTACACCGATTATTAATGTACCAGCATTTCACATTTAAAATGACTCTTCTCGCGCTTACATTAAGCTGTGATCTTGAAACCTTAATCGATTAAATATGTTACCTATACAAATGTATTGCCGCCATTTCATTCCTCTACAACTATTTTTTCGTGGTGTTGGGATTTTTTTCCCGTCAGTGTATAATGCTCACCATTAGAATTAATGTAGGTTTAAATAATCATGGTATTTGATTTTTGATGTAGTCACAGTTGTATAGATATCCTTTGTTGAGTTTCTAAATACAAACCGTTATACTAATATATCTACTTTTTACTAAACGACACTCAGATGTTCCCGAAGTACGTGAAATAAATGCTATACTGAAAAAGGTATCATTAAACCAAATTTCACATTATACCACGCTTTCCTAATATTTTGCATTGTAACAAAACTAAGGAAAATATCTGTATGACAGCCCAATTAGTTATCTAGAATAAAAAATATTACATGACAAACCTCATGAATAAAAAAAAATAAAAAAATAGGAAGCAGGTGTTGAATAATTTTAGTTTTCGTCAGAATTTTTTCTTCAGACTGTTCCTGAGTTGGAGTCTCGTCGATTGTATCAGTAGAACGTGAGTACTAAAACCATGCAGACATCCTTAGACAGCATGTCCCTAAGTGTGTAAGTAGTCTTAAAACAGAAAACAAAAATCAATAGATAACGAAAATCCGTCAGGAGTCAAAATCAGTAGAATGGCAACACCAGAGGGGCAATCGATGAAATATCCAGAAACAGAAACACCAACTCAGTTCCACCAGCGGCTAAAAAGCGTGTTACGAAAATGAGCAAATATGAAGTCCGATGAAAAAGTTCCGAGAATAGGCCGATATACAACAAAGTACTTACGCTACTTAAGTCTGGCTATGATCTCCTTCAAAGCAGTCTCCTTGGGCAGCAATACATCGCTGCCAGCGTTTTTGCCACTGTTGGAACGCTCCCTGGAAGGTCTGTTCGCGAATCGTATCAAGCACCGTTTGCGATTCGCGCACGGTTTCAAAACGGCGACCCTTAAGCTTCAGCTTTATCTTCCGGAACAGAAAGAAGTCGTAGGGGGCCAAATCCGGTGACTAAGGCTGGTGAGGAAGGGTAGTCATGTTGTTGCGGCTGCAAAACTGGAGTGTTGCTAACGCTTTGTGAGTCGCTGCATTGTCCTGATGGAACAGGAAAACGACCCTGTGCCACATTTGAGGTCGTTTGAGGCGAATGTCCTCCCTAAGACGCCGCAGAACGTCGCAGTAAAAAAAGGTCGGTTACGGTATGGCCCTAGGGGATGAATTCACGGTGCACAACCCCACAAATGTCGAAGAACAGGACGAGCATGCTTTTAGCTGCGCTCCGAACTTGTCGGGCCTTACTTCGGTCGTGGAGATGCCGGGCTCTTTCACTGAGACGACTATTTTTTGGTCTCCGGGTCGTAACCGTAGACCCAAGTCTCGTCCCCAGTGATGACCTGAGACAGGAACGTTGGTTCATTCGCCACCTTCTGACGAAGATCTTGACAGAGTTCAACACGGAGCGCCTTCTGTTTGGGGTTCAGAATCTTTGGCACAAACTTTGCAGCAATGCGGTGCATGTTCAAAACCAACGTCAGAATTCCTTGCACTGCTCCGTATGACACATTGACGATGGTAGCAATGTCTTAAATACTTCTCCGACGATCCTCATGTACCAGTTCCCTAACTTTGTCCACATTTTCGGGGATTTTGCTCGTGGACGGTCGCCCTGACCTCTCGTCGTCTTCCAGTGCCGTTCTACCGCTCCTGAAGCGCGAGCGCCACTCAAAACACCTCGCACGACTCATTGCTTCATTGCCATAAGCCTGCCGCAACATTTCATGCGTCTCCGTTCCCGATTTACCGAGTTTGACGCAGAATTTGATGTTCGCTCGCTGCTCTAGTTTGCAGTCCATACCGAAATCGCAGCTGTGTTCTGCACGTGGTCACCAAATATCGTGTAGCACAGCTCCAGATGTTCACAGAACGACGCCACTCGGCAGAATGACTCATGAAGATCACTCCCCTCGACTGCTGCTCGCGCATCCGTGTACTGCCATCTGTTGGTGCGGTACGTACCTAGCCTCGGAACTTTTTGATCGCACTACGTAGCGCATAAAAAGCTTCTCATAGCACAAGGAAGGTATCAGAGACAAAGAGATTTTCAAATCGAACAGCTAAAGGAAGGAATATAGAAGGAAACATGATACAAGTTCACGCCTGTTAGAGGAAAACATTTGCACAACAGAAAGACTAGAAATAGGCGAAAAAATATTCGTCATGAAAAAGTTATGCTAAGGGAAAATAACTTTTCAAATACGTCTCCCGAAAGTAGAGATAGCGTGAAAAAAAAATGGTTTCGACCTTTACGCCCCTAGCGGGAAATCTTTGCATTATTCAAAGAGGATAATGCTCCACATTTCTATTGCAGCGAATGGCATCCAGTAAACAGGGCCGTATCTTGGGTTCGAGACCTGGGCAACCCCCCCCCTCCTCAGTACTGTTTTTTTTAAAATTGCGAAGTTTATTTTTTAATTGTTAAGAAATAGAATTTAAATTTTTTTCCTAAATTTTAGGTACATACTATTGCTAACATGTTACCAAATAATTATGAGGATTAGGATTTGAACACATATTTGTACACGAACTCCATTCTTCTTTCCTTTCGTCTGAACTTGAGTGTTACCTATTCACAAAAACGCTTCTTCCGGGTACCTTTTCATATTTAAAAATAATGTTTTTCTCTATTAACAAACCAGCCAAGTTGCTCGAATGTGCATGTCCTTGTGTAGCTCTAAGATATATCTTGATTCTTTTTAATACGGAAAAACTTCTTTCGGTAGTTGTTGATGAAAAGTTTAATATTAGATCTGCTAATTTGTACACCTTAATAAACACTGTGTCCAATTATTCAACTTTATGTAACACGTAATTTCTCTTACTGATTTCTTTTGTATTCATCAAGGGAATGAAACACCTTCAGTTCGTTTTTTAATCGAGCTGTATCAAAATTTGAAGCATAGAGTTCTTTAAGCTCTGATAGTAGATGTTCAGGGAAGCTTTCACAAAATGTATCAAAACAGTTCGAATCCCCAACAAAGCCACGAATTTAAGATATGATATCACTGATTTTAATTCATTCCCACAAACTGAGACAACTCTCGCGAAACACGCACTGGAAACATGGAGGGACTGAGGTGGTCCGAAGGCTTCGTTTTTTTCAGCGAACCCTTTGCGCCAAGCAATGGTACACTCGTGTGCTCCGTAGCTCATTCATGTTGTCATGGAAACGCTAACAGGCGATAGTATTGAAGCTCTTCGCATCAGAACAGTGAAGTTTCTCAAAGACCTATTTGCGTTACGTTGATGCCGTTCATCATCGCTCGCCAGACTGATTCTCATAATCGAAATAAGCGAATCCGCTCGCGTTTTTTTCGCACCGAAAGCATTGACATATGCTAATACCGTTGATAATTGATTTTTATTTGTGCATATTTAATTAACTTTTATTTGTGCATTATCTGGGCTTCGCAGCTAGCCTAGAATATACGCCACTGACAGTAAAGAAGAAATTTCACAATACGGTTTTCAGAAGCTGCGATACAGGTACAAACTGAAGTACCCAAACACCACCTACCGACAGAACTGTGAACTACAAAATTCCTCATATACTAATCTAAAGTGTTCGACAAGGTAATGTCTCTTACTGATTTTTTAGGTAAGGGCCGCGGGTGGCCTAGTGGGCAACGTTCGTGACTGCCACGGAAAGGACCTCAGGTTCGATCCCAGCAGGTACGAACGCTCCATCCACTAAACATCCGCCGTGCGTCGGATGGGCAGGCTAAGCCGTCGGACCTCGGGTACTGGCCCCCTCCCCGGGTAATAAATAAGGGCGTCTTCCTCCCCCTTTGTACTTCGCTTCCGTGTCACTTTCCTATCGGGCACTGTAGCCCAAATCTCCTAGCTTCCGAATTCTGAGGGTTGTTTAAGACCTGGGGTCAGACACTCCCTTCCTAAAATTCTCTACAGATGATCAGATCAGATCTACAAGGCAAATGGCATCCGGTGTTAAAAGAACTTTTTAAATCGCACATGTAGAACCAAGACCCACCAATTAAACTTCCCCATCCGAAAAAAAAACCCATTAGACTTTCGAACTCAGCCATTCACGACGTTTTTAACAACTGATCAGCCTTGCTAAATTCAACAAGAGCAATTATGGCTTTCAAAGCCGAAATCCCTAGCCTACTAATTTACACATCTAATGTGTCTTTCCTGACAACTATCCTTTCTAAGTACATTACGTTTACTCTAATTTTACCTTCACTTTTTTGTTGTCTTCTCTATGTAAATTCTGAGTTCATTCTCTTTTAGCATTTCAAGCTTAATGTGTTTTCTCACTCAATGATATCAAAGATGAGTTACGCGTGCATGGTTGATAAGCAAGACCTCTGTATATACACTATATTATCAAAAGTATTCGGACACTACCAAATAAGCTCACCGGGCAAAAAATTAATCACCCCTGATAGAAGTGACCGTGATAGCATTACCTCTGTATATATAAAAGTGAAAGTTTGTATGTTTGTTCCGCATACGTTCCTAAACGGTTTGATGGATTTACACCAACATTGGCATGCATACTCTTCATCACCCAGATTAAAATACAGGCGGGACGATTTTTAGAAATTCCATACCTAAGAGGGTCAAATGTGTTTTTACGGGGCCCTCTATAGACTGCGTGCAAGTCGGCTACTGCGGTATTACTCCTCGTGTCAGAGCAACGGTCGTCGGGTGACGCCTCACTCCTCGCAAGCTTCCGCGGTCCAGGCATACGGAGAAGAGTCCGATTTTTGACATCGCACCAGCGGAACATATTGTCATAAGTATTTTTTTGTTTATGTTGCCATGGCATTTTCTTTGTAAGGATTAGGCTTCATTAGACTCCCAAAAATTGGCGCAGAGTCTCAAATATGGGTGGAGCTACAGATTCCCACCAATAGGCGTGGTCCTCTCAAATAGCATCAAGGTTAAGTTGAAGTTAAAACATACGGTATTCTTCATACATAAAATTTAAATACAAAATTAGTATTGGTATTAGTATAGGTAAAAGAAATAGCCTATGTCCACCGGAAAGAAATAAGCTTCCCAACGGTGAAAGAATTATCCGAATGGGTTTAGTTTTCGAGATTAGTAAAAAAATTCCGTATGTTATCGTGAACTACTTTCTTTCACGTTGGGTGTGATAAGGTTGTATGTAAACAAAGCGGAACGATACATGGAAAATTGGAAACTACTTGAAAGCGATGTTATTCGGTAGTACAGCCAAAAATAATAAAAAATAATAATAAATAAATGAAATAACCCATGTCCTCCGGAAAGCTATTATCTGAATCGGTTAGTTTTCGAGAATAGTAAAAAAAAAATCCGTATATTATCGTGAACTACTTTCTTTCACGTTGCGTGTTATCATTTTGTATATCTACACTCCAGAAAGCTGAATGCGGAGCGCAGGAAGTGCATTATTGTGCATGTTTGCTATTTCGAGTTTTTAGGGCTCAGAACGGCCATTATAAATTTTGATTTTTATAATAACATTTTCATCAAGTGTGGTGAAATGCCTCCAAAAAAAAAAAAAAAAAAAAAAAAAAAAAACGCAAACCCATCGCACAAGTTCAGTCGAAAGCAAAGAAAGTAAAATTACTTCGAGTGAATGAGACAACCGAACAACGTGATCGAAGACTTACAGATCAGCGGAAAAGAGCCACTGTATCTAGGGCGGCAGAGACCTTGGAACAGCGTGAGGCCAGACTTGAGTGTTGTTTTTCATGGTAGGATTTTTTAAAGAGCGATTTACATTGTTACTTGAACACAAACTTTATGTCTATCCCGGGCAAGGCCGGGTATCTCCGCTATAGGTGGGAGATAAATAGTACTGACGTGGTCTACAAGGTCATTTCTGTCTCGTGCAGTAGTGAAGAGCAACGTGTGTGTTGAATTTTGTCTGCAATATGGGTCGCAAAACAGACGTTACTGAGTGGCAAAAAGGAGCCATCGTGTTTGCCGTGCCCACGGACACAAAGTGAATGAAGTCGCCCAATTTGTTGGTGTGTCGAAGCGTACTGCCCAGCGGGTCTATAAACAGAAGTTGTGTGATGAAGCATATTATAAAGCTGGTCTCAACTGAAAATCGGCGACGTAACTGTGGCCAGAAAACGATTCTCACCAACAGGGACCGCAGTCATGTTTCACGCCTAGTAACTGCAAATCGGTTTCAAACCAGGGAACAATTGCTTCAAACAGTCAATGAAAGTCCACTCCAACCAATTTCCGAAAGGACATTGAGACGAGAACTGCATACGATGGACATCTGGAGCAGAATACCAGGGAAGAGGCCTCTTTTAACAGCAAGTCACAAAGTCGCACGTTATCAATTGGCTTAGAGGCACCAAAAATTTACTGTGGAGGGTTGGAAGCGAGTAATTTGGTCTGATGAGTCTCGTTTTTGTTTGTAATCCAATGATGGGAGACGACGAGTGCATCGCAGACCCAATGAAGACTTTAATCCTGATGGTGTCGAAGGTGTTCAAGCTGGAGGGTGCTCTGTGGTGTTTTGGGGAGGTCTTTCGTTCCACGAAATGGGCACACTCGCTGCAGTGACGATGAATTTCAACCAGCATGCGTACCTCCGCATTCTGAATAACGAAGTGTTGCTCTTTGCCCTACATCTCTAGGAGGAGCATCACATTGCCAGTCCTGTCTTCCAAGACGACAGTTGCCGTATGAACAAGTCTAAAACTGTGTCTGAGTGGCTCGAACAATCAGCAACACTGTCTCACCTCGACTGGCCAGCCGAATACCCAGATTTGAATCCTATTGAAAGTCTGTGGGATCATTTGGAACAGAAAGTGAAGCGCCGGAATAGACACCCCACGTACTCTGGCGTGTGTGTCTATTACGGCGTACTCTGGACCAATTGACGGACGAGTGGCTGGAAATCGATGTTCAATACATCCACAACCTCGTGGAGTCTCTACCACACCGGATTCACGCTGTTATCAAGGCAAGAGGCGCCGTCATCAGTTATTAGGTAAGTTCTGACATGGGTGAATAATTCTTTGTCCGGTGTGCTTGTTTGCATAAGTGCAAAGATGTGAGTGGGGAGGTACGTATATAAAACTGAGATGTTCTGTCGTGCTATCAGTAACTTTGAAGCGGATATTCTGCGTGGACGGAACTTTCCGAGTTTCAGCGTCGGCTGGTCATAGGATCTCATTTGAGAAACGTTTCCATACGGATCATTGGAGATAAACTAAACATACCACAATCGACTGTAAGTGATGTCGTGATGAAAGAGATGGAAGCAGAACGGCTCAACTACATCAAAAAATAAAAGCAAAAAACAGTAATGCCGGACAAACTGGCGGAACGTGACAGAAACTCCATGGTAAGAAATGTTAAGGAATCCCATTCTTCCTCTGCCGTTTCCATCGCTGCTGAAGTGAGAAATGCTTGTAATGGCTCGGTTAGTACCATAACTATCCACAGGGAGTTGCACAGTGTCGGTTATTTACGCTTTCCAACCTTAGGTTGAAGAAGAGTATGTGCTCCAACTTCTGTCCGTCTGCCTGTCTGTCCGTCCGTACGATAATTCGCGTAAAAATTGTTCGATTTCGATGAAATTTTACTATGTGATAGGGGACCACCCGAGGACGAACCCTACTGAAAATGGGCGAAATGGGGTCAAAGGTCAGGACATAGGAGCGGGATCCACGGCGCAGAAAGAATTTTTCAAATCGGAGTTTCAGAAGCAGAGATATCTGGGAAAACGCAGTTTACTTTCACGCCCTATAGCGGAAAATCTATGCGTAACTTGAAAAAGTTCCATTGCCCTTATGCGTCATAACTTGCGTAAAAATGGTTCGATTTCGATGAAATTTTAGTATGTAGTAGGCGACCACCTGAGGACGAAGTCTATTTAAAATGGGTGAAATGGAGTCAAAGGTCAGGACATAGAAGCGGAATCCATTCCATCGCCCTTGTGCATTATAACACGTAGAAATGCTTCGATTGAGACAAAACTTTATCATGTTGTTCCGGAAGTGTACTTAGCCGGTTCTGTTGAATATCATCAAAATGAGGTCAAGGGGCAGGGCACAGGAGGGAGATTTATTCTACAGCCATTATCCTCATAACTTGAGAAATGATTTCTGGTACGTTGGAAAGCGTATCATAATCAATGCATTGCACGATTTTACTAACTTGTTATGGTAGGGTAGCGGCAAACAAGCCACACGTCACTATCGTGAATGCAAAGCGCTGTTTGGAGTGGTATGTCTTCGTTCGTTCCTGGACAATGGGCGACTGGAAACCTGTTCTTTGGAGTGATAAGTTACTCTTCCAATCAGTTGGGCGTATTTCGATTTGGTGGACTGTTTTCTTCCAATTGTTAAGTTCGGCGGAGGCTCTTTCACGTTACGGAGTTGCTTTTCGTGGATGGTACGCCGACCGTTGGTTATTATACCATAAATGATGAACTTTGAAGTGTATTTCGACTTTCTGGACAATTCTGCACTACCAATAATGTGGCAGTGTTATGGAAATGACCGTTGTCTTTCCAACACGAATCGAACTCCCTGCCGCACTGCACGGCTTGTGCAGGACGGGTGTCTTGGAACTGAGGTGGAATTGTTAGACTGTAATGCGCAGAGCTTTTATCTTAATCACATACAACACATTTGGGATGAACTGGAGCGGCGTATACGAAATCGACCACAACGACCGTCTTCGCTCTCCACTCTGGAAGCAGCTTTGCGGGACAAATGGCGAGCCATTCCTGTCGAGACTTACCAGAAATTGGTTGACGGTATGCCTCGACGTGTTGCCATTGTCATACCAGCAAAAGGTGGACCGAATGACTGCTAATTGCGACAATAAAGTCAGTTGTCTCAAAACATTGTGGCGTCCGAATACATTCGACAATACAGTGTAGATTTACATAGCGGTAGGAAGTGATTTAATCATTTCAACTGTGAGAAAGTCGGTTTAATTTTTGCCAGTGGATATATTGTTTCCTGAAGACATGGCCATTTTTGCAAGTACAGCCGCAGAACTGCAGAGTGTGATCCAGGATCTTGCTCACAACAGTAAAGAAGTGATCTCAAAGAAGAACTTGCAGAAACAAAATCCTTGTACAGTGCTTATACATGAACAAAATAATTAGATATCAAGCAAGGGCCACTTCGAAGAAGAAATCAGTAGGCGTATTAAATTTGACTTTTGTGCATTTGGAAGAAACAACACATTTTTGAAGAGCAATTAACCCTTATGTCTTAAAAGAGGAGTGTTTAATCAATTCATTCTATGGATCAGAGACACGGACCATAACCAAAACAGGATTCCTGAGGTTGCGGACAACTCACAGAAGAATACAGAGATGCATGCTTGGTCTAACCAAGAAACATATGAGAAGGAACTCATCGACCTGGAAAATTACAAGTGTGAATGACACCATGATCAAAGTAAAGACTTTCAAGTGGAAATGGGCTGTACATATCTTGATGTAAGAACTGAAACCCAATACTGGGTACCAAAGTATACGAAAATATCTGGAAGTAAGTCAGGTGAAAGATGGGTGAATGACATTAAAAAACATGCCAAAGTGTCATGGAAGTAAACTGCTCAATCAATACAGAGAGTAGTGGAGGAGTCTTAGGAAGAATGCTAAACTGAATACCAAAGTATAGGAAAAGATCTAGAAGTAAGTCACGTAAAAGATGGGTGAATGAAATACGAAAACATGCCGAAGTGTCATGGAAGAAAACTTTTCAATCAATACAGAGAGTAGTGGAGGAGTCTTAGGAAGAATGCTAAACTGAATACCAAAGTATAGGAAAAAATCTACAAGTAAGTCACCTGAAAGATGGGCGAATACAATGCGTAAACATGCCGAAGTATTATGGAACAGAACTGCTCAATCAATACGGAGAGTGGTGGAGAAGTCTTAAAGAGAATGCCAAACTGGATACCAAGGTATAAGAAAAGATCTAAAAGAAAATCATGTGAAAGATGGGTGAATAAATATCGAAAACACGCCGAAGTGTCATGGAAGAGGACAGCTCAATCAATAAAAGGAGAGGTGCATTCTTACGAAAAATGCTAAACTGGATATCAAGGTATAGGAAAAGGTCGAGAACAAGGTCACGTGAAAGATGGGCAAATGAAATTCGAAAACATTCCAAAGCGTCATGGAAGAGGACAGGTCAACCAATACAGGGAGTGGTGGATTCTTACGAAGAATGCTAAACTGGGTATCATAAAAGTATAGGAAAAGATCTAGAAGTAAATCACCTGAAAGATGGGGTAATAGAATGCGAAAACATGCCGAAGTGTCATAGAAGAGAACATCTCAATCAATGCATGGAGCGATGGAGAAGTCTTAGAGAAGTGCTAAGGTAGATACCAAGGTATAGGAAAAAATCTAGAAGAAAGTCACATAAAAAATGGGTGAATGAAATTCAAAAACATTCCAAAGCGTCATGGAAGAGAACAGCTCAATCAATACAGAGAGTGGTGGAGGAGTCTTAGGGAGAATGCTAAACTGGATATCAAGGTACAGGAAAAGATCTAGGAGTAAATCACGTGACTAATGGGTAAATGAAATTCGAAAACATGCCGAAGCGTCATGGAAGAGAACAGCTCAATCAATACAGAGAGTGGTGGAGGAGTCTTAGGGAGAATTCTAAACTGGGTACCAAGGTATAAGAAAAGATCTAGAAGAAAGTTACGTGAAAGATGGGGGAATGAAATTCGAAAACATGTCGAAGCGACATGGAAGAGAACACCTCAATCAATACAGAGATTTGTGGAGGAGTCTTAGGAAGAATGCTAAACTGGATACCAAATTATAGGAAAAAAACTAGAAGTAAGTCCCTTGAAAGATGGGGGAATAGAATGTGAAAACATTCCAAGGTGCCATGGAAGGGAACAGCTAAATCAATACAGAGAGTGGTGGAGGAGTCTTAGAGAAGATGCTAAGCTGGATACCAATATATAGGAAAAGAACTAGAAAAAAGTCACGTGAAAGATGGGTGAATTATTCTCGATAATATGCCAAAGCGTCACGGAAGAGAACAGCTCAATAAATACAGAGAGTGGTGGAGGAGTCTTTGGGAGAATTCTAAACTGGGTACCAAGGTATAAAAAAAGATCTAGAAGAAAGTTACGTAAAAGATGGGGGAATGAAATTGGAAAAAATGTCGAAGCGTCGTGGAAGAAAACAGCTCAATCAATACAAAGAGTTGTGGAGGAGTCTTAGAAAGAATGCTAAGCTGGATACCAAGGTATAGGAGAAGATCTAGAAGAAAGTCACATGAAAAATGGGTGAATGAAATTCGACAACATTTCAGAGCGTCATGGAAGAGGACTGGTCAACCAATACAGGGAATGGTGGATTCTTACGAAGAATGCTAATCTGGGTATCATAAAAGTATAGGAAAAGATCTAGAAATAAGTCACCTGAAAGATGTGGGAATACAATGCAAAAACATGCCGAAGTGTCATGGAAGAGAACAGTTCAATCAATACAGAGAATAGTGGATGAGTCTTAGGAAGAATGCTAAACTGGATACCAAAGTGTAGGAAAAGATCTAGAAGAACGTCACGTGAAAGATGGGGGAATGAAATTCGAAAACATGCCGAAGTGTCATAGGAGAGAACAGCTCAATCAATACAGATAGTGGTGAAGGAGTCTTAGGAAGAATGCTGAACTGGATATCACAGTATAGGAAAAGATCACGAAGTAAGTCACCTGAAAGATGAGGCAATAGAATGCGAAAACATGCAGAAGTGTCATGGAAGAGAACAGCTCAATCAATACAGAGAGTGGAGGAGGATTCTCAGGAAGAATGCTAAACTGGATACCAAAGTTACGTGAAAGATGGGTGAATAAAATTCGATAATATGCCGAAGCGACCTGGAGGAGAACAGCTCAATCAATGCAGAGAGTGGTGGATGAGTCTTAAGGAGAATGCTAAACTGGATATCAAAGTATAGGAAAAGATCTAGATGAAAGTCACGTGAAAGATGGGGGAATGAAATTCGAGAACATGCCGAAGTGTCATGGAAAAGAACAGCTCAATCAATACAGATAGTGGTGAAGGAGTCTTAGGAAGAATGCTGAACTGGATATCCCAGTATAGGAAAAGATCACGAAGTAAGTCACCTGAAAGATGAGGTAATAGAATGCGAAAACATGCCGGAGTGTCATGGAAGAGAACAGCTCAATGAATACAGAGAGTGGTGAAGGAATCTTAAGGAGAATGCTAAACTGGATATCAAGGTACAGGAAAAGATCTAGGTGTAAATCAGGTGAATGATGGATGAATGAAATTCGATAATATGCCGAAGCGTCATGGAAGAGAACAGCTCAATCAATACAGAGAGTGGTGGAGGAGTCTTAGGGAGAATGCTAAATTGGGCACCAAGGTATAAGAAAAGATCTAAAAGAAAGTCACGTGAAAGATGGGTATATGAAATTCGAAAACATGCTGAAGTGGTATGGAAGAGAACAGCTCAATCAATACAGAGAGTGGAGGAGGATTCTCAGGAAGAATGCTAAACTGGATACCAAAGTCACGTGAAAGATGGGTGAATTAAATTCGATAATATGCCGAAGCAACGTGGTGGAGAACAGCTCAATCAATACAGATAGTGGTGGATGAGTCTTAAGGAGAATGCTAAACTGGATATCAAAGTATAGGAAAAGATCTAGATGAAAGTCACGTGAAAGATGGGGGAATGAAATTCGAGAACATGCCAAAGTGTCATGGAAAAGAAGTGTTCAATCAATACAGAGAGTGGTGGGGAGTCTTAGGAAGACTTTCGGCCAGCAGTATACTGAAAACCGTCGATGACAATGAAGATGAAATATCTCAGTTGATGTTATGTACATATTCTGATTTTCTGTTTCGTGCATGGTTTTTAGCAAAGAGACATCTTTAGGAAAATTTCTACGCGTGGTATTTACTCAATTGTTGAATGCTCTTAAATATATATATAAAGGAACATATGCGAAAGTTACAAAACGTGTATATTTCTCAGTTCGAGAAAAATGTTGGGCTGAGAGAGACAGAGATAGCAGGAAATAAGTGAGATGCAACAAGGAGGAAAATATGCTCGTTAAAGCAAAATTTTAGTAACACAGGTGGCAAGAGCGCATCTGTTGCCTAGCAACCGATCATGCGCAGTGATACATTCTGTATTTCTAAAGGCACAAAAGACCGATAAAAAGTTCGGACTGTTTCCTTAAAACTACAAAAACGCGTAATTCCGTTATCTTACTCACAGAAGACTCTGGAAGTTGCTTCGTGTTTCCTCTCTTCAGCTAAACTTTTTCTGAGATATCGTTGTGAGCGGTAAGTTCGATATTAGCTTATTTATTTTAAAGGTTTAACGACCATCGTGAACAACTCGATGTGCTGTAAGCAGTCGCCTGTCCCTAATTTAGAGTCACTGGTTCCAAGGAAGGGAGAAACTAGTGCTGTAAGACAAACACAACATCCACGCCTCGCTGGATTCGAACCCAAAACCCTTCTCAAACGAATGGCGTAAGCCAGAGCTTAGATCACTGCGCTACCAAGGCGGCAGGTTATTTTTCTCGGATTTAACTAATTAAGTAATATTTTTATGGTTATACTAAAAATCATCGTTATAAATAGCTGTCAATCGTCATCCACTTGAAAGTATCCTCAACTTATTTTCACGTCTCTCTGTGATCTGAGAAATTTAAAACATTATATAAAACCAGCGTCACCTTTTCACTGATTAATCAGCAAATCTTCTGATTTTGATGTCTATTTACTGACAGATTTTCGCAAATGACGGCAATCTAGAAAATTTTCTTGGGTCATGAATTTTTTACTGCTGTGCCTAATTTTTTGTCTTGTGACAAGGTTTTAACAACTGTTACATAGTAAGATGATGGCAAATTACAATCTACAGTTTAAATCCAAGGGATCTCTATTAGGCCGGAGGGTAAAATTATTTTTTTCGAATTTCAATATGCCCTAGTGCGAAAAAGTTCTGTATTGCTACGTAAACCATGTGCAAATAATTTAACGAAATTCAAATAATATCTTACGGTTCCACTTTACCTACAAAATTTCGATATTTGGACCAAAATCGTCACATTTTCATGTCCGTTGTGAGAAAAGAACAGTGTTCGTCACAGACTTTCCCTAGTGCGCAAAAACTACCTGTTGGTACCTAAAAGATGTGCACAATTTTTCAGGCAAAGCAACTAATATCTTATGGTTCCAATTTAATGCAACAATACTCCATGTTTAAGGAAAATTGCCATGTTTTGACACCTAGTGTTCACCATCTGATTTGTTTCCTAGTTGTGTTAGTGTGTGCACTACTGCACTGAAAGCACGACAAATTGAGCAAATGTGCAGTACTACACACTGCACATGGTGCAACTCTTCCCATTTTTCATGTTTCAGAAAAATCCAAGAACTCATCATGAGGAGGTGGCTGCACAGCGAGTTCCACCCGTGCCCAACCCAACCATTCATCCATTAGGGCAAATCAATTTTCTGTTCTTTATTAATTTTTACCAATTTTTTTTCAATTTCCTGTTCTTTATTAATTTTTACCCCGAAATCCGATTTACTTTGGAAGGCTGGCATTATTTGCCGTGCTTCCAACAGTACGCTAATAAATCAATCCCTTTGTTCTTCTTCGCGAACAGCAGCAGATTCTTCTGTTGTCAACTTAACGCATCGCTCCACTCCCTGATTGGGACAAGGGAAGTTTTGCGTGCCCAATCGCTCACCAATGTTCTTACAGTCACTGTTGCATAGGTTCATTATCTCATCGTCGGTTAAATGAGCAGTCAATGACGGTTCGCTTAAGATGCATGATTGCCAGTCAATTAAGTCAAAATAATCCTACCCCTGGAAGTTGAACTGAGGAATTTCAAATACACGGATTGCATCGCAGTCTTGTGCCCTTGCTCGAACTGATCCTGCGGAAGCCAAGTTCTCTTATATGGGATCATAGCCAGAATTATTGATTCTGGATGCCCAAAATAGCCATTCCTTCGGATTACGCGGTCCAGAACGCTCTTCAAATCCTGTGTGAGATATCTGGATGTATGGAACCATCCTTGCAAGTGCACGTTTGGAAGACGCGGGAATGATAACTCAATGTGATACTTCAAGTGCTATAGATAGGCACAACATTAGAAGGCAGAGAAAAAACCCCCAGAGAAAAGAGCTTCAAAACGATAATCTGACTGCACGTAAAGTTATTAAAGGGCTATATTTAGACGTGCGTAAGGACCAAATCATAATGTATGAAGAGAGGGAAGGAAAGCGGTTCAAAAAAGTTATTACCGAAGAACCCATGACTATACTGGAAGAATCTGGAAGTAAATATCTTGGGCATATCTCTCCTACATCTTCCATCGCAAAGAACATTGCTAAATGTCTGCTGAATTTCTTACATGCCAAGAATATCGACCTACGCAAACTGTTGGTGATAGGCTGCGACGGAACCATCGTTAATACTGGGTGTAAAGGAGGTGCAATTCTCATTCTAGAGTTAGCTTGCCAAAAACCTCTTCAGTGGAGTATATGCCAGTTGCACGGAAACGAGCTGACAACTCCGTCACTTAATTCAACATTTGGATGGCCAAACGAGTGGCCCAAAAACATTTTCAGGGGGAAATCGGCAAACAGCTGGAGGACTGCGAAAATGTACCGGTTTTGGAATTTGAAGCAATTGAAGCAATTGAAGCGGGTTTTCCTGAACATGGAAAAATTGCAAGGGATCTTAACACGTCTCAGAAATACCTGGGGACATTAGACACGCTGTGACAACGCGTACGTGGTCATCAAGCCTGGCACATAAGCACCTTGGGAAAATGAGCCATGCACAGTGGCAAACGAAGGCTGATCATATTTTGTGTCTTTATATTAGTACTTAGAAGCCTTCGTATTAACTTAAAATTCTGGCAGAATTTGTTGTTAGATTTATGCGCTCATGTGGTTCACTTATAAGATCACACCCTCATTGCCATGATGGAGCACGGAATCTGTGGAAGGCCAACTATACATTGTCATATCTTACCCAGGATTTAAAGAGCGTTCTTGACCACGTAATCCGAAGGAATAGCGATTTTGGCCATCCGGAATCAATACTTCTGGCTATGATCACGGACGAGAGGAAACATAGAGAACTTGGCTTCAGCAGGATCCTTCGGGCAAGGACACAAAACTCCGATGCAATCCGTGTATTTGAAATTCCTCAGTTCAACTGTTCAGGGGGAGGATTATTTTGATCTAATTGATTGCTAATCACGCGTCTTAAGCGAGCCGCCATTGACTGTTCATTTAACCGACAATGAAATAATGAACCTATGCAACAGTGACAGTAAGAACATTGTTGAGCGATTGGGCACGCAAAACTTTCCTTTTCACAATCAGGGAGTGGAGCGATGCGTTAAGTTGACAACAGAAGCATCTGCTGCTGTTTGCGGAGAAGAACAAATGGATTGATTTATTAGAGTACGGTTGAAAGCTCGTCAAATAAAGCCAGCCTTTGAAAGCAAATCAGATTTCAGGGTAAAAATGAATAAAGAACAGGAAATTGAACATTAAATGAGAAGAACAGAAAATTGATTTGCCCTAATGGATGGGTTGGGCACGAGTGTAACTCGCTGTTCAGCCACCTAATCATGATGAGTTCTGGGATTTTTCTGAAACATGAAAAATGTGAAGAGCTGCACCGTGTGCAGTGTGCAGTACTGCACATTTGCACAATATGTCGTGCTTTCAGTACAGTAGTGCACACACTAACACAACTGGGAAACAAATCAGATGGTGAACGCTAGGTGTCAAAACATTGCAATTTTCCTTAAGCATGGAGTATTGTTTCATTAAATTGGCATCATAAGATATTAGTTGCTTTGCCTGAAAAATTGTGCAAATTTTTTAAGTACCAACAGATAGTTTTTGCGCACTAGGGAAAGTCTGTGACGAACACTGTTCCTTTCTCACAACGGACATGAAAATGTGACGATTTTGGTCCAAATATCGAAATTCTAGACGTAAAGTGGAACCGTAAGATATCATTTGAATTTCGCAAATTTTTTTTCCCATGGTTTACATGGCAATACACAACTTTTCCGCACTAGGGCATATCGAAATTCGAAAAAACATTTTTTACGCTCCTCCCTAATCTCTATTCTAGCACAATGAACTTTGCTTCACAAAAATCGAAAACACACTGTGAATGTAAAGAAAATATGACTCAAGTTTTAACCTTTTAAGTCGCCGACGCACCTGAATAAAGTTTTCTGCATTACCTAAACCGAAATATACACATAGCGGCCCGGGTTATACGAAAACTACAGCAAAACAACTTCTTCCTCCCCCTCATCCAAGCAGTTCCTTTCATAAATCTGTCGCAAGTGATGAGAACTCGCTAATAGTCCGTTGTTTGAGCCAGTGTTGCTTGTTATTTTTGCGTTTGAGACGAATCTTCATCCAGCAATGCTTGCAGTTCCTCATGTGCAACCTACTGCCGGGCGGAGCTACGTTCTCGATCACTAACAACAAAATCACCTGCTTTAAACCGCCTAAACCAAAACTCACACGTGCTTATCGATACAATATTCTCCCCCAGAACAGAACAGATCGTTGCACATGCTTTTGCAGCACTTTTTCTTTCATGAAATTCGTAACGAATGCTGTGTTGAATAAATGCAGTATCGCTTGCCATCTTTCACCTACCGATGAGCAAGTGCATTTGACTGTTGGGCACTTCAGATCAGATCATATGTAGAGGATTTTAAGAAGAGAGTGTCTGACCCCAGGTCTTAAACAACCCTTAGAAATAAGAAGCTAGGAGATTTGGGCTAGATTGCCCGATAAGAAAGTGACACGGAAGCGAAGTAGAAAGGGGGAGGAAGATGCCCTTATTTATTACTGGGAGGCCCGTACCCGGGTTCCGACGGCTTAACGTGCCCATCCGACGCACGGCGGATATTTAGTGGTTCGAGCGTTCGTACCTACCTGGGATCGAACCCTAGGTCTTCTCCGTTGTAGGCACGAACGTTGACCACTAGGCCACCCGCGGCCCTGACTCTTGGGCAAACGTCCGTGTCGCATTTTATGCTCTGGACGAGTTATCGTCACATGACAACAACGCGGGGAAATGTCGGATAGGTAAATTAGCAGTATACGTCACACACGAAACGCTTTAAAACTTATCTGCACATTTAATATCTACACAGGAACGGGGCCGGACTTCGAAATCAGGATGGGCGAGTATTATTTTTGCTGGGGCAACTTTGATAGCAACTAAATTTACCAAACACTAAAAGAAAGAATTTGTTTTCCTTTTTACTGCCAGCAAAAGTATTCGCAATACCCCCCCCCCCCCCCCGTCCTGGATACATACCCATTAATATTGGAAATGTGGAACTGTTGGCGTTTTTGTACTTTTTTGGAATACAAAAGAGTCTAAAGTTTGGAGTTAGTTTTTGCTAATGTTGGGAGAGAAAAAAAGAGTCTAATGTTGGGAGAGAAAAAAAGAGTCTAAAGTTGAGGGAGAAAACAAAGGGTCTAAAGTTGGGGGAAAAAAGAGTCTAAAGTTTGGCTTTAACTTTGGAACTGTTGACGTTTTTGTGCTTTATTGGAAAACAAAAAAAAAGTCTAAAGTTTGGTGTTAAATTTTGCACTGTTGACGTTTTTGTACTTTTTTGGAATACAAAAGAGTCTAAAGTTTGGAGTTAGTTTTTGCTAATGTTGGGACAGAAAAAAAGAGTCTAATGTTGAGGGAGAAAACAAAGGGTCTAAAGTTGGGGGAAAAAGAGTCTAAATACAAAAGAGTCTTCTAAAGTGTGGCTTTAATTTTGGAACTGTTGACGTTATTGTGTTTTATTGGAAAACAAAAAAAAAAGTCTAAAGTTTGGTGTTAAATTTTGCACTGTTGACGTTTTTGTACTTTTTTGGAATACAAAAGAGTCCAAAGTTTGGAGTTGGTTTTTGCTAATGTTGGGAGAGAGAAAAAAGAGTCTAATGTTGGGAGAGAAAAAAAGAATCTAAAGTTGTGAGAGAAAACAAAGGGTCTAAAGTTGGGGGAAAAAAGAGTCTAAATACAAAGGAGTCTAAAGTTTGGCTTTAATTTTGGAACTGTTGACGTTTTTGAACTTTTTTGGAATACAAAAGAGTCTAAAGTTTGAAGTTAGTTTTTGCTAATGTTGGGAGAGAAAAAAAAAGAGTCTAAAGTTGGGAGAGAAAAAAAGAGTCTAATGTTGGGAGAAAAAAAAGAGTAAAGAGTCTAATGTTGGGAGAAAAAAAAAGAGTAAAGAGTCTAATGTTGGGAGAGAAAAAAAGAGTCTAAAGTTGAGAGAGAAAACAAAGGGTCTAAAGTTAGGGGAAAAAGAGTCTAAATACAAAAGAGTCTAAAGTTTGGCTTTAATTTTGGAACTGTTGACGTTTTTGAACTTTTTTGGAATACAAAAGAGTGTGAAGTTTGAAGTTATTTTTTGCTAATGTTGGGAGAGAGTCTAAAGTTGGGAGAGAGAAGAAAAAGGAGTCTAAAGAGTCTAATGTTGGGAGAGAAAAAAGTCTACAAAATAGTCTAAAGTTTGGAGTTAATTTTGGAACTGTGGAAACGTTTACATTTTTGTACTTTTTTTTTGGAGTACAAAAGAGTCAAAAGTTTGGAGTTATTTTTGGAACTGCTGACATTTTGTGCTTTTTAGAATACAAAAGAATCTAAAGTTTGGAGTTGTTTTTTGCTAATGTTGGGATAGAAAAAAAGAGTCTAAAGTTGGGAGAAAAAAAAGAGTCTAAAGAGTCTAAATACAAGAGTCTAAAGTTGGGAGAAAAAAAAAGAGTCTAAAGAGTCTAAATACAAAAGAGTCTAAAGTTTGGAGTTAATTTTGGAACTGTGGAACTATTGACATTTTTGTACTTTTTTGGAATAAAAAGTGTCTAAAGTTTGGAGTCATTTCTTGCTAATGTTCCGTTCATCCATTTTTAATAAAATTAGTAAAATCTGAAGAGTTGCATACCCGTACAATAAACATGATACACTGCCACCAGCACCAGTAAAATGCCCTGGTTAAAAGAAAATTTCATCATGCCTAGGAGAAAGATTTTGAAGCAAATGTTTTCGTGGATTAGGGCTGGGGAGAAATGTTCAAGTCAGTGTGATTAACTTTCACATTTCTGTTTATATTTTCTAAACAGCTGCTTGATGAAGCCACCGGTAGGTGGTGAAAGCTGGCCGAATTGTTGTTCTCCATTGCTTTTTCTACGGCAATAACGGATTTATATACGTTTAGTCTCCTCATTAGCAGAGAAATTACTAATGACCTCAGTGAATTCCTATTCATCCTCTTCATTAGCCACTGATCATACTAACTTGAAGAAAAGGCTTAAATTCAGGATTTGGACGAATGAAGAACAACTGAGTTTTCATGGCTCTGCGGATGCTATGTGGATAACATTTCTACGGAGAAATAAAGACGCATCTTTTACGGGATAATACGTACGGCTACAGGACGAAAAACACTGGTGATTATTTCTTGACAAATTCCAGATTATATTTCAAAGTTTAAAAAAATTGAAATTGGCATATCTTGAATTGGGTGGGCAAGACAATTTTTAGGGCACCCCTTGGCGACGCCTTTATATCTACATGGTGGCTCCAAATAGCTGACACATACAAATGTTTCTCGAAAAATGTATATTCTTCTTATTCTCGACAGCTTTAGTATTTTTTTTCACACATCTTTGTACAATATCTTTTAAGGTAGTATGTACTACATATGGCCACCATTTCTTCCGATAACTTCTTGAAATCGAACACGCATATTTAAACTAACGCGGAAACACACGTCCTTCTTAATCCTTTTACACAAATTAGCAATCATTAATCTCATCTCAGGATCATTGGCAGGCTTTCATGGGAACAGCTTCTCTTTTAAGAACTTCAACAAAAAGCAGTCCCCAAGGATGCAGGTCAGGGCTGATTGGAGGAATAAAAGTAACCAGAATTGTGACTGTCAGGGTAGCGGTTTGATGACGCGTGTTCTATAAACACGACGTTTTCAGTATGCGGTGTGGCACCATCTTGCAGTAACCACTGTGTGTGCAGATGCCGGCCTTCTGCAATAAGCAAAGGCACGATGTCATTCTGTAGAAAACACAAATATTGCTGAGAGCATAGGCGTAATCATGGGTTCAGAACCCCCAGATTTTCAGAGTCGGGGATCCCCAATGTAAAAAACTCCCCCCGAAAATTTTCGGGAATATAATGATATAATGCACACTTTTATGATGTGAACCAACTAAATTTAAAAACATATGGTTGTCATTTTTCGTAGAAGCCAAACACACGTGTAGTGTACTTAATAAAACAGCCATACCAATTAAGCATGGTTACCAACATCGTTGGCGTATATATACACTATAACAAGTAATTGGACACCTGTGATAGTAAAGAAAAACGAAGTTTATTCACCTTCAATAGTTGGTGGAGCCTCCACGAGAGGCGATTACAGCTGCGACTCTCCGGGGCATACTCTCAACCAGGCATTGTACGACGGCTAGCGGTATTTTCTTCCACTCGGCTTGGAGAAGACAGGTCAGTTCCTTCACCGATTTCGGACGGTGGGGGTACCCCTCATGTCGACGCTCCAACTCGTCCCAGAGGTGCTCGATAGGGTTAAGGTCCGGGCCCTGCGCAGGCCAGTCCATTCGATTAACCACATTTTCACCATACCAAGCCATGGTGGACCTCGCAACATGACAGGTGGTATTGTCATCCTGAAAGTAACATGCGTCCACCCCGTAAAACTACCACAACGTAGCAAGCGCATGGTCATCCAAATTGGTGCTGTAGGTCTCGGCGTTGAGTCTACCAGGAATTGCAAACATGGGTCCCGTGCCATACCAGGAGAAACACCCCCATAGCATAATTCCACCGCCGCCGAACTTCACAGTTGGCACAATACATTCCGGCAGGAAGCGTTCTCCAGGCAGACGCCAAACCCAGACCCTGTCATCCGAACGGTAGAGGATGAACCTTGATTCGTCGCTCCAGAGAACCTGTTTCCACTGTTCAACGTTCCACTGTCGACGTTCTTTGCACCACGTTAGCCGAGCAGCGCTATTGAACTTGGCGATCAAAGGCTTGTGGGCGGCAGCACGTCCATGATAACCGAGCAGATGGGCTTCCTTACGGATGGTATTCATCGAAAGAACACTCCCGGATGCCCGTTGAAACTCCTCGCGGATATGGTCCATCGATTTGGTGCTGTTCTTCCGAATTTCTCTGGCCAGTACCCGTCGGTCTCTAACTCCCAGTTTTGTGGGTCTGCCGGGTCGGGGAACATTCCGACAGTCACCTCTCATCTTCCACTTGCCAATCACGTAGGCTACTGTCGATTTCGGGTACTTCAACTTGCTGGATATGTCACGTATGGATCGGCCATTTCTGTGATACCCGACGATTACACCTTTCTCGAAATCAGAGAGCTCCGAACTGCGTGGCATCTTGCATGCGACTGGTTGCGTTGTTGTTTCCCACACGATATTTAACGGCGGCGGCGGCCGTGACGTGTATCAGGACCGCAGATATCGTCGATTGCAGGGGTGTCCAATTACTTAATTACTTGTTGGTAGATAGTGTATAACGAAACCGCATATATATATATATATATATATATATATATATATATACACACTCACTTCCAAATGTTAAGCACGCAGAAGGAGAAGTTAATTTCCGGAAGCCAATCGGAATTCGAGAGCCTTCAATTCGCTGCAGCGGTAGATGGAAGTATGCAAATGTGGTAGGTAACAGCGAATCACGGTGTCTTGCCGAGAAATATGCAAAACAGGCAATCGTATAAGAAGCCAGCACTCTGAAGGGGTACAGGAGTTGCATGCAAGTGCTGCTACAAGGTGTTGAAAATTGTCGAAGGATTTGTTTTGAAGACAGACTTGATTTTATGGCTTTCAGAAGACGATTGGAAGATTCAGAGCGCTGGCTTGCCGTCGGGCGCATTAAAGCAAGACAGTCAATCACAGATGTTGCAGGTTTCTTCGGCGTCAATCATTCCGTCATTTCACGTTTATGGAAACAATTTCTAACCAGCCAAACAGTTGTCCGCAGACCTGTGGTCGGTCGTCCAAGGGTTACGACCCGCGCGGAAGACCGACATATTGCTGTTGTAGCCAAGCGGAATCGAAGAGCGACGTCCACACGTGTGACATCTATGGTTACGGCGGCCATTGGTAAGACGATATCTGCCACTACTGTGCGTCGAAGGCTACACATGAAGGGACTGTACGCCCGCGTACCACGGGTTTGTGTTCCTCTATCCGTCCAATCCAGAGGGGCACGATTAAAGTGGTGGCGACAACATGTCAATTGGACTGTGTCTGATTGGAGCAACGTCATGTTCACGAATGAGTCCAGATTTGCCCTGCAACCTGATGACAAGCGTGTACGGGTGTGGAGAGAAGGCACACGCATTCGACGCCAGAACATCACCAAACATCATGCATTCCGAGGTGGAAGCATCATGATCTGGGCAGGAATTTCGTTGGGATATTGCGCCGACCTCCACATCTACAGACGAGGTTCTGTGACGGCTGTACGGTATCGGGATGAAGTCCTAGACCCCACTGTGCGATTATACGTTGCAGCTGTTGGTCCTGCTTTCGTTTTAATGGACGATAATGCGCGTCCCCATGGAGCTGCCATCGTCGACGACTACCTGGAGAGTGAGGGGATTGCGCGTATGGAGTGGCCGGCGTACTCGCCCGACCTTAATCCCATTGAAAATCTTTGGGATGTCCTCGGCTGTGCTGTGTGTTCACGTCTCCCGCTCCCAACCACTCTCACAGCTTTGGAAACTGCTCTACAGGAGGAATGGAGATTACTGGACTCTGCGGTGGTTGATCACCTCATAAAAAGCATGGTCAGACGTTGTAAACTTTGTATGCAGATGAGGGGTGCTCACATACCCTATTAATGTCGGGTTTTGTTGTTTGTTGTGACTTTATTACTCACTTTGTAAATGACTCCAATTTGACGTCTTCTTATAATTTCTGAAAATTCAATATTATTTTGATCTCTCTCTGTATTTCTTTGTTTTAATTCATTAATAAACATATTCCCTACGTTCCTGCTGCATTTCGTGTCAATCTAAGCAGTACTTCTCCATTTTTTCACATCTTACTGCTCCGTACTTAACTTTTGGAAGTGAGTGTATATATATATATATATGTCAAGTGATGCGTAACATCACAGCCTCTCCTTGACAAATGTCAACCCCGCCTTCTCGTGGTGCATCCTGTTCCCACTAAAGGGGCTCTGACGACCGCCCATAGCGGTATAACTATACCATCGGGATTAGAGGAAATTCTATCCCACACTCACCAACCCGCTTGGCCAGCGTGGTGAGTTATGGCCAAACCCCTCCAAAATGATTCCACAACTTAAATCTTGGCCCTCAGTCTCCGGCAGCTGGATGTACCTGGCCAAGGCAGCGGCCAGTGCGACATGAAGGCAGAGGGTGCTAAGAATCCCCGGAGGACCGGACTAGGCTGCCATCTGATGCTGACCTTGGCTACTTACAATGGACGCTCCCTATCTTCTGATTCAAGGCTTCTTGAATTGGAAGAGGAATTACAAAGGATCAAGTGGGACATCGTGGGGCTAAGTGAGGTAAGGAGAAAAGGAGAAGATCTCATCGAACTGAAAAGTGGACATCTCTTCTACTATCGTGGGACAGATACTGGCAGAACTAGTGGTGTTGGATTTATAATAAACAAGAAACTGAAGGATAAAGTTGTAGAAGTTGAAAGTTCCTCTGACAGAGCTGCACGACTTGTTATCCAACTCTCGAAAAGATACCAGGCTCAGATTATTCAAACTTATGCACCCACCACAAGTCATCCTGAAGAAGAAATTGAAGAATTTTATGAGGAAATTTGTCATCTAAATAATAAAGGTAAGCAGCACTTGAAAATAATTATGGGAGATTTCAATGCAAAAATAGGGCAACGGCAACAGAATGAAACTTCAGTAGGTAAATTCGGTCACGGCAACAGAAACCAGCGTGGAAATACTCTCGTTGAGTTTGCAGAGGCAGAACGGTTTTTCATCTTGAACTCCTTCTTCAAGAAAAAGCCACACAGGAAATGGACATGGAGACATCCAAATGGGACGACAAATGAAATTGATTTTATTATGTGTAACAAAAAATTCGTCATAGAAGACTGCAGTGTGCTAAACAAGTTCAACACAGGTAGTGACCATAGATTGGTGAGATGTAAGATGCACCTCAACGCTAAACTTGAACGTGGCAAGCTCATAAGACAAACAAAATCTATTGACATAACCAACCTCAAAAAACACCATAATACCTTCAAGTTAGAACTGAAGAACAGGTTCTCTGCTTTAGAAGGCCTAACATCGGAAGAAGTGGACATCTCTGAAGTTAACAGAAAAGTAACCAAAGCTCTTATGGAAACAGCAACAAAATTAGCTGGGTCTAAGAACAAGTTGCATGTGAACAAATTATCAGGAAAAACCAAAATGTTGATGCAAAAAAGAAGAGAGATGAGGACAACTAAAGAAGATGTGACTTCCAAAGTGGAATATATAGAGCTATGCAAGACAGTAAGAAAAAGTATCACTGAAGACGTAAGGAAATTCAACTGTGAACTAGTGAGGAAAGCAATTGAAAACAACCAAAGCCTAAAGATAGCAAAGGGACATCTCAGTAAGGGAAGAAAACAGATTATGGCACTGAGAAAAGAAGATGGTTCTGTAACAAGAAATAGAGGCAGAAATTTTGACAAGAGTGAAAGATTTCTACTCCAAATTATATGAAAGGGATGATATATGCACTCCAGACATCATGAAAGATACCAGTACCAGAGTTCCTCCAGTCCTTCCAGCAGAAGTTGCACATGCAATCAAGAACATGAAGCGAGGAAAAGCTCCAGGAGAAGATGGAATTACTGTAGACATCATACAAGAAGCAAGTGGAGAAATCGAAACAGTACTCGCCCAAATTTTCACTCGATGCCTTAATGAAGGAAAGATTCCTGAGGATTGGAACACCGCTACAATGATCCTGCTACATAAGAAAGGTGACATTGAGGATCTCGGAAACTACAGACCTATCAGCCTCCTATCAGTAGTTTATAAAAGCTTCACTAAAGTTCTTTCACACCGCTTGAAGGTAACACTGGACATGGCTCAACCGAGAGAACAAGCTGGATTCAGGAGTGGCTACAGCACAATAGATCATATCCACGTGCTGAGAGAACTAATTGAAAGAGCGAGGGAATATGAACTTCCATTGTGCATGGCTTTTATCGATTATGAAAAAGCCTTTGATTCGGTGAAACCATCAGCAGTTGCAATGGCTCTGAAATCCTGCGGTATTGAAGATGCATACATTAATATTATTAATAACATCTATGAAAATGCAAGTGCAAAGATTAGGCTGTTTGAAAATACAACACACGTAAAAATTGGAAAGGGAGTGAGACAAGGTGACACCATATCTCCGAAGCTCTTTAATGCCACATTGGAGGGTGTTTTTCAGTCGCTGAGCTGGGAAAACAAGGGGATAAAGATTAATGGAGATTATCTAACCCACCTTCGTTTTGCTGATGACGTAGTCATTTTTGCAACTACCCCATCAGAGCTGCAGATTATGATCCAGGAACTTGCTGACAAGAGTAAAGAAGTGGGATTAAAAATGAACTTTCAGAAGACAAAAGTGATGTTCAATGCTTTTACAAGAAATGAAGATTTATCGATTGATGGAGAAAAGCTGGGGATAACAGACACGTACGTTTATCTTGGACAGCAGATATCAAGTGAGGGTCACATTGATGAAGAAATTAATCGGCGTACAAAACTTGCCTGGAGAGCTTTTGGAAGAAACAGCATAATTTTCAAGAGCAATATGCCATTATGTCTTAAAAGAAAAGTGTTTGATCAATGCATCCTTCCAGTGCTTACGTATGGTGCAGAGACGTGGACCTTAACTAAAAGAGACATACAAAGGCTACAGACAACTCAAAGAATAATGGAGAGGTGCATGCTTGGTGTAACCAGGAGAGATAAGAAGAGGAACTCGTGGATCCGAAAAATGACTAGAGTGGAAGACATCATGATCAGAGTTAAATCCCTGAAATGGCAATGGGCTGGACATACTGCCAGAAGGACAGATCATCGATGGACAGCCGAAATTTTAGATTGGATTCCAAGGGACAGGAAAAGACCCAGAAGAAGACCACATGGGAGATGGGTGGATGAAATTCGAAAGTATGCAGGGGTGACATGGAGGAGACTGGCACAAGACAGACCGTTGTGGAGGAAACTTGGGGAGACCTTCGTCCAGCAGTGGATTGATAATAGTTGACAATGATGATGATATGACCCTCACTTGATATTTATCTTAGGCAGCAGATTTCAAGTGCGGATCACATTGATGAAGAAATTAATCGGCGTATAAAACTTGCCTGGAGAACTTTTGGAAGAAACAGTATACTTTTCAAAAGCAATAAGCCATTATGTCTTAAAAGAAAAGTGTTTGATCAATGCATCCTTCCAGTGCTTACGTATGGTGAAGAGACGTGGAGTTTAACTAAAAGAGACTTACAAAGACTGCAGCCATCTCAAGGAAGCATAGAGAGGTGCATGCTTGGGGTAACCAGGAGAGATAAGACGAGGAACTCGTCTATCAGAAAAATGACAAGAGTGGAAGACATCATGATCAGAGTAAAATCCCTGAAATGGCATTGGGCTGGGCATTTTGTCAAAAGGACAGGCCATCGACGGACAGCCGAAATTTTAGACTGGATTCCAAGGGACAGGAAAAGACCCAGAAGAAGACCACATTGGAGATGGGTGGATGAAATTCGAGTGCGGTCGATAAATTCGAGTGATCAAATAAGTCTGTCTTGTGCCAGTCTCCTCCATGTTACCCGTATGCGGGAGTAACATGGAGGAGACTGGCCCAAGACAGACCGTTGTGGAAGAAACTTGGGGAGATCTTCGTCCAGTAGTGGATTAATAATGGTTGAAAATGATTATGATGATGATATATATATATATCATCATACCAACCCGCTTGGCCAGCGTGGTGAGTTATGGCCAAACCCCTCCAAAATAACTCCGCAACTTAAATCTTGGCCCTCAGTCTCCGGCAGCTGGAATGTACCTGGCCAAGGCAGCGGCCAGTGCGACATGAAGGCAGAGGGTGCTAAGAATCCCCGGAGGACCGGACTAGGCTGCCATCTGATGCTGACCTTGGCTACGTATAACGGACGCTCCCTATCTTCTGATTCAAGGCTTCTTGAATTGGAAGAGGAACTACAAAGGATCAAGTGGGACATCGTGGGGCTAAGTGAGGTAAGGAGAAAAGGAGAAGATCTCATTGAACTGAAAAGTGGACATCTCTTCTACTATCATGGGACAGATACTGGCAGAACTAGTGGTGTTGGATTTATAATAAACAAGAAACTGAAGGATAAAGTTGTAGAAGTTGAAAGTTCCTCTGACAGAGCTGCACGACTCGTTATCCAACTCTCGAGAAGATACCAGGCTCAGATTATTCAAACTTATGCACCCACCACAAGTCATGCTGAAGAAGAAATTGAAGAATTTTATGAGGAAATTCGTGATCTAAATAATAAAGGTAAGCAGCACTTGAAGATAATTATGGGAGATTTCAATGCAAAAATAGGGCAACGGCAACAGAATGAAACTTCAGTAGGTAAATTCTGTCACGGCAACAGAAACCAGCGTGGAAATACTCTCGTAGAGTTTGCAGAGGCAGAAGGGTTTTTCATTTTAAACTCCTTTTTCAAGAAAAAGCCACACAGGAAATGGACATGGAGACATCCAAATGGGACGACAAGTGAAATTGATTTTATTATGTGTAACAAAAAATTCGTCATAGAAGACAGCAGTGTGCTAAACAAGTTCAACACAGGCAGTGACCATAGATTGGTGAGATGTAAGATGCACCTCAACTCTAAACTCGAACGTAGCAAGCTCATAAGACAAACAAAATGTATTGACATAACCAACCTTAAAAAACACCATAATACCTTCAAATTGGAACTGAAGAACAGATTCTCTGCTTTAGAAGGCCTAACATCGGAAGAAGTGGATATTTCTGAAGTTAACAGAGAAGTAACCAAAGCTCTTATGGAAACAGCAACAAAATTAGCTGGGTCTAAGAACAAATTGCATGTGAACAAATTATCAGGAAAAACCAAAATGTTGATGCAAAAAGAAGAGTGATGAGGACAACTAAAGAAGATGTGACTTCCAAAGTGGAATATATAGAGCTATGCAAGACAGTACGAAAAAGTATCGCTGAAGACGTAAGGAAATTCAACTGTGAACTAGTAAGGAAAGCAATTGAAAACAACCTAAGCCTAAAGATAGCAAAGGGACATCTCAGTAAGGGGAAAAAACAGATTATGGCACTGAGAAAAGAAGATGGCTCTGTAACAAGAAATAGAGGCAGAAATTTTGACAAGAGTGAAAGATTTCTACTCCAAATTATATGAAAGGGATGATACATGCACTCCAGACATCATGAAAGGTACCAGAGTTCTTCCAGTCCTTCCAGCAGAAGTTGCACATGCAATCAAGAACATGAAGCGGGGAAAAGCTCCAGGAAAAGGTGGAATTACTGTAGACATCATACAAGAAGCAAGTGGAGAAATCGAAACAGTACTCGCCCAAATTTTCACTCGATGCCTTAATGAAGAGAAAATTCCTGAGGATTGGAACAACGCTACAATGATCTTGCTACATAAAAAAGGTGACATTGAGGATCTCAGGAACTACAGACCTATCAGCCTCCTATCAGTGGTTTATAAAATCTTCACTAAAGTTCTTTCACACCGCTTGAAGGTGACACTGGACATGGCTCAACCGAGAGAACAAGCTGGATTCAGGAGTGGCTACAGCACAATAGATCATATCCACGTACTGAGAGAACTAACTGAAAGAGCAAGGGAATATGAACTTCCATTGTGCATGGCTTTTATCGATTATGAAAAAGCCTTTGATTCGGTGAAACCATCAGCAGTTGCAATGGCTCTGAAATCCTGCGGTATTGAAGATGCATACATTAATATTATTAATAACATCTATGAAAATGCAAGTGCAAAGATTCGGCTGTTTGAAAATACAACACACATAAAAATTGGAAAAGGAGTGAGACAAGGTGACACCATATCTCCGAAGCTCTTTAATGCCACATTGGAAAATGTCTTTCAATCACTGAACTGGGAAAACAAAGGGATAAAGATTAATGGAGATTATCTAACTCACCTTCGTTTTGCTGATGACATAGTCATTTTTGCAACTACCCCATCAGAGCTACAGGGTATGATCCAGGAACTTGCTGACAAGAGTAAAGAAGTGGGATTAAAAATGAACTTTCAGACGACAAAAGTGATGTTCAATGCTTTTACAAGAAATGAAGATTTATCGATTGATGGAGAAAAGCTGGAGATAACAGACACGTACGTTTATCTTGGACAGAAGAGATATCAAGTGAGGGTCACATTGGTAAAGAAATTAATCGGCGTACAAAACTTACCTGGAGAGCTTTTGGAAGAAACAGCATAATTTTCAAGAGCAATATGCCATTATGTCTTAAAAGAAAAGTGTTTGATCAATGCATCCTTCCAGTGCTTACGTATGGTGCAGAGACGTGGACCTTAGCTAAAAGAGACATACAAAGGCTGGAGACAACTCAAAGCAGCATGGAGAGGTGCATGCTTGGTGTAACCAGGAGAGATAAGAAGAGGAACACGTGGATCCGAAAAATGACAAGAGTGGAAGACATCATGATCAGAGTTAAATCCCTGAAATGGCAATGGGCTGGACATACTGCCAGAAGAACAGACCATCGATGGACAGCCGAAATTTTAGATTGGATTCCAAGGGACAGGAAAAGACCCAGAAGAAGACCACATGGAAGATGGGTGGATGAAATTCGAAAGTATGCGGGAGTGACATGGAGGAGACTGGCACAAGACAGACCGTTGTGGAGGAAACTTGGGGAGACCTTCGTCCAGCAGTGGATTGATAATGGTTGACAATGATGATGATGATGATATATATATATATATATATATATATATGTAAGGTCAGGTGATGCGTAACATCACAGCCTCTCCTTGACAAATGTCAACCCCGCCTTCTCGTGGTGCATCCTGTTCCCACTAAAGGGGCTCTGACGACCGCAAATAGCGGTATAACTATACCATCGGGATCAGAGGAAATGCTATCCCACACTCACCAACCCGCTTGGCCAGCGTGGTGAGTTATGGCCAAACACCTCCAAAATGACTCTACAACTTAAATCTTGGCCCTCAGTCTCCGGCAGCTGGAATGTACCTGGCCAAGGCAGCGGCCAGTGCCACATGAAGGCAGAGGGTGCTAAGAATCCCCGGAGGACCGGACTAGGCTGCCATTTGATGCTGACCTTGGCTACCTACAACGGACGCTCCCTATCTTCTGATTCAAGGCTTCTTGAATTGGAAGAGGAACTACAAAGGATCAAGTGGGACATCGTCGGGCTGAGTGAGGTAAGGAGAAAAGGAGAAGATCTCATTGAACTGAAAAGTGGACATCTCTTCTATTATCGTGGGACAGATACTGGCAGAACTAGTGGTGTTGGATTTATAATAAACAAGAAACTGAAGGATAAAGTTGTAGAAGTTGAAAGTTCCTCTGACAGAGCTGCACGACTCGTTATCCAACTATCGAGAAGATACCAGGCTCAGATTATTCAAACTTATGCACCCACCACAAGTCATCCTGAAGAAGAAATTGAAGAATTTTATGAGGAAATTCGTCATCTAAATAATAAAGGTAAGCAGCACTTGAAGATAATTATGGGAGATTTCAATGCAAAATTAGGGCACCGGCAAAAGAATGAAACTTCAGTAGGTAAATTCGGTCACAGCAACAGAAACCAGCATGGAAATACTCTTTGAGTTTGCAGAGGCAGAAGGGTTTTTCATCTTGAACTCTTTTTCAAGAAAAAGCCACACAGGAAATGGACATGGAGACATCCAATTGGGACGACAAGTGAAATTGATTTTATTATGTGTAACAAAAAATTCGTCATCGAAGACTGCAGTGTGCTAAACAAGTTCAACACAGGTAGTGACCATAGATTGGTGAGATGTAAGATGCACCTTGACACTAAACTGGAACGTGGCAAGCTCATAAGACAAACAAAATGTATTGACATAACCAACCTTAAAAAACACCATAATACTTTCAAGTTGGAACTGAAGAACAGATTCTCTGCTTTAGAAGGCCTAACATCGGAAGAAGTGGATATTTCTGAAGTTAACAGAAAAGTAACCAAAGCTCTTATGGAAACAGCAACAAAATTAGCTGGGTCTAAGAACAAGTTGCATGTAAACAAATTATCAGGAAAAACCAAAATGTTGATGCAAAAAAGAAGAGAGATGAGGACAACTAAAGAAGATGTGACTTCCAAAGTGGAATATATAGAGCTATGCAAGACAGCACGAAAAAGTATCACTGAAGACGTAAGAAAATTCAACTGTGAACTAGTGAGGAAAGCAATTGAAAACAACCAAAGCCTAAAGATAGCAAAGGGACATCTCAGTAAGGGAAGAAAACAGATTATGGCTCTGAGAAAAGAAGATGGTTCTATAACAAGAAATAGAGGCAGAAATTTTGACAAGAGTGAAAGATTTCTACTCCAAACTATATGAAAGGGATGATACATGTACTCCAGACATCATGAAAGGTACCAGAGTTCTTCCAGTCCTCCCAGCAGAAGTTGCTCATGCAATCAAGAACATGAAGCGGGGGAAAGCTCCAGGAGAAGATGGAATTACTATAGACATCATACAAGAAGCAAGTGGAGAAATTGAAACAGTACTCGCCCAAATTTTCACTCGATGCCTTAATGAAGGGAAGATTCCTGAGGATTGGAACAATGCTACAATGATCCTGCTACATAAAAAAGGTGACATTGAGGATCTCAGGAACTACAGACCTATCAGCCTCCTATCAGTGGTTTATAAAATCTTCACTAAAGTTCTTTCACACCGCTTGAAGGTAACACTGGACATGGCTCAACCGAGAGAACAAGCTGGATTCAGGAGTGGCTACAGCACAATAGATCATATCCACGTACTGAGAGAACTAATTGAAAGAGCGAGGGAATATGAACTTCCATTGTGCATGGCTTTTATCGATTATGAAAAAGCCTTTGATTCGGTGAAACCATCAGCAGTTACCACGGCTCTGAAATCCTGCGGTATTGAAGATGCATACATTAATATTATTAATAACATCTATGAAAATGCAAGTGCAAAGATTCGGCTGTTTGAAAATACAACACACATAAAAATTGGAAAGGGAGTGAGACAAGGTGACACCATATCTCCGAAGCTCTTTAATGCCACATTGGAAAATGTCTTTCAATCACTGAACTGGGAAAACAAAGGGATAAAGATTAATGGAGATTATCTAACCCACCTTCGTTTTGCTGATGACGTAGTCATTTTTGCAACTACCCCATCAGAGCTGCAGAGTATGATCCAGGAACTTGCTGACAAGAGTAAAGAAGTGGGATTAAAAATGAACTTTCAGAAGACAAAAGTGATGTTCAATGCTTTTACAAGAAATGAAGATTTATCGATTGATGGAGAAAAACTGGAGATAACAGATACGTATGTTTATCTTGGACAGCAGATATCAAGTGAGGGTCACATTGATGAAGAAATTAATCGGCGTACAAAACTTGCCTGGAGAGCTTTTGGAAGAAACAGCATAATTTTCAAGAGCAATATGCCATTATGTCTTAAAAGAAAAGTGTTTGATCAATGCATCCTTCCAGTGCTTACGTATGGTGCAGAGACGTGGACCTTAACTAAAAGAGACATACAAAGGCTGCAGACAACTCAAAGCAGCATGGAGAGGTGCATGCTTGGTATAACCAGGAGAGATAAGAAGAGGAACTCGTGGATCCGAAAAATGACGAGAGTGGAAGACATCATGATCAGAGTTAAATCCCTGAAATGGCAATGGGCTGGACATACTGCCAGAAGAACAGACCATCGATGGACAGCCGAAATTTTAGATTGGATTCCAAGGAACAGGAAAAGACCCAGAAGAAGACCACATGGAAGATGGGTGGATGAAATTCGAAAGTATGCAGGGGTGACATGGAGGAGACTGGCACAAGACAGACCGTTGTGGAGGAAACTTGGGGAGACCTTCGTCCAGCAGTGGATTGATAATGGTTGAGAAGGATGATGATGATGATGATATATATATGGGAACAAAGACAGCTAGGGCTATGAAGTAAGTTATGGTATAGTAAAACAATCATGTGCTATCGGATGAGGGTGACTGCAACGCCCCAAGTGGCAAAATGTGGAAGTTAGCACTGCTATCTCGGAAACCATGAGAGATACGGGAAAGAGATCAATTAGAAAATCTCGGAAACCATGAGAGATACGGGAAAGAGATCAATTAGAAACTTGTAGAGCATCAACGAATTAGTAGGAGAATTGAAAATACTCCAATTACGTGGCGACAGTAAATAAATAAATACATCGCTCTTAACCACGTTCTAGAAAGACACAGCATTAGTAGGAAACGACATATGGTCGAAACGGCTGGGGTAAGTAGAAGGCTAGAAACGTGAACTTTTGAAGCCGGTTAGTGTCGTTGTCGCGGTAACAGTCCAGCAGAAAGAAAGGTATGACGTATGCGATCGCACGCCTGTGAGTGTCGTATGCAAATTCTGGTGTGACATAACGCCTCTACCTGCCGTATCAGGCGCGGCGTGGCAATGTATGAAGGATCATCGGTCAAGAGCTATGTCATTCGTAACGTGAGTATCGGGTAAAGAACGAGCATGGCAGGCTATTCGAATGAACAGTATTGCGAGATGATACTGCTATGTGGAGAATTCGGACGTAACGCGAGGGAAGCGTCACGCCAGTATGGCTTATGATTTCCGACTCATCCATCGCCGACAGCGTGGACCATCAGTTGCGCGGTTCGACGGCTACGAGAGACAGGCAGTATTGCAGCACGTCCCCGGTCGGGCCGACCGACCGGAATGGGTAGGGATGTGCTACCAGTCGATGTTCTGGCATACGTTTTGGCCAACCCACACACCAGTACGAGGGAAGTCAGTATGGCATGTGGCTTATCACAATCCCGTTTGTGGAACATTTTGCATCAGCATGGGGCCCACCCGTACCGTACAGTACTGCTGCACGTACTGATGCCATGGGATAACCAAGGACGTCTAGATTGGTGCAATTTTGTAATGATCACCGTAGAAGAAAATGCGGCCTTTCTATCAAACATCCTTCGGACTGACGAGGCGCAGTTCACACGCGCCGGGGTGCTGAACAAACAAAACACCCATTAGTGGGCAGTTCAGAATCCATTTTTTACACGGGAAATGAGGCTTCAGGTGCGCTGGTTGATCAATGTCTGGTGTGGCATCCGGAAGGACCGACTTATTGGGCCTATGTTCTATGAGGGCGCATTAAATGGACGAAGATACCTACAGCTGTTACAAAGCACATTGCCTGAGTGGTTAGATGATCTGTCTCTGCAAGATGTACGCTCATTATGGATTCAGCATGACGGCGCTCCGGCACATCAACCAAGAGCCGTACAGCACTTTCTGTCCAACACTTTCGGACAACAGATAATCGGTTATGGTTGTCCCGTAGCGTGGCCTCCACGATCCCCGGATCTAACTCCCATGGATTTCTTCCTCTGGGGTTACCTAAAGGATCCCGTGTACAGGGTGGAACCGACGAGTCTCCACGATCTCCGTCTGCGTATCGTCGCTGCGTGTGAGAGCGTGACACCTGTTATCCTGGCGAATGTACAACGGGAAGTTCTGTCTCGCATTCAAATGTGTATTGTGGCAGATGGTGGTCATATTGAACCCTATTTACGTTAAATACAACGTTATGTAAGTATCGCTGTTGCATTGAATACGACCAATGTACTTCATTTCTATTCATGCCTGAGTATAATAAACCTTGTGTTTCCCTCACGTTTCCAGCCTTCACTTACCCCAGCCGTTTCTACCAAATGTCATTTCCTACTAATTCGTTGATGCTCTACAAGTTTCTGACTGATCTCTTTTCCGTATCTTTCATGGTTTCCGAGATAGGAATGCTAACTTCCACATTTTGTCACTAGGAGCGCTGCAGTCACTCTCATCCTACAGCGCATTATTGTTTTACTATACCATACCTTACTTCCATAGCTATAGCTGTCTTTGTTCCCAAGTTATTGAGGTGACTTAGGACTTTGGGAATCACCCTGTATATATATATATATATATATATATATCATCATCATCATCATTGTCAACCATTGTCAATCCACTGCTGGACGAAGGTCTCCCCAAGTTTCCTCCACAACGGTCTGTCTTGTGCCAGTCTCCTCCATGTCACCCCTGCATACTTTCGAATTTCATCCACCCATCTCCCATGTGGTCTTCTTCTGGGTCTTTTCCTGTCCCTTGGAATCCAATCTAAAATTTCGGCTGTCCATCGATGGTCTGTTCTTCTGGCAGTATGTCCAGCCCATTGCCATTTCAGGGATTTAACTCTGATCATGATGTCTTCCACTCTTGTCATTTTTCGGATCCACGAGTTCCTCTTCTTATCTCTAATGGTTACACCAAGCATGCACCTCTCCATGCTTTTTTGAGTTGTCTGCAGCCTTTGTATGTCTCTTTTAGTTAAGGTCCACGTCTCTGCACCATACGTAAGCACTGGAAGGATGCATTGATCAAACACTTTTCTTTTAAGACATAATGGCATATTGCTCTTGAAAATTATGCTGTTTCTTCCAAAAGCTCTCCAGGCAAGTTTTGTACGCCGATTAATTTCTTCATCAATGTGACCCTCACTTGATATCTGCTGTCCAAGATAAACGTACGTGTCTGTTATCTCCAGCTTTTCTCCATCAATCGATAAATTTTCATTTCTTGTAAAAGCATTGAACATCACTTTTGTCTTCTGAAAGTTCATTTTTAATCCCACTTCTTTACTCTTGTCAGCAAGTTCCTGGATCATACTCTGCAGCTCTGATGGGGGAGTTGCAAAAATGACTACGTCATCAGCAAAACGAAGGTGGGTTAGATAATCTCCATTAATCTTTATCCCCTTGTTTTCCCAGCTCAGCGACTGAAAAACACCCTCCAATGTGGCATTAAAGAGCTTCGGAGATATGGTGTCACCTTGTCTCACTCCCTTTCCAATTTTTACGTGTGTTGTATTTTCAAACAGCCTAATCTTTGCACTTGCATTTTCATAGATGTTATTAATAATATTAATGTATGCATCTTCAATACCGCAGGTTTTCAGAGCCATTGTAACTGCCGACGGTTTCACCGAATCAAAGGCTTTTTCATAATCGATAAAAGCCATGCACAATGGAAGTTCATATTCCCTCGCTCTTTCAATTAGTTCTCTCAGCACGTGGATATGATCTATTGTGCTGTAGCCACTCCTGAATCCAGCTTGTTCTCTCGGTTGAGCCATGTCCAGTGTTACCTTCAAGCGGTGTGAAAGAACTTTAGTGAAGATTTTATAAACTACTGATGGGAGGCTGATAGGTCTGTAGTTTCCGAGATCCTCAATGTCACCTTTCTTATGTAGCAGGATCATTGTAGCGGTGTTCCAATCCTCAGGAATCTTTCCTTCATTAAGGCATCGAGTGAAAATTTGGGCGAGTACTGTTTCGATTTCTCCACTTGCTTCTTGTATGATGTCTACAGTAATTCCATCTTCTCCTGGAGCTTTTCCTCGCTTCATGTTCTTGATTGCATGTGCAACTTCTGCTGGAAGGACTGGAGGAACTCTGGTACCGGTATCTTTCATGATGTCTGGAGTGCATATATGATCCCTTTCATATAATTTGGAGTAGAAATCTTTCACTCTTGTCAAAATTTCGCCTCTATTTCTTGTTACAGAACCATCTTCTTTTCTCAGTGCCATAATCTGTTTTCTTCCCTTACTGAGATGTCCCTTTGCTATCTTTAGGCTTTGGTTGTTTTCAATTGCTTTCCTCACTAGTTCACAGTTGAATTTCCTTACGTCTTCAGTGATACTTTTTCTTACTGTCTTGCATAGCTCTATATATTCCACTTTGGAAGTCACATCTTCTTTAGTTGTCCTCATCTCTCTTCTTTTTTGCATCAACATTTTGGTTTTTCCTGATAATTTGTTCACATGCAACTTGTTCTTAGACCCAGCTAATTTTGTTGCTGTTTCCATAAGAGCTTTGGTTACTTTTCTGTTAACTTCAGAGATGTCCACTTCTTCCGATGTTAGGCCTTCTAAAGCAGAGAACCTGTTCTTCAGTTCTAACTTGAAGGTATTATGGTGTTTTTTAAGGTTGGTTATGTCAATAGATTTTGTTTGTCTTATGAGCTTGCCACGTTCAAGTTTAGTGTTGAGGTGCATCTTACATCTCACCAATCTATGGTCACTACCTGTGTTGAACTTGTTTAGCACACTGCAGTCTTCTATGACGAATTTTTTGTTACACATAATAAAATCAATTTCACTTGTCGTCCCATTTGGATGTCTCCATGTCCATTTCCTGTGTGGCTTTTTCTTGAAGAAGGAGTTCAAGATGAAAAACCCTTCTGCCTCTGCAAACTCAACGAGTATTTCCACGCTGGTTTCTGTTGCCATGACCGAATTTACCTACTGAAGTTTCATTCTGTTGCCGTTGCCCTATTTTTGCATTGAAATCTTCCATAATTATTTTCAAGTGCTGCTTACCTTTATTATTTAGACGACAAATTTCCTCATAAAATTCTTCAATTTCTTCTTCAGGATGACTTGTGGTGGGTGCATAAGTTTGAATAATCTGAGCCTGGTATCTTTTCGAGAGTTGGATAACAAGTCGTGCAGCTCTGTCAGAGGAACTTTCAACTTCTACAACTTTATCCTTCAATTTCTTGTTTATTATAAATTCAACACCACTAGTTCTGCCAGTATCTGTCCCACGATAGTAGAAGAGATGTCCACTTTTCAGTTCGATGAGATCTTCTCCTTTTCTCCTTACCTCACTTAGCCCCACGATGTCCCACTTGATCCTTTGTAGTTCCTCTTCCAATTCACGAAGCCTTGAATCAGAAGATAGGGAGCGTCCATTGTAAGTAGCCAAGGTCAGCATCAGATGGCAGCCTAGTCCGGTCCTCCGGGGATTCTTAGCACCCTCTGCCTTCATGTCGCACTGGCCGCTGCCTTGGCCAGGTACATTCCAGCTGCCGGAGACTGAGGGCCAAGATTTAAGTTGTGGAATCAATTTGGAGGGTTTGGCCATAACTCACCACGCTGGCCAAGCGGGTTGGTGAGTGTGGGATAGAATTTCCTCTAATCCCGATGGTATAGTTATACCGCTATTGGCGGTCGTCAGAGCCCCTTTAGTGGGAACAGGATGCACCACGAGAAGGCGGGGTTGACATTTGTCAAGGAGAGGCTGTTATGTTACGCATCACCTGACCTTACATCCCATATATATATATATATATATATATATATATATATATATATATATATATATATAGGGATGTAAGGTCAGGTGATGCGTAACATCACAGCCTCTCCTTGACAAATGTCAACCCCGCCTTCTCGTGGTGCATCCTGTTCCCACTAAAGGGGCTCTGACGACCGCCCATAGCGGTATAACTATACCATCGGGATCAAAGGAAATGCTATCCTACACTCACCAACCCGCTTGGCCAGCGTGGTGAGTTATGGCCAAACCCCTCCAAAATGATTCCACAACTTAAATCTTGGCCCTCAGTCTCCGGCAGCTGGAATGTACCTGGCCAAGGCAGCGGCCAGTGCGACATGAAGGCAGAGGGTGCTAAGAATCCCCGGAGGACCGGACAAGGCTGCCATCTGATGCTGACCTTGGCTACGTACAATGGACGCTCCCTATCTTCCGATTCAAGGCTTCTTGAATTGGAAGAGGAACTACAAAGGATCAAGTGGGACATCGTGGGGCTAAGTGAGGTAAGGAGAAAAGGAGAAGATCTCATCGAACTGAAAAGTGGACATCTCTTCTACTATCATGGGACAGATACTGGCAGAACTAGTGGTGTTGGATTTATAATAAACAAGAAACTGAAGGATAAAGTTGTAGAAGTTGAAAGTTCCTCTGACAGAGCTGCACGACTTGTTATCCAACTCTCGAAAAGATACCAGGCTCAGATTATTCAAACTTATGCACCCACCACAAGTCATCCTGAAGAAGAAATTGAAGAATTTTATGAGGAAATTTGTCATCTAAATAATAAAGGTAAGCAGCACTTGAAAATAATTATGGGAGATTTCAATGCAAAAATAGGGCAACGGCAACAGAATGAAACTTCGGTAGGTAAATTCGGTCATGGCAACAGAAACCAGCGTGGAAATACTCTCGTTGAGTTTGCAGAGGCAGAAGGGTTTTTCATCTTGAACTCCTTCTTCAAGAAAAAGCCACACAGGAAATGGACATGGAGACATCCAAATGGGACGACAAGTGAAATTGATTTTATTATGTGTAACAAAAAATTCAACATAGAAGACTGCAGTGTGCTGAACAAGTTCAACACAGGTAGTGACCATAGATTGGTGAGATGTAAGATGCACCTCAACACTAAACTTGAACGTGGCAAGCTCATAGGACAAACAAAATCTATTGACATAACCAACCTTAAAAAACACCATAATACCTTCAAGTTAGAACTGAAGAACAGGTTCTCTGCTTTAGAAGGCCTAACATCGGAAGAAGTGGACATCTCTGAAGTTAACAGAAAAGTAACCAAAGCTCTTATGGAAACAGCAACAAAATTAGCTGGGTCTAAGAACAAGTTGCATGTGAACAAATTATCAGGAAAAACCAAAATGTTGATGCAAAAAAGAAGAGAGATGAGGACAACTAAAGAAGATGTGACTTCCAAAGTGGAATATATAGAGCTATGCAAGACAGTAAGAAAAAGTATCACTGAAGACGTAAGGAAATTCAACTGTGAACTAGTGAGGAAAGCAATTGAAAACAACCAAAGCCTAAAGATAGCAAAGGGACATCTCAGTAAGGGAAGGAAACAGATTATGGCACTGAGAAAAGAAGATGGTTCTGTAACAAGAAATAGAGGCGAAATTTTGACAAGAGTGAAAGATTTCTACTCCAAATTATATGAAAGGGATGATATATGCACTCCAGACATCATGAAAGATACCAGTACCAGAGTTCCTCCAGTTCTTCCAGCGGAAGTTGCACATGCAATCAAGAACATGAAGCGAGGAAAAGCTCCAGGAGAAGATGGAATTACTGTAGACATCATACAAGAAGCAAGTGGAGAAATCGAAACAGTACTCGCCCAAATTTTCACTCGATGCCTTAATGAAGGAAAGATTCCTGAGGATTGGAACACCGCTACAATGATCCTGCTACATAAGAAAGGTGACATTGAGGATCTCGGAAACTACAGACCTATCAGCCTCCTATCAGTAGTTTATAAAATCTTCACTAAAGTTCTTTCACACCGCTTGAAGGTAACACTGGACATGGCTCAACCGAGAGAACAAGCTGGATTCAGGAGTGGCTACAGCACAATAGATCATATCCACGTGCTGAGAGAACTAATTGAAAGAGCGAGGGAATATGAACTTCCATTGTGCATGGCTTTTATCGATTATGAAAAAGCCTTTGATTCGGTGAAACCATCAGTAGTTACAATGGCTCTGAAAACCTGCGGTATTGAAGATGCATACATTAATATTATTAATAACATCTATGAAAATGCAAGTGCAAAGATTAGGCTGTTTGAAAATACAACACACGTAAAAATTGGAAAGGGAGTGAGACAAGGTGACACCATATCTCCGAAGCTCTTTAATGCCACATTGGACTGTGTTTTTCAGTCACTGAGCTGGGAAAACAAGGGGATAAAGATTAATGGAGATTATCTAACCCACCTTCGTTTTGCTGATGACGTAGTCATTTTTGCAACTACCCCATCAGAGCTGCAGAGTATGATCCAGGAACTTGCTGACAAGAGTAAAGAAGTGGGATTAAAAATGAACTTTCAGAAGACAAAAGTGATGTTCAATGCTTTTACAAGAAATGAAGATTTATCGATTGATGGAGAAAAGCTGGAGATAACAGACACGTACGTTTATCTTGGACAGCAGATATCAAGTGAGGGTCACATTGATGAAGAAATTAATCGGCGTACAAAACTTGTCTGGAGAGCTTTTGGAAGAAACAGCATAATTTTCAAGAGCAATATGCCATTATGTCTTAAAAGAAAAGTGTTTGATCAATGCATCATTCCAGTGCTTACGTATGGTGCAGAGACGTGGACCTTAACTAAAAGAGACATACAAAGGCTGCAGACAACTCAAAGCAGCATGGAGAGGTGCATGCTTGGTGTAACCAGGAGAGATAAGAAGAGGAACTCGTGGATCCGAAAAATGACAAGAGTGGAAGACATCATGATCAGAGTTAAATCCCTGAAATGGCAATGGGCTGGACATACTGCCAGAAGGACAGATCATCGATGGACAGCTGAAATTTTAGATTGGATTCCAAGGGACAGGAAAAGACCCAGAAGAAGACCACATGGGAGATGGGTGGATGAAATTCGAAAGTATGCAGGGGTGACATGGAGGAGACTGGCACAAGACAGACCGTTGTGGAGGAAACTTGGGGAGACCTTCGTCCAGCAGTGGATTGATAATGGTTGACAATGATGATGATGATGATATATATATACAGGGTGATTCAGCTCAGCATGTACAAACTTCTAGGAGGGGTTGGTTGCACAAAGACAAATCGGAATCACATAGCAATGCGTGGTCGGAAACGCCATCTTCGTGTGTTAGTGTACAGAGAGGACTAGAAATGAAAGAGCAGCACGTAAGTGAACAAAATGCTTTTTATTACTCACAAGACATTTGCGAAATGCATTGAGGTTACAGAAGGTGTTCAAAGTTGCGACCACGAGCTGTTACGCACACTTGGCATCGTCGGTGCATGGAATCACGTACATTTTGGAAAATTCCTGGCGTGTCTCGGACTTCCGAAGCAGCTACAGAGATGCTTGCTACAAGGTCCTCATCACTTTCAACGGGGGTGTCGTACACCAGTCCTTTGATGCAACCCAAGAAGAAGTAATCAAAGCATGTTAAGTCCGGCGATCTTGCAGGACAATGAACAGGACCACCACGCCCCATCCACTGATGTCCGAATATCATGTTTAAGATGACGAACGCCATTGCTGAAATGGGCGGGGCCCCCATCGTGCTGGAACCATATTGCACGGCGCAGCGACTGAGGGACCTGTTGTTCGCTCAATATCTCTGGCAAGACGTCGTCCAGAAATTTCCGGTAACCCCTTCCGACCAGACAAGGAGGCATGAGGTATGGGCCAATTAAGTGGTCCCCGACAATGCCGGCCTAAACATTAACATCAAAACGGTTTTAAGCTGCACGTGGTCGTGCAGCATGGGAGTTCTCCACCGCCCATACATGCGCGTTATGTGAACTGAAGCAACCTTCGCGTGTAAAGCACGCTTCGTCTGTGAACAGCACAGAAACAGGAAATTGGGGTTCTAGCACAGGATGATGGCGTTCCGATCTTGCATTGATATGTGATTCCAATTTGTCTTTGTGCAACCTAGCCCTCCCAGAAGTTTGTACACGATTAGCTGAATCACCCTGTATATATTTATGTATATATATAATGTGTGCATGTGTGATCGGACCTCCCCAGATTTTGAAACATGGATACGTCACTGGCAGAGAGTAAACTGTTTCGTTCAAAAAGATTGGGCCGATTTGGCCGTGCCTTCACATTGCAATCGAAGTGCCGATTTCATTTCCGTAGCTTCTTTTTTCATGACCGTTTACTTGCTCACAGTACGCACTAAATGAAAACAGGCTTCGTCCGAAAACCATGTGTTGAAAAGATTTTCGCATTTTCCTATTGCTCAGGCTATGGACTGAAGAGGTTGTTCCTTTGTCGTAGTTAGGAAGATTATGCAATCCAGAATTTTTTTATTGAAAAAACGTCAGATTTGTGTGTGAAAATACTTTTCACACACAAATCTGTTTGGTGTGAAAATAATTTTCACACCAAACATTTCATAAGCACAAGTTGCCTTCTTTGCTGTCTTGCTAGTGATTTGCTGAATGGCCGAACGAAGTCCTTCAACTGCTTCAGGAGACCGCACAATTGAAACACCTGGTGGAACCTTTTCCGTCGCACTTATTTCTTGTTCATATATATATATATATATATATATATATATATATAAATATATAAAACATTACGTATAAATATTACTTACCCTTTCCTGTATTTTTTATTCTGTCGGTTTACTTTTTGATGTATTTTAACAGCAGGAATAGGTTAATCCTTTTTCGATGAAAATTATTTTATTTATGTATCTATATGTGTTTATTTGCTGTGTTTTATTTAAATATCTTCCAAAGTCTATCCGTAAGAAAAAGAATTGAAAATAATTATTCTCAAGTGCAGTTTAAATAAACTTGGTGGCCTAATTTCTTATATTATTTATTGAAAATTATTTTATTTTATGTATCTATATATGTTTATTTGCTATGTTTTATTTAACTATGTTCCAAGGTTTATCCGTAAGAAGAAGTCAAAATAATTATTCTCAAGTGCAGTTTGAATAAACTTTGTGGCCTAATTTCTGTTGTGGTCAAAGATATATATGTATATCTCACTTCTGTTAACTTCCCTGTGACCTAGGTATAGACAGACATTGAGGCAATATGATACTCCAAACGATATTTGGCTCCAAATGCTATTTACAGTTAGCAATACCAATACTGAATAGGTAAAAATAGTTTTATGTACTTTTTGAACCTAAAAAGACTTTTAATTTTTGGCATCAAAAGAAAAATCTTTCTACACATCCTGCTTTTAATACCTGGGCAGGTAAATTTTCTCTCGGCATGTATTATTTTAGATATTTTTCAAGTCATGGGCTCAATGACTATAAAATTCAGATTATGGACTTTAATTTTTTATGAAACAAAAAATTGTCTTTTTTATTTCAGTAAATTAAGTATTTAATGTTTTTTATTTGCACTTTCATATTTTACTTTTTTTAAGAAGCCTAGTTTTTTGTATTCCCACAGTTGAAATTTGGTGGTTTTCACCTGATATTTGTACACATTTTGGCAATTGTTAAGATGTGCTGCACATAGGTTTTTTTTTCAATTTTAAGGGCACAGCCTCTTTTTAATATGAAGTGAAAGATTAACAACCGCTGATTTGCATTCATGGTGTGCAAAAAGTTTGGTGAGCAAATGTTTATGTTTTGTGTTGTTATTTTGTGGGTTCCTTCAGCAGTCTTGCTGGAAACACCGCAAGTGTGACTGATTTGTATTTTAGAGAAATACAGGCACAACTTGTTCAATTCAAAGAAAGACTGATTTATGTGAGTGATATTTGTTTAATAATAACCTATCATATGGTTGCTGCAAAAGCAATAACTGGCCATTTGTTGCATGGACATACTGACTGTTTATACATCATGAAGCAGAGGTCACATTCTTCCAAAAAAAAAAACAACCAAAAAAAAAAAAAAACACTTATCACACAAAAATTAAATGCTAGTAGTTTAATAAGTAGGAATTGTACACCAAATTATACTCAAAATAGTATAATTATACTAAAATCCGAAATTTCTTGGCGTAGAATACAAATAAAACTTTCTAAGTTTTCGAGCATCAACCAGATGGCTTTCTCAAGGAAGGTAGACCACTTCTTTCCTGGAGAAAGCCATCTGGTTGATGTGCGAAAGCTTGGAAAGTTTTATTTGTATTCTACGCCAAGAAATTTCGTACAGCTATACTATTTTGAGTGCAAGTAGTTTATACAAAAAGTTGCTAGTCCCTTTCTTTTGTATTATTCCATTTGCTGAGTATTATACTTTTTTTTTTTCAATTGTCATTTCATAATTATTTGCATATTTTCATAAATACTTTATGTTGTTTGAATTTTTGAGGTACCATTGTACTCCCTGTTTCCTATTTGCAGTTTTAAATCAATATTGCCTGTAGTTTTTTTGCTATGAGAAAGATCACACACATTGTACTTACACATTCATAAATAAAGAGTATTCTGTCAAGAAATTTTCAAGCTCCCCATTCTCAGTATGTTGTAGTAATACTACAGATTAATCACTAATCAGAGACAAATGCCTAGAACACAAGCTGGGTGACACTGTGCTTTCACATAGGATACTAGATTGTTTCCTGACAGGTGTCAGCAAACAATAAATTTATATTACCAATCACAATTATTACTTCTGCAATTTAAGTAACTGTAAATTGACTTTTTTACCAATATTTGCTATTTAATGATTATTCGCCATGGGTACATGATTTTTGTCGCATAAAAAGAAATTGTAGGCTCCTAAGATTTTGAAATGTTGTTGCCCCTGAAAGACGTTACATGTACACTCTACAGATTATAGAATATGTATGCAAATATTAGTTGCAAGACATGCTCAGCATATGTAGAAAAGATATACTTACATAAGTAAAAATTGTTCCCCCAAAAAAACCCTTCAAGTTAGTAACCCATGCAGTTAACGTCAGCTCCCCATAGTAAGTAGTAATCATAATTCAGTGTCCGCACTGAGTACGACTTTGTTTACAAAATATAAGGAATAAAAAGTCTTAAAATTACAAATATTAAAAAGGTTTTATCTCCTGCTTTAATCACCACCTAAACAGATTAGATGTTTTATTTCTTGTGTTTGATTAACTGGGCATTTACAGCTCAATCTCATTTCAAAACGAAGCTTACTTGTAAACTGTAGTTCCGCAATACTTGTTTCTTTTATTCTTACAATTAATGAATTTTAATGTTGATCATATTTATCCAAAATGTGCTGATACTTGAGAATATTTACATAACTGTAGCCTTAACACACTGTGATGAAACATAACACGATCGCCAAACAGCTGAAAGAACTAAGGTGACTTCCTGACACACACAGAAGTTGTACCTCATCAAAGATGGCGGCCTCTCCTTTCGTTGGCTTCAGCTGCCTCAGCGGAGAACCAATCACAGAAGCACTCTATGTATTTGTATCTCGTTGCTGTAAACCTACAGTGATCCGCCTTTTTATAGGACTTTCTCCCATCGAGCTTATATTAGATGGAGTCACCACTGACTCTGCCGCCATAGGTCACAGCTAATCGTTGGCGTGACGTCACATACAGGCAAAAAATAACTAAATTACACAGTTGATAAAACAGTAAGCTTGTGTATAATTGATAAAGATTATTCAATTCGCCATTTTACCTGTCTATACGCGTAGAAGCTTTTGTTCAAAGCAGCTTCAAGTTGTCTGCGGCTGCGTCTTGCCTGGATGTGACGTCACTTGCAGCACGGACGGTGACTTATGGTTGTCAGTGCTGCGTGGATAAGAGTGGTGTCTCCACCTAATATAAACTCGATGCTTTCTTTTGCATTGATGATTTTCCATAGTGCTTAATATCAATTAGCGGCATTTCCAAGAACTACTGATCATTACCATAAAACTGAAATAAGGTAATATATGTTTTGGGGTATTTGTGCTCCACTTTGAAGTTCGCATTTCGTGATGAGTTTTCCAAAAAATGAAGTTTCAGATATTGCAGAGTTTTCTGTGGAATGAATTTTTGTGGTGTTAATTTTGTCTTTTTTCTCGCTTTTATAGGATATTTGGACAAGATGCGTCCCAGTGTAATAGCGTACGCCCTTGTTTTTTAATTGTTACTGTCGGATTCCATGAAAGTGAAGCCCAAGTATGTAGGGTGGCATGTCTGGTGGGGTGTATGATAAAACTACGCATTCTATTCCTTTGCAGATTGGGCTGCAGAATTGCGTGCGCCCCTCGTCGACTTAATGACACTACAGAGTAGGTGTTTTTCTTTTCTCTTGGCATTTTTATTTGGAATTCATAACATTTTTATAAAATTGTTGAAAATATCGACTGTACATGTGTGAGAAAATTTGTGTGTCAATATCATTTTTCGATCGCCTTTGGCAGTGGCGTATATTCGAGGCTAGTTTCGAAGCCCAGAGAACGCACACATAATAGTTAATTAAATATACACAAATAGAAATCAATTATCAACGGTATTAAGATATGTCGATGCTTTCGGTGCGAAAAAAACAAAAAAAACAGGAGCGGATTAGCTTTCGATTATGGGAATCAGTCTGCCGAGCGATGATCAACGGCATAACGCAAGTGCGTCTTCGGGAGATTTCGCTGTTCTGATGCGAAGAGCTTCAGTAATATCTCCTGCTAGCGTTTCCATGACAACATGAATGAGATACGGATCTCGTGAATGGCCATTGATTTGGCCAAGGGTTCGCTCCGAAAAAGAAGACTTCGGACTACCTCAGTCCCTCCATGCTTCCAGTGCGTGTTTCTCGATAGTTGTTTCAGTTTGCGTGAAGTGTCAATGAATTAAAATCAGTGATATTATGGCTTTGTTGGATTCGAACTGTTTTGATAAATTTTATGAAAGCTTCGCAGATGTTAAAGAACTCTATGCTTCAAATTTTGATACAGCTCGATTAAAAACTGAACTGAAGGTGTTTAATTCCCTTGATGAATACAAAAACAAATCAGTAAGAGACATTACTTGTTACATGAAGTTTAATAATTAATTAGACAGAGTGTTTATTGAGGTGTACAAATTAGCAAATCTAATATGAAACTTTCCATCAACAACTGCAACTACCGAAAGAAGTTTTTCCGTATTAAAAAGAATCAAGATATATCTTAGAGCTACACAAGGACATGCACATTCGAGCAACTTGGCTGGTGTGTTTATAGAGAAACACATTATTTTTAAATATGAAAAAGTACTCGGAAGAAACATTTTTGTAAAAACGTAACACTCAAGTTCACGCAAAAGGAAAGAAGAATGGAGTTCATGTACAAATAAGTGTTCAAATCCTAATCCACATAATTATTTGGTATCATGTTATCAATTGCATGTACTTAAAATTTAGAAAAAAAAATGTTACTTCTATTACTTAACAATTAAAAAATAAACTTCTCAATTTAAAAAAAAACAGTACTGTGGGGGGGGGAGATAACCCAGTTCTCGAACCCAAGATACGCCACTGGCCTTTGGCTTCTGACCATTCTACTGAGATGGGTCCGGGTTCGAATACCTGATGAGGCCTGAATGATGTGTTTGCCCTATAGCACTGCCTCTGTCCTTTCCCTGGAGCCAGTGTACGTAAATTAATTAAGAAGAGGCAACTGTTTGCAGTCCGCAGAATTGTTCATGGTGGTCTCTGAACTTCAAACACACCAAAGAATGGAAGAACAGACTGTGAAACTTGTCTTCATCAAAATGTTACCTTTAATAATGAAGGAAGTTTACGAGTGGTGGATAGAGATTCTAAAAAATCGATCGATCGTCCTGGTGGCTGATTTGTCTGATGCACTGGTTTCTGTCTTTTCGTCTGAGAAGACCCGAATTCGAGTCACGGATGAGGTGCGGATGTTAAGTTTCTCTTTGACACTGGCTCACTCCCTTCTCGGGAACCCTAATTTGATTCCAGGGAAGAGAAATAGCCAGTCCCCAAAATTCGGGACTGGCAACCGCCTTTGAAGTTGCTCATGGTGGTCGTTAATTCCCAAAATTAAAGAAAGCAAAACAAAACCAAAACAATCACTACAGAAATACACGGTCGAGTCACATTATTGTGACCACCAGCTAATATCCTGAGTAACCGCCGTGTGCAGTGCGGACAGCAGCTAGACGGGCTGGAAGTGACTCAATAAGATGCTGAAAGGTATTCACAGGTATTTGGAGCCATGCTGACTGCAGTGCATCTGACAGCTGCTGGAGGGTGCGTGATGGAGGATCCATAAAGCAAACAACACGATCGAGGTAGTCCCACAAGTGCTCAATTGGGTTTAAGCCTGTGGAATTAGGGGCCGAGGGAAGTACTTTGATGTCTTCATCGTGCTCTTCCAACCACTCTCGGACATTTCTAGCTGTGTGACACGTCGTATTCTCGTGCTGGAAGATACCATCCGCCCCAAGGGAGACAATCAGCATGTATGGGTGTACGTGGTCTGCAAGGATGGATTCATCAAGAATTTGGTCCAGGGTGCTCTCCACGCTCACCAGATCTCTCACCTTCTGATTTTTCATGTGGGGATACCGAGTTTATGCAAGTAACCCGCATGGCCTGCAGTCCTTGAAAACAAACATTATTCAAGCTATAGCGGAAATCACGCCATCTATGCTGAAACGCTTTACGAAAAACTTGTGCCGCCGCGTGGATATTTGCCTCCAGCAACACAGAGGTCATTTCCAGCATCTTCTTTAGGTCAACATGAGTTGCTCAAAAGTCGAAGGAAGATGTATCACAGCTGTAAGTAAACTTTATATATCTGTATAACGCGAATAAAAATTGTTCAAATTAGGGTTCAGGAACTTTTCGATCACCCTGTACTTCTAGCTAAACCTAGTCACCTCTGGGTTTTAAACTACAAGCGTATAAACAACACTTGGCTCAGGAGTTATCAAAATCACTGAAGCATGAAGTTCCGGAGCTCGTACATCAGGGTGGTTCACACGATACCTACTGACAAAAGATGGCGGGTATTTTTATCCACAAGCTACAACATTGTGGAGACACCATGTGGCGATAGCGTAAACGTGGCTTACAGTTAACACCGCTCTGAAATAAAAAAAAACATGGATTTGGCATTATTTCAAACTTCGCGCCAGTGGCGTACTGGAAAACTCGTGGCCTCCCAATAAAAAAAAATCTTCGAGGCCCTTTTACAAAAATTTATTAACTTTGGATTATTGAAATTTTTAAATTTCATACTATTAACTACATGTATGTGTTACGAGTTGTTTAATAATTCAATTTTTTTGAACCTGCATACACTGAAGAGCAATTGAATTCGAGACAGCTGGCGTTATGCAAATGTGGCGCTGTGGGCGGCCCTGTAAACGGAAGCAACATGACGTATGCAGCGATCCGACAATATAAGGAGTGATGCGACGGGAATGAGTAAGCGTCGGACGCAGTATGGGTAACACGAAGGATCTAAGCGCATTTGATCGTGGGCAAATTGTCGGGGCCCGACGAATGGGTCACTCCATCTCGGAAGTCGTACAGGCACTGGGATTTTCACGAGCCACTATGTCACGGGTGCACCGTGAGTACATCGAATCCGGTAAAACCATCCCTACAAGGGCCAACTGCCGTGGACAACAGCGAGTGGATGAGCGGGGTCATCGTCGGCTAGCTCGCATTCTAACAGCGGATAGACGGGCCACAGTGCAAGAAACCACTCTGCAATTTAACACTGGTGCACAAAAACGTGTAATCAGCCACACCATCTAGAACCATCTCCTCGCTGTGGGGTACAGAAGCCATCGTACCACGAGGGTACCGCTGCTGACCGCACATCACAGGGTGCAAAGATTAGCATGGGCGCGGGAACATCGCCACTGGACCCTAGAAATGTGGAAAAATATTGCCTGGACTGATGAGTCGAGATTCACGTTGGTACATGCTGATGGCAGGATACGAGTACGGCGCAAACCACATGAAGCGATGGATCCTTCTTGCCAGCAGCGCACTCTTCAAGCTGGTCTGGGTTACATGTTCGTCTGGGGACTGTATACGTGAATTGAAATGGGACCCCTGGTACGTGTGACATCGTCCCTCACAGGTCAACGTTGTCAGGATATCCTAGACGACCATTTGCTCCCGTTTGTGCGTCTTCAACATCCCACTGGTGACCTCATCCTGCAAGAAGACAATGCACCGTGCCATCGCTCCCGAATTGTATCCGAATGGTTGGATGAACACTCCACCGACGTGACCTCGCTTCCTTGGCCAGCAGCTAGGTCACCTGAGCTTAATCCCATCAAACACATCTGGGATGCCATCGAGAGAGGTGTTCGAGGCTCTGACCCCCTTCCATCAAATCTTCGTGAACTGTGGGAGCTTGTTCAGGGGTCGTGGATCCGTATGGCTTCCCAACGCTTCCGGTGTCTTGTCGAGTCCATGCCGAGACGAATCGCCGCCGTCATCAGAGCGAAAGGTGGTGCTACACGTTACTAGACAGGTATCTCTAGTTGAATTGCTCTTCAGTGTATATAAAATGAAAGTTTGTATATTTGTTTGTTTGTTTGTCCGCTATACAAATCTACAGTTTTGAAGTTAGAACCACGAAATTTGGTATGCTATCTCATGGTACCCTAACATAGACCGTAGAAAGGTTTTCGAAGGGATCGAAGCTCGGGAGAGGGGGTGTCAAGGGGACCCCTATACAAAATTTTATTTATTTTAGTTAAAAGTTCTACAGTTTTCAATTTAGAAACACCAAATTTGGTGTACTATCTCAAAATACTCTGACTTAGACCGTACAGAGTTTTCATGAAGGGGTCAGAGCCGGGGGTCAAGGGTCTGGGGAGTCAAAGGGTCCCCATACAAAATTTCCGTAAAAAATTCTACAGTTTTCAATCTAGAACAACCGAATTTGGTATATTATCTCACGGTACTCTAACTTAGACCTTACACGGTTTTTGGAAGGGGTCGGAGCCGGGAGAGGTCAAGGGGCCCCCGTACAAAATTTTCGAGAAACGTTTTACAGTTTTCAATTTAGAGCCACCAAATTCGGTGTACTATCTCATGGTACTCTAACTTAGGCCGTCGACGGTTTTTACAAATGGTCGTAACCCGGGGTCAAGGGATCCCCACACACAATTTTCGTAAAATCTACAGTTTTCATTTTAGAACCCCTAAATTTACTGGAAGATTACAGGAATATATTTTTCATTCATAATAATTCACCCGTTAAACTTGGTGTCCCACGAATATTTACCCGAGAAATACCGGGTACCCCTGCTAGATTTTCATAAAACCAAAAGTACTGCGCTTTTTTGCGTGCAACACAGTTGTTCACGTGGTAATTAAAATGACTGCTCAAATTTTATACCAATAAAAAAAATACTACAAAACAGTTACGCCAAAGTTAGTCACATCATGCAAATTTTATTGTTTCATTGCTGCCCGGTGGCACAGTGCACATTCGTTCGAGAACAGTCCGGGTTCGAATCCCGGTGTGGCATGGATGTTGTGTTTGTCTTTCGGCACTGGCTCTGTCCCTTCTCTGGAACCAGTGACCCTAATTTAGGGTCACTAGTGTGAGCAACTCAATGCTTATAACCCATTGAGTTGCTCACGGTGGTCGTTAAGCCTTCAATCGAAAGAATAAAAAAAGTATTCTTTCAATGAACCAGCCACTTTGAAAAGCCTCACGATCACCCACAAAACCCCTAACTGCCTTGTGACAGTGCCCAATGACCTCTTCCAATTTATACGAAAATACAGAACGTATTGTAAGTAAGCAAATGAATAGGTAACAATTCAGAATTGGGACACAAAAAAAGTAAAGCTACTCAAATTATTTACTCTTGAACATAAAAAACAAACTAAATATAACGCCAGGATTTCTACTATGTTTTGCACATAGTTAAAAGAACTTTCACTTGACACTGTTATAAAAAAATTGGCATGTCTATTTCTTCGCCCTCGTGAAGAATATCTTTTAGTTCATTATATTCTGATGGATACGTAGTTATGTGCAAACAATTATAATACACCGTATTCTCATTGGCATAAAAATTTCAGAATGAGGTTTCTTTCATATTCTCTTGTTTATAAACATGTACAGGAGCTGTTCTTATGATTGTGAAAAGGGGCTCAAGTTGTCTGGAAGAGCTGATGCTTTTTTTATTGGAAGTTTAACGACCGCCGTGCGCAACTCAATGGGCTATAAGTAGTCACGCGTCCCTAATTTAGGGTCACTGGTTTCAGGGAAAGGAGAGAGCCAGTGCCGTAAGACAAACACGACATCCATGCCTCACCGGGATTCGAAAGCAGACCCTTCACGGACAACCACCGCAGACCCTTCACTGGTTTAAGGACCACCGTGAGCAACTCAATGGGCTATAAGCAGTCACGCGTCCCTAATTTAGGGTCACTGGTAACAGGGAAGGGAGAGAGCCAGTGCCGTAAGACAAACACAACATCCATGCCTCACCGGGATTCGAACGCAGACCCTTCACGGGTTTAACGACCACCGTGAGTAACTCAATGAGCTATAAGCAGTCACGCGTCCCTAAATTAGGGTCACTGGTTCCAGGGAAGGGAGAGAGCCAGTGCCGTAAGAAAAACACAACATCCATGCCTCACCGGGATTCGAACGCAGACCCTTCGCGGGTTTAACGACCACCGTAAGCAACTCAATGGGCTATAAGTAGTCGCCCGTCCCTAATTTAGGGTCGCTGGTTCCAGGGAAGGGAGAGAGCCATTGCCGTAAAACAAACACAACATCCATGCCTCACCCGGATTCGAACACAGACCCTTCACGGACGACCATCGCAGACCCTTCACGGGTTTAACGACCACCGTGAGCAACTCAATGGGCTATAAGCAGTCGCCCGTCCCTAATTTAGGGTCACTGGTTCCAGGGAAGGAAGAGAGCCGGTGCCGTAAGACAAACACAACATCCATGCCTCACCGGGATTCGAACGAAGACCATTCACGGACGAATAGTCATAAACGAACGTTTAGACCACTGCGCCACCGGGCTGATACTTTTCTGCCATACAGTTTGTAAACTAAAACCGCGAGAGAGAGAGAGAGAGAGAGAGAGAGAGAGAGAGAGAAACCATTTTTCTTCTGAATACTTCATTGAAAGCTGCTGTCAAAAATTCCTTCTATATTGTTAACCACTTTCATACAAAGTTTCAACAAAAGATTTTGTAAAATGTTTTTGTGAAATCTTTTTGTTGAGGCTAGGGGCCCTCTTAGCCACGAGCCTTCCACCCCTCCCCCGCATTGCGGGGGTTATTCGTACGCCCCTGTGTGAGCCCATTTGTGAGCCCATTAAGATATGTTTGTGTGAGCCCATTAAGATATGTTTTCATGGTGCTACCGGGTGTGGCAGAAAAACGAGCGTTTTTGAATGCAACAAAACTGATACTTCATTTAATGAGAAAAAAATTTACAAACACATCCATTGCACCTTGACACATTACCATTTGTGAAATATGCCCAGTCACGTTCATATTTTGAATAGCTACTGCACGAATAAAGCTAGACAATGCCTTGGGCTGCTAGCTCCACTACTCCGCCGGAGAAGCTTGCTTACAACACGGCACAAAGTACTGCTGTACAAGACGGTCGTCAGCCCGGTGCTTATCTACACCTCCTCCATCTGGATCGGTATTAGTAGGAAACAGCGAGAGAGAATCGAGAGGGTGCAGAGCCCAGTACTTCGAATGATCACTGGGGCTCCTCCTTGGACCCCACTTCGGAACAGACTTGGAATCGAGAAGGTACACGAGTTTTCCACCACACTTGACAAAAAGTTCCTCAAAAAAGCGGAAACCCACCCTAATGGACTTGTTAGGGGCGCGGTTGATTGCAATTCCAGCGAATTCCTTAGGTATCCCAGAACTAAGGCGGCGATTGTTGATCCCCCTTGACAGAGAGCGTAAGTATGTGTACACTGGAGGGTGTTAGACAGACCCCCTATTTTTCAGATTGGCATGAAGTTGGCGAAAAGGCATTCTGCTTGGACATTTGAAATTGGTAACGTTGAGTTTCAGTCGTACCCTGGTGATTCGGCGGACGGGTGGTGTTGTGGTTCTCTGTGATGTTGTGCATTGCTTCGTTCCCTTTTTCCCCTTCCAGACAGAGTTGTGTCACGGATCACCCGCTCCTTTCACAACATTTTTCGGTTTGTCTTTCCTATTGAGTTCACTTACTCAGATCTCCTAGCTTCCTATTTCTAAGGGCAGTTTTAGACCTGGGGTCAGACACTCCCTTGCTAAAACTTCTTCAAATACCATGCCATACCATACCATGTTTTGAATATCATGTCCAGCTGGTGACGACCATTTCGACGTCTACACTGGGGCATTCTTCGACGGAAATCGCCCATGGCACGTTTCAACATCTCAATAGCAATGTTTGTGACTTTTGTACGGCTGTTGTGTTTCAGCTCAGCAATGATGTGTGGTTGCCTTGCATACACCTTAGTTTTAAGATACCCCCACAGGAGGTAATCACAAACTGAGAAGTTTGGTGACCTAGTGGCCCACGAAATGTCACCATTCCAGGATATGATGCGAATTCCGAAATGTCGGTGTACGGCTTCCATGGAAATTTTTGCACAGTGAGACTTAGCGCCGTCTTGCTGAAACCAAAATGACTCATCTGAAGGAAAGCGTGCAAGTTGCGGTGCGACGGATGTGTCTATCATGTCGGCGCACCTGTGAGATGTTACCAATGTTGTTTGTCCTTGCGTATACTCAAAATATCATATTTTTGATAGCACTAGTTGCGGTGCGATTGATGTGTCTATCATGTCGGCGTACCTCTGCGATGTTACCGTTGTTGCTTGTCCTTGCTCATACTCAAAATATCCGGTTTTTAACAGCACTAGTTGCGGTGCAACGGATGTGTCTATAATGTCGGCGTACCTGTGAGATGTTATCGTGGTTGCTTGTCCTTGTTCATACTCAAAATATCCGGTCTTTGACAGCACTAGTTGCGGTGCGACGGATGAGTCTATCATGTCGGTGTACCTGTGAGATGTTACCGTTTTTTCTTGTCCTTGCTCATACTCAAAATATCCGGGTTTTGACAGCACTAGTTGCGGCGCAACGGATGTGTCTATCATGTCGGAGTACCTGTGAGATGTTACCGTTGTTGCTTGTCCTTGCTGATACTCAAAATATCCGGTTTTTGGCAGCACTAGTTGAGGTGCGACGGATGTGTCTATCATGTCGGCGTACCTGTGAGATGTTGCCGTTTTTGCTTGTCCTTGCTCATACTCAAAATATCCGGTTTTGGACAGCACTAGTTTCGGTGCTATGGATGTGTCTATCATGGCGTACCTGTGAGATGTTATCGTTGTTGCTTGTCCTTGCTCATACTCAAAATATCCGGTTTTTGACAGCACTAGTTGAGGTGCGACGGATGTGTCTATCATGTCGGCGTACCTGTGAGATGTTGCCGTTGTTGCTTGTCCTTGATCATACTCAAAATATCCGGTTTTTCACAGCACTAGTTGCAGTTCGACGCATGTGTCTATCATGTCGGCGTACCTGCGAGATGTTGCCGTTGTTGCTTGTCCTTGCTCATACTCAAAATATCCGGTTTTTGACAGCACTAGTTGCGGCGCAACGGATGTGTCTATCATGTCGGAGTACCTGTGAGATGTTATCGTGGTTGCTTGTTCTTGTTCATACTCAAAATATCCGGTTTTTGACAGCACTAGTTGAGGTGCGACGGATGTGTCTATCATGTCGGCGTACCTGTGAGATGTTGCCGTTGTTGCTTGTCCTTGCTCATACTCAAAATATCCGGTTTTTGACAGCACTAGTTGCGGCGCAACGGATGTGTCTATCATGTCGGAGTACCTATGAGATGTTACCGTTGTTGCTTGTGCTTGCTCATACTCAAAATATCAGGTTTTCCACAGCACTAGTTGCACTGCGACGCATGTGTCTATCATGTCGGCGTACCTGTGAGATGTTACCGTTGTTGCTTGTCCTTGCTCATACTCAAAATATCCGGTTTTTGACAGCACTAACTGCGGTGCAACGGATGTGTCTATCATGTCGGCGTACCTGTGAGATGTTACCGTTGTTGCTTGTCCTTGCTCATAGTCAACATATCCGGTTTTTGACAGCACTAGTTGCGGTGCAACGGATGTGTCTATCATGTCGGCGTACCTGTGAGATGTTACCGTTGTTGCTTGTCCTTGCTCATAGTCAACATATCCGGTTTTTGACAGCACTAGTTGCGGTGCAACGGACGTGTCTATCATGTCGGTGCACCTGTGAGATGTTACCGTTGTTGCTTGTCCTTGCTCATAGTCAACATATCCATTTTTTTGACAGCACTAGTTGCGGTGCAACGGATGTGTCTATCATGTCGGCGTACCTGTGAGATGTTACCGTTGTTGCTTGTCCTTGCTCATACTCAAAATATCCGGTTTTTGACAGCACTAACTGCGGTGCAACGGATGTGTCTATCATGTCGGCGTACCTGTGAGATGTTACCGTTGTTGCTTGTCCTTGCTCATAGTCAACATATCCGGTTTTTGACAGCACTAGTTGCGGTGCAACGGATGTGTCTATAATGTCGGCGTACCTGTGAGATGTTATTGTGGTTGCTTGTCCTTGTTCATACTCAAAATATCCGGTCTTTGACAGCACTAGTTGAGGTACGACGGATGTGTCTATCATGTCGGCGTACCTGTGAGATGTTACCGCTGTTGCTTGTCCTTGCTCATAGTCAACATATCCGTTTTTTTGACAGCACTAGTTGCGGTGCAACGGATGTGTCTATCATGTCGGCGTACCTGTGAGATGTTACCGTTGTTGCTTGTCCTTGCTCATAGTCAACATATCAGGTTTTCTACAGCACTAGTTGCGGTGCAACGGATGTGTCTATCATGTCGGCGCATCTGCGAGATGTTGCCGTTGTTGCTTGTCCTTGCTCATACGCAAAAAAGTAAGGACTGATTATTTCCATTGAAGAGACAGCACACCACATCGTAACTCGCTGACTGTTTAACAGTGAAAATCTTCCGGCCGCCCATATGGCGCTGTGGTCTAAGCGCTGGCCTCTGATCATTCGTACGGAAGAGGTCCGGGTTCGAATCCCGTGAGTCATGGATATCGTGTTTGTCTTAGGGCACTGGCTCTCTCCCTTCCCTGGAACCAGTGACCCTAGATTAGGTATGGGCGATTGCGTATAGCCCATTGAGTTGCTCATGGTAGTCGTTAAACCTCCAATCAAAAAAAAAATAATCAATCTTCCAAATATGTGTAGACAATATAAATAGACAAAGTAATCACTCTTTCCACGTTTTTCTTTAATAACACACAGCAACCGAAGAATTGTATTTCGCCACCGCTTGGATCGAACCCCAGATCTCTCGATTAACTAGTCGAGTGCGTTCACTTTACGCTACGCTGCCAACAATCTGTTAAGCCCATCAGATGGAGACGTCTCATTTGTGGGCCCATCGCTACAGATTTGTGAAGTCAGATGCTGACATATAAACACACCTAGCGCCGTGGGTTTTTCGAAGCGTAGCGTAAAGCGAACGCACTCGGCTAGTTAATCGAATGATCTGGGATTCGGTCCCAGATCTCTCGATTAACTAGTCGAGTGCGTTCACTTTACGCTACGGTGCCAACAATCTGTTAATCCCCACTAGATTGAGACGTCTCATTTGTGTGCCTATCCCTACGGATTTGTGAAGTCAGATGCTGACATATAAACACAAACAGCGCCGTGGGTTGTTGGCACGGTAGCGTAAAGCGAACGCACTCGGCTAGTTAATCGAGATATCTGGGATTCGATCCCAGCGGTGTGGAAATACAGTTTTTCAGTTGCTGCGCGTTATTAAAGAAAAACGTGGGAAAAGCGACGAGTTCGGCTACTGATTGTGTAACGGCCGTTGGTGCAGTTGACGGGCATTATCCTCTGACCCGTGGCGAAAGTTTTGTTTATTCACAAAACCCCCGAGATGAAAGTGGGCCTCGTCACTCATCCAAAATAAACGCGAGGAAGCTTCACTGCCTCGCATTTCAGCCAAAAGCTCAACACACAGAGCCATTCGGTGTTTGTAATCATTTTCATTTAACTGCTGCACAACCTGTATCTTGTAGGGTTGTAACTTTAACTCGTCCCGTAAGATTCTATGGGCACTACAACTTGAGATCTCCACTGCTAAAGAAATTCGTCTAACAGAACGTTTTGGACTTTGTGTTACAACATTTTGCACTTCCTGTGCTCTTTCATGTGCTCGAATAATCCTAAGCCTACCTGTAGGTTTTTGCTTCAATGCTCTTCCCGTAGCTTCAAAAGTCTTCAGCCATAACCTGATGGCATGTTCTGATGGAATAGGATCATGCCTCCTGAGATTAAAAAAACGCCGATATTCTCGTCCAGCAGGGGCAGCACAGTCACTGAGTGTAAGATTTTCTATCCTATATCTGCAATGTAAATTCTTTTGTACACATTTTCTCGAAGACTATTACTTTGTAGTGATCGAAATTTTGAGCACAAATAAAAACGACCTATAGCTAATACACAATCTACCAACAAGTAATTGGACACCTGTGATAGCAAAGGAAAACGAAGTTTATTCACCTTTAATAGTTAGTGTAGCCTCCACGAGCGGCGATTACAGCTGCGACCCTCCGGGGCATACTCTCAACCAGGCGTTGTACGATGGCTAGCGGTATTTTCTTCCACTCGGCTTGGAGAAGACAGGTCAGTTCCTTCACCGATTTCGGACGGTGGGAGCACCCCTTAAGTCGACGCTCCAACTCGACCCACAGGTGCTCGATAGAGTTAAGGTCCGGGCTGTGCGCAGACCAGTCCATTCGATTCACCCCATTGTCACCATACCAAGCCGTGGTGGACCTCGCAACATGACAGGTGGCATTGTCATCCTAAATGTTACATGGGTCCACCCCGTAAAAGTGCCACAACGTCGGAAGCGCATGGTCATCCAAAATGGTGTGGTAGGTCTCGACGTTGAGTCTACCAGGAATTGCGACCAAGGGTCGCGTGCCATACCAGGAAAAACACCCCCATAGCATAATTCCACAGCCGACGAACTTCACAGTTGGCACAATACGTTCCGGCAGGAGGCGTTCTCCAGGCAGACGCCAAACCCAGACCCTGCCATCCTAACGGTAGAGGGTGAACCTTGATTCGTCGCTCCAGAGAACCTGTTTCCACTGTTCAACGGTTCACTGTCGACGTCCTTTGCACCACGTTAGCAGAGCAGCGCTATTGGACTTGGTGATCAAAGGCTTGTGGGCGGCAGCACGTCCATGATAACCGAGCAGATGGGCTTCCTTACGGATGGTATTCATCGAAAGAACACTCCCGGATACCCGTTGAAACTCCTCGCGGATGTGGTCCATCGATTTGGTGCGGTTCTTCCGAATTTCTCTGGCCAACACCCGTCGGTCTCTAACTCCCAGTTTTGTGGGTCTGCCGGGTCGAAGCACATTCCGACAGTCACCTCTCATCTTCCACTTGCCAATCACGTAGACCACTGTCAATTTTGGTTACTTCAACTCGCTGGATATGCCACGTATGGATCGGCCATTTTTGTGATACCCGACGATTACACCTTTTACGAAATCAGAGAGCTCTGAACTGCGTGGCATCTTGCATGCGACTGGTTGCGTTGTTGTTTCCCACACGATATTTAACGGCGGCGGCCGTGACGTGTATATGGACCGCAGATATCGTCGATTGCAGGGGTGTCCAATTACTTGTTGGTAGATAGTGTATGTGCCAAAGTTATTGTTTTTAAAAAATTGTTAGAATTGTTTTTAAATTCAATTTATCTGACTCGAAAGTATTCCAATTTGGGCGCAAGATGGCGCAATAAGTTAGCTTAGCAGTGTTTTTGTCTGGAAGAAACTAAATTTATCATTTCTGTCTGATTTTTTGAATTATACAGGCCAAATAGAAATAATTGAATGTGGCCAAAAGTGAGACAGGAATCTTGTCTCCCATAAATCATCTTAAATCCTACTGTACGTTCATTTCTGGAAGAGAAAATGTGTACATCAGCAGAGAAACCCTGAATTTGAGCTATAGAAATTGCGCCTACCTGCTAAGCTCCACCAGAAACAACGTTATTGGTTAAAACGTAACAGCGCGTATTTTGTCTTTTCATTGTGGAGTCAACGAGAGACCGCTTCCATTCTGAATATGACGACGTCTGCAGTGATTCGGTGACGCCAACTTCTGGGACAGTTCCTCAAGACGTAAAAGCCACGCCCAAGGAGTGATTTTGTGCCCCATCTATCGCAGAAGAGGAACCCTAACACTCATTCAAAAACAGCCTTAACAGCTACAGCTCGTTGAGCTTCACTTCACCGATTCATGTCCCTGAAAATGGCGTCGTTTTGTGAAACCATGGACCTTACATACAGGTAGTCTGCGAATGACGTCACAATTTATGGCTCCAACATCAGAAAGGGAAATGTCGCGTGATCTTAGTCAAAAATGTTAAAAGAAAATTCTACAACGTGTAACCGCTGAAAAAACGAATTAAATATGTCACTGTGGTAATAACGTGATCCAATCTCCAGCAAATTTTTATTACAGTTAGTATGGGCCACCATTCTACATGAGTTTTCCATATTTCCAGGAATGATTATGATATACGGAAGAAATATTCAATATTAAGGTTCAATCCCCAATTTAGAAAACGTGTTCCTATTAAAGAAATAATATAGTCATTCGCGTTAAAAAATGAATCTACGTGTTTTAAAGTTTTCACAAATATTCATCGCAATGTTCCAATCACGGCCTGCAATCAAGTATACCTATGCAGATAGGTACAGTTTTTAAATAAACTTACTCTGAGTACGGCAACGTCATTTCCGTATGTTTTACGCAGTATTTAACTGTATACGTCTGGATTTTTCACATTTGAATATACTGTAGCTCTGTCGCATAAATTATTAATGAGAACACCACTTTGCATAAAGTATTGCACAACCGTAGCCGGTTCGTACAAGAACGGGCTGCGGTTCTACAATAAAAGAATACACTAAACTAATGACCCCCTTCGTCCTAACGACTCATATTGTAAGTCCGAAATGGTTGCAATTAAATTTCTATAAATGACAATTTCTTAATGAATATTTATCATTCCTAAAAAACTCACTTTTTTACCTACATGATTTACTAAATGGGGATATTTAAAAGTAGCGTGTCAGGTTATAAGGAAGCATTGTAACCGGTTAGCACGGAATCACTACTGTCCAATGTCACGTGATCTGACGGCTCTCATGTTGGTACCTCCGCGGTTCAGAGGCATCCACTACCATGATCATGACCATATGTAGAGGATTTTAGGAAGGGAGTGTCTGACCCCAGGTTTTAAACAACCCTTAGAAATAGGAATCTAGGAGATTTGGGCTAGAGCGCCCGATAGGAAAGTGGCACGGAAGCGAAGTAGAAAGGGGGAGGAAGACGCCCTTATTTATTACCGGGGGGAGGACTAGTACCCGGGGTCCGACGTCTTAACGTGACCATCCGACGCACGGCGGATATTTAGTGGATCGAGCGTTCGTACCTGCCTGGGATTGAACCTGAGGCCCTTTCCGTGGCAGTCACAAACTTTGCCCACTAGGCCACCCGCGGCCTCATCCACTACCAGTGCGCGGTCTTTGATTATATATGGTCGAAGAGTGAAACGAATGCCGATCCATAAGTGTTGCCAACATCATTAAGGAAACTCTCGCGAACAAGTAAAAAACGGCCGTTTTCCTGCCACAAACTGCATTTCAAATTTGCAGGATTGAAACGACTATGTATCTCATGAATTCTTAAATTATCATTTCAGGCTGCCTTATACAACTAGTACACTTCCAGTGACACTAAGTTGATTGGAGTTTCCTGAAGATTCCCAAGCCGAAGAATTTATGGGATCTCTGGAGTGACTCTAAGTGGAGAATTTCACTCCAAGAACGTATCAACTATTTGCATTGCACTGAAATTCAAGCTGATTTCAAATCGTTGTAAGACTGCAATAAAGATTTTTGAAAATTGCTATCGACTTTTATTTCTTGTTAAACAGGTTTCAGTACTACACTACGTAAAGGGATGAAATGCATTAAGTGTAGGGCAAGGTGTATGATAGTCAGGTGATACAACTCCCCATAGATTTAACAGTTAGAAAAATGGATCGTTAATGTCATAGCTCGCCAGGAGGCGTGCATGAGTTATGGGCCAAATGTTTACCCTAATCATCATAGGAATGCATAACGTTTATGATTTCATCAGTGCCAATTCTGTGTTTATCACAAGCATTTATTATTAATTACATTGTGTGGTTGTGTGGTATTGAAATTCGAGAAACGTTGAAGTATCTCTACAGAAGTTAAAACACGTCAATTCTTTTTTATTTAGAAGGAGACCAAAATTTATAGTGCAGCTGTGTGTCGGACTAGGATCCATTTAATTCTTACGTTTTTGATATGGGGCGAAAGCGTTTTGTATCGAGTTATCGGGGAGATTATTCAACATGTAAAGAACGTGTATCAGCTTTTAAAGCCCGAGGAGATGATAGACGATCACTAAATGGTCCTTTGATATCAACAGAACTCTGGCAGGGACACATGCGCGCCGCCATTTTTAAATGTATAAATGGTGGCCCTCACGAAAACATAGGAATTGCGCACAGATCAAAATTTTGTTTTTTTTTTTATTAAAAAAAGTTATTTTACGATGGGAAAAAAACTATCGACCGCCGCCTTTAACTTGCTGTTATACATAAGAAAAATGAAATTATCTTGCATAAAAGTATGGAAACATGAAACGCAATACGTGCTTGCTAATCAGTGGGATTACCAAACATAAATATGCATACATATAGCTATAATTGACGACATCCCGCCTGGCAGGCACAAAAGTGCATGTTTACGAAGCGTTGCAGGTTTTGTTTTAACAATTCCAAGCAAAACAGCATTAATAAAACACGAATGCTTCAGCCCCTTTCTTCCATAAGAAAGCATAGGATGTGACCACTCATCGGTCCACACATTGGTCGCGCCGTTTGGTGACAAGTGACATTAACAGGAGATTTTTTTTTTCTGCGCATAATACACCGTGGTGTAGGGTGACATATAACGTATTTCTCGGCGTCGTGAACGCTATTTTGTTTTCCTAAAATAACTTTCGAAAATTTACCGTGCTTCCTGGAGACCGAAGGTTGCTTTTTTAGTAGGCCTATGCTAACCCCAGAGAAGGAGTAAAAAACCATATCTGTTTGAGTGAGACCAGTTTTGTGCCCACAGAACAAACACTACTAAAGAAAAAGAGCAGAGACTGAAGGCGAAAATGGCAGTGATCCGGGATGGTTTAACAAGTTTACCGTGAGTCCGGGTGACCAAAGGTTACGTTTTTCGTAGGCCTATGCTAACCCCAGAGAAGGAGTAAAAACCCATATCTGTTTGAGTGAGACCAGTTTTGTGCCTACAAAACAAACACTACTAAAGAAGAAGAGCAGAGACTGAAGGCGAAAATGGCAGTGATCCTGGGTGGTTTAACAAGTTTACCGTGCGTCCTGGTGACCAAAGGTTACGTTTTTCGTAGGCCTATGCTAACCCCATAGAAGGAGTAAAAAACCATATCTGTTTGAGTGAGATCTGTTTTGTGCCCACAAAACAAACACTGCTAAAGAAAAAGAGCAGAGACTGAAGGCGAAAATGGCAGTGATCCGGGGTGGTTTAACAAGTTTGCCGTGCGTCCTGGTGGCCGAAGATTACGTTTTTCGTAGGCCTATGCTAACCCCAGCGAAGGAGTAAAAAACCATATCTGTTTGAGTGAGACCAGTTTTGTGCCCACAAAACAAACACTACTAAAGAAAAAGAGCAGAGACTGAAGGCGAAAATGGCAGCGATCCGGGGTGGTTTAACAAGCTTACCGTGCGCCCTGGTGACCGAAGGTTACGTTTTTCGTAGGCCCATGCTAACCCCAGAGAAGGAGTAAAAAACCGTATCTGTTTGAGTGAGACCAGTTTTGTGCCCACAAAACAAACACTACTAAAGAAAAAGAGCAGAGACTAAAGGCGAAAATGGCAGTGATCCGGGGTGGTTTAACAAGCTTACCGTGCGTCCTGGTGACCGAAGGTTACGTTTTTCGTAGGCCTATGCTAACCCCAGCGAAGGAGTAAAAAACCATATCTGTTTGAGTGAGACCAGTTTTGTGCCCACAAAACCAAACACTACTAAAGAAAAAGAGCAGAGACTAAAGGCGAAAATGGCAGTGATCCGGGGTGGTTTAACAAGCTTACCGTGCGTCCTGGTGACCGAAGGTTACGTTTTTCGTAGGCCCATGCTAACCCCAGGGAAGGAGTAAAAAACCGTATCTGTTTGAGTGAGACCAGTTTTGTGCCCACAAAACCAACACTACTAAAGAAAAAGAGCAGAGACTGAAGGCGAAAATGGCAGTGATCCGGGGTGGTTTAACAAGTTTACCGCGCGTCCTGGTGACCAAAGGTTACGTTTTTCGTAGGCCTATGCTAACCCCAGAGAAGGAGTAAAAAACCGTATCTGTTTGAGTGAGACCAGTTTTGTGCCCACAAAACCAACATTACTAAAGAAAAAGGGCAGAGACTAAAGGCGAAAATGGCAGTGATCCGGGGTGGTTTAACAAGTTTACCGTGCGTCCTGGTGACCAAAGGTTACGTTTTTCGTAGGCCTATGCTAACCTCAGAGAAGGGGTAAAAAACCATATCTGTTTGAGTGAGACCAGTTTTGTGCCCACAAAACAAACACTACTAAAGAAAAAGAGCAGAGACTGAAGGCGAAAATGGCAGTGATCCGGGGTGGTTTAACAAGTTTACCGTGCGTCCTGGTGACCGAAGGTTACGTTTTTCGTAGGCCTATGCTAACCCCAGAGAAGGAGTAAAAAACCATATCTGTTTGAGTGAGACCAATTTTGTGCCCACAAAACAAACACTACTAAAGAAAAAGGGCAGAGACTGAAGGCGAAAAAGACAGTGATCCGGGGTGGTTTAACAAATTTACCGTGCGTCCTGGTGACCGAAGGTTACGTTTTTCGTAGGCCCATGCTAACCCCAGAGAAGGAGTAAAAAACCATATCTGTTTGAGTGAGACCAGTTTTGTGCCCACAAAACAAACACTACTAAAGAAAAAGAGCAGAGACTGTAGGCGAAAATGGCAGTGATCCGGGATGGTTTAACAAGTTTACCGTGAGTCCGGGTGACCAAAGGTTACGTTTTTCGTAGGCCTATGCTAACCCCAGAGAAGGAGTAAAAACCCATATCTGTTTGAGTGAGACCAGTTTTGTGCCCACAAAACAAACACTACTAAAGAAAAAGAGCAGAGACTGAAGGCGAAAATGGCAGTGATCCTGGGTGGTTTAACAAGTTTACCGTGCGTCCTGGTGACCAAAGGTTACGTTTTTCGTAGGCCTATGCTAACTAACCCCATAGAAGGAGTAAAAAACCATATCTGTTTGAGTGAGATCTGTTTTGTGCCCACAAAACAAACACTGCTAAAGAAAAAGAGCAGAGACTGAAGGCGAAAATGGCAGTGATCCGGGGTGGTTTAACAAGTTTGCCGTGCGTCCTGGTGGCCGAAGATTACGTTTTTCGTAGGCCTATGCTAACCCCAGCGAAGGAGTAAAAAACCATATCTGTTTGAGTGAGACCAGTTTTGTGCCCACAAAACAAACACTACTAAAGAAAAAGAGCAGAGACTGAAGGCGAAAATGGCAGCGATCCGGGGTGGTTTAACAAGTTTACCGTGCGTCCTGGTGACCGAAGGTTATGTTTTTCGCAGGCTTATGCTAACCCCAGAGAAGGAGTAAAAAACCATATCTGTTTGAGTGAGACCAATTTTGTGCCCACAAAACAAACACTACTAAAGAAAAAGAGCAGAGACTGAAGGCGAAAATGGCAGTGATCCTGGGTGGTTTAACAAGTTTACCGTGCGTCCGGGTGACCAAAGATTACGTTTTTCGTGGGCCTAGGGTAACCCCAGAGAAGGAATAAAAAGCCATATTTGTTTGAGTGAGACCAGTTTTGTGCCCACAAAACAAACACTACTAAAGAAAAAGAGCAGAGACTAAAGGCGAAAATGGCAGTGATCCGGGGTGGTTTAACAAGCTTACCGTGCGTCCTGGTGACCGAAGGTTACGTTTTTCGTAGGCCCATGCTAACCCCAGGGAAGGAGTAAAAAACCGTATCTGTTGGAGTGAGACCAGTTTTGTGCCCACAAAACCAACACTACTAAAGAAAAAGAGCAGAGACTGAAGGCAAAAATGGCAGTGATCCGGGGTGGTTTAACAAGTTTACCGTGCGTCCTGGTGACCAAAGGTTACGTTTTTCGTAGGCCTATGCTAACCCCAGAGAAGGAGTAAAAAACCATATCTGTTTGAGTGAGACCAGTTTTGTGCCCACAAAACAAACACTACTAAAGAAAAAGGGCAGAGACTAAAGGCGAAAATGGCAGTGATCCGGGGTGGTTTACAAGTTTACCGTGCGTCCTGGTGACCGAAAGTTACGTTTTTCGTAGGTCTATGCTAGTCCAAAGAGAAGGGTTAAAAACCCATACCTGCTTGTGTGGGACCAGTTTTGTGCTCACAAAACAAATACTACTAAAGTAGGGGAGGACAGGCTGAAGACGAAAATTTAATTCTTCACGTGACAGGACCAATCGGAAATCAATTTCACACGTGACGGAGGATCAATCGGAACCTGAAGATTTCCTGAGCCCTGCAATTATGAGAAGTGTTTCAGAGAATGTGTGTGTCCCGATAGAAGATTGAAAATAATGTGTTGTGACTTTTGCAAAAGATTACGAAACTTATGCAAAGAAAGTTCTTTAGACAACTGTAAATCTCCCTATATGTAATCCAGTTGAAATGTTGAAATGAAAATGCATACAATCTTTTTTTTGCACCATATTATACTTTATTATGTACTCCATTGTACCAAGTTTAAAATTCAGTAATAAATAAAGATTTGTTTTCGCCTATATACCAAGAGTTTTACTCAGAAAACCGGAATTTTGTCTCTTCTTATTGAAATACGCTTTATCTAAAATAGTGCTTATATCAATAAATATGTAATAACCGAATTTGTGTGCCTTCTAAAAAGGAGTCAAATGAACTTTGTATAAATAAAATCGGACGACTGGAAGCGGAGATACGTATAAAATATAATGCATTGTTATGGCGGCCGTTTTCTAATATGGCGGCCAAACGACCATGAACTGAACGACATGACTAACTTTTTTAAACACTCCTATAGGCGTGATATGAGATCCAGCAATAAATCTTTGGGGACACAGAAGAGCATGCGGGACATGAGCTAGTTCCTCTACTAAATATAAATTTAGTTACTTCTCGGCTGTTTACTCACTGAACGATACATTACTTCCCGGAAGAGCTTTTACGATTTGGCAACAGTGGCAGTCAACCAGAGCTAGATGAGAATGTTAACCTTAAATGCAGAGAGATTTGTATACGATAGAGATATAACGATTTATGCACAGTACAACCCGCTTATGACGAGCCGTATTTAGCGAAATCACAGATTTAAACAAGTACTTTCGTTTGGTATAATGTTAATTCAAAGCTAATTTGATCGGTCTTAACAAATGCAAGGTAAAAAAAGAATAATAAATTTCTCAAGTTTCACGAGGCAGAGAAAATCTGCTGCGCAGTGTCTTGAAATTGAGAAACAGAAATGCCGGCATGCAGGAAGAAATTGCAACGAGCTAGGCGAATTGTTGTGTGCTCGTGGAACAGTTTGATAGAAAGGCTGTGGCGAGAGAGAGAGAGAGAGAGAGAGAGAGAGAGAGAGAGAGAGAGAAGGAGAGAGAGCGAGGGAGAGAGAGAAGGAGAGAGAGAGAGAGAGAGAGAGAGAGAGAAAGAGTGAGAGAGAATGCGATCGACAGAGAGAGAGTGAGGGAGAGACAGTGTGAGTAAGAAAGAGAGGCAGGGAGAAAGAGTGAGAGAGACAGGCATAAAAAGAGAGTGAGAGAGACAGACAAAAAGAGAGAGAGAGACATAGAAAAGACAGAAAAAAGAGAGAGTGGGAGAGACATTAAAAGTGAAAGAGAGATGCAGACAGAAAGACCGAGACAGAGAGAGAGAGAGAGAGAGAGAGAGAGAGAGAGAGAGAGAGAGAGAGAGAGAGAGAGAGAGAGAGAGAGAGAGGCAGACAGAAAGAGAGAGAGAGAGACTGACAGAAAGAGTGAGAGAGAGACAGACAGAAAGAGCGAGAGAGAGACAGAGAGTAAAAGAGAAAAACAGAGAGACAGAGAGTGAGAGTAAGGGAGAGACAGTGAGAGTAAGAAAGCGTTAGATCGAGAGAGAGAGAGAGAGAGAGAGAGAGAGAGAGAAAGAATACATCAAATTCTCAACAAGCGAGTTGTGGAAGTGACTCTCTGCGCTACCCACTCAAAGGGGCCATTGGAATATCTCGTCAGCAGAGTTGAAAACAGGATACCTACTTCTAGGCAAAAAGGCCAGTGGAGAAATCGGAGACGAGAACTCTTGGCCACCGTCGTGTGCAGTGGAGAAATAGGAGAGAACTATTGGCCACCGTCGTGTGCAGTGGAGAAATAGGAGAGGGGAACTCTTGGCCACCGTCGTATGCAGTGGAGAAATAGGAGAGGAAAACTCTTGGCCACCGTCGTGTGCAGTGGAGAAATAGGAGAGGAGAACTCTTGGCCACCGTCGTATGCAGCGGAGAAATAGGAGAGGAGAACTCTTGGCCACCGTCGTGTGCAGTGGAGAAATAGGACAGGAGAACTCTTGGCCACCGTCGTATGCAGTGGAGAAATAGGAGAGGAGAACTCTTGGCCACCGTCGTGTGCAGTGGAGAAATAGGAGAAAAGAACTCTTGGCCACCGTCGTGTGCAGTGGAGAAATAGGAGAGGAGAACTCTTGGCCACCGTCGTGAGCAGTGGAGAAATAGGAGAGGGGAACTCTTGGCCATCGTCGTCGTCGTGTGCAATAGCCCCTGACTGTGCAGAAAATTTCCAACTTTTTTTTTAATTTTTTAAAGAACATACTATGGCGATGACGAGGTATTTAATGCAGTAAGTGGAATTCTGCACAAAAATTAAGGGAACATAAACATAAAGCAAAACAAACAACATCAGATTCTTTTCTGAAAATGTTTCCACACAATGTCTGTTTCAGAGTTCTCAGCTATTATGGATTCATATAAGTGCTTATTTTATTTTAATTTGATCTACTGTAGTTAACTAACTAAATCTTTCAAGTTTAAATACTATGAATATACATTGCTGGCCACCCAAAATGCAACACCAAGAAGAAAGCATCCGATTGGCCTGAAATTCGCAGCATGCGTCGCCCGCTAGAGGACATGCAAACAATTAGTATTGCAGGGCATATGCAAATCCCATGCGCTCGGTACACCACCGAGAAGCACTGTAAGAAAGGTGCACGGAAGGCCGGGTGTAAGTAGTGGAAGTGTGTGGTGCTGCCGGACCTGTGCGTGGGAAGCTTTCTGATGCCTCGTCGCAGAATACGGCAGTCATCCCAGCACGTTTCGGAGTTCGACAGAGGACGAATATTGGCTAACCGCGACAGCGGTTTATCGTATCGAGACATCGGCGCCCGTATGCGACGACATCCAGCCACAGTGAGGCGAGTATGGATTCGGAGGGTGCAGGAGGGACAGACGGACCGACGTGAGTGATTGCCGCAGCCGCGGCACACCACCGAGCAAGAGGACCGACATGTTTAGCGGCGGGCATTGATGGCTCGCACCGCCACATCACGAACGTTAGCGCAGGAATTAGGGTGTGTTGCGCAACAACCTGTGTCAGCACGTACTGTTCGACGTCGTCTGCAGGAGCGGGGACTTGTCGCACGGCGCCCATTGCTCCGATTACCATTGACGTTACACCACCGGCGAGTGCGGTGGCAGTGGGCGGTTGAACGCCGCACCTGGACTTCGGAATGGCACGACATTGTCTTCTCCGACGAATCCAGCTTCTGCCTGCAACACCACGATGGTCGGATCCGCGTGTGGCGGCACCGCGGACCGGTCCGTCGCCTGGCGTTATGGTTTGGGGCGCAATTGGATATGACACCCGCTCCCCTCTGGTACACATCGCCGGTACATTTAACAGCCACCGCACCATCTCCGACGTTTTGGAGTCTGTAGTCCTCCCTTACCTGCAGGACCTGGCAGCGGCCACGTTTCAACAGGACAATGCGCGCCCGCACGTGGCACGCATCGCGCAACAATCCTTCACGACCCACCAGGTGTCACTGCTGCCGTGGTCAGCCTGTTCTCCCGATATGTCGCCCATCGAACACGTCTGGTCGCTGACCGGAAACCGAGTGGCTTGGCAAGCACCACCCGCGGCTACGCCTGATGAACTGTGGCAACGTGTGAAAGCAGCCGGGACCAACATACCCCAAGCCCACATCCAAAACCTCTTTCGTTCGATTCCGCGGCGTGTAGCGGCCCTGATTGCCAGCCATGGGGGCCACACGAACTATTGATGTCTGCGCGTTCCGCAAGTCGCACGGGCCTGTAAGCTCAATCGTTTCATCTTTGTATCTGTTGTTATGTGTCCAGTAAATCTGGCTTTGCTATCTCGTGTCCTTCTTGGTGTTTCATTTTGGGTGGACAGCAGTGTAGTATTAGCATATTGGTATTGATGTCTGCTATGATGCCTATTGGATTTTCCACTGAGTGGAACAATAAGCAAGGGTTCATTATTAAGTATTAGTAAGTATTAATGCTATGCACCCAATCGTCGTGATCTTTATCGTAGTAAACTACACAGTAGAGTCGCATTATTGTGACCACCTCCTACTTTTGACGTCAACAGCGCGTAGCCAATGAAAGAAGGCATGTGTCGTGAGCTGGCTTGGTGGGTATATAAGATGTGCTGTAGGCAATTTTGAAAACAAATCACTCGTTACTTTCATGGATATAAGGAGCGATTTATCAGATTCCCAAAAGGGATTATTATCGGCTTTCGGGCCAAGTGTGGCAGTATTTCTGAAACAGCGCAGTTTGTGAACTCTTCGCGTGCTGCTGTGGTCAAAGTGTATCGTGATTGGAGAAATGTCAGCATTGCGAATAAGTGACGTGGAAACTGCGGAGCACCACGTGCCATTGGTGTGAGAGGTGAACTTTGGTTTCGAAGGTGCGTGCGTGTAGCATCAGCAAACTTGTGAATTTCACCAGGTCTCTGATGCTACCTCCTCTGCTATACCATACTCGTGAGCCCAAATGGCTAATCAACAAGCCTCTAAACAAGCTCCTCTAAGGACATTTTCAGTTTCCTCTTCTAAAGTACTGCGTCTCATTGTCCCTGATTCTCGGAATGGAGTACAACTCATTCATAACCGCGCTGTTGGTTTTGACGCGTTGAATAACACTAATACTTCTTTTTTTTACAGCGGTGGGTAATCCCCTTACACCGGATAATTTTGGTGATATTGCCTGCACAGTGCAAGATATTGTTGTTTATCTGAAGACGGTTCGAGCGAAAGATAACTTGATGGCTAGTGGTCTGGATATTAAGTCTCGTCATCCCGAAACCACTCGGTCACCTTTCTGCGAAAGTCATGTTTACGAATAAAACTCCGGTTGTTCCTGATTCAGTTTTACATGGTGTTAAAAAAACAAAAACATGGGAAGTTCTAAGCCCTATAAGGAGCATGCGGGCTATCCTCTCTGATGTAAAATTTGGGCATGTCTGTACCTTCCGAAAAGTTGCTCGCGTTGTCTTTCCTGATGAAGCGGCTGTCATTGCTTTTTTGTGGCTCACCGTAGTAACACTTTCTGACTGGAATTACAGAACATATGTTCATATAGGTGACACATGTTTTTATTGTACACAAGATGGTCGTGTACGAGCGGAATGCTCTCATCTTTTGCATCAGCACTTTCTCACACTCTGGAGACTGCGGAAAAGCCTTCACAGCCGCCAAGTCCCTTTTCTTAACCTTCTGTTGTAGGTACGGCTCTTGGAAAACAGACCCGCCTTTCCCAGCCACCAACCCTGTCAGCAGCTGATCCCCAGCAAAAACACAAGTGCTGGGAAACTGCTGGCCACCAGCTGGCAGTGATGGGCCACTGCTGGCCGAAATCTGCCGCTCACGGCCCGGTAGCGGTTCGTTGGTGGCAGCGCTATCAGTTGGCGAGCCATTGATGGCCCTGAAGCATCGCCGTGAATTGTGGGCCTCCAGGCAAGTGCCACTAATGGCCCTTTGCTGGCAACCAATGCAACCCCAACAGCAGATGGAAGCAATGGGACTGCGCATGCTCAGAAGCAATACTTGCTGTATCTCTCATGGTACCAGTTAGTTGAAGACGACGCTATCGCCATCGTGTTATTTTAGTGGATGTTAAAAAAAAATCCATATGTAGAGAGGCGAATTAATTTCCTAATGAAATTCCACGTCGACGAAGATATCAGATTAAGCCATGAAATACTAGATTACAGCCATGAAATACACCCACTTCATTCCCATGAATAACAATTCATGGAATGAAGTGGGTGAATAACAAGAAAAAATTTTAAACCGTTTGAAACAAATGTCCTGGAAAACCATTAAAAAACGTTTGTTGGAAAAAAAAAGAATTATACGCCTACAAAATTTATTAATTACTTGAAAGAAAAAAATAGCAACGCTATGTGAATATAATGTACTAATCCATGGGTTGAATACACAAGACTGGGAGGAATTCGCTTCTAAAAATAACGAGAAGTTAAATAAAATATCTTTCCTTTTTAAAACAAATGTAGCTTCGAACAACGGAAAGGAAAAATACAACGTTGAAAATGTAACAGAATGTGACATGAACCCGGGTAAATATATATTAATTCAACAATCTCCTTTCAAGACGACAAGGATAGTACAAAACGTTGGAAAGCGACTCTAAGGATGTACACTCCTGGAAAATGAATGAAGTTGATTAAGGTAAAAAAACTATCGTTACGTTGAAAAAATAAATTTATGAATTATATGAAACTGCCTTTTATGAAAAATACCTCGCAATATTGTAAAATGTAAGCAGGAACCATTCGATTACACATTCCACACGAAACAGGCAGCTTCAAGCCCTCACTCGTGCGTGGCAAATTAGTCTGGTCGGTTTAGAACTGAACTCCCACGCCAACGGCCCAGGTTCGTATCCACTAAGATTCAAACGGGCGTTTTTCCGGTTTGTTGATAAAATTTCCCCATCGCAGTGCTATAATTCACAAGTTTCGTACGGGTGGAAGAAAAAAGTTGCAGCTTTGAGAAACTGCGGGTCGTCCTTGATTTTTTTTTATCGCTACTACTGGGAAACTGGCGGACAAGATTCGGCAAGCCACCAGTTACGTCACGTGGTTGCTGGCTACCACTACCGGCAAACTAGCGGACCACATTAGGCTAGCCGTCATTTTTGGCACGTGCTTGCAGGGCCGCTGAAGGGCCACTTATGACAGCTACTGCCTGTGATGGACAACTGATGGCCCTGTTATGGCATATGACAACTGATGGGGTGCCAACTGTTGGCCTGAACTGCTGGCCCTTCTGTTGGCCGCTCGGACATTTTGTTGACCGTTTGGCAGCGGCAACATAGTGCTGGCTTCCAGCAATGGCCCAGTGTTGGCCCAGCAAGACTGTTTTTGCTGTCGCACCGGTTTCACAATGACTAAACATACGAAGTTTTCCAAAATACAGATGCCTACCTCATCTTGTGTGTGAGCTCTTCCTCACTCTCTAGAGACTGTTGAAAAGCCACTAAAGACGACAGCTCTCCCTCCTCAGTCTGTACATTCTGTTGTAGTTAATGTTCCGGCTTGAGGAGAACAGATTCTTACCCTTCCCCGCCATTAGCTCTCTCCCAGCAGTTGATCGCTCAATTTCACAATAAACGAACTAACAAAGTCTTCCAAGATGAACCTCATCATGCTGTGCCTCGTACGCCTTACAAACAAGATGCAACTGAAACGTTCACTGGACTTCTATTATTGCAGTGAATGATTGCATCTGATGTTGCAGTGTAAGATCCAAAGACGATGATATGGACGTAGATGCTCAAGCATTTTCCCCGGTAGCGTCCAGCATCTGAAATGGTAAGTGAACGTTCGATCTCTGATTATCATGTTGCGTCTCCTTCCAAGCATCAACAACCGCCACTTTCTGCAGTAGAGGAGTCCTTTCCATCGACGCTGGTGTCTGGCGGGAGTCACCACACCCATCTGGTATGTCTTACTTCCGGACTAAACAGAGAAAATCGTATGTTGATCTGCGTGAACTCGAATATCTTCAGCAATCGGACATGCCTTGTGGGTGCATGTCTTCTGAGAATCTCGTTGCTATTAAAACATCACATACCACAAAGTAGAAGACACTTATGCTGGATACACCATGACCTACAGAGCCTTGTTGCTCAAATTCAGTCTGTCATTACGCTTCTTGATGTCAAGCATCCTGTTGGAAGGGCTCTGAAAAGACGATTTCGCAAACTCGTCAAGACTCTTATTCCAGGAGCTTAGAAATGTGTCTAAAGCTGTGAAAACATGATTACATTTTCTACATTATATTGTAGGGGGATGTCAAAGCTCTTAATGAGTGCAGTTCCCTAGCAAGAAATTCAACCATTTCCTCCAAATGTTTTAGCCATTTAAGCGGCTCCTGCACCTGAACCGAATGGTGCCCCAAACTTTGTAAGCTCCCCAAACAGAAATGCCAATATAGCGGCCGGGTTTTATGAAAGCTACGAAACAATTGCTTTCCACCTCTCATCTCAGCGGTACCGCCCATAAACCTGCGGATGCTGGTAAGCTCTCCGATATTGTCTTTTGTTTTTTTCTCCATACGCCAAGGCATGATGGGTAAAGGAAAGTCCCCCTAACGAGTACATCATGTCCCTGTGTAGAAACAAGGGCCTCAAACATTTTATCCCTCGTTTCTCAGGTTCCGTCGCCGTTTCAGTTAGACAACGGACACGAATCATTCAGAAAGTACATGTGGCCGGTCTTCTTCCTGAATGAGACTTTGAATAACACAGATATTCGATGCTCAGGTTCAGTCGTTCCAGCCGCCTTCGGCCCACTTTTTCGACAGTGAATGTATTCGTTCCAGCTTATGTCAGCCTATTTTGCTAACCACGAGTTAACTCGTTTCAGCCGGTTAAAGGGTTAAGAGACGAACTACTCGCAGTTCACTATGTATCATATATGGTGCGCATGGCCGTATGTATTTCCTCCTGATTATGTTATAACTACTCCAAGTTCTGGTATTGCAACTGTCCTCCACAACCCTTTACGGCAAATTTAGTGAGTATCAAAATGTTGATCAATATTATGGGTCCCTTATTTATCGGGTGCGCAACTTAATTCTCGGCCCCTAACCGCAAGCGACCATAGAACGTCGGCAAATGCAAATAGCTGTGTGCGTAATGGCTGATTGCAGCGCCATCCAACAGCTTTCAAGGCAACCGTAACCGCCCACAGCAGTTAAACAGAAGGGACGAAAGTTGACGGTGAAAGCAATGTCGTTCGAGAAGCAACATTTGAGGCACTGCCTCCTGTTCGCGTTTCAGGTGAAAAAAAGTGCCGCGAAAGCTCAGCAAACGATCTGTGCTGCTTTGGGTGAGGCTGTTGTGTCCTACAGTACGTGTAAGAAGTGGTTCCAGCGGTTTAAGCAGGAAATTTCAATCTCCGTGATGCAGAACGTTCGGGGCAGCCACAGAAACTTGACGATGAGGAACTGGAACAACTGTTGGACGCGGATCTCTGTTGCACACAGTCAGAGCTCGTCCAGGAACTCGGAGTAACACGGCAAGCCATTGCAAAGCGCCTGCACAAGCTTGGACGGATTCACAAGGAGGGTCGTTGGGAGCAACACCAACTCACAACTGCGAACAAGTCTAGGCGCTACGATGTTGCTGTGTCCTCGCTCTCCAGATTCAAGAAGAAGGATTTCCTCCACAAGATTTTGACCTGTGATGAGAAGTGGGTTCTTTGCGATAATCCTAAGCGGCACAAATCATGGGTTTATCCAGGCCAGCCTACCACCAGTACCGCCAAACCGAATATCAATGCCAGGTAGTTGTTGCTGTGCATATGATGGGACCAGCGCGGTGTCGTACACTATGAGTTGCTCAAACCTGGTGAAATGTTCAATGCTGAGCGTTATTGTCAGCGACTCATTCGTGTGAGTGACGCAGTGGAGGCGAAAAGGCTATACACCGGCAAGGGCAGAAGGTCGATCCTGTTGCTTCAGGATAACGCGCGTCCTCACACCGCGGAAACGACTTTAAACACGATCACCGACCTGGGAAGGGAGATTTTGTCTCACCCGGCGTATTTTCCAGACTTCGCCCGGCCGGATTATCACCTCTTTCGCTCCCTGCAACATCACCTGAGTGATACGCACTTCAGTTCTGTCGAGGAAGTCAACACAAGTATTGATGATTTTGTCAACTCGAAACAGCCCTCTTTTTCCGCAGTGGCATTCGGCAGCTCACTGACCGATGGCTCAAATGTATCCAACACGACGGGGATTATTTCCGTGATTAGGTAGTATTATTCTAACCTCCTTGCCCACACCCCACAGTACTTTTTTTTAAATTGCGAAGTGTAATTTTTAATAGTAATAGAAGTAACTAATAAAAATATTAGACGTAAAAAATACAATAGAAGTAACTTTTTTTCTACATGCTATTGCTAACATGATACCAAATAATTATGAGGATTAGGATTTGAACACGTATTTATACATGGACTCCATTCTTCTTCTGAATACTTTATTTGCACATGAACCCCATTCTTGTTTCCTTTTGTGTGAATTTGAGTCCTATGTTTTCATAAAAATGTTTCTTCCGAGTACTTTTTCATATTTAAAAAGAATGTTTTTCTCTGTTGACAAAACAGCCAAGTTGCTCGAATGGGCATGTCCTTGTGTGGCTCTAAGATATATCTCGTTTCTTTTTAATAGAGAAAAACTTCTTTCGGCAGTTGCAGTTGTTGATGGAAAGTTTAATATTAGATCTGCTAATTTGTACACCGGAGTAAACACTATGTACAACTTTATGTAACAAGTAATGTCTTACTTATTTGTTTTGTATTCATTAAGGGAATGAAACACCTTCAGTTCATTTTTTAGTCGAGCTGCATCAAAATTTTAAGCATAGATTTTTAAATTCTGACAGTAGATGTTCAGGGCAGCTTTCACAAAATTTATCAAAATATCCAAAAAACCCCACGAATTTAAGGTATAATATCACTGATTTTAATTCATTGACACTTCACACAAACTGAAACAACTCTCGCGAAACAGGCGCGGTTACACGTGACAGCACGCAAGTGACTGAGATAGTCCAAGGCTTCTCTTTTTCTGAGCGAACCGTTGCGCAAAGCGATGGTCTATTCACCTCCTTTCGCGCATTCATGTTGTCATGGAAACGCTAGCAGCCGGTTGTATCGAAATTCTTCGCATCAGGAATAGCGAAGACTCTCGAAGACCTGCTTGCGTTATGCAGTTGGTCATCGCTCGTCAGATTGATTCTCATAACATAAAGAAGCGAATCCGTTCGTGTTTTTTTCGCACCAAAAGCATCGACATACCTTAATACCGTTGATAATTGAATTTTATTTGTGTATATTTAATTGACTTTTATTTGTGCATTTTCTGGGCTTCGCCTATAGCCTAGAATATACGCCAGTGATATACGCCTATCACCGTCCCACAAAGTATTTCCTTTCGTTGAAACGACATAAACGCTCAGCGCAATCCTTTTCTATTTTGCGGTCCGCTTCTGGTAACCTTATTGTCCCCTTCTGGCACATATACGTACATTCTCATTTTGTTGACAGTGCTTGTAACAGTCGGCCGCTGTTACATGCATCTTCTATTGCGGATATGTTTCAAGACTTTGCACGCCTTACTTCGACTGAAGCTATACCGTTTTACTCTGGCTTCCAAATTCCTCAGACATCAATCCAATTGAGCATCTGTGGTCTGTGTTGGAACAGGAAATCCGATCTGAGGGGTCTCAACCATGTAACATGCAAAAGTTAAAGGATCTGCTGGTAATATATTGGCACCAGATACCACAAGACACCTTTAGAAATCTTGTAGAGTCCAAGCCTTACAAGAGTCTAAGAATCTGCTGGTAATGTGTCGGTACCAAATACCACAAGACACCTTTAGAAATCTTGTAGAGTCCAAGTCTTACAAGAGTCTAAGAATCTGCTGGTAATGTGTTGGTACCAAATACCACAAGACACCTTTAGAAATCTTGTAGAGTCCAAGCCTTACAAGAGTCTAAGAATCTGCTGGTAATGTGTTGGTACCAAATACCACAAGACACCTTTAGAAATCTTGTAGAGTCCAAGCCTTACAAGAGTCTAAGAATCTGCTGATAATGTGTCGGTACCAAATACCACAAGACACCTTTAGAAATCTTGTAGAGTCCAAGCCTTACAAGAGTCTAAGAATCTGCTGGTAATGTGTCGGTACCAAATACCACAAGACACCTTTAGAAATCTTGTAGAGTCCAAGTCTTACAAGAGTCTAAGAATCTGCTGGTAATGTGTTGGTACCAAATACCACAAGACACCTTTAGAAATCTTGTAGAGTCCAAGCCTTACAAGAGTCTAAGAATCTGCTGGTAATGTGTCGGTACCAAATACCACAAGACACCTTTAGAAATCTTGTAGAGTCCAAGCCTTACAAGAGTCTAAGAATCTGCTGGTAATGTGTTGGTACCAAATACTACTCCTCGACAGCTTTCCAAGGATCTGTATGCAAGCGCTCAAGCTTTGCACACTTATATTTATCGTGCTGGAAACAACATTCTTCTTGAAATTCCAGTAGGCTCGCCAGCTGCGACTGCTTTCTTTGAAAACCTGGCTAAGGGAGTTAGTTTTGAGGCTCTCCCAGATACACCGATGCGGATCTATGCCGATGCCCTTCAAAGCCTGTTTCCTCCAGACGCCATTTCTCATATGTTCCGGCGGGGCCGGACAGGTTGTCGTTTATCTTGCCAAGGTTGAATATGCCAAGTCTGTCCTAACGACAGGCCTAACCATAGGAGATCGCCAACTTACTCCAGAACCAGTGGCCCAACGAATAGTAAATGTTTCCTTTTACCCTGTACCCCCAGAGATGACTGACGTCATGTTATATGCTGTGCTTTCATCTCTGGGGCGAGTCATTGGAGGGATTCAAACACACTTAGCTGCAAAGAACGACCCGATGCATGATACCATCCGTGGAGCCCGTCGAGTTGCAGTGTCGTTTTTCCTTCTCAAGAAGCTATTGCTCAGCTCCCAACTCACTTCACAGTTAAGTGTGATGATCAGACTCGCCAAATTGATCTATTGACAGAATTCCATTGCAGTCAGTGCAAAGAAGTTGGACATTTCTACAAAGAGTGTCCTATTGCACGGCCATCAACTGGTTCTTCTGCACCACGGATGGATACTCACTACACCCCTGTTGGTGCCTCATCACTATCTTCGGCACCTGCTGATCCTCTTCACATGGAGATCTCTCCTAAGTCGACTGCCTTACCACCTCCTGCTTCTGTAGAGCATTATGCTGAATTACCACCGACATCGCCTTTCCTTGCTCCTGCAACACCTGGCGACATTACTGATGCTGATGGAGGGGTGTTGTCTGATACTGAAACTTCCAATGCGGACACCGACACCGCTTACCAGAGTGTCAGTGACCACACCTTAAGTGATGGGTCGGACGCGACCTCTAGGTCTCGCACTGACGAAAGAAAAGCCCCAAAGGCCCCCACGATTCCTACAAGCGGCGGAAGCCTCAAGGGAAATCGCCACTTTCTGCTCGTTCCCGTACATCGGCTTCTCGCATGAAAGACTGTGATTTGTTTTCTTCGAACCCTAAAGACTTTATCTTACCTTATGAGGAATTTCTTGCTAGACTGCAACAACATGTATTTCCATCAACTCCTTTATGATATCCGGAGTTATATGACGTTTTCTGTCGGAAATCGTTGAGTGGGGGATTCCCTCCTTTAGTCCAGGCACATACGGCTCAGCTTCCGGCGGTGACTGCGCAGTTGACGGAGTTGGACTGCATCTATCAAGCGCTTCGTAGTCCGTCTTCTAATGATGCTGCTGCTGTGAAAATGATGCATCGTCGATACACTAATCTTCGAGACCACTTGCGTAAAGTGCTCACTCCACCTTCTGATTTGGCGCTTTCACGGTGACGACCTTCAACTGTCGCGGATTTGCGACCCCTGATGTGAATGCCTTTGTCTATGAGAACCTCGCGGCGGATGCCAGTGATGTCCTCCTCCTTCAAGAGACTCGATGTTCAACTGATACGCCGACACACAGATGGCGGTCGTGGCCTTACACATTCTACCATGCGTACCGCCAATCTAGGTCTGGTGGCATTGCCGTCGGTGTACACCGTCGTTTAATGCACCGTATATCTTCTATTTCTGTCAATAACTTATATTCAGAATTATTGCAATGCCTTACTTTCTGTGTTATTCTGTAACTTTTCATGTGTTTAATGTGTATATAGCAACTGAAGAATCATTTGTTGATCCACTTTTTCGGAGTCTACGTGCAGCGATTGCTGCGATTACCTCCGGGGTTTTTTTCATCATTGGAGGGGATTTTAACTGCATAGCGCCGTGTATCTATCTGTTTGTGTCTCCCCATCACCACCTTCGGCTCGTCGTGGATGGAGTTTTGATGATACAATTTTACAAGATAGGTCTTTCTGCGATACAGGTGAGCAGTTCCTTGCTGCTAGGAAACCTTTGCTAGCTACTACTCCGAGTGCCCTGCGCCCGTGGCTCGACATTAAACAAGACCTTCTATTATTGGTACGACGCCTTTCATTTTCCATCACTACCACTCGTGCTATGGCGATCAGCAATCTTCGGGGTTTGCTTTCTTCGTTACAAATGTCGGATCCACAGTTTTCAGTAGTTCACGATGAACTACACGCTCACCTACAACCGCTTGCCCAACAAGCTGTGCGTCGACTTCGACTTCTGCATCTATCTCCATCGACACAAGCCTTTGAAGTTCTTTCCAAGATGGAATCATCGAGACGAGCGTCAACCTCACTTCGACATCTTCGCCTTCCTACGGCTCCACAACGTTCGACACATCTCTTATTTGCTCCCAAGTCCGTCACTTCTTTCAGGAGAAGTTCCGAGCGGTCGCGCAGGTTACTGATCTTTCTTCTTCTCCCCTTCTCTCTTCTCTCCCTCAGGTCCCGCCTTCTCTCTGTGCTCCACTCACTGCTGAGTTTTCTTTGCTTGAACTTTGAGAGGCGTTTCCCTCCCTGAACACCCATGCCTCCCCGGGACCTGATGGTCTTCCGCTGTCCTTCTACCGTGCTTTTCTTCCGTCCCTTCTACCTTTTCTTTCTGCTGGTTTTTCTTGTGCTCTTTCTTCTTCTGCGCTTCCGCCGGAATTTACAGTTGCTCATGTCATCCTTCTGCCAAAGAAGGGGGACCTCCTGAATCTGACAAATTGGCGCCCTATCTCCATCCTTAATATTGATTATAAATTTTTCACGAAACTCCTTTCTCGACGTCTTAGCTCTGTCCTTTCGTTTCTTGTTTCTCCCGACCAGTCATACACTGTGCCTGGTCGGTCAATCTCTAACAACATTTCTTTTCTCCTTAATCTCAATTTTCTTGCTCGAAAACATTCAGAACCCCTAGCCCTATTTAACATTGATCAACAGTCTGCTTTTGATAACGTTTCCCATGACTATCACTCTGCTGTTCTAACCCATTTTGGCTTTCCTTCTCCTTTTGTCTCTCTCCTTCTTAGTCTTTATCGGGGCGCTCATTTTCATGTTCGGGCGGCCTCATTTTTGACGGCACCCATCCCTTTCCAACGAGGAATCCGGCAGGGTTGCCCCCTCTCAGGGCAACTCTTTGCCCTCGCATTCGAACCTTTCTTGATTGCCAGCCGTTCATCTCTTCTTTCTGCATTGCCGTTGACCGTTTCTAGCACCAGGCATCACCGTTTCGTTGTTTCTGCCTATGCAGATGACGCCACTTTCTGTCTCCGACGAGATGAACAGTTTGATATACTACTTTTCACGTATCAACAGTATGCAGCTCTCTCTGGTGCGTCCTTGAATGTGCTCAAGAGCACCGGGTTGTGGTGTGGGTCTTGGATGGGTCGCACCGATGCCCCATGGGGTGCGGTGTGGTCCTCCTCGACCCAGAAAATTCTTGGCACCCAGATTGGACATCCATTCACTTCTGGAATTATTACCTGGAATAGACTCCTTCCTCGATTACAACGCTCAGCTGCGTTTTGGCGATTCACGCATTCTTTCACATCTTACATTCAGAGAGCGCAAATTGTCCAGCGATACCTTCCATCCTAATGCTTATTTTCTTGGAACTCATCGGTGTTTACCTCGGCTCGTCTCTCTACTATCAACAGCATCTTTACTTCCGTGATTTGGCCAGCAAAGCATTGGGTTGCTGCTACGACTCTCACTCTTCCAGCTTCTTTGGGAGGAATTCGACTACCGGATGTACGCCTTTACTACCGAGCCTTTCGCATCGTTTCATTCCTTCGCCTTCTTCTCACTCCTTCTCCATCACTCTGCTCTACTTTTGATATTCTTATCTCTTTCCGAGATCCATCCTTTTCTTTTCTCTTATGTCTTCGGATGGACTCTTATCCTTCTTATTTTAATCAATTTCCACTCCTCATTACTCAAGCTCTAGCGTTCTTCCGCTCACTTCCACTTCTTCGCGCAACTCCCTCTACTAATCGTGATCTTCTTGCCGAACCACTTTTCTTTTCGACTCTGATTCACCCTCCTGATCAACCCTACTTCATCTTCCCTCCTTGGGTCCGCTCTGGAATCTTAACTGTTCAAGCTTTAGTTACTGTTGACCTCTCCTGGAAGCCCCTTTCCTCTCTCTTCCCCGCTTCTACTCCCCTACTGGAAGAAGATTATGATCTCCTTCGTTCTACTCTCTGTTCTCTCTTCCTTTCCCTTGTTTCTGATTCTGGTCCTAGCCTCTCTATTCCTTTCTTCCTTCCTCTTCGTGCCTCTGTTGCCCCCATTTCTTCTTTTTCCACCGGTTCGATCTATACTCTTCTTAGCACACCCCTCGCTATTCCCCACCCACTCCCGGATGTTTCTTCTTCGCTTTCTTTGACAATCTGGTCCGCATCTTCTTCGCCGCTATCCTCCCCGCTGGAGCTTAACCTTCAATGGCGGTTTCTCCACCGTCGCCTTCCCGTTCCTTCCTCTCTCTTACGTATGTCTATTTCTTCTACTTCACTCTGTATTTTTTGTGGTTCTGAAGGCGATGTTCCACACGTTTATTGTCACTGTCCCATTCTGCTACCTCTGCTTCATACTGCTTTTCGTCTTGCTGGTATTATTTGTTCCAGGGATCTTCCTTTCCAATCATATCCATGGCTACTTCTAACTAAGCATCCTCCAACTAAACTTCCGGATGCTTCTGCCTACCTATTCGTCCTTGTGAAGCATGTTATTCATCTTTACCGCCTTTCTATACGATCACGTTTTGTCACACCTAGCATCCTTTCTGCAGGTGCAGCTCTGCGGAAGATTTTTCGGAATCGCATCTTGGCTCGTCTCCGGCTGGAGTACTTTGCAGCGTCCACCCCCAATCTCTGGTTTCCTTCCGGTCTGCCTGGGCGCAGGAAACCGGGTGGTTCCGAGTTGACGGGTCGACGCTGTATCTTTCGTGTTAATTGCGTTGTGCTTTCTCCTCTTACTTTTCCATGTGCCTTTTGGGACACAGTGTATTTTTGTAATTATATTTTGTTATTTTGTTGGATCTGCATTTCTTTGTGTCTGTTCTCTCAAATGGCAGGTTATGTAGTTGTCCACCGTGGCGTGCCTTTCTTGGCATAGGTTTTGCGAATTGTTAACTAATGTGACTCGTTTTCTTTTGTTTGGATACAGGTTTGTACCCGAGTCTAAGCTGCATGTACGACTTTTTTCATTTTCTTCCTGGTGTTTTATGATATATATGTACCATATCTTATGGTCACCTTATTGCTGTCAATTGGCGTGGTATTGTTGGTTGCCTGTAATTGTATGCTGTTGTAACCTATCTTCATTGTACATAATTTCTGACATTGTCACTTTTTTCGTACCTTGCGTTGCCATGTACCCTGTTTATTGTAAATTGTTCGTCCATTGCTTCTTTTTCCCTACTGTTATCTGAGACAGCGAAGTTCTGTTCTCTATGCTTGTAATTTATATAGCACGCACATTGTGTATACTGAAGTTTTACATCGTTCCTGTTCACTGGACCATTGTACTGTGTATTATGTAGTGTTATGCAACGAGGAACAGCGTTTGCTGGTTCGTACCTCTCACTCGAATGTTCTGTTTCCCTGTGTACCCAGTGTGCTTATTCCTTGTTTTTCTTTCCAGTCATGTAATGTTTGGCTTATCACAGGGTTTATGTTCGAGTCCGAAGTTCCCGGACTGTCGTTCCCCTGTTGTATTTATGTTATGTGAACGTGACCTCGCTGCACACTTTTCACGCTCTTCGTTCTGTTTGAGTTGGTGAAAGTTCATTGACCTGTAAATACTGTATCATTTTATACGATTTTCTTTTTCATGCTTTCGCCGGTTAACGCGAGCGTTGTGCTTCTTTTTTCGCACTCGCTTGCGGTGTTCATCACGGATAAGCTGATAATGTGTACCGTGTTGTTCATACGTTGTTCTTGTTATTGTGTTTCTTGAATTTGTATAATTTTTTCTGTTTTCATGTATGTATACAGTGTACTTTTCTTCGGCATTTCTGTTGGTACTAGTTCCTTTGTGATTCTTTGATCCTCGGTTGAGTCCAGGGTCACTATAAATTTTGTATCAATGTTGATTTTTGTGAATTGAGCTTACCATCAAGTGTGAGTTGTAATTTTTATTGTTCTGTTTTTGTTTAGTTGGCGCTTGCCATTCACCTGTAGTGCGTATTATGTAACTTACCGCAATCCGCATTATTTCTCTGGTACTGTGCTTGCTGTCATTATCAACTATCTCTCACGCGTATTTTTCCTGTTCACAGTGCACCGTGCTATTTGTAATGCTTGTTTGTTTTGTATCCCCGATGTGCCCCGGGGGTTTTGTATTGCATCTTCAAACCTCGTGCGATTTCTGCTCGAGTCGGTGTCATTGGGCTCACATTTATTTGTACCGTTTTTCGAATTGTGCATGATGCTATGTTGTTCCTTTATGTTTTCCCCTCTATGTTCTTGAGTGGTGATAGCCGTTCACTTGTAGATCTGTTTTCTCATTGTTTAGCATCGCTCAGTGTGGCACGCCTTAATCTTGTTTTCAGAATCACTCACTTGAGTGGTATTCGTGTGAATTTTACCGGGTTTGCTGCGCACTGTTGGTGTATAGTGCTTACTGTATTTATTGTTTCTATTTCCGGTTTTCCTGATTGTTAATAGAGTGCCGTGTTGTATGTCCTTTTCTGTTGCTAGGCGTTCCTCGATTACATCCTGGCTATTGCCAGTGCCAATTGTAATTGCTTTCGTGTACTTTGCTGTCTCTGTGTATCGTGTATTTTACCACCTTGTTGTGGTTTTTAGCATTTTTCATATTATCTTGACCGGCGTAGCCGCATTCATCTGTTGATAATGTCATTACTTTCATTCATTGTTTAATTATTGTTTTTTCCCACTTTGTGGTGCGCCTGTACTATTTTATGCCTAAGAGTTCAATAAAATGTGTTAATACTCAGGAGAGTCGTTACAGCTAATCGACGGAGTACTGTACAAGACCTCAGTGTATAGGTGAGTAAAAATGCTGGAACCTCGGTATGTGCACGTACCATTCGCAGAGAACTTAATTCCATAGGTTACCGTGGTCGTGCGGCTGCTCATAAGCATTTCGTCTCCACTCGGAACTCTACTCGCCGTTTAGCATGGTGTAAAGAACATTTATCGTGTACTGTAGATCAATTGAAACGGGTCCTATGGACTGATGATTCCAGATACACGATCCATCAGTCTGATGGCAGTGTGTGGGTATGGCGGCTGCCGGGGGAACGCTATTTACCACAGTGTACTGTTCCTACAGTCAAGTTTGGAGCTGGCAGTGTACTCGTGTGGGGATGTTTTTCGTGTTATTGTCCCGGCCCATTGGTTATCGTGGACAAACCTGTTAACCAGCACGTCTACCTCAATGTTCAGGATAATTATGCCCTACCAACTCTGTGGCAATAATATGGAACAGAGCCTTGTTGGTACAAGCAGGATAATACTCCGAGACACAAAGCAAGGACTATTACGCCGTGGTTTGATGATAATTCTGTATCGTGTGTAGACTGGCTAGCACAGGGCCCTAATCTTAATCCCATGGAGCACCTATGGTATGAGTTAGAGCGCTGCATAAGAAGTTTGGAACTAAGGCCTACTACTAAGCAACAGTTAGCGGCAGCATTATGTACTGAATGGAAGCGCATACCTATCGTTGTGTTCCAAAACCTTGTCGAAAGCATGTCTCGAAGGGTCAGTGCATGCATTAAGACCAAAGGTGTACCGACACTGTACTAATGTGCATCAATAAATGCTATTTTGTGTTTCTCTTCCAGGTGTCCGGTGACGTTTGTCAATATAGTGTATTTAACTCGTCTGAACTTACCGACTCCGAACTGAAATTTTTCGGTCATGCCTTATCCTAATATATAAAACCCTAAGTTGCGACGACGTGGATCACTTTTTAGGTCGTCATGACGACAACCGGGAAACAAATGCTTGTGACGTCATGCTTACCTTTTCGTGTTTTCGTGCAAGTGACGTCATCACCTACAAGAGCCCAGTGCACGCGTATATCACTTTGTTACGTTGTCATAGCAACAAAGAACACAGCTATTGGTGTGACGTCATCTCATTTAAATCATTCTCACATGAAGTCAAAGTTGCGTTACGTCACATGGTCAACTCTTTAGAAATAGGAAAATTTTACGTTAGGAATTTTGGTTCGACTTTGATATGCTTTATTACGCTATTTAACAGAAAAAGACGAACATTTATGTTCCGATGTTCACACCGTGTTATCCGTAACCATTTCTGTTTTTAATGTTTTGTTTATATCTTTTTTCTTTCGCTCGAAGACAGAGTTTTTTTTTCGAAGCATACAGATACATTCTTATCTTTGTTTCACCACTCAATGCAAAAGAATTGTTTGAAAATTACAAATCCCATCTTTGGGAACATTTTGCACGCAGACGTAACATTGGACATACTGAGGATTCCAAATACTGCTTGAATTTGACCCTTCAAGAGATTAACGACACTCTCAAATCTAACAACAGCTCATGCGATAAATAAAATCTTCCAATTCCATCAAGTAAAATTCCTCAAAATCCGAATGTTTATTTCGACAGTGCTGCAGAACGACAAAAAGCTACAGAAATGACAAGTAATTTAAATGCAGAGCAAAAAGCAGCGTATGACAGTATTACGTCAGCAACCACTAATGATGATCTTCCTCATAGATGTTTTTCCTTGATGGCCGGGGAGCGCAGGAAAAACGTATTTGTATAAAACCCTCCTCAGCGCTATCCGTGGAGAAGGAAACATAGCTTTGCCTGTTGCATCCACAGGAATCGCTGCTAATCTGTTAGAAGATGGCAAAGCATACTTTAACCAATTTAAGTTAGTGCCATTTTTAAATGAAACGTCTTCGTCGAATATAAAAATTAATTCCACCGACGCCGAAATGATTCGATCTGCGAAAGCCATCATTTGGAACGAAGCTACAATGGCCCCATGTACTGCTTTACTTGCAGTTGACCGAATACTGAAAGATATTATGAGAAATCAAAAACCTTTTGGCGGCAAAGTCCTTTTACTTTGAGGAGACTTTACACAAACTCTCACCGCTGTCAAACATGGTGACAGAACCAAAATACTCGAAGCCAGCAACCAATTACGGGAGAAGAAAGTCGACCAATTACGGGAGAAGAAATTCGACCAATTACGGGAGAAGAAATTCGACCAATTATGGGAGAAAAAATTCGACCAATTATGGGAGAAGAAATTCGACCAATTATGGGAGAAGAAATTCGACCAATTACGGGAGAAGAAATTCGACCAATTATGGGAGAAGAAATTCGACCAATTACGGGAGAAGAAAGTCGACCAATTACGGGAGAAGAAATTCGACCAATTACGGGAGAAGAAATTCGACCAATTATGGGAGAAGAAATTCGACCAATTACGGGAGAAGAAAGTCGACCAATTACGGGAGAAGAAATTCTACCAATTACGGGAGAAAAAAATTCGACCAATTATGGGAGAAGAAATTCGACCAATTACGGGAGAAGAAATTCGACCAATTATGGGAGAAGTTTAAGATTTTTAGACTCAAAAGTAATGCTCGATCAGTTGATTCATCATTCAGTGAATGGTTTTTAGGACTTGGTGATTGTGCCCATGAAACAGCTGATGGCCTACCAGAGGAAACGACAGAGATACCTACACATATTTTACATGAGGGTGATATAGCCAAAAATATTTTGTGAGAACTTGAAAATTTCTAATTTCAAAACGTTTGCAAAGAAAGCCATTCTGTGTCCCAAAAACTCCGATGTTCACAAATTAAATGAGAATGTTCATGATATCTTAGAGGGGACAGCAAGCACATACTGAAGCTCTGATTCAATTCATGCCGACGGCGAAGAAAATACACTGCTGGCCACCCAAAATGCAACACCAAGAAGGACACGAGACAGCCAAGCCAGATTTACTGGACACATAACAACAGATACGAAGATGAAACGATTAAGCTTACAGGCAAGTGCGACTTGCGAAACAAGAAGACATCAATAGTTCGTGTGGCCCCCATGGCTGGCAATAACGGCCGCTACACGCCGCGGCATCGAACGAAAGAGGCTTTGGATGTGGGCTTGGGGTGTGTCAGTTCAGGCTGCTTTCACACGTTGCCACAGTTCATGAGGCGTAGCCGCGGGTGGTGCTTGCCAAGCCACTCGGTTGCAGATCAGCGACCAGACGTGTTCGAAGGGTGACATATCGGGAGAACAGGTGGGCCACGGCAGCAGTGACACCTGGTAGGCCGTGAAGAATTGTTGCACGATGCGTGCCACGTGCGGGCGCGCATTGTCCTGTTGAAACGTGGCCGCTGGCAGGTCCTGCAGGTAAGGGAGGACTACAGGCTCCAAAACGTCGGAACGTTTTGGAGCCTGTAGCTGTTGAACGTACCGGCGATTTGTACCAGAGGGGTGCGGGTGTCATATCCAGTTGCGCCCCAAACAATAACGCCAGGCGACGGGCCCGTATGGCGATGCATAATGCAGGCGTCATACAATCTCTCGCCGCGGTGCCGCCACACGCGGATCCGACCATCGTGGTGTTGCAGGCAAAAGCGGGATTCGTCGGAGAAGACAATGTCGTGCCATTCCGTAGTCCAGGTGCGGCGTTCAACGGCCCACAGCCGCCGCACACGCTGGTGGTGTAACGTCAATGGTAATCGGAGCAATGGGCGTCGTGCGACAAGTCCCAGCTCCTGCAGGCGACGCCGAACGGTACGTGCTGACACAAGTTGTTGCGCAACACACCCTAATTCCTGCGCTAATGTTCGTGATGTGGCGGTGCGAGCAGTCAATGCCCGCCGCACCACATGCCGGTCCTCTCGTTCGGTGTTGTGCCGTGGCTGCGGCAATCGCTCACGTCCGTTCGTCCGTCCCTCCTGCACCACCGAATCCATACTCGCCTCACTGTGGCTGGATGTCGTCCCACACGGACGCCGATGTCTCGGTACGATAAACCGCTGTCGCGATAAGCCACTATTCGTCCTCTGTCGAACTCCGAAACGTGCTGGAATGACTGCCGTATTCTGCGACGACGCATCAGGAAGTTTCCCACGCATAGGTCCAGCAGCACAACACACTTCCACAACTTACACCCAGCCTTATGTGCACCCTTCTTACAGTGTTTCTTGGTGGCGTGCCGGGCGCACATGATTTGCATATGCCCTGCAATGCTAATCGTTTGCATGTCCTCTTGCGGGCGACGCCTGCTGCAAATTTCAGGCCAATCGGATGCTTCCTTCTTGGTGTTGCATTTTGGGTGTCCAGCAGTGTACTAAGCAGTATTATCTTATAGAGTTTTTCTACATCAGGAATGCCACTTCACCGACTGAAGTTGAATTTGAACCAGCATGCGCACCTCCGCATTCTGAATGACGAAATGTTGCCCTTTGCCCTACATCTCCAGGAGGAGCATCACGTTCCCGCTCCTGTCTTCCAAGACGACAATTACCGTGTGAACAAGACTAAAACTGTGTCTGAGTGGCTCGAACAATCAGCAACACTGTCTCACCTCGACTGGCCCGTCGAATACCCAGATTTAAATCCTATTGAAAGTATGTGGGTTCATTTGGAACAGAAGGTGAAACGCCGGAATAGACACCCACGTACTCTGGCGTGTGTGTCTATTCCGGCGTACTCTGGACCAATTGACGGACGAGTGGCTGGAAATCGATGTTCAATACATCCACAACCTCGTGGGGTCTCTACTACACCGGATTCACGCTGTTATCGAGGCAAGAGGCGCCGTCATCAGTTATTAGGTAAGTTCTGCCATGGGTGAATAATTCTTTGTGCGGTGTGCTTGTTTGCATACGTGCAAAGATGTGAGTGGGGATGTACGTATATAAAACTGAGATGTTCTGTCGTGCTATCAGTAACTTTGAAGCGAATATTCTGCGTGGACGGAACTTTCCGAGTTTCAGCGTCTGCTGATCAAAGGATCTCATTTGAGAAACGTTTCCATACGGATCATTGGAGATAAACTAAACATACCACAATCGACTGTAAGTGATGTCGTGATGAAAGAGATGGAAGCGGAACGGCTTAATTACAGCAAAAAATAAAAACAAAAAACGTTCAGTAATGCCGGGCAAACTGGCGGAACGTGACAGAAATTCCATGGTAAGAAATGTTAAGGAATCCCGTTCTTCCTCTGCCCATTCCATCGCTGTTGAAGTGAAAAATGTCTGTAATGGCTCGGCTAGTACCATAACTATCCGCAGAGAGTTGCACAGTGTCGGTTATTTACGCTTCTCAAACGTAGGTTGAAGAAGAGTATATGCTCCAACTTCTGTCCGTTTGCTTGTCTGTCTGTCCGTCCGTACGATAACTCGCGTAAAATTGTTCGATTTCGATGAAATGTTACTGAAAATGGGCGAAATGTGGTCCAAAGGCCAGGACATAGAAGCGGGATCCACTCCATTGCCCTTATGCGTCATAACTTGCGTAAAAATGATTCGAGTTCGATGAAATTTTAGTATGTGGTAGGGGATCACCTAGGGACAAACTCTTTTTAAAATGGGTGAAATAGAGTCAAAGGTCAGGACATGGAGCGGGATCCATTCCATCGCCCTTGTGCATTATAATACTTAAAAATGCTTCGATTGAGACAAAACTTTATCATGTTGTACCGGAAGTGTACTTAACCGGTTCTGTTAAATATCATCGAAATAGGGTCAAGGGACAGGGCACAGGAGCGAGATTTATTCAACAGCCATTATCCTCATAACTTGAGTAATGATTTCTGGTATGTTGGAAAGCGTATCATATTCAATGCGTTGCATGATTTCACTAAACTTGTTAAAGTAGGGTAGCGGCAAGCAAGCCCCACATCAGTACCGTGAATGCGAATCGCTGTTTGGAGTGGTATGTCTTCGTTCATTCTTGGACAATGGGCGATTGGACACCTGTTCTCTCGAGTGATAAGTCACGCCTTTCACTTTCCAATCTGTTGGGCGTATTTCGGTTTGGTGGACTGTTTTCTTCCAATTGTTAAGTTCGGCGGAGGCTCTTTCATGTTACGGAGTTGCTTTTCGTGGATGGACGCCGACCGTTGGTTATTATACCATAAATGATGAACTTTGAAGTGTATCTCGAATTTCTGGACAATTCTGCACTACCAATAATGTGGCAGTGTTATGGAAATGACCGTTGTCTTTCCAACACGAATCGAACTCCCTGCCGCACTGCACGGCTTGTGCGCAAGACTGGTTACTCGGAACTGAGGTGGAATTGTTAGACTCTCCTGCGCAGAGTCCTTATCTTAATCACATACAACACCTCTGGGATGAACTAAAGCGGCGTACACGAAATCGACCACAACGACCGTCTTCGCTTTCCACTCTGGAAGCGGCTTTTCGGGACAAATGGCGAGGCACTCCTGTCGAGACTTACCAGAAATTGGTTGATAGTATGCCTCGACCTATTGCCACTGTCATACCAGCAAACGGTAGATCGAATAACTGCTAATTGCGACAATAAAGCCAGTTGTCTCAAAACATTGTAGCGTCCGAATACATTTGACAATACAGTGTAGACTTACATAGCGGTAGGAAGTGATTTAATCATTTCAACTGTGAGAAAGTCGGTTTAATTTTTGCCAGTGGATATATTGTTTCCTGAAGACATGGCCATTTTTGCAAGTACAGCCTCAGAACTGCAGAGTGTGATCCCGGATCTTGCTCAAAAGAATAAAGAAAAGATTTCAAAGATGAACTTGCAGAAACAAAATCCTTGTACAGTGCTTATACAAGAACAAAAGAATTAGATATCAAGCAAGGGCCACTTCGAAGAAGAAATCAGTAGGCGTATAAAATTTGGCTGGAGTGCATTTGGAAGAAACAGCACATTTTTGAAGAGCAATTAACCTTTATGTCTTAAAAGGGAGTGTTTTATCAATTCATTCTATGGATCAGAGACACGGACCGCCGCCCCGGGGGCGCAGTGGTCTGAGCGATGGCCTCTGATCATTCGTCCGAACGGGGTCCGGGTTCGAATCCCGGTGAGGCATGACTGTTGTGTTTGTCTTACGGCACTGGCTCTCTCCCTTCCCTGGAACCAGTGACCCTAAATTAGTGACGGGCGACTGCTTATAGCCCATTGAGTTGCTCACGGTGGTCGTTAAACCTCCAATCAAAAAAAAAAAAAAAAAAAAAAAAAAAGAGACACGGACCATAACTAAAACAGGATTCCTGAGGTTGCGGACAACTCGCAGAAGAATACAGAGATGCATGTTTGGTCTAACCAAGAAACATATGAGAAGGAACTCGTCAATCTAGAAAATTACAAGTGTGAATGACATCATGATCAAAGTAAAGACTTTCAAGTGGAAATGGGGTGTACATATTTTGATGTAAGAACTGAAACGCAATACTGGGTACCAAAGTATACGAAAATATCTGGAAGTAAGTCACGTGAAAGATGGGTGAATGACATTAAAAAACATGCCAAAGTGTCATGGAAGAAAACTGCTCAATCAATACAGAGAGTAGTGGAGGAGTCTTAGGAAGAATGCTAAACTGAATACCAAAGTATAGGAAAAGATCTAGAAGTAAGTCACGTGAAAGATGGGTGAATGAAATTCAAAAACATGCCGAAGCGTCATGGAAGAAAACTGTTCAATCAATACAGAGAGTAGTGGAGGAGTCTTAGGAAGAATGCTAAACTGAATACCAAAGTATAGGAAAAAATCTACAAGTAAGTCACCTGAAAGATGGGGGAATACAATGCGAAAACATGCCGAAGTATTATGGAACAGAACTGCTCAATCAATACGGAGAGTGGTGAAGAAGTCTTAAAGAGAATGCCAAACTGGATACCAAGGTATAAGAAAAGATCTAAAAGAAAGTCATGTGAATGATGGGTGAATAAATATCGAAAACACGCCGAAGTGTCATGGAAGAGGACAGCTCAATCAATAAAGAGAGAGGTGCATTCTTACGAAAAATGATAAACTGGATATCAAGGTATAGGAAAAGGTCGAGAACAAGGTCACGTGAAAGATGGGTAAATGAAATTCGAAAACATGCCAAGGCGTCATGGAAGACAACAGTTCAATCAATACAGAGAGTGGTGGAAGAGTCTTAGGAAGGATGCTTAACTGGATTTCAAGGTATAGGAAAAGATCTAGTAGTAAGTCACGTGAAAGATGGGTGAATGAAATTCAAAAGCATGCCAAAGTGTCATGGAAGAAAACAGCTCAATCAATACAGTGAGTGGTGGAGGAGTCTCCCGGAGAATACTAAACTGGATTTCAAGGTACAGGAAAAGATCTAGAAGTAAGTCACGTGAAAGATGGGGGAATGAAATTCGAAAACATGCCGAAGTATCATGGAAGAGAACAACACAACCAATACAGAGAGTGGTGGAGAAGTCTTGGGAGAATACAAAACTGGATACCAAAGTATAGGAAAAAATCTAGAAGAAATTCCCGTGAAAGATGGGTGAATGAAATTCAAAAACATGCCAAAGTGTCATGGAAGAAAACCGCTCAATCAATACAGAGAATGGTGGAGGAGTCACCCTGATAATGCTAAACTGGATTTCAAGGTATAGGAAAAGATCTAGAAGTAAGTCACGTGAAAGATGGGTGAATGAAATTGAAAATCATGCCAAAGTGTCATGGAAGAAAACATATCAATCAATACAGAGAATGGAGTAGGAGTCTCCCGGAGAATGCTTAACTGGATTTCAAGGGATAGGAAAAGATCTAGAAGTAAGTCACGTGAAAGATGGGTGAATGAAATTCAGAAACATGCCAAAGTGTCATGGAAGAAAACAGCTCAATCAATACAGAGAGTAGTGGAAGAGTCTTAGGAGAATACTAAACTGGATACCAAAGTATAGGAAAAGATCTAGAAGAAAGTCACGTGAAAGATGGGGGAATACAATGCGAAAACATGCCGAAGTGTCAAGGAATAGAACAGTTCAATCAATACAGAGAGTTGTGGAGGTGCCTTAGGGAGAATTCTAAACTGGATACCAAAGTATAGGAAAACATCTAGAATAAGGTCTCCTGAAAGATAGGTGAATGAAATTCGAAAACATGCCGAAGTTTCATGGAAGAGAGCTCAATCAATACAGATAGTGGTGGAGGAGTCTTAGGGAGAACACTGAACTGGATACCAAAGTATAGGAAAAGATCTAGAAGAAAGTCACGGAAAAGATGGGGGAATACAATGCGAAAACATGCCGAAGTGTCATGGAAGAGAAGAGCTCAATCAAAAAATAGGGAGAATACTAAACTTGTTACCAAAGTATAGGAAAAGATCTAGAAGAAAGTCACGTGAAAGATGGGTGAATGAAATTCGAAAACATGCCGAAGTGTCATGGAAGAGAAAAACCCAATCAATGCAGAGAGTGGTGGAGGAGTCTTAGAGAAAATACTAAACTGGATACCAAAGTATAGAAAGAGGTCTAGAAGAAAGTCACGTGAAGATAGGGGAATGAAATTCGAAAACATGCCGAAGCGTCATGGAAGAGAACAGCTCAATCAATACAGAGAGTGGTGGAGGAGTCTTAGAAAAAGCTCTAAACTGGATACCAAAGTATCGGAAGAGGTCTACAAAAAAGTCACGTGAAGATGGGTGAATGAAATTGGAAATCATGCCAAAGTGTCATGGAAGAAAACAGCTCAATCAATACAGAGAATGGAGTAGGAGTCTCCCGGAGAATGCTAAACTGGATTTCAAGGGATAGGAAAAGATCTAGAAGTAAGTCACGTGAAAGATGGGTGAATGAAATTCAGAAACATGCCAAAGTGTCATGGAAGAAAACAGCTCAATCAATACAGAGAGTAGTGGAAGAGTCTTAGGAGAATACTAAACTGGATACCAAAGTATAGGAAAAGATCTAGAAGAAAGTCACGTGAAAGATTGGGGAATACAATGCGAAAACATGCCGAAGTGTCATGGAATAGAACAGTTCAATCAATACAGAGAGTTGTGGAGGTGTCTTAGGGAGAATTCTAAACTGGATACAAAAGTATAGGAAAAGATCTAGAATAAAGTCTCCTGAAAGATAGGTGAATGAAATTCGAAAACATGCCGAAGTGTCATGGAAGAGAACAGCTCAATCAATACAGATAGTGGTGGAGGAGTCTTAGGGAGAACACTGAACTGGATACCAAAATATAGTTAAAGATCTAGACGAAAGTCACGTAAAAGATGGGGGAATACAATGCGAAAACATGCCGTAGTGTCATGGGAGAGAAGAGCTCAATCAAAAAAAGGGAGAATACTAAACTTGTTACCAAAGTATAGGAAAAGATCTAGAAGAAAGTCACGTGAAAGATGGGGGAATGAAATTCGAAAACATGCCGAAGTGTCATGGAAGAGAAAAACCCAGTCAATGCAGAGAGTGGTGGAGGAGTCTTAGAAAAAGCTCTAAACTGGATACCAAAGTATCGGAAGAGGTCTACAAAAAAGTCACGTGAAGATGGGTGAATGAAATTCGAGAACATGCCGAAGTGTCATGGAAGAGAACAGCTCAATCAATACAGAGAGTGGTGGAGGATTCTTAGGGAGAATACAAACCTGGATACCAGAGTATAGGAAAAGATCTAGAAGAAAGTCATGTGAAAGATTGGGGAATACAATGCGAAAACATGCCGAAGTGTCATGGAAGAGAACAGCTCAATCAATACAGATAGTGGTGGAGGAGTCTTAGGGAGAACACTAAACTGGATACCAAATTAAAGGAAAAGATTTAGAAGAAAGTCACCTGAAAGATGACTGTATGAAATTCGAAAATATGCCGAAGTATCATGGAAGAGAACAACTTAATGAATACAGAGAGTGGTGGAGGAGTCTTAGGGAGAACACTAAACTGGATACCAAATTAAAGAAAAGGATTTAGAAGAAAGTCATGTGAAAGATTGGGGAATACGATGCGAAAACATGCCGAAGCGTCATGGAGAGAACTGCTCAATCAATACAGATAGTGGTAGAGGTGTCGTAGGAAGAATACTAAACTGGATACCAAAGTATAGGAAAAGATCTAGGAGAAAGTCATGGGAAAAATCGGTGAATGAAATTCGAAAACATGCCGAAGTATCATGGAAGAGAACAACCCAATCAATACAGAGAGTGGTGAAGGAGTCTTAGGGAGAATACTAAACTGGATACCAAATTAAAGGAAAAGATCTAGAAGAAAGTCATGTGAAAGATTGGGGAATACAATGCGAAAACCTGCCGAAGTGTCATGGAAGAGAACAGCTCAATCAATACAGAGAGTGGTGGAGGAGTCTTAGAAAAAGCACTAAACTGGATACCAAAGTATCGGAAGAGGTCTACAAAAAAGTCACGTAAAGATGGGTGAATGAAATTCGAGAACATGCCGAAGTGTCATGGAAGAGAACAGCTCAATCAATACAGAGAGTGGTGGAGGATTCTGAGGGAGAATACTAAACTGGATACCAAAGTATAGGAAAAGATCCAGGAGAAAGTCACGTGAAAGATGGGGGAAGGAAATTCGAAAACATGCCGAAGTATCATGGTAGAGAACAACTCAATCAATACAGAGAGTGGTGGAGGAGTCTTTGGAGAATAATAAACTGGATACCAAAGTATAGGAAAAAATCTAGAAGAAAGTCATGTGAAAAATAGGTGAATGAAATTCGAAAACATGCCGAAGTGTCATAGAAGAGAACAGCTCAATCAATACAAAGAGTGGTGGAGGAATCTTAGGGAGAATACTAAACTGGATACCAAAGTATAGAAAGAGATCTAGAAGAAAGTCACGTGAAAGATGGGTGAATGAAATTCGAAAACATGCCGAAGCGTCATGGAGAGAACTGCTCAACCAATACAGATAGTGGTGGAGGAGTCTTAGGAAGAATACTAAACTGGATACCAAAGTATAGGAAAAGATCTAGAAGAAAGTCATATGAAAAATCGGTGAATGAAATTCGAAAACATGCCGAAGTGTCATGGAAGAAAACAGCTCAATCAATACAGAGAGTGGTGAAGGAGTCTCCCGGAGAATGCTAAACTGGATTTCAAGGTATAGGAAAAGGTCTAGAAGTAAGTCACGTGAAAGATGGGTGAATGAAATTCAAAAACATGCCAAAGTGTCATGGAAGAAAACAGCTCAATCAATACAGAGAGTGGTGGAGGAGTCACCCGGAGAATGTAAAACTGGATTTCAAGGTATAGGAAAAGATCTTGAAGTAAGTTACGTGAAAAATGGGTGAATGAAATTCAAAAACATGCCAAAGAGTCATGAAAGAAAACAGCTCAATCAATACAGAGAGTAGTGGAGGAGTCTTAGGAGAATACTAATCTGGATACCAAAGTTTAGGAAAAGATCTAGAAGTAAGTCACGTGAAAGATGGGGGAATGAAATTCGAAAACATACCGAAGTGTCATGGAATAGAACAGTTCAATCAATACAGAGAGTGGTGGAGGAGTCTTAGGGAGAATACTAAACTGGATACCAAAGTATAGGAAAAGATCTAGAATAAAGTCTCCTGAAAGATGGGTGAATGAAATTCGAAAACATGCCGAAGTGTCATGGAAGAGAACAGCTCAATCAATACAGATAGTGGTGGAGGAGTCTTAGGGAGAATACTGAAATGGATACCAAAGTATAGGAAAAGATCTAGAAGAAAGTCACGTAAAAGATGGGGGAATACAATGCGAAAACATGCCGAAGTGTCATGCAAGAGAACAGCTCAATCAAAAAAAAGGGAGAATACTAAACTTGTTACCAAAGTATAGGAAAAGATCTAGAAGAAAGTCACGTGAAAGATGGGGGAATGAAATTCGAAAACATGCCGAAGTATCATGGAAGAGAACAACTCAATCAATACAGATAGTGGTGGAGGAGTCTAAGGGAGAATACTAAACTGGATACCAAAGTATAGGAAGAGGTCTAGAATAAAGTCACCTGAAAGATGGGTGAATGAAATTCGAAAACATGATGAAGTGTCATGGAAGAGAACAGCTCAATCAATACAGATAGTGGTGGAGGAGTCTTAGGGAGAATACTAATCTGGATACCAAATTATAGGGAAAGGTCTAGAAGAAAGTCACCTGAAAGATAGGTGTATGAAATTCGAAAACATGCCGAAGTTTCATGGAAGAGAACAACTCAATCAATACAGAGAGTGGTGGAGGAGTCTTGGGAGAATACTAAACTGGATACCAAAGTATAGGAAGAGATCTAGAAGAAAGTCATGTGAGAGATTGGGGAATACAATGCGAAAACATGCCGAAGTGTCATGGAAGAGAACAGCTCAATCAATACAGATAGTGGTGGATGAGTCTTAGGAGAATACTAAATTGGATACCAAAGTATAGGAAAAGGTCTAGAAGAAAGTCACGTGAAAGATGGGGGAATGAAATTCGAAAACATGCCGAAGTATCATGGAAGAGAACAACTCAATCAATACAGAGAGTGGTGGAGTAGTCTTGGGAGAATACTAAACTGGATACCAAAGTATAGGAAAAGATCTAGAAGAAAGTCATGTGAAAGATTGGGGAATACAATGGGAAAACATGCCGAAGTGTCATGGAAGAGAACAGCTCAATCAATACAGATAGTGGTGGAGGAGTCTTAGGGAGAATACTAAACTGGATACCAAAGTATAGGAAGAGGTCTAGAATAAGGTCACCTGAAAGATACGTGAATGAAATTCGAAAACATGATGAAGTGTCATGGAAGAGAACAGCTCAATCAATACAGATAGTGGTGGAGGAGTCTTAGGGAGAATACTAAACTGGATACCAAAGTATAGTAAGAGATCTAGAAGAAAGTCACGTGAAATATGGGTGAATGAAATTCGAAAACATGCCGAAGCGTCATGGAAGAGAACAGCTCAATCAATACAGAGAGTGGTGGAGGAGTCATACGGAGAATACTAAACTGGATACCAAAGTATAGAAAGAGATCTAGAAGAAAGTCACGTGAAAGTTGGGTGAATGAAATTTGAAAACATGCCGAAGCGTCATGGAGAGAACTGCTCAACCAATACAGATAGTGGTGGAGGAGTCTTAGGAAGAATACTAAACTGGATACCAAAGTATAGGAAAAGATCTAGAAGAAAGTCATGTGAAAGATCGGTGAATGAAATTCGAGAACATGCCGAAGTGTTATCGAAAAGAAGTGTTGAATCAATACAGAGCGTGGTGGGGAGTCTTATGAAGACTTTCATTCAACAGTATAATGAAAACGGTCCATGACAATGAAGATGAAATATCTCCGTTGATGTTGTGTACGTATTCTGATTCTCTTTTTCGAGCAGGGTTTTTAGCAAAGAGACATCTTTAGGAAAATTTCATTGTGTGGTGTTTACTCAGTTGTTGAATGTTCGTAAATTCACTGCTGGTTACCCAAAATGCAACACCAAGAAGGAAGCATCTGATTGGCCTGAATTTCGCAGCATGCGTCACCTGCGAGTAGACATGCAATCGATTGGCATTGCAGGGCATATGCAAATCGTGTGCGCCCGGCACGCCACCGAGAAGCACTAAAGAAGGGTGCTCATAAGGCTGGGTGTAAGTTGTGGAAGTATGCGTGCTGCTGGACCTGTGCGTGGGAAGTTTCCTGATGCCTCGTCGCAGAATACGGCAGTCATTCCAGCACGTTTCGGAGTTCGACAGAGGACGAATAGTGGCTTATCGCGACAGCGGTTTATTGTACCAATACATCGGCGCCCGTGTGGGACAACATCCAGCCACAGTGAAGCGAGTATGGATTCGGTGGGTACAGGTGGGACGGACTGACCGACCGGAGTGATTGCCGCAGCCGCTGCACGCCACCGAACGAGAGGACCGGCATGTTGTGCGGCGGGCATTGACGACTCGCACCGCCACATCACGAACGTTAGCGCAGTAATTAGGGTGTTCTGCGCAACAACCTGTGCCCAGCACGTACCGTTCGACGTTGTCTGCAGGAGCGGGTACTTGTCGCACGGCGCCCATTGCTCCGATTACCATTGACGTTACACCAACGGCGAGTGGGCCGTTGAACGCAGCACCTGGACTACGGAATGGCACGGCATTGTCTTCTCCGACGAATGCCGCTTCTGCCTGCAACACCACGATGGTCAGATTCACGTGTGGCGGTACCGCGGCGAGAGACTGTATGACGCTTGCATTATGCATCTCCATACCGGTCCGTCGCCTGGCGTTATGGTTTGGGGCGCAATTGGATATGACACCCGCAGCCCTCTGGTACCCATCGCCGATACACTCAACAGCCACTGCACCATCTCTGACGTTTTGGAGCCTGTAGTCTCCGCTTACCTGCAGTACCTGCCAGCGGCCACGTTTCAACAGGACAATGTGCGCCCGCACGTGGCACGCATCGTGCAACAATTCTTCACGGCCTACCAGGTGTCACTGCTGCCGTGGCCCGCCTGTTTTCCCGATATATCGCCCATCGAACACGTGTGGTCGCTGATCGGCAACCGAGTGGCTTGGCAAGCACCACCAGCGGCTACGCCTGATGAACTGTGGCAACGTGTGAAAGCAGCCGGGACCGACAAAACCCAAGCCCACATCCAAAGCCTCTTTCGTTCGATGCCGCGGCGTGTAGCGGCCGTGACTGTCAGCCATGTGGGCCACACGAACTATTGATGTCTGCGTGTTCCGCAAGTCGCACGGGCCTGTTAGCTCAATCGTTTCATCTTTGTATCTGTTGTTATGTGTCCAGTAAATCTGACTTTGCTATCTCGTGTCCTTCTTGGTGTTGCATTTTTGGTGGCCAACAGTGTATATATATATACAGTATATATAAAGGAACATATGCGAAAGTTGTTACAAAACGCGTATATTTCCCAGTGCGAGAGAAATGTTGGGCTGAGAGAGACAGAGATAGCAGGAAATAAGTGTGATGCAACAAGGAGGAAAATATGCTCGTCAAAGCAAATTTTAGTAACACAGGTGGCAAGAGCGCATCTGTTGCCTAGTAACAGATCATGCGCAGTGATGCATTCTGTATTTCTAAAGGCACAAAAGACTGATTAAAAGTTCGGACTGTTTCCGTCAAACTACATAAACGCGTAATTCCGTTATCTTACTCACAGAAGACTCGGGAAGTTGCTTCGTGTTTCCTTTCTTCAGCTAAAATTTTTCTGAGATATCGTTGTGAGCGGTAAGTTTGATATTTGCTTATTTTTTTAAAAGGATTAACGACCATCGTGATCAACTCGATGTGCTATAAGCAGTCTCCTGTCCCTTATTTAGGGTCACTGGTTCCAAGGAAGGGAGAAAGTCAGTGCTGTAAGACAAACATAACATCCACGCCTCAGTGAATTCAAACCCGGACCCTTCTTAAACGAATGTACGTGAGCCAGAGCTTAGATCTCTGCGCTACCGAGCCGGCTGGTGATTTTTCTTTGACTTAACTAATTAACTAATATTTTTTATGGTATACTAAAAATAATCGTCATAAACAGCTGTCAGTTGTCATCCAGTTGAAAGTACCCTCAACTTAGTTTCACGTCTCTCTGTGATATGAGAAATTTAAAACATTATATAAAACCAGCGTCACCTTTTCACTGAATAATCAGCAAATCTTCTGATTTTGAGGTCTATTTACAGACAGATTTTCGCAAATCACGGCAATCTAGAAAATTTTCTCGGGTCAAGAATTTTTTACTGCTGTGCCTATTTTTTGTCTTGTGATAGGGTTTAAACAACTGTTACATAGTAAGATGATGGCAAATTGCAATCTACAGTTTAACTCCAAAGGATCTCTATTAGGCCGGAGCGTAAATTTTTTTTCGAATTTCAATATGCCCTAGTGCGAAAAAGTTCTGTATTGCTACGTAAACCATGTGCAAAAAATTTAGCGAAATTCAAATAATATCTTACGGTTCCACTTTACCTCCAAAATTTCGATCGTTGGGCAAAACCGTCACATTTTCATGTCCTTTGTGAGAAAAGAACAGTGTTCGTTACAGACTTTCCCTAGTGCTCAAAAACTATCTGTTGGTATCTAAAAGATGTGCACAATTTTTCAGGCAAAGCAACTAATATCTTATGGTTCCAATTTAATACAACAATACTCCATGTTTAAGGAAAATTGCAATGCTTTGACACCTAGTGTTCACCATCTGATTTGCTTCCTAGTTGTGTTAGTGGGTGCACTACTGCACTGAAAGCACGACATATTGTGCAAATGTGCAGTACTGCACACTGCACACGGTGCAGCTCTTCACATTTTTCATGTTTCAGAAAAATCCCAGAACTCATCATGATTAGGTGGCTGAACAGCGAGTTACACCCGTGCCCAAATCAACCACCCATCCATTAGGGCAAATCAATTTTCTGTTCTTCTCTTTTAATGTTCAATTTCCTGTTCTTTATTAATTTTACCCTGAAATCTGACTTACTTTCGAAGGTTGGCATTATTTGCCGTGCTTCCAACCATACTCTAATAAATCAATCCCTTTGTTCTTCTTCGCGAACAGCAGCAGATTCTTTTGTTGTCAACCTAACGCATCGCTCCACTCCCTGATTGTGACAAGGAAAGTTTTGCGTGCCCAATCGCTCAACAATGTTCTTACAGTAAGCTGACCAGACGTCCCCAATTCTTGAGGACAGTCCTCGAATTTAGTTTACTGTCCCCAAAAGCGTCTGAAGTCTTTGGGGACGCAAATTGTCCTCAAATATTAATGTTTGTCCCCAAATGTCCTCGAATTTACACTTCCTCATTAACCCTTTAGATTTCCAATGAAAAATGCTCTTAAAAGTAGTTTCCGTTGTATTAATTTTCCAACATGCTTCTTGTGAAAACAAATTTAGACTTTTTTTCTTCTTTCTGGGTTTAACGACCACTACGAGGAACTCTAAGGACTATAAGAAGTCACCTGTCTCTAATTTGGAGACATTCGTTCTAGGGAAGAGAGAGAGAGCAAGTGATGTAAGACAAACACACCATCCATGTCGCACGGGACTCGACCTGTACCGACTTGTACGAGCGGTCAGTGGCCAGCACTAGGACTCTGAACTACTGGCGCGGTCAAATTTCGACTGTACTTCCTATACTTTGGTACTTTGGCAAAATGAAAAATTCGCCATGCAATTACTTTGGGGTGCAGCTTGATTTTAATTCGGCACATATACAAGGTAAAGCATTTCACTTTTGCTAATATGTTCTGGCCATCATAATTCTACTTTGTCAATACAAATTACCAACATTCTGCAAGATATAATCTTTTAAAACACAGATTTTAATGTGTAATATCACACTTATTGAAGCAATGTAGTTTTGTGACAAAAAGATTTGCATATTTATTTTGAGTACGTATGTGTCCCCAAATGAACTACCGATTTGGGGACGCCACGCCCTTTTGTCCTCAAATCGGTATCCCGATATCTGGTCACCTTATCTCACAGTCACTGATGAATAGCTTCATTATTTCATCGTCGGTTAAAAGTCAATGGCGGTTCGCTTAAGACGCATGATTGCCAGTCAATTAAGTCAAAATAATCCTACCCCTGGAAGTTGAACTGAGGAATGTCAAATACACGGATTGCATCGCAGTTTTGTGCCCTTTGCTCGAAGTGATCCTGCGGAAGCCAAGTTCTCTTATATGTGATCATAGCCAGAATTATTGATTCTGGATGCCCAAAATAGCCATTCCTTCGGATTACGTGGTCCAGAACGCTCTTCAACTCCTGGGTGAGATATCGGGATGTATGGAACCATCCTTGCAAGTGGACGTTTGAAAGATGTAGGAATGATAACTCAATGTGATACTTCAAGTGCTATAGATAGGCACAACATTAGAAAACAGAGAAAAAAAACCCCAGAGAAAACAGCTTCAAAACGATAATCTGACTGCACGTAAAGTTATTAAAGAGCTATATTTCGACGTGCGTAAGGACCAAACCATAATGTATGAAGAGAGGGAAGGAAAGCGGTTAAAAAAAACTATTATTGAAGAACCCGTGACTAGGCTGGAAGAATCTGGAAGTAAATATCTTGGGCATATCACTCCTACATCTTCCATCGCAAAGGACATTGCCAAATGTCTGCTGGATTTCTTACATGCCAAGAATATCAACCTAAGCAAACTGTTGGTGATAGGCTGCGACGGAACCGTCGTTAATACTGGGTGTAAAGGAGGTGCAATTCTCATTCTAGAGTTAGCTTGCCAAAAACATCTTCAGTGGAGCATATGCCAGTTGCACGGAAACGAGCTGACAACTCCGTCACTTAATTCAACATTTGGATGGCCAAACGAGTGGCCCAAAAACATTTTCAGGGGAAATCGGCAAACAGCTGGAGGGCTGCGAAAATGTACCGGTTTTGGAATTTGAAGCAATTGAAGCAATTGAAGCGGGTTTTCCTGAACATGAAAAAATTGCAAGGGATCTTAACACGTGTCATAAATACATGGGAACATTAGCCACGCTGTGACAACGCGTACGTGGTCATCAAGACTGGCACATAAGCACCTGGGGAAGATTAACCATGCACAGTGGCAAACGACGGCTAATCATATTTTGTGCCTTTATATTAGTACTTAGCAACCTTCGTATTAACTTAAAATTCTGGCAGAATCTGTTGTTAGGTTAATGCGCTCATGTGGTTCACTTATAAGATCACACCCTCATTGCCATGATGGATCACGGAATCTGTGGAAGGCCATCCATACATCGTCATGTCTCACCCAGGATTTAAAGAGCGTTCTTGACCACGTAATTCGAAGGAATGGCTAATTTGGCCATCCGGAATCAATAGTTCTGGCTATGATCTCGGACTAGAGGAATCATTTCAGAGAACTTGGCTTCCGCATGATCCTTCGAGCAAGGACACAAAACTGCGATGCATCCTGTATATTCGAAATTTCTCAGTTCAGCTGCTCAGGGGGAGGATTATTTTGATCTAAGTAATTTGCAAACATGCGTCTTAAGGCTCTACGAGACCAGCCATCTTGTATTGCTTCATTCTCTTGTTAACCAACGGGCAAGCGTATTTCACAAATTACTCTGGCAATTTTGCACATTTTGGAACACCGTTTGTGGCTGACGCAAGATATATGATAAATAAAGAGTTCCCTGGTTTCAGAATTTTTATTGATCTTTCCCTTCATTTTTTATCTGCAGCGAAAGTCGTACCAAGGCGTCTTCCATAGTTTTATTAATTAATAAAAAAATACTTAAAGAGTCCAAAATGAAAATCTGAAACCAGGGAACTCTTTATTTATCGTATATCTTGCGTTAGCCACAAACGGTGTTCCAAAATGTGCAAAATTGCCCGAGCAATTTGTGAAATACACTTGCCCGTTGGTTAACAAGAGAAGGCAGCAAGGCAGCAATACAAGATGGCGGGACTCGTAGAGCCTTGAGCGAACCGCCATTGACTGCTCATTTAACCGACGATGAAATAATGAACCTAGGCAACAGTGACTGTAAGAACATTGTTGAGCGATTGGGCACGCAAAACTTTCCTTTTCACAATCGGGGAGTGGAGCGATGCGTTAAGTTGACAACAAAAGCATCTGCCGCTGTTTGCGGAAAAGAACAAAGGGATGGATTTATTAGAGTACGGTTGGAAGCACGGCAAATAATGCCAACCTTCGAAAGTAAGTCAGATTTCAGGGTAAAATTAATAAAGAACAGGAAATTGATTTGCCCTAATGGATGGGTGGTTGGGTTGGGCACGGGTGTAACTCGCTGTTCAGCCACCTAATCATGATGAGTTCTGGGATTTTTCTGAAACATGAAAAATGTGAAGAGCTGCACCGCGTGTAGTGTACAGTACTGCACATTTGCACAATAGGTTGTGCTTTTAGTGCAGCAGTGTACACACTAACACAAGTAGGAAACAAATCAGATGGTGAACACTATGTGTCAAAACATTGTAATTTTCCTTAAACATGGAGTACTGTTGCATTAAATTGGAACCATAAGATATTAGTTGCTTTGCCTGAAAAATCGTGCACATCTTTTAGGTACTAACAGATAGTTTTTGCGCAATTGGGAAAGTCTGTAGCGAACACTGTTCTTTTCTCACAACGGACATGAAAATGTGACGATTTTATCCAAATATCGAAATTTTGGATGTAAAGTGGAACCGTAAGATATCATTTGAAATCCGCTAAATTTTTTGCACATGGTTTACATGGCAATACACAACTTTTCCGCACTAGGGCATATCGAAATTCGAATTTTTTTTTACGCTCCTCCCTTATCTCTTTTCTAGCACAATGAACTTTGCTTCACAAAAATCGAAAACACACTGTGAATGTGAAGAAAAGATGACTCAAATTTTAACAATTTAAGCCGCCGACGCACCTGAATAAAATGGAGCATAAATTTTTCTGCACTACCTAAACCGAAATATACACATAGCGGCCCGGGTTATACGAAAACTAAAAACTACAGCAAAACAACTTCTTCCTCCCCTCATACAAGCAGTTCCGACCATAAATCTGTCGCAAGTGATGAGAACTCGCTAATAGTCGTTGTTTCCTTCTTCGTGGCTGGAGGCATGATCTGGAAGGGATAGTCTTCCTGATATGGGCATCATACTACTGGTAGAAACAAACAACTAAAACATCTTCTCTCTACTTTCTTCGGCTTGTCGCTGTTGTTATAGCCCTTTTTTATTTTCTTGTTTTGTTTGGTGTTAAACAACCACAGTGAACAAATCGATGAGCTATAAGCAGTCGCCCGTACCTAATTTAGGGTCACTAGTTGCGCGGAAGGAAGAGAGGGTAAGACAAACACGACATCCACGCCTCACCGGGATTCGAACCCAGACCCATCTCCAACGAATGACAAGAAGCCTGTGCTTAAACCACTGCGCCACCGGGATGGCCGTTATACACTGAATTACCAAACGTACGTACCTAGTATCGTGTGCGACCTCCTCTAGCCCGGCGAAGTGCAGCAACTAGACGTGGCGTCGATTCCATAAGTAGTCGGAAGACTTCTGGAGAGATGTTGACCCATGCCGTCTGAATAGCCCTCCCCTCACATTTCGCTGGTTTTCGTAGGTGCAGGGTCTTGGGTGCCAGTGGACCTTTCCACCACACCTATAAGTTCTCTATTGGGTTCATGTCGGGAGGACGTGTTGGCCACGGCATTCGTCGGAAATGTCCAGAATGCTCCTGGAACCAATTTTGGACAATTTGGGCTCGGTGACATAGTGCATTGCCCACTTGGAAAATCCCAAATTGTCACCCAGCAGAGCAGCAAAGCGATTGCCGGTTAATGGCGTGTTTACGAGGACCAGAGGACCTAAACTGTGCCACGTAAAGACACCCCACACATGTATGGAACCACCACCAGCTTGCACAGTGCCTTGTTGACAGCTTGGGTCCATGGCCTGTTAGGTCTGCACCACATCCAACCTACCATCAGCTCGTAACATCTGGTAGCGAGAATCATCGGGCCACGCCATATGTTGCCAGTCTTCCAGCGTCCAATTGCCGTGTTCACGAGTCCAAGTGAGGCGCTATGCCTGATGTCGTGGTGTCAACAAAGACAATCTGGTGGTTCTTCTGCTCCTATACCCCATGGACGCTAAATTACGCTGCACTGACCTGACGGATATGTTTCTGTTACCTCCTGCATTGAATGTGGATGTTGTTTGAGCCAGTGTTGCTGGTCTGTTAGCATGGACAATCCTGGGCAGACACCACTGGTCACGGTCATTCAGCACCAGCGTTCGGCCGCTGCGCTGTCCCCAGTGGGTGGTAATGCCTTTCACGAGGTATTCTCGTTACACACGTGGCACCGTAGATCAAGGAATGTTGAATATTCCATCCGTCTGGCTTCCACTGCAGAGCCTCGTTGAAAATACAACAATTCCCGTCGGCTTGCCGTAATCCCACTAGTGGTTGTTCAACTTTACTCACGAGATTACACCTCGCAACTGATAAAATTCGTAGCGCGCAGAAGCTTTTACACGACGGCAGCGCCAGTTAAATATTTTGATGCTGTCGCATGACGTTTTCACTACTATTCATGGCTTTCGGCACTTCACTGTATATAACTATTTGAGCAGGTAAACAGGCAGAAAGGATTACTGTCAATTATCCCCCTCGTAAATGACCACTTTAAATTAAAAAGCTTAAGGGAAAGCAACACTTTCTAATGCGCAAATTAATTCTTTCTGGACGCATTCGTCCCACTTCTTAGACAACGAATATACCATGGTGTTATGGTATTTACGGTACTGATGTGCATATTTAAAGAACGACGGCAGAGCTAAGAGGACCTCCCTCGTGCCGGAAAACCGTTTTAGATCACGCATGGTGTTATGGTACTTACGGTACTGATGAGCATATTCAAAAATCGATGGCAGAGCTAGGAGTACCTCCCTCCTGCAGGGAAATCGATTTAGATCACGCATGGTGTTATGGTACTTACGGTACTGATGCGCATATTCAAAGAACGACGGCAGAGCTAGCAGGACCTCCCTCGTGCAGGAAAATCGTTTTAGATCACGCATGGTGTTATGGTGCTTACGGTACTGATGTGCATATTCAAAGAACTATGGCAGTGCTAGGAGGACCTCCATCGTGCAAGAAAACCGTTTTAGATCACGCATGGTGTTATGGTGCTTACGGTACTAAGAACGACGGCAGAGCTAGGAGGACCTCCCTTGTGCAGGAAAACCTACTTAGATCACACATGGTGTTATGGTACTTACGGTACTGATGTGCATATTCAAAGAACGATGGCAGAGCTAGGAGGACCTCCATCGTGCAAGAAAACCGTTTTAGATCACACATGGTGTTATGGTACTTACGGTACTGATGTGCATATTCAAAGAACTATGGCAGTGCTAGGAGGACCTCCATCGTGCAAGAAAACCGTTTTAGATCACGCATGGTGTTGTGGTGCTTACGGTACTAAGAACGACGGCAGAGCTAGGAGGACCTCCCTTGTGCAGGAAAACCTATTTAGATCACACATGGTGTTATGGTACTTACGGTACTGATGTGCATATTCAAAGAACGACGGCAGAGCTAGGAGGACCTCCCTCGTGCCGGAAAAACGTTTTAGATCACACATGGTGTTATGGTGCTTACGGTACTAAGAACGACGGCAGAGCTAGGAGGACCTCCCTTGTGCAGGAAAACATATTTAGATCACGCATGGTGTTATGGTACTTACGGTACTGATGTGCATATTCAATTAACGACGGCAGAGCTAGAGGACCTCCCTCGTGCCGGAAAATCGTTTTAGATCGCGCATGGTGTTATGGTACTTATGGTACTCACGGTACTGATGTGCATATTCAAATAACGACGGCAGAGCTAGGAGGACCTCCCTCGTGCCGGAAAACCGTTTTAGATCACGCATGGTGTTATGGTGCTTACGGTACTAAGAACGACGGCAGAGCTAGGAGGACCTCCCTTGTGCATGAAAACCTATTTAGATCACGCATGGTGTTAAGGTACTTACGGTACTGATGTGCATATTCAAAGAACGACGGCAGGGCTAGGAGGACCTGCCTCGTACCGGAAAACCGATTTGCAGTGAAGTGTCAAAGGTCACCTAATAGTAGTAGTATGCAGTTTTTTTAACTGGCGCTGCCGTTTTAGGCCCAATACATCCTAAAACCCAGCTATTAAAACATAGCTTGAATTCCTCTGGACCGGATTATTTTAATTCATTACTTATACACTTAACAAATATCAATGACCAAAATCTCTTTAAAAAAACACTTACTGAGTTAGAAAATAAAAGATGCTTTCCTTAATTAAATCCAAACACTAATACTAATTAATTACTAAAACCACAAAGTCATTTCTAAATTCATTATTCTGAATTGGATTCCTGTACTAAGGCCAAACTCGCTTGTCTTACAATTTCAGGGAATGAAGGGCTTGTCAGGAATCCCAAGAAGCCTTCTCCGTTGTTCCATTTGATGTTCAATTAATAGTCTTCGTATGCATAATTTATTGTAACTTCATATTGTCACGTAACAGCATAAATAAATAAAATTATTATTATTAATATTAAGGCTTCGACACACGCCACCATTTTCATCAGTTGCGATATGTGATGTCGTGCGTCAGGTTGGACAACCGCTACTAAGATTATGCAGAGCCGACGTGAATTATAGGAGTTTTAACGAGGCATGGTAGTGGAAGCTACACTGGTGTGCAAAAAATAAGGACGAAGAGGGGAAATTAGCATAACAGCGGAACGAGCAGGCAGAACGGACCGAAAGACCACTCAGGAGATAGACTAGGGTCCGGTACGGTAGGGCATGCTCATATATGCAGCATGACGTAGGGGGTGGTTGGGGGGGTAGTGTCGGAAGGGTATAAAGCACACAGGCGGTGTACGCTCAGCAATTCGGTGAAAGCTATTGCACGGTGTACACCGGTTTGAACGACGTCGAGTCGCTGCCACCGTGTGATATGGCCAACAGGCAATCCAGTAGACGACATCTGGATGACTTTACCCGAGGTCGCGTCATAAGGAAGTTGGAAGAAGGTCGAAGTGTGACTAGTGTGGCCGGGTAGTTCGGGATCGCTCACAGCATCATTTCACGAGCTTGGAGAACATTTCAAATGACAGGAACAGCTGTCCGAGAGTTTAGCAGTGGTCGTCCACGAGCAACCACGGCGGCGGACGACCGGTATATTGTCCTACAGGAGAGAAGAGACAGACGGCAGACAGCGGGAGAAATCGCAATCCACATGCAACAGACAAATGGACGTCCGTTATCGCGTTTTACCGTGGCCAGGAGGCTGCACAAATTTGGTCTATTTGCACGACGACCAGTACGGTGTGTGCCATTAACGCCTGCTCATCGGAGACGGCGGTTTTTGTGGTGCCAGGAACACAAGAACTGGACACATCAGCAATGGGGTCGAGTTCTCTTTACGGATGAGAGTCGATTTAGTCTTAAGAGCGATTCTGGACGTATACACATCTGGAGAGAGCAGGGCACACGCAATTACACCTCCAACATCATCGAAAGGGACCGATTTGGAGGTGGCAGAGTTCTCGTTTGGGGCGGTATCATGCTTCGTAGCCGTACTGACCTCCACATCTTCCAAAGAGGTTTAGTCACTGGTGTCCGCTATTGTACCGAGGTTCTCCTGCCTCACGTGCGTCTGTTTAGAGGTGCTGTGGGTCCTGAGTTCCTCTTCACGGACGACATCGCTACACCTCATCGTACAGTGGCTGTCGCAGAGCTTTGGAGAGTGAAGATATTTAACGCATGGATTGGCCCGCAAGGTCCCCGGACCTACATCCAATCTAACACGTGTGGGACCTTCTCGGGAGAAGCTTAGCAGCACGTCACCAGCCGCCAGCAACGATTTCGCAGCTGCGATTGGCGCTACAAGAGGAATGGGCCGCGATGCCTCAACAGCTCCTTGTCAACCTCGTCCTCAGCATGGACAGACGTTTAAAATCCTGCAACGCAGTCAAGGATGATCATATCCCTTACTAAAGACTGGATTTTTCTTCGCAGCCGCCTATCACATGGAGGTTTCTGTCTTCTGCCCAGTTGTGCTCGAAGCTACCTTTTCAATAAAGTGCCTTTGTATCCTTTGGATTCCTTGTTTGGACGGTTTTGCCCACTTGTCCCATATTCTTACATCTTGGGGATCTTATGGTATGATTTGAGTCGATGTGGAAGTCCCATATTCTTACATCTTGGGGATCTTATGGTATGATTTGAGTCGATGTGGAACACTTCTGCACGACGTTACATTCGAAAAACCGTCTCGTCCTTAATTTTTGCACGCCAGTGTAGATGGATGGGACATTCAATTTCTGAAGTTGTGCGAACGATCGATATTCCTCGATCCATGGTGTCACGTGTGTACCGAGAATACCTCGCGGAAAGCATAACCAGCCACCATGGGCAGCGCAGTGGTCGACCACGGGTGCTGAATGACCGTGATCAGCGGCATTTGACCACGGTTGTTCATGCTAACAGACAAGCGACACTGGCTCAAATGACATCCACATTCAATGCTGGAGGTACCAGAGACATATCCATCAGGTCAGTGCAGCGTAGTTTAGCGCCCATGGGGTATGGGAGCAGACAGACCCACCAGAGCTCCTTTGTTAACACCACGACATCGGACATAGCGCCTTAGCTGGACTGGTCAACACGGTAAGTAAACCCTAGAAGACTGGCAACATGTGGAGTGGTCCGATGACCCACACTGCCATTTGTTACGAGCTGATGGTAGGGTTTGGGTGTGGGGCAGACCCCATGAGGTCATGGACCCAAGTTGTCAACAAGGCACTGTGAAAGCTGGTGGTGGGTCGATATATGTGTAGGGTGTGATCATGTGACACGGCTTGGGTTCTCTGGTTCTCGTAAACACATTAACATGTAAGTGTTTTGCTGCTCTGCTGGATGATCATCTGCAGCCATTCACGGACTTCATGCATCCGAACAACGACGGGATTTTCCAGACGGACAATACACTAAGTCATCGGGCCCAAGATGTCCAAAATTGGTTTGAGGTACATTATGGAGAGTTCCGAAGGATGGTGTGGCCACCAAGTTCGCCTGACGTGAACCCGATAGAGCACGTATTGGACGTGGTCAAAAGGTCCATTGACACCCAAAGTCCTTCACCTACAAATACCAGGGAACTGTGAGCGGCTATTGAGACGGCATGGCTCAACATCTCTACAGAATTCTTCCGGCAACTTGTAGAATCGACGCCACCTCTAGTTGGTGCACTTCCCCGGGCTAGAGGAGGTCCTACACGATACTAGGTACGTATCACATGACATTCGGTACTTCAGTGTACACTGAAGAGCTATTGAATTAGAGATACCTGTCTAGTAACGTGTAGTACCACCTTTCGCCCTGATGACGGCGGCGATTCGTCTCGGCATGGACTCGACAAGACACCGGAAGCGTTGGGAAGCCATACGGATCCACGACCCCTGAACAAGCTCCCACAGTTCACGAAGATTTGATGGAGGGGGTCAGAGCCTCGAACATCTCTCCCGATGGCATCCCTGATGTGCTCGATAGGATTGAGGTCAGGTGACCTAGCTGGCCAAGGAAGCAAGGTCACGTCGGTGGAGTGTTCATCCAACCATTCGGATACAATTCGGGAGCGATGGCACGGTGCGTTGTCTTGTTGCAAGATGAGGTCCCCAATGGGATGTAGAATACGTACAAACGGGAGCAAATGGTCGTCCAGGATATCCCGGTAACGTTGACCTGTGAGGGACGACGTCACACGTACCAGGGGTCCAATTTCAGTCCACGTAAACAGTCCCCAGACGAGAATGCCACCCCCACCAGCTTGAAGAGTACCCTGCTGGAAAGAAGGATCCATCGCTTCATGTGCTTTGCGCCGTACTCGTATCCTGCCATCCGCATGTATCAACGTGAATCTCGACTCATCAGTCCAGGCAACATTTTCCCACATGTCTAGGGTCCAGTGGCGATGTTCCCGCTCACATGCTAATCTTTGCACCCTGTGATGTGCGGTCAGCAGCGGTACCCTCGTGGGACGATGGCTTCTGTACCCCATAGCGAGGAGATGGTTCTGGATGGTGTGGCTGCTTACACGTTTTTGTACACCAGCGTTAAATTGCCGAGTGATTTCTTGCGCTGTGGCCCGTCTATGCGCTGTTACAATGCGAGCTCGGCGACGATGACCCCGCTCATCCACACGCTGTTGTCCACGGCAGTTGGCCCTTGCAGGGATGGGTCTACCGGGTTCGATGTACTCACGGTGCACCCGTGTCACAGCGGCTCGTGAAAATCCCAGTGCCTGCACGACTTTCGAGATGAAGTGACCCATTCGTCGGGCCCCGACAATTTTCCCACTGTCAAATGCGCTTAGATCCTTCGTCTTACCCATACTGCGTTCGACTCTTACTGATTCACGTCGCATCACTCCTTATATTGTCGAATCGCTGCATACGTCATATCGTTTCCGTTTACAGGGCCGCCCACAGTGCCATATTTGCATAACGCCAGCTGTCTCTAATTCAATTGCTCTTCAGTGTATATCACTGATGTTGTTAAGGTGCTGACGGTGTTGTTGAGGAAATTCAGGGGAAGACGGCAGAGCTGGGAGGATCTCTCTCGTGCAGTTTTCACCACATCCCCTTCCATTCCGAAACTCACGAACCCACTTAGCAAAAGTGCGATAAGGCTACGTCTTTTTTTCACTGGCTCCCTGCAGTCCTTTGTGACTCTGTTTTTCATATTTCATTCGGACACCTTGAATGTTTTGAAGTACTGCTCTTCGTACTCGCTGAACATATTTCTCCGGGTATCACGAAACAGCCTCCAGGTAACCTTACTCAAATATTTAAATTCTATGTGTTGTTGGAAGTTTATGACGACCAACAATCGGCAGAAACATCCAGCATATTAATACACTGAGTTTTGACCAATGCCTCCAGCAGTACAGCGTAAGTGCAATGTTTCAAATAAACTGCCGGACAATTGCTAAGGACGGATGGCAATAGCAACGATAGCAACCATAAAATGGAAGGCAGGAAAATGTGGAAATTAGCATAAGTGCGGGATACAGTAAGACGTGTTGTGCGCATGCAAATTTTGGATTGCCGAACTTGTTCGTGACGTCATAGCGCTGATAAGAGATATAAAGGATTTGACGCGTATTGACCGCTGTTGTCCAAACGCAAAGTTGAAAGGAAAAGAATCAATTGACGAACTTGCAAGTTTCAGTATGTCTTCCCGACATCACCTAGATGATTTTACACGTGGCCGTATTATTGGCAAGACTGAATAAGGGCGAAAAATAACAGATGTTGCCATGGAGTTCGACGTCAGCCACAGTGTTTTTTCAAGGCTTTGGAAATCATTTCAAGCAAATAGAGAGTGTAGCAAACGTCACGGGGAGGTCGTGTTCGCAGTACGACACCTGCAAAAGATCGGTACACAGTGCTATCAACAAAAAGACACCAGCGCAGCACAGCTAGTGAGGTAGCAAATCAGTTTATGGCTGCTACTGGCAAGCGGATCTCCCGAAAAACTGTCGCAGACGTTTGCATGAAGGATTACTATACGCCCGCCGTCCTGTTGTGTGCATCCCATTGTCCAGACGTCACCGTACCGCCCGTTTGCAATGGTGCCATCAACATCGCAATTGGACTGATAACGACTGGTCTGCTGTCCTCTTCTCAGATGAGAGTAGATACAGTCTATCGTCTGATTGTCTACGACAACTGATCTGGCGTGATAGTGGTACTGCATATTGTCCAGCAAACATACAGGAAAGGGACCGATATCCGACATGTAGTGTCATGGTATGGGCTGGCATCATGATCAATGGCCGTACGTCCCCCTATGTGCTTCCAACTGGGACTATGACTGGCCAACGATACATTAATGATGTTCTGCTACCTCATGTTCGCATGTTCCGTGGTGCTGTCGGTGATAGATTCATTTTCATGGACGACAACGCAACATGTAATCGAACAGTCGCTGTCCAGGAGTGTCTTGAGAGCGAGGATATTCAACGCCTCGTATGGCCAGCCCGTTCTCCAGATATGAATCCCATTGAAAATGTGTGGGATGCTTTGGGGAGGAGTCTTGCTGGTCGCCAATGCCCTCCAATAAACAAGGACACCCTCATCCGTGCACTGAAAGAGGAATGGGATAAATTACCCTAACAGCTGCTTGATAATGTTGTGCAAAGCATGACACGACGTGTGGAATCTTGCATCGCCCTCCATGGTGGCCGTATCCCGTATTGACATCTTACGCCGGAACGCCTGCGGACGGTAATTGCATTTTTTTTCACGTTTACGTATCCTGCACAAAATGGCCTGTTTGTCCCTTGAACACGTTCCAAAGCCTTCTGGATTTCAGAGCACAATAAATTGTCTTTCTTGTAATGTCCTGGCATTCTGACATTATTTTATTTCACTTGGCATCCAACCGCACTTACTTTTTTATGCGCTATATAGCCGTTTATGATCCGTCCTTAGCAATTGTCCAGCAGTGTATTACTCGAATGACCCTATGCAGAAGTTATTTAGGAACATTTGTATATATTATTAGGTGTAGAAATAAGTTTTAAAGCGTTTTAAGACAAGGCAACATGTAATTTGAGAGAAAACAACAATATCTTTACGAATCAAAATATGCGCCGTCATTATATATCACCTTCCGCCATCGGTCGGCCAGCTGACGGATTCCAGCCATGAAGAATACTTCGCCGTGTGACGTGATGAAGTCATCAACCCATTTTTGCACTTCGTCACATGTCCGGAACCATACAGCAGACAAACCATGTTGCATAGATCGGAACAAATGATAGTCTAAAGGGGTTATGTCGGGACTATACGCCGGGTGCACCAAAACTTCCCAACCAAGCGTCAATAAGGTTTCCTTGACCGATTTCGCAACATGCGGAATATTCAGCATCCAGCAGTGTTGTCATGCAGCAAATTCACGGGACGGAATCATTTGCCTGTGAATGCGCGTTTCCGACAGATTTCCTGGTTCAATCGCAGCAATTGTTGCTTGTAACGATCAGCAGCAACAGTTTGACCCTGTTCCAATAGTTCATAATAGAGCCCACCCTTCACATTCCACCAGATGCACAGCAGAACTTTCTTGGAGTGAATATTGCGTTGCGGTGTCGAAGTCGTTGCTTCACCTAGGTCTGTCTACCCAGTGTTTTTTGCGTTTGGGATTGTCGTACCATATCCACTTTTCATCACCCGTAACAATTTCCCACAGGAAAGACTTTCTGTGTTAATAACACAGGTTTGCGAGGTAATCCTTTTTTCTGCACCGTTTTAGGTGTTTCTAATGTTTTTCGATACGCTGAGTTCAGAAATGCTGAGCTTTTCCCTCTCTCACGTAAGGTTTTCCCACAAAGTGAGGATGAAGATCCAGGTAAATCACACAGAAGATCTAGCAGAGTCAAAAAACTTTTTTACAAATAACTTAAAAATAAGCTTTATTTTACATTTTATTAATTTGTTATATTTGTTATAGCTACTACAAAGTCAAAAATCTTTATAATGTCTCTTCTTCTTCCCTCGAAGCTCCGTTTAGAAGTTTTTCTCCTGTGCACTGCTTGCGGCTCATCCCTTCAGCATCCAGCAGTAGTCTGCTATCATGTTCACATTCCACCGGCTCTGATACATCCGTTCCATTTCCTTTATGTCCAGGTAGAATCTCTCTCCTTGTTCTTCACTGACAGCGCCTAGTTTTCTGGGAAATAGCCTAGACGGGAGTTCAAAAAGTGGAGCTTCAAGCTCATTGAGCAGTCCAAGTTTTTGAAGTTCTCCAGCATGTTTCCTACGAAGCTCTTGAAGTCAAGGTCTTTCTGGTTGCCAAGAAACTTCTTTACAACTTCTTTAAAGGATTTCCAAGTCGATCTCTCAATGTCAGCCATTTTGGTTTCAAAGGTTTCGTCTTTCATGTGTTTTCGAATGTCAGGACCGACGAAAACCCCTTCTTTCAGCTTCGCTTCTGACAGCCGTGGAAACTTACTTGCCAGGTACTTGAAAGTATCACCATCTTTTGGAAGGGCTTTCACAAACTGCTTCATGATGCCAAGTTTGATGTGAAGTGGAGGCAGGAGTACTTTTTGGTTCCACCAGAGATTCGAAGTGCACGTTCTTTCCCCCTACTTTTAGTGTCCTGTTTGGCCACACCTCCTAAATCCAGTGCTTGGTTTTAGCACGACTGTCTCATTCGCAGAGGAAACAGGGGTACTTGGTGTAGCCACCCTGTTGACCAAAGTATATAGAGAGCACTTTCAGATCGCCACGGATGGTCCATTTGTATTTCTTGTAGTTAATCTTGGTCAGGATCAAGGCTAAATTTTCATACCCCTCTTTCAAATGAACGGAATGTTCAACCGGTATAGAAGCGTATTTGTTGCCGTCTTGAAGAAGTACAGCTTTCAGACTTCTTTGTGATGAGTCAATTAAGAGTCTCCAATCTTCCGCCTCATGCTGAATTTTAAACATTTGCATCAAACCGATGACATCGGAGCAGTAAACAAGTTCATCGTCTTGAGAAAAGTAAGGCACATAGTCTTTCTCTCGGTTTCGAAACCAAAAGAAAAAAGTTGCAGGGTTTAACAAGTTCTTCTCCTAGAGTCTAGAGCCTAGCAACTGAGCAGAATCTTTTGGAAGGGCCAGATATCGGATCAAGTCGTTCAATTCTGATTGTGAAAACAGCTGGGGCTGACTGCAGTCTTCGACTTGAAAATAGTAATCAGAATTGTCATCTGACTCGCTCCCTGAGGGTTCAGGCACATCGTCTAGCCTTTCTGGAGGCAAAGGTATGGGGATGTCAGATCCGTGAGGCACAGGGCGCAGTGCAGATTCAAGGCTTGTGTAGAAGATTTCTTTTTTGTTTTTTAAGCTGTACCCCTGTATGTTGCACGAACAAAAGTAGCAGGCATCGCTGTGGTTTCGGGGCTCAAACAATTCATCAAAGGTATACGAAATGCTACAATAAGTTTCGAAGGAAACTTAAAACGTGTCCAAAGCTCAAAGCCTGCTTTCAATGAGTGAAAATAGCCCCCAAAAAATAAATTAATTCCAGTAAGAAAAGTTAAATTAGAAGAATGAGCATACAGAACAGCCCTACCGTGCCTGAGAACAACAATGCTCATACTGCAACACCTGATCATATCATATGATCATATGTAGAGGATTTTAGGAAGGGAGTGTCTGACCCCAGGTCTTAAACAACCCTTAGAAATAGGAAGCTAGGAGATGTGGGCTAGAGTGCCCGATAGGAAAGTGACACGGAAGCGAAGTAGAATGGGGGAGGAAGACGCCCTTATTTATTACCGGGGGCCAGTACCCGGGGTCCGACGGCTTAGCGTGCCCATCCGACGCACGGGGGATATTTAGTGGATCGAACCTGAGGTCCTTTCCGCGAAAGTCACGAATGTTGCCCACTAGGCCACCCGCGGCCCTATACTGCAACACTTATGGGGCGTACCAACTGAAAGCAGGGGCAGGCCCTTTGCAGCACCATCTAGCGTCTAACTTTAGAACCTTCCTGGTGGGTGACAGGTCAAGTCCTTGAGCAGATTTCAAAAACCAGAATTAATGCTGTGAAAAAACCCTTACGAGTTATCAGCGCAGGCCAGAATACTTAAATACCCTCCTTGTTAGCAGGGAAGCTTTTCTCTGCTCCCAAGAGTTCAAAGAGTATTATAATACCTAATTATCATCATTCCTCCCAAACCTTTGAACTTTAATTATTACTATTTTTTTACCTTTTATTTTTATAAATATTTTTAAGAGATTTTTCTAGAGGTTTTATGCTTTTTTTTGCGTATATATTTTTTAATTATAACCTTTTTTTTTTACTATCAGAGGAGAGGAAAAGAATTTTGCATTATAGGTTCCTCAATTGATTGCTGACAACATCATTGCCTAAACCTCTAGAGATTAGCTTTAATTTAGACAATTCATTCAGTCAACAAGATTTAAATTAAATTAAGCTTTCCATCCAAATTCTATATAATTTGAGAACTATTTTTCTTAATGCGATTTTTAAGAAGTTTCTAGGTACTTGGTTTCCGAGAAACTGTTTGATTAAAATAATAACATGTTTTTCTAGTTCAGAGTTTAAGCTACATATTCTAGAAAGCCTTAGTGCTTGTGATATAAGTACATTTTCTATTACTTTATTGGAAATATTGCTCCACCACATACCATATTTGACAATTTTAAATTTAAACTGATTTCTCTTATCATAAAGACTTATGATTGGGTTACCTGCATTGAGATTAATAGTTAAATCCAAAAAATCAAGGACGTGGTTATTATCATTGGTTTTATTAAGCTTAAGGCTTATAGGATAAATAGCAGCAAAGTCTTTTTCTATATTTCCTGAACTATTAAAGCAAAGGAGGTCATCAATATATCTGTATGTATGAGAGTAACTTTCCTGATAGGATGAATTTAACTTCATGAATTGAAATTCTTTAAAATACAGGAACAAGTTGTATACGCTCGTTGAATGGGAACTCCCCATAGGTATTCCATTAACCTGTTTGAAAAACTTGTTATTGTAGAGGATAAAGTTATTTTTAATACAACAATTTGGAAGCGTACGCCAAGAACTTTCCAAAATAATGTTGGAGATTTGAAATTCATTGAAGAGTAACTTGAGTGTACTAATAATATCTTCGAGCGGAAGGCTGGTATACAGGTTTTCAAAGTCATAGCAATTAGCCTCTGCCGGCGTGTTATCAAGAATTTCCGAAATGACCTCAGCGTTGCTTTTAATGATCTAGAAGTTCTTACATGTTAGGTTTACTTTGGATTTAATAATGTTTAATACCTGTTTCAAAACTGATTCAAAATACTGATCTATTACTTTTTTAGGACTTTTGGCACCACTAGCTATGAATCTGAATTTCACCGGTTCCTTATGAAATTTTGCAGTAGCAAAAAGATAAGGAAATTGCTTTCAGTTGTTACACCCCATAGGTGTAGCGGTATGAGCATTGTTGTTCTCAGGCATGGTAGGGCTATTCTGTATGATCATTCTTCTAATTTAACTTTTCCTACTGGAATTAATTTATTTTTTGGGGGGCTATTTTCACTCATTGAAAGCAGGCTTTGAGCTTTGGACACGTTTTAAGTTTCCTTTGAAACTTATTGTAGCATTTCGTATACCTTTGATGAATTGTTTGAGTTCTATTTAGTGGTTCTGAACCTTGCTGTGGACCAAATGATTAGTACAGCATTGTGTAAATATGTGAACTTGTACCAGCTAAGCAACACCTCACATGTAATATCTTCTTTTAACTGTAAGTAAGTCGTTTTATACTTTTATTTTATTTTTCTTGTAGGAATTTGTGAATTTGCACTTAGCTTAATTTTAATATTTTCTTGTGTATCTTGGGCCTAAAAATTGCTTCAATGGTGCTTGCTTCCATGCCCTTTGATATTAAAATTTTTTTATTTTATTTTGCTGAATAATTTATCTTTTAGGTTTTTGCTGTGGGTTTAAAGCATTTTCTTTGTAATTATGTGACATGCAACTTAGTTATCTTGATTCACTCTCGGGAATTGCAACTGTAAATTGCTCCTTGGGCAATTATTGACTCCTTTTTCCTAAATTTGTTGATTGCTTCCTTATCATATTTGTATTTTTGCTTTTTCCGGTATTAATTAATTTTTTTGTTTATTATTTAAAAAAAAAAGATGTTTGGTGTTTCCTGTTTATTTTCTGGCTGGCGGGTTTAAGGTTTCACTTTATATGTGACAAGTTTAAAGTATCCCTTTTGTACCATTTATTGGTTTGATTTTTTATTACCTGGATTTGTGTTATTTGGGAGCTTGGCTCTCTTTCTTTCATTTTTTATTTTTTTTTGTGTGATTATCTTTGTTGCTGTGCGTTCGGGCAAATGTGTTTTAGTTTGCTGGGTTTGGGTTTTTATTAGAAATCCCTTTTAATTGACATTTCCCCCTTAAATTTAATCGGTCCCTATAGCAAACTAAAATATCAGAAACCCACAATTTTCTGGTCTCAGTAGATTAATGAGTGATTTTCTTGTTGATTGCCCTTGACGAAGCCGACAAGGAGTGAGTCATTAATATGCTTCCCCGCATTCTTCTGTTCGTTAAATTTTCATCGCTTGAAGCTCGCCTGCTTCCGGTGGGTGGAAAATTGTGATAGTTGTTCTTTTTTTCCTTTCCCTTTTTTTGTTTTTTCTATGTTCAAAATTTGCTTTTATGTTTCGCATTTTTATGTTATTTGATTTTTCTTCTATGCAGCCACTGGCGCTTTGGAATTTCAAATTTGTTCATGGTTTTTGTTTTTTCACTTTATATGCTTTTGCTATATATACATACTAGTATAATGGGATGTAAGGTCAGGTGTTGCGCAACATCACAGCCTCTACTTGACAAATGTCAACCCCACCTTCTCGTGGTGCATCCTGTTCCCACTAAAGGGGCTCTGACGACCGCCAATAGCGGTATAACTATACCATCGGGATTAGAGGAAATGCTATCTCACACTCAACAGCCCGCTTGGCCAGCGTGGTGAGTTATGGACAAACCCCTCCAAAATGACTCCACAACTTAAATCTTGGCCCTCAGTCTCCGGCAGCTGGAATGTACCTGGCCAAGGCAGCGGCCAGTGCGACATGAAGGCAGAGGGTGCTAAGAATCCCCGGAGGACCGGACTAGGCTGCCATCTGATGCTGACCTTGGCAACGTACAATGGACGCTCCCTATCTTCTGATTCAAGGCTTCTTGAATTGGAAGAGGAACTACAAAGGATCAAGTGGGACATCGTGGGGCTAAGTGAGGTAAGGAGAAAAGGAGAAGATCTCATCGAACTGAAAAGTGGACATCTCTTCTACTAACGTGGGACTGATACTGGCAGAACTAGTGGTGTTGGATTTATAATAAACAAGAAACTGAAGGATAAAGTTGTAGAAGTTGAAAGTTTCTCTGACAGAGCTGCACGACTTGTTATCCAACTCACGAGAAGATGCCAGGCTCAGAATATTCAAACTTATGCAGCCACCATAAGTCATCCTGAAGAAGAATTTGAAGAATTTTATGAGGAAATTCGTCATCTAAATAATAATGGCAAGCAGCACTTGAAGATAATTATGGAAGATTTCAATGCAAAACTAGGGCAACGGCAACAGAATGAAACTTTAGTAGGTAAATTCGGTCACGGCAATAGAAACCAGCGTGGAAATACGTTCGTAGAGTTTGCAGAGGCAGAAGGGTTTTTCATCTTGAACTCCTTTTTCAAGAAAAAGACACACAGGAAATGGACATGGAGACATCCAAATGGGACGACAAGTGAAATTGATTTTATAATGTGTAACAAAAAACACGTCATCGAAGACTACAGTGTGCTAAACAAGTTCAACACAGGTAGTGACCATAGATTGGTGAGATGTAAGGTGCACCTACACACTAAACTCGAACGTGGCAAGCTCATAAGACAAACAAAATGTATTGACATAACCAACCTTAAAAAACATCATAATACCTTCAAGTTGGAACTGAGGAACAGATTCTCTGCTTTAGAAGGATTAACATCGGAAGAAGTGGATATTTCGGAAGTTAACAGAAAAGTAACCAAAGCTCTAATGGAAACAGCAACAAAATTAGCTGGGTCTAAGAACAAGTTGCATGTGAACAAATTATCAGGAAACCCCAAAATGTTGATGCAAAAAAGAAGAGAGATGAGGACAACTAAAGAAGATGTGACTTCCAAAGTGGAATACATAGAGCTATGCAAGACAGTACAAAAAAGTATCACTGAAGACGTAAGGAAATTCAACTGTGAACTAGTGAGGAAAGCAATTGAAAACAACCAAAGCCTAAAGATAGCAAAGGGACATCTCAGTAAGGGAAGAAAACAGATTATGGCATTGAGAAAAGAAGAAAGTTCTGTAACAAGAAATAGAGGCGAAAGTTTGACAAGAGTGAAAGATATCTACTACAAATTATATGAAAGGGATTATACGTGTACTCCAGAAATCATGAAAGGTACCATGCAGTACTAGAGTTCTTCCAGTCGTCCCAGCAGAAGGTTCACATGCAATCAAGAACATGAAGCGGCGAAAAGCTCCTGAAGAAGATAGAATTACTGTAGACATCATACAAGAAGCAAGTGGAGAAATTGAAACACTGCTCGCCCAAATTTTCACTCGATGCCTTAATGAAGGGAAGATTCCTGAGGATTGGAACAACGCTACAATGATCCTGCTACATAAGAAAGGTGACATTGAGGATCTCGGGAACTACAGACCTATCAGCCTCCTATCAGTGGTTTATAAAATCTTCACTAAAGTTCTTTCACACCGCTTGAAGGTAACACTGGACATGGATCAACCGAGAGAACAAGCTGGATTCAGGAGTGGCTACAGCACTATGGCTTATATCCACGTACTGAGAGAACTAATTGAAAGAGCGAGGGAATATTAAATTCCATTGTGCATGGCTTTTATCGATTATGAAAAGGCTTTCGATTCGGTGAAACCATCAGCAGTTACAATGGCTCTGAAATCCTGCGGTATTGAAGATGCATACATTAATATTATTAATAACATCTATGAAAATGCAAGTGCAAAGATTCGGCTGTTTGAAAATACAACACACATAAAAATTGGAGAGGAGTGAGACAAGGTGACACCATATCTCCGAAGCTCTTTAATGCCACATTGGAAAACGTCTTTCAATCACTGAACTCAGAAATAAAGGGATAAATATTAATGGAGATTATCTAACTCACCTTCGTTTTGTTGATGACGTAGTCATATTTGCAGCTACCCCATCAGAGCTGCAGAGTATGATCCAGGAACTTCCTGACAAGAGTAACGAAGTGGGATTAAAAATGAACTTTCAGAAGACAAAAGTGATGTTCAATGCTTTTACAAGAAATGAAGATTTATCGGTTGATGGAGAAAAGCTGGAGATAACAGACACGTACGTTTATCTTGGACAGCAGATATCAAGTGAGGGTCACATTGATGAAGAAATTAATCTGCGTACAAAACTTGCCTGGAGAGCTTTTGGAAGAAACAGCATAATTTTCAAGAGCAATATGCCACTATGTCTTAAAAGAAAAGTGTTTGATCAATGCATCCTTCCAGTGCTTACGTATGGTGCACAGACGTGGACCTTACCTAAAAGAGAAATACAAAGGCTACAGACAACTCAAAGAATGCACGGATAAGTGCATGCTTTTTGTAACCAGGATGAGATAAGAAGAGGAACTCGTGGATCCGAAAAATGACAAGAGTGGAAGACATCATGATCAGAGTTAAATCCCTGAAATGGCAATGGGTTGGACATACTGCCAGAAGAACAGACCATCGATGGACAGCCGTAATTTTAGATTGTATTCCAAGGGACAGGAAAAGACCCAGAAGAAGACCACATGGGAGATGGGTGGATGAAATTCGAAAGTATGCGGGAGTAACATGGAGGAGACTGGCCCAAGACAGACCGTTGTGGAAGAAACTTGGGGAGACCTTCCAGCAGTGGATTGATAATGGTTGACAATGATGTTGATGGTGATATATATATAATGTGTGTATGTGTGATCGGACCTCTCCAGATTTTGAAACATGAATACGCCACTGGCAGAGAGTAAAATGTTTCGGTAAAAAGAGATTGGGCCGTGCCTTCACATTGCAATCTAAGTGCCGATTTTATTTCAGTAACTTCTTTTTTCATGAACGTTCTGAGGAGGTTCTGATTCCCCAAACCATTTGCTTGCTCACAGTACGCACTAAATGAAAACGAGCTTCGTCGGAAAACCATGTGTTGAAAAGATTTTCACATTTTCCTTTTGCTCAGACTATGGACTGAAGATGTCTTCCTTTGTCGTAGTTAGGAAGATTATGCAATACATATTTTTTTTATTGAAAAAACTTCAGATTTGTGTGTTTTTCACACAGAAATCTGTTTGGTGTGAAAATACTTTTTACACCAAACATTTCATAAGCACGAGTTGCCTTCTTTGCTGTCTTGCTAGTGATTTGCTGAATGGCCGAACGAAGTCCTTCAACTGCTTCAGGAGACCGCACAATTGGAACACCTGATGGAACCTTTTCCGTCGCACTTATTTCTTGTTCAAACTTGTTTGAGCAAGCGAAGAATGGCGTTTCTTGCTGGTGCCTAGGAAGTTCGAAAACATCTCGAAATCTCCTTTGTGGCGCTAACGCTCTTCTTTTATCTCTCTGCTTAACTGTAAACCTACAGTGATCCGCCATTTTATAGAACTTTCTCCCATCGAGCTTATATTAGCTGGAGACACCACTGAATCTGCTGCCATAGGTCACAGCTAATCGTTGGCGTGACGTCACATACAGGCAAAAAAGAACTAAATTACACAGTTGATAAAACAGTAAGCTGGTGTATAATTGATAAAGATTATTCAATTCGCCATTTTATCCGTCTATACACCCAGAAGCTTTTGTTCCATTGGTTTCAAAGCAGCTTCAAGTTGTCTGCGGCTGCGTCTTGCCTGAATGTGACGTCAGTTGCAGCACGGACGGTGTCTTATGGCGGTCAGTGCTGCGTGGATAGGAGTGGTGTCTCCACCTAATATGAACTCGATGCTTTCTTCTGCATAGATGGTTTTCCATAGTGCTTAATATCTATTAGCGACATTTCCAAGAACTACTGATCATTACCACAAAACTGAAATAAGGTAATATACACTGGCGGAAAGTGAAAAAAGAACACTAAGAAGGAATTGGCGGACGATCACGAAATTTACATATGCTAATGGGGTCAAGTTTACGTAGGTGTGATGTTAATTTCGGGACCAACCGGTGAGCGCTTACGCCACAGCATGGCATAATATGCAAATTATCGTCGGTGGTATTTAAGGAGTACGGCGAAGTGAATGTAATCAGTCGTCGGCGTACGGACACGTGCCAAGACCCTGAAAAAGCTGCAATGCCTGGACATGGAAGGCGTGTACGGTTTCAGCAGTTACGGATTTTGAGCGAGGTCGTCTAGTCGGAATCCGCGAGGTCGGGTGGTCGTATCATCCTATTTCAAAGCGAATTGGACGGGAAGTATCGGTGTCGGTACGACGGTGGCGTAGATGGTCCGAGGAACATTCCCACACGAGAAGACGTGGAACCGGGAGTCACAGACGGACTGATGAGCGGACCGATCGACGCATAAGAAGAGCGGCGTTGTCAAGCAGAACATCCAATGCGACGCAAATCCGAGCTGCCGTTGCACCTGAGGTGACTGTGCGAACAATCCGCAACCGTCGCTGGACGTGTGTCTCTAGCATGTGTACCTCTGACTCCAGCCCAACGTCAGGAACTGCTGCAGTGGTGTCGCCAACGTCTGCACTGGAGAACGCAATGGCGATCTGTCGTGTTAAGCGATGAAAGAACATTCTGCTTGGGAGCCTCCGATGGCTGTATGCGTGTTCGCAGACGCACAGGGGAACGTCTCCACCCTTCTTGCATCCGCCAGCGACACACAGGTCCTACACCTGGTCTCCTGGTGTAGGGAGCAATCAGCTATCACTCCCGTACACAACTAGTGTTTGTACCGGGTACGTTAAACAGCACCACCAACATCAACAACATCATTCAGCCCGTTGTTGTGCCATTTGTGAGGTCGGTCCATCGTGGTGTTTTCCAGCAAGATAACGCACGTCCACACACGACACGTGCAACGCAAAATGCACTTCAGGGTGTGAGACAACTTCCATGGCCTGCTCGTTCACCGAATTTGTAACCCATTGAGCACGTGTGGGATTTTATGGGACAACGACTTATTCGGTCTCCACGGCCAGCCACGACCATCCCCGATTTACGCGTCCAGGTTGAGGATGCTTGGAACTCAATACCCCAAACTTACATCCAACATCTGTACGACAGACTATATGCCAGAATTACACAGTGTGACATGCCAGTGTGTTGATCACGTTATCCTCTGTATTCCGTTATTATGCTGTATAAATTTCGTTGGTATCAGACGTCTCCTTCTTGGTGTTCTTTTTTACATTGTTTTGGGGTATTTGTGCTCCCCTTTGAAGTTCGCATTTCGTTATGAGTTTTCCTAAAATTGAAGATTCAGATATTACTTGCAGAGTTTTCTGTGGAATGAGTTCTTGTGGTGTTAATTTTGTCTTTCTTTGCTTCTATAAAATTTATGTACAAGATGCGTCCCAGTATAATAGCGTACGCCCTCGCTGTTTTAATTGTTACGGTCGGATTATATGAAAGTGAAGCCCAAGTATGCAGGGTGCCATGTGTGGCGGAGTGCATGATAAACCTTGAAGTTCGCACTTCGTGATGAGTTTTCCTAAAATTGAAGATTCAGATATTACTTGCAGAGTTTTCTGTGGAATGAGTTCTTGTGGTGGTAGTTTTGTCTTTTTTCGCTTTTATAGGATATTTGGACAAGATGCGTCCCAGTAAAATAGGGTACGCCCTGGCTTTTTTACTTGTTACGGTCGGATTCCATGAAAGTGAAGCCCAAGTATGCAGGGTGGCATGTCTGGCGGGGTGTATGATAAACCTTGAAGTTCCCACTTCGTGATGAGTTTGCTTAAAATTGAAGATTCAGATATTACTTGCAGAGTTTTCTGTGGAATGAGTTCTTGTGGTGCTAATTTTGTCTTTTTTCGTTTTTATAGGATATTTGGACAACATGCGTCCCAGTATAATAGCGTACGCACTGGCTTTGTTAATTGTTACGGTCGGATTCCAAGAAAGTGAAGCCAAAGTATGCAGGGTGGCATGCCTGGCGGGGTGTATGATAAACCTTGAAGTTCGCTTTTCGTGATGAGTTTTCCTAAAATTGAAGATTCAGATATTACTTGCAGAGTTTTCTGTGGAATGAGTTCTTGTGGTAATAATTTTGTCTTTTTTCGCTTTTATAGGATATTTGGACAAGATGCGTCCCAGTATAATAGCTTACGCCCTGGCATTTTTAATTGTTACGGTCGGATTCCATGAAAGTGAAGCCCAAGTATGCAGGGTGGCATGTTTGGCGGGGTTTATGATAAACCTTGAAGTTCGCTTTTCGTGATGAGTTTTCCTTAAATTGAAGATTCAGATATTTCTTGTAGAGTTTTCTGTGGAATGAGTTCTTGTGGTGTTAATTTTGTCTTTTTTCGCTTTTATTGTATATTTGGACAAGATGCGTACCATTATAATAGCGTATGCCCTGGCTTTTTTAATTGTTACGGTCAGATTCCATGAATGTTAAGCCCAAGTATTCAGGGTGGCATGTCTGGCGGGGTGTATGATAAACATTGAAGTTCGCATTTCGTGATAAGTTTTCCTAAAATTGAAGATTCAGATATTACTTGCAGAGTTTTTTGTGGAATTAGTTCTTTTGGTAGTAATTCCGTCTTTTTTCGCTTTTATAGGATATTTGGACAAGATGCGTCCCAGTATAATAGCGTACGCACTGGCTTTTTTAATTGTTACGGTCGGACTCCATGAAAGTGAAGCCCAAGTATGCAGGGTGGCATGTCTGGCGGGGTGTATGATAAACCTTGAAGTTCGCACTTCGTGATGAGTTTTCCTAAAATTGAAAATTCAGATATTTCTTGCAGAGTTTTCTGTGGAATGAGTTCTTGTGGTGTTAATTTTGTCTTTCTTTGTTTTTATAGGATATTTGGACAAGATGCGTCCCAGTGTATCAGCGTACGCCCTCGCTTTTTTATTGTTACGGTCGGATTCCATGAAAGTGAAGCCCAAGTATGCAGGGTGCCATGTGTGGCGGAGTGTATGATAAACTTTGAAGTTCGCATTTCGTGATGAGATTTCCTAAAATTGAAGATTCAGATATTACTTGCAGAGTTTTCTGTGGAATGAGTTCTTGTGGTAGTAATTTTGTCTTTTTTGGCTTTTATAGGATATTTGGACAAGATGCGTCCCAGTATAATAGCTTAGGCCCTGGCATTTTTAATTGTTACGGTCGGATTCCATGAATGTTAAGTCCAAGTATTCAGGGTGGCATGTCAGGCGGGGTGTATGATAAACCTTGAAGTTCGCATTTCGTGATGAGTTTTCCTAAAATTGAAGATCCAGATATTACTTGCAGAGTTTTCTATGGAATGGTTCTTGTGGTAGTAATTTTGTCTTTTTTCGCTTTTATAGGATATTTGGACAAGATGCGTCCCAGTATAATAGCGTACGCCCTAGCTTTTTTAATTGTTACGGATAGATTCCATGAAAGTGAAGCCCAAGAATGCAGGGTGGCATGTCTGGCGGGGTGTATGATAAACCTTGAAGTTCGGATTTCGTGATAAGTTTTCCTAAAATTGAAGATTCAGATATTACTTGCAGAGTTTTCTGTGGAATGAGTTCTTGTGGTAGTAATTTTGTCTTTTTTCGCTTTTATAGGATATTTGGACAAGATGCGTCCCAGTATAATAGCGTACGCACTGGCTTTTTCAATTGTTACGATCGGATTCCATGAAAGTGTAGCCTAAGTATGCAGAAGGCATGTCTGGCAGGGTGTATGATAAACCTTGAAGTTCGATTTCGTGATGAGATTTCCTAAAATTGAAGATTTAGATATTACTTGCAGAGTTTTCTGTGGAATGAGTTCCTGTGGTGTTAATTTTGTCTTTTTTTGCTTTTATAGTATATTTGAACAAGATGCGTACCATTATAATAGCGTATGCCCTGGCGTTTTTAATTGTTACGGTCGGATTCCATGAATGTTAAGCCCAAGTATTCAGGGTGGCATGTCTGGCGGGGTGTATGATAAACCTTGAAGTTCGCATTTCGTGATGAGTTTTCCTAAAATTGAAGATCCAGATATTACTTGCAGAGTTTTCTGTGGAATGGTTCTTGTGGTGTTAATTTTGTCTTTTTTCGCTTTTATAGGATATTTGGACAAGATGCGTCCCAGTAAAATAGCGTACTCCCTTGCTTTTTTAATTGTTACGGATATATACCATGAAAGTGAAGCCCAAGAATGCAGGGTGGCATGTTTGGCGGGGTGTATGATAAACCTTGAAGTTCGGATTTCGTGATAAGTTTTCCTAAAATTGCAGATTCAGATATTACTTGCAGAATTTTCCGTGGAAAGAGTTCCTTTGGTGTTAATTTTGTCTTTTTTCGCTTTTATAGGATATTTGGACAAGATGCGTCCCAGTATAATAGCGTACGCACTGGCTTTAATAATTGTTACTGTCGGATTCCATGAAAGTGAAGCCCAAGTATGCAGGGTGGCATGTCTGGCGGGGTGTATGATAAACCTTGAAGTTCGCACTTCGTGATGAGTTTTCCTAAAATTGAAGATTCAGATATTTCTTGCAGAGTTTTCTGTGGAATGAGTTCTTGTGGTGTTAGTTTTGTCTTTTTTCGCTTTTATAGGATATTTGGACAAGATGCGTCCCAGTATAATAGCGTACGCACTGGCTTTTTCGATTGTTACGGTCGGATTCCATGAAAGTGAAGCCCAAGTATGCAGGGTGCCATGTGTGGCGGAGTGTATGATAAACTTTGAAGTTCGCATTTCGTGATGAGGTTTCCTAAAATTGAAGATTTAGATAATACTTGCAGAGTTTTCTGTGGAATAAGTTCTTGTGGTAGTAATTTTGTCTTTTTTCGCTTTTATAGGATATTTGGACAAGATGCGTCCCAGTATAATAGCTTACGCCCTGGCATTTTTAATTGTTACGGTCGGATTCCATGAAAGTGAAGCCCAAGTATGCAGGGTGGCATGTCTGGCGGGGTGTATCATAAACCTTGAAGTTCGCATTTCATGATGAGTTTTCCTAAAATTGAAGATTCAGATATTTCTTGCAGAGTTTTCTGTGGAATGAGTTCTTGTGGTGGTAGTTTTGTCTTTTTTCGCTTTTATAGGATATTTGGACAAGATGCGTCCCAGTATAATAGCGTACGCACTGGCTTTTTCAATTGTTACGGTCGGATTCCATGAAAGTGAAGCCTAAGTATGCAGGGTGGCATGTCTGGCGGGGTGTATGATAAACCTTGAAGTTCGATTTCGTGATGAGATTTCCTAAAATTGAAGATTCAGTTATTACTTGCAGAGTTTTCTGTGGAATGGTTCTTGTGGTAGTAATTTTGTCTTTTTTCGCTTTTATAGGATATTTGGACAAGATGCGTCCCAGTATAATAGCGTACGCCCTAGCTTTTTTAATTGTTTTGGATAGATTCCATGAAAGTGAAGCCCAAGAATGCAAGGTGGCATGTCTGGCGGGGTGTATGATAAACCTTGAAGTTCGGATTTCGTGATAAGTTTTCCTAAAATTGAAGATTCAGATATTACTTGCAGAGTTTTCTGTGGAATGAGTTCTTGTGGTAGTAATTTTGTCTTTTTTCGCTTTTATAGGATATTTGGACAAGATGCGTCCCAGTGTAATAGCGTACGCCCTCGCTTTTTTAATTGTTACGGTCGGATTCCATAAAAGTGAAGCCCAAGTATGCAGGGTGCCATCCGTATTGGAGTGTATGATAAACTTTGAAGTTCGCATTTCGTGATAAGTTTTCCTAAAATTGAAGATTCAGATATTACTTGCAGAGTTTTCGTTGGAATGAGTTCTTGTGGTGTTAATTTTGTCTTTTTTCACTTTTATAGGATATTTGGATAAGATACGTCCCAGTATAATAGCGTACGCACTGGCTTTTTTAATTGTTACGGTCAGATTCCATTTAAGTGAAGCCCAAGTATGCAGGGTGGCATGTCTGGCGGGGTGTATGATAAACCTTGAAGTTCGCATTTCGTTATGAGTTTTCCTAAAATTGAAGATTCAGATATTACTTGCAGAGTTTTCCGTGGAAAGAGTTCCTTTCGTGTTAATTTTGTCGTTTTTCGCTTTTATAGGATATTTGGACAAGATGCGTCCCAGTATAATAGCATACCCACTGGCTTTATTAATTGTTACGGTCGGATTCCATGAAAGTGAAACCAAAGTATGCAGGGTGGCATGTCTGGCGGGGTGTATCATAAACCTTGAAGTTCGCATTTCGTGATGAGTTTTCCTAAAATTGAAGATTCAGATATTTCTTGCAGAGGTTTCTGTGGAATGAGTTCTAGTAGTGTTAGTTTTGTCTTTTTCGCTTTTATAGGATATTTGGACAAGATGCGTCCCGGTATAATAGCTCACGCCCTGGCTTTTTTAATTGTTACGGTCGGATTCCATGAAAGTGAAGCCCAAGTATGCAGGGTGCCATGTGTGGCGGAGTGTATGATAAACTTTGAAATTCGCATTTCGTGATGAGTTTTCCTAAAATTGAAGATTCAGATATTAGTTGCAGAGTTTTCTGTGGAATGAGTTCTTGTGGTGGTAGTTTTGTCTTTTTTCGCTTTTATAGGATATTTGGACAAGATGCGTCCCAGTATAATAGCGTACGCCCTGGCTTTTTCAATTGTTACGGTCGGATTCCATGAAAGTGAAGCCTACGTATGCAGGGTGGCATGTCTGGCGGGGTGTATGATAAACCTTGAAGTTCGATTTCGTGATGAGATTTCCTAAAATTGAAGATTCAGATATTACTTGCAGAGTTTTCCGTGGAAAGAGTTCCTTTGGTGTTAATTTTGTCTTTTTTCGCTTTTATAGGATATTTGGACAAGATGCGTCCCAGTATAATAGCGTACGCACTGGCTTTAATAATTGTTTCGGTCGGATTTCATGAAAGTGAAGCCCAAGTATGCAGGGTGGCATGCCTGGCGGGATGTATGATAAACCTTGAAGTTCGGTTTTCGTGATGAGTTTTCCTAAAATTGAAGATTCAGATATTACTTGCAGAGTTTTCTGTGGAATGAGTTCTTGTGGTAGTAATTTTGTCTTTTTTCGCTTTTATAGGATATTTGGACAAGATGCGTCCCAGTATAATAGCTTACGCCCTGGCTTTTTTAATTGTTACGGTCGGATCCCATGAAAGTGAAGCCCAAGTATGCAGGGTGGCATGTCTGGCGGGGTGTATCATAAACCTTGAAGTTCGCATTTCGTAATGAGTTTTCCTAAAATTGAAGATTCAGATATTTCTTGCAGAGTTTTCTGTGGAATGAGTCCTTGCGGTGTTAATTATGTCTTTTTTCGCTTTTATAGGATATTTGGACAAGATGCGTCCCGGTATAATAGCTCACGCCCTGGCTTTTTTAATTGTTACTGTCGGATTCCATGAAAGTGAAGCCCAAGTATGCAGGGTGCCATGTGTGGCGGAGTGTATGATAAACTTTGAAATTCGCATTTCGTGATGAGTTTTCCTAAAATTGAAGATTCAGATATTAGTTGCAGAGTTTTCTGTGGAATGAGTTCTTGTGGTGGTAGTTTTGTCTTTTTTCGCTTTTATAGGATATTTGGACAAGATGCGTCCCAGTATAATAGCGTACGCCCTGGCTTTTTCAATTGTTACGGTCGGATTCCATGAAAGTGAAGCCTAAGTATGCAGGGTGGCATGTCTGGCGAAGTGTATGATAAACCTTGAAGTTCGATTTCGTGATGAGATTTCCTAAAATTGAAGATTCAGATATTACTTGCAGAGTTTTCCGTGGAAAGAGTTCCTTTGGTGTTAATTTTGTCTTTTTTCGCTTTTATAGGATATTTGGACAAGATGCGTCCCAGTATAATAGCGTACGCACTGGCTTTAATAATTGTTTCGGTCGGATTTCATGAAAGTGAAGCCCAAGTATGCAGGGTGGCATGCCTGGCGGGATGTATGATAAACCTTGAAGTTCGGTTTTCGGGATGAGTTTTCCTAAAATTGAAGATTCAGATATTACTTGCAGAGTTTTCTGTGGAATGAGTTCTTGTGGTAGTAATTTTGTCTTTTTTCGCTTTTATAGGATATTTGGACAAGATGCGTCCCAGTATAATAGCTTACGCCCTGGCTTTTTTAATTGTTACGGTCGGATCCCATGAAAGTGAAGCCCAAGTATGCAGGGTGGCATGTCTGGCGGGGTGTATCATAAACCTTGAAGTTCGCATTTCGGGATGAGTTTTTCTAAAATTGAAGATTCAGATATTTCTTGCAGAGTTTTCTGTGGAATGAGTCCTTGCGGTGTTAATTATGTCTTTTTTCGCTTTTATAGGATATTTGGACAAGAGGCGTCCCAGTATAATAGCTTACGCCCTGGCTTTTTTAATTGTTACGGTCGGATCCCATGAAAGTGAAGCCCAAGTATGCAGGGTGGCATGTCTGGCGGGGTGTATCATAAACCTTGAAGTTCGCATTTCGTGATGAGTTTTCCTAAAATTGAAGATTCAGATATTACTTGCAGAGTTTTCTGTGGAATGAGTTCTTGTGGTGGTAGTTTTGTCTTTTTTCGCTTTTATAGGATATTTGGACAAGATGCGTCCCAGTAAAATAGGGTACGCCCTGGCTTTTTTACTTGTTACGGTCGGATTCCATGAAAGTGAAGCCCAAGTATGCAGGGTGGCATGTCTGGCGGGGTGTATGATAAACCTTGAAGTTCCCACTTCGTGATGAGTTTGCTTAAAATTGAAGATTCCGATATTACTTGCAGAGTTTTCTGTGGAATGAGTTCTTGTGGTAGTAATTTTGTCTTTTTTCGCTTTTATAGGATATTTGGACAAGATGCGTCCCAGTATAATAGCTTACGCCCTGGCATTTTTAATTGTTACGGTCGGATTCCATGAAAGTGAAGCCCAAGTATGCAGGGTGGCATGTCTGGCGGGGTTTATGATAAACCTTGAAGTTCGCTTTTCGTGATGAGTTTTCCTAAAATTGAAGATTCAGATATTTCTTGTAGAGTTTTCTGTATAATGAGTTCTTGTGGTGTTAGTTTTGTCTTTTTTCGCTTTTATAGGATATTTGGACAAGATGCGTCCCAGTATAATAGCGTACGCACTGGCTTTTTCAATTGTTACGGTCGGATTCCATGAAAGTGTAGCCTAAGTATGCAGGGTGGCATGTCTGGCAGGGTGTATGATAAACCTTGAAGTTCAATTTCGTGATGAGATTTCCTAAAATTGAAGATTCAGATATTACTTGCAGAGTTTTCCGTGGAATGAGTTCTTGTGGTGTTAATTTTTTTTTTTTCGCTTTTATAGTACATTTGGACAAGATGCGTACCATTATAATAGCGTATGCCCTGGCTTTTTTAATTGTTACGGTCAGATTCCATGAATGTTAAGCCCAAGAATGCAGGGTGGCATGTATGGCGGGTTGTATGATAAACCTTGAAGTTCGGATTTCGTGATAAGTTTTCCTAAAATTGAAGATTCAGATATTACTTGCAGAGTTTTCTGTGGAATGAGTTCTTGTGGTAGTAATTTTGTCTTTTTTCGCTTTTATAGGATATTTAGACAAGATGCGTCCCAGTGTAATAGCGTACGCCCTCGCTTTTTTAATTGTTACGGTCGGATTCCATAAAAGTGAAGCCCAAGTATGCAGGGTGGCATGTCTGGCGGGGTGTATGATAAACCTTGAAGTTCTCATTTCGCTATGAGTTTTCCTAAAATTGAAGATTCAGATATTACTTGCAGAGTTTTCTGTGGAATGAGTTCCTGTGATGTTAATTTTGTCTTTTTTTGCTTTTATAGTATATTTGAACAAGATGCGTACCATTATAATAGCGTATGCCCTGGCGTTTTTAATTGTTACGGTCGGATTCCATGAATGTTAAGCCCAAGTATTCAGGGTGGCATGTCTGGCGGGGTGTATGATAAACCTTGAAGTTCGCATTTCGTGATGAGTTTTCCTAAAATTGAAGATCCAGATATTACTTGCAGAGTTTTCTGTGGAATGGTTCTTGTGGTGTTAATTTTGTCTTTATTCGCTTTTATAGGATATTTGGACAAGATGCGTCCCAGTATAATAGCGTACTCCCTAGCTTTTTTAATTGTTACGGATAGATACCATGAAAGTGAAGCCCAAGAATGCAGGGTGGCATGTTTGGCGGGGTGTATGATAAACCTTGAAGTTCGGATTTCGTGATAAGTTTTCCTAAAATTGAAGATTCAGATATTTCTTGCAGAGTTTTCTGTGGAATGAGTTCTTGTGGTGTTAGTTTTGTCTTTTTTCGCTTTTATAGGATATTTGGACAAGATGCGTCCCAGTATAATAGCGTACGCACTGGCTTTTTCAATTGTTATGGTCGGATTCCATGAAAGTGAAGCCCAAGTATGCAGGGTGCCATGTGTGGCGGAGTGTATGATAAACTTTGAAGTTCGCATTTCGTGATGAGGTTTCCTAAAATTGAAGATTTAGATATTACTTGCAGAGTTTTCTGTGGAATAAGTTCTTGTGGTAGTAATTTTGTCTTTTTTCGCTTTTATAGGATATTTGGACAAGATGCGTCCCAGTATAATAGCTTACGCCCTGGCATTTTTAATTGTTACGGTCGGATTCCATGAAAGTGAAGCCCAAGTATGCAGGGTGGCATGTCTGGCGGGGTGTATCATAAACCTTGAAGTTCGCATTTCATGATGAGTTTTCCTAAAATTGAAGATTCAGATATTTCTTGCAGAGTTTTCTGTGGAATGAGTTCTTGTGGTGGTAGTTTTGTCTTTTTTCGCTTTTATAGGATATTGGGACAAGATGCGTCCCAGTATAATAGCGTACGCACTGGCTTTTTCAATTGTTACGGTCGGATTCCATGAAAGTGAAGCCTAAGTATGCAGGGTGGCATGTCTGGCGGGGTGTATGATAAACCTTGAAGTTCGATTTCGTGATGAGATTTCCTAAAATTGAAGATTCAGATATTACTTGCAGAGTTTTCTGTGGAATGAGTTCTTGTGGTAGTAATTTTGTCTTTTTTCGCTTTTATAGGATATTTGGACAAGATGCGTCCCAGTGTAATAGCGTACGCCTTCGCTTTTTTAATTGTTACGGTCGGATTCCATAAAAGTGAAGCCCAAGTATGCAGGGTGCCATCCGTGGTGGAGTGTATGATAAACTTTGAAGTTCGCATTTCGTGATGAGTTTTCCTAAAATTGAAGATTCAGATATTACTTGCAGAGTTTTCGTTGGAATGAGTTCTTGTGGTGTTAATTTTGTCTTTTTTCACTTTTATAGGATATTTGGATAAGATACGTCCCAGTATAATAGCGTACGCACTGGCTTTTTTAATTGTTACGGTCAGATTCCATTTAAGTGAAGCCCAAGTATGCAGGGTGGCATGTCTGGCGGGGTGTATGATAAACCTTGAAGTTCGCATTTCGTTATGAGTTTTCCTAAAATTGAAGATTCAGATATTTCTTGCAGAGTTTTCCGTGGAAAGAGTTCCTTTCGTGTTAATTTTGTCGTTTTTCGCTTTTATAGGATATTTGGACAAGATGCGTCCCAGTATAATAGCATACCCACTGGCTTTATTAATTGTTACGGTCGGATTCCATGAAAGTGAAACCAAAGTATGCAGGGTGGCATGTCTGGCGGGGTGTATCATAAACCTTGAAGTTCGCATTTAGTGATGAGTTTTTCTAAAATTGAAGATTCAGATATTTCTTGCAGAGGTTTCTGTGGAATGAGTTCTAGTAGTGTTAGTTTTGTCTTTTTCGCTTTTATAGGATATTTGGACAAGATGCGTCCCGGTATAATAGCTCACGCCCTGGCTTTTTTAATTGTTACGGTCGGATTCCATGAAAGTGAAGCCCAAGTATGCAGGGTGCCATGTGTGGCGGAGTGTATGATAAACTTTGAAATTCGCATTTCGTGATGAGTTTTCCTAAAATTGAAGATTCAGATATTAGTTGCAGAGTTTTCTGTGGAATGAGTTCTTGTGGTGGTAGTTTTGTCTTTTTTCGCTTTTATAGGATATTTGGACAAGATGCGTCAAAGTATAATAGCGTACGCCCTGGCTTTTTCAATTGTTACGGTCGGATTCCATGAAAGTGAAGCCTACGTATGCAGGGTGGCATGTCTGGCGGGGTGTATGATAAACCTTGAAGTTCGATTTCGTGATGAGATTTCCTAAAATTGAAGATTCAGATATTACTTGCAGAGTTTTCCGTGGAAAGAGTTCCTTTGGTGTTAATTTTGTCTTTTTTCGCTTTTATAGGATATTTGGACAAGATGCGTCCCAGTATAATAGCGTACGCACTGGCTTTAATAATTGTTTCGGTCGGATTTCATGAAAGTGAAGCCCAAGTATGCAGGGTGGCATGCCTGGCGGGATGTATGATAAACCTTGAAGTTCGGTTTTCGTGATGAGTTTTCCTAAAATTGAAGATTCAGATATTACTTGCAGAGTTTTCTGTGGAATGAGTTCTTGTGGTAGTAATTTTGTCTTTTTTCGCTTTTATAGGATATTTGGACAAGATGCGTCCCAGTATAATAGCTTACGCCCTGGCTTTTTTAATTGTTACGGTCGGATCCCATGAAAGTGAAGCCCAAGTATGCAGGGTGGCATGTCTGGCGGGGTGTATCATAAACCTTGAAGTTCGCATTTCGTAATGAGTTTTCCTAAAATTGAAGATTCAGATATTTCTTGCAGAGTTTTCTGTGGAATGAGTCCTTGCGGTGTTAATTATGTCTTTTTTCGCTTTTATAGGATATTTGGACAAGATGCTTCCCGGTATAATAGCTCACGCCCTGGCTTTTTTAATTGTTACGGTCGGATTCCATGAAAGTGAAGCCCAAGTATGCAGGGTGCCATGTGTGGCGGAGGGTATGATAAACTTTGAAATTCGCATTTCGTGATGAGTTTACCTAAAATTGAAGATTCGGATATTAGTTGCAGAGTTTTCTGTGGAATGAGTTCTTGTGGTGGTAGTTTTGTCTTTTTTCGCTTTTACAGGATATTTGGACAAGATGCGTCCCAGTATAATAGCGTACGCCCTGGCTTTCTCAATTGTTACGGTCGGATTCCATGAAAGTGAAGCCTAAGTATGCATTGTGGCATGTGTGGCGGGGTGTATGATAAACCTTGAAGTTCGATTTCGTGATGAGATTTCCTAAAATTGAAGATTCAGATATTACTTGCAGAGTTTTCCGTGGAAAGAGTTCCTTTGGTGTTAATTTTGTCTTTTTTCGCTTTTATAGGATATTTGGACAAGATGCGTCCCAGTATAATAGCGTACGCACTGGCTTTAATAATTGTTTCGGTCGGATTTCATGAAAGTGAAGCCCAAGTATGCAGGGTGGCATGCCTGGCGGGATGTATGATAAATCTTGAAGTTCGGTTTTCGTGATGAGTTTTCCTAAAATTGAAGATTCAGATATTACTTGCAGAGGTTTCTGTGGAATGAGTTCTTGTGGTGGTAGTTTTGTCTTTTTTCGCTTTTATAGGATATTTGGACAAGATGCGTCCCAGTAAAATAGGGTACGCCCTGGCTTTTTTACTTGTTACGGTCGGATTCCATGAAAGTGAAGCCCAAGTATGCAGGGTGGCATGTCTGGCGGGGTGTATGATAAACCTTGAAGTTCCCACTTCGTGATGAGTTTGCTTAAAATTGAAGATTCCGATATTACTTGCAGAGTTTTCTGTGGAATGAGTTCTTGTGGTGCTAATTTTGTCTTTTTCGTTTTTATAGGATATTTGGACAACATGCGTCCCAGTATAATAGCGTACGCACTGGCTTTGTTAATTGTTACGGTCGGATTCCAAGAAAGTGAAGCCAAAGTATGCAGCGTGGCATGCCTGGCGCTGTGTATGATAAACCTTGAAGTTCGCTTTTCGTGATGAGTTTTCCTAAAATTGAAGATTCAGATATTACTTGCAGAGTTTTCTGTGGAATGAGTTCTTGTGGTAGTAATTTTGTCTTTTTTCGCTTTTATAGGATATTTGGACAAGATGCGTCCCAGTATAATAGCTTACGCCCTGGCATTTTTAATTGTTACGGTCGGATTCCATGAAAGTGAAGCCCAAGTATGCAGGGTGGCATGTCTGGCGGGGTTTATGATAAACCTTGAAGTTCGCTTTTCGTGATGAGTTTTCCTAAAATTGAAGATTCAGATATTTCTTGTAGAGTTTTCTGTGGAATGAGTTCTTGTGGTGTTAGTTTTGTCTTTTTTCGCTTTTATAGGATATTTGGACAAGATGCGTCCCAGTATAATAGCGTACGCACTGGCTTTTTCAATTGTTACGGTCGGATTCCATGAAAGTGTAGCCTAAGTATGCAGGGTGGCATGTCTGGCAGGGTGTATGATAAACCTTGAAGTTCAATTTCGTGATGAGATTTCCTAAAATTGAAGATTCAGATATTACTTGTAGAGTTTTCCGTGGAATGAGTTCTTGTGGTGTTAATTTTGTCTTTTTTCGCTTTTATAGTATATTTGGACAAGATGCGTACCATTATAATAGCGTATGCCCTGGCTTTTTTAATTGTTACCGTCAGATTCCATGAATGTTAAGCCCAAGAATGCAGGGTGGCATGTCTGGCGGGGTGTATGATAAACCTTGAAGTTCAGATTTCGTGATAAGTTTTCCTAAAATTGAAGATTCAGATATTACTTGCAGAGTTTTCTGTGGAATGAGTTCTTGTGGTAGTAATTTTGTCTTTTTTCGCTTTTATAGGATATTTAGACAAGATGCGTCCCAGTGTAATAGCGTACGCCCTCGCTTTTTTAATTGTTACGGTCGGATTCCATAAAAGTGAAGCCCAAGTATGCTGGGTGGCATGTCTGGCGGGGTGTATGATAAACCTTGAAGTTCTCATTTCGCTATGAGTTTTCCTAAAATTGAAGATTCAGATATTACTTGCAGAGTTTTCCGTGGAATGAGTTCCTTTGGTGTTAATTTTGTCTTTTTTTGCTTTTATAGGATATTTGGACAACATGCGTCCCAGTATAATAGCGTACGCACTGGCTTTATTAATTGTTACGGATAGATTCCATGAAAGTGAAGCCCAAGAATGCAGGGTGGCATGTCTGGCGGGGTGTATGATAAACCTTGAAGTTCGGATTTCGAGATAAGTTTTCCTAAAATTGAAGATTCAGATATTACTTGCAGAGTTTTCTGTGGAATGAGTTCTTGTGGTGTTAGTTTTGTCTTTTTTCGCTTTTATAGGATATTTGGACAAGATGCGTCCCAGTATAATAGCGTACCCACTGGCTTTTTCAATTGTTACGATCGGATTCCATGAAAGTGTAGCCTAAGTATGCAGGGTGGCATGTCTGGCAGGGTGTATGATAAACCTTGAAGTTCGATTTCGTGATGAGATTTCCTAAAATTGAAGATTTAGATATTACTTGCAGAGTTTTCTGTGGAATGAGTTCCTGTGGTGTTAATTTTGTCTTTTTTCGCTTTTATAGTATATTTGAACAAGATGCGTACCATTATAATAGCGTATGCCCTGGCGTTTTTAATTGTTACGGTCGGATTCCATGAATGTTAAGCCCAAGTATTCAGGGTGGCATGTCTGGCGGGGTGTATGATAAACCTTGAAGTTCGCATTTCGTGATGAGTTTTCCTAAAATTGAAGATCCAGATATTACTTGCAGAGTTTTCTGTGGAATGGTTCTTGTGGTGTTAATTTTGTCTTTTTTCGCTTTTATAGGATATTTGGACAAGATGCGTCCCAGTATAATAGCGTACTCCCTAGCTTTTTTAATTGTTACGGATAGATACCATGAAAGTGAAGCCCAAGAATGCAGGGTGGCATGTTTGGCGGGGTGTATGATAAACCTTGAAGTTCGGATTTCGTGATAAGTTTTCCTAAAATTGAAGATTCAGATATTACTTGCAGAATTTTCCGTGGAAAGAGTTCCTTTGGTGTTAATTTTGTCTTTTTTCGCTTTTATAGGATATTTGGACAAGATGCGTCCCAGTATAATAGCGTACGCACTGGCTTTAATAATTGTTACTGTCGGATACCATGAAAGTGAAGCCCAAGTATGCAGGGTGGCATGTCTGGCGGGGTGTATGATAAACCTTGAAGTTCGCACTTCGTGATGAGTTTTCCTAAAATTGAAGATTCAGATATTTCTTGCAGAGTTTTCTGTGGAATGAGTTCTTGTGGTGTTAGTTTTGTCTTTTTTCGCTTTTATAGGATATTTGGACAAGATGCGTCCCAGTATAATAGCGTACGCACTGGCTTTTTCAATTGTTACGGTCGGATTCCATGAAAGTGAAGCCCAAGTATGCAGGGTGCCATGTGTGGCGGAGTGTATGATAAACTTTGAAGTTCGCATTTCGTGATGAGGTTTCCTAAAATTGAAGATTTAGATATTACTTGCAGAGTTTTCTGTGGAATAAGTTCTTGTGGTAGTAATTTTGTCTTTTTTCGCTTTTATAGGATATTTGGACAAGATGCGTCCCAGTATAATAGCTTACGCCCTGGCATTTTTAATTGTTACGGTCGGATTCCATGAAAGTGAAGCCCAAGTATGCAGGGTGGCATGTCTGGCGGGGTGTATCATAAACCTTGAAGTTCGCATTTCATGATGAGTTTTCCTAAAATTGAAGATTCAGATATTTCTTGCAGAGTTTTCTGTGGAATGAGTTCTTGTGGTGGTAGTTTTGTCTTTTTTCGCTTTTATAGGATATTTGGACAAGATGCGTCCCAGTATAATAGCGTACGCCCTAGCTTTTTTAATTGTTACGGATAGATTCCATGAAAGTGAAGCCCAAGAATGCAGGGTGGCATGTCTGGCGGGGTGTATGATAAACCTTGAAGTTCGGATTTCGTGATAAGTTTTCCTAAAATTGAAGATTCAGATATTACTTGCAGAGGTTTCTGTGGAATGAGTTCTTGTGGTAGTAATTTTGTCTTTTTTCGCTTTTATAGGATATTTGGACAAGATGCGTCCCAGTGTAATAGCGTACGCCCTCGCTTTTTTAATTGTTACGGTCGGATTCCATAAAAGTGAAGCCCAAGTATGCAGGGTGCCATCCGTGGTGGAGTGTATGATAAACTTTGAAGTTCGCATTTCGTGATGAGTTTTCCTAAAATTGAAGATTCAGATATTACTTGCAGAGTTTTCGTTGGAATGAGTTCTTGTGGTGTTAATTTTGTCTTTTTTCACTTTTATAGGATATTTGGATAAGATACGTCCCAGTATATTAGCGTACGCACTGGCTTTTTTAATTGTTACGGTCAGATTCCATTTAAGTGAAACCCAAGTATGCTGGGTGGCATGTCTGGCGGGGTGTATGATAAACCTTGAAGTTCGCATTTCGTTATGAGTTTTCCTAAAATTGAAGATTCAGATATTACCTGCAGAGTTTTCCGTGGAAAGAGTTCCTTTCGTGTTAATTTTGTCTTTTTTCGCTTTTATAGGATATTTGGACAAGATGCGTCCCAGTATAATAGCGTACTCCCTAGCTTTTTTAATTGTTACGGATAGATACCATGAAAGTGAAGCCCAAGAATGCAGGGTGGCATGTTTGGCGGGGTGTATGATAAACCTTGAAGTTCGGATTTCGTGATAAGTTTTCCTAAAATTGAAGATTCAGATATTACTTGCAGAATTTTCCGTGGAAAGAGTTCCTTTGGTGTTAATTTTGTCTTTTTTCGCTTTTATAGGATATTTGGACAAGATGCGTCCCAGTATAATAGCGTACGCACTGGCTTTAATAATTGTTACTGTCGGATACCATGAAAGTGAAGCCCAAGTATGCAGGGTGGCATGTCTGGCGGGGTGTATGATAAACCTTGAAGTTCGCACTTCGTGATGAGTTTTCCTAAAATTGAAGATTCAGATATTTCTTGCAGAGTTTTCTGTGGAATGAGTTCTTGTGGTGTTAGTTTTGTCTTTTTTCGCTTTTATAGGATATTTGGACAAGATGCGTCCCAGTATAATAGCGTACGCACTGGCTTTTTCAATTGTTACGGTCGGATTCCATGAAAGTGAAGCCCAAGTATGCAGGGTGCCATGTGTGGCGGAGTGTATGATAAACTTTGAAGTTCGCATTTCGTGATGAGGTTTCCTAAAATTGAAGATTTAGATATTACTTGCAGAGTTTTCTGTGGAATAAGTTCTTGTGGTAGTAATTTTGTCTTTTTTCGCTTTTATAGGATATTTGGACAAGATGCGTCCCAGTATAATAGCTTACGCCCTGGCATTTTTAATTGTTACGGTCGGATTCCATGAAAGTGAAGCCCAAGTATGCAGGGTGGCATGTCTGGCGGGGTGTATCATAAACCTTGAAGTTCGCATTTCATGATGAGTTTTCCTAAAATTGAAGATTCAGATATTTCTTGCAGAGTTTTCTGTGGAATGAGTTCTTGTGGTGGTAGTTTTGTCTTTTTTCGCTTTTATAGGATATTTGGACAAGATGCGTCCCAGTATAATAGCGTACGCCCTAGCTTTTTTAATTGTTACGGATAGATTCCATGAAAGTGAAGCCCAAGAATGCAGGGTGGCATGTCTGGCGGGGTGTATGATAAACCTTGAAGTTCGGATTTCGTGATAAGTTTTCCTAAAATTGAAGATTCAGATATTACTTGCAGAGGTTTCTGTGGAATGAGTTCTTGTGGTAGTAATTTTGTCTTTTTTCGCTTTTATAGGATATTTGGACAAGATGCGTCCCAGTGTAATAGCGTACGCCCTCGCTTTTTTAATTGTTACGGTCGGATTCCATAAAAGTGAAGCCCAAGTATGCAGGGTGCCATCCGTGGTGGAGTGTATGATAAACTTTGAAGTTCGCATTTCGTGATGAGTTTTCCTAAAATTGAAGATTCAGATATTACTTGCAGAGTTTTCGTTGGAATGAGTTCTTGTGGTGTTAATTTTGTCTTTTTTCACTTTTATAGGATATTTGGATAAGATACGTCCCAGTATATTAGCGTACGCACTGGCTTTTTTAATTGTTACGGTCAGATTCCATTTAAGTGAAACCCAAGTATGCTGGGTGGCATGTCTGGCGGGGTGTATGATAAACCTTGAAGTTCGCATTTCGTTATGAGTTTTCCTAAAATTGAAGATTCAGATATTACCTGCAGAGTTTTCCGTGGAAAGAGTTCCTTTCGTGTTAATTTTGTCGTTTTTCGCTTTTATAGGATATTTGGACAAGATGCGTCCCAGTATAATAGCATACCCACTGGCTTTATTAATTGTTACGGTCGGATTCCATGAAAGTGAAACCAAAGTATGCAGGGTGGCATGTCTGGCGGGGTGTATCATAAACCTTGAAGTTCGCATTTCGTGATGAGTTTTCCTAAAATTGAAGATTCAGATATTTCTTGCAGAGGTTTCTGTGGAATGAGTTCTAGTAGTGTTAGTTTTGTCTTTTTCGCTTTTATAGGATATTTGGACAAGATGCGTCCCGGTATAATAGCTCACGCCCTGGCTTTTTTAATTGTTACGGTCGGATTCCATGAAAGTGAAGCCCAAGTATGCAGGGTGCCATGTGTGGCGGAGTGTATGATAAACTTTGAAATTCGCATTTCGTGATGAGTTTTCCTAAAATTGAAGATTCAGATATTAGTTGCAGAGTTTTCTGTGGAATGAGTTCTTGTGGTGGTAGTTTTGTCTTTTTTCGCTTTTATAGGATATTTGGACAAGATGCGTCCCAGTATAATAGCGTACGCCCTGGCTTTTTCAATTGTTACGGTCGGATTCCATGAAAGTGAAGCCTACGTATGCAGGGTGGCATGTCTGGCGGGGTGTATGATAAACCTTGAAGTTCGATTTCGTGATGAGATTTCCTAAAATTGAAGATTCAGATATTACTTGCAGAGTTTTCCGTGGAAAGAGTTCCTTTGGTGTTAATTTTGTCTTTTTTCGCTTTTATAGGATATTTGGACAAGATGCGTCCCAGTATAATAGCGTACGCACTGGCTTTAATAATTGTTTCGGTCGGATTTCATGAAAGTGAAGCCCAAGTATGCAGGGTGGCATGCCTGGCGGGATGTATGATAAACCTTGAAGTTCGGTTTTCGTGATGAGTTTTCCTAAAATTGAAGATTCAGATATTACTTGCAGAGTTTTCTGTGGAATGAGTTCTTGTGGTAGTAATTTTGTCTTTTTTCGCTTTTATAGGATATTTGGACAAGATGCGTCCCAGTATAATAGCTTACGCCCTGGCTTTTTTAATTGTTACGGTCGGATCCCATGAAAGTGAAGCCCAAGTATGCAGGGTGGCATGTCTGGCGGGGTGTATCATAAACCTTGAAGTTCGCATTTCGTAATGAGTTTTCCTAAAATTGAAGATTCAGATATTTCTTGCAGAGTTTTCTGTGGAATGAGTCCTTGCGGTGTTAATTATGTCTTTTTCGCTTTTATAGGATATTTGGACAAGATGCGTCCCGGTATAATAGCTCACGCCCTGGCTTTTTTAATTGTTACGGTCGGATTCCATGAAAGTGAAGCCCAAGTATGCAGGGTGCCATGTGTGGCGGAGTGTATGATAAACTTTGAAATTCGCATTTCGTGATGAGTTTTCCTAAAATTGAAGATTCAGATATTAGTTGCAGAGTTTTCTGTGGAATGAGTTCTTGTGGTGGTAGTTTTGTCTTTTTTCGCTTTTATAGGATATTTGGACAAGATGCGTCCCAGTATAATAGCGTACGCCCTGGCTTTTTCAATTGTTACGGTCGGATTCCATGAAAGTGAAGCCTAAGTATGCAGGGTGGCATGTCTGGCGGGGTGTATGATAAACCTTGAAGTTCGATTTCTTGATGAGATTTCCTAAAATTGAAGATTTAGATATTACTTGCAGAGTTTTCCGTGGAAAGAGTTCCTTTGGTGTTAATTATGTCTTTTTTCGCTTTTATAGGATATTTGGACAAGATGCGTCCCAGTATAATAGCTTACGCCCTGGCTTTAATAATTGTTTCGGTCGGATTTCATGAATGTTAAGCCCAAGTATGCAGGGTGGCATGCCTGGCGGGATGTATGATAAACCTTGAAGTTCGGTTTTCGTGATGAGTTTTCCTAAAATTGAAGATTTAGATATTACTTGCAGAGTTTTCTGTGGAATGAGTTCTTGTGGTAGTAATTTTGTCTTTTTTCGCTTTTATAGGATATTTGGACAAGATGCGTCCCAGTATAATAGCTTACGCCCTGGCTTTTTTAATTGTTACGGTCGGATCCCATGAAAGTGAAGCCCAAGTATGCAGGGTGGCATGCCTGGCGGGATGTATGATAAACCTTGAAGTTCGCATTTCGTGATGAGTTTTCCTAAAATTGAAGATTCAGATATTACTTGCAGAGTTTTCTGTGGAATGAGTTCTTGTGGTAGTAATTTTGTCTTTTTTCGCTTTTATAGGATATTTGGACAAGATGCGTCCCAGTATAATAGCTTACGCCCTGGCTTTTTTAATTGTTACGGTCGGATCCCATGAAAGTGAAGCCCAAGTATGCAGGGTGGCATGTCTGGCGGGGTGTATCATAAACCTTGAAGTTCGCATTTCGTAATGAGTTTTCCTAAAATTGAAGATTCAGATATTTCTTGCAGAGTTTTCTGTGGAATGAGTCCTTGCGGTGTTAATTATGTCTTTTTTCGCTTTTATAGGATATTTGGACAAGATGCGTCCCGGTATAATAGCTCACGCCCTGGCTTTTTTAATTGTTACGGTCGGATTCCATGAAAGTGAAGCCCAAGTATGCAGGGTGCCATGTGTGGCGGAGTGTATGATAAACTTTGAAATTCGCATTTCGTGATGAGTTTTCCTAAAATTGAAGATTCAGATATTAGTTGCAGAGTTTTCTGTGGAATGAGTTCTTGTGGTGGTAGTTTTGTCTTTTTTCGCTTTTATAGGATATTTGGACAAGATGCGTCCCAGTATAATAGCGTACGCCCTGGCTTTTTCAATTGTTACGGTCGGATTCCATGAAAGTGAAGCCTAAGTATGCAGGGTGGCATGTCTGGCGGGGTGTATGATAAACCTTGAAGTTCGATTTCGTGATGAGATTTCCTAAAATTGAAGATTTAGATATTACTTGCAGAGTTTTCCGTGGAAAGAGTTCCTTTGGTGTTAATTATGTCTTTTTTCGCTTTTATAGGATATTTGGACAAGATGCGTCCCAGTATAATAGCTTACGCCCTGGCTTTAATAATTGTTTCGGTCGGATTTCATGAATGTTAAGCCCAAGTATGCAGGGTGGCATGCCTGGCGGGATGTATGATAAACCTTGAAGTTCGGTTTTCGTGATGAGTTTTCCTAAAATTGAAGATTTAGATATTACTTGCAGAGTTTTCTGTGGAAAGAGTTCCTTTGGTGTTAATTATGTCTTTTTTCGCTTTTATAGGATATTTGGACAAGATGCGTCCCAGTATAATAGCTTACGCCCTTGTTTTAATAATTGTTTCGGTCGGATTTCATGAATGTTAAGCCCAAGTATGCAGGGTGGCATGCCTGGCGGGATGTATGATAAACCTTGAAGTTCGCATTTCGTGATGAGTTTTCCTAAAATTGAAGATTCAGATATTACTTGCAGAGTTTTCTGTGGAATGAGTTCTTGTGGTAGTAATTTTGTCTTTTTTCGCTTTTATAGGATATTTGGACAAGATGCGTCCCAGTATAATAGCTTACGCCCTGGCTTTTTTAATTGTTACGGTCGGATCCCATGAAAGTGAAGCCCAAGTATGCAGGGTGGCATGTCTGGCGGGGTGTATCATAAACCTTGAAGTTTTTATTTCGGGATGAGTTTTCCTAAAATTGAAGATTCAGATATTTCTTGCAGAGTTTTCTGTGGAATGAGTCCTTGCGGTGTTAATTATGTCTTTTTTCGCTTTTATAGGATATTTGGACAAGAGGCGTCCCAGTATAATAGCTTACGCCCTGGCTTTTTTAATTGTTACGGTCGGATCCCATGAAAGTGAAACCCAAGTATGCAGGGTGGCATGTCTGGCGGGGTGTATCATAAACCTTGAAGTTCGCATTTCGTGATGAGTTTTCCTAAAATTGAAGATTCAGATATTACTTGCAGAGTTTTCTGTGGAATGAGTTCTTGTGGTGGTAGTTTTGTCTTTTTTCGCTTTTATAGGATATTTGGACAAGATGCGTCCCAGTAAAATAGGGTACGCCCTGGCTTTTTTACTTGTTACGGTCGGATTCCATGAAAGTGAAGCTCAAGTATGCAGGGTGGCATGTCTGGCGGGGTGTATGATAAACCTTGAAGTTCCCACTTCGTGATGAGTTTGCTTAAAATTGAAGATTCCGATATTACTTGCAGAGTTTTCTGTGGAATGAGTTCTTGTGGTGCTAATTTTGTCTTTTTCGTTTTTATAGGATATTTGGACAACATGCGTCCCAGTATAATAGCGTACGCACTGGCTTTGTTAATTGTTACGGTCGGATTCCAAGAAAGTGAAGCCAAAGTATGCAGGGTGGCATGCCTGGCGGGGTGTATGATAAACCTTGAAGTTCGCTTTTCGTGATGAGTTTTCCTAAAATTGAAGGTTCAGATATTACTTGCAGAGTTTTCTGTGGAATGAGTTCTTGTGGTAGTAATTTTGTCTTTTTTCGCTTTTATAGGATATTTGGACAAGATGCGTCCCAGTATAATAGCTTACGCCCTGGCATTTTTAATTGTTACGGTCGGATTCCATGAAGGTGAAGCCCAAGTATGCAGGGTGGCATGTCTGGCGGGGTTTATGATAAACCTTGAAGTTCGCTTTTCGTGATGAGTTTTCCTAAAATTGAAGATTCAGATATTTCTTGTAGAGTTTTCTGTGGAATGAGTTCTTGTGGTGTTAGTTTTGTCTTTTTTCGCTTTTATAGGATATTTGGACAAGATGCGTCCCAGTATAATAGCGTACGCACTGGCTTTTTCAATTGTTACGGTCGGATTCCATGAAAGTGTAGCCTAAGTATGCAGGGTGGCATGTCTGGCAGGGTGTATGATAAACCTTGCAGTTCAATTTCGTGATGAGATTTCCTAAAATTGAAGATTCAGATATTACTTGCAGAGTTTTCCGTGGAATGAGTTCTTGTGGTGTTAATTTTGTCTTTTTTCGCTTTTATAGTATATTTGGACAAGATGCGTACCATTATAATAGCGTATGCCCTGGCTTTTTTATTTGTTACGGTCAGATTCCATGAATGTTAAGCCCAAGTATTCAGGGTGGCATGTCTGGCGGGGTGTATGATAAACCTTGAAGTTCGCATTTCGTGATAAGTTATCCTAAAATTGAAGATTCAGATATTACTTGCAGAGTTTTCCGTGGAAAGAGTTCCTTTGGTGTTAATTTTGTCTTTTTTCGCTTTTATAGGATATTTGGACAAGATGCGTCCCAGTATAATAGCGTACGCACTGGCTTTTTTAATTGTTACGGTCGGATTTCATGAAAGTGAAGCCCAAGTAGGCAGTTTGGCATGTCTGGCAGGGTGTATGATAAACCTTGAAGTTCGCTTTTCGTGATGAGTTTTCCTAAAATTGAAGATTCAGATATTACTTGCAGAGTTTTCTGTGGAATGAGTTCTTTTGGTAGTAATTCCGTCTTTTTTCGCTTTTATAGGATATTTGGACAAGATGCGTCCCAGTATAATAGCTTACGCACTGGCTTTTTTAATTGTTACGGTCGGATTCCATGAAAGTGAAGCTCAAGTATGCAGGGTGGCATGTCTGGCGGTTTGTATGATAAACCTTGAAGTTCGCACTTCGTGATGAGTTTTCCTAAAATTGAAAATTCAGATATTTCTTGCAGAGTTTTCTGTGGAATGAGTTCTTGTGGTGTTAATTTTGTCTTTCTTTGTTTTTATAGGATATTTGGACAAGATGCGTCCCAGTGTAATAGCGTACGCCCTCGCATTTTTATTGTTACGGTCGGATTCCATGAAAGTGAAGCCCAAGTATGCAGGGTGCCATGTGTGGCGGAGTGTATGATAAACTTTGAAGTTCGCATTTCGTGATGAGTTTTCCTAAAATTGAAGATTCAGATATTACTTGCAGAGTTTTCTGTGGAATGAGTTCTTGTGGTAGTAATTTTGTCTTTTTTGGCTTTTATAGGATATTTGGACAAGATGCGTCCCAGTATAATAGCTTACGCCCTGGCATTTTTAATTGTTACGGTCGGATTTTATGAATGTTAAGCCCAAGTATGCAGGGTGGCATGCCTGGCGGGATGTATGATAAACCTTGAAGTTCGGTTTTCGTGATGAGTTTTCCTAAAATTGAAGATTTAGATATTACTTGCAGAGTTTTCCGTGGAAAGAGTTCCTTTGGTGTTAATTATGTCTTTTTTCGCTTTTATAGGATATTTTGGACAAGATGCGTCCCAGTATAATAGCTTACGCCCTTGTTTTAATAATTGTTTCGGTCGGATTTCATGAATGTTAAGCCCAAGTATGCAGGGTGGCATGCCTGGCGGGATGTATGATAAACCTTGAAGTTCGGTTTTCGTGATGAGTTTTCCTAAAATTGAAGATTCAGATATTACTTGCAGAGTTTTCTGTGGAATGAGTTCTTGTGGTAGTAATTTTGTCTTTTTTCGCTTTTATAGGATATTTGGACAAGATGCGTCCCAGTATAATAGCTTACGCCCTGGCTTTTTTAATTGTTACGGTCGGATCCCATGAAAGTGAAGCCCAAGTATGCAGGGTGGCATGTCTGGCGGGGTGTATCATAAACCTTGAAGTTCGGATTTCGGGATGAGTTTTCCTAAAATTGAAGATTCAGATATTTCTTGCAGAGTTTTCTGTGGAATGAGTTCTTGTGGTGTTAATTATGTCTTTTTTCGCTTTTATAGGATATTTGGACAAGATGCGTCCCAGTATAATAGCTTACGCCCTGGCTTTTTTAATTGTTACGGTCGGATTCCATGAAAGTGAAGCCCAAGTATGCAGGGTGGCATGTCTGGCGGGGTGTATGATAAACCTTGAAGTTCGCATTTCGTGATGAGTTTTCCTAAAATTGAAGATTCAGATATTACTTGCAGAGTTTTCTGTGGAATGAGTTCTTGTGGTGGTAGTTTTGTCTTTTTTCGCTTTTATAGGATATTTGGACAAGATGCGTCCCAGTATAATAGCGTACGCCCTGGCTTTTTTAATTGTTACGGTCGGATTCCATGAAAGTGAAGCTCAAGTATGCAGGGTGGCATGTCTGGCGGGGTGTATGATAAACCTTGAAGTTCGCATTTCGTGATGAGTTTTCCTAAAATTGAAGATTCCGATATTACTTGCAGAGTTTTCTGTGGAATGAGTTCTTGTGGTGTTAATTTTGTCTTTTTTCGCTTTTATAGGATATTTGGACAAGATGCGTCCCAGTATAATAGCGTACGCACTGGCTTTGTTAATTGTTACGGTCGGATTCCATGAAAGTGAAGCCAAAGTATGCAGGGTGGCATGCCTGGCGGGGTGTATGATAAACCTTGAAGTTCGCTTTTCGTGATGAGTTTTCCTAAAATTGAAGATTCAGATATTACTTGCAGAGTTTTCTGTGGAATGAGTTCTTGTGGTGTTAATTTTGTCTTTTTTCGCTTTTATAGGATATTTGGACAAGATGCGTCCCAGTATAATAGCGTACGCCCTGGCTTTTTTAATTGTTACGGTCGGATTCCATGAAGGTGAAGCCCAAGTATGCAGGGTGGCATGTCTGGCGGGGTGTATGATAAACCTTGAAGTTCGCTTTTCGTGATGAGTTTTCCTAAAATTGAAGATTCAGATATTTCTTGCAGAGTTTTCTGTGGAATGAGTTCTTGTGGTGTTAGTTTTGTCTTTTTTCGCTTTTATAGGATATTTGGACAAGATGCGTCCCAGTATAATAGCGTACGCACTGGCTTTTTCAATTGTTACGGTCGGATTCCATGAAAGTGTAGCCTAAGTATGCAGGGTGGCATGTCTGGCAAGGTGTATGATAAACCTTGAAGTTCGCATTTCGTGATGAGATTTCCTAAAATTGAAGATTCAGATATTACTTGCAGAGTTTTCTGTGGAATGAGTTCTTGTGGTGTTAATTTTGTCTTTTTTCGCTTTTATAGGATATTTGGACAAGATGCGTCCCAGTATAATAGCGTATGCCCTGGCATTTTTAATTGTTACGGTCGGATTCCATGAAAGTGAAGCCCAAGTATGCAGGGTGGCATGTCTGGCGGGGTGTATGATAAACCTTGAAGTTCGCATTTCGTGATAAGTTTTCCTAAAATTGAAGATTCAGATATTACTTGCAGAGTTTTCTGTGGAATGAGTTCTTGTGGTGTTAATTTTGTCTTTTTTCGCTTTTATAGGATATTTGGACAAGATGCGTCCCAGTATAATAGCGTACGCACTGGCTTTTTTAATTGTTACGGTCGGATTCCATGAAAGTGAAGCCCAAGTATGCAGGGTGGCATGTCTGGCGGGGTGTATGATAAACCTTGAAGTTCGCTTTTCGTGATGAGTTTTCCTAAAATTGAAGATTCAGATATTACTTGCAGAGTTTTCTGTGGAATGAGTTCTTGTGGTAGTAATTTTGTCTTTTTTCGCTTTTATAGGATATTTGGACAAGATGCGTCCCAGTATAATAGCGTACGCACTGGCTTTTTTAATTGTTACGGTCGGATTCCATGAAAGTGAAGCCCAAGTATGCAGGGTGGCATGTCTGGCGGGGTGTATGATAAACCTTGAAGTTCGCATTTCGTGATGAGTTTTCCTAAAATTGAAGATTCAGATATTACTTGCAGAGTTTTCTGTGGAATGAGTTCTTGTGGTAGTAATTTTGTCTTTTTTCGCTTTTATAGGATATTTGGACAAGATGCGTCCCAGTATAATAGCTTACGCCCTGGCATTTTTAATTGTTACGGTCGGATTCCATGAAAGTGAAGCCCAAGTATGCAGGGTGGCATGTCTGGCGGGGTGTATGATAAACCTTGAAGTTCGCATTTCGTGATGAGTTTTCCTAAAATTGAAGATTCAGATATTTCTTGCAGAGTTTTCTGTGGAATGAGTTCTTGTGGTGTTAGTTTTGTCTTTTTTCGCTTTTATAGGATATTTGGACAAGATGCGTCCCAGTATAATAGCGTACGCACTGGCTTTTTCAATTGTTACGGTCGGATTCCATGAAAGTGAAGCCCAAGTATGCAGGGTGGCATGTCTGGCGGGGTGTATGATAAACCTTGAAGTTCGCATTTCGTGATGAGTTTTCCTAAAATTGAAGATTCAGATATTACTTGCAGAGTTTTCTGTGGAATGGTTCTTGTGGTGTTAATTTTGTCTTTTTTCGCTTTTATAGGATATTTGGACAAGATGCGTCCCAGTATAATAGCGTACGCTCTGGCTTTTTTAATTGTTACGGTCGGATTCCATGAAAGTGAAGCCCAAGTATGCAGGGTGGCATGTCTGGCGGGGTGTATGATAAACCTTGAAGTTCGGATTTCGTGATGAGTTTTCCTAAAATTGAAGATTCAGATATTACTTGCAGAGTTTTCTGTGGAATGAGTTCTTGTGGTGTTAATTTTGTCTTTTTCGCTTTTATAGGATATTTGGACAAGATGCGTCCCAGTGTAATAGCGTACGCCCTGGCTTTTTTAATTGTTACGGTCGGATTCCATGAAAGTGAAGCCCAAGTATGCAGGGTGGCATGTCTGGCAGGGTGTATGATAAACCTTGAAGTTCGCATTTCGTGATGAGTTTTCCTAAAATTGAAGATTCAGATATTACTTGCAGAGTTTTCTGTGGAATGAGTTCCTTTGGTGTTAATTTTGTCTTTTTTCGCTTTTATAGGATATTTGGACAAGATGCGTCCCAGTATAATAGCGTACGCCCTGGCTTTTTTAATTGTTACGGTCGGATTCCATGAAAGTGAAGCCCAAGAATGCAGGGTGGCATGTCTGGCGGGGTGTATGATAAACCTTGAAGTTCGGATTTCGTGATGAGTTTTCCTAAAATTGAAGATTCAGATATTACTTGCAGAGTTTTCTGTGGAATGAGTTCTTGTGGTGTTAGTTTTGTCTTTTTTCGCTTTTATAGGATATTTGGACAAGATGCGTCCCAGTATAATAGCGTACGCCCTGGCTTTTTACTTGTTACGGTCGGATTCCATGAAAGTGAAGCCCAAGTATGCAGGGTGGCATGTCTGGCGGGGTGTATGATAAACCTTGAAGTTCCCACTTCGTGATGAGTTTTCCTAAAATTGAAGATTCAGATATTACTTGCAGAGTTTTCTGTGGAATGAGTTCTTGTGGTGCTAATTTTGTCTTTTTTCGCTTTTATAGGATATTTGGACAAGATGCGTCCCAGTATAATAGCGTACGCACTGGCTTTTTTAATTGTTACGGTCGGATTCCATGAAAGTGAAGCCCAAGTATGCAGGGTGGCATGCCTGGCGGGGTGTATGATAAACCTTGAAGTTCGCTTTTCGTGATGAGTTTTCCTAAAATTGAAGATTCAGATATTACTTGCAGAGTTTTCTGTGGAATGAGTTCTTGTGGTAATAATTTTGTCTTTTTTCGCTTTTATAGGATATTTGGACAAGATGCGTCCCAGTATAATAGCTTACGCCCTGGCTTTTTTAATTGTTACGGTCGGATTCCATGAAAGTGAAGCCCAAGTATGCAGGGTGGCATGTTTGGCGGGGTGTATGATAAACCTTGAAGTTCGCATTTCGTGATGAGTTTTCCTAAAATTGAAGATTCAGATATTTCTTGCAGAGTTTTCTGTGGAATGAGTTCTTGTGGTGTTAATTTTGTCTTTTTTCGCTTTTATAGGATATTTGGACAAGATGCGTCCCAGTATAATAGCGTACGCCCTGGCTTTTTTAATTGTTACGGTCGGATTCCATGAAAGTGAAGCCCAAGTATGCAGGGTGGCATGTCTGGCGGGGTGTATGATAAACCTTGAAGTTCGCATTTCGTGATGAGTTTTCCTAAAATTGAAGATTCAGATATTACTTGCAGAGTTTTCTGTGGAATGAGTTTCTTTGGTGTTAATTTTGTCTTTTTTCGCTTTTATAGGATATTTGGACAAGATGCGTCCCAGTATAATAGCGTACGCACTGGCTTTTTTAATTGTTACGGTCGGATTCCATGAAAGTGAAGCCCAAGTATGCAGGGTGGCATGTCTGGCGGGGTGTATGATAAACCTTGAAGTTCGCATTTCGTGATGAGTTTTCCTAAAATTGAAGATTCAGATATTACTTGCAGAGTTTTCTGTGGAATGAGTTCTTGTGGTGTTAATTTTGTCTTTTTTCGCTTTTATAGGATATTTGGACAAGATGCGTCCCAGTATAATAGCGTACGCCCTGGCTTTTTTAATTGTTACGGTCGGATTCCATGAAAGTGAAGCCCAAGTATGCAGGGTGGCATGTCTGGCGGGGTGTATGATAAACCTTGAAGTTCGCATTTCGTGATGAGTTTTCCTAAAATTGAAGATTCAGATATTACTTGCAGAGTTTTCTGTGGAATGAGTTCTTGTGGTGTTAATTTTGTCTTTTTTCGCTTTTATAGGATATTTGGACAAGATGCGTCCCAGTATAATAGCTTACGCCCTGGCTTTTTTAATTGTTACGGTCGGATTCCATGAAAGTGAAGCCCAAGTATGCAGGGTGGCATGTCTGGCGGGGTGTATGATAAACCTTGAAGTTCGCATTTCGTGATGAGTTTTCCTAAAATTGAAGATTCAGATATTACTTGCAGAGTTTTCTGTGGAATGAGTTCTTGTGGTGGTAATTTTGTCTTTTTTCGCTTTTATAGGATATTTGGACAAGATGCGTCCCAGTATAATAGCGTACGCCCTGGCTTTTTTAATTGTTACGGTCGGATTCCATGAAAGTGAAGCCCAAGTATGCAGGGTGGCATGTCTGGCGGGGTGTATGATAAACCTTGAAGTTCGCATTTCGTGATGAGTTTTCCTAAAATTGAAGATTCAGATATTACTTGCAGAGTTTTCTGTGGAATGAGTTCTTGTGGTAGTAATTTTGTCTTTTTTCGCTTTTATAGGATATTTGGACAAGATGCGTCCCAGTATAATAGCTTACGCCCTGGCTTTTTTAATTGTTACGGTCGGATTCCATGAAAGTGAAGCCCAAGTATGCAGGGTGGCATGTCTGGCGGGGTGTATGATAAACCTTGAAGTTCGCTTTTCGTGATGAGTTTTCCTAAAATTGAAGATTCAGATATTTCTTGCAGAGTTTTCTGTGGAATGAGTTCTTGTGGTGTTAATTTTGTCTTTTTTCGCTTTTATAGGATATTTGGACAAGATGCGTCCCAGTATAATAGCGTACGCACTGGCTTTTTCAATTGTTACGGTCGGATTCCATGAAAGTGTAGCCTAAGTATGCAGGGTGGCATGTCTGGCAGGGTGTATGATAAACCTTGAAGTTCAATTTCGTGATGAGATTTCCTAAAATTGAAGATTCAGATATTACTTGCAGAGTTTTCTGTGGAATGAGTTCTTGTGGTGTTAATTTTGTCTTTTTTCGCTTTTATAGTACATTTGGACAAGATGCGTACCATTATAATAGCGTATGCCCTGGCTTTTTTAATTGTTACGGTCAGATTCCATGAATGTTAAGCCCAAGAATGCAGGGTGGCATGTATGGCGGGGTGTATGATAAACCTTGAAGTTCGGATTTCGTGATAAGTTTTCCTAAAATTGAAGATTCAGATATTACTTGCAGAGTTTTCTGTGGAATGAGTTCTTGTGGTGTTAATTTTGTCTTTTTTCGCTTTTATAGGATATTTGGACAAGATGCGTCCCAGTATAATAGCGTACGCCCTGGCTTTTTTAATTGTTACGGTCGGATTCCATGAAAGTGAAGCCCAAGTATGCAGGGTGGCATGTCTGGCGGGGTGTATGATAAACCTTGAAGTTCGCATTTCGTGATGAGTTTTCCTAAAATTGAAGATTCAGATATTACTTGCAGAGTTTTCTGTGGAATGAGTTCTTGTGGTGTTAATTTTGTCTTTTTTCGCTTTTATAGGATATTTGGACAAGATGCGTCCCAGTATAATAGCGTACGCACTGGCTTTTTTAATTGTTACGGTCGGATTCCATGAAAGTGAAGCCCAAGTATGCAGGGTGGCATGTCTGGCGGGGTGTATGATAAACCTTGAAGTTCGCATTTCGTGATGAGTTTTCCTAAAATTGAAGATTCAGATATTACTTGCAGAGTTTTCTGTGGAATGGTTCTTGTGGTGTTAATTTTGTCTTTTTTCGCTTTTATAGGATATTTGGACAAGATGCGTCCCAGTATAATAGCGTACGCCCTGGCTTTTTTAATTGTTACGGTCGGATTCCATGAAAGTGAAGCCCAAGTATGCAGGGTGGCATGTCTGGCGGGGTGTATGATAAACCTTGAAGTTCGCATTTCGTGATGAGTTTTCCTAAAATTGAAGATTCAGATATTTCTTGCAGAGTTTTCTGTGGAATGAGTTCTTGTGGTGTTAGTTTTGTCTTTTTTCGCTTTTATAGGATATTTGGACAAGATGCGTCCCAGTATAATAGCGTACGCACTGGCTTTTTCAATTGTTACGGTCGGATTCCATGAAAGTGAAGCCCAAGTATGCAGGGTGCCATGTCTGGCGGAGTGTATGATAAACCTTGAAGTTCGCATTTCGTGATGAGGTTTCCTAAAATTGAAGATTTAGATATTACTTGCAGAGTTTTCTGTGGAATAAGTTCTTGTGGTAGTAATTTTGTCTTTTTTCGCTTTTATAGGATATTTGGACAAGATGCGTCCCAGTATAATAGCGTACGCCCTGGCATTTTTAATTGTTACGGTCGGATTCCATGAAAGTGAAGCCCAAGTATGCAGGGTGGCATGTCTGGCGGGGTGTATGATAAACCTTGAAGTTCGCATTTCGTGATGAGTTTTCCTAAAATTGAAGATTCAGATATTTCTTGCAGAGTTTTCTGTGGAATGAGTTCTTGTGGTAGTAATTTTGTCTTTTTTCGCTTTTATAGGATATTTGGACAAGATGCGTCCCAGTATAATAGCGTACGCACTGGCTTTTTTTAATTGTTACGGTCGGATTCCATAAAAGTGAAGCCCAAGTATGCAGGGTGGCATCCGTATTGGAGTGTATGATAAACCTTGAAGTTCGCATTTCGTGATGAGAGTTTTCCTAAAATTGAAGATTCAGATATTACTTGCAGAGTTTTCGTTGGAATGAGTTGAGTTTTCACTGTGGATACGTGTATAATAGCGTTCTTAATTGTTGTCAGTAAGTTTTTGTCTGGCTGATAAACCTTTTCGCATTTCGTTATGAGTTTTTATAGATTCAGATATTACTTGCAGATGAAAGAGTAGTCGCCATCCCAGTATAATAGCGTACGCCCTGGCTTTTTTAATTGTTACGGTCGGATTCCATGAAAGTGAAGCCCAAGTATGCAGGGTGGCATGTCTGGCGGGGTGTATGATAAACCTTGAAGTTCGCATTTCGTGATGAGTTTTCCTAAAATTGAAGATTCAGATATTACTTGCAGAGTTTTCTGTGGAATGAGTTCTTGTGGTGTTAATTTTGTCTTTTTTCGCTTTTATAGGATATTTGGACAAGATGCGTCCCAGTATAATAGCGTACGCCTTGGCTTTTTTAATTGTTACGGTCGGATTCCATGAAAGTGAAGCCCAAGTATGCAGGGTGGCATGTCTGGCGGGGTGTATGATAAACCTTGAAGTTCGCATTTCGTGATGAGTTTTCCTAAAATTGAAGATTCAGATATTACTTGCAGAGTTTTCCGTGGAATGAGTTCTTGTGGTGTTAATTTTGTCTTTTTTCGCTTTTATAGGATATTTGGACAAGATGCGTCCCAGTATAATAGCGTACGCACTGGCTTTAATAATTGTTACGGTCGGATTCCATGAAAGTGAAGCCCAAGTATGCAGGGTGGCATGTCTGGCGGGGTGTATGATAAACCTTGAAGTTCGCATTTCGTGATGAGTTTTCCTAAAATTGAAGATTCAGATATTACTTGCAGAGTTTTCCGTGGAATGAGTTCTTGTGGTGTTAATTTTGTCTTTTTTCGCTTTTATAGGATATTTGGACAAGATGCGTCCCAGTATAATAGCTTACGCCCTGGCTTTTTTAATTGTTACGGTCGGATTCCATGAAAGTGAAGCCAAAGTATGCAGGGTGGCATGTCTGGCGGGGTGTATCATAAACCTTGAAGTTCGCATTTCGTGATGAGTTTTCCTAAAATTGAAGATTCAGATATTTCTTGCAGAGTTTTCTGTGGAATGAGTTCTAGTAGTGTTAGTTTTGTCTTTTTCGCTTTTATAGGATATTTGGACAAGATGCGTCCCGGTATAATAGCTCACGCCCTGGCTTTTTTAATTGTTACGGTCGGATTCCATGAAAGTGAAGCCCAAGTATGCAGGGTGCCATGTGTGGCGGAGTGTATGATAAACTTTGAAATTCGCATTTCGTGATGAGTTTTCCTAAAATTGAAGATTCAGATATTAGTTGCAGAGTTTTCTGTGGAATGAGTTCTTGTGGTGGTAGTTTTGTCTTTTTTCGCTTTTATAGGATATTTGGACAAGATGCGTCCCAGTATAATAGCGTACGCCCTGGCTTTTTCAATTGTTACGGTCGGATTCCATGAAAGTGAAGCCTACGTATGCAGGGTGGCATGTCTGGCGGGGTGTATGATAAACCTTGAAGTTCGATTTCGTGATGAGATTTCCTAAAATTGAAGATTCAGATATTACTTGCAGAGTTTTCCGTGGAAAGAGTTCCTTTGGTGTTAATTTTGTCTTTTTTCGCTTTTATAGGATATTTGGACAAGATGCGTCCCAGTATAATAGCGTACGCACTGGCTTTAATAATTGTTTCGGTCGGATTTCATGAAAGTGAAGCCCAAGTATGCAGGGTGGCATGCCTGGCGGGATGTATGATAAACCTTGAAGTTCGCATTTCGTGATGAGTTTTCCTAAAATTGAAGATTCAGATATTACTTGCAGAGTTTTCTGTGGAATGAGTTCTTGTGGTGTTAATTTTGTCTTTTTTCGCTTTTATAGGATATTTGGACAAGATGCGTCCCAGTATAATAGCGTACGCACTGGCTTTTTTAATTGTTACGGTCGGATCCCATGAAAGTGAAGCCCAAGTATGCAGGGTGGCATGCCTGGCGGGATGTATGATAAACCTTGAAGTTCGGTTTTCGTGATGAGTTTTCCTAAAATTGAAGATTCAGATATTACTTGCAGAGTTTTCTGTGGAATGAGTTCTTGTGGTAGTAATTTTGTCTTTTTTCGCTTTTATAGGATATTTGGACAAGATGCGTCCCAGTATAATAGCTTACGCCCTGGCTTTTTTAATTGTTACGGTCGGATCCCATGAAAGTGAAGCCCAAGTATGCAGGGTGGCATGTCTGGCGGGGTGTATCATAAACCTTGAAGTTCGCATTTCGTAATGAGTTTTCCTAAAATTGAAGATTCAGATATTTCTTGCAGAGTTTTCTGTGGAATGAGTCCTTGCGGTGTTAATTATGTCTTTTTTCGCTTTTATAGGATATTTGGACAAGATGCGTCCCGGTATAATAGCTCACGCCCTGGCTTTTTTAATTGTTACGGTCGGATTCCATGAAAGTGAAGCCCAAGTATGCAGGGTGCCATGTGTGGCGGAGGGTATGATAAACTTTGAAATTCGCATTTCGTGATGAGTTTTCCTAAAATTGAAGATTCAGATATTAGTTGCAGAGTTTTCTGTGGAATGAGTTCTTGTGGTGGTAGTTTTGTCTTTTTTCGCTTTTATAGGATATTTGGACAAGATGCGTCCCAGTATAATAGCGTACGCCCTGGCTTTTTCAATTGTTACGGTCGGATTCCATGAAAGTGAAGCCTAAGTATGCAGGGTGGCATGTCTGGCGGGGTGTATGATAAACCTTGAAGTTCGATTTCGTGATGAGATTTCCTAAAATTGAAGATTCAGATATTACTTGCAGAGTTTTCCGTGGAAAGAGTTCCTTTGGTGTTAATTTTGTCTTTTTTCGCTTTTATAGGATATTTGGACAAGATGCGTCCCAGTATAATAGCGTACGCACTGGCTTTAATAATTGTTTCGGTCGGATTTCATGAAAGTGAAGCCCAAGTATGCAGGGTGGCATGCCTGGCGGGATGTATGATAAACCTTGAAGTTCGGTTTTCGTGATGAGTTTTCCTAAAATTGAAGATTCAGATATTACTTGCAGAGTTTTCTGTGGAATGAGTTCCTTGTGGTAGTTAATTTTGTCTTTTTTCGCTTTTATAGGATATTTGGACAAGATGCGTCCCAGTATAATAGCTTACGCCCTGGCTTTTTAATTGTTACGGTCGGATTTCATGAAAGTGAAGCCCAAGTATGCAGGGTGGCATGTCTGGCGGGGTGTATGATAAACCTTGAAGTTCGCATTTCGTGATGAGTTTTCCTAAAATTGAAGATTCAGATATTACTTGCAGAGTTTTCTGTGGAATGAGTTCTTGTGGTGGTAATTTTGTCTTTTTTCGCTTTTATAGGATATTTGGACAAGATGCGTCCCAGTATAATAGCTTACGCCCTGGCTTTTTTAATTGTTACGGTCGGATTCCATGAAAGTGAAGCCCAAGTATGCAGGGTGGCATGTCTGGCGGGGTGTATGATAAACCTTGAAGTTCGCATTTCGTGATGAGTTTTCCTAAAATTGAAGATTCAGATATTACTTGCAGAGTTTTCTGTGGAATGAGTCCTTGTGGTGTTAATTTTGTCTTTTTTCGCTTTTATAGGATATTTGGACAAGATGCGTCCCAGTATAATAGCGTACGCCCTGGCTTTTTTAATTGTTACGGTCGGATTCCATGAAAGTGAAGCCCAAGTATGCAGGGTGGCATGTCTGGCGGGGTGTATGATAAACCTTGAAGTTCGCATTTCGTGATGAGTTTTCCTAAAATTGAAGATTCAGATATTACTTGCAGAGTTTTCTGTGGAATGAGTTCTTGTGGTGGTAGTTTTGTCTTTTTTCGCTTTTATAGGATATTTGGACAAGATGCGTCCCAGTAAAATAGGGTACGCCCTGGCTTTTTTACTTGTTACGGTCGGATTCCATGAAAGTGAAGCCCAAGTATGCAGGGTGGCATGTCTGGCGGGGTGTATGATAAACCTTGAAGTTCCCACTTCGTGATGAGTTTGCTTAAAATTGAAGATTCCGATATTACTTGCAGAGTTTTCTGTGGAATGAGTTCTTGTGGTGCTAATTTTGTCTTTTTTCGTTTTTATAGGATATTTGGACAACATGCGTCCCAGTATAATAGCGTACGCACTGGCTTTGTTAATTGTTACGGTCGGATTCCAAGAAAGTGAAGCCAAAGTATGCAGGGTGGCATGCCTGGCGCTGTGTATGATAAACCTTGAAGTTCGCTTTTCGTGATGAGTTTTCCTAAAATTGAAGATTCAGATATTACTTGCAGAGTTTTCTGTGGAATGAGTTCTTGTGGTAGTAATTTTGTCTTTTTTCGCTTTTATAGGATATTTGGACAAGATGCGTCCCAGTATAATAGCTTACGCCCTGGCATTTTTAATTGTTACGGTCGGATTCCATGAAAGTGAAGCCCAAGTATGCAGGGTGGCATGTCTGGCGGGGTTTATGATAAACCTTGAAGTTCGCTTTTCGTGATGAGTTTTCCTAAAATTGAAGATTCAGATATTTCTTGTAGAGTTTTCTGTGGAATGAGTTCTTGTGGTGTTAGTTTTGTCTTTTTTCGCTTTTATAGGATATTTGGACAAGATGCGTCCCAGTATAATAGCGTACGCACTGGCTTTTTCAATTGTTACGGTCGGATTCCATGAAAGTGTAGCCTAAGTATGCAGGGTGGCATGTCTGGCAGGGTGTATGATAAACCTTGAAGTTCAATTTCGTGATGAGATTTCCTAAAATTGAAGATTCAGATATTACTTGCAGAGTTTTCCGTGGAATGAGTTCTTGTGGTGTTAATTTTGTCTTTTTTCGCTTTTATAGTATATTTGGACAAGATGCGTACCATTATAATAGCGTATGCCCTGGCTTTTTTAATTGTTACGGTCAGATTCCATGAATGTTAAGCCCAAGTATGCAGGGTGGCATGTCTGGCGGGGTGTATGATAAACCTTGAAGTTCTCATTTCGTGATAAGTTTTCCTAAAATTGAAGATTCAGATATTACTTGCAGAGTTTTCCGTGGAATGAGTTCCTTTGGTGTTAATTTTGTCTTTTTTCGCTTTTATAGGATATTTGGACAACATGCGTCCCAGTATAATAGCGTACGCACTGGCTTTATTAATTGTTACGGTCGGATTCCATGAAAGTGAAGCCCAAGAATGCAGGGTGGCATGTCTGGCGGGGTGTATGATAAACCTTGAAGTTCGGATTTCGAGATAAGTTTTCCTAAAATTGAAGATTCAGATATTACTTGCAGAGTTTTCTGTGGAATGAGTTCTTGTGGTGTTAGTTTTGTCTTTTTTCGCTTTTATAGGATATTTGGACAAGATGCGTCCCAGTATAATAGCGTACCCACTGGCTTTTTCAATTGTTACGATCGGATTCCATGAAAGTGTAGCCTAAGTATGCAGGGTGGCATGTCTGGCAGGGTGTATGATAAACCTTGAAGTTCGATTTCGTGATGAGATTTCCTAAAATTGAAGATTTAGATATTACTTGCAGAGTTTTCTGTGGAATGAGTTCCTGTGGTGTTAATTTTGTCTTTTTTCGCTTTTATAGTATATTTGAACAAGATGCGTACCATTATAATAGCGTATGCCCTGGCGTTTTTAATTGTTACGGTCGGATTCCATGAATGTTAAGCCCAAGTATTCAGGGTGGCATATCTGGCGGGGTGTATGATAAACCTTGAAGTTCGCATTTCGTGATGAGTTTTCCTAAAATTGAAGATCCAGATATTACTTGCAGAGTTTTCTGTGGAATGGTTCTTGTGGTGTTAATTTTGTCTTTTTTCGCTTTTATAGGATATTTGGACAAGATGCGTCCCAGTATAATAGCGTACTCCCTAGCTTTTTTAATTGTTACGGATAGATACCATGAAAGTGAAGCCCAAGAATGCAGGGTGGCATGTTTGGCGGGGTGTATGATAAACCTTGAAGTTCGGATTTCGTGATAAGTTTTCCTAAAATTGAAGATTCAGATATTACTTGCAGAATTTTCCGTGGAAAGAGTTCCTTTGGTGTTAATTTTGTCTTTTTTCGCTTTTATAGGATATTTGGACAAGATGCGTCCCAGTATAATAGCGTACGCACTGGCTTTAATAATTGTTACTGTCGGATACCATGAAAGTGAAGCCCAAGTATGCAGGGTGGCATGTCTGGCGGGGTGTATGATAAACCTTGAAGTTCGCACTTCGTGATGAGTTTTCCTAAAATTGAAGATTCAGATATTTCTTGCAGAGTTTTCTGTGGAATGAGTTCTTGTGGTGTTAGTTTTGTCTTTTTTCGCTTTTATAGGATATTTGGACAAGATGCGTCCCAGTATAATAGCGTACGCACTGGCTTTTTCAATTGTTACGGTCGGATTCCATGAAAGTGAAGCCCAAGTATGCAGGGTGCCATGTGTGGCGGAGTGTATGATAAACTTTGAAGTTCGCATTTCGTGATGAGGTTTCCTAAAATTGAAGATTTAGATATTACTTGCAGAGTTTTCTGTGGAATAAGTTCTTGTGGTAGTAATTTTGTCTTTTTTCGCTTTTATAGGATATTTGGACAAGATGCGTCCCAGTATAATAGCTTACGCCCTGGCATTTTTAATTGTTACGGTCGGATTCCATGAAAGTGAAGCCCAAGTATGCAGGGTGGCATGTCTGGCGGGGTGTATCATAAACCTTGAAGTTCGCATTTCATGATGAGTTTTCCTAAAATTGAAGATTCAGATATTTCTTGCAGAGTTTTCTGTGGAATGAGTTCTTGTGGTGGTAGTTTTGTCTTTTTTCGCTTTTATAGGATATTTGGACAAGATGCGTCCCAGTATAATAGCGTACGCCCTAGCTTTTTTAATTGTTACGGATAGATTCCATGAAAGTGAAGCCCAAGAATGCAGGGTGGCATGTCTGGCGGGGTGTATGATAAACCTTGAAGTTCGGATTTCGTGATAAGTTTTCCTAAAATTGAAGATTCAGATATTACTTGCAGAGGTTTCTGTGGAATGAGTTCTTGTGGTAGTAATTTTGTCTTTTTTCGCTTTTATAGGATATTTGGACAAGATGCGTCCCAGTGTAATAGCGTACGCCCTCGCTTTTTTAATTGTTACGGTCGGATTCCATAAAAGTGAAGCCCAAGTATGCAGGGTGCCATCCGTGGTGGAGTGTATGATAAACTTTGAAGTTCGCATTTCGTGATGAGTTTTCCTAAAATTGAAGATTCAGATATTACTTGCAGAGTTTTCGTTGGAATGAGTTCTTATGGTGTTAATTTTGTCTTTTTTCACTTTTATAGGATATTTGGATAAGATACGTCCCAGTATATTAGCGTACGCACTGGCTTTTTTAATTGTTACGGTCAGATTCCATTTAAGTGAAACCCAAGTATGCTGGGTGGCATGTCTGGCGGGGTGTATGATAAACCTTGAAGTTCGCATTTCGTTATGAGTTTTCCTAAAATTGAAGATTCAGATATTACCTGCAGAGTTTTCCGTGGAAAGAGTTCCTTTCGTGTTAATTTTGTCGTTTTTCGCTTTTATAGGATATTTGGACAAGATGCGTCCCAGTATAATAGCATACCCACTGGCTTTATTAATTGTTACGGTCGGATTCCATGAAAGTGAAACCAAAGTATGCAGGGTGGCATGTCTGGCGGGGTGTATCATAAACCTTGAAGTTCGCATTTCGTGATGAGTTTTCCTAAAATTGAAGATTCAGATATTTCTTGCAGAGGTTTCTGTGGAATGAGTTCTAGTAGTGTTAGTTTTGTCTTTTTCGCTTTTATAGGATATTTGGACAAGATGCGTCCCGGTATAATAGCTCACGCCCTGGCTTTTTTAATTGTTACGGTCGGATTCCATGAAAGTGAAGCCCAAGTATGCAGGGTGCCATGTGTGGCGGAGTGTATGATAAACTTTGAAATTCGCATTTCGTGATGAGTTTTCCTAAAATTGAAGATTCAGATATTAGTTGCAGAGTTTTCTGTGGAATGAGTTCTTGTGGTGGTAGTTTTGTCTTTTTTCGCTTTTATAGGATATTTGGACAAGATGCGTCCCAGTATAATAGCGTACGCCCTGGCTTTTTCAATTGTTACGGTCGGATTCCATGAAAGTGAAGCCTACGTATGCAGGGTGGCATGTCTGGCGGGGTGTATGATAAACCTTGAAGTTCGATTTCGTGATGAGATTTCCTAAAATTGAAGATTCAGATATTACTTGCAGAGTTTTCCGTGGAAAGAGTTCCTTTGGTGTTAATTTTGTCTTTTTTCGCTTTTATAGGATATTTGGACAAGATGCGTCCCAGTATAATAGCGTACGCACTGGCTTTAATAATTGTTTCGGTCGGATTTCATGAAAGTGAAGCCCAAGTATGCAGGGTGGCATGCCTGGCGGGATGTATGATAAACCTTGAAGTTCGGTTTTCGTGATGAGTTTTCCTAAAATTGAAGATTCAGATATTACTTGCAGAGTTTTCTGTGGAATGAGTTCTTGTGGTAGTAATTTTGTCTTTTTTCGCTTTTATAGGATATTTGGACAAGATGCGTCCCAGTATAATAGCTTACGCCCTGGCTTTTTTAATTGTTACGGTCGGATCCCATGAAAGTGAAGCCCAAGTATGCAGGGTGGCATGTCTGGCGGGGTGTATCATAAACCTTGAAGTTCGCATTTCGTAATGAGTTTTCCTAAAATTGAAGATTCAGATATTTCTTGCAGAGTTTTCTGTGGAATGAGTCCTTGCGGTGTTAATTATGTCTTTTTTCGCTTTTATAGGATATTTGGACAAGATGCGTCCCGGTATAATAGCTCACGCCCTGGCTTTTTTAATTGTTACGGTCGGATTCCATGAAAGTGAAGCCCAAGTATGCAGGGTGCCATGTGTGGCGGAGTGTATGATAAACTTTGAAATTCGCATTTCGTGATGAGTTTTCCTAAAATTGAAGATTCAGATATTAGTTGCAGAGTTTTCTGTGGAATGAGTTCTTGTGGTGGTAGTTTTGTCTTTTTTCGCTTTTATAGGATATTTGGACAAGATGCGTCCCAGTATAATAGCGTACGCCCTGGCTTTTTCAATTGTTACGGTCGGATTCCATGAAAGTGAAGCCTAAGTATGCAGGGTGGCATGTCTGGCGGGGTGTATGATAAACCTTGAAGTTCGATTTCTTGATGAGATTTCCTAAAATTGAAGATTTAGATATTACTTGCAGAGTTTTCCGTGGAAAGAGTTCCTTTGGTGTTAATTATGTCTTTTTTCGCTTTTATAGGATATTTGGACAAGATGCGTCCCAGTATAATAGCTTACGCCCTGGCTTTAATAATTGTTTCGGTCGGATTTCATGAATGTTAAGCCCAAGTATGCAGGGTGGCATGCCTGGCGGGATGTATGATAAACCTTGAAGTTCGGTTTTCGTGATGAGTTTTCCTAAAATTGAAGATTTAGATATTACTTGCAGAGTTTTCTGTGGAATGAGTTCTTGTGGTAGTAATTTTGTCTTTTTTCGCTTTTATAGGATATTTGGACAAGATGCGTCCCAGTATAATAGCTTACGCCCTGGCTTTTTTAATTGTTACGGTCGGATCCCATGAAAGTGAAGCCCAAGTATGCAGGGTGGCATGCCTGGCGGGATGTATGATAAACCTTGAAGTTCGCATTTCGTGATGAGTTTTCCTAAAATTGAAGATTCAGATATTACTTGCAGAGTTTTCTGTGGAATGAGTTCTTGTGGTAGTAATTTTGTCTTTTTTCGCTTTTATAGGATATTTGGACAAGATGCGTCCCAGTATAATAGCTTACGCCCTGGCTTTTTTAATTGTTACGGTCGGATCCCATGAAAGTGAAGCCCAAGTATGCAGGGTGGCATGTCTGGCGGGGTGTATCATAAACCTTGAAGTTCGCATTTCGTAATGAGTTTTCCTAAAATTGAAGATTCAGATATTTCTTGCAGAGTTTTCTGTGGAATGAGTCCTTGCGGTGTTAATTATGTCTTTTTTCGCTTTTATAGGATATTTGGACAAGATGCGTCCCGGTATAATAGCTCACGCCCTGGCTTTTTTAATTGTTACGGTCGGATTCCATGAAAGTGAAGCCCAAGTATGCAGGGTGCCATGTGTGGCGGAGTGTATGATAAACTTTGAAATTCGCATTTCGTGATGAGTTTTCCTAAAATTGAAGATTCAGATATTAGTTGCAGAGTTTTCTGTGGAATGAGTTCTTGTGGTGGTAGTTTTGTCTTTTTTCGCTTTTATAGGATATTTGGACAAGATGCGTCCCAGTATAATAGCGTACGCCCTGGCTTTTTCAATTGTTACGGTCGGATTCCATGAAAGTGAAGCCTAAGTATGCAGGGTGGCATGTCTGGCGGGGTGTATGATAAACCTTGAAGTTCGATTTCGTGATGAGATTTCCTAAAATTGAAGATTTAGATATTACTTGCAGAGTTTTCCGTGGAAAGAGTTCCTTTGGTGTTAATTATGTCTTTTTTCGCTTTTATAGGATATTTGGACAAGATGCGTCCCAGTATAATAGCTTACGCCCTGGCTTTAATAATTGTTTCGGTCGGATTTCATGAATGTTAAGCCCAAGTATGCAGGGTGGCATGCCTGGCGGGATGTATGATAAACCTTGAAGTTCGGTTTTCGTGATGAGTTTTCCTAAAATTGAAGATTTAGATATTACTTGCAGAGTTTTCTGTGGAAAGAGTTCCTTTGGTGTTAATTATGTCTTTTTTCGCTTTTATAGGATATTTGGACAAGATGCGTCCCAGTATAATAGCTTACGCCCTTGTTTTAATAATTGTTTCGGTCGGATTTCATGAATGTTAAGCCCAAGTATGCAGGGTGGCATGCCTGGCGGGATGTATGATAAACCTTGAAGTTCGCATTTCGTGATGAGTTTTCCTAAAATTGAAGATTCAGATATTACTTGCAGAGTTTTCTGTGGAATGAGTTCTTGTGGTAGTAATTTTGTCTTTTTTCGCTTTTATAGGATATTTGGACAAGATGCGTCCCAGTATAATAGCTTACGCCCTGGCTTTTTTAATTGTTACGGTCGGATCCCATGAAAGTGAAGCCCAAGTATGCAGGGTGGCATGTCTGGCGGGGTGTATCATAAACCTTGAAGTTTTTATTTCGGGATGAGTTTTCCTAAAATTGAAGATTCAGATATTTCTTGCAGAGTTTTCTGTGGAATGAGTCCTTGCGGTGTTAATTATGTCTTTTTTCGCTTTTATAGGATATTTGGACAAGAGGCGTCCCAGTATAATAGCTTACGCCCTGGCTTTTTTAATTGTTACGGTCGGATCCCATGAAAGTGAAACCCAAGTATGCAGGGTGGCATGTCTGGCGGGGTGTATCATAAACCTTGAAGTTCGCATTTCGTGATGAGTTTTCCTAAAATTGAAGATTCAGATATTACTTGCAGAGTTTTCTGTGGAATGAGTTCTTGTGGTGGTAGTTTTGTCTTTTTTCGCTTTTATAGGATATTTGGACAAGATGCGTCCCAGTAAAATAGGGTACGCCCTGGCTTTTTTACTTGTTACGGTCGGATTCCATGAAAGTGAAGCTCAAGTATGCAGGGTGGCATGTCTGGCGGGGTGTATGATAAACCTTGAAGTTCCCACTTCGTGATGAGTTTGCTTAAAATTGAAGATTCCGATATTACTTGCAGAGTTTTCTGTGGAATGAGTTCTTGTGGTGCTAATTTTGTCTTTTTTCGTTTTTATAGGATATTTGGACAACATGCGTCCCAGTATAATAGCGTACGCACTGGCTTTGTTAATTGTTACGGTCGGATTCCAAGAAAGTGAAGCCAAAGTATGCAGGGTGGCATGCCTGGCGGGGTGTATGATAAACCTTGAAGTTCGCTTTTCGTGATGAGTTTTCCTAAAATTGAAGGTTCAGATATTACTTGCAGAGTTTTCTGTGGAATGAGTTCTTGTGGTAGTAATTTTGTCTTTTTTCGCTTTTATAGGATATTTGGACAAGATGCGTCCCAGTATAATAGCTTACGCCCTGGCATTTTTAATTGTTACGGTCGGATTCCATGAAGGTGAAGCCCAAGTATGCAGGGTGGCATGTCTGGCGGGGTTTATGATAAACCTTGAAGTTCGCTTTTCGTGATGAGTTTTCCTAAAATTGAAGATTCAGATATTTCTTGTAGAGTTTTCTGTGGAATGAGTTCTTGTGGTGTTAGTTTTGTCTTTTTTCGCTTTTATAGGATATTTGGACAAGATGCGTCCCAGTATAATAGCGTACGCACTGGCTTTTTCAATTGTTACGGTCGGATTCCATGAAAGTGTAGCCTAAGTATGCAGGGTGGCATGTCTGGCAGGGTGTATGATAAACCTTGCAGTTCAATTTCGTGATGAGATTTCCTAAAATTGAAGATTCAGATATTACTTGCAGAGTTTTCCGTGGAATGAGTTCTTGTGGTGTTAATTTTGTCTTTTTTCGCTTTTATAGTATATTTGGACAAGATGCGTACCATTATAATAGCGTATGCCCTGGCTTTTTTATTTGTTACGGTCAGATTCCATGAATGTTAAGCCCAAGTATTCAGGGTGGCATGTCTGGCGGGGTGTATGATAAACCTTGAAGTTCGCATTTCGTGATAAGTTATCCTAAAATTGAAGATTCAGATATTACTTGCAGAGTTTTCCGTGGAAAGAGTTCCTTTGGTGTTAATTTTGTCTTTTTTCGCTTTTATAGGATATTTGGACAAGATGCGTCCCAGTATAATAGCGTACGCACTGGCTTTTTTAATTGTTACGGTCGGATTTCATGAAAGTGAAGCCCAAGTAGGCAGTTTGGCATGTCTGGCAGGGTGTATGATAAACCTTGAAGTTCGCTTTTCGTGATGAGTTTTCCTAAAATTGAAGATTCAGATATTACTTGCAGAGTTTTCTGTGGAATGAGTTCTTTTGGTAGTAATTCCGTCTTTTTTCGCTTTTATAGGATATTTGGACAAGATGCGTCCCAGTATAATAGCTTACGCACTGGCTTTTTTAATTGTTACGGTCGGATTCCATGAAAGTGAAGCTCAAGTATGCAGGGTGGCATGTCTGGCGGTTTGTATGATAAACCTTGAAGTTCGCACTTCGTGATGAGTTTTCCTAAAATTGAAAATTCAGATATTTCTTGCAGAGTTTTCTGTGGAATGAGTTCTTGTGGTGTTAATTTTGTCTTTCTTTGTTTTTATAGGATATTTGGACAAGATGCGTCCCAGTGTAATAGCGTACGCCCTCGCATTTTTATTGTTACGGTCGGATTCCATGAAAGTGAAGCCCAAGTATGCAGGGTGCCATGTGTGGCGGAGTGTATGATAAACTTTGAAGTTCGCATTTCGTGATGAGTTTTCCTAAAATTGAAGATTCAGATATTACTTGCAGAGTTTTCTGTGGAATGAGTTCTTGTGGTAGTAATTTTGTCTTTTTTGGCTTTTATAGGATATTTGGACAAGATGCGTCCCAGTATAATAGCTTACGCCCTGGCATTTTTAATTGTTACGGTCGGATTTCATGAATGTTAAGCCCAAGTATGCAGGGTGGCATGCCTGGCGGGATGTATGATAAACCTTGAAGTTCGGTTTTCGTGATGAGTTTTCCTAAAATTGAAGATTTAGATATTACTTGCAGAGTTTTCCGTGGAAAGAGTTCCTTTGGTGTTAATTATGTCTTTTTTCGCTTTTATAGGATATTTGGACAAGATGCGTCCCAGTATAATAGCTTACGCCCTTGTTTTAATAATTGTTTCGGTCGGATTTCATGAATGTTAAGCCCAAGTATGCAGGGTGGCATGCCTGGCGGGATGTATGATAAACCTTGAAGTTCGGTTTTCGTGATGAGTTTTCCTAAAATTGAAGATTCAGATATTACTTGCAGAGTTTTCTGTGGAATGAGTTCTTGTGGTAGTAATTTTGTCTTTTTTCGCTTTTATAGGATATTTGGACAAGATGCGTCCCAGTATAATAGCTTACGCCCTGGCTTTTTTAATTGTTACGGTCGGATCCCATGAAAGTGAAGCCCAAGTATGCAGGGTGGCATGTCTGGCGGGGTGTATCATAAACCTTGAAGTTTTTATTTCGGGATGAGTTTTCCTAAAATTGAAGATTCAGATATTTCTTGCAGAGTTTTCTGTGGAATGAGTCCTTGCGGTGTTAATTATGTCTTTTTTCGCTTTTATAGGATATTTGGACAAGAGGCGTCCCAGTATAATAGCTTACGCCCTGGCTTTTTTAATTGTTACGGTCGGATCCCATGAAAGTGAAGCCCAAGTATGCAGGGTGGCATGTCTGGCGGGGTGTATCATAAACCTTGAAGTTCGCATTTCGTGATGAGTTTTCCTAAAATTGAAGATTCAGATATTACTTGCAGAGTTTTCTGTGGAATGAGTTCTTGTGGTGGTAGTTTTGTCTTTTTTCGCTTTTATAGGATATTTGGACAAGATGCGTCCCAGTAAAATAGGGTACGCCCTGGCTTTTTTACTTGTTACGGTCGGATTCCATGAAAGTGAAGCTCAAGTATGCAGGGTGGCATGTCTGGCGGGGTGTATGATAAACCTTGAAGTTCCCACTTCGTGATGAGTTTGCTTAAAATTGAAGATTCCGATATTACTTGCAGAGTTTTCTGTGGAATGAGTTCTTGTGGTGCTAATTTTGTCTTTTTTCGTTTTTATAGGATATTTGGACAACATGCGTCCCAGTATAATAGCGTACGCACTGGCTTTGTTAATTGTTACGGTCGGATTCCAAGAAAGTGAAGCCAAAGTATGCAGGGTGGCATGCCTGGCGGGGTGTATGATAAACCTTGAAGTTCGCTTTTCGTGATGAGTTTTCCTAAAATTGAAGATTCAGATATTACTTGCAGAGTTTTCTGTGGAATGAGTTCTTGTGGTAGTAATTTTGTCTTTTTTCGCTTTTATAGGATATTTGGACAAGATGCGTCCCAGTATAATAGCTTACGCCCTGGCATTTTTAATTGTTACGGTCGGATTCCATGAAGGTGAAGCCCAAGTATGCAGGGTGGCATGTCTGGCGGGGTTTATGATAAACCTTGAAGTTCGCTTTTCGTGATGAGTTTTCCTAAAATTGAAGATTCAGATATTTCTTGTAGAGTTTTCTGTGGAATGAGTTCTTGTGGTGTTAGTTTTGTCTTTTTTCGCTTTTACAGGATATTTGGACAAGATGCGTCCCAGTATAATAGCGTACGCACTGGCTTTTTCAATTGTTACGGTCGGATTCCATGAAAGTGTAGCCTAAGTATGCAGGGTGGCATGTCTGGCAGGGTGTATGATAAACCTTGCAGTTCAATTTCGTGATGAGATTTCCTAAAATTGAAGATTCAGATATTACTTGCAGAGTTTTCCGTGGAATGAGTTCTTGTGGTGTTAATTTTGTCTTTTTTCGCTTTTATAGTATATTTGGACAAGATGCGTACCATTATAATAGCGTATGCCCTGGCTTTTTTAATTGTTACGGTCAGATTCCATGAATGTTAAGCCCAAGTATTCAGGGTGGCATGTCTGGCGGGGTGTATGATAAACCTTGAAGTTCGCATTTCGTGATAAGTTTTCCTAAAATTGAAGATTCAGATATTACTTGCAGAGTTTTCCGTGGAAAGAGTTCCTTTGGTGTTAATTTTGTCTTTTTTCGCTTTTATAGGATATTTGGACAAGATGCGTCCCAGTATAATAGCGTACGCACTGGCTTTTTTAATTGTTACGGTCGGATTTCATGAAAGTGAAGCCCAAGTAGGCAGGGTGGCATGTCTGGCAGGGTGTATGATAAACCTTGAAGTTCGCTTTTCGTGATGAGTTTTCCTAAAATTGAAGATTCAGATATTACTTGCAGAGTTTTCTGTGGAATGAGTTCTTTTGGTAGTAATTCCGTCTTTTTTCGCTTTTATAGGATATTTGGACAAGATGCGTCCCAGTATAATAGCTTACGCACTGGCTTTTTTAATTGTTACGGTCGGATTCCATGAAAGTGAAGCCCAAGTATGCAGGGTGGCATGTCTGGCGGTTTGTATGATAAACTTTGAAGTTCGCATTTCGTGATGAGTTTTCCTAAAATTGAAGATTCAGATATTACTTGCAGAGTTTTCTGTGGAATGAGATCTTGTGGTAGTAATTTTGTCTTTTTTGGCTTTTATAGGATATTTGGACAAGATGCGTCCCAGTATAATAGCTTACGCCCTGGCATTTTTAATTGTTACGGTCGGATTCCATGAAAGTGAAGCCCAAGTATGCAGGGTGGCATGTCTGGCGGGGTGTATGATAAACCTTGAAGTTCGCATTTCGTGATGAGTTTTCCTAAAATGGAAGATTCAGATATTTCTTGCAGAGGTTTCTGTGAAATGAATTCTTGTGGTGTTAGTTTTGTCTTTTTTCGCTTTTATAGGATATTTGGACAAGATGCGTCCCAGTATAATAGCATACGCACTGGCTTTTTCAATTGTTACGGTCGGATTCCATGAATGTTAAGTCCAAGTATTCAGGGTGGCATGTCAGGCGGGGTGTATGATAAACCTTGAAGTTCGCATTTCGTGATGAGTTTTCCTAAAATTGAAGATCCAGATATTACTTGCAGAGTTTTCTGTGGAATGGTTCTTGTGGTAGTAATTTTGTCTTTTTTCACTTTTATAGGATATTTGGACAAGATGCGTCCCAGTATAATAGCGTACGCTCTAGCTTTTTTAATTGTTACAGATAGATTCCATGAAAGTGAAGCCCAAGAATGCAGGGTGGCATGTCTGGCGGGGTGTATGATAAACCTTGAAGTTCGGATTTCGTGATAAGTTTTCCTAAAATTGAAGATTCAGATATTACTTGCAGAGTTTTCTGTGGAATGAGTTCTTGTGGTAGTAATTTTGTCTTTTTTCGCTTTTATAGGATATTTAGACAAGATGCGTCCCAGTGTAATAGCGTACGCCCTCGCTTTTTTAATTGTTACGGTCGGATTCCATAAAAGTGAAGCCCAAGTATGCAGGGTGGCATGTCTGGCGGGGTGTATGATAAACCTTGAAGTTCTCATTTCGCTATGAGTTTTCCTAAAATTGAAGATTCAGATATTGCTTGCAGAGTTTTCCGTGGAATGAGTTCCTTTGGTGTTAATTTTGTCTTTTTTTGCTTTTATAGGATATTCGGACAACATGCGTCGCAGTATAATAGCGTACTCACTGGCTTTATTAATTGTTACGGTCGGATTCCATGAAAGTGAAGCCCAAGAATGCAGGGTGGCATGTCTGGCGGGGTGTATGATAAACCTTGAAGTTCGGATTTCGTGATAAGTTTTCCTAAAATTGAAGATTCAGATATTACTTGCAGAGTTTTCTGTGGAATGAGTTCTTGTGGTGTTAGTTTTGTCTTTTTTCGCTTTTATAGGATATTTGGACAAGATGCGTCCCAGTATAATAGCGTACGCACTGGCTTTTTCAATTGTTACGATCGGATTCCATGAAAGTGTAGCCTAAGTATGCAGGGTGGCATGTCTGGCAGGGTGTATGATAAACCTTGAAGTTCGATTTCGTGATGAGATTTCCTAAAATTGAAGATTTAGATATTGCTTGCAGAGTTTTCTGTGGAATGAGTTCTTGTGGTGTTATTTTTGTCTTTTTTGCTTTTATAGTATATTTGAACAAGATGCGTACCATTATAATAGCGTATGCCCTGGCGTTTTTAATTGTTGCGGTCGGATTCCATGAATGTTAAGCCCAAGTATTCAGGGTGGCATGTTTGGCGGGGTGTATGATAAACCTTGAAGTTCGGATTTCGTGATAAGTTTTCCTAAAATTGAAGATTCAGATATTACTTGCAGAATTTTCCGTGGAAAGAGTTCCTTTGGTGTTAATTTTGTCTTTTTTCGCTTTTATAGGATATTTGGACAAGATGCGTCCCAGTATAATAGCGTACGGACTGGCTTTAATAATTGTTACGATCGGATTCCATGAAAGTGTAGCCTAAGTATGCAGGGTGGCATGTCTGGCAGGGTGTATGATAAACCTTGAAGTTCGATTTCGTGATGAGATTTTCTAAAATTGAAGATCCAGATATTACTTGCAGAGTTTTCTGTGGAATGGTTCTTGTGGTAGTAATTTTGTCTTTTTTCGCTTTTATAGGATATTTGGACAAGATGCGTCCCAGTATAATAGCGTACTCCCTAGCTTTTTTAACTGTTACGGATAGATACCATGAAAGTGAAGCCCAAGAATGCAGGGTGGCATGTTTGGCGGGGTGTATGATAAACCTTGAAGTTCGGATTTCGTTATAAGTTTTCCTAAAATTGAAGATTCAGATATTACTTGCAGAATTTTCCGTGGAAAGAGTTCCTTTGGTGTTAATTTTGTCTTTTTTCGCTTTTATAGGATATTTGGACAAGATGCGTCCCAGTATAATAGCGTACGCACTGGCTTTAATAATTGTTACTGTCGGATTCCATGAAAGTGAAGCCCAAGTATGCAGGGTGGCATGTCTGGCGGGGTGTATGATAAACCTTGAAGTTCGCACTTCGTGATGAGTTTTCCTAAAATTGAAGATTCAGATATTTCTTGCAGAGTTTTCTGTGGAATGAGTTCTTGTGGTGTTAATTTTGTCTTTCTTTGTTTTTATAGGATATTTGGACAAGATGCGTCCCAGTGTAATAGCGTACGCCCTCGCTTTTTTATTGTTACGGTCGGATTCCATGAAAGTGAAGCCCAAGCATGCAGGGTGCCATGTGTGGCGGAGTGTATGATAAATTTTGAAGTTCGCATTTCGTGATGAGGTTTCCTAAAATTGAAGATTTAGATATTACTTGCAGAGTTTTCTGTGGAATAAGTTCTTGTGGTAGTAATTTTGTCTTTTTTCGCTTTTATAGGATATTTGGACAAGATGCGTCCCAGTATAATAGCTTACGCCCTGGCATTTTTAATTGTTACGGTCGGATTCCATGAAAGTGAAGCCCAAGTATGCAGGGTGGCATGTCTGGCGGGGTGTATCATAAACCTTGAAGTTCGCATTTCGTGATGAGTTTTTCTAAAATTGAAGATTCAGATATTTCTTGCAGAGTTTTCTGTGGAATGAGTTCTTGTGGTGGTAGTTTTGTATTTTTTCGCTTTTATAGGATATTTGGACAAGATGCGTCCCAGTATAATAGCGTACGCACTGGATGTTTCAATTGTTACGGTCGGATTCCATGAAAGTGAAGCCTAAATATGCAGGGTGGCATGTCTGGCGGGGTGTATGATAAACCTTGAAGTTCGATTTCGTGATGAGATTTCCTAAAATTGAAGATTCAGATATTACTTGCAGAGTTTTCTGTGGAATGAGTTCTTGTGGTGTTAATTTTGTCTTTTTTCGCTTTTATAGGATATTTGGACAAGATGCGTACCATTATAATAGCGTATGCCCTGGCTTTTTTAATTGTTACGGTCGGATTCCATGAATGTTAAGCCCAAGTATTCAGGGTGGCATGTCTGGCGGGGTGTATGATAAACCTTGAAGTTCGCATTTCGTGATAAGTTTTCCTAAAATTGAAGATTCAGATATTACTTGCAGAGTTTTCTGTGGAATGAGTTCTTGTGGTAGTAATTTTGTCTTTTTTCGCTTTTATAGGATATTTGGACAAGATGCGTCCCAGTGTAATAGCGTACGCCCTCGCTTTTTTAATTGTTACGGTCGGATTCCATAAAAGTGAAGCCCAAGTATGCAGGGTGCCATCCGTGGTGGAGTGTATGATAAACTTTGAAGTTCGCATTTCGTGATGAGTTTTCCTAAAATTGAAGATTCAGATATTACTTGCAGAGTTTTCCGTGGAAAGCGTTCCTTTCGTGTTAATTTTTTCGTTTTTCGCTTTTATAGGATATTTGGACAAGATGCGTCCCGGTATAATAGCTCACGCCCTGGCTTTTTTAATTGTTACGGTCGGATTCCATGAAAGTGAAGCCCAAGTATGCAGGGTGCCATGTGTGGCGGAGTGTATGATAAACTTTGAAATTCGCATTTCGTGATGAGTTTTCCTAAAATTGAAGATTCAGATATTAGTTGCAGAGTTTTCTGTGGAATGAGTTCTTGTGGTGGTAGTTTTGTCTTTTTTCGCTTTTATAGGATATTTGGACAAGATGCGTCCCAGTATAATAGCGTACGCCCTGGCTTTTTCAATTGTTACGGTCGGATTCCATGAAAGTGAAGCCTAAGTATGCAGGGTGGCATGTCTGGCGGGGTGTATGATAAACCTTGAAGTTCGATTTCGTGATGAGATTTCCTAAAATTGAAGATTCAGATATTACTTGCAGAGTTTTCCGTGTAAAGAGTTCCTTTGGTGTTAATTTTGTCTTTTTTCGCTTTTATAGGATATTTGGACAAGATGCGTCCCAGTATAATAGCGTTCGCACTGGCTTTAATAATTGTTTCGGTCGGATTTCATGAAAGTGAAGCCCAAGTATGCAGGGTGGCATGCCTGGCGGGATGTATGATAAACCTTGAAGTTCGGTTTTCGTGATGAGTTTTCCTAAAATTGAAGATTCAGATATTACTTGCAGAGTTTTCTGTGGAACAAGTTCTTGTGGTAGTAATTTTGTCTTTTTTCGCTTTTATAGGATATTTGGACAAGATGCGTCCCAGTATAATAGCTTACGCCCTGGCTTTTTTAATTGTTACGGTCGGATCCCAGGAAAGTGAAGCCCAAGTATGCAGGGTGGCATGTCTGGCGGGGTGTATCATAAACCTTGAAGTTCGCATTTCGTGATGAGTTTTCCTAAAATTGAAGATTCAGATATTTCTTGCAGAGTTTTCTGTGGAATGAGTTCTTGCGGTGTTAATTATGTCTTTTTTCGCTTTTATAGGATATTTGGACGAGAGGCGTCCCAGTATAATAGCTTACGCCCTGGCTTTTTTAATTGTTACGGTCGGATCCCATGAAAGTGAAGCCCAAGTATGCAGGGTGGCATGTCTGGCGGTGTGTATCATAAACCTTGAAGTTCGCATTTCGTGATGAGTTTTCCTAAAATTAAAGATTCAGATATTTCTTGCAGAGTTTTCTGTGGAATGAAATTTTGCGGTGTTAATTTTGACTTTTTTCGCTTTTATAGGATATTTGGACAAGATGCGTCCCAGTATAATAGCGTACGCCCTGACTTTTTTAATTGTTACGGATGGATTGCACGAAAGTGAAGCCCAAGTATGCAGGGTGGCATGTGTGGCGGGGTGTATGATAAACCTTGAAGTTCGCATTTCGTGATGAGTTTTCCTAAAATTGAAGATTCAGCTATTACTTGCAGATTTTTTTGTGGAATGAGTTCTTGTGGTGTTAATTTGGTCTTTTTTCGCTTTTATAGGATATTTGGAGAAAATGTGTCCCAGTGTAATAGCGTACTCCCTCGCTTTTTTAATTGTTACGGTCGGAGTCCATGAAAGTGAAGCCCAAGATTGCAGGGTGGCATGTATGACGCGGTGTATGAAAAACCCACGCATGCTAAGCTATTGCATTATGGTTTGCAGATTGGCGTGCTCTCGTCGTCCACTTAATGTCACTACAGAGTAGGTGTTATTTTTTGCTCTTGGCATTTTCCTTTGGAATTCATAACATTTTATAAAATTGTTAAAAATATAGATTGTACATGTGTGTGAAAATTTGTGTGTCAATATCATTTTTCGATCGGCTTTGGCAGTGGCGTATATTTGAGGCTGGTTTCGAAGCCCAGAGAACGCACACATAATAGTTAATTAAATATACACAAATAGAAATCAATTATCAACGGTATTAAGATATGTCGATGCTTTCGGTGCGAAAAAAAAAAAACACGAGCGGATTAGCTTTCGATTATGGGAATCAGTCTGCCGAGCGATGATGAACGGCATAACGCAAGTGCGTCTTCGGGAGATTTCGCTGTTCTGATGCGAAGAGCTTCAGTAATATCTCCTGCTAGCGTTTCCATGACAACATGAATGAGATACGGATCTCGTGAATGGCCATTCATTTGGCCAAGGGTTCGCTCCGAAAAAAGAAGACTTCAGACTACCTCACTCCGTCCATGCTTCCAGTGCGTGTTTCTCGATAGTTGTTTCAGTTTGTGTGAAGTATCAATCAATTAAAATCAGTGATATTATATCTTAAATTCTTGGCTTTATTGGATTCGAACTGTTTTGATAAATTTTGTGAAAGCTTCGCTGAACTATCAGATCTTAAAGAACTCTATGCTTCAAATTTTGATACAGCTCGATTAAAAACTGAACTGAAGGTGTTTAATTCCCTTGATGAATACAAAAACAAATCAGTAAGAGACATTACTTGTTACATAAAGTTGAATAATTAATTAGACAGAGTGTTTATGGAGGTGTACAAATTAGCAGATCTAGTATGAAACTTTCCATCAACAACTGCAACTACCGAAATAAGTTTTTCCGTATTAAAAAGAATCAAGATATATCTTAGAGCTACACAAGGATATGCACATTAGAGCAACTTGGCTGGTTTGTTAATAGAGGAAAACATTATTTTTAAATATGAAAAAGTACTCGGAAGAAACATTTTTGTAAAAAAGTGACACTCAAGTTCACACAAAAGGAAAGAAGAATGCAGTTCATGTACAAATAAGTGTTCAAATCCTAATCCACATAATTATTTGGTATCATGTTAGCAATAGCATGTACTTAAAATTTAGAAAAAAAAATGTTACTTCTATTACTTAACAATTAAAAACTAAACTTCTCAATTTAAAAAAAAAAGAGTACTGTGGGGGGGGGGGGAGGTAACCCAGGTCTCGAACCCAAGATACGCCACTGGCCTTTGGCTTCTGACCATTCTACTGAGATGGGTCCGGGTTCGAATACCTGATGAGGCCTGAATGATGTGTTTGCCCTATAGTACTGCCTCTGTCCTTTCCCTGGAACCAGTGTACGTAAATTAATTAGGAAGAGGCAACTGTTTGCAGTCCGCAGAATTGTTCATGGTGGTCTCTGAACTTCAAACACACCAAAGAATGGAAGAACAGACTGTGAAACTTGTCTTCATCAAAATGTTATCTTTAATAATGAAGGAAGTTTACGAGTGGTGGATAGAGATTCTAAAAAATCGATCGATCGTCCTGGTGGCTGATTTGTCTGATGCACTGGTTTCTGTCTTTTCGTCTGAGAAGACCCGAATTCGAGTCACGGATGAGGTGCGGATGTTAAGTTTCTCTTTGACACTGGCTCACTCCCTTCTCGGGAACCCTAATTTGGCTCCAGGGAAGAAAAACAGCCAGTGCCCCAAATTCGGGACTGGCAACCGCCTTTGAAGTTGCTCATGGTGGTCGTTAATTTTCAAAATTAAAGAAAGCAAAACGAAACCAAAACAATCACTACAGAAATACACGGTCGAGTCACATTATTGTGACCACCAGCTAATATCCTGAGTAACCGCCGTGTGCAGCGCGGACAGCAGCTAGACGGGCTGGAAGTGACTCAATAAGATGCTGAAAGGTATTCACAGGTATTTGGAGCCAGGCTGACTGCAGTGCATCTGACAGCTGCTGGAGGGTGCGTGATGGAGGATCCATAAAGCAAACAACACGATCGAGGTAGTCCCACAAGTGCTCAATTGGGTTTAAGCCTGTGGAATTAGGGGCCGAGGGAAGTACTTTGATGTCTTCATCGTGCTCTTCCAACCACTCTCGGACATTTCTAGCTGTGTGACACGTCGTATTCTCGTGCTGGAAGATACCATCCGCCCCAAGGGAGACAATCAGCATGTATGGGTGTACGTGGTCTGCAAGGATGGATTCATCAAGAATTTGGTCCAGGGTGCTCTCCACGCTCACCAGATCTCTCACCTTCTGATTTTTCATGTGGGGATACCGAGTTTATGCAAGCAACCCGCATGGCCTGCAGTCCTTGAAAACAAACATTATTCAAGCTATAGCGGAAATCACGCCATCTATGCTGAAACGCTTTACGAAAAACTTGTGCCGCCGCGTGGATATTTGCCTCCAGCAACACAGAGGTCATTTCCAGCACCTTCTTTAGGTCAACATGAGTTGCTCAAAAGTCGAAGGAAGATGTATCACAGCTGTAAGTAAACTTTATATATCTGTATAATGCGAATAAAAATTGTTCAAATTAGGGTTCGGGAACTTTTCGATCACCTTGTACTTTTAGCTAAACCTGGTCACCTCTGGGTTTTAAACTACAAGCGTATAAACAAAACTTGGCTCAGGAGTTATCAAAATCACTGAAGCAGAAGTTCCGGAGCTCGTACATCAGGGTGGTTCACACGATACCTACTGACAAAAGATGGCGGGTATTTCTATCCACAAGTTACAACATTGTGGTGACACCATGTGGCGATAGCGTAAACGTGGCTTACAGTTAACATGGCTCTGAAATTACAAAAAACATGGATTTGGCATTATTTCAAATTTCGCGCCAGTGGCGTACTGGAAAACTCGAGGATTCCTAATAAAAAAAATTCTTCGAGGCCCTTTTACAAGAATTTATTAGCTTTGGATTACTGAAATTTTTAAATTTCATACTATTAACTACATGTATGTGTTACGAGTTGTTCAATAATTCAATTTTTTGAACCTGCATACACTGAAGAGCAATTGAATTCGAGACAGCTGGCGTTATGCAAATGTGGCGCTGTGGGCGGCCCTGTAAACGGAAGCAACATGACGTATGCAGCGATCCGACAATATAAGGAGTGATGCGACGGGAATGAGTAAGCGTCGGACGCAGTATGGGTAACACGAAGGATCTAAGCGCATTTGATCGTGGGCAAATTGTCGGGGCCCGACGAATGGGTCACTCCATCTCGGAAGTCGTACAGGCACTGGGATTTTCACGAGCCACTGTGTCACGGGTGCACCGTGAGTACATCGAATCCGGTAAAACCATCCCTACAAGGGCCAACTGCCGTGGACAACAGCGTGTGGATGAGCGGGGTCATCGTCGGCTAGCTCGCATTCTAACAGCGGATAGACGGGCCACAGTGCAAGAAATCACTCGGCAATTTAACGCTGGTGCACAAAAACGTGTAATCAGCCACACCATTTAGAACCATCCCCTCGCTATGGGGTAGAGAAGCCATCGTCCCACGAGGGTACCGCTGCTGACCGCACATCACAGGGTGCAAAGATTAGCATGGGCGCGGGAACATCGCCACTGGACCCTAGAAATGTGGAAAAATATTGCCTGGACTGATGAGTCAAGATTCACGTTGGTACATGCTGATGGCAGGATACGAGTACGGCGCAAACCACATGAAGCGATGGATCCTTCTTGCCAGCAGCACACTCTTCAAGCTGGTCTGGGTTACATGTTCGTCTGGGGACTGTATACGTGGATTGAAATGGGACCCCTGGTACGTGTGACATCGTCCCTCACAGGTCAACGTTGTCAGAATATCCTAGACGACCATTTGCTCCCGTTTATGCGTCTTCAACATCCCACTGGTGACCTCATCCTGCAAGAAGACAATGCACCGTGCCATCGCTCCCGAATTGTATCCGAATGGTTGGATGAACACTCCACCGACGTGACCTCGCTTCCTTGGCCAGCAGCTAGGTCACCTGAGCTTAATCCCATCAAACACATCTGGGATGCCATCGAGAGAGGTGTTCGAGGCTCTGACCCCCTTCCATCAAATCTTCGTGAACTGTGGGAGCTTGTTCAGGGGTCGTGGATCCGTATGGCTTCCCAACGCTTCCGGTGTCTTGTCGAGTCCATGCCGAGACGAATCGCCGCCGTCATCAGGGCGAAAGGTGGTGCTACACGTTACTAGACAGGTATCTCTAGTTGAATTGCTCTTCAGTGTATATAAAATGAAAGTTTGTATATTTGTTTGTTTGTTTGTCCGCTATACAAATCTACAGTTTTGAAGTTAGAACCACGAAATTTGGTATGCTATCTCATGGTACCCTAACTTAGACCGTAGAAAGGTTTTCGAAGGGATCGAAGCTCGGGAGAGGGGGTGTCAAGGGGACCCCTATACAAAATTTTATTTATTTTAGTTAAAAATTCTACAGTTTTCAATTTAGAAACATCAAATTTGGTGTACTATCTCAAGATACTCTGACTTAGACCGTACAGAGTTTTCATGAAGGGGTCAGAGCCGGGGGTCAAGGGACTGGGGAGTCAAAGGGTCCCCATACAAAATTTCCGTAAAAAATTCTACAGTTTTCAATCTAGAACAACCGAATTTGGTATATTATCTCACGGTACTCTAACTTAGACCTTACACGGTTTTTGGAAGGGGTCGGAGCCAGGAGAGGTCAAGGGGCCCCCGTACAAAATTTTCGAGAAACGTTTTACAGTTTTCAATTTAGAGCCACCAAATTCGGTGTACTATCTCATGGTACTCTAACTTAGGCCGTCGACGGTTTTTACAAATGGTCGTAACCTGGGGTCAAGGGATCCCCACACACAATTTTCGTAAAATCTACAGTTTTCATTTTAGAACCCCTAAATTTACTGGAAGATTACAGGAATATATTTTTCATTCATAATAATTCACCCGTTGAACTTGGTGTCCCACGAATATTTACCCGGGAAATACCGGGTACCCCTGCTAGATTTTCATAAAACCAAAAGTACTGCGCTTTTTTGCGTGCAACACAGTTGTTCACGTGGTAATTAAAATGACTGCTCAAATTTTATACCAATAAAAAAAATACTACAAAACAGTTACGCCAAAGTTAGTCACATCATTCAAATTTTATTGTTTCAGTGCTGCCCGGTGGCACAGTGCACATTCGTTCGAGAACAGTCCGGGTTCGAATCCCGGTGTGGCATGGATGTTGTGTTTGTCTTTCGGCACTGGCTCTGTCCCTTCTCTGGAACCAGTGACCCTAATTTAGGGTCACTAGTGTGAGCAACTCAATGCTTATAACCCATTGAGTTGCTCACGGTGGTCGTTAAGCCTTCAATCGAAAGAATAAAAAAAAAGTATTCTTTCAATGAACCAGCCACTTTGAAAAGCCTCACGATCACCCACAAAACCCCTAACTGCCTTGTGACAGTGCCCAATGACCTCTTCCAATTTATACGAAAATACAGAACGTATTGTAAGTAAGCAAATAAATAGGTAACAATTAAGAATTGGGACACAAAAAAAGTAAAGCTACTCAAATTATTTACTCTTGAATATAAAAAACAAACTAAATATAACGCCAGGATTTCTACTATGTTTTGCACATAGTTAAAAGAACTTTCACTTGACACTGTTATAAAAAAAATTGTCATGTCTATTTCTTCGCCCTCGCGAAGAATATCTTTTAGTTCATTATATTCTGATGGATACGTAGTTATGTGCAAACAATTATAATACACCGTATTCTCATTGGCATAAAAATTTCAGAATGAGGTTTCTTTCATATTCTCTTGTTTATAAACTTGTACAGGAGCTGTTCTTATGATTGTGAAAAGGGGCTCAAGTTGTCTGGAAGAGCTGATGCTTTTTTTATTGGAAGTTTAACGACCACCGTGCGCAACTCAATGGGCTATAAGTAGTCACGCGTCCCTAATTTAGGGTCACTGGTTTCAGGGAAAGGAGAGAGCCAGTGCCGTAAGACAAACACGACATCCATGCCTCACCGGGATTCGAACGCAGACCCTTCACGGACGACCACCGTAGACCCTTCACTGGTTTAAGGACCACCGTGAGCAACTCAATGGGCTATAAGCAGTCACGCGTCCCTAATTTAGGGTCACTGGTGACAGGGAAGGGAGAGAGCTAGTGCCGTAAGACAAACACAACATCCATGCCTCACCGGGATTCGAACGCAGACCCTTCACGGGTTTAACGACCACCGTGAGTAACTCAATGAGCTATAAGCAGTCACGTGTCTCTAAATTAGGGTCACTGGTTCCAGGGAAGGGAGAGAGCCAGTGCCGTAAGAAAAACACAACATCCATGCCTCACCGGGATTCGAACGCAGACCCTTCGCGGGTTTAACGACCACCGTAAGCAACTCAATGGGCTATAAGTAGTCGCCCGTCCCTAATTTAGGGTCGCTGGTTCCAGGGAAGGGAGAGAGCCATTGCCGTAAAACAAACACAACATCCATGCCTCACCCGGATTCGAACACAGACCCTTCACGGACGACCATCGCAGACCCTTCACGGGTTTAACGACCACCGTGAGCAACTCAATGGGCTATAAGCAGTCGCCCGTCCCTAATTTAGGGTCACTGGTTCCAGGGAAGGAAGAGAGCCGGTGCCGTAAGACAAACACAACATCCATGCCTCACCGGGATTCGAACGAAGACCATTCACGGACGAATAGTCATAAACGAACGTTTAGACCACTGCGCCACCGGGCTGATACTTTTCTGCCATACAGTTTGTAAACTAAAACCGCGAGAGAGAGAGAGAGAGAGAGAGAGAGAGAGAGAGAGAGAGAGAGAGAGAGAGAGAGAGAGAAACCATTTTTCTTCTGAATACTTCATTGAAAGCTGCTGTCAAAAATTCCTTCTATATTGTTAACCACTTTCATACAAAGTTTCAACAAAAGATTTTGTAAAATATTTTTGTGAAATCTTTTTGTTGAGGCTAGGGGCCCTCTTAGCCACGAGCCTTCCACCCCTCCCCCGCATTGCGGGGGTTATTCGTACGCCCCTGTGTGAGCCCATTTGGGAGCCCATTAAGATATGTTTGTGTGAGCCCATTAAGATATGTTTTCATGGTGCTACCGGGTGTGGCAGAAAAACGAGCGTTTTTGAATGCAACAAAACTGATACTTCATTTAATGAGAAAAAAAATTTACAAACACATCCATTGCACCTTGACACATTACCATTTGTGAAATATGCCCAGTCACGTTCATGTTTTGAATAGCTACTGCACGAATAAAGCTAGACAATGCCTTGGGCTGCTAGCTCCACTACTCTGCCGGAGAAGCTTGCTTACAACACGGCACAAAGTACTGCTGTACAAGACGGTCGTCAGCCCGGTGCTTACCTACACCTCCTCCATCTGGATCGGTATTAGTAGGAAACAGCGAGAGAGAATCGAGAGGGTGCAGAGCCCAGTACTTCGAATGATCACTGGGGCTCCTCCTTGGACCCCACTTCGGAACAGACTTGGAATCGAGAAGGTACACGAGTTTTCCACCACACTTGACAAAAAGTTCCTCAAAAAAGCGGAAACCCACCCTAATGGACTTGTTAGGGGCGCGGTTGATTGCAATCCCAGCGAATTCCTTAGGTATCCCAGAACTAAGGTGGCGATTGTTGATCCCCCTTGACAGAGAGCGTAAGTATGTGTACACTGGGGGGTGTTAGACAGCCCCCCCTATTTTTTCAGATTGGCATCGAGTTGGCGAAAATGCATTCTGCTTGGACATTTGAAATTGGTAACGTTGAGTTTCAGTCGCACCCTGGTGATTTGGCGGACGGGTGGTGTTGTGGTTCTCTGTGATGTTGTGCGGTGCTTCGTTTCCCTTTAACCCCCTTCCAGACAGAGTTGTGTCACGGATCACCCTCTCCTTTCACTACATTTTTCGGTTTGTCTTTCCTATTGAGTTCCCTTACTCAGATCTCCTAGCTTCCTATTTCTAAGGGCAGTTTTAGACCTGGGGTCAGACACTCCCTTCCTAAAACTTCTTCAAATACCATGCCATACCATACCATGTTTTGAATATCATGTCCAGCTGGTGACGACCATTTCGACGTCTACACTGGGGCATTCTTCGACGGAAATCGCCCATGGCACGTTTCAACATCTCAATAGCAATGTTTGTGACTTTTGTACGGCTGTTGTGTTTCAGCTCAGCAATGATGTGTGGTTGCCTTGCATACACCTTAGTTTTAAGATACCCCCACAGGAGGTAATCACAAACTGAGAAGTTTGGTGACCTAGTGGCCCACGAAATGTCACCATTCCAGGATATGATGCGAATTCCGAAATGTCGGTGTACGGCTTCCATGGAAATTTTTGCACAGTGAGACTTAGCGCCGTCTTGCTGAAACCAAAATGACTCATCTGAAGGAAAGCGTGCAAGTTGCGGTGCGACGGATGTGTCTATCATGTCGGCGCACCTGTGAGATGTTACCAATGTTGTTTGTCCTTGCGTATACTCAAAATATCATATTTTTGATAGCACTAGTTGCGGTGCGATTGATGTGTCTATCATGTCGGCGTACCTGTGCGATGTTACCGTTGTTGCTTGTCCTTGCTCATACTCAAAATATCCGGTTTTTGACAGCACTAGTTGCGGTGCAACGGATGTGTCTATAATGTCGGCGTACCTGTGAGATGTTATCGTGGTTGCTTGACCTTGTTCATACTCAAAATATCCGGTCTTTGACAGCACTAGTTGCGGTGCGACGGATGAGTCTATCATGTCGGTGTACCTGTGAGATGTTACCGTTTTTTCTTGTCCTTGCTCATACTCAAAATATCCGGGTTTTGACAGCACTAGTTGCGGCGCAACGGATGTGTCTATCATGTCGGAGTACCTGTGAGATGTTACCGTTGTTGCTTGTCCTTGCTGATACTCAAAATATCCGGTTTTTGGCAGCACTAGTTGAGGTGCGACGGATGTGTCTATCATGTTGACGTACCTGTGAGATGTTGCCGTTTTTGTTTGTCCTTGCTCATACTCAAAATATCCGGTTTTGGACAGCACTAGTTTCGGTGCTATGGATGTGTCTATCATGGCGTACCTGTGAGATGTTATCGTTGTTGCTTGTCCTTGCTCATACTCAAAATATCCGGTTTTTGACAGCACTAGTTGAGGTGCGACGGATGTGTCTATCATGTCGGCGTACCTGTGAGATGTTGCCGTTGTTGCTTGTCCTTGATCATACTCAAAATATCCGGTGTTTCACAGCACTAGTTGCAGTGCGACGCATGTGTCTATCATGTCGGCGTACCTGTGAGATGTTGTCGTTGTTGCTTGTCCTTGCTCATACTCAAAATATCCGGTTTTTCACAGCACTAGTTGCAGTGCGACGGATGTGTCTATCATGTCGGCGTACCTGCGAGATGTTGCCGTTGTTGCTTGTCCTTGCTCATACTCAAAATATCCGGTTTTTGACAGCACTAGTTGCGGCGCAACGGATGTGTCTATCATGTCGGAGTACCTGTGAGATGTTATCGTGGTTGCTTGTTCTTGTTCATACTCAAAATATCCGGTTTTTGACAGCACTAGTTGAGGTGCGACGGATGTGTCTATCATGTCGGCGTACCTGTGAGATGTTGCCGTTGTTGCTTGTCCTTGCTCATACTCAAAATATCCGGTTTTTGACAGCACTAGTTGCGGCGCAACGGATGTGTCTATCATGTCGGAGTACCTGTGAGATGTTACCGTTGTTGCTTGTGCTTGCTCATACTCAAAATATCAGGTTTTCCACAGCACTAGTTGCACTGCGACGCATGTGTCTATCATGTCGGCGTACCTGTGAGATGTTACCGTTGTTGCTTGTCCTTGCTCATACTCAAAATATCCGGTTTTTGACAGCACTAACTGCGGTGCAACGGATGTGTCTATCATGTCGGCGTACCTGTGAGATGTTACCGTTGTTGCTTGTCCTTGCTCATAGTCAACATATCCGGTTTTTGACAGAACTAGTTGCGGTGCAACGGATGTGTCTATCATGTCAGCGTACCTGTGAGATGTTACCGTTGTTGCTTGTCCTTGCTCATAGTCAACATATCCGGTTTTTGACAGCACTAGTTGCGGTGCAACGGACGTGTCTATCATGTCGGTGCACCTGTGAGATGTTACCGTTGTTGCTTGTCCTTGCTCATAGTCAACATATCCGTTTTTTTGACAGCACTAGTTGCGGTGCAACGGATGTGTCTATCATGTCGGCGTACCTGTGAGATGTTACCGTTGTTGCTTGTCCTTGCTCATAGTCAACATATCAGGTTTTCTACAGCACTAGTTGCGGTGCAACGGATGTGTCTATCATGTCGGCGCATCTGCGAGATGTTGCCGTTGTTGCTTGTCCTTGCTCATACGCGAAAAAGTAAGGACTGATTATTTCCATTGAAGAGACAGCACACCACATCGTAACTCGCTGACTGTTTAACAGTGAAAATCTTCCGGCCGCCCATATGGCGCTGTGGTCTAAGCGATGGCCTCTGATCATTCGTACGGAAGAGGTCCGGGTTCGAATCCCGTGAGTCATGGATATCGTGTTTGTCTTAGGGCACTGGCTCTCTCCCTTCCCTGGAACCAGTGACCCTAGATTAGGGATGGGCGATTGCGTATAGCCCATTGAGTTGCTCATGGTAGTCGTTAAACCTCCAATCAAAAAAAAAATAATCTTCCAAATATGTGTAGACAATATAAATAGACAAAGTCATCGCTCTTTCCACGTTTTTCTTTAATAACACACAACAACCGAAGAATTGTATTTCGCCACCGCTTGGATCGAACCCCAGATCTCTCGATTAACTAGTCGAGTGCGTTCACTTTACGCTACGCTGCCAACAATCTTTTAAGCCCATCAGATGGAGACGTCTCATTTGTGGGCCCATCGCTACAGATTTGTGAAGTCAGATGCTGACATATAAACACACCTAGCGCCGTGGGTTTTTCGAAGCGTAGCGTAAAGCGAACGCTCTCAGCTAGTTAATCGAAAGATCTGGGATTCGGTCCCAGATCTCTCGATTAACTAGTCGAGTGCGTTCACTTTACGCTACGGTGCCAACAATCTGTTAATCCCCACTAGATTGAGACGTCTCATTTGTGTGCCTATCCCTACGGATTTGTGAAGTCAGATGCTGACATATAAACACAAACAGCGCCGTGGGTTGTTGGCACGGTAGCGTAAAGCGAACGCACTCGGCTAGTTAATCGAGATATCTGGGATTCGATCCCAGCGGTGTGGAAATACAGGTTTTCAGTTGCTGCGCGTTATTAAAGAAAAACGTGGGAAAAGCGATGAGTTCGGCTACTGATTGTGTAACGGCCGTTGATGCAGTTGATGGGCATTAACCTGTGACCCGTAGCGAAAGTTTTGTTTATTCACAAAACCCCCGAGATGAAAGTGGGCCTCGTCACTGATCCAAAATAAACGCAAGGAAGCTTCACTGCCTCGCATTTCAGGCAAAAGCTCAACGCACAGAGCCATTCGGTGTTTGTAATCATTTTCATTTAACTGCTGCACAACCTGTATCTTGTAGGGTTGTAACTTTAACTCGTCCCGTAAGATTCTATGGGCAATACAACTTGAGATCTCCACTGCTGAAGAAATTCGTCTAACAGAACGTTTTGGACTTTGTGTTACAACATTTTGCACTTCCTGTGCCCTTTCACGTGCTCGAATAATCCTAAGCCTACCTGTAGGTTTTTGCTTCAATGCTCTTTCCGTAGCTTCAAAAGTCTTCAGCCATAACCTGATGGCATGTTCTGATGGAATAGGATCATGCCTCCTGAGATTAAAAACGCCGATATTCTCGTCCAGCAATGGCAGCACAGTCACTGAGTGTAAGATTTTCTATCCTATATCTGCAATGTAAATTCTTTTGTACACATTTTCTCGAAGACTATTACTTTGTAGTGATCGAAATTTTGAGCACAAATAAAAACGACCTATAGCTAATACACAATCTACCAACAAGTAATTGGACACCTGTGATAGCAAAGGAAAACGAAGTTTATTCACCTTTAATAGTTAGTGTAGCCTCCACGAGCGGCGATTACAGCTGCGACCCTCCGGGGCATACTCTCAACCAGGCGTTGTACGACGGCTAGCGGTATTTTCTTCCACTCGGCTTGGAGAAGACAGGTCAGTTCCTTCACCGATTTCGGACGGTGGGAGCACCCATTAAGTCGACTCTCCAACTCGACCCACAGGTGCTCGATAGGGTTAAGGTCCGGGCTGTGCGCAGGCCAGTCCATTCTATTAACCCCATTGTCACCATACCAAGCCGTGGTGGACCTCGCAACATGACAGGTGGCATTGTCATCCTAAAAGTTACATGGGACCACCCCGTAAAAGTGCCACAACGTAGGAAGCGCATGGTCATCCAAAATGGTGCAGTAGGTCTCGGCGTTGAGTCTACCAGGAATTGCGACCAAGGGTCTCGTGCCATACCAGGAAAAACACCCCCATAGCATAATTCCACAGCCGACGAACTTCACAGTTGGCACAATACATTCCGGCAGGAGGCGTTCTCTAGGCAGACGCCAAACCCAGACCCTGCCATCCTAACGGCAGAGGGCGAACCTTGATTCGTCGCTCCAGAGAACCTGTTTCCACTGTTCAACGGTCCACTGTCGACGTTCTTTGCACCACGTTAGCAGAGCAGCGCTATTGGACTTGGTGATCAAAGGATTGTGGGCGGCAGCACGTCCATGATAACCGAGCAGATGGGCTTCCTTACGGATGGTATTCATCGAAAGAACACTCCCGGATACCCGTTGAAACTCCTCGCGGATGTGGCCCATCGATTTGGTTACGGTTCTTCCGAATTTCTCTGGCCAACACCCGTCGGTCTCTAACTCCCAGTTTTGTGGGTCTGCCGGGTCGAAGCACATTCCGACAGTCACCTCTCATCTTCCACTTGCCAATCACGTAGACCACTGTCGATTTTGGTTACTTCAACTCGCTGGTTATGCCACGTATGGATCGGCCATTTTTGTGATACCCGACGATTACACCTTTCACGAAATCAGAGAGCTCTGAACTGCGTGGCATCTTGCATGCGACTGGTTGCGTTGTTGTTTCCCACACGATATTTAACGGCGGCGGCCGTGAAGTGTATATGGACCGCAGATATCGTCGATTGCAGGGGTGTCCAATTACTTGTTGGTAGATAGTGAATGTGCGAAAGTTATTGTTTTGAAAAAATTGTTAGAATTGTTTTTAAATTCAATTTATCTGACTCGAAAGTATTCCAATTTGTGCGCAAGATGGCGCAATAAGTTAGCTTAGCAGTGTTTTTGTCTGGAAGAAACGAAATTTATCATTTCTGTCTGATTTTTTTTGAATTATACAGGCCAAATAGAAATAATTGAATGTGGCCAAAAGTGAGACAGGAATCTTGTCTCCCATAAATCATCTTAAATCCTACTGTACGTTCATTTTTGGAAGAGAAAATGTGTACATCAGCAGAGAAACCCTGAATTTGAGCTATAGAAATTGCGCCTACCTGCTAAGCTCCACCAGAAACAACGTTATTGGTTAAAACGTAACAGCGCGTATTTTGTCTTTTCATTGTGGAGTCAACGAGAGACCGCTTCCATTCTGAATATGACGACGTCTGCAGTGATTCGGTGACGCCAACTTCTGGGACAGTTCCTCAAGACGTAAAAGCCACGCCCAAGGAGTGATTTTGTGCCCCATCTATCGCAGAAGAGGAACCCTAACACTCATTCAAAAACAGCCTTAACAGCTACAGCTCGTTGAGCTTCACTTCACCAATTCATGTCCCTGAAAATGGCGTCGTTTTGTGAAACCATGGACCTTACATACAGGTAGTCTGCGGATGACGTCACAATTTATGGCTCCAACATCAGAAAGGGAAATGTCGCGTGATCTTAGTCAAAAATGTTAAAAGAAAATTCTACAACGTGTAACCGCTGAAAAAACGAATTAAATATGTCACTGTGGTAATAACGTGATCCAATCTCCAGCAAATTTTTATTACAGTTAATATGGGACACCATTCTACATGAGGTTTCCATATTTCCAGGAATGATTATGATATACGGAAGAAATATCAATCTTAAGGTTCAATCCCCAATTTAGAAAACGTGTTCCTATTAAAGAAATAATATAGTCATTCGCTTTAAAAAATGAATCTACGTGTTTTAAAGTTTTCACAAATATTCATCGCAATGTTCCAATCACGGTCAAGTCTATCTATGCAGATAGGTACAGTTTTTAAATAAACTTACTCTGAGTACGACAACGTCATTTCCGTATGCTTTACGCAGTATTTAACTGTAAACGTCTGGATTTTTCACATTTTAATATACTGTAGCTCTGTCGCAGAAATTATTAATGAGAACACCACTTTGCATAAAGTATTGCACAACGTACAAGAACCGGCTGCGGTTCTACAATAAAAGAATACACTAAACTAATGACCCCCTTCGTCCTAACGACTCATATTGTAAGTCCGAAATGGTTGCAATTACATTTCTATAAATGACAATTTCTTAATGAATATTTATCATTCCTAAAAAACTCACTTTTTTACCTACATGATTTACTAAATGGGGATATTTAAAAGTAGCGTGTCAGGTTATAAGGACGCATTGTAACCGGTTAGCACGGAATCACTACTGTCCAATGTCACGTGATCTGACGGCTCTCATGTTGGTACCTCCGCGGTTCAGAGGCATCCACTACCATGATCATGACCATATGTAGAGGATTTTAGGAAGGGAGTGTCTGACCCCAGGTCTTAAACAACCCTTAGAAATAGGAATCTAGGAGATTTGGGCTAGAGCGCCCGATAGGAAAGTGGCACGGAAGCGAAGTAGAAAGAGGGAGGAAGACGCCCTTATTTATTACCGGGGGGGACTAGTACCCGGGGTCCGACGTCTTAACGTGACCATACGACGCACGGCGGATATTTAGTGTATCGAGCGTTCGTACCTGCCTGGGATTGAACCTGAGGCCCTTTCCGTGGCAGTGACAAACTTTGCCCACTAGGCCACCAGCGGCCTCATCCACTACCAGTGCGCGGTCTTTGATTATATATGGTCGAAGAGTGAAACGAATGCCGATCCTTAAGTGTTGTGAACATCATTAAGGAAACTCTCGCGAACAAATAAAAAACGGACGTTTTCCTGCCACAAACTGTATTTCAAATTTGCAGGATTGAAACGACTATGTATCTCATGAATTCTTAAATTATCATTTCAGGCTGCCTTATACAACTAGTACACTTCCAGTGACACTAAGTTGATTGGAGTTTCCTGAAGATTCCCAAGCCGAAGAATTTATTGGATCTCTGGAGTGACTCTAAGTGGAGAATTTCACTCAAAGAACGTATCAACTATTTGCATTGCACTGAAATTCAAGCTGATTTCAAATCGTTGTAAGACTGCAATAAAGATTTTTGAAAATTGCTATCGACTTTTATTTCTTGTTAAACAGGTTTCAGTACTACACTACGTAAAGGGATGAAATGCATTAAGTGTAGGGCAAGGTGTATGATAGTCAGGTGATACAACTCCCCATAGATTTAACAGTTAGAAAACTGGATCGTTAATGTCATAGCTCGCCAGGGGGCGTGCATGAGTTATGGGCCAAATGTTTACCCTAATCATCATAGGAATGCATAACGTTTATGATTTCATCAGTGCCAATTCTGTGTTTATCACAAGCATTTATTATTAATTACATTGTGTGGTTGTGTGGTATTGAAATTCGAGAAACGTTGAAGTATCTCTACAGAAGTTAAAACACGTCAATTCTTTTTTATTTAGAAGGAGACCAAAATTTATAGTGCAGCTGTGTGTCGGACTAGGATCCATTTAATTCTTACGTTTTTGATATGGGGCGAAAGCGTTTTGTATCGAGTTATCGGGGAGATTATTCAACATGTAAAGAACGTGTATCAGCTTTTAAAGCCCGAGGAGATGATAGACGATTACTAAATGGTCCTTTGATATCAACAGAACTCTGGCAGTGACACATGCCCGCCGCCATTTTTAAATGTATAAATGGTGGCCCTCACGAAACCATAGGAATTGCGCACAGATCAAAATTTCGTTTTTTTTATTAAAAAAGTTTTTTTACGATGGAAAAAAAACTATCGACCGCCGCTTTTAACTTGCTGTTCTACATAAGAAAAATGAAATTATCCTACATAAAAGTATGTAAACATGAAATGCAATACGTGCCTGCTAATCAGTGGGATTACCAAACATAAATACGCATACATATAGCTATAATTGACGACATCCCGCCTGGCAGGCACAAAAGTGCATGTTTACGAAGCGTTGCAGACTTTGTTTTATCAATTCCAAGCAAAACAGCATTATTAAAATACGAGTGCTTCTGCCCCTTTCTCCCATAAGAAAGCACAGGTTGAGTCCAGTCATCGGCCCACACGTTGTTCGCGCCATCTAGTGACAAGTGACATTAACAGGAAATTTTTGTTTCTGGAGTCGTACCACCTGTCGATCATACACCGTGGTGTACGGTGATATATACCGTATTTCCCAGCGTCGTTAACGCTATTTTGTTTTCCTAAAATAACTTATGAAAATTTACCGTGCTCCCTAGAGACCGAAGGTTACCTTATTCGTAGGCCTACGCTAAACCCATAGAAGTTAAAAACCATACCTTCTTCTGTGGGACAAGTTTTGTGCCCACAAAACAAACACTACTAAAGAAGGGAAGCAGAGACTGAAAGGAAAAACGGCAGTGACCCCTGGTGGTTTAACAAATTTACCGTCCGTCCTGGAAACCGAAGGTTACGTTTTTCGTAGGACTGTGCTAACCTCAGAGAAGGAGTAAAAAACCATATCTGCTTGAGTGGGACCAGTTTTGTGCCCACAAAACAAACACTACTAAAGAAAAAGAGCAGAGACTGATGGCTAAAATTGGCAGTGACCCATGGTGGTTTAACAAGTTTACCGTGCGTTCTGGAGACCGAATATTACGTTTTTCGTAGGCCTATGCTAACCCCAGAGAAGGAGTAAAAAACCATATCTGCTTGAGTGGGACCAGTTTTGTGCCCACAAAACAAACACTACTAAAGAAAAAGAGCAGAGACTGATGGCTAAAATTGGCAGTGACCCCATGGTGGTTTAACAAATTTACCGTGCGTCCTGGAGACCGAATGTTACGTTTTTCGTAAGCCTATGCTAACCATAGAGAAGGAGTAAAAACCATATCTGCTTGAGTGGGACCAGTTTTGTGCCCACAAAACAAACAGTGCTAAAGAAGGGGTAACAGAGACTGAAAGCTAAAAGTGGAAGTGACCCCTGGTGGTTTAACAAGTTTACACGTGCGTCCTGGAGGCCGAAGGTTACGTTTTTCGTAGGCCTATGCTGACCCCAGAGAAGGAGTTAAAAACCATATCTAATGCTTGAGTGGGACCAGTTTTGTGCCCGCAAAACAAACACTGCTAAACAAGGGGAACAGAGACTGAAAGCTAAAATTGGCAGTGACCCCTGGTGGTTTAACAATATTACCGTGCGTCCTGGAGACCAAAGCTTACGTTTTTCATAGGCCTATGCTAACCCCAGAGAAGGAATAAAAAACCATATCTGCTTGAGTGGGGCCAGTTTTGTACCCACAAAACAAACACTACTAAAGAAGGAAAGCAGAGACGGAAAGCGAAAACGGCAGCGACCCCTGGTGGTTTAACAAATTTACCGTGCGTCCTGGAGACCGAAGGTTACGTTTTTCGTAGGCCTATGCTAAACCCAGAGAAGGAGTAAAAAACCATATCTGCTTGAGTGGGACCAGTTTTGTGCCCACAAAACAAACACTACTAAAAAAAGGGAACAGAGACTGAAGGCTAAAATTGGCTGTGACCCCTGGTGGTTTAACAAGCTTACCGTGCGTCCTGGAGACCGAAGGTTACGTTTTTTGTAAACCTATGCTAACCCCAGAGAAGGAGTAACAAACCATTACTGCTTGAGTGGGACCAGTTTTGTGCCCACAAACAAACACTGCTAAAGAAGGGGAACAGAGACTGAAGGCTAAAATTGGCAGTGACCCCTGGTGGTTTAACAAGTTTACCGTGCGTGCTGGAGGCCGAAGGTTACGTTTTTCGTAGGCCTATGCTGACCTCAGAGAAGGAGTAAAAAACCATATCTGCTTGAGTGGGGCCAGTTTTGTGCCCACAAAACAAACACTACTAAAGAAGGGAAGCAGAGACTGAAGGCGAAAACGGCAGCGACCCCTGGTGGTTTAACAAATTTACCGTGCGTCCTGGAGACCGAAGGTTACGTTTTTCGTAGGCCTATGCTAAACCCAGAGAAGGAGTAAAAACCCATATCTGCTTGAGTGGGACCAGTTTTGTGCCCACAAAACAAACACTACTAAAAAAGGGGAACAGAGACTGAATGCTAAAATTGGCTGTGACCCCTGGTGGTTTAACAAGCTTACCGTGCGTCCTGGAGACCAAAGGTTACGTTTTTCGTAGGCCTATGCTAACCCCAGAGAAGGAGTGAAAAACCATATCTGCTTGAGTGGGACCAGTTTTGCGCCCACAAAACAAACACTACTAAAAAAAGGGAACAGAGACTGAAGGCTAAAATTGGCTGTGACCCCTGGTGGTTTAACAAGCTTACCGTGCGTCCTGGAGACCGAAGGTTACGTTTTTTGTAAACCTATGCTAACCCCAGAGAAGGAGTAAAAAACCATATCTGCTTGAGTGGGACCAGTTTTGTGCCCACAAACAAACACTGCTAAAGAAGGGGAACAGAGACTGAAGGCTAAAATTGGCAGTGACCCCTGGTGGTTTAACAAGTTTACCGTGCGTGCTGAAGGCCGAAGGTTACGTTTTTCGTAGGCCTATGCTGACCTCAGAGAAGGAGTAAAAAACCATATCTGATGCTTGAGTGGGACCAGTTTTGTGCCCACAAAACGAACACTGCTGAACAAGGGGAACAGAGACTGAAAGTTAAATTGGCAGTGACCCCTGGTGGTTTAACAAATTTACCGTGCGTCCTGGAGACCAAAGCTTACGTTTTTCATAGGCCTATGCTAACCCCAGAGAAGGAGTAAAAAACCATATCTGCTTGAGTGGGACCAGTTTTGTGCCCACAAAACAAACAATACTAAAGAAGAGGAACAGAGACTGAAGGCTAAAATTGGCTGTGACCCCTGGTGGTTTAACAAGCTTACCGTGCGTCCTGGAGACCGAAGGTTGCGTTTTTCGTAGGCCTATGCTAACCCCCGAGAAGGAGTAAAAAACCATATCTGTTTGAGTGGGACCAGTTTTGTGCCCACAAAGCAAACACTACTAAAGAAGGGGAACAGAGACTGAAAGCTAAAATTGGCTGTGACCCCTGGTGGTTTAACAAGCTTACCGTGCGTCCTGGAGACCGAAGGTTACGTTTTTCGTAGGCCTATGCTAACTCCAGAGAAGGAGTGAAAAACCATATCTGCTTGAGTGGTACCAGTTTTGTGCCCACAAAACAAACAATACTAAAGAAGAGGAACAGAGACTGAAGGCTAAAATTGGCTGTGACCCCTGGTGGTTTAACAAGCTTACCGTGCGTCCTGGAGACCGAAGGTTGCGTTTTTCGTAGGCCTATGCTAACCCCCGAGAAGGAGTAAAAAACCATATCTGTTTGAGTGGGACCAGTTTTGTGCCCACAAAGCAAACACTACTAAAGAAGGGGAACAGAGACTGAAAGCTAAAATTGGCTGTGACCCCTGGTGGTTTAACAAGCTTACCGTGCGTCCTGGAGACCGAAGGTTACGTTTTTCGTAGGCCTATGCTAACTCCAGAGAAGGAGTGAAAAACCATATCTGCTTGAGTGGTACCAGTTTTGTGCCCACAAAACAAACAATACTAAAGAAGAGGAACAGAGACTGAAGGCTAAAATTGGCTGTGACCCCTGGTGGTTTAACAAGCTTACCGTGCGTCCTGGAGACCGAAGGTTGCGTTTTTCGTAGGCCTATGCTAATCCCCGAGAAGGAGTAAAAAACCATATCTGTTTGAGTGGGACCAGTTTTGTGCCCACAAAGCAAACACTACTAAAGAAGGGGAACAGAGACTGAAAGCTAAAATTGGCTGTGACCCCTGGTGGTTTAACAAGCTTACCGTGCGTCCTGGAGACCGAAGGTTACGTTTTTCGTAGGCCTATGCTAACTCCAGAGAAGGAGTAAAAAACCATATCTGCTTGAGTGGTACCAGTTTTGTGCCCACAAAACAAACAATACTAAAGAAAAAGAGCAGAGACTGAAGGCGAAAATGACAGTGATCCCGGGTTGTTTAACAAATTTACCGTGCGTCCTGGTGACCGAAAGTTTACTTTTTTCGTAGGTCTATGCTACATTAAAGAAAAGGGTTAAGAACCCATACCTGCTTGTGTGGGACCAGTTTTGTGCTAACAAAACAAATACTACTAAAGAAGGGGAGCACAGACTGAAGGCGAAAATTTAATTCCTCACATGACAGAGGATCAATCGGAAATCAATTTCACACGTGATAGAGGATCAATCGGAAATCAATTTCACACGTGACAGAGGATCAATTCCACACGTTCCCTAAGCCCTGCAATTATGAGAAGTGTTTCAGAGAATGTGTGTGTCCCTATAGAAAATTGAAAATAATGTGTTGTGACTTTTGCAAAAGATTACGAAACTTATGCAAAGAAAGTTCTTCAGACAACTGTAAATCTCCATATATGTAATCCAGTTGAAATGTTGAAATGAAAATGCATACAATCTTTTTTTTTGCACCATATTATACTTTACTATCTACTCCATTGTACCAAGTTTAAAATTCAGTAATAAATAAAGATTTATTTTCGCCTATATACCAAGAGTTTTACTCAGAAAACCGGGATTTTGTCTCTTCTTATTGAAATACGCTTTATCTAAAATGCGGGTTATATCAATAAATGTGTAATAACTGAATCTGTGTGCCTTCTAAAAAGGAGTCAAATGAACTTTGTATAAATAAAATCGGAAGACTGGAAGCGGAGATACGTATAAAATAAAATGCATTGTTATGGCGGCCGTTTTCCAATATGGCGGCCAAACGACCATGACCTGAACGATATGACTAACTTTTTAAACAGTCCTATAGGCGTGTTATGAGATCCAGCAATAAAACTTTGGGGACACAGAAGAGCATGCGGGACATGAGCTAGCTCCTATACTAAATGTAAATTTAGTTACTACTCGGCTGTTTACTCACTGAACGATACATTACTTCCTGGAAGAGCTTTTACGATTTGGCAACAGTGGCAGTCAACCAGAGCTAGATGAGAATGTCAACCTTAAATGCAGAGAGATTTGTATACGATAGAGATATAACGATTTATGCACAGTAGAACCCGCTTATGACGAGCCGTATTTAGCGAAATCTCAGATTTAAACAAGTACTTTCGTTTGGTATAATGTTAATTCAAAGCTAATTTGATCGGTCTTAACGAATGCAAAGTAAAAAAATAATAATAATAAATTTCCCAAATTTCACGAGGCAGAGAAAATCTGCTGCGCAGTGTCTTGAAATTGAGAAACAGAAATGCCGGCATGCAGGAAGAAATTGCAACGAGCTAGGCGAATTGTTGTGTGCTCGTGGAGCAGTTTGATTGTAAAGCTATGGAGAGAGATAGATAGAGAGAGAGAGTGAGAGAGAGAGAGAGAGAGAGAGAGAGAGTGAGAGAGAGAGAGAGAGAGAGAGAGAAAGAGAGAGAGAGTGAGAGAGAGAGAGAGAGAGAGAGAGAGAAAGAGAGAGAGAGAGTGGGAGAGAGAGAGTGGGAGAGAGAGACACACACACAGAAAGAGAGGGAGTAGGAGAGACAGCAAGAGTAAGAAGCAGACAGGAAAAGCGCGCGCGAGAGCGACAGAGAGACAGCAAGAGTAAGAAGCAGACAGGAAAAGCGCGCGCGAGAGAGACAGAGAGACAGTGGGAAAGGCACTAAAGGTGACAGAGGCAGACAGAAAAAGCGAGAGAGAGACAGAGTGAGAGTGAGAAAGAGAGGCAGAGAGAAAGAGTGAGAAAGACAGGCAGAAAGAGACGGTGAGAGAGACAGTAAAAGTGATAGAGAGACAGACAGAAAGAGATAGAGATAGAAAAGACAGAAAAAAGAGAGAGTGGGAGAGACATTAAAAGTGCAAGAGAGATGCAGACAGAGAGACCGAGAGAGAGAGAGAGAGAGAGAGAGAGAGAGAGAGAGAGAGAGAGAGAGAAAGAGAGAGGCAGATGGAAAGAGAGAGAGAGAGAGAGAGAGAGGCAGACAGAAAGAGCGAGAGAGAGACAGAGAGTGAAAGAGAAAAACAGAGAGATAGTGAGTGAGAGCGACGGAGAAAGAGAGAGAGAGAGTGAGGGAGAGACAGTGAGAGTAAGAAAGCGTTAGATAGATAGATAGAAAGATAGATAGATAGATAGATAGATAGATAGAGAGAGAGAGAGAGAGAGAGAGAGAGAGAGAGAGAGAGAGAGAGAGAGAGAGAGAGAGAGAGAGAGAAAGAGAGAGATAGAGTGAGGGAGAGACAGTGAAAGTAAGAAAGGGATAGCAAGAGAGAGAGAGAGAGAGAGAGAGAGAGAGAGAGAGAGAGAGAGAGAGAGAGAGAGAGAGAGAGGGAGAGACAGTGAGAGTAAGAAAGAGACAGATAGAGAGAGAGAGACAGAGAGGGAGAGAGTAAGGGAGAGACAGTGAGAGTAAGAAATATATAGATAGACAGAGAGAGAGAGAGAGAGAGAGAAAATACATCAAATTCTCAACAAGCGAGTTGTGGAAGTGACCCTCTGCGCTACCCACTCCAAGGGGCCATTGGAATATCTCGTCAGCAGAGTTGAAAACAGGATACCTACTTCTAGGCAAAAAGGCCAGTGGAGAAATAGGAGACGAGAACTCTTGGCCACCGTCGTGTGCAGTGGAGAAATAGGAGAGGAGAACTCTTGGCCACCGTCTTGTGCAGTGGAGAAATAGGAGACGAGAAATCTTGCCCACCGTCGTGTGCAGTGGAGAAATAGGAGAGGAGAACTCTTGGCCACCGTCTTGTGCAGTGAAGAAATAGGAGACGAGAACTCTTGGCCACCGTCGTGTGCAGTGGAGAAATAGGAGAGGAGAAGTCTTGGCCACCGTCGTGTGTAGTGGAGAAATAGGAGAGGAGAACTCTTGGCCACCGTCGTGTGCAGTGGAGAAATAGGAGACGAGAAATCTTGCCCACCGTCGTGTGCAGTATGAAAATAGGAGAGGAGGACTCTTGGCCACCGTCTTGTGCAGTGGAGAAATAGGAGACGAGAACTCTTGGCCACCGTCGTGTGCAGTTAAGAAATAGGAGAGGAGAAGTCTTGGCCACCGTCGTGTGCAGTGGAGAAATTGGAGAGGAGAACTCTTGGCCACCGTCGTGTGCAATAGCCCTTGACTGTGCGGAAAATTTCCAACTTTTTTTATTTTTTTAAAGAACAGACTACGGCGATGACGAGGTATTTAATGCAGTAAGTGGAATTCTGCACAAAAATTAAGGGAACATAAACATAAAGCAAAACAACCAACATCAGATCCTTTTCTGAAAATGTTTCCACACAATGTCTGTTTCAGAGTTCTCAGCTATTATGGATTCATATAAGTGCTTATTTTATTTTAATTTGCACTACTGTAGTTAACTAACTAAATCTTTCAAGTTTAATTACTATAAATATACACTGCTGGCCACCCAAAATGCAACACCAAGAAGGAAGCATCCGATTGGCCTGAAATACGCAGCATGCGTCGCCCGCGAGAGGACATGCAAACAATTAGCATTGCAGGTATGCAAATCACATGCGCCCGGCACGCCACCGAGAAGCACTGTAAGGAGGGTGTACAGGAGGCGTGGTGTAAGTAGTGGAAGTATGTTGTGCTGCAGGACCTGTGCGTGGGAAGCTTCCTGATGCCTCGTAGCAGAATACGGCAGTCATTCCAGCACGTTTCGGAGTTCGACAGAGGACGTACCGAGACATCGGCACCCGTGTGCGACGACATCCAGCCACAGTGAGGCGAGTATGGATTCGGAGGGTGCAGGAGGGACAGACGGACCTACGTGAGCGATTGCCGCAGCCGCGGCACACCACCGCTGTCGCGATTAGCCACTATTCGTTCTCTGAGGACCGACATGTTGCGCGGCGGGCATTGACGTCTCGCACCGCCACATCACGAACGTTAGTGCAGGAATCAGGGTGTGTTGCGCAACAACCTGTGTCAGCCCGTACCGTTCGACGTCGTCTGCAGGAGCGGGGACTTGTTGCACGGCGCCTATTGCTCCGATTACCATTGACGATACACCACCGGCGAGTGCGGCGGCAGTGGGCCGTTGAACGCCGCACCTGGACTATGGAATCGCACGACATTGTCTTCTCCGATGAATCCCGCTTCTGCCTGCAACACCACGATGGTTGGATCAGCGTGTGGCGGCACCGCGGCGAGAGCCTGTATGACGCCTGCATTATGCGTTGTCATACCGGTCCGTCGCCTAGCGTTATGGTTTGGGGCACAATTGAAAATGACACCCGCACCCCTCTGGTACACATCGCCGGTACACTCAACAGATACCGCTACATCTCCTACGATTTGGAGTCTGTAGTCCTCCCTTACCTGCAAGACCTGCCAGCGGCCACGTTTCAACAGGATAATGCGAGCCCGCACGTGGTACGCATCGTGCAACAATTCTTCACGGCCCACTAAGTATCACTGCTACCGTGGCCCGCCTGTTCTCCCGATATGTCGCCCGTCGAACACGTCTGGTCGCTGATCGGCAACCGAGTGTCTTGGCAAGCACCACCCGCGGCTACGCCTGATGAACTGTGGCAACGTGTGAAAGCAGCCGGGACCGACATACTCCAAACCCACATCCAAAGCCTCTTTCGTTCGATGCCGCGGCGTGTAGCGGCCGTTATTGCCAGCCATGGGGGCCACACGAACTGTTGATGGGTGCGTGTTCCGCAAGTCGCACGGGCCTGTAAGCTCAATCGTTTCATCTTTGTATCTGTTGTTATGTGTCCAGTAAATCTGGCTTTGCTATCTCGTGTCCTTCTTGGTGTTTCATTTTGGGTGGACAGCAGTGTAATATTAGCATATTGGTATTGATGTCTGTTATGATGCGTCTTGGATTTTCGACTGAGTGGAACAATAAGCAAGGGTTCATTATTAAATATTAATAAGTATTAATTCTATGTACCCAATCGTCGTGATCTTTATCGTAGTAAACTAAACAGTAGAGTCGCATTATTGTGACCACCTCCTACTCTTGACGTCAACAGCGCGTAGCCAATGAAAGAAGGTACGTGTAGTGAGCTGGCTTAGTGCGTATATAAAGTATGCTGCAGGCATTCTGAAAACATATCACTCCTTACTGTCTTGGATATCATCATCATCATCATCATTGTCAACCATTATCAATCCACTGCTGGACGAAGGTCTCCCCAAGTTTCCTCCACAACGGTCTGTCTTGTGCCAGTCTCCTCCATGTCACTCCCGCATACTTTCGAATTTCATCCACCCATCTCCCATGTGGTCTTCTTCTGGGTCTTTTCCTGTCCCTTGGAATCCAATCTAAAATTTCGGCTGTCCATCGATGATCTGTCCTTCTGGCAGTATGTCCAGCCCATTGCCATTTCAGGGATTTAACTCTGATCATGATGTCTTCCACTCTTGTCATTTTTCGGATCCACGAGTTCCTCTTCTTATCTCTCCTGGTTACACGAAGCATGCACCTGTACATGCTTCTTTGAGTTGTCTGCAGTCCTTGTATATCTCTTTTAGTTAAGGTCCACGTCTCTGCACCATACGTAAGCACTGGAAGGATGCATTGATCAAACACTTTTCTTTTAAGACATAATGGCATATTGCTCTTGAAAATTATGCTGTTTCTTCCAAAAGCTCTCCAGGCAAGTTTTGTACGCCGATTAATTTCTTCATCAATGTGACCCTCACTTGATATCTATAAATCTTCATTTCTTGTAAAAGCATTGAACATCACTTTTGTCTTCTGAAAGTTCATTTTTAATCCCACTTCTTTACTCCTGTCAGCAAGTTCCTGGATCATACTCTGCAGCTCCGATGGGGTAGTTGCAAAAATGACTACGTCATCAGCAAAACGAAGGTGGGTTAGATAATCTCCATTAATCTTTATCCCTTTGTTTTCCCAGCTCAGCGACTGAAAAACACCCTCCAATGTGGCATTAAAGAGCTTCGGAGATATGGTGTCACCTTGTCTCACTCCTTTTCCAATTTTTATGTGTGTTGTATTTTCAAACAGCCGAATCTTTGCACTTGCATTTTCATAGATGTTATTAATAATATTAATGTATGCATCTTCAATACCGCAGGTTTTCAGAGCCATTGTAACTGCTGATGGTTTCACCGAATCAAAGGCTTTTTCATAATCGATAAATGCCATGCACAATGGAAGTTCATATTCCCTCGCTCTTTCAATTAGTTCTCTCAGTACGTGGATATGATCTATTGTGCTGTAGCCACTCCTGAATCCAGCTTGTTCTCTCGGTTGAGCCATGTCCAGTGTTACCTTCAAGCGGTGTGAAAGAACTTTAGTGAAGATTTTATAAACTACTGATAGGAGGCTGATAGGTCTGTAGTTTCCGAGATCCTCAATGTCACCTTTCTTATGTAGCAGGATCATTGTAGCGGTGTTCCAATCCTCAGGAATCTTTCCTTCATTAAGGCATCGAGTGAAAATTTGGGCGAGTACTGTTTCGATTTCTCCACTTGCTTCTTGTATGATGTCTACAGTAATTCCATCTTCTCCTGGAGCTTTTCCCCGCTTCATGTTCTTGATTGCATGTGCAACTTCTGCTGGAAGGACTGGAGGAACTCTGGTACTGGTATCTTTCATGATGTCTGGAGTGCATGTATTATCCCTTTCATATAATTTGGAGTAGAAATCTTTCACTCTTGTCAAAATTTCGCCTCTATTTCTTGTTACAGAACCATCTTCTTTTCTCAATGCCATAATCTGTTTTCTTCCCTTACTGAGATGTCCCTTTGCTATCTTTAGGCTTTGGTTGTTTTCAGTTGCTTTCCTCACTAGTTCACAGTTGAATTTCCTTACATCTTCAGTGATATTTTTTCGTACTGTCTTGCATAGCTCTATATATTCCACTTTGGAAGTCACATCTTCTTTAGTTGTCCTCATCTCTCTTCTTTTTTGCATCAACATTTTGGTTTTTCCTGGTAATTTGTTTACATGCAACTTGTTCTTAGACCCAGCTAATTTTGCTGCTGTTTCCATAAGAGCTTTGGTTACTTTTCTGTTAACTTCAGAGATGTCCACTTCTTCCGATGTTAGGCCTTCTAAAGCAGAGAACCTGTTCTTCAGTTCCAACTTGAAGGTATTATGGTGTTTTTTAAGGTTGGTTATGTCAATAGATTTTGTTTGTCTTATGAGCTTGCCACGTTCAAGTTTGGTGTTGAGGTGCATCTTACATCTCACCAATCTATGGTCACTACCTGTGTTGAACTTGTTTAGCACACTGCAGTCTTCTATGACGAATTTTTTGTTACACATAATAAAATCAATTTCACTTGTCGTCCCATTTGGATGTCTCCATGTCCATTTCCTGTGTGGCTTTTTCTTGAAGAAGGAGTTCAAGATGAAAAACCCTTCTGCCTCTGCAAACTCAACGAGAGTATTTTCACGCTGGTTTCTGTTGCCGTGACCGAATTTACCTACTGAAGTTTCATTCTGTTGCCGTTGCCCTATTTTTGCATTGAAATCTCCCATAATTATTTTCAAGTGCTGCTTACCTTTATTATTTAGATGACAAATTTCCTCATAAAATTCTTCAATTTCTTCTTCAGGATGACTTGTGGTGGGTGCATAAGTTTGAATAATCTGAGCCTGGTATCTTTTCGAGAGTTGGATAACAAGTCGTGCAGCTCTGTCAGAGGAACTTTCAACTTCTACAACTTTATCCTTCAGTTTCTTGTTTATTATAAATCCAACACCACTAGTTCTGCCAGTATCTGTCTCACAATAGTAGAAGAGATTTCCACTTCTTAGTTCAATGAGATCTTCTCCTTACCTCACTTAGCCCGACAATGTCCCACTTGATCCTTTGTAGTTCCTCTTCCAATTCAAGAAGCCTTGAATCAGAAGATAGGGAGCGTCCATTATACGTAGCCAAGGTCAGCATCAGATGGCAGCCTAGTCTGGTCCTCCGGCGATTCTTAGCACCCTCTGCCTTCATATCGCACTGGCCGCTGCCTTGGCCAGGTACATTCCAGCTGCCGGAGACTGAGGGCCAAGATTTAAGTTGTGGAATCATTTTAGAGGGGTTTGGTCATAACTCACCATGCTGGCCAAGCGGGTTGGTGAGTGTGGGATAGAATTTCCTCTAATCCCGATGGTATAGTTATACCGCTATTGGCGGTCGTCAGAGCCCCTTTAGTGGGAACAGGATGTACCACGAGAAGGCGGGGTTGACATTTGTCAAGGAGAGGCTGTGATGTTACGCATCAACTGACCTTACATCCCTAAAAGATACCAGACTCAGATTATTCAAACTTATGCACTCACCACAAGTTATCCTGAAGAAGAAATTCAAGAATTTTATGAGGAAATTCGTCATCTAAATAATAAAGGTAAGCAGCACTTAAAGATAATTATGGGAGATTTCAATGCAAAAATAGGGCAACGACAACAGAATGAAACTTCAGTAGGTAAATTCGGCCACTGCAACAGAAACCAGCGTGGAAATACTCTTGTAGAGTTTACAGAGACAGAAGGGTTTTTATCTTGAACTCCTTTTTCAAGAAAAAGCCACACAGGAGATGGACATGGAGACATCCAAATGGGTCGACAAGTGAAATTGATTTTATTATGTGTAACAAAAAATTCGTCATAGAAGACTGCAGTGTGCTAAATAAGTTCAACACAGGTAGTGACCATAGATTGGTGAAATGTAAGATGCATCTCAACACTAAACTTTAACATCTTGTAAAACTGAATCAGTAACAACCGGAGTTTTATTCGTAAACATGTCTTGGATATAAGGAGCAATTTATCAGATTCCCAAAATGGATTATTATCGGCTTTTGGGCCAAATGTGGCAGCATTTCTGAAACAGCGCAGTTTGTGAACTGTTCGCGTGCTTCTGTAATTAAATTGTATCGTGATTGGAGAAATGTCACCATTGCGGATAAGTGACGTGAAAACTGTGGAGCACCACATGCCATTGGTGTGAGAGGTGAACGTTGGTTTCGAAGGTGCGTGCGTGTAGCATCAGCAAACTTGTGAATTTCACCAGGTCTCTGATGCTACCTCCTCTGCTATACCATACTCGTGAGCCCAAATGGCTAATCAACAAGCCTCTAAACAAACTCATCTAAGGACATTTTCAGTTTCCTCTTCTAAAGTACTGCGTCTCACGGTCCCTGATTCTCGGAATGAAGTACAACTCATTCATAACCGCGCTGTTGGTTTTGACGCGTTGAACAACACTAATACTTCTTCTTTTACAGCTGTGGGTACCCCTTACACCGGATGATTTTGGTGATATTGCCCGCTCAGTGTAAGATATTGTTGTTTATCTGAAGACGGTTCGAGCGAAAGATAACTTGATGGCTAGTGGTCTGGATATTAAGTCTGGTCATCCCGAAACCACTCGGTCACCTTTCTGCGAAAGTCATGTTTACGAATAAAACTCCGGTTGTTCCTGATTCAGTTTTACACGACGTTAAAAAACAACAACATGGGAAGTTCTAAGCCCGATGAGGAGAATGCGAGCCACCTCTGTGATGTAAAATTTGGGCATGTCTGTACCTTCCGAAAAGTTGCTCGCGTTGTCTTTCCTGATGAAGCGGCTGCCATTGCTTTTTTGTGGCTTATCTTAGTAACACTTTCTGACTGGAATTACAGAACATATGTTCATGTGGGTGACACATGTTTTTATTGTACACAAGATGGTCATGTACGAGCGGAATGCTCTCATCTTTTGCATCAGCGTGCATCAGCACTTTCTCACACTCTGGAAACTGTGGAAAAGCCTTCACAGCCGTCAACTCCCTTTTCTTAATCTTTTGCTGTAGCTAATGTTACGGCTCTTGAAAACAGACCCGCCTTTCCCCGCCACCAACCCTGTCAGCAGCTGATCCCCAGCAAAAACACAAGTGCTGGGAAACTGCTGGCCACCAGCTGGCAGTGATGGGCCACTGCTGGCTGAAATCTGCCGCTCACGGCCCGGTAGCGCTCCGTTGGTGGCAGAGCTATCAGTTGGCGAGCCATTGATAGCCCTGAAGCATCGCCGTGAATTGTGGGCCTCCAGGCAAGTGCCACTAGTGGCCCGTTGCTGGCAACCAATGTAACCCCAACAGCAGGTGGCAGCAACGGGACTGCGCAAACGCAGAAGCAACACTTGCGGTATCTCTCATGGTACTAATTAGTTGAAGACGACGCTTTCACCATCGTGTTATTTTAGTGGATGTTAATAGAAAAATCCATATGTAGAGAGGCGAATTAATTTCCTATTGAAATTCCACGTCGACTAAGATATCAGATTAAGCCACGAAATGCTAGATTACAGCCATGAAATACACCCACTTCATTCCCATGAATAACAATTCATGGAATGAAGTGGGTGAATAACAAGAAAAAATTTTAAACCGTTTGAAACAAATGTCCTGGAAAACCATTAAAAACGTTTGTTGGAAAAAAAAAAGAATTATACGCGTACAAAATTTATTAATTATTTGAAAGAAAAAAAAGCAACGCTATGTGAATATAATGTACTAATCCATGGGTTGAATACACAAGACTGGGAGGAATTCGCTTCTAAAAATAACGAGAAGTTAAATAAAATATCTTTCCTCTTTAAAACAAATGTAGCTTCGGACAACGGAAAGGAAAGATACAACGTTGAAAATGTAACAGAATGTGACATGAACCCGGGTAAATATATATTTATTCAACAATCTCCTTTCAAGACGACAAGGACAGTACAAAACTTTGGAAAGCGACTCTAAGTATGTACACTCCTGGAAAATGAATGAAGTTGCCTTAAGGTAAAAAAAACTATCGTTACGTTGAAAAAATAAATTTATGAATTATATGAAACTGCCTTTTATGAAAAATACCTCGCAATATGTAAAATGTAAGTAGGAACCATTCGATTACACATTCCACACGAAACAGACAGCTTCAAGCCCTCGCTCGTGCGTGGCAAATTAGTCCGGTCGGTTTAGAGCTCAGCTCCCACGCCAACGGCCCAGGTTCGTACCCACTAAGATTCAAACGGGCGTTTTTCCGGTTTGTTGATAAAATTTCCCCATCGCAGTGCTATAATTCACAAGTTTCGTGCGGGTAGAAGGAAAAAAGTTGCAGCTTTGGGAAACTGCGGGTTGTCCTTGATTTTTTTTTTATGGCTACTACTGGGAAATTGGCGGACAAGATTCGGCAAGCCACCAGTTACGTCACGTGGTTGCTGGCTGCCACTACCGGCAAACTAGCGGACCACATTAGGCTAGCCGTCATTTCTGGCACGCGCTTGCAGGGCCGCTGAAGGGCCACTTATGACAGCTACTGCCTGTGATGGACAACTGATGGCCCTGTTATGGCATATGACAACTGATGGGGTGCCAACTGTTGGCCTGAACTGCTGGCCCTTCTGTTGGCCGCCCGGATATTTTGTTGACGGTTCGGCAGCGACAACATAGTGCTGGCTGCCAGCAATGGCCCAGTGCTGGCCCAGCAAAACTATTTTTGCTGTCACACCGGTTTCACAATGACTAAACATACGAAGTTTTCCAAAATACAGATGCCGACCTCATCTTGTGTGTAAGCTCTTCCTCTCTCTCTAGAGACTGTTGAAAAGCCACCAAAGATGACAGCTCTCCCTCCTCAGTCTGTACATTCTGTTGTAGTTAATGTTCCGGCTTTAGGAGAACACATTCTTACCCTTCCCCACCATTAGCTCTCTCTCAGCAGTTGATCGCTCAATTTAAAAATAACCGAACTAACAAAGTCTTCCAAGATGAACCTCATCATGCTGTGCCTCGTACGCCTTACAAACACGATGCAACTGAAACGTTCACTAGACTTCTATTGCTGCAGTGAATGATTGCACCTGATGTTGCAGTGTAAGATCCAAAGACGATGATATGGACGTAGATGCTCAAGCATTTTCCCGGTAGCGTCCAGCATCTGAAATGGTAACAGAACGTTCGATCTCTGATTATCATGTTGCGTCTCCTTCCAAGCATCAACAACCGCCACTTTCTGCAGTAGAGGAGTCCTTTTCATCGACGCTGGTGTCTGGCGGGAGTCACCACACCCATCTGATATGTCTTACTTCCGGACTAAACAGAGAAAATCGTATGTTGATCTGCGTGAACTCGAATATCTTCAGCAATTGGACATGACTTGTGGGTGCATGTCTTCTGAGAATTTCGTTGCTATTAAAACATCACATACCACAAAGTAGAAGACACTTATGCTGGATACACCATGACCTACAGAGCCTTGTTGCTCAAATTCAGTCTGTCATTACGCTTCTTGATGTCAAGCATCCTGTTGGAAGGGCTCTGAAAAGACGATTTCGCAAACTCGTCAAGACTCTTATTCCAGCAGCTTAGAAATGTGTCTAAAGCTGTGAAAACATGATTACATTTTCTACATTATATTGTATGGGGATGTCAAAGCTCTTAATGAGTGCAGTTCCCTTACAAGAAATTCAACCGTTTTCTCCAAATGTTTTAACCATTTAAGCGGCTCCTGCACCTGAACCGAATGGTGCCCCAAACTTTGTAAGCTCCCCAAACAGAAATGCCAATATAGCGGCCGGGTTTCATGAAAGCTACGAAACAATTGCTTTCCACCTCTCATCTCAGCGGTACCGCCCATAAACCTGCGGATGCTGGTAAGCTCTCCGATATTGTCTTTTGTTTTTTCTCCATACGCCAAGGCATGATGGGAAAAGGAAAGTCCCCCTAACGAGTACATCATGTTCCTGTGTAGAAACAAGGGCCTCAAACATTTTATCCCTCGTTTCTCAGGTTCCGTCGCCGTGTCAGTTAGACAACAGACACGAATCATTCAGAAAGTACACGTGGCCGTTCTTCTTCCTGAATGAGACTTTGAATAACACAGATATTCGATGCTCAGGTTCAGTCGTTCCAGCCGCCTTCGGCCCACTTTTTCGACTGTGAATGTATTCGTTCCAGCTTATGTCAGCCTATTTTGCTAACCACGAGTTAACTCGTTTCAGCCGGTTAAAGGGTTAAGAGACGAACTACTCGCAGTTCACTATGTATCATATATGGTGCGCATGGCCGTATGTATTTCCTCCTGATATGTTATAACTACTCCAAGTTCTGGTATTGCAACTGTCCTCCACAACCCTTTACGGCAAATTTAGTGAGTATCAAATTGTTGATCAATATTATGGGTCCCTTATTTATCGGGTGCGCAACTTAATTCTCGGCCCCTAACCGCAAGCGACCATAGAACGTCGGCAAATGCAAATAGCTGTGTGCGCAATGGCTGATTGCAGCGCCATCTAACAGCTTTCGAGGCAACCGTAACCGCTCACAGCAGTTAAACAGAAGGGACGAAAGTTGACGGTGAAAGCAATGTCGTTCGAGAAGCAACATTTGAGGCACTGCCTCCTGTTTGCGTTTCAGCTGAAAAAAAGTGCCGCGAAAGCTCAGCAAACGATCTGTGCTGCTTTGGGTGAGGCTGTTGTGTCCTACAGTACGTGTAAGAAGTGGTTCCTGCGGTTTAAGCAGGGAAATTTCAATCTCCGTGATGCAGAACGTTCGGGACAGCCACAGAAACTTGACGATGAGGAACTGGAACAACTGTTGGACGCGGATCTCTGTTGCACACAGTCAGAGCTCGTCCAGGAACTCGGAGTAACACGGCAAGCCATTGCAAAGCGCATGCACAAGCTTGGACGGATTCACAAGGAGGGCCGTTGGGAGCCCCACCAAATCACAACTGCGAACAAGTCTAGGCGCTACGATGTTGCTGTGTCCTTGCTCTCCAGATTCAAGAAGAAGGATTTCCTCCACAAGATTTTGACCTGTGTTGAGAAGTGGGTTCTCTACGATAATCCTAAGCTGCGCAAATCATGGGTTTATCCAGGCCAGCCTACCACCAGTACCGCCAAACCGAATATCAATGGCAGGAAGTTGTTGCTGTGCATATGATGGGACCAGCGCAGTGTCGTACACTATGAGTTGCTCAAACCTGGTGAAATGTTCAATGCTGAGCGTTATTGTCAGCGACTCATTCGTGTGAGTGACGCAACGGAGGCGAAAAGGCTATACACCGGCAAGGGCAGAAATTCAATCCTGTTGCTTCAGGATAACGCGCGTCCTCACACCACGAAAACGACTTTAAACGCGATCCCTGACCTGGGATGGGAGATTTTGTCCCACCCTGCGTATTTTCCAGACTCCGCCCCGTCGGATTATCACCTCTTTCGCTCCCTGCAACTTCACCTGAGTGATACGCACTTCACTTCTGTCGAGGAAGTCAACACAAGTATTGATGATTTTGTCAACTCGAAACAGCCCTCTTTTTCCGCAGTGGCATTCGGCAGCTTGTGACGTACCTGCCAGCAGGACGCACACGGCATAAAGGCACATAGCAATCAGAACAAATGTCTGCGTAGCTCAGTTGGTAGAGCGACTTGTTCCGGAATAAGCGGCCTCGGGTTCGAATCCCGGCGTAGACCAAAAATGACGGAGAAATTTACTTCGTTATAATGGCGCCCGAACTATCCGGATGACCCGGCCGTTCAAAATCTCGCATTGGTGTGATGTTATTTCCACACCGCGAGACAGGAAAAATCAGAGAATTCCTTCTCCAGCGCTTCGAAAAATAAAAATGTGTGATGTTGCATTCCACACAACAGATTGACTGGGAGTTCTCAAGTGCACGTTCTACAGCAGTGGATGGCTGCCTGCAACGATTCATGGTCACGGCTGACCCGTGGGCCATGCCCCCGGCCCTCTTTCGGGGGGGGGGAGATGTGACGTACCTGCCAGCAGGACGCACACGGCATAAAGGCACATAGCAATCAGAACAAATGTCTGCGTAGCTCAGTTGGTAGAGCGACTTGTTCCGGAATAAGCGGCCCCGGGTTCGAATCCCGGCGTAGACCAAAAATGACGGAGTAATTTACTTCGTTATAAGCTCACTGAGCGATGACTCAAATGTATCCAACACGACGGGGATTATTTCCGTGATTAGGTAGTATTATTCTAACCTCCTTGCCCACAGTACTTTTTTTTTTTTAAATTGCGAAGTGTAATTTTTAATAGTAATAGAAGTAACTATTAAAAATATTAGACGTAAAAAATACAATAGAAGTAACTTTTTTTCTACATGCTATTGCTAACATGATACCAAATAATTATGAGGATTAGGATTTAAATACATGGACTCCATTCTTCTTCTGAATACTTTATTTGCACATGAACCCCATTCTTGTTTCCTTTTGTGTGAATTTGAGTCTTATGTTTTCACAAAAATGTTTCTTCCGAGTACTTTTTCATATTTAAAAAGAATGTTTTTCTCTATTGACAAAATAGCCAAGTTACTCTAATGTGCATGTCCTTGTGTGGCTCAAAGATATATCTCGTTTCTTTTTAATAGAGAAAAACTTCTTTCAGCAGTTGCAGTTGATGGAAAGTTTAATATTAGGTCTGCTAATTTGTACACCGGAGTAAACACTATGTACAACTTTATGTAACAAGTAATGTCTTACTTATTTGTTTTGTATTCATTAACGGAATGAAACACCTTCAGTTCATTTTTTAGTCGAGCTGCATCAAAATTTGAAGCATAGATTTTTAAATTCTGACAGTAGATGTTCAGGGGAGCTTTCACAAAATTTATCAAAATAACAAAAAAAAAAAAAAAAAAAAACCCCACGAATTTAAGGTGTAATATCGCTGATTTTAATTCATTGACACTTCACACAAACTGAAACAACTCTCGCGAAACAGGCGCTGTTACACGTGACAGCACGCAAGTGACTGAGATAGTCCAAGGCTTCTCTTTTTCTGAGCGAACCGTTGCGCAAAGCAATGGTCTATTCACCTCCTTTCGCGCATTCATGTTGTCATGGAAACGCTAGCAGCCTATTGTATCGAAATTCTTCGCATCAGGAATAGCGAAGACTCTCGAAGACTTGCTTGCGTTATGCAGTTGGTCATCGCTCGTCAGATTGATTCTCATAACCCAAAGAAGCGAATCCGTTCGTGTTTTTTCGCACCAAAAGCATCGACATACCTTAATACCGTTGATAATTGAATTTTATTTGTGTATATTTAATTGACTTTTATTTGTGCAATCTCTGGGCTTCGCAAGCCTAGAATATACGCCAGTGATATACGCCTATCACCGTCCCACAAAGTATTTCCTTTCGTTGAAACGACATAAACGCTCAGCGCAATCCTTTTCTATTTTACGGTCCGCTTCTGGTAACCTTATTGTCCCCTTCTGGCACATATACGTGCATTCTCATTTTGTTGACAGAGCTTGTAACAGTCGGCCGCTGTTACATGCATCTTCTATTGCGGATCTGTTTTAAGACTTTGCACGCCTTACTTCGACTGAAGCTATACCGTTTTACCCTGGCTTCCAAATTCCTCAGACATCAATCCAATTGAGCATCTGTGGTCTGTGTTGGAACAGCAAATCCGATCTGTGGGGTCTCAACTATGCAACATACAAAAGTTAAAGGATCTGCTGGTAATATCTGGCACCAGATACTACAAGCCACCTTTAGAAATCTTGTAGAGTCCAAGCCTTACAAGAGACTAAGGATCTGCTGGTAATGTGTTGATACCAGATACCACAAGACACTTTTAGAAATCTTGAAGAGTCCAAGCCTTACAAGAGTCTAAGAATCTGCTGTAATGTGTTGGTACCAAATACCACAAGACACCTTTAGAAACCTTGTAGAGAGTCCAAGCCTTACAAGAGTCTAAGAATCTGCTGGTAATGTGTTGGTACCAAATACCACAAGACACCTTTAGAAATCTTGTAGAGACCAAGGCTTACAAGAGCTAAAGGATCTGCTGGTAAAATGCTGGCACCAGATACCACAAGATATCTTTCGAAATCTTGTAATTTCTATATCTCTCAGAGTAAGAACTGTTTTGACGGCACGTAGTGGACCAACGTGATATAAAGCAGGTGGATATTATGTTTTTGGCTCTTCGGTGTATTTCATCGCCCGTCTCTATGATTCGTTCGACATGCGCTATGTGGCAATCGGCTGGCCTGGTTTTGGCGATCCTACAAGTGTGATCGTTTCCCTTTTTTAGCGTTATTGATGGTTAATTCTTACCAAATATACTTCTTCGTCATTCTTGTTAGGATTACCAGATGGTGCAAGTTGATTAAGCCTCTGAGTTTCGCCAGTGTGCAAATTACATCCGCGTAACAAAAGACAGCGTCTTCACTAGAATTTCTTTGCAACGTTTTCCTTTTCCGCACCTGTTTCATTCCTGATTGACCACCTTTGTTTTGACACTTCTGTCACACGTACAAAAGCTCAGCTATAATTACTTTCAGCATGGAAACTCGTTTTTCCCACAGAGATATACATGTCAAACAAACTCTGGGTTAGTTCTCAGAACAGCTCATTTGAGCAAGTCTTTTGTAAAACAAAAAAGTGCCGCCCCGGCGGCGCAGTGGTCTAAGCGATGGTTTCCGATCATTTGTTCGGAAGGGGTACGGGTTCGAATCCTGGTGAGGCATGGATGTTGTGTTTGTCTTACGGCACTGGCTCTCTCCCTTCCCTGGAACCAGTGGCCCTAAAAAAAGGTTGTCTCTCCCTTCCATGGAACTAGTAACCCAAAATTAGGGACGGGCGACTGCTTAGAGTGAATTTAGTTGCTCACGGTAGTCATTAAAATTCCAATTATAATAAAAAAATAGGCCAAGGTGCCTGTAACACGGTATTGAGGAAAACGTAAGCGTGCCATTAAAAATAAAGGCCCCTGAAGCCTCAGTGAAGGGGTCATCTTACTATACAACATCGCGAGCTCCTAAGGGGCAGACCCTGGATCAGCCTCCTTACAGTCCAGACCTGTTCCCTTGCGATTTCCAATTCTTCGGTCCGGTGAAAAAGAAACGGAAAGGATGTAAAAACAACAATAACAATACATTTTATTCTTGCTGTTACATGCAGGATTTATAAATATACATAAATAGTTTTGTATTATAGAGAACAGCAAGCGAGAATCAAAGAAAAGGCCTCAGAGAGTTTTGGCAACATGACTCATTTCCCAGATATATAGACAAGCAAGCACAGGTTCATCAAACACAGCAGTAATGTTAAGTGTTAGTTATATTTTAAATAATTTGTTATTTATTATTACGTTTTTAAAATTTAACTTACTTAACAAGTATTTTTTAGTTTATTTTTGAATAAGTTTAGATTATTTATTATAATCAACTCTACAGGCATTGCATTACAAAATTCAGGACCAACATAATATAAAATCCGTTTTATCATGATAGTGTTTGGATATATGGGGTTCAATAATGATCTCTGTCTCGTTTCATAATTACAAGTGTGAAAATTCAATTCAATGATATCTGTGTATAAATTTTGTTTTATTCTTCGGAACATTAGTTTACCGATTTTGAAATCAAATAATTGTTTAACAGATAAAATTCCGTAATTGTTGGGGTTGACATGATTATGGTGAGAAGTGAAAAGTGAGAAGTTGGCATAAGAAGCAGAATTTGTTTTTAAGTCTAATCATCATTATTGTCAACCATTATCAATCCACTGCTAGATGAAGCTCCCCAAGTTTCCTCCACAACGTCTGTCTTGTGCCAGTCTTCTCCATGTCACTCCCGCATACTTTCGAATTTCATCCACCCATCTCCCATGTGGTCTTCTTCTGGGTCTTTTCCTGTCCTTTGGAATCCAATCTAAAATTTCGGCTGTCCATCGATGGTCTGTCCTTTTGACAATATGTCCAGCCCATTGCCATTTCAGGGATTTAACTCTGATCATGATGTCTTCCACTCTTGTCATTTTTCGGATCCACGAGTTCCTCTTCTTATCTCTCCTGGTTACACCAAGCATGCACCTCTCCATGCTGCTTTGAGTTGTCTGCAGCCTTTGTATGTTTCTTTTAGTTAAGGTCCACGTCTCTGCACCATACGTGAGCACTGGAAGGATGCATTGATCAAACACTTTTCTTTTAAGACATAATGGCATATTTCTCTTAAAAATTATGTTGTTTCTTCCAAAAGCTCTCCAGGCAAGTTTTGTACGCCGATTAATTTCTTCACCAATGTGACCCTCACTTGATATCTGCTGTCCAAGGTAAACGTACGTGTCTGTTATCTCCAGCTTTTCTCCATCAATCGATAAATTTTCATTTCGTGTAAAAGCATTGAACATCACTTTTGTCTTCTGAAAGTTCATTTTTAATCCCACTTCTTTACTCTTGTCAGCGAGTTCTTGGATCATACTCTGCAGCCATGATTGGGTAGTTGCAAAAATGACTACGTCATCAGTAAAACGAAGGTGGGTTAGATAATCTCCATTAATCTTTATCCCTTTGTTTTCCCAGTTCAGTGATTGAAAGACATTTTCCAATGTGGCATTAAAGAACTTCGGAGATATGGTGTCACCTTGTCTCACTCCCTTTCCAATTTTTATGTGTGTTGTATTTTCAAACAGCCGAATGTTTGCACTTGCATTTTTATAGATGTTATTAATAATATTAATGTATGCATCTTCAATACCGCACGATTTCAGAGCCATTGTAACTGCTGATGGTTTCACCGAATCAAAGGCTTTTTCATAATCGATAAAAGCCATGCACAATGGAAGTTCATATTCCCTCGCTCTTTCAATTAGTTCTCTCAGCACGTGGATATGATCTATTGTGCTGTAGCCACTCCTGAATCCAGCTTGTTCTCTCGGTTGAGCCATGTCCAGTGTTACCTTCAAACGGTGTGAAAGAACTTTAGTGAAGATTTTATAAACCACTGAGAGGAGGCTGATAGGTCTGTAGTTCCTGAGATCCTCAATGTCACCTTTTTTATGTAGCAGGATCATTGTAGCGTTGTTCCAATCCTCAAGAATCTTCCCTTCATTAAGGCATCGAGTGAAAATATTTGGGCGAGTACTGTTTCGATTTCTTCACTTGCTTAACCTTATGTAGTTATTCTGTAATATTTGTAGTTTATTGGTATTGGTTTCCGTGGTTTCTCCCTATGAGGAAAAGCAATAATTAATATGTGATAACATGAGTGTGTAGTATAAAAGTTTGAGTGTCTTAGTAGTTAGATTAGACATAATTTTGTTTACAATCCCAATATTTTTAGAGATTCGATTTGCAATTTAATTTATATGGCTATTCTATCTTGGTCAGAATTTAAAATCATTCCCAGATACTCAAAAATTTGTACTATATCAATAGGTGTATTATACAAAAGTAAATATGGAACTTGCAATACTCATAAAGATAAAGATTCTGTCACGCAAAACACGATAATCAACTTGGACAACAACCACGTTTGACCAAATGATGAAACATTGAGTTTACACATTTAATCTGATTTTAGAAAGGTATGTACAAGTTAAAAAGCATGCGACAGTTAAAACGCGAGATCTTTCGATCACACTAGTAATCTTCATCAGGATACACACACAATGGCACAAGGCTCAAACGACATGCAACATATATACACTGTTGTGCAAAAATTAAGGACGAAGAGGACAAATTAGCATAACAGCGGAACGAACAGGCAGAACGGAGCAAATGACCATTCAGGAGATAGACTAGGGTCCGGTACGGTAGGGCATGTACATATATGCAGCATGACGTGGGGGGGGGGGGTCGAAAGAGTATAAAGCACACGGGCGGTGTACGTTCAGCAAATCGGTGAAAGCTAGTGCACGGTGTACATCAGTTTGAACGACGTCGAGTTGCTGCCACCGTGTGATATGGCCAACAGGCAATCCAGTAGACGACATCTGGATGACTTTACCCGAGGTCGCGTCATTGGGAAGTTGGAAGAAGGTCGAAGTGTGACTAGTGTGGCTGAGGAGTTCGGGATCGCTCACAGAATCGTTTCACGAGCTTGGAAAGCATTTCAAACGACAGGAACAGCTATCCGAGAGTTTAGCAGTGGTCGTTCATGAGCAACCACGGAGGCGGACGACCGGTATATTGTCCTACAGGTGAGAAGAGACAGACGGCAGACAGCGGGAGAAATCGCAAGGCACATGCGACAGAGAACTCGACGTCCGTTATCACGTTTTACCGTGGCCAGGAGGCTGCACAAAGGTGGTCTATTTGCAGGACGACCAGTACGGTGTGTGCCATTAACGCCTGCTCATTGCAGACGGTGGTTTCTGTGGTGCCAGGAACACAAGAACTGGACACATCAGCAATGGGGTCGAGTTCTCTTAACAGATGAGAGCCGATTTAGTCTGACGAGCGATTCTGGACGTATACACATCTGGAGAGAGGCAGGAACACGCAATCACACGTTCAACATCATAGAAAGGGACCGGTTTGGAGGTGGCGGAGTTCTCGTTTGGGGCGGTATCATGCTTGGTAGCCGTACTGACCTCCACATCTTCCAAGGAGGTTCAACCACTGGTGTCCGCTATTGTACAGAGGTTCTCCTGCCTCACGTGCGTCTGTTTAGAGGGGATGTGGGTCCTGAGTTCCTCATGGACGACAACGCTACACCTCATCGTACAGTGGCTGTCGCAGATCTGTTTAGGGTTAATATATTCAACGCACCTAAATCCAATCGAAAACGCGTGGGACCTTCTCGGTAGACGCTTGGCGCACGTCACTAGCCGCCAGAAACGATTCCGCAGCTGCGATTGGCGCTACAAGAGGAATAGGCGGCGATGCCTCAACAGCTCCTTGACAACCTCGTCCTCAGCATGGACAGACGTTGTAAATCCTGCAACGCAGTCAGGGGTGATTATATCTCCTACCAAAGACTGGATTTGTCTTGGCAGCCACCTGTCACATGGACGTTTCTGTTTCCTGTACAGTTGTGCTCGTAGCTATTGTTTCAATAAAGTGCCTTTGTATCCTTTGGATTCCTTGTTTGGACGGTTTTGCTCACTTGTCCCATATTCATACACCTTGGGGATCTTAAGGTATGATTTGAGTCGATGTGGAGCACTTCTGCACGACGTTACATTCGAGAAACCGTCTCGTCCTTAATTTTTGCACGCCAGTGTACGATTCGATGACGTGAGAATATAATTAGAGCGCATGCTCACCAAGATTGTTGAGAAACGGAGAGGCAAAACGAGTAAATACAGCGGGTAACCCAAACCCTTACTCGTTTTGCCTCTCCGTATCTGAAAAATCTTGATGAGCATGCGCTCTAATTATATTCTCACGTCATCGAATCGTTTGTATGTTGCATGTCGTTTGAGCCTTGTACCATTGTGTGTGTATCCTGATGAAGATCACTAGTGTGATCGAAAGATCTCGCGTTTTAAATAAATGTGTAAACTCAATGTTTCATCATTTGGTGAAACGTGGTTGTTGTTCAAGTTGATTATCGTGTTTTGTGTGAGAGAACCTTCATCTTTATCAGTATTACTTGCAACACGAAAAACTTACCAACTGTTACATGGAACTTGTGTTTGTGATATTTTCTGTCTAGTAAAGACAAGAAGTTTGGTTTTACTAACATTAATTATAAGTTCATTGTATTTTAAACATTCTGAATAAATTTGTAATTGAAGAATGACCTACCCAAACAACCACTTCATTGAGATCTTCTCCATTGAATAATATTGTTGTATCATCCGCATAAAGAATTATATCGTTGTTTGATATTACATTAAAATATTACTGATATATGAATAAAATAATTAGGGACCCAGAACTGAGCCGTGAGGAACCCCTGAAGTAACCGGTAACAGCGGTGATTGTGATTGATCAACGATAGTACACTGACGGATAGTGAAAAAGAACACCAAGAAGGAATTGGCCGACGATCATGAAATTTACATATGTTAATTGAGTCGATTTTACGTAGGTGTGATTTTAATTACGAGACCAACCGGCGAGCGTTTACGCCACAGCACGGCATAATATGCAAATTATCTTCGATGGTATTTAAGGAGTACGGCGAAGTGAATGTAATCAGTCGTCGGCGTACGGACACGTGCGAAGACCCTGAAAAAGCTGCAATGTCTGGACATGGAAGACGTGTACGATTTCATCAGTTATCGTACTTTGAGCGAGGTCGTCTAGTCGGACTACGCGAGGCCAGGTGGTCGTATCATCGTATTGCGGAGCTAATTGGACGGGAAGTACCGGTGGTGGTACGATGGTGGCGTAGATGGTCCGAGGAACATTTCCACACGAGAAGACGTGGAACCGGGAGTCACAGACGGACTGATGAGCGGACCGATCGACACATACGAAGAGCTGCCGTTGCACCTGAGGTGACTGTGCGAACAATCCGCAACCGTCTACTGGATGCAGGACTACGTGCACGTGGGCCTCTGGCATGTGTACCTCTGACTCCAGCTCACCGTCAGGAACGGCTGCAGTGGTGACGCCAACGTCTGCACTGGAGAACATCTGTCGTGTTCAGCGATGAAAGCAGATCCTGCTTGGGAGCCTCCGATGGCCGTATGCGTGTTCGCAGAGGCACCGGGGAGCGTCTCCACCATTCTGGCATCCGCCAGCGACACACAGGGCCTACACCTGGTCTCCTGGTGTGGGGAGCGATCAGCTATCACTCCCGTACACAACTAGTGTTTGTACCGGGTACGTTAAACAGCACCTCCTACATCAACAGCATAATTCAGCCCGTTGTTGTGCCATTTGTAAGGTCGGTTCATCGTGGTGTTTTCCAGCAAGATAACGCACGCCCACACACGGCACGTGCAACACAACATGCACTTCAGGGTGTGAGACAACTTCCATGACCTGCACATTCACCGGATTTGTCCCCCATTGAGCACGTGTGGGATTTTATGGGACAACGACTTATCCAGTCACCACGGCCAGCCACGACCATCCTCGATTTACGCGTCCAGGTTGAGGATGCTTGGAACTCAATACCCCGAACTTTCATCCAACATCTGTACGACAGACTCCATGCCAGAATTGCACAGTGTGACACAGTTCATGGCGGTTCAACCTCGTACTAACCAAGTTACATGGAAATGTTATTTTTCAGTTTACCAGCAAATACAGCTGTATTTTGCCATAATGTTTTGATCACGTTATCCTCTGTATTCCGTTATAATGCTGCATAAATTTCATTGGTATCAGACGTCTCCTTCTTGGTGTTCTTTTTTCACTTTCCGCCAGTGTATATTGAAATCTGTCAGCTAAACAGTTAATGAATAAAATATGTGAAACACCCCTCACACCCACATTACATAATTTAGTTAAAAGAAATTGATGATTAAGATTATCAAATGTTTGGTTAAATCCCAAAAAATAGCAAGATTTTTTAATGATTTAAGATGTATGTTCCAGTCGGACGATGATGTGAAGCAGACTGTATTTGATCTTTGTACACAACAGTCTTCTACCACAACGGCATGTTCAACACCGTTCTTCAATGAAACACTTGTATTAACGCTAAGTACATTTAAACATACACTTTATTGACAAAAGTCACCGGACACCCCTTCAACAGCAAATGAACGGACCCATTGCGTTGCTAAGATGCGCGGTACAGATGCAGACGGTATAAAAACAAGCCTGCAGCATTCCGCGATCATATCACACTCTGAGGTTGAGTGAAAATGTCGCGGCGGGAGAGAACTGACTTTGAGAAAGGAAAGATTGTTGGGTGTTATATCAGTGGGTTGTCCATAAGAGAAACCGAGAGGCGTTTAAACATACCCAAGTCAACTGTTTTGGATGTACTGAATAAGTGGAAGACACATGGCGTGCCTGAAGCAGACCCACGAAAATCGGTGATAGAGGACGTCGAAGCCTCAGGCTCAGCGGTCACGTTCATGCGAGTTCCGTATATATCGGTTTGTGTTGTGTGATATCAAGTGTTTCTTCCATACCTGTTTATCGTCGTCGATTCGTGAAAGTCTGGTGATTATTTTAAGTCTACTCTCGAGCGGGTGAGTTTTTTCTTTTGCTATTATCAGTTTGTTTACGTTCGACCTTGCAGGTCGGCGATGCACACTTCATCAAATATGCAAATGGCTACTTCCGGCGGAGAGAGGCGGAGCCCAGCCCTCGCTTCCCGTGGTCCATCATCATCATCATCATCATCATCATTTTCGACTGATGCCAGCGTCCCTGCGCTGTCTTCCCTATCTAGCACTGATGCACTACCTTCTCCGAGTGGTGCGTTCGGTAGATTTTCGGGTGTCAATCCGTTGACTTCCCCAGCTACGTCAAACCTTTCAGCTTCTGCTCCAGTTGATGAAGCCATGGATACTACTGGTGGTGAAGCCTCTTCCAGTTCTTCTGTGCCCGTTCAGTCGCCTGCCACGTATTCTAAGGTTGCAGCCTCTTCTACTCCTCGACAGCTTTCCAAGGATCTGTATGCAAGCGCTCAAGCTTTGCACACTTATATTTATCGTGCTGGAAACAACATTCTTCTTGAAATTCCAGTAGGCTCGCCAGCTGCGACTGCTTTCTTTGAAAACCTGGCTAAGGGAGTTAGTTTTGAGGCTCTCCCAGATACACCGATGCGGATCTATGCCGATGCCCTTCAAAGCCTGTTTCCTCCAGACGCCATTTCTCATATGTTCCGGCGGGGCCGGACGGTTGTCGTTTATCTTGCCAAGGTTGAATATGCCAAGTCTGTCCTAACGACAGGCCTAACCATAGGAGATCGCCAACTTACTCCAGAACCAGTGGCCCAACGAATAGTAAATGTTTCCTTTTACCCTGTACCCCCAGAGATGACTGACGTCATGTTATATGCTGTGCTTTCATCTCTGGGGCGAGTCATTGGAGGGATTCAAACACACTTAGCTGCAAAGAACGACCCGATGCATGATACCATCCGTGGAGCCCGTCGAGTTGCAGTGTCGTTTTTCCTTCTCAAGAAGCTATTGCTCAGCTCCCAACTCACTTCACAGTTAAGTGTGATGATCAGACTCGCCAAATTGATCTATTGACAGAATTCCATTGCAGTCAGTGCAAAGAAGTTGGACATTTCTACAAAGAGTGTCCTATTGCACGGCCATCAACTGGTTCTTCTGCACCACGGATGGATACTCACTACACCCCTGTTGGTGCCTCATCACTATCTTCGGCACCTGCTGATCCTCTTCACATGGAGATCTCTCCTAAGTCGACTGCCTTACCACCTCCTGCTTCTGTAGAGCATTATGCTGAATTACCACCGACATCGCCTTTCCTTGCTCCTGCAACACCTGGCGACATTACTGATGCTGATGGAGGGTGTTGTCTGATACTGAAACTTCCAATGCGGACACCGACACCGCTTACCAGAGTGTCAGTGACCACACCTTAAGTGATGGGTCGGACGCGACCTCTAGGTCTTGCACTGACGAAAAAAAAGCCCCAAAGGCCCCCACGATTCCTACAAGCGGCGGAAGCCTCAAGGGAAATCGCCACTTTCTGCTCGTTCCCGTACGTCGGCTTCTCGCATGAAAGACTGTGATTTGTTTTCTTCGAACCCTAAAGACTTTATCTTACCTTATGAGGAATTTCTTGCTAGACTGCAACAACATGTATTTCCATCAACTCCTTTATGATATCCGGAGTTATATGACGTTTTCTGTCGGAAATCGTTGAGTGGGGATTCCCTCCTTTAGTCCAGGCACATACGGCTCAGCTTCCGGCGGTGACTGCGCAGTTGACGGAGTTGGACTGCATCTATCAAGCGCTTCGTAGTCCGTCTTCTAATGATGCTGCTGCTGTGAAAATGATGCATCGTCGATACACTAATCTTCGAGACCACTTGCGTAAAGTGCTCACTCCACCTTCTGATTTGGCGCTTTCACGGTGACGACCTTCAACTGTCGCGGATTTGCGACCCCTGATGTGAATGCCTTTGTCTATGAGAACCTCGCGGCGGATGCCAGTGATGTCCTCCTCCTTCAAGAGACTCGATGTTCAACTGATACGCCGACACACAGATGGCGGTCGTGGCCTTACACATTCTACCATGCGTACCGCCAATCTAGGTCTGGTGGCATTGCCGTCGGTGTACACCGTCGTTTAATGCACCGTATATCTTCTATTTCTGTCAATAACTTATATTCAGAATTATTGCAATGCCTAACTTTCTGTGTTATTCTGTAACTTTTCATGTGTTTAATGTGTATATAGCAACTGAAGAATCATTTGTTGATCCACTTTTTCGGAGTCTACGTGCAGCGATTGCTGCGATTACCTCCGGGGTTTTTTTCATCATTGGAGGGGATTTTAACTGCATAGCGCCGTGTATCTATCTGTTTGTGTCTCCCCATCACCACCTTCGGCTCGTCGTGGATGGAGTTTTGATGATACAATTTTACAAGATAGGTCTTTCTGCGATACAGGTGAGCAGTTCCTTGCTGCTAGGAAACCTTTGCTAGCTACTACTCCGAGTGCCCTGCGCCCGTGGCTCGACATTAAACAAGACCTTCTATTATTGGTACGACGCCTTTCATTTTCCATCACTACCACTCGTGCTATGGCGATCAGCAATCTTCGGGGTTTGCTTTCTTCGTTACAAATGTCGGATCCACAGTTTTCAGTAGTTCACGATGAACTACACGCTCACCTACAACCGCTTGCCCAACAAGCTGTGCGTCGACTTCGACTTCTGCATCTATCTCCATCGACACAAGCCTTTGAAGTTCTTTCCAAGATGGAATCATCGAGACGAGCGTCAACCTCACTTCGACATCTTCGCCTTCCTACGGCTCCACAACGTTCGACACATCTCTTATTTGCTCCCAAGTCCGTCACTTCTTTCAGGAGAAGTTCCGAGCGGTCGCGCAGGTTACTGATCTTTCTTCTTCTCCCCTTCTCTCTTCTCTCCCTCAGGTCCCGCCTTCTCTCTGTGCTCCACTCACTGCTGAGTTTTCTTTGCTTGAACTTTGAGAGGCGTTTTCCTCCCTGAACACCCATGCCTCCCCGGGACCTGATGGTCTTCCGCTGTCCTTCTACCGTGCTTTTCTTCCGTCCCTTCTACCTTTTCTTTCTGCTGGTTTTTCTTGTGCTCTTTCTTCTTCTGCGCTTCCGCCGGAATTTACAGTTGCTCATGTCATCCTTCTGCCAAAGAAGGGGGACCTCCTGAATCTGACAAATTGGCGCCCTATCTCCATCCTTAATATTGATTATAAATTTTTCACGAAACTCCTTTCTCGACGTCTTAGCTCTGTCCTTTCGTTTCTTGTTTCTCCCGACCAGTCATACACTGTGCCTGGTCGGTCAATCTCTAACAACATTTCTTTTCTCCTTAATCTCAATTTTCTTGCTCGAAAACATTCAGAACCCCTAGCCCTATTTAACATTGATCAACAGTCTGCTTTTGATAACGTTTCCCATGACTATCACTCTGCTGTTCTAACCCATTTTGGCTTTCCTTCTCCTTTTGTCTCTCTCCTTCTTAGTCTTTATCGGGGCGCTCATTTTCATGTTCGGGCGGCCTCATTTCTGACGGCACCCATCCCTTTCCAACGAGGAATCCGGCAGGGTTGCCCCCTCTCAGGGCAACTCTTTGCCCTCGCATTCGAACCTTTCTTGATTGCCAGCCGTTCATCTCTTCTTTCTGCATTGCCGTTGACCGTTTCTAGCACCAGGCATCACCGTTTCGTTGTTTCTGCCTATGCAGATGACGCCACTTTCTGTCTCCGACGAGATGAACAGTTTGATATACTACTTTTCACGTATCAACAGTATGCAGCTCTCTCTGGTGCGTCCTTGAATGTGCTCAAGAGCACCGGGTTGTGGTGTGGGTCTTGGATGGGTCGCACCGATGCCCCATGGGGTGCGGTGTGGTCCTCCTCGACCCAGAAAATTCTTGGCACCCAGATTGGACATCCATTCACTTCTGGAATTATTACCTGGAATAGACTCCTTCCTCGATTACAACGCTCAGCTGCGTTTTGGCGATTCACGCATTCTTTCACATCTTACATTCAGAGAGCGCAAATTGTCCAGCGATACCTTCCATCCTAATGCTTGTTTTCTTGGAACTCATCGGTGTTTACCTCGGCTCGTCTCTCTACTATCAACAGCATCTTTACTTCCGTGATTTGGCCAGCAAAGCATTGGGTTGCTGCTACGACTCTCACTCTTCCAGCTTCTTTGGGAGGAATTCGACTACCGGATGTACGCCTTTACTACCGAGCCTTTCGCATCGTTTCATTCCTTCGCCTTCTTCTCACTCCTTCTCCATCACTCTGCTCTACTTTTGATATTCTTATCTCTTTCCGAGATCCATCCTTTTCTTTTCTCTTATGTCTTCGGATGGACTCTTATCCTTCTTATTTTAATCAATTTCCACTCCTCATTACTCAAGCTCTAGCGTTCTTCCGCTCACTTCCACTTCTTCGCGCAACTCCCTCTACTAATCGTGATCTTCTTGCCGAACCACTTTTCTTTTCGACTCTGATTCACCCTCCTGATCAACCCTACTTCATCTTCCCTCCTTGGGTCCGCTCTGGAATCTTAACTGTTCAAGCTTTAGTTACTGTTGACCTCTCCTGGAAGCCCCTTTCCTCTCTCTTCCCCGCTTCTACTCCCCTACTGGAAGAAGATTATGATCTCCTTCGTTCTACTCTCTGTTCTCTCTTCCTTTCCCTTGTTTCTGATTCTGGTCCTAGCCTCTCTATTCCTTTCTTCCTTCCTCTTCGTGCCTCTGTTGCCCCCATTTCTTCTTTTTCCACCAGTTCGATCTATACTCTTCTTAGCACACCCCTCGCTATTCCCCACCCACTCCCGGATGTTTCTTCTTCGCTTTCTTTGACAATCTGGTCCGCATCTTCTTCGCCGCTATCCTCCCCGCTGGAGCTTAACCTTCAATGGCGGTTTCTCCACCGTCGCCTTCCCGTTCCTTCCTCTCTCTTACGTATGTCTATTTCTTCTACTTCACTCTGTATTTTTTGTGGTTCTGAAGGCGATGTTCCACACGTTTATTGTCACTGTCCCATTCTGCTACCTCTGCTTCATACTGCTTTTCGTCTTGCTGGTATTATTTGTTCCAGGGATCTTCCTTTCCAATCATATCCATGGCTACTTCTAACTAAGCATCCTCCAACTAAACTTCCGGATGCTTCTGCCTACCTATTCGTCCTTGTGAAGCATGTTATTCATCTTTACCGCCTTTCTATACGATCACGTTTTGTCACACCTAGCATCCTTTCTGCAGGTGCAGCTCTGCGGAAGATTTTTCGGAATCGCATCTTGGCTCGTCTCCGGCTGGAGTACTTTGCAGCGTCCACCCCCAATCTCTGGTTTCCTTCCGGTCTGCCTGGGCGCAGGAAACCGGGTGGTTCCGAGTTGACGGGTCGACGCTGTATCTTTCGTGTTAATTGCGTTGTGCTTTCTCCTCTTACTTTTCCATGTGCCTTTTGGGACACAGTGTATTTTTGTAATTATATTTTGTTATTTTGTTGGATCTGCATTTCTTTGTGTCTGTTCTCTCAAATGGCAGGTTATGTAGTTGTCCACCGTGGCGTGCCTTTCTTGGCATAGGTTTTGCGAATTGTTAACTAATGTGACTCGTTTTCTTTTGTTTGGATACAGGTTTGTACCCGAGTCTAAGCTGCATGTACGACTTTTTTCATTTTCTTCCTGGTGTTTTATGATATATATGTACCATATCTTATGGTCACCTTATTGCTGTCAATTGGCGTGGTATTGTTGGTTGCCTGTAATTGTATGCTGTTGTAACCTATCTTCATTGTACATAATTTCTGACATTGTCACTTTTTTTTTTTCGTACCTTGCGTTGCCATGTACCCTGTTTATTGTAAATTGTTCGTCCATTGCTTCTTTTTCCCTACTGTTATCTGAGACAGCGAAGTTCTGTTCTCTATGCTTGTAATTTATATAGCACGCACATTGTGTATACTGAAGTTTTACATCGTTCCTGTTCACTGGACCATTGTACTGTGTATTATGTAGTGTTATGCAACGAGGAACAGCGTTTGCTGGTTCGTACCTCTCACTCGAATGTTCTGTTTCCCTGTGTACCCAGTGTGCTTATTCCTTGTTTTTCTTTCCAGTCATGTAATGTTTGGCTTATCACAGGGTTTATGTTCGAGTCCGAAGTTCCCGGACTGTCGTTCCCCTGTTGTATTTATGTTATGTGAACGTGACCTCGCTGCACACTTTTCACGCTCTTCGTTCTGTTTGAGTTGGTGAAAGTTCATTGACCTGTAAATACTGTATCATTTTATACGATTTTCTTTTTCATGCTTTCGCCGGTTAACGCGAGCGTTGTGCTTCTTTTTTTCGCACTCGCTTGCGGTGTTCATCACGGATAAGCTGATAATGTGTACCGTGTTGTTCATACGTTGTTCTTGTTATTGTGTTTCTTGAATTTGTATAATTTTTTCTGTTTTCATGTATGTATACAGTGTACTTTTCTTCGGCATTTCTGTTGGTACTAGTTCCTTTGTGATTCTTTGATCCTCGGTTGAGTCCAGGGTCACTATAAATTTTGTATCAATGTTGATTTTTGTGAATTGAGCTTACCATCAAGTGTGAGTTGTAATTTTTATTGTTCTGTTTTTGTTTAGTTGGCGCTTGCCATTCACCTGTAGTGCGTATTATGTAACTTACCGCAATCCGCATTATTTCTCTGGTACTGTGCTTGCTGTCATTATCAACTATCTCTCACGCGTATTTTTCCTGTTCACAGTGCACCGTGCTATTTGTAATGCTTGTTTGTTTTGTATCCCCGATGTGCCCCGGGGGTTTTGTATTGCATCTTCAAACCTCGTGCGATTTCTGCTCGAGTCGGTGTCATTGGGCTCACATTTATTTGTACCGTTTTTCGAATTGTGCATGATGCTATGTTGTTCCTTTATGTTTTCCCCTCTATGTTCTTGAGTGGTGATAGCCGTTCACTTGTAGATCTGTTTTCTCATTGTTTAGCATCGCTCAGTGTGGCACGCCTTAATCTTGTTTTCAGAATCACTCACTTGAGTGGTATTCGTGTGAATTTTACCGGGTTTGCTGCGCACTGTTGGTGTATAGTGCTTACTGTATTTATTGTTTCTATTTCCGGTTTTCCTGATTGTTAATAGAGTGCCGTGTTGTATGTCCTTTTCTGTTGCTAGGCGTTCCTCGATTACATCCTGGCTATTGCCAGTGCCAATTGTAATTGCTTTCGTGTACTTTGCTGTCTCTGTGTATCGTGTATTTTACCACCTTGTTGTGGTTTTTAGCATTTTTCATATTATCTTGACCGGCGTAGCCGCATTCATCTGTTGATAATGTCATTACTTTCATTCATTGTTTAATTATTGTTTTTTCCCACTTTGTGGTGCGCCTGTACTATTTTATGCCTAAGAGTTCAATAAAATGTGTTAATACTCAGGAGAGTCGTTACAGCTAATCGACGGAGTACTGTACAAGACCTCAGTGTATAGGTGAGTAAAAATGCTGGAACCTCGGTATGTGCACGTACCATTCGCAGAGAACTTAATTCCATAGGTTACCGTGGTCGTGCGGCTGCTCATAAGCATTTCGTCTCCACTCGGAACTCTACTCGCCGTTTAGCATGGTGTAAAGAACATTTATCGTGTACTGTAGATCAATTGAAACGGGTCCTATGGACTGATGATTCCAGATACACGATCCATCAGTCTGATGGCCGTGTGTGGGTATGGCGGCTGCCGGGGGAACGCTATTTACCACAGTGTACTGTTCCTACAGTCAAGTTTGGAGCTGGCAGTGTACTCGTGTGGGGATGTTTTTCGTGTTATTGTCCCGGCCCATTGGTTATCGTGGACAAACCTGTTAACCAGCACGTCTACCTCAATGTTCAGGATAATTATGCCCTACCAACTCTGTGGCAATAATATGGAACCGAGCCTTGTTGGTACAAGCAGGATAATACTCCGAGACACAAAGCAAGGACTATTACGCCGTGGTTTGATGATAATTCTGTATCGTGTGTAGACTGGCTAGCACAGGGCCCTAATCTTAATCCCATGGAGCACCTATGGTATGAGTTAGAGCGCTGCATAAGAAGTTTGGAACTAAGGCCTACTACTAAGCAACAGTTAGCGGCAGCATTATGTACTGAATGGAAGCGCATACCTATCGTTGTGTTCCAAAACCTTGTCGAAAGCATGTCTCGAAGGGTCAGTGCATGCATTAAGACCAAAGGTGTACCGACACTGTACTAATGTGCATCAATAAATGCTATTTTGTGTTTCTCTTCCAGGTGTCCGGTGACGTTTGTCAATATAGTGTATTTAACTCGTCTGAACTTACCGACTCCGAACTGAAATTTTTCGGTCATGCCTTATCCTAATATATAAAACCCTAAGTTGCGACGACGTGGATCACTTTTTAGGTCGTCATGACGACAACCGGGAAACAAATGCTTGTGACGTCATGCTTACCTTTTCGTGTTTTCGTGCAAGTGACGTCATCACCTACAAGAGCCCAGTGCACGCGTATATCACTTTGTTACGTTGTCATAGCAACAAAGAACACAGCTATTGGTGTGACGTCATCTCATTTAAATCATTCTCACATGAAGTCAAAGTTGCGTTACGTCACATGGTCAACTCTTTAGAAATAGGAAAATTTTACGTTAGGAATTTTGGTTCGACTTTGATATGCTTTATTACGCTATTTAACAGAAAAAGACGAACATTTATGTTCCGATGTTCACACCGTGTTATCCGTAACCATTTCTGTTTTTAATGTTTTGTTTATATCTTTTTTCTTTCGCTCGAAGACAGAGTTTTTTTTTCGAAGCATACAGATACATTCTTATCTTTGTTTCACCACTCAATGCAAAAGAATTGTTTGAAAATTACAAATCCCATCTTTGGGAACATTTTGCACGCAGACGTAACATTGGACATACTGAGGATTCCAAATACTGCTTGAATTTGACCCTTCAAGAGATTAACGACACTCTCAAATCTAACAACAGCTCATGCGATAAATAAAATCTTCCAATTCCATCAAGTAAAATTCCTCAAAATCCGAATGTTTATTTCGACAGTGCTGCAGAACGACAAAAAGCTACAGAAATGACAAGTAATTTAAATGCAGAGCAAAAAGCAGCGTATGACAGTATTACGTCAGCAACCACTAATGATGATCTTCCTCATAGATGTTTTTTCCTTGATGGCCGGGGAGCGCAGGAAAAACGTATTTGTATAAAACCCTCCGTGGAGAAGGAAACATAGCTTTGCCTGTTGCATCCACAGGAATCGCTGCTAATCTGTTAGAAGATGGCAAAGCATACTTTAACCAATTTAAGTTAGTGCCATTTTTAAATGAAACGTCTTCGTCGAATATAAAAATTAATTCCACCGACGCCGAAATGATTCGATCTGCGAAAGCCATCATTTGGAACGAAGCTACAATGGCCCCATGTACTGCTTTACTTGCAGTTGACCGAATACTGAAAGATATTATGAGAAATCAAAAACCTTTTGGCGGCAAAGTCCTTTTACTTTGAGGAGACTTTACACAAACTCTCACCGCTGTCAAACATGGTGACAGAACCAAAATACTCGAAGCCAGCAACCAATTACGGGAGAAGAAAGTCGACCAATTACGGGAGAAGAAATTCGACCAATTACGGGAGAAGAAATTCGACCAATTATGGGAGAAAAAATTCGACCAATTATGGGAGAAGAAATTCGACCAATTATGGGAGAAGAAATTCGACCAATTACGGGAGAAGAAATTCGACCAATTATGGGAGAAGAAATTCGACCAATTACGGGAGAAGAAAGTCGACCAATTACGGGAGAAGAAATTCGACCAATTACGGGAGAAGAAATTCGACCAATTATGGGAGAAGAAATTCGACCAATTACGGGAGAAGAAAGTCGACCAATTACGGGAGAAGAAATTCTACCAATTACGGGAGAAAAAATTCGACCAATTATGGGAGAAGAAATTCGACCAATTACGGGAGAAGAAATTCGACCAATTATGGGAGAAGTTTAAGATTTTTAGACTCAAAAGTAATGCTCGATCAGTTGATTCATCATTCAGTGAATGGTTTTTAGGACTTGGTGATTGTGCCCATGAAACAGCTGATGGCCTACCAGAGGAAACGACAGAGATACCTACACATATTTTACATGAGGGTGATATAGCCAAAAATATTTTGTGAGAACTTGAAAATTTCTAATTTCAAAACGTTTGCAAAGAAAGCCATTCTGTGTCCCAAAAACTCCGATGTTCACAAATTAAATGAGAATGTTCATGATATCTTAGAGGGGACAGCAAGCACATACTGAAGCTCTGATTCAATTCATGCCGACGGCGAAGAAAATACACTGCTGGCCACCCAAAATGCAACACCAAGAAGGACACGAGACAGCCAAGCCAGATTTACTGGACACATAACAACAGATACGAAGATGAAACGATTAAGCTTACAGGCAAGTGCGACTTGCGGAACAAGAAGACATCAATAGTTCGTGTGGCCCCCATGGCTGGCAATAACGGCCGCTACACGCCGCGGCATCGAACGAAAGAGGCTTTGGATGTGGGCTTGGGGTGTGTCAGTTCAGGCTGCTTTCACACGTTGCCACAGTTCATGAGGCGTAGCCGCGGGTGGTGCTTGCCAAGCCACTCGGTTGCCGATCAGCGACCAGACGTGTTCGAAGGGTGACATATCGGGAGAACAGGTGGGCCACGGCAGCAGTGACACCTGGTAGGCCGTGAAGAATTGTTGCACGATGCGTGCCACGTGCGGGCGCGCATTGTCCTGTTGAAACGTGGCCGCTGGCAGGTCCTGCAGGTAAGGGAGGACTACAGGCTCCAAAACGTCGGAACGTTTTGGAGCCTGTAGCTGTTGAACGTACCGGCGATTTGTACCAGAGGGGTGCGGGTGTCATATCCAGTTGCGCCCCAAACAATAACGCCAGGCGACGGGCCCGTATGGCGATGCATAATGCAGGCGTCATACAATCTCTCGCCGCGGTGCCGCCACACGCGGATCCGACCATCGTGGTGTTGCAGGCAAAAGCGGGATTCGTCGGAGAAGACAATGTCGTGCCATTCCGTAGTCCAGGTGCGGCGTTCAACGGCCCACAGCCGCCGCACACGCTGGTGGTGTAACGTCAATGGTAATCGGAGCAATGGGCGTCGTGCGACAAGTCCCAGCTCCTGCAGGCGACGCCGAACGGTACGTGCTGACACAGGTTGTTGCGCAACACACCCTAATTCCTGCGCTAATGTTCGTGATGTGGCGGTGCGAGCAGTCAATGCCCGCCGCACCACATGCCGGTCCTCTCGTTCGGTGTTGTGCCGTGGCTGCGGCAATCGCTCACGTCCGTTCGTCCGTCCCTCCTGCACCACCGAATCCATACTCGCCTCACTGTGGCTGGATGTCGTCCCACACGGACGCCGATGTCTCGGTACGATAAACCGCTGTCGCGATAAGCCACTATTCGTCCTCTGTCGAACTCCGAAACGTGCTGGAATGACTGCCGTATTCTGCGACGACGCATCAGGAAGTTTCCCACGCATAGGTCCAGCAGCACAACACACTTCCACAACTTACACCCAGCCTTATGTGCACCCTTCTTACAGTGTTTCTTGGTGGCGTGCCGGGCGCACATGATTTGCATATGCCCTGCAATGCTAATCGTTTGCATGTCCTCTTGCGGGCGACGCCTGCTGCAAATTTCAGGCCAATCGGATGCTTCCTTCTTGGTGTTGCATTTTGGGTGTCCAGCAGTGTACTAAGCAGTATTATCTTATAGAGTTTTTCTACATCAGGAATGCCACTTCACCGACTGAAGTTGAATTTGAACCAGCATGCGCACCTCCGCATTCTGAATGACGAAATGTTGCCCTTTGCCCTACATCTCCAGGAGGAGCATCACGTTCCCGCTCCTGTCTTCCAAGACGACAATTACCGTGTGAACAAGACTAAAACTGTGTCTGAGTGGCTCGAACAATCAGCAACACTGTCTCACCTCGACTGGCCCGTCGAATACCCAGATTTAAATCCTATTGAAAGTATGTGGGTTCATTTGGAACAGAAGGTGAAACGCCGGAATAGACACCCACGTACTCTGGCGTGTGTGTCTATTCCGGCGTACTCTGGACCAATTGACGGACGAGTGGCTGGAAATCGATGTTCAATACATCCACAACCTCGTGGGGTCTCTACTACACCGGATTCACGCTGTTATCGAGGCAAGAGGCGCCGTCATCAGTTATTAGGTAAGTTCTGCCATGGGTGAATAATTCTTTGTGCGGTGTGCTTGTTTGCATACGTGCAAAGATGTGAGTGGGGATGTACGTATATAAAACTGAGATGTTCTGTCGTGCTATCAGTAACTTTGAAGCGAATATTCTGCGTGGACGGAACTTTCCGAGTTTCAGCGTCTGCTGATCAAAGGATCTCATTTGAGAAACGTTTCCATACGGATCATTGGAGATAAACTAAACATACCACAATCGACTGTAAGTGATGTCGTGATGAAAGAGATGGAAGCGGAACGGCTTAATTACAGCAAAAAATAAAAACAAAAAACGTTCAGTAATGCCGGGCAAACTGGCGGAACGTGACAGAAATTCCATGGTAAGAAATGTTAAGGAATCCCGTTCTTCCTCTGCCCATTCCATCGCTGTTGAAGTGAAAAATGTCTGTAATGGCTCGGCTAGTACCATAACTATCCGCAGAGAGTTGCACAGTGTCGGTTATTTACGCTTCTCAAACGTAGGTTGAAGAAGAGTATATGCTCCAACTTCTGTCCGTTTGCTTGTCTGTCTGTCCGTCCGTACGATAACTCGCGTAAAATTGTTCGATTTCGATGAAATGTTACTGAAAATGGGCGAAATGTGGTCCAAAGGCCAGGACATAGAAGCGGGATCCACTCCATTGCCCTTATGCGTCATAACTTGCGTAAAAATGATTCGAGTTCGATGAAATTTTAGTATGTGGTAGGGGATCACCTAGGGACAAACTCTTTTTAAAATGGGTGAAATAGAGTCAAAGGTCAGGACATGGAGCGGGATCCATTCCATCGCCCTTGTGCATTATAATACTTAAAAATGCTTCGATTGAGACAAAACTTTATCATGTTGTACCGGAAGTGTACTTAACCGGTTCTGTTAAATATCATCGAAATAGGGTCAAGGGACAGGGCACAGGAGCGAGATTTATTCAACAGCCATTATCCTCATAACTTGAGTAATGATTTCTGGTATGTTGGAAAGCGTATCATATTCAATGCGTTGCATGATTTCACTAAACTTGTTAAAGTAGGGTAGCGGCAAGCAAGCCCCACATCAGTACCGTGAATGCGAATCGCTGTTTGGAGTGGTATGTCTTCGTTCATTCTTGGACAATGGGCGATTGGACACCTGTTCTCTCGAGTGATAAGTCACGCCTTTCACTTTCCAATCTGTTGGGCGTATTTCGGTTTGGTGGACTGTTTTCTTCCAATTGTTAAGTTCGGCGGAGGCTCTTTCATGTTACGGAGTTGCTTTTCGTGGATGGACGCCGACCGTTGGTTATTATACCATAAATGATGAACTTTGAAGTGTATCTCGAATTTCTGGACAATTCTGCACTACCAATAATGTGGCAGTGTTATGGAAATGACCGTTGTCTTTCCAACACGAATCGAACTCCCTGCCGCACTGCACGGCTTGTGCGCAAGACTGGTTACTCGGAACTGAGGTGGAATTGTTAGACTCTCCTGCGCAGAGTCCTTATCTTAATCACATACAACACCTCTGGGATGAACTAAAGCGGCGTACACGAAATCGACCACAACGACCGTCTTCGCTTTCCACTCTGGAAGCGGCTTTTCGGGACAAATGGCGAGGCACTCCTGTCGAGACTTACCAGAAATTGGTTGATAGTATGCCTCGACCTATTGCCACTGTCATACCAGCAAACGGTAGATCGAATAACTGCTAATTGCGACAATAAAGCCAGTTGTCTCAAAACATTGTAGCGTCCGAATACATTTGACAATACAGTGTAGACTTACATAGCGGTAGGAAGTGATTTAATCATTTCAACTGTGAGAAAGTCGGTTTAATTTTTGCCAGTGGATATATTGTTTCCTGAAGACATGGCCATTTTTGCAAGTACAGCCTCAGAACTGCAGAGTGTGATCCCGGATCTTGCTCAAAAGAATAAAGAAAAGATTTCAAAGATGAACTTGCAGAAACAAAATCCTTGTACAGTGCTTATACAAGAACAAAAGAATTAGATATCAAGCAAGGGCCACTTCGAAGAAGAAATCAGTAGGCGTATAAAATTTGGCTGGAGTGCATTTGGAAGAAACAGCACATTTTTGAAGAGCAATTAACCTTTATGTCTTAAAAGGGGAGTGTTTTATCAATTCATTCTATGGATCAGAGACACGGACCGCCGCCCCGGGGGCGCAGTGGTCTGAGCGATGGCCTCTGATCATTCGTCCGAACGGGGTCCGGGTTCGAATCCCGGTGAGGCATGACTGTTGTGTTTGTCTTACGGCACTGGCTCTCTCCCTTCCCTGGAACCAGTGACCCTAAATTAGTGACGGGCGACTGCTTATAGCCCATTGAGTTGCTCACGGTGGTCGTTAAACCTCCAATCAAAAAAAAAAAAAAAAAAAAAAAAAAGAGACACGGACCATAACTAAAACAGGATTCCTGAGGTTGCGGACAACTCGCAGAAGAATACAGAGATGCATGTTTGGTCTAACCAAGAAACATATGAGAAGGAACTCGTCAATCTAGAAAATTACAAGTGTGAATGACATCATGATCAAAGTAAAGACTTTCAAGTGGAAATGGGGTGTACATATCTTGATGTAAGAACTGAAACGCAATACTGGGTACCAAAGTATACGAAAATATCTGGAAGTAAGTCACGTGAAAGATGGGTGAATGACATTAAAAAACATGCCAAAGTGTCATGGAAGAAAACTGCTCAATCAATACAGAGAGTAGTGGAGGAGTCTTAGGAAGAATGCTAAACTGAATACCAAAGTATAGGAAAAGATCTAGAAGTAAGTCACGTGAAAGATGGGGGAATACAATGCGAAAACATGCCGAAGTATTATGGAACAGAACTGCTCAATCAATACGGAGAGTGGTGAAGAAGTCTTAAAGAGAATGCCAAACTGGATACCAAGGTATAAGAAAAGATCTAAAAGAAAGTCATGTGAATGATGGGTGAATAAATATCGAAAACACGCCGAAGTGTCATGGAAGAGGACAGCTCAATCAATAAAGAGAGAGGTGCATTCTTACGAAAAATGATAAACTGGATATCAAGGTATAGGAAAAGGTCGAGAACAAGGTCACGTGAAAGATGGGTAAATGAAATTCGAAAACATGCCAAGGCGTCATGGAAGACAACAGTTCAATCAATACAGAGAGTGGTGGAAGAGTCTTAGGAAGGATGCTTAACTGGATTTCAAGGTATAGGAAAAGATCTAGTAGTAAGTCACGTGAAAGATGGGTGAATGAAATTCAAAAGCATGCCAAAGTGTCATGGAAGAAAACAGCTCAATCAATACAGTGAGTGGTGGAGGAGTCTCCCGGAGAATACTAAACTGGATTTCAAGGTATAGGAAAAGATCTAGAAGTAAGTCACGTGAAAGATGGGGGAATGAAATTCGAAAACATGCCGAAGTATCATGGAAGAGAACAACACAATCAATACAGAGAGTGGTGGAGAAGTCTTGGGAGAATACAAAACTGGATACCAAAGTATAGGAAAAAATCTAGAAGAAATTCCCGTGAAAGATGGGTGAATGAAATTCAAAAACATGCCAAAGTGTCATGGAAGAAAACCGCTCAATCAATACAGAGAATGGTGGAGGAGTCACCCTGATAATGCTAAACTGGATTTCAAGGTATAGGAAAAGATCTAGAAGTAAGTCACGTGAAAGATGGGTGAATGAAATTGAAAATCATGCCAAAGTGTCATGGAAGAAAACATATCAATCAATACAGAGAATGGAGTAGGAGTCTCCCGGAGAATGCTTAACTGGATTTCAAGGGATAGGAAAAGATCTAGAAGTAAGTCACGTGAAAGATGGGTGAATGAAATTCAGAAACATGCCAAAGTGTCATGGAAGAAAACAGCTCAATCAATACAGAGAGTAGTGGAAGAGTCTTAGGAGAATACTAAACTGGATACCAAAGTATAGGAAAAGATCTAGAAGAAAGTCACGTGAAAGATGGGGGAATACAATGCGAAAACATGCCGAAGTGTCAAGGAATAGAACAGTTCAATCAATACAGAGAGTTGTGGAGGTGCCTTAGGGAGAATTCTAAACTGGATACCAAAGTATAGGAAAAGATCTAGAATAAGGTCTCCTGAAAGATAGGTGAATGAAATTCGAAAACATGCCGAAGTTTCATGGAAGAGAGCTCAATCAATACAGATAGTGGTGGAGGAGTCTTAGGGAGAACACTGAACTGGATACCAAAGTATAGGAAAAGATCTAGAAGAAAGTCACGGAAAAGATGGGGGAATACAATGCGAAAACATGCCGAAGTGTCATGGAAGAGAAGAGCTCAATCAAAAAATAGGGAGAATACTAAACTTGTTACCAAAGTATAGGAAAAGATCTAGAAGAAAGTCACGTGAAAGATGGGTGAATGAAATTCGAAAACATGCCGAAGTGTCATGGAAGAGAAAAACCCAATCAATGCAGAGAGTGGTGGAGGAGTCTTAGAGAAAATACTAAACTGGATACCAAAGTATAGAAAGAGGTCTAGAAGAAAGTCACGTGAAGATAGGGGAATGAAATTCGAAAACATGCCGAAGCGTCATGGAAGAGAACAGCTCAATCAATACAGAGAGTGGTGGAGGAGTCTTAGAAGAAGCTACTAAACTGGATACCAAAGTATCGGAAAAGGTCTACAAAAAAGTCACGTGAAGATGGGTGAATGAAATTGGAAATCATGCCAAAGTGTCATGGAAGAAAACAGCTCAATCAATACAGAGAATGGAGTAGGAGTCTCCCGGAGAATGCTAAACTGGATTTCAAGGGATAGGAAAAGATCTAGAAGTAAGTCACGTGAAAGATGGGTGAATGAAATTCAGAAACATGCCAAAGTGTCATGGAAGAAAACAGCTCAATCAATACAGAGAGTAGTGGAAGAGTCTTAGGAGAATACTAAACTGGATACCAAAGTATAGGAAAAGATCTAGAAGAAAGTCACGTGAAAGATTGGGGAATACAATGCGAAAACATGCCGAAGTGTCATGGAATAGAACAGTTCAATCAATACAGAGAGTTGTGGAGGTGTCTTAGGGAGAATTCTAAACTGGATACAAAAGTATAGGAAAAGATCTAGAATAAAGTCTCCTGAAAGATAGGTGAATGAAATTGAAAACATGCCGAAGTGTCATGGAAGAGAACAGCTCAATCAATACAGATAGTGGTGGAGGAGTCTTAGGAGAACACTGAACTGGATACCAAAATATAGTTAAAGATCTAGACGAAAGTCACGTAAAAGATGGGGGAATACAATGCGAAAACATGCCGTAGTGTCATGGGAGAGAAGAGCTCAATCAAAAAAAGGGAGAATACTAAACTTGTTACCAAAGTATAGGAAAAGATCTAGAAGAAAGTCACGTGAAAGATGGGGGAATGAAATTCGAAAACATGCCGAAGTGTCATGGAAGAGAAAAACCCAGTCAATGCAGAGAGTGGTGGAGGAGTCTTAGAAAAAGCTCTAAACTGGATACCAAAGTATCGGAAGAGGTCTACAAAAAAGTCACGTGAAGATGGGTGAATGAAATTCGAGAACATGCCGAAGTGTCATGGAAGAGAACAGCTCAATCAATACAGAGAGTGGTGGAGGATTCTTAGGGAGAATACAAACCTGGATACCAGAGTATAGGAAAAGATCTAGAAGAAAGTCATGTGAAAGATTGGGGAATACAATGCGAAAACATGCCGAAGTGTCATGGAAGAGAACAGCTCAATCAATACAGATAGTGGTGGAGGAGTCTTAGGGAGAACACTAAACTGGATACCAAATTAAAGGAAAAGATTTAGAAGAAAGTCACCTGAAAGATGACTGTATGAAATTCGAAAATATGCCGAAGTATCATGGAAGAGAACAACTTAATGAATACAGAGAGTGGTGGAGGAGTCTTAGGGAGAACACTAAACTGGATACCAAATTAAAGAAAAGGATTTAGAAGAAAGTCATGTGAAAGATTGGGGAATACGATGCGAAAACATGCCGAAGCGTCATGGAGAGAACTGCTCAATCAATACAGATAGTGGTAGAGGTGTCGTAGGAAGAATACTAAACTGGATACCAAAGTATAGGAAAAGATCTAGGAGAAAGTCATGGGAAAAATCGGTGAATGAAATTCGAAAACATGCCGAAGTATCATGGAAGAGAACAACCCAATCAATACAGAGAGTGGTGAAGGAGTCTTAGGGAGAATACTAAACTGGATACCAAATTAAAGGAAAAGATCTAGAAGAAAGTCATGTGAAAGATTGGGGAATACAATGCGAAAACCTGCCGAAGTGTCATGGAAGAGAACAGCTCAATCAATACAGAGAGTGGTGGAGGAGTCTTAGAAAAAGCACTAAACTGGATACCAAAGTATCGGAAGAGGTCTACAAAAAAGTCACGTAAAGATGGGTGAATGAAATTCGAGAACATGCCGAAGTGTCATGGAAGAGAACAGCTCAATCAATACAGAGAGTGGTGGAGGATTCTGAGGGAGAATACTAAACTGGATACCAAAGTATAGGAAAAGATCCAGGAGAAAGTCACGTGAAAGATGGGGGAATGAAATTCGAAAACATGCCGAAGTATCATGGTAGAGAACAACTCAATCAATACAGAGAGTGGTGGAGGAGTCTTTGGAGAATAATAAACTGGATACCAAAGTATAGGAAAAAATCTAGAAGAAAGTCATGTGAAAAATAGGTGAATGAAATTCGAAAACATGCCGAAGTGTCATAGAAGAGAACAGCTCAATCAATACAAAGAGTGGTGGAGGAATCTTAGGGAGAATACTAAACTGGATACCAAAGTATAGAAAGAGATCTAGAAGAAAGTCACGTGAAAGATGGGTGAATGAAATTCGAAAACATGCCGAAGCGTCATGGAGAGAACTGCTCAACCAATACAGATAGTGGTGGAGGAGTCTTAGGAAGAATACTAAACTGGATACCAAAGTATAGGAAAAGATCTAGAAGAAAGTCATATGAAAAATCGGTGAATGAAATTCGAAAACATGCCGAAGTGTCATGGAAGAAAACAGCTCAATCAATACAGAGAGTGGTGAAGGAGTCTCCCGGAGAATGCTAAACTGGATTTCAAGGTATAGGAAAAGGTCTAGAAGTAAGTCACGTGAAAGATGGGTGAATGAAATTCAAAAACATGCCAAAGTGTCATGGAAGAAAACAGCTCAATCAATACAGAGAGTGGTGGAGGAGTCACCCGGAGAATGTAAAACTGGATTTCAAGGTATAGGAAAAGATCTTGAAGTAAGTTACGTGAAAAATGGGTGAATGAAATTCAAAAACATGCCAAAGAGTCATGAAAGAAAACAGCTCAATCAATACAGAGAGTAGTGGAGGAGTCTTAGGAGAATACTAATCTGGATACCAAAGTTTAGGAAAAGATCTAGAAGTAAGTCACGTGAAAGATGGGGGAATGAAATTCGAAAACATACCGAAGTGTCATGGAATAGAACAGTTCAATCAATACAGAGAGTGGTGGAGGAGTCTTAGGGAGAATACTAAACTGGATACCAAAGTATAGGAAAAGATCTAGAATAAAGTCTCCTGAAAGATGGGTGAATGAAATTCGAAAACATGCCGAAGTGTCATGGAAGAGAACAGCTCAATCAATACAGATAGTGGTGGAGGAGTCTTAGGGAGAATACTGAAATGGATACCAAAGTATAGGAAAAGATCTAGAAGAAAGTCACGTAAAAGATGGGGGAATACAATGCGAAAACATGCCGAAGTGTCATGCAAGAGAACAGCTCAATCAAAAAAAAGGGAGAATACTAAACTTGTTACCAAAGTATAGGAAAAGATCTAGAAGAAAGTCACGTGAAAGATGGGGGAATGAAATTCGAAAACATGCCGAAGTATCATGGAAGAGAACAACTCAATCAATACAGATAGTGGTGGAGGAGTCTAAGGGAGAATACTAAACTGGATACCAAAGTATAGGAAGAGGTCTAGAATAAAGTCACCTGAAAGATGGGTGAATGAAATTCGAAAACATGATGAAGTGTCATGGAAGAGAACAGCTCAATCAATACAGATAGTGGTGGAGGAGTCTTAGGGAGAATACTAATCTGGATACCAAATTATAGGGAAAGGTCTAGAAGAAAGTCACCTGAAAGATAGGTGTATGAAATTCGAAAACATGCCGAAGTTTCATGGAAGAGAACAACTCAATCAATACAGAGAGTGGTGGAGGAGTCTTGGGAGAATACTAAACTGGATACCAAAGTATAGGAAGAGATCTAGAAGAAAGTCATGTGAGAGATTGGGGAATACAATGCGAAAACATGCCGAAGTGTCATGGAAGAGAACAGCTCAATCAATACAGATAGTGGTGGATGAGTCTTAGGGAGAATACTAAATTGGATACCAAAGTATAGGAAAAGGTCTAGAAGAAAGTCACGTGAAAGATGGGGGAATGAAATTCGAAAACATGCCGAAGTATCATGGAAGAGAACAACTCAATCAATACAGAGAGTGGTGGAGTAGTCTTGGGAGAATACTAAACTGGATACCAAAGTATAGGAAAAGATCTAGAAGAAAGTCATGTGAAAGATTGGGGAATACAATGGGAAAACATGCCGAAGTGTCATGGAAGAGAACAGCTCAATCAATACAGATAGTGGTGGAGGAGTCTTAGGGAGAATACTAAACTGGATACCAAAGTATAGGAAGAGGTCTAGAATAAGGTCACCTGAAAGATACGTGAATGAAATTCGAAAACATGATGAAGTGTCATGGAAGAGAACAGCTCAATCAATACAGATAGTGGTGGAGGAGTCTTAGGGAGAATACTAAACTGGATACCAAAGTATAGTAAGAGATCTAGAAGAAAGTCACGTGAAATATGGGTGAATGAAATTCGAAAACATGCCGAAGTGTCATGGAAGAGAACAGCTCAATCAATACAGAGAGTGGTGGAGGAGTCATACGGAGAATACTAAACTGGATACCAAAGTATAGAAAGAGATCTAGAAGAAAGTCACGTGAAAGTTGGGTGAATGAAATTTGAAAACATGCCGAAGCGTCATGGAGAGAACTGCTCAACCAATACAGATAGTGGTGGAGGAGTCTTAGGAAGAATACTAAACTGGATACCAAAGTATAGGAAAAGATCTAGAAGAAAGTCATGTGAAAGATCGGTGAATGAAATTCGAGAACATGCCGAAGTGTTATCGAAAAGAAGTGTTGAATCAATACAGAGCGTGGTGGGGAGTCTTATGAAGACTTTCATTCAACAGTATAATGAAAACGGTCCATGACAATGAAGATGAAATATCTCCGTTGATGTTGTGTACGTATTCTGATTCTCTTTTTCGAGCAGGGTTTTTAGCAAAGAGACATCTTTAGGAAAATTTCATTGTGTGGTGTTTACTCAGTTGTTGAATGTTCGTAAATTCACTGCTGGTTACCCAAAATGCAACACCAAGAAGGAAGCATCTGATTGGCCTGAATTTCGCAGCATGCGTCACCCGCGAGTAGACATGCAATCGATTGGCATTGCAGGGCATATGCAAATCGTGTGCGCCCGGCACGCCACCGAGAAGCACTAAAGAAGGGTGCTCATAAGGCTGGGTGTAAGTTGTGGAAGTATGCGTGCTGCTGGACCTGTGCGTGGGAAGTTTCCTGATGCCTCGTCGCAGAATACGGCAGTCATTCCAGCACGTTTCGGAGTTCGACAGAGGACGAATAGTGGCTTATCGCGACAGCGGTTTATTGTACCAATACATCGGCGCCCGTGTGGGACAACATCCAGCCACAGTGAAGCGAGTATGGATTCGGTGGGTACAGGTGGGACGGACTGACCGACCGGAGTGATTGCCGCAGCCGCTGCACGCCACCGAACGAGAGGACCGGCATGTTGTGCGGCGGGCATTGACGACTCGCACCGCCACATCACGAACGTTAGCGCAGTAATTAGGGTGTTCTGCGCAACAACCTGTGCCCAGCACGTACCGTTCGACGTTGTCTGCAGGAGCGGGTACTTGTCGCACGGCGCCCATTGCTCCGATTACCATTGACGTTACACCAACGGCGAGTGGGCCGTTGAACGCAGCACCTGGACTACGGAATGGCACGGCATTGTCTTCTCCGACGAATGCCGCTTCTGCCTGCAACACCACGATGGTCAGATTCACGTGTGGCGGTACCGCGGCGAGAGACTGTATGACGCTTGCATTATGCATCTCCATACCGGTCCGTCGCCTGGCGTTATGGTTTGGGGCGCAATTGGATATGACACCCGCAGCCCTCTGGTACCCATCGCCGATACACTCAACAGCCACTGCACCATCTCTGACGTTTTGGAGCCTGTAGTCTCCGCTTACCTGCAGTACCTGCCAGCGGCCACGTTTCAACAGGACAATGTGCGCCCGCACGTGGCACGCATCGTGCAACAATTCTTCACGGCCTACCAGGTGTCACTGCTGCCGTGGCCCGCCTGTTTTCCCGATATATCGCCCATCGAACACGTGTGGTCGCTGATCGGCAACCGAGTGGCTTGGCAAGCACCACCAGCGGCTACGCCTGATGAACTGTGGCAACGTGTGAAAGCAGCCGGGACCGACAAAACCCAAGCCCACATCCAAAGCCTCTTTCGTTCGATGCCGCGGCGTGTAGCGGCCGTGACTGTCAGCCATGTGGGCCACACGAACTATTGATGTCTGCGTGTTCCGCAAGTCGCACGGGCCTGTTAGCTCAATCGTTTCATCTTTGTATCTGTTGTTATGTGTCCAGTAAATCTGACTTTGCTATCTCGTGTCCTTCTTGGTGTTGCATTTTTGGTGGCCAACAGTGTATATATATATACAGTATATATAAAGGAACATATGCGAAAGTTGTTACAAAACGCGTATATTTCCCAGTGCGAGAGAAATGTTGGGCTGAGAGAGACAGAGATAGCAGGAAATAAGTGTGATGCAACAAGGAGGAAAATATGCTCGTCAAAGCAAATTTTAGTAACACAGGTGGCAAGAGCGCATCTGTTGCCTAGTAACAGATCATGCGCAGTGATGCATTCTGTATTTCTAAAGGCACAAAAGACTGATTAAAAGTTCGGACTGTTTCCGTCAAACTACATAAACGCGTAATTCCGTTATCTTACTCACAGAAGACTCGGGAAGTTGCTTCGTGTTTCCTTTCTTCAGCTAAAATTTTTCTGAGATATCGTTGTGAGCGGTAAGTTTGATATTTGCTTATTTTTTTAAAAGGATTAACGACCATCGTGATCAACTCGATGTGCTATAAGCAGTCTCCTGTCCCTTATTTAGGGTCACTGGTTCCAAGGAAGGGAGAAAGTCAGTGCTGTAAGACAAACATAACATCCACGCCTCAGTGAATTCAAACCCGGACCCTTCTTAAACGAATGTACGTGAGCCAGAGCTTAGATCTCTGCGCTACCGAGCCGGCTGGTGATTTTTCTTTGACTTAACTAATTAACTAATATTTTTTATGGTATACTAAAAATAATCGTCATAAACAGCTGTCAGTTGTCATCCAGTTGAAAGTACCCTCAACTTAGTTTCACGTCTCTCTGTGATATGAGAAATTTAAAACATTATATAAAACCAGCGTCACCTTTTCACTGAATAATCAGCAAATCTTCTGATTTTGAGGTCTATTTACAGACAGATTTTCGCAAATCACGGCAATCTAGAAAATTTTCTCGGGTCAAGAATTTTTTACTGCTGTGCCTATTTTTTGTCTTGTGATAGGGTTTAAACAACTGTTACATAGTAAGATGATGGCAAATTGCAATCTACAGTTTAACTCCAAAGGATCTCTATTAGGCCGGAGCGTAAATTTTTTTCGAATTTCAATATGCCCTAGTGCGAAAAAGTTCTGTATTGCTACGTAAACCATGTGCAAAAAATTTAGCGAAATTCAAATAATATCTTACGGTTCCACTTTACCTCCAAAATTTCGATCGTTGGGCAAAACCGTCACATTTTCATGTCCTTTGTGAGAAAAGAACAGTGTTCGTTACAGACTTTCCCTAGTGCTCAAAAACTATCTGTTGGTATCTAAAAGATGTGCACAATTTTTCAGGCAAAGCAACTAATATCTTATGGTTCCAATTTAATACAACAATACTCCATGTTTAAGGAAAATTGCAATGCTTTGACACCTAGTGTTCACCATCTGATTTGCTTCCTAGTTGTGTTAGTGGGTGCACTACTGCACTGAAAGCACGACATATTGTGCAAATGTGCAGTACTGCACATTTGCACACGGTGCAGCTCTTCACATTTTTCATGTTTCAGAAAAATCCCAGAACTCATCATGATTAGGTGGCTGAACAGCGAGTTACACCCGTGCCCAAATCAACCACCCATCCATTAGGGCAAATCAATTTTCTGTTCTTCTCTTTTAATGTTCAATTTCCTGTTCTTTATTAATTTTACCCTGAAATCTGACTTACTTTCGAAGGTTGGCATTATTTGCCGTGCTTCCAACCATACTCTAATAAATCAATCCCTTTGTTCTTCTTCGCGAACAGCAGCAGATTCTTTTGTTGTCAACCTAACGCATCGCTCCACTCCCTGATTGTGACAAGGAAAGTTTTGCGTGCCCAATCGCTCAACAATGTTCTTACAGTAAGCTGACCAGACGTCCCCAATTCTTGAGGACAGTCCTCGAATTTAGTTTACTGTCCCCAAAAGCGTCTGAAGTCTTTGGGGACGCAAATTGTCCTCAAATATTAATGTTTGTCCCCAAATGTCCTCGAATTTACACTTCCTCATTAACCCTTTAGATTTCCAATGAAAAATGCTCTTAAAAGTAGTTTCCGTTGTATTAATTTTCCAACATGCTTCTTGTGAAAACAAATTTAGACTTTTTTTTCTTCTTTCTGGGTTTAACGACCACTACGAGGAACTCTAAGGACTATAAGAAGTCACCTGTCTCTAATTTGGAGACATTCGTTCTAGGGAAGAGAGAGAGAGCAAGTGATGTAAGACAAACACACCATCCATGTCGCACGGGACTCGACCTGTACCGACTTGTACGAGCGGTCAGTGGCCAGCACTAGGACTCTGAACTACTGGCGCGGTCAAATTTCGACTGTACTTCCTATACTTTGGTACTTTGGCAAAATGAAAAATTCGCCATGCAATTACTTTGGGGTGCAGCTTGATTTTAATTCGGCACATATACAAGGTAAAGCATTTCACTTTTGCTAATATGTTCTGGCCATCATAATTCTACTTTGTCAATACAAATTACCAACATTCTGCAAGATATAATCTTTTAAAACACAGATTTTAATGTGTAATATCACACTTATTGAAGCAATGTAGTTTTGTGACAAAAAGATTTGCATATTTATTTTGAGTACGTATGTGTCCCCAAATGAACTACCGATTTGGGGACGCCACGCCCTTTTGTCCTCAAATCGGTATCCCGATATCTGGTCACCTTATCTCACAGTCACTGATGAATAGCTTCATTATTTCATCGTCGGTTAAAAGTCAATGGCGGTTCGCTTAAGACGCATGATTGCCAGTCAATTAAGTCAAAATAATCCTACCCCTGGAAGTTGAACTGAGGAATGTCAAATACACGGATTGCATCGCAGTTTTGTGCCCTTTGCTCGAAGTGATCCTGCGGAAGCCAAGTTCTCTTATATGTGATCATAGCCAGAATTATTGATTCTGGATGCCCAAAATAGCCATTCCTTCGGATTACGTGGTCCAGAACGCTCTTCAACTCCTGGGTGAGATATCGGGATGTATGGAACCATCCTTGCAAGTGGACGTTTGAAAGATGTAGGAATGATAACTCAATGTGATACTTCAAGTGCTATAGATAGGCACAACATTAGAAAACAGAAAAAAAAAACCCCAGAGAAAACAGCTTCAAAACGATAATCTGACTGCACGTAAAGTTATTAAAGAGCTATATTTCGACGTGCGTAAGGACCAAACCATAATGTATGAAGAGAGGGAAGGAAAGCGGTTAAAAAAAACTATTATTGAAGAACCCGTGACTAGGCTGGAAGAATCTGGAAGTAAATATCTTGGGCATATCACTCCTACATCTTCCATCGCAAAGGACATTGCCAAATGTCTGCTGGATTTCTTACATGCCAAGAATATCAACCTAAGCAAACTGTTGGTGATAGGCTGCGACGGAACCGTCGTTAATACTGGGTGTAAAGGAGGTGCAATTCTCATTCTAGAGTTAGCTTGCCAAAAACATCTTCAGTGGAGCATATGCCAGTTGCACGGAAACGAGCTGACAACTCCGTCACTTAATTCAACATTTGGATGGCCAAACGAGTGGCCCAAAAACATTTTCAGGGGGAAATCGGCAAACAGCTGGAGGGCTGCGAAAATGTACCGGTTTTGGAATTTGAAGCAATTGAAGCAATTGAAGCGGGTTTTCCTGAACATGAAAAAATTGCAAGGGATCTTAACACGTCTCATAAATACATGGGAACATTAGCCACGCTGTGACAACGCGTACGTGGTCATCAAGACTGGCACATAAGCACCTGGGGAAGATTAACCATGCACAGTGGCAAACGACGGCTAATCATATTTTGTGCCTTTATATTAGTACTTAGCAACCTTCGTATTAACTTAAAATTCTGGCAGAATCTGTTGTTAGGTTAATGCGCTCATGTGGTTCACTTATAAGATCACACCCTCATTGCCATGATGGATCACGGAATCTGTGGAAGGCCATCCATACATCGTCATGTCTCACCCAGGATTTAAAGAGCGTTCTTGACCACGTAATTCGAAGGAATGGCTAATTTGGCCATCCGGAATCAATAGTTCTGGCTATGATCTCGGACTAGAGGAATCATTTCAGAGAACTTGGCTTCCGCATGATCCTTCGAGCAAGGACACAAAACTGCGATGCATCCTGTATATTCGAAATTTCTCAGTTCAGCTGCTCAGGGGGAGGATTATTTTGATCTAAGTAATTTGCAAACATGCGTCTTAAGGCTCTACGAGACCAGCCATCTTGTATTGCTTCATTCTCTTGTTAACCAACGGGCAAGCGTATTTCACAAATTACTCTGGCAATTTTGCACATTTTGGAACACCGTTTGTGGCTGACGCAAGATATATGATAAATAAAGAGTTCCCTGGTTTCAGAATTTTTATTGATCTTTCCCTTCATTTTTTATCTGCAGCGAAAGTCGTACCAAGGCGTCTTCCATAGTTTTATTAATTAATAAAAAAATACTTAAAGAGTCCAAAATGAAAATCTGAAACCAGGGAACTCTTTATTTATCGTATATCTTGCGTTAGCCACAAACGGTGTTCCAAAATGTGCAAAATTGCCCGAGCAATTTGTGAAATACACTTGCCCGTTGGTTAACAAGAGAAGGCAGCAAGGCAGCAATACAAGATGGCGGGACTCGTAGAGCCTTGAGCGAACCGCCATTGACTGCTCATTTAACCGACGATGAAATAATGAACCTAGGCAACAGTGACTGTAAGAACATTGTTGAGCGATTGGGCACGCAAAACTTTCCTTTTCACAATCGGGGAGTGGAGCGATGCGTTAAGTTGACAACAAAAGCATCTGCCGCTGTTTGCGGAAAAGAACAAAGGGATGGATTTATTAGAGTACGGTTGGAAGCACGGCAAATAATGCCAACCTTCGAAAGTAAGTCAGATTTCAGGGTAAAATTAATAAAGAACAGGAAATTGATTTGCCCTAATGGATGGGTGGTTGGGTTGGGCACGGGTGTAACTCGCTGTTCAGCCACCTAATCATGATGAGTTCTGGGATTTTTCTGAAACATGAAAAATGTGAAGAGCTGCACCGCGTGTAGTGTACAGTACTGCACATTTGCACAATAGGTTGTGCTTTTAGTGCAGCAGTGTACACACTAACACAAGTAGGAAACAAATCAGATGGTGAACACTATGTGTCAAAACATTGTAATTTTCCTTAAACATGGAGTACTGTTGCATTAAATTGGAACCATAAGATATTAGTTGCTTTGCCTGAAAAATCGTGCACATCTTTTAGGTACTAACAGATAGTTTTTGCGCAATTGGGAAAGTCTGTAGCGAACACTGTTCTTTTCTCACAACGGACATGAAAATGTGACGATTTTATCCAAATATCGAAATTTTGGATGTAAAGTGGAACCGTAAGATATCATTTGAAATCCGCTAAATTTTTTGCACATGGTTTACATGGCAATACACAACTTTTCCGCACTAGGGCATATCGAAATTCGAATTTTTTTTTACGCTCCTCCCTTATCTCTTTTCTAGCACAATGAACTTTGCTTCACAAAAATCGAAAACACACTGTGAATGTGAAGAAAAGATGACTCAAATTTTAACAATTTAAGCCGCCGACGCACCTGAATAAAATGGAGCATAAATTTTTCTGCACTACCTAAACCGAAATATACACATAGCGGCCCGGGTTATACGAAAACTAAAAACTACAGCAAAACAACTTCTTCCTCCCCCTCATACAAGCAGTTCCGACCATAAATCTGTCGCAAGTGATGAGAACTCGCTAATAGTCGTTGTTTCCTTCTTCGTGGCTGGAGGCATGATCTGGAAGGGATAGTCTTCCTGATATGGGCATCATACTACTGGTAGAAACAAACAACTAAAACATCTTCTCTCTACTTTCTTCGGCTTGTCGCTGTTGTTATAGCCCTTTTTTATTTTCTTGTTTTGTTTGGTGTTAAACAACCACAGTGAACAAATCGATGAGCTATAAGCAGTCGCCCGTACCTAATTTAGGGTCACTAGTTGCGCGGAAGGAAGAGAGGGTAAGACAAACACGACATCCACGCCTCACCGGGATTCGAACCCAGACCCATCTCCAACGAATGACAAGAAGCCTGTGCTTAAACCACTGCGCCACCGGGATGGCCGTTATACACTGAAGTACCAAACGTACGTACCTAGTATCGTGTGCGACCTCCTCTAGCCCGGCGAAGTGCAGCAACTAGACGTGGCGTCGATTCCATAAGTAGTCGGAAGACTTCTGGAGAGATGTTGACCCATGCCGTCTGAATAGCCCTCCCCTCACATTTCGCTGGTTTTCGTAGGTGCAGGGTCTTGGGTGCCAGTGGACCTTTCCACCACACCTATAAGTTCTCTATTGGGTTCATGTCGGGAGGACGTGTTGGCCACGGCATTCGTCGGAAATGTCCAGAATGCTCCTGGAACCAATTTTGGACAATTTGGGCTCGGTGACATAGTGCATTGCCCACTTGGAAAATCCCAAATTGTCACCCAGCAGAGCAGCAAAGCGATTGCCGGTTAATGGCGTGTTTACGAGGACCAGAGGACCTAAACTGTGCCACGTAAAGACACCCCACACATGTATGGAACCACCACCAGCTTGCACAGTGCCTTGTTGACAGCTTGGGTCCATGGCCTGTTAGGTCTGCACCACATCCAACCTACCATCAGCTCGTAACATCTGGTAGCGAGAATCATCGGGCCACGCCATATGTTGCCAGTCTTCCAGCGTCCAATTGCCGTGTTCACGAGTCCAAGTGAGGCGCTATGCCTGATGTCGTGGTGTCAACAAAGACAATCTGGTGGTTCTTCTGCTCCTATACCCCATGGACGCTAAATTACGCTGCACTGACCTGACGGATATGTTTCTGTTACCTCCTGCATTGAATGTGGATGTTGTTTGAGCCAGTGTTGCTGGTCTGTTAGCATGGACAATCCTGGGCAGACACCACTGGTCACGGTCATTCAGCACCAGCGTTCGGCCGCTGCGCTGTCCCCAGTGGGTGGTAATGCCTTTCACGAGGTATTCTCGTTACACACGTGGCACCGTAGATCAAGGAATGTTGAATATTCCATCCGTCTGGCTTCCACTGCAGAGCCTCGTTGAAAATACAACAATTCCCGTCGGCTTGCCGTAATCCCACTAGTGGTTGTTCAACTTTACTCACGAGATTACACCTCGCAACTGATAAAATTCGTAGCGCGCAGAAGCTTTTACACGACGGCAGCGCCAGTTAAATATTTTGATGCTGTCGCATGACGTTTTCACTACTATTCATGGCTTTCGGCACTTCACTGTATATAACTATTTGAGCAGGTAAACAGGCAGAAAGGATTACTGTCAATTATCCCCCTCGTAAATGACCACTTTAAATTAAAAAGCTTAAGGGAAAGCAACACTTTCTAATGCGCAAATTAATTCTTTCTGGACGCATTCGTCCCACTTCTTAGACAACGAATATACCACGGTGTTATGGTATTTACGGTACTGATGTGCATATTTAAAGAACGACGGCAGAGCTAAGAGGACCTCCCTCGTGCCGGAAAACCGTTTTAGATCACGCATGGTGTTATGGTACTTACGGTACTGATGAGCATATTCAAAAATCGATGGCAGAGCTAGGAGTACCTCCCTCCTGCAGGGAAATCGATTTAGATCACGCATGGTGTTATGGTACTTACGGTACTGATGCGCATATTCAAAGAACGACGGCAGAGCTAGCAGGACCTCCCTCGTGCAGGAAAATCGTTTTAGATCACGCATGGTGTTATGGTGCTTACGGTACTGATGTGCATATTCAAAGAACTATGGCAGTGCTAGGAGGACCTCCATCGTGCAAGAAAACCGTTTTAGATCACGCATGGTGTTATGGTGCTTACGGTACTAAGAACGACGGCAGAGCTAGGAGGACCTCCCTTGTGCAGGAAAACCTACTTAGATCACACATGGTGTTATGGTACTTACGGTACTGATGTGCATATTCAAAGAACGATGGCAGAGCTAGGAGGACCTCCATCGTGCAAGAAAACCGTTTTAGATCACACATGGTGTTATGGTACTTACGGTACTGATGTGCATATTCAAAGAACTATGGCAGTGCTAGGAGGACCTCCATCGTGCAAGAAAACCGTTTTAGATCACGCATGGTGTTGTGGTGCTTACGGTACTAAGAACGACGGCAGAGCTAGGAGGACCTCCCTTGTGCAGGAAAACCTATTTAGATCACACATGGTGTTATGGTACTTACGGTACTGATGTGCATATTCAAAGAACGACGGCAGAGCTAGGAGGACCTCCCTCGTGCCGGAAAAACGTTTTAGATCACACATGGTGTTATGGTGCTTACGGTACTAAGAACGACGGCAGAGCTAGGAGGACCTCCCTTGTGCAGGAAAACATATTTAGATCACGCATGGTGTTATGGTACTTACGGTACTGATGTGCATATTCAATTAACGACGGCAGAGCTAGAGGACCTCCCTCGTGCCGGAAAATCGTTTTAGATCGCGCATGGTGTTATGGTACTTATGGTACTCACGGTACTGATGTGCATATTCAAATAACGACGGCAGAGCTAGGAGGACCTCCCTCGTGCCGGAAAACCGTTTTAGATCACGCATGGTGTTATGGTGCTTACGGTACTAAGAACGACGGCAGAGCTAGGAGGACCTCCCTTGTGCATGAAAACCTATTTAGATCACGCATGGTGTTAAGGTACTTACGGTACTGATGTGCATATTCAAAGAACGACGGCAGGGCTAGGAGGACCTGCCTCGTACCGGAAAACCGATTTGCAGTGAAGTGTCAAAGGTCACCTAATAGTAGTAGTATGCAGTTTTTTTAACTGGCGCTGCCGTTTTAGGCCCAATACATCCTAAAACCCAGCTATTAAAACATAGCTTGAATTCCTCTGGACCGGATTATTTTAATTCATTACTTATACACTTAACAAATATCAATGACCAAAATCTCTTTAAAAAAACACTTACTGAGTTAGAAAATAAAAGATGCTTTCCTTAATTAAATCCAAACACTAATACTAATTAATTACTAAAACCACAAAGTCATTTCTAAATTCATTATTCTGAATTGGATTCCTGTACTAAGGCCAAACTCGCTTGTCTTACAATTTCAGGGAATGAAGGGCTTGTCAGGAATCCCAAGAAGCCTTCTCCGTTGTTCCATTTGATGTTCAATTAATAGTCTTCGTATGCATAATTTATTGTAACTTCATATTGTCACGTAACAGCATAAATAAATAAAATTATTATTATTAATATTAAGGCTTCGACACACGCCACCATTTTCATCAGTTGCGATATGTGATGTCGTGCGTCAGGTTGGACAACCGCTACTAAGATTATGCAGAGCCGACGTGAATTATAGGAGTTTTAACGAGGCATGGTAGTGGAAGCTACACTGGTGTGCAAAAAATAAGGACGAAGAGGGGAAATTAGCATAACAGCGGAACGAGCAGGCAGAACGGACCGAAAGACCACTCAGGAGATAGACTAGGGTCCGGTACGGTAGGGCATGCTCATATATGCAGCATGACGTAGGGGGTGGTTGGGGGGGGGTAGTGTCGGAAGGGTATAAAGCACACAGGCGGTGTACGCTCAGCAATTCGGTGAAAGCTATTGCACGGTGTACACCGGTTTGAACGACGTCGAGTCGCTGCCACCGTGTGATATGGCCAACAGGCAATCCAGTAGACGACATCTGGATGACTTTACCCGAGGTCGCGTCATAAGGAAGTTGGAAGAAGGTCGAAGTGTGACTAGTGTGGCCGGGTAGTTCGGGATCGCTCACAGCATCATTTCACGAGCTTGGAGAACATTTCAAATGACAGGAACAGCTGTCCGAGAGTTTAGCAGTGGTCGTCCACGAGCAACCACGGCGGCGGACGACCGGTATATTGTCCTACAGGAGAGAAGAGACAGACGGCAGACAGCGGGAGAAATCGCAATCCACATGCAACAGACAAATGGACGTCCGTTATCGCGTTTTACCGTGGCCAGGAGGCTGCACAAATTTGGTCTATTTGCACGACGACCAGTACGGTGTGTGCCATTAACGCCTGCTCATCGGAGACGGCGGTTTTTGTGGTGCCAGGAACACAAGAACTGGACACATCAGCAATGGGGTCGAGTTCTCTTTACGGATGAGAGTCGATTTAGTCTTAAGAGCGATTCTGGACGTATACACATCTGGAGAGAGCAGGGCACACGCAATTACACCTCCAACATCATCGAAAGGGACCGATTTGGAGGTGGCAGAGTTCTCGTTTGGGGCGGTATCATGCTTCGTAGCCGTACTGACCTCCACATCTTCCAAAGAGGTTTAGTCACTGGTGTCCGCTATTGTACCGAGGTTCTCCTGCCTCACGTGCGTCTGTTTAGAGGTGCTGTGGGTCCTGAGTTCCTCTTCACGGACGACATCGCTACACCTCATCGTACAGTGGCTGTCGCAGAGCTTTGGAGAGTGAAGATATTTAACGCATGGATTGGCCCGCAAGGTCCCCGGACCTACATCCAATCTAACACGTGTGGGACCTTCTCGGGAGACGCTTAGCAGCACGTCACCAGCCGCCAGCAACGATTTCGCAGCTGCGATTGGCGCTACAAGAGGAATGGGCCGCGATGCCTCAACAGCTCCTTGTCAACCTCGTCCTCAGCATGGACAGACGTTTAAAATCCTGCAACGCAGTCAAGGATGATCATATCCCTTACTAAAGACTGGATTTTTCTTCGCAGCCGCCTATCACATGGAGGTTTCTGTCTTCTGCCCAGTTGTGCTCGAAGCTACCTTTTCAATAAAGTGCCTTTGTATCCTTTGGATTCCTTGTTTGGACGGTTTTGCCCACTTGTCCCATATTCTTACATCTTGGGGATCTTATGGTATGATTTGAGTCGATGTGGAAGTCCCATATTCTTACATCTTGGGGATCTTATGGTATGATTTGAGTCGATGTGGAACACTTCTGCACGACGTTACATTCGAAAAACCGTCTCGTCCTTAATTTTTGCACGCCAGTGTAGATGGATGGGACATTCAATTTCTGAAGTTGTGCGAACGATCGATATTCCTCGATCCATGGTGTCACGTGTGTACCGAGAATACCTCGCGGAAAGCATAACCAGCCACCATGGGCAGCGCAGTGGTCGACCACGGGTGCTGAATGACCGTGATCAGCGGCATTTGACCACGGTTGTTCATGCTAACAGACAAGCGACACTGGCTCAAATGACATCCACATTCAATGCTGGAGGTACCAGAGACATATCCATCAGGTCAGTGCAGCGTAGTTTAGCGCCCATGGGGTATGGGAGCAGACAGACCCACCAGAGCTCCTTTGTTAACACCACGACATCGGACATAGCGCCTTAGCTGGACTGGTCAACACGGTAAGTAAACCCTAGAAGACTGGCAACATGTGGAGTGGTCCGATGACCCACACTGCCATTTGTTACGAGCTGATGGTAGGGTTTGGGTGTGGGGCAGACCCCATGAGGTCATGGACCCAAGTTGTCAACAAGGCACTGTGAAAGCTGGTGGTGGGTCGATATATGTGTAGGGTGTGATCATGTGACACGGCTTGGGTTCTCTGGTTCTCGTAAACACATTAACATGTAAGTGTTTTGCTGCTCTGCTGGATGATCATCTGCAGCCATTCACGGACTTCATGCATCCGAACAACGACGGGATTTTCCAGACGGACAATACACTAAGTCATCGGGCCCAAGATGTCCAAAATTGGTTTGAGGTACATTATGGAGAGTTCCGAAGGATGGTGTGGCCACCAAGTTCGCCTGACGTGAACCCGATAGAGCACGTATTGGACGTGGTCAAAAGGTCCATTGACACCCAAAGTCCTTCACCTACAAATACCAGGGAACTGTGAGCGGCTATTGAGACGGCATGGCTCAACATCTCTACAGAATTCTTCCGGCAACTTGTAGAATCGACGCCACCTCTAGTTGGTGCACTTCCCCGGGCTAGAGGAGGTCCTACACGATACTAGGTACGTATCACATGACATTCGGTACTTCAGTGTACACTGAAGAGCTATTGAATTAGAGATACCTGTCTAGTAACGTGTAGTACCACCTTTCGCCCTGATGACGGCGGCGATTCGTCTCGGCATGGACTCGACAAGACACCGGAAGCGTTGGGAAGCCATACGGATCCACGACCCCTGAACAAGCTCCCACAGTTCACGAAGATTTGATGGAGGGGGTCAGAGCCTCGAACATCTCTCCCGATGGCATCCCTGATGTGCTCGATAGGATTGAGGTCAGGTGACCTAGCTGGCCAAGGAAGCAAGGTCACGTCGGTGGAGTGTTCATCCAACCATTCGGATACAATTCGGGAGCGATGGCACGGTGCGTTGTCTTGTTGCAAGATGAGGTCCCCAATGGGATGTAGAATACGTACAAACGGGAGCAAATGGTCGTCCAGGATATCCCGGTAACGTTGACCTGTGAGGGACGACGTCACACGTACCAGGGGTCCAATTTCAGTCCACGTAAACAGTCCCCAGACGAGAATGCCACCCCCACCAGCTTGAAGAGTACCCTGCTGGAAAGAAGGATCCATCGCTTCATGTGCTTTGCGCCGTACTCGTATCCTGCCATCCGCATGTATCAACGTGAATCTCGACTCATCAGTCCAGGCAACATTTTCCCACATGTCTAGGGTCCAGTGGCGATGTTCCCGCTCACATGCTAATCTTTGCACCCTGTGATGTGCGGTCAGCAGCGGTACCCTCGTGGGACGATGGCTTCTGTACCCCATAGCGAGGAGATGGTTCTGGATGGTGTGGCTGCTTACACGTTTTTGTACACCAGCGTTAAATTGCCGAGTGATTTCTTGCGCTGTGGCCCGTCTATGCGCTGTTACAATGCGAGCTCGGCGACGATGACCCCGCTCATCCACACGCTGTTGTCCACGGCAGTTGGCCCTTGCAGGGATGGGTCTACCGGGTTCGATGTACTCACGGTGCACCCGTGTCACAGCGGCTCGTGAAAATCCCAGTGCCTGCACGACTTTCGAGATGAAGTGACCCATTCGTCGGGCCCCGACAATTTTCCCACTGTCAAATGCGCTTAGATCCTTCGTCTTACCCATACTGCGTTCGACTCTTACTGATTCACGTCGCATCACTCCTTATATTGTCGAATCGCTGCATACGTCATATCGTTTCCGTTTACAGGGCCGCCCACAGTGCCATATTTGCATAACGCCAGCTGTCTCTAATTCAATTGCTCTTCAGTGTATATCACTGATGTTGTTAAGGTGCTGACGGTGTTGTTGAGGAAATTCAGGGGAAGACGGCAGAGCTGGGAGGATCTCTCTCGTGCAGTTTTCACCACATCCCCTTCCATTCCGAAACTCACGAACCCACTTAGCAAAAGTGCGATAAGGCTACGTCTTTTTTCACTGGCTCCCTGCAGTCCTTTGTGACTCTGTTTTTCATATTTCATTCGGACACCTTGAATGTTTTGAAGTACTGCTCTTCGTACTCGCTGAACATATTTCTCCGGGTATCACGAAACAGCCTCCAGGTAACCTTACTCAAATATTTAAATTCTATGTGTTGTTGGAAGTTTATGACGACCAACAATCGGCAGAAACATCCAGCATATTAATACACTGAGTTTTGACCAATGCCTCCAGCAGTACAGCGTAAGTGCAATGTTTCAAATAAACTGCCGGACAATTGCTAAGGACGGATGGCAATAGCAACGATAGCAACCATAAAATGGAAGGCAGGAAAATGTGGAAATTAGCATAAGTGCGGGATACAGTAAGACGTGTTGTGCGCATGCAAATTTTGGATTGCCGAACTTGTTCGTGACGTCATAGCGCTGATAAGAGATATAAAGGATTTGACGCGTATTGACCGCTGTTGTCCAAACGCAAAGTTGAAAGGAAAAGAATCAATTGACGAACTTGCAAGTTTCAGTATGTCTTCCCGACATCACCTAGATGATTTTACACGTGGCCGTATTATTGGCAAGACTGAATAAGGGCGAAAAATAACAGATGTTGCCATGGAGTTCGACGTCAGCCACAGTGTTTTTTCAAGGCTTTGGAAATCATTTCAAGCAAATAGAGAGTGTAGCAAACGTCACGGGGGAGGTCGTGTTCGCAGTACGACACCTGCAAAAGATCGGTACACAGTGCTATCAACAAAAAGACACCAGCGCAGCACAGCTAGTGAGGTAGCAAATCAGTTTATGGCTGCTACTGGCAAGCGGATCTCCCGAAAAACTGTCGCAGACGTTTGCATGAAGGATTACTATACGCCCGCCGTCCTGTTGTGTGCATCCCATTGTCCAGACGTCACCGTACCGCCCGTTTGCAATGGTGCCATCAACATCGCAATTGGACTGATAACGACTGGTCTGCTGTCCTCTTCTCAGATGAGAGTAGATACAGTCTATCGTCTGATTGTCTACGACAACTGATCTGGCGTGATAGTGGTACTGCATATTGTCCAGCAAACATACAGGAAAGGGACCGATATCCGACATGTAGTGTCATGGTATGGGCTGGCATCATGATCAATGGCCGTACGTCCCCCTATGTGCTTCCAACTGGGACTATGACTGGCCAACGATACATTAATGATGTTCTGCTACCTCATGTTCGCATGTTCCGTGGTGCTGTCGGTGATAGATTCATTTTCATGGACGACAACGCAACATGTAATCGAACAGTCGCTGTCCAGGAGTGTCTTGAGAGCGAGGATATTCAACGCCTCGTATGGCCAGCCCGTTCTCCAGATATGAATCCCATTGAAAATGTGTGGGATGCTTTGGGGAGGAGTCTTGCTGGTCGCCAATGCCCTCCAATAAACAAGGACACCCTCATCCGTGCACTGAAAGAGGAATGGGATAAATTACCCTAACAGCTGCTTGATAATGTTGTGCAAAGCATGACACGACGTGTGGCATCTTGCATCGCCCTCCATGGTGGCCGTATCCCGTATTGACATCTTACGCCGGAACGCCTGCGGACGGTAATTGCATTTTTTCACGTTTACGTATCCTGCACAAAATGGCCTGTTTGTCCCTTGAACACGTTCCAAAGCCTTCTGGATTTCAGAGCACAATAAATTGTCTTTCTTGTAATGTCCTGGCATTCTGACATTATTTTATTTCACTTGGCATCCAACCGCACTTACTTTTTTATGCGCTATATAGCCGTTTATGATCCGTCCTTAGCAATTGTCCAGCAGTGTATTACTCGAATGACCCTATGCAGAAGTTATTTAGGAACATTTGTATATATTATTAGGTGTAGAAATAAGTTTTAAAGCGTTTTAAGACAAGGCAACATGTAATTTGAGAGAAAACAACAATATCTTTACGAATCAAAATATGCGCCGTCATTATATATCACCTTCCGCCATCGGTCGGCCAGCTGACGGATTCCAGCCATGAAGAATACTTCGCCGTGTGACGTGATGAAGTCATCAACCCATTTTTGCACTTCGTCACATGTCCGGAACCATACAGCAGACAAACCATGTTGCATAGATCGGAACAAATGATAGTCTAAAGGGGTTATGTCGGGACTATACGCCGGGTGCACCAAAACTTCCCAACCAAGCGTCAATAAGGTTTCCTTGACCGATTTCGCAACATGCGGAATATTCAGCATCCAGCAGTGTTGTCATGCAGCAAATTCACGGGACGGAATCATTTGCCTGTGAATGCGCGTTTCCGACAGATTTCCTGGTTCAATCGCAGCAATTGTTGCTTGTAACGATCAGCAGCAACAGTTTGACCCTGTTCCAATAGTTCATAATAGAGCCCACCCTTCACATCCCACCAGATGCACAGCAGAACTTTCTTGGAGTGAATATTGCGTTGCGGTGTCGAAGTCGTTGCTTCACCTAGGTCTGTCTACCCAGTGTTTTTTGCGTTTGGGATTGTCGTACCATATCCACTTTTCATCACCCGTAACAATTTCCCACAGGAAAGACTTTCTGTGTTAATAACACAGGTTTGCGAGGTAATCCTTTTTTTTTCTGCACCGTTTTAGGTGTTTCTAATGTTTTTCGATACGCTGAGTTCAGAAATGCTGAGCTTTTCCCTCTCTCACGTAAGGTTTTCCCACAAAGTGAGGATGAAGATCCAGGTAAATCACACAGAAGATCTAGCAGAGTCAAAACACTTTTTTTACAAATAACTTAAAAATAAGCTTTATTTTACATTTTATTAATTTGTTATATTTGTTATAGCTACTACAAAGTCAAAAATCTTTATAATGTCTCTTCTTCTTCCCCTCGAAGCTCCGTTTAGAAGTTTTTCTCCTGTGCACTGCTTGCGGCTCATCCCTTCAGCATCCAGCAGTAGTCTGCTATCATGTTCACATTCCACCGGCCCTGATACATCCGTTCCATTTCCTTTATGTCCAGGTAGAATCTCTCTCCTTGTTCTTCACTGACAGCGCCTAGTTTTCTGGGAAATAGCCTAGACGGGAGTTCAAAAAGTGGAGCTTCAAGCTCATTGAGCAGTCCAAGTTTTTGAAGTTCTCCAGCATGTTTCCTACGAAGCTCTTGAAGTCAAGGTCTTTCTGGTTGCCAAGAAACTTCTTTACAACTTCTTTAAAGGATTTCCAAGTCGATCTCTCAATGTCAGCCATTTTGGTTTCAAAGGTTTCGTCTTTCATGTGTTTTCGAATGTCAGGACCGACGAAAACCCCTTCTTTCAGCTTCGCTTCTGACAGCCGTGGAAACTTACTTGCCAGGTACTTGAAAGTATCACCATCTTTTGGAAGGGCTTTCACAAACTGCTTCATGATGCCAAGTTTGATGTGAAGTGGAGGCAGGAGTACTTTTTTGGTTCCACCAGAGATTCGAAGTGCACGTTCTTTCCCCCTACTTTTAGTGTCCTGTTTGGCCACACCTCCTAAATCCAGTGCTTGGTTTTAGCACGACTGTCTCATTCGCAGAGGAAACAGGGGTACTTGGTGTAGCCACCCTGTTGACCAAAGTATATAGAGAGCACTTTCAGATCGCCACGGATGGTCCATTCGTATTTCTTGTAGTTAATCTTGGTCAGGATCAAGGCTAAATTTTCATACCCCTCTTTCAAATGAACGGAATGTTCAACCGGTATAGAAGCGTATTTGTTGCCGTCTTGAAGAAGTACAGCTTTCAGACTTCTTTGTGATGAGTCAATTAAGAGTCTCCAATCTTCCGCCTCATGCTGAATTTTAAACATTTGCATCAAACCGATGACATCGGAGCAGTAAACAAGTTCATCGTCTTGAGAAAAGTAAGGCACATAGTCTTTCTCTCGGTTTCGAAACCAAAAGAAAAAAGTTGCAGGGTTTAACAAGTTCTTCTCCTAGAGTCTAGAGCCTAGCAACTGAGCAGAATCTTTTGGAAGGGCCAGATATCGGATCAAGTCGTTCAATTCTGATTGTGAAAACAGCTGGGGCTGACTGCAGTCTTCGACTTGAAAATAGTAATCAGAATTGTCATCTGACTCGCTCCCTGAGGGTTCAGGCACATCGTCTAGCCTTTCTGGAGGCAAAGGTATGGGGATGTCAGATCCGTGAGGCACAGGGCGCAGTGCAGATTCAAGGCTTGTGTAGAAGATTTCTTTTTTGTTTTTTAAGCTGTACCCCTGTATGTTGCACGAACAAAAGTAGCAGGCATCGCTGTGGTTTCGGGGCTCAAACAATTCATCAAAGGTATACGAAATGCTACAATAAGTTTCGAAGGAAACTTAAAACGTGTCCAAAGCTCAAAGCCTGCTTTCAATGAGTGAAAATAGCCCCCCAAAAAATAAATTAATTCCAGTAAGAAAAGTTAAATTAGAAGAATGAGCATACAGAACAGCCCTACCGTGCCTGAGAACAACAATGCTCATACTGCAACACCTGATCATATCATATGATCATATGTAGAGGATTTTAGGAAGGGAGTGTCTGACCCCAGGTCTTAAACAACCCTTAGAAATAGGAAGCTAGGAGATGTGGGCTAGAGTGCCCGATAGGAAAGTGACACGGAAGCGAAGTAGAATGGGGGAGGAAGACGCCCTTATTTATTACCGGGGGGCCAGTACCCGGGGTCCGACGGCTTAGCGTGCCCATCCGACGCACGGGGGATATTTAGTGGATCGAACCTGAGGTCCTTTCCGCGAAAGTCACGAATGTTGCCCACTAGGCCACCCGCGGCCCTATACTGCAACACTTATGGGGCGTACCAACTGAAAGCAGGGGCAGGCCCTTTGCAGCACCATCTAGCGTCTAACTTTAGAACCTTCCTGGTGGGTGACAGGTCAAGTCCTTGAGCAGATTTCAAAAACCAGAATTAATGCTGTGAAAAAACCCTTACGAGTTATCAGCGCAGGCCAGAATACTTAAATACCCTCCTTGTTAGCAGGGAAGCTTTTCTCTGCTCCCAAGAGTTCAAAGAGTATTATAATACCTAATTATCATCATTCCTCCCAAACCTTTGAACTTTAATTATTACTATTTTTTTACCTTTTATTTTTATAAATATTTTTAAGAGATTTTTCTAGAGGTTTTATGCTTTTTTTTGCGTATATATTTTTTAATTATAACCTTTTTTTTTACTATCAGAGGAGAGGAAAAGAATTTTGCATTATAGGTTCCTCAATTGATTGCTGACAACATCATTGCCTAAACCTCTAGAGATTAGCTTTAATTTAGACAATTCATTCAGTCAACAAGATTTAAATTAAATTAAGCTTTCCATCCAAATTCTATATAATTTGAGAACTATTTTTCTTAATGCGATTTTTAAGAAGTTTCTAGGTACTTGGTTTCCGAGAAACTGTTTGATTAAAATAATAACATGTTTTTCTAGTTCAGAGTTTAAGCTACATATTCTAGAAAGCCTTAGTGCTTGTGATATAAGTACATTTTCTATTACTTTATTGGAAATATTGCTCCACCACATACCATATTTGACAATTTTAAATTTAAACTGATTTCTCTTATCATAAAGACTTATGATTGGGTTACCTGCATTGAGATTAATAGTTAAATCCAAAAAATCAAGGACGTGGTTATTATCATTGGTTTTATTAAGCTTAAGGCTTATAGGATAAATAGCAGCAAAGTCTTTTTCTATATTTCCTGAACTATTAAAGCAAAGGAGGTCATCAATATATCTGTATGTATGAGAGTAACTTTCCTGATAGGATGAATTTAACTTCATGAATTGAAATTCTTTAAAATACAGGAACAAGTTGTATACGCTCGTTGAATGGGAACTCCCCATAGGTATTCCATTAACCTGTTTGAAAAACTTGTTATTGTAGAGGATAAAGTTATTTTTAATACAACAATTTGGAAGCGTACGCCAAGAACTTTCCAAAATAATGTTGGAGATTTGAAATTCATTGAAGAGTAACTTGAGTGTACTAATAATATCTTCGAGCGGAAGGCTGGTATACAGGTTTTCAAAGTCATAGCAATTAGCCTCTGCCGGCGTGTTATCAAGAATTTCCGAAATGACCTCAGCGTTGCTTTTAATGATCTAGAAGTTCTTACATGTTAGGTTTACTTTGGATTTAATAATGTTTAATACCTGTTTCAAAACTGATTCAAAATACTGATCTATTACTTTTTTAGGACTTTTGGCACCACTAGCTATGAATCTGAATTTCACCGGTTCCTTATGAAATTTTGCAGTAGCAAAAAGATAAGGAAATTGCTTTCAGTTGTTACACCCCATAGGTGTAGCGGTATGAGCATTGTTGTTCTCAGGCATGGTAGGGCTATTCTGTATGATCATTCTTCTAATTTAACTTTTCTTACTGGAATTAATTTATTTTTTGGGGGGCTATTTTCACTCATTGAAAGCAGGCTTTGAGCTTTGGACACGTTTTAAGTTTCCTTTGAAACTTATTGTAGCATTTCGTATACCTTTGATGAATTGTTTGAGTTCTATTTAGTGGTTCTGAACCTTGCTGTGGACCAAATGATTAGTACAGCATTGTGTAAATATGTGAACTTGTACCAGCTAAGCAACACCTCACATGTAATATCTTCTTTTAACTGTAAGTAAGTCGTTTTATACTTTTATTTTATTTTTCTTGTAGGAATTTGTGAATTTGCACTTAGCTTAATTTTAATATTTTCTTGTGTATCTTGGGCCTAAAAATTGCTTCAATGGTGCTTGCTTCCATGCCCTTTGATATTAAAATTTTTTTTTATTTTATTTTGCTGAATAATTTATCTTTTAGGTTTTTGCTGTGGGTTTAAAGCATTTTCTTTGTAATTATGTGACATGCAACTTAGTTATCTTGATTCACTCTCGGGAATTGCAACTGTAAATTGCTCCTTGGGCAATTATTGACTCCTTTTTCCTAAATTTGTTGATTGCTTCCTTATCATATTTGTATTTTTGCTTTTTCCGGTATTAATTAATTTTTTTGTTTATTATTTAAAAAAAAAAGATGTTTGGTGTTTCCTGTTTATTTTCTGGCTGGCGGGTTTAAGGTTTCACTTTATATGTGACAAGTTTAAAGTATCCCTTTTGTACCATTTATTGGTTTGATTTTTTATTACCTGGATTTGTGTTATTTGGGAGCTTGGCTCTCTTTCTTTCATTTTTTATTTTTTTTTGTGTGATTATCTTTGTTGCTGTGCGTTCGGGCAAATGTGTTTTAGTTTGCTGGGTTTGGGTTTTTATTAGAAATCCCTTTTAATTGACATTTCCCCCTTAAATTTAATCGGTCCCTATAGCAAACTAAAATATCAGAAACCCACAATTTTCTGGTCTCAGTAGATTAATGAGTGATTTTCTTGTTGATTGCCCTTGACGAAGCCGACAAGGAGTGAGTCATTAATATGCTTCCCCGCATTCTTCTGTTCGTTAAATTTTCATCGCTTGAAGCTCGCCTGCTTCCGGTGGGTGGAAAATTGTGATAGTTGTTCTTTTTTTCCTTTCCCTTTTTTTGTTTTTTCTATGTTCAAAATTTGCTTTTATGTTTCGCATTTTTATGTTATTTGATTTTTCTTCTATGCAGCCACTGGCGCTTTGGAATTTCAAATTTGTTCATGGTTTTTGTTTTTTCACTTTATATGCTTTTGCTATATATACATACTAGTATAATGGGATGTAAGGTCAGGTGTTGCGCAACATCACAGCCTCTACTAGACAAATGTCAACCCCACCTTCTCGTGGTGCATCCTGTTCCCACTAAAGGGGCTCTGACGACCGCCAATAGCGGTATAACTATACCATCGGGATTAGAGGAAATGCTATCTCACACTCAACAGCCCGCTTGGCCAGCGTGGTGAGTTATGGACAAACCCCTCCAAAATGACTCCACAACTTAAATCTTGGCCCTCAGTCTCCGGCAGCTGGAATGTACCTGGCCAAGGCAGCGGCCAGTGCGACATGAAGGCAGAGGGTGCTAAGAATCCCCGGAGGACCGGACTAGGCTGCCATCTGATGCTGACCTTGGCAACGTACAATGGACGCTCCCTATCTTCTGATTCAAGGCTTCTTGAATTGGAAGAGGAACTACAAAGGATCAAGTGGGACATCGTGGGGCTAAGTGAGGTAAGGAGAAAAGGAGAAGATCTCATCGAACTGAAAAGTGGACATCTCTTCTACTAACGTGGGACTGATACTGGCAGAACTAGTGGTGTTGGATTTATAATAAACAAGAAACTGAAGGATAAAGTTGTAGAAGTTGAAAGTTTCTCTGACAGAGCTGCACGACTTGTTATCCAACTCTCGAGAAGATGCCAGGCTCAGAATATTCAAACTTATGCAGCCACCACAAGTCATCCTGAAGAAGAATTTGAAGAATTTTATGAGGAAATTCGTCATCTAAATAATAATGGCAAGCAGCACTTGAAGATAATTATGGAAGATTTCAATGCAAAACTAGGGCAACGGCAACAGAATGAAACTTTAGTAGGTAAATTCGGTCACGGCAATAGAAACCAGCGTGGAAATACGTTCGTAGAGTTTGCAGAGGCAGAAGGGTTTTTCATCTTGAACTCCTTTTTCAAGAAAAAGCCACACAGGAAATGGACATGGAGACATCCAAATGGGACGACAAGTGAAATTGATTTTATAATGTGTAACAAAAAACACGTCATCGAAGACTACAGTGTGCTAAACAAGTTCAACACAGGTAGTGACCATAGATTGGTGAGATGTAAGGTGCACCTACACACTAAACTCGAACGTGGCAAGCTCATAAGACAAACAAAATGTATTGACATAACCAACCTTAAAAAACATCATAATACCTTCAAGTTGGAACTGAGGAACAGATTCTCTGCTTTAGAAGGATTAACATCGGAAGAAGTGGATATTTCGGAAGTTAACAGAAAAGTAACCAAAGCTCTAATGGAAACAGCAACAAAATTAGCTGGGTCTAAGAACAAGTTGCATGTGAACAAATTATCAGGAAACCCCAAAATGTTGATGCAAAAAAGAAGAGAGATGAGGACAACTAAAGAAGATGTGACTTCCAAAGTGGAATACATAGAGCTATGCAAGACAGTACAAAAAAGTATCACTGAAGACGTAAGGAAATTCAACTGTGAACTAGTGAGGAAAGCAATTGAAAACAACCAAAGCCTAAAGATAGCAAAGGGACATCTCAGTAAGGGAAGAAAACAGATTATGGCATTGAGAAAAGAAGAAAGTTCTGTAACAAGAAATAGAGGCGAAAGTTTGACAAGAGTGAAAGATATCTACTACAAATTATATGAAAGGGATTATACGTGTACTCCAGAAATCATGAAAGGTACCATGCAGTACTAGAGTTCTTCCAGTCGTCCCAGCAGAAGGTTCACATGCAATCAAGAACATGAAGCGGCGAAAAGCTCCTGAAGAAGATAGAATTACTGTAGACATCATACAAGAAGCAAGTGGAGAAATTGAAACACTGCTCGCCCAAATTTTCACTCGATGCCTTAATGAAGGGAAGATTCCTGAGGATTGGAACAACGCTACAATGATCCTGCTACATAAGAAAGGTGACATTGAGGATCTCGGGAACTACAGACCTATCAGCCTCCTATCAGTGGTTTATAAAATCTTCACTAAAGTTCTTTCACACCGCTTGAAGGTAACACTGGACATGGATCAACCGAGAGAACAAGCTGGATTCAGGAGTGGCTACAGCACTATGGCTTATATCCACGTACTGAGAGAACTAATTGAAAGAGCGAGGGAATATTAAATTCCATTGTGCATGGCTTTTATCGATTATGAAAAGGCTTTCGATTCGGTGAAACCATCAGCAGTTACAATGGCTCTGAAATCCTGCGGTATTGAAGATGCATACATTAATATTATTAATAACATCTATGAAAATGCAAGTGCAAAGATTCGGCTGTTTGAAAATACAACACACATAAAAATTGGAGAGGGAGTGAGACAAGGTGACACCATATCTCCGAAGCTCTTTAATGCCACATTGGAAAACGTCTTTCAATCACTGAACTCAGAAATAAAGGGATAAATATTAATGGAGATTATCTAACTCACCTTCGTTTTGTTGATGACGTAGTCATATTTGCAGCTACCCCATCAGAGCTGCAGAGTATGATCCAGGAACTTCCTGACAAGAGTAAAGAAGTGGGATTAAAAATGAACTTTCAGAAGACAAAAGTGATGTTCAATGCTTTTACAAGAAATGAAGATTTATCGGTTGATGGAGAAAAGCTGGAGATAACAGACACGTACGTTTATCTTGGACAGCAGATATCAAGTGAGGGTCACATTGATGAAGAAATTAATCTGCGTACAAAACTTGCCTGGAGAGCTTTTGGAAGAAACAGCATAATTTTCAAGAGCAATATGCCACTATGTCTTAAAAGAAAAGTGTTTGATCAATGCATCCTTCCAGTGCTTACGTATGGTGCACAGACGTGGACCTTACCTAAAAGAGAAATACAAAGGCTACAGACAACTCAAAGAATGCACGGATAAGTGCATGCTTTTTGTAACCAGGAGAGATAAGAAGAGGAACTCGTGGATCCGAAAAATGACAAGAGTGGAAGACATCATGATCAGAGTTAAATCCCTGAAATGGCAATGGGTTGGACATACTGCCAGAAGAACAGACCATCGATGGACAGCCGTAATTTTAGATTGTATTCCAAGGGACAGGAAAAGACCCAGAAGAAGACCACATGGGAGATGGGTGGATGAAATTCGAAAGTATGCGGGAGTAACATGGAGGAGACTGGCCCAAGACAGACCGTTGTGGAAGAAACTTGGGGAGACCTTCCAGCAGTGGATTGATAATGGTTGACAATGATGTTGATGGTGATATATATATAATGTGTGTATGTGTGATCGGACCTCTCCAGATTTTGAAACATGAATACGCCACTGGCAGAGAGTAAAATGTTTCGGTAAAAAGAGATTGGGCCGTGCCTTCACATTGCAATCTAAGTGCCGATTTTATTTCAGTAACTTCTTTTTTCATGAACGTTCTGAGGAGGTTCTGATTCCCCAAACCATTTGCTTGCTCACAGTACGCACTAAATGAAAACGAGCTTCGTCGGAAAACCATGTGTTGAAAAGATTTTCACATTTTCCTTTTGCTCAGACTATGGACTGAAGATGTCTTCCTTTGTCGTAGTTAGGAAGATTATGCAATACATATTTTTTTTATTGAAAAAACTTCAGATTTGTGTGTTTTTCACACAGAAATCTGTTTGGTGTGAAAATACTTTTTACACCAAACATTTCATAAGCACGAGTTGCCTTCTTTGCTGTCTTGCTAGTGATTTGCTGAATGGCCGAACGAAGTCCTTCAACTGCTTCAGGAGACCGCACAATTGGAACACCTGATGGAACCTTTTCCGTCGCACTTATTTCTTGTTCAAACTTGTTTGAGCAAGCGAAGAATGGCGTTTCTTGCTGGTGCCTAGGAAGTTCGAAAACATCTCGAAATCTCCTTTGTGGCGCTAACGCTCTTCTTTTATCTCTCTGCTTAACTGTAAACCTACAGTGATCCGCCATTTTATAGAACTTTCTCCCATCGAGCTTATATTAGCTGGAGACACCACTGAATCTGCTGCCATAGGTCACAGCTAATCGTTGGCGTGACGTCACATACAGGCAAAAAAGAACTAAATTACACAGTTGATAAAACAGTAAGCTGGTGTATAATTGATAAAGATTATTCAATTCGCCATTTTATCCGTCTATACACCCAGAAGCTTTTGTTCCATTGGTTTCAAAGCAGCTTCAAGTTGTCTGCGGCTGCGTCTTGCCTGAATGTGACGTCACTTGCAGCACGGACGGTGTCTTATGGCGGTCAGTGCTGCGTGGATAGGAGTGGTGTCTCCACCTAATATGAACTCGATGCTTTCTTCTGCAAAGATGGTTTTCCATAGTGCTTAATATCTATTAGCGACATTTCCAAGAACTACTGATCATTACCACAAAACTGAAATAAGGTAATATACACTGGCGGAAAGTGAAAAAAGAACACTAAGAAGGAATTGGCGGACGATCACGAAATTTACATATGCTAATGGGGTCGAGTTTACGTAGGTGTGATGTTAATTTCGGGACCAACCGGTGAGCGCTTACGCCACAGCACGGCATAATATGCAAATTATCATCGGTGGTATTTAAGGAGTACGGCGAAGTGAATGTAATCAGTCGTCGGCGTACGGACACGTGCCAAGACCCTGAAAAAGCTGCAATGCCTGGACATGGAAGGCGTGTACGGTTTCAGCAGTTACGGATTTTGAGCGAGGTCGTCTAGTCGGAATCCGCGAGGTCGGGTGGTCGTATCATCCTATTGCAAAGCGAATTGGACGGGAAGTATCGGTGTCGGTACGATGGTGGCGTAGATGGTCCGAGGAACATTCCCACACGAGAAGACGTGGAACCGGGAGTCACAGACGGACTGATGAGCGGACCGATCGACGCATAAGAAGAGCGGCGTTGTAAAGCAGAACATCCAATGCGACGCAAATCCGAGCTGCCGTTGCACCTGAGGTGACTGTGCGAACAATCCGCAACCGTCGCTGGATGCAGGACTACGTGCACGTGTGCCTCTAGCATGTGTACCTCTGACTCCAGCCCAACGTCAGGAACGGCTGCAGTGGTGTCGCCAACGTCTGCACTGGAGAACGCAATGGCGATCTGTCGTGTTAAGCGATGAAAGAACATTCTGCTTGGGAGCCTCCGATGGCCGTATGCGTGTTCGCAGACGCACAGGGGAGCGTCTCCACCCTTCTTGCATCCGCCAGCGACACACAGGTCCTACACCTGGTCTCCTGGTGTAGGGAGCAATCAGCTATCACTCCCGTACACAACTAGTGTTTGTACCGGGTACGTTAAACAGCACCACCTACATCAACAACATCATTCAGCCCGTTGTTGTGCCATTTGTGAGGTCGGTCCATCGTGGTGTTTTCCAGCAAGATAACGCACGTCCACACACGGAACGTGCAACGCAAAATGCACTTCAGGGTGTGAGACAACTTCCATGGCCTGCTCGTTCACCGAATTTGTAACCCATTGAGCACGTGTGGGATTTTATGGGACAACGACTTATTCGGTCTCCACGGCCAGCCACGATTATCCCCGATTCACGCGTCCAGGTTGAGGATGCTTGGAACTCAATACCCCAAACTTACATCCAACATCTGTACGACAGACTCCATGCCAGAATTACACAGTGTGACATGCCAGTGTGTTGATCACGTTATCCTCTGTATTCCGTTATTATGATGTATAAATTTCGTTGGTATCAGACGTCTCCTTCTTGGTGTTCTTTTTTCACATTGTTTTGGGGTATTTGTGCTCCGCTTTGAAGTTCGCATTTCGTTATGAGTTTTCCTAAAATTGAAGATTCAGATATTACTTGCAGAGTTTTCTGTGGAATGAGTTCTTGTGGTGTTAATTTTGCCTTTCTTTGCTTCTATAGGATTTTTGGACAAGATGCGTCCCAGTATAATAGCGTACGCCCTGGCTTTTTTAATTGTTACGGCCAGATTCCATGAAAGGGAAGCCCAAGAATGCAGGGTGGTATGTCTGGCGGGGTGTATGATAAACCTTGAAGTTCGCATTTCGTTATGAGTTTTCCTAAAATTGAAGATTCAGATATTACTTGCAGAGTTTTCTGTGGAATGAGTTCCTTGTGGTGTTAATTTTGCCTTTTTTCGCTTTTATAGGATATTTGGACAAGATGCGTCCCAGTATAATAGCGTACGCCCTGGCTTTTTTAATTGTTACGGTCGGATTCCATGAAAGTGAAGCCCAAGCAGGCAGGGTGGCATGTCTGGCGGGGTGTATGATAAACCTTGAAGTTCTCATTTCGTGATGAGTTTTCCTAAAATTGAAGATTCAGATATTACTTGCAGAGTTTTCTGTGGAATGAGTTCTTGTGGTGTTAATTTTGTCTTTTTTCGCTTTTATAGGATATTTGGACAAGATGCGTCCCAGTATAATAGCGTACGCCCTGGCTTTTTTAATTGTTACGGTCGGATTCCATGAAAGTTAAGCCCAAGTATTCAGGGTGGCATGTCTGGCGGGGTGTATGATAAACCTTGAAGTTCGATTTCGTGATGAGTTTTCCTAAAATTGAAGATCCAGATATTACTTGCAGAGTTTTCTGTGGAATGAGTTCTTGTGGTGTTAATTTTGTCTTTTTTCGCTTTTATAGGATATTTGGACAAGATGCGTCCCAGTATAATAGCGTACGCACTGGCTTTTTTAATTGTTACGGTCGGATTCCATGAAAGTGAAGCCCAAGTATGCAGGGTGGCATGTCTGGCGGGGTGTATGATAAACCTTGAAGTTCGATTTCGTGATGAGATTTCCTAAAATTGAAGATTCAGATATTACTTGCAGAGTTTTCCGTGGAAAGATTTCCTTTGGTGTTAATTTTGTCTTTTTTCGCTTTTATAGGATATTTGGACAAGATGCGTCCCAGTATAATAGCGTACGCACTGGCTTTCTCAATTGTTACGGTCGGATTCCATGAAAGTGAAGCCTAAGTATGCAGGGTGGCATGTCTGGCGGGGTGTATGATAAACCTTGAAGTTCGATTTCGTGATGAGATTTCCTAAAATTGAAGATTCAGATATTACTTGCAGAGTTTTCCGTGGAAAGATTTCCTTTGGTGTTAATTTTGTCTTTTTTCGCTTTTATAGGATATTTGGACAAGATGCGTCCCAGTATAATAGCGTACGCACTGGCTTTAATAATTGTTTCGGTCGGATTTCATGAAAGTGAAGCCCAAGATTGCAGGGTGGCATGTATGACGCGGTGTATGAAAAACCCAAGCATGCTAAGCTTTTGCATGATGGTTTGCATAAATGCGTGCTCTCGTCGTCCACTTAATGTCACTACAGAGTAGGTGTTATTTTTTGCTCTTGGCATTTTTATTTGGAATTCATAACATTTTATAAAATTGTTAAAAATATAGATTGCACATGTGTGTGAAAATTTGTGTGTCAATATCATTTTTCGATCGCCTTTGGCAGTGGCGTATATTCGAGGCTAGTTTCGAAGCCCAGAGAACGCACACATAATAGTTAATTAAATATACACAAATAGAAATCAATTATCAACGGTATTAAGATATGTCGATGCTTTCGGTGCGAAAAAAAAACAAACACGAGCGGATTAGCTTTCGATTATGGGAATCAGTCTGCCGAGCGATGATCAACGGCATAACGCAAGTGCGTCTTCGGGAGATTTCGCTGTTCTGATGCGAAGAGCTTCAGTAGTATCCCTGCTAGCGTTTCCATGACAACATGAATGAGATACGGATCTCGTGAATGGCCATTGATTTGGCCAAGGGTTCGCTCCGAAAAAAAGAAGACTTCGGACTACCTCACTCCGTCCATGCTTCCAGTGCGTGTTTCTCGATAGTTGTTTCAGTTTGTGTGAAGTGTCAATGAATTAAAATCAGTGATATTATATCTTAAATTCTTGGCTTTATTGGATTCGAACTGTTTTGATAAATTTTGTGAAAGCTTCGCTGAACTATCAGATCTTAAAGAACTCTATGCTTCAAATTTTGATACAGCTCGATTAAAAAATGAACTGAAGGTGTTTAATTCCCTTGATGAATACAAAAACAAATCAGTACGAGACATTACTTGTTACATAAAGTTGAATAATTAATTAGACAGAGTGTTTATGGAGGTGTACAAATTAGCAGATCTAGTATGAAACTTTCCATCAACAACTGCAACTACCGAAATAAGTTTTTCCGTATTAAAAAGAATCAAGATATATCTTAGAGCTACACAAGGATATGCACATTCGAGCAACTTGGCTGGTTTGTTAATAGAGGAAAACATTATTTTTAAATATGAAAAAGTACTCGGAAGAAACATTTTTGTAAAAAAGTGACACTCAAGTTCACACAAAAGGAAAGAAGAATGCAGTTCATGTACAAATAAGTGTTCAAATCCTAATCCACATAATTATTTGTTATCATGTTATCAATTGCATGTACTTAAAATTTAGAAAAAAAATGTTACTTCTATTACTTAACAATTAAAAACTAAACTTCTCAATTTAAGAAAAAAGAGTACTGTGGGGGGCGGGGGGGAGGTAACCCAGGTCTCGAACCCAAGATACGCCTCTGGCCTTTGGCTTCTGACCATTCTACTGAGATGAGTCCGGGTTCGAATACCTGATGAGGCCTGAATGGTGTGTTTGCCCTATAGCACTGCCTCTGTCTTTTCCCTGGAACCAGTGTACGTAAATTAATTAGGAAGAGGCAACTGTTTGTATCCCGCAGAATTGTTTCATGGTGGTCTCTGAACTTCAAACACACCAAAGAATGGAAGAACAGACTGTGAAACTTGTCTTCATCAAAATGTTATCTTTAATAATGAAGGAAGTTTACGAGTGGTGGATAGAGATTCTAAAAAATCGATCGATCGTCCTGGTGGCTGATTTGTATGATGCACTGGTTTCTGTCTTTTCGTCTGAGAAGACCCGAATTCGAGTCACGGATGAGGTGCGGATGTTAAGTTTCTCTTTGACACTGGCTCACTCCCTTCTCGGGAACCCTAATTTGGCTCCAGGGAAGAAAAACAGCCAGTGCCCCAAATTCGGGACTGGTAACCGCCTTTGAAGTTGCTCATGGTGGTCGTTAATTCCCAAAATTAAAGAAAGCAAAACAAAACCAAAACAATCACTACAGAAATACACGGTCGAGTCACATTATTGTGACCACCAGCTAATATCCTGAGTAACCGCCGTGTGCAGCGCGGACAGCAGCTAGACGGGCTGGAAGTGACTCAATAAGATGCTGAAAGGTATTCACAGGTATTTGGAGCCATGCTGACTGCAGTGCATCTGACAGCTGCTGGAGGGTGCGTGATGGAGGATCCATAAAGCAAACAACACGATCGAGGTAGTCCCACAAGTGCTCAATTGGGTTTAAGCCTGAGGAATTAGGGGCCGAGGGAAGTACTTTGATGTCTTCATCGTGCTCTTCCAACCACTCTCGGACATTTCTAGCTGTGTGACACGTCGTATTCTCGTGCTGGAAGATACCATCCGCCCCAAGGGAGACAATCAGCATGTATGGGTGTACGTGGTCTGCAAGGATGGATTCATCAAGAATTTGGTCCATGGTGCTCTCCACGCTCACCAGATCTCTCACCTTCTGATTTTTCATGTGGGGATACCGAGTTTATGCAAGTAACCCGCATGACCTGCAGTCCTTGAAAACAAACATTATTCAGGCTATAGCGGAAATCACGCCATCTATGCTAAAACGCTTTACGAAACACTTGTGCCGCCGCGTGGATATTTGCCTCCAGCAACACAGAGGTCATTTCCAGCATCTTCTTTAGGTCAACATGAGTTGCTCAAAAGTCGAAGGAAGATGTATCACAGCTGTAAGTAAACTTTATATATCTGTATAACGCGAATAAAAATTGTTCAAATTAGGGTTCGGGAACTTTTCGATCACCCTGTACTTCTAGCTAAACCTAGTCACCTCTGGGTTTTAAACTACAAGCGTATAAACAACACTTGGCTCAGGAGTTATCAAAATCACTGAAGCAGAAGTTCCGGAGCTCGTACATCAGGGTGGTTCACACGATACCTACTGACAAAAGATGGCGGGTATTTTTATCCACAAGCTACAACATTGTGGAGACACCATGTGGCGATAGCGTAAACGTGGCTTACAGTTAACACCGCTCTGAAATAAAAAAAACATGGATTTGGCATTATTTCAAACTTCGCGCCAGTGGCGTACTGGAAAACTCGTGGCCTCCCAATAAAAAAAATCTTCGAGGCCCTTTTACAAAAATTTATTAGCTTTGGATTACTGAAATTTTTAAATTTCATACTATTAACTACATGTATGTGTTACGAGTTGTTTAATAATTCAATGTTCTTGAACCTGCATACACTGAAGAGCAATTGAATTAGAGACAGCTGGCGTTATGCAAATGTGGCGCTGTGGGCGGCCCTGTAAACGGAAACAACATGACGTATGCAGCGATCCGACAATATAAGGAGTGAAGCGACGGGAATCAGTAAGAGTCGGACGCAGTATGGGTAAGACGAAGGATCTAAGCGCATTTGATCGTGGGCAAATTGTCGGGGCCCGACGAATGGGTCACTCCATCTCGGAAGTCGTACAGGCACTGGGATTTTCACGAGCCATTGTGTCACGGGTGCACCGTGAGTACATCGAATCCGGTAAAACCATCCCTACAAGGGTCAACTGCCGTGGACAACAGCGTGTGGATGAGCGGGGTCATCGTCGCCGAGCTCGCATTGTAACAGCAGATTGACGGGCCACAGTGCAAGAAATCACTCGGCAATTTAACGCTGGTGCACAAAAACGTGTAAGCAGCCACACCATACAGAACCATCTCCTCGCTATGGGGTACAGAAGTCATCGTCCCACGAGGGTACAGCTGCTTACCGCACATCATAGGGTGCAAAGATTAGCATGTGAGCGGGAACATCGTACTGGACCCTAGACATGTGGGAAAATGTTGTCTGGACTGATGAGTCGAGATTCACGTTGATACATGCGGATGGCAGGATACGAGTACGGCGCAAAGCACATGAAGCGATGGATCCTTCTTGCCAGCAGGGTACTCTTCAAGCTGGTGGGGGTGGCATTCTCGTCTGGGGACTGTTTACGTGGACTGAAATTGGACCCCTGGTACGTGTGACGTTGTCCCTCACAGGTCAACGTTACCGGGATATCCTGGACGACCATTTGCTCCCGTTTGTGCGTCTTCAACATCCCACTGGTGACCTCATCCTGCCAGAAGACAATGCACCGTGCCATCGCTCCCGAATTGTATCCGAATGGTTGGATGAACACTCCACCGACGTGACCTCGCTTCCTTGGCCAGCAGCTAGGTCACCTGACCTTAATCTCATCGAGCACATCTGGGATGCCATCGAGAGAGGTGTTCGAGGCTCTGACCCCCCTTCCTTCAAATCTTCGTGAACTGTGGGAGCTTGTTCAGGGGTCGTGGATCCGTATGGCTTCCCAACGCTTCCGGTGTCTTGTGGAGTCCATGCCGAGACGAATCGCCGCCGTCATCAGGGCGAAAGGTGGTGCTACACGTTACTAGACAGGTATCTCTAATTGAATTGCTCTTCAGTGTATATAAAATGAAAGTTTGTATATTTGTTTGTTTGTTTGTCCGCTATACAAATCCACAGTTTTGAAGTTAGAACCACGAAATTTGGTATGTTATCTCATGGTACCCTAACTTAGACCGTAGAAGGGTTTTCGAAGGGATCGAAGCTCGGGAGAGGGGGTGTCAAGGGGACCCCTATACAAAATTTTATTTATTTTAGTTAAAAGTTCTACAGTTTTCAATTTAGAAACACCAAATTTGGTGTACTATCTCAAGATACTCTGACTTAGACCGTACAGAGTTTTCATGAAGGGGTTAGAGCCGGGGGTCAAGGGACTGGGGAGTCAAAGGGTCCCCATACAAAATTTCCGTAAAAAATTCTACAGTTTTCAATCTAGAACAAACGAATTTGGTATATTATCTCACGGTACTCTAACTTAGACCTTACACGGCTTTTGGAAGGGGTCGGAGCCGGGAGAGGTCAAGGGGCCCCCGTTCAAAATTTTCGAGAAACGTTTTACAGTTTTCAATTTAGAGCCACCAAATTCGGTGTACTATCTCATGGTACTCTAACTTAGGCCGTCGACGGTTTTTACAAATGGTCGTAGCCCGGGGTCAAGGGATCCCCACACACAATTTTCGTAAAATCTACAGTTTTCATTTTAGAACCCCTAAATTTACTGGAAGATTACAGGAATATATTTTTCATTCATAATAATTCTCCCGTTGAACTTGGTGTTCCACGAATATTTACCCGAGAAATACCGGGTACCCCTTGCTAGATTTTCATAAAACCAAAAGTACTGCGCTTTTTTGCGTGCAACACAGTTGTTCACGTGGTAATTAAAATGACTGCTCAAATTTCATACCAATAAAAAAAATACTACAAAACAGTTTCGCCAAAGTTAGTCACATCATGCAAATTTTATTGTTTCAGTGCTGCCCGGTGGCACAGTGGACATTCGTTCGAGAACAGTCCGGGTTCGAATCCCGGTGTGGCATGGATGTTGTGTTTGTCTTTCGGCACTGGCTCTGTCCCTTCTCTGGAACCAGTGACCCTAATTTAGGGTCACTGGTGTGAGCAACTCAATGCTCATAACCCATTGAGTTGCTCACGGTGGTCGTTAAGCCTTCAATCGAAAGAATAAAAAAAAAGTATTCTTTCAATGAACCAGCCACTTTGAAAAGCCTCACGATCACACACAAAACCCCTAACTGCCTTGTGACAGTGCCCAATGACCTCTTCCAATTTATACGAAAATACAGAACGTATTGTAAGTAAGCAAATGAATAGGTAACAATTCAGAATTGGGACACAAAAAAAGTAAAGCTACTCAAATTATTTACTCTTGAACATAAAAAACAAACTAAATATAACGCCAGGATTTCTACTATGTTTTGCACATAGTTAAAAGAACTTTCACTTGACACTGTTATAAAAAAAATTGGCATGTCTATTTCTTCGCCCTCGTGAAGAATATCTTTTAGTTCATTATATTCTGATGGATACGTAGTTATGTGCAAACAATTATAATACACCGTATTCTCATTGGCATAAAAATTTTAGAATGACGTTTCTTTCATATTCTCTTGTTTATAAACATGTACAGGAGCTGTTCTTATGATTGTGAAAAGGGGCTCAAGTTGTCTGGAAGAGCTGATGCTTTTTTTATTGGAAGTTTAACGACCACCGTGCGCAACTCAATGGGCTATAAGTAGTCACGCGTCCCTAATTTAGGGTCACTGGTTTCAGGGAAAGGAGAGAGCCAGTGCCGTAAGACAAACACGACATCCATGCCTCACCGGGATTCGAAAGCAGACCCTTCACGGACAACCACCGCAGACCCTTCACTGGTTTAAGGACCACCGTGAGCAACTCAATGGGCTATAAGCAGTCACGCGTCCCTAATTTAGGGTCACTGGTAACAGGGAAGGGAGAGAGCCAGTGCCGTAAGACAAACACAACATCCATGCCTCACCGGGTTTCGAACGCAGACCCTTCACGGGTTTAACGACCACCGTGAGTAACTCAATGAGCTATAAGCAGTCACGTGTCTCTAAATTAGGGTCACTGGTTCCAGGGAAGGGAGAGAGCCAGTGCCGTAAGAAAAACACAACATCCATGCCTCACCGGGATTCGAACGCAGACCCTTCGCGGGTTTAACGACCACCGAGAGCAACTCAATGGGCTATAAGTAGTCGCCCGTCCCTAATTTAGGGTCGCTGGTTCCAGGGAAGGGAGAGAGCCATTGCCGTAAAACAAACACAACATCCATGCCTCACCGGGATTAGAACACAGACCCTTCACGGACGACCATCGCAGACCCTTCACGGGTTTAACGACCACCGTGAGCAACTCAATGGGCAAGCAGTCGCCCGTCCCTAATTTAGGGTCACTGGTTCCAGGGAAGGAAGAGAGCCGGTGCCGTAAGACAAACACAACATCCATGCCTCACCGGGATTCGAACGAAGACCCTTCACGGACGAATAGTCATAAACCAACGCTTAGACCACTGCGCCACCAGGCTGATACTTTTCTGCCATACAGTTTGTAAACTAAAACCGCGAGAGAGAGAGAGAGAGAGAGAGAGAAACCATTTTTCTTCTGAATACTTCATTGAAAGCTGCTGTCAAAAATTCCTTCTATATTGTTAACCACTTTCATACAAAGTTTCAACAAAAGATTTTGTAAAATGTTTTTGTGAAATCTTTTGTTGAGGCTAGGGGCCCTCTTAGCCATGAGCCTTCCACCCCTCCCCCGCATTGCGGGGGTTATGAGTACGCCCCTGCTTTGCAAAGTGTGAGCCCATTAAGATATGTTTTCATGGTGCTACAGGGTGTGGCAGAAAAACGAGCGTTTTTGAATGCAACAAAACTGATACTTCATTTAATGAGAAAAAAAATTTATAAAATTTACAAACACATCCATTGCACCTTGACACATTACCATTTGTGAAATATGCCCAGTCACGTTCATGTTTTGAATAGCTACTGCACGAATAAAGCTAGACAATGCCTTGGGCTGCTAGCTCCACTACTCTGCCGGAGAAGCTTGCTTACAACACGGCACAAAGTACTGCTGTACAAGACGGTCGTCAGCCCGGTGCTTACCTACACCTCCTCCATCTGGATCGGTATTAGTAGGAAACAGCGAGAGAGAATCGAGAGGGTGCAGAGCCGAGTACTTCGAATGATCACTGGGGCTCCTCCTTGGACCCCACTTCGGAACAGACTTGGAATCGAGAAGGTACACGAGTTTTCCACCACACTTGACAAAAAGTTCCTCAAAAAAGCGGAAACCCACTCTAATGGACTTGTTAGGGGCGCGGTTGATTGCAATCCCAGCGAATTCCTTAGGTATCCCAGAACTAAGGCGGCGATTGTTGATCCCCCTTGACAGAGAGCGTAAGTATGTGTACACTGGGGGTGTTAGACAGCCCCCTATTTTTTCAGATTGGCATCGAGTTGGCGAAAATGCATTCTGCTTGGACATATGAAATTGGTAACGCCGCCCCGGTGGCGCAGTGGTCTAAGGCGCTGGCCTCTGATCATTCGTCCGTAAGGGGTCCGGGTTCGAATCCCGGTGAGGCATGGATGTTGTGTTTGTCTTACGGCACTGGCTCTCTCCCTTCCCTGGAACCAGTGACCCTAAATTAGGGACGGGCGACTGCTTATAGCCCATTGAGTTGCTCACGGTGGTCGTTAAACCTCCAATCAAAAAAAAAAAAAAAAAAAAAAATTGGTAACGTTGAGTTTCAGTCGCACCCTGGTGATTTGGCGGACGGGTGGTGCTGTGGTTCTCTGTGATGTTGTGCGGTGCTTCGTTTCCCTTTAACCCCCTTCCAGACAGAGTTGTGTGACGGATCACCCTCTCCTTTCACTACATTTTTCGGTTTGTCTTTCCTATTGAGTTCCCTTACTCAGATCTCCTAGCTTCCTATTTCTAAGGGCAGTTTTAGACCTGGGGTCAGACACTCCCTTCCTAAAACTTCTTCAAATACCATGCCATACCATAGCATGTTTTGAATATCATGTCCAGCTGGTGACGACCATTTCGACGTCTACACTGGGGCATTCTTCGACGGAAATCGCCCATGGCACGTTTCAACATCTCAATAGCAATGTTTGTGACTTTTGTACGGCTGTTGTGTTTCAGCTCAGCAATGATGTGTGGGTGCCTTGCATACACCTTCGTTTTAAGATACCCCCCACAGGAGGTAATCACAAACTGAGAAGTTTGGTGACCTAGTGGCCCACGAAATGTCACCATTCCAGGATATGATGCGAATTCCGAAATGTCGGTGTACGGCTTCCTTGGAAATTTTTGCACAGTGAGACTTAGCGCCGTCTTACTGAAACCAAAATGACTCATCTGAAGGAAAGCGTGCAAGTTGCGGTGAGACGGATGTGTCTATCATGTCGGCGCACCTGTGAGATGTTATCGTGGTTGCTTGTCCTTGTTCATACTCAAAATATCCGGTCTTTGACAGCACTAGTTGAGGTGCGACGGATGAGTCTATCATGTCGACGTACCTGTGAGATGTTGCCGTTGTTTCTTGTCCTTGCTCATACTCAAAATATCCGGGTTTTGACAGCACTAGTTGCGTCGCAACGGATGTGTCTATCATGTCGGCGTACCTGTGAGATGTTATCGTGGTTGCTTGTCCTTGTTCATACTCAAAATATCCGGTTTTGGACAGCACTAGTTTCGGTGCTATGGATGTGTCTATCATGGCGTACCTGTGAGATGTTATCGTTGTTGCTTGTCCTTGTTCATACTCAAAATATCCGGTCTTTGACAGCACTAGTTGCGGTGCGACGGATGAGTCTATCATGTCGGTGTACCTGTGAGATGTTACCGTTGTTTCTTGTCCTTGCTCATACTCAAAATATCCGGTTTTTGACAGCACTAGTTGCGGTGCAACGGATGTGTCTATAATGTCGGCGTACCTGTGAGATGTTATCGTGGTTGCTTGTCCTTGTTCATACTCAAAATATCCGGTCTTTGACAGCACTAGTTGAGGTGCGACGGATGTGTCTATCATGTCGACGTACCTGTGAGATGTTGCCGTTGTTTCTTGTCCTTGCTCATACTCAAAATATCCGGTTTTTGACAGCACTAGTTGCGGTGCAACGGATGTGTCTATAATGTCGGCGTACCTGTGAGATGTTATCGTGGTTGCTTGTCCTTGTTCATACTCAAAATATCCGGTTTTTGACAGCACTAGTTGCGGCGCAACGGATGTGTCTATCATGTCGGAGTACCTGCGAGATGTTACCGTTGTTGCTTTTCCTTGCTCATACTCAAAATATCAGGTTTTCCACAGCACTAGTTGCACTGCGACGCATGTGTCTATCATGTCGGCGTACCTGTGAGATGTTACCGTTGTTGCTTGTCCTTGCTCATACTCAAAATATCCGGTTTTTGACAGCACTAACTGCGGTGCAACGGATGTGTCTATAATGTCCGCGTACCTGTGAGATGTTACCGTTGTTGCTTGACCTTGCTCATAGTCAACATATCCGGTTTTTGACAGCACTAGTTGCGGTGCAACGGATGTGTCTATCATGTCGGCGTACCTGTGTGATGTTACCGTTGTTGCTTGTCCTTGCTCATAGTCAACATATCCGGTTTTTGACAGCACTAGTTGCGGTGCAACGGATGTGTCTATCATGTCGGCGTACGAGCGAGATGTTACCGTTGTTGCTTGTCCTTGCTGATACTCAAAATATCTGGTTTTTGACAGCACTAGTTGCGGTGCAACGGATGTGTCTATCATGTCGGCGCATCTGCGAGATGCTGCCGTTGTTGCTTGTCCTTGCTCATACGCGAAAAAGTAAGGACCGATTATTTCCATTGAAGAGACAGCACACCACACTGTAACTCGCTGACTGTTTAACAGTGAAAATCTTCCGGCCGCCCATATGGCGCTGTGGTCTAAGCGATGGCCTCTGATCATTCGTACGGAAGGGGTCCGGGTTCGAATCCCGTGAGTCATGGATATCGTGTTTGTCTTAGGGCACTGGCTCTCTCCCTTCCCTGGAACCAGTGACCCTAGATTAGGGATGGGCGATTGCGTATAGCCCATTGAGTTGCTCATGGTAGTCGTTAAACCTCCAATCAAAAAAAAATCTTTCAAATATGTGTAGACAATGTAAGTAGACAAAGTCATCGCTCTTTTCACGTTTTTCTTTAATAACACACAGCAACCGAAGAATTGTATTTCGCCACCGCTTGGATCGAACCCCAGATCTCTCGATTAACTAGTCGAGTGCGTTCACTTTACGCTACGCTGCCAACAATCTGTTAAGCCCATCAGATGGAGACGTCTCATTTGTGGGCCCATCGCTACGGATTTGTGAAGTCAGATGCTGACATATAAACACACCTAGCGCCGTGGGTTTTTCGAAGCGTAGCGTAAAGCGAACGCACTCGGCTAGTTAATCGAGAGATCTGGGATTCGGTCCCAGATCTCTTGATTAACTAGTCGAGTGCGTTCACTTTACGCTACGGTGCCAACAATCTGTTAATCCCCACTAGATTGAGACGTCTCATTTGTGTGCCTATCCCTACGGATTTGTGAAGTCAGATGCTGACATATAAACACAAACAGCGCCGTGGGTTGTTGGCACGGTAGCGTAAAGCGAACGCACTCGGCTAGTTAATCGAGATATCTGGGATTCGATCCCAGCGGTGTGGAAATACAGTTTTTCAGTTGCTGCGCGTTATTAAAGAAAAACGTGGGAAAAGCGATGAGTTCGGCTACTGATTGTGTAACGGCCGTTGATGCAGTTGATGGGCATTAACCTGTGACCCGTAGCGAAAGTTTTGTTTATTCACAAAACCCTCGAGATGAAAGTGGGCCTCGTCACTCATCCAAAATAAACGCAAGGAAGCTTCACAGCCTCGCATTTCAGCCAAAAGCTCAACACACAGAGCCATTCGGTGTTTGTAATAATTTTCATTTAACTGCTGCACAACCTATATCTTGTAGGGTTGTAACTTTAACTCGTCCCGTAAGATTCTATGGGCACTACAACTTGAGATCTCCACTGCTGAAGAAATTCGTCTAACAGAACGTTTTGGACTTTGTGTTACAACATTTTGCACTTCCTGTGCTCTTTCTCGTGCTCGAATACTCCTAAGCCTACCTGTAGGTTTTTGCTTCAATGCTCTTCCCGTAGCTTCAAAAGTCTTCAGCCATAACCTGATGGCATGTTCTGATGGAATAGGATCATGTCTCCCGAGATTAAAAAAACGCCGATATTCTCGTCCAGCAGTGGCAGCACAGTCACTGAGTGTAAGATTTTCTATCCTATATCTGCAATGTAAATTCTTTTGTACACATTTTCGCGAAGACTATTACTTTGTAGTGATCGACATTTTTAGCACAAATAAAAACGACCTATAGCTAACACACACTCTACCAACAAGTAATTGGACACCTGTAATAGCAAAGGAAAACGAACTTTATTCACCTTCAATAGTCAGTATAGCCTCCACGAGCGGCGATTACAGCTGCGACCCTCCGGGGCATACTCTCAACCAGGCGTTGTACGACGGCTAGCGGTATTTTCTTCCACTCGGCTTGGAGAAGACAGGTCAGTTCCTTCACCGATTTCGGACGGTGGGAGCACCCCTTAAGTCGACGCTCCAACTCGACCCACAGGTGCTCGATAGGGTTAAGGTCCGGGCTGTGCGCAGGCCAGTCCATTCGATTAACCCCATTGTCACCATACCAAGCCGTGGTGGACCTCGCAACATGACAGGTGGCATTGTCATCCTAAAAGTTACATGGGTCCACCCCGTAAAAGTGCCACAACGTCGGAAGCGCATGGTCATCCAAAATGGTGCAGTAAGTCTCGGCGTTGAGTCTACCAGGAATTGCGACCAAGGGTCGCGTGCCATACCAGGAAAAACACCCCCATAGCATAATTCCACAGCCGACGAACTTCACAGTTGGCACAATACATTCCGGCAGGAGGCGTTCTCCAGGCAGACGCCAAACCCAGACCCTGCCATCCGAACGGTAGAGGGTGAACCTTGATTCGTCGCTCCAGAGAACCTGTTTCCACTGTTCAACGGTCCACTGTCGACGTTCTTTGCACCACGTTAGCCGAGCAGCGCTATTGGACTTGGTGATCAAAGGCTTGTGGGCGGCAGCACGTCCATGATAACCGAGCAGATGGGCTTTCTTACGGATGGTATTCATCGAAAGAACACTCCCGGATACCCGTTGAAACTCCTCGCGGATGTGGCCCATCGATTTAGTTACGGTTCTTCCGAATTTCTCTGGCCAACACCCGTCGGTCTCTAACTCCCAGTTTTGTGGGTCTGCCGGGTCGGGGCACATTCCGACAGTCACCTCTCATCTTCCACTTGCCAATCACGTAGACCACTGTCGATTTTGGTTACTTCAACTCGCTGGATACGTCACGTATGGATCGGCCATTTTTGTGATACCCGACGATTACACCTTTCACGAAATCAGAGAGCTCTGAACTGCGTGGCATCTTGCATGCGACTGGTTGCGTTGTTGTTTCCCACACGATATTTAACGACGGCGGCCGTGACGTGTATATGGACCGCAGATATCGTCGATTGCAGGGGTGTCCAATTACTTGTTGGTAGATAGTGTATGTGCCAAAGTTATTGTTTTGAAAAAATTGTTAGAATTGTTTTTAAATTCAATTTATCTGACTCGAAAGTATTCCAATTTTGGCGAAAGATGGCGCAATAAGTTAGCTTAGCAGTGTTTTTGTCTGGAAGAAACGAAATTTCTCATTTCTGTCTGATTTTTTTTTTGAATTATACAGGCCAAATAGAAATAATTGAATGTGGCCAAAAGTGAGACAGGAATCTTGTGTCCCATAAATCATCTTAAATCCTACTGTACGTTCATTTTTGGAAGAGAAAATGTGTACATCAGCAGAGAAACCCTGAATTTGAGCTATAGAAATTGCGCCTACCTGCTAAGCTCCACCAGAAACAACGTTATTGGTTAAAACGTAACAGCGCGTATTTTGTCTTTTCATTGTGGAGTCAACGAGAGACCGCTTCCATTCTGAATATGACGACGTCTGCAGTGATTCGGTGACGCCAACTTCTGGGACAGTTCCTCAAGACGTAAAAGCCACGCCCAAGGAGTGATTTTGTGCCCCATCTATCGCAGAAGAGGAACCCTAACACTCATTCAAAAACAGCCTTAACAGCTACAGCTCGTTGAGCTTCACTTCACCGATTCATGTCCCTGAAAGTGGCGTCGTTTTGTGAAACCATGGACCTTACATACAGGTAGTCTGCGGATGACGTCACAATTTATGGCTCCAACATCAGAAAGGGAAATGTCGCGTGATCTTAGTCAAAAATGTTAAAAGAAAATTCTACAACATGTAACCGCTGAAAAAACGAATTAAATATGTCACTGTGGTAATAACGTGATCCAATCTCCAGCAAATTTTTATTACAGTTAGTATGGGCCACCATTCTACATGAGTTTTCCATATTTCCAGGAATGATTATGATATACGGAAGAAATATTCAATATTAAGGTTCAATCCCCAATTTAGAAAACGTGTTCCTATTAAAGAAATAATATAGTCATTCGCGTTAAAAAATTAATCTACGTGTTTTAAAGTTTTCACAAATATTCATCGCAATGTTCCAATCACGGCCTGTAATCAAGTCTACATATGCAGATAGGTATAGTTTTTAAATAAACTTACTCTGAGTACGGCAACGTCATTTCCGTATGTTTTACGTAGTATTTAATTGTATACTTCTGGATTTTTCACATTTTAATATACTGTAGCTCTGTCGCATAAATTATTAATGAGAACACCACTTTGCATAAAGTATTGCACAACCGTAGCCGGTTCGTACAAGAACCGGCTGCGGTTCTACAATAAAGGAATACACTAAACTAATGACCCCCTTCGTCCTAACGACTCACATTGTAAGTCCGAAATGGTTGCAATTAAATTTCCATAAATGACAATTTCTTAATGAATATTTATCATTCCTAAAAAACTCACTTTTTTACCTACATGATTTACTAAATGGGGATATTTAAAAGTAGCGTGTCAGGTTATAAGGAAGCATTGTAACCGGTTAGCACGGAATCACTACTGTCCAATGTCACGTGATCTAACGGCTCTCATGTTGGTACCTCCGCGGTTCAGAGGCATCCACTACCATGATCATGACCATATGTAGAGGATTTTAGGAAGGGAGTGTCTGACCCCAGGTCTTAAACAACCTTTAGAAATAGGAATCTAGGAGATTTGGGCTTGAGCGCCCGATAGGAAGGTGGCACGGAAGCGAAGTAGAAAGGGGGAGGAAGACGCCCTTATTTATTACCGGGGGGGACTAGTACCCGGGGTCCGACGTCTTAACGTGACCATCCGACGCACGGCGGATATTTAGTGGATCGAGTGTTCGTACCTGCCTTGGGATTGAACCTGAGGCCCTTTCCGTGGCAGTCACAAACTTTGCCCACTAGGCCACCCGCGGCCTCATCCACTACCAGTGCGCGGTCTTTGATTATATATGGTCGAAGAGTGAAACGAATGCCGATCCATAAGTGTTGCCAACATCATTAAGGAAACTCTCGCGAACAAATAAAAAACGGCCGTTTTCCTGCCACAAACTGTATTTCAAATTTGCAGGATTGAAACGACTATGTATCTCATGAATTCTTAAATTATCATTTCAGGCTGCCTTATACAACTAGTACACTTCCAGTGACACTAAGTTGATTGGAGTTTCCTGAAGATTCCCAAGCCGAAGAATTTATTGAATCTCTGGGTTGATTCTTTAAGTGGAGAATTTCACTCAAAGAACGTATCAACTATTTGCATTGCACTGAAATTCAAGCTGATTTCAAATCGTTGTAAGACTGCAATAAAGATTTTTGAAAATTGCTATCGACTTTTATTTCTTGTTAAACAGGTTTCAGTACTACACTACGTAAAGGGATGAAATGCATTAAGTGTAGGGCAAGGTGTATGATAGTCAGGTGATACAACTCCCCATAGATTTAACAGTTAGAATAATGGATCGTTAATGTCATAGCTCGCCAGGGGGCGTGCATGAGTTATGGGCCAAATGTTTACCCTAATCATCATAGGAATGCATAACGTTTATGATTTCATCAGTGCCGATTCTGTGTTTATCACAAGCATTTATTATTAATTACATTGTGTGGTTGTGTGGTATTGAAATTCGAGAAACGTTGAAGTATCTCTACTGAAGTTAAAACACGTCAATTCTTTTTTATTTAGAAGGAGACCAAAATTTATAGTGCAGGACTAGGATCCGTTTAATTCTTACGTTTTTGATATGGGGCGAAAGCGTTTTGTATCGAGCTATCTGGAAGATTATTCAACATGTAAAGAACGTGTATCAGCTTTTAAAGCCCGAGGAGATGATAGACGATCACTAAATGGTCCTTTGATATCAACAGAACTCTGGCAGTGACACATGCCCGCCGCCATTTTTAAATGTATAAATGGTGGCCCTCACGAAACCATAGGAATTGCGCACAGATCAAATTTTTTTTATTTTTTAATTAAAAAAAGTTATTTTACGATGGAAAAAAAACTATCGACCGCCGCTTTTAACTTGCTGTTCTACATAAGAAAAATGAAATTATCCTACATAAAAGTATGTGAACATGAAATGCAATACGTGACTGCTAATCAGTGGGATTACCAAACATAAATACGCATACATATAGCTATAATTGACGACATCCCGCCTGGCAGGCACAAAAGTGCATGTTTACGAAGCGTTGCAGGTTTTGTTTTATCAATTCCAAGCAAAACAGCATTATTAAAACACGAATGCTTCAGCCACTTTCTCCCATAAGAAAGCACAGGTTGAGTCCAGTCATCGGCCCACACGTTGTTCTCGCCATCTAGTGACAAGTGACATTAACAGGAAATTTTTGTTTCTGGAGTCGTACCACCTGTCCATCATACACCGTGGAGTAGGGTGATATATACCGTATTTCCCGGCGTCGTTAACGCTATTTTGTTTTCCTAAAATACCTTATGAAAATTTACCGTGCTCCCTAGAGACCAAAGGTTACCTTCTTCGTAGGCCTACGCTAAACCCATAGAAGTTAAAAAACCTTAACTTCTTCTGTGGGACAAGTTTTGTGCCCACAAAACAAACACTACTAAAGAAGGGAAGCAGAGACTGAAAGGAAAAACGGCAGTGACCCCTGGTGGTTAAAAAATTAACCGTTTGTCCTGGAGACCGAAGGTTACGTTTTTCGTAGGCCTGTGCTAACCCCGGAGAAGGAGAAAAAACCATATCTGATGCTTGAGTGGGACCAGTTTTGTGCCCACAAAACAAACACTACTAAAGAAAAAGAGCAGAGACTGAAGGCTAAAATTGGCAGTGACCCATTGTGGTTTAACAAAAGTACCGTGCGTCCTAGAGACCGAATATTACGTTTTTCGTAGGCCTATGCTAACCCCAGAGAAGGAGTAAAAAACCATATCTGCTTGAGTGGGACCAGTTTTGTGCCCACTAAACAAACACTACTAAAGAAAAAGAGCAGAGACTGAAGGCTAAAATTGGCAGTGACCCATTGTGGTTTAACAAAAGTACCGTGCGTCCTAGAGACCGAATATTACGTTTTTCGTAGGCCTATGCTAACGCCAGAGAAGGAGTAAAAAACCATATCTGCTTGAGTGGGACCAGTTTTGTGCCCACTAAACAAACACTACTAAAGAAAAAGGGCAGAGACTGAAGGCTAAAATTGGCTGTGACCCTTGGTGGTTTAACAAATTTATCGTGCGTCCTGGAGACCGAAGGTTACGTTTTTCGTAGGCCTATGCTAACCCCAGAGAAGGAGTAAAAAACCATATCTGCTTGAGTGGGACCAGTTTTGTGCCCACAAAACAAACACTACTAAAGAAAAAGAGCAGAGACTGAAGGCGAAAATTGGCAGTGACCCCTTGTGGTTTAACAAATTTATCGTGCGTCCTGGAGACCGAAGGTTACGTTTTTCGTAGGCCTATGCTAACCCCAGAGAAGGAGTAAAAAACCATATCTGCTTGAGTGGGACCAGTTTTGTGCCCACAAAACAAACACTACTAAAGAAAAAGAGCAGAGACTGAAGGCTAAAATTGGCAGTGACCCCTTGTGGTTTAACAAATTTATCGTGCGTCCTGGAGACCGAAGGTTACGTTTTTCGTAGGCCTATGCTAACCCCAGAGAAGGAGTAAAAAACCATATCTGCTTGAGTGGGACCAGTTTTGTGCCCACAAAACAAACACTACTAAAGAAAAAGAGCAGAGACTGAAGGCTAAAATTGGCAGTGACCCATTGTGGTTTAACAAAAGTACCGTGCGTCCTAGAGACCGAATATTACGTTTTTCGTAGGCCTATGCTAACCCCAGAGAAGGAGTAAAAAACCATATCTGCTTGAGTGGGACCAGTTTTGTGCCCACTAAACAAACACTACTAAAGAAAAAGGGCAGAGACTGAAGGCTAAAATTGGCTGTGACCCTTGGTGGTTTAACAAATTTATCGTGCGTCCTGGAGACCGAAGGTTACGTTTTTCGTAGGCCTATGCTAACCCCAGAGAAGGAGTAAAAAACCATATCTGCTTGAGTGGGACCAGTTTTGTGCCCACAAAACAAACACTACTAAAGAAAAAGAGCAGAGACTGAAGGCGAAAATTGGCAGTGACCCCTTGTGGTTTAACAAATTTATCGTGCGTCCTGGAGACCGAAGGTTACGTTTTTCGTAGGCCTATGCTAACCCCAGAGAAGGAGTAAAAAACCATATCTGCTTGAGTGGGACCAGTTTTGTGCCCACAAAACAAACACTACTAAAGAAAAAGAGCAGAGACTGAAGGCTAAAATTGGCAGTGACCACTTGTGGTTTAACAAATTTATCGTGCGTCCTGGAGACCGAAGGTTACGTTTTTCGTAGGCCTATGCTAACCCCAGAGAAGGAGTAAAAAACCATATCTGCTTGAGTGGGACCAGTTTTGTGCCCACAAAACAAACACTACTAAAGAAAAAGAGCAGAGACTGAAGGCTAAAATTGGCAGTGACCCCTTGTGGTTTAACAAGTTTACCGTGCGTTCTGGAGACCGAATGTTACGTTTTTCGTAGGCCCATGCTACACCAAAGAAAAGGGTTAAAAACCCATACCTGCTTGTGTGGGACCAGTTTTGTGCTAACAAAACAAATACTGCTAAAGAAGGGAAGCAGAGACTGAAAGCTAAAATTGGCAGTGACCCCTTGTGGTTTAACAAGTTTACCGTGCGTTCTGGAGACCGAATGTTACATTTTTCGTAAGCCTATGCTAACCCCACAGAAGGAGTAAAAAACCATATCTGCTTGAGTGGGGCCAGTTTTGTGCCCACAAAACAAACACTGCTAAAGAAGGGGAACAGAGACTGAAAGCTAAAATTGGCAGTGACCCCTGGTGGTTTAACAAGTTTACCGTGCGTCCTGGTGGCCGAAGGTTACGTTTTTCGTAGGCCTATGCTAACCCCAGAGAAGGAGTAAAAAACCATATCTGATGCTTGAGTGGGACCAGTTTTGTGCCCACAAAACAAACACTGCTGAACAAGGGGAACAGAGACTGAAAGTTAAATTGGCAGTGACCACTGGTGGTTTAACAAATTTACCGTGCGTCCAGGAGACCAAAGCTTACGTTTTTCGTAGGCCTATGCTAACCGCAGAGAAGGAGTAAAAATCCGTATCTGCTTGAGTGGGGCCAGTTTTGCACCCACAAAACAAACACTACTAAAGAAGGAAAGCAGAGTCTGAAAGCGAAAACGGCAGTGACCCCTGGTGGTTTAACAAGTTTACAGTGCGTCCTGGAGGCCGAAGGTTACGTTTTTCGTAGGCCTATGCTGACCCCAGAGAAGGAGTAAAAAACCATATCTGATGCTTGAGTTAAACCAGTTTTGTGCCCACAAAACAAACACTGCTAAAGAAGGGGAACAGAGACTGAAAGCTAAAATTGGCGGTGATCCCTGGTGGTTTAACAAGTTTACCGTGCGTCCTGGAGACCGAAGCTTACGTTTTTCATAGGCCTATGCTAACCACAGAGAGGGAGTAAAAACCATATCTGCTTGAGTGGGGCCAGTTTTGTGCCCTCAAAACAAACACTACTAAAGAACGGAAGCAGAGACTGAAGGCGAAAACGGCAGCGACCCCTGGTGGTTTAACAAATTTACCGTGCGTCCTGGAGACCGAAGGTTACGTTTTTCGTAAGCGTATGCTAACCCCAGAGAAGGAGTAAGACACCATATCTGATGCTTGAGTGGGACCAGTTTTGTGCCCACAAAACAAACACTGCTAAACAAGGGGAACAGAGACTAAAGGTTAAAATTGGCTGTGACCCCTGGTGGTTTAACAAGCTTACCGTGCGTCCTGGAGACTGAAGGTTACGTTTTTCGTAGGCCTATGCTAACCCCAGAGAAGGAGTAAAAAACCATATCTGCTTGAGTGGGACCAGTTTTGTGCCGACAAAACAAACACTACTAAAAAAGGGGAACAGAGACTGAAGGCTAAAATTGGTTTTGACCCCTGGTGGTTTAACAAGCTTACCGTGCATCCTGGAGACCGAAGGTTACGTTTTTCGTAGGCCTATGCTAACTCCAGAGAAGGAGTGAAAAACCATTTCTGTTTGAGTGGGACCAGCTTTGTGCACACAAAACAAACACTGCTAAAGAAGGGAAACAGACTGAAAGCTAAAATTGGCAGTGACCCCTGGTGGTTTAACAAGTTTACTGTGCTGTCCTGGAGGCCGAAGGTTACGTTTTTCGTAGGCCTATGCTGATCCCAGAGAAGGAGTAAAAAACCACATCTGATGCTTGAGTGGGACAAGATTTGTGCCCACAAAACAAACACTGCTAAACAAGGGGAACAGAGACTGAAAGCTAAAATTGGCAGTGACCCCTGGTGGTTTAACAAGTTTACTGTGCGTCCTGGAGACCAAAGCTTACGTTTTTCATAGGCCTATGCTAACCCCAGAGAAAGAGTAAAAAACCATATCTGCTTGAGTGGGGTCAGTTTTGTGCCCACAAAACAAACACTACTAAAGAACGGAAGCAGAGACTAAAGGCAAAAACGGCAGTGACCCCTGGTGGCTTAAGAAATTTACCGTGCGTCCTGGAGACCGAAGGTTACGTTTTTCGTAGGCCTATGCTAACCCCAGAGAAGCAGTAAAAAACATATCTGCTTGAGTGGGACCAGTTTGGTGCCCACAAAACAAACACTACTTAAGAAGGGGAAGAGAGACTGAAGGCAAAAATTGGCTGTGACCCCTGGTGGTTTAACAAGCTTACCGTGCGTCCTGGAGGCCGAAGGTTACGTTTTTCTTAGGCCTATGCTGATCCCAGAGAAGGAGTAAAAAACCATATCTGATGCTTGAGTGGGACAAGATTTGTGCCCACAAAACAAGCACTGCTAAACAAGGGGAACGGAGACTGAAAGCTAAAATTGGCAGTGACCCCTGGTGGTTTAACAAGTTTACTGTGCGTCCTGGAGACCAAAGCTTACGTTTTTCATAGGCCTATGCTAACCCCAGAGAAAGAGTAAAAAACCATATCTGCTTGAGTGGGGTCAGTTTTCTGCCCACAAAACAAACACTACTAAAGAACGGAAGCAGAGACTAAAGGCAAAAACGGCAGTGACCCCTGGTGGCTTAAGAAATTTACCGTGCGTCCTGGAGACCGAAGGTTACGTTTTTCGTAGGCCTATGCTAATCCCAGATAAGCAGTAAAAAACCATATCTGCTTGAGTGGGACCAGTTTGGTGCCCACAAAACAAACACTACTTAAGAAGGGGAAGAGAGACTGAAGGCAAAAATTGGCTGTGACCCCTGGCGGTTTAACAAGCTTACCGTGCGTCCTGGAGGCCGAAGGTTACGTTTTTCATAGGCCTATGCTGACCCCAGAGAAGGAGTAAAAAACTATATCTGCTGGAGTGGGGCCAGTTTTGTGCCCACAAAACAAACACTACTAAAGAAGGGAAGGAGAGACTGAAGGCGAAAACGGCAGTGACCCCTGGTGGTTTAACAAAATTACCGTGCGTCTTGGAGACCGAAGGTTACGTTTTTCGTTGGCCTATGCTAACCCCAGAGAAGGAGTAAAAAACCATATCTGCTTGAGTGGGACCAGATTTGTGCCCACAAAATAAACACTACTAAAGAGAAGGAGCAGAAACTGAAGGGTAAAATTGGCAGTGACCCTTTGTGGCTTAACAAGTTTACCGTGCTTTCTGGAGACCGAATGTTACGTTTTTCGTAAGCCTATGCTAACCCCAGAGAAGGAGTAAAAAACCATATCTGCTTGAGTGGGGCCAGTTTTGTGCTGAGAAAACAAACACTACTAAAGAAGAGAAGCAGAGACTGAAGGCAAAAACGGCAGTGACCCCTGGTGGTTTAACAAATTTAACGTGCGTCCTTGAGATCGAAGGTTGCGTTTTTCGTAGGCCTATGTTAACCCCAGAGAAGGAGTAAAAAACCATATCTGTTTGAATGGGACCAGTTTGGTGCCCACAAAACAAACACTACTGAAGAAGGGGAACAGAGACTGAAGGCTAAAATTGGCTGTGACCCCTGGTGGTTTAAGAAGCTTACCGTGCGTCCTGGAGACCGAAGGTTACGTTTTTCGTAGGCCTATGCTAACCCCAGAGAAGGAGTAAAAAAACATTGGCTGTGACCCCTGGTGGTTTAACAAGCTGACCGTGCGTCCTGGAGACTGAAGGTTACGTTTTTCGTAGGCCTATGCTAACCCCAGAGAAGGAGTAAAAAACCATATCTGCTTGAGTGGGACCAGTTTTGTGCCGACAAAACAAACACTACTAAAAAAGGGGAACAGAGACTGAAGGCTAAAAGTGGCTGTGACCCTTTGTACCTTAACAAGTTTACCGTGCTTTCTGGTGACCGAATGTTACGTTTTTCGTAGGCCTATGCTAACCCCAGAGAAGGAGTAAAAAACATATCTGTTTGAGTGGGACCAGTTTGGTTCCCACAAAACAAACACTACTAAAGAAGGGGAACAGAGACTGAAGGCTAAAATTGGCTGTGACCCCTGGTGGTTTAACAAGCTTACCGTGCGTCCTGGAGACTGATGGTTACGTTTTTCGTAGGCCTATGCTAACCCCAGAGAAGGAATAAAAAACCATATCTGCTTGAGTGGGACCAGTTTCGTGCCGACAAAACAAACACTATTAAAAAAGGGGAACAGAGACTGATGGCTAAAATTGGCTGTGACCCTTGGTGGTTTAACAAGCTTACCGTGCGTCCTGGAGACTGAAGGTTACGTTTTTCGTAGGCCTATGCTAACCCCAGAGAAGGAGTAAAAAACCATATCTGCTTGAGTGGGACCAGTTTTGTGCCGACAAAACAAACACTACTAAAAAAGGGGAACAGAGACTGAAGGCTAAAAGTGGCTGTGACCCTTTGTACCTTAACAAGTTTACCGTGCTTTCTGGAGACCGAATGTTACGTTTTTCGTAGGCCTATGCTAACTCCAGAGAAGGAGTAAAAAACCATATCTGCTTGAGTAGGACCGGCTTTGTGCCTACAAAACAAACACTACTAAAGAAAAAGAGCAGAGACTGAAGGCGAAACTGAGAGTGATCCCGGGTGGTTTAACAAATTTACCGTACTTCCTTGAGTCCGAAGGTTACGTTTTTCGTAGGCCTATGCTAACCCCAGAGAAGGAGTGAAAAACCATATCTGCTTGAGTGGGACCAGTTTTGTGCCCACAAAACAAACACTACTAAAGAAAAAGAGCAGAGACTGAAGGCGAAAATGACAGTGATCCCGGGTGGTTTTACAAATTTACCGTGCGTCCTGGAGACCGAAAGGTTACGTTTTTCGTAGGCCTATGCTAACTCCAGAGAAGGAGTAAAAAACCATATCTGCTTGAGTAGGACCGGCTTTGTGCCTACAAAACAAACACTACTAAAGAAAAAGAGCAGAGACTGAAGGCGAAAATGAGAGTGATCCCGGGTGGTTTAACAAATTTACCGTACTTCCTTGAGTCCGAAGGTTACGTTTTTCGTAGGCCTATGCTAACCCCAGAGAAGGAGTGAAAAACCATATCTGCTTAAGTGGGACCAGTTTTGTGCCCACAAAACAAACACTACTAAATAAGGGGAGCACAGACTGAAGGCGAAAATTTAATTCCTCACGTGACAGATGATCAATCGGAAATCAATTTCACATGTGACAGAGAATCAATCGGAAATCAATTTCACACGTGACAGAGGATCAATTCCACACGTGACAGATAATTCCACACGTGACAGAGGATCAATCGGAACCTGAAGATTTCCCTAAGCCCTGCAATTATGAGAAATGTTTCAGAGAATGTGTGTGTCCCAATAGAAGATTGAAAATAATGTGTTGTGACTTTTGCAAAAGATTACGAAACTTATGCAAAGGAAGTTCTTCAGACAACTGTAAAACTCCATATATGTAATCCAGTTGAAAGGTTGAAATGAAAATGCATACAATCTCTTTTTTTGCACCATATTATACTTTACTATCTACTCCATTGTACCAAGTTTAAAATTCAGTGATAAATAAAGATTTGTTTTCGCTTATATTCCAAGAGTTTTACTCAGAAAACCGGAATTTTGTCTCTTTTTATTGAAATACGCTTTATCTAAAATACTGGTTATATCAATAAATGTGTAATAACCGAATTTGTGTGCCTTCTAAAAAGGAGTCAAATGAACTTTGTATAAATAAAATCGGAAGACTGGAAGCGGAGATACGTATAAAATAAAATGCATTGTTATGGCGGCCGTTTTCCAATATGGCGGCCAAACGACCATGACCTGAACGATATGACTAACTTTTTTAAACATTCCTATAGGCGTGTTATGAGATCCAGCAATAAAACTTTGGGGACACAGAAGAGCATGCGGGACATGAGCTAGCTCCTATACTAAATGTAAATTTAGTTACTTCTCGGCTGTTTACTCACTGAACGATACATTACTTCCTGGAAGAGCTTTTACGATTTGGCAACAGTGGCAGTCAACCAGAGCTAGATGAGAATGTTAACCTTAAATGCAGAGAGATTTGTATACGATAGAGATATAACGATTTATGCACAGTAGAACCCGCTTATGACGAGCCGTATTTAGCGAAATCTCAGATTTAAACAAGTACTTTCGTTTGGCATAATGTTAATTCAAAGCTAATTTGATGGGTCTTAACGAATGCAAAGTAAAAAAAAAAGAATAATAAATTTCCCAAATTTCACGAGGCAGAGAAAATCTGCTGCGCAGTGTCTTGAAATTGAGAAACAGAAATGCTGGCATGCAGGAAGAAATTGCAACGAGCTAGGCGAATTGTTGTGTGCTCGTGGAGCAGTTTGATTGTAAAGCTATGGAGAGAGATAGATAGATAGAGATAGATAGATAGATAGATAGAGAGAGAGAGAGAGAGAGAGAGAGAGAGAGAGTGGGAGAGAGAGACACACACAGAAAGAGAGGGAGTAGGAGAGACAGCAAGAGTGAGAGAAAGAGACAGAGAGTAAGAGAGAGAAGCAGACAGGAAAAGCGCGCGCGAGAGAGACAGAGAGACAGTGGGAAAGGCACAAAAGGTGACAGAGGCAGACAGAAAAAGTGAGAGAGAGACAGAGTGAGAGTGAGAAAGAGAGACAGAGAGAAAGAGTGAGAGAGACAGGCAGAAAGAGACGGTGAGAGAGACAGTAAAAGTGATAGAGAGACAGACAGAAACAGAGAGAGATAGAAAAGATAGAAAAAAGAGATAGTTTGAGAGACATTAAAAGTGCAAGAGAGATGCAGACAGAGAGACCGAGAGAGAGAGAGAGAGAGAGAGAGAGAGAGAAAGAGAGAGGCAGATAGAAAGAGAGAGAGAGAGAGGCAGACAGAAAGAGCGAGAGAGAGACAGACAGTGAAAGAGAAAAACAGAGAGATAGAGAGTGAGAGCGACGGAGAAAGAGAGAGAGAGTGAGGGAGAGACAGTGAGAGTAAGAAAGCGTTAGATAGATAGATAGATAGAGAGAGAGAGAGAGAGAGAGAGAGAGAAAGAGAGAGAGTGAGGGAGAGACAGTGAGAGTAAGAAAGGGATAGATAGATAGATAGAGAGATATAGAGAGGGAGAGACAGTGAGAGTAAGAAAGAAAGAGAGAGAGAGAGAGAGAGAGAGAGAGAGAGAGAGAGAGAGACAGTGAGAGTAAGGAAGATATAGATAGACAGAGAGAGAGAGAGACGGAGAGAGAGAGAGAGAGAGAGAGACAGAGAGAGAGAGAGAGAGAGAGAGAGAGAATACATCAAATTCTCAACAAGCGAGTTGTGGAAGTGACTTACTGCGCAACCCACTCCAAGGAGCCATTGGAATATCTCGTCAGCAGAGTTGAAAACAGGATACCTACTTCTAGGCAAAAAGGCCAGTGGAGAAATAGGAGACGAGAACTCTTGGCCACCGTCGTGTGCAGTGGAGAAATAGGAGAGGAGAACTCTTGGCCACCGTCGTGTGCAGTGGAGAAATAGGAGACGAGAAATCTTGCCCACCGTCGTGTGCAGTGGAGAAATAGGAGACGAGAAATCTTGCCCACCGTCGTGTGCAGTGGAGAAATAGGAGAGGAGAAGTCTTGGCCACCATCGTGTGTAGTGGAGAAATAGGAGAGGAGAACTCTTGGCCACCGTCGTGTGCAGTGGAGAAATAGGAGACGAGAAATCTTGCCCGCCGTCGTGTGCAGTGGGAAAATAGGAGAGGAGAAGTCTTGGCCACCGTCGTGTGCAGTGGAGAAATTGGAGAGGAGAACTCTTGGCCACCGTCGTGTGCAATAGCCCTTGACTGTGCGGAAAATTTCCAACTTTTTATTTTATTTTTTTAAAGAACAGACTACGGCGATGACGAGGTATTTAATGCAGTAAGTGGAATTCTGCACAAAAATTAAGGGAACATAAACATAAAGCAAAACAACCAACATCAGATTCTTTTCTGAAAATGTTTCCACACAATGTCTGTTTCAGAGTTCTCAGCTATTATGGATTCATATAAGTGCTTATTTTATTTTAATTTGCACTACTGTAGTTAACTAACTAAATCTTTCAAGTTTAATTACTATAAATATACACTGCTGGCCACCCAAAATGCAACACCAAGAAGGAAGCATCCGATTGGCCTGAAGTACGCAGCATGCGTCGCCCGCGAGAGGACATGCAAACAATTAGCATTGCAGGTATGCAAATCACATGCGCCCGGCACGCCGCCGAGAAGCACTGTAGGGAGGGTGTACAGGAGGCGTGGTGTAAGTAGTGGAAGTGTGTTGTGCTGCAGGACCTGTGCGTGGGAAGCTTCCTGATGCCTCGTAGCAGAATACGGCAGTCATTCCAGCACGTTTCGGAGTTCGACAGAGGACGTACCGAGACATCGGCGCCCGTGTGCGACGACATCCAGCCACAGTGAGGCGAGTATGGATTCGGAGGGTGCAGGAGGGACAGACGGACCTACATGAGCGATTGCCGCAGCCGCGGCACACCACCGCTGTCGCGATTAGCCACTATTCGTTCTCTGAGGACCGTCATGTTGCGCGGCGGGCATTGACGGCTCGTACCGTCACATCACGAACGTTAGTGCAGGAATTAGGGTGTGTTGCGCGACAACCTGTGTCAGCACGTACCGTTCGACGTCGTCTGCAGGAGCGGGGACTTGCTGAACGGCTCCTATTGCTCAGATTACCATTGACGATACACCACCGGCGAGTGCGGCGGCAGTGGGCCGTTGAACGCCGCACCTGGACTATGGAATGGCACGACATTGTCTTCTCCGATGAATCCCGCTTCTGCCTGCAACACCACGATGGTTGGATCAGCGTGTGGCGGCACCGCGGCGAGAGACTGTATGACGCTTGCATTATGCGTTGTCATACCGGTCCGTCGCCTAGCGTTATGGTTTGGGGCGCAATGGGAAGTGACACCCGCACCCCTCTGGTACACATCGCCGGTACACTCAACATCCACCGCTACATCTCCGACGTTTTGGAGTCTGTAGTCCTCCCTTACCTGCAAGACCTGCCAGCGGCCACGTTTCAACAGGATAATGCGAGCCCGCACGTGGTACGCATCGTGCAACAATTCTTCACGGCCCACCAAGTATCACTGCTACCGTGGCCCGCCTGTTCTCCCGATATGTCGCCCGTCGAACACGTCTGGTCGCTGATCGGCAACCGAGTGTCTTGGCAAGCACCACCCGCGGCTACGCCTGATGAACTGTGGCAACGTGTGAAAGCAGCCTGGACCGACATACCCCAAACCCACATCCAAAGCCTCTTTCGTTCGATGCCGCGGCGTGTAGCGGCCGTTATTGCCAGCCATGGGGGCCACACGAACTGTTGATGGGTGCGTGTTCCGCAAGTCGCACGGGCCTGTAAGCTCAATCGTTTCATCTTTGTATCTGTTGTTATGTGTCCGGTAAATCTGGCTTTGCTATCTGGTGTCCTTCTTGGTGTTTCATTTTGGGTGGACAGCAGTGTAGTATTAGCATATTGGTATTGATGTCTGTTATGATGCCTCTTGGATTTTCGACTGAGTGGAACAATAAGCAAGGGTTCATTATTAAATATTAATAAGTATTAATTCTATGTACCCAATCGTCGTGATCTTTATCGTAGTAAACTACACAGTAGAGTCGCATTATTGTGACCACCTCCTACTCTTGACGTCAACAGCGCGTAGCCAATGAAAGAAGGTACGCGTAGTGAGCTGGCTTGGTGCGTATATAAAGTATGCTGTAGGCATTCTGAAAACATATCACTCGTTACTGTCTTGGATATAAGGAGCAATTTGTCAGATTCCCAAAATGGATTATTATCGGCTTTTGGGCCAAGTGTGGCAGTATTTCTGAAACAGCGCAGTTTGTGAACTGTTCGCGTGCTTCTGTAATTAAATTGTATCGTGATTGGAGAAATGTCACCATTGCGGATAAGTGACGTGGAAACTGTGGAGCACCACGTGCCATTGGTGTGAGAGTTGAACGTTGGTTTCGAAGGTGCGTGCGTGCGTGTAGCATCAGCAAACTTGTGAATTTCACCAGGTCTCTGATGCTACCTCCTCTGCTATACCATATTCGTGAGCCCAAATGGCTAATCAACAAGCTTCTAAACAAACTCATCTAGTGACATTTTCAGTTTCCTCTTCTAAAGTACTGCGTCTCACGGTCCCTGATTCTCGGAATGAAGTACAACTCATTCATAACCGCGCTGTTGGTTTTGACGCGTTGAATAACACTAATACTTCTTCTTTTACAGCGGTGGGTACCCCTTACACCGGATGATTTTGGTGATATTGCCCGCACAGTGTAAGATATTGTTGTTTATCTGAAGTCTGTTTGAGCGAAAGATAACTTGATGGCTAGTGGTCTGGATATTAAGTCTGGTCATCCCGAAACCACTCGGTCACCTTTCTGTGAAAGTCATGTTTACGAATAAAACTCCGGTTGTTCCTGATTCAGTTATACATGATGTGAAAAAAAACAACATGGGAAGTTCTAAGCCCGATGAGGAGCATGCGGGCTATCTTCTCTGATGTAAAATTTGGGCATGTCTGTACCTTCCGAAAAGTTGCTCGCGTTGTCTTTCCTGATGAAGCGGCTGCCATTGCTTTTTTGTGGCTCACCGTAGTAACACTTTCTGACTGGAATTACAGAACATATGTTCATGTGGGTGACACATGTTTTTATTGTACACAAGATGGTCATGTACGAGCGGAATGCTCTCATCTTTTGCATCAGCGTGCATCAGCACTTTCTCACAGTCTGGAAACTGTGGAAAAGCCTTCACAGCCGTCAACTCCCTTTTCTTAATCTTTTGTTGTAGCTAATGTTACGGCTCTTGGAAAACAGACCAGCCTTTCCCCGCCACCAACCCTGTCAGCAGCTGATCCCCAGCAAAAACACAATTGCTGGGAAACTGCTGGCCACCAGCTGGCAGTGATGGGTCACTGCTGGCTGAAATCTGCCGCTCACGGCCCGGTAGCGCTCCGTTGGTGGCGGCGCTATCAGTTGGCGAGCCATTGATGGCCCTGAAGCATTGCCGTGAATTGTGGGCCTCCAGGCAAGTGCCACTAGTGGCCCGTTGCTGGCAACCAATGTAACCCCAACAGCAGGTGGAAGCAACGGGACTGCGCATACGCAGAAGCAACACTTGCGGTATCTCTCATGGTACTAATTAGTTGAAGACGACGCTTTCACCATCGTGTTATTTTAGTGGATGTTAATAAAAAAATCCATATGTAGAGAGGCGAATTAATTTCCTATTGAAATTCCACGTCGACTAAGATATCAGATTAAGCCACGAAATGCTAGATTACAGCCATGAAATACACCCACTTCATTCCCATGAATAACAATTCATGGAATGAAGTGGGTGAATAACAAGAAAAAATTTTAAACCGTTTGAAACAAATGTCCTGGAAAAGCATTAAAAACGTTTGTTGAAAAAAAGAATTATACGCGTACAAAATTTATTAATTATTTGAAAGAAAAAAAAGCAACGCTATGTGAATATAATGTACATGGGTTGAATACACAAGACTGGGAGGAATTCGCTTCTAAAAATAACGAGAAGTTAAATAAAATATCTTTCCTCTTTAAAACAAATGTAGCTTCGGACAACGGAAAGGAAAGATACAACGTTGAAAATGTAACAGAATGTGACATGAACCCGGGTAAATATATATTTATTCAACAATCTCCTTTTAAAACGACAAGGACAGTACAAAACTTTGGAAAGCGACTCTAAGTATGCACACTCCTGGAAAATGAATGAAGTTGCCTTAAGGTAAAAAAAAAAAACTATCGTTACGTTGAAAAAAATAAATTTATGAATTATATGAAACTGCCTTTTATGAAAAATACCTCGCAATATTGTAAAATGTAAGTAGGAACCATTCGATTACACATTCCACACGAAACAGACAGCTTCAAGCCCTCGCTCGTGCGTGGCAAATTAGTCCGGTCGGTTTAGAGCTCAGCTCCCACGCCAACGGCCCACGTTCGTACCCACTGAGATTCAAACGGGCGTTTTTCCGGTTTGTTGATAAAATTTCCCCATCGCAGTGCTATAATTCACAAGTTTCGTGCGGGTAGAAGGAAAAAAGTTGCAGCTTTGGGAAACTGCGCGTTGTCCTTGATTTTTTTTATGGCTACTACTGGGAAATTGGCGGACAAGATTCGGCAAGCCACCAGTTACGTCACGTGGTTGCTGGTTGCCACTACCGGCAAACTAGCGGACCACATTAGGCTAGCCGTCATTTCTGGCACGTGCTTGCAGGGCCGCTGAAGGGCCAGTTATGACGGCTACTGCCTGTGATGGACAACTGATGGCCCTGTTATGGCATATGACAACTGATGGGGGGCCAACTGTTGGCCTGAACTGCTGGCCCTTCTGTTGGCCGCCCGGACATTTTGTTGACGGTTCGGCAGCGACAACATAGTGCTGGCTGCCAGCAACGGCCCAGTGCTGGCCCAGCAAAACTATTTTTGCTGTCACACCGGTTTCACAATGACTAAACATACGAAGTTTTCCAAAATACAGATGCCGACCTCATCTTGTGTGTGAGCTCTTCCTCACTCTCTAGAGACTGTTGAAAAGCCACCAAAGATGAAGCTCTCCCTCCTCAGTCTGTACATTCTGTTGTAGTTAATGTTCCGGCTTTAGGAGAACACATTCTTACCCTTCCCCACCATTAGCTCTCTCTCAGCAGTTGATCGCTCAATTTAAAAATAACCGAACTAACAAAGTCTTCCAAGATGAACCTCATCATGCTGTGCCTCGTACGCCTTACAAACACGATGCAACTGAAACGTTCACTAGACTTCTATTGCTGCAGTGAATGATTGCACCTGATGTTGCAGTGTAAGATCCAAAGACGATGATATGGACGTAGATGCTCAAGCATTTTCCCGGTAGCGTCCAGCATCTGAAATGGTAACAGAACGTTCGATCTCTGATTATCATGTTGCGTCTCCTTCCAAGCATCAACAACCGCCACTTTCTGCAGTAGAGGAGTCCTTTTCATCGACGCTGGTGTCTGGCGGGAGTCACCACACCCATCTGGTATGTCTTACTTCCGGATTAAACAGAGAAAATCGTATGTTGATCTGCGTGAACTCGAATATCTTCAGCAATTGGACATGCCTTGCGGGTGCATGTCTTCTGAGAATCTCGTTGCTATTAAAACATCACATACCACAAAGTAGAAGACACTTATGCTGGATACACCATGACCTACAGAGCCTTGTTGCTCAAATTCAGTCTATCATTACGCTTCTTGATGTCAAGCATCCTGCTGGAAGGGCTCTGAAAAGACGATTTCGCAAACTCGTCAAGACTCTTATTCCAGGAGCTTAGAAATGTGTCAAAAGCTGTGAAAACATGATTACATTTTCTACATTATATTGTAGGGGGATGTCAAAGCTCTTAATGAGTGCAGTTCCCTTACAAGAAATTCAACCGTTTTCTCCAAATGTTTTAACCATTTAAGCGGCTCCTGCATCTGAACCGAATGGTGCCCCAAACTTTGTAAGCTCCCCAAACAGAAATGCCAATATAGCGGCCGGGTTTCATGAAAGCTACGAAACAATTGCTTTCCACCTCTCATCTCAGCGGTACCGCCCATAAACCTGCGGATGCTGGTAAGCTCTCCGATATTGTCTTTTGTTTTTTTTTCTCCATACGCCAAGGCATGATGGGAAAAGGAAAGTCCCCCTAACGAGTACATCATGTCCCCGTGTAGAAACAAGGGCCTCAAACATTTTTTCCCTCGTTTCTCAGGTTCCGTCGCCGTGTCAGTTAGACAACGGACACGAATCATTCAGAAAGTACACGTGGCCGTTCTTCTTCCTGAATGAGACTTTGAATAACACAGATATTCGATGCTCAGGTTCAGTCGTTCCAGCCGCCTTCGGCCCACTTTTTCGACTGTGAATGTATTCGTTCCAGCTTATGTCAGCCTATTTTGCTAACCACGAGTTAACTCGTTTCAGCCGGTTAAAGGGTTAAGAGACGAACTACTCGCAGTTCACTATGTATCATATATGGTGCGCATGGCCGTATGTATTTCCTCCTGATATGTTATAACTACTCCAAGTTCTGGTATTGCAACTGTCCTCCACAACCCTTTACGGCAAATTTAGTGAGTATCAAATTGTTGATCAATATTATGGGTCCCTTATTTATCGGGTGCGCAACTTAATTCTCGGCACCTAACCGCAAGCGACCATAGAACGTCGGCAAATGCAAATAGCTGTGTGCGTAATGGCCGATTGCAGCGCCATCTAACAGCTTTCAAGGCAACCGTAACCGCTCACAGCAGTTAAACAGAAGGGACGAAAGTTGACGGTGAAAGCAATGTCGTTCGAGAAGCAACATTTGAGGCACTGCCTCCTGTTTGCGTTTCAGCTGAAAAAAGTGCCGCGAAAGCTCAGCAAAAGATCTGTGCTGCTTTGGGTGAGGCTGTTGTGTCCTACAGTACGTGTAAGAAGTGGTTCCTGCGGTTTAAGCAAGGAAATTTCAATCTCCGTGATGCAGAACGTTCGGGACAGCCACAGAAACTTGACGATGAGGAACTGGAACAACTGTTGGACGTGGATCTCTGTTGCACTGAGTCAGAGCTCGTCCAGGAACTCGGAGTAACACGGCAAGCCATTGCAAAGCGCCTGCACAAGCTTGGACGGATTCACAAGGAGGGCCGTTGGGAGCCCCACCAACTCACAACTGCGAACAAGTCTAGGCGCTACGATGTTGCTGTGTCCTTGCTCTCCAAATTCAAGAAGAAGGATTTCCTCCACAAGATTTTGACCTGTGATGAGAAGTGGGTTCTCTACGATAATCCTAAGCGGCGCAAATCATGGGTTTATCCAGGCCAGCCTACCACCAGTACCGCCAAACCGAATATCAATGGCAGGAAGTTGTTGCTGTGCATATGATGGGACCAGCGCAGTGTCGTACACTATGAGTTGCTCAAACCTGGTGAAATGTTCAATGCTGAGCGTTATTGTCAGCGACTCATTCGTGTGAGTGACGCAACGGAGGCGAAAAGGCTATACACCGGCAAGGGCAGAAGGTCGATCCTATTGCGTCAGGATAACGCGCGTCCTCACACCGCGGAAACGACTTTAAACGCGATCCCTGACCTGGGATGGGAGATTTTGTCCCACCCTGCGTATTTTCCAGACTTCGCCCCGTCGGATTATCACTTCTTTCGCTCCCTGCAACATCACCTGAGTGATACGCACTTCACTTCTGTCGAGGAAGTCAACACAAGTATTGATGATTTTATCAACTCGAAACAGCCCTCTTTTTTCCGCAGTGGCATTCGGCAGCTCACTGACCGATGACTCAAATGTATCCAAAACGACGGGCATTATTTCCGTGATTAGGAAGTATTATTCTAACCTCCTTGCCCACACCCCACAGTATTGTTTTTTTTAAATTGCGAAGTGTAATTTTTAATAGTAATAGAAGTAACTATTAAAAATATTAGACGTAAAAAAATACAATAGAAGTAACTTTTTTTCTACATGCTATTGCTAACATGATACCAAATAATTATGAGGATTAGGATTTGAACACGCTTTTATACATGGACTCCATTCTTCTTCTGAATACTTTATTTGCACATGAACTCCATTCTTCTTCTGAATACTTTATTTGCACATGAATCCCATTCTTGTTTCCTTTTGTGTGAACTTGAGTCTTATGTTTTCACAAAAATGTTTCTTCCGAGTACTTTTTCATATTTAAAAAGAATGTTTTTCTCTATTGACAAAACAGCCAAGTTGCTCGAATGGGCATGTCCTTGTGTGGCTCTAAGATATATCTCGTTTCTTTTTAATAGAGAAAAACTTCTTTCGGCAGTTGCAGTTGATGGAAAGTTTAATATTAGGTCTGCTAATTTGTACAGCGGAGTAAACACTATGTACAACTTTATGTAACAAGCAATGTCTTACTTATTTGTTTTGTATTCATTAAGGGAATGAAACACCTTCAGTTCATTTTTTAGTCGAGCTGCATCAAAATTTGAAGCATAGATTTTTAAATTCTGCCAGTAGACGTTCAGGGGAGCTTTCACATAATTTATCAAAATATCAAAAAAAAAAAAAAAAACAAAAAAAAAAAAAACCCACGAATTTAAGGTGTAATATCGCTGATTTTAATTCATTGACACTTCACACAAACTTAAACAACTCTCGCGAAAAAGGCGCGGTTACACGTGACAGCACGCAAGTGACTGAGATAGTCCAAGGCTTCTCTTTTTCTGAGCGAACCGTTGCTCAGAAGCAATGGTCTATTCACCTCCTTTCGCGCATTCATGTTGTCATGGAAACGCTAGCAGCCGATTGTATCGAAATTCTTCGCATCAGGAATAGCGAAGACTCTCGAAGACCTGCTTGCGTTATGCAGTTGGTCATCGCTCGTCAGATTGATTCTCATAACCCAAAGAAACGAATCCGTTCGTGTTTTTTTTCGCACCAAAAGCATCGACATACCTTAATACCGTTGATAATTGAACTTTATTTGTGTATATTTAATTGACTTTTATTTGTGCAATCTCTGGGCTTCGCAAGCCTAGAATATACGCCAGTGATATACGCCTATCACCGTCCCACAAAGTATTTCCTTTCGTTGAAACGACATAAACGCTCAGCGCAATACTTTTCTATTTTGCGGTCCGCTTCTGGTAACCTTATTGTCCCCTTCTGGCACATATACGTGCATTCTCATTTTGTTGACAGAGCTTGTAACAGTCGGCCGCTGTTACATGCACCTTCTATTGCGGATCTGTTTCAAGACTTTGCACGCCTTACTTCGACTGAAGCTATACCGTTTTACCCTGGCCTCCGAATTCCTCAGACATCAATACAATTGAGCATCTGTGGTCTGTGTTGGAACAGCAAATCCGATCTGTGGGGTCTCAACTATGCAACATACAAAAGTTAAAGGATCTGCTGGTAATATCTTTGCACCAGATACTACAAGCCACATTTAGAAATCTTGTAGAGTCCAAGCCTTACAAGAGACTAAGGATCTGCTGGTAATGTGTTGATACCAGATACCACAAGACACTTTTAGAAACCTTGTAGAGTCTAAGAATCTGCTGGTAATGTGTTGGTACCAAACACCACAAGACACCTTTAGAAACCTTGTAGAGAGTCCAAGCCTTACAAGAGTCTGAGAATCTGCTGGTAATGTGTTGGTACCAAATACCACAAGACACCTTTAGAAATCTTGTAGAGACCAAGGCTTACAAGAGCTAAAGGATCTGCTGGTAAAATGCTGGCACCAGATACCACAAGATATCTTTCGAAATCTTGTAATTTCTATATCTCTCAGAGTAAGAACTGTTTTGACGGCACGTAGTGGACCAACGTGATATAAAGCAGGTGGATATTATGTTTTTGGCTCTTCGGTGTATTTCATCGCCCGTCTCTATGATTCGTTCGACATGCGCTATGTGGCAATCGGCTGGCCTGGTTTTGGCGATCCTACAAGTGTGATCTTTTCCCTTTTTTAGCGTATTGATGGTTAATTCTTACCAAATATCCTTCTTCGTCATTCTTGTTGGGATTACCAGATGGTGCAAGTTGATTAAGCCTCTGAGTTTCGCCAGTGTGCAAATTACATCCGCGTAACAAAAGACAGCGTCTTCACTAGAATTTCTTTGCAACGTTTTCCTTTTCCGCACCTGTTTCATTCTTGATTGACCACCTTTGTTTTGACACTTCTGTCACACGTACAAAAGCTCAGATATAATTGCTTTTAGCATAGAAACTCGTCTTTTCCACAGAGATATACATGTCAAACAAACTCTGGGTTAGTTCTCAGAACAGCTCATTTGAGCAAGTCTTTTGTAAAACAAAAAGTGCCGCCCCGGTGGCGCAGTGGTCTAAGCGATGGTTTCCGATCATTTGTTCGGAAGGGGTACGGGTTCGAATCCTGGTGAGGCATGGATGTTGTGTTTGTCTTACGGCACTGGCTCTCTCCCTTCCCTGGAACCAGTGGCATTAAAAAAAGGGGTCTCTCCCTTCCATGGAACTAGTAACCCAAAATTAGGGACGGGCGACTGCTTAGAGCGAATTTAGTTGCTCACGGTAGTCATTAAACCTCCAATTATAATAAAAAATAGGCCAAGGTGCCTGTAACACGGTATTAGAGGAAAACGTAAGCGTGCCATTAAAAATAAAGGACCCTGAAGCCTCAGTGAAGGGGTCATCTTACTATACAACATCGCGAGCTCCTAAGGGGCAGACCCTGGATCAGCCTCCTTACAGTCCAGACCTGTTCCCTTGCGATTTCCAATTCTTCGGTCCGGTGAAAAAGAAACGGAAAGGATGTAAAAACAACAATAACAATACATTTTATTCTTGCTGTTACATGCAGGATTTATAAATATACATCAATAGTTTTGTATTATAGAGAACAGCAAGCGAGAATCAAAGAAAAGGCCTCAGAGAGTTTTGGCAAAAGGCCTCATTTCCCAGATATATAGACAAGCAAGCACAGGTTCATCAAACAAAGCAGTAATGTTAAGTGTTAGTTATATTTTAAATAATTTGTTTTTTATTATTACGTTTTTAAAATTTAACTTACTTAACAAGTATTTTTTTAGTTTATTTTTGAATAAGTTTAGATTATTTATTATAATCAACTCTACAGGCATTGCATTACAAAATCCAGGACCAACATAATATAAAATCCGTTTTATCATGATAGTGTTTGGATATATGGGGTTCAATAATGATCTCTGTCTCGTTTCATAATTACAAGTATGAAAATTCAATTCAATGATATCTGTGTATAAATTATGTTTTATTCTTCGGAACATTAGTTTACCGATTTTGAAATCAAATAATTGTTTAACAGATTAAATTCCGTAATTGTTAGGGTTGACATGGATATGATGAGAAGTGAAAAGTGGGAAGTTGGCATAAGAAGCAGAATTTGTTTTTAAGTCTAATCATCATCATCATCATCATCATCAATGTCAACCATTATCAATCAACTTCTGGACGAAGGTCTCCCCAAGTTTCCTCCACAACGGTCTGTCTTGTGCCAGTCTCCTCCATGTCACTCCCACATACTTTCGAATTTCATCCACCCAACTCCCATGTGGTCTTCTTCTGGGTCTTTTCCTTTCCCTTGGAATCCAATCTAAAATTTCGGCTGTCCATCAATGGTCTGTCCTTCTGGCAGTATGTCCAGCCCATTGCCATTTCAGGGATTTTACTCTGATCATGATGTCTTCCACTCTTGTCATTTTTCGGATCCACGAGTTCCTCTTCTTATCTCTCCTGGTTACACCAAGCATGCACCTCTCCATGTTGCTTTGAGTTGTCTGCAGCCTTTGTATGTTTCTTTTAGTTAAGGTCCACGTCTCTGCACCATACGTAAGCACTGGAAGGATGCATTGATCAAACACTTTTCTTTTAAGACATAGTGGCATATTGCTCTTGAAAATTATGCTGTTTCTTCCAAAAGCTCTCCAGGCAAGTTTTGTACGCCAATTAATTTCTTCATCAATGTGACCCTCACTTGACATCTGCTGTCCAAGATAAACGTACGTGTCTGTTATCTCCAGCTTTTCTCCATCAATCGATAAATCTTCATTTCTTGTAAAAGCATTGAACATCACTTTTGTCTTCTGAAAGTTCATTTTTAATCCCACTTCTTTACTCTTGTCAGCAAGTTCCTGGATCATACTCTGCAGCTCTGATGGGGTAGTTGCAAAAATGACTACGTCATCAGCAAAACGAAGATGGGTTCGATAATCTCCATTAATCTTTATCCCTTTGTTTTCCCAGTTCAGTGATTGAAAGACATTTTCCAATGTGGCATTAAAGAGCTTCGGAGATATGGTGTCACCTTGTCTCACTCCCTTTCCAATTTTTACGTGTATTGTATTTTCAAACAGCCTAATCTTTGCACTTGCATTTTCATAGATGTTATTAATAATATTAATGTATGCATCTTCAATACCGCAGGATTTCAGAGCCATTGTAACTGCTGATTGTTTCACCGAATCAAAGGCTTTTTTCATAATCGATAAAAGCCATGCACAATGGAAGTTCATATTCCCTCGCTCTTTCAATTAGTTCTCTCAGCACGTGGATATGATCTATTGTGCTGTAGCCACTCCTGAATCCAGCTTGTTCTCTCGGTTGAGCCATGTCCAGTGTTACCTTCAAGCGGTGTGAAAGAACTTTAGTGAAGATTTTATAAACCACTGATAGGAGGCTGATAGGTCTGTAGTTTCTGAGATCCTCAATGTCACCTTTCTTATGTAGCAGGATCATTGTAGCGTTGTTCCAATTCTCAGGAATCTTTCCTTCATTAAGGCATCGAGTGAAAATATTTGGGCGAGTACTGTTTCGATTTCTTCACTTGCTTAACCTTATGTAGTTATTCTGTAATATTTGTAGTTTATTGGTATTGGTTTCCGTGGTTTCTCCCTATGAGGAAAAGCAATAATTAATATGTGATAACATGAGTGTGTAGTATAAAAGTTTAAGTGTCTTAGTAGTTAGATTAGACATAATTTGTTTACAATCCCAATATTTTTAGAGATTCGATTTGCAATTTAATATATAGGGTTATTCCATCTTGGTCAGAATTTAAAATCATTCCCAGATACTCAAAAATTTGTACTATATCAATAGGTGTATTATACAAAAGTAAATATGGAACTTGCAATACTCATAAATATAAAGATTCTGTCACGCAAAACACGATAATCAACTTGGACAACAACCACGTTTCACCAAATGATGAAACATTGAGTTTGCACATTTAATCTGATTTTAAAAAGGTATGTACAAGTTTAAAAGCATGCGACAGTTAAAACGCGAGATCTTTCGATCACACTAGTAATCTTCATCAGGATACACACACAATGGCACAAGGCTCAAACGACATGCAACATATATTCACTGGTGTGCAAAAATTAAGGACGAAGAGGAGAAATTAGCATAACAGCCGAACAAGCAGGCAGAACGGACCAAAAGACCACTCAGGAGATAGACTAGGGTCCGGTACGGTAGGGCATGCGCATATATGCAGCATGACGTGGGCTGGGGGAGGTCGAAAGAGTATAAAGCACACGGGCGGTGTACGCTCAGCAATTCGGTGAAAGCTATTGCACGGTGTACATCGGTCTGAACGACGTCGAGTTGCTGCCACTGTGTGATATGGCCAACAGGCAATCCAGTAGACGACATCTGGATGACTTTACCCGAGGTCGCGTCATTGGGAAGTTGAAAGAAGGTCGAAGTGTGACTAGTGTGGCTGAGGAGTTCGGGATCGCTCACAGAATCGCTTCACGAGCTTGGAAAGCATTTCAAACGACAGCAACAGCTACCCGAAAGTTTAGCAGTGGTCATTCACGAGCAACCACGGCTTCGGACGACCGGTATATTGTCTTACAGGCGAGAAGAGACAGACGGCAGACAGCGGGAGAAATCGCAAGGCACATGCGACAGAGAACTCGACGTCCGTTATCACGTTTTACCGTGGCCAGGAGGCTGCAGAAAGGTGTTCTATTTGCACGACGACCAGTACGGTGTGTGCCATTAACGCCTGCTCATCGGAGACGGCGGTTTCTGTGGTGCCAGGATCACAAGAACTGGACACATCAGCAATGGTGACGAGTTCTCTTTACGGATGAGAGCCGATTTAGTCTGACGAGCGATTCCGGACGTATACACATCTGGATACGCAGTCGGGGTGATCATATCCCCTACTAAAGACTGGATTTTTCTTGGCAGCCTCCTGTCATATGGACGTTTCTGTCTTCTGTCCAGTTGTGCTCGAAGCTACCTTTTCAATAAAGTGCCATTGTTTCCTTTGGTTTCTTTGTTTGGACGGTTTTGCTCGCTTGTCCCATATTCATACATCTTTGGAATCTTATGGTATGATTTGAGTCTATGTGGAGCATTTCTGCACGACGTTACATTCGAGAAACCGTCTCGTCCTTAATTTTTTCACGCCAGTGTACGATTCGATGACGTGAGAATATTATTAGAACGCATGCTCACCAAGATTGTTGAGAAACGGAGAGGCAAAACGAGTAAATACAGTGGGTAATCCAAATCCTTACTCGTTTTGCCTCTCCACATTTACTCGTTTCGCATCTCCACATTTATTCGCTTTGCCTCTATACATTTGCTCGTTTTGCCTTTCCGTATCTGAAAAATCTTGATGAGCATGCGCTCTAATTATATTCTCACGTCGTCGAATCGTATACATGCTGCATGTCGTTTGAGCCTTGTGCCATTGTGTGTGTATCCTGATGAAGATCACTAGTGTGATCGAAAGGTCTCGCGTTTTAAATAAATGTGTAATCTCAGTGTTTCATCATTTGGTCAAACGTGGTTGTTGTTCAAGTTGATTATCGTTGGTTGGTTGGTTGGTTGGTTGATTTTTATGGCACAAGGGCCATGTTTGGCCAAAGAGCGCCAGACACAAGACAAACAAATAGTATTAAAAAACGTGGCATAAATCCCAAAATCTGGCTCACCAAGTAAAACCGAACCATGAGAATGATGGAAGGGACACAAAAGACAATGAAACAAACAGTATTAAAAACATGATACAATGATTAGAAACTAGCCAATTAAATAAAACTGAGGAATGAGAATGATAAAACACATCACGAAAACGAACACACCTACACATAAAATGAGTCACAGGAGAGGGACGAACTGTCACTCTCCTCCCCCTTATGTTCCTCTATAATGTTGGTTGAGGGTGGGGACCTCGCTGAGTCTGAGACAGTTGCAATGTTGGTCAGTTGGACCTCGACAGTTGGATGGACACTGCACACCTTTGCGGATTTAGGGCGGGGTCTTCCACACGTGCAGGCTTTCTGCTGGTAACAGGAAGAGTCGGTCGTCTTCAAAAGAGAAGGCGCAGACTCAGCTGGTCGAATAAGCTGGAGCTCGGTGAAATCCACCTGTGGTGCTTGTTCAGCTGTAGATCTCTTGGCAAGTGCGGCGAGAGCTACAGGGCGCGGAACAAAGGGCTGCACGATTTGTGGCAGAGACTGAACTACTGCGGCAAAAGTACGCTGTCGGTTGTTGGGAATACCCAACTTGGCCTTGGCAGCAGGGTACGAGAGGCCTTCCAGGGTCTTGAGGCGCTGGATCGCCATCTCGTCCTTCCATTTCATACAGTTGCGGGAGTAAGCTGCTTGGGCCTCACCACAGTTAACACAGCAGGCAGCAGAAGTGCAACCTTCCCCGTCATGTTCACTGGAGCCACAATTTGCGCAACGAGCGGAACTTTTACATGAACGTTGGGAATGCCCGTACCTCTGGCACCGGAAACAGCGCAGAGGACTGGGAATGTACGGGCGAACTCCACAGACCAAGTAGCCAGCCTTGATTTCGGTCGGAACTTTCGGGGAGTTAAAAGTCAAGATTACATTTTTAGACTTAATCAAAGTACCATCGCGCCGGAACATCATACGACGTGCAGCAATAACACCCTGAGCTGCAAGTTCACTCACTAATTTGTCCTCACTGCATGGCAAGAGATCAAACTCCGAAATAACACCCCGAGAGGTGTTAAGAAACGGGTGAGGTGTCACTTTGACAGGAATGCCTTGAAGACTAGTGAGGGCCGCCCCGGTGGCGCAGTGGTCTAAGGCGTTGGCCTCTGATCATTCCCCCGTAAGGGGTCCGGGTTCGAATCCCGGTTAGGCATGGATGTTGTGTTTGTCTTACGTCACTGGCTCTCTCCCTTCCCTGGAACCAGTGACCCTAAATTAGGGACGGGCGACTGCTTATAGCCCATTGAGTTGCTCACGGTGGTCGTTAAATCTCCAATAAGAAGAAGGAGAGAGAGAAGACTAGTGAGGTGCAGAAGAGTGTTACTCTGAGAAACACTGCAAGTTTGGACAAGCAGGTCTCCAGAGCGAAGCCTCCTCACAGACTTCAAGGAGCCAACCGCAGCGTCCAAAGCTTTAGAAATGAAAAAGGAAGATCTGGTGGACAGTCTCTCATTCGGATCGATGGATTCTACAACTAAGTGTGTAGCATGCGTATTCACAGCAATCGAGGGAAGACGACGCTTCGGAGCGACTGGTACAGCTGCCGAAGAAGAGGTTCCATGTTCTTGGTCCAGGTCATGATCCAAAGACCGTTTAAGGTTATGGGACTTGGTAGGTTGAGAAGACGAAGGAGAATCGTTGTCAACTATCATTTTCTCAGGTGACTTGAATTTGGAGTTTTTGTTTTTGTTTTTACCCATGGAAAAAAGGAGGAGGATTCGTCTGCAGACTACTCCACCCACCACCGAGCCTTACAAGGGAGAACTGGAGGTCTGCAAGCCAAGAAAATGACGCTGGACACAGTTCTGGAGCTTATATGCTGCAGATATAGTCCGTTGGCTGTGATCACACGCACTCGGCGGACACTTCGGCCTCCGGGTACCGTCATGCCAACGCCTTTGGCATGATCCCACAGCCCCCGGGCTAACCCTGCCGTGCTATACGACAAAAAAGCCGCTAAAACCCTGTACACAACTTGGTACAAGACTTCTGACTAGAGGTGGGTTAGTCTCTAGCCTCCCGTTTACAGCGAAACGGGGGTCGAAGAGGAGTGTTGGTACACAGGAGGCACTTATCCGGTCTCCTGCGACCTCAGCCGCCAGACATCCCATTTCCGCCTCACGGGTCTCCGCACGCGGCAAACATGCAGGTACTTCTAGCACCCAAACCAGCTAAAAGGGAAAAAGTAATCCAAGGAAGACAAAACCCTGGAGTGGAACCTAAACGGAATCTCAGCAACCTACGAACTGAGTAGTTAATATAAACAGTTAGTAGTGGAGGGTAACAAACCACAAGACCGGGGTGTTAGTACATAGCGTGGTAGCGATTAGGTAGAGTATACAACACGGGCAACTGGCCAGTGCAGAAAATAAATAAAAACGAAAAAGCGAGACACAAGACCAGCTCGGGATCGTGGGGCCGCGACTCCCAAACAGCTGGATGAACAGCCGTCCCTGCAAACTCCAACAGCACCGAAAAAAACAAAAAACAAGCGGTGGCATGACATCAGATGCTGACCAGTCACAAGGTCAGCTCGGGCCGTGGGGGCGCCGCTCCCCAAATAACTGGAAAACCAGTTATCCCCGTGCGGGGAGTTGATTATCGTATTTTGTGTGAGAGAACCTTAATCTTTATCAGTATTACTTGCAACACGAAAAACTTACCTACTGTTATATGGAACTTGTGTTTGTGATATTTTCTGTCTAGTAAAGACAAGAAGTTCTGGTTTTACTAACATTAATTATAAGTTCATTGTATGTTAACCATTCTGAATAAATTTTTAATTGAAGAAAGATCTACCCAAGCAACCACTTCATTGAGATCTTCTCCATTGAATAATATTTTTGTATCATCCGCATAAAGAATTATATCGTTGTTAGATATTACATTAAAAGCCGCCCCGGTGGCGCAGTGGTCTAAGGCGTTGGCCTCTGATCATTCGTCGGAAGGGGTCCGGGTTCGAATCCCGGTGAGGCGTGGATGTTGTGTTTGTCTTACGGCACTGGCTCTCTCCCTTCCCTGGAACCAGTGACTCTAAATTAGGGACGGGCGACTGCTTATAGCCCATTGAGTTGCTCACGGTGGTCGTTAAACCTCAAAAAAAAATACATTAAAAATATTATTGATATATAAATTAAATTGAAAGGGACCCAGAACTGAGCCCTGAGGGACCCCTGAAGTAACCGGTAACAGCGGTGATTGATCAACGATAGTAAATTGAAATCTGTCAGCTAAACAATTACAGAATAAAGTATGTGAAATACCCCTCACACCCACATTACATAATTTAGTTAAAAGAAATTGATGACTGAGATTGTTAAACGTTTGGTTAAATCCCAAATAAATAGCAAGTGTAATGTTTTTTAATTCTAGATTTTTTAATGATTTTAGATGTATGTTCTAGTCGGACGATGACGTGAAGCAGACTGTATTGGATCTTTGTACACAACAGTCTTCTACCACAACGGCATGTTCAACACCGTTCTTCAATGGAACACTTGCATTAACGCCAAGTACCTTGAAATATACACTATATTGGCAAAAGTCAGCGGACACCCCTTCAACAGCAAATGAACGGATCCATTGCGTTGCTAAGATGCGCGGTACACATGCAAATGGCATGAAAGCAAGCCTACAGCTGACGGCGATCATATCGCACTATGAGGTGTAACGTACCAGGAGATGTGACGTACCTGCCAGAAGGACGCACACGACATAAAGGCAGATAGGAATCAGAACAAATGTCTGCGTAGCTCAGTTGGTAGAGCGACTTGTTCCGGAATAAGCGGCCTCGGGTTTGAATCCCGGCGTAGACCAAAAATGACGGAGAAATTTACTTCGTTATAATGGCGCCCTAACTATCCGGATGACCCGGCCGTTCAAAATCTCGCATTGGTGTGATGTTATTTCCACACCGCGAGATAGGAAAAATCAGAGAATTCCTTCACCAGCGCTTCGAAAAATAAAAATGGCCGCCCCGGTGGCGCAGTGGTCTAAGGCGTTGGCCTCTGATCATTCGTCCGAAGGGGTCCGGGTTCGAATCCCGGTGAGGCATGGATGTTGTGTTTGTCTTACGGCACTGGCTCTCTCCCTTCCCTGGAACCAGTGACCCTAAATTAGGGACGGGCGACTGCTTATAGCCCATTGAGTTGCTCACGGTGGTCGTTAAACCTCCAATCAAAAAAAAAAAAAAAAAAAATAAAAATGTGTGATGTTGCATTCCACACAGCAGATTGACTGATAGTTCTCAAGTGCACGTTCTACAGAGGACGGCTGCCTGCAACGATTCATGGTCACGGCTGACCCGTGGGCCATGCCCCCGGCCCTCTTTCGGGGGGAGATGTGACGTACCTGCGAGCAGGACGCACACGGCATAAAGGCACATAGCAATCAGAACAAATGTCTGCGTAGCTCAGTTGGTAGAGCAACTTATTCCGGAATCAGGGGACCCGGGTTCGAATCCTGGCGCGGATAGAAATGACGGAGAAATTTACTTCTTTATAATGGCGCCCGAACTATCCGGATGACCCGACCGTTCAAAATCTCGCAATGGTGTGATGTTATTTCCACACCGCGAGATAGGAAAAATAAGAGAATCTCTTCTCCAGCACTTCAGAAAAAAAAAAAAAAAATAATAAGGGGGAGATGATGTAACGTACCAGGAGATGTGACGTGCCTGCCAGAAGGACGCACACGACATAAAGGCAGATAGGAATCAGAATAAAACGTCTGCGTAGCTCAGTTGGTAGAGCGACTTGTTCCGGAATAAGCGGCCTCGGGTTCGAATCCCGGCGTAGACCAAAAATGACGGAGAAATTTGCCTCGTTTATAGAGGTTGAGTGAAAATGTCGCGGCGGGAGAGAACTGACTTTGAAAAAGGAAAGATTGTTGGGTGTTATATCAGTGTGTTGTCCATAAGAGAAACCGAGAGGCGTTTAAACATACCCAAAGTCACCTTTTTGGATGTATTGAATAAGTGGAAGACACATGGCGTGCCTGAAGCAGCAAAACGCACGTACCGGTAGACCAACGAAAATCAGTGATAGAGGACGTCGAAGCGTCAGGAGAGTCGTTACAGCTAAGCGACGGAGTACTGTACAAGACCTCAGTGTATAGGTGAGTAAAAATGTGGAACCTCGGTATGTGCACGTACCATTCGCAGAGAACTTCATTCCATGTGTTACCGTGGTCGTGCGGCTGCTCATAAGCCTTTCATCGCCACTAGGAATTCTACTTGTCATTTAGCATGGTGTAAAGAACATTTATCGTGGACTGTAGATCAACGGAAATAGGTCATATGGACTGATCAATCCAGATACACTGATGGATCCAGAGGTCATATGGATTGATGAATCCAGAGGTCCTGTTAACTGATGAATCCAGATATGGCGTCAGCCAGGAGAACGTTATTTACCACAGTGTACTGTTCCTACAGTCAAGTTTGGAGCTGGCAGTGTACTCGTGTGGGGATGTTTTTCGTGATATAGTCCCGGCCCATTGGTTATCGTGGACAAACCTGTTAACCAGCACGTATACATCGATATTCTGGACAATTACGCCCTACCAACTCTGTGGCAATACTATGGAACCGAGCCTTGTTGGTACAAGCAGGACAATACTCCGAGACATAAAGCAAGGACTGTTACGCCGTGGTTTGATGATGATTCCGTATCGTGTGTAGACTGGCCAGCACAAATCCCTGACCATAATCCCATGGAGCACCTATGGTATGAGTTAGAGCGCCGCATAAGAAGTTTGGAACTAAGGCCTACTACTAAGCATCAGTTAGCAGCAGCATTATGTACTGAATGGAAGCGCATACCTATCGCTGTGTTCCAAAACCTTGTCGAAAGCATGTCTCGAAGCGTCAGTGCATAGATTAAGGCCAAAGGTGTACCGCCACCGTACAAATGTACATCATTAAAGGCTGTGTTGTGTTTCTCTTCCAGGAGTCGGGTGACTTTTGCCAATATAGCGTATGTAACTCGTCTGAACTTACCGACTGCGAACGGAAACTTTTCGATCATGCCTTATCCTAATATATAAAAGCCTAAGTTGCGACGACGTGAATCGCTTTTTAATATACTGATTTCATTGTCCCGTTCCGCCAATCTGTCTTGTCTCCACGGGGACTTATTGAGCACCTTGGATGTTATTTTGACATGTTGCGACAATTATCCTGCCTTGAGACGCCGGTTCGGACCCTGGCCACCCCAATGGCCTAGAGACCAGCCCGTGGTGACGTGCTGGCAGGCGACCTAGTATACCTTGTCTGGGTTCCCGCTCTGTCTGGCGGGATAGGTCGTTTCTTACTTTATCGTTGACTGGAAGATTCCTTGCCCTCGAACTTTTTTTGGGGAATAATTTCCCTTTATTTTCTTTTTCAAAACATCTACACACATGTATATACTGTCCTCATGCTTAGGACTTACAACATCAAGAGATAGCAAAAAATTTATGTACAGAATATTTACATTGGTGGTCTCTTCGTCTGCTTTCCCCAGAGACTTCTACCCTCATTCATCTTCCGAATCGCTTTTGGTGTGCACGTTCACCTCCTGCGTTTCGGTCCCCGTTTGATTGGGGAAGATGGTATGTTGCTGGAGGGTTAGCCTTTCAACAAAGGCTATTATCCCCCTCCTGTTAACGGAAGATTGGATGAGCAGATCCAATCTTCGCGTTCTTTGCACACCTGGGATCAGTGTGTTTCTCCATTCGGCGAAGCCACTGCATTCAAGTACGCAGTGTTCTATGCTTGCCGTTCTCTTTCCACAGGGACAAGTGCAGTTCCTGATGGCAAATCTGCCTAGGTATTCAGGGCTGATGCCATGGCCACTGAGTACTTGATTCAGGAACTTATTTGTCTGTGCTCGTTTGGTCGAGACCTTCGGAAACACTCTGTGTGTCTTCCGCCCTGTCTCTCCCGTGTCCCATCTGACCTGCCATTCGGTCATGGTCCGACGTGCTAATGCTGCGCGAATACACCTTCGCGGCGTTCTGCATTGCACGTCGACCGTCTCTTTCAGCGTGGCTGCCTTCGCCAGCTGATCTGCCCTTTCGTTTCCTAGGGTTCCGACATGGCTTCGTACCCAGTGGAAACTAACTGCCCCATCTCCCTCTGCCCTCAAGAGGGTTTTGATCCTCTGGACGATGGGGTTTCTTCCCCTGAATCTACTCAGAGCCTGCAGTGCTGCCTCACTGTCCGAGTAGAGTTTTATTCTTTCGTCACTACGCCTGGGGAGTGCCCAGGTGAGTGCCGTCTCTATCGCCAGAAGTTCTGCCTGGAAGACAGAAGCGTTCTGCGATAATTTCACGCTTCCTGCAGTGGCTTCGTTCCCGTCCGAGAACGCACAGAAGCCTGCCCCCACTTGTCCCTTCAACTTTGAGCCGTCCGTGAACAGCTCATGCCCAACTCCCGTGGGTTTCTCCTTGTCCCACGGTGGGCAAATTTCCTCGGCAGGGTGGATCTGCCAGTCCACGCTTTCCATCTCCATGTCGGAGGCTCGATGCGGCGCACCGAGAAGGTAGGCGTCCTCGCCTGACCTTAGGCAGTGCATTGCTGCCTCCCTTTCCGCTACTAGGTCTGCCGGCTCGCACCCCGCCAGCACTTGGAGTGCTAGGGTCGACGTTGTGCGAAAACAACCGGTTATCCCTAGTAGGGCCAACCTTTGGATTTGGTTTATCCCCTTCTTCATTCTGACTGTGGGAGTCCACCATGCTCCACTTGCATACGTCAGAATTCTTTCAATTCCTCTCTGATAGATGGCCTTCTTGGTTTTGCCCGTTAACCTCATGCCATTCAATCTATTGAGAATCACCGTGCACCTTGTTCTAAGGTGCCTCAGGTATGGCAGCCCTGATAGACTCTGATCCAGGACCACACCCAAGTATTTCATTTCACGCACCGCCTTGATAGTGCACCCTTGGAATCTGCACTGGGGTGGTGTTTTCATTACTCCTCTCTTAGCTATTGCTAGCAGAGTGGTCTTCTCAGGAGCGAAGCACAGTTTGCTTTCTCTGCTCCAATTTTCTAGCACATCCAAGGCCCTATGTGCTTCTCTTTCGATCACGTGTCTCCCTGAGGCGGAGACCACGAGAACGAAATCGTTCGCATAGGCTTGAATCTCCACTGCGGGCCCCAGGTCTAGGTTCAGTGCTGAATCAGCAACTATATTCCACCAGAGCGGCCCGGAGTTGGATCCTTGCGGACACCCTCTATGGTACGAACGCGAGGATTGCCCATTCCCCGCTTCGAACTCGACTCTTCTATCAGACAGGTAGCTGCTGATCAGTTTTAACAGGTTCCTTGGACAGCCAAGTTCTTTAAGTCTGGTTAAGACCATTGGCCACCAGACACTGTTGAATGCCCCCTCACGTCTAGTGAGATGAAGCAGGTATGGAGCCCCTCCGCTTTGTTCCTCTCTGCCCTCTCTCGGAGGCTGCGAATTGCCTGCGTTGCGCAACGCCCCGGAAGGAAACCAAATTGGTTCCTGTTTAGCTTTCCCTGCTCCATGAGAAAGCCAAGCGCTCTGTTCGTTATGAGCTTGTCCAGCACCTTGCTCCACGCCGAGAGGAGGCAGATGGGCCTATAGGCTGCGGGATCATTTTTGTTCTTTCCGGTCTTGTTGAAAAGAATTAGCACCGCTGTTTTCCACAAGTCTGGGAAGATTCCCCTCCCGAGGCATTCGTTTAGGAGCGCCACAAAATACCGGGGATTTGCATAGTCGTCCTGATGACAACTGGGAAACAAATGCTTGTGACGTAACGCTTACCTTTTCGTGTTTTCGTGCAACTGATATCATCACCTACAAGAGCACAGTGCACGCGTATATCATTTTGTTATGTTGTCATAGCAACAAAGAACACAGCTGCTGGTGTGACGTCATCTCATTTAAATAATTCTCACATGAAATCAAAGATGCGTTACGTCACATGGTCAACTCTTTAGAAATAGGAAAATTTTACGTTAGGAATTTTGGTTCGACTTTGATATGCTTTATTACGCTGTTTAACAGAAAAAGACGAACATTTATGTTCCGATGTTCACACCGTGTTATCCGTAACCATTTCTGTTTTTAATGTTTTGTTTATATCTTTTTCTTTCGTTCGAAGACAGAGTTTTTTTTTTTCGAAGCATACAGATACATTCTCATCTTTGTTTCACCACTCAATGCAGAAGAATTGTTTGAAAATTACAAATCCCATCTTTGGGTAGATTTTGCACACAGACGTAACATTGAACATACTGAGGATTCCGAATACTGCTTGAATTTGACCCTTCAAGAGATTAACGACACTCTCAAATCTAACAACAGCTCATGCGATAAATAAAATCTTCCAATTCCATCAAGTAACATTCCTCAAAATCCGAATGTTTATTTCGACAGTGCTGCAGAACGACAAAAAGCTGCAGAAATGACAAGTAATTTAAATGCCGAGCAAAAAGCAGCGTATGACAGTATTATGTCAGCAACCACTAATGATGATCTTCCTCATAGATGTTTTTTCCTTGATGGCCGGGGAGCGCAGGAAAAACGTATTTGTATAAAACCCTCCTCAGCGCTATCCGTGGAGAAGGAAACATAGCTTTGCCTGTTGCATCCACAGGAATCGCTGCTAATCTGTTAGAAGATGGCAAAGCATACTTTAACCAATTTAAGTTAGTGCCATTTTTAAAGGAAACGTCTTCGTCGAATATAAAAATTAATTCCACCGACGCCGAAATGATTCGATCTGCGAAAGCCATCATTTGGAACGAAGCTACAATGGCCCCATGTACTGCTTTACTTGCAGTTGACCGAATACTGAAAGATATTATGAGAAATCAAAAACCTATTGGCGGCAAAGTCCTTTTACTTTGAGGAGACTTTACACAAACTCTCACCGCTGTCAAACATGGTGACAGAACCAAAATACTCGAAGCCAGCAACCAATTACGGGAGAAGAAAGTCGACCAATTACGGGAGAAGAAATTCGACCAATTACGGGAGAAGAAATTCGACCAATTATGGGAGAAGAAATTCGACCAATTACGGGAGAAGAAATTCGACTAATTACGGCAGAAGAAATTCGACTAATTATGGGAGAAGAAATTCGATCAATTATGGGAGAAGAAATTCGACCAATTACGGGAGAAGAAATTCGACTAATTATGGGAGAAGAAATTCGATCAATTATGGGAGAAGAAATTCGACCAATTACGGGAGAAGAAATTCGACCAATTACGGGAGAAGAAATTCGACCAATTATGGGAGAAGTTTAAGATTTTTAGACTTAAAAGTAATGTTCGATCAGTTGATTCATCATTCAGTGAATGGTTTTTACGACTTGGTGATTGTGCCCATGAAACAGCTGATGGCCTACCAGAGGAAACGACAGAGATACCTACACATATTTTACATGATGGTGATATAGCCAAAAATATTTTGTGAGAACTTGAAAATTTCTAATTTTAAAACGTTTGCAAAGAAAGCCATTCTGTGTCCCAAAAACTCCGATGTTGACAAATTAAATGAGAATGTTCATGATATCTTAGAGGGGACATCAAGCACATACTGAAGCTCTGATTCAATTGATGTCGACGGCGAAGAAAATACACTGCTGGCCACCCAAAATGCAACACCAAGAAGGACACGAGATAGCCAAGCCAGATTTACTGGACACATAACAACAGATACAAAGATGAAACGATTGAGCTTACAGGCAAGTGCGACTTGCGGAGCACGAAGACATCAATAGTTCTTGTGGCCCCCATGGCTGGCAATCACGGCCGCTACACGCCGCGGCATCGAACGAAAGAAGCTTTGGATGTGGGCTTCGGGTATGTCAGTCCAGGCTGCTTTCACACGTTGCCACAGTTCATCCGGCGTAGCCGCGGGTGGTGCTTGCCAAGCCACTCGGTTGCCGATCAGCGACCAGACGTGTTCGATGGGAGACCTATCAGGAGAACAAGCGGGCCACGACAGCAGTGACACCTGGTGGGCCGTGAAGAATTGTAGCACGATGCGTGCTACGCGCGGGCGCGCATTGTCTTGTTGAAACGTGGCCGCTGGCAGGTACTGCAGGTAAGGGAGGACTACAGCCTCCAAAACGTCGGAGATGTAGCTGTGGCTGTTGAGTGTACCGGCGAAGCGTACCAGAGGGGAGCGGGTGTCATATCCAATTGCGCCCCAAACCATAACGCCAGGCGACGGTCCGGTAACGGGACGCATAACGCAGGCGTTATACAGTCTCTCGCCGCAGTGCCGCCACTCACGTATCCGACCATCGTGGTGTTGCAGGCAGAAGCGGGATTCGTCGGAGAGGACAATGTCGTGCAATTCCGTAGTCCAGGTGCGGCGTGCAACGGCCCACTACCACCGCACTCGCCGGTGGTGCAATGTCAGTGGTAATCGGAGCAATGTGCGCCGTGAGACAAGTCCCAGCTCCTGCAGACGACGTCGAACGGTACGTGCTGACACAGGTTGTTGCGCAACACACCCTAATTCCTGCGCTAACGTTCGTGATGTGGCGGTGCGAGCCGTCAATGCCCGCGGCACAACATGCCGGTCCTCTCGTTCGGTAGTGTGCCGCGGCTGCGGCAATCGCTTACGTCTGTCCGTCCGTCCCTCCTGCACCCACCGAATTCACACTCGCCTCACTGTGGCTGGATCTCGTCCCACACGGGCGCCGATGTCTCGGTACGATAAACGGCTGTCGCGATAAGCCACTATTCGTCCTCTGTCGAACTCCAAAACGTGCTGGAATGACTGCCGTATTCTGCGACGAGGCATCAGGAAGATTCCCACGCACAGGTCCGGCAGCACAACACACTTCCACTACTTACACCCTGCCGTCTGTGCACCTTTCTTATAGTGTTTCTCAGTGGCGTGCCGGGCGCACATGATTTGCATATGCCCTGCAGTACTAATCGTTTGCATGTCCTCTCGCGAGCGACGCATGTTGCGAATTTCAGGCCAATCGGGTGCTTCCTTCTTATTGTTGCATTTTGAGTGGCCAGCAGTGTATTTAAGCTACACGTTTGGCCGCGCCGGTGGCGCAGTGGTCTAAGCACTGGCTTCTGATCATTCGTCAGAGAAGGGTCCTGGTTCCAATCCCGGTGAAGCATGGATGTTGTGTTTGTTTTACGGTGCTAGCTCTCTCCCTTCCCTGTAGTCATTGGCTCTAAATTAGAGACGCGCGACTGCTTATAGCCCACTGAGTTGCTCACGGTGGTCGTTAAACCTTCAATAAAAACAAAAACAAAAAAAAGCTACAAGTTTATGGTTAATATTAAGTCATCGTTATTGTGCGTGGTCAGTCCTCCTCTATCTGAAAATCTGTTGAAGCTATTTCCGCATCTCTCTGTGTACCTGTTCATGTTCTGCAAAATTTGAGACGTCATATTCAAAGGGCATCCTGAAAGTAATGCCTAGTCCCTCAAAAGGTTTTTATTTGTAGCAGCAAAAATGCGAAACTTGGTGGCAAATACTTGGATATATTGTTAATAATGCTAGCCTATTCAAAGTACTGTCTATCACTTTCTATACATTTTTGCCATCTTTGAACCCATTGGTAAAATAAATTTTGGAAAATTTCCTGAGGATGTCGTTTCACCCATGAGTTCACAGCCAGTTTAACGTCTGTCACATCATCCAAATGTTCCCCACGAAGGATGTTTTTCAAAGGGGAAACAGAAAAAATTCTGAGGAAGCCAAATCAGAACTGTAAGGTGGTTGGGGCATCACCGTCCACCCCCATTTTGGCAATAGCCTCTGAAGTCTCCATTGAGGTGCATGGACGTGCGTTATCATGATGCACAACAACACTATGAAGTGGAATGTCACGTCTTTCCCTTCTGATAGCTTCCTTTAGCTTCCTCAATGTCTGCACACAGTGAGCACTGTTCATTGTTGCAACTCCTGGATGGTGAGACGACGATGAGCTGTGATGAGGTCTTCCACTCGTTGCTTGTTGGCATCTGTCACTGACGTTGCGGGTCTTCCACTCCGTCGTTTGCCCGACACTGAACTTTCTCCCTCTCGAAGCCTCTTCATCCATCTTCGGACATTACTGGTATGCTCCACACACCGCCAGGAGTCTTCTGTGGAGTTCTCGAGCCTCACATCCCTTTTTCTCCAGGAATTCAATTACGGATCGCTGCTTTTCTCTGTCATTCATAATCCTTATTTCCAATTCTGAAAAAAATTTGTTCCCACATTGGTAACATATCATACGGCTGGTCCGTGCAGTTTCATTAAAATCACTTCAAAATTTCAAAAGATGAAACATTACTTTCAAGATGTCCTTTGTATGATTTTTTTTATTTGTTAGTTAATCTGCTGATTTTGACTCCCATCTTGTGACGTACCTACCTCCGAGGTGTTGCGCATGTCAAAACTGAACGTTGCAGCGATAAGCCTTTGCCGGCGTAATTCAATTGGTAGAATATCCGACTCTGGAGAAAGAAGATTTGGGTTCGAATCCCATCACAAGCGGAAAAGAGTAGTTTCGCTATACTCTGATGATATTCTGACATATTTTTGCAAATCACGGGAATCTAGTGATTTGTGAAGGCAATGTCTTGATTTTACTTTCGCTCTGCCTAACGTGTTTGGGTAGTGATGTTATAATATTACTCAGGGTTGAAATTAATAAATACTAGAGCGAGATGATGACACATTACAACTTACAATTTAAATGCAAATTCAAACTTTATTCCTGCTGGATGGGCGATGCTTCCGAAGACAGGAAACAGAACGGATGTGAATATGAAGAAAGGGTGATTAAACCTTTGTCACAGGATTTGTAGAAAAGGGCTTACTAGAAAACACTTAACTCAGTTAACAAAAGGCTGAACTTGAAAACTGAACACGACGATGAATCATACATACAAATTTGGAAGATGACAATCCGATTTTTTTGGCGTAAATGTGACAAGGATGGTAAGTCAGATAATATCCGAAAACTTGAAAATTTTCATCGTCCTGGAGCGGGACTCGAACCGGCGTCTCCCAGAAAACGCCCGGGTATGCTAACCACTACACCACCCAGAACGACCAAGTTTCAAGTTTCCGATCAATTTGAATTTAACCATCACAGGATTCGCTAGTCGAAGCAACCGGCACTCATGTTTAGCAAATCTGGAGGTTAAGAAACTTATCCTGTGTGTTTGCCCGGAGAAGCAGAAAAATCACGAAAGAAATACGGGATTACGCCATATAATACAAATTTGGAAGATGACAATCTTCCAAATTTGTATCTCAGGGCAAACACGGGATAAGTTTCTTAACCTCCAGATTCGCTAAACATGAATGCCGGTTGCTTCGTCTAGCGAAACCTGTGATGGTTAAATTCAAATTGATCGGAAACTTGGAACTTGGTCGTTCTGGGTGGTGTAGTGGCTAGCATACCCGGGCGTTTTCTGGGAGACGCGAGTTCGAGTCCCGCTCCAGGACGATGAAAATTTTCAAGTTTTCGGATATTATCTGACGTACCATCCTTGTCACATTTACGCCAAAAAAATCGGATTGTCATCTTCCAAATTTGTATTATATGGCGTAATCCCGCATTTCTTTCATGAATCATACATAATTTGAGTTGATGATTTAGCTCCGCGATCCAAACACATTCGATGAAGATAAATCATCCGAACACCTAACACACCTGTAAAAACATACGATCCTCTTTACACAGTCGAGTCACATTATTGTGACCACTAGCTAATATCCAAAGGCCTCCCCGGTGGCGCAGTGGTCTAAGGCGCTGGCCTCTGATTATTCGTCCGTAAGGGGTCCGGGTTCGAATCCCGGTCAGGCATGGATGTTGTGTTTTGTCTTACGGCACTGGCTCTCTCCCTTCCCGGGAACCAGTAACCCTAAATTAGGGACGGGCGACTGCTTATAGCCCATTGAGTTGCTCACGGTGGTCGTTAAACCTCCAACCAAAAAAAAAAAAAAAAATATCCAAAGCAACAGCACAACAGCTAGACGGGTTGGGAGGGACTCAATAAGGTGCTAAAAGGTGTTAACAGGTATGTGGAGCCATGCTGACTGCAGTGCATCTGACAGCTGCTGGAGGGTGCGTGGTGGAGGATCCATAGAGCAAACTACACGATCGAGGTTGTCCCACAGATGCTCAATTGATGCTCAATTAGGGGGCCAGGGAAGTACTTTGAAGTCTTCATCGCGCTCTTCCAACCACTCTCGGACATTTCTAGCTGCGTGACACATCGCATTGTCATGTCGTGTTGGAATCCCATCCGCCCCAACGAAGACAATCAGAATGTATGGGTGTACGTGGCCTGCAAGGAAGGATTCATAACGATATACAGTATATACAATCTGAGAACCGACTTTCGGTTAGTAGAGTGTTCGGAGTCAGAAAGGAAAAAAAGCTGCCGATTTATCGGAGTTTGACAAAGGACAAATTGTGAGAGCACGGAGCCTTGGAACTACGATCTCGGAAACAGATGCGGCTTGTGGGTTGTTCACGTGCCGCTGTAGTGAATACGTATCGCGCGTTGTTCACAGCGACAACAGGGCCAGAGTGCGATAAATCACCCGCAGTTACAACAGTGGCGATCAGGGCAATGTGTCACAGCACACAGTTCATTGCAGCCTTCTGCGCACAGGCCTGCGCAGCCGAAGACCCAGCCGGGTCCCCATGCTCACTGCACGTCATCGCCTACAACGCATAAAATGGGCCAAAGATAATCGAGATTAGAACGTACATGATTAGAAGAAATCTTCATGATGGTCTGACGAATCAAGATTCCTGGTGCATCACGTAGACGGCCGAGCGCGGATACGCCGATTGACAACGGAGGCTATGGCACCTGGATGCACTGTTCGGCGGAAACAGGCCGGCGGTTGTGTTAAACTGTGGGCGATGCTTTCTTGGGACACTTTAGGCCCCATTATCCTAATAGCACAATCCCTGCCAGTTGTCTGGTATCTGAACATCGTTGCGGACCAAGTTCACCCATTCATGACAACTGCGTTCACTGCTGGTGATGGCCATTACCAACAGGATAATGCCTCATGTCACAATGCCAGAATCGTCAAGGAGTGGTTCGAGGAACGTGCTGGGGAGTTTCTGTCAATGCCCTGGCCTCCTAATTCACCTGACATGAACCGAATCGAACATTTGTGGTTCGACTTGGAAATGGGGGTTTGCGCTAAATCATCACCCCCCTCCGAAATGTACGGGAACTGGAGGACCTGTTATTGACTATTGACATTATGGTACCAGATACCCAGGATACCTATCGCTATCTCATCGAATCGATTCCTTGCCGAGTGGTCGCTGTTTTGCGGGCTTAAAGGGGGTCCTACAGTTCCTACAGGGTAGGTGGTCATAATGTAATAACTCATCGGTGTAATGCTTCCCATGTAAATTTAAATATGTCTTTGTAAGTTTTGCCAAGTTCTTGACAAAATATGATGAAAATTTGTTGATCGATTGTTTCCGACATAACAAATGCGAAGAACAGCTTTTCTCACAAAGGGCTGCTGTAAAAAAACCAGAAGTACAGGAGAGACGTGACTCACGGATCATGGATAATACATTCCAGAGTGAGCGTGTGCCAAATCGCTTCCTGTTGTGTCGCGCGATTTCCAACTTATGCAACAAGTCTGGATATGTTTCGATCCCACCGCGTCCTGTGCAATGTGACGTACCTGCCAGCAGGACGCACACGACATAAAGGCAGATAGCAGTCAGCACGAACGTCCGTGTAGCTCAATTGGTAGAGTGACTTATTCCGGAATGAGGGGACCCGGGTTCGAGCCCCGGCGTTGACAGAAATGACGGAGAAATTTACTTCGTTATAATGGCGCCCGAACTTTCCGGATGACCCGGCCGTTTAAAATTTCGCAATGGTGTGATGTTATTTCCACACCGCGAGAGCGGAAAACTAAGAGAATCCCTTCTCCAGCGCTTCTAAAAATAAATGTGTGTGACGTTGCATTCCACACACCACATTGACTGGGAGTTCTCAAGTGCATATTCTACAGCGGATGGCTGCCTACAACGATTCATGGTCACGGCTGACCCGTGGGCCATGCCCCTGGCCCTCTTTCGTGGGCCAGCAGGACGCCCACTACATAAAGGCAGATAGCTGTCACAACGAACGTACGCGTTGCTCAATTGGTAGAGTGACTTATTCCGGAATGAGGGTACCCGGGTTCGAGCCCCGGCGTGGACAGAAATGACGGAGAAATTTACTTCGTTATAGTAAGTTTTATTTACACTGCTGGCCACCCAAAATACAACACCAAGAAAGAAGCATCCGATTGGCCTGAAATTCGCAGCTGCTGCGTCGCCCGCGAGAGGACATGCAAACGATTAGTGTTGCAGGGCATACGCAAATCATGTGCGCCCGGCACGCCACTGAGAAGCACTATAAGAAGGGTACACACAAGGCGGGGTGTAAGTAGTGGAAGTGTGTTGTGCTGTCGGACCTGTGCGTAGGAACATTCCTGATGCTTCGTCGCAGAATAGGCAATAATTCCAGCACGTTTCGGAGTTCGACAGAGGACGAATAGTGGCTTATCGCAGCAGCGGTTTATCGTACCGAGACATCGGCGCCCGTGTGGGACGACATCCAGCCACAGTGAGGCGAGTATGGGTTCGGTGAGTGCAGGTGGGACGGACGGACCGACGTGAGCGATTGCCGCAGCCGCGGCACACCACCGTACGAGAGGACCGGCATGTTGTGCGGCGGGCATTGACGGCTCGCACCGCCACATCACGAACGTTAGCGCAGGAATAAGGGTGTGTTGCGCAACAACCTGTGTCAGCACGTACCGTTCGACGTCGTCTGCAGGAGCGGGACTTGTCGCACGGCACCCATTACTCCGATTACCATTGACGTTACACCACCGGCGAGTGCAGCGTCAGTGGGCCGTTGAACGCCGCACCTGGACAACGGAATGGCACGACATTGTCTTCTCTGACGAATCCCGCTTCTGCCTGCAACACCACGACGGTCGGATCGGCGTGTGGCGGTACCGCGTCGAGAGACTGTATGACTCTTGCGTTATGCATCGCCATACCGGTCCGTCACCCGGCGTTATTGTTTGGGGCGCAATTGCATATGTCACCCACACCCTACTGGTACGCATCGCCGGCACACTCAGCAGCCACCGCTACATCTCCAACGTTTTAGAGCCTGTAGTTCTCCCTTACCTGCAGGACCTGCCAGCGGCCACGTTTCAACAAGACAATGCGCGCCCGCACGTGGCGCACATCGTGCAACAATTCTTCACTGCCCACCAGGTGTCACTGCTGCCGCTGCCCGCTTGTTCTCCTGATATGTCGCTTACCGAACACGTCTGGTCGCTGATCGGCAATCGAGTGGCCCGGCAAACACCACCCGCAGCTACGCCTGTATGAACTGTGGGAACGTGTTGAAGCAGCCTGGACCGACATACCCGAAGCCCACATCCAAAGCTTCTTTCGTTCGATGCCGCGGCGTGTAGCGGCTGTTATTGCCAGCCGTGGGGGCCACGCGAACTATTGATGTCTGCGTGGTCCGCAAGTCGCACGGGCCTGTAAGCTCAATCGTTTCATCTTTGTATCTGTTGTTATGTGTCCAGTAAATCTGGCTTGGCTATCTCGTGTCCTTCTTGGTGTTGCATTTTGGGTGGCCAGCAGTGTAGGATATCGGAAGACGCTACAAATAAATATTCTGGTAAAATATATTCTATCGATAATTTTGAAAACAGCCCTGGCGGCTTTTTGCTAGTAGCATATAAACAACTTTTAAATTGTAATAACAGAAAATGTTAAAATAGTGGTACAGTAGTTATCAAAAATTCAAAATCACTCGTTAAGAAGCTCCTATGCACGTCCATCTGTATGGCTTACACTATACGTACTGACAAAAGATGGCGGGATTTTTGTTTACAAGTTACAGTAAAGTGGCGCCACCATGTGGTAATTGCATAAACGCAGCTTAAAATTTACGCTGCTCACCATGTTTAAAATTCAATTGCACTGGAATTTATTTAAACTTTTGGAATTAGTATTATTTCATACTTTGCACATAATGTGCGACTAAGATTTTTTGTTTAACAGTGAAATTACAAATTTACACGAATGCAACCACTGTGTATCTCCTGAATTTTTAAATTTTCATTTCAGGCTTCCTTATTCAACTATTACACTTCCAGTGACACTGAACTGAATGGAGTTTTCTGAAGAATCACGAACCAACGAATTATTTTAATCAGCGGGATGACTTTAAGTACAGAACTCTTCTAAACGAGCTTTATCAACTATTTGGATTGTAATGAAATTCAAGCTGATTTAAATTCGCAGTAAGATTATAATTATATACACTATCTACCAACAAGTAATTGGACACCTGTGAAAGCAGAGGAAAACGAAGTTTATTCATCTTCAATAGTTGGGGGAGCCTCCACGAGCGGCGATTACAGCTGCGACCCTCCGGGGCATACTCTCAACCAGACGTTGTACGACGGCTAGCGGTATTTTCTTTCACTCGGCTTGGAGAAGATAGGTCAGTTCCTTCACCGATTTCGGACGGTGGGGGTACCCCTTAAGTCGACGCTCCAACTCGTCCCAGAGGTGCTCGATAGGGTTAAGGTCCGGGCTCTGCGCAGGCCAGTCCGTTCGATTAACCCCATTGTCACCATACCAAGCCATGGTGGACCTCGCAACACGACAGGTGGCATTGTCATCCTGAAAGTAACATGGGTCCACCCCGTAAAACTGCCACAACGTAGGAAGCGCATGGTCTTCCAAATTGGTGCAGTAGGTCTCGGCGTTGAGTCTACCAGGAATTGCGACCAAGGGTCCCGTGCCATACCAGGAGAAACACCCCCATAGCATAATTCCACCGCCGCCGAACTTCACAGTTGGCACAATATATTCCTGCAGGAGGCGTTCTCCAGACAGACGCCAAACCCAGACCCTGCCATCCGAACGGTAGAGGGTGAACCTTGATTCGTCGCTCCAGAGAACCTGTTTCCACTGTTCAACGGTCCACTGTCGACGTTCTTTGCACCACGTTAGCCGAGCAGCGCTAACGTGGACTTGGTGATCAAAGGCTTGTGGGCGGCAGCACGTCCATGATAACCGAGCAGATGGGCTTCCTTACGGATGGTATTCATCGAAAGAACACTCCCGGATGCCTGTTGAAACTCCTCGCAGATGTGGCCCATTGATTTGTTGCGGTTCTTCCGAATTTCTCTAGCCAGCACCCGTCAGTCTATAATTCCCAGTTTTGTGGGTCTGCCTGGTCGGAGCACATTCCGACAGTCACCTCTCATCTTCCACTTGCCAATCACTTAGGCCACTGTCGAATTTGAGTACTTCAACTCGCTGGATATATCACGTATGGATCGGCCATTTCGGTGATACCCGACGATTACACCTTTCTCGAAATCAGAGAGCTCCGAACTGCGTGGCATCTTGCATGCGACTGGTTGCGTTGTTGTTTCCCACACGATATTTAACGGCGGCGGCAGTGACGTGTATCAGGACTGCACACATCGTCGATTGCAGGGGTGTCCAACTACTTGTTGGTAGATAGTGTATTATACAAATGTGATTTATTCTAAATAAAGATTTTTCAAAATTGTTATCGACTTGCATTTCTTGCTAAGCAGTTCATAAATTATATGTAGAGGATTTTAGGAAGGAGTTTTCTGACCCCAAGCCTGACCACTTAGAAGTAAGAAGTTGGGAGCTTTGGGTTAGAGTGCCCGGCAGGAATGTCATATCATAGTAAAGTAGAAAAGGGGGAAGAAGTCGCCTTTATTTATAACGGGAAGAGGTTGTACCGACCAGCGGCTTAACGTTTCCACCCAACGCAAGGCGGATATTTAATGTAGTAAATAGTAACACTGTACTAGTGATCCGATTTATTGGCTTAGGAAGTCGACACATTAGCGCTTCCAAGCTTTCGCACATCGACCAGATGGCGTTTTCAAAGAAGTTAGACAGTATCACTAGTACAGTGTTATTCTTTACTACGTAATTGGTGTACTGGTCTTCGTTATCAATTCGGATATTTAATGGTTTGAGGGTTCATGTCTACCCGGGATCGATTCAGATACCCTTCCGTGGCAGTCATGAGCGTTGACCTCTGGGCCACAAACGACCCAGTTGCTGAACAGGTTACACTACCACGCTGTAGAAAGGGATGGAATGCGTAGAGTGAAGTGCGACGTGTACCTGTATTTAACCTCCATTCTGAGTTTCTGTTCTCTCATGGGAATTAAGTTATTTCTTGGTTAAATTTTTTCTCACTGAATCACATATTACTTCCCCGAAGAGCTTTTATAACTTGGCAACACTGGCGATGAGTGAGTCGGAGCTAGCTAGATAAAAATGCCAATCTTGAATACACACAGCCGTATCATAATAACATGATCGCCCCCCGGAATCACAGTGTACCCGCCCATGCACGTCACATAGTGCTCATGAAAAAGTCGGCCACACTGAGATATAAGTGGCCGGTCAGAACAGATGAGCCATAGCGCGTAACGTGGGCACAATCGACAGAGGTAGTGATTTGACGGACGCTCAAAAAAGAATGATCGTCGGCTACCTCGTCAAGGGTGGAAGCATTTTCGAAACGATACCGTGACAAAAGCGGACGAGACAAATGCGGACAGAGCTGAAGAGTGCGCTCACGAAAATATATCATAAATAAATTATGCCATTTTCTGATCAAGGAATAAATTTTGTGACAGAAGTCCCGCTATATTCAAATTTCAAGTCTTATAATCGTTCTAGAAAATCTGCAAACATCGTTAAAGAAGAAGACCCAACAGATGGGAATAATATAAATTTAACAGACGAAATGTTGCTTATACCGGATGTCAAGTTTCCTTATAATGGATAATGCTGAAGAACTCAGAATACTAGCATTCACCTCTAAAAATGATAGAAATATGTTTAGTATCTTACGCATACCGTCATATTTTCCTGATGGCACTTTCAAAAGTTGCTGTAAGCAGTTTAAACAGATACATACCATCCAGGTTGACCTGGGAAGTGATGAACGAGAAACAACTATACAGTAGTAGTAGTTCCAGTTGCCTTTGCGCTTCGTCCGAACAAGCCAGTAAAATCATGCAATGCGTTGATTATGATACGCTTTCCAACATACCAAATATCATTACTCAAGTTATTACTCAAGTTATGAAGGTAATGGCTGTGGAATAAATCTCGCTCCTCTGCCCTGACCTTTGACCCCATTTCAATTATATTAAACAGAATTGGTTCAGTATACCTCTGGATCAACATACTAAAGTTTCGTCGCAACAGCAGCAGTTTTAGTCCAGTTATGAGGATAATGGTGGTGGAATAAATCTCGCTCATGTGCCCTGACCTTTGACCCCATTTCGATCATATTAAACAGAACCGGTTCAGTATACCTCCGGAACAACATACTAAAGTTTTGTCGCAATAGAAGCATTTTTATTCAAGCTATGAGGATAATGGCTGTGGAATAAATCTCACTCCTGTGCCTTGACCTTTGACCCCATTTCTATTATATTAAACAGAACCGGTTCAGTACATCTCCGGACTAACATGATGAAGTTTTGTCGCAATCGAAGCATTTTTACGTAAGTTATAATGTATAAGGGTGATGCAATGGATCGCCTCCTGTGTCCTGAGCTTTGACCCCATTTCGTCCATTTTCAATAGGGTTCCTTCCCAGGTGGTCCTCTACCACATACTGAAATTTCATCGAAATCGAACCATTTTGAAGAGAGTTATCATGCGAACAAACAGACGGACAAAGCTGGAGCATATACGCTTCTTCAACCTACGGTTTGAAAGCGCAAATAAGAACAAAGAGACTTATGAAAGATTGTTTCCGTTTCTAAAAGCAGAAGCAAAGTGGGAGCCACTGGAAATTATTAAAGACGTCGAAAGTGCAGCTATATTGGCACTAAAATATTTATTTCCGAATGTACAAGGTTGCCACTTTCATTTCAGCCAGTGCCTATGGGGAAAAATTCAGGAAATTGATTTGTTGAAGGTATATAAAGAAGAGAAAGAGATCAAACTTCATGTAGAAATGTGTTCAGCACTAGCCCTTTTGCCCGAAGAAGACATCGTTTTCTTCGGGCAAAAGAGCTAGTGCTGAACACATTTCTATATGAAGTTTTTACAGTTGTTTAGGAACTGTCTCCACAAAATAGTAAGTTAAAAAACAGGAACAGTCTCCACAAAATACTAAGTTAAAAAACAGGAACAGTCTTCACCACAAAATAGTAAGTTAAAAAAAAAGGAACAGTCTCCACAAAATAGTAATTTTTACGATTACTTAGTCGACCTGGAAATTCCTTCAACAAATGTAAATATGTGGAATCGTCATAATAAGAGGCATAGAACGAACAATGCTGTAGAAGGGTGGAACAATAGACTAAATAGGAGATTTCGTCGCCAGCAACCTCCTAACATTCATGATTTGCTATCAGTTTTGAAATCTGAAGCCCAAAATACCGTGTTTTTGAGAAAAAAACCCTACTAAATATGCAATGCAATAAAAATAAGAAACGGGATACCAAATTGGATTAAAAGATAGCTGGAATATTTACCACTTACTGAGTTGAGAAATGTTTACGTTCCTTGTCCTATGTACAAAAATTGGAAGGGTGATTCATAAAGAAGTATACAGTTTCAACGCACTATAAAACAAGAACAATGTAAGATATTTTATGTTACCTGTAATGGAATTGTAAGGGAATGTTTCAAGTTTTTTAGAGACAGTCACAGATGTCCTATGTGTGTACCCTTAGTCTCACGACACACATCGAGCCGGTAATTTATTTCCGCCCAAACGCGAGGTAAGATATCTGAATCAAGTGCAGTGATAGTGGCTGTGATACGCACTTTGTATGGAATCATTTTCAGCTTCTTTCTCAAAATTCTCTAGAAAGTGGGCTGTGAAATCTGCATTTCACGACTCACCCTCCGCGTTGATTTCCCCGGGATTCGTTGAATGGCGGTGCAAACACTATCGACGACTTCTTCCGATACACGCGGTCGTTCAGGACTTTTACGTTTGCACAAACAGCCTGTAGTTTAAAATTTTTTAGGCCAATCGTAGATAGATTTTCTGGTTGGAAGTTCTTTTCCGAATCGTGATGGAAAATGCCGTTGCACAACAGTTACAGATTCCGTTTTTCTCAATTCAAGAACACAAAACGCCTTCTCCACTGCAGACGCTGCCATTTTGACTGACTCGTCACGTGACACGCGCGCTGTCGCCTACGTCACTTCCCTCAGTAGCGGGACACAAACTTTATGAGCACATCTACATAACGGTTCGCAGTTGTGGTCCGACTCTTCAACTGTTACTGTTTTACAGCATCTGGAAGCTGCATACTTCTTTGTGAATCCCTCTGTACTATGTTTCAGCATACTAATAAAAAAACTTGAGATTTATCTCACCAACGTCTTAAACGCGCCAACAAAATACAGTCAAAATAAATAATTGTATTTTTATGTATTATTTCGGGTATCAGTTTACCATTTTGGGGAGACTGTTCGTGCCCTGTTTGTCCGCAAATGTCCCATGCAATGAAAAATCGTCCGCAATTGTCACACTTTTCAGCTCTGTCCTCATTTGTCCCGTGTGCTTTTGACCGCGGACCTTCAGAAATAGCAGACGTCGTGGCCCGTACGGAAGGTGCTGTAGTAAGGGTGTGCCAAGAATGGACACCGAGTACCTCGTGACGTCATAACTGTGGAGCCCAAAAGCCATCGACCCCAGAGGAGAACGCCGCCTCCTTCGACTGGTAAAGGGCAATCGACGGGAAACAGTGCAGCAATTGACCACGTAAATGAACGCTGGGGGCATCCGGGTACGTGTCCCCGATAGCAGTAGAGCGAACCCTGTCTCGCAAGAGTCTTCCACGTTGTGTCAAGGCGCCCATGTTAACCCAGGTGCATTGGCAACGACGCCTGAGACTATCGTCATTGGACAGTGGAAGAGTGGAAAAAGGTTACCTTCTCCGACGAATCGAAGTTTCTGCTCCACAGAAGTTGTGACGAGCAAAAAATAAATGTGATGCCTCTCGCGGAATGGCAAGGATGATCATAAAGAGGCAGAAAGAAGCGAGGGTTGTTACTCCTGCGCACCGCCGGGTCACTTTGCTAGTACGAGATAATAGTCCGGTCAAAATAGGGGTTTCAGATGAAATAAATACGAAAGTTTTGTAACTTGGCACACTTGTTTATAGGTATCTAGTGAAGATTATATCAAAAGTCCTGACGAATCAGAGGTGAGCTCTAGCCGCCATCTTGAAAAATAGGTACTTTTTTTGTGTTTTCGTGAATATCACGAAAATATCATGTTTTCGTGAATATCACGAAAACGGTTGGTCGTAGACCAAAAATACTAGTTACAAAATTGAAGCTTACAAAATGTCCTACAAAAAAGGTTCAATTCACTTTTTTTGTATCTTTAACAGTTTCGGAGATAATCGGGTGTTAATGTTGTACTGTTTCGCTGATCGCTACGTTATTACTACGGTTTTTCATACAAATAAGCAAGTGATAACGTAGCGATCAGAAACTGTACAACAATGACATCCGATTATCTCAGAAACTATAAGAGATACGAAAAAGTGAATTTAACCTTTTTTGTAGGAAATTTTGTAAGGTTCAATTTTGTAACTAGTGTTTTTGGGCTACGACCAACCGTTTTCGAGATATTCATGAAAAACCGAAAAATCGTACTTATCTTTCAAGATGGCGGATAGATCTCACCCCTGATTCGTCAGAACGTTTGATAAAATCTTCATTAGATACCTATAAAAGAGTGTGCCAAGTTTCAAAACTTTCATATTTATTTCTTATATTTGTCCATTTTTAGCCTTCGTTGACTGGACTAATGGTGAAATATTTAACGAAGTCATTAAATGTGATGGGAAAGATATTTCGGATAATGAAGAATCTGAATTCGTTTCTCTAGCACTAACCGTGCGCGAATGGTAGAACACATTGGTTAACATTAATAAGGAATTTTTTCAAGGCAAGAAGAATGTTACTCATGATTTATTTGCACATCTCTATCAGTTAGAGAATGTCGTTGAGATGCAATAGCAAGGAAACATAGCGTTATGTTTTTAAACTATTGCAGCTCAGGGTAATTGAAAGAGTTTTCTTATTATCAGGCTGTAAAGAAATTTTCGGGAAAAATCGTATGTGTCGTGTGTAATGTGAGATAACTGTGGGCCTGCGGTGACGTAAACACTCTAGAGTGCTGTGTGCGAAAGAATAGACTCTAAGGACAGAACGTAAGCTGCTGTGGTGAAGATTAGTTACACGTGGTAACGATATGATGGCGATCTCGAAAGAAGGTATGCGTGCAGTATTGTTTTGTGAATGTTGGAACGGTGTTAAAGTTACGGAAGCACTTAGAAAATTGCTAAACGCGATTGGTGACGATGTTATCGGAAAGAGTATTTGTTATATGACTGGTGTAAGAAATTCGCCACTGGTGTACGGAATCTGTCTGATGCTCCAAAAGTGGCGGAACCTGTAAGGATGAAGATGATACACTGCAACACGCGCTATCGCCCAAGCCTTATGCAACACTACGACAACTGGCAGATGAACTGAACACCTTCCATACAACCATCAACACCCGACTTCGGAAGTTGGGATATTCGTGTAAACTGTAAAAATTGGGTACCTCATGATTTGTCTGAGCAGAATTGGATGCAACGCTACTCCATTGCTGTTGTTCTGCGTGAAAGATAAAAACGGGAGGGCTTTTTGCATCGGTTGGTCACGGATGACGAAACATGGGTTACATACGTGAATGGTAAGCGACAAAGAGCATGGACTAAGCAGGGACAACGCCCACAGAAGGTCGTTAAGCCATTAATCATGGCTTACCGACCTTCTGTGGTGTTGTTTAAGGTTGCTAAGCCATGATTGCGCCCAGCGTTGATTAATAGCCATGCAGTAGCTTTTTACCACGACAATGCCCGTCCACATGTCACTTTACGGACCCAGAAAAAATTTGCACGAGCTGGAATGGGAAATATTGTCGCATTCCCCTTATTCCCCGGACCTTGCCCGGTATGACTTTCATCTCTTCCAGTCTTTGTCGAATTTTCTCGCTCAGAAAAACTTTGCTAATGACGATGATGTGAAATGTTGCATGGATGACTTCTTCAACTCCCGCTCGCCAGACATTTATAGCAGTGGGATATTTTAGCTCGTAGATCGCTGGAACAAGGTCATGAGTTCCAAAGGGGACTTCTTTTTTCTTGATTGGAGGTTTAACGACCACCGTGAGCAACTCAATGTGCTATAAGCAGTCACCCGTCCCTAATTTAGGGCCACTGGTTCCAGGAAAGGGAGAGAGCCAGTGCCGTAAAACAAACACAACATACATGCCTCACCGGGATTCGAACCCGGCCCCCTTTCAGACGGATGATCAAAACATTTCGCTTAGACCACTGCGCCACCTGAGAGGCGCAATGGGGACTACTTGAACGATTAGGTGAAGCGTTCTGTACGATTTTCTAAGCTTGAAATACACGCTCCTCCATTTCCCGGATACTTTCCGTACAACCTGATAGTAATTACCTTTGAATTGACGAAATAAGTTTTTCTTGTAGATGGTTAGTGTTTTAGTAATAAGTATTGTCAAAATACAGTATGTTTCCTTATAGAAATCGGGCGTCGATTTGATTTGTTTTCAATCTGCTTTAATAAAAAGTTTCACTCCGTCATAGGACGGGCAACATCGCCTATATATAGGGGTGGATTGGCCCACCGAGACACCGGGACATCTCCCGGTGGGCCCCTTCTGTATATTTTGCTTGCCTCTTTCTTTACCTGAACCACAACATTTTTTTTAAAAAGGAAATACACATAATGTAATTATAACAAGCGGGGGGGGGGGGGGCTTCTAATTTGAATTATTTTGAACTATTGAAAAAATTCCCCTCACCAGGCAACTGCTAGAATCCCAACTACAATAGATGGGCCGTGTGTGTTTGCAAAAATTCTGGGTTCACTTAGTAGCTGAGGAACGTGAATGTATGTACCGTATCGTTCGGAAGGGTCGGGGGTAATGTGATCATGTGATCATATGTATAGGATAAGGGATTTTAGGAAGGGAGTATCTGACCCCAGGTCTTAAACAACCCTTAGAAAGAGGAAGCTAGGAGATTTCGGCTAGAGTGCCCGATAGGAAAGTGACACGGAAGCGAAGTAGAAAGGGGGAGGAAAACGCCCTTATTTATTACCGTGGGGGCAGTACCCGGGGTCCGACGGCTTAACGTGCCCATCCAACGCACTGCGGATGTTTAGTGGATCGAGCGTTCGTACCTGCTGGGATCGAACCTGGGGTCCTTTCGTGGTACTCACGAACGTTGCCCACTAGGCCACCCGCGGCCCAAGGGCGGGGGTGTGTGTGTGTGTGTGTGTGTGTGTGCAAAATGTTCTATATATTCCCCAAGGAAAGGGGGGGGGTAGTTGATTTTAGTCCAGTTGGTTGTAGGAGGCATTAGTGCTGAGCTCATAAGAGTTGAGTTCGGTCTCAATTTTAAGAGCCCGAGCCCGTCCGAGCCCGAAGTATGTCAGCCCTAGCCCGAAAACTATGGTTAACCAACTTAGGCATTAAAAAAAACAAAATCTCTTCCAGACTTACACTCCCCCCCCCGGCAATTAACCGATGTAGTTCTCAACTAAGGAGTGGGGAAGGGATGTCTATCTATTTCTATAAATTCTTTGAGCATTCATTTTATCCTGAAATATTTTTAGGTGCCCGGCATCAGGAAAAATCGGGTTGCACAACAATCAACGTATATTAACTGTATTGGGGTTGGGGCTGAACCGTGCCAAATGTTTTTCACTACTTTAGTTAAAGTAGTGTGACGTGCCTGCCCCACAGGACGCACACGACATAAAGGCAGATAGCAGCGGGAACGAACGTCCGCGTAGCTTAGTTGGTAGAGCGACTTGTTCCGGAATAAGTGGACTCAGTTTCGATCACCGGCGTGGACCAAAATGACGGAGAAATTTACTTCGTTATAATGGCGCCCGAACTTCCCGGATGACCCGGCCGTTAAAGATCTCGCAAGGGTGTGATGTTCTTTCCACACCGCGAGATAGGAAAAATAAGAGAACCCGTTCTTCAGCGCTTCGAAAAATAAACGTGTGTGACGATGCATTCCACACACCAGATTGACTGGGAGTCCTCAAGTGCACGTTCTACAGCGGATGGATGCCTGCAACGATTCATGGTCACGGCTGACCTGTGGGCCATGCCCCCGGCCCTCTTTCGGGGGGGGATGAGACGCGCTTGCCCCGCAGGACGCATACGACATAAAGGCAGATAGCAGCGAGAACGAACGTCCGCGTAGCTCAGTTGGTAGACTTGTTCTGGAATAAATGGACTCGGGTTCGATCCCCGGCGTGGACCAAAATGACGGAGAAATTTACTTCGTTATAGTAGTGAAAATACTCACCCAACGTTTGATAAAGTTGCAGAACAATGCTATATAATGTTCATTATGGGATGTACTATCCACTATAGGACAACACAGAATTCAGAGTGAAAGTCAATAATATCAAGAACTTATTCTGAAATAACTGTAAGATTATTTGCAGAGGTATTCGTATACGATCCCTTTCCCTCGAAATGTTCTACCTACGCAGTCTACACTCCTAGTGATAACTGACAAATGCTGCAGATGAAGGCATTTACCGAGATATCATTTCAACATGAAGTTGCAAAAATGTTTTGTTTACGTTATTTAGCAAGGTGTCCTTGCAATATATAACCGCAGCATAAAAGCATGTTTTGTATTGAAACACATACGAATATATGATCACTAAATGAAGAATATGTCCGCCACGATATTTAAAAATCTTTAAATTTCTAACTGTGATTGTCCACAATAAAAAAAATTACAAAAATTGCAGTACAAATACAAAATTTTACAGTGTAAAAGTTCTGTATTTTTTTTTTCATTTATTTAAATTTAAAAATGTCTTATGCGAAAGAAGTTTTGGTACAACTCCAACATAATTTTGGTAGTAGCAGTTCTCTCTCTCTCTTTCAAATATTTGCTGGAATTTCAGCCCACTTCGTCGAAAATTTAAGAACTGGAAGCTCAAAAGTGTGAAAAGAAAGATTATTTCAGGATCTGTCAAACATGAAAAGGCTATATAAGCAATTAAAAATATAACAACAAATTTAATGTTCTAACTTCAACTTTCTGAAGAGAAAATTTTAAACAAACATAAATATTGAGTGTGTCCAAAATTAGAAGCTTCTCCAGCGCAATTACATACATAACTAATTAAACTAGTGATTAAAACCTGGTTATTCGCTTTTTCCACGTCGATTAAGTGAGTTTGCCACGATATTTAAATATCTTGAAATTTCTAACTGTGATTGTCCACAACACAAAAATTGCAGTACAATTTTTCTAATTTTTCTGCAGTAAAATCTTGGCATGGGCCGATGAAAAATTTTCCGCAACACCCACTTCAATTTAACGACGACTAGTGTACTTTTTTACCCACCAACCACCCAGTACTATGCTTGCCACTGTTTCCAGAGCAACTAAACTTTTTGTTTTGTTTCTTAAATAAAAAAAAGTGAATTTCAGTTGTGTTACAATAGTACCTCAGAACTGCAACTGAACTGGCCCATTTGCCAAAAATTTCCCGGGCCCTTTTGCGACCGCCAATCCGCTCCTGCCTATATACTAGTATTTATGTTAGGTGGACCTCAAGTAGTTTTGCTTCCTATACTTCCAATGGAAAAACTTCTGTACACATGTTCTTCACAATTAATGCGTACCCAAGAATTAAAATTTGAACATTGATTAAAATTGCCTCATTTTATAACTTGGAATACTTAATATTTTCTAAAACATAACCATAATTATGCAATCCAACATTTGTTTGTCTACTGACGTTATCAAAGTACAGGTCACGCCATTGGAAATACTTGAAATACTTAATATTTTCTAAAACATAACCATAATTATGCAATCCAACATTTCTTTGTCAACTGACGTCATCAAAGTACAGGTCGAGCCATCTTTTTTCTGGAAAAATAATACGTTCCCAAATATGAAAATTTGAACATCGATTAAAATAGCTTCATATTATAACTTGGAATACTTAATATTTTCTAAAACATAACCATAATTATGCAATCCAACATTTGTTTGTCTACTGACATCATCAAAGTACAGGTCGCGCCATTGGAAATACTTGGAATACTTAATATTTTCTAAAACATAACCGTATTTATGCAATCCAACATTTGTTTGTCTACTGATGTCATCAAAGTACAGGTCGCGCCATCTTTTTTCTGGAAAAATAATACGTTCCCAAAAATGAAAATTTGAACATCGATTAAAATAGCTTCATATTATAACTTGGAATACTTAATATTTTCTAAAACATAACCATAATTATGCAATCCAACATTTGTTTGTCTACTGACGTTATCAAAGTACAGGTCACGCCATTGGAAATACTTGAAATACTTAATATTTTCTAAAACATAACCATAATTATGCAATCCAACATTTCTTTGTCAACTGACGTCATCAAAGTACAGGTCGAGCCATCTTTGTTCTGGAAAAATAATACGTTCCCAAAAATGAAAATTTGAACATCGATTAAAATAGCTTCATATTATAACTTGGAATACTTAATATTTTCTAAAACATAACCATAATTATGCAATCCAACATTTGTTTGTCTACTGACGTTATCAAAGTACAGGTCACGCCATTGGAAATACTTGAAATACTTAATATTTTCTAAAACATAACCATAATTATGCAATCCAACATTTCTTTGTCAACTGACGTCATCAAAGTACAGGTCGAGCCATCTTTTTTCTGGAAAAATAATACGTTCCCAAAAATGAAAATTTGAACATCGATTAAAATAGCTTCATATTATAACTTGGAATACTTAATATTTTCTAAAACATAACCATAATTATGCAATCCAACATTTGTTTGTCTACTGACGTTATCAAAGTACAGGTCACGCCATTGGAAATACTTGAAATACTTAATATTTTCTAAAACATAACCATAATTATGCAATCCAACATTTCTTTGTCAACTGACGTCATCAAAGTACAGGTCGAGCCATCTTTTTTCTGGAAAAATAATACGTTCCCAAAAATGAAAATTTGAACATCGATTAAAATAGCTTCATATTATAACTTGGAATACTTAATATTTTCTAAAACATAACCATAATTATGCAATCCAACATTTGTTTGTCTACTGACATCATCAAAGTACAGGTCGCGCCATTGGAAATACTTGGAATACTTAATATTTTCTAAAACATAACCATAATTATGCAATCCAACATTTGTTTGTCTACTGATGTCATCAAAGTACAGGGCGCGCCATCTTTTTTCTGGAAAAATAATACGTTCCCAAAAATGAAAATTTGAACATCGATTAAAATAGCTTCATATTATAACTTGGAATACTTAATATTTTCTAAAACATAACCATAATTATGCAACCCAACATTTGTTTGTCTACTGACATCATCAAAGTACAGGTCGCGCCATTGGAAATACTTGGAATACTTAATATTTTCTAAAACATAACCATAATTATGCAATCCAACATTTGTTTGTCTACTGATGTCATCAAAGTACAGGGCGCGCCATCTTTTTTCTGGACAATTAATGCGTTCCCAAGGATGAAAATTTGAACATAGATTAAAATAGCTTCATTTTATAACTTGGAATAATTAATATTTTCTGAAACATAACCATAATTATGCAATCCAACATTTGTTTGTCTACTGTCGTCATCGAATTTTTCTGGTTTCAACACCCCCAAAGGAAAAGTTATTGATTTTTAATATAATTATGGATATGTTTTAGAAAATATTAAGTATTCCAAGTTATAATATGAAGTTATTTTAATCGATGTTCAACTTTTCATGCTTGGGAACGCATTAATTGTGAAGAAAATGTGTACAGAAGTTTTTCTATTGGAAGTATAGAAAGCAAAATTACTTGACGACCACCTTAAAGCTTAAAAACACCGTCCTAGGACGGGATATGAGCTAGTTTACACAGAAGAAAACTGTGGAAACATTCACGAGATTTAATTCTAACTGGAAAGAAATGCTCAGAGAAGCAGAAAGTGTATAATTGAATCATCTCAGAAACTGTACAGAAAATATTCATAAGGGTTATTTGTAGCAGAGTGTAAAAGGTTGCAGCTTTGTGGGCACTAAGCAGGTGTTTCTCGATCTTGACGTACCTTGTGAGTAAACATGCTAATGCAAACAAAGAATGACGAGTCCAATGCATTTATTTCCACCAAAGATGCCGTCTACACTGTCACGTGATGGAAACGGTTGCCGCCTTTCGGCTTACTGTGGCTTGATAATATTCACGGAACGACACAAAGACACTTAGAACGTTTTCAGATTTTGTCAGTTCATGATGACGAAAAGCGAACCATTTCTTCTATTTCTAGCCGCTGTTTTCATTTCAATATCGCCAGCGTTTGGAGACGGCAGTTGGGACCATCATCTTGTACTAGATCATGAAGGAGTCTTTCATGTGTACTGGACACCAAAAGAAAGCAGAATCGTTTTTAAAGTGGAAGTAGCTGCTAAAGGATATGTAGGATTCGGACTCTCACCCCATGGAGGAATGGCCGAAAGTGATATTGTCACGGGATGGGTTGCCGATGGAAAGACGTATTTCCAGGTATTCCTGTTATTTTTGTTTTCGTTTAAATTAGATATCGTTAAATTAGAGTATTAATGATTCATAAGCTAAATTTTAAAGCAATGAAGGAAGAAATATTCCTCATAATACATGGGAAATCGATAGTAAATTCAAAGCAAACAGAATATAAATTCTGAATTTGCTTGTACCACTTACTGGTCATCAGTGGCATATCTTGGATCTGAGACCTGGGCTATCTCAAAACAGTATTGGGGGCCCCCTCCCCCCAATACTGTTTTTTTTTGTAAATTGCGAAGTTTAATTTTTAATTCTTAAGTAATAGAGGTAACTTATTTTCTAAATTTTAGGTACATGCCATTGCTAACAGGATACCAAGTAATTATGAGGATTAGGATTTGAACACTTATTTGTATATGAACTCCATTCTTCTTCTGAATACTTTATTTGTTTGAACTCCATTCTTCTTCGGAATACTTCATTTGTACATGAACCCCATTCATCTTCTGTACATGACCCCATTCTTCTTCTGAATACTTTATTTGTACATGAACTCCATCCTTCTTTTGAATACTTTATTTGTACATGAACTCCATTCTTCTTTCCTTTTGTATGAACTTGAATGCTACGTTTTTATAAAATGTTTCTTCCGAGTACTTTTCCATATTTAAAAAGAATGTTTTTCTCTATTGACAAAACAGCCAAGTTTTTCGAATGTGCATGTCCTTGTGTGGCTTTAAGATATATCTTGATTCTTTTTAATACGGAAAAACTTCTTTCGGTAGTTGCAGTTGTTGATGGAAAGTTTCATATTAGATTTGCTAATTTGTACACTTCAATAAACACTCTGTCTAATTAATTCAACTTTATGTAACACGTAATGTCTCTTACTGATTTGCTTGTGTATTCACCATGGGAATAAAACACCTTCAGTTCATTTTTTAGTCGAGCTGTATCAAAATTTGAAGCATAGAGTTCCTTAAGTTCTGACAGTAGATTTTCAGGGAAGCTTTCACAAAATTTATCAAACCAGTTCGAATCCAACAAAGCCACGAATTTAAGATATAATATCTCTGATTTTAATTCATTGACACTTCACAAAAACTGAAACAACTCTCGCGAAACACTCTTATGGGCGGGAGCATGCGAGTGACTGAGATAGTCTAAGTCTTCTCTATTCTGAGCGAACGGTTTCCCAAAGCAATGGCCCATTCCCCTCTACCAGCTGATTCATGTTGTCATGGAAGCGCTAGCAGGCGATTGTACGGAAGGTTTTCGCATCAGAACTGCGAAGACTCTGGAAGAGCTGCTTGCGTTATGCCGTTGGTTTTCGCTCGCCAGACTGAGTCAAAGAAGCGAATCAGCATCGACGTATTTTAATACCATTGATAATTGACTTTTATTTGTGTATATTTAATTTAGTTTTATTTGTGCATTTTCTGAGCTTCGCAGTTAGCCTAGATAGCCTCGAATATACGCCACTGTTGGTCATCCATCTAATGTCTTTGAAAAAACTGGAAAATTTCATCGCCCTGGAGCGGAAATCGAATCCGCGTCTCCCGATTTCCGTTCGAGTACGAATAAAAAAATTCTGTTTGCTTCGAAAATTCTATCGATTTCCCATATATTGGGTTGTCAGAAAAGTCATGACGTATTTTGGCACCCGATGGCGGTTGGGCGGTTTTGGAGGTACTAGAGGCATGCGCAGCTCTGTTATCTTTATGGCATTCGACAGGTGCCAGTTCTAGCTGCAGTCTAAAAGGAATACTGAGCGATTTGGTTGATTTGCGGAGATTTGACATCAAGTTGAAGATGGAAGACCAAACTGTGCATTTTCGCCATATTTCACTGTTTTACTTCCGTAAAGGGAAGAACGCGCGTCAAGCTTGTGAAAAGTTGCGTAAAGTGTACGGTGATAATGCTCTACAAGAACGTCAGTGCCAGCGGTGGTTCGCAAACTTCCGTGCTGGTGATTTTGACCTCAACGATGCTCCTCTGTCCGGGAGGCTAATCGAGGTTGATGACGACCAAATCAAGGCATTGATCGAGTCAAATCCACGTTACACGACACGAGAGATTGCAGACACATTTCATATCCATCATTCAAGCGTTCACCGGCCACCTAAAGAAGCTGGGATACGTAAGCAAGCTCGATGTGTGGGTTCCTCATGAACTCAAAGAAGCTCAATTGACGGCGCGCATAAACATCTGCGATATGCTCATTAAATGTGAGGAAAACGATCCTTTTTTGAAGCGACTGATAACTGGTGAGAAAAAGTGGATTGTGTACGACAATGTGCTGCGCAAACGGTCTTGGTCCCGACGTGCTGTTCCGACTCAAACGACATCCAAAGCAGACATTCATCAGCGGAAGGTTCTGGTCTCAGTGTGGTGGGATTTTAAAGGTGTCGGGTTTTTCGAGCTCCTACCACGGAACCAAACAATCAATTCGAATGTGTACTGTCGGCCATTGGGCAGTCTGAACGAATCCATCATCCAGAAACGTCCAGAGCTCGTTCATCGTAAAGGTGTTGTGTTCCATCACGACAACGCGAGACCACACACAAGTTTGATCACCCGCCAAAAATTATTGTAGCTTGGGTGGGATGTGTTGCCACATCCAGCATACTCGCCTGACCTTGCGCCGTCAAACTTCCACTTGTTTCGCTCTCCTCAACAGTCCTTGCGTGGTATAACGTTCAATTAAAATGAGGATATAAATCAGCACCTTGTACAGTTTTTTGCCACGAAAGGCAGGTCCTTCTATGAACGAGGCATTCTGCAGCTCACTGAAAGATGGCAAAAGGTTATCGAACAAAACGGGCATTATATCATTGATTGATCTTTGTTCTTTCTATCTATAAATGACCTTTGCAGAACATGGATAAAATGCGTCATGACTTTTCCGACAACCCAATATTATGAGGAATATTTCTTCCTTTATTGATTTATCTGTGGTACTGGTGGTTTCCGACCTACATCCGTCTTTGGACGGGAGATGAAAACGCTATCAGTAGGCAGGGTTGCTTTGATTAGCAAAAATATGAGGATGTCAGATTCCTAAGCCAAGTTTGCTTAGTCTCAGTTGGTTGGAACTTGACTGCTCTGGGTGGTGTAACGGTTAGCATACTCGAACCGAAATCGGGAGATGCGGGTTCGATTCCCGCTGCCGAGCGATGAAATTTTCAAGTTATCTGAGAGATGTTACATGGACGACCAATGAGTTTTTATACTCGCTTTATTGATGCTCTGGGACAATCCAGGCATACCAGGAAAGAACAGGACAAGGAACATGACAGCACAGGGCACACACATTCAAGAGCAATAAGGAACAAGGACAGACATATTAAGGGCTTGGCAATCAAATAAAAGGTACACTACAGAAGCAGAGCAGTTCATATGAGAAATGTGAGCACTTACATGACGAAGTAAAGGTGCAAGAGTCACATCGCTGAGCAGGAAAATAACCGTGCAATACATAAAAACATTAAATCCATAAAAAGACAAGGCAGTGCAATTGGTAAAGTTGTGTGCGCTGAAGCGAGGCAAAGTTACAAAGTCATGATGCAACACTAAAGCAGCGGAGTGGAAGGTGACGACACTCCCTATGATGCAGCACTAAAGTAGCGAAGTGGAAAGTGACGACACTCCACATGATGCAGCACTAAAGTAGCGAAGTGGAAGGTGACGACACTCCACATGATGCAGCACTAAAATAGCTAGCGAAGTAGAAGGTGACGACACTCCACATGATGCAGCACTAAAGTAGCGAAGTGGAAGACGACACTCCATATGATGCAGCACTAAAGTAGCGAAGTGGAAGGGGACGACACTCCATATGATGCAGCACTAAAGTAGCGAAGTGGAAGGTGACGACACTACACGTGATGCGAGCGGATTAATGACATCATAGAGCCATTCATCGAGGGCAGAAAGATAATCACTCGGAGTGGGAGAGTCCGTAGGTCGTGGAAACTGCGGAAAAGACCAGCGAGAAGGCTGGAACAAGGATAGTTGCGCTGGCGTTGGAAGCACGTGAGAGTACGAGGACGACCATGGCTGAGAGGAAGAAACAGATGGAAAGGACGCTGATGAGGACTGTGACTGCTTAAGAAAAACAGAAAGTGCAACGAGCCAGTTATCTAACTCTTGTAGAAAAGCACGCGGGTCAGAAAAATCCTTCTAACGTGGGATAGGTGGGAGAGAAAGCTGACGTGAGCAGTCTGAGGGAGACCTCTGCTACCAGTAAGTGGTACAAGCAAATTCAGAATTTATATTCTGTTTGCTTTGGATATTCCAAATTGTAAAAGCAATGATGGAGAAAATAACCAATTATTATTGACGGAAACTTTCTCCTCAGCTTATGAGATGATATCATTTATGCTGTTTTAAAAACAAAGTTGTCTTTAAATCAGTATTGATTTAAAGAATGATTTTAAATCAATATGGAAGACAATCAATATAGAAGACAGCTGAAGTTGTTTAAATACAACTTAAATTGTCTTAAATACAAGCATATTGTTTTAAAGAACAACTTAAGCTGTCTTTAAGTCAGATGTTTCCTTAAGTTCTTTTTACAACCAGTTTAAGAGATGACATCATTCATGCTGATTTAAAAACAACTTAAATGGTTTCTAAATCAGATGTTTCCTTAAGTTGTTTTTACATAACAAACACTTTCTTAAGTTGTCTTTTAATATATAAATTATGTAAAATATCTTAAGACAACTTAAGAAGACATGCAATGATGTTTTCTAAAGTTGCCTTGAAATATTTTATTGTTGCGGAAAAACTTCAAATTGCTGGAAGTTTCATAATATACGAAAAGAAAAGACGACTACTTAAAGGAGAGAATTTTCTTAAGTTGTCTTTTAGTATACAAATTCTACTTTCTTAAGTTGTCTTTTAATATATAAATTATTTAAAAGATTTTAAGACAACTTAAGAAGACATACAGTGATGTTTTCTAAAGTTGCCTTCAAATATTTTATTGTTGCGGAAAAACTTCAAATTGCTGGAAGTTTGTAATGTACGAAAAGAAAAGACAACGTCTTAAAGGAGAGAATAAATGAGAATTAAGCGGTTATTTTTAGAGTGGCTAATGGTTTTGTGTAATTCGGAGGGGAGCTGCTTTAAACGATTTTTTTTGGCACCAGTCTCTCTTAAATGGCGACTTTTCATATTTTCTCTTTATCTTAGAGCGAGGAAATTATATTAACAATTATTTTCGAATAGGAAAGAATATTAACAGACAATTAGTTTAACAGGGGAACTTGGGAAATATGGAAATACGAGAGTTTTGAGTTGAAAGAATTGGGAAAAAATGCCATTAAAATGTCAAATTTCTTATTATCATATTTATTATTTTTAAGACGTATGAGTTTCTTATGTTAGAGGTTCGAAATTAAATTGAATTAAAACTGGCCCATAGCACCATTTAGGATCTCTGGTACGTCTACAGTCATTTGCAGAAGTTTCAGACCACCTGTCAATTTATTGAAAATTAAGATTTTCAAAGAAACAACTAATTACTAGTCAGAGATACACTGCTGGCCACCCAAAATGCAACACCAAGAAGGACACGAGATATAGCAAAGATAGATTTACTGGACACATAACAACAGATACAAAGATGAAACGATTGAGCTTACAGGCCCGTGCGACTTGCGGAACACACAGACATCAACAGTTCGTGTGGCCCCCATGGCTGGCAATCACGGCCGCTACACGCCGCGGCATCGAACGAAAGAGGCTTTGGATGTGGGCTTGGGTTTTGTCGGTCCCGGCTGCTTTCACACGTTGCCACAGTTCATCAGGCGTAGCCGCGGGTGGTGCTTGCCAAGCCACTCGGTTGCCGATCAGCGACCAGACGTGTTCGATGGGTGACATATCGGAAGAACAGGTGGGCCACGGCAGCAGTAACACCTGGTGGGCCGTGAAGAATTGTTGCACGATGCGTGCCACGTGCGGGCGCGCGTTGTCCGGTTGAAACGTGGCCGCTGGAAGGTCCTGCTGGTAATGGAGGACTACAGGCTCCAAAATGTCGGAGATGTAGCTATGGCTGTTGAGTGTACCGGCGATGCGTACCAGAGGGGTGCGGGTGTCATATCCAATAGCGCCCCAAACCACAACGCCAGATGACGGACCGGTAAAGGGATGCATAATGCAGGCGTCATACAGTCTCTTGCCGCTGTGCCTCCACACGCGGATCCGACCATCGTGGTGTTGCAGGCAGAAGCGGGATTCGTCGGAGAAGACAATGTCGTGCCATTCCGTAGTCCAGGTGCAGCGTTCAACGGCCCACTGCCACCGCACTCGCCGGTGGTGTAACGTCAATGGTAATCGGAGCAATGGGCGCCGTGCGACAAGTTCCCGCTCCTGCAGACGACGTCGAACAGTACGTGCCGACACAGGTTGTTGCGTAACACACCCTAATTCCTGCGCTAACGTTCGTGATGTGGCGGTGCGAGCCGTCAATGCCCGCCGCACAACATGCCGGTCCTCTCGTTCGGTGGTGTGCCGCGGCTGCGGCAATTGCTCACGTCGTTCCGTCCGTCCCTCCTGCACCCACTGAATCCATACTCGCCTCACTGTGGCTGGATGTCGTCTCACACGGGCGCCGATGTCTCGGTACGATAAACCGCTGTCGCGATAAGCCACTATTCGTCCTCTGTCGGACTCCGAAACGTGCTGGAATGACTGCCGTATTCTGCGACGAGGCATCAGGAAGCTTCCCACGCACAGGTGCCGCAGCACAACACACTTCCACTACTTACATTCCGCTTTCTGGGCACCCTTCTTATAGTTCTTCTCGGTGGCGTGCCGGGCGCACATGATTTGCATATACCCTGCGCTGCTAATCGTCTGAATGTCCTCTCGCGGGCGACCTATGCTGCGGACTTCAGGCTAATCGGATGCTTCCTTCTTGGTGTTGCATTCTGGGTGGCGAGCAGTGTATTGGAAAAAAATGATACCCCAGATGAATACTTACATTTTTTATAACACAAAAACACCGAAATCAGTACTTTGTGTGGCCCCCTTTGTTGTTGTATAACGGACAGAATACGATGTGGCATACTGTCAATGAGGGATTTGCAGTAGTCACTTGAAATGTCTTTGCACCACACGTACTTTATAGCGTCAATGAAAGCTTGGGAATTTGATAACTGTTTTTCTGCTACCTTGTCTTTTAAAATGGTCCACAAATTTTCGATGGGGTTAAGGTTGGGACTATTACCGGGCCAGTCAAGCACAGTTATGTTTTTCCTCTGCAGGCAGTCCTTTACTGTCTTTGATCTGTGGCACGGAGCACCATCCTGCATAAAGATTGTGCATCTGTGCACTTGCATATGAGTTAACAGCTTCTCACGTAACATTTCCACATAAAAAGGACCAGTCATGTTAGTGCCTGTCGGCAAAAAGGATAATGAAGCAGTACCGGATACCGACATAGCACCCCATATCACCTGACTAGGCGGATGACTCACGGTGCTAACGGTATATTTTTCATCACACCTTTTGCCTTTTGGTTGTCGAACATGTGCTTCACGAGATTCAAACCGACGCACAGTTAATTCATCGGAAAAAGAACTTGGCTCCAATTTTAACCAGTCAACAATTGATGACGCTTCGCAAACTGGAGTCTTCTTTTTCATGACAAAGGCTAGTCTAGTGTATGTGCAGGTTTATTAGACTTTAATCCAAAATCTTTGCTAAGACGTCGGCAAACTTTGCTGATACTAATATCAGACCCTTTTGAATGTAGAAAGGACTTGATTTCCTTGCACGAACTCCTCGGAGAACCCATAACTATTAGTCTTATGGTATGTCATCACGTGCGGTTGTTTTCCTTGGACGTCCATTTCTCTTTCGGTCTCTAAATTCACCTGTATCTCGATATTTCATTATCGCATTATGAATAGCAGTCTTGCTCATATTCACCTTTCTGCTTATGTCACATTCGCAGTGTCCTTCATGATATAAAGTCATTATTTGTGCCCTCTAAGTAACAATTAATGACGCTTTTTTGCATATTTTTCGTTGTGTAAAAATTACATACAAAACCTTTCAGCCTGAAAACTAGAAGCAAACGGAGGATCTTACGCTTCCCCCAACTCTATCAACAGCTGTCGCTGTAGGATGATGCAACACCGTCAGGAAGTTGAGTTGTACAGACAGTAGCTGACGCAATCGGCAGAAATCTCTTAACACCAACAGGTGGTCTTAAACTTCTGCAAATGACTGTAGATGCATCTCTGAGTGGGCCACGCCATGCATATACTCGCTCTGGCCTTCTGCGTCCGGTTCATGGTCATGCACCCAGATTAATGCGCTTTCAAGAGAGTAGCGCTCACTGGAACATAGTTAGAAAAGCACTTCGTGGAAGTTCCCACCATGTAATGGCCCTTCCCATTCACTGGACATGAAAACCCAGTGGAAAATCTTTCGGGTGCTATGGAGAGCTCATTTCGGGCATTTGAATCTTCCACCCAGGAATGCGACAGAATTATGGACAGCGATGCAGAAAGCATTAGTGGAAATACCCGTGGAACGCTTTCCTGAGCTATTTGACTCAATGCCCCGCCAAATGTTTCCCGAACTATTTGACTGAATGCCCCGCCAAGTGTTTCCCGAGCTATTTGACTGAATGCCCCGCCAAGTATTTCCCGAGCTATTTGACTCAATGCCCCGCCAAGTGTTTCCTGAGCTACTTGACTCAATGCCCCGCCAAGTGTTGCCTGAGCTATTTGACTCAATGCCCCGCCAAGTGTTGCCTGAACTATTTGACTCAATGCCCCGCCAAGTGGTTTTCTGAGCTATTTGACTCACTGTCCCGCCAAGTGGTTTCCGGAGCTATTTGACTCACTGTCCCGCCAAGTGTTTCCGGAGCTATTTGACTCAATGCCCCTCCAAGTGTTTCCTGAGCTATTTGACTCAATGCCCCGCCAAGTGTTTCCTGAGCTATTTGACTCAATGCCCCGCCAAGTGTTTCCTGAGCTATTTGACTCAATGTCCCGCCAAGTGTTTCCCGAGCTATTTGACTCAATGCCCCGCCAAGTGTTTCCTGAGCTATTTGACTCAATGCCCCGCCAAGTGTTGCCTGAGCTATTGGACTCAATGCCCCGCCAAGTGTTTCCCGAGCTATTTGACTCAATGCCCCGCCAATGGTTTTCTGAGCTATTTGACTCACTGTCCCGCCAAGTGTTTCCTGAGCTATTTGACTCAATGCCCCGCCAAGTGTTTTCTGAGCTATTTGACTCACTTTCCCGCCAAGTGTTGCCTGAGCTATTTGACTCAATGCCCCGCCATGTGTTTCCTGAACTATTTGACTCAATGCCCGCCAGTGGTTTTCTGAGCTATTTGACTCACTGTCCCACCAAATGTTTCCTGAGCTATTTGACTCAATGCCCCGCCAAGTGCTTCCTGAGTTATTTGACTCAATGCCCCGCCAAGTGTTTCCTGAGCTATTTGACTCAATGCCCCGCCAAGTGTTTTCTGAGCTATTTGACTCAATGCCCCGCCAAGTGAATACCATTATCAGGGCGAAAGGTATGTCTATCCGTTATTAGGTAAGTATCCTATGACATCTATCCACTACGTGTATACTGGACTTCAGCGGGGTAGATGTGCGTTATGAAAAGGTAGAAATTATATGGAAAATAATCTTCACAGCGGCAGCTATTCTGTGGAAAAAGAATTTCTCAAATACGGCTGTTAAGAGCAGATATGACAAGAACTGCCAAAATGGGTTCGCCAAGTGAAGGTAGTTTCTTCCGTGATAGTATGGTGACTGCTGATTCCACGATGTCTTTGTTTTACTCATTTGCAAAAGCGCGAAGGTTGTTCAGTCTTCAGAGACAGTCACGACAATAATAATCTTTTTTGATCGTGAAGGATTCACTTATTCACGCTTTCCAACCGCGGGTTGAAGAAGCGTATATGCTCCAGCTTCGTCCGTCTATCCGCACGATAACTCGCGTAAAAATGGTTCGATGAAATTTTAGTATGTGGTAGGGGACCACATTGAAATGAATTCTATTAAAAATGGACGAAATGGGGGAAAAAATCAGGACATAGGAGTGGGATCCATTCCACTGCTTTTATGCGTCATAACTTGCTTAAAAATGTTTCGATTTCGATGAAATTTTAGTATGTAATAGAAGACCACCTGGGAACGAACCCAATTGAAAATGGACGAAATTGGGTCACAGGTCAGGACATAGGAGCGGAATCCATTCCATCGTCCTTATGCGTCGAAACTTGCGTAAAAATGCTTTGATTGCGACAAAACCTTATCATGTTGTTCCAGAGGTACACTGAACCGGTTTTGTTGAATATCATCGAAATGGAGTCAAAGGTCAGGACACAGGAGCGAGATTTATTCCACAGCCATTATTCTAATAACTTGACTATTCTATTGCGACAAAACTTTAGTATGTTGTTCCGGAAGTATACAGAACCGGTTCTGTTGAATACCATTGAAATGGGGTCAAAAGCAAGGACACAGGAGCGAGATTTATTCCACAGCCATTATCCTCATAACTTGAGAAATGATTTCTGGTATGTTGGAAAGCGTATAAAAATCAATGCATTGCATGATTTTAATAACTTGTTAGTTTATTGCTCAGCCACATACAACACAGATGCTGGTGCATATCGCTACATGACGGTAACGTACACTCACAAAAGAAGATCAGGAGCTGATTTTGCATCACAGTAACCTGCGCCTGTAGAAGAAGATAAAGAAAATGCAGCTGCACCAAACAAAGTAAAATCATGCGATGTATTATATGGTTTCCAACATACCAGAAATCATTACTCAAGTTATGAGGATAATGGCTGTGGAACAAATCTCGCTCCTGTTCCCTGACCTTTGATCCCATTTCGATGATATTCAACAGAACCGGTTCAGTATACCTCCGGAACACCATGATAAAGGTTTGCCGCAATCGAAGCATTTCTACGTACGTTATGACGCATAAAGACGATGGAATGGATCCCGCTCCTATGTCCTGACCTCTGACCCCATTTCGTCCATTTTCAAAAGGGTTAGTCCCCAGGTGGTCTCCTACCACATACTAAAATTTAATCGAAATTGAACCATTTTTACGCGAGTTATCGTGCGGACAGACAGACGGACAAAGCTGGAGCATATACGCTTCTTCAACCTACGGTTGGAAAGCGTAAAAAAATAACCCCGTTTGTGCACATACGCTGTCTAGCGGGAAAACTGTGCATTAATTAAAGTGGAAGTTCTTCGCAATCGTTACCATAGCAAATGCATACGTCAGAAAAGAATGTTCTGCAATCATATTTAAACAGAAATGGACATTTACGCTACCTTGAAGCAGAACTGTGCATTATAGGAAATCACAAGTGGATGATATGGAAATTAATATAATTAGCTTGTAACTTTCTTTTCCCTTTCTTTTGATATTAGGGTAAACATGAAGTGGAAAATGCGTTTCCTCTGAAGGAAAAGAGCTAAGATTGGGCTCTCATTAGAGGATGGCAAACACGTCACTCGGCTTCCGTCGCAATTTAGTTGATATGTGATCGATATGATACGGAAACAGATGTAGTAGTTCATATTAAGAGAATACAACGTGGCTTGTTACAAATATTTATTTTTTCAAGTCGACCATGGTTTTGCTGGGTATTGACCTAGCTTCATCAGGGCGAATGGCACGTAAATATTCAAATTGTATATGATATCATAAAAGGTGTTTACACTCACGGGTTTTGATTGAAGCTTCCACGCGCTTGATAGAAATCGTGTGGATGCCATGTCATTAACAAGTTGCGAAGACTTCTGATATACACTGGCGGAAAGTGAAAAAAGAACACCAAGAAGGAGACGTCTGATACCAACGAAATTTATACAACATAATAACGGAATACAGAGGACAACGTGATCAAAACATTATGGCAAAACACAGCTGTATTTGCTGGTAAACTGAAAAATAACATTTCCATATAACATGGTTAGTACGAGGTTGAACCGCCATGAACTGCGTCACACTGTGCAATTCTGGCATGGACTCTGTCGTACAGATGTTGGATGTAAGTTTGGGGTATTGAGTTCCAAGCATCCTCAACCTGGACGCGTGAATCGGGGATGGTCGTGCAGACCGGATAAGTCGTTGTCCCATAAAATCCCACACATGCTCAATGGGGGACAAATCCGGTGAACGTGCAGGCCATGTAAGTTGTCTCACACCCTGAAGTGCATGTTGCGTTTCACGTGCCGTGTGTGGGCGTGCGTTATCTTGCTAGAAAACACCACGATGGACCGACCTTACAAATGTCACAACAACGGCCAGAATGAAGTTGTTGATGAAGGAGGTGCTGTTTAACGTACCCGGTACAAACACTAGTTGTGTACGGGAGTGATAGCTGATCGCTCCCCACACCAGGAGACCAGGTGTAGGCCCTGTGTGTCGCTGGCGGATGCAAGAAGGGTGGAGACGCTCTACTGTGCGTCTGCGAACACGCATACGGCCATCGGAGGCTCCCAAGAAAGAAAAATCTGCTTTCACCGCTGAACACGACAGATTGCCATTGCGTTCTCCAGTGCAGACGTTGGCGGCACCACTGCAGCCGTTCCTGACGGTGGGCTGGAGTCAGAGGTACACACGCCAGAGGCACACGTGTACGTAGTCCTACATCCAGTAGACGCTTGCGGATTGTTCGCACAGTCACCTCAGGTGCAACGGCAGCTCGGATTAGCGTTGCAGTGGATGTTCTGCTTGACAACGCCGCTCTTCTTATGCGTCGATCAGTCCGCTCATTAGTCCGTCTGTGACTCCCGGTTCCATGTCTTCTCGTCTGGGAATGTTCCTCGGACCATCTACGCCACCATCGTACCACCACCGATACTTCCCGTCCAATTCGCTCCGCAACACGACGATACGACCACCCGGCCTCGCGGAGTCCGACTAGACGACCTCGCTCAAAGTCCGATAACTGCTGAAATCGTGCACGTCTTCCATGTCCAGGCATTGCAGCTTCTTCAGGGTCTTCGCACATGTCCGTACGTCGACGACTGATTACATTCACTTCGCCATAATCCTTAAATACCACCGACGACAATTTGCATATTATGCCGTGCTGTGGCGTAAGCGTTCACCGGTTGGTCCCGAAATTAACATCACACCTACAAAAACTTGACTCCATTAACACATGTAAATTTTATGATCGTCCGCCAATTCCTTCTTGGTGTTCTTTTTTCACTTTCCGGCAGTGTATATGGAAAGTTTCCAAAATATCAAGTTTGGTGCTTGAATCTGGCTTGTCAATTAGTTTTGCTTCTTCAAAGAGAAATTTATGAACCTTTTTGTAACTCTGTTTAACCATCGATGACTTCTTTAGGTCACAGTTCCGAATGTAGGTCTTGTGCTGTTTCAATCGAAATCGCAAGGGTCTGTCTTATATACGAAGCGCCACATTCACACGGAATTTCATAAATTCCCGACAAGTGTTTTGTCTTCAACATAGTCCTTTGATCCCAAAAAATGTATTTCGTTTATGAGTTTAAAAGTTACTTTAAAATCAAAGGCTTTGAGGATTTTTGAACAAATATCCAGCAAAACCATGGTCGACTTGAAAAAAATATTTGTGACAAAATACGTTGTATTATCTTAATATCGTCTTTGAGATCAAGAAATGTAGTAGTTATTTTGTAACTTTCTTTTTCCTTTCTTTTAATACTAGGACAGACATGGAGTGGGAAATATGTTTCCACCGAAGGACAAGCACCAGGACTGGGTACTTAGCAGAGGATGGGAAAATGACACCCATACATCTCTCATCTTCTATCGTGACTTAGTGACATGTGACCCTGATGATATGGATATTGACGTGAGTAATAAGAATGTCTGTTATGTGATTACTTTAACTTTCCACTTCAATTTCTTTCTGTTATATAAAATGTGTTGCAACTTTCGTTCTGAACGTCATATCGAATTTTTCAAGTTTCCCTAACGTTTGGCAACAACCATGAACAATTTATAGGTAAATAAAAGCTACTCCCTGCGTTGAAGTAAGAGAGAAAGGCGACGTGATAGTCTGACATCTAAGTGTTATCTGTCTGTTGTAGTGTTCCACAATGGAATTGTGTTTTGTGATTGAAATACATTGTGGTTCCGCCAAGTTGAGTTGTAAGTCAACAACGACCTCTGAATAAAAGTTCATTGCATATTCCGTAAGTGCCATTTCTTGGTATATCGTAGAACCATGTGACTGTTAAAGGTTATTTGAGCAAGAGTGTTAAGCATTTTGTGTAAAGTGAATAAGCACATTAGACAAAAAATTATTCACGCCTGTCCGAGCTTATCTAATAACGAGTGACGGCACCGTCACTCGCCTTGATAACAGCAGGATAACAGCATTTTTTTGATTGGGGGTTTAACGACCACCGTGAGCAACTCAATGGGCAGTCGCTCGTCCCTAATTTAGGGTCACTGGTTCCAGGGAAGGGAGAGAGCCAGTGCCGTAAGAACTCTATAAGCAGTCGCTCGTCCCTAATTTAGGGTCACTGGTTCCAGGGAAGGGAGAGAGCCAGTGCCGTAAGACAAACACAACATCCATGCCTCACCGGGATTCGAACCCGGTCCCCTTACGGACGAATGATCAGACGCCAGCGCCTTAGACCACTGCGCCACCGGGGCGGCGATAACAGCATGAATCTGCCTTGATAACAGCATAATAACAGAATGAATCCGCCCTGATAACAGCATGATAACAGCATGAATCCACCTTGATAACAGCATGATAACAGAACGAATCCGCCTGATATCAGAATGATAACAACACGAATCCGCCCCCATAACAGCATGATAACAGCACGAATCCGCCCTGAACACAGCATGATAACAGCACGAATCCTCCCGATAACAGCACGATAACTACATGATAACAGCATGAAGCCACCTTGATAACAGCATGATAACAGAATGAATCCGCCCTGATAACAGCATGATAACATCACGAATCCGCATGACAACAGCATGATAACTACATGATAACAACATGAATCCACCTTGACAACAGCATGATAACAGAATGAATCCGCCTGATAACATCATGATAACAGCATGAATCCACCTTGATATCAGCATGATAACAGAATGAATCCGCCCTGATAACAGCATGATAACAGCACGAAACAGCCTTGATAGCAGCACAATAACAGCATGAACCCGACCTGATAACAGCACGAATCCGCCTCGATAACAGCATAATAACAGCATGAATCCTCCCTGATAACAGTATGATGACAGCACGAATCCGCCTTGATAACAGCATAATAACAGCACGAATACGCCTTGATAACAGCATAATAACAGCATGAATCCGGCGTAGTAGAGACTCCACGAGGTTGTGGATGTATTGAACATCGATTTGCAGCCACTAGTGCGTCAATTAGTCCCGAAATTCCGCCAGAGTACGAACCTCTGTAACGTGAGGCACATAATGTATCATTACCTATACAATTTCATCATATATGTACATCGACGAGTCATTACATTATGACCACCTATCTGAGAAGCTGTAGAATCCCATTTAGCCCGCAAAACAGCGGCCACTCGACAAGGCATCGATTCAATGAGGTGGCGATGGGTATCCTGGGGTATCTGGTACTATAATGTCGACAGGAGGTACTCCAGTTTCCGTACATTTCAGGATGGTGGTGATTTAGGGCGAACAAGCTTTTCCAAGTCGAATCACAAATGTTCGATTGGGTTCATGTCAGGTGAATTTGCAGGTCAGGGTATTAACAGAAAGTCACCAGCATGTTCCTCGAATCACTCCTTGCCGATTCCGGCAGTGTGGCATGGCGCATTATTCTGCTGGTAATTCCATCACCTGCAGAGAACACAGTTGCTATGAATAGGTGAACTTGGCTCACAATGACGTTCAGATACCTGACAGCTGCCAGGGATTGTGTTATTGAGATAGTGGGGCCAAAAATGTCCCAAGAAGACATGGATCACAGTATGACACCGCCGCTGCCGCCGGCCCGTTTTCGCCCAACAGTGCATCCAGTGCAACCCGGTGACATAGCCTCTGTTGGTAATCGGCGTATACGCGCTCGGCCGTCTACGGGATGCACGAGGAATTTCGATTCGTCAGACCAGGCCACTTTCTTCCAATCATCCACGGTCTAATCTCGATGACTTTGGGCCCATTTCATGTGGTGTTGGGGATGACGTGCAGTGAACATGAGGAGCCGGCTGAGTCTCAGCTACGCAGGCCTATGCGCAGAAGGCTGAGATGAATTGTGCGTTGTCACAGATTTCCCTGATTACCACTGCTGTAGCTGGGGTGATTTGTCGCGTGTGGCCCTGCGGTTGATGTGAAAAATGCGCGACACAGCTTGACGACTGTTCGTCGTTTGGCCATCTGTGCATCACTTTTGGTACGTGCTCACTACAGCAGCACGTGAATAACCCACAAGCCCCGCCGTTTCTGAGATTGTACTTCCGAGGCGCCGTGTAATCACAATTGTTCTTTATCAAACAAACTCCGATAAATCAGCATCTATTCCGATTCTGACTACGAACACTCAACAAACAGAAAGCCAGTCCTCGGGTTGTATATATACTGCTCTGTGAACTTCACCTGCGGCACCATTCGGTCTCCAGGCACGCTCATTTCTCTAGGCTGGGGGTGGTCATAATGTAATGACTCATAAGTGTACACTGAAGAGCAACTGAATTAGAGACAGCTGGCGTTATGCAAATGTGGCGCTGTGGGCGGCCCTGTAAACGGAAACGACATGACGTATGCAGCGATCCGACAATATAAGGAGTGATGCGACGGGAATCAGTAAGAGTCGGACGCAGTATGGGTAAGACGAAGGATCTAAGCGCATTCGATCGTGGACAAATTGTCGTGGCCCGACGAATGGGTCACTCCATCTCGGAAGTCGTGCAGGCACTGGATATTTTCACGAGCCACTGTGTCACGGGTGCACCGTGAGTACATCAAATCCGGTAACACCATCCCTGCAAGGGCTATCTGCCGTGGACAACAGCGTGTGAATGAGCGGGGCCATCGTCGGCTAGCTCGCATTGTAACAGCGGATAGACGGGCCACAGTGCAAGAAATCACTCGGCAATTTAACGCTGGTGCACAAAAACGTGTAAGCAGCCACACCATCCAGAACCATCTCCTCGTTATGGGGTACAGAAGCCATCGTCCAACGAGGGTACCGCTGCTGACCGCTCATCACAGGGTGCAAAGATTAGCACGTGCGCTGGAACATCGCCACTGGACTCTAGACATGTGCAAAAATGTTGTCTGGACTGATGAGTCGAGATTCACGTTGGTACATGCGGGTGGCAGGATACGAGTACGGCGAAAACCACATGAAGCGATGGATTCTTCTTGCCTGCAGGGTACTCTTCAAGCTGGTGGAGGTGGCATTCTCGTCTGGGAACTGTTTACGTGGACTGAAATGGGATCCCTGGTACGTGTGACATCGTTGTCCCGTCACAGGTCAACGTTACCGGGATATCCTGGACGACCATTTGATCCCGTTTGCGTGTCTTCAACATCTCCACTGAGGACCTCATCCTGCAACAAAACAATGCAGCTCCCGAATTGTATCCGAATGGTTGGATGAACACTCCACCGACGTGACCTCGCTTCCTTGGCCAGCTAGGTCACTTGACCTCAATCCCATCGAGCACATCTGGGATGCCATCGAGAGAGATGTTCGAGGCTCTGACTCTCCTCCATCAATTCCTCGTGAACTGTGGAAGCTTGTTCAGGGGTCGTGAATCCGTATGGCTTCCCAACGCTTCCGGTGTCTTGTCGAGTCCATGCCGAGACGAATCGCCGCCGTCATCAGGGCGAAAGGTGGTGCTACACATTAATAGACAGGTATCTCTAATTCAATTGCTCTTCAGTGTATATAACGTAGAAATAATGTATTGTATGTACAGTGTAGTTTCAGTTACCAGAATAGGGAGGACAGCAAACATAGTGGGCGGTTAGAGGTGATGACGGTGTCTTAGTCTGAGTCGTCGAAGATTCGTGTGATGAAATGTACAGGAGACAGGTGTAGGAGAGAGAGAGAGAGAGAGAGAGAGAGAGAGAGAGAGAGAGAGAGAGAGAGAGAGAGAGAGAGAGAGAAAGAGATAGAGAGAGGAGGGTCATCTATCGACATCTCATCGTCGTCAAAATACATCAGGGAAAGCAGACGTCTACACCTTGGTCTATGTCTGCCTGCCGCGATGCCGAAGGTCCAGGTTCGTCGTCTGCTGTGGTGGCTTTTGTGGAAGTCTTGAAATACAACAGTATGTTTAAATGCTTAGCCTCACGAATGTTTTTACCATGTAGCTCTTTGTAGGCTCTCAAAACATCTTGCAAGTCTTCCCTAACCTATTTTAGTTCCTGGACAACTTCACTTTCGGGCCGTTTGCTATTGCGTTCGGTTTCGATTTGCATCTTTTTTCTTGCAACCGCATCAGCTGTTAATCTATCGATTCTTCGTCATGGAAGGCCAAACCCTCTTCAACATCATTTCATAAAAGCGAAAATCCTTTCTGGGTTTCTTTCGGTTAGCGAAAACAGGTACTGACTGCTATGTAGGTCTTTCGTAAAGGAGAAGTTGCGTAAAGCGGACTTTCCAAAAGCGGTGGATACCTGTATCTACGAGGGTCATTTCTAAAGTTTTGTACAATGTGGGTTATTACATAAAAAACGAATTTATTTTAAAACATACACTGGTGTGCAAAAATTAAGGACGAAGAGGAGAAATTAGCATAACAGCGGAACGAGCAGACAGAACGGACCGAAAGACCACTCAGGAGATAGACTAGGGTCCGGTAAGGTAGGGCATGCGCATATATGCAGCATGACGGGGGGGGGGGGTCGGAAGAGTATAAAGCACACGGGTGGTGTATGCTCAGCAATTCGGTGAAAGCTATTGCACGGTGTACATCGGTTTGAACGACGTCGAGTTGCTGCCACCGTGTGATGCGGCCAACAGGCAATCCAGTACAACATCTGGATGACTTTACCCGAGGTCACGTCATTGGGAAGTTGGAAGAAGGTCGAAGTGTGACTAGTGTGGCCGAGGAGTTCGGGATCACTCACCGCATCGTTTCACGAACTTGGAGAGCATTTCAAACGACAGGAACAGCTGTCCGAGAGTTTAGCAGTGGTCGTACACGAGCAACCACGGCGGCGGACGACCGGTATATTGCCCTACAGGCGAGAAGAAACAGACGGCAGACAGCGGGAGAAACCGCAAGGCACATGCATCAGGCAACTGGACGCCCGTTATTGCGTTTTACCGTGACCAGGAGGCTGCACAAAGGTGGTCTATTTGCACGGCGACCAGTACGGTGTGTGCCATTAATGCCTGCTCATCGGAGACGGCGGTTTCTGTGCTGCCAGGAACACAAGAACTGGGCACATCAGCAATGGGGTCGAGTTCTCTTTACTGATGAGAGCCGATTTAGTCGGACGAGCAATTCTGGACATATACACATCTGGAGAGAGCAGGGTACACGCAATCACACCTCCAACATCATTAAAAGGGACCGGTTTGGAGGTGGCGGAGTTCTCGTTTGGGGTGGTATCATGCTTGATAGCCGTACTGACCTCCACATCTTCCAAGGAGGTTCAGTCACTGGTGTCCGCTATTGTACCGAGGTTCTCCTGCCTCACGTGCGTCTGTTTAGAGGTGCTGTCGGTCCTGATTTCCTCTTCATGGACGACAACGCTACACCTCATCGTACAGTGGCTGTCGCAGAGCTGTTGGAGAGTGAAGATATTCAACGCATGGATTGGCCCGCCAGGTCCCCGGACCTAAATCCAATCAAACACGTGGGACCTTCTCGGAAGACGCTTGGCAGCACGTCACCAGCCGCCAGCAACGATTCCGCAGCTGCGATTGGCGCTACAAGAGAAATAGGCCGAGATGCCTCAACAGTTCCTTGACAACCTCGTTCTCAGCATGGACAGACGTTGTAAATCCTGCAACACAGTCAGGGGTGATCATATCCCCTACTAAAGACTGAATTTTACTTGGCAGTCGCCTGTCACATGGGCGTTTCTGTCTTCTGTCCAGTTGTGCTTGAAGCTACCTTTTCAATAAAGTGCCTTTGTATCCTTTGGATTCCTTGTTTGGACGATTTTTCTCACTTGTCCCATATTCTTACATCTTGGGGATCTTATGGTATGATTTGAGTCGATGTGGACCACTTCTGCACGACGTTACATTCGAAAAACCATCTCGTCCTTAATTTTTGAACGCCAGTGTATGTATATTGAAATTATTATGAATATAAAACGCAATTATATTATTACCGAGTATATTACTTTTTTACTACTCTGTTATTCATGTTTTTAAAATACACTAATCGTCAAGCAACAACAACAACAAAACAGAACAAAACACAACAAAAAAACACAGTTGCATCCAGAAGGAAGGAACCGACAGGAATAAAACTTGGTGGGTAGGTTTGACATCGTGATACATGCAAATATATCAAGTATCACGCTAGGACGCGCAAGTGACGCCAGCAAGGAGGGGTCCCAGCTCTATGCCAGACCGGCTATACAGTATAAGGTTACGCGTGCTTGCCATTTTGACTCGTGCTGTTGTGTTGGTTGTATTCTTTGCAAGCGAAGTATGCCTCGGAGAAAAGATCGAAAGCAATTCGAGCAGTTGGAGGAGTTAGAGAGGTGCCGCGTCATCGGGCACTGGGAAGCGGGATGGCTTATCGCCGTATTGTGCGCCATGCCGGCCGTGCGGGTATCACCATAGCACGCTGTTGGCAGCTGTGCATAGAACAAGGCATGCAGCAGCGACAGCAAAGGTCTGTGAGACCTAGACGAATCACATAAAGAAAGGACCGACGGGTTGGCCGACATCCGCGGAGGGACCCAACAGCCACGATTGCAGATATTCAACGAGCAGTGATGCCTTCCATGCATCGTTCTATTAGTGCCAGCACCATTGGCAGACGGCTGCACGACGTAAGACAACTTGCACGCAGACTGTTACGATGGCAGCCCTTAACACCATTGTATCGTCGTCAAAGACTGAAATGGTGTTGTGCCAGACTGTCATGGAGACACTCAGAATGGAAGCGGGCGATCTTCAATGACGAGTGCAGCCTATCTTGGAGGGGACGACCACCGAATCCGTGTGTGGAAGCATCGTGGCCAGCGCCAAGATGAACCGTTGGTTGTCGAGCGTCACACGTCCAGAAAGGCCTGATGTCGTGGTCTGGTGTGCATTGCCAATGATTCCAGATTACCTTTGCTGTGTATTACAAGCACTATGGCAGCCCAAGGTTAAGTTAATGAGGACCTGTCTTCTCTGAATGCAAACTCTGGTGCGATTTTCCAACAAAGCAACACTCCTCCACATACTTCTGCTGTCTCATTTGCTTGCCTTCAAGGCACTGACACTCTGGCATGGCGAGCCGCATCGCCAGACCTGTAGCCCGATTGAAAATGTGTGGAATGCTATTGGATGCGCTATCTACACCCCACTCCTACCACACAATCTGCAGGAACTGCGTGAGGAGATTCAAGCTGCATGATAGGCCTTATTGCAGGACACTATTAGGAAACTCCACAACTCCATGCCGAGACGTCTGGCATGCTGTGTGAGCAAACATGGCGACCCGACGCCATACTTAGAGACACCACGTATTGGCGTGTGGCTCCATAAATATTGCCCATATCAGTCAGTCTCAATGTTTAATGATTTATTGTTCCCGGTCATCTTTACCTTCCTCCCGAATAGCATTGCAATCCGACGTGTCCTTCTGGGTGGAACAATTTTATTGACTATGAGTGTAATTTTGGAATGTGAATTCTTTAAACGTGCAATTATTTCTCCTTTGAAATCTTTCGCTGTTTAAACTAAGAAACCAACTGCTTTGGAAGAATTTTGCCTTTTCTAGGTAGAAAAACCAATGTTGATTATGAGGCTATACACCTTCGATTTTTTTTTCATGGTAAGTTTTCTGTAACTAAATTGAAGAAAAGACGTCAGCTACTTCATTAGCATTGATTAACATTTAGCAGAATGTGTTTCTATTAAATGTGACAATCTACATTTTTGAAAATAGCGTAATGATGTGCATGTAGGAGACTGAAATAGCTCCAAAAATGACTTTTGTTTTTCAGGAAGGCACTATACGATTGATCTACGCTTATTCAAACACAGATCCGATTTCGGAAGACTCCCTGGAGTACCACGGCAGCAATCGAGGCACCCGCAGCGTCTTTTTGCTACAACGTAAAATGAATCATCTCAAGAACGTAGAAGGACTACCTTACTGGGATGTAAAAGCTCCAAATGTGAGTAAACTATTTATTGTAGGTAGAAGGACTATTTTTCTAGTATGTAAAAGCTCCAAATGCGAGTAAACTATTTATTGTACGTAGAAGGACTATTTTACTGGGATGTACAAGCTTCAAATGTGAGTAAACCATTTATTGTAAGTAGAAGGACTGTCTTACTAGTATGTAAAAGCTCCAAATGTGAGTAAACTATTTATTGTATGTAGAAAGACTATTTGACTGGGATAAACAAGCTCCGAACGTCAGTAAACTACTTAATGTACGTAGAAGGTCTATTTTACATTTATGTAAAAGCTCCAAATGTCAGTAACCTATTTATCGTACGTAGAGGGACTATTTTACTAGTATGTCAAAGCACCAAATGTGAGTAAACTAGTTATTGTACGTAGGACTATTTTACTAGTATGTAAAAGCTCCAAATGTGAGTCAACTATTTATTGTACGTAGAAAGACTATTTTACTAGTATGTGAAAGCTCCAAATGTGAGTAAACTATTTATTGTATGTAGAAAGACTATTTTACTAGTATAAACAAGCTCCAAATGTGAGTCAACTATTTATTGTACGTAGAAAGACTATTTTACTACATTTATGTAAAAGCTCCAAATGTGAGTCAACTATTTATTGTACGTAGAAAGACTATTTTACTAGTATGTAAAAGCTCCAAATGTGAGTCAACTATTTATTGTACGTAGAAAGACTATTTTACTAGTATGTAAAAGCTCCAAATGTGAGTCAACTATTTATTGTACGTAGAAAGACTATTTTACTAGTATGTAAAAGCTCCAAATGTGAGTAAACTATTTATTGTACGTAGAAAGACTATTTTACTAGTATGTAAAAGCTCCAAATGTGAGTCAACTATTTGTGTAATACGTAGAAAGACTATTTTACTAGTATGTAAAAGCTCCAAATGTGAGTCAACTATTTATTGTACGTAGAAAGACTATTTTTACTAGTATGTAAAAGCTCAAATGAGTCAACTATTTATTGTGTAGAGTATGTAAAAGCTATTTGAACTATTTTATTGTACGTAGAAAGACTATTTTACTAATATGTGAAAGCTCGAATGTGAGTAAACTATTTATTGTACGTAGAAAGACTATTGTACTAGTATGTGAAAGCTCCGAATGTGAGTAAACTATTTATTGTACGAGTATTAGCACTCGAAATAACTGGATGCCAGAAAACCCACCATCAGTTGGATTCTGTGTGAATAACAAATTAATGAACTTCAAACGTAAACTATTTGTCAAACGTAATGTACACTGAGGTGCCACTGTGCCATTACGTGTCACTACAGCCATGCAGTAAATGATATCGTCTTCAAACGACGTATATATAGAGGCAGATGTCTCCGCAAATTCAAGTAGCAGCATTCGCAGTTCAGATGGGGGCTAATTAGAATTTAAGCGATTTTGAACGTGATATGACAGTCGGCCCCCGCGATATGTGTCATTCCACTTCGGAAATTAGCACAAAAGTTGGATCTGCACGGTCAACAATTTCAAGGGTGTATCTGGACTACACAAACTCAAAGTGAAAATCCAGAGAAATAGTGGACAGCGGCGTCTGTCACGCTTCGTAACATCCGCCCTGCGAGTAACATTGCCGCGAATCACAGCATAATTCTATGCTGGAGCCAGAAGTAGAATCAGCGTTTGCACAGTGCAACGTTCCCTGTGTTCTATGGAGTTCCGGAGCCGACGGCCTATCTGGGTGTCATTGCTGACTCGACAATACAAGGCTGTACGCCTCGTCTGGGCTCGGAAAAACCGCTATTGGACGCAAGATGACTGGAAACGTGTAGTCTAGTCCGAGGAATCGCGGTACTAACCGTTTCAGGCAGTTGGCCGACTCCGGGTATGGCGACAACCCTACGAGGCATGGATCATGCATGTCTACAAGGGACAGTGCAGGCCGGCGCTGGTTCATTTATGGTAGCGAGTGTTTTCATCCGGCACGCATTAGGATACCTCATACGTCTGTAGACCTCTCTGACCGGTGGAGGTCACGTAACCATCTTTGGGGATCATTTGCCCCCTTTCATGTCATACAACATCTTCGAAGGCTGAGACCAACACGACAATGAATCACCGCACACGTTCACACTTCATAGTCACCCGACAATGGCTGGAGAAACATATCACGGAGTTTGGAATCGTGACCTGGTCCCTTCGTTTGCCGGATTTAAGCGCCATTGAACACATTTTGGATGTTGTTCAACGTGCTGTCAATGCCACCAATCCTCCACCGGTGAATATTTCGGAATTATGGAATACTCTTCATGAAGCACGGTGTCCAGTGTCTCCACAATACTACAGAGAGCTCGTGCAATCCATTCCCCTTCGCGTTGCTGCCGTTATCCGATCGCGAGGATGCTCGACGCGGTATTAAAGAAGTTTTTTGACACTTCAGTTTATATCACCATCATCATAATCAGTGTCATCCATTATTATCAGTCTACTGGTGGATGAAAGTTTCTCCCACAACTCTCTGTCTTGAGTCAGTCTCCTCCAACGGCATTGCCTAAAATTACTGCACCAGCAAAGTGTTGCCATCGGAAAAAAGTTTAGGGACAAAGTCTCAGAACTCTAAATTTTGTTGGGGCATGAAATTACTGTGTAACTCTAACAATATGTTTGGTTGCATCAACAAAACGTTTTATCACGATAACAATACATATTGTTGGATCAAACAAATTCCCCAAAATCGACCTAGGCATTTTGTTAAATGAACAAAACATTTTGTCATGATAATAATAAAGTTTGTTGAATCAACAATAAATTTTAGCAAAATAAATTTGTAAGTTCAACAAATATTTTTGTTGACTGCATATCAACAAAATTTTTCGGTTGATTCAAAATTTCTTTTGCTGAATTAACAAAACGTTTTTCTCAGTGAATGGACCTGTGGCTCGTCGCGTTGTAATCTTGAAGTTACCGTCGTCATTCCAGAAATAGTGCAAGATTGCTGGGTGTACAGAGTTAGCTTGCAATTCACGACAGTATGTACCAATCATTTTTTGTTCAACATGCACCAGGTGTCCAAGTACCTGCCAGGTAAACATGCACACACCATACAACAGCCTCCAACAACTCTCATTGTGTATACCATGAGAGATAGATCGAGTGTCTGATACTATTTACGTGAAATACATACACAACCATCCCCGAAATGGAGAATAAAACGCGACTCTCGTCATACCACAAAACATTTTCCCAGTCATCCGACGTGCAACTTGCATGATCTTTGCACCAGGCGAGTCTTTTTCACCGATGAACCCGAAATGGAGTATAAAACGCGACCCTCGTCATACCACAAAACATTTTCCCAGTCATCCGACGTGCAACTTGCATGATCTTTGCACCAGGTGAGTCTTTTTCACCGATGAACCCGAAATGGAGTATAAAACGCGACCCTCGTCATACCACAAAACATTTCCCCAGTCATCCGACGTGCAACTTGCATGATCTTTGCACCAGGCGAGTCTTTTTCACCGATGAACCCGAAATGGAGTATAAAACGCGACCCTCGTCATACCACGAAACATTTTCCCAGTCATCCGACGTGCAACTTGCATGATCTTTGCACCAGGTGAGTCTTTTTCACCGATGAACCCGAAATGGAGTATAAAACGCGACCCTCGTCATACCACAAAACATTTTCCCAGTCATCCGACGTGCAACTTGCATGATCTTTACACCAGGCGAGTCTCTTTTCACCGATGAACCGTGTTTAGTAGAGGATGTAGTCGGCGTCGTCTACTGTTGTGACCCATACGTGCGAGGGTGAGACGCATGGTCATGACAGATACTGTTCTGGATGGACCTCTGTTATACTGGTTCTGTATCTGTTGGCCTGTATGAGTCGTCGAACCCGGCGCTCACCTCACACACCAAACTTCCGCTGCCTGTGCAGTTTCGCCTCCGGGTCGTTGTTTGACTATTTGCACGCAGGTCCTGGTACACTTTAACTGCGGTTTCTCGCGAACAACCCACCACTTTACCGGTTTGGGAATTAGGGGCACCCGCTCTACGAGATCCCACAATCAGACCTTTCTCAAAGTCCGATGAATCCTTCAATTTACCTATACCACGCTCCGAATTTGACTACCTACTGCTTCACTCAGATCTTATACGCAGTCGAGTCACATTATTCTTACCACTTCCTACTTTTGACGTGAACAGCGGGTAGCCAATGAAAGAAGGCACGCGCCGCAAGCTGGCTTGGAGGGTATATAAGGTGTGCTGTAGGCATTCTGAAAACATATCACTCGTTGCTGTCATAGATAAAAGGAGCGATTTATCAGATTTGCAAAAAGGGATGATTATCGGCTTTCGGGCCAAGAGTGGCAGTATTTCTGAAACAGCGCAGTTTGTGAACTGTTCGCGTGCTGCTGTAGTCAAAAAGCATCTTGATAGAAGAAATGGCACCACTGCGAATAAGCGAGATGGAAACGGCGGAGCACCTGGTGCCATTGATGTGAGAGGTGAACGTCGGCTTCGAAGGTGCGTGAGGGCCAACCGACACGCTACAGTGGAACAATTCATTGGCCGAATGAACCAGGGGGTACCGGAAGTGTATCTAAAACGACAGTTCAGCGAACCCTGCGGCGTATGAGGATCCGATGCAGACGGATGGTCAAAGTTTGTCAGCAGAAAAGGCTTACATTTGTACGACGGTACCGGAATAAGATAGCCACTAATTGGCAAAGGATTGCCTTCTCCGATGAGTCACGTTTTATGCTTCATCGAACGGATGGATGTTGGCGTATAAGGCGAGAAACATCGGAAAACAAAGACTCTTCAATCATTGCTGGAAGAACACAAGCTAGTGGGGGCAGCGTTATGGTCTGGGGAATGTTTTCGTGGCATTCTCTGGGTCCACTCATACCTGTGGAAGGCACTATGGACAGAATTCGTTATGAATCCGTCCTTGCAGACCACGTACACATATACATGCTGATTGTCTTCCCTGGGTCGCATGGGATCTTCCAGCACGACAATGCGACATGTCAAACAGCTAGAAATGTCCAAGAGTGGTTGGAAGGGTACGACGAAGACTTCAAAGTACTTCATTGGCCCCCTAATTCCCCAGACTTAAACCCAATTGAGCATCTGTGGGATCACCTCGATCGTGTTGTTCGCTCTATGGATCCTCCACCACGCACTATCCAGTAGTTTTCAGATGCACTGCAGTTAGCATGGCTCCACATACCTGTGAACAGCTTCCAGCAGCTTATTGAGTCACTCTCAGCCCGTCTAGCTGCTGTCCGCGCTGCACGCGGCGGTTACTCTGGATATTAGCTGGTGGTCACAATAATGTGACTCGACCGTGTATATGCTACGTCGGTCGATAAATTTCGCCCTCTCGGAAATCACGTGGTCAACGAGCCGCATCCACTTTTGATAGGGGTGGCCATAATTCTGTGATCCCTCGCTGTTTAAGAAATGGACCGAATGCGGGTGGAACGGGTCAATCACCGCATCAGAGGGCATTGCTTTCCCATTAGCTTTGCTATTGCACGTACTCACTTAGAGGGGTGATTAACACTAATTTTGTTTGACCGTTAATCTGCTAAAACAGCTATACCCATGGCGACGAACCTAAGAAAGGAGAAAAAAATGTTTGAGTCAGTGGTCCGTGTTAGGGAAGTAGCCCTTCCCCATCAGGCCTAGATTCACGAAGCAAAATATTAAGGACCATAAACCTATCAAAAGTGAAAAGCGTATCACTTTTGACGGGTTTATGGGTGTACTGTTGAAATTAGACCGGAAAAATCAATTCTTTAGCCGTTGAGTTCGTAAAAGCCTGTCGCTATGTTAAAATTTCTGTTTGAAGAGCACAGGAAATTTTGTGCGCCATTTGGTTGTGGGACATCGCCCGCTTGAAGGGTTAAAGAAAAACAAGGGAGAGTCAATTCATAGGTACCCATATAGCGTTCTTTCTTGCGTCGCTAAATGACACGTTCCCTAATTTTCCGTTGTTTGAACTGAAAATAGCCGCCCCGGTGGCGCAGTGGTCTAAGCAATGGCCTCTGATCATTCGTCCGAAGGGGTCCGGGTTCGAATCCCGGTGAGGCATGGATGTTGTGTTTGTCTTACGGCATTGGCTCTCTCCCTTCCCTGGAACCAGTGACCCTAAATTAGGGACGGGCGACTGCTTATAGCCCATTGAGTTGCTCACGGTGGTCGTTAAACCTTCAATCAAGAAGAAGAAGAAAGAACTGAAAACACTTCAGCTTGATAGAACACAGCCGAAATATTTGAGAGGAGTCAGCTTTATGAACATTTATTTATAAAGATTGTATATACCGATGATGCATAGCATTATGACCATTTACCCAATAAGCTGTAGGACCCCATTTAGCCCTCAAAACAGCGGCCACTCGGCGAGGTATCGATTCGTTGAGGTGGCGATAGGAATCCTGGGGTATCTGGTACCATAATGTCAACAGCAGGTCCTCCAGTTCCCGTACATTTCGGGGGGGGTGATTTAGCGCGAACACTATTTTCCAAGTCGAATTACAAATGTTCGACTGGGTTCATGTCAGGTGAATCTGGAGTCCAAGGCATTAACAGAAGTCACGAGCATGTTCCTCGAACAACTCCTTGACGATTCTGGGAAGGTGGCATGGCGCATTATACTGTTGGTAATGGCCATCATCAGCAGGGAACACAGTTGCCACGAATGGGTACGCAACGATGTTCAGATATACCTGACAGCTGTCAGGGATTGCGCTATCGGGAAAATGGAGCCTAAAGTGTTGCAATAAAACATCGCACACCACGTAACACCGATGACGCCCTGTTTCCACAAAACAGTGATTCCAGGTACCATAGCCTCCGTTTGTAATCGGCGAATCCGCGCTCGGCCGTCTACGTGAGGCATCAGGAATCTTGTTTCGTCAGCCTAGGCCACTTTCTTTCAATCATCCACGGTCCAATCTCGATGATCTTGGGTCCATTTCATACGTTGATGGCGATGACGTGTAGTGAGCATGGGGGACACGGCTGGGTCTTCGGCTACGCAGGCCCATGCGCAGAAGGCTGCGATGAACTGTGTGCTGTGACACATTACCTTGATCACCACGGTTTTAGTTGCTGGTTGTGGCTCTGCGGTTGCTGTGAACTATATGCCCGACAGTCTCCGGTTCCCTCTGGCATCAGTGAGCTGCGGACGACACACGGCTGGACTACGGTTCGTCATTTGCACCACTTTTGATACGTACTGACTGCAGCGGCACGTGAATACCCCACAAACCGCGCCTTTTCCGAGATCGCAGTTCAGAGGCTCCGTGCCATCACAACTTGTCCTTTATCAAACTCCTATAAATCGGCAGCATTTCCCATTCTGACTCCGAACACTCTACTAACCGAAAGTCGGTCCTCGGGTTGTATATATACTGCTCTGTGAACTTCACCTGCGCTACCGTTCGGTCTCCAGGCGCGCTCATTTTTCTAGGCTGGGGGATGGTCATGATGTAATGACTCATCTGGGTATTATGAAACAATACATTGCTATGCGACCAAAGCAACTGGCGCTATTTTTGTTTAAATAAAAATCACTTCCAATAACGCCGGTACAATTCATTGCTGGGGGCAGAATGTCACAAAAATAATACCTGGGAGTTGAGCTTTACAGTTTCGGGCTCTTAAACTGCTTGATTTTGGGTAGACCTTACTTGCATACTCACGACCGGGAAATTAAGAAGCAGCTGGGTCAGTGTCGTACGCTACTGGCCCATTTCAAAACCTGTACGAGAGTTTTGATAAATGAAAAAGATACAGTCAGCTCGTCACGCACTTGTGGTTGGCTGCTAACCTTCGGAAAATTGAACAAGTCGGTCAAATCGAGGACGTATACTTAAGGCTCTACGAGACCCGCCATCTAGTATTGCTGCCTTCTCTTGTTAACCAACGGGCAAGCGTATTTCACAAATTGCTCGGGCCATTTTGCACATTTTGGAACACCGTTTGTGGCTGACGCAAGATATATGATAAATAAAGAGTTCCCTGGTTTCAGAATTTTTATTGACCTTTCCCTTCATTTTTTATCTGCACCGAAAGTCGTACCAAGGCGTCTTCCATAGTTTTATTAATTAATAAAAAATACTTAAAGGGTCCAAAATGAAAATCTGAAACCAGGGAACTTTTTATTTATCATATATCTTGCGTTAGCCACAAACGGTGTTCCAAAATGTGCAAAATTGCCCGAGCAATTTGTGAAATACGCTTGCCGTTGGTTAACAAGAGAAGGCACAATACAAGATGGCGGGTCTCGTAGAGCCTTAAGGCCATGACATTAGAGAAATGAGCTCCCTGCGTTTATGCATCATTCTCATGTTACACGGCCCGATACGTCGGTGTCTTGTTTGACGTCATAAGGGACAGCGTTGGAAACCAATCGGTAGCCTTTGTTTCCGCGTGACGTTGCCAAAAAAGGAAACTCATCTCTGGTAAGTGTTTTATAGAGGGCCATGGTAAGAAACACCGAAATAAGGGAATGGGGAAAAAAGCTTGTTTGACCGATTAAAAACGTTTTTCAAGTAGTTCCCTTCTTTGTGTGTATTATTTCGCTTTGTTTACATAGAACCTGCTCACACCGAGCATAAAACAGCATAGGAGGTAAGTAGAACACCAACAATTTTATGAGGATTTGCTTTTAGAATTTGACTGTGTCAGAAGCTTTAATGCCTTTTTGTAAACGTGTTTTTATGAAGGAAATTTTTCAATTGATAGTACTACGGACTTATTTTTGTGTGGTGCCCCGTTTTTTCATTTTATGAGAAGCAAATCACATCTTTTTTTCCAGTGAAATTGAAGTTGCTAATATTTGTTCAGACTTGCGTGCAAAACGAAAATTTACATCCTTTTGAGGAGCTAAGGTGTACCGAGCCGCCCCGGTGGCTCATTGGTCTAAGCTACGGCCTGTGATTATTCGTCCGAGATGAGTCTGGGTTCGAATGCCGGTGAGGCATGGATGTTGTGTTTGTCTTACGGCGCTGGCTATCTCCCTTCCCTGGAATCAGTGGCCCTAAATTAGGGACAGCCGACTGCTTATTGCCCAATGAGTTGCTCACGGCGGTCGTTAAACCTCCAATAAAAAAGTTGTACCGAGTGGAAAAAAATATGTGAAAGATATTTAGCCACACCCAATCGGCTGCTTCGAGGACAAACACGCATGCGCGGTTTCATTACATTCTGCAGCTGCACCAACATGTAGTGCGTGTATGTATCACTTCCGCGGCATTTGGTAATTTGCACGAAAAAATAGTAAAAGTCAAAGGTTTTCATGCACCACTTTATAGTGCAAGTGTCGGATGTTGCACTGTGTTGTGGCCGCCACGGTGGCGCAGTCGTCTAAGCGATGGCTTCTGATCATTCGTCCGACAGGGGTTCGAATCCTGGTGAGGCATGGATTTTGTGCTTGTTTTACGGCACTAGCTCTCTCCCTTCCATGGAACCAGTGGCCCTAAATTAGGTACGGGGGACTGCATATAGCCCATTGAGGTGCTCACGGTGGTCGGTAAACCTCCATTCAGTCAATCAATCAGTGTGTTGTGGTACAATTACAGTAGTGAACAAAAGTATTCGGCGAAACACTTTTTCGACCATAATATTTTTTCTGCTGGACCAAATCGGTTCATTTTGGGATATGACATGTGTTATTCAGTTGTAAACATGACCCATATGCAGATGGATCGGAAACCTTAACACAGATCAGGTACCGAGCTAAATCGCAAAGATCATTCAAATTGACCAACAAAGTAGGTGTGTATTACATTCATTTAATGCAACGATAACAGAAAACAAGTACGAGAAAACGACAAAACAATAACTAATACTTAGTGGGATAACCGCGAGACTTAAAACAAGCTGTACAACGGGCCGGCATCGAGTCCACTAGCTTCTCGACGGTGACTTGCGGAATTCGCGCCCATTCTGCAGACAGCTGGTCGAACTTCTGGGCCCTATTCCGGCAGGTTTTTTCACACATCGTCTCTCCAGCTCCTCCCACATGTGCTCGATGGGGTTTAGGTCTGGAGATTGGCTTGGCCAGTCTAGAAATGTGACCTGTTGCCGCTGGAAGGCTGCCTTCGCTACTCTCTAGATGTACTTCGGGTCGTTGTCTTGCTGCATGATCCATCAGGGTGGCATGTTCTGGTTTGCCCATGGGAAGACATCGTTGATGAGCATGTTCGTGTAGCTCTGGTCGGTCATTATTTCGTCAGTCTTGATGATGGGGCCCATTCCATTGCGAGAGAAGGCGCCGTAAACCATGAGCGATCCTCCTCCGTGCTTGACAGTCGGCTGAATGAACTTGCGGTTGAATCTCTGGCCACACGGACGTCGTAGGTATCGGATGCCATTACTTCCGAACAAGTTAAACATGCTCTCGTCGGTGAAAAGCACCTTACTCCAGTCCGCCGCGGTCCAGTGTCATTGACGGCTCGCGAACGCGACTCTGGCTCGTCGATTCTTGACTCCGATGAGTGGTTTCTTGGCGGGGCGTCTTCCATTCAATCCACCAGCAATGAGACGACGAGAGATGGTCATTCGGATGACGTTCAGGTCGTCGCTGTCGCAGAATTCGGTGGCGATGTCCACAGCAGTCAAGGTGCGATCAGCACGAGATCGACGGAGGATGCTTCTAACCTGACGCAACGTAGTGTAACGAGGCCTAAAACATCGCGGACTGTTCTCGACGGTTCCAGTCTTCTTATAACGTTGCAGGATAGCTGAAATGGACTGGTGTCGGATCTTCAGGGACCTCGCAATGTCGGTGACGCGCATTCCGGATTCCATCATGTTCACGGCCGCCTGGCGAGCTCCAACTTTGATCTTCGCCTTTTTACCCATTTCTGAAAACCTGAGATTGACTTATTATCACACTACACATCACAAAACCCACAAAAATCACAAGAAAAACATTAATACATGCAGCAAACAAATTTGTAATAATTGGCGACTCTTGAATATGGCCCATTTCGAACGACAAATTCTCTCTGAGCGAAATACAAACTACGCGGTATTGTAACCCACAAACCAACACATATCATTTCCCAAAATGACCGGATTTGGTCCAGCAGAAAAAAAAATATGGTTGAAAAAGTGTTTCGCCAAATACTTTTGTTCGCTACTGTATATCGGCAAGAAGATATAGTGTGCGGTGCACTTCTGCAGATGGGTTCTTGAAATCATGAAACTAGAGAGGGCGCTGAAGACTGCTTCTATGCTATTGCTGTAAACTAGTCTCATCGATATAAGTGCTTCCCGTTCCGTTCAGTTTAGCAATTGCACTCAAATTTTACCAATCTCGTTTTTACGCTTTCCAACCGTAGACTGAAGAAGCGTATATGCTCCAACTTTGCCCGTCCGTCTGTCCATCCGCACGATAACTTGTGTAAAAATGGTTCGATTTCGATGAAATTTTAGTATGTGGTAGGGGACCACTTGGGGACGAACCCTATTGAAAACGGGTGAAGTGGGATCAAAGGTCAGGACATAGGCGCGGGATGAATTCCATTTCCCTTGTGCGTCATAACTTGCGTAAATATGGTTCTATTACGATGAAATTTTGGTATGTCGTAGGGTACCAGCTGGGGACGAAACCTATTGAAAATGGGTGAAGTGGGGTCAATGGTCAGGATATCGGAGCGGGATCCATTCCATTGCCCTTATGCGTCACAACTTGCGTAAAAATGTTTCGATTTCGATGAAATTTTAGTATGTGGTAGGGGACCACCTGGGAACGAACCCTTTTGAAAATGGGAGAAATGGGATCAAAGGTCAATACATAGGATCGGGATCCATTCCATCGCCCTTATGCGTTATAACTTACGTAAAAATGCTTCGATTGAGACAAAACTTTATCATGTTGTTCCGGAAGTATACTTTACCGGTTCTGTTGAATATCATCGAGATGGGGACAAAGGTCAGGTCATAGGAGCGAGATTTATTCTACAGCCGTTATCCTCATAACTTTAGTAATAACTTGAGTAATGATTTGTGGTATGTTGGAAAGCGTATCATAATCAATGCATTGCATGACTTTACTAACTTGTTTTTATCCTGCAGTTATACTAAAAGTGATTAATATCACTTATGAATAGATGTAAGTGAATGTTCTTCCAGATGGTGTGTTTTTGGGAAGCTTCGTCAACTTATTCGGGAAATGCCTAAACTCGCATTGAATCTACGTGTCACAAGTCTGTTTAAATACATTACTGGACGCAAATTTTCTCCGTAATTATTGGGATTTTTGTCCAATCATCGAATTGAATTCTGTTCTGATCCTGTTGCAACCCTTTTCTATCTCTACAGGTTACCATATTTTTTAATTGGGTGTCACGTGATGCTATACTTAGGACGAATCTTCTCATGATAAAATTTACAGAAATTTGAGGGAAAAAACAACAACAAAGACAACCAATTTCAATAATTTTAGACATATTTAACTAAATAATTACTGAGTGGCTGCCAACTTGATTTAGGATAAGTAAAAAAACATTTATTCCATCCGCCTTGCCTCATTTTTCTGCACGGAAAGTAGCTGCCTTTTTTTTATATATATATAAAGATAATACAATGTAGTTTGCCACAATTATTTATTTTTTCAAGCCGACCAGAGTTTCGCTGGGTATTGACCTAGCTTCATCAGGACGAATGGCACGTAAATATTTACGTTCGATTCGTAAATATTTACGCTCCATTCGTAAATATATTTATTATTTAATATTTACGAACCATTCGTCCTGATGAAGCTAGGTCAATACCAAGCGAAACCATGGTCGGCTTGAAAAAATAAATATTTGTGACAAACTACGTTGTATTATCTTAATATACACTGACGGAAAAAAATCCCAACATCAAGAAGGGGTTGTGTTAGATAAACGACAGTTGGTAGGCGGTGAGAGTACATCTGTAAGATGACGTCTATGCAAATTTCGCGCTCTGCGCATACGTGTGGCGCTAGTAGCGCCCCTAGGAACATGCAAAGCAGGTTTGCTGTAAATACGCGCCGTAACGTTCGTGATGCAAAACTTTCACGTAAATCATTTAAGACTTTCCGCTAGGGCGCATAAAGGTAAATTGCGTTTTCTGCTCCTAAAACTCCGATTTGAAAAATTATTCCTGTATCGCATACAAGACCTGATGGAAAATATTTTTCACATAATTTCTAATGTTTTGTAAAGAATGGTTTGGCCACCAGGGGTCATAAGTGTGTGACGTACCTGCCAGCAGGACGCATACGACATAAAGGCAGATAGGAATCAGAACAAATATACAAGATAGGAATCAGAACAAATGTCAGCGTAGCTCAGTTGGTAGAGCGACTTGTTCCGGAATAAGCAGCCTCGGGTTCGAATCCCGGCGTAGACCAAAAATGACGAAGAAATTTACTTCGTTATAAGTGTTAGCTTCTGATGAATTTTGTAGCAAAATCTGGGCTCCTGAAAACTCGACTAAATTTTTTTTTCTTGGACCGATACCGCTCATATGGATAAACCTTTTGAGAATACTTTCTTCCTAAAATAATGCATGGTTTTCCCACCAGGAGACGTAAAGTCAAATCTTATTTTTGTCGATATCTCTGTTTCTAAGAGTTCGTAAGCTCAAGATTCCGTTTACACCAATATCTGAGGGATTAAAGACCCGATTGAAAAACTTCTTTCTTCCGTCAGATACTATTGTTTTCCATAATGGCTCCATTGACTCTGAATAGCTTTGATAAATTTAATTTGCGTCAGAACGGATTCAAAAGACGTGCTTATTACACCCGAAAATTCGGTGTCACCTTTCTTGTTTTTTATTGCATTTAAAGCAAGTTTTGAATTTATTACATTTATGACATAAATTACGCATTTTTACGTGTATTTTACGCGTGACGTAGAATTTTTTTTTTTTATGTGTGACTTCCTAACCCTGGTGACGGTGTAGCTTGAAAAGTATTCAAACATCATAAAATAATAAGTACAAAGAAATTACTTTAGAAATGGGCTCTAGGCCCCTGAAGCCCATTTCTAAAATGCTGTGTTGATGCTCCTGGCTGCTTCTGCGGCGTTGTGGCCCAGTTTGAACTCATACAGAGAAAGTATCCGTAATAGGCCTCCTTCCATGTTCTGGCTACACACTACGAGCTATACTTCGAGTCAACCTAGGAGTGTATCATTACGAAGGGTAAGAAACAGCTATCTCCTCCACGAAAAATAGTCCCGAGCGTTTAGAGCAGGGGTGCACAACCTTTTTATAAGTGGGGGCCAAGTTTATTTTTACATAATAAGTGGCGGGCCGCAAGTTACCTTTTCACATAGGCACTTGCCAAACCCTACCGCTAAAGCTAATTTTACTATTATCCGAATAACTTATTTTACCAGCAGACAAAAAATGTGTTTCAATACCATTTTTGTGTCCTCTAAATGGTTTAAATCCATTTTTGAAGTTTTTTGACAAATTGCGTTATTAAGTTATCAAATTACTGATTTACAATCAACTTACTCCTAACTGGAAAAGGTTTAGGGGTATATAAAATAAAATAATACTATCACAAGGTTGTAAAATTTTTATTTTTGCAAAAAACAGAATTCTTAACATCAAAGTATATAAAAAATTAAAATCAATATATCGTCAAACTGACCATCAAATCAAGTAGTAGCCTAATGCTCCTAATGAGATGCTTGGCATTGTTTACTTTTCAATAGTCTGTCAATATCAGGTTCAATGTTAGAGATGGTAATGCGCAAGTTTCCCTCCAATAGTGTATCACTTAAACGGGAACGACACTTTGACTTTATTTGTTTCATCAAAGAAAACGATTGCTCGCATAAGTAGGTACTTCCAAAGAACGTTGCCGTTTTTAAAGCATGATCTTTGAGCAATTTCATTTCTTTCGGTAAGTAATTTTTGTAAAATTCTAGGAGAGAAACTTCAGAGTATTTTGTTTTTAACTCATTGTTACACTGAAGATCAATTAATTCCATCTGGAAATCTAGTGGCACTGACGCAACGTCAGTAGTGAATGGTAGAGAAAACATATCAAACAAAACCTCAAATTTTCTTATATCTTCAAATCGTCTTTTAAACTCATTCTGAAGGTCCACTACAAGAGATGCATATTTAGCCACATTTACATGGAATTCAGAACTTTCAACAAAACTTTTCATTGTTGGAAAATTTGCTAGTAGTCCATTGCTTAGTTGTGACTGCCATAAACTGAGTTTAACCTCAAATGATTTTAATATGTAACACATGTTGTTGATCATGTTGTTTTTACCTTGAAGCTTAATGTTTAATTCATTGAGATGTTGGGTCATATCAACTAAAAAACATAAATCACTCACCCATTCGCTGTTCTCAAAATGTGCTGCTAGTTGAGACTCATTACGACTGTGTAAAAACATTATGATTTCTTGATGCAAGTCATACACTCGTTTCAGCATTTTCCCAGCACTAAGCCAACGAACTTGTGTAAAATAAATAACATCATCATATTGGGATTCCATGTCTGATAAGAATTCTCTGAACTGGGGGTGATTAAGAGCTCCGGCACGAAGGAAATTGACCACTTTAATCACAACCTTCATCACATGCTCCATACGTATGCTTTTAGCACACAGATTCTCTTGGTGTAAAATACAGTGAATAGTAACTAGATCACTGCACTCTTTAGCAAAATAGCTGACAGCCCCTTGTTTACTTCCAACCATGGCAGGTGCACCATCAGTTGATATGCCATGTAGTTTTTCCATATTTAAATTAAACTTCTCTAAAATATTTTTCACTTCACGATAAATATCACATCCTTTAGTTGTGTCTTTCATAGGAACCAATGTCAGTAATTCTTCTGAAATATGAAAATTCTCGTCAACACCACGCACAAAAATACAAAGCTGGGCAGTATCAGTCACATCTGTGCTTTCATCGATTGCCAGTGAGAAGTACTTGAAATCCAATATTTTTTCTTGTAGTGTTTGCTCAATGTCCACTGCCATTTCTTCTGCCCTCCTGGAAACTGTCATTCGATTAAGGCTAATTTTTGATATAATACTTTTTTTCTCTGGGAATGCCACATTTGCCACTTCTTCCAAGCATTCCTTAACTAGCTCGCCATCTTGAAACGGCTTCATTCTTTTTACTAAAATCTTTGACACAATAAAACTTGCTTTTACCGCAATTTGCGATTCATCGTTAACCTTACGAAAAAGATTTTGTTGAAATTTTAATTTTCTTTGCAGTTCTTTTACTTTCTCTTTTCGCATATTACCAGAAAATTCGTTGTATTTTGAAGCATGTTTTGTCTCATAATGCCTTCTTACATTGTACTCTTTCATAACACCAACTGTTTCTTTGCAAATTAAACACGTTGCTTTGCTGTTGTATTCAATAAAAAAATATCTCTCACTCCAGGTCTCTTGAAACACTCGACACTCGTCCGTCACTTTACGCTTTTTTACAGACATGATACTGATACTATAATAATAATGTAGAAACTATGTAAACTGCACACAAGCTGTAACAACACACAAACAACTCACAAACGTGAACTCTGCCACGACAGCAATGATACTCCCAGTGCACGACGTGGCGTCCAGTCAGAAATAACAAGCCTATAAATAGCCTCGCGCTACACCACTTCAAGGTCACACAGCGCCCTCATCCTCCCCTGCCGCACAACGATGAGTCGGTGTGTCAGTCACGTGCTCACATCCACTTGTATTGCAAGAGTGACTCCACAGTCAGTCTGAACCTTGCAGCAGTCTGGTTATGCAAAACTTAAAATCTGTCCAATAATTGTTTACTTTTTAATTTGTTTTTAACAAACATTTTTATAATTTTCTTATTTCAACTAGGGCCTACAATAATGGGAAAAAATCTCATCATTCACAATATATATATTCACGTTTTCAATAGTATAAAATATTTATCCGCGGGCCGCATAAACTGACTTTGAGGGCCGCAAGCGGCCCGCGGGCCGCGGTTTGTGCACCCCTGGTTTAGAGCAAAAAGCAGTATAATTATTGCGTAGAATCTATTTTTGTTTGCTCAACAGTTTATCAGACAGAAATGCTATCTAAATAAAAAACAAAATTCCATAAGTTAGAACGCTTTTTAGAAATAAATTTGTTGTTAGAAATTGCTGAATCAAGAGCTTCGCACTTTCGGCTACTTGTGCCCACTTGGGATACAACTCGGACAGGGGGAAGGGGTGGAAGACCTCTCCCAACATTAACAACAGAGAGGCAATAAATTGACAATCGGGGAAACTCAAAGGGTGCGTTACTTAAATAGGCAGTAGGGGAAGCAGTTCAGCTTCCACCAGACCCCCACTTACAATCCCCTCTGCTTGTGAGATGTGTGGGTGGGTGGGTGGGTGTGTGTGTGTGGGGGGGGATCACAAAGGAAACAGTAGAAAAGCACACTAACGCGGATGGATACCGTTCTTGCGTTCCACGACGAGTCGTGATAAGGCTCACCCGCCTTTACCAATAGTACACTTTTAGGGTGAATTGGAGTATAGCACCGAAATGATTCCGTGCCGACGGGCAGGGATATTTAACCTTCCCGGTCAAACCCACTGGCGCCATCTGCCGGTGTTTTTACGGCTCGAAATGATGTCATCTCGAAATCCGACATTTCGCCTGCAAGACCCTAGTGAAACACCCTGTATTTGCATTTGCGATGACTACTAATAGTCACAGGGAAATACCTAGTGAAATACCCTTTATTTGCATGTGCGATGACTACAGGGAAAATATTTTAATCAATTCTTTTAACAAGAGGACATGGTCTACAAAGTGTAAAAATCAACGACCGTGATGGGCATTACCAAATAAGATATTGGAAAACAATACATCTGCAAGGAATATTATTATTGAGGAGGTATTAAATAAATAAAATTTCAACTGAATTATACACTATAAACTTATAACCAAGAAACGCATATAACGTATTAAATCCGTTTATTTTTATGGTGTAATAAGAACAGAGATTCGACAAGCTTTCGCACTCCACTGGGAGGCTTTTTCAAGGCAATGGTAGACATAAAAATGTCTACCATTTATATGCCTACCAGTGGAGTGCGAAAGCTTGGCGAATGTCTGTGCTCATTACATCATAAAAATAAACGGATTTAATACGCTTTATGAGTTTCTTGAGTATTCATATTGAAGTGTATTAAAAATAACGTTACTCTATAAATTTTTTCTTGTTATTTTTGAAGGGCCTTAGATAGTACCATATAATGGGAAAGAGGCAAACATTGTTACGTGATCATCATCATTACGGTTTGAGAGCACATCATAGTGTGTGGTGTAAAGAATAAAGTAAAATAAAAAAAAAATGTTTTTCTTTTCAGTTTACTCTTACTTCTAAGGACCGGTCAAAGTATTGGAGCACGATTATCAAAAGACCTCAGCTAAAAGCGAAACATCACATCATACAGGTGAGTTGATTCTCTATATCTTCTCGGAAGTAAAACAGCATTTCTGATGCTCACCATTTAAATTCGAATTTGCAAATGAAATATTAATCGAAAACATTACGCCGCTCTGGTGGCGCGGTGGTCTAAGCGATGGCCTCTGATCATTCGTCCGTAAGGGGTTCGGGTTCGAATCCCGGTGAGGCATGGATATTGTGTTTGTCTTACGGCACTAGCTCTCTCCCTTCCCTGGAACCAGTGACCCTAAATTAGGGACGGGCGACTGCTTATAGCCCATTGAGTTGCTCACGGTGGTCGTTAAACCCGTGAAGGGCGCAGTGGTCTAAGGCGCTGGCCTCTGATCATTCGTCCGTAAGGGGCCCGGGTTCGAATCCCGGTGAGGCATGGATGTTGTGTTTGTCTTACAGCACTGGCTCTCTCCCTTCCCTGGAACCAGTGACCCTAAATTAGGGACGGGCGACTGCTTATAGCCCATTGAGTTGCTCACGGTGGTCGTTAAACCCGTGAAGGGCGCAGTGGTCTAAGGCGCTGGCCTCTGACCATTCGTCCGTAAGGGGCCCGGGTTCGAATCCCGGTGAGGCATGGATATTGTGTTTTTCTTACGGCACTGGCTCTCTCCCTTCCCTGGAACCAGTGATCCTAAATTAGGGACGCGTGACTGCTTATAGCCCATTGAGTTGCTCACGGTGGTCGTTAAACCCGTGAAGGGCGCAGTGGTCTAAGGCGCTGGCCTCTGATCATTCGTCCGTAAGGATTCCGGGTTCGAATCCCGGTGAGACATGGATGTTGTGTTTGTCTTACGGCACTGGCTCTCTCCCTTCCCTGGAACCAGTGACTCTAAATTAGGGACGGGCGACTGCTTATAGCCCATTGAGTTGCTCACGGTGGTCGTTAAACCTCCAATAATAAAAAAACATTACGACGTATGCAAATCGAAGCAAGTGTAGGCAAACGACGGCGTATTGTGAAGATCACAGAACCACATGAATAACACATGGTAGAGAGCACTGTTAATCAGTGTCATTCTTGTTCTACAGATGGAGAGGACTTAAGCGAGTCTGATACAGGCCAAACTGTAATGGCCAAACGACTGGATCAGATCATTTCCGACACGGCGACGTTGTGGTATGCTCACAGTCAGTCTTGGTTAGTATCTCTAAAAAGTGGTACGGAGAAGGAAATAAAAAGATATTAACTGCGGGCAAGATGTGGGCCTACAACGGCTCCTCGACGTAAGAGATGAGCGAAGGCTATCCCACATACCAGAGGTCTACGCGGGCCTTATTTGGTCAGTCCGGCCCTGCCCAAACAGTGCGTTTAAGGCCCGGCCCGCCGCCCCGGTGGCGCAGTCGTCTAAGGCGTTGGCCTCTGATCATTCGTCCGTAAGGGGTCCGGGTTCGAATCCCGGTCAGGCATGGATGTTGTGTTTGTCTTACGGCACTGGCTCTCTCCCTTCCCTGGAACCAGTGACCCTAAATTAGGGACGGGCGACTGCTTATAGCCCATTTGAGTTGCTCACGGTGGTCGTTAAACCTCCAATCAAAAAAAAAAAAAAAGGCCCGGCCCGTGATGCGCCATTTGGTATATATTTGCCTTTCTATTGTATTTTATTAAATTGTGATAACTAAATAATGAAATATCATTAAATATATTTAATTGAATATAAGCCTAAAAATATTAACTAAACTTTAACAATTTTCGGAGAATATAACCGTTAAAGAGAGACAAAAAAGAAGACAAAACACGTTCAAAATATCCTTTTCTCTGAACTAGCAAGTGAAAACACTATAAAATTCAATATCTATACAGATTAGGGTTAGAAAAAACAATCGATGTTGTCCCCCTCTCTCATACCAACACACACACGTACACCCCACATCACTGCAGACCCCCCCCCCCATCCCCCACTCTACTCAACACACACCTTAGCTCGGGGTCGAATGTTTTTGTTGTCAACAAGCTCTAAAATGGTTTTACCATTTTAATACCTACAGATGTAAAAACACTGTGAGTGCCTCTCCTTGCTTTTGTGATTACGCCCTGGGCTATGTCATGGAAGTAAGTATAGTCAGTAAAACAGACCAGGAAATCGGGAAATAACGACTTTTTTCTTTCTTTACCGTTGCGATAGAAAGAAATGGGAGACTTGGCCCTGCCCGTTCCGACCCGGTTGTAATTGTGTAGGAAAAAGCCCGGCCCGGCCCGCCCGGCCCGGCCCGGCCCGTTGAATTGTTCTCTAAACTTAAAAAAGCCTGACCCGGCCAGGGCTCGTGCTTGGCGGGTCTACTCGTCCCGTGCAGACCTCTACCACATACTACGACCCAACAGAAGGGATACTGTGACGTAACTCGCGGGTGATTGGAATGCTGATGACGGGAGTAATGTGTCACAGCCTACAGTACATCGAAAGTTGTTGGAAATATTGTTGCGTAGCAGCAAGCCGTTAAGAGTGCTCATGGGGACTTCGGTTCACCGTCGGAAGCGCCTACAGTGGACACGCGAGAATCACAACTGGACCTTTAATGATTGGAAGAAGGTCATCTGGTCTGCTGAATCCCATTTCTCGTTGCGTCGTATGAACGGCAGGGTACGTCCGCCTTGTATCCCTGGGAAAGTTTCTGCACCAGAATGTATCGTAAGACAAAAAGAAGCCGATGGAGGAAGTGTAATGCTTTGGGCAATGCCCTGCTGGGAAAACCTGGGTCCAGTCGGTCACGTGACTGACGTCTGGCGACAGTGAGCATCTCAGACAATGCTGGATTTACAGGTTTACACCAATTGGCGTGGTCGTCTCCAACACGTGTCGATGTGTGATGATACAGCGGCAAGTTATGGTGCAGAACAACAAGACTATCTACTTCATAGATAGCTCATGCGACATAAAAGTTTGAAATATTGTTCCAGTGTTACAAACACTGTTTTCAGAGAAAAGAGAAGCTTTTTAGGGTAAATTTGTTACAGGGCTGTTCACTGAATCATAAACTGCTGGAAAGTGAAATAAATTAGTAAAATCATGCAATGTATTGATTATGATACGCTTTCCAACATACCAGAAATCATTACTCAAGTTATGTGGATAATGGCTGTGGAATAAATCTCGCTCCTGTGTCCTGACCTTTGACCCCATTTCGATGATATTCAACAGAACCGGTTCACTATACCTCCGGAACAACATGATAAAGTTTTGTCCCAATAGAAGCAGTTTTACGCAAGTTATGAGAATAATGGCTGTGGAATAAATCTGGCTTTTGTGCAATGACCTTTGACCCCATTTCGTTGATATTCAACAGAACCGGTTCACTATACCTCCGGAACAGCATGATAAAGTTTTTGTCGCAATCCAAGCATTTTAGGTAAGTTATGATGCACAAGGGCACTGGAATGGATCCCACTCCAGTGTCATGACCTTTGACCCCTTTTTCGCACATTTTCAATAGGGTTCGTCCCGAGCGGCTCCCTACCACATACTAAAATTTCATCGAAATCGAACCATTTTTACGCAAGTTATGACGCATAAGAGCAATGGAATATATCTCTCTCTAATGCCCTGCTTGACCTTTGACCCCATTTATCCTATTTTTAATAGGGTTCGTGCCCAGGTGGTTCGCTACCACATACTAAAATTTCATCGAAATCGAACCATATTTACGCATGTTATGATGCATAAAGGCAATGGAATGGATCCCGCTTTTATATCCTGACCTTTGACCCCATTTCGCCCATTTTCAATAGGGTTCGTGCCCAGGTGGTCCCCTACCACATGCTCAAATTTCGTCGAAATTGAACCATTTTCACGTGAGTTATCGTGCGGACGGACGGACGGACAGACGGACGGACAAAGCTGGAGCATATACGCTTCTTCAACCTACGGTTGGAAAGCGTAAAAAAGAACACCACTAAAAATTGCAGCTGCATCTATGAGATTTATTATCGTAGTAACAACTTGTTAAGAAAGAAATCACACGTGTCAAGTGATTCAATATTTATTTTACCTTTTAATGCTTATTACAGTGTACAGAAGGCACTTTTAATAAGGTATTGTATCTCCTCCAGAAGAAATACATACATCCTTCCAATCTGACATGCAATGGGTCGCACAAATTCTGGATAACACGCTGGGGACAACATTCCATGCGCTTTCAACTTGGACGCGTGATTCAGAGATGGTCACTGCCTGCCGGGGTCTGCGGAACAGTCTTTGTCCGATCCAGTCCCAGACATGCTCGATTGGAGACAAGTCTGGAGAGCGTGCTGGCCAAGGGAGTTGATGCACAGCCTGAAGATCTTGCTGATTTACCTGGGAGGTGTGTGGGAGGGCGTTACCCTGTTGGAAAATCGATTCGGGGATCGCACTCGAAAGTGGAAGGAGTACTGGCGCTGGTGTACGTTCTGCTATTCAGTGTACTCAGTACAAACACCAGACTCGTACGAGAGTAATAACTAATCGCTCTCCACACCATGATTGATGCCCGGCGTCAGGCCTGTGTTTCGTTGGCGGATGAACGATGGCAGAAGTCGCTCGTCTTGTCGCCTTCGGACGCGTACACGACCTTAAGACGCTCACAAGCAGAATCGGCTTTCACAACTGAAGACCATTGACCGCCATTCTTCCCTCCAATGAACTACACTGAAGAGCAATTGAATTAGAGACAGCTGGCGTTATGCAAATGTGGCACTGTGGGCGGCCCTGTAAACGGAAACGACATGACGTATGCAGCGATCCAACAATACAAGGAGTGATGCGACTGGAATCAGTAAGAGTCGGACACAGTATGGGTAAGACGAAGGATCTAAGCGCATTTGATTGTGGACAAATTGTCGGAGTCCGACGAATGGGGCACTCCATCTCGGAAGTCGTGCAGGCACTGGGATTTTCACGACCCACTGTGTCACGGGTGCACCGTGAGTACATCGAATCCCGTCAAACCATCCCTGCAAGGGCCAACTGCCGTGGAGAACAGCGTGTGTATGAGCGGGGTCATCGTCGGTTAGCTCGCATTGTAACATCAGATAGACAGGCCACAGCTCAAGAAATCACTCGGCAATTTAACGCTGGTGCACAAAAACGTGTAAGGAGCCACACCATTGAGAACCATCTCCTCGCTATGGGGTACAGAAGCCATCGTCCCACGAGGGTACCGCTGCTGACCGCACATCTCAGCGTGCAAAGATTAGCATAAGCGCGGGAACATCGCCACTGTACCCTCGACATGTGGAAAAATGTTGCCTGGACTGATGAGTCGAGATTCACGTTGGTACATGCGGATGGCAGGATACGAGTAAGAAGCAAACCACATGAAGCGATGTATCCTTCTTGCCAACAGGGTACTCTTCAAGCTGGTGTTGGTGGCATTCTCGTCTGGGGACTGTTTACGTAGACTGAAATGTGACCCCTGGTACGTGTGACATCGTCACTCACAGGTCAACGTTCAGGGTAACGTTTATCCTGGACGACCATCTGCTCCCGTTTGTGCGTCTTCAACATCCCACTGGGGACCTCATCCTGCAACAAGACAATGCAGCTCCCGAATTGTATCCGAATTGTTGGATGAACACTCCACCGACGTGACCTTGCTTCCTTGGCCACCTAGGTCACCTGACCTCAATCCCATCGAGCACATCGGGGATGCCATGGAGAGAGATGTTCGAGGCTCTGACCCCCTCCATCAAATCTTCGTGAGCTGTGGGAGCTTGTTCAGGAGTCGTGGATCCGTATGGCTTCCCAACGCTTCCGGTGTCTTGTCGAGTCCATGCCGAGATGAATCGCCGCCGTCATCAGGGCGAAAGTGGTGCTACACGTTACTAGACAGGTATCTCTAATTCAATTGCTCTTCATAGTAGTTCTCGACACCAAGCGCAAACGTGTTCGACGGTGACCAAGGGTCAGTGGTAATCGTGCCCGTAGTCCGGCTTCCAGCAAACGATTCCGTATCGTTCTGGTAGACATCCTTGGTGTGACAGAGAATCGAATTTGTGACGCCGTAACACTTCCATGTGTAGCGGGAATCATAATTTAAGTAGCACATTTTACTCAGTTAAATTTGTTGCGTTTTACTGTTACATTCTCAAAACAATGTGGAGATTTTAGCTGACATTCGTGTGCGAGGTGAGTTTAATGAAGCAAATAACTGAAAGCTGGGAGCTCTTAATGTCCGGAAGCACTGCGATCGGTTGTAGATGTTCAGTTTCGCTTGAATGGCCATCATCGATCAAGCGGAAAAGACAGATGTACAGTATCTCTTCCGTACGCATGTAAAGGCAAACTTTTATGAAGCACCCAATGCGCTGCTGTTGGTTGGATGTCTAGCTGCACACCAGGCTCTTGGATGGATATCCTCGGGCTTCTCCGAAATGACTTCTGAATCCGTTCAACGTTTTCCTGGGACATCTTACGCTTAGCATGTTCACCAGTCATCGGAAACAAACTTCCCTTCTCTGTGCGTTGCCTGTCCCATGTCATAACAGACTCGTAAGTCGGAACGTCTGCCTTCGCTCCAATGCTGTACTTGTATACTTCCGTGTCTGACCTGCGTCGTCTGCTACAACAGAGCAAGTGCCGATAGGTGGCGCTACCGAGGCAAGTAACTGTGTTACGTCACCGCCGTTTGCTCCGTGCATGAAGTCCGTTCGCTTACTTCTGTTTAGATATTCTTTGCTTGTATTGTCCCCGATTCTGTAAGTGCTGCTTCGTGTTTCTTCTGTTGTTATTCGTTTTTCGTGCGCTTTCACTACGTGGAATTGAAAGCGCGTTTTCCAAGTAGTTGCTCAGAATCAGGATACTTGTGTTTCGTGGTGTGAGTGACAGGGATAGATTCACACCAGTAGAACGTATTTGAAAGGTCATTCTACGACTCTCAGAGTCAATAGGTCTCATCGTTATGGACAATTCAGGTGGCACAGGAATCACGTTTCAGGGATATCTGAGCAGTCTTCCCGTGCATTTGAGACACGGGACGCCAGGGTCCTTGGTGTCTTTGGACATCTGCCCATCTGCCCTCAGAATGACAGATCTGCGAGCACATTGCTGCCACTCATACACAAACATGTACAACCACAAACTACTGTCATGACAGATAAGTGGGCTGCATATCGTAACTTCGGAAGCTGTGGATACGAACAACTCACAGCTAACCACTCACTGAACTTTGTTGATATTAGTACTGGGGCTCATACCCAAGATGTTGAGAGCAATTGGCGACCTCTCAAACGCAAGCTTAGTGATGGAACACACAAACTTAATATGGCAGACCATATTCTTTAATATTTATTCAGATGGAATTACAGTCTTTCGTCAGCTTTGAGGTCATGATTCGCATCATAAAACAGTTCCTTCCGGGACGTAATTAATTTATTCAACTATACGCCAGAAAGGCAGGTTTTATTTATGCACGGAACCCGTCTCTACTGTCCCTGTAAATGTTTCAGAAAACGAAAAAAATCATCCTTCGCGAAAGGCCCTTTTCAGGGCTAGCCAGAATACCTCAGAAACATTCGTATTGTGAATACACTGCAGGCTGTGTTTTTCTCGTCTTCCGATAGATAGCAGCACGGTATCTCTCGGAAACTTCATATTACCCGTGATTCCGCGTTGCTGTACTGAAGCGGACGACGCAGGCCAGGTATGGACGTGCATCCCTTGCGGCGAAAACAGCGCTGTACAAGCGTTGCATACTTCAATTCCGCAAGCGATAGCATACAAAACACCTTCTGCTGCGGAGTTCATATGGTGACTGACACGGAAGCTATCTACTTCTGCTGCAATAGTAGATAGCTTCTGCGCATATGCTGCACGCCGAAATCCTCCTGGTTTAGGAATTTCACAGCTGCTCTTTACAATGGCGCTCACCTTCTATCATTCGAACTAGTACTTTGTATGTTACGAATTATTCTTTTATTATACGTCCAAGCAAAACAGCGGGGAATAATGGAGGGATAGCTGGTAAAAGTAGTTTAATATTGGTATATTAAGGTGGATTCACCTAAAATCTTTGCCTTGTATTTCCAATGGGAAAACTTCTGTAGCCATTTTCCTTACAATTTTTTTTTTTTTTTTTTTTTTTTTTTTTTTTTTTTGATTAGAGGTTTAACGACCACCGTGAGCAACTCAATGGGCTATAAGCAGTCGCCCGTCCCTAATTTAGGGTCACTGGTTCCAGGGAAGGGAGAGAGCCAGTGCCGTAAGACAAGCACAACATCCATGCCTGACCGGGATTCGAACCCGGACCCCTTACGGACGAATGATCAGAGGCCAACGCCTTAGACCACTGCGCCACCGGGGCGGCTTACAATTAGTGCGTTCCCATATGTGAAAATTTGAACATCGCTAAAAAACACTTTATATTATAACCTAGTATACTTAATATCTTTTAAAACTTAATCATACTTATATTAAAAATTAATAACTTTTCCTTTGGTAGTGTTGAGACCAGAAAATAGATGGCGTTACCTGTACATTGATGACGTCAGTAGACAAACAAATGTTGGATTGCTTAATTATGGTTAAATTGTGGAAAATATTAAGTATACTAGGCTATAAAATGAAGTTATTTTTATCGATGTTCGCGTTTTCATCCTCGGGAACGCACGAATTGTGAAGGAAATGGCTACAGAAGTTTGCCTATTGGAAATACAAGGCAAAGATTTTAGGTGGATCCACCTTAATGCCTCTAGGACTCTTTCTTTAAAAATGAAACCCTCACAAAATTTTTGGCTCCTACGCATTTGGAATGGGAAGCAATGGGGTGATTCAGATTGCTTTCTGTAGCATGCGGGTGGCTGTTACCCCGTCGAGTACATAGCAATTTTACCAAAATTGCGAATGGGCTACCACTGTAATTTTTTTCTTACTTTATAATCAGCGACTTACGTTTCACTGAAAACTTCTTCCAAAACATTTCTATGAAATGCCACAAAATTATGGCTTCTGATTTTGTTTTCAGAGGGAGGAAACCGCATCCATTAAAATATAATTTCCTTTTTACAACACCCGCCTACTAATGATAAAAAAGCGTTATTCAATACGTTAAAGCTTTAGTCTCACGCAATAAGTGTTTTTAACAAAAATTCTGTGTTTTATATTTTCGTTTAACATCAAACTACATATTGCGAAAAGTCCCCTTCGTAACATGAATCGGAAGTTTGTTCTGTTCATCATTATACACTATATTGACAAAAGTCACCGGACAACCCTTCAAAAGCAAATGGATGGATCCGCTGCGTTGCTAAGATGAGCGGTACAGCTGCCACATTTTCGCTCAACCTCACGCGACACTTTCACTCAACCTCACAGTGCGATATCATAGCTGACCGCTATCATATCGCACTGTGAGGTTCGATGAAAATGTCACGGCGGGAGAGAACTGACTTTGAGAAAGGAAAGATTGTAGGGTGTTATAATATATTAGTAGGTCGACCATAAGAGAAACCGAGAGGCGTTTAAACATACCCAAGTCAACTGTTTCGGATGTACTGAATAAGTGGAAGGCGTGCACGAAGCAGCAAAACGTACCGGCAGACCAAAGAAAATCACTGATAGAAGACGTCGAAGTATCAGGAAAATCGTTACAGCTAATCGACGGAGTACTGCACAAGATCTCAGTGTACAGGTGAGTAAAAATGCTGGAACCTCGGTATGTATACGTACCATTCGCAGAGAACTTCATTCCATGGGTTACCGTGGTCGTGCGGCTGCTCATAAGCATTTAATCTCCACTCGGAATGCTATTCGTCGTTTAGCATGGTGAAAAGAACATTTATCGTGGACCGTAGATCAATGGAAACGGGTCCTATGGACTGATGAATCCAGATTCACGATCCATCAGTCTGATGGACGTGTGTGGATATGGCGGCAGCCGGGGAACGCTATTTACCACAGCATACTGTTCCTACGGTCAAGTTGGAGCTGGCAGTGTACTCGTGTAGGGGTGTTTTTCGTGGTATGGCCCCGACCCATTGGGTATCGTGGACAAACCTGTTGACCAGCACGTCCACCTCGATGTTCTGGGCAATTATGCCTTACCAACTCTGTGGCAATACTATGGAACCGAGCCTTGTTGGTACCAGCAGGATAATGCACCAAGCCATAAAGCAAGGACTGTTACGGCATGGTTTGACGATAATTCCGTATCGTGTGTGGACTGGCCAGCACAAAGCCCTGATCTTAATCCCGTAGAGCACCTACGGGATGAATTAGAGTGCCGAATCAGAAGTTTGGAACCGAGGCCTGCTACTGAGCAACAGTTAGCGTCCAAGGTATTTACTGAATGGAAGCGCATACCTATCGCTGCCTTCCAAAACCTTGTCGAAAGCTGTTTCGAAGGGTCATTGCATGCATTAAGTCCAAAGGTGGACCGATACCGTACTAATGTAAGTCAATAAATGCTATGTTGTGTTTCTCTTCTAGGTGTCCGGTGACTTTTGTCAACATAGTGTATATGGCTGACACATGCTTCCGGTGACTTCACCCATTCACTGACGCAAGCAGTCTACGTACTTCTATCTCGTTGAAAAACAGGAATTATAGATGCTACATAAAGAAAAAAATCATACATTAAAATTTTTTCCAGATTAAAAATTACTGGATTTGTGTAAGCCACTTAGCAACTTTTTTAAGAATACAGTTTGACTCAAACAAACATGTATTACCACCTAGAACAACCGAAATAAATGAGAAGCCTTTAAAAATACGTTCAATAAAACTGCCTTATAAAAATGCTTTCAACAAGTTTCAGAAACGAACTGACATTGATCTATAATGTTCCGATTATTTTGCGTGCAAGACGTTTGTTAAACAGTCACTTGCTACGAATTAATCTTTTGCGTAACCTATTTAGCAAAACTCTATCGGTAAAATTTCACTCGACTAAGAATACGTCTACTTACTGCAAAACATTAAGCTCGTACTTTGTTCTACTTTACGTGTCGAGCTATGCCTGAAATTGCGTCGCATTTATTAGATTATTCTCCAAAATAGAAAAAAAAATCTATTTTAAAAAAAATCGCACTTTTAACTACAGAGAAGAAATACGCGAGGTACAAAAATAGGAAAAACTATACAAGTAATCCGATTTATTTGGCGTAAAAATATAAATTAACGTTTCCGAACTTCAGCACATCAATAAGATGGCCTTTTCAAGGCAGTTAGACAGAAAACTGCAATATGAATAACAGAAAGCTTCGACAACGTGAACCAAAGCCGTCTAGTAAACACAAGGCCATTAGAGACATGACTTCCCTTTTTTACGCTTTCCAACCGTAGGTTGAAGAAGCATATATGCTCCAGCTTTGTCTGTCCGTCTGTCTGCCCGTGCGTCTGTCCGCACGATAACTCGCGTAAAAATGATTCAATTTCAATGAAATTTCAGTATGTGGTAGGGGACCACCTGGGAACGAACCCTATTGAAACTAGGCGAAATGGGGTCAAAGGTCAGGACACAGGAGCGGGATCCATTCCATTGACCTTATGCGTCATAACTTGCGTAAACATTCTTCGATTTCGATCACATTTTAGCATGTGGTAGGGGACCATCTGGGGACGAACCCTACTGAAAATGGGCGAAATGGGGTCAAAGGTCAGGACATAGGAGATGGATCCATTCCATCCCCCTTATGCGTCAGAACTTACGTAAAATGCTTCGATTGCGACAAAACTTTTTCATGTTGTTCCGCATGTATACTGAACCGGTTCTGTTGAATATAATCGAAATGGGGTTAAAGGGTCAGGACACAGGAGCGAGATTTATTCGACAGCCATTATCCTCATAACTTGGCTAAAAATGCTACTATTGCGACAAAACTTTATCATGTTGTCCCGGAGGTGTACTGAACCGGTTCTGCTTAATATCATCGAAATGGGGTCAAAGGTCAGGACACAGGAGCGAGATTTATTCTACAGCCATTTTCCTCATAACTTGCGTAAAAATGCTTCTTTTGCGACAAAAATTTAGTATGTTGTTCCGGAGGTGTGCTGAACCGGTTCTGCTTAATATCATCGAAAAGGGGTCATAGGTCAGGACACAGGAGCGAGATTTATTCCACAGCCATTGCCCTAATAACTTGAGTAATGATTTCTGGTATGTTGGAAAGCGTATCATAATCATTGCATTGCATGATTTTACTAACTTGTTTAGTGACGTCACGCGGAACCAAGCCTTCCGATGGCTTTCCAAAGGTGCCGTGTGTGACATCAAACACAACACCGACGTATCAGGCTGCATAACATGAGAATGACGTCACAAAGGGAGGGAAATAATCTCTGTAATATCACGGCTTGTACTTTCTAGACAGTCTTGTGTGAACGGGGATCTTGACCAAGCAATAAACAAATAAAAGCGAATGCAATTTTTATGTTCGACAATACATGCTGCTCAGTAACTGTTCTTTTGCGCATACATTGTTTTTCTGAGCATCAATTGTTCTCAATCCAGTGCAGTGCTTTCTAAGCGGAAACTGCTTCATTTCCAGGTCGAGCCCCTGATACAGCCGAAAAATGTGTTGTACGTGCATCACCTGAACATTTTCGAGTGCATTGAAGGAATGCCAGAGGAACTGGAGAGATATGTGAACCAGCCACTTCATTTTCCAAACAAGACGTTCACGAATTCCTTGTATCGATGCCAAAGCCTTCTCGTGGGCTGGAATATTGGAGGAAATGTAAGTCCTGCTAGCATTTTTATTTTTGTGACTTTTCACTGAATTTCAGGACTTTCTTTCTCGGGGTTCAATGAAAACTGCAAGCAACTCAAAAAGGTATAAGTACTCGCCCTTCCATAATTTAGGGAGGGGCGAGTAGGCGAAAGAGACCCCATACGGCCTGTTCCGGTACTCAATCCTTGGCCCTGCTTGTACGACTACCCAGAATTCTACTAATCTGACAACACTGCTGCTTTGCCTGCGAATTTCGGTATCACCTGCAAAAACCCTGCAAAACATTTCAATTAAAACCTTTAATTACATACTTAGAATAGTTAAAAATACAGGCTGCATAGGAAAGTCCCTTTAGCCTGGAATAACTTGCGAACGGGGAGAGGTACACTTATGCAAGTGAGATGACGGTATAGTAAAGCGACTACGCCCGATCGAATGCAACCAAAAAGCAGCGCCCCTAGTGGCGAAATGCGGAAGTTAGCCATTGCAAATCGAAAACGAAAAGAGATAGAGCAAAATTTCCAATTACAAAGTTGTACAGCATCAATTAATTAGTACAAAGCGACATTTGTTTCACACGGATAAGATAAATTGTCGCATGAATACTCTACAATGTCCGAAATTGATGCGGGACGACTCGAATCTGCATATTCACATTTCGCAAATGTAGCCGTATGCAAATGCAGATTGTGACGTTGTATCGTACCTACGATATAAAAACCAGTAGCAGGATGTACCCTGATCAGACGTTTAGGTGTACGTACGCTGTGTGAGAATGGCGAGCTTGAATTTCTGGGGTTACGTAAAAAATCAGGTGTATGCAACAGCGCCTACAAGTCTACTGGATCTACGTCGTCGTGTTACAGATGCTTGCAATAGTGTGGCACCTTCCATGCTGAGGAATGTGCATGCACAGTAGTTACTTTCACGAATACAAATGTGTATCTTGGGCAATGGCGAACTCTTCGAACGTTCTCGACATTAATTTTTTATCACTATGCGCCAGTTTGCCATTTTTGTTTTTGTTTTGTCTGACGTCATCAAACTGTATTGACATAACTACGCATTTATGCAATAAATTGTGTGTATTTGCCCATAACTATGCCTGTTCCCTTCAAACATTCACACAAAAGGTCGCGCATCGATTTCGGACATTTTAGGGTATTCAGGCGAGAATTTATCTTATCCATGTGAAACAAATGTTGGTTTGCACTAATTAATTAATGCTCTACAACTTTGTAATTGACAATTTTGCTTTATCTCTTTTTGTTTTCGATTTGCAATGGCTAACCTCCGCATTTCGCCACTAGAGGCGCTGCTGTTGGTTGCATTCGATCCGGCGTAGTCACTTTACTATCCCGTTATCTCACTGCATAACTGTAATTCTCTCCGCTTGCAAGTTATTCCAGGCTAAAGTGACTTTCCTATGCACCCTACATAGTATACACTAAAACACGTGAGATCTTTCGAGTCGACAGGGCTCATCCTCAGACGTGATTGCAATGGAATAAGCTCCGGGTTACATTATCATATGTGTATATAGCCATGATAAAGGACGTCATAACAGTAAGCTGCATGAGTTCAAGTTGTTACATAAACAGGTATAGCACATTATTTGATGTAAAAAAAAACAAAAAAACTTTTATATAAATAATTGAGGGGCACAACAATTACATCTCATTTAAATACCTCATTATTATTAGTACTTGAATAGTTATTCATGGTCATCAGGTTCAGTTCTTTTTCGTACTTGTTTCCAAGGCTGTGTAATATTAACCGGTACTTCATCATTACAACAGGAGTTCGCAAAGCTGTAAATAAACAGACTTTCCATCAATAGTATCTGGAATTTTGTACGGGGGGGGGGGGAGCCACTATGTAGGAGTCATTCCAGCTAAGGTGGTAAGATCCCAAGTTGGAGAGACGTGATAACGCAGTAGTTTGTGAATGCAGTTTCACATTATAGCTGTGTTCCTTTATTCTCGTACCCAATGTCCGTGTAGTGAAACCAATGTATACTAAATCGCTGCTGGATGCGTCTACTGATATTTTAATTTTCTTCAATATTTTACATTTGCACGACAATTAGACGAATTGATGAAAAGATTTATGATTGGACGACCTTTTTTTGCCAGTGCCAAAGATTCGAACCGGAGAAGAATGAACTGAATCTTTTATTTCCAGCAAGGTAATGGGATAACATCCCCACACATTCCTCTATTTTAAAATTAATTTCAATATTGGTCCTTAAGAGACCCTTTCTGTTATGACAGGGTGCATCACAATATAGCTGGATAGCCAGTGTACGATTCTTTTTGCACAACTGGCGAATTAGCATCCGCGATGAAAATTCCCCAGTGGCAGGGTGCACGGAGGATAAGCTAAACTTTTCAGAAGTGAGCATGCGCAGGCGGACTAGCAGTGTCACTTGAAAGGACAGAATTAGAGTGGTTAAGATTGAGAGTTTAAGACCAGGAACTTCCAAACGAAGGCCCAAGAAGAAAGGATTTCTGACACCTGCTCTTCGAACGAGAGAGCGGAACTAGCTGAGAATTAGAACAGGCGGTGATAATAATTAGTTGATTGCAAACCTGTAATTTAACTTCCACCTCAATGATGCACCTAAATCAGAACGGAATGGAGATCCACGTAGCATCTACAAATTCATTTCATAATCACTCTGGTTTTCGCATTGATCAACGATGACTTGCTTCTTATGAACGTCCAGATATCTGACGGTGTCCGGAAGGCGCTCGCGCCAAGGAATGTTCAACTGGTCTCACCTTCTTTCTCATACTAGAAGCGAAGTCCTAAGATGTAGCGCTCATGGGTGTGACGTACTACAGAGGCAAGGCAAGTGTCAAGAGGACAAATCTGCAGCGACACATCCCGTCCGTGTAGCTTAGTTGGGAGAGCAACTTACTTCGGAGGGAATGGGCGCGGACAAACTTCTGTTTTCATATCGAGCGAGGTCTGGAAAGCACGTAAGCAATAGAGGCATTCGGATGGCTCGCAATAGCGATGGTATAGCAGTATGTGAGGTAGCATTTCCTCCTCTAAGTTGTTACTTATGTTAACCTTCAGAAATGGGAATGCTTGTACCGCATGACGCCGCCGACATGTCTCCAGTACGTTATCCTCGTTTGGGAGTATCAAACACAATCTGTTGGTATACTTAATGGTGCCTCAAACAACGACACTACGTGCGCGAGTGTTATGGTACTCGGGGAAGAAGTACCATGGCACTCAAGTACAGGAGGTAATGAGTTCGCCATTTGGAAGTATTTCAAAATGTATGTAATTATGTATTCAAGGATTTCTTTTTCAATTTTGAACCGTGCAATTAGTAGTAGCTAAACCCCCAAAAATTCAACGGAAAGCAGAGGGAAAAATCTGTCATGATGCTTGAACAATTTTGGATACTGTTGTAAACACAGAATGAACAAAAGGAACTTTTAAAATAGGGCATTTGGAATCTCAGGTGTACCAAGAAAACAAAACAAACCAAAAACAAATGAACCTCACAACTGCGAACCAAAAACAAATAAACCTCACAACTGCGAACCAAAAGACAAATGAACCTCACACGAACCTCACAAACCAAAAACAATTGAACAAATGAACAAAAACAAATGAACAAATGAACTTCACAAACCAAAAACAAATGAAAAACAAATGAACAAATGAACTTCACAAACCAAAAACAAATGAAAAACAAATGAACAAATGAACAAAAACAAATGAACAAATGATCCTCACAAACCAAAAACAAATGAACCTCACACGCTAGTTCCAGATAAATACAAATGAACCTCACAACTTCGGATTTGCATAAGCAACTAAGCGCATCACGTCGATCATGAGAGGTTGCCAACGTTAAATCAACTAGACAAAACCCGTCGGAATCGACGGCTAGTTTTTTGTTCTTTGAAAAGAATAAACTTATATGAAACAACAAATGTAAACTTTATTTGATTGACTAATTCATACAACCACTTCAGTAAAAACAATGCTCCAGGTTCGTGATTTTTTTTTTGACTGAAGTTTTAACGACCACCGTGCTCAATGTGCTACAAGCAGTCGCCCGTCCCTAATTTAGGGCCACTGGTTCCAGGGAAGGGAGAGAGCCAGTGCCGTAAGACAAACACAACATCCATGCCTCACTGGGATTCGAACCCGGACCCTTCACGAACGAATCATCATAAGGCAGCGCTTAGACCACTGCGCCACCAGGGGGGGGGGGGCAGGTTCCTGCTCAGCATCACGACTGCGTCCTTTTTCAGCCGTAAAATGTGAGGCGGAAGCTCACTCATCTCGATCGTGTGGAAAAAGTCAACTGGATAGCGAACTCTTTCACTCTCATCTTCAGTCACAACTGTGTTTCTAAATGTTGTTGGAATGAGATTCGCGTTGCGAGTACTGTTCATCCGTCGGAATCAACGGTTAGTTTTTTTTTGTTGTTTTTTTAAAGAATAAACTCATATGAAACAACAAATGTTCACTTTATTTGAATGACAAATTCATTCAACCACTTCAGTAAAAACAATAGTCCAGGTTCGTGATTTTTTTGACTGAAGGTTTAACGACTACCGGGAACAACTCAATGGGCTATAAGCAGTCGCCCGTAATATTTTCACTTACGATGGTCAACGGTATGTTTATTTACATCTTTACATAACGGGAAACGTCTTACCTACGTGAATAAACTGGATCAAATGCATGTTAAATTGTACACTGGAGAGCAATTGAATTACAGATACCTGTCTAGTAACGAGTAGCACCACCTTTCGCCCTGATGACGGCGGCGATTCGTCTCGTCATGGACTCGACAAGACGCCGGAAGCCTTGGGAAGCCATACGGATCCACGACCCCTTAACAAGCTCCCACAGTTCACGAAGATTTGATGGAGAGGAGTCAGAGCCTCGAACATCTCTCTCTCGATGGCATCCCAGATGTGCTCGATGGGATTGAGGTCAGGTGACCTAGCTAGCTAAGGAAGTGAGGCCACGTCGGTGAAGTGTTCATCCAACCATTCGGATACAATTCGGGAGCGATGGAACGGTGCATTGTCTTGTTGCTGGATGAGGTCCCCAGTGGGATGTTGAAGACGCACAAACGGGAGAAAATGGTCGTCCAGGATATCCCGGTAACGTTGACCACTGAGGGACGATGTCAAACGTACCAGGGGTCCCATTTCAGTCCACGCAAACAGTCCCCAGACGAGAATACTACCCCCAACAGCTTGAAGAGTACCTTCGCTTCATGTAGTATCCATCGCTTCATGTGGTTTGCGCCGTACTCGTATCCTGCCATCCGCATGTACCAACGTGAATCTCGACTCATCAGTCCAGGCAATATTTTTCCACATGTCTAGGGTCCAGTGGCGATGTTCCCGCTGTTGTCCACGGCAGTTGGCCCTTGCAGGGATTGTTTTACCGGAATCGATGTACTCACGGTGCACCAGTGACACAGTGGCTCGTGAAAATCCCAGTGCCTGCACTACTTCCGAGATGTAGTGACCCATTCGTCGGCCCCCGACAATTTGCCAAGGATGAAATGAGCTTAGATCCTTCGTCTTACCAATACTGCGTCCGACTCTTATTGATTCCCGTTGCATCACTCCTTATATTGTCGGATCGCTGCATACGTCATGTCGTTTCCATTTACATGGCCGCCCACAGTGCCACATTTGCATAACGCCAGCTGTTTCTAATTCAATAGCTCTTCAGAGTATGTATACATCACACAGCCCAACGGCATAACGCAATCATGTCTTCGAGAGTGTTTGCTGTTCCGATGAGAAGAACTTTGATACTAATCATGCTAGCGTGTTTTGTGCAATGGTTGGTTCAGAAAAGAAACTCCGGACTATCTCAGTCCCTCCATGCTTCACCTTCAACAGCGCGTGAGTCAACCGCACGCTTCTTCCATTGACTTTACATGGGAAATTTGCCACCCCACAACGGCCAAACTGTTGCCTCAATCTCGTTTTTCTTTTGGCACATCTACATGGTAAGACCTCTTGATACCTCAACCATATTTTTACGTTCAGCCGTTCTCTCAAAATAGGACTCACAGTAAAAAAACCTTATAGAATTAATACATAGATTTCTTCACTCCAACTGTTACAAACGATGATATCCTTGAGCTGCAAACGTAAATGTACGCCATCTAATGGGGCATATTTTTACATCAAAGAAGAAGAATTACGAAATGTAAAAAACAAAACAAATGAAGCATAAAAAAAACCAAAAAAAAAAAAAAAACACTAGCACCAAGAAAAAATCATCCAACATAGATGAAAATGGGCATGTGCAATGCGCATATAAACTGAAGAGCAATTGAATTAGAGACAGCTGGCGTTATGCAAATGTGGCTCTGTGGGCGGTCCTGTAAACGGAAACGAAATGACGCATGCAGCAATCCGACAATATAAGGAGTGATGCGACGGGAATCAGTAAGATTCGGACGTAGTATGATTAAGTCGAAATATCTAAGCGCATACGATAGTGGACAAATTGTCAGTGCCCGACGAATGCTTCACTCCATCTCGGAAGTCGTGCAGGCACTAGGATTTTCACGAGCCACTGTGTCACGGGTGTACCATGAGTACATCGAATCCGGTAAAACCATCCCTGCAAGGGCCAATTGCCGTGGACAACAGCGTGTGGATGAGCGGGGTCATCGTCGGCTAGCTCGCATTGTAACGTCGGATAGACGGGCCACAGTGCAAGAAATCACTCGGCAATTCAACGCTGGTGCACAAAAACGTGTAAGCAGCCACACCACCCAGAACCATCTCCTCGCTATGGGGTACAGAAGTCATCGTCCCACGAGGGTACCGCTGATGACCGAACATCACAGGGTGGAAAGATTAGCATGGGCGCGGGAACATCGCCACTGGACCCTAGACATGTGGAAAAATGTTGCCTGGACTGATGAGTCGAGATTCACGTTGGTACATGCGGATGGCAGGATACGAGTACGGCGCAAACCACATGAAGCGATGGATCCTTCTAGGCAGCAGGGTACTCTTCAAGCTGGTGGGGGTGGAATTTTCGTCTGGGGACTGTTTACGTGGATTGAAATGGGACCCCTGGTACGTGTGACACCGTCCCTCACAGGTCAACGTTGTCAGGATATCCTAGACGACCATTTGCTCCCGTTTGTGCGTCTTCAACATCCCATTGGGGACCTCATCCTGCAACAAGACAATGCACCGTTCTATCACTCCCGAATTGTATCCGAATGGTTGGATGAACACTCCACTGACGTGACTTCACTTCCTTAGCTAGCTAGGTCTCCTGACCTCAATCCCATCGAGCACATCTGGGATGCCATCGGGAGAGATGTTCGAGTGTCTGACCCTCCCCATAAAATCTTCGTGAACTGTGGGAGCTTGTTCAGGGATCGTGGATCCGTATGGCTTGCCAAGGCTTCCGGTGTCTTGTCGAGTCCATGCCGAGACGAATCGCCGCCGTCATCAGGGCGAAAGGTGGTACTACACGTTACTAGACAGGTATCTCTAATTTAATTGCTCTTCAGTGTATAGGAAAGGATATGATTGCACTTCCTGAGTAGTTGGGCCATTTATTCGGATAAAAGAGCTACAAGAGTGGAACAAGTCAATACGTTGTACCACCACCTCTGGCTTGGATACAAGCGATTACCCGGAGTAGAATGCACACATACAGTTCACGGATACCGTCATAAGGATTTTTCATCCCAGATGGTGTCCAAATTTCTGGTCAGTTCACCTACATTCCGGGATGGGCATAGGTGGCGCCCCATCATATCCCAAACATGTTCGATCGGTCAGAGGTCGGGCTATCCGGCTGGCCGTGGATGGGTGTTGGCCGTGTGTGGTCGGGCATTATCCTATTAAAAAATTGCTCGGTGATGTTGCTACAGGAATGACAACACAACAGGTCGTGGAATGTCGTCGACGTATCGTTGAGCCGTTATTGCGGTACGCAGGATTACCAAAGGTATCCGGCTGTCGTAGGAAATAGTTACTCAGGCAGTCAATCCCCGTGTGCGAACCATGTACCGTTCCATGTAAAGGCAGCATCCGTGCACTGACTGGCTCGTCTCCAGACACGCATGCGCTGGCCATCGGCGCCAAGTGGCAACCGTGACTCATCACTGAAGATCACGCCACTGGACATTACCTCACGTTTTTCCGGCTCAACACCACTGCAGCCGGTGCCGGAGATACTCGCTTGTCGGTGATAGGCGGTGGAGTTCAGTGATGTGGTTCCCGTGTCCTGAGTCGTCTGAGAATGGTTCAGATGGACACTTTGGCACTTTTAGACGACGCAACATGGCCACGGATGATTGAGAGCGAGGAATTCGTTCCTGTTCGTGCGGCTCTCACAATCGCTCGACCTCACGCTTTCCGTTGTTGCCCTCAGGCGTCCATTGTCCGCGTGCAGCTGGGTTGTGCCCTCCTCGGCCCATTGGAGCCAACATCGTTCAAACGCCTGGCGATACAGCGACTTAACCAACCGGCCTCTTTTATACGTCCTCTCTGAAATTCGTTTAGCTGCTCGTATTCTGCACGGATCCAACGTCGAGGCCTCCTCACTGTCCATGGAGGTTAATGCAACCGCAATCCGCTATCACAATTAACCCTGTGTGCGAGCTTTACTCTTGATATACTCTCATCGATGCGCAGATCACATGCGCTGTGGGGGATTACTATTTCGTCATTGGTCGTTATTTTTTAATCACTTGCATATTCGTCCCTGAGGCACTTGCATGCGGAGTTTCATCAGGACTGAACGATCTTTTCAGGTGCTTCGTTTTTTTTTTTGGTAAAGAATATATAAGCACGGATTTTACCTGTTTGAGTCAGAAGCTCGTTCCCGTTACAGCTATACATAATATCGGGCCTCCACTCTCGTGCGAAACGCGCGTTAGTGTCGACTGGGTGCCGCAATGACGTGGAACACACGAAGCTGATGACGTGCACTTGGCACGGAGTCATATAGCGTTATCAGGTGTGCGGTAGATGGAGGTCGATAAGCGTGATGTTCGGGTGCTCTTACGTCGTTATTAGAAAAAAAGGGTTAAATACGGCAGCAGCAGCGTGAGAAATGTGTGCAGCTGAATGCGAGGTAACAGGGGAAAGCAGCATTGCTAGAAAATGGTTTCGGCGTTTCAGTGCTGAGGAGACGAGTCTAGAAGATAAGCCGCGGTCAGCACGTCCACCAAATACGAACACTATCTTGGTCTAAGCTGTGACAGTGCCGTCCCAGGTGGTGCAGTTGTCTGAGTGCTGCCTTATGACCATTCGTCCGAGATGTGTTCGGATTTGAATTCCGATGAGGAATGTATGCTGTGCGTTTCTTACGGCACTGGTCCTCTTTCTTCCGTAGAGACAGTGGTCTTAAATTAGGGAAGGTGGTCCACTTATAGTCCGTTGAGTTATTCACGGTGTTTCTGAAATCCCCAAACAAAAAGGGGAAAATATGTAAGCTGTGAAGATTGTTTGGCCATAAACACCTCATAAAGGTAAGCAGCATTTGAAGATAATTATGGGAGATTTCAATGCAAAAATAGGGCAACGGCAACAGAATGAAACTTCAGTAGGTAAATTCGGTCACGGCAACAGAAACCAGCGTGGAAATACTCTCGTTGAGTTTGCAGAGGCAGAAAGGATTTTTCATCTTCAACTCTTTTTTCAAGAAAAAGCCACACAGGAAATGGACATAGAGACATCCAATTGGGACGACAAGTGAAATTGATTTTATTATGTGTAAAAAAAAATTCGTCATCCAAGACTGCAGTGTGCTGAACAAGTTCAACACAGGTAGTGACCATAGATTGGTGAGATGTAAGATGCACCTCAACACTAAACTCGAACGTGGCAAGCTCATAAGACAAACAAAATCTATTGACATAACCAAAGTTAAAAAACACCACAATACTTTCAAGTTGGAACTGAAGAACAGATTCTCTGCTTTAGAAGGCCTAACATCGGAAGAAGTGGATATTTCTGAAGTTAACAGAAAAGTAACCAAAGATCTTAAGGAAACAGCAACAAAACTAGCTGGGTCTAAGAACAAGTTGCGTGTGAACAAATTATCAGGAAAAACCAAAATGTTGATGCAAAAAAGAAGAGAGATGAGGACAACTAAAGAAGATGTGACTTCCAAAGTGGAATATATAGAGCTATGCAAGACAGTAAGAAAAAGTATCACTGAAGACGTAAGGAAATTCAACTGTGAACTAGTGAAGAAAGCAATTGAAAACAACCAAAGCCTAAAGATAGCAAAGGGACATCTCAGTAAGGGAAGAAAACAGATTATGGCACTGAGAAAAGAAGATGGCTCTGTAACAAGAAATAGAGGCGAAATTTTGACCAGAGTGAAAGATTTCTACTCCAAATTATATGAAAGGGATGATACATGTACTCCAGATCATCATGAAAGGTACCAGTACCAGAGTTCTTCCAGTCTTCCCAGCAGAAGTTGCACATGCAATAAAAAACATGAAGCGGGGAAAAGCTCCAGGAGAAGATGGAATTACTGTAGACATCATACAAGAAGCAAGTGGAGAAATCGATACAGTACTCGCCCAAATTTTCACTCGATGCCTTAATGAAGGGAAGATTCCTGAGGATTGGAACAACGCTACAATGATCCTGCTATATAAAAAAGGTGACATTGAGGATTTCAGGAACTACAGACCTATCAGCCTCCTCTCAGTGGTTTATAAAATCTTCACTAAAGTTCTTTCACACCGCTTGAAGGTAACACTAGACATGGCTCAAACGAGAGAACAAGCTGGATTCAGGAGTGGCTACAGCACAATAGATCATATCCACGTACTGAGAGAACTAATTGAAAGAGCGAGGGAATATGAACTTCCATTGTGCATGGCTTTTATCGATTATGAAAAAGCCTTTGATTCGGTGAAACCATCAGCAGTTACAATGGCTCTGAAAACCTGCGGTATTGAAGATGCATACATTAATATTATTAATAACATCTATGAAAATGCAAGTGCAAAGATTAGGCTGTTTGAAAATACAACACACATAAAAATTGGAAAGGGAGTGAGACAAGGTGACACCATATCTCCGAAGCTCTTTAATGCCACATTGGAAAATTTCTTTCAATCACTGAACTGGGAAAACAAAGGGATAAAGATTAATGGAGATTATCTAACCCACCTTCGTTTTGCTGATGACGTAGTCATTTTCGCAACTACCCCACCAGAGCTGCAGAGTATGATCCAGGAACTCGCTGACAAGAGTAAAGAAGTGGGATTAAAAATGAACTTTCAGAAGACAAAAGTGATGTTCAATGCTTTTACAAGAAATGAAGATTTATCGATTGATGGAGAAAAGCTGGAGATAACAGACACATACGTTTATCTTGGACAGCAGATATCAAGTGAGGGTCACATTGATGAAGAAATTAATCGGCGTACAAAACTTGCCTGGAGAGCTTTTGGAAGAAACAGCATAATTTTCAAGAGCAATATGCCATTATGTCTTAAAAGAAAAGTGTTTGATCAATGCATCCTTCCAGTGCTTACGTATGGTGCAGAGACGTGGACCTTAACTAAAAGAGACATACAAAGGCTGCAGACAACTCAAAGCAGCATGGAGAGGTGCATACGTGGTGTAACCAGGAGAGATAAGAAGAGGAACTCGTGGATCCGAAAAATGACAAGAGTGGAAGACATCAGGATCAGAGTTAAATCCCTGAAATGGCAATGGTATTGGTAACTGTGGGTACCATAGTGGTACCCAGTTTATTGCTATAACGAAATACAGACATAGGAGATTCATTAAAAGCTGCAGTACAGAAAAGAACAGTGCGGAAAGTAAGTATAACTACGATGCAGCACAACGTTACACAGAAAGGAAATTATTATGCACACGAACAATGAATGACCTAAAGGCATGTCTAACACTATAACACATGTGCACAAATGCATGAAATGTACTATGCTATCATAAATCAACCGAACGGAACTGAAATGTGGTTAGAGCGCAAAACAACATTGAGTACCTCAGCAACTTTATAAAAATAACAAAGGTAACAAACGTACCACTATAATAATCCGCGATAGAGGAAAGCACTAACACAGCAAACACTCACAATTATAGGTAATTTAAAAACAGGCACACATTCAGGAAACAACAGATAAGATAATGATGAGATAATGAGGAGATCACACAAGTAACGAGACCGATTAGTTGTGAAAACACAGCAAAAACACGCAGTTATCGCAAATTTACAATACATTACTTGTGAAACACAGCCAAACACACAAATAAAGCAAATTTACAATACATTACTTGTGAAACACAGCCAAACACACAAATAAAGCAAATTTACAATACATTACTTGTGAAACACAGCCCAACACAAATAAAGCAAATTTACAATACATTACTTGTGAATCACAGTAAAAACACACATTGAAAACATCAGAATCAACATGCACTAAGTCTGCAAAACCAGGGTATCTGCGAACGGGTTCTCAAATCCCCCAGCATTGAGAGAACAAAAAGTAATCGGTAAAAGGATAGTAGGTATCACATATATGCTTCTCAACGAGCTCCTTCAAGGAGGCGAGACGGCGCGTGTAACGTCTCAAAAAAGGCTGATAGCGAGGATCGGTGGCACACAGAGATTTAAAAAGTGACACATAAGCTTCGAATTGCGTTTCCGCTGCATACAGGTCCAGATCAGGTGAGTGAAGGAATTCTTCAGAACCAACAATCGTACGTGCAGGTTAAAAAAGACGTAAAAGTTGCTGTCTGGACAGTGGTCCAGGAACTAGAAGAAACGTATCAACTGCTTGTAGAACCTCAGCATCAGAGAGAGAGGATTGACAGGACCTGAGCGGAGAAGCATACCGTTTGAAGAATCATCAGGTGGAGAAACACCGGAACCGGAAACCTCGGGAACACTAGATGAATCCTCAGAATGTGGCCCAGAAAGTTGTTTTAACTTTTTCTGTTTTACAGCGCCTTTGTAAGTTCCAATCCGCTTAGAAGAAGAAGCTGAGGCGGATGTATCCATTAGTGGATCACGCTCACCTCCCAAGTCAGGAGACGAGGAAACGAACGTCGCCGAAGAAGCAGTACGTAGCTGAGCTGCTTTAGTGGAGACTGGTTCAACAGCAGAGGCTTCAGGAAGATGTTGCAACAAGGGTATGGTAGACAAGGTTGTAAATGGAGATCCGATATCCGAGAGGCTAGGAGAAGAGCCAAACGTCCGATCTGCCAAACCACCACTCAACACACCCGGATCGGAACACTCCGCTGTAGACACATCTGCAGTCGAAGACAACTCTGTCAATCTTGAAGGTGGATGCACAATCGTACGGGTCGGGAGAGGAGGAAAGGCAGCATTGTCCGTGACGGAAATGTTCGTCTGACGGAGAAACGAAGAATTCGCGTCAGGCAAACTACCGGTAGTGGGGATAGTAGAAAGACCAATATGGTCAACAATGAGATGCGAACTTGATGAACGTCCACGTCGAACGCGGTCACAGGAGGCAGTGGTGTGATTCTGTGTTAAACAGTGTGTACAATAGTGAGCAGTGAAAATCTTGAAACTGTACGTTCGTGCGCCGATTTCAACAGTAGCTTCTGTAGGGCAATCCGCCAAGGCTTTCTCTGTGGGAAAGACGACCAATAACTGACGGCGAGGTCCTGTAGCATGTGCAAATCGAGTTCCGCGGGGAGCGTCAGAGAGGCGACGGACCTTGCCAACAATTTTACAAACATGACTGACAAGGAGAGGAAGTGCAGTATCCGGCACTTCCTGTGGAACAGGATAGAACGTGATGTCCACCGGTCTCTTGGAAAGAGGCGACGGGATGAGATGGTTTGTCCCAATCGAAAGTCCGTTTGCAAGAAAAAAGTCAGCATCCTCCTTGTGATTGAACTGTACCGAAATACCTCGAGGAGTACGGGAAATTCCTACATTGGACGCAGACGACACATGTCCAGAAAGGGCTTCCATGTAGCGTGGCAATGGAGTATTTGGTAAAGTATGAAAGAGCACACCTCTATCCAGGAGGTTATGGAACTCACGGCCAATCTGCGAATTGTCATCAATCGTTACCTTCACCTTGTGGTTGGATACCTGAATAATAGGTGTTGCTTGCAAAAGACCATCTGGTTGAGAGGAATCGGACGTAGAAGTAGCGCCTCGTTGCACTTTAGAGGCAAATGACATCCTCGGAAGAGAAGTCTGTTCGGATCCGGCAGGCACAGAAGGCTGTGAGGGAAGAGAAGTACAGGCCGAAGGCAAGGCAGTAGAATCAGTAGTACCCAGGGAGGGCACCGAGACAGATGCAGGAGCTGAAGAAGAAAGCGCAGCCAAGTCCAGTGAAGGCACCGGTGCAGGAGTACTAGAAAGCTGGGAAGGCATCTGAGCAGACACATCTGAGGACGAGAGTATGTTAACTTCCATGTACGTGGGAAGTGTGACGTGACGTGCATCCGCCACGCCCATAGATGATAAGGAAATACCGGAAGCCGTCATGTTGGCAGCTTCCAAACGTAAACAAACTAGCAAACGATAAGAAAACGGATAAATATGAACTAATATGAGGATGAGAACGCTAGAAAAGTAGCTGAAAACGTACACAGTACCTTTAGACAGCCAGGCCACGCAACAGGTGAGTGAGGGACGTGGTATTCCACACTAAAATGCATAAAATATTGGAGCCACCAACACTACGTCTGTCACGAACGAGCAATGGGCTGGACATTTTGTCAGAAGGACAGACCATCAATGGACAGCCGAAATTTTAGATTGGATTCCAAGGGACAGGAAAAGACCCAAAAGAAGACCGCATGGGAGATGGGTGGATGAAATTCGAAAATATGTGGGAGTGACATGGAGGAGACTGGCACAAGACAGACCATTGTGGTGGAAACTTGGGGAAACCTTCGTCCAGCAGTGGATTGATAATGGTTGACAATCATGATGATGATGCTGATGATGTAAGCTGTGATAGCATGATCTGGTAGCAAATACACGAGAATTGTTAGTTGTGGTAGGGTTGTTGCAATCCACCATCGTTCGTCACCCGCACCTGCTTAGTTTCGCCTCCACCATCGAATGGTTTCCCATGCACTGACACCCCAGCAGTCAAAACAACGCATCACTCACTGTCTTAGATTGCAGTCAAACCATAGGACGACAGAATTTGGCGTCGTACTGTCACGTGTGCAGTCAAGTGGACTTTTCCTACGTTATCCTACCATTGACCAGTGGTCAAGCCGTGGTCTCAGCCATTTGTCGAAATTGTTGGGGTATTGTGCACCAAGAACACATGCCATATGGTCAGACTGTGGACGGGAATTTCTACGTCCAACACCAGGATCGGATTCATGATGCTCTGCGCAAACGTTTTCCAGTGCTCATCAATAAATGCGGGCTTTTTGATCATGTTCCGAGACACACCCCAGTAAAATCATGTGAAAACTACAGGAACTGGAAAGGGTTGAGATATAATCATACCCTCCATATTGTTGGGAACTTGTTCGACCCTACTACTACCTGTTTTTCTGAATGACCCATTTCCTGCAAGGACGGTACGGCATTTCACTTCAGTCATGCATGTGGAATCTAACATCAGATGGTATCTGTCTTCGAAACATTCTGAGTGGTACAGCCATGGGATTATGGGTCTGGAGGAATGTGGACAGAAGACTATAGAAAAGATGTGCCTGCACTTTGCGGAATGAGGATTGTGAGTCTGGAGGAATGTTGACAGAAGACTATAGAAAAGATGTGCCTGTACTTTGCGGAATGAGGATTGTGGGTCTGGAGGAATGTTGACAGAATACTATAGAAAAATGTGCCTGTACTTTGCGGAATGAGGATTGTGGTTCTGGAGGAATGTTGACAGAAGACTATAGAAAACATGTGCTTGTACTTTGCGGAATGAGGATTGTGTGTCTGGAGGAATGTTGACAGAAGACTATAGAAAAGATGTGCCTGTACTTTGCGGAATGAGGATTGTGAGTCTGGAGGAATGTTGACAAAAGACTATAGAAAAGATGTGCCTGTACTTTGCGGAATGAGGATTGTGGGTCTGGAGGAATGATGACAGAAGACTATAGAAAAGATGTGCCTGTACTTTGCGGAATGAGGATTGTGAGTATGGAGGAATGTTGACAGAAGACTATAGAAAAGATGTGCCTGTACTTTGCGGAATGAGGATTGTGGGTCTGGAGGAATGTTGACAGAAGACTATAGAAAAGATGTGCCTGTACTTTGCGGAATGAGGATTGTGAGTCTGGAGGAATGTTGACAGAAGACTATAGAAAAGATGTGCCTGTACTTTGCGGAATGAGGATTGTGAGTCTGGAGGAATGTTGACAAAAGATTATAGAAAAGATATGCCTGTACTTTGCGGAATGAGGATTGTGGGTCTGGAGGAATGATGACAGAAGACTATAGAAAAGATGTGCCTGTACTTTGCGGAATGAGGATTGTGGGTCTGGAGGAATGATGACAGAAGACTATAGAAAAGATGTGCCTGTACTTTGCGGAATGAGGATTGTGGGTCTGGAGGAATGTTGACAGAAGACTATAGAAAAGATGTGCCTGTACTTTGCGGAATGAGGATTGTGAGTCTGGAGGAATGTTGACAGAAGACTATAGAAAAGATGTGCCTGTACTTTGCGGAATGAGGATTGTGAGTCTGGAGGAATGTTGACAAAAGACTATAGAAAAGATGTGCCTGTACTTTGCGGAATGAGGATTGTGGGTCTGGAGGAATGATGACAGAAGACTATAGAAAAGATGTGCCTGTACTTTGCGGAATGCGGATTGTGGATCTGGAGGAATGTTGACAGAAGACTATAGAAAAGATGTGCCTGTACTTTGCGGAATGAGGATTGTGGGTCTGGAAGAATGATGACAGAAGACTATAGAAAAGATGTGCCTGTACTTTGCGGAATGAGGATTGTGGGTCTGGAGGAATGATGACAGAAGACTATAGAAAAGATGTGCCTGTACTTTGCGGAATGAGGATTGTGGGTCTGGAGGAATGTTGACAAAAGACTATAGAAAAGATGTGCCTGTACTTTGCGGAATGAGGATTGTGGGTCTGGAGGAATGATGACAGAAGACTATAGAAAAGATGTGCCTGTACTTTGCGGAATGCGGATTGTGGGTCTGGAGGAATGTTGACAGAAGACTATAGAAAAGATGTGCCTGTACTTTGTGGAATGAGGATTGTGAGTCTGGAGGAATGTTGACAGAAGACTATAGAAACGATGTGCCTGTACTTTGCGGAATGAGGATTGTGGGTCTGGAGGAATGTTGACAGACGACTATAGAAAACATGTGGCTGTACTTTGTGGAATGAGGTAAGCTTGGGTGGCTTCCTTGCATCATCAAATGCTTTAGCTGTAAACGGGACGAATATTTGTCTCGCCGTGTTACGTTTTAAAATGATACCATGTTTCCCTTCCTACAGATTGTGCAGTTTCTGTCACGTAATATACACTATATGGACAAAAGTCACCGGACACCCCTTCAAAAGCAAATGAACGGATCCGCTGCGTTGTTAAGGTGCGCGGTACAACTACAAACGGTTTAAAAACAAGCTTGCAGCTGACCGCGATCATATCGCACTGTGAGGTTGAGTGAAAATCTCGGGGCGGGAGAGAACTGACTTTGAGAAAGGAAAGATTGTTGGGTGTTATATTAGTGGGTTGCCCATGAAAGAAACCAAGAGGCGTTCAAACATATCCAAGTCAACTCTTTTGGATGTACTGAATAAGTGGAAGACACATGGCGTGCGTAAAGCAGCAAAACGTACTGGCAGACCAAAGAAAATCAGTGATAGAAAACGTCAAAACCTCAGGAGAGTCGTTACAGCTAATCGACTGAGTACTGCACAAGACTTTAGTGTACAGGTGAGAAAAAATTCTGGAACCTCGGTATGTACACGTACCATTCGCAGATAACTTCTTTCCATGGGCTACCGTGGTCGTGCGCATGCTCATAAACCTCTCATGTCCACTCGGAATGCTACTCGTCGTTTAGCATGGTGTAAAGAACATTTATCGTGGACCGTAGATCGATGGAAACGGGTCCTATGGACTGATGAATCCAGATACACGATCCATCAGTCTGATGGCCGTGTGGAGGTAGAGGGGGAACGCTATTTACCACAGTGCACATAAAAAAGTGACATTGAGGATCTCAGGAACTACAGACCTATCAGCCTCCTATCAGTGGTTTATAAAATCTTCACCAAAGTTCTTTCACACCGCTTGAAGGTGACACTGGACATGGCTCAACCGAGAGAACAAGCTGGATTCAGGAGTGGCTACAGCACAATAGATCATATCCACGTACTGAGAGAACTAATTGAAAGAGCGAGGGAATATGAACTTCCATTGTGCATGGCTTTTATCGATTATGAAAAAGTCTTTGATTCGGTGAAACCATCAGCAGTTACAAGTGCAAAGATTCGGCTGTTTGAAATACAACACACATAACAATTGGAAAGGGAGTGAGACAAGGTGACACCATATCTCCGAAGCTCTTTAATGCCACATTGGAAAATGTTTTTCAATCACTGAACTGGGAAAACAAAGGGATAAAGATTAATGGAGATTATCTAACTCACCTTCGTTTTGCTGATGACGTAGTCATTTTTGCAACTACCCCATCAGAGCTGCAGAGTATGATCCAGGAACTTGCTGACAAGAGTAAAGAAGTGGGATTAAAAATGAACTTTCAGAAGACAAAAGTGATGTTCAATGCTTTTAAAAGTAATGAAGATTTATCGATTGATGGAGAAAAGCTGGAGATAACAGTCACGTACGTTTATCATAGACAGCAGATATCAAGCAAGGGTCACATTGATGAAGAAATTAATCGGCGTACAAAACTTGCCTGGAGAGCTTTTGGAAGAAACAGCATAATTTTCAAGAGCAATATGCCATTATGTCTTAAAAGAAAAGTGTTTGATCAATGCATCCTTCCAGTGCTTACGTATGGTGCAGAGACGTGGGCATTAACTAAAAGAGACATACAAAGGCTGCAGACAACTCAAAGCAGCATGGAGAGGTGCATGCTTGGTGTAACCAGGAGAGATAAGGAGAGGAACTCGTGGATCCGAAAAATGACAAGAGTGGAAGACATCATGATCAGAGTTAAATCCCTGAAATGGCAATGGGCTGGACATACTGCCAGAAGGACAGATCACCGATGGACAGCCGAAATTTTAGATTGGATTCCAAGGGACAGGAAAAGACCCAGAAGAAGATCACATGGGAGGTGGGTGGATGAAATTCGAAAGTATGTGGGAGTAACATGGAGGAGACTGGCACAAGGCAGACCGTTGTGGAAGAAACTTAGGGAGACCTTCATCCAACAGTGGATTGATAATGGTTGACGATGATGATGATGATGACTATTCCTACTGTCAAGTTTGGAGCTGGCAGTGTATTCGCGTGGGAGTGTTTTTCGTGGTATGGTCCCGGCCCATTTGTTATCGTGGATAAACCTGTTAACCGGCATGCCTATCTTGATATTCTGGACAATTATGCCGTACCGACCCTGTAGTACACTGCCGGACAATTGCTAATGACGGATGACAATAGCAACGATAGCAACCATAAAATGGAAGGCAGGAAAATGTGGAAATTAGCATAAGTGCGGGATACAGTAACACGTGTTGTGCGTATGCAAATTTTGGATTGCCTAACTTGTTCGTGACGTCATAGCGCTGATAAGAGATATAAAGGATTTGACGCGTATGGACCGTTGTTGTTCAAACGCAAAGTTGAAAGGGAAAGAATCAATTGACGAACTTGCAATTTTCAGTATGTCTTCCCGACATCACCTAGATGATTTTACGTGTGGCCGTATTATTGGCAAGATTGAAGAAAGGCGAAAAATAACAGATGTTGCCAGGGAGTTCGACGTCAGCCACAGTGTTGTTTCAAGGCTTTGGAAATCATTTCAAACAAATGGAGAGTGTAGCAAAAGTCACGGGGGAGATCGTGTTCGCAGTACGACACCTGCAGAAGATCGGTACATAGTGCTATCAACAAAAAGACACCGGCGCAGCACAGCTAGTGAGGTAGCAAATCAGTTTACGGCTGCTACTGGCAAGCGGATCTCCCGAAAAACTGTCGCCAGACGTTTGCATGAAGGAGGACTATACCCCCGCCGTCCTGTTGTGTGCATCCCATTGTCCAGACGTCACCGTACCGCCCGTTTGCAATGGTGCCATCAACATCGCAATTGGACTGATAACGACTGGTCTGCTGTCCTCTTCTCAGATGAGAGTAGATACAGTCTATCGTCTGATTGTCGACGACAACTGATCTGGCGTGATAGTGGTACTGCATATTGTCCAGCAAACATCATAATCAATGGCCGTACGTCCCTCTATGTGCTTCCAACTGGGATTATGACTGGCCAACGATACATTAATGATGTTCTGCTACCTCATGTCGCATGTTCCGTGGTGCTGTCGGTGATAGATTCATTTTCATGGACGACAACGCAACATGCCATCGAACAGTCGCTGTCCAGGAGTGTCTTGAGAGCGAGGAATTCAACGCCTCGTATGGCCAGCACGTTCTCCAGATCTGAATTCCATTGAAAATGTGTGGGATGCTTTGGGGAGGAGTCTTGCTGGTCGCCAATGCTCTCCAATGAACAAGGACACCCTCATCCGTGCACTGACAGAGGAATGGGATAAATTACCCCAACAGCTGCTTGATAATGTTGTGCAAAGCATGACACGACGTGTGGAATCTTGCATCGCCCTCCATGGTGGCCATATCCCGTATTGACATCTTACGCCGGAACGCCTGCGGACGGTATTTGCATTATTTTCACGTTTACGTATTCTGCACAAAATGGCCTGTTTGTCCCTTGAACACGTTCCCAAGCCTTCTGGATTTCAGAGCACAATAAATTGTCTTTCTTGTAATGTCCTGGCATTCTGACATTATTTTATTTCACTTGGCATCCAACCACACTTACTTTTTTATGCGCTATGTAGCCGTTTATGATCCGTCCTTAGCAATTGTCCAACAGTGTATTACTATGGAACCGAGCATTGTTGTTACTTGCGGTATAATGTACCGAGCCATAAAGCAAGGACCATTACGGCCTGGTTTGACAATAATTCCATATCGTGTGTGGACTGGCCAGCACAGAGCCCTAATCTTAATCCCATAGAGCACCTATGGGATGGATTAGAACGCCGCATAAGAAGTTTGGAAACAAGACCTACTACTAAGCAACAGTTAGCGGCAGCATTATGTACTGAATGGAAGCGCATACCTATCGCTGTGTTTCCAAAACCTCCTTGAAAGCATGTCTCGAAGTGTCAGTGCATGCATTAAGGTCAAAGGTGGACCACCACCGTACTAATGTATGCCAATAAAAGCTATGTTGTGTTTCTATTTTAGGTGCCCGGTGACTTTTGTCAATATTGTGTACATTGCTGATGCTATCTACAAGAAAACGTATTTTTTGACGTGAATTAAGTATATTTTTGCTAGCTCTTAATGAAAAGTGGTGTTTTTGTTTTTCAGGGTATCTTTTTACCTGATGAGGCTGGATTTCCTGTACCGTCTAATACTACAGAATATTACAGATTGGAAATTCATTACGACAATCAGTTTTTTCACGACAGTGAGTATTAATCATTTCAGAATTACTACCTTCTGTATCTTTTGATTTGTGTTTTTTTTTTTTTTTTTTTTTTTTTTTTTGATTGGAGGTTTAACGACCACCGTGAGCAACTCAAATGGGCTATAAGCAGTCGCCCGTCCCTAATTTAGGGTAACTGGTTCCAGGGAAGGGAGAGACCCAGTGCCGTAAGACAAACACAACATCCATGCCTGAACGGGATTCGAACCCGGGCCCCGTTCGGACTAATGATCAGAGGCCAGCGCCTTAGACCACTGCGCCACCGGGGCGGCTGATTTGTGTTTTAACAAACTTTGTGCGAAATGACAATCCTACCGCACACAAAATTTGTTCAAAATGTAAGTGAAGACATTTAGAAATCACGGCGACGCAATTGTCTAACCGCTGGATTTCCGACCATTTGTGCGAGATGAGTCTGGGTTCGAATCCTGTGAGGCATGGATGTTCTTTGGCCATTGGCTCTCTCCCTTCCTTGGGACCAGTGGCACAAAATTAAGGACGGGTGACTCGATATAGCCCATTGAGTTGCTTACGGTGGTCGTTAAACCCTTAAAGAAACAGAAAACATATGCACAAACAAAAAATACATTTAAATAATTCACACATGTAAACATATATACCGTAATTTCTATGCCATTTCGTTCAGGATTTCATCCCGAAGATGAGGTTTACACCTGACTACTTACAAATGTAAACGCATTTACTCTTCCACACGATGTAAACCCCAAATTTTCCGGTGGCGGGCCTACAACTAGCATCCTTCTGCTCAGGAGACTAATGCTTTCCCAGTTAAACTACACCGACAAGTACTTATCATTGCTACTTGCGGCTTGTCATGTGCGTTACCACTGAGGCAGGTACGTCACATATATCCCTATATCCCCCATATATCACATATATCCCCTTTGAGAAAGGGCCGCGAAGGAATCATGGGTTTCTTAGTCAGCCGACAAACCACGCTTGAAGAACTGGTCATAGTAGAAGAAGGACTTCTACCTAGTTCCAGACGATGTGTGGAAGAAGCATCAAATATTTCTAGAAGAACCTAACGCCCTAGAGATCCATTTTTACATTCGGGCACCAGTGTGAAAACCCAAATTTGCTTCTGCTCCGGAGCCAAATGTTTACTCAATTAAGCTACACCGACGAGTGCTTATCATTGATACTTGCCGTCTTGACATGTACGTCAACTCTGTATTATGTCACACCACAAGTATGAATAAGGTAGCCTCAAACCTAAATACTGTATGTAAACAAATAGTTTGAACTTCTTGAACTCCGTTGTAACAAGAACGGAGATTAGGAAGTTCTCGCCAGAAGCTCAGTCTTCTGTTTTGAATAAGCTGAAAAGTCTGTTTATGCAAAGATTTCTAGAAAGAGAAAGAAAAAGCCATTTGGTTTAGTCGCTAAAGCCAACGAAGTGAAAATGGAATTTGATTTCAACTTTTAAGTAAACAAAGTGGCTCATTTCAGACTGTCACCATACAACCAGGCTTTCCGATTTAGTAAACAAAGTGGCTCATTTCAGACTGTCACCATACAACCCGGCTTTCCGATTTAGTAAACAAAGTGGCTCATTTCAGACTGTAACCATACAACCTGGCTGTCCGATTTAGTAAACAAAGTGGCTCATTTCAGACTGTCACCTTGCAACCCGGCTTTCCGATTTAGTAAACAAAGTGGCTCATTTCAGACGGTCACCATACAACCCGGCTTTCCGATTTAGTAAACAAAGTGGCTCATTTCAGACTGTCACCATACAACATGGCTTTCCGATTTAGTAAACAAAGTGGCTCATTTCAGACTGTCACCTTGCAACCCGGCTTTCCGATTTAGTAAACAAAGTGGCTCATTTCAGACTGTCACCATACAACCCGGCTTTCCGATTTAGTAAACAAAGTGGCTCATTTCAGACTGTCACCATACAACCCGGCTTTCCGATTTAGTAAACAAAGTGGCTCATTTCAGACTGTCACCATACAACCCGGCTTTCCGATTTAGTAAACAAAGTGGCTCATTTCAGACTGTCACCATACAACCCGGCTTTCCGATTTAGTAAACAAAGTGGCTCATTTCAGACTGTCACCATACAACCCGGCTTTCCGATTTAGTAAACAAAGTGGCTCATTTCAGACTGTCACCATACAACCCGGCTTTCCGATTTAGTAAACAAAGTGGCTCATTTCAGACTGTCACCATACAACCCGGCTTTCCGATTTAGTAAACAAAGTGGCTCATTTCAGACTGTCACCATACAACCCGGCTTTCCCGATTTAGTAAACAAAGTGGCTCATTTCAGACTGTCACTATACAACCTGGCTTTCCGATTTAGTAAACAAAGTGGCTCATTTCAGACTGTCACCATACAACCCTGCTTTCCGATTTAGTAAACAAAGTGGCTCATTTCAGACTGTCACCATACAACCCGGCTTTCCGATTTAGTAAACAAAGTGGCTCATTTCAGACTGTCACCATACAACCCGGCTTTCCGATTTAGTAAACAAAGTGGCTCATTTCAGACTGTCACCATACAACCCGGCTTTCCGATTTAGTAAACAAAGTGGCTCATTTCAGACTGTCACCATACAACCCGGCTTTCCGATTTAGTAAACAAAGTGGTTCATTTTAGACTGTCACCATACAACGCGGCTTTCCGATTTAGTAAACAAAATGGCTCATTTCAGACTGTCACCATACAACCCGGCTTTCCGATTTAGTGAACAAAGTGGCTCATTTCAGACTGTCACCTTACATCCCGGCTTTCCGATTTAGTAAACAAAGTGGTTCATTTCAGACTGTCACCTTACATCCCGGCTTTCTGATTTAGTAAACAAAGTGGCTCATTTCAGATTGTCGCCCGGCTTTCCGATTTAGTAAACAAAGTGGCTCATTTCAGACTGTCACCATACAACCCGGCTTTCCGATTTCGTAAACAAAGTGGCTCATTTCAGACTGTCACCATACAACCCAGCTTTCCGATTTCGTAAACAAAGTGGCTCATTTCAGACTGTCACCATACAACCCGGCTTTCCGATTTAGTAAACAAAATGGCTCATTTCAGACTGTCACCATACAACATGGCTTTCCGATTTAGTAAACAAAGTGTCTCGTTTCAGACAGTCACCATACAACCCGGCTTTCCGATTTAGTAAACAAAGTGGCTCATTTCAGACCATACAACCCGGCTTTCCGATTTAGTAAACAAAGTGGCTCATTTCAGACTGTCACCATACAACCCGGCTTTCCGATTTAGTGAACAAAGTGGCTCATTTCAGACTGTCACCATACAACCCGGCTTTCCGATTTAGTAAACAAAGTGGCTCGTTTCAGACTGTCACCTTACATCCCGGCTTTCCGATTTAGTAAACAAAGTGGCTCGTTTCAGACTGTCACCTTACATCCCGGCTTTCCGATTTAGTAAACAAAGTGGCTCATTTCAGACTGTCACCTTAATTCCCGGCTTTCCGATTTCGTAAACAAAGTGGCTCATTTCAGACTGTCGCCCGGCTTTCCGATTTAGTAAATAAAATGGCTCATTTCAGACTGTCACCTTGCAACCCGGCTTTCCGATTTAGTAAATAAAGTAGCCCATTTCAGACTCTCACGCTTTCCGATTTCAGCTCTAATAAATCAACATATCCTATGGCCGATGAATTTCCATGACTTTCGTTTCATTCAGTGATCTTCGCCATCTGATTATTTAGCAATGAAATCTCTCTTCACGTTGGAAGTTGAAATTTTATTCTTTAATCTAGGAGCAAAATGATAAACTTCTAGTACAGGCCCTGCCATGCCTGAGTTCCGCATTTTTAACTTAAATGACGGGCCGGGCTGGGCTTGTATGGACCTCTACCCACGACTGTGAAGATTGGTGGACGCGCCGACCGGAGCGAATTTGATTGTGAGCAGATAGTCGGTACGGGAAAGATGGGGGTATTTCATCTACGCAACGGTACAAATTCTAGGATTTTTTTGTTGGACCGTTGCACGCGTGTGCCGGGAGAAATATGGCCGAAATAGTAGCTATTAGCCCCTCCTATTAGGGAGAAATGTGGCCGAAATAGTAGCTATTAGCCCCTCCTATCCCAAAGCGGAACGTCAGTACGGAAGACCACAGTAAAGAGGGTAAAGACAGTATCAGACTTGGGGGCATCCGTAAAGGTTTGTGCAAAGACCATTCTATTCGTGAGAGAGCTAGGTCATTGCAGCCGACAGCGACACACAGTGAATTTGTTAACAGCACTACGCAGGGCTAGGAAGCTTTAGCGGGTGAATAGCTCCTCTTGTTCACGATCTATTGCCACTGCATCGTGGAAAACTGGAAACCGGTTGCTCAGCCCTACAAATGCACTGCTGGTCACCCAAAATGCAACACCAAGAAGGAAGCATCCGATTGGCCTGAAATACGCAGCATGCGTCGCCCGCGAGAGAACATGCAAACGATTAGCATTGCAGGGCATATGCAAATCATGTGCGCCCGGCACGCCTCCGAGAAGCCCTGTAAGACGGGTGCACAGAAGGCTGGGTGTAAGTAGTGGAAGTGTGTTGTGCTGCCGGACCTGTGCGTGGGTTGCTTCCTGATGTTTCGTCGCAGAATACGGCAGTCATTCCAACACGTTTCGGAGTTCGGCATAGGACGAATAGTGGCTTATCGCGACAGCGGTTTATCGTACCGAGACATCGGCGCCCGTGTGGGACGACATCCAGCCACAGTGAGGCGAGTATGGTATCGGTGGGTGCAGGAGGGACGGACGGACCGACGTGAGCGATTGCCGCAGCTGTAGCACACCACCAAATGAGAGGACCGGCATGCTATACGGCGGGCATTGACGGCTCGCACCGCCACATTACTAACGTTAGCGCAGGAATTAGGGTATGTTGCGTAGCAACTTGTGTCAGCACGTACCGTTCGACGTCGTCCGCAGAAGCGGGGACTTGTTACACGGCGCCTATTGCTCCGATTACCATTGACGTTACACCACCGGCGAGTGCGGCGGCAGTTGGCCGTTGAACGCCGCACCTGGACTACGGAATGGCACGACATTGTCTTCTCCGACGAATCACGCTTCTGCCTGCAAAACCACGATGGTCGAATCCGCGTGTGGCGGCACCGCGGCGAGAAACTGTATGACGCCTGCATTATGCATTGCCATACCGGTCCGTCGCCTGGCGTTATGGTTTAGGGCGCAATTGGATATGACACCCGCACCCCTCTGTTACGCATCACCGGTACATTCAACAGCCACCGCACCATCTCCGACGTTTTGGAGCCTGTAGTCATCCCTTGCCTGCAGGACCTGCCAGCGGCCACGTTTCAACAGGACAATGTGCGCCCGCACGTGGCACGCATCGTGCAACAATTCTTCACGGCCCACCAGGTGTCACTGATGCCGTGGCCCACCTGTTCTCCCGATATGTCGCCCATCGAACACGTCTGGACGCTGATCGGCAACCGAGTGGCTCCGGCAAACACCACCCGCGGCTACGCCAGATGAACTGTGGCAACGTGTGAAAGCAGCCTGGACCGACATACCCTAAGCCTACATCCAAAGCCTCTTTCGTTCGATGCCGCGGCGTGTAGCTGCCGTTATTCCCAGCCATGGGGGCCACACGAAGTATTGATGTTTGCGTGTTCCGCAAGTCGCACGGGCCTGTAAGCTCAATCGTTTCATCTTTGTATCTGTTGTTATGTGTCCGGTAAATCTGGCTTTGCTATCTCGTGTCCTTCTGGGTGTTGCATTTTGGGTGGCCAGCAGTGTATACTATATTCTATCCACAGCATGCCAACGGGAGGGTGCGTGTTAACGAAGTCTACACGAAGTCTCTGACTTCTTCTGCCAAGTCTAGGTGTTACATTACAGTACGGCAGAGGTAGTGTTCTGGTGCGTGCTTGCGTGTACCACTTTGGGCTTCCTTGTACCTATTGAGAGCTTCATGACAGCACAAGTCTATGTTGATGTACTCGCCCAGTAGCTATTTTTATTCATGGTTATCCACCACCGCAACACGATATCTTCTTTCAGAAAGAAGACGCCTTGTATCGTCGTTTGCGAAGGACTGTTTTGAAGAACATTCCAGTGAGTTAACAGCCAAGGGTGCCCGTAGCTTAGATTTCAGGAGGGGGCAAACAAAAATTTCAACTAAAATGGACATGCACAAACACCATACACAAATTTCCGCTGTACCTTTTTGTTATCTAACTGCTTTTATCACATACTCAGCACATAAATTTAATTGAAAACAGGAAGACCACAAAACTACGTAAAAATGATTGATATATGAAATTAGACAGCTTGCGGGACAATAATGAAACCTCTGTGTCTGCGCCTTTTGGCACTTGTGTCCCATGAATCACCATTCGATCATTAGTAAAAAAATATCTTCAACTAAGTTCTGGAACGAACTTCAGAAGATCTTTGTCCAGCTGGGAATGGCTGGTGTAGAGGATCATATTTCCATTCATTGCCTTTTCATGTTTTTCCCGGTCTGGTTCACTTCGTCGACAATCACTTCGTCGACAACTCATTTCGTCGACGCCACTTCGTCGACAAATTCAATTTAGAACCACCAAATTTGGTATACTATCTCATTGTACTCTTACACCAACATAGACCACAGACGGAAGAGGTCGCGGCCCGGGGTCAAGGGGGCCCCATGCAACATTTTCGTAAAATCTACAGTTTTCAATTCAGAACCACCGAAATTGGTATAGTATCTCATGGTACTCTAACTTAGCTCGCAGATAGGGTATTGGAGTGAAGAACTGTGTTGCAGTTCTTAAGTAAAAAATGAACATTTTTGAGAAAATTTTGTTTGAGGCTCCCTTTACCCCGAACCTCGACCCCTTCCAAAAACCGTCCCAGTACAATGAGATAGTATACCAAATTTGGTGGTTCTAAATTGAAAACTGTAGATTTTACGAAAATGTTGTATGGGGCCTCCTTGAACCCGGGGTCCGTCCTCTTCCGTCTGTGGTCTAAGTTGGTGTAAGAGTATCATGAGATAGTTTACCAAATCTGGTGGTTCTAAATTGAAAACTGTAGATTTTACGAAAATGTTGAATGGGCCCCCTTGACTCCGGGCCCCGACCTCTTCCGTCTGTGGTCTAAGTTGGTGTAAGAGTATCATGAGATAGTATACCAAATTTGGTGGTTCTAAATTGAAAACTGTAGATTTTACGAAAATGTTGTATGGGCCCCCCTTGACCCCGGGCCCCGAGCTCTTCCGTCTGTGGTCTAAGTTCGTGTAAGAGCATCATGAGATAGTATACCAAATTTGGTGGTTCTAAATTGAAAACTGTAGATTTTACGAAAATGTTGTATGGGCCCCCCTTGACTCCGGGCCCTGACCTCTTCCGTCTGTGGTCTAAGTTGGTGTAAGAGTATCATGAGATAGTATACCAAATTTGGTGGTTCTAAATTGAAAACTGTAGATTTTACGAAAATGTTGTATGGGGCCCCCTTGACCCCGGGCCCCGACCTCTTCCGTCTGTGCTCTAAGTTGGTGTAAGAGTACAATGATATAGTATACCAAATTTGGTGGTTTCAAATTGGAAACTGTAGATTTTACGAAAATGTTGTATGAGGCCCCCTTGACTCCGGGCCCCGACCTCTTCCGTCTGGGGTCTAAGTTGGTGTAAGAGTACAATGAGATAGTATACCAAATTTGGTGGTTCTAAATTGGAAACTGTAGATTTTACGAAAATGTTGTATGAGGCCCCCTTGACCCCGGGCCCCGACCTCTTCCGTCTGGAGTCTAAGTTGGTGTAAGAGTACAATGAGATAGTATACCAAATTTGGTGGTTCTAAATTGGAAACTGTAGATTTTACGAAAATGTTGTATGAGCTTCAACAATTTTTATTTGGAGCAAACATGGACAGGAAGATACAGATGGCCTGTGCTTAACAGTTACCAAAAGATAAACAAGTGGATGACCTATTTACAATGACAATGAGATATTTACATTATGTGGATGCACTATATACAATGTAAGCAAATTCATAACACTGACAATACTGGACTGATGGGTTGACTTACTCTATGTACAACATATGTTCGCAATGTGCATCAGCAGAGTGCCATCTCTAATAGGTGAACACCAGTACAAGGTATAACTATAAATTTTACAGTGCAAAAACAAACATGTATATTTTGAGCAATCTTGAAAAAAAGAAGAAAAGAGAAGAAAAGAGCAGAAGGTTTATACTTTTCAGTATCTGAAAGATAAGCGAATAAATGATCTATCCACAATGATGGTGTGAACTCTATACAAATTGAATGCAATATCTCTCTTGTGAAACGCTGTCAAATTACAAAAAGAACTATTACTTAGGCTTACACAAGTGCCTCAATCACAGTGCTATAGATTAACTTGTAATGAACAACAACATATGTACACAAGATGCAACGGCATAGGGAAGACACTAATAAGGAATTACAATTCCATGGTACAACTGTAAATTTCACAGTGCAAAGAGTAAAGTATATTAGTACAAACAGAACTTGCGTTTTACAGAAAATTTATACTTCGAGTACAATACAAATAATGAAAATATGAAACTGACTCTTTGTACAGCAAATATGCAATACAGCGCAGAACATTATCTAATAAACTGATTATTTCCTATTAGGCACATGTGACATGAGAAAAACCACACTGTGTAACATTAACATATAATTGAAATACTATCAAAGCGTTTGCTCCGCACCATGAGCATAAAACTTAAGACATGTAATCGTGACCCAACATGCGAAATGTGCCAAACATAAATTTTACAGTGCAATTAGGAAAGTACATTAGTATATACAAAACTGAGCTTTTGGCATAGCAACTATACTTCAGGTACAGTACAAAAAAAAACCGAATGACGAACAATTACCCCCTGCACTACAAAAGTGCTAAACCTTGCAGAACATGGTGTAATCGACTGATCATATCCCTTTATGCACATGTAACATTATCAGAAACCACACTGTGCAAAATCAAGAAGACAATTTAAACACTATCAAACAGTTGCTTAGCACCGTGAGCAAAAACCATATATTATAAAGCCCGGCAGACATAAGGAAAGTGCCGAAAAAAAAAAAAAACTTTAAACTTATTTTAAGTGCCTGTGGTATAACAAGAAACTCACCTACAGGACCTTGTTGGTGAGAAACATGCAAACGTGCAGTAACATTAAGAAGCGATTATGACAAGGGCACCTAAGAACACGATAATCACAAAACTATACTTCAATTAGTCCAAACAATTTCACAGACGTCAGAACAAAAGTCTAAGGTCTTCTGATGGACCAGAAAACCATTGACGAAAAGGTGACCACACTGACATAAAGTGTGGATTCGATTCGCAGCCTTAGCAACAGTGAAAGCAAGTCTCAAGCGTGAAATCATTCTGTTCCGGAACTGACTGCACATCGCAGCTCCCGCCTGAAAGATGGTAGGCTGTATAGGGGTAGAACGTAGGTGTTGATAGTAGCAAAAAATCACATGTTTTGCTAATATGAATACATAAGCACATGACTCTGATATAGGAATAGGCGGAGTACTTGAACTGAGTAGCGTGCTATAGGCTGAGAAGGAGAGATCATTAGTACTAAGGCACTGTGCAGTAGTGAAGGTCAGATGTAGCAAGGGAAGAAGCACTGTGCAATGTTGATACACATGATCTACATCCGCAATCGTAGAGCAAAACATGCAGTTAGGCGAATCAACAAGCGTCATCCTGAATAATTTGGTAGGAACTGGTAACCGCCGATGAAGAAACAACCATTGGATGTTTCTTTCTGCTGGAATAGATAGTGGCGAATTAGACATGGACCACACTTGTGAAAGGGCGACATTCGGAACATCTGGAATCATCAATGGTGTAGCATACAGTGGATCAATGAGACAACGGTAAAGAGACGAGACCGAAAAACTGGAGAGAGGAAGTGATGAGCCCCGAACGGAAAGGAAAAAGGGAAGAAGAAGAGAGGCAGAGGGAACAAGAGTTAACCCAGCTTGAGAGGCAAGGTTAGGGAAGAGGGTAATGATTGAAGAACGGAAGGAATCATACAGCGAAAGAGAGGAAGAGGTAGGGGAGATGTGGGGGACAGATCAGAGAAGGGTTTCCAAGAAAGATCTGGAGAAATTAGATCCTGAACAGATACTATTCCGGCGGGGAGCCAGGAAAGGTCAGTAAAGTAGGGAGCATTAGGGGGATGAAGGATGGAAGAAAAGAACAGGGGCTCAGCTAATAGTTCAGTGGTGGAAGCCGGTGGAGCACGGAAGAGGGGTAGAGAACGGAGAAAGGAAAGGACCTCTTTGTAGAAAGGGGAAAGTTTAGAATGAAAAAAAGGAGATTGATCCATTAGAAGATGCGTGATGAAAGTGATTCGGGGATTCCTAGGCGATATCATGACATCTCTAACGAGCGTAACTGGCGACTCTGGTGCACTTAGTAGCCGCAGGAAGGAAACCACTTTATGTGCTTTATAGTAGGTGCGAACTTCCAGCAGTGAAATACCTCCATCAGTGACTCGACGACAGAGAGTGGAGACCTGGATCCAATGGTACCTGTTCCATATTATCGTTGAGATGATTCGAGTGATTTCATTGAGGTGATAAATGGGCATACGTTCTGCTGACCATGCATATAGACATGGTGAAAGAATATAAGTCTGAGCTATTCTAGCTCTTGAGAAGTAAGAAGTACAAAACTGGGAACCTCGCCAGAATGCAGCAGTTCGAGTAAGGCGTGTTCTGAGAGCATTCCATGTTTCATTTTGAGCAGAAAGACGGACTCCGAGATGGACCCCAAGGAATTTTTGGGATGAAGCAGTCCATGAGGCGCCCCACGGGGTGTCAGTCCTAGAGGCCCACGCTCCGCTCCATAGGCCTGCACTCTTGGATGTATTAAGTGATGCCGCTGAACATGAAGAATATTGATCGTAAATCTGGAGCAAGATGTCGAATTGAGCGTCTGTCCTTACACAAAAGGTCGCGTCATCGGCATATGCAGAGTATGTCACAGAAAAGTGCCTAGTACTTGCAGTAGGCGGTGGCAGTGCATCTATAAAGGCTCGATGGACAGACCGAAGAAACGGCTCAAAAGCAATGGCAAAGAGCTGCCCAGAAAGTGGGCAACCCTGCCGAATGCCTCGCCGAAAAGGAATAGGTGCAATCAAGAAGGCGGCCCTCTTCCGTCTGTGCTCTAAGTTGGTGTAAGAGTACAATGAGATAGTATACCAAATTTGGTGGTTCTAAATTGAAAACTGTAGGTTTTACGAAAATGTTGTATGGGGCCCCCTTTACCCCGGGCCCCGACCTCTTCCGTCTGTGCTGTAAGTTGGTGTAAGAGTACAATGAGGTAGTATACCAAATTTGGTGGTTCTAAATTATAAACTGTAGATTTTACGAAAGCATATAATGTATAGTGTTGACGAAGTAAGTGTCGACGAAGTGAACCACTCCCGTTTTTCCATATTGTACAGATGCCCGCTGTGCTCCAACGTTCAGTGCAAATATCTAATTTATTACTTTCTGCTGCAACTTTCCACTTCTACTGCAAATTACCAGCGTTTTCCCTATTTTTACAAAACCTTCTGTTCAAAAGAAAAAAATCAGTAATCGGAATTAGTGGTATTGCGAAAATATGTGTAGAACAGAAATGGCGTGGTTAGATTAACAAGGAAGAGCAGGTGCCCCTTTTTGTCACCCCCATATGGAGGCTCATATTAGCAATCCCCGAATTACTATCTCACTCTTCGGATTTGGAACCAGTTGAGCACCTGTAGGACGAAGCTGAGCAATACAACCCCCCCCCCCCGGCCAACTCTCGGCGTTCAATGGACTGTTGTCCTGGATTCATCGGATGCAGTGCCATGGGAACGTTTCGAACACATGGCAGAGTCTATGAAAAGATGTGTTGTTGCTGTTGTGAGGGCGAAACTTGGGGTCCAAACTATATGCTGCCCCGGTGGCGCAGTGGTCTGAGCGATGGCTTCTAATCATTTGTCCGAGATGAGTCCGGGTTCGAATCCCGGTGAGATATGGATGTTGTGTTTGTCTTACGGCACTGGGTCTCTCTCTCTTCCCTGGAAAAAGTGGCCCTAAATTAGGGACGGGCGACGGCTTATAGCCCATTGAGTTGCTCACGGTGGTAGTTAAACCTCCAATAAAAAAATATATATATATTATGTGGATGTATATAAAAATTCTCCGTTCATTGCATTTATCAATGTCCAAGTTTGTTTAAATAAGGAAAATCATCTTTGTTCCACACTGCTGGCCAGGCACGATCCATTTTAGAGGGTATCTGAGCATGCGTAGTTACATCCTTCATGCAGGTCGATGGCGTAACGTCTGGAAACATGAGAGCAAACTTTAGATTTATCTCTCTATGATCTTATTGCCAGGAGAAAATGTGTTCACTTGCTCTCGTGACTTTCGTTAATTGATATCAAGTGTTACTTTTATAAATACCGTGGTTCATTTGCTGAAATATTGTTTTTTTCCTTCTCATTCGATGGAATGGGAAATGTTAATAAAAATAATTACGTAAGTGTACTCCATACTGTTATTAAAGAAAAATTGAATGTAACTTTACTCTCCCTGGTGCGAAAACTGTGTGCGCTACTTCAAAGCGAAAATGCGCTCAGAATGTTCTTCATGGTGAAAACTATTCTACCAAAACAGGATTTTGCCCGTCAGACTTTTAGAATAGGAAATATTTTTAGAAATAGAAAGATGAGCCTCTAGCGTCAGAGCCGTGTACCATGAAAACCGTAGAAAATATACCACTAAATATTCTTTATGACGGGAGCCACGCGATGGAAACAGAATGCCTAGAATGCCATTTTTTAGAAGCAGAGATAGCAAGAAAAAATTGTGCATACACCTCCCTGGAGGGAGAATTTTGCATTGTTTGAAGTGGATAATATAAGCAGTCTGTATCATAGCGAATATCCTAACTTCAAAATGAATTTTAAAATCAGAGATTTAGAAACAGATAGAGTTGTAAACAACAGTACATACTTAAACTAACTAGCGTCTTTGCATTATGCAAAAAATTAAATTTATGCAAAAAGTTGTTCCGAAATGAACGATCACTCATCTCGAACCAGAAACATTTTGTAACGGTGCCTTATGTGCGTATTATCTTCTACAGTCTAACATCCTTACCTTAAAAGAGCGCATATTTTGCAGTCGTTTGGCTCTCAAAATTCGTAAATTGAAACAAAAGGCTTTTGACTATCCGTTTCAGCTAAAGAAGGAAATTAAGTTTGGTATGACTCGAATGTTGAGTCCCTAGAATAATTAGCGATAATCTCAAGAGAATAGAATGATTCACAATAGTCTCAAGAACAGAATGATTCTCACTAATCTCAAGAACAGGATGATTCTCACTAATCTCAGGAACAGAATGATTCACGATAATCTCAAGAATAGAATTGTTCACCATAATCTCAAGATTAGAATAATTAACGATAATCTCATGAACTGAGTGATTCACGATGATCTCAAGAATAGATGCTTCACTGTCATCTCAAGAATAGAATGATTCACGATAATCTCAAGAATAGAATAATTAACGATAATCTCAAGAATAGAATGATTCACAATAATCTCAAGAATAGAATAACTCACTATAATCTTAAAAATAGAATGATTCACAATAGTCTCAAAAATAGAATGATTCACAATAATCTCAAGAACAGAATAATTCACGATGATTTTAAGAATAGAATGATTCACGTTAATCTCAAGAATAACGTAATTCACGATAATCTCAAGAACAGAATGATTCATGATAATCTTAAGAATAGAATGATTCACGGTAATCTTAAAAACAGAATACTTCACGACCATTTCAAGAATAGAATGTTTCATGAAAATCTTAAGAATAGAATGCTTCATGAAAATCTCAAGAATAGAATGATTTATTTTATTCAAGAATGGAATGATTCACGCTAATCTCTAGAATAGCATGATTCACGATAATCTCAAGAATAGAATAATTAACTACAATCTCAAGAATCTCAAGAATAGAATAACTCACTGTAATCTCAAAAATAGAATGATTCACAATAATCTCAAGAACAGAATAATTCACGATGATTTTAAGAATTGAATGATTCACGCTAATCTCAAGAGTAGCATGATTCACGATAATCTCAAGAACAGAAGAATTCACGATAATCTTAAGAATAGAATGATTCCCGGTAATCTTAAAAATAGAATACTTCACGACTATTTTAAGAATAGAATGCTTCATGAAAATCTTAAGAACAGAATGCTTCATGAAAATCTCAAGAATAGAATGATTCACGCTAATCTCAAGAATAGCATGATTCAGGATAATCTCAAGAACATGTACAATGTTTCAGCATCTGGGCTAATAGAGCCCTCATGGTTCTTCTTGGTGACTTTTTATATGATATGGTATGATATGTTGAAATTTCATAGCGATACATAATAATGCTGTTATGTTTATTTCAAAACCTGCTTTCTAGCAGATATCCTTCTTCTGCATGCTCATACAAAATGGCAAAATGGTGCATCATCTCCTTTTCTTCCAGATATTCGAGATGAATCAGGATTGCGTCTGTACCTCACTGAAAAACTGAGGAAAAATGATGCGGGAATTCTTGCAATTGCTGCAACACCACAACCTACCTTAATCATTCCACCACATCAAAATGAATTCATTGTGGCAGCTCACAGCAGTCAAGAATGCATAAATGAAGTAAGTATTTTGAGCAGACACCTGTAGCTGTTGGGTAAGAGTAAAAGCTTTCGTCGTTCGCACTGCACATAAGAAAGAAGCTGTTGTTTACTTATACAGTGTTTCATTTCAATCTATTACATTGTCTCCATTATTTGTGGCTACATGTTCGCTCGGTTAGGCGTTTAGTTTCCCTGTTAAACAAAGAGTCGTCTTTGGAGTCAAAAAACGTTCTCATCGCCGTTTTGGTCTAGCTATACGATTTTCGATTCTGTAGTGACCGGAACAAATGAAAATCAGATGGTGCTAATTCCTCTGAATTGGGCGGATAAGGCAAAAATTGCAGCCAAGTTCCTGCATTTTTTGTGTTGTTTTGTGATAACAACATGCGATCCAGCGTAATCGCGTGATTTAAGAAAATATCGCGAATAGAAAGTTTGCCGAGTTATAGTGAAAAAACCTTTCTGCGAGTGGTGGGATTCGAAGCGAGATCTTTCTATTTTGGAGTTGGCTATTTCTCCCAACTAAAATGCACCGGCATGGCCGATTTGACTCACACGTTATTGGAGTAGTAAGCCATCTACGTAATGTCACGTTGTACGTTACAAAGTTAAGATTCGTAGTGATAGTTTGGTTAGGTACTAACAGCTCGTGACGGAGAATTTCCGGCAACCCCACCAAATTCGGCGAATGACCTCCTTTCGGTGGAGATCAGCTTTTGGAGTCTTAACTGAAACTTTCCGTTCCTCCCATCCCCCCAAAAAATTCTAATGCGTTTAATATTCTTGTATTGCGTCCATTTTTCGTCTCCATTCACCATTCGATCCAAGAACGGATCGGGTTTGTATACCGCTCTTGCAGAGATACACTTATCGTCACTCATTCTCTTCTGCTCTTAGCCCATAATTGATGTGGTACCCATTAATTGATCCAATTGCTTGAAATCTTTTCATGGCAGTTGTTCAATAAATGGAAACAAATGATTTTGTTTTTGTTATACCAAGGTTGTACCGAAAGTAATGCAAATATGGGCATACTTTTTTTATTAACTGACAGAGGTCATTCAAATTGCACATGTTGGTAGGGTAACTCTTCCTCTATAGTAACCCTTCTTTTTCGTTGTAGTTTTGAAGGAGAGAAGGGTGAAAGTCTGCTGTGATCAGCTGGAAGTGTTTGAAGCCAACGAAGACACTTTTATTTTCCATTTGGTGACAAGCGATGAAACGTGGGCGTGATTTTACGATCCGGAAACGAAGAATCAATCCATGGAATGGCGACACACCTCTTCACCACAGCCTAAGAAGTTCAAGAGCCAGCCACCAGCTCAGAAAGTCATGGTAACTGTTTTTTTGGGATGACAGGAGTGTATTTCTTCTTGATTTTCTGGAACGTGGCCGTACCGTGACCAACGAGCGGTACATTGATACACTCAAGAAGCTTAGCGAAGCTATAAGGAGGAAGAGACCGAACAAGAATCTGAAATGGATCCACATTCGCCATGACAATGCGAGACCACACACATCTTTGGAAACAAATCTGGCGATCAGCAAATTAGGCTGTTCGGTGGTCACCCGTCCACCGTACAGCTCAGATCTGGCGCCATCCGACTTCCAGCTGTTCAGTTCAATGAAGGAAAGTCTCCGGGGACAACGATTTGATGACACATGCGTACGAGGAGAAAGCGGCTGTGAAGAAGTGGATACAACAGTCCAAACCTGAATTTTTTCGAAAAGTATTCGAGAGTTAGGTTCAACGATGGTGCAAATGCATCGCTTGTAACGGAGACTATGTTGAGTAGTAGCTTTATATAGAGAATGAGTTACTTTACCAACATGGGCAATTTGAAGGACCTCCGACAGTTAATAAAAAAGTTATGTCCACTTTTGCATTACTTTCGGTACAACCTTCGAATCAGAATTCTTTATTTTCTTCTTTCGTTTACTATGAATTTCTATAGTTTTCTTTGTTTTTGGATTTTTCGGGCTGGAAATGTATTTCAGATTTTTGTGTTTTTGTAATTAGTTGCATTTCGTTAAAAAAAATTTTAAAATAATTTTGTATATCTGTTTTCAGTGTATTTCAAAAGCTTTTTTTTACAGAGTTCGGTGTCCTCTAGATGTTTATGTGAAGTTTATCTGAATTCGTGATGATTGTTAGTTGCATGTGTACTATATAACGAAGTAAATTTCTCCGTCATTTTTGTCCACGCCGGGGCTCGAACCCGGGTTCCCTCATTCCGGAATAAGTCACTCTACCAATTGAGCTACGCGGACGTTCGTTCTGACTGCTATCTGCCTTTATGTCATGTGCGTCCTGCTGGCAGGTACGTCACATCTCCCCCTCCCCCGAAAGAGGGCCGAGGGCATGGCCCACGGGTCAGCCGTGACCATGAATCTTTGCAGGCAGCCATCCGCTCTAGAACGTGCACTTGAGAACTCCCAGTCAATCTGCTGTGTGGAATGCAACGTCACACACATTTATTTTTAGAAGCGCTGGAGAAGAGATTCTCTGATTTTTCCTATCTCGCGGTGTGGAAAGAACATCACACCATTGTGAGATTTTGAACGGCCGGGTCATCCGGAAAGTTCGGGCGCCATTATAACGAAGTAAATTTCTCCGTCATTTTTGTCCACGCCGGGGCTCCAACCCGGGTCCCCTCATTCCGGAATAAGTCACTCTACCAATTGAGCTACGCGGACGTTCGTTCTGACTGCTGTCTGCCTTTGTGTCGTGTGCGTCCTGATGGGCAGGTACGTCGCAACTATTTTGACTTGGTTTTTCGATTTTCGAGTGTATTGTTTGAATTTCCTGCATTTCAGTAAATTTAGATATAACTTTGTATTAAGATAATTGTTTTGAATTTGAATGAATTGAATGGTAAATGATGAGTTGATAGTTTTGTTTTAGTAGACACTTTTAATAATATATAATCATTATTGTGTATTCGAAATTGTTTTGAAATAGAGATTTTACTATTGTCAATGCTTGCGTTATTCTTGAAGTAGGTACAATGTCATAATATTTGGAATATTAGTTTCTTTGGAAGTTGTGTATAGTATAAAAATAGTGTATACAGTACAATTTCTTGATAGTTGAATTTTGTAAATGAACATATACGGAAGTTATTGTTCGAATCAGATTGTATGATTTTTGGAGATTGAATTTATTAGTTTAATTCGATGTTTGAATAATATTAGTTTTCTTTTCTTTGGTATAATAAAGGACCGAGTTGGTTCTTCTTGTTCGTGTTGTGGGAGGATCTCCCAGACGTTAAGTTTATTTCGGTCTTGGGATTGTTTTATTGGGACGTAACGTTTGTACACTCAGAGTGATCGCGGTGTGGTCCCTGTCCCCGTGGGTGAGCTGTCTGTGGGTGGTACCACGTTCGCGTGTTTAGCCTTGTCTACGGGTACTGCGCGCAGTTAGGACTGCCATCGCAAGTCTCATATACTTCTGAAGTGAGTTTCATTAATTCCTGAGAGGCATCATGGAGTTACAGGCAATTTTCATCAGCATAGGTGAACGTGGTGATCTGAGTGACTTTGATCGTGGCTGGATTGTCTGGGCAAGACAGATGGGCCATTCTTTCGTCCAAGTGCTAAGAACACTAGAGTTCCGGAAGGTAACCATATCAAGGGTGTACCGCGAGTATACCATAGACGGACGTACCAGCGCCCAGAGAGCAAGCGGTAGGCAACCATACGCCATTGATGACGGGGGTACACGTATACCATCTAGACTCGTACAGTCCGACAATTTGGCCCCAAATCGCATCTAGGCTGAACGTCGGAGGCCCAAGCTGAGTCAGCGTGGGAACGGTACGTCGCACGCACAGTACCATGGGCTACGGAAACCAACTCATGTTCCATTGTTGACTGCTCGTAATCGGACATTACGCCTCACTTGTTGTCGGGAATATAAAAACTGGATCTCTGCAGAGTGTAGCCGCGTTGTATGGCATATGAATCCCGTTTACATCCTCAACCGAGCTGAAGGGAGGGTGCGGGTGTGTCGTCAACCGAGCTGAAGGGAGGGTGCGGGTGTGTCGTCAACAGAGCTGAAGGGAGGGTGCGGGTGTGTCGTCAACAGAGCTGAAGGGCGGGTGCCGGTGTGTCGTCAACCGAGCTGAAAGGAGGGTGCGGGTGTGTCGTCAACCGAGATGAAGGGAGGGTGCGGGTGTGTCGTCAACCGAGATGAAGGGAGGGTGCGGGCGTGTCGTCAACAGAGCTGAAGGGAGGGTGCGGGTGTGTCGTCAACCGAGCTGAAGGGAGGGTGCGGGTGTGTTGTCAACAGAGCTGAAGGGAGGGTGCGGGCGTGTCGTCAACAGAGCTGAAGGGAGGGTGCGGGTGTGTCGTCAACAGAGCTGAAGGGAGGGTGCCGGTGTGTCGTCAACAGAGCTGAAGGGAGGGTGCCGGTGTGTCGTCAACCGAGCTGAAAGGAGGGTGCGGGTGTGTCGTCAACCGAGCTGAAGGGAGGGTGCGGGTGTGTCGTCAACAGAGCTGAAGGGAGGGTGCGGGTGTGTCGTCAACCGAGCTGAAGGGAGGGTGCGGGTGTGTCGTCAACAGAGCTGAAGGGAGGGTGCGGGTGTGTCGTCAACAGAGCTGAAGGGAGGGTGCGGGTGTGTCGTCAACTGAGCTGAAGGGAGAGTGCGGGTGTGTCGTCAACCGTGCTGAAGGGAGGGTGCGGGTGCGTCGTCAATCGAGCTGAAGGGTGGGTGCGGATGTATCGTTAACCGAGCTGAAGGGAGGGTGCGGGAGTGTCGTCAACCGAGCTGAAGGGAGGGTGCGGGCGTGTCGTCAGCCGGGCTGAATGGAGGGTGCGGGCGTGTCGTCAACAGAGCTGAAGGGAGGGTGCGGGTGCGTCGTCAACAGAGCTGAAGGGAGGGTGCAGGTGCGTCGTCAACTGAGCTGAAGGGAGAGTGCGTGTGTGTCGTCAACAGAGCTGAAGGGAGGGTGCGAGAGTGTCGTCAACCGAGCTGAAGGGTGGGTGCGGATGTATCGTTAACCGAGCTGAAGGGAGGGTGCGGGAGTGTCGTCAACCGAGCTGAATGGAGGGTGCGGGTGTGTCGTCAACCGAGCTGAAGGGAGGGTGCGGGAGTGTCGTCAACCGAGCTGAAGGGAGAGTGCGGGTGTGTCGTCAACCGTGCTGAAGGGAGGGTGTGGGTGCGTCGTCAACAGAGCTGAAGGGAGGGTGCGTGTGTGTCGTCAACAGAGCTGAAGGGAGGGTGCGGGTGTGTCGTCAACCGAGCTGAAGGGTGGGTGCGGGTGTGTCGTCAACCGAGCTGAAGGGATTGTGCAGCAGTGTCGTCAACCGAGCTGAAGGGAGGGTGAGAGTGTGTCGTCAACCGAGCTGAAGGGAGGGTGCGGGAGTGTCGTGAACAACATGAGGGCCACACCCCGTCGTGTCAGGGGGTCTGCTCAAGGTGGTGGGGTTTGGGAACACTTCTCATGGGACACATTAGGTCCCTTAGTGTGTCTGGAGAAGTCCTTAACCGCTGAGCGCTACCATCATGTGCTGGCTGATCACCTACACATTTTCATTATCTTCGCACATTTTGTGGACGGCGGTGTATTTTAGAAGGAAAATGCCCCTCCCCACCGGGGCGTATCTACTCAGTCATGGCTCGAGGAACACTCATCTGAGTTTGCAATCATCCAGTGGCCCCCAAGATCCCCGGATCGGAACCATGTGCGAACCATTCAGTGCCCTTCCCCATAGGAGCCACGGATTTAAACGCTGTGGAACTCTCTAGGTTGCCGTGGAGCGGAACATCAGATCCATGGATACTGAATCGACGTCTCGGACGAAGTTGTGGACAATGTTTCAACAGGCATGGCTGGCACTATAGGTCTGTACGGGCCTAATTTCGTAAGCCCGGCCCGGTCCAAGCCCATGCGTTTAAGGCCCAGCCAAGCCCGGCCGGTTTCAAACATCAGACACTCGGACCGGCCCGGGCCCGTCAATTACAGCTCTTATTTAGGACCGGCCCGGCCCGTGATGTTCCATTTGGTATTATTTTGTCTTTCTATTGTATTTTATTAAAATGTTGAAATTAAATAATGAAATGAGATACACCGCCGCGCAAAAATTAAGGACGAGACGGTTTTTCGAATGTAACGTCGTGCAGAAGTGCTCCACATCGGCTCAAATCATACCATAACATCCCCAAGATGTAAGAATAGGGGACAAATGACAAAACCGTCCAAACAAGGAATCCAAAAGATACAAAAGCACTTTATTGAAAAGGTAGCTTCAAGCACAACTGGACAGAAGACAGAAACGTCCATGTGACAGGCGGCTGCCAAGAAAAATCCAGTCTTTAGTAGAAGATATGATCACCCCTGACTGCGTTGCAGGAATTACAACGTCTGTCCATGCTGAGGACGAGGTTGTCAAGGAGCTGGTGAGGCATCGCGGCCCATTCCTCTTGTAGCGCCAATCGCAGCTGCGGAATCGTTGCAGGTCGTTTGTGACGTGCTTCAAAGCGTCTCCCGAGAAGGTCCCACACGTGTTCGATTGGATTTAGGTCGGAGGACCCTGCGGGACAATCCATGCGTTGAATATCTTTACTTCCCAACAGCTCTGCGACAGCCACTGTACGATGAGGTGCAGCGTTGTCGTCCATGAAGAAGAACTCAGGACCCACAGAACCTCTAAACAAACACAAGTGAGGCAGGAGAACCTCGGTACAATAGCGGACTCCAGTGGCTGAACCTCCTTGGAAGATGTCGAGGTCAGTACGGCTACCAAGCATGATACCGCAACAAACGGGGGCTCCGCCACCTCCAAACTGGTTCTTTTCGATGATGTTGGAAGTGTCATTGCGTGTTCCTCGCTCTCTCCAGATGTGTATACGTCCAGAATAGCTCGTCAGACTAAATCGGCTCTCATCCGTAAAGAGAACTTGACCCCATTGCTTATGTGTCCAGTTCTTGCGTTCCTCGTACCACAGAAACCGCCGTCTCCGATAAGCAGGCGTTAATGACACACACCGTACTGGTCGTCGTGCAAATAGGACACGGTAAAACGCGATAACGGATGCCCAGTTGTCTGTTGCATGTGCCTTGCGATTTCTCCTGCTCTCTGCCGTCTGTCTCTTTTCGCCTGTAGGTCAATATACCGGTCATCCGTCGCCATGGTTGCTCGTGGACGACCACTGCTAAACTCTCGGACAGCTGTTCCTGTCGTTTGAAATGCTCTCTAAGCTCGTGAAACGATGCTAAGGGCGATCCCGAACTCCTCGGCCACACTAGTCACACTTCGACCTTCTTCCAACTTCCCAATGACGCGACCTCGGGTAAAGTCATCCAGATGTCGTCTACTGGATTGTCTGTTGGCCATATCACACGGTGGAAGCAACTCGACGTCGTTCAAACCGATGTACACCGTGCAATAGCTTTCACCGAATTTCTGAGCGTACACCGCCCGTGTGCTTTATACGCTTCCGACACTCCCCCCCTACGTCATGCTGCATATATGCGCATGCCCTACCGTACCGGACCCTGGACTATCTCCTGAGTGGTCTTTTGTTCTGTTCTGCCTGCTCGTCGCGCTGTTATGCTAATTTCTCCTCTTCGTCCTTAATTTTTGTAAACCAGTGTATTATTGAAAATATTTAGTTGAATGTAAGCCTAAAACTATCAACTTAACTTTGACAATTTTCGTAAAATATATCTTTTAAAAAGAGAGAAAAAGGAAGACTAGCGCAACAGAGTTTGTCACAAATATTTATTTTTTCCAAGCCGACCATGGTTTCGCTGGGTATTGACCTAGCTTCATCAGGACGAATGGCACGTAAATATTCAAATTGTATATGACATCATAAATGGTGTTTACAGTCACGTGTTTTGGTTAGATGCTTCCACGCGCTTGATAGAAATGTGGTGGATGCCATGTCATTAACATGACATCTACATTAACATTTACATTTCTCACCTCCACATGCCAAGTCCAATCACCCTTGGCAACAAAACCTTAGCGCCTTTTACACTTACGTATATCGCGTGATACATATATGTTCAGATAAAGACAGTTTGGAAAAGTAACTTTATTTCCTTTAACGTATTGCAGTACAACGGGGATACAACCCTTTCATTATAGATAAGGCTCTAACAAAATCCCGGAAACCGAAGCCTATCTCCACGTTAACTCCTGTGATGCGCGCATTACGAGAGAATTTTGCCATTATTCCATTTTCCCGTGACTTTGCCTTCAAAATTTCACAAATTTTCAAAACCTTTAATTTTAAAAACGGATTTTTAAACTCATAAACAAATTGTGCTTTTTAGGATCAAAGGACTATGTTAAAAACAAAAACTCGTGGGGAATTTATGAAATTCTATGCGAATGTGGCGCTTCGTATATAAGACAGACCCGTAGAGCCTTGCGTCTTCGATTGAAGGAGCACAAGACCTACATTCGGAATTGTGACCTAAAGAAGTCATCGATGGCTAAACACTGTTATGAAAAAGACCATAAATTTCTCTGTGAATGAGCAAAACTAATTGACAAGCCAGATTCAACCACCAAACTTGATATTTTGGAAGCTTTCCATATATATCAGAAGTCTTCGCAACTTGTTAATGACATGTCATCCACCCCATTTCTATCAAGCGTGTGGATGCATCTAACCAAAACACGTGACTGTAAACATCATTTATGATGCCATATAAAATTTGAATATTTACGTGCCATTCGTCCTGATGAAGCTACACTGGTGTGCAAAAATTAAGGACGAAGAGGAGAAATTAGCATAATAGCGGAACGAACAGGCAGAACGGACCGAAAGACCACTCAGGAGATGGACTAGGGTCCGGTACGGTAGGGCATGCGCATATATGCAGCATGATGTAGGGGGAGGGAGGGGAGTGTCGGAAGGGTATAAAGCACACAGGCGGTGTACGCTGAACAATTCGGTGAAAGCTTTTGCACGGTGTACATCGGTTTGAACGACATCGAGTTGCTACCACCGTGTGATATGTCCAACAGGCAATCCAGTGGACGACATCTGGATGACTTTCCAGAGGTCGCGTCATTGGGAAGTTGGAAGAAGGTCGAAGTGTGACTAGTGTGGCAGAGGAGTTCGGGATCGCTCACAGCATCGTTTCACGAGCTTGGAGAGCATTTCAAACGACAGGAACAGCTGTCCGAGAGTTTAGCAGTGGTCGTCTACGAGCAACCACGGCGGCGGACGACCGGTATATTGTCCTACAGGCGAGAAGAGACAGACGGCAGACAGCGGGAGAAATCGCAAGGCACATGCAACAGACAACTGGACGTCCGTTATCGCGTTTTACCGTGGCCAGGAGGCTGCACAAATGTGGTCTATTTGCACGAAGACCAGTGCGGTGTGTGTCTTTAACGCCTTCTCATCGGAGACGGCGGTTTTTGTGGTGCCAGGAACATAAGAACTGGACAGATCAGCAATGGGGTCGAGTTCTCTTTACGGATGAGAACCGATTTAGTCTGACGAGCGATTCTGGACATATACACATCTGGAGAGAGCAGGGAACACGTAATCACACCTCCAACATCATCGAAAGGGACCGGTTTGGAGGTGGCGGAGCTATCGTTTGGGGCGGTATCATTCTTGGTAGCCGTACTGACCTCCACATCTTCCAAGGAGGTTCAATCACTGGTGTCCGTTATTGTGACGAGGTTCTCGTGTCTCACGTGCGTCTGTTTAGAAGTGCTGTGGGTCCTGAGTTCCTCCTCATGGACGACTACGCTACACCTCATGGTACAGTGGCTGTCGCAGAGCTGTTGGAGAGTGAAGATATTCAACGTATGGATTGCCCTGAAAGGTCCCTGGACCTAAGTCCAATGGAACACGTGTGGGACCTTCTCGGGAGACGCTTGGCAGCACGTCACCAGCCGCCAGCAACGATTCCGGAGCTACGATTGGCGCCACAAGAGGAATGGGCCGCGATGCCTCAACAGCTCCTTGACAACCTCGTTCTCAGCATGGACAGACGTTGTAAATCCTGCAACGCAGTCAGAGGTGATCATATCCCATACTAAAGACTGGATTTTTCTTGGCAGCCGCCTGTCACATGGACCTTTCTGTCTTCTGTCCAGTTGTGCTCGAAGCTACCTTTTCAATAAAGTGCTTTTGTATCCTTTGGATTCCTTGTTTGGACGGTTTTGCTCACTTGTCCCATATTCTTACATCTAGGGGATCTTATGGTATGATTTGAGTCGATGTGGAGCACTTCTGCACGACGTTACATTCGAAAAACCGTCTGGTCCTTAATTTTTGAACGCCAGTGTAGTAGCAGCTGTCAGTCACTTCCCCAATTGGCATCCTTGTATCCCAAACACTGCATATCTGTGCATGCATGTGTTGGTCTTATTTTAAAATTTAATTTCTTAAAATAGATCATTTTTAGATTTGTCTAAAATAACTCTATTGACTTATGAGTAAAGAGCTAGGACAATAAAAAGTATGATTCTGCGCAATAAATGTGTTGGTTTTCTCGGAAACTGTTGGGAACTATTTTTAGTCGCGGCGATAGCGTTTACGTACCTTTGCCTTCAGTGTGATCTTAGGGTGAATCGAAGTATAGTTGAATAAAGTAAACTTAAATATAAAAACTGTTTTGTATAATGAAATATAACAGTAGCCTCTCTATTATCGATCGCAGTGATCTAACGGATGGCTCTCATACATATGTAGAAGAAAATTACTGATACATCTGATTCACCTGTAAAAGCTTGTCATGAGTTACCAATTGTTTGTGCTGCATCGTTTGAATTTTCCTTTTAAAAGGGCTAATACGTAAATAAGATATCTTTGCTGGTATTGAGACACCAAAGTATTTTTCATAAGTCACGAAAAACTCTATTGCCTTTCTAAGCTTTTCTGTTTGTTGACTTTCCACTTATATAAATTTTGGTCGCTTCTCGTTATGTTTTCATACTGAAGGTTACGCTTGAACTCGAGTGAGCTATTCTCCCCCTACAAAGGCAGTACAAATTTTTATGATTTATCAAACTTCGGTGTCTCATAATAAAGTGACCTTCGATTGAGAGTCATAACCCAAAAGGAGATATTATATCACTATTAAGCATACTGATATAAATACAGGCAACATGCAGCTAAAAGGCATGACTTATGAAGTTACTTGCACACGTCCATGTGTTCTACGTCTGCGCATGTGTTAGATTCTATTCAGTTTATGCTTGGCTAGTGGATTTACCCTACCTAACAGAGAAAATGCCACACCACGAAGACGTGAACGCACGCAGCGCCATGCAAATTGCAGGGTGAATCCACACGTACAAATTAACAAGTTATTCAAATGATTGCATTTGCAGTCCAATCGCATGAACGTAGCGCGGGATTTTAGCAGACAACCAGCCCGTGTGGCTATCAGTTAGAGACGTCGTCACGGTCGCGAAATGTGAGTGGTTCTGCTGTAACGGTGTCTGGAGAACGAACAAAGGGTGTCAATGCCCTTAAGACGCCGTCGTACGCGATTTCGTCAAACGGATGAGTTCACGAGAGTTTTCATCGTAGCCCTTCGTACCGGCGGATGGTCCTTCCGTCGTATTGCGGAAGAAGCGCAACGTGATGCCGCAACCGTCGGCAGCATGTGGAGACAGTGGTCACAGGAAGAATCTGTACAACGTCGTAAGGGGACCGGAGCACGAAGACGGACACGTCGGAGCACACCGTGTTTAGGACTCCCCGCTGGTAAGCATTTCGGGCACATTGACAGCACGGCGCTTTGTTGACGAGGTGCTGCTGCCCATGGCACTACCATATCTTCAGAACATCCCAAACGCCGTTTTCCAACAGCATAACGCCCGGTCGCATACCGATCGGATCAGCCTGAATGCCTTAGAAAGCTAGAATAGCTAGGATGTGATCGTGCTGGCCACGGGAACATCGGCACACTAGGCTCCAGTGTGCCGATCTTTCCGTGGCCAGCACGGTCCCCCGACCTCTCTCCCATCGAGCATCTGTCGGACCGATTGGACGTCGGTTGAGTTCCCTTCCACCCCCGCAAAATGAAGATGAACTGTGGACTTGGATCAACACTACATGGTCCACGATACCCCAGGACTCTATTCGGACACTCATTTCCTCGATGCCACGTTGGATTCAGCGCTGTATCCCTCAAAATGGGAGCCAAACTCCTTATTAATTATCCTGTATATTCGGCCACTGGAGCATAGTCTGTATGTAACAATTAAATCACTTGTTCAGGACCTACTTGGGTACCTGTGTGTTCAGTTGGTCGGTTTTCGAGCATTCTTCATGGTGTGGAATTTTCTCGGTCAGGCAGTGTATTACATCGATCAGCCAAAACACTAAAAATACCTACCTAATATGATGCAGGTCTTCCTCTCGCCACCAAAAATGGTTTCGCCGGATAAGGAATAGGTTCAACGATATGTCAGTAGGTGACCCTTGACATTTGGCACCATGCCTGCAACAGAAAATCCCGCAGCTTCCGTAAATTTCGAGGTTGGGGATTCTCGTACTCGTTTCTCCAACTAAAACCACAAATGCTCGATAGGATTAATGCCCGGTGAATTTGAGATCCATGGCAATAAATAGAATTCCTCTTAATTTTCTTGGAACCATTCCTGAACCTTCTCGCAGTATGGCATGAAGAACTGTCCTGTTGAAAGACGCCATCTCCGTCAGGAAATACAGTCGCCGTAAAGGGATGTACCTATTCAGCCTCGATGTTTAAGTTCGTGACAGCTGTCAAAGTTAGTCGCCATAAAGGGAGGTACTTGGTCAGCCACTATGCTCAAGTTCGTGACAGCTGTCAAAGTTAGTCGCCATAAAGGGGTGTACATGGTCAGCCACTATGTTCAAGTTCGTGACAGCTGTCAAAGTTAGTCGCCATAAAGGGGTGTACATAGTCAGCCACGATGATCAAGTTCGTGACAGCTGTCAAAGTTAGTCGCCATAAAGGGAGGTACTTGGTCAGCCACGATGTTCAAGTTCGTGACAGCTGTCAAAGTTAGTCGCCATAAAGGGGTGCACATGGTCAGCCAAAACGTTCAAGTTCGTGACAGCTGTCAAAGTTAGTCGCCATAAAGGAGTGTACATGGTCAGCCACAACGTTCAAGTTCGTGACAGCTGTCAAAGTTAGTCGCCATAAAGGGGTGTACATGGTCAGCCACTATGTTCAAGTTCGTGACAGCTGTCAAAGTTAGTCGCCATAAAGGGGTGTACATGGTCAGCCACAACGTTCAAGTTCGTGACAGCTGTCAAAGTTATTCGCCATAAAGGGGTGTACATGGTCAGCCACTATGTTCAAGTTCGTGACAGCTGTCAAATTTAGTCGCCATAAAGGGGTGTACATGGTCAGCCACTATGTTCAAGTTCGTGACAGCAGTCAAAGTTAGTCGTCGTAACGGGGTGTACATGTTTAGCCACTATGTTCAAGTTCGTGACAGCTGTCAAAGTTAGTCGTCGTAAAGGGGTGTACATGGTTAGCCACGATGTTCAAGTTCGTGACAGCTGTCAAAATTAGTCACCATAAAGAGGTGTACATGGACAGCCACGATGTTCAAGTTCGTGACAGCTGTCAAAGTTAGTCGGCATGAAGAGGTGTACATGTTTAGCCACTATGTTCAAGTTCGTGACAGCTGTCAAAGTTAGTCGCCATAAAGAGGTGTACATAGTCAGCCACGATGTTCAAGTTCGTGACAGCTGTCAAAGTTAGTCGCCATAAAGGGGTGTACTTGGTCAGCCTCTATGCTCAAGTTCGTGACAGCTGTCAAAGTTTGAATCGCTAGAGTATAGACACACGAATGGGTCTGCGGCTGCGGAGACCCATATCCAAGAGCGTACGATAAACTCAGTGTTCGGATACATTGATTCCTTCACCACAATTTGAAATTATGGGTAATATCAGCCACAGTAGCCCTCCTGTTACTGCGGACAAGATGAGATAACCTTCGCTGACCTCTGGCACCAATGAGTCCTGGCCTGCGGGCGCTTTGTCGATGGATCGAAAGTGCCACCTGTTTCGGACCATCTTTGATAGGTAAGAACTACTGCATAGCGTGAGCAGCCTACCAGCGTCGCTGCTCCGGAGATGCTCCTACCAAGACGTTTTTCTCTAACGATCTGTCCTTTGTCGAAATCAGATAAATTCTTTGCTTCTCCCATTGTTGAGATGAAACGAAATACTGAGTGAGGGAGGTCCGACACAGGTATTATATTAATACATATTCTTGTTTGCCTTGGAACGTGATGCCGATTGGCTGCAAGCGCGCTTATTTGTAAAACGCCGGATGGCTTTAATGTTTTTGCTGATCGGTGTATATGTCCTATTAAGTCTGAGACATTAAGATTCGTTTGTGTGGTGCTACGTCTAATATTGCAACCACTATTATTTTTTTTTATTTCGGGGTCTAACGAACAGTGTGAACAACTCAATAGGCTCTAAGTAGTGGCTCGTTCCTAATTTAGAGGTCCCCCTAATTTCCGGAAAAGAAGAGAAACAGTGCAGTACAAGATGAACACACCACACATACTTCATCCGGGACCCCAACTCCGACACACTGAGACAAACGGTCAGAAGCCAGTGCTTGGACCACATCGCCACGGGGGCAACATTTTAGATTTCAACTACACTATATTGACAAAAGTCACCTGACACCCCTTCAAAAGCAAATGAACGGATCCGCTGCGTTGTTAAGATGCACGGTACAGCTGCAAACGGTATAAAAACAAGCCTGCAGTTGACCGCGATCATATCGCACTGTGAGGTTGAGTGAAAATGTCGCGGCGGGAGAGAACTAATTTTGAGAAAGGAAAGATTTTTGGGTGTTATATCAGTGGGTTGTCCATAAGAGAAACCGAGAGGCGTTCAAACATACTCAAGTCAACTATTTTGGATGTATTGAACAAGTGGAAGACACATGGCGTGCGTAAAGTAGCAAAACGTACCGGCAGACCAAAGAAAATCAGTGATAGAGGACGTCGAACCCTTAGGAGAGTCGTTACAGCTAATCGACGGAGTACTGCACAAGACCTCAGTGTACAGGTGAGTAAAAATGTTGGAACCCCGGTATGTGCACGTACCATTCGCAGAGAACTTCATTCCATGGGTTACCGTGGTCGTGCGGCTGCTCATAAGCCTTTAATCTTCACTCGGAATGCTATTCGTCGTTTAACATGGTGTAAGGAACATTTATCGTGGACCGTTGATCGATGGAAAGGCGTCCTATGCACTGATGAATCCTGATACACGATCCCTCAGTCTGATGGCCGTGTGTGGGTATGGCGGCAGCCGTGGGAAAGTTATTTACTACAGTGTACTGTTTCTACTGTCAAGTTTGGAGCTGGCAGTGTACTCGTGTGGGGGTATATTTCATGGTATGTTCCCAGTCCACTATTTATCGTGGAAAAAATCTCTGAACCAGCACGTCTACCTCGATATTCTGGACAATTATGCCCTATCAACTCTGTGGCAATACTATGGAACCGAGCCTTGTTGGTACCAGCAGGATAATGCACCGAGCCATAAAGCAAGAAATGTTACGGCGTGGTTTAACGATAATTCTGTATCGCGTGTGGACTGGCCAGCACAGCCCCCTGATCTTAATCCCATAGAGCACCTATGGGATGAATTAGAGCGCCGCATAAGAAGTTTGGAACCAAGGCCTACTACTAAGCAAGAGATAGCGGCAACAATATGTATTGAATGGAAGCGCATACCTGTTGCTGCGTTCCAAAACATTGTCGAAAGCATGTCTCGAAGGGTCAGTGCATGCATTAAGGCCACAGGTGGACCGACACCGTAGTAATATGTATGTCAATAAATGCTCTGTTGTGTTTCTCTTCTAGGTGTTCGGTGACTTTTGTCAATATAGCGTATGTATTGTGGCTATCATGATACTGTCAAAATTACTTCATCGCCCAGAATACAAAGATATATTTACATTTAAGAAAATAAGTGATCACAAGAAAAGCAAATAAATCAAACTGTGAAAACTGAATTTCCATACAGGATAAAAAGCATAGTTCCATTATGTTTTTCGTATAAATTTAAGCTGTGTTTAATAGAATTTTCAAAGGGGCTAAGAAATGGCATCTGTAAGTATTAAAACAAAGTTATGTATGTGGGTTAACTCATTAAAGTTCGAACAGGTACTTTGCATGTTATTGTTAACCAGATATTCCGAAACAATTTGTGAAGGTTTTATTAACACAAGTAATTATTTTTTTTTCTGCAGAAAATGCCAGAAAAAGGAATTAAATTTTGGGGATTACAACTCCATGCTCACAAATTAGGTAAAACTATTTGATTTTTCTTTTTTTGTCTTAGTAATTCTCTTTTTCTTTTTTGTTAATAGCACTAAATGTCTCAAGTAACGGATTTGCGAATTTCTTTATTCACCTGAACGTCCTTGCACATTCTTATTTCGAAGTCTAATAGGGCAATTGGATTTATTCATAATTTCCAGAATCGATCTAATAATTTCCAGAATCAATATATCGATTCTTCTGCAAGTGTCTCCAAGTGGTAAAAGATTCTTCTGCAAGTGTCTCTGCAAGTGTCTCCAAGTGTATAATATTACAGTTTGACAGTGCAAGTAAGAATACACGTGAAGCTAATTAGTTTTGTCTCTGAAAGTGTCTCGAAGTGTCTCTGCAAGTGTCTCTAAATTCTTCTGTGTAGCTGTGTGGTGAAAGTGAAATAACTAAGAAGGATAGAACTTGAAATGACTAAGAAGGATGAAACGTGGCTCATCCTGTTGACTAAGAAGGATAGAACTTAGGAGAGTGTCTCTGCAAGTGTCTCTAAATTCTTCTGCAAGTGTCTTTAAATTCTTCTGCAAGTGTCTCCAAGTGCAAGTGTCTCCAAGTAGTAAAAAGTGGAATCGATCTAATAATTTCCAGAATCAATAAATCGATTTATTCATAATTTCCAGAATCGATAAATCGATTTTATTCATAATTTCCAGAATCGATAAATCGATTTATTCATAATTTCCAGAATCGATAAATCGATTTATTCATAATTTCCAGAATCGATAAATTGATTTATTCATAATTTCCAGAATCGATCTAATAGGACAATTGGATTTATTCATAATTAAGCATACATACCGAATTCACAAAAATGAGCGTTCAGTATGTCTTTTTGCACAGAGTAGCTGCTCTATGTAGTCTAGATTTTAGTTTGGAATGTAAAATACCTCTATCGACAGAGCTACTTTATTTCCAGCACAGAATGATATTACGGTGCCTAAATTTTAGGTACGGAGCAATCACTCTGTACGTGGCTTCTCAACGGCATAGAACATCAGTACGTCGAAGGATGATGATGTGATATTTAAATGGCAGCGGACAGTGGCCCAATTGGTCCAGGTAAACCTCCGAAGATAACAGGACGTGAGAGGAGAGTTCAGCAAAGGACTGTTCACATTTTCTACCAGCCTGATAGTCCTTTCTGGGTATGTCGCATGCTTGGAGAAAGACATCTTCCTCAGTATATAGTGTCGACAATGAAGTTAGGTGGAGGCAGCGTGATATATCTTCCACTCTGGCCATTTTCCTTATCAACGAGTTCTTCTTATCTCGAGAGCCTGGTTACCCCATGCATGCACCTCTTCATGCTTCTTTCAGTTGTCTGCATCCTTTGCGTGTCTTTTTTAGTTAAGGTATACGTCTCTGCTCAGTACGTAAGCACTGAAAGAATGCGTTGATTACACACTTTTCTTTTAAGACATTGCTCTTGAAAATTGTACTATTTCTATCAAAAGCCCTCCAAGCAAGTCTTACACGTCGATTAATTTCTTCATCAATGTGACCTTGGCATGATATCTGCTGTCCAAAGAAGTTAAATGTAGGTATTGGTTATCTCCAGCTTTCCCTCATCAATCCATCAATCTTCATTTCTTGTAAAAGCATTGCGCATCACTTTTGTCTTCTGAAAGTTCATTTGTAATCCCACCTCTTTACTCCTGTCAGCAAGTTCCCGGATCATAATCTGCAGTTCCGAAGGGGCATTTGAAAAAGTGACTATGCCATCCGCAAAACAAAGGTGAGTTTAATAATTTTCATTAAACTTTATCCCTTTGTTTTCTCAGTTTGAAAGACATTTTGTAATGTGGCATTAAAAAGTTTCGGAGATATGGTGCCATGTGTAACTCCCTTTCCAATTTTTATTGGAGCTGTGCCCTCAAATAACAGAAACGTTTCTCTTGCATTTTCATAGATGTTCCTAATAATACTAACATATGCATCTTCAATGCCGCAGGATTTCAAAGCCATTGTAACTGCCGATGGTTTTACGGAATCAAAGGACTTTTCATAATCGATAAAAATCGTACACAATAGGAGTTAATATTCCCTATATACACTGGCGGAAAGTGAAAAAAGAACACCAAGAAGGAGACGTCTGATACCAACGAAATTTATACAGCATAATGACTGAATACAGAGGATAACGTGATCAAAACATTATGGCAAAATACAGCTGTATTTGCTGGTAAACAGAAAAAATAACATTTCCATGTAACATGGTTAGTACGAGGTTGAACCACCATGAACTGCGTCACACTGTGTGCAATTCTGGGATGGAGTCTGTCGTACAGATGTTGGATGTAAGTTTGGGGTATTGAGTTCCAAGCATCCTCAACCTGGACGCGTAAATCGGGGATGGTGGTGGCTGGCCGTAGAGACCGGATAAGTCGTTGTCCCATAAAATCCCACACGTGCTCAATGGGGGACAAATCCGGTGAACGTGCTGGCCATGGAAGTTGTCTCACACCCTGAAGTGCATGTTGCGTTGCACGTGCCATGTGTGGGCGTGTGTTATCTTGCTGGAAAACACCACGATGGGCCAACCATACAAATGGCACAACAACGGGCTGAATGATGTTGTTGATGTAGGAGGTGCTGTTTAACGTACCCGGTACAAACACTAGTTGTGTACGGGAGTGATAGCTGATCGCTCCCCACACCAGGAGACCAGGTGTAGACCCTGTGTGTCGCTGGAGGATGCAAGAAAAGTGGAGACGCTCCCCTGTGCGTCTGCAAACACGCATACGGCCATCGGAGGCTCCCAAGCAGAATCTACTTTCATCGCTGAACACGACAGATCGCCATTGCGTTCTCCAGTGCAGACATTGGCGACACCACTGCAGCCGTTCCTGACGGTGGACTGGAGTCAGAGGCACACGTTCACGTAGTCCTGCATCCAGTAGACGGTTGTGGATTGTTCGCACAGTCACCTCAGGTGAAACGGCAGCTCGGATTTGCGTCGCAGTGGATGTTCTGCTTGACAACGTCGCTCTTCTTATGCACCGATCGGTCCGCTCATCAGTCCGTCTGTGACTCCCGGTTCCACGTCTTCTCGTGTGAGAATGTTCCTCGGACCATCTACGCCACCATCGTACCACCACCGATACTTCCCGTCCAATTCGCTCCGCAATATGACGATACGACCACATGGCCTCGTGGATTCCGACTAGACGACCTCGCTCAAAGGCCTATAACTGCTGAAATCGTACACGTCTTCCATATCCAGGCATTGTAGCTTCTTCAGGGTCTTTGCACGTGTCCGTACGCCGACGACTGATTACATTCACTTCGCCGTACTCCTCAAATACTGCTGACGATAATTTGCATATTATGCCGTGCTGTGGCATAAGCGCTCACCGGTTGGTCCCGAAATTAAAATCACACCTACGTAAACTCGACCCCATTAACATATGTAAATTTCATGATCGTCTGCCAATTACTTCTTGGTATTCTTTTTTCACTTTCCGGCAGTGTATGTATTGGGATGTAAGGTCAGGTTATGCGCAACATACTACAGCCTCTGCTTGACAAATATCAACCCCACCTTCTCGTGGTGCATCCTGTTCCCACTAACTGGGCTCTGACGACCGCCAATAGTGGTATAACTATGCCATCTGGATTAAAGGAAATGCTATCCCACACTCACCAACCCGCTTGGTCAGCGTGGTGATTTATGGCCAAACTCCTCCAAAATGACTCCACAACTTAAATCTTGGCCCTCAGTCTCCGGCAGCTGGAATGTACCTGGCAAAGGTAGCGGCCAGTGCGGCATGAAGGCAGAGGGTGCTAAGAATCACCGGAGGACTGGAGTAGGCTCCCATCTAAAGCTTACCTTGGTTACTTACAACGGACGCTCTCTGTCTTCTGACTCAAGGCTCCTTGAATTGCAAGAGGAACTAAAAAGGATCAAGTGGGACATCGGCGGGCTAAGTGAGGTTAAGAGAAAAGCAGAAGATCTCATTGTACTGAAAAGTGGACATCTCTTCAACTATCGTGGGACAGATACTGGCAGAATTAGAGATGTCGGATTTATAATAAACAAGAAACTGAAGGATAAAGTTGTAGAAGTTGAAAGTTCCTCTGACAGAGCTGCACGAGTTGTTATCCAACTCTCGAGAAGATGCCAGTGTCAGATTATTCAAGCTTATGCACCCACCACAGGTCATCCTGATGAAGAGATTGAAGAATTGTTTGAGGAAATTCGTCATCTAAATAATAAAGGCAAGCAGCACTTAAAGATCATTATGGGAGATTTCAATGCAAAAATAGGGCAACGGCAACAGAATGAAACTTCAGTAGGTAAATTTGGTCACGGCAACAGAAACCAGCGTGGAAATACTCTCGTAAAGTTTGCAGACGCAGAAGCGTTTTTCATCATGAACTCCTTTTTCAAGAAAAAGCCGCAAAGGGAATGGACATGGAGGCATCCCAATGGATTGACAAGTGAAATTGATTTTATTATGTGTAACAAGAAATTTGTCATGGAAGACTGCAGTGTGCTGAACAAGTTTAACACATGTAGTGACCATAGAACGGTACGATGTAAGATGCACCTCAATGCTAAACTCGAGTTTGGCATGCTAATAAAACAAACAAAGTGTATTGACCTGACCAACCTTAAAAACACAATAATACCTTCCAATTGGAACGGAGGGACAGATTCTCTGTTCTAGAAGGTCTAACGTCGGAAGAAGTATATATCTCTGAAGTTAACAGAAAACTAACCAAGGCTCTTATGGAAGCAGCAACAAAAATAGCTGGTACTAAGAAAAAGTTACATATGAACAAAGTATCAGAAAAAACCAAAATTTTGATGCAAAAAAGAAGAGAGATGAGGACACCTAAAGGAGATGTGTCTTCCAAAGTGGAATATATAGAGCTATCCAAGACAGTGCGAAAAAGTATCACTGAAGACGCAAGAAAATTCAACTGTGAACTAGTGAGGAAAGCAATTGAAAACAATCAAAGCCTGAAGAGAGCAAAGGGACATCTCAGTAAGGAAAGAAAACAGATTATGGCACTGAGAAAAGAAGATGGTTCTGTAACAAGAAATAGAGGCGAAATTTTGACAAGTGTGAAAGATTTCTATTCAAAACCATATGAAAGGGATGATACATGTACTCCAGACATCATGAAAGGTACCAGTACCAGAGTTCTTCGAGTCTTCCCAGCAGAAGTTGCACATGCAATCAAGAACATGAAGCAGGGAAAAGCTCCAGGAGAAGATGGAATTACCGTAGACATCATACAAGAAGCAAGTGGAGAAATCGAAACAGTACTCGCCCAAGTTTTCACTCGGTGTCTTAATAAAGGGAAGATTCCTGAGGATTGGGACAATGGTACAATGATCCTGCTACATAAAAAAGTGACATTGAGGATCTGAGGAACTACAGACCTATCAGCCTCCTATCAGTGATTTATAAAATCTTCAATAACACACACCGCTTGAAGGTAACACTGGTAACACTGGACATGGCTCAACCGAGAGAACAAGCTGGATTCAGGAGTGGCTACAGCACAATAGATCATATCCACGTACTGAGAGAACTAATTGAAAGAGCGAGGGAATATGAACTTCCATTATGCATGGCTTTTATCGATTATGAAAAGGCTTTTGATTCGGTAAAACGATCATAAGTTACAATGGCTTTGAAATCTTGCGGTATTGAAGATGCATATATCTATGAAAATAGATGTATGCATCTTCAATACCATGTTTGAAATGCATCTTAATAACATCTACGAAAATGCAAGTGCAAAGATTCGGCTATTTGAGAATAGAGCACCCATAAAAATTGGAAAGGGAGTGAGACAAGGCGACACTATATCTTCCAAACTCTTTAATGCCACTTTGGAAAATGTATTTCAATCAATGAACTGGGAAAACAAAGGGATAAAGCTTAACCGAGATTATCTAACTAACCTTCGTTTTGCAGATAACGTAGTCATTTTTACAACTACCCCATCAGAGCTGCAGAGCATGATGAAGGAACTTACTGACAAGACCAAAGAAGTGGGATTAAAAATGAACTTCCAGAAGACAAAAGTGATGTACAATGCTTTTACAAGAAGTGAAGATTTATCGATTGACGGGGAAAAGCTGGAGATAAAAAATACTTACATTTATCTTGGACAGCAGATATCAAGTAAGGGTCACATTGATGAAGAAATTAATCGACGTATCCGTGTGCTGAGATAACTAATTGAAACAGTAAGGAAATATGAACTCCCATGATGTATAGCTTTTATTGATTACGAAAAAGACTTTGATTCCGTGAGACTCCTAACAGTTACAATGGCTTTCAAATCCTGCGATATTAAAGATTCATACATTAGCATTATTAATAACATCTATGAAAATGCAAGTACAAAAGTTCGGCTATTTGAGGATACAGCGCCAATAAAAATTGGAAAGGGAGTAAGACAAGGTGATATCTTCCAAGCTCTTTGATGCCACATTGCAAAACATTCTTTCAATCACTGAAGTGGGAAAACAAGGGATAAAGATTAAGGGAGATCATTTGACTCATCTTCGTTTTGCGGATAACGTAATCATTCTTGCAACAACTACCTCTTCAGAGCTGCAGAGTATGATCCAGAAACTTGCTGACAAGAGTAAAGAAGTGGGATTAAAATGAACTTTCAGAAGACAAAAGTGATGTACAATGCTTTTACAAGAAATGAAGATTTATCGATTGATGGGGAAAGCTGGAGATAACCGATACCTATCTTGGACAGTAGATATCAAGCAAAGGTCACATTGATGAAGAAATTAATCGACGTATAAAACCTGGTTCGAAAGCTTTTAGAAGAAACAGTGACATTTTTAAGAGCAATATGCCATTATGTCTTAAAAGAAAAGTGTTTAGTCAGTACATCCTTCCAGTGCTTACATATGGAGCGGACACATAGACCTTAACTGAAAAAGGACATAAAAAGACTGCAGGCAATTGAAAGAATCATTAAGAAATGCATGCTTGGTGTTACCAGGAAAAATACGAAGAGGAACTGATAGGTAATGAAAATGGCAAGAGTGGAAGATATCAGGATCAGAGTAAAATCCTGGACATATTGCCAGAAGAACGGTCCACCGATGGACAACCAAAATTTTAGACTGGATTCCAAGGGGCAGGAAAACACCCAAAAGAAGACCACATAAGAGATGGGTCGATGGAATTCAAAAGCATGCAGGAGTGACATGGAGGAGACTGGCAAAAGACAGACCGTTGTGGAAGAAACTTGGGGAGACCTTCATCCAGCAGTGGATTAATAATGATTGACAGTTATGAAGATCATTAAAAAAACTGATGGTGCCATCATAATTGGACTAACATTAAAAAAAGAAACTGATGGGGTGTTTCCCAAGACGACTACAGGGCATCCTAAAAGCTAAAGGTTTTAGCACAAAATATTAAATTTTTTGTAAATAAAGATTAATTCTAGACATGCAGGTGTCTGGATATTATTCGTAGGGCAGTGTACACAGCAAAGGAAATCATTACTAATAGCACAGGTCTACAACAATTTTATTGTTTGAGATTTGCTGTCTGGTTTTTAATAATTGATGTGCTGATTTCAAAAATGTTTGTCTATCACTTAGTCTTTCCAGGAAACAAAATGTTTAAATAATGTGGCTAAACACAAGAATAAAGGATTTATAAGCTACTGATTCCTTCCAATTGTCAACAAAACAATATTGCTACTCAAACGTCTTGTGTATTAGGTCCGAACATGAATTTGGTAACACGCGGGGAGGGAAAAAAGAAACAGAGGAAGGAGAAGACGTGTGAGTAACAGGGCAGTGAGACATGTAAGAATGGAGTTGAAACATATCTGAACTTGCACTAGAATTCATCTTCATCTTTCTGCAAGGCTGAAAGCTACCAGCTTATGTGTCTCCGCACTGAATAGTTATTTATTGTATTTGTGTTCGAGTTCAATGTAGTACATGATAGTTTTTTTTAAAATTGGCAACACGGGTAGGCAAATTGTCCTGGTAGTTCCTTAAATACTTGTGGAGATTTTGTCATTAAAAACAATGCAGGAATACTACAGACTTTGTGAAAAATAGCTTACTATGAAGTGAAATTTGAAAATCATACAATGGAGAGAAATTTGAAAAGCTTACTATGGAGTGAAATATGAGGAGCTTACTATGGAAAGAAACGTAAAAGACTTTGTAAATAATAGCTTACCATGGAGTGAAATACTTACTTCGGAGTGACTTCGAATCATACAGTAAAGTGAAACTTGATAAGCTTACTATGTAGTGAAATTTGAGAAGCTTACTGTGGATTGAAACACAACAGACTTTGTAAAAATAGCTTGCTACGGATTGAAAATTGAGAAGCTTATTATGGAGTAAAACACTACAGACTTTGTAAAATATAGCTTGCTATGGAATGTTACACAACAGGTATTAGCTTGCTGTGTAGTGATATTTGTTTGAGAAGTTTACTATGGAGAGAAATATTACAGACTTTATAAAAAATAACTTTGGAGTGAAATACTACAATTTTGCAAAAAATAGCTTACGACGGAGTAAAACTTGAGAAGTTTACCACGGAGTGGAACACTGCAGATTTTGTAAAATAAAGCTTACTATGGACTGAAATTTCAGAAGCTTTCTATAGATTGCAACACTACAAACTATGTAAAATATAGCTTACTATGGAATGAAACACTACAAGTATTAGCTTACTATGGAATGAAACACTACAGGTATTAGATTACTATGGAGTGAAAATTGAGAAGCTTATTATTGAACGAAACATTACAGACTTTAGAAAAAATAGCTTACTTCCTACCGAAATGTTACAGATTGTAAAAAATGGCTTACGACGGAGTAAAACGTGAGAAGTTTACTATGGAGTGAAACACTACAGATTTTGTAAAATATAGCTAATATCTGTAGTGTTTCATTCCATAGGAATGAAACACTACAGATTTAACTTACTATGGAGTGAAACTTGAGAAGATTACTATGGAGTGAAACTTGAGAAGCTTACTACGGAATGAAACTTGAGAAGATTACTGTGGAATGAAACGCGACAGACTGTAAAAAATAATTTACCCTGGAGTTGAATTCTACAGACTTTGTGAAAAATAGCTTCTTCCTAAGGAGTAAAAACTCTAAATTTTGTGAAAAAAATTAGCTTACTATGGACTGAAGTTTGAAAAGCTTGCTATGGAGTGAAACATAACATACTTTGAAAAAATAGTTTACTTCAGAGTGAAACTTGGGACCAAGACAAATCATAGGCTTCCCATAATGTCTGTGCTGTTTTCGTCGAAGAACTGAAACAGAGTGTAAAGGGTAACAAAAAGCCCATTTCTATCATGTGCGCTTTTGTAATGTACACGGATACAGCATTAATAATGATTATATGGAACTAGCTCGATGTTTTACGCAGAGATGTCGCGAAAAACAAATGAACGGAAGTGTAAGGAATGCAGTTTTGAAGGAAACAAAGATCAGCATTTTATATATTAAGATAATACAACGTTGCTTGTCCCAAATATTGATTTTTTTCAAATCGACCATGGTTTCGCTGGGTATTGACCTAGCTCTATCAGGACGAATGAAAGGTAAATACTCAAATTGTATATGATATCATAAATGGTGTTTACAGTCACGGGTTTTGGTTAGTTGCTTCCACGAGCTTTATAGAAATGGGGTGGATGCCATGTCCTTAACAAGTCGCGAAGACTTCTGATATATATGGAAAGCTTCCAAAATATCAAGTTTGATGGTTGAATCTGGCTTGTCAATTAGTTTTGCTTCTTCAAAGAGAAACTTATGGTCCTTTTCGTAGCTCTGTTTAACCATCGATGACTTCTTTAGGTCACAGTTCCGAATGTAGGTCTTGTGCTCCTTCAATCGAAAACGCAAGGCTCTAATTGTCTGTCCTATATACGAAACGCTACATTGACATGGAATTTGATAAAGTCCCTACAAGTTTTTGTCTTCAACATAGTACTTTGATCCTAAAAAGTTCGTTTTGTTCATAGGTTTAAAAATCCCTTTAATATTAAAGGTCTTGAGAATTTTTAAAATTTTGAAGGAAATGTCACGGAAAAATGGAATAATCCAAAATTCTCTCGCAATGGGTGCGTCACAAGAGTTAACGTGGAGATAGGTTCGGTTTCCGGAATTTTGGTAGAGCCTTGTCTATAATGGAAGGGTTGTATCATCGCTGTACTGCAACACGTTTAAGGAAATAAAGTTCTTTTTCCAAACTGTCTTTATCTGAACATATATGTATCACGCGATATACGTAAGTGTAAAAGGCGCTAAGGTTTTGTTGCCAAGGGTGATTGGACTTGGCATGTGGAGGTGAGAAAACAGCGAAAGGCTTCTAATAAATTGTGGTTTTGAGAGATCCATTTGAGCGAGTAACCGGGACGTCAAGGAATGGTAGGTATCCGTTATTTTCAGTTTCGTAGCTGAATTGAATGTGAGGATCAATGGAATTTATAAGTTGGACTAATTCCAGAATTTCGGAATTTTTTCCTTTTCATAGAACGAAAGTTTCGTCTACATATTTGAAAAGGTTTTCTTCAAATCGACGCATACAGATTTCACACAATAGAGGTGACAGTGGGCTGCCCATGGCTAGAACTTCCGTTGGTTCATAAAACGCTCCACGGAAAGTAAAACTGTTCAGGTTTATGCAAATATCCACTAATCTTGTTATTTCTTGTACTTCAGGTTGGCTGTAATGATGCTCTATAAGACTTGCTTTTAGGATTCCAGAGCTCCTTTTACTGGAACATTGGTGAGCATAGATACCACATCAAAGGATAGCATAAGTTGATCTACGCAGGGGTGTAGTTTGAGTCGATTGGTAAACTCAGTGGAATATTTCACAGATGCTTCGTTCGGAGTGGACAAAGTAGATAATTTTCAAGATAAGATCTTGGATAACTTATATGTTGCTGTGCTGATATTATTTACTATAGGTCGGAAATGAATGCCAGATTTATGTATTTTTATAATTTATGTAAAATAAATAAATAAATATTTGTGACAAGCAATTTTGTATTATCTTAATATATATAATCGCCACAAGACTGTGTAGTCTTTGAGATAAAAAAAAAGAAAAGCTCAATGTCCAGTGAAAGCTGAACATTGAGGAAGAGTGTGAGTAAGAAGATGGATGCTTTTGAATTATAGACCCGGCGACGTAAACGTAGAATTTCATGAATTGCAAGAGGAACTAATCAATCTGTTCTTCACCAAATTAAGCCCATGTACTCCCTTGATGCAATAATCTATAAGCAGAAACTCACATATTTTGGACATGTGATGCGTGCCAATAACATTGTAGGTTAGAAAAATGATCATGTTTGGCAAGGTTGGAGGAAGCAGAAGAATGGGAAGACAGAGAACAAGACGGTTGGATGGAATCAAAGACGTTTGTACTATACCGTGCAAATTAATTGGGACAAGCTATTTTATTTTCATAATTGTAATGTGATCGCCAGTTGATGTCGGAAACCCGCGTAAACCGGTTTTATCAGCTGTGAGGTGGTGTGACTGTTAGAACTTGATAGTAAGAATGTGGTTTGACCGGTTATAAACAGGAAATAGGCACTTCAGCTTCAGTTGTGAGTTTTCGTGTGTGACAGGAGGATGTTAGATTTTGCTCTCTGTGAGTACGTGTTGCTTTCCGGTATTGAAAAATGGTTATTTCCCCAAAGAAGCGTCTAAAAATATTTGCTATGAAGGATCACACTTCTATGACAGTGAGAGATATCGCTTCTGCAATTGGTGTAGGCAAATCAAGTGTATCAAGACTGCTTACGCGATACAATGCATCTGGATCATCGTCTCCAAAAAGGAGAGGTAAATGTAGAAGAAAACGGAAAAGAACTCCACGAACCGATAAATATATAATCAGAAAAAGTAAAATGAATCCCAAAAAACAAGCACCGTCCTTCAAAGAGATTTATTGGCTAGTGGTTGTGATGTTAGTTTTTCAACTGAACGCCGTAGGCTTCTGGAAGTTGGCCGGAAGGCAAGAAGACCAACGAAAAAACAATATTTGAATGCGAAAATGAAGATAAAACGTTTTGCATGAGCCAAAAAATATAAATCATGGTCTGCTAACGACTGGAAAAAGGTAATTTTCAGTGATGCAACTCATTTATTTGTGCAGGGTTACCAAGCAAATGTCATTAGACGAAGCAACCGTGAACCCTTAAGACCTGAGCGTGTCAAACAAACTGTAAAACACCCTCTGAAACAGATATTTTGGGTTTTTTTCACATCAAACGACACTGGAAGCTTAGTTCCTGTTCAAGGTATGATGAATTCAGCCAAGTACGTAGAAATATTACAACGTATACGATTGTTCCATTCTTGCAAACTTTTGACGGGACATTTCAACATGACTTGGCCCAATGTCACAATTCGAAATTGGTCAAGCTGGAAAATCAAATTCATTTGCTTGATTGGCCTGGAAATTCACCAGACTTAAATCCCATAGAAAACTTGTGGAATATTTTGAAGAGACGTTTAGGTAAAATGGACTGTACAACCAAAGAACGCATGATAACGAATGCTATAAAAGTGTGGTTCCACGATTATGAAGTCAAAAATATGTGCACTCAATTAGTGGAGCCAATGCCAAAACGAATTCAAGAGGTCATTTCTGCTAAAGGAGGACATACGTCATATTAATACAGGCATTTATCAGTGTATATCAAGGCATAGAATTATATAAAAGCATAGGTTTGGAGAAAAGAGTGATTTTTTACTTTGTCTCAATTAATTTGCACAGTATAGTAGAGTGCCCTTAGGCGAACTGCGAGATCTTGCTAAGAACTTGTCCAAGTTCTCAGCTCGTGGCTGTTCATACAGCCACCAAGTTGATGCGATGGCCCTTAAAAATAACAACACTTTGAATAATGAAAGTTATTTTTTCTACATTTTACGCATTTGATAACCTACTAATTACACATATTCGTCTCAAGGTGCTACATCATTTTGTGTAAAAGCCTTTTGTCATAGAGTAAAACTGAAGTCGTGTTTTCAAGCAGCATTGCCAATACCAAAACAACTTTGACAGCTCTTTATATGCAACATTTTGTAGACATGTGTTACCGTAAGAAATGTTGTTTTGGATCTGTAAATGTAATACGAAGGTGAAAAAAAAATATAAATGCAACTATGCATTTTGATTACATTTACTTTAAAAATACCCCTTTACGGATAAATTGAACAATGGTTTTCTTTCTTTAAATTATTTAGGTCGTCGAATTCGGCTTCGACACTTTCGTGGAAACAAAGAATTACCTCCAGTAACTGATGATCACAATTATGACTTCGGTTTCCAGGTATTTGGTTATTAGTATTTTTCTTAATTTCTATGACACAAATGCTTTTTAGGTAAAATGAAAGCGTCGGTGTTTTAATGTGATGGTTATTTTTAAACGAGAACTTTGTTTGTCAGGATCTCGACGATGTTACGGTATTAAGAACAATGAAAACATCTTCTCAGCACTTTTTTTACGCCTGTTACTTCATACCACATCAGAAATATGCGGGCTTTCACATTCAAAATATGCCATTGCTATAAGTTATTTCATTATGAGTTTTAAGCAAGAAAAACGCATACTACTGACGCATTTTAAACAAGCGTTTCTGTGTAATTTATAGAAAGCTAATGCTGAAATATCTCCCAGTTTCTAGAAAAGTTCATGACAAAAAATATACTCCAAAAGCTAATTGAACATTATTTTGCTTAGTTCAAAAAGTTCCGCATTTTACATCTGCTGCAGTCATCTTCTAAAGATCCAAATTTGTTACATAAATCATATACGCTCTGTTCCGAGAGAAATTTAAAAAGTTTATTTTGAAAAGTGTTAGGAGGATGTTAACGTGGTGTTTGCGGAATCAAGTTCAGAAAGACTTCAAGTTCATTTTTTGAAACACTAGATGGCGTTAAAAGAGCCAGACTTTCTGTTTCTTTTGTTTGGTGGGTAACTCGATGGGCTGTACTTAGTTTCTGTGACTCAAACGTTTTTAGGTATAATGAAATCTATAAATAGTCGCCCATTCCTAATTTAGGGTCGTTGGTTTCAAGGAAGAGTGGGAGCCAATGCCTTAAGACAAACACAAGATACATGTCCCACCGGCATTCGAACCCGGACCCAGTTTCAGACGAATGGTAAGATGCCAGCGCTTGCGCCACCGGGGCAGACGAAAGCGCCAGACTATCAGAGGTGTACTTTACACCACACTTCGAAACGGTAAGTAGAGAGGTTGTACATGATTCGTATCGTATCCACCTAGTTTCCTACGAAACGATGAGTAGAGAGGTTGTACATGACTCGTATCCACCTCTTTTCCTAATATCACTCCTTTGGACTGTGTGTGTCAGGGTTAATAAAAGGCATTACTTGCAAACTTTAGGTTCTTGACTTTTTTTCAAATATAGAAAGCCGTTTAGTTTAATCCATAGGCGCAGAAATGCACAGAGGCATCAGGAGATTTTCCAGATATGTCTCTGTGCGGTGAATTTTTCAGGTATGTCTCAGGTATGTGCATGTCTCTGGTTTGTCTCAGGTATCAGAGTATGTCTCAGGTATGAATAAGTATGTCTCAGGTATTAGGTATGCCTCAGGTATGGATAAGTATGTCTCAGGTATGTCTCAGGTATGTACGGTATGTTTCAGTGTATGGATGGTATAGATGTCTCAGGTGTCAGGTATGTCTTAGGTACGGATGGTATGTCTCAGGTATAGATGTAACCTAATTGTTCTGTATATCTCAGGTAGATCTCTGGTATGTCTCTGGTAGGGTTCTCTGGTATGTATCAGGTATATCTATTTTCCAGGTATGTCTCAGGTATAGATGTAACCTAATTGTTCTGTACATCTCAGGTAGATCTTTGGTATGTCTCTGGTAGGGTTATCTGGCATATCTCAGGTATATATATTTTCCTGGTATGTCTCTGGTAGGGTCCTCTGGTATGTCTCAGGTATATCTATTTTCCAGGTATGTATCTGTGCATGAATTCTGGTCTTCTGATCCATTTGGCGTACGAAATTGTTAGTCTAAAAACAATTTTTTGTGAGCATAAGAGTAATGAAAAACATACGCTTACCGTACTTTGTTGTAGCAAGTTCACTACTTTCCACACATTGTTTTACCTATTTACGATATGAACCCCTTGTTCTTCGATGATTTTCGATTCTTCAGCGATATTGTTATTTAAAATTAAATTACTATCAAGATAAATTACATGCTAAATGAATTAATGCAAGGTCCATACACGCACTAATTCATTAAGAATTTAGTAATTTTCAATAACGGCACCTTTAAAGAACTGGAAAACATCGGAGAACAAGGGACTGATATCGTAAATAGGTTAAAGATATGCGCAAAATAGCGAACTTCCTACGAAGAAAGTAGGGTAAGTGTATGTTTTAATTAATCTTATGCTTACAAAAAGTTGTTATTAAACCCCATTTAGCACGTTAGATATTCCTAGAATTTCATAGGCATTTTTTTTGTGTTTATATTAGTGAGTCAAAATAGTTATCAAATTCTGAGTTGATTTCGATTTCTGGGCCAACACTTTATCTTTGTGGCGCACCAGAATTTTGTCATTACCATACAGCGCCTGAATTTTCAGGTCGTAATTTGGTGTCAGAAACTCTGTCTGATGACACGCTGAGTCAACTTTGGCATTTTGAGCCACCGACGAATCTGCAGCTTTCCCTGGTAGAATAATCCAGCGACAATCCTAGAGCCTTACCGAAAGTTTCATCGTATTCTCGATACAATGCTGGAAAAGCATCCATCGTGACCACATACTTCTACGATTTGCGGCCAGATGTTTTTCATTTGTTTCAGTCAATTAGGTAAACGTAGGCTTTGTCCATCGTGACCACATACACTGACGGAAAAAAACCCAACACCAAGAAGGGGTTGTGTTAGATAAACGACAGTTAGTAGGCGGTGAGAGTACATCTGTAAGATGACGTCTGTGCAAATTTCGCGCTCGGCGCATACGTGTGGCGCTAATAGCGCCCTCGGAACATGCAAAGCAGGTTTGCTGTAAATACACGCTGTAACGTTCGTGAGCGTTAGTTATCGTTGAGATTCGACGTAGGGTGTTGATGTTAGTCAAGAATGCCTTTAAGAAGACGAAGAAGCCATTATCAACAGCTCACGGAGTTTGAACCAGGTCGTGTAATAGGGCTACGAGAAGGTGAATTTACGTTCCGCAATATTGCAGAACGACTTGGCAGGAATGTAGCCACTGTGCATGATTGTTGGCAGCGGTGGTCAAGGGAAGGTACTGCCTCAAGAAGACAGGGTTCCGACCGGCCACGTGGCGCTACTGAGAGGGAAGACCACCGTGTACGGCGTATGGCCGTGGTGCATCGTACCGCGTCTGCGGCAGCAATTCGAGCTGCAGTTGCCACCACAGTGACAAAACGAACTGTTACAAATCGGTTACTTGAAGGACAGCTCCGAGCCAGACACCCTGTAGCGTGCATTCCACTTACTCCAAACCACTGCCGTTTGCGACGTCAGTGGTGTCAAGCTAGAGCTGATTGAAGGACGGAGTGGAGATCTGTTGTGTTTTCTGATGAAAACCGGTTCTGCCTTGGTGCCAGTGATGGCCGTGTGTTGGTTAGAAGGAGGCCAGGTGAGCGCCTGCAACCAACCTGTCTGCGGCCGAGACACACTGGACCTACACCTGGAGTTATGGTCTGGGGAGCAATTTCCTATGACAGCAGGAGCACTCACGTGGTTATCCCACGCACCCTGACGGCACAGCTGTAAGTCCGTCTGGTGATTCAACCTGTGGTGCTGCCATTCATGAACAGCATTCCAGGGGGTGTTTTCCAACAGGATAACGCTCGCCCGCATACCGCTGTTGTAACCCAACATGCTCTACAGAGTGTCGACATGTTGCCGTGGCCTGCTAGATCACCAGATCTTTCACCAATCGAGCCCGTATGAGACATCATTGGACGACAACTCCAGCGTCACCCGCAACCAGCATTAACCGTCCCTGTATTGACCGACCAAGTGCATCAGGCATGAAACTCCATCCCACAAACTGACATCCAGCACCTGTACGACACAATGCATGAACGTTTGCGTGCTTGCATTCAACATTCTGGCGGTTACACCGGTTATTAATGTACCAGCATTTCACATTTAAAATCGTTCTTCTCGCGCTTACATTAAGCTGTGATCTTGAAACCTTAATCGATTAAATATGTTACCTATACAAATGTATTGCCGCCATTTCATTCCTCTACAACTATTTTTTCGTGGTGTTGGGATTTTTTCCGTCAGTGTATTTCCATCATTTGCCGGCCAGATTGTTTTCGTTTGTTTGAGTTTATTAAGTAAACGCAGGTTTCGTCCATCGTGACTACATACTTGCCTGCCAGATTTTTTTCATAGTGGGTTCTGTAGGTGGTGCTTCTTTCTGAAATGTTCTTTTCGAGAAGCGTAGATACTCGGGTCCTGTAGCGTTTCTGTATGTTTCCTGGAAGCGTATGTATCTATCTATTATTTTATTTAAACTTTATTTCTCACAAATAACTATGTGATATTTATTTGCTTCACCGTCGGTTTGTGCTAAGGGAATGGGTTGAGTGAAACACATAAAACAAAGCATCAAACTCCGAGAAATCGAGATACGAAAAAAGGTTGTGTCATGCAGGTCCCAGAGGAGGTGCACCCGACGCAATATTGGTAACCAAGGAAGGTGGGTGGGTGGGTGGGTGGTGGGATTGTCAAGTGGATTGGGACTCTGCGATTCCCTGCATTAAGACTGATGCAGCTTCAGGATCCACTGAAGGGCGTTGTGCTTCACGCAGTTGATTTACCTTTGGGTGTCAAAGGGTCTGCCGCGTGCCGCAATAATTTTAGACCGTCTAGATTTCGTGGAGTACAAATAACTAAATGAAATTCCCGAAACCAGTTAAAAGCACAGTATTAATATTTCTTTGATGAACCTGTTTGCTTTGTTAGAGACCTGTGTTGAAAGAAATTGGAGCTACCTGAAAAACACTTCCATTCGCTCTCTCATACACTCTTCACTCTCGATATTGTACCCATACTTCCCAGATTTCGTAAAGTGATTTCTTTCCAGTATGAAGTGAGAACTCAAATGAGCCGTAGTTTCGATTAATGTTCGTTACAACTCTTTAAAATTAACAAACGTTTATGAATTTTGAAAATAACGAATTTGAGCATAAAGAAAAACAGTAATTGAACACCTGTTTCGTAATCCTGAATGCAAATTTACTAAACCTGGAGATTGTCATATCTCTTTCTAAGTCAAGTTGCACCACGTCACGTAGGATATTTTTCAACATGCACTTCTGCATACATTTCACAATCAATATTAATAATTATGATTTTACACGGTCGAGTCACATTATTGTGACCATCAGCTAATATCCAGAGTAACCGCCGTGTGCAGCGCGGACAGCAGCTAGACGGGCTGGAAGTGACTCAATAAAGTGCTGGAAATTATTCACAGGTATGTGAACCCATGCTAACTGCAGTGCATCTGACAGCTGCTGGAGGGTGCGTATTGGAGGATCCGTAGAGCGAACAACACGATCGAGGTGGTCCCGCAGATGCTCAATTGGGTTTAAGTCTGTGGAATTAAGTGGCCAGGGAAGTACTTTGAAGTCTGCATCGTGATCTTTCAACCACTCACGAACATTTCTAGCTGTGTGACACGTCGCATTGTCGTGCTGGAAGATCCCAACCGCTCCAGGGAAGACAATCAGCATGTATGGGTGTAGGTGGTCTTCAAGGTTGGATTCTTAACGAATTCCATCCATAGTGTCTTCCACAGGTATGAGTGGACCCAGAGAATGCCACGAAAACATTCCCCAGACCACAACGCTGCCCTCACCAACGTGTGTTCTTCCAGCAATGGTTGAAGAGTGTTTGTTCTTTGACGTTTCTCGCCTTGTATGCCAACGTCCATCGACTCGATGAAGCAGAAAACGTGACTCATTGGAGAAGATAATCCTTTGCCAATCGGCGGAGGTCCAATTCCGATACTGCCGTGCAAATGTAAGAGTTTTCTGCCGATGCATCTTAGTTAGCATAGGTGCTGTGACCATCCGTCTGCATCGGACCCCATACGCAGCAGGGTTCGCTGAACTGCCCTTTTAGACATACTTCCGCTAGCCCCCTGGTTCATTCGGCCTGTGAGTTGCTCCACTGTAGCGTGTCGAACGTCCCTCACACACCTTCGATGCCAACTTTCACCTCTCACATCGATGGCACGTGGTGATCTGCCGTTTCCACGTCGCTTATTCTCAATGGTGTCATTTCTCCAATCACGATACACTTTAACTACAGAAGCACGCAAACAGTTCACAAGCTGCGCTGTTTCAGAATTACTGCCACCCTTGTCCCGAAAGCCGATAATCATCCCTTTTTGCAAATCTGATAAATCGCTCCTTTCATCCATGACAGCAACGCGTGTGATACGTTTTCCGAATGCCTACCGCACATCTGATATACCCTCTAAACCAGTTCACGACACGTTTCTTCTTTTATTGGCTACGCTCTGTTGGCGTCAAAAGTAAGAGGTGGTCACGATAATGTGACTCGACTGTGTATCCACCTAATTTATTAGCACTAATTAACTGACTTCTCTGGTGAGAAATTTCGTTCGATCTTATACTTGCACTGCTGTTTACGGTGTCATTCAAATTCTGTGATTAGGCAACCTCTTGTTTTATGAGAAACAACCGGAATTTACTTAACACTAAGGTCTAAGCGATGGCCTCTGATAATTCGTCCAAAAGGGGCCCATGTTCGAATCCCGGTGAGGCATGGATGTTGTGTTTGTCTTACGGCACTGGCTCTCTCCCTTCGCTGGAACCAGTGACCCTAAATTAGGGATGAGCGACTGCTTGTAGCCTATTGAGTTGTTCACGGTGGTCATTAAACCTCAATCAAAGAAAGAGTTGCCAACCCGGTGGAGCAGTGGTCTAAGTGATGGCTTCTGATCATTCGTCCGAAAGGGATCCGGATTCGAGTCCCGGTGAAGCATGGATGTTGTGTTTGTCTTACGGTAGTGGCTCTCTCCCTTCACTGTAACCAGTGACCCTAAATTAGGGACGGGCGACTGCTTAAAGCCCATTGAGTTGCTCACGGTGGTCGTTAAACCTCCAATCAAAGAAAAAGTTGCCTCCCCGGTGGAGCAGTGGTCTAAGTGATGGCTTCTGATCATTCGTCCGAAAGGGGTCCGGGTTCGATTCCCGGTGAGGCATGGATGTTGTGTTTGTCTTACGGTACTGGCTCTCTTCCTTCCCTGGAACCATTTACCCTAAATTAGAGACGGGCGACTGCTTGTAGCCCATTGAGTTGCTCACGGTGGTCGCTAATCCTCCAATCAATCAATGGATGTTGTGTTTGTCTTACGGCACTGGCTCTCTCCCTTCCCTGGAACCACTGACCCTAAATTAGGGACGGGCGACTGCTTATAGCCAATTGAGTTTTTTTTATTGGAGGTTTAACGACCACCGTGAGCAACTCAATGGGCTATAAGCAGTCGCCCGTCCCTAATTTAGGGTCACTGGTTCCGGGGAAGGAGAGCCAGTGCCGTAAGACAAACACAACATCCATGCCTGACCGGGATTCGAACCCGGACCCTTACGGACGAATGATCAGAGGCCAGCGCCTTAGACCACTGCGCCACCGGGGCGGCAATTGAGTTCCTCACGGTGGTCATTAAACCTCAATTAAAGAAAGAGTTGCCCACCCGGTGGAGCAGTGGTCTAAGTGATGGCTTCTGATCATTCGTCCGAAAGGGATCCGGGTTCGAGTCCCGGTGAGGCATGGATGTTGTGTTTGTCTTACGGTACTGGCTCTCTTCTTCCCTGGAACCAGTTACCCTAAATTAGAGACGGGCGACTTCTTGTAGCCCATTGAGTTGCTCACGGTGGTCGCTAATCCTCCAATCAATCAATGGATGTTGTGTTTGTTTTACGGTACTGGCTCTCTTCTTCCCTGGAACCAGTGACCTTAAATTAGGGACGGGCGACTGCTTAAAGCCCATTGAGTTGCTCACGGTGGTCGTTAAACCTCCAATCAAAGAAAGAGTTGCCTCCCCGGTGGAGCAGTGGTCTAAGTGATGGCTTCTGATCATTCGTCCGAAAGGGGTCCAGGTTCGATTCCCGGTGAGGCATGGATGTTGTGTTTGTCTTACGGTACTGGCTCTCTTCTTCCCTGGAACCAGTGACCCTAAATTAGGGACGGGCGACTGCTTAAAGCCCATTGAGTTGCTCACGGTGGTCGTTATACCCAATAGAACTTCAGGATGGAAATCCTACCTGAGTTTTCCTCCAGACGTCAACACGTGGCCTGCATCCTAGGTTCCTGTTACACCTCCACGGAAAAGTTCGTAAACACATAGTCTATGTCACTAACTACCGTTTCCAGTTGGACTTCACAGAAAGGGGATCCCTTTTTTACTCCTCTGCGCGCATCTATGGCGTGCTCAAAATTCTGCCGCACAAGGTATGGCTGTTACCTTCGTCGCATTTGCTGTTTGTTGCCCTCGCACTCAGGAGTACTGTTTTTCGCCATCATAGTGTCTCAACCCCAGAGGGTTATGCATTCTCTAATGTCAATGGGTTAGAACAGAAGAGTTCTCCCGGCCGAAGACTTGGCTAACGCGCGCGTGAAAACGCAAGTTAGACAGGTGACAGCAGAGCTTCTCAAAACTCTGAGGATATGCCTCCACATGGCAGAATGCTCTTCCTCTGGATTCCCATGACAGAATGCCCTCTACTTCTTCTGACGATTTCCCACAAATTCTTTAGGGATCCACCTACTCACATTTAATTTTACCCGGGCTCCAATCTAAGCAAAGGGAACGCAGGCCTCCCCAAAATTTAAACGCCTACCCGGAGTGCACTGGTCGCCGAATCAGCATAAAGCCAATTGATTCCTTAGGGGCTAACAGCAGTGCCTGTTAATTTCCTTATCCCTAACAAACCCACGATGCGGAGAAAATTCCTGGAAACCTTACATGACATGTTGCAACCCTGCGTGCAATAACTTCTGCCATCTATAAACATGTTTCGGCTGGTTTCAGCCAGCCGGTTCCAGGGCCGCGGATGGCCTAGTGGGTAGGGAACCAGACTATTAATGGAGGGTCCTCGGGTTCAAGGCTGAGTTCATCTTCCGGAAATGGCGTGACTTACTAACGTCACTGAATATCCGCCGTGCATCGAACGAGCACGTTAAGTGACGGCCCTCGGATAAAGACCACCCGGCTACATATAAAGATGTCCATTTCCTAATTCCCTCCTAATTTTTACCACCCTTTTTTGAGCAAAGTCGTACATGTACAGTGGGGCCATCTACTATGCTCTCTCTCACTTACATACTGTTCTGTCTAAGTCCCTAGGCTTGCTCTTAATCCTTCCGTTTCTGAGCTGCTATGCTCTCTCTCACTTACAAACTGTTCTGTCTAAGTCCCTAGGCTTGCTCTTAATCCTTCCGTTTCTGAGCTACTATGCTCTCTCTCACTTACAAACTATTCTGTCTAAGTCCCTAGGCTTGCTCTTAATCCTTCCGTTTCTGAGCTGCTATGCTCTCTCTCACTTACAAACTGTTCTGTCTAAGTCCCTAGGCTTGCTCTTAATCCTTCCGTTTCTGAGCTACTATGCTCTCTCTCACTTACAAACTATTCTGTCTAAGTCCCTAGGCTTGCTCTTAATCCTTCCGTTTCTGAGCTGCTATGCTCTATCTCACTTACAAACTGTTCTGTCTAAGTCCCTAGGCTTGCTCTTAATCTTTCCGTTTCTGAGCTACTACGCTCTCTCTCACTTACAAACTGTTCCGTCTAAGTCCCTAGGCTTGCTCTCAATCCTTCCGTTTCTGAGCTGCTAGGCTCTCCCTCACTTACAAACCGTTCCGTCTCAGTCCCTCGGCTTGCTCTTAATCCTTCCGTTTCTGAACTGCTATCTCTCTTTCACTTACAAACTGTTCTGTCTAAGTCCCTAGACTTGCTCTTAATCCTTCCGTTTCTGAGCTACTATGCTCTCTTTCACTTACAAACTATTCTGTCTAAGTCCCCAGGCTTGCTCTTAATCCTTCCGTATCTGAGCTCCTATGCTCTCTCTCACTTACAAACTGTTCTGTCTAAGTCCCTAAGCTTGCTCTTAATCCTTCCGTTTCTGAGCTAATATGCTCTCTCTAACTTACAAACTATTCTGTCTAAGTCCCCAGGCTTGCTCTTAATCCTTCCGTTTCTGAGCTGCTATGCTCTCTCTCACTTACAAACTGTTCTGAGCTACTACTGGCTTGCTCTTAATCTTTCCGTTTCTGAGCTACTATGCTCTCTCTCACTTACAAACTGTTCTGTCTAAGTCCCTAAGCTTGCTCTTAATCCTTCCGTTTCTGAGCTGCTATGCTCTCTCTCACTTACAAACTGTTCCGTCTAAGTCCCTAGGCTTGCTCTTAATCCTTCCGTTTCTGAGCTGCTATGCTCTTTCTCACTCACAAACTGTTCTGTCTAAGTCCATAGGCTTGCTCTTAATCCTTCCGTTTCTGAGCTGCTATGCTCTCTCTCACTTACAAACTGTTCCGTCTAAGTCCCTAGGCTTGCTCTTAATCCTTCCGTTTCTGAGCTGCTATGCTCTATCTCACTTACAAACTGTTCTGTCTAAGTCCCTAGGCTTGCTCTTAATCTTTCCGTTTCTGAGCTACTACGCTCTCTCTCACTTACAAACTGTTCTGTCTAAGTCCCTAGGCTTGCTCTTAATCCTTCCGTTTCTGAGCTGCTATGCTCTCTCTCACTTACAAACTGTTCCGTCTAAGTCCCTAGGCTTGCTCTTAATCCTTCCGTTTCTGAGCTGCTGTGCTCTTTCTCACTTACAAACTGTTCTGTCTAAGTCCCTAAGCTTGCTCTTAATCCTTCCGTTTCTGAGCTGCTATGCTCTCTCTCACTTACAAACTGTTCCGTCTAAGTCCCTAGGCTTGCTCTTAATCCTTCCGTTTCTGAGCTGCTATGCTCTCTCTCACTTACAAACTGTTCCGTCTAAGTCCCTAGGCTTGCTCTTAATCCTTCCGTTTCTGAGCTGCTATGCTCTTTCTCACTTACAAACTGTTCTGTCTAAGTCCCCAGGCTTGCTCTTAATCCTTCCGTTTCTAAGCTGCTATGCTCTCTCTCACTTACAAACTGTTCCGTCTAAGTCCCTAGGCTGGCTCTTAATCCTTCCGTTTCTGAACTACTATGATCTCTCTCATTTACAAACTGTTCTGTCTAAGTCCCTAGGCTTGCTCTTAATCCTTCCGTTTCTGATCCCTACCCAAGAGGCGGATCCGCTGTAGGTGGTTTGGGGCCTAAACCTTCTCTGTGGTCGGAAGCCCTACATGAAATTGTGAGATTGTCACTCCAGCCAGCCGATTGACCGTCTGAGCACATTGAAAAGACTAAACTCCTTGACACATTCACAACCATCATAGAACATTCTTATATAATACTCAAAGCCACCGACGGTCTGGGAGACTCTGCGCACCTCTCACGCAATCCAAACTATCCAGAGGAATCTCAACGCTTCCTAGCTATAGAATAGAGTGAAAGTGGAACTTCGCTCCGACTGCTGGACGCCAACAATACCCCATCTCGATGCTTTAACTGCCTAGACCGAACTTTCCCCCTTCTCACGCTGCGAACTTCTCCCTCTTTATCGCTTGCCGACTAAATACGTTGAAAACAGCCGGTACGGTGAAATAGGGAACACCACGCTTTCTTTTCTGAACAGTCTGAACTCCGACCAGACACCAGAAAAAAATATATATAAAAAAATCAATTTTTCGAATACCGAAATTTTCGAATCTGAAGATTTTTTTTTTTTTTTTGATTGGAGGTTTAACGACCACCGTGAGCAACTCAATGGGATAGAAGCAGTCGCCCGTCCCTAATTTAGGGTCACTGGTTCCAGGGAAGGGAGAGAGCCAGTGCCGTAAGAAAAACACAACATCCATGCCTGACCGGGATTCGAACCCGGACCCCTTACGGGCGAATGATCAGAGGCCAGCACCTTAGACCACTGCGCCACCGGGGCGGCCTGAAGATTTGGATTAAAATTATGTAAATTAGGGACGGTGTCCGGATTAATGTATGGTCTATGGTCTCGCGTCCGTGAGTCAACAGCTGGAAGTACACTATCTACCAACAAGTAATTGGATACCTGTGATAGCAAAGGAAAACGAAGTTTATTGACCTTCAATAGTTGGTGGAGCCTCCACCAGCGGCGATTACAGCTGCGACCCTCCGGGGCATACTCTCAACCAGGCGTTGTACGACGGCTAGCGGTATTTTCTTCCACTCGGCTTGGAGAAGACAGGTCAGTTCCTTCACCGATTTCGGACGGTGGGGGCACCCCTTAAGTCGACGCTCCAACTCGTCCCAGAGGTGCTCGATAGGGTTAAGGTCCGGGCTCTGCGCAGACTAGTCCATTCGATTAACCCCACTGTCATCATACCAAGCCATGCTGGACCTCGCAACATGACAGGTGGCATTGTCATCCTGAAAGTAACATGGGTCCACCCGGCAAAACTGTCACCACATATGAAGCGCATGGTCATCCAAAATGGTGCAGTAGGTCTCGGTGTTGAACTTCACAGTTGGCACAATACATTCCGGCAGGAGGCGTTCTTCAGGCAGACGCCAAACCCAAACCCTGCCACCCGAACGGTAGAGGGTGAGCCTTGATTCGTCGCTCCAGAGAACCTGTTTTAACTGTTCAACGTTCCACTGTCGACGTTCTTTGCACCACGTTAGCCGAGCAGCGCTATTGGACTTGGTGATCAAAGGCTTGTGGGCGGCAGCACGTCCATGATAACCGAGCAGATGGGCTTCCTTACGGATGGTATTCATCGAAAGAACACTCCCGGATGCCTGTTGAAATTCCTCGCGGATGAGGCCCATCGATTTGGTGCGGTTCTTCCAAATTTCTCTGGCCAGCACCCGTCGGTTTCTAACTCCCAGTTTTGTGGGTCTGCCGTGTCGCGGCACATTCCGACAGTCACCTCTCATCTTCCACTTGCCAATCAAGTTGGCCACTGTCGATTTTGGGTACTTCAACTCGCTGGATGTGTCACGTATGGATCGGCCATTTCTGTGATACCCGACGATTACACCTTTCTCGAAATCAGAGAGCTCCGAACTGCGTGGCATCTTGCATGCGACTGGTTGCGTTGTTGTTTCCCACACGATATTTAACGGTGGAGGCCGTGACATGTATCAGGACCGCAGATATCGTCGATTGCAGAGGTGTCCAATTACTTGTTGGTAGATAGTGTACAATAGAACCCGTTGTAACGAAACCATAGTTAAATCTATACTCTCCTTAAATCCGTTTTTAGGTGAAACTTCCCGACATGTAAAAATATGCATACGTGATAATACGCATATACATATTTATCATCATCTTGTCAACCATTATCAATCCAATGCTGGACAAAGGTCTCTCCATACCTCTTCCACAACGGTCTGTCTTGTGCCAGTCTCCTCCATGTTACTCTCGCATACTTTCTAATTTCATCCACCCATCTCCCATGTGGTCTTCTTCTGGGTCTTTTCCTGTCCCTTGGAATCCAATCTAAAATTTCGGCTGTCCATCGATGGTCTGTCCTTCTGGCAGTATGTCCAGCCCATTGCCATTTCAGGGATTTAACTCTGATCATGATGTCTTCCACTCTTGTCATTTTTCAGATCCACGAGATCCTCTTCTTATCTCTTCTGGTTACACCAAGTATGCACCTCTCCATGCTGCTTTGAGTTGTCTGCAGCCTTTGTATGTCTCTTTTAGTTAAGGTCCACGTCTCTGCACCATACGTAAGCACTGGAAGGATGCATTGATCAAACATTTCTTTTAAGACATAATGGCATATTGCTCTTGAAAATTATGCTGTTCCTTCCAAAAGCTCTCCAGCCAAGTTTTATACGCCGATTAATTTCTTCATCAATGTGACCCTCACTTGATATCTGCTGTCCAAGATAAACGTACGTGTCTGTTATCTCCAGCTTTTCTCCATCAATCGATAAATCTTCATTTCTTGTAAAAGCATTGAACATCACTTTTGTCTTCTGAAAGTTCATTTTTAATCCTTGTCAGCAAGCTCCTCGATTATACTCTGCAGCTCTGATGGGGTAGTTGCAAAAATGACTACATCGTCAGCAAAACGAAGGTGGGTTAGATAATCTCCATTAATCTTTATCCCTTTGTTTTCCCAGTTCAGTGATTGAAAGAAATTTTCTAATGTGGCATTAAAGAGCTTCGGAGATATGGTGTCACCTTGTCTCACTCCCTTTTCAATTTTTATGTGTGTTGTATTTTCAAACAGCCGAATCTTTGCACTTGCATTTTCATAGATGTTATTAATAATATTAATGTATGCATCTTCAATACCGCAGGTTTTCAGAGCTATTGTAACTGCTGATGGTTTCGCAGAATCGGAGGCCTTTTCATAATCGATAAAAGCCGTATATATCTGTAAAAATTGGACCTATTGGAAAACTTCAATCAATTAAATATAGCTAATCAATTAAATATAGCTAATCAATTAAATATAGCTAATCAATTGAATCTTTCAAGTATATTAAATTTGACGACCGCGATAGACTTATTGCTGTTTAACTACACAACTCACATGAAGCTAAAACAGATACGCACGGTGAGTATGTTCTCTCGGCACGGAAAACTCTTTCAGCGCCGATTCGTCGCCGGCTGCAAGAAATGTACCATTCTCAAGGCATGAACGTTCGGAGAGTGCTACAATGATGTTTAATATTTCCACAGGGATACAGTATGTCCATGAATTATTAGGCTGTCCATAATGAAATGTCCGATTTTTGATCTCTCGTGTTTTGACAATATCTTGTGTTCAATGCAGTGAATATACACTGAAGTGCCAGAAAAACTGGTACACCAGTCTAATACTTGGTAGGTCTGCCACGGGAGCGCAGGACTGCAGAAATACTACGAGGCATGCACTAAACTAGCTTCTGGAAATATGCTGAAGGCATTGCACACCATATTTCCTACAGAGCGTCCTACAATTCGGGTGTATTCCGAGGTCTCGGATTCCTGTGTTCGATAGCTTGTTGCATGGCATCCCAAATGTGTTCTATCACGTTCAGATCTGGAGACTTGGATGGGAATGGCAGCACCCTAAACTCAGATAACTTCTCCTCTAACCATAATGTGGCGCCCCGACACTTGTGTGGAGGCGCATTGTCTGTTGGAACAGGCATGAATGCAGGACATGAACGGGGGTACCTCGTCAGAAAGGATGCGCACATAGCGTTGGCCGGTCACAGACGTTTGTAGACGTATCAGGGGTCTTAGTGAAGTCCAGCTAAACACACCCCATACCATTACGGACCCCCCACCAGCCGGTACAGTTCTCTGTTGACAGGCGGGATCCATGGCTTCATGGGGTTTGCGCCACACACGTATCCTTCCATCTGCCCGATAAAGTTGGAAACGCGAATCGTCAGACCAGGCTACTTGTTTCCAGTCATCAAGTGTCCGGTGGCGGTGTTGCCGTGCCCAAGCGAGGCGCATAGCTCTGTGTCGTGCACCCATCAAGAAGACTCGAGTTGGGAGTCGGCTCCCAAAGCCCATATTGTGCAGGGTACGTTGCCCAGTCCGGACGCTGATGCTTGTTGAGGCTCCAGCATTGAATTCCGATGATTCCGTGTGGAACGATTATTGACAGCCGACGATGGTCACGTTCACCCAATGTCTTTTTACGGCCATACTGGCATCGTAGGTTGGAGGTTTTGCCGGGATTCTTGTAGTCACGGTAAATCCTTGCAATGGTCGTCCGTGGAAATCCGAAATTCGTTTCTACCTCCGATATACTATGGCCCATCTCACGAGCGCCAACTATGACACCGCGTTGAAAATCGCTTAAATCGTTAGTACTTGTCATTCTCATGTCGAAAACAGCTCTGACAGCTGGCAACGATGTCTTTCGCTTTATATACGCACTGGCGGACGCAACCGAGTACGCGCATAGGTGACGTTGCTATGTACTTTGCATATGCTCGTCTGTACCAGTTTTATCTGGTACTTCAGTGTTTATGCAAGTGTAATATATCATTGGAAAGCTTGAAATCTGAAGACAAATAATATTTCCTACTTTATATTTCCGTTTCAGTGAAAGATGGGTGATCGTGTTTTTCTGGCAATTTTCCTCTACGAGTTCGAACTGGGCCACAACCCAGCACAAGCGGCGCGAGACATTGTAGGTGCCATTGGGGAGAATGCGACTAAGGAGCGTACGGTGAGAAGACGGTTCGCAAAATTCAAGGTTGGCGACACGAACCTCGACAATGAAGAGCGTTGACTGCCGAGTACCGTCATCAATGACGACGCATTAGAGGCGCTTGTTGAAGCAGATTCACGCACAACTGTTCGTGAGCTTGCGGGAGAATTCTGGGAGTAAGCAAATCAGCTGTTTCTGTGCACCTCAACCAAATTGGAAACTCCAAGAAGCTCGACAAATGAGTGCCACATGAATTGAACGAAAATCAACAAAATCGTCGTTTGGAAGTCTCGTCTGGGCTTTTTTTTTTTTGAGCCACAAAATAGATCCGTTTCTCTATCGCATCGTGACTTGCGAAGAAAAGTGGATCCTGTGCTACAATCGTCGACGTTCCATGCCGTGGTTGGACCACGACGTAGCTACTCAACACTTCGCCAAACCAAAACTCCATCAACAGAAGGTTATGGTGACTGTTTGGTGGTCTTCAACCGGTTTAATCCAGTACAGCTTCCTGAATGCGGGCGAAACTATTATCACGGTAACGTATTACCAGGAAATCGACGAAATGCGCCGCAAACTGCAACGCATTCGCCCATCATTAGTCAACAGAAAGGGCCCAATACTTCTGCACGACAGCGCGAGACCGCACGTCGCGCGCGTCACTTTGCAAAAGTTGAACGGATTGGGCAATAAGACTCTACCTCATCTACCATATTCACCAGACCTTTCGCCAACCGACAAACATTTTTTCAAACATCTCGACCAATTTTGTCAGGGATAAATTTTCCACAACCAAGCTGATGCTCAAAACGTCTTTCAAGCTTCAGTCGCTTGCAGAACTCCTGTTTTTTATGCTACCGGAATACATAACCTTTATTTTTTTCTCGTTGGGAAAAATGTCTTGAATAGAATGGTTCTTATTTCGATTAATCATATTTATTCTGAGCTGAGATGTGTGATTGACGAACAGTGAACGAATCGGATATTTCATTGCGGACAACACAATAAAACCGCAGTTGCAGGACTTCGTCATCAACAGCAGAGAGGAACGTGACATGCATGTGGACTGTGGTGTCAATTAACTTGTGTCAATACCTGTACAGACGTACCGGAATCTCGAAGAGAAAGTGTGACGTATATTCTAAATTAACTTTCTTTTTTAGTTTCTTTCCCTATGTAAATCTTGAGTTTGTTCTCAGTTATACTTCACACTTAACGTGATATCATTTCTCTCAAACGAATACTGTTGGCAACATAATTGAAGTTGAATGAATGTTACGTACCCCTGTTATGAGATAAGAACGAGAGATATAAACTACGATAACACAGTTGCTCGTGGAGCGTTTAATGTGGAATGTGGAATGTGGATAGTGATTTGGAGAAATAAAGCATCATTTCCGTAAGATTTGACTTCTGTATAAATGTTTCGTCTGGCCGTTAAGGTTTAATTTAGGAACTCTTTCATCGTATGGTGATGTTTTAAAATAACGCAGCAGTACGAAAAGGCATTTACGTTATAAAAGATTCCTGTAGTCATAACTGTCAAAGGTGGGCCGATGATGTATTGATTCCAGCTAATAAAGGCTCATGCTTTCGTTCTACCCAGGTGACCGAATGCTTTTGTTTACGCTTTCCAACCGTAGGTAGAAGAAGAGTATATGCTCCACATAAGTCCGTCTGTATGTCTGTCCGTCTGTCCGTCAGCACGATAACTCGCGTAAAAAGGGTTCGATTTCGATGAAATTTTAGTATGTGGTAAGGGACCACCTGGGTAAGAAGTCTATTGAAAATGGACGAAATGGGGTCAAAGGTTACGACATAGGAGCGAAATCCATTCCATCGCTCTTATGCGTCATAACTTACCTAAAAATGCTTCTATTGCGACAAAACTTTAGTATGTTGTTCCGGAGGTATACTGAACCAATTATTCTGTTTAATACACTGACGGAAAAAAAATCCCAACACCACGAAAAAATAGTTGTAGAGGAATGAAATGGCGGCAATACATTTGTATAGGTAACATGTTTAATCGATTAAGGTTTCAAGATCACAGCTTATTGTAAGCGCGAGAAGAGCAATTTTAAATGTGAAATGCTGGTACATTAATAACTAGTGTAACCGCTAGAATGTTGTATGCAAGCACGCAAACGCTCATGCATTGTGTCGTACAGGTGATGGATGTCAGTTTGTGGGATGGAGTTCCATGCCTGTTGCACTTGGTCGGTCAATACAGGGACGGTTAATGCTGGTTGGGGGTGACGCTGGAGTTGTCGTCCAATGATGTCCCATACGTGCTCCATTGATGAAAGATCTAGTGATCTAGCAGGCCACGGCAACATGTCGACACTCTGTAGAGCATGTTGGGTTACAACAGCGGTATGCGGGCGAGCGTAATCCTGTTGGAAAACACCACCTGGAATACAGTTCATGAATGGCAGCGCAACAGGTTGAATCATCAGACCGACGTACAACTGTGCCGTCAAGGTGCGTGGGATAACCACGAGAGTGCTCCTGCTGTCATAGGAAATTGCTCCCCAGACCATAATTCCAGGTGTAGGTCCAGTGTGTCTCGGCCGCAGACAGGTTGGTTGCAGGCGCTCGCCTGGCCTCCTTCTAACCAACACACGGCCATCACTGGCACCCAGGCAGAACCGGTTTTCATCAGAAAACACAACAGATCTCCACTCCGTCCTCCAATGAGCTCTAGCTTGACACCACTGACGTCGCAAACGGCAGTGGTTTGGAGTAAGTGGAATGCACGCTACAGGGTGTCTGGCTCGGAGCTGTCCTTCAAGTAACCGATTTGTAACAGTTCGTTGTGTCACTGTGGTGGCAACTGCAGCTCGAATTGCTGCCGCAGACGCGGTACGATGCGCCACGGCCATACGCCGTACACGGCGGTCTTCCCTCTCAGTAGTGCCACGTGGCCGGTCGGAACCCTGTCTTCTTGAGGCAGTACCTTCCCTTGACCACCGCTGCCAACAATCATGCACAGCGGCTACATTCCTGCCACGTCGTTCTGCAATATTGCGGAACGAAAATCCACCTTCTCGTAGCCCTATTACACGACCTGGTTCAAACTCCGTGAGCTGTTGATAATGGCTTCTTCGTCTTCTTAAAGGCATTCTTGACTAACATCAAAACCCTACGTCGAATCTCAACGATAACTAACGTTCACGAACGTTACAGCACGTATTTACAGCAAACCTGCTTTGCATGTTCCGAGGGGCGCTACTAGCGCCACACGTATGCGCCGAGCGCGAAATTTGCATAGACGTCATCTTACAAAAGTACTCTTACTGCCTACCAACTGTCGTTTATCTAACACAACCCCTTCTTGGTGTTGGGATTTTTTTTCCGTCAGTGTATAATCGAAAAAGGGTCAAAGGTAAGAGCACAAGAGCGAGATTTATTCCACATCCCTTATCCTCATAACTTCACTAAAAGTGCTTCTATTGCGACAAACTTTTAGTATGTTGTTCCGGAGGTATACTGAACCAATTCTGTTTAATCATCAAAATTGGTTCAAAGTTCAGGTCACAGGAGCGAGATTTATTCCACAGCCATTATCCTCATAACTTCACTAAAAGTGCTTCTATTGCGACAAACTTTTAGTATGTTGTTCCGGAGGTATACTGAACCAATTCTGTTTAATCATCAAAATTGGTTCAAAGTTCAGGTCACAGGAGCGAGATTTAGTCCACAGCCATTATCCTCATAACTTCACTAAAAGTGCTTCTATTGCGACAAACTTTTAGTATGTTGTTCCGAGGTATACTGAACCAATTCTGTTTAATCATCAAAATTGGTTCAAAGTTCAGGTCACAGGAGCGAGATTTAGTCCACAGCCATTATCCTCATAACTTCACTAAAAGTGCTTCTATTGCGACAAACTTTTAGTATGTTGTTCCGGAGGTATACTGAACCAATTCTGTTTAATCATCAAAATTGGTTCAAAGTTCAGGTCACAGGAGCGAGATTTAGTCCACAGCCATTATCCTCATAACTTCACTAAAAGTGCTTCTATTGCGACAAACTTTTAGTATGTTGTTCCGGAGGTATACTGAACCAATTCTGTTTAATCATCAAAATTGGTTCAAAGTTCAGGTCACAGGAGCGAGATTTAGTCCACAGCCATTATCCTCATAACTTCACTAAAAGTGCTTCTATTGCGACAAACTTTTAGTATGTTGTTCCGGAGGTATACTGAACCAATTCTGTTTAATCATCAAAATTGGTTCAAAGTTCAGGTCACAGGAGCGAGATTTAGTCCACAGCCATTATCCTCATAACTTCACTAAAAGTGCTTCTATTGCGACAAACTTTTAGTATGTTGTTCCGGAGGTATACTGAACCAATTCTGTTTAATCATCAAAATTGGTTCAAAGTTCAGGTCACAGGAGCGAGATTTAGTCCACAGCCATTATCCTCATAACTTCACTAAAAGTGCTTCTATTGCGACAAACTTTTAGTATGTTGTTCCGGAGGTATACTGAACCAATTCTGTTTAATCATCAAAATTGGTTCAAAGTTCAGGTCACAGGAGCGAGATTTAGTCCACAGCCATTATCCTCATAACTTCACTAAAAGTGCTTCTATTGCGACAAACTTTTAGTATGTTGTTCCGGAGATATACTGAACCAATTCTGTTTAATCATCAAAATTGGTTCAAAGTTCAGGTCACAGGAGCGAGATTTAGTCCACAGCCATTATCCTCATAACTTCACTAAAAGTGCTTCTATTGCGACAAACTTTTAGTATGTTGTTCCGAGATATACTGAACCAATTCTGTTTAATCATCAAAATTGGTTCAAAGTTCAGGTCACAGGAGCGAGATTTAGTCCACAGCCATTATCCTCATAACTTCACTAAAAGTGCTTCTATTGCGACAAACCTTTAGTATGTTGTTCCGGAGATATACTGAACCAATTCTCTTTAATCATCAAAATGGGTTCAAAGTTCAGGTCACAGGAGCGAGATTTATTCCACATCCATTATCCTCATAACTTCACTAAAAGTGCTTCTATTGCGACACACCTTTAGTGTGTTGTTCCGGAGGTATACTGAACCAATTCTGTTTAATCATGAAAATTGGTTCAAAGTTCAGGTCACAGGAGCGAGATTTATTCCACATCCATTATCCTCATAACTTCACTAAAAGTGCTTCTATTGCGACAAACATTTAGTATGTTGTTCCGGAGGTATACTGAACCAATTCTGTTTAATCATCAAAATTGGTTCAAAGTTCAGGTCACAGGAGCGAGATTTAGTCCACAGCCATTATCCTCATAACTTCACTAAAAGTGCTTCTATTGCGACAAACCTTTAGTATGTTGTTCCGGAGGTATACTGAACCAATTCTGTTTAATCATCAAAATTGGTTCAAAGTTCAGGTCACAGGAGCGAGATTTAGTCCACAGCCATTATCCTCATAACTTCACTAAAAGTGCTTCTATTGCGACAAACTTTTAGTATGTTGTTCCGAGATATACTGAACCAATTCTGTTTAATCATCAAAATTGGTTCAAAGTTCAGGTCACAGGAGCGAGATTTAGTCCACAGCCATTATCCTCATAACTTCACTAAAAGTGCTTCTATTGCGACAAACCTTTAGTATGTTGTTCCGGAGATATACTGAACCAATTCTCTTTAATCATCAAAATGGGTTCAAAGTTCAGGTCACAGGAGCGAGATTTATTCCACATCCATTATCCTCATAACTTCACTAAAAGTGCTTCTATTGCGACACACCTTTAGTGTGTTGTTCCGGAGGTATACTGAACCAATTCTGTTTAATCATGAAAATTGGTTCAAAGTTCAGGTCACAGGAGCGAGATTTATTCCACATCCATTATCCTCATAACTTCACTAAAAGTGCTTCTATTGCGACAAACCTTTAGTATGTTGTTCCGAGGTATACTGAACCAATTCTGTTTAATCATCAAAATTGGTTCAAAGTTCAGGTCACAGGAGCGAGATTTATTCCACATCCCTTATCCTCATAACTTCACTAAAAGTGCTTCTATTGCGACAAACCTTTAGTATGTTGTTCCGGAGGTATACTGAACCAATTCTGTTTAATCATCAAAATTGGTTCAAAGTTCAGGTCACGGGAGCGAGATTTAGTCCACAGCCATTATCCTCATAACTTCACTAAAAGTGCTTCTATTGCGACAAACTTTTAGTATGTTGTTCCGGAGATATACTGAACCAATTCTGTTTAATCATCAAAATTGGTTCAAAGTTCAGGTCACAGGAGCGAGATTTAGTCCACAGCCATTATCCTCATAACTTCACTAAAAGTGCTTCTATTGCGACAAACTTTTAGTATGTTGTTCCGAGATATACTGAACCAATTCTGTTTAATCATCAAAATTGGTTCAAAGTTCAGGTCACAGGAGCGAGATTTAGTCCACAGCCATTATCCTCATAACTTCACTAAAAGTGCTTCTATTGCGACAAACCTTTAGTATGTTGTTCCGGAGATATACTGAACCAATTCTCTTTAATCATCAAAATGGGTTCAAAGTTCAGGTCACAGGAGCGAGATTTATTCCACATCCATTATCCTCATAACTTCACTAAAAGTGCTTCTATTGCGACACACCTTTAGTGTGTTGTTCGGAGGTATACTGAACCAATTCTGTTTAATCATGAAAATTGGTTCAAAGTTCAGGTCACAGGAGCGAGATTTAGTCCACATCCATTATCCTCATAACTTCACTAAAAGTGCTTCTATTGCGACAAACCTTTAGTATGTTGTTCCGGAGGTATACTGAACCAATTCTGTTTAATCATCAAAATTGGTTCAAAGTTCAGGTCACAGGAGCGAGATTTAGTCCACAGCCATTATCCTCATAACTTCACTAAAAGTGCTTCTATTGCGACAAACTTTTAGTATGTTGTTCCGGAGGTATACTGAACCAATTCTGTTTAATCATCAAAATTGGTTCAAAGTTCAGGTCACAGGAGCGAGATTTAGTCCACAGCCATTATCCTCATAACTTCACTAAAAGTGCTTCTATTGCGACAAACTTTTAGTATGTTGTTCCGGAGATATACTGAACCAATTCTGTTTAATCATCAAAATTGGTTCAAAGTTCAGGTCACAGGAGCGAGATTTAGTCCACAGCCATTATCCTCATAACTTCACTAAAAGTGCTTCTATTGCGACAAACTTTTAGTATGTTGTTCCGGAGATATACTGAACCAATTCTGTTTAATCATCAAAATGGGTTCAAAGTTCAGGTCACAGGAGCGAGATTTATTCCACATCCATTATCCTCATAACTTCACTAAAAGTGCTTCTATTGCGACACACCTTTAGTGTGTTGTTCCGGAGGTATACTGAACCAATTCTGTTTAATCATGAAAATTGGTTCAAAGTTCAGGTCACAGGAGCGAGATTTAGTCCACATCCATTATCCTCATAACTTCACTAAAAGTGCTTCTATTGCGACAAACCTTTAGTATGTTGTTCCGGAGGTATACTGAACCAATTCTGTTTAATCATCAAAATTGGTTCAAAGTTCAGGTCACAGGAGCGAGATTTATTCCACATCCCTTATCCTCATAACTTCACTAAAAGTGCTTCTATTGCGACAAACTTTTAGTATGTTGTTCCGGAGGTATACTGAACCAATTCTGTTTAATCATCAAAATTGGTTCAAAGTTCAGGTCACAGGAGCGAGATTTAGTCCACAGCCATTATCCTCATAACTTCACTAAAAGTGCTTCTATTGCGACAAACTTTTAGTATGTTGTTCCGGAGATATACTGAACCAATTCTGTTTAATCATCAAAATTGGTTTAAAGTTCAGGTCACAGGAGCGAGATTTAGTCCACAGCCATTATCCTCATAACTTCACTAAAAGTGCTTCTATTGCGACAAACCTTTAGTATGTTGTTCCGGAGATATACTGAACCAATTCTCTTTAATCATCAAAATGGGTTCAAAGTTCAGGTCACAGGAGCGAGATTTATTCCACATCCATTATCCTCATAACTTCACTAAAAGTGCTTCTATTGCGACACACCTTTAGTGTGTTGTTCCGGAGGTATACTGAACCAATTCTGTTTAATCATGAAAATTGGTTCAAAGTTCAGGTCACAGGAGCGAGATTTATTCCACATCCATTATCCTCATAACTTCACTAAAAGTGCTTCTATTGCGACACACCTTTAGTGTGTTGTTCCGAGGTATACTGAACCAATTCTGTTTAATCATGAAAATTGGTTCAAAGTTCAGGTCACAGGAGCGAGATTTATTCCACATCCATTATCCTCATAACTTCACTAAAAGTGCTTCTATTGCGACACACCTTTAGTGTGTTGTTCCGGAGGTATACTGAACCAATTCTGTTTAATCATGAAAATTGGTTCAAAGTTCAGGTCACAGGAGCGAGATTTATTCCACAGCCATTATCCTCATAACTTGAGTAATGATTTCTGGTATTTTGGAAAGCGTATATAATAATCAATGCATTGCATGATTTTACGAACTTGTTTACATAATATAGGTACGGTATTTGCCAGTAACTTTGCTTTGAATTATTCTTACATTTCATTTTTAATAGGTAAAAGAAATATTCACATGGATCTTATCAGTTTTTTCTTTTTACAGGACTACAGGTACCTCCCAAAAGAAGTCCATATTCTACCGGTAAGATTCTTTCATTTCCATCCTGGTTTTTACTTCCATTGACTGCAAAAGAGAATATATCGTGTGTACACTATATATAATACTACGCAAATCATATCACTATGAATTTCATGCGAAACTCCCGTACGATCTGATACTTGACTAAAGAACATTACAGAATGGAAGCGTTTAGGGTTCGACAAGAGATTGTTGAAAAGATAAACTTTTGTTATACGAGCACTTCAACGACTTCCGGAAGCTTCGAATAAGTAACTGAGCAGACGTGACATATTTTGTATCAGAATTTCAAACGCTTCCATTGTTTATTTTCGCATCGATTTCGAGTTGCAACTGCTCTAAAGTGCCCGCAAAATTATTCTAGAGGAGATCACATCCTGTATGCTTCTTGACGTGTTCTCGATTGTCTTGGACATACATTATATTGGCAAAAGTAACCAGACACCCCTTCAAAAGCAAGTGAACGGATTCCCTGCGTTGTTAAGATGCGCGGTACGGCTGCGAACGGTTTAGAAACAAGCCTGCAGCTGACCGCGATCATATCGCACTGTGATGTTGAGTGAAAATGTAGCAGCGGGAGAGAACTGACTTTGAGAAAGGAGAGATTGTTGGGTGTTATATCAGTGGGTTGTCCATAAGAGAAACCGAGAGGCGTTTAAACATACCCAAATCAACTGTTTTGGATGTACTGAAGAAGTGAAAGACACATGGCGTGCCTGAAGCAGCAAAACATACCGGCAGACCAAAGAAAATCACTGATAGAGGACGTCGAAGCTTCAGTAGAGTCGTTACAGCTAATCAACGAAGCTAATCGCAAGACCTCAGTGTACAAGTGAGTAAAAATGCTGAAACCTCGGTATGTGCACGTACCATTCGCAGCGAACTTCATTCCATGGGCTACCGTGGTCGTGCGGCTGCTCATAAGCCTTTCATCTCCACTCGTAATGCTACTCGTCATTTAGCATGGTGTCAAGAACATTTATCGTGGACCGTAGATCGATGGAAACGGGTCCTATGGACTGACGAATCCAGATACACGATCCATCCATCAGTTTGATGGCCGTGTGTGGGTATGGCGGCATTCGGGAGAACGCTATTTACCGCAGTGTACTGTTCCTACGGTCAAGTTTGGAGCTGGCAGTGTACTCATGTGGGGATGTTTTTCGTGGGATAGTCCCGGCCCATTGGTTATCGTGGGTGAACCAGCACGTCTACCTCGACATTCTGGGCAATTATGCCCTACCAACTCTGTGGCAATACTATTGAACCGAGCCTTGTTGGTATCAGCAGGATAATGCACCCAGCCATGAAGCAAGGACTCTTACGGCGTGGTTTGACGATAATTCCGTATCGTGTGTGGACTGGCCAGCACACAGCCCTGATCGTAATCCCATAGAGCACCTATGGGATGAATTAGAGCGCCGCATAAGAAGTTTGGAACCAAGGCCTACTACTAAGCAACAGTTAGCTGCAGCACTATGTACTGAATAGAAGGTAAGCGGCACGGCTGCAACGCTGAGATTCAAAACCTTGTCAAAAGCATGTCTCGAAGGGTCAGTGCATGCATTAAGGCCAAAGGTCGACCGACATCGTACTAGTATATGTCAATAAGTGCTATGTTGTGTTTCTGTTCTAGGTGTGCGGTGGTTTTTGTCAAGTCACCGGTCACCTAGTGTATATCAGCCATACAAGCTGTAGTAAAATTAGCAGTATGTGAAAGGTATTTTCATGTCAAAACCCAATGCTGATGTACACTCTGCACTACCACGAATACACTGTAATAATGTTCGGACGATATTACTTTTGTAATAAACTAAAATAATAACTGTTATACCCTGGCGGAAAGGGAAAAAAGAATACCAAGAAGGAATTGGCGGACGATCATGAAGTTTACATATGTTAATGGGGTCGAGTTTACGTAGGTGTGATGTTAATTTCGGGACCAACCGGTGAGCGGTTACGCCACAGCACGGCATAATATGCAAATTATCGTCGGTGGTATTTAAGGAGTACGGCGAAGTGAATGTAATCAGTCGTCGACGTACGGACACGTGCGAAGACCCTGAAGAAACTGCAATGCCTGGACATGGAAGACGTGCACGATTTCAGCAGTTATCGGACTTTGAGCGAGGTCGTCTAATCGGACTCCGCGAGGCCGGGTGGTCGTATCGTCGTATTGCGGAGCGAATTGGACGGGAAGTATCGGTTGTGGTACGATGGTGGCGCAGATGATCCGTGGAACATTCCCACACGAGATGACGTGGAAACGGGAGTCACAGACGGACTGATGAGGGGACCGATCGACGCATAAGAGGAGCGGCGTTGTCAAGCAGAACATCCGCTGCGACGCAAATCCGAGCTGCCGTTGCACCTGAGGTGACTGTGCGAACAATCCGCAACCGTCTACTGGATGCAGGACTACGTGCACGTGTGCCTCTGGCATGTGTACCTCTGACTTTAGCACACCGTCAGGAACGGCTGCAGTGGTGCCGCCAACGTCTGCACTGGAGAACGCAATGGCAATCTGTCGTGTTCAGCGATGAAAGCAGATTCTGCTTGGGAGCCTTCGATGGCCGTATGCGTGTTCGCAGACGCACAGGGGAGCGTCTCCACTCTTCTTGCATCCTCCAGCGACACAAAGGGCCTGCATTTGGTCTTTTGGTGTGGGGAGCGATCAGCTATTACTCGCGTACACAACTAGTGTTTGTACCGGGTACGCTAAACAGCACCTCCTACATCAACAACATCATTCAGCCCGTTGTTGCGTCGTTTGTAAGGTCGGTCCATCAGGGTGCTTTCCAGCAAGATAATGGACGCCCACACACGGCACGTGCAACGCAACATGCACTTCAGGGTGTGAGACAACTTCCATGGCCTGCACGTTCACGGGATTTGTCACCCATTGAGCACGTGTGGGATTTTATGGGACAACGACTTATCCGGTCTCCACGGCCAGCCACGACCATCCCCGATTTACGCGTCCAGGTTGAGGATGCTTGGAACTCAATACCCCAAACGTGCATCCAACATCTGTACGACAGAGTCCATGCCAGAATTGCACAGTGTGACGCAGTTCATGGCGGTTCAACCTCGTACTAACCATGTTACATGGAAATGTTATTTTTCAGTTTACCAGCAAGTACAGTTGTATTTCGCCATAATGTTTTGATCATATTATTCTCTGTATTCCGTTATTATGCTGTATAAATTTCGTTGGCATCAGACGTCTCCTTCTTGGAGTTCTTTTTTCACTTTCCGCCAGTGTATTTGCTCCCGAGCACGATGAAAGAAAGAAAATAAATGACGAGATGGAAAATGTGTTACGAGGATGGGTTTGATATCATTATCTAAACCTCCTATATTAAATCCTCGTAACAATACCGACAACCCTGCACTAATGGTCAACTAAGTCCTACGCAACCCCAACAAAAACACAAGTGCTAGGAAACTGCTGGTCACTAGCTGGCAGTGATGGGTCACTGCTGGCTGAAATCGGCCGCTCACGGACCGGTAGCGGTCCTTTGGTGGCAGCGGTATCAGTTGGCAAGAAATTGACGGCCCTGCAGCATCGCCGTGAATTGTGGGCCTCCAAGCAAGGGCCACTTGTGGCCCGTTGCTGGCAACCAATGCAACACCAACACCAGGTGGAAGCAACGGAACTGCGCATGCGGAGAAACAACTCATGGTACCAGTTAGTTGAAGACGTCGGAGCAACTCATGGTACCAGTTAGTTGAAGACGATCGTTTTATTTTAGTGGATGTTAAGAAAAATTAATCCATATGTAGAGAGGCGAATTAATTTCCTAATGAAATTCCACGTCGACGAAGATATCAGATTAAACCATGAAATACTAGATTACAGCCATGGAATACACCCACTCCATTCCCATGAATAACAATTCATGGAATGGAGTGGGTGAATAACAAAAAAAAAATTGAAACCGCTTGAAGAAAATGTCCTGGAAAAACATTAAAAAAACGTTTGTTGGAAAAAAAAAGAATTATACGCGTACAAAATTTATTAATTATTTAAAAGAAAAAAAAAGCAACGCTATGTGGATATAATGTACTCATCCATGGGTTGAATACACAAGACTGGGAGGAATTCGTTTCTAAAAATAACGAGAAGTAAAATGAAATATCTTTCCTCTTTAAAACAAATGTATCTTCGGACAACGGAAAGGAAAGATACAACGTTGAAAATGTAACAGAATGTGACATGAACCCAGGTAAATATAAATTTATTTAGCAATCTCCTTTCAAGACGACAAGGACAGTACAAAACTTTGGAAAACGACTGTAAGTATCTACACTTCTTGAAAATGAGTGAAGTTCCCTTGAGGTAAAAAAACAAAAAAAAATAAACAAAAAACTATCGTTACGTTGAAAAAATAAATTTATGAATTATATGAAACTTACTTTTACGAAAAATACCTCGCAATATTGTCAAATGAAAACGGGAATCCTTTATTACATATTCCGCCCAAAACAGACAGCTTCAAGCACACGTTCATGCGTGGCAAATTAGACCGGTAGGTAGAGAGCTCAGCTCCCACTCAAACGGCCCAGGTTCCTTTCCGGTCTGTTGAGAAAATGTCCCCAACGCAGTGCTAAGTTTCGTAAGGGGAGAAAAAAATTGTAGCTTTGGGAAACTGTGGATCCTTGTTTATTATTTTTTTATGGCTACTACTGGGAAATTGGCGGACAAGATTCTGCAAGCCACCAGTTACGTCACGTGGTTGCTGGCTGCCACTAGCGGACCACATTAAGCTAGCCATAATTTCTGGCATGGCCGCTGAAGGGCCACGTATGGCAGCTACTGCCTGTGATGGATAACTGATGACCCTGTTGTGGCATATGACAACTGATGGGGTGCCAACTGCTGGCCCTTCTGTTGGCCGCCCGTGCATTTTATTGACGGTTTGGCCGCGGCAACATAGTGCTGGGCCATTGCGGGCAGTGTTGACCCAGCAAGACTGTTTTTGCTGGGACCAAGCAAAAACAGTCTTGCTGGCCCAGCACTATGTTGCCGCTGCCGAACCGTCAACAAAATGTTTGGGCGGCCAATAGAAGGGCCAGCAGTTGGCACCCCATCAGTTGTCATATGCCACAACAGGGCCATCAGTGGTCCATCACAGGCAGTAGCTTGCCACAAGTGGCCCTTCAGCGGTCCTGCGAGCACGTGGCAGAAATGATGGCTAGCCTAATGAGGTCTGCTAGTTTGCCGGTAGTGGCAGCCGGCAACTACGTGACGTAACTGATGGCTTGCCGAATATTGTCCGCCCATTTCCCAGTAGTAGCGATAACAAAAATAAAAATCAAGGATAAGCGCAGTTTCCCAAAGCTACAAAATTTTTTCTCTCCCCTTAGGAAACTTGTGAACTATAGCACTGCGCTGGGGAAATTTTCTCAACAGATCGGAAAAACGCACGTTTGGATCTGGGTGGATACGAACCAGGGCTTTCGGCGTGAGAGGTGAGCTCTCTACCGACCTGACTAATTTGCCACGCGCGAACGTGCGTTTGAAGCTGTCTGTTTCGTGTGGAATGTGTAATCGAATCGTTCTATTTCATTTTACAATATTGCGAGGTATTTTTCATAAAAGTCAGTTTCATATAATTCATAAATTAATTTTTTCAACGTAACGATAGTTTTTTTTTTTTTTTTTACTTTAAGGGAACTTTACTCATTTTACATACTTAGAGTCAAAAAACTTACATACTTAGAGTCGCTTTCCAAAGTTTTGTACTGTCCTTGCCGTCTTGAAAAGAGATTGTTGAATAAATTTATATTTACCCGGGTTCATGTCACATTCTGTTACATTTTTAACGTTGTTTCTTTCTTTTCCGTTGTCCGAAGCTACATTTGTTTTAAAGAGGAAATATGTTTTATTTTACTTCTCGCTATTTTTAGAAGCGAATTCCTCCCAGTCTTGTGTATTCAACCCATGGATGAGTATATATTATATCCACATAACTTTGCTTCTTTTTTTCTTTCAAATAATTAATAAATTTTGTACGCGTATAATTATTTTTTTTTTCCAACAAACGTTTTCTTAATGTTTTTCCAGGACATTTGTTTCAAGCGGTTTCAAATATTTTCTTGTTATTCACCCACTCCATTCCATGAATTGTTATTCATGGGAATGGAGTGGGTGTATTTCATGGCTGTAATCTACCATTTCATGGCTTAATCTGATATCTTCGTCGACGTGAAATTTCATCAAGAAATTAATTCGCCTCTCTACTTATGGATTTTTTTCTTAACATCCACTAAAATAAAACGATCGTCTTCAACTAACTGGTACCATGAGGGACACAGCAAGTGTTGCTTCTGCGCACGCGCAGTCCCGTTGCTTCCACCTGCTGTTGGGGTTGCAGTGGTTGCCAGCAACGGGCCACTAGTGGCACTTGCTTGGTGGCCCGCAATTCACGGCGATGCTACAGGGCCGTCAATGGCTCGCCAACTGATAGCGCTGCCACCAACGGACCAGTACCGGGCCGTGAGCGGCAGATTTCAGCCAGCAGTGACCAATCACTGCCAGCTGGTGGCCAGCAGTTTCTTAGCACTTGTGTTTTTGCTGGGAAGCACTACTTCCCAGCAATTCGTTCCAACGTGTGAATTGTAAACTCTTTTCGTTTTGCTTTGCCATTTGGTTGAAGTACCTGTTAGAGTTGCAATTTGTATACGTATACGGGGATCCTAACAAAAGTTCCGCACACTGTCCATTTTTGAGAAAAGTGTGAAGTAACGGAAAAAACGTACCCTATTGCCGTTCAATGTACTCCCCTCCGCTGCTAATGACAGCTTGCCGGCAGTGAAGTAGGTCCTGGATGAACCGTAGCACGCCATCTTTGTTCAACTGTCGCATTACTCGGGTAACGTTCAAGCACAGTTCGTCCAGCGTCTCATAGCGGATGTCACAAAGCCAATTTTTTTAATTTTGGGAAAAGTTCAAAATCGGGTGGACTGAGATCAGGGTTGTATGGTGGGTGGGATAAAGTTTCCCAGCCATATTACGACAAAAGTCCCCGCACCTACGTTGCACCATGACACGATGTGTTGTCATGCAGCATGATCGTTCCCGCTTCCAACAAGTTGGGGCGATTTCGACGAATTTTTGGTTTCAACTTTGTCTTCAGAAAGTCACAGTAGTATTGTATGGTGACATTTCGCCAAACCGACACTCGACCAGAGACCACAATATCCTGGCCATCATACGCAAAAATCATCATTTGGTTCACTTTGGATTCTTGCCGACGACACTTTGATTTGAGGGACGTGGGGAACTTAGACGCCTCTATTTCGCTGGTTGTGACTTCAGTTCAGGCTCAAAATCACGGGTTCAAGTCTCACTAATTGCGACAATTCTGATCAGAAATCCCTTCCTTTCGAACCTGTGGAGGTGATCATGTGCGATTCTCACTCTGGCGTCCTTCTGCTTGGGGGTGAGTTGATGGCGCACTCAATGCGCGGTGATTTTTCTTTTTCCCAGTGAGTCAGTCAAAATTCGGTGAGCAGACATGGTGGACAAATTTGCCTGATGAGCAATCCCCTGTTCTTTCAAAATGCGATTCTCTTCGAGAAGCGTTGCAGCAATGGTGGACAAATCTGCCTGATGAGCAATCCCCCTGTTCTTTCAAAATGCGATTCTCTTCGAGAAGCGTTGCAGCAATGGTGGATAAATTTGCCTGATGAGCAATCCCCTGTTCTTTCAAACTGCGATTCTCTTCGAGAAGCGTTGCAGCAATGGTGGACAAATCTGCCTGATGAGCAATCCACCTGTTCTTTCAAAATGCGATTCTCTTCGAGAAGCGTTGCAGCAATGGTGGATAAATTTGCCTGATGAGCAATCCCCTGTTCTTTCAAAATGCGATTCTCTTCGAGAAGCGTTGCAGCAATGGTGGACAAATCTGCCTGATGAGCAATCCCCCTGTTCTTTCAAAATGCGATTCTCTTCGAGAAGCGTTGCAGCAATGGTGGACAAATCTGCCTGATGAGCAATCCCCCTGTTCTTTCAAAATGCGATTCTCTTCGAGAAGCGTTGCAGCAATGGTGGATAAATTTGCCTGATGAGCAATCCCCTGTTCTTTCAAACTGCGATTCTCTTCGAGAAGCGTTGCAGCAATGGTGGACAAATTTACCTGATGAGCAATCCCCTGTTCTTTCAAAATCCGATTCTCTTCGAGAAGCGTTGCAGCAATGGTGGACAAATCTGCCTGATGAGCAATCCCCCTGTTCTTTCAAAATGCGATTCTCTTCGAGAAGCGTTGCAGCAATGGTGGATAAATTTGCCTGATGAGCAATCCCCTGTTCTTTCAAACTGCGATTCTCTTCGAGAAGCGTTGCAGCAATGGTGGATAAATTTGTCCGATGAGCAATCCTCTGTTCTTTCAAACTGAGATTCTCTTCGAGAAACGTTGCGGCAATGGTGACAGATGTGTTTTTCTGTCACCGTTTGAGGTCGACTTGATCGGTGATCATCTTCGATGCTATTTCTGTCCTACCGAAAGCGCGATGCCCAGTGAGAAACTGTCATCAAGAGTTTCTTCTCTACAAATTTGTTGCAAGACATTGTGGATCTGTGTCGGAGTTCTCCCCGCAGAGTTTCTATTTTCACGTGCGAGCGCTGGTCTAACGCCGCGACTCGACACGTTTATATTAACGTTACCCTCGTAGCACAAAGTCCTCGTAGTTGGACTTTGTGCTGAACTTTTTCTTATTACCCTCGTAGTTGCAAATGCTTGTGTAGGACTTTGTGCTGAAGTTTTTCTTATTACCCTCGTAGTCGCAAATGCTTGTGTAGGACTTTGTGCTGAACTTTTTCTTATTACCCTCGTAGTCGCAAATGCTTGTGTTGGACTTTGTGCTGAAGTTTTTCTTATTACCCTCGTAGTTGCAAATGCTTGTGTAGGACTTTGTGCTGAAGTTTTTCTTATTACCCTCGTAGTCGCAAATGCTTGTGTAGGACTTTGTGCTGAACTTTTCTTATTACCCTCGTAGTCGCAAATGCTTGTGTTGGACTTTGTGCTGAACTTTTTCTTATTACCCTCGTAGTTGCAAATGCTTGTGTAGGACTTTGTGCTGAAGTTTTTCTTATTACCCTCGTAGTCGCAATGCTTGGGTAGGACTTTGTGCTGAACTTTTTCTTTTTACCCTCGTAGTTGCAAATGCTTGTGTAGGACTTTGTGCTGAAGTTTTTCTTTTTACCCTCGTAGTTGCAAATGCTTGTGTAGGACTTTGTGCTGAAGTTTTTCTTTTTACCCTCGTAGTTGCAAATGCTTGTGTAGGACTTTGTGCTGAACTTTTTCTTATTACCCTCGTAGTTGCAAATGCTTGTGTAGGACTTTGTGCTGAAGTTTTTCTTATTACCCTCGTAGTCGCAATGCTTGGGTAGGACTTTGTGCTGAACTTTTTCTTTTTACCCTCGTAGTCGCAATGCTTGTGTTGGACTTTGTGCTGAACTTTTTCTTTTTACCCTCGTAGTTGCAAATGCTTGTGTAGGACTTTGTGCTGAAGTTTTTCTTATTACCCTCGTAGTCGCAATGCTTGTGTTGGACTTTGTGCTGAACTTTTTCTTTTTACCCTCGTAGTTGCAAATGCTTGTGTAGGACTTTGTGCAGAACTTTTTCTTATTACCCTCGTAGTCGCAAATGCTTGTGTTGGACTTTGTGCTGAAGTTTTTCTTATTACCCTCGTAGTCGCAATGCTTGTATTGGACTTTGTGCTGAACTTTTTCTTTTTACCCTCGTAGTTGCAAATGCTTGTGTAGGACTTTGTGCTGAAGTTTTTCTTATTACCCTCGTAGTCGCAAATGCTTGTGTTGGACTTTGTGCTGAACTTTTTCTTATTACCCTCGTAGTCGCAAATGCTTGTGTTGGACTTTGTGCTGAACTTTTTCTTATTACCCTCGTAGTTGCAAATGCTTGTGTAGGACTTTGTGCTGAAGTTTTTCTTATTACCCTCGTAGTCGCAAATGCTTGTGTTGGACTTTGTGCTGAACTTTTTCTTATTACCCTCGTAGTCGCAATGCTTGTGTTGGACTTTGTGCTGAACTTTTTCTTTTTACCCTCGTAGTTGCAAATGCTTGTGTAGGACTTTGTGCAGAAATTTTTCTTATTACCCTCGTAGTCGCAAATGCTTGTGTTGGACTTTGTGCTGAACTTTTTCTTATTACCCTCGTAGTCGCAATGCTTGTATTGGACTTTGTGCTGAACTTTTTCTTTTTACCCTCGTAGTTGCAAATGCTTGTGTAGGACTTTGTGCTGAAGTTTTTCTTATTACCCTCGTAGTCGCAAATGCTTGTGTTGGACTTTGTGCTGAACTTTTTCTTATTACCCTCGTAGTCGCAAATGCTTGTGTTGGACTTTGTGCTGAACTTTTTCTTATTACCCTCGTAGTCGCAAATGCTTGTGTTGGACTTTGTGCTGAACTTTTTCTTATTACCCTCGTAGTCGCAAATGCTTGTGTTGGACTTTGTGCTGAACTTTTTCTTATTACCCTCGTAGTTGCAAATGCTTGTGTAGGACTTTGTGCTGAACTCTTTCTTTTACCCTCGTAGTCGCAAATGCTTGTGTTGGACTTTGTGCTGAACTTTTTCTTATTACCCTCGTAGTTGCAAATGCTTGTGTAGGACTTTGTGCTGAACTTTTTCTTATTACCCTCGTAGTTGCAAATGCTTGTGTTGGACTTTGTGCTGAACTTTTTCTTATTACCCTCGTAGTTGCAAATGCTTGTGTTGGACTTTGTGCTGAACTTTTTCTTATTACCCTCGTAGTTGCAAATGCTTGTGTAGGACTTTGTGCTGAACTTTTCTTTTTTACCCTCGTAGTCGCAAATGCTTGTGTAGGACTTTGTGCTGAAGTTTTTCTTATTACCCTCGTAGTCGCAAATGCTTGTGTTGGACTTTGTGCTGAACTTTTTCTTATTACCCTCGTAGTTGCAAATGCTTGTGTAGGACTTTGTGCTGAACTTTTTCTTTTTACCCTCGTAGTTGCAAATGCTTGTGTAGGACTTTGTGCTGAAGTTTTTCTTATTACCCTCGTAGTCGCAAATGCTTGTGTTGGACTTTGTGCTGAACTTTTTCTTATTACCCTCGTAGTTGCAAATGCTTGTGTTGGACTTTGTGCTGAACTTTTTCTTATTACCCTCGTAGTCGCAAATGCTTGTGTTGGACTTTGTGCTGAACTTTTTCTTATTACCCTCGTAGTCGCAAATGCTTGTGTTGGACTTTGTGCTGAACTTTTTCTTATTACCCTCGTAGTTGCAAATGCTTGTGTAGGACTTTGTGCTGAACTTTTTCTTTTTACCCTCGTAGTCGCAAATGCTTGTGTTGGACTTTGTGCTGAACTTTTTCTTATTACCCTCGTAGTTGCAAATGCTTGTGTAGGACTTTGTGCTGAACTTTTTCTTATTACCCTCGTAGTTGCAAATGCTTGTGTTGGACTTTGTGCTGAACTTTTTCTTATTACCCTCGTAGTTGCAAATGCTTGTGTTGGACTTTGTGCTGAACTTTTTCTTATTACCCTCGTAGTTGCAAATGCTTGTGTAGGACTTTGTGCTGAACTTTTTCTTTTTACCCTCGTAGTCGCAAATGCTTGTGTAGGACATTGTGCTCTGTTGAACATGGTAATTGGAAATGTCTGTGCGTATGGACTTTGTCTAGCTACGAACAATAGATTCACTCACACGATCGATGTTTTCATGGGATGCTCTTTGTCCACAAATTCTCTCTTCATCCAACGCTGACGCTGTCTCCATAAATTTCTTGTGCCACTTGAGAATTGACGGACGTGATGTTGGATTTTTAATCCTATGATTTCGCCGAGTCTGTGTATCCGATTTTGTTTCAATAAACCAGGTTACGGATTGCGACGTTTCTTGAAGAGCAGCCATTCGTTTTATTTAACAAAAATAGTCACATCAAGAGAATAGCTGAAATTACACAAATGCAATGTCGATGCAGACTTTGATAATAATCACTGCGAGCAATATGATCAAATTGTCCCATTTATTGCATTTGTCATTAATTTAAAAACTTGTAAACGGACCTATGTGGACACCCTCTAGGTTAGATTGAGAACATAGATGTCGAAAAGGTGTATTGGGGCCGGCTCAGAACTCTTTACGGAACCATATGACAATGTCAGGACGAATTGGATTGTTTGGTATGTGAAAGAAGTATTCGTCCAACAAGCCAAGAGGAACAGGTCACTGTTTTGCAGGCCGAGGGGAGAAACATATTGTAGAACATTTAAAATAAAACTCGTGTGGAGTATTCCACGACGCTTACAGACCATCATAAGGGCCAAACGCTTCAGCACAAAATATTATACACCAATGAGCAAATCCATTATAACCACCCACTAGCCTAGAGAAATGAGCCGGCTTTGAGACCGAACAGTGGCGCAGGTGAAATTCACAGAGCAGTATTTATACAACACGAGGACCGGCTTTCGGTTAGTAGAGTGTTCGGAGTCCAAATGGGAAAAGCTGCTAATTTGTCGAACTTTGATAGAGAACAAATTGTCTTAGCACGGCGCTTTGGAACTACGATCCCGGAAACGGCACGGTTTGCGGGTTGTTCACGGGCCGCTGTAGTGAGTACGTATCGAAAGTGGTGCACATAGGACCAAACGACGAAACGTCGTACAACCGTGTGTCGTCCACCGTCGTACAACCGTGTGTCGTCCACCGTCGTACAACCGTGTGTCGTCCACCGTCGTACAACCGTGTGTCGCCCACCGTCGTACAACCGTGTGTATCCACTGTCGTACAACCGTGTGTCGTCCGCCGTCGAACATCCGTGTGACGTCCACCGTCGTACAACCGTGTGTCGTACCACCGTCGTACAACCGAGTGTCGTCCACCGTCGTACAACCGTGTGTCGTCCACCGTCGTACAACCGTGTGTCGTCCACTGTCGTACAACCGTGTGTGTATCCACCGTCGTACAACCGTGTGTCGTCCACCGTCGTACAACCGTGTGACGTCCACCGTCGTACAACCGTGTGTATCCACTGTCGTACAACCGTGTGTCGTCCACCGTCGTACAACCGTCAGTCGTCCACCGTCGTACAACCGTGTGTCGTCCACCGTCGTACAACCGTGTGTCGTCCGCCGTCGAACAACCGTGTGACGTCCACCGTCGTACAACCGTGTGTCATCCACCGTCGTACAACCGTGTGTCGTCCACCGTCGTACAACCGTGTGTCGTCCACCGTCGTACAACCGTGTGACGTCCACCGTCGTACAACCGTGTGTGACGTCCACCGTCGTACAACCGTGTGTCGTCCGCCGTCGAACAACCGTGTGACGTCCACCGTCGTACAACCGTGTGTATCCACTGTCGTACAACCGTGTGTCGTCCACCGTCGTACAACCGTGTGACGTCCACCGTCGTACAACCGTGTGTATCCACTGTCGTACAACCGTGTGTCGTCCACCGTCGTACAACCGTGTGTATCCACTGTCGTACAACCGTGAGTCGTCCACCGTCGTACAACCGTGTGTCGTCCACCGTCGTACAACCGTGTGACGTCCACCGTCGTACAACCGTGTGACGTCCACCGTCGTACAACCGTGTGTATCCACCGTCGTACAACCGTGTGACGTCCACCGTCGTACAACCGTGTGTATCCACTGTCGTACAACCGTGTGTCGTCCACCGTCGTACAACCGTGTGACGTCCACCGTCGTACAACCGTGTGTATCCACTGTCGTACAACCGTGTGTCGTCCACCGTCGTACAACCGTGTGTCGTCCACCGTCGTGCAACCGTGTGTATCCACTGTCGTACAACCGTGTGTATCCACTGTCGTACAACCGTGTGACGTCCACCGTCGTACAACCGTGTGACGTCCACCGTCGTACAACCGTGTGTATACACTGTCGTACAACCGTGTGTCGTCCACCGTCGTACAACCGTGTGCATCCACTGTCGTACAACCGTGTGACGTCCACCGTCTTACAACTGTGTGTCGTCCACCGTCGTACAACCGTGTGCATCCACTGTCGTACAACCGTGTGTCGTCCACCGTCGTACAACCGTGTGACGTCCACCGTCGTACAACCGTGTGTCGTCCACCGTCGTACAACCGTGTGTCATCCACTGTCGTACAACCGTGTGTCGTCCACCGTCGTACAACCGTGTGACGTCCACCGTCGTACAACCGTGTGTATCCACTGTCGTACAACCGTGTGTCGCCCACCGTCGTACAACCGTGTGTATCCACTGTCGTACAACCGTGTGTCATCCACCGTCGTACAACCGTGTGTCGTCCGCCGTCGAACAACCGTGTGACGTCCACCGTCGTACAACCGTGTGTATCCACCGTCGTACAACCGTGTGTCGTCCACCGTCGTACAACTGTGTGATGTCCACTGTCGTACAACCGTGTGTCGTACAACCGTGTGTCGTACAACCGTGTGTACAACCGTGTGTGGCCCACCGTCGTACAACCGTGTGTCGTCCACCGTCGTACAACCGTGTGACGTCCACCGTCGTACAACCGTGTGTCGTCCACCGTCGTACAACCGTGTGTCGTCCACCGTCGTACAACTGTGTGACGTCCACCGTCGTACAACCGTGTGTCGTCCACCGTCGTACAACCGTGTGTCGTCCACCGTCGTACAACCGTGTGTCGTCCACCGTCGTACAACCGTGTGTACAACCGTGTGTCGCCCACCGTCGTACAACCGTGTGTATCCACTGTCGTACAACCGTGTGTCGTCCGCCGTCGAACATCCGTGTGACGTCCACCGTCGTACAACCGTGTGTCATCCACCGTCGTACAACCGTGTGTCGTCCACCGTCGTACAACCGTGTGTCGTCCACCGTCGTACAACCGTGTGTAATCACTGTCGTACAACCGTGTGTCGTCCACCGTCGTACAACTGTGTGACGTCCACCGTCGTACAACCGTGTGTCGTACAACCGTGTGTACAACCGTGTGTCGCCCACCGTCGTACAACCGTGTGTCGTCCACCGTCGTACAACCGTAAGACGTCCACCGTCGTACAACCGTGTGTCGTCCACCGTCGTACAACCGTGTGTCGTCCGCCGTCGAACAACCGTGTGACGTCCACCGTCGTACAACTGTGTGTATTTACTGTCGTACAACCGTGTGTCGTCCACCGTCGTACAACCGTGTGTCGTCCGCCGTCGAACAACCGTGTGACGTCCATCGTACAACTGTGTGTATTTACTGTCGTACAACCGTGTGTCGTCCACCGTCGTACAACCGTGTGTATCCACTGTCGTACAACCGTGTGTCGTCCACCGTCGTACAACTGTGTGACGTCCACCGTCGTACAACCGTGTGTCGTACAACCGTGTGTACAACCGTGTATCGCCCACCGTCGTACAACCGTGTGTCGTCCACCGTCGTACAACCGTGTGACGTCCACCGTCGTACAACCGTGTGTCGTCCACCGTCGTACAACCGAGTGTCGTCCACCGTCGTACAACCGTGTGTCGTCCACCGTCGTACAACCGTGTGTCGTCCACCGTCGTACAACCGTGTGTATCCACTGTCGTACAACCGTGTGTCGTCCACCGTCGTACAACCGTGTGTCGTCCACCGTCGTACAACCGTGTGTCGTCCACCGTCGTACAACCGTGTGTCGTCCACCGTCGTACAACCGTGTGTCGTCCGCCGTCGAACAACCGTGTGACGTCCACCGTCGTACAACCGTGTGTCATCCACCGTCGTACAACCGTGTGTTGTCCACCGTCGTACAACCGTGTGTCGTCCACCGTCGTACAACCGTGTGTCGTCCACCGTCGTACAACCGTGTGACGTCCACCGTCGTACAACCGTGTGTATCCACTGTCGTACAACCGTGTGTCGTCCACCGTCGTACAACCGTGTGTATCCACTGTCGTACAACCGTGTGTCGTCCACCGTCGTACAACCGTGTGTCGTCCACCGTCGTACAACCGTGTGTCGTCCACCGTCGTACAACCGTGTGACGTCCACCGTCGTACAACCGTGTGACGTCCACCGTCGTACAACCGTGTGTATCCACCGTCGTACAACCGTGTGACGTCCACCGTCGTACAACCGTGTGTCGTCCACCGTCGTACAACCGTGTGTCGTCCACCGTCGTACAACCGTGTGACGTCCACCGTCGTACAACCGTGTGTATCCACTGTCGTACAACCGTGTGTCGTCCACCGTCGTACAACCGTGTGTCGTCCACCGTCGTACAACCGTGTGTCGTCCACCGTCGTACAACCGTGTGTATCCACCGTCGTACAACCGTGTGTATCCACTGTCGTACAACCGTGTGACGTCCACCGTCGTACAACCGTGTGACGTCCACCGTCGTACAACCGTGTGTCGTACACCGTCGTACAACCGTGTGTCGTCCACCGTCGTACAACCGTGTGTATCCACTGTCGTACAACCGTGTGACGTCCACCGTCGTACAACCGTGTGACGTCCACCGTCGTACAACCGTGTGTATCCACTGTCGTACAACCGTGTGTCGCCCACCGTCGTACAACCGTGTGTATCCACTGTCGTACAACCGTGTGTCATCCACCGTCGTACAACCGTGTGTCGTCCGCCGTCGTACAACCGTGTGACGTCCACCGTCGTACAACCGTGTGTATCCACTGTCGTACAACCGTGTGTCGTCCACCGTCGTACAACTGTGTGATGTCCACTGTCGTACAACCGTGTGTCGTACAACCGTGTGTACAACCGTGTGTCGCCCACCGTCGTACAACCGTGTGTCGTCCACCGTCGTACAACCGTGTGACGTCCACCGTCGTACAACCGTGTGTCGTCCACCGTCGTACAACCGTGTGTCGTCCACCGTCGTACAACTGTGTGACGTCCACCGTCGTACAACCGTGTGTCGTACAACCGTGTGTACAACCGTGTGTCGCCCACCGTCGTACAACCGTGTGTCGTCCACCGTCGTACAACCGTGTGACGTCCACCGTCGTACAACCGTGTGTCGTCCACCGTCGTACAACCGTGTGTCGTCCACCGTCGTACAACCGTGTGACGTCCACCGTCGTACAACCGTGTGTCGTCCACCGTCGTACAACTGTGTGACGTCCACCGTCGTACAACCGTGTGTACAACCGTGTGTCGCCCACCGTCGTACAACCGTGTGTCGTCCACCGTCGTAGAACCGTGTGACGTCCACCGTCGTACAACCGTGTGTCGTCCACCGTCGTACAACCGTGTGTCGTCCGCCTTCGAACAACCGAGTGACGTCCACCGTCGTACAACCGTGTGTATCCACTGTCGTACAACCGTGTGTCGTCCACCGTCGTACAACCGTGTGTCGACCACCGTAGTACAACCGTGTGAATCCACTGTCGTACAACCGTGTGTCGTCCACCGTCGTACAACCGTGTGTCGTCCACCGTCGTACAACCGTGTGTCGTCCACCGTCGTGCAACCGTCGTACAACCGTGTGTCGTCCACCGTCGTACAACCGTGTGTCGTCCACCGTCGTACAACTGTGTGACGTCCACCGTCGTACAACCGTGTGTTGTACAACCGTGTGGGCAACCGTGTGTCGTCCACCGTCGTACAACCGTGTGTCGTCGACCGTCGTACAACCGTGTGACGTCCACCGTCGTACAACCGTGTGTCGTTAACCGTCGTACAACCATGTGTCGTCCGCCGTCGAACAATCGTGTGACGTCCACCGTCGTACAACCGTGTGTCATCCACCGTCGTACAACCGTGTGTCGTCCACCGTCGTACAACCGTGTGTCGTCCACCGTCGTACAACCGTGTGTATGCACTGTCGTACAACCGTGTGTCGTCCACCGTCGTACAACCGTGAGTCGTCCACCGTCGTACAACCGTGTGTCGTCCACCGTCGTACAACCGTGTGTCGTTTACCGTGGTACAACCGTGTGTCGTCCACCGTCGTACAACCGTGTGTATCCACTGTCGTACAACCGTGTGTCGTCCACCGTCGTACAACCGTGTGCATCCACTGTTGTACAACCGTGTGTCGTCCACCGTCGTACAACCGTGTGACGTCCACCGTCGTACAACCGTGTGACGTCCACCGTCGTACAACCGTGTATATCCACTGTCGTACAACCGTGTGTCGTCCACCGTCGTACAACCGTGTGACGTCCACCGTCGTACAACCGTGTGACGTCCACCGTCGTACAACCGTGTGTCGTCCACCGTCGTACAACCGTGAGTCGTCCACCGTCGTACAACCGTGTGTCGTCCACCGTCGTACAACCGCGTGTATCCACTGTCGTACAACCGTGTGTCGTCCACCGTCGTACAACCGTGTGACGTCCACCGTCGTACAACCGTGTGTCGTACAACCGTGTGTACAACCGTGTGTCACCCACCGTCGTACAACCGTGTGACGTCCACCGTCGTACAACCGTGTGTATCCACTGTCGTACAACCGTGTGTCGTCCACCGTCGTACAACCGTGAGTCGTCCACCGTCGTACAACCGTGTGTCGTCCACCGTCGCACAACCGTGTGTCGTCCACCGTCGTACAACCGTGTGTATCCACTGTCGTACAACCGTGTGTCGTCCACCGTCGCACAACCGTGTGACGTCCACCCTCGTACAACCGTGTGTATCCACTGTCGTACAACCGTGTGTCGTCCACCGTCGTACAACCGTGTGTCGTCCACCGTCGCACAACCGTGTGTCGTCCACCGTCGTACAACCGTGTGTCGTCCACCGTCTTACAACCGTGTGTATCCACTGTCGTACAACCGTCTGTCGTCCACCGTCGTACAACTGTGTGTATCCACTGTCGTACAACCGTGTGTCGTCCACCGTCGTACAACCGTGTGTTCGTCCACCGTCGTACAACCTAGTGTCGTCCACCGTCGTACAACCGTGTGTCGTACAACCGTGTGTACAACCGTGTGTCGCCCACCGTCTTACAACCGTGTGTCGTCCACCGTCGTACAACCGTGTGACGTCCACCGTCGTACAACCGTGTGTCGTCCACCGTCGTACAACCGTGTGTCGTCCGCCGTCGTACAACCGTGTGTCGTCCACCGTCGAACAACCGTGTGTCATCCACCTTCGTACAACCGTGTGTCGTCCACCGTCGTACAACCGTGTGTCGTCCACCGTCGTACAACCGTGTGTCGTCCACCGTCGTACAACCGTGTGACGTCCACCGTCGTACAACCGTGTGTCGTCCACCGTCGTACAACCGTGTGTCGTCCACCGTCGTACAACCGTGTGTCGTCCACCGTCGTACAACCGTGTGTCGTCCACCGTCGTACAACCGTGTGACGTCCACCGTCGTACAACCGTGTGTATCCACCGTCGTACAACCGTGTGTCGTCCACCGTCGTACAACCGTGTGTCGTCCACCGTCGTACAACCGTGTGATCCACCGTCGTACAACCGTGTGTCGTCCACCGTCGTACAACCGTGTGTCGTCCACCGTCGTACAACCGTGTGTCGTCCACCGTCGTACAACCGTGTGTCGTCCACCGTCGTACAACCGTGTGTCGTCCACCGTCGTACAACCGTGTGTCGTCCACCGTCGTACAACCGTGTGACGTCCACCGTCGTACAACCGTGTGTCGTCCACCGTCGTACAACCGTGTGTCGTCCACCGTCGTACAACCGTGTGACGTCCACCGTCGTACAACCGTGTGTCGTCCACCGTCGTACAACCGTGTGTCGTCCACCGTCGTACAACCGTGTGTCGTCCACCGTCGTACAACCGTGTGACGTCCACCGTCGTACAACCGTGTGTCGTCCACCGTCGTACAACCGTGTGTCGTCCACCGTCGTACAACCGTGTGTCGTCCACCGTCGTACAACCGTGTGTCGTCCACCGTCGTACAACCGTGTGACGTCCACCGTCGTACAACCGTGTGTCGTCCACCGTCGTACAACCGTGTACAACCGTGTGTCGTCCACCGTCGTACAACCGTGTGTCGTCCACCGTCGTACAACCGTGTGTCGTCCACCGTCGTACAACCGTGTGACGTCCACCGTCGTACAACCGTGTGTCGTCCACTGTCGTACAACCGTGTGTCGTCCACCGTCGTACAACCGTGTGTCGTCCACCGTCGTACAACCGTGTGTCGTCCACCGTCGTACAACCGTGTGTCGTCCACCGTCGTACAACCGTGTGACGTCCACCGTCGTACAACCGTGTGTCGTCCACCGTCGTACAACCGTGTGTCGTCCACCGTCGTACAACCGTGTGTCGTCCACCGTCGTACAACCGTGTGTCGTCCACCGTCGTACAACCGTGTGTCGTCCACCGTCGTACAACCGTGTGTCGTCCACCGTCGTACAACCGTGTGTCGTCCACCGTCGTACAACCGTGTGTCGTCCACCGTCGTACAACCGTGTGTCGTCCACCGTCGTACAACCGTGTGTCGTCCACCGTCGTACAACCGTGTGTCGTCCACTGTCGTACAACCGTGTGTCGTCCACCGTCGTACAACCGTGTGACGTCCACCGTCGTACAACCGTGTGACGTCCACCGTCGTACAACCGTGTGTCGTCCACCGTCGTACAACCGTGTGTCGTCCACCGTCGTACAACCGTGTGTCGTCCACCGTCGTACAACCGTGTGACGTCCACCGTCGTACAACCGTGTGTCGTCCACCGTCGTACAACCGTGTGTCGTCCACCGTCGTACAACCGTGTGACGTCCACCGTCGTACAACCGTGTGACGTCCACCGTCGTACAACCGTGTGTCGTCCACCGTCGTACAACCGTGTGTCGTCCACCGTCGTACAACCGTGTGTATCCACTGTCGTACAACCGTGTGTCGTCCACCGTCGTACAACCGTGTGTCGTCCACCGTCGTACAACCGTGTGTCGTCCACCGTCGTACAACCGTGTGACGTCCACCGTCGTACAACCGTGTGTCCACCGTCGTACAACCGTGTCGTCCACCGTCGTACAACCTATCCACTGTCGTACAACCGTGTGTCGTCCACCGTCGTACAACCGTGTGTCCACCGTCGTACAACCGTGTGTCGTCCACCGTCGTACAACCGTGTGTCGTCCACCGTCGTACAACTGTGTGTCGTCCACCGTCGTACAACTGTGTGAGGTCCACCGTCGTACAACCGTGTGTCGTACAACCGTGTGTACAACCGTGTGTCGCCCACCGTCGTACAACCGTGTGACGTCCACCGTCGTACAACCGTGTGTATCCACAGTCGTACAACCGTGTGTCATCCACCGTCGTACAACCGTGAGTCGTCCACCGTCGTACAACCGTGTGTCGTCCACCGTCGCACAACCGTGTGTCGTCCACCGTCGTACAACCGTGTGTATCCACTGTCGTACAACCGTGTGTCGTCCACCGTCGCACAACCGTGTGACGTCCACCGTCGTACAACCGTGTGTATCCACTGTCGTACAACCGTGTGTCGTCCACCGTCGTACAACCGTGAGTCGTCCACCGTCGCACAACCGTGTGTCGTCCACCGTCGTACAACCGTGTGTCGTCCACCGTCGTACAACCGTGTGTATCCACTGTCGTACAACCGTCTGTCGTCCACCGTCGTACAACTGTGTGTATCCACTGTCGTACAACCGTGTGTCGTCCACCGTCGTACAACCGTGTGTATCCACTGTCGTACAACCTAGTGTCGTCCACCGTCGTACAACCGTGTGTCGTACAACCGTGTGTACAACCGTGTGTCGCCCACCGTCTTACAACCGTGTGTCGTCCACCGTCGTACAACCGTGTGACGTCCACCGTCGTACAACCGTGTGTCGTCCACCGTCGTACAACCGTGTGTCGTCCGCCGTCGTACAACCGTGTGTCGTCCGCCGTCGAACAACCGTGTGTACAACCGTGTGTCGCCCACCGTCTTACAACCGTGTGAATCCGCCGTCGTACAACCGTGTGTCGTCCGCCGTCGAACAACCGTGTGTCGTCCACCGTCGTACAACCGTGTGTCGTCCACCGTCGTACAACCGTGTGTCGTCCACCGTCGTACAACCGTGTGTATCCACTGTCGTACAACCGTGTGTCGTCCACCGTCGTACAACTGTGTGTCGTCCACCGTCGTACAACTGTGTGAGGTCCACCGTCGTACAACCGTGTGTCGTACAACCGTGTGTACAACCGTGTGTCGCCCACCGTCGTACAACCGTGTGACGTCCACCGTCGTACAACCGTGTGTATCCACAGTCGTACAACCGTGTGACATCCACCGTCGTACAACCGTGTGTCGTCCGCCGTCGTACAACCGTGTGTCGTCCACCGTCGTACAACCGTGTGTCGTCCACCGTCGTACAACCGTGTGTCGTCCACCGTCGTACAACCGTCTGTCGTCCACCGTCGTACAACCGTGTGTATCCACTGTCGTACAACCGTGTGTCGTCCACCGTCGTACAACCGTGTGTCGTCCACTGTCGTACAACCGTGTGTATCCACTGTCGTACAACCGTCTGTCGTCCACCGTCGTACAACCGTGTGTCGTCCACCGTCGTACAACCGTGTGTATCCACTGTCGTACAACCGTGTGTCGTCCACCGTCGTACAACTGTGTGTCGTCCACCGTCGTACAACTGTGTGAGGTCCACCGTCGTACAACCGTGTGTCGTACAACCGTGTGTACAACCGTGTGTCGCCCACCGTCGTACAACCGTGTGACGTCCACCGTCGTACAACCGTGTGTATCCACAGTCGTACAACCGTGTGACATCCACCGTCGTACAACCGTGTGTCGTCCGCCGTCGTACAACCGTGTGTCGTCCACCGTCGTACAACCGTGTGTCGTCCACCGTCGTACAACCGTGTGTCGTCCACCGTCGTACAACCGTCTGTCGTCCACCGTCGTACAACCGTGTGTATCCACTGTCGTACAACCGTGTGTCGTCCACCGTCGTACAACCGTGTGTCGTCCACCGTCGTACAACCGTGTGTATCCACTGTCGTACAACCGTCTGTCGTCCACCGTCGTACAACCGTGTGTCGTCCACCGTCGTACAACCGTGTGTATCCACTGTCGTACAACCGTCTGTCGTCCACCGTCGTACAACCGTGTGTATCCACCGTCGTACAACCGTGAGTCGTCCACCGTCGTACAACCGTGTGTCGTCCACCGTCGTACAACCGTGTGTCGTCCACCGTCGTACAACCGTGTGTCGTCCACTGTCGTACAACCGTCTGTCGTCCACCGTCGTACAACCGTGTGTACGTCCACCGTCGTACAACCGTGTGTCGTCCACCGTCGTACAACCGTGTGTATCCACTGTCGTACAACCGTGTGTCGTCCACCGTCGTACAACCGTGTGTCGTCCACCGTCGTACAACCGTGTGTATCCACTGTCGTACAACCGTGTGACGTCCACCGTCGTACAACCGTGTGTCGTCCACCGTCGTACAACCGAGTGTCGTCCACCGTCGTACAACCGTGTGTCGTCCACCGTCGTACAACCGTGTGTCGTCCACCGTCGTACAACCGTGTGTATCCACTGTCGTACAACCGTGTGTCGTCCACTGTCGTACAACTGTGTGACGTCCACCGTCGTACAACCGCGTGTCGTACAACCGTGTGTACAACCGTGTGTCGTCCACCGTCGTACAACCGTGTGTCGTTCGCAGCTCATTGATGCCAGAGGGGAATGGAGACTGTCGCGTATTCTTCATTGCTACAGTGTAAAAAATCACCCGCAGCTACAACAGGGGGGATCATGGCAATGTGTCACAGTTCATCGCAGCCTTCTGCGCATGGGCCTGCGTAGGCGAAGACCCAGCCGTGTTACCCTGCTCACTGCACGTCATCACCAACAACGCATGAAATGGGCCCAAGATAATCGAGATTGGAACGTACATGATTAGAAGAAAGTGGCGTGGTCTGACGAATCAGGATTCTTGGTGCATCACGTAGACGGCCCCGAGCGCAGATACGCGTATTACCAACGGAGGCTATGGCACCGGGATGCACTGTTGTGCGGAAACGGGCTAGGGTCGTTATGCTGTGGGAGATGTTTTCTTGGGACACTTTAGGTCTCGTTATCCCAATAGAACAATCCTTGACAGCTGTCAGGTATCTGAACATCGTTGCGGACCAAGTTCACCCATTCATGGCAACTGTGTTCCCTGCTGGTGATGGCCATTACCAACAGGATAATGCGCCATGGCACACTGCCGGAATCGTCAAGGAGTGGTTCGAGGAACATGCTGGTGACTCATGAGAGAAATACGGGATTACACCATTTAATACAAAATTTGAACATGGCAAATGCGATTTTTTTGGTGTAAATGTGACAAAGATGGCAAGTCAGATAATATCCGAAAATTTTCAAATTTTTAAATAATAGGAAACTTGGGACTTTGGTCGTTCTGGGTGGTGTAGTGGTTAGCATACCCGGGCGCTATCTAAGAGACACGGGTTCGTGTCCCGTTCTAGGACGAACACCAAAAATCGGATTGTCATCTCCAAAATTTGTATGCTGGTGACTTTCTGTTAATGCCCTGGCCTCCAAATCCACCTGACATGAACCCAATCGGACATTTGTGGTTCGACTTAGAAAAAAGGGCTCGGGTTAAATCACCACCACCTCGAAATGCACGGGAACTGGAGAAATCTGCTATTGACATTATGGTACCAGATAACCCAGGATCCCTATCGCCATCTCATCGAATCGATGACTCGCACAGTGGCCGTTGTTTTGCGATCTAAAAAGGGTCCTACAACTTATGAGGTAGGTGGTCATAATCTAATTGCTCATCCGTGTGAGTTATAACGTTAACTGAACAGCGAGATTTCCAGATAGCAAAAGAAACTGGAATGGCGCATGGAAAAATAAGAGGCAAGACGCACGATTTGGAAATGAGCAGGACAGCAGGTACACTGGTGTGCAAAAATTAAGGACGAAGAAGATAAATTAGCATAACAGCCGAACAAGCAGACAGAACGGACCGAAAGACCACTCAGGAGATAGACTAGGGTCCGGTACGGTATGGCATGCGCATATATGCAGCATGACGTAGAGGGGGGGGAGTGTCGGAAGGCTATAAAGCACACAGGCGGTGTACGCGCAGCGATTCGGTGAAAGCTATTGTACGGTGTAAATTGGTTTGAACGACGTCGAGTTGCTGCCACCGTGTGATATGGCCAACAGACAATCCAGTAGACGACATCTGGATGACTTTACCCGAGGTCGCGTCATTGGGAAGTTGGAAGAAGGTCGAAGTGTGACTAGTTTGGCCGAGGAGTTTAGGATCGCTCACAGCATCGTTTCACGAACTTGGAGAGCATTCCAAACGACAGGAACAGCTGTCCGAGAGTTTAGCAGTGGTCGTCCACGAGCAACCACGGCGGCTGACGACCGGTATATTGTCCTACAGGCGAGAAGAGACAGACGGCAGACATCGGAAGAAATCGCAAGGCATATGCAACAGACAACTGGACGTTCGATATCGTATTTTACCGTGGCCAGGAGGCTGCAGAAAGGTGTTCTATTTGCACGACGACCAGTACGGTGTGTGCCATTAACGCCTGCTCATCGGAGACGGCGGTTTCTGTGGGGCCAGGAACACAAGAACTGGACACATCAGCAATGGGGTCGAGTTCTCCTTACGGATGAGAGCCGATTTAGTCTGACGAGCGATTCTGGACGTATACACATCTGGAGAGAGCAGGGAACACGCAATCACATATCCAACATCATCGAAAGGAACCGGTTTGGAGGTGGCGGAGTTCTCGTTCGGGGCGGTATCATGCTTGGTAGCCGTACTGACCTCCACATTTTCCAATGAGGTTCAGTCACTGGTGTCCGCTATCATACCGAGGTTCTCCTGCATTGCGTACGTCTGCTTAGAGGTGTTCTCGGTCCTGAGTTCCTCTTCATGGACGACAACGCTACACCTCATCGTACAGTGGCTACAACAGAGCTGTTGGAGAGTGAAGATATTCAACGCATGGATTGGCCCGCAAGGTCCCCGGACCTAAGTCCAATCGAACACGTGTGGGACTTCCTCGGGAGACGCTTGGCAGCACGCCACCAGCAACGATTCCGCAGCTGCGATTGGCGCTACAAGAGAAATGGGCCGCGATGCCTCAACAGCTCCTTGACAACCTCGTCCTCAGCATGGACAGTCGTTGTAAAACCTGCAACGCAGTCAGGGGTGATCATATCCCCTACTAAGGACTGGATTTTTCTTGGCAGCTGCCTGTCACATGGACGTTTCTGTCTTCTGTCCAGTTGTGCTCGAAGCTACCTTTTCAATAAAGTGCCTTTGTATCCTTTGGATTCCTTGTTTGGACGGTTTTGCTCACTTGTCCCATATTCTTACATCTTGGGGATCTTATGGTATGATTTGAGTCGACGTGGAGCACTTCTGCACGACGTTACATTCGAAAAACCGTGTCATCCTTAATTTTTGCACGCCAGTGTATTTGAAATTTCATCTAAGGCATTATACAACTCTACCTTACAATGTTTTACACACGTGTATCCTACACTCATGTTACTCCTTGGTTGTTTGAAACTACTTTTTCTTGCTTTCGATAAGCTTGGCTGCACGGTGTGGACGAATTTCATCTGCGTGACAGTTTCTAATTTAAGTAAGAAGATACAGTTACACTAAAGTTATCCTTTTATTACATAGCCACTTTGAAAATGTTTTGGAATATTTACTGTTTTTGCGTTCTTGCCAGTGCCATATGAATCACTTCTCTTTGTTTTCAGACGGACCAATTAACCCTGGAGTGCTTTTATAATTCCAGTGGAAAATCAAATACTACTTTCGTAAGTATTTTATGTCTTTGTTATTCCTTTACACTTTATTCAGGGGCGTATTTAGAGGAAGGAGAGGGCAAGGGGTGCTCGTGAACTTTAATTTTGTTCTGGTGGATTTCAAACACTTCCATTATTCGTCGCCCCTCCACGGAAAAAGTTCTATTTTCTGCTGTGACTCTATTCACTGGATATTTACTATTACAGGTACTATGGATGATGAAAATGTAAATATTTCACAAAGGAGTTACTTTTCGTCAAAGTCATACCTAAAGAACCGCGCTTGTTATCCAACCAATAACAAAGATGAATTGAAGCGTTACGTAATTGAAGCAGCGAACATTTTGAATCTGTGGTTTAACCCTGCCGATTACATAAAATGCAGCCAGCAAAATGTTAATTGAAAAGGCCGTTCCATAAAAACTGAGAGTAATTCTTTTTTGAGTTGGCAACAGGAAAAAAAAAACAAAACAGTCAGCCGACTAATTGAATTAAGGAAATATCTATGGCAACAGTAATGAGCCGTGGCAGACGATTCTGGATTTGTTATTGCGCAGTTGTTTAAGGTACGTCTGCATTTCGCCATGCAGCCGAGTGATTCAGAGTTAAGAAGGAAAATGCGTTGTGTGATAGAATTTTGCAATCGTTTGGGTAAAACGCTTCGTGAAACAGTTGATTTAATGAAAAATACTTACAAAGATAAGTGTTTGGGTGCGTCAAGGATTTTTAGATGGCACCGTGATTTCAAAAACGGATGTTTTTTTTTTTTTTTTGGGCAGAACTCGCTCCTAGGCCTGATCGACCTGAAAGTGTTGTTACGGAGCGTATTGTTTGGGCAATCCTGCAAGAAGATCGTATAATGGCGTGTGAAGACTTAGCGACGTCAATAAATATTTCTAAAAACGTCGGCATTCCGCATCCTACCGGACAAATTACTGTTGCATCGTCGTGTGTGCTTCCACATGGGTTCTTCATCACTTGACGAGAGAGCAATTGTTAGCCAGAGTTTAGGTGTGTCATGAGTGGAAATAAATAATTGCAAAAGGATTTTCTAAACACGGTAATAACTGCCGACGAAACATGGGTCCCCTATTTCGAACCCCCTCACGAAGCGCGCAACGAGTATCTGGAAAAAAAAAAGAAAAACACAAACTCGCCTCCTCTGCAAGAAGTCTGCGAAACCAAATCAGCTGGGAAGGTGGTGATGGTAATTTTCTTTGAAAAATAAAGGTGTAGTTTACCAGCATGCCGTTCCTCCATCAAATTACTGTCAATGCTGAGAATTACATTTCAGTCTTGAAGCGTCTGCGACCGACACATATCGATTAAGCGACCGGATCTGGTGCACATATCGATTAAGCGACCGGATCTGGTGCACATATCGATTAAGCGACCGGAACTGGTGCGTTTTGTTAATTCAGCAAAAAAAAAAAAAAAAATTGTTGAATGAACAAATTTTTTTGTCGATATCATCATCATCAATGTCAACCATTATCAATCCACTGCTGGACGAAGGTCTCCCTAAGTTTCCTCCACAACGGTCTGTCTTGTGCCAGTCTCCTCCATGTCACCCCTGCATACTTTCGAATTTCATCCACCCATCTCCCATGTGGTCTTCTTCTGGGTCTTTTCCTGTCCCTTGGAATCCAATCTAAAATTTCGGCTGTCCATCCATGATCTGTCCTTCTGGCAGCATGTCCAGCCCATTGCCATTTCAGGGATTTAACTCTGATCATGATGTCTTCCACTCTTGTCATTTTTCGGATCCACGAGTTCCTCTTCTTATCTCTCCTGGTTACACCAAGTATGCACCTCTGCATGCTGCTTTGAGTTGTCTGCAGCCTTTGTATGTCTCTTTTAGTTAAGGTCCACGTCTCTGCACCATACGTAAGCACTGGAAGGATGCATTGATCAAACACTTTTCTTTTAAGACATAATGGCATATTTATTGCTCTTGAAAATTATGCTGTTTCTTCCAAAAGCTCTCCAGGCAAGTTTTGTGCGCCGATTAATTTCTTCATCAATGTGACCCTCACTTGATATCTGCTGTCCAAGATAAACGTAATCTCCAGCTTTTCTCCATCAATCGATAAATCTTCATTTCTTGTAAAAGCATTGAACATCACTTTTGTCTTCTGAAAGTTCATTTTTAATCCCACTTCTTTACTCTTGTCAGCAAGTTCCTGGATCATACTCTGCAGCTCTGATGGGGTAGTTGCAAAAATGACTAAGTCATGTATTGTGCTGAAAATTATTGTTGATTCAACAAAATGTATTGATATCATGACAAAACGTTTTGTTCATTTAACAAAATGTATAGGTCCATTTCCGGGAATTTGTTTGATCCAACAATATGTATTGTTATCGTGGAAAAACGTTTAGTTGAATTAACAAAATATAGCCAACGAAATAATTTTGTGTTGCCAACAAAGTAATTCCGATTGAGTTTGGCTATAAAGCAACAAAATAAATCGACGAAACAGCTTAACAAAAGTATTTTATTGTTTCAAACATTTTTTTCCAGTGTGGGCAATTGGACCCTTCACCATGATAACGACCGCCAACATGTGGCTGCTTGTGTTCAACAGTTTCTTACGAAATACACTATTGAAATCATGCCACAGCCTGATTACAGTCCTGACCTCGCCCCGTGCGATTTCTGGTTGTTTCCAACAATGAAGGAGAAGTTCCGTGGTGCAACATTCAACACGGATGCTGAACGTTATTCAAGCTGTGTGTTTATAGGGATCGCTAAAGCAGCTTCCACAAAATGCCTTCGCCCCATGCTTTGCAAAGTTGACTGAACGATAGGACCGTTGCATGTCATCCGAGGGAAGATACTTTGAGAAAGAATAACGAATATCGTGCTGTACCTATATTTGTGCATTTTCTGCGATTTTACTCATAGTTTTATGAAACGGCCGTTGTAAGAGTCTTAGAGTCTTAATCCGAAAACGAATTGGATAATGAATCCCTTAGAACACAAGCTTTTCTTAAACCTTTTGGAGTTTACAACATAAAAGAATCGGCTACATCATTTTTCAACGCAAAAAGATCTTATGAAAAGGTGTGTATTTTCCACGAAGGTGTGTATTTTTCTCAAAATTTTGTTATTTGTATTAACAAATAATATTCCCCCCACTCGTCTTTGTTTAAGGGTGTACCTGAATGGGGGAGGGAATCAGGGCACGAGGAATGCTAAGCCTATCATCTGAGTTGGAAAAACTTTTTTCTGGGTCTCAGTGGCATCTGTGTAGCAGAGCTGAGACGGGCTGAGCCCGAGGCCGAAAGCCTGAAGCAGAGCCCGGGCCCGAATAGGGCTCGGGCTGTAGAATATTTACTACGGTTCGAGCTCGAGCGGGCTCAGGCTCTTAGAGAGAGGGAGAGCGAGGAACTTTTTTTTTTTAATATATAAATGTGATTTTATATGATTTAGCACATGAGGCACTTTATAATCGGCAAATGGAATTCTTCGGCAACTGGTTCTGTTTAAGGAGTGGGCATTCGAGACGGCTATTTATTCCAGGCTTGAGTAGAAAATCGCATTAGTGTGTTTTGGCAAAGAAGAAAAAGCTTCTTCAAGAACTATAGATATTGGATAGTTGATAGTCTACCGTCTATAATTTGCCCCTTATCTCTCTACTCAGTAGCTCCCTGCTAAGTCTATTTAGCAATGCACATATTGCAGCGCATTATTGCGCGATAATATTAGCATTATTTGAGCAACATACAATTGCAGCACCGCCCGATCATTCTGGATGCCCGGCCGCCCGAAGCACTTCACGTGGAAACGAACGGTCAAAGAAAATCGTACAATTACACTGCAAAAATACATAGAGGGCCCTTCCAACCACTACCCATTTGAGAAATACATTGGTTAATTGCAGGAGGAGGAGAGAGTGAAAGTGTGGAAAAGGAGATGTATTTTTATTATTATTATTATTAATGTTGGAGTATGTTACCAGCTCTCGCGCTCGTTCGTGCCCAGGCTCTATCTTGCATTATAAAATTCGGGCTCGGGTGGGCTCGGGCTGATATACCACGGGCTCTGGCTGATATACCACTGGCTTGGGCTGATACACCACGGGCTCGGGCTGATATACCACGGGCTCGGACTGATACACCACGGGCTCGGGATGATATACCACGGGCTCGGGCTGATACACCAATGGCTCGGTCTGATATACCACGGGCTTGGGCTGATACACCACGGGCTCGGGCTGATATACCACGGGCTCAAGCTGATATACCACGGGCTTGGGCTGATACACCACGGGCTCGGGCTGATATACCACGGGCTCGGGCTGATACACCACGGGCTCTGGCTGATATACCACGGGCTCGGGCTGATATACCACGGGCTTGGGCTGATGTACCACGGGCTCGGGCTGATACACCACTGGCTCGGGCTGATATACCACGGGCTCGGGCTGATATACCACGGGCTCGGGCTGATATACCACGGGCTTGGGCTGATATACCACGGGCTTGGGCTGATATACCCCGAGCTCGGGCTGATATACCCCGAGCTCGGGCTGATACACCACGGGCTCGGGCTGATACACCACGGGCTCGGGCTGATATACCACGGGCTCGGGCTGATATACCACGGGTTTGGGCTGATACACCACGGGTTCGGGCTGATATACCCCGGGCTCTGGCTGATATACCACGGGTTTGGGCTGATACACCACGGGCTCGGGCTGATATACCCCGGGCTCGGGCTGATATACCACGGGCTCGGGCTGATATACCACGGGCTCGGGCTGATATACCACGGGCTTGGGCTGATATACCCCGAGCTTGGGCTGATATACCCCGAGCTCGGGCTGATACACCACGGGCTCGGGCTGATACACCACGGGCTCGGGCTGATATACCACGGGCTCGGGCTGATATACCACGGGTTTGGGCTGATACACCACGGGTTCGGGCTGATATACCCCGGGCTCGGGCTGATATACCACGGGCTTGGGCTGATATACCACGGGTTTGGGCTGATACACCACGGGTTCGGGCTGATATATTCCGGGCTCGGGCTGATATACCACGGGCTCGGGCTGATACACAACGGGCTCGAGTTGATATACCACGGGCTCGGGCTGATATACCACGGGCTCGGGCTGATATACCACGGGCTTGGGCTGATATACCACGGGCTCGGGCTCCGAAAATTGAGCCCGAACTCAGTTCTACTGTGTTGCCCTTAGAATGGGGAGGTAGTTTGTGTGCTATAGAGTTTTTCATTTGATTAACAATGAACATATTGTGTACATGAAAACAGAGCTGCTACAAGGATGCTTGAAACACTAAATAATATATGCTTTACACCCGAAAAATCAATATCATTCGTGAGTCTTAACAAAATGCGTTTATTAAAACATTTGAAGGTATTACCCTTTTAACGACCATCACCCTAAAACTTTGTATCACTCTAAAATACTATAACACCCAAAACTGTCTGTTGGTTCCCTTCTTTGTTTAGTAACAAGAGCGATGACTGAATGTGACTCCTGATAATTCCTCTCAGGTTGTGCAAATTTAAAGGAAAGGTAAAGATAAGTAATCTGACTCACTCTAGAGAGGCGTTTCGGCCAGCCATGGTCGTTTGCATGTGCGGGAGTTTTGGGCGTTATGGTCGTTAAAGGGTTAAAATACAGTGTAAACTAAATAAAGAGAAAATAATAGCAACAGCAATTATTTACTTTCTGATGCAATTCAAACTGAAATTAAATTATAATCTCATTTTGCTTACCTTAATATCTCGTATTTCCAAAAGTACTAACAAGTGTTTTGAAACGAGTACCTAAATTTGTCATATATATATACACTGAAGTGCCAGAAAAAACTGGTACAGACGAGCTTATGCAAAATACATAGCAACGTCACCTATGCGCGTACTCGGTTCCGTTCGCCAATGCGTATATAAAGCGATAGACATCCTTGCCAGCTGTCAGAGCTGTTTTCGACATGAGAATGACAAGTAATCACGATTTAAGAGATTTTCAACGCGGTGTCATAGTTGGCGCTCGTGAGATGGGTCATAGTAATTCGGAGGTAGAAACGAAGTTCAGATTTTCACGGACGACCATTGCAAGGGTGTACCGTGACTAAAGGAATTCCAGCAAAACCTCCAAACTACGATACCAGTGTGGCCGTAAAAAGACATTGGGTGAACGTGACCATCGTCGGCTGTCAAGAATCGTTTCACGCGACACTCTCGCAGGTATCATCGGAATTTAATGCTGGAGCCTCAACAAGCATCAGCGTCCGGACTGGGCAACGTACCCTGCACAATATGGGCTTTGGGAGCCGACTCCCAACTCGAGTCTTCTTGATGGGTGCACGACACAGAGCTATGCGCCTCGCTTGGGCACGGCAACACCGCCACTGGACACTTGATGACTGGAAACAAGTAGCCTGGTCTGACGATTCGCGTTTCCAACTGTATCGGGCAGATGGAAGGATTAGTGTGTGGCGCAAACCCCATGAAGCCATGGATCCCGCCTGTCAACAGAGAACTGTACCGGCTGGTCGGGGGTCCGTAATGGTATGGGGTGTGTTTAGCTGGACTTCACTGGGACCCCTGGTACGTCTACAAACGTCTGTGACCGGTCAACGCTATGTGCACATCCTTTCTGACGAGGTACCCCCGTTCATGTCCTGCATTCATGCCTGTTCCAACATGACAATGCGTCTCCACACAAGTGTCGGGACGCCACATTATGGTTAGAGGAGAAGTTATCTGAGTTTGGGGTGTTGCCATTCTCATCCAAGTCCCCAGATCTGAACGTGATAGAACACATTTGGGATGCCATGCAACGCGCTATCGAACACAGGAATCCGAGACCTCGGGATACACTCAAATTGTGGAACGCTCTGCAGGAAGTATGGGGAGCATTGCCTACAGCATATTTCCAGAAGCTACTGGAGTCCATGCCCCGTCGTATTTCTGCAGTCCTGCGCTCCCGTGGGGGACCTACCAAGTATTAGACTGGTGTACCAGTTTTTCTGGCACTTTAGTGTTTACACACACACACGTATACACTGAGGTGCCAAAAAGTTATAGGATAGCGGTATGCAAATTTTTAACTGACGCTGCCGTCGTATAAAATCTTCGACGCACGCCACGATTTTTTCAGTTGCAAGATGTAATCTTGCGAGATAGGTTGAACAACCGGCAGTAGGATTATAGCTAGCCGACATTAATTATCAGAGTTTGAACGAGGCATGGTAGTGGGAGAAGAACAAGTGCTTCCGAAAGAGCGAAGGAAAGAGAGAAATTGGTAGGAAGATAATGACGCATTGAGAAAATACAATAATGAGAGGAATGAGGGTCGCAAGAGAGAGCGAGAGAAAGAGAGGAAAGGATAGAAAAAGGGATGTAGAGGAGACTACAAAGAAAGGGAGGACGGGGAGAAGAGAGAGAGAGAGAGAGAGAGAGAGAGAGAGAGAGAGAGAGAGAGAGAGAGAGAGAGAGAGAGAGAGAGAGAGAGAGAGAGAGAGAGAGAGAACTGGGCATGGTGAAAGATAACTAGAAGGAGGGAAAGTAAAAAGAGATAAAAATCGCGATATAGAGATAACACGACAAAGAAAAGCAGGGGAAGAGAGAAAGGAAAAAAACAAATGCTACACAAAGAGCGAGGGAAAAAGAGAAATTGGCTGGGATATAGTGACGCATGGAGAAAATACAATAATGGGAGGAAGAAGGGTCGCAAAAGAGAAGAGAGAGAGCGAAAGGGAGAGAGAGAACGCGACATAGTGGAAGTAATATGTCACGTTCTCTCCCTTCCTTTAGAAAGAGAGAAAGTAAAGGCGATAAAAGCGCGTTATAAAGAAAACGCTACAAAGAAAAGTAGGTGAAGAACAAGTGCTTCCGAAAGAGCGAAGGAAAGAGAGAAATTGGTGGGAAGATAATGACGCATTGAGAAAATACAATAATGAGAGGAATGAGGGTCGCAAGAGAGAGCGAGAGAAAGAGAGAAAAGGATAGAAAAAGGGATGTGGAGGAAACTATAAAGAAAGGGAGGACGGGGAGAAGAGAGAGAGAGAGAGAGAGAGAGAGAGAGAGAGAGAGAGAGAGAGAGAGAGAGAGAGAGAGAGAGAGGGAGGAAGAGAGAAGGAGAGAACGTGACATAGTGGAAGATAACTAGAATTAGAGAAAGTAAGGGTGATAAAAGCGCGTTATAAAGAAAACGCGACAAAGAAAAGTAGGGGAAGGAAGAAAGGGAAAGAACAAAATGCTACCGAAAGAGCAAGGGAACGAGAGATATTGGCATGGAGGTAATGGCACATAGAGAAAATACAATAATTAGAGGGTGTGAGAGAAAGAGAGGAAAGGACTGAAAGAAGGATACCGAGAAAGAAAGGAAGAGGAGAAGAGAGAGAGAGAAAGAGAGTGGAGGAAGAGTAAGAGAGAATGTAACATGTAATGCGTGATAGAGAAAGAGGATAGAGATAGAGAAAGTTAAAGGAAAAAACAGAATGAGTGCGAGTTAATGCGTGGTAAAAGATGAGGAGGACGAAGGGTTCGAAAAGGGGAGGGAGGGATATATACAGTATATATATGATATTAGCCGATCAACAAATTTCAATAAATTATATATATATATATATACTGTATATATTAATGTAATATTTACATAGAGTGATACTTTTAAAAAAAAATTTAGTGGAAATGGAAAGGCGAGGATCAGGAATTTCAGAAATCGTAATTATGTGAACTGACTCAGTAGCCTACAGAAATCGTACTATGTTCTAATGAATGGCGGAAAACAAGTGTATAATAATGACATTAATTATCTTCTTTTAGGGTGGTGAGAATACAAGCGACGAAATGTGCGATACATTCATCCTTTATTATCCTCGAATTACGACATCGGTGAGCTTTAGTGGACTGCCTTTGACATTTGTAGCAGACCTGGTTGGAGCTCCTGAAAATGGCATGTAAGTATCAAATCACAATCCATATTCACGTACTGTACAACCTAAATAATGGATATTTCCATGCAGAAATGTCGATGCGAGGTTTGTCAACTTGTTTCGCTACCTTTTTTGTGAATTAATATATTTGTGTACTGCTTCGCCATACTTTGACGCTGTGTGTGTACGATGAGCATCACCCACTCATCCCACCGCCCAAACCTACAAGGACTCTATAAAATGAATTTCGGTTGATACAACGGGCATCCGGAAAGTAATACCTCTTCCTTAATAACTTTTGAAAATTTGAAGTGAATTTAATGAACCTGCACTGACATGTACTATAATGAGTTAACAATGGGAGAACAAATTTGTTTCAGAATTGGAAATAAGAATCATGAATGACAGAGAAAAGCAGCGAGCGGTAATTGAATTCCTGCAAAAAAGGGATGTGAGGCTCCAGAAATCCACAGAAGACGCCTTGCGGTGTATGGAGCTGCCACAATCGATATCAGTAATGTCCCAAGATGGATGAAGAGGTTTCCAGAGGGAGAAAGTTCAGTGTCGGACAAACAACGGAGTGGAAGACCCGCAACTGCAGTGACAGATGCCAACAGGCAACGAGGGAAAGACCTCATCACAGCTGATCGTCGTGTCACCATCCAGGAGTTGTGTGATGCAATTAATTGTGGTCATGGTGCTATGGTAACATTAATTAGAGATCTGGGTTACAGAAAAAATTGTTCAAAGTGGATCCTAAAGAACTTAACCAATGAACAACGTGAGCAAAGGGCGGACATGTGCCGGAACCTCTTGGACTGTTATGAAAGAGGGGGTGAGATGTTTTTCTCTAATGTTGTGACGGGGGATGAAACCTGGAAGTTTTTTCATGACCCAGAAACCAAACGTGAGCAAATGTAATGGCACCGTACATCTTCACCTCGACAGAAAAAGGTAAAAACGATTCGTTCCGCCAGGGAAAATGACGGTGACAATTTTCTGGGACAAACGTGGGATCATGTTTGACTTATTTCCTTGAACGGGGTGCAACAATAAACAGCGCTCATTATGTGCAGACATTGAAGAAGCTAATGGACGCTATCAGAAGGAAAAGACGTGACATTCCACTTCATAATGTTGTTTTACACCATGATAATGCACTTCCCGATACCTTAATAGAGACTTCCCAAGCTTTTGCCAAAATGGAGTGAATGGTGATGCCACAACCCCCCCCCCCCCCCTACAGTCCTGATTTGGCTACCTTAGACTTTTTCCTGTTTGGCCCTTTGAAAAACACCCTTCGTGAGAAACGTTTGGACGATGTGACAGACGTTAAGGTGGACGTCAAGTAATTTTGTTTCCTATACTTCCAATGGAAAAAACTTCTGTACACATTTTCTTCACAATTAATGCGTTCCCAGGGATGAAAATTTGAACATCGATTAAAATAACTTCATATTATAACTTGGAATACTTAATATTTTCTAAAACATAACGATAATTATATTAAAAATTGATAACTACTCCTTTGGTGGTGTTGAAACCAGAAAAAAGATGGCGCGACCTGTACTTTGATGACGTCAGTAGGCAAACAAATGTTGGATTGCATAATTATGGTTATGTTTGAAAAAATATTAAGTATTCCAAGTTATAAAATGAAGCTATTTTAATCGATGTTCAAATTTTTATCCTTGGGAACGCATTAATTGTGAAGAAAATGTGTACAGAAGTTTTCTCATTGGAAGTATAGGAAGAAAATCCTTGAGGTCCACCTTAAACTGGCTGTGAACTCATGGGTGAAACGACAGCCTCAGGAATTTTTCCAAAATGGATTTTACCAATGGGTTCAAAGATGGCGGAAATGTACAGAAAGTGATGGACAATACTTTGAATGGGCTAGCATCATTAACAATATGTCCAAGTATTTTGCCACAAAGTTTCACATTCTTACTGCTACAAATAAAAATCTTGTGAGGGACGAATCGTGACTTGCATGATGCCCTTTGTACATAACAAATGTAACAAGAAAGATGACACCGAATTTTCGGGTGTAATAAGCACGTCTTTTGAATCCGTACTGACGCAAATTAAATTTATCAAAGCTATTCAAAGTCAATGGAACCGGTATGGAAAACAATAGATCTGACGAAAGAAAGAAGATTTTCAATCGGGTTTTTAATCCCTCAGATATTGCTGTAAACGGAATCGTGAGCTTACGAACTCTTAGAAACAGAAATATCAACAAAAATAAGATGTGACTTTACGTCCCATGGTGGGATAACCATGCATTATTTTAGGAAGAAAGTATTCTTAAAAGGTTTATCCATATAACCGGTATCGGTCGAAGAAAAAAAAAATTGTCGAGTTTTCAGGAGCCCAAATTTTGCAACAAATACTTCAAAAGCAAAAATTAACACTTATGACCCCTGGTGGCTAAACCATTCCTTACCAAACATTTGAAATTATGTGAAAAATATTTTCCATCAGGTCTTGTAGGCGATACTGGAAGAATTTTTCCAATCAGAGCTTTAGGAGCAGAAATAACGCAGAAAACGCAATTTACCTTTGTGGCCCGTAGCGGAAAGTCTATGATTTACTTGAAAATTTTGAATTTATAGGAAAAACATTTCGCATCGGAAACACTATCCAACAAAGAAGGAATTTTTCAAATCGTACTATTAGAAGTAGAGATATTGACAAAAATAAGATATACATCTACGCCCCCTGGCGTAGAAACCATGCATTATTTTAAGAAGAAAATGTTTCTAAAAGGTTTGTCGACATGAGTAGTATCGGTCTATAAACAACGTTTTTTTTCAATCGAGGATTTAGAACCTCATATTTTGCTGCAAATACATCAGAAGCGGAAATTAAGGTTTACGCCCTCTGGTGGCCAAACCATTTTTTTTTACAAAAAATCAGAAATTATATGCAAACGATTTCCCATAGGGAGCAGTATCCGGTGCAGAAAGAATTTTTCAAATCGGAGATTTACAAGCAGAGATATAGGGAAACACAATTCACCAATACGTCCCCAAGCGCAAAGTCAATGAATTACTTGAAAATTTTAAAATTATATGAAAATTATGTCACACTGAAAACACTATCCAACAAAGAAGGATTTTTTAAAAATCGGACTCCTAGAAGTACAGATATTGACAAAAATATGATATACATCTACGACCTTTGGCGGACAAACTGTGGAATATTTTAAGAAGAAAATCTTCCGAAAGCGTTTATCGATGTGAGTGGCATCAGCCCACGAATAAATTTTTTGAATCGATATTTTAGAATCTCAGATTTTATGGCAAATACATCAGAAGCAAAAATTAACACTTACGCCCCCTGGTGGCCAAAGTATTCTTTACCAAAAATTTTAAATTATATGGAAAAGATGTGTATCCGCTGAAGAGAAAAGTTTTCAAATCGGAGTCTTAGAAGAAGAGTTATCGGGAAAAATGTAATTTATTTTTTACGACCCCTAGCGGAAAATCTATGCGTAATTTGAAAAATTAACTATATCTAAAATATTCTTCGACATAAATGGAATCGAAAGATGAAACAATTTTTTCAATCGAATGTTTAGTAGCAACTATGTGGAATAAAACGTATTATTGAGTTCGACATCATCTGCATTTACGCCCTCTAGCGGCGAAATTGTACATCGCAAAAAAAAAAAAAAAACGAAATAAAGGATCATTATTCGCATATTTCAAGCTTCCCAATGCAAAAAGAATTTTTGAATCGGACTAATAGTTGCAGAGATGTCGTGGGTACAGACGGACGGGCGGACAAACCGGTAACATAAGCACGATCTTTTATTACAAAAGACGTGCTAAAAAAGTGAACAGCATGGCTTCCCAACAGTGTGTCGCCGTCGACGAACATGGGTAAACGTGGTGATCTGAGCGAATTTGATCGTGGACGCATTATCGGCGTAAGACACATATAAAGTAAGACTATCGCCCAAGTGGTAAAAACCCTAGAGTGCCCGAGGGCAACCGCATCAAGAGTGTACCGCGAGTATACCATTGACGGATGTACCAGCGTCTAGCCAGCAACAGGTGTTTCAACACACGCCATTGATAACCGGGTTCGATGTAGACTGTATAGAGGCTCGTACATATCGATCGCTTGGCAATGGCGACGGAAATCATATCCAGATTGAATATCGGAGGCTCAAGTACAGTCAGCGAGAGAACGGTATGGCACACGTTTCATACCCTGGTCTACGGGAGCCGACGCCCTACTCGTGTGCCACTGTTGGCTACTCATCATCGGAAATTACGCCTCACCTGGTGCTGGAAACGTCAAAACTTTACCTTTGCTGAGTAGCACCGCTTTGTGTGATCAGACGAATCCGGTTTTTAGCGGTACCGAACTGACAGGAGGGTGTGGGTTTGGTGTCGATAGCATGAAGCCATGGCCCCGTCGTGCCAGGTCGGCTTTGTTTAAAGCAGTGGTGGCTCTGTGATGATTTGGGGAGTCTTATCATTTGTCACATTAGGTCCGTTAGTGTGTCTGGAAAGGCCCTTAACCGCTGCACCCTACCAACATGTGCTGGCTGATTACCTTCATACTTTAATGGTCTTAGCACATTCCGTGGCCGATGGTCTATTCCAGCAGGACAATGCCACTCCCCACCTGTCCTCAACCAACCAAGCAGGGCTCAAAGAACACTCATCTAAGTTTGAAACTGCAGCCGATGGTCTATTCCAGAAGGACAATGCGACTCCACACCCACCCAGGCATGGCTCAAAGAACATTCATCTAAGTTTGGTACTGCGGCCGATGGTTTATTCCAGCAGGACAATGCGACTCCGCACCTGTTAGCAACCACCCAAGCATGGCACGAAGAACACTCATATAAGTTTGTAACTGCGGCCGATGGTGTATTCCAGCAGCACAATGCGACTCCATACCTTTCCACAACCACCCAAGCATGGTTCAAAGAACATTTATCTAAGTTTGGAACTGCAGCCGATGGTCTATTCCAGAAAGACAATGCGACACCCCAACTTTCCACAACCATCCAAGCATGGCTCAAAGAACACTCATCTAAGTTTGGAATCATCCGATCTCCCCCAAAGAGATCGGATGGTTGCAAACGTAGACCCTGTGGAAACCCTCTGGGATGGACTCTGTGGAAGACCTCTGGGATGAACCCTGTGAAAGCCCTCTGGGATGATCCCTGAACCCTGTGGAAGCCCATTTGGATTAACCCTGAACCCTCTGGAAGCCCTAGGGAATGAACCCTGAACCCTGTGGAAGCCTTCTGGGATCAACCCTGTGGAACCCTCTGGAATGAACCCTGAACGCTGTGGAAGCCCTATGGGATGAACCCTGTGGAAGCCTTATGGGATGAACCCTGTGGAAGCCTTATGGGATGAACCCTGTGGAAGCCTTATGGGATGAACCCTGGACTCTTAGGAAGCCCTCTGGGATGAACCCTGAACCCTGTGGAAGCCCTCTGGGATGAACCCTGAACCCTGTGGAAGCCCTCTGGGGTGAACTATGAACCCTGAGGAAGCCCTTTGGGATGAATCCTGAACCCTGTGGAAGCCCTCTGTGATGATCCCTGAAGCCTGTGGAAGCTCTCTGGGATGAACCCTGTGGAAGCGTTCTGGGATAAACCCTGAACCCTGTGGAAGTCCTTTGGGATGATCCCTGAACCCTGTGGAAGCCCTCTGGGATGAACCCTGTAGAAGCCCTATGTGATGAACCCTGAACCCTGTGGAAGCCGTCTGCGATGAACCCTGAACCCTGTGGAAGCCCTCTGGGACGAACCTCGAACCCTGTGGAAGCCCTATGGGATGAACCCTGAACCCTGAACCCTGTGGAAGCCCTCTGGCATGAACCCTGAACCCTGTGGAAGTCGTCTGGGATGCCGTGTCGGGGAACATCAGATCCATGGATCCTGAACCCACATTTCGGGCGGAGTCGTAGACAATGTTGCGGGAGGCATGGCTGGCATTTCCACCGGAACCGGCATCCGTTGCAGTCGCTGCCTTGGCGTGTACAAGTTGTTATTCTCTCTGGAGGAGGACTAGTACGCTATTATGTAAGTATCTCTAATGTTTTGTTCATTGAGTGTACAGGGGGTTGTCCAAAATAATGGAAACACCTCGCTGAAAACACTGACTTTGGCATGTGCTGCTTTTTGAGTAAAACGAACATGTAGCTACAATTTTTCTTTTTGTAAAAAAGTGTTGCTTACAGTCTGAAGGGTCTGTTTGATTACACTGTAAATCGGTGTTTGCATAATTTCGTTCCAGGTGAAGGCACAATGAGTAACCTGTCGGAGTTCCAAAAAGGGTAGATTGTAGGAACCCGTCTGGTTGGTATGTCGGTAACCACAGTGGTACAGGTATTGGAGGTATCGAGAGGTACCGTGTCGAAGGTCATGACAGCATACAATGTTGACGGCACAACATCATCTGCGAGACAACTGTGGAAGGAAAACCAAACTCACTGCGAGAGATAGGACATTAAAGGGGATTGTGACCGCAAGGAGGAAGACCACAGCGACGAAAGTGACTCTTGAGCTTAATGCACATCTCCAAAACGCAGTGTCGACCCATACCGTGCGAAGGGAATTGCATAAGCACAATATTTACGGCAGAGCAGCGATTGCAAAACCCTTGGTGTCACAGATGAATATGAAACGGAGACAACAGTGGTGACAGGGACATAAGACGTGGACTGCGGATCAATGGAAACATGTCTTGTTTTCCCATGAATCAAGTTTCTCACTATTCCCCACCACAGGATAGATTTACGTGTGGAGAACCCCGGCAGAAGCCTACAACCCAGACTGTCTCCTTCCTACACTGAAGCATCGTGGCGGTTCTGTAATGGTTTGGGCCATAATCTCGTAGTTTGCAGCAGGTCCGATTTGGCCGACCATGTGCATTCAATGGCGCAGATATTGTTTCCGTCAGGGGATTGCACCTTTCAAGATGATAATGCCCGATTTACAGAAGTAAATGCTCAATCATGGTTTGAGGAACATGAGGATGGAGTTGCACACCTTCCCTGGACTGCACAATCACCGGACTTAAACATCATTGAGCCCCTGTGGTCTGTGTTGGAAAACAGAGTGCGATCCCGTTATCCTCCTCCGGCGTCTCTCAAGGAATTGGAGAGGTTTCTGCATGAAGAATGGTACAACATACCACTTACCACCATTCAGGACTTGTATGCGTCCATTCCAAGGAAGATTAAGGCAGTTTTAAATGCCTTTTAGATCATATACCCACACCATATTAGGTGCGTAACATCTATTGTTTCAACGTGTTTCCATTATTTTGGACAACGCTTGTACATCACTAGAGTATTTCACTTTCGTTACTTTTTATTTGTCTTTTAGATCATATACTTTAAAATTAAACCTTTAGACCTAGGCATTAATGTAACATATTCAATATTTAGGTCTAAGTATGAAACAATTTTTAACAAGAAAGATGACACCGAATTTTCTGGTGTAATAAGCACGTCTTTTGAATCCGTTCTGACGCAAATTAAATTTATCAAAGCCATTCAAAGTCAATGGAACCGGTATGGAAAACAATAGTATCTGACGGAAGAAAGAAGTCTTTCAATCGGGTCTTTAATCCCTCAGATATTGCTGTAAACGGAATCGTGAGCTTACGCCCTCTGGTTGCAGACTTGTGCGTTAAGAAAAACATGAATATATATGAGAAACATTTCGCACCGGAAACGTTCTCCAACACAGAACGAATTTTTCAAATCGGACTCTTAGAAACAGAGTTATCGACAAAAATAAGATGTGACTTTACGTCCTCTATTGGGAAAACCATGCATTATTTTAGGAAGAAAGTATTCTCAAAAGGTTTATCCATATGAGCGGTATCGGTCCAAGAAAACAAAATTTAGTCGAGTTTTCAGGAGCCCAGATTTTGCTACAAATACATCAGAAGCAGAAATTAACACTTATGACCCCTGGTGGCCAAACCATTCTTTACAAAACATTAGAAATTATGTGAAAAATGTTTTCCATCAGGTCTTGTATGCGATACAGGAAGATAATTTTCAAATCGGAGTTTTAGGAGCAGAAAACGCAATTTACCTTCATGCACCCTAGCGGAAAGTCTTAAATGATTTACGTGAAAATTTTGAATTTATAGGAAAAACATTTCGCATCGGAAACACTATCTAACAACGAAGGAATTTTTCAAATTGGACTTTTAGAAGTAGAGGTATTGACAAAAATAAGATATATATCTACGCCCCCTGGCGTAGAAACCATGCATTATTTCAAGAAGAAAGTGTTGCTAAAAGGTTTGTCGACATGAGTAGCATCGGTCAACAAAAGACTCTTATTTCACTCGAGATTTTAGAAGCTCATATTTTGCTGCAAATACATCAGAAGCGGAAATTAAAACGTACGCCACCTGGTGGCCATACCAGTTTTTTTTACAAAAATTAGAAATTATGTGCAAACGATTTCCCATAAGGAGCTGTATCCGGTGCGGAAAGAATTTACCAAATTGGAGATTTAGAAGCAGAGAAATAGTGGGAAACGCAATTTACCCTTACGCCCCCTAGCGGAAAGTCTATGAATTACTTAAAAATTTTGAAATTATATGAACAACATGTCACACGGAAAACACTATCCAACAAAGAAGAAATTTTTCAAATCGGACTCCTAGAAGTAGAGATATTGACAAAAATAAGATATATATCTACGCCCCCTGGCGGAGAAACTGTGGGATATTTTAGGAAGAAAATATTCCGAAAAGGCTTATCGATGTGAGTGGCATCAGTCCAAGAAAGAATTTTTTCAATCGATATTTTTGAAGCTCAGATTTTATGGCAAATACATCAGAAGCAAAAATTAACACTTACGCCCCCTGGTGGCCAAAGTATTCTTTACCAAAAATTGAAAATTATATGCAAACGATTTTCCATTAGGAGATGTATCAGCTGAGAAAAAGATTTTTCAAATCGGAGTTTTAGGAGAAGAGTTATCGAAAAAAACGTTATTTACTTTTACGTCCCCTAGCGGAAAATCTATGCGTAATTTGAAAAAGAAACTATATCTAAAACACTCTTCGACATAAATGGAATCGAAAGACAAAATAATTTTTTCAACCGGATGTTTAGAAGCGAATATGTGGATTAAAACGTAATTTTGAATTCGACATCATCTGCATTTACGCCCCTAGCGGCAAAATTGTACATCGTAAAAAGAAAAACGAAATAAAGGATCATCATTCGCATATTTCAAGCTTCCGAATGTAAAAAGAATTTTTCAAATCGGACTAATAGTTGCAGAGATACCGTGGGTACAGACGGACAGACGGACGGACAAACCGATAACAGAAGCACGATCTTTTTTTACAAAAGACGTGCTAAAAAGACAGTTATAACGTAACCCATTTTTTGTGTGCGAGATTGGTATTACGCTATGTCCAAAACCATGACTAAGAAAATACTGAACTAAATGAGAATACGATGCAATAGATGCACAAAATAGCTCTAATTTAAGGTTTTGCGGCCAGACGAAACATATACAAGCCAAACTTACGATAACCTTTCTTTGGTCCACCAACGAATGATGACATCCACAATATAGCCGCATACAATACCTTAATTATTTGTCATACAATTTATCTTAACAGCGATCTAACATCTCCACAAACACACACATACATACACTAAGCAACTGCTGTATCGTCCTTTTTATCTATCGTTCTCATCGCATTCATACGTCACTCTCTCTGACCTCAAAAGTGTTGCCAACCTCATTCTTGTGAGAGAGAAGATATCACGTTAAGTTTGGAAAGTGTAAAAGAGAACAATCTCAAATTTACATAAGAAAAGGAACTAAAAATGAAAGTTAAATTAGAATAAACGTCACACAGTCATTTAACTTATTCCAAATCTAGATCATTACGAAATTAAGTTTGAATAAGTTACGATCACAAATGCATTAAGGCAGAGTATTTTTTCATGGAATTCAACAGGAGTAGCTATTTGATATGAGATTTCTTTCCGATAACTACCAGAAATAACTAAACTTTTTACAGAGTGGCTCACAGAAATCAATATCAACAGCTCCATCACTGTGCTATTGGCTAACATAACTTATTAACCCGTGTTTTACGACCACTGGCGTGTCGTTGTTAGTAAATCACCAGCCACGTGTATGTTTAGTACATGGTGTCCGAAAAATAACTGTGCATTTAAAGTAGCACTTACCATGTCGAACTGGTTCCTACAGAGGGTGTTCAAAATGTACAGACATGTCCAACACCTCCTGTAGGAACCAGTTGTGTCAAACACCTCATGTTACTACTTCTCATCTTCTTACAGGAGGTGTTGAACATGTCCAACACCTCATGCTCCTACTTTTCATGTTCCTACAGGAGGTGTTGAACATGTCCAACACATCATGGTCCTATAAGAGGTGTTGAACATCTCCAACAACTTATGCTCCTATAGGAGGTGTTGAACATGCCCAACATCTCATGTTCCTATAGGAGGTGTTGAACATGTTCAACACCTTCTGTTCCTACTTCTCATGTTCTTACAGGAGGTGTAGAACATGACCAACACCTCATGTTTCTACAGGAGGTGTAGAACATGTCCAACACCTCATGTTCCTACAGAAGGCGTTGAACATGTCCAACACCTCATGTTCCTATAGGAGGTGTTGAACATGTCCAACACCTCATGTTCCTACTTCTCATGTTCCTACAGGAGGTGTTGAACATGTCCAACACATCATGTTCGTATAAAAGGTGTTGAACATGTCCAACAACTTATGTTCCTATAGGAGATGTTGAACATGTCTAACACCTCATGTTCCTATAGGAGGTGTTGAACATGTCCAACACCTTATGTTCCTACTTCTCATGTTCTTACAGGAGGTGTAGAACAAGTCCAACACCTCATGTTTCTACAGGAGGTGTAGAACAAGTCCAACACCTCATGTTTCTACAGGAGGTGTAGAACATGTCCAACACCTCATGTTCCTACAGAAGGCGTTGAACATGTCCAACACCTCATGTTCCTGTAGGAGGTGTTAAACATGTCCAACACCTCATGTTCCTACTTCTCATGTTCCTACTTCTCATGTTCCTACAGGAGGTGTTGAACATGTCCAACACCTCGTGCTCCTATAGGAGGTGTTGAACATGTTCAACACCTTATGTTCCTACTTCTCATGTTCCTACAGGACGTGTTGAGCATGTCCAACACCTCATGTTCCTACTTTTTATGTTCCTACAGGAGGTGTAGAACATGTCCAACTTCTCATTTTCCTACAGAAGGTGTTGAAAATGTCCAACACCTCATGTTCCTATAGAGGTGTTGAATATGTTCAACACCTTATGTTCCTACTTCTCATGTTTCTACAGGGTGTGTTGAACATGTACAACACCTCATGTTCCTATAGGAGGTGTTGACCATGTCCAACACCTCATGCTCTTACTTCTCATGTTACTACTGGAGGTGTTGAGCATGTCCAACACCCCCTGTAGGAACCAATTGTGTCCAACACTTAATGCTCCTACTTTTCATGTTCCTACAGGAGGTGTTGTACATGTCTGGACCTCGATCCAGACATGTCTGCACACACTTCTGCATGTTGGTGAAGACCTTTCTCGAGGTATGTAGTGTGATGTGTTGGATGTGGGTCGTTATTTCAGCCTGTAGCTCTTGCAGTGTTATGCGGATTACCTGCGTACACCTTTCTCTTCAGTGCTCCCCTCATCTGTAAAGCAAGTCACGTCCAGAATGTCATGACTTTCTTCAGACAGGAACTCTTGGAACCACCTGCGGTACCGAACACGGATCACGTGGTCAGTTTTCTTTCAGCCGATGCACGACAGACATTTTGTACGTGTGGAAATGCAACTTCCTTTTCAGAATATCGTGGGCTGTATTCTTTTGCACATTAGCTTGCAACCTCACGGACTTGTGTGGACTCCTCTGTATCCTGTCCTGGATATCCTGTATTGCCTCGCCTGCCGTGAATGGCCTACCGGGGCGAAGGGCATCCAGAAAACTGCCAGTTTCTCGAAATGTTGTTATTAGCTGACGTTCCCACCTTATGGTGGGGATGTCTGCATCACGAAATTGCCTAGCAATCTCTTTTTGCGCTTCGTCCGTGCACTTGTCGTCATGGCGAAAGACATATTCCACCAAAAAACACCCACTGTTTAACCGTCAACACCATTGTCCTTCTGCCAAGACGAGAGATCAATCGACACATCTGCCTCCGTCGACCGAGCGCTCGGGAGTGACCTTCTCTCGGAATAACAGCTCCGTAAGACTCGGGGATGGGGAGACATGAAGGCTACCAGACACAGAGCACTTCCACGTGGCGAGTCACTTCTACTGTGATTCCAATGGAGAGAAATGAAAGCTACCAGACACAGAGAACTTCTACGTGGCAAGTCACTTCTACTGTGATTCCAATGAAGTGACATAAAGGCTACCAGACACAGAGCACTTCCACGTGGCGAGTCACTTCTACTGTGATTTAAATGGAGAGACATGATGGCTACCAGACACAGAGCACTTCCACGTGGCGAGTCACTTCTACTGTGATTCCAATGGAGAGACATGATGGCTACCAGACACAGAGAACCTCCACGTGGCAAGTCACTTCTACTGTGATTCCAATGGAAAGACACGATGGCTACCAGACACAGGGAACTTCCACGTGGCGAGTCACTTCTACTGTGATCCCAATGGAGGGACATGATGGCTACCAGACACAGAGCACTTCCACGTGGCGAGTCACTTCTACTGTGATTTAAATGGAGAGACATGATGGCTACCAGACACAGAGCACTTCCACGTGGCGAGTCACTTCTACTGTGATCCCAATGGAGGGACATAAAGGCTACCAGACACAGAGCACTTCTACGTGGCGAGTCACTTCTACTGTGATTCCAATGGAAAGACATGATGGCTACCAGACACAGGGAACTTCCATGTGGCGAGTCACTTCTACTGTGATTCCAATGGAGAGACATGAAGGCTATCAGACACAGATAACTTCCACGTGGCGAGTCACTTCTACTGTGATTTAAATGGAGAGACATGATGGCTACCAGACACAGAGCACTTCCACGTGGCGAGTCACTTCTACTGTGATTCCAATGGAGAGACATGATGGCTACCAGACACAGAGAACTTCCACGTGGCAAGTCACTTCTACTGTGATTCCAATGGAGGGACATAAAAACTACCAGACACAGAGCACTTCCACGTGGCGAGTCACTTCTACTGTGATTTAAATGGAGAGACATGATGGCTACCAGACACAGAGCACTTCCACGTGGCGAGTCACTTCTACTGTGATTCCAATGGAGGGACATAAAGGCTACCAGACACAGAGCACTTCCACGTGGCGAGTCACTTCTACTGTGATTTAAATGGAGAGACATGATGGCTACCAGACACAGAGCACTTCCACGTGGCGAGTCACTTCTACTGTGATTCCAATGGAGAGACATGATGGCTACCAGACACAGAGAACCTCCACGTGGCAAGTCACTTCTACTGTGATTCCAATGGAAAGACATGATGGCTACCAGACACAGAGCACTTCCACGTGGCGAGTCACTTCTACTGTGATTTAAATGGAAGGACATGATGGCTACCAGACACAGAGCACTTCCACGTGGCGAGTCACTTCTACTGTGATTTAAATGGAGAGACATGATGGCTACCAGACACAGAGCACTTCCACGTGGCGAGTCACTTCTACTGTGATCCCAATGGAGGGACATAAAGGCTACCAGACACAGAGCACTTCTACGTGGCGAGTCACTTCTACTGTGATTCCAATGGAAAGACATGATGGCTACCAGACACAGGGAACTTCCATGTGGCGAGTCACTTCTACTGTGATTCCAATGGAGAGACATGAAGGCTATCAGACACCGATAACTTCCACGTGGCGAGTCACTTCTACTGTGATTTAAATGGAGAGACATGATGGCTACCAGACACAGAGCACTTCCACGTGGCGAGTCACTTCTACTGTGATTCCAATGGAGAGACATGATGGCTACCAGACACAGAGAACTTCCACGTGGCAAGTCACTTCTACTGTGATTCCAATGGAGGGACATAAAAACTACCAGACACAGAGCACTTCCACGTGGCGAGTCACTTCTACTGTGATTTAAATGGAGAGACATGATGGCTACCAGACACAGAGCACTTCCACGTGGCGAGTCACTTCTACTGTGATTCCAATGGAGGGACATAAAGGCTACCAGACACAGAGCACTTCTACGTGGCGAGTCACTTCTACTGTGATTCCAATGGAAAGACATGATGGCTACCAGACACAGGGAACTTCCATGTGGCGAGTCACTTCTACTGTGATTCCAATGGAGAGACATGAAGGCTATCAGACACCTATAACTTCCACGTGGCGAGTCACTTCTACTGTGATTCCAGTGGAGAGACATGATGGCTACCAGACACAGGGAACTTCCATGTGGCGAGTCACTTCTACTGTGATTCCAGTGGAGAGACATAAAGGCTAGAAGACACAGAGCACTTCCACTTGGCGAGTCACTTCTACTGTGATTCCAATGGAGAGACATAAAGGCTACCAGACACAGAGCACTTCCACGTGGCGAGCCACTTCTACTGTGATTCCATCCAAAATTTCTTTGTTATTACGTTACTGAAATGTGTACATTCAGTGCACAGTCATAATTCGGACACCCTGTAGATCAATAATCTTAGTGTCGCCCATTCAGTTAGTGCTTTTTCCAGTGTTTCCCACGAATGTCGCTTGGAAGCGTTCCTTCAAATCAACCATTTCAGGATGATGCCTCATGGATCTTGTAAGTGCCTTCACCCAGGCTGAAGCATTACCAGATTGGAATCCTAATGGAGTCTTTGGCTCAATTGGGCGGAAAGGGATCCCGAGTCTATTTAATGCGATTTGACGGAAAAGTTGCATCGTCATAATAAACTTAGGTTAAAAAATTTACTAACGGTTGTGGTATCACCAAAAATTTAAACGTGAATCACTGCCATGAGTGGATGCCGTTAAATTGATGGGCTAAATGCTGAGCGCTTTTTACCTTCTCTCTGTCAATTTATTCAGTTTAGAATTTCCATCAAGATGTAATATTTAACCTATTCCCTCTTCCTAGTATGTGGGCTGGGCAACCAGCTGCACGTATCCTAATCCATAATCATATGAGCTCACGGAAATGTGAAGAACCAAGTTTTCATGACCTGTAAATGAAAGAAAAAAAAATGGAAAAGAAAAAAGATAGGACAGGTGATTAGATATTCGCAATAACACAGTGAAGGCTGCTCTGCTCGACAATACAGCTTCTCGACAGTATCTGGCTAAAGATTAGAGTGAAACGTTTGACGAAATAAATAATGACAACAACAACAAAAAAAACTGCCCCGGGGCCATTGGAGGACGAAGAACATTTTACAAATATTTTCAACTATTCACTGAGAAAAACGTTGAATCAACAAAATTTTGTGTTGAAAATTATTGTTGATTTAACAAAATGTATTGTTATCACGACAAAATGTTTTGTTCATTTAACAAAATGATTAGGTCGATTTTTGAGAATTTGTTTGATCCAACAAAACATATTGTTATCATGACAAAATGTTTTGTTGCTGCAACAAAACATATTGTTATCGTAACACAACATATTTTGTTGCAGCAACAAAATATTTTGTCATGATGACAATACGGTTTGTTGGATCAAACAAATTCCTCAAAATCGTCAAATCATTTTGTTAAATGAACAAAACGTTTTGTCGTGATAACAATACATTTTGTTAAATCAACAATAATTTTCAACAAAATAATTTTGCAAATTCAACAAAATTTCTTGTTGATTGTATATCGACAAAATTTTTTGTTGAATTAACAAAACGTTTTTCTCAGTGTTCCATTATGAAAAATTCTTCTGCTTAGAGGTCAAGAGTTATATCATGTTTCCTTCGATATTTCTTCCTTCAAATGTTCGATTTGAAAATCTTTTTGCCTCAGATAAACCTTCCTTCTGTTATGAGAGACCTTTTGTGCACTATTTGTTAATTTTCGTAACATAAATTTTAGTCTCTGGTGCAACTAAGTAACTATTTCTGTTTCTGAATGTTTTATCGATTACAGAAATCCAGTTGCTTTTGTTTTCTAACGGGTTCTATTCACTGTGAATGACTTTATTCGCGTCGGAAACGATTCAAAAGACGTACTCATTACAACCGAAAATTCGGTGATATCTTTCTTGTTTGTATTTGTTTTGAATGAAAAAAACATGTTTTTTATTACATGGTTATACGTCAATTCGCCGAACGACAATTCGTCGCCGACCCAGTTCGTCGAGTGCTGATTCATCGCTGTTACTAATTCATCACAGGCTCAATTCGTCGCTGGCAAATTCGTCGACTACTCAATTCGTCGTGCAAGAGTTCGCCGTATTTCGACCCCTCTCAGTGAAATACTTTGGAGTTTGTAAGAGGTCTTTCAGCTCTCCAACCTGAAAAAGTCCTTCCGGAGGATGGCTGGGGGTAAGCTGCCGTTACGATTTTGAATGTTATATGACTTGTGGATCTTTCATGCTCCTTGTGGCATGTCTCCTTTTCCCCGGGGCCCCGGTGAAATCTTTTAGGGATCCAGTACTTCAGGAGGGTGGGGGACCCTGTCCTTCTGTTGCTCTAGCAGTACTAAATTTAATTCTTGTACATTGCATTGATTTATGCGTAGTGTGTTTTACATGGTTCTGCAGGTCCATGGTACTTCGGGGGACCTCGGTGTCTTCCGACCCCCCTCGGGGATGGCAGGACGGAGATTTTTGTACACGCCTAACGAAAGCGTTTGTCCGCATTTTTCGTGTATAGTGTTATATCGAGTAGCAGACTCTACTTCTGGGTATGCCCTTCCCTCAGAAGTTTAAAGTCTGTAAGAGGGATCCGACGTACCTTGGTTGGGGGTTGGGGCTCTCCCCAAAGATATTAAAATGGCCGTAGAACTGTAATAATTGGAACAATGCTTTATATGATGATTCTGAACAAGACCACGAATTTTCAGGACGGTGGGGAATTCACCTCCCCCCTCAGGTTTCTAAGAGCGGTGACAACGTGTTCAAGGTAAATTATTTGCTCGCCATTTCCATGTTTCATGTTGTGTTGAGTGGCAGACTGTACTTGTGGGTATGTTCCCCTCCCCAGAAATTTGGTGAAGTCTGTAAGAGAGAGCTGAGGTGCGTGGGTTGGAGTTCTCTGCCCTAACTTCCGTAATTTTATATTCTGGACCGCTGCAGTTGGTCAGTGATTCCGGGATGTTCGGGACCTTTGGGGAGATTTTCCCCGAAAATGTTAAAATGGCCGTAGAACTGTAATAATTGAAACTGTGCTTTATATGATTATTCAGTACACGACCACGAATTGTCATGAGGGTGGGGAAAATTCACCGCCCCCCCAGATTTCTAAGAGCGGAGCCAACATGCTCAGGGTAAATTATTTGCTTTTAATTTCCATGCTTTTTGTTGTGTTGAGTAGCAGACTGTACTTGTGGGTATCCTCCCCTCCCAGAAATTTGGTGAAGTCTGCAAAAGAGATCTGAGGTTCGTGGGTTGAGAGAACATCCGTAATTTCATATTCAGGATCGCTGGAGTCGTCAGTGTATCCGTGATGTTGCCCCTGAAGCATCCGCGAGGTTCGCGAGCTTTGAGTGGACTTCCCCCAAAAAAATGTTAAAATGGACTTAGAGCTGTAATCATTGGCGCTATGCTTTATATGATAATTCTGTACACGACGACGAATTTTCAGGAGGGTGGGGTGAGTTCACCGTCCCCCAGGTTTCTAAGAGCGGAAACGTGTTCAAGGTATTTGCTCGCAATTTCTGTGCTTCATGTGGTGTTGAGTAGCAGACTCTACTTCTGGGTATGCCCTTCCCTCACAAATTTGGTGGTCGGTAAGAAGGATCTAAGGAGCTTACGTTGACGGCCCTGACCTCAACTTCCGTAATTGTATATTCTGGACCGCAATAATCGGCCAGGGTACCCAGTTTTTTTCCCCTGAAGCGTCCGCGAGGATCGCGAGCTTAGATCTCTTTTACAGACTTCACCAAATGTCTCGGGTGGTAGGGCGTACCCACAAGCACAGTCTGCCATTCAACACAACAAGACGCATGGCAATTGCGAGAAAATAACTTACCCTGAACACGTTTCCGCTCTTAGAAACCTATGTGTGTGTGGTGGGGGAAGGGGGGGAGGGTGAATTCACCCCAACCTCCTGAAAAGTCGTGGTCATGTTTATAATCATCTTATAAAACATAGTGCCAATTATTACAGCTCTACGTCCATTTTAACATTTTGGGGGAAGTCCCCAAAGCTCTCGAACCTCGCGGACACTTTAGGAAGATCATCCCGGAATCACTGACCAACTCCAGCGGTCCAGAATATAAAATTACGGAAGTTGGGGCAGGGCCCCCCAACCCACGCATCTCAGCACTCTCTTACACACTTCACCAAATTTCAGGGGTGGGCATACCCACAAAGTACAGTTTGCCACTCAACACAGTATGAGCTTGGAAATGGCGAGCAAATAATTTACCTTTAACACGTTGTCTACGCTCTTAGAAACCTGGGGGGGGCGGTCGCTTACAGAATCATCGTATAAAGCGTAGTACCAGTGATTACAGTTCTACGGCCATTTTAACATTTTTTGGGGAGCAATCCCCAACGAGAGCTCCTCGGATCCCTCTTACAAACTTCAAATTTCTGAGGGACGGGCATACCCACAAGTAGAGTCTGCTACTCGATACAACACTAAACACGAAACATTCGGACAAATCGCTTTCGTTTGGCTTGCACAAACCTCCGTCCTGCCATCCTCGAGGGGGTCAAAAGGCACCGAGGTCCCCCGAAGTGCCATGGACCTGCAGAACAATGTAAAGTACACTAAGAATAAATCAATGCAATGTACAATAATTAAATTTAGTACGGCGAGAGCAACCGAGGAACAGGGTCCCCCACCCTCCTGAAGTACTGGATCCCTCAAAAAGATTTCATCGGACCCCGGAGAAAAAGGAGACATGTCACATGGAAAGTGAAAGATCCACAAGTTATGCAACACTGAAAATCGTAACGGCAGCCCACCCCCAACCATCCTGCGGAGGGACTTTTTCAGGTTGGAGAGCGGAAAGACCTCTTACAAACTCCAAAGTAGTTCACTGAGGGTGGGTGGGGTGGGGGTCGAAATACGACGAATTCTTGCACAACGAATTGAGTAGTCGATGAATTTGCTCGCGATGACTTTGCCTGCGATGAATTGGTAACTGCCACGAATTGACGTGCGATTAATTAGCACTCGACGAACTGAATCGGCGACGAATTGACGGGGCACCTTATTACATCACATAAAAATTAAATTCTCTTGTGTTTTTAGAAAGAATGCAAGTGGAATTTCAGAAGCAACCGCAGAATCAAACCTGAAAAATTATGTCAAGACCATTGACTGGAACTCGCGGAATGTCAGCCAGATAAAGGACGCCATGAGATTCTCGCCGCAGGAAGTGATGTGCTTCCCTGGACTGCATGGGGAATTCGAAAAGGTAAATATAAAAACTAAGACCGCTGTCCGGAATAATTTCTGAAATTATTGAATTTCCGTTGTTTTTATCATAAACTTTAGCCATTCGTTTCCTGAGAAGGTAAAGCACTTGTTTCCTGAGAAGGTAAAAGCACTTGTTTCCTGAGAAGGTAAAAGCACTTGTTTCCTGAGGAGGTAAAAGCACTTGTTTACGCTTTTTCAACCTACGGTTGAAAAAGCTTAAACAAATTAGTAAAATCATGCAATGCATTGATTACGATACGCTTTCCAACATACCAGAAATCATTACTCAAGTTATTACTCAAGTTATGAGGATAATGGCTGTGAAATAAATCTCGCTTCTGTGTCAGGACCTTTGACCCCATTTCGATTATATTAAACAGCAGTGGTTCAGTATACCACCGGAACAACATACTAAAGTTTTTGTAGCAATAGAAACAATTTTAGTCAAGTTATGAGGATAATGGCTGTGGAATAAATCTCGCTTCTGTGCTATGACCTTTGACCCCATTTCGATGATATTCAACAGAACCGGTTCTGTATATCTCCGGAACACCGTGATAAAGTTTGGTCGCAATCGAAGCATTTTTACATAAGTTATGATGCATAAGGGCGATAAAATGGATCCCGCTCCTATATCCTGATCTTTGACCCCATTTTGCCGATTTTCAATAGGGTTCGTCCCCTGGTGGCCCCCTACCACATACTAAACATTTATTGAAATCGAACCATTTTTATGCGAGTTATCATGCGGAGAGACACACAGACAAAGCTGGAATATATACGCTTCTTGAATCTACGGTTCGAAAGCGTAAACAAGTTAGTAAAATCATGCAATGCATTGATTACGATACGCTTTCCAACATACGAGAAACCATTACTCAAGTTATCACTCAAGTTATGAGGATAATTGCTGTGGAATAAATCTCGCTCCTGTACCCTGACCTTTGACCCCATTTCAATGATGTTGAACAGAATTGGTTCAGTATACATTCGGAACAACATATTAGAGTTTTGCCGCAATAGAAGCATTTTTAGTCAAGTTATGAGGATAATGGCTGTGGAATAAATCTCGCTCCTGTGGCCTGACTTTTGACCCCATTTTTATGATATTCAACAGAACCGGTTCAGTATACCACCGGAACATCATGATAAAGTTGTGTCGCAATTGAAATATTTTTTACGTAGGCTATGACACATAAGGGCGATGGAAGGAATCCCGCTCCTATGTCCTGACCTTTGACTCCATTTCACCCATTTTTAATTGGATTTCTCCCCATTTTCTTTACCACATACAAAACTTTCACCGAACCATTTTTACGCGAGTTATCGTGCTGACAGACGGACAAATCTCGAGCATATATGCTTATTTAACTTAGGGTTGGAAAGTGTAAAAAAGGGGCGACGAGGTCCAAAAATTCGCCCATGGCTATACAGGCCTACAAAGTTTCGTGATTCTGTTGCTGTTAGTGTGTTCGAAATGCTAACTGATAGCACTTTTTTGCTTACCTTAATTTTGAAATACAATAGCTCTTGAAATATCGCCAGAATCGAAAAACTGCTTATTATAGCTTGTTCCAGTGGCGGCTTTTCAGGTGAAGTAGGTGAAGTGCCTCTTCACCTATTTCATTTAAAATAAGGTTTTATTTAATAATTTCGTATAATATATTCTTTTTTTGCCTTTATTGAGTGCCAAAATACCCAAAATTTTGATTAGATATCAATTCACAATGCGCGTCCAATGCGGAAAGCAAGTCCTTATACGCAAAACAGTTCAAGTGAAGAGCTGAAATGAGAGTGCTTGGAAGTCTGCATTTTTCGTCCGAGTTGCCATGGTAACTGTGACGTCACCCTTCCTTATCTGCCGGGCAAGTGAAGTGTTTTAGCTTGAGACGCCAAGGTTTTGCACCTGCAGACGTGACCATCCGAAGAGATCGCAGTGGAACGGGACGGATTGCCAAGAGTTCTTTGCAATCCACTAGGGCTTTTTTCCTTGCGGTGTTTTGGCACATACTTTCCAAAAGAGATTTCTTTTTTCGTGTTTGTGATTGTTTGTTAAAAACTTCATTAGTTACTTTAGTTTCGTATACAGTTTAACTGATAGTGATAGTTTTAGTTTTAAGAGACATTTTACTTCAAGGAAGACCGACGGATTCACTGACAATTGTCGCCAAGAAAGAAGTATTAATTTTAAAAATTGTTGGTTTACTTAATATAAATGGCTTTGTTGGCCCTGCTTATTTTTTAGTAATAAAATTCGCCGTGGAATAAAGACAATTTTCAGATTTCTTAAATATAAAACGGTCACTTCACAAACGTGGTGATTCTAGCGAACACCTGAAATGCGAATTAATGCTAAATAATTTTGGAAAGAATCAGAGCACCATTGCCGATGCCCTGAGGGAGAATGCTAGGCTTTTGAAAATGCATTTCAACGAAAGCGTTCGTTTAAATAGACTTTTCCTGCAGACAATGATTGATGCAGTACTGTATTTGAGTAAACAAGAACTAGCATTCCGTAACCATGACGAAGGTATTGAATCGATAAATCGTAGAAATTCAAGGAACTGCTTTCACTGTTGATATCAAGAAGTCCTTTAAATATTCAAAATCAACACGAAACGATAAAAACTGTCTTCACAGGTGACTCAAAAACTAATCAAAACGAATTAATTGAATGTATTTCTGAATATATAAACGATCACGTCAAAAATGAAATAAATGGAGTTCAATGCTTTTATATTCAAGTAGATGAGAAGACATAACCGGACTTCCGAGTTCTCTTTAATAATAAGATCTGTTGATTCGGAAAGTGTATTGGTTGAGCGATTTTTGGGTTTCCATGGTGTGGGTGAAGATAGAATGTCTGAAGCTTTATACAAAATGCTAGACAAAATTTTGGAACAGTTTGATTATGAACACAAGTCAGTAGGACAATGTTACGATGGGGCAAGCTTAATGTCTGGACACTTGACTGGGCTCCAGAAAAAAAATGAAGCATAAAGCTTCTCAAGCTGCTTTTGTTATTGTTTAGTACATCGTTTGAAACTTGTATTACAGCAGAGTTTTTCTAAAATTTCCAAGTGTCGAATATTTTTAGCAAGCCTCAGTGTAATTCCTTTGTTTTTTCATCATTCAGCGAAGCGGTAGTGAAAAAATAATACACTCACATCAACAACCGCAAGATGCATGCCAACCATAACAGAAACTCGATGGTCCTCCACTTCGAAGTTAGTAAGTGTAATAGTTGAAGATTGGGATAAATTGAAGGAAGCATTCGAATTTCTCACAAATAATGACCAATCAGACAAAAAAACAAAACAATTCAACTCGCCCAAGGGTTTTTAAATGATATGAACACTTTTAAATTTACATTTTTGGGAATAGTATTTAATGAAATATTTGGCTTCACCGATCTATTATTCGAAATTTTGCAGAAAAAATCACTAGACATAAACTACTGTGTTACTCAAATTAAAAAAAAAACTTATTAAATTTTGAGCCATAAAAGGAACGATGAGGTATTTGAAACACTGTTTGGGAAAGCTGGCAAAATCACAGAAATAAGCAGATCTAAACGGGAATATGCTGCTATTCCACAAGAAACATTTTTTTAAAATTATAAACAATTGTATTTTGAAATTTTGTACCACATTCTTGTGAAAATGGATATAAGATTTCAAGACTGTGAGAAACTTAAACTTCAATTTGCCTGTCTTGCTGACACAACCAAATTCGACCAATTTAATTCATTCTTTCCTTCTCACGCTTTTGAAAATCTACAACATTTTCACAGAAAAATATTTACTAAACACCAGCGCCTTAAAATGATCTGAGTCGTGTATATGCTGATGAAAAATTAAGGAATATATCGACTCATGAACTTCTTCGAGTGCTTCATGGAGGTAAAGGCATTTTTACAGAAGCTTATAAATTGGTTTCCCTGATTGTAACAATTGCATCTGCAAGTGTTTCTGTGGAAAGAAGTTTTGCTTGCCTTAAAAGAATACAAACTTACTCAAGGAGCACTATTTCTCCAGATAAACTTGCTTCTTTGGCAAAGATTTCTTTTCAGAAAGCCATTTTCTTGATGTCACGAAGAAGCAGCCATTTTATGTCGACATAATCGACAAATTTCCAGCTTTAAAGTGGAGAAGAATTGATCTTATATATAAAAAAATAGGTAAGTTCTCATTAACTGATTTTCACTGAAGACAGTAGATATCTTTTCATATTGCTCTTGTAGCTCTTCACCTATTTTTCCTACCACAAGCCGCCACTGGCGTGTTCTCCGCATAATTCTCTACAAACAAGTAAATTTCATATTTTTGTGTTTAATACTTTTTGTGCTGCGACTTAAGAAACTCGAGTGTCGCGAAATTTCTAAAACAGCGACGGCGGCAGCGGCAGTTCGTTTAGCAGTCACATAGCCCGATACTTCAGTGAACTACTAAACAACCTCTCTAAAATTGCAACATTCTTTACAAAAGGAAAAACCTTTGTTTTATCGAAAGATACAAAAATGCAGGAAATCCTTCGAAATATCGGCCTATTATATGTCTGCCGACAATTTATAAAAGAGATAACGCTGTGATGACAGAAAATCTGAAAGAATGTTATAGGAAATCTAAAGGGTGCAAAGATCAAGTTATTATTGACAGTGTTGAGGTAAATCAGGCTATTAAGAAGGAAAGAAACTTGAGCAGGGTTTATATTGACTACATGAAAACCTTTGATTCAATCCCTCAGATGGGACGAAAATGATCAATTCTAAAAATATCAGACTCACGAGAGGTTTTCAAGGGGACTCTCTCACTACACTCTGGTTTCGCATAGGATTTATTACTTTCAGTCACATATTAGACAGCACACAATATGGATTCAGTATAAAAGGGATCAGCACCCAAAGTCATACCATCAAACATTTATTACGTTATAAATGGATGTCCTGAAGATATACAGCTCTTCGAATATACAACAGAATAAGCTTCTACAGATCACTGCCACATTTAGCAGATCAATTCATATGGACTTTGGCTTGGACAAAAGTAAGGTGTTGCATATTCAAATAGGAGTTCTGGATTTTTCTACAGGCAACAATTAATGAAATAATTGAAGGTTTAAATGCAAAGAACGGATACAAAAGTACTTGGGATTTTTAGTCTCGTGGAATCAAACACATTAGCGAATAACACGTGTGCTGACCTCTTTGCGCTTGTATTTCTATTCTAAATCTTTACATATTTATAAGTAATCTTTCTGGATATGGCGCGAAATTTTCTTGTTTGATGTTTTCTTCCTTTTTTACACTTTCCAACCGTAGATTGAAGAAGCGTATATGATCCAGCTTTTTCCGTCCGTCTGTCCGTCCGTCCGTCCGTCTGTCGGCACAATAACTCCCGTAAAAAAGGTTCGATTTCGATGAAATTTTAGTATGTGGTAGGGGATAACCTGGAGAAGAACCCTATTGAAAATAGAACAAATGGGGTCAAAGGTCAGGACATAGGATCGGGATCCATTCCATCGTCCTTATCCCATACTATTAAGGTGGACGTCAAGTAATTTTGCTTCCTATATTTCCAATGGAAAACCTTTTGTACACATTTCCTTTACAATTAGTGTGTTCCCAAGGATGGAAATTTGAAAATCGATTAAAATAACTTCATATTATAACTTGGAATACTTAACATTTTCTGAAACATAACCATAATTATATTACAAAACAATAACGTTTCCTTTTGTGGTGTTGAAACCAGAAAAAAGATGGCGTGACCTGTGCTTTGATGACGTCAGTAGACAAACAAATGTTTGATTGCATAATTATGGTTATGTTTTAGAAAATATAAGGTATTGCAAGTTATAAAATGAAGCTATTTTAATCGATGTTCAAATTTTCATCCTTGGGAAGGCATTAATTGTGAAGAAAATGTGTACAGAAGTTTCTCCATTGATAGTATAGGAAGCAAAATTACTTGACATCCACCTTAAAGGAGCAATTCTTGTATCTATGAAAATTTTATTTCGAAAATGGCTCAAAGGATTTTGATGAAAGTCGTTAACCTACCGTTTTCTGGTACTAGAAATCGATTTAGCTTGATCTTGACTTTAGGAAAATTCGTTTAGTGGGTTATATAACCATCCCGAATCACCACGTTTTTAGTGTAGTGTCATGGCGTCGTCCTATTAGATGTTAGCGCGCAGTCACGCCATCTGTCTCATTACGTCACGCGTTGTGTGTGGATCCTATTAAAGTTTGAAGACGTCACACTCTTGCGAGCAGATGGTCACGATTCCCATCTGCCTCTATACGTCACGCGTTGTGTGCGTATGGCCGTCCGCACGATAACTCGCGTAACAATCATTCGATTTCGATGAAATTTTAATATGTTGTAGGGGACCACTTGGGAAGGAACCGTATTGAAAGTGAAGGAAATAGGGTCAAAGGTCAGGACACAGGAGCGGGATCCATTCCACTGCTCTTATGCATCATAACTAACGTAAAAAAGTTCGATTTCGACGAAATTTAAGTATGTGGTAGGGGACCACCTGGAGATAAACACTATTGAAAATGGGCGAAATGGGGTCAAAAGTCAGGACATAGGAGCGGAATCACTTCCATCGTCATTATGCGTCATAACTTACTAACATTTCATCCAAATCGAAGCATTTTTACGTATGTTGTAGGGGCTTGCCTGAGGACGAATCCTATTGAAAATGGTCGAAATGGGGTCAAAGGTTAGGACGCAGGAGTGGGATCTATTCCATATCCCTTATGCATCATAACTTACGTAAAAATGCTTCTATTGCGACAAAACTTTATCATGTTGTTTTGGAGGTATACTGAACCGGTTCTGTTGAATATCATCGAAATGGGATCAAAGGTCAGGGCACAGGAGCGAGATTTATTCCACAGCCATTATCCTCATAACTTGAGTAATAACTTGAGTAATGATTTCTGGTATGTTGGAAAGCGTATCATAATCAATGGATTACATGATTTTACTAACTTGTTTACGCTTTCCAACCGTAGGTTGAAGAAGCGTATATGCTCCAGCTTTGTCTGTCTGTCCGCACGATTACTTGCACAAAAATAGTTCCATTTCGATGAAATTTTAGTACGTGGCAGAGAACAAACTGGGGACGAACTTTATTGAAAATGGGCGAAATGGAATCAAAGGTCAGGACGTAGGAGTGGGACGTATTCCATCGCTCTTAACTTACGTAAAAATGCTTCGATTGCGACAAAACTTTATCATGTTGTTCCGGAGGTATACTGAACTGGTGTTGGTGAATATAATTGAAATGGGGTCAAAGAACATTGCACTCGAGCGAGATTTATTCCATAGCCATTACCTTCATAACTTGACTAAAAATGCTTCTATGGCGACAAAACTTTAGTATGATGTTTCGGAGGTTCACTGAACGAATTCTGTAGAATATAATCGAAATGGGGTTAAATGGCAGGGCACAGGAGCCATTATCCTCATAACGTAAATGAAAAATGCTTCTATTGCGACAAAACGTTAGCATGTTGTTCCGGAGGTATTTTGAACCGGTTCTGTTTAATATAATCGAAATGGGGTTAAAGGTCAGGGCACAGGAGCGAGAATTATTCCACAGCCATTATCCTCATAACTTGAATAAAAATGCTTTTATTGCGACAAAACTTTAGTATATTGTTCCGGAAGTACACTAAACCGGTTCTGTTGAACATCATCAAAATGGGGTCAAAGGTCAGGGCACAGGAGTGAGATTTATTTCACAGCCATTATCCTCATAATGTGACTAAAAATGCTTCTATTGCGACAAAACTTTAGTATGTTGTTCCGGAGGTATACTGAACCAACTGTGTTTACTATCTTCGAAATGGGGTCAAAGGGCAGGGCACAGAAGCGAGATTTATTCCACAACCATTATCCTTATCAGTTGAGTTATAACATGAGTAATGATTTCTGGTATGTTGGAAAGCGCATCATAATCAACGCATTGCTTGATTTTACTAACCTGTTTCTTTGTATTTCTCTGCTCTGTGTGTATATGGCGGGCCAAGATATGGTCCAGTGTTTTCCTGCTTACTAGTTTTGTTTGTTTTTCCTCAGACATGAGCACTTGCTAATTATAATTTGATCTAGAAATTTCTCGGTTCGTACGCGAACAGTCTTTCCTCGTAATTTCTGCAGTACATTATGATTTGAATAAAGTATTGTTTGTTTCCAATAGGCATTTGTTCACTTCCAACTCCCCCCAACATTCACAGATGGCGCTGCACGTTCAATTGCTCTCCATTGTTTCAGAACCGCTAGTGCAGTAAAACCTCTGAATAGCGGACACCTCCGGACCGCATGACCTGTCCGCATTTCGGAGGTGACCGCTATTGGGAGAGACACGCCTATCTGCCCAAGCCATCGCGAAATACAAATTTCGTTTCCACTTTTTTTTTTTTTTTTTTTTTTTTTTTGCTATTAGAAATGTATAAATAGAAGTACATTATATGTACATATTTATGCAGTAATAAATTCCGAAAGAAACCGCATTAGTAATACTGTACACGACATTGAATATATGTATGTATTTATAGTAATTTAAATATTTTTGAGCTTTCCAAACATGAGGAAAATTGCAATCTACGTACATAAGTATAAACGTAATGCAATGCATGTTGCTGATTAACAAATGCTCTAAAACTTTCAAAATTTACTTACAGCTAATTCATCAATTTATCAGTTAGTATTCTTGCCTTAGGTGATGCGTAACATCACAGCCTCTCCTTGACAAATGTCAACCCCGCCTTCTCGTGGTGCATCCTGTTCCCACTAAAGGGGCTCTGACGACCGCCCATAGCGGTATAACTATACCATCGGGATCAGAGGAAATGCTATCCCACACTCACCAACCCGCTTGGCCAGCGTGGTGAGTTATGGCCAAACCCCTCCAAAAATGATTCCACAACTTAAATCTTGGCCCTCAGTCTCCGGCAGCTGGAATGTACCTGGCCAAGGCAGCGGCCAGTGCGACATGAAGGCAGAGGGTGCTAAGAATCCCCGGAGGACCGGACTAGGCTGCCATCTGATGCTGACCTTGGCTACTTACAATGGACGCTCCCTATCTTCTGATTCAAGGCTTCTTGAATTGGAAGAGGAACTACAAAGGATCAAGTGGGACATCGTGGGGCTAAGTGAGGTAAGGAGAAAAGGAGAAGATCTCATCGAACTGAAAAGTGGACATCTCTTCTACTATCGTGGGACAGATACTGGCAGAACTAGTGGTGTTGGATTTATAATAAACAAGAAACTGAAGGACAAAGTTGTAGAAGTTGAAAGTTCCTCTGACAGAGCTGCACGACTTGTTATCCAACTCTCGAAAAGATACCAGGCTCAGATTATTCAAACTTATGCACCCACCACAAGTCATCCTGAAGAAGAAATTGAAGAATTTTATGAGGAAATTTGTCATCTAAATAATAAAGGTAAGCAGCATTTGAAGATAATTATGGGAGATTTCAATGCAAAAATAGGGCAACGGCAACAGAATGAAACTTCAGTAGGTAAATTCGGTCATGGCAACAGAAACCAGCGTGGAAATACTCTCGTTGAGTTTGCAGAGGCAGAAGGGTTTTTCATCTTGAACTCCTTTTTCAAGAAAAAGCCACACAGAAAATGGACATGGAGACATCCAAATGGGACGACAAGTGAAATTGATTTTATTATGTGTAACAAAAAATTCGTCATAGAAGACTGCAGTGTGCTAAACAAGTTCAACACAGGTAGTGACCATAGATTGGTGAGATGTAAGATGCACCTCAACACTAAACTTGAACGTGGCAAGCTCATAGGACAAACAAAATCTATTGACATAACCAACCTTAAAAAACACCATAATACCTTCAAGTTAGAACTGAAGAACAGGTTCTCTGCTTTAGAAGGCCTAACATCGGAAGAAGTGGACATCTCTGAAGTTAACAGAAAAGTAACCAAAGCTCTTATGGAAACAGCAACAAAATTAGCTGGGTCTAAGAACAAGTTGCATGTGAACAAATTATCAGGAAAAACCAAAATGTTGATGCAAAAAAGAAGAGAGATGAGGACAACTAAAGAAGATGTGACTTCCAAAGTGGAATATATAGAGCTATGCAAGACAGTAAGAAAAAGTATCACTGAAGACGTAAGGAAATTCAACTGTGAACTAGTGAGGAAAGCAATTGAAAACAACCAAAGCCTAAAGATAGCAAAGGGACATCTCAGTAAGGGAAGAAAACAGATTATGGCACTGAGAAAAGAAGATGGTTCTGTAACAAGAAATAGAGGCGAAATTTTGACAAGAGTGAAAGATTTCTACTCCAAATTATATGAAAGGGATGATATATGCACTCCAGACATCATGAAAGATACCAGTACCAGAGTTCCTCCAGTCCTTCCAGCAGAAGTTGCACATGCAATCAAGAACATGAAGCGAGGAAAAGCTCCAGGAGAAGATGGAATTACTGTAGACATCATACAAGAAGCAAGTGGAGAAATCGAAACAGTACTCGCCCAAATTTTCACTCGATGCCTTAATGAAGGAAAGATTCCTGAGGATTGGAACACCGCTACAATGATCCTGCTACATAAGAAAGGTGACATTGAGGATCTCGGAAACTACAGACCTATCAGCCTCCTATCAGTAGTTTATAAAATCTTCACTAAAGTTCTTTCACACCGCTTGAAGGTAACACTGGACATGGCTCAACCGAGAGAACAAGCTGGATTCAGGGTGGCTACAGCACAATAGATCATATCCACGTGCTGAGAGAACTAATTGAAAGAGCGAGGGAATATGAACTTCCATTGTGCATGGCTTTTATCGATTATGAAAAAGCCTTTGATTCGGTGAAACCATCAGCAGTTACAATGGCTCTGAAAACCTGCGGTATTGAAGATGCATACATTAATATTATTAATAACATCTATGAAAATGCAAGTGCAAAGATTAGGCTGTTTGAAAATACAACACACGTAAAAATTGGGAAGGGAGTGAGACAAGGTGACACCATATCTCCGAAGCTCTTTAATGCCACATTGGAGGGTGTTTTTCAGTCACTGAGCTGGGAAAACAAGGGGATAAAGATTAATGGAGATTATCTAACCCACCTTCGTTTTGCTGATGACGTAGTCATTTTTGCAACTACCCCATCAGAGCTGCAGAGTATGATCCAGGAACTTGCTGACAAGAGTAAAGAAGTGGGATTAAAAATGAACTTTCAGAAGACAAAAGTGATGTTCAATGCTTTTACAAGAAATGAAGATTTATCGATTGATGGAGAAAAGCTGGAGATAACAGACACGTACGTTTATCTTGGACAGCAGATATCAAGTGAGGGTCACATTGATGAAGAAATTAATCGGCGTACAAAACTTGCCTGGAGAGCTTTTGGAAGAAACAGCATAATTTTCAAGAGCAATATGCCATTATGTCTTAAAAGAAAAGTGTTTGATCAATGCATCCTTCCAGTGCTTACGTATGGTGCAGAGACGTGGACCTTAACTAAAAGAGACATACAAAGGCTGCAGACAACTCAAAGATGCATGGAGAGGTGCATGCTTGGTGTAACCAGGAGAGATAAGAAGAGGAACTCGTGGATCCGAAAAATGACAAGAGTGGAAGACATCATGATCAGAGTTAAATCCCTGAAATGGCAATGGGCTGGACATACTGCCAGAAGGACAGATCATCGATGGACAACCGAAATTTTAGATTGGATTCCAAGGGACAGGAAAAGACCCAGAAGAAGACCACATGGGAGATGGGTGGATGAAATTCGAAAGTATGCAGGGGTGACATGGAGGAGACTGGCACAAGACAGTTCGTTGTGGAGGAAACTTGGGGAGACCTTCGTCCAGCAGTGGATTGATAATGGTTGACAATGATGATGATGATGATGATGATTCTTGCCTGCAAAAAAATCTGACAAAAACGTATGTTTTTTTTTCTTTTGGCATTTACAGCCTCTTTCTCAATATGAATTTTCAAATTCATCAAAAATGCCGGTCCCCCAGAATCACCTTTGCTCATAAACTTCACTATATTTCGCCGCGGCTCAGAAGTTCTTAATGTCGTACAGCTCTTCTGCAGTTCCCTCTGCTGTTTCTTTGACCATGTCATTCTTGATGGGTGTGTGTGAACAAATGTAATCTTGCAAATCATCTATTGTCCATTCAAAACACAGTTCATCGTCAACTGCAATAAAATCTTTTACATTTCCTCACAGTTCAAACACGTCATCAGTTCAGAAATCAAAAATATTTTCTTCTTCTGTGTTGAAAGTGCATACTGTACTTTCAACTCTTTGCCTGTCGAAACGAACCATTCGTTATGCGAACAACGACTAACGCATTTCATCATCTGAATTCCATACGTACAGAACTTCATCGAAAACACATACATGGAAACGCACATCAAGTTAAACGCTGTCTATGTACGTTAAATAAAATCAATATGTTCCAATTGTAGAATTAAAATACGAGATTTATTTACAATTAAAACAAAATGATTAAAAACTATTTGCAAGATCTTTCGAAACTAACTATAGTCCCATCGTTAGGTAGATTGTCATATAGAAACAGTAGGGCTGGTATTAAATACAGAGACATCCCCGTATATAAGGTCCATGTTGCCACAACAATGTAATCGATAAGAAGAAAAGATAATAGCTGATCACGTAGCTTGTTCGTCATAGGCCATATCATCATTCGCAGAAAACGTTCCAACCAGTAACCTCCACGGTTGTGGAATAAAGGCTGGCAGGACTTCATTGGAACAGTTTTGAGCATATCGAGCGATACACAAACTTTCTGTGAAGAGAAGAGAACGTCTGTTATGTGCCGAAGCTATAATCTTAGCGTTTTCCCAATCTGGTGCATAATGTCCTTGATTAACAGTTCTGGCAAGGGCTGTAGTAGTAGAGCAGGTCCTGATATTATATTTGTGCTCTTTCATTCTAACAGCTAAAGTCCTAATTGTAAAACCTATATAGAACTTCAAACAGGTAACACCCGACAGCATACTGCCAACATCAGCAAATGGTACCAACGGGGACCTCAACTGCTGCTTTGTCCAGAGGGATCTACAGGCTTCTCCCCAGCAGATAAAGCGTGGAACATTACTTAACTCATCTACAGAACCAATTCTCAATATCCACCAATTGCGGACACAGGTCAGTGATACCTCAAGACACCATCTTGGGTTTTTTACACTCGATGTTACGTCCATTTGCCGAATGTGTATAGTCCCGCATGACTGTCATACGACTGACAGACTCGGGCCACAGTGTATTTTCTCCTCTTCTCGTCGTACTCACATAATCTCTCTGAAACTAAATCACTTCTTTTCCACCTACTTGTCACCACGTACGTTAACTTTCGTCTCATTTCGTGCTTTCCTTTATTGTCATTCGACCTACTGACTCAGGCCACATCATACTTTCTACTCGCACGCATCACATTCATATAATCCCTCAGAAATTAAATCACCACTTTCCCCACCTAGTCGGCTGTATGTGTCGCAAGTTTCGTCTCATTTCGGGTACTCTTTCGTGGTATGGCGTCTTCCATGTTAAGCAGTGTACTTTACCGTTAGACTCCGCTTGAAATAAAATTCTTTCCCTTTCTTCCTAAAATAATACACATTATGTAGCTGAACGGCGAAATTTATAACACATTTTTCTCAATACTCTAAGAAATCCTTTCGGTATTGGACACCTTTTGCTTTGTCGAACATTCTACATTTACCCTTAGCAAGGACGTATTTAGACGGAGGGGAGAGGCTTAGCCCCAGAAAGTGTTTCATTGTTTAAAGATTTTTGTTAAAATGCGATTTATAATTTGGAAAAACCTCCTCAATTTAATTAAAATGCACCAATTTACGTTAGGAAAAATGCTTTAATTTGTCATTCTATTTTTTCATTAACTTTAATTTTGTTCTAGTGGATTTCAAAAACTTCCATTTTTCGTCGCCCCCTCCCCAAATAAAAATTTCTGTATACGCCGTGGATTTATAGGCATTTTACGGTGCACACTTCTGACGCAAGGCGGCGTTAGTACGTATTGTTGCATTTATACGTTCTATTGAAACAAAAAAAAATGTTTTTGTACTGCATGGCATTTGCAACGGTAAAGATTGGAAAGTTTCTGCGTTAAAGGAGGTATATGTTATTTTTTTTTCTCACTGTCTGTTTTTCCTGAAGTCGTATCTGAAAAATTACTTTTCCATTCTATAACTTTTCCTACAAAGAATATTTTTCACATATTTTCCTGTTTTTGAGTAATTCACAGTTATACCACAACGGGAATGAGCGCAAAATTTTATTTGAAAGATTATATCCGATTCTAAGAATCCCCTGTAAAAACTGGTTTTGTGGTAGGATAGTTTTTATTATGAAGAACTATTTTACCAAAATTTTGTTCCTGAAATAACGCAGTGCTTTCTTTTTAGGGTGCGTAAAATGATGTTCCGTTTTCCTTCATATTTCTTTTGCTCATTTTGAGATGTGAAAAGTTCTTGTTGCCACCTCTCTTTACGAGAAACATTTACTGTACACTTTGCGTTTTTTTCGTAACAGACGTTTCCAGGGAACACGAGAGTCAACAGATATGGCCATTTGTGGACATTTTGCGGGTTTGGTTCAATTTTCTTGTTAAGATGATCAACTCATTACGAAACACGTCGACCGGATTGTGTACTTTAAATAGTTCGCAGTTTTTCTATGTTACATTAAGTTTTTCTTTTCAAAAAGAAATCACTTTGAAAAATTCTTTACATGTTGGGGAAGATTTAAAAGGCATGGTCATTACACGCGAAAATTTTTGTGTAATCTTTCTTATTCGTTTTTGTCTTCTTCGAAACATGTCCTGAAAGATCTGTCGGATAAAAGGTTGACTGTTGGGAGGAGGGAACAAAAGGTTTATTTCAGTGCTGAGTGGAAAAACAAGGAACACAACTTTCTCCTACGTGCATCAGGAGTACGGACGGGGCACATTATAACATTTATACGTCTCAAATCACCAAGTTGAGACCACAATGAGCATTCTTGCAGGAGTAATTCACATTTTTTTCTCTACATTTATATGTTTCAAAATTTGTTGCCCCCTTAGTAAGTTGAATTTTGAAATTAATTGTTCTGATTTTTAGATGAAAAAGCTGGAGGCATTTCCAAAGAACCTAATACCGTATCATGAGAAAACATCGAAATGCAAGCGAAGGACAAAGAGACGAGCTGGCCCATTTCCCTCTCGCAGATATTAGCTGAATTGGCTGAATACAGCGAAACAGACAAGAAGGAACTTAGGTTGAGCAAATACAGAATATGTGCAACTACAGTAGATATTTTGAGATCGCATTTTTTTCCGTTCTCCTTTTCATGATATATTTGTGGAAATGTTAATACTTACTGTAGAAAAGCTTTGTCTAAGAATTTTTTTCTGGAAAATGATTGTAATAATAAAGTGAACATGGGTTTATGTTAAAGAAATAGTCGTCCTAAAATACCTAATAGTAAAAATAATGCCGTCTTATACACGATTAAAAAAGATACTCCCTTCCTTTAACTGAAAGCTTGTTAATACACAAAATGGACCAGAGATGTTGTAATGAGGATTAGCCATGTGTTATTCCTCTACCGTGGAGACTTCTAATCGATAAGGACAGACAAAATAAGCCTGAACTTATTCTATCGTCCCATTGACGATTTCGTGACTTATATTGGACACGCGCTCATTTTCAAGGAGTGTACCAAATTAAAGTAGCTTTCCAAAGTTTTGTACTGTCCTTGTCGTCTTGAAAGGCGATTGTTGAATTAATATATATGTTCACCCGGGTTCATGTCACATTCTGTTACATTTTTAACGTTGTACCTTTCCTTTCTGTTGTCCGAAGCTGCATTTGTTTTAAAGAGGAAATATATTTTATTTTACTTCTCGTTATTTTTAGAAGCGAATTCCTTCCAGTCTTGTGCATTCAACCCATGGATGAATACATTATATTCACATAGCGTTGCTTTTTTTCTTTCAAATAATTAATAAATTTTGTACGCGTATAATTCTTTTTTTTTTTTCAACAAACGTTTTTTTAATGTTTTTCCAGGACATTTGCTTCAAGCGGTTTCAAATTTTTTTTTGTTATTCACCCACTTCATTCTATGAATTGTTATTCATGGGAATGGAGTGAGTGTATTCCATGGCTGTAATCTAGTATTTCATGGCTTAATCTGATATCTTCCTCGACGTGGAATTTCATTAAGAAATTAATTCGCCTCTTTACATATGGATTATTTTTTCTTAACATCCACAAAAATAACACGATGGCTATAGCGTCGTCTTCAACTAACTGAAGCAGCAAGTGCTGCTTCTGCGACCGCGCAGTCCCGTTGTTACCACCTGCTGTTGGGGTTGCATTGGTTGCCAGCAACGGGCCACTAGTGGCACTTGTTTGGAGGCCCAAAGTTCACGGCGATGCTGCAGAGCCATCAATGGCTCGTCAACTGGTAGCGCTGCCACCAAAGGACCGCTAGCGGGCTGTGACTGGCAGATTTCAGCCAGCAGTGACCCATCGCTGCCAGCTGGTGGCCAGCAGTTTCCCAGCACTTGTGTTTTTGCTGGGGCCGATGATTGACAACATTTTTGTTGCAGTCCATGTAAGGAGTTACCACAGTCATGAGCGGATTCAGACCACTTTGACCGGAATCTTGCGAATAAACAGCTTATGATTATGATTATAAAATTTCTGAAGATGGATTTCCGCGTCGCATCGAATTTAACAGTACGAACCACTGCTTGTGCGGGTCCCCTTCTATTTCTTTGAGTTTTGTTCTTGCGACACCCTACCCTAAGAGAACTATTAGGTGTGCAACTTGATTCTCGGCCACAGGCACGACACGTTGACAGCAAATTATAGCAAATCGAAAACGTACCTAAACAGGGAAATGATCCCCGTCCTGTTGGATACATTTGAGCCATCGGTCAGGGAGCTGCCGAATGCCACTGCGAAAAAAAGAGGGCTGTTTCGAGTTGATAAAATCATCAATACTTGTGTGGACCTCCTCGACAGAAGTGAAGTGCGTACCACTCAGGCCATATTGCAGGAAGCGAAAGAGGTGATAATCCGACGGGGCGGAGTCTGGAGAATACGCCGGGTGGAACAAAATCTCCCATCCCAGGCAGGTGATCTTGTTTAAAGTCGTTTTCGCGTTGTGAGGGCGCGCGTTATTCTGAAGCAACATGACCGACCTTCTTTCTGCCCTTGCCGGCGAACGGCCTTTTCGCCTCCATTGCGTCACTCACACGAATGAGTTGCTGACAATAACGCTCAGCATTGACCGTTTCACTAGGCTTGAGCAACTCATAGTGCACGACACCACGCTGATCCCACCATATACACAGCAACAACTTGCTGGCATGGATATTCGGTTTGGCGGTACTGGTGGTAGGCCGACCTGGATAAACCCACGATTTACGCCGCTTAGGAATATCGTAGAGGATCCACTTCTCATCACAGGTCAAAATCTTGTGGAGGAAATCCTTCTTCTTGAATCTGGAGAGTAAGGACTCAGCAACATCGTAGCGCCTAGATTTGTCCGCAGCTGTGAGTTGGTGAGGCACCCAACGACCCTCCTTGTGAATCCGTCCAAGCTTGTGCAGGCGTTTTGCAATGTCATGCCGTGTTACTCCGAGTTCCTGGGCGAGCTCTGACTGTGTGCGACAGGGATGCGCGTCCAACAGTTGTTCCAGTTCCTCATCGTCAACTTTTTGTGCCTGTCCCGGACGTTCTGCATCACGGAGATCGAAATTTCCCTGCTTAAACCGCTGGAACCACTTCTTACACGTACTGTAGGACACAGCAGCCTCACCCAAAGCAGCACAGATCATTTGCTTGGCTTCCGCGGCACTTTTTTCAACTGAAATGCGAACAGAAGGCAGTGCCTCAAACGTTGCTTCTCGAACAACATTGCTTTCACCGTCAACTTTCGTCCCTTCTGTCACTACAGCTGTGAGAGGTTACGATTGCCTGGAAAGCTGTTGAAAGGCGCTACAAGTAGCTATTATCGCACACAGCTATTTGCATTTGCCGACGTTCTATGATCGCTTGCTGTTAGGGGCCGAGAATTAAGTTGCACACCTAATATTTAACGCATATTTATAACAAAATTCTGGTAAAAAAAGGATTTCAATTAAGACTAATAAAACGGCGATCAATTTATTTTAGGATAGTGAAAATTAAATTTTATTTGAAGTGAGCATTTGAAAGAACTAACTCAGGTAAGGAAAACTGAATATATTCAACTTTGTTCCAGGATTGAAATGTGAAGCACTGAGATAGCTTTAATCAAATTTGCATGATCAGCACTAAGGGTGATTATATTACTTTTTTCCTCCAACAGAAGAAATTGACAGCGTATAATTCTGACATTCTTTAAACATCTTCCAGGTTTTGGACTATCCTGTTATCTCACTTCTGCAGACTTCTGTTGAAGTGTTCTGTGGCTTCTGAGACATAACGATCTACTTCTTATAAATTGTGTCAGTAATGATAAATCCTCCGTCTCAAATTCAACAATTTTCTTTCCTGCGTGACGCAGGATAATTTAGGCAGAAGATATTTGAGCATCAGCAGTAGTGTCTTGAAAAAATCGAAAACGGCCACGAGGGATATTCCGAGCCACATTCCCACATATCCTCCAACATAGCTGACCACTTCAACAGGCTATACAAAGAAATCAACACATGAAATTGCGTGCTTATAATAGTTATCAATATTTTTAATATTTCATCTTTATTAAAACAACTGCATGAATATAAGACTAAAACCTTACTATGCTTAGAATAGAAATATCGCTGGGCAGTTACATTTTATTTATTTATTTATTTGGATGCACTTTAATCTTCGGCCCCCAATCGTCTGCTTCAGCTAACGCTCTGCTGGAATGCCGAGAGAAACGTTTCGCCATAGGTGGCGCTGCAGCTGCGTCGGTGATTTTTGCTCCTTTGCTGCGTGCATTACGTAATTGGTATGTGTGTGTGTGTGTGTGTGTGTGTGTGTGTGTGTGTGTGTGTGTGTGTGTGTGTTTTGTGCGGGAGGAGTGCTAGGGAAACGAAATATGCGGCGGGGGGTATTTTTGAAAGGAAGGGGTTTATTTTGTAATATGGCTTGCCCTGAAAAGGGCCTTTATGGAATGTGACTAGTTCAGGTGTTGTTAAATATTTATAACGACGGAAAAGAAGTGTTTCTTCCTCATTGAGTACCTGTCTATCTAGTACGAATATTTAAGTGGAAAACATTACGTACTAGGAAAGAACTGTTTGATGATAGCAATCATCACCTCAAAACAGTGTTCAGAGGAAAGACGACAATTTCGTCGGAATAAATATTCCAGAATGTGGTCGGCCAAGTGGTCTTCGGGAATTCCATTAGATAGTGTGCGTTTGAGGCGCCGCCAATTGCTCTCAACACCTTGCGTATGCGCCCCAGTAGTCGAAATTGAGTGAGTGGTTTACTGATAGATGTTGGAAACCACAGGATGGGAGATTGCGGTACGCAGCCCACTGATCAGTCATTACAGTACTTAAATGTTGAACATGTTTCTGGATGAGCGGGAGCAATATGTGAGCAGAGCGGTTATTCTGCGGGCAGATCTCAACCCTGAATCGTTTCGAATCTCGTTCAAAGATGCCAAGGATCCAGGTGCCTTTAACGAGACGACCACGATTATACTTCCGCTACCCAACCTTCGCCTCGTCCACTTCTACGATGACACCAGAGCCTCCAAGCTGTCCTTCGTCTTGTTCGTAAGCTGCCATAAATCTGCGACTAGTTCTCTGCAAGACTAATAATAGTCACTGACTGTCGCAGAGGATGTGGAAACCCCACCCTGGGAAGATTTCCTCAATTGCATCATCATAGGACAATCCTTTGGCGAAACAATACAAAAGAGTCATCACCTTATCAAGATGAATACAAGCAGCTTCAAACCACGTCCCAAGTAAACGGGAACACTGCTCACTTTTCCCTGTAACGTGGTTCTTCCTACACCTGAATTGTCCTAAACTATGACACATATCCACTCGCAAACTCATTGGATGACCTGCGGAACATCTTCGTTCGGTTGGAAGCAATCCTTTCCGCTTACACCATGCAATGCATGTTTCTTCATCCTTCCCAACTTTCTCGAAGAAACACCTCGAGTTCCACATGGCTACTGATAGAGCTACAACGTACGCGGAAAAAAAAACACAAGCCACGTATCGCTTAAAACAGTGCAAACAGTAGTAAGTATACGGGATTCACAGCTCACGCACTCAGCAAACAGCAATTACGCAGCAAACAGCAATTTACACAGCGCGGGAGAAAACGCCGACGCAGCTGCAGCGCCACCTATGGCGAAACGTTTCTCCCGGCATTCCATTGGCACGATAGCTGAAGCAGAGGACGGGGGTCGAAGTCTAAAGTGCAGTCAAAACTTTTAATTTCAAACATTATTAGTAGCTAAAACATCATCTACCTGAAATGCGGAATCTCTGCTTTTGTTAAAAGGGATTTAGCTATGGAAGCAATGCTGCTGTAGTTCGGATGTGATCGTAGCAGATTGTTTATGAATTCATATTATCGCAACCAAGAAATAATGGGACTTCAAAAGCCCTAGTTTGATTGTTTATTTTTACAGTTCCATAAATGAAGCTGAAGCTTAGGACTTTCTGGCGTCAGAACAGAAGAAACTCTAGATTATACACTGGCGGAAAGTGAAAAAAGAACATCAAAAAGGAATTGGCGGACGATCATGAAATTTACATATGTTAATGGGGTCGAGTTTACGTAGGTGTGATGTTAATTTCGGGACCAACTGGTGAGCACTTACGCAACAGCACGGCATAATATGCAAATTATCGTCGGTGGTATTTAAGGAGTACGGCGAAGTGAATGTAATCAGTCGTCGGCGTACGGACACGTGCGAAGACCCTGAAGAAGCTGCAATGCCTGGACATGGAAGAAGTGTACGATTTTAGTAGTTATCAGACTTTGAGCGAGGTCGTCTAATCGGACTCCGCGAGGACGGGTGGTCGTATCGTTGTATTGCGGAGCGAATTGGACGGGAAGTATCGGTGGGGGTACGATGGTGGCGTAGATTGTCCGAGGAACATTCCCACACGAGAAGACGTGGAACCGGGAGTCACAGACGGACTGATGAGCGGACCGATCGACGCATAAGAAGAGTGGCGTTGTCAAGCAGAACATCCACTGCGACGCAAATCCGAGCTGCCGTTACACCTGAGGTGACTCCTGCGAACAATCCGCAACCGTCTACTGGATGCAGGACTACGTGCACGTATGCCTCTGGCACGTGTACCTCTGACTCCAGCCCACCGTCAGTAACGGCTGTAGTGGTGTCGCCAACGTCTGCACTGGAGAACGCAATGGCGATCTGTCGTGTTCAGCGATGAAAGCAGATTCTGCTTGGGAACCTCCGATGGCCGTATGCGTGTTCGCAGACGCACAGGGAAGCGTTTCCACCCTTCTTGCATCCGCCAGCGACACACAGGGCCTACACCTGGTCTCCTGGTGTGGGGAGCGATCAGCTATCACTCCTGTACACAACTAGTGTTTGTACCGGGTACGTTAAACAGCACCTCCTACATCAACAACATAATTCAGCCCGTTGTTGTGCCATTTGTAAAGTCGGTCCATCGTGGTGTTTTCCAGCAAGATAACGCACGCCCACACACGCTACGTGCAACATGTTGCATGTTTCAGGGTGTGAGACAACTTCCATGGCCTGCACGTTTACCGGATTTGTCCTCCATTGAGCACGAGTGGGATTTTATGAAACAACGACTTATCCGGTCTCCACAGCCAGCCACGACCATCCGCGATTTACGCGTTCAGGTTGAGGATACTTGGAACTCAGTACCCCAAACTTAATTGCACAGTGTAACGCAGTTCATGGCGGTTCAACCTCGTACTAACCATGTTACATGGAAATGTTATTTTTCAGTTTACCAGCAAATACAGCTGTATTTTGCCATAATATTTTGATCACGTTATCCTCTGTATTCCGTTATTATGCTGTATAAATTTCGTTGGTATCAGACGTCTCTTTCTTGGTGTTCTTTTTGCACTTTCCGCCAGTTACATACACATGAAGAAAAAGAAGGACAACAAGGAGTTGGAATAATGATAAAGAGAGGTTGGAAAGATAAAATAAGAGATGTTACACCAATATCTCCAAGAATCACTTCGCTAACACTGAAAATTAATAGTTCTAACATTACAGAGAGAAGTTAGACAAGGAGATCCACTATCTCCAAAATAATTTACCTCACTATCAGAAGATATTTTTAGAAACTTAAACTGGGAAGGAAAGGGATTAAACATAAATGGGAGGTACCTGAATCACTTAATATTTGAAGGTGACGTAGTCATCAACAAATATTAAGTATAGTCATCAACAAGTATTAAGTATAGTCATCAACAAATATTAAGTATAGTCATCAACAAATATTATCATCAACAAGCAATAGGGAAATGCAAAATATGATAAAGGATTTCTGGATGGAAAGACTTAAGAAAGGTCTGACAATAAACACAGCAAAAGCTAAATGTATGAAAAACACAGAAGCGATTTTGATAGAAGCAAACGAAATCGAAAAAATAGACGAATGCATCTAATTAGGTCAAGTAATCACTTTTAAAGAAAGACAAGAAAGAGAAATCAATAGAAGAATTACTCAAGGTAATAGAGCGTTTCGGATGTTTAAAGACTATATAACTGATGATTTTACATTATGTTTAAAAAGAAAAATCTTCAATGCATTGTGACGTATATTTTAGATTAACTTTCATTTTTAGTTTCTTTTTCTATATAAAATTTGAGTTTGTTCTGCGTTATACTTCCAAACTTAACGTGGCGTCTTTTCTCTCAAACTAGAATGAGGTTGGCAACAATTGAGGTCAGAGGGAACGTGACGTATGTATGAGATAAAAACGATAGGTAAAAGGACGAGATAACAGTTGCTGGGGTTAATATGTGGAGGATGTGTGTTTGTAGACGTTCAATTACTAGATAATGTAATCTGATATCTGCTGTCTTAAAATTGTGGAGTGTTACTGAAATTCGTGCTGGGACCAGAAAAAGAAAACCCGTAAGTTGACTTCTGTTTTATGATTCGTCTGGCCGTAATCATTCAATTAGGAACTATTTCATCGTATGCATATCTAATGATTTAGAAATAACGTAAGAACGACAAGAAAAGAAATTACGTTATAGTATGTATTAACTCCGTGCTTACTTATGGAAGTGAAACGTGGAGTATCACAGAGCGATAATGTTAAAAAATAAGAGTATCGATAAGAAAGTTAGAGAGAAGAATGTTAGGAATAACATGAATTTAAAATGTTAGGAATTAGAAATGAACTTAAAAGTGAAAGAACAGGAATAACAGATATTATAAAAATAATAAAAGACTCAAAGTGGAGATGAGCTGGACATGGTGGAAAACTGGAAAATGAAAGATGGACACGATTAACCCTCCGGGTAGCGAGCACACATTTATACGTTCGGATGTTTCTGTGCCCAAAGCGGCGACGACGCAATAATACGCTCATCGAAAACCTGTTCAAATGCCGCGAGAACGCAATATTGCGTCGAAACAATTTTCAGACTAATAGAGGCGAAAACACATATTTGCGCATCTAAAGGACGACGAATACTACAGAAAGCGGGGTTTTCTGTTATACATGTGAAAACATTTTGCATTGTCTATTTTAATGCTCCGGCCACCTGGAGGGATAATAACCGCATAGCAACCGAGAGATGGAAAGAGACGAAGAGAGGCACCAGATGACAAGATGGGAAGCTGACCTTCAGAAACTCAGAGGTTCTAAATGGTGGACTGAAGCTAAGGATCGAGGAAGTTGGAAAAGGCTTGGGGAGAGCTATACCCTGCAGTGGGTGCGAACAGGCTAAGAAGAAGAAGAGGAAGAAGAAATGAAGCTGCTTGAGCCTCTCTTTAATGTTTCGTTTTCTTGAAAAAGCCAACAGAGTACTTGTGAAAAGTGAGTGTCTTGACAAAAATGGCAAAGTGAGAAAAACTTTTCTATCTATAAAACATTGGCGATTTTTTTCCCATCGAGCTCACAATCAGCGTCAAACATCTGCAACGGAAGTGTGCCTGAATTCACTGGAAAAGACAAGCATTGAAGACAGCATGTAATTATTGTCGTGCAAACTTTAAATGAAAACAAAATGTGAGAATAAAGATCTCGTACATACTTGAAAATCTTTTGGTGACTTCATGTTATCTTCGTTACAGTATCTACGTAGGCGCTTACAAATAGTTGCTTCGTCTTCAAGATTTACACACAAGTCCTTACTCTTCTCACCGACCTTTGACATCCGTATTCTGGGAAAAAATTCAACATAATGTTAAAACGCACAGCAATTATCACGGAACTTCAAAATGAAAATCAGATCGGAACAGATTACGAAAAGTTCTGTATCACAAGTGAAACGTTAGCCGACATGAAAACTACGAAATTCGAGACTTTCAGGACAAATCTGCCATCACCAATTACAGCTAAACATTTACAATGTCATCGCAAGAAGGTGATTTTACACACTATCATCGGTATTTATCTTCCTTTTTTTTTCTTTTTCCGCAAAGCAGGATTAAAATGACACCGCTGTTTATTTATCAGTAACCATATCAGTGGTTGTTATTTCGGGGCTTAACGATAACGCTGAGCAACTTTAGGGGCTATAAGGAGTCACCTGTCCTTAACGTGAACAGGCCACAATTGCGGGGAGGGGAGAGAGAGCCAGCGCCGTAGTGCAAGCACACCACCCATGCCTCACACGGGAACTGAGCACACGTCCACTCGAACAGAAGCTAAAGCTTAAAACGGGGAGGGAGGCATTCTGACCTAGGTTTCGGACCCCACGAAATCTTTAAATATGGATCTCATAGATCGATAGTCTTTTGCAGTAGCACAGACATTACTCTTGAATAATCGCAAAACCAATACATCTAAACATGAGCTTTTGCAAATTATTAAATTGATGCAAATATGTAAGATTTGATGTAGAAGTCTACACTAATTGGGCTTGGTTCCGGTACGAAGAAAGTGAAGCACAATGAAATGGGATGGGAGATGAAGAACAGTTCAACGGGCCAGTATTTTAACAACGTTGTGCTTAAAATTCTGCCTTAACAGTTCTTTTAAAATCTTATTGCGGTTCTGTGGGGTTTTTATTTCAAAACACACACATACACACTTTGAGTGATCGCTGAATTATGACCACATCCCTAATACTTCGTATGTCTTCCTTTTGCTCTCAGTACAGCAGTTATCCTTTGTGGCATCGATTAAACGTACACTGAGGGATCACTGATTTCTGATCAGCTACATAATACTTCGTAGATCCTCCTTTCGTCTTCAGTACAGCAACTATCTGTCGTGGCATCGATTCAACGTACACTGAGTGATCACTGAATTATGACCGCCTACCTTATACTTTGTAGAACCTCAATTCGCCCTCAGTACAGCAGCTAACCGTCGTGGCATCGATTCAACGTACACTGAGTGATCACTGAATTATGACCGCCTACCTAATACTTCGTAGGTCCTCCTTTCGCCCTCAGTACAGCAGCTAACCGTCGTGGCATCGATTCAACGTACACTGAGTGATCACTGAATTATGACCGCCTACCTAATACTTCGTAGGTCCTCCTTTCGCCCTCAGTACAGCAGCTAACCGTCGTGGCATCGATTCAACGTACACTGAGTGATCACTGAATTATGACGGCCTACCTAATACTTTGTAGATCCTCATTTCGCCCTCAGTACAGCAGCTAACCGTCGTGGCATCGATTCAACGTTCACTGAGTGATCACTGAATTATGACCGCCTACCTAATACTTCGTAGGTCCTCCTTTCGCCCTCAGTACAGCAGCTAACCGTCGTGGCATCGATTCAACGTACACTGAGTGATCACTGAATTATGACCGCCTACCTAATACTTCGTAGGTCCTCCTTTCGCCCTCAGTACAGCAGCTAACCGTCGTGGCATCGATTCAACGTACACTGAGTGATCACTGAATTATGACCGCCTACCTAATACTTCGTAGGTCCTTCTTTCGCCCTCAGTACAGCAGCTAACCGTCGTGGCATCGATTCAACGTACACTGAGTGATCACTGAATTATGACCGCCTACCTAATACTTCGTAGGTCCTCCTTTCGCCCTCAGTACAGCAGCTAACCGTCGTGGCATCGATTCAACGTACACTGAGTGATCACTGAATTATGACCGCCTACCTAATACTTCGTAGGTCCTCCTTTCGCCCTCAGTACAGCAGCTAACCGTCGTGGCATCGATTCAACGTACACTGAGTGATCACTGAATTATGACCGCCTACCTAATACTTCGTAGGTCCTCCTTTCGCCCTCAGTACAGCAGCTAACCGTCGTGGCATCGATTCAACGTACACTGAGTGATCACTGAATTATGACCGCCTACCTAATACTTCGTAGGTCCTCCTTTCGCCCTCAGTACAGCAGCTAACCGTCGTGGCATCGATTCAACGTACACTGAGTGATCACTGAATTATGACCGCCTACCTAATACTTTGTAGATCCTCATTTCGCCCTCAGTACAGCAGCTAACCGTCTTCGCATCGATTCAACGTACACTGAGTGATCACTGAATTATGACCGCCTACCTAATACTTCGTAGGTCCTCCTTTTGCTCTCAGTACAGCAGCTATCCGCCGTGGCATCGATTCAACGTACACTGCGTGATCACTGAATTAAGACCACTTACTTAATACTTCGTAGGTCCTCCTTTTGCCTTCAGTACAGAGGCTATCCGTCGTGGCATCGATTCAACATGCTCTGAGCGGTCACTGATTTCTGACCATCTAATTAATACATCGTAGGTCCTATTTTCGCCCTCAGTACAGCAGCTATCTGACGTGGCATCGATTCAACATACACTGAGTGATCACTGAATTATGACCACCTACCTAATACTTCGAGGGTCCTGCTTTCGCCCTAAGTACAGCAGCTATCCGATGTGGCATCTATTCAATAAGATGCCGGGAACGGTTATGGCCAACTAAGTCGTGTGTGACGCGTCCTTCCATGCAGATATGGTGCTGATTGATGTATCCAGACGCTTAATATGCCGTTCCATAATGTTCCACAAGTGTCCTATGGGATTGATATTTGCCGCCTCGTTGGTGCATTAGTCTAAGCGCTGGCCTATGACCATTCGTCTGAGAAGGGTTCAGGTTCGAATACCGGTGAGGCATGCATGCTGTGTTTGTCTTACGGCCTAGCTCTCTCCCTTAACTGGAACCAGTGGGCATACATTAGAGACGAGCGACTGCTTATTGCCCACTGAGTTGCTGACAGTGGTCGTTAAACCTTAAAAAAAGAAATCTGGGGAGTTCGGAGGCCAATTGATACGCTGGAAGTCTGAACAGTGTTTCTCAAACCGTTCCTGCACAACGGTGGACAAGTGGCTTGGCGCATTGTCATCTTGGAAGACGCCTTCGCCATTCGCGAAAGAGTGCAGCATTGCTGAGGGTACAGAGTCAGCAACATATTCACGAAAGTGGGCACCAGTCATAAGTTGTTCCAAATGCACCAAGGCTTCAAGTTCCTGCCAGGTAAACATGTCCTACACCATACCACAATCTCCACAGGCTTGCACTGTGGAGGCCATGCAGGAATGATAGAGTGCCTCTTGTTGTTTGCGCCCAATACGTACACGACCATCCACGGATTGCAGTAAAAAACGCTACTCGTCAGACCAGCACATGTTTCTCCAGTATTTGACGTCCAACCTGCATGATCTTTACACTAAGTGAGTCTTTTGCGCCGATGAACTGTAGTTAGGAGAGGATGCCGTCAGGGTAGTCTACTGTTATAGCCCATACGCGCGAGTTTTGCGACACGTGGTCATGGCAGATACTTTTCCGAGTTGACCTCTGTTGTATTGGGTAGTCAATAATTGAACAGTGTGGCGTCAGTTGGTCTGTGGGAGTCGTCGGACTCCACACTCACCTCTCACTTCAACCATTCGTTATCCTGTGTGGTTTTACTTTCGGGGTTTGTTTGACCATTTTGCACGCCACTCCTGATGCACTTTAATTTCAACCCACCAGTTCAGCCGTTTGGGAAATAGACGCTACAAGACTTCAAAAATGTTTTGTAGTATCTGGTACCAACAAGTTACCAGCAGATTCTTAGACTCTTGTAAGACTTGGCCTCTACAAGATTTCTAAAGGTGTCTTGTGGTATCTGGCACCAACACATTACCAGCAGATCCTTTTTAACTCTTGTAAGACTTGGCCTCTACAAGATTTCTAAAGGTGTCTTGTGGTATCTGGTATCAACACATTACCAGCAGATCCTTTAACTCTTGTAAGGCTTGGCCTCTTCAAGATTTCTAAAGGTGTCTTGTGGTATCTGGTATCAACACATTACCAGCAGATCCTTTAACTCTTGTAAGACTTGGCCTCTTCAAGATTTCTAAAGGTGTCTTGTGGTATCTGGTATCAACACATTACCAGCAGATCCTTTAACTCTTGTAAGGCTTGGACTCTACAAGATTTCTAAAGGTGTCTTGTGATATCTGGTACCAACACATTACCAGCAGATCCTTTAACTCTTGTAAGACTTGGCCTCTACATGATTTCTAAAGGTGTCTTGTGGTATCTGGTACCAACACATTACCAGCAGATCCTTTAACTCTTGTAAGGCTTGGACTCTACAAGATTTCTAAAGGTGTCTTGTGGTATCTGGTACCAACACATTACAGCAGCTTGTAAGACTTGTCCTCTACAAGATTTCATCTTGTGGTATCTGGTATCATTACCAGCAGATCCTTTAACTCTTGTAAGGCTTGGACTCTACAAGATTTCTAAAGGTGTCTTGTGATATCTGGTACCAACACGTTACCAGGAGATCCTTTAACTCTTGTAAGACTTGGCCTCTACAAGATTTCTAAAGGTGTCTCGTGGAATCTGGAGCAGATCCTTTAACTCTAAGGCTTGGACTTTACAAGATTTCTAAAGGTGTCTTGTGGTATCTGGTACCAACACATTACCAGCAGATCCTTTAACTCTTGTAAGGCTTGGACTCTACAAGATTTCTAAAGGTGTTTTGTGGTATCTGGCACCAACACATTACCAGCAGATCCTTTAACTCTTGTAAGACTTGGCCTCTACAAGATTTCTAAAGGTGTCTTGTGGTATCTGGTATCAACACATTACCAGCAGATCCTTTAACTCTTGTAAGACTTGGCCTCTACAAGATTTCTAAAGGTGTCTTGTGGTATCTGGTATCAACACATTACCAGCAGATCCTTTAACTCTTGTAAGGCTTGGACTCTACAAGATTTCTAAAGGTGTCTTGTGATATCTGGTACCAACACATTACCAGCAGATCCTTTAACTCTTGTAAGACTTGGCCTCTACAAGATTTCTAAAGGTGTCTTGTGGTATCTGGTATCAACACATTACCAGCAGATCCTTTAACTCTTGTAAGACTTGGCCTCTACAAGATTTCTAAAGGTGTCTTGTGGTATTTGGTACCAACACATTACCAGCAGATTCTTAGACTCTTGTAAGGCTTGGACTCTACAAGATTTCTAAAGGTGTCTTGTGGTATCTCGTACCAACAAGTTACCAGCAGATCCTTTAATTCTTGAAAGTTACCTGGTTAAGCCGCCACAGATCGGACTTGCTGTTACAACACAAGCTATCGATTCTGGATTTGATCTGTGGAATTTTGGTGGCCAGGGCAATACCGGGATGTCTTTCTCAAGTTTGGTGCACCATTCTCGGAAATTGGAAGCAAATCAAAGAGACGCAGGCTTTTTGTAAAGAAATATAGTAAAAACTTACACTAAAGAGCAATTGAATTAGAGATACCTGTCTAGTAACATGTAGCACCACTTTTCGCCCTAATGACGGTGGCGATTCGTCTCGACATGGACTCGACAAGACACCGGAAGCGTTGGGAAGCCATACGGATCCACGACCCCTGAACAAGCTCCCATAGTTCACGAAGATTTGATGGAAGGTAGAACATATCTCTCGATGGCATCCCAGATGTGCTCGATGGGATTGAGGTCAAGTGACCTAGCTGACCAAGGAAGCGAGGTCACGTCGGTGGAGTGTTTATCCAACTATTCCGATACAATTCGGGAGCTGCATTGTCTTGTTGCAGGACGAGGTCCCTAGTGGGATGTTGAAGACGCACAAACGGGAGCACATGGTCTTCCAGTATATCCCGGTAACGTTGACCTGTGAGGGACGATGTCACACGTACCAGTGGTCCCATTTCAGTCCACGTAAATAGTCCCCAGTCGAGAATGCCACCCTCACCAGTTTGAAGAGTACCCTACTGGCAAGAATGATCCATCGCTTCATGTGGTTTGCGCCGTACTCGTGTCCTGCCATCTGCATGTACCAACGTGATTCTCGACTCATCAGTCCAGGCAACATTTTTTCCACCTGTCTAGGGTCCAGTGGCGATGTTCCCACGCCCATGCTAATCTTTGCACCCTGTGATGTGCGGTCAGCAGCGGAACCCTGGTGGGACGATAGTTTCTGTACCCCATAGCAAAGAGATGGTACTGGATGGTGTGGCTGCTTACACGTTTTTGTGCACCAGCGCTAAATTGCCGAGTGATTTCTTGCACTGTGGCCCGTCTATCCGTTGTTACAATGCGAGCTAGCCGACGATGACCCCGCTCATCCACACGCTGTTGTCCACGGCAGTTGGCCCTTGCAATGATGGTTTTACCGGATTCGAGGTACACCCGTGACACAGTGGGTCGTCAAAATCCCAGTGCTTGCACGACTTCCGAGATGGAGTGACCCATTCGTCGAGCCCCGACGCTTTGCCCACGATCAAATGCGCTTAGATCCTTCGTCTTACCCATACTGCGTCCGACTTTTACTGATTCCCGTCGCATCACTTCTTATATTGTCGGATCGCTGCGTACGTCGTGTCGTTTCCGTTTACAGGGCCGCCCAGAGCGCCACATTTGCATAACGCCAGCTGTCTCTAATTCAATTGCTCTTCAGTGTATATAGTAAGAACTCATTCATGTTAGAACTGAAAATTATATGCTATTTATTTTCGTTTTTTAAAAGACCTGGCGATAAATAAACATATTGCGTAAAATACTTGTTTAACAATTTTCCTTGTAGTCCAGTTGTTTTCGCGTAAACTTACCTTAATAACTTTTGCTTTGATTTTTCGCGTTGAATCGTTTTTTCTCCTGCACACTTGTTCCGTTCACGGCTTCTTGAGACTGTTCTATTCGACGGTTAGTTTGAAACTTCACACCAAAGCTTTTTCTACAAAATAATGCGACATCTGGCTTCCCAAATCGGAACTATTTAAATTATCGACAATGTGCTGTTAGGGCGACATCCGTTCTTAGATGAAATTTTGCTCATTTGACGTCTCAAGATTTCAGTTTTTATTGTAGGTCAGAGCATTTAGATAGATCGATATTTTGCAAAATGTATAATATAATCAGCACTAATCTCGGAAAGTTAGTTAAAGTAAAAACAGTGAGAAATAATTGAAGCTATAATGAATTAGCTTTGTTTATCTTTTTGCTAAGCTAATTATTATGAATGAATAATGCTCTAAGCTTCAAAATGATGAACTCCCAAAAGGGTGTTGTTACTCGTTAATTATGAACTTAAACAAAGTCTCAACGCTGGTTATTTATATTAAGTAATCAAAGTCATAAACCTAACAGCCAGACAGAGGTCTGACAAAACTAAGAATTGAAAAAGACTGAACTTACAGAACAACTTGTTTATTATGATGACTCCTGGTCAACTAAGGCACTCATATATCACTACTACATAACAACACACTGCAACGCAACGCAACACACCACCAACAACACCAACCACCCTCAACTCCAACGCAACAACACACAACTACAACGCAACTCCAACGCAACAACACACAACTCCAACGCAACTCCAACGCAACAACACACAACGCACACTTCTCGATGAACGCGCCTATATACGAGCTACCACCACGTCATGACTTACACTCATTGCCAGATCTCATTCAGCGGGTGAAATAATATTCCGTTCAGTAGGAAGATAATTTACATAGTAAAATAAAATAACCAGAGATAGTAAAATCAAAAGGAAAGTGAATATAGAGTATACGTTACAAAGCGCACAAATTAATATTCGAATTGTGCTAAATTAAATTAATATACAAACTCAACGTGCTGTGATATTAAGATTTCAATTCGAATTTTTTAGATCGAATAAATAGAACTCGTGTAATTGATAATCCAATGTTTTTAAATTAACACGCGATCTCTTTGACATCTCAAAGGGATCGCGTGCTATTGTATAGCACGCAATCACTTGGACATCCCGAGAGCACACACGAATTGATCGATAAGTGATGGCGCAACAATACAGACGTTGCTGTGAAGTCAAGCGTACCAGAATTAACTGGCTGTTTATATTGTTAATCCTTCGCACTATTGTTAATAAACAATCATCCTATATTTCAGCTGCGCATAATGTTTTCTTTTGTTTTTGTTTCGGGGTTAAGCGACCAACATGGACAACTCGAGGAACGTCAGCAGTCGCCCGACACAGGGTTACGGCTGCTGGCTATAAGGAAAGGGAAGAACCAGATCCCTTGCAGAAGCGGACGTCTCACCCAGGACTCGAGCGCGGGCTAATATAAGACAACTAGTCAGAATCCAGCGCAGCCGCCACAGTGGCGTAGTGGTGTAAGTCCTGGCTTATGACCATTCGTCCGTGAAGGGTCCGGGTTCGAATCCCGGTGAGGTATGGATGTTGTGTTTGTCCTTCGGCACTGGCTCTCTCTCCCTTTCCTGGAGCCAGTGACCCTAAATTAGAGACGGGCGATTGTTTATAGCCCACTGAGTTGCTCACGAAGATCGTTAAGCACCCAATAAAAAAAAAAAAAGAAATTCCTGCGCCCCGATCACTTGTCGAACGGGCAGCATTTGCTTTTGGAGAGATATACTCATGAAAATTTAAATCTATATAAACTAAATTTTTAACTTCCCCCTTTAAAATGATTTTTGTTCCTTTGTTTTTAAAACTTTAATTAAATATGTATTATTGCTCCATATTAGCACTTGTAGGCATGCATGTAAAAGGACACTAGATATTTTTATCGCCATATTTCGCCACCGGACATTTTATGGGTGGCAACACTGATTTTTTCACAGGTAGAGAATATACAACCGCAACCGAACCTCCATTGTTGTTGTGGTGTGATAGTTGATAAAAATGCGGCAGGCAGAGCAGCGAAAATCACTACTAGTAAGACATGATATGACGTAGATATAACTCGATTATTTATTACGATAATAAAAATCTATCAAACGTAAACAATCAAATGAACAGAATTCAGCGACGACATTCGATCACAACCTTACGCTGCGAAAGCAAGAACAGCTCTGATAATACTTTTGTGGTAACAGCACGTACATTTATAAAAGCTTGTCACGAGAACACTGCGTGACATAATACATATAAATCTCACTTGACTTGAATTACATTGTACAATAACAGATTAATTAATTACGTCATTACATTACTCAATATCAAATAAGGATTGATTCCCAACAGTTGTTTTTTACATTGAAAGAGAAACACGTGCTGCATGCTTATGAGCAAAAGTTGGCGAAATGGAGAAAATGGATCGTCGCGGATGTACACTGGTGTGCAAAAATTAAGGACGAAGAGGACAAATTAGCATAACAGCGGAACGAGCAGGAAGAACGGACCGGAAGACCACTCAGGAGATAGACTAGGGTCCGGTACGGTAGGGCATGCGCATATATGCAGCATGACGTAGGGAGGGGGGGGGTGTCGGAAGGGTATAGAGCATACGGGCGATGTACGCTCAGCAATTCGGTGAAAGCTATTGCACGGTGTACATCAGTTTGAACGACGTTGAGTTGCTGTCACCATGTGATATGGCCGACAGGCAATCCAGTAGACGACGTCTGGATGACTTTACCCTAGGTTGCGTCATTGGGAAGTTGGAAGAAGGTCGAAATGTGACTAGTGTGGCCGAGGAGTTCGGGATCGCTCACAGCATCGTTTCACGAGCTGGAGAGCATTTCAAACGACAGGAACAGCTGTCCGAGAGTTTAGTAGTAGTCGTCCAAGAGCAACCACGACGGTGGACGACCGGTATATTGTCCTACAGGCGAGAAGAGACAGACGGCAGACAGCGGGAGAAATCGCAAGGCACATGCAACAGACAACTGGACATCTGTTATCGCGTTTTACCGTGGCCAAGGGGCTGCACAAAGGTGGTCTATTTGCACGAGGACCAGTACGGTGTGTGCCATTAACGCCTGCTCATCGGAGACGGCGGTTTCTGTGGTGCCACGAACACAACAACTGGACACATCAGCAACGGGGTCAAGTTCTCTTTACGGATGACAGCTGATTTAGTCTGACGAGCGATTCTGGACGTATACACATCTGGAGAGAGCAGGGAACACGAAATCACACCTCCAACATCATCGAAAGGGACCGGTTTGGAGGTGGCGGAGTTCTTGTTTGGGGCGGTATCATGCTTGGTAGCCGTACTGACCTCCACATCTTCCAAGGAGGTTCAGTCACTGGTGTCCGCTATTATACCGAGGTTCTCCTGCCTCACGTGCGTCTGTTTAGAGGTGCTGTGGGTTCTGAGTTCCTCTTCATGGACGACAACGCTACACCTCATCGTACATTGGCTGTCGCAGAGCTGTTGGAGAGTGAAGATATTCAACGCATGGATTAGCCCGCATGGTCCCCGGACCTAAATCCAATCGAAAACGTGCGGGATCTTCTCGGGAGACGCTTGGCAGCACGTCACCAACCGCCAGCAACGATTCCGCAGCTGCGATTGGCGCTACAAGAGGAATGGGCCGCAAAGCCTCAACAGCACCTTAACAACCTCGTCCTCAGCATGAACAGACGTTGTAAATCCTGCAACGCAGTCAGGGGTTATCATATCCCCTACTAAAGACTGGATTTTTCCTGGCAGCCGGCTGTCACATGGACGTTTCTGTCTTCTTTTCAGTTGAGCTAGAAGCTAACTTTTGAATAAAGTGCCTTTGTATCCTTTGGATTTTGAACGGTTTTGCTCACTTGTCCGATATTCGTTTATCTTGGGCATCTTATGGTATGATTTGAGTCGATGTGGAACACTTCTGCACGACGTTACGTTCGAAAAACCGTCTCGTCTTTAATTTTTGCATGCCAGTGTAATAACGGTCCATATAGGTTTTGGTATGTGTGCTGACAAAATATGAAAAAATCGCACAGTCGTCTATTGACAAAGACTGTGAGGAAAACCTACTATTTGTACTTTGGATGTCACATTGGAGATCAAAATAAATCGTGGGCTCCACATGTCTGCTGTATTTCGTGCTTTGTTGGCCTGAGTGAATGGTTGAAAGGTAAGCTGAAATCCACGCCTTTCGCAATTCCGATGATTTGGCATGAGCCAACTGATCATGTGGAAGATTGCTATTTTTCTTTAAGCAGAAGGAGTTGCTTTTCAAAGAAGAATAAAAGTAAAGTACAGTATTCAAATTTGCCATCGGCCTGTTCCGCATGGGGAAGATCTTCCTGTACCAAAACCTCCATTGAACTGTGAAGAGATAGATTCAAATTCAGCCAATTAAGATATGGACGCCCATAAAGATCAGGATCCTACATATACTCCTAAATGCTTAGACGATCCCCACTTGATTGAGCAAAGTGAACTGAATGATCTCTTTCGGGAATTCCGTCTTTCCAAATAATAAGCGAAACTTTTAGGTTCCCAACTGCAAGAGTGGAACATGCTAGCGAAGTGTGTCTGTGTTGAGAAATAGAAATTTGGATCTACATTCTTTCTATGTAATGCAAGATGGTATGTGTTTTTGTTCAGATATTCCGGGACTAATGACAGAATTAGCAACATCTCACTATCCTACCGCATTGCGTCTATTTTTTCGACTCATCCAAGTTAGTTTAAAAGCTGCCTTTTTGTCCAACGGAAATCAGAAGCCTTCCATTCCAGCATTCATGCTATAGGAATGAAGGAGGCGTTTGAAAGCATTCTCACTGCAATACAATATGACCAGTTTTGGTGGTCAATATGCGGTGATCTGAAAGGGATGCTCGGACTTCAAAGTAGCTTCACCAAATTTTGTTCTTTTCTTTGTAAGTGGGACAGTAGAACACTACGAACGGACGAACTGGTCTAAACGAGATGTTTTCATTCCTGGAGGGGGTAATGTGCGTCACAAGCCGCTAGTTAATCCCTCTGATGTGCTTCTTCCACCCCCACATGAAACTGGGAGTGATAAAATACTTCGTAAAAGCTATGAACAAATCTGCCCCAGGCTTCTGGCACTTAAAGCAAACATTTCCACAATTAAATGATGCAAAACTGAAAGAAGGCATCTTCGTTCGTCTACATGATTCTGTTTTTACCGAAACGCTAAACAACACGGAGCTCGCAGCATGGCGATTTCACATCTGTATTCAAAGGATTTCTAGGTAACCCCAAAGAGGGCAATTACAATCAGCTGATTCACAATCTTCTCAAGAACTACACTGGCGGAAAGTGAAAAAAGAACACCAAGAAAGAATTGGCGGATGATCATGAAATTTACATATGTTAATGGGGTCGAGCTTACGTAGGTGTGATGTTAATTTCGGGACCAACCGGTAAACGCTTACGCCACAGCACGGCATAATATGTAAATTATCGTCGGTGGTATTTAAGGAGTACGGCGAAGTGAACGTAATCAGTCGTCGGCGTACGGACACGTGCGAAGACCCTGAAGAAGCTGCAATGCCTGCACATGGAAGACGTGTACGATTTCAGCAGTTATCGGACTTTCAGCGAGGTCGTCTAGTCGGACTCCGCGAGGACGGGTGGTCGTATCGTCGTATTGTGGAGCGAATTGGACGGGAAGTATCGGTGGTGGTACAATGGTGGCGTAGATGGTCCGAGGAACATTCCCACACGAGAAGATGTGGAACCGGGAGTCACAGATGGACTGATAAGCGTACCGATCGACGCATAAGAAGAGCGGCGTTGTCAAGCAGAACATCCACTGCGACGCAAATACGAGCTGCCGTTGCACCTGAGGTGACTGTGCGAACAATTCGCAACCGTCTACTGGATGCAGGACTACGTGCACGTGTACCTCTGGCATGTGTACCTCTGACTCCATCCCACCGTCAGTAACGGCTGCAGTGGTGTCGCCAACGTCTGAACTGGAGAACGCAATGACGATCTGTCGTGTTCAGCGATGAAAACAGATTCTGCTTGGGAGCTTCCCATGGCCGTATGCGTGTTGGCAGACGCACAGGGGAGCGTCTCCACCCTTCTTGCATCCGCCAGCGACACACAGGGCCTACACCTGGTCTACTGGTGTGGGGAGCGATCAGCTATCACTCTCGTACACAACTAGTGTTTGTACCGGGTACGTTAAGCAGCACCTCCTACATCAACAACATAATTCAGCCCGTTGCTCTGCCAATTGTAAGGTCGGTCCATCGTGGTGTTTTCCAGCAAGATAACGCACGCCCACACACGGCACGTGCAACGCAACATGCACTTCAGGGTGTGAGACAACTTCCCTGGCCTGCACGTTCACCGGATTTGTCCCCCATTGAGCACGTGTGGGATTTTATGGGACAACGACTTTTCCGGTCTCCACGGCCAGCCAAGACCACCCCGGATTTACGCGTCCATGTTGAGGATGCTTGGAACTCAATACCCCAAACTTACATCCAACATCTGTACGACAGACTCCATGGCAGAATTGCACAGTGTGACGCAGTTCATGGCGGTTCAACCTCGTACTAACCATGTTACATGGAAATGTTATTTTTCAGTTTACCAGCAAATACAGCTGTTTTTTGCCATAATGTTTTGATCGCGTTATCCTCTGTATTCCGTTATTATGCTGTATAAATTTCGTTGGTATCAGACGTCTCCTTTTTGGTGTTCTTTCTTCACTTTCCGCCAGTGTATAAAAATCTTGGGTGCCGGATGCCGTTGAAAATACATTTCCACCATTCGCATCTAGACTTCTTCCCTGACAACCTAGGAGGTGCAGCGATGAACAAGGGGAAGGTTCCACCAAGATATCCGAACGATGGAGGAGAGGTATCAAGGCAGGTAGAATCCCTCAATGATCAGTGATTACTGCTGATTTTTGCAGAAGTAGGACAACACGACACATAAGAGAAAACAAATGAACTACTTGTACGGGTATACGAGTATGTGTGTGTGTATGCATTTACATTTGTGTTAATATTGTTTACCGTATTTACTTTCTCTTTAACTTTCTCATATGCAGTGAAATATGAATAAGGCATTTACACTTTGTAACACTATTTCTATAGCTAACAAGACACATAAATGCTGTAACAAATTACATTCCGAAGCTTTCATTACAACGTGAAGTTATAATGTGCAGACTGGGGCTGATGAAAAACTTTGAATTGTACTGTATGTACATGTATGTATCTGGAAATATGGCAAATGTTCATACACAAAAGACTGTACGTGATGGAGAGTGTTTACAGTTATACACTACTGGCCAACCAAAATGCAACATCAAGAAGGACATGAGATAGCAAAGCCAGATTTACTGGACACATAACAACAGATACAAAGATGAAACGATTGAGCTTACAGGCCCGTGCGACTTGCGGAACACGCAGACACCAATAGCTCGTGTGGCCCCCATCGCTGGCAATAACGGCCGCTACACGCCGCGGCATCGAACGAAAGAGGCTTTGGATGTGGGCTTGGGATATGTCGGTCCAGGCTGCTTCCACACGTTGCCACAGTTCATCAGGCGTAGCCGCAGGTGGTGCTTGCCGGGCCACTCGGTTGCCGATCAGCGACCAGAAGTGTTCGATGGGAGACATATCGGGAGAAAAGGCGAGCAATGGCAGCAGTAACACCTCGTGGGCCGTGACGAATTGTTGCACGATGCGTGCCACGTGCGGGCGCGCTTTGTCCTGTTGAAACGTGGCCGCTGGCAGGTTCTGCAGGTAAGGGAGGACTACAGGCTCCAAAACGTCGGAGATGTAGCGGTGGCTGTTCAGTGTACCGGCGATGCGTACCAGAGGGGTGCGGGTGTCATATCCAATTGCGCCCCAAACCATAACGCCAGGCGACGGACCGGTATGGCAATGCATAATGCAGGCGTCATACAGTCTAAGGCAGCGGTGCCGCAACACGCGAATCCGACCATCATGGTGTTACAGGCAGAAGCGGGATTCGTCGGAGAAGACAATGTCGTGCCACTCCGTAGTCCAGGTGCGGCCTTCAACGACCCAGTGTAGCCGCACTCGCCGGTTGTGTAACGTCAATGGTAATCGGAGCAATTGGCGCCGTGCGACAAGTCACCGCTCCTGCAGACGACGTCAAACGGTATGTCCTGACACAGGTTGTTTCGCAACACACCCTAATTCCTGCGCTAACGTTCGTGATGTGGCGGTGCGAGCCGTCAAAGCCCACCGCACAACATGCCGGTCCTCTCGCTCGGTGGTGTGCCGCGGCCGCGGCAATCGCGCACGTCGGTCCGTCCGTCCCTCTTGCACCCTCCGAATCCATACTCACCTCCCTGTGGCTGGATGTCGTCCCACACGGGCGCCTATGTCTCGGTACGATAAACCGCTGTCGCGATAAGCCACTATTTGTCCTCTGTCGAACTCCGAAACGTGCTGGAATGACTGCCGTATTCTGCGACAAGGCATCGGGAAGTTTCCCACGCACAGGTCCGGCAGCACAACACACTTTCACTACTTACACCCAGCCTTTTATGCAATAGTACTTCTCGGTGGCGTACCGGGAGCACATGATTTGCATATGCCCTGCAATGGTAATCGTTTGCATGTCCTCTCGCGGGCGATGCATGCTGCGAATTTCAGGCCAATCGGTTGCTTTCTTCTTGGTGTTGTATTTTGGGTGGCCAGCAGTGTATTTTAATTCAGCACCCCAAAATTAGTTAAAAGTACCTTATTTCACCCATGATATGAAAAAAGATAGTTTAAAGATGTTGAATAGTGTAATGAGTTGCATAATTTAGTCATGTTATAAATAACATACTCATGCAGAAATCTGACTGTGTGGAATGCGCGAGAGCATAAGATCTTGGTAAAAATGCTTCTGTTTTCTAAACTTGCAGGATGAAAAGCCTGAAATCATAGAACGTGTGTTTAATTACTGGCCAGCGAGGAAGTACAGCGGGTTTACGAAAAATTAATGTGACCACGAAGGGCGGGTAAGAATAGAAGCACTTTCATTATGTTATTTGTTTCATTAGAGAGATCACGCAATCCCTTTAGCTGTTTCATCCAAACAGCATTGCCATTAGTTGAATAATGGTTTATTGCAGTATGAGTCAGAGGTTCACCTGGTGACTGATTCTTCATTTAGTGCAACCACAGCTTTAGTGCAACATCTCTTTCTAAAACCCAAGAATGTAAGTTCTGAATTTGTAGTATATATTTTTTATTTTCAAGTTTAAGCAGTAATTTGAAATTCAGTAGAAATTTTTCTTCGGATAAAAGCTATGGAAAGATAAGTGATAAATTTCTAAAAGACCAGAATGTAAGTTCCGAATTTGTACATATATATATATATATATATATATATATATATATATATATATATATATATATATATATATATATATATATATATTTGTTTTCATTTTCAAGTTTAAGCAGTAATTTGAAAATCAGTAGAAATTTTTCTTCAGATAAAAGCTATGGAAAGATAAGTGATAAATTTCTAAAACCAAGAATGTAAGCTCTGAATGTGTGCATATATATATATATATATACATTTGTTCTTATTTTCAAGTTTAAGCAGTAATTTGAAAATCAGTAGAAATTTTTCTATATATATATATATATATATATTTATTTATTTTCAAGTTTGAGCAGTAATTTGGAAATCAGTAGAAAATTTTCTTCAGATAAAAGCTATGAAAAGATAAATGATAAATTTAGCTTAATGTACTGAGATAACGCTTTCCACAAGAATTTGGGAACGATGTCATGTCTAAATTAATCGCCTGAATTTTGGATTCCAAAATAGTTAATTCGTTGATTACATAAGAGCTATTTTTATCGGCATGAATTTAGAAATGAAAATTTTGAACTCAGTGTTCAAATCCGACAATAAAAATAAAATGTTTTGAGTAAATAATATCAAAATTATTGTTACCAAAAAATTGTATACCGAATATTTAAAAAATATCTTTGAATTCAGTTGGTGTGTATTGGTAAACATTACAAGAAAGCTAATTTTTTTGTCGTGATTTTTAATTTCCGATAGAGGAAAGTATTATATGTTGAAAAGAAATGGCGTTCAGAAGCTATATTATTTGTTCACTAGGACAGCCATGTTGTATTGGCAGATTATTATGCGACTGAATCTGCATTTTTTATTTTCCTCTTTAGTTTCTTGGATAGATCACCTTGAAGGAGAAATAACACTAAGCAATGCCGTACAACAACAACAAAAAAATCGACTGATGTAGCTATTTTATGTATTGAAAACAGAACATTTTTGGAAATTAATTATTATACGAGAAATGGCCGACATGATGAATGTGCATGTATGATAAATTATTCAGCGCCGTTATATCAAATATGATATGATGCAAAATTCGTCCCATAAGTTCCTGAACTGACCGCATAACCGACGTAGCAGTAGCGAGATAAAAATATCATGTCCATGCTAAAAGACAGCAGCCCTTGGCCAATTAGAGAACAGCAGAAAATCCGTTTATATCGGTATTGACAGGCGGCAGACAGACATTTACCCTTTTAACGACCAAGATTCTAAAATACGGTACCACGCCGCGGGTGGCCTAGTGGGCAAGGTTCGTGACTGCCGGGGAAAGGACCTCAGGTTCGATCCCAGGCAGGTGCAAACGCTCGATCCACTAAATATCCACCGTGCGTCGGATGGGCGCGTTAAGCCACAGGGGCCCCTGCTACTGCCCCCCCCCCCCGGTAATAAATAAGGGCGTCTTCCTCTCTCTCTCTACTTCGCTTCCGAGGCACTTTCCTATCGGACACTCTAGCCCAAATCTCCTAGCTTCCTATTTCTAAGGGTTGTTTAAGACCTGGGGTCAGACAATCCCTTCCTAAAATCCTCTACATATGATCATGAATCTGGTACCATAACGCCCAAAACTGTCTGCTGTATCACTTGTTTGTGTAGTAACAACAATGGTGACTCTTGCTGATCCCTCATAGGTCGTGCAAATTTAAAGAACAGGTAATGGTAGGAAATTTGACTCACTCTAGACAGGCGTTTCGGGTGGCTCTGGTCGTTTGTACGTACGGGCGTTTTGGGCGTTATGGTCGTTAAAGGGTTAAGGGAGACATAGAAGGCGTTTTCGTCTCATTTCTGTTTAGCAATGGAAGATCAGAGAGTTAACATCCGCTTTAGTTGGAAACCTGGTGAGTCAGCTACTGAAACTTAGAGAAAGCAAACAGAAGCGAATGAAAACACAGCATTATCCCGCAGCAAAGTTTTCCGAATGGTACACACGGTTTCGAGACGGGCGGGAATCCTTTAATGATGATCGCAGATCTGGGCGTCCCTCAAGTCCGCGGACAGCGGAAAGAGGTCGAAGAGGTGCGGAATCAGTTAAAGAAAAATCGCCGAATTACAGTGAGACTTTTAAATGGGTCGGTGGGCATCAGTAAGTCTATCTGTCATGAGCTCCTACGCGAGGATCTGCCAAAACGAAAACTTAATGCCAGATTGTTATCCCGTATTCCGAATGATGGTTCTTGCACCATGATAATGCAAGACCACATACCGCGTTGTCAGTCCAACAGTTCCTGGCTTACCATCAAATCACTGTGTTGCGCTGCATTCCTCTGTATGAAAACAAACACAAGTTTGTCCGCGACGTATCGAAAGCGTGTCTCCTCACTCCGGAGTAAGTCGCTCTCCCAACTAAGCTACGCGGACATAATGTCTCTCTGCAGATTTGTCGTCTTGACACATATTTTCCCCTGGGTTCATTTGGTCGAAAGATCATTTGACCAAAAATCATTTCACCGAAAATCACTTGATCGAAAGGTACATTTCACCGAAGGGTCACTTGACCGAAAAGTTCATTTCACCGAAAGGTCTCTTTACCTGAAAGTTCATTTCATCGAAAGATCATTAGATCGAAAAGTTCATTTCACGGAATGGTTACTTTACCTAAAAGTTCATTATATCGAAAGATAATTAGATCGAAAAGTTCATTTCCCGGAATGGCTACTATACGTAAAAGTTCATTATATCGAAAGATAATTAGATCGAAAAGTTCATTTCACGGAATGGTTACTTTACCTAAAAGTTCATTAATCGAAAGATCATTAGATCGAAAAGTTCATTTCACGAAATGGTTACTTTACCTAAAAGTTCATTATATCGAAAGATCATTAGATCGAAAAGTTCATTTCACGGAATGGTTACTTTACCTAAAAGTTCATTATATCGAAAGATAATTAGATCGAAAAGTTCATTTCCCGGAATGGCTACTATACGTAAAAGTTCATTATATCGAAAGATAATTAGATCGAAAAGTTCATTTCACGGAATGGTTATTTTACCTAAAAGTTCATTATATCGACTGATCATTTCACCGAATGGTCAGTTTATCGAGAACTTAAAATATTGTTGTTAGAGTGGTGCGGGTTTTTGAAAAACTGGCCACCTGAACATTATAGGATTGTAAAAAAAATGCACTTTTATTTTCCATGAAACACCTCTCCATGAGTAAGTTTTTCAAAATATAAAATTAATTACAAGGCCTAGATCTGGGCCTTTTCTATCTAATTTTAATCGTTCCAGCTCATATTCATAAGGGTTACACAACAAATCAAGGAAATAATGTTCCATGTTTACTCAACCACAAAACATCAATTTTTTTTTTTACCGTAAGCCTAACTACAGGCCATTTTAACAGATTTTAACCCTTTCATAAGCGTTACATAAATCATAAATTTAAAGTAAAGTATGTGTAACTTTTGCTCAAGCCTAAAATATTAATTTTAATGCCTAGATCCAAAATTTTATAATTAATTTTAAGGCTTAGATCTGGGAATTTTTAGCAAATTTTGATCCTTCTTGTTCATATTCATAAGGTTCACACAGCAAGTCAATCTAATAATATAACAATACAGAACAAGCAAAATTAATAATTTCACACTACATAACAAGCAAAATTAATAATTTCATACATTATATAAAAATTAATAATATAACACTATATAACAAGCAAAATTAATAATTTCATACATTTAATCAAACACAAAGAATTATTTTTAAGGCCTTAGGCCTCAGTTTAGGCCCTTTTATCAAATTTTAATCACCCCACTTCATAGTCATGAGGTTTACATACGAAGTCAAGTGAATAATGTTGCACATTTACTCACACACAAAAATCAATTTTATGGCCCTAGCCTCGGCTTAGGCCTTTTTAGCAAATTTTATTCTTGCGTCCTCGTGTGCATATGCTTTACATAAAAAAAGTCAAGTTAATAACGTTGCACATTTTTTCAGGAGAAAAGAATCAATTTCAGAACCTAGGTCTCAGCTTAGGTTTTTTAGAAACTTTTAATCGTGCATGCTTGCTCATGCCCATAAGGTTTACATAAAAAGTCAAGTTAATAATGTGATCCTTTAATGAAATCTAAAGATATCGATAAACTGACCCTTCAGGGAAATGACCTTTCGGTGAAATGAACTTTTAGGTAAAGAGATCTTTCGGTGAAATGAACTTTTCGATCAAGGGACCATTCGGTGCAATATACCTTGCGTGAATATATTTCAAATACGTGAAGATAATGTAAATATACGATGCTATCGCTCTGTCCACGTTATTTTATAAACAACGAATAGCAGCTGAAAAATTGTTCTGCCGACACCGCTGGGATCGAACCTCAGATCTCTCGATAACTAGCCGAGTGCGTTCGCTTTACGCTACGGTGCCAACAATTCACAGCGCTATTCGTGGTTTATCAGTCAGCATCTGACTACACAAATTCATATTGATGGGCTCAGCAACTGATTTGTCGCCATCTAGTGGCATTCAACAAAGCAAGCTGTTTAATTACAGCTGAATAAATCCAAAGGGCGCTAGAAAATGCTTTGTTGAATGCCACAAGATGGCGACACATCAGTTGCTGAGCCCATCAGTATGGATTTGTGTAGTCATATGCTGACCAATAAACCACGAATAGCGCTGTGAATTGTTGGCACCGTAGCGTAAAGCAAACGCACTCGGTTAGTTATCGAGAGATCTGGGATTCGATCCCAGCGGTGTCGGCAGAACAATTTTTCAGTTGCTATTCGTTGTTTATAAAATAACGTGGTCAGAGAGATGACATAGTATATATAGGCCTACCTTTCGATCAAGTGAGCCTTCGGTGAAATGAACGTTTCGATTATGTGATCCTTCGGTGATGCAATTTTTGGTCAAGTGACCCTACGGTGAAGTAAACGTCGGGCAAATGAACCAGACACATTTTCACCTCTGTAGTACGTCACATCATCTCTCTCTTAATTTGTTTTTGTGTGTCTCTGAAGCGAAGTAGGAATTTTTCATTAATTCCAAACAATGTGTGGAACAAACATCACACATTTTTCGAAGAACACAACCCTCGGGTGAATAGTCACAAGCCAGCATTTTGTCTCGACTATGCCTTGGAGGCGGCAGCGAGGAAGCGTTGGTGTTGGTAAATACGCTAAATTAAGAGCAACGGGTGCTCTTAATTACGTTGCTGTAGAACTAAAACTCACTCACTCGCTTACTGTGTAACTCAGCAGCAGCCAAGGAGGTTATATTACTGGAGACGCCACTAGCTCTGCCGCCATAGGTCACAGCTAATCTGTGGTGTGACGTCACAAGCAGGCAAAAATGAACTAAATTATACCGTTGATAAAACAGTAAGCTTGTGTATCATTGATAAAGATTATTGCATTACTCATTTTATCTCTTTATTCGCTTAGAAGCTTTTGTTCTATTGGTTTCAAAGCAGCTTCTTTACTGCGGCTGCGTCGTGCCTGCTCATGACGTCATTTGCAGCACAGACGGTGACTTATGGCGGCCAATGCTACGTGGATAGGAGTGGAGTCTCCAGTAATATAACCTCCTTGGCAGCAGCTAACACGCGTCATAGAGCTGTTTCGTCACAGGTTGGCATAATTTCATTTAGGAAACAATTTCCTGTCATTGGACTTTTGCCAGAAAACAAGAATAGCTAAGCATGACGTCACAAATATGTTTCTGCTCGCTGTTACTAATGGTTATGACGCGTAAAATAGAACATGAACAGCGTATATTCAGGTAAAACAAAATTATTAGGCAGTTGTCGAGTTAATTAAATTTTGTTCTGTTTTATACGCGTCAGTTTTCCTGGGTAGAGGCAAGTTACTATTATAAATAGCAAACTAGTGATCCCAAACAATATACAGAATTTACTCTATCTGAACGTTTGCCCAACTTTGGTGCGCATTGGAAAGATTCGTCAAAATGGCAACAACCCAGAAAAAATACCTGCGATGTCACGCTTAGTTTTCTGTGTTTTTATGCAGGCGTTCAATGAATGAAACTATTTTTCGGATTCAATTATAAGACGTCAAACAACTGAGAATTAAATATTTGTGACGAAACAAATGGAACTGGCGTTCTGTGAATGGAAACTACTTTTCGTATTACATTATGAGACTTAGCAACAACTGGGAAAGAAATATTTGTGACGAAACTCTCAGTTATCGTGTTTTCGTTCAGATGTTTAGTGAATAGAAACTGCTTGCTGTGACGTCATCACCATAGCACCAATTGAAAAAAACATATTTGTGACATCCCGCTCAACTTTTCGGGCTTTCGGGCAGGTGTTCAGTGAATGTAAACTGTTCCTGTGACGTCATCACCATAGCACCAACTGAGAGATAAATATTTGTGACATCCCGCTCAACTTTTCGTGTTTTCAGGCAAATATTTATTTAGGTAATGGAAACTGCTTCCAGTGATGTCAGCACCATAGCAGCAGTATTTGTGACATCCCACTTAACTTTTCATGTTTTCCGGCAGGTGTTCAGTGAATGGAAACTGCTTCCTGTAACGTCATGACCTAATCTGTGACATCCCGCTTAACTTTTCGGGCTTTCGGGCAGGTGTTCAGTAAATGGAAGCTGTTCCTGTGACGTCCTCGCCATAGCACCAACTGAGAAAGAAATATTTGTGACATCCCACTTAACTTTTCATGTTTTCCGGCAGGTGTTCAGTGAATGGAAACTGCTTCCTGTGACGTCATCACCTAAGCATTTGTATTTGTGACGTCCCGCTTAACTTTTCGTGCTTTCGGGCAGGCGTACCGTGAATGGAAACTGCGAATTATGTCACCATGTGTGTGCGTGTGTATGTGTGTGTGAGAGAGAAAGAGAAAGTGAGAGCAAGAGAAATAGAGAGAGAGTTGTGTGTGTGTGAGAAAGAGAGAGAAAGAGACGTAGTACTTTTTTTTTTATTGTGGTAATTTTCACGAAACATGCTTTCACATTGGGACATCACAAACAAAAAGAGAACCTGGTTATTAAAAATTATTCTATACATCTTATTATTCCCAGTCATTATTGACAGGCACTCACCTAGTTGTATTGATAAAACAGTGAAATGTGTAAGTAGTTAGCTAATTTGTGGTTCAAGTATACTCTGCAGACACACTGTTTAACGTGAAGGTAACGGAAGAAAATGTAATGTTTTTTTTTATAAAGAAAAGCGTGACGAGACTACAAAGCTAATTACACAAATGGCAAATACGTTTGAAATGAGTTATAAACTAAATGAATTTGGCGCCACACCTTCGGTTGGGACTTCAATACCAGACATATTCACTGTCGCGTTCTGAGGGCGTCACACGACACAGAGAGAGAGACAGAGAAAGAGAGAGAGAGAGGAAAGCAAACGAAAATTATCAATTGCAAACGAGAGTTATCGAATTATTTCACCTTTTGGATCGCTAGTTCGTTTCATCTGTCGCTCACGTCACCAATGGCAACAGAACAAAGCTCATAAAGCAATTTGCTTTGATAAAATAACGGTGAGGAGTATTGCACGCGGCGCGTTGCGTCACTTATTCATAAAGCAGACTGAGTCCCTTGGGGAAATGTCCTGCTAAATCAGATTAAACATAGGCAAAATGAAAAGAATTCTAAAAAGAGCTACCATAGTGCTTTTGTTTTATTTGAGGTTCGTCATTGCACAAAGCTCCTCCTTTAGATTTGCATTCTTTATGCTTTCTTTTCATATACGTATTTTGCGATATCGATGATGAATTTGTTAACATCATTGATAACTTCTAGGCCGCCTCCTGACAGCTCGGACATTGCGCTGTCTTCTGACCATTCGTCCGAGATAGGTCCTGGTTCGAATCTCGGTGAGACATGGATGTTGTGTTTGTCTTACGGCACTGGCTCTGTCTCTTCCTTGGAACCAGTGGCACTAAATTAGGGACGGGTGACTGCTCATAACTTTTTAGTTGCTCACGGTGGTCGTTAAACCCAGAAATAAAAAATAAAAACTTCTATGAAAATAGAACAAAAGCCCGACGGCGTTTTTTTTTTTTTTTTTTTTTTTTTTTTTTGGAGTTTTAACGACCACCGTGAGCAACTCAACGGGCTATATATAAGCAGTCGCCCGTCCATAATTTAGGGTCACTAGTTCCAAGGAAGGGAGAGAACCAGTGCCATGAGACAAACACAACCTCCATGCCTCACCGGGATTCGAACTCGGACCACTTTCGGACGAACGATCAGAAGCCATCGCTTAGACCACTGCGTCACCTTTGATGGTTCGAGGACACATCATATAACAAAAAATTTAAAAATGTGTGAGATAAGGTGACACCGGGTCATCCAAGTTTTTTGATGGTCTATTGTGAAATTGTGACGTATTACAGAGGTGAAAACATGTGCCAAGACGACAAATCTGCAGCGAGACGTTCTGTGTTCTGTCCGCGTAGCTCCGTTGGGAGAGCAACTTTCTCCGGAGTCAGGAGACACAGGTTCGATGTCGGTCACGGACAAACTTGTGTTTTCACAGAATGTTTTTCAATCATTGAACTTCAACACAAGAGGATAATACACTGCTGGCCACTCAAACTGCAACACCAAGAAGGACACGAAATAGCAAAGCCAGATTTACTGGACACATAACAACAGATACAAAGATGAAGCGATTGAGCTTACAGGCCCGTGCGACTTGCAGAACATGCAGACATCAATAGTTCGGGTGGCCCCCATGGCTGGCAATAACGGCCGCTACACGCCCCGGCATCGAACGAAAGAGGCTTTGGATGTGGGCTTGCGGTATGTCGGTCCAGGCTGCTTCCACACGTTGCCACAGTTCATCACGCGTAGCCGCGGGTGGTGCTTGCCTGGTCACTCGGCTGCCGATCAGCGACCAGACGTGTTCGATGGGCGACATATCGGGAGAACAGGCGGGCCACAGCAGCAGTGACACCTGGTGGGCCATGAAGAATTGTTGCACGATGCGTGCCGCTTGCGGGCGCACATTGTCCTGTTGAAACGTGGCCGCTGGCTGGTCCTGCAGGTAAGAGAGGACTACAGGCTCCAAAACGTCGGAGATGTAGCGGTGGCTGTTGAGTGTACCGGCGATGTGTACCAGAGGGGTGAGGGTGTGATATCCAATTCCGCCCCAAACCATAGCGCCAGGCGACGGACCGGTATGGCGATGCATAATGCAGGCGTCACACAGTCTCTCGCCGCGGTGTCGCCACACGCGGATCCGAACATCGTGGTGTTGCAGGTAAAACCGGGATTCGTAGGAGAAGACAATGTCGTGCCATTCCGTAGTCCAGGTGCGGCGTTTAACGGCCCACTGCCGCCGCACTCGCCGGTGGCGTAACGTCAATGGTAATCGGAGCAATGGGCGCCGTGCGACAAGTCCCTGCTCCTGCAGACGACGTCGAACGGTACGTGCTGACACAGGTTGTTGCGCAACACACCCTAATTCTTGCGCTAACGTTCGTGATGTGGCGGTGCGACCCGTCAATGCCCTCCGCACCACATGCCAGTCTTCTCGTTCGGTGGTGTTTCGCGGCTGCGGCAACCGCTCACGTCGTTCCGTCCGCCCGTCCCTCCTGCACCCACCGAATCCACACTCCCCTCCCTGTGGCTGGATGTCGTCCCACACGGGCGATGATGTCTCGGTACGATAAACCGCTGTCGCGATAAGCCACTATTCGTTCTCTGTCGAACAACGAACGTGCTGAAATGACTGCCGTATTCTGCGACGAGGCATCAGGAAGCTTCCCACGCACAGGTCCGGCAGCACAACACACTTCCGCTACTTGCACCCCGCCTTTCGTGCACCCTTCTTAAAGTGCTTCTCTGTGGCGTGCCGGGCGCACATGACTTGCATATGCCCTGCAATGCTAATCGTTTGCATGTCCTCTCGCGGGCGACGCATGCTGCAAATTTCAGGCTAATCGGATGCTTCCTTCTTGGTGTTGCATTTCGGGTGGCCAGCAGTGTAATTAATGAAAATAATGTAACCCACCTGCGTTTTGATGACGCCGTACTCATATTTGATAGTAACATCTCAGAAATGTAGAGTATCACTTAGAAATTTGCTTACAATAGCAAAATAAGCAAGATTTAAAATAAAAAATTTGTATGTTTGTGGTGTAACGAAAATCGTGAGCAGCTCGTTGGGATATACAGTAAGACGCCACCCGCCCTTAAATTGGGACCATTGCTTCCGAGGAATGGAACTTATAAAAGATCTTCTTTTCCTTCCTTTTAAATGCAGCGCAAGATTTTGTGTAGCAGAGTGCGAGGCTACATCGGGTCCGTTAGAGTAAAATGGATTTACAGTTCCTCATTTTATAAGAGGATTTAGAGTCCATCCAAATCAAACATGTTTATTCTCCCCTTCTAGGAAGTACACCACTGTGATTAACTTCCACACGAACGAAGTGTGAGAATTCAACAAGTAGAAAAAATAATCTTTGAAATGATTTACGATGAGCTTAAGCGACAGATTTGAGATATGCAAATCGATGTGTTCCAAAGTCATTAAGCTCTACTGACTGCAAGGCGTTGTTTAGAACAGGAGTTCGAATGACGGGGCAGCTTACTAGAGAACAGATTCAAGTAGAAAACTGCACGGGCTGGGTAGAGCTTTTTTTAGTTTAGAGGGGAAAAAGCAATGGGCCGAACCGGGCCGGGATTTTGACCAGTCACTTATGGCCGGTCCGGATCAAGTCGACCCATTCATTTCATCGTAATAGTAAAGAAAGGGAAAAGTCGTGTTTCTCGATGTCCTGGTCTGTTTAACTGTTTTGCTGGCTTTACTTACTTCAGTGACATATCCCGGGACGTAATCAGAGAGGCGCGAAGAGGCACTGACGGTGTTTTTGCCATCTGTAGGTATTAAGATTGTAAAAACACTTTGGGGATGGTTGACAACAAAAAGGTTCGCCCTGAAGCTTGTGTGTGCGTTGTGTGGAGTTGTGGACAAGGAGGATGTCTTAAGTGGGATGGTGTGTGTGTGTTTGTGTGTGTGTGATTGTATGAAAGAGTGGGACGACATCGATTCTTTCTCCTATTCCTAATCAGTATAGGGATTGACTTCTGTAGTGTTATCGCTTGCTAGTTCAGAGAAACGGAGATGTTGAACGCGCTTAGTCTTTCTTTTTCTCTCTCTTTAAAGGTTATATTCTTCGATAATTGCTAACGTTTAGTTAATATTTTCAAGCTTATCATCAACTAACTGTTTTCAACAATATCTCATTGCATTATTTGATTTTCACAATTTAATAAAATACAGTAGCAAGGAAAACTAATACAAAAGAGCACATCACGGGCCGCGCCGGTCTTTAGATACACGGGCTTGGGCCAAGCGGGACTCACCAAATAAATCCCGTGAAAACCTCTAGATTCAAATACAAATGACAATCTGCCTGGAAATATGGTCACACTTAGAGGTACGCATGGTGATTAGGTTGAACGATGTGATGTGTAGCACCAAAAAAACCATTTGTATTTTCAGCAGCCGGAAGCAAAGGCATACTTCTGTTTCCTTACACCAGAACCTAAACACATGTCAAGCTGCTGGCTGCTGTTGGTAATGAAGGACCATCATTGCGTTTTCTGACCCGTGAAAAAGTTTCCCTGTTGCACAAATCTTGAACACCACACTGACACTCGCTGAACGCTCATGATTTGAGAACCATAGATTTCTTACACTTGGCGATTGATCTAGGCGTTTTCCGTGCCCAGAGAAATCTAAACACCGCCTGTGCCTCCTAGTGAGAACACATTGCCCTGTCAACAACATCCGGGTAGTGGTGTAATTATCACCCCTGCAGTCTCCGCAGCTGCGAGGATGGGCGCAGATAACAAAGAGGCGCACCGCAGCTATCAGTTGTAGTTTTATGAAACAATCCAAACACGCACAGAAACAAGCAAACAAATAATTAACCCCAAGATTCATATTTTCCTTTAAGATACTGTATATTTAGCTTTTCCTAAATAAACGTCAAGTTTCACTTTTAAAATACTGGATGCCCTACAGATTGAAGATATTCAGCCCTTTGGCTCCGGGTGAATACGATCGCTCAGCAATGGGTTGTAATACGACTGCTCAGCAATGGGTTGCAATACCATCGCTCAGCAATGGGTTGTAATACGATCGCTCAGCAATGGGTTGTAATACGATCGCTCAGCAATGGGTTGTAATACGACCGCTCAGCAATGGGTTGTAATACGACAGCTCAGCAATGGGTTGTAATACGATCGCTCAGGAATGGGTTATAATACGATAGCTAAGCAGTGGGTTGTAATACGATCGCTGAGCAATGGGTTGTAATACGATCGCTGAGCAATGGGTTGTAATACGATCGCTGAGCATTGGGTTGTAATACGATCGCTGAGCAATGGGTTGTAATACGATCGCTCAGCAATGGGTTGTAATACGATCGCTCAGCAATGGGTTGTAATACGACCGCTCAGCAATGGGTTGTAATACGATCATTCAGCAATGGGTTGTAATACGATCGCTCAGCAATGGGCTGTACGCAAATAATGCGATCGCTCCCCAACAACCCTTTCTCTGCTCTGATGAGGAAAAGTGCTAGGCCACAAGGGGATTTCCCGTGGAGTATTCTGGGAAATCAGTAGTAGGATCTGGGAATTCACAGCAGCCGCAGACATGCGATGTATAAGAGGTTGATTTCTTGAAGTGATTTATTTTAGTTTCGGACAAAATAATTGCCCGTAGCTACTGCTTTAAGTCTTTCATTTTAGCAAGCATGCTTATCTCGTTCACTGTGTGGGAACTTTAATGCACAAGCAAACGAAATCTGTTTGCCAAATTTCACAAAAGTGTCAAAGTGGAGCACAGCATCGGCGAATGAAAAAAAGAGGCAGAGCGCGCGAAGAAACTTTCAAAACTCGACCCGTTCCTTTTTGCTGTAGTGTGAATTAAGCTCAAGTGTCTTTTCTGATGAAAAGAATGGGGATTTGTTTAGACAGTCAACTGTATAAACTTTAGAAGCAGACATTTACATTATGTACTTCAGTTGCAAAAATTACTTAAAAAGTTAAAACTACAGGGCTTTAGGTACCACCATTACTTTTCCAGACACTCTCTCTGACTTCAGTTCCAGTTATCCAACGATGAATATGATCGTAAGGCCAAGTTGAGACAAGAGCACGACTTTGAATACTAGACACCTCGATAGACAGAGTTAAATGATTTCCAGCGAGGATTGATGATTAGTTTCTACAAAAGCAATCGTTCCGTACGCGATAATTCAGTGGCATTGTAGATAAATACCTAGGTAGACGGTTGGCGATGCGATATGCCAATGAAACGGAACTGGGGACTGATTCTGCTAAAGAGACGACGCAACAAATCTTCGAAACTACCGGAACGTAACAGAAGAGCTTGCATAGGGCTGACAACGCCGAACGCTAGTCAACACTATCTAAAATTACGTAGCTGCTGCATAAGCTATTACCACTGATGTTAAGAACCAGTTACAACGTTAAAGCCATTTGCCGGTAGCTTGATTCGAATCCGCATCCTTCTACTCCAGAACCGAATGCTTTCTCAATTAAGTTGCACTTACGAACTTGCAGTCTTCACACATGCGTCCCCTCTGACGTAGATAAGTCCCATACACTGAACTGCCAGAAAAACTGGTACAGACGAGCTTATGAAAAATACATAGCAGCGCCACAGATGCGCGTATTCGGTTGCGTCCGCCAGCGCGTATATAAAGCGATTGACATCCTTGTCAGCTGTCAGAGCTGTTTTCGGCATAAGAATGACAAGTAATAACAATTTAAGCGATTTTCAACTCGGCGTCATAGTTGGCGCTCGTGAGATGGGCCATAGTATTTCGGAGGCAGAAACAATTTTCGGATTTTCACGGACGACCATTGCAAGGATGTACCGTGACTACAAGAATTCTGGCAAAACCTCCAACCTACGATACCAGTGTGGCCGTTAAAAAACATTGGGTGAACGTGAACATCGTCGGCTGTAAAGAATCGTTTCACGCGATAGGCGTGCAACACTCTCGGAGGTATCATTAGAATTCAATGCTGGAGCCTCTACAAGCATCAGCATCCGGACTGTGCAACGTACCGTGCACGATATGGGCTTTGGGAGCCGACGCCCAACTCGAGTCCCCTTGATGGGCGCACGACACAGAGCTATGCGCCTCGCATGGGCACAGCAACACCGCCACTGGACAATTGATGACTGGAAACAAGTAGCCTGGTTTGACGAGTTGCGTTTCTAACTGTATCGGGCAGATGGAAGGATTCGTATGTGGCTCAAACCCCATGAAGCCATGGATCCCGCCTGTCAACAGGAAACTGTACCGGCTGGTGGGGGTCCGTTATGGTATAGGGTGCGTTTAGCTGGACTTCTCTGGGACCCCTGGTACGTCTACAAACGTCTGTGACCGGCCAACGCTATGTGCGCATCCTTTCTGACGAGGTACACCCGTTCATGTCCTGCATTCATGCTGATGGGTTGGGCCTGTTCCAACAGGACAATGCACTTCTACACAAGAGTTGGGACGCCACATTATGGTTAGAGGAGCATTCATCTGAATTTTGGGTGTTGCCATTCTCCAGATCTGAACGTGATAGAAGACATTTGGGACACCATGCAACTCGCTATCGAACACAGGAATCCGAGACCTCGGAATACACCCGAATTGTGGAACGCTCTGCAGAAAGTATGGTATGCATTGCCTACAGCATATTTCCAGAAGCTAGTGGAGTCCATGCCCCGTCGTATTTCCTGCAGCCCTGCGCTCCAGTGGGGGAAGTACCAAGTAAAAAACTTGTGTACCAGTTTATCTGGCACTTCAGTGTATATCCCCACCCCCTACACACTTGAGAAGGGGCTGGGATGGAACCGTCGGGTCAGCAACAAGCAATTTTTCAGGGAGAGCTCACTGTAGTAGAAAGAATTCTGACTAATTCCTGACTATGTATAGAGTGAGCATCATACATTTTGCGAAAACCCCAATGGCCAGGAGATTAATTTTTACGTTCGGGCCCCAATACTGCGTAAAAACATTTGCTGGTGTGACAAGTGAACCAGCATCCTACTCTCGAGCCGAACGCTTTCCCAGTTAAGCTACACCGATGAAGTTGCAACTTTGCTGTCTTCACATGTGCGTCATCTCTGAAATAGTTTTCACAGAGTACCGTGGTCAGAATGCTGACGTCATAAGTTAATTCAGCCGAGTAACCGTCACCAAGACGCTAATCACTTTAACTAATGCAACATATCGATTAGCCTGGTGTAAAGAATGCCGTTTGTGGACTATAGAACAATATAAAACAATGTTTTGGACAGTCCAGTCACAGTGCAGAGACATCGAGTCTCATGGTCGCTCCTGCGTATGCCAGATGCTAGAACAAATGTAGGACTACACTGAACTGGTAGAAAGACGGGCTGCCTCTCTGATACCACGCTGATCCTTCTAGAGATCGTGTAACGGCAGCAACGAGACGGAGCATAAACTCCACCAGCTCTCTGTAGTGCTATGGGGACATGCTTCCCAAAGAGCGTCCCACAATTCCGTAATATTCGCCGGTGGATGATTCCTGGCATTGACGGCACGTTGAACAACGGGGCATGGACTCCAGCATCTCTATGTAGTACTGTGGATACACTGCACACCATGCTTACTGAAGAGCGTCCCACAATTCCATGATATTCGCGGGTGGATGATTCCTGGCATTGACGGCACGTTGCACAACGGGGCATGAACTCCACGATCTCTCTGTAGAAGTGTGGAGACAATGCACACCATGCTTACTGAAGAGCGTCCCACAATTCCATAATATTCGCGGGTGGATGATTCCTGGCATTGACGGCACGTTGAACAACGGGGCATGGACTCCAGCATCTCTCTGTAGTACTGTGGAGACACTGCACACCATGCTTACTGAAGAGCGTCCCACAATTCCATGATATTCGCGGGTGGATGATTCCTGGCATTGACTGCACGTTGCACAACGGGGCATGAACTCCACGATCTCTCTGTAGAAGTGTGGAGACAATGCACACCATGCTTACTGAAGAGCGTCCCACAATTCCATGACATTCGCGGGTGGATGATTCCCGGCATTGACTGCACGTTGCACAACAGGGCATGGACTCCACGATCTCTCTGTAGAAGTGTGGAGACAATGCACACCATGCTTACTGAAGAGCGTCCCACAATTCCATGACATTCGCGGGTGGATGATTCCTGGCATTGACGGCACGTTGCACAACGGGGCATGAACTCCACGATCTCTCTGTCAAACTGTGGTTACAATGCACACCATGCTTACTGAAGAGCGTCCCACAATTCCATGACATTCGCGGGTGGATGATTCCTGGCATTGACGGCACGTTGAACAACGGGGCATGAACTCCACGATCTCTCTGTAGAAGTGTGGAGACAATGCACACCATGCTTACTGAAGAGCGTCCCACAATTCCATAATATTCGCGGGTGGATGATTCCTGGCATTGACGGCACGTGGAACAACGGGGCATGGACTTCAGCATCTCTATGTAGTACTGTGGAGACAATGCACACCATGCTTACTGAAGAGCGTCCCACAGTTCCATGACATTCGCGGGTGGATGATTCCTGGCATTGACGGCACGTTGAACAACGGGGCATGGACTCCAGCATCTCTATGTAGTACTGTGTATACACTGCACACCATGCTTACTGAAGAGCGTCCCACAATTCCATGATATTCGCGGGTGGATGATTCCTGGCATTGACGGCACGTTGCACAACGGGACATGAACTCCACGATCTCTCTGTAGAAGTGTGAAGACAATGCACACCGTGCTTACTGAAGAGCGTCCCACAATTCCATGATATTCGCGGGTGGATGATTCCTGGCATTGACGGCACGTTGAACAACGGGGCATGGACTCCAGCATCTCTCTGTAGTACTGTCGAGACAATGCACACCATGCTTACTGAAGAGCGTCCCACAATTCCATGATATTCGCGGGTGGATGATTCCTGGCATTGACGGCACGTTGCACAACGGGGCATGGACTCCAGCATCTCTATGTAGTACTGTGGATACACTGCACACCATGCTTACTGAAGAGCGTCCCACAATTCCATGATATTCGCGGGTGGATGATTCCTGGCATTGACGGCACGTTGCACAACGGGACATGAACTCCACGATCTCTCTGTAGAAGTGTGGAGACAATGCACACCGTGCTTACTGAAGAGCGTCCCACAATTCCATGATATTCGCGGGCGGATGATTCCTGGCATTGACGGCACGTTGAACAACGGGGCATGGACTCCAGCATCTCTCTGTAGTACTGTGGAGACAATGCACACCATGCTTACTGAAGAGTGTCCCACAATTCCATGACATTCGCGGGTGGATGATTCCTGGCATTGACTGCACGTTGCACAACGGGGCATGAACTCCACGATCTCTCTGTCGAACTGTGGAGACAATGCACACCATGCTTACTGAAGAGCGTCCCACAATTCCATAATATTCGCGGGTGGATAGTTCCTGGCATTGACGGCACGTTGAACAACGGGGCATGAACTTCACGATCTCTCTGTAGAAGTGTGGAGACACTGCACACCATGCTTACTGAAGAGCGTCCCACAATTCCATGATATTCGCGTGTGGATGATTCCTGGCATTGACGGCACGTTGAACAACAGGGCATGGACTCCAGCATCTCTATGTAGTACTGTGGATACACTGCACACCATGCTTACTGAAGAGCGTCCCACAATTCCATGATATTCGCGGGTGGATGATTCCTGGCATTGACGGCACGTTGAACAACGGGGCATGGACTCCAGCATCTCTATGTAGTACTGTGGATACACTGCACACCATGCTTACTGAAGAGCGTCCCACAATTCCATGATATTCGCGGGTGGAAGATTCCTGGCATTGACTGCACGTTGCACAACGGGGCATGAACTCCACGATCTCTCTGTCGAACTGTGGAGACAATGCACACCATGCTTACTGAAGAGCGTCCCACAATTCCATAATATTCGCGGGTGGATAGTTCCTGGCATTGACGGCACGTTGAACAACGGGGCATGGACTCCAGCATCTCTATGTAGTACTGTGGAGACAATGCACTCCATGCTTACTGAAGAGCGTCCCACAATTCCATTTGCCGGTGGAAGATTCTTGGTATTGACAGCACGTTTAACAAAGAGGCATGGACTCCATGATCTCTATGTAGTACTGTGGTTGGTGTGGAGTTGTTTTTCGGGGTTCGGTTTGGGCCCATTGGACAGTTTTGAATGCTTTACCTAGCTGACCTGTACAATTATGCCCAACCAACTTTGTAGCCGTACTTTGGGGAAGACCAAGGAATCCATCAGCAGAACAACGTACGATTTCGTTCTGCTCGTGATGTTACAGATTGGCTTGAAGACATGATAGTCTAAAAAGGAACTGGCCTGCACAACGGTCTCATCTGAACCCTGTTGAGAACACTGGGATGAATCAGATTCTCGGGTGAATGTTAGAAGTGATCGCACAAAAAGACTAGGCTGAAGTGGTCACTGCTTCGTACGCCGAATTCAGGAACGTACAGGCTGACATTTACAACAAACTGGTGGAGTGCATTCCACGGAGACTGGAAGCTGTCATAAGGGCCTAAAATTTGAGCATACATTACTAAATATTCAGTGAATAAGGATTCTTCGCAGACATGCAAGTATCGCTATGTTAATATTAGAGTAGCAAATATTGACAGGCGGATCACCATTTTCGCTTGAATCTGATATCCAGCACGTTGCTTTCTATTCAAAACTCCTGCGCTAAACATCACTTTCTTGGGAGAAAGATTTACATATTCAAGCCCGCCCCCAAAATGGCAATAGGGTGTTTTTTTAGTTTTTGTATTGAGGGTTTAATTAATTATTTATTTGACCTGGTGGTATAGATACAGTAACAGGATAAACAGATACAGTTGTATAGTATTGTCAAGGAGACATAGACAGTACATTCATTTTACATTAACAATGTACATACCGAATATGGTATACAGTATGCCAAATGATCAAGTAACACAGAGAGATCCGGTGTAGATCAATTAACACATAGACATAGAGAACATGGCGCATAATATGCCAAATGATCAAGTAACAAAGAGAAACCCAGTGCTGATCAAGTAACACACAGACATAGCGAACATGGTATACAGTATGCCTAATGATCAAGTAACACAGAGAGATCCGGTGCAGATCAGTTAACACATAGACATAGAGAACATGGTAGACAGTATGCCAAATGATCAAGTTACACAGAGAGAGCCAGTGCTGATCAAGTAGCACATAAACATAGCGAAGATGGCATACAGTATGTCAAATGATCAAGTAACACAGAGAGATCCAGTGCTGATCAAGTAACACTGGATCTCTCTGTGTATCATAGACATAGCGAACATGGTAGACAGTATGCCAAGTTATGAAGTAACAGAGAGAGAGCCAGTGCTGATCAAGTAATACATAGACATAGCGAACATGGTAGACAGTATGCCAAGTGATCAAGTAACAGAGAGAGAGCCAGTGCTGATCAAGTAACACATAGGCATAGCGAACATGGTAGAAAGTATGCCAAGTGATCGAGTAACAGAGAGAGAGCCAGTGCTGATCAAGTAACACACAGACATAGCGGACATGGCATACAGTATGCCAAGTGATCAAATAACACAGAGAGAGCCAGTGCTGAGCAAGTAACACACAGACATAGCAAACATGGTAGACAGTATGCCAAATGATCAAATAACACAGAGAGATCCAGTGCTGATCAAGTAACTCATAGACATAGCAAACGTGGTAGACACTATGCCAAATGATCAAATAACACAGACAGATCCAGTGCTGATCAAGTAACTCATAGACATAGCGAACGTGGTAGACACTATGCCAAATGATCAAATAACAGATAGAGAGCCAGTGCTGATCAAGTAACGCATTTACATAGCGAACATGGTGTACAGTTTGCCAAATGATCAAATAAAGAGAGAGAGAGAGAGAGCCAGTGCTGATCAATTACACATTGAAAGCCAGTGCCAAAAGACAAACACAGACATACATGCCTTACCCGGTATTCGAGCCCAGACCCCTTCCTGTACGAATGATAGAAGCCATCGCTTAGACCACTACGTCCCCAGGGCTGTCGGAAGTTATGTGTTACTCAGAGTAAGAAACTAAATTGAACATATTAACATGTTTTATTGAATATAACTGGAAGAGAGAACAAAATGACGCCATCTACCAGAATCTCGTCTATTCTATGAATAGCTTGAACACATCTTAACACATCTCACACCTGGTATATACAGGGATTGCACAAAATAATGTAAACACCATGATTATCGGGGTTAATGTTATTCGTGTACGCTTCACTGTAAAAAGCACAACAAGAAACGTTGCGATTATCTTCTTCGCATCTTTCCTTTGTATGTATTCTCTAGGACCGCTGGCACGAACAATTGCTGAACACAAGTGCATGCCAGTTGTGTTGAACAGCGATTTGTACTAGTGGTCGGTGAAATAGCTAACCCTTCAGTCTTCCAAAGAGGACAAATCCTGGAGCCAGTTTAGCAGGAGCATCTCTAACAATAACATCCAAATTGTTCGGTGTTTCAAGTGGATACACAAAGCATGACAACACTTCATCGGCGAAGAAGAATAGTGTGCGAAAACCGAGAATGAATGTGAGGGAACGTCGAACATGGACAAGACCCTGATCCTACAGAAACAGCCCACAGAGAATTTCAGTTCATGGAAGAGTTGCAATTGCTAAAACTTGAATCACAGAAACCAACACAACAATGAGAGACAGACGGTGTCATGAGCAAAACACCTGGACAGCAAATGATTGGAAGCGTGTGATGGGGCCCTACGAGTCCTTATTTATATTATTTATAACAGTAGAACGAGTTTATACACTGGTGTGCAAAAAATTAAGGACGAAGAGGAGAAGTTAGCATAACAGCAAAACGAGCAGGCAGAACTGACCGAAAGACCACTCAGGAGATAGACTAGGGTCCGATACGTTAGGGCATGCGCCTTATATGCAGCATGACGTAGGGGAAGGGGAGAGTGTCGGAACGGTGTAAAGCACACGGGCGGTGTGTAACGTACCAGGAGATGTGACATACCTGCCAGAAGGACGCACACGACATAAAGGCAGATAGGAATAAGAATAAAACGTCAGCGTAGCTTAATTGGTAGAGCAACTTATTCCGGAATGAGTGGACCCGGGTTCGAATCCCGGCGTAGACTAAAAATGACGGAGAAATTTACTTCGTTATAAGTGTACGCTCAGCAATTCAGTGAAAGCTATTGCACGGTGTACATCGGTTTGAACGACGTCGAGTTGCTGCCACGGTGTGATATGGCCAACAGGCAATCCAGTAGACGACAGCAGGATGATGTTACCCCAGGTCGCGTCATTGGGAAGTTGGAAGAAGGTCGAAGTGTGACTAGTGTGGCCGAGGAGTTCGGGATTGCTCACATCATCGATTCACGAGCTTGGAGAGCATTTCAAACGACAGGAACAGCTGTCCGAGAGTTTAGCAGTGGTCGTCAACGAGCAACCACGGTGACCGACCACCGGTATATTGTTCTACAGGGGAGAAGAGACAGACGGCAGGCAGCGGGAGAAATCGCAAGGCATATGCAACAGACAACTGGACGTCCGTTATCGCGTTTTACCGTGGCCAGGAGGCTGCACAAAGGTGGTCTATTTGCACGACGACCAGTACGGTGTGTGCCATTAACGCCTGCTCATCGGAGACGGCGGTTTCTATGGTGCTAGGAACACAAGAACTGCACACAACAGCAATGGGGTCGAGTTCTCCTTACGGATGAGAGCCGACTTTGTTTGACGAGCGATTCTGGACGTATACACATCTGGAGAGAGCAGGGAACACGCAATCACACCTCCAACATCATCGAAAGGGACCGGTTTGGAGGTGGCGGAGTTCTATGCTTGGTAGCCGTACTGACCTCCATATCTTCGAAGGAGGTTCAGTCACTGGTGTCCGTTATTGTACCGAGGTTCTCCTGCCTCACGTGCGTCTGTTTAGAGGTGCTGTGTGTCCTGAGTTCCTCTTCATGGACGACAACGCTACACCTCATCGTACAGTGGCTGTCGCAGAGCTGTTGGAGAGTAAAGATATTCAACGCATGGATTGGCCCGCAAGATACCCGGACCTAAATCCAATCGAACACGTGTGGGACCTTCTCGGGAGACGATGGGCAGCACGTCACCAGCAACGATTCCGCAGCTGCGATTGGCGATACAAGAGGAATGGGCCGCAATGCCTCAACAGCTCCTTGACAACCTCGTCATCAGCATGGAAAGACGTTGTAAATTCTGCAACGCAGTCAGGGGTGATCATATCCCCTACTAAAGACTGGATTTTTCTTGGCAGCCGCCTGTCACACGGACGTTTTTGTCTTCTGTCCAGTTGTGCTCGAAGCTACCTTTTCAATGAAGTACCTTTGTATCCTTTGGATTCCTTGTTTGGACGGTTTTGCTCACTTGTCCCATATTCTTACATCTTGGGGACCTTATGGTATGATTTGAGTCGATGTGGAGCTCTTCTGCCCGACGTTACATTCGAAAAATCTTCTGGTCCTTAATTTTTGCACGCCAGTGTATATGGAGAACCCCGAGTACAATTCGGACTATCTGGTTCCAGCTGTCCAATATGTGGCTGGATCTGTGATGCTTTGTGAGGCCATATCTTAGTTTACCGCTGGTTCCCCACATGGTCGAGTTACTCCCAGGGAGTATGTTATCAGGCGCATTCTATAGTCCAGATGTTGCTTCCCAACAATGATGCCACTTTTCAAGATGATAATGCTCCAATACACACAGCCAGAATAGTTCAATATTGGTTTGAGGAGCGCTGAGATGAACTTCGACATCTTCCCTGGTCAGCTCAATCATCTGACTTGAATATCATCGAATCACTGTAGGGCAGTTTTGGAGAGCAGAATGAGAAGCAGAGTCCTTCCTCCAACGTCTCTGAAGCAATTGAATGATATTCTGATCGACGAATGGAACAACAATTTATTGAATACTATTCAAAGCTGTATGAATCATCTATTCCAAGAAATTTGGAAGCTGTGTTAAAGGCAAAATGGTGGTACTACACCTTATTAACAAAGACACATCCTCTATTTCCCAGGTCTTTACATTATTTCATCCTACCACCGCCCTTTTCACCTGATTTCCCGTGATGCCTGATGAAACATAATCTCTCGGGAGTTCAGACATGACATTACGGACGGAAAGTATAACGAGAGATAACTAAATATTTTCATAAGAGACAATAAAAATATGGAAAATTAAATAAATAATAGATGTCACAACTGATTGAGATTTAACAAAGACTTTACTTTCCTGTTGTTCTGTACGTAATTTTACCACAGATAATTGGATTTAAAATACCATTCATTCAGATTTTCTTTTACAGATTACCCGCAGACTGAGATGAGTTCTCGTGAACCTACATCGTCTGATGAAAAAACAGTTCAACGTTATGCGGCCGAAGTTCTTGGAGAAAGTTTGGCAACGGGTGTTCCCAACATAATAAAAACTCCGGATTGGAAAAGAAAGGCATTCAAGTTTTGTGCTCTTGCTTTATGCATAATTGGATTCCTTTATCAAAGCATAGAATTCCTGAGCTTCGTCTTTACATATCCTTCCATAATTGATATCTCTGTCTACACACCAACCAAGTTTCTTCTCCCTTCGATCACCGTCTGTAATAACAATGGGTAAGTATTTATACTACGTTTTTTTTTCATTAAAGAAATTACACCTGGGGGTGCAAACATATTATCCACTTTCGTGGGTAGTGAACGTCTACTACCACACGAACAAAGCTAGAAAATGCCTTGGGCAGCTAGATCCATTACTCTACCAGAGAAGCTTCTTGACAACACAGTACAAGTACTGCTGTATAAGATGGTCGTCAGGCCAGTGTTCACCTATGCCACCTCCATCTGGATAGGTATTAGTAGGAGTCAGCGAGACAGAATCGAGAGGGTACAGAGCCGAGCACTTCGTATGATCACTGCGGCACCAAAAGTTCTTCAGGAAAGCGGCGTCCCACTTTAATGAACTATTCAGGGGTGCGGTTGACTACAATCCCAGTTATTTCCTCAGATATCCCAGAACTAAGGCGGAAATCGTTGTCCCTCCTGACCGGGACATGCTGTTGGAGGGCAGCACTCTTGAGCATTGTTTTCTGGGCTGGAGGCCTTGGATTAGATGGATTGTAAGGGCGTGAACATTAGGTGGGCGTTAGACAAACCACCACCACCTTTCTTTTTCAGGTTGGCGTGAGACAGTGAGTAATGATTGCTTCTCCGGATACGGGGTGTATTTTTCCGTTGGTTACTCCCCCGGTGCTCCTAGCGGCTAGGTGATTTGTGGTGTCTGGGGGGTGGTCCACCTGTGGCGGTTGCTCCTCCTCCAGTTCCTCCCTTCCCCCGGACTGGTGCGACAGACGATTCGAAGGTCATTTCCATTCCCCATCTCTAATTTTCTATTTCTCCTTCCTATTGAGTTCAATTACTCAAATCTCCTTGCTCCAATTTCTAAAAGCAGTTTTAGACCTGGGGTCAGACACTCCCTTCCTAAAACTACTTCAAACAAATGCAAGTGCTATGGAAGAAATTACAAAGCAATCATCACGTCTGAATGGGAAGTTACTAATTGTCAAGATCTGGAGTATTATAAGGGTGTTCTTTTACATATTATGACGTACCACAGAGCTTACGCACATGTCAAGACAGCAAGTAGCAGTGATTAAGCACTTGTCGGTGTAGCTTATTTGGGAAAGCATTCGACTTAGGCGTAGAAGGTTGACAGTTCGAGGTCCGCCACGCCAAATGTATGTTTTCACCGAATGAGCTAGGTCGTAACTTCTGAAGGAAGGTATTTCTCAGCACTAAGTGATAGCAAAATCAAACAATTAGGATACAAATTTCTTTCAGAGATAAATAACAGTATTCGTAGTGAAATGAAGAAGCGGCATTTGGCTCAAAACGGAGGATAAAAACAGTTTAGTTTGTACGCGTTTATACAATGCTGGCCACCCAAAATGCAACACCAAGAAGGAAGCATCCGATTGGCCTGAAATTCGTAGCGTGCGTCGCCAGCGAGAGGACATGCAAACGATTAGAATTGCAGCGCATATGCAAATCATGTGCGCCCGGCACGCTACCGAGAAGCACTATAAGAAGGGTGCACAGAAGGCGTGGTGTAAGTAGTGGAAGTGCGTTGTGCTGCCGGACCTGTGCGTGCGAAGCTTCCTGATGTCTCATCGCAGAATACGGCAGTCATTCCAGCACGTTTCGGTGTTCGACAGAGGACGAATAGTGGCTTATCGCGACAGCGGTTTATCGTACCGAGACATCGGCGCCCGTGTGGGATGATGACATCCAGCCACAGGGAGGCGAGTATGGATTCGGTGGGTGCAGGAGGGACGGACAAACCGACGTGAGCGATTGCCGCAGCCGCGGCACACCACCGAACGAGAGGACCATTATGTTGTGCGGTGGGCATTGACGGCTCGCACCGCCACATCACGAACATTAGCGCAGGAATTAGGGTGTGTTGCGCAACGTCCCGTGTCAGCACGTACCGTTCGACGTCGTCTGCAGGAGCGGGGACTTGTCGCACGGCGCCCATTGCTCCGATTACCACTGACGTTACACCACCGGCGCATGCGGCGGCACTGGGTCTTTGAACGTCGCACCTGGACTACGGAATGGCACGAAATTGTCTTTTCCGACGAATTCCGCTTCTGCGTGCAACACCACGATGGTTGGATCCGCGTGTGCGGAGCCGCGGCGAGAAGACTGTATGACGCCTGTAGTATGCATCGCCATACCGATCCGTCGCCTAGCGTTATTGTTTAAGGCGCAATTGGATATGATACCCGCACCCCTATGGTACGCATCGCCGGTATACTCAACAGCCGCTGCTACATCTCCTACGTTTTAGAGCCTGTAGTCCTCTCTTACTTGCAGGACCAGCCAGCGGCCACGTTTCAACAGGACATTGCGCGCCTGCACGTGGCACGCATCGTGCAACAATTCCTCACGGCCCACCAGGTGTCACTGCTGCCGTGTTTCGCCTGTTCTCCCGATATGTCAAACATCGAACACGTCTGGTCGCTGATCGGCAACCGAGTGGCCCGGCAAACACCACCCGCGGCTACGCCTGATGAACTGTGGCAACGTGTGGAAGCAGCCTGGAATGACTATGTCGATTCGACATACCCCAATCCTACATCCAAAGCCTCTTTCGTTTGATACCGCGGCGTGTAGCGACCGTTATTCCCAGCCATGGGGGCCACACGAACTATTGATGTCTGCGTGTTCCGCAAGTCGCACGGGCCTGTAAGCTCAATCGTTTCATTTTTGTATCTGTTGTTATGTGTCCAGTGAATCTGGCTTTGCTATCTGGTGTCCTTTTTGGTGTTGCATTTCGGGTGGTCAGCAGTGTAGATATGGGTAACAGCTTCAAATCGGTACTTTAATCCTTAGAAGACCTTTAGAAACATGAAGAGAGGTATATTGTCTTTCTAACATGGTTATTCTCTCACACGTAAATTTGCAACGGGGTAAATTATAAATGAAACAGAAAATGTGACCAACGACCAAAGAGAAGATACTGAATTGAAAAATGAATCAAAAGAAAGGGCGATGGAAGAATTCCCATACCTTAGACAGATAATTCACAGAGAAGGGTCATGGCGACGTGATAGTGACAGAAGAAATGGCGAAGACAGGAAAGAAATCATAATACTACACCCAGTCCTGTGGAGCAGTAACTTCCTTTCTGGGACTAAGGAGCCAATATTTGGGAGAATTGTTCAAAATATCCTTTCACATACTGTTAAACACTTTGTGGTAGGTTGCACCAAAAAGTGGTGCTACACCAACTGCACTACATTCTGAGAAAAGATGTGGTGCATCTATTCTCAGAATGTGGTGCAGTTGATGGAGCATCATCGTGGAGGTATTTCAAACACGATGGTCCCCATCGTGTTTGAAATTACATGGGGAACTTTCATCTTCATTCCGAAGGTAAGGGAACGCTGTTTCCTGTAGCATTTCCAGGTAGCGCTGAGCATTTAGGTTACTGTCGATGTGTGAAATTAGTGGTCTTTCTGGTTGTCGGTTGTTGAAGTCTGCGGCTATGATACTGCAGCTGCGTTCCTCAGACATTAGGATCACCTCCATCCTCTCCTATTTCTTCAGTGCCATCTTCAGTTGCCTACAACAAACAATGCTTACTTAAGCTTTCTGTGTTGATATCTTGCGAACCACAACACGCATGTCAAATCTGATCACGGCAATCAATTTCTGAAAAAAAATTCTTGTCTTGTTTGATATGCAACATGATATTTTTAACATTTCAAAATTTGACCTTGCGGATTTCAAGATGGTTGCCATGTTCCGGAAACAGCCTAAAAAATAGGCTCCCTCACCGATTCTTTGCTAGGGTATTCGGGTATTTCATTTTCCCTCTCGTTTTTGAAATACAAGGGGGTCCTGCTACTTTTGACTCACCCTGCATATATATATATATATATATATATATACACTATATTGACCAAAGTCACCGGACAACTAGAAGAGAAACACAACATAGCATTTAGTGGCATACATTAGTACGGTGTCGGTCCACCTTTGGTGTTAATGTATGCACTTCGAGACATTATTTATTATTTATTGATTGGAGGTTTAACGACCACCGTGAGCAACTCAATGGGCTATAAGCAGTCGCCCGTCCCTAATTTAGGGTCACTGGTTCCAGGAAAGGGAGAGAGCCAGTGCCGTAAGACAAACACAACATCCATGCCTGACCGGGATTCGAACCCAGACCCCCTTATGATCAGAGGCCAGCGCCTTAGACCACTGCACCACCTGGGCGGCTTTTCGAGACATGCTTTCGACAAGGTTTTGGAACACAGCGATACATATGCGCTTCCATTCAGCACATAATGCTGCCGCTAACTGTTGCTTAATAAAACGCTTTGGTTCCAAACTTCTTATGCGGCGCTCTAATTCATCCCATAGGTGCTCTACGGGATTAAGACCAGGGCCCTGTGCTGTCCGACTAAGCTACACCGACGGAATGTATCGCTGCAGATTTGTCGTCTTGACACGTGCTTCACCTCATTAGTAAGTCACTTCATCTCCCCATGCGCCTCCTCGCTCCGGAGCCAGTTGTTCTAACCGACTAAGCTACACCGACGGAATGTATCGCTGCAGATTTGTCGTCTTGACACGTGCTTCACCTCATTAGTAAGTCACTTCATCTCCACATGCGCCTCCTCGCTCCGGAGCCAGTTGTTCTAACCGACTAAGCTACATCAACGGAATGCATCGCTGCAGATTTGTTGTCTTGACACGTGCTTTACCTCATTAGTATATCACATCATCTCCACTCGCACCTCCTCGCTCCGGAGCCAGTTGTTCTAACCAACTAAGCTACACCGACGGAATGTATCGCTGAAGATTTGCCGTCTTGACACGTGCTTCACCTCGGTAGTGTATCACACCGTCTCCACTCGCGCCTCCACGCTCCTGAGCCAGTTGTTCTAACCGACTAAGCTACACCGACGGAATGCATGGCTGCAGATTTGTCATCTTGACACGTGCTTCACCTCATTAGTACGTCACATCATCTCCACTCGCGCCTCCTCGCTCCTGAGCCAGTTGTTCTAACCGACTAAGCTACACCGACGGAATGTATCGCTGCAGATTTGTCATCTTGACACGTGCTTCACCTCATTAGTACGTCACATCATCTCCACTCGCGCCTCCTCGCTCCTGAGCCAGTTGTTCTAACCGACTAAGCTACACCGACGGAATGTATCGCTGCAGATTTGTCATCTTGACACGTGCTTCACCTCATTAGTACGTCACATCATCTCCACTCGCGCCTCCTCGCTCCTGAGCCAGTTGTTCTAACCGACTAAGCTACACCGATGGAATGTATCGCTGCAGATTTGCCGTCTTGATTCGTGCTTCATCTCTGTTGTACGTCACATATGCATGTATAATTTACTCCTCTGCGAACCGGGAATCATGCCGGCACGGTCACGCACAGATCGCCAAAACCGCTGATTTAATCGATTTTTCTTTATGCTACAGAGAAATGCATAATGTCAAAAGGAAGCCAAGCGTGTTAGAGGATACCATTTCGTATCAGCTGTGTGTGATAAAACAAAATGCAAACCATCGCGATATCGCTAATGCTGGTGTATAACGGAAGGACTGGAGGTAATTTTGAGCTTTGTGGGTACCCTTTTCGCAATTCGAAATATACAAAACTAAACGTAAAAAATACACGATTATTTTGAGTTATTAGTATCCTACCGTAAGCACAGGGCTTAGTACTTTATTGGCGTTTATATTTGGAGTTTTGAGCATACATCATTTTCAATATTTGGTTTACCTTCTATAAGATCTGCCTCAAAAATATATCGATGTGTTACGCCCCCTTTTAACAGGATGTTGTAAGGTTTATTTTAAAACGTATAAACTCACTGTCATGGCAAGTTTCACATTCAGCCCAAATTACAGTTACAACTGGAATTTATGCAAATTGGAAAATGCCAAAATAAAAAAACAACATTTTTTTTTAATTGGAGGTTTAACGACCACCATGAGCAACTCAATGGGCTATAAGCAGTCGCCCGTCCCTAATTTAGAGCCACTGGTTCCGGGGAAGGGAGAGAGCCAGTTCCGTAAGACAAACACAACAGCCATGCCTCACAGGGATTCGAACCCGTACCCCTTTGGGCCGAATGATCAGGAGCCGTCGCCTAGACCACTGCGCCACTGGGGCGGCAAAAGAAAGACTTTGGAAGGTATCTGTATTCTCAAAGATTAATTATTTGTTTATCAAATTATTACACACTATTGACGTGAATTAGGAACACCTTCCTCGTTTATAAGTGAGTCACAGAAAAGTTCTCGTATGTGAGTTTGGGGAATTCGAGGCTGCTGTGGTGCAGTGTCAGCATGTCCGGCGCTGTAACTGGAAGACCCTGGGTTCGATTCCGGTAGCGGCCGATGAGAATTTTTCCGTGACTCACTTATAAACGTGGAAAGAGTGATGACTTCTGTTTGATGATATTTGTTTATCAAATATAAAAGAAATTTAGATTTTTGCTGGTGAGAAACAATAACAGTGTTTTCTATAGTATTAAACAAGTTTAAATATATTTTGAGCCAGTTTTGGCTTACTAATTTTTACTTTGGAAAAATTTAGATTTTCCCTGTATATAAAGATCGGGCTTTATTTATCTGTTACAGATTTTGTTACCGTTTGAAATTTGAAACGTGCGATTTTTATTTTTGGACAATCTCATTTGTTTTTCAAATTTGAAGTATCGTTTTATAATTAAGTGGCAATTTTGATGCTACCTTGATCTACTTTTTCCTTTATTTGGACTCATCTAACTTTTAAATTAGAGCTCAACACAGTTATTTTTAAATGGATCTTTTTCAGAGACAGTACAATGTAAAAGTTTAATTTTTTTCTTTCACAGAATCAAGCGAAGCAAGTTCTGCGAAAAATACCCCAAGAAATGTGAAGCACCCTCGGCAAACAAAACTGAGTTTTGTGAAAATTATCCTCACTACTGTAAAAAATATACAGAATGGGAAACATTCATGGTAATTTTCTTGTATAAAACTCTTTATTGAGTTGTAAAACAATGAAAATATTTTCCCTTTTGGATTCATATATTTAAGGTGGACGTCAAGTAATTTTGCTTCCTATACTTCCAATGGAAAAACTTCTGTACGCATTTTCTTCCCAATTAATGCGTTCCCAAGGATGAAAATTTGAACATCGATTAAAATAGCTTCATTTTATAACTTGGAATACTTAATATTTTCTAAAACATAACCATAATTATGAAATCCAACATTTATTAGTCTACTGACGTCATCAAAGTACAGGTCGCGCCATCTTTTTTCTGGTTCCAACACCACCCAAGGAAACGTTATTGATTTTTAATATAATTATGGTTATGTTTTAGAAAACATAAAGTATTCCAAGTTATAATATGGAGTCATTTTAATCGATACTCAAATTTTCACCCTTGGGAACACACTAATTGTGAAGGAAATGTGTACAAAAGTTTTTCCATTGGAAGTCATCATCATCATCATCAACAACAACCAATATCAATCCACTGCTGGATGAAGGTCTCCCCAAATTTCTTCCACAATTGTCTGTCTTGTGCCTGTCTCCTCCAATGTCACTCCAGCATACTTTCTAATTTCATCCATCCATCTCCCATAGGGTCTTCTTCTGGGTCTTTTCCTGTCCCTCGGAATCCAGTCTAAAATTTCGGTTGACCATCGGTGGTCCGTTCTTCTGGCAGCATGTCCATCCCATTGCCATTTCAGTGATTTCACTCTGGTCATGACGTCGTCCACTCCTGTCATTTTCCTTATCCAAAAGTTCCTCTTCTTATCTTTCCTGGTTACACCAAGCGTGCATCTCTCCATGAATCTTTGAGTTGTCCGCAGTCTTTGTATGTCTTTTTTAGCTAAGGTCCATGTCTCTGTTCCATACGTAAGCGCTGGAAGAATGCATTGATTTAAAACTTTCTTTTGAGACATAATGGCATACTGCTCTTAAAAATTTTACTGTTTCTTCCAAAAGATCTCCATCCAAGTTTTATACGCCGATTAATTTCTTCATCAATGTGACCCTCACTGCTGCCCAAGATAAATGTAGGAATCGGTTATCTCACGCTTTTCTCCTTCAATCGATAAATCGTCGTTCTTGTAAAAGCATTGTACATCACTTTTGTCTTCTGAAAGTTAATTTTTAATGTATGAAGCAAAATTACTTGACCTTAAGGTATGAAGTGCTGTTCTGTAATGAAATGCTTATGAATATCATAAAATAAGTAGTTAAACTTTTGGAAAATATGCACAATATCAAAGCTGTGGGTAACCACTTTGTAGGAGTAGATTATGGTAACGCTGAACGATATTTGTCTCTGATAGGAACTAATGTTGCAAATATGTTATATTGGGTTGGAAGGAAAGTAGTGTCTGCAAATGCAAGGCATCAGAGAAGTGCAAATTATCGTATGTACAAGTACAAAGCAGTTCAAAGGTAGTCGCCATCGTCTTCCATGACCTGTTACCATCGTCTAGGCAATGTCGTCCCTGTAGAATTGTGGCTTCTTGTCCAAGCGCTTTATTTAGGAGTTTTATTTGGAGTTTTGAGCATACGGGACTTTTAGTTATCATTTTCAGTGTTCGATTTAACTTCTATAAGATCTGATACAGAGCAAAGGATTGAGTAAGTCCACGTTCGAAATCGTCCAGGCTGGTGAACCGCTGTATATCCGGGAAATGTTGCCACGATCGGAAAAGGTGCTAGTCACGTGGCGCAATATTCGCGGAATAGACTGGGTAGCTACCAGCTCGAGTCTCTGAACTTTTGTGATAGGTCTCCCGTGCTGTATAAGGCCTTGCTCCATCCTACTGTAGAAGAATGCCCATCCTCTTCAGGAGTGCTGGTCATTTCGACTTGAGCGATGGGTGCAGAGCATCAAGCTGACTACAGTACACATCGACGGTAATAGCAGTGCTGTCCGCCAGCTCAAAAATCACGACATCCCAGATATCCCACCAAATAGACAACACGAGCTTACGTTGGTGTAAGCCGGCTTTGGGAGACGGCATGGGCTTCTGTTTGGGGTCCAACCACTGTTTCCAGGAGCTGACATTATCAAACAGGACCAATTTCTCGTCACCTGTCGCAGTGCAGTTCACGAACCATTCAAGTTGATCACGTGCAAGCAGGGAAACGCATGCACTCATGCGACTTGCTTTCTGCTGAACTCTGAGTTGATGGGGTACCCAAACTCCCTTCTTGTGCACCTTCTCAATTTGACGCAGGTGCGTGATAATGCTCTTGTGGGTAATCCCCAGATGTTCGGCCAATTTCCCCGTGGTCACACTTGGGTCGGTCTCCACTAAGATGGTCAGCATGTCCATATCCACTGTTGCGGGTCTTCAGCATGTCCATCTCCACTGCTGCGGGTCTTCAGAACGTCCATATCCGCTGTTGTGGGTCTTCAGAATGTCCATATCCACTGTTGTGGGTCTTCAGAATGTCCATATCCACTGTTGCGGGTCTTCAGTATGTCCATATCCACTCTCGTGGGTCTTCAGTATGTCCATATCCACTGTTGCGGGTTTTCGGAATGTCCATATCCACTGTTGCAGGTTTTCAGTATGTCCATATTCACTGTTTCGGGTGGTCTACAGTATGTCCATATCCACTGTTGAGGGTCTACAGTATGTCCATATCCACTGCTGCGGGCCTTCAGAATGTCCATATATACTGTTGTGGGTCTTCAGCATGTCCGTATCGACTCTTGCGGGTCTTCAGTATGTCCATATCCACTGTTGTGGGTCTTCAGTATGTACATTTCCACTGTTCCGAGTCTTCAGAATATCCATATCTACTGTTGCGGGTCTTCAGCATGTCCATATCCACTGTTCAGAGTCTTCATTATGCCCATATCAACTTTCCGGGTCTTCAGCATATTCCATATCCACTGTTGCGGGTTTTCAGAATGTCCATATCCACTGTTACGGGTCTTCCGAATGTCCATATCCACTGTTGCGGGTCTTCAGAATGTCTATAGCTACTGTTTTGGTTCTTCCGGCTTTGGTTTTGAGAGGAAAATTCTGACAGGTCAAACTTTTCCTCTCGAAACCGTTCGAACAGACGACAGCACTGACTGGGTGATATGGCATTGAGCTACACACGTGTAATGTTCCTTACAGCACTTGCGGGGGTGCTACAGCGACGAATCTCATGCAGCATGCAATGGCGGATATGCTCCTTGTCCACTTCCATGTTGGCTCGCGCTTGCACTCTTCGCCTTCTGACAGCTAACTGTCACTGATTTAAACACCTACCTGCTGATGTCATGCCGGTGCGCTGCGCAATCTCAGTGGCCAATGCGCGCTGTGGGCGGGGCTTCGACTTCGGCTACATCGTCATCGGACATTACTTTCTTTACAACCAAATACAATTCTCTATTACATCTGCTTAACGACATGTGACTGGTACCAACGAAGTTCCAGCGTAATGGAATGCATAATAAAGTGCGTCGCATAAATATAGAGACAGTCGACTTTGCGCCCTGAACGCAATGTGAATATAGGTAGGAAGCTAAAGTGGTATCTAATTAGACATAACCCTACAACAAACGTTTCGATCCGTCGAGATGACCGGATTGTGTGAAAGAACACCACAAAGTGAAATAGTGTAATTTTAGGTGTCTCATAAATATAAAGTCAACTATGTAAAGTAGCAACAAGCAAATGAGATGTGCAAATTAGCATGTTGTACGCACGCGCATGGGCCGTAATTCGGTCCAGCTTACAAAAGACAGCGAACCTGCCGTCAGACATTCATTTGCCGAAATGCCATGCAACAGTAAACTTTCCCGTGAGGAGGTGCAGAAGATTTGGAGACTGAGGGCAAATGGATTGCCTGTGGCGAAAATTTGTAAAGCCATGGGGAGGAGTAGGGCAGTCATTTATAAGACTTTATCAAAACGCGGTGCGTTAACTGCCAGAAAACGGCCTGAAATGCCTCGAATAACAACCAAACGTGATGATCGTGCCATCATGCGTTTAGTTTCATCCCAAAGGTTATCACTACGTCAAGTTTCTCGGACTGTTGGTGTCACCGTCTCAAAGGACACAGTTCATCGACGAATCAAGGAAAGTCGCACCATTGTGCTCCGTAAAATGCGCCGTCTGTCACACCTCACGCGGCGCCACAAGGAAGCTAGATTGTTGTGAGCAAGCAGCCACATGCACTGGACGGACGAGTGGATCACAACTATTTTCTCTGAAGAGGAAAAGTTCACCCTGGACGGCCCTGACGGTTGGAATTGCTATTTGCATAATTTACGGCGCGAGCCAAGCACCTTCTTCAGCAGACAGAAAGGAAGGGGATCTGTGATGATCTGGGGAGATTTAGTGTTCAATGGGACAACGCATATCACTTTCCTGCAAGGCAGGCAAAACTCCCAAACATATCAGGACATAATCAGCAGCCACCTTCTACCGTTTGCCGAAACTCTAGCGGGTGTTGATTATCTGTTCCAGCAAGACAATGCCACTATCCATCGGTCTACATCATCAACGAAAAGCTGGTTTAACACTCATCATGTGACCGTAATGGATTGGCCAGCACTGAGTCCAGATCTGAACCCTATCGAGAACCTCTGGGGTATCCTAGCTCGTGACGTGTATGCGAATGGACGGCAGTTCTCATGTGTGTGGTGGCATTGAAAGAGCAGATTAAACGAAGCTGGTACGCACTCCATCCAGAACACTTATGTCACTTGGTGGACAGCATGCCCAATCGGGTTTTCAGTGTTATTCGGAACAACGGCTCCACTATTCGTACCGGAGGTGCTCATCACTAGTAAGCCTTTATATTTTTGAGACAGCGTATTTCTCTTTTTCTCTTGTACTTGTCGTTGGAATTGTTATGTTTCCGTCAAACTATTGTGCAGCTGCGTGTCCTATGCTATTTCTGCTACTATAAATATGAGGTGTACATTTCAGCTCGTTGTTGTTTCTTTTTTATTCGAGAATTTGTTCTGTCTCTATATTTATGCGACACACTATATAAGACAGTATTTCACATTAAAACTGGATAGAATGCAGAGGCCCAGTAATATGGTTTCCAAGGTCACCACACTTCACTTCTTTAGACTTTCTCCGTCGGGGTCCTTAAGTCATAGGTCTATTTAACACCACAGCTTAATATATTATCTTCAATAGTGGTTCACAGCTGCATCTACCGTTGTTGAGGAGTATATGTTGAACAGCATACAGAGGCAACTTGCTCAACGCGTGCAAGCGTACATAGAGTCAGTTGGTGGACATTATGAATATCAACATCATCATCATGAACCATTATTAATCCACTACTGGATGAAGGCTACCCCAAGGTTCTTCCACGCTATCCTGTTTTGAGCCAGTCTCCTGAGTGTCACTCTGAAATGATTTCGAATTCATCCATAAATCTGACAGATGGTTTTCTCCTGAGTATTTGCCTGCCTCTTGGAATCCAAAATAGTACTTCTGTTGACAAACGGTGGTCGTTTTGTCTAGCAATATCTCCACCCCATTGCCATTTCAAGAATTTTACCTTGATCGCGATGTTTCCAACTCTTGTCGTGATGTCTTCACCCCTTTAGCTACACTGGTGAGCAAAAATTAAGGACGAAGAGGAGAAATTAGCATAACAGTGGAACGAGCAGGCAGAACGGACCAAAAGACCACTCAGGAGATAGACTAGGGTCCGGTACGGTAGGGCATGCGCATATATGCAGCATTACGTAGGGGGGGGGGATTTCGGAAGGGTATAAAGCACACGGGCGGTGTACGCTCAGCAATTCAGTGAAATCTATTGCATAGTGTACATCGGTTTGAACGACGTCGACTTGCTGCTACCGTGTGATATAGCCAACAGGCAATTCAGTAGACGACATCTGGATGCATTTACCCGAGGTCGCGTCATTGGGAAGTTGGAAGAAGGTCGAAGTGTGACTAGTGTGGCCGATGAGTTTGGGATCGCCCACAGCATCATTTCACGTGCTTGGAGAGCATTTCAAACGATAGGAACAGCTGTTCGAGAGTTTAGCAGTGGTCGTCCACGAGCAACCACGGCGGCGGATGACCGGTATATTTTCCTACAGGCGAGAAGAGACAGACGGCAGACAGCGGGAGAAATCGCAAGGCACATGCAACAGACAACTGGAAGTCTGTTATCGCGTTTTACCGTGGCCAGGAGGCTGCACAAAGATGGTCTATTTGCACGACGACCAGTACGGTGTGTGCCATTAACGCCTGCTCATCGGAGACGGCGGTTTCTGTGGTGCCAGAAACACAAGACCTGGACACATCAGCAATGGGGTCGAGTTCTCTTTACGGATGAGAGCCGATTTAGTCTTACGAGCGATTCTGGACGCATACACATCTGGAGAGAGCAGGGAACACGCAATCACACCTCCAACATCATAGAAAGGGATCGGTTTGGAGGTGGCGGAGTTCTCGTTTGGGGCGGTATCCTGCTTGGTAGCCGTACTGACTTCCACATCTTCCAAGGAGGTTCAGTCACTGGTGTTCGCTATTGTACCGAGGTTCTCCTGCCTCACGTGCGTCTGTTTAGAGGAACTGTAGGTCCTGAATTCCTCTTCATGGACGACAACGCTACACCTCATCGTACAGTAGCTGTCGCAAAGCTGTTGGAGAGTGAAGATATTGAACGCATGGATTGGCCCGCAAGGTCCCCGGACCTGAATCCAATCGAACACGTGTGGGACCTTCTCGGGAGGCGCTTGGCAGCACGTCACCAGCCGCCAGCAGCGATTCCGCAGCTGCGATTGGCGCTGCAAGAGGAATAGGCCGCGATGCCTCAACAGCTCCTTGACAACCGCGTCCTCAGCATGGAAAGACGTTGTAAATCCTGCAACGCAGTCAGGGGTGATCATATCCCCTACTAAAGACTGAATGTTTCTTGGCAGCCGCCTGTCACATGGACGTTTCTGTCTTCTGTCCAGTTGTGCTCGAAGCTACCTTTTCAATAAAGTGCCTTTGTATCCTTTGGATTCCTTGTTTGGACGGTTTTGCTCACTTGTCCCATATTCTTACATCTTGGGTATCTTATGTTATGATTTGAGTCGATGTGGAGCACTTCTGCCCGACGTTACATTCGAAAAACCGTCTCGTCCTTAATTTTTGCACACCAGTGTATAAGAATGCAAACATGCAAGTTCAAATTTGTATTCGATAAAGCACATTTCAGTCATTCTCATGTCGTGGCAGTGTCTGAGTTTTCAGATGTTGCTTTTTGGTGTTCAGATTATACTGTCGGGGTTTTCAAGTTTCCTCTCCATTCTTTGTTTCAGGGCAACATCATTGTGGGCCATTTTGATGCGCTTACAACTTTGCAATTCAATTTCTTGGGCTGTCTCCAAAGGGGGGCAAGATATACCCATTATATCCTCAAATTTGAGCCAGGGGATCAAACACTGTTTGGTCACGAAGCACCACAACAGCTACATATACATTAGTACTGAGACAGGCCAAGCTCGGGCACGGGTGGGCTGGGCTGCGTGACATTTACTACGGGTTGGGCTCGGACGGGCTAGGGATCTGGGAGAGAATGAGGGAGGGAGAAAGACAGACTCAGAGAGAGAGACATACAGGGAGAGAGAGAGAGAGAGAGACAGAGAGAGAGAGACAGAGAGAGAGACAGACAGGAAGAGAGAGACAGACAGACAGAGACATACAGAGAGACAAGCAGAGAGAGGCGGACAGACAGAGACATACAGAGAGAGAAGCAGAGAGATAGGCAGACAGACAGACACAGAGACATACAGAGAGAGAGAGAGAGAGAGAGAGAGAGAGAGAGGAAGAGAGAGACAGACAGAGAGAGACAGACAGAGACATACAGAGAGAGAAGCAGAGAGAGTGGCGGACAGACAGAGACATACAGAGAGAGAAGCAGAGAGAGAGGCAGACAGACATAGAGAGAGACAGACAGACAGAGACATACAGAGAGAGAAGCAGAGAGAGAGCGGACAGACAGAGACATACAGAGAGAGAAGCAGAGAGAGAGGCAGACAGACAGACAAAGAGACATACAGAGAGAGAGGCAGACAGACAGACAAAGAGACATACAGAGAGAGAGAGACAGACGGGAAGAGAGAGACAGACAGAGACATACAGAGAGAGAAGCAGAGAGAGAAGCAGAGAGAGAGGTGGACAGACAAAGACATACAGAGAGAGAAGCAGAGAGAGAAGCAGAGAGAGAGGCGGACAGACAGAGACATGCAGAGAGAGAGAGAGGCAGACAGACAGACAAAGAGACATACAGAGAGAGAGAGAGAATATTCTTCTTTTTTGAGATATAATTCACTATGATTTGGCATAAGAGACTATTCTTACACTTTCTTCGGCAACTGGATCTGGGTGGGGAGTGGAGACTTGGGAACGCTATTTATTCGGGTCTTGATTAGCCATAGGTTAGTGTATTTCCGCCATAGGTTAGTGTATTTCCGCCATAGGCTAGTGTATTTCCGCGGAGAAGGAAAAGCTTCTACAAGAACTATAGATACCAGATAACATGCAGACGAAGTTTTGTCCCGTCTCTCCAAGCAATAGCTTATTCTATTGCTTATTTCTACTTATTCTACCGAGCAAATTCAGTTTTTCCGAAATATTTCAGGAAGAACTGAATGGCAAAAAAATTGTTCATCTGTACTATAGAAACTGTTAAAGGTCCCTTCCCCAGTTCTCTTTGAGAAAGACACCGGTAAACTGCTGAGGTAGAAGGGACTGGAAGACAGGAAGAGGACTTTCTTTTAGTTAATGCCTACTGACTAAACATGCTAGTAATAGTTTTGGGGGTCGTTTGGGTCCGGGATCTTGCTTGCAATATAGAATTCGGGCTCGGGAGGGCTCGTGCTGACACACTCCTAGTTCGCAAGGCTCTGGCTTTAAAAATGGAGCCCGAACTCAGCACTGATATACACCAGCACAAAAGTAGAACGCTTATTCATAGTTCTCCAGATGCAGGCCTGCCGCATGATTTTCGTTGGCAAGCTCTATATGTCAGTATTTTGTGACAATGGATTCAGAACTATAGCTTCATTTCGATCCATACGTTGGGGTATCTGTCCAAAGGTTATCCCAGGAAGAACCAAAAGTTCGTTCGATTCTGAACTACACATAATGTTACATCCCGATTCCTGTACGAAACTCACCCTAGCGTTGACCCGGTACCGCGATGACATGTAACACACGAAGCTGCTGACGGGAATCTCGCACGGAGTCACGCTGCGTCATCAGGTGAGCAGAGGATAGAGGTCGATAAACGTGCTGTTCGGGTGTTCCTACGGTGTAATTGAAAAAGAAGGTAAAACGCGGAAAAAGAAGAATGAGATTTTTGAAGTTGAAGGAGGAGAAACAGCGGACAGCAGCACTGCAAAAAATGGTTTTGGGCTTGCCAATCCTGGGGGACGCCATTCTCGAAGACAAACCAAGTATGAAGATGTCTAACGTTCATAAATATTGATAACCTAGTCGAAGCTGTGATATCGATACCCGGTACCAGCACAAGACAATTAGCAGCTGAGGTTGAGTGTTCCCAACCTACGATCTTTCGTCAACTGAACCAGCATAGTTTCTCCCCTAGGCGCCATCGAACGGTTCCGCATGAAGTCACACCTCAGTATGCGGGAAAATGTGTTTCTCTCTGTAACAGATTGCTGTCTAATCCACAGGGCAATAAGTTTTGTCGTCGTACCTTGAAAACTGGATATCCTCGCTGTCTTACCACGGGAAACCAGTGGCTGAGGCAACGCCAGGAAGCAGATCCAAAGGTGCAAAGAGAGCAGTTCCAGAAGAAAGTCATGCTGGGCATTTGGCGGAATTGTGAGAGTCCTAGGGACACCTAACTCGTGCCAGGATGTGGGCGGCCATCTTTATTCTGAACGATTGCAGTGGCTCTATATACATACTCTGCGCCAATGCTACCAGTGCTCATCAACAGGAAGCGGGCGTTGCTGTAAAGGATAACGCCCCAGGTCACACCTCCAGAGTGGTCAGCCGAAAACTACAGGACCTGGAAGGGGTTGAGATCATATCCATATCCACCAAACAGTATGGGCCTTGCCCCATGTGACTTCTACCTGTTTCGCTCTGTGGCACATTTTCTACCAAGGCGGCACTTCATCTCAGGAGTATCAGAGAGTTTCTGTCCTCAAAGCCTGCTGAGTGGTACCGGTATAGGATAGTGGCTCAGGTGCAATGTTGGAAACGAACTAAAGAAAACAACGGTCTCTACTTTGGGGAATCAGATGAGCGTGGATGGAATTTTTGCATCATTGAACTTTTTAGCTGCAAACGGGAGTGTTACGTCATAAGTTCATTCGAAAACGGCCTACGCAGGGTTGAAGAAAAAAAAACCCTTTTACCTGCCATCCATTATTATGAACTACGACTTTTGCATATACACTGGTGAGCAAAAATTAAGGACGAAGAGGATAAATTAGTATAACAGCGGAACGAGCAGGCAGAACGGTCTGAAAGACCACTCAGGAGATAGACCAAGGTCCGGTACGGTAGGGCATACGCATATATGCAGCATGACGTAGGGACCATTCGGTGAAAGCTATTGCACGGTGTACATCAGTTTGAACGACTTCGAGTTGCTGCCACAGTGTGATATGGCCAACAGGCAATCCAGTAGACGACATCTGAATGACTTTACTCGAGGTTGCGTCATTGGGAAGCTGGAAGAAGGTCGAAGTGTGACTAGTGTGGCCGAGGAGTTCGGGATCGCTCACAGCATCGTTTCACGAGTTTGGAGAGCATTTCAAACGACAGGAACAGTTGTCCGAGAGTTTAGAAGTGGTCGTCCACGAGCAACCACGGCGGCGGACGACCAGTATATTGTCCTACAGGCGAGAAGAGACAGCGGGAGAAATCGCAAGGCACATGCAACAGACAACTGGACGTCCGTTATCGCGTTTTGCCGTGGCCAAGAGGCTGCACAAAGGTGGTCTATTTGCACGACGACCAGTACGGTGTGTGCCATCAACGCCTGCTCATCGGAGACGGCGGTTTCTCTGGTACCAGGAACATAAGAACGGGACACATCAGCAATGAGGTCGAGTTCTCTTTACGGATGAAAGCCGATTTAGTGTAACGAGCGATTCCGGACGTATACACATTTGGAGAGAGCAGGGAACACGCATTCACACCTCCAACATCATCGAAAGGGACCGGTTTGGAGGTAACGGAGTTCTCGTTTAGGGCGGTATCATGCTTGGTAGCCGTACTGACCTCCACATCTTCGAAGGAGGTTCAGTCACTAGTGCCCGCTATTGTACCGAGGTTCTCCTGCTTCACGTGCGTCTGTTTAGAGGTGCTGTGGGTCCTGAGTTCCTCTTCATAGACGACAACGCTACACCTCATTGTACAGTGGCTGTCGCAGAGCTGTTGGAGAGTGAAGATATTGAACGCATGGATTGGCCCGCAAGATCCCTGGACCTAAATCCAATCGAACACGTGTGGGCCCTTCTCGGGAGACGCTTGGCAGCACGTCACCAGCCGCCAGCAACGATTGGCGCTACAAGAGGAATGGGTCGCAATTCCTCAACAGCTCCTTGACAACCTTGTCCTCAGCATGGACAGACGTTGTAAATCCTGCAACGCAGTCAGCGGTGATCATATCCCCTACTAAAGAATGGATTTTTCTTGGCAGCCGCCAGCCACATGGACGTTTCTGTTTTCTGTCCAGTTGTGCTCGAAGGCTTTTGTATTCCTTGTTTGGACAGTTTTGCTCACTTGTCCCATATTCTTCCATCTTGGGGATCTTATGGTATGATTTGAGTCGATGTGGAGCACTTTTGCACAACGTTACATTCAAAAAAAAAAAAAAAATTCTCGTCCTTAATTTTTGCACGCCAGTGTATATCCCGTGAGCACTATTCGCGTTATTAAACAGCAACAACGCAGTAAAGCACTGCGTTTTTGCTGTTTAATAACGCGAATAGCTTTCGTTAGCGCAGGGCGGAAGACGAGCACTCCCACGCTTGACCTGAAAACTCGAGCAAGATGTCTGATTGGCACTGGGCCACCCCAACAAATAGTTGATTTACATGGTGTGTGACTCACTGCGTGTCGATTTTGAAAAACGGTGTGACGCGGCTGCGTACGTATTATATATACAGCGTTATGAGGTATTGTTTTCTATGTTTGGAGGCAAACAATTTCATGGTCTCAGTTTGAAACGGAGTTAAATATTTCGGTTATCATATGACTGGCATTTATTCCCGTAATAATCCCACTCTGAATGCAAAAATATTTCACAATTAATGTAATTTTTCTACTTTTTTGGAAGTACTTTCGAAGAACACTCGGAAAGCCACGGTCGAAAACGGATCTGTTTAAGTTTTTGACACGCATAAATCTGCGATCTGAAATGTGAACGAATTCGTTGATACATTCCGCAGGAGAATTCACGAAGTCCAGCACTATGTTTCACTTCACTGACCCACATACACTGGAGAGCAATTGAATTAGAGACAGCTGGCGTTATGTAAATGCGACGCTGTGGCGGCCGTGTGAACGGAAACGACATGACGTATGCAGCAATATAAGGAGTGATGCGACGGGAATCAGTAAGAGTCGGACGCAGTATGGATAAGACGAATGATCTAAGCGCATTTGATCGTGGGCAAATTGTTGGGGTCCAACCAATGGGTCACTCCATCTCGGAAGTTGTGCAGGCACTGGGATTTTCACGAGCCACTGTGTCACGGGTGCACCGTGAGTACATCGAATCCGGTAAAACCATCCCTGCAAGAGCCAACTGCCTTAGAGAACAGTGTGTGGATGAGCAAGGTCATCGTCGGATAGCTTGCACTGTAGCAGCGGATAGACGGGCCACAGTGCAAGAAACCACTCTGCAATTTAACGCTGGTGCACAAAAACGTGTAAGCGGCCACACCATCTAGAATCATCTCCACGCTATGGCGTACAGAAGACATCGTCCCACGAGGGTACCGCTGCTGACCGCACATCACAGGGTACAAAGATTAGTATGGGCGAGGGAACATCACCACTGGACCCTAGACATGTGGAAAAATGTTGCCTGTACTGATTAGTCGAGATTCACGTTGGTACATGCGGATGGCAGGATTCGAGTACTGCGTAAACCACGTGAAGCGATGGATCCTTCTTTCCAGCAGGGTACTGTTCAAGCTGGTGGGGGTGGCATCCTCCTCTGGGGACTGTTTATGTGGACTGAAATGGTACCCCTGGTACGTGTGACATCGTCCCTCACAAGTGAACGTTACCGGGATATCCTGGACGACCATTTGCTCCCGTTTGTGCGTCTTCAACATCTCACTTGGGACCTCATCCTGCAACAAGACAATGCACCGTGCCATCGCTCCCGAATTGTATCCGAATGGTTGGATGAACACTCCACCGACGTTACATCGCTTCCTTTGCCAGCTAGGTTACCTGACCTCAATCCCATCGAGCCCATCTGGGATGCCATCGAGAGAGATGTTCGAGGCTCTGACCCCCCTTCATCTAATCTTCGTGAACTGTGGGAGCTTGTTCAGGGGTCGTGGATCCGTATGGCTTCCCAACACTTCCGGTGTCTTGTCGAGTCCATGCCAAGACGAATAACCACCGTCATCAGGGCGAAAGGTGGTGCTGCACGTTACAAGACATGTATCTCTAATTCAATTGCTCTTCAGCATATAAGCAGATCCCCAACTTTGAATATAAGCCGATCCCCAACTTTATAAGCCGATCCCCAACTGTATATATGTATGAGCCTTTATAAGCCTATCCCCAACTGTATATATGTATAAGCCTTTATAAGCCGACTTTATAAGCCGATCCTACACTGTATATATGTATAAGCCTTTATAAGCCGACTTTATAAGCCTATCCCCAACTGTATATATGTATAAGCCTTTATAAGCCGACTTTATAAGCCGATCCTACACTGTATATATGTATAAGCCTTTATAAGTCGACTTTATAAGCCTATCCCCAACTGTATATATGTATAAGCCTTTATAAGCCGACTTTATAAGCCGATCCTACACTGTATATATGTATAAGCCTTTATAAGCCGACTTTATAAGCCGATCCTACACTGTATATATGTATAAGCCGATCCCCAACTGTATATATGCATAAGCCTTTATAATCCGATCCCCAACTGTATTTATGTATAAGCCTATCTTAAACTTTATAAGCCGATCCCCAACTGTATATATGTATAAGCCTTTATAATCCGACTTTATAAGCCGATCCCCAACTGTATATATGTATAAGCCTTTATAAGCCGACTTTATAAGCCCATCCCCAACTGTATATATGTATAAGCCTTTATAAGCCCATCCCCAACTGTATATATGTATAAGCCTTTATAAGCCGACTTTATAAGCCCATCCCCAACTGTATATATGTATAAGCCTTTATAAGCCGATCCCCAACTGTATATATGTATAAGCCTTTATAAGCCGATCCCCAACGGTATATGTGTATAAGCCGATTCCCAACTTCAGTGTATAAGCCGATCCCCAACTTTCGGTTTACATATGAGTATACATTGAAGTTTCAAAAGTCACGGGATAGCAGTATGCAAATTTTAACTGGCGCTGCCGTCGTGTAAAGGCTGCGACGCACGCCACGATTTTTATCAGTTGCGAGGTGTAATCTCGTGAGTCAGGTTGATCAACCGCCAGTAGGATCATGGCAAGCCGACGTGAGTTATCAAAGTTTGAACGAGGCGTGGTAGTGGGAGCCAGACCGATGGGACATTCAATTTTCGAAGTTGTGCGAACATTCAAAATTCCTCGATCCGCGGTGTCACGTGTGTACCGAGAATACCTCCTGGAAGGCAATACTACCCACCGGGGACAGCGCAGTGGCCGACCACGGGTGATGATGACGGCGTCTAACCAGGATTGTCCATGCTGACAGACAAGCGACACTGGCTCAAATAACATCCACATTTAATGCTGGAGGTACCAGAGAGGTATCCATCAGGCAAGTGCAGCGTAATTTAGCGCCCATGGGGTATGTCTGTAGAAGACCCATCACAGTTGATTTGTTAAAACTACGACATTGGACACACCGCCTCACCTGGGCTCGGGGACACAACAATTGGTCACCTGGAAGACTGGCAACATGTGGCGCGGGCCAATGAGCACCGCTACCAGTTGTTAAAAGCTGATGGTAGGGTTCGGGTGTGGGGCAGACCCCATGAGGTCATGGACCCAGGCTGTCAACAAGGCACTTTGGAAGCTGGTGATGGTTCCATACACGTGTGGTGTGTCTTTACGGGGCACGGTTTGGATTCCCTTGTCCTCGTAAACACGTCATTAACGGTATTCGCTTGGTTGCTCTGCAGGTTGACCATTTGCAGCACTTCATGGACTTTATGTACCCCAACAACGATGGGATTTTCCAGGCGGAACAATGCACCATGTCATCGGGCCCAAATTGTACAAGAACATTCTGGACGGTTTTGACGAATGGTGTGGCCAACATGAACCCAATAGAGCACTTATGGAACGTGGTGGAAACGTCCATTGCACTCAAGATCCTGCACCTACAAATACACTGCTGGACAATTGCTAAGGACGGATCATAAACGGCTACATAGCGCATAAAAAAGTCAGTGTGGTTGGATGCCAAGTGAAATAAAATAATGTCAGAATGCCAGGACATTACAAGAAAGACAATTTATTGTGCTCTGAAATGCAGAAATCTTTGGAACGTGTTCAAGGGACAAACAGGCCATTTTGTGCAGAATACGTAAACGTGAAAAAAATGCAATTACCGTCCGCAGGCGTTCCGGCGTAAGATGTCAATACGAGATATGGCCACCATGGAGGGCGATGCAAGATTCCACACGTGGTGTCATGCTTTGCACAACATTATCAAGCAGCTGTTGGGGTAATTTATCCCATTCCTCTGTCAGTGCACGGATGAGGGTGTCCTTGTTTATTGGAGGGCATTGGCGACCAGCAAAACTCCTCCATAAACCTTCCCACACATTTTCAATGGGATTCAGATCTGGAGAACGTGCTGGCTATACGATGCGTTGAATATCCTCGCTCTCAAGACACTCCTGGACAGCGACTGTTCGATGACATGTTCCGTTGTCGTCCATGAAAATGAATCTATCACCAACAGCACCACGGAACATGAGGTAGCAGAACATCATTAATGTATCGTTGGCCAGTCATAGTCCCAGTTGGAAGCACATAGAGGGAAATACGGCCATTGATCATGATGCCAGCCCATACCATGACACTACATGTCGGATATCGGTCCCTTTCCTGTATGTTTGCTGGACAATATGCAGTACCACTATCACGCCAGATCAGTTGTCGTCGACAATCAGACGATAGACTGTATCTATTCTCATCTGAGAAGAGGACAGCAGACCAGTCGTTATCAGTCCAATTGCGATGTTGATGGCACCCTTGCAAACGGGCGGTACGGTGACGTCTGGACAATGGGATGCACACAACGTCCTGTTGTGTCCTCCTTCATGCAAACGTCTGGCGACAGTTTTTCGGGAGATCCGCTTGCCAGTAGCAGCCATAAACTGATTTGCTACCTCACTAGCTGTGCTGCGCCGGTGTCTTTTTGTTGATAGCACTATGTACCGATCTTCTACAGGTGTCGTACTGCGAACACGACCTCCCCCGTGACGTTTGCTACACTCTCCATTTGTTTGAAATGATTTCCAAAGCCTTGAAACAACACTGTGGCTGACGTCGAACTCCTTGGCAACATCTGTTATTTTTCGCCCTTCTTCAATCTTGCCAATAATACGGCCACGCGTAAAATCATCTAGGTGATGTCGGGAAGACATACTGAAAATTGCAAGTTCGTCAATTGATTCTTTCCCTTTCAACTTTGCGTTTGAACAACAACGGTCAATACGCGTCAAATCCTTTATATCCCTTATCAGCGCTATGACGTCACGACAAGTTCGCCAATCCAAAATTTGCATACGCACAACACGTCTTACTGTATCCCGCACTTATGCTAATTTCCACATTTTCCTGCCTTTCATTTTATGGTTGCTATCGTTGCTATTGTCATCCGTCCTTAGCAATTGTCCGGCAGTGTACCAAGCAACTGTGAGCAACTGCTCAGACGGACTGTCTCAACATCACTCCACAGGTCATCCGGGCACTTGTAGAATCGATTCCACGTCGAGTTGCTGCACTTAGCCGGGCTAGAGGAGCTCCAACACGATAGAAGGTATACGTATCCAATGACTTTTGGCATTTCAATGTATACGGTTAGTAATAATTCATAAGTGAAATGTAGTACATTGAATGATGGTTTTAATGTGCTCCGATTTAAAAAAACAAATTTGCATACTTTTTTCCAGCTTCCCATGACCGAATTTCATAATTATGAAACCAACGTGAACTTCAAGGAACTAATTGAACTTGGGCATGATCAACGCACACTCTTCATGATAAAAGCATATTTCAACGACGAATTGGAGTAAGTGAATAAATCTTAACACATGTAAGTGATATTTCCACTTTCTACGAATGTACAACTGATAAATATTAACACATGCGTTTGTGATATACCACCCCATGTGGCCGAGTTGTCTAAGACACTGAGCTGTCTGATCACACCTGAAAAACAAATTTGAACTGTTCTTCCTGTTCCGAAATAAAAGTAGGTGATTTTGACTAATTAGCGAACTAGGAACGTATGATTGGATATAGCCCTTAGATCTGCTTATCGTGGTCAAATTTTGAAACAAAAAGTAAACCAGCAAAAGAAATTACGGAACAAAGGAGTCACATTTGGCAACTCGAGGTCGAGCGTACGTTGTAATTCACGAATTACCAAACTAAACAAACTAATTAGAACGCATTCCTTCCTGGACTGCGTTTTACGATTTTTGCGGTGTAGCAACTTTATTATAAAAGCACAAAACTATTAGAGGATGTGACGTGCCTGTCCCGCTGGACACACACGACATAAAGACAGATTGCAGCGAGAACGAACGTCTGTGTAGCTCAGTTGGTAGAGCGACTTGTTCCGGAATAAGAGGACTCGGGTTCAATCTCCGGCGTTGGACCAAAAATGACGGAGAAATTTACTTCGTTATAATGGCGCCCGAACTTCCCGGATGACCCGGCCGTTAAAGATCTCGCCGTGGTGTGATGTTCTTTCCACACCGCGAGACAAGAAAAATAAGAGAATCCTTTCTCCAGTGCTTCGAAAAATAAATGTGTGTTACATTGCATTCCACACACCAGATTGACTGGGAGTTCTCAAGTGCACGTTCTACAGCGGATGGCTGCCTACGACGATTCATGGTCACAGCTGACCCGTGGGCCATGCCCCCGGCCCTCTTTCGGGGGGATGTGATGTGCCTGCCCCGCAGGACACACACGACATAAAGGCAGATAGCAGGAAGAACGAACGTCTGCGTAGCTCAGTTGGTAGAGCGACTTATTCCGGAATAGGTGGACTCGGGTTCGATTCCCGGAGTGGACCAAAAATGACGGAGAAATTTACTTCGTTATAAGGACCCAGATAAGCATTTGCAGTAAGTTTTCCAGATATAAACGGGAATTTGTTTGTTGTAGTTTCATTTCCTATTCTTACATTTTGTCGAGGTACTGAGCGTTTGAGTACCACTCAAAGCTTGTTCCGTAACAGAAAAAAATGAGCGAAATTCCGAAATCTAATCCAGAATATTACTTAAAAATAATACAGTCATTTGCAAAAATTTAAGACCACCTGTTGGTATTAGGAGATTTCTGCTGATTGCGTCAGCTACTGTGTGTATTACTTAACTTTCTGTTCCTGATGCATTATCCTATAGCGGCAGCTGTTGATGGAGTTGGGGGAAGCGTCCTCGAGTCAGTTTTCTTCTGGTTTTCATGCTGCGAGGTTTTGTGCGTATTTCCTATATAGCGAAAAATGTGCAAAAAAAGCGTCATTAAGTGTTACTCAGAGGACACAAAGAGTGGCTTTACATCATGAAAGATACTCTGAACGCGACATAAGCAGATAGGTGTATATAGGAATGACAGCTATTTATATTACGATCATGAAATATCGAGATACTGGTGAATTTAGCGACCGAAAGATAAGTGTACGCCCAAGGAAAACAACCCCACCTGATGACAACACCATAAGGGGAATAGTTATGCGTTCTCCGACGAGTTCGTGCTAGAAATTCAAGGTCTTTCTACATTCGAAAGGGTCTGTTAGTATTATCAGCACTGTTTTCCGACATTTTAACAAAGATTTTGGATTAAAGTTTATAAACCTGCGCATAAACCTAGACTAACCTCTGCCATGAAAAAGAAGAGACTCCAGTTTACGAAGGGTCATCAATCGTGGACTGCTGAAAATTGAAGCCAAGTTTTTTTGATTTTTTTTTCGATGAATCAACTGTGCATCAATTTGAATCACGTGACGCATATGTTGGATGACCAATAGGCAAAAGTTTGATGAAAAATACACCGTTAGCACCGTGAGACATCCGCTTAGTCAGATGATATGTTAGCATCCGGTAGTGCTTCATTTTCCTTTTTGCCAACAGGCACTAATATGACTGGTCTTTTTTATGTGGAAATGTTATGTGAGAAGCTGGTAACTCATATGCAAGTGAACAGATGCACAATATTTATGCATGACGGTGCTTCATGCCACAGATCAAGACAGTAAAAGACTACTTGCTGATCATCGAAAATTTGTGGACCATTTTAAAAGACAAGGTAGCCGAAAAACAGCCATCAAATTCCCAAGCTTTGGTCGACGCGACAAAGTACGCGTGGTGTAAAGATATTTCACGTGACTACTGCAAATCCCTCATTGAGAGTAAGCCACATCGCATTCTGTCTGTTACACAAAAACAAAGGTGGCCACACAAAGTACTTATTTCGGTCTTTTGGCGTTCTAAAGAAGATACACTGGAGCAATTGAATTAGAGATACCTGTCTAGTAACGTATCGCACCACCTTTCGTCCTGATGACGGCGGCGATTCGTCTCGGCATGGACTCGACAAGACACCGGAAGCGTTGGGAAGCCATACGGATCCACGACCCCTGAACAAGCTCCCACAGTTCACGAAGATTTGATAGAGGGAGGTCAGAGCCTCGAACATCTCTCTCGATGGCATCCCAGATGTGCTCGATGGGATTGAGGTCAGGTGACCTAGCGGGCCAAGGAAACGAAGTCACGTCGGTGGAGTGTTCATCCAATCATTTGGATACAATTCGGGAGCTGCATTGTCTTGTTGCAGGATGAGGTCCCCCAGTGGGATGCTGAAGACGCAAAAACGGGAGCAAATGGTCGTCCAGGATATCCCGGTAACGTTGACCTGTGAGGGACGATGTCACACGTACCAGGGGTCCCATTTCAGTCCACGTAAACAGTCCCCAGACGAGAATTCCACCCCTACCAACTTGAAGAGTACCCTGCTGGCAAGAAAGATCCATCGCTTCATGTGGTTTGCGCCGTACTCGTATCCTGCCATCCGCATGTACCACCGTGAATCTCGTCTCATCAGTCCAGACAACACTTCCCCGCATGTCTAGGGTCCAGTGGTGATGTTCCCGCGCCTACTAATCTTTGCACCCTGTGATGTGCGGTATCCTCGTGGGACGATGGCTTCTGTACCCCATAGCGAGGAGATGGTTCTGGATGGTGTGGCTGCTTACACGTTTTTGTGCACCAGCGTTAAATTGCCGAGTGGTTTCTTGCACTGTGCCCGTCTATCCTCTGTTACAATGCGAGCTAGGCGACGATGACCCCGCTCATCCACACGCTGTTGTCCACGGCAGTTGGCCCTTGCGGGGATGGTTTTACCGGATTCGATGAACTCACGGTGCCCCCGTGACACATTGGCTCGTGAAAATCCCAGTGCCTGCACGACTTCCGAGATGGAGTGACCCATTCGTCGGGCCGGACAATTTGCCCACGATTAAATGCGCTTAAATCCTTTGTCTTACCCATACTGCGTCCGACTCTTACTGATTCTCGTCGCATCACTCCTTATATTGTCGGATCGCTGCATACGTCATGTTGTTTCCGTTCACAGGGCCGCCCACAGCGCCACATTTGCATAACGCCAGCTGTCTCTAATTCAATTGCTCTTCAGTGTAAGTATTCATATCTGTGGTGTCTTTTTTCAAATATCTCTAACTAGTAATTAGTTGTTTCTTTGAAAATCTTAATTTTCAATAAATTAACGAGCGGTTTCAAACTTTTGGAAATGACTGTAAAATGTAAGTAGAGAAATGTAAATACAGATCTCGCCATGTAGATTTGAAAACAAACATAAATAGGTCCACCATGGCTTGGTAAATAAACAAAATTGGAGAATGCAGTATTACGAACCATTACAATTAAAAAGGCAAGTGGTGAAGTCGATGATGATGGGAATAATTTTTTTTATTCTTTCTGACAAAGGAGGGAGACAGGGTTGTAGAATTGCTGGCGAGGGCATCCCCCGTAATCCCAGTTTCTCGTGTTCGTTTGTAGTACATGGCTACGGTAAGATTACTTTACTGCCGTCAATGATGTTTCAAAGGTCAATAGCAGGAAGAAAAACAGCTTTATTCAGATATTATGAAAGCAGAAATACAGGTGATTCGTAAAGAAGTATACAGTTTCAACGCACTATAAAACAAGAACAATGTAAGATATTTTATGATACCTGTAACAGAATTGTAGGGGAATGTTTCAAGTTTTCTTAGAGACAGTCACAGATGTTCGATGTGTGCACCCTTAGTCACACGACACACATCGAGCCGGTAATCCATTTCCGCCCACACGCGATGTAAGATATCTGGTTCAAGTGCAATAAGGTAAGTTATCTGGATCGAGGTAACATATCTTCCCCAAAAGCGAATATTGTGCTTGTTTACCTGACCACTCACGTGAAATGTAGCTTCATCGGTGAAAACTAAGTGATCGGCAAAATCGTCATTTTCAAAACGGTGCTGCATTTCGGCACAAAATTCAAAGCGCTTTATCTTGTTAAGGTCAGTAAGATGTTGCAACATCTGCACTTTGTATGGAATCATTTTCAGCTTCTTTCTCAAAATTCTCCAGACAGTGGGCTGTGAAATCTGTACTTCACGACTCACCCTTTGTGTTGATTTTCCCTGGATTCGTTGAATGGCGGTGCAGACACTATCGACGACTTCTTCCGATACACGCTGTCGTCCAGGACTTTTAAGTTTGCACAAACAGCCCGTAGTTTCAACTTTTTTATGCCAAGCGTAGATAGATTTTCTGGTTGGAGGTTCTTTTCCGAATCGTGATGGAAAATGCCGTTGCACAACAGATTCCGTTTTGCTTAATTCAAGAACACAAAACGCCTTCTCCACTGCGAACGCTGTCATTTTGACTGACTAGTCACGTGACACGCGCACTATCGCCTACGTCATTTCCTTTAGTAGCGGGACGCAAACTTTATGAGTACATCTACCTAACGGTTTGCAGTTGGGATCCGTGTCTTCAAATGTTACTGTTTTACAGCACCTGGAAACTATATACTTCTTTATGAATCACACTGTATAATAAACTGATGAGGGAAATGTCAAACATTAACCTTGTGCTGCTTAAACGTGGTCAAGTATTATGAAAATTATAAGACTTATTGCTGCAACATGTCGTTTGGACTTTTGCATCTCCTCTGATGTAGAAGGGGCATCCTGAAAGTAATGCCTCCTCCTTAATAACTTTTGATCTTTTGCAGTGATTTTAATGAACCTGCACTGACAGGTACTATAATGAGTTAAAAATGGGAGAACAAATTTGTTTCAGAATTGGAAGTAAGGATCATGACTGACAGAGAAAAGCAGCGAGCCGGAATTGAATTCCTGGGAAAAGAAGGATGTGAGGCTCCAGAAATCCACAGAAGACTCCTGGCGGTGTATGGAGCTGCCACAATCGATATCAGACACAATCGATATAAGATGGACGAAGAGGTTTTGAGAGGGAGAAAGTTCAGTGTCGGACAAACAACGGAGTGGAAGACCCGCAATTGCAATGACAGATGTCAACAGGCAACGAGTGAAAGACGTCATCACAGCGGATAGTCGTGTCACTATCCAGGAGTTGTGTGATACAATTCGTTGTGGTCATAGTGCTGTAGAAATATTAATTAGAGATCAGGGCTGCTGAAATATTTGTTCAAAGTGGATCTCAAGAAACCTAACCGGTTAACAATAAGGACAAGGGATGGGCATGTGCCGGAACGTCTTGGACTGTTATAAGAGGGAGGGAGAGTAAGGTGATTTTCTCTAATGTTGCGAGGGGGGATGAAGCCTTCGTGTTCTTTCATGACCTAGGGACAAAACGTGCGTCAATGGAATGGCACCGCTCATCTTCACGTCGACAGAAAAAGATAAAAAGAACTCGTTCCGCAGGAAAAGTGATGTGGACAATTTTCTTAAACAAACGTGTTGTCAGTTTGATTGATTTCCTTGAACGGGGTGCAACAATAAACAGTGCTTACTATGTGCAGACATTGAAGAAGCAAAAGGAAGCTTGTGACGTGCCTGCCCAGCAGGACGCACACGACATAAAGGCAGATAGCAGCGATCACGAACGTCCGCGTAGCTCAATTGGTAGAGTGACTTATTCCAGAATGAGGGGACTCAGGGTTCGAGCCCCGGCGTGGGCAAAAATGACGGAGAAGTTTACTTCGTTATAATGGCGCCCGAACTTTCCGGATGACCCGGCCGTTCAAGATCTCGCAATGGTGTGATATTCTTTCCACACCGCGAGATAGGAAAAATAAAAGAATCCCTTCTCCAGCGCTTCAAAGAATAAATGTGTGTGACGTTGCATTCGACACACCCGAATGACTGGGAGTTCTCAGGTGCCCGTTCTACAGCGGATGGCTGCCTGCAACGATTTATGGTCACGGCTGACCCGTGGGCCATGCCCCCGGCCCTTTTTTCGGGGGGGGGGGAGATATGACGTGCCTGCCCAGCAGGACGCGCACGACATAAAGGCAGATAGTAGCGATGCGAGCGTCCGCGTGGCTCAATTGGTAGAGTGACTTATTCCGGAATGAGAAGACCTGGGTTCTATCCCCGGCGTGGACAAAAATGACGGAGAAATTTACTTCGGTATAAGCTATCAGAAGGAAAAGACGTGATATTTCAATTCATAGTGTTGTTTTAGACCATGATAACGCACGTTCCCGCACCTCAATGGAGACTTCCCAGGCTATTGCCATCACTGAGAAAAAAAGTTTCTCTGAAACAACAAAATAGTTTTGTTGAGCTGTTTTATCGATTTATTTTGTTCATCGGAATTTTCTTTATTTCAAAGTCTCGTGACATTTATATATAGATTAAGATAATACAACGTAGTTCTTAATCGAAATTGTGGAATTGTTTTGTTGGCAACACCAAATTATTTCGTTGGCTATATTTTGTTGATTCAACTAAACGTTTTATCACGAAAACAATACATATTGTTGGATCAAATAAATTCCACAAAATCGACCTAGGCATTTTGTTAAATGAAAAAAAAAAACGTTTTGTCATGATAGCAATACATTTTGTTGAATCAACAATAATTTTCAGCAAAATACATTAGTAAATTCAACAAAAGTTTTTGTTGATTGCATATCGACAAAATGTTTTGGTTGATTCAACAATTTTTTTTTGCTGAATTAACAAAACGTTTTTCGGAGTGCAAAATGGAGTGGATGGTGATGCCCCAACACTCCACAGTGCTGATTTGGTTTCCTCAAACTTTTTCCTGTTTGCCCCTTTGAAAGACGCTGTACCGTTCCAAGTCGTGGATAGTGACGTCATTGCTGACGCCAATGCTGACGTCAGAGAGCAGGAGAACTTTGGTGTCGACACAGAAAGCAGAGAGACTGAGTGAAGAGCGTGGGAAGAGAGGTTGTTTGTTTTGATTTGTAGGGAGGTGACTGGGCATAAGAATCGTATTGCTTTTTTTTTTTTTTTGTTTATTAAATTAAATGTTATGATTAAGAATTTGTGTTAGTCATAAATGAGATTTCTTGTTGATGGAAGACGCCACAGCGCCCTTCGTGGGGAACGTTTCTACGTTGTGATAGACGTTAAACCGGCTGTGAGCTCATGGGCGGAAGGAGAGCCTCGGGAATTTTTCCAAAATGGATTTCACCAATTGGTTCAAAGATGGCGGAAATGTATAGAAAGTGATGGACAGTACTTTGAATAGGCTAACATTATTAACAATATGGCCAAGTATTTTGCCACCAAGTTTCACATTTTTGCTGCTACAAATAAAAATCTTATAAGGGATGAGGCATTACTTTCAGGATGCCGTTTGTAGGTATGTCGCATATTATGGCCAACCTATTGGCGCCCGAGTGTAAAAATGAATCTGCTGGTCGTGAAGTTCGAAAAAAAAAATGTGTGATGCCTTTTCCACACATCACCTGAAATTAATTATAATTCCCCCTTCGACAGAGAGCTCCTTCAAACATGGTTTGTTGGTTGGTCCAAAATCTGAGATTTTGTGCACAAGCCTTTCTTAAAGAAGTGGAGTGAATATACAGTATATGACGTTACCTACTTCATAGGTGACGCATATGCCAAAACGGCCAATTGCAAAGGCAATACTTGACGGCGTGGTTTATTTGGTAGAATATCCAGCTCCGGAAAGACGTGGGTTCCAATCATACCGCCAGCAGAAAAAGGTCTTGTTTCGCTATAAGGAAACAAGACCTTTCTACAAGACGACAAGACATTGTCACCTCTGAAATACACTATCAACCAACAAGTAATTGGACACCTGTGATAGCAAAGGAAAACGAAGTTTATTCACCTTCAATAGTTGGTGGAGCCTCCACAAGCGGAGATTACAGCTGCGACCCTCCGGGGCATACTCTCAACCAGGCGTTGTACGACGACTAGCGGTATTTTCTTCCACTCGGCTTCGAGAAAACAGGTCAGTTCCTTCACCGATTTCGGACGGTGGGGGCACCCCTTAAGTCGACGCTCCAACTCGTCCCAGACGTGCTCGATAGGGTTAAGGGCCGAGCTCAGCGCAGGCCAGTCCATTCGATTTACCCCACTGTCACCATACCAAGCCATGGTGGACCTCGCAACATGACAGGTGGCATTGTCATCCTGAAAGCAACATGGGTCCACCCCGTAAAACTGCCATATCGTAGGAAGTGCATGGTCATCCAAAATGGTGCAGTTGGTCTCGGCGTTGAGTCTACCAGGAATTGTGACCAAGGTCACGTGCCATACCAGGAGAAACACCCCATATAGCATAATTCCACCGCCGCCCAACTTCACAGTTGGTACAATACATTCCGGCAGGAGGCGTTCTCCAGACAGACGCCAAACCCAGACCCTGCCATCCGAACGGTAGAGAGTGAACCTTGATTCGTCGCTCCAGAGAACCTGTTTCCACTGTTCAACGTTCCACTGTCGACGTTCTTTGCACCACGTTAGCCGAGCAGCGCTATTGGACTTGGTGATCAAAGGCTTGTGGGCGGCAGCACGTCCATGATAACCGAGCAGATGGGCTTCCTTACGGATGGTATTCATCGAAAGAACACTCCCGGATGTCTGTTGAAACTCCTCGCGGATGTGGCCCATCGATTTGGAGCGGTTCTTCTGAATTTCTCTGGCCAGCATCCGTCGGTCTGTAATTTCCAGTTTTGTGGGTCTGCCGTGTCGGGGCACATTCCGACAGTCACCTCTCAATTTCCACTTGTCAATCACGTAGGCCACTGTCGGTTTTGGGTACTTCAACTTGCTGGATATGTCACGTATGAATCGGCCATTTCTGTGATACCCGACGATTACACCTTTCTCGAAATCAGAGAGCTCCGAACTGCGTGGCATCCTGCATGTGACTGGTTGCGTTGTTGTTTCCCACACGATATTTACGGCGGCGGCAGTGACGCGTATCAGGACCGCAGATATCGTCGATTGCAGGGGTGTCCAATTACTTGTTGGTAGATAATGTACATACCATGAAATATACAAAGACCGGTGCTTTTTGTAATCTACTTAATGGGTAACAGTTGTACATCTACGTGACCCCACTTAGCTGGTACCCGCTCTTTAAGACATTTCAGCATTGGAATAGTTTGAAGGATTAAGACGCTTTCGTAAAGTTCTTTTCAAGATATCTTCGGAAATTCATATACAACTGTTCATCTGAATCATACCAAAAGATGAAACACACGAAACACACCTTTATGCAATCTCAGAAATAAAAGCTTTAGTGTTATATTATTACAGCAAGAGCTTGAGCAACACGAAAAGTTGAGAACAATTGTGCTATACCACGGAAGCTATGGTTCAAATCAGCAGGCACGTTGCACTTTAGGAAGAGGAGAAATGTTCATCTCTTGTTATCACCTCCTGAAACCGACACGAGGCATAAAATCAATCGGACGGGCATTTCGATGGGCAGGTGCAATCTCCTTTTTCCGGATTTGAGCATGACGTCACACAGGAAGCAAACAGGACGTTGACACAGAATCTTAGTGGGTGCGATGAAGCTGCAAACTAATTCACGTTATAACGTAATTGTCCTTTTCGTGCAGAGATATTGGTTTTACGTTATGCCTAAACCATTAGATAAGAATACGATGCAATAATTCCTAATTAAATTTCTATAGCTAGAAGAATCATAAATAGAAGTCAACATACGGGAATTTTTTTATTGGTCCCCGCACGAATTTCAGTACTACTCCCCAACTTTAAGATATCAGATATCAGATTACATTATCTAATAATTGCACTCTCACATATTACTTAACAATCAATGTCTATACATATCCACCCACATATCCACCACACCAGCAACTGTTATCTCGTCTTTTTATCTATCGTTCTTATCCCATACATTCGTACGTCACGTTCACTCTGACCTCAACTGTTGTCAACCTCATTCTCGTTTGAGGGAAAATATATTACGTTAAGTTTGGAAGTATAACTGAGGACAAACTCAAATTTACTTAGGAAAAAGAACTAAAAATGAAAGTTATATTAGGATATATGTCACAACGTGCTAAGTAAAAGTATCTCGCTTTGGTGAATAGATGTTTCGCAGTTACCGTGTCTTCATAATTCATTACCTTCTTCATAACTGGTAAATATAATACTTTATAACTACAGTATTTACTAATCTTGGCGGGTAAAACGAAGCTGCAAGCTCGTTCAAATGCTTGGGAAAGCATTTCGCTTCGGTGAATAGGACTGTGTGGATATTTATTTCGCAATTACCGTTTCTTCACATTTCGTTACTTTTCTTCACAATTTATTATTGCCTTATACCATTGTAGCTCAATACGCGTGGATGGGCAGTAGCAGGCTGTTTATCCTACAGCCGGAAGACTAAAGATTCGGATAGTGTTTAACATTATTTTCCTGAAGATCCTGATTTGAAAAAAAAATCCGGGTACTGAAATGTAAACGAAAAGATAATTTTAAAGTAAACAATGAAAGAATTTGCTCTAAACACAGTACTGTTGATAGTTTATATTCGTGACTTAAAGTCAGAATAACTTTGATTACTTGGCAAAAAGAAACTGAAAACACATTCTGTACCCACAGTCAATCTTCCAGATCAAATTTGCCATAAGTGCATTGCAACTGTTAATCCTCACGAATCGTCGCACTGTAAGTGTTAATCGTGCAGCATATAGATTACATGGACGTGAACTGAGAAAACTAACATTGGAAACTTCACGCATTCAATAAGCCAACATTCCAATTGTCAGCTGATCTAGTACTTCCGTACATTTCCGGCGAATTATCGTTTGAAATATAACGCTAATAAGTGTAATTCTGTAAAGAATAATAAGATTTGTTTTGTAGAAATCAAACGTTGAATAACAAATTACGTATTATCTACTTCTTTTTTGTTCAACACGTTAACGAAACTACTTGATGCACTGATAATCGAGAGGCTAGCCTTTAAATAGTTTGGATTTTTAAGAATTTACTTTCGCATTGACATTAAATTATTGTAAATATAACCCTGCGAACTACGAAGTGCAGCCAATATGTTTGTTTACAGCAATCACCTTATATTTATTCGTGAAAGTTGTGAATTTGATTTGTTTTCAAAATTAGTTTAATTCATATAACAGGAATGAGATATCTCTGATAAACATGCTAATCTTTGAAGTTTGAAATTACAAATATTTGGAAACCTTTTCCATCGCATTTGTTTTTTTACATTCCTTTGCTAGTGTAACCTATACGAGTAATGGCTATCGCCGCTCGCAAGTTTGCTTCCTGTGTGACGTCATTTCGCCAGCTAATAGAAGCTGGTATCCAAAATGGCGCAACATAAAGCGATATATAAAAACCTTGGAATCAATCAAGGATGGCACAAGATCACATTGTCTCTTTAGATGTTCCCATCCTGCCATTGTGACGGACCATGAAATGTCGCCCAGTCCGTACGCTGGTGTACACGATGAACATCTCAGTCGGGCCTAATTAGGTTATTCAAATATTTGGGCCTGATAAAATATTATCATATCAGGCCCAAATGTAGGAATGAACTGCAAACCATCCCTTGATCATGCCATGGTAAAAGTGGTTGTTCGGCCAACCAGTTCTTGTCCAATCAGTTGGTGGATAGCTTTGTTATCATGTTGCACTTAACACCACCATTAGAAAAATGGTCATAGAGCACGTAGTCTGTCATAATATGCTCAAATAATGGCACGATGAGTCGCAGACAGACCTTCTTCAATCATACGTTTGCTGTCCCGGTGGCGCAGTGGTCTAAGCGATGGCTTATGATCATTCGTCCTAGATGGGTCAGTCTTCGAATCCCGGTGAGGCACTGATGTTGTGCTTCCCTTACGGCACTGGTTCCCTCCCTTCCCGGAAACCAGTGGCCTACATTAGGCACGGGCGACTGCTTGTAGCCCATCGAGTTGGTCGCGGTGGTCGTTAAACCGCCAAACAAACAAAAAATCACAAGTTCCTCCAAACAAAAAAACCCCTCCTAACAAACAAAAAAATCTTAAGTTCCTCCAAACAAACAAAAACCTAAAAACAAACAAAAAAACCATAAGTTCCTCCAATCAAACAAAAAATCATAAGTTCCTACAAACAAACAAAAGCCTCCAAACATACAAAAAATCATAAGTTCCTCCAAACAAACAAAAACCTCCAAACAAATAAAAACCTCCAAACAAACAAAAACTCATAAGTTCCTTCAAACAAAAAAACCCGCCTAACAAACAAAAAATCATAAGTTCCTCCAAACAAACAAAAACCTCTAAACAAACAAAAAACCATAAGTTCCTCCAAACAAACAAAAAATCATAAGTTCCTACAAACAAACAAAAGCCTCCAAACATACAAAAAATCATAAGTTCCTCCAAACAAACAAAAACCTCCAAACAAACAAAAACCTCCAAACAAATAAAAACCTTCAAACAAACAAAAACTCATAAGTTCCTCCAAATAAACAAAAAATCACAAGTTCCTCCAAACAAACAAAAACCTCCAAACAACAAAAATTTATAAGATCCTCCAAACAAACAAAAACCTCTAAACAAACAAAAAACCATAAGTTCCTCCAAACAAACAAAAACCTCCAAACAAACAAAAACCTCCAAACAAATAAAAACCTCCAAACAAACAAAAACTCATAAGTTCCTCCAAATAAACAAAAAATCACAAGTTCCTCCAAACAAACAAAAACCTCCAAACAACAAAAATTTATAAGATCCTCCAAACAAACAAAAACCTCTAAACAAACAAAAAACCATAAGTTCCTCCAAACAAACAAAAAATCATAAGTTCCTACAAACAAACAAAAGCCTCCAAACATACAAAAAATCCTAAGTTCCTCCAAACAAACAAAATATCACAAGTTCCTCCAAACAAACAAAAACCTCCAAACAAACAAAAATTTATAAGTTCCTCCAAACAAACAAAAACCTCTAAACAAACAGAAAACCATAAGTTCCTCCAAACAAACAAAAAATCATAAGTTCCTCCAAACAAACAAAAACCTCCAAACAAACAAAAATCAGAAGTTCCGTTTCCGTAGTGCAATCTCAGGGTAATTTGTTTTTCGTCACAGATTGAACAATAATTGAAAAGAGTAAAATCGATAAACAAAATATCACAAGTTCCTCCAAACAAACAAAAACCTCCAAACAAACAAAAATTTATAAGTTCCTCCAAACAAACAAAAACCTCTAAACAAACAGAAAACCATAAGTTCCTCCAAACAAACAAAAAATCATAAGTTCCTCCAAACAAACAAAAACCTCCAAACAAACAAAAATCAGAAGTTCCGTTTCCGTAGTGCAATCTCAGGGTAATTTGTTTTTCGTCACAGATTGAACAATAACTGAAAAGAGTAAAATCGATAAACCAGAATAATATGCAATCCCTTTGTGCCAACACTATGAAAGGCGTGTTGTTTATGTTAAAGGCTTGCTTCTATATACACAAGGTGTTCAACTCCCTTAGTCTCAAAATGTAAATTGTATTGTGCGGCTTACGACCGCACACTACAAGTTCACGAGAAAAGTACGGGCTCTTATCTACTAAGGTACAAATTATGATAGAAAGTTGGAGAGTGCATAAATCAGTGCCCCCACGTCCACTTGGGAGTGTCCAAACTGAAAATGTGAAACATTTTAATATTACATTCTATTTTCATTATTCAGTTTATTTAGTGACTTTTGTTTCTTTGCAGTGACATAGATGAAACAGGACCATTAATCTTCTTCAAGAGTGAATCAGTGAGTTTTCTATGTTACACTATCCACTCACGAGTCTTGAGTTCCTTAGACGCGGTGACCTTGGATTTTTCACCTCTAGGTAAGTGTGCACGCTTGAGAAATCATCTGTACAGATGATTTCTGACTTGCGTACTTTTAGAAGATACATGGTTGCATACGTTTCCCCTTATTGTTTGTGTGTAGGTGAGTGTTGTCGAGCTGCATGGTGTGATCGAACTTTGTGTTGTGGTCGAAGTGCATGTTATGTGGGAAGCCTTGCCAAACGCAAGGGTGACTCGAAGAAAATTTCAAGGCTGATTTATGCACCATTTTGACCACGATATCAAAAACTGTTTTAGAAGGATTATCATTTAATGTCATATCTTGGCGTTCTCCGTGGCACAGTGATTTGTGGAGCAGGTGCCGAATTCGAATACCTGGGGCGTGAGTGGTATGTTTGTCTCACAGATGTGGCTTTGTCCCCTCTTTGGAAACAGCGGCCCCATATTAGGGACGCCAGACTTCTTATAGACTTTAACGTTGCTCGTGGTTGTCGTTAAATCGTGAAGTAAAAACAAACAAACCAAGTAAGGGAAACTTTACGTTGCTATTCGTTAGAAATTCTTCAGATTACAGAATTTTAGAAGACTGTCATGTGCTTGCCACAAAATTCAACTTTCCTCTTACAACCGGTGGGATCAAGCTGTTATACAAGGTTATTATAAAACATTATCCAATGTTGCCGATAAAGAGCATATAACATTCGGAAAGAGACACTAAAGTGAAAAACACATATTTCATTTCCAGCATCCTTCCTTCAGCACTATTCCCAGGGATTAATATCCAGTTTGATCCAAAATCACTCCCAGGTATTTATATCCATCTTGCTCCAACATCAGTCTCAAGTATTTGAATCTCCTCACTCTTTTGATAACTCATCTCTATTGAGATTTCGTCTTCATCCAACATCTGTCCCAGTTATTTGATTTTGATCATCCCCTTTCCAACATCAGTCCCAGGTATTTTAATTTCCTCACATTTTTGATCATCACTCATCTCCATTCAGATCCCCATCTTCTTCCAACATCAGAACTAGGTATTTTACATGCAATATTTTCTCTCTCCACCACCATTCCCAGGTATTTATATCCATCTTGCTCCAACACTAGTCCCACATATTTTGTTTCCATCATGATCTCCCCGACATCAGTTCCAGATATTTGACTACCATCATTCTCTCTCCAGCATCAGTCCCACATACTTGACTTCTATCATTCTCTCTCCGACATCAGTCCCACACATTTGAATCTTCTCGTTGTTTTGATCCCTTATCTTCATTCTGACCTCTGTCTTCCTCCAACATCACTCCCAGGTAATTAATTTCGATCATCTTTCTTCTAGCGCTATTCCCAGATATTTATATCAATCTTGCTCGAACACCAAAAATATTTATTTGACCTCCATCAACCTCCCTCGCACATCACTCCCATAGATTTACATCCATCCTGCTCTAGCATTGGTCCCAGGTATTTAACTTACATTTTCCTCTCTTCAACATCAGTTCCATGTAGGCTATTTGAATCTTCTCATTCTTTTCGACACCCATCTCCATTCGGACACCCATCTCCTTATATCCATCTTGCTCCAACATCAGTACTAGGCATTTGACTTCCATCGTCCTTTCTGGAACACCAGTCCCAGGTATTTGAATGGATTATAAAAGTCAAATACCCGGACTGTACATCAGTCGCAGACATTGGATTTATGTCATCTTCTCTCCAACATCACTCAGAGGTATTTGAATCTTCTCATTTTTGGTTACTCATCTCCATTCAGACCTCCATATTCCTTTCTGGAACATTAGTACCAGGTATTTGAATGAATTATAAAAGTCAAATACCCGGACTGTATATCAGTCGCAGATATTGGATTTATGTCATCTTCTCTCCAACATCAGTCAGAGGTATTTTAATTTTCTCATTTTTGGTTACTCATCTCCATTCAGACCTCCATCTTCCTTTCTGGAACATTAGTACCAGGTATTTGAATGGATCATAAAAGTCAAATACCCGGTACTGTATATCAGTCGCAGATATTGGATTTATGTCATCTTCTCTCCAACATCAGAGAGCGGTATTTGAATCTTCTCATTTTTGGTTACTCATCTCCATTCAGACCTCCATCTTGCTTTCTGGAACATTAGTACCAGGTATTTGAATGGATCATAAAAGTCAAATACCCGGACTGTATATCAGTCGCAGATATTGGATTTCTGTCATCTTTTCTCCAACATCAGAGAGCGGTATTTGAATCTTCTCATTTTTGGTTACTCATCTCCATTCAGACCTCCATCTTCCTTTCTGGAACATTAGTACCAGGTATTTGAATGGATCATAAAAGTCAAATACCCGGACTGTATACCAGTCGCAAATATTGGATTTCGGTCATCTTTTCTCCAACATCAGAGAGCGGTATTTGAATCTTCTCATTTTTAGTTACTCATCTCCATTCAGAATTCCATCTTCCTTTCTGGAACATTAGTACCAGTCGCAGATATTGGATTTCTGTCATCTTTCCTCCAACATTAGTCAGAGGTATTTGAATCTTCTGATTTTTGGTTACTCATCTCCATTTAGACCTCCATCTTCCTCCAATATCATTCCCAGTTATTTAATTTTCATTATGCTTCCTCCAACACTATTTCCAAATATTTATATCCATCTTGCTCCAACACCTGTCCCAGTTGTTTGATTTCCGTCATCCTTTAACATCCGTCGGACGTATTTGAGTCTTCTCACTCTTTTTGTCGTTCATCTTCGTTCAGATCCCCATCTTCCTCCTACATCAACCCCAAGTATTTTAACATTCTCACTGTTTATCACTCTTCATATTTTCCTCTTCCTCCAACATCAGACCCAAGTACTTAAATCTTATATATAATTTAAGTATACACACTTGTGATGTTGATTTAGAATAAATTGTCGACGTTTATTGGCATTAAATGCTTTATTAACAAAAACTATAATTTCGCAGAGCGTTTGCCAAACGCTCTGCGAAACTATAGTCGATGCTGTGAAACATTTAATTGTTAAGTTATTCTAAATACTTAAATCTTCTCACGCTTTGATCACGTTTCTTCCTTCAGATCTCCATCTTCTTCCGGCATTAGTACCAGATATTCGAATATTCTCACTCGCTTTCCTTAGATATTATTCCTCCTTTAACATCGGTCCTGGGTCTCTAAATCCTCCCTTTTTCAGATCTTCCATATCCCTCCTACATCAGTTCCAGGTGTTTGGATCTTCACACTCTTTTAATGAGCTTTTCCTGGATTTCACTCTCCACAATGTGTGAGAATCGTAGGACTTGCTTCTTTAACCCTAGGTCTTCATGTAATGGATGATGGAAGCCCTGGAACATTTTTAGAGGAGGTAGCACAACATACCCGCATGTCGCTTACAGGTAATTATCTAGCCTTCATTGCTTTCCCACCGATCCTAATTTGCAACGGTTGTAATACAGTTTTTGCGACCTCTGAAATTAAATCTACTGGCTTTAAATTTACCAGCAAGGAAAGTATTGGGTGTGTGCATAAGTTCTCCCAGTTTTTGTAGGCTACAAAGAAAGGAGGAGAACACAACAAATAACGTACCTAGGATTTCACATAATTACCATCATTCTGTATGACCTCTTGCCATCTGTCTATGAGTAGGTGAATCCCACGGCGGAAAAACTCCTGTGTTTTTCCGCCGTTTTCACATCGTCCACATCATCGAAAGTTTGGACAGCGAAGTCATTCTGTTACGATCGAAAGCAAAATGGTAGTCCGTAGGTGCCAAGTCAGGATAATACGCCGAGTGAGGTAACACTTCCCAACCAAAATTCAGAAATGTTTGCCGAGTGATTAAAGCAGCATGAGGTCTGGTGGTATCATGATGAAGGATCACGCCTTTTGCAATTGACGAGTGCTGGCCCCTTCTATATCAGTTGTTCTTGCACTCTGTCCAACTGTAGGCAGTAGAGGTCACTATTTATTGTTTGGTTAGGTGACAATACCTCCCAGTGGATTATTCCGTGGACATCCCACCATGCACCCAACAAAAACCTTTTTGGGATGCAGTCCACCTTTTGACGTCGATGGAGCAGGCTTCGCACCTTGTCACACAGTCCATCGACGCTTTATATTACGGTACAGTACCCATTTCACATCACCCGTTACAACTTGTCTCCAAAACGGTTCATTTCTGTGACCAGAAAGCAAAGAAACACAGGTACGGATTCTCTCCTCTCGTTGCTTTGCAGAAAGCTGTTGCGGAACCCAGTTATCGAACTTGGTGAAGAACCCAAGCGCACGCATCTGACTTTTGACTGTTGTTCTGTGTACTGACAACGTTTCCGCTAATTCCTGAAAGGTTGGATGTGGGCCATTTGTTATGGCTTGGTTCATATCACCGTCGGGAACCTCGGATGGATGTCCAGCACGTCGTTAATCTTTACAGCTATGACGTAGAAGTCTCGTCTTACTTCTACGTTAATTTAAGACATCAACATACTAAGAAATAGTTCCTAAATGAAAGAAACCTTAACGGCCAGACAAAACATGTAAACAACAGAAGGCACACTTACGGAAAAGATGCTTTATTCAGGATGTAGCAAACACATCGTAGCATAGCATACACAGTGCTTCAAAGAATTTTTAAGGTTGGGTCTGTAAAATGAAATAGAAACAAGAAATTATAATTTGTTTTGGTTTGTTATTCAAATAAGTTCCTCCGGCTTCAATACACTTGTTACAGCGATTTAATAATGATTCGAATGCCTGTTCCAGTTCACTTTGCGGAATTGCCTCCAAAGCACGCGTCGAAGCTGTTTGTATGGTCGAAATATCATAAAAAAACCCCACCCTTTTAACGTTATTTTAAGTTTTGGGAATAAAGAAAAGTCGCAGGGTGCTAAATCAGGCGAATACGGTGGATGATTCAACACACACAGACGTTATTTTTCGCCAAAAATCTACAAACAAGAAATGAGGTGTGACTGGGTGCGTTATCGTGCAACAAACACCAACTGTTTTCATCCCGATATTCTGGACGAGTGAGACAAATTCTGCCCATCAAACACCTCAAAACATTTAAATAAAACTCACCAGTAATTGTTTATCCACTTGGAACAAATTCTTTGTGGATAATACCCTTACTATCGAAGATGTAATGAGAATTGTTTTGATTTTCGATGAAACTTTTCTTGTGTTTTTGGCTTGCGGCGAGTTTTTTGACTTCCATTCCGCACTTTGTCCCTTTGTTTTAGGATCATATTGAAAACACCATGTTTCATCACCAGTAACAATCGATTTTAAGAAGTTTGGATCATTTTCAGCGGCTGAAATGATGCAATGTGCACTTCTCCTTGATTTTTGTTCATTGGTTAACGTGGGTTGAACAAATTTAGCACAGACTTTTGTTTTGCCCAAATCTTCATGCAGGAGGGTTCGAATCGTTCCTTTGTTGATGTTTAAAGACTCTTCCATCATTCTTAATGACGCACATCAATTGTTTGCCACGAAATCACGCACTTTTTCAATAATCTCAGGTGTCCTAGATGAACTTGGTCTTCCGGTATGCGGTATGCATACCGGAAGACCATCTTCTAGCGTCTCTCTTCCGTCCAGAAAACGTTTGTGCCACAGGAAAACATTTGATCTACTTAAACAAACTCACCGTAAACTTGTTTCATCATTTGGTACGTTTCCGAGGCACTTTTACCAAGTTTTGCGTTAAATTTAATAACAGCCCTTTGTTCCATCTTAATAATTCAACATGGAAAACATTTTACTTTTCTAATGAACGCCCGTTTTGTTTGAGTTACTTTAACAACTGCGCAGTACTTTTGGCAGAAAGCAAGCAGATGGTCACGGTTTATAACGCATTCGCGATTACACTGGTGGCGCCACCGTAGGCTGAAACTAGCACCAGTCTTAAAATTTTTTTGACGCACTGTGTATAGCACTAAAGTCTCCACACACCACACAACTCTTAACACAACGCTCTTTTCACAAAGCTCCTTTCAATAATCAGTTTACAACCCAACGCTCTCCCAGCAACAATTTAGTAGTCGCTTTTATCTCTTGTTTTTATCAATATCAGGCATACGTCACGTGCATTCAGCCTCAATTGTGTTGCTAAACGTATTCGTTTAAGAGAAAAGATATTACGTTAAGAGTGAAGAATAACAGAATAAAGTCAAGATTTACATAGGGAAAGAAACTAAAGAGGAAAGTTAATCTAGAACATACGTCACACAGCTTCTGTCTCCGTCCAGGAATTTCCGAAACCAACGGCGACATGTGCTATCATGAACTGCATCCTTCATATACATTTGACAGATGTTGCGGCAAGCCGCGGCCGCAGTGCTGCCTTCATCGAACTCGTAGAGTAAACAATGTCTAATGTGCTCATTATCGCATGACATGTTACACCGTCCATGATTTCCGTTACGAACGACTTACTCGGACAAACCTAGTGCCTCTATATGTTCTACTCACGGTTGGCAAGGTAATTTACTCGTTACGTATTTTACGTAAAATACGCGAAATATGCAGGTAATTTACTTGGCGTAGAAAACCAGTTTTTTACGCAGACGTAAAAAACTAATTTTCTTTCATATATGTGTATAAATAATATATGCCGCCCCGGTGGCGCAGTGGTCTAAGGCGCTGGCCTCTGATCATTCGTCCGTAAGGGGTCCGGGTTCGAATCCCGGTCAGGCATGGATGTTGTGTTTGTCTTACGGCACTGGTTCTCTCCCTTCCCTGGAACCAGTGACCCTAAATTAGGGACGGGCGACTGCTTATAGCCCATTGAGTTGCTCACGGTGGTCGTTAAACCTCCAATCAAATTATATATATATATATATAAATAATATAATATAAAAACCACTTTAATTATATTACATTTTAAACTTGAAATTTCTTGTATATTTCACTACGAAATCATTATTCTCTTAATGTTCATGCAGCTCAGCCACCTATTAACAGATTTCGTTTTAGAAATTATAATGCATCTCTTCTTTCTTGTATATTAAAAATGGAGAAAATAATCTACCTCTTGCACTAGCATCGATAAAAATCACAATGTGTATTGAATCAAATCCAATATTTTATTAACAGCTTCAAATTCGTCGAGTGTATTTTAATATTTATGTAATTCTATAAAATAAACAATTTTATGTTCAGTTTGTTCATCCAAGATAATATTTTGACATGAATGTCAATGGAATGTCTATAATGCAAAATATTGTACATTTTCATTTAATAATATTTGTGTTTGACATGTTATCCAGGTGTACACTTCAAAATCATAATTTTACCCTTTTAAAACTCTAAACGTTTTTCATATTGACTGTGCTATACTTGTACCCTTGAAGGAAAAAACTGTAGATTTGACAAAACATTAAACTACTTGTTTTAAATATAACTCTTTAAATGTTTATAATTGTCACTCTCAGTTCTCACACGCCCTTAGTCACATTAATAATACTCAATGTTATGATCTTGTAACTTAAGAGTATGATATACACTGGCGGAAAGTGAAAAAAGAACACCAAGAAGGAATTGGCGGACGATCATGAAATTTACATATGTTAATGGGGTCGAGTTTACGTAGGTGTGATGTTAATTTCGGGACCAACCGGCGAGCACTTACGACACAGCACGGCATAATATGCAAATTATCGTAGGTGGTATTTAAGGAGTACGGCGAAGTGAATGTAATCAGTCGTCGGCGTACGGACACGTGTGAAGACCCTAAAGAAGCTGCAAGGCCTGGACATGGAAGACGTGTACGATTTCAGCAGTTATCGGACTTTGAGCGAGGTCGTCTAGTCAGACTCCGCGACGCCGGGTGGTCGTATCGTCGTATTGCGGAGCGAATTGGACGGGAAGTATCGGTAGTGGTACGATGGTGGCACAGATGGTATGAGGAACATTCCCACACGAGAAGACGTGGAACCGGGAGTCACAGACGGACTGATGAGCGGACCGATCGACGCATAAGAAGAGCTGCGTTGTCAAGCAGAACATCCACTGCGAGGCAAATCCGAGCTGCCGTTGCACCTGAGGTGATTGTGCGAACAATCAGCAACCGTCGCTGGATGCAGGACTACGTGCACGTGTGCCTCTGGCATGTGTACCTCTGACTCCAGCCTACCGTCAGGAACGGCTGCAGTGGTGTCGCCAACGTCTGCACTGGAGAACGCAATGGCGATCTGTCGTGTTCAGTGATGAAAACAGATTCTGCTTGAAAGCCTCCGATGGCCGTATGCGTGTTCGGAGATGCACAGGGGAGCGTCTCCACCCTTCTTGCAACCGCCAGCGACACACAGGGCCTACACCTGTTCTCCTGGTGTGAGGAGCGATCAGCTATCACTCCCGTACACAACTAGTGTTTGTACCGGGTACGTTAAACAGCACCTCCTACATCAACAACATAATTCAGCCCGTTGTTGTGCCATTTGTAAAGTCGGTCCATCGTGGTGTTTTCCAGCAAGATAACGCACGCCCACACACGACACGTGCAACGCAACATGCACTTGAGTGTGTGAGACAACTTCCATGGCATGCACGTTCACCGGATTTGTCCCCCATTGAGCCCGTGTGGGATTTTATGGGACAACGACTTATCCGGTCTCCATGGCCAGCCACGACCATCCCCGATTTACGCGTCCAGGTTGAGGATGCTTGGAACTCAATACCCCAAACTTACATCCAACATCTGTACGACAGACTCCATGCCAGAATTGCACAGTGTGACGCAGTTCATGGCGGTTCAACCTCGTACTAACCATGCTACATGGAAATGTTATTTTTCAGTTCACCAGCAAATATTGCCATAATGATTTGATCACGTTATCCTCTGTATTCCGTTATTATGCTGTATAAATTTCGTTGGTATCAGACGTCTCCTTCTTGGTGTTCTTTTTTCACTTTTCGCCAGTGTATTTGAACCAATTTCTTCGAATGTTCGAAGCTGAGTCGGTTTCTTGTAGTATTATGGGCAAAAGACCAATAAGAGAAAAGTCTTTCAAGTTGGGATGAAGATGCTGGGATGTTGATTAACTTCAAAGCAACTGCTGACAACTCTTTATGGTGCTGACTGGCGAAGTACCACAATGTCCATGGTGATTTAGCACCCTTCTTCATAAGCCCTCCAAACTTTCCAGATTTTACTCGATACTGATAGCAAGTTAATTAACAGCACAAAGATTACATAGCCAGTTAATTAATAGCACAGAACCATGTGTTTTTGAATTTTGTTACCTATTTTACACGTTTTTTTACGTATTTTACGCGTTTTTTACGCGTAATTTACGTGCCACGTACAAAGACTTTTTTTTTCAGAAGATTTAATCCCTGATTGGGAGAATGCCAAAATTTTGATAACCCCAGCCTCTACAAACATGCTACTGGTGACTGAGAGTTTGTTCATTTCCGCGTTCAAAGGAAGTTGCTGTAATGATAATCGCCCTTGGGAACTACCTGATGTTTGGAGACGTCTTTTGTCTACAAGTGTTGGACAATCCTCAGAACTATCTTCCTTTTTAGACTTTAATATTGCAGTTATAATCATGTTTACGATTTGTGATTGGTGTCGCTCTGATCGTGGTTTAACCGCCGGGACAGATGGCGCGTACGTCGCAAAATTCTGTTACGTCGATTGCTGTTATGGCGCACCACAGATATTTTTACTGAACGGTTTGGGAGGTCCGATCACACCTGATGATGGGGCGACTGTCGCTCTGAAAGTGCTAGTGTGTTTTAGAGTATTTTCATTGTACATATATTTCATATTTTAATATCATTAAAATCGTGTGAAGACGGTATTCATCCTAATGGTTCTACTGTTCCACGCTTTATTGCCCGAAAATTCGGCATCGCAACGTCATCTGCAACAAAACAATACCGATCGCATTTACATCTATTACAAAAACAGGTGGGACTTTTGCACACACCAAATAAAATCTCACAATGCGATTTTTAAAATTACATGCATTTTGCTTTATTATTGCATTAAGTTGAATAAACAATAATTGTTCTTTTTTGGTTTTCAGGTAACATCGATTTCTTGAAACTGGAAGTTGACTTCGAGCCTGACGAAACATTTATGCCAGACAGAAAGCCTGGAGGTTTTATCTCTATCCATTCACCCTATCAAATTGTAAATCCTTTTGACTTTGGGCATCACATAGCACCAGCAAAATCATACAAGATTCATCTTAAAGTAGTAAGCCTAAATTTCCTTCTGAATAGATCTATATGTTCTATGAGATTCAGCATTCCATCTGTACTCAAGAACTTTGAGTTGATCACTCTTATTTAACTCTGTTATTAAGAAACTTCTGGTTAAAGAATGGCAAACGCTGATCGACACCTTCCTTTTATTACCAAAATAGAACAACTATATTATGAGCTGCAAAGAAATAAAAATTTATTGTGATAATGAGCATAGTTGAAAAACAATATATCAGCAATGGCTATCAATGATTAGTGATAAAAAGTAAACATACATTCTTCGGACGTCTTTCTTTTTCAAAGTCATAAGAAGACGTGAAACAAGAAGTGAATGCGATTACCTGGCACGTTACATTAGAAACCCTTCCCAGAACAACACCTCACATAAATGTCACTTCATCCAGGATAGAGTATACACCGATGAACCATTATATTATGACCACCTACCTAATCAGCTGTAGAACCCCCTTTAGCCCTACCACCATGGCGAGGAATCGATTTGATGAGGTGGCGATAGGTACCCTGGGGTATCTGACACCATAATGTCAACAGCAGGTCCTCCACGTTCTGTACATTTCGGGGTGGTGGTGAATTAGCGCGAAACCCGCTTTTCCAAATGGAACCGCAAATATTCGATTGGGTTCATGTCAGATAAATTTGGAGGCCAGGGCATTAACAGAAAGTCACCGGCATTTTCCTCGAACCATTTCTTGACGATTCTGGTACTGTGGCATGGTGAGTTATCCTGTTGGTAATGGCCATCACCAGCAGAAAACACAGGTTGCCATGAATAAGAGAACTTGGTCGAACGATGCTCAGATACCTAACAGCTGTCAGGTATTGTGCTATTGTGATAATGGGGCCTAAAGTGTCCCAAGAAAACATCGCCCACAGCGTAACATCGCCGCCGCAAGCCTGTTTCGGTCCAACAGCGCATCCAGGTGCCCATAGCCTCCGTTGGTAATCGGCGTATCCGCGCTCGGCCGTCTACGTGATGGACCAGGAATCTTGATTCGTCAGACCAGGCCACTTTCCTCCAATCATCTACGGTCCAATTTCTATGAACTTGGGTCTGTTTCAGGCGTTGTTGGCGATGACGTGCAGTGAACGTGGAGACCAGGTTGGGTCTTCGTATACGCAGGCATGGAGAAAAACTGGAGATAGCAGATACGTATGTTTATCTTGGACAGCAGATATCAAGTGAGGGTCACATTGATGAAGAAATTAATCGGCGTACAAAACTTGCCTGGAGAGCTTTTGGAAGAAACAGCATAATTTTCAAGAGCAATATGCCATTATGTCTTAAAAGAAAAGTGTTTGATCAATGCATCCTTCCAGTGCTTACGTATGGTGCAGAGACGTGGACCTTAACTAAAAGAGACATACAAAAGCTGCAGACAACTCAAAGAAGCATGGAGAGGTGCATGCTTGGTATAACCAGGAGAGATAAGAAGAGGAACTCGTGGATCCGAAAAATGACGAGAGTGGAAGACATCATGATCAGAGTTAAATCCCTGAAATGGCAATGGGCTGGACATACTGCCAGAAGGACAGACCATAGATGGACAGCCGAAATTTTAGATTGGATTCCAAGGGACAGGAAAAGACCCAGAAAAAGACCACATGGGAGATGGGTGGATGAAATTCGTAAATATGCGGGAGTGACATGGAGGAGACTGGCACAAGACAGACCGTTGTGGAGGAAACTTGGGGAGACCTTCGTCCAGCAGTGGATTGATAATGGTTGACAATGATGATGATGATGATACGCAGGCACATGCGCAGAAGGCTGTGATGATATGCGTGCTGTGACACATTGCCCTGATCACCACTGTTGTAGATGCTGGTGATTAATCGCACTGTGACCGTGCGTTCGCTGTGATCGATGCGAGACAGTCTCAGCTCCTCTCTGGCAGTCTCAGCTCCTCTGTGGCAGTCTCAGCTCCTCTGTAGCAGTCTCAGCTCCTCTCTCTCGCAGTCTCAGCTCCTCTCTGGCAGTCTCAACTCCTCTCTGGTAGTCTCAGATCCTCTCTCGCAGTCTCAGCTCCTCTCTGGCAGTCTGAGCTGCTCTCTCGCAGTCACAACTCCTCTCTGGCAGTCTCAGCTCCTCTCAGGCAGTCTCAGTTCCTCTTTGGCAGTCTCAGTTCCTCTCAGGCAGTCTCAGTTCCTCTCTGGCAGTCTGAGCTCCTCTCTAGCAGTCTGAGCTCTTCTCTGGCAGTCTCAGCTCCTCTCAGGCAGTCTCAGTTCCTCTCTGGCAGTCTCAGCTCCTCTCAGGCAGTCTCAGTTCCTCTCTGGCAGTCTCAGCTCCTCTGAGGCAGTCTCAGTTCCTCTCTGGCAGTCTGATCTCCTCTCTAGCAGTCTCAGCTCCTCTCTCTCGCAGTCTCAGCTCCTCTCTGGCAGTCTCAACTCCTCTCTGGTAGTCTCAGATCCTCTCTCGCAGTCTCAGCTCCTCTCTGGCAGTCTGAGCTCCTCTCTCGCAGTCTGAGCTCCTCTCTGGCAGTCTCAACTCCTCTCTGGCAGTCTGAGCTCCTTTCTGGCAGTCTGAGCTCCTCTCTGGCAGTCTCAGCTCCTCTCTGGCAGTCTCAGCTCCTCTCAGGCAGTCTGAGCTCCTCTCTGGCAGTCTGAGATCCTCTCTGGCAGTCTCAGCTCCTCTCAGGCAGTCTCAGTTCCTCTCTGGCAGTCTCAGTTCCTCTCTGGCAGTCTCAGCTCCTCTCTGGCAGTATCAGCTCCTCTCTGGCAGTATCAGCTCCTCTCTGGCAGTCTCAGCTCCTCTCTGGCACCAACGATTAGCGGACGACACATGGTTGCACGACTGTTAGTCGTTTGGACATCTGTGCACCACTTTTGATACGTACTTACTACAGAGGTACATGAACAACTCACAAGCTGCGCCGTGTCCGAAATCGTAGTTCCAACGCGCTGTACCTTCATACTTCGTCCTTTATCAAACTCCGATGAATCGGCAGCTTCTCCCATTCTGACTCCGAACACTCTACTAACCGAAAGCCGGTCATCGGATTGCATATACACTGAGTGGCCACTTTATTACGACCACCTGACAGTTCTAAGCAAATGAGCTAGGGCTGCGCGCTGTTGCCGCCAGAGGGCGAGGCTAGTATAAAAAGGAAAACCTTAGTGCTTGTGACAGTAGTAGAAATGATTTTTGGGTAAAAAATGCGATTTGACGGACTTTCAATGTTTGATGATCGTAGGAGCTCGGAGCCATGGAGCGAGTATTACGGAAACCGCTGCATTCGTGAAATGTTCCAGAGCAGCTGTTGTTAAAGTGTTTAAAGACTGGACTGTCAGCTAAAACTGGGTCTCTACGTGCAACGTGTGGTCGTCATCGACTAGTGACTGCTCGGGCGGAACGGGGAGTGTCCAGACAGGTAACAGACAACAGAAGGGCAACAGTGCAGCAAATTACAGATCATCTTAATCAAGGATCCCCTCAAATGATCTCTGCACGCACTGTTCGCCGTATACTGCATCGGATGAGATATGGCAGTCGAAGGCCTGTTCGAACACCTTTGCTGTCTGCAGTTAACAAAAGAAAACGTCTCCAGTTCGCACAGGAGCACAAGGATCGGACAGTCGATAATTGGAAACAAATTATGTGGTCCGATGAATCACGTTTTCAGTTGCACCATGCCGATAGCCGAGTGAGAATTTGGCGGAAACAGCCCGAAAGCATGGACCCCCAAATGCATTGCTACAATCCTTCAAGTTGGTGGAGGCAACGTTATAGTTTGGAGAATGTTTTCCTGGCATGCTTTGGGCCCTATAATTCGTGTTGATCAACGTCTGACTGGCACATCATATCTAAACATCGTTGCGGACCAAGTGCATCCTGTCATGTGGATGGTTTATCCCAATGGAGATGGCTACTTTCAACAAGAGAATGCGTCCTGCCATAGTGCTCGTATTGCACAGGATTGGTTTCAGGAACATACCGGTGAGTTTACTTTGCTTAGGTGTCCCCCACAATCTTCAGATCTCTACCCCATTGAGAATTTGCAGGATGAAGTTGAACGAGCCATCAGAGAGCTGGATCCACAACCCTGCAATCTCACACTCCTGGAAAAGGCTATTCATCAAGCATGGTCTTAGATTCCACAAACCACCTATCAACATCTCGTGGAGTCCATGCCACGAAGAATCGACGCAGTATTAAAGGCTAAAGTGGTCCAACGAAGTACTGAGGGGGTGGTCATAATAAAATGACCACTCAGTGTATACTGCTCTGTGAACTTCACCTGCGCCCCCGTTCGGTCTCCAGGCGCGGTCATTTCTCCGAGGTGGTGGTTTGCATCCTGCGCGGTCATTTTTCTGGGATGGTAGTAGTATCCGGCGCGGTCATTTCTCTGGGGTGGTAGTAATATCCGGCGCGTGGAAGCAAGTCCGGCGCGTAACTGGGAGACCTGGGTTCGATTCCCGATGGTGGCCAATGATCATTTTTCCGAGACTCACTAATAAACGTGAAAAGAGCGATGACCTCTGTTTCATGTTCATGGTCCACGTTAAATGTCTCTATTAGTTATACATTCGCCTTCTAATTATTTGTTCAGTTGCTGCTTACCATCTTTGGTGAATCCCCAGCATTGTGCGGGGCTCCAAGAAGCAACCTGCCAAATTGGCTTGGCAGTAAGTGTGTGTGAGTCTGGAGGAATTCGAGGCCGTTGTGGTGCAGTGGAAGCATATCCGGCGCGTAACTGGAAGACCCTGGGTTCGTTTTCCGTTGGCGGCCAATGAGAATTTTTCCGTGACTCACTTCTAAACGTGGAAAGAGCGATGACCTCTGTTTGAAGTAATGTAATGGCTGATCGGCGTAATTGTCTTTTATCCATAAACAATGCATTGGTCTAAGCACGGACTCATTGCAGCGCACACCTGCAAAAAAGAATGCTCACTCTCGAAACACAAGGAAAAAAGCACACTCACCGGCTACGCAAAGTACGAAGGCTGCATGAATATTTTTGTTGATCTCCTAGATTTAAAGGTTGCCAAGGTAACACACAGCTCACAACTAACCTTATGCAGTAAGTCAAGTATAACGAAGTAAGTTTCTCCGTCATTTTTGTCCACGCCGGGGCTCGAACCAGGGTCCCTTCATTCCGGAATAAGTCACTCTACCGATTGAGCTACGCGGACGTTCTTTCCGACTGCTATCTGCTTTTATGGCGTGTTCTTCCTGCGGTGCAGACACGTCACACACACACCCCTCCCCGAAAGAGGGCCGGGGACATGGCCCACGGGTCAGCGGTGACCATGATTCGTTGCAGTCAGCCATTCGCTGTAGAACATGCACTTGTGAACTCCCAGTCAATCTGGTGTGTGGAATGCAACGTCACACATTTATTTTTCGAAGCGCTTAAGAAGGGATTCTCTTATTTTTCTTGTCTCGCGGTGTGAAAAGAACATCACACCATTGCGAGATCTTGAACTGCCGGGACATCCGGGATGTTCGGGCGCTATTATAACGAAGTAAATTTCTCCGTCATTTTGGATCCACGCCGGGGATCGAACCCGAGTCCACTTATTCCGGAACAAGTTGCTCTGCCAACTGAGCTACGCAGACGTTCGTTCTCGCTGTTATATGCCTTTATGTCGTGTGCGTTCCCCGAAAGAGGGCCGGGGGCATGGCCCACGGGTCAGCCGTGAACATGAATCGTTGCAGGCAGCCATACGCTATAGAACGTGCACTTGAGAACTCCCAGTCAATCTGGTGTGTGGAATGCAACGTCACACACATTTATTTTTCGAAGCGCTGGAGAATGGATTTTCCGATTTTTCCTCTCTCGTGGTGTGGAAAGAACATCACACCATTGCGAGATTTTGAACTGCCGGGTCATCCGGAAAGTTCGGGCGCCATTATAACGAAGTAAATTTCTCCCTCATTTTTGTCCACGCCGGGGCACGAACTCGGGTCCCCTCTTTCCGGAAAAAGTCGCGCTACCTATTGAGCTACGCGGACGTTCGTTCCGACTGCTATCTGCCTTTATGTCGTGTGCGTCCTGCTGGGCAGGCACGTCACACAAGTCAGTTACTTGACTTAACTTGCATTAAGTTTTTCCTTCTCGGTAGAGAGAAAATGGCGGGGCATAAACACGTCATTGCCTACCCGAGTCTTGTGGAAACTGCACATCTGGAAGATGAAACCGATCAAGGGTAATCTGAATTATCGAGAAGTAAAGTCTACAGTATTAGGGTAAAGAAAATTTATAAAAAATAATGCAATTCCAAACGCAATTCTGATATTCCAAAAACATTCAAATCATATGTCCTAATTGGTGTCAGAGAAAGACCCGATAACACGAAATATTTGAACAAGTGCTTAAATAATAAACTTTCTTTATTAGTAGTCAGTGACGTGAACGAAGCAATATCTTAAATAAAAATAGCATCTACGCTGAAGTGACAAAAGTCATGATATAAAAATATGCAAATTTTTAACTGACGCTGCCGTCGTATAAAGGCTTGGACGCATGCCACGGTTCTTATTGGTTGCGAGGTGTAATCTCATGAGTCGGTTAACCAACCGCCAGTAGGATTATGGCAAGCCGACGAGACGGATGGGGCATTTAATTGCCGAAGTTGTGCGAACATTCAAAATTCTTTGAGCCACGGGGTCACGTGTGTAGTATAACGAAGTAAATTTCTCCGTCATTTTTAGTCCACGCTGGGGCTCGAACCCGGGTCCCCTCATTCCGGAATAAGTCACTCTACCAATTGAGCTACGCGGACGTTCGTTCTGGCTGCTATCTACCTTTATATCGTGTGCGTCCTGCTGGGCAGGCACGTCACAGTAGCGAGAATACCTAATGGAAGGCACACACCGTGGACAGCGCAGTGGCCGACCACGGGTGCTGAATGACCGTGACCAGCGGCGTCTGACAAGGATTGTCCATGCTAACAGACAAGCGACACTGGCTCAAATAACATCCTCATTCAATGCAGGAAGTACCAGGGACATATCGATCAGGTCAGAGCAGAACAATTTAGCGTCCATGGGGTATGGGAGTAAAAGACCCACCAGAGTGTCTTTGTTAACACCCCGACATCGGACACAGTGCCTCACCTGGGCTCGTGAACATGGCAATTGGACCCTGGGAGACAGGCAACATGTGGTGTTGTCCGATGAGTCCCACTTCCAGTTGTTACGAGCTGAGAGTAGGGTTGGGATGTGGCGCAGAACCCATGAGGCCATTGACCCAAGTTGTCGACAAGGCACTGTGCAAGTTGGTGGTGGTTCCATACATGTGTGGGGTGTTTTTACGTGACGCGGTTAGGGTTCTCTGGTCTTTATAAACTCGCCATTAACCCTTTAAGCGGCCGATGGTTTTGTTGTCGTTGGGAGTTTATCAACCGCTAAGACAATGTGGCTTAAAAGCAGTCGCTTGTTTTTAATTTAAGGACACTTGCTCCAGTTCAGGGAGAGATCCAGTGCCGTAAGATAAGCGCAACATTCATACCTTTCTGGGATTCGAATACGGAACCATCTCGGCAGATTAACCAGAAGCCAGCGCTTATACTACTGTGCCACCGGAGCGGTTTATCGTTTCTCCCATGACCGATGGCAAGATGGCGAAGAGCTAGTCCTTTTTGCAAAGACATCATGCCACTGTGCAGAAACAAGCGGCTCAAACGGCTCAAATTTCTTCTATCTTAGGTTTGACGTTTAAGCCTTTTTAGCAGGTAATCAATCGAAACGGATTAGTGTCATTCCCCTATATCACCACTTTTAATAACAAAGCTAAGGAGGAAAGCACTGCTTTCTGATGCGCAGGTTCATTCATTCAATCCGTGTTCGGCCTACTTCTTAGACAACGAACATATTTCGTGCTGATTTCAGTCCAATTTGTTAACCCCGAGTTAATCCGTTCTAGCCGGTTAAAGGGTTAGCCGATAATCGCTTTGTTGCTCTGCTGGGTGATCATTCACAGCCCTTCATGATGTACTCCAACAACGATGGAATTTTCCAGGCGGACAATGCACCATGTCATCAGGCCTAAGTTGTCCAAAATTGTTTCGAGGAGCATTCTGGACAGTTTCTACGGATAGTGAGGCCACCACGTTCGCCTGACCTGAACCCAACAGAGCACATATGGAACGTGGTGAAAAGGTCCATTCGCACCCACGATCCTGCACCTACAAATACCAAGGAACTCTGTGCTGCTGTTCAGACGGTATGGCTCAACAACTCTCCAGAAATCTTCCGGCAACTTGTGGAATCGATGCCATGTCATGTTTCTGCCCTTCGCCGGTGTAGAGGGAGTCCTACACGATACTAGGTACGTATCCCATGACTTGTGGCAAATCAGTGTATGTGGTTATAATCCGTATAGCAATAAGCCTTTATTGATAACGTCTTTTTAAACGTAAGTTTAAAACGAATCCTGCGTTTGGACGTTCCCATCAGTGCTTTGATGCAGATGTCCAAACTCAGCTAAGTCGAGCCGCTCTGCTCTTTTATATCTTTCACCTATCACGTGATTAGTTCTCAACTACCATTATTTGCATTACCCAACTGCGCACAAACAACCTACCGATTTGAATGGCGCTCCAACAAGTACTTCTTGGTGTGAGATACAGTGCCTAGAAGAATTAGTGTGTCGTGCTCCCTAAGATGTCCCTCACGGTTTTCTGACCAATCGTCATGAAATGACAGAGGGCGCTGGTATCGGAAGTTACGTTAGGATGCTTCATCGGTTTCATGTTATTCAATGGTGGGAAGTTTGTTTACCAAGGATTTGCTGCCTTACAAAACTTCAAATTTTCACAAAACAAAGGTTAGTGGAGGGAAATCTTTTTGGCAGTATCTTTGCTAACTCGTTGTAGCTCGATCACAACAGTAATACACTAGTTAATTCAACAGTTGATCACTGAAACGCAACAGGCTTATTCCGGTGTTAGTTTTATTCAACTGTGAACTGTGGATTGTTTATAACGAAATTTATTTCCGAAATTAGTAACTTTTTATTCGTGAAAATGTAGAAGTTGATCAAGCATTGGCTGTCACGCGTTAAACCTACTGTGTGGTTAAACTTAAGTGCAGTACTGAAATCGACTGCAACAGTTATAAGATCATAAGGAAATAATGTCAGCTGTGAAAGGACTGGTAAATTCTGCATTAGCAAATAATAAAAAACATAGAAAACGGAAAAGGCAAAGCAGCTGTTTTGTGCCAGGATGTAATACTGGCTATAAATCCTGCAAAAATAAAATATCACTCTTTGCTGTCCCCAAATTTCCTCATATGTTGAGCAAATGAGATAAGGCAATTCCCAGAGCTGATAAGAAACTTGATGAAAGTTGTGTTGTACGTGCCTTGCACTTTGAATCTAAATTCATGGAGATGCATTATCGTTCCACTATTCAAGGTAAGGAAGTTCTAACATGCGGAGACAAACCATTACTCAAGCCTGACGCCATACCTACTATTTTCCCAAATTTACCGAAATATTTAAGTAAACCTTTACCAAACAAACGTTCTACAAGGATCCTGCACAATTAACAGTTTACTAAATTCAGTTTCGTATGCTAATTGTCAAAAAAACTTTTTGAGTCAGTCCATTAAATTTATACTGGAAATAGTAACAGAGAGAAGACATTCAAATACAGTAATAATATAACTGTGATACTTCGGTTGTAATTGTGATTATACATATGGATTCCAAATACTGCATGATTAGTTTTATATATCACCTACTTTTATATCTGTGCTGATATACACAGTCATAGGTATTCTGCATATAATACTAAACTTGCAACATGTTTCTAATTTCTTAAAGAAACCGAACAAAATTATTGTGTTAACATGTACTGCATATCGGATACTCCTGAAGAAATGAAGCCTGTGCTGATACACATAACTAGGCATTCTTCGAACCAAGTTTGAAACAAACTGTTCAAGTGTAATTTTGTTATTTATTCATAACAAACTAATAGATTTAGATCTTGCATAATCTTACAGCTTTGTTTATTTAACTGCAACAGATTATGGTAAGCTTAACTATCCTAAAGATTCAGTAGTGTTAACTACCATTGCCTGCTATTGTATTTTCTTGTGGCTGTTAAAGGAAGAACATGAGCACAAATTTATTTCTCTCACATCAAAAGGAGATTATCAGTTAACTCTGCATCAGCCACAAGACTGTGTGAAAGTGCAATCAAAAGCAGGACCACAATTCATTATTACTTATTGCAGGGCTGGGAGTGAAATATGTGATCGAAAAGCCAAACATCTATTCAATGTTACATATTGAAAGGGGAAATGTGCAGGTTGAATGGAAACAATCTTAGCTATGTAAATTTTTTCTGGTCGTGTAGAAAATAGATCTCTGAAGGCAGTACAAGAAGAGGTAAGCATGAAACAAATTCATAATAATATTTTTTATCACAAATGTTTAAAACCAGCATTCTGTGTCCCACTATTACATGGAAGTTGGCCATGTATTCTAATTAAACATCACTGCCTTGAACTTTAGCTTTGAGTCACCCTGAAATTTCTGTGCTTAATCTTTTCAGTAACAATTCATTAAGAATTTAATTCTCCTGACATGTATGCACATAGGCGTAGTGTGACCAATTTTTTTTTCTGGGGCGGGGGGGGGGGGCACGGATAAGTGTAAACTGGTGTTTTCTTGGGTTGGGAGAGCATTTTTGAAAATATTTTTCCTGAAAAGGCACCTGTTCAGTTGCCATTGGTGCCAAACCTGTAAGGTGTGCCAGGATTTGTTGATTCACCTTAATGAACACAAAAAAAGCAACTCCTTTCGAAGCACCTCATGCATGGCCATCTTAGGGGGTGGGCCAACGGGGCTGGTGCCCAGGGCCCCTAACGTCCAAGGAGTCTTATGGGTTTACAAAAAGTTAAAATCTTTTACCACTCACCAGCAGGTTTTTTTATTTAAAGAAAAGAAGAAACACCAATCCAGAAAGTTGGAAGTTTTTTTGGCTTTTTTTTTTTTTTTAAACCTTGCTCATAGCTTCGATTTCCCGAGGAGGCAGGAAGAAAGTTCGGGTGGATCTTTTGTGACAAAATAAAAAACAAATCCGGCATCCCTCCCGATCTTAAATGCGGGTGAGGCCTGAGGGCCACGCACAAACTGCATTTTTTTCGGAATCATTTTTTAACTTTTAAACCGTCATTTGTGTTATATATATGAAGAAGCGCACGTATATTTATCACTAGGGTTTGCTCACCTGGGCTACTTTTATATATTTTTTTACATCGTCGCTGTTTACACAAATAACTGATGGGGGCTGCATATCCGCATTTTCGTCCGGTGCGTCATGTTTGAAAAGGGCGCTGGTTGGTATCTTTCTTCGGTTTCAATTTAATTTTCGTTTAATAATTTTTAAGATAGGGAAGAAATATTATATCTTCCAGCACCCATTTTCTTGTAATTTGCTGAACAGCAAAATGTGAATGCAATTTGGTACACTTTATGAAGTTCTACAAATTTTGTCATGTACCATTTTTCCAGTGATCGAAGTGGCACAGAGCTACTGCCGATATGGTCGACACCAAGATTTTAAATCGAAAGCCATTCTGCTTCAGTATGTTAAGTGCTCTGCTGCTACACTAAAACTGTAGTGTAACAGCAGAGCAATTAACGTCTTTTCAGTCCCGGCTGCTAATCATTTTTCAATTTTGCCATTAAAAATATCATTTGCTGATTTTTGCGTTAAAATTTGTGCTTTCAACCTAATTTCTTTACGTAGTTTGTGACGGGTTTATAATTTATTACATATCAGGATGGGTAAACAATGTTTTTTTTAACTGCCGGTATGCTCACTTCCATTTTGTTAACTACCAGTATGCCATACCTGCCCACTTCGAACACGGCATTTTTCGTTCAAGTGGTATTTAAAAAGTTACTGGATATTGAATATTGCTTCTCATAGGGGTAACATGGTAATGGTGGTGTATATAATAATTCTGATATATTGTATATATATATCCATATGTTGTATATGTTCTGTATATATATAATCGGGGGCCTCGAAAAATATGGCGGCCCAGGACCCCCAAAAGCGTTAAGACGGCACTGACCTCATGCTGTCATCTGATGATGAAACCCATCGTCCATCGTAAAGATGACTGCATGCTATTGCGCATGAATTTCTGCTGGAAAGCAGTCATAACAATGATGGCTATTACGTAGTGTTCCCTTCGCTGTATATCACACTTTATGGCATTTAAAAGGAGAACGACTAATTAGTTTTTCCAATTTTTAAGTGGGGAGAGGGGGGCACATGCCCTACTGTGCCTTCCCCATGTTACGCCTGTGTGTATGCTACATTAATAATTTCCTTTTTTTAAGGGTAAAAATAGTTTACAAGGACTGCATAGAATTATCCTATTTAGACAGACTCCATGAACACCCACTTCTTAATTTTTACCTTATTAAACTTTTTACTTAAGGTGCAAAACAATTTTCCTCTCTTCACTGCAAACCCATTTGAATAGCAAATTTAATCACATAATTATTATAAGGTGAAGAAAAGTAAAGAAAAATGTTATAATTATTTTTCTTTAAAAGAATGTCATCATAAACATTCAGGTTTTGTATATTTACTTCTGTTCAGTATGATTCATTTTGTTTATCGTATCACAGGCAAAGTTTTTTTTAGGAATGATTTTTATAAATGGATAACAGTTGGTATATTATTAGAAAATAGACCAATTTTAAAAATAGTAATCGCATTTGTTGTATTCTATTTTTAACTCATTAAAAGGCTTCTTTTCAAAGCCACACTCTGCAACTAAATGGAAAGCATTAAGTTTCAATATTTATTTTGATCCCATGTTCTTACCAAGAAATTTAGTCACTCATTGCTCAAAAATGAAGTACATTATTAAATAATTTTAAGTTTTTAGGTTACTGAATTTCAAGATCTATTTGGATCATTGGAATGCAAATTATAAAGCCCATGTCTCATTGAGAAAATATTTCCCCCTTTTTTTCCGGTAAGGTTTTGAGGGGCAAAATATTTTCTTTATTTTAATTTTTACTTTATACTGTAAGTTGATGTTTCAGTGATTGTAAACTGCATATTGGTCTCCAGTGTTTTTGCATAATGTAACCCATGTATGACTCTAAAACTTCCGAAATATCTAACATTAATGTTGACGTTAGCACAATGCAAAGCTTAACTTAAACTACGATACCCTTATTAATGAATCTTGAGCACCCCGTTCGTTCTTTTTTTTTTTGGGGGGGGTGAGGGGGGGGTGAAAGAGGTGTTTCGATTATTTCGTAAATACTTAAGTTATCTGCTTATAAAATATCGTTCAAGGAGTACACATAATGCTGACGAGCTGGGTCTGTGTCATAGAAAGATGTGCATTCTCGTCGTCCTTCCTCCCGAAAAGCGACGTGACATCCGATCGCAGCGCCATCTACCGCTTTCATGATTGCGGGCAGCAAGTTTTTCTGCGAGCACGACACACTAATTCTTCTAGGCACTGTAGTGTGAGATTTCCTATGTCGATTAGTGTACTTTGTTCCTATCAAAGCATGTAGAAAATACAAGGCCATTACATTAGAGAGATGAATTCCTTCTTTTAGTGACGTCACGTGGGAAACATGGGCTCCGATTGGTTTCCAACGCTATCTTATATGACGTCAAACACGACACCGACGTATCTGGACGTGTATCATGAGAATGACGTCACAAACGGCTGTAACTCATCTCTCTAGTGTCATGGTCTTGTGGTTTCTAGACGGCCTTGGTTCCTATGTTGACAGCTCACACTGTATAAATGCTTAAGATCCCTATGTGTCACCGGCGGTAAGATTCTCATGTGATCACTTTGTATTACATTTTATATATAATGTATATTTGTTTTCAATGGGGGATGTTGCCCTGATTTAACTCGCGTGATTTAGAACTATTAGAACACGATTTAGAACTATTAGAACACTATTTAGAACTATTAAAACACGTGTTTATGATATGATGATATTGAAATGGCATGAGCGATGGGCACATGGTGACACTGGTCGGGTGACTTACGGGTATCTTCTGGTGGTAAAAACCAAGCGATGCCTTTCTGATAGACTCCTAAATCAGTTTTTGATTGAGCATGGCATGACTCCAGCCCATTTCAATTGTTTCAACATTAGGAATTACACCTGTGTTTGTGGATCTGTTATTGCATCTATGTTCCATCTTGTGATGCAGTGCGAGGTATTAAGTGTCCATCATGCTGCGGTGCAGTTACCATGTGTAAATCAGCCTTTTCATACTTGGACAAACAGACACCGTACTGCAGTTTCCTACATGATCCGGAGACATGTAGTTTCCTACATGTGAGGAGGGGAGTCGGAGGAGGACTGGGAACTTTCATTTTGAGTTGTTTGTTTGTGTTATTTGAAATTATGTTGTAATTTTTAGTGAATTGTGTTATAATTTTTAGTGAGTTATGTTATAATTTTCAATGGTTATGTTGTAATTTTAGTGAATTATGTTGTAATTTCAGTGAATTATGTTGTAATTTTTAGTGAATTATGTTGCAATTTTTAGTGAATTATGTTGTAATTTTTAGTAAACTATGTTGTAATGTTTATTGAATTATGTTGTAATTTTTAGTGAAATGGATTTCTTAATCTGATTTAGTAATTCAATGGTCTACATAAGCTTGAATTGAATGGTGTACACAAGTTTGATTTTAATTTATTATTGGTTTTATAATATCATTGATCATATAATATTTTGGGTTTGACTTTTAACTTAATTTATAGCATTTGTTATTAATTATTTCTTTTTTTATATATAATTTCAGTTGATTTGGGACTTGGAAAATGTTGATATTCAATTACTGGTGTGATCACGTGGAGTTTAGTGTTGTGTTGTTCAATACTTTTTTTTTTGTTTAACATCCTTCTTTTGAAAGATTGTATTAATATGTGTATTTGGATTAGCGGGGCTTTTCCCCCGCACGTGATTGGTTCTACTAATCCCTGTGAAGCCAACTGGAGGTACAGGTTTTATAATAAATTACTATTACTATCAGTCTTCGAGAGTTTAACAATAAAGCTTATTTCAAAATAAACATCATCCGGATCTGACAATATTTGCATGTCTGGTATTTAGAATTGCAATGTTCTTACCTTTTAGTTTAGTAGCTTATTATTATAACCATACAGTTGTACATCCGATAACTCAAACGTAAACAGAGCGAATACATTATTCTTCAATAAATTTCTTTGGAATGTAGGAAGAAGAGGAACTTCTACCTTTCCCATATAAAAGCGACTGCATGAACTACACGCAAATATGGTTGGATAACGAGCGTACCGGACCAAGAAGTCAGGAAGTAAGTACAACCATTGTACACGTGGAATTGTTTGAAAATGAATTGTAAAATTATACACAGAGTAGCCACTTTATTAAGTACATCAAAGAGCCGCGGATAGTCTAGCGATCAACGCTATCGACTGCCACTTAAAAGTCCCAAACCACATCCTCCGAACGTCGGACAGGCACGTTAGGTCATCAGACCCCGCGTGCTGGTTATAAATAAGAGCGTCTTCCTCCTCCTTTCTACTTCACTTCCTTGTGACTTTCCTGCCAGACTCTCTAGTCCAAATCTCCTAGCTTCCTATACTTGTAAGGGTTGTTTAAGACCTGGGGTCAGACACTCCCTTCTTAAAATCCTCTACATAAATCTCTCAGATCTCTAAAAGGTGTGCCTAATAGTTATATAATTCAAAAAGGAATTCTGAGTAAGCGATGTACGACAAGGATTCTTAGGGTTAAATAAGTTATGAGTAGGGCAAAAATATGAAGCGAAAAATTCAGTTAGGAAATAAGTTCTCGTTGAAATACTTTTATTCCATTAAAAAGGAAGAACCGTCACACCGAATAAGAAACACAACGACACGAGTTAACCCTTTAAGTATCAGCGACTTGTCTAGCGCATATACAGCTTTCCTTCACTCAGTTTCAGTGACGCGATCAGCGCGTGTAAAGCTTTCCTTTACTCAGTGTCAGCGACGCGTCTGGCGCGTGTAAAGCTTTCCTTTACTCAGTGTGAGCCACGCGTCTAGCGCGTGCGAAGCTTTCCGTTACTCAGTGTCAGCAACGCGTCTAGCGTGTGTGAGGCTTTCCTTTACTCAATGTCAGCGACGCGTCTGGCACGTGTAAAGCTTCCCTTTACTCAGTGTCAGCAACGCGTCTAGCGTGTGTGAGGCTTTCCTTTACTCAATGTCAGAGACGCGTCTAGTGCGTGTGAAGCTTTCCTTTACTCAGTGTCAGCGACGCGTCTAGCGTGTGTGAGGCTTTCCTTTACTCAATGTCAGAGAGGCGTCTAGTGCGTATGAAGCTTTCCTTTACTCACTGTCAGCGACGCGTCTGGCGCGTGTAAAGCTTCCCTTTACTCATTGTCAGCGACGCGTCTGGCGCGTGTAAAGATTTTCTTTACTCAGTGTGAGCCACGCGTCCAGCGCGTGTGAAGCTTTCCTTTACTCAGTGTCAGCAACGCGTCTAGTGCGTGTGAAGCTTTCCTTTACTCAGTGTCAGTGACGCGTCTGGCACGTGTAAAGCTTCCCTTTACTCAGTGTCAGCAACGCGTCTAGCGTGTGTGAGGCTTTCCTTTACTCAGTGTCAGCGACGCGTCTGGCGCGTGTAAATATTTTCTTTACTCAGTGTGAGCCACGCGTCTAGCGCGTGCGAGGCTTTCCTTTACTCAGTGTCAGCAACGCGTCTAGCGTGTGTGAGGCTTTTCTTTACACAATGTCAGCAACGCGTCTAGTGCGTGTGAAGCTTTCCTTTACTCAGTGTCAGAGACGCGTAGAGCGCGTGCAATACGTTTCTCCAACTCAGTGTCGTGGACGTGCTACAAGCGTCCATGACACGTTCTGGAAATCTGTTTCCTTCTCCAGAAGTATTATCGACGCTTTGCACGCATTTAGGGGATGAGTTCATTTATATGCTGTAGTTTATCTATAGATGGCCATAGTTTGAAAAAGTTTTCGATAGACTGTAATAGTGATAACAGCGATGTCACTCAAGAATATAATGAAGAACTGTTCATCAGTAGCACAGCTGAGGGGGAAATTGATTTATTGGATAGTTCTCCTGAGAATGAAGATGGTCGGACAGGAACAGTTAGCCACTCTGGACCTCTGTTTGCTTCTCGTTGCATGCCTGGAATTACTGCAGGTGATTTCCCTGAGGATTCAACATCTATAGAATACTTTAATCTTTAGCTCAAATACAAGTGTTATTTGATGACGAATTGTTACAACTCATTGCTAATGAAACCAACAAAGAGGCAGAACACATTGAGAACTGGTACACTGAAACCAAATTCAAGAATACTAAAGTGGAAAGAGACAAATATTTCAAAGATAAGAACTTTCTTTGCTATTGGGTTGTCGGAAAAGTCATGACGTATTTTGGCACCCGATGGCAGTTGGGCGGTTTTTGAAGTACGAGAGGCATGCGCAGCTCTGTTATCGCTATGGCATTCGACAGGTGCTAGTTCTAGATGCAGTCTAAAAGGAACAGTGAGCGATTTGGTTGATTTGCGGAGATTTGACATCAAGTTGAAGATGGAAGACCAAACTGTGCATTTTCGCCATATTTTACTCTTTCACTTCCGTAAAGCGAAGAACGCCCGTCAAGCTTGTGAAAAGTTGCGTAAAGTGTACGGTGATAATGCTCTACAAGAACGTCAGTGCCAGCGGTGGTTCGCAAAATTCCGTGCTGGTGATCTCGACCTCAACGATGCTCCTCGGTCCGGGAGGCCAACCGAGGTTGATGACGACCAAATCAAGGCATTGATCGAGTCAAACCCATGTTACACGACACGAGAGATTGCAGACACAATTCACATACATCATTTAATCGTTCACGACCACCTGAAGAAGCTGGGATACGTAAGCAAGCTCGATGTGTGGGTTCCTCATGAACTCAAAGAAGCTCAATTGACGGCGCGTATAAACATCTGCGATATGCTCATTAAACGTGAGGAAAACGATCTCTTTTTAAAGCGACTGATAACTGGTGACGAAAAGTGGATTGTGTACAACAATGTGCTGCGCAAACGCTCTTGGTCCCGACGTGCTGCTCCGCCTCAAAGGACATCCAAAGCAGACATTTATCAGCGGAAGGTTCTGGTCTCAGTGTGGTGGAATTTTATTGGTGTCGTGTTTTTTGAGCTCCAACCACGAAACCAAACAATCAATTCGAATGTGTACTGTCGGCAATTGGACAGTTTGAACGAACCCGTCATCCAGAAACGTCCAGAGCTCGTTTATCTTAAAGGTGTTATGTTTCATCACGACAACGCGAGACCACACACAAGTTTGATCACCCGCCAAAAATTATTGGAGCTTAGGTGGGATGTGTTGCCACACCCAGCATACTCACCTGACCATGCGCAGTCAGACTTCCACTTGTTTCGCTCTCTTCAACGTCCTTATGTGGTATAACGTTCAATTCAGATGAGGCTGTAAATCAGCACCTTGTACAGTTTTTCGCCCCGAAAGACAGGTCCTTCTATGAACGAGGCATTCTGCAGCTCACTGAAAGATGGCAAAAGGTTATCGAACAAAACGCGCATTATATCATTGATTGATCTTTGTTCGTTCTATCAATAAATGATCTTTACAAAACATGGCGCTAAAATACGTCATGACTTTTCCGACAACCCAATATGTTCTTTTACAGAGAATTGCATGTTACATATGCTACTTACATTTCCGACACTGAGAAGTATGTATGCCTACTTTAGAACCAGACACTGAAAGAGTTAAACAATTGATCAGTATAAAACAGATAATGTGAAATCTTCAAACAAATAACAAAAACTTTTTATTTGGATAGCTCCTTAGTATTTAGACTCGACGACAATCTTTTAGCTCAAATGCAAGAAATATTATGACGACAGATCATTAGACCACACCTCTTTAACAGTAGTACAACATCGTGCATGTACACTGATGACCAAAATGTAAAGGTGAGGTATATTTGAACTAGTAAAAATCGGGAAACAGAAGTTTGTCAGCTTTAAGTACACTGAGAAAAACGTTTTATTAATTCAAAAAAATTTTTTGTTGAATATTATTGTTGATTTAACAAAATGTATTGTTATCACACTAAACGCTTTGTTCATTTAACAAAATGATTAGGTCGATTTTTGGGAATTGGTTTGATCCAACAAAACATATTGCTATCATGGCGAAATGTTTTGTTGCCGCAACAAAGCATATTGTTATCACGACACAATATGTTTTGTTGCAGCAACGAAACACTTTGTCATGATAACAATGTTTTGTTGCAGCACCGAAACATTTTGTCATGATAACGATATGTTTTGTTGCAGCAACGAAGCATTTTGCCATGATAACGATATGTTTTGTTGCAGCAACGAAACATTTTGTCATGATAACGATATGTTTTGTTGCAGCAACGAAACATTTTGTCATGAAAACAATATGTTTCATTGCAGCAACGAAACATTTTGTCATGATAACAATATGTTTTGTTGCAGCAACGAAACATTTTGTCATGATAACAATATGTTTTATTGCAGCAACGAAATATTTGTCATGGTAACAATAGGTTATCATGACAAAATAAAAAAACAGCAACGATGCATTTTGCAATGATAACAATATGTTTTGTTGCAACAACGAAGCATTTTGCATGATAACAATATTTTTGTTGCAGCAACGAAGCATTTTGCATGATAACGATATGTTTTGTTGCAGCAACGAAGCATTTTGTCATGATAATAATATGAATATGTTTTATTGCAGCAACGAAATATTTGTCATGATAACAATAGGTTATCATGACAAAATAAAAAACAGCAACGAAGCATTTTGCCATGATAACAATATGTTTTGTTGGATCAAACCAATTCCCCAAAATCGACCTAATCATTTTGTTAAATGAACAATACATTTTGTGTGATAGCAATACATTTTGTTAAATCAACAATAATTTTAAACAAAATAATCTTGCAAATTCAACAAAATTTTTTGTTGACTGTATGTCGACAAAATTTTTTGTTGAATTAACAAAACGTTTTTCCCAGTGTAGTATCAATGGTAATACAGGTTGTTTCACTAAGTAGTTCCCCCATAGAATCAGTCATATTTTGCAACACATTCTACTTACAAACATGATATGTGGTTTACAACGTACCTTACTTCATGTTAATGTACGCCATTCACAATAAATGCTGCAAATGTTCTCCGCCGACATCCACACACAGTCTCGAACGCGAAGCTGCATATTATCAAATGTCCTCCGCAGCATGCCGGCATCAATACTCCGGCTTGCTGCACTGATGTTGCTTTCTAAGTCTTCTAACGTGCGAAGCTTATTGCTCTAAACCATGCTTCGTCAGTGAGTCATGTGAAAACCCAATTGTTCGGAATTGCGAGTAAAAATGTCAGGAACCAGGGACAATAAGGTACACGCTTTTCAAGATCCGGTTCTTGAAACTGTTGAACAGCTACCGAATGGTACGGATGAAACAACGCGTTCTTCGGGGCACTTTGGCAGGTGAAAACGGAATGCTCAGTTTCTTTCTTTTTTTTTTTATTGGAGGTTTAACGACCACCGTGAGCAACTCAATGGGCTATAAGCAGTCGCCCGTCCCTAATTTAGGGTCACTGGTTCCAGGGAAGGGAGAGAGCCAGTGCCGTAAGACAAACACAACACCCATGCCTGACCGGGATTCGAACCCGGACCCCTTACGGACGAATGATCAGAGGCCAGCGCCTTTGACCACTGCGCCACCGGGGCGGCCGTAGCGACTTCTTCGGTGATGCCAGCAGCATGTGCTTCACCTCTTCGATTTTTTCTTCCGCTATAAAAGGGCGTCCGTCACTGTATTGGTTCAAAACACTGCTCGTGGTTAAAAATTTGTTCGCTAACCTGTCGATTGTATCGTGCATTTTTTTATTGGGGGTTTAACGACCACCGTCAGTAACTCAATGGGCAATAAGCAGTCGCCCGTCTCTAATTTAGGGTCACTGGTTTCAGGGAAAGGAGAGAGCCAGTGCCGTAGGACAAACACAACATCCATTGATTGATTGGAGGTTTAACGACCACCGTGAGCAACTCAATGGGCTATAAGCAGTCGGCCGTCCCTAATTTAGGGCCACTGGTTCTAGGGAAGGGAGAGAGCCAGTGCCGTAGGACAAACACAACATCCATTGATTGATTGATTGATTGATTGGAGGTTTAACGACCACCGTGAGCAACTCAATGGGCTATAAGCAGTCGCCCGTCCCTAATATAGGGTCACTGGTTCCAGGGAACGGAGAGAGCCAGTGCCGTAAGACAAACACAACATCCATTGATGGATTGTAGATTTAACGACCACCGTGAGCAACTCAATGGGCTATAAGCAGTCGGCCGTTCCTAATTTAAGGCCACTGATTCTAGGGAAGGGAGAGAGCCAGTGCCGTAGGACAAACACAGCATCCATTGATTGATTGATTGATTGATTGATTAGAGGTTTAACGACCACCGTGAGCAACTCAATGGGCTATAAGCAGTCGCCCGTCCCTAATATAGGGTCACTGGTTCCAGGGAACGGAGAGAGCCAGTGCCGTAAGACAAACACAACATCCATTGATGGATTGTAGATTTAACGACCACCGTGAGCAACTCAATGGGCTATAAGCAGTCGGCCGTTCCTAATTTAAGGCCACTGGTTCCAGGGAAGGGAGAGAGGCAGCGCCTTAGGACAAACACAACATCCATGCCTCACCATGATTTGAACCCGGACCTATCTCGAACGAATGATCAGAAGCCATTGCTTAGACCACTGCGCCATAGGGCGGCTCTCCAGAAATTTGCTCTGTGTTACCTTTATGGACTTTGTTATCCAATAACTTTTCACCATGAACACCCACTTCTCAACGGTATATACAGACATCCTGAAAGACGTCCAACAACACAGTGAAGCACTGCAGATTATCTGGTGGGTGAAGTCACGATGTCACAATGAGTCATCGTCATATCAGGAAATTCATTCCCACGCATTTCTCAAGGATCAAGGTCACTTGTAAACAAAATGTTGTGTTTCTATGCAGAGTGGGAAGGAAACAATAGTTGGTTCTTCCGAAGGGCGGAATACCTAGTGAAAAACCCTGTAGCAACAATAAAATGATGCTCACGGCATCAGAAATCATGAGTAATATGTAATAAGAACCGAAACAGACGAAAATATTACGAAGTAGGTACAAGATCACCTGTCATCTAGTGCTACTCTTTCATGTATACTGCATAAGCAGAGCACAGGTATAAATCCTCAGTAGGGGATATATCCACATCGCACAGAAGTGCATGTTTGACACCGGTATATCATACCGGGCACCAAGTGATTCAGGAAATGTTGGGGTAAATTGTCTTGTGGTGGATTCAGTACTCCAACACGTCTCCACCTGAGCATTTCTGCATGTTCGATAGACTGAGATCAGGGGATGCGGCGTCCTTTTCACTCCACGGTTATCCTCAGTAGGCAATACTTCACCCACGTCTGCTGTACTTTGAGGACGGGCGTTATCGTTCAATACAATGAAATCTGCGCCAACAGCAATACGAAACAGTAGAATGTGGAGAAGAGTCACACTTCTGCAGTAACGCTGCCAAGTAATTACCCTTTGATCGATCCATTACATGCAGCTCGATAAGTCCGTTGACCACCATACCGGCCTACACAAGGACGTCACGACTATCAACAATCTTTTAACTCAAATACAGAATGGTTCGCCAAACATGAAGAAAACTTGAAGTATCTTATTCCGTATTTAATGGTGTAACAATTTGTAAAAAACACACAACGATTAAATGCCGAACTTTCACACCCCGAATGGGAGGTTTTCTTAAGTCTAGTGAACACAAGAATGTCTTTGGGAACGACGATAATTTGAAACCTTAGAGCGCTTATCTACTGCAGTTGATATTGCGTCTCACGGAAAGTGGTGTATCGCGACCTACCTTTCAAACGACATTTTCCCTCTTTCCTCCTAATATCCTATAATCTTCCACGCAGCCATGAGTTCGAGGGAAGGGCTCTCATTGCAAGCGCTGGGGTGCATGAATATTTCGATGTTTTCTCTAGTCAGTGTTCCTCTGCAGTCAGTGTATAGAACGATCCTCTTCATGTTTTTCCACACCGGTACGGCGGGATATTGGGCTACTTCTTTGCATAGCGCTGTTTGTGTTTTGCCTGCTTTAATGTCCCTCATGTGTGCTTTCCCCTTAATTGTAAGGGATCTCTTGGTCATTCCGATGTATGATCGAGACAAGCCATCTGTATACTCCAATGGTATCTCATACACACCAGCTCCAGAATTAATGTCGGGGTCCTTATGCATTTTTGTTGTTGCTGCGGCAATGGACATCGGGGATTTGATTACAATCCGTAATCCATAGCGCTTCATAAGGTTCTTGAACACTAACAAAGATTTCGGGAGGTATGAGATGGATCCAGCAAACTGTAAGTTGTCGGCTCTTGGGCGTGGTGTCTTGTGGTTCCTTGTTATCATCTTGTGTGAGATGGATCCAGCAAACTGTAAGTTCTCGACTCTTGGGCGTGGTGTCTTGTGGTTCCTTGTTATCATCTTGTGTGAGATGGATCCAGCAAATTGTAAGTTGTCGACTCTTGGGCGTGGTGTCTTGTGATTCCTTGTTATCATCTTGTGTGAGATGGATCCAGCAAACTGTAAGTTATCGACTCTTGGGCGTATTGTCTTGTGGTTCCTTGTTATCATCTTGTGTGAGATGGATCCAGCAAACTGTAAGTTATCGACTCTTGGGCGTGGTGTCTTGTGGTTCCTTGTTATCATCTTGTGTGAGATGGATCCAGCAAACTGTAAGTTATCGACTCTTGGGCGTGGTGTCTTGTGGTTCCTTGTTATCATTTTGTGTGAGATGGATCCAGCAAACTGTAAGCAAACTATCAAATTAAACTGTAAGTTATCGACTCTTGGGCGTGGTGTCTTGTGGTTCCTTGTTAGCATCTTGTGTGAGATGGATCCAGTAAACTGTAAGTTGTCGACTCTTGGGCGTGGTGTCTTGTGGTTCCTTGTTATCATCTTGTGTGAGATGGATCCAGCAAACTGTAAGTTGTCGGCTCTTGGGCGTGGTGTTTTGTGGTTCCTTGTTATCATCTTGTGTGAGATGGATCCAGCTAAACTGTAAGTTGTCGACTCTAGGGCGTGGTGTCTTGTGGTTCCTTGTTATCATCTTGTGTGAGATGGATCCAGCAAACTGTAAGTTGTCGACTCATGGGCGTGGTGTCTTGTGGTTCCTTGTTATCATCTTGTGTGAGATGGATCCAGCAAACTGTAAGTTGTCGACTCATGGGCGTGGTGTCTTGTGGTTCCTTGGTATCATCTTGTGTGAGATGGATCCAGCAAAATGTAAGTTGTCGACTCTTGAGCGTGGTGTCTTGAGGTTCCTTGTTATCATCTTGTGTGAGACGGATACAGCAAACTGTAAGTTATCGACTCTTGAGCGTGGTGTTTTGTGGTTCCTTGTTATCATCTTGTGTGAGATGGATCCAGCAAACTGTAAGTTGTCGACTCTTGGGCGTGGTGTCTTGTGGTTCCTTGTTATCATCTTGTGTGAGATGGATCCAGCAAACTGTAAGTTGTCGGCTCTTGGGCGTGGTGTTTTGTGGTTCCTTGTTATCATCTTGTGTGAGATGGATCCAGCTAAACTCTAAGTTGTCGACTCTAGGGCGTGGTGTCTTGTGGTTCCTTGGTATCATCTTGTGTGAGATGGATCCAGCAAAATGTAAGTTGTCGACTCTTGAGCGTGGTGTCTTGAGGTTCCTTGTTATCATCTTGTGTGAGACGGATACAACAAACTGTAAGTTATCGACTCTTGGGCGTGGTGTCTTGTGGTTCCTTGTTATCATCTTGTGTGAGATGGATCCAGCAAACTGTAAGTTGTCGACTCTTGGGCGTGGTGTCTTGTGGTTCCTTGTTAGCATCTTGTGTGAGATGGATCCAATAAACTGTAAGTTGTCGACTCTTGGGCGTGGTGTCTTGTGGTTCCTTGTTATCATCTTGTGTGAGATGGATCCAGAGTCCGTTTCGAGAATCCAGCAGTGACCCCTTTGTTGTTGATGTTTGATATCTCTCTGTCCCTCGTTCCTTTGGTGGAGCAAATCGTGATTGCTTTACTGAAGTGGGTACGGAATGCCGCCATTTTATATGAGCTAGGGGATGCGGAATTAGGGGCATGACATTTGTCACTGTTGTAGGTTTGAAATATACGTAGAGCATAGGCTGCCATTTTGGGATCTGCTTATCTCAGCTTCAAGAAACGGTAGCTTCCCGTCTATTTCCTTTTCACAAGTGAATCTAATGGAGTTGGAACTCCTCGAGAACTCCTTCGCTGTCGGAACTCCTCGTGGTCTCTGTCATTATGTTGCCAAATTAAGAATTCTGGAGCTGGGGTGTATGAGATACCATTGGAATATCCAGATGTCTTGTCTCGATCTTACATCGGAATGACCAAGAGATCCCTTACAATTAGGGGGAAAGAACACACAAGGGACATTAAAGCACGCAAAACACAAACAGCGCTATGAAAAGAAGTGACGCTGTACCGGTGTGGAAAAGCATGAAGACTATCGCTACATACACTGACTATAAAGGAACACTGACTAGAAGAAGCATCGAAATATTCACACACACCAACCCTTGCAACGAGAGCCCTTCTCTCGAACTCTCGACTGCGTGGAAGATCCTACTGACATAGGATATTAGGGGAAAAGAGACAATGTTTGAAAGGTAGGTAGCGAGACACCACCTTCCGCGAGACGCAATATCACTTGGACATGCAGTAGATACGAGGCTCCAAGATTTCAAATTATCGTCGTTCCCGAAGATATTCTTGTGTTCACTGGCCTTGAGAAAGCCTCCCGTTCGGAGTGTGAAAGCTCGGCATTTAATCCTTGTGTTTTTTTTTATAAATTATTACACCAATAAATACGGAATGAAATACTTCAAGTTGTATAATACTAAGGTGTCAGTTCCATTATTGTAATGAAGTAAACTTTTAGATATTGCACTGGACTCCAAATTACTCAGACATCAATCCAGTCTAGTATCTTTGGTTTGTGTTAGAACAGCAACTCCGATTTGCGGAAGCTCAACCACGTAACTACAAGTGTTAAAGGATCTCATGGTAACGCATTGGTATACCAGATATCACAAGATACCTTTAGAAATCTTGTAGCGTCTATCCAGTCCAGTCTAGTATATTTGGTTTGTGTTAGAACAGCAAATCCGATTTTCGGAAGCTCAACCACGCAACTACAAGTGTTAAAGGATCTGATGGTAACGCATTGGTATAATAGATACCACAAGATACCTTTAGAAATCTTGTAGCGTCTATCCAGTCCAGTCTAGTATCTTTGGTTTAAGTTAGAACAGCAAATCCGATTTGAGGAAGCTCAACCACGTAACTACAAGTGTTAAAGGATCTGATGGTAACGCACTGGTACACCAGAGACCCATTTGCTTTAATGTATGTCATGTCTACAATTTAGTTGATATTTGTAAATATTCATCTTGTACACTGGTGTGCAAAAATTAAGGACGAAGAGGAGAAATTAGCATAACAGCGGAACGAGCAGGCAGAACGGACCGAAAGACCACTCAGGAGATAGACCAGGATTCGGTACGGTAGGGCATGCGCATATATGCAGCATGACGTAGCGGGGGAGTGTCGTAAGGGTATAAAGCACACGGACGGTGTACGCTCAGCAATTCGGTGAAAGCTATTGCACGGTGTACATCGGTTTTGACGACGTCGAGTTGCTGCCGCCGTGTGATATGGTCAACAGGCAATCCAGTAGACGACATCTGGATGACTTTACCCGACGTCGCGTTATTGGGAAGTTGAAAGAAGGTCGAAGTGTGACTAGTGTGGCCGAGGAGTTCGGGATCGCTCACAGCATCGTTTCACGAGCTTGGAGAGCATTTTAAATGACAGGAACAGCTGTCCGAGAGTTTAGCAGTAGTCGTCCACGAGCAGCCACGGCGGCGGACGACCGGTATATTGTCCTACAGGTGAGAAGACACAGACGGCAGACAGCGGGAGAAATTGCAAGCCACATGCAACCAACAACTGGACGTCCGTTATCGTGTTTTACCGTGGCCAAGAAGGATACACAATGAAGGTCTATTTGCACGACGACCAGTGCGGTGTGTGTCATTAACGCCTGCTAATCAGAGACGGTGGTTAGTGTGGTGCCAGGAACACAACAACTGGACACATCAGCAATAGGGTAGAGTTCTCTTTTCGGATGAGAGCCGATTTAGTCTGACGAGCGATTCTGGACGTATACACATCTGGAGAGAGCAGGGAACACGCAATCACACTTCCAACATAAACGAAAGGGACCGGTTTGGAGGTGGCGGAGTTCTCGTTTGGGGCGGTGTCATGCTTGGTAGCCGTACTGACCTCCACATCTTCCAAGGAGGTTCAGTCACTGGTGTCCGCTATTGTACCGAGGTTCTCCTGCCTCACGTGCGTCTGTTTAGAGGTGCTGTGGGTCCTGAGTTCTTCTTCATGGACGACAACGCTACACCTCATCGTACAGTGGCTGTCGCAAAGCTGTTGGAGAATAAAGATATTCAACGCATGGATTGGCCCGCAAGGTCCCCGGACCTAAATCCAATCGAACACGTGTGGGACCTTCTCGGAAGACGCTTGGCAGCACGTTACCAGCCACCAGCAACGATTCCGCAGCTGCGATTGGCGCTACAAGAGGAATGGGCCGCGATGCCTCAACACCTCCTTGACAACCTCGTCCTCAGCATGGATAGACGTTGTAAATCCTGCAACGCAGTCAGGGGTGATCATATCCCCTACTAAAGACTGGATTTTTCTTGGCAGCCGCCTGTCACATGGACGTTTCTGTCTTCTGTCCAGTTGTGCTCGAAGCTATCTTTTCAATAAAGTGCCTTTTTATCCTTTGTATTCCATGTTTAGACGGTTTTGCTCACTTGTCCCATATTCTTACATCTTAGGGATCTTATGGTATGATTTGAGTCGATGTGGAGCACTTTTGCACTACGTTACATTCGAAAAACCGTCTCTTCCTTAATTTTTGCACGCCAGTGTATATAAAGCATGTGGTTAGAATTTCTACAAGAACATTAACTGTATTTGTTTTACAAAGAACAAAATTATAAACGCAAATTTCTGCATCTGTTTGAAATATAGATGTATTAAACATCTTGTTAACATTCGATTAAATGATAAAACTGTTTTATTTTGTTACAGACGTGCAAGCAGCAATGCGTATATAATTTGGGAATGCAAAAGTGTGGTTGCTCTTTCAAAGCGGTGAATTACCCATACAATGAAAGCATATGCTTCGCCGGTAAGTAACAGAAATCATCAGTTGACAACAGATTTTTAGGTAACTAAATAGTCTCACATATAAAAGAACATATTTCCCAAACTTCCGTAATAAATACATACACCGAGAGACCACCACTGAATCATGATCACCCCTATAAAAAGTGGATGAGGCCCGTTGACCACGGGAATTCCAAGTCGGCGTGATTAGTTGACCGACGTGGCACATATAAGGTACGACTGGGGTAGTAGGGAGTAAAATTCGAAGAGTGATGGGTAAATGGAAGGATTTATCTGACTTTGAGGAAAGAGAGATTGTGATAGCTAAGAGAGAGAGGGTGCCTCCATTTTTCAAAGGCAGAGCTGGTTATTTGTTCGCGAGCCACAGCTGTAGTCAAAGTGAACCAGGACTGGCGTAGAAAATGGTCAAACAATTAAACACTCGGATGCAAAACTACACAAAAGGCCGATGTGAGATGTGAGCTCTGGGTCCGACTACACGTACAGGCCAACAACGCAGCACTGGTCAACAGTTGACTGTCCAATATACACTGGCGGAAAGTGAAAAAAGAACACCAACATATGTTAATGGGGTCGAGTTTACGTAGGTGTCATGTTAATTTCGGGACCACCCGGTGAGCGCTTACGCCACGCCAAGGCATAACATGCAAATTATCGTTAATGGTATTTAAGGAGTACGGCGAAGTGAATGCAATCAGTCGTCGGCTTACGGACACGTGCGAAGACCCTGAAGAAGCTGCAATGCCTGGACATGGAAGACGCGTACGATTTCAGCAGTTATCGGACTTTACGCGAGGTCGTCTAGTCGGACTCCCCGAGGCCGGGTGTTCGTATCGTCGTATTGAGGAGCGAATTGGACGGGAAGTATCGGTGGTGGTACGATGGTGGCGTAGATGGTCCGAGGAACATTCCCACAGGAGAAGACGTGGAACCGGGAGTCGCAGACGGACTGATGAGCGGACCGATCGACGCATAAGAAGAGCGGCGTTGTCAAGCAGAACATCCACTGCGACGCAAATCCGAGCTGCCGTTGCACCTGAGGTGATTGTGCGAACAATCCGGAACCGTCTACTGGATGCAGGACTACGTGCACGTGTGCCTCTGGCATGTGTACCTCTGACTCCAGCCCACCGTCAGGAACGGCTGCAGTGGTGTCGCCAACAACTGCATTGGAGAACGCAATGGCAATCTGTCGTGTTCAGCGATGAAAGCAGATTCTGCTTGGGAGCCTCCGACGGCCGCATGCGTGTTCGCAGGCGCACAGGGGAGCGTCTCCACCCTTCTTGCATCCGCCAGCGACACACTGGGCCTACACGCGGTCTCCTGGTGTGGGGATCGATCAGCTGTCACTCCCGTACACAACTAATGTTAGTACCGGGTACGTTAAACAGCACCTCCAACATCAACAACATCATTCAGCCCGTTGTTGTGCCATTTGTAAGGTCGGTCCATCGTGGTGTTTTCCAGCAAGATAACGCACGCCCACACACGGCACGTGCAACGCAACATGCACTTCAGCGTGTGAGACGACTTCCATGGCCTGCACGTTCACCGGATTTGTCCCCCATTGCGCACGTGTGGGATTTTATGGGACAACGACTTATCCGGTCTCCACGGCCATCCACGACCATCCACGATTTACGCGTCCAAGTTGAGGATGCTTGGAACTCAATACCCAAACTAACATCCAACATCTGTACAACAGACTCCATGCCAGAACTGCACAGTGTGACGCAGTTAATGGCGGTTCAACCTCGTACTAACCATGTTACATGGAAATGTTATTTTTCAGTTTACCAGCAAATACAGCTGTATTTTTCCATAATGTTTTGAATACGTTATCCTCTGTATTCCGTTATTATGCTGTATAAATTTCGTTGGTATCAGACGTCTCCTTCTTGGTGTTCTTTTTTCACTTTCCGCCAGTGTAACAGAGGTCAACCGGGAAGAGTATCTGTCATGACCATGCTTCGCACGTTTGGACTCTAACAGCAGACGACCCGATAGACATTTACTCTTAACCACGGTTCATCTGCGGAAAGACTTGCCTGGTGAAAAGATCATGGTAGTTGGACGTCGGATGGCTGGAAAAAAGTGTTCTGTTGTGACGATTCGATGAGTTTTCCCTTCCAATCCGTGGATTGTTGTGTTCGTATTTGGAGCAAACAACATGCGGCACTGGATGCATCCTGCACGGTTTCAACGATGCAAGCAGGTTCAGGCGGTTGTATGGTGTAGGACATGTTTTCCTTGCGGGAACGTGGATTCCTGGTGCATGTGGAGCAACGTATGACTTGTGCCCACTATCGTGAATTGTTTCATGACTCTGAACGCTCTGCAATGTTGCAGTTTTACCCCAATGGAGGCGGTATCTTCCAAAATAACAAAACGTTAATCCACTGGGTCCAACGTTGAACAGGAATGGTTTGAGGAACACAGTTCAGACTTCCAGCATATCAATTGGCCTCCGAACTCCCCCGATATCAATCCCATAGAGCACTTGTGAGACACCATGGAACGGCATATCAGGCGTCTGGATACACCAATGCTCCCCATACCTGCATTGAAGGCCGCATTACACAGCTTGGTTATTCGCATCGGAGAGGATTCAAAAGACATGCTTACACTGACGGAAAAAAATCCCAACACCACGAAAAAATAGTTGTAGGGAATGAAATGACGGCAATACATTTGTATAGGTAACATATTTAATCGATTAAGGTTTCAAGATCACAGCTTAATGTAAGCGCGAGAAAAGCCATTTAAAATGTGAAATGCTGGTACATTAATAACCGGTGGAACTACCAGAATGTTGAATGCAAGCACGCAAACGTTCATGCATTGTGTCGTACAGGTGCTGGATGTCAGTTTGTGGGATGGAGTTCCATGCTTGTTGCACTTGGTCGGTCAATACAGGTACGGTTAATGCTGGTTGCGGGTGAAGCTGGAGTTGTCGTCCAATGATGCCCCATACGTGCTCGATTGGAGAAAGATCTGGTGATCTAGCAGGCCACGGCAACATGTCGACACTCTGTAGAGCATGTTGGGTTACAACAGCGGTATGCGGGCGAGCGTTATCCTGTTGGAAAACACCCCCTGGAATGCTGTTCATGAATGGCAGCACAACAGGTTGAATCACCAGACCGACGTACAACTGTGCCGTCAGGGTGCGGGGGATAACCACGAGAGTGCTCCTGCTGTCATAGGAAATTGCTCCCCAGACCATAACTCCTGGTGTAGGTCCAGTGTGTCTCGGCCGCAGACAGGTTGGTTGCAGGCGCTCACCTGGCCTCCTTCTAACCAACACACGGCCATCACTGGCACCCAGGCAGAACCGTCTTTCATCAAAAAACACAACAGATCTCCACTCCGTCCTCCAATGAGCTCTAGCTTGACACCACTGACGTCGAAAACGGTAGTGGTTTGGAGTAAGTGGAATGCACGCTACAGGGCGTCTGGCTCGGAGCTGTCCTTCAAATAACCGATTTGTAACAATTCGTTGTGTCACTGTGGTGGCAACTGCAGCTCGAATTGTTGCCGGAGACGCGGTACGATGTGCCACGGCCATACGCCGTACACGGCGGTTTTCCCTCTCAGTAGTGCCACGTGGCCGGCTGGAACCCGGTCTTCTTGAGGCAGTACCTTCCCTTGACCCCCGCTGCCAACAATCATGCACAGTGGCTACATTCCTGTCAAGTCGTTCTGCAATATTGCGGAAAGAAAATCCACCTTCTCCACCTATTACACGATGTCGTTCAAACTCCGTGAGCTGTTGATAATGGCTTCTTCGTCTTCTTAAAGGCATTCTTGATTAACATCAACACCCTACGTCGAATCTCAACGATAACTAACGCTCACGAACGTTACAGCGCGTATTTACAGCAAACCTGCTTTGCATGTTCCGAGGGGCGCTACTAGCGCCACACGTATGCGCCGAGCGCGAAATTTGCATAGACGTCATCTTACAGATGTACTCTCACAGTCTACCAACTGACGTTTATCAAACGCAACCCCTTCTTGGTGTTACGATTTTTTTTATTTCCGTCAGTGTATTACAATCGATAATTTGGCGTTATCTGTGTCATGTTAGATATTTTTTCTGCAGCTCCTGTAATCGTTTCTCGGAGAATTAAGGTCCTGTTCGGAAGAAAAAATAATATACAGACAAGCCGATCAACATCAATTTTTTTTTCGCTCGCTGTACATACGCCGATGAGCCATTACATTGGGACTACCCCCAACCCAGAGAAATGAGCGCGCCTGGAGACCGAAAGGTGACGCAGGTGAAGTTCACAGAACACTATTTATACAACCCGAAGACCAGTTTTTGCTTAGTAGAGGGTTCGGAGTGAGAATGGGAAAAGCTACTGATTTATCGGAGTTTGATAAATGACGAATTAAGATGGCACGGCGCCTCAGAACTACTATCTTGGAAACGGCGCGGGTTGTGGGTTCTTTATGTACCGCTGTAATGAGTGCGTATCAAAGGTGGTGCACAGATGGCCAAACGACAATCCGTCGTCCAGCAGTGGGTTGTCCGCAGTTCATTGATGTTAGAGGGAAGCGGAGACGGTCGTGCCTTGTTCACAGCGACCGCAGGGCTACAGTGCGACAAATCCCCCGCAGCTACAACAGTGGTGATCAGGGAAATGTGTCACAGCACATAGTTCATTGCAGTCTTCTGCGCATGGGCCTGCGTAGCCAAAGACCCAGCCGACTCCCGATGCTCACTGCACGTCATCGCCAACAACGCATGAAATAGGCCCAAAATAATCGAGATTGGGCCGTGGATGATTAGAAGAAAGTGGCGTGGTTTGACGAATCATGATTCCTGGTGCATCGTGTAGACGGCCGAGTGCGGATACGCCGATTACCAACGGAGGCTTTGGCAACTGGATGCACTGTTGGGCGGAGACAGGCCGGCAGCGGCGGTGTTATGCTGCGGATGATGTTTCCTTCGGATACTTTTAGGCCCCATTATTCCAGTAGCACAATCCCCAACAGCTGCCAGGTATCTGAACGTCGTTGTGGGCCAAGTTCACCCATTCATTGCAACTGCGTTTCCTGCTGGTGATGGCCATTACCAAAAGGATAATGCGCAATGCCACACTGCCAGAATCGTCAAGGAGGGGTTCGAGGAACACGCTGATGACTTTCAGTTAATGCCCTGGCTTCCAAATTCACCTGCCATGAACCTAATCGAATATTTCTGGTCCGACGTGGCAAAGCAGGCTCGCGTTAAATCACCACTACCCCGAAATGTACGGATACTGGAGGACCCGCTGTTGACATTATGGTACCAGTTAGCTCAGGGTACTTATCGCCACCTCATTGAATCGATGCCTCGCCAAGTAGCCACTGTTTTGCTGGCTGAAGGAAACTAGAGGACCCGCTGTTGACATTAGGGTACCAGATAGCTCAGGGTACTTATCGCCACCTCATTGAATCGCTGCTTCGCCAAGTAGCCACTGGTTTGCTGGCTGAAGGAAACTGGAGGACCCGCTGTTGACATTAGGGTACCAGATAGCTCAGGGTACTTATCGCCACCTCGTTGAATCGATGCCTCGCCAATAGCCACTGTTTTGCTGGCTGAAGGAAACTGGAGGACCCGATGTTGACATTATGGTACCAGTTAGCTCAGGGGTACTTATCGCCACCTCATTGAATCGATGCCTCGCCAAGTAGCCACTGTTTTGCTGGCTGAAGAAAACTAGAGGACCCGCTGTTGACATTACGGTACCAGATAGCTCACGGTACTTATCGCCACCTCATTGAATCGATGTCTCGCCAAGTAGCCACTGTTTTGTTGGCTGAAAGAAACTGAAGGACCCGCTGTTGACATTAGGGTACCAGATAGCTCAGGGTACTTATCGCCACCTCATTGAATCGCTGCTTCGCCAAGTAGCCACTGGTTTGCTGGCTGAAGGAAACTGGAGGACCCGCTGTTGACATTAGGGTACCAGATAGCTCAGGGTACTTATCGCCACCTCGTTGAATCGATGCCTCGCCAATAGCCACTGTTTTGCTGTCTGAAGGAAACTGGAGGACCCGATGTTGACATTATGGTACCAGTTAGCTCATGGTACTTATCGCCATCTCATTGAATCGATGACTCGCCACGTAGCCACTGTTTTGCTGGCTGAAGGAAACTGGAGGACCCGCTGTTGACATTAGGGTACCATTTAGCTCAGGGTACGTATCGCCATCTCATTGAATCGATGCATCGCCAAGTAGCCACTGTTTTGCTGGCTGAAGGAAACTGGAGGACCCGCTGTTGACATTATGGTACCACTTAGCTCAGGGTACTTATCGCCACCTCATTGAATCAATGCCTCGCCAAGTAGCCACTGTTTTGCTGGCTGAAGGAAACTGGAGGACCCGCTGTTGACATTAGGGTACCTGATAGCTCAGGGTACTTATCGCCACCTCATTGAATCAATGTCTCGCCAAGTAGCCACTGTTTTGTTGGCTGAAGGAAACTGGAGGACCCGCTGTTGACATTGGGGTACCAGATAGCTCGGGGTACTTATCGTCACCTCATTGAATCGCTGCTTCGCCAAGTAGCCACTGGTTTGCTGGCTGAAGGAAACTGGAGGACCCGCTGTTGACATTAGGGTACCAGATAGCTCAGGGTACTTATCGCCACCTCGTTGAATCGATGCTTCGCCAAGTAGCCACTGTTTTGCTGGCTGAAGGAAACTGGAGGACCCGATGTTGACATTATGGTACCAGTTAGCTCAGGGTACTTATCGCCATCTCATTGAATCGATGACTCGCCACGTAGCCACTGTTTTGCTGGCTGAAGGAAACTAGAGGACCCGCTGTTGACATTAGGGTACCAGATAGCTCAGGGTACTTATCGCCACCTCATTGAATCGATGTCTCGCCAAGTAGCCACTGTTTTGTTGGCTGAAAGAAACTGAAGGACCCGCTGTTGACATTAGGGTACCAGATAGCTCAGGGTACTTATCGCCACCTCATTGAATCGCTGCTTCGCCAAGTAGCCACTGGTTTGCTGGCTGAAGTAAACTGGAGGACCCGCTGTTTGACATTAGGGTACCAGATAGCTCAGGGTACTTATCGCCACCTCGTTGAATCGATGCCTCGCCAAGTAGCCACTGTTTTGCTGGCTGAAGGAAACTGGAGGACCCGATGTTGACATTATGGTACCAGTTAGCTCAGGGTACTTATCGCCATCTCATTGAATCGATGACTCGCCACGTAGCCACTGTTTTGCTGGCTGAAGGAAACTGGAGGACCCGCTGTTGACATTAGGGTACCATTTAGCTCAGGGTACTTATCGCCATCTCATTGAATCGATGCATCGCCAAGTAGCCACTGTTTTGCTGGCTGAAGGAAACTGGAGGACCCGCTGTTGACATTATGGTACCACTTAGCTCAGGGTACTTATCGCCACCTCATTGAATCGATGCCTCGCCAAGTAGCCACTGTTTTGCTGGCTGAAGGAAACTGGAGGACCCGCTGTTGACATTATGGTACCAGATAGCTCAGGGTACTTATCGCCACCTCATTGAATCGATGTTCGCCAAGTAGCCACTGTTTTGTTGGCTGAAGGAAACTGGAGGACCCGCTGTTGACATTAGGGTACCAGATAGCTCAGGGTACTTATCGCCACCTCATTGAATCGATGCCTCGCCAAGTAGCCACTGGTTTGCTGGCTGAAGGAAACTGGAAGACCCGCTGTTGACATTAGGGTACCAGATAGCTCAGGGTACTTATCGCCACCTCATTGAATCGATGACTCGCCTCGTCAAGTAGCCACTGTTTTGCTGGCTGAAAGAAACTGGAGGACCCACTGTTGATATTATGGTACCAGTTAGCTCAGGGTACTTATCGCCATCTCATTGAATCGATGCCTCGCCATGTAGCCACTGTTTTGCTGGCTGAAGGAAACTGGAGGACCCGCTGTTGACATTATGGCACCAGATAGCTCAGGGTACTTATCGCCACCTCATTGAATCGATGCCTCGCCAAGTAGCCACTGTTTTGCGGGCTGAAGGAAACTGGAGGACCCGCTGTTGACATTATGGCACCATATAGCTCAGGGTACTTATCGCCACCTAATTGAATCGATGCCTCACCAAGTAGCTATTTTTTTGTTGGCTGAAGGAAACTGAAGGACCCGCTGTTGACATTAGGGTACCAGATAGCTCAGGGTACTTATCGCCACCTCATTGAATCGCTGCTTCGCCAAGTAGCCACTGGTTTGCTGGCTGAAAGAAACTGGAGGACCCGCTGTTGACATTAGGGTACCAGATAGCTCAGGGTACTTATCGCCACCTCGTTGAATCGATGCCTCGCCAAGTAGCCACTGTTTTGCTGGCTGAAGGAAACTGGAGGACCCAATGTTGACATTATGGTACCAGTTAGCTCAGGGTACTTATCGCCATCTCATTGAATCGATGACTCGCCACGTAGCCACTGTTTTGCTGGCTGAAGGAAACTGGAGGACCCGCTGTTGACATTAGGGTACCATTTAGCTCAGGGTACTTATCGCCATCTCATTGAATCGATGCATCGCCAAGTAGCCACCGTTTTGCAGGCTGAAGGAAACTGGAGGACCCGCTGTAGACATTATGGTACCAGTTAGCTCAGGGTACTTATCGCCACCTCATTGAATCGATGCCTCGCCAAGTAGCCACTGTTTTGCTGGCTGAAGGAAACTGGAGGACCCGCTGTTGACATTAGGGTACCAGATAGCTCAGGGTACTTATCGCCACCTCATTGAATCGATGTCTCGCCAAGTAGCCACTGTTTTGTTGGCTGAAGGAAACTGGAGGACCCGCTGTTGACATTAGGGTACCAGATAGCTCAGGGTACTTATCGCCACCTCATTGAATCGATGCCTCGCCAAGTAGCCACTGGTTTGCTGGCTGAAGGAAACTGGAGGACCCGCTGTTGACATTATGGCACTAGATAGCTCAGGGTACTTATCGCCACCTCATTGAATCGATGCCTCGCCAAGTAGCCACTGTTTTGCTGGCTGAAGGAAACTGGAGGACCTGCTGTTGACATTATGGCACCAGATAGCTCAGGGTACTTATCGCCACCTCATTGAATCGATGCCTCGCCAAGTAGCCACTGTTTTACAGCTAATTAGGTAAACGGTCATCATGTAATTGCTGATCCTTGTATGTCATTCGGAGAACCGACGCACATGAGCCTAACAACTTTAAGAATTTTTCATCTGCCGCTCATTCATATAGGTTTTCATAGCAACATCTTAAATTTTTTTTTGTCTTAGAAAAAAATAGGGAGTTTGTATGGGCCAGTCCTTTATCTGTGGTTGTACTCCTGGAAGAAATGTTTTTGTAGTGCTGCATTTCTCGCCAGTACATAGGCGTTAGGACTTTTTCACGCAGCTATTTGTTTTGGAGTTCTAACATTCCTTCTAGCTAATCTTTGTTTTCAGAAATAACTGATTTCCGAGTTTCCTGTAAATCAAGACAAAGTGTAATATTTGTGCAAGGAATCATATAAGGAAAGATTAGACACATCTGTTGACCGAAAAAGTGGAGAGCTTCTACATAGCTTGTCCGAAAACAACTGAGAATATTTTTATAAAACAACTAGCCAAATACCCGTTCTTGGAACGTGATGCTATTAAAATATAGTTGAAATACAGATGATATATATGATATACAGTTGAAATGGCCATACATTGCATATTTCTTCGCTCTTTTGGGAAACACATGTCTGCCTGACTTATTCTGCCAGACGACACATAAGCAATTTCGTTCATAACTGTAAATTTAAAACTTCAAGCCTACACGAAGCAAATCAAAATACGTCGTTACTCTTCACTTTCATCAATAAAATATTAATAGGCAACAGAGCAAAATAATAATAGAAAACTGAACAAAATACGTTGTTACTTTCAGCATAAATGTAAAAAAGGACCTTGCTTATAAACAATTTCGTTCGAAACTGTACATTTAAAAGCTAGCAAGTCAGATGTTTTTGGAAGCGTGAGCAAAATTGTGTTGCCATCGCTAGTATCTCAGTATCTCAAGAGGAAAATTTTTCTTTTTCAAATTTCAGTTACTATGGAAATCTATCCGCATATTTATATTTATTGCAGTCGCCTTGCCACTTATATAACGTCACCGTTGCGTCGGTGAAAACGAACGCTGGTAATTTGATTTTGACTCAAAACAAAAAAGACACTTATATGACGTCACCGTTGCTTCGGTGAAAACAAATATTGGTAACTTGATTTTCACTCAAAAAACCTTGACATTCGATATGCCAAACGATAATATAAATGTTTAAATGCAAAGCATATTATGATATAAACAATGCGTCAAAGAATTTTTTAAGACTGGCGCTAGATTTCAGCCTACGGTGGCGCCACCAGTGTAACCGCGAATGCGTTATAAACCATGACCATCTGCTTGCTTTCTGCCAAAAGTACTGCGCAATTGTTAAAGTAACTCAAACGAAACGGTCGTTCATTAGAGAAGTAAAATTTTTTTCATGTTGAATTATTAAGACGGAACAAAGGGCTGTTATTAAATTTAACGCAAAACTTGGTAAAACTGCCTTGGAAACGTACCAAACGATGAAACAAGTTTATTGTGAGTTTTGTTTAACTAGATCAAACGTTTTCCTGTGGCACAAACGTTATTTGGACGGAAGAGCGACGCTAGAAGATGATAAGCATACCGGAAGACCAAGTTCATCTAGGACAATTGAGATTATTGAAAAAGTGCGTGATTTCGTGGCAAACAATCGATGTGCGTCATTAAGAATGATGAAAGAGTCTTTAAACATCAACAAAGAAACGATTCGAACCATCCTGCATGAAGATTTGGGCAAAACAAAAGTCTGTGCTAAATTTGTTCCACACACGTTAACCAATGAACAAAAATCAAGGAGAAGTGCACATTGCAGAGACATCATTTCAGCCGCTGAAAATGATCCACACTTCTTAAAATCGATTGTTACTGGTGATGAAACATGGTGTTTTCAATATGATCCTAAAACAAAGCGACAAAGTGCGGAATGGAAGTAAAAAAACTCGCCACAAGCCAAAAAAACAAGAAAAGTTCCATCGAAAATCAAAACAATGCTCATTACATTCTTCGATAGTAAGGGTATTATCCACAAATAATTTGTTCCAAGTGGACAAACAATTGCTGGTGAGTTTTATTTAAATGTTTTGAGGCGTTTGATGGGCAGAATTCTTCGCATTCGTCCAGAATATCGAGATGAAAACAGTTGGTGTTTGTTGCACGATAATGCACCCAGTCTCACCTCACTTCTTGTTTGTAGATTTTGGGCGAAAAATAACGTCTGTGTGTTTAATCATCCACCGTATTCGCCTGATTTAGCACCCTGCGACTTTTCTTTATTCCCAAAACTTAAAATGACGTTAAAAGGGTGTTATTTTGATGATATTTCGACTATACAAACAGCTTCGACGCGTGCTTTGGAGGCACTTCCGCAAAGTGAACTGGAACAGGCATTCGAATCATTATTAAATCGCTGTAACAAGTGTATTGAAGCCGGAGGGACTTATTTTGAATAACAAACCAAAACAAATTATAATTTCTTGTTTCTATTTCATTTTACAGACCCAGTCTTAAAATTCTTTGACGCACTGTGTAGCGCTTTTTACGTGATATTTTTAAAAAAAAATTTGTTAAATAAATTTAGAACAAATCAAAAAACCATGACATTCAAATATGTCAAACGATAATAAATGTTTAAAGGCAAAGTATATTATGATATAGCGCTTTTTATGTGATTTTTAGTGTTTTTTGTTAAATAAATTCAGAACAAATAAATTTAGAACAAAAGAGCAGGTCAACTCAAATCATTCAAAACTTAGGGCGAGGCTTCTGTTGCTGGACAACAATGGCTCGCTCACCGCAGAACGTCCTAGCGTTATCAAAGCTGGGTTGTTTAAAAAACCTAATTCGGCCCACTTAAAATAAACGTAGGAAAAAATACTTTCTTAGTGAGCCTCTATGTTGTAAAAGAAACATTCCTGCCAAATATGAAAGTTCTAAGTTCAGTAGTTCCTGAGGTACGGTGATGAGTCAGTGAGGGCTTTGAGTTGTATATGTACAGATGTGCAATACTGCGTTTGACTTTGGCGTGATTCTCGAAAAACGGTAGTCGGTTTATTAACCATAGCAACCGTCCACATTTATTTATCACATATGCGTCGTTGGTGGTGAGCAGTTTAATAAGTGTTTTTCCGTAAACTCTTAGCATACTTTCCGCGCCAAATGCTCGATTAAATTATGATTCGTGGCTGTGAAAGAGGAACAAAGATGCGCCATTAAATTTTGCTATCGAATTTAAAAGTCTATCCATCTTATGTAAGAGTCTTGTCTAAGAAAATCAACAATTTACAGATGGTATGAAGAATTTACGGATGGTCGTGAGACGGCGGCTTTAATCGCGCATGGCGGAAGACCTTCAACGAGTGTTACAAGAGGTAAACATCAATACAATAAAAGTTATTATTCGGAAAGACACCACCTATCATTTAGATATACAGAAGATACGGTTCACACTTCAAAAATATCAATTCATAGAATTTTAATCGAGCATTTGGGTATGAAACGAGTTTGTTCCACTTGGGTTCCCCATTTCTTTTCACGTGCGGCTCAATGCAAGGCCGCACATGGCCAACTCTGTCGTTCCTTATTTGGAGAAAATGAATATTAAAGTAGATGCCTCAACTTGCATATAGTGCAGACTTGTAACCACGTGATTTCTGGTTGTTCTCCATTTTAAAAAGGGCATTGCGGGGAGGACAGTTTGAGACTGATCAACAACTTATTGCAGCTGCGCATAGGTACTTCAACAGCATTTCAGAAGAAGAATTCCAGAAGACATTGAAAAATTAGGAGAAACGTAGGGACAACTGTATTGGATATAATGGACAGCTTTTCAAAAAAGTTAACCACTTCCTTGATTATTAAAGTACGCATATTTTTTAGAAAAACATCCTCTGTTGTTTTGGGACAACCCTTGTACATAACTGAATTTCAAACGCCATGTTTTTAAAATTTGGTTTAATTTAATCATACTTATGATTAGGGAATAGATTGGTAGGTGCTAAAAATCAGAAAAAAACATTTGTTTGTGTGCTAATAACTTTAAAAATAACTGCAAAATATAGAACTATATTTGCTAAAATTAAAAACATATTTTCTTCAACGATAATGTAACTAGTTATTTTCTGTAATAAAAAAATGTCAGCAGTCAACTTACCATTGGCAGCTATACATTTGACGGAAAAAGCTCTTCTGACTTCCAGTGGACGACAAACATCTCTAACTTACCAATCGCAGCTATACATTTGACGGAAAAAGCTCTTCTGACTTCCAGTGGACGACAAACATCTCCAACTTACCAATCGCAGCTATACATTTCATGGAAAAAGCTCTTCGGAGTTGCAGTGGACAATAAACTTCTCTAACTTACCAATCGCAACAATACATTTAATGGAAAAAGCTCTTAGGAGTTGCAATGGACAACAGACATCTCTAACTTACCAATCACAACTATACATTTCATGGAAAAAGCTCTTCGGAGTTTGTAACGAAGCAAATTTCTCCGTCATTTTTGTCCACGCCGGGGCTCGAACCCGAGTCCGCTTATTCCGGAACAAGTCGCTCTACCAACTGAGCTACGCAGACGTTCATTCTGATTCCTATCTGCCTTTACGTCGTGTGCATCCTGCTGGCAGGTACGTCACATCTCCCCCCCCCGAAAGAGGGCCGGGGGCATGGCCCACGGGTCAGCCGTGACCATGAATCGTTGCAAGCAGCCATCCACTGTAGAACGTGCACTTGAGAACTCCCAGTCAATCTGGTGTGTGGAATGTAACGTCACACACTTTTATTTTTCGAAGCGCTGGAGAAGGGATTCTCTGATTTTTCCTATCTCGCGGTGTGGAAATAACATCACACCATCGCGAGATTTTGAACGGTCAGGTCATCCGAACTATCCGTTCGGGCGCCATTATAACGAAGTAAATTTCTCCGTCATTGCTGTCCTACGCCGGGATTCGAACCCGAGTCCGCTTATTCCGGAACAAGTCGCTCTACCAACTGAGCTAGGCAGACGTTCATTCTGATTCCATTCTGCCTTTATGTCGTGTGCGTCCTGTTGGCAGGTACGTCACAAGTTGCAGTAGACAATAAACATCTCTATCTTACCAATCGCAACTATACATTTGATGGAAAAAGCTCCTTGGAGTTGCAATGGACAACAAACATCTTTAACTTACCAATCGCCGTTATACATTTGATGGAAAAAGCTCCTCGGAGTTGCAATGGACGACAAACATCTGTAACTTACCAATCGCAACTATACGTTTCATGGAAAAAGCTCTTGAGTTGCAGTGGACAATAAACATCTCTAACTTACCAATCGCAGTTATACATTTGATGGAAAAAGCTCTTCGGAGTTGCAGTGGACAGCAAACATCTCTAACTTATTAATCGCAGTTATAAATTTGATGGAAAAAGCTCTTCGGCGTTGCAGTAGACAACAAACATCTAGATTTTTCATCACAAATACATGATTACTGGGGTTTGTAGATCCCAGATTTTTTTCATTTTCACATTATATCTTAATGTTTCTTCCTAACACTATGGAAGATAAATTTTGTATAGAGTCCATTCATCAGGGGGATCAATGTTCGTATGATAGATAAGAAACTTCTTGAACGCCGATTTGTTTAATTTATATAGAAGAATATCCGCATGAACAAATGCCATACGTAAAACTGAATGATATAGGGAAAACTTTGAAGAGCTAAAATACAGAACGGCTTGTGCAGATGTTACACGCGAAGCAGCGACAATATGCTTACTGCTAGAGAAATGCTGCGTCACTTGGGAACTCCGATCTGCTCTTGTTGAGGAATGGATGTGTTGCCAGGTTTCCTTTATCAACAGTATGAAACATCGGTGTGACGCTTATATCGCCGTAAGAGGTCACCGTACGCCTTACTAGATCGTTGTACAAAATCAGAAATGATTCTGGAAAGTTCCCGCTGCTTTCAGCATTTTGTACTACTGGCACCATTTCCTGGTTCATCATTTTTTCTATGTGACTTATACCGGGCATTTAGTTCCTATCCTTTTTTTTTTTTTTTTTTTTTTTTTTGTAATTTAACACTTTTTGTTGATGAGGCTTAACTTTTGAACGCAAGTGTATACAGTCGTATCAGAATAATATGACCACCTACCTAATAATGAGAATAACCACCCTTGGCCAGGATGACGGCGGCGAGACGGGGAGGCATCGACGTAATGAGGCCCTGGAAGGTTGCCCACGGCACGCGTACCCATTCCGACTGCAGAAGAGCACGGAGGTTCCGGAGATGACGTCGTTGTGGGTCGTCACGTCGAACCTGTCGATCCAAATAGAACTATGGGATTGAGGTCTAGCAAAGAGATAACGGAGATATCGCTGTGGTGTTCCTGGAACTAGGCGCATTGTTTTGTTGGTGTACACGATCACCACCAAGGTAAACGTCCAACATGAAGGGACACATGTGGTCAGCGAAGATGGACGGTTAACCATTGGCGTTCAGGTACCCATCCAGTGATGTCATAGGCCCCAGGTCATACCAGGAAAGAATCCCCCCCAGACATGCACACTTCCACCGCCGGCCTGTACTTGAGCAACAAGGGTATCCGAGTGTTGGTTCTCGTATGTCTGACGACGTCAGCGCCACCACCTGTCACTTCTGTGAAATAGAAACCTCGATTCGTCCGGAAAGGCAACCGTTTTCCACTCTTCCACTGTGAAATGACGGTGGTCCCATGCGAACTGCAGGCGTTGTTGCGGACGGACCTGGGTCATCATGTGCGCCTTGACGCAGCGTCGACTCCGGAAAACCAAGAGTAATAGGGTTCACTCTACTCTTATCGGGGACACGTATATGGGTTCCCAGCGTTCATTTGCGTGGTCAATTGCTGCACTCTTGCGCGTCGACTGCCCTTTACTAGTCGGCGGAGGCGACTTTCTCCTCTGGGGTCAATGGTCTTAGGGTCTCCACAGTTATGACGTCAGGAGGTACTCGGTGTGCCAGCGGTCCATTCTTGGTACACCCTTACTACAGCACCTCGCGCACAGCCCACGAAGTCTGATGTTTCTGAGATGCTTCCGCCTATTGCGCGGTAGCCTATTATCATTCCTTTTTGAACGTCCCTCAAATGACTACCTCTGCCCAACGCACTCAACGAACACTCTATGGCTCATCTGTCCTGGTCGACAGTTTATACACTATCTACCAACCAGTAATTGGACACCCCTGCAATCGACGATATAATCCCGGTGAGGCATGGAGGTTGTGTTTGTCTTACGGCGCTGGCTCTCTCCCTTCCCTGGAACCAGTGACCCTAAATTAGGGACGGGCGACTGCTTATAGCCCATTGAGTTGCTCACGGTGGTCGTTAAACCTCCAATAAAAAAAATCGACGATATCTGCGGTCCTGATACACGTCACGGCCACCGCCTTTAATTATCGTGTGGGAAACAACAACGCAATCAGTCGCATGCAAGATGCCACGCAGTTCGTAGCTCTCTGATTTCGAGAAAGGTGTAATCGTCGGGTATCACAGAAATGGCCAATCCATACATGGCATATCAAGCGAGTTGAAGTACCCGAAATCGACAGTGGCCTACGTGATTGGCAAGTGGAAGATGAGAGGTGATTGTCGGAATGTGCCCCGACCCGGCAGACCCACAAAACTAGAAGTTAGAGACCGACGGGTGCTGGCCAGAGAAATTTGGAAGAACCGCACCAAATCGATGGGCCACATCCGCGAGGAATTTCAACAAGCATCCGGGAGTATTCTTTCGATGAATACCATCCGTAAGGAAGCCCATCTGCTCAGTTATCATGGACGTGCTGCCGCCCACAAGCCTTTGATCACCAAGTCCAATAGCGCTGCTTGGCTAACGTGGTGCAAAGAACGTCGACAGTGGAACGTTGAACAGTGGAAACAGGTTCTCTGGAGCGAAGAATCAAGGTTCACCCTCTATCGTTCGGATGGCAAGGTCTGGGTTTGGCGTCTGCCTGGAGAACGCCTCCTGCCGGAATGTATTGTGCCAACTGTGAAGTTCGGCGGCGATGGAATTATGCTATTGGGATGTTTCTTCTGGTATGGCACGGGACCCTTGGTCGCAATTCCTGGTAGACTCAACGCCGAGACCTACTGCACCATTTTGGATGACCATGCGCTTCCTATGTTGTGGCAGTTTTAAGGGGTGGACGCATGTTACTTTCAGGATGACAATGCCATCTGTCATGTTGCGAGGTCCACCATGGCTTGGTATGGTGACAATGGGGTTAATCGAATGGACTGGCCTGCGCAGAGCCCGGACCTTAACCCTATTGAGAACCTCTCTGACGAGCTAGAGCGTCGACTTAAGGGGTGCCCCCACCGTCCGAAATCGGTGAAGGAACTGACCTGTCTTCTCCAAGCCGAGTGGAAGGAAATACCGCTAGCCTGGTACAACGCCTGGTTGAGAGTATGCCCTGGAGGGTCGCAGCTGTAATCGCCGCTCGTGGAGGCTCCACCAACTATTGAAGGTGAATAAACTTCGTTTTCCTTTGCTATCACAGGTGTCCAACTACTTGTTGGTAGATAGTGTATCTCCGTGTGGTGGACCTTGTCACGTACAGTCTCTGACGCGCCTGGGCGGATGCACTATGATTCTGAGGATGGTCATATTATTCTGATACGACCGTGTATTTCCTCCCACATTTCAAAGGAACGTCCAGAACGGTACTTATCTTCAAGTCTCCTGTAACTCAAACGAAATTTCGCGAGCTAGTCTCATTCACTTACGGCGTTCGTCCCATATACAGCTCACATGTCTCTATGTTCCTCGGTGGCTGTACTTTTTCAATCGAACGCAAAAACTGAACAATGATGAACGTGCCAAAGCTCCTGCTTCTATCGCGAAGAACTCCAGCCGGCTGATCACACGGTGTCTATTCTTTAGAAGCCGAATGCAAAACTTCGTTACCAGGAAATTCTAAAGAGAAAAGAAATTATGCACTTACCCAATGTATATGATTTTCTTTCTAATACATTTAAGCAATTAACTTACTCATCAATTTGGATCATTTAGAAATAGAAGATTGCTCTCCAAGTCTGGAGGAAGTTATCGACTGCACCTCGAACTGCAAGGACGATTGCCAGTAAGTTTTTCATTTTTATTTTCAAGGCTACTATCAAAGCTACTATGTGACGTGTATTCTGATTTAACGTTGCTTTTTTAGTTCCTGTGTTCTTATGCAAATTTGGTTTCTTCTAAAAGGTTTTCTAAACTTAACGCCACAGATTCCCGCTTGACGAATTTAAGTTTGGTAACAGCTAACAACAGGTCAGGGACATAGTATAGGGTCTAGAGATGAAAACTGTGAGCGCAATGTTTCAAAGGTGCAGTTACGAGAGACTTTGCCTTTGAAACATTGATAAGCTTACGATCAGGTTTGAAGATTTCGAAGATCTCCTGTATATTACGATTCTTAGTTGATTCTTGATGAATGCTGTGAACAAGTTCACGAGCTAGCGAAAATTGTATGCTCATGTTTGTGACAGAGGATATTTATAACTACCTCATAACCATGGAAAAAGCTGCGACTAAAATTTTTATAATACGAATCACAAAATACATATGTATACATAGATACACATAAAATCTATACAGTATAATAGGCTACATCTGTAATATGTCTGGCTTATGTTTTTTCAAAAGTTTCATATGTTTTATGAAGATAAGTTTGCATGCCATCGCCGTTGTCGTTCACAGTTTAAGCGACGTTTTCTTTCAGCTTTAACTTTTTCCATCTTGTACTACAAAGAAAAAATTCCGCGGAACCAATAATTCTTTAAATTTCCTTCACAGTGAATCAAAACAACGCCTACAGTTACTTTCTTGCAATTTTACTTGTTCCTTTTTATGAAATAAAAACACGCTGATTCCTTTTTATGAAATTACTCTGCAATTTTACTCCCTTTTATGAAATTACTCTGCAATTTTACTCCCTTTCATGAAATTACTCTGCAATTTTACTCCTTTTTATGAACTTACTCTGCAATTTTACTCCCTCTTATGAAATTACTCTGCAATTTTACTCCCTTTTATGAAAAAACTCTGCAATTGTACTCCCTTTAATGAAATTACTCTGCAATTTTACTCCCTTTTATGAAATTACTCTGCAATTGTACTCCCTTTTATGAAATTACTCTGCAATTTTACTCCTTTTTATGAAATTACTCTGCAATTTTACTCCCTTTTATGAAATTACTCTGCAGTGGTACTCCCTTTAATGAAATTACTCTGCAATTTTACTCCCTTTTATGAAATTACTCTGCAATTTTACTTCCTTTTATGAAATTACTCTGCAATTTTACTCCCTTTTATGAAATTACTCTGCAATTGTACTCCCTTTTATGAAATTACTCTGCAATTTTACTCCCTTTTATGAAATTACTCTGCAATTTTACTCCCTTTTATGAAATTACTCTGCAATTTTACTCCCTTTTATGAAATTGCTCTGCAATTTTACTCCCTTTTATGAAATTACTCTGCAATTTTACTCCCTTTTATGAAATTACTCTGCAATTTTACTTCCTTTTATGAAATTACTCTGCAATTTTACTCCCTTTTATGAAATTACTCTGCAATTTTACTCCCTTTTATGAAGTTACTCTGCAATTGTACTCCCTTTTATGAAATTACTCTGCAATTTTACTCCCTTTTATGAAATTACTATGCAATTGTACTCCCTTTTATGAAATTACTCTGCAATTTTACTCCTTTTTATGAAATTACTCTGCAATTTTACTCCCTTTTATGAAATTACTCTGCAGTGGTACTCCCTTTAATGAAATTACTCTGCAATTTTACTCCCTTTTATGAAATTACTCTGCAATTTTACTCCCTTTTATGAAATTACTCTGAAAATTTTACTCCCTTTTATGAAATTACTCTGCAATTGTACTCCCTTTTATGAAATTACTCTGCAATTTTACTCCCTTTTGTCAAATTACTCTGCAATGCGAAGAAAATGAAATAAAACACGACATAACACCTACGTAACAGAACAAACGTCGCAGACAGTTGTTCGAGCACGTGCGTGTTGCCACATATGAAGTCGTTTGCCTGACTAAATTTATTTTATTTTACGGTATTTCTCCTTGATTTTACGAATCGTGCAATAGCGGTGAGCTTAGTTCCGATTTTAGCCACAGGATAAAATGGCGCTGCAAGTACTAAATGACGTCAGAGCGTTAGGGACAGACGTAGCTCGTTATATAGGTTTTATATTCAGCGATTGCGTGATTACAATATGTGCAGATACTTGCATTCCTAAAGTCCTGAAGGACTATCAATAAACAAGTTGAAATCAGTGAGTTCATTTCTGTATTCCTTCGTTATCTGGTTATCTATATATTAATTCAATAAGGTTTTTTACTGTGAGTCCTATTTTGAGAGAACGGCTGAACGTAATGATATGGTTGAGGTATCAAAATAAAAGTCTTACCATGTAGATGTGCCAATCGAAGAGAAAAATGAGATTGGGGCAACGGTTCGGGCCAGGCGGGGCGGTAAAGTTCCTATGTAAAGTCTATGGGAGAAGCGTGCGGCCCTTATCTACATAAGGCGCTGCTCAGTTCAGTGTCAGACTTGGTGTGTGCATGGCGTTCTATGATCAGTCCTAAAGTAACTAAATACTTTATTGCATACTTACCCTTAATAGAATATCTCTCCCGGAGAAAAAAAAAGAAAACGTAAAAGCCTTACTGGAAGGCATGAGTGATTCGCAACTATATGTCTCAGACAAGAGAGAATGAAGAGTATTCGCAACGCGAATCTCATTTCAACAACATTTTCAAACACAGTTGTGACTGAAGATGAGAGTGAAAGAGTGCGCTATGCAGTTGAATTTTTGTACACGATCGAGATGAGTGGACTTCCGCCTTACATTTTACGACTGAAAAAGAGTGCAGTCGTGATGCTCATCACGAACTTCGCCGCCCCGGTGACGCAGTGGTTTAAGCTCTGGCTCATGATGATTCGTTCGTGAAGGGTCCAGGCTCGAATCCCGGTGAGGCATGGATGTTGTGTTTGTCTTACGGTACTGGCTCTCTCCCTTCCCTGGAATCAGTGACCCTAAATTCGGGACGGGCGACTGCTTATAGCCCATTGAGTTGCTCACGGCGGTCGTTAAACTTTCAGTCAAAAAAAAAAATAAATCACGAGCCTGGACTATTGTCTTTAGTGAAGTGGTTTAATGATTCCGACTGGTTTCGTCTAGTTATCTTGAAGTGGTTAAGTAGAGATTTCACGCTTAGTTAAGAATTTCAGCGATAACTAGCATTTAATGTATCCTGGTTCAACGTTCACTGAAAGTCAATTTACAGTGTTGCTAAACCTAATGACCTCTGAGCCTTTAACGTTGCAGTAAAACTACTAACTTAGCGATAAAATTACGATCAACTAAAGCTCCAATTAAACTGCTAACATTATAAACACTTTAGCAGAATTTTCAATTTAGGCGCTTTTTTTTTTTTGATTGAAGGTTGTTTAACGACCACCGTGAGCAACTCAATGGGCTATAAGCAGTCGCCCGTCCCTAATTTAGGGTCACTGGTTCCAGAGAAGGGAGAGAGCCAGTGCCGTAAGACAAACACAACATCCATGCCTGACCGGGATTCGAACCCGGACCACTTTCGGACGAATGATCAGAGGCCATCGCTTAGACCACTGCGCCACAGGGACGGCTAGGCGTTTTTCTTCTGGCCACTTGTACCGTCACTTCTGACCTGGGAAACACTCGCGAAATAAACCGATATGAAGTTATACGTCAACGCAATAGAAGGGGGTAGGGGTGGGGGGATGCTGATCTCCTTTTTTTTTTTTTTTTTTTTGGTTGGAGGTTTAACGACCACCGTGAGCAACTCAATGGGCTATAAGCAATCGCCCGTCCCTAATTTAGGGTCACTGGTTCCAGGGAAGGGAGAGAGCCAGTGCCGTAAGACAAACACAACATCCATGCCTGACCGGGATTCGAACCCGGACCCCTTACGGACGAATGATCAGAGGCCAGCGCCTTAGACCACTGCGCCACCGGGGCGGCAGGCTGATCTTCCTCCACCGAATGAGCCTGAACTGACGGAGCTTCTGCAGCAGATATCCATTTACGTGAAGAGAGGATCTTTCTTTTTTTCTTTTTTTTTTTTTTTTTGGATTGGAGGTTTAACGACCACCGTGAGTAACTCAATGGGCTATAAGCAGTCGCCCGACCCTAATTTAGGGCTGCTGGTTTCTAGGGAAGGGAGAGAGCCAGTGCAGTAAGACAAGCACAACATCCATGCCTCATCGGGATTCGAACCCGGGCCCCTTTCGGACCAATGATCAGACGCCATCGCTTAGACCACTGCGAGACCTCCTCAAGCCGTGTTCGCACATCGCTTAGACCTCCTCAAGCCATGTTCGCACAGGAAAACGAACCAACAGGTTATTAGGTAGGTATTCCTAACGCAAAGCTAACTAGTACGCTGTTAAAAAACATCTGCTTAAAAATCAGAACCTGAACCTACTCGTTTTTAGCACGTCTTTTGTAAAAAAAGATCGTGCTTATGGTATCGGTTTGTCCGTCCGTCTGTACCCATGATATCTCTGAAACTATTCGTCCGATTTTAAAAATTCTTTTTGCATTGGAAAGCTTGAAATATGCGAATGATAATCCTTCATTTTTTTTTTTTTTTTTTACGATGTACAATGTTGCCGCTAGAGAGCGTGAATGCAGATGATGTCGAATTCAAAAATACGTTTTATTCCACATATTTGCTTTTAAACATCCGATTGAAAAAATCTTTTATCTTTCGATTCCATTTATGTCGAAGAGTATTTTAAACATAGTTACTTTTTCAAATTACGTATAGATTTTCCGCTAGGGGGCGTAAAAGTTAATTGCATTTTCCCCGATAACTCTTCTTCAGAAACTCCGATTTGAATTTTTTTTTCAGCGGATACATCTCCTGATGGAAAATCTTTTGCATATAATTTCCAATTTTTGGGAAAGAATACTTTGGCCACCAGGGGGCGTAAGTGTTAATTTTTGCTTCTGAAATATTTACCATTAAGTCTGAGCTTCTAAAATATCAATTGAAAAAATTCTTTCGTGGACTGATGCCACACATATCGATAAACATTTTCGGAGTATTTCCTTCTTAAAATATTTCACAGTTTCTCCGCCAGTGTTCGTAGATGTATAACTTATTTTTGTAAATATCTCTACTTCTGGGAGTCCGATTTGAAAAATTCCTTCTTTCTTGAATAGTGTTTCCAGTGTGACATGTTCTTCATATAATTTGAAAATTTTCAAGTAATTCATAGACTTTCCGCTAGGGGGCGTAAAGGTAAATTGCTTCCCCCCCATATCTCTGCTTCTAAATCTCCGATTTGAAAAATTCTTTCTGCACCGGATACAGATCCTGATGGGAAATCCTTTGGCCACCATGGGGACGTAAATCTTAATTTCCACTTCTTATTTATTTGCAGCAAAATATGAGCTTCTAAAATCTCGTTTGAAGAAAACGTCGTTTGTATACCGATAGTACTCATGTCGTCAAACCGTTTAAAAACATTTTCTTCTTAAAATAATGCATGGTTTCTACGCCAGGAGGCGTAGATGTATATCTTATTTTTGTCAACATTTCTACTTCTAATAGTCCGATTTGAAAAATTCCTTCTTTGCTGGATAGTGTTTCTAGTGTGACATGTTTTTCATATAATTTGAAAATTTTCAAGTAATTCATAGGCTTTCCGTTAGGAGGCGTAAAGGTAAATTGCTTTTCCACCTATGTCTCTGCTTCTAAATCTCCGATTTGAAAAATTCTTTCTGCACCGGATACAGCTCCTGATGTGAAATCCTTTGCACATAATTTCAAATTTTGTAGAAATTGGTTTGGCCACCAGGTGGCGTAAGTCTTAATTTCCGCTTCTGATGTATTTGCAGCAAAATATGAGCTTCTAAAATCTCGATTGAAAAAAACATCGTTTGTTGACCGATACTACTCATGTCGACAAACATTTTAGGAACATTTTCTTCTTGAAATAATGGATGGTTTCTACGCTAAGGGAGCAGATGTATATCATTTTTTTTGTCAATATCTCTACTTCTAAGAGTCCGATTTGAAAAATTCCTTCTTTGTTGGATAGTGTTTCCGATGCGAAATGTTTTTCCTAAAAATTCAAAATTTTCAAGTAAATTATAGACTTTCCGGTGGGGGGCACAAAGCCAAATTGCGTTTTGTGCGTTATTTCTGCTTCTAAAATTCCGATTTGAAAAATTCTTCCTGTATCGCATACAAGACCAGATGAAAAATATTTTTCACATCATTTCAAATGTTTGGTAAAGAATGGTTTGGCCACCAAGGGGCATAGGTGTTAATTTCTGCTTCTGATGTATTTGTCGCAAAATCTGGGCTCCTAAAAACTCGACTAAATTTTTTTTTTTTTTTTTTTTTTTTGTACCGATACCGCTTATATGGAAAATCCTTTTGAGAATAATTTCTTCCTAAAATAATGCATGGTTTTCCCACCAGGGGACGTAAAGTCGCATATTATTTTTGTCGATATCTCTGTTTCTAAGAATCCGATTTGAAAAATTATTTCTGTGTTGGAGAGCGTTTCCAGTGCGAAATGTTTCTCATATAAATTCATGTTTTTCTTAGCACACAAGTCTGCAACCAGAGGGCGTAAGCTGACGATTCCGTTCACAGCAATATCTGAAGAATTAAAAAAAACAATTGAAAAACTTCTTTCTTCCGTCTGATATTATTTTTTTCCATACCGGTTCCATTGACTTTGAATAGCTTTGATAAATTTAATTTGCGTCAAAGAGGATTCAAAAGACGTGCTTATTACACCGGAAAACTTGGTGTCATCTTTCTTGTTTTTAAGTACAATCGTATCGTAAACGAGAACATGACATGCTCAAATATAAGTAACCATACGTACTTACAAATAACTGCGTGAAAAAATATAATCTCGTATTCATTTTAGATATTATATATTTCAAGAGAAATTGTTTAATAAATGTGTAAAGTGACACACATAAATAATTATTACAACAAAGTCACTGATCAAAAGTAATTTAATTATGCATAAAGTATCTTTGTGTGCGTTTTTACATTAACTATATTTGTGTCAATCTCATAAATAATATATTGTCCGTTCATCACTATATTTGTCATAAAATTGTGCGGTTAATTTGCCCAGCATGTGACAACGAGTAATATATCGCCGCCTTGGTGGCGCAGTGGCCTCTGATCGTTCTTCCGAAAGGGGTCCGGGTTTGAATCCCGTGAGGCATGGATGTCGTGTTTGTCTTACGGCGCTGGCTCTCTCCCTTCCCTGGAGCCAGTGGCCCTAAATTAGAGACAGGCGACTGCTTATAGCCCATTGAGTTGCTCACGGTTGTAGTTAAACCTAAATTAAAAAAACAAAACAAAAAAACAACGAGTATATCTAGACTGGCGGAAAGTGAAAAAAGAACACCAAGAAGGAGACGTCTAATACCAACGAAATTTATACAGCATAATAATGGAATACAGAGGATAACGTGATCAAAACATTATGGCAAAATACAGCTGTATTTGCTGGTAAGCCGAAACATAACATTTCCATGTAACATGGTTAGTACGAGGCTGAACCGCCATGAACTGCGTCACACTGTGCAATTCTGGCATGGAGTCTGTCGTACAGATGTTGGATGTAAGTTTGGAGTATTGAGTTCCAAGCATCCTCAACCTGGACGCGTAAATCGGGGATGGTCTTGGCTAGCCGTGGTGACCGGATAAGTTGTTGTCCCATAAAATCCCACACGTGCTCAATGGGGGACAAATCCGGTGAACGTGTAGGCCATGGAAGTCGTCTCACACCCTGAAGTGCATGTTGCGTTGCACGTGCCGTGTGTGGGCGTGCGTTATTTTGCTGGAAAACACCACGATGGACCGACCTTACAAATGGCACAACAACAGGCTGAATGATGTTGTTGATGTAGTAGGTGATGTTTAACGTACCCGGTACAAACACTATTTGTGTACAGGAGTGATAGTTGATCGCTCCCTTCACCAGGAGACCTGGTGTAGGCCCTGTGTGTCGCTGGCGGATGCAAGAAGGGTGGAGACGCTCCCCTGTGCGTCTGCGAACACGCATACGGCCATCGGAGGCTCCCAAGCAGAATCTGCTTTCATCGCTGAACACAACCGATCGCCATTGCGTTCTCCAGTGCAGACGTTGGCGACACCACTGCAGCCGTTCCTGACGGTGGGCTGGAGTCAAAGGTACACATGCGAGAGGCACACGTGCAAGTAGTCCTGCATCCAGTAGACGGTTGCGGATTGTTCGCACAGTCACCTCAGGTGCAACGGCAGCTCGGATTTGCGTCGCAGTGGATGTTCTGCTTGACAACGCCGCTCATCTTATGCGTCGATCGGTCCGCCTGTGACTCCCAGGTCCACGTCTTCTCGTGTGGGAATGTTCCTCGGACCATTTACGCCACCATCGTACTACTACCGATACTTCCCGTCCAATTCGCTCCGCAATACGACGATACGTCCACCCGGCCTCGCGGAGTCCGACTAGACGACCTCGCTCAGAGTCCGATAACTGCTAAAATCGTACACGTCTTCCATATCCAGGCATCGCAGCTTCTTCAGGGTCTTCGCATGTGTCCGTACGCCGACGACTGATTGCATTCACTTCGCCATACTCCTTAAATACCACCGACGACAATTTGCATATTATGTCGTGCTGTGGCGTAAGCGCTCACCGGTTGGTCCCGAAATTAACATCATACGTACGTAAACTCGACCCTATTAACATATGTAAATTTCATGATCATCCACCAATTCCTTCTTGGTGTTCTTTTTCACTTTCCGCCAGTGTATTATCCCAGATGTGCCATCGAACAATATACATCCACTTGATTCTATGAATAAATGAATATGTATGGAGTACACGTATTCCTAAGTTGGCCACGGGTGGCCTAGTGGTCAGCGTTCGTGATTGCCTTGGAGATAACCTGAGGTTTGATCCTGTGCAGTTACGAACGTTCGAACCACTAAATACCCGCCTTGCGTCGGATGGGTACGTTAAGCCGTCGGATCCCGGGTACTGGCCCCCGGTAATAAACAAGGGCGTCTTCCTCCTCCTTTCTACCTCGCTTCCGTGCCACTTTCTTATCGGACACTCTATCCCAAATCTCCTAGCTTCCTATTTCTAATGGTTGTTTAAGACATGGGGTCATACACTCCCTTCCTAAAATCCTCTACATATGATCTGATCTGCTCAAAGTTGAAATCGATCAGCGGATGGCTTAGTGGTTAGAGATTGGTGGAGTAACTCCTGGTTCAAACCTAGAGTGGTCATGTGAATTTTTAACAATCTCTAAATATCCGCCGTGCATCGGACGAGCACCATAAGTGACGGCGCCCGGGTAGGAAACCCCCGGTTAAAGTTCCTAAGCCGCCTCCCCTATTTTCCATGTGCAAAATTGTACGCTTGTACGGCGGCGCCATCTAGTGTGCTCTATTTCACTTACAAACTATCCTGTCAGAATCGCCAGATTCGCTCTAACTTTCTTCAATTTCTGTGCCTTGCCCGAAAGGGCACAGAAACTGAATTAAGTTAGAGCACATATATTTGAAATATATGTTTTTTTTGAGTACATATATTTGAAATATATGTTTTTTTTTGAGCACATATATTTGAAATATATGGTTTTTTTAGTACATATATTTGAAATATATGGTTTTTTTGAGCACATATATTTGAAATATATAATTTTTTTGAGTACATATATTTGAAATATATACACTCAAAAATGAGTACGCGTGTTTTCCAAAAATGAGACACAAGTACTCGGAGCTATTATAAGCCCAGAATGTACTCAAAACCGAGTACATTTTGCTTATTTCTAAGTACCAATTTTTAAGAGTGTATATTTATGTATACTTTGCTTTTAAAGTGAATGTAATAGAAACTCTGATTAAGGTTCTTACCCAATTTTTGTAAGCTTTATGAAATAGGAAGTTTGATACTCGTGCCTTTCTGTGCGAAACTTTTGAAGACTGAAAAATTTCTTTTCTTTCAGTAAATATAAATTTCAATATACGGTTCAAGAAAGAGAGGTGGAAACTATTGAGGTTAGTTTAAATTTGTTCTTCTTTCTCTTATTTTAACCCTTTAGCGATCACGGCCCTGAAACCTAGTGTCGCTCAAAATACCACAACGCTCGAAACTGTCTGTTGTTCCTTTCAGAATTTCTCTCCTGCTCTTTAAAAGTTCACGAAAGAAAGTTTTGTGCTGAGTCACCACACGAAACTTCTGATCACTAGAATTGATGTGCATTGCCCTTCAGACATTTCCTAGGGGGCGATCACAGCATTCTTCCACTGAGAAGGTATGCGATATCATAACAGTAAATAATATGGTACGGAGAGACAGCAACGCAAGCTGTACATATGCAAAGGCTGTTCCATAAAAACTGAGAATATTTTTTTGAGTTGGCAACAGTGCGAAGGAGAAAAATGACCACTCAGACCATCGAGTTTATATTAGGTGGAGACACCACTCCTAACCATGCAGCACTGATCGCCATAAGTTCCCGTCCGTGCTGCAAGTGACGTCACATCCTGGCATGACGCAGGCGCAGACAAGAATCTGCTTTGAAACCAATGGTGCGAAAGCTTCTAGGTGTATAGACAGATAAAACGACGAATTGAATAATCTTTATCTATTACATACAAGCTTATTATTTTATCAACTATACACTTAGTTCTTTTTTGCCTGTATGTGACATCACGCCAACGATTAGCTGTGACCTATGGCGGCAGAGTCAGTGGCGTCTCCATCTAGTATAAGCTCGATGACTCAGACGACTAACTGAATTAAGAAAGTATCTATGGCAACAGTTATTAGCCGTGGCAGACGATTCCGGTTTTGTTATTGCGCAGCTGTTTAAGGGCCATCCGCATTCCGCCGTACAGCTATGGAGGTGACTGATTCTCAATTAAGAAGTGAAATACATTGTGCGATAAAATATTTGCACCGTTTGGGCAAAATAGCTCCAGAAACAGTTTATTTAATGAAAAAAGCTTACAAAGATAAATGTTTTAGATGATTCAACGATTTTTAAATGGCGCCATGATTCCAAAAAAGGGCTTTTTGTCGGCAGAACGCGCTCCTAGGTCTTATTGTCCTGAAAGTGTTGTTACGGAGCGTATTGTTAAAACTGTTTGGGCAATCCTGCAAGAAGATCGACGAATGACGTGTGAAGACATAGCGGCGTCAAGTAATATTTCAAAAACGTTGAAGTGACCGGAACTGGTGGGCAAGTGGACCCTACACCATGATAACGCCCGTCCACATATGGATGTTTGTGTTCAACAGATTCTTAAGAAATGCAGTATTGAAATCATGCCACAGCCTGCATGCAGTCCTGATCTCGCTCCGAGCTCGTTGTCTCCAACAATGAAAGAGAAGTTCCGTGGCGCAACATTCAACACAGATGCTGACGTTATTCAAGCTATGCAGGACTCGCTAAAGCAGCTTCCACAAAATGCCTTCGCCACATGCTTTGAAAAGAACGGATTAATCCAAGGGAAGATACTTTGAGAAAGAGTAACGCATATTTTCCTGTACCTAGATTTCTTCATTTTATGTGATTTTACGTTTAGTTTTTATGGAATACCGTTGTATTTGTTTAAGGAGAAGAATAGTGTTAATACAGATAATTGATGTGGATTAGGAACATCAAACAGAAGTCATCGCTCTTTCCACGTTTATAAGTGAGTCACGAAAAAATTCGCATCGGCCGCCACCGGGAATCGAACCCAGGGTCTTCCAGTTACGCGCCGGACATGCTACCACTGCACCACAGTGGCCTCGAATTCCTCCAGACTCGCATACACTAACTACCAAGCCACTTAGCAGGTTGCTTCTTGGAGCCCCTCACTATATGCTGGGGATTCACCAAAGATGGTAAACAGCAACTGAACAAATAATTAGGATGCGAATGAATAATTAATACAGACAGTTGACGTGGATTAGAAACATCAAACAGAAGTCATCACTCTTTCCCCTTTATAAGTGAGTCACAGAAAAAATATCATCGGCCGTGCCACCGGGAATCGAACCCATGGTCTTCCACTTACGCGCCGAACATCTTTGATGAATCCCCAGCATTGTGCGGGGCTCCAAGAAGCAACCTGCCAAGTGGCTTGGCAGTTAGTGTATGTGAGTCTGGAGAAATTCGAGGCCGCTCTGGTGTAGTGGTAGCATGTCTGGCGCGTAACTGGAAGACCCTGGGTTCGATTCCCGGTGGCGGCCGATGATAATTTTTCCATGACTCACTTAAAAACGTGGAAAGAGCGATGACTTCTATTTGAAAAAGGATGGTGACTCAGGGTGACCTCTGCTAATCCTTTAATGGCCGTGTAAATTTAAAACATTTTCGAGGTGTCGGCAGGCGTTTCGGGTGCTATAGTCACCAAAGTGGTTAAGTGCATGTATACGGGTTACCGAAATTAATGCTATCTTCTGTACAATTGTTCCTGTTCTTTTTCGGGAGGACTAAGAGTATGTTACCGATCATACGTGAAGTCAAACGTTAACCCATACAACATATGTCCCCGTTGGAGAATATTTCATGAACTGTAACTTACTGCAGTTAAATTTTATTCTGGAGAAGTTGTACTATGGAAAAATATAAGACTATACCAAAGATGAAATATGCAAACACAAAACCACTAACATTTCAACCTGTGGCCCTGCAATCACGAAGCACGAATAATCTCTTCTAAAATAAGTTGGCAGATGTTTGTTCTGAAAACACACATCAGTTAAGACTGTGTAGCAATGTCTAATGAACTACGGAACTAGCTTAGACTGTATCGAGTCTTTATTTTACGTCGGCTCCGAAACCCCGTAGAACACAGTGGCCACTCTTCAGAATCGTGTCTGGTGTTAATTGCTGCCAGTAGTCCACCAACATCATTACAGAAAATGAAGTCACCTTTTGTTTCGCATAATTTTTCCAAATCTTTACGTATTTCCAGTGCGAAATGTTGCTTTCACAGAATGGTCCAGGAGATTCCATTGTTGTAACCCTGATGCCAAAAGCTCAGCTTTATTCTTTGGCAGTTCCAGATCTCTGATGAGGTCGTTAAGTTTAAACGGTGTTATCACATGTGGCTGCAAGGAATCTTGGGTTGGACAAAATTCTGGATCTCTTGAAGTTAATGGCTGCTGTGATTCGCTGTGTAAACCATGTTCATCAATGACTCCTTCTTCGTCAGATTTTAAGGAAAAACATTCAGGCGGCTCAAGAATAGTTTCTCCATGAGCCACGGGACGAATCGCTGAAGGTACAGGATGTGGCAGAAGAACGGGCGTTTTTGATTTCTTCGCGAAAGTTTCCTTAATGATGTTGGCAACACGTATGATTTTTAATTTGTTTCACCAAACGGCGCCATTTGCAGAGACATCGATCGGTGGAGTGGTGCTCAACCTGCTATTGTAACTGTTAATTCATTTGGCAGAAATCGTCATTGTGCTGCTGCTGCTAGACGAGAATATCGGCGTTATTTTAATCTCGGGAGGCATGATCCTATTCCATCAGAACATGCCATGAACTTATGGGTGAAGACTTTTGAAGCTACAAGAAGTGCATTGAAGCAAAAACCTACAGGTAGGCCTAGCAGTATTCGAAAATGGGAAAGAATACAAGAAGTGAAAAATGTTGTAACACTAAGTCCAAAACGTTCTGTGAGTCGAATTTCTTCAACAGCGGGGACTTCAAGTCGTAGTGTTTATAGAATCTCGGCGAACCTTTATAGCTCCCGGCGAACCTTTGTGGTATTGGCGTAAAGGTTGTTGGGTTGAGTGATGCGTGTTGCAGTCAAGGACATTTCCTTCAGCTCTCAGATAACTTTATGGTGTTAGCATTGCTCTCAGAGGCATTTTGGAATTGAGTAATTAGTGCTGCAGTTAAGGGCATTCCTTTCAGCACTCGACGAACATTTATGGTCATGGCGTTGCTTCAAGAGGCATTTTGGAATTGAATGATGAGTGTTGCAGTTAAGAACATTCCCTTCAGCTCTTGGTGAACCTTTATGATTCTGGCGTTGCTTCCAAAGGCTTTATGATTCTGGCGTTGCTTCCAAAGGCATTTTGACATTGAGTGATGTGTATTACAGCCTAGGACATTCCCTTCAGTTCTGGCAAGCCTTTATGGTGCTGGCATTGCTTCCAGAGGCATTTTGGAATTGAGTGATGAGTGTTGCTGCCATTCCCTTGAGCTCCCGGCGAACCTTTATGGTGTTGGCGTAAAGGTTTTTTTTTTTTTGATTGGAGGTTTAACGACCACCGTGAGCAACTCAATGGGCTATAAGCAGTCGCCCGTCCCTAATTTAGGGTCACTGGTTCCAGGGAAGGGAGAGAGCCAGTGCCGTAAGACAAACACAACATCCATGCCTGATCGGGATTCGAACCCGGACCCCTTACGGACGAATGATCAGAGGCCAACGCCTTAGACCACTGCGCCACCGGGGCGGCGTAAAGGTTGTTGGAATTGAGTGATGCGTGTTGCAGTCAAAGACATTTCCTTCAGCTCTCAGATAACTTTATGGTGTTAGCATTGCTCTCAGAGGCATTTTGGAATTGAGTAATTAGGGCTGCAGTTAAGGACATTCCTTTCCGTACTCGGCGAACATTTATGGTCATGGCGTTGCTTCAAGAGGCGTTTTGGAATTGAGTGATGAGTGTTGCAGTTAAGAACGTTCCCTTCAGCTCTTGGCGAACCTTTATGATTCTGTCATTGCTTCCAGAGGCATTTTGGAATTGAGCGATGAGTGTTGAAGCCAAGGACATTTCCTTCAGCTCTCGGGGAACCTTTATGGTGTTGGAATTGCATCCAGAGGGTGGAATTGAGTGATGAGTGTTGCAGCCAAGAACAATAGATTTTGTGGCACCGCCTGCTTCAGCACTTGCCTATCCAGCTGTGTCGTTTTACGTACCACATCGCGATTGCGCTGACGTTGCTCCTAAGCGTTTCCACTTAAAGGTAACATCACATAAAGTTGACCGGGATGTATGCAGCAGTGGAGAAATTTTCCAAACTGACTTGTTGCTAAGATGGCATCCTATCATCGTGCCACAAAGATAGTCACTGAGCTCTGCCTTACGGCCTATTGTAGTGTTCATGTTTGTCTTTGATGTCTTCCAGGTCACACGCGTTCTTATCGGCGATGCGTTGGTTGGCTGGTCTCTAGAAATTTGTCTAAAAAAATTTCTTTACAGCTTGTGCCATAAGACATTCAAACAATCCTTCGGTATTGTGAACCAAGTTAAATGATTCTTTGCAATAACAATCAACCGTTCGTAAAAATCTCTACTGAGAATCACCTTTTGCAGTATTGTAAGGATTTCAAAAAATGCTCGCCTTTTTAAGAATTTTTAGTTTTGTGTGCTTAGTTCTTATAATATAAACTTCATTGGAAAGAAGTCTTCAATTTATAGAAATTTATTTTATAAACATATTCAGTGTGTGTTTTCTTTCAATTAAGAATTAGTTTTTTCTTTCATTTTTGCACTAACAAGACCTTTTTTCCCTACAGTGGAGCAATGAAGAAGACAAAGAACAGTAAGTTTAACTCATTTAGCTTCTATTGTAAAAACCTTTCAACGCGTGTATTTTTGTTCTATGCTTTCAAATCAAATGAAAGAAAACAAGTTAGTAAAATCATGCAAAGCATTATGATACGCTTTCGAACATACCGGAAACCATTACTCAAGTTATGAGGGTAATGGCTGTGGAATAAATCTCGCTCTTGTGTCCTGAACTTTGACCCCATTTCGATTATATGAAACAGAAACGGCTCAGTACACCTCCGGAACAACATACTAAAGTTTTGTCGCAATAGAAGCATGTTTATTCCAGTTATAGGATAATATTTCTTAAGGCTTTGGTGCAAGTAAAAGAGGCCCATATAGAGACGAGAGGCCACTTATAACCCTTAGAGTTGTTCACAGTGGTTGTTAAAAATCGAAAAGAAAAATACAGTAGAAAGCTCTATGTGAGTATTCTGACGCAGCACCGAATATTCAAATTTGGGACAACATTAAAAGGAGCTCTCCAGGCATTTGGTTTTTATTCGCAATTTAGCGGCACCGCGATTGCTGTTGTTTAAAATATTTGTTCCGAATGTTTTCACGACACGTTTTTAATGGCAATCAGATTGGATGATAGGAAGTAAAGAAGAGGATCAAAGTCATGCAGAGGTTGTTAGTTTGATAAAAAGTCCTGTAGAGGCTGCTAGTTTGAGAAACAGTCATACGGAAGCTGCTTGTTAAATAAAAAAGCTATTCATAGGTTGCCTGTTTTATAAAAACTCATGATTGTTGGCAGGTCGTGCTGAAGTTGCAAGTTTGATAAAAATTAAGCAGAGGTTTCTACTTTAATCAAAAAGTCATCTAGAAACTGCTGGTTTGGTAAAATGTCATGCAGAGGCTGCTAGTGTGATAAAAAGTAACGCAGAGGCTGCTAGTTTGATAAAAAGTAACGCAGAGGCTGCTAGCTTGATAAAAAAAGGCATGCAGAGTTTGCAAGTTTGATAAAAAGTATGTGGAGGTTGGAAGTTTGCCAAAAAATTATGCAGAGGTTTTCACTTTAATCAAAAAGTCATGCAGAGACTGCTGGTTTGGTAAAATGTCATGCAGAGGCTGAAAGTTTGATATAAAATTTTTTGGAGGGTTTTTTTTTTAAATTTTAGGTCCAGAATTTGTTTTCATGAACGATAGTGCTTGCCCTGATATGTCCCGGGGGGGGGCTTTTAAATGAACATTTGGGAAATAAAGATATACAAGGAATTGGTTAATGCTAGGTCCCATGAATTTAACTCCATCAAACACGCTTGGAATGTTTTAGTACAGCAAGTTGTAAGTCGCCAGCTTCCTGCAAGGACAACCAATGGGCTGCAAACTGCTGTGATAAAGGAATCAGATCATCTCCCTTCTGATATATTAAACTAAGATGTTGGAAACATGAGGAGTCATTGTGGGGATTGTACTCCCATCTGATCGTACACCTTCCTGATCCCAAGAAGAGTCCGAAACATTGACATCTAGAATTGGACACATAATTAAATAAAACTTTGTAAAGGCATGTATTTTGACATACACTGACGGAAAAAAATCCCAACACCAAGAAGGGATTGTGTTAGATAAACGATAGTTGGTAGGCGGTGAGAGTACATCTGTAAGATGACATCTATGCAAATTTTGCACTCGGCGCATACGTGTGGCGCAAGTAGCGGCCCTCGGAACATGCAAAGCAGGTTTGCTGTAAATACGCGCTGTAACGTTCGTGAGCGTTAGTTATCGTCGAGATTCGACGTAGTGTGTTGATGTTAGTCAAGAATGCCTTTAAGAAGACGAAGAAGCCATTATCAACAGCTCACGGAGTTTGAACGAGGTCGTGTAATAGGGCTACCAGAAGGTGAATTTTCGTTCCGCAATATTGCAGAACGACTTGGCAGGAATGTAGCCACTGTGCATGATTGTTGGCAGCGGGGGTCAAGGGAAGGTACTGCCTCAAGAAGACCGGGTTCCGGCCGCCCACGTGGCACTACTGAGAGGGAAGACCGCCGTGTACGGCGTATGGCCGTGGCGCATCGTACCGCGTCTGCAGCAGCAATTCGAGTTGCAGTTGCCACCACAGTGACACAACGAACTGTTACAAATCGGTTACTTGAAGGACAGCTCCGAGCCAGACGCCCTGTAGCGTGCATTCCTCTTACTCCAAACCACTGCCGTTTTCGACGTCAGTGGTGTCAAGCTAGAGCTCATTGGAGGACGGAGTGGAGATCTGTTGTGTTTTTTGATGAAAGACGGTTCTGCCTGGGTGCCAGTGATGGCCGTGTGTTGGTTAGAAGGAGGCCAGGTGAGCGCCTGCAACCAACCTGTCTGCGGCCGAGACACACTGGACCTACACCTGGAGTTATGGTCTGGGGAGCAATTTCCCATAATAGCAGGAGCACTCTCGTGGTTATCCCAGCCACCCTGACGGCACAGTTGTACGTCGGTCTGGTGATTCAGCCTGTTGTGCTGCCATTCATGAACAGCATCCCAGGGGGTGTTTTCCAACAGGATAACGCTCGCCCGCATACCGCTGTTGTAACCCAACATGCTCTACAGAGTGTCGACATGTTGCCGTGGCCTGCTAGATCACCAGATCTTTCACCAATCGAGCACGTATGGGACATCATTGGACGACAACTCTAGCGTCACCCCCATCCAGCATTAACCGTCCCTGTATTGACCGACCAAGTGCAACAGGCATGGAACTCCATCCCACAAACTGACATCCAGCACCTGTACGACACAATGCATGTACGTTTGCATGCTTGCATTCAAAATTCTAGCGGTTACACCAGTTATTAATGTACCAGCATTTCACATTTAAAATGGCTCTTCTCGCGCTTACAATAAGCTGTGATCTTGAAACCTTAATCGATTAAATATGTTACCTATACAAATGTATTGCCGCCATTTCATTCCTCTACAACTATTTTTTCGAGGTGTTGGGATTTTTTTCCGTCAGTGTAACTCAACAAAATTCTAACCAGTCAAATTTCAAGTAATGTGCATTTCGATCATGATAAATGTTGCAAGCACATAAATGTCCAATATAAGACGTTAGTGTTTAGAAGTCCTATTGGGTCAATAATCTGTACGATCACTTCCAAGTACTATACAGGCATCACATCAATACTCGTGTTGAAAACAATGGCGTTCAGAGTTCAGAAGGAAGACGTTCCCATTCATCTATCCGATCAGTTTCGGCTCATAGGTTGCATTTGGAGGAGATTCCCGTCCTGAAGCATCCCAAGCGTGCTCTATATGGTATAACGAAGTAAATTTCCCTGTCATTTTTGGTCCACGCCGGGGATCGAACCTGAGTCCACTTATTCCGGAACAAGTCGCTCTACCAACTGAGCTACGCGGACGGTCGTTCTTGCTGCTATCTGCCTTTTGTCGTGTGCGTTCTATGGGGCAGGCACGTCACATCTACCCCCCCACTCGAAAGAGGGCCGGGGGCATTGCCCACGGGTCATCCGTGACCATGAATAGTTGTAGGCAGCCATCCGCTGAAGAAGTGCTCTTGAGGACTCCCAGTCAATCTGGTGTGTGGAATGCAACGTCACCTTTGTTTTTAGAAGCGCTGAAGAAGAAATTCTCTTATTTTTCTTGTCTTGCGGTGTGGAAAAAACATCACACCATTGCGAGATCTTTAACTGCCAGGTCATCCGGGAAGTTTGGGCGCCATTATAACGAAGTAAATTTCTCCGTCATTTTTGTTCCACGCCGGGAATCGAACCCGAGTCCACTTATTCCGGAACAAGTCTCTCTACCAACTGAGCTACGCAGACGTTCGTTCTTGCTGCTATCTGCCTCTGCCTTTATGTCGTGTGCGTCCTGCGGCGCAGGTACGTCACAATAGCTAAAGTCATGTCCACGCTTTGTATATTTTTGCTTTCTAAGTACTCATCTACGAGCTACGCCCCATAAGAACGAGCATTAGCGTTCATGAAAGCAAATTCTCAATGAACAGTACCTCGAAAAATTCTTAAACGAAAATTCCTAAACAAAAAATTCTTAGATGCGCTTTTTAAAATACCTGCTGCCATTCACAGTTCCTCTATCGGAGGCATGTAAAGATGAACTCGTACAATCATCAGTCGAGATACCTGCTCACACCATTTACCCTCCATCTCCAAAACTGTCCCTTTCTATTACATTCTATGGGTAATTTCAGATGCTAAATTAATCAGCCTACAGTTTGTAAGCTTTACTAATTACAGTTTTAAAAGCGTTAAAAATATTTCATCTTATAATTAATGCAGAGCTTTGACAAATTACTTAAAGGAAACTCATTGTTTCAGTAGTTACTCATATTTACAGAATATTTTGGTTTTCATGAATTCATTCTTGCAATTTTATCCTAATTCCAGGCAAAAGACATACATCTCTTTCTACGCATCGGATCCTGAAGTGGTTGTTTACAAATACAGAGCACAGTATCAAGTAAGTCAGACAAAATGGAGAACAAGTTTCGTACAAAAAATATACAGCATGCCTTAATGAATGTGAAGTATGCGGCGATTCAGCACATGCGTTCCCCCGAAAGGAAAAGTGTACTAAAATTCAAAGCATGCCTCCTCCGGAAACGTGAAATGCACAAAATTACGAAGCATATTTTACCAGAAAATAAATGTAAAGTGTGCAAAAGTACAACGCATGCCTTCTCAGAAAACGTAAACTGTAATAAAATACAATGCATGTCTTCTCAGAAAAGGTAAAGTGTACTAAAATAAAACGCATGTTTTCTCAGAAAACGTACAGTGTACATAAATACAATGCATGCCTTCTTGGGAAAAGAAAAGTTTTCTAAAATGCAACGCATGCCTTCTCAGGAAACCTAAAATGTAGTAAAATAAAAAGCATGCTCTCTTTCAGAAAACACACAGTTCACTAAAATACAACACACGCATTCTCAGAAAATGAAAAGTGTTCTAAAATGCAGCCCATGCCTTCTTAGAAAACAAAAACCAATTATAGTTACCGTTTTCAATAGTTAACATTTTCAGATCAATAGTTAACGTTTTCTTCAATGGGCATTTTTCCAGTAATTTTTTTTTGATTAAGTGTTTAACGACCACCGTGAGCAACTCACTGGGCTATAAGTAGTCGCCAGTCCCTAATTTAGGGTCACTGGTTCCAGGAAAGGGAGGGAGTCAGTGTCGTAAGGCAAACACAACAACCATGTCTCACCGGGATTTTTTTTTTTTTGATTGGAGGTTTAACGACCCCCGTGAGCAACTCAATGGGCTATAAGCAGAGGCGTGTCCCTAATTTAGGGCCACTGGTTCCAGGGAAGGGAGAGAGCCAGTGCCGTAAGACAAACACAACATCCATGCCTCACCGGGATTCGAACCCGAATCCCTTTCGGACGAATGATCAGAAGCCATCGCTTAGACCACTGCGCCACCGAGGCGGCCACCAGGATTCGAACCCGGACCCCTTTCGGATGAATAATAATGAGCCATCGCTTAGACCACTGCGCCACCGGGGAGGCTTCCTTTTGCTGTTGTCATAGCAGCGCGAGCCTCGTGTCTTCTCCGCAGGTCGTGCTGTTTTCTCTCAAGATACTCCTAGCCAAAGTATGGGCACCACTGCAGTGGCGTGGCACAGTGGTCTAGTGCTGGCTTCTGACAATTTGTCTGAAATGAGTACGGGTTTGAATCCCTGTTAGGCCATGGATGTTTTGTTTGTCTTATGGCAGTGGCTCACTCCGTTCATTGAAGCCAGTGATCCTTAAATAACAGAGGGCGACTGTTTATAGCCCATCGAGTTGATCACGGTGTTTTTTAAACTGCCGAACGAAAACAAAATTATGCTTCGTGTATGTGCTGCTCGTGATTCTCGTAAAAAAGTAAGTTATTGAAGAACTCAACTCTTCTATAACTTAAATAAAAGGTAAGGGGTTGGGTGCTAACGCCCACCGTGAGCATCTGGGTGGACCATGCGCAGTCTCCCGCCACTAATTTAGGGCCACTGGTTCCAAAAAAAAGGGAGAATACTCATATAGAGGTTACTACGAAAGTCTCAAGTTTGGAGGAAAAAAACAATACAGTGAACCAAAACAATTTTACCTGAAGTAACGATTTAAACGACGTTAACCCTGCATAGTATTCATGTGCAGGGTTAACGTCTTCCCACGGGCTAAAAACCAATATGGTCCGCTAACGTTCATGTGCATGTTTAACGTCTTCCCACGGGCTAAAAACCAATATGGGCAGCTTACGTTCATGTACATACAGGTTTAACGTCTTCCCACGAGCTAAAAACCAAAAACGTCATCTTACGATCATGTGCAGGTTTAACATCTTCCCACGAGCTAAAAACCAATATGGTCAGCTTACGTTCATAGTATTCATGTGCAGGGTTAACGTCTTCCCATGGGCTAAAAACCAATATGAGCAGTTTACGTTCATGTGCAGGTTTAACGTCTTCCCAAGGGCTAAAGACCAATAACATCATCTTACGATCATGTGCAGGTTTAACGTCTTCCCACGAGCTAAAAACCAATATGGTCAGCTTACGTTCATAGTATTCATGTGCAGGGTTAACGTCTTCCCATGGGCTAAAAACCAATATGGTCATTATACGTTCATGTGCAGGTTTAACGTCTTCCCACGGGCTAAGCACCAATAGATCAGCTTACGTTCATAGTATTCATGTAAAGGATTAACGTCTTCCCACGGGCTAAAAACCAACATGGTCACCTTACGTTCATAGAATTCATGTGCAGGGTTAACGTCTTCCCATGGGCTAAAAACCAACATGGTCAGTTTACGTTCATAGTATTGATGTGCAGGTTTAACGTCTTCCCGCAGGCTAAAAACCAATATAATCAGCTTACGTTCATAGTATTCATGTGCAGGGTTAACGTCTTCCCATGGTCTAAAAACCAATATGGTCATCTTACGTTCATGTGCAGGTTTAACGTCTTCCCACAGGCTAAAAACCAATATGGTCAGCTTACGTTCATAGTATTCATGTGCAGGTTTAACGTCTTCCCACGGGCTAAAAACCAATATGGTTAGCTTACGTTCATGTGCAGGTTTAACAACTTCCCACGGGCTAAAAACCAATATGGTCAGCTTACGTTCATAGTTCATAGTATTCATGTGCAGGGTTAACGTCTTCCCACTGGCTAAAAACCAATATGGTCAGCTTACGTTCATGTGCAGGTTTAACGTCTTCCCGCAGGCTAAAAACCAATATGGTCAGCTTACGTTCATAGTATTCATGTGCAAGGTTAACGTTTTCCCACGAGCTAAAAACCAATATATTCAGCATATACGTTCATGTGTCTGTTTAACGTCTTCCCACGGCCTAAAAACCAATGTGGTCAGCCTCCGTTCATAGTATTCATGTGCAGGGTTAACGTCTTCCCACTAGCTAAAAACCGACATGATCAGCTTACGTTCATAGTATTTATGTGCACGGTTAACGTCTTCCCACGGACTAAAAACCAATATTGTCAGCTTACGTTCACAGTATTCATGTGCAGGGTTAACGTATCCCCACGGGCTAAAAGCTAATATGGTCATCTTACGTCCATGTGCAGGTTTAACGTCTTCCCGCGGGCTAAAAACCAATGTGGTCAGCTTGCGTTCATAGTATTCATGTGCAAGGTTAACGTCTTCCCACCAGCTAAAAACAATATGGTCAGCTTACGTTCACAGTATTCATGTGCAGGTTAACGTCTTTCTACGGGCTAAAAACCAATATGGTCATCTTACGTTCATGTGCAGGTTTAACGTCTTCTAACGGGCTAATACTATAAACGTAAGCTGACCCAATATGGTCAACTTACGTTCATAGTATTCATGTGCAGGGTTAACGTCTTTCCACTGGCTAAAAACCAATATGGTCAGTTTACGTTTATGTGCAGGTTTAACGTCTTCATACAGGTTAAAACCAATATGGTCAGCTTACGTTTATAGTATTCATGTGCAGGGTTTACTTCTTCCCACAAGCTGAAAACCAACATGGTCAGCTTATGTTCATAGTATTCACGTGCAGGGTTAACGTCTTCCCACGAGCTAGAAACCAACATGGTCAGTTTACGTTCATAGTATTCATGTGTAGGATTGACGTCTTCTCACGAGCTAAATTTCCACCACTCAAAATCTTGCATCTAGTCACTTCTCTTAAATAAGAAAGATGTCACCGTATTCTCGGATTTCTCTCTCGCGCTCTTTTCTTCTTCATCCTAACGAATTCCATTCTGTCAAATTTAATTTAGACCTTTATATTATTATTGTGAAACCAGCATATTCTTCTTCCAGGTTTCTTCTTTCCATTGACACTTTCTTCTAACAACTACTGCGAAATATTAAAATTATCCCTCCGCATCATACCTGCCAAATAAGCAGCTTTTCCCTCTTTCAACAGAATAAACAACTCATGATTTTTATAAGATATTGTTTTCAAGTTTTTATTTATTCTTCCCAAACAGTATTTCTTTATTCTCAACACTTGTTCTCAAGTATTTCTTCATTCACCTCACTTGCTGTCCGTGGGATCTTGAACATGCTTCTTTTCCACAGTTACGTGACAAAGCCAGTAACAAACGCTAGACATCTTAACTATTTAACTTAGTCTTCTAGTTGGTGGACCGATATGTCTCTTGATGAAAAAAGGTTTTTGTCGATTTCAAGAACTGAAAAATTGTTTGCTGAAAGCAGTATTCATTCACAACTGGCAGTGGAAAGCCAGAATGCATCATGAGGAAGTTCTTACGGTGCCCTTAGAGTCAGGTTCTGCTTGATGATTCCAAGAACTGAAAAAAAAAATATTGAACACAATACTTACTAGCAGCTGACCAAATAAACCACAGTACATAATTGGAGAATTCTTCACATGTGGCTTCCTAAGTGTAAGGTTTCTTTAAGCGCGGCTAACGAAGCTGATGAGTTAGCCACATTTAGTAAATATACACAGTGTGGCAAATAATTTTTAAGACTGGGTCTGTAAAATGAAATAGAAACAAGAAATTATAATTTGTTTTGGTTTGTTATTCAAAATAAGTCCCTCCGGCTTCAATACACTTGTTACAGTGATTTAATAATGATTCGAATGTCTGTTCCAGTTCACTTTGCGAAATTGCCTCCAAAGCACGCGTCGAAGCTGTTTGTATGGTCGAAATATCATCAAAATAACACCCTTTTAACGTCATTTTAAGTTTTCGGAACAAAGAAAAGTAGCAGGGTGCTAAATCAGGCGAATACGGTGGATGATTCAACACACAGACGTTATTTTTCGCCCAAAATCTACAAACAAGAAGTGAGGTGTGACTGGGTGCATTATCGTGCAACAAACACCAACTGTTTTCATCTCGATATTCTGGACGAATGCGAAGAATTCTGCCCATCAAACGCCTCAAAACATTTAAATAAAACTCACCAGCAATTGTTTGTCCACTTGGAACAAATTATTTGTGGATAATACCCTTACTATCGAAGAATGTAATGAGCATTGTTTTGATTTTCGATGGAACTTTTCTTGTTTTTTTGGCTTGTGGCGAGTTTTTTTACTTCCATTCCGCACTTTGTCGCTTTGTTTTAGGATCATATTAAAAACACCATGTTTCATCACCAGTAACAATCGATTTTAAGAAGTGTGGATCATTTTCAGTGGCTGAAATGATGTCTCTGCAATGTGCACTTCTCCTTGATTTTTGTTCATTGGTTAACGTGTGTGGAACAAATTTAGCACAGACTTTTGTTTTGCCCAAATCTTCATGCAGGATGGTTCGAATCGTTTCTTTGTTGATGTTTAAAGACTCTTTCATCATTCTTAATGACGCACATCGATTGTTTGCCACGAAATCACGCACTTTTTCAATAATCTCAATTGTCCTAGATGAACTTGGTCTTCCGGTATGCTTATCATCTTCTAGCGTCTCTCTTCCGTCCAAATAACGTTTGTGCCACAGGAAAACATTTGATCTAGTTAAACAAAACTCACAATAAACTTGTTTCATCGTTTGGTACGTTTCCAAGGCAGTTTTACCAAGTTTTGGCGTTAAATTTAATAACAGCCCTTTGTTCCGTCTTAATAATTCAACATGAAAAAAATTTTACTTCTCTAATGAACGACCGTTTCGTTTGAGTTACTTTAACAATTGCGCAGTACTTTTGGCAGAAAGCAAACAGATGGTCATGGTTTATAACGCATTCGCGATTACAGTGGTGGCGCCACCGTAGGCTGAAATCTAGCGCCAGTTTTAAAAATTCTTTGACGCACTGTGTATGTTGATAAATTTTGTATTAGCTGCGGTTTGATAAGACAAAGATGTGAAATATCCTTTAATTGATATAATTGACCTATGACATCGCGAGAGATCCAGAAGCAAGATTTCAGCTGAATTGTATATGTTAATGTGTTCTTTAGCCATTTACTGACAGCTACAAAATTTCATAATCTCTTTTTTGTACTTTCAGAACATTGAAGTGTTCAGCTACATAGGAGGCTACGTTGGAATTTGGCTCGGAATATCCTTGGTAGCCGTGGTTGATTTCATAGAGTGCCTGTTCCTTGTTCTGTGTTTTGCGTTCAAAAAGCAGGAAGTAACCGAAAAGGAAAAAGTTACAGTTTCTGATTTTAATAACGCATAAATTGCTTACGGATGTCCTGATGAACTACAGGAAGAAAATTCAACGGAATTTAAAAAACGAGAGAATTTGTATTTGCATTTAAGCTTCCGATGTTTGCATTATTGAAGCACCAATTCATCAGTTTATCGCATTATTGAAGCACCAATTCATCAGTTTATCGCATTATTGAAGCACCAATTCATCTGTTTATTGCGTTATTGAAGCACCAATTCATCAGTTTATTGCGTTATTGAAGCACCAATTCATCAGTTTATTGCATTATTGAAGCACCAATTCATCAGTTTATTGCGTTATTGAAGCACCAATTCATGAGTTTATTGCGTTATTGAAGCACCAATTCATGAGTTTATTGCGTTATTGAAGCACCAATTCATCAGTTTATTGCATTATTGAAGCACCAATTCATCAGTTTATTGCATTATTGAAGCACCAATTCATCAGTTTATTGCATTATATATAAAAAATTATTCAAACGTAAACAACAATCCGAAAAAAGAAATTTTCAATTTTAATGCTAAAATGATTTTCTGGTAATACTGGGTGGAAGAACAAGATTGACCAAATCGCTTGAAAATAAATGAATTTGATACTAATCCTACTGACATCAGTAGTTTGTCATGCCTTGTATCTCTCCTAATAATGGAATTAAACTTATACCTGTTTCTATATTGCTGTGTTTTTCTTTATATTCAGTTTCGCTCTTAAGGAATAAAAATTTGCCATGAGCAATTTTTAACTCTATGTTTCTGCAATTACTGTATGGTGTCAATATAAAATGAAACGAAACGAAAAGGATTTGTAGCGGAATTTCCACGATGCTTTGCAAAGGAAATCTCTGTTCTTTTAAAAATCGTCAGCATTAGAAGATCGAGAGATCTACACTGAAGAGCAGTTGAATTAGACACAGCTGGCGTAATGCAAATGTGGCGCTGTGGGCGGCCCTGTAAACGGAAACGACATGATGTATGCAGAGATCCGACAATATAAGGAGTGATGCGACGGGAATCAGTAAGAGTCCGACGGAGTATGGGTAAAACGAAGGATCTAAGCGCATTTGAGCGTGGGCAAATTGCCGGGGCCTGACAAATGGGTCACTCTATCTCAGAAGTCGTGCAGGCACTGGGATTTTCACGAGCCACTGTGTCACGGGTGCACCGTGAGTACATCGAATCCGGTAAAACCATCCCTGCAAGGGCCAACTGCCGTGGACAATAACGTGTGGATCAGCGGGGTCATCGTCGGCTAGCTCGCATTGTAACAGCGGATAGACGGGCCACAGTGCAAGAAATCACTCGGCAATTTAACGCTGGTGCACAAAAACGTGTAAGCAGCCACACCATCCAGAACCATCTCCTCGCTATGGGGTACAGAAGCCATCGTCCCACGAGGGTACCGCTGCTGACCGCACATCACAGGGTGCAAAGATTAGCATGGGCGCGGGAACATCGCCACTGGACCCTAGACATGTGGAAAAATGTTGCCTGGACTGATGAGTCGAGATTCATGTTGGTACATGAGGATGGCAGGATACGAGTACGGCGCAAACTACATGAAGCGATGGATCCTTCTTGCCAGCAGGGTACTCTTCAAGCTGATGGGGGTGGCATTCTCGTCTACGGACTGTTTACGTGGACTGAAATGGGACCCCTGGTACGTGTGACATCGTCCCTCACAGGTCAACGTTACCGGGATATCCTGGAAAACCCTTTGCTCGCGTTTGTGCGTCTTCAACATCCCACTGGGGATGTCATGCTGCAACAAGACAATGCACCATGCCATCGCTCCCGAATTGTATCCGAATGGTTGGATGAACACTCCACCGACGTGACCTCGCTTCCTTAGCCAGCTAGGTCACCTGACCTCAATCCCATCGAGCACATCTGGGATGCCATCGAGAGTGATGTTCGAGGGTCTGGCCCCCTCCATCAAATCTTCTTGAACTGTGGGAACTTGTTCAGGGTTCGTGGATCCGTATGGCTTCTCAACGCTTCCGGTGTCTTGTCGAGTCCATGCCGAGACGAATCGCCGCCGTCATCAGGGCGAAAGGTGGTGCTACACGTTGCAAGACAGGTATCTCTAATTCAATTGCTCTTCAGTGTAAGTGTTTTCAACTAACCCTGACATCATTGTAATACTGCAGTCGTCTCTGTGTGTGTGTGTGTGTGTGTGTGTGTGTGTGTGTTTCTCTCTCTGGGTAATAATTTCTTAAGAAACTAGCAATCATGCCTGTTCTCCGAACGGTGAATCTATGAAATAATTTTTTGAACATAAAATTAAAGAAATGGAAAAGTAATTAATTAAGGGAAAGAAAAGTAATTTAAAATCCGTAACTGCTTTACGATTTAGAACAGCTTCGGGGCGTCAATGCATAGGGTTTGACGTAAAACGGAGCAGGTTTTGAGTCCCCTTAATTTTAAATCAATATTTGAAATTTTCAAAGCATTTCAGTGATTCTGAAAAATTATCTTTAAACCTATCAGCATTTTGAAAGAGTAAACCTAAGGCACACTTTTGAAGTTTTTGGTTTTCAGACTTTTTTCTAGGTGTAGAAGTGGTAGAAAATTCAATGTCTCAAAACGCTGGTTGTTGGGGGTTTTTTGTTTTTTTTCGTACTTTTCTATAGGTATACCGACCTTTAAGACTTATCAGCATGCCGTGTTTCAGATGTTTAGGTCATTTAGAAGTGGTCTAACAATTCGCGGAGGAGCACGCTCACATTTTCCCTCTTTGCTTTTTATATACGAGGCGAAAGTCTATATTTACATAGGTATTCACGCATACCAGCGGAAAACGCCGAACTTTAAAAGCTTTGCTACGTCATTAGGCATTGTGTCTTTAATAGTTTGATTGTAGCCAGTCCTTTTACCCAATGAGAAGAGAGTGCTAAAAATAGCTGCGTCGCCATGGCAACAGGTCATGAGACCAGAACTTTCCTGTGTGGTTAACGCTGAAGGCAGATTTAGTCGCCGGTTTTTTTACTTTGGGTATTTAAAAAATGCTTAAAAATCAGAAAATGCCTTTTTCTTAAAAATGTTTTTGTAAAAAAGGGATGATAGTTGTGCGTTTATGATGTAAAAATTGCAATGCGTTATGATTTATAGTTTGCTACATATCCGTTTTTTGAAATGGATCCCATCGCGAAATAGAGAATTTTGTGAAATTTACAAAATTTAATTTCTCGTAAAATAAATCGAAATTCAAGAAAAGGGCGACGAGGTGCGCAAATTCGGCCATGATCCTACATGCCTACAAAGTTTCGTGGTTGTGTTGCTGTTAGCGCTTCCGGAACGCGAACTGATAGCACTTTTTGCTTACCTTAAAATTTGAAATACAATAGCTCTTGAAGTATCACCAGAATCGACAAACGGTATATTTCAGCGCATTCTCCCAACAATTCTCTACAAACGATGGAAATTTCATATTTTTTGTGTTCAATAATGTTTTGCGCTGCGAGTTAAAAAAGCGCGAGTGTCGCGAAATTTCAAAAACAGCAGCATATCTTTTAGAATACAGAGATGTGAAATTCCTCATATGAAACGACAACCATACCATCAGTGGCAGCTCTAATGCGTTTTAGCAAGTAGAGATGTAAAATAATGTAGTACACTGAAATGCACATACGCGTGTGTGTAATGCGAAACACATAAGTATTATTAAACATAGTGCCGTTGTGACGTATATTCTACATTAACTTTCCGTTTTTAGTTTCTTTCCCTATGTAAATCTTGAGTTTATTCTCAGTTATTTTTCACACTTAACGTAATATCTTTTCTCTCAAACGAATACGTTTGGCAACACAATTGAGGTTGAATGCACGTAACGTATGCCTGATATAAGATTGGAACAAGAGATAAAAACGACGACTAAACTGTTGTTTGGATAGCGTTGAAAGAGTGCGCTGTAAAGCGAGCGTTGTAAAGAGAACGTTGTGTTAAGAGCTGTGAAACTGTGTGGTGTATTTAAATATTAATATCGCTATGTTATGGACGTGCTACAACCTTGAATAAAGCATCTTTTCCGTAAGTTTGACTTCTGTTGTTTACATGTTTCGTCTGGCCGTTAAGGTTTCTTTCATTTAGGAACTATTTCTTAGTATGTTGCTGTTTTAAATTAACGTAGAAGTACGAAAAGACTTCTACGTTATACCGTACATAATAAACATATTACATGCCTTATAAATTGTTTTCAGTAATAATAACAGGTTCTATGAATTGTTTTTTATTTATGATAATATCGACTTGTCTCAAATGTTTGTCCATTTCGCCTTTACTATTGACAAGAACAAAATCATCATCAGTTCAATGTGATCCTAGATGTTATACTTCTAACATTTTAGTGTAGAAAAGCATCTACTGTGGCGCTTGTAAGTTTCCAGCCGGTATTTATTTTTTGTTAATTCTTTGAATTATTTCTTTATTTTTAGGTGTATGAAACTAATACCTATGTAACAAGGAATATTGCCATTATAACAAGGAATTTATGTTCACAAAATACAAAGATATCTCAACAATTTGTGTTGAGAAACTTACATTTTATAATTTATACAGGTGTTCAAAAATATCCGGCCATATTGAACCATCGTAAAATAAAAGGGGTTAAAATAAAAAATGATAGTCTACAATAGTAACACACGGTCGAGTCGCATTATTGTGACCACCATCTAATATCCCGAGTAACCGCCGTCTGCAGCGCGGACAGCAGCTAGACGGGCTAGGAGTGACTTAATAAGGTGCTGGAAGGTGTTCACAGGTATGTGGAGTCATGCTGACTGCAGTGTATCTGATAACTGCTGGAGGGTGTATGGTGGAGGATCCATAGAGCGAACAACACGATCGAAGTGGTCCAACAGATGCTGGGGAATGAAGTCTGGGTACTTAGGGGGCCAGGAAAGTACCTTGAAGTCTTCATCGTGTCATCGTGCTCTTCCAACCACTCTCGGACATTTCTAGCAGTGTGACACGTCGCATTGCCGTACTGAAAGATCCCATCCACCAAGGGAAGACTATCAGCATGTATGGGTGTATGTGGTTTTGAAGGATGGATGCATAGCGAATTCGGTCGATAGTGCCTTCCACTGGGATAAGTGGACCCAGAGAATGCAACGAAAACATTCCCCAGACCATAACGCTGCTCCCACCAGCTTGTGTTCTTCCAGCAATGGTTGAAGAGTGTTTCTTCTCCGATGTTTCTCACCTTATACGCCAACGTCCATCCGTTCGACGAAGCAGAAAACGTGATTCATCGGAGAAGACAATCCTTTGCCAATCAGCGGAGGTTCAATTCCGAAACTTCCGTGCAAATGTAAGCCTTTTTCTGCCGATGCACCTTCGTTAGCATAAGTGCAGTAACCGTCCGTATGCATCGGAGTTCGATACGCAACAGGGTTAGCAGAACTGTAGTTTTAGGCACACTTCCGGTAGCCCCCTGGTTCATTCGGCCAGTGAGTTGTTCCACTGCAGCGTGTCGATAGGTCCTCCCGCACTTTCGGAGCAGGTGTTCACTTCTCACATCAATACCACGTAGTGCTCCGCAGTTTCCAGTCGCTTATTCGCAATGGCGCCATTTCTCCAATCACGATACACTTTATCCACAGCAGCATGCGAACAGTTCACAAAATTTCGCTGTTTCAGAATTACTGCCACTCCTGCCCCGGAAGCCGATAATCATCCATTTTTGCAAATCTGATAAATCGCTCCTTTTATCCATGACAGCAACCAGTGATATGTTTTCAGAATGTCTACAACACACCTTACATACCTTCCAAGCCAGCTCACGACACTGCTTCCTTTCATTGGCTATGCGCTGTTGACGTCACAAGTAGCAGGTGGTCACAATAATGGGACTCGACTGCGTATATGCAGTTGATACTTAGTTGCCAGACCCTCAGAAGGAATTACAGCAGCACAACGACGTGACATAAATGCAACAAGTGGTTTAATACGCTAGAGTTAATTTATTCGATTCCTCCCTTGTTTTTGAAAGAAATATTCTGCCGAATTAGAGTATTTATGCAGCCGCCCATACACTATTTACCAACAAGTAATTGAACACCTGTCATAGCAAAGGAAAACCAAGTTTATCCACCTTCAATAGTTGGTGGAGCCTCCACGAGCGGCGATTACAGCTGCGACCCTCCGGGGCATACTCTCAACCAGGCGTTGTACGACGGCTAGCGGTATTTTCTTCCACTCGGCTTGGAGAAGACAGGTCAGTTCCTTCACCGATTTCGGACGGTGGGGGCACCCCTTAAGTCGACATCCCAACTTGTCCTAGAAGTGCTCGATAGGGTTAAGGTCCGGGTTCTGCGTAGGCTAGACCATTTGATAAACCCCAATGTCACCATACCAAGCCATGGTGGACCTCGTAACGTGACAGGTGGCATTGTCATCCTGAAAATAACATGGGTCCACCCCGTAAACCTGCCACAACGTAGGAAGCGCATGGTCATCCAAAATGGTGCAGTAGGTCTGGGCGTTGAGTCTACCAGGAATTGCGAACAAGGGTCCCGTGCCATACCAGGAGAAACACCTCCATAGCATAATTCCACCGACGCCGAACTTCACAGTTGGCACAATACATTCCGGCAGGAGGCGTTCTCCAGGCAGACGCCACACCCAGACCCTGCCATCCAAACGGTAGAGGGTGAACCTTGATTCGTCGCTCCAGAGAACCTGTTTCCACTGTTCAACGGTCCACTGTCGACGTTCTTTGCACCACGTTAGCCGAGCAGCGGTATTGGACTTGGTGATCAAAGGCTTGTGGGCGGCAGCACGTCCATGATAACCGAGCAGATGGGCTTCCTTACGGATGGTATTCATCGAAAGAACATTCCCGGATGCCTGTTGAAACTCCATAGATGTGGTCATAAACTCCTCGCGGATGTGGATTTGGCGCGGTTCTTCCGAATTTCTCTGGCCAGCACCCGTCGGTCTGTAACTCCTAGTTTTTTGGGTCTGCCGGGTCGGGGCACTTTCCGACAGTCACCTCTCATCTTCCACTTGCCAATCACGTAGGCCACTGTCGATTTTGGGTACTTCAACTAGCTGGATATGTCACGTATGGATCGGCCACTTCTGTGATACCCGACGATTACACCATTCTCGAGATCAGAAAGCTCCGAACTGCGTGGCATCTTGCATGCGACTGGTTGCGTTGCTGTTTCCCACACGATATTTAACGGCGGCGGCCGTGACGTGTATCAGGACCGCAGATATCGTCGTTTGCAGGGGTGTCCAATTACTTGTTGGTAGATAGTGTATTTATCAAGTTCGTCCCAAAGGTTTTCTATGGGGTTTACGTCAGGCGACTGTGATGGCCACTTCATTACGTGCCTTCACAGTACTACACGTATGCTCAGAGTCATTATCATCCAGAAACACCCACTTTTAACTCAGATTTCTTCTCTCATATGGTAGTAAATTATCTTATACAGAATCGAAAGTTTTGCAATATTTGGATCGCTTTATGTCTTCATACCTACCTTTACGACGAAAGCTAACTACCATTCAAAGTTCAGGCCATCGTGTTGCACCGTCTTTGGCCACCTGTCTGCCAGTTTTTCGATTCCGCGGCGGTACCACTTCGTGTCCTTGCAGGCGAAGAACTCCGTCATCCCAGCTACCACCACCTCCTGGCTGTTGAAGTGCCGCTCGCGAAGGAAGTAGCTCATGGACCGGAACCAATAATAATCAGACGGGGCAAGATCCGGAATATATGCTGGGTGTAGCATCAGTTCGATGCCCTCAAGTTCCTGGAGTTTTGCCCGAGTTGTTCTTTGCGGTGCGAAGCCGAGCGTAGTCTTGCTGTAGTAGAGCGTGCTTTCTATTAACCAGTGCTGGATACTTCTCCTCTAAAACGACATACATCCGCTCCAGCTGTTCAGAGTATATGTTGCCGTTTGTGGTCCTAATTTCTGGAACAACTTCGTAATGGATTATCCCCTCGAAATTCCACCAGACGCAGAGCATTATCAAGTGCTCGAAGCGCCCAGGCTGGGCAACTAGTTCTGGAAGCTCCTCCGGGTTCAACCACTACCGTTGTGCGTTAGGATTAAGGAAATAGACCCACTTTTCATCGCACGTAACAATTCTCTTGATGAAACGTGCATCGTGCGGGTTTTCTAGGAGTTTCGTGCATACTTCTACTCGGCGGTTTGCTTCAGCTGGCGTCAGTTCGTGAGGGACAATGCGGCAGCTCCTGTAGACCTTGCCGAGTTCCTGAATGTGACAAACCACGGTGGTCTGTGATATGCCCAGCTCCCCTGATAATCTCCGAGTTCTGGTTGTCGGATTCGCCTCTACGGCTTCCGATACCTCGGTTCGCTGCCTACCTGAGCTCGGCCTGATCGTGGAGTTTTCTGTCACCTGAGTGAATTTTTTGGAATCATGGGTGGCGGTGCTGTGGTCCACGGAATCTTCCCCTTTTGCATGACAAATGTTTCGTGTTGCTTGAACAGCGTTATGGCCGAGTTCAAGCTCATAAAGCAAAAGTTCCCTAATTAGCCCGTTGTTGCGGTTTACCTTTTAGGCGTCCCAACCGCAGACAGGACGACGACATGTAATGCTGTTCACAGCAACGACTACCACCTTTCTTCTGACAGCAGTGCGCGACTTGAACTAGTTTAGACACGTGACCTTCCCGTCGCAGCACGTGCGTTTATGCAAATATTGCAAAACTTTCGACTGACCCTCTATAAAATATCCCAGTATATAGCTCCACTTATTTTATCGTGGATTTGTACTATAAAGCACCAACAACTTTTGCAGAAAACACTCCCCAAACTAACAAAAGTCCTCCGCAGTGCATTTTGTTGTAGGAATCTGGTATTTCGAATCCTATCTTTTGCTTCGAGGTCAACGTACATACTCTCTTCCATCACATTCGAAGATGTTAAATTTTGATTCATTGGAAAAAAAACCACTTTACTCTATTCATTATTCTACCAGTCTTTATGCCATTTGGTGAACTCCTGCCGGGCCTAGAAAGCTTAGTGCTTGCGACAGTAGTAGAAGTGCTTTTTGGGTGACGAGATGGGTAAAAAATGCGATTTGACGGACTTTCTACGTGGGATGATTGTAGGAACTCGGAGCCATGGAGCGAGTATCACCGAAACTGCAGCATTCGTGAAATGTTCCAGAGCAGCTGTTGTTAAAGTGTTTAAAGACTGGACTGCCAGCCAAAAAAACTGGGTCTCTACGTGCAACGTGTGCTGGTCGTCATCGACTAGTGACTGCTCGGGCGGAACGGAGAGTGTCCAGACTGGTAACAGGCAACAGAAGGGCAACAGTGCAGCAAATTACAGACCATCTTAATCAAGGATCCCCTCAAATGATCTCTGCACGAACTGTTCGCCGTACACTGCATCGGATGGGATATGGCATCCGAAGGCCTGTTCGAACACCTTTGCTGTCTGCAGTTAACAAGAGAAAACGTCTCCAGTTTGTACAGGAGCACAAGGATTGGACAGTCGATTATTGGAAACAAATTATAGGGTCCGACGAATCACGTTTTCAGTTGCACCATACCGATGGCCGAGTGAGAATTTGGCGGAAACAGCACGAAAGCGTGGACCCCCAAATGCATTGCTACAACCCTTCAAGCTGGTGGAGGCAACGTTGTGGTTTGGAGAATGTTTTCCTGGCATGCTTTGGGCCCTTTAATTCGTGCTGATCAACGTCTGACTGGCACATCATATCTAAACATCGTTGCGGATGAAGTGCATCCTGTCATGTGGATGGTTTATCCCAATGGCGATGGCTACTGTCAACAAGATAATGCGTCCTGCCATATTGCTCGTATTGTACAGGATTGGTTTCAGGAACATGCCGGTTAGTTTACTTTGCTTGGGTGACCCCCACAATCTCCAGATCTCAACCCCATTGAGAATATGTAGGATGAATTTGAACGAGCCATCAGACAGCTGGATCCACAACCCTGCAAGCTCACACTCCTGGAAAGTGCTATTCATGAAGGATGGTCTCAGATTCCACAAACCACCTATCAACATCTCGTGGAGTCCATGCCACGAAGAATCGACGCAGTTTTAAAGGCGAAAGGTGGCCCAACGAAGTACTGAGGGGGTAATCATAATAAAGTGACCTCTCCGTGCAACAAACATAAGGCAGAGATTTTAGGTATAACTACCTTAAGTAGCCAATGTAAGATGACTCCGTCACGGCCATTGATTTGCATATTCCTTGCTTTCGAGTCCGTCAAGTATCTTGCTTAATATGTTTTTCTGGCAAAAGTAACAAAAGGTTTATCTGGACGCAAACTTATGAACGCCACTGTACATCTATTTTTTTTTTTTTACAAAAATAAAAAGAAAATTGAATTTGGAAAAAATCTTCATTAATGGTAAAAATGGAGGTTTAATATCACGACTGTGTTCACACTTAAATAAAATCAATGCAGGAGAAACACAGTTGCACTCACATTTTACGCTTCACAACAACTTCATAAATAAAACACAAGATGGATTGCATGACTACCGCATTCCTTTTTATAGTTGAAATGGTCACATGACATGGAGAAATATGCGGTACTTCGTCCCCGTGCGTCTCCAAACTGCTGAAGGTTAAGTGATCAGGCAGTGATAGCTCAGCTAATCCCTACTGAAGCATTCTACGCATGCGCGCTTACGCATACTTCTCAAGGGCTGAGGATCGTTTATTGGGGCATCGCACTCTACTTCATGCGATTCAAGGTATCCCTAGCAATCGTCTCTTTTTCTACATTACGAGGGAGAAGCGCGATGGTTGCTCTCTCAGTTTGACGAATGAGAAGACAGTCGCGGTGCCAGACAGGAAAGAGAGAGAAAGGTAAGCAATGCCAAAGTAGACCCAGAACGGTTATTGTATCTGTGGAGAGTTTATATATACATGGATGAGCCAATACATTATGCCCACCGAGCCTGGAGAAATGAGGGCGCCTGGGAACAAAATGGTGATGCAGATGAAGTTAACAGAGCAGTATACGAGGTCCGATCATAAAGTTCCGAGACTAGGCCGATATACAACAAAGAACTTATATACCTTACTTAAATCTGTCTATGATTTCCCTCAAAGTAGTCTACTTGGGTAGCGACACACCGCTGCCAGCGTTTTTGCCACTATTGGAAGGCTCCCTGGAAGTCTTGTTCGCGAATCGCGTGAAGCACCGTCTGCGATTCGCGCTGGATCTCCTCCACGGTTTCTAAAGGGCGACCCTTGAGCTTCATCTTCGGTAACAGAAAAAAAGTCGCAGGGGGGGCCAAATCCGGCGAGTAAGGCGGATGAGGAAGGGTAGTCTTAATTGCTATTGCGGCTGCAAAACTGGCATGTTGCTAACGCTCTGTGAGCTGCTGCATTGTCGTGATGGAACAGGAAATCGCCCCTGCGCCTCATTTCAGGTCGTCTGCGGCGAATGTCCTCCCGAAGACGCCCCAGAACATAGCAGTGAAAAACGGCGGCAACGGTCTGGCCTAGGGGGACGATTTCACTGTGCACAACCCCACGAATGTAGAAGAACGCGATGAGCCTGCTTTTGGTTGCGCTCCGAACCTGTTAGGCCTTATTCGGTCGTGGAGATGCCGGGCTCTCCCACTGCGACGACTGTTGTTTAGTCTCCGGGTCGTAACCGTAGACCCAAGTCTCGTCTCCAGTATATGAGCCGCGACAGGAACGTTGGTTCATTCAGCAGCTGCTGACGAATGATCTTGACAGAGTTCGACACGAAGCGGCTTCTGTTCGGGGTTGAGAATCTTTGGAACGGACTTTACAGCAGCAATGCGGTGCATGTTCAAAACCGACGTCAGAATTTATTGTACTGTTCCGAATGATGCATTGACGATGGTAGCAATGTCTTGAATATTTCTCCGACGATCCTCATGCACCAGTTCCTTAATTTTGTCTACATTTTCGGAGGTTTTGACGTCGTCTTCCAGTGCCGTTCTGCCGCTCTTGAAGCGCGAGTGCCAATTAAAACACCTCGCACAACTGATTGTTTCATTGCCATAAGCCTGCCACAACATTTCATGTGTCTCCGTTCCTCATTTTCCGAGTTCGCTCGCTGTTCTAGTTGCAGTCCATACCGAAATCACAACTGTGTTCTGCACGTGGTCACCAAATACCGTGTAGCACAGCTCTCGGTGTTAACAGAACGACGCCACTCGGGACAATGACTCATGAAGGTCACTGCCCTCTACCGTTGCTCGCGCATCCACGTACTGCCATCTATTGGTGCGCTACGTACCTAGTCTTGGAACATTTTAATCATACTACGTATACACAACCCGTTGACCGGCTTTCTGTTAGTAGAGTGTTCGGAATCATAACGGAAAAAAGCTGCCGATTTATCGAAGTTTAACGAAAGACAAATTGTGATGGCACTGCTCCTGTTCGCGTGCCGCTATAATGAGTACGTATCAAAAGTGGCGCACAGATGGTCAAACGACGAACGATCGTCCAGCCGTGTGTCGTCCGCAGTTCATTGATGCCAGAGTGGAGCACAGAGACCGCAGGGTTATAGTGAAACAAATCACCCGCAGTCACAACAGTGATGGTCAGGGCAATGTGTCGCGGCACACAGTTCATCGCAGCCTTCTGCGCATCGGCCTGCGCAGCCGAAGAAAGACCCAGCCGGGTTCATATGCGTACTGCACGTCATCGCCAACAACGCATGGAATGGATCAAAGATCATCGAGATTCGACCGCAGATGAATCGAAGAAAGTGGCCTGGTTGGACGAATCAAGATTGCCGATGCATCACGTAGACGGCTGAGCGTGTATACCCCGATTACCAACGGAGGCTATGGGACTCGGATGCACTATTGGGCGGGCACAGGCCGGCGGCGGCGGTGTTATGCCCTGGTCGATATTTCTTTGGGACATTTCAGGCCCCATTATCCTAATAGCACAATCCCTGACAGCTGTCAGGTACCTGAACATGGTTGCGGACAAAGTTCACCTATTCATGTAGTACCAGATACCCTAGGTTACCTATTGCCATCTCATTGAAAGGGTGTCAAGTGGCCGCTGTTTTGCGGGCTGAAGGGGATCCTACAGCTTATTAGGTAGGTGGTTGTAATATAATGACTCATCGCTGTATATCACTTTTAAAAGAAATAAAGGTCTTGGCTTTCACACTTTCTGCGTGTGCGGGGTATCAACTCCACTATTCCCTTCGTATAAATCGCTACTACAAACAGCCATCTTAGATGATGATCAAAACGCGACGTCACACTCATATTTGATATGCAAAAATTAACGTCCCATACGTTCCACTAAACGTATTCGCGCCGTGCTTCATAATACTGGAACAAATTAAAACTAGCTGAAGTCCAATTTTCAGGCTAGAATATCACGTAAGAAACTTGGCATTTACTTCCATTTGTAGCAGTAATTATCAAGATACGCCACAAATGGCAGTTGCTGACGGCATTCTGGCAAGCAGTACCGTAGGGAAACGTAGAGCAGACCATATATTCAGAAAAGATAGGTAAAACCTATAGTATAGGCTTTGGAAGCAGATATTCGACAACAAAACAGCCTCTATTGAATTTAAACAAATTGATTGATCCCGCCAACATAGGACTCAGTTTATTCAAATTCAGTCCCACGAACGCATTCTTGTTAGGCAGTTTTACCTGGGTGAGTCAAAAGTTCGCTCCGTGTTGAGCTACTATGACCCGGAGAACACGTGGCTGATCACGTGGCACTTGAAACGGAGTCACATTGTGTTTTCAAATCAGCGTAGGTTGGAGGTCAATAGAAGTGCTGTTTGGGTGCTCTGCACTATTCTTAATGATAGCAACAGACAGAATGCCCGTGGTGACAGCGGAATGCTACAGAAGGTTTCTGCAAAATGTTTTGCGCCTAAAAATTCGGCAAAGAAGGCTAGACACGCACGAAGCTGGTGTCATCATTTTGCACGACAACGCGATGCTGCATTTTTTTTTTTTTTTTTTTTGATTGAAGGTTAAACGAATACCGTGAGCAACTCAATGGGATATATATAAGTAGTCACCCGTCCCTAATTTAGGGTCACTGGCTCCAGGGAAGGGAGAGAACCAGTGCCGTAAGACAAACACAACATCCATGCCTCACCGGGATTCGAACCCGGACCCTTCTCGGACGAATGGTCATAAGCCATCGCTTAGACCACTGCGCCACCGTCCCGGCCGCATTTTCCCCTACAGTAAGATACATTCTGGAAAAGTATGAATGGTAATTTGCTTTCCCACACGCCATACCGTTCTGCCATGAGACCATCAGACTACGACATCTTCCCAAAACTGAAGAAGTCACTCCGCGGGAAACCATTTAGTACGATTAAGGATGTTTTTAATGAGTTGACCCGAGTAATCCGACGCCTCAACGACGCAGGTGTCTTGACTGGAATGCAAGACTTGCCTAAACGTTGGGTCGCTGTCATTAAGAAACGTGGAGGTTAACGTTGGGCCGCTGTCATAAAGAAACGTAAAGATTAACGTTGGATCGCTGTCATAAAGAAACGTGGAGATTAACGTTGGGTCGCTGTCATAAAGAAACGTGGGGATTAACGTTGGGTCGCTGTCATAAAGAAACGTGGAGATTAACGTTGGGTCGCTGTCATAAAGAAACGTGGAGATTAAACGTTGGGTCGCTGTCATAAAGAAACGTGGAGATTAACGTTGGGCCGCTGTCATAAAGAAACGTGGAGATTAACGTTGGGTCGCTGTCATAAAGAAACGTGGAGATTAACGTTGGGCCGCTGTCATAAAGAAACGTGGAGATTAACGTTGGGTCGCTGTCATAAAGAAACGTGGAGATTAACGTTGGGACGCTGTCATAAAGAAACGGATATTAACGTTGGGTCGCTGTCATAAATAAACGTGGAGATTAACGTTGGGCCGCTTTCATAAAGAAACGTGATGATTAACGTTGGGCCGCTGTCATAAAGAAACGTAGAGATTAACGTTGGATCGCTGTCATAAAGAAACGTGGAGATTAACGTTGGGTCGCTGTCATAAAGAAACGTGGGGATTAACGCTGGGTCGCTGTCATAAAGAAACGTGGAGATTAACGTTGGGCCGCTGTCATAAAGAAACGTGGAGATTAACGTTGGGTCGCTGTCATAAAGAAACGTGGAGATTAACGTTGGGCCGCTGTCATAAAGAAACGGATATTAACGTTGGGTCGCTGTCATAAATAAACGTGGAGATTAACGTTGGGCCGCTTTCATAAAGAAACGTGATGATTAACGTTGGGCCGCTGTCATAAAGAAACGTGGAGATTAACTTTGGGCCGCTGTCATAAAGAAACGTGGAGATTAACGTTGGGTCGCTGTCATAAAGAAACGTGGAGATTAACGTTGGGTCGCTGTCATAAAGAAACGTGGAGATTAACGTTGGGTCGCTGTCATAAAGAAACATGAAGATTACTTCAAAGGCTTGTAAAGGTATGTTGTGAAATAAATTCGTTTTTTAAGAGGTACCCCACAGTGTGCAAAAACTTTTGAAATGACCCACGTAGAAATGAACTTTACAGAACACAGAGTAATTACATTATTGTTCACTATTTGCATGGTTGAAAGAAGAGGCTTCGTTTTTATAATCAGCATTTATTAGTCTCACAAATGAACTAAAAAGAACAAAATACGCTTGGCTTGTAGCTTATTTACAGCAGACAAAATAACATGAAATTTTTGACTGAAACACGCGTATCCTTAATGTAACAGTATTTATGGGTGTAATGCACCTATCTAAACATTTCTTATAATTACATAGCTTTCCTCTAAGAAACTTTTCTTTGCATATAGAGCAAGTTAGTATTTTCATTTCTGCAATTTTTGCGATCCTATTTATGTAATATAACGTTTATCATATGTAGTATACACATATTTCTCTAGCAATGCATTGTAATCAGGTACTCGTTCTTCGGTTTTATGATGTCAACTAGACGAATTACAGTGATGCACATAGCATAGAATCATAACTAGCAAACTAAAGCGAAAACAATTCATTGTAATGCAGTTTGCCTGTATGAATCCAAGGGCTTGGCAATTGCAATGTCGTATGAAAATCCCAATATAATAACGCACAGTTTCAAGCTCTGTTTAAATCATAAAAAAATGCGAACGACCCGACACAAAAATCAGTACTTAAAATTTCTAAATCTATTCGAATACTGCGTGAGATAAATATTTCTTGCAGAGAAAGCAGCCAAAATCTTAAGAAATAATATTTTTTTCTCTGGCTTTTTGGTGCTTTTGGATTTGCATGAAAACAACAGCAAAACAAATGCACGAACAATAAAACAGCGTTAATACTATAAAACAAAATAATTTAATTCAATATTTGTTTTTCTTAATTTTATAAATTAAATTAAATGCCCTCTAGTTTTCCATAATGAACAAAGTGATATCAGTATTTCAATAAAAGAATATCTCAATATTATAATTATAGTATTTCAATAAAAGAATATCTCAGTATTTCAATAAAGAATATATAGAATATATCAGTATTTCAATAAAAGAATATCTCGATATTATAATTATTATGGAAACACAACACTTTCTGATCTGGGAGCCTAACAAAGATATGCAACTCAGAAAACAACAGCTTCATTTAAACAGTATCCAAAATATAATGCAGAGACGAACATTTAAACATTTTTGTGTTAGGAACCAATGGTTGCATTCGAAGTCATACAGGAACAAGGCGAACAAAATGTCTTTTTCTCATCACTGAGTCACCAGATGGCTGAAAGTATTGGAAGACATACCGGAACCAGATGAACAAAAAAAAAGTCGTGCTCTCATTACTCAGTAACTGGATGGCTCAAAGCAATTCGCTGCTTATACATAGGACTCTCTTCGAAGCTAAAATACCACGAAAAGTTCAAATATTCCAAATTCAGATGTGTAACGTATACTCTATATTCACTTTCCTTTTGATTTTACTATCTCTGGTTATTTTATTTTACTATGTAAATTATCTTCTTACTGAACGAAATATTATTTCACCAGCTGAATGAGATCTGGCAATGAGTGTAAGTCATGACGTGTGGTAGCCAGTATAAATAGGCGCGTTCAACGATAGCCAAGGAGAGATACAGCCGCGGATGGCTTAGTGGTTAGTGTTTCAGATTATCGATGCTGGGTCCCCAGGTTCTAGCCTGGGCTGATCTTTCAGAGATGGTGTGATTTACTAACAATCGCTGAATATCCGCCGTGCATCGGACTAGCACGTAAAGTGACGGCCCCCAGGCTGGACCCACTGGTTAAATGGGTATCCTTTACTATGTCCTCCCTGAAATTCTCTCACCCATCTATGTGCAATATCGTACTTGTACGGTGGCGCCATCTACTGTACTCTAATCTCACTACAAACCGTTCTGTCAAAAGTCGCTAGACTTGCTCTCATTCCTTCCGTTTCTGTGTCCTGCCCAAAAGGCGATCTCGCTGTAGGTGGCTGGGACCTAAACTCTACTCACTGTGGACGGAAGTCCTACATGAAAATGACAAATGCTCTCATATAGCCAAGGAGAGCTTTTGTTGTTATAGGGAGAGCGTTTGTTGTTATACTAGAGGAGCGTTGTTGTTGTGAAGGAGAGAGTTTGTTGTTGTATTGAGAGATTAGTTTGATTCTTCATTATTGTGAAACGAGTTGTGTGTGTGCGTTGGATGATCAAGAGTTACATAATAAAAGAGCTTTGTCGTAAGTACGTCTTTCTCAATTCATAGTTTTTGTCAGATCTCTGTCTGGCTGTTAGGTTTATGTCATTAGTTTATTACTATTAACAACCAGCGTTAAGACTTTATTCATTCTAATTACTGCTACAACATTACTACCAGTTATAAGTTTGTTCAATACTATTACTACACTACTAGCAGGAGACTTTATTCATGTTCTTAATTAACTAGTAACAACAACCATTTGAATTCACTATTTGAAGCTTAGTACAAGCATATAATTCAGTAGCAGAAGCATTATACTTAGCTCAGTAGGAAAGCTTCATTATTATCATTAGCTTAGCTGGTACAAAAGGTTATTCATTATAATTAGCTTAGCTGGTAGAAAGAGCTTATTCATTATAGATGTTATTTAAGAAGGTGCAACTTAACACCTGATTAGATGCTATTTAAGAAGGTGCAACTTAACACCTAATTAGATGCTATTTAAGTCTTTTAGATGCTATTTAACAAGGTGCAATTAACACCTAATTGTTTTCTTATACATGCCGATTCTTCAACCATGATACAAGGCCCACCGATGATGCTTTGTACTGTACTTTTTTACGTGAATATGTAAATATTGATCTTCTACATTTTTGCTTTTTTCTCTCCGGAGAAGAGCATGGAGATATCTGTGGTTCTTTTTTCTCTTGCGACCCCTTAAGAATGGTTCCTCGAAACTTCTTAAACAGGCAATGCAGTGGTGAATTTAAAACAAGCATTTCGGGTATTGCTTGTGATGCGTTGCTTAATTGAAGCTGTGTACAGTGTCTAACAATAAATGAGCCGTTGAAGAAACGGTGCATTGGAACATTTCAAAAGGGCATGTTTACCGCTTCATTCAGCAGTTCGGCACAAAATATACACGACTGAAGTTCTGCAAAATTGTGAGTGGCAGCCATTGAGATATCGCTTTTGCTATAGCTTCCCTGTGGCGACTCTCAATATTTTTTTTGAAAGCAGTTCCATCAGACGTGGTGACTTCTGAAAATAACATTTGAAAAGAAGTTGCCTCGGAAAGTCCTTTCTTACGCTTTTCGTAAGTTGGAGGAATACGACTCCGAACTTCGCGTAACTGCCCCAGAACTACACTGACGGAAAAAAAATCCCAACACCACGAAAAAATAGTTGTAGAGGAATGAAATGGCGGCAATACATTTGTATAGGTAACATATTTAATTGATTAAGGTTTCAAGATCACAGCTTATTGTAAGCGCGAGAAGAGCCATTTTAAATGTGAAATGCTGGTACATTAATAACCGGTGTAACCGCCAGAATGTTGAATGCAAGCATGCAAACATTCATGCATTGTGTCGTACAGGTGCTGGATGTCTGTTTGTGGGATGGAGTTCCATGCCTGTTGCACTTGGTCGGTCGATACAGGGACGGTTAATGCTGGTTGGGGTGACGCTGGAGTTGTCGTCCAATGATGTCCCATACGTGCTCGATTGGTGAAAGATCTGGTGATCTAGCAGGCCACGGCAACATGTCGAGACTCTGTAGAGCATGTTGGGTTACAATAGCGGTATGAGGGCGAGCGTTATCCTGTTGGAAAACACCCCCTGGAATGCTGTTCATGAATGGCAGCACAACAGGCTCAATCACCAGACCGACGTACAACTGCTCCGTCAGGGTGCGTGGGATAACCACGAGAGTGCTCCTGCTGTCATAGGAAATTCCTCCCCAGACCATAACTCCAGGTGTAGGTCCAGTGTGTCTCGGCCGCAGACAGGTTGGTTGCAGGCGCTCCCCTGGCCTCCTTCTAACCAACACACGGCCATCACTGGCACCCAGGCAGAACCGGCTTTCATCAGAAAACACAACAGATCTCCACTCCGTCCTCCAATGAGCTCTAGCTTGACACCACTGACGTCGCAAACGGTAGTGGTTTGGAGTAAGTGGAATGCACGCTACAGGGCGTCTGGCTCGGAGCTGTCCTTCAAGTAACCGATTTGTAACAGTTCCTTGTGTCACTGTGGTGGCAACTGCAGCTCGAATTGCAGCCGCAGACGCGGTACGGTACGCCACGGCCATACGCCGTACACGGCGGTCTTCCCTCTTAGTAGTGCCACGTGGCCGGCCGGAACCCGGACTTCTTGAGGCAGTACCTTCCCTTGACCACCGCTGCCAACAATCATGCACAGTGGCTACATTCCTGCCAAGTCGTTCTGCAATATTGCGGAAAGAAAATCCACCTTCTCGTAGCCCTATTACACGACCTCGTTCAAACTCCGTGAGCTGTTGATAATTGCTTCTTCGTCTTTTTAAAGGCATTCTTGACTAACATCAACACCCTACGTCGAATCTCAACCATAACTAACGCTCACGAACGTCACAGTGCGTATTTACAGCAAACCTGCTTTGCATGTTCCGAGGGGCGCTACTGGCGCCACACGTATGCGCCGAGCGCGAAATTTGCATAGACGTCATCTTACAGATGCACTCTCCCCGCCTACCAACTGTCGTTTATTTAACACAACCCCTTCTTTGTGTTGGGATTTTTTTTTCCGTCAGTGTATTTCGTATATTATGCTCAACACCAACACTTCCGTAAAGGTTTTTGGAGGGTCGCTCTTATGGTTTTTCAACCAGTATCTTAAGCAGAGCACTAATAGTTGGAATTCTGGTGGGAAGACTGATATACACTGCCGGAAAGTGAAAAAAGAACACCAAGAAGGAATTGGCGGACGATCATGAAGTTTACATATGTTAATGGGGTCGAGTTTACGTAGGTGTGATGTTAATTTCGGGACCAACCGGTGAGCGCTTACGCCACAGCACGGCATAATATGCAAATTATCGTCGGTGGTATTTAAGGAGTACGGCGAAGTGAATGTAATCAGTCGAGGGCCGCGGTTGGCCTAGTGGGCAACATACGTGACTGTCACGGAAAGGACCTCACGTCCTATCCCAGGCAGGTACGAACGCTCGATCCACTAAATATTCGAAGTGCGTCGGATGGGCACGTTAAGCCGTCTGACCCCGGGTACTGGCCCCCCGGTAATAAATAAGGGCGTCTTCCTCCCCTTTCTACTTCGCTTCCGTGTCACTTTCCTATCGGGCACTCTAGCCCAAATCTCCTAGTTCCCTATTTCTAATGGTTGTTTAAGACCTGGGGTCAGACACTCCCTTCCTAAAATCCTCTACATATGATCATGATCATTAATGTAATCAGTCGTCGGCGTACGGAGACGTGCGAAGACCCTGAAGAAGCTGCAATGCCTGGACATGGAAGACATGTAGGATTTCAGCAGTTATCGGACTTTGAGCGAGATCGTCTAGTCGGACTCCGCGAGGCCGGGTGGTGGTATCGCCGTATTGCGGAGCGAATTGGACGGGAAGTATCGGCGGTGGTACGATGGTGGCGTAGATGGTCCGTGGAACATTCCCACACGAGAAGACGTGGAACCGGGAGTCACAGACGGACTGATGAGCGGACCGATCGACGCATAAAAAGAGCGGCGTTGTCAAGCAGAACATCCACTGCGACGCAAATCCGAGCTGCCGTTGCACCTGAGGTAACTGTGCGAACAATCCGCAACCGTCTACTGGATGCAGGACTACGTGCACGTGTGCCTCTGGCATGTGTACCTCTGACTCCAGCCCACCGTCAAGAACGGCTGCAGTGGTGTCGCCAACGTCTGCACTGGAGAACGCAATGGCAATCTGTCGTGTTCAGCGATGAAAGCAGATTCTGCTTGGGAGCCTCCGATGGCAATATGCGTGTTCGCAGACTCACAGGGGAGCGTCTCCACACTTCTTGCATCCGCCATCGACACACAGGGCCTACACCTGGTCTCCTGGTGTGGGGAGAGATAAGCTATCACTCCCGTACACAACTAGCCTTTGTACCGAGTACGTTAAACAGCACCTCCTACATCAACAACATAATTCAGCCCGTTGTTGTGCCATTTGTGAGGTCGGTCCATCGTGGTGTTTTCCAGCAAGATAACGCACGTCCACACAAGCATACGTTTACGTTTGGCTGCTGTAAATTTTGAACTTGTAATGGAAAGATCAGCCTTCTTAAGGAAAGGATATTCAGGAGAAAATTGTTGGCTCTTAAACGATAAAAGTTTTCCAACATCCAAGGTGGAAATGTTTTCCCTTCCTTTGTAGATGGCGCCTTGTGGGGAGGCTTAACGCTTGATCGTATGCCAGTTTCTTCCATTGTCAAATAGGGCAGCACTTCAGTACCTGATTCCAAGTACGCATCAATTCCTTCCAGTATAGAATTACGAATGTATTGTCTGTCGTTTAGTGGTGCGTGTTTCAGTAAAGCACTGACGGCTTCATTGATGTTATTAAATTTTGTAAGCCACTTTAGAGCTCTGATAAGCCTTTGTTGTTTTCCAATAATGAATGCCCTATCTCCAGCATCAGGAACATCAGGACTGTTAAAAAGATGATTCAAAACTGACGATTCAACGAAGTCGTTTCCAGTCAGAATTATGACCAGTGGCAAGAGGCTGTCCTTCAGTCCTTTAAAACTGGACAATAAGTTCCTGCAATAGAAAACCCTACATTTCAGGTAATAGTAATGTTTTCCTGTTGGAGTTCTGTTGGACTTAATGTTCAAATCAATGTGCTCGACTCTTATGAAACCACCGCGCAAATTGAACAGGTAAAAATCACTATCCCCGCTAATTAGGGGACAATTTAGTTTATTTGAGATCGTACGAAGTGGTCCATCAGCCTCGTACGTGCATTAGACGCAACGCACCTTCATTTCTCTCAGGACGTATGAAAAGACTTTATAGGCAAACGGGGGTAAAACCTGTACATGGAGAGGCTTCTTTGTACTAAACTTTTCAATAGTTTTAAGCCTTTGTTCCACCCTAGTCTTTATCGTGATAAATTTTCTGTCAGACACGTGTTAGGCACCCTCAAATACAACAATTGGTTCGATCTGACATCTCCTCAATATCGTTATATAGCTAGTGATGACAAACGCATACCTAAAAAGTAGCACTAAATTAATTTAATGCACGACCTAAATATATGCATATAAATAAAACATACACGTAGATTCAGTTGGAAATAAAAGATCTAAAACATACGATGATATCAAAACTTTGTGACTGTACTCAAGTGTCCAGGTTGTAAGTTTCGGGTACTTCATACTTTTCCGTCTGATTTGGAATTCCCACTAAGACATGTGTTTTGTATTAAGTTGTTTTGTACGTGACCAGCAATTTAGCACTGATCGGAAAGCTACTGTTTAAAAATGGGGACTCCTCTGATACTATTCCACACTAGAACGCCCGATCAATGCGTTGCTTCTATTCTGCGTGTCTGGATATACACTTCTAAGGTGTTCTTTACATCTAGTGGCTAAGGGTTAATTTGTCATTCCGAAATACAAGGGTTGTCCCTAAAACAGCTAAGAATGTTTTTATAAACCAAAATATGCGTACTTTAACTATCAAGGAAGTGGTCATCGTCTTCGAAATACTGTCCATTGCTTCGAATACGGGTGTCCCAACATTTAGCCCGCTGTTTGAATGTCTTCTGGAATTCTTCTTTTAAAATGTTGTTGAAGCACCCCTGCGCAACTGCAATAAGTTGTCCATCAGTCTCTAACTGTTGTCCATATAATACGGTTTTTTTTTTTTAAATGGGGAACAACGAGGCCGCATGATGACAAGTCCGGACCATATGCAGATTGGGACATCAACGTAGTATTCACTTTCTCCAAATAAGATACGACAAAACTGTACATGTGCGGCTTTCCTTTGGGCGACACGTCGTAAGAAATGGGGAACCCAAGTTGAACAAATTCATATCATGCACCAACGCCGCTCGGTTCAAATTCTACGAATTGATGATTTTGAAATGTGAACCACATCTTCGATATCTCTAATTGACAGGTATCTGCCTTCCCGTATAATAACACTTATTGCATTGATGTTTACCTTTGTAACACTCGTTGAAGGTCTTCCTCCATTCGCAATTGAAGCCCCCACTTAAAACTAACCATAAATATTTTATGCCATTTATAAATTGCTGATTTCCCTGGACATTCATCTTTATAAGCCTCTTGCATAAGACAGAATGTCTCTCTGACAGACTTCTTAAATCGGCAGCAAAATTTAATGGCGCATCTTTTTCCCTCTTTCTCATCCATTTTTTTCAAAAAAATCATAGTGCGAGCGCACTTGTTAGGATTTCACGAAACAACGCTTATTAAACTGCGCATGCTTAATAAACAGGTATGGCCGGTTGCTATGGTTCCAACAACGACTACTGTATTTTTTTTTTTTTTTTAGACTCGTGCCAAAGTCAAACGCAGTATTGCGCATTTTTAATAAAAACATTCTCAGTTGTTTGGGGACATGTTATGCATATATTTCCTGTCAAACACAAGTCAACGCTCCTTCCACGTTTATAAGCAAGTCACGGTAAAATTATCATCGGCCACCAACGAGAATCGAACCCAGGGTCTTCCAGTTACGCCGCGGACATGCTACCACTGCACCACATCGTCGGCCTCGAATTCTCCAGACTCACATACGACTAACAGCCAAACCACGTGGCAGGTTGCTTCTTAGAGCCCCGCATAATGCTGGGTATTCACCAAAGATGGTAAGCAGTAACTGAACAAATAACTAGGAGGCGAATGAATAATTAATACACACTATTGACGTGGATTAACCGTTCAGCCGGGCCATATATATTATTCATTCGCCTCCTAGTTACCCTATGTACCAACAAGTAATTGGACACCTGTGATAGCAAAGGAAAACAAAGTTTATTCACCTTCAATAGTTGGTGGAGCCTCCACGAGCGGCGATTACAGCTGCGACCCTCCGGGGCATACTCTCAACCAGACGTTGTGCAACGGCTAGCGGTATTTTCTTCCACTCGGCTTGGAGAAGACAGGTCAGTTCCTTCACCGATTTCGGACGGTGGGGGCACCCCTTAAGTCGACGCTCCAACTCGTCCCAGATGTGCTCGATAGGGATAAGGTCCGGGCTCTGCGCAGGCCAGTCCATTCGATTAACCCCATTGTCACTATACCAAGCCATGGTGGACCTCGCAACATGACAGGTGGCATTGTCATCCTGAAAGTAACATGGGCCCACCCCGTAAACCTGCCACAACGTAGGAAGTACATGGTCATCCAAAATGGTGCAGTAGTCTCGGCGTTGAGTCTACCAGGAATTGCGACCAAGGGTCCCGTGTTATACCAGGAGAAACACCCCCATAGCATAATTCCATCGCTGCCGAACTTCACAGTTGGCACAATACATTCCGGCAGGAGGCGTTCTCCAGGCAAACGCCAAACCCAGACCATGCCATCCGAACGGTAGAGGGTGAACCTTGTTTCGTCGCTCCAGAGAACCTGTTTCCACTGTTCAACGGTCCACTGTCGACGTTCTTTGCACAACGTTAGCCGAGCAGCGCTATTGGACAAGGTGATCAAAGGCTTGTGGGCGGCAGCACGTCCATGGTAACCGAGCAGATGGGCTTCCTTACGGATGGTATTCATCGAAAGAACACTCCCGGATGCCTGTTGAAACTCCTCGCGGATGTGGCCCATATATTTGGTGCGGTTCTTCCGAATTTCTCTGGCCAACACCCGTCGGTTTCTAACTCCCAGTTTTGTGGGTCTGCCGGGTCGGGGCACATTCCGACAGTCACCTCTCATCTTCCACTTGCCAATCACGTAGGCCACTGTCGATTTTGGGTACTTCAACTCGCTGGATATGTCACGTATGGATCGCCATTTCTGTGATACCCGACGATTACACCTTTCTCGAAATCAGACAGCTCCGAACTGCGTGGCATCTTGTATGCGACTGGTTGCGTTGTTGTTTCCCACACGATATTTAACGGCGGCGCGCGTGACGCGTATCAGGACCGTATTTATTGTCGATTGCAGGGGTGTCCAATTACTTGTTTGTAGATACTGTATTTATACATATACACTGCTGGTCACCCAAAATGCAACACCAAGAAGGACAAGAGATAGCAAAGCCAGATTTACTGCACACATAACAACAGATACAAAGATGAAACGATTGAGCTTACAGGCCCGTGCGACTTGCGGAACACGCAGACATCAATAGTTCGTGCTGCCCACATGGCTGGCAATAACAGCCGTTACACGCCGCGGCATCGAACGAAAGGGGCTTTGGATGTGGGCTTCGGGTATGTCGGTCCAGGCTCCTTCCACACGTTGCCACAGTTCATCAGGCGTACCCGCGGGTGCTGCTTGCCGGGTCACTCGGTTGCTGGTCAGCGACCATACGTGTTCGACGGGCAACATATCGAGAGAACAGGCGGGTCACGGCAGCAGTTACACCTGGTGGGCCGTGAAGAATTATTGCTCGATGCGTGCCACGTGCGGGTGCGCATTGTCCTGTTGAAACGTGGCCGCTGGCAATTCCTGCAGGTAAGAGAGGACTACATGCTTTAAAACGTCGGAGCTGTAGCGGTGGCTGTTGAGTGTACCGGCGATGCGCACCAGAGGGGTGCGGGTGTCATATCCAATTGCGCCCCAAACCATAACGCCAGGCAACGGACCGGTATGGCGATGCATAATGCAGGCGTCATACAGTTTCTCGCCGCGGTGCCACCACACGCGGATCGTGGTGTTGCAGACAGAAGGGGGATTCGTCGGAGAAGACAATGTCGTGCCATTCCGTAGTCCAGGTGCGGCGTTCAACGGCCCACTGCCGCAGCACCGCCGATGGTGTAACGGCAATGGTAATCGGAGCAATGGGCGCCTTGCGACAAATCCCCGCTCCTGCAGACGACGTTGAACAGTACGTGCTGACACAAGTTGTTGCGCAACACACCCTAATTCCTGCACTAACGTTCGTGATGTGGCGGTGCGAGCCGTCAATGCCCGCCGCACAATATGCCGGTCCTCTCGTTCGGTGGTGTGCCGCAGTTGCAGCAATCGCTCATGTCGGTCCGTCCGTCCCTCCTGCACCCACCGAATCCATACTCGCCTCACTGTGGCTGGATGGCGTCCCACACGGGCGCCGACGTCTCGGTAAGATAATCCGCTGTCGCGATAAGCCACTATTCGTCCTCTGTCGAACTCCGAAACGTGCTGGAGTGACTTCCGTATTCTGCGACGAGGCATCAGGAAGCTTTCCACGCACAGGTCCGGCAGCACAACACACTTCCACTACTTACACCTCGCCTTCTGTGCACCGTTCTTATAGTGTTTTTCGGTGGCGTGCCGGGCGCACATGATTTGCATATGCCCTGCAATGCTAATCGTTTGCATGTCCTCTCGCGGGTGACGCATGCTGCGAATTTCAGGCCAATCGGATGCTTCCTTCTTGGTGTTGCAAACACTGATGGCCACCCAAAATGTAACACCAAGAAGGAAGCATCCGATTGGCCTAAAATTCGCAGCATGCGTCACCCGCGAGAGGACATGCAAACGATTAGCATTGCAGGGCATATGCAAATCATGTGCGCCCGGCACGCCACCGAGAAGCACTATAAGATTGGTGCGCAGAAAGCGGGGTGTAAGTAGTGGAAGTGTAGTATGTATACTGCCGGACCTGTGCGTGGGAAAATTCCTGATGCCTCGTCGCAGAATACGGAAGTTATTCGAGCACGTTTCAGAGTTCGACAGAGGACGAATAGTGGCTTATCGCGACAGCGGTTTATCGTACCGAGGCATCGGCACCCGTGTGGGACGACATTCAGCCACAGTGAGGCGAGTATGGATTCGGTGGGTGCAAGAAGGACGGACGGACGGACCGACGTGAGCGATTGCCGCAGCCGCTGCACACCATCGAACGAGAGGACTGGCATATGGTGCGGAGAGCATTGACTGGTCACACCGCCACATCACGAACGTTAGCGCAGGAATTATAGGGTGTGTTGCGCAACAACCTGTGACAGCACGTACCGTTAGACGTCGTCTGCATGAGCGGGGATTTGTCGCACGGCGCTTTTTGCTCCGATTATCATTGACGTTACACCACCGGCGAGTGCGGCGGCAATGGGCCGTTGAACGCCGCACCTGGACTACGGAATGGCACGATATTGTCTTCTCCGACGAATCCCACTTCTTTCTGCAACACCACGAGGGCCGGATCGGCGTGTGGCGGCACCGCGACGAGAGACTGTATGACGCCTACATTATGCATCGCCATACCGGTCCGTCGCCTGGCGTTATGGTTTGGGGCGCAATTGGATACGACACCCGCACCCCTCTGGTACGCATCGCCGGTACACTCAACAGCCACCGCTACATCTCCGACGTTTTGGAGCCCGTTGTCCTCCTTTACCTGCAGGACCTGCCAGCGGCCACGTTTCAACACGACAATGCGCGCCCGCACGTGGCACGCATTATGCAATAATTCTTCACGGCCCACCAGGTGTCACTGCTGCCGTGGCCCGCCTGTTCTCCCGATATGTCGCCCGTCGAACACGTATGGTCGCTGATCAGCAACCGAGTGGCCCGGCAAACACCACCCGCGGGTGCACCTGATGAACTGTGGCAACGTGTGGAAGGAGCCTGGACCGACATACCCGAAGCCCACTTCCAAAGCCCCTTTCGTTCGATGCCGCGGCGTGTAGCGGCCGTTATTGCTAGCCATGAGTGCCACTCAAACTATTGATGTCAGTGTTCCGCAAGTCGCACGGGCCTGTAAGCTCAATCGTTTCATCTTTGTATCTGTTGTTATGTGTCCAGTAAATCTGGCTTTGCTATCTCGTGTCCTTCTTGGTGTTGCATTTTGGGTGGCCAGTATTGTACATAAATAAACTGTGTGTATACGTATATGCATATATATATCATCATCATCATCATTGTCAACCATTATCAATCCACTGCTGGACGAAGGTCTCCCCAAGTTTCCTCCACAACGGTCTGTCTTGTGCCAGTCTCCTCCATGTCACCCCTGCATACTTTCGAATTTCATCCACCCATCTCCCATGTGGTCTTCTTCTGGGTCTTTTCCTGTCCCTTGGAATCCAATCTAAAATTTCGGCTGTCCATCGATGATCTGTCCTTCTGGCAGTATGTCCAGCTCATTGCCATTTCAGGGATTTAACTCTGATCATGATGTCTTCCACTCTTGTCATTTTTCGGATCCACGAGTTCCTCTTCTTATCTCTCCTGGTTACACCAAGTATGCACCTCTCCATGCTGCTTTGAGTTGTCTGCAGCCTTTGTATGTCTCTTTTAGTTAAGGTCCACGTCTCTGCATCATACGTAAGCACTGGAAGGATGCATTGATCAAACACTTTTCTTTTAAGACATAATGGCATATTGCTCTTGAAAATTATGCTGTTTCTTCCAAAAGCTCTCCAGGCAAGTTTTGTACGCCGATTAATTTCTTCATCAATGTGACCCTCACTTGATATCTGCTGTCCAAGATAAACGTACGTGTCCGTTATCTCCAGCTTTTCTCCATCAATCGATAAATCTTCATTTCTTGTAAAAGCATTGAACATCACTTTTGTCTTCTGAAAGTTCATTTTTAATCCCACTTCTTTACTCTTGTCAGCAAGTTCCTGGATCATACTCTGCAGCTCTGATGGGGTAGTTGCAAAAATGACAACGTCATCAGCAAAACGAAGGTGGGTTAGATAATCTCCATTAATCTTTATCCCCTTGTTTTCCCAGCTCAGCGACTGAAAAACACCCTCCAATGTGGCATTAAAGAGCTTCGGAGATATGGTGTCACCTTGTCTCACTCCCTTTCCAATTTTTACGTGTGTTGTATTTTCAAACAGCCGAATCTTTGCACTTGCATTTTCATAGATGTTATTAATAATATTAATGTACGCATCTTCAATACCGCAGGTTTTCAGAGCCATTGTAACTGCTGATGGTTTCACCGAATCAAAGGCTTTTTCATAATCGATAAAAGTCATGCACAATGGAAGTTCATATTCCCTCGCTCTTTCAATTAGTTCTCTCAGCACGTGGATATGATATTTTGTGCTGTAGCCACTCCTGAATCCAGCTTGTTCTCTCGGTTGAGCCATGTCCAGTTTTACCTTCAAGCGGTGTGAAAGAACTTTAGTGAAGATTTTATAAACTACTGACAGGAGGCTGATAGGTCTGTAGTTTCCAAGATCCTCAATGTCACCTTTCTTATGTAGCAGGATCATTGTAGCGTTGTTCCAATCCTCAGGAATTTTCCCTTCATTAAGGCATCGAGTGAAAATTTGGGCGAGTACTGTTTCGATTTCTCCACTTGCTTCTTGTATGATGTCTACAGTAATTCCATCTTCTCCTGGAGCTTTTCCCCGCTTCATGTTCTTGATTGCATGTGTAACTTCTGCTGGAAGGACTGGAGGAACTCTGGTACTGGTATCTTTCATGATGTCTGGAGTGCATGTATCATCCCTTTCATATAATTTGGAGTAGAAATCTTTCACTCTTGTCAAAATTTCGCCTCTATTTCTTGTTACAGAACCATCTTCTTTTCTCAGTGCCATAATCTGTTTTCTTCCCTTACTGAGATGTCCCTTTGCTATCTTTAGGCTTTGGTTGTTTTCAATTGCTTTCCTCACTAGTTCACAGTTGAATTTTCTTACGTCTTCAGTGATGCTTTTTCTTACTGTCTTGCATAGCTCTATATATTCCACTTTGGAAGTCACATCTTCTTTAGTTGTCCTCATCTCTCTTCTTTTTTGCATCAACATTTTCGTTTTTCCTGATAATTTATTTACATGCAACTTGTTCTTAGACCCAGCTAATTTTGTTCCTGTTTCCATAAGAGCTTTGGTTACTTTTCTGTTAACTTCAGAGATGTCCACTTCTTCTGATGTTAGGCCTTCTAAAGCAGAGAATCTGTTCTTCAGTTCCAACTTGAAGGTATTATGGTGTTTTTTAAGGTTGGTTATGTCAATAGATTTTGTTTGTCTTATGAGCTTGCCACGTTCAAGTTTAGTGTTGAGGTGCATCTTACATCTCACCAATCTACGGTCACTACCTGTGTTGAACTTGTTTAGCACACTGCAGTCTTCTATGACGAATTTTTTGTTACACATAATAAAATCAATTTCACTTGTCATCCCATTTGGATGTCTCCATGTCCATTTCCTGTGTGGCTTTTTCTTGAAGAAGGAGTTCAAGATGAAAAACCCTTCTGCCTCTGCAAACTCAACGAGAGTATTTCCACGCTGGTTTCTGTTGCCGTGACCGAAAATACCTACTGAAGTTTCATTCTGTTGCCGTTGCCCTATTTTTGCATTGAAATCTCCCATAATTATTTTCAAGTGCTGCTTACCTTTATTATTTAGATGACAAATTTCCTCATAAAATTCTTCAATTTCTTCTTCAGGATGACTTGTGGTGGGTGCATAAGTTTGAATAATCTGAGCCTGGTATCTTTTCGAGAGTTGGATAACAAGTCGTGCAGCTCTGTAAGAGGAACTTTCAACTTCTACAACTTTATCCTTCAGTTTCTTGTTTATTATAAATCCAACACCACTAGTTCTGCCAGTATCTGTCCCACGATAGTAGAAGAGATGTCCACTTTTCAGTTCGATGAGATCTTCTCCTTTTCTCCTTACCTCACTTAGCCCCACGATGTCCCACTTGATCCTTTGTAGTTCCTCTTCCAATTCAAGAAGCCTTGAATCAGAAGATAGGGAGCGTCCATTGTACGTAGCCAAGGTCAGCATCAGATGGCAGCCTAGTCCGGTCCTCCGGGGATTCTTAGCACCCTCTGCCTTCATGTCGCACTGGCCGCTGCCTTGGCCAGGTACATTCCAGCTGCCGGAGACTGAGGGCCAAGATTTAAGTTGTGGAATCATTTTGGAGGAGTTTGGCCATAACTCACCACGCTGGCCAAGCGGGTTGGTGAGTGTGGGATAGCATTTCCTCTAATCCCGATTGTATAGTTATACCGCTATTGGCGGTCGTCAGAGCCCCTTTAGTGGGAACAGGATGCACCACGAGAAGGCGGGGTTGACATTTGTCAAGGAGAGGCTGTGATGTTACGCATCACCTGACCTTACATCCCCATATATATATATATATATATATATATATATATACGTATACTGTATGCATGTATATATAATTTGCAACCACTATCAATCCACTGCTGGATGAGAGTCATCCAAGTTTCTTCTTCCACAACAGTATGCTTTGAACCAGTTTCTTTCATGCTTTCGAATTTCATGCACCCATCTCCCTCTTGTCATCTTCTGGGTATTTTTTTCCCTTGCTATCCAGTTCAATATTTCAATTCTCCGTCGGTGGCTCTTTTTTCTAGCAATTTGTTCATCCCATTGCAATTTTAGGAATTTTGACCGTAATGTCTTCCACTCTTGTCATTTTCCAGATCCACGAGTTCCTATTTGTATTTTTCCTGGTAACATCAAACATGCATCTCTACATGCTTCTTTCAGTTGACTGCAACGTCTGTATGTCTGTTTTAGTTGCGGCCAATGCCTGTGCTCCATGCGTAAGAACTGGAAGGATGCACTGATTAATCAGTTTCTTTTTAAGAAATAATGCAACCGACCAAGTATTACAGGTTGATTATTTTTTTCATAAATCTGGCAATGTGGCCATCGCTTAATATCTGTTGCCTAATTTAGGTATCGGTACCTCTACATTTTCCCTATCATTCGCTAAATATAAAATCTAAATATTCATTTTGTGTAAAAAAAACCCACTTCCGATCAATCAATATATATATATATATATATATATGTGTGTGTGTGTGTGTGTGTGTGTGTGTGTGTGTGCCAGCGTGGTGAGTTATGGCCAAACCTCTCCAAAATGACTCCACAACTTAAATCTTGGCCCTCAGTCTCCGGCAGCTGGAATGTACCTGGCCAAGGCAGCGGCCAGTGCGACATGAAGGCAGAGGGTGCTAAGAATCCCCGGAGGACCGGACTAGGCTGCCATCTGATGCTGACCTTGGCTACGTATAACGGACTCTCCCTATCTTCTGATTCAAGGCTTCTTGAATTAGAAGAGGAACTACAAAGGATCAAGTGGGACATCGTCGGGCTAAGTGAGGTAAAGAGAAAAGGAGAAGATCTCATTGAACTGAAAAGTGGACATCTCTTCTACTATCGTGGGACAGATACTGGCAGAACTAGTGGTGTTGGATTTATAATAAACAAGAAACTGAAGGATAAAGTTGTAGAAGTTGAAAGTTCCTCTGACAGAGCTGCACGACTCGTTATCCAACTCTCGAGAAGATACCAGGCTCAGATTATTCAAACTTATGCACCCACCACAAGTCATGCTGAAGAAGAAATTGAAGAATTTTATGAGGAAATTCGTGATCTAAATAATAAAGGTAAGCAGCACTTGAAGATAATTATGGGAGATTTCAATGCAAAAATAGGGCAACGGCAACAGAATGAAACTTCAGTAGGTAAATTCGGTCACGGCAACAGAAACCAGCGTGGAAATACTCTCGTTGAGTTTGCAGAGGCAGAAGGGTTTTTCATCTTGAACTCCTTTTTCAAGAAAAAGCCACACAGGAAATGGACATGGAGACATCCAATTGGGACGACAAGTGAAATTGATTTTATTATGTGTAACAAAAAATTCGTCATAGAAGACTGCAGTGTGCTAAACAAGTTCAACACAGGCAGTGACCATAGATTGGTGAGATGTAAGATGCACCTCAACACTAAACTCAAATGTGGCAAGCTCATAAGACAAACAAAATCTATTGACATAACCAACCTTAAAAAACACCATAATACCTTCAAGTTGGAACTGAAGAACAGATTCCCTGCTTTAGAAGGCCTAACATCGGAAGAAGTGGATATTTCTGAAGTTAACAGAAAAGTAACCAAAGCTCTTATGGAAACAGGAACAAAATTAGCTGGGTCTAAGAACAAATTGCATGTGAACAAATTATCAGGAAAAACCAAAATGTTGATGCAAAAAAGAAGAGTGATGAGGACAACTAAAGAAGATGTGACTTCCAAAGTGGAATATATAGAGCTATGCAAGACAGTAAGAAAAAGTATCACTGAAGACGTAAGGAAATTCAACTGTGAACTAGTAAGGAAAGCAATTGAAAACAACCAAAGCCTAAAGATAGCAAAGGGACATCTCAGTAAGGGAAGAAAACAGATTATGGCACTGAGAAAAGAAGATGGTTCTGTAACAAGAAATAGAGGCGAAATTTTGACAAGAGTGAAAGATTTCTACTCCAAATTATATTAAAGGGATGATACATGTACTCCAGACATCATGAAAGGTACCAGTACCAGAGTTCTTCCAGTCCGTCCAGCAGAAGTTGCACATGCAATCAAGAACATGAAGCAGGGAAAAGCTCCAGGAGAAGATGGAATTACTGTAGACATCATACAAGAAGCAAGTGGAGAAATCGAAACAGTACTCGCCCAAATTTTCACTCGATGCCTTAATGAAGGGAAAATTCCTGAGGATTGGAACAACGCTACAATGATCTTGCTACATAAAAAAGGTGACATTGAGGATCTCAGGAACTACAGACCTATCAGCCTCCTATCAGTGGTTTATAAAATCTTCACTAAAGTTCTTTCACACCGCTTGAAGGTGACACTGGACATGGCTCAACCGAGAGAACAAGCTGGATTCAGGAGTGGCTACAGCACAATAGATCATATCCACGTACTGAGAGAACTAATTGAAAGAGCGAGGGAATATGAACTTCCCTTGTGCATGGCTTTTATCGATTATGAAAAAGCCTTTGATTCGGTGAAACCATCAGCAGTTGCAATGGCTCTGAAATCCTGCGGTATTGAAGATGCATACATTAATATTATTAATAACATCTATGAAAATGCAAGTGCAAAGATTCGGCTGTTTGAAATACAACACACATAAAAATTGGAAATTGGGTGAGAGAAGGTGACACCATATCTCCGAAGCTCTTTAATGCCACATTGGAAAATGTTTTTCAATCACTGAACTGGGAAAACAAAGGGATAAAGATTAATGGAGATTATCTAACCCACCTTTGTTTTGCTGATGACGTAGTCATTTTTGCAACTACCCCATCAGATCTACAGAGTATGATCCAGGAACTTGCTGACAAGAGTGAAGAAGTGGGATTAAAAATGAACTTTCAGAAGACAAAAGTGATGTACAATGCTTTTACAAGAAATGAAGATTTATCGATTGATGGAGAAAAGCTGGAGATAACAGACACGTACGTTTATCTTGGACAGCAGATATCAAGTGAGGGTCACATTGGTGAAGAAATTAATCGGCGTACAAAACTTGCCTGGAGAGCTTTTTGGAAGAAACAGCATAATTTTCAAGAGCAATATGCCATTATGTCTTAGAAGAAAAGTGTTTGATCAATGCATCCTTCCAGTGCTTACGTATGGTGCAGAGACGTGGACCTTAGCTAAAAGAGACATACAAAAGCGGCAGACAACTCAAAGCAGCATGGAGAGGTGCATGATTGGTGTAACCAGGAGAGATAAAAAGAGGAACACGTGGATCCGAAAAATGACAAGAGTGGAAGACATCATGATCAGAATTAAATCCCTGAAATGACAATGGGCTGGACATACTGCCAGAAGAACAGACCATCGATGGACAGCCGAAATTTTAGATTGGATTCCAAGGGACAGGAAAAGACCCAGAAGAAGACCACGTGGAAGATGGGTGGATGAAATTCGAAAGTATGCGGGAGTGACATGGAGGAGACTGGCACAAGACAGACCGTTGTGGAGGAATCTTGGGGAGACCTTCGTCCAGCAGTGGATTGATAATGGTTGACAATGATGATGATGATGATGATATGTGTGTGTGTGTGTGTGTGTGTGTGTGTGTGTGTGTGTGTGTGTGTGTGTGTGTGTGTGTGTGTGTGTACAATGAATATAGGGTTATAAAAATGATTGATTAACAATAGATAGAAAATTCAAAAGGGAATTATGAGGCATACTTGCCAATCACTTTTCCACATAATCACCAAATCTGTTCAGGCATTTATCGGATAGCATGACCAAATTGTTTAACCCGGCTCGGTAGAAATCACGTCCCTGCCCATTGATCCAGCTATCGGCAGCTGTTTTCACATCACTGTCCGAAGAGAACCTTCTTCCAGATAAGTGTTCCTTCAATTTCGGAAAAAGGAAGTAGTCACATGGGTGCCAAATCTGGGCTGTAAGGGGGGAGGTGGCTCCAGACTTCCCAGTTGAACTTTTGCAACAATTCTTGAGTTTTGCGTGCAGTATGGCGCCTGGCATTGTCATGTAGGAAGATGACACCATCACTCAACATGCCAGGCCGTTTGCGTCGGATGGCTTCACGTAACCTTATCAAAGTGGCACAATAACGATCGGCATTAACGGCACGGCATTTGGCCACGCTCCAGATACTCGATAAGGATAACACCGCATGCATCCCATAATATGGTTGCCATAACTTTACCGGCAGATGGTGTAACCTTAAACTTCTTTTTCGTTGGTGATCCAGCGTGTTTCCACTCCATACTGTCTCTTTTGGTTGTGGGGACGAAGTGATGAAGCAAAGTTTCGTCCCCAGTAACGATGTGATCAATGAACTGCTGGCCGTCGGCATGGTAACGCTGCAGAAACGTGAGGCTGCACATCATTCGTGTGGCTTTCTGCTCCTCGGATAACGCACGTGGTACCCAGCGGGCACAAACCTTGGAATATCCCAAAACATCAGAAACGATACGCTGAACGGTACCATAGCTGAGTCCCAGCTCTGACACCATTGCACGCACAGTTACTCGTCGATCATTTTGAATCATTTCGTCAACTCGTGCTGTGTTGATTTCTGTCGTTGACGAACTTGGATAGCCGCTCGCTGCCCTGTTGCGGTTTTCCACATCCTCTCTGCCCGATTGAAAAGAATGACACCATTTCGCTACATGTTGTAGGCTGATTGCTTCTCCACTATAAACTTCCACTATTTGACGGTGAATTGCAGATGCGGACACATTCTTTGCTCATAAGAACCGAATTACGGCTCGCACCTCCAAGCGGGACCACTTTTCTAAACGTCTTGCCATTTTTATCGCTCTCACGCGTCTGCGAACTTGCACTAACTTCCCAAACAACCGCCGTCAGACAACTAGCGCCATCTGTCTCCACTCTATGCAACAAATGTACCTTCCACACAAATTACTTTTTCAATGCTGCTGCTCGTAACCTTTTTTTATCAATCCTCGTATATATATATATATATATATCAACATCATCATCATTGTCAACCATTATCAATCCACGGCTGGACGAAGGTCTCCCCAAGTTTCCTCCACAACGGTCTGTCTTGTGCGAGTCTCCTCCATGTCACTCCAGCATACTTCCGAATTTCATCCACCCATCTTCCATGTGGTCTTCTTCTGGGTCTTTTCATGCCCATTGGAATCCAATCTAAAATTTCGGCTGTCCATCGATGGTCTGTCCTTCTGGCAGTATGTCCAGCCCATTGCCATTTCAGGGATTTAACTCTGATCATGATGTCTTCCACTCTTGTCATTTTTCGGATCCATGAGTTCCTCTTCTTATCTCTCCTAGTTACACCAAGCATGCTCCTTTGAATGCTTTTTTGAGTTGTCTGCAGCCTTTGTATGTCTCTTTTAGTTAAAGTCCACGTCTCTGCACCATTTGTAAGCACTGGAAGGATGCATTGATCAAACACTTTTTCTTTTAAGACATAATGGCATATTGCTCTTGAAAATTATGCTGTTTCTTCCAAAAGCTCTCCAGGCAAGTTTTGTACGCCGATTAATTTCTTCCTCAATGTGACCCTCACTTGATATCTGGTGTCCAAGATAAACGTACGTGCCTGTTATCTCCAGCTTTTCTCCATCAATCGATAAAGCTTCATTTCTTGTAAAAGCATTGAATATCACTTTTGTCTTCTGAAAACTCATTTTTAATCCCACTTCTTTACTCTTGTCAGCAAGTTCCTGGATTATACTCTGCAGCTCTGATGGGGTAGTTGCAAAAATAACTACATCATCAGCAAAACGAAGGTGGGTTAGATAATCTCCATTAATCTTTATCCCCTTGTTTTCCCAGCTCAGCGGCTGAAAGACACCCTCCAATGTTGCATTAAAGAGTTTCGGAGTTAATACTGGAATTAATATTATTATTATTAAACGGACAGCATCAACACAGGCTCAGTAACTTAGCTTTCGAAGTGATATCGTGATATCTACAAAATTGAGATGCAGCCCACCCATCTCAGCTTACCACGAGCCGCCACTGACGGGTTCTGACCCCCCACCCTCAGTTTGAAGCCCTCACAGGATTTGTCGATGAAGAAACCACAGAAGGAACTTCCTATTGTCCAGGATTTGAGGGTAAAGCTCAACAAAGATTAATGAAGGTTCAGGAATTGCAAGCGAAATACTACATTCGACGATGCCAGGAGCCAGACCTGAAGCTGTGAGAGTTTGCTTTGTTAGCAACACATGTAATGTCATAAGTCTCTCGTACCCTTGTGAAAAGGTTTGCTCCCTTATTTGAGAGTCTGAAGGTACTTATATTCTTGTAGATAATGCGTTATTTAAAAACATAGACGGAATTAATAGCTCAGCCTGCGTGGGTAAATGTCGTAGATAGAAACATTTTCAAAACAACTGCGCCAAACGCCAGTGAAACCCGGCTTAAGGCTCTACGAGACCCGCCATCTTGTATTGCTGCCTTCTCTTGTTAACCAACGGGCAAGCGTATTTCACAAATTGCTCGGGCAATTTTGCACATTTTGGAACACCGTTTGTGGCTGACGCAAGAAATATGATAAATAAAGAGTTCCCTGGTTTCAGAATTTTTCTTGACCTTTCCCTTCATTTTTTATCTGCAGCGAAAGTCGTACCAAGGCGTCTTCCATAGTTTTATTAATTAATAAAAAATACTTAAAGGGTCCAAAATGAAAATCTGAAACCAGGGAACTCTTTTTTTTTATCATATATCTTGCGTTAGCCACAAACGGTGTTCCAAAATGTGCAAAATTGCCCGAGCAATTTGTGAAATACGCTTGCCCGTTGGTTAACAAGAGAAGGCAGCAATACAAGATGGCGGGTCTCGTAGAGCCTTAATGAAAATCAACCTGCCGCAGCATTTCTTGGTGCAACGAACGTCAGTTCTCAACCTTTACATTCCGCTGAATATTTCCATAATTAGCATGCAGTAATTACAGTTTTGGTGAAACAGTTTTCAGTTCCTCTCAACCTTCACGTTCACATATTGAAGCTGCATAAAGTCAGTTTGCAACAGTAGCGATTCCTGGTGTACTGGAATTACGTTCGTCTCTGCCAGGCTACCTTTCATTACAGAGTCTTGCCATTTGCTTTAGCCGCTTCTAAATGTGCCGTCTCCTCCAGGTGCGGTGTCATCGTTCGTGGTGACAATCTTGTTTCTCCTCGCTCAACATTCGACCACGATAAATGTAGTGTCTTCAACCAGCACTGCCTCTTCAAGGCAGCTTGTATCTCCATTGTCATCCATTGCGGTTGCTGTAACAACGAAACTGGTTTCTTCGTCAGTTTCTTCAGTTTCAGTGCTTTTCGGATTTCCTTCCAGTGAACGGTGGTGTTCTAGTTCTTGTCAAGAATTCTGAACATCCTGCGCACGGTCTATCTTCGTCATTGGCAAATTCAACTGCTGCACTGTATATATAATTGAGTCTTTGCGTTTCAAGGAAGCTCCCTTCCCAGTGTACCAGCTCACAAGAGGAAACTACTTCTTTGGCGAGTTTTGGAAACCTTAGAACATTTTTTAACACTGTTATCGATAAGTCCAGTAGAAATTAAAAATCACTATAAAATATCAAGAACGTTTTTAGGCCTTGCAAAAATGAAAAACATTTCGTTTTCAATCGCTGTAAGCTAAAAGTTAAAAGTACCTATAATGCAGTCAGTAGCAGAGGGAATAAAGAATTTTTTTTTTGATTGGAGGTTTAACGACCACCGTGAGCAACTCAACGGGCTATAAGCAGTCGCCCGTCCCTAATTTAGGGTCACTGGTTCCAGGGAAGGGAGAGATCCAGTGCCGTAAGACAAACACAACATCCATGCCTCACCGGGATTCGAACCCGGACCCCTTACGGACGAATGATCAGAAGCCATCGCTTAGACCACTGCGCCACCGGGGCGGCTAAAGAATTTTGAGTGACATTTTTGTTTGTGCTAAAATTGAGAACTTTCACATCAGTAAAATGAAATAGCAATATGGTCATTTATCTGATATATATAAAATGTAGATCATTATTTACAAAAAAAAGGCCGCGGGTGGCCTAGTGCGAAACGTTCGTGACTGCCACGGAGAAGACGTAGGGTTCGATCCCAGCAGGTACGAACGCTCGAACCACCAAATATCCGCCGTTTGTCGGATGGGCACGTTGAGCCGTCGGATTCCGGATACTGGCCCTCCGGTAATAAATAGGGGCGTCTTCCTCCCCTTTCTACCTCACTTTCCTATAGAGCACCCTATCCCAATTCTCCTAGTTTCGTATTTCTAAGGGTTGTTTTAGACCTGGGGTCAGACACTCCCTTCCTAAAATCCTCTACATATGATCTGATCTATTTTACGAAATCATACACAACATTTTGGTGAAACTCTGCAACAGATTCAAAGACATGGATAAATTTTCCTTTCTTTGTGTGGCTAACGCATCGAAATTTCATGAATTTTCTAAATGTTTTTCATCAGATTCTTTGTGAAGCTTATTAGAATATTATCTGTCAATATTACATTTGCTGCAGTGTTCGAAAAATGAGCTAGACCTTTTGTATCGAGATAAAATTACCACAATGTGTGCTGGTGCTCGAAAGGCTGCTCAGCTTTTACGTGGAAGTGAATTTTTCTGCGATTACGAGAAGTGTACAAACAGTTTTTTTTTTTTTTTTGGTTTGAGGTTTAACGACCACCGTGAGCAACTCATTGGGCTATAAGTAGTCTCCCATCATTAATTTAGGGTCACTGGTTCCAGCAAATGGAGAGAGCCAGTGCCGTAAGACAAACACAATATCCACAGCCCCGGTGGCGCAGTGGTCTAAGGCGCTGGCCTCTGATCATTCGTCCGTAAGGGGTCCGGGTTCGAATCCCGGTCAGGCATGGATGTTGTGTTTGTCTTACGGCACTGGCTCTCTCCACTTCCCTGGAACCAGTGACCCTAAATTAGGGACGGGCGACTGCTTATAGCCCATTGAGTTGCTCACGGTGGTCGTTAAACCTCCAATCAAAAAAAAAAAAAAAAAAAACACAATATCCACGCCTCACCGGGATTCGAACCCGGACCTCTTTCGGACGAATAGACCACTGCGCCACCGGGGCGGCATACAAATTGTTTACCTTAGTTCTTCTTTTAACTTCGAATCTAGGTAAAAAAGTCCGATGAAAAAAAGTTCAGGAAAAAAAGTCCGAGACTGTTGATAAACGCGGAAAAAAAAAGTCTAGGAAAAAAAGTCCGAGGAAATAAAATCTGAGGAAAAAAAGCAATGGAAAAAAAAGTCCGAGATGGGCGTTTTGATTGTCATCATGGGCATACTAATAAGTCGATTTGACATACTGTTTGAATGTTGGGGGTGGGGTGGGGGACATACTTTCATTATTTACCTAGTGTGGTGGGGTTGCCGGAAAACCACCACACAGGAAAACTGCCACACGTTTTTAATTAAGGGGCCGGGCACAAAGTGCTATTCCTCCGAGGAACACTTTGAATGTGTGGCAGTTTTTCAAGTTTCCTAATTATGTTTCAGTTTTCCAAGGCGCCTAACGACGGGAAGGAGCTCATTTGTTTGTCCGATTTTCACGCCGGTTCGTACCAGTTTAGGGCGACTGGCCACAAAAGTTCAACTGGAGGGAAGGAAATATAAAGATCACCGTACATTTCTTAAAACAACAGTGTTCGACGAAACAACAGAATTACACATGACTCATGCTGTGTTCAGAAAAGGACGATAAGGTGGCATTTTTTAATAACGCTGCACTTCTGCTTAGGCACTAAATATTTACATAACACCTCAAGTTCGTAATACTTTTCTTTTACCTAATTAATTCATAGGGCTTATACCTTGGCCTTTTTAACAGCTTTTAATCCGCCGACTTCATTTTCATAACGCTTACGAATCAAATAAAATCAATAGCATTGCGCTTTTGCTTAGGCACGAAATATTAATTTATAGGCCCTAGGCCTAGGTCTTTTTAACAGTTTTTATTCTACCAATATAATATTGACAGCGTTTACACGTCAAATCAAGTTAATAATAATGCGCCTTTACTTAGGCACGTAATATTAATTCAAGAGCCTAGGCCCTTTTACTACTTTTTATTTAACCAATGTCATATTCACAACGTTTACACAGCAAATCAAGATAATAATATTGGGCGTTTACTTAGGCACGAAATATTAATTTAAAGGCCCTACGCCTAGGCTTTTTTATTTGTTTTTACTCCACCGATGTCATATTCACAACGTTTACACATTAAATAAAGTTAATAATAATAATCATCATCATCATTGTCAACCATTATCAGTCCACTGCTGGACGAAGGTCTCCCCAAGTTTCCTCCACAACGGTCTGTCTTGTGCAAGTCTCCTCCATGTCACTCCCGCATACTTTCGAATTTCATCCACCCATCTTCCATGTGGTCTTCTTCTGGGTCTTTTCCTGTCCCTTGGAATCCAATCTAAAATTTCGGCTGTCCATCGATGGTCTGTCCTTCTGGCAGTATGTCCAGCCCATTGCCATTTCAGGGATTTAACTCTGATCATGATGTCTTCCACTCTTGTCATTTTTCGGATCCACGAGTTCCTCTTCTTATCTCTCCTGGTTACACCAAGCATGCACCTCTCCATGCTACTTTGAGTTGTCTGCAGCCTTTGTATGTCTCTTTTAGTTAAGGTCCACGTCTCTGCAAAATACATAAGCACTGGAAGGATGCATTGATCAAACACTTTTCTTTTAAGACATAATGGCATATTGCTCTTGAAAATTATGCTGTTTCTTCCAAAAGCTCTCCAGGCAAGTTTTGTACGCCGATTAATTTCTTCACCAATGTGACCCTCACTTGATATCTGCTGTCCAAGATAAACGTACGTGTCTGTTTTTCTCCAGCTTTTCTCCATCAATCGATAAATCTTCATTTCTTGTAAAAGCATTGTACATCACTTTTGTCTTCTGAAAGTTCATTTTTAATCCCACTTCTTTACTCTTGTCAGCAAGTTCCTGGATCATACTCTGTAGCTCTCATGGGGTAGTTGCAAAAATGACTATGTCATCAGCAAAACGAAGGTGGGTTAGATAATCTCCATTAATCTTTATCCCTTTGTTTTCCCAGTTCAGTGATTGAAAGACATTTTCCAATGTGGCATTAAAGAGCTTCGGAGATATGGTGTCACCTTGTCTCACTCCTTTTCCAATTTTTATGTGTGTTGTATTTTCAAACAGCCGAATCTTTGCACTTGCATTTTCATAGATGTTATTAATAATATTAATGTATAGCCTCTCCTTGACAAATGTAAACCCCGCCTTCTCCTGGTAAATCCTGTTCCCACTAAAGGGGCTCTGACGACCGCCAATAGCGGTATAACTATACAATCGGGATTAGAGGAAATGCTATCCCACACTCACCAACCCGCTTGGCCAGCGTGGTGAGTTATGGCCAAACCCCTCCAAAATGACTCCACAACTTAAATCTTGGCCCTCAGTCTCCGGCAGCTGGAATGTATCTGGCCAAGGCAGCGGCCAGTGCGACATGAAGGCAGAGGGTGCTAAGAATCCCCGGAGGACCGGACTAGGCTGCCATCTGATGCTGACCTTGGCTACGTACAACGAACGCTCCCTATCTTCTGATTCAAGGCTTCTTGAATTGGAAGAGGAACTACAAAGGATCAAGTGGGACATCGTCGGGCTAAGTGAGGTAAGGAGAAAAGGAGAAGATCTCATTAAACTGAAAAGTTGACATCTCTTCTACTATCGTGGGACAGATACTGGCAGAACTAGTGGTGTTGGATTTATAATAAACAAGAAACTGAAGGATAAAGTGGTAAAAGTTGAAAGTTCCCCTGACAGAGCTGCACGACTCGTTATCCAACTCTCGAGAAGATACCAGGCTCAGATTATTCAAACTTATGCACCCACCACAAGTCATCCTGAAGAAGAAATTGAAGAATTTTATGAGGAAATTCGTGATCTAAATAATAAAGGTAAGCAGCACTCGAAGATAATTATGGGAGATTTCAATGCAAAAATAATGCAACGGCAACAGAATGAAACTTCAGTAGGTAAATTCGGTCACGGCAACAGAAACCAGCGTGGAAATACTCTCGTAGAGTTTGCAGAGGCAGAAGGGTTTTTCATCTTAAACTCCTTTTTCAAGAAAAAGCCACACAGGAAATGGACATGGAGACATCCAAATGGGACGACAAGTGAAATTGATTTTATTATGTGTAACAAAAAATTTGTCATAGAAGACTGCAGTGTGCTAAACAAGTTCAACACAGGCAGTGACCATAGATTGGTGAGATGTAAGATGCACCTCAACACTAAACTCGAACGTAGCAAGCTCATAAGACAAACAAAATGTATTGACATAACCAACCTTAAAAAACACCATAATACCTTCAAATTGGAACTGAAGAACAGATTCTCTGCTTTAGAAGGCCTAACATCGGAAGAAGTGGATATTTCTGAAGTTAACAGAAAAGTAACCAAAGCTCTTATGGAAACAGCAACAAAATTAGCTGGGTCTAAGAACAAATCGCATGTGAACAAATTATCAGGAAAAACCAAAATGTTGATGCAAAAAGAAGAGTGATGAGGACAACTAAAGAAGATGTGACTTCCAAAGTGGAATATATAGAGCTATGCAAGACAGTACGAAAAAGTATCACTGAAGACGTAAGGCAATTCAACTGTGAACTAGTAAGGAAAGCAATTGAAAACAACCAAAGCCTAAAGATAGCAAAGGGACATCTCAGTAAGGGGAAAAAACAGATTATGGCACTGAGAAAAGAAGATGGTTCTGTAACAAGAAATAGAGGCGAAATTTTGACAAGAGTGAAAGATTTCTACTCCAAATTATATGAAAGGGATGATACATGTACTCCAGACACCATGAAAGGTACCAGTACCAGAGTTCTTCCAGTCCTTCCAGCAGAAGTTGCACATGCAATCAAGAACATGAAGCGGGGAAAAGCTCCAGGAGAAGATGGAATTACTGTAGACATCATACAAGAAGCAAGTGGAGAAATCGAAACAGTACTCGCCCAAATTTTTACTGGATGCCTTAATGAAGGGAAAATTCCTGAGGATTGGAACAACGCTACAATGATCTTGCTACATAAAAAAGGTGACATTGAGGATCTCAGGAACTACAGACCTATCAGCCTCCTATCAGTGGTTTATAAAATCTTCACTAAAGTTCTTTCACACCGCTTGAAGGTGACACTGGACATGGCTCAACCGAGAGAACAAGCTGGATTCAGGAGTGGCTACAGCACAATAGATCATATCCACGTACTGAGAGAACTAATTGAAAGAGCGAGGGAATATGAGCTTACATTGTGCATGGCTTTTATCGATTATGAAAAAGCCTTTGATTCGGTGAAACCATCAGCAGTTGCAATGGCTCTGAAATCCTTGAAGATTGAAGTTAATAATACTGGGCTTTTACTTTGTCACAAAATATTAACTTATTGGCCCTAGGCCTAGGCCTTTTTGACGGTTTTTAATCCGTCGACTCCATATTCATAACGTTTATTTATCAACTTTAGTTAATAGCATTGCGCTTTTACTTAGGCACTTTTTTTTTATTGGAGGTTTAACGACCACCGTGAGCAACTCAAAGGGCTATAAGCAGTCGCCCGTCCCTAATTTAGGGTCACTGGTTCCAGGGAAGGGAGAGAGCCAGTGCCGTAAGACAAACACAACATCCATGCCTCACCGGGATTCGAACCCGGACCCCGTTCGGACGAATGATCAGAGGCCATCGCTTAGACCACTGCGCCACCGGGGCGGCATTACTTAGGCACTAGGCCTAGGCCTCTTTAATACTTTTTATTCTACCGATGTCATATTCATAAAGTTTATGTACCAAGTCAGGTTAATAACATTCAATTTTACTTGGGCATTCAATATTAATTACTAGGCATAGGGCCAATAAATTAATAACTAGTGCTTAACTAAGTGCAATATGACTAACTTCAGTTCATACATAAACGTTATGAATATGACATCGTTATAATAAAAACTGTTAAAAAGGCCTAAGCCAAGGGCCAATGAAACCGTATTTAGTGCTTAAGTAAAAGCGGAATATCATTAACTTGAGTTGATATGTAAACGTTATGAATATGGCATCCGTAGAATAAAAACTACTAAAAAGGCTTAGGCTTATGACCTCTGAATTAATATTTAATGCCTAAGTAAAAGCCCAATACTATTAACCTGACATGGTATGTAAACTTTATAAATATGACATTGGTTAAATAAAAAACTAGTAAAAGGGCCTAGGCTCTTGAATTAATATTTCGTGCCTAAGTAAAGGCGCATTATTATTAACTTAATTTAACGTGTAAACGCTGTCAATATTACATTGGTAGAATAAAAACTGTTAAAAAGACCTAGGCCTAGGGCCTATAAAATAATATTTAGTGCCTAAGCAAAAGCGCAATGCTATTTTTTTTAATTGGAGGTTTAACGACCACCATGAGCAACTCAATGGGCTATAAGCAGTCGCCCGTCCCTAATTTAGGGTCACTGGTTCCAGGGAAGGAGAGATCCAGTACCGTAAGACAAACACAACATCCATGCCTTGCCGGGATTCGAACCCGGACCACTTTCGGACGAATGATCAGAGGCCATTGCTTAGACCACTGCGCCACCGGGGAGGCCGCAATACTATTGATTTTATTTGATACGTAAACGTTATGAATATGAAGTCGGCGGATTAAAAGCTGTTAAAAAGGCCAAGGTATAAGCCCTATGAATTAATTAGGTAAAAGGCGCCCTGTTGGCGCAGTGGTCTAAGCGCTGGCTTATGATCATTCGTCCGAGTTAGGTCCGGGTTCGAATCCCGGTGAGGCATGGATGTTGTGTTTGTCTTACGGCACTGGCTCTCTCCCTTCCCTGGAACCAGTGACCCTAAATTAGGGACGGGCGACTGCTTATAGCCCATTGAGTTGCTCATGGTGGTCGTTAAACCTCCAATAAAAAAAAAAAATAATTAGGTAAAAGAAAAGTATTACGAACTTGAGGTGTTATGTAAATATTTAGTGCCTAAGCAGAAGTGCAGCGTTATTAAAAAGTGCCACCTTATCGTCCTTTTCTGAACATAGCATGAGTCATGTGTAATTCTGTTGTTTCGTCGAATACTGTAGTTTTAAGAAATGTACGGCGATCTTTATACCCCCCTCCCTTCTGTGTAACTTTTGTGGCCAGCCACCCTAAACTGGTATGAACCGGCGTGAAAATTCATACAAACAAATGAGCTCCTTCCGGTCGTTAGGCGCCTTGGAAAACTATAACATAACTAGGAAACTTGTAAAACTGCTACACATTCAAAGTGTTCCTCGGAGGAATAGCACTTTGTGCCCGGCCCCTTAATGAAAACCGTGTGGCAGTTTTCCTGCGTGGCGGTTGTCCGGCATCCCCACCACACTAGGTAAACAATGAAAGTATGTCCCCCACCCCAACATTCAAACAGTATATCAAATCGACTTATTAGTTAGCCCATGATTACAATCAAAACGCCCATCTCGAACTTTTTTTCTGGCCTTTTTTCCCTCGGACTTTATTTCCTCGGACTTTTTTTCCTGGGCTTTTTTCCGCGTTTATCAACAGTCTCGGACTTTTTCACCTGGACTTTTTTCCTCGGAATTTTTCACCGATTACCTTTAACTTCAACCACAGTGTCAGCAGGAAGAAGCCTACCCTCCCCCCCCCCCGCTTTTTACATTATTTCACATCAAAAGTTGTCTTCAGCTAAATTCGGGAGCAAAACGAACTTACTCCAGATTCTCATTAAAAAACAATCGTATTTGTAATGATCTTTGCCGCCATGCATCCTCAAAAGATCAGTTTAATTTACCCGAAATTTTGTTTAACAGATTTTTTTATAAACAGTCGTCCGTCCCTGACTCGGGGCCACTGGGTCCAGGGAGGGAAGAGAATCAGTGCTTTAAGACAAACACAACATCCATGCCGTACAGGAATTCGAAACCAGACCCCCTCTCTGACGAATGATCAGACGCCAGTACTACCGTGACGGCCTAAAAAATTCAGATTATGAACTCTACTTAGTGAAACAATAGTTTTTGATCAAAAAGTTTTGGGAATTTAGTCTGAATATGTGAGCGTCCGTGCGTCCCAACTTGGGACCCCAAGTGGTGAGTCCTCAATTTTAGGAAGACTCAACGAATTCTCGTTGGGAACACTACACAAGGAGGTTAGAAGTAATAGGAGCTGGCAACAGTCCCTCTCCCTCAAGGTTGCCTCTCCCTGTGCTTCTGGCGTGACGCCACTTTTTATCAGCTGACTACGCCATTGCGCCCAATCTAAGAATCTCCTGTATATCTCTATGGGGAAATCGTGATTTTGAACGGGTTTGTCGGAACCTTACTCTACCCATACAGACATGAAAAAAATTGAGGCTGAAATATTCATTCTAATAATAAAAAATTTCAAGGAAAAACAGGAAAATATGTGTTGGAATTTCTTTAAAAAATTGAACAAAATAATGATTTTTTGAGCGGAAGTGCATTGTGCGTATGGTTACTTACTGCACATGTGCAAGTAACCGTGCATACTGCCCGTGTGAAAGTAACCATGTTTAAAATATAACCAAAAGCATAATATTAAGAAATAAGAAGTCCGAAATATTCCTTCTTTCCATCCTTGGTTTGCATGCGCTAAGCAAAACTGCTTAAGCTACAGAAAATGACGTCACGTTCCCGAACTCTCGTAGCGCAGACTCCCACCACCTCAGAGAGAGGACAGAAATAGCTGATCTGTTTTGGCTTCATTCAAAACAGGTCCCTTCACCTCCTCTTCTTCTAACCTCCTTGACACTACATTATTTTGTCCTGGTCTTTAAACTGAGGGATTTTTTTTTAGTTTATGGGAAATTTCTTATCCACAAACTTGAACAAGTTGCCGGGAATTTACGCCGTTGCAGTAATGAGCAACTGCAAACCTTTGAGTTTACTACGAACTGCGAAACTAAGTTTGAAACGAAACTATTAAGTACGATGGCCTCGCTTCTACAGACTCGGGAAGGTAGGATTTGGGACATAATTTCTTGCCTAAAATTAGGAAAATTAATGGACGAAATTTGAATTACTGTTGATTTTGTACCATTTTAAATACACATTTTTGTTTTGAAGTGTTGAAAGTTAACTTAATAATCGAACTTCGATTCCTATGCTCACATAATCAGCTCTAGATTTTAGTAGTTTTGGAAACTTCATTTTAAAAAGCAGTTTATTTATAGATTCTGATAATGTATACTACGTTATGGTTAATGATAGTCTTTTTTTTTTTTTAATTTAAAAATAGTTTCGTCAATATTTTTTGTCATTGAAAGGCTTTATTATGTGTTGTATACGATGGGTACAAAAGTGTACCAAAATGTTTTACTGTGCTATGGTTGTGTAAGGCCACCGAAAGGACGAAGATCCCTAAATTGAGATATAGAACATTCTTTCCTGCAGTCCGATGAACATCTTGTGGGGAGAAATATCGAAAGAAACGTTAGTCAGGCATTGCCAGTTATACCACTTGAGATTCCAGCTGCCGAACTTGTTGCAAGAATAAACGAATATGATGAAACTATATGCCTGTTTGAAGCTGAGCTCAAGGTTAGTTTATTGGTAGATTTAGTGTCCACTTAGGTAAATTTGTGCAAGGCAGTCACATAACCAGGGATTTCTTTTTTTTTTTATTATTATTATCTTTGAAGAATTAGAGTTCAAGATAGTATTCTGAATGAGTAAATTACTTATTTAGAACATTTTGAAAAGAAAGATGTTAAGTGACGACTGTCGTAAGGCAACTTGGAAAATAAAATTGATATCAATGTTTCCCTAAGTTTACTAAAATGTAAAATTAAACTCAGTATTTCCTAAGAGGGCTGTTTCTTCGTATTGGTATGTACTTTGTATCATGGCAAAGTCCAAGTGAGAATAGGATAGAACATAGAAGAGTAGGCACATATCCAGAATCTCTGTTTGGGGTGGTCTGTATAGATCCGACACCATGTGTCAGCTGTACCAACGGACATGCAGTTTAATTCTGTCCATGGTGTCTTTCTCATCTGTAGACGGTGCTCTCGAACAGTGAGCACTTATCACATTAAGTAACCTTGTGTGGATGCTAGATCAGTTTACCTTGTATAACTGACAATCATTCCATTGTAGTGTCATCTGGCAGAGCTTGATTTATGAAAACTTATGCACCCACCACAAGTCATGCTGAAGAAGAAATTGAAGAATTTTATGAGGAAATTCGTGATCTAAATAATAAAGGTAAGCAGCACTTGAAGATAATTATGGGAGATTTCAATGCAAAAATAGGGCAACGGCAACAGAATGAAACTTCAGTAGGTAAATTCGGTCACGGCAACAGAAACCAGCGTGGAAATACTCTCGTAGAGTTTGCAGAGGCAGAAGGGTTTTTCATCTTAAACTCCTTTTTCAAGAAAAAGCCACACAGGAAATGGACATGGAGACATCCAAATGGGATGACAAGTGAAATTGATTTTATTATGTGTAACAAAAAATTCGTCATGGAAGACTGCAGTGTGCTAAACAAGTTCAACACAGGCAGTGACCATAGATTGGTGCGATGTAAGATGCACCTCAACACTAAACTCGAACGTAGCAAGCTCATAAGACAAACAAAATGTATTGACATAACCAACCTTAAAAACACCATAATACCTTCAAATTGGAACTGAAGAACAGATTCTCTGCTTTAGAAGGCCTAACATCGGAAGAAGTAGATATTTCTGAAGTTAACAGAAAAGTAACCAAAGCTCTTATGGAAACAGCAACAAAATTAGCTGGGTCTAAGAACAAATTGCATGTGAACAAATTATCAGGAAAAACCAAAATGTTGATGCAAAAAAGAAGAGTGATGAGGACAACTAAAGAAGATGTGACTTCCAAAGTGGAATATATAGAGCTATGCAAGACAGTACGAAAAAGTATCACTGAAGACGTAAGGCAATTCAACTGTGAACTAGTAAGGAAAGCAATTGAAAACAACCAAAGCCTAAAGATAGCAAAGGGACATCTCAGTAAGGGGAAAAAACAGATTATGGCACTGAGAAAAGAAGATGGTTCTGTAACAAGAAATAGAGGCGAAATTTTGACAAGAGTGAAAGATTTCTACTCCAAATTATATGAAAGGGATGATACATGTACTCCAGACACCATGAAAGGTACCAGTACCAGAGTTCTTCCAGTCCTTCCAGCAGAAGTTGCACATGCAATCAAGAACATGAAGCGGGGAAAAGCTCCAGGAGAAGATGGAATTACTGTAGACATCATACAAGAAGCAAGTGGAGAAATCGAAACAGTACTCGCCCAAATTTTTACTCGATGCCTTAATGAAGGGAAAATTCCTGAGGATTGGAACAACGCTACAATGATCTTGCTACATAAAAAAGGTGACATTGAGGATCTCAGGAACTACAGACCTATCAGCCTCCTATCAGTGGTTTATAAAATCTTCACTAAAGTTCTTTCACACCGCTTGAAGGTGACACTGGACATGGCTCAACCGAGAGAACAAGCTGGATTCAGGAGTGGCTACAGCACAATAGATCATATCCACGTACTGAGAGAACTAATTGAAAGAGCGAGGGAATATGAGCTTCCATTGTGCATGGCTTTTATCGATTATGAAAAAGCCTTTGATTCGGTGAAACCATCAGCAGTTGCAATGGCTCTGAAATCCTTGAAGATTGAAGTTAATAATACTGGGCTTTTACTTTGTCACAAAATATTAACTTATTGGCCCTAGGCCTAGGCCTTTTTGACGGTTTTTAATCCGTCGACTCCATATTCATAACGTTTATTTATCAACTTTAGTTAATAGCATTGCGCTTTTACTTAGGCACTTTTTTTTTATTGGAGGTTTAACGACCACCGTGAGCAACTCAAAGGGCTATAAGCAGTCGCCCGTCCCTAATTTAGGGTCACTGGTTCCAGGGAAGGGAGAGAGACAGTGCCGTAAGACAAACACAACATCCATGCCTCACCGGGATTCGAACCCGGACCCCGTTCGGACGAATGATCAGAGGCCATCGCTTAGACCACTGCGCCACCGGGGCGGCATTACTTAGGCACTAGGCCTAGGCCTCTTTAATACTTTTTATTCTACCGATGTCATATTCATAAAGTTTATGTACCAAGTCAGGTTAATAACATTCAATTTTACTTGGGCATTCAATATTAATTACTAGGCATAGGGCCAATAAATTAATAACTAGTGCTTAACTAAGTGCAATATGACTAACTTCAGTTCATACATAAACGTTATGAATATGACATCGTTATAATAAAAACTGTTAAAAAGGCCTAAGCCAAGGGCCAATGAAACCGTATTTAGTGCTTAAGTAAAAGCGGAATATCATTAACTTGAGTTGATATGTAAACGTTATGAATATGGCATCCGTAGAATAAAAACTACTAAAAAGGCTTAGGCTTATGACCTCTGAATTAATATTTAATGCCTAAGTAAAAGCCCAATACTATTAACCTGACATGGTATGTAAACTTTATAAATATGACATTGGTTAAATAAAAAACTAGTAAAAGGGCCTAGGCTCTTGAATTAATATTTCGTGCCTAAGTAAAGGCGCATTATTATTAACTTAATTTAACGTGTAAACGCTGTCAATATTACATTGGTAGAATAAAAACTGTTAAAAAGACCTAGGCCTAGGGCCTATAAAATAATATTTAGTGCCTAAGCAAAAGCGCAATGCTATTTTTTTTAATTGGAGGTTTAACGACCACCATGAGCAACTCAATGGGCTATAAGCAGTCGCCCGTCCCTAATTTAGGGTCACTGGTTCCAGGGAAGGAGAGATCCAGTACCGTAAGACAAACACAACATCCATGCCTTGCCGGGATTTGAACCCGGACCACTTTCGGACGAATGATCAGAGGCCATTGCTTAGACCACTGCGCCACCGGGGAGGCCGCAATACTATTGATTTTATTTGATACGTAAACGTTATGAATATGAAGTCGGCGGATTAAAAGCTGTTAAAAAGGCCAAGGTATAAGCCCTATGAATTAATTAGGTAAAAGGCGCCCTGTTGGCGCAGTGGTCTAAGCGCTGGCTTATGATCATTCGTCCGAGTTAGGTCCGGGTTCGAATCCCGGTGAGGCATGGATGTTGTGTTTGTCTTACGGCACTGGCTCTCTCCCTTCCCTGGAACCAGTGACCCTAAATTAGGGACGGGCGACTGCTTATAGCCCATTGAGTTGCTCATGGTGGTCGTTAAACCTCCAATAAAAAAAAAATAATAATTAGGTAAAAGAAAAGTATTACGAACTTGAGGTGTTATGTAAATATTTAGTGCCTAAGCAGAAGTGCAGCGTTATTAAAAGTGCCACCTTATCGTCCTTTTCTGAACATAGCATGAGTCATGTGTAATTCTGTTGTTTCGTCGAATACTGTAGTTTTAAGAAATGTACGGCGATCTTTATACCCCCTCCCTTCTGTGTAACTTTTGTGGCCAGCCACCCTAAACTGGTATGAACCGGCGTGAAAATTCATACAAACAAATGAGCTCCTTCCGGTCGTTAGGCGCCTTGGAAAACTATAACATAACTAGGAAACTTGTAAAACTGCTACACATTCAAAGTGTTCCTCGGAGGAATAGCACTTTGTGCCCGGCCCCTTAATGAAAAACGTGTGGCAGTTTTCCTGCGTGGCGGTTGTCCGGCATCCCCACCACACTAGGTAAACAATGAAAGTATGTCTCCCCACCCCAACATTCAAACAGTATATCAAATCGACTTATTAGTTAGCCCATGATTACAATCAAAACGCCCATCTCGAACTTTTTTTCTGGCCTTTTTTCCTCGGACTTTATTTCCTCGGACTTTTTTTCCTGGGCTTTTTTCCGCGTTTATCAACAGTCTCGGACTTTTTTCACCTGGACTTTTTCCTCGGAATTTTTCACCGATTACCTTTAACTTCAACCACAGTGTCAGCAGGAAGAAGCCTACTCTCCCCCCCCCCGCTTTTTACATTATTTCACATCAAAAGTTGTCTTCAGCTAAATTCGGGAGCAAAACGAACTTACTCCAGATTCTCATTAAAAAACAATCGTATTTGTAATGATCTTTGCCGCCATGCATCCTCAAAAGATCAGTTTAATTTACCCGAAATTTTGTTTAACAGATTTTTTTATAAACAGTCGTCCGTCCCTGACTCGGGGCCACTGGGTCCAGGGAGGGAAGAGAATCAGTGCTTTAAGACAAACACAACATCCATGCCGTACAGGAATTCGAAACCAGACCCCCTCTCTGACGAATGATCAGACGCCAGTACTACCGTGACGGCCTAAAAAAATTCAGATTATGAACTCTACTTAGTGAAACAATAGTTTTTGATCAAAAAGTTTTGGGAATTTAGTCTGAATATGTGAGCGTCCGTGCGTCCCAACTTGGGACCCCAAGTGGTGAGTCCTCAATTTTAGGAAGACTCAACGAATTCTCGTTGGGAACACTACACAAGGAGGTTAGAAGTAATAGGAGCTGGCAACAGTCCCTCTCCTCAAGGTTGCCTCTCCCTGTGCTTCTGGCGTGACGCCACTTTTTATCAGCTGACTACGCCATTGCGCCCAATCTAAGAATCTCCTGTATATCTCTATGGGGAAATCGTGATTTTGAACGGGTTTGTCGGAACCTTACTCTACCCATACAGACATGAAAAAAATTGAGGCTGAAATATTCATTCTAATAATAAAAAATTTCAAGGAAAAACAGGAAAATATGTGTTGGAATTTCTTTAAAAAATTGAACAAAATAATGATTTTTTGAGCGGAAGTGCATTGTGCGTATGGTTACTTACTGCACATGTGCAAGTAACCGTGCATACTGCCCGTGTGAAAGTAACCATGTTTAAAATATAACCAAAAGCATAATATTAAGAAATAAGAAGTCCGAAATATTCCTTCTTTCCATCCTTGGTTTGCATGCGCTAAGCAAAACTGCTTAAGCTACAGAAAATGACGTCACGTTCCCGAACTCTCGTAGCGCAGACTCCCACCACCTCAGAGAGAGGACAGAAATAGCTGATCTGTTTTGGCTTCATTCAAAACAGGTCCCTTCACCTCCTCTTCTTCTAACCTCCTTGACACTACATTATTTTGTCCTGGTCTTTAAACTGAGGGATTTTTTTTTTAGTTTATGGGAAATTTCTTATCCACAAACTTGAACAAGTTGCCGGGAATTTACGCCGTTGCAGTAATGAGCAACTACAAACCTTTGAGTTTACTACGAACTGCGAAACTAAGTTTGAAACGAAACTAGTAAGTACGATGGCCTCGCTTCTACAGACTCGGGAAGGTAGGATTTTGGACATAATTTCTTGCCTAAAATTAGGAAAATTAATGGACGAAATTTGAATTACTGTTGATTTTGTACCATTTTAAATACACATTTTTGTTTTGAAGTGTTGAAAGTTAACTTAATAATCGAACTTCGATTCCTATGCTCACATAATCAGCTCTAGATTTTAGTAGTTTTGGAAACTTCATTTTAAAAAGCAGTTTATTTATAGATTCTGATAATGTATACTACGTTATGGTTAATGATAGTCTTTTTTTTTTAATTTAAAAATAGTTTCGTCAATATTTTTTGTCATTGAAAGGCTTTATTATGTGTTGTATACGATGGGTACAAAAGTGTACCAAAATGTTTTACTGTGCTATGGTTGTGTAAGGCCACCGAAAGGACGAAGATCCCTAAATTGAGATATAGAACATTCTTTCCTGCAGTCCGATGAACATCTTGTGGGGAGAAATATCGAAAGAAACGTTAGTCAGGCATTGCCAGTTATACCACTTGAGATTCCAGCTGCCGAACTTGTTGCAAGAATAAACGAATATGATGAAACTATATGCCTGTTTGAAGCTGAGCTCAAGGTTAGTTTATTGGTAGATTTAGTGTCCACTTAGGTAAATTTGTGCAAGGCAGTCACATAACCAGGGATTTCTTTTTTTTTTTTTTATTATTATCTTTGAAGAATTAGAGTTCAAGATAGTATTCTGAATGAGTAAATTACTTATTTAGAACATTTTGAAAAGAAAGATGTTAAGTGACGACTGTCGTAAGGCAACTTGGAAAATAAAATTGATATCAATGTTTCCCTAAGTTTACTAAAATGTAAAATTAAACTCAGTATTTCCTAAGAGGGCTGTTTCTTCGTATTGGTATGTACTTTGTATCATGGCAAAGTCCAAGTGAGAATAGGATAGAACATAGAAGAGTAGGCACATATCCAGAATCTCTGTTTGGGGTGGTCTGTATAGATCCGACAACATGTGTCAGCTGTACCAACGGACATGCAGTTTAATTCTGTCCATGGTGTCTTTCTCATCTGTAGACGGTGCTCTCGAACAGTGAGCACTTATCACATTAAGTAACCTTGTGTGGATGCTAGATCAGTTTACCTTGTATAACTGACAATCATTCCATTGTAGTGTCATCTGGCAGAGCTTGATTTATGAAAACTTATGCACCCACCACAAGTCATGCTGAAGAAGAAATTGAAGAATTTTATGAGGAAATTCGTGATCTAAATAATAAAGGTAAGCAGCACTTGAAGATAATTATGGGAGATTTCAATGCAAAAATAGGGCAACGGCAACAGAATGAAACTTCAGTAGGTAAATTCGGTCACGGCAACAGAAACCAGCGTGGAAATACTCTCGTAGAGTTTGCAGAGGCAGAAGGGTTTTTCATCTTAAACTCCTTTTTCAAGAAAAAGCCACACAGGAAATGGACATGGAGACATCCAAATGGGATGACAAGTGAAATTGATTTTATTATGTGTAACAAAAAATTCGTCATGGAAGACTGCAGTGTGCTAAACAAGTTCAACACAGGCAGTGACCATAGATTGGTGAGATGTAAGATGCACCTCAACACTAAACTCGAACGTAGCAAGCTCATAAGACAAACAAAATGTATTGACATAACCAACCTTAAAAAACACCATAATACCTTCAAATTGGAACTGAAGAACAGATTCTCTGCTTTAGAAGGCCTAACATCGGAAGAAGTAGATATTTCTGAAGTTAACAGAAAAGTAACCAAAGCTCTTATGGAAACAGCAACAAAATTAGCTGGGTCTAAGAACAAATTGCATGTGAACAAATTATCAGGAAAAACCAAAATGTTGATGCAAAAAAGAAGAGTGATGAGGACAACTAAAGAAGATGTGACTTCCAAAGTGGAATATATAGAGCTATGCAAGACAGTACGAAAAAGTATCACTGAAGACGTAAGGAAATTCAACTGTGAACTAGTAAGGAAAGCAATTGAAAACAACCAAAGCCTAAAGATAGCAAAGGGACATCTCAGTAAGGGGAAAAAACAGATTATGGCACTGAGAAAAGAAGATGGTTCTGTAACAAGAAATAGAGGCGAAATTTTGACAAGAGTGAAAGATTTCTACTCCAAATTATATGAAAGGGATGATACATGTACTCCAGACACCATGAAAGGTACCAGTACCAGAGTTCTTCCAGTCCTTCCAGCAGAAGTTGCACATGCAATCAAGAACATGAAGCGGGGAAAAGCTCCAGGAGAAGATGGAATTACTGTAGACATCATACAAGAAGCAAGTGGAGAAATCGAAACAGTACTCGCCCAAATTTTTACTCGATGCCTTAATGAAGGGAAAATTCCTGAGGATTGGAACAACGCTACAATGATCTTGCTACATAAAAAAGGTGACATTGAGGATCTCAGGAACTACAGACCTATCAGCCTCCTATCAGTGGTTTATAAAATCTTCACTAAAGTTCTTTCACACCGCTTGAAGGTGACACTGGACATGGCTCAACCGAGAGAACAAGCTGGATTCAGGAGTGGCTACAGCACAATAGATCATATCCACGTACTGAGAGAACTAATTGAAAGAGCGAGGGAATATGAGCTTCCATTGTGCATGGCTTTTATCGATTATGAAAAAGCCTTTGATTCGGTGAAACCATCAGCAGTTGCAATGGCTCTGAAATCCTTGAAGATTGAAGTTAATAATACTGGGCTTTTACTTTGTCACAAAATATTAACTTATTGGCCCTAGGCCTAGGCCTTTTTGACGGTTTTAATCCGTCGACTCCATATTCATAACGTTTATTTATCAACTTTAGTTAATAGCATTGCGCTTTTACTTAGGCACTTTTTTTTTATTGGAGGTTTAACGACCACCGTGAGCAACTCAAAGGGCTATAAGCAGTCGCCCGTCCCTAATTTAGGGTCACTGGTTCCAGGGAAGGGAGAGAGCCAGTGCCGTAAGACAAACACAACATCCATGCCTCACCGGGATTCGAACCCGGACCCCGTTCGGACGAATGATCAGAGGCCATCGCTTAGACCACTGCGCCACCGGGGCGGCATTACTTAGGCACTAGGCCTAGGCCTCTTTAATACTTTTTATTCTACCGATGTCATATTCATAAAGTTTATGTACCAAGTCAGGTTAATAACATTCAATTTTACTTGGGCATTCAATATTAATTACTAGGCATAGGGCCAATAAATTAATAACTAGTGCTTAACTAAGTGCAATATGACTAACTTCAGTTCATACATAAACGTTATGAATATGACATCGTTATAATAAAAACTGTTAAAAAGGCCTAAGCCAAGGGCCAATGAAACCGTATTTAGTGCTTAAGTAAAAGCGGAATATCATTAACTTGAGTTGATATGTAAACGTTATGAATATGGCATCCGTAGAATAAAAACTACTAAAAAGGCTTAGGCTTATGACCTCTGAATTAATATTTAATGCCTAAGTAAAAGCCCAATACTATTAACCTGACATGGTATGTAAACTTTATAAATATGACATTGGTTAAATAAAAAACTAGTAAAAGGGCCTAGGCTCTTGAATTAATATTTCGTGCCTAAGTAAAGGCGCATTATTATTAACTTAATTTAACGTGTAAACGCTGTCAATATTACATTGGTAGAATAAAAACTGTTAAAAAGACCTAGGCCTAGGGCCTATAAAATAATATTTAGTGCCTAAGCAAAAGCGCAATGCTATTTTTTTAATTGGAGGTTTAACAACCACCATGAGCAACTCAATGGGCTATAAGCAGTCGCCCGTCCCTAATTTAGGGTCACTGGTTCCAGGGAAGGGAGAGATCCAGTACCGTAAGACAAACACAACATCCATGCCTTGCCGGGATTCGAACCCGGACCACTTTCGGACGAATGATCAGAGGCCATTGCTTAGACCACTGCGCCACCGGGGAGGCCGCAATACTATTGATTTTATTTGATACGTAAACGTTATGAATATGAAGTCGGCGGATTAAAAGCTGTTAAAAAGGCCAAGGTATAAGCCCTATGAATTAATTAGGTAAAAGGCGCCCTGTTGGCGCAGTGGTCTAAGCGCTGGCTTATGATCATTCGTCCGAGTTAGGTCCGGGTTCGAATCCCGGTGAGGCATGGATGTTGTGTTTGTCTTACGGCACTGGCTCTCTCCCTTCCCTGGAACCAGTGACCCTAAATTAGGGACGGGCGACTGCTTATAGCCCATTGAGTTGCTCATGGTGGTCGTTAAACCTCCAATAAAAAAAATAATTAGGTAAAAGAAAAGTATTACGAACTTGAGGTGTTATGTAAATATTTAGTGCCTAAGCAGAAGTGCAGCGTTATTAAAAAGTGCCACCTTATCGTCCTTTTCTGAACATAGCATGAGTCATGTGTAATTCTGTTGTTTCGTCGAATACTGTAGTTTTAAGAAATGTACGGCGATCTTTATACCCCCCTCCCTTCTGTGTAACTTTTGTGGCCAGCCACCCTAAACTGGTATGAACCGGCGTGAAAATTCATACAAACAAATGAGCTCCTTCCGGTCGTTAGGCGCCTTGGAAAACTATAACATAACTAGGAAACTTGTAAAACTGCTACACATTCAAAGTGTTCCTCGGAGGAATAGCACTTTGTGCCCGGCCCCTATAATGAAAAACGTGTGGCAGTTTTCCTGCGTGGCGGTTGTCCGGCATCCCCACCACACTAGGTAAACAATGAAAGTATGTCCCCCCACCCCAACATTCAAACAGTATATCAAATCGACTTATTAGTTAGCCCATGATTACAATCAAAACGCCCATCTCGAACTTTTTTTCTGGCCTTTTTTCCTCGGACTTTATTTCCTCGGACTTTTTTTCCTGGGCTTTTTTCCGCGTTTATCAACAGTCTCGGACTTTTTCACCTGGACTTTTTTTCCTCGGAATTTTTCACCGATTACCTTTAACTTCAACCACAGTGTCAGCAGGAAGAAGTCTACCCTCCCCCCCCCGCTTTTTACATTATTTCACATCAAAAGTTGTCTTCAGCTAAATTCGGGAGCAAAACGAACTTACTCCAGATTCTCATTAAAAAACAATCGTATTTGTAATGATCTTTGCCGCCATGCATCCTCAAAAGATCAGTTTAATTTACCCGAAATTTTGTTTAACAGATTTTTTATAAACAGTCGTCCGTCCCTGACTCGGGGCCACTGGGTCCAGGGAGGGAAGAGAATCAGTGCTTTAAGACAAACACAACATCCATGCCGTACAGGAATTCGAAACCAGACCCCCTCTCTGACGAATGATCAGACGCCAGTACTACCGTGACGGCCTAAAAAATTCAGATTATGAACTCTACTTAGTGAAACAATAGTTTTTGATCAAAAAGTTTTGGGAATTTAGTCTGAATATGTGAGCGTCCGTGCGTCCCAACTTGGGACCCCAAGTGGTGAGTCCTCAATTTTAGGAAGACTCTTTTTTTTTTTTTTTTTTTTTGATTGGAGGTTTAACGACCACCGTGAGCAACTCAATGGGCTATAAGCAGTCGCCCGTCCCTAATTTAGGGTCACTGGTTCCAGGGAAGGGAGAGAGCCAGTGCCGTAAGACAAACACAACATCCATGCCTGACCGGGATTCGAACCCGGACCCCTTCGGGGGAATGATCAGAGGCCAACGCCTTAGACCACTGCGCCACCGGGGCGGCTTTAGGAAGACTCAACGAATTCTCGTTGGGAACACTACACAAGGAGGTTAGAAGTAATAGGAGCTGGCAACAGTCCCTCTCCCTCAAGGTTGCCTCTCCCTGTGCTTCTGGCGTGACGCCACTTTTTATCAGCTGACTACGCCATTGCGCCCAATCTAAGAATCTCCTGTATATCTCTATGGGGAAATCGTGATTTTGAACGGGTTTGTCGGAACCTTACTCTACCCATACAGACATGAAAAAAATTGAGGCTGAAATATTCATTCTAATAATAAAAAATTTCAAGGAAAAACAGGAAAATATGTGTTGGAATTTCTTTAAAAAATTGAACAAAATAATGATTTTTTGAGCGGAAGTGCATTGTGCGTATGGTTACTTACTGCACATGTGCAAGTAACCGTGCATACTGCCCGTGTGAAAGTAACCATGTTTAAAATATAACCAAAAGCATAATATTAAGAAATAAGAAGTCCGAAATATTCCTTCTTTCCATCCTTGGTTTGCATGCGCTAAGCAAAACTGCTTAAGCTACAGAAAATGACGTCACGTTCCCGAACTCTCGTAGCGCAGACTCCCACCACCTCAGAGAGAGGACAGAAATAGCTGATCTGTTTTGGCTTCATTCAAAACAGGTCCCTTCACCTCCTCTTCTTCTAACCTCCTTGACACTACATTATTTTGTCCTGGTCTTTAAACTGAGGGATTTTTTTTTTTTAGTTTATGGGAAATTTCTTATCCACAAACTTGAACAAGTTGCCGGGAATTTACGCCGTTGCAGTAATGAGCAACTGCAAACCTTTGAGTTTACTACGAACTGCGAAACTAAGTTTGAAACGAAACTAGTAAGTACGATGGCCTCGCTTCTACAGACTCGGGAAGGTAGGATTTTGGACATAATTTCTTGCCTAAAATTAGGAAAATTAATGGACGAAATTTGAATTACTGTTGATTTTGTACCATTTTAAATACACATTTTTGTTTTGAAGTGTTGAAAGTTAACTTAATAATCGAACTTCGATTCCTATGCTCACATAATCAGCTCTAGATTTTAGTAGTTTTGGAAACTTCATTTTAAAAAGCAGTTTATTTATAGATTCTGATAATGTATACTACGTTATGGTTAATGATAGTCTTTTTTTTTTAATTTAAAAATAGTTTCGTCAATATTTTTTGTCATTGAAAGGCTTTATTATGTGTTGTATACGATGGGTACAAAAGTGTACCAAAATGTTTTACTGTGCTATGGTTGTGTAAGGCCACCGAAAGGACGAAGATCCCTGAATTGAGATATAGAACATTCTTTCCTGCAGTCCGATGAACATCTTGTGGGGAGAAATATCGAAAGAAACGTTAGTCAGGCATTGCCAGTTATACCACTTGAGATTCCAGCTGCCGAACTTGTTGCAAGAATAAACGAATATGATGAAACTATATGCCTGTTTGAAGCTGAGCTCAAGGTTAGTTTATTGGTAGATTTAGTGTCCACTTAGGTAAATTTGTGCAAGGCAGTCACATAACCAGGGATTTTTTTTTTTTTTTATTATTATCTTTGAAGAATTAGAGTTCAAGATAGTATTCTGAATGAGTAAATTACTTATTTAGAACATTTTGAAAAGAAAGATGTTAAGTGACGACTGTCGTAAGGCAACTTGGAAAATAAAATTGATATCAATGTTTCCCTAAGTTTACTAAAATGTAAAATTAAACTCAGTATTTCCTAAGAGGGCTGTTTCTTCGTATTGGTATGTACTTTGTATCATGGCAAAGTCCAAGTGAGAATAGGATAGAACATAGAAGAGTAGGCACATATCCAGAATCTCTGTTTGGGGTGGTCTGTATAGATCCGACACCATGTGTCAGCTGTACCAACGGACATGCAGTTTAATTCTGTCCATGGTGTCTTTCTCATCTGTAGACGGTGCTCTCGAACAGTGAGCACTTATCACATTAAGTAACCTTGTGTGGATGCTAGATCAGTTTACCTTGTATAACTGACAATCATTCCATTGTAGTGTCATCTGGCAGAGCTTGATTTATGAAAACTTATGCACCCACCACAAGTCATGCTGAAGAAGAAATTGAAGAATTTTATGAGGAAATTTGTGATCTAAATAATAAAGGTAAGCAGCACTTGAAGATAATTATGGGAGATTTCAATGCAAAAATAGGGCAACGGCAACAGAATGAAACTTCAGTAGGTAAATTCGGTCACGGCAACAGAAACCAGCGTGGAAATACTCTCGTAGAGTTTGCAGAGGCAGAAGGGTTTTTCATCTTAAACTCCTTTTTCAAGAAAAAGCCACACAGGAAATGGACATGGAGACATCCAAATGGGATGACAAGTGAAATTGATTTTATTATGTGTAACAAAAAATTCGTCATGGAAGACTGCAGTGTGCTAAACAAGTTCAACACAGGCAGTGACCATAGATTGGTGAGATGTAAGATGCACCTCAACACTAAACTCGAACGTAGCAAGCTCATAAGACAAACAAAATGTATTGACATAACCAACCTTAAAAAACACCATAATACCTTCAAATTGGAACTGAAGAACAGATTCTCTGCTTTAGAAGGCCTAACATCGGAAGAAGTAGATATTTCTGAAGTTAACAGAAAAGTAACCAAAGCTCTTATGGAAACAGCAACAAAATTAGCTGGGTCTAAGAACAAATTGCATGTGAACAAATTATCAGGAAAAACCAAAATGTTGATGCAAAAAAGAAGAGTGATGAGGACAACTAAAGAAGATGTGACTTCCAAAGTGGAATATATAGAGCTATGCAAGACAGTACGAAAAAGTATCACTGAAGACGTAAGGAAATTCAACTGTGAACTAGTAAGGAAAGCAATTGAAAACAACCAAAGCCTAAAGATAGCAAAGGGACATCTCAGTAAGGGGAAAAAACAGATTATGGCACTGAGAAAAGAAGATGGTTCTGTAACAAGAAATAGAGGCGAAATTTTGACAAGAGTGAAAGATTTCTACTCCAAATTATATGAAAGGGATGATACATGTACTCCAGACACCATGAAAGGTACCAGTACCAGAGTTCTTCCAGTCCTTCCAGCAGAAGTTGCACATGCAATCAAGAACATGAAGCGGGGAAAAGCTCCAGGAGAAGATGGAATTACTGTAGACATCATACAAGAAGCAAGTGGAGAAATCGAAACAGTACTCGCCCAAATTTTTACTCGATGCCTTAATGAAGGGAAAATTCCTGAGGATTGGAACAACGCTACAATGATCTTGCTACATAAAAAAGGTGACATTGAGGATCTCAGGAACTACAGACCTATCAGCCTCCTATCAGTGGTTTATAAAATCTTCACTAAAGTTCTTTCACACCGCTTGAAGGTGACACTGGACATGGCTCAACCGAGAGAACAAGCTGGATTCAGGAGTGGCTACAGCACAATAGATCATATCCACGTACTGAGAGAACTAATTGAAAGAGCGAGGGAATATGAGCTTCCATTGTGCATGGCTTTTATCGATTATGAAAAAGCCTTTGATTCGGTGAAACCATCAGCAGTTGCAATGGCTCTGAAATCCTTGAAGATTGAAGTTAATAATACTGGGCTTTTACTTTGTCACAAAATATTAACTTATTTGCCCTAGGCCTAGGCCTTTTTGACGGTTTTTAATCCGTCGACTCCATATTCATAACGTTTATTTATCAACTTTAGTTAATAGCATTGCGCTTTTACTTAGGCACTTTTTTTTTATTGGAGGTTTAACGACCACCGTGAGCAACTCAAAGGGCTATAAGCAGTCGCCCGTCCCTAATTTAGGGTCACTGGTTCCAGGGAAGGGAGAGAGCCAGTGCCGTAAGACAAACACAACATCCATGCCTCACCGGGATTCGAACCCGGACCCCGTTCGGACGAATGATCAGAGGCCATCGCTTAGACCACTGCGCCACCGGGGCGGCATTACTTAGGCACTAGGCCTAGGCCTCTTTAATACTTTTTATTCTACCGATGTCATATTCATAAAGTTTATGTACCAAGTCAGGTTAATAACATTCAATTTTACTTGGGCATTCAATATTAATTACTAGGCATAGGGCCAATAAATTAATAACTAGTGCTTAACTAAGTGCAATATGACTAACTTCAGTTCATACATAAACGTTATGAATATGACATCGTTATAATAAAAACTGTTAAAAAGGCCTAAGCCAAGGGCCAATGAAACCGTATTTAGTGCTTAAGTAAAAGCGGAATATCATTAACTTGAGTTGATATGTAAACGTTATGAATATGGCATCCGTAGAATAAAAACTACTAAAAGGCTTAGGCTTATGACCTCTGAATTAATATTTAATGCCTAAGTAAAAGCCCAATACTATTAACCTGACATGGTATGTAAACTTTATAAATATGACATTGGTTAAATAAAAAACTAGTAAAAGGGCCTAGGCTCTTGAATTAATATTTCGTGCCTAAGTAAAGGCGCATTATTATTAACTTAATTTAACGTGTAAACGCTGTCAATATTACATTGGTAGAATAAAAACTGTTAAAAAGACCTAGGCCTAGGGCCTATAAAATAATATTTAGTGCCTAAGCAAAAGCGCAATGCTATTTTTTTTAATTGGAGGTTTAACGACCACCATGAGCAACTCAATGGGCTATAAGCAGTCGCCCGTCCCTAATTTAGGGTCACTGGTTCCAGGGAAGGGAGAGATCCAGTACCGTAAGACAAACACAACATCCATGCCTTGCCGGGATTCGAACCCGGACCACTTTCGGACGAATGATCAGAGGCCATTGCTTAGACCACTGCGCCACCGGGGAGGCCGCAATACTATTGATTTTATTTGATACGTAAACGTTATGAATATGAAGTCGGCGGATTAAAAGCTGTTAAAAAGGCCAAGGTATAAGCCCTATGAATTAATTAGGTAAAAGGCGCCCTGTTGGCGCAGTGGTCTAAGCGCTGGCTTATGATCATTCGTCCGAGTTAGGTCCGGGTTCGAATCCCGGTGAGGCATGGATGTTGTGTTTGTCTTACGGCACTGGCTCTCTCCCTTCCCTGGAACCAGTGACCCTAAATTAGGGACGGGCGACTGCTTATAGCCCATTGAGTTGCTCATGGTGGTCGTTAAACCTCCAATAAAAAAAAAATAATTAGGTAAAAGAAAAGTATTACGAACTTGAGGTGTTATGTAAATATTTAGTGCCTAAGCAGAAGTGCAGCGTTATTAAAAAGTGCCACCTTATCGTCCTTTTCTGAACATAGCATGAGTCATGTGTAATTCTGTTGTTTCGTCGAATACTGTAGTTTTAAGAAATGTACGGCGATCTTTATACCCCCTCCCTTCTGTGTAACTTTTGTGGCCAGCCACCCTAAACTGGTATGAACCGGCGTGAAAATTCATACAAACAAATGAGCTCCTTCCGGTCGTTAGGCGCCTTGGAAAACTATAACATAACTAGGAAACTTGTAAAACTGCTACACATTCAAAGTGTTCCTCGGAGGAATAGCACTTTGTGCCCGGCCCCTTAATGAAAAACGTGTGGCAGTTTTCCTGCGTGGCGGTTGTCCGGCATCCCCACCACACTAGGTAAACAATGAAAGTATGTCCCCCCACCCCAACATTCAAACAGTATATCAAATCGACTTATTAGTTAGCCCATGATTACAATCAAAACGCCCATCTCGAACTTTTTTCTGGCCTTTTTTCCCTCGGACTTTATTTCCTCGGACTTTTTTTCCTGGGCTTTTTTCCGCGTTTATCAACAGTCTCGGACTTTTTCACCTGGACTTTTTTCCTCGGAATTTTTCACCGATTACCTTTAACTTCAACCACAGTGTCAGCAGGAAGAAGTCTACCCTCCCCCCCCCCCCCCCGCTTTTTACATTATTTCACATCAAAAGTTGTCTTCAGCTAAATTCGGGAGCAAAACGAACTTACTCCAGATTCTCATTAAAAAACAATCGTATTTGTAATGATCTTTGCCGCCATGCATCCTCAAAAGATCAGTTTAATTTACCCGAAATTTTGTTTAACAGATTTTTTTATAAACAGTCGTCCGTCCCTGACTCGGGGCCACTGGGTCCAGGGAGGGAAGAGAATCAGTGCTTTAAGACAAACACAACATCCATGCCGTACAGGAATTCGAAACCAGACCCCCTCTCTGACGAATGATCAGACGCCAGTACTACCGTGACGGCCTAAAAAAATTCAGATTATGAACTCTACTTAGTGAAACAATAGTTTTTGATCAAAAAGTTTTGGGAATTTAGTCTGAATATGTGAGCGTCCGTGCGTCCCAACTTGGGACCCCAAGTGGTGAGTCCTCAATTTTAGGAAGACTCTTTTTTTTTTTTTTTTTGATTGGAGGTTTAACGACCACCGTGAGCAACTCAATGGGCTATAAGCAGTCGCCCGTCCCTAATTTAGGGTCACTGGTTCCAGGGAAGGGAGAGAGCCAGTGCCGTAAGACAAACACAACATCCATGCCTGACCGGGATTCGAACCCGGACCCCTTCGGGGAATGATCAGAGGCCAACGCCTTAGACCACTGCGCCACCGGGGCGGCTTTAGGAAGACTCAACGAATTCTCGTTGGGAACACTACACAAGGAGGTTAGAAGTAATAGGAGCTGGCAACAGTCCCTCTCCCTCAAGGTTGCCTCTCCCTGTGCTTCTGGCGTGACGCCACTTTTTATCAGCTGACTACGCCATTGCGCCCAATCTAAGAATCTCCTGTATATCTCTATGGGGAAATCGTGATTTTGAACGGGTTTGTCGGAACCTTACTCTACCCATACAGACATGAAAAAATTGAGGCTGAAATATTCATTCTAATAATAAAAAATTTCAAGGAAAAACAGGAAAATATGTGTTGGAATTTCTTTAAAAAATTGAACAAAATAATGATTTTTTGAGCGGAAGTGCATTGTGCGTATGGTTACTTACTGCACATGTGCAAGTAACCGTGCATACTGCCCGTGTGAAAGTAACCATGTTTAAAATATAACCAAAAGCATAATATTAAGAAATAAGAAGTCCGAAATATTCCTTCTTTCCATCCTTGGTTTGCATGCGCTAAGCAAAACTGCTTAAGCTACAGAAAATGACGTCACGTTCCCGAACTCTCGTAGCGCAGACTCCCACCACCTCAGAGAGAGGACAGAAATAGCTGATCTGTTTTGGCTTCATTCAAAACAGGTCCCTTCACCTCCTCTTCTTCTAACCTCCTTGACACTACATTATTTTGTCCTGGTCTTTAAACTGAGGGATTTTTTTTTAGTTTATGGGAAATTTCTTATCCACAAACTTGAACAAGTTGCCGGGAATTTACGCCGTTGCAGTAATGAGCAACTGCAAACCTTTGAGTTTACTACGAACTGCGAAACTAAGTTTGAAACGAAACTAGTAAGTACGATGGCCTCGCTTCTACAGACTCGGGAAGGTAGAGATTTTGGACATAATTTCTTGCCTAAAATTAGGAAAATTAATGGACGAAATTTGAATTACTGTTGATTTTGTACCATTTTAAATACACATTTTTGTTTTGAAGTGTTGAAAGTTAACTTAATAATCGAACTTCGATTCCTATGCTCACATAATCAGCTCTAGATTTTAGTAGTTTTGGAAACTTCATTTTAAAAAGCAGTTTATTTATAGATTCTGATAATGTATACTACGTTATGGTTAATGATAGTCTTTTTTTTTTAATTTAAAAATAGTTTCGTCAATATTTTTTGTCATTGAAAGGCTTTATTATGTGTTGTATACGATGGGTACAAAAGTGTACCAAAATGTTTTACTGTGCTATGGTTGTGTAAGGCCACCGAAAGGACGAAGATCCCTGAATTGAGATATAGAACATTCTTTCCTGCAGTCCGATGAACATCTTGTGGGGAGAAATATCGAAAGAAACGTTAGTCAGGCATTGCCAGTTATACCACTTGAGATTCCAGCTGCCGAACTTGTTGCAAGAATAAACGAATATGATGAAACTATATGCCTGTTTGAAGCTGAGCTCAAGGTTAGTTTATTGGTAGATTTAGTGTCCACTTAGGTAAATTTGTGCAAGGCAGTCACATAACCAGGGATTTTTTTTTTTTTTTTATTATTATCTTTGAAGAATTAGAGTTCAAGATAGTATTCTGAATGAGTAAATTACTTATTTAGAACATTTTGAAAAGAAAGATGTTAAGTGACGACTGTCGTAAGGCAACTTGGAAAATAAAATTGATATCAATGTTTCCCTAAGTTTACTAAAATGTAAAATTAAACTCAGTATTTCCTAAGAGGGCTGTTTCTTCGTATTGGTATGTACTTTGTATCATGGCAAAGTCCAAGTGAGAATAGGATAGAACATAGAAGAGTAGGCACATATCCAGAATCTCTGTTTGGGGTGGTCTGTATAGATCCGACACCATGTGTCAGCTGTACCAACGGACATGCAGTTTAATTCTGTCCATGGTGTCTTTCTCATCTGTAGACGGTGCTCTCGAACAGTGAGCACTTATCACATTAAGTAACCTTGTGTGGATGCTAGATCAGTTTACCTTGTATAACTGACAATCATTCCATTGTAGTGTCATCTGGCAGAGCTTGATTTATGAAAACTTATGCACCCACCACAAGTCATGCTGAAGAAGAAATTGAAGAATTTTATGAGGAAATTTGTGATCTAAATAATAAAGGTAAGCAGCACTTGAAGATAATTATGGGAGATTTCAATGCAAAAATAGGGCAACGGCAACAGAATGAAACTTCAGTAGGTAAATTCGGTCACGGCAACAGAAACCAGCGTGGAAATACTCTCGTAGAGTTTGCAGAGGCAGAAGGGTTTTTCATCTTAAACTCCTTTTTCAAGAAAAAGCCACACAGGAAATGGACATGGAGACATCCAAATGGGATGACAAGTGAAATTGATTTTATTATGTGTAACAAAAAATTCGTCATGGAAGACTGCAGTGTGCTAAACAAGTTCAACACAGGCAGTGACCATAGATTGGTGAGATGTAAGATGCACCTCAACACTAAACTCGAACGTAGCAAGCTCATAAGACAAACAAAATGTATTGACATAACCAACCTTAAAAAACACCATAATACCTTCAAATTGGAACTGAAGAACAGATTCTCTGCTTTAGAAGGCCTAACATCGGAAGAAGTAGATATTTCTGAAGTTAACAGAAAAGTAACCAAAGCTCTTATGGAAACAGCAACAAAATTAGCTGGGTCTAAGAACAAATTGCATGTGAACAAATTATCAGGAAAAACCAAAATGTTGATGCAAAAAAGAAGAGTGATGAGGACAACTAAAGAAGATGTGACTTCCAAAGTGGAATATATAGAGCTATGCAAGACAGTACGAAAAAGTATCACTGAAGACGTAAGGAAATTCAACTGTGAACTAGTAAGGAAAGCAATTGAAAACAACCAAAGCCTAAAGATAGCAAAGGGACATCTCAGTAAGGGGAAAAAACAGATTATGGCACTGAGAAAAGAAGATGGTTCTGTAACAAGAAATAGAGGCAGAAATTTTGACAAGAGTGAAAGATTTCTACTCCAAATTATATGAAAGGGATGATACATGTACTCCAGACACCATGAAAGGTACCAGTACCAGAGTTCTTCCAGTCCTTCCAGCAGAAGTTGCACATGCAATCAAGAACATGAAGCGGGGAAAAGCTCCAGGAGAAGATGGAATTACTGTAGACATCATACAAGAAGCAAGTGGAGAAATCGAAACAGTACTCGCCCAAATTTTTACTCGATGCCTTAATGAAGGGAAAATTCCTGAGGATTGGAACAACGCTACAATGATCTTGCTACATAAAAAAGGTGACATTGAGGATCTCAGGAACTACAGACCTATCAGCCTCCTATCAGTGGTTTATAAAATCTTCACTAAAGTTCTTTCACACCGCTTGAAGGTGACACTGGACATGGCTCAACCGAGAGAACAAGCTGGATTCAGGAGTGGCTACAGCACAATAGATCATATCCACGTACTGAGAGAACTAATTGAAAGAGCGAGGGAATATGAGCTTCCATTGTGCATGGCTTTTATCGATTATGAAAAAGCCTTTGATTCGGTGAAACCATCAGCAGTTGCAATGGCTCTGAAATCCTTGAAGATTGAAGTTAATAATACTGGGCTTTTACTTTGTCACAAAATATTAACTTATTGGCCCTAGGCCTAGGCCTTTTTGACGGTTTTTAATCCGTCGACTCCATATTCATAACGTTTATTTATCAACTTTAGTTAATAGCATTGCGCTTTTACTTAGGCACTTTTTTTTTATTGGAGGTTTAACGACCACCGTGAGCAACTCAAAGGGCTATAAGCAGTCGCCCGTCCCTAATTTAGGGTCACTGGTTCCAGGGAAGGGAGAGAGCCAGTGCCGTAAGACAAACACAACATCCATGCCTCACCGGGATTCGAACCCGGACCCCGTTCGGACGAATGATCAGAGGCCATCGCTTAGACCACTGCGCCACCGGGGCGGCATTACTTAGGCACTAGGCCTAGGCCTCTTTAATACTTTTTATTCTACCGATGTCATATTCATAAAGTTTATGTACCAAGTCAGGTTAATAACATTCAATTTTACTTGGGCATTCAATATTAATTACTAGGCATAGGGCCAATAAATTAATAACTAGTGCTTAACTAAGTGCAATATGACTAACTTCAGTTCATACATAAACGTTATGAATATGACATCGTTATAATAAAAACTGTTAAAAAGGCCTAAGCCAAGGGCCAATGAAACCGTATTTAGTGCTTAAGTAAAAGCGGAATATCATTAACTTGAGTTGATATGTAAACGTTATGAATATGGCATCCGTAGAATAAAAACTACTAAAAAGGCTTAGGCTTATGACCTCTGAATTAATATTTAATGCCTAAGTAAAAGCCCAATACTATTAACCTGACATGGTATGTAAACTTTATAAATATGACATTGGTTAAATAAAAAACTAGTAAAAGGGCCTAGGCTCTTGAATTAATATTTCGTGCCTAAGTAAAGGCGCATTATTATTAACTTAATTTAACGTGTAAACGCTGTCAATATTACATTGGTAGAATAAAAACTGTTAAAAAGACCTAGGCCTAGGGCCTATAAAATAATATTTAGTGCCTAAGCAAAAGCGCAATGCTATTTTTTTTAATTGGAGGTTTAACGACCACCATGAGCAACTCAATGGGCTATAAGCAGTCGCCCGTCCCTAATTTAGGGTCACTGGTTCCAGGGAAGGGAGAGATCCAGTACCGTAAGACAAACACAACATCCATGCCTTGCCGGGATTCGAACCCGGACCACTTTCGGACGAATGATCAGAGGCCATTGCTTAGACCACTGCGCCACCGGGGAGGCCGCAATACTATTGATTTTATTTGATACGTAAACGTTATGAATATGAAGTCGGCGGATTAAAAGCTGTTAAAAAGGCCAAGGTATAAGCCCTATGAATTAATTAGGTAAAAGGCGCCCTGTTGGCGCAGTGGTCTAAGCGCTGGCTTATGATCATTCGTCCGAGTTAGGTCCGGGTTCGAATCCCGGTGAGGCATGGATGTTGTGTTTGTCTTACGGCACTGGCTCTCTCCCTTCCCTGGAACCAGTGACCCTAAATTAGGGACGGGCGACTGCTTATAGCCCATTGAGTTGCTCATGGTGGTCGTTAAACCTCCAATAAAAAAAAAATAATTAGGTAAAAGAAAAGTATTACGAACTTGAGGTGTTATGTAAATATTTAGTGCCTAAGCAGAAGTGCAGCGTTATTAAAAAGTGCCACCTTATCGTCCTTTTCTGAACATAGCATGAGTCATGTGTAATTCTGTTGTTTCGTCGAATACTGTAGTTTTAAGAAATGTACGGCGATCTTTATACCCCTCCCTTCTGTGTAACTTTTGTGGCCAGCCACCCTAAACTGGTATGAACCGGCGTGAAAATTCATACAAACAAATGAGCTCCTTCCGGTCGTTAGGCGCCTTGGAAAACTATAACATAACTAGGAAACTTGTAAAACTGCTACACATTCAAAGTGTTCCTCGGAGGAATAGCACTTTGTGCCCGGCCCCTTAATGAAAAACGTGTGGCAGTTTTCCTGCGTGGCGGTTGTCCGGCATCCCCACCACACTAGGTAAACAATGAAAGTATGTCCCCCCACCCCAACATTCAAACAGTATATCAAATCGACTTATTAGTTAGCCCATGATTACAATCAAAACGCCCATCTCGAACTTTTTTTCTGGCCTTTTTTCCCTCGGACTTTATTTCCTCGGACTTTTTTTCCTGGGCTTTTTTTCCGCGTTTATCAACAGTCTCGGACTTTTTCACCTGGACTTTTTTTCCTCGGAATTTTTCACCGATTACCTTTAACTTCAACCACAGTGTCAGCAGGAAGAAGTCTACCCTCCCCCCCCCCCCCCGCTTTTTACATTATTTCACATCAAAAGTTGTCTTCAGCTAAATTCGGGAGCAAAACGAACTTACTCCAGATTCTCATTAAAAAACAATCGTATTTGTAATGATCTTTGCCGCCATGCATCCTCAAAAGATCAGTTTAATTTACCCGAAATTTTGTTTAACAGATTTTTTTATAAACAGTCGTCCGTCCCTGACTCGGGGCCACTGGGTCCAGGGAGGGAAGAGAATCAGTGCTTTAAGACAAACACAACATCCATGCCGTACAGGAATTCGAAACCAGACCCCCTCTCTGACGAATGATCAGACGCCAGTACTACCGTGACGGCCTAAAAAAATTCAGATTATGAACTCTACTTAGTGAAACAATAGTTTTTGATCAAAAAGTTTTGGGAATTTAGTCTGAATATGTGAGCGTCCGTGCGTCCCAACTTGGGACCCCAAGTGGTGAGTCCTCAATTTTAGGAAGACTCTTTTTTTTTTTTTTTTTTTGATTGGAGGTTTAACGACCACCGTGAGCAACTCAATGGGCTATAAGCAGTCGCCCGTCCCTAATTTAGGGTCACTGGTTCCAGGGAAGGGAGAGAGCCAGTGCCGTAAGACAAACACAACATCCATGCCTGACCGGGATTCGAACCCGGACCCCTTCGGGGGAATGATCAGAGGCCAACGCCTTAGACCACTGCGCCACCGGGGCGGCTTTAGGAAGACTCAACGAATTCTCGTTGGGAACACTACACAAGGAGGTTAGAAGTAATAGGAGCTGGCAACAGTCCCTCTCCCTCAAGGTTGCCTCTCCCTGTGCTTCTGGCGTGACGCCACTTTTTATCAGCTGACTACGCCATTGCGCCCAATCTAAGAATCTCCTGTATATCTCTATGGGGAAATCGTGATTTTGAACGGGTTTGTCGGAACCTTACTCTACCCATACAGACATGAAAAAATTGAGGCTGAAATATTCATTCTAATAATAAAAAATTTCAAGGAAAAACAGGAAAATATGTGTTGGAATTTCTTTAAAAAATTGAACAAAATAATGATTTTTTGAGCGGAAGTGCATTGTGCGTATGGTTACTTACTGCACATGTGCAAGTAACCGTGCATACTGCCCGTGTGAAAGTAACCATGTTTAAAATATAACCAAAAGCATAATATTAAGAAATAAGAAGTCCGAAATATTCCTTCTTTCCATCCTTGGTTTGCATGCGCTAAGCAAAACTGCTTAAGCTACAGAAAATGACGTCACGTTCCCGAACTCTCGTAGCGCAGACTCCCACCACCTCAGAGAGAGGACAGAAATAGCTGATCTGTTTTGGCTTCATTCAAAACAGGTCCCTTCACCTCCTCTTCTTCTAACCTCCTTGACACTACATTATTTTGTCCTGGTCTTTAAACTGAGGGATTTTTTTTTTAGTTTATGGGAAATTTCTTATCCACAAACTTGAACAAGTTGCCGGGAATTTACGCCGTTGCAGTAATGAGCAACTGCAAACCTTTGAGTTTACTACGAACTGCGAAACTAAGTTTGAAACGAAACTAGTAAGTACGATGGCCTCGCTTCTACAGACTCGGGAAGGTAGGATTTTGGACATAATTTCTTGCCTAAAATTAGGAAAATTAATGGACGAAATTTGAATTACTGTTGATTTTGTACCATTTTAAATACACATTTTTGTTTTGAAGTGTTGAAAGTTAACTTAATAATCGAACTTCGATTCCTATGCTCACATAATCAGCTCTAGATTTTAGTAGTTTTGGAAACTTCATTTTAAAAAGCAGTTTATTTATAGATTCTGATAATGTATACTACGTTATGGTTAATGATAGTCTTTTTTTTTTTTAATTTAAAAATAGTTTCGTCAATATTTTTTGTCATTGAAAGGCTTTATTATGTGTTGTATACGATGGGTACAAAAGTGTACCAAAATGTTTTACTGTGCTATGGTTGTGTAAGGCCACCGAAAGGACGAAGATCCCTGAATTGAGATATAGAACATTCTTTCCTGCAGTCCGATGAACATCTTGTGGGGAGAAATATCGAAAGAAACGTTAGTCAGGCATTGCCAGTTATACCACTTGAGATTCCAGCTGCCGAACTTGTTGCAAGAATAAACGAATATGATGAAACTATATGCCTGTTTGAAGCTGAGCTCAAGGTTAGTTTATTGGTAGATTTAGTGTCCACTTAGGTAAATTTGTGCAAGGCAGTCACATAACCAGGGATTTTTTTTTTTTTTTTATTATTATCTTTGAAGAATTAGAGTTCAAGATAGTATTCTGAATGAGTAAATTACTTATTTAGAACATTTTGAAAAGAAAGATGTTAAGTGACGACTGTCGTAAGGCAACTTGGAAAATAAAATTGATATCAATGTTTCCCTAAGTTTACTAAAATGTAAAATTAAACTCAGTATTTCCTAAGAGGGCTGTTTCTTCGTATTGGTATGTACTTTGTATCATGGCAAAGTCCAAGTGAGAATAGGATAGAACATAGAAGAGTAGGCACATATCCAGAATCTCTGTTTGGGGTGGTCTGTATAGATCCGACACCATGTGTCAGCTGTACCAACGGACATGCAGTTTAATTCTGTCCATGGTGTCTTTCTCATCTGTAGACGGTGCTCTCGAACAGTGAGCACTTATCACATTAAGTAACCTTGTGTGGATGCTAGATCAGTTTACCTTGTATAACTGACAATCATTCCATTGTAGTGTCATCTGGCAGAGCTTGATTTATGAAAACTTATGCACCCACCACAAGTCATGCTGAAGAAGAAATTGAAGAATTTTATGAGGAAATTTGTGATCTAAATAATAAAGGTAAGCAGCACTTGAAGATAATTATGGGAGATTTCAATGCAAAAATAGGGCAACGGCAACAGAATGAAACTTCAGTAGGTAAATTCGGTCACGGCAACAGAAACCAGCGTGGAAATACTCTCGTAGAGTTTGCAGAGGCAGAAGGGTTTTTCATCTTAAACTCCTTTTTCAAGAAAAAGCCACACAGGAAATGGACATGGAGACATCCAAATGGGATGACAAGTGAAATTGATTTTATTATGTGTAACAAAAAATTCGTCATGGAAGACTGCAGTGTGCTAAACAAGTTCAACACAGGCAGTGACCATAGATTGGTGAGATGTAAGATGCACCTCAACACTAAACTCGAACGTAGCAAGCTCATAAGACAAACAAAATGTATTGACATAACCAACCTTAAAAACACCATAATACCTTCAAATTGGAACTGAAGAACAGATTCTCTGCTTTAGAAGGCCTAACATCGGAAGAAGTAGATATTTCTGAAGTTAACAGAAAAGTAACCAAAGCTCTTATGGAAACAGCAACAAAATTAGCTGGGTCTAAGAACAAATTGCATGTGAACAAATTATCAGGAAAAACCAAAATGTTGATGCAAAAAAGAAGAGTGATGAGGACAACTAAAGAAGATGTGACTTCCAAAGTGGAATATATAGAGCTATGCAAGACAGTACGAAAAAGTATCACTGAAGACGTAAGGAAATTCAACTGTGAACTAGTAAGGAAAGCAATTGAAAACAACCAAAGCCTAAAGATAGCAAAGGGACATCTCAGTAAGGGGAAAAAACAGATTATGGCACTGAGAAAAGAAGATGGTTCTGTAACAAGAAATAGAGGCGAAATTTTGACAAGAGTGAAAGATTTCTACTCCAAATTATATGAAAGGGATGATACATGTACTCCAGACACCATGAAAGGTACCAGTACCAGAGTTCTTCCAGTCCTTCCAGCAGAAGTTGCACATGCAATCAAGAACATGAAGCGGGGAAAAGCTCCAGGAGAAGATGGAATTACTGTAGACATCATACAAGAAGCAAGTGGAGAAATCGAAACAGTACTCGCCCAAATTTTTACTCGATGCCTTAATGAAGGGAAAATTCCTGAGGATTGGAACAACGCTACAATGATCTTGCTACATAAAAAAGGTGACATTGAGGATCTCAGGAACTACAGACCTATCAGCCTCCTATCAGTGGTTTATAAAATCTTCACTAAAGTTCTTTCACACCGCTTGAAGGTGACACTGGACATGGCTCAACCGAGAGAACAAGCTGGATTCAGGAGTGGCTACAGCACAATAGATCATATCCACGTACTGAGAGAACTAATTGAAAGAGCGAGGGAATATGAGCTTCCATTGTGCATGGCTTTTATCGATTATGAAAAAGCCTTTGATTCGGTGAAACCATCAGCAGTTGCAATGGCTCTGAAATCCTTGAAGATTGAAGTTAATAATACTGGGCTTTTACTTTGTCACAAAATATTAACTTATTGGCCCTAGGCCTAGGCCTTTTGACGGTTTTTAATCCGTCGACTCCATATTCATAACGTTTATTTATCAACTTTAGTTAATAGCATTGCGCTTTTACTTAGGCACTTTTTTTATTGGAGGTTTAACGACCACCGTGAGCAACTCAAAGGGCTATAAGCAGTCGCCCGTCCCTAATTTAGGGTCACTGGTTCCAGGGAAGGGAGAGAGCCAGTGCCGTAAGACAAACACAACATCCATGCCTCACCGGGATTCGAACCCGGACCCCGTTCGGACGAATGATCAGAGGCCATCGCTTAGACCACTGCGCCACCGGGGCGGCATTACTTAGGCACTAGGCCTAGGCCTCTTTAATACTTTTTATTCTACCGATGTCATATTCATAAAGTTTATGTACCAAGTCAGGTTAATAACATTCAATTTTACTTGGGCATTCAATATTAATTACTAGGCATAGGGCCAATAAATTAATAACTAGTGCTTAACTAAGTGCAATATGACTAACTTCAGTTCATACATAAACGTTATGAATATGACATCGTTATAATAAAAACTGTTAAAAAGGCCTAAGCCAAGGGCCAATGAAACCGTATTTAGTGCTTAAGTAAAAGCGGAATATCATTAACTTGAGTTGATATGTAAACGTTATGAATATGGCATCCGTAGAATAAAAACTACTAAAAAAGGCTTAGGCTTATGACCTCTGAATTAATATTTAATGCCTAAGTAAAAGCCCAATACTATTAACCTGACATGGTATGTAAACTTTATAAATATGACATTGGTTAAATAAAAAACTAGTAAAAGGGCCTAGGCTCTTGAATTAATATTTCGTGCCTAAGTAAAGGCGCATTATTATTAACTTAATTTAACGTGTAAACGCTGTCAATATTACATTGGTAGAATAAAAACTGTTAAAAAGACCTAGGCCTAGGGCCTATAAAATAATATTTAGTGCCTAAGCAAAAGCGCAATGCTATTTTTTTTAATTGGAGGTTTAACGACCACCATGAGCAACTCAATGGGCTATAAGCAGTCGCCCGTCCCTAATTTAGGGTCACTGGTTCCAGGGAAGGGAGAGATCCAGTACCGTAAGACAAACACAACATCCATGCCTTGCCGGGATTCGAACCCGGACCACTTTCGGACGAATGATCAGAGGCCATTGCTTAGACCACTGCGCCACCGGGGAGGCCGCAATACTATTGATTTTATTTGATACGTAAACGTTATGAATATGAAGTCGGCGGATTAAAAGCTGTTAAAAAGGCCAAGGTATAAGCCCTATGAATTAATTAGGTAAAAGGCGCCCTGTTGGCGCAGTGGTCTAAGCGCTGGCTTATGATCATTCGTCCGAGTTAGGTCCGGGTTCGAATCCCGGTGAGGCATGGATGTTGTGTTTGTCTTACGGCACTGGCTCTCTCCCTTCCCTGGAACCAGTGACCCTAAATTAGGGACGGGCGACTGCTTATAGCCCATTGAGTTGCTCATGGTGGTCGTTAAACCTCCAATAAAAAAAAAATAATTAGGTAAAAAGAAAAGTATTACGAACTTGAGGTGTTATGTAAATATTTAGTGCCTAAGCAGAAGTGCAGCGTTATTAAAAAGTGCCACCTTATCGTCCTTTTCTGAACATAGCATGAGTCATGTGTAATTCTGTTGTTTCGTCGAATACTGTAGTTTTAAGAAATGTACGGCGATCTTTATACCCCCTCCCTTCTGTGTAACTTTTGTGGCCAGCCACCCTAAACTGGTATGAACCGGCGTGAAAATTCATACAAACAAATGAGCTCCTTCCGGTCGTTAGGCGCCTTGGAAAACTATAACATAACTAGGAAACTTGTAAAACTGCTACACATTCAAAGTGTTCCTCGGAGGAATAGCACTTTGTGCCCGGCCCCTTAATGAAAAACGTGTGGCAGTTTTCCTGCGTGGCGGTTGTCCGGCATCCCCACCACACTAGGTAAACAATGAAAGTATGTCCCCCCACCCCAACATTCAAACAGTATATCAAATCGACTTATTAGTTAGCCCATGATTACAATCAAAACGCCCATCTCGAACTTTTTTTCTGGCCTTTTTTCCCTCGGACTTTATTTCCTCGGACTTTTTTTCCTGGGCTTTTTTCCGCGTTTATCAACAGTCTCGGACTTTTTCACCTGGACTTTTTTCCTCGGAATTTTTCACCGATTACCTTTAACTTCAACCACAGTGTCAGCAGGAAGAAGTCTACCCTCCCCCCCCGCTTTTTACATTATTTCACATCAAAAGTTGTCTTCAGCTAAATTCGGGAGCAAAACGAACTTACTCCAGATTCTCATTAAAAAACAATCGTATTTGTAATGATCTTTGCCGCCATGCATCCTCAAAAGATCAGTTTAATTTACCCGAAATTTTGTTTAACAGATTTTTTTATAAACAGTCGTCCGTCCCTGACTCGGGGCCACTGGGTCCAGGGAGGGAAGAGAATCAGTGCTTTAAGACAAACACAACATCCATGCCGTACAGGAATTCGAAACCAGACCCCCTCTCTGACGAATGATCAGACGCCAGTACTACCGTGACGGCCTAAAAAAATTCAGATTATGAACTCTACTTAGTGAAACAATAGTTTTTGATCAAAAAGTTTTGGGAATTTAGTCTGAATATGTGAGCGTCCGTGCGTCCCAACTTGGGACCCCAAGTGGTGAGTCCTCAATTTTAGGAAGACTCTTTTTTTTTTTTTTTTTTTTTGATTGGAGGTTTAACGACCACCGTGAGCAACTCAATGGGCTATAAGCAGTCGCCCGTCCCTAATTTAGGGTCACTGGTTCCAGGGAAGGGAGAGAGCCAGTGCCGTAAGACAAACACAACATCCATGCCTGACCGGGATTCGAACCCGGACCCCTTCGGGGGAATGATCAGAGGCCAACGCCTTAGACCACTGCGCCACCGGGGCGGCTTTAGGAAGACTCAACGAATTCTCGTTGGGAACACTACACAAGGAGGTTAGAAGTAATAGGAGCTGGCAACAGTCCCTCTCCCTCAAGGTTGCCTCTCCCTGTGCTTCTGGCGTGACGCCACTTTTTATCAGCTGACTACGCCATTGCGCCCAATCTAAGAATCTCCTGTATATCTCTATGGGGAAATCGTGATTTTGAACGGGTTTGTCGGAACCTTACTCTACCCATACAGACATGAAAAAAATTGAGGCTGAAATATTCATTCTAATAATAAAAAATTTCAAGGAAAAACAGGAAAATATGTGTTGGAATTTCTTTAAAAAATTGAACAAAATAATGATTTTTTGAGCGGAAGTGCATTGTGCGTATGGTTACTTACTGCACATGTGCAAGTAACCGTGCATACTGCCCGTGTGAAAGTAACCATGTTTAAAATATAACCAAAAGCATAATATTAAGAAATAAGAAGTCCGAAATATTCCTTCTTTCCATCCTTGGTTTGCATGCGCTAAGCAAAACTGCTTAAGCTACAGAAAATGACGTCACGTTCCCGAACTCTCGTAGCGCAGACTCCCACCACCTCAGAGAGAGGACAGAAATAGCTGATCTGTTTTGGCTTCATTCAAAACAGGTCCCTTCACCTCCTCTTCTTCTAACCTCCTTGACACTACATTATTTTGTCCTGGTCTTTAAACTGAGGGATTTTTTTTTTAGTTTATGGGAAATTTCTTATCCACAAACTTGAACAAGTTGCCGGGAATTTACGCCGTTGCAGTAATGAGCAACTGCAAACCTTTGAGTTTACTACGAACTGCGAAACTAAGTTTGAAACGAAACTAGTAAGTACGATGGCCTCGCTTCTACAGACTCGGGAAGGTAGGATTTTGGACATAATTTCTTGCCTAAAATTAGGAAAATTAATGGACGAAATTTGAATTACTGTTGATTTTGTACCATTTTAAATACACATTTTTGTTTTGAAGTGTTGAAAGTTAACTTAATAATCGAACTTCGATTCCTATGCTCACATAATCAGCTCTAGATTTTAGTAGTTTTGGAAACTTCATTTTAAAAAGCAGTTTATTTATAGATTCTGATAATGTATACTACGTTATGGTTAATGATAGTCTTTTTTTTTTAATTTAAAAATAGTTTCGTCAATATTTTTTGTCATTGAAAGGCTTTATTATGTGTTGTATACGATGGGTACAAAAGTGTACCAAAATGTTTTACTGTGCTATGGTTGTGTAAGGCCACCGAAAGGACGAAGATCCCTGAATTGAGATATAGAACATTCTTTCCTGCAGTCCGATGAACATCTTGTGGGGAGAAATATCGAAAGAAACGTTAGTCAGGCATTGCCAGTTATACCACTTGAGATTCCAGCTGCCGAACTTGTTGCAAGAATAAACGAATATGATGAAACTATATGCCTGTTTGAAGCTGAGCTCAAGGTTAGTTTATTGGTAGATTTAGTGTCCACTTAGGTAAATTTGTGCAAGGCAGTCACATAACCAGGGATTTTTTTTTTTTTTTATTATTATCTTTGAAGAATTAGAGTTCAAGATAGTATTCTGAATGAGTAAATTACTTATTTAGAACATTTTGAAAAGAAAGATGTTAAGTGACGACTGTCGTAAGGCAACTTGGAAAATAAAATTGATATCAATGTTTCCCTAAGTTTACTAAAATGTAAAATTAAACTCAGTATTTCCTAAGAGGGCTGTTTCTTCGTATTGGTATGTACTTTGTATCATGGCAAAGTCCAAGTGAGAATAGGATAGAACATAGAAGAGTAGGCACATATCCAGAATCTCTGTTTGGGGTGGTCTGTATAGATCCGACACCATGTGTCAGCTGTACCAACGGACATGCAGTTTAATTCTGTCCATGGTGTCTTTCTCATCTGTAGACGGTGCTCTCGAACAGTGAGCACTTATCACATTAAGTAACCTTGTGTGGATGCTAGATCAGTTTACCTTGTATAACTGACAATCATTCCATTGTAGTGTCATCTGGCAGAGCTTGATTTATGAAAACTTATGCACCCACCACAAGTCATGCTGAAGAAGAAATTGAAGAATTTTATGAGGAAATTTGTGATCTAAATAATAAAGGTAAGCAGCACTTGAAGATAATTATGGGAGATTTCAATGCAAAAATAGGGCAACGGCAACAGAATGAAACTTCAGTAGGTAAATTCGGTCACGGCAACAGAAACCAGCGTGGAAATACTCTCGTAGAGTTTGCAGAGGCAGAAGGGTTTTTCATCTTAAACTCCTTTTTCAAGAAAAAGCCACACAGGAAATGGACATGGAGACATCCAAATGGGATGACAAGTGAAATTGATTTTATTATGTGTAACAAAAAATTCGTCATGGAAGACTGCAGTGTGCTAAACAAGTTCAACACAGGCAGTGACCATAGATTGGTGAGATGTAAGATGCACCTCAACACTAAACTCGAACGTAGCAAGCTCATAAGACAAACAAAATGTATTGACATAACCAACCTTAAAAAACACCATAATACCTTCAAATTGGAACTGAAGAACAGATTCTCTGCTTTAGAAGGCCTAACATCGGAAGAAGTAGATATTTCTGAAGTTAACAGAAAAGTAACCAAAGCTCTTATGGAAACAGCAACAAAATTAGCTGGGTCTAAGAACAAATTGCATGTGAACAAATTATCAGGAAAAACCAAAATGTTGATGCAAAAAAGAAGAGTGATGAGGACAACTAAAGAAGATGTGACTTCCAAAGTGGAATATATAGAGCTATGCAAGACAGTACGAAAAAGTATCACTGAAGACGTAAGGAAATTCAACTGTGAACTGGTAAGGAAAGCAATTGAAAACAACCAAAGCCTAAAGATAGCAAAGGGACATCTCAGTAAGGGGAAAAAACAGATTATGGCACTGAGAAAAGAAGATGGTTCTGTAACAAGAAATAGAGGCGAAATTTTGACAAGAGTGAAAGATTTCTACTCCAAATTGTATGAAAGGGATGATACATGTACTCCAGACATCATGAAAGGTACCAGTACCAGAGTTCTTCCAGTCCTTCCAGCAGAAGTTGCACATGCAATCAAGAACATGAAGCGGGGAAAAGCTCCAGGAGAAGATGGAATTACTGTAGACATCATACAAGAAGCAAGTGGAGAAATCGAAACAGTACTCGCCCAAATTTTCACTCGATGCCTTAATGAAGGGAAAATTCCTGAGGATTGGAACAGCGCTACAATGATCTTGCTACATAAAAAAGGTGACATTGAGGATCTCAGGAACTACAGACCTATCAGCCTCCTATCAGTGGTTTATAAAATCTTCACTAAAGTTCTTTCACACCGATTGAAAGTGACACTGGACATGGCTCAACCGAGAGAACAAGCTGGATTCAGGAGTGGCTACAGCACAATAGATCATATCCACGTACTGAGAGAACTATTTGAAAGAGCGAGGGAATATAAACTTCCATTGTGCATGGCTTTTATCGATTATGAAAAAGCCATTGATTCGGTGAAACCATCAGCAGTTGCAATGGCTCTGAAATCCTGCGGTATTGAAGATGCATACATTAATATTATTAATAACATCTATGAAAATGCAAGTGCAAAGATTCAGATGTTTGAAAATACAACACACATAAAAATTGGAAAAGGAGTGAGACAAGGTGACACCATATCTCCGAAGCTCTTTAATGCCACATTGGAAAATGTCTTTCAATCACTGAACTGGGAAAACAAAGGGATAAAGATTAATGGAGATTATCTAACCCACCTTCGTTTTGCTGATGACATAGTCATTTTTACAACTACCCCATCAGAGCTACAGAGTATGATCCAGGAACTTGCTGACAAGAGTAAAGAAGTGGGATTAAAAATGAACTTTCAGAAGACAAAAGTGATGTACAATGCTTTTACAAGAAAGGAAGATTTATCGATTGATGGAGAAAAGCTGGAGATAACAGACACGTACATTTATCTTGGACAGCAGATATCAAGTGAGGGTCACATTGGTGAAGAAATTAATCGGCGTACAAAACTTGCCTGGAGAGCTTTTGGAAGAAACAGCATAATTTTCAAGAGCAATATGCCATTATGTCTTAAAAGAAAAGTGTTTGATCAATGCATCCTTCCAGTGCTTACGTATGGTGCAGAGATGTGGACCTTAGCTAAAAGAGACATACAAAGGCTGCAGACAACTCAAAGAAGCATGGAGAGGTGCATGCTTGGTGTAACCAGGAGAGATAAGAAGAGGAACACGTGGATCCGAAAAATGACAAGAGTGGAAGACATCATGATCAGAGTTAAATCCTTGAAATGGCAATGGGCTGGACATACTGCCAGAAGAACAGACCATCGATGGACAGCCGAAATTTTAGATTGGATTCCAAGGGACAGGAAAAGACCCAGAAGAAGACCACATGGAAGATGGGTGGATGAAATTCGAAGAGTATGCGGGAGTGACATGGAGGAGACTGGCATAAGACAGACCGTTGTGGAGGAAACTTGGGGAGACCTTCGTCCAGCAGTGGATTGATAATGGTTGACAATGATGATGATGATGATGAAATGTGTAGTAACATTTGCTGTACAAATTTAGTTTTGTGTAGCAAAGATAAACTTTTGATTAGCACTTAAGACATGCTATCATAGCAGTCCATTTCCTGCTCAAAAACAAACTAGAAATTTTTTTTCAGATGCATTATTAATTTATTACCTTTTTTAATGCTGCCCCTCTTAAATGTCACAAATTTTTCTTTTGTCATACAGGGGCGTCGCTAGGCTTCAAAATCTGGGTGGGCAAGCATTATTTGGTTAAACTTCCGTATTCGACCCCCAAGTAGTTCAAACACTTTTGTGCGACTTCTATCCATCCGAGGAGTTTACCAAAGCGTTTGTTTGAGATGGTGGTTTTTGTGATTATCACAACGGGTTGTTAATTTTGAGATGAGTTTTATTCTCAAGTGTATCGCCCTTCCCTTTTAGGTAGGGGGTAGGTCACAGCTGAAGACAAAACAAGGGAGCCGGAAATATAAATATTTGCTTAATACAATGAAAATTAATTATGATAATTAGAAAAATTAAGATAAACAATTAGATATCAATTAAGATTAAACAAGGAAGCCGAAAATATAAATATTTGCTTTCCAGCTCCCTTGTTTTGTCTTCAGCTGTGAACTACTTGGGGGCCGAATACGGAAGTTTAACCAACTTTTGATTAGTACTAAGACATTACGCTATCATAGCAGTCCAGTACCTGCTCAAAAACAAACTAGAATTTTTTTTAGATGCATTATTAATTTATTACCTTTTTTAATGCTGCCCCTCTTAAATGTCATAAATTTTTCTTTTGCCATACAGGGGTGTTGCTAGGCTTCAAAATCTGGATGGACGATCATTATTTTTGGTGAGGCAAGCTTGATAGCAACCTTTTTTTTTTTTTTTTTTTTTTTTTTTTACAAAACACTAAAAAAACGATTTTTTATTGCTTTTCACTATTGGCTACAAAAGAATTACTGCAGTCTCATCCCCTCGACCTGGACACAAATACACGGATCTGACTAGTTACGTAGGGATCCCAGATACGTTAGAAAAAAATATGGGACACTTACGACTGAGAGTGAAAGTTTAGTATGTGCATCCATCACATATGCCAGTCTTACAAAATGATTCTAACTATTATTAATCAATTAGTCTTACTCACTCTTGCAGTACTTTTCTGAAGAATGAATTTCACTTAACAATTGTTTCTTTTTAAGAATGATTTTTCAATAAACATTGATTTCTTAACAATTGTTTCTTTTTAAGAATGATTTTTCAATAAACATTGATTTCTTAACAATTGTTTCTTTTTAAGAATGATTTTTCAATAAACATTGATTTTACAGTTTTTACAGACAATTTGTTTCTCTCATCAGTCCACAGTGTGTTCATGCGAGAAAAAGATCTTTCGACACACGCTATGTGTTGTTATGTGTTCCAGGGATGCACATAACAAACTCCACTACTTTCTTTAAATTTGATAGTTCTCCATCATTATTTAAGAGATCCATCCAGACTTCATCTAAATATTTGGATTTCAACATGTCCTTCACTTCACTATCTTCTTTGGACTTCAGAACTGTTTTCACTACCATTACTTCATCAAACAAATCAGATTCAACAATGTTTGATATGGCAGCAGTCTGATTAATAGTTTGGACTGTTTGAAGAACATTTTCCCAAGATATTGCTGTTCTCAGTTTCACTCAAGACATATTGTCATGTGCCCTCCCCCGATATCAATCTGCCACGGCTGTGCATGCCTGCGTAATGAGAGCATTGATCACAAAGTTAGACACTAGAGATAGTGTCACGGGAGATAACAGTCAGTTTGGGGAAGCTTGGCGTGCAGGTTAAAAAATATGTTTGTAAAAGAATACATATTGTAACTCGTCGATTTTGTTTTCCAGTCTTGAACTCTAAAATACAGGACAAAAACCTGTCCCGAAGAGTTTTCTCGGGACAACGGGACATATTAGCCAAAAACGGGATGATCCCGTATTTTACGGGATATCTGGGATCCCTATAGTTAAGCCACTTTTTTTTTAATTTCAAAATTCTGAATTTTTGCTTACGAAAATAGTACTGTACTTGAACAATTTATTTAAAGAAAAATGTCATTTATCTAAATCAAATTATAATGTGCCATGCAGACACAATGTCTCCCCCCACCTTAACTCCCTTCCTTTAAGCCAGCGGGTTTGCCTTGCACTCCTCTCCTACAAAGCAGACGTCAGCTACTTCTTGCACTTTCACTGTCCTGGGGCAGCCTTAAGAGCAATAGTGTAGTTTTAAACTTCACTTTTTGTGTTGGAATCCCCTATATTTTAAAGAAAACAAACAGCAGAACAATTAATAGTGACCTGCTAATTGAATTCCTATCCACCCTCCTCATTAGCTCCATGGCCATACAAACATGAAAGCAGAGGCTAAGGAATTGGAAAAGTGGAAAAAGAGCTAAGGAATTGGAAGAGCAAAGAACGATTGAAAATTCATGGTGCTGCGGTGCTATTTTGATAACCCATTTTTGGAGACTTAAACAACGTACTTCCTAGGGGAAAATATACGTAGGGCTGCGTGAAATAAACACAAGGCTTTTATTACTCGGCAAAGTCCAGATTATATTTTAAAGTTAAATATACTGAAAAGGGCACATTTTGAACTGGGTGGGCAAGACCAATTCCAGGGAGGGCTGAAGCCCACCCTCGCATCCACTTGGCTACGTCCCTATTGCCATCTGTGTGTAAGGCCTATGTGGTTTGGTAAAAAAAAATTTTAGAGCCTCAGGTGAAAATCTGTCCATAGATAGTCCTTCAACAGATGTGCGCATTAAATTTTCCAATGAAGATTCACTAAGACTGCGATAGTCACTCTTTATGTGACTCATGTAGGAAAAAAACCTCTCTACAATGGCATTAGACACTGGCAGGATTAGAAGTATTTCAAAAAGAAATAGCCATTCTTGGCTTGCAGCAATCAGGCAAAATGTTGATTCTCATGTACCTAATTTCATCCTGACCAAAATCTTTTAAAAGAATCGTGATCTTTTGGCCATAATGCCACATTTAAAACCTTCAGATACTTTGCTGTATCACTTGTCATGCCTGGAAATCTACGATTCCTGCCTTTGGATCTTCGAGGTTCACCTATTAACAGCAATTAACCTTGAACATTTTCTGTCTGCCGGAACACTTCAGAAAGAAGAGGAACAAAAGAAGGGGACCAAAAGTAATATTAACATAAAGGCCGCAGCAATCACCATAAAAGTTCGAAAATGTCAGTGTAATGGGAGTTCAAAATGAAATGTATGTGAAGCAAAGTCGTCTGTGGAGTTATTCAGGTCAATTTGACTTAAAGTTTGTGATTCGGTACCGCTTAAATCTAGCCCTGCCATCTGGTGACCATGAATTAAATTAAAATGTCCAATAAATGTTTTAATTTCATAAAAAATCCCATGCCATTGAGTGCATTTCTGTGCAAATTGCATTGCTCTACTCTCAAAACTTGGTGAATTATTGATATTTAAAGTTCTGTATGAGTTTTGGATCACCTGGTATACTTGCTGCATGACACACACACATACAGTTTTGTGACCATTTATTTGTAAGTTGATATCCATAGCTGTGTCCTGTCCCCCACCTAATAAGGGTACATGACTAAAGATGTAACAGCTATTACCCGTGATGGGTGCACAGCAATAGATAATGAGAGGCATATATGATCAATTCTCAAAATAAAATTATGGGTGAACTCTATATTTGTATACATATACACTATCTACCAACAAGTAATTGGACACCTGTGATAGCAAAGGAAAACGAAGTTCATTCACCTTCAATAGTTCGTGCAGCCTCCACGAGCGGCGATTACAGCTGTGACCCTCCGGGGCATACTCTCAACCAGGCGTTGTACGACGGCTAACGGTATTTTCTTCCACTCGGCGTGGAGAAGACAGGTCAGTTCCTTCACCGATTTCGGATGGTGGGGGCACCCCTTAAGTCGACGCTCCAACTCGTCCCAGAGGTTCTCGATAGGGTTAAGGTCCGGTCTCTGCGCAGGCCAGTCCATTCAATTAACCCCATTGTCACCATACCAAGTCATGGTGGACCTCCCAACATGAGAGGTGGCATTGTCATCCGGAAAGTAACATCGTTCCATCCCGTAAAACTGCCACAACGTAGGAAGCGCATGGTCATCCAAAATGGTGCAGTAGGTCTCGGCGTTGAGTCTACCAGGAATTGCGACCAAGGGTCTCGTGCCATACCAGGAGAAACACCCCCATAGCATAATTCCACTGCTGCCGAACTTCACAGTTGGCACAATACATTCCGGCAGGAAGTGTTCTCCAGGCAGATGCTGAATCCGAACCCTGCCATCCAAACGGTAGAGGGTGAACCTTGATTCGTCGCTCCAGTGAACGTGTTTCCACTGTTCAATGGTCCACTGTCGACGTTCTTTGCACCACGTTAGCCGAGCAGCGCTATTGGACTTGGTGATCAAAGGCTTGTGGGCGGCAGCACGTCCATGATAACCGAGCAGATGGGCTTCCTTACGGATGGTATTCATCAAAAGAACACTCCCGGATGCCTGTTGAAACTCCTCGTGGATGTGGCCCATCGATTTGGTGCGGTTCTTTCGAATTTCTCTGGCCAGCACCCGTCGGTTTCTAACTCCCAGTTTTGTGGGTCTGCTGTGTCGGGGCACATTCCAACAGTCACCTCTCATCTTCCACTTGCCAATCACATAGGCCACTGTCAATTTTGGGTACTTCAACTCGCTGGATATGTCACGTATGGATCGGACATTTGTGTGATGCCCGACGATTACACCTTTCTCGAAATCGGAGAGCTCCGAAGTGCATGGCATCTTGCATGCGACTGGTTGCGTTGTTGTTTCCCACGCGATATTTAATGGTGGTGGCAGTGACATGTATCAGGACCGCAGATATCGTTGATTGCAGGGGTGACCAATTACTTGTTGGTAGATAGTGTAGTTCAATTATGGTACTTTAAAAATGTGCTTATTTTCTTACAGAAGTTGTTCTCCCATTGTAGAATTAGCATTGTGCACATGGAATTTTGTCCTTGCAGCTGATTGGAGTTAGTAGACTGACTATGAAGTTCAGTTGAGAAAAAAAGTCTGTTCTATTATTTTTCTGGGAAGTGCTTTTGAAGTGTTACATGTATTCTTCTGCTGCAGTTGTCAACAGGTTTAGGTTTTAGAACGTGGCTGTCAGTGTATTACCACGCAATAGAAATAGTTCCAGTCGAGACATATTATTGTGACCATCTCCTACTTTTAACGTCAACAACGTGTAGCCAATGAAATAAGGCACGTGTTGTGTGCTGGCTTTGAGGGTATATGTAAGGTATGCTATAGACATTCTGAAAACATATCACTCGTTGCTGTCATGGATAAAAAGAACGATTATCACACTTGCCAAAAAGGGATGATTATTCCTTTTTGGGCCAAGGGTGACAGTATTTCTGAAACAGCACAGTTTGTGAACTGTTTGCATGCTGCTGTGGTTAAAGTGTATTGTGATTGGAGAAATGGCACCATTGCGAATAAGCAATGTGGAAACTGCGGAGCACTACGTGCCATTGATGCAAGAGGTGAGCGTCAGTTTTGAAGGCGCGTGAGGGCCGATCAACATGCTACAATGAAGCAACTCACTGGTCGAATGAACCAGGGTGCTAACGGAAGTGTGTCTAAAACGACAGTTTAGCGAACCCTCCTGTGTATGGGGCTCTGATGCAGACAGATAGTCAGTGCACCTATGCTAACGAAGGTGCATCGGCAGAAAAAGCTTACATTTGCATGGCAGTTTTGGAAAGCCCGCAGATTTTCAGAGTCGGGATCTCCAATGTAAAGGATTCTCCCAAATTGTTCGGGAATATAATGGTATAATGCACATTTTTTATGATGGGAACCAACTAAATTTAATAATAAGATTGTAATTTTTCGTAGAATGCAAACACGTATCTTATATATAAAACACAAAACGTCTGTTTGTCTGGAGCAGCAAAAACTCTCGGACGCCAAACTGTAGCATCGTGAAATTTGCATAGCTTATTAATACTGGAATTTCTAGGTCAACGCAGCTATTTTAAGATCCCTACGTTGTTCCATTCGCAAGTTATGAATTAATTAATTAATAAGCTAATCAATAAAATCAGCATCATTTGCTGCATCACATTATCCTGTTCTAAATCTGAAAGCACGTTCACGCCGCAGCACATCCGCAGGTGTTTCTATTCTTCGAGAACTGTGATTAAAAAAAATGAAAAAACGAACTTTGCAAAATCTTAACGAAATGGGCTGAAATTTTTATCAACACCATTAATTGGTAAAAAGAGGAGTCCCTCAAAATTTCACCGGAATCTGGTCAAAACTTTAAAAAATAGGCATGGATTTTTTAATTCATTGGTAAACAGAAATATTTATGCAGAAACGGTTAATAAAATTTTTACAGCTAATTTAAAAAGTTATTTGCCAATTCAGGCGAAATTTGGAGGTTCATGTTCTTATTAACGATTTATGTTGTTCATTAAAATTTCAGCCAGTTTCATAAAATATTCGCAAAGGTACGTTTTTAACTTTTTTGTCCCTGAGATTCGCTCCTCAAAGATGTCTGGTGAGCACGTGATACATTTGATCATCTATAACAAATTTCTAAAGAATTTTGTTCAGTCAGTGTTCTAATGCTGTGTCTCCTCGGCGTGTGTTAAATAATTCGTAACGCTTTTGGTCCATTTGATTCTACAGATTCCATACATTCTGTACATTTTGTTGCTTTAATTCCCAACAAATATTTGTGACAGCAATGCTTAAAAAGAAGAAACCAATTTTTAATCAAACACGAATCAACACAAAATGCCAAAAGATATCACGAACCAAGCAATCGGAAGAGGAAAGATCACAAGCACGTGAAGCGTACAAAACTCAACAAGGTGTTCGACAAAGCAACAAAACTGCTGACGAAACAGAGGCACGACTTGCTGAACAACATTTTCGAACTGCTACAAGACGAAGCAATTAGACTTCTGAAGAGATGAAGGAGCACCGAACGTCGGATCGCCAATGAGCTTCAAACGCGAGAGCTGCTGTTGTTCATTAGTAATGACTGAATTTGTGAAATCATCTTTTTTCTTTCTTACGAGCATCAATTTTTTTCCCGATTTTTTCAGTGACATATAAAGGAATATAATATATATATATCATCATCATCATCATCATCATCATCATTGTCAACCATTATCAATCCACTGCTGCTGGACGAAGGTCTCCCCAAGTTTCCTCCACAACGGTCTGTCTTGTGCCAGTCTCCTCCATGTCACTCCCGCATACTTTCGAATTTCATCCACCCATCTTCCATGTGGTCTTCTTCTGGGTCTTTTCCTGTCCCTTGGAATCCAATCTAAAATTTCGGCTGTCCATCGATGGTCTGTCCTTCTGGCAGTATGTCCAGCCCATTGCCATTTCAGGGATTTAACTCTGATCATGATGTCTTCCACTCTTGTCATTTTTCGGATCCACGTGTTCCTCTTCTTATCTCTCCTGGTTACACCAATCATGCACCTCTCCAGGCTGCTTTGAGTTGTCTGCAGCCTTTGTATGTCTCTTTTAGCTAAGGTCCACATCTCTGCACCATACGTAAGCACTGGAAGGATGCATTGATCAAACACTTTTCTTTTAAGACATAATGGCATATTGCTCTTGAAAATTATGCTGTTTCTTCCAAAAGCTCTCCAGGCAAGTTTTGTACGCCGATTAATTTCTTCACCAATGTGACCCTCACTTGATATCTGCTGTCCAAGATAAATGTACGTGTCTGTTATCTCCAGCTTTTCTCCATCAATCGATAAATCTTCCTTTCTTGTAAAAGCATTGTACATCACTTTTGTCTTCTGAAAGTTCATTTTTAATCCCACTTCTTTACTCTTGTCAGCAAGTTCCTGGATCATACTCTGTAGCTCTGATGGGGTAGTTGCAAAAATGACTGTCATCAGCAAAACGAAGGTGGGTTAGATAATCTCCATTAATCTTTATCCCTTTGTTTTCCCAGTTCAGTGATTGAAAGACATTTTCCAATGTGGCATTAAAGAGCTTCGGAGATATGGTGTCACCTTGTCTCACTCCTTTTCCAATTTTTATGTGTGTTGTATTTTCAAACAGCCGAATCTTTGCAGTTGCATTTTCATAGATGTTATTAATAATATTAATGTATGCATCTTCAATACCGCAGGATTTCAGAGCCATTGCAACTGCTGATGGTTTCACCGAATCAAAGGCTTTTTCATAATCGATAAAAGCCATGCACGATGGAAGTTCATATTCCCTCACTCTTTCAATGAGTTCTCTCAGTACGTGGATATGATCTATTGTGCTGTAGCCACTCCTGAATCCAGCTTGTTCTCTCGGTTGAGCCATGTCCAGTGTCCCCTTCAAGCGGTGTGAAAGAACTTTAGTGAAGATTTTATAAACCACTGATAGGAGGCTGATAGGTCTGTAGTTCCTGAGATCCTCAATGTCACCTTTTTTATGTAGCAAGATCATTGTAGCATTGTTCCAATCCTCAGGAATTTTCCCTTCACTAAGGCATCGAGTGAAAATTTGGGCGAGTACTTTTTTCGATTTCTCCACTTGCTTCTTGTATGATGTCTACAGTAATTCCATCTTCTCCTGGAGCTTTTCCCCGCTTCATGTTCTTGATTGCATGTGCAACTTCTGCTGGAAGGACTGGAAGAACTCTTGTACTGGTACCTTTCATGATGTCTGGAGTACATGTATCATCCCTTTCATATAATTTGGAGTAGAAATCTTTCACTCTTGTCAAAATTTTGCCTGTATTTCTTGTTACAGAACCATCTTCTTTTCTCAGTGCCATAATATGTTTTTTTCCCTTACTGAGATGTCCCTTTGGTGTCTTTAGGCTTTGGTTGTTTTCAATTGCTTTCCTTACTAGTTCACAGTTGAATTTCCTTACGTCTTCAGTGATACTTTTTCGTACTGTCTTGCATAGCTCTATATATTCCACTTTGGAAGTCACATCTTCTTTAGTTGTCCTCATCACTCTTCTTTTTGCATCAACATTTTGGTTTTTCCTGATAATTTGTTCACATGCAATTTGTTCTTAGACCCAGCTAATTTTGTTGCTGTTTCCATAAGAGCTTTGGTTACGTTTCTGTTAACTTCAGAAATATCCACTTCTTCCGATGTTAGGCCTTCTAAAGCAGAGAACCTGTTCTTCAGTTCCAATTTGAAGGTATTATGGTGTTTTTTAAGGTTGGCATTTTGTTTGTCTTATGAGCTTGCTACGTTCGAGTTTAGTGTTGAGGTGCATCTTACATCTCACCAATCTATGGTCACTGCCTGTGTTGAACTTGTTTAGCACACTGCAGTCTTCTATGAAGAATTTTTTGTTACACATAATAAAATCAATTTCACTTGTCGTCCCATTTGGATGTCTCCATGTCCATTTCCTGTGTGGCTTTTTCTTGAAAAAGGAGTTCAAGATGAAAAACCCTTCTGCCTCTGCAAACTCTACGAGAGTTATTCCACGCTGGTTTCTGTTGCCGTGACCGAATTTACCTACTGAAGTTTCATTCTGTTGCCGTTGCCCTATTTTTGCATTGAAATCTCCCATAATTATCTTCAAGTGCTGCTTACCTTTATTATTTAGATCACGAATTATCTCATAAAATTCTTCAATTTCTTCTTCAGCATGACTTGTGGTGGGTGCATAAGTTTGAATAATCTGAGCCTGGTATCTTCTCGAGAGTTGGATAACGAGTCGTGCAGCTCTGTCAGAGGAACTTTCAACTTCTACAACTTTATCCTTCAGTTTCTTGTTTATTATAAATCCAACACCACTAGTTCTGCCAGTATCTGTCCCACGATAGTAGAAGAGATGTCCACTTTTCAGTTCAATGAGATCTTCTCCTTTTCTCCTTACCTCACTTAGCCCGACGATGTCCCACTTGATCCTTTGTAGTTCCTCTTCCAATTCAAGAAGCCTTGAATCAGAAGATAGGGAGTGTCCGTTATATGTAGCCAAGGTCAGATATATATATATATAAAGGGATGTAAGATCAGGTGATGCGTAACATCACAGCCTCTCCTTGACAAATGTCAACCCTGCCTTCTCGTGGTGCATCCTGTTCCCACTAAAGGGGCTCTGACGACTGCCAATAGCAGTATAACTATACCATTGGGATTAGAGGAAATGCTATCCCACACTCACCAACCCGCTTGGCCAGTGTGGTGAGTTATGGCCAAACCTCTCCAAAATGACTCCACAACTTAAATCTTGGCCCTCAGTCTCCGGCAGCTGGAATGTACCTGGCCAAGGCAGCAGCCAGTGTGACATGAAGGCAGAGGGTGCTAAGAATCCCCGGAGGACCGGACTAGGCTGCCATCTGATGAAATTCGAAAGTATGCGGGAGTGGCATGGAAGAGACTGGCACAAGACAGACCGTTGTGGAGGAAACTTTGGGAGAGCTTCGTCCAGCAGTGGATTGATAATGGTTGACAACGATGATGATGATATATATAAAATGTGTGTATGTGTGATTGGAACCCTCCAGATTTTGAAACATGGTTATGCCACTGCCTTCAAGCATTGAACTTACCCTACTTTAACTGAACTTTATTCTCTTAGCAGAGAACTGTATATACCCTCACTGATTTTTTTTTTTTTTGTACCTCTGCATAGTCTGAATTTTTAGACAATTCTTGTATCGAAGAGCCTTGGAGCTCCTCCCTTTTGGCAGCAGGAATTTTAGCATGAACTCTTTGTACGCTACAAGAACTTTCTGTAGCTGCTCCAGTCAACCAGCATCTCACTCGGCTTGTCCAATTTAACACTAAGGGAGAGAGGATCCATTCTTCTCAGCCTTTCAATGGACTGCAAAACAAGGAACTTAAAGAACCAAAATGCAAGAAAAGACTCAGAATGAAACAAATATATCACCAAGATTTAAAGAACACTCTGTCATAACATATTAGAAAAATGCCAAAATGATTGTAAAAACAGTATGTAAATAACATACTAATACATAAACAAAATGTGGAGCAAGAAATAAAACAAAGGAAGAAGAGAAGTGTTCATGTGGCGTGTGGATCTCCCAATCATGGAAAGTCCTCTTTGCAGTACAAGTCCATCCCGAACGGTGGTAGGGTACAGACAGGCGGGGCTGTGCTGAGCAGGATTGCCATTACACCACCACAAAAACATCATACTAAAGAAAATTTCAACTGATCCCTGCTGTACTGAAAGGTGGTACAGGTTGAAAATTCTCAGATAGACAGATATAGTGACATGTGGAGAACCGCAGTCTAAAATGTAAACAAAACCACTGGTTACTGCGGTGGAAGAGTACACATGAAAAACTTTGGAGGTTTAACCTTATTCTGGAATTTCTTCATATAAAAAAATCCACATTTTTACATATAAAAAATCGTGTTATTAGAGCATTTAAATTTTTTATATTTTTCTATAAAAATGCTCTGTATGAAATTTATGTAGAGCTTTCCCCTTCATGCTGGGTGTGAGCCAGCTGTATGTAAACAAGTGGAGTGATACACATAAAATAATACAATATAACACACGGATGTGCTTTTTTAATCCGTTAATAGGCATAAAATTACAAAAGTTTCGCAAGCTTTCACTACCAACGGACAGCTTCTTCAGGCTTCTGAATATAAACACTTAACAGAAACAGACAAAGAATAAATGCAAATGTAAATTTTAAAATCATTATAGCATAGCATGATTCGTATTACGCCTCATGCTCATCGATTGTCCAACGAGCTCTTAATGTTTAATACCTTGTGCCAGATAGGTGAAATTTCAGTAGTTATGTCTGTGTTACATACGTCACTGCCTGATATAATCTCAATTGATTCTCTGACTGCTGTTGACCTAGGACCGCTGTAGGGCGCAAGTCTTCTTATATCCTTCCAGATCAGTTGAGCATCCTTAAAATTCACGTCTTGTGCTAACGTGGTAGTTAGTTTTCTATTTTTTATATCCCGTTTGTGCTCTGCCTCTCTGATGTGGAAAGACCTCTTTGTCATTCCGATATACCACCTTGTGGATGCGTCCGGGTACATTAATGGAATGCCGTATACCCCGGCTTGGGTGAACAGTGGTTGCCGGTCACGATCAGCGGTGAGAATGGTCCCGATCGTCCTCGGGATCTTAGACCTACATCCATCTTCAGCTTACGCAGAGTATTCTTGAGTTGGTAAGTATCCATACCATATATCCCGGGATTTTCAATTCACAAATTGGGTTTCAAACAAAAATCTTATATGGACCAATGTTTTACAAATCAAGTTAAATGTGGCAAAATTACTGATTCCAAAATTGACATGATCCATACCCCACCTAACACAATCATCTAAATAATCACCTGGTGAGGACCCTAGTACAACATAATTGCTTCAGGAAATAGTAAGAGCAGATTGTCTGTCAGACAAAACATCCTTCGAAGGAGGAATTTATGATCAATTAAATAAACTCAAAATAAAATAAAAATATGGATTTCAAATTATTTATTATTACTTATATACACTTTCTAACCATTATTTAAAAAAATCCAAAAGTATTTATAGAATGAAGTTTAAGTTCTGATAGAAATAAAATAGTTCTAGTTTCTTCTGAATTTCTTATCGGAGAGAAGTTAGTTTGACTGAATCCACTTGCAACTTAAATACATACTAATTTGCTCTATTAGCAAAATCTCAAATTGATTCATTTTCTAAAGCTTTGCTTTGTCGCAGTACAGAACAATAAATTTTATGGCAAAATCAACATTTAGACATCCCTTTACCTTCCAGACAATTTTTAGGTTTTCCTTTCTGCATTGCAGACTTCTGAAAAAGATTCTGCTACTGGGTCTTCGGGAAGAAAAGAATGTCTGTGGGAGCCAAATCTGGTGAGTAGGGTTGAGGTTCGATCACGCAGATCGACTTTGAAGCCAGAAACTGCTTCACAGGCAGCACAAACCTCGAACATATCTGGTGCTTGTCCAGATCTTTTTCTAAGACTATCCTGGCTGTTTTTGTACCAACACAGAGTTGTTCAGGGAGTAGCCTTGTGGTTATTTGCCTGTCATGAGCAACAATTTCCTACGCATCACCATATTTTCATTTGTCCATGCGGAAACTGGACATCCTGTGCGTGGTCATTGTTCCCATGCAACCTGGAAAACAGGGAAAACCTGGAGTTCTCAGAGAATTTGAAAATGGTTCCAAAAATCAGGGATGACAAGAAAAATTGACCTTTTCCTGTAAACATCAGGGAAAACTCAGGGAAAATTGCCCTTTTTCAGTAAAATTCAGAGATACTCAGGAAAAATTGCCCCTTTTTCTGTAAAAATCAGGGAAAACTCAGAAAAAATTGCCCGTTTTCTGTAAAAATGAAGGGATGCTTTATTTTACCAAAAAACTTTTTTTTTCAGATTTCAAACTTTTTTGTGCAACTGCTGCCTGCCTAGAATTTGGCAATCCTATTTTCAGTTACAAGTGTTTTTCCTGCTTGGAGAAACACTTCACAAGAGAACCACCATCCAAACAATGGATCCAAGTCGGGTCATTCCATGCCAAATCAAACAATAAAATGTTAATATTCAACCTGACCATCTCAGATTTCAATGAAACCTTCAGGGATCATTCTCTCTAATGATATAAATGAGAATATACTTTTACATTTTTTTTTATCTCATTGGGTTTTCATGTAATTAATTTTTAAAATTTTGAAAAATCGTCGTTTTTTGGCTTGCATAAACTTTTTCAATCTTGAATTTCTCAAGTTCTATAAGGCCCCTCATGTTAAAGAGAATTTCATAAGTTTTAATTTGATATGCAAATTGACTATGAACTGGTAAAACAAATTTTTTTTTTGGTTTAAAAAAAATTTAAGATAGTGGTTTTTAAATTTTTTTAAAAAATATATATGTTTTTTGTAATATTATAAGCTTTAAATCCTGAAACTTTTAGAGTGGGATCTCAATGAGATTGGGAGCTATGGCAAAAAACTTAAAGTTACTGTACAAGTAATAATGGATTATACTTCTCATTTTAGTGTGTTTACATGATAACAGACACTGAGTTTTAAAATCTGCATAATACATCATACTAATACATAGTCAAACATAAAACAAGGGAAGGGTAGTCCCAACAGGCTAAAAGTTTTACCTGGTAAAATTAATAAAAGTTTTTTTTTTTTTTAGTTAGCACTCAGAGTTGTAGTTACATCAAAATGGCGACCTCTGAGTTCTTCTTTAATTTAACTAATTTCTTGTTTGCCTTTTTTGGTTTCTGAGTATGTAAGTCGACAAAACACTTCCTGCAGCTATTGTAGGATCAACTTTTGTTAAAACCTCACTTTTATGCACAACTAGTATGTCAGTAAATTGTGGGTATTTGAAAGATGGAGAAGGGCCATGTGGTTCCAAAAAACTTATTTTTACTTCATCTCCTTCTATTCCTAACACACAACCTAACCAACACTTGTCTGAGTATTGGCATGTAACAAAGCCAACAATGTCATTAATGTCCAGATCATCATCAGTGTCATCAGCTGAAACTATTTCTACACTTGATTCCTCTGAAAATGAGTAGCTTTTCACTAAAACTCTAGTCTCATTCATAGGACTGTAACTGTGAAATTGTTGAGTACCCTTTATTGTTGTTGCTGCTTCAAACCTACTCTTTAAGGTCTTTTCCTCTGCCTCGTATTCGTCTGTAGTGGAATACAAAAAACTGATGTTGACAATATTGTCTTTAGCCCAATCATAAAGTTGGCGAGGGGTCATAATTTGATCATTGTAGACCATTCGTAGACTGGCCAATGCCGCTAATCATTTAAAAGTTCTTCCGACACCATCACATGCATTTTTTCCATGTGACGATGCAAAGAAGTTCTATTCCGCCTTGATGCTAAAATCTTCCTCATGATGGCAGAGATTGAGAAAGTTTGATTTGTTTTTGTACTGTGATGATGCTCCATCTGAAAAGTAATTCAGCTTTTCGGGTTTATGGGGCAGATTCTGTTTAAGAAAGTCAATCATGAGGTGTTGAAACAAATGAACAGCAACTGTATCATGTACCATACAATCAGAAAGAATAACTAAGCTCAGGTGCACCAACTTTTTGGTTTCCTCATGGTCTTGTGATTCTGAGCTGTCTGAATGCAAGCCTTCTTGTTCAGTTAAAATCTCTGGAAGCTTTAGTAAAGCTTTACGACACCCATCACATATCTTGTCACCTTCATGTAAATTGGCATTATGTCTCAAAATATTTTCATTTACAGATCTCAATTGTTTCTTATAATAATTATGACCAGGTTTCTTAAATGGGTTACAACAATATACCAAAAAATGCTTTGATGTACTGGATTCACCCATATTGTCACAGAGTCCTAATAATAGAGTAGAGTTAAAATTATAAATAATAGTACAAGTCAAATTGTCTGAAACAATGAAAAAAATATCTTATAAAATAATAGGCCTTTAAGACTTAATAGAACTGACTGTACTTTTGAACTGGAGAGAGGCCTAGTTGTTCCAAACAAAGATGTCAAAAAATGGTTAAACTTATTACTTAACAAATACATAACACTTATTTTCACTTCCACTGAAAAAAACTATTAACTTATAAAAATCATATTTTTATGTGAAACACTCTAAGTAACACTGCCGACAACTAACTGTTCACTCACTGAGATCTTAGAGGAAACTAAGCAAAAGTTGAGCTAGAGTGAGCATGAGTCACACTCATGCAAGAACATAAATCAGACAAGTCTGTACAGGCTTGTGCCAGAACACCTGTGATTAGCAGACTATTTACTCACATGCTATCCCTAATTTGTCTGTAGGTTTAGTAAATCATTATCTGTAATAGACTCTAATGTAAATTGGTTACCTTATAGCCAATGTATTTTTTTTTTTTTTTTACCTTACAAAAGTTAAAGGTAATAATGTAGCCCTAACTGGTATTTAAAACAATACCATTGGTGCCATAACTCCTGATCCCATTGAGATCCCACTCTAAAAGTTTCAGGATTTAAAGCTTATAATATTACAAAAAACATATATATTTTTTTAATTAAAAAAAAAACTCTTAAAAATAATTTTTTTTTTTTTGGAATTAATTTTTGTTTTCACCAAGCATAGTTAAGTTGCATATCAAATTAAAACTCATGAAATTCTCTTTAAAATGAGGGGTCAAACAACTCTCTAGGCCTTATAGAACTTGAGAAATTCAAGATTAAAAAGTTTATGCAAGCCAAAAAACGATTTTTCAAAATTTAAAAAAATAATTACCTGAAAACCCAATGAGATAAAAAAATTTAAAAATATATTCTCATTTATATCATTAGGGAGAATGATCCCTGAAGGTTTCATTGAAATCTGAAATGGTCAGGTTGAGTGACTGGTTGATTTGGCATGGACCCAGTCCTTTGTTGGTTCTCTTGCAACAGGTTTTTCTGAACAGGAGTCTTCCCATCATTAAGCTCAGCTGCGTTGTGTTATAGAAAAACTGAAACTAATCAATTGACAGATTTTTTCTTACATATGGGAACGTATTAACAAATTCTATGTGGGTAGTATTCATAAAAGTTCATGGAATTATGGTATGGAAAATAATGTGCTCATTTAGTTATTAATGAAAAGCAGGTAATTTTATAAAGACAAATTACTTAAAGAATTTACAAACATGTGCTTTGGTGAGAAACTGCACAAGTGGAATGAAATGTAACAATTGATCGCAAGACGATAGGGGTCGCCACTCTGGAAAAACTTTAAAAACCACCTGGAGAACCTGGAAAAGACGAACTTTTTAATTACTTTTGAGTGGGAATCCTGGTGGTTCATCCTCGAGGGACTCCCCCATTTTTAAATGTTGAAAACCAGCAGAACACCCTGTGCACTGCTTAAACAGTCATTGCTGTAAACATTTTTCAGGTCTTGGTACACATCTGTGACCAATTTTTCCTAATTTATAGTAAAATCTTATCACATTTCTTTGCTGCTTTATGCAGCTTACTCCATTCACACAGTCTTATTTCAACAGTGGCCACACGAAAACTGCTGTGTCACCTTACTCTAAAGTTGCTCCTGCGATTACAGCACACTCTAGCAGTCAAAACTATAAACATGTTTGTTAATTTTATGTAAATGGCTGTCTCATAAAAATATCAGTCTCATTATGTAACAGGTACACTGTGTAAATATGCAAACATGTTTTTTCAGATGTAGTTAAATTTTGAAATGCTGGATTTCTTTTTATGTTACGTGTTGTTCTTCCTTATTCATTTGTTAACCAAGCAGTGTTTAAGTTTTGTACATAATATGGCTGTTAAATTTAGAAGCATGTGAATTGATGTAATTTTATTTTCTCTGCAGAAATTGCGGCGAAAATTCGCGAATTGCAAGTTACCTTAGCTGATCAACCACCAGATCTCAAGGAAGATAATGCAGGTGCAGGTGTGCCACTTGATGCTTCTTCAGGGTCATACATGGATCCGTATATATATGGAAGCAACAAAGGGAAATATGAGGAATATGTTACTTCAATTGCCGCACAGGATGAAACTGATGTTGATGTACACATTTTTTTTTCCTATTTTAAAATATGAAGTAGTGTAGAACATGTGTTTTATATACCATTTTAGTTGTACACATAGATTACTGTCTTAATTTTACGACTCTAGATTTTGCAGTGTATGATGTTAAACCTTAAAAGAAAATGCCTTGATTGAGCCTTGGAAGTCTTCACTTAACTGATGAGAACAAAAGCCTGACATGGCCTATGGGCCATGCACATGCAGATCTCTGGGGTGTAAGGTAGGGTAAGGTTAGGTTAAAGATTTTGGGATAGAGTGACGTGCTCTAGGTTCTCAGACTAAATAGTGACATGCTGGGAATCAAGGTTGGCCATTCTTGTCATAGATCAGTGATTCCCAAACTTTTTTCTCTGAGCCGCACTTTCGGAAGGAAAATTTGCTCGTGCCACAAGGAATTTTTTTATTGATGAGAAATACACAGGCATAAGTAAATAGACACCTTAATTGGTAATAATTGTTTATTTTCTGTCCACATGGAATGGAAGGAGCTGTAGCTGGGTTTAATATCTGGTATTTGTATCCTTTGCAATATGTAGGGCTTTCACCCTGTCAAGCATTGTGGAAATGAGATCGGTAATGGTGCTCTGTGGAATTTGTGCCCACAAATCATGTAACAAGGCCAGCAGGTCTTCATTGTTGGTTGATTTCTTTGGCATCTGTCACAATTTTTCATCCAATATGGCCCACAGGTGTTTATTTGGGTTTATATCAGGCTCTGGCTTTGACAGTTTCTGGATGGTGTTTATTCAGTTCATACCATGTTTGGGTACATTTTGGCCTATGACATGGACGCTGTCTTCCATGAACAAGGAGGTTGCCTTTGAACACTGACCACTGGAGAATATTGGTAGCAAACCCCTCTCAAGGATGGTTATGTATTGGGTACATTTTGCCCTATGACATGGAGTGCCGTCTCCCATGAACAAGGAGGTTGCCTTTGACATCTGACCACTGGAGAATATTGGTAGCAAGCCCCTCTCAAGGATGGTTATGTTTGGGTACATTTTGCCCTATGACATGGAGCACCATCTTCCATGAACAAGGAGGTTGCCTTTGACATCTGACCACTGGAGAATATTGGTAGCAAGCCCCTCTCAAGGATGGTTACGTTTGGGTACATTTTGCCCTATGACATGGAGTGCCGTCTTCCATGAACAAGGAGGTTGCCTTTGACATCTGACCACTAGAGAATATTGGTAGCAAGCCCCTCTCAAGGATAATTATGTTTGGGTACATTTTGCCCTATGACATGGAGCACCGTCTTCCATGAACAAGGAGGTTGCTTTTGACATCTGACCACTGGAGAATATTGGTAGCAATCCCCTCTCAAGGATGGTTATGTTTGGGTACATTTTGCCGTATGACATAGAGCACCGTCTCCCATGAACAAGGAGGTTGCCTTTGACATCTGACCACTGGAGAATATTGGTAGCAAGCCCCTCTCAAGGATAATTATGTTTGGGTACATTTTGCCCTATGACATGGAGTGCTGTCTTCCATGAACAAGGAGGTTGCCTTTGACATCTGACCACTGGAGAATATTGGTAGCAAGCCCCTCTCAAGGATGGTTATGTTTGGGTACATTTTCCCTTATGACATGGAGCGCCGTCTCCCATGTTCAAGGAGGTTGCCTTTGACATCTGACTACTGGAGAATATTGGTAGCAAGCCCCTCTCAAGGATGGTTATGTTTGGGTACATTTTGCCCTATGACATGGAGCGCCGTCTCCCATGAACAAGGAGGTTGCTTTTGACATCTGACCACTGGAGAATATTGGTAGCAAGCCCCTCTCAAGGATAGTTATGTTTGGGTACATTTTGCCCTATGACATGGAGCACCATCTTCCATAAACAAGGAGGTTGCCTTTGACATCTGACCACTGGAGAATATTGGTAGCAAGCCCCTCTCAAGGATGGTTATGTTTGGGTACATTTTGCCCTATGACATGGAGCGCCTTCTTTCATGAACAAGGAGGTTGCCTTTGACATCTGACCACTGGAGAATATTGGTAGCAAGCCCCTCTCAAGGATGGTTATGTATTTTTGTGTTGATGTTACCTTCACATTGTATGAGTACTGAACAACCAGTCATCCATATGGCTTCTGATATCATGAGTCCATGGGTGCAAGTTTTCCGTCCAGAGGACGGAATTCCGTCTTTTGAAAATATCCGAAGACGGAAGCGGGACGGAAGAAAATATCAGTAAAAATAAAATTTCCAAATATGTATTTTTCTTTTTTCCCCTTTCTATCCATACGCTCTACTCCGGAAAGTAAGTACGCCATCGGCAGCCACGCTCGTACCTTAGTACCTTGTTTATCGTAAACTCGGAGTAGCAGCGGCGCCTGATGCATTCTGGGTAAGAGGGGCATTCTGGTTGAAGAGGAATCGAGGAGCAGCTACCTTGGAAGTTCTAAGCCGATCCTCTCCTACATCATAACCCCCAACCCAACGCCCAACCTCGCCCGTCCCTGGCTTTCTCTTCGCTACGGGTACGTCACGCACTATAACCGGTTCATCCATCGACCACTGGCTCTGCCGTCGTAGGTCACAGCTAATATTTTTTTTTTTTTTCATTGGAGGTTTAACGACCACCGTGAGCAGCTGAACGGGCTATAAGCAGTCGCCCGTCCCTAATTTAGGGTCACTGGTTCCAGGGAAGGGAGAGAGCCAGTGCCGTAAGACAAACACAACATCCATGCCTGACTGGGATTCAAACCCTGACCCCTTACGGACGAATAATCAGAGGCCAGCGCCTTAGACCACTGCGGCCCCGGGGCGGCCAGCTAATCTTTGGAGTGAGTAGTACCAGTCGATCTTGCCGTAATTTACGCGTGTATGCGTACGCATTTCTATATTAATTTACGTATGCGAAATTAACCAAGTATTGGTAAATTTGTGATTCCTTTTTTTCAACATGCAGTCAGCTGTCGAATTCATAGATTCAAAAAATATGTCGGCTTTGAACGATAGCAGTGTTAAAAATAAGTGGTGATGGGAATGGTTAGATGAGACTGATTCCCATGACCAGAGATCGCGATAACGCCTCTACAAGCGTATTTCACGCCTTAAAAACGCCGAATATGCTCTAAAATTTAGAAATACGTATTTTTACGCATTGTTTTTCCATATGAAATTTCCTTTTATAATCGGTGATTACACCGCGATTATGGCATAAAAATGACTTCTTTTTTTATCAAGAAATTATATCTTAACTTTTATGTCACAGTTTATGAAAAATCATGATTTGGTTCCCATTGCCGAGCTGTTCAGCTAGGGATCGGCTTTTGCCAATCATTTGGAAGAACCTTCAGGCGGTGTGGGAAAGAGCAGCTCAACCGATGGGCATGCGCATTTCAGCCGCGTCGGGATTGAGACGCTAGTGTATCGGTGCATCGTGGTGCTGTTAAACATTGGCGTGGAGGAATTGAAAAGCGACGTGTTTTGAAGTTCGTTTAATTGCCATTTCAGGGCGGGATTCTCCTGCCTTACGAAATTTTAAGAAAATATAAATATAAAATCAGGCGGGGCTCGTTTTCTGCCTGGGGAACGGTATTCCGTTTTTCAGAACTAACGAAAGCTAAACGGAGTGAAAAATTTTCCCGCGAACGTAATTTCTTTTTCTCGCGAAGTTTCCTCTGTCCAGTATTGTTATTAAATATCAATTTATTGCATAAATGTTTGCATTTCAGCTTGAAAGTGTAGACAATAGTTTCTGATAACGGAAGTTCGACAGAGCAAAAATTTCCTTGTAAACTTTAGGCACGAGTTTCTTTCGCGGATTCGAAGAGTAACTCTTTGTTGTCATCAAAACTGAAGATAATTTTTTTGGGGGTGGTGTGTGTGTGGTGGCGGTGGAAGGGGGGGGGGTCCGGCTGGGGACGGAATTTCGTCTTTCAAAACTTTCGAAAAACGGAAGTTAGACGAACTGCAGATTTATTCTGTCCTCGCAATATTTCCTCTGCTCATTTTTTTTGTAAAATATAACTTTGTTTGATAACCGATTGTGTTTCAGCTTGAAAACGGAGGAAAAATTTCCGAAAACGGAAGTCGGACAAAGCGAAGATTTTTCGTAATCGTAATTTCTTTTTTCGCGATGTTTCCACTGTCCTGAATTATTGTTAAATGTTATTTTCCCTCTATAAATAGTTGCAAAGGGAGAAACTGGACATTCCTCATATCAGAAGAATGGTTGAATCAACCAACTCTCAATTATGTTAACTGTAAACATCTCATACATAGTATTCAAGATAATTTTTTTCAGAGCTGAAGGAAAACATGTTCAAAAATAACAAATTAGTTGACCTTTGCAATACTAAACTTGCACATCACAATGTCCAATGAAGGTTTATTTCATCTTTTGTGATTGAGATAGACTGTAGATTTCCTTCCTCCACAATAGAACTCTTTCTGAAGTTTGAGTGTGTAGAATCTGAATCTGTGAAGCAACACACACAAGTTTTGGTACAGTCTTTCGAAAGCAAAACAAACTTTTTTGCAGGCCTCATGGATAAAACAAGACATGTAGGTAAGATTTTGATAAATTATGATTTATTTTATGTAAAAGAAAATCAATTACATGCTAATTCATGTTTACATTTATATATAGATATAATTAGTTGTTTTAATATAAAATATTATTTAGCTAAAAATTTAATGCGATAATTGTTCGTTCTCTAAAATTACTCCTTTGAAAAGAAAAATACTCCTTCAAAAATTGTGAAGGAGTATTTTTACTCTTGAAAAAAACCTAGCACGATCTCTGCCCATGACGTCAAATTTGGTTCTTGGTGCCGGAAAATTAAGGACCCAGGATTTAGCTTTTGTGTTTTCTGCAGCAGAAAGTTAAACTATGAAAGCAATGGTAAAAAAGTGCTGTTCAGACACAGTAATGTTGCTGATCCTCAAAAGTGTGTACAAGCACAGCAGCATACACAAACATTGCCTGGAGTCGCTCCTGTTCAAAGAAATAATTCACCTATGAAAATTTGTGATGGTTACTATAAAACTGTGATCATGGTGAAGTGAATTAATGAAACTAGCTCTCTGTGTACACAACTACAGTTGGACATGCATAATCTTGATTATAATTTTTTTTTATCCTTACGTAATTTTACAATTTAAATGACTTTTAAAAGTGTGCAACACTTATTTGATTCAACAGAATTTACTAAAGATTATTTGAAACATCTTCCATGGTATGTTATGTATTAATTATTACATTTCAATAATTTGGTTAACATTATTCTATTATGGGCTTAAAATGCTATATGAGCAGCAAATAGGTAGATTGGATTTGAATATTATGCAAGATCTTTTTTTTTTTTCTTTTGCAAGATAAGGAATTTTGAAGATTTGTTAAATTTCAACTGGTAGTTCCTACCTAATAATCAAATTTAACTTTCCGATTACAATTTGCATGGACATCAAATTTTGTTTACATGTATATGCATTAATGTTCGGTCGTTTTATGCTCTTTTGATTTAATAATGAATTGTAATCACATATAATATTTAATGTATATTGTGTTTATGTCTGAGTGTGTATGGTGGTGGTGGTGGTGGTGGTGGGGGGTGGTATTCGAAATATTTTCAGTCGTGGCCACATCTCAGAACTTGCACCCATGATCATGACTTGAGAACCTCCCATGTTTCACAGTTGGCTGTATGTACGTGCTTCAAGCTGAATTCCTGGCTGAGAAATCGCTACACTCACTCCCTTCCACTATGAAAATTGTGCAAATTGGGACTCATTAGGGAATATGACAGGGTCTCTCAAACATGTCTGTCACCCATGGTCATCAGCAATGAATATATGCTTCTCACAAAAGTGGTTTACGTCAAGCTGCTGTTCCATGATAACCAAGTCAGTGAAGAGATGCAGCTGAAAAGTTCTGGAACTCACTTGGAGCTGTTCTGCAATCTCAGCGGCCTTGCCACGAGGATTGGTTTCCACGGAACGCTTGACAGCTCAAAGACACCTCTTTGATGGCCCAAGGTGACATGTACGTGATGCTGGTGCTTCCTTGTCTGCCTTCTTGAGTTTCAGTAGCACTTGATTAATTGTGGCAAGAGGAATTTGCTGGTTTTCCTGGCTGTCTCCTAGATCCGATCCCCCACAATTCGTCCTTTCTGAAAGTCACTTAGTAGTTCCTTGGGTCTGGGCATGTTCGTTTGGTGCTATCTACTCAGTGACACTCACTGACAATATATTAAAGGCAATTCAAACATGCAATGCAATATAGACTCCACTACATAGCAAAAATTACATCATGACAGGTGTCCCTTTATTTACGCCATGTATGTGTACATTAAAAACAACAACCTCCTAGCAGTGCTTGGTTCATAACATAGAACACAACTACTTTATAATGAGATCATGGGACATCCAGAAAGTATAAATTACAAAACTATGTAGCTACATAAAAACACAATTCATTCCCAGAATACACTGATAGATGAGCCTCTTACACATAACCTTATGTAAGTATACAGGCTTGACGAGAGGTGTGAGCTTGTTTTTGTCGGGTAATCTTATTTACATTAGTGTCAACACAAAGAAGCCTTTCTCTTTTCTGGTCTTTGATATTTGTCAGAGCTGAAAATCCCTGGTCACAACAATATGTCGTGCGGAACTGTAGAAGATTAGCTAATGCTCTTGAAAAGATGCATGGACACTGTTTCTAGTTGTGTATCCAAAAACAGTTCCATGTCCTGTGTTTTGAGGCTGCTTCACTACACTACACACTATCAGATTTTAGTTGCCTGCATCCTTTAGCTTTCAGAATAAATACATTCTTCTAGAAATCGCCATTGCAGTTGCTTTTTTCCAAAAATACTAAATGTAAGTCTTACAAATAAATGCGATAATAACAGACCATTCTTGAATCTTCCTGCCAGACTTTCTCTCCTCTCTTGTCGCACCATTGTGGTGAACCACACTCTTTGGGAACCACTGTCATCGTGGATGTAGAGGAGTTACTACAGGATGATGTACTACCATATGTCTGCCCAGAAGTGATGATAAGAAAAGGAAGGCCAAAAATGGAACTCTTTGCTCTGAGCCAAGACAATGCCTTTGCCCATACTGCAATATAAATGTTGGACTTTCTGCAGGAGACAGGGGTCCCAAGTGAGCCACCCATCATATAGTCCCAATCTAGCTCCGTGTGACTTCTTCCTTTTCCCCAACATGAAGGAAAAGCTACCTGTGCATAATTTTGAGAGTCCACAAGGAGGCCTTTTTTGTCTACAAAGAACAAATTCAAACTATCACAAAACATATTTTTCATTTTAATATAAAGAAATGTTTATAAGGCAATTATTTATAGCTTAATGTCTACTCTAGTTTTGCTTGGAACTGGCCCAGCTTTCTCTGGACTATAGTGTGTTGATTTCTTGTGACAGCAGTTGTCCGTTTTATGTGCCACGTGTCCGTCACAATTATTGGTTTTGATGAGTGCTTGAGAGATGTGGTGATGAAGGAGAATCATTTACCAGGAAAAGGGGTGTTTTGAAAAATGTAAAAGGCTTCTAAGAAGCAAAGGTCAAATATATATATCGTAGTCTTTTTTAACAATTCTGCATCATTGAACATGGTGGTTACTCTCCCAGCTATGCTGGGTTATGGAAGATTTTTTGAATATACACTTTTTCACATATGACTGGTATTCTTTCAACCAGAATCTAAGTGATCTTCATGTCTGACCTATCTACGTATGACAGGCCACACTGACACTGGGTGTGATAGATCCCCCAATAATTTTTTTGTCAGGATTGGGTCCTTTTTTGTAGAACAAATCATCTTAGTTCCAGGAGTAGAAAATTACTTTCAAATTTGATGATCTAAGGATTTTAGCTATTTTGAAGCAAATGTTAGGGGTGAGAATTTGGCGAGATTGGAATCAGTACCGTATATACTCAGGGTATAGGTAGACTTTTTTAATGAAATATTTAGGTCGGAATTAGAGGGTCGAACTATACACGGAAAATATTTCTAATAGGTTGAAAACCAAAATTTTGATGCCTTATGGAAATGCGCATACTTAGCCCTTTGCGCCATCAGTTCATTTGCAGTTGTGTATTTAGTCATTTTTCGGGTGTTACTGGTATAGAAGAAAGTTATTGCTAAGAATTTTTTCGATTTTATTTGTGCGAGTTTTTTTTTTTATTCACTAATAGAAAAACTCATTTCGCAAGGATGTCTCAAAGTTCGTTTTAGATCTGTCGATATGGCTTTGACTGCCCCGCTGGTAAATCACCCAGAAGAAAGAGGTGAACGTGTCAGTAGTTTAAGTTGCACCGTGCCGTGACCTACGACCATGGTCAATTCTCAACGGGGAAGGGGGGTGAAGAGGGAAAAGAACAGACTATTGAAAAAGAAGACCCCTGCTTAGCTACGGCGGAGAAGAGAGGCGTGGCAATCTGTAGAACAGCGGTAACTCGATCAATGCATCCCGAAAACGAAAGTGTTTAAAACTTGGCCTATTGCTCGGAATAACATTGCCACTGATAGTAAAAAGTGCATTAGTTTAACAACCTACTTACGTTTGTTATTAAATTGAGTGTGCCCCGGCTCTAAAAATTAAACAAACGGTAACTTTTTCTGAAGACTAAGAGTGAGCAAAAAAGGATTGCATCTTTACTGAATGGGGCAATGTTTGGTTTTGTCCCTAAAGCCGATTGTTTGTCACAAACACAGTGGAGAGGGAGGATGAAACTTGGGTGGAGATAAATGACCTTTCTGTCAATCACACACTCGTCCAGCTCAGCAGTTGGCCTACAGCTGCTACGCTGCACAGGGTAGTGGAAGAAAATTTTATAGAACAAATTTTCAATTTTTTAAATAGTTGCGTGCAAGTTTTAGTGTCCACAATACATCAAAATAAAGATTCGTTTTAAATTTTGAAGAGATCCATTGAAAACTTCAAAAGTTACACATTTATTTTTTACGGCATGCATATTCTTTATGGGATAAAAAAAAAAACTATCAGGTTGGCATCAAGACCTATTTATGCTTTCCAAATATGTTTCAGGAAGTATTTTTTTTTTTTTCTGTTTAAATAACGATGTGCCTTACAACGTTTGGAAAATGCATCACGATTTGTTTGCTGTGGGAGCAAATGCTTTACTCTCCACCCAGCAAAAACAGTCTTGCTGGCCCAGCACTATGTTGCCGCTGCCGAACCGTCAATAAAATGTCCGGGCGGCCAACAGAAGGGCCAGCAGTTCAGGCCAACAGCTGGCCAACAGTTGGCACCCCATCACTTGTCATATGCCACAACAGGGCCATCAGTGGTCTATCACAGGCAGTAGCTTCCACAAGTGGCCCTTCAGTGGCCGTGCAAGCACGTGCCAGAAATGATGGCTAGCCTAATGTGGTCCGCTAGTGTGCCGTTAGTGGCAGCCGGCAACCACGTGACGTAACTGGTGGCTTGCCGAATCTTGTCTGCCAATTTCCCAGTAGTAGCCATAATAATAATAATAATAAAAAAAGCAAAGATAACCGCAATTTCCCAAAGCTACAATTTTTTTTTTCAACCCTTACGAAGCTTGTGAATTAACGCACTGCGCTGGGGAAATTTTCTCAACAGATCGGAAAAACACCCGTTCGTATCTGAGTAGATTTGAACCTGGGCCGTTGGCTTGATAGCTGAGCTCTCTACCGACCGGACTAATTTGTCACGTTCGAGCATATGTTTAAAGCTGTCTCTTTGGTATGCAATGTGTAATCGAATGCTTCCCTCTTTCATTTTACAATATTGCGAGGTATTTTTCATAAAAGTCAGTTTCATGTAATTGATAAATTAATTATTTCAACGTAACGATAGTTTTTTATTTTTTTACCTTAAGGGAACTTCACTCATTTTCAAAGAGGGTACATACTTAGAGTTGCTTTCCAAAGTTTTGTGTACTGTCTTTGCCGTCTTGAAAAGAGACTGTTGAATAAAAATATATTTACCCGGGTTCATGTCACATTCTGTTACATTTTTAACGTTGTGTCTTTCCTTTCCGTTGTCCGAAGCTACATTTGTTTTCACTCATTTTCAAAGAGGGTACATACTTAGAGTTGCTTTCCAAAGTTTTGTGTACTGTCTTTGCCGTCTTGAAAAGAGACTGTTGAATAAAAATATATTTACCCGGGTTCATGTCACATTCTGTTACATTTTTAACGTTGTGTCTTTCCTTTCCGTTGTCCGAAGCTACATTTGTTTTAAAGAGTGAAAGATATTTTATTTTACTTCTCGTTATTTTTAGAAGCAAATTCCTTCCAGTCTTGTGTATTCAACCCATGGATGAGTGCACCACATAGCGTTGGTTTTTTTTTCATTCAAATAATTAATAAATTTTGTACGCGTATAATTCTTTTTTTTTTTTTTTTCCAACAAACGTTGTTTTAATGGTTTTCCAGGATATGTGTTTCAAGCGGTTTCAAATTTTTCTTCTTATTCATCCACTCCATTCCATGAATTATTATTCATGAGAATGGAGTGGGTGTATTTCATGGCTGTAATCTAGTATTTCACGGCTTAATCTGATATCTTCATCGACATAAAATTTCATTAGGGAATTAATTCGCCTCTCCACATATGGATTTTTTCTTAACATCCACTAAAATAACACGATGGCGATAGCTTCATCTTCAACTAACTGGTACCATGAGAGACACAGCAAGTGTTGCTTCTGCGCATGCGCAGTCCCGTTGCTTCCACCTGCTGTTGGGGGTTGCATTGGTTGCCAGCAACGGGCCACTAGTGGCACTTTTTTGGAGGCCCACAATTCACGGTGATGCTTTCAATGGCTCGCCAACTGATAGCGCTGCCACCAACGGACCACCACCGGGCCGTGAGCGGCAGATTTCAACCAGCAGTGACCCATCACTGCCAGCTGGTGGCCAGCAGTTTCCCAGCACTTGTGTTTTTGCTGGGCATTAATGAAGTAAGTAACTGCAGAAAACTTGCTCGCAAAAAGTAGGAGAAGGGAAGGGGGGGGGGACAATGTGCAAAAGTGGGTTCATATATTGTTAGGGTGACCTTCCCCTGAAAACTCTCTAACCAGGGTGGTGAGCCCTATCATCTTCCCAGAATTGTGCCTCAATTCCACCCACATTTTGTGGGAAACTGCCGCAAGCAACATTGTGAGAGCCAGCTACAACAATAAATAGTAGGTTCACATTTCCGCATGCAGGCGTATCCTCGGAAAATAATTTTTTTTTATTTATTTATACACAAGATAGGTGAGTATACAAAAACTGCAGGTATTCACATAAAAATCAGGGGGTCGACTTATATACGGGATATACAAAAATTGCAAATATTCTGATAAAAATCAGGGGTCGACTTATACATAAGATTTACCAGTAGACCATATTGCTGTCTTAAGTACGAAGAACAAGACATAACCCATTTCAACACGAAATAAACCAGGTCAAATCATTGCAAGCTGTGAAAACATCTTTACTTACGAAAATTAAAACTTGTTTAAAAGGTTAAAATGATTAAAACAATGTGCGAGATCTTTCGGGTCTATCTTTTACAGACCCATCCTCAGGCACAACAAGAAAACTCACACGGGGCACGCTGGCTTACATACGCACCTCTGTGCATCAGCAAGATACAACGCATGTGCCATACTATAAAGTCGGGTATGCTTTACACAGAAAGTAACAAATGAAAATATGTACAAATGCATGAAAAGAAATACAAATGGCAGTAAGTTATCAAAACATATTTACAGTAGAAGTGGGATCCTCCAACAGGAACATCCAGGGAGCAGATATGATTTGTGGGGTTTCTTCATTTCAACATTGTTCGGCAAAATCATACTCTCCAAAAAGAGCACTGCAGTTTTAGTTCTGGCCGAGCACAGTAATTCAGCATCATTCCATAGTGAGAAATAATCGCCTTTGTTGACTGTTTGGGCTAAGACCATTGCGGATGAATGGGTGCGAACATTGTATTTATGTTTGGAGATTCTCACCCCGAGTGACCGACAAGTTGATCCGATGTAGGCTGTCATAGGGAGAGAGTCATCAACAGATTGTAGTGGCACGGAATATACACCATATTTTTCCATGATTGAGACATGGTCACGATCAGACTTGACCAAGTTGAAAAGGCGTTCAGAAAAAATGCCGAAACTGTAGTTGAACTTACGACACGTCCTATAGAGTGTGGATATTATGGTGGGGTGGTAAGGAAAAGAGCCAACAAACCTGATGACAGGCAATTCACGTTGGGTTCGGAGTGTGGTGGAGCTATGGCGCTGAAACTTGCGAAGAGTTTTAATGAAATATCGGTGGGGATATCCAGACGACTCGGCCATGGTGGAAATGTGCTGGTTCTAGTGAAAGACCAGAGTTTGATGAGGAGTGTGTATAGGCTCGGTGAATCAGAGAATGAAGTGAACCGGATTTATAACTGTTAGGAGTAAATGAGTTATATGGGATCATCACTGGAACAAAGGTTGGCTTGCGATAAACTGAGGTATGAATGCGTCCCCCTGGGATGCGTTTCAACAGTGTATCCAGGTAAGGCAAGGAATCAGAAGATTCAATTTCTAAGGTGAAGGTAATCGAAGTAAGAACGGAGCAAAGAGATTCTGTAAAGGCACATAAATCAGGAAGGGAGTATTGCCAGTTTTCACAGCTTGCGATGATTTGACTTGGTTTATTTCGTGTTAAAATGGGTTATGTCTTGTTCTTTGCGCTTAAGACAGCAATATGGTCTACTGGTAAATCTTAATTAGCACGACAAAAACTTCCACTCATCGTTATACATAAGATCGACCTGTACACGAGTATATACGGTATGCCATAGCCCCGAGGAAGCTGAACCAGTGTTCCAAGCGAAACTATAGTAGATGCTAAGTTATAAATGATTGCATTTATAAATATTGCTTCTTTATATTAAAATGAAAAATATGTTAATGCAATGTCTGCAGTTCATAATTTTAAATAAAATATTACGAAACACATGTGTCACCAGTGTTTTGATGACTGGTTTTGGATGATGCACCTTTGCATAGAGTGCTAGAGAGTTCTTCAGAAAACTGGAATTGAAATTAATGTTTCAGATTTAAAAACTTATAAGAATCGGGGAAATTTGATAGTCACCTATGTTATTGTTTATAGACTAGTTTTTAATGAACTTCTTAAACGTAGAGTTGTCCATGCAGGGGAACCAAACAAATGTAACTTGATCTCGCTGAAATTATTACAGGCCGAAGAAATTTTTATATTTTTTTATTGAAAATGTTCCAAGGAAGAATGGAAAGCAGAATTATAAATAGCAAAATGATAAAAGGAAACTTACTAATAGCTAAGTTTGCCACCAAATTTTTATATCAAAACATTTCAAACAAAAAGCCCATAAACTCATAAATTAATTTCCAAATTTCCTGTTCATAAAGAAACCTTTTTATTTTTCCTTCTTTTATAAGTTATTCACTAAAAAAATCAATTAAAAACGTACATAATTCATGTTAACTGTTGCATTCAGACACCTAAACTTGTAATGCTAAAATGAAACAGCTACAACCATTAAAAAAATGCAGATCACTGCTTAGGAAGATTGCTAGCTTTCTCAATTATCAGCATTGTGTGCGCACTCAATGCGTAAGAACACTTACCATTGGTATCCACACTATTTGGGAACATTTCTTGTACATAATGTTAACATTACGTGCTAGAAATGTTCCCAAATAATATGGAAAGGAATCATTGGTATCCACTGTTAACATTACGTGCAAGAAAGGTTCCCAAACAATGTGGATACCAATGGTAAGTGTCAGTTACATATTGAGTGTGCACACAATGCTGAATATTGGTTTCTTACTGCATAATTTTTGTTGACTGTTAGCACTGAGGACGTTTCAATAGTTAACGTCAGCGATTTAGTATGCTAGCTTTCTCGTTAAACGTTTTCACCTGTTACTATAAATAGCATCAGAAGTTCGATGTCCCAGCTGCCAGCAGAAAAGTGACAAATTAGAGATTGTGGCTTGGCCATTGCAGAGCTTACCGTCAGCACCACCATAACCTGGTGCCATCTGGTGGAGCAGAAAACACACACTTCGTTCCTTTTACGTTGTGCCTAGCTTTTTCTCAAATTTTATCAGTTCTTTCCATTGAGGTAAGAGTAAGTTCGGATCATTAAAATTGCAAATCTTGTTCCTGTTTTTTTTTTTTTTTTTTTCTATTAATACTGTTTCAGATAATCTGAGATGCTTTTCATTTTTGCAACTTTTTATAAAAAAATGATTTTCATTTTTACAACTTTTTGAAAATAGAAGAAAAATAAAAAGGATTCTTTATGAACAGGAGATTTAGAAGTCAATTTATGAGTTTATGGGCTTTTCAATAATTTGTTTGTAAATGTTGAAGATTTTATAACATATTACTGTGGGGAGAATTAGACACAGTACCTGGAACCACGTGCTTGAAATGTGTAGATGTAGGAATTTGAAGACTTGAACTTTGCTATTAGTCAGTTTCCTGTTTTTATTTTGCTATTTGGATTAAGCTTCATGTTTATTAAAGTTTTGAGGGTTGGAATTACTTGTTCACCCAATATCCCTTTTTCGAGAATTACAAAATTACAAACGCAGCTTATGTACTGAAAACGCAATTCCCACGTAATGAATGAATGAATATAAGTAGGTTGTAAGTCAGCTCACAGTAGTTGTGTAAAGAAATAATGGAAACATAAGAGCCCTGTTGACCTGGCCGAGGTCTTGATCACCATGTAATCAAAAGCTCAGCCAATTAGAAAGTTTTGTGTTTCTCTTATTTCTTTATGCTACTGTTGCATGCTAATTTACAACCTACATTTATTTACAGCATATGAAGTTTTCTCGGAAAATTCCCGAACTTTTATGATAGTACACTAACACGATGTCACACCGACATGCTTTATTTAGGTGGTGCTGTGTAGCAGTTCCCTTGGCAAGTAACCTTTCAGTAATAATTGATGACATGGCTATTTCTAGACTTCATGAACTACAAACATCCCAAAATTAACGTTTTTTACTAAGGAATAAAAGTAAAATTTTCGATGATGAGGTACAACATTAAATGATTTGAAAGGTGGAAATTTACCTCATGAATGACAACACCTACTAGTCCTGATTGGATTTAGAATAACGATTCCTCAAGCCCTCACTCAAATGCCAATTTAATGGTATTCCTGCCTAGTAACCTCTTGTGCCACCCTTGGCTTACAGAATAACCCGGATTCATCAAGGCATGAGACATACCAGACACTGGAAGCATTGTGTACCGTGTGCAAGTGACTGTGCCGCAGAGTTGCTGCAAATTGGATGGTAGCACAGGCTTGCAGCAAACAACCTGTTCCACTACACCCCAGTGATGCTTGATGGGGTTTTAATCTGGGGGCCACACAGGAGAAAGGAAAACTTATTGGCATGTTCCTGGAACTGTTTGGTGACTATATGGTCCTTGTGAGCAGCTGCATTTTCCTGCTGGATGTGTTCATCTGCTTGAGGATAAACTGTACCCGTGAAGGGATAAATTTGGTCAGCAACAATGTTCAGATCTGCAGTGACATTCACATGTCCTTCAGTGAATATCAGGGGACCTAACGCATGCAGTAGTGGATCCGGTGGGGGATGATTGCCCCCTCCCCCAACACAAGACTTTTCCTTTTAAGTGGTCAAAATTGTTAACAATGTATTTATTTTTGTAAGTACATGACCGAGTCACATTATTATGACCACCAGCTGATATCCAGAGTAACCATCGTGTGCAGCACGGACAGCAGCTAAACTGGCTGGGAGTGACTCGATAAGGTGCTGGAAGGTGTTCACATTTATGTGGAGTCATGATGACTGCAGTGCATCTGACAGCTGCTGGAGGGTGCATGGTGGAGGATCCATGGAGAGAACAACACAATCGAGGTGGCCCCACAGATGCTCAATTGGGTTTAAGTCTGGAGAATTAGGGGGGCCAGGGAAGTACTTTTAAGTCTTCATCATGCTCTTCCAACCACTCTCGGACATTTCTAGCTGTGTGACATGTCGCATTGTCGTTCTGGAAGATCACATCCGCCCCAGGGAAGAGCATGTATGGGTGTATGTGGTCTGCAAATATGGAGTCATAATGAATTCGTTCCATAGTTCCTTCCACAGGTATGATGAACCCAGGGAATGACAGTTAAACATTCCCTAGACGATAACACTGCCTCCACCAGCTTCTGTTCTTCCAGCAATGGTTGAAGACTGTTTGCTCTCCGATGTTTCTCGCCTTATACTCCTACATCCATCCGTTCGATGAAGCAGAAAACGTGACTCATTGGAGGAGGCAATACTTTGACATCAGCGGAGGTCCAATTCCGATACTGCCGTGCAAATGTAAGCCTCCTCTGCCGATGCACCTTCGTTAGCATAAGTGCAGTGACCATCCATCTGCAGATGAGCCCCATATGCAGCAGGGTTCTCTGACATACTTCTGGTAGTCCCCTGGTTCATTTGGCCAGTGAGTTGCTCCACTGTAGCCTGTTGATCAGCCCTCGTGCACCTTTGAAGCCGACGTTCACCTCTCGCCTCAGTGAACATGTGGTGCTCTGCAGTTTTCACGTTGCTTTTTCGCAATGGTGCCATTTCTCCAGTCACGATGCCCTTTAACCACAGCAGCATTCGAACAGTTCACAAACTGTGGTGTTTCAGAAATACTGCCACCCTTGGCCCGAAAGCCGATAATCATCCATTTTTGAAAATCTGATAAATCTCTCCTTTTATTCATGACAGCAATGAGTGATATGTTTTCAGAATGCCTACAGCACACCTTATATACCCTCTAAGTCAGCTCACGACATGCACCTTCTTTCATTGGCTATGTGCTGTTGGCGTCAAAAGTAGGAAATGGTCACAATAATGTGACTCGACTGTATATAAAATTAGAGTAATAAATGCATAAAATTTAGTCAAAGTTTTTATAATGATTAACATTTGCTATGAATTTGGAGATTAAGTGTTCTGTTCTAACTTTGGAGAGAGAGAGAGAGAGAGAACAGGAAGAAAGAAAGAAAAATGAGAGTTTCAAAAACAGAAGAAGCTGAGAGTGAAGGGGAAAATAGATTTTGACTGATCATGAAAAGCAGCATGTGTGCTTCGTTTAATGTAATATTTCAACAAACTTCTAAAAGAAAATTGCCAGTAGGACAATGAAAGGTGCAGTAATGACTTAATGAAGTGAAGCAAATGGAAGTTTTGCTTCAAAAGACGTGTGGCTCATGCATTGTGAAAGAATAAATGAATATTTTAAAAAGAAATTGCCATTCTTACTTAGGAATGATTTGATGATTGAAGCTGGAATTTTTTCTATTAAATTTAGTTACCCGAATAAGGGGCTTAAATTAATTTTTGAAAGATTCTATCCATACTTGATATCTAAAAAGTACAGAGCTCATTTCTTTGCAAATTTCTTTTTTTTTTTTTTTGGTAAATTTGTTTAAGTTGTTTTAACTCGTAAAATGGGCATCTAAAATTTTAGTGGTAGTGGGTTTTGTATTAATGGAAAAATCTGATTGAAAATGCATGTCATAGAGATTAGGGTCGCTAGGGAGTAATTACCAAAATACAGTGAACTCTGTTATAAAGAGCATTTGGCTATAGTGAACCTAAATCATTGGTCCCTACCCGCAACAGCGGAAATGTACATTAAAATTTTCGTTTATAGTGAACTCTCAACTTTAGTTATAGTGAACTTAAAAAATAAAACTTCAAAGAAAAGAATGTACATGTAACATGGAATTGCAAATTATTTCAAAACAGACCTTCTTGTAAAAACTTGAAAGAAAGTATTAAGAACAATATTGTAGGCCTACTACTCCTTAAGTGCATTGAAGGACAAAGGTAGGATTAAAAACCTCAGCAACATCAAGCTGGTGTTCTTGCCTGCAAACACCGCATCATCCTGCAACCCATGGTTCCAGGTGTGATTTGCAGCTTTAAAACCTATTGCAGAAGGAAAGTAACGCTTCATTTAATCCAAGTCATGGAATCAAAGTAGAACACAACAATAAATGTTCCAAGTGCTGTACGTTTTGGAAACAAAGCTTGGAGGTGTGTGTCAACTGTTACTATACAGAACTGTTTCCGGAGGTCTGGATTGGCTACTGGATGTGTGGCATTCGAAGAGGAGGATGATGGGCCTTTCAATGACTTGCTTCAGGATATCGGTGCGAATTCCACCGAAGCTTTTATCGATGCTGACTGTGGAGTTATAAAGAATGAAATCTCGTCGGATGAAGCTATTGTCGAGGCTGTGAAAGGTGATTCCACCACGGAAGATGATGAGGACGATAATGAAGAACGTGTTCCAACAGTGAAAGAGACGGGGTGTGTCAGGACTATGCTGAATTTCCTAGAATATATGGAAAATGTAGAATTGAGTGTAGCAAAAGCACAGACTATAGAAAAGGACATAGAGAAAATGTTTATTAAAACTGTTTGCAGCAAGCAGCGGCACATAACAGACTATTCTCATATTAATTAATTAATTAAGGAAATGTGAAATTAATTTTGTTTACTTAATGTAATGAATATACACTACGTACATAAAAATATCATTTTTTAGATACATTTGTCGATATTTTATTTTCTGGCTCACCATTCCGCTCAATTAGGTTGAGGGAAGACACTTTCAGTTTTAGTCAACTTCTGACATAGTGAACGAAATATTGCAAGTTCGCAGAGGTTCACTATAAGCGGAGTTGACTGTATTGTTGAGACACCACTGAATATAAAGGTACAGGTGTGTTGCCATGCTGTAGAGGTAGTATGTGTGGCAGCTCACTCTTACCATGTATTGAACCCTACCCACCTCAACCCCTTTAGAGTGTTGTGCTTTTCATGAATTATATGAACTGTGTATGTGCACAATATTATTTTAGAAGTGCTTTCTTTTTATGGCCATCTGTAAGTGTAAGAACACAAAAAGAGATTTTTTTACATTTGTATGTTTTTTAACCTAGAAAGATACTATCTTTGAAAAATTTTCCATAAAATTAATATTGTAAAGGCATGTGTATGAAAAATTAAAATAAAACAAAAACTGTTAGTTCACACTTGTGTTATTAGTTAATGAGAAGCTTTACATAAGCCTGTAACTACATAATTTGTGCAGCAAAATCAGTTTTTCATTTCAAGAAGGTGTGAAGGCTGAGCTGTGAAATGGTTTCATTTCTATGCTATAATGGGAAGTTAGTAGACATATGGGTTTTACATATTTACTAGTAATTGTTAGAGCAATATGAGTTTTGTAACAGTGTTTTATTTTTTTTAGGATGACTTTGAAGCTACAACCTTGATGAATAACAAAAAAATTGGGTTTACAGTGCCAGCATCATTTTTGAAGAGTTTACAGGTAGGTTAAAATGCATTGTGCTTTGCCTTTTAACTTTAACACCAATGTGTACAATACTGTAACTTCTCTAATCTGTGTGTTCTGTCCAACGATTGTTCATTCAGTGAAAGGTACACTGATTGGCCATATTATTAGGTTGTTCAGAGTTAAATCCCTGAAATGGCAATGGGCTGGACATACTGCCAGAAGGACAGACCATAGATGGACAGCCGAAATTTTAGATTGGATTCCAAGGGACAGGAAAAGACCCAGAAAAAGACCACATGGGAGATGGGTGGATGAAATTCGTAAATATGCGGGAGTGACATGGAGGAGACTGGCACAAGACAGACCGTTGTGGAGGAAACTTGGGGAGACCTTCGTCCAGCAGTGGATTGATAATGGTTGACAATGATGATGATGATGACATAATGAAATGTCTGATTTTAGATCTCTTGTGTTTTGACAATGTGTTGTGCTCAATGCAGTGAATATGTATGCAAGTGTAATATATCATTGAAAAGCTTGAAATCTGCAGATTGTAACCTTTTGTTTCACATTATTAACAAATAATATTTCCTACTCTGTATTTCCATTTCAGTACATACATATGTATCACTGAGCTGCTCTCTGATATTCAGAGGTTAGCTCCACTAAGAAATACAAACTACCAGATAATTTTTGCTTACTGTTGCCATATCAAACTTTCCCATTTACTGCGATCTTGACATAAAACTCGGGTTTCACTCACATCCATCATACACGCCATACACAAGATCTTTTATACTTCATACTCATAATCTTTTTCTCATGCAGACACTCCTGAATCTGATAGTCCCATGACTTCCTTGGCATTCCTCTACCTTTCCTTCCTGCCACTTGGGCTAAAAGGATTTTCTTAGTCAGCATCTCATCACTCATTTTTTCAACATGGCCAAACCAACGAAGCATATTAGTCTCCACCTTGCTAACAACATTTTGCTTCACATTACACAATTGCAACACATCTTCATTCCTCACACAATCAGAACGTGTCTTGCCACAAAACCGCCATAAGTAACACATTTCTCCAGCACACAACCAACTCCTATGTTTCTTCTTTAGCACCCAGGTTTCACTGCCATACATCAGAGTAAGAACAATTACACTTTCATACACAGCCCTGCGGGACTCTCTTGAGAACCCATAATTCCTGTGAAAACCTCCCAAAGCAGCCATGACTTTCAATGAAGAATTCACGTGCCTACTAATTTCACCATCCAATTTGTTCTCTCTGTCAAGCATGCATGATTCCTAAAAACACAAACACATCCACCTGGTCAATCACTGTGCCATTTAGACAGATATTACATTCAGTACTACCAGTTCCTCTCTCAAAAACCACAACTTTGGTTTTTCCCTTATTTATACTCAGTTTCAGTAAAAGATGAATAATTGTGATTTTCGGGCAATTTTCTTCTACGAGTTCAAACTGGGCCACAACACAGCGTAAGTGATGCAAAACATTGTTGATGCCTTTGGAGAGGATGTGGCTAATGAGCGTACGGTGTGGAAATGGTTCGTAAAATTCAAGGCCTGCAACACAAACCTTGACAACGAAGAGCGTGGATGGCTGAGTACCGTCATCGATGATGACGCATTGAAGGCGCTTGTTGAAGCAGATCCACGCACAACTATTCATGAGCTTGCGGGAGAACTGGTAGTATGTAAATCAGCTGTTTCTGTGCAACTCTACCAAATTGGAAAGTCAAAGAAGCTCGATAATTGGGTACCACATGGATTGAACAAAAATCAACAAAATCGTCGTTTGGAAGTCTTGTCTGGGCTTCTTTTTCGCAACAAAACCGATCCTTTTCTCGATGACATCGTGACATGCAGTGAAAAGTGGATCCTGTACGACAATTGTCGACGTTCCACGTCATGTTTGAACCACGACAAAGCTGCTCAACACTTCCCAAAACCAAAACTCCATCAACAGAAGGTTATGGTGACAGTTTGGTGGTCTTCAACCGGTTTATTCCACTTCAGCTTCCTGAATGCGGGCAAAACGATTATCACGGCAAAGTATTGTTAGGAAATCGACTAACTGCACCACAAACTGCAACGCATTCGCCCATCGTTAGGCAACAGAAAGGGCCCACTACTTCTGCATGACAACGCGAGACCACACATCACGTATATCACTCTGCAAAAGTTGAACAAATTGGGCTATGAGACTCTACCTCACCCACCATATTCACCAGACCTTTTGCCAACCAACTACCATTTTTTCAAGTATCTGGACCAATTTTTAAAGGGAAAAATTTTCCACAACCAAGCTGATGCTCAAAACGCCTTTCAAGCTTTCATCACTTCCAGAACTACTGATTTTTATGCTACCAGAATACATAACCTTATTTCTCATTGGCAAAAATGTGTTGAATCGAATGGTTCTTATTTCGATTAATCATATTTATTCTGAGCTCAGATGTGTGTTTGACGAACAGTGTACAAATTGGACATTTCATTATGGACAACTAAGGACCACCAGACTATTTTATGCAAAGTAGCTATCCCACAGATGCTGCTGATGCCAAATGGCTGAAGCGGTGTAAAATGGAAACGCTAAAGGCATGCAGATGCTAATGAAGGGCAGACGTGCCAACTCTCCGGATTTAGGTGGGAGACTCCGGATTTTCAGCCCTTCCTCCCACCCTCCAGATAAATGCCAAATTCTCCTGATTTTCGCCAAGAATTTGCCGTTCGGATAGTTGAAATTCCATCAACCATCATGATTTCGAACTGCCTGTGAAATATTTTTCTTTCTGAGTCGATGCAAGGCGGTATTACAAGTCATCAATTTCTTACTTTTCCTCTCCTATCTGCAAAAGAAAGCCGCCCTGGTGTCTGAGATGAGTCAGAAAAAAAAAATTCTCCCAGTCTGAATGTCATTTGATGCCTTCAGCAAAGAGCTCATCTGCTCTGGCAGTCGAATGCCAGGGAATGTTAGTCATTGATTGAGAGATGGGAACTGCCCTGCCTTCTTGCAGTTCAGTCTTTCAACCGCTCACCTCAACAGAGCCGCGCACATGCTGAGTGATGATAAACAGTTGAGTTGTAGCAAATTCACTTAACCACAAAAGCGAGTTGTTACAGTTGGCCTTTCCTTGTAATGAAAGGTGTGTTAATACGATTTTTTTTGTTTTTTCGCCTTCACGTGCAACCTAAAAAACAAACGAAAAACAGTTGGCTGCTATTTTATTCGTAAAAAACATGTGGGCCAATTTACATAACAGTTGGCTGCTATTTTATTCGTAAAAAACGTGGGCCAATTTACATAACAGTTGGCTGCTATTTTATTCGTAAAAAAACATGTGGGCCAATTTACGTAACAGTTGACTGCTATTTTATTCGTAAAAAACATGTGGGCCAATTTACTTAACAGTTGGCTGCTATTTTATTTGTAAAAAACATGTGGGCCAATTTACATAACAGTTGGCTGCTATTTTATTCATAAAAAACATGTGGGCCAATTTACATAACAGTTGGCTGCTATTTTATTCGTAAAAAACATGTGGGCCAATTTACATAACAGTTGGCTGTTATTTTATTCGTAAAAAACATGTGGGCCAATTTACGTTTTCATTATCTTGTTCAATCGACATCTGAAAACAAAGTTCAGTAGGCGGAGGGGGTGTTGATTTTCTCGCTTTTTTTTTTTTTTTTTTGCCCCAGAACTTTTAGTGAACCAATAATACTACTGAAAAATTGTTGCTGTATCTGGAAAATGTCAATAAAAAAAATAGCGCTCGTGTAATTTAATGAGCTGTAAAAATCTCCCAATTTTCAGATTTTAAAGGTTGGCATGTCTGGAAGGGGTAGAGACACGATCTGATGGACTTCGAAAGTGGAATGATCATGGGTGCTCAAAGTATTGTGGCGAGCATTAGCAAAACAGTTGCACTCGTGAAATGTTCGAGAGCAGCAGCTATTAAAGTTTACAGAGAGTGGACTACCAGTCAGAAAACCAGGTCTGAGCTCAAGACATGTGGTCGTCAACTGCTACTGGATGCTTGAGTTGAGCGGAGAGTATGCAGGTTTGTTCAGTCCAACAGACGGGCAACACTTCACCAGATTACAGATAATCTGAAGCAAGGACCAAATCCAAAGGCCTCTCAGTGTATAGTTTGCCACACATTATATCGTATGGGCTACAGAAGCAGACAGCCTGCCTGCAAACCACTGCTGTCTGCAGCGAACAACAAGAAACAAGAAACGCCCCCAGTTCACTCAGAAACACAAGGATTGGGCAACAAATGAGTAAAAAAGAGTAATGTGGTCTGACAAATCTCGTTTTCAACTACACCATGCTGGTAGAAGGATGAGGATATGGAGACGGCAGCACAAAGCACTGCGACCCATCTAGCACTGTCGCTGCTCTTCAAGTTGGCGGAGGCAACATCGTGGTTTGGGACACATTTTTGTGGAAGTGTTTAGCCCTTTTGGTCATGTGGAGCAATGTCAGACTGCCCAAAGGTATTTGAATGTTGTTACCGACCAAGTTCACCCAGTTATGTTGATGGTTCATCCCAATGCAGATGGATACTTCCAACAGGACAATGCTCCATGTCATAGTGCTAACATTGTACACAAATGAGTATCACAGAGACTTTCCTGCTTAATCACTGGATCTCAATCCAATGGAGCATTTGTGGTATGAAGTCAAAAAGAGAATCAGACAGCTGGATCTGCTACCATCAAGTCTTCAAGAGCTGGAGGGAGCATTTCATTGCATTTGGGTTAATATACCCCAAGCCACTTACCAACATTTAATAAAGTCCATACCAAGACAAATTCAAGCACTATTAAGGGCAAAAGGGTGGCACAACAACGTACTAACCTGGTGGTCATAATAATTTGGCCACTTAGTGTATATTTGATGTATAATATTCTATTGTTTTCTTCAAGTTTATTTTTTGGTGATAGCACGTGTGTGCCTTCTTCCAATGTTTGCTTAAATTAAAAGTAAGATTGTACTGTGATTTGAAATGCGAATATACATATTTTGTTGTTGTTTCCTTGCCTACTGTTTTCAATCCAACCATCCTTCCTCCTGTTGCAAATCCTTCAGGAGATTCATTATCTAAAAGTGTTTTAGATACTTAATAACAGCTCAAATATACATAGTATATAGATGAAAATATTGTTTTTATATATAGTATTTACACGGTCAAGTCACATTATTGTGACCACAACAGCTGTGTGCAGCGCGGACAGCAACTAGATGGGCTGGGAGTGACTCAATAAGGTGCTGGAAGGTGTTCACAGGTATGTAGAGTTATGCTGACTGCAGTGCATCTAACAGCTGCTGAGGGTCTGTGATGAAGGATCCATTGAGCAAACAGCACGATCAAGGTGGTCCCACAGATGCTCAATTGGGTTTAAGTCTGGAAAATTAGGGAGTCAGGGAAGTACTTCGAAGTCTTCATCGTGCTCTTCAAACCACTCTTGGACATTTCTAGCTGTGAGACACGTCGCATTGTCATGTAGGAAGATTCCATCCGCCCCAGGGAATACAATCAGAATGTATGAGTGTACGTGGTCTGCAAGGATGGATTCATAACGAATTCAGTCCATAGTGCCTTCCACAGGTATGAGTGGACCCAGGGAATGCCACAAAGACATTCCCCAGATCATAACGTTGCCCCCACCAGTTTGTGTTCTTCCAGTAATGGTTGAAGAGTGTTTGTTCTTTAATGTCTCTCATCTTATACATCAATGTCCATCCGTTCAATGAAGCAGAAAACGTGACTCATCAGAGAAGCCAATCAGCGGAGGTTCAATTCCAATACTGCCGTGCAAATGTAAGACTTTTCTGCTGATGCACTTTCGTTAAAAAAGGTGCAGTGACCATGCGTCTGCATCGGAGCCCCCATACACAGCAGGGTTCGCTGAACTGTCGTTTCAGACACATTTCCGGTAGCTCCCTGGTTTATTCGGCCAGTGAGTTGCTCCACTGTAGTAAACAGATCGGCAACGTGTCGATCGGCACTCACACACGTTCACAACCGACGTTCGCCTCTCACATCAATGGCACATTGTGCTCCGCAGTTTCCACATCGCTTATTCGCAATGGTGCCATTTCTCCAATCATGATACACTTTAAACACAGCAGCATAAGAACAGTTTACAAACTGTGCTGTTTCAGAAATACTGCCACCCTTGGCCCGAAACCCAGTAATCATCCCTTTTTGCAAATCTGATAAATCGCTCCTTTTATCCATGACAGCAACGAGTGATATGTTTTCAGATTACCTACAGCACACCTTATATACCCTCCAAGCCAGCTCACGAGACGTGCCTTCTTTCATTGGCCATGCACTATTGATGCCAAAAGTAGCAGGTGGTTACAATAATGTGACTTGACTGTGTAGATGAAAGAACTCTTTTTTTAGTCTTCAGCACATTTATTAAGTATAAAATCTTACCATTTGTTGGGATAGTAGCCATAATTAATTTAATTAAAAAAATGCTGAAAATTTTAATTTAGAAAAATGCTGGATATTGCTTTTCTGTGTTTGGAAATATGGGAATGATACTCATGATTCATCTCTTTGACTATCCTTGTATGTCTAAGTTGCATTTTTGTTCTTCCGAAGTAGACTTACAATTTCATGCAGTTGCATTCACTTAGCTTATTGTCGCTCAACACATAATCATAATGGCTGCCTTTCAATTTTGAAAATATTCCGATACTGTCAAGTATTTCTAAAATCAAATTTAGAAAGAAAAAAAGAGTTTAAGAAAAACTTGAAAAAACAATTAAAATTGATTAAGAAATTGATAAAAAATGAGAAACTGCATGAGCTAGGTCATTTTATAACTTTGTGTGTATTTTAAAATTTACTAATTTCATTCTTTGAAGCAGTGAGAATGATTTTTTTTCTCTGTTTTATTTCAAACTCACAGATATGAAAGTATTTCTTCATTTAAAAATGTACAATGTATTGTTCATAATTATTAATTTTTCTTGTTTCTTTGAATATAAAATGAAATGCACAAAGGCATTTTAAGAAATGTTAACATGCCAGGTGTATAACTGTTTAGAAAGTGTCGCTAATGATCTGTGTGATTTACACTATATTATCAGAAGTATTCAGACACCATAATGTTTTGAGACAAATGACTTTATTATCGTAAATAGTAGTTAGTCAGCCCACCTTTTGCTTGTATAACCGCAGCAATACTTCAAGGCATACTATGAACCAATTTCCGGTAGGTCTCTACAAGAATAGCTTGCCACTTGTCTTGCAAAGCTGCTGCCAGAGTGGAGGATAAAGACGGTTGTTGTAGTCAATATCATATCCATCACTCCAGCTCATCCCAGAGGTGTTCTATGGGATTGAGATCAGAAAGTCCTGCACACTGTGCACTGTAGCATGGAACTAGATCATGTTGTGTGTGTGTGTGTGTGTGTATGTATGGAATAGACAACTGTCATTTCCATAATATTTCCACATTGTTGGTAGGGCAGAGTTATCGAGAATGTTGAGGTACACTTCAGAGTTCATGGTTCGTTGTCAATAACCAATGGGCCGAGTCCCATCCGCGAAAAACAACTCCATACCATGATGGAACCTCCACCGAACTCAACAGTTGGAAGTACACAGTCCGATGATAGTCGTTCGCTGGACTGTCGCCAAATCCAAACACACCCATCAGATTGGAAGAGTGATAAGCAATGACTAATCACTCCAAAGAACAGCTTTCCAGTCTCTCATAGTCCAGGAACAACAGGAGACACATCACCCCAAGTGGTGCTTTGCATTCACAGTAGTGATCTGCGGATTGTGTGCCAGTGCGCTACCATAATAACCCACACTCTGCAGATAATTATGGTACTAAGGAGCCATTCCAAGCATTTCCTACTTCAGCAGCGATGAAAAGGCAGAAGAAGAACAGGATTTCTTAACACTTCTTACCATGGCGCTTCTGTCACATTCCATTAGTTTGTGTGGCCTTCCTGAATGTATTTTTTCTGTAGTAGCACCATATTGCTTCCATCTCTTCACAACATCACTTACAGTCGATTTGGGAATGTTTAGTTTAGGTGCAATGCTCCGTATGGAAATGTTACTCAAATGACATCCTATGACCAGCCCACGTTGGAACTCCAAAAGTTCACGTCCACACGGCATATCTTCTTGGAAGTTACTGATAACACAACAGAACATCGCAGCTTTATATACATACCTCCTCACTCACAGCACACCTTGCAGCACAACCGTTCTTTGCACTTATGCAAATATTTGGCAGTATCTGAATACTTTTGATGATATAGTGTATCTGCCATGAAGGATGAAATAGATATTTTGGATGATGTCTTCGAATAGTCTTAAACTTTTTTATTACATTTGAAAAGTTTTGGGTTGTCGGGAAAAATCATGACGTATTTTAGCCATATTTTGCAAAGGTCATTTATTGATAGAAAGAACAAAGATCAATCAATGATAAAAAGCCCGTTTTGTTCAGTAACCTTTTGTCATCTTTCAGTGAGCTGCAGAATGCCTCGTTTATAGAAGGGCCTGTCTTTTGTGGCGAAAAACTGTGCAAGGTGCTGATTTACAGCCTCATCTGAATTGAACATTATACCACGCAAGGACTACACACCAAAATAATTGAATGCTGTCTCGACACGGTACCAAACAATGAAGATAATTGCAGATTAAAAGATGAACTTTTATTTACAACTTAAAACCATATATACATGTGAGATCTTTCAGACCCACTATGGCTCCACGTTTAATGAGCATATCACAGATGTTTATACTCGCCGTCAATTGAGCTTCTTTGAGTTCATGAGGAATCTACACGTCGAGCTTGCTTACATATCCCAGTTTCTTCAGGTGGACGTGACTTGGATGTGCAATGTGTCTGCAATCTCTCGTGTCGTGTAACGTGGGTTTGACTCGATCAATGCCTTGCTTTGGTCGCCATCAACCTCGGTTGGCCTCCCGGACCGAGAAGCATCGTTGAGGTCAAAATCACCAGCACAGAATTTTTCGAACCACCGCTGGCACTGATGTTCTTGTAGAGCATTATCACTGTACACTTTACGCAACTTTTCACAAGCTTGACGCGCGTCCTTCCCTTTACAGAAGTAAAACAGTAAAATATGGCGAAAATGCACAGTTTGGTCTTCCATCTTCAACTTGATGTCAAATCTCCGCAAGTCAACCAAATCGCTCACTATTCCTTTTAGACTGCAGCTAGAACTGGCACCTGTCGAATGCCATAATGATAACTGAGCTGCGCATGCCTCTAGTACTTCCAAAACCGCCCAACCGCCATCGGGTGCCAAAATACGTCATGACTTTTCCGACAACCCAATAGAATTATTTTGTGAGAAGTTAGGAGCTATTTCATGTGAGAAGTTTGGAACTGTGAGCATAAATAAGTGAGTGGATGCAAGAAAAAGGACAATTTGAACATGAGTAGTATAGGTGTTGTTATGGCAAGAGTGATACTCAGTGGCACAAGTCATAAGTTCTGTGGTCTGTCCAAAGAAAATTTGATAAAGCGTAGGTTTATAGCTGTAATGCATTAAAAGTCCGTGTATAGGTGTAAATATATAAGAACACAATGCAAGGTTTCTCACACCAGATGTGTGGCTTCATCAGGTAGTCAAACTAAATGAGAAGTGGTTTTAACTAAAACTTCGAATCGTGAACAATTAAAGGTGATAGATGCTTAGTTAAAACCTTGTGCAGGCTGTATCAATTCTAGATCCGAGAGTGTGGAACATCCAGAAGTGCATGCCGAACAGTAGGAAACTTGATGGAAGTGTCCGCATTGAAAACCTTCAGGTTTGTAAGGTTGTCAACCGTTTCCCTATATGCTGTGGCTCTTGCATTTGTATATGAAGCAACCTTCATGATTTCATCCCATTTAGGTATAGCAGTGTGGATCTTTACTTGTCATGCTAAAGCCTTTGTTAATGTGCATTATTTCACATTACGCTCAAAAAGTCTCAGTCTAAAAAGACCGCTTGATAATTTTAATACTTTAGATATACAGGGTGATTCATAAAGAAGTATACAGTTTCAACGCGCTATAAAACAAGAACAATGTAAGATATTTTATGTTACCTGTAACAGAATTGTAGAGGAATGTTTAAAAAAATTTTTTGGAGACAGTCACAGATGTTCTATGTGTGCACCCTTAGTCACATGACACACATCGAGCCGGCAATCCATTTCCGCCCAACAAACGCGAGTAAGGTCAGTGAGATTTTGCAACATCTGCACTTTGTATGGAATCATTTTCAGCTTCTTTCTCAAAATTCTCCAGACAGTGGGCTGGGAAATTCGCACTTAACGACTCACCCTCCGCGTTGATTTTCCCGGGCTTCGTTAAAAGGCGGTGCAAACACTATCGACGACTTCTTCCGATACACCCGGTTGTCCAGGACTTTTAAGTTTGCACAAATAGCCCGTAGCTTCAAATTTTTTATGCCAATCGTAGATAGATTTTCTGGTTGGAGGTTCTTTTCCGAATCGTGATTGAAAATGCCGTTGCACATGAGTTACAGATTCCGTTGTTTTGCTGAATTCAAGAACGCAAAATGCCTTCTCCACTGCAGACACTGCCATTTTGACTGACTAGTTATATGACACACGCATATTGCCTGCGTCACTTCCCTTAGTAGCGGGACACAAACTTTATGAGTACATCTACCTAACGGTTCGCAGTTGTGGTCCGTGTCTTCAACTGTTACTGTGTTACTGTTTTACAGCATTTGGAAACTGTATACTTCTTTATGAATCATCCTGTATACTCAGGGGTACCAGCTTCACGAAATTGTTGTTAGGGGGGCAGGTGTGAAGACATCAGTCATGGGAGAGGCACATCTCTTTTGTTGTCAGGAGGAAAATAAAAAGAAAGGGGGCAAAGAGATAAACTGCGAGATTTGAGGTATATTTTTAAACACAAATGAACAAGGAAACAGAAATATACTTTTGCTGTATATTAATTTTTTTAGGAATAAAATTTAACCTGTAATTTTATAAAAATATATCCAGGGATTTTATTTCCAAACGTTCAAAAAAAAAAAAAAAAAAAAAAAAAAGGATGAGAAATAGTGCGATTACTCAAACAAAGAATGAGAAATGCAAAAAATAAATAGATTAATAAAGGCACTAGAGATTATATGTTTCTGTATTTTTATTTATTTTATTTTTGATAATTGTTTTAAACATTTACCACACTTAATGAGAACATGTCAAACATAATACGGGACTGGCAATTCAGTTTATTATTAAATGAGCAATACTGAATATGAGAAAAGAGTTTACTTATTTTGGTATTTACCATTTTTTTGGAAATAAATTGTTTTGGCCTCATAAGGTGGAGCTTGGTCCACCTTATGAGGCTAAAGTGATTATTTAATTAAACAGGATGGAAAATATTGGGTGGGCACTGCCCCCCTATAAAATTATTGTAGGACAAGCTGCAACTTGCCCCCCCTATAAAATTATTGTACGACAAGCTGCAACTTGGCCCCCCCCCCAGTAAAATTATTGGAGGGCAAGCTGCACCTTGCCCCCCATAGTGAGCACCTATTATTATACTCCAAAGAGAGTACCCATTAGAGTACTCCCTTTAGAGTACTCGAATGGGTCTCTTAAAGTATTATGTTAGTATGACCAAGCAGTCTTTTAGAATAAGATTTGAGCACAAGCGTGATGTGAAACAAGGTAAACCAACAACAGCTTTACTACAACTTAAGGGTCATTCCATGTCAAATCACAGATTTTTTTTGCAAAATGTAACCCACCGACTCAGATTTTAGTGAAATTTGGCAGGTAGATATACCCGATAAAGATATGGGAAAATCCTAAGTTTCAGTTTTTTAAACCTCATAGTTTTCAAAATGCAGTGCTCCAAAATTTAGTCAAACACCCACTTTTGCAGCTGTGCAGTAGCATGCCACTTTTTACGTAACATGCTTTAGTTTGTGTGCTACTGAATTTAGGAGAATGAAACTTTGGAATCACATGGAAAAGGGTCCCTACATATTGAAAACACTTTTCATTTTTAAAACACCAGTTAAGTGAGCACCACCTACTGGTGAAGTGAAAAATTACAGCAAAATTTAGACATTTTATGGGAGGCTCTGTAGAATATTGCCCTGGCATGAGGAAGATAACTTTCTTTTTACATTGATGTTTAACTCATCCTATAACATATTTGAAAAAAAAAAAAAATGGTTATCAGCATATTTTCTCAGATGGTTAAAATTATCTGAATTTCATAGAGGGCTCTCCTTCGACAGTTCAGCCATTTTGTTCTACAAACCTGACCCAGCGTTTTGGATTTTGCTGAAAATTAGCATGCAGGTTTACCTAACAAAGCTGCAAAACACTGCAAATTTTTTATCTTCCACATTCATAGTGTCAGAGATACAGCACTCGAAAGTTAGGCCTAACCACTAGTTCAACAACAAACTGATCCTGTTTCAACTTGTGGAGTCTATTATATGGTACCTTTTAAGTTGGAAACATGTGTACATGTACAGTTACTGAGTGCAGTGCTGGCTCTTAAATCCAAACATTTAAATACTTTTTATTTAAGCGTAAGATTCATAAGGAGCTCGGTCCTGTAACCACAGTGCTCAGTATGAATAAATGCTGTTATTAACAGTTAATTAAACTGAAGTGATGAGTAAGAAATAGAATCATATGTTTAAAATAAGTGCCATTTTTCAAGTAGCTGTAAAAAAAAACCACCTGCAAAAATCAGTTGTTTTTAAAAATTAACTACAATTTGCCTTATCCTGAATCAATGGTGGATTAAGTTATATTTACCTGCATATTAATATTAAGTTGTTATTCATTCCTTGCTTGAATGTTATAATATTCAGTTACACTTATAACAGATGTTCTTACAGTTTATTCTGATGCATGCCTCAGTGGGAGTTTTTCTAACTGTAGGGAACTTTTTCTGTGCTGCACACCACTTAATCTGAACAGCTTTTGTGTCTTCTTTACGAAAATAATGTGCTCGGGCCGCGCCTGTTGTCATTGGGGGTTGCACTGTACACAATATACATCTGCTGCATAGGCACATAACAAATATCATAATGAAGTGGCCAGTAAAATGACTTTGCAGGACCATGTGGATGCATAAACTTAATTTTCACGTCTTCATCCTTTTCAATATCACTAATCATACCAAAAAAACAGTTATTATGCATGCTACATAGCATTGAGTGTGCAACTGTGGCCGATTTATAAGTTCAGTGCTACTTTTGAAGTTAAATATCAAACAGTATTTGTCATTTCTACTTATCCTCTTCATTCCTATGGTATTTGATGAAAGTGGACAAAAATAGTGAAAACTCCTGGTTCCTGGAATAACTGATGTTTCTAAAAAAACGTTCCCTGTAGGTTGTTTCGTACAATTTCAATTTCAGGCTTTGATATAAAGTGGAACTCAATGTTTTTTATGTTTGTAACAGAAAAATTAAAGGCATCCATCGGTTTTGTGATTTGAATTTTGATAAGTCGTTGCGAGCTTGCTCTGCTTACAATTCGCTTCACTGTACCACCAATACCATCACAAGCTGATTTCCCGTGGCTAGTGGCAAAAAATGACCATGATGCAGATATTGCAAAATCATTTTCATGCTTGCACAAATTCAAAAAATTCTTGCGATTTTTATATTGTGCTGCACACCCATCTGTAAAATAGTGAACCTTCACAACTTCTGAAAATTTATTCTTGATGTACTGCATTGTTGTTTGTTGAATTCTTTACACCATACAAGCATCGTGGTCCAGATTGTCAGAAAAGAAGCAGTGATTGGAGATTTCAAGCAACTGTCTCTCACCTCTTGTGTACATAATAACTGGGTGAACTGTGCATGCCTCTGATGTCCAATGATAGCCTTGTGCCTCATCTTGTATGACAAATGAGTAGTTCTCACTGAAGTCCATAAGAACAATTGCCATGTCTGGCATAAGCATTTCTTTCAGTTCCTTTAGAAACCTGGATTGTTCCTTTGCAATGTATGCATGTGGGATAAGTTTTTCCATCTTTAACAATATCATTTGCATAAAATCTTTCATTGTTAAAGTTTGTTTAATTAATTCTGTTCTTCCACTTGACACCACTGACTGAATTCTATGGTATCATTTTCATCATAGTCTTCAAATTTTGCTATCAAAAAATTTGCTAAGTTATCTGTAGATGGGCAGTTTTTGCAGTGTCCGTGCATGCAGTTACGATCTTTCAAGTCACAAACCATGTAACCCATTAGTGTTTCATATGATTCCTTGAATTGAGCAGCATTCAGAAGTAAGTATTATAATATTTTGATGTATAGTGCACACACATATAGAATGACCACCAGCACCAGCTAAAACACACCATTTTGGTCTTACACTGCAAAATTTTGAAAATGCAACCTTTCTGTCAGGGATATTGCTTTTTAAAAGAGCTATACAGTTCTTTAAGATTGCACAAAATTAGCCTCTTCTGCACATGCTGATTTCTTCTGATGCTTACAAAATCCTTCTTTTCTGACATCTGCCGAGAAGTATCATCTTCATAAAATTCCTGAATTAATTGCAATGTTTCATTGCTGAGTTTTTTCCCTATCCTTGGTTCTGGTAGTGACATAATTCCTGTTTTCTTAATCAGTTTTTTTTAAATTGTCGCACTAGATATTCTGACACCTGAAAGTTTCAATAATCATCTTTTGGGACCAGGATGGAGGTGCCATTGTTAGCATTTGGATTTTTTTTTTTGCCTGTTCAATGTGGGAAGTTTCTCTTTCATCAGAGCCACAAGCTTATCTAAATCTTTGGCCTTTTGCTTTGTTGCACTGGTCTCAGGGGTATCTTCATTTTCAGAGCTTGAAAAATCACGTTTCAGTACATGGGCAACTTTATGTTTAACACTTGATTGTATTTGTTTTATTTTCCTTTTTCTATATGACAATCTTCTGTGCTGTGGTACAGAATGCAGCTTCAAAGGAGAACAACCACTATTACTCATGCCCATATCGATTTCGTCCAGTGTTTGTTCTTTTTTTACTGATTCTTATAGTAGCGTTAATACATTGTCACTTGTGCTTTCACTTTCATACTGTGCAGCTGTGATGTCTAAAGCAGATTCAGAGCTTGCTTCCTCTAGTCTCATAGCTCAATTTCTACAATTACAATAGATCTTCTGCCCAGGTTTGACATTAACATGTTTTTGCATAAATTCCTTTGCTAATCGTAGACTGATCATCCTTAGAGAGCTTCTTACAGATTTTTTATGAACTTGAAATGGAGTGGCGCATGATTTTTGTTGTTCCTTAAATTTTGTTTTATAGTAGTATTCATGATGAAAACATAATGCCACAATACTTCCACAGTCTGCTATTTCAGCTCTTAAACACAGTATTTCCTTATCAACTTCACTTATCTCCTCAACTCTTTTCAGTCTCCTTTGTGACACATAGCATGTTTTGTGACATGGTGTTTGGGTCAACTGCCCAACACTGCAGAGGTTTTGTTGATCCATTACTAATTAAGTAAGCAGTAAGAGAATATGTACAAACTAAGAAAAATTCCCCTCTCAGCAAAAGAATGGTAACAGTTAACTTAAATCTTACTCTCTCAGCAAGCTAAAACTCTTAACTGAAAGGCAAACCAAAGGGGTTGGTCATGACCAGGGTACTAGTGAAACAAACTAAAACAAAAGAAGATCAAACTAAAACCTCATTGGCTTGTTAGCTGAAACCAAAACCAAAACTAAACTTTGATTGGCAGTTGGAAAAACCTAACCAAAACTAAACATTTATTAGCAGTTGGAAACCAAACCAAAACTAAAAATTGCCTGTCAGTTGAAAACCAAACCAAAAATAAACATTACCTGTCAGTTTAAAACCCTACTGTTACTGACTGCAAGTTTAAAACCCAAAATAAAACTCCTTTCCCTGAAACATATTTCAGAAAGTTCTTATCTTTCAACATTTTCTCTATCCATATCCCCTTGTGATGATTAAATCAGCTGATAAAGCAAACTTATGATATGTTGAAATGTGTTCTCTGCAATGCTAAAAATGGTTACTCCTGTTGATGCTTTGTGCACTGATACACTGAAAAATTTATTTCACATAATGTTTCAAAGTAGTTAAAAATTAGTCAGTGCTTAAAAATTTCTATTTGATTTTGTTTCACTTTGTCAATTGTAAAAAAGGGGGAAAAAACTGCAGATTGAGTCCAAATTATTAGTTATTAAGAATATCTAGGAATTTATTTTTTCAACTATAAGGAATACATTTAAAAATAGTTAGCCTCTAAATTTTATTTGGAAATTTATCAAAACTGGAAAAAATCCTTGTAATCATAGTATACAAGAAATTACTTTTTTTTTTTTTTTTTTTTTTTTTTGGGATCTTGTTGCTACCTAGCTAGCAATTTATTAACAAAATTACATGTTTGATTGTTCTCAAGGTGTGCTAAAGGGTAACAAATTGGAAACTTGAAATTTTATGTAAAAAATGAACAAACGATTTCTTTTCATTTTTGCAGAGGTTCTCACTCCTCAGCATGTGAGAGTAACTATATCTTGTGAACACACTCTCTCTCTCTCTCTCTCTCTCTCTCTCTCACACACACACACACACACACACACACACACACGCACAAAGATTTAAGTTGAAAAGCTGCCACATGATATGCTTCATCATTTGCAACAGGATCAGTTTGCTGTTGAACGAGTGGTTAGGCCTAACTTTCGAGTGCTGTATCTCGGAAACTATGAAGGGGAAGATAAAAATTTCCAGTGTTTTGCAGCTTTGTTAGGTAAATCTACATGCTAATTTTCAGCAAAATCCAAAACAGTGGGTCCGGTTTGTAGAACAAAATGGCTGAACTGTCGAAGGAGAACCCTCTATGAAATTCAGATAATTTTAACCATCTGAGAAAATATGCTGATAACCACCATTTTTTTTTCAAATATTTTATAGGATGTGTTAAACATCAATGTAAAAAAAAAAGTTATCTTCCTCATGCCAGGGCAATATTCTACAGAGCCTCCCATAAAATGTCTAAATTTTGCTGTAATTTTTCACTTCACCAGTAGGTGGTACTCACTTAACTGGTGTTTCAGGTAAAATGAAATGTGTTTTCAATATGTAGGGACCCTTTTCCATGTGATTCCAAAGTTTCATTCTCCTAAATTCAGTAGCACACAAAGTACAGCATGTTATGTAAAAAGTGGCATGCTACTGCACAGCTGCAAAAGTGGGTGTTCGGCTAAATTTTGGAGCACTGTATTTTAAAAACTATGAGGTTTAAAAACTGAAACTTAGGATTTTCCCATATCTTTATCGGGTATATCTACCTGCCAAGTTTAATTAAAATCCGAGTCGGTGGGTGACATGGCCTCGTTGATTTGACATGGAATGACCCACAAGTTAAAATCAATGCTGCTATCCTTAAATGGGATGAAATCAGTCTATCTTTGTACCATTTAGACTGATCTTGGAAGTGGTCAAAAAAAAAAGTTTTGTCTCCAAGGGTGATGTGCTGGGCAACAGTAGCACAACACAGCAGCAACAAGGGCCTCTATGAATCTGAGGAGCTGAGAAAAACTTTAGCTCTGGTGTAAATTTTGTTTGAGGTATCTGCTAGTTCTGTGTTACGTTTTAAACCGAGACTCCAACTCACTGGGTTTTGTTCTAGAACCTTTAGGTGGAATGACCAACTGGAAGCTTTGCTTGTGGTCTGAGCCTCCACATTAGTGTACTTCTGTGCTTTTCATGATTCAGAAAAAAAAAAAATTGCCTGCTATTTTGATGATGTCACTGAGTGCTGGGAAGTGATGAATAACATTGCTCTTTTGAGTTAGGCTTAAGGCCTACTCATTGCATGTGGGGTCAGTCGTTAACACCAAGTGTGTGTAAGGCTGGGAGGCAGGGTTAATGTTTACCATTTAGTGCACATGAATAAGTTTATGTTGAACTTTATTGTCCCATGCATAAAAACAATAGTAGAAACTGAAAGAATTCACTCATCAGTATAAATAAAACTGAGGTATTTGTAACATTAACAACAAAAAGTTGAGAATTTGTTCTTTAATAGCTGTAGTTGTTACAAGTTTTTTTATTCAGGGGTAATTTAATTTTTTTAACTGTTCATAGGCTGATGATCCTTTAAGTGAATATCGTCCTTCCCGCAAAGAAGACTACAGAACCGAACGTAGAAAAAGTATAATTTCTCCTGATAGATTAGATCCATTTGCTGATGGTAAGATCAATATATGATGACCTTTTTCTCTTGTGTGTGTGTGTGTGTTTGTGTGTGATGTGGTATGGCAGTCCCTTGTTTTATCCTACAATAACATTTATCCTGAGATGTATCCTAAAAGTGACTGACTAATTAAACTTGCCCCCTGCAAATGTCCGTGAACTTTTTAATGTTATGAGGAGAAGGCCATTCTTTCACACACTATACAGTCTCTTTTCAGAAAAAAAAAATATATCCTTAATTTATTTAACTTCATAAAACTCCAGTTTAATATCAGACTCTTTTAGATCCTTCTTAATATGTTTCTGAAGTACTTAGTTTTCAGCTGACAGTTTTAATTTCACACTAAGTTTAATGCAAAACTTTTTTACATGCCTTGCTTGCATTCAAAAGAATCGCATATAGGAAATGTGTTGAAGAAAAATCATAGATTACAGTTTGCGACACTGTCTTTGTCTTAAGGTAATATTTAAGAGAAAGGAAAAGTGAGAAAGCAGATTCATCTTGTCATTAGTAGCACATAGGCATCACATTTTCCTCTGTTTCCCAGGTAGCTACTACTTGAGAAAACTTGAAAATTGCATAACCTTGGTGTGGGAAGTGAACCCACTCCACCCAATTTCTGTTTGAATATTTGGAAATCAGGAGATGCAGTTCCAGCTTCCGAAGGATGTAATTTCCAAGTTTTCTGAAGAGAGAGCTACAGGAGGAACTGTGAAATATAAAACACCTACATGCCGGCAGCGACATTCATTGTGCCTTCTATGCATTTGCAAAGAAATATTTCTTCAGGGAGGATTCATTTTTCATTGATAATCGATTTTATTGTTAGAATAGAGCATTAGCTGTCCATGCTTGCACCAGTTCAGGTAAGTTTAAACTACTGATCATCTGGTTGAAATCTTAAAATGTGCAGGCTGGAATATTCTATTGAGTAAAATTTGCCAAAATTAATAGTGATTCTACATATTTGATGTAGTCTTAAAGATCTGCATATGGGATCTGAGGCTTCCTGCTCTTGGTGACAGTCATTTGGCTTCGTATTATATCTTAGGCTTCCTGCTGTGATGATTCAATGATTTGGCTTACTGGTGAGAGTTTGTAAGTGATCTTAGGCTTGTGAGACAATGATTTGGCTTACTGGTTAGAGTTTGTATGGGATCTTAGTTCCTGCTCTGGTGAGACAGTGATTCAGCTTATTGGCGAGAGTTCATATACTGTAGGATTTTGGGCTTTCTACTCTAGTAAGATGATGATTTGGCTTACTGGTGAGAGTTCATATGGTATCTTAGGCTTTCTTCTGTGGTGAGACAATGATTTGGCTTACTGGTTAGAGTTTGTATGGGATCTTAGTTCCTGCTCTGGTGAGACAGTGATTCAGCTTATTGGCGAGTTCATATACTGTAGGATTTTGGGCTTTCTACTCTAGTAAGATGATGATTTGGCTTACTGGTGAGAGTTCATATGGTATCTTAGGCTTTCTTCTGTGGTGAGACACTGATTTGGCTTACTGGTGAGAGTTTGTATAGGATCTTAGGCTTCCTGCTCTTATAAGACAATGATTTGGCTTACTGGTGAGAGCTCGTATAGGATCTTAGGCTCTCTGCTCTGATATGATAACAGTTTGGCTTACTGGTGAGAATTGGTTACCAATGCTAAAATAATTTGCAGTTTTAAATTTTGTTTTTATATCATAAAGATATGGAGTAAGAAGTTAAGTAATAAAATGGAGAGGAGAGAAGGAGCACAACACTGTTTGCATTTATGCGAGAGGTGCAGAAGATGCCATATTTGCTTTGAAATGACTTGTGAAGTAAGAAAATCTTGATTGAGCATACAATTTTTAAACGTGAAGAAAGCATACAGTACAGTTCCTGGGAAGGAAAGAGGGTATTTCATATCAAATTAACACTACTTATAACCTCACCTGTAATTTTAATGATTTTTTGATCACTTGCTGTGGAAAGTTTGAAATGAATGCGTGCAAAGTTTTATATTTGTGTGACACTTATTTCAGGGTGTCATCATCAACCATTCTGAATCTATGGCTGGGTGAAAGTCTTTCCAAGCCTCGTCTTAGACTGTTGAGATCCATTATGTTCCATGTCACTCCAGCATACTTTCAAATTTTATTTGCCCATAACCCATATGATCTGGGTGTTTGCTCGTCCCTTGGTATGGAATTTAACATTTCAGTTGCCCAACGGTGGACATTTAAAAATTTTCAAGTTATGTAAAAGTAAATTCAAACATTTACCCACACTATGACCTCTTATTATCATGTTAAACACGCAAAAAGCTGTTGTTCATCTCAGGAACCCAATCAAAGTACTAAGTAATATCTTTTAAAAAACATTTAATTGTTACAAATTACTATTAAGAACATTTAAATTAATTCTGAAAATTGTCACTAACTACTCGAACTAGTATAACTATACTAGTGATCCAAATTTCTTGGCATAGAATAGAAAAGCAACGCTTCCAAGCCTTTGCGCCTCAACCAGATGGCTTTCTCAACAAAAGAAGACAGCTGTCTACCTTCCTTGAGAAAGCCATATGGGTGATGTGTGAATGCTGATTTTACATCATTTACATATATACAATTCATGCGTTGCCTCTATTTTACTAAAACATTTGACCCATAAAATTGCATTGACTGTTTAAAACGAATTATTAAAAAAAAACCCAGAATGAATGCTCTTTTGTGCACTTCACTCTCATTCCCCGACTCACGCTGGCATAACCTCATTATTGTGTTAAGCCTTTCATTTCTCACGGGGAGCAGTTTCAGAACATCATTACATTCCAACAGACATAAAATCTCAGTCACGTTTGTCTGCTGACATCTGTGATGACAAAATAGAGTTTACCCACATTCAGATGTAGGGTGTGTGGCAATGGTGGCCAGTTCTAGCAATATGTCCAGCCTAATGACGTTTCAGCCTTCTTACTTTGATCGTGCTGTTATCCAATCTTGTCATTTTCTTGATCCATGGGTTCCTCTTCCTGTGTTTCTTGGTTACACTAAAAATACATTACTTTTTTCAGTTGTCCTCAGCCTCTGCATGTCCTTTTCAGTTAAAGTTTTTTTTTTTAAAAGGCATACAGAGACTGCAGACAACTCAAAGGTGCATAGAGAGATGCATATTTATTGTAACTGGGAAAAATAGAAAAAGGAACTTGTGGATTAGAAAAATGACGAGAGTTCATGACATCATGATCGAAGTAAAAACCGTCAAGAGGCAATGGGTTAGACACATGTTTAGAACTGTCCGCTGTTAGACTACTGAAACACTAGGCTGGATGCTGAGGGGCAGAAAAGGACCTACATGAGAGATGGTTGAAATCAAAAGAATGATTATTATATATGTTTTTTTTTTTACAATTCCAGATTTAAGTATAGTACTTTTCATTCCTCATTTCACACAGGCTGTTTGCTTACATAAGGGTTTCATAACTCAAATCTTTCACAGATATATGAGATGTTCACGAGCATATTGTTTCCAGAAATCAGATTACAGTACTGAATTGGTTTTAGTTCACAGTTCTGTATGTAATATTACAGCAAACTTGAAAATTGCATGACCCAGGAGTAGGAATTGCTGCCGCAGTGGTGTAAGCACTGACATCTGACAATTTGTCCGAGATGGGTCCAGGTTTGAATCTCAGTGTGGCATGGATGTTGTGTTTTTCTTATAGCACTGGTTCTCTCCCTTCCTTAGAACCAGTGGCCCAAAATTAGGGATGGACAACTGCTTATAGACACTAAGTTGCTCATGATGGTTGTTAAATCCCCAAATAAATAAAACAAAAGATATAAGAAAAAACAAAATGGCACAGTCGTGCTTTAGGCCAAAAGTGGTCTGGCATTATTGTGCAACAGCACACCACCTCTGCTCAGCAGCCTATGTCCTTTGAAGTGAATGGCATGGCACAACATGTCAAGAGTCTGACAATACCTTTCAGTTGTTACTTGAGTATTGATTATATTTTCTGATCTATCAGGAATTCTGCATGCCATTGTATTTTCATTCTTAATAAGCCTACCTTTATAAAACGATTTCTTTTTAAGGTATATTTCTTAACACTCTGCTGACCAGTCACGAGTATACTCGTGTTTGCATGCCCAAACGTTGCTGACCGGTCACGAGGATACTTGTGTTTCCAGTTACATTTGTTTATGCAGATTTCCAGTCTGAAAGGAATATAAGTCTTTAAAGCAGCATTTTGTATTGTATTCTTAGTTATCTTAGTTTAGATTGTGTTATCTCAGTTTAGGCTTTAATTGTAAGAAGTGCACATGTGCGAGATAAGCTGAAGCATTTCAATGCGCGCCTCGTACTTTGGCCAGCCCCTCTGTTCCTATTTGTTCAATCAGTATCCCTAGAGACGTGGCATGTAATAAGTCTGAATTCTTCTACCCTTATATTGTGTATGGTAAAAGTTTCAAAAATGTCGGTTTGTGGCAATGAATAACTTTTGAATGAAATATGTGCAGACACATTGTCTGATTGTCCTAGTGATTTTGATATATTGTGTAGTAGTGAGTTGGAAGATCATACTATATCAGAAGATAGTAATGAGTCTGTCATTAGACCATCGCGAAGGCAAAGAAGAAATGTGATAGTATCCAACAGTGAAAATGATTCTGAAGAAAAATGGATGAAAAATGACAAATTTCCAACCTTTGAAGGAGTACAAAAATATTTCAGGCGTAACTGTTCAACTTGGAAATCCACGACGTATAAGTGAAGTAGTGAATTTATTTTTTTATAATGGTTTCTTTGATCTAATTACTTCTCAAACCAACTTACACCGTCACCAAATGGAAAAACATCACAAAACCTCTGCTAAAACCTCGCCACGGACAGAAGTTACCAATAGGGATATAAAGAAGTTTCTTGGTTTACTTATAGTGATGGGACAAATGAAAAAGGCAGAATGGAAAGCTTACTGGTCAACTGATCCTTTAATTGAAGCACCCATATTTCCTAAAACTATGACCAGAATAAGATTTGAGCAAATCCTTACATTCTTTCATCTTAGCGATAATTCACAAGCTACATCTAATAATGACAGACTTCACAAAGTCAGACCTCTTTTGGATCACTTCATTCCAAAATTTCAGTCTTTATATGTACCAAAACAGCAGTTATCACTGGATGAAGCAATGATACCATGGAGAGGACGTATCAGGTTCAGAATGTATAATCCGGCAAAAGTAACAAAATATGGGATTTTAGTGAGGATGGTTTGTGAAAGTGAGACTGGCTATATTTGCAACTGCAAGATTTATTCAGGTGAAGGCAAAAAGTTACAAGGCACTATATTATCTGTCTTACGGCCTTTCTTTGGTGCTTGACATCATGTTTACCAAGACAATTACTACAACAGCGTGTCTACTTCAGAGATTTTATTGAAAAGCAAAACACTGGTCTGTGGTACTATAAGGGAGAATCGAGGCTTGCCAACATTACTCATAGACAAGTCAAAAAAGCTTTGAAGAGGAGAAATGACGTTCATGCGGAAATGATCCATTGTTATTGTTTTATGGAAAGACAAAACGCTCGTGCGTATGATTTCGACTATTCATGATGCCTCTATGAAATCAATGCAAAACAAAATAAAACCTACGTGCACAGTGGATTATAATAAGTATATGAAAGGTGTCGATCGAGCAGACCAGTGTTTGGCAAACAGTAGTATCTTGCGCAAAACTATAAAATGGTATAAAAAAGTAGCCCTCTTTTTTATCAATTGTGCCTTATTCAATGCATTTAAAATTTACTGCAATTATAATCTACAAACCAAAACGAAATACAAACATTTCCTGTGAGAAGTAGCTAGAGAATGGATAGCTGATTATTCAATTGAATGTGGCACAGAACCTGGAAGTTCTTCTGGTATCTCTAGAAGAGTTCCGTATAAAGATTCTCCTTTGAGGCTTTCAGGAAAATTGCAAGACCATATTTTAGACAAAATACACTATCTACCAACAAGTAATTGGACACCCCTGCAATCGACGATATCTGCGGTCCTGATACACGTCACGGCTGCCGCCGTTAAATATCGTGTGCGAAACAACAACGCAACCAGTCGTATGCAAGATGCCACGCAGTTCGGAGCTCTCCGATTTCGAGAAAGGTGTAATCGTCAGGTATCACAAAAATTGCCGATCCATACGTGACATATCCGGCGAGTTGAAGTACCCAAAATCGACAGTGGCCTACATGATTGGCTAGTGGAAGATAAGAGGTGACTTCAGAATGTGCCCCAACCCGGCAGACACACAAAACTGGGAGTTAGATACCGACGGATGCTGGCCAGAGAAATTCGGAAGAACCGCACCAAATCGATGGGCCACATCCGCGAGGAGTTTCAACAGGCATCCGGGAGTGTTCTTTCGATAAATACCATCCGTAAGGAAGCCCATTTGCTCGGTTATTATGGACGTGATGCAGCCCACAAGCCTTTGATCACCAAGTCCAATAGCGCTGCTCGGCTAACGTGGTGCAAAGAACGTCGACAGTGGACCTTTGAACAGTAGAAACAGGTTCTCTGGAGCGACAAATCAAGGTTCACTCAACAAATCAGGGTCTGGGTTTGGCGTCTGCCTGGAGAACGCCTCCTGCCGGAATGTATTGTGCCAACTGTGAAGTTCGGCGGCGGTGGAATTATGCTATGGGGGCGTTTCTCCTGGTATGGCACGGGACCCTTGGTCTCAATTTCTGGTAGACTCAACACCGAGACCTACTGCACCATTTTGGATGACCATGCACTTCCTACGTTGTGGCAGTTTTATGGGGTGGACCTATGTTACTTTCAGGATGGCAATACCACCTGTCATGTTGCGAGGTCCACCATGGCTTGGTATGGTGACAATGGAGTTAATCGAATGGACTGGCCTGCGCCGAGCCTGGACCTTAACCCTATCGAGCACCTCTGGGACGAGTTGGAGCGTCGACTTAAGGGTGCCCCCCACCGTCCGAAATCGGTAAAGGAACTGACCTGTCTTCTCCAAGCCGAGTGGAAGAAAATACCGCTAGCCGTTGTACAACGCCTGGTTGAGGGTATGCCCCGGAGGGTCACAGCTGTAATCGCTGCTCGTGGAGGCTCCACCAACTATTGAAGGTGAATAAACTTCGTTTTGCTTTGCTATCACAGGTGTCCAATTACTTGTTGGTAGAAAGTGTAGTTACTAGTGGGAAAAAATCCCACTAGAGTATGTAGAGTATAACGAAACTCGATATATTTGTAAAATGTGTTGTGTACCATTGCATGTAGGTAAATGCTATACGGTATACCATACCCGTAAAAAGTATTAAATATATGTAGTATGTTTCATTTCTACGCATGCTGTTGTAAAATAAAGGTTCTTGAAGTTTATTTAGATGTTTTCATTTTATATTCAACTGCGGAAAAATAGCCGGCTGCACGGGATAGTTTTGGCTTGAAATAGCCGGTCAGCAATATGTTAAGATACCAGTGGCATAATTTTTTTTTTTTTATATAAAATCCTATCACTTAGTGGATGCAGAAAAACTACCAGCCATCTCAGAAACTTTGGTTGGCCACTAAGGAGTAGGATGGGCTGAAAATGCACTTTTTTACCGATTTTCGAAATCAATTACTGCTGAGTGTGGAAAAGTTTTGTACCTTGGGTCGTTTAGTTTCTGTGTAAGTTTTTTTTTTAAATGGACAATGTCTTCCGGTGCCGCCGAGGCCTATAGATTCAGGAATTTGGACCATAAGAGCCATTTTTTTCCAAAAGAACAATTTTTTTGGAATTTCAAAATCATTTTCAGCTGAGTGCGGTAAAGTTGCCTCTTGGGTTGCTTAGTAAATTTGTAAATTTTTTTGAAATTGGACAATGTTTTCTGGTGCTGCTGGTGCCTTTAAATTCAGGAATTTCAATGAAGCATTAAATGGTCGATTCAACAAAAACGGACTTTTCGACTAAAATGACCTTTCCTGCTGAATAACTGAAATTTAAAGGCGCCAGCGGCACCGGAAGATATTGTCCAATTTCATAAGAATTTTACACATTTACTAACCAACCCAAGGGGCGACTTTACCGCACTCGGCTGATAACCAGAAACATTTTTTTTCAGGAAAAAATGGCTCTTTGTGGCCCAAATTCCAGAATTTAAAGATGTCAGCGGGACCGAAGGTATTGCCCAATTTCAAAATTTTTTTACACGGAAACAAAACAACCCAAGGGGCAACTTTTCTGCACTTAGCTGTTATTGATTTTGAAAATCAGTGAAAAAGATCATTTTTGGCCCACCCTACTAAGCAGCCCTCTGTCAATCATAGGTTGTGCACTTCTTTGCTTTGTAAAAAGCTAAAAAATAGTGCAATGATTATGATACTGTCCTAAATGTATCTAAGCTGTCTTTAGCTAAATAAGTGCCAGAAATTTTGCAAATGGAATAAAAAATAAAAATGCAGTTGAAAAGAGGCCTGTTTATAATAAAGAGCTGATTTGGAAGAAATCAAAAATGCATTAGCCATTTTATTTGTAAATATTGAAATTGAGACATTTTATTTAATAAATTAATGGTGCCTTAGCTTCACTAAGTCATTCTGTTTTCATGTATTGTATATTCAAACAATGGGCTGCCATGTGTATTTGTATTATAGATGTTGATGGATAACTGAACTTTAAAAAGCTTCGTAGAATTTTTGTTTTATCGCAGACTTTTGAACTGTGGTGTTTAAGATGTTTCTGATGATTATTATATTTGATTGGGATTTAATTGTGCTCAGTAATTGCATGTGCTTATTCTGGACAGATTAATAATAAAGTACTTTCTTTCAGGTGGAATTCCAAAAGTTGGTTCTTTATGGTAATTCTATTTGTTGGTGAGGAGTCACACAGATGGAACTCTTCCCTTCTGTTGCATTTTTAAATGTATAAAAACTCACTAAAAACAACCTGTTTTACCATTTCAGATCCTGTGGAAGCAGTTTTGTTTGACAAGATGTTAACTCCACTGCAATTTTGGCTGGCAACTTTTTTTTTTTTAAACAGGTGCAATATAATTTAAGCTGAGTTCACATGTGATTTAACATGTAAATTAATGGCTGTGTATATATTATGTTTTTTAGGATTCTGCTGTCAGTAGCAGTAGTTAATTTATATATATAAAAAGGAGATTGTAGATTAGTATTCTAATAAATTAGGCAGTTTTAAAACTTTTTAATCCTAGCTTCCGATTATGTGTATTTTATCATCCAGTAGGTTTATTATGAAATCACCATTGAGTTGCAGATAAGATTTTGAAAAAAATGAACCAAGTGGAAAAAGTCATTATGTTGCAAGTCAGAGAAAAAACAAAGAAAAAAGATATAGGATTTAAAAATCAGAATTACTCTGCATTCTTTAGAAGTTTATTATTTTTAGAGAAAACAGAGTTGTAGGGGTGCTTGCTGCTGTAAATTTCTGTGCAAGATTTGCAGCAGTAAGTACTCCTACAATTGTGGGAACTAATAATTCTGTGGAAAAACAGGAATTTTTCCTGTTGATCATTGTCAAATGAACACATGGTATTCGTGTTTCCTGATTTTGTAGCTGATTAAAAATGTACAGAAACAAATTAAAGGTGTTTCTGCTGAGGATTTAAGTATGATGTAGAAGAAAACCTTTACAAGACTGAATCTGAATTAAAATATGGAAATTTCATTAGAATGAACACTAAAAACAAGTTAGTAAAATCATGCAATGCATTGATTATGATACACTTTCCAACATACCAGAAATCATTACTCAAGTTATTACTCAAGTTATGAGGATAATGGCTGTGGAATAAATCTCGCACATGTGCCCTGACCTTTTCACCCCATTTCAATGATATTCAACATAATTGCTTCAGTATACTCCGGAACAACATACTAAAGTTTTGTCGTAATAGAAGTATTTTTAGTGAAGTTATGAGGATAATAGCTGTGGAATAAATCTCTCTCTTGTGCCCTGACCTTTGACCCCATTTCGATGATATTCAACAGAATTGGTTCAGTATACCACCAAAACAACATACTACAGTTTGTTGCAATAGAAACATTTTACCTGACCTTTGACCCCATTTGGATGATATTCAACAGAATTGGTTCAGTGTACCTCCGGAACAACATGATGAAGTTTTGTCACAATCGAAGCATTTTTACATAAGTTATGCTGCATAAGAGCAGTGGAATGTATCCTGCTCCTATGTCCTGACCTTTGACCCCATTTCGTCCATTTTCAATAGGGTTCCTCCCCAGGTTGTCTCCTACCATGTACTAAAATTTCATCGAAATCGAACCATTTTTACGCGAGTTTCATGCGGACAGACGGACGGACAGACAGACAGATGAACAAAGCTGAAGCATATACACTTCTTCAACCTATGGTTGGACAGTGTAAAAAAAAAATGGGGTTAGCAGCTCTGGCAGCATCACAAAAGTGACATATGGCATTGGTTAATACACTATGCGATCAAAAGTATCTGGACACCCCTTTTGAGTAATGGATTTTCCCATGTATGCCACATGCATAGCCCATACAGGTATAAAAAGATGCATGTCACCTGGCAAACATGAACAGTCATCAACAGGAGAAAAGACAGTATGGAAGAGCTCAGTGACTTTCATTATGGCGTTGTCGTAGGATGTCATCTTAGCAACAGGTCAGTTGGAGAAATTTCTGCCCTGCTGCAGCTGCCGCGATCAACTGTTACGATGTTACAGGGAAGTGGAAATGCCTGGGAGCAACAACAGCATAATGGTGATATTGTAAGCCATGTAAAATGACAGAGCAGGACTGCCGAGTGCTGAAGCGAGTGATGTGACAAAATCGCCTATCCTCAGTTGCAGCACTCATTGCCAAGTTTCAAATTGCCTCTGGAAGCAATGCCAGCACCATAACAGTTTGTTAAGAGCTGAAGGGAATAGGATTTTATGGCCAAGCAGCCTAACATCAGCAAGATCAATGCCAGATGTTAGTTGGAGTGGTTTAAAGCTCGGCAGCAGTAGGTTGGAGGAGTGGAATTGTGTTTTCTGGAGTGATTAATCATGCTTCACCATCTGGCAGCCTGATGAAAGAGTTTAATTATAGAAGATGCCAGATGACCACTACCTACCTGACTCTCTGTTGTGTCAACTGTAAAGTTTGGTGGAGGAGTCATCATACTCTAGGTCTGTTTTTCATGGTGAGGGAGGGTTCAATAGTTCCGGTGATTGGGAATCTTAAACAACACTGCAGTCTATAAGGACATTCTTGACAATTCTGTGCTCTTGCAACATTATGGCAACAGCTCCATTAAGGCCCTTTACCTACAAGACGATGACCCTGAAAATCTTTCCTAAGTACTTCAGTCATACTCCAGAATTTTTAAGGAAGCATTTTAGACAGAAGCCTATGTATAGTCATGTATGATTTCTCCCTGAACCAGACATCTCTGAATCTAAAATGACCCCTTAATTTTTTATGGCTTCTTCAGATTTTATTTTTAAATCTAGTTTTTATTGGCTTCTATGGGATTTTTAAAATTAGTGCTTGTTTCCCATTCTCCAGAATTTTTAAGGAAGCATTTGGCACAAAACTCTGTTGGTTGTTGTGTCCGTATTTTCCTGAATGCAGGACATTTTTTTAATCTAAGATGACCCTCTATTTTTTTAAGGTTTTTGCTGATTTTATTTTTAGGTAAAGTTTTCATTGGTTTCTATACAGTTTTTTGAATTATAGCTTGCTCATATAGCAGTGTCAGTGTTAAGTGTTGTTCTTCAGCACATGAAACATTAAATTTTATTTGTTTTTATTTAATATTAAGTTTCCTTGAAAAAATCGACTATACAGTGCTAATATAAAATGTGTGAAAACTTTCTTCAACAGTATGTGAAAAGATTATTATTGAGAATTCTCAATTTTTTTTTCTGTATTTTTTTTTTTTTTTACTATCCTGATCCTCTTCAATATCCTGTCATAAAATGACAGCTGTACCATCGAGAGTGTCAGAGATGCAGTATTTTTTAAAACCATCAGCTACAGATTCGGTACAAATTCTCTCTGCAGGCAGTCAGGTTCTATTCATTCAGCATAAAGATGAATAGCTTTTTCAGTTTGTTGCTTGTTGGTGTAATTGGCATAATTGCCCTCTAGGTTGCAATTATTATATAGCTGCCAAAGATAATTTTTAAATGTTAACTACTACATTTCATGCTTATAGTTGTGATGTCATCTGTTGAATCATTGCTGTGATGTGCTTGGTTCCTGTGTGAAGAAAAAATTATTCTTAAGGTGGACGTCGAGTAACTTTGCTTCCTGTACTTCCAATGGAAAAACTTCTGTACACATTTTCTTCACAATTAATGCATTCCCAAGGATGAAAATTTGAACGTCGCTTAAAATAGCTTCATATTATAACTTGTAATACTTAATATTTTCTAAAACATAACCATAATTATATTAAAAATCAATAACTTTTCCTTTGGTGGTGTTGAAACCAGAAAAAAGATGGCGTGACCTGTACTTTGCTGACGTCAGTAGACAAACAAATGTTGGATTGCATAATTATGGTTATGTTTTAGAAAATATTAAGTATTCCAAGTTATAAAATGAAGCTATTTTAATTGATGTTCAAATTTTCATCCTTTGGAACACATTAATTGTGAAGAAAATGTGTATAGAAGTTTTTCCATTGGAAGTATAGGAAGCAAAACTACTTGACGTCCACCTTAATGGTATTTTTGCATGTGATCATAGTAAAAATGATTAGTGTGTTACCCTGTCTGCACCATAATCACAAACACTAATTTTGCTTAAACATATCAGTTAGCACAACATACAAGTTGGGTTAACCTCACTCAAAAGTCAAATGTTATTGTTGTACTACTACATGACATAAAAAACATTGACAATATGACATAACATTGACCAGGTAAGTCAGTTTTTCTTGGTATTCGAATCCAGAATGACCTTTTGTTATCAGAATGGACAAACTGATGAACAAGATAAATGGATGAGAAGAATGGTTACGTAGCCGCCATCTGTCAGAGCAGTCTGAAGACATATGAGGGGTCCTAATATGTGCCAGCTGAAAATGCCCTACACCATAACAGAGCCGCCACCTCCGCCTGCACTGTCCCTTGTGGGCATGCGGGGGGATCCTTTGCCTCATAAGGTTGTTGCCACACCTGTAGTTAACTATCTGCCCGAAACAGTTGGTAGCGTGATTCGTTGGACCAGGCTACATGTTTCCAGTCATCTTGCATCCAATGGTGGTGTCCCCAAGCATAGGCAAGATGCACAGCATTGTGTCATTGGGTAAGCCGTCGGGTCTGGCACCCCATAGACACAGGGAATGTTGCAATGTCTGAACGCTGATGCTATTACTGGCCCCAGCATTGAATCGCACTGTGATTTGCGGCACTGTTGCATGCCGGGTAGATGTTATGATGCATATAAAGGTAATTTGATCACGCTAGTTACGTTACAAGAAAAGAAATTTTAGAAGAAGGTTCGTAAGTTGGGAGCTTTCGACCTTATCTTAGGTTTTCATCACGCCAATGGAGGACCAAGATTGTTTCCAGATTCTACATTTGAATTTTTCTATTTTTGTTGCCAAATCTTAGAATTGATCTCCAGATCATCGGGATGTAGAGAGGAGATTCGGAATTGCAAGTCATTGGGTTGAAAATAATTTCCAGGCTTTCACGGTAACGGAGGGCAAAACGATTGTCAAAAGAAGCAATTCGTTTTGCTTCGTTCCAGCGGGGAACTGCAGATGTTTCTTCCATTGTCAAAATAGACAAGGCTGTATTAGGGTTGGCTTTCAAAACATTTTTTTTTATGTTCTAAAATTATGTGGTTAATGCTCCTGTATGTGCTTCCAATATATAAGTTATCATTTGTATACAATGGAAGCACATACAGGAACATTAACCACAGAATTTTAGAACATAAAAAAGATGTTTTGAAAGCCAACCCTAATACAGCCTTGTCTCTTTTGACAATGGAAGACACATCTGCAATTCCCAGCTGGAACGAAGCAAAACAAATTGCTTCTTTTGAAAATCGTTTTTCCCTCCGTTACCGTGAAAGCCTGGAAATTATTTTTCAACCCAATGACTTGCAATTCCGAATCTCCTCTCTGCATCCCGATGATCTGGTGATCAATTCTAAGATTTGGCAACAAAAATAGAAAAATTCAAATGTAGAATCTGGAAACAATCTTGGTCCTCCATTGGCGTGATGAAGACCTAAGATAAATTTGAAAGCTCCCAACTTACGAACTTTCTTGTAAAATTTCTTTTCTTGTAACGTAACTACTATACTGTGCAAATTAATTGGAACAAAGTAAAAAATCACTCTTTTTTTTTTCCAAAACTATGCCTTTATATCATTTTATGCCTTGATATACAATGATAAATTACCTGTATTAGTATGAAGTATATCCTCCTTTAGCAGAAATGATCTCTTGAATTCGTTTTGGTATTGACTCCACTAATTGAGTGCACATATTTTTGACTTCGTAATTGTGGAACCACACTTTTATAGCATTCGTTATCATGTGTTCTTTGGTTGTACAGTCCATTTTACCTGAACGTCTGTTCAAAATATTCCACAAGTTTTCTATGGGATTTAAGTCTGGTGAATTTCCAGGCCAATCAAGCAAATGAATTTGATTTTACAGCATAAAATTCTTGACCAATTTCGAATTGTGACATGGGGCCAAGTCATGTTGAAATGTCCCTTCAAAAGTTTGCAAGAATGGAACAATCCTACGTTGTAATATTTCTACGTACTTGGCTGAATTCACCATACCTTGAACAGGAACTAAGCTTCCAGTGCCATTTGATGTGAAAAAAACCCAAAACATCTGTTTCAGAGGGTGTTTTACAGTTTGTTTGACATGATCAGGTCTTAAGGGTTCACAGTTGCTTCGTCTAGCGACATTTGCTGGGTAACCCTGCACAAATAAATGAGTTTCATCACTGAAAATTACTTTTTTCCAGTCGTCAGCAGTCCATGATTTATATTTTTTGGCCCATGCTAAACGTTTTATCTTCATTTTTGCATTCAAATGTTGTTTTTTCGTTGGTCTTCTTGCCTTCCGGCCAACTTCCAGAAGCCTATGGCGTACAGTTGAATAACTAACATCACAACCACTAGCCAATAAATCTCTTTGAAGGTCGGTGCTTGTTATTATTATTTTTTTATTATTCATTTTACTATTTCTGATTAGATATTTATCAGTTCGTGGAGTTGTTTTTCGTTTTCTTCCCCATTTACCTCTCCTTTTTGGAGACGATGATCCAGATGCATTGTATCGCATAAGCAGTCTTGATACACTTGATTTGCTTACACCAACTGCAGAAGCGATATCTCTCACTGCCATAGAAGTGTGATCCTTCAGAGCAATTATTTTTGCACGCTTCCTTGGGGAAATATCCATGCTTCAATACACGAAAGCAACACGTACTCACAGAGAGCAAAAACTAACATCCACCTTTCACACACGAAAGCTCACAACTGAAGTTGAAGTGCCCATTTCCTGTTTAAAACTGCTCAAACCACATTCTTACTATCAAGTTCTAACAGTCACGCCACCTCAAAGTGGGTTTCCGACATCAACTGGCGATCACATTACAATTCTGAGAATAAAATAGCTTGTCCCAATTAATTTGCACTGTATAGTAGCATGATCAAGTTACCTTTATTTGTTATTGTTGTTACGTGTTTTGCCCATCACGTCATGTTATGATGCATGCCAGACACTGCTGTTTGCGATCGTTCAGGGCTTTTCTATGGCTGCGCATGTCTTGCACTCTGGTTTTTCCCACTGAGTTTGTGTACTCCAGATACTCTCTTGAAATCATTGACCAGGTAAATCCAAGTTTTGTGGTAATTTCCGAGATAGAGTGACTCCTCTCTTGAGCACCGACTATTATACAACATTCGAGATCGCTTAAATCCTGATAAACTGCCATCTGAACTGTGAATGCTACTACCTGAGCTTTTCGGAGATATCTGCCTCTATATGTATGTCATTTGTGGATGATACTTCATTTATATTTACCTTATAGGTATGGTGGCACATAATGAAAATGGTAGTGCCTGTCCCGATTTTTTTTTTTTGGTACTTCAAGTATAGTCTTTCTCTTTGATGGGCCGAATATACTAGCATTATAATTATTAGAATAGCACATAACGTTCATTATCATTATTAACCATGGTGTCTTAAAAACATTTTGCTTCACATTGCACATCTGCACCACATTCTTGTTCCACTTATGATCAGAATGAGACTTTTTAGAAACTTCACTTAAGCAGTGCATCTCTCTGGCACACGTACAACTCCTGCGTCTCTTCCTTAGTACCTACCTTTGTATAATACAGATAATAATAATAAAAACAGATATTATTTAATATAGTTTAATACAATATACAAGGCTTCTCCGGAAAGTAATGAGGCCACTTTTCCTGAACCAATCAGAAAGGGCGGAGTCTCCGGGAGTGACGGGTGGCGGGGTATGTTAGGTAAATGATCGTTGTCTCGTCAGTTGGCTCTGAGCTTTTACAGAGTGAGGATCGCTTGCGAAGTGGACAGCTGTGTGAGCGGCGCGCAACGGTCAAAATGCAGAAGAGTGTCGAACAGCGATACGCTGTGAAGTTTTGTGTCAAACTTGAAAAATCCGCGACCAAAATGCTGTGATACAGAAAGCCTACGAAAAGGATGCTTTATCAAAAACACAACTGTTTCGGTGGCACAAAATGTTCACAGAGGGAAGAGACAGCAGGCAGCGTTGAGGATGAGACACGCCCAGGACAATGTGGAAAAGGTGAAAGCGGGTTTGGACTCTGACCGACGTCTGAGTGTTAGATTGGTAGCAGAGCATGTGGGACTCACGAAATCCATTGTGCATGAAATCATCGTGCAAGAATTGCAGATGCGGAAAGTTTGCACCAAATTGGATCTTAAGGTTTTGACTGATGAACAGAGGAACAACCGTGTGTCGATTTCTCGTGAGCTTGTGGACCGTGTGAGGGGTGAACCTGGTTCTTTGGAGAAAGTAATAACAGGTGATGAAACGTGGGTCTTTGAGTATGATCCGGATACGAAAAGACAGAGCTCAGAGTGGCACATTCCCGAGTCTCCTCGACCAAAGAAGGATCAAATGTGCAAATCGAAACTCATTGTCTTCTTTGATTGTAAAGGTGTTATCCATAAGGAGTTCCAACCACCAGGACAAACGGTCAACGCTGCATTTTACGTGGAAGTGCTTCAGCGGCTGAAGAACAGAGTTTCTCGCATCTGCCCGGAGATCACCAACACTTGGGTTTTTCACCAAGATAATGTGCCGAGCCATGCGTCGTTGAGAGTGAGAGAGTTTCTGGTGAAACACAATGGGGCAACGCTGCCCCAACCTCCCTACAGCCCGGACTTGGCCCCAGCTGACTTCTTTTCGTTTCCCCGGCTCAAATACATCCTGAAAGGACACCATTTTCGGACTGTTACAAACGTGCAAACGAGTGCTTTGAAAGCGACCCTCTCGTTCCCGACTTCCAGGCAAGCTACGCGGCGTGGCAGAACCGCTGGCAGCGGTGTATTGATGTTCAAGGATGTTATTTCGAAGAATTTTGATGTTACGTAAGTATAACTTTAATTAAACATCTGTTATTGAATGAGTCTCATTGCTTTGCGGACAGACCTTGTATACTCTGATATTTGCCCATCTTTCTCCTAATCAAGTTTAAAAGATGGAGTTACTTTTTTTCTAAAATTAAGGAACTTGTACAGAAAACTAGCGGATAATGTTTACCTTGGCATTCCTTTCTAGCGACAGGGACATTTCACGCACGTCCCCGTCGCTAGAAAGGAATGCCAAGGTAAGCATTATCCGCTAGTTTTCTGTACAAGTTACTTTGAAATATCGCATGTAAAAGAGAATAGTACAATAATTAGAGCTATATAATAGTCAGAATTAGAACTACTAAGTGGAATAAAATTAAGGAGTTAAAATGTATGATTCAAACTTTTGTATATTAATGATTTAATAATTTTGTTTTATTTGCTTGTTAAGTGTGTATATATTTTTTCCAGCATTTATTGTGATTGCAGATAATTTGAAATCCAAATATGTTGAGTCTTTGTTCATAAACATTTTATTTTGCCATGGTGGTGAATAAAGATTGTTATTCACGTTCAAGTAATTTGTGAATATAAAATATATATATATATATATATATATATATTTTGCATTTGCTTGGTTTGAAATCAAGCAGAAAATCCTAATGTTTATATGAGGAATATATGGTGTCTGATTGTACAATTTGAAATTTACACAGAAAGTACTGATAATGAAGAATACTTACAGGATTTGCTGCCCTTCCTCTCCTCGTTCCTGACAATGGTGGTGATATCGAGGAAAACAGACAAGTAGGTACCCTGTGGTGAGACAAGCTGGTGTCAACAAAAAAAAAAAAAAAAATGCTTTATACTAACTTATTAATCAAATTCTGTGCACTGCGAAGACTAAAGGATGTAGGGCAAAACATTAGATAAATATAAAATGCAAATGAAATGCATAGTGTATAATTGTTGTTGAATTTTTTAGGCCTGTTTGTTCTGATGTAGTCTGGAGTTGTGGGTTTCTAAGTTTTGGGACATTCTGTGGAAAATCACCCAATTTACAAAAAAATGGTTGCTGACACATTTAAAAAAAAAAAAAAATTCAGTTTTTATCTATCTTTGAAAGTCATATTTTTGAGAGTTCAAATTTTGGTTTTTTTTTTTTTTTTTTAACTAACCAAAAGTGGCCACCACAGAGAAGGAAAAATCACACCCAGACAACCTTTTATTATTATTATTATTATTATTATTGTACAAAAACTATAAATGGCACAGAACTCAATTAGTCCTATTAAAAAAATGGCACAGAACTCCAATTGGTCCCATTTTAAAGAGCACAGGCCCATCTATAAAGGAAATACATAAATTTTTGCTAAAAATTTATATTATAATGAGGAGAAATCCTTAACTCGAATTCAGGATTCAAATGGATTTTTTTAAATTATTTGATCCATTACAGTTCTTATAGGGGATAAGAAAAAATGGTATTTGGCTTATTTTTAGCCTACAAGGAGTACTTTAAGCTGAAACAAATAACTATTAGCTTATAACTTTATAACAACTTTACCCCCTCACCTTCATGTCTAAAGTTGCCAATTCAAAAATTGCAAAGTTTAAAGTTCTGTATCTAAAGAGTAGGAGGTATAAAAAATATGAGACTTTTATAAAATACTCTTCTGTGTGTTTACAGCGAGCTGCAATTCTGACATGACTAATGTTACACGAGAAATAGTAAAATACATGCAATTCAGGGATGTCTGATTTCTGTGTTAATAACTCGGATGTGTTTCCCACATAATATGTGAAGAATATTTCTTCCACACTATCCCTACTTGTTTTTTAAAGTACTTCGTTAGTTTCAGAAAGCCAAAATTGCAATAATCCCTTTCTCCTGGTCACATGTGGATCGAAAGCAGTCAGCTTACTTTGGCCTGAGGCCTTACACCACACCATGAGGCATTCTCTAAAACACATTACTTTCTGGGTCTTCTTGTCCTTGACTTACCGAAAAAGTTTGATGTACTGAGCAAAAACATAAAAATAAAAAAATATATACAGGGTGTCTACAAATGATTGGAGCAGTTTCGTGATTTTTTTGTGGCTGTAATATTAATAATATGCTGCTCGAGTTGGATGTTACCAGAAACGCATTGCTCAAATTTACCTTGGTCGCCGTGAGAGGGCAGTACTTGTCTTATAGTCGGTAAAATGGCTTCAAACAGTGAGAAAGCATTTGCTGTCCTCGAATTTCATGCTAGTCAGTCTGTGACAACAGTGCAATGACACTTTCGAACAAAATTTAGGGAAACTCCAACCAGCGCGAACTCCGTTCGGTGATAGTATGAACAGTTTAAAGCGACAGCATGCCTGTGTAAAGCGAAATCAACGGGTCGTCCATCAGTGCCTGAAGAAACCGTGGAACTGACTTGTTAAGTAGATGGTAGTTGAGAGCATGCTCAGTTACGTATAAAAGTTTTTAAGGCGAATATATTTCAGCCATTACTATGGCCTTCACCAGTGTGACTACCAGTAGTCGCTCTGATGTAAAGTTTCGTGATCATTACTATGGCCTTCATCAGTGTGACTACCAGTAGTAGCACTGATGTAAAGTTTTGTGATCATTACTATGGCCTTCATCAGTGTGACTACCAGTAGTAGCACTGATGTAAAGTTTTGTGATAATTACTATGGCCTTCACCAGTGTGACTACCAGTAGTCGCACTGATGTAAAGTTTCGTGATCATTACTATGGCCTTCATCAGTGTGACTACGATGTAAAGTTTCGTGATCATTACTATGGCCTTCATCAGTGTGACTACCAGTAGTAGCACTGATGTAAAGTTTCGTGGTCATTACTATGGCCTTCATCAGTGTGACTACGATGTAAAGTTTTGTGGTCATTACTATGGCCTTCATCAGTGTGACTACCAGTAGTACCACTGATGAAGGCCATAGTAATGGCTGAAATATATTTGCCTTAAAAACTTTTATATGTAACTTAGCATGCTCTCAACTACCATTTTCCTAACTTGTTTGTTAGTTACATGCATTGCCTACCACTCTTTTAGGAACTTGCGTGGTCAAGTTTCGTGCATAGCCGATAGAAGTCGATGTGCACAGTGAGTAGAGAACTGGATATTCCAAGATCAACCATTTGGAAGATCTTACGCCAATGATTGAAGCAGAAGCTGTACGTACCACTTGCAATTGCTACAAGCCCTGACGCCCGATGACAAAGTGAGTCGCTTTGAGTTTTGTTCGCAATTTCAAAGTTTTATGGAAGAAGACGATGTGTTTTCTGATAAACTTGTCTTCAGTGACGAAGCAACACTTTTTGTTAGTGGCAAAGTGAATAGGCACAATGTGCAAATGTGGGGCTTAGAAAAACCCCACTCCTTCGCGGAGCACATTCGAGATTCTCAAAAAATCAATGTTTTCTGTGTGGTCTCAAAATATAAAGTTTACGGCCCCTTTTTCTTCTGCAAAAAGGCCGTTACCAGATACGTGTATATGGATATTTTGGAACATTGGCCCATGCCGCAGTTGGAGACCGACAGTGTGGACTTCATCTACCAACAGGATGGTGCGCCGCCCCATTTCCACCGCGATGTTCGTGGATTCTTGAACACCAGATTGCGAAAGCGATGGATGGGTCGTGCTGGGAATGATGATCACCAACTGCTGTTATGGCCTATGGCCTCAACACTCCCCCGACTTAACCGCCTGCAATTTTTTCATGTGGGGTTATGCGAAAGACTCGGTGTTTGTGTCGCCTTTACCAGCCATTCTACCAGAACTGCGGGCTTGCATCATCAATGCCTTTGTTGACATTGATAGAGACATGCTAACTTGCGTGTGAGGAACTTGATTACAGAGTTGATGTTTGCAGAATCACTCGAGGGGGCATATCGAGCACCTGTAATATGCCCCCCAAAAAACTTTGTGTGCATAGTTACATGTAATTGTAAAGTTTCATGATCATATGTTAAATAATACACCTACAATAAAATCATGAAACTGCTCCAATCATTTGTAGATATCCTGTATATCATAAACTAAATAGATCAAGTATGTATCACAACATTTCCCTTCTAAAACCGTTGTTGAAAAAGACTGAAGATACAGGGCAAAAGCTGCCATGTTATACTTTTAATTATGTGTAGCTTAGTGTGAATTTCATGTGTTACTGCTTTTTTCCTAACAGATGCTTGTCTGGATCTTTGTCATAGTTTTTATCATGTAAATCTCCCAGAATTGCATTTGCTCATCCTGATGGTTGGGGTAATCTTCTAATATGTTTGTTCATATTACAAGTAGGCTCTGAACAGTGAATGAAACAGAATGTTTATGATATTCCTATGTCAAAATTTTTCACATCCTTAAGACTTTTGCAGTGCACATTTTTTAGTGTTCCATTTTTTAGTATGGTGTAATGTAATCTTAGAGGTAATGTAGAATTTTTTCTCGTAGATTATAAGGTAACTTTATGGATTTAGATTTTAAGGAGATAGCGTTTTAGATTTTAGATCCTAAGGATAGCTGATAGCAACATAATAGATTTTAAGGATAGTATTTTTATTTAATTTTTAGTTATTCATATTGAGGTGACTTTTTGTTCTCGGTATTTTTTTTTTTTTATGAGCTTTCTACATCAAAATATTTTACATCCTGAAGACTTCTACAGTGCATAATTTTGAATATTTCATATTTTAGGCTGCTATAAACAGTATTCTAGAGGTAGTGTTGAACTTTTTTCTTGTAAATTCTAAGATAACACTTATTTAAAATTTAAAAAAAAAAAATTGTTATCAATAGCAAAAGCATGTTCACATGTTCATTACTGCTGAAAGAAAAAAACCCTTGAAAAGCATATTTTCAGTATAAATATGTTTTGTGTAATCTCGTTAATTTATAAAATGTAAATGGAAGTAGACATGTGACTATGCTTTTTCCCTGCTACACACTTGAACATGTGTGTGAGTGATATTGAGATTTCTGGTTACAAATTTTTCCAGGTGGGAAGACACCGGATGCTCAGTCACGAACGTACCAGGTGATTTTAAGAGAGCAGGCACTGAATAAGGACCAGGTAAGTGTAATTAATTACTTTAATTTTTAGCATTTTTAATTATGCTGCTGGCAATTCGTTTCATGAATCTCAAATTGAGCAATGGAGAATTAAAGCTTTTGTTACTCAGATGTTTTGTGCCAAAAGAAGTTGAAATGCTGTGTATGATTTTATCATTACAATATTCAGACCTGTTTTGTTATCTGGATGCCGCCCTGGAATTGCCAGTTTTTGTCACATTCGGGTCCAAACCTGCAAATTCAGGTTTTCAAGTTTTAGAAGAATTTGAGATGCTTTGGACATTTCATTTCTAAAAATGCTACGAAATGATAACTAAAAGTTCAAGTTCCGTTTTCTTTGGGAATTCCAGTGTTTGATTAAAAACACTGCATGTCCGTGGGGATGGTGAATGTATACGATTTGTAACACCTTGAGTGTTTCTTTTGTTATCAAACAAGCTCTCAAGATAACAGCCTGCTGAAAGGATGGCTCGTTTTTCATTTTTTTTGAAAGTTGCATCTACATCAAATAATTTTATTATATTAGATTCGGTTAATCCAATGAGCTACTTTTAGAAATTGAGTGGAATCCGCTGTTGGCTTCAAATAAAACTGGTTCACATAGATTGCTCAATTAACATAATCTGAAATGTGATTGAAAAGATGCAAAGTTTAACTACACAAGCACTGGGGCCTATTTGTTGTGTAGCTAGCTTATATGTGCGTAATATATATATGTGTAAATATTCGTAATATGCATTACGAGGGGGTATCAAAAAGTTCGTACAATCACCAAGAAATAAAGGCCCTTGCAGGGATGGTTTTATCAGATTCGATGTACTCACGGTGCACCCGTGACACAGTGGCTCGTGAAAATCCCAGTGCCTGCACGACTTCCGAGATGGAGTGACCCATTCGTCGGGCCCCGACAATTTGCCCACGATCAAATGCGCTTAGATCCTTTGTCTTACCCATACTGCGTCGACTCTTACTGATTCCCGTCTTATCACTCCTTATATCGTCGGATCGCTGCATATGTCATGTTGTTTCTGTTTACAGCGCCACATTTGCATAACGCCAGCTGTCTCTTAATTCAATTGCTCTTTAGTGTATATTGGCACTGAGCTGAGTGTTTCAGGGTTTCTTGTGTCACCTCACAATCACCCCTGAATATTACACCAAATGAACAAATTATTATATACACCCTAATTACAATATGCAAAGCAGAAGTATCACATCCAATCATGTGGGACATTGAAACTGGTGATGCCTATAAATAGAGCAGGTCTCTAAGCAGTGTGTACCAATCATGGAAAAGTATTCACGAGTAAAATCAGTGATGTGAGTTTGACCTTAGTCAGATAGTAGCTGCAAGGGAGGCTGGTTATTCAGTCATCACAACTGCTGAGCTGTTGGGGTTTACCTATCAGAGTGTCACACGTGTTACCAAGACCACATGAAATACGAGGATAGATAAAAAAAAAAAAGGTTACAAGGGTCATAAAAAGTGATTGATTAACAATAGACAGAAAATTCAAAAGAGAATTATGAGGCATACTTGCCAATCACTTTTCCACATAATCACCAAATCTGTTCAGGCATTTATCGAAACGCATGACCAACTTGTTTAACCCGGCTCGGTAGAAATCATGTCCCTGCCCATTGATCCAGTTCTCGGCAGCTGTTTTCACATCACTGTCGGAAGAGAACCTTCTTCCTGATAAGTGTTCCTTGAATTTCGGAAAAAGGAAGTAGTCACTGGGCGCCAAATCTGGGCTGTATGGGGGGTGGCTCCAGACTTCCCACTTGAACTTTTTCAGCAATTCTTGAGTTTTGTGTGCAGTATGGGGCCTGGCATTGTCATGCAGAAAGATGACACCATCACTCAACATGCCAGGCCGTTTGCGTCGGATGGCTTCACATAACCTTGTCAAAGTGGCACAATAACGATCGGCAAAACCGGTAAGGCCACGCTACAGATACTCGATAAGGATAACACCGCATGCATCCCATAATATGGTTGCCATAACTTTACCGGCAGAGGGTGTAACCTTAAACTTCTTTTTCGTTGGTGATCCAGCATGTTTCCACTCCATACTGGCTCTTTTGGTTGTGGAGACGAAGTGATGAAGCCAAGTTTCATCCCCAGTAACAATGTGATCAATGAACTGCTGGCCGTCGGCATGGTAACACTGCAGAAACATGAGGCTGCACATCATTCGTGTGGCTTTCTGCTCCTCGAATAACGCACGTGGTACCCAGCGGGCACAAACCTTGAAATATCCCAAAACATCAGAAAGGATACGCTGAACGGTACCATAGCTGAGTCCCAGCTCTGACACCATTGCCCGCACAGTTACTCGTCGATCATTTTGAACCATTTCGTCAACTCGTGCTGTGTTGATTTCTGTCGTTGATGAACTTGGACAGCCGCTCGCTGCCCTGTTGCGGTTTTCCACATCCTCTCTGCCCGATTGAAAAGAGCGACACCATTTCGCTACGTGTTGTAGGCTGATTGCTTCTCCACCATAAACTTCCACTATTTGACGGTGAATTGCAGATGCGGACACATTCTTTGCCCATAAGAACTGAATTACGGCTCGCACCTCCAAGCGGGACCACTTTTCTAAATGTCTTGCCATTTCAATCGCTCTCACGCATCTGCGAACTTGCACTAACTTCCCAAACAACTGCTGTCAGACAACTAGCGCCATCTGTTTCCATTCTGGGCAACAAATGTACCCTCCACACTAATTACTTTTCCAATGCTGCTGCTTGTAACCTTTTATTTTTGGATCTATCCTCATACATATAAACTTTTAACCCAATGGGAGAAACGTGGCCATAAACATGCAATTGACTTTCGAGGTGGGTGCACACTGTCCCACTCATTACAAGGAATTGTATGGCTACTGCAAAGCTAGAGACTTCATCTACTATGGATTCTCCGTAGTCACTATGGAAATCGTCTGTCCACTACGGATTACGAAAAGCATTGGATATACTATGGAAATTGAAAATCTCTTTGAAATAACCTTTTAAATGATAGTTTATTTTCATGTTTTGAAGATTCTAGTATTCATTAAACATTTTTCAGAGTGTTTCTTGGATGTTTTCAATATCGTGGCATTTCTTCCGTGATCTTTCTCTGGTGATGTGCAGAGTTATCATGGCCCATGGAATCGTGGAAATGTCCTGAAATTTAAGTTCCCTTACCAGATCTTAGAAAGTTTAATTACAATTTTTTTTCATTGCAGAAAAAATAAATACATTTTTTTTTCATTTTTTAATTTTTTTTTTTTATGCTTTGAAGACTACCATGAACAACTTCCAATCTGTATAGGCATTTACTGTGTTTACTGTAAGATTCCCATTTGAACATACATTGTGTGCGATCTTTCAGGTAAACTAGGACAAAAATATTGGAGTTATTTAGTGTTTCCCACAAAAAGTATTCAATTTATGGACAATTATTTAAGCACAATTTTTTTTTTATTTGCGCTGTCAGTTTGATGCCCTGGCAATTTGTTTTTTTTAACCGAGTGTGTAATACAAGTTTATTCATTACTACTGAAAAACACTAAAAACTACTGATTTTTGTATTTTTCACTACTGGAAAAAGCTAAAAACTGTGGATTTTTTTAGTGTTTTCAACTAGAAATTTCCAATCAGGGTTAGAGTCTCTGCAAAGCAGATAACATCAGAATTTAATGAGGGCACACCCACAAGCTTATGGATAAAGATTATTCATCGTACCATGGAAAAAATATGTTATGGCAGTAACCACATCCACTTGTTGTCCCCACTGTTAACTATAAGGCACCAAAAGATTAGGCTGCAGTTTGCAAAGCCTATAGCAACTGGAGTATGGAAGATTGGAAACATATAATCTAGTCTGGATAATCATGGTTTCAATGATATCATGCTGATGGGAGGGTGCATGTCTAGCTTAAACCAAAAGAAGGAAGAACTGATCTTGCCTATTTGAGGTAATACAGACAGGTAGAGGTGGTGTAATCATTTGGGGTGGATTTATGTGGGATTACTTGGGGCTCCTCGTACACATCAAGACCTCAGTCACTGGCACAAAATATTCGAACTTCTTGCCCACCATCTACACCTGTCCGTTACGATTTTCTCTCTGCTCCGTGATGCCGTCTTTCAACAGGACAACACAACACTGCATACTTGCCGAGCGGCGACTAATTGGCTGCAGGAGCATTCAGGTGAGTTTACCACACCTGGATGGCTCCGTCGATTGCCGGACCTCAACCCCAATTGAGCATTTGTGGGATAAATTGAGAAGCTTCTTCAAGCCAGGCATCCCTCACCAGCAACGGTGGATGTGTGAAACCCAAATTTCCCAGCGGCAGTACTCGAACCCACATCCTTTGGCTCCAGAGCCGAATGCTTTCCCAATGAAGCTACACAGGCAAGGGCTTATCACTGCTACTTGCGGCTTTAACATGCGTTTCACCTCAGTAGTACATCACAGATGCTCTAAGACAGGCAATCTTTGCTTTACTGTGGCAATACCACATTCATGTTTTCAACACCTGATCGAGTCCTTACCAAGAAGTCTGGCTGCTGCTGTTAGGGCAAAAGGTGGAACAACACAGTATTAGGTAGCTATATACACTATCTACCAACAAGTAATTGGACACCCCTGCAATCGACGATATCTGCGGTCCCGATACACGTCACGGCCGCCGCCGTTAAATATTGTGCGGGAAACAACAACGCAACCAGTCGCATACAAGATGCCGCGCAGTTCGGAGTTCTCTGATTTCGAGAAAGGTGCAATTGTCGGGTATCAAAGAAATGGCTATATATCCGGTGAGTTGAAATACCCAAAATTGACGGTGGCCTACGTGATTGGCAAGTGGAAGATAAGAGGCGACTTTCGGAATGTGCCCCGACCCGGCAGACCCACAAAACTGGGAGTTAAGAGACCGACGGGTGCTAGCCAGAGAAATTCGGAAGAACCACACCAAATCGACGGGCCACCTCCGCGAGGAGTTTCCATGGGCATCCGGGAGTGTTCTTTCGATGAATACCAACCGTAAGGAAGCCCATCTGCTCGGTTATCGTGGACGTGTTGCCGCGCACAAACCTTTGATCACCAAGTCCAATAGCGCTGCTCGGCTAACGTGGTGCAAAGGACGTTGACAGTGGACCGTTGAACAGTGGAAACAGGTTCTCTTGAGTGACGAATCAAGGATCACCCTCTACTGTTCGGATGGCAGGGTCTGGGTTTTGCGTCTGCCTGGAGAACGCCTCCTGCCAAAATGTATTGTGCCAACTGTGAAGTTCGGCGGCGATGGAATTATGCTATGGGGGTGTTTCTCCTGGTATGGCACGAGACCCTTGGTCGCAATTCCTGGTAGTCTCAACGCCGAGACCTACTGCACCATTTTGGATGACCATGCGCTTCCTACGTTGTGGCAGTTTTACGGGGGACCCATATTACTTTCAGGATGACAATGCCACCTGTCATGTTGTGAGGTCCACCATGGCTTGGTATGGTGACAATGGGGTTAATCGAATGGACTGGCCTGCACAGAGCCCAGACCTTAACCCTATCGAGAACCTCTGGGACGAGTTGGAGCGACGACTTAAGGGATGCCCCCACCATCTGAAATCGGTGAAGGAACTGACCTGTCTTCTCCAAGCCAAGTGGAAGAAAATACCGCTAGCCGTCGTACGCCTGGTTGAGAGTATGCCCCGGAGGGTCGCAGCTGTAATCGCCGCTCGTGGAGGCTCCACCAACTATTGAAGGTGAATAAACTTTGTTTTCCTTTGCTATCACAGGTGTCCAATTACTTGTTGGTAGATAGTGTTTAACAATTTGGTCATTCAGTTTACTTCTGTCGCCAGTAGAAAGCATTGCTTTATTGGCAAAAATGTCCATTTTTCTGTACTATGATAATTTCACCATCTGATAACTGTGTTGTATCCAATGTCTTTTATTTTGTTCAGCAAGATATGAATATTTTTGGGCTTATTTAATTTTGTGTGCCCTTTCTTTTGTTGGAATTCAGTCATGTCTTGTAAAAGAAGGAGCCAGTAGGTTAGGCAGTCCATAAGTTTCTGAGGTAAGTTGACTTTTGGTTTAGTCCTCATCACCCTCTAAGGAAAAAGAATCCTGTTCCCCTTTTGGTGCCTTAAAGCAGCAGTCTTCAAGGCTTTTTGATTCGTGGGTTTCATGACAAAATGGAATAGGATTGGTGGGCCACGTGATAAAATGGAATAGGACTGTTCTTCAGGAAGATGTTTTGACGTCTGTAAGTTCTGTTTTACACATTCTGTAAAGTGGATACAGTCTGTGGTGGTGCATTAACTTATTCCATTAAAATATAAATCGGTTAAAAGTCCTAAAAATGTTACTCACGGAAGTGCGTGTTCAGTCCGCCATCAGTAGTTATTTCGTCATAAGTTGTACCCTACCAAGTAGGGTACAACTTATGACGAAATAACTCTCGAGCTAACCCTAACAACTGACCATATTGAAGCAAGATACAGCTTTGGACAAAGAAACTCTCAATAACTACTGACGTCGGACTGAACACGCACTTCCGTGAGTAACATTTTTAGGACTTTTAACGGATTTATATTTTAATTGAATAAGTTAATGCACCACCACAGACTGTATCCACTTTACAGAACGTGTAAATCAGAACTTACAGACGTCAAAACGTCTTCCTGAAGAACCTTGTGGTCACATAATGGTATGTGAACTTTATGATAGAATCACATGAGATATAAGGAATAGGACAGGTGTGCCACATAAAAAGAAATACAACTGGTGGGGCACACCACAAAATAAAAAAAGAATGGTGGACCACATGAAAAAAGAAGAGAAAAATGCATGTGCTTATTATAAATCTTCATTATTTCTGAGAGGTTTTGAATCCTAAAACTAAACTTTTGGAAAAAGAAACAATGCAGTTAATGGGATATGACAAAGAGAGTACCTGATGTACTTACATCTTTTAGCACTATTTAAAAATTTCGAATTTGTAATTTATCACAAGATTTCTCATAGCACATTTGGGAGTTAAAAGTCCATTGATCCAAAGTAACAGTTTCTAAATGATGAATAAGTACATAAAATGATTACTCTTAAATATAGGGCATGCAGTGGGAAATAGCATAGCAGTATACAGCTTATGAACAAAAGTGTAATCAAAATTAATGCAATGTGAAAAATTACTAGGAAATAAAATGGATGAAAAGCAACAACCCCTTACTGTATGAAAATTGACAGTTTCACGAATGTTATAAACATAATATGCATGGTATAGGCACCTAAAATTATTGTATGATGAAATAAACATGAATTAAAACCCTTTAAGTATAAATAATGCTACAAAAAATTGACTCAACAGAAGAGAATAACAGTGAGTATATTTACAGCTTCATGAAAGTTGCAAAAATGTTCCCACTATGAAGATTGGCAATCGTAAACAAAATGCATAAAACGAGATCTATCTACATGGCATGATAACAGACATATTTTGAAGAGTAATATTCCACATACCCCAGTCCCTCTCTAGGATTTTCATTTAGTGAGATACCTAACACTGCTTGTTCTTCACCAGGTAATCAGTGTCAGCATCAAGGCTAGACGATGGACATTTTTGAGGTAAGAGAAAAGGAAACTGGATTTTAAATTCTCAGAGGGTATGTGGTGGTTAAATTTCAGCAAAATCGAAATACGTGAGCAATGGCACCCAGCAAAAACAGTATTGCTGGGCCAGCAGTGGGCCATTACTCGCAGCCAGCACTGCCAGCAATGGCCCAGCACTATGTTGCCGCTGCCGAACCGTCAATAAAATGTCCGGGCGGCCAACAGAAGGGCCAGCAGTCCAGGCCAACAGTTGGCACCCCATCAGTTGTCATATGCCACAACAGGGCCATCAGTGGTCCATCACAGGCAGTAGCTGCCACAAGTGGCCCTTCAGTGGCCCTGCAGGTACTTGCCAGAAATGATGGCTAGCCTAATGTGGTCCGCTAGTGGGCCGTTAGTGGCAGCCAGCAACCACGTGACGTAACTGGTGGCTTGCCGAATCTTGTCCGCCAATTTCCCAGTAGTAGCAATAATAATAAAAAAAAAAGCAAAGACAACCTCAGTTTCCTAAAGCTACAATTTTTTTCTACCCTTACGAAGCTTATGAATTAACGCACTGCGCTGGGGAAATTTTCTCGACAGACCGAAAAACGCCGTTTGCATCTGACTAGATTCGATCCTGGGCCGTTTACGTGGAAGCAGCGCTCGCTACCGATCGGACTAATTCTCGACGCTCGTGTACGTGCTGGAAGCTATCTGTTTGGTATGCAATTTGTAATCGAATGCTTCCCTCTTTCATTTTACAATATTGCGAGGTATTTTTCATAAAAGTCAGTTTCATATAATTAATAAATTAATTTTTCAACGTAACGATAGTTTTTTTTTTTTTTTTTTTACCTTAAGGGAACTTCACTCATTTTCAAGGCGTATACATACTTAGAGTCGCTTTCCAAAGTTTTGTACTGTCCTTGCCGTCTTGAAAAGAGATTGTTGAATAAATATATATTTACCCGACTTCATGTCACATTCTGTTACATTTTTAACGTTGTGTCTTTCCTTTCCGTTGCCCGAAGCTACATTTGTTTTAAAGAGTAAAATATATTTTATTTTACTTGTTATTTTTAGAAGCGAATTCCTCCCAGTCTTGTGTATTCAACCCATGGATGAGTACACCACATAGCGTTGCTTTTTTTTTCTTTCAAATAATTAATAAATTTCGTAAGCGTATAATTCTTTTTTTTTTTTTTTCAACAAACGCTATTTTAATGGTTTTCCAGGATATCTGTTTCAAGCGGTTTCAAATTTTTTCTTGTTATTCATCCACTCCATTCCATGAATTGTTATTCATGGGAATGGAGTGGGTGTATTTCATGGCTGTAATCTAGTATTTCACGGCTTAATCTGATATCTTCGTCGACGTAAAATTTCATTAGGAAATTAATTCGCCTCTCCACATATGGATTTTTTTCTTAACATCCACTAAAATAACACGATGCCGATAGCGTCGTCTTCAACTAACTGGTACCATGAGAGACGCAGCAAGGGTTGCTTCTGCGCATGCGCAGTCCCGATACTTCCACCTGCTGTTGGGGGTTGCATTGGTTGCCAGCAATGGGCCACTAGTGGCACTTGCTTGGAGGCCCACAATTCACGGCGATGCTGCAGGGCCATCAATGGCTCGCCAACTGATAGCGCTGCCACCAACGGACCACTACCGGGCCGTGAGCGGCAGATTTCAGCCAGCAGTGACCCATCACTGCCAGCTGGTGGCCAGCAGTTTCCCAGCACTTGTGTTTTTGCTGGGCAGTTTTGTAGTGTATTAGCCTTTTTAAATTAATTATATCAAAATGCACTGGCAATTTGTAGAGCTTCATGTGCTGATTTATTGTTTTTTGTTTTATTTGTGACGACTTCCATTTGTATCAAAGACATGTAAGGTATAGCTTTATTATAAAAGATGTGTGTGTGTGTTGTTTTTCTTTGTTAGGATGTTTTAAGAAGGAAATTGGCAGAAAAGGCAAGGTCTGGAAATCTGAAACCTGTGGAAAATGAAGATGCAGCACCTAAACCAGGTACTGTTCATTTATTTATTATTTATCCTGCATTAAATACTCTTATTTTATTTCAGATTATGTAAACAACAACAACAATAATAATAATAATAATAATAAAAGGTGATTGTATGTACATATTACCAAGTTCTCTGAGATTCAAAGGTTAGCTCCTCAAAGAGAGATCATTCACCAAATCAAATTTACTGATGGTGTTTGATTTTACGCCCTGTTAATGTTTCAAGCATTTCCATTTGCAGTGATCTTGGCTCACAACTCGAGCTTCACTGACATCCATCACATGTCTCACGCAAAATCTGTTATACTTCATACTCATTGTCTTTTAAGCCTGCCTTTTGTAAAAAAAGAAAAAGAAAAAGATACTGTGGATGCCGGATATAATTCAGTCAGTTATACCGCAGAATCGGATGTAATGCAAGTCCGATTGTGTCCCCCAAACAAAATACGTACTCAGATTCGGATATACCATGACTATCTTTACAGCACGGTTATCGCCTTGTCCATTATGACAAGCTTCCTCTGTATGTGCTTATACACAGTGTGGCAAAGAATTTTTAAGACTGGGTCTGTAAAATGAAATAGAAACAAGAAATTATAATTTGTTTTGGTTTGTTATTCAAAATAAGTCCCTCCGGCTTCAATACACTTGTTACAGCGATTTCATAATGATTTGAATGCCTGTTCCAGTTCACTTTGCAGAATTGCCTCCAAAGCACGCGTCGAAGCTGTTTGTATGGTCGAAATATCATCAAAATAACACCTTTTTAACATCATTTTAAGTTTTGGGAATAAAGAAAAGTTGCAGGGTGCTAAATCAGGCGAATACGGTGGATGATTCAACACACAGACGTTATTTTTCGCCAAAAATCTACGAACAAGAAGTGAAGTGTGACTGGGTGCATTATCGTGCAACAAACACCAACTGTTTTCATCCCGATATTCTGGACGAATGCAACAAATTCTGCCCATCAAATGCCTCAAAACATTTAAATAAAACTCACCAGTAATTTTTTGTCCACTTGGAACAAATTCTTTGTGGATAATACCCTTACTATCGAAGAATGTAATGAGCATTGTTTTGATTTTCGATGGAACTTTTCTTGTTTTTTTTTTGCTTGTGGTGAGTTTTTTACTTCCGTTCCGCACTTTGTCGCTGTGTTTTAGGATCATATTGAAAACACCATGTTTCATCACCTGTAACAATCAATTTTAAGAAGTTTGGATCATTTTCAGCAGCTGAAATGATGTCTCTGCAATGTGCACTTCTCCTTGATTTTTGTTCATTGGTTAACGTGTGTGGAATAAATTTAGCACAGACATTTGTTTTGCCCAAATCTTCATGCAGGATGGTTCGAATTGTTTCTTTGTTGATGTTTAAAGACTCTTCCATCATTCTTAGTGATGCACATTGATTGTTTGCCACGAAATCACTCACTTTTTCAATAATCTCAGGTGTCCTAGATGAACTTGGTCTTCCGGTACGCTTATCATCTTCTAGCGTATCCCTTCCGTCCAAAAAACGTTTGTGCTACAGGAAAACATTTGATCTACGTAAACAAAACTCACCGTAAACTTGTTTCATCATTTGGTACATTTCTGAGGCACTTTTATCAAGTTTTGCGTTAAATTTAATAACAGCCCTTTGTTCCATCTTAATAATTCAACATGAAAAAAATTATACTTCTGTAATGAACGGCTGTTTCGTTTGAGTTACTTTAACAACTGCGCAGTACTTTTGGCAGAAAGCAAGCAGATGGTCAGGGTTTATAACGCATTCGCGATTACACTGGTGGCGCCTTCTTAGGCTGAAATCTAGCGCCAGTCTTAAAAATTCTTTGACACACCTTCTTCCTTTCATCAATCTGTGGACTCCATACCTCTTCAACTATTAATCCAATTTTAAAAATTCTTTTTCTATTGGAAAGCTTGAAATGTGAGAACGACGATCTTTGCTCTCCATTTTTTTTCGTGACGCATAACTTCACCACTAGAGGGCATAAGTGCAGATGCTGTGGAAATCAAAATGCTTGTTATTCCATATATTTGCTTCTGAATGTCCGATTGAAAATATTCTTTCTTCCTTTTGATGTCATTTATAATCATGACTGTGGTTAAATTTTCTTTTTCAAGTAATGCATAAATTTTTCTCTAGGGGGCATAAAGATAAGTCCCATTTAAAAAATAGATTTTTCTCTAAGAGGGCATAAAATAAGTCCCATTTTAAAAATTCTTTCTGCATTGCTATCTATGAACTATACGTCAACATTTTTTGTATAATGCGTTGAGCAGAAATTAGAAAGGTTTTATATTCATGTATTTTTCCCTCAACATAATCTGCCTTGCCTCCACGTATGAATGCAGTGGTGATGCGTATGTCACATCAACCAATGCAAAATACTTTTTATATGCTGAGATTGGTTTTTCCTTTCGAGTGATAGGACATTTGAAGGCTAGTCCCATTCTGTGTATCCCAGCAAAAAGAGTCTTGCTGGCCCAGCACTATGTTGCCGCTGCCTAACCATCAATAAAATGTCCGGGCGACAACCCCCATCAGTTGTCATATGCCACAACAGGGCCATCAGTTATCCATCACTGGTAGCAGCTGCCACAAGTGCCATAAATGATGGCTAGCCTAATGTGGTCCGCTAGTTTCCTGGCAGTGGCAACTGACAATTATGTGACCTAACTGATGACTTGCCAAATCTTATCCACCAATTTCCCAGTAGTAGCCATAAAAAAAAAAAAAAAAAAAAAAATCAAGGGCAGCCACAGTTTTCCAAATGACATTTTTCTTGATGTGCATAAAGTTTATTTTCTTGTTTTCAAACTTCTAACATTCATTAAAATTTTTGGAGAGAATTTCTTGGATGTTTTCAATATCGTTGCATTTTCCCATGATTTTTCAGTATGTTTTGGATGTCTAAACACCTCTGGTCACGTGCTGAGTTATCACAACCCATAGAATCATGGAAACATCCTGAAAATTTAGTTCCCTTCCCAGATTTTGGAAAGTCTTTTGTTTTTCGTATTTTTGTGTAAAGTCTTGGAGTAGTACTAGAATATTTTCCTGCAGTGAACAAAAAAATTTGTTCACTGCAGGAAAAAAACAAAACATTTTTTTTTACATTCTGTTTATGGTTTGAAGATGACCATTAACAACTTTCAGTCTGTGTAAGCATTTACTATGTTTACTGCAGGGTTTCCATTGGAACATACATTGTTTTTTGAAGTAAACTAAAGAATTATGTGCATTTATCTATTTATTTTAAGCAAAATTTCGTTTTTTTATGAATTTATGCTGTCATTTTCATGCCCTGGCAATTCGTTTTTTACACAATGTTTCACTACTGAAAAAAAGCTAAGAACTACTAATTTTTTAAATGTTTACTGCTAAAAATTTCCAGTCAGGGTTGGAGTCTCTGAAAATACATTGGAATGTGAGAAATCTGTGATTGTGATTTTCTTCTTCAGTGTATGAAATCAGTATCACCTTTTGCATTGCAGATAATCAACTGTCCCCCCCCTCAAGAGGGGGGGGGCACACAGTTGATTTAACTGACAGGTCAGAAAACTATCGCAGAGGGTCAAGGTCTAAAATGTAAAAATGTAAGCAATTTTGCTGACAAGTTTGGTGAGAGAATTCACATCACACTTCAGAAGTCCATCCCTATGTTTTGCTGATCCACATATAATATAAGTCGACAATCCCCCCTCTCCCCCACTTAGAAAGCAGATTTCCTCCAAAACTTTTCGGCTCATACGGGACATATTGTACATCAAACTAATTTCCGCATGTCACTAATGTGCATACGTGGTAAAGATTGCTTATGTAATGACATAACCCTTTTAGCATCAACAGTTGTGTTAGTGGTTCATGGGCCTTCTAATTGGTAAAAGTGGTTTTGTAATAGCATCATCCTTTTCGCATCAACCATCACGTTAGTGCTGTATGTTGTTTTTCAGTGGTAATGTTTATATAATGGCATGACCATTTCAGTATGAACTTTCATGTTAGTGCTGCATGTACCTTTTAAATGGCTGTGACTATACATCAATGAGTCATTACATTGTGACCACCTACCTAATAAGCTATAGGACCCCCTTTAGCCCGCAAAATAGCGGCCACTCGGTGAGGCATCGATTCGATCAGGTGGCGATAGGTATCCTGAGGTATCTGGTACCCATAATGTCAACAGCAGGTCCTCCAGTTCCCATACATTTTGGGGTGGTAGTGATTTAGCGGAATCCCGCTTTTCCAAGTGGAACCACAAATGTTCGATTGGGCTCATGTCAGGTGAATTTGGAGGCCAGGGCATTAACAGAAAGTCACCAGCATGTTCCTCGAACCACTCCTTGACGACTCTGGCAGTGTAGCATGGTTCATTATCCTGTTGCTAACAGCCATCACCAGCGGGGAATACAGTTACCGTGAGTGGGTGAACTTGGCCCACGACGATGTCCACATACCTGACAGCTGTCAGGGATTGTGCTATTGCGATAGTGGGGCCTAAAGTGTCCCAAGAAAACGTCGCCCACAGCATAACACTGCCACCGTTTGCCTGTTTCCGCCCAACAGTGCATCCAGGTGCCATAGCCTCAGTTGGTAATCGGCGAATCCGCGGTCGACCATCTACGTGATGCACCAGGAATCTTGATTCGTCAGACCAGGCCACTTTCTTCCAATCATCCACCCCCATTTCATGCATTGTTGGCAATGACGTTCAGTGAGCTTGGGCACCCGGCTGGGTCTTTGGCTACGCCGGCCCATGCACAGAAGACTGTGATGAACTGTATGCTGTGACACATTGCTCTGATCACCACCGTTGTAGCTGCGAGTGATTTTTCGCACTGTGGCCCTGCGATTGCTGTGAACAATGTGCGACAGTCTCCGCTCCTCTCTGGCATCAATGAGCTGTGGACGACACATGGCTGGACGATGGTTTGGCATCTGTGAACAACCCAAAAGCCATGCCATTTCCGAGGCACCATGCCATCACAATTTTTCATACATCAAACTCTGATAAATTGGTAGCTTTTTCCATTCTGACTCAGACTCCGTACACTACTAACCAAAAGCTGGTCCCCGGGTTGTATATATACTACTCTGTGAACTTAACCTGTGCCACTGTTTGATCTCCAGGCTCACTCATTTCTCTAGGCTGGGGATGGCCATAACGTAATGACTCATCAGTGTAACTTTTTATGTTTTGGAAGGTGGGATAATTATGGCTAGGCTAACTCTTAAGCATATTTTGATGATTTATATATTGAAAGAGGATTGTAAATTTCTGTGCTTATATGAATTTGTTTCAATGCTTCAGCTAAACGACGGCGTTGGGATCAAACTCCTGAAACTGAAACTTCATGGACTCCTATAAGAGAGAAATATGTCTGGAAGATTCATGAGGTATGCTTTTCTTTGTTGGTGCTACTGGATAAATTGGTGTACAATAGAACATTTAACCTGACTAATTTTGCTGTTGATTTGTTCTTTCTGGAAATAGACATTCTGATGTGATGAATTTTTGTGTGCTTGCATAAACAATAAATATCAAGAGGTAAATACACATATGTTATCAAGGTTTGTAAAAGTTATTTTAAAAGATATGAAGTTGAAATATATTTTAGTAAGCAAAAAGGAAAAAAAAATGTAAGTTAATTTGCCTCTGAAGTATTTGAGTGTAGAATTATTGAAAAAGTTAGTTCTTAATTTGAATCAGATAGAAAGATTTTTCCTCAAAGGTGTTTTTAACTGATTTTTGTCTTCATATCAGTTTTATGCTTTTAGTTGAAATGCATGAATTTTTGTTAAAGTTTGGAGAGACTGTACAATATATATAGCTTGTAAAAAATTGATATTTTTTAACTTTGACTTCCTATTTTATGGTACTGTAGTTGTAAATATAAAAACATGTTCAAAATGTTGAATTATTCCAAAACAAAGCATACTTTTACTGTTAACATACATGTCAATACAAAATAATGAAAAGTTTACCTACATCTGGGAATATTCCTATGGCTTTTGTTCAACTCTTTACATGCTTTTAGTTTCAAGGACCCTGCTTCCTGCAATATCTTTTTAAAGAAATGTAGCATTTATGTTCACAATATCCATTTGCACAAATTTGTTTCTTCATTTAAAACTTCATGGGAAATCTCAATCTGCTGTAACGACGCAGAATACAAAAAAAAAAAAAAAAAAAAAAATATTAAAAGAGCTCTTGAAAGTTTCGTCATCACTATTGTTTGTTTTTTTCCTTTTGGCTTAGCATGTTGTTCTGTGTTGTCAATCCATTATGTTAGGCCTAAATTGCCCGTGTGTTCTTTGACTTATATAGTTTACTTTATTTTAGCTCTTTTATTATTTGAAAAACTCATGAGTAATTTAGGCCTAATGAAAAAGGCTGTCATTCGTCTGAGTTTGGTTGGGGTTCGAATCCCAGTGAGGCATGGATGTTGTGTTTGTCTTAAGGCACTGGCTCTTTCCCTCCCCTGGAACCAGTGGCTTTAAATTATGGATAGGCAACTGCTTATATAGCCCATTGAGTTGCTCAAAGTGGTTGTTAAACATCCAATAAAAAATATGGCTGATAAGATGGTGACATTTTATTTTTAGTGAGAAAAAAGAAAAAATGTATATTAGTGTTGATGAAATCTTCAAGACTTGTTTAAATTCTTTATTTTGACTTCATTCCTTTTCTGATTACAGTGGACTAAGATTTCACATATAGTTTTTGACAAAGAAACAAATTCAAAAGAACATCATGAACATCTACTTTATCTTTCTGCATGCTGGATCGTAGTAACTCAAAAATGTATAAATTGTTGACCAAAACCATAGGAATATTTTCAAATGAAAGTTAACTTTTCACTGTTTTAATTTTGCAAATATTGATTGCTCTAGAGTATGGATACATCATGTAGATATCCAGTGTGCTTGTCATTGATATTTTAAACCAGAATAGTGTCTTGCACTATAATATAAGAGGTATATGGTTGTGCCAAGTTATTTTTAAAGTGGGATAGTGTCCTACACTACAGTGTAAAAGTTATAGTAGTGCTAGTTTATTTTTAAACTGGAACAGTATCCTGCACTACAATGGAAGAGGTGTAGTGGTGCCAGATTATTTTAAAACTGGGATAGTAGTGTCTTGCACTACAGTTTAAGAGATTTGCTAGTGCCAAGCTATTTTTGAACTCGGACTGTGTTCTGTGCTAGTGTGTAAGAGATATGGTTCTGCCAAGCCTAGTATTTTCAGACTGGGACAGTGTTCTGCACTACAATGTAAGAGATATGGTTCTGCCAAGCCTAGTATTTTCAGACTGGGGCAGTGTTCTGCACTACATATATGGTTCTGAAAAACCTAGTATTTTCAGACTTGGACAGTGTTCTGCACTACATATATGGTTCTGAAAAATCTAGTGTTTTCAGACTGGGACAGTGTTCTGCACTACAATTTAAGAGATATGGTTCTGCAAAGCCTAGTATTTTCAGACTGGAACAGTGTTCTGCACTACAATGTAAGAGATATGGTTCTGCCAAGCCTAGTATTTTCAGACTGTGACAGTGTTCTGCACTACAATGTAAGAGATATGGTTCTGCAAATCCAGGTATTTTTAGGCTGGGAGAGGGTCTTGCTTTAAAGTGTAAGAGATATGGTTATGCCAAGTTATTTTTAAACTGGGACAGTGACCTGCACTACAGTGTAAGAGGTATGGTTGTACTAAGTAATTTTAGGCTATGACAGTGTCCTGCACTGCAGTATAAAAGGCATGGTTGTTCCCATTTATGTTTAAACTGGGATAGTAGTGTCGTACATTACAGTGTAAGAGGTATGATAGTGCCAAGTTACTTTTAAAACCGTACAGTATCCTGTGCTACACTATAAGACGTATGGTTGTGCAAGCTAAGTATTTTGGGGTTAGGACGGTGTCCTGCAGTTGTGGAGCATGTCTTCTTGGTCCTTTCCCTCTTTAAAAGTGAAATTACATTTCAAAATTGGTATTTAATCTGTCATGGGGGAATCTGAGATGTTTCCATGACCCATAAAATTATTTCTCCAACAATGTGAACACTGCCCTGTTCCAATTTTTAGCGCGTCTTTTGTAAAAAAAGATTGTGCTTATGTTATCAGTTTGTCCGTCCGTCGGTCGGTCTGTACCCATGGTATCTCTAGAACTGTTAGTCCGATTTGAAAAATTCTTTTTGCATTGGGAAGCTTGAAATATGAAAATGATGATCCTTCATTTCGATTTTTTTTACGATGTACAATTTCGCATCTAGAGGGCGTAAATGCAGATGATGTCGAATTCAAAAATACGTTTTATTCCACATATTTGCTTCTAAACATCCGATTGAAAAAATTATTTTATCTTTCGATTCCATTTATGTCGAAGAGTATTTTAGATATAGTTACTTTTCAAATTACGCGTAGATTTTCCGCTAGGGGGCGTAAAAATAAATTACATTTTCCCGATAACTCTTCTTCTAAAACTTCGGTTTGAAAATTTTTTTCTTCAGCGGATACACCTCCTGATGGAAAATCTTTTTAATATAATTTCTAATATTTGGTAATAAATACTTTGGCCACTAGGGGGCGTAAGTGTTAATTTTTGCTTCTGATGTATTTGCCATAAAATCTGAGCTTCTAAATTATCGATTGAAAAAATTCTTTCATGGAATGATGCCACTCACATCGATAAACCTTTTCGGAATATTTTCTTCTTAAAATATTCCACAGTTTCTCCGCCAGGGGTGTACACGTATATCTTATTTTTGTCTATATCTCTACTTCTAGGAATCCGATTTGAAAAATTCCTTCTTTGTTGGATGGTGTTTCCAGTGTGACATGTTTTTCATATAATTTCAAAATTTTCAAGTAAAATTCATAGACTTTCCGCTAGGGGGCATAAAGGTAAATTGCTTCCCCCTATATCTCTGTTTCTACATCTCCGATTTGAAAAATTCTTTATGCATCGGATACAGCTCCTGATAGGAAATACTTTTCATATAATTTCTAATTTTTGTAAAAAATGGTTTGGCCACCAGGTGGCGTAAGTCTCAATTTCCGCTTCTGATGTATTTGCAGCAAAATATGAGCTTCTAAAATCTCAATTGAAAAAAAAGTTGTTTGTAGACCGATGGTACTCATGTCAAGAAACCTTTTAGAAACATTTTCTTCTTGAAATAATGCATGGTTTCTATGCCAGGGGGCGTAGATGTATATTTTATTTTTGTCAATATCTCTACTTCCAAGAGTCCGATTTGAAAAATTCCTTCTTTGTTGGATAGTGTTTCCGATGTGAAATGTTTTACCTATAAATTCAAAATTTTCAAGTAAATCATAGACTTTCCGTGGGGGAGCACAAAGGTAACTGCATTTTCTGTGTTATTTCTGCTCCTAAAACTCCGATTTGAAAATTTTTTCCTGTATCGCACACAAGACCTGATGGGAAATATTTTTCACAAAATTTCTAATGTTTGGTAAAGAATGGTTTGGCCACCAGGGGGCATAAGTGTTAATATCTGCTTCTGATGTATTTGTAGCAAAATCTGGGTTCCTGAAAACTCGGCTAATTTTTTTTTTTTTCTTGGACCGATACCGCTCATATGGATAAACCTTTTGAGAATACTTTCTTCCTAAAATAATGCATGGTTTTCCCACCAGGGGACGTAAAATCACATCTTATTTTTGTCGATATCTCTGTTTCTAAGAGTCTGATTTGAAAAATTATTTCTGTGTTGGAGAGCGTTTCCGGTGTAAAATGTTTCTCATATAAATTCATGTTTTTCATAATGCACAAGTCTGCAACCAGAGGCGTAAGTTCACGATTCCGTTTACAGCAATATCTGAGGGATTAAAAACCCGATTGAAAAACGTCTTTCTTCCGTGAGATACTATTGTTTTCTATACCGGTTCCATTGACTTTGAATAGCTTTGATAAATTTAATTTGCATCAGAACGGATTCAAAAGACATGCTAATTACACCCGAAAATTCGGTGTCATCTTTCTTATTGTTATTTAATACTATTCAAAACATGTGGGCAAGCTTGTTTTCTCTTGTTCAAAACAAAATTAATCTTGAAAAACATTAATGTGTACTCTCTGTGTCACACATTGTTCACAGTGACTGCAGGGCCAGAGTGCGACAAATCACTCGCAGCTACAACAGTGGTAACCAGGGCAATGTGTCGCAGCACACAGTTCATCGCAGTCTTCTGCGCATGGGCCTATGTAGCCGAAGACCCAGCCTCATCCACATCTCACTGCACATAATCGCGAACAACTCACGAAATGGGCCCAAGATCATCGAGATTGGACCGTGGTTGATTGGAAGAAAGTGGCCTGGTCTGACGAATCAAGATTCCTGGGGCATCACGTAGACAGCTGAGCGTGGATATGCCGATTACCAATGGAGGCTATGGCTCCTGGATGCACTGTTGAGCGGAAACAGGCCAGTGGCGGAGGTGTTATACTGTGGGCAATGTTTTCTTGGGACACTTTAGGCCCCATTATCTCAATAGCACAATCCCTGACAGGTGTCAGGTATGTGGACATCGTTGCTGGCCAAGTTCAGCCACTCATGGCAACTGTGTTCCCTGCTAGCGATTGCCATTACCAACAGGATAATGTGCCATGCCACACTGCCAGAATCATCAAGGAGTGGTTCCAGGAACATGCTGGCGATTTTGTGTTAATGCCCTGGCGTCCAAATTCACCTGACATGAACCCAATCGAACATTTGTGGTTCAACTTAGAAAAGCTGGTTCGTGCTAAATCACCACCACCCAGAAATGTACAGGAATTGGAGGGCCTGCTGTTGACATTATAATACCAGATACCCCAGGATACCTATCGCCACCTCATCGAATCGATGCCTCGCCAAGTGGCTGCTGTTTTGCGGGCTAAAGGGGGTCCTACAGCTTATTAGGTAGGTGGTCACAATGTAATGGCTCATTGGTGTATAGGGGCTTGAAAAATACTATGGCCAAGATGCCCAGGGCATGTAAATTATTGGCCTGGGCAGGTAAATTAAAAATCTAGTTGCTCGGACCAGGCAACTAAATTTAAAAAAAAAAAAAGTTTGGAATAGAATTTCTGTATTATAAATATTTAACAGGAATTTTCGTGGATAAATTTATTAAGGTACATTGCCTCTCAAATTTTTGATCTATACACTAGATCTTTGTCAGGAGTTCTTGCGTCTTACTACTTCCACAGGTCTGGCGACCAAGTCTGATGGATTTTCCATCCAGCATGGTCATTGATGTTGCCACCTTGTGTCTTGTAAATTTCAGGGATTCCTCTAATTTCCGGATAATTGCGTGGGTTTGATGTTTCATTACTTTTAAGGAGTCCCAGTCCATTTTGTGGCCAGTTTGTTGTATGTGCCTTAGACAGGCACGTACAACAAACTGGCCACAGTTACAGGCACATACAACAAACTGGCCACAAAATGGACTGGGACTCCTTAAAAGTGATCAAACATCAATCCCACGCAATTATCCGGAGATTAGAGGAATCCCTGGAAATTTACAAGACACAAGGTGGCAACATCGACAACCATGCTGGATGGAAAATCCATCAGGCTTGGTTGCCAGACCTGTGGAAGTAGTAAGACGCAAGACCTCCTGACGAAGATCTAGTGTATAGATAGAAAATTTGAGAGGTAATGTACCTTAATAAATTTATCCTCGATAATTCATGTTAAAAATTTATAATACTGAAAGTAATAAGAGGAAGCCATGAAGTCATTAATTAATAGAATTTCCTACTACAAGAAAAAAGACTGTCGTTGCATTTCTTTTTCATTTTACTGCTAATCACCGGAAGTTGTATTATTGCTATGGGGTGTCAAGGACAAAAGAATGTCACTGCTTTAATTATATTATGCTCTAGGTCCAGAAATTTGAACTATATATATTATAGTTTTGCTTCAAATGTTGTTCATAGTCGGTGTCAGATTGGGTGCCTCACACGAAGCTAGCCTCCAGTGTTTAGTGACAAAGGGCAAAAACTTTAACAAAAGGAACATGGCAGAATCACTAAATTTCTCAAATACCAATTTAATCATCTTACCATTTCATTTCACGCCAATTTCAGCATCGTCATCTTAAAACTTGAGATACACACTTTCGTGCATTGAACATTTTGAATACAGACCCTTAAAATGGAATTACAAAACATGTAGGAAAAGTTTATATTTTTTAACTTAACAACAACAACAAAAAAAAGAGTGTGTTTATTTGTTGTCTTGAAAGATAAATTTTTGTGGGATCCAGCTTTTATCTCTTGAGCTGGTAAATAATTTCTGCACATGCCCAGAAGAGCATGTAACTTTTCAAATATTTTTCAAACCCTGATATATATATGGTGCTAGTTTTAAAAGGATCTTAAACTCCTTGTACGTCCAGCCATGATAGCTCTTCCATAACTCAGTTGCGGGCAGCATGTCTGTTAGGGATACCAAACTTCCCGGTGATGCCTATGCTGATAGGCGAAAACGCTTTAGAAGCTGTAGCCCTCTCCCAATAGTAGTTTAATATGCTGTTTTTAAGAGTTTGTAACTCCTATTTTTAGCTTTAAAAAATTTTGAATTGCATGTTGTGCTTGCTTGTAATTTTTGTTAATTTTAAGAATACAGTGTAGTTCGTTAGTCTTTCAGAATGTTTGTGTGGAGAAGTTTGAATGCTTTCAATGTCTAAATGTGTTTATTTTGCTATTAACTATTAACTTGCGATGGGTTCCATTTCAACTCAGGCAGGGTCGTACCATCATGGTCTCAGATTTCTCTAAAAAAATTAAGGGGTGTTCCTTGACTAAAATAAGGAGACCCATATTTTTTCTTTCGGCAAGAAAAAATTTTCCCTTCGAGATAGAGGGTTTCAAATCTTGCACCGTCAAACAAGCTCTCTAGAAAACGGTTATTTTTCATAACTTCAGCGAGTCATTGCAGCAGAGTTAAAAAAGATATCGTGTTCTTGTATTTTTTTTACATTGTGTGTATAACATATAATAATATATGGTGCTAATATTTGCTACACATCGTATGATTAAAATTTAAAAAATCGTAAACTTTGTGATTTTTAAAAAAATTGAATTTTTAAGTTTTTTTTAAACAGGTTTGGATGGAGTTTTTTCTATATTCGTTTTTTTCGTTAAAGACATACAAATGTGCACTTTATTTGTAATTTTTTGTGTGTCTGTGAAACTGCTAGTTTCCACGTTTCGGCAGCGTTAAAAACAGCCGATTTTTGAAAAATCTCTAACTTTGCCAACGATTTTCTCAAAAAGGCCATTTTTTAAAATTCTGAAAATTAAATCCCTGTTTCATTATCAACAGGAGAATATCTGTGTAAATTTTCACGGACCTAAAAACGCTCGTTTCCGAGTTAGACGCGTTTGAATTCGGTTTGAAAGCCTACGATTTCCCGTGTTCTAAAGGCGCCATTTTGCAAAATCTCAAGCGCAAAGTACGTACGTTATGTTATCTCTTACCCGAATCAAAGCGTTAGATATTCTTTGCCCGAATGATGGAATGAGAGCATTGGGTCAGCTGGCCCTGGTTGGATACATCCACCTTTTCTGGGAGTTGCTAATTGTAGGCTACTGTCAGAAGAGCAGTTACTAAAATTAACTACTCAGTTTTTCGTAATAGTAAAATATTCGCTCAGGAGAGTTTTGTCCTCTGCGAACGGGGGAGAAGGTGCAATGCTCTTTGACCTCGCTGCTGGGTTGATAGCGCTCGTCGCTACTGAAGCTCTGCTTACCTCCACTCCAAAACGTAATGGCAATTGTCTAATCTACTAAATAAATAACAATTAACGCATACGCGTGCATGCTTATTCATAAAATGTAAGTTGAGTATATTTCCTGTTCAATCAGCTGATTTTACAAGTAAAATTCATATACAACTAATGCGCTTATAATGGTGTAAAGATTTTTATCTATTTAAAACATATTCAAAGATTTCAATTTTTTTAAAGAGGGAGGGGGAGGGAGTGTGTTCGTAGTGATCTCCACCTCGGCCACGATAAACCATGCACTGCCCATGTCTTCTGCTCCCTTAGAAGATAATTCTGGATCGATGGGAGACCAGCGGAGTTTTGACACCCCTCCCCTCCTCTCACGTGGTGGTGAGGTGTCTCAAAGCTAGGTAGCTTTCAAAAATGTTTCAACTTAGTTGGCTGGTAATAAGAGAGGGATTCCATTTCAATTCTGGCAGGGTCGTACCATCACGGTCTCATATTTCTCTAAAAAAATTAAGGGGGTGTTCCTTGATTAAAATAAGGGGACCCATATCTTTTCTTTCGGCAAGAAAAAATTTTCCCTTCGAGACAGAGGGTTTCAAATCTTCCACCGTCAAACAAGCTCTCTAGAAAACGGTTATTTTTCCTAACTTCAGCGAGTCATTGCAGCAGAGTTAAAAAAGATATCGTGTTCCTGTATTTTTTTTTACATTGTGTGTATAACATATAATAATATATGGTGCTAATATTTGCTACACATCGTATGATTAAAATTTTTAAAAAATCGTAAACTTTGATTTTTAAAAAATTGAAATTTTTAAGATTTTTTTTAACTGGTTCAAATGGAGTTTTTGTTTTCTGTACTCGTTTTTTTGTTAAAGACATACAAATGTGCACTTTATTTGCAATTTTTTATGTGTCTGCGAAACTGCTAGTTTCTGCAGCGTTAAAAACAGCCGATTTTGAAAAATCTCCAACTTTGACAACGATTTTCTCAAAAAAGCCCTTTTTTTAAATTCTGAAAATTAAATCCCTGTTTTATTATCAACAGGAGAATATCTGTGTAAATTTTCACGGACCTAAAAACGTCCGTTTCCGAGTTAAACACGTTTGAATTTGATTTGAAAACCTACGATATCTCCGTGTTATAAAGGCGCAATTTTGGAAAAATCTCAGGCGCAAAGTACGCACTCTTTACCCGAATGTGAGAGCGTTGGATCCGTCCACCTGACCCTACCCTGGGCGATAACATGCCTAAAAAACGGTCTTGGAAAAAAAAAAATCTATATATATAGAATTGAATGTATGTCTGCTAAACAAATTTACAGTTTTCAATTTAGAACCACCAAACTTGGTATACTATCTCATGGTACCCTAACTTAAACCGTAGACGGTTTTTGGAAGGGGTTGGAGACCGGGGTCAAGGGGCTCCACACAAAACTTCCATAAAATCTAGTTTTCAATTTAGAACCACGAAATTTGGAAAAGACATACAAATCTTAGACCGCAGACTGTTTTTGGAAGGTCGGAGCCCTGGGTCAAAGGGCCCCCACACAAAATTTCCGTAAAATATACTTGTAAACTATAGTGCCCTAACTGAGACCGTAGATGGTTTTTGGAAGGGGGGTAGAGCCCTGCGTGTGTGGGAGCCCGTGGTCAAAGGGCCCCACGCAAAATTTCCGTAAAATCTAGTTTTCAATTTAGAACCATCAAATTTGGTATACTTTTTCTTGGCACCCTAACTTTGTAAAATATTTTACGAAAATTTTGTAGGGGTGGGGGGCTTGACCCCGGGTTCCGACCCATTCCCAAAACCGTCTAGTCAAAGTTAGGGTGCCAAGAAAAAGTATACCAAATTTGATGGTTCTAAATTGAAAACTAGATTTTACGGAAATTTTGCGTGGGGCCCTTTGACCCGGGCTCCCCCTTCCAAAACCGTCTACGGTCTAAGTTAGGGTACCATGAGATAGTATACCAAGTTTGATGGTTCTAAATTGACATACATTCAATTCTCTCTATATATAGATTTGATATTTTTTTTTTCCAAGACCGTTTTTTTAGGCATGTTATCGCTCAGGGTAGGGTCAGATGGACGGATCCAACACTCTCATTCGAGTAAGAGAATACGTACTTTGCGCTTAGATTTTTCCAAAATGGCGCCTTTAGAGCACGGAGAAATCGTAGGTTTTCAAATCAAATTCAAACGCGTCTAACCTGTGAAACGGGCGGTTTTAGGTCCGGGAAAATTTACACAGATATTCTCCTGTTGATAATAAAACAGGTATTTAATTTTCAGAATTTTAAAAAGGGGCTTTTTTGAGAAAATCGTTGGCAAAGTTGGAGATTTTTCAAAATCGGCTGTTTTTAACGCTGCGGAAACTAGCAGTTTCACAGACACATAAAAAATTGCAAATAAAGTGCACATTTGTATGTCTTTAACAAAAAACGAGTATAGAAAAAAAACTCCATTTGAACCAGTTAAAAAAATCTTAAAAATTTCAATTTTTTTTTAAAAATCGAAGTTTACGATTTTTTAAAATTTTAATCATACAATGTGTAAAAAAGATTAGCATCACATATTATTATACGTTATACACACAATGTAATAAAAAATACCAGAACAAAATATCTTTAATTCTGCTGCAATGACTCGCTGAAGTTAGGAAAAATAACCGTTTTTAGAGAGCTTGTTTGACGGTGGAAGATTTGAAAACCTCTGTCTCAAAGGGAAAATTTTTTCTTGCCGAAAGAAAAGATATGGGTCTCCTTATTTTAATCAAGAAACACCTTAATTTTTTTAGAGAAATCTGAGACCGTGATGGTACGACCCTGCCAGAGTTGAAATGGAATCCTCTCTTGTTACCAGCCAACTAAGTTGAAACATTTTTGAAAGCTACCTAGCTTTGAGACACCTCACCACCACGTGAGAGGAAGATGGGGGGGGGGGGGTCAAAACTCCGCTGGTCTCCCATCGATCCAGGATTATCTTCTAAGGGAACAGAAGCCATGGGCAGTGCATGGTTTATCCTGGCCCAGGTGGAAATCACTAAGAACACAATCCCCCCTCTTTAAAAAAATTGAAATCTTTGAATATGTTTTAAATAGATAAAATTTTACACCATTATAAGTGCATAAGTTGTATATGTATTCTACTTGTAAAATCAGTTGATTGAACAGGAAATATACTCAATTTACATTTTATGAATAAGCATGCACGCGTATGTGTTAATTGTTATTTATTTAGTAGATTAGACAATTGCCATTACGTTTTGGAGAGGACGTAAGCAGAGTTTCTCAGCGACAAGCGCTATCAACCCCCCAGCAGCGAGGTCAAGAGCGCACCTTCTCCCCCGTTCGCAGAGGACAAAACTCTCCTGAGCGAATATTTTACTATTACGAAAAACTGAGGTTAACTTTAGCAACTATAACAAAACAGCAACTGCTCTTCTGACAGTAGCCTACAATTAGCAACTCCCAGAAAAACTCAAGGGTGTTTAGCCATCGAAAATTAACTTACGGTACACGTGCCTGCACTCTTTTTCTTAAAATTATTTCACAACAGTTTTCTACTCTTTCATAGTCTTTTTTTGTGCGATGTTTAAGTATATACGTAAACAAACAACTGCTGCTGTCTTTCGCAACTCAACTTTGTTAGTGGAGCAGCAAGAATTTTCTTTATGTATTTGTTACCCCCCCCCCCCCCCCGACAGTTTTATAGGCATGTCATCACTCGGGGAAGGGTGAGGTGGATGTATCCAACCAGGGCCAGCTGACCCAATGCTCTCATTCCATCATTCGAGCAAAGAATATCTAACGCTTTGATTCGGGGGAGAGATAACGTACGTACTTTGCGCCTGAGATTTTTGCAAAATGGCGCCTTTAGAACACGGGAAATCGTAGGCTTTCAAACCGAATTCAAACGCGTGTAACTCGGAAACGGGCGTTTTTAGGTCCGTGAAAATTTACACAGATATTCTCCTGTTGATAATGAAACAGGGATTTAATTTTCAGAATTTTAAAAAATGGCCTTTTTGAGAAAATCGTTGGCAAAGTTAGAGATTTTTCAAAATCGGCTGTTTTTAACGCTGCCGAAACGCGGAAACTAGCAGTTTCACAGACACACAAAAAATTACAAATAAAGTGCACATTTGTATGTCTTTAACGAAAAAAACGAATATAGAAAAACTCCATCCAAACCTGTTTAAAAAAAACTTTAAAAATTCAATTTTTTTTAAAAATCACAAAGTTTACGATTTTTTTAAATTTTAATCATACGATGTGTAGCAAATATTAGCACCATATATTATTATATGTTATACACACAATGTAAAAAAAAATACAGGAACACGATATCTTTTTTAACTCTGCTGCAATGACTCTGCTGAAGTTAGGAAAAATAACCGTTTTCTAGAGAGCTTGTTTGACGGTGCAAGATTTGAAACCCTCTTTCTCGAAGGGAAAATTTTTTCTTGCAGAAAGAAAAAATATGGGTCTCCTTATTTTAGTCAAGGAACACCCTTAATTTTTTTAGAGAAATCTGAGACCATGATGGTAACGACCCTGCCTGAGTTGAAATGGAACCCATCTTGCGCATTCTTTGTATGATTGAGGAAATTGGAAGTTTTGGTGGATGTTTGTACTGAGTTTTAATTATTTCTTGGTAAACTTTTGGATATATGTAAAAATGTTGTTCCCAATGGAAGTTTGAAGCATCAAAACGAAAAACTATGTTCATGAAATGTCCTTCTGAAGTAGCAATAGGTGACATGAAATGTACCATTGTTAAGTTTCTTATTTCTTTAATATTATTTTTAAGCTCTGTGTTTCTTATTATATGGAGGGTTGAATGGATATGTTCTCCGGAAATACAGGGTGATTCATAAAGAAGTATACAGTTTCAATGCACTATAAAACAAGAACAATGTAAAATATTTTATGTTACCTGTAACAGAATTGTAGGGGAATGTTCCAAATTTTTTTACAGACAGTCACAGATGTTTCTATGTGTGCACCCTTAGCCACACGACATAGATCGAGCCGGTAATCCATTTCTGCCGAAACGCGAGGTGCGATTTCTGAATCAAGTGCTGTGATAGTGGCTGTGATAAGCTGTTTCAGCTCCACTAGATCAACAGGAAGGGGAGGGGCGAATACCTTGTCCTTTATGTACCCCTACAGGAAAAAGTCGCAAGGTGTTAAGTCAGGACTTCTGGGTGGCCATTGAGTCATTGGCATGTTGTAGTCCGCGGCTCGTCCAATCCATCGGTGAGGAAGATGTTCATACTGTTAATCTCGCACGTCGCCTAACCAGTGCAGTGGTGCACCATCCAATTGGAGAATAAAGTTGTCATTGTCGTCCTGCAACTGTGGCATTAACCAAAGACTTAACATATCCAGAAAAGAGCCTTCCGCGACAGTTTTCTCGTGGTGGAAAAAGAAGGGGCTGTACACTTTCTTTTTGGACACAGCACAGAACACATGCCAATCGTTGATAGATTTTCTGGTTGAAGGTTCTTTTCCGAATCGTGATCGAAAATGCTGTTGCACAACAGTTAAGATTCCGTTTTGCTCAATTCAAGAACACAAAACGCCTTCTCCTCTGCAGACACTGCCATTTTGACTGACTAGTCACGTGACACACGCGCCATCGCCTACGTCACTTCCCTCAGTAGCGGGACACGAACTTTATGAGTACATCTGCCTAACGGTTCGCAGTTGTGGTCCGTGTCTTCAACTGTTACTGTTTTACAGCTTCTGGAAACTGTATACTTCTTTATGAATCAGGGTGTATATCCATTTGATGTTGGAATGCATAACAGCATTCAGGTTTCTAGACTTCTTGTATTTGGAAATATCCACCATACAAAAGAAACAGTTATCAAGATGACTCTTTGGTTCCTTCCAAATTCGAGGAATAGCAAGTGGCATTGCTTTCCTTGTACCAGCCTTCCAAAATTGACCTGCAACTACCACAGCAAAAATGCGGTGCCCAAATATTGTCTTGGTTTCCAATAGGCATTCCGAAGTAAGCTCAATAAGCAATGGAAAACTAAGTCCCTGTGGTGAAATTTTGTGCTTGACTTTCTTAGAAACATAACAGATATCAATCAATGAAGGAAGAAATATTCTTCATAATACATGAAAATCAACAGAATATTCAAAGCAAACTAAATTTGCTTGTACCACTTACTGGTTATCCATGTAAAACTTCTCAGAAAATTTCTTTGAATGTTCTGTTGATTTTCCATGTATTATGAAGAATATTTCTTCCTTCATTGATTTATCTGTGGTACTGGTGACCTCTGACCTACATCCGTCCGGATGGGAATCGGGTCAAAGCGCTATGAGGAAACTGGGATGCTTCCACTAGCGGAAATCTGAGGACTTTCAGATTCCTATATCTCAGTTGCTTGGAACTTCACTGTCCTGAATGGTGTAATGGTTAGCATACTCAATCGGTAATCAGGGGATGTGGGGTTTCGATTCCCGCTCCAGAACGATGAGATGTCTTAGAGGTGTTACATGAATGACCAGTAAGTGGTACAAACAAATTCAGAACTTATATTCTGTTGGCTTTGAATATTCTATAACATAAATAATCTGAGATGAGCTGACAACCTCTTGTCGTGGATATGTTTATCCTATAACAAAGGGGAGTGACAGTGTATTAATAAAAACACAAAATACAATTGTTGCCCTGAATTGCATAAGAAACATTGAAAATCAACATAAACATTTTTTGTTTAGATCGTTTTTAAATCAAAGATGGTATTTATTAAAATGCCAGTGAAGGAAACTATAATGGGGCCATGGTTTCACCAACTAGGGCTCTTGCCAGCCATCAAATCGTGTACATTGTTATGTCGTTGAACAGCTTTTGAATCTTTTATCAGAGGGTTGTGGTCTGGTGCTGCCATCTCCTGGCTGGAATCTGTTGAATTTCAGAAGACTTTAATTGGTTGTTAATATTTCGTGAAAACGACATGAGAAAATTATCCTATATTTCGTTAATTTTGAGGGACAAGATTCAAAAGCTGTTGTTGAACAGCTTTTGAATCTTGTCTCTCAAAAATTGAACAGACTTGAACAGCTTTTGAATCTTGACAGCTGCAAATAATTCTTAACAGCTTTTGAATCTTGTCCCTTGAAATTAACGAAATACAGGATAATTTTGTAACATCGTTTTCACAAAATATTAACAACCAGTTAAAGTCTTCCGAAAATTCAACAGATTCCAGTCGGGAGATGACAGCACAGGACCACAAGCCTGTGATAAAAGATTCAAAAGCTGATCAAGAATGGTACAACTTACACGATTTGAAGGATGATGAGAGCCCTAGTGGCTGAAACCATGGTCCCATTATGGTTCCCTTTACTGGCATTTTAATAAGTGTCATTTTTGATTCAAAAACGATCTAAGTATAATGAAAGTGCCATTTGCAGTTTTTGCTCTGATTTATTATGTAATTAACAATTTTTGTGTTACAGTGTAAACTGGAAATTCAGGTGGTGTCTTAAAGACATTTTGGAACAAAACTTTGTAAGCAACATCATTTGCTGTGTTGCTAGCATCTTTAAAGTTGCCCCTAATTTGAATATTGGATGCTGCATCAGAGCATTTCTATAAGGTTTCGTAACTCACTGGATTATACCACATCTATGTATTCTAATATCTTTTGAAAACATTCTTTATACGACAGTACAGTTTTTGTTCGCATTAAAAATTATCTGCATGTCTTGCTTTCAAGTCAAATTCCCAGAAGTATTTGCAGTAGATTCAATACTCATTAGTGTAAATTGCAAATGTTGTGTGAGATAACATTTCTACATCATCTGTTGCAATGTTTAATACTTTCAAAGTTAATTTTAGGAGTTTTAGTGTTAGCAATCTGAAAGCATCAGCAAGATTTCTAACACTAAAATTCAGAAAACCAACTTTGAAAGTATCAAACATTACAACTGATAATATAGGAATTTTATCTAACAGTAAAACATTTTCAATTTGCAGTAACAAGTATTGAATCAATTGTAAATACTTCTGGGAACCTTATTTTGAAAGCAAGACATGCAGAGAGCTTTTAATGAAAGCAGGAATTATACATATTTAAGAAAACAGCATTTCATTTAGAAAGCACTTTCATTTACTAAATAAGTTTTCTAATTGTGACTGAAAAAATATGCTTCATTTTTGAAAAAACAACCACCCCAAAACTCTAAAACCTGGAACTTCCTCAATTTATTCCCCGAAGTGTGTATTTATCTTCTGAAATTGGGCGCAGTGGTTGTCTTGGAATTCATGTTTATGTAAGAAACCCTGATTTTTAAAGATTTAACATCTGAAGTTCAGAAGTAGTGTATTAAAATCAGTTGCAGGGATCACATTCCTCCTATAATTCCTAATATTTTGTGACCCTCCTGAAATTCCCAAAATTATACCTAAAATTTTCATAAAAAGCTAATTTATTAAAAATGCAACCGATATTACTCTGAAATTTATTAACACCAATAAATTTACTGTTTCTATATCGAGCACAGCTCAGCAGCCATAAGGTAAAAAGGCATGCTATATAGAGCTGCAAGCTTAATTGCAGCGGTTGCCTGCCTGCCTGCTCTGTATAGAAATACAGTCTATCCAATGCTGTTCTGCAGCAGCGAGGTAAAATGATGTTGTCGAGCTGCACACGTTGGACTTAAGTGGAAAACTTGACTATGAAAATTGTGAAATGCCTCTGGTTCAACAATATATTAATGTTTAAACTGGAACTTGACTATATAATATTTCAGCTTGAATGTTTTAATCAAGGTTTTATTCTGAAAACGAAATGTTAAGGTGTGATGTTTTAGAACTAAATGGTAAGTTTTTTTGTTTTGTTTTTTATCTCTATTTATGGTTGGTATCCAGGCCTTGATTTCGTTTTTATTTTTTAGCAGTAGCAACACTTGCTAGTGGCCTTATTTTTTACTAGCAAATTGCATTATCTAGTAGTGAGAGTTTATTAACATTATACAAAAAAAAAAAAAACTTTGACATGCCCCCCTTCATTAGTCATTCATGACAAATTTTGATTTCACCCCTGGTAACTGTCACATTGTAATGCTGATAAGATTACAGATATTTAGATATAGCTCACCTTTTCATGACCTGACAGATTAATTTTAACAATTTAATTCAAATGCAAATTATTTAAAAAAATTTAAATTTAACTTTATTCCCAAAATTCAAGAACACTATATTTTCCATTTGGTTTATGATCCGGGTTTCGGGTCTTTTCATCATACCACTTTAAAACAGCAGGCCTGGGGTCCAACTTGTCTTTGTACGGACCTCCAACCTCAATACTCATGAGAGCATTCAATGTTTGTATGTTTAAACTGCCTCTCCAATCACCATGGATTCTCTTCAGGAAACTGAACCCAGCCTCACATGCAGCAGTAGATAAGGGAAATATACTGGATATTTCTACTAGTGCCAAAATGTTTTTATAAATTTCGTGCATTTCAAGAAACATTCGTTTCCAGAAAGTAGTTGTTCCTTTTTGTACGTGTCTAAAACATTCCACATGTGCAATGAAAAGTTTTCCACGAGCAACTTTTGCTAGAATCACTTTTTATCACTAGCAAATTCATTAATAAATAATATATATACACTATCTACCTACAAGTAATTGGACACCTGTGATAGCATAGGAAAACGAAGTTTATTCACCTTCAATAGTTGGTGGAGCCTCCACGAGCGGCGATTACAGCTGCGACCCTCTTGGGCATACTCTCAACCAGGCGTTGTATGACGGCTAGTGGTATTTTCTTCCACTCGGCTTGGAGAAGACAGGTCAGTTCCTTTACCGATTTCGGACGGTGGGGGCACCCCTTAAGTCGACACTCCAACTCGTCCCAGATGTGCTCGATAGGGTTAAGGTCCGGCTCTGCGCAGGCCAGTCCATTCGATTAACCCCATTGTCCCCATACCAAGCCATGGTGGACCTCGCAACATGACAGATGGCATTGTCATCCTGAAAGTAACATGGGTCCACCCCGTAAAACTGCCACAACATAGGAATCGCATGGTCATCCAAAATGGTGCAGTAGGTCTCGGCGTTGAGTCTACCAGGAATTGTAACCAAGGGTCCCATGCCATACCAGGAGAAACACCCCCATAGCATAATTCCACCGCCGCCAAACTTCACAGTTGGCACAATACATTCCGGCAGGAGGCGTTCTCCAGGCAGACGCCAAATTCAGATCTTGCCATCCGAACGGTAGAGGGTGAACCTTGATTCGTCGCTCCAGAGAACCTGTTTCCACTGTTCAACAGTCCACTGTCGACGTTCTTTGCACCACGTTAGCCGAGCAGCGCTATTGAACTTGGTGATCAAAGGCTTGTCGGCGGCAGCACGTACATAATAACCAAGCAGATGGGCTTCCTTACGGATGGTATTCATCGAAAGAACACTCCCGGATGCCTGTTGAAACTCCTCGCGGATGTGGCCCATCGATTTGGTGCGGTTGTTCCGAATTTCTCTGGCCAGAACCCGTCGGTCTCTAACTCCCAGTTTTGTGGGTCTGGGGTGTCGGGACACATTCCGACAGTCACCTCTCATCTTCCACTTACCAATCACGTAGGCCACTGTCAATTTTGGGTACTTCAACACGCTGGATATGTCACGTATGGATCGGCCATTTCTGTGATACCCGACGATTACACTTTTCTCGAAATCAGAGAGCTCCGAACTGCGTGGCATCTTGCATGCGACTGGTTGCATTGTTGTTTCTCACACGATATTTAACGTTGGCGGCCGTGATGTGTATCAGGACCGCAGATATCGTCGATTGCAGGGGTGACCAATTACTTGTTGGTAGATAGTGTGTGTGTGTGTGAAAAGATATGTGAAAAGAAATGGAACATGAGAACAAAATCATGCTTAAACCTAATACATGAAGCGTTACGTGAAAGATTTGGATGTGAAGCACGTTATGATGTATAAAGAGTTTTTACGTAACACCTAAAGTATAAAAATAATAGTTTTACTTTTTAAAAACTGAGAAAGAAAGTAGAGGGTAATAGTGTATTAGTAGTGTGTATTGATTCAACATATACTTGAATAAAAAAAGAGGGCAGGTAGCAACTGTACATCTAGTTTTTATTGAAATATATTCCTAAAATTTTTCTAAAAATTCCTAAAATTCCCACAAAATTTTCTGTAAGTATGCTCTGATCCCTGCAGTAGCATGTACAGAGTGTTGTTATTTTACAGATCAGGTGAATAGTTAGTATTCCTTTTCAGTTTGTGCATTTTTAAAGATCTGACTATGTTTAACGCATTCGCCACCGCTGTGCTATTTTAACGGCAAGCATGCGATGCCGGTAAGAAACCCGGGCAAATCTCCCGAGATGCCACAAAGTGTCGCGCAGCACCACGGATGAGCTTTTCATGCATTTGGATCAACCTGCCCGTGTGTTCTGATCTTATACTTTGCACGACTCCGCTGTTCTAAAATACGAGAAAATTTATCCGTGATTGATATTTGTAATTATATTGTTCAGTAACTCCAGGGATATAAGCACGTCTACAGCATATCCTGTAGAAAATAACTAATAAATTGCAAAATTCTTCAGTCGCAAAAAGATTGAAAAATTCGATTGGTTCAATACCTGTCGTGTTAATTTTCAGTTCTAGTACACAAGTGAGCAGAATTATTCTCTTGACATCGGGGAACATCGTGCCAGTGTGTGGCAAAAATCTGTTGAGGCGGAGTATTGGACATAATGTTGCATTCTTAATTTTCACTTTCACTGCTGGTTGTACTGCAGCTACTAAGAGAATACATTTCTGCATATGATGTCAAGTTATCGGAATCATCTCTTTCCATGGTAGGTTGTGCCCGGCGATGAACTTTTGGTTGAGAGGAACTGGAGATAGCCTGTCTGAATATATCCGGTTTCCACTAAACGGAGCATTGAAGTCCATATGGATTTCCTTGAAATCCCTTTAGCTCCTTCAATAGGCTGCCCTCTTACGTATGAACGCTAAGCAGCAAATGCTTTTTATTGCCACTCAAGCATTTATTTATTGATAGTTTCCTTCCCTGCAAAACCAGCGACGTTCAAAGGAAAATAAACATTGCAGTGAAAAGTGCATGCTGTGTTAAGTCTATGGGGAGTCCTTTCGTTCCCTAAACCATGTGGGAAAAGATTCGCTATTCCAATACCACGGTCATTTTTAAACAGTTAGATACTCATTCTCAGCATCAGTAACAAAACAGGTACCTCTCTTCAAGTGCCGAAGGTTTTAAGAAGGGAAATATAAAGCCACAATGATGCCGCCGTTGGTACCTGAGCTAAGTATTGTATGACGCCGTTTGGCGTCACACTGTAGTGAAAGTTTTAAAGCATCAGTAACAAAACAGATACCTCTCTTCAAGTGCCGAAGGTTTTAAGAAGGGAAATATAAAGCCACAATGATGCCGCCGTTGGTACCTGAGCTAAGTATTGTATGACGCCGTTTGGCGTCACACTGTAGTGAAAGTTTTAATTCTGTATCTTTTATAGGGATACAGTTTAGTGTTATATTATTTTCAGTTATGTTGCTGTCTGATAAAGATGCCATATTCAGTTCTCCCTACAAGTTCTGTCGTATCTTTTAGCCCGACACTCTGTCGGCAAGTTGCTGGGATGAAACACCTGCACGAGTACCTAAGCAATCTGAAGTGCCGTGTACCACACCTAGCCAGAGTACCCGAATGTGGGATATCACACCTGCTTATGCCACACCAAGCCACGACACCCCAGGGCATGGAGGTGTGTCCACCTCTCGTCGAAATAGGTGGGATGAAACACCAAAAGGGGACAGAGGTAAGTTACCTTAAATTGTATGTTTAATATGCCTATTATCGGTCCTGCGTGCATTCTGTGAAATTTTATGGCATTGATTTTTCATGACCAGCAATGCATGTCTTCAAAGCAGAACATCTTTCTGTCAAAACTTTTTTGAGTGGCAAAGTGGTGTGAGGTGCTTGTCTCTGACAATTTGTCAAAGATGGGGCCCTGATTCAAGTCCCAGTGAGGCATGCGCGGTGGTTTATCCAGTGATGATGAGCAACTAGTGGTCACTAAACCCCAAAACAAGAAGAAAGAGAGAGAGAAAAAAATTTTTTTGAGAAAATTAAGGTATTTCAGTTGCAGCAAACAGTAGACCATGTGTTCAAAGAACTACGAGTAAAAACCGCAAGGCTAATAATAAGTCCCTTGTTTCTTTGTTTACATAACGACCAACATACAGATGGCCCATAATTTTGTTTTTGCTTCAAACTAATTATGAACTATCAATATGTTAGCCATTATTTCTTGTAATGATTTCAAAAGCACAAGGCTGCTAGAGAAGGAGAAAAATTATACTGAATTCCCCATTTGCCTTCCTTTTTTTTTTTTTTTTTTTTTTTATCTGCATAGGTAATTTCCATTTTCTTTTCTTTTTTTCTCATGAAAGGCAAGAATGTTTTGGGAAAATGTCCATTGCTGCAGGTTAACGGCTCTTCGTGTGCCATCATCATCAACCATTCTCAACCCACTTCTGGATGAAGGCCTCCCACACTCCCTCTTCAACCCCTCCTTTTCACTCCAACATGCTGAGAATTTCATCATGTCTTATCCCACGTGGCCCTCTGGGTCTTTTCCTGTGTTTTGTTTGTTTGGGGATTTAACGAGCGCCATGAGCAACTCGATGAGCTGTAAAGCAGTCGCCCGTCCCTAACTTAGGTTCACTGGTTCCAGGGGAGCGACAGAGCCAGTGCCATAGGATAAACACAACATCCATGCCCCATCGAGATGTAAACTCGGACCCACCTCAGACAGATGGTCAGAAGCCAGCCCCTAGACCACTGTGCCTGTGGGATCAGTAGCAGATCCAATGGTGGGTGACTGCCCCCATTAAGCAGATTTTTCCTTTTTAAATGGCCAAGATTGTAAGTAACAATAACATATTTATTTTTCTAAAATTGTGCTAATAAATGCACAGATTTTTTTCTATACAAAGGTCAGAGTCGGAATTACCCAGTGGTATGGCTAGTAGAACTTTCGTGGGACCATTGAATTATTGATTTTATTGGCCCAGATGGCTGGTGAGGTTTTTTTTTTCTAATTTGTCACAAGTTAGGAAATTAATTTTTATTTCTTTTACCTTGCCATATGGTTTTCTTTTTAGGCTGCAAACTAATGATAGGTTTAAAAACAAATATTGGAGATAATTGCATTAAAATGATACCTTATTTTATTGTAAATGTCTTGAAGTTTCTTTTTTTTTTTTTTTCCAGTTTTTTTTTTTTTTTTTTATGGACCAGTGGTTTTTCAAATTCTAATGGTCCGTGCGGCCAGTAGAAGATTTATTTCTAATTCTAACACTGAAGGCTTTGCTTGCTGTGAATTTGGAGATAAAAAGTTCTGTTTAAGTTTTAGCAGAAAGAACAAAAACAACAACAAAAAACTAGAAGTTCAGAAATCCAAAAAGTATTTGAATAGAAAGGCTCAAACTTTATTGTGAAAGATTTTATCCAGAAGTGATATTTAAAAAGCACTGAGCTCACTTCCTGGAAAAGTGGAAATAGTGTTAATTTTCCAGTTGTTTTGACATTGTGATTTAAAAATTCAAAACAATTATTTTTTTTTTATTGTTTGTTTGGGGGTTTAACGACTATCACGACCAACACAAAGAGCTATAAGCAGTTCATCCGTCCCTAATTTAACAGCACTGGGTCTGAAGAAGGGAAAGAGCCATCTTTTTCCAGTTACCTCACTGATGGAGTTCTCCACACTACCTGCATGTCTGAGGTCTCCTCTCAAGATCGATAGATTTTCTCTACCTCATTTCCATGTATCTCGTAAGGCAGGCACAGCACCCACGCCTTCCCCTAAATTTGGACCAGGACCCATCACAGGCAAATGATTGGAAGCCAGCATGTTGTACCAGCGCGCCACCAGAGTGGCCAGTTTCTTGTTGGGAAAAGTGTTTAAAGATCCGCATAATGCCAGTTTACATGTGTATGTGTGTGTCCCTCCCACAAATTGTGGATCAGCTCCTGTCCAGGGTGGCCCTGTCTTCTGGTGTGTCCAGCCTGGTATTTCAGTTGTCCAGTGCAGGTCAGTTCTTCCAGCAGTATATCCAGCTTGTTTGAGGTTGAAGATCTTTACTTTGATCAAAATGATATCCACTCTTGCCATTCTCCTGACCTTTGAATTTTTTTCTTTGTTACACCAAGCATGCATCTCTCCGTGCCTCTTTGAGTTGTCTGCAGCCTCTGTACGTCTTTTCCAGGTAAAGTCCATGTCTCTGATCTGTAAGTAAGAATTGGAAGGATGCACTGATAAAACACTTTCGTTTTAAGACACAATGGCAAATTGCTCTTGAAATTTTGCTTCTAAATGCTCTCCAAGCAAGTTTTATATGCCTATTTATTTCTTCTTTGATGTGGCTTCACTTGATATCTACAAGGGAGTATCAAAAAGTTTGTGCAATCACCTAGAAATAAACAAGTTGTAATTTTTTTTTTATTCAGGTACTTGGGCCTTCTCTACATAGGCACCACCCAGTGCCACACATTTCTCCCACCTTCGCTGGATTTTCTTTGTTCCCTCAGTGTAGAACACCTCAGATTGTGCCTGAAACCAGTGTTCTGCCCCAAAAGAGACATCATCAGTGTTATCCTGCTGCAGGTTGTGACCTGCCAGTTGCTGTGGATACAGAGGTGTCCACCCATTCAATACAACAATATGCATATGATCTGGGCCTACGGGCAAGACCTAGACTAGAACCTCCTGATACTACCATGTCTTTGGAAATGATGTAGAACAAAGAGACCATACTGTCATCAAGAATGGTGTAGAAACAATGAGATCATACTGGATTGTAGAATGGAGAAGTGTGCTCTATATGCCTTTCCTCTGAGTTCCTTTTTTTTTTTACAGACATTGAAGTAGATGATATGCTTATATTGTATGATTCGAGCAGCTATTCATCACAAAACATACTGGATTTTTTTAATACTTTGGATTTCAGCATTAATTTTGAATTAGAAGAAGAAAAGCACAAAGAAATTCAATATCTAGACACAAAAATCATCAGAGATACAGAAAATTTGGAATTCATTCATAATTTCAAGAAAGAAAAATCCAATATATTACTGAATTTTGGCTCGTACCACTCAAAAGCAGTGAAAATGAACACAGCAAGAAATTTAATAACTAGAGCTAAATTTCTTTCATCAGATAAAAATCAAGTGAAAGCAATGACAGAAATAGGAATGAAGTTAATAGACAACGATCCCCCTTCCCCCTCCAAGAAAAAAAAAACTATCATTAATGTTCTGCATAATGTCAGACAAAAACAATCTGAAAAGAACAACGCAAAGTTTGAAGAAACTTAAAATAATCAAGTATATACCAATGGCTAATTATGGAAAATTAAATACCAAAATCAATAAACATTTAATAAAGAATAACATAAAAGTAGCCACTATAGCAGAAAATAAAGTAGCATGTTTAGCTAATAAAGAAACATACAGAAATACAATAGACAAGGTGGAAAAAAATGTTTTATATCGAATTCCACTTAATTGCAACAGTAATTACATTGGACAAAGTCTTGAAAATTGGAAATCAGAATTAAGGAACATCAAGTGGCTATTAATAACAAAGATCAAAATAGTACATTAGTAAATCATATGCAGCTATGCAAATGTGAACCTTTACGGGGTGAAAATTAAAGTTTTGGACTATGAATCTCATAAAAACAAGAGACTAATTAAAGCAAGTTATTATATAAAAAAAAAATACAGTGCCATCAGTAAGCCTTCAAAACTAATAAGTGGTGTTTTAAACAACTTAATTGCAACTACAACAGAATTACAAAATACACAATGAAAACATTTAAATTTAGTAACTGGCCACAGTATGAGGAACCTGGCAACAAATTTTAAATTCTTCAGGAGTAAAACAAAACTTTTGATAGTCCTTCTATACATTGAGAACAGGCCTTGACTAAAATCTAGAGGCCAGAAACATCTGTAAAAACAAAGGAACTCAAAGGAAAGGAAGATTAAATAAAAAATCTTCAAATGGATAAATAATAATAAATTATAAATACACAGTTCATGTGGATCAGGAACATCAAATAGAAGTCATCACTTTTTCCATGTTTATATAAGTGAGTCACGGAAAAATTTCTCATCTGCCGCCACCGGGAATCGAACCCAGGGTCTTCCAGTTATGCGCTGGATATGCTTCCACTGCACCACAGCGGCCTCAAAATTCTCCATACTCACTAACGACAAACTGCCAAACCACATGGCAGGGTTGCTTCTTTGGAGCCCCGCACAATGCTAGGGATTCACCACAGATGAACAGCAGCAACGGAACAAATAACTAGAAGGCGAATGAATAATAAATACACAGTTGACGTGGACCAAGAACATCAAACAAAAGTCATCGCTCTTTCCATGTTTATAAGTGAGTCACGGAAAAAATTTTCATCAGTCGCCACCGGAAATCGAACCCAGGGTCTTCCAGTTGTTCAAAGGGGTTCAGTTGGGTTCGATTCCCGGTGGCGGCCGATGAGAAAATTTTCCGTGACTCACTTATAAACGTGGAAAGAGCGATGACTTCTATTTGATGTTGATCTTCAACTGGAACTAGAATTAAATAAACATATCTGGGTAAATGCTTGAGTAAGTGATTTAATAGTGCTGTATGTGGTTGAATCCAGATTCTATTTAGGTGTGTTAGCATTAGATTGCAAAGCATCTGTATTGCACCATCATTATCAATGACATGCAATGGTATTCGTTATCAGCTGCTGTACAGCACCCTAGTTGGCATAGTGTTGTGGAAAGGAATCTGATACAGGAAGAGTACATCTCACATCTGCATTCCGGGTACTGTACTGTGACCACAAGACACTACACCAGTTGCATCATCAGTCCCATTATGCAACCTTTCTTTTCACTGGTCTGGGATCGGTTCTGCAGCAGGACAGTGCCTGTCCATATAATGCTTGTGTTGTGAGGGATAGTCTCCTGGATATGAACACTCTCCTTCTGATACCAAACTCACCGGACTTGTCAACTATCCAGCTTTTTTGGAACTTCGAGAGTCACCACTTTCACAAACTTCCTCCAGTAGGGGACTTGCTACAACTGCCTGCCCATTTGGTTGTCACTCACGCATCCAATTATTTAGTACATTTTTTGCCAAGATCTAGTATTTATCAATTATTTAGTACATTTTTGGTCAAGATCTAGTATTTATCAATTATTTAGTACATTTTTGCCAAGACTAGTGTTAGCCCAGTGCTTTGTTGATGAACTCACTGATAGCATGCCCCGTCATCTGTAGGCTAGCATAAATACTAGATCTTGGCCAAAAATGTACTAAATAATCCCAAATAAAAGCAGGTATACTAACTTCTCACATTTTGTGTTTTGATTGTTTTCGGTTCTGCCACTATACGTCAACTACTTCTTGGTATTTCACTTTCCATGTTAAGCACTGTGTGATGCAAAACCAACGAATGGAGTGTGCAAGATGAAAAATTTTCTCAACTCATTTATTTCTGTGTCATATTATTATTGCATTAATGATTGCCCTTTTTCTTATTTCTTTTCCTTTTTTTGATGTCATTTTGCAGAAACACCAGCTTGTGGTGCTACATCAGGTTGGTTAGAAACTCCTCATTCTGACCGAACTGTAGATACCAACATAATCCAAGAAACCCCTACTCCAAGCACAGGTAAGCGGTGTACTCGATGGGATGAAACTCCTTCATCCCAGTTTGGAAACCAGACTCCTCAGACACCATCAGTGATGACACCTATGACTCCAGTAACACCAAGTGGTATTACTCCAGTGGGCGCAAAAGCAAGAGGATTAACTACACCTACAGCAGGTAAGTTTGCAGATGCATCTACATGACTTTTGATATTTTTTTTAAAAGAAGATTTTGCATAGGCTGAAGATGTTTGCAATAGTTTCACCGTGTGTTTTATAACTGGCAACAGTTCAGTTGCAGGTGATTTCGTGGGTAGGACATGAGAGAGAGAGGAGAAAAGAGATTCAACTCAAATATAAAAAGAAAGTAAGTCAATAGGAGAACATTAAATATGAAACTGCCCAATTTCAGTAATAAAAAAGTATGTACAGAAGCCAAATAATATAATATTAGGCAGTGCAACAAGTGACATTGAAGTTCGATGTTGAATTACACCCACTAAATTAATACGTGGAATGCTATCATGATAAAGTTTTCTTGTAACTTAACAGAAGCACCTGGATTTTCAGAAAAACTTAACTGAAGTTACACTAGAAACCAGAAATTAAGATGTCCCTAGCAGTAAATGCAATTATGCTTTATTTTTTGCATTACTGGGAGTCCAGATAAAAGCAGTTTGTGAACACATACCTTGCTGTTTTGGAATACATGCATGAAATTATCATTCATTGTCCTCATTGTGCATAAAATTTACACACAAATGATGCTGTTGACAGTTGTAGCTACATCAATATGCAAATCATTTGATCCATTTAAATGGATCAGATGATTTGCATATTGATGTAGCTACAACTGTCACTGCCTTAGGCAGTGCCCAGAAATACCAAAAATTTTCATCAATGTACTAACGGAAATCTTTTATTAATAAATCACTGTATTTGATTAAGTAAAGACCAGTTAAGTAAAGAATGTTTGAAAATACTAGATTGGTATATGTTACACCAGGAACAGCAACTAAATTTTTGTTGGAGGCGCTTCAGAGAATGATAATTGCAGTAGTGTATTATCCTTGTTATTCTGAGCCTTCTGATAAGGATTGCTTTTGGGATGGGCTAAGAATTGTTTTGATCAATTTCATTCCAAAAAGAAAGTTTCTACTGCAAGGGATTTCAGTGCTAAAATGGATGCTCAGCATGAGACACCTGAGAATGTTCTGGGAAAGTTTAATAATACTAGTATGAGCAATAATGGTGAATAATGCTGGTTAAAATGCTGATTTTTAATTTTTACTAAAAATTAAAATTCATTGTTTCCAACTAGCATTATTATATTACACATGGAAAAATGCTGTAGGAATATAATAATGGTGAAAGATTAATTAGTTCAGTTGATTTTTCCTCTTCAGGGTGCTCCGTGGTAACAATGGCACACACACAACAGCAACTAGGACCTCTGTGAATCTTGGATAGGTGCCAGCTAGTTCTGTATGACATTGGTGAAAATACCCAAACTCACTGGGTTTTATTCCAGAATCCTTAGGTTGAATGACAAACTGGAACTGTCTGCTGTGCGCTAATCCCCCCACCGATGTACTTAGCTGATTTTAAAAAGACACAAAGATATTATAATTATCTGGACTCTAGTGTTGGATATGGTGGACCTACCACACTTAAGAAGGATGGTGCACCATGGTATCGACCTGGAACTGGAAAAAGGAAAATCATAAAGAGATCTCTGCTGAGTTAGTGTAAGATTGGTGTATGGAATACTAAAGGTATAAATGGCAATATGAATGAGGTGATTGAGGAGACGAATAAGTATAGATTGAATGTGCTGTGTGTAAGAGTGAAACCAAAAAGAAGGAAATTGGGGTAAAAAAGTGAATGGCATGCTGAGTGTGTGGTCTGGAGTTTCGGATAATGTGAGAGGACAGGCTGGTGTAGGTGTGATTTTAATTGAAAAGATGAAGAACAACTTGATTCACTATATTAAGAACACATTTGCCGTCTTTACACGATTTTAAAAAATTACGGTTAAAATGATATATACATTAGAACATTAGAACATGAGCACTTTCAAGTCCACTGTGGACCCGTCATCAGATGGTGTGGTTGCATTATGCCCTGGGAGGGTATATATTATGTAGTATGCACACTGACGAAACAGTATGTTTTGGCATGTGCATGCTCAGTACACAATCATGTCTGCTCTAATGAGAACAGACATGATTGTGTACTGAGCATGCACATGCCAAAACATACTGTTTCGTCAGTGTGCATACTATATAATATATACCCTCCCAGGGCATAATGCAACCACACCATCTGATGACGGGCCCACAGTGGACTTGAAAGTGCTCATGTTCTAATGTATATATCATTTTAACCGTAATTTTTTAAAATAGTGTAAAGACGGCAAATGTGTTCTTAATATCCTTCAGCACGAAAAATTGACTTCCTATGATTCACTATAGTTGCATAAATGAGGGAATTCTTTGGATTCGTTTGAAAGTAAAACTTCAGAGAATAGTAATTGTTGTAGTGTATGCTCCTTGTGACTCGGAACCTTCTGATAGGAAGGAAGATTTCTGGAATGCTGTTTTAAGCCTGTTTAGTGCCAAAGAGAAAGTTATAATATCAGGGGATTTCAATGGTAGAGTAGGCGTGCAGAATGCAATTTCTGACGATGCTCTGGGTAAGTTTAATGATCCTTGTGTGAATGATAATGGTGAAAGATTAATTGAACTCTGCATTGAAAATGGTTTGTGTGTATCTAATACATTTTTCAACCACAAGCATATCCACACATATACTTGGGAAAATCATACTTTTGGTCAAAAGAGTGTGATATACTTTGTTGTGTATGATCAGCGTCTGAAACACTTAGTTGTTGACACTCATGTGATGAGAGGGCTGAATGTTGATTCTGATCATTACTTGGTAGTGTCACAAGTGATACTTAATGTTGGCTAGAGGAAAAGGAATAGGAAGAAGCCCAGGATGGAAAGAATAAAGGTTGAAAGGCTCCCTGAAAATCAGCAGTGTTTTTCTGACTTACTCAGAGAACGACTGAAGGAGCTGAAGTCTTGTGAGAAGGATGTAGAAAAGAAATGGGAATGTTTAAGAACTGTGTTATCACTGCTGCTGAAGAGGTCAGTGGCACCACAATAAAGGGTAACAATAAAGGTGATGCTTGGTGGAGTAGTGAGATTGAAGAGGCAATAAAGAGAAAGAAGAAGCCTCTTTGGGGATGTTGCAAAGTAGTGTTTCTGTGGATGAATGTCCCTGTAAGAAGTGTGATCCAGCTAAGCTGGTTCACCAGAGTAAGGCAAAAAATAGGAAGGAAAAGGTGGAAAGGCATGAATTGTGTTTTTGGAAATATAGGAAGACTTTCTGGAAGTACATGATACTCAGGAAAAATTGGGGAGACAAAGTTGTAAGTTGTGTGAAGAATAGGATTGGGGAAATGATTTAGGAAACCAATGAGTTAAGTAAAAGATGGGGTGAATACTTATGTGAGTTATTAGATCAGGAAAGCTTATATGATTCTGAGGCAGAAGTAGATGATGGCACAGTGAAGGATAGAAGTACAGGAGGGATCTCAAGAGAAGAGGTTTGTAAAGCTCTAAAATCTCTTCAGAACGGTAAGTGACTATGCAATTGACTGGTTAACTGAAATTTGCCAGTTGTGCTGGGAGATAGGAATGGTTCCTCAGGATTGGAAGGATGCTATTATTGTTCCCTTGTACAAGGGAAAAGGTGATCAGACTGACTGCAAGAACTATCGTGGTATTAGCCTACTGAGTGTGCCATGGAAAGTGTTCGGTAAGGTTGTTATTGAAAAAAGTATGGGGTCTTACATCAGAAAAAGTATGGGATGTTCAGAGTGGTTTTATGCCTAGTAAAGGCTGCACTAACCAAATTTTTGAATCACACATGCTGATTGAAAAGAATCTGGCTGTTGGTAAGAAAGTTTTTGCTGCCTTCATAGATTTAGAGAAAGCTTATGACTGAGTAAATAGGACTTTTTTGTGGAAGGTTTTGAATGAATATGGTGTTACTGGGAATCTACATAATAGTGTAAAAGCCATGTATGCTGGCAGTAGAACTTGTGTATGAATGAATGGTGTTTTATCAAAATGGTTTTCTATTGGTGCAGGAGTTAGACAAGGTAGTGTAATGTCACCATGTCTGTTTAATATATTTATGGATGTATGCATGCGTGATGCCAAAATAGATAATAGTGGTTTATGTCTTGGTGATATGTGTGTGTGCAGATTGCTGTATGCTGATGACACTGTCCTGTTGGCAGAGAGAAAAAGTGATTTGCAGAGTATGTTGTCTCGGATGTACTAAGTTTGCATGAAATTCAAACTGAGTATAAATAAGGGAAAAACCAAAGTTATGGTTTTTGAGAGACGAACTAGTAGTACTGAATGTAATATAAGTCCAGTGATTGAACAGGTAAATGAGTTTGTGTGTTTAGAAAGCATGTTTGACAGAGAGAACAAATTGGATGGGGAAATTAGTAGGCGAGTGAATTCTTCATTGAAAGTCATAGCAGCTTTGGGAGGTGTTCACAGGAATGATGGGTTCTCAAGAGAGTCCCGCATGGCTGTGTATGAGAGTGTAATTGTTCTTACTCTGATGTATGGTAGTGAAACCTGGGTACTACAGAAGAAACATAGGAGTCATTTGTGTGCTGGAGAAATTCGTTACTTACGGGGGTTTGTGGCAAGACATGTTCTGATTGTGTGAGGAATGAAGATGTGTTGCAGTTGTGTAATGTGAAGCAAAATGTTGTTAGCAAGGTGGAGACTAATATGCTTTGGTGGTTTAGCCCTGTTGGAAGAATGAGTGATGAGATGCTTAGTAAGAAAATATTTTTAGCCAAAGTGGCAGGTAGGAAAGGCAGAGGAATGCCGAGGAAGTCGTGAGAGGATCAAATTCAGGAATGTCTGCATGAGAAAAAGGTTATGAGTACGAAGTATAGAAGGTCTTATGTACGGCGTGTGATGGATGTCACTGAAGCCCGAGTTGTATGCCAAGATCGCTGTAAATGGACAAGTTTGATACAACAACAGTAAGTAAAAATTATCTGGTAGTTGTATTTCTTTGTGGAACTAACCTCTGAATCTCAGAGAACAGCTTAATGATATATATGTATGTCATCATCATAATCATTGTCAACCATTATCAATCCACATGCTGGACGAAGGTCTCTCCAAGCCTCTTCCACAATGGTCTGTCTTGTGCCAGTCTCCTCCATGTTACTCCTGCATACTTTCGAATTTCATCTACCCATCTTCTATGTGGTGTTCTGTGTCTTTTCCTGTCTTTTGAAATCCAATCTAAAGTTTTGACTGTCCATCGATGGTCTGTCCTTCTGGCAGTATGTCCAGCCCATTGCCATTTCAGGGATTTTACTCTGATCATGATATCTTCCACTCTTGTCATTTTTCTGATCCACGAGTTCCTCTTCTTATCTCTCCTGGTTACACCAAGCATGCTCCTCTCCATGCTGCTTTGAGTTGTCTGCATTCTTTGTATGTCTCTTTTAGTTAAGGCCCATGCCTCTGCACCATATGTAAGCACTGGAAGGATACATTGATCAAACACTTTTCTTTTAAGACATAATGGCATATTGCTCTTGAAAATTATACTGTTTCTTCCAAAAGCTCTCCAGGCAAGTTTTATATGCCGATTATGTATGTATGTATGTGTATAAAACTAGAATATACTCGGAATAAAATCTGAATAAGATTATGATAAAAGCGAATAAAACTGAAAAGATGAATCGTTAAAAAACTTCTGATATGCTTTTGTTGTTCACACACACTTTCCTAATCTTTCCAGGCACGTTTCAACTGCAGAAGTCACAGTCTTTGTCAGTGGTCGGCGATGTTCTTGCCCCAACTGCCAAGTCATCAATGCCACGTTGAGTTCCTCAATGTCATCAATGCCACGTTGAGTTCCTCAATGTCATCAATGCCACGTTGAGTTCCTTAATTTTTTTACTCACTTTTTTATTCGCTTTTATCGTAATCTTATTCAGATTTTATTCCAATTATGTTCTAGTTTTGTTCTGAAGTTTTTATTTCAACTTTAAAGGTTTCTTATTTCATTTTGGTTTTCTACCAATATCATTGAATAAGGGATATTTATTCATCTGGCTTTTACCAGTATCATCGAATAAGCAATATGTTTTAATGGAAACATCAAACAACTAGTACAAATTTCATGTGGAACGAAGGTGAGTTCACATTCCGCATTATTACTATAAATGATTTTATAATACTACTCCTTAAAACTATTGTGCACACTACCTTCCATACTCAGAACCTACAAATTTAACATGTGAAATAGAAAAATTTATAAGAATGAAGTATATTCTTCAAGAATGCTATTTTAAAACAATTTACCATGTAGTCCAGCAACAGGCTTAGTCTAAGCTTGAGCTATTTTGAAGTCCTGGAGTAATACTAGAATTCTTTCCTGCAATGAAAAATTTTAAGAAAAGGGTTGAAAAATTAGGGTAGGGGGAGCCAGCGATTGAAAAAATTGACTGCTGTAGCGGTCATGGGAATGCTCCATTGTTTTCCGTTTTCAATTTTTCTAATTTCATTTCTGAGGGGTTTTTATTGTTATTCCACCCTCATTATATTCTTTTAAACTGTATATACCTAATGGGTATATACACTGGTGGAAAGTGAAAAAAGAACACCAAGAAGGAATTGGCGGACGATCATGAAATTTACATATGTTAATGGGGTCAAGTTTACGTAGGTGTGATGTTAATTTTGGGACCAACCGGTGAGCGCTTACGCCACAGCATGGCATAATATGCAATTTATCGTCGGTGGTATTTAAGGAGTGAATGTAATCAGTCGTCGGCGTACGGACACGTGCGAAGACCCTGAAGAAGCTGCAATGCCTGGACATGGAAGACGCGTACGATTTTAGCAGTTATCGGACTTTGAGCGAAGTCGTCTAGTCGGACTCCGCGAGGCCGGGTGGTCGTATTGTCATTTTGTGGAGCGAATTGGATGGGAAGTATTGGTGGTGGTACGATGGTGGCGAAGATGGTCCGAGGAACATTCCCACACGAGAAGACGTGGAACCGGGAGTCACAGACAGACTGATGAGCGGACCGATCGACGCATAAGAAGAGCGGCATTGTCAAGCAGAACATCCACTGCGAGGCAAATCCGAGCTGCCGTTGCACCTGAGGTGACTGTGCGAACAATCCACAACCGTCTACTGGATGCAGGACTATGTGCACGTGTGCCTTTGGCATGTGCACCTCTGACTCCAGCCCACCGTCGGGAACTGCTGCAGTGATGTCGCAAACGTCTGCACAGGAGAACGCAATGGCGATCTGTCGTGCTCAGTGATGAAAGCAGATTCTGCTTGGGAGCCTCCGATGGCTGTATGCGTGTTCGCAGACACACAGGGGAGCGTCTCCACCCTTCTTGCATCCACCAGCAACACACAAGGCCTACACCTGGTCTCCTGGTGTGGGGAGTGATCAGCTATCACTCCCGCACACAACTAGTGTTAGTACCGGGTACGTTAAACAGCACCTCCTACATCAACAACATCATTCAGCCCGTTGTTGTGCCATTTGTAAGGTTGGTCCATCGTGGTGTTTTCCAGCAAGATAACGCACGCCCACACACGGCACATGCAACGCAACATGCACTTCAGGGTGTGAGACAATTTCCATGGCCTGCATGTTCACCGGATTTGTCCACCATTGAGCACGTGTGGGATTTTATGGGACAACGACTTATCCAGTCTCCACGGCCAGCCACGACAATCCCCGATTTACGCGTGCAGGTTGAGGATGCTTGGAACTCAATACCCCAAACTTACATCCAACATCTGTACGACAGACTCCATGCCAGAATTGCACAGTGTGACGCAGTTCATGGCGGTTCAACCTCGTACTAACCATGTTACATGGAAATGTTATTTTTCAGTTTACCAGCAAATACAGCTGTATTTTGCCAGAACGTTTTGATCACGTTATCCTCTGTATTCCATTATTATGCTGTATAAATTTCGTTAATATCAGACTTCTCCTTCTTGGTGTTCTTTTTTCACTTTCCGCCAGTGTATATATGCACCGGGTGATCCAAAAGTCTTGCACATTTTGAAAACGTAATAACTCGCGGAGTTTTGAGAGTAGGGCAACATGGTTTGCGTAGAAATGATCCAGAATGACATTGGGTTTTTTATGAAATCACATAAATTTTTACTCATTTTACTTACATTTTTCATCACCAGATGGCGCTGTAGGCAAACAGGTCTGGGATAGTGGGTATAAAAGCAGCAGCTGGGAAGCAACCACAAGTCACAGCGGTCCGTGTCAGTGTGCTGTCATTACCGGACAAAGCGCTCTTGGTGAAATTGTGAAAATGCATTAGCGTTGCAATAGACAACGCTGAATGCCCTCACTTTCAGCGTTTTCTATTGCAATTTTGAATGTGTGAGTGCTGCGTTGAGAGCCTACCAGTCACTGAAAAGTGATCGCAGTGGGAAAGGATGGAAAATGCTATGCTGCGGCGAATGGTGAAAAAATTCGAGGAAACGGGATCTTTGGCAGCACGCCCACGAAGCGGTAGACCACGAACACGTGCTGCGGCAGCAGAGACAATTACGCAGGAAATGGATGTGATTGCAATGCCATCCACACATGGCGACTCCAGTGCTCGCCATGTTTCTCGGTAAACAGGCATTCCATACGGGATTGCATGACAAACACTATGACAGATTCTGCACAGATACCCGTACAAACTGCAACAGCATCAGGAACTGCAAGTTGGCGATTACGTGCAGCGTCAGGAGTTCGCAGCATTGTTTTTTCGACAAATGGATGTCGACGAGAACTGGCTGATAAACGTTTTATGGACTGATGAGGCACACTTTTCCCTAAACAGAGTGGTAAACCAACTGCCGCATCTAGTCCACAGAACATCCCCGAACAGTCGTTGAAGCGCCACTTCATCAGCCGAAAGTGACAGTGTGGTGTGGATTCATGGTTTCCTTCATTATCTGTCCTTTTTTTTTTAAGAGGTCCGCGGCACCTCCTTCAAAACCGTTTCAGTGACAGGTGCATGTTATGCGAACATGTTACGAACATACGTTACCCCTAGCTTGCAAGAGAGAGATGCAGTGAATCTGTGCACATTTATGCAGGATGGAGCACCACCCCAACATCGCACGTTCCATTAAGGAAGTGTTGCAAGAGACGTTTGGTGCAAATCGTGTGTTGAGCCGAGACTTTCCGAAGGCCTGGCCACCTCGATCACCAGACCTGACACCCTACGACTTCTGTCTCTGGGGTTACCTAAAATCACAAGTGCACAGATGTCGCCCCACTTCATTGGCCATGCTGAAAGATGCCATTCGACACCATGTGGCAGCTGTACCACCGGACATGCTCTTCAATGCCGTCCATGGTGTTTTCTCTCGTCTGCAGGCAGTGCTGGAACAGGACGGCCATCACATTGAACACCTGGTACAATGAGGTGTCTAACCTGGTATAATCAGGGGTCTATTTTTCTTGACACTTCCAACCTGTGGTTGCTGCGCCATCTGGCGATGAAAAATGTAAGTAAAATGAGAAAAAATTTATGTGATTACATAAAAATACCCGATGTCATTCTGATCATTTCTACGCAAACCGCGTTGCCCTACTCTCAAAACTCTGCGAGTTATTACGTTTTCAAAATGTGCAAGACTTTTGGATCACCCACTATGTAGTCTAATCATGCTTCTCGTTTTTAAGATCATTGGTAAAAGTGAAAAAAAGTGACTTTGTATTTTTTGAGAATTTTTCCTAATGTACTACATGTTTTCCTTTTGTCTCATAGTATTTTCTTAAAACCAATCAGTAAAGAGCATTTTTGCTGTGCTCCCTCCCTTTAAGTGGGATTAAATTTCATAACCTGTACTTACTCTGTCCATGACGGAATCTGCATCATTTCTGTGATTCGTTATCACAGGAAAGTGAGTAACGCAGTACTGATTTGTTACATTTAATTTCCCTTAAAATGTGTGTTTTCCCCGTTTTTAGACACTTCTTGCTACATCAAAAAACAAGGCATTTTTTTTTTTTGCTTAACTCTTCACTGCTGTATGATTCCAAACGGTGTCATACGATACTTAGCCCAGGTGCCAATGACACTGAACAGCATCGTGATTGTGGCTTGACATTTCCCTTCCTAAAACCTTCGACATTTAAAGAGAGTTATTTCTTTGAATAAAGCTCATGTTGAGAAATGGCTTCCTAGTTTAATTGAATTAATAATCTAAAGCAACTTATGGGATTTTACTAGGAAATTTTTTCATTAATAGCAAATTTTTGGAGAAAACTCTTCTCCTTCTTCAGGCTGTCTTGTTGTTGTCACTTTTTACTTGTCACTATCACGGTTACGGTTAACCTTGACGGTTTAGGTTATTTTTCAACAAATCCTGCCAGATGTTAGGCAGGGAAAATCCTTTGCAGTCATTGATGATGGAATTTTGATTTTTCTCAATCTCTATTCCTTCTTTCAGTTTTCTTTTTTGGAAATTGCTTTGGAAACTGATTACTTTAAGGGAATTCCAATCCATGCTGTGCCCAGTTTCTCTAACATGCCTATCTAATCCAGTCTTGTTGGAGCAATTTTTTATAGCTGCTTTACGCTCAGCTGTACGAGTTTGTAGTCTGCGACCTGTTTCACCTATGTAAGATAGTCCACAACTACAATTTACTTCATAAACTACTCCTTGCATTTTTAAAATATGTTATTTGTTTTGTTACTGGCACTGAGAATGAGTATCCAACTGTTTAAAAATGACCACTGTTTGGGGATAGCAGATTTTTTTCCACATGGTTTAGGGAAGGAAAAGACTCCCCATAGACTTAACACAGTGTTCGGTTTTCCCTGCAATGTTTATTTTCCTTTTAATGTCACTGGTTTTGCAGTGAAGGGAACTATTAATAAAGAAATGTTTGAGTGGCAATAAAAAGCATTTGCTCCTTAGATTTCATATGCAAGAGGGCAGCCTATTGATGAAGCTAAAGGGACTTCAAGGAAATGCATACGGATTTCAGTGCTTAGTTTTGTGGAAACACCGGATACATTAAGACAGACCATCTCCGATTCCTGTCAACCAAAAGTTAATTAGCAGGCATATCCTGCCATGGAAATAGATGATCCCAATAATTTATCATCATATGCAGAAACATATTCTTTTAGTAGCTGTAGTATGACAGCACTGAAAATGATGAATGCGACGGTCTCTCTTGTACTACGCTTCCACGGATTTTGACTACACATTGGTTTGATGTTCGCGATCTCACAAGAATAATTCTCTTCACTAGTGTGCTAGGACTTAAAATTAATATGACAGGTATTGAAGCAATCAAATTTTTCAATCTTTTTGCGAGTGAAGAATTTTGCAATGTATTTATTAGTTTTTTTCAATTGGAGTTTTAGAAGCATAATTCTGTTCACTAGTGTGCTAGGACTTAAAATTAATATGAAAGGTATTGAAGCAATCAAATTTTTCAATCTTTTTGCGAGTGAAGAATTTGCAATATATTAGTTTTTTCAATCTGAGTTTTAGAAGCATAATTCTGTTCACTAGAGTGCTAGATCTTAAAATTAATATGAAAGGTATTGAAGCAATCAAATTTTTCAATCTTTTTGTGAGTGAAGAATTTTGCAATGTATTAGTTTTTTCAATCGGAGTTTTAGAAGCATAATTCTGTTCACTAGTGTGCTAGGACTTAAAATTAATATGAAAGGTATTGAAGCAATCAAATTTTTCAATGTACTAGTTTTTTTCAATCGGAATTTTAGAAGCGTAATTCTGTTCACTAGTGTGCTAGGACTTAAAATTAACATGACAGGTGTTGGAGCAATCAAATTTTTCAATCTTTTTCGAGTGAAGAATTTTGCAATGTATTAGTTTTTTTCAATCGGAGTTTTAGAAGCATAATTCTGTTCACTAGTGTGCTAGGACTTAAAATTAACATGACAGGTGTTGAAGCAATCAAATTTTTAAATCTTATTGCGAGTGAAGAATTTTGTAATGTATTCATTTACTGTCTACAGGATATGTACGTCTATAACATATACATTGCAAAGCAATGCACGCCGCCCCAGTGGCGCAGTGGTCTAAGCGATGGCCTCTGATCATTCGTCCAAAAGGGGTCCGGGTTCGAATCCCGGTGAGGCATGGATGTTGTGTTTGTCTTACGGCACTGGCTCTCTCCCTTCCCTGGAACCAGCGACCCTAAATTAGGGACGGGCGACTGCTTATAGCCCATTGAGTTGCTCACGGTGGTCGTTAAACCTTCAATAAAAAAAAAAAAAAAAAAAAAAAGCAATGCACGTGTTGTAGATGTGTTTATATCCCTGGAGTTACTAAACGTTTAAATTACAAATATCAATTACGGGATAGATTTTCCCGTATTTCACAATAGCAGAGTCATGCACGAGATCCAAACATGGCTAGGTAGGTTGATCCAAATGCTTAGAAGCACTTCCGTTGTGCCGCTTGACACCTTGTGGCGTCTCGGGAGATTTACCCGGATTTCTTACCAGCACGGTGTGCTTGCCATCAAAATAGCACAATGGCAGCGAATGTGTTACAGAGAAATTAAATCTCAAAAACGCTGTCACTTGCTCAATCTGTGGAGAAAACGAGTTTACAGGAATAAAAGACCGCGGCAGAAAGTTGTCCCGATTTTGAATTTTAATTTCTTTTTGAACTAAAGGAAAAATGCTCGCCCTCTTTGTTTCTTGATATAGCAAGAAATAATGGACAGCCATTCATTTTTCAGGAAAATTAAAGTTTAAAAATTTGATAATGCCGATCATAACTTCGCTGGGAAAACAACTGTATAGGTCATTGAATTAGTGCAATTTCCAGCAAGTAGAAGGTGAGTAACGATTTTTAGTTTAAATTTCACCTTAATAAAAAGCAAAAATGCATGTTCCATTGATTGATGTATAAAGAAAATACTATACAGAATAAGAAAAGGTACATTTCATAAGGAAAATATTAAAAAAAAAAAAAATATCAGGCCATTTATCTGCACTGTTGCAATTTTTTAGAAATAATGCTGCTGGTTTTTTTTTTTTTTTTTTCATTCTGTTTGTTCTGTTGTTTGCAGACAACCATGAACAACTTCCAATCTGTGTAGGCTCTTACTACGTTCACTGCAAAGCTCCCATTGGAACATACACTGATTTTTGTGGTAAACTAAAAAAAAAAAATATTGGAGCCACTTAGTGTTTCCCACAGAATGCCTTCAATTTATCGACAATTTTTTAATCAAAATTTCACCATTTTATGAATTTGCACTGTCATTTTGCTGTCCTGACATTTTTTTTTTCAGTGTGTTTAATACGATTTTATTTACTACTACTGAAAAATTCTGAAAACTACTGATTTTTATAGTTTTTACTACTCAAAAAAGCTAAAAACAACTGATTTTTTTTTTTTTTTTTTGTGTTTACTGCTGAAAATTTCCAATCATGGTTGGAGTCTCTGTATATGTTTGGTTAGCAATGACAGCTGGCATGTCTGACTCATATTTCTCTGAAAATTTCTTAGTTTGTGTATTCCCTGTTGAAGGACTCTCAGTTAACACTTTTTCTCTCTGTCATGTACAGAAATAATGACATTGAAATGAACCTGATCCTTCTTTTCAAAAATCTCAGTGTTCTGAATCTTTATATTTGTTTTAATTTTTTTGCATTTATTGATGGATTTTTAATTTTTATTAATGGGTGTTTTAAAAAATATTATCGAAGGAAATGTTTTGTATTTTTTGATGGAATCTCTGTGACTTATTGATAGAATTGTTTTGTTTTTATTGCGGGAAATTATTTGTAGTAGTAATGAATGTATTTTTTTGTTATTTATTAAAAATTTTTGTATTTTTTGATGGAATCTTTTTGATTTATTGGTACAATATTTTTTTTTATTGATGGAAATTGTATTTATTGATGAGTTATTTTTATATCGATTAATGGATTTTTTTCATATTTATTGATGGAATTATTTTATTTTTCCTAGCTCACATCATGACAATGACTCCAGAGCAAATTCAGCTTTATCGCTGGGAACTAGAAATCGACGAGAGAAATAGACCTTTTACTGACGATGAGCTGGATTCCATGTTTCCCCCAGGCTACAAAATCCTCCAGCCACCTGCGGGATATGTTCCAATTCGAACTCCTGCACGTAAACTAGTTTGTACGCCTACTCCACATGCTTTTGCAGGCTTTTTTTTCCAGAATCAAAGTCCTGTGAAATTGGACATTCCACTGAAAGGAGACCTACCATCTATGAAACCTGAAGACATTCAGTATTTTGATAAACTGATGGTATGTGCCATTGTTCCTCATGAATTTTTATCTTACAGTAAAAGAGTTGAATTTACTGGTTCCAAGAGGTAATTCGTTTATATTTGAATGTAAAATTTTTGAACTAGAACGTAATTTCTTGTCGGAACTACATCACTGGAGTAGTGGTTGCCATTCAGTTGGCAGTGCCCAACATCAATTAGCATTAAGCATGTACTTATCTTCTAGTTACACTACTGTTTGTGAAAATTGCAATACAGTGAAGGACGGTTGCTATTAGCTTAAAACTTACAGGATATGTACAACAGGTTGGGAAATACAAATGATTAAAATGTCAGTAAAAATGCATATGCAGTTTCAGAGTAGTGCCCTCTGACCTGTCCGGTCTTTGGTATAAAAAGCTGGCTTAAACAAGTTAAGTCAGGGGGGCTGTGGGTGGCCTAGTGGTCAGCATTCATGGCTGCCACAGAGAAGACCTTGGGTTCGATCCCAGGCAGATACGAACGCTCGAACTACTAAATAGCCGCCGTGCGTTGGATGGGGGCGTTAAGCAGTCTGGCCCCGATTATTTATTTTTTATGGCCTCCAGTAATAAATAAGGGCGTCTTCCTACCCCTTTCTACCTCGCTTCCATGTTACTTTCCTATCGGACACTCTAGCCCAAATCTCCTAGCTTCCTGTTTTTAAGGGTTGTTTAAGACCTGGGGTCAGACACTCCCTTCCTAAAATCCTCTACATAGGATCTGATCTGATGTTGCAGTCAGTGAAGAGCTGACATTGAGTCGCAAGAGTGTTTCTTGTGTTTCACTATGCTCCGTCGCCGAAGAAGGCCACATTAGGAACACGTGACTGACTTTGAGCAAGGAAGGATTGCTGGGATGAGAGAAGCTGGATTTTCTTGTTGCAAAATTGCCACTCATGCGGAATAAAACACCAGTACAGTGACATGAACTTGGAATCAGTGGACAGATGAATCTCGGATGATCCAGGAAATGGTCCACAAAATCACATGACTGCATGGGATGACAGACACCTCTACCACATGCCAGTGACCAATCGCACAGCAATATCCACGGTGTTAGCACAGCAGCTCTGTCACATGTCAGGCTTTTTCCTCCAGCACAGTTTGACACCATCTGCTTAACGGAGGACTGGGTGCTAACAGCCCATTGCTGTGCATTCCTTTGACCTTCAACAGCAAGTGGCTGCAATGGGGTCTCAAACACAAACATTGGCCACAAGTCATCTTTTTTGACGAGTCACGGTTCAACTCAGTGCACCATAAGCAAAACTGATAGTAGGAGATCCATTTAATGGTACACAGAACATTGTTAAATTAAAAGTAGCTAGCTTTCGCCACAATCGTGCAGCTTCACCAGGCTAAGTAACAGTAAACTGAGATAAAATGCACAGTTCACAATGCTCAAATATCAGAAGACTAAATTTAAAAATGGTAAACAATAGTATATAAGAAAAGTATGCTTGCTTGTGCTTAGCGCATGGAGACACGATTTGTTTGAATAATAGCGGTTCTGGATATCTAGTATCACACTGCAGATGTGCCGCAAATCAATGGAAGTTGTTTCATTACATGCGGTGAAGTTTGTTCAAATCCCTATGGCTCATCTTTGTTATATGGCTTCCTAGATTACTACATTCAAACTAACTTTTTTATGAAATTTATCTAGGTAAAGTCTTGAAGTTCTGCAAATTTTCGGACAGAACTCCTCTCCTTCATCAGGCAGTCATTCGTTCAATCTCTGTCACTATCTTTGGTTATGGTTAACCTTGACTGTTATGGTGATTCTTCAAAATATCTTGGCAGATGTTAGGCAGCGGAAATCCCTTACAGTCATTAATGATGAAGTTCAGGTATTTTCCAATTTCAAGTCCCTCTTTCAATTTACGCTTCAGAAAGTTGGATTGATGTCCAATGACAGTTAAAAAGTCCCAGTCCATTGAAAGAGGGACTTGAAATTGGAAAATACCAGAACTTCATCATTAATGACTGTAAGGGATTTTCACTGCCGAACATCTGGCAAGATATTTTGCAGAATCACCATAACCGAAGATAGTGACAGAAGTTGAACAAATGACTGCCTGACGAAGAAGAGGAGTTCTCTTTAAAAATTTACAGAAATTTGAGACTTTACATAACAAAAAACAAGTTAACTAGTTTGAATCTCTATGGCTTCTTGATAGGCTGTTGCTTTGGTCATTGTGAAATAGGCCTGCTTCCTTGTAACTTGCCATACCAGTTTAGTGCAGTGGTTGTTGACCTCCCTGGCAAGGGCAGTGGTGATTCTAGCATGGGCTACGCCATGCTTATGTTCCTGTAGCCTCTGCTTGAACGAATGCTTTGTCATACCAATATAGCATTTGGAAGCTCCATCTGGGTACTTGAGGGGCACAGCATATACCCCTGCATCCATTAGATTCATGCCTGGGGGCTTCCCTGAGGTAAGTATGGATGAGATAGAGGAAGGACCTCTTACACCCTTGCCAAAACCGAGCTTCTTGAGAGCATTCCTTAGAAAAAAGGTGAAACCAGGTATGTAAGGGCAGGAACCCAGATAGCGTTACTGAGGTTTGGGGTCATCATAAGGTGGGTTGAAAAGTCTAAAAGTCACCATCATGGTGACTTTTAGACTTTTCAACCCACCTACGATGATATATGTTCTAAGATATTGTGATGAACGGCACCTTGCAGTGTCATACCTGCGGCATACACAGCACACAGAGAAATGATTGAAATCCTCACAAACTGAAAGGTATGCAACAAGGGCTTCTCCATCCACTTTCCTACTCTTTCACATGCCACTTCTGGGTGTTCTGCATTCTTAAAATCTTAAATTTAGCATTGATGTTGCAAGCATGAGGCTTTAAGTGTACATGTGTCATGTTTTTTTTTTTTATATTACTTAAGATTTGAATTCTTAAAATCTCTTCTAATTCAGAGTTAGCTACTGCTTGATGGTACCACCCATTTGGTGTGCAAAAGCTTGCATGTATTTAAGTTTTATTTGTTTATGCCAATAAGCAGGTAATCTTCCATATGTTACAACAATTTTAGTGTGCATAATGCCAAATATTTGAATGGAGTTATCCTGACTGTAAGAGTACAGGCCTTTATCTCTGACTGTTTATATTTGGGGTTCAAAAATGTTTGCTATTTGATTTTTGTAATCCTAATTATTTGTTTTGTTTTAAAATCCAAATTTTGAAATTTGGATGTTCAATTTTGAAATCCAGATATCTGTGCTATATGGGTGTTGAAAATTAGAATTTCCAATTGATCTGAAAATCAGGATATCTAGCTTCCAAAAAAACATAAACACTAACACCAAAATAACTGAATGCTGTCTAGACACGGTACCAAACAATGGAGATAATTGCAGATTAAAAGATGAACTTTTATTTACAACTTGAAACCATATATACATGTGAGATCTTTCAGACCTACTATGGGTCCATCATCAGGCACTGCAGAGGGGTGGTTCCGGGATTATAAAGTCGGAAAAAACCACCCACAGTAATTCCAATTTTTCTATCCATATTTCTTCTCAAGCCCTTGCCAAAATTAAGTCATTTGACTCTTGGGATTTACCATTTATCCTAGCATCATTGGATGTGGTCTCTTTATTCCCTAATGTCACGCTTGACCTAGCCCACTCCCTTATCGAAAAAAAGCTTCCCATTTTAGGTGTTACTCCTACTGAAGCTGTTGTCATTATAGACTCTTTGAAACTAATAGCCCGACGAACATACTTTCGATTTAATGATGTTATATATCGACAAAAAGCCGGCACACCCATGGGCTCACCGCTTTTGGCTTTGTTAGCCGAAATAGTCTTACAGCAACTGGAAAACCAAGTGATTGAGCAGTGCCCTTTAAAGCCACTCTTATTTTTAAGATATGTCGATGATGTGTTAGTTATTTGGCCTCAGTCAGTTCCCGCACTCCAGGTTTTTGCTGATTTACTTTCCACCCCTTTCCCCACCATTAAATTTAGAATTGAACTTGAGACTAAGGGATCGTTACCTTTTCTGGATTTCTGTTTAACTCGTAACACCTCTAACCGTTCCTTTTAATTCTCCGTCTATCGAAAACCTTCTGCACCCCCTACATTGATTCCATTTGCCTCAGCCAGTTCATATCAACATAAGACTGCAGCATTGTCTTTTCTGTTTCACAGAGTGTACTCGCACTCTTCTTCTGCTAGAAATCGCAATAAAGAAATTTGATTTATTTTTGATTTGGTCTCCTGGTTCGGGTACCCGTAGGATTTTGTGGCAGGGCAACTTCGTAGATGCCAACGATCCACCTACACCTCTGTACGAGGAAATGAGGAAACTGTTAAGTACATTGGTTCTATCAGGGGGAGAAATTTCGAGATCAAATGCACTCGCCAAAAAAAAAAAAAAACCCACTCTCCACTCCTTAGCGCATACCTGCGAACTTTCAGAAACCAAAATCCATAAAAAATTTAATCGATATATTCAATGAAATTACTCGTCGCGAGTATTGATTAAATATATCGAACATATCGATTAAAAAACGATATGTTAATGATATGATATGTCTACAGATGTTTGAATTTATCGGCACGTTTATTTCGATTAAAATATAATCTATACATAATTTCTCATTACTATGCTATCATTTTGATCTATAAAGAGATAAAAACTAATTTTTATGGAAGTCCCACCCTTTGACCCCTAAATCCAATAGGATTGTATCCCACGCTGTCATGGAACAAACTAAAATGTTTTCAAAAACGAACCATTTTCATACTAGGTTTATCTTACGGAGTGCTGGACAATGAGACAGTCAAATGAAATAAATAAATGACTGAGGGGCACTAATTGGTAAATTATGCTCAAGTAAAAACGAAGTGAACATTTTGCGTGAATCGCATCCAGTTCATAATAACTTTTAACAAAGAAAATTAATTTTGTATTTTTTCCCCACACAGTCGACATTAGATTTATGCTTGGCAATAGAAATATGATTAGTAATATCATTCCACCACGCGAAACGCTGAAAATACGTCGACACATAGTGCAAAATGCGTACTTTTCATTTTTTGAAGATTTTGCAATACACGGGAATTTCGCAGAATTCGCATTACGGATACCGACTACCGAGTTATCCGATCGAGCTGATCAGCTAGGAAAGCAGAGATCAACTAAAAGTTATCATCAAGAAATAAAGGTTTAGATAGAACGTCATACGACGATTTAGAATGGACCCCAACATACTAATTTCATTGAATCCAGCCAAGACATCATGCAAATTATCGTACGGACAGACAAATCTGGAACATATTACACTTCTTCAATCTATGGTTGGAAAGTGTAGAAAACTTACTGACTAAAGGACCAGCAAAATAAATCATTGCTGGAGAAGCACTGGGTCGAATGAGCATTGGATTTTTTTTTTAACTTCTTGTAATACTGCATTCTTTCGTTAGTTATTGCCAGAGAAGTTATGAAACCATGCCCCAAATGGATTTTTAATTTCACAAAACTGGCAGCTTTTGTTTAATTTCGTCATGTTTGATATCGATATGGGCTTAAAATTTCCACAGATTTAAAATCCGCTTGAATTATTTTTCTACGATAACTACGTTCTGGGATAGCATTTTGAACTAGGAGTAATAAAGACGTGTTCCAATGGAGGATGCCCGCCCGCCTGTCGACACGCCGAGAGATAAACAAGCCCAGCTGCAGCTGTTTACATGCCGTTTACGCGCGGTGTAAGTTCTTTAACGTTTGAAACAACTCAAAACGACATGTGGGAAAATTGCAGACAAATGTTCCCAAGTAACTGAAAAGTTTATTTGTAACTTACATCGGTGCTTCATTTAAATGGATAATGTTAAATAAAAAGTCTTAATGCTGGGTGCAAAATCATCAGAAAAAAAATAAAAAAATTGGAAGAAACAAATCTGTAAAATTAACACTCTGCCGGTAAAGCAAGTTGCATTTCCGTAAATTTTATGGGTAAATCATAAAACCTGGCAGGTATTTTAGCATTTCGAACCCTTGTACACCAAACGACAGATAGCATTGGTTTACGCAATTGTACAAGCATGGTTTCATAAGAAAAATCCAATAATATACATCACTTCTAATTTTTTTTTAAGAATTCCATTAATTCAGAAAGAACTTTGATAGCTCACAATGCGTGAAGGCTTTGCAAAGGTTGTGATCTCCGATCAAAGATCATGACGTCACATGAAAGGAGAATGCTGCTAGGGAAAAAACAGCATTTTACATACCGTATATGCTCGCATATAAACCGAGCCACCTAGTTCAACAGCAAGAAATTGGCAAAAAAAAATCAGGACCTGCATTATAAGCCGACACTTTCACTTTAAAAAAAAGAATTTCTTCCAAAAACTTTCGGCTTTTACGCGAGTATATATGGTATTTATAATAAAATTTTAAGGTTTTGCCGAAGTGTTAATTTAGTCACCTTGGGAGCAAATGTTGCCGTATGTGCCGCACACGTGTTAACAGCTGTAGCCTTATTAAACTGGGAACGCGTAGAAAACAGTCATTTTATGAGCCGATCCCTAAAGTTAAACCATTTGGTTACATAGGATAGAAATACTGTGTTTAAATTCACATTTTTATCCTACTATAATTTTTTATTATTCATTCGCGTTTTCCTAAAAATTTTTCTATTAGGTAAACATTTCATGAATTTAACGATGACGGTGAAAATCCTCAGATCAACCGTTGACAGTGAGCAGTTTTCTTAGAAAATTAGTATCTACAGTGATTCACACTTTTTTTTAACAGTAAAATACTTAAAAAAAATTGTTTTCGCAAAGAAAAACACTGCTCTTCCCAGTTTCTAAAAGTACGATTAAAATAGTGCATCTTTTTATTTTTTCCCCGTAAACGAAGTTTCTCTATTGTCTTTGCTATTAAAAGTAAAGAAAAAAATGCAGTGCCGAAGACCCGGTGTTTTGCGCACTGCTTAAAAGTTTGTTCTAGTAGCTCAATTGCGGGTGTTATAAATCTGAGGGAAGCTTGTTTATTTTTTTTTTTTTTTTTTTTTGTTTGAGGGATTGTATTTGCTGTGGCCTGCCTCTTGATGGGATTCACCCCCCTCGCAGCCCCACGGTCGATGTTCATTCGAGTGAGTCAGTTAACAGTAATGGCACATAAACAAGCCAGCAGAGTGAGTGATCTTTACAGACTTCAAACGAGCAATACGAGCACCGAGAACCCAGCAGTTTATGGAAGAGAAAAAAAAAAATGCTTTGAAAAGGTTTACTCACCAGTGTGGGGAAATTTCAGAGGGAAAAAAAGTATTTACAGAAAACAAATTCAGCATATCAGCAGCACGCCGCATATTTAAAAAAAAAAAAAAAAACTTTTATCATCATAATAGCTGCGGCTGTTAACGAAATTGCGGTAATTCAATGAGAAAAGTTTTACTCGCCAATGACGAGCTGGCGACCGGAAATTTCATGCCCTGGTTCTATCAACTTTGTTCCTGAAGTTATATACATTTTAAAAAGGCTTGCCACAGGCAGAACATAACATTTGGCATACAGACACATAAATTATTCTCCTTGATTAGGAGGGATCGGGACAAGGTTAATATGTTCCAAAGGCACAGTGTCTATTATATTCCATTAAAAGCTACTGAGCCTGATATATACAGGACACCAATTACGTAGGATCCACGATTCGGACTATTGCTACCCGTATTTCTGAACACATGTACAATGTCCGGACTGGATCAGGTACCACTGCCTTATCCCGACTGGTTAAACACGGCCAACACATTCCCGACTGGAACAGCACCAAGATCTTAGCAACACCTGCAACTAAGACTGGCTTATTATTCACTGAAAGCATGTACATAACTCTATTTGCTAACCAGTGTTGTAATGACGACATGCCATCGACATTACCCTCATCACGGAGACATTTTATTTTACATCATTGTATATATCATCGTAATCCGTAATCGTGTTTTTTGTACTTTTATAATATTTGCATGTTTATGTATTTAACAAGTGCGCATGCGTGGGCTTGAGCGGCGCTTCCATGCCAATGCATTGTGGGTGGTTTTTTCCGACTTTATGATCCCGGAATCACCCCTCTGCGGTGCCTGATGATGAACCCATAGTGGGTCTGAAAAATCTCGCATGTATATATGGTTTTAAGTTGTAAATAAAAGTTCATCTTTTAATCTGCAATTAGCTCCATTGTTTGGTACCATGTCTAGACAGCATTCAGTTATTTTGGTGTATTTAGTTGGCGCGAATAGCACAGGCGTTTGGATACTAACACCCCTAGTTGTGAATTTCTTAAAAAAAAAAAAAATGGAAACAAAAGGTGCATATACTCTCTGTGTGTGTGTGTGTGTGTGTGTGTGTGTGTGTGAAAGAGAGAGAGAGAGAGAGAGAGAGAGAGAGAGAGAGAGAGAGAGAGAGAGAGAGAGAGATTTGGTGCACTAAGAAATTCCATATGTAATTTCATTGATAAAAGTCTGGATCCAGGGCATTTAGCTGTGCGAATGTGCTTATATACACAGCTAAAAGCCTCGTCTCCAGATTTTTATGCATATTTTTTTATTAACTTTCAAGGCAAGGTTTTGCTTGTTTGTACCCCTGTTTTACATCAACCAAAATGGAAGTGTTTTGCTGGTATTTCTGTTCTTTTTCTGTATTTCTTGGGGGAGAAAAATGGAAAAGGCACAAATGTTCGAAACAGAAGAGAGGTAAATGCATAACTGAAAGCTGCAATATGCACTTATTTCACTTTTCATATAAATGTATTTTTCTGTTTTGTGAAATATAATTTATTCTGTGTTTTAATTGCATGTTAGTAGCCCATTATTTCATTAAGAAACAAGGTAATAAAGGATGACATGGCTATTCCTGGAAGTTACTAATCTATAACTATTGAAATTAATATTGGTTTTACTTAGGAATCAGTTGTTTTACTTACCAGCCCCTAATTTGTACACAAGATTCTTCTGTGGATTCTCATAGAGTTCCATATTTTTTGGGGGGGAGGGTCATCCTTTGGGTTATTATCGAGATCAATGCAAAACTGAAGAGAAATTTGGATAGGTGGAGTTGTAGTTTTCAATCTGGAGATGGTATTTTGTTTTGTCTTTCAAACCTTTTGAAAATAGAAATTAAATGGACTGAAGATATGTTGTTAATATCATTTTCTTGCATAAATGTTTGTATTTCAGCTTGAAATTATTGGCAATAGTATCCATAAATGGAAGTTGGATGGCACAGAAATTTATGTGTAATCTTCAGGCGCCAATCCGTTGGGATAGGGGTCTAAGCCAGTGTTTCTCAACCTTTTTGTATTTGTGGCCCCCCTTTTCAGTATAAATTTTTATTGCACCCCCTTCCAATCCTTTTACCAAAACACCACACTTGTTACTTGGGTTAGTTAGCTATTACTATCTGAACACTGTACTTGTGTAATTGCAGTATAATTTTTACATTACACAACTTTTTTAGTATTGATCTGTTTAAAATATCTATTCAAATCTATTGTATGCATAGATCATCGTCCGCATCGTAAAATATGCATCGTTGCAAATTTCTGATCGTCATCACCCACCTACCGTATCGTGAATTCTCACCACCTCTTTACGACAAGTCCCGATTGTTCTGAAAATGTTTCTGTGAGTATAAATAAGGCTAGAAATGGTGGTACATGTGCAGTAACACTGCAACACTCGCAAGTGTTGATATTGATATTTAACGTTATACTATCCATAACAACTCTAGTACACGGTGTAAAAGCAAGCAGTTTTCGAGTGTAGAAACTATTGGGAGAACTGAAATAGTTCAGCTCTGAAAAGGAATTAAAAGATAGTGCTGAAATAACTGATTCGGTGAAGGTCGCCAGCCACCCATAAGAACTGTCCCATGATGCATCAGGACCAGAGGAGTAGCAGAGCCCGAGAGAGAAAGACAAAGTTGGTTCACTAAGTTGATTCGAGGGTGTGCTGCGTGTGTTTTTTCAAGTTTTTGTGGGATTTTTATAAAACTCTTTATAAACTACGAGCTTTGAACTGCAAGTATGAACCACCAGAATAATTGTAAGAAATGTGTAACTACTTCTTTATCATTAAATAATTTTTCCGTTTAAAAGTGTGTCAGACACTTAATTATTATTGCCCCCGAGTTTTGGGACGAGTAATGCTTCCAGGCATATCCCAGGGTCGAAGTTGTCCAGAAATTCCTGAAGTTCCTGATTTTTATTTTTTTGTCCTGATATGTCCTTTATCCTGAAAATTTTAGTGTAATCCTGAAATTTAAAGAATAAATAGTAAACTGCATAGTGATTCATCACCTAGTGTTTGCAAGAACCACGTAAATAAAAAAAATGGAACTAGACTACTTTATTGTTGTGACGTCATCACCAAGAACTCTCATTCTTGTAATTTGCGATGTATGCACGTGCGTTCCCGCTTTTGTGAGATAATTCGAGAATCGAAGCTCCCGTGAAGCCGCTTCCTACGGAGGACACACAGAGATGCCAACCATTACGGAATATCTGTAATTATTATGGATTTCCCCGGGATTACGGAGGACTAACGAAAAATTATGGATGTTCAGATTTTCACTGTTATTAAGGAAGTTTTACTGGTTTTGTAATTAATCTATGTAAAATTGCCTCTGAACAAAATTCGTATCACAGCTCTTAGTTTCCTTTTTTTTTTTTCTGAAGAGGAGGGGGAATTTGTTTTGCTTATATGAAAGAGTGTAAAAATAAGAACGGCGCCGGGCCGGGATTACATAAGTCCGGCATGCTTCTTTGGCCGTGACCTGGTATTGGGTCGCCCGGCGTGCTTCTTTCGCCTAGGCCCGGGATCACATTGTCCCGAAGCCTCTGAATAAAGTTCGTGACGCAGCTCTTTGTTTATTTTTTTTCCGGGAAGGAATTTGTTTGCTTGTTTGAAAGCTAAGTCAAAAGAAAGCACGGCGCTGGCCCAGGATTACGTAGGCCTGGTGTGCTTCTTTGGCGGTTTCCTGGGTTTGCGTCGGCCCGATAGGCTTCTTTCGCCTTGACCCAGGATTACATTGTCCCGAAGCCTTTGAATAAAGTTCGTGACACAGCTCTTTGTTTATTTTTTTTATTTTTTTCCGGGAAGGAATTTGTTTTGCTTGTTTGAAAGCTAAGTAGAAAGCATTGGAACTGGGCCTGGATTACGTAGGTCTGGTGTGCTTCTTTCACTGTGACCCAAGATTATGTTGGCCCTGCGCACTTCTTTCGCTGTGGCCCAGGATTGCATTGGCCCGATGCCTCTGAACCAAGTTCATGACGTACCTCTTTGTTTCTTTTTTTTTTTCTTTCTTTTTTTTTTTTTTAATTTTCTTTCCTAAGGAGGAGGAATGTGTTTTGCTTGTTTGAAAACTAAGTGGAAAGAAAGCACGGTGCCGGACCAATATTACGTTGGTCCGAAGCCTCTGAACAAAGTTTGTGATGCAGCTTTCTGTTTCTTTTCCTTTCTGCTGAAGAGGATTTTGCTTGTTTGAAAGCTAAGTGGAAAGAATGCACGGCGCCAGGCCCCGTGATTACGTCACCGCCATCATGAAGGAGGGGGCTCGTTTTCCGTTTGAGGATGAAATCCCATCTTCCGGAAACGAAACGGAAGTTACTAGAGTAGGAGTGAAGATTTCTTCCGTAATCGTAATATTTTCTTGCAATGTTCCTTCTGCCTAGTATTTTTTTTAAGTATCCATTTTTTCCATAAATACTTACATTTCAGCTTAAAAATGGAGGAAAGAGCTTCCCAAAACGGAAGACGGTCAAAGCAAAAATTTCTCCTGTCCCTATAATCATAATTTTTTCTTCCCACAGTGTTCTGACTATCCTGTGTTGTTGTTAAGTGTTACATGTGACTATATTTTGAAGAAATGCCGACTGAAAAGTGAATTTCTGCTGCTCGCAGAAGTTGCTGATATAGGAATTAGGATGGAAGAAGCTTCCTTTTTTTCAGTAATTTACTCGGCAAATATTTTCCCAGCTGCTGTTGTAATATTTTCTCAATGCAGTAATCTTGGGTCACAGCAAAAGAAGACAGTGATCTGGACAAGTTGTAATTGGAGTTTGCCTTATATCAAATTGATGAATTGGAAGAAGGTGTTTTGAATAGTCCTACAATTGATGCTGCATGTGGTCAAACATTTTGAAAATGACTGGTGCAATTGGTGCTAAAATGTATGAAGTTTTACCACACCTAATACATGCTGTTCTTGTTGTGCCACACAGTAATGCAACTGAGGAAAGAATTTTTAGCATTGTGTGTAAGAGTCAAGAAAAAGCTTTGGTGGCTAGGAAAACCTAGCCACCAAAACTTTTAGGGGTGTTGTTAGTTAGCCTTAAAAGTGAAAAAATTCCTGCTAATAACTGGGCCATAATTTAGATAGGTTTTTAGTAAAAGAATAACATTTCTGCATTTGTACCAATATTTGATTTAATTTACCTACCATAGTAGGTAAAGTAGGTAAATTGGTACAAAATTTAAGAAAAATTAATCAAATTTTGTCCTGAAATTTAAGAAAAATTGTGTCCTGAATTTTTTTTTTTTTTTATCGCTCCTACCCCTGCATATCTCGAGATGCCTGTTACGGTTTTTGTACTGACTTTTGTTGTAAATGACAGCTCAAGTTGAGTACTTTGTTTATTAAACAGGTTTCCTTACAAGCGCGAACGAGTATGCTTCTCTTACTGTTTATAACAAAGACACTTGGGATGTGCATACATTTATTGCCACAGGGAAGGTATTTCATTTTTAAAATGTATTTTAAGTTTTTGTTCTTTTCGTTGTTTCAATAAATAGTTTTTCCTTCGGTTTTCAGTTTTCTTCATGCCCCCTTTTAGATGTTTCATACCCCCTTAGGGGGCCACATCCCACAGGTTAAAAATCACTAGTCTAAGCAATTTCCTCTGATGATTCATCCAACATGGGTCCAGGTTTGAATCCTGCTGAGTCATGGATGTTATGTTTGTCTTACCGTACTGGCTCTCTTCCTTCCCTGGCACCAGTGGCCCTAAATTAGGGACAGGCGACTGCTTATGGCTCACATTGGTTGTTAAATCCCCAATAAAAAATATATCTTCAGGCATGAGATTCTATTATTGATTCAATTGATTTAGGTTATTCTCATGACTTATGCACACTGAACAGGAATTTGGAGAAAAGGGGGGGGAGGGCATTGTTTTCCAACTGAGAACGGAGTTAGGTTGCACGAAAATTTCTCTCACAATCATAATATTTTCTTCTGTGATTATCTCACTCTGCAGTGTTGATATTCAATGCTATTTTCTCCAATAAATGTGTGCATTTAAGATTGATAAGGAAGGGGGAAATCCCAAAAATGGAAGGGGCAGAGTTGGAAACAGTTGTTCAAAAGTATTCAGATTCTCAAAGTTAACAACATTTATTTTTAAACTAGTGAAAGCTTTGATATCATGCATTCACAGTCCTCAGGTTGAAAATTCTTTGAGCATGGTGGATGAAATTATTGTCATCTAAGGGCATAAAAAAAAGAAAGAAAGGTGACAGTGAAGAAATGGGAAGGGAAAAAGATATCAGCAGAAAGAAAGATTAAGCAACCAGTGCTGTGCAGCTGCTGCAAGGTCAACAAAAGGCAAACATGGCTGTGGAACTTGCTGAGAAACGAGCAAGACTTTCTTGCAAGAGGAAACTTGTGCTGATATTCTAGCAAGTACAGCAACAAAATAAAGTAAGAAAAAAAAGCAGTGTTTCAAGCAGTGCTTTTAAAAACTATTTCTGTCTTGAATTCAGCAATTTCATATTGCAAGTAGAGTGATGTGCTCCAGCTTAATATTTATATAGATAAATTACAGTGAACCATTCCATCTTGCGTATACTGCCTTATATTCACACTTTTTGTCTGTGCATTTTGATTTTTCACTCGGTTAAAAAATTCAAGGTTTTTTTAGTTTTTATTTTCATCATTCTCATGTATGCTAATTATTGCTGCTCCATTCTCACTTTATATATCAGCCATTTTCCAATAGTGACCTCGAATATTTAAATCTCGCCTTCTGTATCAATTCTCATGGGCTATTAACATCACATGCCTGATGTTTCCCTGAAGCAACACAATTTGGTTCCTGTTAAGTTTTGTATGAACGACGTCGTAAGCGACCTGTGTTTCTTACAAAGTGTTTTTATCTTTCATTTTGCAGGCAGATGTGGATGAAGAAACACTAACTCCAGATCAAAAGAAGGAGTACAAAATAATGGGACTCCTGCTCAAAATAAAGAATGGAAGCGCACCATTGCGGAAGAGTGCTCTTCGCCAGATAACAGACAAGGCAAGAGAATTCGGGGCTGCCCCTCTGTTTAACCAAATTCTACCACTCCTAATGTCGCCAACACTGGAAGACCAGGAACGTCATTTACTAGTCAAAGTTATTGATCGTGTTTTATACAAACTGGATGATTTGGTTCGTCCATACGTGCACAAGGTAAGAATATTTCATTATGAAATTCATTTTAGAAAGTTCTGTTTCATTCGTGTTCCAGGTAGTATAGTGCATCACAGTCAAGTAAATACACTGAAATAGCGAAATAAGAAGAACACTTACCTAATAACATGTTGGGCCACCCTTGGCTTTCAAAGCAGTCTCAGTTCAAAGCAACATGGATTCAGCATGGTGATGATATCGTTCTACAGGTATGTTCTGCTAAGCAGATGGGATGGCTTCTGCCAATTGTTGAATGTAAGCTGGTGGGGTTCTCTGTTAGGAATGCCTCTCTCAGTCTTATCCCATAGGTGTTCAATTGAGTTAAGATCAGGGGACTGTGAGGAACATTTTAAGCCACTGTCGTGCTCCTGGAACCACTGTTTAATGATCCAAACCTTGTGTCATGGCACATTAGTTTGCTGAAAGCAGCCAGTTCCATCGGGAAAACACAATGTATGGGTGTTTCTGGTGATGCCTCTTGACAACCAAATACTGTTCCCAAAATATTCAAACCTGTTTGTAATCCGGGTGTAGCCTGGGATTCCGGGTTTTTGTCACATTCCAAACCTGTAAATCGGGTTTTTTAAGTTTAGGAGAATTTGCGATGCTTCGGACATTTCATTTCTAAAAATGCTACGAAATGATAACTAAAAGTTCAAGTTCCATTTTCTTTGGGAATTACAGTGTTTGATTAAAAACACTGTATAGATTTGTGACACCTCGAGAGTTTCTTTTGTTATCAAACAAGCTCTCAAGATAACAGGCTGCTGAAAGGACGGCTTTTTTTCAATATTTTGAAAGCTGCATATACATCAAATAATTTTATTATATTAGATTCGGTTAATCCAATGAGCTACTTTTAGAAATTGAATGGAATCCACTATAGGCTTCAATCAAGTAAAACTGGCCCACATGGACTGCTCAATTAACATATAATATGAAGTGCGAAATTTGATTTCAAACATGCAATACCTGAAGGATTTTGCACAGTGAGAGACAATTGGGTAGAAGAAAAGATGCAAAGTTTAACTGCACAAGCCCTAGGTCCTATTTGATGTGTAGCTAGTTTATAAATATGTGCGTAATATACATATATAAATATTCGTAATATGCATTATATGTATATATTGGCACTGAGCTGAGAGTTTCAGGGTTTCTTGTGTCACCTCACAATCACCCCTGAATATTGAGGAACACAATGGCCGCCTTGAAAACAAAAGACCCCAGACCATTACAAGATCTCCACCATCTTGTACAACTAATGCTATGCAGCTGTGATCCATCGATTCATACCATTCGTGCCCTATTCTTGCCCGTTCATTGCTGCATAATAACAAAAAACGCGATTCATCATTCCAGCTGATTTTTTTCCAGTTCTCAAGGGCTCGCTTTTGGTGCCTCCTTTCCTACTGAAGATGAATTTTTAGTTTTAAACAAAGATGAGTGGTATACAAAGGAAATGTCTGTTGGCAGCGGCGGATTTACCACTAGGCCAACTAGGCCACGGCCTAGGGGCCCCAGGTGTAGAATCCAGAAAAACAGAGCATGGAACAGAAAAACTTAGAAAAGGGAGGTACCATTATTTTAATTTACTTGAATACAACAAAGTAGTGGTAATTTTTTATTTTATCTTGAATGATAACTAAAGAAATAAGAATGCAATAACAGCTCTATTGTGAGCACGCCCATGCTCGTATGAGTGCGATGTGCGATAGAGAGCGCATTCAAAATGTTAAGCGTTGTTCCCGGATAAGCATGAACCCTCTTTGACTATGTTTACAAATATTTTTTTATAACTTTTAATTTAATAACAAGTTAAATAAAAATAATTTTTATTTAAATAATACTTATATAACAATAAAATTATAGTACCAATTATTATGTTCTGAACTTAAAGATAAGTTTATTAGAAAATCTTGTAGGAGCACTTCAAATATGGGTGGCCGGGTGTTGTTTGTGTGTGTGTGGTGGTGGGGGGGGGGGGGGGTGCATAGAAAATTTGGCCGAGGGCCCCAAAAGCCTTAAATCCAGCACTGTCTGTTGTTATACCCCGTTTGTTCCTATGTGCAGTGGGCTGTGCATGCTGAAGTTCTTGCAATATCACTGTTGTACTTCATGGTTACCTGATGCAATGGAACTTGTTTGCTGCCACGTACAACCTCTGTAGCCACCACTGCCCTCGTAGATCGACAAGTCATTTCCACCCACAGGAAGACTGCTGATTGCTTACGAAAAATTCAATTCATGAGGCAACCTAAATGGCTGTCTTACATGCTTTTGATTAAAAATACATAATATCTAAAGTATTATTTACCTGATATTGTCAAAGTATTTCGCACGTTGTTGCTCCGTGAGGTACGTGCTCCCGGCCCGAGTGGTCTTTTTGTTACGGGTTTTTGGTTAGTTATAAACATTTTTTTAGAAATAAAACAATTAGGTTATATATTTTCAGTTCTATATTCATTCATTCTCACAATCAAACGTTTTAAATTTACCTTAGTTAAAAGATTTTTGTAGAAAGAGTTATACTTATCGGGTCAGGAGACGTCTCACACAGGGTTCGTCGTCCCCACGTTACAGCGAGCGCTTTCGGTAAAATCATATTACCATCGTCGGGCCTCTACTTCTACGCGAGGGTTCCTCGCGTGTGTGTAGTCCTGGAGTTGCTTGTCAGGAATCGAAAGGAAGGTCTGCGGTCATGTATGTGTTAGGTGATTTGTTTCTCGTGTGTCGCCATCTATTGGATGAGTTGGTAGGTATCAGTCGTAAGTATAAGCCATTTTTTATTTTTGTGTAGATATTTGTGGGCTATTATTATTTGTTTGTGGAAACAGGTGTATTATTTTTAGTTCTTTATTTAATGGTGTGATTTTTTGTAATGTTCTCTTTTTTTGGCTTTTTTTTATGGATTTTTTCTTTTTATAAGTGATTTCCAGGCGGTGTCTAGTATGGTGGGGTCTTGTAAGTTGCATATCTTATCTTTTTTTTGTTCAATTATAACGCTTTCAGAAATCCTTAATTCTTTTTCGTTTGTGTGGGTGGTTTTCTGAGATGCTTGCAACAGCTTGCCTAGCACCCATTATCCTGCCCTTTTCAGTCACTTAAATCTCAAGTCTTTCTATTACTTCTAAGCTTCATACTCATCTGAATTGTTTGAGTGAGCTGTTTATAAGCCATCTCAACATCAGTCACTTAGATTAAAAGCCTTTCTATTACTTCTACCTAAGCTTCATACTTGTCTGAATTGTTTGAGTGAGATGTTTATAAAGCCATTGCAACATCAGTCACTTAAAAGTATTTCTATTACTTCTATCTAGGCTTCATATTCGTCTGAATTGTTTGAGTGAGATGTTTATAAAGCCATCTCAACATCATTCACTTAAATTAAAAGTATTTCTATTACTTCTATCTAAGCTTCATACTCGTCTGAATAATTTGGGTGAGCTGTTCATAAAGTCATCTCAACATCAGTCACTTAAATTAAGTCTTTCTATTACATCTAAGCTTCATACTCATCTGAATTGTTTGAGTGAGCTGTTTATGAAACCATCTCAACATCAGTCACTTAGATTAAAAGCCTTTCTATTACTTCTACCTAAGCTTCATACTTGTCTGAATTGTTTGAGTGAGCTGCTTATAAAGCCATCTTAACATCAGTCACTTAAATTAAGTCTTTCTATTACTTTTATCTAAGTCTGAATCGTTTGTGTGAGCTGTTTATAAATTCATCTTTCTATTCTATCTAAGTCTGAATCGTTTGTGCGAGCTGTTTATAAAGCCATTACTTCATATTCGTCTGAATCGTTTGTGTGAGCTGTTTACAAAGCCATCTCAACATCAGTCACTTAAATTAAGTCTTTCTATTACTTCTATCTAAGCTTCATATTCATCTGAATCACTTGAGTGAGCTGTTTATAAAGCCATCTCACCATCAGTCACTTAAATAAAGTCTTTCTATTCTTCCTAAGCTTCATACTCATCTGAATCGTTTGAGTGAGCTGCTTATGAAGCCATCTCAACATCAGTCACTTAAATTAAGTCTTTCTATTACTTCTATCTAAGCTTCGTACTCATGTGAATCGTTTGAGTGAGCTCTTTATAAAGCCATCTCAACAGCATCTGACTGCTATTGTGTGTTCCTAATAATTTGCTGCTTCAGAGCATGAACTTTTATTTAGCATAGAGTTGAGTGACCTTCGATGCAAGTGACAGCAATTATGCCATAATGCACAGATTCTTTTAGCTGATTTCGGTCCCAAAATGTCGTTCATGTAGCAAAATATCACACAAATCTGCCAATGTTGATGGGAGAAGATATTGATGCCAGAACAACCCTTCCAGCATGTGTCACACATTTTCAATAGGATTGAGATCACTGAATGTGGAAGTCAGGGAAGATGATAAAAATGCTTGTGCACAGCCGTGGCACAATGTGTTGTTGCATTGGCATCATAATAAGGAATTATATTCTTAAAAATTCAAAGGATTTTTGAGGACCTGTTCATCTGAAAATGTGACAGCTTTTAAACAACAATGAAAAAGCACTTCAATAAAATTTTGGAAAAAAAGATTTGATTGGTTGTTATGGAGATATTGTCTCTATATCTAGAAGTGTTGAGGTTTGTGAAAATTTTATGGTGAATGATGCAGCTCTTTTATGGGAGGAGGGGAGGGTGTTTGGAAAAAGTGGAAAGTGTGAACTGCACCAGCGGTCAGCGATTTCCTCTTGTTGCACCACTGGTATAGAAATGGGAAAAATAAGAACTCTGGCATTGCAAAATTCAGTGCATCATCAAGTAGTGCCAAAGTGAAGATTAAAGAAATGAAAATAAGGAAAATTTTAGACCTCGTAGAGCTTTGATTTTAACCAAGCAAGAGACTGCTGTCATTACAAAATATGCGTCATTGATTATCACCCTGCTGGTGAAGGCCAATCAAGATCTTGCAAACAGTTGACATACTGTTCTAAGAATACAGCTCCAAAGCTACTGTGCTGTGTAAGTATAGTTTTAAGCTCTAAGGCAAAGCAAAAAATATTAAATACAGGGTGTCCGAGAATTATTGGACACATTACAATATTATGTACAAAAAAAACAAACTATGAGCATTGTCTGTTTTTCTATGTCGCGTATTACTAACACGGTTTCTACATTTTTGTTTTGCAGAATTGTTATTCCCAGATTCCGATAGATGGCGCTAGGTGTAGCCTGATGAGGAATGAGAAATGCGCAATCAGTAGTCATGTCATCCGTACAGCAGAAGGTGATGTGTGTGTTATGGCTTATGGAATTAAAGTTAAAAGACGGTGCCGTTTAGAGTATGGTTGTAATCCCCCGTCAACGAATTCAATTAAGCGGTGGATGAAACAGTTTAAAGAAACTGGCAGTGTGGAACATCGAGGAGGAGCCGGTAGGCCTAGCGTCAGTGGTGAGACGGTTGACCAAGTTAATGAAAGTTTCCGATGAAGCCCCAGGAAATCCGTTCATAAATCAAGCAGAGAACTGTGTTTTCCGAAATCGATAGTTCACGATATCTTGCACAAGAAATTAAAGTTTCCTGCTTATAAAATTCAAATAGTGCAAGAGATGCATGTAAATGATTACACCCTGTGATACGATTTCACTGTGGATATGCTGAATCGAGTGGAAAACGACGAAAACTTTCTCAGTACTGTAATTTTTAGTGATGAATCTACATTTCATTTATCAGGTATTGTGAATCGTCACAACCGTAGGATTGGGGCAGTGAACTGCCTCATGCTGCTATTGAACTGGAATGTGATTCTCCAAAAGTTAATGTGTGGTGCGCCCTATCAAAAAGAGAAGTGATTGGCCCTTTCTTCTTCTGCAAAAAAAACGCAAATGGGGACATTTACTTGGATATGCTAGAAAATTTCGCTATACCCCAGATCGAAAGATATGACAACGTCGTTTTCCAACAAGCCTCTGCATTGCTCAACGTGTGTACATAAGTGCCTAAATGAGCATTTCCCCAACAGATGGATTGGGCGTGGTGGTCCCATTCCGTGACCTCCTCGCTCTCCAGATCTAACTCCATTTGATTATTTCATGTGGGGTTATGTGAAGGATCGTGTCTTGCAGGAACTGAAGCAGCGTATCACAGCTGCTATTAATTCCATAACTCCTCAGATGCTTGCCAATACATGGAATGAAATCGAGTATCGCTTGGACGTACTACGAGCAATTAAGGGATCACACATCAGAATTTATTAACTTGTGTAGTCACATTGTAAGTTAGTACAGTCAGTTTCTTTCTCTCTGTTTAATATTTTGTTTTATATAATTTTGTAATGTGTCCAATAATTCTCGGACACCCTGTTTATATATACAGTGGCATGCCTAGAATTTTTTTTTTATTTGAGAGGGGGGGGGGTTTACGAATCTTTTTATACAACTAAATGTGTTATGAATGAAGTTTTAAAATGTATGCAACATCCACTCGAAAATATTCAAATAAATATTGTTGGAAATTATTATTAATGTTCTTATTACCTATATTCTTATCACCACATAATGGTTGACCACTTATATTTTGCTAGTTATCTGCGCAGAAAACAAGAATACTACACTACTTACTATTAAATGGGTGTAAAAGATACAAGTAATTCTGGAACAAAAAAATTTACATTCTAGTGAAACATTCTTCATTTATTAGGGGCACGCAAAAGTTTCTGCCGCCCCATTAGCGGCCTTTGTAGGGGTCTAACCTGCCGGTGACCCGTGCTGTCAGTTTATGTATGAAGCTAAGCATGGTAGCCAATAAAGTTCATTTGAGGCACTGTTTGTTATTCACGTTTAATTGTTTAATTTAGGGAAAAGTGCAAGTGAAGCATCCGGTTCAATATGTCAGGCATATGGCAAAATGGCTATGGGTGAGCGGACATGTCGGGAATGGTTTGTCAGGTTTAAGAAAGGTGATCTAAGCTCAGAAGACAAGCCACGTGCAGGTAGACTGCCGGAACTCGCACACGAGGAGCTGGAATCACTGTTGCAAAAGGATGCTACACAATCGACCACACATCGGGCTCAATCGACGGTGGTACGGCGTCTACAGGCCTTGGGGAAGATCCGGATGATTGGTAAGTGGGTTCTGCATACTTTAACAGAGCGTAATATTGGTCAACGATTGGGCATCTGCATGTTGTTGCTGAACAGGTTTGAAGAGAAGAATTTCTTGTGGAAGGTTGTCACCGGGGATTAAAAATGGGTCTATTGCAACAACCCTGTATGCAAGCTATCCTAGGTCGACCCAGACCAGCCATCAGCCTCCTCTACAAAACAGGATATCCACGGGGAAAAGGTGCTGTCGTGTCTGTGGTGGGATATGCATGGAGTGCTGTACTTCAAACTGTTGAAACTGGGTGAAGCAATCACTGGACAATGAGATAGCGATCAGTTGAGGAAACTGAATGTCGCAATCGAGCAAAAATGCCCATGGACAGGTAAAGAACGCCGCCCAGTCATCCTGTTACACAATAATGCCAGACCACTTGTCGGTCTTGAACACTTACACTGGGAGGTTTTACCGCAACCAGCTTACTCCCTGGACATTACACCCTCAGACTTTCATCTGTTTTACTCTATGCAACATGCCCTAGCCCAATAGCAGTTCACCACAGTTCCAGAGGTGGAAAATTTCGTCACTGCGTTCTTCAGCTCAAAACCCGAGTCCTTCTATTACAGGGGCATTCATTTGTTGCCTGAAAAATGGCAAAAGGTTGATGCTAACGACCAATATTTCATTGAATAAATGTGTACTGGTTTCCTGATTGTTGCTGTCTCTTTTCTCCTTAAAACAACGGAAACTTTTGCATACCCCTAATATATAATGTTTTTTTCATTGTACAGTAAGACTAATAAATCATGACGCTGATGCCACTCACTTTGACAAATATTTTTTTGATATGATTCAACTCTTATGTTACTTTTACTTACTATTACTTCAGTCGTATTTGCAGCCTTGTGTGTTTTTTGCTAGTTCATCTAAAACTCGTTTAGCTTTTGGTGTGTATTCTCGATGAATGTGAAGTAATGCTAACCCACTGAGTCTCAGTTCTGCTTGAGCTGTATTTCCAGCTTCTGGGTTTTTCTGCTGGTTCATCTAAAACTTGTTCAGCTTTCAGTGTGTATTCTCGATGAATGTGAACTAATGCGAACTCATTGAGTTTCAGTTCTCATATGCTATTACAACATGATTTTAAAAGATGCAATGTTGAAACCAAGTTCTCCCTTTCTGAAGTTGTCACTGGTAGAGTACCTAGTATGTGAAACAGTGTTTTTATATTGGGTAACATCTCACTGTAGCACAGTTTTAAAGCACTTAATGCATCTTTCAGCCAGTGCTCTTTTTTTGGCAGGCGATCCTACTGTACCACGGTTCAAAGTCTGCGATTAGTTCTTCTTGCGAGACATTCAAGTCACCCATATAAGGGTAGCATCTCACTGTAGCACAGTTTTAAAGCACTTGTTGCATCTTTCAGCCAGTGCTCTTTTTTTCTTGCGGGTGATCCTACGGTACCACAGTTCCAAGTCTGCGATTAGTTCTTCTTGCGAGACATTCAAGTCACCTGTATAAAATTCAGTTAAAGTTTTAAAACCATCAATATCTTGAGAAGATAGTGGCACATTGGGATTTGTTGGGAACAGTGACTGGAATCCTGATAAGACCAATTTGTCTGCAAGAAATCTCTTTTCCAAATCACTAATAAACATGTCTGAAAATAGTACATAAATTTTAATCCTGCAATAGTCTTCTAAGTTCTTTTGTGTTTATATTGCAGCATTGGTTTTGTTTTGATAGGATTCTTGGTAGTTTAATCAGAACCGTGCTTTTCAGCATTCTTTAAAGTAATCTGAAAGAAGTCTTGGAACTCAAATTTGGCATTTTCTCGTCGTCACAGAAATTTTCAGTATATCCATGTATTTATTGGATTTTCATTGAAATGGAACATTCTGGCCCCTTGGCTCCCTGCCGCTTCCTGATCTTCATGAAGAAAACAAGTTCAGTTGTTGCCATGAGACATAAAAATAATTTAAAATACTAACAAAACTTTGCCTTTTAAAATCGCATTTTTTAAACATAAAAAGGTTCCAAATTTTGGAGGTGGGTGGGTTTTGACACTTTCCCCTTGCCCCTTATACATGCCACTATATACAGGGTTCATAGGAAAGTCCATTTAGCCTGGAATAACTTGCGAACGGAAAGAGGTACAGTTATGCAAGTGAGATAACGGTATAGTAAAGCGACTACGCCCGATCGAATGCAACCGACAGCAGCGCCCCTAGTGGCGAAATGCAGAAGTTAGCCATTGCAAATCGAAAACAAAAAGAGATAGAGCAAAATTTCCAAATACAAAGTTGTAGAGCATCAATTAATTAGTACAAAACGACATTTGTTTCACACAGATAAGATAAATTGTCGCCTGCATACCCTAAAATGTCCGAAATCGATGCACAACGATTCGAATCTGCATATTCACATTTCGCAAATGTAGCGTTTGCAAAAGCAGATTGTGATGTACCGTACCTACGATAAAATAAACCAGTAGCAGGATGTACCCTGATCAGAAGTTTAGGTCTACGTACGCGGTGTGAGAATGGCAAACTTGGATTTCTGGGGTTACGTAAAAAATCAGGTGTATGCAACAGCGCCTACAAGTCTGCTGGATCTACGTCATCGTGTTACAGATGCTTGCAATAGTGTGTCACCTTCCATGCTGAGGAATGTGCATGCAGAATTACTTTCACGAATACAAATGTGTATCGTGGGCAATGGTGAACTCTTCGAACATAATCGACATTAACTTTTTATCACTGTGCGGCAGTTTGCCTTTTTATTGTTTTTGTTTTGTCTGACGTCATCAAACTGTATTGACATAAGTACACATTTATGCAATGAATTGTGTGTATTTGCTCATACCTATGCCTGTTCCCTTCAAACGTTCACACAAAAGGTCGTGCATCGATTTCAGACATTTTATGGTATTCAGGTGACAATTTGTCTTATCTGTGTGAAACAAATGTCATTTTGTACTAATTAATTGATGCTCTACAACTTTGTATTTGGAAATTTTGCTCTATCTCGTTTCGTTTTCAATTTGCAATGGCTAACTTCTGCATTTCTCCACTAGGGGTGCTGCTATCAGTTGCATTTGATCGGGCGTAGTTGCTTTAGTATACCATTATCTCACTTGCATAACTGTACCTCTCTCTGTTCGCAAGTTATTCCAGGCTAAAGGAACTTTCCTAGGAACCCTGTATAGTTGCTAATGGCAGATCAAAGCTGTTCCTCCCAAAATAATCAAACACATCTAGCACTTGCCTGAGATACACTTGACAGTTGTTGTCCCATAGAATCATTTATTTAATTGGTAAAAATGTTTTGTGATTTGTCCAAAACTGAACTGTTGCCAGTGTCTTTGATAATAAGATGAAAAAAAAACAACTGCGTAACTACTTTTGTTTCTTTTGAAGTTTGATGACACTTCAAATTTCTCATGTCATACAACTAGCATTCATAGGAATATTAGAGGTAGAAGTGTGTGAGACAAGAATTCCATTCTGAATAATATAAGCTCTGTTACAGTTTTAAAGCTATACATATTTAATCAAGGTTGTAAAATTTTATGGGTGAAATATGCTGTGTCTAAGATCAGATGTCTGTAAATATTTTATGTATTATGAAAAAAATTGAATCTTTAGTGAGATTAAAGTATCAGCTTTTGTCACTTTGATGTTTGTTATGTGGTAAAGATCCTGACAGCAAAATTTTGAGGTCTGAAGAGTTTTTGTCATGTTACAATTTCACATGTTTATGTATGCAAAGAAATATCTTCTTTGTGTAATAAAACAAAAGTAAATGTATGTGTATTATTTTTACTTTCTTTTCAGATTCTTGTAGTTATTGAACCTCTGCTTATTGATGAAGATTATTATGCTCGTGTAGAAGGTCGAGAAATTATTTCAAACTTATCCAAAGTAAGTTGAATTAATCTCATTACCAATATATGTTTAACACTTTTTGTGATGCTTATTCACCCCATCTATGGTGTGAGGATTATTGTCACGATGTCCTTTGAGAAAACCTCAAAGTCGTTGTTTAACTCTCTGGCATACTTTTCTCCATGCAGTTCATGCATACTTTTTAATTTTACCTGTCCATATTTTTCATACATCTGTTACACACTCTTTGGTATCCAGGTAAATATGTGTCTCATAGTTTTCATATCTCTGTCTTGTAGCATGTGTAGTGCATCACTTTAATGAATCTGTATGCTGTCTGTAAGCCTTGTATTTTCCTTGATTCACTCTTTTTTTAATTTTATTTTTACTTTTAATTTGTCTTTTCTGCATGATGTAAAAATCATCCTGGGGAATTCCGCTGAAAAATTTTGCATGAATACTGTAGTATATGATAATTAATACAGCAATCGGACATCGCCGAATTGACTGTAATTACTGTTTCACACGTGAATTAAATCACATCAGAACACTTGAAAATTTCACTTCAAATCACACCAGAAAACTTGAAAATTTTCTGTAGTAAGTGCTTAAATACTGGGTAATGGTGCAAAAGAACAACCACATACTGTATTTTTTTAATGAATATTGTAGTAAGTGCTTAAGTACTGGGGAATGGAGCAAAAGGACAACTACATAGTTTTAATGAAGTTTGTTGATGTAGTGCATGCCTTCCTACAGTTGCCTTTTTTATATCTATCAAAGGAACTGGCATCTTTCTTTTAATTGAAATTAGCATTTTAAATTGGTGCTTAACTTGTGGATTTGTAAGGCTCAGCTACATTTTTGTGACCTAGAAAGTTTTCATTGCAGAATGAGCCATAGCAGTGTTAATTTTAAACATGTCTATATATAAAGCAAAGTGGGGAAAATGCAAGTGTTTCTGTCTGCGAATTGTTTGACCACTTCTAAATGACCTGGATATCTGAAAATTGCTATGCTGATAGTTCTTACCATCCGTATACTTAGAAAAGTTTGAAAACCAAAATATCAAAATGGCAGCTTTTTGAAGCATTGTCTATGTGAATTTTTCTACCACTTCTACACTTAGATTGTCTGAAAACCAAAAAATTCAAAAGGGTGGATTAGCTGTACTGTTCAAAATGCTGATAGGTTTAAAGATAGTTATGCCAGAAATGTTGAAATGCTGTAAAAATTCTGTAAAATTTTGATTTGGAAATTAAGGGGCACCAAAGCCCAGTACTGTTTTACATTAAACCATATGCATTGACATCACGACCCTGTTCTAAATCATAAAACAGTTATGGATCTTAAATTACCTTTCTTTCCCTTAATTACATTTCCCTTTCTTTAATTTTATGATAAAAAATGATTGTATAGATTCACCATTCGGAGAACGGGCATGACTGCTAGTATTAAATAAAAGAATAAACAGAATATTCAAAGCAAACAAAATATAAATTCTAAATTTGCTTGAAACACTTGCATGTAACACCTCAGAAAACTTGAAAATTCTTGATTTAAAAGAATAAAGACCTGCTCTGCTGATTGATATAGCAGGCAGAGATGACAAGAAAAGGGAAAGGTGGGAATTCGTTTTCAGTGTGGAAGCACTGTCCTTTCAGTGTTTCCTCGTGCACCATCTCTTCAAAAACTTGATAATTGTATTGTGATGGAGCATAAATTAAACCTGCACCTCCCAGTTTCCATATGAGTGTCTGTGTGCCACCATTACATCAGCCAGGACAATAAATCTTGAAGCAACTCAAGCTAAGCAGTTGTGGATTGGAATCTGAAGAGCTTCACTTTCTAATTGTGGAATAGGGGTAGGTATGGCTATCATTTTTTCCATCCTGGGGACAGATTTCCGTCTTTTGAAGATTTTGGACACCTGTTATGATTGTTAGAATATTTTAAAATTCTGTTTTCGTTTTTCCTCCGAAAGTTGTGTATTTCTGTAATCATTGAAATTTTGTAGAGTTGCACCAAATGTTTTAAAAGTGATCAAAATGTTCTAAAAGTTCTTTGCGATTGCACACCTGCCGAATTTTCCGGATTTTGGCAAATCTCTTCCGGTTGGAAACTGCGTTTTTTGGGGTTCATCACATTTTCTGGAAGTTCGGCGTAAATGCCCAGTCTAGGGGACATGAGAATGTTCCGTGTTTTTCCGCGTTTTGAATTTTTCTGAAGTCTTTATTATTACTATTTCTCTTCCTGGATGTATTCCTCATTTTTTATTGTTTCCAACGAAGTTCATTTATTTTTCCGTAACCGTGCAAAATAACGACCGCATTTTTAAAGAATTTTTCTAAGCAGAATGCTTGCTTTCCTACTTCGTAGTCTCTGCTTCAAAATAAATCAGTAGGGCTTGCATTTTTACACTCCAATTTTTGAAAGTGAAATATTTCAAACTCGGTTCATGATGTGTTCGTGAAAGAATCGGTTTTATCTCTGTGACCCGTAAAATCATATTCACGGCAGAGTGGCTACTACAGTACCGATTTTTGGAATTAATTTAACTTAAAATGCATGTTTTGCCATTCCTTAGTCATATCGTGCTACATCAAATCACAGAGCTGGCATTTTGCCATTTTCTTAACGAAATTAAAGTTAAAAAACACCGCTACTTACTCATTGTGCAGAGAAAAGTGTTGTGCATCACTATACACGGACAGTTGAAGTTCCGATTTTGAACTTTAATTTTTGATTAAACAAAAGGAAAAATTTTTGCAACTTTTATTTCTTGATATAGCAAACAGTGATTAAGGAAATGCTGTGAAAAGAGCTGTATGGATCACAGAAATGGCAGTATTAAGTTTTTTGTCTTATCAACTTCTAAAGTTGAGGGAGGTAGTTAATTATATATTCTCCCCCCCCCCCGCCACATTGATCGATATAGCCCAACTCCTTATGTCGTGTCTGGATTTTCAGTCTTGGCGTAAGCACTTCAGTGGCACCCATGGGTATAGGTCATAATGCATAGGTACAACAATATTAGGAAAACTCGGTGGTATAAATAGAACAAAATATGATGGTGGTTCAAGGTGCAGTAATCAATGGATCTTAATGAATGAGTAAGATCATCTTAACTTATTTAGAACATTCAAAACACATTTAAATAAGGTAAGATTACTTACTTCTGAACTGAAAGTTGTCAAACCTAATGGCTAGAAATGTTTCCCAATATAACATTTAATAAAAGGTGTTGAACAGAATTCTGCAGCATGAACAATAAGGTTCATGTAACTAACAATTATTGCACCACGTATAATTTTAAGCCGCTGCAATAGATGCAAAATAGTTATTACCATAGACCTCATCACTTCTGTTAGAGGTGGATCAGTTGAAAAACTTCTTGACCCAGTTTCAACTCGCCTATGTCAAGTTCATTCATGAAAATATTCCAGTCATTCTTCTCTTCGAGATATGTAGACAAATATTCATGAATACAACTCCTTGATGTATTTATTTACTAATAAGTTAATAAACATCTCTGTCTCTAAGTAAATAAATGAGACTGCATTTTGTTCATTTTGATATTTAGCATATTGTGTATAAAAATTAAATAGGTGCCTTCAATGTGGAACTTTTGGTAATCAGTAATTTATTTTTATTTGTTAGTGTATGCTTCGACTTTCTTTGTGCCTTTTTAATCGGTTAGTATGGGGATTACCCCACAGCTGATAGTTCCAGTTGGTCAGGATTCTGGAACAAAACCCAGTGAGTTGGGGTCTTTTGGCCAATGTCACACAAAACTAGCTGGTACCTCAACAATAATTTATACTGAAGCTTAAATTTGTATCAGCTTCCAAGATTCATAGAGGCCCTTGTTGCTGTCATGTGTGTCATTGTTGCCCAGCAGAGTGCCCCATGCAGGCAAACCCATCTCTCACTAAGGTTGCCCAAGTGGCAGGAAAGAAAACTACAGGAAGTCCAAGGAAATAGTGTGAGGGCCAGATTCAGGAATGTCTATATGAGAAAGGATTATGAGTATGAAGTACAGAAGGCCTTGTGTGCATCGTGTGATGGATGTCAGTGAAGCTTGAGTTGTGGGCGAAGATCGCTGTAAATAGAGATGTTTAATATGGCAACAATAAGTAATAAAACATTTATCTGGTGGATTATCTTTTTTTTTTTTTTTTTTTTTGGAGCTAACCTCTGAATATTAGAGAACATCTTAGTGATATGTACACTGATGAGCCATCACATTATGATGACCACCCCCAGCCTAGAGAAATGCGCTCACCTGGAGACGGAGCGGTGGCGCAGGGGAAGTTCACAAAGAAGTATATATACAACACGAGAACCGGCTTTCAGTTAAATAATGTTCGGAGTCAGAATGGAAAAAGCTGCCGATTTATCAGAGTTCGGTAAAGGACAAATTGTGACGGCACAGCGCCTCAGAGCCATAAAATTTACGTGCAAGTACGGGGATGTAAACACCCTCTGGGACGAGCTTACGGCGAGAAGTGCCGCGTCATCCAAAAGATATGCTGCGAAAGCCCCGACTTACTATCCATGTCATATTTACACCAAAAAACGGACTCGCATCTTTAAGGTTTGTACTGTACGGTGTAATCCCGAATCATCAAACGTTTCATTGCTCTAAAAGGGAATGTGTGCCAAAATGTCCGGTGCCCAAATGTCCGAACCCCGCGCAATACATAGTGCGTGCGACGCTCCCCTAACTCACTGTATTGATGGCACAGCGCCTCAGAACTACGACCTTGGAAACAGCACGGCTCGTGGGCTGTTCATGTGCCACTGTAGTGAGTACGTATCAAAAGTGGTGCACAGATGGCCAAATTACGAACCGTCGTCCAGCTGTGTTTTGTCTGCAGCTCGTTGATGCCACAGGGTAGGGGAGACTGCCACAGGGTAGGGGAGTTCACGGCGACTGCAGGCCACAGTGTGACAAATCACCCACAGCTACAATAGTGGTAATCAGGGCAGTGTGTCGCAGCACACAGTTAATCCCAGCCTTCTGTGCATGTGTAACCGAATACCCAGCTGGGTCTCCATGCTCACTGTACATCATCGCCAACAACACATGAAATGGTCCCAAGATCGTCGAGATTGGACCGTGGATGATTGGAAGATAGTGGCCTGGTCTGATGAATCAAGATTCCTGGTGGATCACGTAGACATTCGAGCTTGGATACGCCGATTACCAAACAGAGGCTATGGCACCTGGATGCACTGTTGGGTGGAAACATGCCGGCAGTGGTGGTGTTATGCTGTGGGCATTGTTTTCTTGGGACACTTGTGGCATATATTTAATTTAACTTTCATTTTTAGTTCCTTTTCCTATGTAAATTTGAGTTTGTTCTCTTTTGCACTTTCCAAACTTAACGTGATATCTTCTCTCTCACATGAATGAATTTTGGCAATACTCCTGAGGTCAGTACATAAGTGACGTATGCATATGATAAGAACCAGAAAGGATTTATATATTTTGCGACGTAGTTGTTTGGTATGGAGATGTTGAATCTTTGATAAGAGTACTACGTTTGAGGATTTATATTGTTATTTGCGTTGTAAAGATGTGTGATATACTATTGATTGATTAATAGTGTTGAATTAACGATGTTGGAATATACCATGCTTTCTTGAAGTTGGATGGAAATAAAAGATTAGTAAGTACCAACCCTTGAAATTATTCAGAGTGAATGCCTATTTCATTATTGATAAACTTGACATTTAGCGCATATGTAGTGTTTACCTAGTTAGAAACAATTAGGAATAGACATACACTACACACTTAAGGCTCCATTATCCCAATAGCACAATCTTTGACAGTTGTCAGGTATCTGAACATCGTTGTGGACCGAGTTCACCCATTCATGGCAACTGTGTTTCCTGCTGGTGATGGCCATTACGAACAGAGTAAGGCACCATGACACACTGCCAGAATCGTCAACGAGTGGTTCGAGGAACATGTTGGTGACTTTCTGTTAATGCCCTAGCCTCCAAATTCACCTGGCATGAACCCAATCAAACATTTGTGGTTTGACTTGCAAAAGTGGGTTCGCGCTAAATCACCACCACTATGAAATGTACGGGAACTGGAGGACCTGCTGTTGACATTATGGTACCAGATACCCCAGGATACCTATTGCCACCTCATTGAATCGATACCTTGCCGAATGGCTGCTGTTTTGTGGGAAAAAAGAGTTATACAGCTTATTAGCCATAATGTATATGTATGCCTCTTGCTTTGGTTATTCCATAACCATCTCACAACTTGAAATATGAATTAACCATTTCATTTTGTTTGATAGAAGTGCCTGAAATTATAAGAATACAGTGCTGAAGAATCAGTGTTTTTAAGATGGTGAGTGGGCAACTAATGGGCAATTGTAATTTAACTTAGTGTTTCATAATTCAAAATAGTTTTAGTCTGGATAAAGTAAAACATGTCCCAGGTTGTGTATAGTTCCACTTGTGTCCTCTGTTGGGAAACATTAAAATTGGGTAATGTTAATTAAAGAGAAAAACCATGGGCACTTTCCTTTTTTGGAAAATTAGTCATTTTCTTATTTTGAAGCAACTACCTACTTTGTTCTCATAATGAGAACTAATGGTAGTAATGGACGTAATGTGATAAAAAATGAGAGAAGCAATTAATTTCTTGTATTTGCACATTGGTTACGTCACAGGAAAGTAAATGATGGATGTTTTGGTAGTTAATTTGTACATTCTTCAGCCATGGAATGAGACATGGTATTATCATCAGTTGTTGCTAGATTTCAAAATATATTTCTAAATGATATTGATTTTATGTAATGTGCTTGTATTTCAAGTGTTAGGGGAAAGGTAAATTTCAATCCTTTCACAGTCAGTTCCGGACAATTGGGACAATTGGTCCAATGTCATTTGGTCTAATGGACTATTCATCCAATGTACGATTAGTCCAATGCTGATTCGTCCTATGGTATGATTGGAATAAAAAAATATAAAATATAAGGAATTTCTGGTCCAATCGGGAGATTTTCAGCATTTACAACCTACATCGCAACAAACTCTCTGAGGGCATGTGCTGACCCAGGAAACCTCTGTGCGGGGGAGGGGGGATACCTAAAATATAAAACAAAGTATTTCTGGATGTGTAAATGCTGAAAATCTCCCGATCGGACGAGAAATTCTTTATATTTTACACTTATGGTACCCCCCCCCCCACACACACACACACAGGTTTCCTGGGTGGGCACATGCCTTCAGATAATTTGTTGGGTTGTAGCTTGTAAAGGCTGAAAATATCCTGATCGGACCAGAACAGAAATTCTTTATATTTCATATTTTGGGTTTTAAGCACCCCCCCTCCTCCCCCTGATAAGTTTCCTGGTTTTGCACATACCTGCAGAGAATTTGTTTAGCTGTAGTTTAAAAACCTTGAAAAATATTGTAAATAAGAAAATACAAAATTACGGAAATGTTATGTGTGTCAGATAACTAATCTCGGGAAACGTGGCCACGGAGCAGTCCAGTTCTCCGCTTTGTCTTTGGCCCGAAAATCATGGAAATGTCTAAATTTCTTACTGAAAATAAAATATAAAAAAAAAAAGATATATTTTATGATTAATAGTTGCTCAAGTAGCGGGGAATATAGCCATATGAAATGTGTTTATGGTGAACAATTTAATGGCACTGAAATTCCAATGTGTCCAGTTCTCCGGTGGCCACTTCTCCGTACCCGGAGTTAGCTAGTTAGTGTACACTAGTGTCTGTCCTTAATATCTTAGTACGTTTGTTGGTTTTGAATCAGAAAAAAAGTCTCAATAAAAGTAGTTGTTAGTTTATAAAGGTAGAAAAAAAAAATAGCGTTGATATATTGAGAAGTTTAACAACTACGCAAGTTTTGAAAAAAATAAAAATAGGATAAGATATGCATTAAAAGGTACATTTTGTTAATTAATCATGAAGAAAGTTAAGTCATCCTACCGAAAGGTAAAATGATCTGTGGAAAAAAATAATGCGTTTCTATTAAACAACGTATTCGCAAAGCAAAGTAATCGCAAAGCGTCCTCACGCCCATCCTTCAATAGTCAAGTGGGATAATGCATCTGCCTAGAACCCCGCTGGACAGGGGTTTGAACCTGGCATGACTTCGAGGATTTATTTCCTTGGAAAGAAAATTTCACTAGCGTTGTGACGTCACACCGTAAAATTTCCTGATGCGAAAAAACAAAAAGGCGTACAAAAGATATCGCTGAGACCATGTGGGGAGGTAAAATAAAATTGGCGAGCAGAACATGTTCGGTAGGACCACGTGGCACACAAAATGTTATGGTTGAACACACAGAGAAAATGGCAGACGAAAGATGGTCGGGAAGATCACGTGGAAAAACAATGGCTGCGACTGACGTCATGATTGACCAAGAATAGGAATCAACCATGTGCGTCCTTGAGGCAGCACGTGGACGGTTTCATTTTTACAGAAACCCCTATTATCACGTAACAGTAAGGTAACAAAGTTACAAATACCTTTCAAACACGTAACAGTAATGTAACGAAGTTACAAATACCTTTCAAACACATAACAGTAACATGAAGTTGGTATGTTGAAGTTACAAAGACCTTTCACTGTAACGTATCAGTTATGTTTCAAAGTTATGTAACGTTTGCTGACATTTTGATGTAATTGTAAGGTTTCTGAAACATTACTGTTACATTGCGCAACATATCTGAAAATTCTCAATGTTTCAGTGTTACGTACCTGTAACATATATGAAATATTCTGTGCTGTGTGGGCATTGTTCCCTTGTTCAAGGAAAAAGGTGATCAGACTGACTGCAAGAACTATCGTGGTATTAGCCTACTAAGTGTGCCAGGGAAAGTGAGAAGTTTAACAACTACGGTAAGGCCATAATTGAAAAGTACGGGGTCTTACATCAGTAAACGTGTGGGATGTTCATAGTGGTTTTATGCCTGGTAAAGGCTGCACTAACCAAATTTTTGAATTACGCATGATGATTGAAAAGTATCTGGCTGTTGGTAAGAAAGTTTTTGCTGCCTTCATAGATTTAGAGAAAGCTTACGACCGAGTAAATAGGACACTTCTGTGAAAGGTACTGAATGAATATGGTGTTACTGGGAATCTACTTAATAGTGTAAAAGCCATGTATGCTGGTAGTAGAGCTTGTGTATGGGTGAATTGTGTTTTATCAAAACGGTTTTCTATTGGTGCAGGAGTCAGGCAAAGTTGTGTAATGTCACCATGGCTGTTTAATATATTTATGGATGGATGCATGCATGATGCCAAAATAGATAATAGTGGTTTATGTCTTGGTGATATCCGTGTGTGCAGATTGCTGTATGCTGATGACACTGTCCTGTTGTCAGAGAGGAAAAGTGAATTGCAGTGTATGTTGTCCCAGATGTACGAAGTTTGCATGAAATTCAAACTGAGTATAAATAAGGAAAAAAAAAAAAAAGTTATGGTTTTTGAGTGAGGAACTGCTAGTACTGAATGTAATACAGTGAAATCTCATTATAACAAATTTGAAGGGGCCACAGATTTTATTCGTTATTTTGAAATATTAGCTAAACTGAAATTTCCAGGATGGCGGTGCTTAATCAAAATTTAAACTGTCGTTACATTTTGTACAATTATTAAATATAAGCTCTCATTAATAATAAAATGTATGATAAATACAATAATAATATGGCAAGTAATATAGAATATTTAATAACGAAAAAAAGATTAAATTACATTGCACTTAATACTATTTCCTTTAACCTCATCTATGAATGAAAATGAAGGAAAAAAACAACATACGTGAATACGCACCACATTAAAAAAATATACTTCAGTGGAAGTAATTATTTGTTATAGAAAAAGTCTGAAATTTTAGAGTGACCAAATAATGATAAACTACTTTTTGTTACAAAGTCCTCTGCATCAGTTATCAGAGAGTACAATTTTTCTGGCACTGTTTTCTGTTGTGATAAATATATGCACAATTTTTCAATGCTTGTCAGAGCTAGTTGCGATGACACAGGGTGATCCTCTGTGCAAGGCTCATCGTCATCTCCACTTTCCTCATTTTCCAAAGAGATAGAAGACATTACATAAATCAAAATTTAGTTTCCAAGATGCTGTTGCCCATAAATCTGGAGGAAAATCATCACTGCTGTCTGCGTTATCTACCGACTGCATTATTGTGGAAGGAAAAATGCGAGATTTATGCCAGCAATTCTGTATTGTAGTAGATGATACATTATTCCAAGCTGCAGAAATCATCTCTATGGCTTGTCTGAGATCGGTGTTTTTATTTCCAATAATCCCACTTTTCAAATTTACAAGGGTTTTTTCATCAAGAAGACGACGGAAATGAAACCACATTTTTTATAATGCCTTGGTCAAGTGGCTGAAGGATGGATGTGCTTTTAGGTGGTAGAAATTCTACTGTTACATTACTGTATCTTGCTTCAACTTGATGTGCTGAACACTTATCAACCAATAAAACAATGTTTCTTTTCATTTTCTTCATTTCGTTATTCAGTTCCTTTATCCATTTTGAAATGATAGTTTGAGTCATCTATGATCGACTGTTGTTTTCGTACAATCATAGAAGTAACGCAATGTTCTTAAAGCACCGAGGCTTGGCAGACATTCCCTATAACTAAAGGTTTTAGTTTTTTCATTCCAGTTGCATTGCAGCAAAACATGACAGAAATACGAACTTTTGATTTTTTTTTTCCCACTTTTACACTGCTCACCTTTCATGTGATTCAGAACTTTGTAAAAAAATGCCGTCTCATCTGCGTTGTAAATGTCCTCAAGTTCATATTTCTGTAAAATATCCTGCAACTTATTTTCTTTCCATGTATGAGCAGCTGAAGTATCGGCAACTTTTACATCTCCACACGCCTGCTTCCAACTCATTCCATACCGTTCTCAAAAACGAAATAACCAGCCACTGCTCGCTTCAAACATTTCGATTTTCTGAATTTCTGCAAACTCTTTAGCCTTAGCTTGCAACATAGGTCCAGACACTGGAACATCTTTTGATTGAACATGCAGGCGTTTTCTTTCCGGGCAAAGGGTTGATTGTTCAGCAAGTTTCTTTATTTTCTCTTTATCTTTTAATACGGTGGCTACAGTAGACGGGGCTATACCATATTCCCTTCCAACATCAATCTGTTTTCTTCCACATTCTACAGCCTCTATAATCTGAATTTTTTTGCTTAAGCGAAAACTGCTTTTGTTTTCTTTTTTTCAGCCATATTGAGAATGAAAAACCTATTCTTTCTCACCAGTTCCTTCTTACTAAACAAGAGCAGCCTGTTGTTCAGTTAACAAAAGACCTGCTCTTTGTCTCTGCACACTTCCCCTGTGCAGCCGGAAGGACTTCAGCTTACCTGTCAATCATGCAGGACATATTAATTTCATTTGGAGGGAAGGAACGTTTAAGGAGGCAGGTCCAGTGACAGTGTGGCTTCCTAGCCAGCTGTTCCATTCTGCTCTGAAAGCACAGGAAGAACCGCAGGCTGTTACATGTTGTTCATTCTTGCTCGTCCAGGACGAAAAACCTTGTTAGCATTCTTGGAGGAAACTCTTGTCAATCAGTAAAACTTTTTGAAAGATAAGAATGCCTATTTTCAGTTAGACCAAAAGAAAAATTTCTTCTTTGATCCGGGGTATTGCATTCTTTTACCATAATTTTATATTCATTATTTTAAAAAGTTTGTTAATCTGAAATTCGTAAAATTGAAATTTTTTAACATGAAAGTAATAGGTAATTTCTTTGGGGATTTCCCCAAATTCGTTAATTTGAAATAAATATTCATTCTATCGACATTCGTTCTAATAAAATTTCGCTGTATAAGTCTAAATGGTGCAGTGATTGACCAGGTGAATGAGTTTGTGTATTTAGGAAGTTTGTTTGACAGAGAGAATAAATTGGATGGGGAAATTAGTAGGTGAGTGAATTCTTCATTGAAAGTCATAGCTGCCTTGGGAGGTTTTCACAGGAATGATGGGTTCCCAACAGAGTCCCACATGGCTGTGTATGAAAGTTTAATTGCTCCTACTCTGATGTATGGCAGTGAAACCTGGGTACTACAGAAGAAACATAGGAGTCGTTTATGTGCTAGAGAAATGTGTTACTTACGGGGGGTTTGTGGCAAGACTCATGAAGATGTGTTGCAGTTGTGTAATGTGAAGCAAAATGTTGTTAGCAAGGTGGAGACTAATATGCTTCGGTGGTTTGGGCATGTTGAAAGAATGAGTGATGAGATGCTTACTAAGAAAATCTTAGCCCAAGTGGCAGGAAGGAAAGGCAGAGGAAGGCCAAGGAAATCATGGGAGGATCAGATTCTGGACTGTCTGCTTGAGAAAAGATCATGAGTATGAAGTATAGAAGATCTTGTGCGCATTATGTGATGGATGTCGGTGAAGCCCGAGTTGTATGTCAAGATTGCTGTAAATGGAGAAGTTTGATTTGGCAACAGTAAGTAAATAATCAGTTAAAAATTATCTGGTAGTTTGGTTTTTCTGTGTGGAGCTAACTTCTGAATCCCAGAGAACAGCTTAGGGATGTGTATATATGTAAGTATTGCATATGTGATTATTCTCTCACATAGGAAAACTGATTTGACCAGCAGAACTCTCCTTTAAATTACACAAGTTCAACTTTATTAAATCCTCTAACTTTAAATTATATAGCAAAATATTGCAAACCGAATTGGCATATTTGAATTTGTGTAGTTAAGTCATTTGTATAAAAGCATTTAGGCATATGTCTTTGTTGTGTTTGCAGTTGGTAAGGACTTAAAAAAAAATTGGCAAGAGGTGCTTAAAAAGTCCTTATTTTCTGTGGAAGAAAAAGAGTGGAAACCCTGTTTTATCACTGCTGAGCTTGGGGTAAAGGTTTCAGAAAGAAAAGAAAGAAAAGGAATCCAGTCTCTCACGATATGCATTGTATGTACGGAATTTTTGCAAAATGGATGAAAGAAGTCACCTAGTCTTCAGATAGGATATGTAAGAAGAGCTTAGTGTCTGGCACAAAATATTACAAGGAGCTGTGGGAAATTAAATGACTATATAGCCTTTTAAAGGATATCAGGTTTATACTTTTTTTTTACTGCATTTAAATGTGCACCTTTGTTTATATTATTTATATTAATATTATTAATAGATTGATATTTCTCTTTTTTTCTGTATTTAGGCTGCTGGCCTTGCCACAATGATTTCTACAATGAGGCCTGATATCGATAATATGGATGAATATGTTAGAAACACTACTGCCAGAGCATTTGCTGTTGTAGCTTCATCACTGGGTATTCCTGCATTATTGCCTTTCTTGAAAGCTGTCTGTCGCAGCAAAAAATCTTGGCAAGCACGGCACACAGGAATAAAAATAGTGCAGCAGATTGCTATCCTTGTGGGTTGTGCCATTTTACCACACTTGAAAAGTCTAGTGGAAATTATGGAACATGGTATGTGGTTGTTACATTTTATCAGTTTTCATTTATTTAACAATTGTTAATTTTAAATGTCAGTAGTTTTTGATAATGCTTTTTAAGTGCAATATAGCTCATTATATATATATATATATATTTATTTATTTATTTATTTATTGCTTGAAGGTGACACTGGACATAGCTCAACCAAGAGAACAAGCTGGATTCAGGAGTGGCTACAGCACTATAGATCATATCCACGTACTGAGAGAACTAATTGAAAGAGCGAGGGAATATGAACTTCCATTATGCATGGCTTTTATCGATTATGAAAAGGTTTTTGATTCGGTGAAACTATCAGCAGTTACAATGGCTTTTGAAATCCTGCGGTATTGAAGATGCATACATTAATATTATTCATAACATCTATGAAAATGCAAGTGCAAAGATTCCGCTATTTGAGAATACAGCACCCATAAAAATTGAAAAGGGATTGAGACAAGGTGACACTATATCTCCCAAACTCTTTAATGCCAGATTGGAAAATGTCTTTCAATCACTGAACTGGGAAAACAAAGGGATAAAGATTAATGGAGATTATCTAATTTGCCTTTGTTTTGCTGATGACATAGTCACATTTGCAACTACCCCATCAGAGCTGCAGAGTATGTCCCAGGAACTTGCTGACAAGAGTAAAGAAGTGGGATTAAAAATGAACTTTCAGAAGACAAAAGTGATGTAGAATGCTTTTACAAAAAATGAAGATTTATCGATTGATGGGGAAAAGCTGGAGATAACCAATACCTACATTTATCTTGGACAGCAGATATCAAGTGAGGGTCACATTGATGAAGAAATTAAGTGGCGTATAAAACTTGGCTGGAGAGCTTTTGGAAAAAACAGTACAAATTTCAAGAGCAATATGCCATTATGTTTTAAAAGAAAAGTGTTTGATCAGTGCATCCTTCCAGTGCTTACATATGGTGCAGAGACATGGACCTTAACTAAAAGAGACATACAAAGGCTGCAGACAACTCAAAGTAGCATGGAGAGGTGCATGCTTGGTGTAACCAGGAGAGATAAGAAGAGGAACTCGTGGATCAGAAAATGACAAGAGTGGAAGACATCATGACCAGAGTAAAATCCCTGAAATGGCAATGGGCTGGACATATTGCCAGAAGGACAGACCATCGATGGACAGCCAACATTTTAGATTGGATTCCAAGGAACAGGAAAAGACCCAGAAAAAGACAACATGGGAGATGGGTGGATGAAATTCAAAAGTATACGGGAGTAACATGGAAGAGAAGGCACAAGACAGACTGTTGTGGAAGAAACTTGGGGGTACCTTCGTCCAGCATTGGATTGATAATGGTTGACAATGATGGTGATACATCATCATAATCAACCATTATCAATCATCCACTGCTAGATGTAGGTCTCCCCAAGTGTCTTCCACAACATTCTGTTTTGAGCCAGTCTCCTCCATGTAATTCCTGCATGCTTTCGAATTCCATCTACCCATTTCCCATGTGGTCTTCTTCTGGGTCTTTTCCTGTCCCTTGGAATCCAGTGTAATATTTTGGTTGTCCATCGGTGGTCCGTCCTTCTGGCAATATTTCCAGCCCATTGCCATTTCAGGGATTTTACTCTGAACATGATGTCTGCTACTCTGTTATTTTCCTTATCCACGAGTTCCTCTTCTTATCTCTCCTGGGTACACCAGGCATGCATCTCCCCATGCTACTTTCAGTTGGCTGCAGTCTTTATATGTCTTTTTTAGTTAAGATCCATATCTGCACTTCAGATGTAAGCACTGGAAGGATGCATTGATCAAACACTTTTCTTTTTAGACATAATGGCATATTGCTCTTAAAAATTGTACTGTTTCTTCCAAAAGCCCTCCAACCAAGTTTTATGTGCTGATTATATACATGGTGTCCGAGAATTATTGGACACATTACAAAATTATACAAAACAAAACATTAAACAGATAGAAAGAAACTTACTGTACTAACTTACAATGTAACTACGCAAGTTAATAAATTTCGATGTGAGATCTTTTGGTTGCTCGTAGTACGTCCAAGTGATACTCGATTTCATGCCATGTATTGGCAAGCGTCTCAGGAGTTATGGAATTAATAGCAGTTGTGATATGCTGCTTCAGTTCCTGCAAATCAGTGCAAGGCGTCTGATAGACACGATCCTTCACTTAACCCCACATGAAATAATCCAATGGAGTTAGATCTGGAGAGCGAGGAGGCCACGGAATGGGACCACAACGCCCAATCCATCTGTTGGGGAAATGCTCATTTAGGCACTTACGCACACATGTTGACCATTGTGGAGGCTTGTTGGAAAAGGACGTTGTCATATCTTTTGATCTGGGGTATAGCGAAATTTTCTAGCATATCCAAGTAAATATCGCCATTTATGTTTTTTTCGCAGAAGAAGAAAGGGCCAATCACTTCTCTTTTTGATAGGGCGCACCACACATTAACTTTTGGAGAATCACATTCCAGTTCAATAGCAGCATGAGGCAGTTCACTGCCCCATATCCTACAGTTGTGACGATTCACAATACCTGATACATGAAATGTAGATTTATCACTAAAAATAACAGTACTGAGAAAGTTTTCGTTGTTTTCCACTCAATTCAGCATATCCACAGCGAAATCGTATCGCAGAGTGTGATCATTTACATGCATCTTTTGCACTATTTGAATTTTATAAGCAGGGAACTTTAATTTCTTGTGCAAGATATCATGAACTGTCGATTTCGGAATGCAGAGTTCTCTGCTTGCTTTACGAACGGATTTCCTGGGGTTTCGTCGGAAACTTTCATGAACTTGGTCAACCATCGCACCGCTGATGCTAGGCCTATCGGCTCCTCCACGATGTTCCACATTGCCAGTTTTTTTAAACTGTTGCATCCACCGCTTAATTGAATTCGTTGACGGTGGATTACAACCATACTCTAAACGATACCGTATTTTAACTTTAATGACAGACTTTAATTCCGCAAGCCATAACACACACATCGCCTTCTGCTGTACGGATGACATGACTACTGATTGTGCATTTCTCATACATTCCTCATCAGGCCACATGTAGCGCCATCTATCGGGTTCTGGGAATAACAATTCCGCAAAACAAAAATAAAAAAACTGTGTTAGTAATACGTGACATAGAAAAACAGACAATGCTCATAGTTTTTTTGTACATAATTTTGTAATGTGTCCAATAATTCTCGGACACCCTGTATATAATTTCTTCCTCAATGTGGCCCTTGTTTGATATCTGTTGTCCAAGGTAAATGTAGGTATCAGTTATTTCCAGCTTTTCCTCATCAGTCAATAAATCTTCAAGTCTTGTAAAAGCATTATGTATCAGTTTTGTCTTCTGAGAGTTCATTTTTATTTCCCCTTTTGTACTCTTGTCAGCAAGTTCCTGGATCATACTCTGCAGCTCTGAATGGGTAGTTGCAAAAATGATGACATCATCAGCAAAACAAAGGTGAGTTAAATAATCTCCAGTAATCTTTTTCCATTTGTTTTCCCAGTTCAATGATTGAAAGACATTTTGCATCATGGCAGTTTGGTGGGGGGGATATGGTGTCACCTTGTCTTACTCCCTTTCCAACTTTTATTGGTACTGTATCTTCAAATAGCCAAACCTTTGCACTTGCATTTTCATAGATGATTTTAACAATGCTGATGTGTGCATCTTTAATACTGCAGGATTTCAAAGCCATTGTAACTGCTGGTGGTTTCACAGGATCAAAGGCTTTTTCATAATCAATAAAAGCATACATAATGAGAGTTCATATACCTTGCTCTCTTAATTAGTTCTCTCAGTACATGGATATGATCTATAGTGCTGTAGGCACTCCTGAATCTAGCTTGTTCTCTTGGCTGAGTCATGACCAGTGTTACCTTCAAGCGATGTGAAAGAATCTTTATGATGATTTTATAAACCACTGATAGGAGGCTATTCAGCCTGTAGATCCCGAGATCCTCAATGCCACTTTTTAAATGTAGCAGGGTCATTGTAGCATTGTTCCAATCCTCAGGAATCCTCTCTTCATTGAGGCATCTAGTGAAAACTTGGGCGAGTCTAGTTTCAATTTCACCACTTGCTTCTTGTATAATGTCTGCAGTAATTCCATCTTCTTCTGGAGCTTTTCCCCATTTCTTATTCTTAATTGCATGTGTAACTTCTGCTGGGATGACTGGAGTGACTCTGGTACCTGTTACCATTCCTAGTGTTTGGAGTAGATATATCTTTCATATAATTTTGAGTAGAAATCTTTCACTCTTGTCAAAATTTCACCTGTATTTCTTTTTACAGTACCATCTTCTTTTCTCAGTGCCATAATCTGTTTTCTTCCCTTACTAAAATGTCCCATTGCTCTCTTCAGGCTTTGGTTGTTTTTAGTTGCTTTTCTCACTGCTTCACAATTGAATTTCCTTGACGATTATGGGCAAAACACGTAACAATATTAACAAATAAAGGTAACTTGATCACGCTAGTTACGTTAACTGAAACTTTTATAAAAAGTTCGTAAGCTGGAAGCTTTCGACCTTATCTTAGGTCTTCATCACGCCAATCTTGGCGTGATGAAGACCTAAGATTGGCGTGATGAAGACCTAAGATAAGGTCGAAAGCTTCCAACTTACGAACTTTTTATAAAAGTTTCAGTTAACGTAACTAGCGTGATCAAGTTACCTTTATTTGTTGAATTTCCTTACGTCTTCAGGGAATATATCTCAGCTGTGGGCTAATCCCCTACACTGATGTACTTACCTGATTAAAGAGACAAAAAGAAATATTAAGAATGACTCAAGTGTGGGATATGGTGGACCTACCACACTTGAGAAGGACGGTCCACCACGGAATCGACCTGGACTTTCTAAACGGCGTATGAGAAAGAGATCTCAGCGGAGTGAATGTAGGATTGGTGTATGGAGTACTAGAGGTATAAATGGCAAGATGAGTGAGGTGATTGAGGAGATGAATAAGCATAGACTGGATGTGCTGTGTGTAAGTGAAACCAAAAAGAAGGAAATTGGGGTAGAAGAAGTGAATGGCACGGTGAGTGTGTGGTCTGGAGTATTGGATAATATGAGAGGACAGGCTGGTGTAGGTGTGATTTTAAGTGAAAAGATGAAGAACAACTTGATTCACTATAGTTGCATAAGTGAGAGAATTCTCTGGATTCGTTTGAAAGTGAAACTTTAGAGAATTGTAATTGTTGTAGTGTATGCTCCTTGTGACTCGGAACCTTCTGATAAGAAAGAATATTTCTGGAATGAGCTAAAAGCTGTTTTGATCCAGTTTGGTGCTAAAGAAAAAGTTATAATAGCAGGGGATTTCAATGCTAGAGTAGGTGTGCAGAATGCAATTTCTGACAATGTTCTGGGTAAGTTTAATGATCCTTGTGTGAATGATAATGGTGAAAGATTAATTGAACTCTGCATTGAGAATGGTTTGTGTGTATCTAATACATTTTTCAACCACAAGTATATCCACACATATACTTGGGAAAATCGTACTCTTGGTCAAAAGAGTGTGATAGATTTTGTTGTGTACGATCAGTGTTTGAAACACTTAGTTGTTGACACCCGTGTGATGAGAGGTGCGGATGTTGGTTCTGATCATTACTTGGTAGTGTCACGAGTGAAACTTAATGTTGGTTGGAGGAAAAGGAATGTGAAGAGACTCAGGATAGAAAGAATAAAGGTTGATAGGCTCCTTGAAGATCATCAGCGGTATTCTGACTTACTCAGAGAACGACTGAAGGATCTGAAGTCTGGTGAGAGGGATGTAGAAAAAAAGTGGGAATGTTTTAAGAACTGTGTTGTCACTGCTGCTAAAGAGGTCTGTGGCGCCACAATAGTGGGTAACAATAGAGGTGATGTTTGGTGGAATAAAGAGATTGTAGAGGCAGTAAAGAGAAAGAAGGAAGCCTATTTGGGGATGTTGCAAGGTAGAGTCTCTGTGGATGAATATCGCTGTAAGAAGCGTGAAGCTGCTAAGCTGGTTCGCCACAGTAAGGCAAAAGATAGGAAGGAAAAAGTGGAAAGGCATGAACTGGCTTTTTGGAGAGATAGAAAGTCCTTCTGGAAGTACATAAGACTCAGGAAAAATAGGGGAAACAAAGTTGTAAGTTGTGTGAAGAATGAGATTGGGGAAATGATTTGGGAGCCCAATGAGTTAAGTGACAGATGGGGTGAATACTTCTGTGAGTTATTAGATCAGGAAAGCAAAGATGATTCTGAGACAGGTGCAGATGATGTCACAATGAGGGATGAAAGCACAGGAGGGATCTCAAGAGAAGAAGTGTGTAAAGCTGTAAAATCTCTTCAGAATGGTTAGGCTCCAGGAGTTGATGGCATAACTGCAGAGATGTTGAAATATGGTGGTGACTCTATAATTGACTGGTTAACTGAAGTTTGCCAGTTGTGCTGGGAGTTAGGGATGGTCCCTTGGGATTGGAAGGATGCTATTATTGTTCCCTTGTATAAGGGAAAAGGTGATCAGACTGAATGCAAAAACTATCGTGGTATTAGCCTACTGAGTGTGCCAGGGGAAGTGTTTGGTAAGGTTGTTATTGAAAAAGTACGGGGTCTTACATCATTGAAAGTGTGGGATGTTCAGAGTGGTTTTATGCCTGGTAAAGGCTGCACTAACCAGATTTTTGCATTACGCACAATGATTGAAAAGTATCTGGCTGTTGGGAAGAAAGTTTTTACTGCCTTCATAGATTTAGAGAAAGCTTACGACCGAGTGAATAGGACACTTTTGTGGAAGGTATTGGATGAATGTGGTGTTACTGGGAATCTACTTGATAGTGTAAAAGCCATGTATGCTGGTAGTAGAGCTTGTGTACGAGTGAATGGTGTTTTATCAAAATGGTTTTCCATTGGTGCAGGAGTTAGACAAGGTTGTGTAATGTCACCATGGCTGTTTAATATATTTATGGACGTATGCATGCGTGATGCCAAAATAGATAATAGTGGTTTATGTCTTGGTGATATCCGTGTGTGCAGATTGCTGTATGCTGATGACACTGTCCTGTTGGCAGAGAGCAAAAGTGAGTTGCAGAGTATGTTGACTCGGATGCACGAAGTTTGCGTGAAATTCAAACTGAGTATAAATAAGGGAAAAACCAAAGTTATGGTGTTTGAGAGAGGAACTGGTAGCACTGAATGTAATGTAAGTATAAATGGCACTTTGATTGGCCAGGTGTGAGTGAGTTTGTGTAATTAGGAAGTATGTTTGACAGAGAGACAGGGTGCGCACGCGTGCTTGAAAACCTGGAAAGTCCTGGAAAATCATGATTACGTTTTCAAGGCCTGGAATATCCTGGAAAAACAGTATTTTTTTAATGCTGTCTTGAAAAGCCTTGAAATTTGAAATTAGTGCTTAAAAAAATGCCCTTTTAGGAAATCGTGTTACTGTTACCCCTTAATTTTTTTAAGTTCCTCTCCTCTGTTCTCAAAGAAACCGCCGGCTACAGTGGTGTTTCGGATGTGCCCAAATCCTAATTTGGCTGGGGGGGGGATAGCAGGTCTGTTAGGGAAGGGGAGCTTGATGCATTCTCTAGCCCTGAGCTTGATGTCCGTCCGACAACTACTGAGAACAACAGAAGGGGAGAGAAGAGACATTTAGCATTTGCAAGGGGGTCGCGTGTTTACCAAGTAAGCTGGCATCCACCAGTGAAGAGTATGCCTGAACAACACATTCATCTGCTCCTTGTTTATTGCATTAAGACGCTTGCTTCCGGCCCACCCCTCAAGAGACTTCGGCTACTTATGATAAAAAATAAGAAAACTATCTTTGCGAATTTTTCACAAAAGTGGCTGAAATTTTACATTTACTATAATTGGATTACAGAAGCTCACTCCCAAAATTCCATTTGAATCGGTTTAAAACTTAAAAAGTTAGCATTGGAAATTTTTATTATGTGTGCCTCTTTAGACAGTGAGCCTTGAGCAGAAAGTGTGTTACCATAGCAACGGTTGATTGACAGCTGGGAGCACTGATCCTAAGCCCTTGGTTGGGAAGAAAGCAAACACCTGTTTATCACTTCCACGGCTCAAAAGGACTAAGAGATATTTTCAGAAATCCATTTTCCGGAATTTTGAAAATAACACAGTAAAATTTGTACAGTGGTTAAAATACATCACAATAAAGTTCTAGTGCAAATTTCGAATTCCGTTTGAAACTTTAGCAGATGCAAAAAAAAAAAAAAAAAAAAAAAAAAATCTTCCGTTGCAAAATCGGATTCAAAAAAAGAAACGGCAATTATAAATTACGGGAAAAGCAAGCAAATTATTTTTTTTTAGATGCCATGGTTTATTTAAACAGAGTGATCCTTAAATTTTGTTTCTGTGATGATATGGACTCTATTTTAATTACAAACATACATTTTTATTCAGATGTCTGAGTTACTGTTTTAATAAAAAAATCTATAATTAAAAAGTTTTCAATGGATTTAGGCGAAATTCAGCAGATAAACGTATTTTAGTAAATTGCAATGTTATGACGTAAATTTGGTCATTTTGTCGAAAATTGGGCAGCATTTTTTTTTTTACGTTTTCTCTCCTATAGTTAGGGTGAAGGAGGAAGACACTTCAGTGAGCTGCAGGTGGTGATTTATGGCAATGTGCCAAATGAAAAGAAGCCGTTCCATCAGGACATTCCAGAGGTTGAGTGTGCGTGGACGCGTGCTCCTGCTGTTTGAACTTAATCGGAATGTTTTCGGGAGGGGGAGAAATATCCGTTTCAGCTTTACAGCTTTCATGCTCGTTTTTTTTTCTTGGTAATAAATAAAAACCATAGTTGCTGCATTCACCATTGATCCATATTCGCATTTCTTGAATATAAACAGCAGACAATCGGAAACATGGTGTTGGGTGGGTCTTGATGTTCTTCATTTGTATCTGCTGAATTTTGTTCTGTGGGAATACGGAATGAGTTATACTGTGAATACAAAACTACATATTTTTGAGCTGAAAAAATATGTCTACTTGTACACAGTAGCTAACGTGTGAACTCAGACGAAGACAATCAGACATATGGACGTCTGATTCCATAAAAAAATCAACCCATTTTATTATACACGGACAGGTAAAAAAAGAAAAAACATTACATGTTTTTAAACATTATAAAAGAAAGCGGATTTTTGAAACACCATGATTTGATGATATTAATTTCTGAAAGTTTTTTTTTTTTTCGATTTTAATTTCTGAAATCTTTTTTTTTTTTTTTTTCCCAATTACAATACACTGTAACATGATACCTGTGTGTTGTATCCCTTAGTTGTATGGCAGATTTTCAGTTGGCCGATATCCGCGATCGTAAGTGGTAGTTACATTGCTATTGTTGATGATGACAAGATAAATACTGGAGTAATGTAGAATGTTGCATAAAGTAAAAAAAAAAATCGCCCCCCTCCTCCCCCTTCGAACTTTTATGCGGTTATCATAGCTGATCAACCATTTCATTCCATGAACATCAGCACATTTCAATCATTTGACCATTGGAGGTCTGACGGAATTCAGCAGTGCTTAAGCGCCTAGCGCAACGAGAACATGCTAATTATGGACAGTTCTATTCCCTTCCCCCTATCATCCCTAATAATTGAGAGCGCATACTGTAGTTTCAAATATTCTGTGTATGAGCTAGTTTTCACGCTGTTCGTTATGTTTTTATTTTAGAAATTACTAACCCTTTCGAACTGTAGGTTGCAGAAACGTTTATGCTTTGGTTTTTTCCATTTGTCCGTACGATAATTAACGTAAAGGGGTTGGATTTTGGCGAAATTTTAGTATGCTGTTAGGTACAACCTAGGAACCTACCCTGTTGAAAATGGTCGAAATTAAATTCAAAGGCATAGATATAAGAGCAGTATTCATTTTCCAAGCTTGAAGCCCTACGTCCACTCTCCAGCTGGGTAAGTATGAAAGATTTGAGACTTGGAGGAGGAGACCCAGTACAAAGTTTTGCTTCCCTCAGGCACTAAGTGTTTGTTAACATTTCCTTTCCTCTGGTTTGGAGCCCAGCTGTAAGAGGTGATGCTTTGTAACAGTCTTTTAGCACAACACTCTGTCTACTGATTGGCGTACAGGTCATAAAACAGTAACTTCACTAAGTGTTGTTTCCTTGTTTTGAATGAAGACTAAATCAATGCCAAAGCATTTGCAACCCAGGCTGCCTAAAGGACAAAGCTGGGGGAGCAGGAAAGAACATAGCAGTAAGACCCCTTTTTCTTTAATTACTTAAAATCTGGCCTATAGTAATTGGTCACATGTGTAGCCCCTTACTCAGGGGAAATTCTCAATTTTTAGTTGTGTGGTTCCTGATCTTAGATATTTTTTGGTTTTCATTTACTGTTTCAGTTGATTTACCCATTTTTTTCACCCCCCCCCCCAGTTAAATATGGGTAAGTGTACTTTTAGTGATCTTTGGCTAATAAATCCTAAATATGCTGGATGGATTAAAAAAGATGAAAGCAATTGCCATGTTGCAAAATGCATTTTTATCCATTAAAATAATAGATGTTTCGAATATGGGGGATCTGCTTTAAGAAGCCACATGAAAGGGAAAAAAACATAGTATGTTGACAGAAAGCTGTAAAAATGTTCCACTAACTGTTGATAAATTGCTATGTGTATCAAGTGATAAACAAGTACAGCCTATTGCATCCACATCTAATCCTCTGCATATTCCTCTTGAAAAAAATGCAACCATTAAAGCAGAAGCATTGTGGTGTTTAAAAGTGGTTAAATCCCATTACTCTTACAGGTCTTGTGCAGGTAATGATGTTTTATTCCGCCTAATGTTTTCTGACAGCAGAATTGCTGGAAACTTCCTGTGGCAAAAAAAAAATGTTCCTACATTTGTTGCTTTGGTTTGGCACCTCACTTTAAATCAGTGTTGGTTCAGGAAGTCAAAACTGAAAATGAAAATTTTGTGATTTTGTTTGTGACGATTTAAACAAGTTTAGTCAGTCAAAACAAATGGATATACATGTTCGTTTATGGGAAAAAGGAACAGTTTCAACCAGATATTTGTCATCAGTTTTTTTGGGTCATGCTAGTGCAGACATAATGATGGAAAAATTTCTTGAATGCATGGCGTGCCTCCCACTGTGTAACATTGTGCAGTTATCAATGGATGGACCCAATGTTAATTGGAAGTTTTTGATATGCTGCAATCAACACTTAGTGCTGACTCAAATGTCCAACTCCTAAACACAGGGAGCTGTGGACTTCACATTGTAAACAATGCCTTTCGACATGGAGCCTCAGCAACAGGGTGGGAAATTCAAAAGTTGCTTTCATCATTATTTAGGCTTTTTAAAGATTCACCTGCAAGGAGGGAAGATTTTTCTAAAATAATTTTAGCCAGTAAGATGCCATTAAAATTCTGCCCACACAGGTGTCTAGAAAATACTCCTGCCTGCGAGCGAGCATTAGAAATTTGGGCAGACATTGAAAATTATGTTAACCAAGTTGAAAAGAAGTGCATCAAGAATCCCCACACTGTATCATTTGATGCTATCAAAACTTTCACTAAAGATCCTTTTGTTTTGGCTAAACTGCATTTCTTCAATTCAGTTTCAAAACAGCTGGTACCATTTCTCAAGGCATATCAGTCAGATAAGCCAATGATGCCTTTTATGGCCACATATCTTGAAAAGATGCTAAGAAATATGATGAATTGCTTTGTTAAAAGAACCGTAATGGCAGAAGCTAACTCTGCCTTAAAGCTGTTACAAGTAGACCTTACAGATGCATCTCAGTGTTGTCACTATAAAGAAATTGATGTTGGGTTTCAAACAGAGAAGGTATTGAAAGAATTAAGTGCTAAGAACATTAGGGAATGCAAACTTATGGAGTTTAGAATGAAATGCCGAATATTTTTGCAAAAGCTAGTTGTGAAGCTATTGGAAAAAAATCCACTTAAGTACTCCCTTGTTCGCCACATGAAGTGTTTAGATCCTCGGTTGATGTCAAAAAATAGTGAGACTTGTATTAAGAATCTAACATCCATTCTCACACTTCTTGTTGATGCTCATAGAATACAACCAGAATTATGTGATGGTGTAATATGGCAGTTTAAGGAATTTGTGACCAGTGTTGCAGCAGTAAAATCTTCATTCATAAACTTTGATCCAGAAGATAAACAACAAAGAGTAGACACATTATTGTATGAGTACATGTCTTCTACTAAAGCTTTTAGTGAACTGTGGAAAGTTACTGTTGTCACATGGGCAAGCTTCTGTTGAGAGGGGTTTTTCAGTCAATAAGGAGCTCATTGTAGAAAACATGAGAGAGGAGTCAATTGTAGCACAGAGAATTATTTATGATCATATATCCTATGTAGGTGGTATTGATAAGGTAAATATCTCAAAATCCCTTCTGTTATCAGTTGGAGCTGCAAGGCAAAAATACATACATTATTTGGATGATAAGTCCAAAGAAAAGGAAAAAGCAGCCATATGTGGAAAAAGGAAAGCTATTTTAGATGAAATTGATAGCATAGAAAAGAAAAGGAAACTCATTGAAGGAGAAGTCAAAGAATTACTTAACTCTGCTGATGATTTAGCTTTAAAAGCTGAAACTACAAATAACATTACATACATTGTAAAATCTAGTAGCTTTAGAAAAACTGCTCATGAGAAAAGAGCAGTACTTAAAAAAATGGATATGGAACTTGAAACCAAAGTCAGCAATCTTAAATCTGTATAACCATCCATTGATACTCCATATTTGTGGTATCTTCCAAGTATATAGAGAATTAATACTAAAACATAAAATTTTTATATTTGTACAATTTACAATAGAAATGAACTTTTTTTTTCTTTGAAGCATGTTGAACTTCAAACCAGTTTTGATCTTATATCTTCATAATTATTTAGTGTTTTTCATATGAAGTTCATGTAAATAGACTAATGAACTCTTCTGTTCCAAAAACTTATAACTTTCTGCAACTAACTTCCACAATTGGGCTTCTTATTGGACTAAAACTTTGGTAAGTAATATAAAACCTTATATATACTTGTACAGTAAATACTCATGGGCTCCTAAAACATATTTTTGCTGTACATTTTACTATGAATTTGTGGCCAAAACAATTCAATCAATTGTCCTTAATGCATTGATCAGATTTTTGGTTTATATAACTGACAAACTTCAATTTTTTTTAAAAAAGCTTTTAAAAACTTAATTCATATAATTGTCTTATGTTTTGGGAGTTGAACCAAAAGTGGTTATTCTGATTCTGGTTATGATTGAAGCTTAAACTGGAGGTAGAGATTCCTTATGCTCATCATTTTTCATTTATGTAAAATACTTAAGAATATCCTAATTTATACCAATAAAAAACTGAAATTGTTTTATGTTTAAGGTTTTTATAAATAGTTTAGCTAGTTCCACATTTTGGGGTAGCACTTCATAAATTTAGTTTAGCAGTGATTTTGATTTAAAAAAATAAAAGTAAATTGAGGCAATCTTGTTTGATATGAAAAATAATTTTTGGAAAGTAATATGAGGCAAGTGTACTGGTAGACATAAAGGTGGTTAGATTCTTTTGGGTTGGGTGGTGGGCCAGGACTTTCTGACTTCTATGATGAAACTTATTTGAAATTTGTTGCCATGTTCCTAAAATTACACTTTCTGTTTTGAACTCTATTGGTTCACCTTTCTATGATCGTCCACTCCCGAATCATTTCTTGAGGTGCATAGTGATTCCGTGGCTTATGCTTTTTGATTTAACATAACTGTACTACAATTGGATGAAATTTTCCTCAAGTCTGGAACATATTCTGTCTAGTAATTAAGATTTTCATTGCCTTCAAAAGTCACATCCCAATATGCATCCACCAGTGGCAGTCATTGGGAATGTTAAAAAAAAAAAAAAAAAAATCATTCCCATGTATGGAAACATTTTTTATCAGAGCTAGAATCCACCTGTGGGCATAACAGGCACATGCCCCATTTCAAAAAAAGGGGGGGGTGAGTAAGTAGATAAGTGCTTTGCTTTGTCTCATGTTTCTTGTTTTCAGACATCACACTTTTTCACTTATGGATTTGCAACTCCACGTTTTGTCTTACATTGGCCATTGGCCCGAACTTTTCAGTGATCCACACAGCAGTACTTCAGAACTGCTGTTTGTGATGTACTCTGACAGGCAAGCACCCCATCTCCCCTTATGGGTCCTCCATGTTTTACCACCGTGTTTTTTGGAGGAAATAAATCTCAGAGATTTTTTTTACCAGTCATCTGTTAAACGTGCGCCCTCCCCATTCTTAAATTCTGAATCTGCCCTCACTTTATTTTATAATAATTTCAGTTGTTATCAATAATAGTCTGATTACATGGAAGATAGTGCAGAATAGTGATGCAGCTAAAATGACTGATTGAATTAATCATTTTCTGATTGAGGGAAAGGATTTTCTGAATAGCCTTGTGGTAATTGCATCATGATTCAATTTAGCATTATTGGGTAATTCGCCAATTAAAAACATTAAAAAGAAATGTAATGGGTAAAAAAGCACACTCATCCATTTGCATCTTTCATCATTTTTATTACTTAAAACTGAAATTGCTTTTAAAAACTAATTTGAGCATGATACTGTAAAGCGTAGTAATCATCCTGGAATTTTTTGTATATGGCCTGGAAAAGGCCTGGAAAGTCCTTGAATTTTTTTCCCCCAAAAAGAGTACGAACCCTGGAGAGAACAAGTTGGATGGTGAAATCAGTAGGCGAGTGAATTCTTCTTTGAAAGTCATAGCTGCTCTGGGAGGTTTTCACAGGAATGATGGGTTCTCTAGTGAGTCCCGCATGGCCGTGTATGAAACTGTAATTGTGCCTACTCTGATGTATGGCAGTGAAACCTGGGTACTGCAGAAGAAACATAGGAGTCGTTTGTGTGCTGGAGAAATGCGTTACTTACGTGGGGTTTGTGGCAAGACACGATCTGATTGTGTGAGAAATGAAGATGTATTGCAGTTGTGTGATGTGAAGCAAAATGTTGTTAGCAAGGTGGAGACCAATATGCTTCGGTGGTTTGGCCATGTTGAAAGAATGAGTGATGAAATGCTTACTAAGAAAATCTTTTCAGCCCAAGTGGCAGGAAGGAAAGGCAGAGGAAGGCCAAGGAAGACATGGGTGGATCAGATTCAGGAATGTCTGCATGAGGAAAGGATTATGAGTATGAAGTATAAAAGATCTTGTGCGCGGCGTGTAATGGATATCAGTGAAGCACGAGTTGTGTGTCGAGATCAATGTAAATGGAGAAGTTTGATACGACAACAATAGGTAAAAATATCTGGTAGTTTTTATTTCTTTTTGGAGCTAACCTTTGAATCTCAGAGAACAGCTTAGTGATATGTATGTATGTATGTTCAGGGAATATATACAGGGTGTATAGGAAAGTCCAGGGAAATAACTTTTGAATGTAAAATGCTAGAGTTGTGGAAGTAGTGTGTACATATAGTAAAGTGAACTATGTTCTATCAGATAAGATCGATTGCAGCACCTCTAGCGGTGAATTTTGGAAGTTAGCAATCCTATCGCGAGAACCAAGAGATATAGCAAAAAAGTGAATAGCAAATGTGTAGAGCTTCACCGATTTAGTATGAAATGACTCCCTACATTTACCAAAAACTCCAATAGAAGTCCCGAAATGTAGATCTCTCTGTATCCAATCACTGGCATAAATACGTCGCGAATGACATCGCAAAGCGTAAAATCTGAAAACGAATTTTGCCTGCAAAACAGCGAAGGATGGATGAAAGTATGCAAATGGAAACGCTACGTCATACCTCATTGGGAAGCATAAATTGGCGGTCAGGGAAGGTTTGTTAGACATTGCGTGGACTGGATCTTGGAGTCTACACATGGCTAGTTATTCCAACAAGGAGTACTGCGAGATGGTTCTGTTGTACGGGGAATGCGGTTGTCGGGCAAGAGAAGCAGCACACCAATATGCATTACGTTTCCTTTATCGTTCTCATCTGACTGCGGCTACTATCATCAATGTCGTTCTCCGGCTGAGAGTAACCGGGAGCTTTACAAGTCGTTCCCGTTCAGGTAGGTCGACACTTGCAGGTGTGCACGTGCAGCCAGTGGACGTCTTGGCCTATGCGCTAGCCCACCCATACTGCAGTAGGAGAGACATCAGTGCGACGTGTGGCCTTACATTTGGTCTTGTATGGTAAATTTCTACAAACCTGTATTATTCAAGCATGCAGTAACATCCAACAAGAAGCTCTAGCTCGAATACAGATGTGTATTGCTGCCGATGGTGGACACATCGCAAATACTGACATTTTGTATTTCTAGAACATTATTTTGTGTTTTTCTTCTTCATAATGTCCTACTGCTGTATGAATTTCCTACTACTTTACTGTACAGTACATAATAAATTGTACCTTGCTGACACATACACGTATTAGTTTTATTAGTAAATTTGCATCACCTTATAATGTCACACTTGTGCACGCGATGAGTGACATATTTATGCCGGTGATCGGATACCGAGAGATCTGCATTTCTGGACTTTATTTGGATTTTTGGTGAATGTAGGGTGTCATTTCATACTAAATCGGTGACGCTCTACACGCTTGCTATTGACTTTTTTTTCGCTATCTCTCTTGGTTCTCGCGATAGGATTGCTAACTTCCAAAATTTGCAGCTGGGGGTGCTGCAATTGGTCTCATCTGATAGAATATAGTCACTTTACTTTATGTACACACTACTTCCACAACTCTAGCATTTTGCATTTAAAAGTTATTTCCCTGTTTAAGGACTTTTCTATACACCCTGTATATACAGATGGAGAGAGAGAGATCCCTTGAACATCATAATATTCTTCCTTGCTATTTTAAAACATATTACAACCAGTAATTTTTGGTGAAATCGCATACATCAATGATCCATTACATCATGACCACCCCCCAGCCTAGAGAAATGAGCACTCCTGGATTCCGAATGGTGGCGCAGGTGAAGTTCACAGAGCAGTATACATACAACTCGAGGACCGGCTTTCGGTTAGTAGAATGTTCAGAGTCAGAATGGGAAAAGCTGCCAATTTATCAAAGTTTTATAAAGGACAAATTGTGATGGCACTACGCCTCGGAACTACGATCGCAGAAACGGCATGGCTTGTAGGTTGTTCGCATGCTACTTTAGTGAGTATGTATCAAAAGTGCTGCACAGATGGCCAAACGATGAACCATTATCCAGCCATGTGTCGTCCTCAGCTCATTGGTGCCAGATGGTACGGAAAGAAACAGTGACCGCAGGCCCACAGTGACAAATCACCCTCAGCTACAACAGTGGTGATCAGAGCAATGTGTCACAGCACACAGTTCATCATAGCCTTCTGTGCATGGGCTTTTGTAGCCGAAGAACCAGCAAGTCCCTATGCTTACTCCATGTCATCGCCAACAATGCATGAAATGGGCCCAAGATCATCGAGAATGAACTGTGGATGATGAATCAAGATTCCTGGTTCATCACGTAGATGGCTGAGTGCAGATACGCCGATTACCAACAGAGACTAGGGCACTTGGGTGCACTCTTGGGCGAAAACAGACCAGCAGCGACGGTGTTATGCTGTGGGTGAAGTTTTCTTGGGACACTTTAGCCCCCATTTATCCCAACACCACAATCTCTGACAGCTGTCAGGTAACTGAACATCGTTGCAGACCAGTTCACCCATCATGACAACTGTGTACTCTGCTGGTGATGACCATTACCAACAGGATAACGTGCCATGCCACACTGCCAGAATCATCAAGGTGTGGTTTCATGAACATTCTGATGACTTTCTGTTAATGCCTTGGCCTCCAAATTCACCTCCTGACATGAACCCAATCGAACATTTGTGTTTCGACTTAGAAAAGCGGGTTTGCACTAAATCACCATCACTTGGAAATGTTCGGGAATTGGAGGACCTGCTGTTGACATTATGGTACCAGATGGCAGATACTTATCGCCACCTCATCTGGTGGCCACTGTTTTGCGGGCTAAATAGGGGTCCTTCGGTTGATTAGGTAGGTGGTCATAATGTAATGGATCATCGGTGTATATTGAAGTTCAGCACAGCTTTGAGCAAACAAAATACAAAATAAGCGTCATTCACCGAGTTATTTAACTGGAAAACAAGGAATTATCTGCTGTTGGCAACACCTCATGGTCAGAGTCGCAGAATATAGATGTGCACGCGTACGCTGTACACAGATAGTTTCCAAATTATTAGCAGATTTTGCAGATAGTTTTGGCTTGTAGATCAAAAAAAAAAAAAATGTTATTTACAGCAATTAAAACACTTGCTCAAGGCTTTACTCAGATTAATATATTTAATTCTATCTTAACGTGAGAATGTTCAACTATTTTTCACATCTTCCGATAGTGAGTTCTTTTGTTTTTACAGACGTTTCTGGCCTCTTGATTTTATCAAGGCATGTTCGCAATATATAGGAACTGTAACAAGAGTTCCGTTTACAAAGAAAGAATTTAAATTTTATTCCCAGGTTTCTCTGCAGTTATAAAATTAAAATCTTTTCCTTTTGTATTTTATAAGTCTACTAAATTTTTAAATTAAGTTGTTGAAAATGCCATTTATAATTTTTGAAGGTTCATTAATGGAACTGCTTTTCTTGATATATAAACTTTCTTTAATTAGTATCTTGTTTTTATGAGGTTCATATAGTTCAATATTTTAAACTTTTGGCCTTAAGGTCCATTTTACACACATTTCTACGCATTCAGTCGTAATGTACTTTTGTCCTCTCTGGAATCTGTAGTGTTCTAATAATTATTTATTGTTATATTAATTTTTCTTGAAGTTATCTTATTCTATTGTTATCATGATTCGCGGGTTTGTAGCAAGTTTTCGTTTTAATGGTTGTGTACGCAGATACAGTTTATTTTTATACAACTCTGTTCATGGTTCCTTTTATAGGTAGGTCAGTTCACATGTAGGCAAGAATGTTTCATCAAACAGAAGTCATTGCTCTTTCCATGTTTTTAAGTGAGTCACGGAAAAATTCTCATCTGCCGCCACTGGGAATCAAACCCAGGGTCTTTTAGTTACACGCCAGACATGCTACCACAGCATCTAGAAAATTCGAGGCCACTGTGTTGCAGTGGTAGCATGTCGGGCGCATAACTGGAAGACCCTGGGTTTGATTCCCAGTGGCGGCAGATGAAAATTTTTCTGTGACTCACTTAAAAACGTGGAAAGAGTGATGGCTTCTGTTTGATGTTCCTAATCCATGTCAGTTGTGTGTATTAAGACTGTTTCAGTTGCTGTTTTTACTCCCTCCAGCTCCCACTTGCTGAACATACATCTCCTGGGCATATATATGCTGTCTTCCCACTTCCCTCACCACCTTTCAATCACTTAATCTCTGTTTCGGAAATGTTGGAGTTTATTTTGCTTCTAGAAGCATCATAACTTAACATTTCATCAGAGGAAGTTGAAAAACACTTAAAACAGTGATCAAGATAAGTACAAACAAGCAAGAATTGCCTCATATCCAACATAACTTGTAAATAGGTGAAGTTTCAAATTTTGGGCAGTCACTTTAATTTTTACATTCATTAAATGTTTTGCTTATTGCAGATCTGACTCATATTATTTTCGTAGCCATAGTTTTCAATTTACAGATATTATTTACCTTTGATTAATTAATAAATAATTTATGATTTACTAGTTTTAACGTGTCGTAATGTAATATTCCCAAAATAGCCATTTTTTATTTGTCCAGTTTATATATGTCCAAATACAACGGCCGTTCCATAAAAACTGAGAGTAAAATCACACAAAATGATGAAATGTAGGTACAGCCAAACATGTGTTATTCTTTCTCAAAGTATCTTCGTCTGGGTGATATGCAACTGTCCCATCGTTCAGTCCACTTTCCAAAGCATGTGGCAAAGGCATTTTGTGTAAGCTGCTTTAGCGACTCCTGTGCAGCTTGAATAACATCATCATTCGTGTTGAATGATGAGGCACGGGAACTACGCCTTCATTGTTGGAAACAATCGGAAATCGCACGGGGCGAGGTCAGGACTGTAGGCAGGCTGTGGCACAATTTCAATACTGCATTTCATAAGAAACTGTTGAACACAAGCAGCCATGTGTGGGCTGGTGTTATCATGGTCTAGGGTTCACTTGCCCACCAGTTCCGGGAACTTAATCGATATGTGTCATTGCAGACACTTCAAGACTGAAATGTAATACTCGGCATTGACAGTAATTTGTGGATAAAATTGCATGCTGGTAGAGTACACCTTTATGATCAAAGAAAATTATCATCATCACCTTCTCAGCTGATTTGGTTAGGAGGACTCTTTTCATAGGAGACGATCCTGTGTGTTTCCAGACACTCGTTGCACGCTTCATGAGGGGGTCGAAATACTGGACCCACGTTTCATCGGCAGTTATTACTGTGTTTACAAAGTTTGGATTCTCTGCAATCATTTGTTTCCACTCATGATACACTTGAACTCTGGCATACAGTTGTTCTCTTGTCAGGCGATGTGGTACCCATCTGGAACAAACACGATGCAGCAGTAATTTGTTACATAGAATGCGAAATGCCGACATTTTTGAAATATTAGTTGACGCCGCTATGTCTTCGCACGTCATTCGTCGATCTTCTTGCAGGATTGCCCAAAACAGTGTTAACAAATACGCTCCATAAAAACACTTCCAGGTCAACCAGGCCTAGGAGTGAGTTCTGCCGACAAATGTCCTTTTTTGAAATCATGATGCAATCTGTATATAAAGTGTAACAATTTTTAAATCGTTGACTCACCCAGATATTTATCTTTGTAAGCTGTTTGCATTAAATCAACTGTTTGTGGAGCCGTTTTACCCAAACGATAGCAAAATTTTATCACACAGCACATTTCACTTCTTAACTCTGTATCACTCACCTCCATAGTTGTATGGCAAAATACAGACGTATCTTAAACAACTGTGCAATAACAAAACCAGAATCATCTGCCACAGCTAATAACTGTTGCCATAGATACTTCCTTAATTCAGTTATCGTCTGCATGGTTATTTCCCTTAGCACTGTTGCCCCAACTAAAAAAAAAAATAACTCTCAGTTTTTATGGAATGGCCTTTGTAAATGTTGTATCAAAATGGGTTTCTATTGGGGCAGGAGTCGGACAAGGTTGTGTAATGTCACAATGGCTGTTTAATATATTTATGAATGCCTGCACGTGTGATGCCAAAATGGATAATACTGTTTTTTTCTTGGTAATATCTATGTCTGTGTAGATTGCTGATGACACAGTCCTGTTGGCAGAGTATGTTGTCCTGGATGTACAAAGTGTTCATGAAGTTCAAACTGAGTATAAATAAGGGAAAAATCAAAGTTGTGGTTTTTGAGCGAGGAACTTTCAGATGTATCTTGCATTTCGTACTCAATGACACAGTTATTGACCAGGTGAATGAGTTTGTATGTTTGGGAAGCATGTTTGTGACAGAGAGAACAAATTAGATGGCAAAATTAATATGTGAGTGAATTCTTCATGGAAAGTCGTAGCTGCTTTAGGAGGATTTCACAGGAATGATGGGTTCTCAAGGAAGTTCTGAATCGTGGTATATGAAAGTGAGTGTAATTGTTCCTACTCTAATGTATGGCAGTGAAACCTGTTTACTACAGAAGAGACATAATGGTCATTTCTGTGCTGGACTGATGCATTACTTAATGGGGGGTGGGGGTGTCAAGGCACGCTCTGATCGTGTGAGGAATGAATGTATTGCAGTTGTGTAATGTGAAGCAAAATTTTGTTAGTGCGGTGGAGACTAATATTCTTAGGTGGTTTGTTCGTGGTTTTAGGTGGTTTGACCATGTTTTTAGGTGGTTTGACAATGTTTTTAGGTGGTTTGGCCATGTTTTTAGGTGGTTTGGCCATGTTGTAAGAATGATTGATGAGATGCTTATTAAGGTAATTTTTTCAGCCCAAGTCGCAGGAAAGAAAGGTAAAGGAAGGCTGAGGAAATCACAGGAGGACCAGATTCATGAATGTCTGCATGAGAAAAAGATGATGAGTATCAAGTATATGAAAGGTCTTGTCCGTGTCGTGGAATGAATGTCAGTGAAGGTCGAACTGTGTGCCATGATCGCTGTAAATGAAGATGTTTGATACAGCAGCAATATGTTCTTTCTTTGAGGAGCTAACCTTTAAACATAAGAGAAACAGCTTAGTGATATGTATACATATTTCTCATTATCAGTCACTTCTGGATGAGAATTACCATTATCAATCACTTCTGGATGAGAATTACCATTATAAATCACTTCTGGAGGAGAATTACCATTATCAATCACTTCTGGAGGAGAATTACCATTATCAATCACTTCTGGATGAACTGTTATCAATTACTTCTGTCTTGAGCCAGTCATTTCCATGTTGCCCCAGGATGATTTCAAATTTCAAAATTTCATCCACCTATCTCCCATGTGGTCTTCTTCTGGGGTTTTTTTTTTCTTCTGTCCTTTGGCATCCACTCTAATATTTCAGTTGCCCAATGGAGGTCAGTTCTTCTTGCAGTATGTCCAGCTCATTGTCATTTCAGGTATTTTACTTTGATCATGATGTCTTTCACTCTTGTCATTTTTCTTTCTGATCCATGATTTCATCTTATTATTCCTGGTTATCTTGAGCATACACCACCTAGGCTTCTTTCAGTTGCCTGCAGCCTCTGTATGTATATGTTTATATCTTTTTTTTATCTTTTTTTAGTTAAAGAACATGTCTCTGCTCCATAACACACACACACACACACACACACACACACACACACACACACACACACACACACACACACAACTAAGAACTACGGTCAGAGGCTGCAAACAACTTAAAGAAACATTGAGAGGTGCATGCTTGGTATAACTAAAAAAGGTAGGAAGGAGAATACATAGATTAGGAAGATGACATCGTGATTGAAGACCCTTAAGTGACAATGTGCTGTACATATCATTAAAAGAACTGACCACTGTTAGACAACTGAAATACTAGAGTGAATATGAAGGGAGGAAAATCCCAGAAGAGGACCACATGAGAGATGGGTGGATGAAATATGAAAGCATGCTGAAGTGACTTGGAAGAGACTAAGTCAAGATAGAAAGTTGTAGAAAAGACTTGTGGAGACCTCCCTTTAGTAGTGGATTGATAATGGTTGATTATACAGGGTGTCCATAAAGTCTTTCCCACATTGCAAAACATATTATAAAAAATGTATTACAGGTACAAAAAAGGGATTGCATAACAATAATGGTGCACAAGTAAAGTTTTTTTCCAGTGTCAGTATACCACATGGGCCATTTGTGGCCCAGTGGACATCTGAGCGATATTCAATTTCACGCCATGTTTTGTTTAACATCTCAGCAGAGACAGAACCAATGATGTCCATTATTCTGCTCTTCAGCGTCTCAACATCCAGAGCACTGCTAGAATAAACTTGGTCTCTCACGTAACCCAACAGGAAAAAAGTCTAGAAGGGTTATGTCATGGGACTGTCATGGCCAATCCATCTGTCCAGAAATGTGGCATTCAGGAACTCATGCACCATTATTGACTAATGTGGTGGGGCACCGTCTTGTTGGAAAATAACTGAAGGTTAAAGTGCATGCAACTGAAAGTTCCAGCATGTCCAGGTACTCGCTATATGTTACCATGGACTCTGTAAAAAAAGAAGGGTCTGATGATTCTGTCGTGCATCAGTTCGCACCACACTTTCACTTTTGGGCTAGCCCTCTGTTGTTCGATGACATAATGGGGATTTTCTGATCCCCAGATTCACACATTGTGCCTATTTACTGTACCAGCGACGTGGAATGTGGCTTCATCTGAGAAACAGACATAGTGTTGATAATCACTATCATGATCTATGCGTGGCAACATCTCCGTCGCAAATGCAGCACGACGAGGCCTGAAGCCTCTCTGTACCTTATAAGCATACAGATGATGACCTTTGTGCCTAATTTTGTGAACCATGGCACGGGGAATCCCATTTTCCAGTGCAGCATGATGAATGGATTTCCTGGGACTTTGCAGAAATGTCTCCTGAACAGATGCATCTGACTCTTGTGTAACCTGTGGTCAGCCCACTCAGGGGAGATCACAAACACTACCTGTCTCTTTAAACTTTTTTTTTTTTTACCAAGCTTTTTATGCTTTTTTGGACTAGTGGTGATCGTCTGTATTCTTTTCTGAAATGACGCTAGACAGTAACCGCCGATTTGGTCTCCTGGAACAACAACAGTCATGCCACTTTTCCTTGCGTGAAAGCGATTATCGATTAAATACTGCTGATGTGTCTCCATTTTCCAGCTTCTGAGAAAGATACTGGCCATATCATTTTCAGAAAGGAAAATAGGCTCCCACAGGGTGTCTACTGGTCATGAAAAAGTAATGAAAATGAGCAGGCGGTCATGAAGTAATGAAAAAGTAATCAAATTGAGTGGATGGTCATGAAATTGTCTTTTTTACATCAGCACCTGAATGAAGATAAGTTTTTGCCCCTAAAAGAAAACATGAACCGGCGCCCTTATAAACTGGCATGTAGTCGATGCCCCATGAAAGCGAAAAGCGCCAGCCGATGCAAGCAAGAGTGCAGAGTGACAAGAATGCTGTGTAGAAACCAGAGACATTGATTTATGCAACTTACAGGTTTTGAGAGAGGCCTGATCATGGAGCGAAAACATTTATCACCTGAAGTTATGCAAAGTTCCATTTTGAGAGATTCTCGAGTGCCAGTTGCATTGCAAGAATTTGTGTCAAAAAACATATGGCTTCATCGGAAGCTGATGTTGTGAAGAGTGAATATTTGCAATTTTGTGAATCTTCTAAAAAAACAACTGAAACAGTTCAATCCTAAGGAGGACAAACTTGATCACTTCCAGATGAATTTACTAGAAAGTGTGAACCATGACTTTATCAAGTTCTTACAGAAGCTGCTATATATGTTTCATGGCAATGCTGCAGTAGAAAAAGAGGCTTTTCTGTTTACAGTGCAATACAATCGATAGGTGATTTAGCTAATAGTGAGAAAGAACTGAATGTGGAATCACAAAATCAATGATATTAGCTGTCAAAAATGCTTCATCAAAAAAGAGTAGAAGACTTAAAAAGAAGAAATCTGACGAAGATGAAGTGGCCAATCGTAAAAGGAGAGCAGTCCAAGATCTAAACGAATTCAAAGTTTAAAAAAGAAAGCTTATAGAAAAGGCAAAAGAAGCTGAAATTCTTGATTCTGAGATAACAAGTTTAGCTAAGATACTTAAACACCAAGTCTTTCACTGTGAAATTTCAGTCTCCATAAATTTTGTACATTCATAGTTTTTATATTGCCTTAATAAAAACTTGTAGTTTTTACAGCATTATCATGTTAGAAGAATTTGTGTATTAATAGATGTAATAATAAATATTTCTGAAAATACCCATACCCCATCCTAGATGACAGTTGAATGTTTTTATTTCGTTAAACACAAAGAATTTGGTGAATGGCATAGTGCAAGTCATGCATCATTACATTATTCATGTTAACAAGCAATTTTAGTGACATAAGAATTACATTCAGCTTTCATCTCAACTGTGTTTCAGGTAGGGGTTCATTAACCTCCCCCCCCCCAGTATAGCCATTTTAGCAGCAATGATATTATAGATACATCAGTTTTGCCTAAACTATTGCCTCATGGAATTAATTTCAGTGTTTGTAAAAATAAAAAAATGCCTGGGATCTCAAGCCATGGGTAGATTATGAGTCTAGAATGGTTGTCATTGTGCCACACATTGTCGAGAAGTCATGAATTTAACTGAAGATGTCATGAAAAAGTCATGAATTTGGTTCATTGGAAATCAGTAGACACCCTCTCCCAATCACACATCTAAATCCCCTCCATGAAAGATGAAACAAAACAAAAAAAGAATAAAAGAATGATGCACAGTTCTTTTGGGGTTTTTTTTTTATCATTGACCGCCGAAAATTTGTTTGGTAGGGAACTTGAATTAATTTTCAACATCACCAGAATTTTTCAGTTCCATTCCCTCAGGAAGCCAAGAAAAGGTTAAGAATTTCTTTCATTTCCATTCTGATTTTGAATTATTTTTTTTTATTTTTTCTCTCTCTTCTATCCTTTCCACAACTTCTTTATGGAGCGTTAGAATATTTTTGTTATGTGTCTGTACTTGTTTGAGTGAAGTGTGGGTATGTTATGTACCTGTATGTTTTCTGGTTGCAAACTTTTTTTTTCGGTGTGCCGAGATTGAAAAATTTAGATGTGATTCCTTGGATATATTGTTTTAAATGTCATCTAGAGTAGTGAAGTATAGTGTTTATTAATTGGTTTCATTCAAGGAAGAAATTGCTTACGATAAGTTGTTATAAGAGAGGTGTTTGTTCCGATTGAGAAGGAAATCATGTTTTTAGTTAACTTCGTTTCATGGTAATATTCATATGCATATTTTTGTTTTTCTTCTTTTCGTACCCCACTCAAAATGAGCTCAGCATGTAATTCAGTGAGAGGTGATATTTATTATCAAATGAATATGCAAGTTAAAGTTTCAATTGTGAAAGTGTGTTAACTTTGAGCAGTGAAGTTACTTTTAAAATATGAAAGCAAATGATGACAATTTTTTATTTTTTTACCTCTGTTCCCTCTTTTATCTGCTATAATGTTTGGAAACCAGTGATATTGTCTTTGTAGTGTTTAATTATGAAGTTCCCTAGGCTGAATTGATCATATCCTTTGATATTTTTAATAGGTTTGATTGATGAGCAGCAGAAAGTGCGAACTATCACAGCTTTAGCTCTGGCTGCATTAGCCGAAGCAGCTACCCCTTATGGCATCGAGTCGTTTGACAGTGTTCTGAAGCCTCTGTGGAAGGGTATTCGTGTGCATCGAGGAAAAGTGAGTGACTGCATGCTTTTGCTAAGCATATTTGAGTGGTATAAATTCTATGCTGTGCTTTGTAGATGATTCATTTGTCGCAATAGTGTTTTATTTTTATTTAGCGTATGAAGCTGAGTTCAGTTAAATATGCTTGACTGGAAATTTTTTAATTCTGTTTTCAAATAGGGTTCGTGTGGTCTGTGGAATCTTGGAAAAGTCCTGGAATTTCAAACAGGTTTTGCATCTTGGGAAAAAGACCTGGAATTTCAAACAGGTTTTGCATAGTTCCTGGAATCTTGGAAAAGTCCTGGAATTTCAAACAGGGTTCGCATGGTCCTTGGAATCTTGGAAATGTTCTGGAATTTCAAACAAGGTTTGTATGGTCCCTGGAAGCTTGGAAAAGTCCTGGAATTTCAAACAGGGTTCACATAGTCTCTGGAATCTTGGAAAAGTCCTGCAATTTCAAACAGGGTTTGCATTGTCCCTGGAATCTTGGAAAAGTCCTGGAATTTTTAAACAGGATTTGCATGGTCCCTGGAATTTCAAACAGGTTTTGCATGGTCCCTGGAATTTCAAACAGGTTTTGCATGGTCCCTGGAATCTTGGAAAAGTCCTGGAATTTGATTTCCCTTTTTTCCAGGCCTGGGAAGTCCTTGATTTTTCAGTTTTGTGAAAGGTCCTGAAATAGTCCTGTAATTTTCCCTTGCAATGAAAAAACAAAATTGGTGGAAATGTTTGGATTTATTGCATCAGTTTGTTCTAGCAAAGTGCTCATAATGACATCATTTCATTCCATGGAGTGTGGAGACATGATGTTACTTCTTTCATCTCATGTGATGCTGTAGTGCAAGATGTTTCAGTGCCACAGTTCCAGTGACCTTGGTCTGTGGTATAGCTGTTGCATGCATTTGGAGTCATAACAGTGTGTGGAAACCTTCTCACAAGTTCAAGATCGCCGTTCCTTTTTGCATGCGCTTTCCTCACTTAAGAAGATCGATATCTGGCTTCTCAGCCACCAGTGTGCATGAGAATAGATGACTATGGAATGGGGAATCTCCAGTGCTGTGGCAAAATTGTTTTGTAATATTATCCAGATTGCTTCATATCAAGTTTTATACCCAGCAATTTTAATACCGATAAATTTTGCCATTTCATTGAAGATGTAACACACACTGAAGGACTCTGTATAACACCGGGACCCTTAGGATTTCATAATAATTCAATAAATCAGGGCTTGAAAAATATCTGAAAAGTTGCATGCCCGACTTGACATGTATAGCCAAAGTTATTTATTGTACCCATGTAGTAAACGCTGGATGCGCAGTAAAATTTATCTTTTAAGATAACCAATCAAAACTCTTGTATTTTTTTTAATTTATTTTTATATGAACTTTTTTTACATGTTTTGCATTTCCATTTTAAGGGTCTGTATTCAAAATGTTGAAAGCACAAAAGCGTGTATCTCAAGTGTTAAGATAAAGCTGAAATTGGTATGAAATGGTATGATGAAGATGAAATTGGTATTTCAGAATTTTAGTGATTCTGCCATGTTCCTTTCGGTGAAGTTTTTGCCCTTTGTCACTAAACACCGGAGACTAGTTCCATCAGAGGCCTGCATCCCGTTGCTGACTATTAATAACATTTGGAGAAAAAAAGCATTTGGTCCCAATTTCTGGAACTAGAGCTTAATATAATAAGTGATATTCTTCTGCACCTGTTGCTAATGTCGGTAGCCAGTCACCAAATGGCAACCAGATATTTTATAGTGGCTAGTAATTTTTTTAATATGGTAGCCAATGAGGACCAGTAGATTTTTTCCCCAAGTGAAGCAACTATTTTGTCCAACTTTTCCTTCCACTTGTGAATGAATATCGAGTTCAGTTTTCTTGCCTGTGTTCCTGCAGCTGCTTCAAAAATGAATGGAAGTGAAGGTGGGCTTTGAGAAAAACTTAATCTGCTGATGGATCATCCTGGAGCGATCAAAGGGTCAAGGTTGATAAAGCAACCTTTGCCATGGTATTTTTATCTTTGCCATGGTATAACATTGCACAAAGTACACTGCCGGACAATTGCTAAGGATGGATGACAATAGCAACCATAAAATGGAAGGCAGGAAAATGTGGAAATTAGCATAAGTGCGGGATACAGTAAGACGTGTTGTGCGTATGCAAATTTTGGATTGCCGAACTTGTTCGTGACGTCATAGCGCTGATAAGAGATGTAAAGGATTTGACGCGTATTGACCGTTGTTGTTCAAACGCAAAGTTGAAAGGGAAAGAATCAATTGACGAACTTGCAATTTTCAGTATGTCTTCCCGACATCACCTAGATGATTTTACGCGTGGCCGTATTATTGGCAAGATTGAAGAAGGGCAAAAAATGACAGATGTTGCCAGGGAGTTCGACATCAGCCACAGTGTTGTTTCAAGGCTTTGGAAATCATTTCAAACAAATGGAGAGTGTAGAAAACATCACGGGGGAGGTCGTGTTCGCAGTACGACACCTGCAGAAGATCGGTACATAGTGCTATCAACAAAAAGACGCAGGCGCAGCACAGCTAGTGAGGTTGCAAATCAGTTTATGGCTGCTGCTGGCAAGCGGATCTCCCGAAAAACTGTCGCCAGACGTTTGCATGAAGGAGGACTATACGCCCGCCGTCCTGTTGTGTGCATCCCATTGTCCAGATGTCACCGTACCGCCCGTTTGCAATGGTGCCATCAACATCGCAATTGGACTGATAACGACTGGTCTGCTGTCCTCTTCTCAGATGAGAGTAGATACAGTCTATCGTCTGATTGTCGACGACAACTGATCTGACGTGATAGTGGTACTGCATATTGTCCAGCAAACATACAGGAAAGGGACCGATATCCGACATGTAGTGTCATGGTATGGGCTGGCATCATGATCAATGGCCGTACATCCCTCTATGTGCTTCCAACTGGGACTATGACTGGCCAACGATACATTAATGATGTTCTGCTACCTCATGTTCGCATGTTCCGTGGTGCTGTCGGTGATAGATTCATTTTCATGGACGACAACGCAACATGTCATCGAACAGTCGCCATCCAGGAGTGTCTTGAGAGCGAGGATATTCAACGCCTTGTATGGCCAGCACGTTCTCCAGATCTGAATCCCATTGAAAATGTGTGGGATGCTTTGGGGAGGAGTCTTGCTGGTCGCCAATGCCCTCCAATAAACAAGGACACCCTCATCCGTGCACTGACAGAGGAATGGGATAAATTACCCCAACAGCTGCTTGATAATGTTGTGCAAAGCATGACACGACGTGTGGAATCTTGCATCGCCCTCCATGGTGGCCATATCCCGTATTGACATCTTACGCCGGAACGCCTGCGGACGGTAATTGCATTTTTTTTCACGTTTACGTATTCTGCACAAAATGGCCTGTTTGTCCCTTGAACACGTTCCAAAGCCTTCTGGATTTCAGAGCACAATAAATTGTCTTTCTTGTAATGTCCTGGCATTCTGACATTATTTTATTTCACTTGGCATCCAACCACACTTACTTTTTTATGCGCTATATAGCCGTTTATGATCCGTCCTTAGCAATTGTCCAGCAGTGTATAATGTCATTTACAGGTAAGAGAATTATATTTGAATCTCTGTTTAGCCGCATATATGCTGAACAAAAAGAAACAAACTATTATGGCAATGTTTTTAAGATGATGCAGCTGCTACATCTAATGCCATGTAGTACTACTCCTTGTGAGTGTAGCTTTTCAGCAATGAACCTTATAAAAATGAGTAATCAGGCATGTCTGAATAGTGGCACTTTAAATGACTTCATGATGTTTAGATGCAATGGCCCTTCAATTGAAGATTTTGATCCTCAAAATGCTATTCAATTGTGGTGGGCAGATATACCTCTGATGAGAAGATCAGACACAGTACATATTAGTGGTAAACTGTACCAACATTATTAGTGCCACTTTATGTATATATCTATATCCTAGCTTTTGTCCCTTTGTTTTAAATATTATTAAAGAAATTAGACATCTAACTTCAACGGCCTCTCAAAAATAAATTGTATTTGTAAATTCAAATAATGAGAGTAACGATATTAGGAGAATTTAACTTTGGAGAGTAATGATGTTACGGCACTGAAAACAAATTGTCAAAAAATCAATCATCTTGGAATAAAAGCATATGCAATTATTTGCCGTCAGTCTAATGATCCTATGTAGTAACTGCTATGCATCTGGTTTTATGAAGTTAATGGGAGTCTTCTTACTATCTTGAGAGTAAGAAGACTCCCATTTATTAGGGGGACGTCTTTTGTTAGAAAGAAAAAAAAAAAGCATTCATTGACCTAGCTTCTTCAGGCTATTCGTCCTGATGAAGCTAAGTCAATACCCAGCGAAACAATGGTCGACTTGAAAAAATAAATATTTGTGACAAACCACATTGTGTTCTCTTAATATATATTCACCCATTTAATTTCATAGAAACGTAAGTAGAGAAGTTACTAAATTATTATTATTTTTTTTTTTTTTTAAAACTTTGCATGACCAGTAGATTTTGTCATTTGGCTAGTAAATTAGCCAGTAAAATAAATTTATTTTACTTTACTGGCTAATAAAATTTTTATTAGCCAGTAAAGTAAAAAATTGTTGGGCTAGTAAAATTTTTATTTCTACTAGCCAATGTGGCTAGTAGAAATTTCAGTAGTTTTGCAGTGACTTTTTTCTGTCCTTGGTTCTCCATAACAATAAAACTTCCAGTGATTAGCAGTGAAATGGAACAGGACATGCAACAACTGTCTTTTTTTTTTCTTGTAGTAGGAAATTCTATTCTAAACTTTTTTGTTTTTAAATTTAGTTGCCCAGTCCAGGCAACTAGATATTTTATTTACCTGCCCAGGCCAATAATTTACATGTCTCAGGCATGGCAGTATTTTTCAAGCCCTGAAATACGTAGTAAATTTCACCCCAGTTTGCAAAATATAAAACAAAGCACTATGATTTGAGCAAAAATTTATGCACCTGAAATTTTTGATGAACTCCTGGAAAAGTACTGGAATTTATTTTCTGTAAAAGTGTAAGGAAACTGTTCAAAATCAGGTAGTATGTTGAATTGTATAACACTGGAGACACAAGGCATTGGTCTCATTTTGTTGAAAATGGGAGGACCAGAAAATCATGTGATCCTTGTTTAGTAAATGTATGCTCATAAAAAGAACAACAAAAACAAATGGTGTGAAATGCATCTGCAGGAGTTACATTTCTAATGACACACAACTCTGGCTTAGTATGCCTGTGATGTGTACATTTTTAAAGTGGAAAGGAGGACTATGATTTCCAATGCAGCACAACACACATAGATAATTTACACCCAATAATCAGCATTTGTAGGGGCAGGAAGAAACAAGAAATCTACATTTTATTCAAGCAAAGCAACTTGTACCCCTTACTGGTCATCCATATGTAACACTTCTCAGAAAACTTGAAAATCTCATCGTCCTGGAGCAGGAAACGAATCCTGCATCTCCCTATTACCGGTTGAGTATGCTAACCATTACGCCACCCAGGAGAGTGAAGTTCCAAGCTACTGAGACATAGGAATCTGGAAGTCCTCACATTTTCGCTAGTCGAAGCATCCCTGCTTCTTCATAGCGCTTTGACCCAATTCCCATCTACACGGATGTAGGTCGGAGGTCACCAGTACCACAGAACCTGTTAAATCCTTAAAAGTCCTTAAAAAGTGCCTATTTTTTATTAGGGTACTTAGAAGTCCTTAATTTTTTGCCAAAAATGACGAAAAGTGCTTAAAAAGTACTTATTTTTCCTAACTAGCTGTGCAAAATCCACAAGTTGCAATATAGTGCCTGAAGCTTCTGCTGCCAGTTGGCTTTGTTGTGGATGATGTCCTGTCACATCAGCTGAGAGCCTGTGGGAAGTCATATGGCAGTGTGACATCAGTACTTTGCAGAAAAAAGAAAGGGAAGGACCAGGGTCTGAATTAAACACAACCATTAATATTTGTTGCTTTACAACCATTAGATTCAAGCCCCATCACCATCTCTTGGTACTGGTATTTCACTCTTGTATTTCCCCCTTTTTTTGTATATGCAAATAACAATTAATTTTGTCAGCCTGATTGCCAGGAAAGAAAAGTAGAAGGCCAAGGAAATCACGGGAGGACCAGATTCAGGAATGTCTGCTCGAGAAAAAGATAATGAGTATAAAGTACAAATGGTCTTGTGTGTGGGGTATGATGGATATTTGTGAAGCTGGAGCCGTATGCCAAGATCACTGTAAATTAGAGGTCTGTACGGGCCTTAATTTGAAAAGCCCAGCCCGTTTCAAATTTTTTAATTAAAGCCCAATCCGGCCCGTATATTTCTCATGTTTCCAAAGCCCGTGCAGGCCCGTAAAATTTCAGCAACTACTAAAGCACGAATTTGACACCTGGTGCACTCGGTCATTTGGCTCCTAAAAAGGTTTTCATTTTCTTAATTGCTACACATGTATTCTGTTACAATAAACGTTAATTTGGAATATTTCTGTGACTCTGTATAAGTCATGTGACATCTAAGGAGGGGGGGGGGCATGTTTACTAAAAAAATATTGCATGTAAACAACAATTTCCATGCCTTTCAAATTTCCTGGTTTTTCAAATTATCATTGCCTACCCCTGGACCTGGAATATCCTTGGGGACAAGGAGGGGGAGGGGGGTTAATTCGAAAAGTACGAAATATCCAGAATTATGAATCCAATCGTTCTACTTTACATTGTCTACAAGCACATATTCTCCGGAAGCGATTTTTTCGCGAAAATCTTTCGCTTTCTTAAACTCCATAATAAGTATGGAAGAGTATTTATCAGTAACACTGAACTGAGCATATGCTAGGAAAAAGCGACGACAGACTGCCCAGCTAACCAGTGTCACGGAAGTTTTGAAAACTGCTGGGCTGGGATACCTAAGGGTTTATTTGCTATCTGCTGACTCTCTGAGAGTGCAAATGGGAGAAATGCAGCACAGATTTATACACAGAAATAACTTTCTTCCAACCCATTTCTCCTGTGCCATTTAAGACAACTTAAAAGCTTTTCACACATCAAGAGAACAAAGTGCCCAGACCAGAACAATAAAAAACATCGTCTGCGAGCGGGTGGCTCGGTTTATAAATCCTGCAGTTAATAGCCTCCCATGAAGCATGAGAGGAGGGTGGAAGTTAGAGAGAGAGAGGGAAGGGACCACATTGACATTGGAAAACTAAGGGAGCTGACCCACTCCCAATTGTTTTGTGGGAGGGGAGAATGTGTTAAAACTTCTATTTTTTCCAACAGCGGAAATTATTCAATCTTATCCTGCTGCTGTATGCTGTGAGGTTTCCAAACAAGAAAGGCACCGTACAACGATTGTTTTGCTCTAAGAAGAAAAGAAAAGAAAAAAACCCTGCTCGACCCATGTCTGTTTTACATTAAATATTGAAGGCCCGGCCTGTTTTCCCTACTTAAAAATGAGCAAAGGCCCGACCCAGTCTGGGCCTGTGCAGACCTCTACTGTAAATGGAGACGTTTGATACAGCAACAGGAAGTTCTTTATGTGAAGAGCTAACCTCTGAACATCAGATAACAGCTTAGTATGTATGTATGTATGTACACTATATTGACAAAAGTCACCGGACACCTAGAAGAGAAACACAACATAGCATTTATTGACATACGTTAGTGTGGTGTTGGTCCACCTTTGGCCTTAATGCATGCATTAACCCTTCAAGACATGCTTTCCACAAGGTTTTGGAACACAGCGATAGGCATGCGCTTCCATTCAGTACATAATGCTGCCGCTAACTGTTGCTTAATAGTAGGCCTTGGTTCCAAATGGGCCTCGATTTCGTTTTTTTTTTTTTTTTTTAGCAGTAGCAACACTTGCTAGTGGCCTTATTTTTTTTACCAGCAAATTGCATTATCTACTAGCAAAAGTTTATTAACATTATACAAAAGAAACATTAGTCAACCAGGACAAATTTTGATTTCACCCCTGTAAATGTCACATTGTAATGCTGAAAAGATTACAAATATTTAATAATTGATTTTGGTTAGTAAAATAACCAAAAATAAAATACGTGGTATTATATAATAGAATAATAGCTATATACTATATTCACTACTGTTTCACATGTTATATACGTTCTGTGCGTTGTGTGCATATTTGCAGAAAAATCATCTTGGCATTTATATATCATATGAATAGGAATAATATTATAAGTTTTAATTATTATATTATCAAGGACTCACCTTGTATCGGTATTTCAGCTTAGTAAGCTTCCTCTTGTATCTTGAAAAATATGTTTATCTAGCGTGTCATTAGCCACGTAGAATCATCGTATTAAAAATAGGCCCAATTGAAATTTGCGACCTGGGTATTTAAATTCAAATAAAACAGGACTATGGATATCATACAAAGAGAGTGTGAAAGAATTACATTGTATATAATTCTTTCACACTCTCTTTGTATGATATCCATAGTCGTGTTTTATTTGAATTTAAATACCCAGGTCGCAAATTTCAATTGGGCCTATTTGCAATACGATGATTCTACGTGGCTAATGACACGCTGGATACCACACGTTGCTTAATTACATTGTATATAATTCTTTCACACTCTCTGTGTATGATATCCGTAGTCGTGTTTTATGTGAATTTAAACCCTGGTCGCAAATTTCAATTAGGCCTATTTTTAATACGATGATTCTACGTGGCTAATGACACGCTAGATACACACGTTGCTTAATTACATTGTATATAATTCTTTCACACTCTCTTTGTATGATATCCATAGTCGTGTTTTATTTGAATTTAAACCCAGGTCGCAAATTTCAATTGGGCCTATTTGCAATACAATGATTCTACGTGGCTAATGACACGCTAGATAAACATATTTTTCAAGATACAAGAGGAAGCTTACTAAGCTGGAATACCGATACAAGGTGAGTCCTTGATAATATAATAATTAAAACTTATAATATTATTCCTATTCATATGATATATAAATGCCAAGATGATTTTGATGCAAATATGCACACAACGCACAGAACGTATATAACGTGTGAAACAGTAGTGAATATAGTATATAGCTATTATTCTATTACAAATATTTAGATATAACTCACCTTTTCATAACCTGACAGATTAATTCTAACAATTTAATTTGAGTGCAAATATTTAAAAAAACATTTTTTTATTAACTTTATTCACAAAATTCAAGAGCACTATTCAAAATCTTAAGTTTTTTTCTATATGGTTTATGAACAGGGTTTCGGGTCTTTTCATCATACCACTTTAAAACAGCAAGCTTTTAAAGTGGTATGATGGATCTTCAACCTTAATACTAATGGCCGCATATAATGTTTGTAAGTTTAAACTGCCTCTTCAATCACCTTGGATTCTTTTTGTGAAACTGAACCCAACTTCACATGCAGAAGTAGATAAGGGAAATATTCTGGAAATTTCTCTTAGTGCCAAAATGTTTTTATAATGTTTGTACCTTTCAAGAAACATTCATTTCCAGAAAGTAGTTGTTCCTTTTTGCATGTGTTTAAAATATTCCACATGCACAAATTGCAGTGGTGCTTTATAGTTCACACAAAAACATTCAAAAATTTTCCACTAGCAATTTTTGCTAGAACCACTTTTTATCACTAGCAAAATGCCTTTGCTTGCTAGCAATTGGCTACTAACTACCCTACCGGTCAAAATCGAGCCCTGGTTCCAAACTTCTTATGCGGCGCTCTAATTCATCCCATAGGTGCTTTATGGGATTAAGATCAGGGCTTTGTGCTGGCCAGTCCACACACGATACAGGATTATCATTAGACTATGTCATAACAGTCCTTGCTTTATGGCTCAGGGCATTATCCTGCTGGTACCAACAAGGCTCAGTTCCATAGCATTGCCACAGAGTTGGTAGGGCATAATTGTCCAGAATATCGAAGTAGACTTGCTGGTTAACAGGTTTGTCCATGAAAACCAATGTGCTGAGACCATGCCACAAAAAACACCCCCGCATGAGTACACTGCCAGCTCCAAACTTGACCATAGGAACAGTACGCTGTGGTAAATAGCGTTCCTCCAGCTGCTGCCATATCCACACATAGCCGTCAGACTGATTGATCGTGTATCTGGATTCATCAGTCCATAGGACCCATTTCCATTGATCTATGATCCATAATAAATGTAATTGATTTTGGTTAGTAAAAATAACCAATAATGGTTAGAATAAAAATCCACTAAATAAGGCAGGTGTGTACATGATTCCTACAATAGATCCAAAGGAAAATAAGCAAGACAAATATTACATTGGTAGTACTAAAAGAAGGTTTAAAACGAGGTTGAATGAGCACTATAGTAATTGGATTAAAAAGGAAGAAAAAACATCACTTATACAACATTGTATGATAAATGAGTTAATACCCGATTGGGAAAATAGTAAAATCTTAACTTCCCACAATAAATATAATCAAATTTTGTGGTCTGAAGCTATAACAATTGAGAAAACCCATAGTTCCAATTGCAGTACGTCTACTCCGAAAGATATCCCATATCCGTGGAAATATCTAATACAACAAGAAAATAATACGAAATATAACAACAAAAAGGAAAATAAAAGAAATAACATATACTTACGAAATAAGAACAGCGACAGCAATTCCGGAATTAACACGATAGATGGCGTGGATGTGATTCACACGTGAATACACGTATATGTAACGATGACGGAAGAAGTCTACGTGGAGCAACTGCAGCGGAGGTGATGCCAAGGTGACCTAGATATATAACAACTTTGAAGATTGATCCAGGATGCATACCGTTGATAATGGCCGAAAGTCAGTCGTGCAGAAACATGTCCGGTGGTTTATGTGGAGTCGTGTGCGTGTTGCAGAGATTGTCTGGCATTGTTCAATAATTGACGACATTTTATTTAAGGTCTGTTTGGTTTGTCATTGATTATGTCCATTCCTTCTTTTAAAGATTGACGACACCTGTTGATGGTAAATGGTTTTTTAATTGCATTGTATATAATTCTTTCACACTCTCTTTGTATGATATCCATAGAGTCGTGTTTTATTTGAGTTTAAACCCTGGTCGCAAATTTCAATTGGGCCTATTTGCAATACGATGATTCTACGTGGTGACACGCTAGATACACATTTTATTTCAAGATACAGGATGAAGCTTACTAATTTGGAATACCGATACAAGGTGAGTCCTTGATGATATAATAATTGAAACTTGTAGTAATATTCCTAGTCATATGTGATATATAAATGCCAAGATGATTTTGCTGCAAATATGCATACAACGCATGGAACATATATAACGTGTGAAACAGTAGTGCGTATAGTATATAGCTATTATTCTATCATAATAAATGTTCTTTACGCCATGCTAATCGATGTAGCATTCAGAGTGGAGATGAAAGGCTTATGAGCAGCCGCACGACCATGGTAACCCATGAAATGAAGTTCTCTGCAAATCGTACATGTACATAACGAGGTTCCAGCATTTTTACTCACCTGTACACTGAGGCGTTGTGCAGTACTCCATCGATTAGCTGTAACGTCTTTCCTGAGGCTTCAATGTCCTCTATCACTGATTTTCTTTGGTCTTCCAGTACGTTTTGCTGCTTCAGGCACACCATGTGTCTTCTACTTATTCAGTACATCCAAAACAGTTGACTTGGGTATTTTTAAACACCTCTCAGTTTCTCTTATGGACAACCCACTAATATAACACCCAACAATCTTTCTTTTCTCAAAGTCAGTTCTCTCCTGCTGCAACATTTTCACTGAACCTCACAGTGCGATACGATCGCAGTCAGCTGCAGACTTGTTGTTATACCGTTTGCAGCTGTACCATGCATCTTAACAGTGCCGCAGATCCGTTCATTTGCTTTTGAAGGGGTGTCTGGTGACTTTTGTCAATATAGTGTATGTTATGTTTTGTGTTCGCACTATGAACTTGGAGTTTGTTCATTTAGGGGCCATAATCTTCTGGTATTCCATTTGATTCCATAGTTGGCTGTACTAATATATATCTACTCTTCCACCCCTCCCAAATATTCCATAGTTGGCTGTCTACTCTTCCACCCTCCCCACCAGTTTTGTACATGACTACAGTATTTTCCTGTGAAGTCCACCCTGAATAGACTTGAGTTCATATTTCTTTGTGCTCAGGGAACCGGTTCTCCTTCTTGTCCTGAAACACCAGTGTTTCCAAATTAATCTCATGATTTTTAATATCCCAGTTTATGTCATGGGGAAATTTCTGTACTAATATAATATGCTCTCTGTGGTTTAGAGTAAAATTACGCAACAGTGGTTTGATTGCTGATGGCAAAAATGACAAAAATCTTCCCTCGTGTTTTGGCAGGGTTTCCTTGCAGAAATCATTGTACTTATTAGTAATAAAAGTTAAACATTTTGCTAAGAGGTGTTTGCAGTGTATTTTGACTTGCAGTTTTTTTGTTTTTTTTTAAAGTTACCCAATATATTTGTTTCAGCTGTGCTACTCGTATAACTTTGTTTTTACTAATATTTGAATGTTGTTTACTGTTTTTTCTTGATTTCTGTGTTATTTATATTTTCATCAAGGGTTTAGCCGCCTTTCTGAAAGCCATCGGGTATTTAATTCCTCTTATGGATGCAGAGTATGCAAGTTACTACACCAGAGAAGTGATGTTGATTCTTATCAGAGAGTTTCAATCTCCTGATGAAGAAATGAAAAAGATTGTGTTAAAAGTAAGTAAATCTTCTATATAATTCTTTGTATACTCATGTCCAAAAGTTAAGCATAATCAATACACCTGTGAATATTTCAAGAACTAATCATCAGAAAGGCACGAAACTGGGTATGCTTTTGAAATAACATACTCCAAGCCGGGCTGAGCCCATCCTGTGTTTCCTTTTGCCCGTCCTAGCGACTCACACAACAGTACAGTGCCCGACCTCTTTTGCCCGACCACTTTATATCCTTCGCCCGATCTCAATCATCAGCCTCCCCTCCCATCTTGGTTGTCTGGCTATGGGCCTGTGCTGCTGATCAGGTTGTCCAAGAGCTGTGGAGTGGTCCTTGGTGGAGGCTGACGGGATGCAATTTGCCTCCCTAGTGCATCCCATGCATTCTCTATCGAATTCATATCCAGAGACCTTGCAGGGTACTCCATGTGCTGGATATCTTCACTTTGGAAAAAGTCATCCACCAGCTGAGCTCTGTGGGGACGTGCATTATCGTCCATGAATTCCAGCTCTGGACCAACAGCACCTCTGAAAAGTTTCACATGAGGTTCCAGTACCTCGTCTCTGTACCTCAGAGCATTGATGGTGCATCTGTCAAAGATGTCGAGCTCTGTGCACCCATTCAACATGATGCCTATCCATGCCATTGCTCCACTGCCACAAAATTGGTCCCTTTCTCTGATGTTATTGGGAATGTAATGGGTTCCCCGTTCTCTCCAGAAAGTGGTTTGACGAGAATCAGTCTGTAAACTTAATCTGGACTCGTCATTGAAGAGCACACTGTCCAATGAACCAATGCCCCATTTCAATGTTCCCAATTTCAGTTTAAATGGGTCCTCTTGTTTGCAGGGATAAGCAGGACACAAACTATTTGATGTCTGACATAGAGACCAGTTGTCCTGAGCCTTCTGTAAACAGTTTGTCTTAAAACTCTTGGTCCTGAGGTGGTTGCAAGCTTTGTAGAGAAAAGCCTGGCCGTCATCATCTATGATGTCTTGCAGTTAATGAAAGATATCGGTCCTGCTGAGGGGTTGTGGCTCTTGGAGGGCCTCGTACTTGTTGGTGTCTAACCTCTCCTGTATCTTGGAACCATCTCCAAAGCCTGAAGTTGACACTTTGCTGCCTATTCAGTGCTTTGGAGACTGAAATCTGTGACTATCTTGATTCGTGCCTTCCGATTATTCCACCCTGCAGAAAATGTTCAACCTGGCGCTTTGGTTTCATATTATGTTCCTGATCACCAGTGACGACAACTCTTCTCACAGGATTGCAAGAAAATGGAGTAAGGCACTCAAATTATGGTGAGCTGTTTTTATGGAACTGTGAGATATTTGCATATCGAATGTCAGTGGATGTTACTTGATGTGCACTGTGATTGGTTTAGGTGTGTGACTCTTGAAGCTTTTCATATACCAACGTATACATCATCATCAGAATTTACCTACTGAAGTTTCATTCTCTTGCCGTTGCCCTATTTTTGCATTGAAATCTCCCATAATTATTTTCAAGTGCTGCTTAATAAAGGTAAGCAGCACTTGAAAATAATTATGGGAGATTTCAATGCAAAAATAGGGCAACGGCAACAGAATGAAACTTCAGTAGGTAAATTCGGTCACGGCAACAGAAACCAGCGTGGAAATACTCTCGTTGAGTTTGCAGAGGCAGAAGGGTTTTTCATCTTGAACTCCTTCTTCAAGAAAAAGCCACACAGGAAATGGACATGGAGACATCCAAATGGGACGACAAGTGAAATTGATTTTATTATGTGTAACAAAAAATTCGTCATAGAAGACTGCAGTGTGCTAAACAAGTTCAACACTGGTAGTGACCATAGATTGGTGGTAAGATGCACCTCAACACTAAACTTGAACGTGGCAAGCTCATAAGACAAACAAAATCTATTGACATAACCAACCTTAAAAAACACCATAATACCTTCAAGTTGGAACTGAAGAACAGGTTCTCTGCTTTAGAAGGCCTAACATCGGAAGAAGTGGACATCTCTGAAGTTAACAGAAAAATAACCAAAGCTCTTATGGAAACAGCAACAAAATTAGCTGGGTCTAAGAACAAGTTGCATGTAAATAAATTATCAGGAAAAACGAAAATGTTGATGCAAAAAAGAAGAGAGATGAGGACAACTAAAGAAGATGTGACTTCCAAAGTGGAATATATAGAGCTATGCAAGACAGTACGAAAAAGTATCACTGAAGACGTAAGAAAATTCAACTGTGAACTAGTGAGGAAAGCAATTGAAAACAACCAAAGCCTAAAGATAGCAAAGGGACATCTCAGTAAGGGAAGAAAACAGATTATGGCACTGAGAAAAGAAGATGGTTCTGTAACAAGAAATAGAGGCGAAATTTTGACAAGAGTGAAAGATTTCTACTCCAAATTATATGAAAGGGATGATACATGCACTCCAGACATCATGAAAGATACCAGTACCAGAGTTCCTCCAGTCCTTCCAGCAGAAGTTGCACATGCAATCAAGAACATGAAGCGGGGAAAAGCTCCAGGAGAAGATGGAATTACTGTAGACATCATACAAGAAGCAAGTGGAGAAATCGAAACAGTACTCGCCCAAATTTTCACTCGATGCCTTAATGAAGGAAAGATTCCTGAGGATTGGAACACCGCTGCAATGATCCTGCTACATAAGAAAGGTGACATTGAGGATCTCGGAAACTACAGACCTATCAGCCTCCTATCAGTAGTTTATAAAATCTTCACTAAAGTTCTTTCACACCGCTTGAAGGTAACACTGGACATGGCTCAACCGAGAGAACAAGCTGGATTCAGGAGTGGCTACAGCACAATAGATCATATCCATGTGCTGAGAGAACTAATTGAAAGAGCGAGGGAATATGAACTTCCATTGTGCATGGCTTTTATCGATTATGAAAAAGCCTTTGATTCGGTGAAACCATCAGCAGTTACAATGGCTCTGAAAACCTGCGGTATTGAAGATGCATACATTAATATTATTAATAACATCTATGAAAATGCAAGTGCAAAGATTAGGCTGTTTGAAAATACAACACACATAAAAATTGGAAAGGGAGTGAGACAAGGTGACACCATATCTCCGAAGCTCTTTAATGCCACATTGGAGGGTGTTTTTCAGTCACTGAGCTGGGAAAACAAGGGGATAAAGATTAATAGAGATTATCTAACCCACCTTCGTTTTGCTGATGACGTAGTCATTTTTGCAACTAGCCCATCAGAGCTGCAGAGTATGATCCAGGAACTTGCTGACAAGAGTAAAGAAGTGGGATTAAAAATGAACTTTCAGAAGACAAAAGTGATGTTCAATGCTTTTACAAGAAATGAAGATTTATCGATTGATGGAGAAAAGCTGGAGATAACAGACACGTACGTTTATCTTGGACAGCAGATATCAAGTGAGGATCACATTGATGAAGAAATTAATCGGCGTACAAAACTTGCCTGGAGAGCTTTTGGAAGAAACAGCATAATTTTCAAGAGCAATATGCCATTATGTCTTAAAAGAAAAGTGTTTGATCAATGCATCCTTCCAGTGCTTACGTATGGTGCAGAGACGTGGACCTTAACTAAAAGAGACATACAAAGGCTGCAGACAACTCAAAGAAGCATGGAGAGGTGCATACTTGGTGTAACCAGGAGAGATAAGAAGAGGAACTCGTGGATCCGAAAAATGACAAGAGTGGAAGACATCATGATCAGAGTTAAATCCCTGAAATGGCAATGGGCTGGACATACTGCCAGAAGGACAGATCATCGATGGACAGCCGAAATTTTGGATTGGATTCCAAGGGACAGGAAAAGACCCAGAAGAAGACCACATGGGAGATGGGTGGATGAAATTCGAAAGTATGCAGGGGTGACATGGAGGAGACTGGCACAAGACAGACCATTGTGGAGGAAACTTGGGGAGACCTTCGTCCAGCAGTGGATTGATAATGGTTGACAATGATGTTGATGATGATGACATCATCAGAAGTTAACCAAATCTCGCACTTCGTCACCATCCACAAGCAACACCAGCACTGAGTGATGGTTCACTGTGGGGTTTTCCCCATACATCGAAAAACAGCTGGCTTCTTACATCATGCGCAAATGCTGTTCCCATGTCCTTGTGCTGCCATCTATGAGGCAGGTATGTATTCAGCGTTGTTTTCTTTTTTTGCGTTTATTATGCTTTGCCTCCTTTTTTATCAAAGGCATCCAAACTTCTGGCATATTATATGGCTCCTGGGTATTGCATGCAATATTTTTCTGTTTCTCATTGGTAACTGCTTTAGAGTACCATAGTTCCCTTTCTTTGCGGTGATTGTTAGCAATTGTAAATTACTTCAATTCAAAGATATCACAGTTGTTAAAAATCACCACAATGAATGAGAACTATGGTACTCCGAGGTACTTACCATTGAGAAACAGAAAAATATTGCATGTAATATCCAGGAGGAACCATATAAAATGCCAGAAGTTTGAAAGACTTTGATCAAAAAGGTGGCAAAACATAACACTGGTCAACCAAAAAAAAAAAAAAAAAAAAAAATTCTGGCCTGGACTTTTGCAGCTGTTTTAGACTAATTTCAGGGTGCTGATTCCAAATCTGATCGGCAGCCCCGGTGGCGCAGTGGTCTAAGGCGATGGCCTCTGATCATTTGTCCGAAAGGGGTCCGAGTTCGGATCCCGGTGAGGCATGGATGTTGTGTTTGTCTTACGGCACTGGCTCTCTCCCTTCCCTGGAACCAGTGGCCCTAAATTAGGAACGGGCGACTGCTTATAGCCCATTGAGTTGCTCACGGTGGTCGTTAAACCTCCAATACAAAAAAAAAAAAAAAATCCAAATCTGATCTCAGATTTGCTCTATCACATCTCATTTTTATGCTATCGGCATACCCCATTTTCATTGATTTTACCCGAAATTAACTCTTTGTCACTTATGATTGCAAGTTGTTGCGAGTCAGTGACTGCTTTAGTGTTAAAATATGGTGTTGTATTTTTAGGATAGTGTGTTTATAATATCATTTTATGTAGATATCCACATTTATTTAATATTTTGCTTCTGCAGGTCGTGATGTGATCTAACAATGGCTACAACATCCGAAAGAAGCAAATGCAGTAATGACCCAGATATCTTCTGCTACATCTGTGGCAGCTTCACTTTACAGGATCAAAGGCGCAACATCAATACCTTTGTCAAGAAGGTTTATCTTGCCTATTTTAAAGTACGATTTGGAGACCAAGACAAAAATTGGGCTCCTCACAAAGTGTGTAAAACCTGTGTTGAAACTTTGCGATCATGGTCTAAAGGAAAGAATGCTAAGCTGAAGTTTGGTGTGCCAATGGTTTGGAGAGAACCTACAAACCATTTGGATAACTGCTACTTCTGCCTTGTCAATGTAAAAGGTTTCAATAAGAAAAACAAACAACACTTACAATACCCAGATATTCCATCTGCCAGACGATCAGTTGAGCACTGTGAGGAAATACCTGTGCCTGTATTTACTGAGCTACCAGAGATTGATGTTGAATCCCTCAGTTTACCAGCTTCTACAGATGATGATGATGATGCTCAGATCAAATATATGCCATCTGATGCAGATTGTAATAAAATTTCTCTGTTTAGTCAGCCTGAATTGAATGATCTTGTAAGAGATTTGTATTTATCGAAGCAATCTGCTGAATTGTTGGCTTCCAGGCTGCAAGAGAAAGGACTAATCAGACCTGGCACTAGTGTCTCCTTTTATCGTAACAGAGAAGCAGCACTGCGCAAGTACTTCCACTCAGATGGTCAACTTGTTTATTGTAATGATGTTGAAGGGCTTCTTCTCAATATGGGACTGCCCGCATATGATTCAAGTGAATGGAGACTTTTTATTGACAGTAGTAAAAGGAGTTTGAAATGTGTGTTACTTCACAACAGAAATATATATGGTTCAATCCCAATAGGACACACTGTAAAAATGAAAGAAGAGTATGCCAACATCAAGATTGTTCTGGATAGATTGGAATACCATGTTCATGGATGGGTAATTTGTGTTGATTTGAAAATGATTAATTTTCTGCTGGGTCAGCAAGAAGGTCACACCAAATACCCTTGTTTCCAGTGCTACTGGGACAGTAGGGCTACATTAGAACACTGAGTTAAAAAGAACTGGCCACCAAGAATCAGTTTGATGCCTGGTGACAAGAACATCAAAAATGAGCCTCTGGTTGATAGGAATGAAATTGTATTTCCCCCACTGCACATAAAACTTGGGTTAATGAAACAATTTGTCAAAGCTCTTGATCACACTGGAGACTACTTCAGCTATATATGTTCTACCTTTTCAAGTCTCAGTGCCGAGAAGAAAAAGGCAGGAATATTTGATGGCCCTCAATTAAGAACACTCATCAGGGATCCACACTTTGTTACAACAATGACTGCGGCAGAGGCTAGAGCTTGGAATGCATTCTCTGATGTGGTGCGGAATTTCCTTCGGAACAGGAAAGCGGACAACTATCGAGAGATTGTGGAGGAGCTGCTCTTGAGTTTCCAAGCACTTGGATGTAGAATGAGCATCAAGGTTCACTACTTACATAGTCACTTGGCCCAGTTTCCAGAGAACATAAGTCACGTGAGCGAAGATCAAGGTGAACGCTTTCATCAAGACATTAAAGTTATGGAAGAACATTACCAAGGCCGATGGGACTCAAACATGATGGCAGATTAGTGCTGGTCCTTGATGAGAGACATTCCACAAGCTGTACATCGGAGATCGTCAAAGAAGAGGTCGTTTATGCAGATGTAACATCACTATTGTTAATAGCCTTTTTGTACATATTTTTCTTATCTTCACAATTCAATTCTTACATGGTAATATGCATTCACTCACATTGATATGCAGTCACTCTCACAACTTCGTGCTACGGCTCATTAAATGTTTGTTTCATTATTATTGTATATTGTATCTTATCTTATTCGTATATCTGTTTAGCTATTCGTATATGAGCATAAATTTGCTGTTTTTATTGAAAATGCAATATTTGATATCTCAAAAACTTGATGTGATAGACAAAAACTGATGCCAGATTTGGAATCAGCACCCCAAAATTACCTTAAAACCGTTGGAATACCTTATGCCAAAAAAAGTGTGTTGGCCAGTGATAATAAATATAAAAAAAGAAAATGTCAAATACCTACCTGTCTCATAGATGACAGCTCAAGGACATGGGAAGAGCATTTACGCATGATGTAAGAGGCCAGCTGTTTTTCGATGCGTGGGAAGAGCCCCATAGTGAACCATCACTCAGTGTTGGTGTTGCTTGTGGATGGCGACGATGTGCGAGTTTCATTTAACTTCTGATTATGTATATACATTGGTATGTGAAAAGCTTCAAGACCAGATGTATTTATTAGGGGTTTTTTTTTCAATGTATATATTAATAATTTAGAAGTGAAATGTGAACAAATTTGTGTACAGTTGTTTTTAGTTGAAAAAATGGATTTTAAAGTATTTTAATGCATAACAAAATAGCATTTAATAATGTGCTGTAATGTGCTTAAAACTTATGCAAAATTAATAAAATAGTATGATTAGTAATGAAGATTGAAATTGTTTAATGAGACAAAGTTGTCCCAAAAAACCTACTGAGAAGACTCCCTTGGACTGTCATGCCTGAGCAGATGAAGAATGTCAACGAATGTGATGAGGTACCCTTTTTACGGTAACCTTATTACATGACAAATAATACACTATTGTATGAATTTTTTTAAATTCCCCTTGTGAACCTAAAAATGGCCGCCCCGGTGGCGCAGTGGTCTAAGGCAATGGCCTCTGATTATTCGTCCGAAAGGGGTCCGGGTTCGAATCCCGGTGAGGCATGGATGTTGTGTTTGTCTTACGGCACTGGCTCTCTCCCTTCCCTGGAACCAGTGACCCTAAATTAGGGACGGGCGACTGCTTATAGCCCATTGAGTTGCTCACGGTGGTCGTTAAACCTCCAATCAAAAAAAAAAAAAAAAAAAAAAGAACCTAAAATGATTATTTTAGATTGTCAAACCAGTTTCTTTTCTCATTTAAGTCTAAAAGTTGAGAGTTCCAAATCGAGGTAACAGTGTGTTATTAGTATTTTATGTATATACTGAAGAAATATGATTTGGGAATTTTCTTTTCTTTTTCTTTAAACCACTCAATTAAAAAAAAAAAAAAAGTAATTTAAAATTTTATTTCCTTAAACGACTAATTTTTTTTATAGAATATAACCAAATATTCTTTTATTTATATTTGTAGAAGAAATGAAAAAGGAAGGAAAGAAAAGAAAAATACTGTTTGTACTTCTGCGCATGAACTACCAACATTTTAATATTTGCAATTGGCAATTTTAAGTTTCTGAAAATGCTTTCACTATTTTGGCACTTTTTTGCTATCTGGCAACAGCAAGAACTGTGAATGTAGTTGCTTGCCATTTGTGTGATTATTATTATTATTATTTTTTACAATAAGAGAAAAAATGCACTTTAGGGCTGCTATGCATTTTTGAGGGGTTTCAAAGGACGGGAACCACTGGCAAGGCTTTAACCACTGCAGACATTTTAAGAATTACCTAGATAAATCCCATAACTTTTGTTATGGGATTTATCTAGGTAAATTCTTAAAATGTCTGCAAATTTTCGGAGAGAACTCCTCTCCTTCATCAGGCAGTCTTTCGTTCAATCTCCGTCATAGTCTTCGGTTAAGGTTAACCTTGACAGTTACGGTGATTCTGCAAAATGTCTTGCCAGATGTTAGGCAGCAAAAATCCCTTACAGTTATTAATGATGAAGTTCTGGTATTTTCCAATTTTAAGTCCCTCTTTCAATTTTTGCTTCAGGAAGTTGGATTGATGTCCAATGATAGTCAAAGAGTCCCAGTTCATGTGATGTCCTGTTTCTCTAACATGTCTGTCTAATCCTGTCTTGTTTGAACAATTTTTATTGCTGCCTGCCTTGTGCTCTGTGATGCAAGTATCCAGCCTACGACCTGTTTCTCCTCTGTAGTATTTTCCACAGCTGCAGGTTACTTTATAAATTACCGTAATTTTTGGGCTAAGAGCTGCGTCTCTTACGTTACTAAAAGTGAAATTTTTCGGGTGTGCGGCCCTTATGCCTAAGCGACTCTTATGCCGAATTTGTTTTCGATAAGACTGTTTCTTCCCTCCCTTTTTTTTTTCATGCAGATGCTTAGTAAATTTTTCCAAACCACGTCTTTTTTTTTTTACAAACTTGACTGTGATCATGTTTTCCCCCCTTTCTACACATATGTTAGACATATCTATTTAAATTATAACTCCGCTGTCCTGATGTTGGTTTAGGAGGGAAAGTGGGGGAGGACAGGAGTGCCTGACTCAAATGCCCTTTGCATGGGGGAGTGGGGGATGGAATGGGGACATAAGCACACAGACACAGTGTGACGTCTGAGGCTTCTGTGGATAGCGCGCCCAGCGTATCTCTTTCATTAGTTGCAGCATGCAGTAAGGAACAGTGATTTTCACTGGGGTGGGGAGGCCGGTTTGATGGGCGCTTCCCTGAACAAAAGCTTAAGAACATGAACAATGCAAAAGCCTGCCCCAGGATGATTCCATTAGCAGAGACCTATTCCAAACAATACTGGCTGGACGGAAAGACAAATTCTGTTCACTCTTCTTGGTTAATCTGGCATGCGATACAGGTGTTTCTTGGCTCTGTGCTCCTGAGTTTTGCTTCAATTTTTTTTTTTTTTTTTTATTTACTGACGATAGTGAAAGTTGAAGGCTTTAGCTTGAAAAGAAGGGAGAGCTTTCCCATTCATATAAAAGCGGAGCTCAACGTGAAGGCTCAGTGGGCAGTAAATGAAAGTAGGTCAAACCACTTGAAAAAGAGAAAGCGGCACCGCTGTTTCAAAGTGTTGGCGGCCAGATCCCCGAACACGTGCGAGGCAGTTGGTAAAAGGAAGCACAACTTCATTCTAACAAAAACATCTCTAGATGAGAAAAAAAGCATAACATAGAAAGAACATATTATTACAGAAAACATTGATCGAAAGCATTACAAGCGATAATTTATAAGTTAATTACTTCTAAGACGGATTCTATTGCGGTGAACAGAGAACCATCCTGTAGCAGACATCCCACATTGAATGGAATTTAGACAATTGTGCGGTTTTACAAAAAATGCAATAGTCTTAAGATTATATTGTGATTTATATTGATTACATAAATGGTTTTGAGCATTTAATAAAGGCAAACAAATAACATCATTAGCATGATTAATAAAAAATGTATAATTAAAAATTTTTGCCAGTATGAAAAAATAAGTGCATAAAGCAGATCGACACTGAGTTGCAGAATTAGCCTTTAAAGTATACATATAATCACGTTGGGTGTGAGTTAATTCATGAAAATAAGGAAGATAATTTAGCTTTCTGAGCAGCACTATGACTTCACAGGTGCGCCCTTATGCCGGTGCGGCCCTTACGGCAACTTTTGTTTCCAAGATTGCAAAATTTCTCACCTGCGGCTCTTAGTCCGAAAATTACGGTACTCCTTGCATTTTTAATGCAAGGAGTAATAATGCACAGAGTAAAAATGCAAGGAGTAATTTGTAAAGTAACCTGCAGCTGTGGAAAATACTACATGGCAGAAACGGTCATAGGCTGGAAATTCACATCGCACGGAGCACAAGGTAGCAATAAAAAATTGTTCGAACAAGACAGGATTAAACAAGCACGTTAGAGAAACAGGACACTGCATGGACTGGGACTCTTTGACTGTCATTGGACATCAATAAAACTTCCTGAAGCGAAAATTGAAAGAGGGACTTGAAATTGGAAAATACCAGAACTTCATCATTAATGACAGTAAGGGATTTTCGCTGCCTAACATCTGGCAAGATATTTTGCAGAATCACCGTAACTGTCAAGGTTAATCGTAACCAAAGACCATGACGGAGATTGAACGAAAGACTGCCTGATGAAGGAGAGGAGTTCTCTCCGAAAATTTGCAGAAATTTTAAGAATTTACCTAGGTAAATCCCATAAGAAAAGTTAACTAGTTTCAATATAATAATCTAGGAAGCCACATAAGAAAGATGGCTAATGTTATTCATTTTAGATATTTCAACAGCTGCTTATGGAGACATCTGATGTGTGGTGAACAAACACTGAGAAAATGCAAGCTCTTACCTGATTTAATTGTTGAATTCCTGCCTCAACCAATGTATTGGGTATATAAATAAGTTTTGAGAGATTTGAGGTGAACAAAACACGTTGTTGGAGAACAGAAACAATATTTTAATATTAATCGAAGTATGCTCCCTCTGAAGCTACAACTATACCCCATCTTTCGGGCAGTGAACGTATGCCCCGAAGGAAGAATTCCGGTTCCTTGGAAGAGATCCAGTTGTCCAGCCAATTTTTGATGTCTTCATAAGAACTAAACCGTTCTCCAGAAAGTGCGGACTGCATCGACCAGAACAAATGGTAATCCGATGACACAATATCTGGCGAATATGGCAGGTGCGGTAGAACTTCCCAGTCACATCCTTCTAAGTACTTTTTCACAGGTCGAGAAACATGTGGTCTTGAGTTGTCATGCTGTAAGATGACTTTGTTGTGCCTATTCTCCCATTCCGGCCGTTTTTGCGTGAGAGCTTGTTTTAAATGCATTAATTGGGTTCAATACCGATCACCAGTAATAGTTTCTGACGGTTTCAGCAGTTCATAGTGGATCACACCCTTCTGGTCCCACCAGATACACAGCATTACCTTTGAATAATGGATATTGCATTTTGGAGTTGAAGGACCTGGTTCACCTGGCATCACCCATGCTTTCTGCCATTTAGGGTTATCGTACCATATCCACTTCTCGTTGGCAGTAATAATACGATGCAAAAAAACTTCCTTTTTTGCCTTTGAAGCAGCAATTCGCAAATGGTTTTTCGACGTTCAAGGTCTTTTTCCCGCAAAGCATGTGGAACCCGATTCCCTTCTTTTTGCACCATTCCCATTATAGCTAAATGTTGTGAAATGCATGGTTGACTAACATTTAATGCTGCTGCTAGTTTTTTTGGGGGGGGGTCTGGCATGGATCCTCGTCGAGTAAAGATTCCAATTTGGCATCAGCAACTTTTTTGGATGGTCCAGAACGTTCTTTATTACTGACATCGAAATCGTTCCTTTTTAATCTTCTAAACCAATACTCACGTGTTTTTATGGATGGGGAATGATCACCATAGATTTCTGACATTAAGCGATAGCTGTCGGCAGCACTTCTCTTAACAATAAAGTAATGCACTAACACTTCCCGCAAATGCTGTTTTGTCGGGACGAAAGTTGTCATTTTTCATCGAGTAAAACAAATACGTCTTCGCACCTCAATCGAACGTCATATACCAACTCTGGCAGCTGGCGTCTCGTACTCAGTGTTGCCATCTTAAAATACATGCGAGCAGTAATAAGTACAACACCGAACGAAAATCCCTCAAAACTTATTTATATACCCAATTCTTTTTTTCAATGTTATGTTCATTGTTGTAATGTTCATGAACCATACTTTCGCATTTGGACATCACAAACAAAAAGAATACCCGATTATTAAAAAATAACTCATCTTATTTTACCCCGTCATTACTGATGGGATTTCACCTAGTTGTTTAATAGTTATAAAATTTATAAGCTGTTGATGCGAATATCAGCGTAATTTTTATCAGAAGAAAAATGATCAAATCATAGCCTTGTAGGTAACGAGGCTTGAGATCTCTAAATTTCGCTATATGGGACTATGTTAAGGATAGTACTCGATTTTGCTATATATGGGACTATGTTTAGGATAGTACTCGATTTCGCTATATGGGACTATGTTAAGGATAGTACTCAATTTCCCCATATATGGGACTATGTGTTAAGGATAGTACTCGATTTCGCTATATGGGACTATGTTAAGGATGGTACTTGATTTCCCTATATGGGGCTATGCTAAGGATACTACTGGGTGTCCCACTCGCTACTTTACCCAAGTTTTTATTAGTAACGGTGTGAATAATCACAGTAATTACCTAATACTTGCGAAGAACATACCATCATCCATGAAAAATAGAAATATATCATAAGAGATGATGAAAGTGTTCGCCCTGTGCATTGAGGCAGGCTTAAACATGAAACTCCATATCTCAGAAAGTTGTGTCAGTTGCTCCGGCATAATCGCTACCACTGCCTCGCAGATGTTGTTCTTCCATGCTTCAAGGGTTGTCTGCTTGTTTTGATACACCACTGATTTGAGGTACCCCCAAAGAAAGAAATCGGGGGATGTTAGATCAGGAGATCAAGGTGGCCACATTCCTTTAGAAATCACGTGATCTCCAAAGAATGACTCAATTTCAGCACTACTCACATGTGATGCATATCAAGTTTCCCCATCTTGTCAAAAATATTCAGGGGTCAGCTTTACAGGTTGCAATTGGTTAACGAATGCCTGAAAAAATTCCATCTAGATGGCTGTTGTGACCGTATCCTGAAAGAAGATGGGCCCAGTGATCTGCCAATATAACAGTACGGACAAGAAACACACACTTGGCTATGGTTAACTGGGAGGACATCGTTAATGTGTACGATTAGTCTCACGCCCGAGGAATCGCAAACCTAACACATGCGACATCCAAGGTCACAACGAGTGCGCCAACAGACATTGAAGAACAACATCTGCGAGGCAGTGGCAGCATTTACGCTGGAGCAACTGGCATGAACTTTACAAAATATTAAGTCTTGTGTTCAAGCCTGTCTCAATGCCCAGGGCAGGCACTTTCAATATCTCTTGTGATATGGTTCTGATTTCCATGGATAAAGGTATGTTATCACCAAATATCATTCAATTACTGTAATTATTCACGATGTTATTAATAAAAATTTGTGTAAAGTATTGAGTAGGGTACCCTGTATCTGCATGCATCTGGTATGGAGCAATATGCTGAGTTGAAAACCTGGATTTCAGCAGGCCTGTTTAAATGTGTCATCGAATGTTTTACAGGATCTGGCAGGAATTGGATTATTCCTGGAATATGTGCTGTTATGGGTAGCACATATTGTGCCCATGTGAGAAACAAATGTGTAATTCAGTATGTTTCAGTTTCGTATGTAAAATTTAAAATGTGCTGTGATTTTTTTAAATTGTTACCAAATTTGTAATTACTCTGTAGTAGTCTTTCTCCTTTTAAACTGCGTTATTAATATTTCTAAATGTTACATCAGTGTTTGTCCCATTTAATTTAGGTTGTAAAACAGTGCTGTTCCACAGAAGGTGTTGCAGCGGAGTACATTAAGGAAGACATCCTGCCACCTTTCTTTAAAAACTTCTGGAATCACCGTATTGCATTGGACAGACGAAACTACAGACAGGTATGATTTTTGCTTGCATTTATTATCATTTAGTTTTTTTATTACATGCATGGAGATAAAAATACTGATAAATGAACTAGCCTTTCATATTTTTTTATGATCATTTTATGTGAAAGTAAGGGTGTTGTGTACCATTTTTCTATGATTATAGCACATTCGTAGAAAAAAACTGAAAGTTGTAATGGCCAAAAAAAAAAAAAAAAAAAAAAAAACATGAGTTGGTGCCCGGGTGGTGGAGCTTTCTTATAAAATGGTTAAAAGGTTAAAAAAACAACAATATGAATTGGTGCCCGGGAGGTTCAGCTTCCTTACGGAGATTTAGGGGTGGTTTATTTAGTTTCATTTATTTATTTATTTATTTTTTCATATACAGTGGATCCCGCTTAAGAAGGTTTTGTTGGGATGAAGCGATGAAAACTTCTTAATCGGGAAAACCTCTTAAATGGGAAGTGTCTGATTAGGTGTCTTCATTGTTCCAAACCTTGAACTGTATTACGTGGCTCAAAAGATTGTTAAATTTTATACAGCAATTATGTAGTATTGCCATTTACTGTTTCACACGTTAATTGGTAGTTTTAGCTACTCAGGAGCATTGCAAACAGTAATGCTCCTGAGTAGCTTAAAACTACCAATTAACATGTGAAACAGTAAATGGCAATTTCAACATAATTGTTGTATAAACTTTTACAGTCTGATTGGGTTTTGTAAAACTTTAGCGATTAAAAATGTTGCATAGATTAAATCCAGAAATTACATTGTAGTTAATTTTAAAGTAACATAAAAAATTTCACAACCTATCCATTTAAACTTGAATATGAGGATTGAAAGCTACATTTATTATGCTACAGGATTACAAAAGTACTGAGCGTTTGTTTTTTCCTTTTTTTCCACTAGATTCATAAAGTACATGTCCATTTCCCTCAAATTTCTCATTATGTTCCGTTGGAACACGTTCGTGGCTTTCTATAAAGTGGCGAAAAGTTTCTAATGCTTTACCAGCTTCAGCTGAAGTTGGAATTGGCCTGCACTCATCTTCTTGCATTTCTAGTTCATTGTCTTCTTGCGTTTCGATGTCGTAAATATCGTCAATATTTTGCATTTCAAAAGTGGGAACATCTTTGTCAACGTTTACAAACTCTTCAAAGAAAGATTTGAAGTTTAGTTGGTTTTTTTTGCAAACTTTCCCAAGCTTCGTTGGTTCTCATGACTGTTTTCTTCATGAGAAAAACTAAGCTCATCAGTGTTGAAATCAGCTTTCCTGAAGCAATTTGTGATCATTGAAGATGATACCTTTTCCCATGAAGAAACAATAAAATTCATAGCATCTAATAAATTCAATTTCAGTGTACATCTGGTGTAACTTGAGTCTGATTCAAGCTTCTGCAGTAGCCAATAAACTAAACGTTTCCTGTAGAATTGTTTCATGGTTTTAATTATTCCTTGGTCCATTGGTTGTAACATTGAAGTCGAGTTAGGTGGCAGGAAAACTACTTTTACGTTTTCCAGATGATCCATGTTCTTTGGATGGGCTGTGCAATTTTCCAAAAATAACAAACATTTTCTATTTTCTTTGGCCATTTTCTTCTGAAACTCCATTAAAAAGTCTTCAAAAATCTGAACTGTCATCCATGCGTTTTTGCTATTTCTGTAATTGCATGGAAAAGTTTTCACATTTTTGAGGCACCTCAGATTCTTCGATTTTCCAATGACCAATAAAGGCTACTTTTCTGTTCCATCCATATTAGCTCCTACCAGAACTGTCAATTTTTCTTTATTTACTTTGACTCCGTGGCTGCTATCTCCTGTGAAAGAGTAGGTCTTGTCAGGAATAAGGTTCTAAAACAAAGCGCACTCGTCAGCATTGAAAACATCTTTTGCTTCGTATGCTGATAACAGTTCTGGTAAAACATTAGATTTCCAATCATCCACTTCTTCGACATTAACACTTTTTGATTCTCCACAAACAGTTTTTATAAGTCAGTCCTGTTCTTTTCCTAAAACGGTCAATCCATTCATTAAAAAGGATTAAATTCAACATTTAATATCTTGGAAATCTCTTCTGCTTTCTCACGAAGAATTGTCCTGTTGATCGGAATGTTAGCGTTTCTTGCTTGTTTAAACCACACAAGAAGTTTTTCTTCGACATCCTCGTATTTACCCTTTTTAATCTTTTTGATTTTTAATGAATGGGAAGTATTTGCAAGCACAGTGTCCCATTTTGCCACTATATCATTGAGGGTTGTAACAGATAAATTTAGTTCTTTTGCTATCTGCACCCTAGTTAAATGCAGGTTTTCATCAACTTTCATAATGTTTCATTTCTCAACCACAGATAAAGCTTTTTTTTTTTATATGCCTTTTAGATGCCATATTTCTAGCTACACATTTCAACAATAAAACTAAACGTTTAACTCCACATATGTGAGGTGCAACATCTGAGCCTAACTCTGAAAGAATGACTAACTTTTAGCAGGTGGTTTTTTTTCCCCGCCCCAAAGATAAGGCGATTGTGATACACAAAGGGCAGACGCAGAAGAAGTGTGTGTGGGGGGGGGGAGTAAACATGACCCCCTGTGTTGACCATGGGAAGCCGGCAGGGGCTTCGCTTGCTACATGTACGGGGACAACAGAGAAACATTTCCTCCCAACTTCTTTGACATGTACTTATCTGCTGGACGAGTTCCAAAATCGTATGTTTTTATTTAGTAGAAACTTGTGACACTTACAACTTCTTAAGCGGGAAAACTTGAAACATTGTTCACTTCTTAAGTGGTAAAAATTAACATTAGCACTATGGGAAAAAAATCGGGACTCTAAAAATAAAACTTCTTAAATGGGAAAATTTCTTAAGCGGGAACTTCTTAAGTGGGATCCACTGTATTTAGTTTTATGAGGGATGGTGAGGATTTAGGGTGGTAAGGTAGCTTTAGTAGATCTTAGTTTTAAAAGCAGAGTGTAAGGAAATTCCTTTAGGGCCTGGTTGATTAGTTTAAGTAAAACATGAAATTAACAAAGTTCATGTTTTACTTAAAGTAAGGATTTTTTTTTCTTGGTCTCGGGAGAATTTGAGACAAGATTTTGGAACATTTCAAACCATAAAATGTTAACTGTGTTATTTTTAAAGATGGGCATGATTAGTTTTAGTGCAGTGTAAGTGTGTGAGATGTTGGATTCTTGATGCTGACTTTGGGTAGTGTACTGTTGTATATTCAGCATTCAATTGCATTCCAGATGTGGATTCAAATACAAAAATGATCATCCAGCAAGTGGAAGCCTAAAGTATTTGCCTTTATTATTTACAAGAGTGATTTAAAGTTGTCCTGGACTATTTATTGTAACTCACAGTGTTCTGTACTGATTGCAACAGAATCCATCCAGGCCGCCCCGGTGGCGCAGTGATCTCAGGCGCTGGCCTCTAATCATTCGTCTGTAAGGGGTCCGGGTTTGAATCCCGGTCAGGCATGGATGTTGTGTTTGTCTTACGGCACTGGCTCTCTCCCTTCCCTAGAACCAGTGACCCTAAATTAGGGACGGGCGACTGCTTATAGCCCATTGAGTTTCTCACAGTGGTCGTTAAACCTCCAATCAAAAAAAAAAAAAAAAAAAAAAAGAGAATCCATCCATCCAGTCAGTAAATACATGTGAGCTTCCCCTCAATGCCAGTAGCAGTTTCATCCATGTGTCATGTACAAGGAGTTATATTGTGGGCCTGTAGAGGTCTTAACCATTTTTCTCTGCCCCAGTTTATCAACATAAAGTCAAATAAGCCTAATACTGAAGTAGCATTGACTGTAATGATCAATTCATGGCAGCAAGCAATAGAACAGGATATTGGCCACTACAAGAGGTAAGGTGCAATGATCTATGTGAGATTAGTACAGGGGTGAGGAACTTGTGGCCTTAAGGCCGTATGCTGCATTCTAGGCAATTAAGTGCGGCCATTTGAGTGAATTCAAATTTTGCAGAGCAAATCTTTTTATTTTTATTAATGTTTTTTTTTTGTCTTTTATCATTTTTATTTTAATCTTAAAATGACTATTTAAAATACCAAAGAGTAAAAGAAGATACAGTAAAATAATGCTCCCCAACTGACAGCCAGAATTAAAACATTGTAAGTCATAAGGGCTATTTTGACACCTGCTACACTCATGGTTTCATTCTGTGGTGGCTCTCAAAGAGTTAGATGGAATTGATTGAGCTCTCAGAAGATGACATTTTAAAGACCTTATATGACGCTAAGAAAGATCCAACTGAAATATGGAAAAATGCAAAAGAATACCCATGTCTTCGGCAACATGCATGCAAAATGCTTTCTTGCTTTTCAACCACTTATTGCTGGGAATCTACATTCACCTACCTAACCCAAATCAAGATGCCCTTAAGGTCACAAATGATGGATACCCATCTACAGGATCAACTAAAACCGTAAACCTTCATTGTTGCAACCAAATATTCAAATACTTTCCAACAAAAAGCAGTCACAAACAAGTCATAAAATGGTTAGTTAACTTTAGAATTAACAATTTTATTTCATTTTTTGAAGTTAGTATATAGTAAGATTTTTACAAAATAATGTACATTTTTACTTGAAATTTCTTCAGTGCGGCCTTGTTAGATTACAGCCTTCCGACATGAAAAGGTTCCCCACCTCTGTATTAGTATATCTCTCGTGAATTTGTTGTACAGAGGGTATTCAGAAAGTAATGTGGCGTTCCAATTACCCAGTTGTCTGCTGGCCATTGGCCAGTAAAACTTCTGTCAGTCCACTGAATTATTGACTTTACTGGCCCAGATGACTAGTAAGTTTTTTTTCTAAGTTGTCACAAGTTCAAAAATAAATTTATATTTCTTTTACCTCGCTGTACGGTTTTCTTTTCAGGCTGCAAACTAGTGATGGTTTCATGAAATGCTATTGGACAACAACTTTTTTTTTTTTATCCCTCATGATTTGTAAAGAGTGGAAAAAACAGCTAATACAGAAAGCCAGTTTAGTCTTTGTCTTGTAATGGCTACAGTCGTTTTTTATTACCTTTGCCTACCCTAGTGAATGTAGCTGACACTGACACCAGACACAAGCCAGCTTTTGTTATTGGCCCAAGAAAACACACTGGCATGGGAGGTCAATTGGATGTGTGAAGGTAATTTTTGCAAAGGAGTAATTAACATGAAACAGTTTTAAATGGGGGACTAAAACTAACTTCATGGGAAAGTAGCAGGGATGAGCAATAAGACTAAAAATAAGGAAAAGAAGCTAAATCCTAAACAATAAAACATTAAAAAAGGCTACTAATGTATAAGAATTTTTGTACCCTTGGAGTCTCCTTGTTCCTTTTTACTTAAAAACAGACCAGGAATGCACTCTTACTATGTTATATCACCAATCCATCGGGATCTAATTCTGGAAAATTCTTTGTCATGTCAGTTGCGCTTTCAAATTAGATGTTTCAAAAACAAATATTGGAGATAATTCCATTAAAATGGCACATTATTTTCTACTTATATTGTAAATGTCTGATTTTCTTTTTCTTTTTTTCATTTTTTGCGGGCCAGTGGGCGTTTTGGTGGACCAGTGGTTTGCAAATCCTAGTGGTCCACTGCGCCAGTAGAAGATTTATTTGTAATTCTAACACTGTAATGTCTCCGTTTTTATATACAAGTCTAGTGGCAAGGTACTAAATTGAAACAAAGCTCAGAATTTCTACTTTAATTCATATATTTTATTTTTCTACGTAGTCCCCCTGTGCTCAATACAGATACTCTAACATTTAACAAGTTTCTAAAACCCGTCTCTATAAAAAACATCAGGTTATTCTCAAAACCGTTTCCTCATAGTGGCTTGAACACCTTGATGTTTTCTATTTGTTTTAGAAACTTTGACACTTGTAAGAAAATGTATGGCAAATACTAACTGATGAAGATAAAATTTTACTCTTTTTATAGCAGTGGTCTCAAACTCGCGGGATGTGGCCCGCATGAATGATTACAAAATAATAGTAAATCATCCTTTTTTCAAGTATATTTTAATATATTAAATATAATATAAACATAGTAATACTTAGCAGAGCCATCCTCTTTATAAGTAATAAGTTTTTATCGATTTGAGAGATGAAATGAAGATGTTACTTGAAAGTAAAGATCAAGATGTCTTGCTTTTTGATGATCCAAAGTTGTTACATGATCTGGCATTCAGCACAGATATAACTGGATACTTAATCGATTTGAATATCAAACTACAAAGCCAAAATAAGCTGGTCACTGATATTATTGATAATGTTAACGCATTTCAGAGGAAGCTTCAGCTTTGGGGGAAGGTCAGCTCAGAGTAGGAAATCTTGCTTACTTTTCCATTTTAAAAGCTTCAGCTGAAGAAATCAACTTTGGTGAATTTTCTACGAAAATAGCTATGTTAAAAGAGGATTTCAACAGGCGGTTTGAATGTTTCAAAGACGTGGAAAATATTTTCAATATATTCAAGTCTCCATTTTCCCCTATTGGTGACAACGCACCTGAAGAACTTCAGCTTGAATGAATAGACTTTCAATGTGCCTCTTTCTTAAAAGAAAAATTCAACAGCTACATTCTAACAGAGTTTTACCAGTTAGTTTCAACGGACAAGTACGTAAACATTGATAATCTAACTGCACGGGTTCTGTCTATGTTCGGAAAAACATACTCATGTGAACAGTTGTTTTCAAGAATGAACCAAGTAAAATATATTGAAAGGAATAGATTAAGTGACAGTCACTTATGCTCACTTTTAAACGTAGCATGTTCAAAGGACATTATTCTAAATATTGATAAGTTAGTGACAGAAAACTGAGGCCAAGTTTCTGGTCAGAACATGTTATATTTTGTTTACCATGTACCATGCTCAGTTGGTAAAATGTAATTGTTTTAAGATTTAATTGAAAATAATTGCTATATGGAAGTGATTGTTTTTGGTGATTGATAAAGCATTTGTTTTTACTATTTATCAATAATTAGAAATAATATTCTAATCTAGTGCTAAGCCATTGGAGTAGTTTCGTAAAGTTGGTATTTATTCATAAAAAAATTATTAGTATTCATGCGACCCCTTAAGTTTCTTCAAAACTGGAAAGTGGCCCTTCCAAAGGTCAGAGTTGGGAACCATTGGTTTATAGTGATGTCAACTCAACTATTTTTTCATTGCTGCCATACATTCATAACTCTGTTTTATTTTTGGACTATACTAGTATGAAAATTTCTAAGAAGCAGCACAAGCTGGTGCTGTGTAGTACAGTAGTTAGATTACTGGCATTTTATGTAGTTGTGTTAATATGTGAAGTACAGACCGCATTAGAAGTTGAGGAGAAGTGGCTGATTATCTGATTAATGAAAGGTAGAAAATTTGACAGATTTCTTTGTCCTTGAGATATCAGCTGTGAACTTTCATTGCAGAGGATCAAGTCCAGTAAAGCATGTTGTAGTGGTTTTTAATTAGTTATTCCGTATAGGATAAGAAATTTTTTCTTACAGCTGTTATACTCTAAAGGTGTACAGGGTGATTCAGAATAACTGTTCAATAATTTGCAGGGAGGTCAGGAACACAAAGCCAAGCAATAATAACATAGGAACATGGGGTCGCAAATGCAAAACAGAGGCACTACACGGTCACAAAGACAGAGACAGTTATCACAACATTAGATGAGCAAAATGATTTAATTCTAAGGCTACAAAAAATAAGACATGATTTTAACAGACTTTCGGACAATAATTAACATTTCACAGTACCTTTACAGGAGGAAGTGTTCGAAGTTGCGGCCTTGCGCAGTAACACACGCTTCACAGCGACAGCGCATGTGTTTTCAACACGATGGAGCTCCTGCACATATCTCCAGCAATGTTCGCCAGTATCTGGACGCAACATTTCCACGGCGATGGATTGGTCGCGGTGGACCCATTCCATGGCCACCCTGTTCACCTGATCTGTCCCCATTGACTTTTTTTTTGTGGGGTTATTTGAAAGGTATGCTGTATGATACCCCTGTTGATTCCGACATGGGCCTGGTGGCAGGAATCGTTTCAGCAGCTGGAGTTGTTAGTGATACACCAGGCATGTTCGCCCACATCCGCCGGTCAATGCGCCGTCGCTGTGAAGTGTGTGTTACTGCGCAAGGCCGCAACTTCGAATACTTCCTGTAAAGGTACTGTGAAATGTTAATTGCTGTCCAAAAGTCTGTTAAAATCATGTCTTATTTTTTGTAACCTTAGAATTAAATCATTTTGCTCATCTAACGTTGTGATAACTGTCTCTGTCTTTGTGACCGTGTAGCGCCTCTGTTTTGCATTTGCGACCCCATGTTCCTATGTTATTATTGCTCGGCTTTTTTGTTCCTGACTTTCTTGCAAATTATTGAATAGTTATTCTGAATCACCCTGTAGACTACACTACAAATGGGCCTAGTACTTAGTAGAATAATGCTTTTAAGTTGGCCATCAGTTTTGCAGAAGTGACCTGCACAAGGTATAAAAATTTCTTAAGAACCAGTGCATTTATTTGTAAGTGGGTGGGAAAGGTACGTGTTTTTATGATAAGTGTCACTTCAGTTTGAAAACACTTCTCACTCATAATATCTATTCATGTGAATTTACCAGATTTATGTAAAAATTATTGACACATTCATTAACTTTTTGTTGTTGTTGTTGTTGTTCAGCTTGTTGATGCCACTGTTGAGATAGCAAATAAAGTTGGAGCAGCTGAAATCATTCATAGAATTGTTGATGATTTAAAAGATGAAAATGAACAGTATCGTAGAATGGTGATGGAAACGATCGAGAAAATCATGGGAAATCTTGGTGCTACAGATGTTGACTCAAGACTAGAAGAGCAGTTAATTGATGGTATTTTGTATGCATTCCAAGAACAAACTACAGAGGTAAGCTTAGATTGATTTTCTTGTTCAGAATTTCCACTTCATCTGAAGAGCTTCTTGTAATTAGTTTTGTAGGTATTGTTGTGATGTGCACAAATGTGTTTCACCCTGACTAACTTTTTAATCATTCAAATTTACAAAGTGGGCCAACCTCCTTAGAGAAAGCTGTCTCATACATCTGGCAATTTTCCGACCACCTCTTTGGTGAAAACAGTCTGGGATTTCTCCAACCTCCTCCTTGGTGAAAACAGTCTCATAGATCTGAGATTTCTCCAACCTCCTCCTTGGTGAAAACAGTCTCATAGATCTGAGATTTCTCCAACCTCCGCTTTAGTAAAAGCAGTCTCATGCATCTGAGATTTCTCCAACATCCTCCTTGGTGCAAAGCAGTCTCTACATTAGTTTTCTCCAGTCTCCTTGGTGAAAGCAGTCTCATACATCTGAGATTTCTCAAATCACTTCCTTGATAAAAGCAGTCTCATGCATCTGAGATTTCTCCAACATCCTCCTTGGTGCAAGCATTCTCTACATCAGTTTTCTCCAGTCTCCTTGGTGAAAGCAGTCTCATACATCCGAGATTTCTCAAACCATTTCCTTGGTAAAAGCAGTCTCATACATCTGAGATTTCTCTGACCACCTCCTTGATGAAAGTAGTCTCATATATCTGAGATTTCTCCAACCACCACCTTAGTGTAAAGCAGTCTCATACATCTGACATTTCTTTAACCTCCTCCTTAAATCAGTTTCGTGTACTTGAGATTTCTCTAACCTGCTCTTTAGTGAAACATACATGGGATTCTTCTGTGAATTCATGAAATTCCACTTTTTTGGTCCATATTTTGGCCATTCTTGAGATCAGTGCAAAACTGAATAGATGTCTGGGACATTGGTGGGGAGGAGGTCGTTATCTGTGTGGGGACAGTATTTTATCTTTCAAAACTTTCAAAAATGGAAAGGCAAGCAGAATGAAAGTTTTCCCATTAACCATATTTTTTTCTTGCAATGTTTCCTCTGTCCAGTATTATTAAATACCATTTTACTGCATAAATTTTTGTATTTCAGCTTGAGACTGAAGACAATAATTTCCAAAAATGGAATACAGATAGCGCAGGAATTTCCCTGTAATCTTCAGGCATGATATTTTTCTGTGGGTTAGGGAATTCCACCTTTACTGTAATCATTTGTTTAATTCTCAAGATAGATGCACAACTGAACAGAAATTTTGAGGGTATTGGTAGTGGTGGGGTCATTTTCCATTTGCGAACAGAATTTAATCTTTTGAAAACCAAAGGTAGACAGAAGGAATACATCCCAGTATTGATGTTAAATGTAATTTTATTCCATAAATATTTGTATTTCAGCTTAAAAATAGGGGGAAATTCAGAAAACGGAAAGCAAAATAAAGATTTATCACATAATAATTTTTTTACGCAGTGTTCCTACTCTCCCTTGTGTTGTTGTTAAATGTTATCTTCCCCCCATAAATATTTGCATTTAAGCTTGATAAGGGAGTGAAAAATTTCTTAAAGCAGAAACATTAGAAATTTTAAGAATTGATGCATGGTGTTAAAATTATTCATGCTCTCAAAGTTAACACCATTTATCTAAAATGGTGAAAGCTTTGATATCACTCATTCATGATTCTCGTGCTGAAAGTTCTTTCAGCATGATGGATGAAATTATAGTCATCTGAGGCACAGAAAAGAAAGGAAAGCAACAATGAAAAGATGGGAAGGGAAAGATATCAGCAGAAAGAAAAATTAAACAATGGATGCTATGCAGTTGCAGAGGCAACAAATGACAAATATGACTGTGGAACCTGCCGAGAAGAAAGCAAGGCTTGCTAGGATGAGAAAACTTGAGCTGATGTTCTAGAAAGTACAACAAAACAAAATTGTGTTTGAAACAGTGTGTTTTACACAAAGTGATCATTGAATTATGACCACCCCTGTCAAAAGTGGATGCAGCTTTTCGACCACGTGATTTCCGAGATGGCGCGATTAGTCGACCAATGTAACATATATAAGATGTGAGTGGAGCAGTAGGTAGTGAACTTTGGAGAGTGGTGGGTAAACAGAAGGATTTATCGGACTTTGCCGAAGGGCAGATTGTGGGTGATTGGATAGCGGGTGCCTTGATTTCCCAAATAGCTGAACTGGTGGATTGTTCACGAGCTGCCATAGTTGAAGTGTATCAGGACTGGCATGAAAAAGATCAAACGGCGACCTGTAGGCAAAACTGCACAGGTCAGTGAAAGGTTGAGGTGAGCGCCGGGTCTGATGACTCGTACAGTCCAACAGATGCAGTACTATTCAACAGTTGACTCCCCAGTACAACAGAGGTCAACCTAGTACAATGTGTGCCATGATCATGCGTTGTATGTATGGGTCATAACGGCAGACGACGTCCTCTCCTAACCACTGTTCATCGGCGTAAAAGACTTGTCTGGTGCAAAGATCGTGCAAGTTGGTGGAGGCAGTTGTATGGTGTGTGTGTGTGTGGATGGGGGGGGTGGCATGTTTACCTGGCAGGAGCTTAGACCCCTGCTGCATGTGGAACAATCTATGGCCTGAGTTGTACAAACTCAGGCCATAGATTGTTATAGATTGTGATAGACAAAGTCGTCATTCTTTCCACGTTTTTCTTTAATTAACACACAGCAACCGAAAAATTGTGTTTCAACACCACTGTGATCGAACCCCAGATCTCTCGATAACTAGCCGAGTGTGTTCACTTTACATTACAGTGCCAACAGTCCATGGTGCTATATGTGTTTATCTGTCAGCATCTGACTTCACAAATCTGTAGGGATAGGCTCAGCAACTGAGACGTCCATCTGGTGGGGTTTAATGGCACAAGGTATTTAATTATAGCTAATAAATCCAAAGGGCGAGAGAAATGGTTAAAATCTTCCAAATACATGGAGACAATGTAAATAGACAAAGTCATTGCTCTTTCCACACTTTTCTTTAATTAACACACAGCAACTGAAAAATGGTATTTTGACACTGCTGGGATCGCACCCCAGATCTCTCGATAACTAGCCGAGTGTGTTCGCTTTACGCTAAGGTGCCAACAATCCATGGCGCTATGTGTGTTTATCTGTCAGCATCTGACTTCACGAGTCCGTAGGGATGGGCTCAGCAACTGAGGCGTCTATCTGGTGGAGCTTAACAGCACAAGCTATTTAATTATAGCTAACAATTTTTCGGTTGCTGTGTGTTAATTAAAGAAAAACGTGGAAAGAATGATGACTTTGTCTATTTACATTGTCCCACGTATTTGGAAGATTTTCAACAGAAAACTTGCTGCAAATCCACAAAGCACATACAATGATAACAATAAATAAGATAATTTAAAGAAAAATTAGTAAAACAATAAATAATTATTAGAACATTACACATTCCAGTTAGGGCAAAATAAGTATATTACAACTGAATGTGCAGCAATGCGCTTGAAATAAACACACATTGCTTCACATTATTACGGCAATGGGTATTGTACAACATTTTTTTTAGTTGCACGACATTGCTGTACCACATGATATATTATTAAAACAACCAATCACTTAACCGAAAGATCATGGTCCTCTTATTCCTTCCTTTAACACTTCTAGCACGTCCCTCATCATCATGCAAATCCGCTGGCCTTCAAAGGTTGAAAATCCTTGCCGATGAGATTCATTCTTTCAGGGATGAAACATCGTATTTTCCTTTCCTTTCCTTTTTTTTTTTACTGGACAAAAAACGCAGGTTTCCCTCTGCCATATGATACGTAACCATAGCTCGTCATTTCCATAAAAACCTCACAAAACATACACACCATACCACTCATTCATACATTCAGTTAAAAACACCATTATGTACATAATTACACTATTTACATTCCCAGGCAGTTAAACCTTTGTCAACAGTGACTAAAAAAGTGCTCCATCCGTTTCAAAACTCCGTGCTAACCCTACTGCAAGTGTCAACCTCATTCAGCCCGTCATACACGATCCTCTAGCGCTTTCAACAGGCAACTGTCATCATCAGGAAGCAGATGTGTCTCACCTGCCCACCACAGCTCAAGTGAGCAGAGCTATGGAGGTTCGGGCTCCAGTCGCAATCTCTGCATCTTTGTGTCTCTGGCGCCATCTATCTTTGGCATATATAGGCAGCACCAAGAACAAATTAAAGTATAGATTGAGCCAGCATATAAGTAATTGGAATAAAAAGAAGCTAAGACTGCATTAACCCAATACTGTCTGGAAAATCACCAATGTCCAAGGTTTGAAGATATTAAAATTATTAAGAGCTGTAAAAACGAAAGGCAGTTGAGAATTGCAGAATCAGTGTTAATTGAAAAAAAACAGATCAAGATTATGCAACATTAATGAGCCTAGCAACTTAAACGAACAATGGAAGGCCTTAATAAAAATTGAACAACAGCTTAGAGGGGAATAAAAGAAAAGATAGCAGCAATGACAATAGATGGCGCCAGAGACACAAAGATGCAGAGATTGCGACTGGAGCCCGAACCTCAATAGCTCTGCTCACTTGAGCTGTGGTGGGCAGGTGAGACACATCTGCTTCCTGATGATGACAGTTGCCTGTTGAAAGCGCTAGAGGATCGTGTATGACGGGCTGAATGAGGTTGACACCTGCAGTAGGGTTAGCACGGAGTTTTGAAACGGATGGAGCACTTTTTTAGTCACTGTTGACAAAGGTTTAACTGCCTGGGAATGTAAATAGTGTAATTATGTACATAATGTTTTTAACTGAATGTATGAATGAGTGGTATGGTTTGTATGTTTTGTGAAGTTTTTATGGAGATGACGAGCTATGGTTATGTATCATATGGCAGAGGGAAACCTGCGTTTTTTGTCCAGTTAAAAAAAAAAAAGGAAAATACGTTTCATCCCCGAAAGAATGAATCTCATCGGCCAGGATTTTCAACCTTTGAAGGCCAGCGGATTTGCATGATGATGATGGACGTGCTAGAAGTGTTAAAGGAATAAAAGGACCATGATCTTTCGGGTAAGTGATTGGTTGTGTTAATAATATATCATTAATGAATTGCACGTAAATATGCACACGTTGCTGGTGTTTTAATACCTTGAAAGTGCAAATATTACTATTGCTGCACATGTTGTACACTTGTGCAGCAATGTGTGCACAGCTAAATGTGCAGTCCAGTATTTTAATATTTTGGCAAAATATTAAAATTTTGGACTGTGAACCTATTAAAAACAAGGTTTAAAACTCAGGCTTTACGCGACAATAACACATAAACATATAAAATGAGCGAAACACACAATCACATATGGTAAAAGGTTTGTTTAGCTGTAGCTTTCGGTCATCCTATGACCTTGATAACCTGCGATCAACTGGATGGATATCTCTTCTAAAATCTGGCAACATTTCCAACACCCCAACTTCAAATTTTAGTTCTGGCAACCAGCCCATCCAGTTGACCGCGGGTGATCAATGTCCTAGGATGACCGAAAGCTACCGCTAAATGAACCTTTTAACCATACGTGACTGTGTGTTTTGCTCATTTTATATGTTCATAAAAACAAGAGACTAATTAAAGAAAGTTTTTATATCCAGCAGAAAAAAAGTTCCAATCAATGAACCTTAAAAAATTATAAATAGCATTTTCAACAAGTTAATTCAAAAATATAAGGCTTACAAAATACATAAGGAAATTATTTTAATTTAATGACTGGCAACTGCAAGAGGAACCTGGCAATAAAATTGAAATTATTTCCGTGTAAATGAAACTTTTGATACAGTTCTATACACTGAGAACAATCCTTGATAAAATCTAGAAGAAATGTCTGTGAAAACAAAAGAACCCAGAAGATGGGAAAAATAATTGAAAAATTTTCAAGTTTAAAACAGAATTAAGTATATTAATCTGAGTAAAGCCTTGAGCCAGTGTTTTAATTGCTGTAAATAACAGTTTTGTTTTTCAATCGAGAAGCAAAATCTATCTGCAAAATCTCCTAATAATTTTGAAACACTTTGCATAAGCACATATGTCTATATTTTGCAACTCTGTGTATGACTGGTGCCCACTATCATGAATTGCTTGCTGACTCTGCACACCCAGCAATAATGCACTTTTTTCCGAGTGACGACAGTGTCTTCCAAGACAACTTTGTGCCAAAACACAGGTCCAGTGTTGTGCGGGAATGGTTTGAAGAACACAGTTTAAACTTCCAGCATATCGATTGGCCTCCGAATTTCCCCTACATCAATCCCATAGAGCACTTGTGAGGTACTACGGAAATGGCATATTAGGTGCCTGGATACACGAATTGCCTGCACTGAAAACCGCATGACACACAGCTTGGCTGTCCATTCCTCCCAACTACTTCCAAGAACTTATTCAATTAATACCACTTCGGATAGCTGTTGTACTGAGGGCAAAAGGAGAGCCTATGAAGTATTAGGCAGGTGGTCATAATTCAGTGATCACTCAGTGTAAAATGATTTTATTTTGTTTAGAATTCAGTAATTTTATATTGCGAGTACAGTGATCTGCTCCACTTTAATATTTACATAAATAAATTACAGTCAACAAATCAATCTTGCTCATGCTGCATTATGTTCACACTTTTGTGCCACACGTTCTGATTTTTCACATGGTTAAAAAGTTCCAACTTGTTGGTATCAAATCGAATCTCACCATCACAAAACTTAGCCTACAGGACAAAGTCAAAGTGTTTTTGGTTTGTACAAAATTCCTATTTCCATTTCAGTTGGTACCACAGTTTACATCAGCATCACATTTCACGGCATTGCTAAATGTCTGGCTGAGCACAAAAAGGGCATTCCCCAATGTAGACCTAATTCTTCCTTTGCTTTGCTGACTCTGTCAGACACTCCAGCAGTGCCTCTTTGGAAAAATATTGAGAAAATTGCTCTTTTTGTCAACAAAAATGTTCTCCATTTTAACGCATGAGAGCATATCTATCTCTTCAAACTGCAAGACCAACAGATATCCCATCATTTAGAAATGACCCCTATCCTTTGGGAACAACTGTAATGAAAAAATTTGAAATTCAAATCTGGCATCCTGCTAAGCTGGGTTTGAAAGGCTTCTGTCTTTCTAAAATTTCTTAACATAATGTACAGGGGATTAAGATAAGCTAGATCAAAAGGCTTCTGTGTTTCTAAAATTTCTTAACATAACTATAACCTACATTTATCTGCTATGTATGTATTGTGTACTTCTGATTTCTGTAAAAAAGTGCCCTCCTCCTCCAAGACAAAGCACTGAGTCACCTCCCAGATTGTGAAGACTGCCATACAGACTGCAGGATTCAAGTTGCTTCAGCACCTTCCCTATTGTTCACACCTCACCCCTTGTGACTTATTTCTTTTTCAAGCTGAAGGAAAACCACCTTGGAAAGCAGTGTGCCTCTGACTTTCGAGATGGTGGCAGTAATGGGTGTAGGGTAGAGCTTTTCTATTGGGATCAAGGTGCTAAATCATTGTTGGGAAGCATTTGTTGCAGTGCCTGGGAGCCACATTGAAAAACAAAAAAAGGTATATAAATGACACAGTTTTTCACATGCAATAGCAAATAAACTTTTTAAATGGCCCTTGTAAATACCCCTGACTTGTTCCAACACCTCTGCTTGATTAATATCTTTAACTTAAAGTAGAACTAGTGATGACTTATGTGTCTTTCCTGCAGTTATGTATTGTAATGTTCAAATTAAATAATTGATCTAGTAATCTAATAATAATAATAATAATAATAATAATTGATCTATTATTGTTATAATAACTGATTAATAATATTGATGATAATTAATATTGATAACAATAATAATAAAAAATATTGATACTAATGCGATAATATTGCAATTGAAATTGATAATACTAAAATTGATATAATGATGTTGATAATATTGATTATAATAAAAAATAATATTGATACTAATGCAGTAATATTGGTAATGAAATTGATAATACTAACACTGATATAATGATGTTGATAATAATTGTGTAATAATATTGATATTAATAATTCATAGAGTAATAATGTTGATGATGATATTTTCAGACAGTTACAAAGCTAGACATGACAGGGTTATTGATAAGACCTAAGTTTTAATATTGGTTATTATGATATACTTGATTAGATTAATTATTATTATAATAATAATAATTGATCTCTTGATCTAATAATAATGCAGTTATGTGTTGTAATGTTCAAGTAAATAATTGATCTAGTGATCTAATAATAACAATAATTGATCTATTGATCTAATAATAACAATAATTGATCTATTGATCAATTATTGTTATAACTGATTAATAATATTGCTGATAATTGATATTGATAATAATAAATAATATTGATAGTAATGCGATAATATTGCTAATGAATCGATATAATATTGATAAAAATGCAATAATATTGGTAATGAAATTGATAATACTAACACTGATATAATGATGTTGATAATATTAATAATAATTGTGTAATAAGATTGATAATAGTAATTGATAGAGTAATAATGATGATGATAATATTTTCAGACAGTTACAAAGATAGACACGACAGGGTTATTGATAAGACCTAAGTTTTAATATTGGTTATGATGATATACTTGATTAGATTAATTATTATTATAATAATAATTGATCTCTTGATCTAATAATAATGCAGTTATGTGTTGTAATGTTCAAGTAAATAATTGATCTAGCTTTCTCATTCAATTTGTTGTAAAATATTATTTATTATATTTAAACCCTTTTTCTTATTTCTTCCCTAGGATATGGTTGTACTGAATGGTTTTGGAACCATCGTTAATGCATTAGATAAACGAGTAAAACCTTACCTACCACAGATCTGTGGAACAATTCTTTGGAGGCTAAACAACAAGTCTGCTAAGGTTCGACTCCAGGCTGCTGATCTGATTTCTCGAATTGCTGTAGTCATGAAAGCTTGCCAAGAAGAGAAGCTGATTGGTCACTTGGGTGTGGTGTTGTATGAGTATTTAGGAGAAGAGTATCCAGAAGTGCTTGGCTCCATCCTGGCTGCTATGAAAGCAATTGTCAATATTGTCGGTATGCAAAGAATGAGACCTCCAATAAAAGATTTGCTTCCAAGACTTGTTCCTATTTTAAAGAACAGGTGAGCATTTTTTTCCCGATCCTCACTTCTGAATTATAAAATTCCTTGAGTTTTTTTTTTTACTAAGCATTTTCATAATATTTAATTAAATGGTATATACACTATCTACCAACAAGTAATTGGACACATGTGATAGCAAAAGGAAATGATGATGATAATATTTTCAGACATTCACCTTCAATAGTTAGTGGAGCCTCCACGAGCAGCGATTACAGCTACGACCCTCCGGGGCATACTCTCAACCAGGCGTTGTACGACGGCTAGCAGTATTTTCTTCCACTCGGCTTGGAGAAGACAGGTCAGTTCCTTCACCGATTTCGGACAGTGGGGGCACCCCTTAAGTCGACGCTCCAACTCGTCCCAGAGGTGCTCGATAGGGTTAAGGTCCGGGTTCTGCGCAAGCCAGTCCATTCAATTTACCCCATTGTCACCATACCAAGCCTTGGTGGCCCTCGCAACATGACAGGTGGCATTGTCATCCTGAAAGTAACATGGGTCCACCCCGTAAAACTGCCACAATGTAGGAAGCGCATGGTCATCAAAAATGGTGTAGTAGGTCTCGGTGTTGAGTCTACCAGGAATTGCGACCAAGGGTCCCATGCCATACCAGGAGAAACACCCCCATAGCATAATTCCTCCGCCGCCGAACTTCACAGTTGGCACAATACATTCCGGCAGGAGGCATTCTCCAGGCAGACGCCAAACCCAGACCCTGCCATCCAAACAGTAGAGGGTGAACCTTGATTCGACGCTCCAGAGAACCTGTTTCCACTGTCGACGTTCTTTGCACCATGTTAGCCGAGCAGTGCTATTGTACTTGGTGAACAAAGGCTTGTGGGCGGCAGCACGGTATGATGACCGAGCAGATGGGCTTCCTTACGGATGGTATTCATTGAAAGAACACTCCCGGATGCTTGTTGAAACTCCTCGCGGATGTGGCTCGTCGATTTGGTGCGGTTCTTCCGAATTTCTCTGGCCAGCACCCATCAGTCTCTAACTCCCAGTTTTGTGGGTCGGCCGGGTCAGGGCACATTCCGACAGTCACCTCTCATCTTCCACTTGCCAATGATGTAGGCCACTGTCGATTTTGGGTACTTCAACTCGCTGGATATGTCACGTATGGATCGGCCATTTCTGTGATACCCGACGATTACATCTTTCTCGAAATCAGAGAGCTCCGAACTGCGTGGCATCTTGCATGCGACTGGTTGCGTTGTTGTTTCCCACACGATATTTAACGGCAGCGGCCGTGACGTGTATCAGGACCACAGATATCGTTGATTGCAGGGGTGTCCAATTACTTGTTGGTAGATAGTGTATTTCAAAATAAAAATTAAAATAAAAATTTCGAAATTTTTGAATAAATAAAATATATGCATTCTTACCACCCATTTGCAGCACTAAGTTCATTCCACGTCACATAGCAGTGACATAATTGTAACCAGTATAGAGTGTTTTTAGATGACACAAGCAATGTTTGTCAGGTCACTAGTACAAAACTCATTCAACTGTTCAAAGGATTCATTTTACAAGGGGCATTCTCTTCCATTAAAACTAGCAATTTAGTTGGCCTCCTTGGAAATAACAGGGCACCTTCATAGTCTCCCTGTTATTTCCAAATGTCTCCCCGTTGGCCATAAGATTTCATTATCGAAGTACTGTTATTTTCGGACTAAGAGCTGCATCAGCGTAAGGGCCGCAGGTGAGAAATTTTGCAATCTTGGAAGCAAAAGTTGCAGTAAGGGCCTCACCGGTATAAGGGCCACACCTGTGAAGTCGTGGTGCTGCTCAAAAAACAAAATTATCTTCCTTATTTTCATGAATTAACTCACACCCAACGTGATTATATGTATACTTCAATGGCTAATTCTGCAACTAAGTGTCTATCTGCTTTATATGCACTTATTTTTTCATACTGGCAAAAATTTTTATTTATACATTTTTTATTAATCATGCTAATGATGTTATTTGTTTGGCTTTATTAAATGCTCAAAACCATTTATGTAATCAATATAAATCACAGTTAATCTTAAGACTATTGCATTGCTCATAAAACCGCACAATTGTCTAAATTCCATTCAATGTGGGATGTCTGCTGTAGGATGGTTCTTTGTTCACCGCAATAGAATCCGTCTTAGAAGTAATAAACTTATAAATTATTGCTTGTAATGCTTTTGATTAATGTTTTCTTTAAAAATATGTTCCTTCTATGTTATGCTTTTATTTCTCATCTACAGATGTTTTTGTTGGAATGAAGTTGTGCGTCCTTTTACCAGCTGCCTTGCACTGTTTGCAAATCTGGCCGCCAACACTTCAAAACAGTGGTGCCGCTTTCTCTCTTTCAAGTGGTTTGACCTACTTTCATTTACTGCGCACTGAGCCTTCGCATTGAGCTCCGCTTTTATATGAATGGGAAAGCTCTCCCTTCTTTTCCAGCTGAAGCCTTCAACTTTCACTATCGTCAGTAAATAAAAAAAAAAAAAAAAATCGAAGCAAAACTCAGGAGCACAGAGCCAAGAAACACCTGTATCGCATGCCAGATGAACCAAGAAGAGTGAACAGAATTTGTCCTTCCGTCCCGCCAGTATTGTTTGGAATAGGTCTCTGCTAATGGAATCATCCTGGGGCAGGCTTTTGCATTGTTCATGTTCTTAAGCTTTTGTTCAGGGAAGCGCCCATCAAACCGGCCTTCCCACCCCAGTGAAAATCACTGTTCCTTACTGCATGCTGCAACTAATGAAAGAGATACGCTGGGCGCGCTATCCACAGAAGCCTCGGACGTCACGCTACTCGTCTGTGTGCTTATGTCTCCATTCCATCCCCCACTCCCCCATGCAAAGGGCATTTGAGTCAGGCATTCCTGTCCTCCCCCACTTTCCCTCCTAAACCAACATCAGGACAGCGGAGTTATAATTTAAATAGATATGTCTAACATATGAGTAGAAAGGAGGGAAAACATGATCACAGTCGAGTTTGTAAAAAAAAAAAGACGTGGTTTGGAAAAATTTACTAAGCATCTGCATGAAAAAAAAAGGGAGGGAAGAAACAGTCTTATGGAAAGCAAATTCGGCATAAGAGCCGCTTTGGCATAAGGGCCGCACACCCAAAAAATTTAACTTTTAGTAACGTAAGAGCCGCGGCTCTTAGCCCAAAAATTGTGGTACTCTCTGCCCTTGCAAGCGAGCAGTTTGGTTGGGCACCATGAATTCCTGCAGGTAGTCCACTTGTTATTTCCAAAATTCTTATTATACCATGGAGCTTGAACACAACAGTGCCTTACCTTATCTGGATGTTTTACTGAGTAAATTGCGTGACAACCACCTCTGTACCCAAGTCTACTATAAACCCATGGCCATCCTCAACCTGATGCTCCGCAGCTCGTTCTGTCTTGCAGAATACGAAACAGCTATCTTTTGTTCTTGAATTAGAAAAGCCTTCGTCATCTCCTCCAAAGCCTTTCTAGACAACACAAAATTGAAAGCATCATCGAATTGGATATTGATGCAGGATACTCACTGAATCAGGTACGTGACTTTTTCCAAAAAGCCGAAGTCAAACATTCTAATCTTTCTATGCCACAGCTTCGCTATGTGGGCTCAGTTCCCTACATATCAAATGTGTCTTACAAACTTAAGAATGCCTTCAAGAAGATGAACTATGGTGTCAGCATAAGGTCACCTTCATTTTTTATACTATACTAAAGAGAAATACTGACCAAACCACCCTTTTTCCAGTGAGGCAGGTGTTTATGTGAACCCCCTACAACAATATCTGGATAGCTCCAGATGATGGTACATTGGAATGACCAAGAATCAGAGGCAACGAGCATAAAAGGGACACAAAATATGGTAAAGTAACTGCGGCCCTATGCAAAGAAGTCAAAAATTCAAGTCCGCTACTCCTGTATGGGTTGATGTAAAGAAATTAGCTATCCACTCTATCCCTAAATTTACAGCCATTGAAGAAACCTTGGAGATCATTACCAACATTAACGCTTGTAATGATAGCATCTCTCTGGAGTTGCCATGAATTTGGAACTAGTTCTTCAAGAAGCACCTTTTCCCCACTAGGATGCCGTGTGTACAAACAGCATGATGTCTCGTGTCTTTAAATGAATATTATTACCTTGTATCTGTTTGTCAAGTCATCACGTTCAAATTGTTGAAGCGTTCTATTACTCAAATTGCAATTTCTGTCTGTCTTCCTTGAAAAAGCTATCTGGTTGATGTGACTGATTTTTATTGTACACCAATAAATTCAGATTACTAGTATAGTTATACTATTTTTCTATGTGAATTCATTATGAGAGCACTCTCTGCCATTGGAAACAGTAATTTAGTTGAGTTTTAGGGGCCCTTACATACAGGTGGTCATCCTATGTTACTTCCAAAATTTTCCCCCACTGTAGCACCTTTATACTCCCCAAAATCCCTGGAGCAGTGAACCAGATGATCTAACTGTAATAAATGTAAACAATGTTGTGAATAATGAATTTTTCTACCCAAAGTATTTACATTTGTACTACAAAAGGCCAAACACTTGACATTAAGTTTTTGCTGATAATTTGGCTTGCATTTTGCAGAACAATATTCAAGTGCAAAATTCCTTTTATTTTTTTATACCAATGTATATTAGAAAAGTGTGACAGACACTAAAATTTATTCTACTAGATGAACTCTGACACTATATGCCGGTTACTGAAAATTGCTGTAAAAAAATCATGTTGGATATTTATAGCTATTTCCAGAAGGTGACATATCAGTGTATACCTAAGTAATCTTTTACCTGAGACTACCTGGGACTTGCTCCTGATTCTGTTGTTTCTGGAGCCACTATTTCACCAATTATTATTATTTTTTTTTTTTTTGCTACTTTTGATGTTACGTAGCCACTAATATTTAATTGCATGAATAATGAATTTATCTGATGTTATGGCTATTCATTGATTCACAAAGTACCATTTTCATTAAGAATTGGAATGTGATTTATAATTTGTCATATTTGTTAACAGTGGTTAAGTTGTCCTAGTTATGTTGGGCAAACTAAAAATATCTTGAGCTTGGTCTTCAGAACAAAAACCATTGCATCCATCTCAACAGAGCCTTTACTGTTTTTCAAGTACTCCTTTTTCAGCATCTGTGCAAAGTTGCAGATGATTACACCAATTCTGCAACACTGTGGTACCCAGTGGCGGCTTGTGGGTTATTCAAATGGGGGTTCACAATACATAAATTGTAAAAATTAAATTTTCAGTTACGACATAATGTACAGGTTAAAATACATTTCTGTTTCTACTAGTAAAAAAAAAGCAATGCAACTAAAGGAAAAAAACAAGCACTCATATGTAGAAAAACTAACATTCGACTTTGTACGAAGGAAGATTCTATTACAATAGTGCTTACAATTTACTACAAAGGTAAACATTCAAAGGGAATGTTGCTTACTCAAGTGCAATTTTTGTAAACTAAGTCAATCGTCTGTCTCTTTTTGAGGCAAACAAATCAATAACATTTTTGTTGAATTTAGGTATGCCATTTATCATGTTTTTTTCAATTGAGAGCATAGCTAGAGCACTTAGTCTGTCCTCACTCATGATGCTTCTTAAAAATGTCTTAACTCGTTTTAAAGTTGATAAGCATCTCTCGGCCTCAGCAGTTGTCATTGGAATAGTAGAAATAATTTGCAACAGTTTGTAAGTCTCCGAGAACGTAGTTTGCCATTGGAATAGTAGAAATAATTAGCGACAGTTTGTAGGTCTCTGAGAACGTAGTTTGTCATTGGAATTGTAGAAATAATTAGCAACAGTTTGTAGGTCTCCGAGAACGTAGTTTGTCATTGGAATAGTAGAAATAATTAGCAACAGTTTGTAGGTCTCCGAGAACGTAGTTTGTCATTGGAATAGTAGAAATAATTAGCAAAAGTTTGTAGGTCTCTGAGAACATAGTTTGTCATTGGAATAGTAGAAATAATTAGCAATAGTTTGTAGGTCTCAGAGAACGTAGTTTGTCATTGGAATAGTAGAAATAATTAGCAACAGTTTGTAGGTCTCCGAGAACGTAGTTTGTCATTGGAATAGTAGAAATAATTAGCAACAGTTTGTAGGTCTCTGAGAACGTAGTTTGTCATTGGAATAGTAGAAATAATTAGCAACTGTTTGTAGGTCTCCGAGAACATAGTTTGTCATTGGAATAGTAGAAATAATTAGCAACAGTTTGTAGGTCTCTGAGAGCATAGTTTGTCATTGGAATAGTAGAAATAATTAGCAACAGTTTGTAGGTCTCCGAGAACGTAGTGTGCAAGTTATTTTCTGTAACGAACTGTAGAAGACTAATTGCACCATTCATATTTCTCAAATCTGGTCTTCTGTAAATTACTCTTAGTTCAGTTTTCAGGCGATCCTTCTGTAACATGGGATAAACATCTGTTGTTTGCTCAACAAGCTGATCTGAAAACTTTTTCTCGTACTCCTGAAAATTTTCAGCTTGGAGAAGAGAAACAGCAGAGTAGTGAGTTATAAAAAATCTATCTTTTACTTGATTCGTGATAATATCACATATCTCTTTAGCTGCCACAGTTTAATTTATGTAAATATTTTCTCTCTTCCTTTTCTTTGATGTTTCCTCTGTTTATGATATTTTCATGGTCACTGTGTCCATTCTTTTCCTTTCTTTTTCCATTAACTGCTGGAAAGTGTTTACATGCTTTTGAATGAGTGATCAGTTAGTGTTTTCTGAAGCTGGTTGTATAACACATCCACATGTGGCATAATATTGTGAAAAACTAAGCCAAAACACAAATACCAAGTTTTCCAACATATGCTGAATAGCTCCTGCTTGATTTATTGCTACAGCTTGTTTCGATGATGACTATATTTTTTCCATTCATTCAATTAACTTTTCCCTGTATTCATATACTGTATTGACGGTGTTTGACTCTTGAAATTCCACCTGGTGGCTGAACCATGAGGTATCCTTTTCCCTAACAGTTTCATGTAGAATAGCAATCCTCTGTGGAGAGTTACTGAAAAAGTTAGTAATGTCACTTAGGTTGGAAAAAAATACTCGAACTTGTTGATTCTGACTGTTTGATTGGCCGACAATCAAATTGAGCTGATGTGCATAGCAATGCACAAAATGTGCGTTCTTATAGATACATTTAATAATAGCCTGAACACCTGCGTGGTGACCACTCATCACGTTTGTACCGTCATAGCTCTGGGATATCAATTTCTCAGCTTTGTCTACAACTTTTTCCAGACTAGCTTGAATACATCCAGCGATAGATTCTGCATTATGTCCAGGGGTATTAGTGAATTCCCAGAATCTCTCAACTGGTTGTCCGTTACCTAAAATGTATCGAAAAACGACAACCCAATTGGGAAGCAGATGAAACATCAGTAGTTTCATCTGCTATCACTGCTACAAAACTTGCTCTTGAGATTTCATTTTTTATGTGGTTCTGACAAACAGTGAGCATACAGTCTAATAAATCGTTTTGAATTTTTTTTTTTTTTTTCATGTTCCTTTAAAAACAGTGGCATTAGTGAGATGGTCTTTTAGAGATGCATCAAGTTCTGCTGAGAAGTTTATAAGACCTCTGAAAACGCCTGGATTTAATGAATCATCGCATTCATGGTGTCTTCGAAGTGCGAGCTGAAATGCGCCACAAAACAGAATACAGTCAATAATTTTGGAAAGAACATAACAATTTTTGGTTACTTGCTCATTGTGTTTTTTAACATTCGAACGAAATGCACTGTCAAGCTTTTGGCGAATCTCAACCTTTCTCAGCAAACTAAACTCTAATGTGGAGTTTAAATGTGATTGGGAGCAGTGAAGTTTATTTATTTTATGAGTTAGATGTGATAAATCACCAACACTGTAACTCACCCAACTTGAATCACCACTTTGTTTTGCAAACAGAAGACAGTGAAAACAAATGAACCTGTTAGTTAATTCACATCCACAGATCCATGGATATTTCGCATATAAGTCGGGTTTGAATTCCCTTTTGAAATCTCTAATTTTACATTTTGTCACCTGAATCAGCTTAAGCCTAGGTGTTGGCCTGAGCATTTTAATTTCAATTTTTCTTTCCAGTGGCAACGTTGAAAAATGTAATTGCTTTAGCTCAGAAACACTGATTTTACTAAGTGTCATCGTAACTGTTTACACATGTTCTTGCACACAACAATAAAACTAACCTATAAAAACTAATAAACAGATTAATAACTGATAAACAACTACACTAACCACTTGTTGCCGCAAACCAAGGGAGAATCCCGACAAATAACAAACGGCCAATCCATCTGCGTGAGCTCCCGCACACTGAAGACTGTGCAAATTGAAAGCTAATGAGCGCCACTTATTCCTCGCACATGTGCCTCCTCTTCCCGCCGGACAAACTGGTTTTCAAGTAGTTTCTTCTATCGTATGTGCGATCGACGTAAGGCCAGCCGATCTGTGCTGCTAACTTTCAAATTTTATACCATTACAGTCACGTCATGCCAGGGTATTTAATGGGGAGGGCTCTTCCTGAAATTGGCAAACCCTGGAAATGTGTTTACTCTTTTATTTTATTTAACTTGTTATATTTTAATTTCTTTCTTTCGTTTTCTCTTTTTCTGTTTTGGGGGTTCATGTGCACCAAAAGAGGAGCCGCCACTGGTGGTACCCCTATTGGAGAATAAATATCCTGCAACTCTGATTGAGCACACTTTGTGCAAGGTCTAGCATCTATGTAAAAGACTGTCCAGCAAGTTCCTTTCTAATTTTTGGAAACAACAAGAAAATTCCATGGCCTGAGCTCAACTGAATATGCAGGATGGTGTAGCTGTTTTATTTTTCCTGTTCCAAATTTGCTGAGTTTTGTGAGAACCGGTATTGTCATGAATAGGAACCCATAATACACTAACCAATGTTGGTGTAGTATTGGCCATTTATGGTAATTCCTTCTTTTTTCCGGTGAAGTGTCCATGACTAGCACTCTTTGGAAATTGAAAAAAAAAAAAAAAAAAAAAAAATGTGGACAACCTCTTCCTTGAACTAAAGCTCTGTTGGAGGATTTGGGAATGTGGTTCATTTTCTGCAACCCAGACATATGTAGCACTCTTTCTGGGAATTGTATAAAAATATAAATAAAACCACGTTCCATCACCTGTGACAATGTCTGTTAACAGTTTACAGCTGCTAGGTTCAAACAATTGAGGTCTTTGACAGTGGTGACACCAGCAGTTCAAAGCTGAGAGGGGCAGAATATTTTGAAATGCTTGGCTGAAGTTTTGCCAAAACAAATCCATTTTATATAGATTTAACCTGACCCTGGCAATGCTGTCCCATTGACAGAAAAACAAAAGCAAAACAAAAAACAGGTACTTGTAGTATTTATTCAGTGTATAAAGTACTGAGAGTCATGGACACAAACCTCTCTACTCTCCCAGACATTCGCTCAGATGATTCCCTCCATTTCACAGAGTAGTGTGCACCACTGAATTTAACTGAATATTAATTTTATATAACAAAATTTCTGAGAAATATTTCAACATTCACAGACTAGTGCGCACCATTGAATTTAACCGGAAATTCATCTTCAGTAACAAAATTATTGAGAAACATTTCAACATTCACAGAATAGTGTGCACTATTGAATTTAACCAAAAATTCATTTCATATAACAAAATGCGTGAGAAATATTTCAGCATTCCTTTCTGGCTATGGTTAACAGTCAGTGATCATCCTTACAGTGTGTTTCAGACTTTAAGAAGAGAGATAACAGGAAAACATTTTAGCATTTGTTTGTTGATTTGCTTGTGTGCAAACCTACAGAGTTTTTCCTACACCCTTAGATGTATTCACTGCAATGCCGTGGGCAAAATAAATTTTTCCCATCATATTTCATAAATCCAAAAAATTCAAATATGCTTATCCAAGTTTCCAAACATTTTATATGGCTGCACTCACCATATATTTGAACTGCTTAAATATTTTGGGAAGGCTAGGGTGGGGGGGGGGGCTCTAAGAAAAGTTTGGTGTGCTGAAGTTCACTCTAGACCACCCATAGCGTGCCTGGTCTCTGAAGCTGTGGAGTCTCCTGAATTTGTTCATCCCACCCGTAACTGTGTTAGATACATGATGATGAAACAGGAGGCGGAGTGGATTCCTGTATGTTGGGATTAGACTATGAAGGCAGACAATGATCCAGAATTTTTTTTTAAAATCATAATTCATGATGAATCCTAGTTCTTTCCATAAATGACTCCAAAACAAAAAGAGCAGCATGGGTTGGAGAACATTTGTCAAAGTCAAAGGAACTCTGTGTCCAAGTCTTAAACTAAAACATTTTTTTTTCTCACTTGATTGACAACAAGTTGTGCACAAAGAGTTTCTATGGGAAGAACAAACAGTTAAATTTGTTCTAACAGTTCTCTTATTTCCTCTATTCTTCAGGGTTCTCATATTTTTGTTTTTCAGGGTTCTTTTATTTCCTCTGTTTTTCAGGGTTATCTTATTCCCTCAAGAATTATCTCAAGAAATTTGGCTTTGGAATCGGAATACAAGCACCAAGGTCAATTTTGGCTGTACTAGCCACACACAGATACTGTACCACAGCAATTTCAGATGCTGATGTGTACTCCTCCATCCCTTTGGAGTACCCTGATGGGTCTACATTAAAATATTATATTGGTATGACCAAGCGGTCCTTCAAGTTGAAACTTATTAAGCACAAGCATGATGTGAAGCAGGGCAAGTGAACCACAGCTTAAACACTTCAAGTCAAAAACCATGCTGCTGTCCCTAAATGGGATATTATAAGGAAGATTGCTCTGTACACAAATGCGAGAGCCACTGCATATAAGGAGACTATTAAGATCCTATCCAACCCACATGTTTGCGATGAGGACATTTCCACCTGCCTACCTGCTATTTGGTGCACACTCCTGGGTGTTCTGCAAGCTTGAATCTGAAATGATGTAGACTGCATGAGGTTTTTCTCTTAGCATTTATCACATTTTATTATTGTGTATGTTTTTTATTAATTAGAACCTCTCATTCTTCACACTGAACTGTTGCTTGATGAAGCCACCCGTCTAGTAATGAAAGCTGGCATGTTTATATATAGTTACAATAATAAATAGAGTTTCGTATGCTGCATCTAGGTAACTCTGAATTTTACCAGGATGTGATAGGCAGACTATTGAAAAGAATTCAGCATGTTAGGCTGTACGCGGCCAAGCCAGGTGACATTATCTTGCTTCACAACAACATGCCTGCACACAATGTAACCATATCCAAGCAGTTTCTCGTGTGAAAGGGCACTACAATACTTCAATATTTGCCAGGTTTGGCACCTGCTGGTTATTTTATTTTCTCCAAGATCAAGTCCCACATGGTGGGGCTCCATTTTGACAATGTTTCAGATATCCAAAACAACCAGATGAAGGAATTAAACAGAGTTCCACAAAGCCATGAAAAAGCTGTATGACTACACAAAGAGTCTCATTAAGAGAGATGTACTTTAAAAATTCAGTGGTGGTAATTTTTTTCCTTGAAATTTCGATTTTTTTTTTCTTTTTTTATGAATGGTGTCCTAAAAATTTCCCGGTGCATCTTACATATGTATATGCAGTATGTTATTGTAATATTAGATTTACAGCTGGTTTCTGTCATGTGGCTTTTTGTTTTGCTGTTCAGTTTTGTGAAGTAATATTTCCTCTTTGTCCTTAGGCATGAAAAAGTCCAAGAGAACTGCATTGATCTTGTTGGCCGAATAGCTGACAGAGGTGCTGAGTATGTACCAGCCAGAGAATGGATGCGCATATGCTTTGAGTTACTTGAACTTCTTAAAGCTCATAAAAAATCTATTCGGAGAGCCACTGTAAATACTTTTGGCTACATAGCCAAAGCCATTGGACCACATGATGTTCTTGCCACTCTTTTAAATAATTTGCGGGTAAGTCAGGCATGTTTTCTTTTTGCTTTGTCTTAGTAAATACTTTTGGCTACACAAACGAAACCATTGGTTCCCACAATATGTTTTCCACTCTCTTTTAAATAATGTATGCATAAGTCAGGCATGTTCTTTTTCTGTGTCTTAGGCCCGTGACTTGAATAAGAACTCTATTTATAGAGTTACTGTGAATACCATTAATGTTTGGATTTTGGATTCCTATGTTCAATTGAACCCGAAATTCTGGGTTTCTGCGTATGTTTATTGTTCTGACACATTGAAACAAATGGTGGTGTATTTTCCTTAAAACATGTTTTTCCTCCATTTACAGCTTTTTAAACTGTGCCAACAATGGTAAACTGTGTAGTAAATTGTCCAAAATGATTAATCATGATTTTGTCCCTCTTGTTAATTAGCCACTAAAGAATTACGAAGCACTGCCATATACTTTTTGCAGTTTTGGTCTCTTGCCACTCCACATGCATTAGGCCGTGAGGCTGAAATTCCGACCAATGTGCACTGCTTTCCCCGTGCAGGAATTAGGGCATGTTTCGCACTTTGTACTTCAGTTGGGGATTTGTGAAACCCATATTCCATCAGAGCAGAGTGCTCCATGGAAAATCAGGTGATTTAAGAAAATGTAACATTACTTTTACAGCTAAAATAAGTGGATCTGAAAAATTTAAGATATTAAAGACAGGCTAATCTTAAAACCATAAATGATTTTATGGAGCAAAATGCCTACGCATCATTAACTAAATAAAAGGGCCTGGATAACCAATACAATTTTGTAATATATATATATATATTTTAATACGATTTTTTTATTTTGAATTATCATAATTTGGTGATGAACTTGCCCCCGTTGCCAAAAAATTGTAGGGTTTCGCACTTTGTCGCCACCAATCATCTCTGGAATACTGTTGGCTACATAACCAAAGCCAGTGACACCACGTTATGCTTTTTAAAAAATTAACGAGTAAGTTAAGGCATGTTCTTTTGCTCTGTTTCTAAACTTTGAAATTAATTAAAAACTTGGTCTTGCAAATATTAACCTACAGTTATGACCACTTTAGAAATCGGAAGAACATCTCTTCCCCCAGATATTTTCCTTCAGCTTGGGGAACAAATAAATGTCACTAGTGAAAAGGTCTTGGGGAATAGGGTAAAATCAGAATTTGATTTGAAGTAACTCAAGTCTGTCTACAGTCTTTGCTATCCTGAGCATGTGACTCAGTGGATTGTCTTGAAAGAGAAAGAAAGCTCTTCATAGTTTTCCATGCCTCTACATTGATGGCTGCATGAAGTTGGCTTATGAGGCTGAAAGTGATGAACCAGTGGCAGTGGTAAATTTTTGCACCCCATAAAACTGATTCCATCACTTTGCTGGCTAATGGAGCATCACAGAACTCCTTGGTAGTAGAGATGAGTCGGTCATGCCACTGTTATTTTGTCACCATTATTGAAAAACCATTGTTTACTGTGTCGGAGCAATGCTTGGGGTCCAAAATCACTGTTACGTCATAATTTTGGTTACCATGTCACATGTCTAAACAATTTGTCTGCCTTTCTGTTGAAATGTCATAGAGTTCGCTAGTGATGTGAATTTTTTTTCTGTCTCCCCTTTTTCCCATGCTTAGGATTGTATATGTTTTGGCCTTCACTGTGTCTTCACTTGTAAACAAAGAATTCAAAGCGAGACAGTTATAAAGTGATTTTGTCGCTGTTCCAAGTGAGATGGTGACTAGCCATTCCGTTACTGCTCCATCACCCCTGTCACAAACTGATTTTGCCCTTGTTCCAAGTGAGATGGTGACTAACCATTTCATTACTGCTCCATCACCCCTGTTGCAAACAGTGATTTTGTCACTGTTCCAAGCGACATGTTGACTAGCCATTCCGTTACTGCTCCATCACCCCTGTCGCAAATACTGATTTTGCTCTTGTTCCAAGTGAGATGGTGACTAGCCATTCCGTCACTGCTCCATCACACCTGTCGCAAACTGATTTTGCTCTTGTTCCAAGTGAGATGGTGACTAGCCATTCCGTCACTGCTCCATCACCGCTGTTGCAAATAGTGATTTTGTCGCTGTTTCAAGCGAGTTGGTGGCTAGCCATTCCGTTACTGCTCCATCACCCCTGTCGCAAACAGATTTTGCCCTTGTTCCAAGTGAGATGGTGACTAGCTATTCCATTACTGCTCCATCACCCCTGTTGCAAACAGTGATTTTGTCACTGTTCGAAGCAAGATGGTTACTAGCCATTCCATTACTGCTCTGCCACCACCCCTGTTGCAAACAGTGGTTGTATTACTGTTACAAATAAAGACAGTAACTCACAGTTCCAGCTTCTTTAATACAGCTTTGTCAAAGCTGACGTGAATGGTGATTTTGTCACCATTTGAAGTGACCATCACTTCCGTGGAATTATTTCCATTATCACTGTGACAGGAAAGACAGTTAAGCTCCCATCTATTTGGTAGGCAGAGAAGATGCATAGAAACATATGACTATTTTTTTTGGGTCTAGATCAAAGTGATTAATTCATATTTTTTCCATTATAACAACATGCAACCAGAAACTTATTAGATTAGCACGAATGATATCCAAGTTGATTAAGTACATTCATTTGTGGTATGCCTTTTGCTCATTTTTCAACATTCATATGACCCATTGCACGCTGACCTCTTTCATCTTTAGAGAATTCCCCGGATTGAATTGATACTGCCGATTGAAATGACTGCAGACTTTGCTGTACACCAAGCAGTCATTCATCTGTCTTGCATCACGATGTAAAGCAGGCAGTTAAATTCTCCTCGGAGGTAGATGTTGTGGGTTATCTGGAATGATCTGTGTCATTTCAAGATTCCATACTACAACAAAATTCTCTACAGCCATGAGATATGCATGAGCCCTTATACACCAATGCCTGCACCATATCCTCGTATACCTACTGTGGGAACATCATGTGTATTCTAACACTGCCCATAGGCCTTTTTTTCCTCTTTATCAAAGTCTATGGTTGAGTTGACAAAAACACCTGAAAAAAAAATAAAGTTACATTCAAGAATATGTACTGCCTGCAGGAAAAAAATACCACATATTCGCTAGAAGTTGGTTATAGCACAAATTTTTGAATGCCCCGTGTGCTACAGTGCTCAGTGATATCACTGCTATATGCTGTATCTACTGATGACAGGTAGTCATGATGATCTGTCCCATGAGAGTATGTAGGTAAACTGCCTGTGTCACCTAGATTTGACGAAACTTAAATTGAGCTTTAATGGTCATACTTATTTTCTTGCTCCCTTAGCAGTAATTTCTTTCCTGGAAAGCAAATATACTGCTATATATAGACTGATGCTAGAAAAAATATATATAATGCTCTCATATTATGAGTGAGCTAACCTTGGTTTATTCAACATAACTTCCTCCCACATACTGCATGCTAATGATTTACACTCTTCAATATTTTCACCACAGATCATTGAATGTTAGTGTAATCTTCAGTACTCATCAACTTTTTGAATGTTGGTATACTCTTCAGTATATCAAAGTGATGTGGTGAGAATATTGCAGAGTTTAATTTGTGGTCATTGAGTGCATTCTGTGGGAGGAAGTTATTCTGAAGAAACGAAGGTTAGTTTAATATTGGTATACTCTTTAAAAAGGTATACTTTTCAGTGTTCCCGCTGCAGCCTTTCAGTGGTGCCTTGAGCTTTGGGAGTAACAGGGAATTGCACTGGGTTAAGGCTGCTGAATACAGTGGCTGCATTAGTCCACATACTTTTTTGCTGGCCAAAAAAAATCTTGAAAAATGAGAGCATTGTGGCTTGGTGCATTTTCATGCAAAAGGAACCAACTCACAAGTCGTCTTGATACAGAGGAAGCACACAGCAAATTCTCTGCAGCAAATCTTTCAAAACATCCAGATAGAAGAAGGCAGCAGAAACACTTCGACCATTAGACATGAACTCTTTGTGGTGCACAGTTGCCTTGCTGTCATAGAGCCTTGCTTTGAATTTTGACCTAATCTTATGAACTTTTTTGACTTTGGGAGATGTTGCCAACTTGCACTTCACACTTTATCATTTCGTTTTGGGGTCACACTGAAAAACATTGTGGCTAATCACATGTAATGATCAAATTCAAGAAGTTCGATTTTTATTTCAGCATCCACAGTGAGTTCTTTTCAGTGTTCAATTCCTGATTGTCATCGCTCATCTGCTAATGGATGTGGAACAAACTGCCCCCTTTTATTCAAATCCTGGGTTATTACATATCATTAAGCTGTTCTCTAATATTTAGAGGTTAGCTCCTCAAAGAAAGACCATCTAACAAATAAACATTAAACAGATAATACAAACCAGCAGATAAACTTTTAACTGATTATTTACTTACTGTTGCCATATCAAACTTCTCATTTACAGCGATCTTGACACAGCACTGGCTTCAGTGACATCCATCACACAACATACACAAGACCTTCTATAATTCATACTCATAATCTATTTCTCATGCAGACACTCCTGAATCTAATCCTTCCATGACTTCCTTGGCTTTCCTCTGTGTTTCTTTCCTGCCACTTGGGCTGCAAAAATTTTCTTAGTAAGCATCTCATCACTCATTCTTCCAACACGGCCAAAGAAGCATATTAGTCTCTACCTTGCTAACAATATTTTCCTTCACATTACACAAGTGCAGCACATCTTCATTCCTCACATGATCATAGAACGTGTCTTGCCACAACCCCCCCGTAAGTAATGCATCTCGCCAGCAAACAAACAAATCCTATGTCTCTTCTGTAGTACCCAGGTTTCACTGCCATACATTAGAGTAGGAACAATTACACTTTCATACACAGCTATTCAGGTACCCAAAGGACTCCTATGTCTCTTCTGTAGTACCCAAGTCTCACTGCCATACATCAGAGTAAGGACAATTATACTTTCATACACAGCCATTCGGGTACCCAAAGGACTCCTATGTCTCTTCTGTAGTACCCAGGTCTCACTGCCATACATCAGAGTAGGAACAATTACACTTTCATACACAGCCATTCGGTTACCCAAAGGACTCCTATGTCTCTTCTGTAGTACCCAGGTTTCACTGCCATACATCAGAGTAGGAACAATTACACTTTCATACACAGCCATTCGGGTACCCAAAGGACTCCTATGTCTCTTCTGTAGTACCCAGGTTTCACTGCCATACATCAGAGTAGGAACAATTACACTTTCATACACAGCCATTCGGGTACCCAAAGGACTCCTATGTCTCTTCTGTAGTACCCAGGTCTCACTGCCATACATCAGAGTAAGTACAATTACGCTTTCATACACAGCCATTCGGGTACCCAAATGACTCCTATGTCTCTTCTGTAGTACCCAGGTTTCACTGCCATACATCAGAGTAGGAACAATTACACTTTCATACACAGCCATTCGGGTACCCAAAGGACTCCTATGTCTCTTCTGTAGTACCCAGGTTTCACTGCCATACATCAGAGTAGGAACAATTACACTTTCATACACAGCCATTCGGGTACCCAAAGGACTCCTATGTCTCTTCTGTAGTACCCAGGTTTCACTGCCATACATCAGAGTAGGAACAATTACACTTTCATACACAGCCATTCGGGTACCCAAAGGACTCCTATGTCTCTTCTGTAGTACCCAGGTCTCACTGCCATACATCAGAGTAAGTACAATTACGCTTTCATACACAGCCATTCGGGTACCCAAACGACTCCTATGTCTCTTCTGTAGTACCCAGGTTTCACTGCCATACATCAGAGTAGGAACAATTACCCTTTCATACACAGCCATTCGGGTACCCAAACAACTCCTATGTCTCTTCTGTAGTACCCAGGTTTCATTTCCATACATTAGAGTAGGAAAAATTACACTTTCATACACAGCCATTTAGTACTCTTTTAATAATTCATCATTCCTGTGAAAACCTGGGTTCTCCATAGCGCTGAATTGTTTTCACAATTTTTGACTTGTCTCTTACATTGTTGAAAAAGGTGCGTTTTCCCCGCCATTGCTAAAGAAATGTTGCATACCCCTGTTCATCCTGGTAGGTACCTCTGCAGGTACGCATAGCCCAGGTTGGGAACCGCTAATGTAGCAGATCAGGATCGTAATGAAAAATGGGACAGTAGATTTGCATCAGTACATATTTCTTGTGAAAATATGACATGCTATAGAATTGAAATGTAAAAATAACTAAAGGATACGTAGTATATTTTGATTTTACTTGATGGTTTTCTTCTGTGTTTCAGGTACAAGAAAGGCAGAACCGTGTGTGCACCACAGTTGCAATAGCCATAGTAGCCGAAACATGTTCACCATTCACTGTTCTTCCAGCTTTAATGAATGAGTACAGGGCTCGTGAACTGAATGTTCAGAATGGCGTTCTCAAATCACTATCGTTCCTATTTGAATATATTGGAGAAATGGGCAAAGATTATATTTATGCAGTTACACCTCTATTGGATGATGCTCTAATGGACAGGTACGTTATAATCTGTAGTAAAGTTTGTCTGAATGTGCTAACGTTTCCTGCTTAATTTATTCAGTTTCTAACAGCCTTTAGTTCTGTGTACAATACCATGTAGATTTGTGAATTTAAGAAATGGAAAAAAAGCACCTCAAATATGTCATATATCACTAATCTGTTTTCTGGTATTCAGAGGCTTACTCCTCAATCATCTGCAAAATCAAAGTTACTAATGGCTCTAGGTTTTACTTATTGCTGATGTATCAAATGCCACCATTTACAGTGATCTTAGCACACAACTTGAACTTCATTGATGTTCATTACAGAAGGTTTTGCTTTCCAACCGTAGGTTGAAGAAGCGTGTATGCTCCAGCTTTGTCCGTCCGTCTGTCTGCACGATAACTGGCGTAAAAATGGTTCGATTTCGATGAAATTTTAGTATGTGGTAGGGGACCACCGGGGACGAACCCTATTGAAAAAGGGACAAATGGGGTCAAAGGTAACAATGTAGGAGCGGAATCATTCCATTGCCCTTATGTGTCATAACTTGCGTAAATATGGTTTGATTTCAATGAAAGTTTACTATGTGGTAGGGGACCACCTAGGGACGAACCCTGTTGAAAATGGGACAAATGGGGTCAAAGGTCATGACGTAGGAGCGGGATCATTCCCATTGCCCTTATGCGACATAACTTGCGTAAATATGGTTCAATTTCAATGAAAGTATACTATGTGGTAGGAGACCGCCTGGGGACAAACCCTATTCAAAATGGGTGAAGTGGGGTTAAAGGTCAGGACATAGGAGCGGGATGCATTCCATTGCCCTTATGCGTCATAACGTGCATAAAAATGGTTCGATTTTGATGAAATTTCAGTATGTAGTAGGGGACCACCTGGGGACGAACCTTATTGAAAATGGACAAAATGTGGTCAAAGGTCAGGACATAGGATTGCAATCCATTCCATTGCCCTTATCCCATATTATTAAGGTGGACGTCAAGTAATTTTGCTTCCTATACTTCCAATGGAAAAACTTTTGTAAACATTTTCCTTCACAATTAATGTGTTCCCAAGGATGAAAATTTGAACATCGATTAAAATAACTTCATATTATAACTTGGAAAACTTAATATTTTCTAAAACATAACCATAATTATATTAAAAATCAATCACTTTTCCTTTGGTGGTGTTGAAACCAGAGAAAAGATGGCGCGACCTGTACTTTGATGAAGTCAGTGGACAAAAATATGTTGGATTGCATAATTACGGTTATGGTTTAGAAAATATTAAGTATTCCAAGTTATGAAATGAAGCTATTTTAATCGATGTTCAAATTTTCATCCTTGTGAACGCATTAATTGTCCAGAAAAAAGATGGCGCAACCTGTATTTTCATGATGTCAGTAGACAAACAAATGTTGAATTGCATAAATATGGTTATGTTTTAGAAAATATTAAGTATTGCAAGTTATAAAATGAAGATATTTTAATCGATGTTCAAATTTTCATCCCTGGGAACGCATTAATTGTGAAGAAAATGTGTACAGAAGTTTTTCCATTGGAAGTATAGGAAGCAAAATTACTTGACGTCCACCTTAAAGTAGCAATTCTTGTATGTATGTATGTATGTACATTTTATTTTGAAAACGGCTCTAAGAATTTTGATGAAAGTCGTTAACCTACCGTTTTCTGGTACTAGAAATAGATTTAGCTTGATCTCGACTTTAGGAGAATTTGTTTAGTGGGTTAAATAATCATCCTGAATTATAACGTTTTTAGTGATGGCATTGTTCCATTAATGTTACCAATGCTTAGAAATCTTATGACATCATAATCTCGCCTTTGAGAATGTTGACGCACGGTCACGCCATCTGTCTCATTACGTCACGCATTGTGTGTGGATCCTATTAAAGTGTTATGACGTCACACTCTTGCGGCAATCAGATGGACGCGATTCGCATCTGCCTCATTACGTCACGCGTTGTGTGCGTATGTCCGTCCGCAGGATAACTCACGTAACAATCGTTCAATTTCGATGAAATTTTAGTATCTGGTAGGGGATCACCTGGGAAGGAACCCTATTTAAAGTGAATGAAATGGGGTCAAAGGTCAGTACATAGGAGCAAGATTCATTCCACTGCTGTTATGCGTCATAACTAACGTAAAAAAGGTTCGATTTCGATGAACTTTTATTATGTGGTAGGGGACCACCTGGCATCAAACCTTATTGAAAATGGGAGAAATGGGGTTAAAGGTCAGGACATAAAAGCGGAATCACTTCCATCGCCATTATGCGTCATAACTTGCGTAAAAATGCTTCGATTTGGATGAAATGTTAGTATGTTGTAGGGTCTTGCCTGGGGACGAATTCTATTGAAAATGGGCGAAATGGGGTCAAAGGGTAGGACATAGGAGTGGGATCTATTCCATAGCCCTTATGCATCATAACTTACGTAAAAATGCTTTGATTGCAACAAAATTTTATCATGCTATTTCGGAGGTATACCAAACCAGTTCTGTTGAATATCATCGAAATGGGATCAAAGGTCAGGTCACAGGACTGAGATTTATTCCACAGCCATTATTCTCATAACTTGAGTAATGATTTCTGGTATGTTGGAAAGCGTATTATAATCAATGCAGTGCATGATTTTACTAACTTGTTCTTTTTACTCATTTTATCCCTCTGTTCCTTGAATCTGGTCTTCCTACAATTTCCTTGGAATTCCTCTACCCAGGGTTCAAACGAAAACCTGGAAAAGTCCTGGAATTTGATTTCCCTTTTTCCTGGGCCGGGAAGTTCTTGATTTTTCATAGTTTTGTGAAAGGTTCTGGAATAGTCCTAAAATTACAATGAAAAAAATATGTGTGGGTTGAAGTGTTAGGACTGATTATATCTCTGTGTTTTATGCAGTGGGGGTAATGCTACAGTGCAAGATGTTTGAGTGCCATATTTTCAGTGACATTAATAAAAATTGTGTGCAGTTGGAGTCATAACAGCATTTGAAAACCTTCCCATGGGTCCAAGTTGACCCTTCCTTATAGCACACTATTTCTTCACAGGAGGAGATTGATATTTGGCCTCTCTGCTACACCACTATGCATGGAATTGATGACTATGGAATAGGAAATAATGCCACTGCAAAATTGCTATGTTATTATCATTGTACTAAGTTCTAGATTGCTTCATATAAGTTTTATACAGAGCAATTTTTATACAAGAAAATTTTGCCACTTTATTAAACATGTAACACCCACTGAAGGACTGTTGCAGCAGAACCCATATGGCTTCATAAGAATTCTAAATGCATGGTAAATATCACCTCAATTTGCAAAATATAAAACAAAGCACTATGGTTCTAGCAAAATTTTAAACTCCTGGAATTTTTTGAACTTCTGGAAAATCCCTGGAATTTATTTCCTGTAAATGTGTGCAAACTATGTTTACCTTTTTTTCCCCTGCCACTTAGGCTGAATAAAGTCCCTTAGTTATCATCACACCACACATTCCTTCAACATGGTCAAACCACTTTAAAATGCACTATAAATACAAGTATCTCAAAATTGTGGGATTTTACTAAGGAATAAAAGAAAATTTATGTGGTGATAAAGTGTGAGTGTGGTCTCATCTATGTGAGAGAAACAGGCAGACAGCTTAAAACCAGATTTGCAGGGAACATAAAGCTGCAATTAAAAATATGACAAACAAAACAGATTTGGACAAATATGTTCATAATACAGGACATAAAGTGCTTTGGGACTCTGTAGAAGTTCTGATACAACAACAGCACTTTTCCAAAAGAAAATTGTCAGAAGGACTGGAAACAAAGAGAAGAAAAAAGTGCAACATTAAATATATAATGTGGAAGAAATATTCTTCTCATAATACGTAGAAAATACGTCATGATAATTAACACAGCAATCAAACATCTCTGAATTGACTGTATTTACTGTTCTTTGTGAATATCGATGACATCAGGAAACTAGAAAATTCCGTCGCCCTGGAGCAGGAGTTGAACCAGCATCTCCTGATTACCATTCGAGCATGCTAACCATTACACCACTCAGGACGAGAAAGCCACAAGTATCCGAGTGTTACTTGGACAACTGGTGATATGCTTAACAATGTTAAGTGGCAGCACAGTTGCTTCGATTAAGAATGCAGTCGGACTAACTTTGCGATGCTCTTAACACTCAGATACATGTGATTTTCTCATCCTGTGTGGTGTAATGGTTAGCATACTCGAATGGTAATTGGGAGATGCGCGTTCCATTCCCGCTCCAGGGCGATGAATTTTTAAAGTTTTCTAATGTGATTAATATTACTTGAACAGTAAATACAGTCAATTCAGAGATGTCTGATTGCTGTGTTAATTATCATGACAACGTTAAATTATTTGAAAGGTTGGAATTTACCTCATGAGTGGCAACATCTACTATAGCTGTAGCCCTGAGGAAGAGTATTTGTATTACCCGAAACTTTGACCTATGAAATTCCTTTTATTTCTTAGTAAAAGCCCATGATTTGATGATATTTATAGTGTATTACTCCTGCACGAAGATCGCCAAATGACCATTGTGGAGGTTGCTAGTGTGATACAGATCTCCATTTGTTTCATTGACAACATTATGAAAAACCGATTGGGGTACCGAAGAGTCGCTGCAAAGTGAATTCCCCACTTGCTCACGAATGAACACAAGGCAAATGGTGTTGTCAGTTGCCGCCAGTGAAAGTGCCAGCTACGACGCAAGCCACACTTTTTGGATCAAGTCATCACATGTGATGAAACACTTTTTCATCGTCTTGATCTAGAAACAAAACAACAGAGCACCTAATGGAAACACCTAGAGTCCTCGATCAAGGAAAGCAAAGGTCGAAGCTGTGCAGGGAAGGGCATGCACCTGGTTTTCCTAAAAAGGGAAGTGTGTATGGCCATGTTGTTCCACAAGGGCCAAGCCACCTCAAGAAGCTAAGATAGCCTGTTACCAGTGCTTACTTACTATTCTGAAATTCTCAAAGGTCCTCTAAAGAAAAAAATATTCTCCAAAACACCCAGAAAGTTCACAGACTGGTTTGATTTTAATCAAAACAATGCCCCTGCACATCGTGCTTTGCTTATATAACAGGTTATCCAAGATCTAAGCATCTTAATAATGGCATGTGCTCCATATTCACCGAATCTGGTGCCGTGTGCCATGCATCTATTCCCAGAAATGAAAAAAACAGCTTAGTGGGTGTCGGTTTGCGTCAAATATTGAACTGAACAATGATGTAATGGGTATCCTGAACCATATGTCAAGGAAGGGCTTCAAATACATCTTCTGGAAGTGGTAGAAAGGTGGAACCAGTGCATTCAGGTAGAGGAAGAATTCTTTGAAAGTATGTAAGTATGTTTACTGCATTACGCTTCTGACCCACGTAAAATCAGTCTCATTACAATACAATAATGAGCAATTACCTTACCTACTGTCATACTATAGCTCATTCAATTATACTTCAAGCATGTCCAACATTGCAGAAAAGCTCCTGATGGCAAGATGTGTACAGTATTCGTTAAATTACTCATTTAAGTCCCAGCTCAACACTTAGTAAACTATTGAAATTAAATGTAATTATTAATTTGAATTATCTATCCCCTCTCACTGCCTTAAGCCTATTCCCAACTTACCCCAGAAAACAACCTCGGAACACGAATTTACAAATACAAACATAGAACTATTAAAAACATAAGGTAAGAGATTAAATACACTATAAAAACACTTAAAAACAATTAAAAACCATCACAACCAACCAGACAGGAACAACTTCAATATATGTGCAAAACTCCTTGGTTATCGATATTCAGCTTTTATTTTTTTCTTTCCCTTTTCTAACTTTGTTTGCTTTATATTTTATCTCTAATTGTATAAGATCATTCCAATAATTATAATTGTTTTGGGTCATTATAATTACATAGCCAATTAATACTTTTTGTATTAAGATAGTTTCATCAATTCTTAGATGCTTTACTGAACTACACCTTTTTAAAATCTGTTTGATCGAACCGTAGGTAAACTTTATTTTCTACGCAATACTGTATTATGGCTGTCTTAGCTTCTTTTTTTTAGCCAATTCTTCACAATTGCTGAAACTATATTAATACAAAAATAGTAATCGGCTGAGTAATTATAATGACCCTAAACAATTACCAAATTATTGGAATGAGCTTATACAATTAGAGATAAAATATGAAGCAGAAGAAAGGAAAAGGGGGGGGTTAGAGATTGAATATCAGTAACCAAACATATATACTGTAAATTCCAATAGATGGTGTCGCTTTTGCAAGGTTGTTGATACCTTGGACTTACGATGACACTCAGTTGCAGGCAGCCGTTGTGTAAACACCCTTTCTGAGGTTGCCCATGGAGTTTTGGGTGAAATGTATTAAAGCTGTTCCTATCTGGTTGGTTGTGATGGTTTTTAATTGTTTTAAGTGCTTTTATAGTGTGTTTAATCCCTAAACTTATGCTTTTAATAGCTCTATGTTTGTATTTGTAAATTTGTGTTCCGAGGTTGTTTTCTGGGGTAAGGTGGGAATAGGCTAAGGGAAATGAGAGGGGATAGAGAATATGAATTAATAATTACATTTAATTTCAATACTTTGGAGAGCATTGAGTTTGGAATTAAATAAGTAATTTAAAGAATACTGCATATACATATTGCCATCGGGAGCTTTTCTGTAATGTTGGATGCACTTGAAGTGTAACTGAATGAGCTACAGTATGATGGCAGGTAAGCTCATTACTCATATAGTATTGATTTTATGTTGCATATTTCTCACGAAGTTTTTGCTTGGGCTGTTTAACTGAAGCGGTACATTTCTTTTGGGAACAGTCTAATAACTTTTTGGGCCACCCTTATATATAGGACAAACATCTTGAAAATTGGAATTCAGAATTAAGGAACATGAAAGAGCTTAATAATAAAAACCAAAATAATGTATTGGCAAATCACATACAATTATGCAAATACACCTTTGCTGCATGAAATCAAAATTTTGGAATTGAAGATAGTTTCTACATTAAAAAAAACTGTTCCATTAATGAACCTACAAAACTTACAAATATAGTTTTCAACAACTTATTCAAAAATAATAGATTTACAAAATACAAAATGAGTAAATTTAATTTAATAACTGGCCATAATATGAGGAACCTGGCAACAAAACTAATTTTTTCAGTTTAAACAAAACTTTTGATCCAGTTTCTGGTCATTGAGAACAGGCCTCGATAAAGATCTAGAGGCCAGAAATGTCTGAAAATACAAAAGATATGAAGAGTAATAGAAAGCTCTTGAGGTTAAATTAGAATAAAGCAGTGATATTAGTTATTCCTTACCTAGGAGGTAAGGATTTGCTTCATTACATACCAGAAAGGATATGGAGCACTCCTAATACATGAAGTGTGTCTTTTGTTTCTTTTAAAAAGAAATTCTGAGTTGCTCCTCCTCCACATGAAATAAGGGTTCCCATGGTCCTTACAGTTCTGTAAAAAGTGCATTTGGAAGGGAGGATGCTTAGATCTTATTTTTTGCTAAAAATGGCAGAAGGTGCTTATTTTTCCTAACTAGCTACACCATGGTTCGTACGCTCCTTTGAAACCTTGAAAAGTCCTTGAATAAAAAGTTCATTTTCAAGTCCTTGAAAGTACTTGAAAAAGTTTAAAGATCTATAAATAGTACTTGAATATTTTTTTATTATTATTTATTTTTTTTTTTTTTTTTTTTTTGAAGAGCATGTGTTAAATAATTGTTTGTGCTAAAAAGATGTATAGGAGATTTCTGTGTAGTTCTGATAAAAACACCAAGCTGATCAAATAGCGCAGAACGTGCGTTCAACCCAGGGGAGTGTGTGGACAGCTGGTGCCTTGGCTATGATATCACTACAGAGTAAAGCGTCAGCCATGTGAGTAAAATATGGGAAATGATATATTCGCAAATTGTGATGGGCCTCTGTTTACTGGGGTTTGAGACGTGTTCTTGTCGGAGGATGGAACTTCCAGGAATTGCTTTTGCTTATGGACCTTTCGTCTCCTGGCTGCATCAAAAGTAAAAAAGTTAAAGTGAACAATAAGTGTCATACTAGCAGATGAATACGAAAATAATGTACTCTTTTAAAATATTCTACAAAATAAAATGATTTCGAAAAATACCAAAACAGAGGGGCAATTCAAAGTTAATATAATAAACCAACTTGGGGCAAGGGGTAACAGGCAGGTCACTGAAGATGTGCCCGCCCCAGCTAAGATTAATGGTCTGAACTTACTAAAATACCTACCTACTGACCATTGAAGGTGTGCCTGCTCCAGCTAAGATTAATGGTCTGAACTTATTAAAATACCTACCATCTGACCATTGAAGGTGTGCCTGCCCCAGCTAAGATTAATGGTCTGAACTTACTAAAATACCTACCTACTGACCATTGAAGGTGTGCCTGCCCCAGCTAAGATTAATGGTCTGAACTTATTAAAATACCTACCATCTGACCATTGAAGGTGTGCCTGTTCCAGCTAAGATTAATGGTCTGAACTTACTAAAATACCTACCTACTGACCATTGAAGGTGTGCCTGCCCCAGCTAAGATTAATGGTCTGAACTTACTAAAATACCTACCATCTGACCATTGAAGGTGTGCCTGCCCCAGCTAAGATTAATGGTCTGAACTTACTAAAATACTTACCTACTGACCATTGAAGGTGTGCCTGCCCCAGCTAAGATTAATGGTCTGAACTTACTAAAATACCTACCTACTGACCATTGAAGGTGTGCCTGCCCCAGCTAAGATTAATGGTCTGAACTTACTAAAATACCTACCTACTGACCATTGAAGGTGTGCCTGCCCCAGCTAAGATTAATGGTCTGAACTTACTAAAATACCTACTATCTGACCATTGAAGGTGTGCCTGCCCCAGCTAAGATTAATGGTCTGAACTGACTAAAATACCTACCATCTGACCATTGAAGGTGTGCCTGCCCCAGCTAAGATTAATGGTCTGAACTTACTAAAATACCTACCTACTGACCATTGAAGGTGTGCCTGCCCCAGCTAAGATTAATGGTCTGAACTTACTAAAATACCTACCATCTGACCATTGAAGTTGTGCCTGCCCCAGCTAAGATTAATGGTCTGAACTTACTAAAATACCTACCTACTGACCATTGAAGGTGTGCCTGCCCCAGCTAATATTAATGATCTGAACTTACTAAAATATCTACCTACTGACCGGCAGACAGTACGCACATGATAATTCGGGTTTAAAAAGTCCTTGAAAAGTGCTTGAATTTAGTTTGCTTGGGAGAGTACGAACCTTGTGCATGAAATCCAGAAGTTACTATTTAGTGCCTAGAGCTTCTGCTGATTGGGGCTGTGTCTGTGATGATGTCATGTGACATCGGCTGAAAAGATGTGGGAGAGCACAGAGTAGTGTGATGTAAGTAATTTGCCAAAATAAGTGAAGGACCCTGGACTAAATTAAACACGTACAACAGATTCCACTGAACAAGCCCAATGACCATCTCTTTGTACTGATATTTCACTTTTGAATTTCCCCTTTTTGTATATGCAAATCACAACTATTCGTTTATACAGTAGGTTCCTCCTTATGCGTGGTTTTGCCCTGTGGACTGAAAATATTAAATGAAAAATTCCAGTAATTAACAATTCATAAGTTTTAAATTGCATGTCGTTCCGAGCAGCGTGACCAAATCTCACTCTGTCCCGCCTGGGACATGATTATGAATCGGGACATGATTATGAATCATCCCTTTGTTCAGTGTATCTACACTGTAAATGGTAACCACCCATTAAGTCTCGGTTATCGGGTCGACTGTCACTGTATCGTAGTGCTTTTGTTCAAGTAGCCCTTATTTTACTTAATAATGACCCCAAAGTGCAAGAGTAGTGATGCTAGTAATTGGGGATATGTCAAAGAGAAACCCTTAAGTGCTTCCTTTAAGGTGGACGTCAAGTAATTTTGCTTCCTATACTTCCAATGGAAAAACTTCTGTACACATTTTCTTCACAATTAATGCGTTCCCAAGGAAGAAAATTTGAACATCGATTAAAATAACTTCATATTATAACTTGGAATACTTAATATTTCCTAAAACATAACCATAATTATTTAATCCAACATTTGTTTGTCTACTGATGTCATCAAAGTACAGGTCGCGCCATCTTTTTTATGGTTTCAACACCACCAAAGGAAAAGTTATTGATTTTTAATATAATTATGGTTATGTTTTAGAAAATATTAAGTATTCCAAGTTATAATATGAAGTTATTTTAATCAATGTTCAAATTTTCATCCTTGGGAACACACTAATTGTGAAGAAAATGTGTACAAAAGTTTTTCCATTGGAAGTATAGCAAGCAAACTTAATGCCGCCCCGGTGGCGCAGTGGTCTAAGGCGTTGGCCTCTGATCATTCGTCCGTAAGGGGTCCGGGTTCGAATCCCGGTCAGACATGGATGTTGTGTTTGTCTTATGGCACTGGCTCTCTTCCTTCCCTGGAACCAGTGACCCTAAATTAGGGACGGGCGACTGCTTATAGCCCATTGAGTTGCTCACGGTGGTCGTTAAACCTCCAATCAAAAAAAAAAAAAAAAAAAAAAAAAAAAGCAAACTTACTTGACTTGACGTCCACCTTAAGTGAAAAGCTGAAAGTTCTTGACTTAATAAGGAAAGAAAAAAGAAATTGTGTATGCTGAGATCTATGGTAAGAACAAATCTTCTATCCATGAAATTGTGAAAAAGGAAAAATAAATTCATGCTAGTTTCAAATTCACACAACTTTATTGCATTATATTGTTATAAGTTTTCTATGTTGTTATTAGTTATTGTTGTTTACCTCTTACTGTGTAATTTATAAAGTAAACATTATCATAGCTATGTAAGTATAAGAAAAAAACAGTATATATAGGGTTTGATACTATCTGTGGCTTCAGGCATCCACTGGGGAAGAGGGGTCTTGGAACGTATCCTGTGTGGATGGGGGGGGGACTACACTGTCATGAGAAAATTAAGTGCAAAACTAAAATATTGAACATGCAATTTTTACTTTTGTTTTGCAATTTAAATCGTGAGACGATTATGTGTAAAATTCAAATGTTGAACTCATAACTTTATTGTTTTACAATTTACATGCACTTCATTGCACGTGTGATTATTCTCTCTGATAAGAAAACTGATTTGACCAGAAAAATTGTCTTCAAAATTATTACATTCACAAATTTAAATTACATGAAAAATACTGCAAACTTTATCAACCTACTTCAATATGCATAATTAAGTTGTGTGCAAAAATTCCATTTGTGCTCGTGTCGTTGTTGTATACGCAGTTGGTAGGGCCCTTTAAAAAAATTGGGAAAGTGCTTAAAAAGTCCTTTCAAAATGCTTATTTTTTGTGGGGGAAGAAGAGTGGAAACCCTAAAAATGTCCATATGAAAAAAGAAAGCTTGAAATATCGTGTATCTCCAGGTACAGTATCACGTGGTGTGGATGTGGCAGCATCTAGCATCATAAACTTTGTAATAATTGATGACATGGCTATTCCTAGACTTAATGCATTATAAATATAGCCAAATTATGTTTTTTTTATTTCTAAGGAATAAAAGGAAGTTATATGGCAAATTTTCGGATAGCACCCTTCCCTTTCTCAGGATTACAGCTATAGTAGCTGTTGCCATTCATGAGATTAAATGATTTGAAAGATTGGAATTTATCTCACAAATGGCAACACCTAGTGTAGCTGATAGTCCTGAAGAAGGGTAGGAATGTATCTGAAAATTTGACTTGTAATTTCCTTTTATTTTTTAGAAAAAAAGCCATAATTTGGAGGTATTTACACTTCTGGCCACCCAAAATGCAACACCAAGAAGGAAGCATCCGATTGGCCTGAAATTCACAGCATACATTGCCCGCGAGAGTACATGCAAACGATTAGCATTGCAAGGCATATGCAAATCATGTGCGCCCGGCACACCACCGAGAAGCACTATAAGAAGGGAGCACAGAAGGCGGGGTGTAAGTAGTGGAAGTGTGTTGTGCTGCTGGACCTGTGCGTGCGAAGCTTCCTGATGCCTCGTCGCAGAATACGGCAGTAGTTCCAGCACGTTTCGGAGTTTGACAGAGGACGAATAGTGGCTTATCGCAACAGTGGTTTATCGTACCGAGACATTGCCGCCCGTGTGGGACGACAGCCAGCCACAGTGAGGCGAGTATGGATTTGGTGGGAGCAGGAGGGACAGAAGGACCGACGTGAGCAATTGCCGCGGCCGCGGCGCACCACCGAACGAGAGGACCGGCATGTTGTGCGGCGGGCATTGACGGATCACATCACGAACGTTAGCGCAAGAATTAGGGTGTGTTGCGCAGCAACCTATTTCAGCATGTATCATTCGACATCGTCTGTAGGAGCGGGGACTTGTTGCGCGGCGGCCATTGCTCCGATTGCCATTGACATTACACCACCGCCGAGTGCGGCGGCAGTGGGCCTTTGAACGCTGCACCTGGACTGCGGAATGGCATGACATTGTCTTCTCTGACGAATCCCGCTTCTGGATGCAACACCATCCTTTGCAGTTGTTTGTTTCTCCTCATGACACACCTGAACTGTGGCCGGGTTTCATCGGCAATTATTACTGGGTTTAGAAAATTTGGATCCTTTGCAATCATTTGTTTCCCCTCATGCAACACCTGAACTCTGGCCAGGTTTTATCAGCAATTATTACTGCGTTTAGAAAATTTGGATCCTTCGCAATCATTTGTTTCTCCTCGTGACACACCTGAACTGTGGCCAGGTTTCATCGGCAATTATTACTGTGTTTATCAAGTTTGGATCCTTTGCAATCATTTGTTTCTCGTCATGACACACCTAAACTCTGGCCAGGTTTCATCAGCAATTATTACTGTGTTTAGAAAATTTGAATCCTTCGCTATCATTTGTTTCTCCTCGTGACACACCTGAACTGTGGCCAGTTGCCTTCAAAAATTCACAATCCTAAAAACAGTACTCTATTCTAAAACACATACCCATACACCTAATAAATACTCACTTACATCACACCCATATTCAATTCAATACCTATTTCACAACATACTACACTGACGGAAAAAAAAAATCCCAACACCAAGAAGGGGTTGTGTTAGATAAACGACAGTTGGTAGGCGGTGAGAGTACATCTGTAAGATGACGTCTATGCAAATTTCGCACTCGGCGCATACGTGTGGCACTAGTAGCGCCCCTCGGAACATGCAAAGCAGGTTTGCTGTAAATACGCGCTGTAATGTTCGTGAGCGTTAGTTATCGTTGAGATTCGACGTAGGGTGTTGATGTTAGTCAAGAATGCCTTTAAGAAGACGAAGAAGCTATTATCAACAGCTCACGGAGTGTGAACGAGGTCGTGTAATAGGGCTACGAGAAGGTGGATTTTCTGTCCGCAATATTGCAGAACGACTTGGCAGGAATGTAGCAACTGTGCATTATTGTTGGCAACGGTGGTCAAAGGAAGGTACTGCCTCAACAAGACCGGGTTCCAGCCGGCCACGTGGCACTACTGAGAGGAAAGACCGCCATGTACGGCGCATGGCCGTGGCACATCGTACCACGTCTGTGGCAGCAATTCGAGCTGCAGTTGCCACCACAGTGACACAACGAACTGTTACAAATCTGTTACTTGAAGGACAGCTCCGAGGCAGACACCCTGTAGCGTGCATTCCACTCCACTTACTCCAAACCACTGCTGTTTGCGACGTCAGTGGTGTCAAGCTAGAGCTCATTGGAGGACGGAGTGGAGATCTGTTGTGTTTTCTGATGAAAGCCAGTTCTGCCTAGGTGCCAGTGTTGGACGTGTGTTGGTTAAAAGGAGGCCAGGTGAGCGCCTGCAACCAACCTGTCTGCGGCTGAGACACACTGGACCTACACCTGGAGTTATGGTCTGGGGAGCAATTTCCTATGACAGCAGGAGCACTCTCGGGGTTATCCCACGCACCCTGACTGCACAGTTGTACGTCAGTCTGGTGATTCAACCTGTTGTGCTGCCATTCATGAACAGCATTCCAGGGGGTGTTTTCCAACAGGATAACGCTCGCCCGCATACCGCTGTTGTAACGCAACATGCTCTACAGAGTGTCGACATGTTGCCGTGGCCTGCTAGATCACCAGATCTTTCGCCAATCGAGCACGTATGGGACATCATTGGACGACAACTCCAGCGTCACCCCCAACCAGCATTAACCGTCCCTGTATTGACCGACCAAGTGCAACAGGCATGGAACTCATCCCACAAACTGACATCCAGCACCTGTACGACACAATGCATGAACGTTTGCGTGCTTGCATTCAACATTCTGGCGGTTACACCGGTTATTAATGTATCAGCATTTCACATTTAAAATGGCTCTTCTCGCGCTTACATTAAGCTGTGAACTTGAAACCTCAATCGATTAAATATGTTACCTATACAAATACATTGGCGCCATTTCATTCCTCTACAACTATTTTTTCGTGGTGTTGGGATTTTTTTTCCGTCAGTGTATTTACATACCTCATACTAACACATTTACGTACTATATACATCACACATTCGTACACTCTATTTAAAACCACTATCTACAGAATTACACTATTTACATTTTACGGCAGTCAAACAAACCACTGTCAACAATGATTTACGTAGCACTCCAATTGCCTCATACCTCGTAAATACCCTGCAGCAAACCCTAACCTCATTCAGCCAGTGAAAAACAATCCCCAAGCGCTTTCAACAGCAACGCTGTCGTCCTTAGGAGGTCGATGTATCCCTCTGCTTTGCTAACCATAGATGAAGTGAGCAATTTCATCAAAAATTGATACTAACACATTTGCATACTATATACACCATTTGCTCTGCTAACCACAGATCAAGTGAGCAAATTCATCAAAAAATGATCTGTGATCAGCAGAGCAGAGGGATGCATCAACCTCCTGAGGATGACAGTGTTGCTGTTGAAAGCGCTTGGGGATTGTTTGTGACTGGCTGAATGAGGTTAGGGTTTGCTGCAGGGTATTTACTAGGTATGAGGCAATTGGAGTGCTACGTAAATCATTGTTGACAGTGGTTTGTTTGACTGCCATAAAATGTAAATAGTGTAATTATGTAGATAGTGGTTTTAAATAGAGTGTATGAATGTGTGGTGTATATAGTATGTAAATGTGTTATTATGAGGTATGTAAATAGTACGTTGTGAAATAGGAATTGAATCAAATATGGGTGTGATATAAGTGAGTATTTATTAGGTGTATGGGTATGTGTTTTAGAATAGAGTACTGTTTTTAGAATTGTGAATTTTTAAAGGCAAGTTGCTGAGGGAGGAGTGAAGGAAGGAAAGAAATAGAATAAAAAAAAGGGGGGGGCGTAATGAAGGTCGACAACACTCACATAATAGTGAGTATGCGTCTAGAGTTGACGAGATATCACGCACGTCAAGCAGCAGTCAGAATTCGGTGTTTTTTAGTGTCCTGTGAATGAAAATATGAATGTTTCATGACCTGAAGAATTATAGTAACAACAACAACCTGAGAGCACATATGATGAAAGTTTCAACCTTAAAAGGCCAGCTGCATAACAAAATGTTTTAGTTAACGTGCATGAAGTGTATGAAAGGAATGAAGCCAAGACCTTTTAGGTAAGTGTTTGGCCTTTCTGCTTGTGAAGTCATTAATGACTTGCACGTAAATAGTGCACTTTTTTGGTGATTATTGCCAATGAAGATGCAAATGATATCACTTAAAGTGTTTGACGAATAGAAAGGTACACAACACAGCACCATTGTAATGTAGCATAGCCTGCAGACATAGCTACTGACAGTCAAACAAATGGGGAAGGCCAAGTACTTAATTGAAGTAAAACACAAGCAGAAATAATTTGAAACCCGTAAGCTTAATCCAAGGGAACAAAATAAGCTCAAAGCATAGGAAATTACATGAAGCAACGGCGTGAAATGACTTGCAAATTGTTTGTACGGATCGCTAGCGGTGCTCGTGGCCAACATCAGAAAATTTGCTGTCAGACAATTTTTTTTTTTTTTTTTGAAAAATGACAGGCATCCTTCTGTTATGTAGGCCACCCTCTGGCTAACAATTGTTCTCTCATCAGGTGATGAGGTAACGATCTGGAACGCACATGATGCAGCAGTAATTTGTCGCATACGATGCTGAATGTTGAAATATTTGTTGATGCCACTGTGTCTTCACGCCTCATTCATCAGTCTTCTTGCAGGATTGCCCAAGCAGTGTTAACAATACGCTCCGTAAAAACATTTTCAGGTCAACCAGACCTAGGAGCGAGCTCTACTGACAAAAAACACCCTTTTTTGAAATCATGGCACCATCTAAAAATTGTTGACTCACCCAAACTTTTATCTTTGTAAGCTTTTTTCATCAAATCAACTGTTTCTGGGGCCATTTTACCCAAACAATTGCAAAATTTTATTGTGCAATGCATTTCACTTCTTAACTCTGAATCACTTACCTCCATAGCTGTATGGTGAAATGCAGATGTATCTTAAACAAATGCGCAATAACAAAACCAGAATCGTCTGCCACGGCTAATAACTGTTGCCATAGATACTTCCTAAATTCAGTTAGTTGTGAGCGTGGTTATTTCCCCTTTTGCATTGTTGCCAACTAAAAAAATTACTTTCAGTTTTTATGGTACGATCTTTGTATACATAATTTGGTGACATGAAGCCTTTATTTTTTAAAAACCTATTTCATTTCTCTTTCCATTGCAGGGATTTAGTTCATCGACAAACTGCTTGTTCAGTTATTCAGCATATGTCTTTGGGAGTGTATGGCTTTGGTTGTGAGGATGCATTAGTTCATCTTTTAAATTACATGTGGCCCAACATTTTTGAAACATCTCCTCATCTAGTCCAAGCTTTCATCACAGGTGTCGAAGGACTGAAAGTGGCACTTGGTCCAATTAAGATTTTGTTGTATTGCCTTCAGGTAAATTTTTATTTTGTTGGCATTTATTACTTGGTGATTATTTGTATGATAATGCTTTTTTTTTTTGTGCATTTTATATCTTAATAATTTTGTGTTTTGATGTGTTCATCTGAGGCATAACATTGCTGAACACTTTAGTTTAAAGCCGTTTTACTGCCAAAAATCAGTTACATTGTCTTTATGAACCCTAAGCAGTGAGTGACAATTCCCACATCAAATATTTTACTTCAAAAAGTTTTCAGTAGTTCCTTTTTTGTTTTTTTAAGTGAAAATTGATGATAAGTTTATGTGTAACTACTTAAAAAGCTTATTGGTGCCTATGTGGATTTCAGTTATTTCAGAGTTTATGTAATTTTCGGGAATTAAGAGCACGTGTTCTTGATTTGAAAAAACAAAACAAAGTTAGGTTTTTGAGTCACGAACTGTTAGTACTGAATGCTAGGTAAATCTAAATGGCACAGAGTTTTTTAATGACACAGTGTAAATTTTGGGAGCATGTGTTTGACAGAAAGAACGAATTAGATGGCAAAAAGCTGCTTTTGGAGGATTTCACAGTAATGATGGGTTATAATTTGAGTCGAGAACTGTAGGTAAATCTAAATGGCACAGAGTTTTTTAATGACACAGTGTAAATTTTGGGAGCATCTGTTTGACAGAAAGAACGATTTAGATGGCAAAAAACTGCTTTTGGAGGATTTCACGGTAATGATGGGTTATAATTTGAGACAAGAACTGTTAGTACTGAATGCTAGGTAAATCTAAATGGCACAGAGTTTTTTAATGACACAGTGTAAATTTTGGGAGCATCTGTTTGACAGAAAGAACAAATTAGATGGCAAAAAGCTGCTTTCGAAGGATTTCACAGTAATGATGGGTTATAAAAGTCCCAAATGGCTGTATATGAAAGTGTAATTGTTCTTATTGTGATGTATGGCAATGAAACCGGGATACTGCGGAAGAGACATGGAGTTGTCTGTGTGCTGGAGGAGATGCCTTACTTACGGTAGGCGGGGGGGGGGGGGGGCATGTGTTTTCTCTCTCTCTCCAATCCCCAATCCAGTGAGGAACGAGATGTGGATGTGTTGCAGATGTGTAATGTGAAGCAAACTGTTGTTAGTAAGGTCTTTGGTGGTTTGTCCATGTGCCATGTTAAAAGAATGAGTGATGAGGTGCTCACTAAGAGAATTTTTTCAGCCCAAATGTCAGGAAAGAAAGGCAGAAGGCCAAGAAAATCATGAGATGACCTGGTTCAGGAATTTCTGCATGAGAAAAAGATTATGAGTATGAAGTACAAAAGGTCTTGTGTCCGCCATGTGATGGATGTCAGTGAAGCTCAAGCTGTGTGCTGAGATTTCTGTAAATGGAGATGTTTGATACATCAATCGTAAGTAAAATCTAGTTCCATCAGTTGAACGTTAATCTGTCAGATAGACTCTCTTTGAGGAGCTAACCTCTGAATCTCAGAAGACAGCTTGATGATTATGTGTGTCTGTGTGTGTGTGTGCGCGCACACACACACACAGACTCAAGAAGCCCCTATAGCATAGTAAATCCGTTTATTCACTGGTTTAGCATATATAAAGAGTCACCAAATTTTTGCTCTCCACTGTGTGTGTCAGTCAATCATATCATAATCATCACTTACCTTCATCATTTGCTTATTAAATATTTTTTTATCTGGTATGTCTGATCCCCGAGTTCTATTTGTCATAGGCCTTAACTTTTATCATAACACTTTGAAGAATAATTATTTAATGTAATTGTAATGTATTCTAATCCAACAATTACTACACTGCAATTGCATTAAATGATAAATCTGTAAATTAAACTCATCTTTGTTAGGAGAAACAGGTCATAGACTGGAAACTCACATCGCGGAGCACAAGGCAGCAATAAAAAATGTTTCAAACAAGACAGGATTAGACAGACACGTTAAGGAAACAGGACACTGCATGGACTGGGATTCTTCGACTGTCATTGGACATCAATCCAACTTCCTGAAGCGAAAATTGAAAGAGGGGCTTGAAATTGGAAAATACCAGAACTTCATCATTAATGACTGTAAGGGATTTTCACTGCCTAATATCTGGCAAGACATTTTGCAGAATCGCCGTAACCGAAGATCGTGACAAAGATTGAACGAAAGACTGCCTGACGAAGGAGAGGAGTTCTCTCCGAAAATTTGCAGAAATTATAAGAATTTACCGAGATAAATCCCATAAAAAAGTTAACTAGTTTAAATGATCAGTTCAATAAGTATCCTTAGAAGTTTTATGATGTAATGTAAGGCTGAAGGCAAATGACGAAGGTACGTGATAATATTACATTAAGGTTTCATTAATGCTAAAGCTTAATGCTCTTAATTATTTTGAGGGTATGTTTTCAGATACTAAGGAGATATAATGTATTTTCACCACACCAAACATTCACTTTTGGACTGTCCCACTGTTTTTCAAAGACAGCACGGGGTTTTTCCGTCCCCCATATACACACATTGTGTCTGTTTACTTCACCAGATATCCAAAAAGTAGCTACATCCGAAAAACATGCATGCTGCTAGTAGTTTTTGTCATCGATATGCTGGCAACTGAGATTTTGCAGTGTATGTATGATGTGGGAAATCTTACACCTGCAAGGCTTGAACAATCTGCACTTTGTACGCATACAAATGAAACCTTTTGTGTAAAATTTTCTTCAGTTCAGGGGATTCAGAGTTCAGACAAAGCTTTTGAGGACTGTTTACAAAAGCTGTCTGAACTACATTCACAGGTTCTTCACTAGCACCCAGTCAGCCCATTTGTTTTTAGTCATTAACACATCTTGTCACCTTAAATGTTGCATACCAAGCTGTTATGCTTCTATGATCACATGGTGGATGTCTGTACTATGTTTTGAAATTACGCTGAACAGTTATCGGTGATTTGGTTTCGTGATGCTACAGAACACATTGTTACTTTCTGCAAAGATGACATTTTGACCTCTCGTGCTGGCAGCGCCACCTATTATTACTCAGCATGCACCTATAACAACGACAACAACAAAGCTCTATTATACTCATGAACAATGAAATTTGCGCACCTAGAAGAAATCATGCTACAACCGAGAAACTTTGCAAATAGCTAGAATGCATGCTAGTATGCAAACGATCCATGTTTGGTGCGAGTGCGCATGACCGCACACCCTGCGGTGGCACTGCAAGCATGAACCAGCAGCCTTGTAAATCTGCGTGTGGTCGATGCCCCATGAAAGCAAAAAGCACCTGTCAAAGCACGCAAGAGTACAGAGTGACAAGAATGCCGGGTAGATGCCAGAGACATCAATTTATGCAAATTACGGACTTTGAGATAGGCCGGATCATCAGGCTGTAAACCGCAGCTCACCACGTGGATTGTTCTGACCATACCTGCCGACCGTCTGACTGTGCTGGGAGCAGTGGACACATGACAGAACTGGCACATGGCGAATTGGCTCCAGACAGACCAGGAGGACCACCGGTAAAGAGGATCAACCGGCTGTGCGCCAGGCACGAACGGATCCCACGGGGATCTGGTCCACTTATACAGGCAGATGTAGCAGCTCCGATGTGCCCCACGAACCATTTCCCGACGCCTCTCTGAAGTGAATCTGCGATTCCAGTGCCCTTTATGTGTGCTTCCATTAACAGTGGAACATCGCCGGCTCCGTGTGCCGTGGTGCCAGGCCAGAGCAATGTGGAAAGTCACAGACTGGCGACATGTGGTGTTTAGCGATCAGTGCTGCTTCGTTTTGGGGACAGATGATGTCATCGTGTCCGGGTGTGGAGGTCCGCTGGTCAATGGCTCAATCCCAACCTCGCTATCAAGCCCCCCCCTCCCCCAATGCAGGCTGCAGGCATTATGGTTTAGGTAGCCATTGCCGGGCCAGCGGTATGTGGATGAGATGCTACGGCCCCATGTGCTCCCATTCCTGGCCAGGATTCCAGGTGTGCTATACCAGCAGGATAATGCCCGCCTGCACATGGCTTGGGTTGCCCAGGAATGCCTACGTCATGTCCAGACATTTCCATGGCCTGTCCGCTCCCTGGACATGTCCCCTATTGAGCTTGTGTTGGGTCAGTTGAAACACTGGCTGCAGCCGTGCCACACTATCTGGGATTTGGAGCACACCGTCCAACACGTGTGGGGTAATCTTCCACAGTACAACATCAGGCGTCTGTTCGCCTCCATGCCGAACCATATTTCAGCACGTATCGCCGCATGAGACAGTGCAACACTCTATTGAAGATGACCGGACTGCGTGCAATAGCGCCCTCTGTATTTGTCCTGCAGCTCTGTTTTTGCCGTCATGTGTATTATTCATCAGTATCATTATGTCCATAAAGTTTCAGTTCAATCCAATGCTTCCTTCTTGGTGCGCAAATTTCATTGTCCACGAGTGTAGTTTACATGTCTCATGCCACAAACCACTTGTTTCTAACAATCGTAGTTTTTAAAATACAAATTTCATAACGAGAGAAGGACTTTTATGCCCATCGTATACATCTATTCTAATTGTAATACTGACAGTTCTTTTTCCCAATTATTTGGAAGTCTTTTTTATTGTCTGACAACAACTGTAACAATGCCCTCTAAAGTAAAAATCTTGTAACCAGTCTCACTGTGGATATTTAATGGTGACCAAGACCCAAGTCGAGTTGAAATTCTTCAGTGTAATTCTTTGCTTAAACATAACTACACTATGTCAGTAAAAGTGATCGGACACTGTAAATAAATAGAAAAACGGTATTGTATTTACATCAGTACTGTGTAGGTCCTCCATTTGCAGAGATAACAGCAGCCACCTCTCGAGATAAACTGTCTACAAATCATGTCATACATGTCCGTAGAACTGCCACAATGTTGGGAGCATTGAGTTATTCAGGATATCTCTATACAGCACAGAGTTCATGTTGCCATGAATAACAACCAGTGGACTCGCACTGTACCAACTGAAACAGCCCCATACCATAACTCCACTGCCTCCGTTCTTCACTGCCGGCACTGTACACTCCAGAAGCAGACATTCAGCTGATAACCGTCAAACCGAGACATTTCCATCCAATCGGAATAATGTGAAACGAGATTCGTTGCTCTACAACCTTCCGCATTGCTCCAGTGTCCAATTTTTGTGCTGTTGACACCATCGTAGCCATGTGACTTTATTGGTCTTTGTGATGAAAGGTTTTTGGGTGGCTGCTTGGCATGATACCCGAGTGCAGGGGCCTCACTTCAAAGTGTCTTGGTGGAGACCATAACATCTGGAGCTCATGTACTATGCTGTGTATTGGTTGGGACCTGGTTTTCCGGATATCCCTTTGCAGCACCCTCCGATCCCTGGGTTGCCATTTCACGGGTCTTCCAGGGCAAGATGAATTCCTGCAATGTCCCGTCTTCTTCCACTTGTTGATGGCAAAGGCAACAGTCAATTTAGCGACCTGTCTGACATCGGGTACGGGCATTTGAAAACCTGGAAAGTCCTTGAAAATCGTGATTACATTTTCAAGGCCTGGAATATCCTGGAAAAAATGTGTTTTTTAAAGCTGTCTTGAAAAGCCTTGAAATTTGAAATTAGTGCTTAAAATATATGTATACAGTGAAACCTGGAAAATCTGGCATCGACGGGACCGGAAGAGTGCCGGATTTATGAAAGTTCCAGATTTCTGAAGCTACCCAAAAATTGCATAACGGGCGTTACATAAAGCACACCCTTACTCATAACAGGTGAATTTAATGAAAATTTGCGCGTCTACGCCTTATAAATATGAAGGGGTTGCGATGACAAAAAAAGTTTTAGCGAAAATATTGGCCGTTACCTTTCTTTACTTTTTGTTATAGAACTCTGTTGAAAAAAAATTGAATTTGGCGAATGGTCAGGCAAAAACCTGCAAAAAGCCAAAGCAACCGCTAGGGCTAGGTGATGTATCGATACATCTCAAAAAACTGAAGTGAATTTTACACCGACGTTACAGTTTTTAGACTGGCAAAAGCTATGATACATCGCAAAGGCGCTTACTGCAATGCATCGTCATGAAGGCCGATGCAGATGTAATTACACGACCGAATCCACATACTGCCACTACCAAGCACAGATCGTCATCAGATGTTTGACATGCATTTCAAACGTACACACCAATTCGTCACCTTATTGTTCCGCGTCACTTCCGTGCGGCTCAATGAGATGACGAATTTGAGAAACTTCCCGATGTTACACGCAGGCCGCCATCAGCAAGTCGCACACTGAGATCGGATGATCTCCCAATGAGATGGCACATCAGATTTCCATGGTTATTGGTGAAACATCGGATGTTCTGACGAAAACAAAATCAGAAAAGTGCCAGATTTCTGAAGCTGCCGGTTTTCTGGATGCTGGATTTTTGAGGTTTTACTATATATATATTAAGCCGCTTGGCCAGCGTGGTGAGTTATAGGCAAACCCCTCCAAAATGACTCCACAGCTTAAATCTTGGCCCTCAGTCTCCGGCAGCTGGAATGTACCTGGCCAAGTCAGCGGCCAGTGCGACTTGAAGGCAGAGGGTGCTAAGAATCACCGGAGGACCGGACTAGGCTGCCATTTGATGCTGACCTTGGCTACTTACAATGGACGCTCCCTATCTTCTGATTCAAAACTTCTTGAATTGGAAGAGGAACTACAAAGGATCAAGTGGGACATCGTCAGGCTTAGTGAGGTAAGGAGAAAAGGAGATTTCATTGAACTGAGAAGTGGACATCTCTTCTACTATCGTGGGACAGATACTGGCAGAACTAGTGGTGTTGGATTTATAATAAACAAGAAACTGAAGGATAAAGTTGTAGAAGTTGAAAGTTCCTCTGACAGAGTTGCACGACTCGTTATCCAACTCTCGAGAAGATACCAGGCTCAGATAATTCAAACTTATGTACCCACCACAAGTCATCCTGAAGAAGAAATTGAAGAATTTTATGAGGAAATTCGTCATCTAAATAATAAAGGCAAGCAGGCAGCACTTAAAGATAATTATGGGAGATTTCAATGCAAAAATAAGGCAACAGAATGAAACTTCAGTAGGTAAATTCGGTCACAGGAATAGAAACTTAGCATGGAAATACTATTGTAGAGTTTGCAGAGGCAGAAGGGTTTTTCATCATGAACCCCTTTTTCAAGAAAAAGCCACAAAGGAAATGGACATGGAGGCATCCTAATGGATGGACAAGTGAAATTAATTTTATTATGTGTAACAAGAAATTTGTCATGGAAGACTGCAGTGTGCTGAAGAAGTTCAACACAGGTAGTGACCATAGAATGGTAAGATGCAAGATGCACCTCAATGCTAAACTCGAGCGTAGCAAGCTCATAAAACAAACAAAGTGTATTGACGTGACCAACCTTAAAAAGCATCATAATACCTTCAAATTGGAACTGAGGAACAGATTCTCTGCTCTAAAAGGTCTAACATCAGAAGAAGTGGACATCTCTGAAATTAACAGAAAAGTAACCAAAGCTCTTATGGAAACAGCAACAAAATTAGCTGGGTCTAAGAACAAGTTGCATGTGAACAAATTATCAGGAAAAACCAAAATGTTGATGCAAAAAAGAAGAGAGATGAGGACAACTAAAGATGTGAATTCCAAAGTGGAATATATAGAGCTATGCAAGACAGTACGAAAAAGTATCACTGAAGACCTAAGGAAATTCAACTGTGAATTAGTGAGGAAAGCAATTGAAAACAACCAAAGCCTAAAGATAGCAAAGGGACATCTCAGTAAGGGAAGAAAACAGATTATGGCACTGAGAAAAGAAGATGGTTTTGTAACAAGAAATAGAGGCGAATTTTTGACAAGAGTGAAAGATTTCTACTCCAAATTATATGAAAGGGATGATACATGTACTCCAGGCATCATGAAAGGTACCAGTACCAGAGTTCTTCCAGTCCTCCCAGCAGAAGCTGCACATGCAATCAAGAACATGAAGTGGGGGAAAAGCTCCAGGAGAAGATGGAATTACTGTAGACATCATGCAAAAAGAAAGTGGAGAAATTGAAACAGTACTCGCCCAAGTTTTCACTCGATGCCCTAATAAAGGGAAGATTCCTGAGGATTGGATCAACACTACAATGATTCTGCTACATAAAAAAGGGGACATTGAGGATCTCAGGAACTACAGACCTATCAGCCTCCTTCCTATCAGTGGTTTATAAAATTTTCACTAAAGTTCTTTCACACCGCTTGAAGGTAACACTAGACATGGCTCAACTGAGAGAACAAGCTGGATTCAGGAGTGGCTACAGCACTATAGATCATATCCACATACTTAGAGAACTAATTGAAAGAGCGAGGGAATATGAACTTCCATTGTGCATGGCTTTTATCGATTATGAAAAGGCCTTTGATTCAGTGAAACCATCAACAGTTACCAATGGCTTTGAAATCCTGCAGTGTTGAAGATGCATACATTAAAATTATTAATAACATCTATGAAAATGCAAGTGCAAAGATTCGGCTGTTTGGGAATACAACACACATAAAAATTTGAAAGGGAGTGAGACAAGGTAACACCATATCTCCCAAACTCTTTAATACCACATTGGAAAATGTCTTTCAATCACTGAACTGGGAAAACAAAGGGATAAAGATTAATGGAGATTATTTAACTCACCTTCATTTTGCTGACAACGATGTCATTTTTGCAACTACCCCATCAGAGCTGTAGAGTATGATATAGGAACTTGCTGACAAGAGTAAAGAAAGTGGGATTAAAAATGAACTTTCAGAAGACAAAAGTGATATTCAATGCTTTTACAAGACATGAAGATTTATCGATTGATGGAGAAAAGCTGGAGATAACAGATATGTACGTTTATCTTGGACTGCAGATATCAAGTGAGGGTCACATTGATGAAGAAATTAATCAGCGTACAAAACCTGCCTGGAGAGCTTTTGGAAGAAACAGCATAATTTTCAAGAGCAATATGCCAATTATGTCTGAAAAGAAAAGTGTTTGATCAATGCATCCTTCCAGTGCTTACATATGGTGCAGAGACTGGGACTTTAACTAAAAGAGACATACAAAGGCTGCAGACAACTCAAAAAAGCATTCAAAGGAGCATGCTTGGTGTAACTAGGAGAGATAAGAAGAGGAACTCATGGATCAGAAAAATGACAAGAGTGGAAGACATCATGATCAGAGTTAAATCCCTGAAATGGCAATGGGCTGGACATACTGCCAGGACAGACCATTGATGGACAGTCGAAATTTTAGATTGGATTCCAAGGGACAGGAAAAGACCCAGAAGAAGACCACATGGAAGATGGGTGAATGAAATTCGAAAGTATGCGGGAGTAACATAGAGGAGACTGGCACAAGACGGACCATTGTGGAAGAGGCTTGGAGAGACCTTCGTCCAGTAGTGGATTGATAATGGCTGACAAAGATGATGATACATTTTAAGCACTAAATTTAAAATTATATATATATATATATCAATTCCTTTGAGGAAATCAGTGCCCCCCTCCTTTTTAAATTTTCTCTCCACTGTTCTCAAAGAAACCGCTGGCCATAATGTTTTGGATGTGCCCCAAATTCAATTTGTCTGATAAATGCACTACTTCCAGTGCAGTACCACACAGGAAAAATTGGATGATCACTGGTAGGTCTGTTAAGAAGGGGAGCTTGAAGGTCAGACAACTGAGAAGGGAAAGGGGAAGAAAAGGCATTTAGCATTTTCAAGGGGCAAGGAGGTTTTAGTCTATTCAACTACTGTGGTTGGAAGAAGAGATTTATTTCAGCTGGCATCCACCTAAGGAGTGCGCCTGTGCAACAGATTCATCTGCTCCTTGTTTTTCATGTGCATGTGGGACACTTGTTTCCCCTTCCCCCGCAGGCTCTGTTTTGTATAAAAAAAACTTAAGCTACTTCCCTCCTTTAAAAAAAAAGTGATCGAATAAGTGCGTAAGTGCTTTACTTTGCCTCTTGTTTCTTGTTTTCAGACATCACATTTTTTCACTTATGGATTTGTAACTCCATGTTTTGTTCTACATTGGCCTTAACTTTTTAGTGATCCCCACAGAGGACTTTGTAACTTCTGTTTGTAATACACTGACAGACAAGCACCCCATCTTGCTGGTTTTATTGGGGGGGAAGGGTACTGCCCCATCTTCCCCTTATGGGTTCCCCATGCTTTACCATGCTGTGTTTTCTGGAGGATATAAATCTCAGGGATGTTTTACCTGTCCTCTGTTAGACATGTGCCCTCCCCATTCTTAAATTCTAGATTTGTCCCTTGCTTTATTTTATAATACTTTCAGTTGTTAATGATAATAGACTTGCTTACATTGGGAAATAGTGCAGGATAGTGATGCAACTAAAATGACTGATTGAATTAATCATCTTCAGATTGAGGGAAACTATTTTCTATAGGCCTTGTGGTAAATGTACCACCATGATTCAATTTAGCATTATTCGGTAATTCTCCAATTAAGAACATTAAAAAGAAATGTAATGAGCAAAAAAGCACACTCATCCATTTATATCTTTCATCATTTTTATTACTTAAAACCCAAATTACTTTTAAAAATAATTTGACCATGATAGTGTAAAGCGTAATAATCATCCTGGAATTTTTTAGTATATGTCCTGGAAAGTCCTTGAATCCCCCCCCCAATACTTCTTATGCTCATATATGGTCCAATTGAGCAGCCCATTATAATGCTAGATACTTCAAGTATATCTTCCGTATAAGGAAGTCACAAGTTATACGTGGTTAAAATAAATACAGATTCAGTATCTCTTTTAGAATTGCTATTACGCACGTTAAAATACGGACATGTGATTATGGTGGTGCAGTTATTTATGACGTTTATTATTGAAAAAATAAAGACTAAAAGAAAGCAAGAGCAAGTTACTCACATATATTCGTCCAGAGGTCGTCTTTGTTCGCATACCACCATAGCTCCACAAGTTGTTTGGTCTCAGGTGTTCAGTGGCTATGCATTGCAAAAAGTCCGATGGTGACTATACTACTTTGACATTGTTTAGCAATGTCAAAGTAGTAGTCGACCCAAAGAATCTTGCTATATATTGTATCGTGAGCTCAAAATAATACTACAACTGAGAATGAAAACCCTGTAATGACCTATGTCGCAGGCAGGTTAAAAGGCTAACAATGAACAATCCAAAAAAACTATAGCGAACGAATCTAAAAGGCCGATAGTGAACGAATTTAAAAGAACAAAATGAAATATGAATGGTCAGAGGAAACGACGAATGAACTATTTACATAATGCCTGCACCACCTCCTCACGTCCACCAGTGTCCCCGGACACGTTTCGCCCTACCCTCTTCCTAGGTGTTTTCAACGGGAAACGAAACATCTGTTGGTAAGTGACAACGTTTCGTACTTCCAGAAGTCATGATGTACATTGTGCATCGGTCACTTTTCCTCCTATATGGTGGTGCCATCTGGTGTCAGTTTAATTTTCCTGTATTTGTTGTTGTCTTCTGATTTTATTTTTATATTCCTCTTTTAATCTGTTTTTGGTGTCCACTAAATTCCTCCAGGCATATGAAAGGTCATATGGTGAATTGTTATTGCAATTTGATGCTTTGGTCTTCTCTATTAAGATGGATCCAGCAATCTGGATGGTCTTCCAGTTTTTTTGCTGATTTATCAATTTTATTTCTTCCCATAGTGGTGTGCATTGATTATTTATACAGAAATCGATAAGTGCAGTCTTATTTTCTTTCCTGAACCAATTGCCGATGTGTTCCGATAATCTTATCCTGATATTTCTTTTGGTGCTTCCTATATATTGGCTGATAATTTTGTTTTGGCTGTCTCCTATTGGAATTGAGTAAACACCCGCTTTCTGCAATATCGGTGTATTTCTGTGATCAGAAGTTAATGTGTCCTCAATATTTCTGGTCTTTATACCAAAGCCTAAGCCAAATTTCTTGCATGCTTCTTTCAATATGCTATTAATTTCATGATTGTAAGATACTGATCCACAATATTTCATTTCTTTTTTATCAGATGGTGTTCTGAAATGATTATTTCTTGTCTTCTCTGTTATTCGCTTTATTAGATTGTTTATTATTCTGATGTCATATCCAAAAGCAGAGGCCGTATTTCTGATCCAATTGAATTCTTTATTTAGCAATCGGTTATTGGAGGTATGGGTTATCGCTCTATTGATGTATGACCTGAAAGCTGAGTACTTATATGATATAGGATGGTTAGAATTAGCTGGAATAACATTGGCAATATAGTTAGGTTTACGGTATATCTGGAAGTCAGTTCTATTATTTTGGTTTTTGTGAAATAAAATATCTAAGTAAGGTAATACATTATTCTGTTCTTTTTCGATTGTCACGTTAATTGATGCATAATATGTGTTATATGCCTCAAGGAAGACCTGCAATTCTTGTTCACTACGTTCCCAGATCATAAAGATGTCATCCACGTATCTACAAAAAAATGCTGGTTGTGTAATATTATTATTTTGCATCACAGATTTTTCAATCTGCTGTAAGATTACTTCAGAAAGCAAACCTGAATTAGAAGAGCCCATAGGAGCACCTACAATTTGTTTGTATATTGTACCTTCAAAATCAAAATAATTGTTTGGGTCAATAAAAATCAATGCTTTTTTGATGTCTTCAATTTGTACTATTGGGATATTGTTTCTATGCAATTCTATTTCAATATGATTTATAGCTTTGAACCATGGGAGTATTTGGATATAATGATACAATATCTAAACTGGTAAGTATTGTTTGGCTATTGTTCTTCACACTGTTATTTCTATTTTGAATTGGTTGAATTACTTCATCAGAGCTGTTAACAGAAAATTCATACTGTTTGTGATAAGGTGCCAGATATCTATATAGTGCTCTCTCGAGGTTTATTGTTGGTGCTGTATTTTTTGCTACTATTGGTCTAAGAGGATTATCTGCTTTGTGGGTCTTTACTTTCCGAAGATTTTGGGTATAGTTTGTTCCTATTGGTGGGTATGCGTTCTTCTTAATTGAGTCTGGAAGGAAACTGTGGTTTTTAAAAACAGCAAGTTGACGTTTTATTCTTTCAATTGGATCTTTTTGAATGACCTCAATCTTCAATTCTTGTATTGTCTTGATCATTTTTTCTTCATAGTCCATCTTATCCATTATAATGAGTTGTTTAGTTTTGTCAGACATCGTTATTTTTATTGCCGGATTTTGTCGTAAATCCATCAAAGCTCGTCTTTCGTATTTTATTAAGTTTGGTTTTTCATTTGCTTTTTCTTTCATGATTCTTGTTGCTGTTCTATTTATTTTGAAACGTATGGGATATTGAGCTGTTCTAGGCAATGCAGCGATTATCTCTTCAATCTCTGGGATTAGTTGTTCTGTACTTCTTATGTCCTGTTTATAAGCATACTTGCCTCCTCTATTGAGTGCATTCATTTGTAGTTGGCTCAATTTCACTTGCGATAGATTTATACATGTATTTGGTACATCAGTTACATGATTTCTATTAATGCACTTAGTTTTTGCCAATGGCAATTTTGATTTGCTTTCTTACTTTTTTCAATATATATATATATATATGTATTATAGATATCACTATATAGATATCTGGCACCTTATTACAAACAGTATGAATTTTCTGTTAACATCTCTGATGAAGTAATTCAACTAATTCAAAATAGAAATAATAGTATGAAGAACAATAGCCAAACAATACTTACCAGTTTAGATGTTGTATCATTAAATCCAAATACTCCCATGCTCGAAGCTATAAATCTTATTGAAATAGAATTGCATAGAAACAATATCCCAATAGTACAAATTGAAGACATCAAAAAAGCATTTATTTTTATTGACCAAAACAATTATTTTGATTTTTATGGTACAATATACAAACAAATTGCAGGTGCTTCTATGGGCCCTCCTATTTCAGGTTTGCTTTCTAAAGTAATCTTACAGCAGGTTGAAAAATCTGTGATGCAAAATAATAATATTACACAACCAGCATTTTTTTGTTGATATGTGGATGACATCTTTATGATATGGGAACGTAGTGAACAAGAATTGCAGGTCTTCCTTGAGGCATGTAACACATATTATGCATCAATTAACGTGACAATCGAAAAAGAACAGAATAATACATTACCTTACTTAGATATTTTAATTCACAAAAACCAAAATAATAGAACTGACTTCCAGATAAACCGTAAACCTAACTATATTGCCAATGGTTTTCCAGCTAATTCTAACCATCCTATATCATATAAGTACCGTAATTTTTGGGCTAAGAGCCGCAGCTCTTACGTTACTAAAAGTGAAATTTTTCGGGTGTGCGGCTCTTATGCCGAAGCGGCCCTTATGCCGAATTTGTTTTCGATAAGACTGTTTCTTCAATCCCTTTTTTTTTTTTTTTTTTTTTTTTTTTTTTGTTCATGCGGATGCTTAGTAATATTTTTCAAACCACGTCTTTTTTTTTCACAAACTTGACTATGATAAAGTTTTCCCCCTTTCTACTCATACGTTAGACACGTCTATTTAAACGATAACTCCGCTGTCCTGATGTTGGTTAAGGAGAGAAAGTGGGGGAGGACAGGAATGCCCGACTCAAATGCCCTTTGCATGGGAGAGTGGGGAATGGAATGGGGACATAAGCACACAGACGAGTAGCGTGACGTCCGAGGCTTCTGTGGATAGCGCGCCCAGCGTATCTCTTTCGTTGGCTGCAGCCATACATCATGCAGGAAGGTGCGATGCAACCAAGGGAAGGAACGTTGATTTTCACTGGGGTGGGGTGACCTGTTTGATGGGCACTTCCCTGAACAAAAGTTTAAGAACATGAACAATGCGAAAGCCTGCCCCAGGATGATTCCATTAGCAGAGACCTATTCCAAACAATACTGGCGGGACGGAAGGACAAATTCTGTTCACTCTTCTTGGTTCATCTGGCATGCGATACAGGTATTTCTTGGATCTGTGCTCCTGAGTTTTGCTTCGATTTTTTTTTTTTTTTTTTTTTTTTTTTTTTTTTGGACTGACGATAGTGGAAGTTGAAGGCTTCGACTGGAAAAGAAAAAAAAGGGAGAGCTTTCCCATTCATATAAAAGCAGAGCTCAACACGAAGGCTCAGTGCGCAGTAAATGAAAGTAGGTCAAACCACTTGAAAGAGAGAAAGTGGCACCACTGTTTCGAAGTGTTGGCGGCCAGATCCGCGAACACGTGCGAGGCAGCTGGTAAAAGGAAGCGCAACTTCATTCTAACAAAAACATCTGTAGATGAGAAAAAAAAAGCATAACATAGAAGGAACATATATTAAAGAAAACATTAATCGAAAGCATTGCAAGCGATAATTTATAAGTTAATTACTTCTAAGACTGATTCTATTGCAGTGAACAGAGAACCATCCTGTAGCAGACATCCACATTGAATGAAATTTAGGCAATGAAAGTGCGGTTTTACGAGCAATGCGATATTCTAACGGGAGTCTTAAGGTTAACTGTGATTTATATTGATTACATAAATGGTTTTGACCATTTAATGAAGGCAAACAAATAACATCATTAGCATGATTAATAAAAAATGTATAAATAAAAATGTTTGCCAGTATTAAAAAATAAGTGCATAAAGCAGATCGACACTGAATTGCAGATTAGCCATTGAAGTATACATATAATCACGTTGGGTGTGAGTTAATTCATGAAAAAAAGGAAGATAATTTAGTTTTTTGAGCAGCACCACGACTTCACAGGTGCGGCCCTTACGGCAACTTTTGCTTCCAAGATTGCAAAATTTCTCACCTGCGGCGATGCGGCTCTTAGTCCGAAAATTACAATACTCAGCTTTCAGGTCATACATCAATAGAGCGATGACCCATACCTCCAATAACCGATTGCTAAATAATGAATTCAATTGGATCAGAAATACAGTCTCTGCTTTTGGATATGACATCAGAATAATAAACAATCTAATAAAGCAAATAACAGAGAAGACAAGGAATAATCATTTCAGAACACCAACTGATAAAAAAGAAATGAAATATTGTGGATCAGTATCTTACAATCATGAAATTAATAGCATATTGAAAGAAGCATGCAAGAAATTTGGCTTAGGCTTTGGTATAAAGACCAGAAATATTGAGGACACATTAACTTCTGATCACGGAAACACGCCGATATTGCAGAAATCGGGTGTTTACTCAATTCCAATAGGAGACAGCCAAAACAAAATTATCAGCCAATATATAGGAAGCACCAAAAGAAATATCAGGATAAGATTATCGGAACACATCAGCAATTGGTTCAGGAAAGAAAATAAGACTGCACTTATCAATTTCTGCATAAATAATCAATGCACACCACTATGGGAAGAAATAAAATTGATAAATCAGCAAAAAAACTGGGAGACCATCCAGATTGCTGGATCCATCTTAATAGAGAAGACCAAAGCATCAAATTGCAATAACAATTCACCATATGACCTTTCATATGCCTGGAGGAATTTAGTGGACACCGAAAACAGATTAAAAGAGGAACATAAAAAGAAAATCAGAAGACAACGACAAATACAGGAAAATCAAACTATGACATCAGATGGTACCACCATATAGGAGGAAAACTGACCCACGCACAATCTACAATCATGACTTCTGGAGGTACGAAACGTCACTTACCAACAGACGTTTCGTTTCCCGTTGAAAACGCCTAGGAAGAGGGTAGGGCGAAACGTGTCCGGGGATGCTGGTGGACGTGAGGAGGTGGTGCAGGCATTATGTAAATAGTTCATTCGTCGTTTCCTCTGACCATTCATATTTCATTTTGTTCTTTTAAATTTGTTCACTATCAGCCTTTAGATTCGTTTGCTATAGTTTTTTTGGATTGTTCATTGTTAGCCTTTTAACCTGCCTGTGACATAGGTCATTACAGGGTTTTCATTCTCAGTTGTATTGTTCTTTTGAGCTTACAATACAATATATAGCAAGATTCTTTGGGTCGACAACTACTTTGACATTACTAAACACCATATTATATTCACCATCGGACTGTTTGCAATGCATAGCCGCTGAACACCTGAGACCAAACAACTTGCGGAACTACGGTGGTATGCGAACAAAGTTGACCTCTGAACGAATATATGTCAGTAATTGCTCTTGCTTTCTTTTAGTCTTTAGTTTTTCAATAATAAACGTCATAAATAACTGCTCCACCATAATCACATGCTTGTATTTTAACATGCGTAATAGCAATTCTAAAAGAGATACTGAATCTCTATGTATTATACATTATAATGCTGTTTTCAAACTTGGAGAGCTCTTTTTCCTTCTAGCCATTTCATCAGTGATTGATCTGAACATACTCTCAGTGTTCTTTTTATTCCTTATCTACCACATCTGCTGTAGGAGGACACCATTGCGTCTGTGTGTGGATGTCCAATCACTTTTTATCTACATAATGTAGCATGGAAATTCACTTGTTTTCCATTTCTTCTTTCAATGTAATTAGTATCATATCTCAAGAAGAGATAAGGCATTTATTTTTTATCATGTGAAATGTAATATTCCATTCCATATTTTGTAAGTGGTTTATATTTTTTACTATAATTTTACTTACTCAACATTTGCTGTTTTCTCTCATTTATATAGGGTCTTTTTCATCCTGCACGAAAAGTCAGAGATGTTTACTGGAAAATTTACAACACACTGTACATAGGTGGTCAAGATTCTCTTGTTTGTGGTTATACCCGTATTCCTGATACCCTCACAAATGGCTACATTCGTCATGAGTTGGACTACATTGTTTGAAGTGGACTTTTTGACTTGGTAGCTCACTGGGAACAACAGTACACTCAAAACTGTGCTACATAATTTGAGATCTGTACTTAAAGTTTCTGTTATCAGTTTAAGTCATCTTGTTTTATGATTATCTTGTAGGTGCCATTTTTTGTCATCAGAATTTCACAAAGTATGGAAGTTCGTTCTTGTTCATTCCTGTTTCATCTGAATTGCAGTAGTTTCAAAATAAATGTGGTTGTTCCTATGTATTGTTATTTTTGAAATTGATTTTGTAAATAGGAAGTTGTTTTGTCATCTAAAATTTCACAAGTTGTGTATTTTGGAAAATAAATTTGTCATCACAATTTGTTGCTCTAATGTTAGGAACTTTTGTTTCAACCTCTTCATTGTGTGTGTGTAATCACTTAAATCACTAGTTTCTTTTCTTTAATTGGAAATAAACATCCAACTTTTTTCGTATTGCAAACTGTTAGATTATGAAGTTAATTTTGAATTTGCTCAATAAGATTAACAGAGGTTTTTTTTATCAAGAAAAGGTGAGGAAATATTTAACTCTGTCCCCTGTTAGTTTACAAAGCTGTATAGTTCAGTTCATCACTTGATGGTGATTGAGATAGTGTCAATAACTGCATTCCTTTTATCTGAAAAGTTTTGTTTGTAAATAATTTGCCATGCCTAAAAATGATAAAAAACATATTTTTTTAATTTTCTAATATAATTATTATTTTCTTAGTAACTGTCAAAAAATAAAAAGGAATCTAAGCTGAGAGTAAACTCTTTTACAGACAGCAAATGTACATGAGAAGTGAAGAATTCATGATTTAGTAATGGATAATTCACTGGAAGAAAAGATAAGCTAGCATTGTCAAATAATTTTTGCAAAGTGATCTTCAAGAGGAATTAATTTTTTTTTTTTATTATTTGGAATCCTTTGAGGAATTCATTTGCCCTTGATATCCAACTTTCCCAGGGGATCTTCAAAATAAAGTTTCTTTCTGACTTTTCTTTCCTTTCCTTTTTTTTTTTTTTTTTTTTTTTCAAACTGAACATAAAGCAGTTGCCAGTGATAATTATATGTGGGGTGAAAAACATAGATGCGGCAAGTGACGCAGTGAAATCACTCTTACAGAGACATGATCAAAATAGATGTGATTTAATGATTTACTATCTTAGTAATAACTATCAAACATAAACAAAAAATACAGTGACAACACTCAAACACAACCTTTCACTGTGAAGACAACAGCAGCTCTAAAATACTTAAGCCGTTATAACACGCATATTTGAAAGTGCATGTCACAAGAACAATGCGTGACAGTATCTATATCTCACTTGACTTAAGTTGCATTATAAAAGAGCGAATGAATGAATTGCGTCATTACATGAGAATAATAGATAAATAGGGATTGATTTCCAACATTATACTTATAATTTCCACTAACCATATTGGAAAATCACTCAAAAATCACTCAAAAATAAGCTTTTTTTTTTTTCTCTCTCTCCCAGAACAAAAAGAGGTTGTTTTCTGATTTGTTAAGACTCTTGATTGAGAGGCCTTCCTCCAGCAGTGGATTAAGAATGCCTGATGATGATGGTATAAAATATTTAATGCAAATAACATAATATAAAGTCATTTGCAAACTAATAATGAAGCAAAAAAATTCACGCATGATTTATTACGTACTAAACTTGAGATATACACTATATTGACAAAAGTCACCGGACACCTAGAAGAGAAACACAACATAGCATTTATTGACCTGCATTAGTACGGTTTTGGTCCACCTTTGGTCTTAATGCATGCACTGACTCTTCGAGATATGCTTTCGACAAGGTTTTGGAACCCAGCGATAGGTATGCGCTTCCATTCAGTACATAATGCTGCAGCTAACTGTTGCTTAGTAGTAGGCCTTGGGCCTTGGTTCCAAACTTCTTATGCGGCACTCTAATTCATCCCATTGGTGCTTTATGGGATTAAAATGAAGGCTCTGTACTGGCCAGTCCACACATGATACGAAATTATCATCAAACCATACCATAACAGTCCTTGCTTTATGGCTCTGTGCATTCTCCTGCTGGTACCAACATGGCTCGGTTCCATAGTATTGCTATAGAGTTGGTAGGGCATAATTGTCCAGAATATCGAGCTAGACGTGCTAGTTAACAGGTTTGTACATGATAACCAGTGGGCCAGGACCATACCACAAAAACACCCCCACACGAGTACATTGCCAGCTCCAAACTTGACCGTAGGAACAGTACACTGTGGTAAATAGCGTTCCCCCAGCAGCCGCCATCCCCATACACGGGAGTCAGACTGGTAAATTGTGAATCTGGATTCATCAGTCCATAGGACCTGTTTCCATTGATCTACGGTCCATGATAAATGTTCTTTACACCATGCTAAACTACAAAGAGCATTCCGAGTAGAAATGAACGGTTTATGATCAGCCACACGACCATGGTAACCCATGGAAGAAAGTTCTCTGCTAATGGTACGTGCACATACCGAGGTTCCAACATTTTTACTCACCTGTACACTGAGGTCTTGTGCATTACTCCGTCGATTAGCTGTAACGACTCTCCTGAAGCTTGTACGTCCTTTGTCACTGATTTTCTTTGGTCTGCCGGTAAGATTTGCTGCTTCAGGCACGCCATGTGTCTTCCACTTATTCAGTACATCCAAAACAGTTGACTTGGGTATGTTTAAACGCTTCCCGGTTACTCTTATGGGCAACCCACTGATATAACACCAAAAAATCTTTCCTTTCTCAAAGTCAGTTCTCTTCCGCCATGACATTTTCACTCAACCTCACAGTGCGATATGATCGCGGTCAGGTGCAGGCTTGTTTTTTTTACTGCAGCTGTACCGTGCATCTTAACAATGCAGCAGTTCCATTTCTTTGCTTTTGAAGGGTGTTCGGTGACTTTTGTCAATATAGTGAAGTATTGTAAAATCTTTCTGCTGAAACACCAGCCTTGTTCGCACAACAAGCCAGCACTCACATGGTTGACGTCATTTCTTTAGCTGTTGCCCTTAGAGATTTCCAAATAATCGGAATATTGAAGGGTGCGTCCAAATTGTGAGGGTTTTTATTGAAGAGAATTTCAATTATTTCTCTGTAGCATACTAAAAATTTGTTTGAGAAGGGTGCAATTCTTTTGGTACAATTCCAGTTTGGAGAGGCAGAGGTATCTTCAATAGTACAGAAAAGAAAGCGCAGAAGTCGGAAGGCTTTTTCTGACGTCTCTTTTATGTTCTCTTTATGACTGACTTCTACCGATGTCATTTGCAAAAATATATGACCAATCATTTTTCTGTCGTTTCATGTCATCTCATTTCGTGATTGTGTTATTTCATTCTGTGATTACATTATGCATCTACAGCAAAGATTTGTTAAGTCAGCTTTTAACATTTGAAAGTTCAATTTGGCATTGGTGCCCATGCATTTTCTCTATATCTCATTACAGGCAACAAAACTTCCATGTGTATAGTCCAAAGGACATGAACAGTGGCTTTACAACAAAAAGGATACTCTGAACACAAAATAAGCACGAAGTTGTACATCTGTTATCAATAATGTGATCATGAAATTTAAAGATGATGGAACATTTAACAATCAGAAGAGGGAGTGGCTGTCCAAGCAAAAATAATGCCCCAAAATGAGTGTACCGTGCAACAAATCAACCCTTACTCCCTGGGGAGTTTCTGCAGGAAGATCGGGGCATCTCTACATTCCAAGTGTGTAGAAGTTAGTATCAGCAGTGATGAAAGAAGTTTACAAACCTGCACATATGCCTTGACCAGTGGCGGCTCGTGGCAACTGAAACAGGTGGGGCCAGTAGCCGAAGTCAAACAATGAAATAAAAAAAACTGCCATTATTAGGCCAACTATTCAGACCCCCACCCTACCCCCAAGATTCCTTTACTCTGTCTCTGTTTACCCCCTTGACTCACAATAATGCCCAAATCAGGCAGGAATGTTTCAACTATTGTATTGCACACGAAAAAATTTTCCTCTGAATAGAATGCATAATTATTAACAGAAAAATGTTTAAACTCCTTAAATAAAATTTTTACCTTAAAACATATGAGCATTAATTTATGTTAGTTGTGCTTTGTGTTTCTTCAGATTTCTCAACTGAGGAATAATCACAGGATTCACAGGGTAAAAAAATGTAGTGAAAAAATAATAATTCCAAATATATGCAGGGAGGGAATGTTTCATGAATTTTGTCCCATATAGAATGAGTACATTACTACCATTTGCATTATTTGAAAGGTTTAACCTTTTTTTTTTTAAAGAACTTGTGAAACCTAAAAACATGTATGTACTCATGTGCAAATTATACTTACAGGTTTTCTAATTTATTTATTTATTTTTAACATAGAAAATCCTCTCAGTTAAAACTGAAATTAGTTCTGCAAAGCGCTTTGTAAACTTGATACTTTTGGAAACTCAAATTCTTATAAACACATAGTTTTTTTAAGTGAAGCTTTTCGACTCAAATTCTTGGGCTGATGAGCACTGTGTTTTTTTTTAAGTGAAGCTTTTCTTCCAGATTTAAAGCAAAGAACGGAGATTTTAACAAAATATCCACTCCATTCATTGTAATCGACAAGCAAAAAAGTCACGACACAAAGGAACAACACATCACCGAGAAAGACACACACAGAAAAAACAACTAACTGAACTTTGAGCTTGGTTGGGGTAAGCTTCTCTGTCAACCCAGGAAATGGATACTCTCCTGGCCAATCAAATTAGCGCGGGACCAGATAAATATGGCCCCACATCTTTTTTTGCACACGCGTTAAGGCAGTGTTGTATGTAGGTCATCATACTGAATGAGACTGGGAGGAAATCGTCTCCTCTTTGCTTGCGTAGTGATGTTACTGGGGCCTGTTGGAGCTGGCCCCAATAACCTCACACTCTGAACGTGATCTCTTTCCTCAGGGAATAGTTTTTCGTTTTTGAAGGAAACTTTTCCCTTATGTAATGGTTTTTGAAGGGAAAGGTTTATCACCATGTAGTTAAGAGAGAGAATAAGTATCAGGGCAAAAAAAAATTTTTTTTTAAATAGAAATTTTTAGGTGGGGCCTGGCCCCTAATGACGAACCACCCCTGGCATTGACTAACTGTTGTTATGAATAAGAAGTGTTTACAGTTCACTAGGACAGGTGGGACACTTACAGAGAGTATTTCATCTAATGCATATCATCGTGTCATCTTTTATATTTTTATTAAATATCTTTTATTGCATACAACTCAAGTCTGTATATGAATTTATTACTTCTAGCAGGAAGTAATCTGTTCTATTTTGTTGTTAAGCTCGCATTCTTCTACCATCAATGAAGGCTGGCGAAAAATATTTTTACTACTGCGTACTAAGTAATTGGGGTTTTGGTGTTATCTCTTTAATTTAATATTTCCACCCCTCTACAAATCACAACAGTTTCCAGTGCTACAATGGAGTGTGGTATGAGGAAAATTGGGTCTCACGGATGGACTGGTTTGCTCAGAGCCCCTTCCTGAATCTCATTGAATACCTATGGGATGAACTTGAACGATGGGTGAGGTCTATACCAGCATGACCTTCTTGAATGACAGAATTGCTCGATGTACTCGAGAAGGGATGGGGAACATCCAGCTCTCCATGGACTTGTGGACAGTTGACCTCGACAGGTGTCTGCTGTTATCTCTGCAGATAGGAGGACCTTCCCGCTATTGATGTATACAATATTTTTTTTATGTACTTAATGTATCCAATCACTTCGTAATGTAGATAGCACGCCGACAAAATGTTACCCCCTACCTACATGCGGCAGCTCTCTGCTTATTCTGCAACGTACGTCGTGGAATGGGGGGTCGTCCGATCTTTAATGATGGCCGTTTCCCCTAAGCATTTCAGGAGGAAACGAATGGTCAAAGAAAATTGTGCTAATATACTGTAGAAACGGATAGATGTTCTTTCCCACTTCACAGTTGAAAATGACTAAAGTGCAAGTGGAGGAGAGAGTAAAAGTCTAGAAGATAGTATTCTTTTAATGCCTATATACATGTTAATCATAGCATTCGGGCCAGGTCTCTGTCTTGCAATATAAAGATTGGGATTCGGGATGACATACTTCGGGCTTTCAAAATTTAGCCCGAACTCAGCACCGTTTTAGTGGCCTGGTAACAAGCCCAGATTCTAATCCCACAGAGAATCTTTGGGTTGCTTTGAAAAATGAGGTTGGCCGCCTCAGTGGTCTAAGCGTTGGCTTCTGATCATTCGTTCGAGAGGGGTCCGGGTTCGAATCCCAGTAAGGCACTGGATATCTCTCCCTTTCCTGGAACCAGTGGCCTTAAATTAGGGACGGGCGACTACTTATAGCCCATTGAGTTGGTTACCGTGGTCGTTACACCTCAAATAAAAAAATAGATCCTTTGCAGAAAAACTGGCGTCAAGGCGAAAGGTTTGATTGAAGTATGTTTTGTGTAAGATGATATTCAGTAAATATGTGGATTCCTCATTTTCATCATGCCATATTGTTTTCAAACAGTAATTCAAAAGTAAAGGAGGCCACACCAAGTACTAAATCTGAATAGTTTTGAGCCCATGTCCAATCCATTGTGAATGGTGGAGATCTGTTTTTTCGGGCAGTTTGCCAAAAAGAGCTGTTAATCCGCTTGTTCGCGAAGTATTCATCATGAGCAATGAATGGTGGCGATTTTTTGTGCTTTTGGACAGTTTGCCAATTTCCACTTGGCCTAGGCGCGTTGGAGCAAATGATTTGATCATTGAGTGTAGTGAGACATCCAGCCATGAGTGGATGCAAAGTGAATGTCCATAAGTGTATGATGAATGAACTTCCAAGAATTAATTAATTATTCCATCTCTAAATCGCAGTCAATGGTACAAAACACATATCTGTGCGCTTTTAATTATTTTTTCGTGATTATATTTTGCCTTTGTCATCTGTGAATTTTTTTAATCACGGTTACTGCAGTTTTTTTTTTTATTTATTGGAGGTTTAACGACCACCGTGAGCAACTCAGTGAGCTATAAGCAGTCGCCCGTCCCTAATTTTGAGCCACTGGTTCCAAGGAAGGGAGATAGTCAGCGCCGTAAGACAAACACAACGTCCATGCCTCTCTGGATTCGAACCCGGACCCATCTCGGAGGAATGATCAGAAGCCAAAGCTTCGACCCCTGGGCCGGCTACTGCAGAGTTGCTTACATCGTTTTATTCATTGGTGCAACTGAAATCAGCCGCCCCGGTGGCGCAGTGGCCTAAGCGATGGCCTCTGATCATTCGTCCGAACGGGGTCCGGGTTCGAATCCCGTGAGGCATGGATGTTGTGTTTGTCTTACAGCATTGGCTCTCTCCCTTTCCTGGAACCAGTGACCCTAAATTAGGGACGGGCGACTGCTTATAGCCATAGCCCATTGAGTTGCTCACGGTGGTCGTTAAACCTCCAACCAAAAAAAAAAAAAAAAAAAAACATCCATGCCTCAATGGGATTTGAACCCGGTACTCTTTAGGACGAATGATCAGAAGCCATCGCTTAGACCACTGGGCGGCTATAAATTCTTCCAATTTATTAACGAAAGTAATAAATTTTTAGGTAATACTTTCTTTCACAAAAAAATATTCAATTTGTTATTAAAACCTAACACATCGAAGTTTTTCCTTGGCTCCTGAAGAGGGCGCGCGCGCCTTCCCTTTGGATTAGTCCCTGTGTCACATTTCATCGGTTTCAAGTGTTATTCTTTCTTTTCCCCTGCGTCACATTTCATCGGTGCCATTGTTATCCCTTACGTTCGTCTAAATTTGAATGATATACAAAGGTCGTTCCATAAAAACACTTTTTTTTTTTTCGAGTTAGCAACAGTGTGAAGGGGGACAATAACTACGCAGACGACTAACTGAATTATGGAAGTATCTATGGCAACAGTAATTAGCCGGGGCAGACGATTCTGGTTTTGTTATTGCGCAGTTGTTTTAAGCCAAGGAGGTTAGAAGAAGAGGAGGTGAAGGGACCCGTTTTGAGTGAAGCCAAAACAGATCAGCTGTTTCTGTCCTCTCTCTCAGGTGGTGGGAGTCTGGGCTGCGGGAGTTTGGGAACGTGACGTCACTTCCTGTGGCTTAAACAGTTTTGCTTAGCGCATGCATACCAAGGATGGAAAGAAGAAATATTTCGTATTTCTTAACATTAGGCTTTTGGTTATATTTTAAACATGGTTACTTGCACATGGGCAAGTAACCATGAGCACTATGCACTTTCGCTCAAAAAATCATTATTTTGTTCAATTTTTTAAAGAAATACCAACATATATTTTCCTGTTTTTTCTGGAAATTTTTTATTATGGGAATGATTATTTCAGCCTCAATTTTTTTCATGCCGGTATGGGTAGAGTAAGGGTCCGAAAAATCCGTTCAAAATCGCGATTTCCCGATAGAGATATACAGGAGATTCTTAGTTTGGGCGCATTGGCGTAGTCAGCTGATAAAAAGTGGCGTCCCGCCAGAAACACAGTGAGAGGGGCTATTGCCACCTCTTACTTCTAACCTACTTGTTTTAAGCATGTCTGTGTTTCCCCATTCAGCTATTGAGGTGAGTGATTCAGAGTTAAGAACTGAAACGCGGTGTGCGATAAAAGTTTGCCATCGTTTGGGTAAAACGGCTCCAGAAACAGTTGATTCAATAAAAAAAGCTTATGAAGATAAGTGTTTGGGTGATAAAAAATTTTTTAGATGGCACCATGATTTCAAAAAAGGGGCATTTGTCAGCAGAACTCGCTTCTAGGCCTGGTCGACATGAAAGTGCTGTTACGGAGCGTATTGTTAACACTGTTTGGGCAATCCTGTAAGAAGATGGACGAATAACGTGTAAAGACACAGCGGCGTCAACTAATATTTCAAAAACGTCGGTTTTACGCGACAAATTATGCTGCGTCGTGTGTGTTCGGGATGAGTACCTCATCACCTGACGAGAGAACAATTGTTACCCAGAGTTCAGGTGTGTCATGAGTAGAAACAAATGATTGCAAAGGATTTAAAATTTGTAAACACAGATATAACTGCCGATGAAATATGATTCCACTATTTCCACCCCGTCACGAAACGCACAACGAGTGTCTAGAAACACACAGGCTCACCTCCTCGGAAAAATGTCCGCCAAACCGAATCACCATGGTGGGTGATGATGATAATTTACTTTGATCATAATGATGTAGTCTACCAGCATGCCGTTCCTCCACAAATTACTGTCAATGCTGAGTTATTACATTTCAGTCTTGAAGCGTCTGCGACGACATATATCGATTAAGCGACCGGAACTGGTGGGCAAGTGAACCCTACACCATGATAACGTGCACCCATGTGTGGCTGCTTGTCTTCAACAGGGCTGTTTCCAACAAGGAAGGAGACGTTCCGTGGCGCAACATTCAAATCAAATGCTGACGTTATTCAAGCTGTTCAGGGGTCGCTAAAGAAGCTTTCACAAAATGCCTTTGGCAGATGCTTTGAAAAGTGGAATGAACGACGGGGCCGTTGCATTGCATCCGAAGGAAGATATTTTGAGAAAGAATAACATATATTTTGCTGTACCTACTTTTCTTCATTTTTGTGTGATTTTACTCTCAATTTTTGTGGAACAGTCAATATAAACAACACTTGCCGTTTCTACACGATATGATAAAATTATACAGTAGTGGCCAAAATTGTGAAAACCTTTTGGAAATAGTGTATTTTTGAGGTTTGATGGCTCATAACACCACCTTTTTTTGGGGGGTAATACCGGAAAATTATATATCAATGGAAAGATAATTTCATCAAGAATAATGCAATAACTTTTATGAAGGATTTTGTATTAGAACAGCAGTTATAAAGAAGAAAAGTGAAACACATAGAAAAAATGAGATATACAAAAATTCTCACCATGTCAGTTAATACTCAATTGGGTAACCTTTAGCGTTAATTATGGCCTTACAACACCTTCCCATGAAGTGAACCAAATTTTTTAGTTCTGCAGCTGCTATAATGTGAAACCAAGATTGAATTATTGCTTCTATTAATTGGGTTTTATTGCTGGGTTGCTTCTAACTAACAAGTTTCTTTAGTCGGCTGCAGAGATTTTCGATGGGGTTAAGGTCTATTCCCAAGCCATTCCAGCAGTGGAATATGATTATCTTGAAACCACTTTTTGCACACAGCAGCAACATGGCATGGACCTGAATCCTGTTCAAATATAAATGCTTCATTATCTTGGAAAAGATCACGTGCGGAAGGCTTCAGTTTGGACTCAAGTATTTCATTAATGTATTTTTGGCCATTTATATTCCCATTCATCACGCAAATTCTGCCCACACTTTTTGATGTCATACAACCCCAGATCATAACACTAATTGGGTGTTTCACGGCTACATGTAATGCAATCAGGATGCAAATCTTCTCCAATTCTTCTCCTTACATTTTTTATGCCATCACTACCCAACAGGGTGATTTTGGTCTCATCACTCCAAATAACACTGTCTCATTGTTCCGCTGTCCAGTTAACATAAGTTTTGACCCAGTTTAATCTTTTCAACCTTTGTTTGAGAGATAAAAATGGCTTTTTTTGTGGAATTCTAGCTTTTAGACCAAATTTCTGCAGTCTGCGCCGAACAGTCCTTGCACTCAACTTCACATTGTATTGCGCCATTTCATCTTGTATACACTCAGGTGATTTTCTTCTGTCACCTAGGCACAGTCTCTTAATTCTTCTATCATCACTTGCTGTTGTGCACCTTTTCCTGCCTTTGCCAGTCTGATTTTGTAGTGACTGAGTCTCCTTATACCTCTTCAAAAATTTAGAAATGCCACCTTTGGTTAAGTTTCCGTCGATTTTTCCTCTAATTTCTTCATAACTGAAGCCTTGTTCACTTAATAGCACTATTTTACATCGCTTTCTGGGTGACCAGTCAACTCTTTGCGCCATTTCTGTAATTTTATTACGTTTTACAAGCTCACTAAATGAAAGAACAAGAAAACCCCAACCAACTTGATAGAAATCACATGACATGTCCTCCTCTCAGCTCCAATACATGAGATCAATAGCTGAATCCTACTGTGACCTGATTGGCTCATTGCCAAAACAAGATGACACCTGATTGGCTCTCTAAACACTCATGTTCATTGGCTACATTGAAATGAAGGAAAGCTACTTCATATCAACCAAAGCAAGTTGTGCCTCCTTTTTCTGGTTATTTGGCTATAACTTTTCATAGCATACAGATAATTCAACAAACCTTGTTGTATTGCATTCTTGATAAAATTATCTTTCCATTGGTATATAATTTTATGGTATTACTCCGAAACAAGTGGTGCTATGAGCCATCAAACTTCAAAAATACACTTTTTTCAAAAGATTTCCATAATTTTGTCCACTACTGTATATCGTATAGAAACGGCAAGTGTTGTTTATATTGACTCGTATACGATTCAAGCTTCTTTTAATGGAACGGTCGTTTTACAAACACTAAAGTTAACAAAGAATTCATTTTCTGCAACAAAATTTCAGTGAATTCGAGGAATTCACATACGTTTATCCAACTTCTCTACAATATTTGATAGTTGCACCAGCAATATGTTCCAACTGCTTAAATATTTGGGAGGGGGGGACGCTAAAGAGTGGTCTCAGAAAAGATAGGTGGGTTGAAGTCCACCCGTAGCGTCGGGTCTGCTAAGAGTATATGGTGGAAGATGTCTTTGGTGTAATTTTTTTTTTTTTTTTTTTATTTGTTTGTTTCGGAGTTTAAGCCACCGTAAGCATATAGGGCCTTAATCCCTATACTTGAGTTGGGAGCACCGTGGAGATGATGATGCACTGCTCATGCCTCGTCCTTAATGGGGCCCGGCTCTAGCGATTAGCAAGAAGCCAGCACTTCTGACCACTCAGTGTAAGAGGTGCCCCTTTGTGTAACACCTGTAAGGAATAAGAGAGTGCGCGCAGAGGATAACTTTGTTGGTGCAGGTGGCGAATTTAATTAGTATGAATTGGATTTCCTCCTAGTGAAAGTCATCAGCTGTAACTTTATTTTAAGGACTGCTTTCATCACAAAGAGGTTGCTATTCTCTTTACACTGTAACCCTTGTGATTTGCTAGAAACTCTATTGCGTGTTCCGATTGTTTTGTCTCATCCCTGCACAGTAGTGTGCCCAAGGGAAAGCGGGGTGTGTGGGGGGGGTGTTAGCCCCTCAAATTTGGAAACTTTCGATATTTCAAAAGCGCGATTTAAAAAAGCATAGTTTTGTTAGCATTTGAAATTGTTTTTTATGTCTCATGGCAACATCTGAACGTGTTTTCTCCATGAAGACGAGGACCACGATGTTCTATTGCAAAGAAAAGCCAATACAAATGTATACGGAAAATTTCTGTGGAGACGAGGCAATGCGAAATCTGAATTCCATGACGTATTTCATATTACTGTAAAGCACGCTGAAAAGCAAGGAGTTATGATTAAAATACCAAGAATCACGTCAAAAAAAAAAAAAAAAACCAACGCTGTAACTTAAACCAGACCTGTTTGTAATCCGGGTGTAGCCCGGAATTCCGGGTTTTTTTGTCACATTCCAAACCTGTAAATCCGGGTTTTTAAGTTGTAGAAGAATTTAAGATGCTTCGGACATTTCGTTTAGCCGCCCCGGTGGCACAGTGGTTTAAGCGATGGCCTCTGATCATTCGTCCGAAAGGGGTCCGGGTTCGAATCCCGGTGAGGCATGTCCGTGGGGATGGTGAATGTATACGATTTGTAACACCTTGAGTGTTTCTTTTGTTATCAAACAAGCTCTCAAGATAACAGCCTGCTGAAAGGATGGCTTTTTTGGGGTTTTTTTTTAAGTTGCCTCTACATCAAATAATTTGATTATATTAGATTCACTTAATCCAATGAGCTGCTTTTAGAAATTGAATGGAATCCACTATGGGCTTCAAGTAACTGATCTACATAGACTGGTCAGTTAACATGCAATGTGAAGTACGAAATTTGATTTCAAAGATGCAATGCCTGAAGAATTTTGTACAATGAAAGAAAATTGGGTACTAAGAAAGGTGCAAAGTTTAACTGCACAAGCTCTAGGGGCTATTTGTTGTGTAGCTAGTTTATATGTGCGTAATATATATAAATATTCGTAATATGCATTATATGTATATTTGGCACTGAGCTGAGAGTTTTTGTGTCACCTCACAATCACCACTGTTAAACACAGACGACTATTACAAGACTTCAATTTAAATACCATTTTTACACATGTTGATTACTTCTTTGGAAAATTGATTTCTCGCACAAAAATCGGTCTTACTAGGGTGGTCCATAAGTTCGTGCGTTTTTTACGCTTTCCAACCGTATGTTGAAGAAGCGTATATATGCTCCAGCTTTTTCCGTCCGTCTGTCGGCACGATAACTCACGTAAAAATGGTTCGATTTCGATGAAATTTTAGTATTTGGTAGGGGAACACCTGGGGACGAACCCTATTGAAAATAGGACAGGAGGGGTTAAACGTCACGACATAGGAGCGGGATCCATTCCATTGCCCTTATGCCTCATAACTTACGTAAATATGGTTTGATTTCTATGAAATTTTTGTATGTGGTAGGGAACCGCCTGGGGACGAACCCTATTCAAAATGGGTGAAGTGGTGTCAAAGGTCAGGATATAGGAGAGGGATGCATTCCATTGCCCTTATGCATCAAAACGTGCGTAAAAATGGTTCAATTTCGATGAAATTTTAATATGTGGTAGGGGACCACCTGGGAATGAACTCTATTGAAAATGGGACAAATGGGGTTAAACGTCACGACATAGGAGCGGGATCCATTCCATTGCCCTTATGCCTCATAACTTGCGTAAATATGGTTCGATTTCAGTGAAATTTTAGTATGTGGTATGGGACCGCCTGGGGACGAACCCTATTCAAAATGGGTGAAGTGGTGTCAAAGGTCAGGATATAGGAGAGGGATGCATTCCATTGCCCTTATGCGTCAAAACGTGCGTAAAAATAGTTCGATTTCGATGAAATTTTAATATGTGGTAGGGGACCACCTGGGAACGAACCCTATTGAAAATGGGACAAATGGGGTTAAACGTCACGACATAGGAGCGGGATCCATTCCATTGCCCTTATACCTCATAACTTGCTTAAATATGGTTCGATTTCAGTGAAATTTTAGTATGTGGTAGGGGACCGCCTGGGGACGAACCCTATTCAAAATGGGTGAAGTGTCAAAGGTCAGGACATAGGAGTGGGATGCATTCTATTGCCCATAGGCGTCATATAACGTGCGTAAAAATGGCTCGATTTCGATGAAATTTTTGTATGTGGTAGGGGACAGCTTGGGGACGAACCCTCTTGAAAATGGGTGAAGTGTCAAACGTCAGGACATAGGAGTGGGATGCATTCTATTGCCCTTAGGCGTCATATAACGTGCGTAAAAATGGCTCGATTTCGATGAAATTTTTGTATGCGGTAGGGGACCGCCTGGGAACGAACCCTATTCAAAATGGATGAAGTGGTGTCAAAGGTCAGGACATAGGACAGGGATGCATTCTATTGCCCTTAGGCGTCTAAACGTGCGTGAAAATGGTTCGATTTCGATGAAATTTTAGTATGTGGTAGGGGACCACCTGGAGAGGAACTCTATTGAAAATGGGACAAATGGGGTCAAAGGTCAGGACATAGGATCGGGATCCATTCCATCGTCCTTATCCCATACTATTAAGGTGGACGTCAAGTAATTTTGCTTCCTATATTTCCAATGGAAAAACTTTTCTACACATTTCCTTCACAATTAGTGTGTTCCCAAAGATGGAAATTTGAACATCGATTAAAATAACTTCATATTATAACTTGGGATACTTAACATTTTCTAAAACATAACCATAATTATGTTAAACAACAATAACGTTTCCTTTGGTGGTGTTGAAACCAGAAAAAAGATGGCGCGACCTGTACTTTGATGACGCCAGTAGACAAATAAATGTTGGATTGCATAATTATGTTTATGTTTTAGAAAATATTAAGTATTCCAAGTCATAAAATGAAGCTATTTTAATCGATGTTCAAATTTTCATCCTTGGGAAATCATTAATTGTGATAAAAATGTGTACAGAAGTTTTTCCATTGAAAGTATAGGAAGCAAAATTACTTGATGTCCACCTTAAAGGAACAATTCTTGTATCTATAAAAATTTTATTTTAAAAACGGCTCTAAGGATTTTGATGAAAGTCGTTAACCTACCGTTTTCTGGTACTAGAAATCGATTTAGCTTGATCTCGACTTTAGGAAAATTCGTTTAGTGTGTTAAATAACCACCCCGAATCACCACGTTTTCAGTGTCATGGCGTCGTTCCATTAATGTTACCCATGCTTAGAAATCTTATGAGGTCACAACCTCGCGATTGAGATTATGACGCGCGGTCACGCCATCTGTCTCATTACGTCACGCGTTGTGTGTGGATCCTATTAAAATTTTATGACGTCACACTCTTTCGAGCAGATGGTCGCGATTCCCATCTGCCTCATTACGTCACGCGTTGTGTGCGTATGCCCGTCCGCACGATAGCTCGCTTAACAATCGTTCGACGATTTCGATGAAATTTTAGTATGTGGTAGGGGACCACCCGGGAAGGAACCCTATTGAAAGTGAACGAAATGGGGTCAAAGGTCAGGACATAGGAGTGGGATCCATTCCACTGCTCTTATGCGTCATAACTTACGTAAAAATGCTTCGATTTGGATGAAATGTTAGTATGTTGTAGGGGCCTGCCTGGGGACGAATCTTATTGGAAATTGGCGGAATGGGATCAAAGGTTAGGACACAGGAGCGGGATCTATTCCATTGCCCTTATGCATCATAATTTACGTATAAATGCTTCTATTGCGACAAAACTTTATCATGTTATTTCGGAGGTATACTGAACCGGTTCTGTTGAATATCATCGAAATGGGATCAAAGGTCAGGGTACAGGAGCGAGATTTATTCCACAGCCATTATCCTCATAACTTGAGTAATGATTTCTGGTATGTTGGAAAGCGTATTATAATTAATGCATTGCATGATTTTACTAACTTGTTTGTATATATGACTAGTTTTTGAAATGAATAGTCATTGGATTTTTACGTGTCATGTATCATTTCGTAGCTATTGCCTTGCCATTTACTGGCGTATATTTCATTTGATTATTTCATTGTGTTCTATCGCATTATTACTTTAGAAAGAAATATGAAAAAATTAGAAATTCGTGTACTTTTACGTCACTACTGGAAACAGAAGTTCAAAGCTGCCGCAGCGCCGAAGAAAATAGGCAAAATGGAAGGCGAAGGTGTCATTTCAATTCATGCAGCACAGAAGTGGTTCAAAAAAGTTCTCAATGATGACAACCACAAATCTCGAAGATCATCCACACTCCAGTCGCCCTGTGACGGTAAATTCTGACGTCATTCGCGAAGCCGTCAAGGCGAATCCATCAACCAGCGCCCGCTGATTGTCCGATGAACTACACATTCCACGAACAGTAATTGTTCGGCATCTTCAGTCCAGAGTGTCTACTGGTCAAGAAGTAATGAAAAAGTAAGGAAATTGAGCAGGTGGTCATGAAGAAATGAAAAAGTAAGGAAATTGAGTGGGTGGTCATCAATTAATTTTTCCTTTTTTTTTTTTATCAGCACCTTAATGAAGACAAGTTTGCGCACCTAGAAGAAAACACGAACCGGCACTCTTATAAACCGTCGTGCGTAGTCGATGCCCCATGACATATATAAGAGGGAATATTTACAATTTTGTGAATCTTCTAAAAAAACAACTGAAACAGTTCAATCCTAAGGAGGACAAACTTGATCACTTCCAGATGAATATACTACAAAGTGCGAAGCATGACTTAATCAAGTTCTTACAGAAGCTTATAACGAAGTAAATTTCTCCGTCATTTTTGGTCTACGCCGGGATTCGAACCCGAGTCCTTTTATTCTGAACAAGTCGAGATTGGTGTTTGTCATCATATTTTATTCCGGAACAAGTCGCTCTACCAACTGAGCTACGCAGACGTTCATTCTGATTCCTGTCTGCCTTTATGTCGTGTGCGTCCTGCTGGCAGGTACGTCACAAGTTGCTATGCATGTTTCATCGCAATGCAGCAGTTGAAAGAGGCTTTTCTATTAACAAAGAACTTTTAATTGAAAACTTAGAAGAAGGTGCAGTTTTTGCAGAAAGAAATGTTTACAGTGCAATACAATCCTTAGGTGGTTTAGCTAATAGTGAGAAAGAACCGAATTTGGACATCACAAAATCAATGATATTAGCTGTCAAAAATGCTTCATCAAAAAAGAGTAGAAGACTTAAAAAAGAAGAAGTCTGACGAAGATGAAGTGGCCAATCGTAAAAGGAGAGCAGTCCAAGATCTAAACGAATTCAAAGTTTAAAAAAGAAAGCTTATAGAAAAGGCAAAAGAAGCTGAAGTTCTAGATTCTGAGATAACAAGTTTAGCTAAGATACTTAAACACCAAGTCTTTCACTGTGAAATTTCAGTCTCCATAAATTTTGTACATTCATAGTTTTTATATTGCCTTGATAAAAACTTGTAGTTTTTACAGCATTACCATGTTAAAAGAATTTGTGTATTAATAGATGTAATAATAAATATTTCTGAAAATACCCATACCCCATCCTAGATGACAGTTGAATGTTTTTATTTCGTTAAACACATAGAATTTGGTGAATGGCATAGTGCAAGTCATGCATCATTACATTATTCATGTTAACAAGCAATTTTAGTGACATAAGAATTACATTCAGCTTTCATCTCAACTGTGTATCAGGTATGGGTTCATAAAAAAACACCTCCCACCGTATAGCCATTTTAGCAGCAATGGTATTATAGACACATCAGTAAACTATTGTCGTATGGAATTAATTTCAGTGTTCGTAAAATTAAAAAAAACTTGGGACCTGAAGCCGGGGTACTAGATTATGAGTCTAGAATGGTTGTCATTGTGCCACGCATTGTCGATAAGTCATGAATTTGGTTCATTGGAAATCAGTAGACACCCTGTTCACCTGCTCGGCAAGGTCAACAAACGCTGTCGTGAAGTTCCACATGAATTATCTCCGGATCAAGCCTCAGCGGTGTATCAACATTTGTCGTCAACTGCTGCAGAATCATCGTGGCGCGCGTTTCATCCGCCGAACTGTAACCTGCGATGAGAAGTGGGTTTATTGCAGTAACCCCGACAAAAACAAAAATCAGTGGTTGGACCCTGGCCAAGTGGCGGAACATGTGGCCAAACGAACTGTAACCTGCGATAAGAAGTGGGTTTCTTGCAGTAACGCAGACAAAAAACAAAAATCAATAGTTGGACCCTGGCCAAGTGGCGGAACCTGTGGCCAAACGAACTGTAACCTGCGATGAGAAGTGGGTTTATTGCAGTAACCCCGACAAAAACAAAAATCAATGGTTGGACCCTGGCCAAGTGGCGAACATGTGGCCAAACGAACTGTAACCTGCGATAAGAAGTGGGTTTCTTGCAGTAACGCAGACAAAAAAACAAAAATCAATAGTTGGACCCTGGCCAAGTGGCGGAACCTGTGGCCAAACGAATTGTAACCTGCGATGAGAAGTGGGTTTATTGCAGTAATCCCGACAAAAACAAAAATCAATGGTTGGACCTTGGCCAAGTGGAGGAATATGTGGGCAAACGAACTGTAACCTGCGATAAGAAGTGGGTTTCTTGCAGTAACGCCGACAAAAACAAAAATCAATGGTTGGACCCTGGCCAAGTGGCGGAACCTGTGGCCAAACGAACTGTAACCTGCGATGAGAAGTGGGTTTATTGCAGTAACCCCGACAAAAACAAAAATCAATGGTTGGACACTGGCCAAGTGGCGGAACTTGTGGCCAAACGAAAGAGATTCTCCTTAAGGCTATCATATGTTTTGATGAAATTTCAAGGAAATCCTTCACTTTGAGTTTGTTCCAAATAACCGAGCCATCAACGCCGAACTGTATTCTGCCCAACTCAAGCGAATGTATGCAGAGTTGAGGTGAAAATACTCGGCTTTGGTCAACAGAATACGTGTCCTCCTGCAGCAGGATAACGGTTCTCCCACACCCGGTGATGTATTCAGGCATCTACTCGGGGGTGCTTACCCCCCCCCGAAAATCCATGAACATCCCCACCCCCTTAGGTTTTCGGGCGATCTCCCCTTATATTTAGTCTAATAGTTTTCATTTATATAGCTGAATAATGCCGGCTCAGTGGACTAAGCGATGGCCTCTGATCATTCGTCCGTAAGGGGTCCGGGTTCGAATCCCGTGAGGCATGGATGTTGTGTTTGTCTTACGGCACTGTCTCTCTCCCTTCCCTGGAACTAGTAGCCCAACTCAATATAGCCCATTGAGTTGCTCACGGTGGTCGTTAAACCTCCAATCAAAAAAAAAGAAAAAGAAAGCTGAATAATTGGAGAAATTAATTTAAAAAAAATAAGAAAATGAGGCAAAATATTATAATAATGAAGAAACACCCACATGGACTTCAAACTGAAATTTCTATCATCCTTCAATAAAACATTAAATAGTCCTCGCTGAAGGGGTGAATTTTCAAACACTGACAACTCGGACTACTTCTGCAATAAAAACCTAATTCCACAAAGTAGCGATGTTTGCAAAGCAATACATCCTCATATTTTGGAAGCTGGCATTCAGCTTTATTTCAGTGTTCTATGCCGACTTTCCGTGTATACGGTTTAGCCTTAGTGTAGCTAACGTGACGTTAGTGCTTCCAATACAACAAAATACTTGCTACGCAATGTGTAACAATAGCAAATTATTAGAAATTGTTCCAATAAAAAGTTGTTGTTTTTTCCCTGACGGTGGGTGGTTTACACAATGCAGCAAAAAAAAAAAAAAAAATCAAGGCATCTCAAACTGGCATCTCAAACTGGCATCCAAACGGTTAGTTAGTTTTTTTTTTTTTTTTTCTACTATGTGCTAATCTAAATAATCTAAAGGAGCTGATACCAAACGGCAGGGGAATGGTTTACACCATACGTTTTCAGGTAACACTGTAATGTTTCCTTAATAATAAGAAACAGGCTAATAAGGCGAAGACATTTTTACCACTCCTAATGTTGACGGGGGAAGGGGGATGGGTTTTCTCCGGCACAACGTTATCTTGCTAGCATCCTCAATATTTTACATCACCCCATGGTGAAATCCGGGGTGGAACTACGTTAAATAACAACTATACATAATGTTAAAACTCAGGGCCATCGAAAGAAACGGATAAATTTGTAGAAAGGTTTATATTCGTCAATTCTTCACGAATGCAGAAAGGGGAAGATTTATAGAAAGTTGATATTCGTCAGTTTTTTACGAGTTCAGAAAGGGGAAGGTAGGCTTACATTTATCAGATCTTCACAAATTCAGAAATAGATTTATAGAAAGTTGATATTCGTCAGTTTTTTACGAATTCAGAAAGGGGAAGGTAGGTTTACATTTATCAGATCTTCACAAATTCAGAAATAGATTTATAGAAAGGTTTACATTCGTCCCATATTCAGAAAGGGGAAGATAGGTTTACATTTATCAGTTCTTCACAAATTCAGAAATAGATTTATAGAAAGGTTTACATTCGTCCCGAATTCAGAAAGGGGAAGATAGGTTTACATTTATCAGTTCTTCACAAATTCAGAAATAGATTTATAGAAAGGTTTACATTCGTCCCGAATTCAGAAAGGGGAAGATAGGTTTACATTTATCAGTTCTTCACAAATTCAGAAATAGATTTATAGAAAGGTTTACATTCGTCCCGAATTCAGAAAGGGGAAGATAGGTTTACATTTATCAGTTCTTCACAAATTCAGAAATAGATTTATAGAAAGGTTTACATTCGTCCCGAATTCAGAAAGGGGAAGAAATATTTACATTTATCAGTTCTTCACAAATTCAGAAATAGATTTATAGAAAGGTTTACATTCGTCCCGAATTCAGAAAGGGGAAGATTTACAGAAAAGTTTACATTCGTCAGGAATTTCGAAAGGGAAATTTTTATAGAAAAGTTTACATTCGTCAGTTATTCAGAAAGGGGAATATGTTTTATCGCTCTCAAGCAAAATATACACTCGCTGACAATGAAATTTGCGCACCTAGAGGAAAACATACTACAACTGCGAAACTTTGCAAACAGTTAAAGTGCGTGCTGGTATGCAAATAATCCACGTTTGGTGCGATTGCGCATGACCGCACACCCTGTGGAGGCGCTGCAAGCACGAACCGGCAGCCTTTTAAACCGGTGTGTATTCGATGCCCTATGAGGCTCCGGACTGACCATGAGGACCACCGGTAGAGTGGACCGTACGCTAGGCACGAACGGATCCCACAGGGACATAGTCCACTATACAGACAGATCTAGCGGCTCCTGTGTGCCCACGAACCATTTCGCGGAAGCAAATCAGCGATCCCAGCGCCCCTTACGTGTGCTGCCATTAACACCGGAACATCGTCGGCTCCGTATGCAGTGGTGCTGGGCCAGAGCGACGTGGAACGCCACAGACTGATGACGTGTGGTGTTTAGCGATGAGTGCCGCTTCGTTTTGGGGACAGATGATCATCGTGGCCGGGTATGGAGGTCCCCGGGTCAAAGGCACAATCCCAATCTCGCTATCGAGCGCCACATTTCCCCCACTGCAGTCATTATGGTCTGGGGAGCCATAGCCTACGATAGCCGATCAGCTGTAGTAGTGGTACATGGATCATTGATGGGCCAGCGGTATGTGGATGAGCTCCTAGGCCCCCATGTGCTCCCATTCCTGGCCGGGATTTCAGGTGTGCTATACCAGCAGGATAATGACCGCCCGTACACGGCTCGGGTTGCCCAGGACTGCCTACGTCATGTGCAGACACTTCCATGGCCTGCCCCGCTTCCCGGACATGTCCCCTATTGAGCATGTGTTGGACCAGTTGAAACGCCGTGCCACACTATCCGGGATTTGAAGCACCCGTCCAACTCGTGTGGGCCAGTCTGCCACAGGACATCATCAGGCGTCTGTTCACCTCCATGCCGGACCGTATTGCAGCATGTATCACCGCACAAGGCGATGCGACGCGCTATTGAAGATGACCAGACTGCGTGTTACAGATCCCTCTGTAATTGTCCTGTTTTTGTCATCATGTGTATCATTCGTCTGTGTCATTACGTCCATAGTTCAATCCGATGCTTCCTTCTTGGCGTGCAAATTTCACTGTCAGTGAGTGTGTAAAGAAGAGAGGTGAGGCTACGTACATTGTTTTCAAGTTTTCGGATATTATCTGACTTACCATCCTTGTCACATTTACGCCAAAAAATCGGATTGCCATCTTCAAAATTTGCACAGTTACTCAGTTGTGCAAACATGGCAGAGAGTGCCTGAAAGATTTCGTCTTTGCGTTTATATCGGAAAATGTATCACAATTTCATATTCGGTGTTACCAGAAAAGTTTGGAGGCGTTTTTCTTACGAAGAATATGTATAAGGGGAGGACGCGTTCTTTAACGGCGTCATGTATGCCTGCTGAACATCATCATCATCATCAACTTTTCCTACTCCAGTTCTCGATGAAATTCTGCCAGAATCTCAACCACAACCCTCTGGCTTAAGCATGCCACTCCGCTACGCTTTCGAATTTCTTATACCCATCTCTCACATATCTCCAACTTTGGCCAGTCTAAAAATTCAGTTACCCATCGGTGGTCAGTTCTTTCAGCAATGTGTCCAGCCCATTGTTGTTAACGGGTTGTTGTTGTTGGTTTTTTGTTTGCAAGTCATTGGGCTATCGTTCGTCCGGCCACTGGTTCCGGGGATGAGCGAGAGGAGAGCTAATGCAGTAAGACAAATGCTTCAAGATAAATATCTATGCCTCACCAAGATTCGAACCAGCACCCATCTCGGACGAACAGTAGTCCGAGATGAGTGCTGGTTCGAATCCCAGTGAGGCATGGATATCACTAGTCTAACGCTTAGACCACTGAGCCAACGGGGACGGGTTTGAGGATCTTTACTTTGACCATGATGTAATTAGGTCTTGACATTTGCTTGGTCCACGAGTTTCTTTTCTATATTTTCTTGGTTACACCAAGCAGTATCTCTCCATGCTTCTTTGAGTTGCCCGCAGCCTCTCTATGTCTCTTTAGTTAAGGTACATACCTCTGATCCATGAATATGAATTTCAAGGATAAAATATAAATACACAACTGTTTATTAAAAATGCAACACCATGAAAGACTGCTTTTATTAGCCTGAAACTTACGGTGCTACACTCCTGGCCACCTAAAATGCAACACCAAGAAGGACACGAGATAGCAAAGCCAGATTTACTGGACACATAACAACAGATACAAAGATGAAACGATTGGGCTTACAGGCTCGTGCGACTTGCGGAACACGCAGACATCAATAGTTCGTGTGGCCCCCATGGCCGGCAATAACGGCCGTTACACACCGCTGCATCGAACGAAAGAGTCTTTGGATGTGGGCTTGAGGTATGTCGGTCCAAGCTGCTTCCACACGTTCCCACAGTTCATCAGGCGTAGCCGCGGGTGGTGTTTTCCGGGCCACTCGGTTGCCGATCAGCGACCAGATGTGTTCGATGGGCGACATATCGGGAGAACAGGCGGGCCACGGCGGCAGTGACACCTGGTGGGCCGTGAAGAATTGTTGCGCGATGCGTGCCACGTGCGGGCACGCATTGTCCTGTTGAAACGTGGCCGCTGGCAGGTCCTGCAGGTAAAGGAGGACTACAGGCTCCAAGACGTCGGAGATGCTGCGGTGGCTGTTGAGTGTACCGGCGATGCGTACCTGAGGGGTGCGAATGTCATATCCAATTGCGCCCCAAACCATAACGCCAGGCGACAGACCGGTATGGCGATGCATAATGCAGGAGTCATACAGTCTCTCGCCGCGGTGCCACCACACGTGGATCAGACCATCGTGGTGTTGCAGGCAGAAGCGGGATTCGTCGGAGAAGACAATGTCGTGCCATTCCGTAGTCCAGGTGCGACGTTCAACGGCCCACTGCCGTCGCACTCGCGGGTGGTGTAACGTCAATGGTAATTGGAGCAATGGGCGCCATGCGACAAGTACCCGCTCATGCAGAGGACGTCGAACGGTACGTGCTGACACAGGTTGTTGCGCAGCACACCCTAATTCCTGCGCTAACGTTCGTGATGTGGCGGTGCGAGCCGTCAATGCTCGCCGCACAGCATGCCGGTCCTCTCGTTCGGTGGTGTGCCGTGGCTGCGGCAATCGCTCATATCGGCCCGTCCGTCCCTCCTGCACCCGCCGCACAACATGCCGGTCCTCTCGTTCGGTGGTGTACCGCGGTTGCGGCAATCGCTCACGTCGGTCCGTCCGTCCCTCCTGCACCCACCGAAACCATACTCGCCTCACTGTGGCTGGATGTCGTCCTACACGGGCGCCGATGTCTCGGTACGATAAACCGCTGTCGCGATAAGCCACTAATCTGCTGGAATTACCTAAGTTAACTCGTCTGTTTTTATTGCTTTGCTTTAGATATATCTTTTGTTGTTCGACAAGTTTTACGATGGAAGTGACGTTCTCGATCTCTGAAAAAGGAAAATATTTGTTAATTGTAGACGCTTACACTTACTGCAAAATAAAAATATTTTCGTGAATACAATGAATTAAGTACAAATGTACACATATTAAATATGGAACATCACATAAAAAAAATTAACATGGCCCCTGCGCAAGGATGACAAACTAGTTTTGTTGTATTTGTGAATACAATGAATTAAGTACAATGTACATATACTAAATACGGAACATCACAGAAAAAAAAAAATTGACATGGTCCCTGCGCTAGGATGACAAACTAGTTTTGTTGTTTTCGTGAATAAAGTGAATTACGTACAAATATACATCTACTAAATATGGAACATCACAGAGAAAATTAACATGGCCGCTGCGCAAGGATGACAAACTAGTTTTGTTGTTTTCGTGAATAAAATGAATTACGTACAAATGTACATAGACAAATATGGAACATCACAGAGAAAATTAACATGGCCGCTGCGCAAGGATGACAAACTAGTTTTGTTGTTTTCGTGAATAAAATGAATTACGTACAAATATACATCTACTAAATATGGAACATCACAGAGAAAATTAACATGGCCGCTGCGCAAGGATGACAAACTAGTTTTGTTGTTTTCGTGAATAAAATGAATTACGTACAAATATACATCTACTAAATATGGAACATCACAGAGAAAATTAACGTGGCCGCTGCGCAAGGATGACAAACTAGTTTTGTTGTTTTCGTGAATAAAATGAATTACGTACAAATATACATCTACTAAATATGGAACATCACAGAGAAAATTAACATGGCCGCTGCGCAAGGATGACAAACTAGTTTTGTTGTTTTCGTGAATAAAATGAATTACGTACAAATATACATCTACTAAATATGGAACATCGCAGAGAAAATTAACATGGCCGCTGCGCAAGGATGACAAACTAGTTTTGTTGTTTTCGTGAATTCAATGAATTACGTACAAATGTACATATACAAATATGGAACATCACAGAGAAAATTAACATGGGCCCTGCGCAAGGATGACAAACTAGTTTTGTTGTTTTCGTGAATAAAATGAATTACGTACAAATATACATCTACTAAATATGGAACATCACAGAGAAAATTAACATGGCCGCTGCGCAAGGATGACAAACTAGTTTTGTTGTTTTCGTGAATACAATGAATTACGTACAAATGTACATATACAAATATGGAACATCACAGAGAAAATTAACATGGGCCCTGCGCAAGGATGACAAACTAGTTTTGTTGTTTTCGTGAATTCAATGAATTACGTACAAATGTACATATACAAATATGGAACATCACAGAGAAAATTAACATGGGCCCTGCGCAAGGATGACAAACTAGTTTTGTTGTTTTCGTGAATAAAATGAATTACGTACAAATATACATCTACTAAATATGGAACATCGCAGAGAAAATTAACATGGCCGCTGCGCAAGGATGACAAACTAGTTTTGTTGTTTTCGTGAATTCAATGAATTACGTACAAATGTACATATACAAATATGGAACATCACAGAGAAAATTAACATGGGCCCTGCGCAAGGATGACAAACTAGTTTTGTTGTTTTCGTGAATAAAATGAATTACGTACAAATATACATCTACTAAATATGGAACATCACAGAGAAAATTAACATGGCCGCTGCGCAAGGATGACAAACTAGTTTTGTTGTTTTCGTGAATAAAATGAATTACGTACAAATATACATCTACTAAATATGGAACATCACAGAGAAAATTAACATGGCCCCTGCGCAAGGATGACAAACTAGTTTTGTTGTTTTCGTGAATAAAATGAATTACGTACAAATGTACATATACAAATATGGAACATCACAGAGAAAATTAACATGGGCCCTGCGCAAGGATGACAAACTAGTTTTGTTGTTTTCGTGAATAAAATGAATTACGTACAAATATACATCTACTAAATATGGAACATCACAGAGAAAATTAACATGGCCCCTGCGCAAGGATGACAAACTAGTTTTGTTGTTTTCGTGAATTCAATGAATTACGTACAAATGTACATATACAAATATGGAACATCACAGAGAAAATTAACATGGCCCCTGCGCAAGGATGACAAACTAGTTTTGTTGTTTTCGTGAATAAAATGAATTACGTACAAATGTACATATACAAATATGGAACATCACAGAGAAAATTAACATGGGCCCTGCGCAAGGATGACAAACTAGTTTTGTTGTTTTCGTGAATAAAATGAATTACGTACAAATGTACATATACAAATATGGAACATCACAGAGAAAATTAACATGGGCCCTGCGCAAGGATGACAAACTAGTTTTGTTGTTTTCGTGAATAAAATGAATTACGTACAAATATACATCTACTAAATATGGAACATCACAGAGAAAATTAACATGGCCGCTGCGCAAGGATGACAAACTAGTTTTGTTGTTTTCGTGAATAAAATGAATTACGTACAAATGTACATATACAAATATGGAACATCACAGAGAAAATTAACATGGGCCCTGCGCAAGGATGACAAACTAGTTTTGTTGTTTTCGTGAATAAAATGAATTACGTACAAATATACATCTACTAAATATGGAACATCACAGAGAAAATTAACATGGCCGCTGCGCAAGGATGACAAACTAGTTTTGTTGTTTTCGTGAATAAAATGAATTACGTACAAATGTACATATACAAATATGGAACATCACAGAGAAAATTAACATGGGCCCTGCGCAAGGATGACAAACTAGTTTTGTTGTTTTCGTGAATAAAATGAATTACGTACAAATATACATCTACTAAATATGGAACATCACAGAGAAAATTAACATGGCCGCTGCGCAAGGATGACAAACTAGTTTTGTTGTTTTCGTGAATAAAATGAATTACGTACAAATGTACATATACAAATATGGAACATCACAGAGAAAATTAACATGGCCCCTGCGCAAGGATGACAAACTAGTTTTGTTGTTTTCGTGAATAAAATGAATTACGTACAAATGTACATATACAAATATGGAACATCACAGAGAAAATTAACATGGGCCCTGCGCAAGGATGACAAACTAGTTTTGTTGTTTTCGTGAATAAAATGAATTACGTACAAATATACATCTACTAAATATGGAACATCACAGAGAAAATTAACATGGCCGCTGCGCAAGGATGACAAACTAGTTTTGTTGTTTTCGTGAATAAAATGAATTACGTACAAATGTACATATACAAATATGGAACATCACAGAGAAAATTAACATGGGCCCTGCGCAAGGATGACAAACTAGTTTTGTTGTTTTCGTGAATAAAATGAATTACGTACAAATATACATCTACTAAATATGGAACATCACAGAGAAAATTAACATGGCCGCTGCGCAAGGATGACAAACTAGTTTTGTTGTTTTCGTGAATAAAATGAATTACGTACAAATGTACATATACAAATATGGAACATCACAGAGAAAATTAACATGGGCCCTGCGCAAGGATGACAAACTAGTTTTGTTGTTTTCGTGAATAAAATGAATTACGTACAAATATACATCTACTAAATATGGAACATCACAGAGAAAATTAACATGGCCGCTGCGCAAGGATGACAAACTAGTTTTGTTGTTTTCGTGAATAAAATGAATTACGTACAAATGTACATATACAAATATGGAACATCACAGAGAAAATTAACATGGCCCCTGCGCAAGGATGACAAACTAGTAATGACCAGTGCACACCGTAGATGGCGACATACGTTCTCCCGAATGGGGTGTGTTGAAAATTAAATAACTTCGGGGGATTTTTTAGTTGCGTTGCTTTTGTTAATGAGAATAATAATCCAATAATTGACAGTACCGTATGCATAACACTATTATTAATAAAATTAACGACATTGTAAATTACATTGAGATTGGTAATTTCACTAAAATTACAGCAAGTAATTTTAAAAAAGGTATTTTTTTAAGATCAAAACCTTTAATATTTTTTTTTTCTTCATCTTTTGATCAAAGTTGATGAAAACCTCAGCCAATTGAAAAGGTGTGAAATTGTATTCTTAGAACGTGAAACTCCTCACAGATAAAATGATTTTAGTTATTCTAGTTTCTGTAGTAACACATTAAAAATTAATTTACGATGTTTAGCTTCGTTTCGTTACGGGAAATATTTATTTCACGGGCGCCAAATTAATCATTAATTTTTCATTCTGGTTTATTTTTTGATATCGTCAGAATGGGCGCAGAAAAGTTGGTTCGCAATTTACACATCGGGTCTAGAAAAGTTGGTTCGTAATTTACACGTAGGGGTCTTGGCTCTTAGTTCGCAATTTACATATAGGGGTTGAGATTGGTCCGATTTTAGTTCGCAATTTACATACTCCGAAACCTACAGGATATGTAAAACTGGTTAGGACATGTACATGATTAAAACGTCAGTAAAAATGCGTATGAAGTTTTGAGACAGTACACTCTGAACTGTCCTGTCTTGGATATAAAGAGCTGGCTCAAACGAGGTGTTGCAATTAATGAAGAGAACACTTTGAGTCGAAAGGGTGTTTCTTATGTCTAACTATGCCCCGTCGTCTAAGAAGACGGTTGTATTATGAACACCTGACAGATTTGAGCGAGGAAGGAGCGTGGGAATAAGAGTAGCTGGATTTTTGCTGCCACGAAATTGCCATTCGTTGGGGACGAAACGCCAATGCAGTGATCCGAACGTGACGTAAGTAGACAGATGAGGCTTGGACGCACAGAATTCCGAGAAATGGACGGCGAAATCGCACGCCAACACGGCATGAGAGACACCTCTACCTCACGGCATTGTCCCATCGCACAACGACATCCACAGTGTTAGCGTAGCAGTGGAGCACACTCTGAGGTCAGGCTTTGTCCTATAGCACAGTTGGACGTAGTCTGCTTAACAGAGGACGCGTCACTAGCAGCCCATTGCCACATATTCCTTCGATCCTCAGCCGCAGACCTCTCAGGCTGCAATGGGTTCTGGAATACACATTGCCGCGCTGATTAGCAACAGGTCGTGTTTTCTGACGCGTCATGACTCAGCTTGATGCATCATGATGGTCGCATACGTGTACTTACAAGGCAGAAATAGCAGTCTGTTGTGTGTGAAAACACAAGTTTGTCCGCGACGGCCATCGAAACCGTGTCACCTCAATCCGGAATAAGTCGCTCTCCCAACTCAGCTACGCGGACAGAATGTCTCGCTGCATATTTGTCGGTTTGACGCATGTTTTCTCCTGTGTAGTACGTCACACGTCTAATCTTTGGGTTCCCTCCAAATCATTGAAACAACATATGGCATGTGACGTGAACCATTAAGCAATTCTGTGAGTAGTCTTGTACATGTCACACAACCAATGTGAGCAACCCAACTCTTGTCATCATTTTCCAATTTACCCTTAAAATAGAGTTCATATAGTTCATAGTATGCTTTTAGTAATGAAGCGTGCTTCTCCTGCGAACTCAAAGTACGTTGTTCGGTCACTTGCACGGGCATTACTCTAGATGACGAAATTATATCATAAGAAAACTAAGTCTGTCAGGAAAATCTGATTTCATCTTTGGATTCAGCATTAGAAAAAGTAGAGAGGATGTTCATACATTTGTTCAGCGTTATAAAATGTATGAAATGCATGGATTTTTTAAAAAAATGAGACATGTGAAACATTTCATACGTATGAAATGATGCAATGTATTATTTATTTATATGAAATGTATGAAACGTATGAATTTTTAGAAAATGAAACGTTTCATACATTTCATGCGTATGAAATGTATGAAACATTTCGTTTCATACGTATGAAATGTACAAGGTCTGTCCAGAAAGAAATGAGACTCATTCAATAACAGACGTTTAGTTAAAATTATACTTACATAACATTAAAGTTCCTCGAAATAACATCCTTGAACATCAATACATCGCTGCTAGCGGTTATGCCCTTGCCTGGAATTCGGGAACAGGGATCGCTTTCAAAACACCCGTCGCGGCAGTTTGCACGTTTGTAATAGTCCCAAAATGGTGTCCTTTCAGGCTGGATTTGAGCAAGGGAAACAAAAAGAAGTCAGCCGGGGCCAAGTCCGGGCTGGCTTTGCCACCTTGTGTTTCGCCACAAACTCTCTCACTCTCAGCGACGAATGGTTATGCACATTATCGTGGTGAAGAACCCAAGTGTTGGTGATCTTCGGGCGGACGCGCGCATCTCTGTTCTTCAGCCGTTGAAGCACTTCCACGTAAAATGCAGCGTTGACCGTTTGTCTCGGTAGTACGAACTCCTTATAGACAACACCTTTACAGTCAAAAAAGACAACGAGCGTCGATTTCATCTTCGATTTGCACATTCGATCCTTCTTTGGTCGAGGAGACTCGGGAGTGTGCCACTCTGAGCTCTGTCTTTTCTTCTCCGGATCGTACTCAAAGACCCACGTTTCATCACCTGTTATCACTTTCTCCACAAAACCAAGTTCACTCCTCACACGGTCCACAAGCTCACGAGAAACCGACACACGGTTGTTCCTCTTTTCATCGGTCAAAACCTTAGGAACCAATTTGGCGCAAACTTTCCGCATCTGCAATTCTTGCGTGATGATTTCATGCACAATGGATTTCGCGAGTCCCACGTGCTCTGCTACCAATCTAACACTCAGACGTTTGTCAGAGTCCAAAACCGCTTTCACCTTTTCCACATTGTCCGAAGTGTGAGACGTTGAAGGGCGCCTTGGTCGTAGCTGATCCTCGACGCTCTCTGTTCCTTTGGTGGACGTTTTGTGCCACCGAAACATTTGTACTTTCGATAAAGTATCCTTGCCGTATACTTTCTGTATCATAGCAAGCTTCTCGGTCGCAGATTTTTCAAGTTTAACACAAAACATTACCGCGTATCGCTGTTCGACACTCTTATGCATTTTGACCGTTACGCGACGCTCACACAGCTGTCCACTTCACAAGCGATCCTCACTCTCTAAAAGCCCAGAGCCGATTGACGAGACATCGATCGTTTACCTAACATACCCCGCCACCCGTCACGCCCAGAGACTCCGCCCTCCGGCCCTTCTGATTGGCCCAGAAAAAGTGGTCTCATTACTTTCCGGACAAACTTTGTATTATTCATTCATATGAAATGTATGAAATTAAAAAAAAATTAAACGTATTAAACGTTTCATACATTTTATATGTATGAAATGTATGAAATGTATGATTCATCATATGAAATTATGAAACGCAATAAATTCCTTTTTTTTTAAATGTACGAAATTTTTTCAGCGTTATGAAATGTATGAAACGTTTTCAGCGTTTCATACATGTTTAGAAAATTTTTGGAGAGAAATCACTGAAAATAAAAGACGTTTAAAGGATTGAAACTGTCAACAGCGAGTTAGATGAACACGAAATTTCTATCTGCCGCAGTTAAATATCATCTGCTAAGAAAATGGCGGACGTGAACAGTCTGTGGATAGAAGGTTATGCTTTTACTCTTTACGAAGAGAAATGCTGTTATTCTGTAATTAAAAAACGCTGTGAAAATCGTAAAATTACCCAGCAAAAACGCAAGTGCTGGGAAACTGCTGGCCACCAACCAGCTGGCAGTGATGGGTCACTGCTGGCTGAAATCTGCCGCTCACGGCCCGGTAGCGGTCCGTTGGTGGCAGCGCCCTCAGTTGGCAAGCCATTGATGGCCCTGCAGCATCGCCGTGAATTGTAGGCTTCCAAGCAAGTGCCACTAGTTGCCCGTAGTTGGCAACCCCAACACCAGGTGGAAGCAACAGGACTGCGCATGCGCAGGAGCAACACTTGCGCAACACACCCTAATTCCTGCGCTAACGTTCGTGATGTGGCGGTGTGAGCCGTCAATGCCCACCGCACAACATGCCTTTCCTCTCGTTCGGTGGTGTGCCGCGGCTGCGGCAATCACTCACGTCGGTCCGTCCGTCCCTCCTACACCCACCGAATCTATACTCGCCTCACTATGACTGGATGTCGTACTACACGGGCGCCGATGTCTCGGTGCGATAAACCGCAGTCGTGATAAGCCACTATTCGTCCTCTGTCAAACTCCGAAACGTGCTGGAATGACTGCCGTTTTCTGCGACGAGGCATCAGGAAGCTTCCCAAGCACAGCTTCGGCAGTACAACACACTTCCACTACTTATACCCCGCCTTCTGTGCACCCTTCTTATAGTGCTTCTCGGTGGCGTACCCGGGGCACATGATTTGCGTATGCCCTGCATTACTAATCGTTTGCGTGTCTTCTAGCGGGCGGCGCATGCTGCGAATTTCAGGCCAATCGGATGCTTCCTTCTTGGTGTTGCATTTTGGGTGGCCAGCAGTGTATATATACTGCTCCGTGAACTTCACCTGGGCCACCGTTCGGTCTCCAGGCGCGCTCATTTCTCTAGGCCTGGGATGGTCATAATGTAATGACTCATCGATGTATAACAAAAACTGGCAGAATAATGACAAATACTTTAAATGAAAAATTTTGTAATGTTAAGAAAGCTAAAATAAATACACTGCCGGACAATTGCTAAGGACGGATGACAACCGCAACGATAGCAACCATAAAATGGAAGGCAGGAAAATGTGGAAATTAGCATAAGTGCGGGATACAGTAAGACGTGTTGTGCGTATGCAAATTTTGGATTGCCGAACTTGTTCGTGCCGTCATAGCGCTGATAAGAGATATAAAGGATTTGACGCGTATTGACCGTTGTTGTTCAAACGCAAAATTGAAAGGGAAAGAATCAATTGACGAACTTGCAATTTTCAGTATGTCTTCCCGACATCACCTAGATGATTTTACGCGTGGCCGTATTATTGGCAAGATTGAAGAAGGGCGAAAAATAACAGATGTTGCCAGGGAGTTCGACGTCAGCCACAGTGTTGTTTCAAGGCTTTGGAAATCATTTCAAACAAATGGAGAGTGTAGCAAACGTCACGGGGAGGTCGTGTTCGCAGTACGACACCTACAGAAGATCGGTACATAGTGCTATCAACAAAAAGACACCGGCGCAGCACAGCTAGTGAGGTAGCAAATAAGTTTATGGCTGCTACTGGCAAGCGGATCTCCCGAAAAACTGTCGCCAGACGTTTGCATGAAGGAGGACTATACGCCCGCCGTCCTGTTGTGTGCATCCCATTGTCCAGACGTCACCGTACCGCCCGTTTGCAATGGTGCCATCAACATCGCAATTGGACTGATAACGACTGGTCTGCTGTCCTCTTCTCAGATGAGAGTAGATACAGCCTATCGTCTGATTGTCGACGACAACTGATCTGGCGTGATAGTGGTACTGCATATTGTCCAGCAAACATACAGGAAAGGGACCGATATCCGACATGTAGTGTCATGGTATGGGCTGGCATCATGATCAATGGCCGTACGTCCCTCTATGTGCTTCCAACTGGGACTATGACTGGCCAACGATACATTAATGATGTTCTGCTACCTCATGTTCGCATGTTCCGTGGTGCTGTCGGTGATAGATTCATTTTCATGGACGACAACGCAACATGTCATCGAACAGTCGCTGTCCAGGAGTGTCTTGTCTTGAGAGCGAGGATATTCAACGCCTCGTATGGCCAGCACGTTCTCCAGATCTGAATCCCATTGAAAATGTGTGGGATGCTTTGGGGAGGAGTCTTGCTGGTCGCCAATGCCCTCCAATAAACAAGAACACCCTCATCCGTGAACTGACAGAGGAATGGGATAAATTACCCCAACAGCTGCTTGATAATGTTGTGCAAAGCATGACACGACGTGTGGAATCTTGCATCGCCCTCCATGGTGGCCATATCCCGTATTGACATCTTACGCCGGAACGCCTGCGGACGGTAATTGCATTTTTTCACGTTTACGTATTCTGCACAAAATGTCCTGTTTGTCCCTTGAACACGTTCCAAAGCTTTCTGGATTTCAGAGCACAATAAATTGTCTTTCTTGTAATGTCCTGGCATTCTGACATTATTTTATTTCACTTGGCATCCAACCACACTTACTTTTTTATGCGCTATATAGCCGTTTATGATCCGTCCTTAGCAATTGTCCAGCAGTGTATTATGTATAATAATAATTGTGCTATGCACATTTAAGTAAAGAACTTTAGTGTTGTTGGTAATGAGAGAAAAGACGTTGAAAATGTTCTGTTATTTAGTTTGCAATGTACCTTCCTTGAAAAATCGATCTCGTTGATGTGCGGAAGCTTGGAAATTTTGATTTCTATTCTGCGCCAAGAAATCCGGATCATTAGTATATAGCCATACTTTTTTTTAGAGAAAAGACATCTAAATGATTTCATCCGAAGGTTCGTAACATGTGGAGTCGCCAGGGAGGCTGAAAAGTTTTGTGCCTCCCATAGAAAAGACTCTTCGAATGTAAATCAGTACGTGCCATATTTGAAAAAAAAAAAGTCACGAAAATAATTTCAATATCAATCTTAGAAAACAACTGACCACCGCTGGACAACTGAATTACTATTAACAGACGAGATACCAAAGGACACAAATGACATGAGAGATGAGTGTTACAGCGGTACATGTCGAACTGACTGAGAGGAAAGCCTGTAAATCAATCAGCTGATTCAAGAACACGTTCGTACAGAAGCTTGTTTAAGACACAACAATACAATTCGCAGATCAATTTGTGCCTTATAAGCTGTTACAATCGCCCACAGAATGCCAAATCCATTCACTATGTTTATTCCGATCACTCATTTTTAAAACGCTTCGCATTCAGTGAGAGCCATTGTAAAAGTTTAGATCCACTGTACAACATTTCCGTGAACAGTCAGTGTCTTACGCGGAATTAGACGGTTTACAGATCTTAAGCACGCCACCTGGCGGTCAACCAAAAATTTTCGGTAGATAAACTACATGTCGTCGGTGTTCAAACTGTTTGAACTATTACTGTATTTTAGCCTTGACAATCTGGCAACGTTCTTCTTAAAGTGGTTATATACGTGTTTTCTCACCCGCAATCAGTCGACTGGCAACACTTCTGTGGCCAACACATTTGTATTTCCCGGTCAGTAGATATATTATTTATTACCGATCATTAGACATGTTAATGAATAATACGGCATTAGACGTTTTTATTTCCCATTAGACATGTTAATGAACATAACATGTATTATTTATTTGTCATTAGACATGTTAATGAATATTATGGTCATTAGACGTTTTGCTTCCCAGTCATTAGACATGTAAATGAACATTACGGCAATAGACGTTTTTATTTCCCATTAGACATGTTAATGAACATAACATGTATTATTTATTTGTCATTAGACATGGTAGTGAATTTTATGGTCATTAGACGTTTTGTTTCCCAGTCAATAAACATGTTAATGAACATTACGGCATTTGACGTTTTTATTTCCCATTAGACATGTTAATGAATATAAAATGTATTATTTATTTCTCACTAGACATGGTAGTGAATATTATGGTCATTAGACGATTTGTTTCCCGGTCATTAGACATGTTAATGAACATTATGGCATTAGACGTATCTATTTCCCATTAGACATGTTAATGATCATAACATGTATTATTTATTTGTCATTCGACATGTTAATGAATATTATGGTCATTAGACGTTTTGTTTCCCAGTCATTAGACATGCTAATGAACATTACGGCATTTGACGTTTTTATTTCCCATTAATGAACATAACATGTATTATTTATTTGTCATTAGACATGTTAATGAATATTATGGTCATTAGTCGTTTTTTTCCCCGGTCATTACACATGTTAATGAACATTACGGCATTTGACGTTTTTATTTCCCATTAATGAACATAACATGTATTATTTATTTGTCATTAGACGTGTAAATGAATATTATGGTCATTAGTCGTTTTTTTCCAGGTCATTAGACACGTTAATGAACATTACGGTATGGTACTGTAAAATTACGGTTTATTTACAGGCCACTCAGCTGTCAGTGTATCTGCCGTAATTTGACTCTGAAATTTTTTACAGTGTCCCATTACGTAAATAGCGACGTTAAAGCGCAAAAATATAACGAATCAGAGGAGCACAAACATTGAAAAGCAAGTCAAACACCGCGTCACGCTACGCAATGGGAATGCAACGCACGCAATCGGAAAAATTATATCTATTCCTGACGTCGAAGAAGGGGAATCAATGTCTCAACAACAGAAACATAATGCTAAACACACCATTATTAGATGCGTATTATATTTGCAGACCCCTGTACCAGCTGGAGAACACAGTCCTCCATTGATTAATTACATTCTGTAGTTTGCAGTATTGTGTACTGCATGAAAGCGAATACATATCGCAGTGTTCCAAAACCTTGTCGAAAGCATGTCTCGAAGCGTCAGTGCATGCATTAAGGTCAAAGGTGGACCGACACCGTACTGATGTATGTCAATAAATGCTATGTTGTGTTTCTTTTCTAGGTGCCCGGTGACCCTTGTCAATATAGTGTACACATAAATGATTTATTTTTGAGAGGCCTTTGAAGTTTAGATGTCTAATTTTTTTAATAATATTTTAAACAAAGGGACAAAAGCTAGGATATATGTACTGTATACAGGGTGTTCGTAAACTGTTTTGACAAAAGAAGAGGGGTGATAGTACCCATCAAGATGAACAATATTTACAATGGAACCGCGTGTGGCATTCCACTCTGAGTGTCAGAAAAGAGTAACTTCGAAATACGTCCAACAAGCACAAGTCGTCACCTCAGACGTCATTTCTTTCGTGCCGGAGAAGTAGCACATCGCCAGAACATCACCGTCAAGCATTTACCGTATGCAAATTGCCAGAGAAAAGACGCAGCATCGACAGTTGCAGCTGATTGGCTTATCAAGGTGCAGTAGACACTTCCTGAATGCCACATATCCCGCACGGTGGACTGGACGTGGCGGACCTGTGGCATGGCCTCCACGCTCACCGGACTTAAACCCACTGGACTTCTTCTTCTTTGGGCACAGGAAACCATTGGTGTACGAGACGCCTGTGGACTCCGTCGAAGATCTCGTGCCGACCCGGTGGCGCAGTGGTCTAAGGCGCTGGCCTCTGATCATTCGTCAGTAAGGGGTCCGGGTTCGTATCCCGGTCAGGCATGGATGTTGTGTTTGTCTTACGGCACTGGCTCTTTCCCTTCCCTGGAACCAGTGACCCTAAATTAGGGACGGGCGACTGCTTATAGCCCATTGAGTTGCTCACGGTGGTCGTTAAACCTCCAATCAAGAAAAAAAAAAAAAAAAAAGATCTCGTCGCGAGAATCGTTGTTGCAGCGGATAGAATAAACACGACACCATTAGTCTTCGAGAGGGTGCGCCAGTCTTTCATTCGCCGGTGTGAATTGTGTAACGGCACCCGTGGCCGCCACTTTGAGCATCTACTTTGAGTCTGTCCCTGATCTCCATAAATGGGATTGTTCAACTTATGATGTCGTTAATTCTCTTTCTTTGCTCTGCTGAAAGTTCAACTTGGACATCTAACTTTACTCTTTTCTGACACTCAGAGAGGAATGCGACCCTAGGTTCCATTGTAAATATTATTCGCCTTGATGTGTATTATCACCCCTCTTCTTTTGTCAAAACAGTTTACGAACACCCTGTATATACATAAAGTGGGACTAATAATGTTGATGCCGCCCCAGTGGCGCAGTGGTCTAAGCGATGGCCTCTGATCATTCGTCCGAAAGGGGTCCGGGTTCGAATCCCGGTGAGGCATGGATGTTGTGTTTGTCTTACGGCACTGGCTCTCTGCCTTCCCTGGAACCAGTGACCCTAAATTAGGGACGGGCGACTGCTTATAGCCCATTGAGTTGCTCACGCTGGTCGTTAAACCTCCAATAAAAAACAAAAACAAAAAACAATAATAATAATAATGTTGATACAGTTTACCACTGATATATGCTGTGTCTGATCTTCCCCTCAGAGGTATCTGCCTACCACAGTTAAATAGCATTTTGAGGATCAAAATCTTCAATTGAAGAGCCATTGCATCTAATCATCATTAAGTCATTTAAAGTGTCACTATTCAGACATGCCCCATTACAAGTTTTGTGACGTACCTGCCAGCAGGACGCACACGACATAAAGGCAGATAGTAGTCAGAACAAAAGTCCGCGTAGCTCAATTGGTAGAGTGACTTATTCCGGAATGAGGGGACCCGGGTTCGAATCCTGGCGTGGACAGAAATGACGGAGAAATTTACTTCGTTATAATGGCGCCCGAACTTTCCGGATGACCCGACCGTTCAAAATCTCGCAATGGTGTGATATTCTTTCCACACCGCGAGATAGGAAAAATCAGAGAATCCCTTCTCCAGCGCTTCTAAAAATAAATGTGTGTGAGGTTGCATTCCACACACCAGATTGACTGGGAGTTCTCAAGTGCACGTTCTACAGTGGATGGATGCCTGCAACGATTCATGGTGACGGCTGACCCGTGGGCCATGCCCCCGGCCCTCTTTCGGGGGGAGATGTGACGTACCTGCCAGCAGGACGCACACGACATAAAGGCAGATAGTAGTCAGAACAAACGTCCGCGTAGCTCAATTGGTAGAGTGACTTATTCCGGAATGAGGGGACCCGGGTTCGAATCCTGGCGTGGACAGAAATGACGGAGAAATTTATTTCGTTATAGTCTTTATGAGGTTCATTACTGAAAATCCACGCTGACAAGAAGCAGTGTAACATGGCATTAGATGCAGCAGCTGCATGATTTTAAAAGTCTTGCCATAACATATGATAGATAAAACACACGGATTATGGGATTTACTTAGGAACAAATGAATGTCATTTATTAATGTCAAATTTTCGGGTACTACCATTACCCTTTGCCAACCGTGGGTAAAACTCCAACCTTTAAAATCGTTCAATGTAGTTCCTCTTCTTCTCTCAATCTCAAGACCTTCCAGCAGTTTTCTCTTGAAGAAATGTTGTTGGTGGGTCAGAATTTCTACTGAGTCTCATAGTATTTTATGTCCAGTAGATTGAACATGTCTGTCCATGCCACCTTTGTTTGCCATGTTCTTAATATGCTCTGTCAGCCTGCTCTTAAGCTGTCTGTCTGTCTCTAATACACAGCTGAGACAACACTCACTCTCGATATTGTAGACCACTCCTTCTTTTAACAAGATGTTACTTTCTTGCTGCTTTAATTTAGGAAGGTAGTTACTGATCTTATTTCCTAAACCTGGCGCTAGCCTGTTTCGAAATTTTTTGCTAATCCTTTGAAGGTTTTCGAAAAGGCCCTTTTGGTAGGTGATGTTTCTAATTAACAGAACTTCTGGGCTTGGTCTCTGAGCTTTTTTATTTTTAACCATAATTTTTCACCACTAATGGAGCAGGGTAATGATTGTCCTGTAGAATGATTTTAAGTTGGTTTCTTTTAGTCCGATTGTCTAAGTCTCAGGTGTTGATAACATTGATCTTTTCTACAAATTGAGAGGCTACATTCAACTTCATGTATTCTGGAAGGTTTGACTGGAAGTCCAACATTTTGTTAGTGTTAGTAGGCTTTTTTTTATTGATTGGAGGTTTAATGACCACCGTGAGCAACTCAATGGGCTATAAGCAGAAGCCCGTCCCTAATTTTGGGCCATTGGTTCCAGGGAAGGGAGAGAGCCAGTGCCGAAAGACAAACACAACATTCATGCCTCACCGGGATTCGAACCCAGACCCCTTTCGGACGAATGATCAGAAGCCATCGCTTAGACCACTGCGCCACCGGGGCGTCGTAGGCTTTTTGTAGCCCTTCTTAATGACTCTCCCTCTTTGAAGAGTTAAGGACAAGTCCAGGAAATTTAGATGATTGTCCTGTTGAAGTTCAAGAGTGAATTTTAATTTTTCATCTAGGAAGTTGAACAACTCAAGAATGGCAGATGGGAGAGAGTTATTAGTGCTGTCTAAAATGAGAATAATGTCCTCCATATATCTAGCATATACAGGGTGATTAGAATCGACCGCATGGTAAACCTACCGGAAGATTCCTCGCGGAGAAAGAAGCCGAAAACCGTTGTCCCTTGTCCGATCGGACGTCGCATTCCGGAGATATACGCGCCGAAAGTTCGTGACGTCACATCCGGTAAGAATACAAACATTAGAAATAACTTACACAATCACTTTGACAGAAAACATATAATTTATTAATGTGTACCACTACAACAAAAAATGATAAAACACATGGATTCGTGTCAGATTACAGCATGTGTTCAAAATGACCACCTTGTGGTGCGGAATAGGCGGCAGCCCGCCGAGGAATAGGCATCTGCACGGTTTTCAGCTTAGCAGGGGTTACAGTTGTGAGGGCTGCGTGTAAGGTGGCTACTAGGTCGTGCAGGCTGTTGACAGGCAGTCGATATACCAGTTCCTTTAGATGACCCCCAGAGGAATAAGTTCAATGGGTTTAAATCCGGCGATCTAGCGGGCCATACGACAGGACCACCACGGCCAAGTCATCGACGGGGTTATTCCGTATCCAGCCACTGGCGAACATTTGCAGCGTAATGCGCCGGTGCTCCATCATGCTGGAACAATAGATTGCTGAGAACAGCCAATGGTGCCTTTTCCAGTAAGTCCGGCAGAACATCACGTAAAAACATCATGTAGTTGGCAGCTGTGACACGTTCGGGAAAACGATATGGTCCCACTAGGATATGACCCACAATACCACACCAGATATTAACATCCCACTGGACCTGGTGAGCGTATTCGCGTGTTGCGTGCGGATTGTCCAATGCCCAAACATGACTATTATGGGTGTTGCAGATACCCTGCCGTGTAAAGTTTGCTTCATCAGTCCACAAGATCCGGCGGATGAAACTATTAACGGCAGCAAGTTGCTGTACCAGCCACTCACAGTATGCCTGTCTTCGAGGATAATCCTTTGGTATCAGGCTTTGCACCCGTGTGATGTGATATGGATGCAGGTCTTCGTCGTGTAGAACGGCAAGTGCGGTACTTTGGTGCACACCGAACTGTCGCGCGATCAGACGGCTGCTGGTCGTTGGCTCCTCCTCTATGAACTCTAGTATAGCGTCCTCGAGGGATGGTGTTCTCACAGAGTGTCCAGCGCCACAGTCTACACTTAGGCGTGGTGCAAAATTGCCTGTTTCGCGCATTCGAGCGTCAAGTCGCCGCATGACCTGGGCGTCCGGGTGCCGTCATGCTGGGTATCGCTCGCTGCAGGCCCTTGCTGCACGCAATGCTGAACCATGGCATTTCCCTAATAGGAAATGCATGTCACAATACTCTCTCAAACTGTACGACATATCGCTACTCACACTACTGTAAAATGTACTAACGCAGTACCTGCTACCATCGCCAACCCTTTTTATCCCACCTGCTACCGTCTCTAACCCTTTTTATCCCACCTGCTACCGTCGCCAACCCTTTTTTATCCCACGTGCTACCGTCGACAACCCCTTTTATCCTACCTGCGAACGTCGCCAAACCTTTTTATCCCCCCTGCTACCGTCGCCAACCCTTTTTATCCCACCTGCAACCGTCACCAACCTTTTTTATCCCACCTGCAACCTACTGTTGCCAACCCTTTTTTATCCCACCTGCTACCGTCGTCAACATTTTTTATCCCACCTGCTACCGTCGCCAACCATTTTTATCCCACCTGCCACCGTCGTCAAGCCTTTTTATACCACCTGCTACCGTCGCCAATCCTTTTTATCCCACCTGCTACCGTCGCCAACCCTTTTTATCCCACATGCTACTGTCGCCAACCCTTTTTATTCCACCTGCTACCGTCGCCAACATTTTTTATCCCACCTGCTACCGTCGCCAACCCTTTTTATCCCACCTGCTACCGTCGCCAACCCTTTTTATCCCACCTGCTATGGTCCCCAACCCTTTTTATCCCTACCTGCCGTATCGCGCAGGTAGGGTGCACGTTGCTGTTTGCCAGGAATGAACAGGAACCTGTACTGCATCGAATCGTCACCTACGACGAGAAGTGGGTCCTTTATGATAATCGGAAGCGATCTACACATTTGTTAAGCAAGGCACAACTTGCTGGCCGGCATCCTAAGCCACCCCTACACACCAAGAAGATAATGCTCCTTGTCTGGTGCTTCACAGCTGTGTTAATTCATCGGAGTTTCTTGGCAAGAGGCCAAACCATCATTGCAGGACGTTATTGTATTGAAATACACCAGATGCACCGGAAATTGCTGCTAAAACCACTGGCTTTGGTCAACAGACATGCTCCAGGACAATGCTCGCCCTCATGTCGCACAACGAAAGATGCTGACACTAAGTGCCTTGGGCTATGAAGCACTGCCCCATCCTATAGCCCGGACTTGTCTGCGGCAGACTATCATCTGTTTTGTTGTCAGGATCACTTCCTGTGTGGAAAAAAATTCACGACATACAAAGAGGTTCAACGTGCAGTTGATGACTTCTTTGGGTCCTAGACAGAAAACTTTTTTCGTTCCAGGATCATGGCCTTGCAGGGCAGATGGCAACCATGTTCGATACCGAGGAGGATTTTTTTGCCGAGGTAAGTTGTCCTACTTTTCCGTTCTCGCTGTCCACGTGTCCTTTGCCGGACATTTCATTCGCCCCAACCCCATACTTCTCGTTTAAAGTTTAATCGCCAACCCGGTTGCGCAGTGGTCTAAGGGCTGGCTTCTTATCATTTGCACGAGGCATGGATGTCGTGTTTGTCTTTCGGCACTAGCTCCCTTTTCATGGAACCAGTTGCAATAAATTAGGGATGAAAGACTGATTATAGCCCGTTGAGTTACTCACGGTGGTCGTTAAACCCCCAAAACAAAAAAAAAAATCAGTTACGCAGAGAGTACGGTCATTAAATGTAGAGAAAATAAAATATCGGAAAGGAAGAGAATTGCCGTTAAAGTATCATCATGGAAAGGCGAGAATAAATACAAATGGGAATACGTCATCGAAGTTTACCAAAACATTTTGCCGAGGTCGTTTGAAAGTGTTTAATGAAATTGCAACGCCTGTCACAGACCACATTCGTACACTGTAACCAATCACAAACGGAGCAGCAATAACCAATCACAAACGGAGCAGCAAAAGCTCTAACGAGCACTAAACATCGAACACGATCTGCGTTCGAAAACCTGAGACAAATTATTCAACAGTGTACAAATCGGCTTACACTGGAGGGATCAATTCATTTACCTTCACGTACAGCTTCTCAAATCAAAAAATAAAACGCATTCAGACGACGACACAACAGCCGTATTCTAATCCAACAAACATTTCATCTGTTGCTATCCCTGCTGTTTTTCAAAATACAACAAGAAATATGAACTTCGTACAGTGGAATTATGGTGTGGGTGATACAAACGGAACATTGATGTTTGTACAGATGAAAATCTGTACATCTCTCGGCTCCTTCGACAGTTGTTCTTAAACGGAACATTCAAAGCTGTCCTAGCACAGTGGCTGCTCAGATATTTCTAGAACGATTTTCCGGCAATATAATTGATGTTTAAATTAAATTATTTATTTCTTAAATACTCTATTTGATAGCCTTTTCTCTGAACTATGAACCTACATCTAGATTTCCGAGATAACAGGACATTTCTTAAAATTGGTAGTCGTATTTTATTTCACTCCTCTTCCACTGCTTTCCATAATCCAATCATTGTTTTAGGTCTGCGCTCTTTTTAGCAGTCCGGAAGCACAATAGTCCATTGGTGACGCATCAGAAGACTTTGAAGGAATACGAGCAAAAGTTATATATAGACTTGATACCCTTCTCTTTTTAAGCTTTCCAACCGTAGGTTGAAGAAGCGTATATTCTCGAGCTTTGTCCATCTGCACGATAACTCGCGTAAAAATGGCTCGATTTTCATGAAATTTTAGTATTTGGTAGGAGACCAACTCGAGACGGACCCTATTGAAAATGGGCGAAATGGGGTCAAAGGTCAGGACATAAGAGCGGGATCCATTCCATTGCTCTTATGCGTCATAACTTACGTAAAAATGCTTCGATTGAGACAAAACGTTATCATGTTGTTCCGCAGGTATACTGAACCGGTTCTGTTGAATATCAACGAAATGGGGTTAAAGGTCATGGCACAGAAGCAAGATTTATTCCACAGCCATTATCCTCATAACTTGACTAAAAATGCTTGTGTTGCGACGAAACTTTTGTATGGTGTTCCGGAGGTATACTGAACCGGTTCTGTTGAATATGATCGAAACGGGTTCAAAGGTCAGGACACAGGAGCGAGATTTATTCCACAGCCATTATCCTCATAACTTGACTAAAAATGCTTCTGGTGCGACAAAACTTTTGTATGTTGTTCCGGGGGTATACTGAACCGGTTCTGTTGAATATGATCGAAATAGGGTCAAAGGTCAGGGCACAGGAGCGAGATTTACTGCACAGCCGCTATCCTTATAACTTGAGTAATGATTTCTGGTATGTTGGAAAGCGTGTCATAATCAATGCATTGCATGATTTTACTAAGTTGTTTTCATTGTTTCAATAAATCGATTGATGAATTTGAATGTATGACAGATAGTCATATTCCGATGGAGTTCTACTCTTTGATAGCTCTGTGCATAAAGGTGCTTTTTAAATATAGGAGCAAAAACATTGTTTTGGAAACATGTAGAATTGATTTTAACATTCTTTTTAACTTTTTTTGTATCTAATTTTCAACTGTATGAGAAACCAACAATAATCATGAATCCTTTACTAAAACTTTCTTTGGATTCTGAACCAAGCGTGTAAATCTTTTTCTGCTCTTTTGCGATAGTAAATCGACCTTTTTTGCTACTGTCGTTCAGGTAGATCCATGCTCCATCAATATAGTCACAATAAATTTCCCTCTGTCTCCGGCTAATTGATTTTCATAAAGACGTCTACACCGTGTTCTGCGCTCAGCCGCGTGCCTAAGCAAAATGCGGTGAATATTTTGTGCTTTGTTTTTTTTTCAAATTCAAATCTTTGTTTACAGCGATTGCTCTTTGGTCGGTGGATTTCCTTTGAAGACCAGAGACCTTGCTTCTGAAATAATCGCAAAGATACGTACCTTCTTTGGATATTCGTTTGGTTTTCTTTTTCCTGTTAAAAGCAATGCTTAATGATTTCCCCCCTCTATTATTAATAATACTGTCTATTTTACATTTGGAAGGAAGTGCTAATTCGGTGATTTTCACAGCGTTTCTTAATTACCGAATACGAATATTTCTCTTAGTTAAGAGCAAAAATAAAACCTTCTATTCACAGCTTGTTTACGTGCGCCATTTTATTAGCAGACGATATTTAACTGTAGCAGATGTTTTTTCGTGTTCACGCTGTTGCCAATTTCAATTCTTTGAACTTCTTTTATTTTCTGTAATTTCTTATCAAAAATGTTCTAAAAATGTGTGCACATGATCTGCATTTTTTTATGCAATGCATCAGCAAGGAACTAAATTCCCTGCATAGAACACCGGTGCAACGAAAATTGGTAACGGAAATAGCCAAAACCAAAGTTGAAGTCCGATTTTTGAATGCGGTCTCAAGAAGTGGCGTAACAAGAGTTAATTTCGTTGTCACTCAACAGTATAATTTGGTAAACAATCGCAGAATGTTATTTCATCGAGTTTTTCATAAATGCAAAAATATCTCATTCCAATCCACGAAAATCTGATGCTAAATGTGATAAAAGACAATACAAAAATGCATTTTGATGATATGCATCTTTCCTGACAGTAGTAAAATATGAGTCGTATCGAAATTTTGCTTCCTATCGACCTGAGGTGGGGGAGAGGAGGGGGGTTACCGACTATTTTGGAGAGCTTTCTAGTTTATTTGTTAACGGTTGTTTGTTATTGCGCCGAAGCTGGAGTGTTACTCAAAATTGGAAGTGCGTTTTATTACGGGCAAAACGTTTGAATCCAACTGAAATCCATCGTGAAAAGTCGGCTGTTTATGGAGAAGAAGCAATGTCTCGCTAGGCAAATCGAAAATGCTGTAAACAGTTCCATGAAGTACGTACGGATTTGACAGATGAATCGGGCAGAGCAGACCTTCGACCTCGACGGACGTTGATCATATTTAGCTTGTTGCGGAGTTGATTAGGAATAACCGCCAGCATTAGAACTTTCGCGACCACAGCGCTCTTACATACCGACAACCACAAGCGCCCGAGTTGCCCGGATAGCAGGAGTAGGATTTCCTACCCGCCATGTTTTTTGAATTTGCACTGCGTGCGAGGGATTAGCAGAACGCACCCGTAGACGTCATTGTTGTCGCTAAAGAAATAAATAAACCAGGTGTTGCTTTAGAATAAATTATCAACGTTTACTCAACGTTTATTTAACATCAACTATGGTTTCGTAAAGCGTTTGGCCGTCGGTTTGGCTCGGCATCATCAGGACGAATGGAGCGTAAACATTCAAATCATTTTGACGTCATCAGAGTTCTGACCGTCACGCATTTTGATGAATTGTTTCCACGTGCTTGAAAGAAATGGCGTAGACGCCATGTCGTTGACAAGTCTTGAAGAGTTCCGGTATACGTGGAAAGCTTCTAATATATTAAGCTTGATAATCGAATCAGGTTTATCAATAAGCGTAGTGTTTCCAAACAAAAATTCATGGTTATTTTCGTGAAAATGTTGGGCTGTTGATGACTTCTTCCTTTTATAGTTCCGTACGTAAGTCGTGTGTTCCTTCACACGGAAACGTAAAGCCCTAAGGGTCTGTCCTGCATATGGAAATCCACATTTACAAGGTATCTGATAAGTTCCCCAGGAATTTATGTCTTCGACGTAGTCTTTTGATCCACAATGATTCATCTTGTTTATAGGTTTGAAAATAACTCTGAAATTAAAACTTTTGAGAATTTTTGAAATTCCAAAGAAAATCTGAGGAACAAATGGGATAACCTCCCAATTCGTTCGTATTGGGCGATCTATCGGCGTGAGCGAGCAGACAAGCTTCGGTTTCATTCGGTTGGACAGCTTTTCTATCACGGAAGGACTATATCCTCTGTGTACTGCAATTCGTTTAAGAAAATTAGGCCCTTTCTATAAGGAAACCTCAGTTGAGCATATATGTATTGCCCCAAATACGTATGAGTATGAAGCAGAAACTTTTTGTTTCCATGTGTGATTTGATTTTACATGTGGGGGTAAGAAAACAGCAAATGGTTTTCGATAAACTGTTCTACTAAATAATCCTTCAGAGAATCCTTCAGACTGAAGAATCTTTCATCCAAGAATAGTAAGCAGGTGTTAGTTTGTCCCGAGGGGCTATATCATAATTCAACCTTTTGACACCGCTCAGTTGAACTCTTGCTTTGTTTGTCTGTGATATTTTGCACTGTCCTAAAAGCTGAGTTTATGGGGATATTTGTAAAAATTACCTCGTTTTGCTCAATCCAAATCAACAGATTGACAGCGTATCTTTTACAAGAAAGAACAAGAAAATGGTAAAGTAAACAAGGTTTTTAAGCTGTTACCACTTCTTCCTATCTGCCTAAGACCCTCAGTATTGGAATGCACTGATTGCCCCAGGGAAATGTCCGAGGTTAAGCGTATGTCAAGCCAAGAGATCCAAAGTTTCCAGTACTGACCCACCACTAATCCTTTTATTGTTATTGCAGACGGCAGGGGGAAGGAATTTCAGAAACGAGCAGCAGACATTTTCGGGTGTTAAGGTATTCTCAGCGACAAAATATTTTTCAGAATCGTGGTCGTTAAAGGGTTAAAATGCTGGAAATTGTCGAAGATTTGGGAGTGCTATAAAGTAGTGTACACACTATTATTCACGAGCATCTGCATTTCAGAGAAGTGTGCGCAAGATGGGTTCTACGACCTTTAAAAGAAAAGCCTAAAAATCAGCGATTTGCGTCCAGTCTAGCATTCTTGCAACTTTATTCTGAAGAAGGCACATATTTCTTTTACAGCACGTCGCTACCTGCGATGAGACGTGGATGCATCACTTCGCACCAGAAAACAAATCGGCATTCATGATGTGGAAACTCACCGTCTCATTTAAAGTAGTGCCGTTTTCCAGAAAAGTGGTGGCAACGGTCTTTTTTGGATGCGATGGGTCGGCATACACAGAGTTTATGGTAAAAGTGAGTACGATACACGCTGCAATGTGCTGTGAGTCATCGAAGAAGTTAAGGAAAGAATTAAAAAACAAAGACGAGGAAAATTGTCAAAAAGGGGTCATTTTTGCAGGACAACGCAACCCCCACACTAAGCTGCTGCAACGCAAAAGTTTCTTCGCTATTTCAAGTGCGAAATATGGCTGCATCCGCCGTACAGTTCTGATTTAGCCCCTGCGATTACCACTTGCTCCTCAAAATGAAAAAGGACCTTGGGGGTAAGCATTTTGCAAGGGATGATGAAGTCAAGGCAGCTGTGAAAACATGTCTCCGTGAACTTCGAGGGCACCTTTACTTTCTCGGTATTGAAAAAAGTGATTTCTCGTTCCGACAGGTGTTTACTAAAACTTGGAGATTACGTGGAGAAATAAAGGAAAAGTGTATGTTCCAGAAATGATACTTTTTTTGGTTTCTCATTCTTTAACAAAAGTTTTGCAAAACACATGGAACTTATTTTTTTTTTGCCGCCCCGGTGGCGCAGTGGTCTAAGCGATGGCCTCTGATCATTCGTCCGAAAGGGGTCCGGGTTCGAATCCCGGTGAGGCATGGATGTTGTGTTTGTCTTACGGCACTGGCTCTCTCCCTTCCCTGGAACCAGTGACCCTAAATTAGGGACGGGCGACTGCTTATAGCCCATTGAGTTGCTCACGGTGGTCGTTAAACCTCCAATAAAAAAAAACAAAAAACAAAAAACTTATTTTTTGAAACTGCCTACGTGCATCAATTTCTAAAAACAAATTCAAGCTGAAATTGATTTCTTTGTGGTATGCAAAAGTTTCTGCCGTTTTAAGGAGAAAGGAGACAGGAACAATCAGGAAACCAGTACACGTTTATTCAACGAAATATTGGCCGTTAGCATCAATGACCTTTTCCCATTTTTCTGGTAACGAATGAGTGCCCCTGTGATGGAAGGACTCGGGTTTTGAGCTGAAGAACGCAGTGACGAAATTTTCAAGCTCTGGAACTGTAGTGAATCGCTGTTGGGCTAGGGCATGTTGCATAGAGCGAAACAGATTAAAGTCTGAGGGTGCAATGTACGGGTAGTAAGCAGGGTGCGGTAAAACCTCCCAGTGTAACTGTTCAAGGGTTGATTTCGTGGTGCCATCGACATGCGGTCTGACATTATCGTGTAACAGAATGACTGGACGGAGTCCTTTACCTGTCCATTGGCATTTTGCTCGATTGCGGCGTTCAGTTTCATCAACTGATCGCTGCATCGTTGTGCAGTGATTGTTTCGCCCGGTTTCAACAGTTCGTAGTACAACACTCCATGCATATCCCACCACACACACACAACAGCACCTTTTTCCCCCGTGGATATCCTGTTTTGCAGTGGATGTAAATGGCTGGCTTGGGTCGATCCAGGATCGCTTGCTTACGGGGTTGTCGCAATAGACCCATTTGTTCGTCCCCGGTGACAACCTTCCACAAGAAATTCTTCCCTTGAAACCTCTTCAGCAACGACATGCAGATGTCCAATCGTTGACCAATATTGCGCTCCGTTAAAGTACGCGGAACCCATTTACCAATCTTCTGGATCTTCCCTAAGGCCTGTAGACGATGTACCTCTGTCGACTGAGCCACTTTCAAACGTTTTAACCAGTTCCGTGGTAGATTGTGTGGTATCCTCTTGCCACAGCAATTCCGGCTCCTTGTCTGCGAGTTTCTGCAGTCTACCTGCACGTGGCTTGTCCTCCGAGCTTAGATCGCCTTTCTCAAACCTGGCAAACCATTCTCTACACGCCCGCTAACCCATAAACGTTTCGCCATACGTATGACATGTTGAACCGCATGCTTCACTCGCACTTTTCCTTAAATTACACATGAATAACAAACAGTGCCGCAAATGAACTTTATCGACCGCCATGCTTGGCTTCATGTACGAATTGACAGCACGTGTCGCCGGCCGGTTAGACCCCTATAACGCCCGCTAGCGGGGGCTGTGGAAATTTTTGCGAACCCCTAGTATCCCGTTTTCAAGGAGGGTTTAAGCAACTAGACGCATCGAAGCAAAAAAAGCACGTGAAATTAAATTGATGACTTCAAGCACTTGTGAAGAATTAGCATGAAACCTAGAGGAGTAACTTGTGCGAGTCGGCTGTTCTAAGAGCAGCACAAGAGAGGACGCAAAAAGCCTTACATGAAGTCTTATTAAAACTAGAGTTGAAACCTTTGCGCCTCCCCGGAGGCACATTGGTCTAAGCGATGGCTTTTGACCATTCGTCAGTGGAGAGTCTGGGTTTGAATTCCGGTGAGGTAAAGATTTTGTGGTTGTCTTACGGCACTGGTTCACTCCCTTCCCTGGAACCAGTGGTGCTAAATTAGGGACAGGCGACTGCTTATAGCCCATTAGGTTGCTCACGGTGGTCGTTAAACCCCAAATAAAAAAAAATAATAACATGTCCATTTACAGAACATGCTTTGCCAATTTTGTTACCTTTGGAAAATTTAAATTCGCATCCTTTCCTTAAAATGTTAAAGGAATATTAGTTACTCACATTCAAAACTGAAGTAGTGTTTGTAAATACTGTACGTACTGCACGTTGCAAAAGAAGAGTAGTTACATTCTTGAAGATGCTGTTGGAGTTATTTGAACATTACTGCAACTGCGAGCCTCTCTTCCACATGTATTCGTTCCTTTTGATAAGGTGCTGGAGATCCGACGTCCGAAGAAATTGAGATGAATCATGTAAACACTTGCAGATTGATTGTGTCTCACTCTTGAAGACAACATAAGGGTATCGCGTTAATTTTGTTTTGTCAAACAATGTATATTTACGCACATACAGTAGTGGCCAAAATTGTGGAAACCTTTGGGAAATAGTGTATTTTTGAGGTTTGATGGCTCATATCACCACTTTTGTTTGGAGTAATACCATAAAATTATATATCAATGGAAAGGTAATTTCATCAAGAATGTAATGCAATAACTTTTATGAAGAATTTTGTATTAGAACTGCAGTTATAAAGAAGAAAAAGTGAAACACATAGAAAAAATGAGATATACAAAAATTCTCACCATGTCAGTTAATACTTAGTTGGGCAAGCTTTAGCGTTAATTACGACCTTACAACGCCTTCTCATGGAGTGAACCAAGTTTTTTAGTTCTGCAGCTGTTATGATGTGAAACCAAGATTGAATTATTGCTTCTATTAATTGGGTTTTATTGCTGGGTTGATTCTAACTAACAAGTTTCTTTAGTCGGCTCCATAGATTTTCGATGGGGATAAGGTCTGGGCTGTTGTCAGGCCATTCCAGCAGTGGAATATGATTATCTTGAAACCACGTTTTGCACACAGCAGCAACATGACATGGAACTGAATCCTGCTGAAATATAAATGCTACATTATCTTGGAAAAGATCTCGAGTTTGGGCTCAAGTATTTCATTATTGTATTTTTGGCCATTTATATTCCCATTAATCATGCAAATTCTGCCCACACCTTTTAATGTCATACAATGCCAGATCACCACACTTTCTGGGTGTTTCACGGTACATGTAATGCAGTCAGGATGCAAATCTTCTCCAATTCTTCTCCATACATTTTTTATGCCATCACTACCCAACAGGGTGATTTTGGTCTCATCACTCCAAATAACACTGTCTCATTGTTCCGCTGTCCAATTAACATAGGTTTTGGCCCAGTTTAATCTTTTCAACCTTTGTTTGAGAGATAAAAATGGCTTTTTTTTTTTTTGTGGAATTCTAGCTTTTAGACCAAATTTCTGCAGTCTGCGCCGAACAGTCCTTGCACTGAACTTCACATTGCATTGCGCCATTTCATCTTGTATACACCCAGATGATTTTCTTCTGTCACCTAGGCACAGTCTCTTAATTCTTCTATCATCACTTGCTGTTGTGCACCTTTTCCTGCCTTTACCAGTCTGATTTTGTAGTGACTGAGTCTCCTTATACCACTTCAAAAATTTAGAAATGCCACCTTTACTTAAGTTCCACCAATTTGTCTTCTAATTTCTTCATAACTGAAAACCTGTTTAATTAATAGTACTATTTTACATCGCTTTCTAGGTGATCAGTCAACTCTTTGCGTCATTTCTTTATTTTTATTAAGTTTTACAAGCTCACTAAATGAAAGAATACCCAAAAAAACCCATCTTGATAGCAATCACGTAACACAATGGCAAATGCCCTCCTCTCAGCTGCAATACATGAGATCAATAGCTGAATCCTACTGGGACATGATTGGCTGATTGCCAAAACAAGATGGCACATGATTAGCTCTCTAAACACTCATGCTTATTGGCTACATTCAAATGAAGGAAATCTACTTCATATCAACCTAAGCAAGTTGTGTTTCCTTTTTCTGGTAATTTGGCTATGACGTTTCACAGAATACAAATAATTGTAGAAACGTTGTTGCATTACATTTTTGATGAATATAGCTTTCGATTGATTTATAATTGTATGGTATTACTCCAATACAAAAGTGGTGTTATGAGCCATCAAACCTCAAAAATACACTTTTTCCAAAAGGCTTCCACAATGTTGGCCACTACTTTATACGCTGCTGTTTTTGAAAACTGAAACACCAAGAGAGACTCGCGCTATTCAAATGAAATTTATGTAACAGATTCTTCATGTTACAGAAAATAACTGATTACATCTGTAGAGCTATACAAGATTTTCTCCCTTCAAAATTCAGTATTGCGTGAAGCTACCTCGAACAACAATAACGACCTCTACCGGCGTTGGCATTGAATGAGAGAGGCTTCTGCTATCGTCCTGGGGAATAAACTGCAAGGCTGATTGTACGCGAGATCAAAGTTCATTTGTAGTGATTGGCGCAGGTGCTTGACAGGTCAGACGCTTAGCTACCATGTTCCAGACATATTCGATCGGGGACAAATCGGGTGAATGTGTAGGCCAGGGAAGAAGCGGTACCGACCGTGCAGGTCTCGGAATTTCTGGGCGAGTTGTGGCCGAGCATTTTCCTCCTAAAATATAGCGCCGGGACAACTTTGTAGCAAGTGTATCAACTCTGTCACTGAAGTATTTTCCTCCTGAAATATAACGCCGGGACAACTTTGAAGGAAGGGTATCAACTCTGTTTCTAAAACATTTTCCTCCTGAAATATTGCGCCGGGATAACTTTGAAGGAAGGATATCAACTCTGTCTCTAAAGCATTTACCTCCTGAAATATAGCGCCGGGACAACTTTGAAGGAAGGGTATCAACTCTGTCTCTGAAGCATTTTCCTCCTGAAATATAACGCCGGGATAGGTTTGAAGGAAGGGTATCAACTCTGTCTTTAAAGCATTTTCCTCCTGAAATATAGCGCCGGGACAACTTTGAAGGAAGGGTATCAACTCTGTCTCTGAAGCATTTTCCTCCTGAAATATAACGCCGGGATAGGTTTGAAGGAAGGGTATCAACTCTGTCTTTAAAGCATTTCCCTCCTGAAATATAGCGCCGGGACAACTTTGAAGGAAGGGTATCAACTCTGTCTCTGAAGCATTTTCCTCCTGAAATATAACGCCGGGATAGGTTTGAAGGAAGGGTATCAACTCTGTCTTTAAAGCATTTTCCTCCTGAAATATAGCGCCGGGGCAACTTTGAAGAAAGGGTATAAACTATGTTTCTGAAGCATTTTCCTCCTGAAATATAGCGCCGGGAGAACTTTGAAGGAAGGGTATCAACTATGTTTCTGAAGCATTTTCCTCCTGAAATATGGCGCCGGGAGAACTTTGAAGAAAGGGTATCAACTACGTTTCTGAAGCATTTTCCTCCTGAAATATAGCGCCGGGGCAACTTTGAAGAAAGGGTATAAACTATGTTTCTGAAGCATTTTCCTCCTGAAATATAGCGCCGGGAGAACTTTGAAGGAAGGGTATCAACTATGTTTCTGAAGCATTTTCCTCCTGAAATATAGCGCCGGGAGAACTTTGAAGGAAGGGTATCAACTCTGTCTCTAAAGCATTCTTAATGTACCTCTGGCTGTTGAGGCTTCCCTCAATTGTATCAGGCGAGACCATGAATTGAATCCAAAGGCACCTCAAACCATGACGTTTGGCGCTGGGCTAGTATGACGCTGCAAGGTGCGGTTCACCAGGATATCTTCGAACATGTATGAGACCATCATGATGCATCAAGTTGAATCGTGACTCGTCAGATAGCACGACCTGTTGCCAATCAGCGCCCTAATGTCTGCATTCGAAATTCCCCATTGCAGCCAAGGGCATCTGCGATTGAGAGTCAAAAAATGCGCAGCAATGGGCTGCTAGCGAACAGTCCTCTGTTTAGCGGAGTTAGTGCAAGGACAATGTAACGTACACTGAAGCGTCTTGGTTTGACATCCATCGGTCTACAAGAGTCCCCCTGTTAACCGTACTACCCGGGGCTCATCGGTTTGCCTGGGAAAAGACACACCGACACTGGCTACTCAGGATTAGAAGCGGATATCCTGGTGTGATAAATCCAGATTTAAACTGCATCGAGACGATGGAAGGGCGCGGATCTGTTGTAAACCTCACGAAGCCATGGACTCTTGTTGGAACAATGCGGGCTAATGGCAGCTGAGTGATGGTCTGGAGTGTCTTCTTGGGACTTCTGGTACGTGCACAGTCGACTTCGAGGACCCCAAATATTTGGGCATTCAAGCCGATAATTTGCACCTATTCTTGTCCAGCATGCATCCAATTCGTATTAGCTTATTCAAGACAACTATCCATCGCACAGGTTCCACCTGGATACTGCATGGTTACATGAGTACTGTAGTAAATTTGAAATTCTTCACAACTTAAAAGCCCAAATTTAAACCTCGTGGATATCTTTGCGATACCGTCAAACAGGCTGTTCGAGCACGTGTCCCATCGTCTACGAACCTGAGCAAATTATGAGCAGCTTTGCAGAAGACATAGCTAGCGGTACCAGCAAAATATTTTCGTAAGTTTGTGGAGTACATGCCTCTTCGTGTGGCAGCCGTCATTAGAACAAGACCCCAAATATTTGGGTATTCCAGCCGATAATTTGCACCTATTCATATCCAGCATGCATGGAGGAATAGGGTGTCCTCCATTCGTTACTAAGCAGGTATCTGTAACTCAGTGGCACTTCAGTATTTTTGCAAGTTAGACAGACAGAAATGGGAATAGTTGTACTATTCATAGTTATACATTTTTGAGAACATTTCATGGTTTACCCAGTATATAGAAATGCCTTGTTACTCCTCAGATAGCACCAGTATGTCGGGCTATCTGTTCCGAATTTCTCACATCTTGATAATATCATCATCATCATCATTGTCAACCATTATCAATCCACTGCTGGACGAAGGTATCCTCAAGTTTCCTCCACAACGGTCTGTCTTGTGCCAGTCTCCTCCATGCCACCCCTGCATATTTTCGAATTTCATCCACCCATCTCCCATGTGGTCTTCTTCTGGGTCTTTTCCTGTCCCTTGGAATCCAATCTAAAATTTCGGCTGTCCATCGATGATCTGTCCTTCTGGTAGTATGTCCAGCCCATTGCCATTTCAGGGATTTAACTCTGATCATGATGTCTTCCACTCTTGTCATTTTTCGGATCCACGAGTTCCTCTTCTTATCTCTCCTGGTTACACCAAGTATGCACCTCTCCATGCTACTTTGAGTTGTCTGCAGCCTTTGTATGTCTCTTTTAGTTAAAGTCCACGTCTCTGCACCATACGTAAGCACTGGAAGGATGCATTGATCAAACACTTTTCTTTTAAGACATAATGGCATATTGCTCTTGAAAATTATGCTGTTTCTTCCAAAAGCTCTCCAGACAAGTTTTGTACGCCGATTAATTTCTTCATCAATGTGACCCTCACTTGATATCTGCCGTCCAAGATAAACGTACGTGTCTGTTATCTCCAGCTTTTCTCCATCAATCGATAAATCTTCATTACTTGTAAAAGCATTGAACATCACTTTTGTCTTCTGAAAGTTCATTTTTAATCCCACTTCTTTACTCTTGTCAGCAAGTTCCTGGATCATACTCTGTACCTCTGATGGGGTAGTTGCAAAAATGACTACGTCTTCAGCAAAACGAAGGTGGGTTAGATAATCTCCATTAATCTTTATCCCCTTGTTTTCCCAGCTCAGCGACTGAAAAACACCCTCCAATGCGGCATTAAAGAGCTTCGGAGATATGGTGTCACCTTGTCTCACTCCCTTTCCAATTTTTACGTGCGTTGTATTTTCAAACAGCCGAATCTTTGCACTTGCATTTTCATAGATGTTATTAATAATATTAATGTATGCATCTTCAATAACTTGTCCAAAACAATTATTTTTTACAAAATTTCTTTTACAAAGGGTGAGTCAAAAGTTTAGCAATATTTGCATAAAGGCACGTGCTGCGGCTGGTACGTTCCGTGCTTAAACTAGTTCAAGTCGCGTACTGCAGTCAGTCGAAAGAGATATAAAATGGTAGTCGTTGCTGTGAAAAGCATTGCATGTCGCCTTTCTGTCTGCATCTGGGACGCCTAAAAGATGAACAGCTACAACCGGCTAATTAAGGAACTTTTGCTTTACAAGCCTGAAATCGGCCATAACGCTGCACAAGCAACACGACACATTTGTCATGCGAAAGGGAAAGTTCCGTAGACCACAGCACCGCAACCAGATGGTCCAGGAAATTTCGCTCAGGTGGCAGAAACCTTGACGATCAGCCAAGTTCAGGCAGGCCGCGAACCGTGGATTCGAAAGCCGTGCGCCAGGCCGTAGAGGTAAATTCGACAACCAACACTGGGAGATTATCAGGCGAGTTGGGCATACCACAGACCACCATGGTTGGCCGTCAGTTCGTCCGTCACGAACTGACGCCAGCTGAAGCAAACTGCCGAGTGGAAGTGTGAACGAAACTCTTAGAAAACCCGCGCGATGTACACTTATCAAGATAATTGTTACGTGCGATGAAAGGTGGGTCTACTTCCGTAATCCTAAAACACAATGATAATACGCTATGTTTGACGACTGGGTGCTGACACACGACTGACCAGTCAAATTCCATTTCTTCAAGTAGCCGGGTGATATAACATCTGTATAGATAGAATAATTTCATCATCCAAAGCGAGCCGAAGATTGGTGGAATGTGCTATAGTACTCGTATCTGCTAAACTCCTAATGTTTAAAATGAAGTAGGCACGAGTGCACCACTGAGGACTGGAAAACGGCAGCAATGTCCGATCACGCACCAATTTCCTTGATACAGCAAGCAGATTGGCCTCAATATGGCACCAATAGCAAGGATGTTAGATAACTCATGCATCTTGGCTACCTAGAATTAACTGTACAAGTTGGTGTGGAGGACATAATGGTCTGCGGCCAGTTTTCATGGCGAGCATATGGTTTATCTATACATCTAAATCAACATTTGATGTTATAAGTTATTTTAACATCACTGCGAATTACATACCAATTCATGGGCACGGTATTTCCCGACGAAGATGGATACTTCCAGCACAATAATGCGGCTTGTCACAAAGCATGGGTAGTCACAGAGTGGTTTCACGTGCACAGCAGTCACTTCAAATTGCTAAAATAGCTTTGACAACCCTCAGGTAGTTACTCAATTTAATAACTATGGCATGAGATTAAGAGAGCGATTCGTAAGATCCTCCTCTAGCAACCATGGGTCAGTTGCCAAACGCTATCACATCCATGTGGCTGAGCATGCACGTAGAACGATACCAGCACCTGTCTAAATCCATGTCACTTCAAATCAAGGCTCTTTCGAAGATCAACGGAAGCCCAGCGCGTTAGCAGCTATGTGTTCCTAAAAATTTGTTATTTCACTTTATGCGTTGTGACGCGCCTGCTCCGCAGAACGCACACGACATAAAAGCAGATAGCAGCGAGAACGAATGTCTGCGTAGCTCAGTTAGTAGAGTGATTTAATTCGGAATAAATGGACTCGGGTTCGATTCCCGGCGTGGACCAAAAATGACGAAGAAATTTACTTCGTTATAATGGCGCCCGAACTTCCCGGATGACCCGGCCGTTCAAGATCTCGCAATGGTGGGATGTTCTTTCCACACCGCGAGATAGGAAAAATAAGAGAATCCCTTCTTCAGCACTTCGAAAATAAATGTGTGTGACGTTGCATTCCACACACCAGATTGACTGAGAGTTCTCAAGTGCACGTTCTACAGCGGATGGCTGCCTTCAACGATTCATGGTCACGGCTGACCCGTGGGCCATGCCCCGGCCCTCTTTGGGGGAGGGGGAGATGTGACGTGCCTGCCCCGCAAGACGCACACGGCATAAAGGCAGATAGCAGCGAGAACGAACGTCTGCGTAGCTCAGTTGGTAGAGCGACTTGTTCCGGAATAAGTGGACTCGGGTTCGATTCCCGGCGTGGACCAAAAAATGACGGAGAAATTTACTTCGTTATAGCGTATTGCATGTAGTGCTAACAAAGTAAAAGTTTTAACAGCGGCCCCGGTGGCTCTGTGGTTTAACTGCAGGCTTTTAACCTTTCTTCTCGGATGAGCCCAGATTTGATCCGTCTATGACGTCATCATATCCGTATGGTCAGACATGAAGTAGTGGCCAAAATCGTGGACACTTTTTTTGATTGAAGGTTAAACGACCACCGTGAGCAACTCAATGGTCTATAAGCAGTCGTACGCCCATAATTTAGGGTCACTGGCTCCAATGAAGGGAGAGAGCCAAAGCAAACACAACATCTATGACTCATCGGGATTCGAACCCGGACCCATTTCGGACGAATGATCAGAAGCCATCGCTTAGACAACTTCGCCACCGGGGAAGCGGACACGTTTTGAAAATTTCATGTTTTACAGCTTTGCAGGTTTATAGGCAGTGTTATGTTTCACCAAATGTAAATGTTTATATATCAATTGAAAGATAATTTAATGCTGAATTCAATTTGAAAAATTAATTCCAACATCTGCAGTGGAAAAAAGTTACGGTTATTTTAGTCTAAGAAACAAACACAGGTTTGAATCAGTTGAAAAGCGGAATGTGAGTGCAAACCCTACTGGCCAATCACCGTCCTTGTTATGAGAACCAATCAAATTTCAGTATCTGCCATACAACATGTGTCAAGTTGGGGAAAGTCGGTTTTGCTCTTTGTTCTGTAGAAGAAAGACGGTTATCGGTGTAAGTGAGGCGCTGCTGGAAATTGTGTTCATACTCTTAGTATTTCTTGAAATTTAAAGTGTAGATTATAAATAGGACAATGAAACTAAAAAAAATAGTTGATTGGGCACCCACGAAAAGAAGCAGGATTGTTGTATTACATGAATTGGGTCTTTGCTATGTTAAAATTGAAAGACAAATAGGTGGCATAGTGACGACTACGAAAGTTGTGTCAATATTATGAGGAAAACCAAAGCAAAGTGCCGTCCCGGTGGCGCAGTGGTCTAAGGCGCTGGCCTCTGATCAATCGTCCGTAAGGGGTCCGGGTTCGAATCCCGGTTAGGCATGGATGTTGTGTTTGTCTTACGGTACTGGCTCTCTCCCTTCCCTGGAACCAGTGACCCTAAATTAGGGACGGGCGACTGCTTATAGCCCATTGAGTTGCTCACGGTGGTCGTTAAACCTCCAATCCAAAAAAAAAAAAAAAAAAAACCAAAGCAGGAAAAGGCAGAAGAAAGTGCACAAAATCTGTTGATGATAGAGGAATAAAAAGGCTATTTCTCAAGGTCAGAAGAAGTTCATCTCATGCCATCAGAGATGAACTGGGTGCAACTGGTGTTTCTGTCAGTTCAAGAACGATAAGGAAACGACTATCTGAATGGGATTAAAAAGTAGAATTGCCTGGAAAAAAACCATACCTGAATTTACAGCAGCGCAGAAACTACTACAGTAGGCAAAAGAACACACTGAATGGACAGACGATCAGTGGAAGCAAGTTATTTGGGATGACGAAAGTGAGATATCCTTGAATGAATGAAATACGGGATTACACCATTATACAATACAAATTTGGAAGATGTGAACCCGTTCATTGGCACGAATCCGGTGATGGTTATATTCAAATCAATCGGAAACTTGAAATTTGGTCGAGCTGGGTGACGCAGTGGTTAGCATACTCGGCCGCCATCCAGGAGACTCAGGTTCGGTTACCAATCCAGGACGACGAAATTTTCAAGCTTTTGGATATTATCTGACTTAAAATGCATGTCATATTTACACCAATCGACGGATTCGCATCTTCTAAATTTGTATTGTAAGATATCCTTATTTGGTAGTGACGGGCAAAAATATGTAAAACGTCGAGAGTGAGAAGGACTATATCCTGACTGCATGAAGGCAAATCAAAAGCACCCAACAAACGCCATGGTTTGGACATGTATGGCAGCTGATGCACTAGATGGCACGCTGAAAGCAGGAATGTACATTGAGACCATCCTGGAACCAAAACTGTGAGCTTCCATCGGGGATCCGTTTCCCAACAATGCACAGTTTCAGCAGGATTAAGTTCCCTCCCACACAGCCCAAATATGGAAACTGTGGTTTACAGCAAGGGCATTTCATTGTTGAACTGAACATGAAACTTTACAGAAAATGTGTGGTACAGTTTGAGAAACCTTGTACGAATGAGGCGCTATGAAATAAAAGGCAAGCAATTGAGGCTATATTTGATCTTGACACCACGTAATAGCGCCTCAAACATTTGTTGGCACCATGAGTTTTTGCCGAGCTGCTGTTTTAAACAATAAAGGATACCTTATTGTAAATACTGACAGCACATTGCATCATAAGTATCTGATATCATTTAATTGGATTGTGGTGTACATTCCTCATGATTCCAGAATTCGCAACAGTGGCGTAACTAGGGCGGGGCAGGCGGGGCAACTGCCCTGGGGGCGGGCACCTCAAGGGAGGGCGCAAAACTCACTGTTTGCAATTTGAAATTGAAGCTTTTGCACCAATTTCTGGTATAGATTTTTCGTGCAGTATTTCGTCATTTGTCCATTCACAGAATTTGCTTACCTGTTTAGGCAATTTCGGCAGTCTTGACAGCTTAAAATTCGCATTTCTTCTTCAAAATATTCAAGGGATGTTAGTTGCTCAAATTCAGAGATGAAGGCGCGGTTGTGCGTACGTGGCAATATAAATATGTTCGTTCTTATCGTTGAGATGCTCTAGAGGCCATTCTATTATTACTGCGGCTGTGAGCTACGACTACCAGCGGCATTCGGTCCGTTAGATGTGGTCCCAAAGATCCGTACCAGTTACGAAATGCTGCATAAATAGTCATCGTTCGATTGTTTCTGTTTATTTGGGGATATAGCGATCCCTATGAGCAACTCAATGAGCTATGAGCAGTTTTCTTCCCATATCTACACTGGCGGAAAGTGAAAAAAGAACACCAAGAAGGAGACGTCTGATACCAACGAAATTTATACAGCATAATGACGGAATACAGAGGATAACGTGATCAAAACATTATGGCAAAATACAGCTGTATTTGCTGGTAAACAGAAAAATAACATTTCCATATAACATGGTTAGTACGAGGTTGAACCGCCATGAACTGCGTCACACTGTGCAATTCTGGCATGGAGTCTGTCGTACAGATGTTGGATGTAAGTTTGGGGTATTGAGTTCCAAGCATCCTCAACCTGGACGCGTAAATCGGGGATGGTCGTATCTGGCCATGGAGACAGGATAAGTCGTTGACCCATAAAATCCCACACGTGCTCAATGGGGGACAAATCCGGTGAACGTGCAGGCCATGGAAGTTGTCTCACACCCTGAAGTGCATGTTGCGTTGCACGTGTCGTGTGTGGGCGTGCGTTATATTGCTGGAAAACACCACGATGGGACCGACTTTAGAAATGGCACAACAACGGGCTGAATGATGTTGATGCAGGAGGAGCAGCTGTTTAACGTACCCGGTACAAACACTAGTTGTGTACGGGAGTGATAGCTGATCGCTCCCCACACCAGGAGACCAGATGTAGGCTCTGTGTGTCGCTGGCGGATGTAGGAAGGGTGGAGACGCTCCCCTGTGCGTCTGCGAACACGCATACGGCCATCGCAGGCTCCCAAGCAGAAACTGCTTTCACTGCTGAACACGACAGATCGCCATTGCGTTCTCCAGTGCAGACGTTGGCGACACCACTGCAGCCGTTCCTGACGATGGGCTAGAGTCAGAGGCACACATTCCAGAGGCACTCGTGCATGCACATAGTCCTGCATCCAGTAGACGGTTGCGGATTGTTCACACAGTCCCATCAGGTGCAACGGCAGCTCGGGTTTGCGTCGCAGTGGATGTTCTGCTTGACAACGCCGCTCTTCTTATGCGTCCATCGGTCTGCTCATCAGTCCGTCTGTGACTCCCGGTTCCACGTCTTCTCGTGTGGGAATCTTCCTCGCACCATCTATGCCACCATCGTACCACCACCGATACTTCCCGTCCAATTCGCTCCGCAATACGGCGATACCACCACCCGGCCTCGCGGAGTCCGACTAGACGACCTTCGCTCAAAGTCCGATAACTGCAGAAATCCTACACGTCTTCCAGGTCCAGGCATTGCAGCTTCTTCAGGGTCTTCGCACGTGTCCGTACGCCTACGACTGATTACATTCACTTCGCTGTACTCCTTAAATACCACCGACGATAATTTGCATATTATGCCGTGCTGTGGCGTAAGCGCTCACCAGTTGGTCCCAAAATTAACATCACACCTACGTAAACTCGACCCCATTAACATATGCAAATTTCATGATCGTCCGCCAATTCCTTCTTGGTGTTCTTTTTTCACTTTCCTGCAGTGTAGATTGTTTCTGTTTGTTTGGGGATATAGCGACCCCCATGAACAACTCAATGAGCTATAAGCAGCCTCTCTTCTCATATATAGATTGTTTCTGTTTGTTTGGGGATATAGCAACCCTCATGAAGAACTCAATGAGCAATAAGCAGTATCACTTCCCATATATAGATTGTTTCTGTTTGTTTGGGGATATAGCAACCCTCATGAACAACTCAATGAGCAATAAGCAGTATCCCTTCCCATATATCGATTGTTTCTGTTTGTTTGGGGATATAGCGACCCCCATGAACAACTCAATGAGCTATAAGTAGCCTCCCTTCTCATATATAGATTGCTTCTGTTTGTTTGGAGATATAGCAACCCCCATGAACAACTCAATGAGCTGTAAGCAGCCTCCCTTCTCATATATAGATTGTTTCTGTTTGTTTGGGGATATAGCAACCCCCATGAACAACTCAATGAGCAATAAGCAGTATCTCTTCCCATATATCGATTGTTTCTGTTTGTTTGGGGATATAGCAACCCCCATGAACAACTCAATGAGCAATAAGCAGTATCCCTTCCCATATATCGATTATTTCTGTTTGTTTGGGGATATAGCGACCCCCATGAACAACTCAATGAGCTATAAGCAGCCTCCCTTCTCATATATAGATTGTTTCTGTTTGTTTGGGGATATAGCAACCCCCATGAACAACTCAATGAGCAATAAGCAGTATCCCTTCCCATATATCGATTGTTTCTGTTTGTTTGGGGATATAGCGACCCCCATGAACAACTCAATGAGCTATAAGCAGCCTCCCTTCTCATATATAGATTGTTTCTGTTTGTTTGGGGATATAGCAACCCCCATGAACAACTCAATGAGCAATAAGCAGTATCCCTTCCCATATATCGATTGTTTCTGTTTGTTTGGGGATATAGCGACCCCCATGAACAACTCAATGAGCTATAAGCAGCCTCCCTTCTCATATATAGATTGTTTCTGTTTGTTTGGGGATATAGCAATTCCCATGAACAACTCAATGAGCAATAAGCAGTATCCCTTCCCATATATCGATTGTTTCTGTTTGTTTGGGGATATAGCGACCCCCATGAACAACTCAATGAGCTATAAGCAGCCTCCCTTCTCATATATAGATTGTTTCTGTTTGTTTGGGGATATAGCGACCCCCATGAACAACTCAATGAGCTATAAGCAGTATCACTTCCCATATATAGATTGTTTCTGTTTGTTTGGGGATATAGCAACCCTCATGAACAACTCAATGAGCAATAAGCAGTATCCCTTCCCATATATCGATTGTTTCTGTTTGTTTGGGGATATAGCGACCCCCATGAACAACTCAATGAGCTATAAGTAGCCTCCCTTCTCATATATAGATTGCTTCTGTTTGTTTGGGGATATAGCAATTCCCATGAAGAACTCAATGAGCAATAAGCAGTATCCCTTCCCATATATCGATTGTTTCTGTTTGTTTGGGGATATAGCGACCCCCATGAACAACTCAATGAGCTATAAGCAGCCTCCCTTCTCATATATAGATTGTTTCTGTTTGTTTGGGGATATAGCAACCCCCATGAAGAACTCAATGAGCAATAAGTAGTATCTCTTCCCATATATAGATTGTTTCTGTTTGTTTGGGGATATAGCGACCCCCATGAACAACTCAATGAGCTATAAGCAGCCTCCCCTTCTCATATATAGATTGTTTCTGTTTGTTTGGGGGTATAACAACCCCCATGAAGAACTCAATGAGCAATAAGCAGTATCTCTTCCCATATATAGATTGTTTCTGTTTGTTTGGGGATATAGTAACCCTCATGAACAATTCAATGAGCAATAAGCAGTATCACTTCCCATATATCGATTGTTTCTGTTTGTTTGGGGATATAGCGACCCCCATGAACAACTCAATGAGCTATAAGCAGCCTCCTTCTCATATATAGATTGTTTCTGTTTGTTTGGGGATATAGCAATCCCCATGAACAACTCAATGAGCAATAAGCAGTATCCCTTCCCATATATCGATTTTTTCTGTTTGTTTGGGGATATAGCGACCCCCATGAACAACTCAATGAGCTATAAGTAGCCTCCTTCTCATATATAGATTGTTTCTGTTTGTTTGGGGATATAGCAACCCCCATGAACAACTCAATGAGCAATAAGCAGTATGCCTTCCCATATATCGATTGTTTCTGTTTGTTTGGGGATATAGCGACCCCCATGAACAACTCAATGATCTATAAGCAGCCTCCCTTCTCATATATAGATTGTTTCTGTTTGTTTGGGGATATAGCAACCCCCACGAACAACTCAATGAGCAATAAGCAGTATCCTTTCCCATATATCGATTGTTTCTGTTTGTTTGGGGATATAGCGACCCCCATGAACAACTCAATGAGCTATAAGCAGCCTCCCTTCTCATATATAGATTGTTTCTGTTTGTTTGGGGATATAGCAACCCCCATGAAGAACTCAATGAGCTATAAGCAGCCTCCCTTCTCATATATAGATTGTTTCTGTTTGTTTGGGGATATAGCAACCCCCACGAACAACTCAATGAGCAATAAGCAGTATCCCTTCCCATATATCGATTGTTTCTGTTTGTTTGGGGATATAGCGACCCCCATGAACAACTCAATGAGCTATAAGCAGCCTCCCTTCTCATATATAGATTGTTTCTGTTTGTTTGGGGATATAGCAACCCCCACGAACAACTCAATGAGCAATAAGCAGTATCCCTTCCCATATATCGATTGTTTCTGTTTGTTTGGGGATATAGCAACCCCCACGAACAACTCAATGAGCAATAAGCAGTGTCCCTTCCCATATATCGATTGTTTCTGTTTGTTTGGGGATATAGCGACCCTTGTTTGTGTGGGAATATTGTGCCCCCAAGAACAACTCAATAAACAGTCTCCTGCCGCCCCGGTGGCGCAGTGGTCTAAGGCGCAAGCCTCTGATCATTCGCCCGTAAGGGGTCCGGGTTCGAATCCCGGTCAGGCATGGATGTTGTGTTTGTCTTACGGCACTGGCTTTCTCCCTTCCCTGTAACCAGTGACCCTAAATTAGGGACGGGAGACTGCTTATAGCCCATTGATTTGCTCACGGTGGTCGTTAAACCTCATAAAAAAAAATAAGCAGTCTCCCTTCCCATATATACACTGCTGGCCACCCAAAATACAACACCAAGAAGGAAGCATCCGATTGGCCTGACATTTGCAGCATGCGCCGCCCGCGAGAGGACATGCAAACGATTAGCATTGCAGTGCATATGCAAATAATGTGCGCCCGGCATGCCACCGAAAGCACTATAAGAAGGGTGCACAGAAGGCGGGGTGTAAGTAATGGAAGTGTGTTGTGCTGCCGGACCTGTGCGTGGGAAGCTTCCTGATGCCTCGTCGCAGAATACGGCAGTCATTCCAGCACGTTTCGGAGTTCGACAGAGGACGAATAGTGTATTATCACTACAGCGGTTTATCGTACCGAGACATCGGCGCCCGTGTGGGACGACATCCAGCCACAGTGAGGCGTGTATGGATTCGGTGAGTGCAGGAGGGACGGACGGACCGATGTCTGCGATTGCCGCAGCCGCGGTACCCCACGGAACGAAAGGGCCGGCATGTCTTGCGGCGGGCATTGATGGCTCGCACCGGCACATCACGAACGTTAGCGCAGGAATTAGAGTGTGTTGCGCAACAACCTGTGTCAGCACGTACCGTTCGACGTCGTCTGCAAGAGCGGGGACTTGTCGCATGGCGCCCATTGCTCCGATTACCATTGACGTTACACCATCAGCGAGTGCGGCGGCAGTGGGCCGTTGAACGCAGCACCTGGACTAGGGAATGGCACGACATTGTCTTCTCCGACGAATCCCGCTTTTGCCTGCAACACCAGGATTGTCGGATCCGCGTGTGGTGGCACCGCGGCGAGAGACTGTATGACGCCTGCATTATGCATCGCCATACCGGTCCGTCGCCTGGCGTTATGGTTTAGTGTGCAATTGGATATGACACCCGCACCCCTCTGGTACGCATCGCCGGTACACTCAACAGCCACCGCTACATCTCCGTCGTTTTAGTGACTTTAGTCCTCCCTTGCCTGCAGGCGGCCATGTTTCAACAGGACAATGCGCGCCCGCAGGTGGCACGTCTCGTGCAACAAATCTTTACGGCCCACTAGGTGTCACTGCTGCTCTGGCGCGCCTGTTCTCCCGATATGTCGCCCATCGAACGCGTCTATTCGCTGATAGGCAACCGAGTGGCCCGCCAAGCACACCCGCGGCTACGCCTGATAAACAGTGGCAACGTGTGGAAGCAGCCTGGATTGACATACCCCAAGCCCACATCCAAAGCCTCTTTCGTTCGATGCCGCGGCGTGTAGTGGCCGTTATTACCACCCATGGGAGCCACACGAACTATTGATGTCTGCTTGTTCCGCAAGTCGCATTAGCCTGTAAGATCAACCGTTTCATCTTTGTATCTGTTGTTATGTGTCCAGTAAATCTAGCTTTGCTGTCTCGTGTCCTTCTCGGTGGTGCATTTTGGGTGGCCAGTATTGTATATTGTTTCTGTTTGTTAGGGGATATAGCGACCCTCATGAACAACTCAATGTGTTATAAGCAGTCTCCCTTCCCATACGTAGATTGTTTCTGTTTGTTTAGGGATATAACGACCCCCATGAACAACTCAATGAGCTATAAGCTGTCTTCCTTCCCAATTTAGGGGCATTGGCTCCGGTGAAAGGAGAGAGACAGTACGGTAGAACATGCTCATTACCCATATCTCACCGGGATTCAAACCCTGACCTACCTCGGGTCGTATTGTCAGCAGCCAGCACCTCGCACTACTTGACTACAGGGGCGCCCAAGCTTGATTTTGTCTCTGGCACAGAAAAAACTTTAGGATATGTCGTTAATTTTGTTTTGTCGGAGTTCGTCTGTGTGGGCTCTGGTTCGAGTCCGTAATGAGATATGGGTGGTGCATTTGTCTTACGACACTAGCTCTCTCTCCCTTTCCTGGAACCAGGGGCCCTAAATTAGGAATTAGGCACATGCGACTGCTTGCAGCTCCTAGAGTTTCTCACGACGGTCGATAAAAATGACAGATGGGGTCGCAGTGCTTTGTGGCTCGTCCCCGGCGCAGAAAAGCTGAATTACGCATCTGATTCACAAGAAAACTTCTTTTTTACTGAAGATATTTGAATTATGTTTTTTGTATTGAATTCAGCATTTAATTCTGTTTCAGGTGGTGCATAAACATTTGCATTTAGTAAAAGGTACCATTTCCTATAAGCCTGCAAATTTGCAAAACATGAAATTTTCAAAAAGTGTCCACAATTTTGGACACCACTGTATTCGTAGAACGTTACCAAATCTATGTCATTTTGAATCAAGCCTGTTTCGAGAGACCATGGCAGCCCAACGCGTTAGAAGATATGTAGTCTTGACAATTTGCTATTTCAGTGTATGGGTTTTACTTTGTGGGTCTTGCATGTGCTAACTAAAGAAAAGTTTGTTATTTCAGTGTATGGGTCTTGCACGTGCTAACTAAAGGAAAGCTTGTTATTTCAGTGTGTGGGTCTTGCATGTGCTAACTAAAGAAAAGTTTGTTATTTCAGTGTGTGGGTCTTGCATGTGCTAACTAAAGAAAAGTTTGTTATTTCAGTGTATGGGTCTTGCACGTGCTAACTAAAGGAAAGCTTGTTATTTCAGTGTGTGGGTCTTGCATGTGCTAACTAAAGAAAAGTTTGTTATTTCAGTGTGTGGGTCTTGCATGTGCTAACTAAAGAAAAGTTTGTTATTTCAGTGTATGGGTCTTGCACGTGCTAACTAAAGGAAAGCTTGTTATTTCAGTGTGTGGGTCTTGCATGTGCTAACTAAAGAAAAGTTTGTTATTTCAGTGTGTGGGTCTTGCATGTGCTAACTAAAGAAAAGCTTGTTATTTCAGTGTATGGGTCTTGCATGTGCTTACTAAATAAAAGTTTGTTATTTCAGTGTATTGGTCTTGCATGTGCTAACTAAAGAAAAGCTTGTTATTTCAGTGATGAGTCTTGCATGTGCTAACTAAAGAAAAGTTTCTTATTTCGGTGTGTGGGTCTTGCATGTGATAACTAAAGAAAAGTTTGTTATTTCAGTGTGTGGGTCTTGCATGTGCTAACTAAAGAAAAGCTTGTTATTTCAGTGTGTGGGTCTTGCATGTGCTAACTAAAGAAAAGTTTGTTATTTCAGTGTGTGGGTCTTGCATGTGCTAACGAAAGAGAAGCTTGTTATTTCAGTGTATAGTTCTTGCATGTGCTAACTAAATAAAAGTTTGTTATTTCAGTGTATGGGTCTTGCATGTGCTAAGTAAATAAACGTTTGTTATTTCAGTGTATGGGTCTTGCATGTGCTAACTAAAGAAAAGTTTGTTATTTCAGTGTATGGGTCTTGCATGTGCTAACTAAAGAAAAGTTTGTTATTTCAGTGTATGGTCTTGCATGTGCTTACTAAAGAAACGTTTGTTATTTCAGTGTGTGGGTCTTGCATGTGCTCACTAAAGAAAAGTTTGTTATTTCAGTGAATGGGTCTTGCATGTGCTAACTAAAGAAAAGTTTGTTATTTCAGTTAATGGGTCTTGCATGTGCTCACTAAAGAAAAGTTTGTTATTTCAGTGAATGGGTCTTGCATGTGATAACTAAAGAAAGGTTTGTTATTTCAGTGTATGGGTCTTGCATGTGCTAACTAAAGAAAAGATTGTTATTTCAGTGTATGGGTCTTGCATGTGCTAACTAAAGAAAAGTTTGTTATTTTAGTTTGTGGGTCTTGCATGTGCTAACTAAAGAAAAGTTTGTTATTTCAGTGTATGGGTCTTGCACGTGCTAACTAAAGGAAAGCTTGTTATTTCAGTGTGTGGGTCTTGCATGTGCTAACTAAAGAAAAGTTTGTTATTTCAGTGTGTGGGTCTTGCATGTGCTAACTAAAGAAACGTTTGTTATTTCAGTGTGTGGGTCTTGCATGTGCTAACTAAAGAAAAGCTTGTTATTTCAGTGTATGGGTCTTGCATGTGCTTAGTAAATAAAAGTTTGTTATTTCAGTGTATTGGTCTTGCATGTGCTAACTAAAGAAAAGCTTGTTATTTCAGTGATGAGTCTTGCATGTGCTAACTAAAGAAAAGTTTCTTACTTCGGTGTGTGGGTCTTGCATGTGATAACTAAAGAAAAGTTTGTTATTTCAGTGTGTGGGTCTTGCATGTGCTAACTAAAGAAAAGTTTGTTATTTCAGTGTATGGGTCTTGCATGTGCTAACTAAAGAAAAGTTTGTTATTTCAGTGTATGGGTCTTGCATGTGCTAACTAAAGAAAAGTTTGTTATTTCAGTGTATGGGTCTTGCATGTGCTAACTAAAGAAAAGTTTGTTATTTCAGTGTATGGGTCTTGCATGTGCTAACTAAAGAAACGTTTGTTATTTCAGTGTATGGGTCTTGCATGTGCTCACTAAAAAAAGTTTGTTATTTCAGTGTATGGGTCTTGCATGTGCTCACTAAAAAAAAGTTTGTTATTTCAGTGAATGGGTCTTGCATGTGCTCACTAAAGAAACGTTTGTTATTTCAGTGTATGGGTCTTGCATGTGCTCACTAAAGAAAAGTTTGTTATTTCAGTGAATGGGTCTTGCATGTGCTCACTAAAGAAAGGTTTGTTATTTCAGTGTATGGGTCTTGCATGTGCTAACTAAAGAAAAGTTTGTTATTTCAGTGTATGGGTCTTGCATGTGCTAACTAAAGAAAAGTGTTTTATTTCAGTGTATGGGTCTTGCATGTGCTAACTAAAGAAAAGTTTGTTATTTCAGTGTATGGGTCTTGCATGTGCTAACTAAAGAAAAGTTTGTTATTTCAGTGTATGGGTCTTGCATGTGCTAACTAAAGAAAAGTTTGTTATTTCAGTGTGTGGGTCTTGCATGTGCTAACTAAAGAAAAGTTTGTTATTTCAGTGTATGGGTCTTGCATGTGCTAACTAAAGAAAAGTTTGTTATTTCAGTGTATGGGTCTTGCATGTGCTAACTAAAGAAAAGTTTGTTATTTCAGTGTATGGGTCTTGCATGTGCTAACTAAAGAAAAGTTTGTTATTTCAGTGTATGGGTCTTGCATGTGCTAACTAAAGAAAAGTTTGTTATTTCAGTGTATGGGTCTTGCATGTGCTAACTAAAGAAAAGTTTGTTATTTCAGTGTATGGGTCTTGCATGTGCTAACTAAAGAAAAGTTTGTTATTTCAGTGAATGGGTCTTGCATGTGCTAACTAAAGAAAAGTTTGTTATTTCAGTGTATGGGTCTTGCATGTGCTAACTAAAGAAAAGTTTGTTATTTCAGTGTATGGGTCTTGCATGTGCTAACTAAAGAAAAGTTTGTTATTTCAGTGTATGGGTCTTGCATGTGCTAACTAAAGAAAAGTTTGTTATTTCAGTGTATGGGTCTTGCATGTGCTAACTAAAGAAAAGTTTGTTATTTCAGTGTATGGGTCTTGCATGTGCTAACTAAAGAAAAGTTTGTTATTTCAGTGTATGGGTCTTGCATGTGCTAACTAAAGAAAAGTTTGTTATTTCAGTGTATGGGTCTTGCATGTGCTAACTAAAGAAAAGTTTGTTATTTCAGTGTATGGGTCTTGCATGTGCTAACTAAAGAAAAGTTTGTTATTTCAGTGTATGGGTCTTGCATGTGCTAACTAAAGAAAAGTTTGTTATTTCAGTGTATGGGTCTTGCATGTGCTAACTAAAGAAAAGTTTGTTATTTCAGTGTGTGGGTCTTGCATGTGCTAACTAAAGAAAAGTTTGTTATTTCAGTGTGTGGGTCTTGCATGTGCTAACTAAAGAAAAGTTTGTTATTTCAGTGTATGGGTCTTGCATGTGCTAACTAAAGAAAAGTTTGTTATTTCAGTGTATGGGTCTTGCATGTGCTAACTAAAGAAAAGTTTGTTATTTCAGTGTATGGGTCTTGCATGTGCTTAACTAAAGAAAAGTTTGTTATTTCAGTGTATGGGTCTTGCATGTGCTAACTAAAGAAAAGTTTGTTATTTCAGTGATGGGTCTTGCATGTGCTAACTAAAGAAAAGTTTGTTATTTCAGTGTATGGGTCTTGCATGTGCTAACTAAAGAAAAGTTTGTTATTTCAGTTTATGGGTCTTGCATGTGCTCACTAAAGAAAAGTTTGTTATTTCAGTGAATGGGTCTTGCATGTGCTAACTAAAGAAAAGGTTTGTTATTTCAGTGTATGGGTCTTGCATGTGCTAACTAAAGAAAAGTTTGTTATTTCAGTGTATGGGTCTTGCATGTGCTAACTAAAGAAAAGTTTGTTATTTCAGTGTATGGGTCTTGCATGTGCTAACTAAAGAAAAGTTTGTTATTTCAGTGTATGGGTCTTGCATGTGCTTACTAAATAAAAGTTTGTTATTTCAGTGTATTGGGTCTTGCATGTGCTAACTAAAGAAAAGCTTGTTATTTCAGTGATGAGTCTTGCATGTGCTAACTAAAGAAAAGTTTCTTATTTCAGTGTGTGGGTCTTGCATGTGCTAACTAAAGAAAAGTTTGTTATTTCAGTGTGTGGGTCTTGCATGTGCTAACTAAAGAAAAGTTTGTTATTTCAGTGTATGGGTCTTGCATGTGCTAACTAAAGAAAAGTTTGTTATTTCAGTGTATGGGTCTTGCATGTGCTAACTAAAGAAAAGTTTGTTATTTCAGTGTATGGGTCTTGCATGTGCTAACTAAAGAAAAGTTTGTTATTTCAGTGTATGGGTCTTGCATGTGCTAACTAAAGAAAAGTTTGTTATTTCAGTGTATGGGTCTTGCATGTGCTAACTAAAGAAAAGTTTGTTATTTCAGTGTATGGGTCTTGCATGTGCTAACTAAAGAAAAGTTTGTTATTTCAGTGTATGGGTCTTGCATGTGCTAACTAAAGAAACGTTTGTTATTTCAGTGTATGGGTCTTGCATGTGCTAACTAAAGAAAAGTTTGTTATTTCAGTGTATGGGTCTTGCATGTGCTAACTAAAGAAAAGTTTGTTATTTCAGTGTATGGGTCTTGCATGTGCTAACTAAAGAAAAGTTTGTTATTTCAGTGTATGGGTCTTGCATGTGCTAACTAAAGAAAAGTTTGTTATTTCAGTGTATGGGTCTTGCATGTGCTAACTAAAGAAAAGTTTGTTATTTCAGTGTATGGGTCTTGCATGTGCTAACTAAAGAAAAGTTTGTTATTTCAGTGTATGGGTCTTGCATGTGCTAACTAAAGAAAAGTTTGTTATTTCAGTGTATGGGTCTTGCATGTGCTAACTAAAGAAAAGTTTGTTATTTCAGTGTATGGGTCTTGCATGTGCTAACTAAAGAAAAGTTTGTTATTTCAGTGTGTGGGTCTTGCATGTGCTAACTAAAGAAAAGTTTGTTATTTCAGTGTATGGTTCTTGCACGTGCTAACTAAAGGAAAGCTTGTTATTTCAGTGTGTGGGTCTTGCATGTGCTTACTAAAGAAAAGTTTGTTATTTCAGTGTGTGGGTCTTGCATGTGCTAACTAAAGAAAAGTTTGTTATTTCAGTGTGTGGGGTCTTGTATGTGCTAACTAAAGAAAAGCTTGTTATTTCAGTGTATGGGTCTTGCATTTGCTTACTAAATAAAAGTTTGTTATTTCAGTGTATTGGTCTTGCATGTGCTAACTAAAGAAAAGCTTGTTATTTCAGTGTATGGGTCTTGCATGTGCTAACTAAAGAAAAGTTTGTTATTTCAGTGTATGGGTCTTGCATGTGCTAACTAAAGAAAAGTTTGTTATTTCAGTGTATGGGTCTTGCATGTGCTAACTAAAGAAAAGTTTGTTATTTCAGTGTATGGGTCTTGCATGTGCTAACTAAAGAAAAGTTTGTTATTTCAGTGTGTGGGTTCTTGCATGTGCTAACTAAAGAAAAGTTTGTTATTTCAGTGTATAGTTCTTGCATGTGCTAACTAAATAAAAGTTTGTTATTTCAGTGTATGGGTCTTGCATGTGCTAACTAAAGAAAAGTTTGTTATTTCAGTGTATGGGTCTTGCATGTGCTAACTAAAGAAAAGTTTGTTATTTCAGTGTATGGGTCTTGCATGTGCTAACTAAAGAAAAGTTTGTTATTTCAGTGTATGGGTCTTGCATGTGCTAACTAAAGAAAAGTTTGTTATTTCAGTGTATGGGTCTTGCATGTGCTAACTAAAGAAAAGTTTGTTATTTCAGTGAATGGGTCTTGCATGTGCTAACTAAAGAAAAGTTTGTTATTTCAGTGTATGGGTCTTGCATGTGCTAACTAAAGAAAAGTTTGTTATTTCAGTGTATGGGTCTTGCATGTGCTAACTAAAGAAAAGTTTGTTATTTCAGTGTGTGGGTCTTGCATGTGCTAACTAAAGAAAAGTTTGTTATTTCAGTGTATGGGTCTTGCATGTGCTAACTAAAGAAAAGTTTGTTATTTCAGTGTATGGGTCTTGCATGTGCTAACTAAAGAAAAGTTTGTTATTTCAGTGTATGGGTCTTGCATGTGCTAACTAAAGAAAAGTTTGTTATTTCAGTGTGTGGGTCTTGCATGTGCTAACTAAAGAAAAGTTTGTTATTTCAGTGTGTGGGTCTTGCATGTGCTAACTAAAGAAAAGTTTGTTATTTCAGTGTATGGGTCTTGCATGTGCTAACTAAAGAAAAGTTTGTTATTTCAGTGTATGGGTCTTGCATGTGCTAACTAAAGAAAAGTTTGTTATTTCAGTGTATGGGTCTTGCATGTGCTAACTAAAGAAAAGTTTGTTATTTCAGTGTATGGGTCTTGCATGTGCTAACTAAAGAAAAGTTTGTTATTTCAGTGTATGGGTCTTGCATGTGCTAACTAAAGAAAAGTTTGTTATTTCAGTGAATGGGTCTTGCATGTGCTAACTAAAGAAAAGTTTGTTATTTCAGTGTATGGGTCTTGCATGTGCTAACTAAAGAAAAGTTTGTTATTTCAGTGTATGGGTCTTGCATGTGCTAACTAAAGAAAAGTTTGTTATTTCAGTGTATGGGTCTTGCATGTGCTAACTAAAGAAAAGTTTGTTATTTCAGTGTATGGGTCTTGCATGTGCTAACTAAAGAAAAGTTTGTTATTTCAGTGTATGGGTCTTGCATGTGCTAACTAAAGAAAAGTTTGTTATTTCAGTGTATGGGTCTTGCATGTGCTAACTAAAGAAAAGTTTGTTATTTCAGTGTATGGGTCTTGCATGTGCTAACTAAAGAAAAGTTTGTTATTTCAGTGTATGGGTCTTGCATGTGCTAACTAAAGAAAAGTTTGTTATTTCAGTGTATGGGTCTTGCATGTGCTAACTAAAGAAAAGTTTGTTATTTCAGTGTATGGGTCTTGCATGTGCTAACTAAAGAAAAGTTTGTTATTTCAGTGAATGGGTCTTGCATGTGCTAACTAAAGAAAAGTTTGTTATTTCAGTGTGTGGGTCTTGCATGTGCTAACTAAAGAAAAGTTTGTTATTTCAGTGTATGGGTCTTGCATGTGCTAACTAAAGAAAAGTTTGTTATTTCAGTGTATGGGTCTTGCATGTGCTAACTAAAGAAAAGTTTGTTATTTCAGTGTATGGGTCTTGCATGTGCTAACTAAAGAAAAGTTTGTTATTTCAGTGTATGGGTCTTGCATGTGCTAACTAAAGAAAAGTTTGTTATTTCAGTGTATGGGTCTTGCATGTGCTAACTAAAGAAAAGTTTGTTATTTCAGTGTATGGGTCTTGCATGTGCTAACTAAAGAAAAGTTTGTTATTTCAGTGTGTGGGTCTTGCATGTGCTAACTAAAGAAAAGTTTGTTATTTCAGTGTGTGGGTCTTGCATGTGCTAACTAAAGAAAAGTTTGTTATTTCAGTGTGTGGTTCTTGCATGTGCTAAAGAAAGAAAGCTTGTTATTTCAGTGTATAGTTCTTGCATGTGCTAACTAAATAAAAGTTTGTTATTTCAGTGTATGGGTCTTGCATGTGCTAACTAAAGAAAAGTTTGTTATTTCAGTGTATGGGTCTTGCATGTGCTAACTAAAGAAAAGTTTGTTATTTCAGTGTATGGGTCTTGCATGTGCTAACTAAAGAAAAGTTTGTTATTTCAGTGTATGGGTCTTGCATGTGCTAACTAAAGAAAAGTTTGTTATTTCAGTGTGTGGGTCTTGCATGTGCTAACTAAAGAAAAGTTTGTTATTTCAGTGAATGGGTCTTGCATGTGCTAACTAAAGAAAAGTTTGTTATTTCAGTGTATGGGTCTTGCATGTGCTAACTAAAGAAAAGTTTGTTATTTCAGTGTATGGGTCTTGCATGTGCTAACTAAAGAAAAGTTTGTTATTTCAGTGTATGGGTCTTGCATGTGCTAACTAAAGAAAAGTTTGTTATTTCAGTGTATGGGTCTTGCATGTGCTAACTAAAGAAAAGTTTGTTATTTCAGTGTATGGGTCTTGCATGTGCTAACTAAAGAAAAGTTTGTTATTTCAGTGTATGGGTCTTGCATGTGCTAACTAAAGAAAAGTTTGTTATTTCAGTGTATGGGTCTTGCATGTGCTAACTAAAGAAAAGTTTGTTATTTCAGTGTGTGGGTCTTGCATGTGCTAACTAAAGAAAAGTTTGTTATTTCAGTGTGTGGGTCTTGCATGTGCTAACTAAAGAAAAGTTTGTTATTTCAGTGTGTGGGTCTTGCATGTGCTAACTAAAGAAAAGTTTGTTATTTCAGTGTATGGGTCTTGCATGTGCTAACTAAAGAAAAGTTTGTTATTTCAGTGTATGGGTCTTGCATGTGCTAACTAAAGAAAAGTTTGTTATTTCAGTGTATGGGTCTTGCATGTGCTAACTAAAGAAAAGTTTGTTATTTCAGTGTATGGGTCTTGCATGTGCTAACTAAAGAAAAGTTTGTTATTTCAGTGTATGGGTCTTGCATGTGCTAACTAAAGAAAAGTTTGTTATTTCAGTGTATGGGTCTTGCATGTGCTAACTAAAGAAAAGTTTGTTATTTCAGTTTATGGGTCTTGCATGTGCTCACTAAAGAAAAGTTTGTTATTTCAGTGAATGGGTCTTGCATGTGCTAACTAAAGAAAAGTTTGTTATTTCAGTTTGTGGGTCTTGCATGTGCTAACTAAAGAAAAGTTTGTTATTTCAGTGTATGGGTCTTGCATGTGCTAACTAAAGAAAAGTTTGTTATTTCAGTGTATGGGTCTTGCATGTGCTAACTAAAGAAAAGTTTGTTATTTCAGTGTATGGGTCTTGCATGTGCTAACTAAAGAAAAGTTTGTTATTTCAGTGTATGGGTCTTGCATGTGCTAACTAAAGAAAAGTTTGTTATTTCAGTGAATGGGTCTTGCATGTGCTAACTAAAGAAAAGTTTGTTATTTCAGTTTATGGGTCTTGCATGTGCTAACTAAAGAAAAGTTTGTTATTTCAGTGTATGGGTCTTGCATGTGCTAACTAAAGAAAAGTTTGTTATTTCAGTGTATGGGTCTTGCATGTGCTAACTAAAGAAAAGTTTGTTATTTCAGTGTATGGGTCTTGCATGTGCTAACTAAAGAAAAGTTTGTTATTTCAGTGTATGGGTCTTGCATGTGCTAACTAAAGAAAAGTTTGTTATTTCAGTGTATGGGTCTTGCATGTGCTAACTAAAGAAAAGTTTGTTATTTCAGTGTATGGGTCTTGCATGTGCTAACTAAAGAAAAGTTTGTTATTTCAGTGTATGGGTCTTGCATGTGCTAACTAAAGAAAAGTTTGTTATTTCAGTGTATGGGTCTTGCATGTGCTAACTAAAGAAAAGTTTGTTATTTCAGTGTATGGGTCTTGCATGTGCTAACTAAAGAAAAGTTTGTTATTTCAGTGTATGGGTCTTGCATGTGCTAACTAAAGAAAAGTTTGTTATTTCAGTGTATGGGTCTTGCATGTGCTAACTAAAGAAAAGTTTGTTATTTCAGTGTATGGGTCTTGCATGTGCTAACTAAAGAAAAGTTTGTTATTTCAGTGTATGGGTCTTGCATGTGCTCACTAAAGAAAAGTTTGTTATTTCAGTGAATGGGTCTTGCATGTGCTAACTAAAGAAAAGTTTGTTATTTCAGTGTATGGGTCTTGCATGTGCTAACTAAAGAAAAGTTTGTTATTTCAGTGTATGGGTCTTGCATGTGCTAACTAAAGAAAAGTTTGTTATTTCAGTGTATGGGTCTTGCATGTGCTAACTAAAGAAAAGTTTGTTATTTCAGTGTATGGGTCTTGCATGTGCTAACTAAAGAAAAGTTTGTTATTTCAGTGTATGGGTCTTGCATGTGCTAACTAAAGAAAAGTTTGTTATTTCAGTGTATGGGTCTTGCATGTGCTAACTAAAGAAAAGTTTGTTATTTCAGTGTGTGGGTCTTGCATGTGCTAACTAAAGAAAAGTTTGTTATTTCAGTGTGTGGGTCTTGCATGTGCTAACTAAAGAAAAGCTTGTTATTTCAGTGTATGGGTCTTGCATGTGCTAACTAAAGAAAAGTTTGTTATTTCAGTGTATTGGGTCTTGCATGTGCTAACTAAAGAAAAGTTTGTTATTTCAGTGTATGGGTCTTGCATGTGCTAACTAAAGAAAAGTTTGTTATTTCAGTGTATGGGTCTTGCATGTGCTAACTAAAGAAAAGTTTGTTATTTCAGTTTATGGGTCTTGCATGTGCTAACTAAAGAAAAGTTTGTTATTTCAGTGTATGGGTCTTGCATGTGCTAACTAAAGAAAAGTTTGTTATTTCAGTGTATGGGTCTTGCATGTGCTAACTAAAGAAAAGTTTGTTATTTCAGTGTATGGGTCTTGCATGTGCTAACTAAAGAAAAGTTTGTTATTTCAGTGTATGGGTCTTGCATGTGCTAACTAAAGAAAAGTTTGTTATTTCAGTGTATGGGTCTTGCATGTGCCAACTAAAGAAAAGTTTGTTATTTCAGTGTGTGGGTCTTGCATGTGCTAACTAAAGAAAAGTCTTAACAGCTGCTTGCGTGAATCTGTGGTTCAAACGCTGTCGTCAAAAAATTAGTTTGAGATGGGCCAGGACTTGAGTCATGGGACAGTGCGCTTATCTTACCTCACTCGTTCTTTAGCTTCCCTCAATTCACAGCAGGTTGAGATGGGCCAGGACATGAGTCATGGGATAGTGTGCTTACCTTATCTCACTCGTTCTTTAGCTTCCCTCAATTCATATCAGGTTGAGATGTGCCAGGACTTGACTCACGGGATGGTGCGCTTAGCTTACCTCACTCGTTCTTTAGCTTCCCTCAATTCATATCAGGTTGAGATGGGCCAGGACTTGAGTAATGGGATAGTGCGCTTGCCTTACCTCACTCGTTCTTTAGCTTCCCTCAATTCATATCAGTTTGGGATGGGCCAGGACTTAAGTCATGGGATAATGCGATTACCTTACCTCACTCGTTCTTTAGCTTCCCTCATTTCATATCAGGTTGAGATGGGCCACGACTTGAGTCATGGGATAGTGCGCTTACCTTACCTCACTCGTTCTTTAGCTTTCTCGAACCAATGTACCCAAATTAGGCACAGGAAACGTCTTATAGCCCTTATACTTGTTCATAGTAATCATTAATCCCTCCCTTTCCGAAAGGTTGCAACAATATCATTTGAGGTACAAGTATGCTACTTGACTTTCGTATTTTTCAGTTTTGTTCATATCCGAGAGAACTCCATGCGATCAAAAGGAGACAACCCCCATTTTTGTTATGTGTACCATTCATTAACTGTTCTTGGAATGTTTTATGAATCTTGATAGATTTCACTATATCGTGTTAACCGGTGTTCCAAATTGTGTCGGAGAAAGGATTACGTGCTTTAACATGCGTAGAAGCAGATGATTTCTGAGTAAATTATTAGTTTCTTCTCATCAGGAGCATGTAAATCTTATGTTTTTTTTTTTGTTTTTTTCATTCATCTTCAAGATTTCCCATTCGGCAGGATCAATATTTCCTGTTTCCAACTTTAAACATTTTCTTATAGGTGTCAGTAATGCCCAGTCTAATTAAAAATAACATACGGGTATTTTTCTGCGAAAAAATCTCTCCGAGATCCGGTTATGATTAACATTTGAGGTGCGCTTAAATTTAATCATATTTTCGTTTCAAATGATGTGTAAACTGCAACGCCAAAATTCTATGGCATGTTCTTTTTTGATGTGATCTCATCATACAAGAAATATACAAAAGTAGTTTTGAGAGATTGCCAGATGCTTGTTTTAGAAACTTTTATTTGTTTACAAAAGCAACATTTTTGGTATTACTCTAATGCCTCTTCCAGGTATTGATTTCAAATCATGCGTTCTTCTGGAAGGTGCTCTCTTCCCAAACATTTTACGATTATTAGGTTTGAAACCCTACTGAAAGAGGTTTAGGGTCCGGGTTTGGTAGAGCTGAAAATAGAAAAAAATCGCTTTCATTTCTTCTTCATTTATTAAAACCCGTTTCTTTTTACTAATTGAACATCACACATTTTGTAAATGATATATTTTGATCACTTATTTGAACCAACACCTACGATAAAACTTTTTATTCAATTATGTAAATACCTTACAATATTCTGACTGTCGACATCAGGAAAAAAGTACATTGGTATCCAAAATTAACGTGACAAACAATATCATGAATAATTCAAAATCCACACGACAATTTAGTGACAGTTGGTAGGAATATAGATACATCGATAACGCATCACTACGAAACAGAAAAGAAATGGCCTCATCGTATGATATATCGATAACGATAATGATATCGTAAATACATCGATAACGATATCGTTAATACATCGATAACGCATCACTACGAAACAGAAAAGGAATAGCCTCATCGTATAAGGGGTATCATCCACACTACAGCAAGGCAATCCCAAAGTGATGCAAAAAGGGGCGCGGATTTTGTGGGGCTAATAGGGAGGAAATTTTCCCAAAGGGCGATACACTTCGCACGAGCTCTTCTGCTTTTTATAAAGCTAGGAATGAGAGTTTTGAGCAATAAGCGGCACTCCTCCGCCAACGCGCGTCGGAGTCCGGTGAGGGTTCTGGGAGGGGGCTGCCGGTTGGCAATGACTCTTTCCAAAACATTCCAGGCAGGTTCTATTGGGATCAGCTTCGGAGATCTCGTGGATCATTTCATCCTGGAAATATCCTCACTCTCCAGATCCATCAGCTGAGCCCTATAGAGACGTGAGTTATCCTCCATAAACACGAACTACGGGCACTAATACGTTTTCCCCGCCCTCCCCATCGAACGAGGGGTCAGACAAACCTTTCTGTGCGATGCACAGATTTGGATACAGACAAGCGGCGGCTGGTGACAACGAGCTACCGTGCTGTAGCACACTAAAATTTTTTCAATTGCGATTCGTATTGAAACAAGAAGAATGGCAATTCAATTTTTTTAGCGGAAAGAACAGACATTAATAAATGATTTGCTGCCAGCAGAAAATCTTTTTTTCTTTCAACCGGGCCATAGCCAAAAAAATCTCTTTTTCGCTGATCGGTCTTAAAAACATTGTATTAATAAGTGAAGTCGCAGTGCCCTGTGTTGCGGTCTATTTGTCAGTCAGCACGGCAATACAGTGTGGCTGCTCACACAGCTTACGTCACAGCCCCCTCTTGGGCGCTCTCCAGCAGTCAACAAGGGCTTATAGCGTGCTGAACTTCTCTGAGCACGCTCCGATGTGTTTCTCCTATGGACCTTATTCACCTCGCATTGCATCATGGGAAACCTTTTCCGTGGACGCTGACCAACAATATCTTGTTTAAATGCGTTTTCCTATTGCTTAACAAAGTGTAACGTTGCAAGGGTTCAGGAAAACGGTGATTTTCGTAAATTTATTAACGACGTGCCTAACTTTTGCTCACCGTATGGTTGTGCTAATGAATATTGCCACTTACATTGTATAGATGAAGGAATAACTTCCCATAATTTTCCTCTGAAAAAGGCGCCGTGGTCTAAGGGATGGTTTCTGATCATTCGTCCAAGATGGGACCGGATTCCAATCCCGGTGAGGCATGGATGTTGTGTTTGTTTTACGGCGCTGTCTCTGTCCCTTCCCTAGAACCAGTGGTTCTAAATTTCATACGGGTGATTGCTTTCAGTCCACTGAGTTGCTCCCGGTGGTCGTTAAACATTCAATCAAAAAATAAAAAAGACAGACGTTGTCAAAGGAATCGCTGTGTAAAATGAAAATCGATGATTTCCGAAATATGTTCTCTGCCCACTTTAACGAAGAAGAGTTTAGATTACTTTGAAAATGCAAATCAAAGGCAGTTGAAACCTGTAGTGTTCTTTAAAATTTCAATTAAAAAACATGTAGAAGCAGAAAGTTGATGGCATATTTAAATCGATGTTACGAATTCAGTGCTGCTTCCTTTCCCCAAAGAACGAAACAAACATATCTATAATTTTTCTTTTATTTAATGTTATACATTTATTTCATTTTTAAGCAGACTGACTAACGTGCGATATTGGGAAGTTTTTAGTCGTTATGGTGGTTCCTCCTAAAATCTCAGCCTTATGTTTCCACTAATAAAACTTCTTTACACATTTTCTTTGCAAATAATGTATTCCCAAGAATGAAAATCTGCACATCGATTAAACTAACTTTAAGTTATAGCACGAGATACTTAATACTTGCTAAAACATAACCATAGTTATATTAAAAATAATAATTTTCCTTTGAGTAATGTTCGGACCTGTTAATAGATGGCGCGACCTGTACATTGATGACGTCAGTAGACAAACAAATGTTGGATTGCTTAATTATGGTTGTGTTTTAACAAGTATTAAATATCCCATGCTCTTAAAGTTAGTTTTATCGATGTGCAGATGTTCATCCTTGGGAACACATTAATTGCGAAGAAAATATGTAAAGAAGTTTTACCATTGGAAACATAAGGCACAGATTTTAGATGGAACCATCTTAACCCTAGTTTGTTTCCAGATTGCATACTTGTCTGGACTTCAAAATGTTTTGTTTTGCTTTAAAAAAAAGATTCCGATGTTTATGTTTCAGATGTTTCGCCAATATCTGACAATAAAAGCATGAAAATTCAATATACCGCGTATGAGAAATGGTTCATTAGAAACTTCATAACAACTAATGGCTATGTTTTTTTTTTTTTTTTTTTTTTTTTTATTGGAGGTTTAACGACCACCGTGAGCAATTCAATGGGCTATAAGCAGTCGCCCGTCCTTAATTTAGGGTCATTGGCTCCAGGGAAGGGAGAGAGGCAGTGCCGTAAGACAAACACAACATCCATGCCTGACCGGGATTCGAACCCGGACCCGTTACGGACGAATGATCAGAGGCCAGCGCCTTAGACCACTGCGCCACCGGGGAGGCGGCTATGTTTTCCTGCATCATGCGAAATAAACATCGAACACAAAATTACCTTTACATTTTTAAAACCTCTATTTGTTCTTCTAAAAAAATAATTACTTCTTCTTCGCCCTGTAGCTCAATTAATTCGTTGTTATACTCCATGACGTTAATATTGTAAAATGTGGCCAGCAGTAAGGAGTAATCAAATAGCGACAACGTTGAATCAGCAGCCAAGTTGGTCCGCAGAAATCCACTTTTGACCTTGTATAGACACAAGTGAAAAAACTGATGAACGGAGAATTGCAAAAGCTTAAAAGGCGATTAAAAAAATTAAAAAAAAAGTGTAGCCCGAAGACTTGCCTAGCCAAAAAAAAAAAAAAAAAAAAAGAAAGTTGCAGGACATGTGCCAAAAGAAAGAGGTCCCAGAATACCCTTCATATGGAGCTGGGAAGCTTTAAGGTAAGATTAGCTACATTAATTACCTCAGTGTTAGCTTTCAGTGAGTTTCCTGAAAAAAACATTTTTTCAACATATAGGTACACTTTTCTCAGAAACCATAGCGGGTATCTGCATGAATCGTTTTTGTTTTGTTTCTCATATCTAGCTCTACATTTTGAGCAGAGAGATTCATGATTTTTTTGAAAATACATTGCTGGCCACTCAAAATGCAACACCAAGAAGGACACGAGATAGCAAAGCCAGATTTACTGGACACATAACAACAGATACAAAGATGAAACGATTGAGCTTACAGGCCCGTGCGACTTGCGGAACACGCAGACATCAATAGTTCGTGTGGCCACTAAGGGTGGCAATAACGGCAGCTACACGCCGCGGCATCGAACGAAAGAGGCTTTGGATGTGAACTTGGGGTATGTCGGTCCAGGCTGCTTCCACACGTTGCCACAGTTCATCATGCGTAGCCACGGGTGGTGATTGCCGGGCCACTCGGTTGCCGAACAGCGACCAGACGTGTTCGATGGGCGACATATCGTGAGAACAGGCGGGCCACGGCAGCAGTGACACCTGGTGGGCCGTGAAGATTTATTGCACGATGCGTGCCACGTGCGGGCGCGCATCGTCCTGTAGAAACGTGGCCACTGGCAGGTCCTACAGGAAAGGGAGGATTACAGGCTCCAAAACGTCGGAGGTGTAGCGGTGGCTGTTGAGTGTACCGGCGATGCGAACCAGAGGGGTGCGGGTGTCATATCCAATTGCGCCCCAAACCATAACGTCAGGCGACGGACCGGTATGGTGATGCATAATGCAGGCGTCATACAGTCTCTCGCCGCGGTGCCGCCACACGTGTATCCGACCTTCGTGGTGTTGCAGGCAGAAGCGGGATTCGTCGGAGAAGACAATGTCGTACCATTCCGTAGTCCAGGTGCGGCGTTCAACGGCCCACTGCCGCCGCCCTCGCCGGTGGTGTAACGTCAATGGTAATCGGAGCAAAGGGTGTCGTGCGACAAGTTCCCGCTCCTGCAGACGACGTCGAACGGTACGTGCTGACACAGGTTGTTGCGCAACACACCCGAATTCCTGCACTAACGTTCGTGATGTGGCGGTGCGAGCCGTCAATGCCTGCCGCACAACAAGCCGGTCTTCACGCTCGGTGGTGTGCCGCGGCTGCGGCAATCGCTCGCGTTGGTCCGTCCGCCCCTCCTGCACCCACCGAATCCCTACTCGCCTCACTGTGGCTGGATGTCGTCCCACACGGGCGCCGATGTCTCAGTACGATAAGCCGCTGTCGCGATAAGCCACTTTTCGTCCTCTGTCGAACTCCGAAACATGCTTGAATGACTGCCGTATTCTGCGACGAGGCATCAGGAAGCTTCCCATGCACAGGTCCGGCCGCACAACACACTTCCACTGCTTACACCCCGCCTTCTGTGCACCCTTCTTATAGTGCTTCTCGATGGCGTGCCGGGCGCACATGATTTGTATATGCCCTGCAATGCTAATCGTTGGCATATTGTTACAGTGGACCCCCCCCATCCTAAAACCTGAAGATAACTCTAAAAGTTGTCCGCCATGTCGCGTATAGTATGAGGCAGCTAGGAATCACAGTTCGGCAGGCTCACATGTTCTTTTACAGTTTACAGCTTGTTGTTTATTTATTTCTCATTTACGTTGTTTTTTCTTTCGGTTGTTCGCTGAATTAATTAACAAAATTGCGGGATAATTAGGAAGTCGCTCCAATGCTCTTGAAGGCAAGAAACGTAATATTTTGCCATTTTGAATTGCTAGACCTCACACATAGCCCTGAAGTGGAACATAAAAATTCCTATCGCAAGGGTCTTTTAGGGGTGTAAAACGAACTAGGGAAATGTGTTTTCGAATGCGGATGGAAGCAGCAATGTCCGAAGTGGTTTTTCACTTTCCTTTTTTCTTCTTTCCGCTTGTAGCTTAACGCTGTGGTCCGTATGTTTACTTCAGTGGGTGGGCCAAGAGACCCTCAGCAGACACATAACTCTGTCAGCAAGAAAGATACTCTGACGTCTGCGAGGGACAATGGGCAATTAAGAGTATAGAATCGCCGAAAAGAATAGGGGATGAATTCGAGCGTCGTTTTTGGTCAGCAGTTGCTGACCAAAAACGACGCTTAAAGAAAAAGCACGTCTGATTTAGCAGCACTTTAAAAGCACGATTTAAAAAGCACGTCTGATTTAACGACGCTTAAAGAAAAAGCACGTCTGATTTAGCTCGGCCGAGAAAACTAATCTCAGGGCTGGCGGTCACAACTCGTTAAAAAATAGAAACAAAACCTGCGAGAGACATATTTGAACTGCATACTCAGGCAGGGTAGATGTTATGCTAACGGAAAGGAACTGACTGAATTGGGAATGAACGGTCAAAAAGAACGGAAGGTAGCAACAGACGGAATCTACTATAGCAGCAGCGGAAGTGAGGGGGTCCCACTCTCCAAGCAGCTGACGGTCAGAATCATTTCTTCACGACAACAGAAATCATTTCCCAGGAATGCGGAAAATAAGTCTCGGAACCCGCAACAGCAGATGTGAGAGGGGCTATTTTGTTTAACGGCCATCTTCAAATCTTCACAAGAGTGGATCCGTGTATACTCGCATCAGCGCAACAAAGTGCGGCGTGATATCACCATTTTAATTGTGTGCTTCATTTACATCAAGCGTCAAAGTGAAGTGTTGATTCATCGGTGCTGCCGCATGGGGCAAGTGTTTGTGTGTGTGTGTGTGTGTGTGTGTGTGTGTGTTTGTTTTTTTATCTTGTTTTATTATGTGATGCACACTGGATTTGCACAGCAAAGTCACGAAACTGTAAGTAGATGAATATTTCCTTTTTTTTCTTCGCACATCTGCGAACTTATGCCATCCCGACACCCAAAGCTGCATGGACATAGATGCAGTAATACTGAGTGACTGAGCCTCAGAGGAAGTACCTGCACATACAAACTTCAATTTCTTACAGGGCCGATTTCCTGATTATTTTTTTTTACAAGAATAAGGGAGAGGGTGTGGCCACAAATTCCGCTTTGACGGACAGTTTCTTTTAACTTTGGTTCAGGGCCAAAGCGAGCGGGGAAGGGATCTGCATGTGCATGCTTATTAGATTTAGTTAATTAACTTTGGCAGTATTTCGCACCTATAATCGTATACCGCAAATTAACGTGCTTGTGTATTTTGTGTCGCGAGTGTTATTTTTAATGTGATCGTTTGCATATATTTTTTTCATTCTCTAAGCAATTGTATAGGAATATCACCTGCTGCTCTATTTAGTGTGTTAACGATAGTATCTCTTGTTCAGATAGTCCGGTGGAGACAGTCGGCTTGCGTCTTCCGACAGTAAAGTGTGATACTGTGTGCTGCCCACATAAGAGGGGCAATTGTCTATGCTCTTAGAGAGCGCCGTATCTGTTTAAATCTCGCAGAACGTAATTAAATGTTGTGTTGTGCATTTGTGAATCATGTGTTATTTGCGAAAGTGAGTGTTGTACTGGCTGGTTGGGGATTGAATGTACCGGTGTAAGATCCGGACCACTACACTCAGTCACGAATTGGTGATTGCGGGTGAACCTCATCACAACTCTCTGATCCCAAAGTATCATTTTTTTTTTACTTTATTTTATTTTTTATTTGTTGTTGTTATTTTGTTCACACGGTGGATTCACCCAAGCCTCATGCTTCGGGGCATTCTTCAACTTTTCATTTTTTATGTTCTGGTGTGAATCTTTGAGTGCAGCGGTGCACCTGAGATTCTCACCTGGTGCCGCGGCCAACTAAATTGTACGACAGGTTTCAAGCACCGTTACCGGCCGACTCGGCAGAAACACTGCTAGTGCCGTGTAACAATATCCTCTCGTGGGCGACGCATGCTGCGAATTTCAGGCCAATCGGATGCTTCCTTCTTGCTGTTGCATTTTGGGTGGCCAGCAGTGTATATAACTTTACAGTTTATTTTTTGTAGTTTTTTAGAGCAATTTTTATCTAACATTTTCTTTAAAAACCTCGGCTTACAATGTTATTTACATTATGTATTTTACAATAAAGAAAATTAAGCTTATATCTGTTGTAGTTTCTGAGACAAATGTACCTAAAGTTGTGCAAACTAACATGGGGAAGATAGGGTCATCCAGCTTACCTTAACTTTAGTTTCATTGTTATAAAAGCACCTAAAATTGTGGAAATTAACTTGGGGATGTTAGGGTCATCCGGCTCCCCTTAACTTCAGTTTGATTGTTATAAATGTACCTAAAGTTGTGCAAATGAAAATAGAGAAGGTAGGGTCATCTGGCTCCATTTAACTTCAGTTTCATTGTTTCTTTATTATTTTCCGAGTGTTCTGAATTCGTGCTTTTGTTAAAAAAAGAAGATCCTGGAAAATCGTACTGTGCAAGTTGATTGCACGTCAAAAGGATGTATTCCAAAAATATATATAAATTTCTTTCAATGGATCTTAACTTACTCTCAACCACTGTACCAGCAGAAAGAAGTCTTTCCTGTTTGAAACGAATGAAAAATTACTTAAGAAAAACTATTTTTCAGCAAATATTATCATCGTTATCTAATATCACGATACAAAAAGAACTTCTCTCCGACATTGTAGTTAAACAGGCGTGTCACGATGACATCTTTGACCGCCACGCTTCTTTGGAAGACAGAAGAATAGACCTTCTTTATAAGAAACAGATGCATTTTTTCCATGGATGTTCTCTCACTTTGTAACACTTTATCTGTTTCTCTGGTCACAAGCCGCCAGTGGAACAGTTGCTTAACCGTCATTCAATTTTTATAAATTAAACCCACGAAAAGGATTTCTAAACGTTTCACTTATTTATTGAAAAAATATATGTACCAAAGATTGCTTTCCTTTTTTATACTTCATTGCAAAGTAAAAAATTTCTGGCTCTTTCTTTAACAAGCTTCATTTTCCCTCAAACAAATGCCAAATATTTCGGTTGAGGATAGGTTCCTTTTTAGCCCTGAGTCCCCCCGCAATTCGGAGGCTATTAGCACGCTCCAACGGTGGGGTTTTATGGAAATGCAGAATCTCACTTTCATGAGAATAGAGAAAGCAACGCATTTCGGATAAGATAGTGAAGAATTATGAATTTTCCGTGCCAAAGTTAATATTTCAGAAAATTGTATCAACCATGATAGGGAACTGAATTCACATGTATCGTGGTATTGTTACACCACCCCTAGTCAGAACAAGGAACTGCCTAATACTTCTATAAAGTGGTGCTGAGACGTATATGTGGATACCGTTAAATATGGCGCTATTATGCGGAAAGATAATATTGTAAATATGGCTGCATTGTGTTCAGAAGATTAATTACACCGCCTTGGTAGCCAAGTGGCTGGACTTGAATCATTCACCCGAGATGGTCAATCATTATTTTGATTCATACGCTTCCTACACTTAAATCGTGTGGTTTTGAGTATTTGATGCACGGAGGTTTAAATAAATTCATTACCCTTGTACACTAAGCCGAATGGTATGAGGGGCTGGACTTTAATTATTCATACGAGATGGTCAATTACTATTTTGGTCCATAAGCTTTCTATTCTTAAAACGTGTGGGTTTGAGTATTTGATGCTCCGGAGGGTTAAAAAAAAAGCATTACCCTCGTACACTAGTAGCCGAGTGGTATGAGGGGTTGGACTTCAATCATTCATACGAGATGGTCAATTACTATTTTGATTCATATGCTTCCTGTACTTAAAACATGTGGGTTTTGTAACGTACCAGGAGATGTGACGTACCTGCCAGAAGGACGCACACGACATAAAGGCAGATAGGAATCAGAATAAAACGTCCGCGTAGCTCAATTGGTAGAGCAACTTATTCCGAAGTGAGGGGACCCGGATTCGAACGCCGGCGCGGATAAATGACGGAGAAATTTACTTCGTTATAGTTTGAATATCTGATGACCCGGAGGCTTAAATAAATTCATTACACTTGTAAACTAGTAGCCGATTGGTATGATGGGCTGGGCTTGAATCATTCATCCGATATGGTCAATCACTCTTTTGATCAATACATCGCAAACTTTTGACGTTTATAAACATTTACGATTTTTAATGAAATGCAAATATGAAATACAACTCCAATCAATTCAGTAGATCCAGCGACGTGGAGACCCCTTGTAAAATGTTAAAGAGCTTCGCAACAAAAGCTTCCACTTTCAGGAGAAATTTTCCCTTCTAGAGAAATTTTACATTCGCGGAAATTTTATAAATTTGCCCTTCTAAGGAAATTTCACCAAAATCGAGCCTTCTCAGGGGAAAAAAAGAGAAAAGGAGGACAGTTTGGTTCAAGAGATTTAAGAACTTGAACTGTAACTGAATTAAAGGTCTCACAACCAAACTACACTGCCGGACAATTGCTAAGGACGGATGATAATAGCAACGATAGCAACCATAAAATGGAAAGCAGGAAAATGTGGAAATTAGCATAAATGTGGGATACAGTGACACGTGTTGTGCGTATGCAAATTTTGGATTGCTGAACTTGTTCGTGACGTCATAGCGGTGATAAGAGATATCAAGGATTTGACGCGTATTGACCGTTGTTGTTCAAACGCAAAGTTGAAAGGGAAATAATCAATTGACGAACTTGCAATTTTCAGTATGTCTTCCCGACATCACAGATGATTTTACGCGTGGCCGTATTATTGGCAAGATTGAAGAAGGGCGAAAAATAACAGATGTTGCCAGGGAGTTCGACGTCAGCCACAGTGTTGTTTCAAGGCTTTAGAAATCATTTCAAACAAATGGAGAGTGCAGCAAACGTCACGGGGAGGTCGTGTTCGCAGTACGACACCTGCAGAAGATCGGTACATAGTGCTATCAACAAAAAGACACCGGCGCAGTACAGCTAGTGAGGTAGCAAATCAGTTTATGGCTGCTACTGGCAAGCGGATCTCCCGAAAAACTGTCGCCAGACGTTTGCATGAAAGAGGACTATACACCCGCCATCCTGTTGTGTGCATCCCATTGTCCAGACGTCACCGTACCGCCCGTTTGCAATGGTGCCATCAACATCGCAATTGGACTGATAACGACTGGTCTGCTGTCCTCTTCTCAGATGAGAGTAGATACAGTCTATCGTCTGATTGTCGACGACAACTGATCTGGCGTGATAGTGGTACTGCATATTGTCCAGCAAACATACAGGAAAGGGACCGATATCCGACATGTAGTGTCATGGTATGGGCTGGCATCATGATCAATCGCCGTACGTCGCTCTATGTGCTTCCAACTGGGATTATTACTGGCCAACGATACATTAATGATGTTCTACTACCTCATGTTCGCATGTTCCGTGATGCTGTCGGTGATAGATTCATTTTCATGGACGACAACGCAACATGTCATCAAACAGTCGCTGTCCAGGAGTGTCTTGGGAGAGAGTATATTCAACGCCTTGTATAGCCAGTACGTTCTCCAGATCTGTATCCCATTGAAAATGTGTGGGATGCTTTGGGGAGGAGTCTTGCTGGTCGCCAATGCCCTCCAATAAACAAGGACACCCTCATCCGTGCACTGACAGAGAAATTGGATAAATTACCCCAACAGCTGCTTGATAATGCTGTGCAAAGCATGACACGACGTGTGGAATCTTGCATCGCCCTCCATGGTTGCCATATCCCGTATTGACATCTTACGCCGGAACGCCTGCGGACGGTAATTGCATTTTTTTTCACGTTTACGTATTCTGCACAAAATGGCCTGTTTGTCCCTTGAACACGTTCCAAAGCCTTCTGGATTTCTGAGCACAATAAATTGTCTTTCTTGTAATGTTTTGGCATTCCGACATTATTTTATTTCACTTGTGATCCAACCACACTTACTTTTTTATGCGCTATATAGCCGTTTATGATCCGTCCTTAGCAATTGTCCAGCAGTGTATAACTGTAACTTTAATGAAATACATTTTGTGGTTTCGTATGTTTTCTCCGCATGAGCTGAATCTTTTTACAGCAAATGTTTTGCCTGATGGTGAGGACGTAGAGGTCGAGTGCTGCTTAAGATCGGTAATACATATGGTTTCTGTTGAAATCAGGGATTAGCCAGAGGAAAGAATAGGATGGGGAAACCACATATGGCTCACATTCATTACCTCTGAAACTACAAAAGAAAACTGAAAGTACACATTAGGCAATACACAACGTCAGTCCCGTACCATCCATATGATTCATAGATAAACCCTATATGACCTAGGAATTGGAAATAAATGTTAAGAAAACGCCCGAAGCCTACAGATGTGAGAAAAGGAATTGCTGACGAATGGGTAAGCAAGCCTCCTCATTTTTATTGTCGCAATTGCATGCACAAATTTTCCCTCACTCTCTTTCAAGGTACCTCTCTTACCTGCCATTAATTTATTTTCATTTCTCTCTCATTCTGTCTGCCATCGCGTGAGACAGACGATTAACTTTCAGGATTGTTTTTCGATTTTAGGAAGCTGACATTCTTGCGTTGTTGTTATGTTTTTTTTTCGTGCGCAAATTTTTTGGCATTGTACACTGCAGAACTTATCGTATTCAGGTTTCTATGCAACATACTCAGCATTTCTTTCTTCAATTTGGAAATGATCGTTTTCTTTCTATATTTTGTTTCATATGAAATACAAAAATCATGGCTTCGATTTTAATTTTCCCAGAAATAGCGCTGAATTCTAATTAAGTTCTCGCTTCAGGTCTACGGTTGCTTGGCAAATAATTGGTTGGTGTCGTACTGTATATTGGGTCGGGGCAAATGAAATGTACGGCAAAGGGCCAGAAGAAGTGGGCGGCAAGAACGGAAAAGTAGGACAACATACCTAGGCAAAATATTCCCCCCTCCCCGGCATCGACACATAGTTACCATCTGTCCGGCAGGGCCATGATACTAGAACGAAAAAGGTCTTGTGGCTGAGACCTTAAGAATTCATCACATGCACTTTGAACCTCGTTGTCTGTCGTGAACTGTTTCCCGGATAGGCAGTGATCCAGGCGACGAAACAGATTAGAGCCAGTGCCGTAAGGCAAACACAACATCCATGCCTCACTCGGGATTCGAACTTGGACCACTTTCGGACGAATGATCAGAGGCCATCGCTTAGACCATTGCGCCACCGGGACGGCGATCAGATTTCTAAGGGAGGGCAAATGCCTCCTCTTGCCCCTCTTTATGGGCGCTCATATCTGTGGACATCATATATCTGCAACTATTTGAAAAATTCTTTCGGCGCTAGGAATCTCGAATTGTGCGAAGACTGCTGGAAGCACCTTTTCGATGCATAACTTCGCAAATACAGCGCATTCGAGTTCAGATGCTATCGAGTTCACGAACCTTTTATACCGTAGCATTGCTTCCAAATATCCGATTGGATTTTTTTATTTCTCGATACCATTTACAACGAAGACTATTTTGGTTAGCATTTCTTTCTGAAGTAATGCTTAGTTTTTCCGCTACAGGGCCTAAAGATACATTGGGATTTTCCCGATGTTTTCATTTCTAAAACCTAGATTTTAAAAATCTTTGTTGCTTTGGATATACAGTAGCTCCGGGTGGGAAATACTCAGCACACTTTTTTTTTTGGTGAGGAACAGTTCCACCACTAAGGTGATAAGGGTGTGTTTCTGTTTCCGATATATTTATAGCAATATCTTTGAGCTTCTGTAAACTCGACTGAAAAAATCAATTTGCGGTCAGATGAAAATACCTTTTCGTGCACACCTTCTGCTTGAAATAATGCACAGTTTTTCCGTCAGGGGTATAGACATATGCCTTATTTTGCTGATGTATGAGAAATGCTAGTGAAGTCTGCCATTTGGGATTTCTGACTGCACTGCCACAATCTCTTTTAGATTGTGACAACCAAAAGTCTGTTACAAAAATGTGACATTTCTTAAGAATCTTTCAACCGGGACCTGCCCAGAGATTTCTGAAGCATTAAGCATTTTTATTTCAATATTTTTGGTTGCTATTTTCTTCTACTGATCTAAAATTAAACTGATTTAAATGTATTTTTTACGCTTTCCAACCGTAGGTTGAAGAACCGTATATGCTCCAGCTTTGTCCGTCTGTCGGTCCGCACGATAACTCGCGTAAAAATGGTTTGATTTCGATGAATTTTAGTATGTAGTAAGGCACTACCTGGGGACGAACCCTATTGAAAATGGACGAAATGGGGTCAAAGGTCACGACACAGGTGCGGGATCAATTCCATTGCCCTTATGCGTCATAACGTCCGTAAGAATGGTTCGGTTTCGATGAAATTTTAGTTTGTGGTAGGAGACCAGCTGAGGACGAAACCTTTTGAAATTGGACGAAATGGGGTCAAAGGTCACGACGTAGGTGTGGGATCCATTCCATTGCCCTTATGCTTCGTAACTTGCGTAAAAATGCTATCAGCGAAATGGGATCAAAGTACAGGACGCAGGAGCCAGATTTATTCCACAGACATTATCCTTATAACGTGAGTAATAACTTGAGTAATGCTTTCTGGTATGTTGGAAAGCGTATCATAATCGATGCATTGCATGATTTTACTAACTTGTTTAATATTGCATTTGAAATTTATTATTGATAATCCTTATTGATTCAATTGAGTATTATGCAATTATTCGATGCAGCATCGTGAACCCACCTAGTAAACACTTTAATTTACATTTACTGGAAGTAAATTTGAGCAGTTACTTTGGCTTTTATAAAATCAGATAAAATTAATACTACAATCCCTGGTTTATAGGATTCGCTGTAGTCAAAATAGAGGGACTAAATATTTCAGACATTTTCTGACAGGCCCGTGTTAAACATTTTTTACAGGACGTTTCGTTTTCATCAAAGCACAAAGCACTTTCTGTTTGTTTAACAAATGCACAGACTACTCAAGAAAAATAGATTTCTATCAACTGCTCATGTCAAGGCTCATATACATAGATCCACTGGCACCGATAAATAGTTGAGTTCGTACATTAACAACTTCAATTTTTAAGTAGTGAATATTGCCGAACACATGAGTGAGCAATCTACTTTTCCAACTTTGTGCTGAGTAAAAACTGAAACCACATTACTGAGAATACCTTTACCATTTGATATTGTGTACACTAAAAACAACCCTTATTCTAAAGAAAGAATAGTTCTAATACAAGTTAGTAAAATCATGCAATGCATTGATTATGATACGCTTTCCAACATACCAGAAATCATTACTCAAGTTATGAAGATAATGGCTGAGGAATAAATATCGGTCCTGTAGCCTGACCTTTGACCACATTTCGATGATATTCAAGAGAATTGGATCAGTTTACTTTCGGAACAATATACTAAAGCTTTATCGCAACAGAAGCATTTTAGTCAGGTTATGAGGATAATGGCTGTGTAATAAATCTCGCTCATGTGCAGTGGCCTTTGACCCTCTATTACGATGATTTTCAACAGAACCGGTTCAGCATACTTCCGGAACAACATGATAAAGTTGTGTCGCCATCGAAGTATTTTCACTTAAGTTATGACGCATAAGGGTGATGGAATGGATCCCGCTCCTATATCCTGACCTTTGACCCCATTCCTCTAATCTCAATAGGGTTTGTCCCCAGGTTGTCCCCTGCCGCATACTAAAATTTCTTCGGAATCGAACCATTTTTACGCGAGTTATCGTGCGAACGGGCAGACAGACAGACAAATCTGGAGCATATACGCTTCTTCAACCGTAGGTTGAAGAAGAGTAAAGAACAGGACAGATTCTTAGAAATCGCCACCCCGTTTGTGCAGTGGTCTAAGCGATGTCTTCTGATCCGAGATAGTTCCGGGTCCGAATCCCGATGAAGCATGGGTGTTGCGTTTTTCTTACGGCTCTGTCTCTCTCTCTCCCTTCCCTTGAAGGAGTGGCCCTAAATTATGAACGGGCGACTGCTTATAGCCCACTGAGTTGCTCACGGTGATCGTTAAACCTCCAATCAAAAACAAAACAAAAAATTCTTAGAATCATACACGCATGAAGTAATATGTGCACTTCAAGTGAATGAATAGGATCCAAACCCAGGAGAGACACATGTGCTAAAAGGGAACTTGAATGTATTTTTGTGTGATATAAAAATGACATGTTTATGTTTTTACACTGACCTTCAGCAGTACATTTAACCATCGTTTTATTCAGTGCAAGATGGTACTTTGGAAATTACTGTACACGAATAAAATGGAAAACTCACCTTAAATGGGTTATCCAATACTTGATATTCTTAATACCTAACCTACATTATGCTTGACGCTAGAACACGCGTTTTCAAGGTGAAAATCATCTAAATATGTGACGTCAGTTGAATAAATAAATCCATCGCTCTTTCTACGTTAAGCAACGCACAGCAACCGAAAACATTTTATTTTCCAGTTGCTGTGCAATTTTTCGGTTGCTGTGCGTTCTTAACTTGGAAAGAGCGATGGCTTTATTTATTCAACGCGTTTTCAAATTTACTTAATGATAAGCATTAAGCGTCAGAGAACCTCAAAACACATACTTCAGAAATACGTCGCTGTGAGAGAATAGGGAGCAAAGCGAGTGCGCAGAATTAGCGTCGTCGCGAACATGCTATCCGGGAATGAGGAGTCGGAGCTGATCGCAGCGCCACTTGCGGGTAGACAGCGGATGGCGAACTAATCGTTCGGCAGGGAAAGCAGCGTGAAGGGTTTGTTCACTTTCTTACGCTGCAAGAGTACTTGCTTTTCGTTTACAGGGCTTCCACTTCCACTCCACACTTTCTTCCTATTTAAGGAGAAAAAAATTTCCATTTTTTCCTGAAAACAGAAAGTCAAAATGTCTTTCTCTTTTTCTTCCTACATAAGAAAAAACACGTATTTTTTTAATTCAAAGTGCAAAACAGATTTATTTTGTATATTGTTGAAAACATGTTTTATTGCATTATTACAAACAAAGAATAACTGTATAATTTATGACTACAAAACCTGTGATGTTGAGATAGAATAAAATAGCAAAGTTTATTCACAGTAAAATGTTTGTTTAACATTGACTATAGTTTCGCAGAGCGCTTGGATCAGCATCATCAGGAGGAATGAATGCCGAACCAGTCGCTCATGATCTGATGATGCCCTGCCAAACGTACTCTGAAGCTATAGTCGAAGTTAAATATACACTTAATAGTGAAAAAACGTTGCTAATTTATTCTAAAGAATAAGTGTGATATGGCTAACTGTGACTTATCTATTCGATTGGTACGTGTGAAATGTCCAGCGCGAACGAGCAGTTGAGACAATCCCCCACCATAGCGGAATGGAACCGCCCACAAGTGTTGCGGGTATTACGTCACAGAGTTACCCATACATAGCTAGCACGTGTGTAAAGAACAAGGTTGAGACGTGGTTTGTTTCGACGTAACGAGGCTTGCAAAAGAAACATGCAGACGCCGGATTTGAAAATAATCTTCCTGTATGAATTTAAACTGGACCATTCTGCAAGAATTGTCGCTCGAAACGTTAACAAAGCGCTTGTGAAGAATACAGCTAACTAACGAACCGTTTTCGGCGATGGTTTGTGAGGTTTGGAAGCGGAGATAGGGACTTGCAAAACGAAACGCGTGGTCACCGATCTGTTCTGTTGCGTGTGGTTGAAACGGATCCCCGAAAAACGTGTCGTGAGATAGTGGCAGATGTAGGTGTCCACCACACGACAGTTGTTTGACGTTTGGATGCGCTGGGTAAGGTAAAAAAACCTGGACATGTGGCTGTCGCGTGAGTTGACTACTTCCAACGAAACTAGGCGTTTGGAAGTCCGCTCGTCGCTGTTTCCCAGGAATAAACAGGAACGTCTACTGCATCGAATCGTCACCTGCGACGAGAAATGGGTCGTTTACCATAATCGGAAACGATCTGCATAGCAGTTAAGCAAGGCACAGCCTGCTGGATTGCATTCGTAGCTACCCCTACATACCAAGAAGATGACGCTCCTTGTCTGGTGATCCACAGCCCAGATAATTTATCGGAGTTTCTTGGCAAGAGGCCGAACCCTCACTGCAGAACGTTATTGTGTTGAATTACACCAGATGCACCGGAAATTGCTGAGGAAACAACCGGCTTTGGTCAACAGACATGGTGTTCTTCTGCTCCAGGACAACGTTCGCCCTCATGTCGCACAACGAACGATGCTGTCACTACGTTCCGTGTGCTATGAAGCACTGCCTCTTCTTGCCTATTCCCTGGACTTGCCTCTTGACAGACTATGATCTGTTTCGTCGCCTGGATCACTGCCTATCCGGGAAACAGTTCACGACAGACAACGAGGTTCAAAGTGCATGTGATGAATTCTTAAGGTCTCAGCCACAAGACCTTTTTCGTTCCAGTATCATGGCCCTGCCGGACAGATGGTAACTATGTGTCGATGCCGGGGGGGATTATTTTGCCTAGGTATGTTGTCCTACTTTTCCGTTCTCGCCGCCCACGTCTTCTGGCCCTTTGCCGTACATTTCATTTGCCCCGACCCAATATACAGTACGACACCAACCAATTATTTGCCAAGCAACCGTAGACCTGAAGCGAGAACTTAATTAGAATTCAGCGCTATTTCTGGGAAAATTAAAATCGAAGCCATGATTTTTGTATTTCATATGAAACAAAATATAGAAAGAAAACGATCATTTGCAAATTGAAGAAAGAAATGCTGAGTATGTTGCATAGAAACCTGAATACGATAAGTTCTGCAGTGTACAATGCCAAAAAATTTGCGCACGAAAAAAAAAAAAAACATAACAACAACGCAAGAATGTCAGCTTCCTAAAATCAAAAAACAATCCTGAAAGTTAAAAGAGCAAAATATCGTCTGTCTCACGCGATGGCAGACAGAATGAGAGAGAAATGAAAATAAATTAATGGCAGGTAAGAGAGAGACCTTGAAAGAGAGTGAGGGAAAATTTGTGCATGCAATTGCGACAATAAAAATGAGGAGGCTTGCTTACCCATTCGTCAGCAATTCCTTTTCTCACATCTGTAGGCTTCGGGCGTTTTCTTAACATTTATTTCCAATTCCTGGGTCATACAGGGTTTATCTATGAATCATATGGATGGTACGGAACTGACGTTGTGTATTGCCTAATGTGTACTTTCAGTTTTCTTTTGTAGTTTCAGAGGTAATGAATGTGAGCCATATGTGGTTTCCCCATCCTATTCTTTCCTCTGGCTAATCCCTGATTTTAACAGAAACCATATGTATTACAGCAGTCGCCCGTCCCTAATTTAAGGTAACTCTATCCAGGAAAGGGAGAGAGCCAGTGCCGTAAGACAAACACAACATCCATGCCTCACGGGATTCGAACCCGGACCCCGTTCGGACGAATGATCAGAGGCCATCGCTTAGACCACTGCGCCACCGGGGCGGCGCTCTGTCACTTCCCTGGAGTCAGTGACCATAAATTAGGGACGGGCGACTGCATATATATCCTATTGAGTTGCTCACGGTGGTCGTTAAATTTCCAATCGAAAAAAAAATATCTGATCATTCCCTTTCTGTCCTTGGAAGGCACAACAGACATTTTAACGACAGCACTAATTATGAATGTTTATTTTCCTTTAGAACTTCTGGATGCCCATTTATGCAGAGAGAACAGGAAAATCTTGGAAATTTCCAGTAGAATAAGCGAAAATTTTCAGTGGAAAATAATAATGAAATTTTCCGCTGTATGTTGCTAAGCAGCGTACATATATGTACAACATGGCAAAGTATGGAAGACGAAGAAAAGAAAAATATGTTTTTTTTTTGCCACAGCTTTTCACTTCGGAACAAAGATCTCCCAGAAATCTGTCTTAAGGGTAGTTTTTCGTTCTTGATAAACACTTGAGCTCGGGGAGTTTCGTGGTGCATGGGACACAAACGGAGAGAATGATCAAGAGAAAGACAAAGACATTTCCTTATTGTACTAACATGCTGTCTAATTTCATTTATCCATCTACATGTATTTTATGTAGTTTCGGGATCTTCTGGTTTCCAATTAAATTTGTGTGTTGCGAATGTGGTAAAATGGGTTAGATAAGAAGAAGGCACGAGGAAATTTGTATATATCGCGTTTTTATGTTATTTGCATTTAAAATTTCTGTTTGCCTCCTTCTGAAGACTAAGCTATGGGCTCCCATATCCACAGCATAACGGACGAATAAAATGATTGTCTAAGCCAGTACTTTTTTTTCAAGAGTCGTGTTAATAAAGCATAACCTCGGAATAAAAGCAGAAATTAACATAAAACAAAATATATTGTACTGTTAGAAACTTAAACCTTTATAACAACACAGTTTGGTTATAACGATCTGAAACTGATGGAGCTAATGCAGGCAGATATACAAAACTGCAGACTCCACTGTAATGGAGTAGTAGAATCTTGCAAAAAAATTTAATAATTAGGACACTTATCAATCATAACGACAATGAAATTGTCTTGCAGTCTATCAATAAGGGACTTATATTTCCTTCAACATTTAATGTGGTTAAATTCATAAAAACGTTTATCTATGCAACCAAATAATTTTTGTATTACACTGGTGTGCAACAATTAAGGACGAAGAGGAGAAATTAGCATAACAGCGGAACGAGCAGGCAGAACGGACCGAAAGACCACTCCAGAGATAGACTGAGGTCCCGTACGGTAGGGCACGCGCATATATGCAGCATGACGGGGGGGGGTCGGAAGGGCATAAAGCACACGGGCGGTGTACGCTCACCAGTTCGGTGAAAGCTATTGCACGGTGTGCATCGGTTTGAACGACGTCGAGTTGATGCCACCGTATGATATGGCCAACAGGCAATCCAGTACGACATCTGGATGACTTTACCGAAGTCGCGTCATTGGGAAGTTGGAAGAAGATCGAAGTGTGACTAGTGTGTCCAAGGAGTTCGGAATCGCTCAAAGCATCGTTTCACGAGCTTGGAGAGCATTTCAAACGACAGGAACAGCTGTCCGAAAGTTTAGCAGTGGTAGTCCACGAGCAACCACGGCGACGGACGACCGCTATATTGTCCTACAGGCGAGAAGAGACAGACGGCAGACAGCGGAAGAAATCGCAAGGCACATGCAACAGACAACTGGAAGTCCGTTATCGCGTTTTACCGTGGCCACGAGGCTGCACAAAGGTGGTCAATTTGCACGACGACCAGTACGGTGTGTGCCATTAACGCATGCTCATCGGAGATGGCGGTTTCTGTGGTGCCAGGAACACAAGAACTGGACACATCAGCAATGGGGTCGAGTTCTCTTTACGGATGAGAGCCGATGTAGTCTTACGAGCGATTCTGGACGTATACACATCTGGAAAGAGCAGGGAACCCAAAATCCCACCTCCAACATCATCGAAAGGGACCGGTTTGGAGGTGGCGGAGTTCTCGTTTGGGGCGGTATCATGCTTGGTAGTTGTACTGACCTCCACATCTTCCAAGGAGGTTCAGTCACTGGTGTCCGCTATTGTACCAAAGTTCTCCTGCCTCACGTGCGTCTGTTTAGAGGTGCTGTGGGTCCTGAGTTCCTCATCATGGACGACAACGCTACACCTCTTTGTACAGTGGCTGTCGGAGAGCTGTTGGAGAGTGAAGATATTCAACGCATGGATTGGTCCGCAAAGTCCCCGGACCTAAATCCAATCGAACACGTGTGGGATCTTCTCGGGAGACGCTTGGCAGCACGTCACCAGCCGCCAGCAACGATTCCGCAGCTGCGATTGGCGCTACAAGAGGAATGGGCCGCGATGCGTCAACAGCTCCTTGACAACCTCGTCCTCAGCATGGACAGACGTTGTAAATCCTGCAACGCAGTCAGGGGTGATCATATCCCCTACTAAAGACTGGATTTTTCTTGGCAGCCACCTGTCACATGGACGTTTCTGTCTTCTGTCCAGTTGTGCTCGAAGCTACCTTTTCAATAAAGTGCCTTTGTATCCTTTGGATTTCTTGTTTGGACAGGTTTGCTCACTTGTCCCATATTCTTACATCTTGGGGATCTTATGGTATGATTTGAGTCGATGTGGAGCACTTCTGCACGACGTTACATTCGAAAAACCGTCTCGTCCTTAATTTTTGCACGCCAATGTATAAGACAAACCAATGGAAAAATCTTCTATAGGATGACCAAACTTTTCAGCCACTTTATCAACAAAACAGTTCAAATCATTTGACGAATTTCTTCTGATGATCTCCAAGAGGACAAACACACTATGTCTGTAATTAGTACCTTTATAAAGCATACTTTTCTAATCCTTATTAGCAGCAATGCTTGTATCCCTGTAATAATATGTTCATAATCAATATCAACAAATTTTTGAAAGGTCTTTTCATGGCGAAAGCTGGGCAGTTCTTCAGATTGAATCTTACCCCATTCTTTACAGAATCTATTTTAATTGGAAACTCTTCTTCCAAGACTCTGAACATATCTAAGTGTAGGAATGACTTAAACCTTATCCTTCAAGGAAAAAGAATCTGAACTAGTACTAAATATGGTCGCAATTGGAATTTTTTTTTTTAAACTTTTGCTTGAAATGAAAATACACAAAACATTTTTGGCAGGGAAACAAATGACACAACTTTCCTTAATAATCTGAGCCTGCAAAAATCAATGACAAGATCCTTCAATAAACAGTTGTCAATATTAAATTCTTGCATTATTTCAGTTGACATTTAGTTTTTGCAATATTAAGATGGTAAAGTGCAGCAATAACCTTGTGAATTCTCTACGATTGACCAACAAGGTTCCCCCAAATTCCACAAGGAAGTCACCAAAATCAGTACGAGTTTGTTTATTTTTATCATTACCTCTTTTCCATCTACGTGGCACAGAACCAAAAGGTCCTTCACATTAAAAAGCTGTGTCAAACATATTTCCAATTTTTCTATCATCGCTATAGGGAAACGTCCTGTCATTATGAAATAAATTATTTAAACCATAGAGATATAAGCTTTTCTGACAAATAATTTCATGTCTCTCCAAATATAGTCTACTTTTCTCATCAGACTCCACCTTCAACACAGGAATGGAAATATTTTCAAAGTCATGTTCCTGAAAACGTATCAGCTCGATCTTAAGAGGGATTTTTAAATTTCAAGTACATTCTTATTGATAGACTACAAGATAATTTCATTGTCATTATGATTGATAAGTGACCCAATTATTTTGCATTTATATGTAAAATATTTTACTGCTCCATTATTCCCAAGGAATTATTCAATTATTTAATCCATAAACGCGTTACTGATATTAAGGCTATTAAGGAAAGAATAATTGGATGTAACAAATTATTAAAAATTAGAGATTATAGACTTGATTTCTCCTATGTTTTTGCCATTCCTAAATTTCATCCGAGGAAAAAACCCTTGAATTTCAGATTTATTGCTTGTGGATCTATGAGTTTTAGAAAGAGGGCTGGTATATTACAGTATTACGGAATATGCTTAATATTATTTATTGCAAAATCTCTGAATGTACATGGATCATTGACAACAATATAGAGAGGTTCTTAATCAAATTAGGGTTGGTGAGTCACTTTTAGAGATTGATACATTTAATTTTACCAATCCTTTTACCACTATTGTTCTGCAGGATTTGAAAAGAGTTCTGGATGTTTACTTTCTTAAATATCATGAGTCTTTGAACGTTGACCGAAAATATTGGGATATTTTACAAGGGTTTTGTATTTTTAGCAATAATATTTTTGATCAAAAAAACCTCTTATTGCAGATCAGGGGTATTCCCATTAGTACAAGTTTTTCAAGCCTTCTTGCGAATCTATACCTACACTCGTACGAGGAAAGTTGTGTTGATACTGATTTTGTAAGTCATGCTAATTTTATATGCTTTATATCTCCGATGTTTCTATCGATTGGAAGGAAATATATGCTGGCTCGTTGAGTTTATTAAAAACTAATAATGATAATGCTATTGGCTTTTTGGATATTAAAATTGATTTCAGAGGTTATAACATATATACCGACCTGTTTAACAAAATATATTTTTTGGACTTTGAGCCAAAAGTTTTTAGCTATTGGTCTTCTAACTTTCTAAGAGTATTTTCCGAAACATTATTGTCTCTGAATTGCTGATAAAATCTTGGATTTGTAATTACAAGGTCAATATGGTGAAGCAACTAAAAGCTACACTGCTGGCCACCCAAAATGCAACACAAAGAAGGAAGCATCCGATTGGCCTGAAATTCACAGCATTCTTCGCCCGCGAGAGAACATGCAAACGATTAGCATTGCAGGGCATATGCAAATCATGTGCGCCCGGCACGCCACCGAGAAGCACTATAAGAAGGGTGCACAGAAAGCGGGGTGTAAGTAGTGGAAGTGTGCTGTCCTACCGGACCGACGTGCGCGATTGCCGCAGCCGCGGCACACCACCGAACGAGAGAACCGGCATGTTATGCGGCGGGCATTGACGGCTCGCACCGCCACATCACGAACGTTAGCGCAGGAATCAGGGTAAGTTGCGCAACAACCTGTGTCAGCACGTATCGTTCGACGTCGTCTGCAGTAGCGGGGATTTGTCGCACGGCGCCCATTGCTCCGATTACCATTGACGTTACACCACCGGCGAGTGTGGCTGCAGTGTGCCGTTGAACGCCGCACCTGGACTACGGAATGGCACGACATTGTCTTCTCCGACCAATCCCGCTTCTGCCTGCAACACCACGATGGTCGGATTCGCGTGTGGCGGCACCGCGGCGAGAGACTGTATGACGCCTGCATTATGCATCGCCATACCGGTTCGTCGCCTGGCGTTAGGGTTTGGGGCGCAATTGGATATGACACCCGCACCCCTCTGGTTCGCATCGCTGGTACACTCAACAGCCACCGCTACATCTCCGACGTTTTGGAGCCTGTAGTCCTCCCTTACCTGCAGGACCTACCAGCGGCCACGTTTCAACATGACAATGCGCGCTCGCACGTGGCACGCATCGTGCAAAAATTCTTCACGGTCCACCATATGTCACTGCTGCCGTAGCCCGAATGTTCTCCCGATATGTCGCCCATCGAACACATCTGGTCGCTGATCGGCAACCGAGTGGCCCGGCAAGCACCACCCGCGGCTACACCTCATGAACTGTGACAACGCGTGGAAGCAGCCTTGGCCGACATACCCCAAGCCCACATCCAAAGTCTTTTTCCGTTATTGCCAGCCGTGAAGTCACACGAACTATTAATGTCTGCGTGTTCCGCAAGTCGCACGGGCCTGTAATCTCAATCGTTTCAGCTTTGTATCTGTTATTCTGTGTCCAGTAAATCTGGCTTTGCTATCTCGTGTCCTTCTTGGTGTTGCATTTTGGGTGGCCAGCAGTGTATATCGGAGCTGTGTCGAAAATGACTTTCCAAACGATTTTTGTAAATTTCAGTTTAGAAATCCGTTAACTTCCGTTAATTTTAGTAATTCTTTTAATTTAAGATTATGTAACATTGTCACTCCTACTGCTGTTTATGACTATTTTTTCAGGGTCACGCAGTTAGTCTTTCTTCTTCCGAGTCATCCCGGAACTTATTAATCCTTTCTATGAACTTACATCCAGTGTAAGGAGGCAACTAATATACTTATATATCTCTCTTACTTTCTGAACGCACCCATTATAAATTTGCAACTAGGCTTTCTTTTTTTTTTGATTGGAGGTTTAACGACCACCGTGAGCAACTCAGTGGGCTATAAGCAGTCGCACGTCCCTAATTTAGGGTCACTGATTCTAGGGAACGGAAAGAGCCAGCGCCGTAACCCTGCCCATCTCGGAGGAATGATCAGAAGCCATCGCTCAAACCACTGCGCCACTGGGGCGACAGGTTTAAACTATATGTATTCATATCAGGAATAATCGGGTAACTTGTTTACAAACTGAAAGTAAAGTTTGATTTCTGTGGAGGTGGATTGCGGTTCTGACAAGTCATTTAGCTTTTCCTTCTGACAGGTAGGAAAGACTGGACGTTTTAATTACCCTTAATGTTTTGGCCGGGGTCTGAATTTCTCCTCCACATGAAACCTGTCCGTCTTAGGTGTCAGCTACCGGATATGTCTTTCCCTGAAGAGGGGTACTCTGGGGTTGACTTGCGCGGTTATGATTATCCGATTGTGTATTTATTTCTTAAAATTGTTTTTGTTGTACTTATTGATTGAAAGTGCTGAATTGATTGAATTATTTATATGTATGTATATATACATATATGAAATTCGGAAGCAGACAGTATGTTATGCGGAAAGCTGCCTGTTCCACCCACTGGTTTTCGACATTCTCTCTCTAGTAAGCAAGGGCTGGGTGAGTGTAGTCGGCCGTTTTGTTGTCTTCCCTTCGAGTGCAACTGGCCTATTGGATAAGGATCAAAGACTGTGAGTGCAACTGACCCATGTCAGCACGAACATAAACTCGGAATAAATAAATAAACTGACAACAATCTCCCTATAATACGTATGTTAATCAATCTAAATCTGCGCAGCTCCCAGGATATAAAGTCTTTCCCCTGGGTAAAGCGTGTCATAATCAACCCTCGTGACTGCTCCCCATAACCTGCTCACGAGTTTCAAATTATGATATACAACTGGACACCGGAAATTGTTAAGCTTCCTTAATCTGACCCAGCAAATGCACGCTTCTCAAATAAAGCCCAGCACCGACGCTTTCTTGGAAAATGAAGTGAGATATGGAAGATTATGCAAAATTTTCCAAGATTTGCGAGGCTATGAGGCCTGCACGGAGATCGAAGCAACATCTGCACTAGAGTAAATTCTATTGCTGCTCACTCCGTTGTTAATCCATGTTATGTAAGATTCATGCTGAAGGTTAACGTGGAAATGAAGTTCCACAACATAACAAGTTAGTAAAATCATGCAATGCATTGATTATGATACGCTTTCCAACATACCAGAAATCATTACTCAAGTTATGAGGATAATGGCTGTGGAATAAATCTTACTCTTGTGTCCTTACCTTTGACCCCATTTCGCCCATTTTCAATAGGGTTTGGCCCCTAGGTTGTCCCCTACCACATACTAAAATTTCATCGAAATCGAACCATTTTTACGCGCGTTATTGTGCGGACGGGCATACAGACAGACGGACGGACAAAGCTGGAGCATGTACGCTTCTTCAACCTACAGTTGGAAAGCGTAAAAAACTGCAAATATTTTAAAGAGAGAATATAATTTTTAAGGGAATATTAAATTTAAAATAGAATTTTAAAGAGAACTGTGCAAAGCCATGAAGTAATATGGTGACGCTGCGTACGAACAATGTACTGCAAGAATTGACATTGTGGTGGAACGTAAAGCAGTTAAGGAAAGAACCATTATCAAGATGTGGATTTAAAGAAACTTTACAGGCAGGCTTTGAGTGCAGCTGAAAAAAGAAATTAAAGTGAAGCCTTCAAAGATATTTCATATAGATACCGAAAGCTTTCTACTCAAAAGTTTAGAAGCGAGTGATATATTCTATACAAGAAACAATATGAATAACGTCCGTACGAACTTCTAGCAATTCAATCAAAATCAAAATCTAATGTGCATGCCGATGGGAATTTCACGTAAAAGAAAATATATGCATTTTTTCATTAGTGCCGCCGTAAATACATTTGCAGGGTCGGATTTAATGGAAATCGACGCCAACAACCCCATCTTCAAGTTTTTCGTCATTACTAGAATTAATTACTTCATAGTAAAGAAGGTATACCGTTACTAGTTTTCGGTTATCTCTTTCTTAAAGTCTCTTAGTAGGGTGAGCGCATACACGTTTATAGTATAGTGAAAACAGCAGTTAATTGAAGTACATCAAACAGAAGTCATCTATCTTTCCACGTTTATCAGTGAGTCGCGGAAAAATTCTCATTGGCCGCGACCGGGAACCGAACCCAGGGTCTTCCAGTTATGCGCCGGACATGCTACCACTGCACCACAGCGGCTTCGAATTCCTCCAGACTCACATATGACTAACTGCCAAGCCTGTTGGCAGGTTGCTTCTTGGAGCCCCACACAGTGCTGGGGATTCACCAAAGATGGTATGCAGCAACTGAACAAATAACTAGAAGGCGAATGAATAATTACATCGCCGCCCCGGTGGCGCAGTGGTCTAAGGCGTTGGCTTCTGATCATTCGTCCGTAAGGGGTCCGGGTTCGAATCCCGGTCAGGCATGGATGTTGTGTTTGTCTTACGGCACCGGCTCTCTCCCTTCCCTGGAACCAGTGACCCTAAATTAGGGAGGGGCGACTGCTTATAGCCCATTGAGTTGCTCACGGTGGTCGTTAAACTTCCAATCAAAAAAAAAAAAATAATAATAATTACATCAATTGTCTGTATTCATTAATTGAAGTAATCTGTATTAATGTCGATAAACATCCAATGAACACAATCTGTGTGTGTGTGACATTTGAATTAGCACAATATATTGAGTAAATTTAATAAGGAATATAAAATTGTGCACACACGAGCTAAATAATTTTTGGACATGAATTTAAGAAAGCACTAGATCGTTTAATTTGGCGATGAGAAGCCTTAATGATTTTAAAACATCAGTATCAGTACCAAAACAACTACAAGCGAAGAGAATTTGAAACTAGTACGTGAATAAACTTTATCTTGTGCATCGGGGAAGTACACAAAACGAATGGGAAAAAAGTCCAAATAATATTCAAATTCTTTTGGAAAATATAGAAGATTTCAAAGTGATTATCTTACGTTGCAGTTTTTTGAAGAAAAGAATGTTTAATATAACTTCAGGCAAAATGGGAATAAAGCTTCATTTCGTATTTCATCTTTTTAAAAAAGAATAATGAAATATATATTCAAGAGACGAATAAAGTGTATTAAACGCGTTTATTTTTGTGGTGTAGTTAGCACCAATATTTGCCAAGCTTTCGCACTCCACTGGGAGGCTTTTTCAAGGCAATGACATAAATGTGGAGGGCGGAAGCTTGGCGAATCTTTGTGCTTACTACATCACAAAAATAAACGGATTTAATACGCTATATGAGTCTCTTTGGTACTCACAGTATGGTGAATTTATAATCACGTTACTGAATAATGAAATCTATGTTCCCTTTCATTTGAAGTCCCTTACTTGATGTGCTAAGCACATTTTCATGTATCATTCCTGAATTTCACAATTTACCGTCGAGTAAATGACTTTAAAGTTTTGCCTTTTAACTAACTTTACCGTTTTCCCATTTCTTGACTACCTGAAATATTTTCGCAAACTTCTTTCACCCATTTTTGTGGTTTCAAGATTTTAATTTCCGTAAAGTAAAAAAAAAAAAAAAAAAAAAACAGGCATGAAGGAAATGAACATATGTAATTTCAATGGTTGAAGGCGAAAGTTTTGAATTCTATACATCAGATCTTGGCTAAACAGAATTGTCAATTAAATTTCATATAAATTGTATATAGAAACGGAATAAATTATCAGTTCTCTCAAGTCTATCTTTTAATGCATACGATATTTTTCATAAGAAAATTCAGCTATGCGGCACATTAAAATTTGAAATCCTTTAATGACAGAAATTATTTCAATTTGAAATGCAGGTATCTAGGTATTATTGTAAGCTCATACCAAGTTTAGTTCGCCCCCTTGAACAAAAATATTTTGTAAGAAATCAACCAATTCAGCACTATGTGAGAAATTATTTACCACAACATTTCATAACTAAATCAGAAATAGAAATGCATTTCATTCTTTTTTTACGCTTTCCAACTGTAGCTTGTAGACGCGCATGTGCTCCCGCTTTGCCCGTCTGTCTGCCCGTCCGCACGATAACTTGTGTAAAAATCGTTCGACTTCGATGAAATTTTAGTATATGATAGGGGATCACCTGGGGACGAACCGTATTGCAAATGGACGAAATGGGGTCAAAGGTCAGGACATAGGAGCGGCATCCATTCCATTGCACTTATGCGTCATAGCTTACGTAAAACTGCTTGGATTGCGATAACACTTTATCATGTTGTTCCGGAGGTATACTGAACCGGTCCTGTTGAATATAATCGAAATGGGGTCAAAGGTCAGAACGCAGGAGCGAGATTTGTTCCACAGGCATTATCCTCATAACTTGAGTAATGATTTCTGGTATTTTGGAAAGCGTATCATAATCAATGCAATACATGATTTTCCTAACTTGTCTTTTTTTTTTTTTTTTTTTTTTTTTTATTGAAGGTCTAACGACCACTGTGAGCAACTCAATGGGCTATAAGCATTTCATTCTGCAAATACATCAGAAATGGAAATCGTGGTGAGATGCTATCTGATAACGATTTCTGAAAATAATGATTCATCACAAATTGTATTTGATAACCATATCTCGATAGCAGGATCTTACCCAGGATGTCTTTGTGGGGGTGGCCCAAAATATTGAAGGTGCAAATAAACAGTAAAAATTACCCGGAGAAAACATCTTCCTAAATATTGGGAAGCGATAGAAGTATCTCAGCCACATGAAAGTCGGTTTCCAACCATTCGTAAAGCAAATATTAAGAAACGTGTACAAATGCATTTAAAAACTAGGTGAAAACTCGTCAATAATGACGAGGGAAATAAGATATGTAGAGTAATGTTTTAATAACCAGGGTATTTTATTTTTGTTTGTTATGTCCAAATGTAAAAGTATGTTTCATGCACATTACAACAATAAAGAAAGTAAGATGACACTGAATTTTCGGTTGTAATGAGCATGCCATATGTAAATCCATTCTGACGCGAATTAAATCTATCAAAGCTGTTCAAAGTCAATGGAACCGGTTAGGAAAACAAGCAGCCGATTACTACTATCGAAAAAACACCCAGAAGTAGAAACAGCTACTTAATTCCACCAGCGCCTAAAAAGTGTGTTACGAAAATTAATAAATGTAGCACGAAACGTTTCTCATAGCACAAAGAAGACACCAGAAACAAAGAGAATTTCAAATCAAACCGTTAAAAGAAGAAATATATAAGGAAACATAATGTAAGTCTACGGCTGCTGGCGGAAGAATTGTATATAACGGAGAAGTTGACAACAGGCGGAAACTATTATTCATGGAAAAATCTATGCTAAAGAAAAAGAAGTTTTGAAATTTGCCTCTTGGAAGCAGAGGTAGCGAGAAAAAAGTTTAGACCTTCACGCACCTATGAGAAGAATGTTGAATTATTTAAAAAGATTAATGCTCCACATCTCTATTGTAGCAAATAGCATACACTAAAAAAGAAATTTCTCAATAGTGTTTTTAGGAGCTGCGTATCAGCTGCAAACTGAAGTACACAAACACCACCTACCGACAGAACTGTGAACTACAAAATTCCTCGTACACTAGCCTAAAGTCTTCTACATCCGGTGTTGAAAGAAATTTTTAAATCGCACATGTTGAAGCAGAGATATTGAGAAAAATTGAAAAAAAACAAAACCAGATTAAGCCTTTGCGCACCGTAGCGATGAAATTGTGTCGTAATTTGTGAAGAAAATACGCACACAGAGTTTGCATAGTTAATAATATATCACCCTAAGAAAAAAGTTTTTACTGAGGGTGAGTCGGAAGTCTCACAATATTTAGATCATTTTATGTCTTTATACCTACCTTTACGACGAAAGCTGAATAGCATTCAAAGTATAGGCCATCATGTTGCACCATCTTTAGCCATCTGTGTGCCAGTTCTTCGATTCCGTGGTGGTACCAGTTCTTGTCCTTCGAGACGAAGAACTCTTTCACCCCAGCTGCCACCTCCTCCTGGTTGTTGAAGTGCCGTCCGCGAATAAAGTGGGCCATGGGCTGGAGCAAGTAATAATACGACGGGGAAAGGTCCGGAATATATGGTGGATGTGGCATCAATTCAATACCCTCACGTTCCTAAAGTTTTTCACGGGTCGTTCGCGTAGTATCCTGCGAGCGTTGTCCTGCGGTAAGAGAGCGTGTTTGCTGTTCACCAGTGCCGTGTATTTCTCCTCCAAAATGGCATACATCCGCTCCAGCTGTTCAGAGTAGAGGTTGGTGTTGATTGTCCGAACGTCTGGAACAAATTCGTAATGGACTATCCCCTCGAAATTCCACCAGACGCACCTTGTGCTCGAGGCGCCCCCGTTTGGCAACAGGTTCAGGAAGCTGGTCCGGTCTCAACTCCTACCGTCGTGTGTTACAGTTACGGAAATAGACACACTTTTCATGGCACGTAACAATTCTCTTGATAAAACGTACATTGCGCGAGTTTTCTAGAAGTTTCGTGCACACTTCCACTCGGTGGTTTGTTTCAGCTGGCGTAAGTTCGTGAGGTACAATGAGGCAGCTCCTGTAGACCTTTCCCAGGGCCTGAAGGTGACGAACCACGGTGATCTGTAATATTCCCAGCTCGCCTGATAATCTCCGAGTGCTGGTTGACGGGTTTGCTTCTATGGCCTGGAGCACGGCCTTCGAATCCATGGTTCGGGGCCTACCTGACCTTGGCTGATCGTCGAGGTTCCTGTCACCTGAGCGAAATTTCTTGAACTATCAGGTTGCGGTGCTGTGGTCCACGGGACCTTCTTCTTTCGCGTGACAAATGTTTCGTGTTGCTTGAGCAGCGTTATGGGAGAGTTCAAACTCGAAAAGCGAAAGTTCCCTAATTAGCCAGTGGTGACTCTTCATATTTTAGGAGTTCCAACCACTGACAGAAGAACGATATGAAATGCTGTTCACAGCAGCGACTACCACTTCATATCCCTTTCGACGGACTGCAGTGCGTGGCTTGAACTAGTTTAAGCACGTGACATACCCTCCGCAGCACATGCCTTTATGCAAATATTGTAAAACTTTTGACTCGCCCTCCGTAATCGCGTTTTTAGTTCCGCAAATATTGCTGTAAACATAAACTTACGCCCCTGAAACATTTCACAGCGGAAACGCTCTCTAATAAAGTAAGAAGTTTTAAAATCAGACTCTTAGGAGCAGAGATATCGACAAAAATAAGATATGCATCTACGCCTCTTGGCGGAAAAACTATGCATTGTTGTGAGAAGAAAGTGTTCTCAAAAGATTTTTCGATGTGAACGGTACCTGTCCACGGAAGAATTTCTTCAGTCGAAGTTTCTGGAGCTCAGATTTTGCTGCAAATACATCAGAAGCAGAAATTAACACTTACGCCCCCTGGTGGACAAACCATTCTTTACCAGATATTAGGAATTATATGCAAAACATTTCCCATCAGAAGCTGTATGCGATTCAGGAAGAATTTTTCAAATCGGAGTGTTACGAGCAGAGATATCAAGGGAAACGCAATTTACCTTAACGCCCCCTAGTGGAAAGTCAATGATATACTTGAAAAATTTGAAACTTATATGAGAAACATTTCGAACCGGAAACTCTATCGAACAAAGAAGGAATTTTTCTAATCGGACTATTAGTTGCAGAGCTTTGGTGTCCACAGACGGGCGGGCGGGCGGACGGAAGGATAAATCGATAACATAAGCACGATCTGCTTTACAAAAGACGTGTATGTCCATGTCTGTTGGCCATATTCCTTTAAAGTCCCCTGATGTGTCACCAATTGACTACTATGCGTTCCGTCTGCTAAATAGAGAGCTTTCTGAACACAGTCCTAAAACAATGATTGGACTACGGAAAGCAGTGGAAGACGAGAAGAAAAATGCCTCCACCAATATTAAGAAATGCCCTGTCATCTTGGAAATCTATTCGTAGATTCGTAGTCCAGAGAATCAAGATAGAACATTATCAGATAGAACATTTAACAAAGAAATAATTTTATTTAAATGTTAATTATATTGCTGGAAGATCGCTTTAAGAATACTTGACCATCCACTATGTTTATTCATGTATGGTATTAACACGGATGAGCGATTTCATTATGACCACCCAGCCTAGAGAAAAGAGCGCGCCTGGAGACCAAACGGTGGAATAGGTGAAGTTCACAGAGCAGAATATATATAACCCTAGGACCAGCTTTCGGTTAGTAGAGTGTTCGAAGTCAGTATAGGAAAAGCTGCTGATTTATCGGAGTTCGATAAAGGAACAACTGTGATCGCACGGCGCCTCGGAACCACGATCTCGGAAACATCGCCGCTTGTGGGTTGTTCAAATGCCGGTTTAGTGAGTACGTATCAAAAGTGGTGCAAGGTTGGCAAAACGAGAACCGTCCTCCAGCCGTGTCTCGTCCGCAGCTCATTCATGCCAGAGGAGAGCGGAGATTGCCGCGCATTTTTTACAGCGATCAAAGGGCCATAGTGCGACAAAAGTAGTAGAAAAAGTTTTGTCTGAACTAGATAAACTTAACATTATGGTCCTCACAGCGGCGCCTCATAGTCGTCGCAGGGGGCCGTCACAGGAAGGGATCGGAGTTCCTCACGAGTGCACCTCATGACGTGCTTCTCGCGTCTGCTCCTACAGGAAGTGTCATATCTCCGGTGACAGCCGGTTTGCATGTATTTATTGGGTTATCGCAGTTGTTTGGGAAAGGAAGTTCTGTGTAGGACTTTGGCAAATGTTTGTGAAAGGAAGAAAACCTTGTGGATCGATGTCAAACGGAAATGTTTTCGTAGAGTTTGCTTTATTCATTATAACTTTTTTATGACTGTATCGCTCCACCAATTTAGGATATATTTTTTTCACCTTTCGGAATATATGTAAAACGAGTGATTATTTGTTCGTGTATTATTTATTCTTTGTGTTATTTTTTTATGTAACTTAAGCTAATTCTTCATGTATTTTATTTCCAATTTAATTTTAACAACGTACACAAACACTTGTTTAAAGAAATTTAATGCTTGTTAATGAAGTAATATTTGTGATACGATCATGTATTACTTCTTCTCTCATGATTTATTTTCTTTATGTAATTTTAGCTGTTTCTTCATGTATTAATTATTTTTATACCCACTTCAGGATTCTTTTATGGCTTATATCGATTTATTTCTTAATGGTTCTTCTTATTTTTGTTTCTTAAATTATACTTCTTACTTAATGAAATTTTTACATCCTTTGGGGACTTGTTTCAAGTGGTGAATCGTACCTTCGCTTATGTTTTATTTTTGTTTTCCTTTAAAATTTCGCTATTGCCTCATGTATTAATTGTTTCACAACCACCAATGTGCTAACTTCAGGATTCTTTTATGACACATACACTGACGGAAAAAAATCCCAACACCACGAAAAAATAGTTGTAGAGGAATGAAATGGCGGCAATACATTTCTATAGGTAACATATTTAATCGATTAAGGTTTCAAGATCACAGCCTAATGTAAGCGCGAGAAGAGCCATTTTAAATGTGAAATGCTGGTACATTAATTACCGGTGTAACCGCCAGAATGTTGAATGCAAGCACGCAAACGTTCATACATTGTGTCGTACAGGTGCTGGATGTCAGTTTGTGGGATGGAGTTCCATGCCTGTTGCACTTGGTCGGTCAATACAGGGACGGTTAATGCTGGTTGGGGGTGACGCTGGAGTTGTCGTCCAATGATGTCTCATACGTGCTCGATTGGTGAAAGATCTGGTGATCTAGCAGGCCACGGCAACATGTCGACGCTCTGTAGAGCATGTTGGGTTACAACAGCGGTATGCGGGCGAGCGTTATCATGTTGGAAAACACCCTCTGGAATGCTGTTCATGAATGGCAGCACAATAGGTTGAATCACCAGACCGACGTACAACTGTGCCGTCAGGGTGCGTGGGATAACCACGAGAGTGCTCTTGCTGTCATAGGAAATTGTTCCCCAGACCATAACTCCAGGTGTAGGTCCAGTGTCTCGGCCGCAGACAGGTTGGTTGCAGGCGCTCACCTGGCCTCCTTCTAACCAACACACGGCCATCAATGGCACCCAGGCAGAACCGGCTTTCATCAGAAAACACAACAGATCTCCACTCCGTCCTCCAATGAGCTCTAGCTTGACACCACTGACGTCGCAAACGGCAGTGGTTTGGAGTAAGTGGAATGCACGCAACAGGGCGTCTGGCTCGGAGCTGTCCTTCAAGTAACCGATTTGTAACAGTTCGTTGAGTCACTGTGGAGGCAACTGCAGCTCGAATTGCTGCCGCAGACGCAGTACGATGCGCCACGGCCATACACCGTACACGGCGGTCTTCCCTCTCAGTAGTGCCACGTGGCCGGCCGGAACCCGGTCTTCTTGAGGCAGTACCTTCCCTTGACCAACGCTGCCAACAATCTTGCACAGTGGCTACATTCCTTCCAAGTCGTTCTGCAATATTGCGGAAAGAAAATCCACCTTCTCGTAGCCCTATTACACTACCTCGTTCAAACTCTTTGAGCTGTTGATAATGGCTTTTTCGTCTTCTTAAAGGCATTCTTGACTAACATCAACACACTACGTCGAATCTCAACGATAACTAACGCTCACGAACGTTACAGCACGTATTTACAGCAAACCTGCTCTGCATGTTCCGAGGGGCGCTATTAACGCCACACGTATGCGCCGAGCGCGAAATTTGCATAGACGTCATCTTACAGATGTACTCTCACTACCTACCAACTGTCGTTTATCTAACACAACCCCTTCTTGGTGTTGGGATTTTTTTTCCGTCAGTGTATATGGATTTTTTTTTCTTTTTCTTTTTATTTTTCAAATTATATTTCTTACTTAACGAACTTTTTACATCGTTTATGGACTTGTTTCAAGAGGTGATTCGTTTCTTCGCTTATGTTTTATTTTATTTTTATTCTCCTTCGCAATTTCGATATTACTTTATGCATATATTTTTTATGCCCACCGACATGCCAACTTCAGGAATTTTTTTAATAATTTATATCGATTTATTTTCAGAATGATTCTTTTTATTTTTATTTCTCAAACTATATTTTGTACTGTAACGTACTAGGAGATGTGACGTACCTGCCAGCAGGACGCACACGACATAAAGGCACATAGCAATCAGAACAAATGTCCGCGTAGCTCAATTGGTAGAGTGACTTATTCCGGAATGAGAGGATCCGGGCTCGAATCCCGGCGTAGACCAAAAATGACGGAGAAATTTACTTCGTTATAATGACGCCCGAACTATCCGGATGACCCGACCGTTCAAAATCTCGCAATGGTGTGATGTTATTTCCACACCGCGAGATAGGAAAAATAAGAGACTCCCTTCTACAGCACTTCGAAAAAAAAAAAAATGAAGGGGAGATGATGTAACGTACTAGGAGGTGTGACGTACCTGCCAGCAGGACGCACACGACATAAAGGCACATAGCAATCAGAACAAATGTCCGCGTAGCTCAATTGGTAGAGTGACTTATTCCGGAATGAGGGGATCCGGGTTCGAATCCCGGCGTAGACCAAAAATGACGGAGAAATTCACTTCGTTATAGTACTTAACGAACGTTTTCTTCGCGTATGATTTCTTTGTAAGTTTTTTATTATCTCATGCATTTGTGTGTGTTTCCGTTCATCAACATCTCCAACTAAGGAATGTTAACACACCTTTAATTGATTTGTTTTCTATAAATTGGTCTTTTTTTCTCTTAAATTATTTTTGCACCTTTCCGTATAAAACGTATTTATTTCCGTGTATGAATGCTGCATAAAATGAAAGTAATTTCGGGATTCATTTTTCTGCAAAATCTATTTTCTCTTGCTAGAGAATGATGCTTCTCAATGTTCACTGCCCTTTCACTCGACAAAGGAAGTTGTTAAAGGGTCACGTTCGTACAGTCAGGTACATTGACTTATCCAGAACTACAAAGTGAACTTTGTCCTAGTGAAGATTTCACAAGTCAACGAGCAAGAAATGCCCCACGGTTCCCCTTTTTCCAACGGATGACTTAATTGACTTATATGGTGAAGGGCTTCTCACTTTGACCATGTGCTTACACTTGCTCTAATGCAATCAGTCGACCAGTGTGTTAATTCATGGAATATCTCTCCTCGGATTCTTGAAGTTGATAATGATTTCCTGAGTAATGCGTAACCTTTGTTGAAAGGCGATCGTACTTTTTTTTTTTTAATTTCGTGCACACTGAATTCTCTTTAAATCAATATACGACATCCAGTTTTTTCTTTGGTTCTAGTCTTAACGAAATATTCTCCGTATTAAAAAACATACCCGAAGTGATGTTACTCTAGTGATTTTAAGCAGCGCTCTGTCGAGGACAATTTTCCCTTAAATCTTTCCATCTCAGCCACTTCTTTCTTTAACAAACTCATAAAAAAACATTTCGTTTTCCAGGAATTTTACTAAAATGTGGATTTCGTTTTCCATAGCTTTCAAGATTATGTATGTATGTTGTTTAGATATGAATTTAGTTGAGGGTTAACAACTGTTATAGAAAAACATCCTGTGTTTCTGATTGACTTTTATACTTTTTTTTTAATTTGAGAAATAAAAATAAAAAAGAACCATAAAAAAATAAATCTATATATATGTTATAAGAGAATCCTGAACTAAACACGTTGGTGGACATAAAACAAAAAATACATGAAGTAATATTGAAATTGTAAAGGAAATAAAAATAAAACATAGCCGAAGATACGATTCATCGCTTGAAACAAGTCACCAAACTATGTAAAAATTTCGTTAAGTAAGAAATATAATTTAAGAAATAAAAAGAAAAAGAACCATTAATAACAAGACGATGTAAGCCATAAAAGAATCCTGAAGTAGGCATAAAAACAATTAATACATGAAGAAACAGCTAAAATTACATAAAGAAAATAAATCATGAGAGAAGAAGTAATACATGATCGTATCACAAATATTACTTCATTAACAAGCATTAAATTTCTTTAAACAAGAGTTTGTGTACGTTCTTAAATTAAATTGGAAGAAAAACCCATGAAGAATTAGCCTAAGTTACATAAAAAAAATAACACAAAGAATAAATAATACGCGAACAAATAATCATTCGTTTTACATATCCCGAAAGGTGAAAAAATATATCCTAAATTGGTGGAGCGATACAGTCATAAAAAAGGTTTTAATGAATAAAGCAAACTCTACGAAAACATTTCCGTTCGACATCGATCCAAAAGGTTTTCTTCCTTTCACAACCCTATGACCAATGAAATCCCTTGACAGAACTAACGCAAGTTGCTGTTGTTTATCAAATTTCTTTAAATAAACACATACGCAGAACTTCCTTTCCCATACAGTTGCCAAAGTCGAATAGGAGATAAGACACTTCCCATAGGAGCAGACATGAGATGCACTCATGAGGAACTCTGCCCGCTTCCTGTGACAGCCCCCTGCGATGACCGTGAGGCGCCGCTGTGAAGAGCATAATGTGAAGTCTTTCTAATTCAGACTCAACTTTTTCTGCTACCGAAAAATCGCCCTCAGCTACAACAGTGATGATCAGGGCAATGTGTCACAGCACACAGTTCATCTCAGCCTTCTGCGCATGAGCCTGATTAGCCGAAGACCCAGTCGGGTCATCATGCTGACTGCATGTCATCGCCAACAACGCATGAAATGGGCCCAAGATTTTCGAGATTTGACATTGGATGATTGGAAGAAAGTGGATTGTTTTGACGAATCAAGATTACTGGTGCACCTCGTAGACAGCCGAGCGCGAATACGCCGATTAGCAACGGAGGCTATGGCTCCTGGATGCACTGTTGGGCGGAAACAGGCCAGCAGCGGCGGTCTTATGCTGTGGGCGATGTTTTCTTGGGACACTTTAGGCCACATTATCCCAATAGCACAATCCTGACAGCTGTCAGGTATCTGAACATCGTTGCGGACCAAGTTCATTCGTCCATGGCAACTGTGTTCCTTGCTGGTGATGACCATTACCAACAGGATAATGCGCCATGCCACACTGCCAGAACCGTCAAGGAGTGGTTCGAGGGACATGCTGGTGACTTTCTGTTAATGCCGAGGCCTCCAAATTCACCTGACATGAACCCAATCGAACATTTGTTTTTTAGTTCGACTTGGAAAAGCGGGTTCGCGCTAAATCACCACCACCCCGAAATGTACTGGAACTGGAGGACGTGCTGTTGACATGATGGTACCAGATACCCCAGGACACCTATCGCCACCTCGTCGAATCGATGTCTCGCCATGTGGCTGCTGTTTTTTGCGCTAAAGGGGGTTGTACAGCTTATTAGGGAGGTGGTCATAATGTATTGGCTCATCGCTGCACATTACAAAGGCTGAAGTGCGTATGGAAAAGTGAATGTAATGAAAGGATAACTTATTGCTATATCTGAAAGTAATTTTTCATAACAATCGACATCTGATAACTATTTTCGGATAAATAGTAATGTTATCTTTTAAAAAGTAAATGTTACTGAGACGACTTATAGAACTTAAAAGAAATATTCAACGTTTTTAGTAGATAAACGATGCCCAGTTAATTGCTGAGGAAAGAGACAGCAATCGGCCACCACTGCAAAACTATCTAGCATAAAAGAATAAGTAAAAAATTAGCTTCAAATTAAAATATAAAACGAAAAGGAGAAGGCTTTAAAGTTTTTCTTTACCTTCGATGGGAGAAAGCATCAGAGACGCCAAGGCAGCGACGACCACCGTAATGTAGAACCAGAAGTTCATGATGTCATGCAGCAGAGAAATGACCGCCTGGAAAGAGGAGCTGGCTGTAAAGAAGTTTTAAAGTCTTCAAAACGCAGAACAAATTAACGAGCAAAACCATCTGGGCTCTTTTATACGAGCTCTTTGTTTAATCAGCAGATCTTGTAACGGCGTCTGTCTCCAGTTTCACAACTCTTCGAATAATGAAATCTCTTGACATCACTAACGCAAGTTGCTGTTGTTTATCAAATTTCTTTTCGCTTCGCATCAATTCAGAGGGATTGATTTTCGGAAACCCAAAGAATTGTGACAACATCTTTTTACTTAATTTTATCGTTCAGCATTTCTTGATTTCAAATTGGAAACAACCAAACATAATTTCTGAAGCAAAATTGGTGCTCGTAAATGATAGTAATGGTAACAACAAAAATTATATCGCGTTTGTCTCCCTGTCAGTCGCCTACAGAAGAAACAACTGAACGAAGAGACTTGAAATTTGACACAAACTACAAAGAAACATGAGACTCTGCACCTCGGAGCCTTTCTTTTTTTTTTTTTTTTTTTTTCTATTTTTTAATTAATTTATTTAATTTTTAAAGCTTGGGACGTGTACTCTAATTTAACTACCATTTTTAGTTCCTTTTTCTATACGCAAATTTGAGTTCGTTCTCCTTACCATTTTTGAAGCTTAACGTGATATCTTCCCTCTCACATGAAAACGGATGGCAATACCTGATGGCAATACTGTGTGAGTGACTTATACTTGTTGGGATAAAAGCAAGACAGTCGTGTCACATTATTGTGAACACATCTTACTTTTGACGTCAACAGCACGTAGCCGATGAAAGAATGCACGTGCCGTGAGCTTGCTTGGAGGGTACATAAGGTGGGCTGTACGCATTCTGAAAACATATCACTCGTTGCTGTCACGAATAAAAGGAGCGATTAATCATTGCAAAAAGAGATTATTGTGGGCTTTCGGACCAAGTGTGGCAGTATTTCTGAAACAGAGCAGTTTGTGAACTATTCGCGTGCTGCTGTGGTTAAAGTGCATCGTGATTGGAGAAATGACACCGTTGCGAATAAGCGACGTGGAAACTGCGGAGCACCACGTGCCTTTGATTTGAGAGACGAACATCTGCTGCGAATGTACGTGCGGACCGATCGAAACACTACAGTGGAGCAACTCACTGGCCGAATGAACCAGGCAGCTGCCGGAAGTGTATCTAAAACGACAGTTCAGCAAACCCTGCTGCGTATGGGGCTCCGATGCAGACGAATGGTGACTGCACCTATGCTAACGAAGGTGCATCGGCAGAAAAGGCTTGCATTTGCACGGCAGTATCGGAATTGAACCTCTCCCGTATTGGCAAAGGATTTCCTTCTCCGATGAGTCCCGTTTTCTGCTTCATCGCACGGATGGATGTTGGGGTATGAGGCGAGAAACATCGGAGAACAAACAATCTTCAACCACTGCTGGAAGCACACAAGCTATTAGGGGGGGGGGTGTAGTAGCGCTAGGGTGTGGGGATTGTTTTCGTGGCATTCCCTGGGTTCAGTCATACCTGTGGATGGCACTATGGTCCAAATTCATTATGAATCCATCTTTGCAGACTACGTACACCCATACACGCTGATTGGCATCCGTGGGGCGGATGGGATCTTCCAGAACGACAATGCGACGTGTCACACAGCTAGAAATGTCCGAGGGTGGTTGGAAGAGCACCACGAAGATTTCAAAATACTTCCCTGGCCCCCTAATTCTCCAGACTTAAATCTAATTGAGCATCTGTGGGACTACCTCGATCCTGTTGTTCGCTCTAAGGATCCTCCACCACGCGCCCTCCAGCGGCTGTCAGATGCACTGCAGTCAGCATGGCCCCTAATATCTGAGAACAGCTGCCAGTACCTTGCTGAGTCACTCCCAGCCACTCTAGCTGCTGACCGCGCTGCAGTCGGCGGTTACTCAGGATGATAGCTGGTGGTCACAATAATGTGACTCCACCGTGTGTAATGGCTATGCAGCAGATGTGGGTGGAGAGATGATGGTTTTATGATGAGATAATTTAAAGTTAATAACGCTAAAGCATTTGAAAATTTTATCGTACAGATTCTGCATAAATAACCAGTGGATTTAGTGTTGTGCATATTTTAATTACCATGCTACGATTAATATAGTGTGGATCTTTCACCTTGATATACAGAGTGTTTACCGAAATAAAAATAACTGTGAGTAATTATTTCTTGGACTTTGAGTGACTTTTGTTTCACTGTTGGTGAAGTTTTTGACGACTGATAGATGTAGTGTTTTGTACGTCAGCTACATACAAACGCTGCAATCTTCCAAAGTTCCGGTTTTTTATTCGTGCCAATTGATATACACTGAAAACACTCATTGCTGTAGAGGCACGATGAAAAAGAACATGGAAGTAATTGCAGTTTTAAAAGAAGAACTTTTATTTACAATTAAAACCAGATTTTTTTTTTTTTGATTGGAGGTTTAACGACCACCGTGAGCAACTCAATGGGCTATAAGCAGTCGCCCGTCCCCAATTTAGGGTCACTGGTTCCAGGGAAGGGAGAGAGCCAGTGCCGTAAGACAAACACAACATCCATGCCTCACCGGGATTCGAACCCGGACCCCTTACGGACGAATGATCAGAGGCCAGCGCCTTAGACCACTGCCTTCAAAATAAACCTTTATTAGTCTAAAAGCAAGGTACATGTGATACGCTTCAGTCACATGAGACTGTATTAAAAGAGACGAGGCCAAGAAGTCTCAACACAAAAGAAAGGAGGAAGGAAAACTGGTAACATCAGAACGAAATTAAAATATATACACATAAAAAAGGAACACAGAAAACAAAAACGAAAAAACACACATATTACAAAACCCAAACCCCAGAGTGAGGGAAGAAAAACACATTCCAAAAACTAGTACATAGCAGCGCGTAACACAAAGGTGACAGGTAAAAAACACAACAACAATACAACACAACACAAATTGACTGACATTGCAAGACAGCGACAGGAGAAACAAAACTGTACTTCTGAAAACATGCAGCAGCGGCCAAAACATTAGTACAAGAAGAACATAAAAAAAAAAAAAAAACCGTGCACATAAAGAGGGGTGTTAACCAACCGCTATAACTAAAAACGAAATACGAAGTGACGCATGTAAGTCAGGAGGAACACTGTACAGAAGAATACATGATAATAAGGGGAAAAACCGCTGCATCACACAAAATAAATGTAGCCAAACAGGCACACGAGGTTCACAAAAAAAAAAATCGCACTCAATTCAAATTTCATACTCAAAACAAGAAGACGCGCGTTGACAAACCCCAGAAGCCGACGTGGCGCTATAGAGAGAATCACGCGGAAACAAGATCGCATAGCATCATAACACATTTAAAACAACACAAAGTACGTCCAGTCGTGCACGGCAACAGAAGGCTGTGCCGAGAAAAAATACAATATTACAGGAAAAACCCGGATAGGAGAAGCACGAAGCAAGACGTAGAACCCTAGCTTGAGTGCAAAGAAACACAAAAACGAAAACACAAAAAGTGCACTTAAAACATAATCAAAGACAAAACTGCCTCAACTGACTACTTCACTACACATGTAGTCACATACAGTCTAGAAAAAAAAACAAGAGGCACAGTAAAAAAAAGTACAAGGCAAATAGAGCGTTGACCAACTCCTTGGGTCAACGTAACCCAATAGACAAACAAGTGAACATGAAACACAAGGCATGAGAAAAAAAAAGGATCCCTAAACTGCGGAGTCAACTGAAACACGAAAGTAGAACATACACAAACAAGTAAAAAACAAGATTATCACATTAGCAGTATAGGTAAAATACAATCACAGTATTAAAAAAACTCACACAGGAGCAGAGCGAGTAGGACAGCCGCCATCCGAACAACTAAACACAACACGTGCAAAAAGCAAGAGCAATTACAAAAACACGGTAATACCACATTAAGGAAACACAGTACAAAAAAGAAGATCAGGAACAACAACAAACAAACAAGCACGAAAGAAACACAACACGCCAAAAAATTTTTGCATTTTGCAAAACTAGACAACACAGACTAGCCCAACGGAAAACAACAACACCCAACAAGCATCACACTAATAACAAACAATAACAGTGATCACAAACAATTGGTGGCCAACCAGTACAACAAAACACCACAACAAGAAATGCGTCAACCAACAACTGTGGCCGACGAAAACATAGAAAGCAAGCACACAATATTACAGAGACAAACAACTCAACAAAAACACCAACACAAAATACAATAACCGATTGCACAGCACCACCAAGAACCAGAAAAAAATACACACAGAACACAGGAACACAAATGCCCACGGACTCCGGACAGAAAAAAAGTCAAAGCAACTAGCTGTATAACATCCAATCACAGCGCAAAACGACAAGAAAATTCAGACAAAGAGGCCGAGGCCGCTAGTAAGAGGAAAAGTATAGAAAAGCACTATCCAAAAAAAGAATATACCGACCAGTAGAATGAGCTAACAAAGCACAGAGGAAAAAACAACAAAAAGACTGGAATCGCAAGGAAGCAAAACAGTACAACATTACCAAAGGGCCATCATAAAAACAAGAAAAGGAAAACGGTAAAAAAAGGAAAAACAACAGGATTAGAAGAAAAGAATGAATACAAGGCAAAAAAACCTGCAGCTCAATCAAAAACAGAACAAGACAACAACCCGGAAAAGCAAAAACAAACAAAGTGAAGAAACCAGTACACCATAACAAAAACAAGAAAAAACAACTGATCAAACGAATTGAATCAACCCATGCTTAACCCGAAACCAGGGGAGGTGGGGGGACCAGATCGAGAAGAAAGCAGGAACTGCCTGCCGGGCCAGAGCTACCTCGTACTCAAGTTGGATGACGGACTTGATCGAGGAACGAAACCTACGGCACAGAAAAACTCTCGCAGGATGATATCGACGAAGAGCAGGCCGATCAACACTGGTATGATAGTATAAATAAATAGTCAGTTTGGCCTGCAAAATTAAAAACGCGCAAACTGGATTGTGAACAGCAGCGGAAGGATGATGACGGCGAAGAAAATAGTAATGTGAAACAGAGTGAAAGGAAGGACAGACCTTGGAGAGAAGAGCAAACATCAATGAAAAAAGAGGCTGTAAAACTAAGCAGGAGTCATATGCGTGATGAACATCACCGAGCGTTGAACAGAAAAAACACAAGGGAGAAGACAGACGACCAAAACGATGAAGAGTTCGTGGTGTGAGCAAGCGGCGATGAAGATGTAGCCAATGAATATCAGTTGCTTTTGGGGAAGCCAGAGAAATGTGTGAATCGACCCATGTCTGAGAGGTTTCATCAGGAGGCACAAAAGGAATAGCGAGAGGTGCTCGAAAATAAGTAAGAAAGTGGCGGTACAAGTGTTTTGCAGTAACTTGATGCACCAGAAAGGGAACATCATTCAAATAAACCAGAAAAGGAAGGCAAGGGGACGCCGAAGAAGAAACAATTAACCCAAAAGAATTCACGAGGGACGGGTAAAGGCGTTGAAGCTGAAAATGAAGCAACCGGAGTTGGGCGCGATGTAAGGGAGTGTCAGCAAGAGGGGGGTCGATTTGGGAAAGAGACTTCCAGCGGAGAGAAGCATCTACAAGTTGGGATACCTGTACCACGCCACTGGCGAACCAGGTGGAGAAGCACAAGTACGGTGAAGAGGGAGAACGGAGTGCAGAAGAGTAAAAGAGAGGTTCCGCAAGCAGATCATTAGTTGAGGTAGGTGGGAGACGGACGGGACATAAGGAATGCCAGAGGGAAAAAACGGTGCGATAAGTATCGGGAAAGTGATCTGGAATGAGGGGAAACAGATCCATACGGAGGAAAGTAGCGAGAGTGAGAAACGGACTGCGAGGGAAAAGTAAAGTATCAACAATAGTAAGCGATGAAATCTGAAAATGAGAAAAAGAACGGAGAAAGGTCTGAAGATGAATAGCATTAGATTTTTGAAAAAGATCTGGGAGGGCAAGACCTCCAAAGGACAGAGGAAGGACAAGAGTAGAACGATGAACCCAGTGAACTTTATTCCAGATGAAATCAGTAATCAAACGTTGAGCGGATTGGAGAAAAATGGGCGAGGGAAAATAAGCAAACCACGAATGTGTTAAAATGGGAAGAAGAAAGGAAGAAACCAGATGTCCTCTGCTAAAAAAGGACAAAAAATATTTGAACCGGCAAAAAGGAGCAAGACGGCGATTGAGCTGCTGAACCAAAGGAATCCATGTGGCATCAGCAACAGCCACGGGATTTTTTTTTGATTGGAGGTTTAACGACCACCGTGAGCAACTCAATGGGCTATAAGCAGTCGCCCGTCCCTAATTTAGGGTCACTGGTTCCAGGGAAGGGATAGAGCCAGTGCCGTAAGACAAACACAACATCCATGCCTCACCGGGATTCGAACCCGGACCCCTTTAGGACGAATGATCAGAGGCCATCGCCTTAGACCACTGCGCCACCGGGGCGGCCCACGGGATTTCCAACGTACACACCAAGAAGTTTAATGACCGAGGATGACCAACGGGCACCCCAAGGGCGATCACCGTGTGCCACCCACGATCCGGCTCACAGACCGACAGATTTAGACATATTAAATTCGGAACCGGAAATTGAAGCATACTCACGATAAGCAGAAAGGACAACACCGAAAGAACGTTCAGTGCGAAGAAAGAGTGAGGTCATCAGCATATGCAGACAACACTATGCGGTGGTGACGAGTAGGAGCAATACTGCGAGGAATCACAGAAAACAAACGAGAACGCAGACAAATTAAGAGAGGTTCAAATGCAAGCGTAAAAAGTTGACCCGAAAGCGGACAACCCTGCCGGATCCCGTTGTCAAAGGGGATGGTAGCTGTCATGAATGTGGAAGTGCGAATACGGAAAGAAGAGTGAGAGTAAAGATTAATAAGAGCTTGACAGAAAAGAGTAGGAAAGCCAAAATGACGAAGAACAGCAAAGAGATAAGAGTGATTAATGGAGTCAAAAGCTTGTTTCTGATCAATATTAAAAATTGCGAGAGGTTCGAAACGTTGGGAAGAAAGAAAATATAAGTTGCGAATGGTGGAAATGTTGGTAGTAATCGAACGGGAGGGAATAGTGTAAGTTTGATCGGGGTGGATTAAATGCTGCAAGACGGGATTGAGGCGAAAAGCGAGAATTTTAGCAAAGGTTTTGTAGTCAGTATTAAGAATAGAGATAGGACGCCAGTTAGAAAAAAGACCAAGGTTTCCGGTTTTGGGGATGAGACGGAGAAGAGCAAAAGTGAAATCAGAAGTCTGAAAATTTGAAGAGGTAAAAACGGCATTAAAACAAGCAACCAGAAGCGGGAGGAGAGAAGGAAGAAACTTCTTATAAAACGAGAGCGGAAGACCGTCCGCGCCAAGGGAAGAACGGTCATTCAGACTGGAAATTGCAGAGCGGACTTCAGAAGGAGAGATAGGAGAAACAAGAGAATCAAAAAAACAATGTGGAACCTGAGGGAGGACATGAAGAAGAGGGGAGGTATCTGCAGGAGAAAGGAGTCGGTGTTGAAAACGATCCGAATAATGGGAAAAAGTAAGTTCACAGATACGATAAGGGTCGGTAACTGTAGATCCGTCAGGTAGTGAAAGAAAGGAAATTGTGTTGCTTTTAACATGATACTCCTCAAGGGACTTTAAACTAGAAAAGGGGTCGTCGTGAAACCGCAAGTGAGTGAATTTCAGACGAGTAATGGCTGTTGAAGCAAAAGTAAACAGAATACGGCGAAGTTGAGCTTGAAACACGGGAAAAGAAGGATCAGAAGGAGAAATAGTCTGCAATTTACGACGGAGAACATCAATATCTTGAAAGCGAGAAGTACGGGAAGAGAAAGAAAACTGACGTGCGAAAGAAATAATCGAAATTTTCGTGGAAAGCCACAGAGCCACTGGGTCGTCAGACGAAGAAAGTTGTTGCACAGACGACGAGATCAAAGAGCGAATTTCAGCACAGAAAAGAGGATCAGTTAAAACTGAATCGTCGAGCGACCAGACTGGGGAAGGGGGAACAGAGGAAGAATGCAAAAATGTTTTTAAAAGAATGGGGCGATGATCTGACGAAACGGAAGGATGATGAGTAATTTCAACTAGAGAGGAATGGAGAAACCTGGAAACATAGAATCTATCTAGGCGTGCTGCGACACAGCGTGAAGCAGCCGGGGGAACCAGGAAAATTCCTTGGACCGGGGATGGAGGGAACGGAATGCATCAACCAAATCAAAATTAACAACGAGTTGAGTGAGATTGGAAACAAGGTCGGAACGGCTTTCGGTTGAACCATCTTGGTCAAAACCGGGTTGCAAAGTGCAATTGAAATCGCCTGCAACAATGACTGTATCATTTGGATGAAATGTCGAAAGGATAGAAGAAAGATGTTGGAGGAGAGTTTCTGCATCCGTAGCAGATTGCGAAATATGGATATTGAAAACATGAATACGTTTAGAACAAAAACAAAAAGAAATATGTTGAAAAGAACCCAGCAGACTCTGTGACTCAACAAGATCAGAAAGGGAAGAATGAAAACGCCCATGAAACGCTATAGCGGTACCAGACCTGAGATGGGTCCAGTAATTATGATAAAAAATGTACGGCCAGCGTCTCCAGCGGGAACACCCGGCATCCAGGAACAGTTCGTCTCCTGGAGAAGGAGGATATTAGCCCCCAGGTAACGAACGTCCTCGTAAACCAAAGCATTCGCCGCAGAAGACGCAAGCCCTCTACAATTAAAGCTAAGTAGTGTTAACAAGGACATCACTGGTAGGTTGCATCCAGCCTTCCAGTTCAGCCCTCAAAATCTTGAGTAAGTATCCCAGACGGCGAGCATATTGCTCAGTCCCGCCAGGCAAAGTAACATTAGTTATAAATGCATGGAACTGGTTTAGCTGTGCAATCATTTCAGGCAGCAAGTGAAGCTTACTCTTAATGCAAGGTTGTGTGATCAACTTCGCCTTACGCGGGTGAGTGGTCAATGCATACAGATCAGATAAGGTAAGAGGGTGCAAAGGCACCGCAAGTTCTTCAAACATAGTAGAAATGTCAAGAAGTGTAGGAGAAGGAGAATCATCGTCAGAGTCAACCATTGCAGTGTCATCAGGATCAGGGGCAACCGTGTCCATAACATCATCATCCTGGAGACATGCGAATCGGTTCGAAACTAGTAAATCAGAATTTGGCTCATGTTGGCTAGGTGAACCAGAGGTAGAATGGGCTGGTTTCTTGGACCGAAGACGTTGAGACGAACGAGAAGAGCGAGTAGAAACACCAGGTGAGCTGGGGCGTTTACGTTGTGATTTAGGTGCAGACACTTCCAGCGATGGAAAATCCTCATTGGAGGGCTCCAAATCATCCAGTACGACGACAGGAACCGGGAGGGAAGGAACGACTGGAGAAACAACAGGCAAAGTTGATGAAGGTAGAATGTGAGCAGGTGCCTCAGCGGCCTGCACAACATCCGCAGGGGCAGCGGCCACCTGAACTGTAGTAGCTAATGAAGAATCAGATCTAGCACCAGGAGTAGCATGAAGACAAGCAGAAGCGAGATGACCTTCCCCTTTACAGCGGAAGCACTGAACCCCTGCAAAAAGATTAAAAATGTACGTCCGGGTATCAGTGACTAATTCCAGAGTTGCAGGGCGTTCCGCAATTGACTGAGAAGTTGGAAAAATAACCCGGTACTGGCGGCGCCCACCCTGCACATGTTTCAGGGGGAATCACGGGCTGTAGCTGGAAGAATCTTGGTCACTCCCACAACACGACCCATCGTGTTGAGGGCATCAATCAACAGAGAATCAGGAACAGCCGTTGGTACAGGAGAGAGGGTCACCGTAACTGGTCTTTGGGCTGCAGCGACAGGTTGTAGATGAAAGGACCCAATATCAACCCCATGAAATATAATTAAATCTACTGCTTGCTGGTGGGTGAAGTGAACAACCACCCTCCACCCAAGCGAATAATGGACACAATGCTTTCGGCTGGAACGACCTTCGACACAGCATGCAGATACTGGGGGAGGGGGTGTCACGCAAAGCAGGAATGAAAACACTTAACAATAAGGCAGACGACATCTGCTTACCTTGCGGCGAATCACTTGGAAGAATAATTTTCAACGCCGAAGCTACACGTTTGAAATGTGGTGCAGAATCACTAGAAATATATGAGGTACTTTTCACAGCTTGTGCGAACGACGTTGAAGTATAACTAGCAGAACCAGGAATATTAGACGCAGCCGGCTCACGGGTGGCCAGAAGCACAGTTTTTGGAAGTCCAGCAGTACTAGTCGACGCAACATTCCCCGAAGAAGGCACAGAACTAAGAAGCGAAGACATATCAGCAATCGACGAAGCAGCTGTAGACGACGGTGACTTATTCACAGTGGTAGTGGACATTCTCGACCACTGGCCCACCAAAACTCATGCGTCGTAACTGACGACACACGAAAATGAAAAAAAAAAAACAAGAAATGAGCACCCACTTGGCACTCAGCCTCACTGCTCGTGAAGCGAGGGTACGAAACACTGTAACCAAAACACAAAACGACGAAATACCACAAAAAGAACAAGTAAACTAACGAACGTTGACTTATACGCAGGAGCCGAAAAAATATGCGACTTGTCTGTTCAACGACCACTGCGCCACCGGGGCGGCTAAAACCGGATTAAAAACGTCGCTAGATCTTTCAGGCCCACTATGGGTCCATCTGTCAGGCACTGCGGGGGTGTGGTACCGTGATTATAAAGCCGTTAACCAACACCCACAATGCAGCATCATGGAAGCACTGCTCCAACCCACGCACGCGCACTCGACAAACATACATAGATGCAAATTACTACAAAAAATACGGTTATGAGTTGTGATGATATATACAATGATTTGAAATAAAATGTTTCCATGAGGTGGGAAAATTCCGTGGCGCGTCATCATTACAACACTGATCAGCAAAAAGAGAAATGTACAGGCTCTCTGTAAACAAGAAGTTAAGTTAAGTTGCAGATGTTGCAATTAAAGTGGTGTTATTCCACTGTGTTACGTGTTGGCCTTGGTTAATTAACCTGGATAAGCCGCCTCGGTGGCGCAGTGGTCTAAGCGATGGCCTCTGATCATTCGTCCGAAGGGGGTCCGGGTTCGAATCCCGGTGAGGCATGGATGTTGTGTTTGTCTTACGGCACTGGCTCTCTCCCTTCCCTGGAACCGGTGACCCTAAATTAGGGACGGGCGACTGCTTATAGCCCATTGAGTTGCTCACAGTGGTCGTTAAACCTCCAATCAAAAAAAAAAAAAAATAACCTGGATAAGGCAGTGGCACTCGTACCAGTTCGAACATTATACATGGGCTCGAATACACGGGTAGCAATTGTCCGAAGTGTTGATCCCACGTAATTGGTCACCTGTGCGTTAGAGTCAATAGCTTTAAGTGGAATGGAGTTAATTTTGTATCGATCCTTTCTTATTAGTGAGAATAACTTGTTTGTCCTTATGACAAATATGCCAAAGTCCATTCCTTGTCTGTGACAAGCATTTTTAAAGATGTGTACAAGTTCAGGAACATAGTCCATAGAGCTAATGTATCTAACTACTCCCTCATTGCCTCGTAAAGAGGTATACATGGAACGTTGATATCTTTGAAACAGTCTTGCAACAAAATCGTGTGGATTACCAAAACAGAAGGCCAGGTTAAAAATAAAATTAATCTCTTTATCACGAATTTTAGTAGATCAGGAACGTGAATACTCTCTGCAAAACAAGAACGACAAGGCAGCTGTCTTGTGTTGCGTCGGGCTGATAGAAGCAAATGGGATCAATGTGGGAGATGCAGAGGGTTTACGGTATAAAGAAAAAGAAAAAGAACGGTTAGATGTGTTACGAAACAAACATAAATCAAGAAAAGGTAGCGAGCCATGTGTTTCAAGTTCAACAGTAAAATTTATAGTAGGGAAAGTGGTGGAAAGCAATTTGGCAAAATCATAAAGGGCAAATACTGAATGAGACCAAAAAATTAAAATACCATCGACGTACCGCAAGAAAAGTAATGGTTTTAAGGGACACTGCTCAAGAATTTTGTCTTCCAATTGCTGTAACACAACCTCGGCTAACAAAGCCGAAAGTGGTGAGCCCATGGGTTCGCCCGCTTTTTGTCTAAAAATGATGTCATTTAATCTGAAGTAGGTTCGTCGTGCTACTAGTCTCAAGGCGCCAATAGTAGCAAGGGTTTCAGGGATTGTAACATCTAAAATCGGAAGTTTTTCTTCAATAAGTGAATGGGCAAGCTCAATAGGTACACCAGGGTACAAAGAGACAACATCCAAAGACGCTAGGATGAAGAGTAAATCCCAAGAGTCAAATGACTTAATTTTGGCAAGGACCTGTGAGTAACTATGAATGGAAAAGTTAGAGTTAGCAACTAAAGGCTTCAGGAAAGCAGTTAAAGCTTTTTCTAAGAGCCGGGTGGGGTTGGCATAAACCGAAATCAATCGAAGAACTGGGTGACCCTCCTTATTTAATTGGATGGCCCTCTTTATGTAATTCCGAATCTGCGATCCTAGCAGATACGAAATTACATAAGAAGAGCCATCTGCAATCCCAGCAACCCTTTCGTGTGCGGCCATTTACACCGGATAATCGCCGGTTCCGTGTGCAGTGGTGCCAAGCTAGAGCGATGTGTAACGCCACAGACTGGCGACGTGTGGTGTTTAACGATGAGTGTCGTTTCGTTTTGGGGACATATGATCATCATGTCTGGGTGTGGAGGTCCCCGGGTCAACGGCACAAACCCGCCCTCGCTATCGAGCACCACAACTCCCCTACTGCAGGAATTATGGTCTGGGGAGCCATTGCCTACGATAACCGATCAGCTCTGGTTGTGGTACGTGGATCATTGACGGGCCAGAGGTATGTGGATGAGATCCTACGGTCCTATGTACTCCCATTCATGGCTGGGATTCCAGGTGCAGTATACCAGCAGGGTAATGCCCACCCGCACATGGCTCGGGCTGCCCAGGACTGCCAACGTTATGTCCAGACACTTCCATGGCCTGCCCGCTCCCCGGACATGTCTCCTATCGAGCATATGTGGGACCAGTTGAAACGGAAGCTGCTGCCGTGTCTCACTATCTAGAATTTGGAGCACACCGTCCAATACGTGTGGGCCAGTCTGCCGCAGAACAACATCAGGCGTCTGTTAGCCTCCATGCCGGATCGTATTGCAGTATGTATTGCTGCACGAGGCTGTGCGACGCGCTATTGAAGATGACCGGACTGAATGCCACAGATCCCTCTCTAATTGTCCTGAAGCTCTGTTTTTGCCATCATGCGTATTATTTATCTGCATCATTACGTGCATGGAATTTCAGTTCAATCCGATGCTTACTTCTTTTTGAGTAAATATCATTGTTTGTGAGTGTATATCGATAAGAATACTGTCTTTGCCATAAGGACGTATAAGGAAACTGAACCTGTAGGTATTGTGTTGGTGCGAATCAAATGTCTGGCGCGTACGAGCAGTGGATACAGGCCCCCCACCATTTCGGAATGGACCTACCCACAGGTGTTGCGGGTATTACGTCACAGAGTTACTATAAATAGATAGCAGGTGTGTGAAGAGCAAGGTTCAGGCCTGGTTTGTTTGGAAGTAACGGGGCTTGCAAAGGAAACATGCAGACACCGTATTTGAGAGTTATCTTCCTATATGAATTTAAACTGGGCCATTTTGCACGAATTCCGATTCGAAACCTAAACAAAGCGTTTGGGGAGAATACAGCCAACAAACGAACCATTTGGAGACGGTTTGTGAAGTTTCGAAGCGGAGATAGGGACCTGCAAAACGAAGCACGCGGTGACCGAATTGTTGCTGTTTCTGAAGATGTTCTGTTACGTGTGGTTGAAGAGGACGCCCCCCCCCCCCGAAAAACGTGTCGTGAATAAGTGGCAGAGGTAGGTGTCCATCACACGACAGTTGTTCGGCGTTTGGATGTCTGCGCGCCGCTGCTTGCCAGGAATAAACAGGGACATACATATACTGCATCGAATCGTCACCTGCGACAAGAAGTATGTCCTTTATGGTAATCGGAAACGATCTACGCAATAGTTAAGCAAAGCACAGCGTGCTGGATGGCATCCTAACCCACCCCTACACACCAAGAAGATGATGCTTCTTGTCTGATAGTCCACAGCAGGGATAATTAATCGGAGTGTCTTGGCAAGAGACCAAACCATGACTGCACAACATTATTGTGCTGAATTACAGCAGATGCACCGGTGTAATTCAGCACAATGACGTTCTGCAGTGATGGTTTGGCAAAACAACCGGCTTTGGTCAACAGACGCGACGTTCTTCTGCTACGGAACAACGTCCGCCCTCACGTCGCACAACTCTGACCCTAAGTGCCTTGGGCTATGAAGCACTGCCCCATCCTTCGTATATCCCGGACTTGTCTCCGACAGACTATCATCTATTTCATTGCCTGGATCACTTCCTGTCCGGGAAACAGTTCACGACAGACAAGGACGTTCAACGTGCAGTTGATGACATCTTCGGGTCCCAGCCACAAGACTTTTTTCATTCCGGGAACATGGCTTTGGCGGACAGATGGCAACACTGTGTCTATGCCGAGGGGGATTATTTTGCCTTGCCTAGGTAAGGTTCCTACTTTTTCGTTCTCGCCGTCAACGCGTGCTGGTGCCGGACATTCCATTCGCACCAACACAATAGGTTTTGTTTTTACTGAATTTCTGGACGTATTCTTGAAGCGATATTTTTCTGTTCCTTTAAGAACTTTCATCTATTAAGTTTTAGGCAGTCCGGGATTAACCTGAAGCGAATGGATGTCTACTAACTATTCGGCGCCGCCCCGGTGGCGCAGTGGTCTAAGCGATGGCCTGTGCTCATTCGTCCGAACGGGCTCCGGGTTCGAATCCCGGTGAGGCATGGATGTTGTGTTTGTCTTACGGCCCTGGCTCTCCCCCTTCCCTGGAACCAGTGACCCTAAATTAGGGACGGGCGACTACTTATAGCCCATTGAGTTGCTCACGGTGGTCGTTAAACCTCCAATCAAAAAAAAAAAAATATTCGGCCGCAATGGGTCCGGACTCCAATCCCGGTGAGGCATCGATGTTGCGTTTGTCTTATGGCACTTGTTCTTTCACTTCCCTGGAACCAGCGGCCCTAAATCAGGGAAGCTGTACAGTGGAGTTATGTACTTCATAAGGTTTTAAACGTTAGCTTGTAATCAAATTAGTGCTTTACAGTAAAGTTTATGTTGGAGTATTAGTGTGAACTATAAGCACTTATCAAGAAAACACATATTAGTTCACTAGCAACTAGTCTCCTCATCGGAAAGCATGGAAGGCGTAGAAATTTAGAAAACTCTCCACTACAGCAGTCATTAATTGTTGGACAAAGATGTTGAGGGTGTTTCATCCTTTTTGATTACCGATTTTGTGATCGTTTGGGTTCAGTGGGTCATGGGACACAAGTGACCAAATAGAATAGAGCTCGAAAGACCAATAAAGAAATGCACTTGTTGTCCAAACGTGCTGTCAAATTTCTGTGACGTACGACAGAGATGAAGCACGTGTCAAGGCGACAAATCTGCAGCGATAGATTCCGACGGTGTAGTAGAATCGGTTGGAGCAACTCACTCCGGAGCAAGGAGACGCGAATTCGATTCCCATAACCGACAAGTTCTTTTTTTCACATTTCATTTATCCATCCTGTTATTATAGTTTTATGGCTTCTGGTCTCAATTAATTGAATGAAATCTATGTGTTGTGATGTCTGTGGGTTTGTTTGTTTGTTTTTGTCTGTGTGTGTGTGTGTGTGTGTGTGTGTGCGTGTGTGTAACGAAAATGATCAGATAACCGAGAAAGCACCATGAAAATTTGATTATGGTGTTTCTGCATATTACTTGTGCTTAAAAGTTTACGGTTGCCCCTCCTAAAAAGAAAGTTACGAACTCCCGAGAACGTATCCCTAAGCATGGCAGTTCAATGCGGCTCCGGTGGCTCAGTGGTCCAAGCCCCAACCTTTTACCGGTCCGGATTGGAACGACGTATGCGGCACAGACGGTGCGCCTTCCCCACGGCATTGGCATTCTTCATTTGCAGAACCAGTGATCCTAAATCAAGGAGGGTAGAATACTTATATCCTTTTGAGTTGCTCATGGTGGTCGTTAAATCCCGAAAAAATTTTAGGAGTAGAGCAAAATGGCTTCCAAGTACCAGCATCAAAGTTTTAAAGGCCGCCCCGGTGGCGCAGTGGTCTAAGCGATGGCCTCTGATCATTCGTTCGAACGGGGTCCGGGTTCGAATCCCGGTGAGGCATGGATGTTGTATTTGTCTTACGGCACTGGCTCTCTCCCTTCCCTGGAACCAGTGACCCTAAATTAGGGACGGGCGACTGCTTATAGCCCATTGAGTTGCTCACGGTGGTCGTTAAACCTCCAATAATAAAAAATAATAAAGTTTTAAAGACTATATAATCCCAAATTATTTTCGATAGTTATTGGCACGTAGAAATTTTTTGCAGTGGGGAAGAGATTCTGTACAAAACCTCGCAGTGACCGTGTGGTCAATGGGGTCGGTTTGTGACTATTAGTCTGAACACTGTCCGAATTGGGTGTCTAATGAGAAATGGGTTGTGGCTTTGTCTCACGGCTATGGCTCTCTCCCTTTCCTGGAGCCAGTAACCCTAATTAAGAACGCGCTACTGCTTAAAATCTTCAGAGTTGTTCATATGGTGGTCATGATACATGGTCATGATACAGCCTTCGTTAAATTGGATTGGTATTTTTATTTCTAGTTAGCCGCATGCGCACAACGGGTAGCTTGCTGGTAAGGCAACAAATAAACCTGTAATTTATATTACAATAATGGAACTTACACCTTAGTATTATACAACTTGAAATATTTAATCCGTATTGAATGGTGTAAAAATTTATTAAATATACAACGACTAAGTGCCGAGCTTTCACATTCCGAACGGGAGGCTTTCTCAAGGCCAGTGAACACAAGAATATTTCAAGAACAACGATAATTTGAAATTTCAGAGCGCGTATCTACTCGTATTACGTGTCTAAGGGATATTGCGTCACGCGGAAGGTGGTGTCTCGCGACCTACCTTTCAGACATTCTCTCTCCTTTTCCCCTTAATGTTCTATTTCAGTAGAATCTTTCACGCAGCCGAGAGTTCGAGGGAAGGGCTCTCGTTGCAACTGTTGGAGTGCATGAATATTTCGACGCTTTCTCTAGTCAGTGTTCCTCTGTAGTCAGTGTACCGAGCAATCCTTTTCATGTTTTCCCACATCGATACGGCGTCATATTAGGCTACTTCTTTGCAAAGCGGTGTTTGTGTTTTTTCCTGCTTTAATGTCCCTTATGTGTTATTTCCCCTTAATTGTAAGGGATCTTTTGGTCATTCCGATGTATGATCGAGACAAGCCATCTGGATATTCTAATGGTATCACATACACCCCAGTTCCAGAATTCACGTCAGGCTCCTTATGTGTATTTCTTGTTGTTGTGGCGATGGACATTAGTGATTTAATTCCAATGCGTAATCCATGGCGTTTCATAAGGTTCTTAAACACAAACGAAAATTTCGGGATGCATGAAATAGATTCAGCAAACTGCAAGTTGTCGACTCCTGGGCGTGGTGTCTTGTGGCTCCTGGTTATCATCTTGTGTGATATGGATTGCAGAGTTCGTTCCGAGAATCCAGCAGTTACCCCTTTGTTGACGATATTTGTTTTTTCTCTGTCCCTCGTTTCTTTGGTGGAGCAAATGGTGATTGCTCTATTGAAGTGGGTACGGAATGCCGCCATTTTATATGAGCTAGGGGATACGGACTTAGGAGAGATAAAATTCGTCCCTGTTGTTGGTTTGTAATATACGGAGGAGCATAAGCTGCCATCTTGGGATCGGCTTAACTCAGCGTCAAGAAACGGAAGCTTCCCGTCTTTTTCCTTTTCATAAGTGAATTTAATGGAGGGGTGGATGCTGTTGATTCGCTATCGGAATTCCTCGAGGTCTCTGTCGTCATGTTGCCAAATTAAGAACACATCGTTCACATATCTAAACCACAATTTCGGTTTCTTGCCACTACTTGAGAAGATATTTTCCTCTAGCGGGCGTAGGACAGCTTCTGCGAGCACTCCTGATATTGGAGACCCCATGGGGGCGCATTTTGTCTGCTTGTAGTGTGTTCCTAGGAACTGGAAGTAGTTATTGTTTACAACCAGTTCCAACACTCTTCGTATGTCTCCGGGGTTTGTTCACCATCTCTGGTAAGAAAGTTCTCTAGGTTGTCACACGCTTCTTTGACCGGGATTGACGCGTACAATGATGTCACGTCGAAACTAACCATAATCTCTTTTTTATTTAAACTTATGTCTTTTATTCTGCTTATAAAGTCCGCAGTGGAGCGTAGGGCATGTTGGGAGGTAGGTAGGTAGGTTTTTAGGAAGCTAGCCAGCTCCCAACCCTTGCAACGAGAGCCCTTCCTCGAATTCTCGGCTGCATGAAAGATTCTACTGAAATAGAACATTAAGGGGAAAAGGGGAGAGAATGTCTAAAAGGTAGATCACGGGACACCACCTTCCGCGTGACGCAATATCACCTAGACACGTAATACGAGTAGATACGCGCTCCGAAATGTCAAATTATCGTTGTTCTTGAAATATTCTTGTGTTCACTGGCCTTGAGAAAGCCTCCCGTTCGGAGTGTGAAAGCTCGGCACTTAGTCGTTGTATGTTTAATAAATTTTTACACCATTCAATACGGATTAAATATTTCAAGTTGTATAATACTAAGATGTAAGTTCCATTATCGTAATTTAACGCTTTTCCGGGCAGTTATAGGAACATGTTCAAATACTACAGGAACACAAGGATACGCCTCGCTAAGGAAACTGCACATTTGAAATTCCTAACGGAGTGCAAAGAACGTAAAATATACCCTAAATTTATGCGCATCAGAACGGCAATTAAGAAAAAATGGTTTCAAGACAGGCTGGAAGAATTCAAGCGCAAGACCTTAGTCTCGCTAGTGAGAAGAAAAACAACGGAAGTTATGCGACTACACAACAAAGCTTATAACTTGTACAATGAGATACAGCGCTGCACCGAAAATATTATCTTTGATGACTGGCTTATCCGAACATATGTTTTAGTTGAGAGACAAGAAGTCATCATGCAAGAGAAACATAGGAGAAAGTTATATATTTTATCCAAAGGACAACAAAAGCAAACTGCGAACTACAAAGTACCATTTGTTAATGTGTCAGCAAAGATCCTGTTAAGCGAGGAAGTAAATGTACTTGAGAGGGGCCCGAAATTCTGCCTCACAACCAAGCCCAACATAAAGAAAATCATCCCAGAGCTGGAATCAGCTATCGGAAAGCTTCCGCTTACAGAACAAGAACCAGTAAGACATTTCTCGTCCGCAAAGCTGAAGAAGATCGTCTTACCAAGCATGAAGCATGACACCAGAGCGTGGGGAACCCTAAAGGATCTAAAAAGCGATGAATCGATAACTATTACGCTCACTGACAAGTCCGGCCAGTTAGCCCTAATGAACAAAACAGACTACAAAACTGAGCTAAACAGTTTCATAGCTGACACATCTTCTCTAGAAACCAAAGCAAACCCTACCAACGCTCTTGTTAGTAAAGTGAAAGGCTTAACCAAATGGAAGCACTTACCTGAGAACATCAAAAGAGCGGCCATTATTCCACCGACACCATCCATTCCTCCCCTGTATGGCAGACTGAAGCACCATAAACCTGGCCTTAAACTCAGACCCATTGTTAGCAAAATAAGAGCGCCAACGTATTACGTAGAGAAAGAGCTGGCTAGCTTCCTAAAACCTACCTACCTATCTCCCAACATGCCCTACGCTCGACTGCGGACTTTATAAGCAGAATAAAACACATAAGTTTAAATAAAAAAAGATTATGGTTAGTTTCGACGTGACATCATTGTACCCGTCAATCCCGGTCAAAGAAGCGTTTGGCAACCTAGAGAACTTTCTTACCAGAGATGGTGAACAAACCCCGGATGCAGTGCAAGACATACGAAGAGTGTTGGACCTGGTTGTAAACAATAACTGCTTCCAGTTCCTAGGAACACACTACAAGCAGACAAAAGGTGTCCCCCATGGGGTCTCCAATATCAGGAGTGCTCGCGGAAGTTGTCCCACGCCCGCTAGAGGAAAATATCTTCTCAAGCAGTGGTAAGAAACCGAAATTGTGGTTTAGATATGTGGACGATGTGTTCTTAATTTGGCAACATGACGACAGAGACCTCGAGGAATTCCGACAGCGAATCAACAATATCCACCCCTCCATTAAATTCACTTATGAAAAGGAAAAAGACGGGAAGCTTCCGTTTCTTGACGCTGAGTTAAGCCGATCCCAAGATGGCAGCTTATGCTCCTCCGTATATTACAAACCAACAACAGGGACGAATTTCATCCCTCCTAAGTCCGTATCCCATAGCTCATATAAAATGGCGGCATTCCGTACTCACTTCAATAGAGCAATCACGATTTGCTCTACCAAAGAAACGAGGGACAGAGAAATAACAAATATCATCAACAAAGGGGTCACTGCTGGATTCTCGGAACGGACTCTGCGATCCATATCACACAATATGATAACCAGGAGCCACAAGACACCACGCCCAGGAGTCGAAAACTTGCAGTTTGCTGGATCTATTTCATACATCCCGAAATTTTCGTTTGTGTTTAAGAACCTTATGAAACGCCATGGATTAGGCATTGGAATTAAATCACCAATGTCCATCGCCACAACAACAAGAAATGTTTCTACGTCAATTCGTCGACTGCGACGATTCGTCACGCGTCAATTCGTCGACTGCGTCAATTCGTCGCGCGTCAATTCGTCGACCACGACGATTCGTCGCGCGTCAATTCGTCGCGGACAAATTCGTCGACTACGTCAATTCGTCGCCTACGTCAATTCGTCGCGCGGCAATTCGTCGCGCGTCAATTCGTCACGGACAAATTTGTCGACTACGTCAATTCGACGCCTACGTCAATTCGTCGCGCGTCAATTCGTCGACCACGATGATTCGTCGCGCGTCAATTCGTCGCGGACAAATTCGTCGACTACGTCAATTCGTCGCGTTTACAGATTTTGGTTAAATACAAAACGAATGCAGGAAAACGTACGATTTCGAACGTCTTGCTCCTTGATCAAATTTATAAAGTTTGGACACGCAGACAGAATACCAATATTACGTTTTTCTTTGGCACTAAAAATATTAGACGGTAAACGGTTTTTGGAACGGGGCAGGACCCGGTTGGTTAGAGCCCCCCATATAGAAAATTTTCCTACAGTTTTCAATTCAGAACCACCAAATCTGGTATACTATCTCGTGGTATTCTAACTTAGACTGTAGACGGTTTGGGGAAACAATTGGAGAGGGGGGGGAGTTTAGAGCTCCCTCCTTCAGAATTGCCGTAAAATATAGTTTTCAATTTAGAACTACCAAATTTGGTATATTATCTCATGGTGTTCACAAAGTATTTATTCAAGGAATGTACATGAGACGAGCAAGAGAAAAACGTCTCAAAAAAAAAAAACAGTGACACATGAATGCACTATTTACAGATGACAGTAGATACCTATTTACAATATATACATGACATTTAGATGTAAACAAATCTTGAGTAGATCGTACACACTAGGTTGAGTAGATATGGCAAGGGTTCAGGTAAAGCAGCACAGAGTAAAATGTTATAATATAGTCTTATGAGCACTAACTGTACTGTGCAGCGAAGGTGGAGTTCCAACAACCCCAAGGCCTCTGGGGACCATGGAGAGAAGAAGCTGGGTTCACTTGAAGACGCAACGGCATCGTTATGAAAACAAGATAAGTACATGTACATGAGACGAGCAAAAGTAGAATGACCGATAATTGTGACATAGAAATGGGATATGTACAGATGACTGTAGAAACAAAGAGACATTATAGTTGCATGACATTCAGATGGAAATAGATGTTCAGGAATCTCGTGGAGATAAGACATACCTTGATGAGCAGGTGTGACGAAGGTTCGGATAAAGAGTCACTGAGTTAACTGTTAAATAGTCATACAAGCACCAACTGTAAGATGCAATGAAGTCGGTGTCCCAGCGAACCATGGGGCCGCTGGGGACCATGTAGAGAATAAGCTTGGTTCACTTTGTCGAGCAACGGCGGTGTGGTACTCAAGGCGTAATCGAGAAAGGAGACATTCCCGAAAAAAACTGAGCAACGCGGCACTTGCGTGAAGTACCGTAGGAGGCACCTCCCGAGCACGACACTGTTGATGATAGACGTATATAACGTGTTTCACTAGCACAAAAATGTAGGTGCAGACTACAGGGAGTCTGATTGGAGGCACAAGGTTGAGCAACAGCGTTCGGTAAGCACTGAAGGAAAGATCAGTTGTACAGGATCTTTGCGCAATCGAAAAGGCAAGATTCAGCATTGGTAGCAGTATAGTGCAATATTGATAGACATGACTCACATCTGCCTCCCCGGCGCAGAAAGGGCAGAGTGGGGGAGGAAAGAAGGGTCATCCGGTGCAAGATTGAGGGTACGGGAAGACGGTTATGTAAGAAGAACCAGTGGGTGTTGATCTCTGGGGGTGTAGATAGAGGAGAGAGGGTGGCAGACCACACAGCAGAGAGAGCGGAAGACGGGATATCAGGGATAGGTGTAGGCGTAGAAGAGCGGGAGAGAGAGAGAAATCTGTAAAGAGCGGATGTGGAGAAGGAGAAAATCGGAAGATCTATGCCGTGAGCCGACAAGAAAAAGGGGAGGGGGAGAGACGCGGATAGAACGGGAACGAGACCGGCGGGGGAAGCAAGATCGGGAAAGAGAGAAATAAGGGATGAGAGTAAGGAGGTGTGAACCTGAAGAGCATGGGGTAGAGCACGAATAGCAGGAGGAAAGTCGGAGAAGGAGCGCCAGAGAAAATCAGGGGTGACAAGGTCTCGGACTGTGACTACTCCGGCGCGGAGCCAGGTGGGGAAAGCAAAATAGGGGAGGTGCGGAGGATGAATGACGGAGGAGAAAAATAGAGGTTCTGAGAGTAGTTCGGAGGTTGTAGCTGGTGGAGAGCGAGACAGAGGGAAAGAGCGAAGCAAGGTGATAGCCTCCCGATAGACAGGAGGTTAGTTGGAAAGGAGGGGGCAGTGATCCATTAATAGATAGGAAAGAAAAGTAAGGTGGGGATTACGCTGGGAGACAGTGACGTCCCGGGTTGTCTCCGCAGGCAGAACAGGTGAAGCAAGAAGGCGAAGAAATGCAGACACTCGGAATGCCTGATAGTATAACCGCACGCCAAGCAGTCCAATACCGCCATTCTGAGGAGACAAGCTGAGAAGTGAAGCGTTAACCCAATGATGACCAGCCCACACGATATTGGTTTGGCACTGGGTGATTGCAAGAAGACGATAGACAGGTTGTTTGGACGCAAGCCAAGAGAACGTGCACGTGGATAACAAATATGTTCGAGTGATCTGGGCACGCTGGTACAGAGAAGTGCAGAACTGTGCTTGTCTCCAGTTGGCAGCCGTACGCAGCAGGCGGGGGTGCAGTGCATTCCACGTTATCGTCGAGGCTGTAGGAGGTTTGCCCAGGTGCACTCCTAGAAAACGCTGTGAGGATGTGGACCATTCGGCTCCCCATGGAGAGTCAGTTCGACTAGCCCACGACCCACACCACAAGTCAGTGCTTTTGACTCGTTTAGCGTGGCACTAGAACAAGAGGCATACCGAGCGTAGAGGTGGCGAAGTTTGCAGAATTGTGCATCTTGTCGAACACAAAAAGTCACGTCATCAGCATAGGCAACATAGGTGACACTATGATGGCGAGTGCTGGCGACCACTGGACTCAGAGAAGCATAGAAGGATCTGTGAACGGAGCGGAGAAAAGGTTCGATCGCAAGAGCAAAGAGCTGTCCGGAGAAGGGGCAGCCTTGCCGGACGCCGCGACGGAAAGGAATTGGCGCTGTGAAAAGGGTGGGCAACCTGACGTGGAAAGTGGCGTCCTGATAGAGGGAGAGGAGAACAGAAACAAAAGGAGGTGGAAACCCGAAACTATAAAGTGTAGACGAGAGGTAAGCGTGAGAAATATTATCAAAGGCGGATTGTTGATCGAGAGACAGCAGAGCAAGAGGTTCAGAGCGAGATCGAGCGAGATGGATTAGGTCACTGAGAAGTTGAATGTTATGCGAGATGGAGCGCCCTGGGACAGTGTAGGTCTGGTTAGAGGACAGGATGTGGGGGAGGATTGGATTAATACGGCGCGAGAGTAGTTTAGAATAAAGCTTGTAATCAAGATTCAGAAGTGAGATGGGACGCCAGTTCCCCAAGTCTAGGAGATCACCCTTCTTTGGGAAGAGGACTATATGGGCAATTGTGAAACTCCTCGGAAGGGTGGATAGGTGGAAAGCAGTGGAGAAAGCACTAAGCAGAAAAGGAAGGAGGGCTGGGAGGAAAGCTTTGTAGAAATAGAAAGGAAGTCCATCTGGGCCAGGTGCAGCCTTGGAGTTTAGAGAAGAAAACGTCTCGGAAATCTCTGTTAGCGTGGGAGGCCGGAGGAGAGAATCAGAAAAATAAGAGGGGACTTGAGGTAAAGCAGAGTGTAGACCAGATAAGGCAGTGCAGGAAGGAGGAGGAGTCTCACAAAACTTCGTTGTAAAATAGCTGCGGGCAACAGAGCAAAGAGTAACTGGGTCAGAGGATACCTCGCCAGAAGAGAGGCGGAGATGGCGAATTGAAGCAGAGGCATGACGCTTAGATTCAAGATTGGAAAGAAACTCGAAAGTGCAGGCATCGGGCGCGAGATGCTGTAATCTCAGCCGCCGAATGACCTGTTGCGTGAGTGGGACTAGGAGAGAATTCAGTTCAGCCTTTTACACAGCAAAAAGAGGGTCAGCCATATTTATAAGGGAAAGCATCGTACGGATGTGATCCAAACGCATCCTCTGTAGCGTCGTGATCGTAAAAGCCTGATTTCGCACATGAAGCAAGAGGCGATGTTTTACCTCCAGCCAGAAAGTCAGGGCACACGGCGCAGACTGCAGTTGCGTGCGCCATTCGGAGAGGAAATGGCGGACTGAAGAGCAAAAACCGGCGTCATCCAAAAGAGCGGCATCAAATGTCGACGGCCGGGATGTCCTGTGCATGAGTGTGGAACACTGTGAGAGTGATGGCGCAATGGTCGGACGACGCAGTGGGTTGGCAGCAGGATGCAGAGATTGCTGGAAGAAGTATGGGCGTGGTATAAAATCTGTCAAGTCTGGCCGTGGCCGGGTTTATTGCACCAGATGCACGCCAGGTATGGGAGGGTGTAGTCGGATATAAGTGTCGATGGACATCTATCAGTGAGAAATCAAAAACGATGGACTGTAGCTGCTGTACAAGGTCTGCACGATGTTCGCGTGAAGGCGGGGAACGATCAAGTTGAGGGTGTAGAGTACAATTAAAGTCGCCACCAACGAGAACTCGGTCGGTGGCAGGTATACCAGAGAGAGCACCGCGAAAGCACAGAAAAAGCTCCGACACATAAGTGGAGGTGTTTGGCACGTAGATGTTAAAGATATGAAACCTCTCCGTTTGAATAGTGAACGTGACTTGTTGTAAGAGATCACGACAGAGATTTTTTACAGAGAAGAGAGTCATCGTAGAGCGAAAAGTCGAGCGTACCCCGACAGCAATACCACCATATGATGAACAGCTGAATGCGTGGTGGAAAGCAAAATTCCATGATCGCCAGCGGGTAAACAAAGTGGTAGGATGACAGTTCGTCTCTTGTAAAAGTAGCACGTCCGCACTCAGTGGGGAAAGGTCCTCATAGGCTAAGGCGTTCGCAAGTGGTGTCGTAAAACCGCGACAATTAAGTGACGTGACCTTGAACTTTTAGGTCCGTCGGCGGATGTAAGATGTGCTGACTTGCAGTAGCGAGAACATGTAGGCGCTGGATAAAACCCAGACCCCACGGAATGTCATCGACGTTCCCCCGAAGAGTGTGCAAAAGAGAATCAAGTTGACTGAGAACCCGAGGTAGGGCAGCTTCATACTTTAGTAAAAAAGCACGGGCAGTGGCCGTGCTGGTGGGACTCACTAAATATTCAAGAAGATCTACGTAAGGCAGCGGCTCAGCGGGGAAAGCATTCTCTTGAAGGAGATTAGTGAAGTCCTCTAACGAGGGAGAAACATCCTCGGTCTCTGGTTCAGTCCAGGCTTGTACTTGAGAAGACGAAATGCCACGTCGAGAGAAGATTGCGCGAGTAACCGGGCGATTAGACCGCCTAGTGAACAAGTGCTGGGATGAGGACGTTTTAGACTTCTTCAACTTCTTCCGTGAGGAGACACTGCGTTTGCCAAAAATCGTGGAGGAACCAGCTGGTATAGAAGTTTCTGTGGTGGAAAGGGTTTCGGCTGCTGGATCTGCAGCGCCAACGGTAAACACCGACGACATAACAGCAGGTAAATCTGTAGGAGCAGAAAGTATACGCTGCGGGGGTGCCGTAGGAAGCGTGGGAAAATTCCGATCTGTAACTGAAAGTGAGTCTGCCAAAGACGTTTGTCGACCAACGTCTGCAGGCCGACGTCGGGAAGATCTGGGTCCTGCAACCTTCCATTCGTGTGGAGACGTTGACACAGCAGTGACAGGAGGGACAGAAGGTGCCACAGCACTTGGCACGGTTATGGAAACAGCACGAGTGCAATTGGCTCGCACATGACTCTCACTTTGACAAAGGGTGCAATGCTGAGAAGTGATGATCACGATACGACGTCGCTGTTGCCCACAGCGCACGTGAAGGACAGTTGGACAGGCCTGAAGATGAGTATCAGACGGAAAGAGCACACGAGCGGTGCGACGGAAGCCACGAATGGCTTTGTCTTCTGGGTCTCTGGGTGCCGCCGAGAGGGTTGTTATGGGACCGACTACTCGGCCGAACTTACTGAGTAACGTGCAAAGAATTGTATCAGATACCTCTGGCGGGACAGGGTAGAAAGTCACCTGCACGGGGCGGTGCGCGACTGGTTGTGGTAGTAGATGTACATCATTAATGGTCAGTCCTGCTGTCAAGACAAGGTCAGCATGTTCCTTTTTCTTGAAGTAAACCAGCACTGATCGTGGTTTTCGGGCAACATAATCTATTGCATCCGCCGGTGAAATGGATTTAGGAGCTCGGCTATAGAGCTGAAGCTTTGTATCCGACAGCGCATCAAAACATACTCCGAGTTCCATCGTTGATTGTAGTTGACGGCCGGCTGGTGAGTCTTCGGGAATATCTATCGTTGCTGTGGATCCCACGAAATTAAGATACGAATCGGGAAGGAGAGTATCAGACGATAGGAGTGACGTAGAGCCACTAGACATGGCAGTCGCATATGATGGAGGAACAGTACTTTTTTTAAATGTAGAGGGCGAAACTCCAGCTGTTATAGGGGAATCTGGCAGTTGAGATGAAGTGGTGGCCGTAGAAGCGACGTCACCCGACACCTCCATAGCATCCGCGACAGGGACAGAGAGTAGACCTGTAACGGCAGTACCCTCAGTGGGAAGGCAGGCCGTAGGCGCAGGCAAGGCGGAGGAACTCATGACGTCAGTAAGGCAGTTAGAGATCTCTGCGACCAACAAAGCTGTGTCAGCAGCTGGGTTGGAAGAAGAGGAGGAAGATGGCTTCTCTTCCAAGATAAGGGCGTGAGCTTCACCTTTATCTAATGCCGCCATGTCAACGGCGAGGCTTACCGAAGAACAAGACCAACTCGTTCGAAAAATATAACTAACGATAAAGAATAAAGTAATTCACTCACCACCTCGTGAGACAAACGAAACGAAAGCACTGATCTTCAACTGGAAGATGCACTCGAAAAGAAAAAGTACACCACTCGATTAACTACTCGAAAGCACGTAAAAGACAGAGCTCAAAAAACACACATCACATCACAATCTCATAGTACTCTAACTTAGACGGCAGACGGTTTTTGCAACGGGTCAGGGGACCGGTTGGTCAGAGCCCCCCATACACAAAATATTCGTAAGATCTACAGTTTTCAATTCAGAACCACCAAATCAGGTATCCTATCTCATAGTACTCTTACTTAGACGGTTGTCGGTTTTTGGAACTGGTCAAGGCCCGGGGAGTCAGAGCTCCCCCCCCTCCACATACAAAATTTTCGTAAAATCTAGTTTTCATTTCAGAACCATCAAATTTGGTATCATGAAACTCTAACTTAGACGCTAGACGGTTTTTGGAAGGGGTTGAAGCCCGCGGGGTCGCCCCTTCATAAAAAATTTCGTAAAATCTACAGTTTCCATCTTAGAACCACCAAATTTGGTATACTATCTTATGGTACTCTAATTTAGACGGCAGACCGTTTTTGGAACGGGTCAAGGCCCGGGGGTCAGAGCCCCCACATACAAAATTTTCTTAAAAACTACAGTTTTCAATTCAGAACCACCAAATCAGGTATCCTATCTCATAGTACTCTAACTTAGACGGTTGTCGGTTTTTGGAACGGGTTGGAGCCCGGGAATCCGACCCCCCCCCCCCCCCCCCCCCGAGTAAACACTTTTTCGTAAAATCTACAGTTTTCAATTTAGAACACCAAATTTGGTATACTATCTCATTGTACTCTAACTTAGACGCTAGACGGTTTTTGGAAGGGGTTGGAGCCCGCGGGGTCGGAGCCCCCACTCATAAAAAATTTCGTAAAATCAACAGTTTTCATCTCAGAACCACCAAATTTGGTATACTATCTTATGGTACCCTAACTTAGACGGCAGACCGTTTTTGGAACGGGTCAAGGCCCGGTGGGTCAGAGCCCCCACAAACAAAATTTTCTTAAAAACCACTGTTTTCAATTCAGAACCACCTAATCTGGTATACTATCTCATGGCACTCTAACTTAGACGCTAGACGGTTTTGGGAAGGGGTTGGAGCCCGGGGGTCAGACCCTTGCCGAATAAACACTTTTTCGTAAAATCTACAGTTTTCAATTTAGAACCACCAAATTTGGTATACTATCTCATGGTACTCTAACTTAGACGCTAGACGGGTTTTGGAAGGGGTTGGAGCCCCCCCCCTTAATTTTTTTTGTAAAATCTACATTTCAAAATTGCCTTTATTCTTCAGTAAAATAACATTTCTATGTACATGACAATGGAATTCTGCCAATAAATACAGCGGTATATACATCAGCTGGAAAGTTCCAGTGAAACGTAAAACAAAATATTGTTAAAATCATAAAAAAAATTATTTCGCCACGTAGGGCGAAGGAGAGGCAGACAATAAAGCACGAGCGATACAAACGAAAATGTTTACCTACAGTATTGTAGACAGGGCAAGACATGATTCTATACTATGCACAAATTCCAATTAAGCATTACTACCATACTAAAGATTAAACATTAGGTACTAATTCACAGAAATGCAACAGTGATGCTACATTCAAAATTTACAACATATGTACAGAAGTATTCAGTGACAAGGGGAAATAACGCTAAATGTACTCAGAAGGGCATCTTGTTACATTATATTATACACACAGTGACTAAGATTTTAAAAAAATATTCAACATAATGAAGGGGACATTGCGTGGGCAGTAAACTGTGCAGAAGGAAGAATTATATACAACATAAAACCCAACATTATCGAAGAGAACATGGGAAACATGGTGAGCTATCTTCAATGGCACATTAAAACAGAAAAATCACAAATAGCGAAGCACCAAAATTAATACGTAAAAACATGATTTGTTACAGTGAACGTGGGCGACAACAAAAATCCCACTTATAGGTTGAGATGTAACTGCAAATTGTGGATATGGAACCACCCAGCCGATTGGGCCCAAGTGGATTGAAAAACGCTATCGGTGTTTGTTGAGGCAGCACGAGAGTGCTCCATTTGGAGGCGAGTGGTTAACCGTGCTAGGAAGCGTCTCCGAATGATAGCACTTGCCTCCTGAGGAGGTGGAATAAGAGCGGGGAAGCGTTGTTGAAGATGGAAAGCATAGACAGTGAACTTCACAAGAAGAAAAATATAACGGCACACAGGAGGCAAGTGAGTAGGTGGATGCTTTGTTTGGAGTAGCCAAGCATATGCAAGAAATGGTAACGATCGAGCACAAATTCGATCAGCAAGACGAAATGCTGTGTTTAGGACTGGCAGGAGAACGGGGCAGAATAGGTATTGATGTTGGACGTCGCTGACTTCAGGGCAAAAGGAGCACTGCGGAGAGGTGAGAAGGGTCATGCGAAACAGTACTGATGGGGCGGGGAGACGAAGGTGAAGAAATTGCCAATGGACATTGAGTTCAAGAGGGGAGGAAAGGGGGAGGTAGATGCTGTCCAGATGGCGGGGAGAAGAGAAGGAGGAGCAGAATGAACAGAAAGTGGAAGTGCGGGAGGGGAAAGAAGAAGCCAATAAAGAGAAGAGGAGGAGAGAGAAGTAACTAGAACCGGGGAGCTACGAATGAGGAGAAAGAACGGTAGGGAAAGAGGAGCAGAGGGGACCGAGAAGAGACCATCAGGTGAAGCGAGGAGTGGAAAGAGGCTCCAAAGCGCTGTGCGAAGAAGAAGATATTCGTTAGCAAGAGTAATGGTTGGAGATAGAAACAGGGAAGAGAGAGGTCTCCAGGTTAGATCAGAAGTTACGAGAGAACGGACAGTTATCACACCAGAGCGGATCCAATGAGGAAAGTAAAAGTAAGGGAGGTTAGGAGGGTGAATAAGAGATGAGAAGAAGAGAGGTTCATCTAGGAGATCAAGAGTTGAAGAAGGAAATGAACGGAGAAGAGGAAGCGAACGAAAGAGAGAAAGGCCCTCTCGCAGGACAGGAGGGAGGTGGGACGGGAGAAGAGAGTATGCATCCATCTTCAGAAACAGTAGGAAGGTGAAAGATGGGTCACGGAAAGAAGCTAGAACATTCAAGGTAGTGGTAAGGGACGGAACAGTTGAAGTGGCAAGGCGAATGAAATGAATAATGCGATGAGTTTTATAAAGGAAAGCTGGATCAGGAAGCTGGATGCCACCCAAAGAGGCTGGCAGATGAAGCGTGGCAGGTTTAACCCAGTGATGTGAAGACCAGATGACGGAAGTTGAGAGGCGAGTGATGGTCATCATTTGTGACACGGGCACAACCGTCGACATCCAAGAGTATTCGCATAGAGAGATAAGTTGTCGACGAACAACGGCTGCTCGTTGACGGAACGATGTGAAAGGGCGGGCCTTACTCCAGTAGGCAGCAGTCCGTTGTATCCGGGGAAGAAGAGCAGTCCAGGTGGCAGATGCAGAAGCCAAGGGCAATCCGACATACGCACCGAGGATCTTCTGTGTAGTGGCTGTCCACTGCGCACCCCAAGGAGCATCAGTGCGGGCAGCCCATGCCCCGCACCATAAGCCAGTACTTTTAGTGGCATTCAGCGCTGCTCCAGATAATGCAACATACTGTTGATATACAGAATACAGGCGATCAAATTGAGATTCATCCCGGACGCAAAAGGTCACATCATCAGCATAGGCGGTGAAAATTATTCGATGATGACGAGTACTAGCCACTGTCGGCGGTAGGACATCCAGGAGTGATCTTCGGGCTGCTAACAGGAAAGGCTCAAAAGCGAGAGCGAATAGCTGGCCGGAGAGCGGACATCCTTGCCGGATGCCTCGCTTAAACGGAATTGGAGCGGTTAGAAATGTGGCCGCTCGAACATGGAAACTAGCTCCCTGATAAAGGGCCAAGAGTGCGGAAGAAAAGGTAGGAGGAAAGCCAAATTGTGAAAGGACAGCAGAGAGATAAAAATGAGAAACGTTATCAAAAGCGGACTTTTGATCCAGATTGAGGAAGGCAAGAGGTTCACAAAAAGAGCGAGCGAGGAAGTGAAGATGAAGGAGAAGAGAAACGTTAGTGGAAATAGTCCGACCAGGCACAGTGTATGTCTGGTCAGGAGAAATAACGAAAGAGAGAACAGAATTAAGGCGACGGGATAAGAGTTTTGTATAGAACTTATAGTCAGTGTTTAGGATGGAGATAGGGCGCCAGTTTCCAAGATCCAAGAGGTCACCCTTCTTAGGAAGGAGGATGGTGTGTGCCAAAGTAAAGTCGGGCGGTAACGCAGGAGAGGAAAAAGCAGACGAGAAACACGCAGACAGAAAAGGCAGAAGGCACGGTAGAAAAGCACGATAAAAGGACAGAGGAAGGCCGTCAGGTCCAGGAGCGGCATGAGGATTGAGAGTAGCGAACGCCTCGCGGAGTTCGCGAAGAGAGAAAGGAGAGAGTAAAGAAGTAGATAAAGTAGAGGGGACCTGAGGAAGAGAGGAGAGAAGAGGAGACGCTAATGAGGATGAAGACTGCGTTACCGCACTGTACTTGGCGATGAAATACTGTCTGGTGAAAGTGCATAGCTTCGATGGGTTCGAAGTGATGGAGAACCATCCTGGAGGCGAAGATGACGCAAAGATGTAGCAGAACGATGTTGAGATTCCAAGGCGGTTAAGTAATCGTGAGAATCAGCTGTAGGGGAGAGATGCAAGAAATGCATCCTGCAGGCTGCATCGGATGCGCGAGGAAGAAGCAAAGCATGGAGATCTGCCAGATAGCCGGGGTATTGCGGATCATCAAGAGAGAGCATCGACAAAAGAGCACGTAGATTCGCAATTTTCATATCGCTCTCATTCCGAGAGGCATGGGAGTAGCGCCGTACAAAAAGGACCAAGTCATGTTTGACACTGAGCCACAGTTGCATCGCGTCGGACGTAGTATCAAGAAGGGGCTGACGACTTCGGAGGAACTCACGCACAGCAACACAAAATTGTTGATCATCCAGGAGCGAGTCCGGAAAAGTCCATACTCGTTGAGTCCTTGAAGGTGAAGGCGAAACACACACCGACAGACTGACAATACTGTGGTCTGAAGCGGCGGAAGGATGATGGGCAGCAGCTGCGATCGACGGGAGAAGAGCAGTCGAAACATAAAATTTATCCAACCGTGCTGCCGTAGTGCTGCCATGGATGGAAGAGCGCCAGGTAAAAGAGATTTCCGACGGGTGTAGATGCCGGAACGCATCAACCAATTGAAAATCATCAACTAGCTGGGAAATCTGTAATACACGTTGTCTGCGGTATTCTCCAACGGTTGAATTGCGGTCAAGGGCCGGCAACAACGTACAATTGAAATCTCCGCCGATGAGAATGTATTCAGACGGTGGGATGCATGACAGCTCTGTACGGAGTGTGGAGAGAAGATCAGGTAACAGACGTTCATCACAGGGGACATATATGTTAAAAACATGATAGGTCACGTTTTCAATGCAAAAGACAGCGACCTGGAGGTTGTCCACATGTAAGGCACGAATCACTGGCGTCGAAATCAGAGGGAGTAGGCGGTGATGGATCCCAAGTGCAAGGCCACCATTCCGTCCAACTCGATAAGCATGGTGAAAATCGTAGGGCCAAGCCCGCCAACGAGAGAACAAAGTGGTAGCAGAGCAATTGGTCTCTTGGAGCAAGAGAAGATCTGCGTGTAGAGGCGCCAAGTCCTCATACACTAGAGCATTTCTAGGAGAAGCAGAGAACCCTCTGCAGTTAAGTGTGACCACCTTGAATCGGTAGGTCCTTCCCAGGTCGACACGCACGTGCGCTGGAATCTGTTATTTTCTTCGCTTGCTTCTTCATTCTGTCAACACTAAATTTGAGATCGGGATAGGAAAGCACAAGATTTCGATACACAGATATCACACTAGAAACTTGGGTTAGAACAGTAGGAAGATCAAGCAAATGACGTGCAACAAACTGATTAAAGAATCTAGGATGTTTATGAGAGCATAATACTTCATATATTTTATGAAGAGAAAGCGGACCTACCGGTATATCCTCCTTCGCTTCAGCTAGGTATCGGAGAAAAGAATCTAGGGAAAGCACTGGGGGTGGAGTCTTAGAACCTGGAATCACAGCAGGGTGTCGACTTGTTCGTGGCGAAGTACGACGTTGAGAGGAGGAGCGGGAAGATGAGTCAACAGAACGACCTCTTGCAGCACCGATGCGAGGAGGGAGCGGAGTCTGCGGAGCACTCCAGGACTCCCGTCGAGCAGGCTTGCTGGTAGTTGTAGGGTCAGAGTGATTGCCAGAAGTGTCACTAGCAGTAGGGCAGTCCATGTCAGTAACTGTACTTGGAGTGTCTTCATCCGAAGGAAGATGAAGGTCAGCAGTCAGGTCAGCTGGAGCTGCAAGGAACGTGGGCGGAGCTGTCGGTACCAGATGAGGAAAGTCCTCTGTAAACAATTGTGCAGTTTTCAATTAAGAACCATTAAGTATGGTATCATGAAACTCAAACTTAGACGCTAGACGGGGTTTGGAAGGGTTGGAGCCCGGGGGTGAGAGCCCCCCCCCCGTCACAAAAATTTCGTAAAATCTACAGTTTTCAATTTAGAACCACCAAATCTGGTATACTATCTCATGGTATTTTAACTTAGACGGTATACCGTTTTTGGATCGGGTAGTTAAGACCAGGGGGTCAGAGACCCCCCCCCATGATTTTTTTTCGTAAAATCTGCAGTTTTCAATTCAGAACCATCAAATATGATATCATGAAACTCTAACTTAGACGCTAGACGGTTTTTGGAAGGGGTTGGAGCCCCCGCCCCCCATAAAAATTTCGTAAAATCTACAGTTTTCAATTTAGAACTACCCGATTTGGTATACTATCTCATGGTATTCTAACTTCGACGGTAGACCGCTTTTGGAACGGGTCAAGGCCCGGGGGTCAGAGCCCCCTACATACAAAAATTTCTGAAAAACTACAGTTTTCAATTCAGAACCATCAGATCTGGTATACTATTTCATGGCACTCTAACTTAGACGCTAGACAATTTTGGAAGGGTTGCAGATTTGTTTGTGAAGGAGTAAGGACCCCTTTCATAAAAAAATCGCAAAATCTAGTTTTCAATTTAGAACCACCAAATTTGGTATACTATCTCATGGTACTTTAACTTAGACGGTCGACGGTTTTTGGGACGGGTCAAGGCTTTGGGGGTCGGAGCCACCCCCCCCCCCCCCGTCTACACACACAGACATACAACATTTTCTTTAAAAAACTACAGTTTTCAATTCAGAACCACCAAATTTGGTATCATGAAACTCTAACTTAGACGCTAGACGGTTCTTGGAAGGGGTTGGAACCCCGGGTTGAGAGCCCTCCCCTCCTCATAAAAATTTCGTAAAATCTACAGTTTTCAATTTAGGACAATCAGATTTGGTGTACTACTTATGGTTATCTAACTTAGACGGTAGACGGTTTTTAAAAGCGGTCGGGGCCCGGGTCAAGGTAGCCCCATGCAAAAATTTCGTAAAAAGTTCCGTTTTTACTCTTAAGAATACCCTATCTACGTTCTAAGGCGCTCTTTGGCCCTTTGAGGGCCTTGCACCATAAACCATCAACCAACCAACTAACCAACCTACGGTCTAAGTTAGGGACTGTAGATAACAATAAAGTGCAAAAATATGGGTTTAATGGTGTATTAAAAACACAAATCTATATAGTTTAGCTTTCACTGCCAACGAACGGCTTATCAGAAAGAAATATAATGTAATGTAAACAGAGAGTTCCAGATATTCAAAATTCAAAACGGTAAGAAAAAGATGATCAATGCCAATGTGAAGTCGTATGCATGCGACATCACATAGGTACATTGCATTTCTGTGTCGCGGGATTCACAGAAGCACACGCCAGATGTACGGCAGTTCTATAGATGTCTCCTAGAAGGTAAGTGTTCCCATCCCTTTTTCTTTCTTTTTTGTTTCGCAAAATTAAATTAACTAAATCAAAAAATTTAAAATAAGTTTACTGGAAAATTGCAGGAATATCTTTTTCATTCATTAACTTTCACCCGCTGAACTTGGTGAATCCACAAATAGTAATATGTACGTAGCAAATAACTGGTATCCCTGCTAGTACAAATTATATTAATGATTTATTTGCGTCCAGTTCAATATAGTATGTCCATAAGAGCGTTTGGGGCAGTATGAAAAATATATTTCAACGTGTGCCGCTACGGCGGCGGAGTGATCTAGGCGCTGGCTTCTGACCACTTGTCGAGAAGGATCCTAGTTCAAATCCCGGTGAATCATGGACGTTGTGCTTGACTTCTGGCACGGCTGTCCCCCTTCCCAGGAACCAGTGGCCCAAAATTGGGAACGTCCTACTGCTTATAGCCCACTGAATTGATCACGGTGGTCGTTAACCCCCCCCCCCCCAGAAAGATTGCGACGTGTCCATTGATATTTGTTGTGGACCGTACAAAAAGTATGTTTTTGATATCAACGTGTCCACTTCCATGTAGGCTGGCCATAAAATGTTAGGGGACCGTACAAAATTGCACTTTTGTTTTCACCTTGTCAGCGCTTCGGTATATGGTTGAAATATACGTATATATAGTTGGGCCATTTCAGCACGTAGTTTGGTTTATATAGAAAATCAAGATAATGTTACATTTTTACTCAGCTACAACACATTAATCCCAAAGGCTATTTCTTGAAATCTTTAATCCGCCGAGCTCATATTCACAACGTTAGCATAACATGTCAAGTTATTAATGTTGCAGTTTTACCCTGTCACAAAACTTTAGCTACAAGACCTTAGGCGTAAACTTTTTTAGGAATTTTTAGTCCGACGTATTCATAAGGTTTCGATAACATGCCAACGTTATGGTACTGCGTTTTGACTGAGGCACAAAAATTAATAAACAGGCCTTAAGCCTTTTTTATCAGTTTTCAATCAACCGTGCTCATATACATAAAATTTTCAGAGAAAGTCAAGTTTACTGTGTTGCGCATTTACTCGAGTACAAAACTATAAACAGCCATTAACTTTCACCCGCTGAACTTGGTGATTCCTCAATTCATCCATTAACAAGTCTTTTAAGTGATTGTATGCTATGGTCATATTGATAATGTTTGATGACAAGTCAGGTTAATGATGTTGCACTTATTAAAGACTTAAAAAGGTGTAGAGGCTAGTAATTATTATTTGAAGTCTAAGTAAAAGCTCATTTTTAACTTTACTCGTCATGAAATCCTTATGAATATGGCATTTATTTTATTTTGTACATTTTACAAAGCGTATGCTTTTTTTTTTTGGCATTTGTTTTATTTTGTGTTGTACTTGTTACATAGCGTTTCGCATTTTTGTAATGCTTGTGACTTGTGATTGCATTTTGAATTTTTATTTGTTTCACATTTTGGATTACTTTTTGACATTTCATGTTTTTGACATGCTATTTTGAAAATTTTGTCTTTTTTAATTTTGCGTTGTGTTTTACATTCTTGCATCTTCGGCGGAATTACATTCTTGAAAAATTCAAATACAAGTTTAGTAAAAGGTATAATTCAATTGGTGAGAAATACCAGCACATTTTAGTAAAGGGTAGAATTATATGAAATTCCACTTAAAAAGTCCAGCATCTTAACATTGTCTCTGTGCACCAAAGAAGTTCGAATTCCTTTCTATCTTGCCAGCGTTTCTCTTCTGGGTGGATTTGTTGGAATCTGTGCTATCACTCATTCGATTTTAGCCATAGTTGTTCTCTGCTCTTTCGCAATTTCACTGATTATTTCGTACAGTCACAATTTTTTCTCTCCCAGAATTGTATTCCAGCGTCTGTCTAATCTTTCAAGTTCGTTTTGTGTTCTGGGAAAGCCAAATAAATTGTTTTCACTTACTGACCACATTGTTGGCGGGAACAGCGGAGGGCTTCAGCACGGATTGTTTCTTCTGCTTCCACGAAATTTTCCAAGAACATAATTTTCCTCAAACCACTGAACTACAGAATCTGCATATTCTAGTAAAATTGATTTCACTTCTTCAAAAGCAGCTGGAATTTCATCAGATGAAAAAAATGCGAGTGCTTGCAAATGTCTGACTTTGAGAGCAAACTCACTGTTTTCTCCATATTCCGAGGCTATGCCAAAGGATGGATATTCCTCAGCACATTTTTTCCGAGATGAAACCAACAACATTTGTGTGTTCTGCTTCCAAATTCCAGCATTATAACGGTAGCTATTTCAAAATCTATTATTATGCGTATATTGTGGTGCAAGCTGAATATCATAGTCTGATGCATAGTCTTGTAAATCCTGCAAAAATACTGTATAATAGGATTATATTCCTTATCATCATTCATCATTGTCAACCATTATCAATCCACTGCTGGACGAAGGTCTCCCCAAGTTTCCTCCACAACGGTCTGTCTTGTGCCAGTCTCCTCCATGTCACTCCCGCATATTTACGAATTTCATCCACCCATCTCCCATGTGGTCTTTTTCTGGGTCTTTTCCTGTCCCTTGGAATCCAATCTAAAATTTCGGCTGTCCATCTATGGTCTGTCCTTCTGGCAGTATGTCCAGCCCATTGCCATTTCAGGGATTTAACTCTGATCATGATGTCTTCCACTCTCGTCATTTTTCGGATCCACGAGTTCCTCTTCTTATCTCTCCTGGTTATACCAAGCATGCACCTCTCCATGCTGCTTTGAGTTGTCTGCAGCCTTTGTATGTCTCTTTTAGTTAAGGTCCACGTCTCTGCACCATACGTAAGCACTGGAAGGATGCATTGATCAAACACTTTTCTTTTAAGACATAATGGCATATTGCTCTTAAAAATTATGCTATTTCTTCCAAAAGCTCTCCAGGCAAGTTTTGTACGCCGATTAATTTCTTCATCAATGTGACCCTCACTTGATATCTGCTGTCCAAGATAAACATATGTATCTGTTATCTCCAGTTTTTCTCCATCAATCGATAAATCTTCATTTCTTGTAAAAGCATTGAACATCACTTTTGTCTTCTGAAAGTTCATTTTTAATCCCACTTCTTTACTCTTGTCAGCAAGTTCCTGGATCATACTCTGCAGCTCTGATGGGGTAGTTGCAAAAATGACTACGTCATCAGCAAAACGAAGGTGGGTTAGATAATCTCCATTAATCTTTATCCCTTTGTTTTCCCAGTTCAGTGATTGAAAGACATTTTCCAATGTGGCATTAAAGAGCTTCGGAGATATGGTGTCACCTTGTCTCACTCCCTTTCCAATTTTTATGTGTGTTGTATTTTCAAACAGCCGAATCTTTGCACTTGCATTTTCATAGATGTTATTAATAATATTAATGTATGCATCTTCAATACCGCAGGATTTCAGAGCCGTGGTAACTGCTGATGGTTTCACCGAATCAAAGGCTTTTTCATAATCGATAAAAGCCATGCACAATGGAAGTTCATATTCCCTCGCTCTTTCAATTAGTTCTCTCAGTACGTGGATATGATCTATTGTGCTGTAGCCACTCCTGAATCCAGCTTGTTCTCTCGGTTGAGCCATGTCCAGTGTTACCTTCAAGCGGTGTGAAAGAACTTTAGTGAAGATTTTATAAACCACTGATAGGAGGCTGATAGGTCTGCAGTTCCTGAGATCCTCAATGTCACCTTTTTTATGTAGCAGGATCATTGTAGCGTTGTTCCAATCCTCAGGAATCTTCCCTTCATTAAGGCATCGAGTGAAAATTTGGGCGAGTACTGTTTCAATTTCTCCACTTGCTTCTTGTATGATGTCTATAGTAATTCCATCTTCTCCTGGAGCTTTCCCCGCTTCATGTTCTTGATTGCATCAGCAACTTCTGCTGGGAGGACTGGAAGAACTCTGGTACCTTTCATGATGTCTGGAGTACATGTATCATCCCTTTCATATAATTTGGAGTAGAAATCTTTCACTCTTGTCAAAATTTCGCCTCTATTTCTTGTTATAGAACCATCTTCTTTTCTCAGAGCCATAATCTGTTTTCTTCCCTTACTGAGATGTCCCTTTGCTATCTTAAGGCTTTGGTTGTTTTCAATTGCTTTCCTCACTAGCTCACAGTTGAATTTCCTTACGTCTTCAGTGATACTTTTTCGTGTTGTCTTGCACAGCTCTATATATTCCACTTTGGAAGTCACATCTTCTTTAGTTGTCCTCATCTCTCTTCTTTTTGCATCAACATTTTGGTTTTTCCTGATAATTTGTTCACATGCAATTTGTTCTTAGACCCAGCTAATTTTGTTGCTGTTTCCATTAGAGCTTTGGTTACTTTTCTGTTAACTTCCGAAATATCCACTTCTTCCGATGTTAGGACTTCTAAAGCAGAGAATCTGTTCTTCAGTTCCAACTTGAAAGTATTATGGTGTTTTTTAAGGTTGGTTATGTCAATACCTTTTGTTTGTCTTATGAGCTTGCCACGTTCCAGTTTAGTGTTGAGGTGCATCTTACATCTCACCAATCTATGGTCACTACCTGTGTTGAACTTGTTCAGCACACTGCAGTCTTCGATGACGAATTTTTTGTTACACATAATAAAATCAATTTCACTTGTCGTCCCAATTGGATGTCTCCATGTCCATTTCCTGTGTGGCTTTTTCTTGAAAAAGAAGTTCAAGATGAAAAATCCTTCTGCCTCTGCAAACTCAACGAGAGTATTTCCACGCTGGTTTCTGTTGCCGTGACCGAATTTACCTACTGAAGTTTCATTCTGTTGCCGTTGCCCTATTTTTGCATTGAAATCTCCCATAATTATCTTCGAGTGCTGCTTACCTTTATTATTTAGATGACGAATTTCCTCATAAAATTCTTCAATTTCTTCTTCAGGATGACTTGTGGTGGGTGCATAAGTTTGAATAATCTGAGCCTGGTATCTTCTCGATAGTTGGATAACGAGTCGTGCAGCTCTGTCAGAGGAACTTTCAACTTCTACCACTTTATCCTTCAGTTTCTTGTTTATTATAAATCCAACACCACTAGTTCTGCCAGTATCTGTCCCACGATAATAGAAGAGATGTCCACTTTTCAGTTCAATGAGATCTTCTCCTTTTCTCCTTACCTCACTTAGCCCGACGATGTCCCACTTGATCCTTTGTAGTTCCTCTTCCAATTCAAGAAGCCTTGAATCAGAAGATAGGGAGCGTCCGTTATAGGTAGCCAAGGTCAGCATCAAATGGCAGCCTAGTCCGGTCCTCCGGGGATTCTTAGCACCCTCTGCCTTCATGTCGCACTGGCCGCTGCCTTGGCCAGGTACATTCCAGCTGCCGGAGACTGAGGGCCAAGATTTAAGTTGTAGAGTCATTTTGGAGGTGTTTGGCCATAACTCACCACGCTGGCCAAGCGGGTTGGTGAGTGTGGGATAGCATTTCCTCTGATCCCGATGGTATAGTTATACCGCTATTGGCGGTCGTCAGAGCCCCTTTAGTGGGAACAGGATGCACCACGAGAAGGCGGGGTTGACATTTGTCAAGGAGAGGCTGTGATGTTACGCATCACCTGACCTTACATCCCATATTCCTTATACTTGCTGGAAAGTAACCCATAATCTAGTGAGACAAGTCTGTGTATCTCTGGATTCGTTTCAACCATAGCATGAATGGAACATAATTGGCTAAAAAGGGTTGGACAAGTTTCAAATGTCCCATCCATAATCCAGAGGGGTGCTTCTTTAAGCTTTCGTAAATTATTCTCTGTTAAAAATGAAATAATTCTTTGATGTCCAAATGCGCTATCTCTCCCAAGAAATTTTGCACCATCTTCTCCTGTAAATTTATTGGGGCATCGATCCGTTCTGAAGTCGTAGGCTCTGCAGGCATGTCTTCTCTTTTTTACAACTTGCCTTAGTGCATCCATATTAGGCATGTAAGCTGCATTTACTGTAGCCATTGACGTTGTCACGGTTTGAATAATTTGTGCAGGGGCTTCGTCCGTATTTCTCGCTCGTTCTTTTATTTGCGCTCTTGCAACAGCAACATCACTTTTCTCCAGTCTTGGAGCATGATTATGTGGTTTCTCATTGCGCATCCTGTGTTCATCTCCAATAAGAATAGTACTGGCAAAGCCAGTACAATTTCCATCATTTCTTTCAATACAGTGACAATACCGTAAATCACCTCGCACTCTGTTATGGCAAAATAAATACCCTTTCCATTTCAGCAAATCATTTTCTTTTTGTGAGATAACTATTTATGTTGCATTCTTCATCTGCATAGTGCCTTCGGAAAACAATGCACTTTCTCTTTCCAAAATATTTAGAATGATATATTTCCACTATTATCACTTGACAACGCACAACAAGGGTTTCAACGAGCACGTTCTCTGTTCTCCAGTCAACTACGAACTAATGAGCAACCATTCAATAAAACACTCAGAATACAGACAATCACGTGAAGCTTGTTCCTCCAGTTAGGGTTTAAGCGAAGTTCAAGATTTTCGTACCTGGGATCACAAGAAGTGGTTAATTTTAAGGATCGGCATCTTCTCTTTTGTTTTTCCAAAACGCAGAGGTGCATGCATTTTACAGCTGGGACGCTCCAGGCGGGGGATCAACAGATGCGAGGAGCCCGGGAGCCAGGTTCCGGAGGCGGCAGCAGGCGCGGACTGGGCAGCTGTACTCTCGGCCGGTAGGTGTCATGCTAATTCTCAAAAATAAATTCAAATTTTTTATGTTGCACCATGCGTATGAAAGAAAATTGCTATACTGAAAAGACAATTTGTTTACCCCGTAACATATTAAACGAAACCTACGTCCCTACGTACCAAATGATCTGTAAGCCAAACACAGTTTTTCATGCAACACCTTCCCCCGACTTTCTAAGTTCAGATCTATCTCGTTCGACTTATTTCCTGTACCGTCCCTCTCTTTCGCTAATTCCAGTTAATTGCCGTGAAATTGGTGTTTTACGTTGGGGTGTATTGCCGTCTGTCCTGAAGACTATAGTGAAAGCGGTGAACCCCAGGGGAAAAGTATTCCATCAAAAGCAACAGAAATCCAATGCGAGAGCAAAACTTTGTTCGTTGGCATTACATCCAAGCAATTTAGGCGAAGTAGGAAGTGTGTTTTTCTACTACGACACCAGAAGATTGTCGCGAATGCTCAGGCAATTACGATACAGATGTGTCCTTAAGACTTCTCTTTCAAGACGTCCAAAGGCCGGCACTAGGGGATGGGGAGGGATACAGTGCGGATGCTCTTTTTCGTTGCAGTTAGAAATTCTTAAGCTCATTCTTCCTTAAAACTTTGCCTGGTTACCAGTAAGTACTGTCTCATGCCTCAACCATTTCACAGATTTGTTGTTTTTGTTTTCATTCTTTGAGTTAACAGCCGGAAAATATCTGAACTGCGTTGTTTCAGTTGGAAATGTTTTTTTTTACTTCAGCAACAGGGCTTCACGTATAATTGCAAAATTCTTCGATAGAATAAACATACCTTACATAAAGAGTTTGCATGAGAAAATAGATTAATAATAAGGAAAATATTCTAAAACCAAAAAAAGAAATTGCGGAGCCGAAAAAGCTAGGTAGAGGAAACAAAAGGCTCTGAGAAAAAGTTCATATTTAAAGAAACCTGTAGTCGCTTAAAGAGTAAGTGGTATAACTCAATACAAAATCATGTGCTGTATTTGAAAAAAAAATTATAAGCAAGTAGGCATCGTGACTATCCACAGTTTCCCCTTTTCATCCTGTCGACATTACAACCACCACAGAAAAGAAAATAACAAAAACATAACAAAAACACCCATACAAAGTAAAATGCCCAAAACATAAAAAGAAGTAACCACACACAATGAAATGCCCAAAACATTAAAAAAACTGCAACCACACGAAACAAAATACCCAAAACATGGTAAGAAAGTCTGTTGAAAGCACAATGAAGGTATACGATAGGAGAAATATATGTCTTTAAAATTTAATACAAGTTTCAAAACTGAAATAAAAAGAAAGAAAAAAGAAATATTCCAAATTTCATTGTTACTTTAGATATTTTGACCTGTTGACATTTCGTAAATTGTACTTGCACTCGGTCAAAATATATTACTTACAAGGACTCTTTAGTAACTTTTAATCGCTGTGGTCGTATTTATAAGGTTTGCATAACAAATCAAGTTAATAATGTTGCGCTTTCACTTAGGCACCAAATGCTAATTATTGGCCGCTAGGCCTAGGCCTTTTAAATAATTTTTGATAAGCGTAACACTCTTAAATTGATTTGTCATGCAAACCTCATATAATCACAGTATTATAAAAATTACTATAAATGCATATGCCTAGGTCTCGGGCGTATCTATTAATGCTTTCTGCTCGAGTAACATTTAAACAGAATTCATTTTATTTTCTATGAAAACTACATAAATATCAGCTCGGAAGACTGAAAACTATCAAAAATCTCTAGGCCTAGGGTCTGCTTAATAGTTCCAACCTCATAAAAGCGCATTGCTAAAATCTTGGACTTCTATGAAAACATTATGAAAATTAGCACGGCACAGTGAAAATTGCTAAACAGGCCCAGTCCTAGGGCTTTCTAATTATTGTTTTGTACCTGACTAAAAGTGTAACATTATCTTTAGTTCTTACTAGCAGGGGTACCCGGTATTTCCCAATTAATACTACTATTTCTAAAATCACCAAGTTCAGCGGGTGAAAGTTAATGAATGAAAAAGCTATTTCCGTAAATTTCCAGGAAACTTATTTTAAATCATTTGATTTAGTTAATTTAATTATACGAAGCAAAAAAGAATTTACATTATTTACATTACATTGTATTTCTGCCTGATAAGGCAACCGTTGGTGGTGAAAGCTAACGTATATTAATTTGTGTTTTTAATACACCATGAACCGGATATTTTTTCACTTTATTGTTATATACGGCCTCTAACCTAGACCGTAGGTGGGGTAATGGAGTGCTGTATTGGGATGCAGTTCTTAAGAGTAAAAATTGCAATTTTTACGAAAATTTTGAATGGGCCCTTCACACCGGGCACCGACCCTTTTCGTCTGCGGTCTAAGTTACAATGCAATGAGGTAGTGTACTAAATTTGGTCGTTCTAAATTCGAAACTGTAGGTTTTACAAAAATTGGCATGGGGGGGGGGGGGCTCTGAACCCCTGGCTCCAACTGTTTCCAAAAACCGCCTGCATTCTCAGTTAGAGTACCATGACACATAGTATACCAAATTTGGTGGTTTTAAATTGAAAACTGTAGATTTTACGAAAAATTTTTATGGGGAGTGTCTGACCCGATCCCAAAACCGTCTACCATCTAAGTTAGAGTACCATGAGATAGTGATGTGATGTGTGTTTTTTGAGCTCTGTCTTTTACGTGCTTTCGAGTAGTTAATCGAGTGGTGTGCTTTTTCTTTTCGAGTGCATCTTCCAGTTGAAGATCAGTGCTTTCGTTTCGTTTGTCTCACGAGGTGGTGAGTGAATTACTTTATTCTTTATCGTTAGTTATATTTTTCGAACGAGTTGGTCTTATTCTTCGGTAAGCCTCGCCGTTGACATGGCGGCATTAGATAAGGGTGAAGCTCACGCCCTTATCTTGGAAGAGAAGCCATCTTCCTCCTCTTCTTCCAACCCAGCTGTTGACACAGCTTCGTTGGTCGCAGAGATCTCTAACTGCCTTACTGACGTCATGAGTTCCTCTGCCTTGCCTGCGCCTACGGCCTGCCTTCCCACTGAGGGTACTGCCGTTACAGGTCTACTCTCTGTCCCTGTCGCGGATGCTATGGAGGTGTCGGGTGACGTCGCTTCTACGGCCACCACTTCATCTCAACTGCCAGATTCCCCTATAACAGCTGGAGTTTCGCCCTCTACATCTAGTAAAAGTACTGTTCCTCCATCATATGCGACTGCCATGTCTAGTGGCTCTACGTCACTCCTATCGTCTGATACTCTCCTTCCCGATTCGTATCTTCATGTCGTGGGATCCACAGCAACGATAGATATTCCCGAAGACTCACCAGCCGGCCGTCAACTGCAATCAACGATGGACCTCGGCGTATGTTTTGATGCGCTGCCGGATACAAAGCTTCAGCTCTATAGCCGAGCTCTTAAATCCATTTTACCGGCGGATGCAATAGATTATGTTGCCCGAAAACCACGATCAGTGCTGGTTTACTTCAAGAAAAAGGAACATGCTGACCTTGTCTTGACAGCAGGACTGACCATTAATGATGTACATCTACTACCACAACCAGTCGCGCACCGCCCCGTGCAGGTGACTTTCTACCCTGTCCCGCCAGAGGTATCTGATACAATTTTTTGCACGTTACTCAGTAAGTTCGGCCGAGTAGTCGGTCCCATAACAACCCTCTCGGCGGCACCCAGAAACCCAGAAGACAAAGCCATTCGTGGCTTCCGTCGCACCGCTCGTGTGCTCTTTCCGTCTGATACTCATCTTCAGGCCTGTCCAACTGTCCTTCACGTGCGCTGTGGGCAACAGCGACGTCGTATCGAGATCATCACTTCTCAGCATTGCACCCTTTGTCAAAGTGAGAGTCATGTGCGAGCCAATTGCACTCGTGCTGTTTCCATAACCGTGCCAAGTGCTGTGGCACCTTCTGTCCCTCCTGTTACTGCTGTGTCAACGTCTCCACACGAGTGGAAGGTTGCAGGACCCAGATCTTCCCGACGTCGGCCTGCAGACGTTGGTCGACAAACGTCTTTGGCAGACTCACTTTCAGTTACAGATCGGAATTTTCCCACGCTTCCTACGGCACCCCCGCAGCGTATACTTTCTGCTCCTACAGATTTACCTGCTGTTATGTCGTCGGTGTTTACCGTTGGCGCTGCAGATCCAGCAGCCGAAACCCTTTCCAGCACAGAAACTTCTATACCAGCTGGTTCCTCCACGATTTTTGGCAAACGCAGTGTCTCCTCACGGAAGAAGTTGAAGAAGTCTAAAACGTCCTCATCCCAGCACTTGTTCACTAGGCGGTCTAATCGCCCGGTTACTCGCGCAATCTTCTCTCGACGTGGCATTTCGTCTTCTCAAGTACAAGCCTGGACTGAACCAGAGACGGAGGATGTTTCTACCTCGTTAGAGGACTTCACTTATCTCCTTCAAGAGAATGCTTTCCCCGCTGAGCCGCTGCCTTACGTAGATCTTCTTGAATATTTAGTGAGTCCCACCAGCACGGCCACTGCCCGTGCTTTTTTACTAAAGTATGAAGCTGCCCTACCTCGGGTTCTCAGTCAACTTGATTCTCTTTTGCACACTCTTCGGCGGAACGTCGATGACATTCCGTGGGGTCTGGGTTTTATCCAGCGCCTACATGTTCTCGCTACTGCAAGTCAACACATCTTACATCCGCCGACGGACCTAAAAGTTCAAGGTCACGTCACTTAATTGTCGCGGTTTTACGACACCACTTGCGAACGCCTTAGCCTATGAGGACCTTTCCCCACTGAGTGCGGACGTGCTACTTTTACAAGAGACGAACTGTCATCCTACCACTTTGTTTACCCGCTGGCGATCATGGAATTTTGCTTTCCACCACGCATTCAGCTGTTCATCATATGGTGGTATTGCTGTCGGGGTACGCTCGACTTTTCGCTCTACGATGACTCTCTTCTCTGTAAAAAATCTCTGTCGTGATCTCTTACAACAAGTCACGTTCACTATTCAAACGGAGAGGTTTCATATCTTTAACATCTACGTGCCAAACACCTCCACTTATGTGTCGGAGCTTTTTCTGTGCTTTCGCGGTGCTCTCTCTGGTATACCTGCCACCGGCCGAGTTCTCGTTGGTGGCGACTTTAATTGTACTCTACACCCTCAACTTGATCGTTCCCCGCCTTCACGCGAACATCGTGCAGACCTTGTACAGCAGCTACAGTCCCTCGTTTTTGATTTCTCACTGATAGATGTCCATCGACACTTATATCCGACTACACCCTCCCATACCTGGCGTGCATCTGGTGCAATAAACCCGGCCACGGCCAGACTTGACAGATTTTATACCACGCCCATACTTCTTCCAGCGATCTCTGCATCCTGCTGCCAACCCACTGCGTCGTCCGACCATTGCGCCATCACTCTCACAGTGTTCCACACTCATGCACAGCACAGGACAACCCGGCCGTGGACATTTGATGCCGCTCTTTTGGATGACGCCGATTTTTGCTCTTCAGTCCGCCATTTCCTCTCCGAATGGCGCACGCAACTGCAGTCTGCGCCGTGTGCCCTGACTTTCTGGCTGGAGGTAAAACATCGCCTCTTGCTTCATGTGCGAAATCAGGCTTTTACGATCACGACGCTACAGAGGATGCGTTTGGATCACATCCGTACGATGCTTTCCTTATAAATATGGCTGACCCTCTTTTTGCTGTGTATAAGGCTGAACTGAATTCTCTCCTAGTCCCACTCGCGCAACAGGTCATTCGGCGGCTGAGATTACAGCATCTCGCGCCCGATGCCTGCACTTATGAGTTTCTTTCCAATCTTGAATCTAAGCGTCATGCCTCTGCTTCAATTCGCCATCTCCGCCTCTCTACTGGCGAGGTATCCTCTGACCCAGTTACTCTTTGCTCTGTTGCCCGCAGCTATTTTACAAACGAAGTTTTGTGAGACTCCTCCTCCTTCCTGCACTGCCTTATCTGGTCTACACTCTGCTTTACCTCAAGTCCCCTCTTATTTTTCTGATTCTCTCCTCCGGCCTCCCACGCTAACAGAGATTTCCGAGACGTTTTCTTCTCTAAACTCCAAGGCTGCACCTGGCCCAGATGGACTTCCTTTCTGTTTCTACAAAGCTTTCCTCCCAGCCCTCCTTCCTTTTCTGCTTAGTGCTTTCTCCGCTGCTTTCCACCTATCCACCCTCCCGAGGAGTTTCACAATTGCCCATATAGTCCTCTTCCCAAAGAAGGGTGATCTCCTAGACTTGGGGAACTGGCGTCCCATCTCACTTCTGAATCTTGATTACAAGCTTTATTCTAAACTACTCTCGCGCAGTATTAATCCAATCCTCCCCCACATCCTGTCCTCTAACCAGACCTACACTGTCCCAGGGCGCTCCATCTCGCATAACATTCAACTTCTCAGTGACCTAATCCATCTCGCTCGATCTCGCTCTGAACCTCTTGCTCTGCTGTCTCTCGATCAACAATCCGCCTTTGATAATATTTCTCACGCTTACCTCTCGTCTACACTTTATAGTTTCGGGTTTCCACCTCCTTTTGTTTCTGTTCTCCTCTCCCTCTATCAGGACGCCACTTTCCATGTCAGGTTGCCCACCCTTCTCACAGCGCCAATTCCTTTCCGTCGCGGCGTCCGGCAAGGCTGCCCCTTGTCCGGACAGCTCTTTGCTCTTGCGATCGAACCTTTTCTCCGCTCCGTTCACAGATCCTTCTATGCTTCTCTGCCTCCAGTGGTCGCCAGCACTCGCCATCATATTGTCACCTATGTTGCCTATGCTGATGACGTGACTTTTTGTGTTCGACAAGATGCACAATTCTGCAAACTTCGCCACCTCTACGCTCGGTATGCCTCTTGTTCTAGTGCCACGCTAAACGAGTCAAAAAGCACTGGCTTGTGGTGTGGGTCGTGGGCTAGTCGAACCGACTCTCCATGGGGAGCCGAATGGTCCACATCCTCACAGCGTTTTCTAGGAGTGCACCTGGGCAAACCTCCTACAGCCTCGACGATAACGTGGAATGCACTGCACCACCGCCTGCTGCGTACGGCTGCCAACTGGAGACGAGCACAGTTCTGCACTTCTCTGTACCAGCGTGCCCAGATCACTCGAACATATTTGTTATCCATGTGCACGTTCTCTTGGCTTGCGTCCAAACAACCTGTCTATCGTCTTCTTGCAATCACCCAGTGCCAAACCAATATCGTGTGGGCTGGTCATCATTGGGTTAACGCTTCACTTCTCAGCTTGTCTCCTCAGAATGGCGGTATTGGACTGCTTGACGTGCGGTTATACTATCAGGCATTCCGAGTGTCTGCATTTCTTCGCCTTCTTGCTTCACCTGTTCTGCCTGCGGAGACAACCCGGGACGTCACTGTCTCCCCGCGTAATCCCCACCTTACTTTTCTTTCCTATCTATTAATGGATCACTGCCCCCTCCTTTCCAACTTACCTCCTGTCTATCGGCAGGCTATCACCTTGCTTCGCTCTTTCCCTCTGTCTCGCTCTCCACCAGCTACAACCTCCGAACTACTCTCAGAACCTTTATTTTTCTCCTCCGTCATTCATCCTCCGCACCTCCTCTGTTTTGTTTTCCCCACCTGGCTCCGCGCCGGAGTAGTCACAGTCCGAGACCTTGGCACCCCTGATTTTCTCTGGCGCTCCTTCTCCGACTTTCCTCCTGCTATTCGTGCTCTACCCCATGCTCTTCAGGTTCACACCTTTTTACTCTCATCCCTTATTTCTCTCTTTCCCGATCTTGCTTCCCCCGCCGGTCTCGTTCCCGTTCTATCCGCGTCTCTCTCCCTCCCCTTTTTCTTGTCGGCTCACGGTATAGATCTTCCGATTTTCTCCTTCTCCACATCCGCTCTTTACAGATTTCTCTCTCTCTACCGCTCTTCTACGCCTACACCTATCCCTGATATCCCGTCTTCCGCTCTCTCTGCTGTGTGGTCTGCCACCCTCTCTCCTCTATCTACACCCCCAGAGATCAACACCCACTGGTTCTTCTTACATAACCGTCTTCCCGTACCGTCAATCTTGCACCGGATGACCCTTCTTTCCTCCCCACTCTGCCCTTTCTGCGCCGGGGAGGCAGATGTGAGTCATGTCTATCAATATTGCACTATACTGCTACCAATGCTGAATCTTGCCTTTTCGATTGCACAAAGATCCTGTACAACTGATCTTTCCTTCAGTGCTTACCGAACGCTGTTGCTCAACCTTGTGCCTCCAATCAGACTCCCTGTAGTCTGCACCTACATTTTTGTGCTAGTGAAACACGTTATATACGTCTATCATCAACAGTGTCGTGCTCGGGAGGTGCCTCCTACGGTACTTCACGCAAGTGCCGCGTTGCTCAGTTTTTTTCGGGAATGTCTCCTTTCTCGATTACGCCTTGAGTACCACACCGCCGTTGCTCGACAAAGTGAACCAAGCTTATTCTCTACATGGTCCCCAGCGGCCCCATGGTTCGCTGGGACACCGACTTCATTGCATCTTACAGTTGGTGCTTGTATGACTATTTAACAGTTAACTCAGTGACTCTTTATCCGAACCTTCGTCACACCTGCTCATCAAGGTATGTCTTATCTCCACGAGATTCCTGAACATCTATTTCCATCTGAATGTCATGCAACTATAATGTCTCTTTGTTTCTACAGTCATCTGTACATATCCCATTTCTATGTCACAATTATCGGTCATTCTACTTTTGCTCGTCTCATGTACATGTACTTATCTTGTTTTCATAACGGTGCCGTTGCGTCTTCAAGTCAACCGAGCTTCTTCTCTCCATGGTCCCCAGAGGCCTTGGGGTTGTTGGGACTCCACCTTCGCTGCACAGTACAGTTAGTGCTCATAAGACTATATTATAACATTTTACTCTGTGCTGCTCTACCTGAACCCTTGCCATATCTACTCAGCCTAGTGTGTACGATCTCCTCAAGATTTGTTTACATCTAAATGTCATGTATATATTGTAAATAGGTATCTACTGTCATTTGTAAATAGTGCATTCATGTGTCACTGTTTTTTTTGAGACGTTTTTCTCTTGCTCGTCTCATGTACATTCCTTGAATAAATACTTTGTGAACACCATAAGATAGTATAACAACTTTGGTGGTTCTAAAATGAAAACTGTAGATTTTACGAATTTTTTTATGAGGGGGGGGGGCTCTGACCCCTCGGGCTTCAACCCCTACCAAAAACCGTCTAGCGTCTAAGTTAGAGTTTCATGATACCAAATTTGATGGTTCTGAAATGAAAACTAGATTTTACGAAAATTGTGTATGTATGGGGGGAGGGGGGGGGGGACTCTGACTTCCCGGTCCTTGACCCGTTCCAAAAACCGACAACCGTCTAAGTTAGAGTACTATGAGATAGGATACCTGATTTGGTAGTTCTGAATTGAAAACTGTAGTTTTTAAGAAAATTTTGTATGTGGGGGGCTCTGACCCCCGGGCCTTGACCCGTTCCAAAACCGGTCTGCCGTCTAAATTATAGTACCATAAGATAGTATAGCAAATTTGGTGGTTCTAAGATGAAAACTGTAGATTTTACGAAATTTTTTATGAGGGGAGGGGGCTCCGACCCCTACCAAAAACCGTCTAGCGTCTAAGTTAGAGTTTCATGATACCAAATTTGATGGTTCTGAAATGAAAACTAGATTTTACGAAAATTTTGTATGTAGGGGGGGCTCTGACTCTCCGGGCCTTGACCCGTTCCAAAAACCGACAACCGTCTAAGTTAGAATACCATGAGGTAATATACCAAATTTGGTAGTTCTAAATTGAAAACTATATTTTACGGGAATTCTGTTGGGAGGGGGTGCTAACCCCCTCTCCAACCGCTTCCCAAAACCGTCTACCGTCTAAGTTAAAATACCATGAGGTAATATACCAAATTTGGTAGTTCTAAATTGAAAACTATATTTTACGGGAATTCTGTTGGGGGGGATAACCCCCTCTCCAACCGCTTCCCAAAACCGTCTACAGTCTAAGTTAGAACACCACGAGATAATATACCAGATTTGGTGGATCTGAATTGAAAACTGTAGATTTTACGAAAATTTTGTGTATGGGGGGCTCTGTCCAACCGGGCTCTGCTCCGTTCCAAGAACCGTTTACCGTCTAATATTTTTAGTGCCAAAGAGAAACGTAATATTCCTATCCTGTCTGCGTGTATAAACTTTATAAATTTGATCAGAGAGCAAGACGTTCGAAATCGTACGTTTTCCTGCATTCGTTTTGTATGTAACCAAAATCTGTAAACGCGACGAATTGGCGTAGTCGACGAATTTGTCCGCGATGAATTGACGCGCGACGAACCGTCGTGTTCGACGAATTGACGCGCGACGAATTGATGCGCGACGAATTGACGCAGGCGACGAATTGACGTAGTCGACGAATTGACGCACGCGACGAATTGACGTGACACCACAAGAAATACACATATGGAGCCTGACGTGAATTCTGGAACTGGGGTGTATGTGATACCATTAGAATATCCAGATGGCTTGTCTCGATCATACATCGGAATGACCAAAAGATCCCTTACAATTAGGGGGAAATAACACATAAGGGACATTAAAGCAGGAAAAAACACAAACACCGCTTTGCAAAGAAGTAGCCCAATATGACGCCGTACCGATGTGGGAAAACATGAAAAGGATTGCTCGGTACACTGACTACAGAGGAACACTGACTAGAGAAAGCGTCGAAATATTCATGCACTCCAACCCTTGCAGCGAGAGCCCTTCCCTCGAACTCTCGGCTGCGTGAAAGATTCTACTGAAATAGAACATTAAGGGGAAAAGGAGAGAGAATGTCTGAAAGGTAGGTCGCGAGACACCACCTTCCGCGTGACGCAATATCCCTTAGACACGTAATACGAGTAGATACGCGCTCCGAAATTTCAAATTATCGTTGTTCTTGAAATATTCTTGTGTTCACTGGCCTTGAGAAAGCCTCCCGTTCGGAGTGTGAAAGCTCGGCACTTAGTCGTTGTATGTTTAATAAATTTTTACACCATTCAATACGGATTAAATATTTCAAGCTGTAATTTATAGCTTAAATTTATTAGAACAGAAGCTGTTTTAGAGCGCATGCTGTGAATTATGCATATTAGATAACTAACATTAAATCTTAAATTTACTTCCAATGTGTTTAGGATGCATATCTTTCTGTAAATCCACCATTAGATTGCGCTGAGTTCTAACGCCGAGCTCACCTGCTAAGACCCCTACATGACTCCCACACAACTTTCCAGTTTCAGCGCATCTTGTTGAGAAACAGCATGCTTCCTTGATGATACATTGTTTGTTCAGCTACACGAAGCTGCTGCAGGAAGTAAATAATGCCGGTTTACTGACGCAAGTGGGAAAGAGTCTCCTCTTGATTCTAAATGGGGTTCTGCATGCTACGAAGGAAGTAAGATTCGGTGAATAAAAAATTGGCCAACGCTAATAAAATAAAAATGAGCTTGACAGAGGTGTATATAGAATTTTTTTTTTTTTTTCGGGGAAGGGTGACAAAAAAGGCAAGTTTTTGAAGTTCACCAGAATAAAATAAAAATCAATAAAAAATAAAAGAAAAATCAAAGCATTAATTTCAAATGTAAATTGATGCATTTTATTAAATTCAAGCATTTTTCTAATATTAGTCGCATTTTAACCAAAACATGAAACACTTCCGACGAAGAAAGTTTCCTTGTATCGCTCTGTAAAACGCCCGAGGTTTTTGATATATTCATCATCATCATCATCATTGTCAACCATTATCAATCCACTGCTGGACGAAGGTCTCCCCAAGTTTCCTCCACAACGGTCTGTCTTGTGCCAGTCTCCTCCATGTCACTCCCGCATATTTACGAATTTCATCCACCCATCTCCCATGTGGTCTTTTTCTGGGTCTTTTCCTGTCCCTTGGAATCCAATCTAAAATTTCGGCTGTCCATCTATGGTCTGTCCTTCTGGCAGTATGTCCAGCCCATTGCCATTTCAGGGATTTAACTCTGATCATGATGTCTTCCACTCTCGTCATTTTTCGGATCCACGAGTTCCTCTTCTTATCTCTCCTGGTTATACCAAGCATGCACCTCTCCATGCTGCTTTGAGTTGTCTGCAGCCTTTGTATGTCTCTTTTAGTTAAGGTCCACGTCTCTGCACCATACGTAAGCACTGGAAGGATGCATTGATCAAACACTTTTCTTTTAAGACATAATGGCATATTGCTCTTGAAAATTATGCTGTTTCTTCCAAAAGCTCTCCAGGCAAGTTTTGTACGCCGATTAATTTCTTCATCAATGTGACCCTCATTTGATATCTGCTGTCCAAGATAAACATACGTATCTGTTACCTCCAGTTTTTCTCCATCAATCGATAAATCTTCATTTCTTGTAAAAGCATTGAACATCACTTTTGTCTTCTGAAAGTTCATTTTTAATCCCACTTCTTTACTCTTGTCAGCAAGTTCCTGGATCATACTCTGCAGCTCTGATGGGGTAGTTGCAAAAATGACTACGTCATCAGCAAAACGAAGGTGGGTTAGATAATCTCCATTAATCTTTATCCCTTTGTTTTCCCAGTTCAGTGATTGAAAGACATTTTCCAATGTGGCATTAAAGAGCTTCGGAGATATGGTGTCACCTTGTCTCACTCCCTTTCCATTTTATGTGTGTTGTATTTTCAAACAGCTGAATCTTTGCACTTGCATTTTCATAGATGTTATTAATAATATTAATGTATGCATCTTCAATACCGCAGGATTTCAGAGCCGTGGTAACTGCTGATGGTTTCACCGAATCAAAGGCTTTTTCATAATCGATAAAAGCCATGCACAATGGAAGTTCATATTCCCTCGCTCTTTCAATTAGTTCTCTCAGTACGTGGATATGATCTATTGTGCTGTAGCCACTCCTGAATCCAGCTTGTTCTCTCGGTTGAGCCATGTCCAGTGTTACCTTCAAGCGGTGTGAAAGAACTTTAGTGAAGATTTTATAAACCACTGATAGGAGGCTGATAGGTCTGTAGTTCCTGAGATCCTCAATGTCACCTTTTTTATGTAGCAGGATCATTGTAGCATTGTTCCAATCCTCAGGAATCTTCCCTTCATTAAGGCATCGAGTGAAAATTTGGGCGAGTACTGTTTCGATTTCTCCACTTGCTTCTTGTATGATGTCTACAGTAATTCCATCTCCTCCTGGAGCTTTCCCCCGCTTCATGTTCTTGATTGCATGTGCAACTTCTGCTGGGAGGACTGGAAGAACTCTGGTACTTGTACCTTTCATGATGTCTGGAGTACATGTATCATCCCTTTCATATAATTTGGAGTAGAAATCTTTCACTCTTGTCAAAATTTCGCCTCTATTTCTTGTTATAGAACCATCTTCTTTTCTCAGAGCCATAATCTGTTTTCTTCCCTTACTGAGATGTCCCTTTGCTATCTTTAGGCTTTGGTTGTTTTCAATTGCTTTCCTCACTAGCTCACAGTTGAATTTCCTTACGTCTTCAGTGATACTTTTTCTTACTGTCTTGCATAGCTCTATATATTCCACTTTGGAAGTCACATCTTCTTTAGTTGTCCTCATCTCTCTTCTTTTTTGCATCAACATTTTGGTTTTTCCTGATAATTTGTTCACATGCAACTTGTTCTTAGACCCAGCTAATTTTGTTGCTGTTTCCATAAGAGCTTTGGTTACTTTTCTGTTAACTTCAGAGATGTCCACTTCTTCCGATGTTAAGCCTTCTAAAGCAGAGAATCTGTTCTTCAGTTCCAACTTGAAAGTATTATGGTGTTTTTTAAGGTTGGTTATGTCAATACATTTTTTTTTTTTTTGATATATTAAGAACGGATATATACACTCATTGTCATAAACATCCGCGCACCAACAAGGAGGCGTCGGATTGAAATGGGATTTTAGTAGTGACATGGTACATACCAAGGACAGAAGTGATTACAATATCACAACAGTAGGACAATTTCCCGCGGACATACGGTGCACATTCCGGTCAGCGTTAGTACGGTGTCAGACCGCTTTGTGCCCGATTATGCGGTGGTATGGTCCGGCATGGAGTCAAAGAGATCCCGTATGTTATTCTGGGACAGACTGGTAAACACTTCTTGCAACTGACGCTCTAAATCACGAACACTGAGACATGAAGAAAGCTGTCGTCTCATCTTGCCCCCCACATGCTCGATGGGCGACAGATCAGGCGATCTGGCAGGCTTCGAAATCGTCGAAACATTACGTAGACAGTCCTGGGAAGCCCAAGCCATCTGCGAACGGGCATTATATTGTTGGAAAATGCATCCGAGCCGCCCCTCCAGAATAAGCAGCACAAGAGGGCCGCAGGATCTCCTGTACGTAGCGCTGGGCTGTCAATGTTCACTGCGAGGGAAGTCGGGCTGTCATACACGTAGGCTTCCAAGACCATCACGCCTGCAGTTTGGGATGTGTGCCGCTGTACAGTGAGGTTGGGATTATAGCGCTCACCTGCGGTCCTCCACACTTTGACACGGTGGACATCCGTTTCCATACAGGAGTTGGATTTGTCGTTGAACACTATACGTCGCGAGTCCGTAACATTCCACATTGCTCGCTGCTGACACCATTGCAATCGACGCCGACGATGGTCAGGTGTTAATGGCTGAAGACGTAAGACCCGTCGAGAGTGCAGATTCGCCTCTGCCAGACGTCTGGAAATGGTTCTGGCGGATACAGTACAGCCATCGCATGTCGCTGGATATTCGTTGCATCTGTGCATGCCGCTCTAACGATCCCACGGTCCTCTCTGCTGCTGGTGTGTCTGGGTCGCCCAGAGCCAGCTTGCTGTGCCTGGGTGTCTTCCGGTGACCATTGCTCCTAACACGATTGCATCGTACTGTCCGACGGGCCCAAATGGCTGCCGATCAGGCACGCCGGCCACCTTGCCTCTCCTATTCCGACGATACGGTCTCTTTCAAACTCTGTCAGTTACACGTACGCATATCTAGGGTACCTTCTTGGCATGTCTATCGCTCAAGGATCTCTTCTGACTCTTACCGTGCACTTCGGCACGAATGTGGAGTCCCTGCGCGGCGCCGTTTAAGCCCCAAGGACTGAGATTGCAGCGCCGGTCTTGGACGCGCGGTCATGCTTAGTCGTACGAAAATTTAATCATTTGCACGTCTGCCTTCCCCGTAGCTATTCGCCGAGTTTCGCATTAACCGCACGGTTTTTTCTTGGTGCGCGGATTTGTATGCCAATGAGTGTAGTATATCTGTTGACTACACTAAGCAAAGCTATGGAGATGTATAGGGAGGAAGAAGCAATAAAACAAAAGAACAAGCCCCCACCCCATTTGTTTAGTTTTACACCTCCCTTCCAGCTCAGTTTGTACTACAACAAGTGTTCTTAACATTTTTTGGCAATGACCTAAAGTCAACAAGACGACCAACTTCTCGACCTCTGGGTCTCTTTTAAAATTAAAACTACTAATGTAATAATATAAATAAGTGTAGTAATTATTAATTCCTGCTTTCCCAGTGACCGGAAGAAGCTACGATGGTGGTCCACGTTATGTCATCTCCAGGAATTCAGTTGCCTTTACACGTGTTAAACACGAAGGTTTAAAATTAAAAATTAAAAAAAATATGCATTCTTTAATTATCAAGGAGGTGGCCATCTTTTTTGAAATACTATCCACTGCAACGAATACATGTGCCCCAACGTTCCTCCCCCTTTTGGAATGTCTTCTGCAATTCTTCTTCTGAAATACTGTTGAAGAACAACTGCGCAGCTGAAATAATAAGTTGTTGATCAGTCTCAAATTGTCGCTCCGTAATGTCTTTTTTAAAATGGGGAGCAACCAGAAGTCACATGGTAACAAGTCCGGACTAAATGCAGGTTGGGCATCAACTTAATATTAATTTTCTCTAAATAAAAAACGTTAGAACTGATCACGTGCGGCGTTGCATTGGGTGGCAAGTGGAAAGAAATGGGGAACCCAATTTGAAAAAACCCGGTTCATGCCCAAACGCTTCGTTGAAATTCTGTGAATTGATGATTTTGAAATGTGAACCATATCTTCGATATCTCTAATTCACAGGTGTCTGTCTTTCCGTATAAAAACACCTATTGCATTGATTTTAATGTCTGTAACATTTATGATGAAGTAAATTTCCCCATCATCTTTTTCCACGCCGGGCATATAAACCTGGTCCCCTCACTCCGGAGTAAGTTGCTCTCCCAACTGAGCTACGCGGACATGTGCTTTCACTGCTATCTGCCTTTATCTCATGTGCGTCCTGCGGTGCAGGCACGTCACACAATCGTCTAAGGTCTTTCTCCATGCGTGATTAAAGCTGCAGACTCACGACCACCCATAAATTCCATTATGTTATCTTTAAGTTGTTGATTTTCCGAGACATTCTTCTTTTTTTTTTTTTTTTTTTTTTTGAGTGGAGTTTTAACGACCACTGTGAGCAACTCAATGGGCTATAAGCAGTCGCCCGTCCCTAATTTAGGGTCACTGGTTCCAGGGAAGGGAGAGAGCCAGTGCCGTAAGACAAACACAACATCCATGCCTCACCGGGATTCGAACCCGGACCCCGTTCGGAAGAATGATCAGAGACCATCGCTTAGACCACTGCGCCACCGGGGCGGCACACATTCTTCTTTATAAGCCTTTTGCAAAAGACGAAAAGTCTCTCCGACAGACTTCTTAAATCGACAGCAAAATTTAACGACGCATCTCTGTTCCTCTTTCACATCAGTTTTTTTTTTTTCGAAAAAACAGCGCGAGTTAGGGGGTTCACGACACAACGCTTATTGAACTGCACACTACCGACAACGCATGCGTAATAAACAGATGTAGCCGGTTGCTACGGTTTCTGCAACGACTACCATTTTTCGAGATTCGTGGTAACGTCGAATGCAGTATTGCACATTTTCTTTATGAAACATTTTCAGTTATTTTGGGTAAAGACGTGTATTAAGAAGGGATATACAGTATATTTTCCAACTACACTAAGCAAATCAGTGGAGATATACCGGGAGGAAAATACAATGAAACATAACAATAGCAAGCCATTTGTTTAATCTTACACCTCTCCTTTCGCTCACTTTTGAATGGAACACTGGTTTCAGATTACTATTTCCTCGCTGGCTAGACTCGTTTGTGAGCCGGCATCTGCGACATTATGCACATTTTCTAGCATACTGCACAAGAAGAGCAAATAGCATCTACATCAACTGAATTAACGTGAACAATTCACGTTAATTTAGTTGTTGTAGAAAATTTTTGCGGGTTCTGCCTGCTACTCCAGTTCGCTTCACTGTACACATATTTAATACATGAGCAACTTCGCTATCGAACTGAACTCAGGGCTACGCCTCTCTGAGATGATGAAGTGATAAGCAAAGAAATAAAAAAAATGGGAGAAAGAAACTCTTGCTGGAATTTTAAAGATTCCCTTTAATTTTTATATTTTCCTTACTCCAAAAGTATTTTAATCATGCTTCACTGACTAATCAATATTTTCATCACCTCAAAGAGGTATTGTCTTCAGAAGCTCCATCGCAGTGGTGAGAGAAGTAATAAGAATAAATTATAAAACCAGAGGCAATGTTCGTTGACACACAAACACAGCGCTTAGAATCACTTTACAACTGTTTCGAATACCTATTTGCTAGTACAAATCGTACCTTTATCAGGAGTCACTCCGACAAAATGATAGGCGACGAGGACGAGATTTCTAGGTGCCATTTATTCTTTATACAAAAATACACACATATACGAAGATACACACTCCCGCATAAAGTTTAGTACAATAAATCCCATAACTCCTTATTTAAGTCTCACTTAGAAACTTTAGTCTTGCCGCCCCGGTGGTTCAGTGGTCTAAGCGATGGCTTCTGATCATTTGTCCGAGATGGGTCAGGGTTCGAATCCGGTGAGGCATGAATGTTGTGTTTGCCTTACGGCACTGGCTCCATCCCTTCCCTGGAACCAGTGACCCTAAATTCGGAACGAGTGACTGCTAAACGATAAAAAAAAATACTGATGTCGTATGTGGGAACTGTGAATCTCTCCCAAAATTTGAAAGTATTGGTGAATTATATTTTTTTTTTGAATTTTTTTTTTGATTGGAGGTTTAACGACCACCGTGAGCGACTCAATGGGCTATTAGCAGTCGCCCGTCCCTAATTTAGAGTCACTGGTTACAGGGAAGGGAGAGAGCCAGTGCCGTAAGACAAACACAACATCCATGCCTGACCGGGATTCGAACCAGGACCCCTTACGGACGAATGATCAGAGGCCAGCGCCTTAGACCACTGCGCCACCGGGGCGGCTATATATATTTATTTTAAAAGTATATGTTCTAAAATGGCTTGTGAAATAAAAGTCGAGTCCAGATGTAAAGATGGACCATTACATTTGTGTGATTTGATCAAACAATCGCCATATTTGCCATCTCAGTTATGAACAATAGTTTACAAGGTAATCGAAATCAATGGATATTTTGGACTCACAGAAAAAGGGGTTATCATATAAAACATCTAAGACATAGTTTTATTTTAAACTTTAATTTGCCGCCCCGGTGGCGCATTGGTCTAAGCGATGATTTCTGATCATTCGTCCGACATGGGTCCGGGTCCGAATCTCGGTGAGGCATGGATGTTGTGTTTGGCTTTTGGCACTGGCTATCTCCCTTCCCTGGAACCAGTGGCCCTAAATTAGGGGCTGGCGACTGCTTATAGCCTATTGAGTTGCACACGGTGGTCGTTAAACCCCCAATCAGAAAAAAAGAGAGACTTTAATTAAGTTGCTGGAAATCGTTCTAAAAATGCGTGAACATCCTCTGAAAGTCGTGTCGCTGCCGCGCAGTAGTTTTGCTGTCGAGGATCGTGTCTGAAGCCGACGGCGCATGCGATTTAAGAAAAGCAATAATCAGTGGCTAACGAAGGCTACGATTTCTTTCTTTTATTATGCTTATCTTAATTTAGTTCATATTTCTGATTGAGATCTAAACCTCTTTCGGCTTCCGATATCAATCGTAATCTGTGAGACAGCAGCAAACGATAACCCCCGCTGCAAGCATCGCTCTAAATTGGTACAAGCTTCTGTCGCACGAGTGACGGCTTCTCGTACTGGTGTATCAGGAGGGAGAAATGCTGTAATGAATGAAGATAAGGAAATTGAGCAATTAACTTACACCTCGTAAGCCGAGAAATACGGTAAAGAAATGTGCAGCTAACAAAAATAATGCCCACATCTCAATGAACGTACGCATTCAGACACACACTGTCATAAAAATCCGCGCACCAAGAAAAAACCGCGTGGTAACCGCGAAACTCGGCGAATAGCTACGGCGATGGCAGACATGCAAATGATTAAAGTTTCGTGTGATTCCGCATGCCCGCGCATCCAAGACCGGCGATGCAATACTTGGGACTTATGAGGCGCCGCGCAGGGTACTCCACATGCGTGCCAATGTGCACGGTAAGAGTCGGGTGAGAATCCTGAGCGATAGACATGCCGAGGAGCCGCCGGAATATCAGTCGTGTTAAGATCACAAGTATTGAAAACAATATCAGATGAAAAATAGCGAAATAATCGATCTGATATATCGATTTTTTCAATAATGATATTTTATATTGAATATATCGGTCTCAGAAATATCAAATGAAATCAATATCGATGTTTTTGAAAATATCGCCCATTCATAGTGAAAGTGTCAAAACGACAAGTTACAGCGACAAGCCAAATCCACCGATCGTAGTTCAGTGGGGAGAATAACTGGATTCGGAACGAAGAGATCTGGGTTCGAATCCCACCACCAGGAGATTAGGCTGTTAAGGTATAATTGCGCCCAATCGTAAATTGAATACCCTGGCCGTGAAGTGAATAAAAAAATTGATTAAAAATGGATTTAGTAGAAAGAATGAATAAAAAATTCTTTCTACTACATCCTTCACGAACGGTTTGCGGGGTGACCGAAACCTGCGATTTCGTGCCGTCGCCATTCCCATGAGGAAATAAATCTGTGATGTACTACTGAGGTGCCGCCACAGTCGAAACGGTAAGTTTCAGCCTTAAGCCACATATAGTTTAGTTACGTCGAGAGAATAACCGGCTCCGTAGCGAGGAGACGTGGATTCGAATTCCCACCACCGGCAAAAAAAGAAAAACGCTCTTCCTTTTCATAGGTGTCTTTAATAAATTGCCACTTCAATGTGTCTGGCATATTGCTGTACTTTACGAATTAAAGAGGCAACGCGTATAATGTGAAAACGATCTGTTATACATGAATATCTCCCCAAATAAATTACTTTGATTGCAAAAATCAAAGTAATTTACGTGAAAATGCTTTTTCACGTAAATTACTTTGATTTTTGCACCTTTCTGAATTTTTTATTGCACGAGAGCCTTATAATTACTTCCTTTCCTAAAAAATATGTTAAAAGCTGACAGTGGTAGTAAGTAATAGGTTGTGAAAAACTGATGTACAATGTTTTTACAAGAAATGGAGATTTATTGATTGATGGGAAAAGCTGGAGATAACCAATACTTACATTTACCTTGGACAGGAGTAGTAGCGTATATTCGAGGCTAGTTAAGCTAGCTGCGTAGCCCAGAGAATGCACAAATAAAAAGGAATTAAATATACACAAATAAAAGTCAATTATCAACAGTATTAAAATGTGTCGATGTTTTCGCTGCGAAAAAACGCGAGCGGATTCGTTTCTTTGACTCAGTCTAGCGAGCGAAATCCAACGGCATAACGCAAGCAGCTCTTCCAGAGGCTTCGCAATTCTGATTTGTAAACCTTCAGTACGATCACCTGCTAGCGTTTCCATGACAACATGAATCCGCTGGTAGAAGAGATTGGGCCATTGCTTCGGGCAACGGTTCGCTCAGAAAAGAGAAGACTTAGACTATCTCAGTCACTCGCATACTCCCGCCCATAAGAGTGTTTCGCGAGAGTTGTTTCAGTTTTTGTGAAGTGTCAATGAATTAAAATCAGAGACATTATATCTTAAATTCGTGAATTTGCTGGATTCGAACTGTTTTGATAAATTTCTTGTAAGCTTCCCTGAATATCTATACTGTCAGAACTTAAAGAACTCTATGCTTCAAATTTTGATACAGCTCGACTAAAAAATGAACTGAAGGTGTTTTATTCCCATGGTGAATACACAAGCAAATCAGTAAGAGACATTACGTGTTACATAAAGTTGAATAAATTGGGCATAGTGTTTAGCGAGGTGTACAAATCAGCAGAACTCATATTAAACTTTCCATTAGCAACTGCAACTGCCGAAAGAAGTTTTTCTGCATTAAAAAAGAATCAAGGTATATCTTAGAGCTACGAAAGGACATGCACATTCGAAAAACTTGACGTTTTGTCAATAGAGAAAAATATTCTTTTTAAATATGAAAAAGTACTCGGAATAAACATTTTATGAAAACGTAACACTCAAGTTTACACAAAAGGAATGAAGAACAAGTAAAAAGTTCATGTACAAATAAAGTATTGAGAAGAAGAACGGAGTTCATGTACAAATAAGTGTACAAATCCTAATCCTCATAATTATTTGGTAACATGTTAGCAATGGCACGTACCTAAAATTTAGAAAAAAAAGTTACTTCTATTACTTAACAATTAAAAATTAAACTTCGCAACTTAAAATAAAAACAGCAGTGGGGGAGGGAGAGGGGACGGGTGAGATAGCCCATGTCTCGGACCCAAGATATGCCACTGGACAGCAAAGGTCACATTGATGAAGAAATTAATCGACGTATAAAACTTGGTTGAAGAGCTTTTGGAAGAAACAGTACAATTTTTAAAAGTGATTATGTCTTAAAAGAAAAGTGTTTAATCAACGCATCCTTCCAGTGCTTACGTATAGAGCAGAGAGGTGGATCTTAACTAAAAAGACTGAAGACAATTGAAAAAAGTATGGACAGATGTATGCTTGGAATAACCAGAAGAGATAAAAAGAGGAACTCATGCATAAGAAAAATATCAAGAGATAAAGACATCATGATCAGAGTATAAAGTCCCTGAAATATCAATGGGCTGGACATGTTGCCAGGAGAACGGACCACCGATGGACGACCGAAATTCTAGATCGGGTTCCAAGGGACACGAAATGACCCAAGAAAAAGACCACATGGGAGATGGGTGAATGAAATTCGAAAACATGCGGGAGTGACATGGAGGAGACTGGCGCAAGATAGACCGCTGTGGAGGATACTTGGGGAGACTTTCATTCAGCAGTGCATTGATAATGGCACACACACACACACACACACACACACACACACACACACACACACACACATACTGTGTATATATATATCATCATTATCATTGTCAACCATTATCAATCCACTGCTGGACGAAGGTCTCCCCAAGTTTCCTCCACAACGGTCTGTCTTGTTCCAGTCTCCTCCATGTCACTCCCGCATACTTTCGAATTTCATCTACCCATCTCCCATGTGGTCTTCTTCTGGGTCTTTTCCTGTCTCTTGGAATCCAATCTAAAATTTCGGCTGTCCATCGATGGTCTGTCCTTCTGGCAGTATGTCCAGCCCATTGCCATTTCAGGGATTTAACTCTGATCATGATGTCTTCCCCTCTTGTCATTTTTCGGATCCACGAGTTCCTCTTCTTATCTCTCCTGGTTACACCAAGCATGCACCTCTCCATGCTACTTTGAGTTGTCTGCAGCCTTTGTATGTCTCTTTCAGTAAAGGTCCACGTCTCTGCACCATACGTAAGCACTGGAAGGATGCATTGATCAAACACTTTTCTTTTAAGACATAATGGCATATTTCTCTTGAAAATTATGCTGTTTCTTCCAAAAGCTCTCCAGGCAAGTTTTGTGCGCCGATTAATTTCTTCATCAATGTGACCCTCACTTGATATCTGCTGTCCAAGATAAACGTACGTGTCGGTTATCTCCAGCTTTTCTCCATCAATCGATAAATCTTCATTTCTTGTAAAAGCATTGAACATCACTTTTGTCTTCTGAAAGTTCATTTTTAACCCCACTTCTTTACTCTTGTCAGCAAGTTCCTGGATCATACTCTGCAGCTCTGATGAGGTAGATGCAAAAATGACTACCTCATCAGGAAAACCATTTCCTATACCATCCCACACTCACCAACCCGCTTGGTAGCGTGGTGAGTTATGGCCAAACCCCTCCAAAATGACTCCACAACTTAAATCTTGACCCTCAGTCTCCGGCAGCTGGAATGTACCTGGCCAAGGCAGCGGCCAGTGCGACATGAAGGCAGAGGGTGCTAAGAATCCCCGGAAGACCGGCCTAGGCTGCCATCTGACGCTGACCTTGGCTACGTATAATGGACGCTCCCTGTCTTCTGATTCAAGGCTTCTTGAATTGGAAGAGGAACTACAAAGGATCAAGTGGGGCATCGTCGGGCTAAGTGAGGTAAAGAGAAAAGGAGAAGATCTCATTGAACTGAAAAGTGGACATCTCTTCTACTATCGTGGGACTGATACTGGCAGAACTAGTGGTGTTGGATTTATAATAAACAAAAAACTGAAGGATAAAGTTGTAGAAGTTGAAAGTTTCTCTGACAGAGCTGCACGACTCGTTATCCAACTGTCGAGAAGATACTAGGCTCAAATTATTCAAACTTATGCACCCACCACAAGTCATCCTGAAGGAGAAATTGAAGAATTTTATGAGGAAATTCGTCATATATATATCAGATTTTTGCTTTGCAATTTTACAAATACTAACTAATCTAGTGGGGTGTTTTGCAAGAATAAAGTAGAGATACACATGACGCAGAAAGCTGCTGTTCCTGTAACAGTAAATACATCTGAATCAATCAACCACGTACGCGTGGATGATCAAACATTGAGACACACATCACCTCATTGTCTTTACGAAATCCGCTGTGACGAAGACAAAAGCAAACACTCGGTACACGTGGAGATCTTGCGAATAAGGAGTGATTTGTACAGTCCCAGAAAAAAGTAATAAAACTTAGAGTGAATGAAAGGAAATAGGAAATTTGATGAATGATATGGATGCAGAATACATAACCGAAAATCTTACCTCACTGACAGGGAGTAAAGGGTAGAAAAGGACTATGGATTTTGTATAAAACTGACTTCTCATCCGCTTGTGACCTTTGAAACCAAGAGATAATGGAAGGGTCTTGCATATCGTTGGAAAGAAAACCATTCTAATACAGTATGTGTACATATACTTAGATGTGTGTGCCATTCATCGACATAATAAGATCTACATTCTTCATGTTTGGCAACTGATTTTCAAATCGTATGAAAAAAAGAGAGGAAAAAAAAGCAACAAATAAATGCAAAAGCACAATACTCTAGATCCTTTTTTCAAATTCTAGTACAAATTTTTCATATGTGGTGCTAATTTCATTCCGACTAACACAGCTAACGTAATTTTAGCACGTCTTTTGTAAAAAAAAAAAAAAAAAAAAAAAAAATGATCGTGCTTGAATTATCACTTTGTCCGTCTGTCTGTGAAATTATGTCCCAGCAACTATTAATCCGATTTGAAGAATTATTTTTTCATTAGGAATGTTGAAATGTGAGAATGATGATCCTTGAATTCCAGCTTCATTACGATGCACAAATTGGCCGCCAGAGATTATATTGAATTCAAAATACGTTTTATTTTATATATTTGCTTCTATATATACGATGGAAAGTTCCTTTTCCTTTCGACGTCCCTTATACCGAATACTATTTTAGGCGCAGTCTCTTTTACAAGAACTGCATAGATTTTCGGCTCGGGGGGCGTAAAGGTAAACTGCGTTTTCTCCGATATCTCAGTTTCTAAAAGTCCGATTTTAAACATTCCTCCTTCATCGGATACAGCTCCTGATGGGAAATGTTTTGCATATATTATCTAATTTTAGGTCAAGAAGGGTTAGGCTGCTAGGGGACGTAGGTGTTTATTTCTGCTGCTGATGTATTTGCAGCAAAATTTAAGCTTCTAGAAACTCGATTGAAAAATTATTTCGCAGATCCATACCACTCAACTCGGAAAACCTTTTCAGAATACTTTCTTCTTAATATAGTGCATAGCTGTTCCGTCAGGAGGGGGAGGGTATAGGTATCTGTTTTTTTTTTTTTTTCGACATGTCTGCTTCTAAGAGCGCGCGAGGTGGCGTGAAATTTTTGGCATATAATGCCAAATTTTTCTTATTGCACAAGTGTGCCATGGAGGACGTTAAGTTGTCGTTTGCGTTTACTTCTGCGGGACGAAGAACCCGATTGAAAAAAGTTCATTTACGATCAGATACTACTAACTATAAAAATTCATTGTGTGTATTTTCTTCTCAAAATAATGCACAATTTTGCCGCTAGAGGCAGAAAATTTCGAATTTGTTTTTATTAATATCTTTGCTTCTACATCCGCGATTTAAAACATTCTTTCAACACCGGGGGCCATTTACTTTGTGGAACATTTTAGGTTTATATTTGAGGAGTTTTAAAGTTCACAGATCTATCGGTAGATGATGTTCGTGTACTTCTGTTTGCAGCCGTTTCTCCGCTTCTAAGAACCCTATTGAGAAATCTTTATCTACTATGTACCATTGGCATCAATAAAGATAAGGAGCACTAACCTTTTTAAATAATGCACATATTTCAAGCTAGTGGATGTAAATTCAAAATCTTTTCTCGCTATCGCTGCTTCCGTTATTCTTTTTTCTTCTTCTTATCATAGCTTTTCCATGAAGAATATTTTTCGGCTATTTTCGACTTTTCCATTATGCAAAGTTCTTCTGCTAGAAGACGTAGACGTAGATTTATATTATACACGGTCGAGTCACATTATTGTGACCACCAGCTAATAAGCAGAGTAACCGCCGTGTGCAGCGCGGACAGCAGCTGGACGGGCTGGGAGTGACTCAGTAAGGTGCTGGAAGGTATTGACACGTATGAGGAGCGATGCTGACTATAGTGCATCTGACAGCTGCTGGAGAGTGTGTGCTGGAGGATCCATGGAGCGAACAACACGATTGAGGTGGTGTCACAGATCAAATGGGTTTAAATCTGGGAAATCAGAGGGCCAGGGAAATAAATACTTTGGCGTCTTCATTGTGCTCTTCCAACCATTCTTGGATATTTCTAGCTGTGTGACATTGTCGTACTGGAAGATCCCATCCGCCCCAGGGAAGACATGTAGGAGTTTACATGGATTACATGCATGTAGGAGTTTACATGTTCCGTAAGGATGGATTCATAACGAATTCGGTCCATAGTGCCTTCCACAGATAAGAGTGAGCACAGGAAATGCCACGGAAACATTCCTCACACCATAACGCTGCCACCTCCGGCTTGTGCTCTTAGAGCAATGGTTGAAAAGTGTTTTGTTCTCCCATGTTTCTCGCCTGATACGCCAACGTCCATCCGTTCGATGAAGCAGAAAACGTGACTCATCGGAGAAGGTAATCCTTTGCCAATCAGCAGAAGTCCAATTCCGATACCGCCGTTCAAATGTAAGCCATTTCTGCAGATGCATCTTCGTTAGCATAGGTGCAGTGACCATCCGTCTGCATCTTAGCCCCATACGCAGCAGAGTTTGTTGAAATGTCTTTTTGACACACTTCTTTTAGCCACCTGGTTCATTCGGCTAATGAGTTGTTCCTCTGTAGCGTATCGATCGGCCCTCACGCACCTTTGAAGCCAACGTTCACCTCTCATATCAATGGCACGTAGTGCTCCGCAGTTTGCACGTTGCTTATTCGCAATGGTGTTATTTCTCCAATCACGATGCGTTTTTACCACTGCAGCACGCGAACAGTTCACAAACTGCGCTGTTTCAGAAATAATGCCACCCTTGGTCTGAATAACGATAATAATCCCTTTTTGCAAATCTGATAAATCGCTCCTTTCATCCATGACAGTAACGAGTGATATGTTTTCAGAATGCCTACAGCACACCTAATATACCCTTCAAGCCAGCTCACGACACGTGCTTTCTTTCATTGGCTACGCGCTGTTGACGTCAAAAGTAGGAAGTGGTCACAAATGTGACTCGACTGTGTAATATCATCACCTATGAGCGCATGTACACGTGATATCCGTACCCAAGTGTATTTAACCACACCATTCACATGATCCTAATTACGAGCCGCAGATCGCCTAGTGGGCAACGTTCTACCTGCCATGGAGGAACTTCAGGTTCCATCCCGGGCAGGAGCGAACGCTCGAACCACTAAATATCCGCCGGACATCCGGTTATAAATATGGGCATCTTCCTCCCCTTTTCTACTTTGCTTCCGTGTAGCTCTTCAATCGGGCACTCTAGCCCAAATCTCCTAGCTTCCTATTTCTAAGGGCTCTTTACGACCTGGAGTCAGACACTTCCTTTCTAAAATCCTCTATATCTGATCTGAACTGATCTGCTACTAATCGGTGTCGCACGATTTGTCGAATAACGATTGGTCGACATAGCGATTGGTCGGCAGCACGATTGGTCGGCAGCACGATTGGTTGACATAACGCTCAATCGACCGTAACGACTAGTCGACAGTAACGACTGGTCGACAGAACGATTGGTCAAGATAACCATTGGTTCAGATGACTATTGTTTACATTCGCAGCGATACCTCTCAGAACGTACTGACCTCTCAAAACGTAACGTTCCTTTTTGGAAATAATATCTTTTAGAATTTAGTCCTCAGAACGTACAGCATTATAACATATTATTTCCAAATAGGCCCACGTGTCATCTTTTGTACTCTAAGTGAAATCTACTTATACAGAGGGCCTTCTCTGAGTAATGCCATATCCCTTTGTGTGTTCAAATATGTCTTCCCTGTAACGGAACTGTATAATTCTATAGACAATTTAATTAATACAATTTATACGTAATTTTATTAGATAAATTTTGAAACTGCGCGTAGTTAAATTGCTGAAAAATTGCTGAAAGATGTGTGGCAATCTTCTCGTGGGGCAATTTTCCGGTGGGGCAATTTACCGCCAAAGTGTTTGCACTTATTCGAATTTTTTTCCAAGTTCCGTTGGCCATTTTATGTCGACCAATGCCGACTAATCGTTATATCGGCCAGTCGTTACTGTCGACCAATCGTTTTGTCGATCAAACGTGCTGTCGACGAATCGTTACTGTCGACTAATCATTACTGTCGACCAATCGTTATGTCGACTAATCATTTCTGTCGACCAATCGTTATGTCGACCAATCGTTCCTGTCGGCCAATCGTGTGTCGGCCAGTCGGGTGTCGGCCAATCGTGTTTCGGCCAATCGCGGGTCGGCCAATCGTGTGTCGGCCAATCGTTATGTCGACCAACCGTTTGTCGACCAATCGTTACATACCCGCTACTAATCACATTTGAGGAAGGATCCGATGCGGACCTGAAATGTCTTATGTATTTTTAATATGTATATGAATTTAACTAAAGTTTTATATTAAATATTTTATCTTTCAAGATCGTGCTAAGACAGCAGTTGTCGTTTAATTTCTTCATCTCTGTCGTAAATTATTCTTTTCTGGCCGTAAGGTCACCTAACGTAGCTCAGTGTACAGTTAAAGGTTTTTGTGTGCTAGCTATCAGGTGTTTAAGACTTCGAAGGTACAGTGCTACGAGTTCAACTGACAGATAGTACCATAGTAATGTTCTAAGTGGGACATTTTAAGCAAAAAACATTACAACACACATTGCACTTACTGATATATGTATTTTTGTATTTGATGTATATCGATTTAACGTGGGAATAATATGGTTTCTCCTTTTGTAGATGAAAAAGCTGGTGTCCTATCCAAGAAATCTCGTACCGTATCACGAAAACTTTATAAAATGTCAAAGGCACTGGCATTGACCAGCAGACGAAGTAGAAGCCGGCAAGAGGAAACAAGGACAGATTTCCTGCTATTTCGTTCAAGAAATGACGATAATTGCAATAATCGACCGGACGGGATATTCCATGCATAAAGTGGTAGTCGCATTCTTGTCCGTCATTATTAATCACAAAATATCACTTTTTGTTTCTCTTAAATGTATATGGTTACATAATTTGCGAGAAATTTCACTTCAGAAAAGATTTTACGAAAGATTTGTGTCACCAAATCTAATGATAATATTATTTCTAATAAAGTGTAGCAATAAATATTTTTACATAAGCTTTTACCTTTGTTTCTTTTTCTTTTACTGCTGACTGCTATTAGATTTTAGTAATTGAAAACCACTACAAAATCATTAATATCTTCTAAACACAATCGAGAGAATGAATTATTTCACCGTGCTTTTTAATGAGAACACGCACAAGGGCTGTACCGAAAGTAATGAAAAACTGGGCATAACTTTTTTTTTACCGACAGAGGTCATTCAAATTGCACATGTTCGTTGATTAACTCTTCCTCTATACAAAGGTACAGCTCTACATAGTCTCCATCACAAGCGATGCATTTGCACAATCGTTGAACCCAACTCTCGAATCCCCTTTGAAAAAATTCAGGTGTGGACTGTCGTACCCACTTCTTCACAGCCACTTTCACCTCGACTGTGTCATCAAATCGTTGTCCCCGGATACTGTACTTCATTGGACCGAACAGGTGGATGTCGGAAGGCGCCAAATCTGGGCTGTACTGTCGATGGGGGACAACCGACCAACCTAATTAGCTGTTTCCCTGATTTGTTGGCAAAGAAACGTGTGGTCGCCCATTGTCATGGTGAATATGGTTCCTTTTCAGATTCTTATTTGGTCTCTTCCTCCTTAGGACTTCTCTAAGCTTCTTGAGTGTCTCAGTGTATCTCTTGCTGGCCGGCCACGCTCTAATAAATCAGAGAGAATGACACCCCTGTCACCCCCCCAAAAAAAACAGTCACTATGAGTGTCACTAGGTGTCGCTGGCGGCCTGGCATAGGAAGTATGAATTCTGCGGCGGTAACCATTAGGGAAGCATTGTGAGTTGACGAAGATTACTTTCCTTGTCATCGGCGTTAGCGCATTTCACTTAAACTGTTTGACGAAGATTACTTTCCTTGTCATCGGCGTTAGCGCAATTCACCTAAACTTTTTGACGATTACTTTCCTTGTCATCGGCGTTAGCGCATTTCACTTAAACATTTTGACGAAGATTACTTTCCTTGTCATCGGCGTTAGCGCATTTCACTTAAACTGTTTGACGAAGATTACTTTCCTTGTCATCGGCGTTAGCGCATTTCACTTAAACTGTTTGACGAAGATTACTTTCCTTGTCATCGGCGTTAGCGCATTTCACTTAAACTGTTTGACGAAGATTACTTTCCTTGTCATCGGCGTTAGCGCATTTCACCTAAACTTTTTGACGATTACTTTCCTTGTCATCGGCGTTAGTGCATTTCACTTAAACTTTTTGACGAAGATTTCATTCCTTGTCATCGGCGTTAGCGCATTTCACTTAAACTGTTTGACGAAGATTACTTTCCTTGTCATCGGCGTTAGCGCATTTCACCTAAACTTTTTGACGATTACTTTCCTTGTCACGGCGTTAGCGCATTTCACTTAAACATTTTGACGAAGATTACTTTCCTTGTCATCGGCGTTAGCGCATTTCACTTAAACTTTTTGACGAAGATTACTTTCCTTGTCATCGGCGTTAGCGCATTTCACTTAAACTGTTTGACGAAGATTACTTTCCTTGTCATCGGCGTTAGCGCATTTCACTTAAACTGTTTGACGAAGATTACTTTCCTTGTCATCGGCGTTAGCGCATTTCACTTAAACATTTTGACGAAGATTACTTTCCTTGTCATCGGCGTTAGCGCATTTCACTTAAACATTTTGACGAAGATTACTTTCCTTGTCATCGGCTTTAGCGGATTTCACTTAAACATTTTGACGAAGATTATTTTCCTTGTCATCGGCGTTAGCGCATTTCACTTAAACTTTTTCATCACTTATTTTAAGAAAAAAAAATAGTGACTTGCTGTGTTCCATTATGCAAGTCGTTACAATCTCGTTGTTTCGTAATAAATATTTAGTGCAAAACGACCAGAGTCCTTCGAAAAAGAATGTGCCAAATAATATATATAACGTCACATATCTGTAACTCTCGCGAGTCATACCTCAATTTATCTTACAAAATTATTAAGGCAGTAGAAAAACTACCAAAAATCCAAGTTTTGTGTTTTCATTGAGAGATGTGTACATCTATGGACTTCAATGATCAGTGAAATAAAAATTCGCTATTGCGATAATAATGAGGCAAAATTAAATAGCTATCTATTTTTTATACACTGCTGGCCACCCAAAATACAACACCAAGAAGGAAGCATCTGATTGGAATGAAATTCGCAGCATGCGTCGCCCGCGAGAGGACATGCAAACGATTAGCATTGCAGGGCATATGCAAATCATGTGCGCCTGGCACGCCACCAAGAAGCACCACAGAAGGCAGGGTGTAAGTAGTGGGAGTGTGTTGTGCTGCCGAACCTGTGCGTGGGAAGCTTCCTGATGCCTCGTCACAGAATACGGCAGTCATTCCAGCAGGTTTCGGAGTTCGACAGAGAACGCATAGTAACTTATCGCGACAGCAGTTTATCGTACCATGACATCGGCGTCCGTGTGGGACGACATCCAGCCACAGTGAGGCGAGTATGGATTCGGCGGGTGCAGGAGGGACGGGCGGACCGATGTGAGCGATTGCCGCAGCCGCGGTACACCACCGAACGAGAGCACCGGCATGCTGTGCGGCGGGCATTGACGGCTCCCACCGCCACATCACAAATGTCAGCGAAGGAATTAGGTTGTGTTGCGGACCAACCTGTGTCAGCACGTACCGTTCGACGTCGTTTGCAGGAACGGGAACTTGTCGCACGGTGTCCATTGCTGCGATTACCTTTGACGTTACACCACCGGCAAGTGCAGCGGCAGTGGGCCGTTGAACGCCGCGCATGGACTACGGAATGGCACGACATTGTCTTCTCCGACGAATCCCGCTTCTGCCTGCAGCACCACGATGCTCGGATTCGTGTGTGGCGGCACCGCAGCGAGAGACTGTAGGACGCCTGCATTATACATCGCCGTACCGGTCCGTCGCTTGGCGCTTTGGTTTGGAGCGCAATTGGATATGAAGCCCGCACCCCTCTGGTACGCATCGCCGGTACACTCAATAACCACCGCTACATCTCGGATGTTTTGGAGTCTGTAGTCCTCCTTTACCTGTAGGACCTGCCAGCGGCCACGTTTTAACAGTATAATGCGCGCCTGCACGTGGCACGCATCGTGCAACAGTTCTTCACGACCCACCAGGTGTCACTGCTGCCGTTGTCCGTCTGTTCTCCCGATATGTCGCCCATCAAGCACGTCTGGTCGCTGATCGGCAACCGAGTGGCCCGGCAAGCACCACCCGAGGCCACGCCTGATGTAATGTGGCAACGTGTGGAAGCAGCCTGGACCGACATACCCCAAGCCCACATCCAAAGCCTCTTTCCTTCGATGCCGCGGCGAGTATCGGCCGTTATTGCCAGCCATGGGGGCCACACGAACTATTGACGTCTGAGTGTTCCGCAAGTAGCACGGGCCTGTAAGCTCAATCGTTTCATCTTTGCATCTGTTGCTATGTGTCCAGTAAATCTGGCTTTGCTATCTCGTGTCCTTCTTGGTGTTGCATTTTGGGTGGCCAGCAGTGTATTTATTTCGTACTGTGTGTCTCTTATATCAATTCACTATTGATTAAAGGGTGGGTTTATTTAATTTTAAACGACATATTCGTTGGAAAAAACCACATCTGCTATCACCGTTGTTTACATTTTTGTTGCGGTTTGTACTGCCATCTAGCGGTCAGAACTTTCAACAGTGCGGACACATTTTCTCGTAGAGATCTCCCTAACGGGCAGGTCATATATATTACGCGAGTCTCTCCCTGATGCAAGGAGGAACCGGAACCAGCCGTCAGATGGCGTGCAGCGTTTGCAAATCATGTAAGGCAGATATCCCACTACGTTTGGGGCACTGATTTTGAAAAAAATGCGAGAGTGGATAATTATTTTTTTTAGGAAGGCTAACTCGCAAAAACACATAAACGTTGAAATAAAATGATACCAATATAAATTTTCAAGAAATTGGGAAATTAGTGAAAGAATTTAGGGAAATATGTCTTTTACGGTAAACGCTCTAAATAAAAAAGTTACAGATATATGATGAGATTGTCTGCATTAGTATATGCACATGACTATTATCTATGCAATGAACTAAAAGGTAAGTGATGTTCCTAAACACTGCTAAGATACACTCATTCCTACATGCATTTGTATGAATTTTCGACAAATTTCTTCACTATGTTGAATGTAAACAGCTATAACCTAACTTTGAACTAACAAACAGCAAAACTTTTAGTTCATTGCATGTGCAACTTTGTAAGAAAGAAGTACACCAAGTTTCATCAATTTATTTACATACCTTTTGCAATTATCAGATTTTTTGTAAAGAGTTTGGGACGAAAATCTCATCCTGCAAAAAACGCGCTTAAAGTTTAAAAGACACAGTTTTGATGGGATAAAAAGTATGCTTATGTTTGCCACCCTCGCAAACATAAATTCCATCACATAATTGCACCCAAAGTAGACCAGATCCGTAAAAGCTTGTACTCGTTTAACCTATTTATTTCCTAACTTCGAGCCTTCCAAGTGTCACTTCCAGTTTGTTTGACACCTTGGTTTAGATGTTCCGATTGCAATAACCCTGTATCTATTCGTCGTAGACAAGAAACAAAGGCAGTTTTGGAATCCTAACGAATGGGGCTTTAAAATGAACGCATTTTTTACAAAATGGGAAATTTGGCCCAAAATGACCTTTTCAATGTAGTGGGATACATTTTAAAAGAACATGAACTCGGGGACAGTATGCAGTTTTGCATGAAAATCAGAAAAAAGACGTAAACTAACAGAGTTGGAAAAGCAATTATTGTTGGCTACCAACCGTTGGGTGGTGGCATTACGTAAACGGCCGGCATTGCGGGCTTTTCGGGTGGTATTGTTGTTAAAGGGTTCCAGGAATGGAATAAAAACTGGCAAGACTTGCAGTAATCGGGGTAATATTGGAAGCCCAAGAAGCACCGACAATCGTGGGCTATCCCGACGAGAACGATCTAACAGACGAACCACAGTGGAACAACTAGCCAGAGCATATAATACAGGCACATCGAGCATTGACGACTGTCGGAAACGACGGCTACCCCGACTAGTAAGATCCAACAGACGGGCCACAGCGGAACAGCTGGACAGAGTATTTAATGCAGGCACATCCTGGAGCGTACCCTTGACCACAGTCCAACAAACTCTGCTCACTATCAGTCTCCGGAGCCGCCGTCCACTCAAGCTACCCATGCTGACGACCAGAATAGAGATTTACGGCGGGGATTATTGCATCGGAAAAGAGGTATTGAACTATCGAACAGTGGAAGAAAGGGTGTCACGTCAATTCGTAGCCAGCGTCAATTCGTCGACCACGACGATTCGTCGAGCGTCAATTCGTCGCGGACAAATTCGTCGTCGACTACGTCAATTCGTCGCGTTTACAAATTTTGGTTAGATACAAAACGAATGCAGGAAAGCGCACACTTTCGGAAGTCTTCCGTCGTGATCATATTTATAAGGTTCGCACACACAGACGGGTGTGGTACAAAATGTGGACAATCAAAATATCGACACCAAAATGTCGACAGGGTCAAAATGTTGACAGTTAAAACGTCGACAATTTCGAAATGCCGACAATCAAAATGTCGACAGACAAAATGTTAACACGGTCATAAAGTCGACAGGGTCAAAATGTCGACAATCAAAATGTCGACAATCAAAATGCCGACACTCAAAATATCGACAGTCAAAATCTCGACAGGGTCAAAATGTCGACAACAAAAACATAGACAGTCAAAATGTCGACACTCAAAATGTTGACAATCAAATTGTCGACAACAAAAACATAGACAGTCAAAATGTCGACAGGGTTCAGAAAATGTCCGCATTGTACTCTACCTCAGACCGTAGAAGGTTTTTGGAACGGGTAAGGGCCCGGGCGATCAGCCCCCCCCCCGACTACAAAGTTTTCGCAAAATCTACAGTTTTCAATTTAGTACCACTAAATTTGGTATACTATCTCATGGCATTCTAACTTATACTGTAAACAGTTTTTGGAAAGGGTCCGAGCCCGAGGTTCAGAGCCCCCCCCCCCCCATACAAAGTTTTCGTGAAATCTACAGTTTTTGATTTAGAACCACTAAGTTTAGTATACTATATCATGGTACTCTAACTTAGACGGTAGACGGTTTTTGGAACGGGTCGGGACCCGTGGAGTCAAAGTCCCCCACATACAAAATGTTCGTAAAATCTACAGTTTTCAAATCAGAACCACCAAATTTGGTATCAATAAACTCTAACTTAGACGGTAGAAGGTTTTTGGAAGGGGTTGGAAACCGGGGAGTCAGAGCCCTCCTCATAAAAAAAATTCGTAAAATCTAGTTTTCAATTTAGAACCTCATGATACCCTAACTTAGACGGTAGATGGTTTTTAGAACGGGTCGGGGCCCGGGGGGGGGGGTCAGAGCCCCCATATAAAATGTTTCTAAAATTTATAGTTTTCAATTTAGAACCACCAAATTGGGTATACTATCTCACAAAACTCTAACTTAGACTGTAGACGGTTTTTTGGAATGTGATGGAGTCCGGGGATCAGAGCTCCCCATACAAAATTTTCGTAAAATCTACAGTTTTCAATTTAGAACCACCAAATTTGGAGTACCATTCATGGTACTCTAACTTAGACGGTTTTTGGAACGGGTCGGGGCACGGGGTTCAGAGCACCCCCTCCCCATACAAAATTTTCGTAAAATCTACAGCTTTCAATTTAGAACCCCCAAACTTGGTATACTATCTCATGAAACTCTAACTTAAACTGTAGACGGTTTTGGAAGGGGTTGGAGCCCCCCTCCCCTCCCACACAAAATTCTCGTAAAATCTACAGTTTTCAATTCAGAACCACCAAATTTGGTATACTATCTCATGGTACTCTAACTTAAATCGTAGACGGTTTCTGGAAAGGGTCGGGGCCCGGTGTCTATGGGCCCCCATACAAAATTTTCCTAAAATCTACAGTTTCCAATTTAGAACGACCAAATTTGGTATACTACCCCATTGTATTCTAACTTAGACCGCAGATGGATAGGGTAGGTGCCCGGTATGAAGCGGCCCCATTCAAAATTTAGGTAAAAACTACATTTTTTACTCTTACTAACTGCATCCTAATACAGCACTCCAATACCCCACCTACAGTCTAAGTTAGAGGCCGTAGATAATAATAAAGTGCAAAAATATCCGGTTAATGGTGTAATAACAACACAAATGAATAAACTTTAGCTTTCACCACCAACAGGTGCCCTATCAGGCAGAAATACAATGCAATGTAAATAATGTAAATTATTTTTTTTCGTATAATTAAATTAACTAAATAAAAAAATTTAAAATAAGTTTACTGGAAATTTAAGGAAATACCTTTTTCATTCATTAACTTTCACCCGCTGAACTTGGTAATTCCTCAAATAGTAATATTTACCCGGGAAATATCGGGTACCCCTGATAGTAGGAACTAAAGATAATGTTACACTTTTAGTCAGGTATAAAACAATAACTATAAAGCCCTAGGCCTGGACCTTTTTAGAAATTTTCAGTCCGCCGTGCTAATTTTCATAAGGTTTGCATAGAAGTTCAAGATTTTAGCAATGCGCTTTATTGAGGTTGAAACTATTAAGCTCACCCTAGGCTTAGAGCTTTTTGATAGTTTTCAGTCCTCCGAGCTGATATTTATATAGTTTTCATAGAAAATCAAATTCATTCTGTTGAAATATTACTCGAGCACGAAGCATTGATAGACACGCCCGAGGCCTAGACATATGCATTTTTAGTAATTTTTATAATGCTGTGATCATATGAGGTTTGCATAACAAATCAATTTAAGAGTATTACGCTTATTAAAAATTCTTTAAAAGGCCTAGGCCTAGCGGACAATAATTAATATTTGGTGCCTAAGTGAAAGCGCAACATTATTAACTTGATTTGTTATGCAAACCTTATAAATATGAACACAGCGATTAAAAGTTACTAAAGAATCCTTGTAAGTAAAATTTTTTGACCGAGTGCAAGTGCAATTTACGAAATGTCGACAGGTCAAAATATCTAAAGTATAATGAATTAGGTTTATTATAATAGTAGTTGTAGTAATTATTATAACATGAATAAGCTTGGATTTTGGATTTTTTTTTTTTTTTGGATTGGAGTTTTAACGACCACCGTGAGCAACTCAATGGGCTATAAGCAGTCGCCCGTCCCTAATTTAGGGTCACTGGTTCCAGGGAGGGGAGAGAGCCAGTGCCGTAAGACAAACACAACATCCATGCCTCACCGGGATTCGAACCCGGACCCCTTACGGGCGAATGATCAGAGGCCAGCGCCTTAGACCACTGCACCACCGGGGCGGCTGAATAAGCTTAACTGCTAGTAACGTTTTAGTAGTAGTGATTTATGATGAATAAAGTCTTATGCTAGTTGTTAATAGTAACACTTAATGAAAGAGACCTAACAGCCAGACAGAGGTCTGACAAAACTATGAACTGAGAAAGACGTACTTACTAAGACAATCTTTTATTAGGGAAACTCCTGTTATTTATCCACACTCACTTCATCGGTCACACAACTACTCGATATCTGGCTCTCACATATAACGAAGTTCCTCTCACATAAACGAAGATCTCTTTACACATAAAACAAAGCTCTCTCACGTAACACAAAAGCTCTCTCGCACATAAACAAAAGCTCTCCTAGGTATCGTTGAACGCGCCTATTTATACTGGCTACCACCACGTCATGACTTACACTCACTGCCAGATCTCATTCAGCGGGAGAAATAACATCTCGTTCAGTAAGAAGATAATTTACATAGGAAAATAAAATAACCAGAGATAGTAAAATCAAAAGGAAAGTGAATCTAGAGTATACGTTACAAAAGTAACAATGAAATTGGAATATTTCTATTTTATTTCTTTTTATTTCAGTTTTGATACTTGTATTAAGTTCTAAAAACATATATTTCTCCTATTTTTTTTATCTTCATTGAGCTTTTAACAGAATTTCTTATCATGTTTTGGGCATTTTATTTTGTGTGGTTACATTTTTAATGATTTGGGCATTTCATTTTGTGTAGTTACTTGTTTTTATGCTTTGGGTATTTTACTTTGTATGGGTATTTTTGTTATGTTTTGGTTATTTTATTTTCTTAGGTATCTGTAATGTCGACAGGATGAAAAGGGGAAACTGTGGACAGTCACCATGCCTACTTGCTTACAATTTTTTTTTCAAATACAGCACATGATATTTTGTTGATTTATACCACTTACTCATTAAGCGACTACAGGTTTCTTTAAATATGAACTTTTTCTCAGAACCTTCTGTTTCCTCTACCTAGCTTTTTCGGCTCCGCAATTTCTTTTCTTGGTTTTAGAATACTTTCCGTATTATTAGTCTATTTTCTCATGTAAATTCTTTATGTAAGGTATGTTTATTCTATCGAAGGATTTTGCAATCATACGTGAAGCCCGGTTGCTGAAGTAAAAAAATATTTCCAACTGAAACAACGCAGTTCAGATATTTTCCCGCTGTTAACTCAAAGAATGAAAACAAAAAAAAAACAAATCTGGGCAATGGTTGAGGCATTAGACAGTACTTACTAGTAACCAGGCAAAGTTTTGAAGAAGAATGAGCATAGGAATTTCTAACTCCAACAAAAAAGAATAACCGCAATGTATCCCTCCCCATCCTTTAGTGCCGGCCTTTGGACGTCTTGAAAGAGAAGTCCCAAGGACACATCTGTATCGTAATTGCCTGATAATCCGTGACAATCTTCTGGTGTCGTAGTAGAAAAACACACTTTTTACTTCGCCTAAATTGATTGGATGTAATGCCAACGAACAAAGGTTTGCTCTGGCATTGGATTTCTGTTGCTTTTGATGGAATACTTTTACCCTGGAGTTCACCGCTTTCAGTATAGTCTCCAGGACACACGGGAATACGCCACAACGTAAAACACCCGTTTCATGGCAATTAACTCCAATTAGCGAAAGAGAGGGGCGGTACAAGAAATAAGTCGAACGAGACAGATCTGAACTTAGAAAGTCAGGGGAAGGTGTTGCATGAAAAACTGTGTTTGGCATACAGACCATTTGGCACGTACGGACGTAGGTCTTCCTTTTTAATACGTTATGAGTAAACAAATTGTCTTTTCAGTATAACAATTTTCTTTCACACGCATTGTGCAGCACACAAAAAATTTGAATTTATTTTTGAGAATTAGCATGACGCCTATCGGCCCAGACTACAGCGGCCCAGCCCACACCTGCTGCCACCCCAGGAACCAGGAGCTCGGGTGCTTCGCATCCATTGATCCTCACTTGGAGCGTCCCTGCTGTAAAATACATGTACCTCTGTGTTTTAGAAAAACAAAATATAAGTTGTCGATCCCTAAACTTAACCTCTTCTTGTGACCGCAGGTACGAAAATCTTGAACTTCGCCTAAACCCTAACTGGAGAAACCGGCTTCACGTGATCGTCTGTATTCTGAGTGTTTTATTGAATAGTTGCTCATCAGTTCGTAGTTGACTGGCGAACAGAGAACTTGCTTGTTGAAACCTTTGTTGTGCGTTGTCAAGTGATAATAGTGAAAATATATCGTTCTAAATGCTTTGGAAAGAGAAAGTTCATTGTTTTCCGAAGGCACTATGCAGATGAAGTATACAACATAGTTAATTCGCAAAAAGGAAATGATTTGCTGAAATGGAAACGGTGTTTATTTTGCCATAACAGAGTGCGGGTTGATTTATGGCATTGGCACTGTATTGAAAGAAATTATGGAAACTGTACTGGCTTTGCTAGTACTATTCTTATTGGAGATGAACACAGGATGCGCAATGAGAAACCACACAAACATGCTCCAAGACCGGAGAAAATTGATGTTGCTGTTGCAAGAGCGCAAGTAAAAGAACGAGCGAGAAATACGGACGAAGCCCCTGCACAAATTATTCAAACCCTGACAACGTCAATGGCTACAGTAAATGCAGCTTACATGCCTAATATAGATGCACTAAGGCAAGTTGTAAAACTAACACGAAGGGAAGACACGCCTGCGGAGCTTACGACTTCAGAAGGGATCGATGCCCCAATAGATTTACAGGAAAGAGATGGTGTAAAATTTCTTGGCAGAGATAGCGCATTTGGAGATCAAAGAATTATTTTATTTTTAGCAGAAAATAATTTACGAAAGCTTAAAGAAGCACCCCTCTGGATTATGGATGGACATTTAAAACTTGTCCAACCCTTTTTAGGCAATTATATACCATTCATGCTATGGTTGAAACGAATCCAGAGACGCATAGACTTGTCCTACTAGTTTATGGGTTACTTTCCAGCAAGTATAAAGAATATAATACTATTATACAGTATTTTTGCAGGATTTATCAGACTATGCATCAGACTATGATATTCAGCTTGCACCACAATATACGCATAATGATAGATTTTGAAATAGCTACAGTTATAATGCTGCTAAAAAACAATTTGGAAGCAGCACACACAAATGTTGTAGGTTTCATCTCGGAAAAAATGTGCGGAGTAATATCCATCCTTTGGCATAGCCTCGGAATACCGGGGAAACAGTGAGTTTGCTCTCGAAGTCAGACATTTGCAAGCACTCGCATTTCTTTCATCTGATGAAATTCCAGCAGCTTTTGAAGAAATGAAATCAATTTTACTAGAATTTGCAGATTCTGCAGTTCAGTGATTTGGGGAAAATTATGTTCTTGGAAAATTTCGTTGAAGCAGAAAAAGCAATCCGAGCAGAAGCCCTCTAATTTTCCCACCAACAATTTGGTCAGTAAGTGAAAACTATTTATTTGGCTTTACCAGAACGCAAAACAAACTTGAAGGATGGGACAGACGCTGGAATACAATTCTGGGAGAGAAAAAACTGTTACTGTACAAAATCATCAGTGAAATTGAGAAAGAGCAGAGAACAACTATGGCTAAAAACAAAGGATTGATAGCACATATTCCAACAAATTCACCCAGAAGAGAAACGCTGGCAAGATAAAAAGGAATTTGAACTTCTTTAGCGCACAGTGACAATGTTAACGTGCTAGACTTTTTAAGAAGAATTTCTTATAATTCTACTCTTTTCCAAAATGTGCTGGTATTTTTCACTAATTCAATTCTACCTTTTACTAACTTGTATTTGCAATGTTCAAGAATGTAATTCTGCCGAAGATGCGAGAATGTAAAACACAACGCAAAATTAAAAAAGGCAAAATTTTCAAAATAGCATGTCAAAAACATAAAATGTCAAAAAGTAGTCCAAAATGTGAAACAAATAAAAATTCAAAATGCAATCACATGTCACAAACATAACAAAAATGCGAAACGCTATGTAATAAGTACAATACAAAATAAAACAAATGCCAAAACATAAAAAAAATGCACACGCTATGTAAAATGTACAAAATTAAATAAATGCCGTATTCATAAGGATCGCATGACAAGTTAAGTTAAAATCGAGCTTTTAATTAGGCTTCAAACAATAATTATTAGCCTCTATACCTGTTTAAAAACCTTTAAGAAGCGCAACATCATTAACCTGACTTGTCATCAAACATTATCAACATGTCCATGGCATACCATTACTTAAAAGACTTGTTAATGGATGAATTGAGGAATCACCAAGTTCAGAGGGTGAAAGTTAGTGGCTGTTTATAGTTTTGTACTCGAGTAAAAGCGCAATACAATAAACTTGACTTTCTCTGAAAATTTTATGTATATGAGTACGATTGATTGAAAACTGATAAATAGGCTTAAGGCCTGTTTATTAATTTTTGTGCCTCTGTCAAAACGCAGAACCATAACCTTGGCATGTTATCGAAACCTTATGAATACGTCTGACTAAAAATTCCTAAAAAAGGTTACGCCTAAGGTCTTGTAATTAAAGTTTTGTGACAGAGTACAACTGCAACATTAATAACTTGACATGTTATGTTAACGTTGTGAATATGAGCACGGCGGATTAAAGATTTCAAGAAATAGCCTTTGGGATTAATGTGTTGTAGCTGAGTAAAAATGTAACATTATCTTTATTTTCTATATAAACCAAACTACGTGCTGAAATGGCCCAACTATATATATACGTATACTTCAACCATATACCAAAGCGCTGACAAGTTGAAAACAAAAGTGCAATTTTGTACAGTCCCCTAACATTTTATGGCCAGTCTACATGGAAGTGGACACGTTGATATCAAAAACATACTTTTTGTACGGTCCATAACAAATAGCAATGGACACGCCGCAATTTTTTTTTTTAGTTGGATTTTAACCACCACTGTGATCAATTCAGTGGGCTATAAGCAGTCGGCCGTTCCTAATCTTGGGCCACTGGTTCCTGGGAAGGGGGACAGCCAGTGCCAGAAGTCAATCACAACGTCCATGACTCACCGGGATTCGAACCACGATACTTCTCGACGAGTGGTCAGAAGCCAGCTCCTTCATCACTCCGCCGCCGTAGCGGCACACGTTGAAATGTATTTTTCATACGGCCCCAAACGCTCTTATGGACATACTAGATTGAACTGGACGCAAAGAAATCATTAATATAATTTGTACTACCAGGGATACCAGGTATTTGCCAGGTACATATTACTATTTGTGGAATCACCAAGTTCAGCGGGTGAAAGTTAATGAATGAAAAAGATATTCCTGTAATTTTCCAGTAAACTTATTTTAAATTTTTTGATTTAGTTAATTTAATTTTACGAAACAAAAAAGGAAGAAAATGGAATGGGAATACTACCTTCGATAAGACATCTATGGAACTGCCGTACATCTGGCGTGTGTTTCTGAGAATCCCGCGACACAGAAATGCAATGTACCTATGTGATGTCGCATGCATACGACTTGATATTGGCAGTAATCATCTTTTTCTTACCGTTTTGAATTTTGAATATCTGGAACTCTCTATTTACATTACATTATATTTCTGCCTGATAAGCCGCCCGTTGGTAGTGAAAGCTAAGCTACATTGATTTGTGTTTTTAATAAACATTCCCCGCATATTTTTGCACTTTACTGTTATCTACGGTCTCTAACTTAGACCGTAGGTTGGTTAGTTGGTGGTTTATGGCGCAAGGGCCACACAGGGCCAAAGAGCTCCTTAGAACGTAGATAGGGTATTGGAGTGTTGAATAGTGTGACAGATCTTAAGTGTAAAAAATGGAACTTTTTACGAAAATTTTGTATGGGGCCCCTTTGACCCCGGGCCAAGACCCCTTCCCAAAACCGTCTACTACCGTCTAAGTTAGATAACCATGAGATAGTATACCAAATTTGGTAGTTCTAAATTGAAAACTGTTGATTTTACGAAAATTTAGTATCGGGAGGTGCCATCGCTATTCCGACTGCACACCCCTTTGACGGGTGGAGGCTACGTAACCGTCCTTCGGGATCTTTTGAACCCGTTCATGTCATGCAACCAATCTGCCGGGTGAGACCTATTTCAACACTACAATTCGACAACGCACACGTTAACTGCCATGTCGAATTAACTTTTACATTTGTCGAAATTTTTTAGCAACATTTTTTTCACTTTTAACTATAGTCCCGGATTTTGTGACTTACTATTTATATTTATCGAATTTTATAACCTTTGATTTTGTGAGTTACTATTTATATTTTTCGAATTTTATAACCTTTGATTTTGTGAGTTACTATTTATACCTTATCGAATTTTATAACCTTTGCTTTTAGCATTTTTTAGTATGTCATCTAATTTTGGTTCGAGAATTTTAGATTGCACAGCTTAATACATTGGTGCTACCGAAATATACCTGTTTTTTTTTCTTTTTTATATAGAATCTTATTATCTACATCAAAAGCTATAAAGAGTCATGTGAAACCATCAGTTTGTTGACGCCGGGAATCGAACTCGGGTTCCGTCACACCGGAGAAAGTCGCTCTTCCAACTGAGCTACGTAGACATGTGCTCTAACTGCTATCTGCCTTTACCTCATGTGCGCCCTGCGGTGCAAGCATGTCACAGTCATCATTCCGAAACGTGGGACTACTCTTTCCAGGATGGGAGCATATTCAAGCTACTACGTAAGTGGCGATACAAACTCTTCGAGATGGACCTCGGATCGGGACCCTGCACGCCACTTCGGGTCTCGATCCGAGGTCCATCTCGAATAGTTAGTGAGAAGACTGTGCCTCTACCTACGCGACCAACCGCAGTGAATATTCGGAATGCTCTTCTCCTTTTTATAAGATCTCGTGTATGACAAAACGTTGTGCTACTAAACTATCATAACAGTCTCGGGTACCGCTCTTAAAGCACGCTTCAACTTTTCTGAATGTACAAACGTAGTTTCTGTTACAGCTGCGAAATGTTTTGGTTTGGTTATACGGTACCATTGTAATTTTTACATTAGAATTTTGGGGAAAAAAGTGTACTTCACGTAAATAGTCCCTTGTCAGAATGCAGTTCCTCCGTTTTCATTCCCTATCGTAGTGCGCGCATGAAAATACACTATATTAACAAAGGTCACCTGACGTGAGTATGGTGGCAGCTAGGAGAAAGCTATTTACCGTGCAGTGTACTGTTCCTACGGTCAAGTTTGGAGCTGACAGTGAACTCGTGTGAGGGTGTTTTTCGTGGTATGGTTCCGGCCCATTGGTTATCGCGAACAAACCTGTTAACCAGCACGTCTACCTCGATATTCTGGACAATTATGCTTCACCAACTCTGTGGCGATACTATGGAACCCAGCCTTGCTGGTAGAACCAGGGTAATGCACCGAGCCATAAAGCAAGGACTGTTACGGCGTGGTTTGACGATAATTCTTTATCGTGTGATGACTGACCATCACAGAACCCTGATATTAATCCCATAGAGCACCTATGGGATGAATTAGAGCGCCTCATAAGAAGTTTTCATACAAGGACTACTACTAACCAACAGTTAGCGGCAGCATTATGTACTGAATGGAAGCCCATACCTATCGCTGTGTTCCAAAACCTTGTCGATAGCATGCTTCGAAGGGTCAGGGCATGCGTTAAGGCCAAAGGTGGACCGACACCGTACTGATGTATGTCGATAAATGCTATGTTGTGTTTCTCTTCTGCACACGGCCATCAGACTAATGGATCGTGTATCTGGATTTTTTAGTTAATATAAATCAAATACGTGGAGATAATGTAAATGGACGATGTCATCGCTCTGTCCACGTTATTTTATACACAACGCATAGCGACTGAAAAATTGTGTTCAGACACCGCTGAGATCGAACCCCAGATCTCTTGATAACTAGTCGAGTGCGTTCGCATTTACGCTACGGCGTCAACAATTCTCAGCGCTATGCGTATTATATCAGTTAGCATCTGACTACACCAATCCGTATCGATGGTCTCAGCAACTGAGATGTCGTCATCTGGTGGCATTTAACGCAACAGATATTTAATTGTAGCTGATAAATTCAAAGGGCGATAGAAATGGTTAATATAAATCAAATATGTGGAGATAATGTAAATGGACGATGTCATCACTCTGTCCACCTTATTTTATACACAACGCATAGCGACTGAAAAATTGTGTTCAGACACCGCTGGGATCGAACCCCAGATCTCTCGATAACTAGTCGAGTGCGTTCGCATTTACGCTACGGCATTAACAATTCTCAGCGCTATGCGTGGTATATCAGTCAGCATCCGTATTGATGGTCTCTACACGATGGTCTCTATTGTGGTATATCTACACGAATCCGTATTGATGGTCTCAGCAACTGAGATGTCGTCATCTGGTGGCATCATCTGGTGGGATTTTTTAGTCCATAGGAACCGCTACCATTGATCTACGGTCTACGATAAATGTTCTTTACACCATGCTAAACTACGAGTAGCATTACCAGTGGAGATGAAAGGCTTATGAGCAGCCGCACGACCACGGTAACCCATGGAATGAAATTCTCTGCAAATCGTACGTGTGCATACCGAGGTTCCAGCATTTTTACTCCCCTGTACACTGAGGTCTTGTGCAGTACTCCGTCGATTAGCTGTAACGACTCTCCTATGGCTTCGACGTCCTGTATCACTGATTTTCTTTGGTCTGCCGGTACGTTTTGCTGCTTCAGGTACGCCATATGTCTTCCACTTATTCAGTACATTCAGAACAGTTGACTTGGTTTAAACGCCTCTCGATTTCTCTTATGGACAACGCACTGAAATAACATCCAACAATCTTTCCTTTCTCAAAGTCAGTTCTCTCCCGCCGTGACATTTTCACTCAACCTCACAGTGCGATATGATAAAGGTCAGATGTGGGCTTGTTTTGATACCGTTTGCAGCTGTACGGCGCATCTTAACAACGCAGCGGATCCGTCCATTTGCTTTTGAAGGGGTGTCCGGTGACTTTTGTCAATATAGTGGATATCTAATCAGTTTTCTCAGATAACAGTACTTCAAGTTACCGTGAGTACACAAAGGTATTTCTACTTCTCTTTAAAGAAACGAATTTTACCTTAACAACCTTCATCTCTCTTTTACATTTTGTTTAAAGTCGTCAATAGTAATACGGGTGCTGTTAATCATGTTTCATTGCTGAGCTTCAGGCTTCCTTTCTCTTCGCAAGCATGTTTCAACGAACCAATTTACAAAACTGAAGTATTTCGTTTTTCTGTTGCATCGAATTTTATCAGCTGTTCAATTCCTCGAAAGGCACAGATATATTTTTCCGTAAAGGAAATATTTTATATCTGTTTCGACTCAGTATCAGGTGTTTTATGTACGATTTTTCATTATTGCCGAATGCGAAGTAAACCTCTACTTAACCTATTTTTTGAGTTTCGGTTTTCTTAATGCAAATTCCGTTACTTCTTGGTTAAATTTGTTTTTTCATGAACGGAACATTACTTTCCCGAACGACTTGTACACTTTCTGCAAAGCTTACAGTGAATCACAGCAAAATTAATGACTACGTTGAATGTAGTGGATGAAATAGCGTAGAGAGGAAAATTGCGGGTAGATTACGAAATGTTAATATAGCGAAAGAGATTGATGACTATTATTAGTGAATCGTCAAATACATATTGTTTTTGTATGATTGAGTTGTGAGATGAAACAACGTAGTGATTATAAGGACTTCTCACCAGGTATTGTTACATGAAAGTACTGATGCTTTTACTCTGGCTTTTAGTGGTGTTATTAACTTAGATGTTGTAAAAACAAATTACATGTTCATCAAGTTCGGACTGAGTTAAGAACAACACTTACTTAATTAAACAAGTTGGTAAAATCATGCAATGCATTGATTAGGATACGTTTTCCAAGATATCAGAAATCATTACTCAAGTTATGAGGATAATGGATGTGGAATAAATCTCGCTCCTGTGCCCTGACCTTTGACCCCATTTCGATGATATTCAACAGAACTTGTTCGGTATACACCCGGAACAACATAATAAAGTTTTCTCGCAATCGAAGCGTTCTTACTTAAGTTATGACGCATAAGGGCAATGGAATGGATCCCGCTCCTATGTCCTGAACTTTGACCCCATTTCGATTATAGTCAACAGAACTGGTTCAGTGTACCTCCGAAACAACATAATAAAGTTTTGTCGCAATCGAAGCATTATTACGGAAGTTATTATTCATTAAGGCGATGGAATGGATCCCGCTCCTATGTCCTGACCTTTGACCCCATTTCGTCATTTTCAATAGGGTTCGTCCCCACATACTGAAATTTCATCAACATGGAACCAGTTTTACGGGAGCCATCGTACGGACAGACAGACAGACAGACAGAAGGACAAAGTTGGAGCATTTACGCTTCTTCAGCTTACGGTTGGAAAGCGTAAAACAGCATTTTAAACTTTACACACTCTGCAGGACCTATTTTCTTTTTCTTTTATAGACCAGTGCTTTACCAGTTTTTCTTATTATTTCAAGTGTTTCATCTTAATAATTGCTTATGCACCCATATGCAACTTTTTACTGGAAAATTTTATTTCAAAAGTCGAAACGCAATTCGTTGCGTCCGTAATCTGAAGAGTTGTGTCCAGAACATTTTTGGTGAAAAGGATTCGGCATTTTCATTCTGTTAAGAGACTTACAAACATGTGAATCATTATCAGAACCCTCGCGTGACATATCTGAGCAAACAATGCGTCATGCAGGTGTGCTGTTGTGCGACTGAAAGGAGGATGCAAAGGGAAAGAAAGCCTATTTTTGAGAGCCACGCGGAATGTGTACTGACTTAGAACACAGGACAATCAGAAAAGACGAAATATTCGAAAGGTTCGCCATTTCTTTACAAATTATGAAAGGAAAATATTCCTTGCCCGTAATCTGTAAAATGTACTTTAAATAAAATACAGAAAAAATATATTCTCTTTCATCCAACCCCTCAAAAAAAATCCTAAAAATCAACATAAAAATATGGAAAAATTAATATTAAAATGAGCAGGCTGAAGAAAGGCTTTCTGTATCAGAAAAGAAAAAAATTAAATGGTGAGCTCAAAAGTAAAAAAAAAAAAAGGAGGAAGAAGAAGTATGAAAAAAGGGAAGTCCTCCCCAAAAACTAAACCAAACAAGTTAGTAAAATCATGCAATGCATTGATTATGATACGCTTTCCAACATACCAGAAATCATTACTCAAGTTATTACTCAAGTTATGAGGATAATGGCTGTGGAATAAATCTCGTTCCTGTGCCATGACTTTGTACCCCATTTTGATGATATTCACCAGAACCGGTTCAGTATACCTCCGGAACAACATACTAAAGTTTTGTCGCATTAGAAGCATTTTTAATTAAGTTATGAGGGTAATGGCTGTGGAATAAATCTGGCTCCTGTGCCCTGACCTTTGACCGCATTTCGATTATATTAAACAGAATTGATTCAGTATACCCCCGGAACGACATACTGAAGTGGTATGCTAAACAATTTGAACACAGGTAGTGACCATAGAATGGTGAGATGTAAGATGCACCTCAACACAAATTCGAACGTGGCAAGCTCATAAGACAAACAAAATGTATTGACCAAACCAACCTTAAAAAACACCATAATACCTTCAAGTTGGAACTGAAGAACAGATTCTCTGTTTTACAATGCCTAACATCGGGAGAAATGGATATTTCTGAAGTTAACAGAAAAGTAATTAAGGCTCTTATGGTAACAGAAACAAAAATAGGTGGTACTAAAAACAAGCTACATATGAAGAAAAATTTAGGAAAAACAAAAAGTTAATGCAAAATAGAAGGGAGATCAGCACAATAAAGATGTAACTTTCAAAGTGGAATATATAGAGCTATGTAAGACAGTGCGAAAAAGTATCACTGAAGACGTAAGGAAATTCAATTATGAACTAGTGAGAAAAGCAATTGAAAACAACCAAAGCCTGAAGAGAGCACAAGGACATCTCAGTAAGGGAAGAAAACAGGTTATGGCTCTAAGAAAAGAAGATGGGACTGTAACAAGAAATAGAAGCGAAATTTTGACAATTGTGAAATATTTATATTCAAAACTCTATGAAAGGGATGAGACATCTATTTCAGACATTACGACAGGTATCAGTACCAAAGTCCCTCCAATCCTCCTTGCAGAAGTTACATGTGCAATTAAGAACATGAAACGGGGAAGAGCTCCAGGAGAAGATGGAATTACCGTGGATATTATACAAGAAGCAAGTGGAGAAATTGAAACGGTGTCACGTCAATTTGTCGCGTGCGTCAATTCTTCGACTACGTCAATTCGTCGCCTGCGTCAATTCGTCGACTACGACAATTCGTCGCGCGTCAATTCGTCGCGCGTCAATTCGTCGCGCGTCAATTCGTCGACCACGACGATTCGTCGCGCGTCAATTCGTCGCGGACAAATTCGTGGACTACGTCAATTCGTCGCGTTTACAGATTTTGGTTACATACAAAACGAATGCAGGAAAACGTACGATTTCGAACGTCTTGCTCCCTGATCAAATTTATAAAGTTTGGACACGCAAACAGGATAGGAATATTACGTTTTTCTTTGGCACTAAAAATATTAGACGGTAAACGGTTTTTGGAACGGGTCAGGGGCCCGGTTGGTCAGAGCCCCCCCCCATACACAAAATATTCGTAAAATCTACATTTCAAAATTGCCTTTATTCTTCAGTAAAATAACATTTCTATGTACATGACAATGGAATTCTGCCAGTTTTCAATTCAGAACCACCAAATCTGGTATACTATCTCGTGGTATTCTAACTTAGACTGTAGACGGTTTTGGGAAGCGGTTGGAGAGGGAAGGAGGGAGGGGGGTTAGAGCCCTCCCCCTACAGAATTGCCGTAAAATATAGTTTTCAATTTAGAACTACCAAATTTGGTATATTATCTCATGGTACTCTAACTTTGACGGTAGACGGTTTTTGGAACGGGTCAGGGGCCCGGTTGGTCAGAGCCCCCCATACACAAAATATTCGTAAGATCTACAGTTTTCAATTCACAACCACCAAATCAGGTATCCTATCTCATAGTACTCTAACTTAGACAGTTGTCGGTTTTTGGAACGGGTCAAGGCCCGGGAAGTCAGACCCCTGCCCCCTCCCACATACCAAATTTTCGTAAAATCTAGTTTTCATTTCAGAACCATCAAATTTGGTATCATGAAACTCTAACTTAGACGCTAGACGGTTTTCGGAAGGGGTTGGAGCCCGCGGGGTCTCCGCCCCCCTTATAAAAAATTTCGTAAAATCTACAGTTTTCATCTCAGAACCACTAAATTTGGTATACTATCTTATGGTACTCTAACTTAGACGGCAAACCGTTTTTGGAACGGGTCAAGGCCCACGGGGTCAGAGCCCCCCACATACAAAATTTTCTTAAAAACTACAGTTTTCAATTCAGAACCACCTAATCTGGTATACTACCTCATGGTACTCTAACTTAGACGCTAGACGGTTTTTGGAAGGGGTTGGAGCCCGGGGGTCAGACCCCCCCTCATAAAAATTTTCTTAAAATCTACAGTTTTCATCTTAGAACCACCAAATTTGGTATACTATCTCATGGTACTCTAACTTAGACGACAGACCGTTTTTGAAACGGGTCAAGGCCCGGGGGTCAGAGCCCCGCACATACAAGATTTTCTTAAAAACTACAGTTTTCAATTCAGAACCACCTAATCTGGTATACTATCTCATGGTACTCTAACTTAGACGCTAGACGGTTTTTGGAAGGGGTTGGAGCCCGGGGGTCAGACCCCTCCGAATATTTTTTTTTTGTAAAATCTACAGTTTTCAATTTAGAACCACCAAATTTGGTAAACTATCTCATGGTACTCTAACTTAGACGGTAGACGGTTCTTGGAATAAGTCAAGGCGCGGGGGCAAGAGCCCCCACATACAAAATTTTCGTAAATTCTATAGTTTTCACATTAGAACCACCATATTTGGTATCATGAAACTGTAACTTAGGCGGGAGAAGGTTTTTGGAACGGATCGGGGCCCGGGCGGTAAGAGCACCCCCTTCCCCCAAAGAATTTTCGTAAAATATACCGTTTTCAACTTAGAACCACCAAATTTGGTATACTATCTTATGGTACTCTAACTTAGACGGTAGACGGTTTTTGGAACGGGTCGGGCACGGGGTAAGAGCCCCCCCCCTCCCCATACATTTTTTTCGTAAAAACTAGAGTTTACAATTTAGATCCACCAAATTTGGTATACTATCTCATGGTGCTCTAACTTAGACGGTAGATGGTTTTTTGGAAAGGGTCGGAGCCCGTGGTTCAGAGCCCACCCCCATAAAGAATTTCTTGAAATCTACAGTTTTCAATTTAGAACCACCAAATTTGGTATACCATATTATGGTACTCTAACTTACACCGTAGACGATTTTCGGAACGGGTCGAGGCCCGGGGGTTAGATCCTTCCCCCATACAAAATTTTCGTAAAAGTCCTCCGAGCTGATATTTATGTAGTTTTCATAGAAAATAAAATGAATTCTGTTTAAATGTTACTCGAGCACAAAGTATTAATAGATACGCCCGAGACCTAGGCATATGCATTTATAGTCATTTTTATAATGCTGTGATTATATGAGGTTTGCATGACAAATCAATTTAAGAGTGTTACGCTTATCAAAAATTATTTAAAAGGCCTAGGCCTAGCGGCCAATAATTAGCATTTGGTGCCTAAGTGAAAGCGCAATATTATTAACTTGATTTGTTATGCAAACTTTATAAATACGACCACAGCAATTAAAAGTTACTAAAGAGTCCTTGTAAGTAATATTTTTTGACCGAGTGCAAGTACAATTTACGAAATGTCAACAAGTCAAAATATCTAAAGTAACAATGAAATTTGGAATATTTCTTTTTTCTTTCTTTTTATTTCAGTTTTGACACTTGTATTAAGTTTTAAAAACATATATTTCTCCTATCGTATACCTTCATTGTGCTTTCAACAGACTTTCTTACCATGTTTTGGGTATTTTGTTTCGTGTGGTTGCAGTTTTTTTAATGTTTTGGGCAATTCCTTTTGTGTGGTTACTTCTTTTTATGTTTTGGGCATTTTACTTTGTATGGGTGTTTTTGTTATGTTTTTGTTATTTTCTTTTCTGTGGTGGTTGTAATGTCGACAGGATGAAAAGGTGAAACTGTGGACAGCCACGATGCCTACTTGCTTATAATTTTTTTTCAAATACAGCACATGATTTTTTATTGAGTTATACCACTTACTCATTAAGCGACTACAGGTATCTTTAAATATGAACTTTTTCTTAGAACCTTTTGTTTCCTCTGCCTAGCTTTTTCGGCTCCGCAATTTCTTTTTTTTGGGTTTAGAATATTTTCCTTATTATTAATCTATTTTCTCATGCAAACTCTTTATGTAAGGTATGTTTATTCTATCGAAGTATTTTGCAGTTATACGTGAAGCCCTGTTGCTGAAGTAAAAAAAAAGTTTCCAACTGAAACAACGCAGTTCAGATATTTTCCCGCTGTTAATTCAAAGAATGAAAACAAAAACAACAAATCTGTGCAATGGTTGAGGCATGAGACAGTACTTACTGGTAACCAGGCAAAGTTTTGAGGAAGAATGAGCTTAAGAATTTCTAACTGCAACAAAAAAGAGCATCCGCACTGTATCCCTCCCCATCCCCTAGTGCCGGCCTTTGGACGTCTTGAAAGAGAAGTCTTAAGGACACATCTGTATCGTAATTGCCTGAGCATTCGCGACAATCTTCTGCTGTCGTAGTAGAAAAACACACTTCCTACTTCGCCTAAATTGCTTGGATGTAATGCCAACGAACAAAGTTTTGCTCTCGCATTGGATTTCTGTTGCTTTTGATGGAATACTTTTCCCCTGGGGTTCACCGCTTTCACTACAGTCTTCAGGACAGAAGGCAATACACCCCAACGTAAAACACCAATTTCACGGCAATTAACTGCAATTAGCGAAAGAGAGCGGCGGTACAGGAAATAAGTCGAACGAGACAGATCTGAACTTAGAAAGTCGGGGAAGGTGTTACATGAAAAACTGTATTTGGTTTACAGATAATTTGGCACGTAGGGACGTAGGTTTCGTTTAATATGTTACGGGGTAAACAAATTGTCTTTTCAGTATAACAATTTTCTTTCATACGCATGGTGCTACACAAAAAATTTGAATTTATTTTTGAGAATTAGCATGACGCCTACCGGCCCAGAGTACAGCTGCCCAGTCTGCGCCTGCTGCCGCCTCCGGAACCTGGCTCCCGGGTTCTTCGCATCTGTTGATCCCCCACCTGGAGCGTCCCAGCTGTAAAATACATGTACCTCTGCGTTTCGGAAAAACAAAAGATAAGATGCCGATCCTTAAAATTAACCACTTCTTGTGACCCCAGGTACGAAAATCTTGAACTTCGCTTAAACCCTAACTGGAGGAAAAAGCTTCACGTTATTGTCTGTATTCTGAGTGTTTTATTGAATGGTTGCTCATTAGTTCGTAGTTGACTGGAGAACAGAGAACGTGCTTGTTGAAACCTTTGTTGTGCGTTGTCAAGTGATAATAGTGGAAATATATCATTCTAAATATTTTGGAAAAAGAAAGTGCATTGTTTTCCGAAGGCACTATGCAGATGAAGAATGCAACATAAGTAGTTAACTCACAAAAAGAAAATGATTTGCTGGAATGGAAAGGGTATTTATTTTGCCATAACAGAGTGCGAAGTGATTTACGGTATTGTCACTGTATTGAAAGAAATTATGGAAATTGTACTGGCTTTGCTAGTACTATTCTTATTGGAGATGAACATAGGATGCGCAATGAGAAACCACATAATCATGCTCCAAGACCGGAGAAAAGTGATGTTGCTGTTGCAAGAACGCAAATAAAAGAACGAGCGAGAAATACGGACGAAGCCCCTGCACAAATTATTCAAACCGTGACAACGTCATGGGCTACAGTAAATGCAGCTTACATGCCTAATATGGATGCACTAAGGCAAGTTGTAAAAAAGAGAAGACATGCCAAGACATGCCTGCGGAGCCTATGACTTCAGAACGGATCGATGCCCCAATAAATTTACAGGAGAAGATGGTACAAAATTTCTTGGCAGAGATAGCGCATTTGGAGATCAAAGAATTATTTTATTTTTAACAGAGAATAATTTACGAAAGCTTAAAGAAGCACCCCTCTGGATTATGGATGGGACATTTGAAACTTGTCCAACCCTTTTTAGGCAATTATGTTCCATTCATGCTATGGTTGAAACGAATCCAGAGATGCACAGACTTGTCCCACTAGTTTATGGGTTACTTTCCAGCAAGTATAAAGAATATAATACTATTATACAGTATTTTTGTAGGATTTACAAGACAATGCATCAGACTATGATATTCAGCTTGCACCACAATATACGCATAATAATAGATTTTGAAATAGCTACCGTTATAATGCTGCTAAAAAGGAGTTTGGAAGCAGCACACACAAATGTTGTTGGTTTCACCTCGGAACAAAATGTGCTGAGGAATATCCATGCTCTGGCATAGCCTTGGAATATAGGGAAAACAGTGAGTTTGCTCTCAAAGTCAGACATTTGCAAGCACTCGCATTTTTTCATCTGATGAAATTCCAGCTGCTTTTGAAGAAGTGAAATCAATTTTACTAGAATATGCAGATTCTGTAGTTCAGTGGTTTGAGGAAAATTATGTTCTTGGAAAAATTCGTGGAAGCAGAAGAAACAGTCCGAGCAGAAGCCCTCCGCTGTTCCCGCCAACAATTTGGTCAGTAAATGAAAACAATTTATTTGGCTTTCCCAGAACACAAAACGAACTTGAAAGATTAGACAGACGCTGGAATACAATTCTGGGAGAGAAAAAACTGTGACTGTACGAAATAATCAGTGAAATTGCGAAAGAGCAGAGAACAACTATGGCTAAAATCGAAGGAGTGATAGCACAGATTCCAACAAATCCATCCATAAGAGAAACGCTGGCAAGATAAAAAGGAATTCGAACTTCTTTGGTGCACAGAGACAATGTTATCATGCTGGACTTTTTAAGAGGAATTTCATATAATTCTAGCCTTTTACTAAAATGTGCTGGTATTTCTCACTAATTGAATTATACCTTTTACTAACTTGTATTTGAATTTTTCAAGAATGTAATTCCGCCGAAGATGCAAGAATGTAAAACACAATGCAAAATTAAAAAAAACAAAATTTTCAAAATAGCATGTCAAAAGCATAAAATTTCAAAAAGTAATCCAAAATGTGAAGCAAATAAAAATTCAAAATGCAATCCAAAATGTGAAACAAATAAAAGTTCAAAATGCAATCCAAAATGTGAAACAAATAAAAATTCAAAATGCAATCACAAGTCACAAGCATTACAAAAATGCAAAACGCTATGTAACAAGTACAACACAAAATAAAACAAAATGCCAAAAAAATGCATACGCTTTGTAAAATGTACAAAATAAAATAAATGCCATATTCATAAGTATTTCATGACGAGTCAAGTTAAAATTGAGCTTTTACTTAGACTTCAAATAATAATTACTAGCCTCTACACCTTTTTAAGTCTTTAATAAGTGCAACATCATTAACCTGACTTGTCATCAAACATTATCAATATGACCATAGCATACAATCACTTAAAAGACTTGTTAATGGATGAATTGAGGAATCACCAAGTTCAGCGGGTGAAAGTTAATGGCTGTTTATAGTTTTGTACTCGAGTAAATGCGCAACACAGTAAACTTGACTTTCTCTGAAAATTTTATGTATATGAGCACGGTTGATTGAAAACTGATAAAAAGGCTTAAGGCCTGTTTATTAATTTTTGTGCCTCAGTCAAAACGCAGTACCATAACCTTGGCATGTTATCGAAACCTTATGAATACGTCGGACTAAAAATTCCCAAAAAAAGTTTACGCCTAAGGTCTTGTAATTAAAGTTTTGTGACAGGGTAAAACTGCAACATTAATAACTTGACATGTTATGTTAACGTTGTGAATATGAGCACGGCGGATTAAAGATTTCAACAAATAGCCTTTGGGATTAATGTGTTGTAGCTGAGTAAAAATGTAACATTATTTTGATTTTCTATTTAAACCAAACTACGTGCTGAAATGGCCCAACTATATATACGTATACTTCAACCATATACCGAAGCGCTGACAAGGTGAAAACAAAAGTGCAATTTTGTACGGTCCCCTAACATTTTATGGCCAGCTTACATGGAAGTGGACACGTTGATATCAAAAACATGCTTTTTGTACGGTCCACAACAAATAGCAATGGACACGTCGCAATCTTTTGGGGGGGGGAGTTAACGACCACCGTGGTCAATTCAGTGGGCTATAAGCAGTCGGACGTTCCTAATTTCGGGCCACTGGTTCCTGGGAAGGGGGACAGCCAGTGTCAGAAGTCAAGCACAACGTCCATGATTCACCGGGATTTGAACCAGGATCCTTCTCGACAAGTGGTCAGAAGCCAGCGCCTAGATCACTCCGCCGCCGTAGCGGCACACGTTGAAATGTATTTTTCATACGGCCCCAAACGCTCTTATGGACATACTAGATTGAACTGGACGCAAATAAATCATTAATATAATTTGTACTAGCAGGGATACCAGTTATTTGCCAGGTACATATTACTATTTGTGGAATCACCAAGTTCAGCGGGTGAAAGTTAATGAATGAAAAAGATATTCCTGCAATTTTCCAGTAAACTTATTTTAAATTTTTTGATTTAGTTAATTTAATTTTGCGAAACAAAAAAGAAAAAAAAAGGAATGGGAATACTTACCTTCTAGGAGACATCTATAGAACTGCCGTACATCTGGCGTGTGCTTCTGTGAATCCCGCGACACAGAAATGCAATGTACCTATGTGATGTCGCATGCATACGACTTCACATTGGCATTGATCATCTTTTTCTTACCGTTTTGAATTTTGAATATCTGGAACTCTCTGTTTACATTACATTATATTTCTTTCTGATAAGCCGTTCGTTGGTAGTGAAAGCTAAACTATATAGATTTGTGTTTTTAATACACCATTAAACGCATATTTTTGCACTTTATTGTTATCTACAGTCCCTAACTTAGATCGTAGGTTGGTTAGTTGGTTGGTTGATGGTTTATGGTGCAAGGCCCTCAAAGGGCCAAAGAGCGCCTTAGAACGTAGATAGGGTATTCTTAAGAGTAAAAAACGGAACTTTTTGCGAAAATTTTGCATATGGCTACCTTGACCCGGGCCCCGACCCCTTCCAAAAACCGTCTACCGTCTAAGTTAGATAACCATAAGTAGTATACCAAATCTGGTTGTCCTAAATTGAAAACTGTAGATTTTACGAAATTTTTATGAGGAGGGAAGGGGCTCTCACCCCGGGGTTCCAACCCGTTCCAAAAACCGTCTAGCGTCTAAGTTAGAGTTTCATGACACCAAATTTGGTGGTTCTGAATTGAAAACTTTAGTTTTTTAAAGAAAATGTTGTATGTCTGTGTGTGTGGGCGGGGGGGGGGGGCTCCGACCCCCAAAGCCTTGACCCGTCCCCAAAACCGTCGACCGTCTAAGTTAAAGTACCATGAGATAGTATACCAAATTTGGTGGTTCTAAATTGAAAACTAGATTTTGCGATTTTTTTATGAAAGGGGTCCTTACCCCCTTCACAAAAAAATCTGCAACCCCTTCCTAAATCGTCTAGCGTCTAAGTTAGAGTACCATGAGATAGTATACCAGATCTGGTGGTTCTGAATTGAAAACTGTGGTTTTTCAGAAAATTTTGTATGTAGGGGGCTCTAACCCCCAGGTCTTGACCCGTTCCAAAAGCGGTCTACCGTCGAAGTTAGAATACCATGAGATAGTATACCAAATCTGGTAGTTCTAAATTGAAAACTGTAGATTTTACGAAATTTTTATGGGGGCGGGGGCTCCAACCCCTTCCAAAAACCGTCTAGCGTCTAAGTTAAAGTTTCGTGATATCATATTTGATGGTTCTGAATTGAAAACTGTAGATTTTACGAAAAAAATTATGGGGGTCTCGGACCCCCTGGTCTTTACCCGATCCCAAAACGGTATACCGTCTAAGTTAGAGTACCATGAGATAGTATACCAGATTTGGTGGTTCTGAATTGAAAACTGTAGATTTTACGAAGATTTTGTATGTGGGGGGCTCTGACCAACCGGGCCCTGCCCCGTTCCAAAAACCGTTTACCGTCTAATATTTTTAGTGCCAAAGGAAAACGTAATATTCCTATCCTGTCTGCGTGTCCAAACTTTATAAATTTGATCAGGGAGGAAGACGTTCGAAATCGTACGTTTTCCTGCATTCGTTTTGTATGTAACCAAAATCTGTAAACGCGACGAATTGACGTAGTCGACGAATTTGTCCGCGACGAATTGACGCGCGACGAATCGTCGTGGTAGACGAATTGACGCGCGACGAATTGTCGTAGTTGACGAATTGACGCGCGACGAATTGACGCAGTCGACGAATTGATGTAGAGCCGATTGAAACTACACTCGCCCAAGTTTTCACCAGATGTCTCAATGAAGGGAAGATTCCTGAGGATTGGAACAATGCTACAATGATCCTGCTACATGAAAAAGGTGACATTGAGGATCTCAGGAACTACCGGCCTATCAGCCTCCTATCGGTGGTTTATAAAATATTTTCTAAGGTTCTTTCACATTGCTTGAAGGTAATAGTAGACATGGCTCAACCAAGAGAATAAGCTGGTTTCAGGAGTGGCTACAGCACTGTAGATCATATCCATGTACTGAGAGAACTAATTGCAAAAACAACAGAATAAGAATTCCCATTATGCATGGCTTTTATTGATTATGAGAAGGCTTTTGATTCCGTAAAACCATCAGCAGTAACAACGGCTTTGAAATCCTCCGGTACTGAAGATGCATACATTAGCATTATTAATAACATCTATGAAACTGCAAGTGCAAATGTTCGGATATTTGAGGATACAGCACAAATAAGAATTGGAAAAGGAGTGAGACAAAGCGATACCATATCTATCAAGCTCTTTAATGCCACATTGCAAAATGTCTTTCAATCATTAAACTAGGAAAACAAAGGGATAAAGATTAATGGAGATTACTTAACTCACCTTCGTATTGCTGATGACATAGTCATCTTTGCAACTACCCCTTCGGAGTTGCAGACTCTGATCCAAGAACTTGCTGACAAGAGTAAAGAAGTGGGATTAAAAATGAACTTTCAAAAGACAAAAGTGATGTACAATGCTTTTACAAGAAACGAAGAATTATCGATTGATGGAGAAAAGCTTGATACAACCAATACCTACTTGGGCAGCAGATATCAAGTGAGGGTCACATTGATGAAGAAATTAATCGGCGTATAAAACTTGCCTGGAGAGCATTTGGGAAGAAACAATACACTTTTTATGAGCAGTATGCCATTATGTTTTAAAAGAAAAGTGTTTAATCAATGCATCCTGCAAGTGCTTACGTATGGAGCAGAGACATGGACCTTAACTGAAAAACATACAAAGACTGCAGACAACTCAAAGAAGCATTAAGAGATGCATGCTAGAGAAGGGAGATGAGGACAAATAAAGTTCCTCTTCTTATCTTTAATGGTGTAACCAGGGAAGATAAGAAGAGGAACTTGTGGATAAAGAAAATGACAGGAGTGAACGACGTCATGACCAGAGTGAAATCACTGAAATGACAATGGGCTGGACATGTTGCCAGAAGAACGGACCACCGATGGACAACCGAAATTTTAGACTGGATTCCGAGGGACAGGAAAAGACCCAGAAAGAGGCCCCATGGGATATGGATGGATGAAATTCGAAAGTATGCTGGAGTGACGTGGAGGAGACAGGCTCAAGACAGACAATTGTGGAAGAAGCTTGGGGAGACCTTCATCCAGCAGTGGATTGATAATAGTTGATGATTATGATGATGACGATATATTTTTTGGGCTTCTTTGTTAGAAATACCCAACTAATTTCTCCTATTCTTTTTATAAACGTTTGGAACCAAAATCTCTGTGGATATTTTTGTAAAATCACAAGCAAAATTTTATTTTTGAAAATATTAATAAGCAAAAAAAAATTCTGTTTCCTTGTTCATTTGCTGATGAGCAGTTGTAGTTGTGTTTTAAAACATACGTCGAATCTCGTAGTTTATCTCCGCCCCCCTTTTTTTCCTCCTGAAAATGGAAGAGACGTGCCCCCCCCTCAAATAATTTGGTGGTCTGCGCCTCTGGTAGTTCCCATTTAATGTCAGTTGTCCAAGTTAACTGCAACCCTCAGTTACTCCTAAATTCGCCCAATCCTGCTCTGAATCTTTAGTTTTTGCAAAAGCATTATACATCAGTTTTGCTTTCCGAAAGCTCATCTTTGAACCGATTTCTTCACATTTATAAACACGTTCCTGGATCATACTGTAGGACTCTGAGGAAGTACCTGCAGAAGTGAATACGTTGTCAGCAAAACGAAGATCGATTAAACAATCCTCAAATCTTTTTCTGTAGAAATGAATATGTTGTCAGCAAATGAAGATGGTTTAAACAATCGTTATTGATATTTTTCTGCAAAAGTGAATATGTTGTCAGCAAAATAAAAAAGATTAAACAATCCTCAAATCTTTATCGGTAGAAATGAGTATTTTGTCAGCAAATGAAAATGGCTTGAACAATCGTTATTAATATTTTTCTGCAGAAGTGAATATGTTGTCAGGAAAACAAAGAAAGATTAAACAATCCTCAAATCTTTATCTGTAGAAATGAATATGTTGTCAGCAAATGAAGATGGTTATAACAATCGTTATTAATATTTTTCTGCAGAAGTGAATATGTTGTTAGCAAAACAAAGAAAGATTAAACAATCCTCAAATCTTTATCTGTAGAAATGAATATGTTGTCAGCAAATGAAGATGGTTTAAACAATCGTTATTAATATTTTTCTGCAGAAGCAAATATGTTGTCAACAAAACGAAGAAAGATTAAACAATCCTCAAATCGTTGTCTGTACAAAATAATTATGTTGTCAGCAAATGAAAATGGTTTAAACAATCGTTATTAATATTTTTCTGCAGAAGTGAACATGTTTTCAGCCAAACAAAGACAAATTAAATAAGAAAGATGACAACTAATTTCCGGTTGTAGTGAGCACGGCTTTTGAATCCTTTCCGACGCGAATCATTTTTGTTTTTTTATCAAAAATTTTCAAAGTCAATGGAACCGATTAGGAAAATATTCAGCTGTATTTCTACAATCGATGAAATATCCATAAATATAAATAGCTACTTACTTCCACCAGCGGTTAAAAAGTATGCTACGAAAATTAACAAATGGAGCACAGAAATGTTTTTCATAGGAAGATTATGGCAGGATGGCAACAGAGAGAAAGAGGTTTTCAAATAGAAGAGTTAAAAGAAGAAATATAGAAGTTAACGTGATATAATTCTACTCCTCCTAGCGGAAGAATTTGGTATAATGGAAAAGTTGAATATAGGTGAAAAGTATTCTTCATGGGTAAAGCTATGCTAAGGGAAAAGAACATTTTAAAAACATCTCCTGAAAGCAGAGATAGAGAAAAAATTTTGATCTGTATGTCCCCTAGCGGGAAAGCAGTGCATTATTTAAATAGGTTAATGCTCCTCATCTTTATTGTGGCGAATAACATACAGTAACAAGTTAGTAAAATCATGCAATGCATTGATTATGATACGCTTTCCAATATACTAGAAATCATTACTCAAGCTATTACTCAAGTTATGAGGAAAATGGCTGTGGAATAAATCTCACCCCTGTGCCCTGACCTTTGATCCATTTGAATGATATTCAACAGAACTGCTTCAGTATATCTCCGAAATAAAATGATAAAGTTTTGTCGCAATCGAAGCAATTTTACATAAGTTATTATGCATAAGCCCTATAGAATAGATTCCGCTTGTGTGTCCTAACCTTTCATCCCATTTCGCCCATTTTCAATAGGATTCGTCCCCAGGAAGGTCCCTACAACATACCAACATTTCATCCAAATCGAAACATTTTTACGTAAGTTATGACTCATATTGGCGATGGAAGTTGTTCCGCTCCTGTGTCCTGACCTTTGACCCACATTTCTTCAATTTTCAATAGGGGTTGTCCCTATGTGGTCTCCTACCACATACTAAAATTTAATCGAAATCGAACCTTTTTTGCATTAGTCATGATGCATAAGAGCAGTGGAATGGATCCCGCTCTTATGCCCTGACTTTTGACCCCATTTCGTTCACTTTCAATAGGGTTCCTTCCCAGGTGTTCCCCTACCACATACTAAAAGTTCATCGAAATCGAACGATTTTTACGCCAGTTATCGGGCGGACGAACATACGCACACAACGCGTGACGTAATGAGGCAGATGGGAATCGCGACCATCTGCTAGCAAGGTGTGACGTCATAAACCTTTAATAGGATCCACAAACAACGCGTAACGTAATGAGATAGATAGCATGACCGCGCGCCAACATCTAATGGGGCGACGCCATAACACCACACTACAAACTTGGTAATTCGGGGTGGTTATTTAACCCACTAAACAAATTTTCTTAAAGTCGAGATCAAGCTAAATCGCTTTCTAGTACCAGGAAACGGTAGTTTAACGACTTTCATCAAAATTCTCAGAGCCGTTTTCAAAATAAAATTTGCATACATGCAAGAATTGCTCCTTTACGGTGAACGTCAAGTAATTTTGCTTCCTGTACTTCGAATAGAAAAATTTCTGTACACATTTTCTTCCCAATTAATGCGTTCCCAAGGATGAAAATTTGAACATCGATTAACATATCTTCATTTTATAACTTGGAATACTTAATATTTTCTAAAACATAACCATAATTATGCAATCCAACATTTTTCTGTCTGCTGACGTCATGAAAATACAGGTCCCGCCATCTTTCTTCTGGACAATTAATGCGTTCACAGGGATGAAAATTTGAACATCGATTAAAATAGCTTCATTTTATAACTTGCAATACTTAATATTTTCTAAAACATAACCATAATTATGCAATCCAACATATTTGTTTGTCTACTGACGTCATCAAAGTTCAGCTCGCGCCATCCTTTTTCTGGTTTCAATACCACCAAAGGAAAAGTTAATGATTTTTAATGTAATTATGGTTATGTTTTAGAAAATATTGAGTATTCCAAGTTGTAATAAAGTTATTTTAATCGATGTTCAAATTTTCATCCTTCGAACACATTAATTGTGAAGGAAATGTGTACAAAAGTTTTTCCATTGGAAGTATAGGAAGCAAAATTACTTGACGTCCATCTTAATAATATGGGATAAGAGCGATGGAATGGATCGCATTCATATATGCTGACCTTTGACCCCATTTCGTCTACATTCAATAGGTTCGTCCCCAGGTGGTCCCCTACCACATACTGAAATTTCATCAAAATCGAACCATTTTTACGCACGTTATGATGCATAAGGGCAATGGAATGCATCCCGCTCTTATGTCCTGACCTTTGACCTCACTTCACCCATTTTGAATAAGATTTGTCCCTAGGCGGTCCCCTACCACATACTAAAATTTCATTGAAATCGAACCATATTTACGCAAGTTATGACGCATAAGGACAATGGAATGATTGCACTCCTACGTCCTGACCTTCGACCCCATTTGTCCCATTTCAATAGGATTCGTCCCCAGGTAGTCCTTTACCACATAGTAAACTTTCATTGAAATCGAACCATATTTACGCAAGTTATGACGCATAAGGGCAATGGAAGGATCCCGCTCCTACGTCGTGACCTTTGTCCCCATTTGTCACATTTTCAACAGGGTTCGTCCCCAGGTGGTCCCCTACCACATACTAAAATGTCATCGAAATCGAACCATTTTTACGCCAGTTATCATGTGGATGGAAAGACAAAGCTGGAGCATACACGCTTCTTCAACCTACGGTTGGAAAGCGTATAAAAAGAGGAATTTCTCAATAGGGTTTTTAGAAGAGGATATACAGCTGCAAACAGAAGCGCAAAAACACCAACTAGCGCCCAAACTGAGAACTGCAAAACACCTCAAATACAAGTCTAAAGTGTTCCACAGCGTAAATGGTATTCAGTGTTAAAATAATTTTTTAAATTGCACATTCAGAAGCAGAGATATTGAGAACAAGTTAGTAAAATCATGCAATGCATTGATTATGATACGCTTTCCAACATACTAGAAATCATAAAACGGCTGTGGAATAAATCTCACTCCTACGCCATGACCTTTGATCCCATTTCGATGATATTCAACAGAACTGGTTCAGTATACCTCCGAAATAACATGGTAAAGTTTTGTCGCAATGGAAGCAATTTTACGTAAGTTATGATGTATAAGGGCTATGGAATTCTGTGTCCTAACCTTTGACCCATTTCGGCCATTTTCAATAGGATTCGTCCCCAGGCAGGCCCCTACAGCATACTAACATTTCATCCAAATCGAAACATTTTTACGTAAGTTATGACGCATAATGGCGATGAAAGTGATTCCGCTCCTATGTCCTGACCTTTGACATTCATTTCGCCAATTTTCAATAGGGTTTGTCCCCAGGTGATCCCCTACCACATACTAATATTTAATCGAAATTGAACCTTTTTTACGTTAGTTATGACGCATAAGAACAGTGGAATGGATCCCGCTCCTATGTCCTCACCTCTGACCCCATTTCGTTCACTTTCAATAGGGTTCCTTCCCAGGTAGTTCCCTTCCACATACTAAACTTTCATCGAAATCCAACAATTTGTACGCGAGTTATCGTGCAGACGAACATACGCACACAACGCGTGACGTAATGAGGCAGATGGGAATCGCGGCCATCTGCTAGCGAAAGTGTGACGTCATAAAACTTTAATATGATCTGCACATTTGTTTGACTGCTGACGTCATGAAAATAGAGGTCGCGCCATCTTTTTTCTTCCCAATTAATGCGTTCACAAGGATGAAAATTTGAACATAGATTAAAATAGCTTCATTTTATAACTTGGAATACTTAATATTTTTTAAAACATAACCATAATTATGCAATCCAACATTTGTTTGTCAACTGACGTCATCAAAGTACAGGTCGCGCCATTCTTTTTTCTGGTTTCAATACCACCAAAGGAAAAGTTATTGATTTTTAATGTAATTATGGTTATGTTTTAGAAAATATTAAGTATTCCAAGTTATAATATGAAGTTATTTTAATCGATGTTCAAATTTTCATCCTTTGGAACACATTAATTGTGAAGGAAATGTGTACAAAAGTTTTTCCATTGGAAGTATAGGAAGCAAAATTACTTGACGTCCACCTTAATAATATGGGATAAGGTTGATGGAATGGATCGCAATGCTATGTCCTGACCTTTGACCCCATTTCGTCCATTTTCAAAGGGTTTCGTCCCCAGGTGGTCCTCTACCACATACTGAAATTTCATAGAAATCGAACCATTTTTACGCACGTTACGGCGTATAAAGGCAATGGAATGCATTCTGCTCTTATCTCCTGATCTTTGACCCCAATTCACCCATTTTGAATAGCTTTCGTCTCCAGGTGGTCCATTATCACATTGTAAAATTTCATTGAAATCGAACCATATTTACGCAAGTTATGACGTATAAGTTCAATTTAATGGATCCCGGTCTTACGTCGTGACCTTTGACCCCATTTGTCCCATTTTCAATAGGATTCGACCCCAGGTAGTCCCCTACCACATACTAAAATTTCATCGAAATCGAACCATTTTTACGCAAGTTATCGTGCGGACTGACAGACGGACAAAGCTGGAGCATATACGCTTCTTCAACCTACGGATTGGAAAGCGTAGAAAACGAATTAAAGGTATACTTGCTAGCGGCGAAACTACGTATTGCTTTGGGAAGAAAATATACACAAAATGTTTTCATAGTTAGTATGAAAACATTCTGTGTATGTTTCTTCACAAAGTAATACCTGACCTAACAAGAATTTTTTTCCCCGCAGATCTTGCTGGGTTTGTACAAGGGGGGATACTTTTTTACCTGTGGTCTGTTATCTACGAGTCTAAATCAACATCACGAAATTATTTGGTTATTCAATACTTCTATCTCTCATGAAGCAGTAACGTCAGATCAGATGTAGAGGATTTCAGGAAGGGAGTGTCTGGCCCCAAGTCTGAAACAACCCTTAGAAATAGGAAGCTCGGATGTTTGGGCTAGAGTGCCCGATAGGAAAGTGACATGGAAGCGAGGTAGAAAAGGGGAGGAAGACGGTCTTATTTATTTGAGGAAAGACGACCCCGGCTATCAATGGCGTGGGGTCAACTACTGCTTGATCTTTGGGCGCTGGTACCTCCGTCAATGGTATACTCGCAGTACATCCTTAGTACGGTTGCCCTCGGGAACGCAAGGGCTCGTACACTTGGGCAATAGAATGACGCATCTGTCTTGCGCCGACAATGCATCCACGCTCAAAGTCACTCAGATCATCATGTTTACTCACGTTCGTCGACGTGACAAAGCGTAATGCAACATACGTCCAAAACTTAGTTTAAGAGGTCGGTTTCGATAAAAACATTTTTGAGACGCCATGTTGCATAACGTGAAGCAAGAAATCTCTTTTAAGAGGCATGAGACAGGAAGAAAGACATGTCTGCGGAATATCTATCTTGTCCGAGAACGGGACATCCAAGTCCTAAGGGGGTGACAATTTAGATGAGTTAGGAGATTCCCGGAGTACGCATCTTGCAGAAAATGCATTGACAGGATTACCTGATGGTGAGGGAGCTTGGGTGAAATCTCAATTCGAACCAGGGGCCCATAAATTTGACAAGCACTCTCTTTGTTTTGCTTCAAACGAAAGAATGCTGACGATTTCCCCCTGATGGCTGCGGTCATCAAGCTAGTGGGACTTTAGAGTGGCCAAGGTCCAGGGCCGGATTAAGGCCTTAGTGGGTCCCTAGGCTAAGATATTTGTGTGGGCCAGAAGGCTAAAGCGAGTGTGCTCCCAAAGAACTTATGACGGAGAATCATTAAGAAGTTCGTTAAAGCACGAAACTGCAGCAATATGATTGTGATAATTAATACATAGGGCATTCTTCAAACTAATAAATCATCTGAAGAGTTTTCCATAATAAGTCACTGCATTTTTCATTGTTCTCATAAGAACATGAGTTAAATGCTTAAGATTCCTAGATTTTGTCATGGATTTTCTAATGATTTATCATTGTATATTTTTCTTAGTTCATTTTTTAAATGCGTTGGGAAGCCACAGGGGACTTTGACCATTAACAGTTCCAAGTGCAATTCGGGAGGTGAGGGTGGATGGTAGTGAAAGAGTTGAAACTCTTTCGCCGACCCCTCTGAACATACCGACATAAAATCTCTTTTCCAACCTTTGTTTGTGGCCACGTGGAAATCATACGAGACAAAAGTAAAACTATTTTATAAACCTCTTTCTCACTCTCTCTGTCTACCTATCATTTGCCTAGGCATACGGTCATGGCCCTAGGTTATGGTGGGTCCCTGGGCTAGAGCCTCTATAGACTCCCACTTATTCCGGCCCTGTCTAGGTCATTCATAAAATATCTACGTAAATACACAGTCGGGTCACATTGTGACCACCTCCTACTTTTGACGTCAACAGCTTGTAGCCAATGAAAGAAGGCGCATGTCGTGAGCTGGCTTGGAAACTATATAACGTATGTTGTAGGTATTCTGAAAACATATCACTCGTTGCAGTCATGGGTAAAAGGAGCGATTTATCATGTATGCAAAAAGCGATTATTATCGATTTTCGGGCCAAGGGTGGCAGTATTTGTGAAACAGCGCAGTTTGTGAACTGTGCGCGTGCTGCTGTGGTTAAAATGTATCGTGATTGGAGAAATTGCACCGTTGGGAATAAGCGACGTGGAAACTGCTGAGCAACACGTGCCATTGAAGTGAGAGGTGAACGTCGGCTTCAAAGGTCCGTGAGTGCCGATCGATACGCTACAGTGGAGAAACTCACTAGCCTTATGAACCACGGGGGCTACCGAACGTTTGTTTAAAAAAGACTATTCAGAAAACCCTGCTGCGTATGGGGTTCCGATGCAGACGGATGGTCACTGCACGTACGCTAACGAAGGTGCATTGCCAGAAAAGGCTTATATTTGCACGGCAGTGCCGGAATTGGACCTCCGGTGATTGGCAGAGGATTGCCTTCTCCAATGAGTCACGTTTTCTGCTTCAACGAACGGATGGAGGTTGGCGTATAAGGCAAGAAACAACGGAGAGGAAATCCTATATTCAACCATTTCTGGCAGAACACACGCTTGTGGGGGCGGCATTATGGTCTGGCAAATGTTTTCGTGGCATTCTCTGGGTGCACTCTTACCTGTGGAAGGCACTATGGACCGAATTCGTTATGAATCCATCCTTGCAGACCATGTACACCCATACATGCTGATTGTCTTCCCTTGGTAGGATGGGATCTTCCAGCATTGACAATGCGACGTGCTACAGAGCTAAAAATGTGCGAGAGTCGTTGGAAGAGCACAACGAAGACCTCAAAGTACTTCCCTAGCCCCCTAATTCCCCAGACTTAAACACAATTGAGCATCTGGGGGACCACTTTAATTTAGTTGTTCGCTCTATGGATCCACCACCACCCACCCTCCAGCAGCTGTCAGATGCACTTCTGTCAGCAAAGCTCCACATACCTGTGAACACTTTTCAGCACCCAATGGAGTCACTCCGAGACCGTCTAGTTGCTGTCCGCGCTGCACACGGCGGTTTCTCTGAATATTAGCTGGTGGTCATAATAATGTGACTCGACCTAGTGTCACTGCGAGTGGAAGTACGGTTGTCATACGCAATGGCTCACCAGACCAGCACACCTGCAGTTCCGGGACGTGTGTACGGTGGTTGTCCGTTGCCATACAGAAACAGGATTCGTCACTGAACACTATACGTCGCCAGTCCGTAGCATTCCATGTTGCGCGCTGCTGACACCGTTGCAATCGACGACGACGATGATCTGGTGTTAATGGCAAAAATCATAAGAGCTGTCAAGAGTACAGATTCGAATCTGTCAGGCGTCTGGAAATGGTTCTACCGGACACAGGAGTCCCTTGTACGCTTGTCTCTGGAAATTGGACAAGGACGTCGTTGCATCTGTGCATGCCGCTCTCGCGATCCCGCTGTCTGATGGTGGTGTGTCTGGGTCGTCCATAGCTAATCCGCCGTGTCTGGGTGCCTTCCCGTGTCCATTGCTCCCAACATGATCGCACCGTACTGTCCGACCGGTCCAAATGGCTGCCGATTCGGCGCGCCGGCCACCCGGCTTCTCTCATCACGACGAGACGGCCTCATTCAAACTCCGTCAGTTGCCCGTGCGTATATCTACGGCGGCTCCTCGGCATGTCTATCGCTCAGGGTTCTCATCTGACTCTTACCGTGCACTTTGGTCATGCATGGGGAATCCCATGCACGGCGCCTTATAATCCCCAAGTATTGCAATTGCAGCACCGGTTGTGGACGCGCTGGCATGCGGAGTCGCACGAAACGTTAAGCATGTCTGCCCTCGCCGTAGCTATTCGCTGAGTTCCGCGTTTATCGGCCGGTTTTTTCTTGAGCGCTGATTTTTATGACAATGAGTGTATCTGAATGCGCACGTTCATTGAGATGTGGGCATTATTTTTTGTCAGATGTGGGCATTATTTTTCGCCTTACGAGGTGTAAGTTAATTGCTTAATTTCCTTATCTTCATGCATTACAGCATTCCTCCCTCCCGACTGGACAGTACAAAAAGCCGTCACGCGTACGCCAGAAACGTGTACCAAATTGCAGGGATGCTTGCAGCTGGGGTTATCGTCTGCTTCGATCTCACAGAGTCCGTTTGAAATCAGAAGCCGACAGAGGTTTAGATCTCAATCAGAAATATGAACTAAATAAAGATAAGCACAGTAAAAGAAAGAAATCGTAGTCTTCGTTAGCCACTGATCATTGCTTTTCTTAAATCGCATGATCCGTCGGCTTCAGACACGATCCTCGACAGCAAATCAACTGCATGGCAGCGACGCGACTTTCAGAGGATGTTCACGCATTTTTAGAACGATTTCCAGCAACTTAATTAAAGTATTTTTTTTTTTACTTTTTGATTGTGGGTTTAACGACCACCGTGAGCAACTCACTGGGCTATATGCAGTCGTCCGTCCCTAATTTAGGGCCACTGACTCCAGCGAAGGGAGAGATCCGGTGCGGTAAGACAAACACATCATCCATGCCTCACCGGGATTTTTTTATTTTTGATTGGAGGTTTTACGACCACCGTGAGCAACTCAATGGGCTATAAGCAGTCGCCCGTCCCTAATTTAGGGTCACTGGTTCCAGAGAAGGGAGAGAGCCAGCGCCGTAAGACAAACACAACATCTATGCCTGACCGGGATTCGAACCCGAACCCCTTACGGACGAATGATCATAGGCCAGCGCCTTAGACCACTGCGCCACTGGTGCGGCCCTCACCGGGATTCGAATCCGGACCCATCTCGGACGAATGATCAGAAATCATCGCTTAGACCAATGCGCCACCGGGGCGGCAAATTAAAGTTTAAAATAAAACTTTTTCTTAGATGTTCCATCTGATAACCCTTTCTCTGCCCTTTTTCTGTGAGTCGAAAATTTCCATTGACTTTGATTGCCTTGTAAACTATTGTTCGTAACTCAGATGGCAAATATGGCGATTGTTTGATCAAATCAAATAAATGTAATGGTCTATCTTTACGTCTGACTTAACTTTTATTTCACAAGCCATGTTGGAGCATATACTTTTAAAATAAATATAATTCACCAATACTTTCAAATTTTGGGAGAGATTCACAGTTCCCACATACGACATCAGTATTTTTAGTATAGTTGTCAACCATCACGAATGTGCCATTTTCCCAGGTTGTGAGATTGCTAAATTATCTGACAGATTGCCATTTGATATGAAAATGCTAAATTCGAAGAAATTATTTTGGTCGGTACTTAGGTTCTTAAAATCAATATCTGGTAATTCGGTGGCAATTCGCTGGAATTCTACAAAAGGAAGCTGATCACAAGATTGCAACATATTTCTTAAATCTTCAGAAAAACGCAAAGGGTCAAGCAATTTGATTACTGTTCTAGACAGTGCGATTACAGGCCTGTGCTAGATTTGGCAATCTAGTGCGCATTTGCTTTGGACTATGAACCTACATCTAGATTTGGAAGATAACAGGGGATTTCTTAAAAGTGGCAGTGGTATCATTGTTTTAGGTCTGCGTTTAGAAAGCGCTTTTTTTAGGAGTCCGAAAGCACAATAGTCCATTGGTGACACATCAGGGGACTATGGAGTATGAGCAGACGGTATAGACTTGATACCTGTCTCTTTTTTCATTTTTTCAAGAAATAGATTTGGATGTATGACTGGTAGCCTCATCCTGATGGAGTTCTAGTCTTCGAAGGCTCTGTGGACAAAGGAATGGTATTTCCTCTTTAAATATAGGAGTTAAAATGTAATATGTAGAATTCGTTTTAACATTCTTTTCAACTTTTCTTAACTTTAATTCCCCATTGTATGAGAAACCAGCATTAATTACGAATTCCTTACTGAATTTTTCTGTGGATTCTTGCAACTAAGTTTGTAACTATCTTCATGCTCTTTTGCGATAGTAAATTGACTTTTTTATTTTTTAAAGTCGTTTAGGTAGATCCATGCTTCAATCATAGTCACAATAAATTTTCATCTGTCTCCGGTTAAGGCTGTCTTTGAATGAGTGTTAGGCTTCATCTTCTGCGATAGATGGCACACATTATCACTCCTTGGGCGTGACTTTTACGTCTTGAGCGACTGTCCCAGAAGTTGGCGTCAGCGAATCACTGCAGACCTCGCCATATTCAGAATAGAAGCGGTCTCTCGTTGGCTAGACAATGAAAAGACACAATACGCGTTTTTACGTTTTAACCAATGACGTTATTTGGGGGTGGAGCTTAGTAGGTAGGCGTAGTTTCTGTCTCAAATTAAAGGGTTTTCTGCTAATGTACACATTTACTCTTCAAACAATGAACGTACAGTAGGATTTAAGATGATTTAAGGGAGACAAGTTTCCAGCCTCAGTTTTGGGCCCATTTAATTATTTCTATTTGGCCTAGATAATTAAAAAAAAGTTAGGCAGAGATAAGAGATTTCGTTTCTTCCAGACAGAAATAATACTAAGCTAACTTATCTCGCCATCTAGCGCCCAAATTAAAATACTTTCGAGTCAGATAAATTGAATTTTAAAAAGAGTTCTGACACTTTTTTCGGAATAATAACTTTTGCACAAATTAGCTATAGGTCGTTTTTATTTGTGCTCAAAATTCCGAACACTACAAAATAATAGTCTTCGAGAAAATGTGTACACAAGAATTTACATTGCAGATATAGGACGGACGTACTCTTACCCTCCTTCAAAGACAGTCTTAGGTGATTTTCATAAACAAAGGCTACATCGTGTTTTGCGATCAGTCATATGACTAAGAAAAAGGCTGTGAACACTGTGTTTTTTGTTTTTCAGGTTCAAATATGTTATTATTACCTAGTTTAAGTTGATACAGGAATATTTGATTATTACCTAGTTTAAGGTGATACAGAGATTCTTAACTACTTAGCTATTTCCCTTTGGTCGGTGAATTTTCTTTTAAGACCTGAGACCTTACTTCCAAAATAGTCGTAAAAGTACGTACCTTCTTTGGATATTCGTTCAGTGTTCTCTTCCCTGTTAAAAGCAATGGGCATGACGATTTTCCCCTCTATAATTAATTATGAATTATATTGCTTATTTCACATTTGGAAATGCTAACTCCACAATTCTCAGAGCATTTTTTTATTTCAAAATACGAATATTTCTCTTCGTAAAGAGCTTCTATCCACAGCTTGTTTGTGTGCGCCATTTTCTTAGTAGATGGTATTTAACTGCAGCAGGTGTGTCTTTCGTGTTCATGTAACACACTTTTGCCACTTTCAATTCCTTGAACTTATTTTATTTTCTGTAATTTCTTATCAGAAAAGTTTCAAAAATGCGTGAACATCCTGTGTATTATACGTTCACCAGGAACTGTATATGGTGAAATATGTATTGGTAGCGGATGTAGTGAATGTGTCCTTGTTAATAAACAATGAAAACATATTTTGCTATAACAGCATTATGAAGTACAGGGTGATTCACTCGGGATTCAACACTTATTAAGTGGAATACGATGAGCGTGAAACCCGAACGGAGCGGTTCTTTATTCCCTGACGAAGCAATCGACATGCATTACCTGTGAATAAAATGTATCCCCGGCAGCTGGATGGTACCGCACTGAGGCGCAATCTGTTTAGTAGTGATGGGGGAATAGCGTGTCTCCGCAGAAATTTTAAACGATTAGGTCGAATAAAGATGGTGTACTCAATTGAGGAGCTTGTGTTTGTGCGCCAGTACTGGGTAACCAGTTCCTTCAAACAATGTGAAAAGGAGTTTCTGAAGAAATTTGTGGGCGTAAACAACCCCACCAGAAAATCGGTGTCTTGTGTGCGGTGTCCCGACGCCGTATCACTGGGCCAATATTTTTAAAGACACGATGAACACCTAACGTTACTTGGAAATCTTTAATTAGTTTGTGAACCAGCTGGATGATCAGGAACTTCTAGATGGTTACTTTTAACAGGACGGTGCAACGTCCCACACTTCCAATAAGAGCAAGGCAGAAATTCGCAGCTTTTTCCAGGACATGATTATCTCCAAACACCGATGGTTGTCTAGACCTCTCGACCTGACAACCCCAGAATTCTTTCTCTGGAGACTTTTAAAAAGCAAGGTGTATGCCAACAACCCGCGGTCCATTGAGAAACTGAAAGATAGCATCGCACGTGGAATTGCCGCCATCGCACATTCACAGCGTCGGGTGAATATGTGCCTAGACGCTGATGGTGGGCACTTCCAGCATCTTCTATGAGACATTCCTTTTTTTCATAGATCAATGTATGTTTTACATTAATTTCATTGAAATGTGCCTCTGGAATAGAAAAGTTAATTAGAAATATAAGCGTTCACTCTCGAGTGAATCACCCTATATAATGAAATTTCAATGACAACAAATGAAATGTACATGACTCAGAGACTGTATGGAATGCGATGTGTTAAGATAGTGTAGTTGTTGAAACTTGGACTTAGAGCCGCCCCGGTGGCGCAGTGGTCAAGTGCACATTCGCTGGCCTTTGATCATTCGTCCGTAAGGGGTCCGGGTTCGAATCCCGGTCGGGCATGGATGTTGTGTTTGTCTAACGGAACTGGCTCTCTCCCTTCCCTGGAACCAGTGACCCAAAATTAGGGACGGGCGACTGCTTATAGCCCATTTGAGTTGCTCACGGTGGTGGTTAAACCTCCAATCAAAAAAAAAAAAAAAACTTGGACTTAGAACAGGCAGCCTAGCCGCTGGCGATTGTTTATTGTTAGTAGATGACGCAAGAACCGCAACCGCCATGCCATGACGGTTTTGTTTCTTGTTTGACTCCCGTGAGAAGACGAAGTGCGAACAAGATAAGACAATAGTTTCTAAGTGAGATTTAAATGAGGAGTTTTGCGATTTATTGTACTATAGATTTATGTGGGAGTGTGTATCTTCGTATATCTGTGCATTTCTGCATAAAGGAGTAAATTGTACCTAGAAGTCTCATCCTCGTCGCCTATCATTTTGTCGGAGTGACTCATCAAGAAAGTAAGATCTGTACTAGCAAATATTTATTCCAAACAGTTGTAGAGTGATTCTAAGCGTTGTGTGTGAACGAACATTGTTTCTGGTTTTGTAATTTATTCTTATTACTTCTCTCACCACTGCGATGGAGCTTCTGAAGACAATAATTCTTTGAGGTGATGAAAATATTAATTTGACAGTTATTCTGCCCATTCTATTATTGAAGATATTTTTTTTTTTTTTTTTTGATTGGAGGTTTAACGACCACCGTGAGCAACTCAATGGGCTATAAGCAGTCGCCCGTCCCTAATTTAGGGTCACTGGTTCCAGGGAAGGGAGAGAGCCAGTGCCGTAAGACAAACACAACATCCATGCCTGACCGGGATTCGAACCCGGACCCCTTACGGACGAATGATCAGAGGCCAACGCCTTAGACCACTGCGCCACCGGGGCGGCATTTGAAGATATGCTCCCGACTTTAGGTGTAACCCCCTACCGAGAGTATGGCGATCATTGAAGCTTTAAGACTAATTGCTGGACGAACATTTTTTCGATTCAATAACATCATGTTTCGTCAGACTGCCGGCACTTCCATGGGTTCACCTCTTTCACCACTTTTAGCTGAGATAGTTTTACAGCACCTTGAGAAAAATGTCTTTCAACAGTGCCTTCTAGAACCTTTATTTTGTATGAGATATCTTGATGACATTGTGGTAGCATGGCCACATTCTGTTGATGATTTACATGAGTTCGCCGAACTTTTATCTGCCCCCTTTCCAACCAATAATTTTACTGTTGAATTGGAGGATCAGAATTCTTTAAATTTCTTGGATCTGTTCTTGACTCAGTTTCCCTCCTCTCGGTCGTTCTCTTTCCGGGTCCTTCAGCCCCTTCCCCCATTTTCTGATACCTTTTTCTTCATTCAGTCCTCCACAACACAAGAATGCAGCTTTTGCATTCCTGTTTAACCGAGCTTATACTCACTCATCTTCTACCACCCTAAGGACCCGTGAAAATCAAAATACTGTATTTTTGATTTTACTAACCAATTTGGCTATCCTCGCCAGTACGTGTTAAAACAACTGCATAAATGCCAACGTTCTAAACTCTCTACATTACAAAGAAATGGTGAAGCTAACACCTATGTAGGTTCCATTGATTACTACCCTGATGTTGTACAGATCCGGAAAAAAAGCGTGTGCCAAGCAAAATATGGATATTGGAATTGAGACTCAAAAATTACTTTCTTTGGTCAAAAGAGATCGTGATAAAGTCAACCCTTTACATAGATACGGAGTGTGCTCTATACCTCTAAAGGCTACTCTCCCTAATGTGCAGATATATAGGATCCACCCTTCGAAATATTTCGACTAGGATTTCTGAACATGCCTACAATGTAAGGAAAGGATTGTGCGGTACAGCATTGTCTCGACTGGTTAATCAGGGCTGCCATATACCGGATTGGAACAATGTTAAATACTTAGCAACAGCATCCAACAAAACTAATTTACTTTTTATGGAGAGCATTTTTATCAACTTATTCTCCAACCAATGCTGTAATGATGACTCACCATGTATATTACCATCGTCATTGAGACATTTCATTTTTAATCATTGTACTTTTTATCACAATTCATAATTCATACTATCATATTAACCTGTAGTGATTTTTATTTGTGTATGTGTATATCATGCTGAAGTGCGCTTGCATCAAATGGAACTACGTCATCCAACCAGTGACTTTAGGTGACTAACCACCTCCTTATTAACAGGAGTTTGGCCCGATACGTTGCCCGATGATGGACCCAGTGTGGGTCCAAAAGTACTAGCATGTTTCTTGTGATGGTTTTAGACGTAAATAAAGTTTATTTTTTAATTGCAACTGAGACCTGCTTCTTTTTTTTAATTGTGTAACGACAGCGTTGTGAAGGTGATTATTATAATTTATTGACACGAATCTCCACGAATTTTAGACGGTGAAGCATGATTAAATACTTTTCCAGTTGGAAATGGAAAACCTAAAAATTAAAGGAAATCTTTAAATTTTCAGCGAGAGTTTCTTTCTCCCATTTTTGTTTCTTTGCTTATCACTTCATCATCTCAGTGAGGCGAAGCTCTGGGTTCAGTTCGATAGAGAAGTTGCTCATGTATTAAATATGTGTACAGTGAAGCGAACAGGAGTAGCAAGCAGAACCAGCAAAAATTATCTACAGGAACTAAATTAACGTGAATTGTTTCTGCTTGCTCTTCTTCTGCAGTATGATAGAAAATGTGCATAATGTCACAGATGCAGTGCCACAAACGAGGCTATAGCGAGCAAAGAAATAGTAAGGTAAAACCAGTGTTCCAGTAGAACGTGAGCGAGAGGAGAGTTGTAAGTCTAAACAAATGGCTCGTCATTGTTATGCTTCATTGTTTCTTCCTCCCGGTATATCTCCATTGATTTGCTTACTGTAGTTGAGAGATATACTGCATATCCCTTCTTAACACATGTCTTGTTCCAAAATAACTGAAAATGTTTTATAAAGAAAATGTGCAATACTGCATTCGACGTTACCTCGAGTCTCGAAAAATGGTAGCCGTTGCAGAAACCATAGCAACCAGCCGCATCTGTTTATAACGCATGCGTCGTCGGTAGTGTGCAGTTCAATAAGCGTTGTGTCGTGAACCCCCTCACTCGCGCTGTTTTTTTTTCAAAAGGAAAAAAGACTAGAAAGATGACACCGAATTTTCGGGTGTAATGAGCACGTCTTTTGAATCCGTTCTGACGCAAATTAAATTTATCAAAGCTATTCAAAGTCAATGGAATCGGTATGGAAGAACAATAGTATCTGACGGAAGAAAGAAGTTTTTCAATCGGGTTTTTAATCCCTCAGATATTGCTGTAAACGGAATCGTGAGCTTACGCCCTCTGGTTGCAGACTTGTGCGTTAAGAAAAACATGAATATATATGAGAAACATTTCGCACCGGAAACGCTCTCCAACACAGAATGAATTTTGCAAATCGGAATCTTAGAAACAGAGATATCGACCAAAATAAGATGTGACTTTACGTCCCCTGGTGGGAAAACCATGCATTATTTTAGGAAGAAAGTATTCTCAAAAGGTTTTCCCATATGAACAGAATCGGTTCAAGAAAAAAAAATTCGTCGAGTTTTCAGGAGCCCAGATTTTGCTACAAAAACATCAGAAGCAGAAATTAACACATATGCCCCGTGGTGGCCAAATTATTCTTTACCAAACATTAGAAATTATGTGAAAAATATTTTGCATCGGGTCTTGTACGCGATACAGCAAGAATTTTTTAAATCGGAGTTTTAGAAGCAGAAACAACGCAGAAAACGCAATTTACCTTTGTGCCCCTTAGCGGAAAGTCTATGATTTACTTGAAAATTTTTAATTTATGGGAAAAACATTTTGCATCTGAAACGCTATCCAACAAAGAAGGGAATTTTCAAATCGGACTCCTTGAAGTAGAGATATTGACAGAAATAAGATAGCCGCCCCGGTGGCGCAGTGGTCTAAGGCGTTGGCCTCTGATCATTCGTCCGAAGGGGTCCGGGTTCGAATCCCGGTGAGGCATGGGTGTTGTGTTTGTCTTACGGCACTGGCTCTCTCCCTTCCCTGGAACCAGTGACCCTAAATTAGGGACGGGCGACTGCTTATAGCCCATTGAGTTGCTCACGGTGGTCGTTAAACCTCCAATCAAAAAAAAAAAAAAAAAAAAAAAAAAAAAGAAATAAGATATACATCTACGCCCCCTGGCGTAGAAACCATGCATTATTTCAAGAAGAAAATGCTCCTAAAAGGTTTGTCGATATGAGTAGTATCGGTCAACAAACGACTTTTTTTTCAATCGAGATTTTAGAAGCTCATATTTTGCTGCAAATGCATCAGAAGCGGAAATTAAGACTTACGCCACCTGGTGGCCAAACCATTTTTTACAAAAAGGATTTCCCATCAGGAGCTGTATCCTGTGCAGAAATAATTTTTCAAGTCGGAGATTTAGAAGCAGAGATATAGGGAGGGAAGCAATTTACATTTACGCCCCCTAGCGGAAAGTCTATGAAATACTTGAACATTTTGAAATTATATGAAACAAATGTCACACTGGAGACACTATCCAACAAAGAAAGAATTTTTTGAATCGGACTCCTAGAAGTAGAGATATTGACAAAAATAAGATATATATATATGCCCGCTGGCGTATAAACCATGCATTATTTTAAGAAGAAAATGTTTCTAAAAGGTTTGTCGACATGAGTACTATCGGTCTACAAACGACGGTTTTTTCAATCGAGAATTTAGAAGCTCATATTTAGCTGTAAATACATTAGAATCGGAACTTAAGATTTACGGCTCTGGTGGCCAAACCATTTTTTTTACAAATATTAGAAGTTATGTGCAAACGATTTCCCATCAGGAGTTGTATCCGGTGCAGAAAGAATTTTTCAAATCGGATATTTTTAAGCAGAGATATAGGGGAAACGCAATTTACCACTACGCCCCCTTGCGGAAAGTCTACGAATTACTTGAAAATTTTGAAATTATATGAAAAACATGTCACACTGAAAACACTATCCAACAAAGAAGAAATTTTTCAAATCGGACTGCTAGAAGGAGAGATATTAACGAAAATAAGATATACATCTACGCCCCTGGCGGAGAAACTGTGGAATATTTTAAGAAGAAAATATTCCACAGAGGTTTACCTATGTGAGTGGCATCAGTCCACGAAATAGTTTTTTTAATCGATATTTTAGAAGCTCTGAGTTTATGGCAAAAACATCAGAAGTAAAAATTAACCCTTACGCCCCCTGGTGGCCAAAGTATTCTTTACCAAAAATTTGAAATTTTAGGCAAACTATTTTCCATCAGGAGGTGTATCCGCTGAAGAAATAAATTTTCAAATCGGAGGTTAAGAAGAAGAATTATCGGGAAAAATATAATTTACGTTTACGCCCCCTAGCGGAAAATCTATGCGCAATTTGAAAAAAGTAACTATATCTAAAATACTCTTCGACATAAGTGGAATCGAAAGATAAAATATTTTTTTCAATCGGATGTTTAGAAGCAAATATGTGGAATGAAAGGTATTTTTGAATTCGACATCATCTGCATTTATGCCCCCTAGCGTCGAAATTGTACATCGTAACAAAAAGAACGCAATAAAGGATCATCATTCGCATATTTCAAGCTTCCCAATACAAAAAGAATTTTTCAAATCGGACTAATAGTTGCAGAGATATCGTGAGTACAGGCGGGCAAACCGGTAACATAAGCACGATCTTTTTTTACAAAAGACATGCTAAAAACGGATGTGGAAAAAGGACAGAAATGCGCCGTTAAATTTTGCTGTCGACTTGAGAAGTCTGTCGGAGAGACTTTCCGTTTTATGCAAGAGGCTTATGAAGATGAATGTCAAGGAAAATCAACAACTTACAGATAACATAAGGAATTTACAGGTGGTCGTGCGTCTTCAGCTTTAATCACGCATGGAGGAAGAGCTACAACGAGTGTTACAGACATTAACATCAATGCAATAGGTGTTATTATACTGAAAGACAGACACCTATCAATTAGAGATATTGAAGATGTGGTTCACATTCCAAAATCATCAATTCACAGAATTTTAAAGAAACGTTTGGGCATGAACCGAGTTTCTTCAACTTTTCAACATGGGTTCCCCATTTCTTTCCATTTGCCACCCAATGCAAGGCCGCACATAATCAGTTCTGACGTTTCTTATTTAAAAATTAATATGAAGTTGATGGCCAACCTGCATGTAGTCCAGACTTGTCACCATGTGGCTTCTGTTTCTTCCCCTATTTCAAAACAGACATTACGGGTACGACAATTTGATACTGATCAACAACTTATTTCTGCTGCGCAATTGTGCTTCAACAGCATTTCAGAAGAAGAATTGCAGAAGACATGTTTTCGATGCAGTGCATAGTATTTCAAAAAGATGGCCACCTCCTTGATAATTAAAGTATGCATATTTTTTTTTATAAAAAGATCTTCAGTTGTTTTGGGACAACCCATGTAAATTAGACGAAGTGGGTATATTCTAGTACAGGGGTTCTTAACCTACGGGTCGCGACCCAAACTTAGGTCGCTGGGGCTTCCGGGATGAGTCGCCGTATCTTATCAGAAAAAAGTAAAGGTCAGTTTTTTTTTCAATATTAAATTTTAAACCTTCTTCGTGTTTAACACGTGTAAAGACCACTGAATTCCTGGAGATGACATCGCGGGGACCACCATCGTTGCTTCTTCCGGTCACTGGGATCGTAGAAATGAATAACTACTACACTGATTTATATTATTACATTAGCATTTTTAATTTTAAAAGAGACCCATAGGTAGCGAAGTTGATCGTCTTGTTGATTTTGGGTTGTGGCCAAAAAATGTTAAGAACTCCTGTTCAAATGAGCAAGAAGGGAGGTGTAAAAGTAAACAAATGGGGTGGGGGGCTTGTTCTTATGTTTAATTGCATCTTTCTCGCGATGTATCCCCATAGCTTTGAGTGTAGTTGAGAGCTGTACTACACACATTGTCATACAAATCCGCCCACCAGGAAGAAAAACGTGCGATTAATGCGAAACTCGGCGAATAGCTACGGGGAAGACAGACATGCAAATGATTAAAGTTTCGTACGACTCCGCATGCCCGCGCGGCCAAGACCGGCGCTGCAATCGCAGTCCTTGGGGCTTAAACGGAGCCGCGCAGGGGACTCCACATTCGTGCCGAAATGCACGGTAAGAGTCAGGAGAGATCCCTGAGCGATAGACATGCCGAGAAGGTACCGTAGATGTGCGTACGTGTAACTGACGGAGTTTGAAAGAGACCGTATCGTCGGAATAAGAGAGGCAAGGTGGCCGGCGTGCCTAATCAGCAGCCATTTGGGCCCGTCGGACAGTACGATACAATCGTGTTTGGAGCAATGTGCACCGGAAGACACCCAGGGACAGCAGGCTGGCTCTGGGCGACCCAGACACACCAGCAGCAGAGAGGACCGTGGGATCGCGAGAGCGGCATGCACAGATGCAACGACGTCCTTGTCCAATATCCAGAGACATGCGTTGGCTGTACTGTATCAGCCAGAACCATTTCCAGACGTCTGGCAGAAGCGAATCTGCACTCTCGACGGGTCTTACATTTTCAGCCATTAACACCTGACCATCGTCGGCGTCGATTGCAATGGTGTCAGCAGCGAGCAACATGGAATGTAACGGACTCGCGACGTATAGTGTTCAACGACAAATCCTGCTCTTGTATGGGAACGGATGACCACCGTATCAAAGTGTGGAGGGCCGCAGGTGAGCATTATAATCCCAACCTCACTGTACAGCGGCACATGTCCCGAACTGCAAGCGTGACGGTCGTGAGAGTCCGACTTCCCTCGTAGTGATCCCAGGAACGTTGACAGCCCAGCGCTACGCACAGAAGATCATGCGCCCCCCATGTGCTGCTTATTCTCGCGGAGCGGCTCGGAGGCATTTTCCAACAAGATAATTCCCGTCCGCAGACAGTTTACCTGGACTGTCTACGTCATGCTTCGACGCTTTCCTGGCCTGCCAGATCGCCTGATCTCTCGGCGATCAAGCGCGTGTGGGGCCATACGGGACGACAGCTTTCTCCATATCTTAGTGTTCGTGCTTTAGAGTGTTAGTTGCAAGAAGTGTGGGCTAATCTGTCCCAGCATAACGTCTCTTTGACTCCATGCCGGAACGTATCACCGCATGTATTCAGGCACGAGGCGGTCTGACACGGTACTAACGCTGATCGGAATGTATGTCCGCGGGAAAACATCCTGCTGCTGTGATATTGTAATCACTTCTGTCCTTGGTATGTACCATCTCACTACTAAAATCCCATTTCAATCCGACGCCTCCTTCTCGGTGCGCGGATTTTTATGACAATGAGTGTATATATCCGTTCTTATTATATCAAAAACCTCTGGCGTTTTACAGAGCGATACAAGGAAACTTTCTTCCTTGGAAGTGTTTCATGTTTTGGTTAAAATGCGACTAACATTAGAAAAATGCTTGAATTTAATAAAATGAATCAATTTACATTTGAAAATAATGCTTTAATTTTTCTTCTATTTTTTTTTTTTAATTTTATTCTGATGAATTTCAAGAACTTTTTTGTCACCTCCCACCGGAAAAAAAAAATTCTGTATACACCTCTGTCAAGCGCATTTTTATTTTATTATCGTTGGGCCAATTTTTTATTCACCGAATCTTATTTCTTTTTTTTTTTTTTTTTGGAGGTTTAACGACCACCGTGAGCAACTCAATGGGCTATAAGCAGTCGTCCGTCCCTAATTTAGGGTCACTGGTTCCAGGGAAGGGAGAGAGCCAGTGCCGTAAGACAAACACAACATTCATGCCTCACCGGGATTCGAACCCGGACCCCGTTCAGACGAATGATCAGAAGCCATCGCTTAGACCACTGCGCCACCGGGGCGGCAAATCTTATTTCCTTCGTACTATGCAGAACCGCATCTTGAATCAAAAGGTCCTTCTTTTCCACTTACGTCAGTAAAGCACCATTATTTACTTCATGCAGCATCTTCGCGTGGCCGCCCCGGTGGCGCAGCAGTCTAAGCGATGGCCTCTGATCATTCGTCCGAAAGGGGTCCGGGTTCGAATCCCGGTCAGGCATGGATGTTGTGTTTGTCTTACGGCACTGGCTCTCTCCCTTCCCTGGGGCCAGTGACCCTAAATTAGGGACGGGCGACTGCTTATAGCCCATTGAGTGGCTCACGGTGGTCGTTAAACCTCCAATCAAAAAAAAAAAAAAAAAAAAAAAACACGCACACATACACATCTTCGCGTGGCTGAACAAACAATACGTCATACAAGGATGAATGCTGTTTCTCAACAAGATACGCTCAAAATGGAAACTCGCCGCCCCGGTGGCGCAGTGGTCTAAGGCGCTGGCCTCTGATCATTCGTCCGTAAGGGGTCCGGGTTTGAATCCCGGTGAGGCATGGATGTTGTGTTTGTCTTACGGCACTGGCTCTCTCCCTTCCCTGGAACCAGTGACCCTAAATTAGGGACGGGCGACTGCTTATAGCCCATTGAGTTGCTCACGGTGGTCGTTAAACCTCCAATCAAAAAAATAAAAAAATAAAAAAAGATGGAAACTTGTGTGGGAGTCATGTAGGGGACTTAACAGGCATGTTTGGCGTTGGAACTCAGCGCAATTTAAATGTGAATTTACAGAAATATATGCATCCTAAACACATTGGAAGTTAATTTAAGATTAAATGTTAGTCATCTAACAAGCATAATTCACAGCATGCGCGCAACGACAGCCTCTGTTATAATAAACTTAAGCTATAAATTACAGGTTTATTTGGTGCCTTTCCAGCAACATACACATTATGCGCGTACGCCTAACTATAGAAATAAAAATACTGGTCAAATTTAACGAAGGCTGTGTGAGGTTTATTGTTGTTTCGGGTGTCATAACCACCACATGAACAAATATGAAGATTTTAAGCAGGAGCGGGTCCTCAATTAGGGTCACTAGCTCCAGGGAAGGAGAGAGCCATAGCCGTGAGACAAAGCCACCACCCATTTCTCCTTAGGCACCCAATTCGGACACTGTTCAGACCAACAGCCACAAACCGACTCCATTGACCACACGGTCACTGCGAGGTTTCGTACAGAATCTCTTCCCCACTGCAAGAGATATCTACGTTCCAATAACTAGCGAAAATAATTTGGTGTTATACAGTGTTTAAAACTTTGATGCTAGGACTTGGAAGCATTTTTGCTCTACTACTAAAAAAATTTCGGAATTTAACGATCACCATGAGCAACGCAAGGGGTTATAAGTATTCTACCCTCCTTGATTTAGGATCACTGGTTCTGCAAATGATGAATGCCAATGCCGTGGGGAAGGCGCACCGTCTGTGCCGCATACGTCGTTCCAATCCGTACTTACTCGGCCTAGCGGTAAAAGGCTGGGGCTTGGACCACTGAGCCACCGGAGTCGCATGGAACTACCATGCTTAGGGCTACGTTCTCGGAAGTTCGTAACTTACTTTTTAGGAGGGGCAACCGCACATTTTTAAGCACAAATAATATGCAGAAACACCATATTCAAATTTTCATGGTGCTTTCTCGCTTATCTAATCATTTTCGTTACACATACGCACACACACACACACAAACAAAAACAACCAAACAAACCCACACACATCACAACACATAGATTGAATTCAATTAATTGTGACCAGGTGCCATAAAACTATAATAACAGGATGGATAAATGAAATGTGAAAAAAAGAACTTGTCGGTTATGGGAATTGAATTCGCGTCACCTTGCTCCGGAGTGAGTTGCTCTAACCGATTCTATTACACCGTCGGAATCTATCGCTTCAGATTTGTCGTCTTGACACGTGCTTCATCTCTGTCGTACGTCACAGAAATTTGACAGCACGTTTGGACAACAAGTGCATTTCTTTATTCGTCTTTCGAGCTCTATTCTATTTGGTCACTTGTGTCCCATGACCCACTGAACCCAAACGATCACAAAATCGGCCATCAAAAAGGATGAAAAACCCTCAAAAACTTTGTCCAACAATTAATGATTGCTGTAGTAGAGAGTTTCCTAAATTTCTACGCCTTCCATGCTTTCCGATGAGTAGACTAGTTGCTAGTGGACTAATATGTATTTTTCTTCATAAGTGCTTATAGTTCACACGAATACTCCAACATAAACTTTATTGTAAAGCACTAATTTTATTACAAGCTAACGTTTAAAACCTTATGAAGTACATGACTCCATTGTACAGCTTCCCTGATTTAGGGCCGCCGGTTCCAGAGAAGCGTAAGAATAAGTGCCATAAGACAAACGCAACATCGATGCCTCACCGAGATTCTAGCCGAGACCCATTGCGGCCGAATAGTTAGTAGACATCCATTCACTTCAGTTGAACCCGGACTGCCTAAAACTTAATAGCTGAAAGTTCTTAAAGGAACAGAAAAATATCACTTCAAGAATACGTCTAGAAATTCAGTAAAAACAAAACCTATTGTGTTGGTGCGAATGAAATGTCCGGCATAGGACCAGCACACGTGGACGACGAAAGCGAAAAAGTAGGAAAACTTGCCTAGGCAAGGCAAAATTATCACCCTCTTAATAGGCACATACTTGCCATCTGTCCGGCAAGGCCATAATCACGGAAAGAAAAAAGTCTTGCGGCTGGGACCCGAAGACGTCATCAACTGCACGTTGAACTTCGTTGTCTGTCGTGAACTGTTTCCCGGGCAAGAAGTTATCCAGGCAACGAAATTGATAATAGTCTGTCGGAGACAAATCCGGGTAAAAGAAGGATGGGGTAGTGCTTCATAGCCCAACAAGGCACTTAGTGTCAGAGTTGTGCGACGTGAGGGCGGACGTTGTCCCGTAGTAGAAGAACGCCGCGTCTGTTGGCCAAAACCGGTTGTTTTGCCAAACCATCACGGCAGAACGTCATTGTGCTGCATTACACCGGTGCATCTGCTGTAATTCAGCACAATAATGTTGTGAAGTCATGGTTTGGCCTCTTGCCAAGACACTACGATGAATTATCCCTGCTGTGGACTACCAGACAAGAAGCATCATCTTCTTGGTGTGTAGGGGTGGCTTCGGTTGCCATCCAGCACGCTGTGCTTTGCTCATCTATTGCGCAGATCGCTTTCGATTACCATAAAGGACACACGTCTTGTCGCAGGGGACGATTCGATGCAGTACATGTCCCTGTTTATTCCTTGCAAGCAGGGACGCGCAGACATCCAAACGCCTAGTCTTGTTCACAGTCGTCAACTCATTCGGCAGCCACATATCCAGATTTGTTATCTTCCCCAGCGCAGTCAGACGCCGAACAACTGTCGTGTGGTTAACACCTACCTCTGCCACTATCTAACGACACGTTTTTCGGGGTCCTCTTCAACCACACGTAACAGAACATCTTCAGAAACAGCAACAATTCGGTCACCGCGTGCTTCGTTTTGCAGGTCCCTATCTCCGCTTCGAAACTTCACAAACCGTCTCCAAATGGTTCGTTCGTTGGCTGTATTCTCCCCAAACGCTTTGTTTAGGTTTCGAATCGGAATTCGTGCAAAATGGCCCAGTTTAAATTCATATAGGAAGATAACTCTCAAATCCGGTGTCTGCATGTTTCCTTTGCAAGCCACGTTACTTCCAAACAAACCAGGGCTGAACTTTGCTTTTCACACACCTGGTAGCTATTTATAGTAACTCTGTGACGCAATACCCGCAGCACCTGTGGTTAGGTCCATTCCGAAATGGTGGTGCCCTGTCTCCACTGCTCATACGCGCCAGACATTTTATTCGCACCAACACAGTACCTACAGGTTCAGTTTCCTTATACGTCCTTATGGCAAAGACAGTATTCTTATCGAAATACACTCACAAACAATGAAATTTACTCAAAAACAAGTAAGCATCGGATTGAACTGAAATTCTATGCACGTAATGATGCAGATAAATATTACGCATGATGGCAAAAGCAGAGCTGCAGAACAATTAGAGAGGGATCTGCGGCATTCAGTCCGGTCATCTTCAATAGCGTGTCGTATAGCCTCGTACAGCTATAGATGCTGCAATACGATCCGATATGGAGGCGAACAGACGCCTGATGTTGTCCTGCGGCAGACTGGCCCACACGTATTGGACGGTGTGCTCCAAATCCCAGATAGTGCGACACGGTGGCAGCTTCCGTTTCAACTGGTCCCACATATGCTCGATAGGGGACATGTCCGGGGAGCGGGCAGGCCATGGAAGTGTCTGGACATAACGTAGGCAGTCCTGGGCAAACCGAGCCATGTGCAGGTGGGCATTATCCTGCTGGAATAGTGCAACTGGAATCCCGGCCATGAATGGGAGTACAAAGGGCCGTACGATCTCATCCACATACCTCTGGCCCGTCAATGATCCACGTACCACAACCAGAGCTGATCGGTTATAGTAGGCAATGGCTCCCCAGACCATAATGCCCGCAGTGGGGGAGTTGTGGCGCTCGAAAGCGAGGGTGGGTTTGTGCCGTTGACTCGGGGACCTCCACACGCGGACATGATGATCATCTGTCCCCAAAACGAAACGACACTCATCGTTAAAAACCACACGTCGCCAGTCTGTGGCGTTACACATCGCTCTAGCCTGGCACCACTGCACACGGAGCCGGCGATTATCCGGTGTAAATGGCCGCACACGAAAGGGTTGCTGGGATTGCAGATGGCGCTCATTATTTAATTTCTTATCTGCAAGGATCGCAGATTCGAAATTACATAAAGAGGGCCATCCAGTTCTCCCATGGATTTCGGGTTATGCCAACACCACCCGGCCCTTGGAAAAAGCTTTAACTGCTTTCCTGAAGCCCTTAGTTGCTAACTCTAACTTTTCCATTCATAGTTATTCACAGGTCCTTGCCAAAATTAAGCCATTTGACTCTTGGGATTTACTCTTCATCCTAGTGTCTTTGGATGTTGTCTCTTTGTACCCTAGTGTACCTATTGAGCTTGCCCACTCACTTATTGAAGATAAACTTCTAGTTTAGATGTTACACTCACTGAAGCCCTTGCTACTATTGGCGCCTTGAGACTAGTAGCACGACGAACCTACTTCGGATTTAATGACATCACTTATCGACAAAAAGCGGGCAAACCCATGGGCTCACCACTTTCGGCTTTGTTAGCCGAGGTTGTGTTACAGCAATTGGAAGACAAAATTCTGGAGCAGTGTCCCTTAAAACCATTGCCTTTCTTGCGGTACGTCGATGGTATTTTAATTTTTTGGCCTCATTCAGTATCTGCCCTTTATGATTTTGCCAAATTGCTTTCCACCACTTTCCCTACTATAAATTTTACTGTTGAACTTGAAACACATGGCTCGCTACCTTTTCTTGATTTATGTTTGTTTCGTAACACATCTAACCGTTCTTTTTCTTTTTCTTTATACCGTAAACCCTCTGCATCTCCCACATTTATTTCATTTGCTTCTATCAGCCCGACACAACACAAGACAGCTGCCTTGTAGTTCTTGTTTCACAGAGCGTATTCACGTTCCTGATCTACCAAAATTCGTGATAAAGAGATTAATTTCATTTTTAGCCTGACCTCCCGTTTTGGTTTTCCACACGATTTTGTTGCAAGAATGTTTCAAAGATATCAGCGTTCCATATGTACCTCTTTACGAGGTAATGAGGGAGTAGTTAGGTACGTTGGCTCCATGGACTATGTTCCTGAACTTGTCCACATCTTAAAAAATGCTTGTCACCGACAATGTATGGACTTTGGCATAAGGACAAACAAGTTATTCTCACTAATAAGAAAAGATCGATACAAAATTAACTCCATTCCACTTAAAGTTATTGACTGTAACGCATAGGACACCAATTACGTGGGATCAACACTTCGGACAATTGCTACCCGTGTATCCGAGCATATGTATAATGTTCGAACTGGTTCGAGTGCCACTGCCTTATCCAGGTTAATTAACCAAGTCCAACACGTAACACAGTGGAATAACACCACTTTAATTGCAACATCTGCAACTAAACCTAACTTATTGTTTACAGAGAGCATGTACATTTCTATTTTTGCTGATCAGTGTTGTAATGATGACGGGCCATGGACTTTTCCCTCCTCATGAAAATATTTTATTTCAAATCATTGTATATATCATCACAACTCATAACCGTATTTTTTGTAGTAATTTGCATCTATGTATGTTTGTCGAGTGCGCGTGCGTGGGTTGGAGCAGTGCTTCCATGATGCTGCATTGTGGGTGTTGGTTAACGGCTTTATAATCACGGTACCACACCCCCGCAGTGCCTGACAGATGGACCCATAGTGGGTCTGAAAGATCTAGCGACGTTTTTAATCTGGTTTTAATTGTAAATAAAAGTTATTCTTTTAAAACTGCAATTACTTCCATGTTCATTTTCATCGTGTTTCTACAGCATTGAGTGTTTTCAGTGTATATCAACTGGCACGAATAAAAAACCGGAACTTTGGAAACTTCTAGCATTAGTATGTAGCTGACGTACTAAACACTACATCTATCAGTCGTCAAAAACTTCACCATTAGTGAAACAAAAGTCACTCAAAGTCCGAGAAATAATTACTCACAGTTATTTTTATTTCGGTAAACACTCTGTATATCAAGGTGAAAGATCCACACTATATTAATCGTAGCATGGTAATTAAAATATGCACAACACTAAATCCGCTGGTTATTTATGCAGAATCAGTACGATAAAATTTTCAAATGCTTTAGCGTTATTAACTTTAAATTATCTCATCATAAAACCATCATCTGTCCACCCACATCTTCTGCATAGCCATTACACACGGTGGAGTCACATTATTGTGACCACCAGCTATCATCCTGAGTAACCGCCGACTGCAGCGCGGTCAGCAGCTAGAGTGGCTGGGAGTGACTCAGTAAGGTACTGGCAGCTGTTCTCAGATATTAGGGGCCATGCTGACTGCAGTGCATCTGAGAGCTGCTGGAGGGCGCGTGGTGGAGGATCCAAGCGAACAACAGGATCGAGGTGGTCCCACAGATGCTCAATTAGATTTAAGTCTGGGGAATTAGGGGGCCAGGGAAGTATTTTGAAATCTTCGTGGTGCTCTTCCAACCACCCTCGGACATTTCTAGCTGTGTGACACGTCGCATTGTCGTTCTGGAAGATCCCATCCGCCCCACGGAAGCCAATCAGCGTGTATGGGTGTACGTAGTCTGCAAGGAGGGGTTCATAATGAATTTGGTCCATAGTGCCTTCCACAGGTGTGAGTGGACCCAGGGAATGCCGCGAAAACAATCCCCACACCATAAGGCTACCCCCCACCAGCTTGTGTTCTTCCAGAAATGGTTGAAGAGTGTTTGTTCTCCGATGTTTCTCGCCTTATACGCCAATGTCCATCCGTTCGATGAAGCAGGAAACGTGACTCATCGGAGAAGGAAATCCTTTGCCAATATGGGGGAGGTTCAATTCCGATACTGCCGTGCAAATGCAAGCCTTTTCTGCCGATGCACCTTCGTTTGCATACGTGCAGTCACCGTCCGTCGGCATCGCAGCCCCATACGCAGCAGGGTTTGCTGAACTGTCGTTTTAGACACACTTGCCCCCTGGTTCATTCGGGAAGTGAGCTGCTCCACTGCAGTGTGTCGATCGGTGCACGCGCACATTCGCAGCAGACGTTCACCTCTCAAATCAATGGCACGTGGTGCTCTGCAGCTTTCACGTTGCTTATTCGCAACGGTGCCATTTTTCTGATCACGATGAACTTTAACCACAGCAGCACGCGAACAGTTCACAAACTTCTCTATTTCACAAATACTGCCACACTTGGACCGAAAGCCCACAATCACCCCTTTTTGCAACGATGAATCGCTCCTTTTATCCGTGATAGCAACGAGTGATATGTTTTCAGAATGCCTACAGCCCTCCTTACATACCCTCCAAGCCAGCTCACGGCACGTGCGTTCTTTCATTGGCTACGTGCTGTTGACATCAAAAGTAAGAGGTGGTCACAATAATGTGACACGACTGTGTATACCTCTCGTCTTGTTTTTATGACAGCAAGCGTGCGTCACTCTCACAGTATCGCCATCAGGTATTATCCTCCGTATTAATGTGAGAGAGAAGATATCACGTTAAGCTTGAAAATTGGGAAGGAGAACGAACTCAAATTTGCATATAGAAAAATGAACTAAAAATGGAAGTTAAATTAGAGTACACGTCACAAGCTTTAAAAATTAAATAAATTATTTAAAAATTTTGAAAATAGAAAAAAGACAAAAAAAAAAAAAAAAAAGAAAGGCTCCGAGTTGCAGAGTCTCATGTTTCTTTGCAGTTTATGCCAAATTTCAAGTCTCTTCGTTCAGTTGTTTCTCATGTAGGCGACTGACAGAGAGACAAACGCGATATAATTTTTGTTGTTTTTGTTGTTACCATTACTATCGTTAACGAGCACCAATTTTGCTTCAGAAATTACTTTTTGTTGTTTCCAATTTGAAATCAAGAAATGCTGAACGATAAAATTATGTAAAAGCATGTTGTCACATTTTTTTTGGTTTCCGAAAATCAACCTTTCTGAATTGATGCGAAGCGAAAAGAAATTTGATTAACAACAGCAAATTGCGTTAGTGATGTCAAGAGATTTCATTATTCGAAGAGTTGTGAAACTGGAGACAGACGCCGTTACAAGATCTGCTGATTAAACAAAGAGCTCGTATAAAAAAGCCCAGATGGTTTTGCTCGTTAATTTGTTCTGCGTTTTGAAGACTTTAAAACTTCTTTACAGCCAGCTCCTCTTTCCAGGCGGTCATTTCTCTGCTGCATAGACATCATGAACTTCTGGTTCTACATTACGGTGGTCGTCGCTGCCTTGGCGTCTCTGATGTTTTCTCCCATCGAAGGTAAAGAAAAACTTTAAAGCCTTCTCCTTTTCGTTTTATATTTTAATTTGCATCTAATTTTTTACTTATTCTTTTATGCTAGATAGTTTTGCAGTGGTGGCCGATTGCTGTCTCTTTCCTCAGCAATTAACTGGGCATCGTTTATCTACTAAAAACGTTGAATATTTCTTTTAAGTTCTGTAAGTCGTTTCAGAAACATTTACTTTTTAAAAGATAACATTACTATTTATCCGAAAATAGTTATCAGATGTCGATTGTTATGAAAAATTACTTTCAGATATAGCAATAAGTTATTCTTTCATTACATTCACTTTTCCATACGCACTTCAGCCTTGTAATGTGCACCTTTGAGCCAATACATTATGACCACCTCCCTAATAAGCTGTACAACCCCCTTTAGCGCAAAAAACAGCAGCCACATGGCGAGACATCGATTCGACGAGGTGGCGATAGGTATTCTGGGTTATCTGGTAACGTAATGTCAACAGCAGGTCCTCCAGTTCCCTTACATTGGGGGGGGGGGTGATTTAGCGCGAACCCGCTTTTCCAAGTCGAGCCACAAATGTTCGTTTGGGTTCACGTCAGGTTTACATGGAGGCCAGGACATTAACAGAAAGTCACCAGCATGTTTCTCGAACCACTCCTTGACGATTCTGGCAGTGTGGCATGGAGCATTATCCGGTTGGTAATGGTCATCACCAGCAGGTAACATAGTTGCCATGGATGAGTCAACTTGGTCCGCAACGATGTTCAGACACCTGACAGCTGTCAGGATTACGCTATTAGGAAAATGGGGCCTAAAGTGTCCCAAGAAAACATCGCCCAAAGCATAACACCGCCGCTGCTGGCCTGTTTCTGCCCAACCAACAGTGCATCCAGGAGCCGTAGCTTCCGTTGTTAATCTGTGTATCTGCGCTCGACCGTCTACGAGATGCACCAGGAATCTTGATTCGTCAAACTAAGCCACTTCCAATCATCCAATGTCAAATCTCGATTATCTTGGGCCCATTTTATGCGTTGATGGCGATGGCATGCAGTGAGCATGCTGACCCGACTGGGTCTTCGGCTAATCAGGCAGAAAGCTGAGATGAACTGTGTGCTGTGACACTTTGCCCTGATCACCACTGTTGTAGCTGAGGGTGATTTGTCAGTAGTAGAGAAAGTTGAGTCTGAGTTAGATAGACTTAACATTATGCTCTTCACAGCGGTGCCTCACTGTCATCGCCGGGGGCTGTCACAGGAAGGGGGCGGAGCTCCTCATGAGTCCATCTCTTGATGTGCTCCTTATGTATGCTCCTATGGGATGTGTCTTATACCCGGAGACAGCCGGTGTGTATGTATTTTTTCGACTATGGCAATTGTATGGGAAAGGAAGTTCTGCGTATGTGTTTATTTAAAGAAATTTGATAAACAACAGCAACTTGCGTTAGTTCTGTCAAGGGATTTCATTGGTTATAGGGTTGTGAAAGGAAGAAAACCTTGTGGATCGATGTCAAATGGAAAAGTTTTCGTAGAGTTTGCTTTATTCATTATAACTTTTTTCTGACTGTATCGCTCCACCAATTTAGGATATATTTTTTTCACCTTTCGGGATATGTAAAACGAATGATTATTTGTTTGCGTATTATTTATTCTTTGTGTTATTTTTTTATGTCAGTAAGCTAATTCTTCATGTATTATTTTTTTTAATGTAATTTTAACAACGTACACAAACTCTTGTTTAAAGAAATTTAATGCTTGTCAATGAAGTAATATTTGTGATGCGATCATGCATTACTTCTTCCCTCATGAATTATTTTTTATGTAATTTTAGCTGTTTCTTCATGTATTAATTAGTTTTATACCCACTTCAGGATTCTTTTATGGCTTACGTCGACTTATTTTTAATAATACTTTTTTCTTTTTGTTTTTTAAATTGTATTTCTTATTTAACGAAATTTTTGCATCGTTTGGGGACTTGTTTCAAGAGATGAATCGTACCTTCGCTTATGTTTTAATTTTATTATCGTTTTTAAATTCGCTATTACCTCATGTATTAATTGTTTTATATCCACCAATGTGTTTACCTGAGGATTCTTTTATGACATATATACAGATTTATTTTTTTATGGTTCTTTTTATTTTTCTTCTCCTTTGCAATTTCGATATTACCTCATGTACATATTTTTTATGCTCACCGACATGTCAACTTCAGGATTTTTTAATAACTTATATCGATTTTTTTTTCAGAATGATTATTTTTATTTTGATTTCTCAAATGTATATTTTGTACTTAGCGAACGTTTTCTTCGCGTATGATTTCTTTGTAAGTTTTTTATTGTTTCATGCATTTGTGTGTGTTTCCGTTCATCAACATCTCCAACTAAGGAATGTTAACACACCTTTAATTGATTTGTTTTCTATAAATTGGTCTTTTTTTCTCTTAAATTATTTTTGCACCTTTCCCTATAAAATGTATTTATTTCCGTGTATGAATACTGCATAAAATGAAAGTAATTTCGGGATTCATTTTTCTCCCAAAATCTATTTTCTCTTGCTAGAGAATGATGTTTCTCAATGTTCACTACCCTTTCACTAAAAAAAAAAAAGGGTCACGTTCGTACAGTCAGGTACATGACAAGTTGACTTTTCCAGAACTACAAAGTGAACTCTGTCCTAGTGAAGATTCTAGTGGGAATCCTGCATGGGCAGGATTCCCGAAAACATAAAAAAATATAAGTTTTATATTAAAAAAAAAAAATTCCATGAAAAATATTGGAGGGGCGAAAGATTTCCCACATCGTCTTCCATTCCACCCAAAATTAAACAAATACGTGTACTGACAACAGAGATTTAATGGACTTCGTTAAACTTTGGGAGGAGTGGAAGACGATGTGAGAAATATTTCACCCCTCCAATATTTTTCATGGAATTTTTTTTTTTTATATATATATAAAACTTATATTTTTTATGTTTTCGGGAATCCTGCCTATGCATTATTCATTTAATTCTTATATTTTTCCTATCTCCAATTTTAATCAATATCGATTTTAACCGTTGCCCCCTTTCATGAGAGCGGTTCCCAACTCAAAGGAATGCATAAGTCGAGATTTTCACCATGTATTGGATTTCACTCAGGAAAAAGTGGGTCAGGATGGTGAAATTTTGAAATCTGAAATTTCTCTGTGCGGAGAACATTGGACTAAAGTGGCTGATAAGAAATATACAATGTTAAGAGTCATACAACAGACGTTTCTTCGTTCCATTTCGTTTTCAGCTTTAATTAAGTAAGCCTTGGAAAAAAATAATTTGACTTTGGAAACATTACAAACACCAAAAGAAGATATTCTGTGGAATGATGGCTCTTTTCTGCTTGAAGAAACTCTCGGGGACACAATGTATGACATGGTGGACATGAACGGATTGGAATTCTCCTACGACGACAATCAAATAAACATGACCAAAATTATTTTACAACTGGATTTTGAGAAAATAGCTTAACATTATCGGAAAGAACTCCCTCGGAATCGAAATACTAAAGTAGACGAAGCATTTCTGGACTCAGTTGACCTAAGTCCTTACGTTGGAGAAATTTTAAGAAAAAAGGGAATATTAAAATCGTACACTGTGTTTTCTTTATGTGAAGAACAAAGTATTTCATAGTTTACTGGTTTTTTTTTCAAAAGCTGCTTTAAATCTGAGATGAATTCTTTCAAGGTGTCTGATTAAATTATTTCGCTTTCTGTATTCCTCTCTCATTTTAGAGAAAAACGGAAGAATTTCTTACCGAATATATTTTAGTTTTATTCTCTCAAGATATGAAAATTAATTATAATGAAATCCTTCTGTTTTTCTCTAAGAATTTACCTGAAAATAAGCTCTGAGCTGAGTTCGCTTTGTCAGTCGATAGTGTTTCGTCACGAAATGACAAGATAAGGGTATAGTCACCGTGAAGCGCTGACGCATGGTGACACACCAACACGTGTTGTTATAAGGGTCATGCATTGGTCACAGTATGCAAAGGAAACGCTGAGTGAATTTTAGTTCTGTTCTAAGTTTGAATAAAGTAAGACGTCATCAAGTCTTTCAAATTCTGTTTCCATCAGCTGGCTAACGTTATTTTATTTTTTCCACATTTATTCATTAGGAAAGAAGCAGTATGAATCTTCCAGACGTTTCTGTTTCTTTCGCTAAGAAGCAGTGTGTCGGTTCCCCCAGCTGTTCAAATGCTTTGATTCCATCTGAAAATTGTGATGAGTTTTCATTCGTCTCCACTTGTGTTCTGGAGGTTTAACCTGTGAAAAGCTGTCCTATTGGATTCAGGCTGGAATCAGTTCCTGAATTTTATTTTCATTTAGGAGGAAATCTTTTTATGACTGTTTTCCGTATTTTCTTCTGTAATCAAAGTTCATGTTAGGGAATTCAAGTGGACTGGAGAATTGTTAATGTAGTTTTTTTTTTAATTGGCAAGTGAGAAGGTGAATTTGGGAATATTTATTATTTATTGAAATATTAAGCGTAAATATTTTTTAATTTTGAGGCATACATTTAAAGAGTAATTTTTTTTTAATTAAATTTTAAGTGAAATTATTTTTTTATTAAAATGAGACAAAAATTTAAGCTTTCAAGAATTTTAAAAAGTAAAAGAAATTTCTTTTTGAAATGTTTAAAACAGTAGCAGGATGAATGCAATTGTTTTAATGGGGAACTAGTGCTTTTTTGCTAGACTTTTCTTAAGGAAAATTGATTATTGTTATTGGGCCTGATGTTTTCAATTAGGTGACCAATCGGGGGATTTCTGACTGGTCTGAGAGCAATGCTTTACAGTATTGAGCCGAAACCAGAGTACACGGCTTATTTTCGGGGAGTTTGAAATGTTTCAAACTGACTCGCTTTATTCTTTGAGTTGAAAAGTTGAAGTGCTCTCACTGAAGACCTCCTAGCTGGGAAAAACTAAACAGTCTGGGTTTCATAAAAATTTCTTTCCTAAGACATTTTTAGTACATCCATTTTCAACCTCATCTATTTTCAACTTTCAGGAACTTGCTGTGACTGTTTCTACTGCATTCTGTTTTCTACCTGATTCGTTTTCAACTGAATCGAAAATAGACCTTTTAAAATATTTTCCTTGAACGAAAACTTGCTTCTTAAATTTCATAGTTGGGCCCCATGTTATTCAATGGGAATTTCACTATTTTTACTGAAACGTGTTTCATCAAAACCGCCCCTAAGAAAATATGAAGTGTTCCATTTTTAACCCTATAAGAAAATGTACTTTTCCGAAACGAACATTATCTGTTTTAAACTTTTCCGAAACGAACCTTATCTGTTTTCAACTTTTCCTAAAACGATCTTTGCAAACATCTTTCAATCAAAATTTAAACCCTTCTCAACATGAACTTAGGAATGCATTAAAAAAAAAAGAGATAGAGAGAGAGAGAAAAAAATCAACTCAAAAGAATGATACTTTATGAAAAATAGATTAAGAAAAGAAGTTTTAAGTTACATAGGGAAAAACAAGAAACGAAAGGCGATATGAAGTAGAAAAAGAATAAAGTTTACATGAGGAAATACAGAATTTGATGCGAAAAGAGCAACTTAATGCTTTGAACAGGGGAAACTTGTTTCAGTAAAAAAATTCTTATTCTTATGATTTCTTTAAGAAAACTGACATTTTCAGTACATTTATGCTTTTCTATGAAAGTTTTTCTCAAAGGACTCCATTAATTTGATCTCAAGTCTTTGAAGTGAATGGGAAGAAAAATAACATGTCTATGTGTTATGAGAAAATGAAAGAATTTCCTTAAGACAGCGTGAAGTGAATTGAACATCAAGCAGTTGTATGATGTTTTACTATCGTAATATGTACATACATTTTGGGAAAATATCTTCTAAAGTTAGAGGGAAAAATATATGAATATTAAAAAACAACAACCCAAAAACAAAAACAGCTCCTTAGATTTACAAAGAGAGTACTTGAAGTAGAAAGAGGGATGGAATGCTTTGAATAGGAATTTCTTGTTTCATTGAAGGGATTCTTATTTTGGAATTTTTTCTTAAAAGAGAAACTATCATTTTCAGAAAAATTCTGGGGGAGTCGAACTTAGACATTTAACGAAATTCTTGGATATATAGGAATTTGAAGAAAGTTTATGGAATGAAACATGAAGAGAAAGAAATGGGTTGAAAGACTTAACATTCAAGCTTCGTCAATTTTTTTGGTTCCTCATTCAATTCTGGGGAAATTTTACGTTTTGGGGAGAACTCGTTTTTTTTTTCAAAATCAACCCTTTAGAAGTTTTTAAGATAGAAAAAATATTGACTAAGGGAAATCTTAAGTAATACAAATTTTGACTTGAAGCACTTTTAAGTAAGAAAATATTGACATCTGACTAATCGTCCGTCCGAAATTGAATCCTGGGGAGGCTTGAGTTATGAGCTTTTGAGTTACGACACTAGCTTTCTACCTTCCTTGGAAACAGTGGACTAAATCAGGGTCTGCTTATTTCCCTTGTAGTGTTTCACTACGGATCTCTTAAATCTTAAATGAACGGCAAAGTTCAAACGCTCTGTCCCATTGAGTCACCAGTTTTAGATTTTTGTCATCTTAGACAGTTTAAGTTCGCTCAGAAAATTATGCTTTTGCAAGCTTGAGTTTGCGTTCAAAGTTCAAAACCAGAATTTAGTTTAATCTACCAAGCAAAGTGATTTCATGTCATATGAGGTTTTCCAGCAAGCAGTAGACGCGTGAAAACAGTCGCACAAGATAGTCATTTTCCGGTAAAAAGAAGGGAGATTCTGAAGTGAATTTCTTGGGGAAAGCGTAAAAACTCTTCGTTCACTGGAGAGAGCGTAAAAACACTCTTCTTTCATGTTTTAATTTAAACCTCGAGGAATTAGTATCTAACTATGAAAAGGAAGTTCTAAAGATTTAGGGGCATTTACACTAAAATCCTACAATGACTTTATTTGAAATAGTGAAGAATCTGCCTTAGAGACTAAAATACATCTGAAGATTTTAGATACATTTCTGTTCAAAAGTAAAGTCGAATGGAAAAATAAGAGAAATTAAATCGATAGGAAAAGATTGATAGGTTGATTCAGAAAAAAAAAACTAAGAAAAAAAAAGAAATTTCATAAAAATAAACCAAAGTTTTAAGAATCATACAACACTGAAAAAGAAGGAAACATATAATAAGTAAAATAAGGGGAATACGATATTTTCACTATGAGAGCTTGGAAACACCTGCTTTTCTTACGAATTAGTAAAACGTGAAATAAAAATGTTTAGAGGAAGTACGGACTTAGTCGCTAGGTCTCCAGAATGAAAGCTTTTTCTGCTGAGACAATGAATAAAAAATACGATAATGAAAACCTAATTGAAACGAAAGAAAAGGTCAATGAAACTAAACGTCTAAAGAAAAAATGCAGCATGCACAGAAGTTAAAAATGATGGGACAGATACGGGAGAACTGGACATTTAGTGAAAGAAATATACGCAAAGTTTTGAAACATCTCAATTTAAAGCGAACTAAATGAATGAAAGGAATGAGATTAGGGGAGTTCTTATTAACTTTGATGAGGTTGGGGAAACAATAAAAATTTAGTTATACATGAAATAAAATAAAAAAAAATAGCTCGTTTAAGAATATGATTTTTGGTGAAAGTATGAAATTTTAGTTGAAATGTCATGACCAGCATTTCGAAAAGAAATAGATTGAGTCGATATGTATGGAAAAGAAGTAAGAATTTCTTTATTTTCGCTATGGGGGTGGGGAATAGCTGCTTTTCTGGTGAGTTAGTAAAACGTTAAAAAAATAATGTTTATGGGAAGAACGGAATCACTAGCTTTGCCTCTAGAATGAATGTTTTCTCGGACGAGACAGAAAAATATACAGCCCAAAGAATACAAATTTTATCGTAAGAAAAAAGGTTTTAGATTGTATGTCTTGACAATGAATGCTTTCTTGTTGGGACAGTCCACGAAAAGTATAGCAAACTAGGAAAGAATAAAAAGATGCATATTTGACTACATGCAAGCTTTGAGGGATATTTTTCAGCAAGTTTGAAAATATGCTATATAAGGAAACAAAAATCTGATGATTTGCTACATCTAAAATAATCGTTTTGTTGAAATGAAATGAAAAAAAAATAGTCTAAGTAAAAGGAGTCACAAGTTTGACCAAGTAAGAAAAAATTACTGACATACTGAAAAGTTTTACGAAATTTCAAAAAAAAAAAAAAAAAAGATGACAAGTTTGACCAAGTAAGAAAAAAATTACTGACATACTGAAAAGTTTTACGAAATTTCAAAAAAAAAAAAAAAGATGAAGTAAAATAGCGAAATTGGGAAGCTAAATGATATGCGAAATAAAGTAAGAAAATATTGTTTCATCAGAATTTTAACTGTGAAAGACCTGTAGAGTTCTTGAACACACGAAAAAATTACGAGAAAATAATATTGCAAAGGCGAAAGACTCAGAATAAGCATGAAGTCATTTCACAAAAAAAAAAAAAAAAAAAAATGACAGAGTCCAATAATTACTGCGAACAGGAACGAAATCGTTTCTAAAGAAACATTTCCTCGTTTCATGATCTGTAATAAAATTGAATAGAGGAAAAAGAAAAGTTCCCCAGAAAACTCATTACATCTACACGAAAAAACTCCCTCGAAACATACAAAAAATATAAAAAATACATGATGAAATAACGTAAAAGTAATTAAAAAAAAATAGAGTGAATACGTAGTACACGAGACCACCTGACCAATTTTTTGAAACCAAATCATCGTGAGTTAGGACCTCGCTAAGATCATCAGAGCATTTTTATTTTATTGAAAAGAAAATTCCCCAGCATCGTTACGTAAAAATTTCCTCCGGGGAAAAATAACATCGAAGAGGTGGAAAAATCCCGCTTGAAAACCACAGGAATAAATACAAAAAATCCCAACGGACCCCACTCGGTTGTTGTCATCCCTCAAAATCAAAGATCCATCGAAAGTTCCAAGAAGCACAGCCAGGGGGCAGCACATCGAGTTGACACCCACTTTTCCACTCGGTCGTTGCCATCCCTCAAAATCAAAGATCCATCGAAAGTTCCAAAAACCACCGCTTGGGGGCAGCACATCGAGTTGACATCCCCTATATCCGCCCCCTTTCCCACTCGACCGTTGCCATCTCTCAAAAACAAAGATCCATCAAAAGTTCCAAGAAGCACCGCTAGGGGGCAAGCACATCACGGGGACGATCACGTGACAAAAATTCTGACAAGGGGACAGCCTCGTGGACAGCCTCGTGGGCAGCCAATGTTAAGTCTATGGGAGGGCTGCCCCTGCGCTAGAAGTCCCCCTTTTTCTCTACTGGCTTAGACAAATCTTCGTCACGCGATGCCAAAGAGGCCGAAAGACACCAAGGTCCCCCGAGCTGCCATGGACCTGCAAAAGAATGTAAAGTACGCTAAGAACAAATCAATGGAATATCATCATCATCATCATTGTCAACCATTATCAATCCACTGCTGGACGAAGGTCTCCCCAAGTTTCCTCCACAACGGTCTGTCTTGTGCCAGTCTCCTCCATGTCACTCCCGCATACTTTCGAATTTCATCTACCCATCTTCCATGTGGTCTTCTTCTGGGTCTTTTCCTGTCCCGTGGAATCCAATCTAAAATTTCGGCTGTCCATCGATGGTCTGTTCTTCTGGCAGTATGTCCAGCCCATTGCCATTTCAGGGATTTAACTCTGATCATGATGTCTTCCACTCTTGTAATTTTTCGAATCCACGTGTTCCTCTTCTTATCTCTCCTGGTTATACCAAGCATGCACCTCTCCATGCTGCTTTGAGTTGTCTGCAGCCTTTGTATGTCTCTTTTAGCTAAGGTCCACGTCTCTGCACCATACGTAAGCACTGGAAGGATGCATTGATCAAACACTTTTCTTTTAAGACATAATGGCATATTGCTCTTGAAAATTATGCTGTTTCTTCCAAAAGCTCTCCAGGCAAGTTTTGTACGCCGATTAATTTCTTCACCAATGTGACCCTCACTTGATATCTGCTGTCCAAGATAAACGTACGTGTCTGTTATCTCCAGCTTTTCTCCATCAATCGATAAATCTTCATTTCTTGTAAAAGCATTGTACATCACTTTGTCTTCTGAAAGTTCATTTTTAATCCCACTTCTTTACTCTTGTCAGCAAGTTCCTGGATCATACTCTGTAGCTCTGATGGGGTAGTTGCAAAAATGACTAGGTCATCAGCAAAACGAAGGTGGGTTAGATAATCTCCATTAATCTTTATCCCTTTGTTTTCCCAGTTCAGTGATTGAAAGACATTTTCCAATGTGGCATTAAAGAGCTTTGGAGATATGGTGTCACCTTGTCTCACTCCTTTTCCAATTTTTATGTGTGTTGTATTTTCAAACAGCCGAATCTTTGCACTTGCATTTTCATAGATGTTATTAATAATATTAATGTATGCATCTTCGATACCGCAGGATTTCAGAGCCATTGCAACTGCTGATGGTTTCACCGAATCAAAGGCTTTTTCATAATCGATAAAAGCCATGCACAATGGAAGTTCATATTCCCTCGCTCTTTCAATTAGTTCTCTCAGTACGTGGATATGATCTATTGTGCTGTAGCCACTCTTGAATCCAGCTTGTTCTCTCGGTTGAGCCATGTCCAGTGTTACCTTCAAGCGGTGTGAAAGAACTTTAGTGAAGATTTTATAAACCACTGATAGGAGGCTGATAGGTCTGTCGTTCCCGAGATCCTCAATGTCACCTTTTTTATGTAGCAAGATCATTGTAGCGTTGTTCCAATCCTCAGGAATTTCCCCTTCATTAAGGCATCGAGTGAAAATTTGGGCGAGTACTGTTTCGATTTCTCCACTTGCTTCTTGTATGATGTCTACAGTAATTCCATCTTCTCCTGGAGCTTTTCCCCGCTTCATGTTCTTGATTGCATGTGCAACTTCTGCTGGAAGGACTGGAAGAACTCTGGTACCTTTCATGATGCCTGGAGTATATGTATCATCCCTTTTTATATAATTTGGAGTAGAAATCTTTCACTCTTGTCAAAATTTCGCCTCTATTTCTTGTTACAGAACCATCTTCTTTTCTCAGTGCCATAATCTGTTTTTTCCCTTACTGAGATGTCCCTTTGCTATCTTTAGGCTTTGGTTGTTTTCAATTGCTTTCCTTACTAGTATATACAAGAGTTAAATTTAATACTGCAGGAGCAACCGAGGGACAGGGGCCTCCACCTTCCTGAACCACTATATCCCTCAAAAGGACTTAACCGTGGCCCCAGGAAGGATTAGACATGTCACATGGAACATGAACGTTCCACAAGTTATAAAACATTCAAAATCGTAACGGCAGCCCATCCCCCAACTAACCTCCCGAAGGACTTGTTCATGTTGGAGAACTCAAAGACTGTTACAAATTCCAAAGTATTTCACTGAGAGGGGTCGAAATACGACAAATTTGTCCGCGACAAAGTGAGTAGTCGGCAAATTTTCTAACAACGAATTTGTCTGCGACGAATTGAGCCTGCGATGAATAGGTAACTGCGACGAAATGACGCGCGATGAATTTGCTCTCGACGAATTGGGAACGGCGAATTGACGGGACACCAATAAAGCAAGAACCAGGGATTTTTGATGGCAGCTTTGAGGGAAGTATAAAAACGAAAAGCGATCTTTGATATATTATTTTTATAAATAAGTAAAACGTTCAGAAATCCTTTTTCGAGGCTTTAATTTGTAAAAATTGAATGACGGGGAAGACGACCAAAAATGTTAAAGCAAAAATTAATTGGCACTGGTATTTTATTTATTAAAATATGAGTACATGATGATGTCATTAATTTTTATGTTCGTCACTGAGCGCATGCCTATATGATTGACAGTCACTGTTTTCGAAAGCTCTTCCAGCAAAATACTACACAGTTTACCAAAACAATTTGTTCCAAGTAGTCAAAATTATCTAAATTTTCGCAGTGTCTACACCCTGGAAAGGCTCACCGTTGCTATTTGAACAAAGAATGTCCAGGTTTTCCATCAAATTAACAGAACGAAGAGTTTGTGGCACGTGCAGAATTTTTAAACCCAGGAAAATACTATGGCCGTCATTCTCACAATTTTTGTTCTTATAACATTTCGGGCATTCCCAGATGCCAGTTCAAAATGGACTATTAAATTCATACGCAGTTGGGTTTTTATTCTGGCATCTTAGGTCACGTATAAATCTGAAAAGTTTATCTATGCAGTCTCAGTTCATCCGACGGGGCATCAAATACTCAAACCCACACGATTTAAGTACAGGAAATATATGAATCAAAATAGTGATTGACCATCTCTGATGAATAATTTAAGTCCAGCACCTCTTATCACTCAGGTACCAAGGAGACATAATGAATCTTCTGAACACATGCAGTCATATTTACAATATTATTTTTCCGCATAATAGCGCAATATTTAATTGTATCTACGTATACGACTCAGAACCACTTTATAGAAGTATTAACTTGAAGTAGTGGCAATTCTTTGTTCTGACTAGGGGTTATGTAACAATACCATGATAGATGTGAATTCAATTCCCTGTCACGGTTGATGCGATTTTCTGAAATATTAACTTTGGCACTGAAAATTCATAATTCTTTACTACCTTATCCAAAATGCATGGCTTTCTCGATGCTTATGAAAGTGAAGTTCCGCATTTCCATAAAACCCCACCGCTGGAGTGTGCTGATAGTCCCCAAATAGCTGGGGGACTCAGGGCTAAAAAGGCCCATAGCCTTAACCAAAATATTTATTTATTTATTTATTTACTTTTTGAGGGAATGCGAAGCTTGCTAATGAAAGAACCAGGGATTTTTGATGGCAGCTTTGCATGAAGTATAAGAAAAGAAAGCAATCTTTGGTGTATATATATTTTTCAATAAATAAGTAAAAAGTTTAGAAATCCCTTTCGCGGTTTTAATTTATAAAAATTAAATGAGGGTTAAGCAACTGTTCCAGTGGCGGCTGATGACTAGAGAAACAGGTAAAGTGTTACAAGATGAAAGAGAATCCATGGGGAAAATTCCTTGTTTCTTGTAAAGAAGGTTCGTTCTTCTGTCTTCCAAGGAAACATGGCGGTCAATCATGTCATCGTGAAACGCCTGTTTAACTACAATTTCGGAGAGGGGTTCTTTTTGTATCGTGATATTAGTTGACGATGATAATATTTGCTGATAAATAGTGTTTCTTAAGTAATTTTTTATTCGTTTCAAGCAGGAAAGACTTATTTCTGCTGGTACGGTGGCTGAAAGTAATTTAAGAACTAGAGAAAGAAATTGATTATATATTTTTCTGAATACATCCTTACGCACACTATATGCCTGTAACAACGTGTACACTGTATACCATTTCCCAGGCTCTTCTTTTTTTAACAAAAGCACGAATTCAGAACACCCAGAAAATAATAAAGAAACAATAAAGCTGAAGTTAAGGGGAGTCGGGTGACCCAATCTTCCCCATGTTAATTTGCACAAATTTAGATACATTTATCTCAGAAGCTACAACAGATACAAGCTTAATTTTTTTATTGTAAGTACACGATGTAAATAACATTTTAAGCCGAGGGTTCTTAAAAAAAGGTTAGAAAGGTTTTTTTTATGTTTGTTTAAAATTTGCTCTAAAAAACTACAAAAATAAACTGTAAAGTTATATATTTTCGAAATTAATAGGAATTTTAAAAATCCCTGCGCTCAAAATGTAGAGCTAGATATGAGGAATAAAATAGAAACAAATCATGCAGATATCCGCTATGGTTTCTGAGAAAAAAGTATCATATGTAGAGGATTTTAGGAAGGGAGTGTCTGACCCAGGTCTTAAACAACCCTTAGAAATAGGAAGCTAGGAGATTTGGGCTAGAGTGCCCGATAGGAAAGTGACATGGAAATGAAGTAGAACGGGGGTGGAAGACGCCTTTATTTATTACCGGGCGGCCAGTACCCGGAGTGCGACGGCTTAATATGCCCATCCGACGGACGGCGGATATTTAGTGGATCGAACCTGAGGTCCTTTCCGTGGCAGCGTTTCCCACTAGGCCACCCGTGGCCCTGGTTTCTGAGAAAAGTGTACCTACAAGTTGAAAAACTTTTTTTTTTTTTTTTTCAGAAAACTCACTGAAAGCTAATACTGAGGCAATTAATGCAGCTAATCTTACCTTAATGCATCCCAGCTCCATATGAAAAGTATTCTGGGTCCTCTTGCTCTTGGCACATGTCCTCCATTTGCCGCCCCGGTGGCGCAGTGGTCTAAGCGATGGCCTCTGATCATTCGTCCGAAAGGGGTCCGGGTTCAAATCCCGGTGAGGCATGGACGTTGTGTTTGTCTTACGGCACTGGCTCTCTCCTTTCCCTGGAACCAGTGACCCTAAATTAGGGACGTGCGACTGCTTATAGCCCATTGAGTTGCTTACGGTGGTCGTTAAACCTTCAATCAAAAAAAAAAAAAACATGTCCTTCAACTCCTTTTTGGCTAGGCTTACCTTCTGGCGACACTTTTTTTTTTGAATTTATTTAATCGCCCTTTCAGCATTTGCAATTCTCCGTTCATCAGTTTTTTCCCTAGTGTCTATACAAGGTCAGAAGTGAATTTCTGCGGACCAACATGGCTGCTGATTCAATGTTATCGCTATTTGATTCGCCTACTCCTTACTGTTGGCCAATTTTAAGAATATTAACGTCATGTAGTCGGCCAACGAATTAATTGAGCTACAGGGTGAAGAAGAAGAAATTAATTTCTTAGAAGAGCTAATAGAGGTTGTAAAAATGTAAAGTTAATTCTGTGTTCGATGTTTACTTGGCATGATGCAGGAGAACATATCTATGAGTGATGATAATGTTTCGAATGAAGCATTTCTCCTACACGGTATATTAAATTTTCATGTTTTTATTGTAGGAAATTACCGAAACATCTGAAACATAAACCTGGGAATCTTGTTTTTGCAAAACAAAACATTTAGAAGCCTAGCCAAGTATGTAATGTGGAAACAAACTAGGGTTAACGACTTAAAGTTTCCTACTATCGCACGCTAGGCAATGTGCTTAAAAATTAAATGAATGCATAACATTATATAAAAGAAAAATTATAGATATATTTTTTCGCTCTTTGGGGAAAGGAGGTATAACTTAATTCGTAATTTACCGATTTAAATATGCCATCAACTTTCTCTTTTTACATTTTTTTAAATTGAAATTTGAAGGAACACTACAAGTTTCAACTGCTTTTGATTCGTAATGTCATAATAAACCAAACTCTTCTTCGTTAAGGTGGGCAGAACATATTCCAGAATGCACATTTTTGTTTTTTTAATGAATGTTTAGCGACCACAGAGATCTACTCAGTGAACTGAAAGCAATCACCCGTACGTAATTTAGGGCCACTGGTTCCAGGGAAGGGAGAGAGCCAGCGCGGTAAAACAAACACAACATCCATTCCTCATCGAGATTCGAACCCGGCCCCATCTCGGACGAACGATCAGAAGCCATCCCTTAGACCACTGCGCCACCGGGGCTGCTTCGGCATTTTCAGAGGGAAATTCTGGAAAGTTATTCCTTCATCTATACAATGCAAGTGGCAAGATTCATTAGCACAACCATAAGGTGAGCAAAAGTTAGGCATGTCGTTAATAAATTTACGAAAAGCGCGATTTCCCTGAACCCTTGCAACGTTACACCTTGTTAAGAAATAGGTGAATAAGTTCCATAGGAGAAAGACATCGGAGCGTGCTCAGAAAAGTTCAGCACGCTACAAACCTTTGTGGACTGCTACAGAATGCCTAAGAGGGGTTGTGACGTAAGCTGTCAGAGCAGCCGCACTGTATTGCACGGAACACCGGGCACTTCGACTTCACCTCTTAGTACAATGTTTTGAAGACCGATCAGCGAAAAAGAGCTTTCTTTGGCTATGGCCCGGTTGAAACAAAAAAGATTTTCTGCTGGCAGCAAATCATTTATTAATGTGTATATGTTCTTGCCGCTAAAAAAATTGAATTGTCATTCATATTGTTTTAACACGAATCGCAATTCAAAATTTTTTAGGGTGCCACAGCACGGTAGCACGTATTCACCAGCCACCACTGGTCTGTATACAAGAAGACTGATGGTCTGTATCCTAATTTTCGCATCGCATTGAACGATCTGTCTGACCCCTTATGCGATGTGGAGAGCGGGGTAAAGGTATTAGTGTCCGTAGTTCGTTTTTATGGAGGATAACTCACATCCCCGTAGGGCTCAGCTGATGGACCTGGAGAGTGAGGATATTGCCAGGATGAACTGATCCACGAGATCTCCGAACCTAATCTCGATGGAACCTGCCTGGACTTTTTTGTGAAGAGTCATTGCCAACCGGCAGCCCCATCTCAGAACCGTCCCGGGACTCCGACGTGCGTTGGCGGAGGAGTGCCGCTTATTGCTTAAAACTCTCATTCCTAGCTTTATAAAACGCAGAAGTGTTGGTGCAAAGTGTATCGCTCTTTGGGGTAATTTCCTCCCTATTAGCCCCACAAAAGCCGCCCCCCCTTTTTGCATCACTTTGAGACTGCCATGCTGTCGTGCGCACGATTCCTCCTCATACGATGAGGACATTCCTTTTCTGTGTCGTAGTGATGCAGTATCGATGTATTTACGATATCATTATCGTTATCGATGTAACTATGATCCTAACAACTGTCACTAAATTGTGTAGATTTTGCATTATTCATGATTTTGTGTTTGTCACGCTAACTCTGGACACCAGTGTACTTCTTTTTATGATGTCGGCAGTCAGAAAATTGTAAAGTATTTACATAATGGAATAGAAATTTTATCGCAGGTGTTGGTTCAAATAAGTAATCAAAATACTTCATTTACAAAGTGTGTGATGTTCAGAATTCCGGAACTTGTTTTTCTGCGGAGCAATTGAATTAGTTAAAAGAAACTGGTTTTGATAAATAAAAAGAAATGAAAACGATTTTTTTTTCTAATTACAGCTCTCCCGAACCCGGAACCTAAACCTGTATGGGCTAGGGCTTACAAATGACAAATCGTAAAATGTTTGTGAAGACAGCACTTTCCAGAAGAGGAGCGCATGATTTGAAATCAATACTTGGAAGAGGCATTAGAATAATGCCTGACATTATGTTCTTGTAAATAAATAAAAGATTCTTAAACATGCATTTGGCAATCTCTCAAAATCACTTTTGTGCACTTCTTGTCTGATACGATCACATCAAAACAAGACGTGGCATAAAACTTTGGTGTTGCATTTAGCACGTAATTTGAAAGGAAAAAAATGATTTAATTTAAGCTCTTCACAGGTGTTAATCAGAAACTTCCAGTAACGGTGCTATTTTTTTCCACAGATAAATAATGATAAGTTATTTTTAATTACATTTAGCATTACTGATACTTACAAGAAAATGTTTAGACTTAGGAACAGGAAATCTTCATCCTGCCAAATTGCAAATATTGAAGTTCAATGAAAAAAAACCCAAAAAATAGGAAGATCTAAATGCTCTTGATGACAAGCAGTTAAGAAATTATTCTGAAATCATTTGCTTCGATGGGTATTTAAACAGGTAATCCTTTCTCAGACACATTTTGTCACACCTGTTAACACATTTCAGTGGAAATTATCAAGATGCATAAAACATTTTAGAAGAATAATTGACGAATGGTACACATAAACAATATACGGGTAGTCTCCTTTTGATCGTAAGTCTTTCTCACAGATAAAAACGAAAGGAAAAAATACAAAAGTCTAATAGCGTACTTGTACTTCAATAAAATTGTTGCAAACTTTTAGGAGAGGGAGGGGGAGGGATTAATGCCCACCATAAGCAAATACACTCATTGTCATAAGAATCCGCACACCATTGAAATGAGATTTAAGTAGTGAGATGGTGCATACCAAGGATAGAAGTGATTACAATATCACAGCAGCAGGACGATTTCACGCTGACATACGGTACACATTCCGGTCGGCGTTAGTACCGCGTCGAACCGCCTCGTGCTCGAATACATGCGATGATACGGTCCGGCATGGAGTCAAAGGGACTCCGTATGTTATCCTGGGACAGATTGACCCACGCTTCTTTCAACTGACACTCTAAATCACGGACACTGAGACATGGAGAAAGCTGTCGTCCCGCCTGGTCCCACACGTGCTCGATGGGAGAAAGATCAGGCTATCTGGAAGGCCAAGGAAGCGTCGAAGAATGGCGTAGACAGTCCTGGAAAACCCGATCCGTGTGCGGACAGGCGTTATCTTGTTGGAAAATGGCTCCGTGCCTCCTCTCCAGGAAAAGCAGCACATGGAGACCCAGGATCTTCTGTACGTAGTTCTGGGCTGTCAACGTCCCTCGGATCACTGCGGGGAAAGTCCGGCTGTCATACGCGATCGCTACCCAGACCATCACCTCTGCAGTTCGGGACGTGTGCCGCTATACAGTAAGGTTGGGATTGTAACGCTCACCTGCATTTCTCCACACTCTGACACGGTGGTCGTCCGTTCCCATACAGAATCGGGATTCGTCGCTGAACACTATACGTCGCCAGTCCGTAGCATTCTACGCTGCTCGCTGCAGTAACAATTGCAATCGACGCCCACAATGGTCAGGTGTTAGCGGCACGAAACGTAAGGGCAGTCGAGAGTGCAGATTTGCATCCGCCATGCGTCTGAAAATGGTTATGGCGGACACAGAAGTCCCTTGTACAGCCGCCACATGTCTCTGGATATTGGACAAGGGCGTCTATGTATCTGTGCGTGCCGCTCTCACGATCCCACGCTCGTCCCTGCGTGTCAGTTCGCCGTGTCTCAGTGCCTTCCCGAGTCCATTGCTCCCAACACGAATGTACGGTACTGTGGGACCGGCCGAAATGGCAGCTGATTCGGCGCACCGGCCACGCTGCCTCTCTCATCCCGAGGGTAGGGCATCATTCAAACTCCGTCAATCACTCATACGCACATCTACGGCGGCTCCTCGACATGTCTATTGCTCAGGGAGTTCACCTGACTCTTACCGTGTACTTCGGCACGAATATGGAGTCCCCTGCGCAGCGCCTTTTAAGCCCTAATGATTGCGATTGCACCGCCTATCTTGGACGCGCGGTCATGCGGAATGGCACGAAACTTTAATCATTTGCATGTCTGCTCTCCCCGTAGTTATTTCCCGAGTTTCGCGTTAATCACACGGTTTTTTCTTAATCCGCGGATATTTATGACAATGAGTGTATAAGGGTTATAAGGAGTCGCTGGTATCTGATGTGGGGCTATTTTTTCCAGAAAGGGAAAGAACCAGTGACATAAAGCAAGCACACTAACACATGACTCAGTCTTGGCCCATCACCACACGAATGGTTAGACGCCGGCGGTTAAACCACAGAACCATTGGGGCCGTTGTTAAGGCTTTTCTTTTGTTAGCGTATGCAACACTCATTCACTGAAATAACAAATTGTTAGGAACACAAAACTACGCTGGCATGCAAAAATTAAAGACGAGACGATTTTTCGAATGTAACGTCGTGCAGAAGTGCTCCTCATCGACTCAAATCATACCATAAGATCCCCAAGATGTAAGAATATAGGACAAGTGAGCAAAACCGTTAAAACAAGGAATCCAAAGGATACAAAGGCACTTTATTGAAAAGGTAGCTTCAAGCACAACTGGACAGAAGACAGAAACGTCCATGTGACAGGCGGCTGACAAGAAAAATCCAGTCTTTAGTAGGAGACATGATCACCACTGACTGCGTTGCAGGATTTACAACGTCTGTCCACGCTGATGACGATGTTGTCAAGGTGCTGTTGAGGCATCGCGCCCCATTCCTCTTGTAACACCAATCGCAGCGGTGGAATCGTTTCTCCTGAGAAGGTCCCACACGTGTTCGATTGGATTTAGGTCCGGGGACCTTGCTGGGCCAATCCATTCGTTGAATATCTTCACTCTCCAACAGCTCTGTGACAGCCACTGTACGATGAGGTGTAGCGTTGTCGTCCATGGAGAGGAACTCAGGACCCACAAGACCTCTAAACAGACGCACGTGAGTCAGGAGAACCTCGGTACAATAGCGGATACCAATGACTGAACCTCCTCGGAAGATGTGGAGGTCAGTACAGCTAGCAAGCATCATACCGCCCAAAACGAGAACTGCGCCACCTCCAAACCGGTCCCTTTCGATGATGTTGGATGTGTGATTGCGTGTTCTCTGCTCTCTCCAGATGTGTACACGTCCAGAATCGCTCCCCAAACTAAACCGGCTCTCATCCGTAAAGAGAACTCGACCTCATTGCTGATGTGCCCAGTTCTTGTGTTCCTGGCACCACAGAAACCGCTGTCTTCGATGAGCTGGCGTTAATGTCACACACCGCACTGGTCGTCGTGCAAATAGACCACCTTTGTGCAGCCCCCTATCAGCCGTCCCCCAAGGAGGTCCCACACGTGTTCGATTGGATTTAGGTCCGGGGACCTTGCGGATCAATCCATGCGTTGAATATCTTCCCTCTCCGACAGCTATTCGACAGCCACTGTACGATGAGGTGTAGCGTTGTTGTCCGTGAAGAGTAACTCAGGACCCACAGCACCTCTAAGCAGACCCACGTGAGTCAGGAGAACCTCGGTACAATAGCGGACACCAATGACTGAACCTCCTTGGGAGATGTGGAGGTCAGTACGGCTAGGAAGCATGATACCACCCCAAACGAGAACTTTGCCATCTCCAATCCGGTCCCTTTAGATGATGTTGGAGGTGATATTGCGTGTTTCCTGCTCTCTCCAGATTGGTATACGTCCAGAATCGCTCGTCAGACTAAATCGGCTCTCATCCGTAAAGAGAACTCGACCCCATTGCTGATGTTCCCAGTTCTTGTGTTCCTGGCACCACAGACCCCCCCCCGCGGTCTTCGATGAGCAGGCGTTAATGTCACACACCACACTGGTCGTCTTGCAAATAGATCACCTTTGTGCAGCCCCCTGGAAACGGTAAAACGCCATAACGAGCGTCCAGTTGTCTGTTGCATGTGCCTTGCGATTTCTTCAGCTGTCTGACGTCTGTGTCTTCTCGCATGTAGGACAAGATACCGGTCGTTCGCCGCCGTGGTTGCTCGTGGACGATCACTGCTAAACTCTCGGACAGCTGTTCCTGTCGTTTGAAATGATCTCCAAGCTCGTGAAATGATGCTGTGAGTGATCCCGAACTCCTCGGCCACACTAGTCACACTTCGACCTTCTTCCAACTTCCCAATGACGTGACCTTGGGTAAAGTCATCCAGATGCCGTCTACTGGATTGCCTGTTGGCCATATCACACGGTGGCAGTAACTCGACGTCGTTCAAACCGATGTACACCGTGCAATAGGTTTCACCGAATTGCTGAGCGTACACCGCCCGTGTGCTTTATACCCTTCCATAACCGCCCCCCCCGCCCCTACGTCATACTGCATACATGCGCATGCCCTATCGTACCGGATCCTAGTCTATCTCCTGAGTGGTCTTTCGGTCCGTTCTGCCTGCTCGTTCCGCTGTTATGCTAATTTCTCCTCTTCGTCCTTAATTTTTGAACACCAGTGTAGTAACGCGCTGGGCTCCCGATGATCTTCGAAACAACCTTGGTTCGAAGTGACATGGATTTAACGAGGTGCTGGTATCGTTCTACGAGGATGCTCAGTCACACAGAAGTGATGGTGTTTGGTAACTGTCAGACGTTTACTAGAGGAGGATCCCTTACGAATGGCTCTCTCTATCTCATCTCACAGGTATTCAATTGGATTAAGATATAGAGACTCTGGGGGCCATTTTAGCACTTTGAAACGACTGTCGTGCTCGTGAAACCACTCTGTGACTACCCGTGCTTTGTGACAAAGCACATTATTGTTCTGTAAGTATCAATTTCTGACGGAAAACACCATTCCCATTAATTGGGGTGTCTAGTCTCTCAGACAAATCATGGCATCCAAATGTTTATTTAGATTTATTGAGAAACCCATGAAAACAGGCCACAGACCATTACACCCACTACACCATATTATACTCTGAAGTGCCAAAAGTTATAGTAAAGCAATTTGCAAATTTGAACTGTCGCTGCCGTCGTAGAAAAGCTAAGACGCACGCTACAATTTTTATCAGTTACGAGGTGTTATCTCGTCAGTCAAGCTGAACAAACGCCAGTAAGATTATGGCAAGCCGACATGAATTGTCGCAGTTTAAACGAGACATGGTAGTGGGAGCCAGACGAATGGGACATTCAATTTCCGAAGCTGTGCGAACATTCAACATTCTCCGATGCACGGTGTCACCTCTGTACCAAGAATACCTCATTAAAGGCATTAAAACGCACCGTGGACAGCCCAGTGACCGACCACGGGTGCTGAATGGCCGTGACCAGCGGCGTCTGCCAAGGAATGCCCATGCAAACAGACAACTGACCCTGGCTTAAATATCATCCACATTCAATGCAGGAGGTACCAGAGACGTATCATTCATGTCAGTGTAGAGTAATGTAGCGTCCATGGGGTATGAGGAGTAGAAGACCCACCAGAGTGCCTATCTCAACATCACGACATCGGACACAGCGCCTCACGTGCACTCGTGCACACGGCAATTGGACCCTGGAAGACTGTCAACATGTGGCGTGGTCCGATGAGTCACACTACCAGTTGCTACGAGGTGATGGTGGGGTTCGGTTGTAGTGCACACCCCATGAGGCCAACAAGTCACTTTGAAAGCTGGTGGTATTTCCATACATGTGTAATGTGACTTTACGTGGCACAGTTTGGGATCTCTGGTCCTCGTAAACACATCATTAACCGGTAATCGTTTCGTTGTTCCACTGGGTGGCCATTTGCAGCCCTTCATGGACATCATGCACCAAAACAACGATGGAATTTTCCAGGCGGACAATGCACAGAGTCATATGGCTCAAGTTGTCCAAAATGTTTCGATGAGCATTCTGGACAGTTCCAATGGATGGTGTGACCTCTATTGAGTTCATGTCGCTCACCCGACATGAATATTCCAGATAACTTATTGGACGTGGTGGAAAGGTGCATTGGCACCCAAGATCCAGATCCTACAATTTCCAGGAAATAGTGGTCGGCTGTTCAGGCGGCATGACTCAACATCTCTCCAGAAGTCGCGGCCACTTGTGGGATAAATGCCACCTCGAGTTGCTGCACTTCGCCGGGCTAGAGGATATCCCACACGATACTCGATTCATCGATTGTTGCTGTTGCCGTCATTTTATGTCGCCAATCTACCGCCTGTAACAAGGAATAAGGTGATTGATCAGATAGTGCTGCCATTTTCCAGACCCAATTGTGCTGCTGTAGTGATGCCGTGCCTACTTCATATTTAGTCGAAGATTTTCAGCACATACGAGTATTATAGCCCATTTGCGCCAATTTTCGGCTGGCTGTGTATAATTTAATTCTCCTCTTAATACAGATGCTGTATCGCGCGGCTACTTGAAACAATGGACTTGTCTGGTCATTCTTGTGACACCGAGCTCCGCCCCCCCCCGCCCACTCTCCGGAATCATCATAGTATACAAGCATAGTGGAAAATCATTGTACTTTGCTTTAACAATTATTAGAGACTCATTAATTCACCATGGGAGGTTTCCGGCTGTTTAACTTCATTTACTTTTAGGTGGAACTCTTCGTCATCGTGATTGATCCAAGATGCTGAGAAGATGGCGGAACACACAGCGCAAGTGTTTCAGCGTCTCATTCAGCGCAAGATTTCTGCGTGGATAAGAATGAAAGAGTCCAACACCTCCAACGTCTTAAGTAACTAGCACATTACTTCAACTTCAACGGCAGAATCATCCGTTCCATCATCTAATGTCAAAAGTACTTCACCAGCTTTGCTGCTCAAGCTCAGGTGAACATTATGCTTCAACTAGGAGAACATTCTTAAACCTCAGGACTAACTGCTAAGGCTTATGGAAACGTAGCTCAAGGGTTAAACTCCACGACAATGCGTACTGCGTAGCCCATTCACCTCTCATTCTCTCCCAAGAACCCAAATTAGTATTGAAGACAAATCAGCGAAGATAAGTTTTGCAGAAAGCTCTACAGCAGGCAGGAACATATCGTCCTGACTTACGTTTGAAGTACTATTTCCTGCCCTGCTTATGATTCCACATCAGGCAGGGACATAGCGTTCCGACTTAAGTGTGGAGTTCTATTTCCTGCCCAGCCGGTGATTTCACAGCAGGCAGGGTCATAGTATCCCGACTTAAGTTTGGAGTACTATTTCCTACCCTGCCCATGATTCCACAGCAGGCCGGGACATAGCGTTTCGACTTAAATTTGGAGTTTGCCCTGCCTATGATTCGACAACAGCCAGGGTCATAGCATGCCGACTTAAATTTGGAGTACTATTTCTAGCCCTGCCTATGATTCCACAGCAGGCAGGAACATATCGGAACTTAAGTTGAGAGCACTATTTCCTGCCCTGCTTATGGTTTCACAGCAGGCAGAGACATAGCGTCCCGACTTAAGTTGGGAGTGGTATTCCGTGACCTGCCATGATATCACGACCTCAATACATCAATGTTTCATTAAAATATTTTCGAACAGCATATCACTCATATAGTTCTTAAATCTAATAATGAACTTGTCAATTTAACACAACAGATAATGTCAATAAAATCCTCGTTCAAGGACTCTGTAGTAGATGTTCTTATACTTATATCCAACCTTTATGTCGCAGCGATAGGTTATTGTGTTTAACCAGTAGCGCCGGAAATTTCAGACTCACTTATAATGGCAGCTCTCAATAATGATGGAAAAGTTATTGGTGAAATACAAACTCCTTCCGTAACTCTGAGGCGGTTTCACCTTACTCAAACATTAAATGTCTCCGAAGGCAGGCCTGCGCTGTCTTCCCTAGTGAGCAAGTACTTTCAATTTTCCATTCAAATAATAATGAGTTTGGGATGGCTATCATTACCGAATTACAGTGCTTTCAATGTGAAGGCTACGGTCAAATCAGATTCAGCTGCTCTCATCCAAGGCAAGCCGCCCCACTGCAAACGCAACTGTTTCCCAGTAAAGTGCCGCCATACCGCAATGCATCTATCAACTACAACAGGCTATTGAAGAAACCAAGACACCTCTAACTGATATAAAATCACTTCCCCAAACTTCAATGCTCTATCTGTATTACCATCATTGATCAAATTTATGCACCCCCAGCAGATGTAGATCCAAAGATGTCGATCGAAACAAATCTCGTTGTGAATGACCCACATAACGATGATTGTCTCCCACCGTATGATTCAGGCACAGAAATTGCCGATTTCCCATAACAAACCTACGGATACAGCAGAATCTCAACAAATAAACCACCCAGACCCCACTTTTTCGGAAATGGCCAAAGTCAGAACGAAATCTAGAAGACAAGCTAAAGAAGGTTCCGCGAAACTTAAGTGACCAAAAATGCGACATAGCAAAAACAACAAGAATTAAACATCCCAGACAAATTATCGCGTCAAACTGAATGTACATATTACAGCCACTTTCAAAAGTCACTCAGTACGTCACCTTTTAAAAAAACACTCAAGTTTTTGAATCCTCCGAGATGAGAAAGGAAAAAACAACAGGTATTGCAATTGATGAATTTAAAGCCCACTTGACACCAGATTATTACCATTGAGAACCTTTAAATGAAGATACTATGTATTGGATTTATTTACCTTGAACAGCGGAGCAAAGGTGCATCACTCAGCCGTTTACGCAGAATATCACCTTCAGTTCCCATAGGTCATCCCTCAGTTGGAAACTTGTGCAACCCATATTCGAGTAAAAACTGTAGACAAAAGAATTCGTGTATAGGTTTAGAGCCCTAGAGGCCATGTTAGAAGGCTTATAAAAATTAAAGATAAAATTAGCCTTTAACCTTCACATGATGTCAAAACTGTAAAATTGTTTCTTTCATTTGCAGATGGTATACAAACACTCTGGCCTCTGCGGTGGCGCAGTGGTCTAAGCGTTGGCTTCTGATCATTCGTCCAATGTGTGCCCGGGTTTGAATCCCAGTGAAGGATGAACGTTGTGTTTGTCCAACGGCACTACATCTCTCCCTCCATATCTGACTTCGTCTCTATAAACCATCCCACACACTGGGCCTTTTCCTGCGGAATAGCCACCACAATTTCAGAGCCATACCTGAAAGTAAACAAAATCCTTTTGCGTATCAATTAAACTTTACGCGTTGCTGTTGCATGTACAAAAAACAGAACTTCGCTATCTTATTTCGTTTAGGTTTTATTGAAGGTCCAAGTGTTAATGATAATTTCGAAACACCCTGTATAGCAAATGTCGTATGTGGCTATATCAGTTCCACCATAGTTATCGCCAAACAACGAATTCTGTAATAGAAATTGCAATTCATAATCGTATTGAGCCCAAAATAACCACCGTAAGAGAAACATGTAATTTCAACGGACAACTGCTTCACTTGCAATGACTTGCTCTTTAGAAAATCTCTCATGTGTTCAATGTTTACCTTCTTACACATAATAATGATATCATACGACTTTTTAATCGCCTTTCAATAAATATCAGACGGACCCCTTCAGACAGTATTAATTTGTGAGGAGACCTCAGTTGCGAGATGTGAAATTTCAATTTATTCATTTCGTTATCTGCATCGTACGCTATAGTATTTCACATGCCGTTCTTCCGCTGCAACTTACACATGACCAGCATGAATAGATCGCACATGCATCTTGCAATCCCTACAACCTCTTCTTACTAAGGCCACTCGCAACAAATATTGTATCAACATCCCTTCTTCTGTTTTCAGCTATAGCACCCAGCTCAGGAATCTGGACATTTGATATATCAATTCTGGGAGACCTCGATTTCTTTAATGCTATAAGAGACATGCGTCTCTCTTGCTAATCCAATTTAACACTGGCTGAATACTAAAGAGGAAATACGCTCATCGTCACAAAAATAGTTGCAGCCAGAAGGACTTGTCAGATTGCAATGCTATTGGGGAGGAAGGTAAAGGTTACCAGGAACAATAAACGATTAAACATTGGGACTGATATGGGCATTATTTATTGAGCTACACGCAAATAAGTAGTGTCTCTCAGTATGGCGCTGGGCTGCCATGTTTGCTCACACAGCATGCTAGACGTCTCGGTATGGAGTTGTACAGGTTCCTAATGGTATCCTGCGATAAGCCATACCATGCAGCCTGAAATTTATCACTCAGTTCCTCCAGATTGTGCGGTAGGGGTGGATTGTGGATAGCGCGTCCAATAGCATCTCACACGTTTTCAATCGGCGATAGGTTTGGCGATGCGGCTGTCCATGGCAGAATGTCAGTGCCTTGAAAGCAAGCTCTCAAGACAGCAGCAGTATGCTAACAAGCGTTGTCCTGTTGGAAAATCGCAGCAGAGTGAGCGTTCAGAAAGGAAGTTGCAGGACCTCATTAAGGTAACATAGGGTTGTCAAAGTTCCTGTAATGAACACCAAAGATGATCTGACATCTTTGGCAATTGCACCCCACACTATGACACTAGGCCTGCTGGACGTGTGGCGCTCGACAACAAACCGTTCATCTTAGCGCTGACCAGGGTGCTTCCACACTCGAATTCGTTGGTCGTCTCCTCCAAGACAAATGCGGGACTCGTCATTGAAGATCGCTCGCTGCCATTCTGAGTGTCTCCATAACAGCCTGGCACGACGCCATTGCAATCTTTGGAGGCAACGGTGTTAAGGGCAGTCGTCGTAACGGTCTGCGTGCGTGTAGTTCTACGTCTTGCAGCCGGTGTTGGCACTTATGGAATGATACATGGAGGGCACCACTGATCGCTGAATATCCGCAATCGTGGCTGTTGGGTCAATCCGCGCGTGTCGGACAAACCGTCGGTCCTCTCTCCCCGTGATTCGTCTAGGACTCCCAGACCCTTCCTGTCGCTGCTGCGTGCCTTGTTCTATCCACTGCCGCCAACAGCGTACTCTGGTGATATCCGCACGACCCGTATGGTGCGCAATACGACGATAAGACCATCCGGCTTCCCGGAGCCCGATGATGAGGCCCTCTCGAGCTCCTCCAACTGCTCGTATTGCTTCCGAACTTTTCTCCGATGTATACTTCACTTGCAAAGGATGCAACCAACACAACAGCACGAATGGAAAAGGCAAGCACGCGCAACGGAACGACCTTATATAGCCGGTCAGACACAGCGCTACGACCCCTCTTTGCTAAAGTCACAAGCGTCGCCGAGCGTCATACTTGAATTACTTGCATGTCTCACGATGTCAATCCTACCCACAAAGTTTCATTTCTGTCGGTTGCTTGCTTCAGGGTGCAACTATTTTTTTTTTCTGACGTAGAGTGTTTTCCTCGATGACCAAGGACTACTTTCAATAATAATTGTAATAGTTTTATGAAGCATCTGTATCGAAGTTTTGCTGGTATTCTCCATACGTTCTTCGGTTATTCCACAACAGCTTGACAGTTTGTCATACAGAGTCCAGTCCAAAAACTATGATCACGTGTCAGAGCCATTTAAGAGGGGAAGGGGGGGGAGGGGTCGGCTGCAGCCCAGGGCCGCTCATTTTCAAGGGGCCCCAGAATTATGAAGGACATTTGAAGAATTGACGGAATGCTGCAGCTTTTTTCTTTTGCAGATAGCACAGCCAAAACTATACGAAACTGCCTTGTGAAAAAAAAATATTTCTTTTAGCTTCTTTTAGGAGGAATCAGCAAAACGTATAGTCGCCTACATACAGTCCGCCCTCAAACCTTTCGAAAGCATTATAGATGTTTTTTTTTTTTTTTTGTACACATCTGTAATTGAGGAAAATTTCCATACGTCAAGAATTCATTTGAATTATGATATTTGGATCACATTATTTTGCCCATTACTTCGATATACAGTAAAGCTTCGAAAATCCGAACTAATTGGTACTATTGGTGGTTCGGATTATCGAACATGTAAAACAAAAATACAAATTTCTACATCATATTATCCAAAAACATGTACCAGAAATAACCAACTGAATACAAAAAACATTAGATAAGACAAAGTTTTTTTTTCTGTTATTATGCAATACGAAATAAGTTTGCCATTTTTACTACTGCTGTGAAATTTTTAAACATAAAATACAAATTCCAAAACTTACCAATCATTACAAGCTGGCTCGTATTGCAAAGAGGTGTACTTTATTATGAGTGCAGGGGGGATAACCTTCCTCCCGGCTCACAGTGAACGATGGGGCTCAGGGATGAAACAAGGGGCGGTACTGCCGTGGTAATGGGTCTTAAAATCTTAGCACCGCAGGGAACAAGTGACTGGGGACGTTTTCGCCTTTTGCCACAGAGTATCAGAAGTCACCTTCACCTTGGACACGTTGCCCTCAAAATATTTCCACCCCGGAAATTAGGTGATTCCATTATCATCAAGTGCCAAGTTAAAATGAGCGGACTATACTTGACGTTCGGATTTTCGACGCTCTACTGTAGTTTTAACAAGCTGAACCTGACGGGTAGGGGGGATTGAAGCAGAAAAAACAACAATGCATTTTTACATTTTCTTGCAGACAGTAATTCGTTCATGAATCATGGGATAACCCTTTCATTACGGCGGGGATATTTTTATGGCTTCCTCATCATATTTTGGGAATGTTTTCTCCTGGGTATTTTTAAATACATCCACCCATTGTAAAATCGTAGATGTGCTACTGATACTGGAGTCCCAAAATACTGTCCAGTCCCCGGGCCCCCTGTCTACTTAAATGTGCTCTTCCACGTGTTAATATGACCTCCTGGTTCCGCCAATACCGCAGATGTAGGGCGTGGCATCGATTGAATGAGGCCTCTCAATGCTTCTGTAGGGATGCTATACCATGAACACACCACAGCTCCTCGCAGGTTATGACGAAGTAAATTTCTCCAGCATTTGTATGCCATGGGCGGGATTCGAACCCACAACTCTCGGCTCCGAGTGCTATCCACTGCATTACATTGGCATGTGCTCTCATTGCTATCTGCTTTTATCTCTTGAGCGTCCTGCGGAGCAGGCACGTCACATCTCCCCCATCTCTCAACTAAAACACAAAACTTGGATTTTTGGTAGCTTTTCTACTGCCTTAATAATTTTTTAAGGTAAACTGTGGTGTGACTCGCGAGAGTTACAGACACGCGACGTTATATTGATTATTTTGCATTTTCTTTTTCGAAGGACTCTGGTCGTTACGCTAAATATTTATTACGAAACAAGGAGCTTGTAAGACTTGCATAATGTAACACAGCAAGTCATTCTTTTTTTTTTTTCTTAAAATAACTCATGAAAAAATTTAAGTGAAATACGCTAACGCCGATGACAAGGAAAGGCTTTCCTAATGGTTACCGCCGCAGAATTCGTACTTTCTATCCCCGGCCACCAGCGCCACCTAGTGACAATTTAACGTTGGAAACAGGACGAGCCGCCCCGGTGGCGCAGTGGTCTAAGGCGCTGGCCTCTGATCATATGTCCGTAAGGGGTCCGGGTTCGAATCCCGGTCAGGCATGGATGTTGTGTTTGTCTTACGGCACTGGCTCTCTCCCTTCCCTGGAACCAGTGACCCTAAATTAGGGACGGGCGACTGCTTATAGCCCATTGAGTTGCTCACGGTGGTCGTTAAACCTCCAATCAAAAAAAAAAAAAAAAAGAAACAGGACGAGCCGATCTGCGTCATAAACGGGTCATATCTACTACGCATCAGGGGTGGTCATAACTTTTTGACTGCACTGTATTTCTAATTCCTTTTTTGCATTTGCTAATTCTTTAGTTTTAGAATTCATACTTTCTATGCCCGGCCACCAGCGCCACCTAGTGACAATTTCACGTTGGAAACAGGACGAGCCGATCTGCGTCATAAACGGGTCATATCTACTGCGCATCAGGGGTGGTCATAATTTTTTGGCTGGACTGTATTTCTAATTCCTATTTTGCATTTACTAGTTCTTTAGTTTGGCATCACGGTCATGAAAATGATATGGAAGTGTATTAAATATTCATATTTTAGAAGCCTTTTGCACCCTTCTTTCCACCCAAAATTTCTTACTTCAATGAAATGTTCAGCAGAAGAAATATTTTTTTTTATTTGATTTCATTAAAGACAAATATACGAGGTTTGTACCGAACGTAACGCAAAAGTTGCCATAACGTTTTTATTAACTGACAGAGGTCGTTCAAATTGCACATGTTGGCAGGGTAATACTTCATCTACAGTAACCCTTCTTCTTTATTGCAGGTAAATAAAAGATTCCAAGCAGAAACAACGTGCCGTCATTGAGTTCTTGACGAAGGAAAGGTGCTGGTTGTTCGACATCCACAGAAGGCTACAGAATGTTTACTGAGATGACACCATTGACAAGAGCAATGTGTACAGATGGATGAAGGAGTTAAAAGAAGGAGAACCCCGCATTTTAGACAAACCACCCACTAGGAGACCATCATCTGCGACCACTGATGCGAATATTCAGCGAGTGGATAAATTGATTCACGGGGAGAGACGATCCACAACTCGTGAGCATGTTGCACAACTGGACTGCGGTTCCAATGCCATACAGAAGATGGTGCAAGACTTAGGGTATCGGAAAGTGTGTGCAAAGTGGGTACCTCGGCAGTTGACACCCGATTTGAAGGAGAGAAGGGTGGAAGTCTGCTCTGATCTGCTGGAAGCCTGCTCTGATCTGCTGGAAGCCTTTGAAGCCCATTCAGACACGTTTTTTTTTTGATCTGGTGACAGGGGATGAAACGTGGGTGTGTCTTTACGATCAGGAAACGAAGAATCAATCCATGGAATGGGGTCGCACCTTTTTACCAAGATTTAAGAAGTTCGAGAGTCAGCGATCAGCACGCAAAGTAATGGTGACTGTTTTCTGGGGGGGGGGGTAGGGATGTCATTCGCTTTGATTTATTGGAGCGTGGACGACCAGCGAGAGGTATATTGAGACAATCCAGAAGCTTAGAGAAGTCCTAAGGAGGAAGCGACCAAACAAGAATCTGAAAAGGAATCACATTCACCATGACAATGGGCGACCACACGCATCTTCGGCAATAAATCAGGCAATCAGCAAATTAGGCTGGTCGGCGGTCTTCCATCCAGTACAGCCCAGATCTGGCACCCTACGACTTCCACCAGTTCGGTCCAATGAAGGACAGTATCCGGGAACAACGATTTGGTGACACAGACGAATTGAAAATGGCTGCGAAGACGTTGGTGCAACAGCCCACACCTGAGTTTTTTCAAAAAGGATTCGAGAGTTGGGTTCAACGATTGTGCAAATGCATCGTTTGTAATGGAAACTACTAGGGGTGTTCAAATGAAAAGTTACGAAACGACACTGTGGGTATAAATGAAGACTTTATTCAAAGTATACACCATAGGCCGTAGCACAACGATCCCATTGATTAACGAGCCGAAGGATTCCTTGTTCCCAGAATTCCTGTGGCCGTGACGAGACCCAGTCCTGCACAGCGTCCTTGAGTTCGTCGTCCGAGTGGAAGCGCTTCCCTTTCAGATGTTTTTTCAGGGGACCAAACACATGGAAATCGCAGGGCGACATGTCCAGGCTGTAGGGCGGATGGTCAAGCTGCTCCCACTGGAACTTGGCCAGTTCCGCGTGTGTGACCCTGAAGACGTGTGGACGCGCGTTATCATGGAGCAGAACCACACCCTCCGTGAGCAGCCCCGGTCTTTTGTTCTTGATGGACCTGCGCAGGCTTCGGAGTGTCTCACAGTACACATCGGAGTTAATGGTTCGTCTGTGCTGGAGGAATTCAACAAGTAGTCAATTGGACCGCGCTCTTTATAAGAGCCTCTGCTCTCTCCTGCGCATGCGGGCGCCCGCGCATGCTCCGATCCACGCCGGCGACTCCAATCGCATCCCTAGATGTGTCGCTACGTTCTCCCATAGCGGCATAGGAAAATATGTTAACGGTTACGTTCTTATGACGTTTCGTACCTTTTCATTTGAACACCCCTAGCATATTGAGTAGTACCTTTGTATAGAAGAAGTGCTTCTCTACCAGCATGTGCAATTTGAACAACCTGTGTCAGGTAATAAAAAAGTTTATTCCCACTTCTGCATTACTTCCAGTACAACCTTTGTATGTGCTCTCATTAACAAACACGGTGAATTAATTCATTTTCCCGACTGTGTTTAGAAGATATTCCTGATTTTGTAGTGGTTTTCAGTAATTGAACCAAGATATTCGTTTTTTAGTGGTTTTCAGTAATTGAACCAAGATATTCGTTTTTTAGTGGTTTTCAGTAATTGAACCAAGATATTCGTTTTTTAGTGGTTTTCGGTAATTAATAGCAAAGAGAAATAAAAAAAAAGAAACAAAGGCAAAAGCATATATGAAAATATTTATTGCTACACTCTATTAGTAATAATATTGTCATTACATTTGGTGACACAAATCTTTCCTAAACATTTTTTCTGTAGCAAAATTCCTCGCAAATTATATTACCATATACATTGAAGAGAAAAAAAGCCATATTTTATTATACATAATAACGGACAAGAATGTGATTACCACTTCATGCATGGAATATCATGTGCAGTCGATTATTGCAATTATTGTCATTTCTTGAACGAAATAGCAGGAAATCTGTCCTTGTTTCTTCTTGCCGGCTTCCACTTCGTCTGCTGGTCAATGCTGACATTTTGTTGATTTTTCGTGATACGGTACGAGATATCTTGGATAGGACACCAGCTTCTTCATCTGCAAAAAGAGAAACTATATTATTCCCACGTTAAAATCGATATACTTCAAATACAAAAAAATATATATCAGTAAGTGTGCATGTGTGTTGTAATGTTTTTCGCTTAAAATGGCACACTCAGAACATTACTATCGTACTATCTGTCAGTTGAACTCGTAGCACTGTACCTTCGAAGTCTTAAACACCTGATAGTTAGCACACAAAAGTATTTAACTGTACACTGAGCTACGTTAGGTGACCTGACGGCCAGAAAAGAATAATTTACGACAGAGATGAAGAAATTAAATGACAAGTGCTGTCTTAGCACGATCTTGGAAGATAAAACATTTTATTTAAAACTTTAGTTAAAACATATACAGCTTAAGAACACATAAGAGCTTTCAGGTCTACACCAGATCCTTCCTCAGATGTGATTAGTAGCCGATCAGATCATATGTAGAGGACTTTAGGAAGGGAGTGTCTGACCCCAGGTTTTAACAACCCTTAGAATTGGGCACTACGAGATTTGGGATGCAGTGTCCGATAGGAAAGTCAAAGGGACTCAGCAACTGAGACGTCTCCATCTGGTGGGGCTTCACGGCACAAGCTATTAAATTACAGCTAATACATCCAAAGGGCAAGAGAAATGGTGAAAATCTTTCAAACACGTGGAGACAATGTAAACAGACAAAGTCATCGCTCTTTCCACTCTTTTCTTTGCTGAGCCTATCCCAACGGATTTGTGAAGTCAGATGCTGACTGATAAACACATATGGCGCCGTGGATTGTTGGCACCGTAGTGTAAGGCGAACGCACTCGCCTAGTTATTGAGAGATCTGGAGTTCGACCGCAGCGGTGTGGGAATAACAATTTTTTCGGTTGCTGTGTGTTGACTAAAGAAAAACGTGGAAAGAGCGATGACTTCGTCTATTTACATTTGATGTCTCCAATGGCGTTGTTGTCTGAAGTATTCGGAAACGGGATCATCTCCAAAGGCATACGGCCGCCACGTTCGCCAGATCTCACGCCTCCAGATTATTACCTGTCGGGTTTACTGTTCATCCCAATTCTCTGCCGGAAGTACAGGAAGCCATCACCACAGAATTCAGCAACATTTCTCCGTTGGACCTGTCACGTGTTTCTCAAACCATGTTCAGACGCCTGGATGCATGTCTACACACAGGAGGGGGTCAATTTTCAGGAGCTGCCCCGGTGGAGCAGTGGTCTAAGCGATGGCCGCTGATCATTCGCCCCAAATGGGTCCGGGTTCGAATCCCGGTGAGGCATGGATGTTGTGTTTGTCTTACGGCACTGGAACTTTCCCTTGCCTGTAGCCAGTGACCCTAAATTAGGGACGGGCGACTGCTTATAGCCCATTGCGTTGCTCACGGTGGTCGTTAAACTTCCAATAAAAAAATCAGCATTTATTATAGCAGGTACGCCTGTAGTTGTTGTACGTGTATTGTCTTGCCAGGTGCACAGTGACTTTTGGCTCACCCTGTACGTATTTCAGCTGCGGAGAAAAACTGGAAATAAGGATATTGACGGAGATATAACTGTGAGGGTTTGATTTTATGATTCTTGGGATTTCTTATCACTCTGATAGGAAATTAAGGTTTTACATTTACCGCTAATCAAACACAAGAAATTTGAACAAAACCGAGTCTTTAACCGAAATTAACGGGGCATTAAAAAAAAAAGTTGAGTAAATTTCAAATGAAAAATACCTGAAGTTTCTCGACTGCTTCTTCGACGTCACACCAACTAAAACAATTGCCAGCGTTATGCATTTGCGGTTATGATGTCACGCTTTATAAACAAACAATCGCTAACGTTCTGAAGCGACGTTAGTTAATCAAATGCTGGGTTTGCGACTAAGTCCAAATTCCAACGCCAACAAAATGAGATTCGCATCGGTTTGGTTATGTCTGAACTTGCACCAGGCCTTTTATTGTGCTCTCCAAGCAGCTGTGCATTCAGTGATCCACCAAGGTTTCGCATTGCTTGGGAGAATCGTGGGTATTTTAGGAATTGAAAGATCATCTGCCTGAATAATACACGCCGTTATATCTCTGACTGCCATGCCAATCGACTCCTGGGTCACTATGAGAGGAGGTGTTACTGCAGACGATGCGAAGACTTCAGATCAGGCGCGAACCATTTTCTATCGACGAGGGAAAGCGGCAGAAGACAGCATATTCATACACTGGTGTGCAAAATATTAAAGACGAAGAGGAGAAATTAGCATAACAGCGGAACGAGCAGACAGAACGGACCGAAAATCCACTCAGGTGATAGACTAGGGTCCGGTACGGTAGGGCATGCGCATATATGCAGCATGACGTAAGGGGGTAGGGAATGTCGGAAGGGTATAAAGCACACGGGCGGTGTACGCTCAGCAATTCGGTGAAAGCTATTGCACGGTGTAAATCGGTTTGAACGACGTCGAGTTGCTGCCACCGTGTGATATGGCCAACAGGCAATCCAGTAGACGACATCTGGATTCCTTTACCCGAGGTCGCGTCATTGGGAAGTTGGAAGAAGGTCTAAGTGTGACTAGTGTGGCACAGGAGTTCGGGATCGCTCACAGCATCGTTTCACGAGCTTGGAGATCATTTCAAACGACAGGAACAGCTGTCCGAGAGTTTAGCAGTGGTCGTCCACGAGCAACCACGGAGGCGGACGACCGGTATATTGTCCTACAGGCAAGAAGAGACAGCGGGAGAAATCGCAAGTCCCACGATTTCTCCCGCTGTCTCAACTGGACGTCCATTATCGCGTTTTACCGTGGCCATGAGGCTGCACAAAGGTGGTCTATTTGCACGACGACCAATACGGTGTGTTCCATTAACGGCTGTTCATCGGAGACGGCGGTTTCTGCGGTGCCAGGAACACAAGAACTGAACACATCAGCAATGGGGTCGAGTTCTCTTAACGGATGAGAGCCGATTTAGTCTGACGAGCGATTCTGGAAGTATACACATCTAGAGATAGCAGGGAAAACGCAATCACACCTCCAACATCATCGAAAGGGACCGGTTTGGAGGTGGCGGAGTTCCCGTTTGGTGTGGTATCATGCTTGATAGCCGTACTGACCTACACATCTTCCAAGGAGGTTCAGTCACTGTTGCCCGCTGTTGTACCGAGGTTCTCCTGCCTCACGTGCGTCTGTTTAGAGGTGCTGTGGGTCCTAAGTTCCTTTTCATGGACGACAACGCTACACCTCATCGCACAGTGGCTGTCGCAGAGCTGTTGGAGAGTGAAGATATTCAACGCATGGATTGTCCCGGAAGGTCCCCGGACCTAAATCCAATCGAACATGTGTGGGACCTTCTCGGGAGACGCTTGGCAACACGTCACCAACCGCCAGCAACGATTCCGCAGCTGCGATTGGCGCTACAAGTGGAATTGGCCCGCGATGTCTCAACAGCTCCTTGACAACCTCGTCCTCAGCATAGACAGACGTTGTAAATCCTGCAAAGCAGTCAGGGGTGATCATATCCCCTGCTAAAGACTGGATTTTTCTTGGCAGCCTCCTGTCACATGGACGTTTCTGTCTTCTGTCCAGTTATGCTCGAAGCTACCTTTTCAATAAAGTGCTTTTGTATCCTTTGGATTCCTTGTTTGGACGGATTTGCTCCCTTGTCCCATATTCTTACATCTTGGGGATCTTATGGTATGATTTGAGTCGATGTGGAGCACTTCTGAACAACCTTACATTTGAAAAACCGTCTCGTCCTTAATTTATGCACGCCATTGTATTATAAGAGAGAACAATCGGAAAATGGTCAATGCCGCAAATGTCGTTACGCACCGTCAACGATATTAACGGCACAGACTGATGCTGAGTCCTAGGTTAAATCGATAGCACTGAAACTATTATTTAGCTCATGGAAGTAAGTGTCAGCACGTGTGTTTAAAGGGCACAAAGAAGTCAAAATAACTTTGTAAAAAGACGACCCTTTATGAAAGGCCTGAAAGGAGTAACCAAACTTCTCCCTGCATCAATTAAAAAAGGGATTCAGTTTTCAGATGCATCATCAAAGCCACTTTTGAATATTTCCAACTCGAAATGAATGCATGGCTAATTTCTTAAGAGAATTGAAAGGACCCACTTTGGTGGTCAAGCTAGTGTACGCATAATGTATGTGGTCATTTCTAAAGTAACCAGCAGCAAAAACGGAAGCTCGCATGAGAACATTAGATTTCTGATTAATAAGTAACTTCAGATGACCTTTGATGGCCGGATTCGGAAAATGTAAATGGGTGTCTTCTAATGTCATTATATTGGGTGTGTGAATAAGTTCTACCCGTTTTTGTAGACTGCAAAGAAAGAAGGTGAACACAACAAATAACGTACCTAGGATTTTGCATAATTGCCATCATTCTGTATGACCTCTTGCCATCTGTCGATAAGTAGGTGAATCCCACGCCGGTAAAACTCCTGTTTTAGAGTCAAAAAGTCATGTAATACCACTTTTACATCATCGAAGGTTTGGAGAGCAAAGACGTTCTATAATGACTGAAAAGAGTGGTAGTCTGTAGGTGCCAGATCAGGGGAATAAGCCGGGTGAAGAAACAGTTACCAACCAAAGTCCATTAATATTTGCCGAGTGATTAAAGCAGCACGAGGTCTAGATGTTATCATGATGAAAGATCACTCCTTTGCGATTGACGACTACTGGACGCTTCGATGTCAGTTGTCCTCGCAATCTGCCCAACTGTTGGCAGTAGAGGTTAGTATTTATCGTTCGGTTAGGTGCCAATACCTCCCAGTGGATTATTCCCTGGACATCCCACCAAACACTTAACAAAACCTTTCTGGGATGCAGTCCTTCTTTTGAGGTCGATGGATCAGGCTCCGCACCTTGGCACACAGTCCGTCGACTCTTTATATTAGGTGTACAAATAAGTTTTAAAGCGTTTTAGGACAACACATTGTATAATTTGAGATAAAACAACAATACTTTACGAATCAAAATATGCGCCGTCATTATGTGTCACCTTCCGCCATCGGTCGGGCAGCTGACGGATTCCAGCCATGAAGAATACTTCGTCTTGTGGCTCGATGAAGTCGTCAACCCATTTTGGCACTTCGTCACATGTCCGGAACCGTACAGCAGACAAACTATGTTGCAGCGATCGGAACAAATGATAGTCTGAAGGGGCTGTGTCGGGACTATACGCTGGGTGTTCCAAAACTTCCCAGCCAAGCTTCAATAACATTGCTTTTCGGGAAGCAGTCCTCGTTTTGAGGACGATGGAGCAGGCTCTTTACCTTGGCACACAGTCCGTCGACGCTTTACATTACGGCACAGTACCCATTTCTCATCACCCGTTACCATTCGTCCCAAAAACGGTTCATTTCTGTGACGAGAAAGCAAAAAAACACAGGGATGGATTCTCTCCTCTCGTTACTTTGCTGAAAACTGGTGCGGAACCCAGTTATCGAACTTGGTGATGAACCCAAGCGCATGCATCCGTCTTTTGACTGCTGTTCTGTGTACCGAAAACGTTTCCGCTAATTCCTGAACGGTTGGATGTGGGTTATTTGTTATGGCTTGCTCCACATCCTCGTCAGAAAACACGGATGGACGTCCAGGACGTGGTTGAACTTTACAGCTTCTGTCTCCGTCCCGGAAAATCCGAAATCTACGGCGACATGGGCTATCATCAACTGCATCCTCCCCATACACTTGACAGATGTTGCGGCAAGCCGCGGCTGCAGTGCTGTCTTTATCGAACTCGTACAGTAAACAATATCTAATGTGCTCCTCATCGCATGCCATGTTACACCGTCCGTGATTTCCGTTACGAATGACTTACTCATACAAACCTAGTGCCTCTATATGCTCTACTGCTCCACGCCTTATTGGCCGAAAATTCGGCATCGCAGCGTTCTCTGTGACGTACCTACCTCGATCGAAATTTGCATTTATTATAAAAACGTGTAGAACTTTTGCACACACCCAATGCTCTCACGAATATAGGGCGCTGTGTAGCGCAGGAGTTGAAATAAAATAACAGCGCGATGAAGAACAAGCTACTATTGCTGATTAATATGTAATTACCGAGGCGCCTTGGTGGCGGATTAGGAATACGTACATCGATGTCTTCCAACGTCATTACACCCTCCGGTCTAGATGGCGTTGTTTAGCACAAGAGTTTGAACAAAAAGGGAATGATCTGGAAAATAGATTCAAGTGGAAATGACGATCCAACTGGAGAGGTAGTCCACTGGGATATACGCGGGGTGATTGGATTTCCTTGGTGATGTAAAACAACAACAGGTGAGACCAATGAGGTAGAAATAAGGGAAGAAAGTATGACGTCACAAACCTGAAGCTTTCTTAGCAAACGACACTGACGGTGTGACATCCATCTTAAGCTGACCCGTAACTAAGGCGGGGCAGACGGGGCGGCTGCCTCGGGCGCCGTTCAAGAGAGGGCGCAGAAATCAATGTTTGGAATGCGATTACAATTGGAACTGAAACTTTTACACAAGTTTTTGGCACGATTAAAATTAGAATTTCCTCTTCAAAATGTTCAGGTGTTGTTAGTTGCTCACATTCAGTAATGAAGGTGTTGTTGTATAGTCCGTCCAACTGAAGAAGAACCATTGCACCCTTCTATAACAATGGGGCCCCCAGTAATTCTTTAGTTGGATGGACTATACGTGCGTTGCATGATAAGGATGTTCACATTTTTGAAGATTATCTGGAGGCTACCCAGTCTTTATTGTGGCTGCATGCCACGACTGTCAGCTATATTCGGTTTGCTTGTTGCGGTACCGAAAGTCCGAACTCCGAAGCAGTTGCGAAAAGCTGTAAAACACTCACATTTTTTTATTGTACCTTTTTTACGCCTAGTTTCGTTAGAACTTAGAAATGCATTTTAACGCCTAGTTTCGTTAAAAAGTCTTTGCAGTACTGGTATACTTCTGAAATTGTACTGCATTTTTGCTGTCTTTAATATAAAGCTATTTTTCTTGAAAATTCTTCTCTGTAGTTAGTGCTCGCTTAGATTTTCAATGCTGTTTTTTTTTGTTCTTTTGGTGTGTGTGTGTGAGAGAGAGAGAGAGAGAGAGAGAGAGAGAGTGAACGAGAGACAAAAAGAGAGAGTGAAAGAGGTAGAGATAGAAAAGAGAGAGACATAGAGACAGAGAGAGAGATAATGAAACAGAGAGAGAGAGCGAGAGACATAAAGACAGAGAGTGAGCTAGAGAGACAGAGTGAAAGAGATAGAGGGAGAAGGATAGAGATAGAAAAGAGAGAGAGAGACATATAGACCGAGAGAGAGAGACATATAGACCGAGAGAGAGATAGAAAGAGAGACATAGAGACAGAGAAAGAGAGTGAAAGAGAGACAAGAGAGATTGAAAGAGATAGAGAGAGAAAGATAGAGATAGAAAAGAGAGAGATAGTGAAAGATATAGAGGGAGAAAGATAGAGATAGAAAAGAGAGAGATAGTGAAAGTGATAGAGGGAGAAAGATAGAGATAGAAAAGAGAGAGACATAGAGACAGAGAGAGATAGAAAGAGAGACATAGAGACAGAGAGAGAGAGAGTGAAACAGACAGAGAGAGAGAGAAAGAGATAGAGAGAGAAAGATAGAGAGAGAAAGGGGAGACAGTGAAAGAGATAGAGAGAGAAAAGGCAGAGAGTGAAAGAGATAGAGAGAGAAAGATAGAGATAGAAAAGAGAGAGAGAGACATAGAGACAGAGAGAGATAGAAAGAGAGACATAGAGACAGAGAGAGAGAGAGAGTGAAACAGACAGAGAGATAGAGAAAGAGAGAGTGAAAGAGATACACAGAGAGAGACAGAGACAGAGAGAGATAGAAAGAGAGACAAAGACAGAAAGAGAGAGAGTGAAACAGACAGAGAGAGAGTGAAACAGACAGAGAGAGAGAAAGAGAGACAGAGAGAGAGTGAAAGAGATAGAGAGGGAAAGAGAGACAGATAGAGAGTGAAAGAGATAGAGAGAGAAAGATAGAGATAGAAAAGAGAGAGAGACATAGAGACAGAGAGAGATAGAAAGAGAGACATAGAGACAGAGAGAAAGGGAAACAGACAGAGAGAGAGAGAGAGAAAGAGAGACAGAAAGAGAGAGTGAAAGAGATAGAGAGAGAAAGATTGAGAGAGAAAGATAGAGAGAGAAAAGGGAGAGAGTGAAAGAGATAGAGAGAGAAAGATAGAGATAGAAAAGAGAGAGAGATAGAGACAGAGAGAGATAGAAAAAGAGACATAGAGACAGAGAGAGGCAGATTGGGGCGCAATATTTTGCGGTTTGCCCCTGGCGCAGAAATGCCTAATTACGCCCATGTCTTAAGTCTCTGATGGTGGTTTTAAGCCATTGGATTGCGTACATGAGAAATTTGATTTTCGAAATTTGAAGTTATTATTATTTTTTTTTTCAGAAATGGTGAGTTGTTGCGCTGACGGATGCCACAACAATTCTGGGCGACTACCTCCTGGAGTTACTTTTCACAGGTAAGCAAAGGAGAAACATTTAATATGAAATCTTTTAATTTTCGAAGAGCAATTAGTACTAAAGCGCGTATATGAAGCCAGTTTAGATATGACCAGCTAAATTTTTCATTTTGATTGACAGAATGGCACTGAACAGCATGATATTTTGTAACAGAGGAAAAAATTCTAATAGAAACTCGGAAAAGTCATTTTTCGGAGCATGTACTTATGCACAAAGGTAAAAAGCCTTACCAACGAGATGTATGTTCCAAGAAATTTACTCGAAAAAGTGATTTTTCAAAGAATTTACTCATTCCCAAGGGGGAAAACCTCACTAATGTGATGTATGCTCCAAGCAATTTTCTTGGAAAAGTCCGCTTTCACAGGCCATCCTCCTTCACACTTGTGAAAAGCCTCATCAATGTGATGTGTGCTCAAAGCAATTTTCTCTGAAAAGTAATCTTTTAAGGCATATGCTTGTTCATTCAGGAGAAAAGCCTTACCAATGTGATGTATGTTCCAAACAATTTCCTCAGAAAAGTAATCTTTCAAGCCATGTGCTTGTTTACAGGTGAAAAGGCAAAATCATAATATATCTAATATAAAGTAATATTGGGATATTACAGCGCCCTAAACATTGATAAATCAACTAATAATATCCTTAAGAACAGTATATCAACGATTAAAGTAATAAAGGAGGGCAAATTTATTAATATTAAAAGCAAATTGCCAACTTCATCCCTCGCACAGCTCTAACAGATATTGCACAGTCTGCTCATATCAGGCTTAAGATGGCTGCCGTGACGTCACATGCGTGACGTTTCGCTGGCTTCACTTGGATTGCATTTATCCAATGGACTGCTTTCTCCCATTATTCCTACCTCCATGGGTGAGACCGAGGCTGACGAAAAAGACAGGCTACGGTGCGAAATAGTCACGTGCACAACTTAGTGCTGTCGCCAAGTCAATCGGTTGAACCAGCCATTGCGTTTCATCGTTGGTTCACATTTGTTTGTATTGAGTGAGTGTTCCGTTTATTGTCATTTGGATACACGTATAGTTTTGTAAGGTAGGTATTATTATATTTCTAAGGTAAGGTTAATTCTTAGTAAACGTTTTATTTAGTTTTAGTAATAATTATAGGTTTAATGAGTAGATCTTAGTTTCACACGTGTTGAAATCTGTTCATGTCTCGTGAATAGTGAAGTATAAAGAAGTGAGTTATTCTGTAGTGTTGAATTCTTATTTCAAATAGAATAATTAATATATTTTGCCAATGCCGATTCACATAGAGCTTGAATATTACCAGAAATCAGGGCAACTTTTCAGGAAATTAGCCTTCGTAATTTGTATAACATTTGCATCTCCAACAATCATTAGCCCTTTACGAAATTAATGCTTGAACTGTTGTTGCATTGTAATGTGTCTCTGAATTAAAGAGTACATTTTTTAATTTTGTAACTTAATGCAACTGTGATATAGCATTTCTCTGATTGAATTTACTAAAGCTGCCTGAACAGTGTGGACAGATTATGTTGAAAAACTGCATGATCAACTTTATTCTAACTGTACAAAACATAGGGAACTACTTTCGATTAAAAATTTCATATCTAGTTCTTCACTTGTATTAAAAGGTGTAATTCTTTTTACAGGAATTGCCAAAATTTGCCATGCCACAGTGTTGCAGTGTTAGTGGCTGCTAGTCAAATTATAGAAGTCAAAAGGAGACTTACAACTTTTGCCATACCAATTGTCTTATACAAAATCTGCTGAATACATTTAAACAGACAAAGTTCTGATTTTAGATTTCCTTGTTCATTTTCCGTTGAATGTTTGTGTATGAGTAGCTTGAAAACTAAATGGGAAAACATAACTCTCCTCAGCTGGAAAATACTCTTGAACAACTTAGTAAAAGCCAAACATGACAACTGAAATTATTTGAAATCACGTGAAAGGAAAATTAAGAAGTTGAAAGTCTGAACGCTTAGTTTTGTGTGCCTCTCCTTAGTGCATAGTGTGCACAGAGTAAGTCCTGAGATAGGAAAAAGAGTTCAAACTTATCAAATATTTTATATGCGTGTAAAGTGTATAGCCAGGTTGGTTAAAGTATTGAAATGTATTTTTCTTCTGTAATAAATGAAGATAACATTTCTGAAAAGTTATCTTTGAAACTGGAAAGTAAAGATCCGTCATATTTGGTTTAATTTTATTTGAAACTTGTATACCAGGAAGCAGTACTTCAGTTAGCTTCTCGTAACATATTTCCAATCTTTTTTCTGCTTCATCACATATTATTCACATAGTGATGCTGAGTGGTTGGTGGCATTCTGTACTGAAGATTTGTATTTAATTTTTGGTGGTGTCTTTTTTTTTTTTTTTTTTTTCAAATTGGAACTAATACTGTTTGTGCAGTGGTTGCCCGTCTTCAAAATGGACCAGAGGTCCTCATTTACTAGCAGGTTTGATTTCATCAGTCCAAATTCATTTGAAAATCTATGGACTATTTTCTTTCCGTGGAAGATGATGCTGTACTCCTTCGCGTCATGGGGTCCGGCTAGTCCCTCAACGACACCATACCCGTACGAGTTCCATGTCACTTATTTCCAGATTAATAAATGTTAGCAGTAATATTGTAGCATTTTTGTTTACGTTTCAATACTGTACCAAAAAATTCCAGGAAATTTCTCTTATTTTTCATACTTCCCACTATGACTTCATTGCCATAAAATTTTTGATAAAAACACCTGTGAGAAATTAACTGAAGTGTTACTGTGTGTGTGTCAGAGCTGTGTTCGGGCTGAATTTTAAGATCCCGAGCCTGAAGTATGTCAGCTCGAACGAACCCGAAAATTATGATTAACCTGTTAAGCATTGAAAAAAGACTTCCAGACTTCCACTCTTTCCTACCCATGCAATTAACTGATGTCTTTCTCAACTGCGGAGTGGGAAAGCGACGTCTATCTATTTCTATAGTTTCTTTAACCATTCATTTATTCCCGAAATGTTTTTTTTTTGGTGGGGGGGGGACATCTGGAGGCACAACAAACTACGTCGTATGTTGCTCAATAGAATTAGGAGGGAGCTGCTCCTTTGAGGTAGGGAGCAAAATTCCGTCAGCTTGCTATCTACTATCTACGCTTCTTAAAACTTATCCTTGGCAGAAATCCCGTAATTCATGGCCTATGGTATTTTGTTATCCAAGCCCGGAATGGATAGCCCTGCAGAATTCCTACTCCCCATTTGACCCAGTTGCTGAAGAATTCTCTTTCACAACTAGAAAGTGTAAAAAAAGCCTCGTGTGCTAAATCATATAGAATCACATTAAAAGAAAAAGGAAGAAAATTATTTCCCTCTCTCCAAGCCCGAACTCCAGTAAGTATTACACAGCCAGCGCCCGGTTCGGGCTCGGCCCGTCTCAGCACTGGTGTGTGTGTGTGTGTGTGTGTGTACTAGTGCTTAGCTTGGCATTTATAGTAGGTATATTGAAAGTAAAAATTTAATTTTACTATAATGAGCAAATTTGGCTTCTAGTAAAGAATGTTAGTAAAATGTATAAATTCCCTAGTGTTATGAAAAACTACTAACCAATTGTGCTTAATTCCTTTAGAAATGTGTGGGAAATATTTATTTATACTGTTAAAATGTTGTCTAATCTAAAAAGTGATATCAAATATGTTTTATAAAAAAGTAGATCACAGTTAGGTATGAACATTACAAAAGTAGATTTTAGGTAAAGAAAATAATTGACATAACTCATACATAAAATATTCAGATGGTAACACACACTGGAGGATCTAAAGCTGAGATAATTTTGATGTAACTTGTGATGATTCAAACTATTTGAAACAGATGTCTTAATTTCTGCCATTGGTTAGCAAGAATTCTTTATTTATTTTGTTGTGTGTATCTATAACTTTGTTGCAGATGCTATCACATAAAGGAAGTTTGGGTAACAATCTGAATACTGTTTAACTTGTGATGACTTCCTTCTTTCAAACTATTTGAAACAGACATTTGAGGTACATTTATGTAAAAGAATGGACCCATTTGTTTATTTTTAATAGTATTTTTTACTTCGTTCCGCTTGAAGATACAAGACAAATTCATAGTCAATAGGTAAGTTGATACTTTATCCAAATGTAGTATTTATGCTAATTTTTAAAACAAACTAAAAAATTAATTTCTGAATTGTAGCAAAGTGCTTTAATAATATGAGGGTGGATCAAAAAGTTAGTTACACTGTTGAATAAAAAAATCAAATCAAAGATATACTCAGGGGATGTATGTTGGTTTACAACATTAATTCATTTTTCGACATAGTCGCCTAAGGACTGTAAACATTTATCAGAAAGTGCGATTAACTTTCCCATACCTGTACAAGAAAAGTCCAGTTTGGTGCAACTAGTTAAGGACCGCACTTTTCACAGCCTCATCCGTTGGGAATCGTTGTCCACTAAGCTCCCGTTTCGTTTTATCGAACAAATGGTAGCCGCATGGGGATAAGTTGGGGCTGTAAGGTGGATGCTGCCACACCTCCGACTTGAATTAATGCAGCAATTCCCTTAGTTTTCCGTGCTGTGTAATGTTCTTGGACATCAGTGTGACACCTTCGCCCAACTTACCCCGGCATCTGTCCTTAATTGAATTTCACAAATTTAATGGTGTTTGGCAATATGAGTCACTTGATGGTTGTCTCTTTTGACAGAAATTCTGTGTAAACAACAGATTCACAGTCATCATGACCACTCCCGCAGACAGAGACAGTTGGACTTTTCACGTCTTCCTTGTTGGGGAGGTGACGTGTTTCCATTCCATGGACGATCGTTTGATTTCAGTTACGTAACAGTAAATATGTGATTTCAGATTGCTTATAGAGATATATTTCCCACGTATAATAAGAAGAAATATTTCTTCCCCAATGTTTACCTGTATAACTGGGAATTTGCTAAGCATCGACCTGACTCTAAATAGCTGAGCTACGATGAAGCAAGGCTCGCTTTGACTGGCGAAAATCTGAGATTATTCAGATTAAATCACTCGGATGTTTGAGACTTCCTCATCCTGGATGGTGTAACAGTAGCATGCTCGAATGGAAATCAGGAAATGCAGATTCGCTTCCTGCTCCACGGAGATGAATTTTTATAATTTTCTAGTATGAAAGAGTTAGACAGTAGCGCTAAATCTGCAATTTCAAATTGCTTATTGGCTCATAATGCAATTAAATTTCTGTTAATGGTGAGCAAGAATTCTGTCTACTGAGCTATAGTTTGAATTAAATTCTAGTATGGAAATAGTTTTTTCAATTTTTGGCTTACCTAACAGTGTTCAATTATAGTAATTGTAAATTTACAAATACAAATAAAAGGAAAATTTAATAGTGACAAAAATGAATTATTTTATGAAAAAAAGTTATTGCATTAATTTTTCACAAAACAATGAGAACATTTTTTGTGACAGTGTCCTTCATTCGACTTTTTTTCAATTACCAAGAAAATAGCTTGTGCCAGAATGTGTTGTCACATAATTTTAAAGTGTTGAAATATATACAGATATGGATTAATTTTTTTTCTTCCCCTAAGTAGAAATAAGTTAAATAAACTCTAATGCACAGAGATTATTTGTATTAAAAGGGATCCTAAGAATTTTTTTAAAGAAGGAATTATTTCCAAATTATGTACTTTTAGTGTACAGAAGCATTGTCCTAGAAATAACCCCATTAAACAAAATACATGCAATAATATCAAAAAATTAATTTTTTCCAGAACAAGAAAAAAATATAACTTTTTTTTAATTTAGTAAGGAACGTTTTAGCCAGAGATATATATATGAGGGAACACTTTTTCTTTGACCTCAATATGATTTCGCTTGACGTTTTCCGTTTGCTATTAATATTCTGTACGCTATTTATTAAACGAATTTGCTTTTCATTGTTGCTAGAAAATCATGAAGGCAAAAAGAAAAAAAAAATGAACTACACGGAGAACGAAGAAAATATAGTTAATTTCATTAAATCGAGCAACAAAACTTTCGAATAATGTCTCTTGATACGACTTTGCTAAAGGAACGGCTAAACGCAAAAATCCACACTACACGGAAAACGAAAAAAAAAAAAAATTAGTAGTGTTAAACGATTAAGTTCAGTAGAACTCCCATTTTAATAATGTTCCTTTTAAACGTTTTCTTCTCTAATAGTTTTAAATTAATATGCAGTGATTAAATGTGCCACCTTATATTCGCTGCATGTTGGAAAATATAGCTCTCTACTCGGTCACCGTTTGCTCTCGGCAGCCCAAGCAGAGGCAACAGCACTAAGTTGGTCACGTGATCTCGTCGATGCCCTTTCGCACCGAAGCCTGTCTTTCTCGTCAGCCTCGGTGAGACCCATCGTCAGCTGCAAGAACTATACTGTCCTCAAGCAATGACCATTCGAAGAGCGTCAGAATGGTGTTAAAACTGGATCACATCTGCAATGCGCTGACCAATGAGAAACTCAGTGACAGGCTTTCATCATTAACAACAAACAGCAACGTAGCTTGTCTGGTGTAAAAAGACAGATTGGCGACTTTGCGTCAGTTTTGCTGCAAATGCAAATCTTTCATTCGGCATCGCGCACCACGTCGTTCAACTCAATGACCTCATGCACCTGTTTTCATATTTTAGACTGTTTTCAGACGGATCGTCATTTTTTACGCTTTCCAATCGTAGGTTGAGGAAGCGTATATGCTCCAGCTTTGTCCGTCCGTCTGTCTGTCCGTCCGTCTGCCCGTCTGTCCGTTGGTCGGCACAATAACTCGCGTAAAAATTGTTCGATTTCGATGAAATTTTATTATGCGGTAGGGGGCCACCTGGGGACGAACCCTACAGAAAATGGACGCAATGGGGTCAAAGGTCAGGTCATAGGAGCGGAATCCATTCCATTTCCTTTATGCGTCATAACTTGCAGAAATATGGTTCGATGTCGATGAAATTTTAGCATATTGTAAGAAACCACCTAGGAATTAACCCTATTGAAAATGGGTGAAGTGGGGTCAAAGGTCACGGCATAGGAGCGAAATGCATAACATTGCCCTTATGCGTCATAACGTGCGTAAAAATTGTTCGATTTCGATGAAATTTTAGTATGTGGTAGGGGACCACATGGAGAAGAACCGTATTGATAATGGGACAAATGGAGTCAAAGGTCAGAACATAGGATCGGGATCCATTCCATCGCCCTTACCCCACACTGTTAAGGTGGACGCGAAGTAATTTTGCTTCCTATATTTCCAATGGGAAACCTTTTTGCACACATTTCCTTCACAATTAGTGTGTTCCCAAGGATAGAAATTTGATCATCGATTAAAATAACTTCATACTATAACTTGGAATACTTAACTTTTTCTAAAACATAAGCATAATTATATTAAAAAACAATAACGTTTCCTTTGGTTGTGTTGAAACCAGAAAAAAATGGCGCGACCTGTACTTTGATCACGTCAGTAGACAAATAAACGTTGGATTGCATAATTGCGGTTATGGTTTTGAAAATATTAAGTATTCCAAGTTATGAAATAAAGCTATTTTAATCGATATTCAAATTTTCATCATTGGGAACGCATTGTGAAGCACACGTGTATAGAAATTTTCCCATTCGAAGTACAGGAAGCAAAATTACTTGACGTTCACCTTAAAGGACCAGTTCTTGTATGTATGTACATTTTATTTTGAAAACGGCTCTAAGGATTTTGATGAAAATCGTTAACCTACCGTTTTCTGGTACTAGAAATCGATTTATCTTGATCTCGACTTCAGGAGAATTCGTTTAGTGATTTAAATAACCTCCCCGAATTATAACGTCTTTAGTGTCATGGCGTCGTTCCATTAATGCTACCAATGCTTAGAAATCTTATGACGTCACAATCTCGCGTTTGAGAAAGTTGGCACGCGGTCACGCCATCTGTCTCATTACGTCACGCGTTGTTTGTGGATCCTATTAAAGTTTTATGACGTCACACTCTTGCAAACAGATGGTCGCTATTCCCATCTGCATCATTACGTAACAATCGTTCGATATCGAAGAAATTTTAATATCTAGTAGGGGGTCACCTGGGAAGGAACCCTATTTAAAGTGAACGAAATAGGGTCCAAGGTCAGTACATAGGAGCGGGATCCATTCCACTGCTATTATGCGTCATAACTAACGTAAAAAAGGTTTGATTTCGATTACATTTTAGTATCTGGTAGGGGACCAGCAGGCGACAAACCCTATTGAAAATGGGTGAAATGGGGTCAAAGGTTAGGACACAGAAGCGGGATTTATTCCATAGCCCTTATGCATCATAACATACGTAAAAATGCTTCGATTGCGACAAAACTTTATCAGGTTATTTCGGAGGTATACCGAACCGGTTCTGTTGACTATTACCGAAGTGGGATCAAAAGTGAGGGCACAGGACCGAGATTTATTCCACAGCAATTATTCTCATAACTTGAGTAATTATTTCTGGTATGTTGGAAAGCGTATTATAATCAATGCATTGCATGATTTTACTAACTTGTCACTTTAATCTTTTCTCCAGAACAGTGCCTTTTTATTCAAACGACTGTGCCGAACAACGTCCTCTAGTCAGCCGGAAGTCATCAGATAGTATACAATGCATATGGAGAATTTTCGGCTTTTAGGACATCATTGTTGAAGAAAATTAATCTGATAAAAAGCTTTTTCCGTTTGGAGACGGAAAGCTCGAAGTATGTTAACGATAAGGCACAAGTGTGCATGGCTAAAACTGAAAAAATTTCGCATCCTTTTATCACTCGTAGCGGTGAAACTTTCGGTGCAAAATTATGAAACACAAGTCATAAAATCTATCGGAGTGAACTCCGATAGATTTAATATCTTTCAGAATTGTCCCAAATAAACGGCTATCCTGATTAACCGATGACCCAATTGACCGGAATCTATTGCACAAGAATACCAAAAAAGTTACAGTTATACGGTCACGATAGATATAGCAACGACGTTAATCGTCTTTCCATCGTGTTCTAAAATGTTTCTCCTATCTGTCTTTTCGCTTCTTCTGTTTCCATAGCTCCTGTTGCTGACATGAATTTACTCTTCCAGAAGTAGACTAATGAAAATGCTTTTGACAAACACGTCCTGCACAATACTTTCTAAACCGCAGGTAAAATTATTTACTAAACTCGAAACCAGTATTGAAGCACTTCATGCACCTGGAGAGCGACGTACATTGGTCGTCAGGAAAAATTTCTACCACGGGTAGAATAATGATGGCAAAATCAAGCGTCAGTGGCAGCACATGCGCTTACGTTCAAGGTCATATGCGCTTACGTTCAAGGTCATATACGCGTTCTGAGATGTCTTTCATACACCTCTAATTTAACCTTCCGTTTAAGTTTATGTGTTCTTATTTATTTATTTATTTATTTATTTTATTTTTTTTTGTTAAACGTTTTCTGACTGAAAGACACATTACTTCCCCGAAGAAGTTATTTAGTTTGGCATCACTGAGAATAGGTCAGAGGTCGATAAAACGTCAACATTGAATGTAATTTTTGGTAAAAATGGTTTGTCCACCAGGGGTTATAAGTGTTAATTTTTGCTTGTGATGTATTTACAGCAAAATTTGAGCTTCTAAAATCTCGATTGGAAGAATTCGTTCGTGGACCGATGCCACTCACGGCGATAAACTTTCTCGAAATATTTTCTTAAAATATTGCATGGTTTCTATGCCATGCGGCGTAGATGTATGTCTTATTTTTTATCAATACATCTGTTTCTGATGGTCCGATTTGAAAAATTCCTTAGTGCAAGGAGAAAGCCGTGAATACGATAATTTAACCCTTTAACGACCATAACGCCCAAAACGCCTGTCTATAGTGAGTTAGATTTCCTACCTATACCTGCTCTTCAAATTTGCATGACCTATGAGAGATCAGCAGGTGTCACCCTTAGTCACTATTGTTGTTACTAAACAAAGAAGTGAATCAACACAGACAGTTTCGGGCGTTATGGTATTTAGAGTGATACAAGATTTTGGGATCATGGTCGTTAAAGGGTTAATAAGAATCTTTCATTCTGTAGTAGTCATGCTGTTTGAAAATATCGTAACGTGCAGTACTGAAAGGAAATTGGCACTACTGTGAATGGTGGATTCGTCCAAACATTCACAGAGGGCAATGATTCAGTTTATAACGATGGAGGGCACAACTACTACTGACATTTATCGACAGACGCAGGCCGTATACGGCGAGGAATGCGTGTTGTATCATGTTTCGATGGGCAGACGTGTTTCGACAGGGACGTGTGTTCGACGGCAGATGTCGCGACTCTAAGCGAACAGGAAAATCACAGAAGAAAACATGGCGGCTGCTGATGCTCACATTAAGGAGAATAGGCGAATAATCGTGTAAAAGCTGTGTGCTGCGTTGGAACTGAGTCCATAAACACTTACAGCAAGGCGAGCACGGTGTGGGTTCCCACATTGTTGTCAAAAGAACATAAGACAACACGAATGAACCTGTCCTTGGAGAACTTGCTGTGGTACGAGAAGTTCTTTGACTTGCTCCATTATTATTCAATATTTATATTAATGACTTCTGTACCTGTTTACACAATTCAGATATCATTTTATATGCAGATGATGCAACCATTTTAATACATGGAAATGATGTTGAGATATTGGTGCGACAACTACAACTCCATTTTACATCTATCACTAATTGGTTAACTAAAAATGATCTGGCTATAAATATTAACAAAACAAAAGTAATGATTTTTGCAAGTACGTCAACCCCCACCTCCTTAATTCAGAATATTAATTTACTTGGATCATCTATAGAAGTGGTTCAAAGTCATAACTATCTTGGTATCATTATTCAGCATGACTTAAAATCGAATTCACATGTTGACTACCTTTCTAATAAGATCTCAAGAAATATAGGGGTTATTAGTAGTGCAGTGACCAATTTAACCCCAAAATTAATGATTTTATTATACTACACTTTGATTCAATCTCACCTAATCTATTGTATATCTGTTTGGGGATCGACTACTTCATACAATATGAAAAAACTTAAGTCGTAACAAAATAGATTCAGAAGACTACTACAATTTAAACTACAAAATACTCAATTTTCAAATACAGTCCTTCAGGCTAGACTCAGTCCAAACGATTTTAATATACTAACTAATCAACAATTGCATATTTATAGTATAGGTAAACTAATGTTTTTGAGAATTAAAAATGCTTATTACCAAGATTTAATTACAATAAGTACTCACAGTCACGATTATTCCACGAGACATAAAACAACATTAATCCCCATGTTTCCACTAACAGAACGATTTAGATCATTTATTATTTATATTGGCCCTGCATTATGGAATACATTTCCTACTGATATTATATCATTTAATAATATTAATATATTTAAAGGAAAACTTAGGCATTTATTACTGACCAAAAAGCTCATAATGTCCTATTATCTTTATTAATTGATAGCACCACCCTCGCTGTGTTTGATATTATGTGGACTTGGCTTGTTTATGGTGGTTTTTTGGCGTTTTTTTTTTATTTTCATGAAAATTTTGATGCCGTGGGAGAAGAGGGCACGTCAGGCCTTTCAGGCCTTTTCCCTCCTCATTCCCTGTTGTTACAAAAATATATTATTTGTGTTATATATTTATGATTATGTAATACCATGTTTGTAGCAACTAAAATGCAATAAATGAAATAAAATAAAAAAAAGATTGTGGCCGGTGATCAAACATGAGGTCATCGCCCCCTCATAACAAATCACGCAGTACCATCAGCGCCGGTAAACTGATGATCACCGTAGTTTTTGGTAAACTGATGATCACCGTAGTTTTCGGTAAACTGATGATCACCGCAGTTTTCGGTAAACTGATGATCACCCCTGTTTTCGGTAAACTGATGATCACCGCAGTTTTCGGTAAACTGATGATCACCGCTGTTTTCGGTAAACTGATGATCACGGTAGTTTTCGGTAAACTAATGATCACCGTAGTTTTCTGTAAACTGATGATCACCGTAGTTTTCGGTAAACATGATCACCGTAATTTTCGGTAAACTGATGATCACCGCAGTTTTCGGTAAACTGATGATCACCGCAGTTTTCGGTAAACTGATGATCACCGTAGTTTTCGGTAAACTGATGATCACCGTAGTTTTCGGTAAACTGATGATCACCGTAGTTTTCGGTAAACTGATGATCACCACAGTTTTCGCTAAACTAATGATCCCCGTAGTTTTCGGTAAACTGATGATCACCGTAGTTTTCGGTAAACTGATGCTCACCGTAGTTTTCGGTAAACTGATGCTCACCGCAGTTTTCGGTAAACTGATGATCACCGTAGTTTTCCGTAAGCTGATGATCACCGTAGTTTTCGGTAAACTGATGATCACCGTAGTTTTCGGTAAACTGATGATCACCGCAGTTTTCGGTAAACTGATGATCACAGTAGTTTTCGGTAAACTGATTATCACCGTTGTTTTCGGTAAACTGATGATCACCGTAGTTTTCGATCATCGCGGTCCAATACTGCTGGACTGGCGACCTCACTGATTGATTGATTGGATTGATTGGAGGTTTAACGACCACCGTAAGCAACTCAATGGGCTATAAGCAGTCGCCCGTCCCTAATTTAGGGTCACTGGTTCCAGGGAAGGGAGAGAGCCAGTGCCGTAAGACAAACACAACATCCATGCCTCACCAGGATTCGAACCCGGACCCCTTACGGACGAATGATCAGAGGCCATCGCTTAGGCGATCAAGTCCAAACGGCGTGGAAAGTTAACGCAAGGTGGGGTTCTTTTGCGTTATAACGCAACACCGCATACCTTCAACATTACACGCGCTAAAGTTGCTAAACTGAGATGGGATGCCGTGCCACATCCGCCGTATAGTCTGGATATGTAGCTTTGCGACTACCACATATTTGGCCCCCTAAAAGACCATTGAAAAGACGCCGCTTTAAACGAAGGCGAGGTCAAACAGGTAGTCATGGATTAGTTCGCCCAGCAGCCATATTCATTCTTCGATCACGCCATCTGTTCACTAGTGTCAAGACGGGATGCTTGCCTAAATGCTCAACGATTATTTTTGGTTTTAGCTTTTCCCCGTCAGTTACCATGTTCATTGCCACTTTCATTTGAACGAACCAAATATACTCATTGTCATAAAAAATCCTCGCACCGAGAAGGAGGCGTTGAATTGAAATGAGATTTTAGTAGTGAGATGGTACGTACCAAGGATAGCAGTGATTACAATATCCCAGCAGCAGGACGATTTACCGCTGACATGCGGTACACATTGTGATCAGTGTCAGTACAGCGTCGGACCACCTCGTGCTCGGATACATGCAGTGATACGGTCCGGCATGGAGTCAAAGGGACTCCGTATGTTATCCTGGGACAGATTGGCCCACACTTCTTGCAACTGACGCTCACGAACACTGGGACATGGCGAAAGCTGGCGTCTCATCTGGTCCTACACGTGCTCGATGGGCGAGAGATCAGACAATGTGGCAGGCCACGGAAGCGTCGAAGCATGTCGTAGACATCCTGGGAAACACAAGCCGTGTGTTGACGGGCGTTATTTTGTTGGAAAATGTCTTCTGGCCGTCCCGCCATGCAGGAAAGGCAGGACATGGGGCCGCATCATCTCCTATACTTAGCGCTGGGCTGTCAACGTCGCTGAGATCACTGCGAGGGAAGAACAGCTGTCATACGTGATGGCTCGGCAGACTATTACGCCTGCAGTTCGTGACGTGTGCCGCTGTACAATGAGGTTGGGATTGTAGCGCTCACCTGCTGTCCTTCACACTCTAACACGGTGGTCGTCCGTTCCCACACAGAAGCGAGATTCGTCACTGAACACTATATGTCGCCAGTATGTAGCATTCCACGTTGCTTGCTGCTGACACCACTCCAATCGAGGCCGACGATGGTCAGGTGTTAATGGCAGAAAACGCAAAAGCCGTCGAGATGTGCAGATTCCCGTCTGCCAGCCGTCTGGTAATAGTTCTGGCGGACACAGAAGTCCCTTGTACAGCCGCCACATGTCTCTGGATATTGGACAAGGACGTCGTTGTATCTGTGCGCGCCGCTCTCACGATCCCACTGTCTTCCCTGCTGGTGATGTGTCTGGGTACCTTTCCGTGTCTATCGCTCCCAATACTGTCTTACCGGCCCAAATGGCGGCCAATTCCGCGCGTCGGCCATCCTGCCTCTCTAATCCCAACGATACGGCCTCGTTCAAACTCCGTCAGTTGTTCGTACGCACATCTACGGCGGCTCCTCGGCATGTCTGCCGCTTAAGGATCTCACCTGACTTTTACCGTGCACTTCGGCACGAATGTGGATTCCCCTGCGCGGCACCTGATGAGCCCAAAGGATTGCGATTGCAGCGCCGGTCTTGGACGCGCGGGCATGGGGAATCGCACGTAACTTTAATCATTTGCATGTCTATCTTCCCTGCAGCTATACGCCGAGTTTCGCTCTAATCGCACGATCTTTTCTTGGTGCGCGGAGTTTTATGACAATGAGTGTATAACTTCATTGAAACTTTCTCGATTGTGATGCGTAGAATGCCTTTCGAAAGTTGAAGCTTTCTTAATTGCAGCTAAGCAGAGAAAATTTGTGTCGTCAGAAAGAGTAAAAACTATTAAATTTAGGTTGTGGTTTTATATATCCGACAAATTTCTGAAGAAGGAGAACATTACCTTTTTAAATCCGATGTTGTTATCTTCGAAAAAGCATGCTGCCTCCTGTGGTGAGTACCTCAATGCGTTCTCTATAGTGCTGATATTTAATTTGCTCCAATCAACGTTTTTAAGGTATTTTTTCAGTTTTAATTCAGCGGCTTTCTCCGATATTCGACTTTCTTCTTTTCTGAAAATCAGTAGAAATTTAATATTAAAACAGCACTGAAAAGCACAATATGAGGCAAGTTTAAAATACTTCAGAAAAAAAAATGTGAAAGATAAAACAAAGATACACTAAAAACAAAAGTTCCTTGAAAATGCAGAAATTTGATTACCCTCTTTTTACCCATACTCTAATCTAAATTTCCTTTTTGTCCCTCTCTTCTTATGTAAAATTTGATTTATTCTCTTCTAGCGTTTTCTAGTGCCAAAGCCACATTTCTTCTCTGGACCAAATTGTATTTTGGCAATTTGTGGACAGGTCAAGAGAATGAATTTCATTCTTGTTTTATTTCATTCGAATTTCATTCTTGTTGTTGAATGAATTTCATTCTTGTTTTTATTTCATGAATTTCATTTTTTTGAAGTGTTGAATGAATTTCATTCTTGTTTTTATTTCATGAATTTCATTTTTTTTGAAGTGTTGAATGAATTTTATTCTTGTTTTATTTCATTCGAATTTCATTCTTGTTTTAATTTTTTTAAAGTGTTGAATGAATTTCATTTGTGTTTTATTTCATTCGAATTTCATTCTCGTTTCAACTTTTTTTGAAAGTGTTGAATGAATTTTATTCCTGTTTTTATTTCATGAACTTCATTCTTGTTTTTTTTTAAAGTGTTGAATGCATTTCATTCTTGTTTTATTTAATTCGAATTTCATTCTCGTTTTAATTCTTTTGAAAGTGTTGAAAGCATTTCATTCTTCCTTTTATTTCATGAATTTCAGTCTTGTTTTTATTTCATGAATTTCATTCATGTTTTTATTTCATGAATTTCATTCTTGTTTTTTTTTCGAAAGTGTTGAATGAATTTCATTCTTTTTTTTTCGAAAGTGTTGAATGAATTTCATTCTTGTTTTATTTCATACGAATTTCATTCTTGTTTTAATTTTTTTTGAAAGTGTTGAATGAATTTCATTCTTGTTTTATTTCATTCGAATTTCATTCTTGTTTTAATTTTTTTTTTGAAAGAATCGAATGAATTTCATTCTCTACTTTTTTTTGAAAGTGTTGCATGAATTTCTATCGAATTTCATTCTTGTTTTAATTTTTTTTGAAAGTGTTGAATTAATTTCATTCTTGTTTTCATTTCATGAATTTCATTCTTGTTTCTTTTTTTGAAAGTGTTGTTTTTATTTGTCAAGTAACTCGTGCACCATTTTATTCATTTTTATTCAGTGTTGTTTACGCTTTCCAACCGTACGTTGAAGAAGCGTATATGCTCCACTTTTTTCCGTCTGTCGGCACGATAACTCACGTAAAAATGGTTCGATTACGATGAAATTTTAGTATGTGGAAGAGGACCACCAGAGCAGGAACCCTATTGAAAATGGGTGAAATGGGGGTCAAAGGTCACGCCATAAGAGCGGGATCCATTCAATTGCCCTTATGCGTCATAACTTGCGTAAATATGGTTCGATCTCAATCAAATTTTAGTATATGGTAGGGGACCACCTGGGGACGAACCCTATTGAAAATGGGTGAAGTGGAGTCAAAGGTCAGGACATAAAAGCGCGATGAATTCCATTGCCCTTATGCGTCATAAGGTGCGTAAAAATGGTTCGAGTTCGATGAAATTTTAGTTTGTGGTAGGGGACCACCTGGAAAGGAACCCTGTTGAAAATGGGACAAATGGAGTCAAAGGTCAGGACATGGGATCGGGATTCATTCCATCGCCCTTATCCCACACGATTAAGGTGGACGTCAAGTAATTTTGCTTCCTATATTTCCAATGGAAAACCTTTTGTACACATTTCCTTCACAATTAGTGTGTTCCCAAGGATGGAAATTTTAACATCGATGAAAATAACTTCATACTATAACTAGGAATACTTAACATTTTCTAAAACGTAAGCATAATTATATTAAAAAACAATAACCTTTCCTTTGGTATTGTTGAAACCAGAAAAAAGATGGCGCGACCTGTACTTTGATGACGTCAGTGGACAAACAAATGTTGGATTGCATAATTACGGTTATGGTTTAGAAAATATTAAGTATTCCAAGTTATGAAATGAAGCTATTTTAATCGATGTTCAAATTTTCATTCTTTGGAACACATTAATTGTGATGAAAATGTGTACAGAAGTTTTTCCTTTGGAAGTATAGGAAGCAAAATTACTTGACGTCCACTTTAAAGTAGCAATTCTTGTTGTATGTATGTATGTACATTTTATTTTGAAAACGGCTCTAAGAATTTTGATGAAAGTCGTTAACCTACCGTTTTCTGGTACTAGAAATCGATTTAACTTGATCTCGACTTTAGGAGAATTCGTTTAGTGGGTTAAATAACCACCTAGAATTATAACGTTTTTAGTGTCATGGCGTCGTTCCATTAATGTTTCCAATGCTTAGAAATCTTATGACGTCACATTCTCTCGTTTGAGAATGTTGGCGCGCGGTCACACCATCTGTCTCATTACGTCACGCATTGTGGGTGGATGCTATTAAAGTTTTATGACGTCATACTCTTGCCAGCAGTTGGTCGCGATTCCCAGCTGCTTCATTACGTCACGCGTTGTGTGCTTATGTTCGTCCGCACGATAACTCGCGTAACAATCGTTCGATTTCGATGAAATTTTAGTATCTGGTAGAGTATCATCTGGTAAGGAACCTTATTCAAAGTGAACGAAATGGGGTGAAACGTCAGTACATACCCGGGCGGAAAGTGAAAAAATAACACCAAGAAGGAGACGTCTGATACCAACGAAATTTATACAGCATAATAAAGGAATACAGAGGATAACGTGATCGAAACATTATGGCAAAATACAGCTGTATTTGCTGGTAAACTGAAAAATAACATTTCCATGTAACATGGTTAGTACGAGGTTGAACCGCCATGAACTGCGTCACACGGTGCAATTCTGGCATAGAGTCTGTCGTACAGACGTTGGATGTAAGTTTGGGGTATTGAGTTCCAAGCATCCTCAACCTGGACGCGTAAATCGGGGATAATCGTGGCTGGCCGTGGAGACCGGATAAGTCGTTGTCCCACATAATCCCACATGTGCTCAATGGGGGACAAATCCGGTGAACGTGCAGGCCATGGAAGTTGTCTCACACCCTGAAGTGCATGTTGCGTTGCACGTGCCGTGTGTGGGCGTGCGTTATCTTGCTGGGAAACACCACGATGGACCGACCTTACAAATGGCACAACAACGGGCTGAATGATGTTTTTGATGTAGAAGGTGCTGTTTAACGTACCCGGTACAAACACCAGTTGTGTACGGGAGTGATAGCTGATCGCTCCCCACAACAGGAGACCAGGTGTAGGCCCTGTGTGTCGCTGGCGGATGCAAGAAGGGTGGAGACGCTCCCCTGTGCTTTTGCGAACACGCATACGGTCATCGGAGGCTCCCAATCAGAATCTGCTTTAATCGATGAACACGACATATCGCCATTGCGTTCTCCAGTGCAGACGTTGGCGACACCACTGCAGCCGTTCCTGACGGTGGGTTGGAGTCAGAGGTGCACATGCCAGAGGCACACGTGCACCTAGTCCTACATCCAGTAGACGGTTGCGAATTGTTCGCACAGTCACCTCAGGTGCAACGGCAGCTCGGATTTTCGTCGCAGTGGATGTTCTGCTTGACAACGCCGCTCTTCTTATGCGCCGATCGGTCCGCTCATCAGTCCGTCTGTAACTCCCGGTTCCACATCTTCTCGTGTGGGAATGTTCCTCTGACCATCTACGCCACCATCGATACTTCCCGTCCAATTCGCTCCGCAATACGACAATACGACCACCCGGCCTCGCGGAGTCCGACTAGACGACCTCGCTCAAAGTCCGATAACTGCTGAAATCGTACACGTCTTCCATGTGCAGGCATTGCAGCTTCTTCAGGATCTTCGCACGTGTCCGTACGCAGACGACTGATTACATTCACTTCACCGTACTCCTTAAATACTACCGACGATTATTTGCATATTATGCCGTGCTGTGGCGTCAGCCCTCGCCGGTTGGTCTCGAAATTAACATCACACCTACGTAAACTCGACCCCATTATCATATGTAAATTTCATGATCGTCCGCCAATTCCTTCTTGGTGTTCTTTTTACGCTTTCCAACCGTAGGTTGAAGAAGCGTATATGCTCCAGATTTGTCCGTCTGTCCGCCTGTCCGCACGATAACTGGCGTAAAAATGGGTCGATTTCGATAAAATTTTAGTATCAGGTATGGGACCACCCGGGGACGAACCATATTGAAAATGGGACAAATGGGGTCAAAGGCCACGACGTAGGAGCGGGATAATTCCATTACCCTTACGCGTCATAACTTGCGTAAATATGGTTCGATTTCAATGAAAGTTTACTATGTGGTAGGAGGCCGCCTGGGGACGAATCCTATTCAAAATGGGTGAAGTGGGGTCAAAGGTCAGGACATAAGATCGGGATGCATTCCATTGCCCTTATGCGTCATAACGTGCGTAAAAATGGTTCGATTTCGATGAAATTTCAGTATGTAGTAGGGGACCACTGGGGACGAACCCTATTAAAAATGGACGAAATGTGGTCAAAGGTCAGGACATAAGATTGCATTCCATTCCATTGTCTTTATCCCATATTATTAAGGTGGACGTCAAGTAATTTTGCTTCCTATACTTCCAATGCAAAAACTTTTGTACACATTTCCTTCACAATTAATGTGTTCCCAAGGATGAAAATTTGAACATCGATTAAAATAACTTCATATTATAACTTGGAAAACTTAATATTTTCTAAAACATAACCATAATTATATTAAAAATCAATAACATTTCCTTTGGTGGTGTTGAAACCAGAGAAAAGATGGCGCGACCTGTACTTTGATGACGTCAGTGGACAAACAAATGTTGGATTGCATAATTACGGTTATGGTTTAGAAAATATTAAGTATTCCAAGTTATGAAAATGAAGCTATTTTAATCGATGTTCAAATTTTTATCCTTGTGAACGCATTAATTGTCCAGAAAAGAGATGGCGCGACCTGTATTTTCATGACGTCAGTAGATAAACAAATGTTGAATTGCATAATTACGGTTATGTTTTAGAAAATATTAAGTATTGCAAGTTATAAAATGAAGACATTTTAATCGATGTTCAAATTTTCATCCTTGGGAACGCATTAATTGTGATGAAAATGTGTACAAAAGTTTTTCCATTGGAAGTATAGGAAGCAAAGTTAGCCGCCCCGGTGGCGCAGTGGTCTAAGGCGCTGTCCTCTGGTCATTCGTCCGTAAGGGGTCCGGGTTCGAATCCCGGTCAGGCATTGATGTTGTGTTTGTCTTACGGCACTGGCTCTCTCCCTTCCCTGGAACCAGTGACCCTAAATTAGGGACGGGCGACTGCTTATAGCCCATTGAGTTGCTCACGGTGGTCGTTAAACCTCCAATCCAAAAAAAAAAAAAAAGAAGCAAAGTTACTTGACGTCCACCTTAAAGTAGCAATTCTTGTATGTATGTATGTGCATTTTATTTTGAAAACGGCTCTAAGAATTTTGATGAAAGTCGTTAACCTACCGTTTTCTGGTACTAGAAATCGATTTAGCGTGATCTCGACTTTAGAAGAATTCGTTTAGTGGGTTAAATAACCACCCCGAATTATAACGTTTTTGGTGATGGCGTTGTTCCATTAATGTTACCAATGCTTAGAAATCTCATGACGTCACAACTCGCGTTTGAGAATGTTGTCGCGCGGTCACGCTATCTGTCTCATTACGTCACGCGTTGTGTGTGGATCCTATTAAAGATTTATGACGTCACACTCTTGCGGCGGGCAGATGGTTGCGATTCCCATCTGCATCATTACGTCACGCGTTGTGTGCGTATGCCCGTCCGCACGATAGCTCGCTTAACAATCGCTCGATTTCGATGACATTTTAGTATCTGGTAGGGGATCACCTGGGAAGGAACCCTGTTTAAAGTGAACGAAATGGGGTCAAAGAGTAGTACATAGGAGAGGGATCCATTTCACTGCTGTTATGCGCCATAACTATAACGTAAAAAAGGTTTGATTTCGATGAAATTTTAATATGTGGTAGGGGATCACCTGGCGACAAACCTTATTGAAAATGGGGGAAATGGGGTCTAAGGTTAGGACACAGGAGCGGGATCTATTCCATAGCCCTTATGCATCATAACTTACGTAAAAATGCTTCGATTGCGACAAAGCTTCATCATGTTATTTTGGAGGTATACCAAGCCGGTTCTGTTGAATATCATTGAAATGGGATCAAAGGTCTGGGCACAGGACCGAGATTTATTCCACAGACATTATTCTCACAACTTGAGTGATAACTTGAGTAATGATTTCTGTGCCGCCCCGGTGGCGCAGTGGTCTAAGCGATGGTCTCTGATCATTCTTCCGAACGGGGTCCGGGTTCGAATCCCGGTGAGGCATGGATGTTGTGTTTGTCTTACGGCACTGGCTCTCTCCCTTCCCTGGAACCAGTGACCCTAAATTAGGGACGGGCGACTGCTTATAGCCCATTGAGTTGCTCACGGTGGTCGTTAAACCTCCAGTAAAAAAAAAGATTTCTGTAATGTTGGAAAGCGTATTATAATCCATGCATTGCATGATTTTACTAACTTGTTTCGCTTTCCGCCAGTGTAGGAGCGGGATTCATTCCACTGCTGTTATGCGTCATAACTAACGTAAAAAAGGTTCGATTTGGATGAAAGTTTAGTATATGGTAGGGGACCGCCTGGCCACAAACCCTATTGAAAATGGTCGAAATGGGGTCAAAGGTTAGGACATAGGAGCGGAATAACTTCCATCGTCATTATGTGTCATAGCTTACGTAAACATTTTTCGATTTGGATGAAATGTTAGTATGTTGGAAGGACCTGCCTGGGGACGAATTCAATTGAAAATGGGCTAAATGTGGTCAAAGGTTAGGTCACACGAGCGGGATCTATTCCATATCCCTTAAGTATCATAACTTACGTAAAAATGCTTCGATTCCGACAAAACTTTATCATGTTATTTCGGAGGTATACCAAACCGGTTCTGTTGAATATCATCGAAGAATCAAAGTTCAGGGCACAGGACCGAGATTTATTCCTCAGCCATTATTCTCATAACTTGAGTGATAAGTTGAGTAATGATTTCTGGTATGTTGGAAAGCGTATTATAATCAATGCATTGCATGATTTTACAAACTTGTTTTTGTAATTGTCTTTATTACATTAAGCATCAGGTTCTTGTAATTTACGCAGGTCACAATGAAAAATTTGTCACGTTTATGCAAAACGTGATGAAATAATGTTCAGAGCTAGTTCAGTAAAATACATTGTTGATTACCAATGAAATTAACTGTTTTTTTACGCTTTCCAACCGTAGGTTAAAGAAGCGTATATGCTCCAGCTTTGTCAGTCCGTCTCTCTGTCCGCCAGCACGATAACTTGCGGAAAAATTGCTTCGATTTCGATGAAATTTTAGTATGTAGTAGGGAACCACTTGAGGATAAACCTTACTGAAAAATGGGTGAAATGGGGTCAAAGGTCAAGACTAGGAGCGGGATCAATTCCATTGCCGTTAGGCGTCATAACTTATGTGAAAATGATTCGATTGCAACAAAACTTTATCATATTATTTCGGGGGTATACTGAACCGGTTCTGTTGAATATAATCGAAATGTGGTCAAAGTACAGGGCGTAGGAGCGAGATTTATTCCACAGCCATTATCTTTATGACTTGAGTAATAATTTGAATAATGATTTCTGGTATGTTGGAAAGCGTATCATAATCAATGCATTGCATGATTTTACTAACTTGTATTACGCTTTCTTGTTATATAAGCCGAACTGTTTGTCGAGGGTTGACGATAATTTACGACTATTCTGTGTCACAAGCACTTGGGTTATTCTGATGGTGCAGTGATACTTCATTGATTATGAATTACAGTTATATTCTGCGCTTCATGATTACGTTTGCTAACCTGTGGGTGCCCACAGTGGACCAAAAAGAAATAATGGATATAGAAATTACAATAAGTTGGCCTTTTTAAATTTATCTGAACATTTTTTTTCAGTGCTTAAAGTTGTGGTAACAGTTTATGGACTAGGAATGATAGTTATGTTTGGCATCTGAAGTTTGCTGACATGTGTTTGCCTACAAAGAACAAATGATGAAATAGTGAATATAATAGGCAAGCCTTATCAATTCATCTGGACGTTTTTATTCAGTGCTTAAAGTTGTAGTGGCAATTTATGGACTAGGAATTACAGTTATATTAGGCATCTGATGCTTACTGACATGTGTGTGCCTACAAATGACCAATAAAGAAATAATGGATATGGTAAGTAAGCCTTATTAATTCAACTGGACATTTTTATTCGGTGACTCGGGTAAGCTGCCAAGTTCGCTTTTGCACGCTTAATTACTTGACATATGCCATTGTTAGAAATCACACAACCATTTTATTTGCAACTTTTTGGGTTGCGGTATACGAATAAATTTCGTCGGCAACTACCCTGGCGGAAAGTGAAAAAAGAACACCAGGACGTCTGATACCAACGAAATTTATATATCATAATAACTGAATACAGAGGATAACGTGATCGAAACATTATGGCAAAATACAGCTGTACTTGCTGGTAAACTGAAAAATAACATTTCCATGTAACATGATTAGTACGAGGTTGAACCGCCATGAACTGCGTCACACGGTTCAATTCTGGCATAGAGTCTGTCGTACAGATGTTGGATGTAAGTTTGGGGTATTGAGTTCCAAGTATCCTCAACCTGGACGCGTAAATCGGGGATGGTCGTGGCTGGCCGTGGAGACCGGATAAGTCGTTGTCCCATAAAATCCCACACGTGCTCAATGGGGGACAAATCTGGTGAACGTGCAGGCCATGGAAGTTCTCTCACACCCTGAAGTGCATTTTGCGTTGCTCGTGCCGTGTGTGGGTGTGCGTTATCTTGCTGGAAAACACCACGATGGACCGACCTTACAAATGGAACAGCAACGTGCTGAATGATGTTGTTGATGTAGGAGGTGCTGTTTAACGGACCCGGTACAAACACTAGTTGTGTACGGGAGTGATAGTTGATCGTTCCTCACACCAGGAGATCGGGTGTAGGCCCTGTGTGTCGCGGGCGGATGCAAGAAGGGTGGAGACGTTCCCCCTCTGCGTCTGCGAACACGCATACGGTCACCGGAGGCTCCCAAACAGAAACTGCTTTCATCGCTAAACACGAAAGATCGCCATTGCGTTCTCCAATGCAGACGTTGGCGACACCACTGCAGCCGTTCCTGACGGTGAGCTGGAGTCAGAGGTACACATGCCAGAGGCACACGTGCACGTAGTCCTGCATCCAGCAGACGGTTGCGAATTGTTCGCACAGTCACCTCAGGTACTACGGCAGCTCGGAATTGCGCCGCAGTGGATGTTCTGCTTGACAACGCCGCTCTTCTTATGCGTCGATCGGTCCGCTCATCAGTCCGTCTGTGACTCCCGGTTCCACGTCTTCTCGCGTGGGAATGTTCCTCGGACCATCTACGCCACCATCGTACCACCGCCGATACTTCGCATCCAATTCGCTCCGCAATACGATGATACGACCACCCAGCCTCGCGGAGTCCGACTAGACGACCTCGCTCAAAGTCCGATAACTGCTTAAATTGTACACGTCTTCCATGTCCAGGCATTGCAGCTTCTTCAGGGTCTTCGCACGTGCCAGTACGCCGACGACTGATTACATTCACTTCGCCGTACTCCTTAAATACCACCGACGATAATTTACATATTATGCCGTGCTGTGGCGTAAGCGCTCACCGGTTGGTCCCGAAATTAACATCGCCCCTACGTAAACTCGACTCCATTTACATATGTAAATTTCATGATCGTCCGCCAATTTCTTCTTGGTGTTCTTTTTCACTTTCCGCCAGTGTATATACCCCTTCCAAGAACGGAATCACTCGTGGAGGGCATCTTAACAGTACGAAAGCAAAATTAATATTAAAGCGGAAGGCTGCCGCTGAACGATAAACATGGTTGCGTAATCGTGACGCACGCGATTCGCATATGACGCTCATTTTACTTTGCCACTATAAACGTGTATCAACCTCTGCATTTCAGTGAAGCTAATTAGTGCAGCAGGAATTATGTTGGTCGCTTAGTTATACCATAAACAATTACCAGTATTACATCCACAAATAGCTAAAACACCACGCTCTTCCTTAAAGCCATAGTGAACTTTATGTTTGACTTTGGTAGATCGATATGGGGAGTGACGCATGCAGTTACGTCAGAATATCGTCTTTCATGGAATGAATAAATAATACACGTAAGGAATGAAGCATGCCGTCGGTTTTTGCAAGCATTTCGGCAAAACTGCGCAGAAATGGATTTTAAATTAATACTTACATCTCACGCTCGTTTCTTCCGACCAAGCTGGAGATCAGAGACAAAGGCGGCGCACTAAAGCTTTGCGCGACCTCTATGCGAGGGTAATAGTAAACGAAAATCATGCACATTTCATCTGATGTGGGAAATCCACCCTAGAAGAAAGGAATAATGTCATTGGTTCTCTTATTCACTAGACAGGCATAGTGAGCTGGTCTTATTGAAGCATTTTGTAATTCACAGAATTACAAAATGCTTCAATAACGCTAAGCAGACAGACAAGACTGAGCAAGAGATGAAACTGTGGCCTATATATATATATATAGGGATGTAAGGACAGGTGATGCGTAATACCCCAGCCTCTCCTTGACAAATATCAACCCCGTCTTCTCGTGGCACATCCTGTTCCCACTAAAGGGGCTCTGATGACCACCAATAGCGGTACAACTATACCATCGGTATTAGAGGAAATGCTATCCCACACTCACCAACCCGCTTGGCCAGCGTGGTGAGTTATGGCCAAACCCTCCAAAATGACTCCACAACTTAAATCTTGGCCCTCAGTCTCCGGCAGCTGGAATGTACCTGGCCAAGGCAGCGGCCAGTGCGACTTGAAGGCAGAGGGTGCTAAGAAACACCGGAGGACCGGACTAGGCTGACATCTGATGCTGACCTTGGCTACGTATAATGGACGCTCCCTATCTTCTGATTCAAGGCTTCTTGAATTGGAAGAGGAACTACAAAGGATCAAGTGGGACATCGTGGGGCTAAGTGAGGTAAGGAGAAAAGGAGAAGATCTCATGGAACTGAAAAGTGGACATCTCTTCCACTATCGTGGGACTGATACTGGCAGAACTAGTGGTGTTGGTTTTATAATAAACAAGAAACTGAAGGATAAAGTTGTAGACATTGAAAGTTCCTCTGATAGAGCTGCACGACTTGTTATCCAACTCTCGAGAAGATACCAGGCTCAGATTATTCAAACTTATGCACCCACCACAAGTCATCCTGAAGAAGAAATTGAAGAATTTTATGAGGAAATTCGTCATCTAAATAATAAAGGTAAGCAGCACTTGAAGATAATTATGGGAGATTTCAATGCAAAAGTAGAGCAACGGCAACAGAAATAAACTTCAGTAGGTAAATTCGGTCACGACAACAGAAACCAGCGTGGAAATACTCTCGTAGAGTTTGCAGAGGCAGAAGGGTTTTTCATCTTGAACTCCTTTTTCAAGAAAAATCCACACAGAAAATGGACATGGAGACATCCAAATGGGACAAGAAGTGAAATTGATTTTATTATGTGTAACAAAAAATTCGTCATAGAAGACTGCAGTGTGCTAAACAAGTTCAACACAGGTAGTGACCATAGATTGGTGAGATGTAAGATGCACCTCAACAATAAACTCGAACGTAGCAAGCTCATAAGACAAACAAAATGTATTGACATAGCCAACCTTAAAAAACACCATAATACCTTCAAGTTGGAACTGAAGAACAGATTCTCTGCTTTAGAAGGCCTACCATCGGAAGAAGTGGATATTTCTGAAGTTAACAGAAAAGTAACCAAAGCTCTTATGGAAACAGCAACAAAATTAGCTGGGTCTAAGAACAAGTTGCATGTGAGCAAATTATCAGGAAAAACCAAAATGTTGATGCAAAAAGAAGAGAGATGAGGACAACTGAAGAAGATGTGACTTCCGAAGTAGAATATATAGAGCTATGCAAGACAGTACGAAAACGTATCACTGAAGACGTAAGGAATTTCAACTGTGAACTAGTGAGGAAAGCAATTGAAAACAACCAAAGCCTAAAGATAGCAAAGGGACATCTCAGTAAGGGAAGAAAACAGATTATGGCACTGAGAAAAGAAGATGGTTCTGTAACAAGAAATAGAGGCGACATTTTGACAAGAGTGAAAGATTTCTACTCCAAATTATATGAAAGGGATGATACATGTACTCCAGACATCATGAAAGGTACCAGTACCAGAGTTCTTCCAGTCCTCCCAGCAGAAGTTGCACATGCAATCAAGAACATGAAGCGGGGAAAAGCTCCAGTAGAAGATGGAATTACTGTAGACATCATACAAGAAGCAAGTGGAGAAATCGAAACAGTACTCGCCCAAATTTTCACTCGATGCCTTAATGAAGGGAAGATTCCTGAGGATTGGAACAACGCTACAATATCTTGCTACATAAAAAAGGTGACATTGAGGATCTCAGAAACTACAGACCTATTAGCCTCCTATCAGTGGTTTATAAAATCTTCACTAAAGTTCTTTCACACCGCTTGAAGGTGACACTGGACATGGCTCAACCGAGAGAACAAGCTGGATTCAGGAGTGGCTACAGCACAATAGATCATATCCACGTACTGAGAGAACTAATTGAAAGAGCGAGGAAATATGAACTTCCATTGTGCATGGCTTTTATCGATTATGAAAAAGCCTTTGATTCGGTGAAACCATCAGCAGTTACAATTGCTCTGAAATCCTGCGGTATTGAAGATGCGCACATTAATATTATTAATAACATCTATAAAAATGTAAGTGCAAAGATTCGGCTGTTTGAAAATACAACACACATAAAAATTGGAAATTGTGGGAGACAAAGTGACACCATATCTCCGAAGCTCTTTAATGCCACATTGGAAAATGTCTTTCAATCACTGAACTGGGAAAACAAAGGGATAAAGATTAATGGAGATTATCTAACCCACCTTCGTTTTGCTGACGACATAGTCATTTTTGCAACTACCCCATCAGAGCTGCAGAGTATGATCCAGGAACTTGCTGACAAGAGTAAAGAAGTGGGATTAAAAATGAACTTTCAGAAGACAAAAGTGATGTTCAATGCTTTTACGAGAAATGAAGATTTATCGATTGATGGAGAAAAGCTGGAGATAACAGACACGTACGTTTATCTTGGACAGCAGATATCAAGTGAGGGTCAGACTGATGAGGAAATTAATCGGCGTACAAAACTTGCCTGGAGAGCTTTTGGAAGAAACAGCATAATTTTTAAGAGCAATATGCCATTATGTCTTAAAAGAAAAGTATTTGATCAATGCATCCTTCCAGTGCTTACATATGATGCAGGGACGTGGACCTTAACTAAAAGAGACATACAAAGGCTGCAGACAACTCAAAGCAGCATGGAGAGGTGCATGCTTGGTGTAACCAGGAGAGATAAGAAGATGAACTCGTGGATCCGAAAAATGACAAGAGTGGAAGACATCATGATCAGAGTTAAATCCCTGAAATGGCAATGGGCTGGACATACTGCCAGAAGGACAGACCATCGATGGACAGCCGAAATTTTAGATTGGATTCCAAGGGACAGGAAAAGACCCAGAAGAAGACCACGTGGAAGATGGGTGGATGAAATTCGAAAGTATGCGGGAGTGACATGGAGGAGACTGGCACAAGACAGACCGTTGTGGAGGAAACTTGGAGAGACCTTCGTCCAGCAGTGGATTGATAATGGTTGACAATGATGATGATGATGATATATATATACATATATATATATATATATATATAGGGATGTAAGGTCAGGTGATGCGTAACATCACAGCCTCTCCTTGACAAATGTCAACCCCGCCTTCTCGTGGTGCATCCTGTTCCCACTAAAGGGGCTCTGACGACCGCCAATAGCGGTATAACTATACCATCGGGATTAGAGGAAATTCTATCCCACACTCACCAACCCGCTTGGCCAGTGTGGTGAGTTATGGCCAAACCCCTCCAAAATGATTCCACAACTTAAATCTTGGCCCTCAGTCTCCGGCAGCTGGAATGTACCTGGCCAAGGCAGCGGCCAGTGCGACATGAAGGCAGAGGGTGCTAAGAATTCCCGGAGGACCGGACTAGGCTGCCATCTGATGCTGACCTTGGCTACGTATAATGGACGCTCCCTATCTTCTGATTCAAGGCTTCTTGAATTGGAAGAGGAACTACAAAGGATCAAGTGGGACATCATCGGGCTAAGTGAGGTAAGGAGAAAAGGAGAAGATCTCATCGAACTGAAAAGTGGACATCTCTTCTACTATCGTGGGACAGATACTGGCAGAACTGGTGGTGTTGGATTTATATTAAACAAGAAACTGAAGGAGAAAGTTGTAGAAGTTGAAAGTTCCTCTGACAGAGCTGCACGACTTGTTATCCAACTCTCGAAAAGATACCAGGCTCAGATTATTCAAACTTATGCACCCACCACAAGTCATCCTGAAGAAGAAATTGAAGAATTTTATGAGGAAATTTGTCATCTAAATAATAAAGGTAAGCAGCACTTGAAGATAATTATGGGAGATTTCAATGCAAAAATAGGGCAACGGCAACAGAATGAAACTTCAGTAGGTAAATTCGGTCACGGCAACAGAAACCAGCGTGGAAATACTCTCGTTGAGTTTGCAGAGGCAGAAGGGTTTTTCATCTTGAACTCCTTCTTCAAGAAAAAGCCACACAGGAAATGGACATGGAGACATCCAAATGGGACGACAAGTGAAATTGATTTTATTATGTGTAACAAAAAATTCGTCATAGAAGACTGCAGTGTGCTGAACAAGTTCAACACAGGTAGTGACCATAGATTGGTGAGATGTAAGATGCACCTCAACACTAAACTTGAACGTGGCAAGCTCATAAGACAAACAAAATCTATTGACATAACCAACCTTAAAAACACCATAATACCTTCAAGTTGGAACTGAAGAACAGGTTCTCTGCTTTAGAAGGCCTAACATCGGAAGAAGTGGATATTTCTGAAGTTAACAGAAAAGTAACCAAAGCTCTTATGGAAACAGCAACAAAATTAGCTGGGTCTAAGAACAAATTGCATGTAAACAAATTATCAGGAAAAACGAAAATGTTGATGCAAAAAAGAAGAGAGATGAGGACAACTAAAGAAGATGTGACTTCCAAAGTGGAATATATAGAGCTATGCAAGACAGTAAGAAAAAGTATCACTGAAGACGTAAGAAAATTCAACTGTGAACTAGTGAGGAAAGCAATTGAAAACAACCAAAGCCTAAAGATAGCAAAGGGACATCTCAGTAAGGGAAGAAAACAGATTATGGCACTGAGAAAAGAAGATGGTTCTGTAACAAGAAATAGAGGCGAAATTTTAACAAGAGTGAAAGATTTCTACTCCAAATTATATGAAAGGGATGATACATGCACTCCAGACATCATGAAAGATACCAGTACCAGAGTTCCTCCAGTCCTTCCAGCAGAAGTTGCACATGCAATCAAGAACATGAAGCGGGGAAAAGCTCCAGGAGAAGATGGAATTACTGTAGACATCATACAAGAAGCAAGTGGAGAAATCGAAACAGTACTCGCCCAAATTTTCACTCGATGCCTTAATGAAGGAAAGATTCCTGAGGATTGGAACACCGCTACAATGATCCTGCTACATAAAAAAGGTGACATTGAGGATCTCGGAAACTACAGACCTATCAGCCTCCTATCAGTAGTTTATAAAATCTTCACTAAAGTTCTTTCACACCGCTTGAAGGTGACACTGGACATGGCTCAACCGAGAGAACAAGCTGGATTCAGGAGTGGCTACAGCACAATAGATCATATCCACGTACTGAGAGAACTAATTGAAAGAGCGAGGGAATATGAACTTCCATTGTGCATGGCTTTTATCGATTATGAAAAAGCCTTTGATTCGGTGAAACCATCAGCAGTTACAATGGCTCTGAAAACCTGCGGTATTGAAGATGCATACATTAATATTATTAATAATATCTATGAAAATGCAAGTGCAAAGATTCGGCTGTTTGAAAATACAACACACATAAAAATTGGAAAGGGAGTGAGACAAGGTGACACCATATCTCCGAAGCTCTTTAATGCCACATTGGAGGGTGTTTTTCAGTCGCTGAGCTGGGAAAACAAGGGGATAAAGATTAATGGAGATTATCTAACCCACCTTCGTTTTGCTGATGACGTAGTCATTTTTGCAACTACCCATCAGAGCTGCAGAGTATGATCCAGGAACTTGCTGACAAGAGTAAAGAAGTGGGATTAAAAATGAACTTTCAGAAGACAAAAGTGATGTTCAATGCTTTTACAAGAAATGAAGATTTATCGATTGATGGAGAAAAGCTGGAGATAACAGACACGTACGTTTATCTTGGACAGCAGATATCAAGTGAGGGTCACATTGATGAAGAAATTAATCGGCGTACAAAACTTGCCTGGAGAGCTTTTGGAAGAAACAGCATAATTTTCAAGAGCAATATGCCATTATGTCTTAAAAGAAAAGTGTTTGATCAATGCATCCTTCCAGTGCTTACGTATGGTGCAGAGACGTGGACCTTAACTAAAAGAGACATACAAAGGCTGCAGACAACTCAAAGCAGCATGGAGAGGTGCATACTTGGTGTAACCAGGAGAGATAAGAAGAGGAACTCGTGGATCCGAAAAATGACAAGAGTGGAAGACATCATGATCAGAGTTAAATCCCTGAAATGGCAATGGGCTGGACATACTGCCAGAAGGACAGATCATCGATGGACAGCCGAAATTTTAGATTGGATTCCAAGGGATAGGAAAAGACCCAGAAGAAGACCACATGGGAGATGGGTGGATGAAATTCGAAAGTATGCAGGGGTGACATGGAGGAGACTGGCACAAGACAGACCGTTGTGGAGGAAACTTGGGGAGACCTTCGTCCAGCAGTGGATTGATAATTGTTGACAATGATGATGATGATGATGATGATATATATATATATATATATATATATACACACACACACAGTGCGTCAAGAATGTTTAAGACTAGATTTCAGCCTACGGTGGCGCCACCAGTGTAATCGTGAATGCGCGATAAACCATGACCATCTGCTTGCTTTCTGCCAAAAGTACTGCGCAATTGTTAAAGTAACTCAAACGAAACGGGCGTTCATTAGAGAAATGCAATTTTTTCATGTTGAATTATTAAGATGGAACAAAGGGCTGTTATTAAATTTAACGCAAAACTTGGTAAAAGTGCCTCGGAAACGTACCAAATGATGAAACAAGTTTACGGTGCGTTTTGTTTAAGTAGATCAAATGTTTTCCTGTGGCACAAACGTTTTTTGGACGGAAGAGAGACGCTAGAAGATGATAAGCATACCGGAAGACCAAGTTCATCTGGGAAACCTGAGATTATTGAAAAAGTGCGTGATTTCGTGGCAAACAATCGATGTGCGTCACTAAGAATGATGGAAGAGTCTTTAAACTTCAACAAAGAAACGATTCGAACCATCCTGCATGAAGATTTGGGCAAAACAAAAGTCTGTGGTAAATTTGTTCCACACACGTTAACCAATGAACAAAAATCAAGGAGAAGTGCACATTGCAGAGACATCATTTCAGCCGCTGAAAATGATCGAAACTTCTTAAAATCGATTGTTACAAATGATGAAACATGGTGTTTTCAGTATGATCCTAAAACAAAGCGACAAAGGGCGGAATGGAAGTGAAAAAACTCACCACAAGCCTAAAAAAAAACAAGAAAAATTCCATCGAAAATCAAAACAATGCTCATTACATTCTTCGATAGTAAAGGTATTATCCACAAAGAATTTGCTCCAAGTGGACAAACAATTACTGGTGAGTTATATTTAAATGTTTTGAAGCGTTTGATGGGTAGAATTCGTCGAATTTGTCCAGAATATCGGGATGAAAACAGTTGGTGTTTGTTGCACAATAATGCACCCAGTCATACCTCACTTCTTGATCGTAGATTTTTGGTGAAAAATAACGTCTGTGTGTTGAATCATTCATCGTATTCGCCTGATTTAGCACCCTGCGACTTTTCTTTATTCCCAAAACTTAAAATGACGTTAAAAGGGTGTTATTTTGATGATATTTCGACCATAGAAACAACTTGAACTGAAACAGGCATTCGAATCATTATTAAATCGCGGTAATAAGAGTTTTGAAGCTGGAGGTACTTATTTTGAATAACAAACCAAAAACAAATTATAATTTCTTGTTTCTATTTCATTTTACAGACCCAGTCTTAAACATTCTTTGCCACACTGTGTATTCAGTGGTGGAAATGGGAATTTTTCGCTGCCGAAACGCAACGTACAACTTGTAGTGTTGTCGCCAAAACCCGTCAAAATGACGTCGCTTTTTTCTGACTCCATAGTCCAAATTCGTCAAAATCGCTAAACGCAGTTTTGACGGGTTTTGGCGACAACACTACAACGGTACACGTGAATGCATTAAAAATTTAATATTTGCAAACCCATTTGCTGTACACATAAAACCATATAACGAAATTTCGTTATTAAACTTTAAAATGAAATAGTCACATTTAGCTAAAGTCAGAGCTGTTTTCTTTATTCAGAAGTACGTTTCTTATTAGAAAGACCACGCGAATGTGCGCCGGTGCAATTAAAGGTATCACTCTTTTTGGAGGTGTCCTCAAATAACAAACATCGGAGAAAAAACGTCAGCTCGTATTTGAGGCAGAGATATGTAAGTAACTACTGTATCATCATCATCATCATCATTGTCAACCATTATCAATCCACTGCTGGACGAAGGTCTCCCCAAGTTTCCTCCACAACGGTCTGTCTTGTGCCAGTCTCCTCCATGTCACCCCTGCATACTTTCGAATTTCATCCACCCATCTCCTATGTGGTCTTCTTCTGGGTCTTTTCCTGTCCCTTGGAATCCAATCTAAAATTTCGGCTGTCCATCGATGATCTGTCCTTCTGGCAGTATGTCCAGCCCATTGCCATTTCAGGGATTTAACTCTGATCATGATGTCTTCCACTCTTGTCATTTTTCGGATCCACGAGTTCCTCTTCTTATCTCTCCTGGTTACACCAAGCATGCACCTCTCCATGCTTCTTTGAGTTGTCTGCAGCCTTTGTATGTCTCTTTTAGTTAAGGTCCACGTCTCTGCACCATACGTAAGCACTGGAAGGATGCATTGATCAAACACTTTTCTTTTAAGACATAATGGCATATTGCTCTTGAAAATTATGCTGTTTCTTCCAAAAGCTCTCCAGGCAAGTTTTGTACGCCGATTAATTTCTTCATCAATGTGACCCTCACTTGATATCTGCTGTCCAAGATAAACGTACGTGTCTGTTATCTCCAGCTTTTCTCCATCAATCGATAAATCTTCATTTCTTGTAAAAGCATTGAACATCACTTTTGTCTTCTGAAAGTTCATTTTTAATCCCACTTCTTTACTCTTGTCAGCAAGTTCCTGGATCATACTCTGCAGCTCTGATGGGGTAGTTGCAAAAATGGCTACGTCATCAGCAAAACGAAGGTGGGTTAGATAATCTCCATTAATCTTTATCCCCTTGTTTTCCCAGCTCAGCGACTGAAAAACACCCTCCAATGTGGCATTAAAGAGCTTCGGAGATATGGTGTCACCTTGTCTCACTCCCTTTCCAATTTTTACGTGTGTTGTATTTTCAAACAGCCTAATCTTTGCACTTGCATTTTCATAGATGTTATTAATAATATTAATGTATGCATCTTCAATACCGCAGATTTTCAGAGCCATTGTAACTGCTGATGGTTTCACCGAATCAAAGGCTTTTTCATAATCGATAAAAGCCATGCACAATGGAAGTTCATATTCCCTCGCTCTTTCAATTAGTTCTCTCAGCACATGGATATGATCTATTGTGCTGTAGCCACTCCTGAATCCAGCTTGTTCTCTCGGTTGAGCCATGTCTAGTGCTACCTTCAAGCGGTGTGAAAGAACTTTAGTGAAGATTTTATAAACTACTGATAGGAGGCTGATAGGTCTGTAGTTTCCGAGATCCTCAATGTCACCTTTCTTATGTAGCAGGATCATTGTAGCGGTGTTCCAATCCTCAGGAATCTTTCCTTCATTAAGGCATCGAGTGAAAATTTGGGCGAGTACTGTTTCGATTTCTCCACTTGCTACTGTATATGGGGTGGCAAAGTAAAGAAATTCGGCTTTGTCTGAAATATCCACTTATTTAGCTGCAATATCTATTATAACTTCGATTTGAAAAAAAAAATCATCTCCGAAGTTTTTGTTTCAACAAGTTTTCTTGCATCTTTTCTTCACGTTCTCTACAAGCCAAAAAATCTGCATTTCTCCTGCCGTCACTCAACCATTTCCGTACGTACGGCTCGGGATTGACGATCTTTGAAGGAGGTCCGTTTATTTTTTACGCTTTCCAACCGTAAGGTTGAAGAAGCGTATATGCTCCAGTTTTGTCCGTCCGTCTGTCCGTACGATAACTCATGTGAAAATGGTTCGATTTCGACGAAATTTTAGTATGTGGTAGGGGACCCCCTGGGGACGAACCCTATTGAAAATGGGCGAAACAGGGTTAAAGGTCAAGACATAGGAGCAGGATCCATTCCATTGCTCTTATGCGTCATAACTTCCGTAAAAATGGTTCGATTTCGATGGAATTTTATTATGTGGTAGGGAACCACCTGGGGACGATCCCTATTGAAAATAAATGAAATGGGGTCAAAGGTCAGGACATAGGAGCGGGATCCATTCCATTGCCTTTATGCATCATAACTTGCGTAAAAATGCTTCGATTTCAATGAAATTTACGTATGTGGTAAGGAACCACCTGGGGACGAACGCTATTGAAAATGGGCGAAATGGGGTCAAAGGTCAGGGCATAAAAGTGGAATTCATTCTATTGCCTTTATGCGTCATAACATGCGTAAATATGGTTCGATTTCGATGAAATTTTAGTATGTGGTAGAAAACCACCTGGGCACGAACCCTATTGAAATGGGCAAAGTGGGGTCAAAGGTCAGGGCATAAAAGTGGAATTCATTCTATTGCCTTTATGCGCCATAACATGCGTAAATATGGTTCGATTTCGATGAAATTTTAGTATGTGGTAGGGAACCACCTGGGCACAAACCCTATTGAAAGTGGGCGAAATGGGGTCAAAGGTCAGGCAGGACATAAGAGCGGGATTTGTTCCATTGCCCTTATGCGTCATAACTTGCGTAAAAACGGTTCGATTTCGATGAAATTTTAGTATGTGGTAGGGAGCCACTGGGGACGAACCCTATTGAAAATGGGCGAAATGGGGTCAAAGGTCAGGACACTGGAGTGGGATCCATTCCATTGCCCTTGTGCATCATAACTTACCTAAAAATGTTTCGATTGCGACAAAGCGTATAGTGAACCGGTTCTGTTGAATATCAACGAAATGGGGTCAAAGGTCATTGCACAAAAGTAAGATTTATTCCACAGCCATTATTCTCATAACTTGCATAAAACTGCTTCTATTGCGACAAAACTTTAGTATGATATTCTTGAGGTATACTGAACCGGTTCTGTTGAACATCATCGAAATGGGGTCAAAGGTCAGGACACTGGAGCGAGATTTATTCCACAGCCATTATCCTCATAACTTGAGTAATAATTTCTGGTATGTTGGAAAGCGTATCATAATTAATGCATTGCATGATTTTACTAACTTGTTATGAACATGAGTTTGTTGACGTGCGTAACGCTTAAAGCGTTTTTTAAATCAGTTATTATCAAATTCATGGCGCTAAAACTTCCTTCACACTCAGCTGTTGATATAGCAACCGCAGCAACAGATTTTAATAAGACTTTTAAATGATGTGAAACTTTTTTGGTTTCCTTGAAATGTCTGAACTCTTCAATGATTTTCCTTCCTTCCTCTAATCCGAATATTCGGCATAAACTTAGAACCTCTCCTTCTCCATATAAAATATCTATGTCGGTCGGCCAAAAAGACGGATGCAAAACCTGAAGTTGTTTTACAATGTCCTCGCTGCTGAATAATCTGGCAGATAAATTTTTGGCCACACTCCGAAAAAACTGAACGCGATTTATTTTCCCGTCAGATTTATATCCCCTTGAATGTAAGTCCACCCCTTTGAACACCATATTTTTAACGGCATCTGATGCTACTAAATAAAACTAGCCAAAACCACCATCAGCTAAACCTTGGAAAACTTTCACTGTAAGGGAAATATGCGAATGTGCTTCTGGTAACGATACAGAATTTCCTTGAAGACGCAGTGACAATGAACTAAGTTCCTTTAAGGCGGTTTTCATTAGTGCCAAATTTTCCAGGAAGCATGTGCTCGTAAGTCTTTTCAGTAAGCCAGAAAACATGCTTCTTTCTTTACTATCCCTTGAAGCATCAGCAGATGTAGCTTTAAAATGCAAAGCCAAGGCTGGAAGTATATTCCACACAGCAGATACTGTTTGCTCACTAGATGCGACCCATCTTGTTCCAAGAACTCTTCCGACTGAAGAAAACAGAACTGCAATTTCTTCAGCACAGTGATGCAACTCGCGGGCGTTCTTTGGTGAAGCGTGATACAAAGAGTATAATTTATCGCAAAACGATTTAAAACTCTGTATGTCGTAAATCTCTTTAATTACGTCCCCGACAGCAAGTTCTAACTTATGATTTGCACAGTGCCATATAATAAGTTCGGGAATTTTTTTAAGCTGTTGAGCCACACCAGATATGGAGCCTGCGAAGTTTGCAACTCCGTCGGAAGTGAAAGACATCAGATTATTTTTATTAAGCTCTATTGGAAAGTACTTCACCAAGCAGTTCATAATCGATTCAGTTATTGCTGTTGCTTTCAAATCGTGTAATTCAACCAAGTCAAAAAATAGAGTTTGGGCATTTATATCATCCGGATCTATGCACATTCTTATGCAGATTATGAGTACTAAGAGTCGGCTTACAGTTGTACACTCATCAACTAAGATACCGAATTTTATATTTTGGGAGACGATTTCTTCAGCTTTTTACGCATGTCATTTCCTATAGAATCGCAAATATCCGTATATGTTTTCCTAGACTGTAATATCCTCCCCATCTCAGTGCCGTTTTTCTTTTGAAGATCAATCAAACCAGGAAAATCTGCAAAAGGTCTATTGTTCTTCGCAATGAAATATGCGTTATTGAATATTTTGTACGTATTGTGTATATTTTGTACACTTTATGTTTATTTATTTTTTCAACAATATTTTCAAAGACGCCTTCAGAACGTTTTGCGTTCATTATAGAAGTTTCTTTATTAGCGTGACTTTCTCTGTGCTCCTTTATTTTTTTCCTTAGAGTCGTATTTTGCTTCTTCTTATCGTCAGCCGTATATCTAACTTTGCAATCTATCCACTCCTTAGAAAGCCTTGCACATGTAAAAAATTCTGAAACGTTCATATTCCCGGCGGTTTTACAGACGGCACATCCTAAACACCGATTTTTTAAAACAAGCCAAGAGTACTCTTTCAAAAAATACTTACTTTGATCCTCAGTCCAACACTCGGGTTTACCATTTGTTGAGCTTTGCCGAGATTCAGATTCTTCTAATGAACTTCCTGACGCAGTGATTTTCTTTGACTGTTGTATTTTCGGCGATTTTCTTGGTGATACTTCACACGGAGTCCGAGCTTGAACAGGGGTGGGGAAGGTTTCCAAATTCCCGAGTTCTGTTTTTTTCCTTTTGACTCTTCTTTTTTCCCAAAGAAATCTGTTAGTGTTCTTTTCATTATTTTCAGTTGTTTTCCTTTCTCACACAAGAACAAATTAAAACTTACAACAACGACTACAATATCAGTCAAAAAGTCACTTCCTACCACGACAGGAGCTGGAGTTGAAGTGACGGCATGTGTAGAGAGTAGTAATTAAGCTCGTTGCCAGGTTACAGGAACTGCGAAATCATTTTATGCCAAAAGCGGTGAGAGGTTGCAAGGTCATCGAGCAATCAGCTCCTGCCATGACCTTCGCTCTCACGCAAACACTTCGCACTCATCGTTGAGTTAAGCGGCGTTGCAGTCGTCACCATGGCGGGAAATCGCGAAGGAATGACGCCACACGGCGAAGAGAAAAAATTTTGAGAACTACAGCTACAACTCCGGTTGTAACTACACAAATGGCGAGTGAGCTTTATTAGAGGAAAAACAAAAATTGAAACGACGAACAATTAATACAAGATGGTGTCATTAATTAAAATGTATAATGCATTACGAAATGTTTTATAAAAATTAAATGCTCCCTTTCTTTTGGTGTCGATAACGGAATGCCGGAACGCAGGGTTTTGCTTCCCGAAAGCGGGGTTTCGCTCCCGGATCGGCGTTCCGGTGCGTTCCGGCCCATTTCAACCACTGTATATATATATATATATATATATATATATATATATATCGTTTTTCAACAGAACAAGGCCACACCAGATATTGCAGCTACAACGCGTGCTTTCTTCAGGAATAACAGTGTTCCACTTGTGCAGTAACTGGCTAGATTCCCGGAATTGTCACATATAGAAAATCTCTGGAACATGCTTAAAAGACAGGTGCAGTAGTACGACCGGCCGTCAGCTACTCTTGATAAATTTTGGACGTGGGTCAAACAGACTGAATGGCTTTCCACAGGACGCCATTCACATGACATTTGATTCGATGCCTCAGCGCGTACAGCAGATGATACAAGCCAAAGGTGGCCATACCGATTGTTGGCTACAGGAACGCACCTGGTACATATGACATTGAGATTCAAATCATTTGTTCAGTATTGCCTAATGAATATATCCTTTCAATGTTTCTTATCTAAAAAGCAATTCTTTGGTCAATTAGCTTCATTTTACTGCGTAATAGAACTCCGTACATCCATTTGTTCTTATTTAACTGTGTTTAAAATGGGTGATCTTTTACAACTGTGTCGTCGGGTGTCAAACAAAGATCAGCTGTAAAGCTTTTAATTGCATGAAAATGTACCTCCCGAAGAAATTCACCCCAGATTAGTGGTAGTTTATGGTTCTGGAACTTTGGACGTAAATGCTGTTCGCCCTCGGTTAAGAAAATCAAAGGACAGTGGAGGAATAATGGCCGTAAAGAATCGACCGCGGAGTGGGATGCCCGTAATCGTAACTTGTGATTTGAACATGTCGAGGACGTCATCAGGGAAAATCGAAGAATAACTATAGCTCCTAAGCTGAACATTAATTTAGGTAATGTGAATGGCATTGTTAGCGCTTTAAGATACAACAAAGTGTTTGCTCGTTGGGTCTTGATACCTTCATTTCAGTTATCTAACGACTGAAATGAAAGAATCAGGACTGTAAGCATGAAAAAGGTTGCTTTCTTGCTATGAAAAATATGAAAGTGATTTTCCTCAAACCATTTTGATTGGTGATAAGAGTTGGGTTCACCGTTGTGACCAAGAAATGAAAAATCAATCTCTTGAATAGCGTTGCCCATCTTCTCATCGGGCGAAAAAATTCAAACCTCAAATTTCTTCCCGCATGTACATGCTCATTGTGTTCTGGGACTTGTGAAAACACAAGTTTGTCCACGACGAATCCGTGTCCCCTCACTCCGGAGTACGTCACTCTCTCAACTGAGCTATGCGGACAGAATGTGTCGCTACAGATTTATCGTCTTGACACATGTTTTCACCCCTGTAGTACGTCCCATACTACAGAAGCATTATTCATCAGATGTACGTGGTCAAAGGTATGACTATCAACTCTGGGAAGTACGTGAATACCTTTAAAAAGTTAAAGCAAAGAATAAACCGCGTGGGTCTGGAAAAGCAGGCGATGATTCTGCACACGACAACGCCAAACCCCATTCCAGTACTTTCACTTCAGAGGTCATACAGAAAATTGGATTTGAAGTTCTTGAACATCATACCGACAGCCCAGATTTGGCGCCGTCGAACTTCTGGTTGTTTTCTGCTCTCAAGAGATATCTGAAAGGAATTTAGTTCACCTGTGATGAAGATGTTCAAGCAGCTACGAGGAAATGCTTCCTAGAACAACCTAAAGACTTTTACCGAGACGGGAATAAAAGATCTGTTAAACGTTGGCGTATCTGTATCGAGCATGAGAAGTACTATGTAGAAAAAACAAAATATGTGAGTTAAAGTAGAAATTCTGAGCTCTGTTCTTGTTTTAGGTCAATTTGATATCTTGTTACTGAGCTTGTATATAAGTACAATACAAAACAATACAATACAATTTATTCGGGTGAGCCAAAAGCAAAATTTACAAATATATATAACGGTAGAAGTACGTACATATACACTGAGTGGCCACTTTATTATGACCACCTGACAGTTTTAAGCAAATGAGCTATGGCTGCCCGCTGTTGCCGCCAGAGGGCGAGGCTAGTATAAAAAGGGAACGCTTAGTGCTTGCGACAGTAGTAGCTAAGATTTTTGGGTGACGAGATGGGTGAAAAATGCGATTTGATGGACTTTCAACGTGGGATGATTGTAGGAGCTCGAAGCCATGGAGCGAGTATCACCGAAACCGCTGCATTCGTTAAATGATCCAGAGCAGCTGTTGTTAAAGTGTTCAAAGACTGGACTGTCAGCCAAAAAACTGGGTCTCTACGTGCAACGTGTGGTCGTTATCGACTAGTGACTGCTCAGGTGGAACGGAGAGTGTCCAGACTGGTAGCAGACAACAGAAGGGCAACAGGGCAGCAAATCACGCAAATGATCTCTGCACGCACTGTTCGTCGTACACTGCATCGGATGGGATATGGCAGCCGAAGGCCTGTTCGAACACCTTTGCTGTCTGCAGTTAACAAGAGAAAAAGTCTCCAGTTCGCACAGGAGCACAAGGATTGGACAGTTGATAATTGGAAACAAATTATGTGGTCCGATGAATTACATTTTCAGTTGCACCATGCCGATGGCCGAGTGAGAATTTGGCGGAAATAGCACGAAAGCATGAACCTCAAATGCATTGCTACAACCCTTCAAGCTGGTGGAGGCAACGTTATGGTTTGGGGAATTTTTTCTTGGCATGCTTTGGGCCCTTTAATTCGTGTTGATCAACGTCTGACTGGAACATCATATCTAAACATCGTTGCGGACCAAGTGCACCCTGTCATGTGGATGGTTTATCCCAATGTCTACTTTTAACAAGATAATGCGTCCTGCCATAGAGCTCTCGTATTGTACAGGATTGGTTTCAGGAACATGCCGGTGAGTTTACTTTGCTTAGGTGGCCCCCTCAATCTCCAGATCTCAACCCCATTGAGAATTTGTGGGATGAAGTTGAACGAGCCATCAGACAGCTGGATCCACAACCCTGCAATCTCACACTCCTGGAAAATGCTATTCGTCAAGCACGGTCTCACCACCTATCAACATCTCGTGGAGTCCATGCCACGAAGAATCGACGCAGTATTACAGGCAAAATGTGACCCAACGAAGTACTGAAGGGGTGGTCATAATAAAGTGGCCACTCAGTGTATAAGTAATATGAAGTATTATTTTCAAAACGCCCTCTGTAGAAAAATTCCGAATTCATTCAACAAGGAATACCTTCGCTTCGTGTTCCAGAGAAAGGATAACCATGATAAAAAACTGAATCATACACTATGCCCGAAATGTTTTAATTCTGCGCTAACGTAAGTAAGAAAATGTATGCAAAAATATCAGCACAGTCGACACCTCTTCCCCCACCCATCTCCCAAAATAATATTTTCTCCACTTGCTTGTTTTAATCAGTCTTCCATTTACGTGATACAAAAATAATTTTCGAGTCAACTCTCAAAAAACATAGGTATTATCAGAAATACCAGCAGGTAATATCGGAACTTCGCACAAAAGTGTTGATCAGGGAATCATGGTTTGGAAATATGCAAAATACACTTACATGTATTTACTATGAAAACGATTTCAGCAGCACCTTCTTAGAAGCCCGCATATTAGTGGCGCACGCACATAGTGCACATATACTGTACAGTTTATAGTATACTACTTAGTATATATGTATAGCGTACGTTTACAGTGTGTATATTAGGTAGATCGATAGATAAATACACTGGCGGAAAGTGAAAAAAGAACACCAAGAAGGATACGTCTGATACCAACGAAATTTATACAGCATAATAACGGGATACAGAGGATAACGTGATCAAAACATTATGGCAAAATACAGCTGTATTTGCTGGTAAACTGAAAAATAACATTTCTATGTAACATGGTTAGTACGAGGTTGAACCGCCTAGAACTGCGTCACACTGTGCAATTCTGGCATGGAGTCTGTCGTACAGATGTTGGATGTTAGTTTGGGGTATTGAGTTCCAAGCATCCTCAACCTGAACACGTAAATCGAGGATGGTCGTGGCTGGCCGTGGAGACCGGATAAGTCGTTGTCCCATAAAATCCCACACGTGCTCAATGGGGGACAAATCCGGTGAACGTGCAGGCCATGGAAGTTCTCTAACACCCTGAAGTGCATTTTGCGTTGCACGTGCCGTGTGTGGGCATGCGTTATCTTGCTGGAAAACACCACGATGGACCGACCTCACAAATGGCACAACAACGGGCTGAATGATGTTGTTCATGTAGGAGGTGCTGTTTAACGTACCCGGTACAAACACTAGTTGTGTACGGGAGTGATAGCTGATCGTTCCTCACACCAGGAGACCAGGTGTAGGTCCTGTGTTTCGCTGGCGGATGCAAGGAGGGTGGAGACGCTCCTCTGTGCGTCTGCGAACATGCATACGGCCATCGGAGGCTCCCAAGCAGAATCTGCTTTCATTGCTGAACACGACAGATCGCCATTGCGTTCTCCAATGCAGACGTTGGAGACACCACTGCAGCCGTTCCTGACGGTGGGTTGGAGTCAGAGGTACACATGACAGAGGCACACGTGCACGTAGTCCTGCATCCAATAGACGGTTGCGGATTGTTCGCACAGTCACCTCAGGTGCAAAGGCAGCTCGGATTTGCGTCGCAGTGGATGTTCTGCTTGACAACGCCGCTCTTCTTATGCGTCGATCGGTCCGCTCATCAGTCCGTCTGTGACTCCCGGTTCCACGTCTTCTCGTGTGGGAATGTTCCTCGGACCATCTACGCCACCATCGTACCACCACCGATACTTCCCGTCCAATTCGCTCCGCAATACGACGATACGACCACCCGTCCTCGCGGAGTCCGACTAGACGACCTCGCTCAAAGTCCGATAACTGCTTATATCGTACACGTCTTCCATGTCCAGGCATTGCAGCTTCTTCAGGGTCTTCGCACGTGTCCGTACGCCGACGACTGATTACATTCACTTCGCCGTACTCCTTAAATTTCACCGACGATAATTTGCATATTATGCCGCGCTGTGGCGTAAACGCTCACCGGTTGGTCCCGAAATTAACATCACACTTACGTAAACTCGAGCCCAATAACATATGTAAATTTCATGATCATCCGCCAATTTCTTCTTGGTGTTCTTTTTTCACTTTCCGGCAGTGTAGGCATTAATTTTTCACTTTCTGGCAGTGTAGGCATTAATAGGGTGTCCGCAAAATTCTCTGGCCGACAATGAAGGGAAAATCGTACATACATGTATAGAGCCGAAAAGATAACTGGTAGACACTATGTAAATTTTTGAACATGTAAAATAATATTTTTGAATGTTCAGTTTGTGACGTACGTCACTTTTAATCTCCTTAGATGGGGGTTCTTAATCCCCCCAAACCCCCTGTGGGTGCGCTAATGCCCCATATCAAACACAAAAAGCAAACGAATAGGGAGGCAAATAGGCAAAGTGATGTCACATATTTCTTGAATTGCATTACTTCATCATATCAAAAAACAATTTAAACATTCATCTGTAATATTATTTAAATCGCATTTTTAGTACCAAAAATACTCACAAAAGTAACCTCAGATTTTGCACTGGAATTGTAGACACACTCCATGGTTATTTGATCCGACTGAAATGTAAAACATAAACGAAATTCAGACAATGAAAAATGTTAACAGGGTTAATTATTTCAAAATTATAACGATTCAGCATTCAACTTAGAAATGATACACTGTGACGTTTCTTCCTATCAAAGATGAAGGCATTTTATTAACACAGAGAATGAAAGAAGAGGAAAGAGGAAGAGGCAATTCTCACACTTTTTAAAGAGAACAGGAAAATAAACATTAAATGATAAACAAAAGCGGAATAATTGGGAATATATATTGATTACCCGTACAGCAACTCATAAAAAAAGGGGGAGTTGCGCGCACACGGTGTAATGTTCTTTGATCTTAAGGACCTAAATATGCGTGAAAAATGTCAGATTGGCTAAACCACCAACACTATGTGAAGTTTGATTAAACTATTGTAACTGATTAGTTTTAGCTGATTCCCGGACAGATTGAAATTTTATATCCTTAGTTTGTGACCTACATTCTAATTTAACTTTCATTTTTAGTTCCTTTTCCTGTGTAAATTTGAGTTTGTTCTCTTTTACATTTTCCAAACTTAAAGTTATGTCTTTTCCCTCAAACGAGAATGATGTTGGCAACACACTGAGGTCGGAACAAGTGACGTATGTGTGGCCGGATAAGACCGATAGATAAAAAAGGCAATGCAGCGGTTGTAAAAAGGGGGCTTTTTGAATGTGAATGTTAATACTCCTTTCTGATACGCGACTGCTTAATTATCGTTAAAGTATTGTTGAAGGCTGAGTGTTCTAATTTAATGAAAGTATTGCGTTTCGTAGTTAAGTCTTATGGCGGTTATTAACCCAAGTTCCAGTGTTGTGTTTCATAGTTAATTACCATCGTGAATATTAACTCACGTTTAGTTGATTTTACCGTGTTGAAGTGAGAAAAAATAAAGGATAAACTGTAAGTAAAACCTCTTGAACTTTACTTGAGTGACTCGCATTTCACTGTAGGTGATGTTCTGATTTATGTAGTGTTTTAGAAAGTCGGTTACACACAAACGATAACGAACGTAAGGTCTCTTAGAAATAGGACAGGTGTTTTGAGCTACCAGAAAATTTCGAGGAACCGCAAAGAAATTTTTGGAAAATTATTTTTAGAAAGAAATGAACAAAATAAGGAGGTGAGACCAATGAAAATGAAAGAAAAAAATTCTTACTACATTTTGGGTGGCAGTCTGCTGTATATATATACACGGTCGAGTCACATTATTGTGACCACCAGCTAATATCCTGAGTAACCACCATGTGCAGCGTGGACAGCAGCTGGACGGGCTGGGAGTGACTAAATAAATACGCTGGAAGGTGTTCACAGGTATGTGGAGCCATGTTGACTGCAGTGCATCTGACAGCTGCTGGAGAGTGCGTGGTGGAGGATCCATAGAGCGAATACCACCATTGAGGTGGTCGCGAAGATTCTCAATTGGGTTTAAGTCTGGGAAATTAGGTGGCAAGGGACGTACTTTGAAATTTTCATCGTGCTCTTCCAACCGATCTCGGACATTTCCAGCTGTGTGACACGTCGAATTGTCGCGCTGGAAGATCCCATCCGCCCGAGGGAAGACAATCAGCATGTGTGGATGTACGTGGTCTGCAAGGATGGATTCATAACGAATTTCGTCCATAGTGCCTTCCACAGATATGAGTGGACCCAGAGAGTGGCACGAAGACATTCGCCAGACCGTAACACTGCCCCCATAAGCTAGTGTACTGCCACTAGTGGTTGAGAGTGTTTATTTTCCGATATTTCTCGCCTTACACGCCAACATCCATCCGTTCGATGAAGCAGAAAGCGTGACTCATCTCATCGGAGAAGAAATCCTTTGCCAATTAGCGGAGGTCCAATTCCGATACTGCCGTTCAAATGTAAGCCTTTTCTGCCGATGCACCTTCGTTATCATAGGTGCAGGGACCATCCGTCTGCATCGGAAACCCATAAGCAGGAAGATTCGCTGAACTGTTGTTTTAGACACACTTCCAGTAACCCCCTAGTTCATTCGACCAGTGAGTTGCTCCACTGTAGCGTGTCGATCGGCCCTCACGCACCTTCAAAGCTGCCGTGCACCTCTTACGTCAATTGCACGTGGTGCTCCGTAGTTTCCACGTCGCTTATTCGGAATGGTGCCATTTCTCCAATCACGATACACTTTAACCACAGCAGCACGCGAACAGTTCACAAACTTTGCTGTTCGATAAATACTACCACCCTTGGCCCGAAAGCCGATAATCATCCCTTTTTGCAAATCTGATAAATCGCTCCTTTTATCCATGTCAGCAACGAGTGATATGTTTTCAGATTGCCTACAGCACACCTTGTATACCCTCCAAGCTAGCTCACGACACGTGCCTTCTTTCATTGGCTGCGCGCTTTTGACGTCAAAAGTAGGAGGTGGTCACAATAATGTGACTAGACTGTGTATATATATATTAAACAACCTCTTTCAGTAAACCAATAAGCAAAGTACAATATAGAAAATAAAGTAATAACGACTCTCAAAGAAATAACAACTTCAACCACAAAACCTCAAACAAGAGAAAAAGGGGGGAAAAGGATGACCTTGCTGATATACCCAGGTTGCGCAGAAATTGCAGCATACCAGACGTATAATCCTATTTAGAACATCAGCACATCTATCAGAAGAATGTCAGCGGAAAGTCCAACGCATGAAGACTCGCTGACAGTGTTCTCTAAGCCACGAAAAGTAACCAGAAATCACAAGCAGCAAAGAAACACTTAAACATCTGGAATATTCAAGAACAGCTGGTATCTGAACAACCCGAAATCAGGAGATAAGCTCGCTGGGTCAAAGGTTATGTATGTGGTCACGGTTAAACAAAGCCATACTTGAGGCCTATACATACGTAAGTGCAAAGCAAGGTTTTCTTTATCCGTGACCACACACATGACTTTTGCCCCAACGAGCTTATCTCCTGAATTCGGGTTGTTCAGATACCAGCTGTTCCTGAATGTTCCAGATGTTTAAGTGTTTCTTTTGTGCTTGTGATTTTTGGTTACGTTTTGTGGCTTAGAGAACACTGTCAGCGAGTCTTCATGTGTTGGACTTTCCGCAGACATACGAAAAGTTAGGTTCACCAACCTCGTGCTTTCTTGAAGAGTATACAGGATGGTTTCTATTACTTGTTGATATTTTACTTGTTCACTGTATAGCATTCTGATAGATGTGTTGATATTCTATATACACTATATTGACAAAGGTCACCGGACACACCTTCAGAACCAAATGAACGGATCCTCTGCGTTGTTAAGATGCGCGGTACAGCTGAAAACGGTACAAATACAAGTCTGCAGCTGACCGCAATCATATCGCACTGTGAGGTTGAGGGGAAATGTCGCGGCTGGAGAGAACTGACTTTGAGAAAGGAAAGATTGTTTGGTGTTATATTAGTGGGTTGTCCATAAGAGAAACGAGAGGCTTTTAAACATACCCAAGTGAACTGTTTTGGATGTACTAAATAAGTGGAAGCCAGATGGCGTGCCCGAAGCAGCAAAAGGTACCGGCAGACCAAAGAAAATCAGTGATAGAAGACGTTGACGCCTCAGGAGAGCCGTTACAGCTATTCCACTAAGTAATTCACAAGATCTCAATGTACAGCTATGTAAAAATGCTTGAAGTTCGGTATGTACACGTACCATTCGCAGAGAACTTCATTCCATGGATTACCGTGGTCGTGCGGCTGCTCATAAGCCTTTCATCTCCACTCAGAATGCTACTCGTCGTTTAGCATGGTGTAAAGAACATTTATCGTGGACCGTAGATCCATGGAAACGGGTCCTATGGACTGATGAATCCAGATACACGATCCATCAGTTTGATGGCCGTATGTGGATATAGAGGCAGCCTGGGAAACGCTATTTACCACAGTATATTGTTCCTGCGGTCAAGTTTGGAGCTGGCAGTGTACTCATGTGGGGGTATTTTTGGTGGTATGCTCCCGGCCCCTTAATTATCGTCGACAAACCTGTTAACCAGCACGTCTACCTCGATATTCTGGACAATTATGCGCAATGGAACCGGACTCTGTTTGTACCAGCAGAATAATGCACCGAGCCATAAAGCAAAGACTGTTACGGCGTGATTTGACGATAATTCCGTATCGTGTGTGGACTGGCGTGCACAAAGCCCTGATCTGAATCCCATAGAGCACATATGAGATGAATTAAAGCGTCGCACGAGAAGTTTGGAACTAAGGCCTACTACTAAGCAACAGTTAGCGGCAGCATTATGTACTGAATGGAAGCGCATTCCTATCGCTGTGTCCCGTCGTCGGTGCATGGAATCACTTACATTTTGGAAAATTTCTGGCGTGTCTCGGACTTCCGAAGCAGTTACAGAGATGCGTGCTACAAGGTCCTTATCACTTTCAACGGGGATGTGGTACATTAATCCTTTGATGTAACACCAGAAGAAGTAATCAAAGCATGTTAAGTCCGGCGATGTTGCAGGACAATGAACGGGACCACCACGCCCGATCCACTGATGTCCAAATGTCATGTTTAAGTGATGACGAAAGTCATTGCTGAAATGGGCGAGGGCCCCATCGTGCTGGAAACACATTGCACGGCGCAGCGACTAAGGGATATGTTGTTCGTTCAATAGCTCTGGCAAGACGTTCTCCAGAAATATCCGGTAACTTCTTCCGACTAAACGAGGAGGCATGAGGTATGGGCCAATTAAGTGGTCCCCGACAAATTCGGGCCAAACATTAACAGCAAAACGGCTTCGTGCTGCATGTGGTCGTACAGCATGGGGATTCTCCACTGCCCATACACGCGCTTTATGTGCATTGAAGCAACTTTCCCGTGTAAAGCACGCTTCGTCGGTGAACAGCACAGAAGCAGTACATTGGGGTTCTGCCGCACTCTTCTGCAGGTACCATTGCGCAAATGCAATGCGCTAAGGGTAATTCTCAGGGCTTAGTGTCTGAACGCGCTGCACATGATATGGATGCAATTGGTCTTCGTGTAGAACCCTCCATACGGTGGATTGTGACAGACCGAGCCGATGGGAAACTGCTCGTGTGCTGGCACTTGGAGTGTCTGCTGCATGATTTAACACAGTCTCTTCGATGGCTGGGGTGCGTACACATCGTTCTTGACACCTGGAAGGCCCCTGGAAAAAAACAGTGTCTCGTAACCTCTGATGCAGCCGTGCAAACACTTGGTGGTTTGGCACTCGTCTCATCGGATACCGTTCCTGGTACAGTCGCACGACGGCTCGTCCGTTGCAGTCCGCTGCCCCGTATGCGAGGTGTATATCATTCCGCTTCCGCGTTTGCGAACTCAGGAAACCTACTACCCTTGGGGGTGGTTTACAAATGACGGTATCCTGAAAGGACGTATGAGCAATCTTGCGGCCGAACAACGCCATCTACCGCATGAAGATGACGTTTCCGACCCTGCATTGCTATGTGATTCCGATTTGCCTTTGTGCAACCTACACCTCTCAGAAGTATAACGAAGTAAATTTATCCGTCATTTTTGTCCACGCCGGGGCTCGAACCCGGGTCCCCTCATTCCGGAATAAGTCGCTCTACCAATTGAGCTACGCGGACGTTCGTTCTGACTGCTATCTGTCTTTATGTCGTGTGCGGCCTGCTGGGCAGGTACATCACACCCCCCCCCCCCCCGAAAGAAGGCCGGGGACATGGCCCACGGGTCAGCCGTGACCATGATGAATCGTCGTAGGCAGCCATCCGCTGAAGCACGTACTCCTGAGAACTCCCAGTCAATCTGGTGTGTGGAATGCAATGTCACACACATTAATGTTTCGAAGCCCTGGAGATGGGATTATTTTATTTTTCCTCTCTCGCGGTGTGGAAAGAACATTACACCATTGCGAGATTTTGAACGGCCGGGTCATCCGGAAAGTTCGGGCGTCATTACAACGAAGTAAATTTCTCCGTCATTTTTGTCCACGCCGGGGCTCGAACCCGGGTCCCCTCATTCCGGAATAAGTCACTCTACCAATTGAGTTACGCTACGCGGACGTTCGTTCTGACTGCTATCTGCCTTTATGTCGTGTGCTGGGCAGGTACGTCACAGAAGTTTGTACACGCTTAGCTGAATCACTCTGTATATATACAGAGAGAGAGAGAGAGAGAGAGAGAGAGAGAGAGAGAGAGAGAGAATGGAAGATACGGGTGCTATATTTTGTTGTTTTTCCCAGTCGTAGAAAGTCGTAGTTAAACCTCTGTTCTTTGTCATAGCGTAAGTATTTATTTTTCTTTGATCACCACTTCTCTGTCTTTGCGTTGTTCCCAGAATATAATTCAACAACTCTTTAATTCCCCAAAAACCTTGAATTACTGTAATCTATAAATAAAAAAAAAACATAAAAATAAAAAAAACGTCATACCGGCAGAAATGTAACTTCTTCTTCCAGATCCTTGAAGTTCTAAGGAAAGAAAAATAAATTTAAGTTTTTGTTTAAGATTCCATTACATTGAATTCAGAACATATGTACAAGCAATGCGTTATTCGTACTCGCATTTCTGTTTCTTTTATAGCAGGATGAGCTGCATTTTTAGAGGAATGATTTACTCACTGAAAATGAGCAGCATCTTTACTTTTCAGTGAAGTCTTATTAGACTAACTGCTAGGCAATCTCTTTACTTTTCATAGAATCTTAATCTCATGTCAGCATGTCAGAACGCAATCGGCGTCTCAATTTGCCACATCATTCCAATTACATATACCCATCCCGGTCAGCTTTTTTTTTTATCAAACCTCTTCTCTAACCCACAATTCCCTACTTTTTCTCTCTTCACGCATTTTCCTCTATGTCTCTCGCTCTGCCTTTTTCGCAGGGTAACCCTCCTTCTGCTACCAATATCTCAGTTGCAATGCCAGTCTTCCCATAATCTCCAAATTCCTCTCTTTTCCCTGTCTCGCACAGTTATCTGTACCTATCACACACACTTTTTAGCTCGTGTTTGTAAAAAAAAAGATCGTGCTTATCGGTTTGTCGGGCCGTCTGTGGACACGTTATCTCTACAACTATTAGTGCCATTTGAAAAATTAATTATTTTTGCATTGGGAAGCTTGAAATATGTGAATGATTCACATATTTTCTTCTGATGTATTTGCAGCATAATCTGGGCTCCTGAAAACTCGAATCCTTCATTTAGTTTTTTTTTTTTTTTTACGATGTACAATTTCGCCGCTAGGGGGCGTAATGCAGATGATGTCGAATTCAGAAATACGTTTTGTTCCACATACTTGCTTCTAAACATCCGATTGAAAAAAAAACTTTTATCTTTCGATTCCATTTATATCGCAGTATATTTTAGGTATCGTTACTTTTTCAAATTACGCACAGATTTTCCGCTAGAAGGCGTAAAAGTAAATTACGTTTTCCCCGATATCTCTTCTTCTAAAACTCCGATTTGAAAAATGTTTTCTTTAGCGGATGCAGCTCCTGATGGAAAAAAATTTTGCATAAAATTTCTAATTTTGGTAAAGAATACTTTGGCCACCTGGGGGCGTAATCGTTTAGTTTTGCTTTTGATGTATTTGCCATAAAATTTGAGCTTCTAAAATCTCGATTAAAGAAATTCTTTCGTGGACCGATGCCACTCACGTCGATAAACATTTTCGGAATATTTTCTTCTTAAAATATTCCATGGTTTCACCGCCAGGGAGCGTAGATGTATATCTCATTTTTGTCGATATCTCTACTTCTAGGAGTCCAATTTGAAAAATTCCTTCTTTGTTGGATAGTGTTTCCAGTGTGACATGTTTTTCATATAATATCAAAAAAGTAAATCATAGACTTTCCGCTAGGGAGCGTAAATGTAAATTGTGTTTCCACCTATATCTCTGCTTCTAAATCTCCGATTTAAAAACTTCTTACTGCACCAGATACAACTCCTGATGGGAAATCGTTAGCACACAATTTCTAATTTTTTGACAAAAATGATTTGGCCACTAGGGGGCCTAAGACTTAATTTCCGCTTCTGATGTATTTGCAGCAAAATATGAGCTTCTAAAATCTCGACTGAAGAAAAAGTCGCTTGTAGAAGGATACTACTGATGTAGACAAACCTTTTAGGAACATTTTCTTCTTAAAATAATGCATGATTTCTACGCCAGGTGGCGTAGATGTATATCTTATTTTTGTCAATATCTTTACTTCTAGGAGTCTGATTTGAAAAATTCATTCTTTGTTGGATAGTGTTTCCGATGCAAAATGTTTTTCATACAATTTCAAAATTTTCAAGTAAATCATAGACTGTCCGCTAGGGGCGCAAAGGTAAATTTTGTTTTCTGCGTTATTTCTGCTTCTAAAACACCGATTTGAAACATTTTTCCTGTGTCGCATAAAAAACCTGATGGAAAATATATTTCATATAATTTATAATGTTTGGTAAAGAATGGTTTGGCCACCAGGGGCGTAAGTGTTAATTTCTGCTTCTGACGTATTTGCAGCAAAATCTGGGCTTCTGAACTAAATTTTTTTTTCTTGGAGCGATATCGCTCATATGGAAAAACCTTTTGATAATACTTTCTTCCTAAAATAATGCATGGTTTTCCCATCCGGGGGCGTAAAGTCATCTTATTTTTGTCGATATCTCTGTTCCTAAGAGTCCGATTTGAAAAATTCTTTCTGTGTTGGAGAGTGTTTCCGGTGCGAAATGTATCTCATATAAATTCATGCTTTTCTTAACGCACAAGTCTGCAACCATAGGGCGTAAGCTCACTTTTCCGTTTACAGCAATATCTGAGGGATTAAAAACCGGATTGAAAAACTTCTTTCTTCCGTCAGATACTATTGTTTTCCATACCGGTTCCATTGACTTTGAATAGCTTTGATAAATTTAATTTGCGTCGGAACGGATTCAAAAGACGTGCTTATTACAACCGAAAATTCGGTGTGATTTTTCTTGTTAAAACTAATGACACGTAAGTCGCCCGTCTACTTAAATCTAATGTGCTTATCACATATTAATATTTATTGGCGTAACTAGCACAACGTACGCTCTCCCCCCCCTCTCAAGAGATTCACTTCAGCGCCCCTAAGCGCAATAACTTTCCCAGGATTTCAAGCACGAGGGAGGATACGTTTTAAGCGGGTGTGTGTGATGGATGGGAGGAGGGGGTTCTAGAAGTCAGGAAGAGTGTCTAGGAAAGAAGTGCTGGTACCTAGAGCTCTGTATTTTTAACTTTTTAAGTAATGGATTTAAAAATACGTGTAATTGTTTTGCACAAAACTAAAATAAATCACTTGGAGAAATCACCCTCTTTTACATCGCAGATCCGCGGCTGCTTTGAATTAACGTTACCACCTGTCATGTACGTAATCCTAGGTGACTTTCTGACTGCTTCCCGACATCCTCCAAGGGGAATCCCATGTGGCATCGCGCTTTTCCTCAGCAGGGCAGAGAGAGGGCTGTTGGAGTGTGGTCGTATTACAACTCGGAGCAAAAGGGCCGAATAGCTTCAATCTGTATATAGGACATCGAGTGCTTTAAAAGTGAAACTTGACATTTATTTAGACAAAGCTAAATGTACCTTAAAACAAAATATGAGACTTTGGATTAATTATTTGTTTATTTGTCTTTGTGCGTGTTCGAAGTTTTAAAAAAAAACTGTAACTGGAAGTTGCAGTGCGCCCTTTGGCGACCTGCGCTCCCCCGCATCTGCGGGGGCTGCGCGGGGTGGGAGTTACGCAACTGTTAGTACTTCTTAATTCAGTATCTTGCGACGTTTAATCGAGAACGCGTGAAAACCATTGTGAAATTTCAACGAAGAAATGACTTGCCACCTGCACTCTTGCTGTCTCTGTACAAAACACGTCTTTATACACGAATTGTGTTACACTGAAGCAACAAATTACAAGAAACACACAATAAAAATCAGACACTTACCATCCTCACGAGCGCAAACATGACGTTGAGGTACTTACCTCAGAGGTGAGGAACATGTCAAAACGGGAAGGTTCAGCGACAATCCTTTGCCCGCGCAGATTTTCTTTTTCTTTTTTCTTTTTTTGATTGGAGGTTTAACGACTACCGTGAGCAACTCAATGGGCTATAAGCAGTCGCCCGTCCTTAACATAGGGTCACTGGTTCCAGGGAAGGAAGAGAGCCAGTGCCGTAAGATAAACACAACATCCATTGATTGATTGGAGGTTTAACGACCACCGTGAGCAACTCAATGGGCAGTCGCCCGTCCCTAATTTAAGGTCACGGGTTCCAGGGAAGGGAGAGAGCCAGTCCCGTAAGACAAACACAGCATCCATGCCTCACCGGGATTCGAACCCGGACCTCTTTCGGACAAATGATCAGAGGCCATCGCCTAGACCACTGCCTCACCGGAATTCGAACCCGAACCTCTTTCGGACGAATGATCAGAGGCCATCGCTCAGACCACTGCGCCACGGGGATTCGAACCCGGACCCCTTTCTGACGAATGATCAGAGGCCATCGCTTAGACCACTGCCTCACCGGGATTTGGACCCGGACCCCTTTCTGACGAATGATCAGAAGCCATTGCTTAGACCACTGCTTCACCGGAATTCGAACCCGGACCCTTTCGGACGAATAATCAGAGGCCATCGCTTAGACCACTGCTTCACCGGAATTCGAATCCGGACCCTTTCGGACGAATGATCAGAGGCCATCGCTTAGACTACTGCCTCACCGTAATTCGAACCCGAACCCCTTTCTGACGAATGATCAGAGGCCATTTCTTAGACCACTGCTTCACCGGAATTCGAACCCGGACTAGGGATGGGCAAAAAACATCGAGTATTCACTACTCGATGTTTCACTCACCGATAGTATCGGTGAAACATCGATGTTTTGTGACCGATGTTTTCTGTCTTCGTTATGAAATCAACGACTACTGAACTAATAATTATTAATTTTGTTGCTTGCTGTCTGCCTCAGTTAGCAAGTGGCAAAGTAATACATAAAGTTAGCAAGTAGCAAAATTCAGTAGTTGCTGATTTCAAAAAGAAATCAGAAAACATCGGTCGCACGCTGCCACAACTCACAAGTAGCAAAAGCAATACTTAAACACTAGTTGAGTAGTTGTTACCATCGGTCAGAAACATCGATGTTTCACAATATATTATCGGTGACCGTAAGATGTATGTGTGCTAACTGTAAGTTAACACTTAACAGGTAGAGCAAATTTTCGTCAACGTATTTCCTATTCTCTTCGGAATTTTTACTCTAACATTCTTAAGTTAACAGGTATAGCCAATTTTCGTCAACGTATTTCCTATTCTCTTCAGAATTTTTACTCCACTTTTGTTCAGAGATCTTTGTATAAAGGTTTTGTAGAACAGCGTTGAAACTGAAACTCCAGTTGTTTACAGGGCCAGATCAAACACATCTTCACTAACACAATACCAACAGCAGACAAACATTACAAAATTATATATATATATATATATATATATATATATATATATATATATATATATATATTCTATAAAGAAGATACCTAAGCAAAAAAATACATGTATAATTTTGACTCACACCTAGTACAACATAGAAAAGGTTATGTATCTACCTGTGTGAGTAAAAGGAAAAAAGAAAAAAAAATAAAATAAAACAACTGAATGTAGAAGGTGTCGAGAATACTGAGCCTTGGCTTTATCAAGGACCAGCAAAAACTCTGCATTTTCTCACTTCCACAAAGACCTAGTTGGAAATGGGTTTCTGCAAGGCCATAGATGCAAGTAACATTCCCACCTAAAATAGTTTAAAAAATATATATATAAGTCATGTCCTCCGTAGAGTAGCATGACCTAGCACTAGTTAACAATTTCGCTTGCATCCATTAACCTTCATGGCCCGACCCATGCTCTTCATCTGTTACTATTAAACAGAGAGAAGAAGATTAAAGAGAACTCAATCTGTGAGAGTGACATAATAAATAGAAATGATTTTCAGCTATAACGAAATTCCAAGTTCGTTTGAGAGAGAATTTAAACCTGAAAAACAAATTTTACATTGCAATTAAAAAAGGAAATGTTAATTTATAATCAACAGATTTTTGAAAGAAAACTTGAGTCTAAAACCCCTACTCTACAACTTATGACAGCACGAAAACGAGAATAAGTTAAAGATAATAATTAACTAAAGAAAACTTTGTGAAAGTTATATACCTTAAACAGTTAGTTGCAATATGTACAAAGTATTTCAGCAGTGCTTTAAGTGCATAATTAATTAGTTATTAAGAACTTAACTACTTTGAAAAAACAGCGCATAGACAGCGCATAGAAAAGGAACAAGCTTAGCCATCTTCTGTTCCTAGGTACCCCAAAAGACGCTCAAAGTTACAAAGCAAAGTAAGAGTTAAAACCCGCATAAATGTTAACAGACAAACCAATGCTTAAAAGCTGAAAAGCTAAAAAACGACAGAGAAAAGGTACATGAAGTACAAACATTGAACTTATAAAACCTAGAACCCAAAAACAAGGAAGAGAGCTTACCTCTTGTGTTACAAAAAACTTTTCTCCTCACAAGAGGAGAACATGGCTGACCTCTTCCGCCACTCCCTAGATGCTGGGGGGCAGTGAGGGTGGGCTGATGGCCTCCTCATACAGCAAGAAACCAACGCGCGGAGATTTTAACCAGAGAAAAAAATATATAAACTTAAGACTGTGGATCTGTATGATCAGAATGAGCAGAATTAACTCTCCAGAATACATGAGAAATATTATAAAATACACGAGCAGTTTATTTAATAATCTTTGCATGTATTAAATCACCTTAGTGAGCTTCTATAGATTAATCAGAATCTTATTAATTTTAATGTTGGTTTTACTATTTTTAGTATAGCTATCCTAGTGATGAATAACTAGTTTTCTTTTTTATTTGTTTTTATTTTCTTTTATAAACAGATTTTTAAGCTTTTTTGTGATTTTGTTTATATTTTTTAATTTTTTGTTTTAATAGGACCGTCATATCCATAGCACTAAGGTTCCTTTAGGTAGTTAATAGGCATCCTCTAGCCAACTTCCTTACGGCTTTGATTGGTCAGAATCATATTATTAACTGTGTAGAAAATTAAAGCAGATCTGCCAACCTTACTCTATTATTCAGAATAATTTTTCTTAAAGTTCTTTTGATGAAAGAAGAAGGAATTTCGTTCTCTAGAAAACTTTCTAATAGTATATTAATGTGGTAATTGAAGTCCAAATTGTTGCTGCAAATTCTTGAAATTCTTAGGACCTGAGAAATTAGTACATTCTCAATTACTTTGGTTGAAATGTTATTATTCCAGTGTAGATATTTAATTACTTTGAAAGGAAAATTAACTCTTTTATCAAAGAGGCTAATAGATGGGTTACCTCTGTTGAGCTTAATGCTTAAGTCTAGGAACTCAAGTTCCTGATTACTGTGGTTGGTTTTACATAAGTTAAGAGAGCTAGGATAGATATTATCAAAATCACTCTCTATAACTTCGGAATTATTGATACACAGCAGATCATCAATATATCTAAAAGTGTAAAGGTAGTTATCTGAGCAGGTGGGGTGATTTTTAATGAATTTATATTCCTTAAAGAACAGGAATAGATTAGCGATATTCGTGGACGTTGATGTTCCCATTGGAATACCGTTCACTTGCTTATAGAGAGTATTATTATATAAGATATGGTTATTTTTTATGCAGCAATTGAGATAAGAGTTCCAAGTTCCTACATCAACAAATTGGTTAAGTTTAAATTCTGCATACAGCTCTTTAAAGGTAGTGATTATATCTGATAGAGGCAGATTAGTATATAGGTTTTCAAAATCATAACTATTAATATCTAGGGGACAAACTTTGAGTATAGTAGAAATTACTTCTGCATTATTATTAATTATCCAAAAATCTCTGTACATCAAGTTAGAACAGTTTCTAATGTGTTTCAAAACCTTCTTTAAGACATCTTCAAAAGCAAGATCTATTTTCTTTTTATGACTCCTTACTCCACTGGCTATGAACCTGAACTTCACAGGATCCTTATGAAACTTAACCGTTGCAAAAAGAAATGGAAATTCAGGCCCATATCTTCTAGTTTGTGGAATTTTAAGTTTCTTGAAGAATGCCTTAAACCGATTTTCTAACTGCTTGGTAGAATAACTTACGGGCTCGTATGTTACTCTATTATTGAGTTCCATAGTTAACAATTCAAAATAGAACTTCTTACAGATAATTGCAAAATTATTGCTAGCTTTATCCGTAGTGGTAAAAATAAATTGGTCTTGTAGTTTGGAGAGTGACCTTTTAGCTTCTCCAGAGAAAAAGAGATTTCTGTCGAAACAAAAGTCCAGACCTGCCAACTCACCGGTGAAGCTATTGATTATATTATATTTCCATTCTGCGAAGGCCTCAATAGGCTGATTGTACGTTAAACTGGTTTTTACGATGTACTTATTTACATCTTGAGTGAAGCTCTTAAGAATCCTTTCTTTGGAAATTGTGAAGGAAGGTCTGAATTTAGAGCCATACTCTAATAAATTCCTAAGCTTTTCATTTTCAACAAAACTCAAGTTTCCGGTGATAATATGGTTGTAATTCTTATCATAGTGAACTGTTTCTTTATGTTCATCACAAGAACAAGTAGTAATTACAGGAATGTAGCTCGAAGAGTTAAGTTTGTAGTTTTTAACTATTGACCCTAAGGTCTTAACATATTTAAAACTTACAATAGACTGGTGCCTGTGGATGGGAAAAAAAATTGCATTATTGTAGAACAGCTTCCTTACATTGAGATTATCGTAGGCTTTATTTAGGAACCTGATGGTAACATAATTACTGGAAAATTCTTTAAGAGAAATTTTATCTTTAAGAATATGTTTAAGAATGTCCAGAACCAAAGCAAAAACATGCTTATCAACATGGTCAGCAGTTTCATTCCAGAATTTGAAAAAACTTTTAAGGACAGCTAGTGGAGTAAGGAGTCATAAAAAGAAAATAGATCTTGCTTTTGAAGATGTCTTAAAGAAGGTTTTGAAACACATTAGAAACTGTTCTAACTTGATGTACAGAGATTTTTGGATAATTAATAATAATGCAGAAGTAATTTCTACTATACTCAAAGTTTGTCCCCTAGATATTAATAGTTATGATTTTGAAAACCTATATACTAATCTGCCTCTATCAGATATAATCACTACCTTTAAAGAGCTGTATGCAGAATTTAAACTTAACCAATTTGTTGATGTAGGAACTTGGAACTCTTATCTCAATTGCTGCATAAAAAATAACCATATCTTATATAATAATACTCTCTATAAGCAAGTGAACGGTATTCCAATGGGAACATCAACGTCCACGAATATCGCTAATCTATTCCTGTTCTTTAAGGAATATAAATTCATTAAAAATCACCCCACCTGCTCAGATAACTACCTTTACACTTTTAGATATATTGATGATCTGCTGTGTATCAATAATTCCGAAGTTATAGAGAGTGATTTTGATAATATCTATCCTAGCTCTCTTAACTTATGTAAAACCAACCACAGTAATCAGGAACTTGAGTTCCTAGACTTAAGCATTAAGCTCAACAGAGGTAACCCATCTATTAGCCTCTTTGATAAAAGAGTTAATTTTCCTTTCAAAGTAATTAAATATCTACACTGGAATAATAACATTTCAACCAAAGTAATTGAGAATGTACTAATTTCTCAGGTCCTAAGAATTTCAAGAATTTGCAGCAACAATTTGGACTTCAATTACCACATTAATATACTATTAGAAAGTTTTCTAGAGAACGAAATTCCTTCTTCTTTCATCAAAAGAACTTTAAGAAAAATTATTCTGAATAATAGAGTAAGGTTGGCAGATCTGCTTTAATTTTCTACACAGTTAATAATATGATTCTGACCAATCAAAGCCGTAAGGAAGTTGGCTAGAGGATGCCTATTAACTACCTAAAGGAACCTTAGTGCTATGGATATGACGGTCCTATTAAAACAAAAAATTAAAAAATATAAACAAAATCACAAAAAAAGCTTAAAAATCTGTTTATAAAAGAAAATAAAAACAAATAAAAAAGAAAACTAGTTATTCATCACTAGGATAGCTATACTAAAAATAGTAAAACCAACATTAAAATTAATAAGATTCTGATTAATCTATAGAAGCTCACTAAGGTGATTTAATACATGCAAAGATTATTAAATAAACTGCTCGTGTATTTTATAATATTTCTCATGTATTCTGGAGAGTTAATTCTGCTCATTCTGATCATACAGATCCACAGTCTTAAGTTTATATATTTTTTTCTCTGGTTAAAATCTCCGCGCGTTGGTTTCTTGCTGTATGAGGAGGCCATCAGCCCCACCCTCACTGCCCCCCAGCATCTAGGGAGTGGCGGAAGAGGTCAGCCATGTTCTCCTCTTGTGAGGAGAAAAGTTTTTGTAACACAAGAGGTAAGCTCTCTTCCTTGTTTTTGGGTTCTAGGTTTTATAAGTTCAATGTTTGTACTTCATGTACTTTTTCTCTGTCGTTTTTTAGCTTTTCAGCTTTTAAGCATTGGTTTGTCTGTTAACACTTATGCGGGTTTTAACTCTTACTTTTCTTTGTAACTTTGAGCGTCTTTTGGGGTACCTAGGAACAGAAGATGGCTAAGCTTGTTCCTTTTCTATGCGCTGTCTATGCGCTGTTTTTTCAAAGTAGTTAAGTTCTTAATAACTAATTAATTATGCACTTAAAGCACTGCTGAAATACTTTGTACATATTGCAACTAACTGTTTAAGGTATATAACTTTCACAAAGTTTTCTTTAGTTAATTATTATCTTTAACTTACTCTCGTTTTCGTGCTGTCATAAGTTGTAGAGTAGGGGGTTTTAGACTCAAGTTTTCTTTCAAAAATCTGTTCGTTATAAATTAACATTTCCTTTTTTAATTGCAATGTAAAATTTGTTTTTCAGGTTTAAATTCTCTCTCAAACGAACTTGGAATTTCCTTATAGCTGAAAATCATTTCTATTTATTATGTCACTCTCACAGCTTGAGTTCTCTTTAATCTTCTTCTCTCTGTTTAATAGTAACAGATGAAGAGCATGGGTCGGGCCATGAAGGTTAATGGATGCAAGCGAAATTGTTAACTAGTGCTAGGTCATGCTACTCTACGGAGGACATGACTTATATATATATTTTTTAAACTATTTTAGGTGGGAATGTTACTTGCATCTATGGCCTTGCAGAAACCCATTTCCAACTAGGTCTTTGTGGAAGTGAGAAAATGCAGAGTTTTTGCTGGTCCTTGATAAAGCCAAGGCTCAGTATTCTCGACACCTTCTACATTCAGTTGTTTTATTTTATTTTTTTCTTTTTTCCTTTTACTCACACAGGTAGATACATAAACTTTTCTATGTTGTACTAGGTGTGAGTCAAAATTATATATGTATTTTTTTGCTTAGGTATCTTCTTTATAGAATGTGAATTCTGAATTTTCAAAACTGCTGCGTTGCGCGTTTTGATTTTCAGGTTATTTTGCACCCTTCGTTTTAAATTCTAAAATTTTTTCCTTAGTCTTCAGTTTTGCTCTTAAGTATATATATATATATATATATATCATCATCATCATCATTGTCAACCATTATCAATCCACTGCTGGACGAAGGTCTCCCCAAGTTGCCTCCACAACGGTCTGTCTTGTGCCAGTCTCCTCCATGTCACCCCTGCATACTTTCAAATTTCATTAACCCATCTCCCATGTGGTCTTCTTCTGGGTCTTTTCCTGTCCCTTGGAATCTAATCTAAAATTTCGGCTGTCCATCGATGATCTGTCCTTCTGGCAGCATGTCCAGCCCATTGCCATTTCAGGGATTTAACTCTGATCATGATGTCTTCCACTCTTGTCATTTTTCGGATCCACGAGTTCCTCTTCTTATCTCTCCTGGTTACACCAAGCATGCACCTCTCCATGCTTCTTTGAGTTGTCTGCAGCCTTTGTATGTCTCTTTTAGTTAAGGTCCACGTCTCTGCACCATACGTAAGCACTGGAAGGATGCATTGATCAAACACTTTATTTTTAAGACATAATGGCATATTGCTCTTGAAAATTATGCTGTTTCTTCCGAAAGCTCTCCAGGCAAGTTTTGTACTCCGATTAATTTCTTCATCAATGTGACCCTCACTTGATATCTGCTGTCCAAGATAAACGTACGTGTCTGTTATCTCCAGCTTTTCTCCACCAATCGATAAATCTTCATTTCTTGTAAAAGCATTGAACATCACTTTTGTCTTCTGAAAGTTCATTTTTAATCCCACTTCTTTACTCTTGTCAGCAAGTTCCTGGATCATACTCTGCAGCTCTGATGGGGTAGTTGCAAAAATGACTATGTCATCAGCAAAGCGAAGGTGGGTTAGATAATCTCCATTAATCTTTATCCCCTTGTTTTCCCAGCTCAGCGACTGAAAAACACCCTCCAATGTGGCATTAAAGAGCTTCGGAGATATGGTGTCACCTTGTCTCACTCCCTTTCCAATTTTTACGTGTATTGTATTTTCAAACAGCCTAATCTTTGCACTTGCATTTTCATAGATGTTATTAATAATATTAATGTATGCATCTTCAATACCGCAGGTTTTCAGAGCCATTGTAACTGCTGATTGTTTCACCGAATCAAAGGCTTTTTCATAATCGATAAAAGCCATGCACAATGGAAGTTCATATTCCCTCGCTCTTTCAATTAGTTCTCTCAGCACGTGGATATGATCTATTGTGCTGTAGCCACTCCTGAATCCAGCTTGTTCTCTCGGTTGAGCCATGTCCAGTGTTACCTTCAAGCGGTGTGAAAGAACTTTAGTGAAGATTTTATAAACTACTGATAGGAGGCTGATAGGTCTGTAGTTTCCGAGATCCTCAATGTCACCTTTCTTATGTAGCAGGATCATTGTAGCGGTGTTCCAATCCTCAGGAATCTTTCCTTCATTAAGGCATCGAGTGAAAATTTGGGCGAGTACTGTTTCGATTTCTCCACTTGCTTCTTGTATGATGTCTACAGTAATTCCATCTTCTCCTGGAGCTTTTCCTCGCTTCATGTTCTTGATTGCATGTGCAACTTCTGCTGGAAGGACTGGAGGAACTCTGGTACTGGTATCTTTCATGATGTCTGGAGTGCATATATCATCCCTTTCATATAATTTGGAGTAGAAATCTTTCACTCTTGTCAAAATTTCGCCTCTATTTCTTGTTACAGAACCATCTTCTTTTCTCAGTGCCATAATCTGTTTTCTTCCCTTACTGAGATGTCCCTTTGCTATCTTTAGGCTTTGGTTGTTTTCAATTGCTTTCCTCACTAGTTCACAGTTGAATTTCCTTACGTCTTCAGTGATACTTTTTCTTACTGTCTTGCATAGCTCTATATATTCCACTTTGGAAGTCACATCTTCTTTAGTTGTCCTCATCTCTCTTCTTTTTGCATCAACATTTTGGTTTTCCTGATAATTTGTTCACATGCAACTTGTTCTTAGACCCAGCTAATTTTGTTGCTGTTTCCATAAGAGCTTTGGTTACTTTTCTGTTAACTTCAGAGATGTCCACTTCTTCCGATGTTAGGCCTTCTAAAGCAGAGAACCTGTTCTTCAGTTCCAACTTGAAGGTATTATGGTGTTTTTAAGGTTGGTTATGTCAATAGATTTTGTTTGTCTTATGAGCTTGCCACGTTCAAGTTTAGTGTTGAGGTGCATCTTACATCTCACCAATCTATGGTCACTACCTGTGTTGAACTTGTTTAGCACACTGCAGTCTTCTATGACGAATTTTTTTACACATAATAAAATCAATTTCACTTGTCGTCCCATTTGGATGTCTCCATGTCCATTTCCTGTGTGGCTTTTTCTTGAAGAAGGAGTTCAAGATGAAAAACCCTTCTGCCTCTGCAAACTCAACGAGAGTATTTCCACGCTGGTTTCTGTTGCCATGACCGAATTTGCCTACTGAAGTTTCATTCTGTTGCCGTTGCCCTATTTTTGCATTGAAATCTCCCATAATTATTTTAAAGTGCTGCTTACCTTTATTATTTAGATGACAAATTTCCTCATAAAATTCTTCAATTTCTTCTTCAGCATGACTTGTGGTGGGTGCATAAGTTTGAATAATCTGAGCCTGGTATCTTTTCGAGAGTTGGATAACAAGTCGTGCAGCTCTGTCAGAGGAACTTTCAACTTCTACAACTTTATCCTTCAGTTTCTTGTTTATTATAAATCCAACACCACTAGTTCTGCCAGTATCTGTCCCACGATAGTAGAAGAGATGTCCACTTTTCAGTTCGATGAGATCTTCTCCTTTTCTCCTTACCTCACTTAGCCCCACGATGTCCCACTTGATCCTTTGTAGTTCCTCTTCCAATTCAAGAAGCCTTGAATCAGAAGATAGGGAGCGTCCATTGTAAGTAGCCAAGGTCAGCATGAGATGGCAGCCTAGTCCGGTCCTCCGGGGATTCTTAGCACCCTCTGCCTTCATGTCGCACTGGCCGCTGCCTTGGCCAGGTACATTCCAGCTGCCGGAGACTGAGGGCCAAGATTTAAGTTGTGGAATCATTTTGGAGGGGTTTGCCATAACTCACCACGCTGGCCAAGCGGGTTGGTGAGTGTGGGATAGCTTTTCCTCTAATCCCGATGGTATAGTTATAACGCTATTGGCGGTCGTCAGAGCCCTTTAGTGGGAACAGGATGCACCACGAGAAGGCGGGGTTGACATTTGTCAAGGAGAGGCTGTGATGTTACGCATCACCTGACCTTACATCCCATATATATATATACGGGATGTAAGGTCAGGTGATGCGTAACATCACAGCCTCTCCTTGACAAATGTCAACCCCGCCTTCTCGTGGTGCATCCTGTTCCCACTAAAGGGGCTCTGACGACCGCCCATAGCGGTATAACTTTACCATCGGGATTAGAGGAAATTCTATCCCACACTCACTAACCCGCTTGGCCAGCGTGGTGAGTTATGGCCAAACCCCTCCAAAATGACTCCACAACTTAAATCTTGGCCCTCAGTCTCCGGCAGCTGGAATGTACCTGGCCAAGGCAGCGGCCAGTGCGACATGAAGGCAGAGGGTGCTAAGAATCCCCGGAGGACCGGACTAGGCTGCCATCTCATGCTGACCTTGGCTACTTACAATGGACGCTCCCTATCTTCTGATTCAAGGCTTCTTGAATTGGAAGAGGAACTACAAAGGATCAAGTGGGACATCGTGGGGCTAAGTGAGGTAAGGAGAAAAGGAGAAGATCTCATCGAACTGAAAAGTGGACATCTCTTCTACTATCGTGGGACAGATACTGGCAGAACTAGTGGTGTTGGATTTATAATAAACAAGAAACTGAAGGATAAAGTTGTAGAAGTTGAAAGTTCCTCTGACAGAGCTGCACGACTTGTTATCCAACTCTCGAAAAGATACCAGGCTCAGATTATTCAAACTTATGCACCCACCACAAGTCATGCTGAAGAAGAAATTGAAGAATTTTATGAGGAAATTTGTCATCTAAATAATAAAGGTAAGCAGCACTTTAAAATAATTATGGGAGATTTCAATGCAAAAATAGGGCAACGGTAACAGAATGAAACTTCAGTAGGCAAATTCGGTCATGGCAACAGAAACCAGCGTGGAAATACTCTAGTTGAGTTTGCAGAGGCAGAAGGGTTTTTCAACTTGAACTCCTTCTTCAAGAAAAAGCCACACAGGAAATGGACATGGAGACATCCAAATGGGACGACAAGTGAAATTGATTTTATTATGTGTAACAAAAAATTCGTCATAGAAGACTGCAGTGTGCTAAACAAGTTCAACACAGGTAGTGACCATAGATTGGTGAGATGTAAGATGCACCTCAACACTAAACTTGAACGTGGCAAGCTCATAAGGCAAACAAAATCTATTGACATAATCAACCTTAAAAAACACCATAATACCTTCAAGTTGGAACTGAAGAACAGGTTCTCTGCTTTAGAAGGCCTAACATCGGAAGAAGTGGACATCTCTGAAGTTAACAGAAAAGTAACCAAAGCTCTTATGGAAACAGCAACAAAGTTAGCTGGGTCTAAGAACAAGTTGCATGTGAACAAATTATCAGGAAAAACCAAAATGTTGATGCAAAAAAGAAGAGAGATGAGGACAACTAAAGAAGATGTGACTTCCAAAGTGGAATATATAGAGCTATGCAAGACAGTAAGAAAAAGTATCACTGAAGACGTAAGGAAATTCAACTGTGAACTAGTGAGGAAAGCAATTGAAAACAACCAAAGCCTAAAGATAGCAAAGGGACATCTCAGTAAGGGAAGAAAACAGATTATGGCACTGAGAAAAGAAGATGGTTCTGTAACAAGAAATAGAGGCGAAATTTTGACAAGAGTGAAAGATTTCTACTCCAAATTATATGAAAGGGATGATATGTGCACTCCAGACATCATGAAAGATACCAGTACCAGAGTTCCTCCAGTCCTTCCAGCAGAAGTTGCACATGCAATCAAGAACATGAAGTGGGGAAAAGCTCCAGGAGAAGATGGAATTACTGTAGACATCATACAAGAAGCAAGTGGAGAAATCGAAACAGTACTCGCCCAAATTTTCACTCGATGCCTTAATGAAGGAAAGATTCCTGAGGATTGGAACACCGCTACAATGATCCTGCTACGTAAGAAAGGTGACATTGAGGATCTCGGAAACTACAGACCTATCAGCCTCCTATCAGTAGTTTATAAAATCTTCACTAAAGTTCTTTCACACCGCTTGAAGGTAACACTGGACATGGCTCAACCGAGAGAACAAGCTGGATTCAGGAGTGGCTACAGCACAATAGATCATATCCACGTGCTGAGAGAACTAATTGAAAGAGCGAGGGAATATGAACTTCCATTGTGCATGGCTTTTATCGATTATGAAAAAGCCTTTGATTCGGTGAAACAATCAGCAGTTACAATGGCTCTGAAAACCTGCGGTATTGAAGATGCATACATTAATATTATTAATAACATCTATGAAAATGCAAGTGCAAAGATTAGGCTGTTTGAAAATACAATACACGTAAAAATTGGAAAGGGCGTGAGACAAGGTGACACCATATCTCCGAAGCTCTTTAATGCTACATTGGAGGGTGTTTTTCAGTCGCTGAGCTGGGAAAACAAGGGGATAAAGATTAATGGAGATTATCTAACCCACCTTCGCTTTGCTGATGACATAGTCATTTTGCAACTACCCCATCAGAGCTGCAGAGTATGATCCAGGAACTTGCTGACAAGAGTAAAGAAGTGGGATTAAAAATGAACTTTCAGAAGACAAAAGTGATGTTCAATGCTTTTACAAGAAATGAAGATTTATCGATTGATGGAGAAAAGCTGGAGATAACAGACACGTACGTTTATCTTGGACAGCAGATATCAAGTGAGGGTCACATTGATGAAGAAATTAATCGGAGTACAAAACTTGCCTGGAGAGCTTTCGGAAGAAGCAGCATAATTTTCAAGAGCAATATGCCATTATGTCTTAAAAGAAAAGTGTTTGATCAATGCATCCTTCCAGTGCTTACGTATGGTGCAGAGACGTGGACCTTAACTAAAAGAGACATACAAAGGCTGCAGACAACTCAAAGCAGCATGCAGTGGTGCATACTTGGTGTAACCAGGAGAGATAAGAAGAGGAACTCGTGGATCCGAAAAATGACAAGAGTGGAAGACATCATGATCAGAGTCAAATCCCTGAAATGGCAATGGGCTGGACATACTGCCAGAAGGACAGATCATCGATGGACAGCCGAAATTTTAGATTGGATTCCAAGGGACAGAAGAAGACCCAGAAGAAGACCGCATGGGAGATGGGTGGATGAAATTCGAAAGTATGCAGGGGTGACATGGAGGAGACTGGCACAAGACAGGCCGTTGTGGAGGAAACTTGGGGAGACCTTCGTCCAGCAGTGGATTGATAATGGTTGACAATGATGATGATGATGATGATGATATATATATATAATTTTGTAATGTTAGTCTGCTGTTGGTATTGTGTTAGTGAAGATGTGTTTGATCTGGCCCTGTAAACGACTGGAGTTTCAGTTTCAACGCGGTTCTACAAAACCTTTATACAAAGATCTCTGAACAGAAGTGGAGTAAAAATTCTGAAGAGAATAGGAAATACGTTGACGAAAATTTGCTCTACCTGTTAAGTGTCAACTTACAGTTAGCACACATACATCTTACGGTCACCGATAATATTGGTGAAACATCGATGTTTCTGACCGATGGTAACAACTACTCAACTAGTGTTTAAGTATTGCTTTTGCTACTTGTGAGTTGTGGCAGCGTGCGACCGATGTTTTCTGATTTCTTTTGAAATCAGCAACTACTGAATTTTGCTACTTGCTAACTTTATGTATTACTTTGCCACTTGCTAACTGAGGCAGACAGCAAGCAACAAAATTAATAATTATTAGTTCAGTAGTCGTTGATTTCATAACGAAGACAGAAAACATCGGTCACAAAACATCCATGTTTCACCGATACTATCAGTGAGTGAAACATCGAGTAGTGAATACTCGATGTTTCGTGTGAAAACATCGATGTTTTAAAACATCGATGTTTTTTGCCCATCTCTAGTTAGTAGTTACTCAGTCAGTGAGTACTCAGTCCCGACTGCCGATGTTTTTCACCGATTGATCAGGTCAACCGTACTCGATGCGCGGAGTACCACAGATGGATTGATTTATAATATGATTTCAGACGCCCTTTACACTGTAAGATCACGGCATTTACATGTCTACAATGTATTATTAGTTACATTTATTATTAAGACCCTGTTTACACTGGAAGAATACAAAAATTCACAGCCTTCCTTTCCCACATTACACTTTTATTAACAAAAATTAAAAACATCGATGTTTCCACCGATACATCGAAAATTTGGACCGATAACATCGAATACTCGATGCTTTTGCAAATGAGTACTCACCGATGTTTAACATCGATGTTTTTCACCGATGTGCCCATCCCTAACCCGGACCCTTTCGGACGAATGATCAGAGGCCATCGCTTAGACCACCACCTCACCGGAATTCGAACCCGGACCCCTTTCGGACGAATGATCAGAGGCCATCGCTTAGACCACTGCTTCACCGGAATTCGGACCCGCACCCTTTCGGACGAATGATCAGAGGCCATCGCTTAGACCACTGCGCTACCGTGGAAACATGGGTTTTACAGCATGCTAAATGACCAATGTACACAGATAGCCAGTTTTGGACAAGTAACACATTGAGAGCCAGGGCCGAAAGACAAACACAACATCCATGCCTCACGGGATTCGAACCCGGACCCAACATGAGCGAATGGTCGTAAGCCAGCGCCTTAGACCACTGCGCCACTGGAGAGGCTGTGTAGTGTTCCACAAGCGTTACAACTTCATAATCGTTGTTCTGAGCGAGGTGCGGCAATTGAAGCTTGAGTTGGACTGTAAGTGGAAGAATGGTTTCGTACCATCGCTTAGAAGACTTTTTACGGTGGAAGCGAACGGTAGATTTGAGGCACGGCGATCGCAAGCTGAGGTAGCAAGATGGCTGGATATGACGAGGCAAAGGGATCTCCAATCTCTGAAGGCATTTTCCAGGAAACCGGAACAACAACCAGATGGACGGGGCAAGGATGCTCACGAGCCACAACAAGTCACAAGAAGTCAAGACGACCGATATCTGTCTTTGACAGAGAGTCGATGGACCGACATCTCTCGTAGGTGCTCTCCTATGCTACGGGAGCCACGATATTGAGGCAAACAAACCCCATCACAGATGTCTGTATGAAAGAAGGAGCTCTCCTACGCTATGGAAACCACGATATTGAGGCAAACAGACCCCATCAGAGATGTCTGTATGAAAGAAGGAGCTCTCCTATGCTACGGGAACCACGATATTGAGGCAAACAGACCCCATCAGAGATGTCTGCATGAAAGAAGCAGCTCTCCTATGCTACGGGAACCACGATAATGAGGCAAACAAACCCCATCAGAGATGTCTGTATGAAAGAAGGAGCTCTCCTATGCTACGGAAACCACGATATTGAGGCAAACAGACCCCATCAGAGATGTCTGCATGAAAGAAGGAGCTCTCCTATGCTACGGAAACCACGATATTGAGGCAAACAGACCCCATCAGAGATGTCTGCATGAAAGAAGGATCTCTCCTATGCTACGGGAACCACGATAATGAGGCAAAAAAACCCAATCAGAGATGTCTGTATGAAAGAAGGAGCTCTCCTATGCTACGGAAACCACGATATTGAGGCAAACAGACCCCATCAGAGATGTCTGCATGAAAGAAGGAGCTCTCCTATGCTACGGGAACCACGATATTGAGGCAAACAGACTCCATCAGAGATGTCTGTGTGAAAGAAGGAGCTATCCTATGCTACGGGAACCACGATATTGAGGCAAACAGACCCAATCAGAGATGTCTGTATGAAAGAAGGAGCTCTCCTATGCTACGGAAACCACGATATTGAGGCAAACAGACTCCATCAGAGATGTCTGTATTAAAGAAGGAGCTCTCTTTTGCTACGGGAACCACGATATTGAGGCAAACAGACCCTATCAGAGATGTCTGTATGAAAGAAGGAGCTCTCCTATGCTATGGGAACCACGATATTGAGGCAAACAGACCCCATCAGAGATGTCTGTATGAAAGAAGGCCAATGATCTGTATCCCACTCGCTGCATTGTACAGAACGTTCCGTCTGAATTGGGCTCGACAACATCCGCCCTGCACTTCTGTTGAATGGGCATATGTTCCCTTCACGGGCAAGTGGTGGTACAGCTTAAACACGGATTCTTGACGTGCGTATATTTGGAGATGGGCGGGAAGCCAAAATCTTCCCTCCGGCATTAGGGAAATTCACCACCACGGTGATGGGGGACATGTGGTTTGGACTGGCATCATGTCGGATAGATGCACATCGCTGTATATGTTTCAAGGAGACACTCTGACTGCTACGTGCTACAAAAATTGCATTCTAGAGCCTTATGTTCTACCATATATGTTGCTGTACCTGTATTTCCCCATTTAGTGTGATTTTTCTCTAGAAATACTACTGCGGCTTTCTGGGCGCAAAAGTGAAGCAGAACACTTTCTCTGGAATGCAGACAGGAAGCCCTTAAAGGGACACATTCCTTCGGTTTGCGTGGCCGGGGACGAACCGATATGTTCACGAGATAGTAAACACGCTGGCACTACTGACTAAAAGGGAAAGTGCGAAAAAGTACATGCTGTCTGTCTGTCGCATCGCGACCAGGGGTGATAAAAGACACACCAGCAAGAGATTTATGGTGGACTACAAAATGGTCGAACCCTGCACAGAAACTGTAAGCAGCATGCGAAAATCTCCAGTAGGACCCAGACCGAGCGCTTAAGTAGCTCGCCCATCCGGTAATAATGTAAAGGAGTTGGACAGAATTATGTGAACACCACCCTGAGACATGATTTTTAACGCAGCTGCGTACGTCGCAATACCCAAAGTGATGCACTACATTTTGGTTGTAATCGCTTTTGTTTAGAACCTTAAGGTCCTGTTAAAGTGCATTTAAAGTGTCTTGTTACAAAATTTCTTTCGACGTGGCGACGAAATTAGCGATAGAACAGACTTTGAAAGAGGGGTTAATTGTTGGTGGCCGGCAAGTTGGTGCCACCGTGACAACAGTCACCAGGATAGTGAGGATATCGAGAGGTACCGTGTCTAGCATCATGACAGCATACCATGTTACGTACCGAGTCTAGCATCACGACAGAATACCGTGTTACGTACCGTGTCTAGCTTCATGACAGCATACCATGTTTGGTACCCTGTCTAGCATCCTGACAGCATACCGTGTTAGGCACCGTGTCTAGCATCATGACAGCATACCGCGTTAGGTACCATGTCTTTGTCAAGCATCATGACAGCATACCGTGTTAGGTACCATGTCTTTGTCAAGCATCATGACAGCATACCGTGTTAGGTACCATGTCTTTGTCAAGCGTCATGACAGCATACCGTGTTAGGTACCGTGTCTAGCTTCATGACTGCATACCGTGTTAGGTACCCTGTGTAGCATCCTGACAGCATACCGTGTTAGGCACCGTGTCTAGCATCATGACAGCATACCGTGTTAGGTATCATGTCTTTGTCAAGCATCATGACAGCATACCGTGTTAGGTACCGTGTCTTGCGTCATGACAGCATACCGTGTTAGGTACCGTGTCTAGATTCATGACAGCATACCGTGTACGGTACCCTGTCTAGCATCCTGACAGCATACCGTGTCAGGCACCGTGTCTAGCATCATGGCAGCATACCGTGTTAGGTACCATGTCTTTGTCAAGCATCATTACAGCATACCGTGTTAGGTACCGTGTCTTGCGTCATGACATCATACCGCGCTAGGTAGAGTGTCTTGCATCATGACAGCATATCGTGTTATGTACCGTGTCTAGCATCATGACAGCACACCGTGTTAGGTACCATGACTAGCATCAAGACAGCATACCGTGCCTAGCATCATGACAGCATACCGTGTTAGATAACGTGCCTAGCATCATGACAGCATACCATGTTAGGTGCCGTGTCTAGCATCATGACAGCATACCGTGTCAGATAATGTGCCTAGCATCATGACAGCATACCGTGTTAGGCACCGTGTCTAGCATCATGACAGCATACCGTGTTAGGTACCATGTCTTTGTCAAGCATCATGACAGCATACCGTGTTAGGTACCATGTCTTTGTCAAGCATCATTACAGCATACCGTGTTAGGTACCGTGTCTTGCGTCATGACATCATACCGCGCTAGGTAGAGTGTCTTGCGTCATGACAGCATATCGTGTTATGTACCGTGTCTAGCATCATGACAGCACACCGTGTTAGGTACCATGCCTAGCATCAAGACAGCATACCGTGTCTAGCATCATGACAACACATCGTGTTAGGTACAGTGTCTAGCATCATGACAACATACCGTGTTAGGTACCGTGTCTAGCATCATGACAGCATACCGTGTTAGATAATGTGCCTAGCATCATGACAGCATACCGTGTTAGGTGCCGTGTCTAGCATCATGACAGCATACCGTGTCAGATAATGTGCCTAGCATCATGACAGCATACCGTGTTAGGCACCGTGTCTAGCATCATGACAGCATACCGTGTTAGGTACCATGTCTTTGTCAAGCATCATTACAGCATACCGTGTTAGGTACCGTGTCTTGCGTCATGACATCATACCGCGCTAGGTAGAGTGTCTTGCATCATGACAGCATATCGTGTTATGTACCGTGTCTAGCATCATGACAGCACACCGTGTTAGGTACCATGCCTAGCATCAAGACAGCATACCGTGTCTAGCATCATGACAACACATCGTGTTAGGTACAGTGTCTAGCATCATGACAGCATACCGTGTTAGATAATGTGCCTAGCATCATGACAGCATACCGTGTTAGGTTCCGTGTCTAGCATCATTACAGCATACCGTGTTAGGTACTGTGTCTAGCATCATGAGAACATACCGTGTTAGGTACCGTGTCTAGCTTCATGACAGCATACCGTGTTAGGCGCCGTGTCTAGCATCATGACAGCATACCGTGTTAGGTACCGTGTCTTTGTCAAGCATCATGACAGCATACCGTGTTAGGTACCGTGTCTTTGTCAAGCATCATGACAGCATACCGTGTTGGGTACCGTGTCTTTGTCAAGCATCATGACAGCATACCGTGTCTTACGTCATGAGAGCATACCGCGCTAGGTACAGTGTCCTGCATCACGACAGCATATCGTGTTAGGCACCGTGTCTAGCTTCATGACTGCATACCGTGTTAGGCGCCGTGTCTAGCATCATGACAGCATACCGTGTTAGGTACCGTGTCTTTGTCAAGCATCATGACAGCATACCGTGTTAGGTACCGTGTCTTTGTCAAGCATCATGACAGCATACCGTGTTAGGTACCGTGTCTTTGTCAAGCATCATGACAGCATACCGTGTCTTACGTCATGAGAGCATACCGCGCTAGGTACAGTGTCCTGCATCACGACAGCATATCGTGTTAGGTACCGTGTCTAGCATCATGACAGCATACCGTGTTAGGTACCGTGTCTAGCTTCATGACAGCATACAGTGTTAGGTACTGGGTCTAGCATCATGACAACATACCATGTTAGGTAACGTGTCAAGCATCATGCCATCATACCGTGTCTTGCATCATGACATCATACCGATCTAGGTACCGAGTCTTACATCATGACATCATATCGTGTTAGATACCGTGTATAGCATCATGACAACATGCCGTGTTAGGTACCGTGTCTAGCATCATGACAACATATCGTGTTAGGTACCGTGCGTAGCATCATGACAGCATACCGTGTTAGGTACCGTGTCTAGCATCATGACATCATACCGTGTTAGGTACCGCGTCTAGCATCATGACATCATACCGTGTTCGCGGCAAAACGTCTGTGTAACAACCCTGACTGATAGAGACACGAGAGCATTGAAGAGGATTATTACCCATAATAAGGAGAACACGGCGCCAAAAACTACTGGGAAGCGTAATCTGCATCTCCAGACCCCAGTATCAACAAAACTGTACGCAGGGAACTGCATAAACAATATATTCTTGGCAAAGCTGCTAGGGAAAAACCTCTGGTGACTCGTCTGAATGCACAGTGGTGACGACAGTGGTGCCATGAGCACAGAACGTGGACTACCGATGCATGGAAGCTTGTAATTTGGATGGAAGAATCCACATTCACGCTTTTCCTCACCGCATGACGTGCTTACGTGTGGAGATCACCGTCAGAAACGTACAACCCAGACTGTCTGTTCCCAACTGTGTAGCATTGTGGTGGTTCTGCCATGCTCTGCTCGGTCTTATCGTGGTTTTCAGCAGGTCCTCTGATCACCTTGAAAGGACGAATGACTGGTAGGGAGAATGTAACCATTTTGGTCTACCAAGTCCATCCAATGGCTCGAGCATTGGTTCCAACAGGGGATGACATCTGTCAAGCTGATAACGCCCCATATCACAGAGCTTGGAATGTCCAATCATGGCTTGAGGAACATGAGGACGAGCTTTCACACCTTCCTTGATCTCCCCAATCACCAGACGAAAATCTCATCGAGCTACTGTGGTCTGTGTTGGAAAAGAGTAAGATCCCGTTATCTTTCTCCTGCATCTCTTAAGGACCTGGGGAAATTTCTGCTTGAACACTTGTATAACATCCCACTAACCACCATTCAAGAATTGTATGTGTTCATTCCAAGGAGGATTCCGGCGATTTCAAATGTCAGAGGTGGCGTCATACTCTACTAGATATACGTATAACCTTCTTTTCATAGGTGTTCCCATTATTCTGTCCAACCCCTGTATATGAGTGAAGGAAATCAACAGAAGAAAATGGAAGGAAACAAAACCTACAGAAAAACTTACTTGGTAGTTAAAGTTAAAATGGGGTTCCTTCCCTAGTGGGGGCAGCTCCTTGTTTCCACGAAAGTGCCGAGCTATCAAACGACGTCCTAAAATAAGGAGAAAGAAATAAAGCAGTAAGACGTATACATTTATTACACAGGGTGAATTGAAAGGTTTGCAACATTTGGATCACTTTGTCTTCATATGCACCTTTAAGACAAAAGCTGACTAGCATTCAAAGTATAAACCATCGTGCTGCACCGTCTTTAGCCATCTGTCTGCCAGTTCTTCGACTCAACGACGGTAGCAGTTCTTGTCCTTCGAGGCGAAGAACTCCTTCACCCCAGTTGCCACCTCATCCTTGTCGTTGAAGGGCCGTCCGGGAAGAAAGTGGGCCATCGACCGGAACATGTAATAATCCGACGGGGAAAGATCCGGACTATATGCTGGGTGTGGTATCAGTTCGATACCCTGAAGTTCCTGGAATTTTGCCCGGGTTGTTCGCACGGTATGAGGCCGAGCGTTGTCCTGCTGTAGGAGAGCGCGCTTTCTGTTCACCAGTGCCGAGAACTTCTCCTCCAAAACGGGATACATCCGCTCCAGCTGTTCAGAGTAGAGGTTGGCGTTGATGGTCCGAACGTTCTGGAACAAATTCGCAATGGATTATCCCCTCGAAATTCCACCAGACGCAGAGGATCACCTTGTTCTCAAATCGTCCACGTTTGGTAACAGGTTCAGGAAGCTGGTCCAGGCTCAACCACTGCTGTCGTGTGTTATGATTACGGAAATAGACCCACTTTTCATCGCACGTAACAATCCTCTTGATGAAACGTACATTGCGCGGGTTTTCTAGGAGTTTCGTGCACACTTACACTCGGCGGTTTGCTTCAGTTCATGAGGGACAATGCGGCAGCTCCTGTAGACCTTGCCGAGGTCCTGAAGGTGATGAACCACGGTGGGCTGTGATATGCCCAGCTCGCCTGATAATCTCCGAGTGCTGGTTGTCAGATTTGACTCTACGGCCTGGCGCACAGCCTCCGAATCCACGGTTCGCGGCCTACTTTACCTTGGCTGATCGTTGAGGTTTCTGTCACCTGAGCGAAATTTCTTGAACCATCTGGTATCGGTGCTGTGGTCCACGGAACCTTCCATTTTCACACGACAAATGTTTCGTGTTACTTGAGCAGCGTTATGGTAGATTTCAAACTCATAAAGCAAAAGTTCCCTAATTAGTCGGTTGTAACTGTTCATCATTTAGGCTTCCCAAACAAAGACAGAACGACGACATGCAATGCTATTCGCAGCAAACGACAACTCTTGACATACCCGCAGAAGCACATGAGTTTATGCAAATATTGCAAAACTTTTGACTTACAGGAAAAGCGTTACAACCACTAATATGGACCTCAGCATGGTACGATATTCTGCGTTTTCTCTATGCCAAATCATTATGAATATTTGGTAATCTTTACAGCAAATGCAACTTATTAGTTTCTTACATTAAGAACGCTGTTTTAGCAAGACCTTGAGGTAAAATCCGATTCAAGTTCGCTGATTAAATGGCAATCCAGAAAAAGTTCATAAGCGTGTTTAAAGCTTCAACAGAACTAAAACCCGGAATATGAATATTTGTCCGTTTCTTTTGTACGTAAGCAGATTAGTGAGTTATTTAAAATAATGCATGGCGGCTGATTAGAGATATGTAAATTTGTGTCTCGCAAGTATTTACACGTATTTACTAAAGGGCGAGATTTAGCGCTAGAATTTGAATGAAAGACCATTGTGCTGGAAATCAAACTGAAGATAAAATGATGACCCGTATGGAAACATGGCATTACTTGAAGGTACGTGCGATGATTAGGTTTAGGTGTTTCACTAGGTAGTCACCCCCTCCCAAACCAATTATTGTTTTCTTCCCAAGCTACATAGAAACACGACGATTGGTTTACAAGTTACCTTGATCCTTCAGAAATACGCGGGTGTTGTTTTCCTGGTAAGGCGATGATTCGTTGTGACGTCACCCCACCAGATACCCGGGCACGCTAATTCTATCCGGAGGCAATCTGCGTGTTTTACTGCGTCGTTGAACGTCGTTCAGGATGGCTATGTATACCGTTGAGGAGCGGGTATTTATTGGTGGAGAGAGTCTCTTCCACAACTCATTTGTTAAGCATTTGATGTATTCTCTTCGCGGTGCTTTTCTATAAACATTCTTTCACTAGCACACAAGAATTCCCGTGGGCTGCGGCATTTTCGTCCTGTACGCCATTTCTATTCTTCCATTCCTGAACGATGCGCAGCAGATTTTCTCGGCCTCGCTAAATATAAAATTTGATTAAATTTTATTCCTGTTTTTGTTAAATGTGATTATCTTAGCATTTGTGTCCCTCGCTAAATCCGGCGACTTATAACTTTCATTCATTAAAAACGATAAGATTAGCTTTCAATTAACATTAAGCCTGACAAAAATCCGTGTTGTGCTCGGTAAATCCGAGATCTCGTTAAATACTGATTCGTTGTTAAAGGGTTCTACACTAAAGAACAATTGAATTACAGATCCTGTCTAGTAACGTGTAGCACCACCTTTCGCCCTGATGACGGCGAGGATTCGTCTCGGCATGAACTCGACAAGACACCGGAAGCGTTGGGAAGCCATACGGATCCATGACCCCTGAACAAGCTCCCACAGTTCACGAAGATCTGATGGATGGGGGTCAGAGCCTCGAACATCTTTCTCGATGGCATCCCATATATGCTCGATCGGATTGAGGTCAGGGGACCTAGCTGGCCAAGGAAGCTAGGTCACGTCGGTGGAGTGTTCATCCAACCATTCGGATACAATTCGGGAGCGATGGCACGGTGCATTGTCTTGTTGAAGGATGAGGTCCCCAGTGGTATGTTGAAGACGCACAAACGGGAGCAAATGTTCGTCCAGGATATCACGGTAACGTTGACCTGTGATGGACGATGTCCCACGTACCAGGGGTCCAATTCCAGTCCACGTAAGCACGAGAATTCTACCCCCATAATCTTGAAGAGCACCCTGCTGGCAAGAAGGATTCATCGCTTCATGTGGTTTGCGCCGTACTCGTATCCTGCCATCCGCATGTACCAACGCGAATCTCGACTCATCAGTCCAGGCAACATTTTTCCACATGTCTAGGGTCCAGTGGCGATGTTCCCGCGTGCATGCTAATGTTTGCACCCTGTGATGTGCGGTCAGCAGCGGTACCCTCGAGCGACGATGGCTTCTGTACCCCATAGCGAGGAGATGGTTCTGGGTGGAGTAGCTGCTTACACGTTTTTGTGCACCAGCGTTAAATTGCCGAGTGATTTCTTGCACTGTGGCCCGTCTATCCGCTGTTACAATGCGAACTAGCCGACGATGACCCCGCTCATCCACGCGCTGTTGTTCATGGCAGTTGGCCCTTGAAGGTATGGTTTTACCGGATTCGATGTACTCAAGGTGCACCCGTGACACCATAGCTCTTGAAAATCCCAGTGCCTGCACGACTTCCGAGATGGAGTGACCCATTTGTCGGGCTCCGACAATTTGCCAACGATTAAATGCGCTTAGATCCTTCGTCTTACTCATACTGCGTCCGACTCTTACTGATTCCCGTCGCATCATTCCTTATATTGTCGGATCGCTGCATACGTCATGTCGTTTCCGTTTACAAGACCGCCCACAGCGCCACATTTGCATAACGCCAGCTGTATCTAACTCAATTGCCCTTCAGTGTATATTACTCCTTGATGGTGCGTCATTTTCTATGTCGAACAATGTATCTCATTTATTACTGTGTAGAAGCAAGGAAACAAAGCAAACCGTTAGGTTCTTGAATCAGTGCAACTACGTCATACAAATGAATTGACAGGACTGGAAAGCACACCGGACAAAAAAATTACTCACTCCTAGCAGAACTTACCTAACAACGGGTGACGGTAAATCTACCTTGATAACAGCATAAATCCCGTGTGGTAGAGACCACGAGGTTGTCGATGTTCTGAACATCGATCGGCAGCTACTCTGCGTCAATAAGTCCCGAAATCCCGCCAGAGTACGTGGGTTTCTATTCCGGCGTTTCACCTTCTGCTCCAAATGATCCTACAGATTTCCAATAGGATTTAGATCAGGGGATTTGGCGGGCCAGTCGAGGTGAGACAGTGTTGCTGCTTGTTCGTTGTGCCACACAGACACAGTTTTAGCCCGGTTCACACGGTAGTTGTCGTCTTGAAAGACAGGAGTGGAAATGTGAGGCTGCTCCTGAAGATGTAGGGCACAGGGCAACTCTTCGCCATTCAGAATCCGGAGGTACGCATGCTGCTTCAAATTCATCGTCAATGCAATGACAGGGCCCATTTTCAGGTACGAAAAACATCCCCAAAACATCACAGAACCCCCCCCCCTCCACCCCAGCTTGAACAACACCTTAGGCACAATCAGGATTAAAGGCTTCGTTGGGCCTACGATGCACTCGTCAACTCCCATCATTGCAGTACAAACAAAAACGAAACACATCAGATCAAATTACTCGTTTCCAATCCTCCACAGTAAAGTTTTGGTACCTTTGAGCCCATTGATAACGTGCGACTTGCTGTTAAAAGAAGCCTCTTCTGTGGTACTCTGCTACAGATTTCCATCGCATGGAGTTCTCGTCGTAATGTCCTTTCGAAAATTATTTGGAGTGGGCTTTCATTGACTGAACCAATTGTTGCCTGGTTTGAAACCGATTTGCAATTACTAGGCGTGAAACATGGCGGAGGTCCCTGTTGGTGAGAACCGATTTATGGCCACAGTTACGTCGCCGATTTTCAGTTGACTACGACTTACACCACTGTTTGTAGACTAGCTGTACAGTATGCTTCGACACACCAACAAATTGGGCGATTTCATTCACTTTGTGTCGGTGGGTACGGCCAAACACGATGGCTCCTTTTCGCCACTCAGTCACGTCTGTCTTACGATCCAAATTGCAGACTAAAGTCAACACACACACGTTGCTCTTCACCACTGCACGAGACGGAAATGATCCTGTAGACAACGTGAGTGCTATTTATCTCCCAACAATGCTATCACGGAGCCCTGTGTGCATCCGGTAACTTTCTACTGTCATTTCTGTTAGAGGTGACTAATTTTTTTGTCCGGTGTGCTTAGTAATGAAGAGACATTAATATAAAGTTAATACACCTCTTCTTTAGAATCTTTCAAAACATTTTTATATCTTAAGAAAAATGAGAAATAAGGAGATACTCTCACCTAATGTGTGAGCATGCAAAGCTATCCTCCAAATTTTCATTCCTTCGGGTGGTAGTCTCTGTGCAAGAGAAAACAAAACAAAAATGTATTTTTAGCTTAAAAATTAATACCTTACAAATAGAAACGCCTTTCAGGTGTGACGATATTTACGCAAGTTAACACGTTACTCTCTGAAAGATTGCTTTCTTTGCATATAATATATACTCTATATTGACAAAAGTCACCGGACACCTCGAAGTCAAACACAACATAGCATTTATGGACATGCATTAGTACAGTGTAGGTCCACCTTTGGTTTTAATGTATGCCCTGATCTTCGAGACATGCTGTCAACAAGGTTGGAACACACCGCGGCGAGAGACTGTATGACGCCTGTATTATGCATCGCCATACCGGTCCGTCGCCTGGCGTTATGTTTTGGAACACAATTGGATATGACACCCGCACCTCTCTGGTACGCATCGCCGGTACACTCAACAGCCACCGCTACATCTCCAACGTTTTGGAGCCTGCAGTCCTCCCTTACCTGCAGGACCTGTTAGCGGCCACGTTTCAACAGGATAGTGCGCGCCCGCACGTGGCACGTTTCGTGCAACAATTTCTCGCGGCCCATCAGGTGTCACTGCTGCCGTGGCCCGACTGTTCTCCCTATATGTCGCCCATCGAACACGTCTGGTCGCTGATCGGCAACCGAGTGGCTCGGCAAGCACCACCCGCGGCTACGCCTGATGAACTGTGGCAACGTGTGGAAGCAGTCTGGACCGACATACCCCAAGCCCACATCCAAAGACTCTTTTGTTCGATGCATCGGCATGTAGCGGCTCTTATGGCCAGCCATGGGGGCCCACACGAACTATTGATGTCTGCGTGGTCCGCAAGTCGCACGGGCCTGTAAGCTCAATCGTTTCATCTTTGTATCTGTTGTTATGTGTCCAGTAAATCTGGCTTTGCTATCTCGTGTCCTTATATATAGTTAAGTTCTTAATAACTAATTAATTATGCACTTAAAGCACTGCTGAAATACTTTGTACATATTGCAACTAACTGTTTAAGGTATATAACTTTCACAAAGTTTTCTTTAGTTAATTATTATCTTTAACTTATTCTCGTTTTCGTGCTGTCATAAGTTGTAGAGTAAGGGGTTTTAGACTCAAGTTTTCTTTCAAAAATCTGTTCGTTATAAATTAACATTTCCTTTTTTAATTGCAATGTAAAATTTGGATTTCTTTTGCATTGATTTTCAGGTTTAAATTCTCTCTCAAACGAACTTGGAATTTCGTTATAGCTGAAAATCATTTCTAATTATTATGTCACTCTCACAGCTTGAGTTCTCTTTAATCTTCTTCTCTCTGTTTAATAGTAACAGATGAAGAGCATGGGTCGGGCCATGAAGGTTAATGGATGCAAGCGAAATTGTTAACTAGTGCTAGGTCATGCAACTCTACGGAGGACATGACATGTATATATTTTTTAAACTATTTTAGGTGGGAATGTTACTTGCATCTATGGCCTTGCAGAAACCCATTTCCAACTAGGTCTTTGTGGAAGTGAGAAAATGCAGAGTTTTTGCTGGTCCTTGATAAAGCCAAGGCTCAGTATTCTCGACACCTTCTACATTCAGTTGTTTTATTTTTTTTTTATCTTTCCTCCTTTTACTCACACAGGTAGATACATAACCTTTTCTATGTTGTACTAGGTGTGAGTCAAAATTATATATGTATTTTTTTGCTTAAGTATCTTCTTTATAGAATATATATATATATATATATATATATATATACTTAAGAGCAAAACTGAAGACTAAGGGAAAACTTTAGAATTTAAAACGAAGGTTGCAAAATAACCTGAAAATCAAAACGCGCAACGCAGCAGTTTTGAAAATTCAGAATTCACATTCTATAAAGAAGATACCTAAGCAAAAAAATACAAATATAATTTTGACTCACACCTAGTACAACATAGAAAAGGTTATGTATCTACCTGTGTGAGTAAAAGGAGAAAAGATAAAAAAATAAAATAAAACAACTGAATGTAGAAGGTGTCGAGAATACTGAGCCTTGGCTTTATCAAGGACCGGCAAAAACTCTGCATTTTCTCACTTCCACAAAGACCTAGTTGGAAATGGGTTTCTGCAAGGCCATAGATGCAAGTAACATTCCCACCTAAAATAGTTTAAAAAATATATATATGTCATGTCCTCCGTAGAGTTGCATGACCTAGCACTAGTTAACAATTTCGCTTGCATCCATTAACCTTCATGGCCCGACCCATGCTCTTTATCTGTTACTATTAAACAGAGAGAAGAAGATTAAAGAGAACTCAAGCTATGAGAGTGACATAATAATTAGAAATGATTTTCAGCCATAACGAAATTCCAAGTTCGTTTGAGAGAGAATTTAAACCTGAAAATCAATGCAAAAGAAATCCAAATTTTTACATTGCAAATTTTTACATTAAAATTAATAAGATTCTGATTAATCTATAGAAGCTCACTAAGGTGATTTAATACATGCAAAGATTATTAAATACACTGCTCGTGTATTTTATAATATTTCTCATGTATTCTGGAGAGTTAATTCTGCTCTTTCTGATCATACAGATCCACAGTCTTAAGTTTATATATTTTTTTTCTCTGGTTAAAATCTCCGCGCGTTGGTTTCTTGCTGTATGAGGAGGCCATCAGCCCCACCCTCACTGCCCCCAGCGTCTAGGGAGTGGCGGAAGAGGTCAGCCATGTTCTTCTCTTGTGAGGAGAAAAGTTTTTGTCACACAAGAGGTAAGCTCTCTTCCTTGTTTTTGGGTTCTAGGTTTTATAAGTTCAATGTTTGTACTTCATGTACTTTTTCTCTGTCGTTTTTTAGCTTTTCAGCTTTTAGGCATTGGTTTGTCTGTTAACATTTTTGCGGGTTTTAACTCTTTCTTTTCTTTGTAACTTTGAGCGTCTTTTGGGGTACCTAGGAACAGAAGATGGCTAAGCTTGTTCCTTTTCTATGCGCTGTCTATGCGCTGTTTTTTCAAAGTAGTTAAGTTCTTAATAACTAATTAATTATGCACTTAAAGCACTGCTGAAATACTTTGTACATATTGCAACTAACTGTTTAAGGTATATAACTTTCACAAAGTTTTCTTTAGTTAATTATTATCTTTAACTTATTCTCGTTTTCGTGCTGTCATAAGTTGTAGAGTAGGGGGTTTTAGACTCAAGTTTTCTTTCAAAATTCTGTTCGTTAAAAATTAATATTTCCTTTTTTAATTGCAATGTAAAAATTTGGATTTCTTTTGCATTGATTTTCAGGTTTAAATTCTCTCTCAAACGAACTTGGAATTTCGTTATGGCTGAAAATCATTTCTAATTATTATGTCACTCTCACAGCTTGAGTTCTCTTTAATCTTCTTCTCTCTGTTTAATAGTAACAGATGAAGAGCATGGGTCGGGCCAGGAAGGTTAATGGATGCAAGCGAAATTGTTAACTAGTGCTAGGTCATGCAACTCTACGGAGGACATGACATATATATATTTTTTAAACTATTTTAGGTGGGAATGTTACTTGCATCTATGGCCTTGCAGAAACCCATTTCCAACTAGGTCTTTGTGGAAGTGAGAAAATGCAGAGTTTTTGCTGGTCCTTGATAAAGCCAAGGATCAGTATTCTCGACACCTTCTACATTCAGTTGTTTTATTTTATTTTTTTATCTTTTCTCCTTTTACTCACACAGGTAGATACATAACCTTTTCTATGTTGTACTAGGTGTGAGTCAAAATTATATTTGTATTTTTTTGCTTAGGTATCTTCTTTATAGAATATATATATATATATATATGTGTGTGTGTGTGGGATGTAAGATCAGCTGAGGACTAGGCTGCCATCTGACGCTGACCTTGGCTACTTACAATGGACGCTCCTTATCTTCTGATTCAAGGCTTCTTGAATTGGAAGAGGAACTACAAAGGATCAAGTGGGACATCGTCGAGCTAAATGAATTAAGGAGAAAAGGAGATCTCATTGAATTGAAAAGTGGACATCTCTTCAACTATCGCGGAACAGATACTGGCAGAACTAGTGTTGTTGGATTTATAATAAACAAGAAACTGAAGGATAGAGCTGTAGAAGTTAAAAGTTCCTCTGACAGAGCTGCACGACTTGTTATCCAACACTCGAAAAGATACCAGTCTCAGATTATTCAAACTTAGTCATCCTGAAGAAGAGATTGAAGAATTTTATGAGGAAATTCATCATCTAAATAATAAGAGCAAGCAGCACTTGGACATAATTATAAGAGATATCAATGCAAAAATAGGGCAACGGCAACAGAATGAAACTTCAGTAGGTAAATTCGGCCACGGCAACAGAAACCAGCGTGGAAATACTCTCGTAGAGTTTGCAGAGGCAGAAGGGATTTTCATCTTGAGCTGCTTTTTCAAGAAAAAGCCGCCAAAGAAATGGACATGGAGGCATCCCAATGGATTGGCAAGTGAAATAGACTTTATTTTGTGTAACAAGAAATTTGTCATGGAAGACTGCGGTGTGTTGAACAAGTTCAACACAGGTAGCAACCATAGAATGGTAAGATGTAAGATACACCTCAATGCTGAACTCGAGCGTGGCAAGTTCATAAAACAAACAAAGTGTATTGACATGACCAACCTTACAAAACATCATAATGCGTTCAAATTGAAACTGAGGAACAGATTCTCTGCTCTAAAAGGTCTAACGTCGGAAGAAGTGGACATCTCTGAAGTTAACAGAAAAATAACCGAGGCTCTTATGGAAACAATAACAAAAATATCTGGTACAAAGAACAAGTTGCACATGAACAAATTATCAGGAAAAACCAAAATTCTGACGCAAAAAAACGAAGAGTGATGAGGACAACTAAAGGAGATTTGACTTCCAAAGTGGAATATATAGAGCTATGCAAGACAGTACGAAAAAGTATCACTGAAGACATAAGGAAATTCAACTGTGAACCAGTGATTAAAGCAATTGAAAACAACCAAAGCCTAAAGTGAGCAAAGGGACATCTGCGTAAGGGAAGAAAACAGATTCTGGCTCTGAAAAAAAAGATGGTTCTGTAACAAGATATAGAGGTGACATTTTGACAAGAGTGAAAGATCTCTACTCAAAACCATATGAAAGGGATGATACATGTGCTTCAGACATTACGAAAGGTACCAGTACCAGAGTTCTTCCAGTCCTCCCAGCAGAAGTTGCACATGCAATCAAGAACATGAAACGGGGAAAAGCTGCAGGAGAAGATGGAATTACCGTAGACATCATACAAGAAGCAAGTGGAGAAATTGAAATAGTACTCGCCCAAGTTTTCACTCGATGCCTTAATAAAGGAAATATTCCTGAGGATTGGAGCAATGCTACAATGATCCTGCTACATAAAAAAAGTGATATTGAGGATCTCAGGAACTACAGACCTATCAGCCTCCTATCAGTGGTTTAGAAAATCTTCACTAAAGTTTTTTCCCACCGCTTGAAGGTGACACTGGACTTGGCTCAACCGAGAGAACAAGCTGGATTCAGGAGTGGCTACAGCACAATCGATCATATCCACGTACTGAGAGAACTAATTGAAAAAGCGAGGGAATATGAACTTCCATTGTGCATGGCTTTTATCGATTATGAAAAGGCCTTTGATTCAGTGAAACCATCAACAGTTACAATGACTTTGAAATCCTGCGGTATTAAAGATGCATACATTAATATTATTAATAACATCTATGAAAATGCAAGTGCATAGATTCGGCTATTTGAGAATACAGCACCCATAAAAATTGGAAAGGGAGTGAGACAAGGTAACACTCTATCTCTCAAGCTCTTTAACGCCACTTTGGAAAATGGCTTTCAATCACTGAACTGGGAAAACAATGGGATAAAGATTAATGGACATTATCTACCTCCAAACGTCCACGAAGTTGTTCTTTTCACTTCACGGTATAGGTGTGGTGCCAGGTCCTGTGAATACGGGGAGTGCGACACATTTTGATACTCAGATCTTAGATAACTGATTATCGTGGTGCAAAATGTAAGTCTGTGGATGTTCTGGGAGGTTTGGGGCAATTGTCTTCTGTAGATGACCTTTCAGAACTTCAGAAGAATATGGCAGTGTAACAATTTTCCCTCATGGAACAATATGGTCGTAGACAATTCTCTTTTTATCGAAAAAAACAAAACCAGAAGCATGACCTTTCCTGCACTTGCTTGAACCTTTGCTTTCTTGGATTGGGGACTGTGGGTGTTTTCATCGGATGCTCTGTTGTTTTGTTTCTGGATCGAAATGGTGGAAAAACGTTTCACCACATGCGAAGACTCCATCCAAAAAGTGTGGCTCACGTCGTGGCCGGCACTTACATTGGGGACAAGTGATAACAGGATTTGCCTTGTGTTCATATACGTGAGGAAGTGGGGAATCCACTTTGCGGGGATTTTTCGGTACCTCAACCATTTTCTCACAATATCATCAACGGAATCAACGGACATCTGCATTAGAAGTCTGCGCGGGCCGCGCTGGCCAGACAAGCCCAAGTCGGTCGTTTTTTCAGTTTAGAGAACAAAGCAACGGGCAGGGCCAAGTCCACCAATTCTTTTTATCGCAATGGTAAAGAAAGAAAAAAGAGTCGTGTTCCCCGATTTCCTGGTCTGTTTAACTGTTTTGCTTGCTTTACGTACTTCCATGATATAGACCAGGGCGTAATCACACAAGTTAGTAAAATCATGCAATGCATTGATTATGATACGCTTTCCAACATACCAGAAATCATTACTCAAGTTATGAGGATAAAGGCTGTAGAATAAATCTCACTCCTATTGACCCCACTCTTGACCCCATGTAGATGATATTCAACAGAACTTGTAAAGGCCGCCCCGGTGGCGCAGTGGTCTAAGGCGCTGGTCTCTGACCATTCGTCCGTAAGGGGTCCGGGTTCGAATCCCGGTCAGGCATGGATGTTGTGTTTGTCTTACGGCAGTGGCTCTCTCCCTTCCCTGGAACCAGTGACCCTAAATTAGGGACGGGCGACTGCTTATAGCCCATTGAGTTGCTCACGGTGGTCGTTAAACCTCAAAAAAAAAAACTTGTAAAGTATACTTCCGGAACAACATGATAGAGTTTTGTCTCAATCGAAGCATTTTTACGTAAGTTATAACGCATAAAGGCGATGGAATGGACCCCGATCCTATGTCCTGACATTATCCTCACCCCATTTTTTCCCATTTTCAATAGGGTTTGTCCACAGGTGGTCCTAAAGTGTCATCGAAATCGAACCATATTTACGCAAGTTATGACGCATAAGGGCAATGAAATGCATACCGCTCCTATGTCTTGACCTTTGACCCAACTTCACCCATTTTCAATAGGGTTTGACCCCAGGTGATTCCCTACCACATACTAACATTTCATCAAAATCGAAGCATTTTTACGCGAGTAATCGTGCTGACGGACAAAGCTGGAGCATATACGCATCTTCAACGTACGGTTGGAAAGCGTAACAAGTTAGTAAAATCATGCAATGCATTGATTATAATACGCTTTCCAACATACCAGAAATCATTACTCAAGTTATCACTCAAGTTATGAGAGTAATGGCTGTTGAATAAATCTCGGTCCTGTGCCCTGACCTTTGATCCCATTTCGATGATATTCAACAGAACCGATTTGGTATACCTCCGAAATAACATGATAAAGTTTTGTCGCAATCGAAGCATTTTTACGTAAGTTATGATGCATAAGGGCTATGGAATAGATCCCGCTCCTGTGTCCTAACCTTTGACCCCATTTCGCCCATTTTCAATAGAATTCGTCCCCAGGAAAGACCCTACAACATACTAACATTTCACCCAAATCGAAGCATCTTTACGTAAGTTATGACGCATAATGGCGATGGAAGTGATTCCGCTTCTATGTCCTGACCTTTGACCCCATTTCGCCCATTTTCAATAAGGTTTGTCGCCAGGTGATTTTCTACCACATACTAAATTTTCATCGAAATCGAACCTTTTTTACGTTAGTTATGACGCATAATAGCAGTGGAATGGATCCCTCTCCTATGTACTGACCTTTGACCCCATTTCGTTCACTTTAAATAGGGCTCCTTCCCAGGTGATCCCCTACCAGATACTGAAATTTCATCGAAATCGAACAATTGTTACGCGAGTTATTGTGCGGACGGACACAATCACACAACGCGTGACGTAATGAGGCAGATGGGAATCACGACCATCGCTCGCCGCAAGTGTGACGTCATAAAACTTTAATAGGATCCACACACAACGCGTGACGTAATGAGACAGATGGCGTGACCGCGCGCCAACATTCTCAAACGCGGCGAGATTGTGACGTCATCAGTTTTCTAAGCATTGGTAACATTAATGGAATAATGGAACAACGCCATCACTAAAAACATTATAATTCGGGGTGGTTATTTAACCCACTAAACGAATTCTCCTAAAGTCGAGATCAAGCTAAATCGATTTCTAGTACCAGAAAACGGTAGGTTAACGAATTTCATCAAAATTCTTAGAGCTGTTTTCAAAATAAAATGTACATACAAACATAGAAGAATTGTTACTTTAAGGTGGACGTCAAGTAATGCTGCTTCCTACATTTCCAATGGAAAAACTTCTGTACAAATTTTCTTCCCAATTAATGCGTTCCCAAGGATGAAAATTTGAACATCGATTAAAATATCTTCATTTTATAACTTGCAATACTTAATATTTTCTAAAACATAACCATAATTATGCAATTCAACATTTGTTTGTCTACTGACGTCATGAAAACACAGGTCGCGCCATCTTTTTTCTGGACAATTAATGCGTTCACAAGGATGAAAATTTGAAAATTGATTAAAATAGCTTCATTTCATAACATGGAATACTTAATATTTTCTAAACCATAACCGTAATTATTCAATCCAACATTTTTTTGCCCACTGACGTCATCAAAGTACAGGTTGCGCCATCTTTTCTCTGGTTTCAACACAACCAAAGGAAAAGTTATTGATTTTTAATATGATTATGGTTATGTTTTAAAACATATTAAGTTTTCCAAGTTATAATATGAAGTTATTTTAATCGATGTTCAAATTTTCATCCTTGGGAACACATTAATTGTGAAGGAAATGTTTACAAAACTTTTTCCATTGTAAGTGTAGGAAGCAAAAGTACTTGACGTCCACCTTGAAAATATAGGATAAGGGCAATGGAAAGGATCGCAATCCTATGTCCTGACTTTGACCACATTTCGTCCATTTTCAATAGGGTTCGTCCACAGGTGGTCCCCTACTACATACTGAAATTTCATCGAAATCGAACCATTTTTGCGCAAGTTATGGCGCTTAAGGGCAATGGAATGTATCCGGATCTTATGTCCTGACCTTTGACCCTACTTCACCCATTTTGAACAGGGTTTGTCCCCAGGCGGTCTCCTACCACATAGTAAACTTTCATTGAAATCGAACCATATTTACGCAAATTATGACACATAAGGACAATGGAATGATCCCCTCCTTCGTCGTGACCTTTGATCCCATTTGTTCCATTTCCAATAGGGTTCGTCCCTAGGTGATACCCTACCACATACTAAAATTTCATCGAAATCGAACCATTTTTACGCCAGTTATCGTGCGGACGGACGGACAAAGCTGGAGCATATACGCTTCTTCAACCTACGGTTGGAAAGCGTAAGAAAAGCAAGGAGAGGCACTTACAGTGTTTTTACCATCTGTAGGTAGTAAGATGGTAAAACCACTTTGGGGATTGTTGACAACAAAAAGGATTCGACCCCGAGGGTGTGTGTGTGTGTTCTGTGTAGTGAAGGACGGTGGGTTTCTGCAATTATGTGGGGTGTCCGTGTGTGTGTTGGTATGAGAGAGTGGGAAGACATCGATTGTTTCTCCTATCCCTGATCTGTATGGGGATTGTCTTTTGTAGTATTATCATTTGCTAGTTTAGAAAAAAGGGATTTAGAACCCGCTTAGTCTTCTTTTTTGTCTTTCTATAAAGGTTATATTCTTCGATGATTGTTAAAGTTTAATTAATATTTGTAGGTTAACATTTAACTAAATGTTTTCAATACTATCCCATTTCATCATTTAATTTTCAAAATTTAATAAACTACATACAATAGAAAAACAAAATAGTTCCAAACAGTACATCTCGGGCAAGGTCCGGCCTAAATAAGAGCTGCAATTGATGGAACCGGGCCTGACCGGGCCGAGTGTCTAATATTTGAACCGGGACAGGCAGGGATGGGCCTTTAACGCACGGGCTTGGACCGAGCCGGACTCACCAAATAAGGCCCGTGCAGACCACTAATCTGCATCAAATTACCAACCTCTTCAATGGTCATTCGGCGGTCTTCGTGCAGGAGTTCCTCGATGGTATTGATATTAATCTCCGTAGTCTATGTTGAAGGTTTCCGAGACATATACCGTGAAGAGTATCTGGTGCAAGATAGATACTCTTCACGGATTATATACTAGGTGCAAAATATGTACTATATATGCACTATCTACCAACAAGTAATTGGACACCCCTGCAATCGACGATATCTGCGGTCCTGATACACGTCACGGCCGTCGCCGTTAAATATCGTGTGGGAAACAACAACGCAACCAGTCGCATGCAAGATGCCACGCAGTTCGGAGCTCTCTGATTTCGAGAAAGGTGTAATCGTCGGGTATCACAGAAATGGCCGATCCATACGTGACATATCCAGCGAGTTGAAGTACCCAAAATCGACAGTGGCCTACGTGATTGGCAAATGAAAGATGAGAGGTGACTGTCGGAACGTGCCCCGACCCGGCAGAACCACAAAACTGGGAGTTAGAGACCGACGGGTGCTGGACAGAGAAATTTGAAAGAACCGCACCAAATCGATGGGACACATCCGCGAGGAGTTTCAACAGGCATCCGGGAGTGTTCTTTCGATGAATACTATCCGTAAGGAATCCCATCTGCTCGGTTATCATGGACGTGCTGCCGCCCACAAGCCTTTGATCACCAAATCCAATAGCGCTGCTCGGTTAACGTGGTGCAAAGAACGTCGATAGTGGACCGTCTAACAGTGGAAACAGGTTCTCTGGAGCGACGAATCAAGGTTCACCCTCTACCGTTCGGATGGCAGGGTCTGGGTTTGGCGTCTGCCTGGAGAACGCTTCCTGGCGGAATGTATTGTGCCAACTGTGAAGTTCGGCGGCGGTGGAATTATGCTATGGGGGTGTTTTTCCTGGTATGGCACGGGACCCTTGGTCGCAATTATTGGTAGACTCAACGCCGAGACCTACTGCCCCATTTTGGATGACCATGCGCTTCGTACGTTGTGGCAGTTTTACGGGGTGGACCCATGTTACTTTCAGGAAGACAATGCCATCTGTCATGTTGCGAGGTTCACCATGGCTTGGTATGGTGACAATGGGGTTAATCGAATGGACTGGCCTGCGCAGAGCCCGGACCTTAACCCTATCGAGCACCTCTGGGACGAGTTGGAGGGTCTACTTAAGGGGTGCTCCCACCGTCCGAAATCGGTGAAGGAACTGACCTGTCTTCTCCAAGCCGAGTGGAAGAAAATATCGCTAGCCGTCGTACAACGCCTTGTTGAGAGTACGCCCCGGAGGGTCGCAGCTGTAATCGCCGCTCGTGGAGGCTCCACCAATTATTGAAGGTGAATAAACTTCGTTTTCCTTTGCTATCACAGGCGTCCAATTACTTGTTGGTAGATAGTACTGTGATAGATACTATAGATACTGTGATAGATACTGATAGGTACTGTGCAAGATAGATGCTCTTCACGGTTGATACTCTTCGTCTACCGTGAAGAGTATCTGGTGCATTTTCCAGATACTCTTTAATATTCACAAATTTCTTGTGCCACTCAAAAAACTCTTTGAGCGGGACAAAGTATCTTCGTTATAGACTGTTTTAATCATTTCGTGCGTTTCTGTGGCGGGTTTTTTCAAACGCACGCAAAATTTTATAGATGCTTTTCTTAGTACAGTTTTAAATCCATACTAGGTTACAGAAACACGTCCGAACCCTACGCCATTTACTGCTAGAATGAACTAGAGAACCAATCGCGAACTATTACTGCTAGAATTAAATGATTGAGTGATGATTTTGAACAAGTGGTACAACAGAAAAAATATGCATATCAAAAGTTGGTTGAATACTAAAAGTGAGACAGATAAAGTACAATATAAAATACTAAGAAAACTCGAAGAAACTTATACTAGAAAGAAAAACAATTTGCTGGGAAAGCAAGTGTAGCGAAATTGGAACATATATACACCGAAATGCATAGCAATCTGTGAAGATCGTCAACTACTACTTGAGGACGCTATGGACTATGACTTGAAGTTTTAGCCTTTCAGTTTCTTTCCTTGGTTATTTTTTTATGTGTATCACCGTCATAAGGTATGCTTTTATAAATATTTTAAAGTTTTCATTAGAGGACATTTTCATTACGTGGAACCATATGGTTGAGTCCTAGAGAATAGGAATTGCCTGGAGTTGTGGCATGCATACAGCTTGGTCATCTGCGACGGCAAAGAGGATAATTTCGTATTTGTGATTTAGCCTATTTAAATTTCATCTGACTTTTAACATCATACATATGGACTGAACATATTTGAGTGCACTGGACTTTTGATGGCATTACCTCCAAGTGATTCGTTATGTCTGGTTAAATATACGTCAGAGAATAGTATTGTTATATAAGATATGGAAAATAAATATTTAATATGCTAGAATTTACGTAGTGATTACATTATATATATATATAGGGAAGAGAGGGAAAGGAAAAGAAAAAAAGGAAAAAGTCTGCCTGTAGCAAATGATCGCAGGTACTACTATGTCAATAATAAGTCAGCCTATTGCAAATGGTCGCAGATGCTACTATGTCTGTAATAAGTCAGCCTATTGCAAATGGTCGCAGATACTACTATGTCTGTAATAAGTCAGCCTATTGCAAATGGTCGCAGATACTACTATATCAGTAATAAGTCAGCCTACTGCAAATGATCGCAGATACTACTATGTCAGTAATAAGTCAGCCTACTGCAAATGATCGCAGATACTACTATGTCAGTAATAAGTCAGCCTATTGCAAATGGTCGCAGATACTACTATGTCAGTAATAAGTCAGCCTATTGCAAATGGTCGCAGATACTACTATGTCAGTAATAAGTCAGCCTATTGCAAATGGTCGCAGTTATTATTGCTCTCATACATTGGATGTGGTATGCTTCAACGTACATAAATGTCCTTGGCTACTCAAGAATAACGTGTGAAGAGTTTTTCACAAACATACACACTTCTTGTTAAGTTGTGTAATGTTAATATTATATATTTCTATAACACGTTTTGATCAAATGATACTAATATCCTTAGTATCACATTTGGAACATATATAGAAGGTAGAAGATGTACAGAAGCGTGGAAGTCCCTAAGAAACATAAGAAATGATAACAGTAATAAAGTTTGGCATGGTGCAACAATTAATCAGTGGGAAGAATAATACAGGGTGATTATAAACTCCTTCAACAAAACAAGATGGGTGATAGTACACATCAAGGCGAACAATATTTGCAAAGGAACCTTGGACCGCATTCCACTCCTATTACCAGAAAAGAGTAAAGTTACATATCCACGTTGAGCCTTCAACAGTCAAAACAAAGAGACATACCTAATTTATGAGTTGCACAATTCCAATCGCATCAAAGAATGACTAATAGGAGCTGCTCAAACTGGCGTCCAAGGCCGTCGTTGCACGGCCCACACCGGCGAATGGATGACTGTCCCACCATCTCGTAGACTCCCGGTGTCGTGTTGATCTTGTCTCTCTCTCTCTCTCTGGAGATTCGCGCGGCGACCTGTGGACTCTCTGGAGATTCGCGCGGCGAGATCTTCCAGAGAGTCCACAGGTGTCTCGCACATCAATGTTTTCATGAACATCCAGAAAGAGAAGTCCAGTGGATTAAGGTCCGGGAAGTGTGGAGGCCAAACCACACGTCCACCGCGTCCAATCCACCTCACAGAATATGTCGCATTTAGGAAGTATCGGACCTAGGTGGCAAAGTGTGCTGGGACCCCATCATGCATAAGCCACATGTCCCTCCGTGTGGTGATCGGAACATCCTGCAACAGACCGGGAAGCACTTGCTTCAGGAACACACGGTACGCTCCGCCGGTCAGACGTATACGTCAATTCTTATGTGATGTTCGCACGGTAATATCGCTGAACGGGTTCGGCTGCGTTTTTAAATGTTTGCTCCTCATTGTCTACGCACGTGTTTAGCGCACCTGATTTGCATCTTGTGCTTCTCGTGCACTGGTTGGAACTCCGTGTGCCTGCTGGACGTTTTTCGAACGTGCTATTTTCTGGCACTGGAGTGGAATGCGGCCATAGGTTCCATTGCAAATATTGTTCGCCTTGATGTGTACTATCACCCCTCTTGTTTTGTTGAAGGAGTTACAATCACCCTGTATAAAAATCTGTTAACTGAAAAACAGAAATGAGTTTCAGAAGAAAGAAGACATCCTAGAAGACAGAAAACAAATTATTGTTGATATTGATAAAATCAAACGGGCACTTAAAAATTTAAAATGTAATAGAGCAAGTGGTCCTTTTGGAATACAAGCAGGACTGATGCAGCGGAAAAATTGTTTAGAATATTAGCTCAAATGATTGAAAGATGTTTGAATGGTGAAAATGTTCCAGATGAATGGGAAATTGGCTTCCTAACATCTATTTTTAAAACAGGGAAGAGGCAAAGATTTGAGAACTATCGAGGGATTACAGTGACATCGACTTTTAGTAGACTGTATGGTGAAATTATTAGAGATATAATTGAGGAGGAATATCAACTAAATAAAATAGAAGAACAATGTGGATTTAGAGCAGACAGATCCTGCATGGATAATATCTTCTGTCTCAAACAAGTAATAGAGGAAAGAACAGCAACTGAATAAGAAGTACAATTATTATTCATAGACCTAGCAAAAGCATATGATAATATTCCTACTATAAAATTATGGGAAACATTAAAAAATACCAATATTAATGCTACGATTATCAAAGCAACCATAGAACTTTATGAAGGATCAATAACAAAAAAGAAAAATGGGCCAGAAAACTTCAAAAGGATTCGTATTTACTAAAGGACTAAGACAGGGATGTTGCATATCTCCAAGATGTTTTAAGATTCATGTGGAACAGGCTTTGAAAGAATATAAAAGGAAGAGTCGAGCAACGGGAATTCATTTAAATGGATCGATGGTATTTACTTCACAATTCGCTGATGATCAGGTATTTCTTGCAGAAGATAAATTTGATTTAGAGTATCATCATCATCATTGTCAACCATTATCAATCCACTGTTGGACGAAGGTCTCGCCAAGTTTCCTCCACAACGGTCTGTCTTGTGCCAGTCTCCTCCATGTCACTCCCACATACTTTCGAATTTCATCCACCTATCTCCTATGTGGTCTTGTTCTGGGTCTTTTCCTGTCAATTGTAATCCAATCTAAAATTTCGGCTGTCCGTCGATGGTCTGTCCTTCTGGCAGCATGTCCAGCCCATTGCCATTTCAGGGATTTAACTTTGACCATGATGTCTTCCACTCTTGTCATTTTTCGGATCCACGAGTTCCTCTTCTTATCTGTCCTGGTTACACCAAGCATGCACCTCTCCATGATTCTTTGAGTTGTCTGCAGCCTTTGTATGTCTCTTTTAGTTAAGGTCCACGTCTCTGCACCATACGTAAGCACTGAAAGGATGCATTGATCAAACATTTTTCTTTTAAGATATATTGCTCTTGAAAATTATGCTGTTTCTATTTGGAATATATGACTAGAAAAATAAAAGAATATAAAAAATTATAAAAAATGGGGATTAACTATGAATTTCAATAAAACAAAATATTTAAGCTTTGGAAGTAATGAAACAAACCTACAGCTAGAAGACAAATTGAAAGATGTGATCATTATAATTACCCAGGTGTTAAAATTACATTAGAAGACAGAGATGCAATGGAATTAAGAAATAGAATCGAACAGGGAAGAAAAGCTGTTAAATGCCTGAATGGAATCTGGCGGAGTGAAGAAATAACCATAAAAAGGAAATGTGGTATTTATAATAGTATTGTTAAGAACATCTTACTATATGGTGCCGAGGTCTGGCGATTAACAGAAGCGGATAGGAAGTAAATAACAGCCATAGAAATGGCTTGTGGCGTACTACAGAGGTGAAAACATGTGTCAAGACGACAGATCAGAAGCGAGACATTCTGTCCGCGTAGCTCAGTTGGGAGAGCGACTTACTCCGGAGTGAGGGGACACGGTTTGATGCCCGTCGCGGACAAATTTCTGTTTTCACAGGATGCTTTACGAAGATCATGTAGAATGTAAAAAAGACAGAAAATAACGAATGAAAGGATTAAGGAATTAATGGAAGTGAAAGAAATTTTAGAAGACATACAGAAAAGACAATTGCGTTGGTTTGGTCATCTAAAACGAATGACAAAATGAAGACAGCCCAAAATTGCCATGGAATCTAAATCAAAGAAGCAGAAAAATAGAGGCCAACCTAGAAGAACATGGTCTGATGGAATAAAGGAGCACTTAGTCAAAATGGCCTGTTGGAAGAATGGTGTTTAGATAGAGAAAGATGGAAAAAACTCTTGGAGATAGGAAGGCGAGGTCAGACGCCATAAACCGATTATATATATATGAGCAAGCGGAGTGCAGTAATGACGCGTCGTCACGTGACTGATCATGCAGTGATCCGACACAGGCAGCTGCATTTTTTCTGCGCGGGTTTGTTTTGGCGCTATGACGTCAGTCTCCGTACTTTTTGAACTACCTGGTATGTTATCTTGTCTCAAGTATGATCGATCTTTAAAACAAATGATGGCACTTACGTCTCCGATGCACTCTGGACTACTGTGCGCGGCTACAGTATATTCATTCACATGGGGAGGAACAAACACTTTTGGTGATATATCCGCTCTAATGGATAACACTCCTGCCTCATATTTTCTTAATTTTGGGGTGTAGTAGATACGAAATCCTGATTCATCTGGAATATCTGTAAGGGAAAAGGAAAACGTAATTTTATTCTGCGCACATCCGCTCTCAAGATATTGAAGAGAAAAATCATATTTCATATACGTTCAAAATGCTCACACTCATGAAATTATTAGACCAAAAAGCAAGAAAACGTGTTAGTAAAATCATGCAATGCATTGATTATAATACGCTTTCCAACATATCAGAAATCATTACTCAAGTTATCACTCAAGTTATGAAGATAATGGCTGTGGAATAAATCTCAGTCCTGTGCCCTGATCCCATTTCCATTATATTCAACAAAACCGGTTCAGCATACCTCCGAAATAACATGATAACGTTTTGTCACAATGGAAGCATTTTTACGTAAGTTATGATGCATAAGGGCTATGGAATAGATCCCGCTCCTGTGTCCTAACCTTTAACCCCATTTCGCCCATTTTCAACAGGATTCGTCTCCAGGCTGGCCCCTACGACATACTAACATTTTATCTAAATCGAAGAATGTTTACGTAAGTTAAGACGAATAATGGCAATGGACGTGATTCCACTCTTATGTCCTGACCTTTGACCCCATTTCGTTCGCTTTCAATAGGGTTCCTTCCCAGGAGTTCCCCATCTACATACTAAAATTTCATCGAAATCGAACGACTTTTACTCGAGTTATCGTGCGGACGGACATGAACACACAACGCGTGACGTATTGAGGCAGATGGAAATCGCGACCATGTGCTCGAAAGAGTGTGACATCATAAAACTTTAATAGGACCCACACCCAAAGCGTGACGTAATGAGACAGATGGCGTGACGCACGCGAGCATTTGAATCGCGAGATTGTGACGTCATAAGATTTCTAAGCATGGATAACATTAATAGGACGCCATGACACTAAAACGTGGTAATTCGGGGTGGTTATTTAACGCACTAAACGAATTTTCCTAAAGTCGAGATCAAACTAAATTGATTTCTAGTACCAGAAAACGGTAGGTGAACGACTTTTATCAAAATCCTTAGAGCCGTTTTCAAAATAAAATTTACATACATACAAGAATTGCTCCTTTAATAGTATAGGATAAGGGCGATGGAATGGATCCCTATCCTATGTCCTGACCTTTGATACCATTTCGTCCATTTTCAATAGGGTTGGTCCCCAGGTGGTCCCCTACCACATATTAAAATTTCGTCGCAATCGAACCATTTTTACGTACGTTAGGACGCATAAAGGCAATGGAATACATCCCGCTCCTATGTCCTGACCTTTGACCCCATTTCACCCATTTTCAAAAGGGTTCATTCCCAGATGGTCCCTTTCAATATAATAAAATTCCATCGACATCGAACCATATTTGCGCAAGTTATGGCGCAACAGAGCGATGGAATGGATCCCGCTCCTATGCCGTGACTTTTGACCCCATTTTGCCTATTTTCAATAGAGTTCGTGCCCAGATGGTCCCCTAACACCCACTAAAATTTCATCGAAATAGAACCATTTTTACGCGAGTTATCCTGCCGACAGACAGACGGAAAAGCTTAAGCATATACGCTTCTTCAACCTACGGTTGGAAAGCGTAAAAAAGCAATTAAAGTGCAGTGATCCTGAAATGCAACGCACAACACCTCCGGTCGTCATAACACATTCCCAGAACTCACAGTAAGCTGCTTGCATGTATATATCAATAAGCAACTTGTTTCCTAGCAGCAAGTATTCAATCCAATGGTAGTATAGTGAATCGCATACACCGATGATCCTTTCCATTATGACCACCCCAGCCTAAAGAAATCAGCGCGCCTGGAGACCAAACGGTGGCGCAGGTGAAGTTCACCCAACAGTATATACCGGGTGATCCAAAAGTCTTGCTTATTTTGAAAACGTAATAACTTGCGGAGTTTTGAGGGTAGAGCAACGCTGTTTGCGTAGAAATTATCAGAATGACATCGGGTTTTTTTATGAAATCACATACATTTTTACTCATTTTATTTACATTTTTCATCGCCAGATGGCGCAGCAACCACAGGTTGGAAGATTCGAGAAAAATAGACACCTGATTGTACCAGGTTAGACACCTCATTGAACCAGGTGTTCAATGTGATGACCGTCCTGTTCCAGCACTGCCTGCAGACGAGAGAAAACATCATGGACGGCATTGAAGAGCATGTCCGGTGGTTTAGCTGCCTCATGGTGTCGAATGGCATCTTTCAGCATGGCCAATGAAGTGGGGCGACATCTGTACACTTGTGATTTTAGGTAACCGCAGAGCCAGAAATCGCAGGGTGTCAGGTCTCGTGACCGAGGAGCCCAGGCCTTCGGAAAGTGTCGGCTCGACACACGATTTGCGCCAAACGTCTCTTGCAGCAGTTGCTTAACGGAACGTGTGATGCGGGGTGGTGCTCCATCCTGCATAAATGTACACAGATGCACTGCATCCCGCTCTTGCAAGATAGGGATAACGTACGTTCGTAACATGTTCGCATAACGAGCGCCTGTCACTGAAACGGTTTCGAAGGAGGTGCCGAGGACGTCTTAAACAAAAGGACGAACTGTCACTTTCGGCAGATGAAGTGGCATTTCAACGGCTGCTCGGGGATGTTCCGCGGCACAGATGCGGTAGTTGAGCATGTTTACCGTTCCATTTAAGGAAAAGTGTGCCTCATCAGTCCATAAAACGTTCATCACCCAGTTCTCGTCGACATCCATTTGTCGAAAAATCCACGCTGCGGACTCCTGACGCTGCACGTAATCGCCAGCTTGCAGTTCGTGATGCCGTTGCAGTTTGTACGGGTACCTGTGCAGAATCCGTCGCAGTGTTCGCCATACAGTTCCATGTGGAATGCCTGTTTGCCGAGAAACATGGCGAGCACTGGAGTCGCCATGTGCGGATGACATTGCAATCACATACATTTCCTGAGTAATCATCTCTGCTGCAGCAACACGAGTTCGTGGGCGTGCTGCCAAAGATGCCGTTTCTTCGAATTTTTTCACCATTCTCCGCAGCGCAGCACTTTCCATCTGTCCTTTCCCACTGCGACCACCTTTCAGTGACCGATAGGCTCTCAACGCCGCACTCGCACATTCAGCGTCGCAATAGAACAATTTCACCAAGAGCGCTTTGTCCGGTAATGACAGCATACCGACCTCTGTGACTTGTGGTTGCTCAGTATTTGTCATTTTCTAGTAGGACTTCCGTCCACAGTGAGCAGAGTTTAGGTCCCAGCCACCTACAGCGAGATTGCCTTTTGAACAGGACACAGAAACGGAAGGAATGAGAGCAAGTCTAGCGACTTTGACAGAACAGTTTGCAGTGAAATTAGAGTAAAGTAGATTCACCGTACAAGTACGATGTTGCACATAGAGGGGTGAGGGAATTTCAGGGGGGGGGGGCATAGGAAAGGATACGCATTTAACCAGTGGGCCCATCCTAGGCGTCGTCACTTAACGTGCTCGTCCGGTGCACGGCAGATGTTCAGCGATTGTTAGTAAATCACACCATCTCTGAAAGAACAGCCCAGGATCGAACCTGAGGACCATGCATCGATAGTCTGACTCGCTAACCACTAAGCCATCCGTGGCTGTGACTTGTGGTTGCCTCCCAGTTGCTGCTTTCATACCCACTATCCCAGATCTGTTTGCATATGGCGCCATCTAGCGATGAAAAATGTAAGTAAAATGAGTAAGAATTTATGTGATTTCATAAAAAAACCGATATCATTTCTACGCAAACCGCGTTGCCCTACTCTCAAAACTCCGCGAGTTATTACGTTTTCAAAATGTGCCAGACTTTCGGATCACCCGGTATACAACTCAAGGACCGGCTTTCCGTTAGTAGAGTGTTCGAAGTCTACATGCGAAAAGCTGCCGATTTGTTGGAGTTTGATAAAGTACAAAGTGGGATTGCACGGCGCCTCGGAACTACAATCTCGGAAACGGGGTGACTTGTGGGTTGTTCACGTGCCGCTGCAGTGGATACGCACCGCGAAAGTAGTGCACAGATCGCCAAACAACGAATCAAATCACCCGCAGCTACAACAGTGACAATCAGGGCAATGTGTCGCAGAACACAGTTCGTCGCAGCCTTCTGCGCATGGGTGTGCGTAGTCGAAGACTCAGCCTGATCCCTGTGCTCACTGCGCGTCATCGGCAACAACGCTTGAAATAGGCCTAAGATCATCAAGATTGGACTGAAGATGATTGGAAGAAAGTGGCCTGGTGTGACGAATCAAGTGGATCACGTAGACGACCGGGCGCGAATATGCCGATTACCAACGGGGGCTATGGCACGTGCATGCACTGTTGGGCGTAAAACGGCCGGCGTCGGCTGTCTTATGCTGTGGGAGATGTTATCTTGGGACACTTTAGGCTCTATTATCCCAATAGCACAATCCCTGACATCTCTTAGGTATCTGAACATCATTGCGGACCAAGTTCACCCCTTCATAGCAACTCACTTCCCTGCTGTTGATGGTCATAACCAACAGAATAATGCGCCACGCTGCACTTGTCAAAATCGTCAAGGAGTGGTTCGAGGAACTTGCTGATGACTTTCTGTTAATGTCCTGGCCTCGAAATTCACCTGACATGAACCCAATCGAACATTTGTGGTGCGACTTGGAAAAGCGGGTTCGCGATAAATCATCACCACCCCTAAATCTACGGGAACTGGGTTACTTGCTGTTGATATTATGATACCAGATACCCGAGGATACCTATAGCCATCTCATCGAATTTATGCCTCGCCGAGAAACCGCTGTTTTGTGGGCTAAAGGAGGTCCTTCAGCTCATTAGGTAGGTGGTCATAATGTAATAGCTCATCGGTGTATGTAATCCACTGTTGCCACCATTGGACTGAATGCTGTGGATAATCACGTTGTATCTGTGGATTTGACCTGTCAGTGAGAGAAGGAATAAAAACGGTGGATTTGGTACATAAGTCTCTTCTCTCTCATGCTGATTCGTTTCTCTTGTGTTAGCAGTTAATTAACTATCAAATAGTTTTAATGCATGTGCTATAAAGTCACCGAAACTAAATTAAGCTGAAAAAAAACCGTACAACTATGTAAAGTTTAAAAAATACAATAAACAAATCCCCAAAATGTTATTTAAAGAGAAAAAAATATAAAGATTCTACGTCCCTTAGTAGCCCCAACTTCTTTCCCTAATTCATATGCCCGCTTATGGTGCAGTGTGGTTGTATTTTTTTTTCTTTTCTTGATTGGAGGTTTAACGACCACCATGAGCAACTCAATGGGCTATAAGCAGTCGCCCGTCCCTAATTTAGGGTCACTGGTTCCAGGGAAGGGAGAGAGACCCAGTGCCGTAAGACTAACACAACATCCATGCCTCACCGGGATACGAACCCGGACCCCTTTCGGACGAATGATCAGAGGCCATCGCTTAGACCATTGCGCCACCGGGGGACGGCTGTGGTTGGTTGCGTGATCAAGTAAATTGTCCAACATATTTAAAAGAAAAATTCGAAATATATAATTCCTTTGGAAACAATTGGAAACAGCATCCCATATACTTACTGTCATAATGAAATGGATTTTCGTAGTGTATTTCCATCTTGTAATACTTGGTAGTTTTTGCAGGCAAGGGAAATCCAACATTGTCAGGAAGAATCAGGCCCTGAAATGCAATAGGACACTTTATATTAGCCTTTAATGATAACAGTTTTATCAGAAATATTGTAATGTATACTCTAGTTTAACTTACCTGTTTTGTTTCTGTGACAATTTAAATTTTGGTTCGTTCTCTCTAAGTAGTTTTTAACTTAATGCTACATTTTCTCTTCCGACTGAATGTCTTTTGGCAACGAAAAATGATGTCGGACTTTGAATGACGTATGTAAAATTATGATATAAGAAGGATGTTTCCAATGTATGTTCGCTGCATGACTTGCTTACGAGCAGGTAGGTTATGTTACGGGCCTTGAAGTTGTTTACCGTTAGATTATGTTTCGGTAGATATACTATACTTGCTAACTCACGTTTGTTAATGCTAACTCACGTTTGTTAAATTCAAGTTCCAGTTAGATATTGTTATGAGATAGTCGATGATGTACAGTCACGGACAATGAAATTTGCGCACCTAGAAGAAAACATGCTACAACCGCGAAACTTTGCTTATAGCTAGAGTGCATGCTGGTATGCAAATGATCCACGCTTGGTGCGATTGGGCATGACCGCACACCCTGTGAAGGCGCTGCAAGCACGAACCGGCAGCCTTACAAACCGGCGTGTAGTCGATGCCCCACGAAAGCGAAAAGCACCAGCCAACGCAAGCAAGTGTACAGAGTGACAAAAATTCCGGGTAGACGCCGGAGACGTCGATTTACGCAACTTACGGACTTTGAGAGATGCCTGATCATAGGGCTGAAAACTGAAGGGTGGTTGGCGCTCCTTATGGCCAGCCACGCGGATCGTTCTGACCATACCGTCCATCTGTGTTGGGAGAAGTGGACGCGTGACGGCACTGCCACATGGTAGAGCGTGTCCGGATGGACCAGGAGGACCACTGGTAGACAGCATCGACGGATCGTGCGCCAGGAACGAACGGATCCCACGGGGACACGGTCCACTATACAGGCGGCTCCTGTGCCCACGAACCATTTCCTGACGCTTAGCGGAAGTGAATCTGCGATCTCAGCGCCCCTTACGTGTGCTGCCATTAACACCGGAACATCGCCGGCTCCGTGTGCTGTGGTGCCAGGCCAGAGCAACGTGGAACGCCACAGACTGGAGACGTGTGGTGTTTAGCGATGAGTGTCGCTTCGTTTTGGGGACAGATGATCATTGTGTCCGTGTGTGAAGGTCCCTAGGTCAACGGCACAATCCCAGATTTGCTATCGAACGCCACACCTCGCCCTCTGCAGGCATTATGGCTGGGGAGCTATTGCTTACGATAGTCGATCAGCTGTAGTTGTGGTACGTTGATCATTGAAAGGCCAGCGGTATGTGGATGAGATCCTACGGCCCCATGTGCTCTCATTCCTGGCCGGGATTCCAGGTGCACTATACCATCACGATAGTGCCCGCCCGCACACGGCTTGGGTTGCCCAGGACTGGCTACGTAATGTCCAGACACTTCCAAGGCCTGCCGCTCCCCAGACATGTCCCCTATTGAACATGTGTGGGACCAGTTGAAACGCCGGCTGCCGCCGTGCCACACTATCCGAGTTTTGGAGCACACCGTCCATTACTTATGGGTCAGTCTGCCGCCGGACAACATCAGGCGTCGGTTCGGCTCCATGCCGGACCGTATTGCAGCATGTATCGCCGCACGAAGCTATGCGACGCGCTATTAAAGATGACCGGACTGCGTGCCACAGATCCCTCTGTAATTGTCCTGCAGCTTTGTTTTTGCCATCATGTGTATCATTCATCTGTACTATTACGTCCATAAAATTTCACTTCAATCCGATGCTTCTTTTTTGGTGCGCAAATTTCATTGTCCGTTAGTGTATGTTTAATGTCTGATGTTGTTCTAACGTGATTGCAGCGAGTATATTGAAATATTATTGATGATGTAACGTTCGTTGTCAGCGTAACGTAGATGTTACATTATATTATTGTGTGTTATGAGGTGTCGTTTGCTCTGCTACTATAGTAATAGTTAAAGTGACTTCTCATGTGTTGACGTAAATAAAAGGTTAAAACTGTAACAGCTCTCACTTGAAGATTTCTTCACTTGATATTGCTCTGGTCAGTTAAGGACATTAATTGTTTTGCTATCCATGGTTTCAGTTAAGGCCCGTGATGGTTTAGCTATCCCGAGTTTCAGATAAATACACAAATTGTTTAGCTAACCAGAGTTTCAGTCAATGACATTAATTGTTTAGCTTGATATTGTTCTGTTTAGTTAAGCACATTAATTATTTTGCAATCCAGGGTTTCAGTTAAGGACATTAATTGTTTAGCTATCCAGGGTTTCAGTTAAAGCACATGATGGTTTAGCTATCCCGAGTTCCAGATAGATACACAAATTGTTTAGCTAACCAGAGTTTCAGTCAATGACATTAATTGTTTAGCTTCATATTGTTCTGTTTAGTTAAGCACATTAATTATTTTGCAATCCAGGGTTTCAGTTAAGGACATTAATTGTTTAGCTATCCAGGGTTTCAGTTAAGGCATTGATGGTGTAGCTATCCCGAGTTTCAGTTAAGTTCACAAATTGTTTAGCTAACTAGAGTTTCAGTTAATGACATTAATTGCTTAGCTTCCCAGGATCTCAGTTGAGGACATTAATTGTTTTGCTATCCAAGGTCTCAATTAAGAACATAATTATTTTAACTATTCAACGTTTCAGTTAAGGAAATTAATTGTTTAGCTATCCAGGGTTTCAGTTAAAGACATTAATTGCCTGGCTATCCAGTGTTTCAGTTAAAGGCATTAATTGTTTAGTTATCCAGGGTTTCAGTTACGGACAATAATTGTTTAGCTATCCAGTGGTTCAGTTAAGGACATAAATTGTTTAACTATTCAGGGTTTAAGTTAAGCACATTGTTCAGTTATCCAGGGTTTCAGTTAAGGACATTACTGGTTTACTTATCCCGAGTTTCAGTTAAGTACACAAATTATTTAGCTAACTAGTGTTTCAGTTAATGACATTAATTGTTTAGCTTTTCATGGTCTCAGTTGAGGACATTAACTGTTTAGCTATCCAGGGTTTCAGTTAAAAACATTAATTGCCTGGCTATCCAGGGTTTCAGTTAAGGCCATTAATTGTTTAGCCATCCAGCTTTTCAGTTAACGACATTAATTGTTGAGCTATCGATGATTTCAATTAAAACGAATCAAGCTTCATGTGACGCTTAAGTTGAACTGACATTTTCACATATATTTTGACCTAAGAACATTACAATGCACACCGAGTGATCACTGAATTATGACCACCCCTATCAAAAGTGAAGGCGGCCCGTTTACAAAGCGATTTCCTAGAGGGCAGAATTAGTCAGCCGACATAGCATATATTATAAGGTATGAGTAGAACAGTAGGTAGCAAAATTCAAAGCGCGATAGGTAAAAGGAAGAATTTATCGGACTTCGAGAAATGACAGATTGTGGGAGCTCAAAGAGCGGGTGCCTCGATTTCCTAAACGGCTGAACTGGTGGGTTGTTCGCGAGCCTCCGCGATTAAAGTGTATCAGGACTGGAGTAAAAATGGAACAACGACCCGGAGAAGAGACTCCACAGAACATCGAAAGGTTGATGTGAAAGGTGTGCCCCGGATTCTACAACTGGTACAGGCCAACAGAAGCACCGCTGTTTAACAGTCGACTGACTACCCAATACACCAGAAGTCAACCCGGAAGAGTATTTGTCATGACCATCATTCTCTTGCTCGCACATATGGGCTATAACAGAAGACGATCCCGACGACATTATCTCCTAACCACTGTTCATTGGCGCAAAAGTCTCGCCCGGTGCAAAGATCATGCAAGTTCGACGTCGGATGACTGGAAAAAGTGTGCTGATCTTACGAGTCACATTTTTTACTCCACTCGGTGGATGATTGTGTACTGAGGGCTAAAAGAGTGTCTACGAAGTATTAGGTAGGTGGTCAAAATTGAATGATCACTCAGTGTATGTTGAATCGATGCCATGTCGGATAGCTGCTGTACTGAGAGCGAAAGGAGGATCTACGAAGTATTAGGTAGGTGGTCATAATTCAGCGATCACTGAGTGTATGTTGAATCGATGCCACGTCAGATAGCTGCTGTACTGAGGGCGAAAGGTGTACTAATGAAGTATTAGGTAGGTGGTCATAATTGAATGATCACTCATTGTATGTTGAATCGAGGCCATGTCGCATAGCTGCTGCACTGAGGGCGAAAGGAGGACATACAAAGTATTAAGTATGTGGTCATAATTCAGCGATCACTCAGTGTATGTTGAATCGATGCCACGTCACATAGCTTCTGCACTGAGGGCGAAAGGTGGATTACTGAAGTATTAGGTAGGTGGTCATAATTCAGTAATCACTCAGTGTATGTTGAATCGATGCAACGTCACATAGCTGCTGCACTGAGGGCGAAAGGTGGATTACTGAAGTATTAGGTAGGTGGTCATAATTCAGTAATCACTCAGTGTATGTTGAATCGATGCAACGTCAGTTAGCTACTGTACTGAGGGCGAAGAGAGGACTAATGAAGTATTAGGAAGGTGGTCATAATTCAGTGATCACTCAGTGTATGTTGAATCGATGCCACGTCACATAGCTGCTGTACTGAGGGCGAAAGGTGGATTACTGAAGTATTAGGTAGGTGGTCATAATTCAGCGATCACTCAGTGTATGTTGAATCGATGCCACGTCACATAGCTGCTGTACTGAGGGCGAAAGGTGGATTACTGAAGTATTAGGTAGGTGGTCATAATTCAGTGATCACTCAGTGTATGTTGAATCGATGCCACGTCACATAGCTGCTGTACTGAGGGCGAAAGGTGGATTACTGAAGTATTAGGTAGGTGGTCATAATTCAGCGATCACTCAGTGTATGTTGAATCGAAGGCACGTCACATAGCTGCTGTACTGAGGGCGAAAGGAGGACTAATGAAGTATTAGGAAGGTGGTCATAATTCAGTGATCACTCAGTGTATGTTGAATCGATGCCACGTCACATAGCTGCTGTACTGAGGGCGAAAGGTGGATTACTGAAGTATTAGGTAGGTGGTCATAATTCAGCGATCACTCAGTGTATGTTGAATCGATGCCACGTCACATAGCTGCTGTACTGAGGGCGAAAGGTGGATTACTGAAGTATTAGGTAGGTGGTCATAATTCAGTGATCACTCAGTGTATGTTGAATCGATGCCACGTCACATAGCTGCTGTACTGAGGGCGAAAGGTGGATTACTGAAGTATTAGGTAGGTGGTCATAATTCAGCGATCACTCAGTGTATGTTGAATCGATGGTACGTCACATAGCTGCTGTACTGAGGGCGAAAGGAGGACTAATGAAGTATTATGTAGGTGGTCATAATTCAGTGATCACTCAGTGTATGTTGAATCAATGGCACGTCACATAGCTGTTGTACTGAGGGCGAAAGGAGGACTAATGAAGTATTATGTAGGTGGTCATAATTCAGTAATCACTCAGTGTATGTTGAATCGATAGCACGTCACATAGCTACCGTACTGAGGGAGAAAGGAGGACTAATGAAGTATTAGGTAGGTGGTCATAATTGAATGATCACTCAGTGTATGTTGAATCGATGGCACGTCACATACCTGCTGTACTGAGGGCGAAAAGTGGATTACTGAAGTATTAGGTAGGTGGTCATAATTCAGTAATCACTCAGTGTATGCTGAATCGATACCACGTCAGTTAGCTGCTGTACTGAGGGTGAAAGGAGGACTAATGAAGTATTAGGTAGGTGGTCATAATTGAATGATCACTCAGTGTATGTTGAATCGATGGCACGTCACATACCTGCTGTACTGAGGGCGAAAAGTGGATTACTGAAGTATTAGGTAGGTGGTCATAATTCAGTAATCACTCAGTGTATGTTGAATCGATGCTACGTCACATAGCTACCGTACTGAGGGAGAAAGGAGGACTAATGAAGTATTAGGTAGGTGGTCATAATTGAATGATCACTCAGTGTATGTTGAATCGATGGCACGTCACATACCTGCTGTACTGAGGGCGAAAAGTGGATTACTGAAGTATTAGGTAGGTGGTCATAATTCAGTAATCACTCAGTGTATGCTGAATCGATACCACGTCAGTTAGCTGCTGTACTGAGGGTGAAAGGAGGACTAATGAAGTATTAGGTAGGTGGTCATAATTGAATGATCACTCAGTGTATGTTGAATCGATGGCACGTCACATACCTGCTGTACTGAGGGCGAAAAGTGGATTACTGAAGTATTAGGTAGGTGGTCATAATTCAGTAATCACTCAGTGTATGCTGAATCGGTACCACGTCAGTTAGCTACTGTACTGAGGGTGAAAGAAAAACTAATGAAGTGTTAGGTAGGTGGTCATAATTCAGTGATCACTCAGTGTATGTTGAATCGATGCTACGTCAGATAGCTACCGTACTGAGGGAGAAAGGAGGACTAATGAAGTATTAGGTAGGTGGTCATAATTGAATGATCACTCAGTGTATGTTGAATCGATGGCACGTCACATACCTGCTGTACTGAGGGCGAAAAGTGGATTACTGAAGTATTAGGTAGGTGGTCATAATTCAGTAATCACTCAGTGTATGCTGAATCGATACCACGTCAGTTAGCTACTGTACTGAGGGTGAAAGAAAAACTAATGAAGTGTTAGGTAGGTGGTCATAATTCAGTGATCACTCAGTGTATGTTGAATCGATGCCACGTTGGATAGCTGCTGTACTGAGGGCGAAAGGAGTATCTACGAAGTGTTAGATAAGTGGTCATAATTCAGTGATCACTCAGTGTATGTTGAATCGATGCTACGTCACATAGCTACCGTACTGAGGGAGAAAGGAGGACTAATGAAGTATTAGGTAGGTGGTCATAATTGAATGATCCCTCAGTGTATGTTGAATCGATGGCACGTCACATACCTGCTGTACTGAGGGCGAAAAGTGGATTACTGAAGTATTAGGTAGGTGGTCATAATTCAGTAATCACTCAGTGTATGCTGAATCGATACCACGTCAGTTAGCTACTGTACTGAGGGTGAAAGAAAAACTAATGAAGTGTTAGGTAGGTGGTCATAATTCAGTGATCACTCAGTGTATGTTGAATCGATGCCACGTTGGATAGCTGCTGTACTGAGGGCGAAAGGAGTATCTACGAAGTGTTAGATAAGTGGTCATAATTCAGTGATCACTCAGTGTATGTTAAATCGATGCTACGTCACATAGCTACCGTACTGAGGGAGAAAGGAGGACTAATGAAGTATTAGGAAGGTGGTCATAATTCAGTAATCACTCAGTGTATGTTGAATCGATAGCACGTCACATAGCTGCTGTACTGAGGGCGAAAGGTGGATTACTGAAGTATTAGGTAGGTGGTCATAATTCAGTAATCACTCAGTGTATGTTGAATCGATAGCACGTCACATAGCTGCTGTACTGAGGGCGAAAGGAGGACTAATGAAGTATTAGGAAGGTGGTCATAATTCAGTGATCACTCAGTGTATGTTGAATCGATGCTACGTCACATAGCTACCGTACTGAGAGAGAAAGGAGGACTAATGAAGTATTAGGTAGGTGGTCATAATTCAACGATCACTCAGTGTATGTTGAATCGATGCCACGTCACATAGCTGCTGTACTGAGGGCGAAAGGTGGATTACTGAAGTATTAGGTAGGTGGTCATAATTCAGTAATCACTCAGTGTATGTTGAATCGATAGCACGCCACATAGCTGCTGTACTGAGGGCGAAAGGAGGACTAATGAAGTATTAGGAAGGTGGTCATAATTCAGTGATCACTCAGTGTATGTTGAATCGATGCTACGTCACATAGCTACCGTACTGAGGGAGAAAGGAGGACTAATGAAGTATTAGGTAGGTGGTCATAATTCAACGATCACTCAGGGTATGTTGAATCGATGCCACGTCACATAGCTGCTGTACTGAGGACGAAAGGTGGATTACTGAAGTATTAGGTAGGTGGTCATAATTCAGTAATCACTCAGTGTATGTTGAATCGATAGCACGTCACATAGCTGCTGTACTGAGGGCGAAAGGAGGACTAATGAAGTATTAGGAAAGTGGTCATAATTCAGTGATCACTCAGTGTATGTTGAATCGATGCTACGTCACATAGCTACCGTACTGAGGGAGAAAGGAGGACTAATGAAGTATTAGGTAGGTGGTCATAATTGAATGATCACTCAGTGTATGTTGAATCGATGGCACGTCACATAGCTGCTGTACTGAGGGCAAAAGGTGGATTACTGAAGTATTAGGTAGGTGGTCATAATTCAGTAGTCACTCAGTGTATGCTGAATCGATACCACGTCAGTTAGCTGCTGTACTGAGGGTGAAAGGAGGACTAATGAAGTGTTAGGTAGGTGGTCATAATTCAGTGATCACTCAGTGTATGTTGAATCGATGCCACGTTGGATAGCTGCTGTACTGAGGGCGAAAGGAGTATCTACGAAGTGTTAGATAAGTGGTCATAATTCAATGATCGCTCAGTGTATGTTAAATCGATGCCACGTCTGATATCTGCTGTACTGAGGGCGAAAGGAGGATCTACGAAGTATTAGGTAGGTGAGCTATTAGTTTCTGCTGTATCTGTGTGGCTAGATACAGCAGAAAGTAATATCTATCTACCTAATCCATCGTCTCTAGTGTAGAACATACGTTGAAACCACACATCAATATTTTTTATTAGCACTTTCTCCTCCCTAAGTTGGGTTCTACTGCGAGCATTAATAATTGAATACTCTTTTACCTGTTTTCCCCTAATGTTCCTCTTATCAACCTAATGTCAACAATAATCAAACCACTAGATCTGATTTCGCTACCAGCCTTCACTTCTGCAACAACGTATTTTTGTTAAAAATATTTAATCAGCCTAACTGTATGTCTATCGTCTTTCTTTGTGATAATACACTGCTGGCCACCCAAAATGTAACACCAAGAAGGAATCATCCGAATGGCCTGAAATTCACAGCATGCGTCGCCCGCGAGAGAACATGCAAACGATTAGCATTGCAGGGCATATGCAAATAATGTGCGCCCGGCACGCCACCGAGAAGCACTATAAGAAGGATGCACAGAAGGCGCGGTCTAAGTAGTGGAAGTGTGTTGTGCGGCCGGACCTGTGCGTGGGATGCTTCCTGATGCATCGTCGCAGAATACGGCAGTCACTCCAGCACGTTTCGGAGTTCGACAGAGGACGAATAATGGGTTATCGCGACAGCGGTTTATCGTACCGAGACATCGGCGCCAGTGTGGGACTACATCCAGCCACAGTGAGGCGAGTATGGAGTCGGTGGGTGCAGGAAGGACGGACGGACCGACGTGAGCGGTTGCCGCGGCCACGGCACACCACCGAATGAGAGGACCGGCATGTTGCACGGCGGACATTGACGGCTCGCACCGCCACATCACCAACGTTGGCTTAGGAATTAGGGTGTGTTGCGCAACAACCTGTGTCAGCACGTACCGTTCGACGTCGTCTGCAGGAGCGAAGACTTGTCGCACGGCGCCCACTGATCCGATTACCATTGACGTTACACCACCGACGAGTGCGGCGGTAGTGGGCCGTTGAACGCCGCGCCTGGACTACGGAATGGCATGCCATTGTCTTCTCCGACGAATCCCGCTTCTGCCTGCAACACCATGATGGTCGGATCCGCGTGTGGCGGCACCGCGGCGAGAGACTGTATGGCACCTGCACTGTGAATCGCCATACCGGTCCGTCGCCTGGCGTTATGGTTTGGGGCGCAATTGGATATGACACCCGCACCTCTCTGGTACGCATCGTCGGCACACTCAACAGCCACAGCTACATCTCCGACGTTTTGGAGCCTGTTGTCCTCCCTTACCTTCAGGACCTGCCAGCGACCACGTTTCAACAGGACAACGCGCGCCTGCACGTTTCACGTATCGTGCAATAATTCTTCACGGCCAAGCAGGTGTCACTGCGGTCGCTGATCGGCAACCGAATGGCCCGGCACGCACCACCCGCGGCGACGCCAGATGAACTGTGGCAACGTGTGGAAGCAACCTGGACCGACATACCCCAAGCCCACATCCAAAGCCTCTTTTGTTCGATGCCGTGGCGTGTAGCGGCCGCTATTGCCAGCCATGGGGACCACACGAACTATTGATGTCTGCTTATTCCTCAAGTCGCACGGGCCTGTAAGTTCAATCGTTTCATCTTTGTATCTGTTTTTATGTGTCCAGTACATCTGGCTTTGCTATCTCGTGTCCTTCTTGGTGTTGCATTTTGGGTAGCCAGCAGTGTAGTTTTAAAAGTCTATACAGATAACTCTATTACAAAGTATTACACTGCAGTGCCATTGAATTAGAAATACCTGCATAGTAACGCTTTTGGTTAGTTCTTGTCCCAATGATGGCGGCCACACGACGAGGCATGGAATCCAAGATCTTACAAAAATATTCTGTAGGTCTTGCTAGCCAGGCGACATCCAAAGCTATCCATAACTCACTCAGGTTTATAGCAGATGAGACCTGCCATGAACCTGAGCGAGTTATAGCCTGTTGGAAGGTATGCCAAATAAATATTTTCGATGGGTTTAAATCCGAGATTCTAAGTAGCTAGTAAAGCGTTTCAAATTCACTACAATGCTCCCCTGTAACTATTCAGAAACCAGGTGGAATATTATCTTGCTGGAATACGCCATTGCCACTCGGGTTCGTGCTGGTCATGAGTGGGTGTAAATGGTCGACTAAGAAATCCAGATATTTGGGAGCAATCAAAGTCGACTGTACAAGTACCACAGGTTCCAAAGCGTTCCAGATGAAGGCACAGTCCATCACTGAGCCACCACCAGTCTATACTGTTCCAACTTGAAATGAAAGGTCAATGATTTCGTGAGATTGTTGCCAGATCCGTACTCTGCCATTGGCTCGATGAAGTTTTAAATCTGGATTCATCACTCCAGGCTATCCGCTTCGAGTCCCTTGTGGTCCAGTGTACTTTTATCTATGCAAAAAGTACACTGGACCACAGTGACCAACAGAGATGTCTTTTGTCAGTGTACTTTTGTCTTTTTGTCTATCAACTGTACATTCAATAATTTACTTCCAAAAAGTAACTTTACTAACATTGACAGAAACAAGCAAGGTTATTTCACTTTTCAAAGATCGATTTTCCAGTATTGATAACTGGATAAGATACAGTAATTATATTAGATTACACTTTCGAGTTGTTTTCAGATACATGTGCCTCATATTTAAAACGGAATTTGTCAGTTGATCACAGGCAACTGCTACTTAAGGCTAGAACTCGGCACAAATTTAGAATATTTTTAGAGTGAGAGTCCACTTTCAAGAATTGTTTTTTGTTGGATGCAGTTTTTTTCTACATGTATTTTTTTTTCTGTGTGAAACTCTTGTCTGTGTCGACGAGTAAAAGTGTTTAACCAATCAGGGTGAAGATGCGAATCAGAACGGTTAATGAAAATATGAAGATGATATTGATGTAAATATGAAGATTTTTTTATGTTTCCTTCGAAAGTACATGAAAAAAAGTTGAACTTGCTTCAACTGCACTGACAAAGTCATGTGCGTCATGGGAGCTGTTTTTTTTTTGGTTTGATTGGAGGTTTAACGACCACCGTGAGCAACTCAATGGGCTATAAGCAGTCGCCCGTCCCTAATTTTGGGTCACTGGTTCCAGGGAAGGGAGAGAGCCAGTGCCGTAAGACAAACACAACATCCATGCCTCACCGGGATTCGAACCCGGACCCCTTACGGACGAATGAATGATCAGAGGCCAGCGCTTAGACCACTGCGCCACTGGGGCGACCATGGGAGCTGTATTAAGCCGAAGTGCGTGTTTGCTGAGTTGTATTTTATGAAGAATTCAGACAAATTTGTCTACGATAAACGAACTAAAAATTATTTTTTAACTTTAAACAGTGTTTCTTAGTCTGATTAACCTGTTAGTTCTTTAAACTTCGATACCAGAAACTTAATCGATTTTCGAAAAATTAAAGCCACACGAAACTGGCACAATTTACAGTAACTGATTAAAGCTGGGAGAGTGTTAAGTGGCTTAGGAGGGAGGAGAACAAGGGAAGTTCACGAAATGTTATGAACAAAGGTAACATTTCAGAATAATGGCACAGCCTCTTCCAACGAGGCTATTTTAAAGATAGCAATATTTGTTTGGTCGTTATAAGTTAAAGTGTTCAATTTTTTTAATCACACTCATCTCCTTACTCACACATACCTTGAAATCAGAGAAATTTTGAAGTCAGTATACAATGAGAGACCATTTATGCTCGCTGTTCAAAGATAAAGCAAGGATTAAGAATGCGACGACTAAAGCAGATCGTATGACTAGCAGTTCCAATTCTTAAAGAATTTGCGTAATCAAAAGTATACACGCAGCATTCTCTAACTGATCACTTCACTTTATTTATTTGAAGCTGAACAACCACACAGATATATGCGAGCTGGTGCTACAGAATAGATGAGAAAATAAATTTTTCAGCATTTACAACAGCACAGAAAGGACAAGGATTTTATTATTTCCGACCGATGAATTAAGGGGAGACAAAACAAAAGAGCTTTCCGTATGCATTAATTATTATAAGAGTTATTCGGAGCTATAAACGACAACATCATAGGTATATGGGAACCCGTACGACGGAACTGATGGGAAAACCGATTTTTCAGTAGTTATAGGAAGAGGAACTACAAAGGATCAAGTGGGACATCGTCGGGCTAAGTGAGGTAAGGAGAAAAGGAAAAGATCTCATTGAACTGAAAAGTGGACATCTCTTCTATTATCGTGGGACAGATACTGGCAGAACTAGTGGTGTTGGATTTATAATAAACAAGAAACTGAAGGATAAAGTGGTAGAAGTTGAAAGTTCCTCTGACAGAGCTGCACGACTCGTTATCCAACTATCGAGAAGATACCAGGCTCAGATTATTCAAACTTATGCACCCACCACAAGTCATCCTGAAGAAGAAATTGAAGAATTTTATGAGGAAATTCGTCATCTAAATAATAAAGGTAAGCAGCACTTAAAGATAATTATGGGAGATTTCAATGCAAAAATAGGGCAACGGCAACAGAATGAAACTTCAGTAGGTAAATTCGGTCACGGCAACAGAAACCAGCGTGGAAATACTCTCGTTGAGTTTGCAGAGGCAGAAGGATTTTTCATCTTGAACTCCTTTTTCAAGAAAAAGCCACACAGGAAATGGACATGGAGACATCCAATTGGGACGACAAGTGAAATTGATTTCATTATGTGTAACAAAAAATTCGTCATCGAAGACTGCAGTGTGCTGAACAAGTTCAACACAGGTAGTGACCATAGATTGGTGAGATGTAAGATGCACCTCAACACTAAACTGGAACGTGGCAAGCTCATAAGACAAACAAAATGTATTGACATAACCAACCTTAAAAAACACCATAATGCTTTCAAGTTGGAACTGAAGAACAGATTCTCTGCTTTAGAAGGCCTAACATCGGAAGAAGTGGATATTTCGGAAGTTAACAGAAAAGTAACCAAAGCTCTAATGGAAACAGCAACAAAATTAGCTGGGTCTAAGAACAAGTTGCATGTGAACAAATTATCAGGAAAAACCAAAATGTTGATGCAAAAAAGAAGAGAGATGAGGACAACTAAAGAAGATGTGACTTCCAAAGTGGAATATATAGAGCTATGCAAGACAACACGAAAAAGTATCACTGAAGACGTAAGGAAATTCAACTGTGAGCTAGTGAGGAAAGCAATTGAAAACAACCAAAGCCTTAAGATAGCAAAGGGACATCTCAGTAAGGGAAGAAAACAGATTATGGCTCTGAGAAAAGAAGATGGTTCTATAACAAGAAATAGAGGCGAAATTTTGACAAGAGTGAAAGATTTCTATTCCAAATTATATGAAAGGGATGATACATGTACTCCAGACATCATGAAAGGTACCAGAGTTCTTCCAGTCCTCCCAGCAGAAGTTGCTCATGCAATCAAGAACATGAAGCGGGGGAAAGCTCCAGGAGAAGATGGAATTACTATAGACATCATACAAGAAGCAAGTGGAGAAATTGAAACAGTACTCGCCCAAATTTTCACTCGATGCCTTAATGAAGGGAAGATTCCTGAGGATTGGAACAATGCTACAATGATCCTGCTACATAAAAAAGGTGACATTGAGGATCTCAGGAACTACAGACCTATCAGTGGTTTATAAAATCTTCACTAAAGTTCTTTCACACCGCTTGAAGGTAACACTGGACATGGCTCAACCGAGAGAACAAGCTGGATTCAGGAGTGGCTACAGCACAATAGATCATATCCACGTACTGAGAGAACTAATTGAAAGAGCGAGGGAATATGAACTTCCATTGTGCATGGCTTTTATCGATTATGAAAAAGCCTTTGATTCGGTGAAACCATCAGCAGTTACCACGGCTCTGAAATCCTGCGGTATTGAAGATGCATACATTAATATTATTAATAACATCTATGAAAATGCAAGTGCAAAGATTCGGCTGTTTGAAAATACAACACACATAAAAATTGGAAAATGAGTGAGACAAGGTGACACCATATCTCCGAAGCTCTTTAATGCCACATTGGAAAATGTCTTTCAATCACTGAACTGGGAAAACAAAGGGATAAAGATTAATGGAGATTATCTAACCCACCTTCGTTTTGCTGATGACGTAGTCATTTTTGCAACTACCCCATCAGAGCTGCAGAGTATGATCCAGGAACTTGCTGACAAGAGTAAAGAAGTGGGATTAAAAATGAACTTTCAGAAGACAAAAGTGATGTTCAATGCTTTTACAAGAAATGAAGATTTATCGATTGATGGAGAAAAACTGGAGATAACAGATACGTATGTTTATCTTGGACAGCAGATATCAAGTGAGGGTCACATTGATGAAGAAATTAATCGGCGTACAAAACTTGCCTGGAGAGCTTTTGGAAGAAACAGCATAATTTTCAAGAGCAATATGCCATTATGTCTTAAAAGAAAAGTGTTTGATCAATGCATCCTTCCAGTGCTTACGTATGGTGCAGAGACGTGGACCTTAACTAAAAGAGACATACAAAGGCTGCAGACAACTCAAAGCAGCATGGAGAGGTGCATGCTTGGTATAACCAGGAGAGATAAGAAGAGGAACTCGTGGATCCGAAAAATGACGAGAGTGGAAGACATCATGATCAGAGTTAAATCCCTGAAATGGCAATGGGCTGGACATACTGCCAGAAGGACAGACCATAGATGGACAGCCGAAATTTTAGATTGGATTCCAAGGGACAGGAAAAGACCCAGAAAAAGACCACATGGGAGATGGGTGGATGAAATTCGTAAATATGCGGGAGTGACATGGAGGAGACTGGCACAAGACAGACCGTTGTGGAGGAAACTTGGGGAGACCTTCGTCCAGCAGTGGATTGATAATGGTTGACAATGATGATGATGATGATGATGATAGCAGCAACGAATTGATATCTGCTTTTATGCTTTTCGACCGTTGATATGAACTAGGGAGATACAAGCCACAGCCTTGCCTTACGCATTATTTAAAATAAAATTGCCAATGCAATTTTTTCAGCACGATGCTAATTGAATAGGAAAAGATATTTTTAGGACACTTCTAGTAAATTTCTAAAATAATTTAAATAAGGATTATTGATTAAGACACTTGTGCGGCCGGACCTGTGCGTGGGATGCTTCCTGATGCATCGTCGCAGAATACGGCAGTCACTCCAGCACGTTTCGGAGTTCGACAGAGGACGAATAATGGGTTATCGCGACAGCGGTTTATCGTACCGAGACATCGGCGCCCGTTTGGGACTACATCCAGCCACAGTGAGGCGAGTATGGAGTCGGTGGGTGCAGGACGGACGGACGGAATTTAATTAGGACACTTCTGTTAAATTTATAAAATAATTTAAGTAGGGACTATTTAATTATTTAATTAACACACTTCTAGTAAATTTCTAAAATAACTTTATTAAGGATTACTTAATTAAGCAATTTAATTAAGTGCTATTTAATTGATTAATTAGGACACTTCTAGTAAAGTTCTATAATAATTTTATTAAGGACTATTTAAATAAACAATTTAATTAGGGCTTTTTAATTATTTAATTAGGACACTTCTAGTAAATTTCTAAAATAACTTAATTAAGGACTATTTAATTAAATAATTTAATCAAGACACTTTCTAGTAAATTTCTGAAATAATTTAAGTAAAGACTATTTAATTAAATAATTTAATTAATACACTTCTAGTAATTTTCTAAAATAATTTAATTAAAGACTATTTAATTATTTAATTAAATAATTTAATTAGGACACTTCTAATAAATTTCTAAAATAATTTAAGTGAAGACTATTTAATTATTTAATTAGGACACTTCTAATAAATTTCAAAAATAATTTTTTTAAGGACTATTTAATTAAAAATATAATTAGGACTATTTAATTAAGACACTTCGAGTAAATTTCTAAAATAATTCAATTAAGGACGCTTTAATTATTTAATTAAATAATTTAATTAAGACACTTCTAGTAAATTTCTGAAATAATTTAATTAAGACACTTCAAGTAAATTTCTAAAATAATTTAATTAAGACATTTCTAATAAATTTCTAAAATAATTTAAATAAAAACTATTTAATTACTTAATTAAATAATTTAATCAAGACACTTCTACTAAATTTCTAAAATAATTTAAAGTCTATTTAATGAAATAATTTAAAAACGACAGTTCTAGTTCTAAAATAGTTTAATGAAATACTATTTAATTAGATAATTTAATTAAGACACTTCTAGTAAATTTCTAAAATAATTTTATTGAGGATTATTTAATGAAATAATTTAATTAAGACACTTCTAGAAAATTTCTAAAATAATTTAATTAATACACTTCTAGTAAATTTCTAAAATAATTTAATTAAGACATTTCTAGTAAATTTCTAAAATAATTTAATTAAAGACTATTTTATTATTTAATTAAATAATTTAATTAAGACATTTCCAGTAAATTTCTGATTTTTTTAAATTTAGGACTATTTAATTAAATAATTTAATTAAGATACTTAATTTTAGTAAATTTCTGAAATAATTTAATTAAATACCATTTAATTATTTAATTAGAACACTTCTAGTAAATTTTTAAAATAACCTTATTAAGGACTATTCAATTAAATAATTTAATTAAAGACTATTTAATTGACACTTCTAGTAAATTTTTAAAATAACCTTATTAAGGACTATTCAATTAAATAATTTAATTAAAGACTATTTAATTGACACTTCTAGTAAGTTTCTAAAATAATTTGATTAAGGACTATTTAAATAAATAATTTAATTAAGGGCTATTTATTTATTTAAAATTGACATTTCAGGTAAATTTCTAAAATACGAACAATATAATTCCCCACTTTTCGTGTTAAAGCTTTTGAGAAATTGAAGCAAATGAAGTGAGACATACGGGTCAAGACTGAACATGCATTGTGGTGCTCGAAGGACAGGATTCCTGTACACCGTAACACCACAGTAGAATTTGCGAGTTTTTGCTGACGTCACACGGTTGAAAATTTTCGAACGTGTTGTGTATGAGATACGCTTTGGTGACGGTGATGTCGGAATCATCTCCTTCGTTTTCATATTAAGAAGGGAATTCGGGCGCCGAATGGAGTGTAAGAAACAGGAGCCGATATCTCTTACCCGTGAGGAGGCTCGCTATTTTTAAGGGACAGTGAACTTACGACACAGCCCGTATACACATATGTACAATTTGAAATGTTTAACGGAACACTTAAAGGAAAGAATAAAATGGCAGAAATTTGATCACGTCTCACATTTGCTCCAATGATCCAACTGGCGAGGAACATTTTGCACTGATCGTGAGCGGCTTCAACTGAAGGATCGAAACAGTCACGTCCCGGCTGTTTCACCTGTTTCTCCATCTCCGCTGACATCCCACCAGTGCACTCAAATACATTCATGTGGTGCAAATATCTTTCACTCTTTGGCTGAAACAATGGCTGAATCTGCAACAGAAAGAATTTCTTTGTTACGGTAAAATTCCATAGAGTTACGAAAACGTAACATACACACTGAAATAGCAATTATTAGGAACTAACCTGAAAGCCGTCCTAGGATGTTGCTTTTGAGCTTTAAATAAATATTCATATACACAAGGGGTGGAACCAGAAGTTTACTCTACGGGAGGAGGGGGGGGGGTTCCGGGTGCAAAAAAGGGGGCAGAAGACATTATGAAATATCTTTTTTTATTTATAACGTTAGTTCATACAATATAATAATGTCAGTATATATATATATACATAATATATATTATATCATCATCATTGTCAACCATTTTCAATCCACTGCTGGACGAAGGTCTCTCCAAGCTTCTTCCACAACGGTCTGTCTTGTGCCTGTCTCCTCCATGTTACTCCCGCATACTTTCGAATTTCATTCACCCATCTCCCATGTGGTCTTTTTCTGTGTATTTTCCTGTCCCTTGGAATCCAATCTAAAATTTCGGCTGTCCATCGATGGTCTGTCCTTCTGGCAGTATGTCCAGCCCACTGCCATTTCAGAGATTTAATCTGATCATGATGTCTTCCACTCTTGTCATTTTTCTGATCCACGAGTTCCTCTTCTTATCTATCCTGGTTACACCAAGTATGCACTTCTCCATGCTGCTTTGAGTTGTCTGCAGCCTTTGTATGTCTCTTTTAGTTAAGATCCACGTCTCTGCACCATACGTAAGCACTGGAAGGATGCAGTGGTCAAACTCTTTTCTTTTAAGACATAATGGCATGTTGCTCTTAAAAATTATGCTGTTTCTTCCAAAAGCTCACCAGGCAAGTTTTGTACGACGATTAATTTCTTCATCAATGTGACCCTCACTTGATATCTGCTGTCCAAGATAAACGTACGTGTCTGTTATCTCCAGCTTTTCTCCATCAATCGATAAATCTTCATTTCTTGTAAAAGCATTGTACATTACTTTTGTCTTCTGAAAGTTCATTTTTAATCCCACTTCATTACTCTTGTCAGCAAGTTCCTTAATCATACTCTGCAGCTCTGATGGGGTAGTTGCAAAAATGACTAGATAATCTCCATTAATTTTTATCCCTTTGTTTTCCCTGTTCAGTGATTGAAACACATTTTCCAATGTGGCATTAAAGAGCTCGGGAGATATGGTGTCACTTTGTCTCACTCCATTTCCAATTTTTTTGTGTGTTGTATTCTCAAATAGCCGAATCTTTGTACTAGCATTTTCATAGATGTTATTAATAATATTAATGTATGCATCTTCAATACCGCAGGATTTCAGAGCCATTGTGATAGCAGATGGTTTCACCGAATCAAAGGCCTTTTCATAATCGATTAAAGCCATGCACAATGGAAGTTCATATTCCCTCGCTCTTTCAATTAGTTCTCTCAGTACGTGGATATGATCTATTGTGCTGTAGCCACTCCTGAATCCAGCTTGTTCTCTCGGTTGAGCCATGTCCAGTGTTACCTTCAAAAGGTGTGAAAAAACTTTAGTGAAGATTTTATAAACTACTGATTAGAGGCTGATAGGTCTGAAGTTCCTGAGATCCTCAATCTCACATTTTTTATGTAGCAGGATCATTGCAGCGTTGTATGTAGCAGGATCATTGCAGCGTTGTATGTAGCAGGATCATTGCAGCGTTGTATGTAGCAGGATCATTGCAGCGTTGTTCCAATTCTCAGGAATCTTCATTAAGGCATCGACTGAAAACTTGGGCGAGTACTGTTTCAGTTTAACCACTTGCTTCTTGTATGATGTCTACAGTAATTCCATCTTCTCCTGGAGCTTTTCTCTGCTTCATGTTCTTGATTGCATGTACAACTTCTGCTGGGAGGACTGGAAGAACTCTGTTACTTTTCATGATGTCTGGAGTACTGGAAGTCTTCACCCATTCTGACATTAACCCTGAGAACCGTAAATGTCAGAATGGGTGAACATAAATACGCTCTTCGTTCTGGAACAGTTTCCACAGCTTTCACTAATGCTGTTAACCTGGGAGGTTACTCCCCGAATTGGACAAATGTTAGGGTACTTAACTGAAATGTTAATAAACGTACTGTCTTCCTTACGGAAAGCCTCTTCATTATTGCATATGGGGAAACATGCTGTAACATTGAACTCCCGACATTTGTTCCAAGACAGTGGAGAAGGATGGTTGCCCCCCCCTCCTCACACAACTCTGAAGAAGAGGAATATATCTGATAAGAAATTAAGACTTGATTTTTGGACTTTAACGATTTGTTGATGGCATCACCGGTGATTGAGAAAACCGAGTGAATTGTGGGTCGTACTGACAATATATAGTGTCTATTCCTGTGTTTCGTGGCACTTGATCCTGATGATGGGTGCTATGTACAGCCCCGAAATATCTCGCGTATAAATATTAATTTTTAATTCTAAATAAAGTGTTTTAATCTTGACTTACAATTTGGAAATTATGTGTGTGAATGACCGTACGTGCGACAGCATCGGTGAATATTTTATAGTGACCTTCGTACGATAGACTTTTGGTATTAATGCAACATCCCTTTCATATAATTTGGAGTAGAAATCTTTCACTCTTGTCAAAATTTCGCCTCTATTTCTTGTTACAGAACCATCTTCTTTTCCCAGTGTCACAATCTGTTTTCTTCCCTTATTGAGATGTAATTTTGCTATCTTTAGGCTTTGGTTGTTTTCAATTGCGTTCCTCACTAGTTCACAGTTGAATTTCCTTACGTCTTCAGTGATACTTTTTCGTTCTGTCTTGCATAGCTCTATATATTCCACTTTGGAAATCACATCTTCTTTAGTTTTCCTCATCTCTCTTCTTTTTTGCATCAACATTTTGGTTTTTCCTGATAATTTCTTTACATGCAACTTGTTCTTAGACCCAGCTAATTTTGTTGCTGTTTCCATAAGAGCTTTGGTTACTTTTCTGTTAACTTCAGAAATATCCACTTCTTCCGATGTTAGGCCTTCTAAAGCAGATAATCTTTTCTTTAGTTCCAACTTGAAGGCATTATGGTGTTTTTTAAGGTTGGTTATGTCAATACACTTTGTTTGTCTTATGAGCTTCCTACGTTCGAGTTTAGTGTTGAGGTGCATCTTACATCTCACCAATCTATGGTCACTACCTGTTGAACTTGTTTAGCACACTGCAGTCTTCTATGACGAATGTTTTGTTACACATAATAAAATCAATTTCACTTCTCGTCCCATTTGGATGTCTCCATGTCCATTTCCTGTGTGGCTTTTTCTTGAAAAAGGAGTTTATGATGGAAAACCCTTCTGCCCCTGCAAACTCGACGAGAGTATTCCCACGCTGGTTTCTGTTGCCGTAACCGAATTTACCTACTGAAGTTTCCTTATGTTTTTTTTTTTTTTTTTTGATTGAAGGTTTAACGACCGCCGTGAGCAACTCAAAGGGCTATAAGCAGTCGCCCGTCACTAATTTAGGGACGACTCAATGGGCTATAAGCAGTCGCCCGTTACTAATTTAGGGTTTCAGGGAAGAGAGAGAACCAGTGCCGTAAGACAAACTTAACATCCATGCCTCACCGGGATTCGAACCCGGATCCCGTTCGGACGAATGATCAGAGGCCATCGCTTAGACCACTACGCCACCAGGGCGGCTCATTATGTTGCTGTTGCCCTATTTTTGCATTGAAATCCCCCATAACTATCTTCAAGTGCTGCTTGCCTTTAGTATGTAGATGACGAATTTCCTCATAAAATTCTTCAATCTCTTCTTTAGGATGACTTGTAATGGGTGCATAAGCTTGAATAATCTGAGACTGGTATCTTCTCGAGAGTTGGATAACAAGTTGTGCAGCTCGGTCAGAGGAACTTTCAACTTCTACAACTTTATCCTTCAGTTTCTTGTTTATTATAAATCCAACACCACTAGTTCTGCCAGTATCTGTCCCACGATAATAGAAGAGATTTCCACTTTTCAGTTCAATGAGATCTTCTCCTTTTCTCCTTACCTCACTTAGCCCGATGATGTCCCACTTGATCCTTTGTAGTTCTTCTTCCAATTCAATGAGCCTTGAATCAGAAGATAGGGAGCGTCCATTGTACGTAGCCAAGGTCAGCATCAGATGGCAGCCTAGTCCGGTCTTCCGGTGATTCTTAGCACCCTCTGCCTTCATGTCGCACTGGCCGCTGCCTTGGCCAGGTACGATCCAGCTGCCGGAGACTGAGGGCCAAGATTTAAGTTGTGGAGTCATTTTGGTGGGGTTTGGCCATAACTCACCACGCTGGCCAAGCGGGTTGGTGAGTGTGGGATAGCATTTCTTCTAATCCCGATGGTATAGTTATGACGCAATTGACGGTCGTCAGAGCCCCTTTAGTGGGAACATAATGCACCACGAGAAGACGGGGTTGACATTTGTCAAGGAGAGGCTGTAGTATTTTGCACATCACCTGACCTTACATTCCAATATATAAATATATATATATATATATATACACTGAGTGGCCACTTTATTATGACCACCCCCTCAGTAATTCGTTGGGCCACCTTTTACCTTTAATACTGCGTCGATTCTTCGTGGCATGGGCTCCACGGGCTGTTGATAGGTGGTTTGTGGAATCTGAGACCATGCTTGATGAATAGCACTTTCCAGGAATGTGAGATTGCAGGTTGTGGATCCAGCTGTCTGATGGCTCGTTCAACTTCATCCCACAAATTCTCAATGGGGGTTGAGATCTGGAGATTGTGGGGGCCACTTAAGCAAAGTAAACTCACCGGTATATTCCTGAAACCAATCCTGTACAATATGAGCCCTATGGCAGGGCGCATTATCTTGTTGAAAGTAGCCATCGCCATTGGGATAAACCAACCACATGACAGGATGCACTTGGTCCGCAACGATATTTAGGTATGATGTGCCAGTCAGACGTGGATAAACACGAATTAAAGGACCCAAAGCGTGCCAGGAAAACATTCCCCAAACCATAACGTTGCCTCCACCAGCTTGAAGGGTTGTAGCAATGCATTTGGGGTCCATCTTTCGTGCTGTTTCCGCCAAATTCTCACTCGGCCATCGGCATGGTGCAACTGAAAACGTGATTCATCGGACCACATAATTTGTTTCCAATTATCGACTGTCCAATCCTTGTGCTCCTGTGCGAACTGGATACGTTTTCTCTTGTTAACTGCAGGCAGCAAAGGTGTTCGAACAGGCCTTCGGCTGCCATATCCCATCTGATGCCGTGTACGACGAACAGTGCGTACAGAGACCATTTGAGGGGATCCTTGATTAAGATGGTCTGTAATTTGCTGCACTGTTGCCCTTCTGTTGTCTGTTACCAGTCTGGATGCTATGCGTTTCGCCCGAGCAGTCACTAGTCGATGACGACCACACGTTGCACTTAGAGTCCCAGTTTTTTGGCTGATAGTCCAGTCTTTAAACACTTTAACAACAGCTACTCTGGAACATTTCACGAATGCGGCGACTTCGATGATACTCGCTCCATGGCTCCGAGCTCCTATTATCATCCCACGTTGAAAGTCCGTCAAATCGCATTTTTTACCCATCTCGTCACCCAAAAATCACTGCTATTGCTGTCGCAAACAGTAAGCTTTCCCTTTTTATACTAGCCTCGCCCTCTGGCAGCAACAACGTGCAGCCATAGCTCATTTGCTTAAAACTGTCAGGTGGTCATAATAAAGTGGCCACTCAGTATATATACTAACGTCATATCAAAATCGTCATCATTGTCAACCATTATCAATCCACTGCTGGATGAAGGTCTCCCCAAGTTTTTTCCACAACGGTCTGTCTTGTGCTAGTCTCCTCCATGTTACTCCAGCATATATATACTGTACATATATATAATGTCAGTAGCAGGAGATTCCGAAAATTACCCAATATTAACCACGCTGCCTCCCTCCCAGCTCACCCCACACAAGAGGGGATTGACTTTGGAGTGGGTGGAACAACAGGAAGCGCCCGTGAGGCGTAAGGGAGCAGGAAAAATAAGAAAAAAGTCCTAAAAAGTCCATCTGGGAGGAAGCGGTGGGTAACAATCTGATCCCAGATGGTCTTTTTAGAAAGAAGTTCTAAGAAAACCATGTGGGATCAGATTGTTATTCATAGTTTCCCCCACCTACTCTGATTTCAGTACAAAGCTCTACCTTACCCTCTTTCGAAGCGTTACAAATGCTAGGCAATATGGCAATAACAAAGAGCTAACAAAGAATATCCTCATGTTTTTCACCTCCGTTGTCCCTGTTTTCACTTTATCTTTTGCGCTCTCTCTCTCTCTCTCTCTCTCTCTCTCTCTCTCTCTCTCTCTCTCTCTCTCTCTCTCTCTCTCTGTGTGTGTGTGTGTCTTCTATTCCCTTCTCTTTCTTTTTTTAACTTAACCTAAATGAATGTAATAAGTATTTTAAATCTTTCGTACTAAGTTCAATTGTTAATTTTTTTTAGAAAAACTGAAAACAAAATATGCAAAGTCAATCCTTTACGATCTTCGCTACTTTAAGTGTAAAAACTTTGTTAGGGTGTGAGTGGGGAGGGGGTCGCCCCAGTCGCCCCCCGCCGGATCCGCCACTGATGTACACGGGATGTTACCGGACCTAGAAGGGGAGGGGGTGTTTAGTTCAAGCAGATTGAAAACATATTAAATAGACGCCGGATTTGTGTAAGAAAATATAGTAAAAACTCACTCACGTAAGAACTAAAAATATTTTTAGATGCAATTTTTCTGACTTTGACATCTCATAATTTCAGTTTTTATTGTAAGTTAGAGCGTTTTAAATATATCTGGGTGTTTAATGTTTATCATAACGCTGATTCGTTTTCATGAAATTACTGTATAACGCAAAGAAAATGAAATAAAACACTACATACACACCTACGTAACAGAACAAACGTCGCAGACAGTTGTTCGAACACGTGCGTGTTTCCGCAGATGAAGTCGTTTGTTTTACTATTTAACATTATTTTGTTTTCTGGTATTTCTCCTTGATTTTACGCACGATATGTAAAATCAAGGAGAAATACCGGAAGATATTACCGTATTTTTACGAATAACTTCACATTTGTATTGAATGCTGTTTTTTCCCACCCTCATTTTTCACTTTAGTTTAAATTTAGTTGCATTCGTGAAAGTTTGTGTTAAATTCGCATTTCTACCTAACAGGAAAAAAAATTTAATTAAATTGTTTTTTCTTTTTGCTATTAATTTTTTTTTAAATAAAAACCCCGAGTCGTAGACTAAGGGAAGGGTTGTGACCCTAATATACACCTATGTGGATACGCCAGTGATCTCAGCGTCACAGTTGCGTACATACGTGAGAATTATACATTCTGATTGCTCTTGGGTAATCCTAATAATTTGCCACTAAGTTTATATTGAAAGTATAAATAACTTCGTGTGAGACAAGAACACAAAAGTATGAATAACTTCAGGGGAAGAAGAAATTTAATGAAAGCAAAAATATAATCGTGGGAAAGAGAAATGCAGTGGAACTGGGAATGATTGCTTTGTACGCAAAAGAAGGAGTGAAAATGAGCTTACCTCTACAATGTGATGATCAACTTTTAAGTCAAGGCCTTTGTAAAATGTGCACCAGTAGACTGACCGCTTTGTCGAAGTTATAGTGAACTGCAAAGAAGCAAAATTATCTGTGTTTACTCATTTGTTATTATGTGATATTCTTGAAAAGTTTAATAATTCATTTTTGAGAGCAATGAATATTCCTTCTGCTTTAAACGAAATTATGTATTACACTGCCGGACAATTGCTAAGGACGGATGACAATAGCAACGATAGCAACCATAAAATGGAAGGCAGGAAAATGTGGAAATTAGCATAAGTGCGGGATACAGTAAGACGTGTTGTTCGTACGCAAATTTTGGATTGGCGAACTTGTTCGTGACGTCATAGCGCTGATAAGAGATATAAAGGATTTGACGCGTATTGACCGTTGTTGTTCAAACGCAAAGTTGAAAGGGAAAGAATCAATTGACGAACTTGCAATTTTCAGTATGTCTTCCCGACATCACCTAGATGATTTTACGCGTGGCCGTATTATTGGCAAGATTGAAGAAGGGCGAAAAATAACAGATGTTGCCAGGGAGTTCGACGTCAGCCACAGTGTTGTTTCAAGGCTTTGGAAATCATTTCAAACAAATGGAGAGTGTAGCAAACGTCACGGGGGAGGTCGTGTTCGCAGTACGACACCTGCAGAAGATCGGTACATAGTGCTATCAACAAAAAGACACCGGCGCAGCACAGCTAGTGAGGTAGCAAATCAGTTTATGGCTGCTACTGGCAAGCGGATCTCCCGAAAAACTGTCGCCAGACGTTTGCATGAAGGAGGACTATACGCCCGCCGTGCTGTTGTGTGCATCCCATTGTCCAGACGTCACCGTACCGCCCGTTTGCAATGGTGCCATCAACATCGCAATTGGACTGATAACGTCTGGTCTGCTGTCCTTTTCTCAGATGAGAGTAAATACAGTCTATCGTCTGATTGTCAACGACAACTGATCTGGCGTGATAGTGGTACTGCATATTGTCCTGCAAACATACAGGAAAGGGACCGATATCCGACATGTAGTGTCATGGTATGGGCTGGCATCATGATCAATGGCTGTACGTCCCTCTATGTGCTTCTAACTGGTACTATGACTGGCCAACGACACATTAATGATGTTCTGCTACCTCATGTTCGCATGTTCGTGGTGCTGTCGGTGATAGATTCATTTTCATGGACGACAACGCAACATGTCATCGAACAGTCGCTGTCCAGGAGTGTCTTGAGAGCGAGGATATTCAACGCCTCGTATATCCAGAACGTTCTCCAGATCTGAATCCCATTGAAAATGTGTGGGATGCTTTGGGGAGGAGTCTTGCTGGTCGCCAATGGCCTCCAATGAACAAGGACACAATCATCCGTGCACTGACAGAGGAATGGGATAAATTACCCCAACAGCTGCTTGATAATGTTGTGCAAAGCATGACACGACGTGTGTAATCTTGCATCGCCCTCCATGGTGGCCATGTCCCGTATTGACATCTTACGCCGGAACGCCTGCGGACGGTAATTGCATTTTTTTCACGTTTACGTATTCTGCACAAAATGGCCTGTTTGTCCCTTGAACACGTTACAAAGCCTTCTGGATTTCAGAGCACAATAAATTGTCTTTCTTGTAATGTCCTGGCATTCTGACATTATTTTATTTCACTTGGCATCCAACCATAATTACTTTTTTATGCGCTATATAGCCGTTTATGATCCGTCATTAGCAATTGTCTAGCAGTGTATTATCCTCATTAAGAGAAATCACATTGCACGTTTGTGAGATTCGAACACGGTGCTCAATCGTCTAATGGTCTAATGTTTAACTAAAATTTCGATACTGCTCGATAGCTCTTTTAAATCATGGTGTACTTACCTCTTCTAAATTTAATTTTTTGAGAGCCACGAGTCCCTTTGAGATGAACGTATGTTTATCAAAATCTGCCCACACACAACCCCCTAGGAAAAATACCGGAGAGAGAACTACCAAATCACGCTAAAACTACCGTCACTCATTTCTAATCCCAATATTACTACGACTGCCTCCTATATGAAAACAGAACATTCGGGTCTCTCGTGGCAATACTAGCAATCACATTAGGACACTGGCACTCTAAATAATGGATTAAACTTTGGCACTCCATGTTTACGGCTCACGCACTGCAAGATCCCTCACGTTAACAGCTAGAGCCAGTTCTGTTCTCAGGCTTTGTTTCGTGACATTCTTTTTTAGAGCTAGAGTCGGTTATGTTCTCAGACGTAGTATCGCGACATTCCGTTTAAAACTAGAGTAATTTCTGTTCAACGATGTACACGTGTGACATTTCTTTTAGAGCCAGAGTCAGTTTTGTTCTTAGACGCCGATCGTGACATTCCTTTTGAAGCCAGAGTCAGTTCTGTTGACACACGGGATTTACTGACATTTCTTTTAGAGCTAGAATGAGTTTTATTGACAGACACCATTTCGTGACATTCCTGTTAAAACCAGAGTAAGTTCTGTTCTTAGACGAAGTTTCGAGACAGCCTTTTCAGAGATAGAGTCATTTCTGTTCACAGACGCTGTTTCGGGACATTTCTTTCTTTTAGAGCTAGAGTAAGTTCTGTCCTTAGATGTAGTTTCGTGAAATTTCTTTGAGAACTAAAGTCATTTCTGTTCACAGACGTTGTTTCGTGACATTCCTATTTGATCTAGAGTAAGTTCTGTTCTTAGACACAGTTTCGTGATATTGCTTTAAGAGTTAGAGTAAGTTCTGTTCTCAAACTTAGTTACGTGACATTCTTTTCGGAGGTAGAGTCCTTTTTGTTCTCAAACTTAGTTACGCGACATTCGTTTCAGAGGTAGAGTCCTTTTTGTTCCCAAACTTAGTTACGCGACATTCGTTTCAGAGGTAGAATCATTTCTGTTCACAGACGCTGTTTCGGGAAATTCCTTTTAGAGCTAGAGCAATTTCTGTTCTTAGATGTAGTTTCGTGAAATTTCTTTAAGAACTAAAGTCATTTCTGTTCACAGGCGGTGTTTTGTGATATTTCCTTTACAGGTAGAGTTATTTCTGTTTACAGCCGCTGTTTCGTGACATTCCTATTTGAGCTAGAGTAATTTCTGTTCTTTGACACAGTTTCGTGATATTCCTTTAAGCGTTAGAGTAAGTTCTGTTCTCAAACTTAGTTACGTGACATTATTTTCAGAGGTAGAGTCATTTCTTTTCACAGATGCTGTTTCGGGACATTCCTTTTAGGTCTAGAGTAATTTCTGTTCTTAAATATAGTTTCGTGAAATTTCTTCAAAGACTAAAGTCATTTCTGTTCAAAGACGCTGTTTCGTGACATTCCTTTCAGAGCTAGAGTAATTTCTGTTGCTAGACGTAGTTTCATGACATTTCTTTAAGAGCTAGAATAAGTTTTGTTCGCAGACGTCGCTTCGTGACATTCTTTTCAGAGGTAGAGTCATTTCTGTTCACAGACGCCATTTCGTGACATACGTGTTAGAGCTGGAGTAAGTTCTGTTCATAGACGTATTTTTGTGACGTTCCATTAGGAGCTAGAGTAAGTTCTGTTCTCAGACTTCGTTTCAGTATCCCACGTGACTAGACGCGATATTTCTACTTCGCATATTTCTATCTTGGCGTGCATAATGATTTGTTCGTTTAGTGTACATCTATTTCCGGTTAAATGGGCTTAATTTATTTAGAATTTATGTTAAAATACATTAAATATCAAAATGCCACAACGCAGTTTCATTTATTTGAAAGAGAGTAAATTATATTTCACGATATAAGCAGATAATCAAGATGTGGAAGTTGTGCTTGCTCGCATTCCACAAGGGAAATGCATGCAGAAAGAGAGCGCTTGCAGCAGTATCATACAGTACGTTACTCACAGTCTTTCATTTTTCTGAATAAAGATTCACTGACAATGTGATCCATGACCCATTTCCAATTCTGTATATTTTAAGTGTAACATTTTTTAATCTATCCCTTTAAATACGTTGAAGGCTGTTATACAACATTGGCATTATCACGAACACAAACCATTCAACGTTATACGATTTAATGATAATTTAGAATTGCTTACTTACATTTCGAGACCTCACATCCCAATGAAGCAATCCTTTCACGTTCTCAGTGCGATGCAATTTTCCTGGCAACAACATGGCGTTTCGCGTACCACGACTGCTACCGTGGTACATTAAAGAGTCTTCAGAAATAGGATCCACAGAGGAATAAGCGTAGATCAGTCCAATAGAAGAGCTCTAAAAAAATCAAGACAAAGTTTAAAAGCACGTGAAATCAAGACAAGATAAAAAGCAGACTGTGAAGAATGTGATTACTATTTTCCATAACATCCTAATATATAATTTGCTGGAGCCGTCCTCCGTGCCACTCCTTTAGTCGTCATAGCAACAACCGAGAAACAAATGTTTGTGATGTCACGCTTAGTTTTCCGTGTAGGTGACGTCATCATCTACACGCGCACAGTCCACGCGTATTCAATTTAGTCTTTTGTTGTCATCAGGGTTGTGCAATTACGTGTAAAAAAAGGTTTTCTACGTGACACGTAAATTACGCGTAAAAAACGCGTAAACTACGTAGAAAACGTAAAATACCTAAAAAATGTGCAAAATAGGTAACAAAATTAAAAAAACCATGGCTTTGTGCTGTTAATTGACTGGCTATGTAATCTTTGCGCTGTTAATTAACTTGCTATCAGTATCGAGAAAAATCTGGAAAGTTTGGAGCGCTTATGAAGAAGGGTGCTAAATCACCACGGACATTCTGGTACTTCGCCAGTTTGCACCATAAGGAGTTGTCAGCAGTTGCTTTGAAGTTAATCATCATCTCAGCATCTTCATCCCAACTTGAAAGACTTTTCTCTAATTGGACTTTTGTCCATAATACTACAAGAAAGCGGCTCAGCTTCGAACGTTCGAAGAAATTGGTTCAAATATATTATACTCTTAAGTTACAAGATCATAACAGTGAGGATTATTAGTGTGATTAAGGATGTTTGAGAACTGAGAGTGACAATTATAAACATTTAAAGAGTTATATTTAAAACAAGTAGTTAAATGTTTTGTCAAATCTACAGTTTTTTTCCCTTCAAGGGTATAAGTATAGCACAATCAATATGAAAAACGTTTAGAGTTTTAAAAGGGTAAAATTATGATTTTGAAGTGTACACCTAGATAACATGTCAAACACAAATATTATTAAATGAAAATGTACAATATTTTGCATTATAGACATTCCATTGACATTCATGTCAAAATATTATCTTGGATGAACAAACTGAACATAAAATTGTTTATTTTATAGAATTACATAAATATTAAAATACACTCGACGAATTTGAAGCTGTTAATAAAATATTGGATTTGATTCAATACACATTGTGATTTTTATCGATGCTAGTGCAAGAGGTAGATTATTTTCTCCATTTTTAATATACAAGAAAGAAGAGATGCATTATAATTTCTAAAACGAAATCTGTTAATAGGTGGCTGAGCTGTATGAACATTAAGAGAATAAGGATTTCGTAGTGAAATATACAAGAAATTTTAAGTTTAAAATGTAATATAATTAAAGTGGTTTTTATATTATAATTTATACGCACACATGAAAGAAAATTAGTTTTTTACGTCTGCGTAAAAAATGGTTTTCTACGCCAAGTAAATTATCTGTATATTACGCGTAATTTACGTAAAATACGTAAGGAGTAAATTACCTTGCCAACCCTGGTTGTCATAGGAACAAGGAACACAGCTGCTGGTGTGACGTCATCTAATCCAAATCATTCTCACATGACGTCAGAGATGCGTTACGTCGTCACACGGTCAACTCTAGAGATACGAAAACTTCGGGGGGGGGTTGGAGGTGTAACGACCACTGTGAGCAACTCAGTGGGCTATAAGCAGTGTTTCTTTCAAGCATATATCCAGCCGATCTCGGAAACGACCATCCCCCCCCCCGAGACATATTAGGTTACCGAGCCAAATTTTAAATAAATTCAGGCTATGATGAAAAAGGAAGTTTCGTTTCTTTTTATGATACAAATATTTCTCCAATTATATTTTTTGAAATATTTGTTCAAATGGTACTAGTTATAGTTTATTTTATTAAAAAGTGTATTACGACGCATGGTATTCTTCAAAATACTTTAAGTAGACTAATCATACCTAATTGTCTGGGGATCGTGATTCAGGAACAAGAGTGTGTTGAATGCATTTTAACAGATAAGAATGTCAAGCCTGCGGAACCTCCCCCTTCCCTTCTTTAGCTGAAAACAGTTTGTTATTCCTGAAATGTTTGAAGAAGTAATTACTATATGAGGGATGTATATCGAATTTTTCTTCGGGGGTGGGGGACGAATAAAGGAAGTTTTTGAAATCCACCATCTGGAACAAATTAAAGTTAATGAAAAATTGAAGCATTTTTTTCTAATGTAAGTTGATACATTTGTATTAAGTTAAGGCATTCTTTCTAATGTAAATCGCATTTTAACTAAAAACTAAAAAAATGAAACATTATTCGGGGGGAGGGGCTAAATGAGGCCCTGTGCTAGATATATATAATAGTAATTACTTATATATATATATATATATAAATACAGTAGTTAAAATTATATATATATATATATATATAGCAAATGGAAAACTTGCCCCCTCTAAGGTTCCATTTGTCCCCCCGGGCAAAAAGTCCGGAAAGAAACACTGGCTATAAGCAGTCGCCCGTCTCTAATTTAGGGTCACTGGTTCCAGGGAAGGGAGAGAGCCAGTGTAAGACAAACACAACATCCATGCCTCACCGGGATTCGAACCCAGACCTCTTTCGGACGAATGATCAGAAGCCATCGCTTAGACCACTGCGCCACCCTACAAAAAACTTTACATCAGGAATTTTGGTTCACTACCTGAACCGGTGTTTAGCCATCTGTATGTGGCAACGTCAAGAGTACGACACTCTGACGACATCAAAATAAAAATAGTTCACGGAAAAAAAACCAGGGAAAATTGATACAATTGTTCACAGTCAGTGTATACGAAAAATGTTGTGTACAAGAAAGTGTTGACGAAATAGGGACCAAAGGTTTCACAAAATACATAACAAACAGACAGCCCGTCGTATCAAATTCCATAACCGACTGCTAGGGAAAGTTTTAGAAAGCTGTGAGCCAACGTCGCTATCTATGGACGTGGAACTCAAAAACTCAATAAATAAATGTCAATAATTTCTGAATCATAAATTTTATTTTTCCCCGTCATTATTCACGGGCTTTCATACACTATAGTAATATTTTTTCTGGATCTTAGTTTATTGGGACATGTTTAAATGTTGTCCATATAAATGCTTTTTGTTCTGATTTACATTGTGATACACACACTGTGTTTGATTTTCGAACATCGAGAGATCTCACAAAGACATTAAGTGAATCTTTTCTACTGTTCTTTATGTAACGCTACATATGTATGCAGCTTTGTCATTTATTATATTTTACAAACGTTACTTTTAACCCAACATGATATACACTATCTACCAACAAGTAATTGGACACCTGTGATAGCAAAGGAAAACGAGTAGTAGTATTAAAAGAAATCCGTCTTGTTGCACGATGATATTTATTCAGCTGAAAAACGAAATCTATGTACAGTTTAAAAAACATGAGCGTTTTCGGTGTCACATTGACACCTTCATCAGATGTGATTTCACCATGTGGTTACATGCTGGTCTTAAGTACGTAGAGTAGATGCATCATGGGAAAGGTAATGTCGATGTCACATGATATACCAGATAACAAGACAATAAAAAAAAAGCATAATTAGCCAATGAAAATTACTTAACAGAAACAATTGTTATTGTGCTGTCCTTCCCAACAAGATTGCTCCAAGGTTCAGGTAAAACATAAGGATAATAGTCATTACAGCAACGTGTATTATATATGCCAATGATATTGCTTTCATAATGAATGCTCTTCATCTCATTAAAAAGCGTTCATTTTTCAAATTTCAGAACATTTTTTACCAACAAACCGACGGGACAGCCATGGGTTCACCTTTATCCGCAGTCTTAGCAGAAATTCTTCTTCAGCATATTGAAAATAAAGTCATACAAGAATTCCCACAAAAACCTAGTCTCTATATCCGTTACGTTGATGACATCTTGTTAATTTGGCCATATACCATAAATCAGTTACATCAGTTTGTCAACCCTATGTCTGCTCAAGACCCCTCCATGAAACTCACGATAGAACTTGAAAATAATTTTGTCTTACCTTATCTTGATTTTCAAATTACTCGTACCCCTTCTGACAATTCCCTGTCTTTTGCCGTTTATCGAAAACCTACTTCCACACCCATTCTAATTCCGTACAATTCTGCTCACATTTTTCAGCATAAAATTTCTGCTCTGCACTTCCTATTTAGAAGAGCATATTCACATTCTTCTAGCCATTTCGCCAGAGCTCAAGAACTACAATGGATATCATCCCACGCTAAAAACCATGGTTACCCGGACAACGTTGTTAAGGGGGTGCACAATAAAGTACGGTTTTCTATGTCAACTGCTTTAATTAGTGAACAAGTGCCTAAAAAGTATGTTGGATCTGTTGATTTTAATCCACATATTGTAAACCTCCTTACCAACATATGTTCTCGTCATAAAATACAATTTGGAATACGATCATGCAATCTACATATTATTATCCGCAACGATCGTGACAAAATTAACAAAGGAAAAAAATGGGGTGTGTATGTTATTCCTATGCTCGACACTATCTCTGGTGAACTAAACAATCATTATGTGGGTTCTACCAAAAGAAATTTGGATTTGAGATTAAATGAACACAGATATGATCTAAAAATGAATCACCAAAGCACCTCTTTTGCAAGAACCATAAGTGCTGGAAATTCCATCCCAGACTGGGACAACGCTAAGATTATAAACACACCTAACTGTGTTTATTCCTTGTTATTTACAGAAAGCCTCTATATTTCGGCTTATAGTACACGTTGCTGTAATGACTATTATCCTTATGTTTTACCTGAACCTTGGAGCAATCTTGTTGGGAAGGACAGCACAATAGCAATTGTTTCTGTTAAATGATCTTCATTGGCTAATTATGCTTTTTTTATTGTCTTGTTATCTGGTATATCATGTGACATTGACATTACCTTTCCCATGATGCATCTACTCCACGTACTTAAGACCAGCATGTAACCACATGGTGAAATCACATCTGACGAAGGTGTCAATGTGACACTGAAAGTGCTCATGTTTTTTTAAACTGTACATAGATTTCGTTTTTCAGCTGAATAAATATCATCGTGCAACAAGACGGATTTCTTTTAATACTAGTATTCATGCACGAATTATAGTGTCTACCTATCTACCAAAGGAAAAGGAAGTTTATTCACCTTCAATAGTTGGTGGAGCCACCACGAGCGGCGATTACAGCTGCGAACCTCCGGGGCATACTCTCAACCAGGCGTTGTACGACGGCTAGTGGTATTTTCTTCCACTCGGCTTTTAGAAGACAGGGCAGTTCCTTCACCGATTTCGGAAGGTGGGGGCACCCATTAAGTCGACGCTCCAACTCGTCCCAGAGGTGCTCAATAGGGTTAAGGTCCGGTCTCTGTGCAGGCCAGTCCATTCGATTAACCCCATTGTCACCATACCAAGCCATGGTAGACCACGCAACATGACAGGTGGCATTGTAATCCTGAAAGTAACATGGGTCCACCTCGTAAAACTGCCACAACGTAGGAAGCGCATGGTCATCCAAAATGGTGCAGTAGGTCTCGGCGTTGAGCATAATTCCACCGCCGCCGAACTTCACAATTTTCACAATACATTCCGGCAAGAGACGTTCTCCAGGCAGACGCCAAACCCAGACCCTGCCATCCGAACGGTAGAGGGTGAACCTGGATTCGTCGCTTCAGAGAACCTGTTTCCACTGTTCAACGGTCCACTGTCGACGTTCTTTGCACCACGTTAGCCGAGCAGCGCTATTGAACTTGGTGATCAAAGGCTTGTGGACGGCAGCACGTCCATGATAACCGAGCAGATGGGCTTCCTTACGGATGGTATTCATCGAAAGAACACTCCCGGATGCCTGTTGAAACTACGATGTTGCACATAGAGGGGTGAGAGAATTTCAGGGTGGGGCATATGAAAGGATACCCATTTAACCAGTGGGTCCAGCCTGGAGGCCGTCACCTAACGTGCTCGTCCGATGCACGGAGGATATTCAGCGATTGTTAGTATCTCACACCATCTCTGAAAGATCAGCCCAGGTTCGAACCTGAGGACCTTGCATTGATAGTCTGACTCGTTAACCACTAAGCCATCCGCGGCTCAAATGACTTCGTTCTGTACGCCGTAGTCCTTAAATACGCGCTGCGTACATCTGCATGTTGTCGTCCGCAGTGACGTTACTATTTCAACCAATGACGTTCCAACTTGGATCACAGTTTCTGCTGCCCTTAACAATTAACATATTATAATATGATGTTCATACCGGCATTCCTTCTGGGTGCTCTTTTTTCCCTTTCGGGCAGTACAGTATACGGTGTTTAAATATTTTCTCAATATTCAAATATTTTCTCAATTTTCCTGCTGGGGTTTAAATGCCTTGGTTTTTGTTAAAAACCGTACTTTAAAATTGCCGTTTTTAACAAAAACCGAGGCATTTGAACACCTAGCAAGAAAATTGTGCACGATTTTTGGCACTAAACGCTTTGGCAGTTAGTAGTATCTGAATGAAACAGGATTTTTCATGCAGTTTGACTCGTAGACGTTGACGCTGATATGATGCAAACGGAAATGTGAACTTGTCCCTTCTAAATGACACACGTATGCCTTAAGAATAATGTGAGATTATATACAAAATATTTCGCACCCGAAACGTTCTCTGATAAAGAATTTTCTTTCAAATTGGACTGCTGGAAACAGAGATATCGACGAAAATAAGATACATACCTACGCCACCTAGCGGGAAAATGTGCATTATTTTCAACACAAAATATCCTCAAAACGTTTGTTGTGGTGAGTGATACCTGATCGCGGAATAATTTTTTTTAAATAGAGCTTATAGAAGTGCAGATATTGTTGCAAATATATCAGAAATAAAAATGTACACTTGCACCCCTAGTGGGCGAACCATTATTTACAAAAATTCGAAATTACATGCAGAACATATTCCACCAATAGCTCTATCAGATACAAAAAAAAAATATTTTCAAATCGGTCTTTTAAAAGCAGAGATATAAAAAAATAACAATTTAACTTTACGTTCCCCAGCGAAAAAACTATAAATTACTTGAAAAAGAAACTGTACCCAAAACAGCCTTCGTTATAAATGGTATCGAATGGAAGATAGAATTTTTTTTAATCGGACGTTCAAAAGCAATTATATTGAATAAAATGTACTTTGAGGTCGATGGCATCTGTATTTACTCCCTCTGGTGGCGAGGGTTTTCATCGTAGAAAAACCGGAAAGCACAGGAACATCGTTCTTACACTTCAAACTTATCAATGCGAAAAGAATTTTTCAAATTTACGCGTCATAACTTACGTAAAAATGCTTCGATTGCGACAACACGTTATCATGTTGTTCCGGAGGTATACTGAACCGGTTCTGTTGAATATCATTGAAATAGGGTCAAAGGTTAGGGCACAGGAGCGAGATTTATTCCACAGACATTATCCTCATAACTGGACAAAAAATGCTTCTATTACGACAAAACGTTAGTATGTTGTTCTAGTGGTATACTGAACCAATTCTGTGTAATATTATCGAAATGGGGTCACAGGTCAGGGAACAGGAGCGAGATTTATTCCATAGCAATTATCCTCATAACTTGAGTAATGATTTCTGGTATACAAATTTTGAAATCCGGTTTTTATTGTAAATGTGACAAGGATGGTAAGTCAGATAATATCCTAAAACTTGAAAATTTCATCGTCTGGAGCGGGACTCGAATCCGAGTCTCCTAGATAGCTCCCGGTTATGCTAACCATTACACCAGCCAGAACGACCAAGTCTCAAGTTTCCGATTAATTTCAATATATAACCATCACAAGATTCGCTAGTCGAAGCAACCGGCATTCATGTTAGCGAGTCTAGAGGTTAAGAATTCTATCCCGTGACTGCCCGGAGAAGCAGATAAATCATGAAAGAAATACGGGATTACACCATATAATACAAATTTTGAAGATGACAATCCGAATTTTGGTGTAAATGTGACAAGGATGGTAAGTCAGATAATATCCGAAAACTTGAAATTTTCATCGTCGTGGAGCGGAACTCTAATCCGCGTCTCCCAGATTCCCAGAATCTTAACCTGCAGATTCGCTAAACATGAATGCCGGTCGCTTCGACTAGCGAACCATGTGATGGTCATATTCAAATTAACGGATACTTAAGATTTGATCATTCTGGGTGGTGTAGTGGTTAGCATACCAGGGCGTTATCTGGGAGATGCGGGTTCGATTCCAGCTCCAAAACGATGAAATTTTCAAGTTTTCAGATATTATCTGACTTACCATCCTTGTCACATTTACACCAAAAATCGGATTGTCATCTTCAAAATTTGTATTATATGGTGTAATCCCGTATTTCTTTCATGATTTCTGGTATGTTGGAAATCGTATCATAATCAATGCATTGCATCATTTTACTAACTTGTTCACGCTTTCCAACCGTAGGTTGAAAAAGCGTATATGCTCCAGCTTTGTCCGTCTGTCCGTCCGCACGATAACTCGCGTAAAAATGATTCGATTTCGATGAAAATTTAGTATGTGGTAGAGGACAGCGTGGGGACGAATCCTATCGAAAATGGACGAAATGGGGTCAAAGGTCAGGACATAGGGGCGGGATTCATGTCATCGCCCTTATGTGTCATAACTTACGTAAATATGCTTCTATTGTGACAAAATTTTAGTATGTTGTTCCGGAGGTATACTAAACCAGTTCTGTTTAATATAATTGAAATGGGATCAAAGGTCAGGGTGCAGGAGCGAGATATATCCCACAGCCATTATCTTCATAACTGGACTAAAAATGCTTCTATTGTGACAAAACTTTAGTATGCTGTTCCAGGTGTATGCTGAACCGGTTATGTTTAATGTCATTCAAATAGGGTCAAAGGTCACGGCACAAGAGCAAGATTTATTCCACAGCCATTATCCTCATAACTGGACTAAAAATGCTTCTATTGCAACAAAACTTTAGTCTGTAGCTATAGGGGTATGCTGAACCGGGTCTGTTGAATATCATCGAAATGGGGTCAAAGGTCAGGGCAGAGGAGCGAGATTTATTTCACAGCCATTTTGTTCGTATCTTGAGTAATAACTTGAGTAAAAATGCTTGTATTGCGACGAAACTTTAGTATGTTCCGGAGGTATACTCAACCGGTTGTGTGGAATATCATTCACATAGGGTCAAAGGTCAGGGTACGAGAGTGACATTTATTCCACAGCCATTATCCTCATAACTGGACTAAAAATGCTTCTATTGCGACAAAACTTTAGTATGTTGTTCCAGGGGTATGCTGAACCGGTTCTGTGGAATATCATCGAAATGGGGTCAAAGGTCAGGGCAGAGGAGCGAGATTTATTACACAGCTACTATGTTCGTATCTTGAGTAATAACTTGAGTAAAAATGCTTGTATTGCGACGAAACTTTAGTATGTTGTTCCGGAGGTATACTCAACCTGTTGTGTGGAATATCATTCACATAGGGTCAAAGGTCAGGGTACGAGAGTGAAATTTATTCCACAGCCATTATCCTCATAACTGGGCTAAAAATGTTTCTATTGCGACAAAACTTCAGTATGTTGTTCCAAGGGTATGCTGAACCGGTTCTGTTGAATATCATCGAAATGGGGTCAAAGGTCAGTGCAGAGGTGCGAGATTTATTCCACAGCAATTGTGTTCGTATCTTGAGTAATAACTTGAGTAAAAATGCTTGTATTGCGACGAAACTTTAGTATGTTGTTCCGGAGGTATACTGAACGAGTTAATAGTCAGGGTAGGGCGGAGGGTCTGTCTGCTCGCGATTTGTGGCACGTTGGAAAGCGTATCACAATCAATTCATTGCATGATTTTACTAACTTGTTTACCAAAGGCGTGCTGCAAAGTGGGCTTGGCATGTAGCAGGGTTTCGGTTAACGTTCGAGATTGATGTTTTAGTTCTTTGGTTATGCACCTTTTGCTTCTTTGGAGTTTGTAGCTGAAAACAGCTAACTGCAAAACTCCTTCTAAACCTCCGATGCTCATTAGATTGCATGCTACAAAATAGATGAGAGTAGTTCTACTTACGTCGATTGTTACATCATCCGAATCGCATGTCTCCAATTCCCGGTAGAAAGTGAGGGTTGTGTGAGTGTCATTTTCCCATCCGCTAGTGAGGAACCAGTCCTGGCTCTTGTCCTTCAGAGGAAATGCATTTCCTACTCCATGTCTGTCCTAATGGCGAGATAAAACAGAAAAAAAGCACACACACTGAAATACTGTATAAAAAAGGATAAATAGGAATTGTACAAAAATTCGATTAACCTTCTTATGTCGGTTTCAATATACACAGTCGTAATAGAATATATAACCTAAACGTCTTTTCGTACTACTACGTTATTTTAAAACATCACCATACGATGAAAGAGTTCCTAAATTAAACCTTAACGGCCAGACGAAACATTTACAAAGAAGTCAAACTTACGGAAATGATGCTTTATTTCTCCAAATCAGTATCCACATTCCACATTAAACGCTCCACCACACCACGCTCCACAAGCAACTGTTGTATCGGAGTTCATATATCTCGTTCTTATCTCTTAACAGGCATACGTCACATTCATTCAACCTCAATTATGTTGCCAACAGTATTCGTTTGAGAAAAAAGATATCACGTTAAGTGTGAAGTATAACTGAGAACAAACTCAAGATTTACATAGGGAAAGAAACTAAAAAGGAAAGTTAATTTAGAATATACGTCACAAAAACTATTTTTTTATTGGAGGTTTAACGACCACCGTGAGCAACTCAATGCGCTATAAGCAGTTTCCCGTCCCTAATTTAGGGTCACTGGTTCCAGGGAAAGGAGAGAGAGCCAGTGCCGTAACACAAACACAACATCCATGCCTCACCGGGATTTGAATCCGGACCCCGTTCGGACGAATGATCAGAGGCCATCGCTTAGACCACTGCGCCACCGGGGCGGCCAAATACTATTACCACCTACCTAATAATGGGAATTACCACCCTTGGCCCGGATGACAGCGGCGAGACGGCGTGGCATGGACGCAATGAGGCCCTGGAAGATTGCAAGAGACACACGTGCCGATTCCGATTGCAGAAGAGCAAGGAAGTCCCCGGAGATGGCGTGGTTGTGGGTCGGCACGCGGAACTTGTCGATCCAAGTATTCCCACAAGTGCTCTTTGGGATTGAGATCGGGCGATTCCGCCATCCAAGGGAGAACGGAGATATCGCTGTCGTGTCCCTGGAACCAGTCAGCGACGTGGCTCGGCGCATTGTCCTGTTGGTAGACATCATCACCACCAGGGTAAACGTCCAACATGAAGGGATGCATGTGGGACAGGTAGCCATTGGCGTTCAACCCCCATCCAGTGGTTCCAGGAGGAAAACAACCCACCAGGCGTGCGCAGTGCCACCGCCTGCGCATGGTTCGCCCACCCTTGGGGAGATTCGCCCAACAGGGTTCGCCCACCCTTGGCGCGGTAGCTGATGATTGCTACTTCTGCCCATTATTATCATGTCACGCACTATGGCTCATCTGTCCTGACGGCCTCCATATCCGTGTAATTGACCTTGTCACCTGCACCCTGTGACGCGCCTAAGAAGGTGCATTATGATTCCGGTGGTCATATTATTATTATTATACGACTGTGTACAGCAAAGATGCAAATTATTAGGAACGCCTACCTAATAACGTGTTGAGCCGCCCTTTGTCTTCAAAACAGCCCCGATTCGATATAGCATCGATTCAACGAGGTTCTCTACAGATATGTTCAGCAAAGAAGATGTGACGGCGTCCATCAGTTGCCGAAAGTTTGCTGGAGAAGGATCTCTCTCTCTTACGAATGGCTCTCTCAATCTCATCCAACAATTGTTCAACTGGGATTAGAATTGGGGACTATGGGAGCCACTACCCGTTATAAAGACACTGTCGTACTCCTGAAACCATTGTGGCCGCGGGTGGCCTAGTGGGCAACGTTCGTGACTGCCGCGGAAAGGACCTCAGGTTCGATCCCAGACAGGTACGAACGCTCGATCCACTAAATATCCGCCGTGCGTCGGATGGGCACGTTAAGCCGTCCGACCCCGGGTACTGCCCCCCGGTAATAAATAAGGGCGTCTTCCTCCCTCCTTTATACTTCGCTTCCGGGTCACTTTCCTATCGGGCACCTAGCCCAAATCTCCTAGTTTCCTATTTCTAAGGGTTATTTAAGACCTGGGGTCAGACACTCCCTTCCTAAAATCCTCTACATATGAAAAAAAAAAGAAAAAAAACATTGTGTGAGGTTTCGAGCTTTTGTGTAATCGGGCATTATTCTTCTGGAAGTTGTCCTTTCCATCAGGAAACATCAGCCTCATGTAAAGATGCGCCTGGTCTGTAATGATGTTAAGACACTTCGTGGCATCCGAATGCTGTTCCAGAAGTATTAAAGAATGCTAAACCTCCTATGAATGCTGACCCTACACCATTGCACCGGCGCCAGCAGTTTGCACAGTTAACGCCAATCAGCTGGGATACATCGATTCGTGCTGTTAACGCCATATTCCTTCCGGCGTCTTGGAGTTTATTAAATGAAAACGTAACTCGTTGGATCAGGTGACCCAGGTAGCACAGCCTTGCAGTTTAACGTAGGCCCTACACTGAGCCACTACCTTTATGAATGTAAGACAGTGTTAAGCCTACGTTAAATTGCTAGGCTGTTCTATCTACGGACCTTTTTAGGTCCAGGTCTGACATTTCTATGCTCACAACAAAAGAATTTGTCGGCTTTTAGGAAAGACGGATGGAACACGAAGGCTACATCTGCAGTTACCGGCCATTCGCTTTGGCCGGTAACTACGGGAATTTTCTTCTCGATATCTTTGTTCTGTGGGTACTGCGCTCTTACTTGCCGCAGTGGAACACGTCTGATGTCTCGTACAATCCTCCCTATCCTCCCACCGACTTGCTGTTTCCACCGACAGTAAAACAGCTCACTGTAAGTGTTGTTTTGTTTTGCACCATCATTGTACATCTTCGATACAGTTGTTCTTGCATGGCCAAGAAAATTTACCGCTTTGGAGATACTTGCACCTGCTCGCCTGGTTTACACTAGAACACCTCTTTCAAAATTAACTTGAATTATTAGTCTTTCCCACAGTCGTACGCAGTTGAATCCTTTGCAGTGTGCTGTTGAGAAAGCTAACTCAACCTCAAGGTTGTGTACGTGGCATATGTTCAATTGGCCGCCCCGGTGGCGCAGAGGTCTAAGCGATGGCTTTTGATCATTCGTTCGAGATGGGTCCGGGTTCTAATCCCGGGGAGACATGGATGTTGTGTTTGTCTTACGGCACTGGCTCTCTCCCTTCCCTGATACTATTGGCCCTAAATTAAGGACGGGCGACTGCTTATAGCCCACGGCGTTGCTCATGGTGGTCGTTAAACCTCCATTAAAAAAAATATATATATCATCATCATCATCATCATTGTGAACCATTATCAATCCACTGCTGGACGAAGGTCTCCCCAAGTTTCCTCCACAACGGTCTGTCTTGTGCCAGTCTCCTCCATGTCACCCCTGCATACTTTCGAATTTCATCCACCCATCTCCCATGTGGTCTTCTTCTGGGTCTTTTCCTGTCCCTTGGAATAAAATCTAAAATTTCAGCTGTCCATCGATGATCTGTCCTTCTGGCAGTATGTCCAGCCCATTGCCATTTCAGGGATTTAACTCTGATCATGATGTCTTCCACTCTTGTCATTTTTCGGATCCACGAGTTTCTCTTCTTATCTCTCCTGGTTACACCAAGCATGCACCTCTCCATGCTGCTTTGAGTTGTCTGCAGCCTTTGTATGTCTCTTTTAGTTAAGGTCCACGTCTCTGCACCATACGTAAGCACTGGAAGGATGCATTGATCAAACACTTTTCTTTTAAGACATAATGGCATATTGCTCTTGAAAATTATGCTGTTTCTTCCAAAAGCTCTCCAGGCAAGTTTTGTACGCCGATTAATTTCTTCATCAATGTGACCCTCACTTGATATCTGCTGTCCAAGATAAACGTACGTGTCTGTTATCTCCAGCTTTTCTCCATCAATCGATAAATCTTCATTTCTTGTAAAAGCATTGAACATCACTTTTGTCTTTTGAAAGTTCATTTTTAATCCCACTTCTTTACTCTTGTCAGCAAGTTCCTGGATCATACTCTGCAGCTCTGATGGGGTAGTTGCAAAAATGACTACGTCATCAGCAAAACGAAGGTGGGTTAGATAATCTCCATTAATCTTTATCCCTTTGTTTTCCCAGCTCAGCGACTGAAAAACACCCTCCAATGTGGCATTAAAGAGCTTCGGAGATATGGTGTCACCTTGTCTCACTCCCTTTCCAATTTTTATGTGTGTTGTATTTTCAAACAGCCGAATCTTTGCACTTGCATTTTCATAGATGTTATTAATAATATTAATGTATGCATCTTCAATACCGCAGGTTTTCAGAGCCATTGTAACTGCTTATGGTTTCACCGAATCAAAGGCTTTTTCATAATCGATAAAAGCCATGCACAATGGAAGTTCATATTCCCTCGCTCTTTCAATTAGTTCTCTCAGTACGTGGATATGATCTATTGTGCTGTAGCCACTCCTGAATCCAGCTTGTTCTCTCGGTTGAGCCATGTCCAGTGTTACCTTCAAGCGGTGTGAAAGAACTTTAGTGAAGATTTTATAAACTAATGATAGGAGGCTGATAGGTCTGTAGTTTCCGAGATCCTCAATGTCACCTTTCTTATGTAGCAGGATCATTGTAGCGGTGTTCCAATCCTCAGGAATCTTTCCTTCATTAAGGCATCGAGTGAAAATTTGGGCGAGTACTGTTTCGATTTCTCCACTTGCTTCTTGTATGATGTCTACAGTAATTCCATCTTCTCCTGGAGCTTTTCCCCGCTTCATGTTCTTGATTGCATGTGCAACTTCTGCTGGAAGGACTGGAGGAACTCTGGTACTGGTATCTTTCATGATGTCTGGAGTGCATGTATCATCCCTTTCATATAATTTGGAGTAGAAATCTTTCACTCTTGTCAAAATTTCGCCTCTATTTCTTGTTACAGAACCATCTTCTTTTCTCAGTGCCATAATCTGTTTTCTTCCCTTACTGAGATGTCCCTTTGCTATCTTTAGGCTTTGGTTGTTTTCAATTGCTTTCCTCACTAGTTCACAGTTGAATTTTCTTACGTCTTCAGTAATACTTTTTCTTACTGTCTTGCATAGCTCTATATATTCCACTTTGGAAGTCACATCTTCTTTAGTTGTCCTCATCTCTCTTCTTTTTTGCATCAACATTTTCGTTTTTCCTGATAATTTGTTTACATGCAACTTGTTCTTAGACCCAGCTAATTTTGTTGCTGTTTCCATAAGAGCTTTGGTTACTTTTCTGTTAACTTCAGAGATGTCCACTTCTTCTGATGTTAGGCCTTCCAAAGCAGAGAACCTGTTCTTCAGTTCCAACTTGAAGGTATTATGGTGTTTTTTAAGGTTGGTTATGTCAATAGGTTTTGTTTGTCTTATGAGCTTGCCACGTTCAAGTTTAGTGTTGAGGTGCATCTTACATCTCACCAATCTATGGTCACTACCTGTGTTGAACTTGTTTAGCACACTGCAGTCTTCTATGACGAATTTTTTGTTACACATAATAAAATCAATTTCACTTGTCGTCCCATTTGGATGTCTCCATGTCCATTTCGTGTGTGGCTTTTTCTTGAAGAAGGAGTTCAAGATGAAAAACCCTTCTGCCTCTGCAAACTCAACGAGAGTATTTCCACGCTGGTTTCTGTTGCCGTGACCGAATTTACCTACTGAAGTTTCATTCTGTTGCCGTTGCCCTATTTTTGCATTGAAATCTCCCATAATTATTTTCAAGTGCTGCTTACCTTTATTATTTAGATGACAAATTTCCTCACAAAATTCTTCAATTTCTTCTTCAGGATGACTTGTGGTGGGTGCATAAGTTTGAATAATCTGAGCCTGGTATCTTTTCGAGAGTTGGATAACGAGTCGTGCAGCTCTGTCAGAGGAACTTTCAACTTCTACAACTTTATCCTTCAGTTTCTTGTTTATTATAAATCCAACACCACTAGTTCTGCCAGTATCTGTCCCACGATAGTAGAAGAGATGTCCACTTTTCAGTTCGATGAGATCTTCTCCTTTTCTCCTTACCTCACTTAGCCGCACGATGTCCCACTTGATCCTTTGTAATTCCTCTTCCAATTCAAGAAGCCTTGAATCAGAAGATAGGGAGCGTCCATTGTAAGTAGCCAAGGTCAGCATCAGATGGCAGCCTAGTCCGGTCCTCCGGGGATTCTTAGCACCCTCTGCCTTCATGTCGCACTGGCCGCTGCCTTGGCCAGGTACATTCCAGCTGCCGGAGACTGAGGGCCAAGATTTAAGTTGTGGCATCATTTTGGAGGGGTATATATATACACTATATATATATATACACTATAAAGTGCCATAAAAACTGGTACACCAGTCTAATACTTAGTAGATCCCCCACGGGAGCACAGGACTGCAGAAATACGACGCGGCATGGACTCCACCAGCTTCTGGAAATATGCTGTAGGCAATGCACACCATACTTCCTGCAGAGCGATCCGCAATTCGGGTGTATTCCGAGGTCTCGGATTCCTGTGTTCGATAGCGCGTTGCACGGCATCCCAAATGTGTTCTATCACGCTCAGATCTGGGGACTTGGGTGGGAATGGCAACACCCCAAACTCAGATGAATGCTCCTCTAACCATAATGTAGCGTCCCGACACTTGTGTGGAGGTGCATTGTCCTATTGGAACAGGCCCAACTCATCAGCATGAATGGGTGTACCTCATCAGAGAGGATGAGCACATACCGTTGGCCTGTCACAGACGTTTGAAGACGTACCAAGGGTTCCAGTGAAGTCCAGCTGAACACACCCCATACCATTACGGACCACCCCACCTGTTCCCTGTTGACAGGCGGGATCCATGGCTTCATGGGGTTTGCGCCACACACGAATCCTTGCATCTGCCCGATACAGTTGGAAACGCGACTCGTCAGACCAGGCTACTTGTTTCCGGTCATCAAGTGTCCAGTGGCGGTGTTTCCGTGCCTAAGCGAGGCGCATAGCTTTGTGTCGTGCACCCATCAAGGGGACTCGAGTTGGGCGTCGGCTCCCAAAGCCCATATTGTGCAGGGTACTTTGTACAGTCTGAACGCTGATGCTTGTTGAGGCTCCAGCATTGAATTCCGTTGATACCTGAGAGAGTGTTGCACGCCTATCGCCTGAAACGATTCTTGACAGCCGACGATGGTCACGTTCACCCAATGTCTTTTTACGGCCGCACTGGTATCGTAGGTTGTAGGTTGTGCCGGAATTCTTGTATTCACGGTACACCCTTGCAATGGTCGTCCCTGAAAATCCGAACTTCGTTTCTAATTGCGAAATACTATGGCCAATCTCACAAGCGTAAACTATGACACCGCGTTGAAAATCGCTTAAATCGTTATTACTTGTCTTTCTTATGCCGAAAATAGCTCTGACAGCTGGCAAGGATGTCTATCGCTTTATATACGCACTGGCGGACGCTACCGAGTATGCGCATAGGTGACGTTTTTATGTATTTTGCATAAGCTCGTGTGTACCAGTTTTTCTGGCACTTTAGTGTATATCAAAATGTAAAATATTTACCTTTGATACACGCCCATACCACTCTGATACTGCGCAATGGAGCTGGAAATAACACTTTGCAGGAGTGTGAGATTGCAGGGGTGTGGATCCAGCTGTCTGATGGCTCGTTCAACTTCATCCCACAAATTCACAATGGGGTTCAGATCTGAAGATCGTGGGGGCCACCTAAGAAAAGTAAACTCACCGGCATGTTCCTAAAACCAATCCTATACAGCACGAGCATTATGGCAGGACGTATTATCTTGTTGAAAGTAGCCATCGTCTTTGGGACAAACCATCCACATGACAGGATGCACTTGGTCCGCAACGATGTTTAGATATGATGTGCCAATCAGACGTTGATCAACACGAATTAAAGGGCCTAAATCATGCCAGGAAAACATTCCCCAAACCATAACGTTACCTCCACCAGCTTGAAGGGTTGTAGCAATGCATTTGGGGTCCATGCTTTCGTGCTGTTTTCTCCAAATTCTCACTCGGCCATCGGCATGGTGCAACTGAAAACGTGATTCATCGGACCACATAATTTGTTTCCAATTATCGACTGTCCAATACTTGTGCTCCTGTGCGAACTGGAGACGTTTTCTTTTGTCAACTGCAGACAGCAAAGGTGTTCGAACAGGCCTTCGGCTGCCATATCCCATCCGAAGCAGTGTACGGCGAAGAGTGCGTGCAGAGATCATTTGAGCGGATCCTTGATTAAGATGGTCTGTAATTTGCTGCACTGTTGCATTTCTGTTGTCTGTTACCAGTCTGGACACTCTCCGTTCTGCCCGAGCAGTCACTAGTCGATGACGACCACACGTTGCACGTAGAGACCCAGTTTTTCGGCTGGCAGTCCAGTGTTTAAACACTTTACCAACAGTTGCTCTTTAACACTTCACGAACGCGGCGGTTTCTGTGATACTCGCTCCATGGGTCCGAGCTCCTACAATCATCCCACGTTGAAAGTCCGTCAAATACCATTTTTAACCCATCTCGTCACCCAAAAGTCACTTCTACTACTGTCGCAAGCACTAAGCTTTCCCTTTTATACTAGCCTCGTCCTCTGGCGGTAACAGCGTGAAGCCATAGCTCATTTGCTTAAAACTGTCAGGTGGTCATAATAAAGTGGCCACTCAGTGTATATACAGTATATATATTCAATTGCTCTTCGGTGTTCCTTACGATTTGCTATTTCAGTGTAAATCCACATATCAAAAATATTTCAATATCTCATCTCTTGATATGCCGACAGGAGGGCATATCAAGAGATAATATACCCACATTTACCCTTGATATACCCGTAGGAAGGTATATCAAGAGTAAAGCTTGCACGCAACGACAGCAGTGACAGCGTATTGCGGTTGCATTATCCTCCACGGACAGGGAGGATGCCTGGACGTCAGATGCGTTCACAATACTGGCAGTTAAGTGAGTTTCAGAGAGGTCGGCTGTTCAAGTCGCCTTATCGTCAGACATTTGGGTCGAAGCGACGCGGCAATCGGACGATGTTGGCGACCAATGTGTTGAGGAGGTCACACCTCAGCAGCTTGAGAGCAGTGGACAGGCGAGGGTAACGACAGGACACGAGAATAGAGCCATTGTGAGAGCCGCACGAACAGAACCGAATTCGTCGCTCTCCACCATTAATGTCAACGTTGCGTCGTCTATAGGTACGGAAGTGGCCATCCTGACCATAGCCAGACGACTTTGACCCCATTTGAGCCAGACGACTTAGCCAGACGACTTTGACCCCATTTTGTGCATTTTCAATAGGGATGAACCCTATTGAAAATGCACAAAATAGGGTCAAAGATCAGGACATAGGAGCGGGATCCATTCCATTGCCCAAGTGCGTCATAACGTACGTAAAAATGCTGCGACTGCGACAAAAACTTTATCATGTAGTTCCGGTGGTATACTAAACCGGTTCTATTGAATATCATCGAAATGGGGTCAAAGGTCAGGTCACAAGAACGAGATTTATTCCACAGCTTCTCATAACTTGAGTTATGACTTCTGGCATGTTGGAAAGCGTGTCATAATCAATGCACTGCATGATTTTGCTAACTTGTTCTATACATAAACATTACACATATCAATTTTCATCTCGATTGGATGACGCCTTCTGGGTGCTTAGTTGTTTTTTTTTTTTTTGGTTTTTTTTTTTTTTTTGGCAAAGAGTGTATTTGAGGAAAACAGTTAATAAAACATTACTAATTGTTTTGATGAAACAAATTCTTGAGTGCAGATATGAAAAAAAGAACAATTGTATATTTCTTGTTAAGAAATGGCGCTCACCACATTTCTCAGATGAAGCATTTTCATTGTTCTCTCTCCTCCTTTTCCCATCCTTGTTTTCAGTTAAATTATACTAACTGATAACTCTGTTTTTGTAATCATGCCAATTTATCGAAAGAGAAGCATTAGAGACTGTAGTGGACATCCTTAATCACCGTTCCTTGCAGAAGAATGTTTATTCCGGTTCAGCCAACGAAAAACTTGTTCTTCACATTGGCACCAGGACGTAAAAATGGATCTACCAAGACTTACCATAAATTTTGTTACAAAGTATTCAATGAAATAACAAAAGAAATTTAAAGATATTTTAATATACCTGTGATACGACGAAATAGTACACTTGTGAATACGTGGCACCAATCACTTTTCAAAATGGCATCCCTTTGCTTTCACACAGTCTTTCAGTCTCTGTGGCCCACTTATCAATAGCTTTTACGCAGGGTCTCCAGAGGGAAAACTGCTACTGCCTGCACCAAAGAGCGTTTGAGAGTGACATTACTGGTGCGTCTCTTTCACCAGGCTATGTCCCCCACAGTATCCCACAACTTGTAGTCCAAAGGGTTGAGATCTGGGTAGCTGGAAGGCCAATCAGCTGGAGAAATGAAGTCTGGTCAAATTCGCCTGAAGTGAACACCTTCGAGCACCTTATTGAATCACTCCCAGCCCGTCTAGCTGCTGTCCGCGCTGTTCACGGCAGTTACTCTGAATAGTATCTGGTGGCCACAATAAATGTGACTCTGCCGTGTATTTCATTCCATGTTTACACTTATTAATAGTGTTGTGTTTCTTCCAACAGTGAGCTTCTTCTGCCACTTTGGGAAAGTCCTTTTAATTCTAGGTAACGTTATGTTGTTGACCAGGCGAAATGTTCTGACTAGTTTTGTCGACTGTTTAGTTGAAATTGGGATTTTTCTTCAAGAAATTAAAAAAGGACCTCATGTCTCTAACAGAATTAAAGAAACATCGTTCAACAGCTTTCATATTTTCCTATTTTCAAGATGTGGGCATTTTTTTCCCTATTTTCGAGAGGTGCACATTTTTTGTTTGGGCAATATTTCTGTAAGATTTTTTTTCTCCTACTATTCTGACATGTTCATAGCAGGAAAGGTACATAAAACTAAAAGAAAAAGTCACCCCCATAGGACTTTCGATTTGCTTTTGTATGTTTATCTACGACGTAAATAGTTACATCGGTACACTGAGAAAATAAGTTTGTTTGAAACAACAAAATAATTTTGTTGAGCTGTTTTGTCGATTTATTTTGTTGCTTTAGCAAAACACCATCGGAATTGTTTTGTTGGCAAAAAAAAATTAGTTTGTTGGCTATATTTTGTTAATTCAACTATATGGAGGTGCACTGAGAAAAAAGTGTGTTCGAAACAACAAAATAATTTTGTCGAGCTGTCTTGTCAATTTATTTTGTTGCTTTAGCAAAACTCCATCGGGATTGTTTTATTGGCAAAACAAAATTATTTTGTTGGCTATATTTTGTTAATTCAACTATATGGAGGTGCACTGAGAAAAAAAGTTTGTTTGAAACAACAAAATAATTTTTTTGAGCTGCTTTGTCGATTTATTTTGTTGCTTTAGCAACACTCCACCGGAATTGTTGTATTGGCAAAACTCCATAGGAATTGCTTTTTTAGCAAAACAAAATTAGTTTGTTGGCTATATTTTGTTAATTCAACTATACGGAGGTGCACTGAGAAAAAAAGTGTGTTCGAAACAACAAAATAATTTTTTCGAGCTGTCTTGTCGATTTATTTTGTTGCTTTAGCAAAAACTCCATCGGGATTGTTTTGTTGGCAAAACAAAATTATTTTGTTGGCTATATTTTGTTAATTCAAGTATATGGAGGTGCACTGAGAAAAAAGTTTGTTTGAAAGAACAAAATAATTTTGTTGAGCTGCTTTGTCGATTTATCTTGTTGTATTGGCAAAACTCCATCGGAATTGTTTTTTTAGCAGAACAAAATTAGTTTGTTGGCTATATTTTGTTAATTCAACTGTATGGAGGTGCACTGACAAAAAAGTTTGTTTGAAACAACCAAATAATTTTTTTGAGCTGCCTTGTCGATTTATTTTGTTGCTTTAGCAACACTCCACCGGAATTGTTGTATTGGCAAAACTCCATCGGAATTGTTTTTTAGCAAAACAAAATTAGTTTGTTGGCTATATTTTGTTAATTCAACTATATGGAGGTGCACTGAGAAAAAAAGTTTGTTTGAAACAACAAAATAATTTTTTTGAGCTGCTTTGTCGATTTATTTTGTTGCTTTAGCAACACTCCGCCGGAATTGTTTTGTTGGCAAAACAAAATTATGTTGTTGGCTATATTTTGTTAATTCAACGATATGGAGGTTACCTTTGAAAACTTAATTTGTTTGGGACGGATATAACGGCTATTGGAATGTATTTGTGAAACACAAATTGTAGCTAGCTTTTGGTAAAATCTCACAGAGAGACCATCTAAGGCGTACGATATCCACACAGAGTTGCGTTGTTGGCGATGTACCTTTCATAAGATACGTGTACTTCTTGGAAGTGCATGTTCATACCGTCTTTTCTTAACACAGACACAACCCGAGGTTTCTTTATATCTACAGGTGTCCTTCTTTGGAATATGTACCTTGGGAACATCCAAGTCAAATTTAATGGGTAGTCCCATGATGAGGAAACATCAGAAATTACGCTAGTTTTTCCCCCTTTAATTCCCTTTTTGCTTGGAGACAACAGGTTTAATTCTTTCAGAACATATCCCTTTGTTGCATTATAAATCAACTTGAAACTGTCCGTATAACATGCGACTCTTTGATAAGAAGCACCTCACTGCCTGTTGAACTTTTGGATAATTCTTCTAATTTGTCTTTGCCGTAGCCATATTTTTACTAGTGCTACATTTGCTGAACATTCCTGTTTAGGACAAAACGGAATAAAAATGCTGATAGTTCTTAAGTTATGAGTCATGATTACTTCTCGTTTCCACATTTGAAGGATTGTACTCCAAAAACTTCTTAATGCTATGCAAAGAACAACGGTTCCTTTAATTCAAAACCCAGTGCCCTCTGATCTGATCTCTTTCATACGTTTTCCTCAGAGGGGCAGAGGCAACTCTACTGTCATGGATATGACTTTCAGGATTTAATTATCAACCCTTGTTTCAAACTCCTCTGTTTCCCAAGTACCACCACCCAACAACAGTCTTAAGTCAAGGTGATAAATGACATATTGTTTTGCCAACCCCTTTATATCAAATTTCAAATTTCCTTTGCTTGATTATAAATTCATCCAAAATTGTAAGTTTATAGTACTGAAATCAATAAACAGTGAAGAAATTAATTTTGACTTTCAGAACCAGAAACACAAAGTTATTAGTCCCTTACAGTTTTCCCTTTTACGACCAGCTTTCCAATAAAATCGAAAAGGGGGGGGGGGAAACTGACTATTTAAGAATAGAAATTCAAATGTACCTGGAAATAGGGCTTTCCATCGTCAATCCATCCGGTGACTATGTCGCTTCCAGCCATTCCTCCTTGAGGTGACAGTCCGAATCCCACATATCCCTTCGTCGCTACTTCTACCTTAAAGTCGATTCTTTTCCCTTTTAATGTCCAGTAAACGTGAAAGACCCCCTCATGATCCAACACAAGATGGCGGTCCCAAGCGTCACTCGCAAACGTTGTTAATATGCAGACGAATACAATGCCCAGAAAGCGAAGCATCGTTTCAGTTTTCGTCATCGTGCGTTAAAAGAGCTTTTAAAGTGAGGAATTGAATGTCCTGTGTCAGTTAAGAAGAATGATGATCAAAATCTTGAATCTAGAATATAAACATGACCCACGTCGCAAAGCAGGTGTCTTTTGTATGGATAAAGGAATCTTGGGATTGTTTGTTGGTCTCAGAATAACTATCGCTACACGGCACATGTAGAATCAACTAATGAACACCTGTTTTAAAAGAAAACATTACGTTTTCGAATTTGTATCCCTCATACGATATTTCTGAGGCATACGGTCTCTGCAGTTGGGCAGACGTCTTTGTTTCTCTCACTTTATGCGTGATAGAAAAATATAAATTGTTAAATTCTTAAATCTAACCCAGTGGCTGTGTAGGAAACCTTTCATTTCAGTAGGGCCTTTTACCACATATTTTGTAAAAAAAGATCGTGTTCATGTAATTGGTTTGTCGGTCCGTCCGCCCGCCTGTGAACGCCATATCTCTGCAACTATCAGTTAAATTCTTTTTGCATTGAAAAGCTGGAAGTATGCGAATGATGATCCTTTATTTCGTTATTTTTTTTTTTTTTTTACGATGTACAATTTCACTGCTAGAGGGCGTAAATGCAGATGATATCAAAATCAAAATACATTTTATTCCATATCATCATCATCATCATTGTCAACCATTATCAATCCACTGCTGGACGAAGGTCTCCCCAAGTTTCCTCCACAACAGTCTGTCTTGTGCCAGTCTCCTCCATGTCACCCCTGCATACTTTCGAATTTCATCCACCCATCTCCCATGTGGTCTTCTTCTGGGTCTTTTCCTGTCCCTTGGAATCCAATCTAAAATTTCGGCTGTCCATCGATGATCTGTCCTTCTGGCAGTATGTCCAGCCCATTGCCATTTCAGGGATTTAACTCTGATCATGATGTCTTCCACTCTTGTCATTTTTCGGATCCACGAGTTCCTCTTCTTATCTCTCCTGGTTACACCAAGTATGCACCTCTCCATGCTTCTTTGAGTTGTCTGCAGCCTTTGTATGTCTCTTTTAGTTAAGGTCCACGTCTCTGCACCATACGTAAGCACTGGAAGGATGCATTGATCAAACACTTTTCTTTTAAGACATAATGGCATATTGCTCTTGAAAATTATGCTGTTTCTTCCAAAAGCTCTCCAGGCAAGTTTTGTACGCCGATTAATTTCTTCATCAATGTGACCCTCACTAGATATCTGCTGTCCAAGATAAACGCACGTGTCTGTTATCTCCAGCTTTTCTCCATCAATCGATAAATCTTCATTTCTTGTAAAAGCATTGAACATCACTTTTGTCTTCTGAAAGTTCATTTTTAATCCCACTTCTTTACTCTTGTCAGCAAGTTCCTGGATCATACTCTGCAGCTCTGATGGGGTAGTTGCAAAAATGACTACGTCATCAGCAAAACGAAGGTGGGTTAGATAATCTCCATTAATCTTTATCCCCTTGTTTTCCCAGCTCAGCGACTGAAAAACACCCTCCAATGTGGCATTAAAGAGCTTCGGAGATATGGTGTCACCTTGTCTCACTCCCTTTCCAATTTTTACGTGTGTTGTATTTTCAAACAGCCTAATCTTTGCACTTGCATTTTCATAGATGTTATTAATGATATTAATGTATGCATCTTCAATACCGCAGGTTTTCAGAGCCATTGTAACTGCTGATGGTTTCACCGAATCAAAGGCTTTTTCATAATCGATAAAAGCCATGCACAATGGAAGTTCATATTCCCTCGCTCTTTCAATTAGTTCTCTCAGTACGTGGATATGATCTATTGTGCTGTAGCCACTCCTGAATCCAGCTTGTTCTCTCGGTTGAGCCATGTCCAGTGTTACCTTCAAGCGGTGTGAAAGAACTTTAGTGAAGATTTTATAAACTACTGATAGGAGGCTGATAGGTCTGTAGTTTCCGAGATCCTCAATGTCACCTTTCTTATGTAGCAGGATCATTGTAGCGGTGTTCCAATCCTCAGGAATCTTTCCTTCATTAAGGCATCGAGTGAAAATTTGGGCGAGTACTGTTTCGATTTCTCCACTTGCTTCTTGTATGATGTCTACAGTAATTCCATCTTCTCCTGGAGCTTTTCCCCGCTGCATGTTCTTGATTGCATGTGCAACTTCTGCTGGAAGGACTGGAGGAACTCTGGTACTGGTATCTTTCATGATGTCTGGAGTGCATGTATCATCCCTTTCATATAATTTGGAGTAGAAATCGTTCACTCTTGTCAAAATTTCGCCTCTATTTCTTGTTACAGAGCCATCTTCTTTTCTCAGTGCCATAATCTGTTTTCTTCCCTTACTGAGATGTCCCTTTGCTATCTTTAGGCTTTGGTTGTTTTCAATTGCTTTCCTCACTAGTTCACAGTTGAATTTTCTTACGTCTTCAGTGATACTTTTTCGTACTGTCTTGCATAGCTCTATATATTCCACTTTGGAAGTCACATCTTCTTTAGTTGTCCTCATCTCTCTTCTTTTTTGCATCAACATTTTCGTTTTTCCTGATAATTTATTTACATGCAACTTGTTCTTAGACCCAGCTAATTTTGTTGCTGTTTCCATAAGAGCTTTGGTTACTTTTCTGTTAACTTCAGAGATGTCCACTTCTTCCGATGTTAGGCCTTCTAAAGCAGAGAACCTGTTCTTCAGTTCCAACTTGAAGGTATTATGGTGTTTTTTAAGGTTGGTTATGTCAATAGATTTTGTTTGTCTTATGAGCTTGCCACGTTCAAGTTTTGTGTTGAGGTGCATCTTACATCTCACCAATCTATGGTCACTACCTGTGTTGAACTTGTTTAGCACACTGCAGTCTTCTATGACGAATTTTTTGTTACACATAATAAAATCAATTTCACTTGTTGTCCCATTTGGATGTCTCCATGTCCATTTCCTGTGTGGCTTTTTCTTGAAGAAGGAGTTCAAGATGAAAAACCCTTCTGCCTCTGCAAACTCAACGAGAGTATTTCCACGCTGGTTTCTGTTGCCGTGACCGAATTTACCTACTGAATTTTCATTCTGTTGCCGTTGCCCTATTTTTGCATTGAAATCTCCCATAATTATTTTCAAGTGCTGCTTACCTTTATTATTTAGATGACAAATTTCCTCATAAAATTCTTCAATTTCTTCTTCAGGATGACTTGTGGTGGGTGCATAAGTTTGAATAATCTGAGCCTGGTATCTTTTCGAGAGTTGGATAACAAGTCGTGCAGCTCTGTCAGAGGAACTTTCAACTTCTACAACTTTATCCTTCAGTTTCTTGTTTATTATAAATCCAACACCACTAGTTCTGCCAGTATCTGTCCCACGATAGTAGAAGAGATGTCCACTTTTCAGTTCAATGAGATCTTCTCCTTTTCTCCTTACCTCACTTAGCCCCACGATGTCCCACTTGATCCTTTGTAGTTCCTCTTCCAATTCAAGAAGCCTTGAATCAGAAGATAGGGAGCGTCCATTGTACGTAGCCAAGGTCAGCATCAGATGGCAGCCTAGTCCGGTCCTCCGGGGATTCTTAGCACCCTCTGTCTTCATGTCGCACTGGCCGCTGCCTTGGCCAGGTACATTCCAGCTGCCGGAGACTGAGGGCCAAGATTTAAGTTGTGGAATCATTTTGGAGGGGTTTGGCCATAACTCACCACGCTGGCCAAGCGGGTTGGTGAGTGTGGGATAGAATTTCCTCTAATCCCGATGGTATAGTTATACCGCTATTGGCGGTCGTCAGAGCCCCTTTAGTGGGAACAGGATGCACCACGAGAAGGCGGGGTTGACATTTGTCAAGGAGAGGCTGTGATGTTACGCATCACCTGACCTTACATCCCTTATTCCATATATTTGCTTCTAAATAACCGATTGAAAAAACTGTTTTACCTTTCGATTCCATTTATGTCGAAGGGTATTTTAGGTATTGTCACTTTTTCAAGTTACGCATAGATTTTCCGCTAGAGGGCGTAAAAATAAACTTGCGTTTTCCCCGATATATCTACTTCTAAAACTCCGATTTAAAAACTGTTTTCTTCTGCGGATACAATTCCCGATGAGAAATCTTTTGCATGTAATTTCTAATTTTTTGTAAAAAAAAAAAAACGGTTTGGCCACCAGAGTATGTAGGCGTTAATTTCTGCTTCTGATTTATTGGTTATACAATCTGAGTCTTTAAAATCTCGATTGAAAAGTCTCCTTCGTGGACCGATGCTACTCACGACGATAAACGTTTTCGGAATGTTTTTTTTCTTAAAATATTGTATAGTTTCCCCGCCAGGGGGGAGTAGATATATATCATATTTTTGTCAATGTCTCTGCTTCGAATGGTCAGATTTGAAAAATTTCTTTTTAATTAGATTGAGTTTCTGGTGCGACATGTTTTTCATATAACTTCAAAATTTTTCAAGGAATTCATAGACTTTCCGCTAGGAGGCGTAAAGGTAAATTGCGTTTCCCCGATAACTCTGCTTCCAAAACTCCGATTTAAAAATGTTTTCCTGTGTCGCATACATCTCCAGGTGGAAAATGTTTTTCATATAATTTCTAATATTTGGTAAAGAATGGTTTGACCACCAGGGAGCATAAGTGTTAATTTCTGCTTTTGTTGCATTAGCAGCAAAATATGAGCTCCTGAAAAAATTATTTCCTGGACAGATACCGGTCACATCGAAAAACCTTTTGAGAATACTTTCTTCTTAAAATAACGGATGTTTTTCTCGCCAGGGGCGTAGATGCATATCTTGTATTTGTCGATATCTCTGCTTCGAAGTGACCGATTTGAAAAATTCTTTCTTTGTTGATGAGCGTTTCCGCTGCCAAATGTTTCCCATATAATTTAAAATTTTTCTTAACAGACAAGTCTGCAATCAGAGGGCGTAAGTTCACGATTCTATTTACAGCAATATCTGCGGGATTAAAAACCCTACTGAAAAACATCGTTCTTCTGTCAGATACTATTGTTTCCCATACCAGTTACATTGACTTTGAATAGCCTTGATAAATTCAATTCACGTCAGCACTGATTCAAAATACGTGCTAATTACACCCGAAAATTCGGTGTCATATTTTTTGTTTTAAACTGTGGGTGCTACGTAGAGATCAAATGATTATCAATAAATAAAAGAATTGGAAAAATGCGAATCCACCGCTGGATGAAGGCCTCCCAAAGTTTTCCACAACGGACTGTCAGTCTTCTCCATCCACAAATCTCCCACGTTGTCTTCTTCTGGGTCTTTTCCTGTCTCTTGGAATCCAGTCTAAATTTCCGGTTGTTCTTCAGTGGTCCGTTCTCCTGGCAATATATCTAGCCTATTGTCATTTCAAGGATTTTACTTTGATTGTAATGTCTTCCAATTCTTGTTATTTTCCTCATCCACGAATTGCTGTTTTTACATTTCTTGGTTACTCCATGCTTCTTTCAGTTTCTGCAGTCTTTGTGTGTCATTTTTAATTAAGGTCCATGTCTCTGTTGCATACGTAGGCACTGGAAGGATACATTATTGATTAAACATTTTTCTTTTAAGACACAATGGTATATTTCTCTAAAACATTGTACTGTTTCTTCCAAAAACTCTCGAACCGAGTTTTATACGGCAATTAATTTCTTCATTAATGTGACCCTCGCTTGATATCTCTGCTACCCAAGGTAAATGTAGGATATGGTTATCTGCAGCTTTTCCCCATCAATTGATAAATCTTCATTCCTTGTAAAAAGCATTGTACATCAGTTTTGTCTTCTGAAAGTTCAATCTAACCTTGCTTTGGCTTTTTTTTCTTTATTCTGTTCCATCTAACAATGACCTTTTCTGCCATTTTGGGAACGCACTATAAGATCATTATGTGGCTGCTCAGGGGAAATGTTCTGACAAGTTTTGTCGATTGCTTAGATGAAATTGGGATTCCTTTTCATGAAATTAAAAACACCCCTCATGTTTCTAACAGACTAAAACAACATCAGTCAATCTGCAGTAGTTTCCTATTTCCAAGATATGGGCATTCTTTCCTATTTCAGAGAAGTGCGCAGTTTCTCTGTGGGCATTTGTTTCGCTGCCGTATTTTTCTGTGGGCATTTTTTTCTCATCCCAAGTTAGGGACGGACGACTGCATATAGCCCATCTTGCTCACAGCGGTTGTTAAACCTCCAGACAAGCAAACAAAAATTGGGTGACCGCCGTTAATAGAGAATGAAAAGAGCTAACGTCATATGACATACACACCAGCCCTGTTTCGTTCGGGACTCAAACCCATCTGGGAAGAATATTCGGAAGCTAGCGCTTCAGACCATTTGTTGTCCGGGTAGTAGAATGGTCATCCAGTTAGTAGAGCTACTAAGCTGTTCAGATAGCTATTAAAGCCGTGCAAGTAGCTCTCCTATGCCGTGCATTTAGCTACTAAAACTGTCCATGTAGCTACTAAAGCTGTCCAGGTTGCAGAGCTACTAAACCGTCCAGATAGCTACTAAAACCGTCTAGATAATAGAGCTACTAAACCGTCCAAATAGCTACTACAGCTGTCCAAGTAGCTGCTAAAACTATCTAGGTAGTAGAGCTTCTAAGACTTCCAGATATCTACAAAAGCCATCCAAGTTGATACTAAAGCTGTCCATGTAGTAGAGTTCTTAAGCTGGCCAGATAGCTACTACAGCTGTCCAAGTAGCTGCTAAAACCGTCAAGGTAGTACAGCTACTAAGACGTCCAGCTATCTACTAAAACCATCCAAGTAAATACTAAAGCCATCCATGTAGTAGAGTTCCTAAGCTGTCCAGATAGCTGCTAAAGCTGTCCAAGTAGCTGCTAAAAGCGTGTAGGTAGTACAGCTACTAAGACGTCCAGCTATCTACTAAAGCCATCCAAGTAAATACTAAAGCCATCCATCCATGTAGTAGAATTCCTAAGCTGCCCATGTAGTAGAGTTCTTAAGCTGTCCAGATAGCTACTACAGCTGTCCAAGTAGCTGCTAAAACCGTCTAGGTAGTACAGTTACTAAGACGTCCAGCTATCTACTAAAGCCATCCAAGTAAATACCAAAGCCATCCATGTAGTAGAGTTCCTAAGCTGCCCATGTAGTAGAGTTCCTAAGCTGCCCATGTAGTAGAGTTCCTAAGCTGTCCAGATAGCTACTAAAGCTGTCCAAGTAGCTACTAAAGCTGTCTAGGTAGTAGAAGTACCCAGCCGTCCAGATATCTTCTAAAGCCGTCCAGATATCTACTAAAACCGCCCGGATATCTACTAAAGCCGTTCAGACAGCTACTAAAGCCGTCCAGACAGCTACTAAAGCCGTCCAGATTGAAGAGCTACGAACGAGCCGACACAGCTTCTAAAGCCTTCCAGGTTATAGAGCTACTGAGCCGTCCCCATAGCTACTAAAGCTGCTTAGGTAGAGAAGCTACTAAACCGTCCAGATAGCTACTAAAGCCATCCAGGTAATAGAGCTACTGAGTTGCCAAATTGCTACTAAAACCGTCCAGATAGTTGCTAAAGTCGTTCAAATAGTAGAGTTACTAAGCTGTCCAGATAGCTACTAAGCTGTCCAGATAGGTACTAAAGCCGTCCAAGTTTCTACTAAAGCCATTCAGGTAATAGAGCTACTATGCTGCCAAATAGCTACTAATACCATCCAGATAGTTGCTAAAGTCGTTCACATAGCAGAGCTACTAGGCTGTCCAGATAGCTACTAAGCTGTCCAGATAGTTACTAAAGCCGTCCAAGTTGCTACTAAAGCCATCCAAGTTGCTACTAAAGCCGTCCAAGTTGTTACTAAAGCCATCCAAGTTGCTACTAAAGCCGTCCAAGTTGCTACTAAAGCCGTCCAAGTTGCTACTAAAGCCGTCCAAGTTGCTACTAAAGTCATCCAGATAGCTACTAAATCCGTCCAAGTTGCTACTAAAGTCATCCAGATAGCTACTAAAGCCGTCCAAGTTGTAGAGCTACTAAGCCGACCAGATAGCTACTGAAGCCGTCCAAGTAGCTACTAAAGCCGTCAGGATAGCAGAAGCCTCAGACCATACCTCGATGACTGACAACATTTTCGTAAACACGGCTCTATATTTTAAATTCGTAATATCCCTGGCTTGTTTGGAGAAGTTTATATAAAAAGGAAAAACGTTTAATTATCTCATTTGTGATTCTAAGAGATCATTTTTTATGAATGGTGTATTCAAAGTAATAAATACAAGGGTCGGCTAAATAGTAAAGCACAATCGATCGTAAAATAATTTATATGGCAGTACCAAAAAAGAAACTTAGGAGACGTAACAAGCCATTTTTTATATAGCAGTAACAAAAAAGAAACTTAGTGGAGATAACAAACCATTCTTTATACAGAAGTAACAAAAAATAAACTTAGTAAAGATAACAAGCCATTCTTTGAACAACAGTAAAAAAAAAAAGATGCCGTACAGATTAAAAAAACATTTTTTATATAGGAGTAACAAAAACAAAACTTATTACAGATAATAAACCATTCTTTATCTACGTATAGGTGCAAGGGAGAATTAAAAAGTAAAGGCAACATACATTTCAATACCGGTAACTCTGATTCAAATAAAGCATAACGTTTATCTCACTTCCCCGGGGCCGCGAGTGGCCGAGTAGGCAACGTTCGTGACTCCCACGGGAAGGGCCTCAGCTTCGATCCCAGGCAGGTACGAACGCTCGATCCACTAAATACCCGCCGTGCGCCGGATGGGCACGCTAAGCTGTCGGACCCCGGGTACTGGCCCCCGGTAATAAGTAAGGGCGTCTTCCTCCCCCTTTCTACTTATCTTCCGTGTCACTTTCCTATCGGGCGCTCTAACCCAAATCTCCTAGTCTCCTATTTCTTAGGGTTGTTTAAGACCTTGGGTCAGACACTCCCTTCCTAAAATCCTCTACATACGATCAGATCATACCTCACTTCCCCACATAGTCACCCTCCAGGTCGATGCACTTGTTGTATCGTTATACTAGCTTCGTTTCTAGGGAGAAGAAGCTTTTTGGCTGCTCCCGAATCCAGGTCAACACCGCTTTCCTAACCTCATTATCAGAGATGAACCTGCGATCGCGTAGAGCCTCTTCAAATGGAACGAAGACGTGATAGTAGCATGGCGTCAGATCAGGGTGGTAAGGAGGATGTAGAAGACGTTCTAGTCTCAGATGTTGCATTGTCTAGACTGTTGCGGACGCTACATGGGGACAAGCATTGTCATGGCACAGCAAAACTGTTCTCGACAGCATTCTTCTCCTTTTGCTGCGAATTTCAGGTTTGAGTTTTTCTCTAAGCATAGCACAGTACGTTGCATTACTCACTGTTTGTCTATTTTCCTGAAAATGCGCTCGAGTAGGGCCCTTCATGTCCCCAAAAAAGTTAGAGCGATTTTCTTGGCGGAGGGCAGTCGTTTCAGTTTTTTCTTTTCTGGAGAAGACGGATGCTTACTTTGTTCTTTACTTTCCTGTTCACCGTGATGAACCCATGTCTCGTCGCCGGTAGCAATTCGTTCCAAAACACTAGGTTTAACGAGTGTTTTGTAGCGGACTGTGATTTTCTACTCATTTATAAACTTTTAGTGAAGTCATGCTGTTTTCACTTCAGTACTGAGCCAATATTTTTCGGTAATTCAGCAGGTTTCACTCCCTCCGCCTAAAGAAATCTCACTACGGCGCGTTGTTCAACAATGATTCAATCCCACTGCGGAGTGTCCATGTTTTTTTGACCTTGGCTTCAACTCGACTAACAGTTGAAATGGCTGAAAAGCGCTGCGATGTGCGTGTTCGAACTACACGTAAGCCATTGCAAAATTGTTTGTATTGCGTCAGCTTCTATCCGTTGCGGTTACCTCGTAATTTCCAAATTGCCTTTACTTTTTCATTTACTTTTTGGTTTACAACTTCGCTTTCTACAAATTTTTTCCAGCGTTTTTGTCAGTCCAAAAAAGTACCTCAGTTAAACGCAGGTTCCTGCTCTTAAAACCGGTGTTTGGCCTTCTTTATCAAGTTTTCATCGGGATTAAATATTTTCCCATTCAAAAATCTCTTTACTCTACCAAAGCGAAAGGAATTCTAGGGCGCCAAGCCAGGTCCGAACACCGAGGGAGACATTAAACTTAAACTGAATCTTGCAATTGTGTAAAGACTCAGATGCGACGTGTGGGGTTTCACATTATCCTGATGAAACTTAATCTGTACGTGCTGTAGTTGAGGCATCTTAGTTTTCATGGTTCTGGGATGTTTCCTTAAGGGTTTGCAATATGTTCTTCTTATTAATACTGGCATTTTTTTTAATGTATCAAGGAAGTAAATGCCATTGTCGTCCGAAGAAACTGTGATCATGATTTTGCTATTTGAATGAGAAGTCCTGTTTTCGTTCTTTTTTAAATGGAGATGTTCAGTGGGTCCATTGCATTGGTTGACATTTAGAGCAAGGATCATAATGATAAATTCTGGTTTCGGTACAGGCTATGATCACATTAAAAGTCTCTGATGGTAGGTAAGAGAAATCCTCTAAAAAGTTGGCACAGATTTCTCTTCTTCATTGTTTGATCTCACGTGTAAGGCACTCACTTCGAGTAAATTCTTCGATGCCTGTGAGTTTAAAGCAACTACAGAGCACGCCTTTTGGATTTCTAAAGGATTTTCCATTATCCGATTGGATGTCATTGGTCTATCAGATTGGATCATTTGTTTAACAAGTGTCACATTATCTTCTATTGTTACTCTTGCTGATCCACTTGACCTAGCTTGTCGCTAAAATAGAAATCCTTATTTTTGTAGTAACTAATCCGTTTCTGCACATTGCTTCTGCTAATAATTTCTTCACCATAAACAGTTTTCAGGTTTTTACGAATTAAAATACATTAACTGAAGTTTTACCGGACAGGTATTTGATCATCAACAGCTGTCTGACTTTGTGGTCACTTCAGGTTTCATAACTCTCCACCTACAACATACAGAAAGCAGCTTTTATTAGGGAAAAACAAAGACATCGCTCTTTCCACGTTTTAGCAACACACAGCAACCGAAAAATTGTTATTATGTCACCGCTTTGTCTTTGTTTTTTCACTGATTTGGAGGATTTTCGCTTTTATTAGGTATATTTATAAATGTATTAATAAAAAACATGTAAACCAAAAATTATGCTGATCCTACAATTATATATTTTATGTCGTATTTTGCATTAATTGACAATACCTTGTACAGTCATTTTCAAACATTTAAGATCACCCATTGGTATTCGGAGATTTCTGCCGATTGCGTCAGCTACTGTCTGTATTACTCAACTTCCTGTCGGTTTTGCATCATCCTACAGGGGCAGCTGTTGATAGAGTTGGGAGAAGGGTGCGAGCGTCCGTTGGCTTTTAGTTTTCATGTTGAGAGGTTTTGTACGTATTTTCTATGTAGCGAAAAATGGGCAAAAAGCATCATTAAATGCTACTCAGAGGTCACAGGCACTTTATATATCCCGAAGGATACACCGAACGTGACAGAAGCAGAAGAGTGAATAAGAGCAAGACTGCTGTTCATAATACGATCATGAAATATCGAGATACAGGTGAATTTAGCAACCGAAAGAGAAGTGGACGTCCAAGTAAAACAACCCCACGTGATGGCAATACCGTAAGGCGAATTGTTAAGCGTTCTCCGAGAAGTTCGTGCAAGTAAATCAAGGACTTTTTACATTCAAAAGGATCTGATATTAGTATCAGCACTGTTTCCCGACGTCTTAGCAAAGATTTTGGATTAAAGTCTTATAAACCTGCACATAAACCCAGACTAACCTCTGTCATGAAAAAGAAGAGACTCGAGTCTGTGAAGCGTCATCGATCGTGGACTGCTGAAAATTGGAACCAAATTCTTTTTTTCCGATGAGTCAGTTTGAATCACGTGAAGCACATGTTCGACGACCAAAAGGCAAAAGTATAATGAATTCAGCTTCCTTCTAAGCTTCTTGTAATGCTTGTTGTGTTATTAATTATATCATGAATAAACTTTCCTGCTAGTGATGTAGTAATAATAATGAACAAGCTTATAACTGGTAGTAATGTTGTAGTAGTAATTAAGATGAATAAAGTCTTATGCTGGTTGTTACTAATAACACTTAATGAAATAAACCTAACAGCCAGACAGAGGTCTGACAAAACTATGAACTGAGAAAAACGTACTTACTAGAACAACTTTTTATTAGGGAAACTCTTGATATGATCCAACATACACTTCACCGGACACACAGCTACTCAATGAAACGTAGCTCCTTGCACATGAACGAAGCTCTACTCACATAAACGAAGCTCTCTTACACATCAAACAAAGCTCTCCCTACGCACATCAACAAAAAGCTCTCTCGCACATAAGCAACAGTTCTCTCCCGTAACACAAACAAAAGCTCTCTCCATATAAACAACAGCTCTCACAGGTATCATTGAACGCGCCTATTTATACTGGCTACCACCACGTCATGACTTACACTCATTGCCAGATCTCATTCAGCGGGAGAAATAACATCTCGTTCAGTAAGAAGATAATTTACATAGTAAAATAAAATAACCAGAGATAGTAAAAATCAAAAAGGAAAGTGAATCTAGAGTATACGTTACAAAAGGTTTGGTGAAAAATACACCGTTAGCATCGTGAGACGGGTATCGTTCACTTGACCGAAAGGTCACTTGACCGAAAATCACTTGATCGAAAGGTACATTTCACCGAAGGGTCACTTGACCGAAAAGTTCATTTCACCGAAAGATCACTTCACCTAAAAGTTCATTTCATCGAAAGGACACTTGATCGAAAAGTTCATTTCACCGAAAGATTACTTTACCTAAAAGTTCATTATATCGAAAGATCATTTCACCGAATGGTCAGTTTATCGAAAACTTAGAATTTTGTTGTTATAGATCTGTTGGAGTATGGTGCTGGTTTTTAAAAAAACTGGTCACCTAAACATTATTGGATTGTATAAAAAATACACTTTTAATTTCTTTTAAACACCTCCCCATAAGTAGGTTTTTCGAAATATAACATTAATTATAATTCATAGATAGACCTGTGCCTTTTTGCCAAATTTTAATCCCCCGAGCTCATATTCATGAAGTTTACATAACAACTCAAGTTAATGAGTTGTTATGTAAACACACTTATTTAGACAAAAAAAAAATCAGTTTTAGGGCCCTTGGCCTCGGTTTAGGCCTTTTTAGAACATTTTAATCGTGCGTGCTCATATTCATAAGGTTTACGTAAAATGTCCAGCTAATAATGTTGCACATTTATTCAGGCAAAAAAGAATCAATTTTTGGGCCCTAGGCCTCGGCTTAGGCCTTTTTAGAAAATATTAACCGTGCGTGCTCATGTTTATAAAGTTTACATAAAAACTAAAGTTAATGATGTTGTACTCTTATTCAGGCCAAAAGAATCAGTCTTAAAGCCCTTGGCCTCGTTTTAGGCCTTTTTAGAAAATTTTAATCCTGCGTGCTCATATTTATAAGGTTTACATAAAATGTCAAGTTAATAATGTCACACATTTATTGAGGCAAAAAAGAATCAATATTAGGGCCATAGGCCTTTTTAGCAAATTTTAATCGTGCTTGCTCATGTTCATAAGCTTTACATAAATAGTAAAGTTAATAATGTTACACATTTTTTCAGGCAAAAAAGAATCAATTTTAGGGCCCTAGGTCTCAGCTTAGGCCTTTTTAGAAAATTTTAATTGTGCTTGCTCATGTTCATAAGCTTTACATAAATAGTAAAGTTAATAATGTTACACAATTTTTCAGGCAAAAAATAATCAATTTTAGGGCCCTAGGTCTCAGCTTAGGTCTTTTTAGAACATTTTAATTGTGCTTGCTCATGTTCATAAGCTTTACATAAAAAGTCAAGTTAATAATGTTGCAATTTTTTTCAGGCAAAAAGAATCAATTTTAAGGTCCTAGGCCTCAGCTTAGGCCTTTTTAGAAAATAATAACGGTACGTGCTCATGTTCATAGGTTAACCTAAAAACTCAAGTTAATGATGTTGCACACTTTTCAGGCTAAAAGAATCAAGTTTAGGGCTCTAGGCCTCGGCTTAGGCCTTTTTAGCAGATTTTAATCGTGCGTGCTCATATTCATAAGGTTTACATAACAACTCAAGTTAATGAACACTTATTCAGGCCAAAAGAATCAGTCTTAAAGCCCTAGGTCTCGGCTTAGGCCTTTTTAGAAAATTGTAATCGTGCGTGCTCATATTTATAAGGTTTACATAAAATATCAAGTTAATAATGTCGCCCATTTATTCAGGCAAAAAAGAATCAATATTAGGGCCGTAGGCCTCGCTTAGGCCTTTTTAGCAAATTTTAATCGTGCTTGCTCATGTTCATAAGCTTTACATAAAAAGTAAAGTTAATAATGTTACACATTTTTCTGGCAAAAATAATCAATTTTAGGGCCCTAGACCTCGGCTTAGGCCTTTATCGCAAATTTTAATCGTGCGTGCTCATATTCATAAGGTTTACGTAAAAAGTCAAGTTAATAATGTTGCACATGTATTCAGGCAAAAAAGAATCAATTTTAGGGCCCAAGGTCAGCTTAGGCCTTTTTAGAACATTTTAATCGAGCGTGCTCATATTCATATGGTTTACATAAAATGTCAAGTTAATAATGTTGCACATTTATTCAGGCAAAAAAGAATCAATTTTATTGCCCTTAGGCCTTTTTTTTTTTTTTTTTTAGCTTAGGCGTTTTTAGAAAATTCTAATCTTGCTTGTTCATAAGTTTACATAAAATGTCAAGTTAAAAAAATCAAGAGAGGGGGGGGGGTTACAGATTGCCGTTTCTGGGCATATATTGAGAACTGAATTGGGAACTCCAAACGCATTTCGCGAAAACGGTCCATGTAAGCCAAGCGAGGCGAGAATTGCACTTTAATTTGAAGAAAAAATTGCCGAGGATCCGAGGTACACCTAGTTTTGGGAGGGTGTACCCCCAACTTCCGTAATATTATGTTTGGGGCCGCTGGAGTCTGTCAGTGTATCCAGGATGTTCCCCTTGAAGCGTCCGCGAGGTCCGTCATCTTGGGGGGGGGTTGGCTTTCCCCCAAAATGTTAAAATGGACGTAGAGCTGTAAACATTAGACCCATGCTTTATATAATGATTCTGTACACGACCACGAATTTTCAGGAATGTGGAGTGAAACTGAAGCCCCCCCCCCGTTTCCAAGAGCTCTTCAGGGGTAACATCGAGGATACACTGATGACCGACTCCAGAGGTCCAGAATATAAAATTACGGAAGTTGGGGGTAGAGCCCTCAAAACCAAGCACCTCGTATCCCTTTTACAGACTTCACCAAATTTCTGGGGGAGGGGGAAAGGCATACATAGTTTGGCACTAAACACAACATGAAGCATAGAAATTGCGAGCAAATCCCTTACCTTGAACGCCTGTCTGCGCTCTTAGAAACTTGGGGGAGGGTGAATTCGTCCCACCCTCCTGAAAATTCGTGATCGTGTACAGAATCATTATATAAAGCAAGGTTCTAATGTTTACAGCTCTACGTCCATTTTAACATTTTGGGGAAAGCCCCTCCCAAAGCTCACGGACTTCGCAGACACTTCAAGGGGAACATCCTGGATACACTGACAGACTCCAGCGGCACAGAATATAATACTACGGAAGTTCGGGGTACAGTTCCCTCAAACCAAGTGTACCTCGGATCATCGGCAATTAATTTCTTCAAATTAAAGCACAATTCTCGCTTGGCTTACATGGAACGTTTTCGCGAAATTCGTTTAGAGTTCCTAAAAGGCCTAAGCCGAGGCTTAGGGCCCTAAAATTGAATCTTTTCTGTCTCAATAAATGTGCAAAATTATTAACTTGACTTTTTGCGTAAACCTTATAAATATGAGCACGCACGATTAAAATTTGCTAAAAAGGCCTATGCGGAGGCCTAGGGCCCTAAAATTTATTCTCTTTGCCTGAATAAATGTGCGACATTATTAAGTTGACATTTTATGTAAACCTTATAAATATGAGCAAGCAGGATTAAAATTTTCTAAAAAGGCCTAAGCCGAGGCCTAGGGCTTTAAAGACTGATTCTTTTGGCCTGAATAAGTGTTCAACATCATTAACTTGAGTTGTTATGTAAACGTTATGAACATGAGCACGCACGGTTAAAATTTGCTAAAAAGGCCTAAGCGAGGCCTACGTCTTTTTGCCTGAAAAAATGTGTAACATCATTAACTTGATTTCTTATGTAAACCTTATGAACATGAGCACGCACCGTTAAAATTTGCTAAAAAGGCCTAAGCGAGGCCTACGGCACTAATATTGATTCTTTTTGCCTGAATAAATGTGCGACATTATTAACTTGACATTTTATGTAAACCTTATAAATATGAGCATGCAGGATTAAAATTTTCTAAAAGGGCCTAAGCCGGGGCCGTGGGCTTTATGACTGATTCTTTTGGCCTAAATAAGTGTACAACATCATTAACTTGAGTTGTTATGTAAACCTTATGAACATGAGCACGCACGGTTAAAATTTGCTAAAAAGGCCTAAGCGAGGCCTACGGCCCTAATATTGATTCTTTTTTGCCTGAATAAATGTGCAACGTTATTAACTTGACTTTTCATGTAAATTATTTATGAACATGAGCACTGAACATGATTTTTATGAAAAACGTATGAACATGATAAAACTTGCTGAAAAGGCCTAGGCCGAGGCATAGGGACTTAAAATTAATTATTTTTGGCCTTAAAACTAAATCTTTGCGTTCTCTGTAACACGGAGAAATCAAAAGTGCAATTTGAGTATGATCCCCTAACGTTTCGGTGGTCTGTCTGTCAAACTTGCACCATGCTTCAACAGATCCTGTAATGAAATCTAGCGTTTTCGATAAACTGACCCTTCGGTGAAATGACCTTTCGATGAAATGAACTTTTAGGTAAAGAGACCTTTCGGTGAAATGAACTTTTCGATCAAGTGACCCTTCGGTGAAATGTACCTTTCGATCAAGTGACCCTTCGGTGAAATGAACGCTTCGATCAAGTGATCTTTCGGTGAAACAATTTTTTCGGTGAAGTGATTTTCGGTCAAGTGACCCTTCGGTGAAGTAAACGTCGGGCAAATGAACCAGACCCGATGAAATTACGCAATGCAATGTGAAGTTGAGTGCAAGGACTGTTCGGCGCAGACTGCAGGAATTTGGTTTAAAAGCTAGAATTCCACGAAAAAAGTCATTTTTATCTCTCAAGCAAAGGTTGAAAAGATTAAACTGGGCTAAAACCCATGTTAACTGAACAGCGGAAAAATGTGACAGTGTTATTTGGGGTGACGTTTGGAAATCTAAAAATGGGACAGTTTTATTTGGAGTGATTTCCAAAATCTCTGTTTGGTAGTGATGGCATAAAATACGTACGGAGAAGAATCGGAGAAGATTTGCATCCTGGTTGCATTACATGTAACCGTGATACACCCAGTTAGTGTTATGATCTGGGGTTGTATGACATCAAAAGGTGTGGGCAGAATTTTCATGATTAATGGGAATATAAATGGCCAAAAATACATTAATGAAATACTTGAGCCCAAAATGCAGCCTTTCGCACATGATATTTTCCAAGATAATGAAGCATTTATGTTTCAACAGGATTCAGCTCCATGTCATGTAAGAAGGCTGCTCAATGGTGGTATATTTGCACGACGACCAGTACGGTGTGTGCCATCAACGCCTGCTCATCGGAGACGGCGGTTTCTGTGGTGCCAGGAACACAAGAACTGGACATATCAGCAATGGGGTCGAGTTCTCTTTACGGATGAGAGCCGATTTAGTCTCACGAGCGATTCTGGACATATACACATCTGGAGACAGCAGCGAACACGCAATCACACCTCCAACATCATCAAAAAGGACCAGTTTGGTGGTGGCGGAGTTCTCGTTTGGGACGGTATCATGCTTGGTAGCCGTACTGACCTCCACATCTTTCAAGGAGGTTCAGTCACTGGTGTCCGCTATTGTACCGAATTTCTCCTGCCTCACGTGCGTTTGTTTAGAGGTGCTGTGGGTCCTGAGTTACACTTCATGGACGACAATGCTACACCTCATCGTACAGTGGCTGTCACAGAGATGTTGGAGAGTGAAGATATTCAACGCATGGATTGGCCCGCAAGGTCCCCGGACCTAAATCCAATCGAACACGTGTGGGACATTCTCGGGAGACGCTTGGCAGCACGTCACCAGCAGCCAGCAACGATTCTGCAGCTGCGATTGGCGCTACAAGAGGAATGGGCCGCGATGCCTCTACAGCACCTTGACAACCTCGTCCTCAGCATGGACAGACGTTGTAAATCCTGCAACGCAGTCAGGGGTGATCATATCCCCTACTAAAGACTGGATTTTTCTTGGCAGCCGTCTGTCACATGGACATTTCTGTCTTTTGTCCAGTTGTGCTTGAAGCTACCTTTTCAATAAAGTGCCTTTGTATCCTTTGGATTCCTTGTTTGGACAGTTTTGCTCACTTGTCCCATATTCATACATCTTGGGGATCTTATGGTATGATTTGAGTCGATGTGGAGCACTTCTGCACGACGTTACATTCGAAAAACTGTCTCGTCCTTAATTTTTTTCATGCCGTTGTATATAAAAGTGAAAGTTTGTATGTTTGTTCCGCATACGTTCCTAAACGGTTGGATGGATTTGCACCAAAATTGGCATGCATGCTCTTCATCCCCCAGATTAAAATACAGGCGGGAGGATTTTTAGAAATTCCATCCCTAAGGGTGTCAAATGTGTTTTTACGGGGCCCTCCATAGACTGGGTGCAAGTCGGCTGCTGCGGTATTACTCCGCGTGAGAGCAACGGTCGTCAGGAGACGCCTCCCTCCTCGCATGCTTTCGCGGTTCAGGCATACGGGGAAGAGTCCGATTTTTGAAAGCGCAACGCACCGGCGGAACATATTGTCATAAGAATTTTTTTGTTTATATCACTATGGCATTTTCTTTCTAAGGATTAGGTTTCATTAGACTCCCAATAAATGGCCCAGGAGTCTCAAATATGGGTGGAACTACAGATTCCCACCAATAGGGGTGGTCCTCTCAAATAGCGTCAAGGTGAAGTTGAAGTTAAAGCAAACGGTCTTCTTCATACATAAAATTTAAATACAAGATTAGTATTGGTATTAGTATAGATAAAAGACATAGCCTATGTCCACCGCAAAAGAAGATTCCCAACGGTGAAAGAATTATCCGAATGGGTTTAGTTTTCGAGATTAATAAAAAATATTCCGTATATTAACCGTTAACTACTTTCTTTCACGTTGGGTGTGATGAGGTTGTATATCTACACTCTAGAAAGCTGAATGCGGAGTGCAGGAAGTGCATTATTGTGCATGTTTGCTATTTCGAGTTTTTAAGGCTCGGAACGGCCATTATAAATTGTGATTTTTATAATAAAATTTTCATTAAGTGTGGTGAAATGACTCCAAAAAAACACAAACCCATCGGACAAGTTCAGTCAACAGCAAAGAAAATAAAATTACTTCGAGAGAGTGAGACAACCGAACAACGTGATCGAAGACTTATGGATCAGCGGGAAAGAGCCAGTGTATCTAGGGCGGCTGAGACCTTGGAACAACGTGAGGCCCGACTTGAGTGTTGTTCATCATGGTAGGATTTTTTTAATAGTGCGATTTACATTTTTACTTGAAAACAAACTTTATGTCTATCCCGGGCAACGCCGGGTAACTCCGGCGTTGCCCGGATAGACATCAAACGTATGCCAACTGAATAAAGATAACGTACAAAATAAATTAGTAAGTATATTTAAGAAAATGTAAAATTCTTAAAACAAACTTGGTATGCCCATAATTCACATCACTGATGTCGCAATGATGTCTTAACGCACCATAAATAATAAATTGGCCACAATCAATATTCTATTGTTGGGATTTTTTCTAAAATAAATTTTGCCAGTATCCAGTATATATTGTTCATGCGCTAATTTCATATCAATACGGTGATAGATGGCTTTAGAATAACTGCAAATAGTAAAACAGGCTTATAACGCATTTACTTACCACCATATGCTGCAATAACAACATCGCCCAGCAATGGCCCAGCAATGGCCCAGCACTATGCTGCCGCTGCCGAACCGTCAATAAAATGTCCGGACGGCCAACAGAAGAGCCAGCAGTTTAGGCCATCAGCTGGCCAACAGTTGGCACCCCAATCAGTTGTCATATGCCGCCACAACAGGGCCATCAATAATCCATCACAGGCAGCAGCAGCTGCAACAAGTGGCCCTTCAGCGGCCCTGCAAGCACGTGCCAGAAATGATGGCTAGCCTAATATGGCCCGCTAGTTTCCCGGCAGCGGCAGCCAGCAATCACGTGACGTAACTGATGGCTTGCCGAATATTGTCCGCCAATTTCCCAGTAGTAGCCATAAAAAATAATAAAGGATAGCCGGGTTTGCCCAAATATACAATTTTCCCCCTTTACGTAAACTACTGAATTACAGCACTGCGCTGTGTAGATTTTCTCAACAGACCGGAAAAACGCCCGTTTGGATCTGGGTGGACACGAACCAGGGCTGGCGGAATGGGAAGCGAAATCTCAACCGACGGTACTGATTTGCCACATACGGCGAGCATGTACTTGAAGCTGATTCTCTTTCTTGCAGAATGTGTAATCAAATGTTTCTGCCTTTAATTTTACAATATCGCGAAGTATTTTTCATAAATGTCGGTTTCATATAATTCATAAATTTATTTTTTCAACGTAACGATAGTTTTTTTTTTTTTTTGTACCTTAAGGGAACTTCACTCATTTTCGAGGAGTGTATCAACTTAAAGGCGCTTTCCAAAGTTTTGTGCTGCCCTTGTTGTCTTGAAAGGCGATTGTTGAATCACATTCTGTTACATTTTTACGTTGTATCTTTCCTTTCCGTTGTCCGAAGCTACATTTGTTTTAAAGGGGAAAGAAATTTTATTTTACTTCTTGTTATTTTTAGAAGCGAATTCCTCCAGTCTTCTGTATTCAACCCATGGATGAGTATATTATATCCACATAGCGTTGCTCTTTTTTTTTTCTTTTTCTTTCAAATAATTGATAAATTTTGTACGCGTATAATTCTTCTTTTTTTTTCCAGGAAACGTTTTTTTAATGTTTTTCCAGGACATTTGTTTCAAGCGGTTTCAAATTATTTCTTGTTATTCATGGGAATGGAGTGGGTGTATTTCACGGCTGTAATCTGGTATATCATGACTTAATCTGATATCTTCGTTGACTTGGCATTTCATTAGGAAATTAATTAGCCTCTCTATACATATGGCTTTTTTTTTCTCTTAACAACCACTAAAATAACACGATGGCGATAGCGTCGTCTTCAACTAACTGGTACCATGAGAGACACAGCACGTGTTGCTTCTGCGCAGGAGCAGTCCCGTTGCTTCCACCTGGTGCTGGGGTTTCATCGGTTGCCAGCTACGGGCCACTAGTGGCATTTGCTTGGTGGCCCACAATTCACAGCGATGCTGCAGGGCAATCAATGGCTCGCCAACTGATGGCGCTGCCACCAACGGACCGCTACCGGGCCGTGAGTGGCATATTTCAGCCATCAGTGACCCATCACTGCCAGCTGCTGGCCAGCAGTTTTTCAACACTTGTGTTTTTGCTGGGCGGTTAGTCTTATAAGGGTGAGCCATCGACACAAAAAAAAATCAAATGACTCTCCCTTATAAGACTAAAACATACATATGGTGGTAAATAAAATTTATATCTAAAATCCTGAGAACTAGTACTACCAGCACATTCCATAAACGGCCAGGTTCTCAATCAAGTTTACGTGGTTTTCGTGCATCTGCAGTGTAAAATGTATTATGTTTACACGTGTGCTAATTGTATTTGCTGGTATGTGTTCCGGCTAAAAAAGCTCAAGCCAAAATTAAATTGAATGCAATTAATATCATCAGGAGCGAGGAGTCCATGACAACTGTGGAAGCGCTACTGCCCTTAGATTATATGTGGAGTCTTATTTTCAACTATTAGTCTTGTATAAAAATGAAAAAAAAAACGAATTACCGAAAATTTCGTTGAAGTTGTGAGCACTAATTTTGGTTTTACCTAATGTGAACTTGAGCAAATGTAAACTGAAATCAACGATAACGGAGCAGATATAAATTAACGATGCATTGCCATTTTCAATTCGCATAGGTTTGCATTTATTTCATAAAGAGATGTTTATATTTAAGTAGGATGTCCCAAATTACAAGTCAAGTTGTTCTTGAGATAACACATTAGGAAATTTTCTTGACCGATTCCTTTTAAACTCAAACCCAGTGACTTATTTATTTCAAAAACTGTATGCAAGTACTCTTTAATAATTCCCAAATACCGGGGGAAAATATATGTTCATTTTAATTCGAACACGCTTAAACAATCCCCTTCCAATTCGGTTACACGATTGCAATTCGTGTAGGTCCTAAATACAAAATTTTGGACTTACAGAAATATAATCATCTAAGCGAATTTCAAGCACATCTTTTCCTAAATTCAAGCACATCTTTGACAGAAATTTTATAATTAGCTCCACTCAGCTGCCTGTAAAAACTAAGGTGTGCTTCCAACTTATCTGTTTGAAATTTTCTTGTGAGAACATAAGACAATTTCATTTCTGACAGTAAATATATTATAAGCTTAATAAGTGTCCCAGTGGTAGGAATAATAGAAAAAAAAAAAAGGTTTCGGCAGAAAGGCAGCCTTGGCGTGCCTTCAGATTCATATTCTTCTAGGCTTTAAACCAGCTTACGTATTTTTCCAGTAAACATAAACACTGGTCATCAACACTGCGGAACGGATCACACCAAAGATCACGTTTGTGTTTATCCTTGAGCGTAGTCTACACATTTACAATTTTCCAACTAGTAATAATGTTTTTTTAGGAAATCTGCAGTATCTTCATTTAGAGAAGTAGTAATCTTCAGTTTTAATGCACTAACATTTGTATCATCAAATGTTTGCAGTGCAAGCGATACCTACTGGCTTTCGAAATTTGAAGGAAATAAAGTTTTGTACGTTAGCTCTGGAGCATATTTAACAACAGCATCCTTCTCTTCTTCATATAATAGTTTTAAACTGTTTAACGATGCATTTTTCACCTTTTCGTAATCATCAAAATCTGGATAAATCAAGGTCCTTCCATTGTTATCTTGATTCAGCCAGTTGTTCCTCACACTTTTGATAATGTGTACAGTATCAAAAAGCAAAAGGACTAGCTGTGCACAATGTTCTGTTAAACTATACTTCAGTTTTCCACCACATAGTTTTTCTATCATATTTCTGTTTATCCTGTTGTTATCCCTTGTAGTCCGGTCAGAATAGGTTTTTCAGATGAAATAAATATGAAAGTTTTGAAACTTTGCACACTTGATTATAGGTATCTATTGAAGATTATATCAAAAGCCATGGCGAAACAGAGTGAGCTATAGCCGCCATCTTGAAAATAAGTACGTTTCTTCGGTTTTTCGTAAATATCTCAAAAACGGTTTGTCGTAGCCCAAAAATACTAGTTACAAAATTGAAGCTTATACAATTTCCTACAAAAAAGGTTCGATTTTTTTTGTATCTCTAATAGAGTCTGAGATAATCTGGTGTCAATGTTGTACTGTTTTGCTGATAGCTACGTTATCACTAGCTTGTTTGTATGGAAAACCGTAGTGATAACGTAGCGATCAGCGAAACAGTACAACATTGACACCCGATTATCTCCGAAACTATTAGAGATACAAAAAAAGTGAATAAAACTTTTTTTTTGTAAGAAATTTTGTAAGCTTCAATTTTGTAAACAATATATTTGGGCTACGACCAACCGTTTTCGAGATATTCACGAAAAAAAAAAAAAAAGTACCTATTTTTCAAGATGGTGGCTAGAGCTTACCTCTGATTCGTCAGGACTTTTGCTATAATCTTCACTAGATACCTACAAACAAGTGTGCCAAGTTTCAAAACTTTCGTATTTATTTCTTATATTTGCCCATTTTCAGCCTTTGTTGACTGGACTATTATTATACTTAAAACAACAAATCCAGCTTCTTTCAGAAGCAACAATATCATTTTAATCATATTCTCTAAGTCATTATATGTCATGTTTTTTACAGGAGCTAAAGCAACTATTTCTGAAGTATTAGATAAGAGAGAGGATATCATGAATGCTGTTGGCTTCCTCCAGTTGTTTGTTTTGAGACAACCCTGTAATCTTACCGTCTTTATAGGTTACTTATTAGGGGCTTAACAGCAATTTCATTCAATAACAAATTTACAGTGCGTTCATGACGTTCCATTTTAGAAGCTTTTGTTTTAAAATATTTATGAGGTTCATCTGATATTCCTTTATTCACATTCAGAACTTAGCTATATTTCCTTAGATTTCTAGCATGAGGTAAAGTTAAGTAACTATTGCGGTATAGCTCATTGTATATCAGTGAAGACCGAATAAAAATTGAGAAAGACCACGCTGATGTTTGTGGAGAGTATATAAGTATGCTTTTTTAATGTCAGCAATTCTAATTGATTTATAAAAAAGGAAATTTTTTTCCCGTACTTCTTCCTGGCTGTCACTGTCACTAGTAGTATGGAGACTCTAACAATTAGGAAGGAATTCGACAGCTTATAACGTAAGCCTTCTTCGTGGGCGAGATTGGTGTTACGCCTTGTCCAAAACCATGATTAAGGAAATGTTAAACTGCATGAAAATACGATGCAATAGTTCCTAATTAAGCTTCCACGGCCAGACGAAACTTATACAGAAGTCAGACTTACGATAACCTTTCATTGGTCCAGCACGAATGATGACATCCACAATATAGCACTGCCATTATTACAATTCACGTACCTCTTAACAGCGATCGAATATCTCCACGCACACACATACATACACTAAGCAACTGCAGTATCGTCCATTTTATTTATCGTTCTTATCACATTCATACGTCACTCACTCTGACCTCTATTGTGTTGCCAACCTCATTCTCCTGAGAGAGAAGATATCACGTTAAGTTTGGAAAGTGTAAAGGAGAACAAACTCAAATTTACATAGGAAAAGGAACTAAAAATGAAAGTTACTTTAGGATATACGGCACAATCTCTATCCGGAAAATACGAAGTTGTTGGAATCTGTGGCACAGTGTATCCCCCTAAATGACTAAATAAACTTTCTGGCTGGGACCTTCTTCTTAAAATGCAATCAGATCCTACATTCCCCTTTCAATATATTTTTGAAACTTGATCTGACTGTAGAAATACTGATACCTCAAGGCTTGGTTTTACCTTCTGTAATAAATGGGCAGTTTGTCGCATCAATTTTGTAGAAAACAAAAGATAACTCATGCAATGTTTTCCACGGTTCTATATGGGATGGTAGCCTAATACTGATATCTGCTACAAACTCCACATAGCTTACTGTTATATCATCCTTCAAAAAATTTACCAAAAGTTTCTTCATGCCTAGTGTCACATTCTGCTCTTCTCTCTTGTGGAGCTTTTCGCTTTTTGATGGATTACTGTCTGACAAGTACTTCGGACAGTTTGGGGAAATGCATGGTACGGCAACAGGACCTAATTTTGGTGCTTTTCGTGGAACACATAATAATGAACCATCTGGCCTTCTGACAGTGTCGACTTTAATAATATCTTCCGCTCTAAAAAAATGTGCCTCACGAACAACTGTTTGATTATACAAATTTTCAAGATGACAATCCGATTTATTGGCGTAAATGTGACAATGATGGTAAGTCAGATAATATCCGAAAACTTAAAAATTTTCATCGTCCTGGAGCGGGACTCGAATCCGCGTCTCCCAGATAGCGCCCAGGTATGCTAACCACTACACCACCCAGAACGACCAAGTTTCAAGTTTCCGATTAATTTGAATATAACCATCACAGGATTCGCTAGTCGATGCATCCGGCATTCATGTTTAGCGAATCTGGAGGTTAAGAATCCTATCCCGTGATTGCCCGGAGAAGCAGATAAATCCTAAAAGAAATACGGGATTACGCCATATAATACAAATTTTGAAGATCGGAAACTTGAAACTTGGTCGTTCTGGGTGATGTAGTGGTTAGCATACCCCGGCGCTATCTGGGAGACGCGAGTTCAAGTCCTGCTCCAGGACGATGAAAATTTTAAAGGTTTCGGATGTTATCTGACTTGCCATCCTTGTCACATTTACGCCAAAAATCGGATTGTCATCTTCACAATTTGTATTATATGTCGTAATCCCGTATTTCTTTCAGAATTGTTTGATTCTTTACAACAAGATGATTTTCCCGAGGAAACTTTTTTCCCACAATTTTTGCTGAGAAATGTCTTTTGGAAACCGAAACACAGACCTAGATTCGGTTACATCATAGTTAGCGTTACATTTGGGTACGCAACACTTGCTTGGTATGATTAATACTATTTTGGGTCTAAGTTAGCTCTGGGCTATGAATGTAGCTCTTAAAAAAGATGTACGAATGTCTGGACAAATTGATAAAACACCTCACGCTGTCCCGGTGGCGCAATGGTCTAAGCGATGGCCTCTGATCATTCGTCCGAAAGGGGTCCGGGTTTCGAATCCCGGTGAGGCATGGATGTTGTGTTTGTCTTACGGCACTGGCTGCCTCCCTTCCCAGGAGCCAGTGACCCTAAATTAGGGACGGGCGAGTGCTTATAGCCCATTGATTTGCATAACGGTGGTACTTAAAGCCTCCCCCCCAAAAAAAAACCCACCTCATCTGACACAGTAATAATATCCAACTCTTAAAGCACGTAACTTGAATGATTAATATCCACAGTCACTTGTACAACCAAACCAACTAGCAACTACCGATTCATTGAGGATTTAAATTTTGACCGCCGCTGCTCGTGACGTCATACGACACCTGCGTTGCCATCACTAGCGCCTGTTGAAACATTCAGGGATCTGTGGCAGTAGTCGGAGGAGTACCCAGGGAAAGCACCGTGGCAGAGACAGAATCAGAAGGTGCAGCTATGTCCAGGGAAGGCACCGGAGCAGGAGTACTAAGATGCTGGGAAAGCACCTGAGCAGACACATCTGAGGACGAAAGTACGTCAAATTCCATGGACGTGGAAAGTGCTACTTGACGTGCATCCGCAGATATGACAAGGATAAACCAGAAGCCGCCATCTTGGCAGCTTCCAAACGTAAACAAACGAGCCAACGATATGAAACCAGAGGAATATGAACAAATACAAGAAAGAAATCGCCAGAAAAGTAGCTCGAAACGTACACAGTAGCTTGTGACGTGCCTGCCCAGCCGGACGCACACGACATAAAGGCAGATAGCAGCGAGAACGAACGTCTGCGTAGCTCAGTTGGTAGAGCGACTTGTTCCGGAATAAGTGGACTCGGGTTCGATCCCCGGCGTGGACTAAAAATGACGGAGAAATTTACTTCGTTATAGTCTTTAAACAGGCGGGACCCGCAGCAGGTGATGGCGGGGCGAGGTATATCACACGAGAATGCATAAAATGTAGGCGCCGCCAACATAACGTTCATGACAGACGTTGTGTGTGTATAAAACGTCTGTCAAGAACGAGAGCAATGGGCTGGACATATTGCCAGAAGGATGGACCACCGATGAACAACCGTAATTTTAGACTGGATTCCAAGGGGGAATCCAGTCTAAAATTACGGTTGAAAAAGACCACGTACGAGATGGGTGGATGGAAGAAACTGGTGCAGGACAGTCCATTATTGGAGAAACTTGGGGAGACCTTCATCCAGCAGAGGATTTATAATGATTGACAATGTTGATGATGATGCTGATTTATTGGAATTTATAGCTCAAAGGAGACTTGTGCGGGTCAGGCTCTGGTCGGGTCCAATTATGTGATGGCAGGCTCAGCGTCGGGTTCGGGTCCAAAACTTTTGACCTGTTTCCAACTCGGGAGCAAACTCCCGTATGCAAGTCTGAATCGAATCGTGTCGTTAATACCCTTTTCGGAAAAAGAAAAAGACATTTTCCTTTAAATCACTTCTAAGGATTTCATTCATGACACTAATCTAGTAAGTCGTACTAAACATTGTGTTCCTTATCTGTCTGCCGAAATGGTGTATGTATTATACACTGCTCAACAAAATTAGGGGAGCGGGTGGTTTAGCAAGAACAGAAAACTGCTGGTAAATGTGCAGCACAATATAAAAATATATTTGTGAAAGGGACTAGAAAATAAAGGATTGAACAGGTGGAAAATCATGTTTTCCTGTAACAAAGATCATTTTTATACAGGAGACACACCTGGAGCCATAAAAAATCTTTATTACCCATATCTTTTGGAGAAGAAAAATAAGCATTGATGAACTTTGTCATCTGCCTAAGAAGGTGTGTGGTCACCTCGAACGTGCAAGACGACTTCACACCTGTGGGGCATTGAATTGATCAGGTGGTCGAGGAGGTTTTCGAGGATTCTTCCCCACTCTTCAAGAAGGGCATTTGTCAACTGAAGGCGAGTCAACGGAGGTTGTGGTTTAGCAGCAATGCGTCTGCCTAATGTGTCCCAAGCATGTTTGATCGGATTTAAATCCGAGGAGCATGCCGGCCACTCCATACGCTCTATTGTTTCCTCTTCAAGCATTTGATTCACAAGGCACCCTCGATGAGGTCGGGCTTTGTCATCCATAAAAGGAGCTGTATCGCCGACGGCAGTAATATAAGACACGACCGTGAGTCTAAGAATTTCGTCCCTGTACCTTTGAGCTGTCACGGACCCATTCCGAATGACGTACAGGTCAGTACGCCCACCTACGCGCTTATCCCTGCCCAAACAAGCACACCACCTCCACAAAAACGCGATCTTTCTTGGACATGCGCTGTCTTGTATCGGGTGCCACGTTCTCTCCATATCAGAAGTCGTCGATTATCAGGCTCTAGGCTGAATCTGGACTCGTCGGAGAAGTGAACTTGGCTCCACTCGGTAGGTCCCCAATCACAGTGTTCTTCAGCCCAGTTTCTTCGAGACATACGATATCGGGAGGTCAATGGGACACAAACAACTAGCCTACGTGCATACAATCCACGTGCGTGAAGGCGTCTACGAATTGTTTGTGCCGATACGCTTCTTCCGGTTGCCATTAAAAGTTGTCTTTGCAGCTGGGTGGCATTTTGACCCCTGATTCGAAGGACTGTTAATGACAAATAACGGTCACCATTTGCGGTGGTAACTCGTGGACGACCTTGACCAGGACGTCTTCCAACACTCCTCGTCTCTTGGAAGCGACTCCACAAGCGTGCAATTACACTTCGGCTCACTACAATGGCGGACGCTACTATCCGTTGACTTTGACCGGCTTCCAACCTTCCTATGGCTATTCAGCATGCTAACATGAGATAACGCAACAAACTGCTTCTCCCCCGACTGGCGATACAACAATACTCTTCCAAAAAAACCACCCGTTTTATGCGATTGTCGCATCGACGTCACTTTTGAAGTCATTGTTGCTAATCTGCATGCCGAACTGCTTTCTACAGCTGTGTTTCATTACTCGGGGGAATCTTTTGACCGTTCAATAACATTTTACCCAACTGCTTTGAATAAAATCGTTTAAAAAGGGTGCTCCACTAATTTTGTTGAGCAGTGTATTTTGTCACATCTTACAGGAATGTCTACGTTTCTCATTACGGCTGGAACATTGCCAAATTCCGTTTTTGTTTGAAAACATGTGATTTGTTCTTGGCGAATGGTTATACTGATTTACGTTTGATTTTTGAATCATTGGCTCGAGTAACTTTTGCAGGTGTCTTTCTAAAGAAAATTCTGGAAAAGCGAACTTTTAAGTTTCATTAGATATTTATTCAAGAAACGTTGATTGCCATACAAAAGCATGAAATCTTTTAGGACATAGGAATCATTCGTTCAGAAGTGTCAAAAATGGGCAACCCTTTTTCTTTTACTTTCTCCATTTCCTTTTTTTTTTATTATTTAAGAGCTCAAGAAACGCATAACTGACACAATTCCTTTCCCTGGCCTGGCCTGGCCTGGCCTGAAAACTATCATTCAGGGTGGGCACTGGTCGAAGTAGAAGCAGGATGAGTCGAACTAGAAGAAGAACTAGTCGAAGTAGGACGAATCGAAGTAGAAGCAGGATGAGTCGAACTAGAAGAAGAACTAGTCGAAGTAGGACGAATCGAAGTAGAAGCAGGACTACTCGAAGTAGAAGCAGGATGAGTCGAACTAGAAGCAGAACTAGTCGAAGTAGAAGCAGGAGCAGTCGAAGTAGAAGCAGGAGCAGTCGAACTAGAAGAAGAACTAGTCGAACTAGAAGAAGAACTAGTCGAACTAGAAGAAGAACTAGTCGAAGTAGAAGCAGGTGCAGTCGAAGTAGAAGCAGGAGCAGGAGCAGTCGAAGTAGAAGTAGGAGCAGTCGAAGTAGAAGCAGGATCAGGACGCGCGACTGGTGACGGCTCCGGTTTCACCTCAGCTGCGGAATAGAACAAAAATCAAATTACTTTCACATTTTAAAATATAAATATGATATACAAAGGACGTTCCATAAAAATTGAAATTATTTTTTTTGAGATGGCAACAGTGCGAAGGGGAAAAATAACCACGCAGATGACTAACTGAATTAAAGAAGTATCTATGGCAACAGTTATTAGCCGTGGCAAGACGATTCTGGATTTGTTATTGCGCAGTAGTTTAAAGTAAGTCTGCGTTTCACCATACAACTATGGAGGTGAGTGATTCAGAGATAAGTGAAATGCGTTGTGCAATAATATTTGCTTTCATTCGGGTGAAAGGGCTCCAGAAACAGTTGATTTAAAGAAAAAAAGCTTACAAAGATAAATGTTTGGGTGAGTAAACGCTTTTTACATGGAACCATGATTTCAAAAAAGGGCGTTTATCGGAACTCGCTTCTTGGCCTGGTCGACTCGAAAGTGCTGTTACGGAGCGTATTGTTAACACTGTTTGGGCAATCCTGCAAAAATATCGACGAATGACGTGTGAAGACAGCGGCGTCAACTAATATTTCAAAAACTTCGGTATTCCGCATTCCACGCGACAAATTACTGTCGCACCGTGTGTGTTCCAGATGGGTACCTCATCACCTGAGAAGAGAACAATTGTTAGCCAGAGTTCAGGTGTGTTGTGAGTGGAAACAAATGATTGCAAAGGATCCAAACTTTCTAATGCTGCCCCGGTGGCGCAGTGGTCTAAGCGATGGCTTACGATCATTCGTCCGAGAAAGGGTCCGAGTTCAAATCCCGGTGTGGCATGGATGTTGCGTTTGTCTTACGGCACTTGCTCTCTCCCTTCCCTGGAACCAGTGGCCCTAAATTAGGGACGGGCTTACAGCCCATTGAGTTGCTCACGGTGGTCGGTAAACCTTCAATCAAAAAAGAAAAAGAAAAACCTTTCTAAGCACAGTAATAACTGCCGATGAAACATGGGTCCATTTTTTCGAACTCACGAAGCGCGTAACGAGTGTCTGGAAACACACAGGCTTGCCTCTTCCGGAAAAAGTCCGTCAAACGGAATCAACTGGGAGTGTGATGATGATAATTTTCTTTGATCATGAAGGTGTAGTCTACCTAGCATGCAGTGCCTCCACAAATTACTATCAATGCTGAGTATTACATTTTAGTTTTGAAGCGTCAGCGACGATACATATCGATTAAGCGACCGGAACTGGTAGGCTAGTGGTCCCTACACCATGATAACGCCCGCCCAAAGAATGGCTGCTTGTGTTCAACAGTTTCTTACGACCTGCCTGCAGTCCTGATCTCGCACAGTGCGATTATTGGATGTTTCTAACAATGAAGGAGATGTTTCGTGGCGCAACATTCAACATAGATGCTGACGTTATTCAAGCTGTACAGGGATCGCTAAAGCAGCTTCCACAAAATACCTTCTCCACATGCTTTGAAATGTGGTCTGGACGATGGCACCGTTGCATATCATCCGAGGGAAGATACTTTGGGAAAGAATATCATACATTTTAATTAAATAACACGGAACTATACACCAACTGCACTTAAATAGTGTAAGTATACTAGATATCCGAAATTTCTTGGTGTAGAATAGAAATAAAAATTTCCAAGCTTTCGCACATCAACCAGATGGCTTTTTCAAGGAAGGTAGACAGCAAACAGGAAACGGAATAATAGAACGCTTCCACATATTGAACGCGGTGACTTGACTTGGCTTGACAATTAACGATTAGATGCTAAGTAATTATTCATCCAAAGACTCGAGGCGTCACGCTCCTTTAGCCCGCGGAATCATGGAAGGAAAATCAAGAGGTAATCACTATTTGAAGAACTGGTTCCAAATTCGTGGCAACTCCAGTGAGAAGCTATCATTGCACGAATTTGTTATGATCTCTAATGTTTCGCAAATAGCAGTAGATTTTGGAGTGGAATAGGAAGCTAATATCTTTACGTCATCCCACATAGGAGCAACAGACTTGAACTTGACTTCTCTGATAGGGCCGTGGTTACTTTGCCGTTCTTTTTGTCCCTTTTATGTTCTTTGACTCTAATTCTAAATGAACGTTTACTCATTCCAATGTAGCATAGATTGGAGTCGTCCGGATATAGTAGAGGAATGGTATGAACACCTGCTTCATTTATTTATTTATTTATTTTATTGGAGGTTTAACGACCACCGTGAGCAACACAATGGGATATAAGCAGTCGCCCGTCCCTAATTTAGGGTCACTGGTTCCAGGGAAGGGAGAGATCCAGGGCCGTAAGACAAACACAATATCCATGCCTCACCGGGATTCGAACCCGGACCCCTTTCGGACGAATGATCAGAGGCCATCGCCTTAGACCATTGCGCCACCGGGGCGGCCCTGCTTCATTGGAAGGTGAGTTCTTGTCAGTGTTTCCCTTAAGCATGGTATATAAAGATGTCGAAGACCTGATGCCAACACCGAGGTTCATCTTTTTCAGAGTGTTCTTGACCTGATAGGAAACATTTGGTATATAATGAATTGAACCCAGGTGGCGTATAGCTGCGGCACAAAAAGATCAGTACGACTGGCTCGGGTTTTCTCGATGTAGCGATGTACCACGTTCGTGGCGTATCCTGCCTCAGTGGTGAACTCGACGACGTTTCTCAATTGGCATTGCCCAGAAGGAACATCTGAGGAGACTGCAAAGGCTCTTCGGATTCGCGAACGGAATGAAGTTGTCTTGTAGTCAGCGGGGTAGAATGAGCTGCGGAGCATCAGGTTAGGTTCGGTACGGATGTCGGTTTGTAATAGACCTGTGTACGAAGGTGGTTTTCAGATAATTTACTGAGTAAAACATCCCGATAAAGCAAGGCGCCATTGTGTTTGAGCTCCATAGTGAAATTGATAGTAGGCTGAAGATCACTGATTTTATCTAGAAAAAGCGGGATGGTCTCCTTTCCGTGAGGTCACATGAAGAACACATCGTCCGCATGTCTTAGCCAGGTGGTAGGCTTTGAGACGAGTTGCTCCTAACCTAGGTTCAGAGTCCTGGTTCCAACAGCGGGCTGCGCCTTTTGGCAGGAGATATATAGAAAAATATAGAAGTGGGAACAGCTTGCCCTGATAGAATAGTGTGAACGAAAGGTGCGGAAGAAAAAGAGTTTAAGGAGTATACGGTTTCCCGTTAATAAGTGAAGTTATAAGCTACCCTACATACTTACCTGCATACTCCGAGCAAAATCGTCCCTAGCAAAAAACGTCCGACAGCACACCGTAGTAATCTGGGAAAGGGAAGGAAAAGGGCAATGGAAGGGGAACCTGAAATAATAAAAACAAAAAAGACAGCACACCCAAAATAATTTTCCCAGAGGGAATCCAAGTTAAGCACTTGTTACAACAAAATTGTTGTTTGCTCAGCGTTCGTTGAGGGGTCGGCTATTTGCCACGTTACTCAGCAGCCAATCAGAGAAAAGATTTTTTCCCATTGGTCTAATTTTTCAAGTTTACGTTTACTGAATTTTGCTGGCGATGGTGTTATTTATCATTGCTAAGGTGGTGTTAACACTAACATTTTACCATAGGGTGGTGTAAGCAAGAGCATGATGTTGGTGAATATATACTGTTCAATTAGGCGAAGTATTACTTCCGCGAGGACGGTTGAAAGGGACGATATGATTCAAATGTCAGTGAAAATGCGCATGCGGTTTCAGAGTAGCGTCCTCTTAACTGTTCGGTCTTGGGTATAAAGAACTGGCTCAAACGAGATGTCGCAATCAGTGAAAAACCACCATTGAGTCCAGAGGGTATTTCTTGTATCTCATTATGCCCTGTTACTGAAGAAGGTCGTATTATAAACTCCTGACTGACTTTTGTTGGAATGAGAGAAGCTGTATTTTCCTACAGCAAAATCGCCACTTGTACGGGACGAAAGCTGGATTTTCCTACAGCAAAATCGCCACTTGTACGGGACGAAAGCTGGATTTTCCTACAGCGAAATCACCACTTGTACGAGACGAAAGACCAGTGCACTGATGCGAATGTGTTGTCAGTGGGTGGATGAGGCTTGGGCTCACAGAAGTCCAGGAAATGGACCAGTAAAATAGCATGACTGCATGGGATGACAGACACTTCTACCGCATGGCAATGACCGATCTCACAGCGAAATCCACGGTGTTAGCGCAGCAGTGGTGCACTGTCACAAATCAGACTTTGCCCTGCAGCACAGTTCCGCACTGTCAGCTTAATAGAGGACTGGTCGCTAACAGGCCATTGAGGATACTGGTCTCTAACAGCCCATTGCTGAGCATTCCTTGAATCTTCAACAACAGACGCCTCAGGCCGCAATGATAGTATCGAACACAGATATTGACACACTGATGTTCTCTGACGGCTAACGATTCAACTTGATGCACACTAATGGTGGTATACGTGTTCGAAGATTGGTGAACGGCACCAGCCAAGCGCCATGGTTTGTGGCACCATTGGTATCTGATTCATTCGCGATCTCTCCTGATACGAACTGGGGAAATCCTCAACAGCCAGCGATACGTCAGGGACGTTTTAGAGACACAGGTGATATCTTAGCTTCAGAGTTGTCCTAGCGCTATAATTTCAGCAGGATAGTGCTCGGCCACATAAGCCCCGATATGTCTCACACCTCTGCCATGCACGGCTGATACCACTTCTTCCCTGGCCTGCACGTTCACCGGATATGTCCCCGATCGAACATTTTAGCTAAGCGACTGGCCCATCAATTGCCTCCGCCAGTCACCACAAATGAACTCTACACTGTAAAACATTTTCTGAAATTCACGAGCCATTTTCCGTCCTTTCTTTCCTGAATTAACGAAACATATTTCTGATACAACTTTTTCCGTTAGATGACGGAAAGAAACTTGAATTTCATGGATTTTTCATACCACGGGAAAATTCTGAATTTTCAGAAACCTTTCCGCAGTTTCTTTCTTGTATTGACGGTAAATTACCGTTTTAGAGATGTGTTAACGGATAATTCTGAATTTTTAGAAACCTTTCCGCAGTTTCTTTCTTATATTGACGGTAAATTACCATTTTACAGATGTGTTAACGGAAAATTCTGAATTTTCAGAAACCTTTCCGCAGTTTCTTTCTTGTATTGACGGTAAATTACCGTTTTAGAGATGTGTTAACGGATAATTCTGAATTTTTAGAAACCTTTCCGCAGTTTCTTTCTTATATTGACGGTAAATTACCGTTTTAGAGATGTTTTAACGGAAAATTCTGAATTTTCAGAAACCTTTCAGCAGTTTCTTTCTTATATTGACGGTAAATTACCATTTTAGAGATGTTGTAACGGAAAATTCTGAATTTTCAGAAACCTTTCAGCGGTTTCTTTCTTATATTGATGGTAAATTACCATTTTACAGATGTGCTAACGGAAAATTCTGAATTTTCAGAAACCTTTCCGCAGCTCCTTTCGTATATCAACGGAAAAACTCCGTTCTCACTTTTTTCCGTATCCACATGACGAGAAATTACCCGTAATAGGAGCGATTGGTGAGAATACTTGAGGTTTGATTAACTTTTAAATTTCAATCATCTGTCGTATTTTGAAGTTCCGTAACGAGATCGGATAATGTGGATAGCATATCGCATTAATTTGTTTATTGTGGCACAGGATATTTATTTCTTCTCCTCTCTCTTGTTTTGTGAACCACCTATTTAATATCTATGTTGTGTTACTGTAAGAAACCGGGTACTTAACTTGTACAGATGATTATACGATGTCTATGTATCAGTATTTGAGAAACTTAAGACACAAGCTGTAATAGCTATGAAGAGTAAATTTTATATTTAAGAGCTTTTCTTTTGGTGAAATAAAACTATAAAAAATTAAATTTCACCTTTTTTAAAGATAACTGAAAGTCATCATCAGTTTAAAAAAAAAAAGTTGCAAAGCATTTTGATGCTTCAAAAAAAATCACGATGAAAAATGCTTAATTCGTGAAAAGTCCTCCTACAAAAAAAAATATTACAAACCTATTCAGAAAAAAATAAGCTCCGACAGGAAATAAAATGACTAAACCACTCCTATCAATCACAGAAAAGAAATTCATTGTCGCGCAATTTCTTTTATGATGTGCGTGACCCGAATGACTGCGTGTCTGTGGCTCAGTGATTAAAGGCACGAGTGACCTATTCAAGCTCACCGGGTTCAAAATCCTGATTGGAACGGAAGGATTATCTGGGGGAAGGGCTAAAAAATGTAGGTTCGTCGGTTTTGTGGAATTTCAGTTTAAATACAGAAAAACCTGAAATGGATTTTTTCTGAAATAAACGGAATTTCCGACAACGGCAAATCTGTGAAAATACGGAAGCTAAAATAAACGGACTACTTTCAAAAACGAAAATTTCTGAAAAATCACGGCTACCTCCCGGCAACTCTCCTGAACGTTATTTTCAGAATTTTTCCGGGAATTCACAACAATAATTTTTTACAGTGTATAGTCTCATATAGAAGCAGCCTGGAAGGCTCTTCTCCCGGAGGATACCAAAAACCTCTTCCATTCAATGCCACTACATGTACAGGCTGTTAGGCCGCCCCGGTGGCGCAGTGGTCTAAGCGATGGCCTCTGATCATTCGTCCGAACGGGGTCCGGGTTCGAATCCCGGTGAGGCATGGATGTTGTGTTTGTCTTACGGCACTGGCTCTCTCCCTTCCCTGGAACCAGTGACCCTAAATTAGGGACGGGCGACTGCTTGTAGCCCATTGAGTTGCTCACGGTGGTCGTTAAACCTCCAATAAAAAAAAAAAAAAAGAGGCTGTTAGTGTTGCTTGAGGTGTCTTCAAACGATGCTGAGTTGGGAAACAAAAAAAATATTGTATCACTCTACAAATGTAATTAGTTATCTCCTGTAACATGAGGAATCTGTGATATAAATTTCATTTGAACAGTACGACTCTTTCTTGGTGTTGTAATTTTTACAAACAGTACTGTATGTACCAGTATGTATACACTGTTGAGCCATTACATGACCACCCCCAGCCTAGAGTAATGAGCTCGCCTGGAGACCGAACGGTGGCGCAGGTGAAGTTCACAGAGCAGTATATATACAACCCGAGGACAGGCTTTCGGTTAGTAGAGTGTTCGGAGTCAGAGTGGGAAAAGCTGCCGATTTATCTGAGTTTGACAGGACTAATTGTGATGGACTACGATCTTGGAAACAGCTCGGCTTTTGTGTTGTTCGCATGCTACTGTAGCGAGTACGTTTCAAAAGTGGTGTACAGATGGTCAAACGACGATCCGTCCTCATTGATGCCAGAGGGGAGTGGAGGCTGTTGTGCAGTGTTCACTACGATTGCAGGGCCAAAGTGTGACAATCACACAGTTGATCGCAGCTTTCTGCGCATTCGCCAACAACGCATGAAATGGGCCCAAGATCATCGAGATTGAACCGTGGATGATTGGAATAAAATGGCTTGGTCTGACGAATCAGGATTCGTGGTGCATCACGTAGACGGCCAAACAAGGATTCGTCGATTACCGACAAAGGTTATGTCACCTGGATGCGCTGTTGGGCGGAAACAGGCCGGCGGTGGCGGCGGTGTTATGCTGTGGGCGATGTTTTCTTGGGACACTCTCGGCCCCCATTATGCTAATAGCACAATAACTGACAGCTGTGAGGTATCTTAACGTCGTTGCGGACCATGTTCACCCATTTATGGCAACTGTGCTCCCTACTGGTGATGGCCATTACCAACAGAATAATGCGCCATGCCACATTGCCAGGATCGTCATGGTCATCCGGGAAGTTCGGGCGTCATTATAACGAAGTAAATTTATCCGTCATTTTTGTTCCACGCCGGGGATCGAACCCCAGTTCTCTCATTCCGGAAAAAGTTGCTCTACCAACTGAGCTACGCAGACGTTCTTTCTCGCTGCTATCTGCCTTTATGTCGTGTGTGTCCTGCAGGGCAGGCACGTCACATAGCTGGTTGTGGCTGTTCATCTTTTAGACGTCCCCAACCGCAGACAAAACGACGACATGCACTGCTGTTCACAGCAACGACTACCACTTTATATTTCTTTCGACAGACTGCAGTGCGCGACTTGAACTAGTTTAAACACGTGACATACCCGCCGCAGCACTTGCGTTTATGCAAATATTTCAAAACTTTCGATTTATCCTCTGTATAAATAACTCTGTATTCACTGTGTTTTTCTGCTTTCAGTGTGTTTACTAGTGTATCACTTTTCCAGCGTAAATTATTGAATTCCTGTTCGCTTTCTGTCAAGAATCACTATTTTTTGCTAAGAATATTATCTGTTAAACGTAATGTAATATTAGAAGATTTAACGTTTTTCGTTTATGAGCTTTCTAGGGTGATCTCATATGGTTTAATTAAGATGCTTAAAATTTAATGACTGCTTTAATTGGAATATTTTGTCGTAGAATTTTAAAGTTTTGCATGTTTTTGGTATTCTAAAACTAGCTTTTTTATGTCAGGGAATTTGCAAAATGGTAGGTAGAAATGATATTATTTTATATTCTGTGTTTTCGTAAGTACATAAACATCTGATATTTATTTTGGAAAACTGAACGCTTAAATTTTACCGGCAATCAAAATTTAATATCTCAATTTTTCGATTATTTAATTTCGAAGTTCACAAAACTTTTTAATATTAAATGAACTTCAAAATTTGAGTACACGAAGCGGGTTTTGTTAGGTCTAAAAATTTAATACATTTATTTACTGTTTGATAATACTGAATGAACGGCACACACATAATTAATAGGTGCACTACATTCCTGAGTGTGATAAGTAATAATTTATTACTGTGAGGATGTGAATAGATCTAACTATATGGATGCACACAAGGCTATATAAATAGAATGCTAAGCATTTATCAATTTATTTAAGTTAAACTTTAAACTAATTTAATTGAAAGAAAAGAAAATTCATCAAATGACAAAATTAGCTTTTAATAAAAATTTGCCACTCTCAATTCTGATAACACGACATTTGCAATTTTGGATACACGTTGTATTTGTACTCATTGATGGAAATGATCATATGTAGAAGATTTTAGGAAGGGAGTGTCTGACCCCAGGTCTTAAACAACCCTTAGAAATAGGAGATTTGGGCTACAGTGCTCGATAGGAAAGGGACATGGAAGCGAAGTAGAAAGGAAGACGCCCTTATTTATTACCGGGGGCCAGTACCCGGGTTCAGACGGCTTAACGTGCCCATCCGACGCACGGCGGATATTTAGTGGATCGAACCGGAGGTCCTTCCCGTGGCAGTCACGAACGTTGCCCACTAGTCTACCGGCGGCCTCATTGATGGGAATATTTTCATTACGAGATTTTAAACTTTTTTCTTTATCGGACATCGCTAAACTGATTTTTTCGTCCGGTTTTTCATGTATATCATTTGGTTATCTCTGTGCGACTGATTTTTATTGTTTCTTTTGACCATACGACAAGAAGCCAATTTCATACGACAATGTTTCCTACGTACCTTTGTCGGATTCCCACAAACTCTTTTTTTTTTTTTTTTGTCGTATTTTTAAACAAACATCATCTGGTCGTCTCTGTACGACTTCTTCTTATTATTTTGTTTTTGTTGTCTTTTTGACCAAGCCAAGGAAGCCAATTACTTTGTGCAATATTGTTTCCTATGTATCTTTTTGTTCAAAAACATGTATTACTTTTCAGAGTATTTAATGCCGTCACGTAGACTGGGACACATCGTGTTGTGAAAAATGTGTTATAATTAAAAACTTTAAAGAATTGAACAGTAAGTTTTTTTAAAAAAAGGAGCTCTAAAAATGAAGACAGTTGTTGGTCTGGTTCAATTAAAATCATTTAGAATTTTAATTAAAAAAATTTGAGTAGGGTCATGAATGGAGTACGTTATTACACTACACAATACAAATTTTGAAGATGGCAATCCGTTTCTTTTAGTGTAAATATGACCAGGATGGTAAATCAGATAATATCCAAAAACAAAAACATGTTTAATTCGAAACTTAAGACCTGGTCGTTCTGGGTGGTGCAGTGTTGAGCATACCAGGGCACTATCTGGGAGACGCTGGTACGATTCCCGCTCCAGGACGACGAAATTTTCAAGTTTTCGGATATTATCTGACTTACCATCCTTGTCATATTTACATCAGAAAACGGATTGACATTTTCAAAATTTGTATTGCATGGTGTATTCCATTCATGATTTATCTGCTCCTCCGGGCAATCACGGGATGGGATTCTTAACCTCCAGACTCGCTAAACATGAATGCCGGTTGTTTCGACTAGCGAATCCTGTGATGGTTATAATTCAAATTAATCGGAAACTTGAAACTTGTTCGTTCTGGGTGGTGCAGTTCTTAGCATACCCGGGCGCTATCTAGGAGACGCTGGTACGATTCCGCTTAGGACAACGAAATTTTCGAGTTTTCGGATATTATCTGACTTACCATCCTTGTAATATTTACACCAAGAAACGGATTGACATTTTCAAAATTTGTTTTGAGTAGGGTTTTTGAAGGATTATTGTCTTACTGACTTAGCACGTTTAACTTTGTTTAACTTTGTGCCTGTCTGTATAATAACTGAAGCCAGAATGTTCGAGGTGCCACGACGGATAGCTGATGTACTGAGGGCGAAAGGAGGACCTACGAAGTGTTAAGCAGGTGGTCATGATTCAGTGATCACTCAGTGTATATTGAATCGATGCCACGACGAACCGCTGCCGTACTGAGGAAGAAAGGAGAATCTACGAAGTATTAGGTAGGTGGTCATGATTCAGTGATCACTCAGTGTATATTGAATCGATGCCACGACGAACCGCTGCCGTACTGAGGGCGAAAAGATGACCTACGAAGTGTTAGGCAGGTGGTCATAATTCAGTGATGACTCAGTGTATGTTGAATCGCTGCCACGACGAGCCGCTGCTGTACTAAGGAAGAAAGGAGAATCTACGAAGTATTAGGTAGGTGGCCATGATTCAGTGATCACTCAGTGTATGTTGAGCCGATGCCACGACGAATCGTTGCTGTACTGAGGGCGAAAAGATGACCTACGAAGTGTTAGGCAGGTGGTCATAATTCAGTGATGACTCAGTGTATGTTGAATCGCTGCCACGACGAGCCGCTGCTGTACTAAGGAAGAAAGGAGAATCTACGAAGTATTAGGTAGATGGTCATGATTCAGTGATCACTCAGTGTATATTGAATCGATGCCACGACGAACCGCTGAAGTACTGAGGAAGAAAGGAGAATCTACGAAGTATTAGGTAGGTGGTCATGATTCAGTGATCACTCAGTGTATATTGAATCGATGCCACGACGAACCGCTGCCGTACTGAGGAAGAAAGGAGAATCTACGAAGTATTAGGTAGGTGGTCATGATTCAGTGATCACTCAGTGTATGTTGAGCCGATGCCACGACGAATCGTTGCTGTACTGAGGGCGAAAAGATGACCTACGAAGTGTTAGGCAGGTGGTCATAATTCAGTGATGACTCAGTGTATGTTGAATCGCTGCCACGACGAACCGCTGCTGTACTGAGGAAGAAAGGAGAATCTACGAAGTATTAGGTAGGTGGCCATGATTCAGTGATCACTCAGTGTATATTGAATCTATGCCACGACGAACCGCTGCCGTACTGAGGAAGAAAGGAGAATCTACGAAGTATTTGGTAGGTGGCAATGATTCAGTGATCACTCAGCGTATATTGAATCGATACCACGACGAACCGCTGCCGTACTGAGGGCGAAAAGATGACCTACGAAGTGTTAGGCAGGTGGTCATAATTCAGTGATGACTCAGTGTATGTTGAATCGCTGCCACGACGAGCCGCTGCTGTACTAAGGAAGAAAGGAGAATCTACGAAGTATTAGGTAGGTGGCCATGATTCAGTGATCACTCAGTGTATGTTGAGCCGATGCCACGACGAATCGTTGCTGTACTGAGGGCGAAAAGATGACCTACGAAGTGTTAGGCAGGTGGTCATAATTCAGTGATGACTCAGTGTATGTTGAATCGCTGCCACGACGAGCCGCTGCTGTACTAAGGAAGAAAGGAGAATCTACGAAGTATTAGGTAGATGATCATGATTCAGTGATCACTCAGTGTATATTGAATCGATGCCACGACGAACCGCTGCCGTACTGAGGAAGAAAGGAGAATCTACGAAGTATTAGGTAGGTGGTCATGATTCAGTGATCACTCAGTGTATATTGAATCGATGCCACGACGAACCGCTGCTGTACTGAGGAAGAAAGGAGAATCTACGAAGTATTAGGTAGGTGGTCATGATTCAGTGATCACTCAGTGTATATTGAATCGATGCCACGACGAACCGCTGCCGTACTGAGGAAGAAAGGAGAATCTACGAAGTATTAGGTAGGTGGTCATGATTCAGTGATCACTCAGTGTATGTTGAGCCGATGCCACGACGAATCGTTGCTGTACTGAGGGCGAAAAGATGACCTACGAAGTGTTAGGCAGGTGGTCATGATTCAGTGATCAGTCAGTGTATATTGAATCGATGCCACGACGAACCGCTGCCGTACTGAGGAAGAAAGGAGAATCTACGAAGTATTAGGTAGGTGGTCATGATTCAGTGATCACTCAGTGTATATTGAATCGATGCCACGACGAACCGCTGCCGTACTGAGGAAGAAAGGAGAATCTACGAAGTATTAGGTACGTGGTCATGATTCAGTGATCACTCAGTGTATATTGAATCGATGCCACGACGAACCGCTGCCGTACTGAGGAAGAAAGGAGAATCTACGAAGTATTAGGTAGGTGGCCATGATTCAGTGATCACTCAGTGTATATTGAATCGATGCCACGACGAACCGCTGCCGTACTGAGGAAGAAAGGAGAATCTACGAAGTATTAGGTAGGTGGCTATGATTCAGTGATCACTCAGTGTATATTGAATCGATGCCACGACGAACCGCTGCCGTACTGAGGAAGAAAGGAGAATCTACGAAGTATTAGGTAGGTGGTCATGATTCAATGATCACTCAGTGTATGTTGAGTCGATGCCACGACGAATCGTTGCTATACTGAGGGTGAAAGGAGGACCTACGAAATGTTAGGTAGGTGGTCATCACTCAGTGTATGTTGAATCGATGCCACGTCGGATAGCTGCTGTACTGAGGGCGAAAGGGAGACCTACGATGTATTAGTTAGGTGGTAATAATTCAGTGATCATTCAGTGTACGTTTTACATGTTAGTTCATGATTTATTTTTATATCTATATTTTCCCTTAAATGTTAAAAAAACGTAGACGCCATTCTTGTAATGAATGCTGAAATTTCCCTATTTCATATTACAACAGAGAATATAAAATAAACGAGAGAAACTGCTTCTAACTCTATGTCTAACCAAGTATTACGAAGAATGGGCTTTTAGCTAACTGTCGGAATTGTACCCAGGTCTGAGTCAGGCATAAGGCATCGGAGTTGTTTCCCCTACTGAGTTTCAGTTTCTTTTTTTCGAACCAGTGGCCCTAAATTAGGTATGGTGACTTATTACAACCTTAGATGCTCACGGTGTTCGATAAACCGTGAAACAAAATATTTTCCATGTTTTAGAAAAAAAAAGTTGTTTTAATTAATATAATCTTATGTGAGTTTTATTCAAGCACTCCCGGGGTGCAGTGGTCCAAGTTCTGACTTCTGAGAGTTCGTCTGAGCGTCCTGGGTTCGAGCCCCGGATAGGGAATGGTTGGAGAACTTGTCTTACCGCACTACCCTCATTGGAAGCAGTGCTCCCAAATTCGGGACGGACAGCTGCTTATAACCCTCAGAGATGCTCTCAGAAGTAGTTAAACAAGCAAAAAAATGATGTTGCATAACGTCATGTTGTTTAACAACGCCTGAAGAAATAACTCACCTCAAACAAATTTCATTTTTTTCAATGAAAAAGCGAAAAAAGGTCTCAGGTAAATGATCTGATATGGTTTCAGACGCGAAACGCTTAAATTTATTGAACACACATAAACACCCTAACCAAAGCTTCAAGCACTGTTTGCTTAACGCTTTCAAACTTATCTTCCTGTAAATGATAGCTCTCGTAACAGAAAGGAATTAAAACTGCAATACAAGCTGTAAAATTAAAAAAGAAAGAAAAGATCAAGAATTTTTTTAGGGAGAAATTCTTTACCTTCGATGGGCGTAACCATCAGAGAGGCTAAGGCGGTGATGAAGAGCATAATGTAGAACCAGAAATTCATGATGTTTGGCGAGCAGAGGAAAAGTCCTTTGGAAATAGTAAGCGTGCAAGCAAATGAAAGGTAGCTTAGAGGTGTTCAGGAAACAAGATTCAGTGAATTAATCAAGAAGGGCCAATATATAGAAGCATTTGTTTAATCAGCACACCCGTGAACGCTGTTGCTGTTTTGGAAAGCATTCAACCAATGAAATCTTTTGAAATTATGATATGATTTCTCCTCTGTCTTCATCACGTGGTCTTTCCTCACAGCAGTCTAACGTAAATGAGAAAATTCCAGAAAATATTTCTAGAGCTTTCTCTCAATGCCGTCCGAAATTTTATATTAGTACAAATCACTTTTCATCTTTTTTTTTTTTTTTCCTTTCCGAACTGCATACCTCCAGAAGCATAATATACTGAGGCATTTCGTCACAAAAAATAGAAGCATAATATATGGGACTGCATTTCATGACAAAAAAATAGCATGTTTTTTTAAATATTCAATTTTTGTGCTCGCATTTTCGCAGTACTATAAAACTCTAATTTTTGTGCTGCCTTCGGTAATATCAGGCCTGAAAATATTTTGAATTTTGCTGCGTATAAGATGGTTCCACTTAAAATCTCTGCCTTATGTTTCCAATGGTAAAACTTCTTTACATATTTTCTTCGCAATTAATGCATTCCCAAGGATGAATATTTGCTCATCGATAAAACTAACTTTAAGTTATGGCGTGGGATACTTAATACTTGCTAAAATATAACTATAATTTTATTAAAAATCAATCATTTTTCTTTCAGATCTGTTAATAGATGACGCGACCTGTACATTGATGACATCAGTATAGACAAACAAATGTTGGATTGCTTATTTATGGTTATGTTTTAGAAAATATTAAGATACTTAATACTTGCTAAAATATAACCATAATTAAGCAATCCAAGATTTGTTTGTCTACGGACGTCCTCAACGTACAGGTGGCGCCATCTATTAGCAGGTTTGAACATTACTGAAAGAAAAATAATTGATTTTTAATATAATGATGTTTAAGCAAGTATTAAGTACTCCATGTTATAACTCAAACTTAGTTTTATCGATGTGCAAATTTTCATCCTTGGGAATACATTAATTGCGAAGAAAATGTGTAAAGAAGTTTTACCATTGGAAACATAAGGCAGAGATTATAGGTGGACATAAACATTATATGTATGAATATACCTATACATAAACATTATATGTATGAATGATAGCTCAAGACAAAATTACACACTTATTACCACAATCATTTAGAAATACACGAACATGGTAAAAAGAGTTAAGAGCAGCATTTTTTTATTGGCGTTTGAGCATCTGAGGCACATCTAAAAAGTGCAATCCCTCAATATGACTAATAAATATAACTAAATATTACTAATATATTTAAAACCATAATTGTTTACCTTAAAATTGTATAAGACTAAAGACCGTACAAAATTATCGTACTAAAACATTATAATCTGCCTACGTGGAATTTTTTACAAATTAATTTGATTAAAATTAACAATTAATTTGATTAAAAAGGCAATTTTTTTACAAAAAATGCTTAAACTCCGTTATTTTTTGCTAAAAAGGATTTTAAATTATTTCCGTTTTATTTCAGCAGGAAATTTAGTAGAAATACCTACAGCTCTTTTGACAGGAGGCAATTTCGAAAGCAGTCTATTTTGACGGGGGCTATTTTGTGTATTGTCTGTGTCGACGAGGCCTGTAAAGTTTTTTTTCTTAAATTCTGATGCTCTTAAAACATTACTTCGTGTTCTTCTGTGATTAAACCTATACAATAGGCTACGTCTGTCCCTAACGCTCTGACGTCATTCAGTACTTGAAGCGCCATCTGCTTTTATCCGGTGGCCGAAATCGGAACTAAGCTCACCGCTATCTCACGATACGTAAAATCAAGGCGAGATACCGGAAAAAAAATAAAGTTAGTAAGACAAACGACTTCATCTGTGGCAACACGCACGTGCTCGAACAACTGTCAGCGACGTTTGCTCTGTTACGTAGGTTGTATGTAGTATTTTATTTCGTTTCCTTCGCATTGCCGAGAAATTTCATAAAAAGGAATCAGCGCTATTTTATTTCACAAAAAGGAATAACGCTCTGACGTGATTCAACGCTTGCAGCGCCATCTGCTATTACCCGGTGGCCGAAATCGGAACTAAGCTCACCGCTATCGTACGGTGTGTAAAAATCAAGGAAAAACCATAGCCCACTGAAAAGAAGAGGCCCTGAAACGAACGGCTGTCACTGAGGTCATGTGACCAACTGAGTCCCAGTCGCTAGCTACCGTGCGTGCGTCTTCTGAGCTATCAGTAATCTGCTGAATTGGAAGAGTGGCAGAGTAGTGGGAGAATTTCATAAAACGTGCGCTGATGGAAACTCCGGAGATTGTGTTTCAATATGAAAAAAATGTGCTGGTATTTAGTTCAAAAATGACTTTGAAAGTTTCACACAAAATGAAGGAAATGCTAATGTTTAAACGAAACAGACAAAGTATTTGCAAAATTTTCGCTTAGAATTCCAGCTGATGGGAACTTTGAAATTTGCCGCACGGAATAAATGACATGTGCTGCTTTTTTTTTTTTTTTTTTTTTTGACAAATTACGTAAAAAGTTGTGACACGAAGCGAATATTTCAATGTTTTTGATGGCATATTGGATGTCAGCATCGATTGCAAAATCGCGGCTTGTTTACAATTTTTGTTACGCTCCTGGTGAACTCCCTGTTGGATTTTTGCAGAACTTCTTTCAATTTCCTTCTATTTTTATTGGACTTTGCTCCGCCGTCATTTCGGAGGCTTTTTTGGTTCTGGGCTATACCCGTAACGTTAACATTACTGATGTGTCGTGTCAGTGTGTTCTTTATTCATGGATTACTCAAGAAAGAAGACTTTTAAGTACTTTTTGCGTTTCCTTTGCCTAACTTGAACACATTTTCTGAGTTTGTTTTTACTGTATTTATTTTTTGGAAGGGCGGACTTTTGTCGTTTGAACTTGTAGCATTTAGTAAATCTAACAACTAGCCGTGTCTACCACTAAGGAAAACAAAAGCGGTACAAAAAACATTTCCGTAAGATGTATGTATCTTATGAAAATGCTAAACCGTTGAACAACTGAGATAGTTTTACCAGCAAAACAGTTGCATAACAAATTATTTTTTCAGTGTATATATAAATAACTAAACTTTCCACATTATATTACTTAAGACAGAAAAGAAATCTTACCTGTATATCAGTAACAAGTAAATAATCCTTTTTTTTTTTTTTTTTTTCAAAAACGCTCTAATATTTTTTTCTGTTGGAATAGTAAATGAACGTTATATGTTTTTATGAGTGGTAATACGTTTTTGTTTGGAAATAAAATCACAATAATAAATAAAAATAACAAAATATGAACAACTTCACAGCAACACGCTAACGGACTAATGGTGTTCATCACTTCAGAGCAGGGAAGTTTTTGGGACCCATTTAGTCACATGACTATATCGTTTCCGGGCCTCTTCTTTTCAGTGGGCCATGAGGAGAAACGCTCTGACGTCATTCAGTACTTGCAGCGCCCTCTGATTTTATCCGGTGGCCGACATCGGAACTTAACTCACCGCTATCGCACGATACGCAAAATCAAGGAGAAATACTAGAAAATAAAATAAAGTTAGTAAGACAAACGACTTCATCTGTGGCAACACGCACGTGCTCGATCAAGAAATCCACAGCACATGAAAATTTTTGTCAAATGCAATGAACTGCAAGAAAATCTTTTGAACAATCAAATGACAATAACATAAAACTCTGTATATCAAGAAGTATTTCAGACCTTTAATTAACATCATTTGTATTATCTAAATTTTTACATTATATGATTTTCAACGTACTGTGTCCGTCATAAGACGGGTTAAAATCTATTAACTTACAGTATATTGACAAAAGTCACCGGACACCTAGATGACAAACACAACATAGCATTTATTGACATACGTTAGTACGGTGTCGGTCCTCCTTTGGCGTTAATGCACGCACTGACCCTTCCAAACATGCACACTGACCCTTCCAAACATGCACACTGACCCTTCCAAACATGCACACTGACCCTTCCAAACATGCACACTGACCCTTCCAGACATGCTTTCGACAAGGTTTTGGAACACAGCGATAGGTATGCACTTTCCATTCAGTACATAATGCTGCCTCTAACTGTTGCTTAGTAGTACGCCTTGGTTCCAAAATTCTTATGCGGCGCTCTAATTCATCCCATAGGTGCTCTATGGGATTAAGATCAGGGCTCTGTGCTGGCCAGTCCACACAAGATACGGAATTATCGTCAAACCACATCGTAACAGTCCTTGCTTTATGGCTCGGTGCATTATCCTGCTGGTACCAACAAGCCTCGGTTCCATAGTAATGCTGCAGAGTTGGTAGGGCGTAATTGTCCAGAATATTGAGGTAGACGTGCTGGTGAACAGGTTTGTCCATGATAACCAATGGGCCGGGACCATTCGATGAAAAACACCATCACACGTGTACACTGCCAGCTTCAAACTTAACCATAGTAACAATACACTGTGGTAAATAGCGTTCTTCCGGCTGCCACCATACTCACACACGGCCATCAGACTGATGGATCGTGTATCTGGATTCATCAGTCCATAGGACCCGCTTCCATTAATTTACGGTCCACGATAAATGTTCTTGACACCATGCTAAACGACTAGTAACATTCCGAGTGGATATGAAAGTCTTATGAGCAGCCGCACGACCACAGTAACCCATGGAATGAAGTTCTCTGCGAATGGTACGTGTACATACCGAGGTCCCAGCATTTTTACTCACCTGTACACTGAAGTCTTGTGCAGTAGTACTCCGTCGATTAGCTGTAACGACTCTCCTGAGGCTTCGACGTCCTCTATCACTGATTTTCTTTAGTCTGCCGGTACGTTTTGCTGCTTTCAGGCACGCCATGTGTCTTCCACTTACACAGTACATCCAAAACAGTTGACTTGGGTATGTTTAAAACGCCTCTCGGTTTCTCTTATGGGACACTGACTTATATAACACCCAAGAATCTTTCCTTTCTCAAAGTCAGTTCTCTCCCGCCGCGACATTTTCACTCAACCTCACAGAGCGGTATGATCGCGGTACCGCGCATCTTATCAACACAGCGGATTCGTTCATTTGCTTTTGAAGGGATGTCCGGTGAGTTTTGTCAATATAGTGTATATATAACTAGCATTGACCCTAACACTACTCGCTCCGTCCGATATATACATAGTTTTGATCTTGCCAAACCGTACACATGTCATTCAGACTTGACCTCAAGGGTTATTGCCAAATAACATTCGGTGAGTACGAAGATACGTATAACGTTAAAGTTGAAACGCTTAAACAGAAAGAGCTCAAAATTTACATAGGGAAAGAAACTAAAAATGAAATTAGAATATACACTGTACGGACTAAGGTGATTGGACACTCCCACGCAGGCGCAATGGTGTGCTTCCGCAGCAGAAACTTGGTCGATAAGATAAGGAAACGGTAACGAGAGTACGCTCAGATCAATCGCTGATAAAGTGGCTATCAGGAGAGAGCTCTGCTAATTTGAAAAAAAAAACGTTATAATAGGCTGCTGAATTGGAGATGTGAGCATAAGGAACATTACTGATGTCAGACAGGAGGTAAAATCGACTGTGGCCATTGTCATCAACAAGTGGAAGAAGACGGGACATTGCAGGAATTCACCTCTTCTTGGGAAACCCACAAAACTGCAACCCAGGGAACGGAAGTGCTGCGGAGAGATAGATCCGGAAAACTAGGTCTCGACCAATGCACGTCATAGCGCATTAGTTTCAGATGACCACAGATGTTATGGTCTCCACAAAGACACTTCGAAGAGAGGTCCATGTACTCGGGCATCATAACCGAGCATCCGCCCATAAACCTCTCTTCACAAATATCAATAATGATACGCGGCTACGATTGTGTCAACAGCACAGAAATTGGACTTTGGAGCAATTTCGGCAGGTATTGTGGAGCGACGAATCCCGCTTCACATTACACCGAACGAACGGGCGTGTCTGGGCTTGTAGGTTACGCGGAGAACGTCTGCTTCCAGAGTGTACAGTGCCGGCTGTGATTCACGGTGATGGTGGATATGGTATTTTAAAACAGCCCTTTCATAAGCATGGTGGTTAAGGTATGGGGATCTTTCATCTGGAAACTTCGAAGATAGGCCCATGTACTCGTATAGTACGGCATGGGTCTACTGGTTGTTATTTATGGTGACATGTACTCTGCGCTGTATAGAGATACCGTGGATAACTCAATGCCTCCAACGTTATGGCAGTTCCACGAGAACGACGATTGTTTCTTCCAGGACGACAATGGCACTTGTCATGTTTCCAGGGCTACAATGAGGAAAATAAGGTCTCAAGAATGGACTGGCCTGCTCAGAGCCCGAACTTCAATCCCCTTGAACACCTATGGGATGAACTTGTACGACGCGTGAGGTCTAGACCAACACAACCTTCTTTACTGAGAGATTTGGTCGATGTATTCATGGCACAATGGAGGAATATTCCGTCTTCGTACTCATGGACTTGTGGGTAGTTTACCTCGACGGGTGGTTGTTGTAATTACTCTGCAAATGGAGGACATACCGGCTACTGATGTAAATAAAATACTGTTTTTCTATTTACAGTGTCCAATCACTTTTGTCCACACAGTGTATGTCATAAGCTGTTTTGTCGGAGCTATTTCGGTCTGGGTTATTTTGTCGGGACAATTTCTGCCTGGGCTAGTTTGTCGTGGCTATTTCGATCTGAGCTATTTTGTCGGGACTATTTCTGTTTGGGCTATTTTCTCAGGACTATTTCTGTCTGGGCTATTTCGATCTGAGGTATTTTGTCGGTGCTATTTCGATCTGAGGTATTTTGTCGGTGCTATTTCGATCTGGGTTATTTTGTCGGGGCTATTTCAATCTGAGCTATTTTGTCGGTGCTATTTTGATCTGGGTTATTTTGTCTGGGCTATTAAGATCTGGGTCATTTTATCGAGGCTATTTTGATCAGGGTTATTTTGTCGGGACTATTTCAGTCTGGGCTATTTTGTCCGGCTTATTTCGATCTGAGCTATTTTGTCAGGACTATTTCTGTCTGGGCTAGTTTGTCGCGGCTATTTCGATCTGAGCTATTTCTGTTTGGGCTATTTTCTCAGGACTATTTCTGTCTGGGCTATTTCGATCTGAGGTATTTTGTCGGTGCTATTTCGATCTGGGTTATTTTGTTGGTGCTATTTCGATCTGGGTTATTTTGTCTGAGCCATTTTATCGAGGCTATTTTGATCAGGGTTATTTTGTTGGCACTATTTCAATCTTGGGTATTTTGTCCAGCCTATTTCGATCTGAGCCATTTTGTCGGGACTATTTCTGTCTGGGCCAGTTTGTCGCGGCTATTTCGATCTGAGCTATTTCTGTTTGGGCTATTTTCTCAGGACTATTTCTGTCTGGGCTATTTCGATCTGAGGTATTTTGTCGGTGCTATTTCGATCTGGGTTATTTTGTCTGGGCCATTTTATCGAGGCTATTTTGATCAGGGTTATTTTGTCGGCACTATTTCAATCTTGGGTATTTTGTCCAGCCTATTTCGATCTGAGCCATTTTGTCGGGACTATTTCTGTCTGGGCCAGTTTGTCGCGGCTATTTCGATCTGAGCTATTTCTGTTTGGGCTATTTTCTCAGGACTATTTCTGTCTGGGCTATTTCGATCTGAGGTATTTTGTCGGTGCTATTTCGATCTGGGTTATTTTGTCGGTGCTATTTCGATCTGGGTTATTTTGTCTGGGCTATTAAAATCTGGGCCATTTTATCGAGGCTATTTTGATCAGGGTTATTTTGTCGGCACTATTTCAATCTTGGGTATTTTGTCCAGCCTATTTCGATCTGAGCCATTTTGTCGGAACTATTTCTGTCTGGGCCAGTTTGTCGGGACTATTTCTGTCTGAGCTAGTTTGTCGTGGCTATTTCGATCTGAGCGATTTTGTCGAGACTATTTCTGTCTGGGCTATTTTCTCAGGACTATATCTGTTCAGGCTATTTTGTCGGTGCTATTTCGATCTGAGTTATTTTGTCGGTACTATATTTCGATCTGGGTTATTTTGTCTGGGCTATTAAAATCTGGGCCATTTTATCGAGGCTATTTTGATCAGGGTTATTTTGTCGGGACTATTTCAATCTGGGCTATTTTGATCGGCCTATTTCGATCTGAGCCATTTTGTCGGAACTATTTCTGTCTGGGCTATTTTCTCAGCACTATTTCTGTCTGGGCTAGTTTGTCGTGGCTATTTCGATCTGAGCGATTTTGTCGAGACTATTTCTGTCTGGGCTATTTTCTCAGGACTATATCTGTTCAGGCTATTTTGTCGGTGCTATTTCGATCTGAGCTATTTTGTGGGTACTATATCGATCTGGGTTATTTTGTCTGGGCTATTTCGATCCGGGCCATTTTGTCGGGGCTATTTTGATCAGGGTTATTTTGTCGGGACTATTTCGGTCTGGGCTATTTTGATCGGGAAATTTTGATCTGAGCGATTTTGTCGGGACTATTTCTGTCTGGGCTATTTTCCCAGCACTATTTTCTGTCTGGGCTAGTTTATTGGAGCTATTTCGATCTGAGCTATTTTGTCGGGATTATTTTTGTCTGGGCTATTTTCTCAGGACTATTTCTTTCTGGGCTATTTTGTCGGGAATATTTCGATCTGAGCTATTTTGTCGATGCTATTTCTATCTGGGTTATTTTTTGTGGCCTATTTCGATTTGGGTTATTTTTTCTGGGCTATTTCGATATGGGATGTTTTGTCGGGGTTATTTCGATGCGGGCCATTTTGTCGGGGCTATTTTGATTATTGTTATTTTGTCGGGACTCTTTCTATCTGTGCTATTTTTCAGGACTATTTCTATCTGGGCTATTTTTTCGGGGCTATTTTGATCTGCGCTATTTTGTCGCGTCAGCCCTTAAGGAGAGAAGATCTTTCCTTTTATCATATTCATTCTCTGTCAATACACATTGTTAACGTATTTTCGTGACTTAGGAAAGCTCTTCTCTCTGCTCTTCTTTCTTAGAAAATAAAAGGGTAAATGCAGACTGGCTTTAGCATAGCTGTTTCAAAAAATATTGCTAGTTTTTATTTCTTTTTCGGAATTTAGATATTGACTAACATCAGCAACTACGGTGTTGTGAAAGAATGTGGAGGAATGCATGAGGAAAATGCATCGCAAACTTCCCTTGCTTATACGAAGCTGTGTCAATAAACCACGTCATGTTGATGATCATACCTTGAGCTGCTGCCTTTGCGAAATGCACCGAGATTTACATGATGCAACTGAAGAGTTCGGAAAATCTAGGGGTGAACTGGTCTAGCTTATTCAAAGCACAACTGTGTCAATAGAGCACGCCACGTGAGTGATGTGTAAAGGATAAAGTTGGTAATGTCTGAGTGATGTATAAAATGCAAAGTTGGTGACGTTTGAGTGATGTTTAAAGGATTAAGTTGCTGAAGTTTGAATGATGTGTAAAGGGTAAAGTTGGTAATCTCTGAGTGATGTATAAATTATAAAGTTGGGGACGTTGGAGTGATGTTTAAAGGATTAAGTTGCTGAAGTTTGAGTGATGTCTAAAGGGTAAAGTTGGTGAAGTTTAAATGATGCATAAAGGGTAAAGTTGGGGATGTATGAGTGATGTATAAAGTGTGAAGTTGGGGATGTTTGAGTGATGTATAAAAGGATTAACTTGTTGAAGTTTGAGTGATGTATAAAGAGTAAAATTGGTGATGTCTGAATGTTGTATAAAGGGTGAAGTTGGTGATGTTCGAGTGATGTATAAAAGGTAAGGTTGGTGATGTGTGAGTGATGTATAAAGGATCAAATTGTTGAAGTTTGTGTGGTGTATAAAGAGTAAAGTTGGTGATGTCTCAGTGTTGTATAAAGGGTAAAGTTGGTGATGTATATAAGATGAATTTCATGATGATTGAGTGATGTATAAAGTATAAATTTGGGGATAAGTAATGAGAATGATATTAAAAACAAATCCCTTTAAAACACATGAGTCGGGAACGCTTTTTCAAAAAATTCGGATAAAACACATGGGTCTGGAACGCATGTTTTTTTTTATAAGCTATTTATCAGCTATGCGGTGTTGTGGCAACAGCGTTTGCAGAGGACAAACATCCGAATCTATTTTAAAATAGGCTAAACTGCATCTAAGATTGTTGAATTGCTGCGTAACGCACATGGAGTTAATTTCCTACCTCGCTCGTGCACAATATTCCGATGGTACGCACGTTTCAAGGATAAGAGAGAAGATTTGGAAAACGACGAAAGGCTCTGACGCCCGATTTCAGTGCGCACGTCTGAACTCATTGAGACAGTTCGCGAAAGGATAATAAGTCATCGTTGTGTGATCTTGGAGATGGTGGAAGGTCAGCTCGGTTTAATAAGGAGACGATTCGTGGAATTTTAGTGCAAGTTTCGCGGGGGGGATGTTTGTTCTCGTTTTGTTCTGCATGCTTTGTTAGACGAGCAGAAACATGCACGCAAAAGACATTCTGGAGACTGCAGAAACAATGCAAAATTTTCTCCAAAGCATTGCGGTAGGTTACGAGACATGATATTTTCGTTATAATTCTGAAACGAAGCCCCCGGGGGCTCATTGGAAGTCGCCACATTCACCCAAAGGAAGGCTGATCGCGTTGCAGAATTCCAAAATCAAGACAATGTTCGTGTGCTTTTACGACAGCAACAGAATTCCGCATCACGAGTTCATTCCTGAAGGTACAACTGCCACTAGAAGTGCTTACACATCCATTTTAGAACGATTGTGGAAGAAGATTTTCGTGTTAAGCCTGAGTACAAAAACGGCAAGATGCTTACTTCGTGATAACGCACCAGCACACAGAGCACTCAGTGTACAGCAATTTCCGAGACGAAAACAAGTGGGTGAATTCAGCCATTCCCCTCCTCCCCTATTCCCCAGATTTGTCACCTTGTGACTACTTTCTGTTCCCTAAATTAAAGCTGCCTTTAAAAGGAAAAGGTTTTTAAGACACTTAAGGCATGCAACGGACTATGTTATCAGTTCTTCTCGCCGCAGCAAAAGTTGACCGCTGCACGTCCTTCCTTTCGCTGCCTGATCGTGCATTCAACGCAGGAGGAATACACTTTGAATAAAATATATTCGCGTAAGTTTTCCTGCTTTCCCACTGTAAAAAAAACAGACCCATTATTTAATTGCCTCACTGTATAAGCACGAACTTTTGTTTTAATGAAAATGAAGTCAAAAGAGAAGTAGAAACTTAATGTATTACTGAATCCTCTGGAATTTACGTGGAAAAGTTTCGTAATATCAGTAAGAGACGTTTCGTGCTGCTTACGAACAGGTGCTGCTCGATTTCGACGTACCTTTTCTGTAAATATGCTAATGCAAACAAAGAAAGGAGCAACCTTTATAATTATCTTGCTGGCTCCGATGCTGTCTGCTTTGTGACGTAAGCAAAGCTCTTGCGGTCTTTTGCATTTCTTTGGCACACGTTTGTTGCATTCACGGAAAGATTTCGTGATACATGAATTTCTCATCTCATCAAATACACGATGACGAATAGTAAAGTGGCTCTCCTATTTCTGACCGCTGTATTTCTTTTTGGGTCAGAAGTGCTTTCGGAAGACAGTTGGAACCACCATCTTGTGCTTGATCGCGAGGGGGTCTTTCACGTGCACTGGACTCCAAAAGAGGACAGAATCGTCTTTAAAGTAGAAGTAGCGGCTAAAGGATATGTAGGATTCGGACTCTCACCCCATGGAGGAATGACCGGAAGTGATATTGTCACCGGATGGATTGCCAATGGAAAGGCGTATTTCCAGGTATTTCTTTCGATTTCATTCTTAGCTAAACGAGATGTTATTAAATTAGTACACTATAAAACAAATAAGTAACGTGAATTCACGGAAGATTCTTAAAAATAACGCGAAGCAAATTTGCGAAAGGTGAACGCCTTTTAACGAAATTTCCGGGTTTTTTGGGGTTTTTTTTTTCTAACTTCAGTATTTCGACAGATTTTCGCAGTCTGTAATTCACTTTATTTAAGAAAAGTCCACTTCAGATTTTTCCGTGCTTATACAGAAATTTCCGAAAATTTTCGAATTTCACACTATTCTTTCCTGACCTTCGAATTTAAATCCCATTCTTTTGCTGCGAACCAAGTTACTCTTCAAAGAGAGATGCCTGTGCTACCCTTGAGTCAGAAAAACACATAACGTACACTGACGTGCCATAAAAACTGGTACATAATGCAAAATACATAGCAACGTCACCTATGCGCGCACTCGGTTGCATCCCAGGGCGTATATAAAGCCATAGACATCCTTGCCAGCTGTCGGAGCTGTTTTCGGCATGAGAATGACAAGTAATAACGATTCAAGCGATTTTTAACGCGGTGTCATAGTTGGCGCTCGTGAGATGGGCCATAGTATTTCGGAATCGTTTCACGCGATAGGCGTGCAACACTCTCGCAGGTATAATCGGAATTCAATGCTGCAGCCTCACCAAGCATCAGCGTCCGGACTGTGCAACGTACCTTGCACGATATGGGCTTTGGGAGCCGACGCCCAGCTCGAGTCCCCTTGATGGGTGCACGACGCAGAGCTATGCGCCTCGCTTGGGCACGGCAACACCGCCACTGGACACTTGATGACTGGAAACAAGTAGCCTGGTCTGACGAGTCGCGTTTCCAACTGTATCGGTAAGATGGAAGGATTCGTGTGTGGCGCAAACCCCATGAAGCCATGGATCCAGCCTGTCAACAGGGAACTGTACCGGCTGGTGGGAGGTCCGTAATGGTATGGGGTCTGTTTTAGCTGCACTTCAATGGCACCCCTGGTACGTCTTCAAACGTCTGTGACCGGCCAACGCTATGTGCGCATCCTTTCTGACGAGGTACACCCGTTCATGTCCTGCATTCATGCTGATGGGTTGGGCCGGTTCTAACAGGACAATACACCTCCACACAAATGTCGGGACGCTACATTATGGTTAGAGGAGCATTCATCTGAGTTTGGGGTGTTGCTATTCCCACCCAAGTCTCCATATCTGAATGTGATGGAACATATTTGGAATGACATGCAACGCGCTATCGAACACAGGAATCCGAGACCTCGGAATACACCCGAATTGTGGAACATTCTGCAGGAAGTTTGGTGTGCATTGCCTACAGCATATTTCCAGAAGATAGTGGAGTCCATGCCCCGTCGTATTTCTGCAGTTCTGCGCTCCCGTGGGGGACCTACCAAGTACTAGACTGGTGTACCAGTTTTTCTGGCACTTCAGTGTATAAGGTAGAACTCTAACTGCGCCATGATGAAACTCTTTTTGCTATTAATGCGGGTGAATTAATCATTTTATTTTCTGATGGAGCTTACTTTACTTCGGAATAACTTTGTAATCATTTAGTTCTCCTGCAGGAGGACTTATTATAAATCATGTATTTTTCCCTCTTGATGTTTTGCAGCAACAGAATAATTTGGAACTTGAGATCTTTTTAAACTAACAGTAACTTTCAATTAACTTTGAGAAGCGATGAAATGTATTACATTATTATCTAAATGTGCTACGGTATTATTTAAATGCACTATAGTATTATCTAAATGCACTATAGCATTATTTAAATGTACTACAATATTATTTCACAAAGCCCTAAATATAAAATTTACTCTTGACAGCTATAATAACTTTTGTCTTAAAGGTTCCACTGACTGATACACAGACATCAAACAATCACCCGTACAGTAATTTAAGAACTCGGTTTCTCAGGGAAACACAATGTACAATAACTAGTGTACAAAATGGGGAAGCGGACCAGGAATATCAGCTGCAATAATAACCAAAATTTCATGCGATATTCTATCCGCAATATCCGAACTCGCAACAGAACTTAAAAATCAGATCCCCGACAAATGACTGAAATTAAATAATTAATCAAATCTCATGTATTTCCGCGAATTGATTCTATTACTGAAACTTTTCCATCCTATGGGTATTGAAAAAGTGAGAATATAAATTTTCCTTTAATATACGGAAAGGTTTCTGAAATTTGGGAATTTTCCTGGCGTATGAAAAATCCATGAAGTTCAGGCTTCTTTCCATCACTTCAATGAAATGGTTGTGTCAGGAATATGTTTCGTTAATTCACAATGTCACGGAAAGTGGATCGTAAATTTCAGATTTTTTTTACAGTGTATTATAAATGCTACTAAGCCAAATACCAAATCAGATAATTGATAAAATAATTAATTACTCTGAGGAATATAAATATATTTTCCACTTCTTTAAGAAATACATCCATACATATATATCCCTAAGCTGTTCTCTGAGATTCAGAGGTTAGCTCCAAAAAGAAATACAAACTACCAGATAATTTTTACTTACTGTTGTCGTATCAAATTTCTGTACTTGCAGCGATCTTGACATACAACTCGGATTACACTGATATCCATCACACGCCGCACACAAGATCTTCTATGATCATCTTATGCAGCCTTTACCAGGAATGAAACCACTCTGAACATCTCACACTTTCTCTGATGTAAGACCCTGTACTTTTTCAATAACGACCTTACCAAACACTTTCCCTGGCATATTCAGTAGGCAAATACCACGATAGTTCTTGCAGTCAGTCTGATCACCTTTTCCCTTACACAAGTGAACAATGATAGTATCCTTCCAATCCCGAAGGACCATTCCTAACTCCCAGCACAACTGGCAAATTTCAGTTAACTAGTCAATTACAGAGCATCCACCATATTTCAACATCTTGGCAGTTATGACACCAACTCCCGGAGCCTTTCCATTCTGAAGAGATTTTAGAGCTTTCCACACCTTTTCCCATGAGATCACTTCTGTGCTTCTATCTTTCACTATGACATCATCTGCTTCTTTCTCAGATCACCTTTGCTTTCTTGACCTAATAGCTCACAGAAGTATTCACCCCATCTTTCACTTAACTCATTGGGCTCCCATGTAATTTCCCCAATTCCTATTCTTCACACAACTTACAACTTTATTTCCTCTATTTTCCCTGAGTCCCATGTACTTCCGGAAAGTCTTCCTATCTTTCCAAAAAGCCATTTCATGACTTTTCCACCTTCTCCTTCCTATCTTTTGTCATACTCTGGCGAACTAGCTTTGCGGCTACATGCTCCTTACAGCGATATTCTTTTACAGAAACTCTACCTTGTAACATCCCCAAAAGGCTTCCTTTTTTCACTTTACTGCCTCTTCAGTGGCACTATTCCACCAAGCATTACCTCTATTGTTATCCATTATTGTGGTGCACCAGTCATTTTCAGCAGCAATGACAACACAGTTCTTAAAACATTCCCACTTCTTTACTGCATCCCTCTCGCAAGACTTAATGTTATTTATTTATACACGGAGTCAAAAATATAAAACCGCAAGAGCCGCTTGACTGGAGATTACCTACCCCAACCCAACACTGTTCTTGTGAATTTGTTTTTTATTCCTGAATTATTGAAATATCAACGAATTTATGCAACACCCTGTATTTTGTAGTTTTTCCTCCTGTAATAGTTTCATATCTCATGAGTTGAAGTTCAGAGGTTTTCTACCCAAAATAAAAAATAGATATGACATTATTTTTTGGTGGTGTATAACTACTACCACGGCTAGGACCTTATTCTCGGATTAAAAAAAGGACCAACTGTATGATGGCTCCCCGTTTTCTAATACAAAAATACAAATTCTGGGGAAAAGACAGAACTTGAGCCATAAGGGTTACCGATCCTCAATTGAAGATAACTGATTCTAAGGAATTGGGAGAATCAGCGCGATAAGTATTTGCCCATTCCTAATTCAAAGTAACAAAAGAGAGAACCTGAGCTATAAGGGTTACCGATCCTTAATTCAAGGTAACTGATTCTAGAGAAGTGGGAGAACCAGCGCCATAAGTATTTGCCCATTCCTAATTCAAAGTAACAAAAGAGAGAGCCTGAGCTATAAGGGTTCAATGATCTTTAATTCAATATAACTGATTCTAGGGAAGTGGGAGAACAAGCGCCATAAGTATTTGCCCATTCCTAATTCAAAGTAACAAAAGAGAGAACCTGAGCCATAAGGGTTACCGATCCTTAATTCAACGTAACTGATTCTAGAGAAGTGGGAGAACTAGCGCCATAAGTATTCGCACATTCCTAATTCAAAGTAACAAAAGAGAGAACCTGAGCCATAAGGGTTACCGATCCTTAATTCAAGGTAACTGATTCTAGAGAAGTGGGAGAACCAGCGCGATAAGTATTTGTCCATTCCTAATTCAAAGTAACAAAAGAGATAACCTGAGCTATAAGGGTTCAATGATCTTTAATTCACGATAACTGATTCTAGGGAAGTGGGAGAACAAGCACCATAAGTATTCGCACATTCCTAATTCAAAGTAACAAAAGAGAGAACCTGAGCCATAAGGGTTACCGATCCTTAATTCAACGTAACTGATTCTAGAGAAGTGGGAGAACCAGCGCGATAAGTATTTGTCCATTCCTAATTCAAAGTAACAAAAGAGAGAACCTGAGCTATAAGGGTTCAATGATCTTTAATTCAAGATAACTGATTCTAGCGAAGTGGGAGAACAAGCGCCATAAGTATTCGCACATTCCTAATTCAAAGTAACAAATTTTAGGGGAAAAGCGAGAACTAGAGCCATAAGGCTTCTCCGATCAAGAATTCAAGGTAACCAATTCTGGGGAAGAGAGAGGACTAGCACCATAAGAATTCACCGATTTCGATTTCAAGCCTACTAATTTTAGGGAAGATTGAAGACCAAATGGACTAATTGAAGGCCGTGGGCGCCCATAGCTTAATTTTCGGGAGGAGGCCAACAGAAATTTTAACTAAAAATAATATGTATAAACAGCAAATTCACATTTCCACTATGCCTGCTTGTTATCTAGCCGTTTTTACCACACTCTCATCATATGAATTCAATTTGAAACCGGGAGACCCAAAAACAAAAGAATAAATGATATTTGACACGTGTTAGGACAATAGAAAGATTCTTTTATCGTTCTTTATATTCTTTCGATCCACGTGTGTCACATGCGCCACGAAACTGCAAAGATTACTTAAATGGTCTTTAAGAATGAAAAAGTACTCTCAATACGAATTTCTTGTAAAACATTTGATCGATCTTTGTTCAGCAGTGAAGAACTGCGGCAGGGGATGATATATGTTATTTCTTCGCCTTTCATACCATTTCATATTGTTTGTTTGTACTGTTCTCCAAAATGCATGGAAAATTTAATTGCTACTTTCTACTGCAAACTTACCCCTTTCCTCTACTGGAAATTCCCACCGTTCTTCCTATTTTTGCTGCATACAATCGCACTCAGAAGTTCTACAGAAAAATTAGCAATCAGCTTTAGTATCAGGTAGCCACAAAAGTTCTTGCCGTTTTCGGAGTCCGAGAAAAAGTATAACACATGCGTAGTAGAAAACCAATCTATTCTTTTTTTTTTTTTTTTATTGAAGTTTTAACGACCATTTTGAACATCTCAATGGGCTATAAGCAGGCAGTCCGCCGCCCTTAATTTAGGGCCACTGGTTCCAGGGAAGGGAGAGAGCCAGTGCCTTTAGACAAACACAACATCCATGCCTCACCGGGATTCTAACCCGGACCCATCTCGGACGAATGAACAGAAGCCATCGCTTAGACCACTGCGCTCCCGGGATGGCATCAATTTATTCATCAAAGAAATTACCATGGGTATCAAAAATGTTTTGCCAACGTGTAAACAACTTATATATACCTCTGCAATTAAATGCTTCGTCATGGGAAGAAAAAACGTTTTGGAGGGCAGCGTGCAACTCATCAAAGTTGGAGAAGTCGTGCCCACGCAAATGATTGTCCAGTGAAAGGAACAGGTGATAGTCTGAATGAGAGATGATATTTGATGAGTTATTTGGATGACATAAAAGCTCCCACTCAAGTTCTTTGATACTATCTCAGATCAATGAAACGGAGTGGGCACGAGCGTCATCTTGAAGGAGCAGAATTCCCTTTCTGTTGCCAGTGCTGGCCTCTGATCTTTCTCAGGGCTTCATACACGTATCAGGTGTTCAGAGTACAATGCAGCGGTGATCGTTTTGCCTCGTTGCAAGAGTTCATAATGATAAAGACCACGTGTTGTCCACCATACCTCCATTGACCAGAGAGAGAGAAAGAACCAGAGATAGTTCTTTGATACTATCTCTGGTCAATGAAACGGACTGGGCACGAGCTTCATCTTGAAGGAGCAGAATTCCCTATCTGTTGCTAGGGCTGCTTCCTTCTTCCTCGTGCTTCATGCACACACGTATCAGGTGTTCAGAGCACAATGCAGCGGTGATCGTTTGGCCTCGTTGCAAGAGTTCATAATCATGAGTTCATACACCACGTGTTGTCCACCACACCACAATTGACCAGATATAGTATCAAAGAACCAGAGATAGTTCTTTGATACTATCTCTGGTCAATGAAATGGAGTGGGCACGAGCTTCATCTTGAAGAAGCAGAATTCCCTTTCTGTTGCCACTGCTGCTTCCTTCTTTCTCAGGGCTTTATGCACACACGTATCAGGTGTTCAGAGTACAATGCAGCGGTGATCGTTTGGCCTCGTTGCAAGAGTTCATAATGAACAACACCATGTGTTGTCCACCATACCACAATTGACTAGATATAGTATCAAAGAACCAGAGATAGTTCTTTGATACTATCTCTGGTCAATGAAACGGAGTGGGCACGAGCATCATCTTGAAGGAGCAGAATTCCCTTTCTGTTGCCAGTGCTGCTTCCTTCTTTCTCAGAGCTTCATGCCCTGAGAAAGAAGGAAGCAGCACTGGCAACAGACACACGTATCAGGTGTTCAGAGTACAATGCAGCGGTGATCGTTTGGCCTCGTTGTAAAGAGTTCATAATGATAAACACCACGTGTTGTCCACCATACCACCATTGACCAGAGATAGTATCAAAGAACCAGAGATAGTATCAAAGAACCAGAGATAGTATCAAAGAACCAGAGATAGTTCTTTGATACTATCTCTGGTCAATGAAACAGAGTGGGCGCGAGCGTCATCTTGAAGGAGCAGAATTCCCTTTCTGTTGCCAGTGCTGCTTCCTTCTTTCTCAGGGCTTCATGCACACACGTATCAGGTGTTCAGAGTACAATGCAGCGGTGATCGTTTGGCCTCGTTGTAAAAGTTCATAATGAACAACACCACGTGTTGTCCACCATAAACATAGCATAACTTTACGTGGATGCAGTGCTGACTTCGATGTGTGAGGAATTCAGTCCCTCGTGAGCAACCAACGTCTGGAACGTTTTAGGATTCTCTGCTGGACCCCCTTTTTATCACGTGTGGGTACCCTATCCAAAACTGGTTCTTTCTCATAGCGAGATAGCAAGTCCAGACAAGCTGAGACGCTGTTTGTTCACAGTAGACAAGTCGTGGGTGTTCCACTTAGACAATTCGTATGCCTTATCTATTGCATGCAGATGTCTTCGGATGGTTTGATAACTAACACCAAATGACTGGGCTAGTTCCTGTTATGTTTAGCTACTGTCTTGCTCGATAGCAACTTTCAGGGCTTCTCGTCAATGCTGAAAAGACGACCACTCCAGGACTTGTCTTTAAGGGATTCATCTCCGTCTCGGAACTTTCGAAACCAATTCCGCGTTGTGCGCTCCTTCACATCATCTGCCCCAAATGCTAAGCAAATGCGAAGAATTGTTTCTGCAGAAGATGAACCGAGTTTAAATTCGTATAACAAACACCCACGAATAATTTTCATTGATATCACCATTGTAATCACACAACTTCCCTTTATCAAACTGCCCCCCGCACCGGTGACGCAGTTGTCTAAGCGATGGCCTCTGATCATTCGTCCGAAAGGGGTCCAGGTTCGAGTCCCGGTGAGGCATGGATTTTGTGTTTGTGCCTCCAATAAAAAATAAAAAAGAAAACTGCCTACTCATCTGAATCATATGCTCAGGGCATCTTGGGATTTCATCTAACGCTTCACGTGCCAAATTCGCGAAAAGCATATACCTACATCGTAATATTGTGTCAGTATTTCGTTCCGTATCAACATGCGAACAGCAAAGGATGTATCTGATTTCGACAAAGAACAGATAGTTATGGCAAGAGGCCTTGGTAAGAGCACCTCCGAAACAGCGATGCTGGAAGACTGCTAACGCTATGCAGTTGTTGGTACCTATCAAAGATGGTCGGAAACAAGAAACATTTGAAGCCGTCGATAAGATGTGGCAAGGCCACTCCTCATTGATGCCAGAGGTCAACGCGAGGTCAGAGATGTGCCAGAGGTCTATCTCGTCTTGTCGGGAGTAACAGGATTGCTACTGAGTCTGAAAATTTGCCCTAATTTCAATTGTGGTGAAGGGTCCAGTGTTTCTGAACACATAGTTCTTCGTACATTATTTGATATGGGTCTCCACAACCGCAGACTGATTCGTGCGCCTATGCTCACAGCTGTTCACCGTCGTAGTAATCGCCATCGGACCATAGAAGACTGAAAATAGTAATTGGACCATAGAAGACTACTTATAGTAATTATTGGACCATAGAAGATTACTTATAGTAATTATTGGACCATAGAAGACTGAAAATAGTAATTGAACCATAGAAGACTACTTATAGTAATCATTGGACCATAAGAAGACTGAAAATAGTAATTGGACCATAGAAGACTACTTAGTGTAATCATTGGACCATAGAAGACTACTTAGTGTAATCATTGGACCATAGAAGACTACTTAGTGTAATCATTGGACCATAGAAGACTACTTATAGTAATCGCCATTGGACCATAGAAGACTGAAAATAGTAATTGGACCATAGAAGATTACTTATAGTAATCGCCATTGGACCATAGAAGACTGAAAATAGTAATTGGACCATAGAAGACTACTTAGTGTAATCATTGGACCATAGAATAATCATAGTGTAATCATTGGACCATACTTATAGTAATCATTGGACCATAGAGGACTGAAAATAGTAATTGGACCATAGAAGACTACTTATAGTAATAATTGAACCATAGAAGACTACTTATAGTAATCATTGAACCATAGAATAGATCGCCATTGGACCATAGAAGACGCCATTGGACCATAGAAAACTGAAAATAGTAATTGGACCATAGAAGACTACTTATAGTAATCATTGGACCATAGAAGACTACTTATAGTAATCATTGGACCATAGAAGACTACTTATAGTAATCATTGGACCATAGAAGACTGAAAATAGTAATTGGACCATAGAAGACTACTTATAGTAATCATTGGACCATAGAAGACTACTTATAGTAATCATTGGACCATAGAAGACTACTTATAATAATCGCCATTGGACCATAAAAGACTGAAAAAATGCTTTATGTTCAGACGAGTCCCGTTTTCTGTAGCACCATGTCGACGGACGACCTCGTGTGCAATGCTTATCCATGGAAACCTTCTCACCTGGATGCACTGTGGGACGAATCCAGGAGGCTGGAGGGAGTGTGTTGGTCTGGGCAATATTTTCTTGGAAAACGCTTGGAACCGTTATTCCTGTAGAGCGAACTCTGATAGCTGTCACTCACCTAAACACCGTGGCTGACCAAGTACCCATTTATGAAAAATGTATTCACTGGCGGAGAAAGCGTCTTTTAACAAGAAAATACTCCAAGCTACCCTGCAAAGAAGCTTCAGGAATGGTTCCAAGAACATGAAGAGGAATTCTATTTATTGCCATGGCCCCCAAATTCGCCGGACATGAATCTATCGGGCATTTGTGGCTTGAATTTGAGAAATGTATACTAACAGCATCACTCCAACCACTTAATTTACAGGAACTGCGGAATCTTCTGCTGGAGTCATGGCACCAAATGTCACGAGTCACCTACCAACAGCTCGTTGAATCTATGCCTCATCGGATGACAGCTCTTTTGGCGGCAACAGAAGGACCTACATCATATTAGGTAGGTGGTTTCAATGTTTTGGCTGATCGCCTGTATTTTCGTATACGTTCGCACTTCAGAGGAACAGCGAAGTGTTTGTACAGACTTTATGTTTCCCATGAGTTTGTTCTTCGAGGAAGGAAGCGATAAATGGATGTACAGAAATTGTACTTTGATACGTTGTTGCGGACCAAACAGGAGCCTTACTCCTGTTTGGTCCGCTGAAGAAAATATACAGTAAATTGAGCTGTAAAACTGCACAAACAGTCTGTTATTTTTTGAAATGAAGAAAGGCAGGTGAATAACTGTTCTTGGAAGAAGTAATATCAAACTTGAAGTTTTCATTTGCTAGAAAAAGGGGATGAAAAACACTGCATAGCAATAATAATGCCGAGCATGGCATTAGAATTTCCACTGGCGTACCAATAATTAGAAACACATATAGCAAACAGTCACATGCCATTCTCACCTACGTACCCAACTATCACACTAAGATGGCTTTATAAACAGCTTACTACAAAGGATTCAGACATGTATATATACCATGAGTAGATAGTCGACTACAGCATACGGCATGAAAATAGGTCTGAGAGTCACGCATCTATATCTCCGAGCCGTCTTACTGTCCTTTCGGAATACATACGCATGTCCATCGATACTTTTACCTAGCCAGATCATCAATTCATGTCCAACGTAATGTGATGTTTCATGCACAAAAGCTGGGTTATTGCGTGTGACAGGTTCACCTCAGTTAAGAACTCGTCAATTTTTGGACTCCTCAATGAATGTCATTTGGCCAGAGTAAAGAACTTGACTGCCCTCGTCGTGTCCCCAAGCACGATGTTCCTCAGCACAACTTCTACTGGCCGCGTGATTAAACGGGCACACACCATTGATCAACTTGCGTATAGGCTAACTTGGTGAAGGACATTGGGTGTAGTTTGAGTTGATAACCTGTAGTTTAAGTTGACAACAATCCTGCGCAAAAGCTGGATTATTGCGTGTGACAGGTTCACCTCAGTTAAGAACTCGTCAATTTTTGGACTCCTCACTGAATCTCACTTGTCCAGAGAAAAAAAACTTGACTGCCCTCGTCGTGTCCCCAAGCTCGAAGTTCATCAGCAGAGTTTCTACTGGCCGTGTGGTTAAACGGGCGCCCACCATTGATCAACGTGCGTATAGGCTATCTTGATGAAGGGGATTGCGTGTAGTTTGAGTTGAAAACCTGTAGTTTGAGTTCACAACCTGCGTCCTGTTGGCACGAAAAGCTGGAGCTCGAGCTGGGTAGCATTTTGCCGCCTCTTCCGACCGATTGTAAACAATAGATAACGGCGGTTCCTTGCCGTAGTTGCTCGTGAACGGCCTTGATCTCACATTCTTTGAACATTTCCTGTGTCCTGGAATCCTGTCCACAGTCGGGAAAGGGCATTTGGTGGCACCCTATTGGCTTCTGTTTTCACTCGCTGTATTTGACCTGCTTCCTGCCTGCCTATAGCTCTTCACGCTGTTGACTCCCTGTAAATCATGCTGCTAAGATATCGTTCAAACCAAAGACTTCACTAAACGCAGTGTCACAATAAAAGCGAAAGAACAATGGAGCTCCCGGAAAATCTCCGTTTTTACAGCAATCTGTGATTAATGCATTCTTACGTCATACACGCTACTTTGTATAAGAATATGCATGATTGGCCTGTCTACATCGCACTCGATTTGCGTTTTCCACGTTTCAGTAAGATATCACACTATTGGCTTGTATAATTTTGCCAAAGTCGCATGCTCTTCTAATTACACTAGCCAACAACGGTTCTGTGGTAAACGCAAAAGTATGTGATTCGTGTGGAAATCTGTGTCCTGAATCCGAAAATGACGTTAGTTTTGGTCCATCACATCTAGTTGTTTCGCAATATTGTTTTTTCCGTATACGTGAATTGACGTATCCACATTCTATGTAATGTAGAGCCATCTCCTCACAATCGCACTTAAATATCCACAAAGAATTTGACTTAAACCTAGGAAATGCTATATTACTATGAGATATGCCCCTTGTCAACGAATGATCCTGCGTACTTCTGCGTTTCGTTATTGGTTATGTTTTCAGACGCCGCTGCGTTGCATCAGAGCCGTCGGCGCGACATTAGGCGGTGCGCAGCCGGTTGCTTATTATACCCCTAGGAGTTTTTGTTTAAAGAACCCTCACATTCCCTCACTGAATATCCTATCAGTTGAGCAGAAGGCAGGCATCTTTATGCATATTGGAAGAGTTAAAGTAAAACGTGAGTTTGTAAGTATGGCTAGTGCGTCGGGACTGTGTAGAAGACAGTGTGTGCGAAGTCCTCAGTAATTTTGTTACATTTGTGGATGTTATGTGTTTGATGGTAAGGTACGTAAACTAAGTAAACTAGATTCATTCGTGAAGAAACTATACTTTGCGTACTTCAAAGTGAAAGCCGGCGACCAAGATAAGTCGTTTGCGCCTCGCGTTGCTTGTAACAGTTATGTCGAGGGACTGCGGTACTGGTAGAAAGGAAACGAAAGGCAATGCCGTTTGCAATTCCAATGATATGGCGTGAACAGAAGAACCACCACAATGACTGTTATTTCTGTATGTGCAATGTTGCTGGTTATAACAAAAAGAATCAGAAAGGAATTAAATACCCAAATCTGCCATCAGCCATACGGCCTGTTCCTCATGGACTTAACTTACCAATACCTACACCACCAGCTAACTTGAGTGATGAATCTGAAAGCAGTTCTTAACATTCAAACACTGAGGACATAAGTTTCGAACCAGAAGAAGAATTTGACCATTCACTAAAAATGTTTACTCAACCCGAGTTGAATGACTTGATAAGAGAACTGGGGCTTATAACGAAGTGAATTTCTCCGTCATTTTTATCCGCGCCAGGATTCGAACCCGGGTCCCCTTATTCCGGAATAAGTTGCTCTACCAATTGAGCTACGCGGACGTTTTATTCTGATTCCTATCTGCCTTTATGTCGTGTGCGTCCTTCTGGCAGGTACGTCACATCTCCTAGTACGTTACATCATCTCCCCCTTATTATTATTTTTTTTATTTTGAAGTGCTGAAGAAGGAATTCTCTGATTTTTCCTATCTCGCGGTGTGGAAATAACATCACACCAATGCGAGATTTTGAACGGTCCGGTCATGCGGATAGTTCGGGCGCCATTATAACGAAGTGAATTTCTCTGTCATTTTTATCCGTGCCAGGATTCGAACCCGGGTCCCCTCGTTCCGGAATAAGTTGCTCTACCAATTGAGCTACGCGGACGTTTTATTCTAATTCCTATCTGCCTTTATGTCGTGTTCGTCCTTCTGGCAGGTACGTCACATTGACGAAAGCCTAGTTGATCGTGAGAAAATTCTCCCTCTGTTACACATAAAACTTGACATTATGAAAAAAGTTTGTAAAGGCACTAGACAACAGCCGCCCGCGCTTCCACTACTTATGCACAACATTTCCTTCATTGCCACAAGCTAAAATCAGAGAGAGAATATTTGATGGCTCGCAAATTCGTAAACTGATGATGGATAACAATTTCACCTGTACAATGATCGAAACTGGAGAAGAGGCGTGGAACGATTTCAAAGAAGTGGTGAAACATTTTCTTGGAAACGTAAAGGATCCGTCGTACTAGACAATTGTACAAAATACACTGACGGAAAAAAAAAATCCCAACACCACGAAAAAATAGTTGTAGAGGAATGAAATGGCGGCAATACATTTGTATAGGTAACATATTTAATCGATTAAGGTTTCAAGATCACATCTTATTGTAAGCGCGAGAAGAGCCATTTTAAATGTGAAATGCTGGTACATTAATAACCGGTGTAACCGCCAGAATGATGAATGTAAGCACGCAAACGTTCATGCATTGTGTCGTACAGGTGCTGGATGTCAGTTTGTGGGATGGAGTTCCATGCCTGTTGCACTTGGTCGGTCAATACAGGGACGGTTAATGCTGGTTGGGGATGACGCTGGAGTTGTCGTCCAATGATGTCCCATACGTGCTCGATTGGTGAAAGATCTGGTGATCTAGCAGACCACGGCAACATGTCGACAATCTGTAGAGCATGTTGGGTTACAACAGCGGTATGCGGGCGAGCGTTATCCTGTTGGAAAACACCCCGTGGAATGCTGTTCATGAATGGCAGCACAACAGGTTGAATCACCAGACCGACGTACAACTGTGCCGTCAGGGTGAGTGGGATAACCACGAGAGTGCTCCTGCTGTTATAGGAAATTGCTCCCCAGACCATAACTCCAGGTGTAGGTCCAGGGTGTCTCGGCCGCAGACAGGTTGGTTGCAGGCGCTCACCTGGCCTCCTTCTAACCAACACACGGCCATCACTGGCACCCAGGCAGAAACGGCTTTCATCAGAAAACACAACAGATCTCCACTCCGTCCTCCAATGAGCTGTAGCTTGACACCACTGACGTCGCAAACGGCAGTGGTTTGAAGTAAGTGGAATGCACGCTACAGGGCGCCTGGCTCGGAGCTGTCCTTCAAGTAACCGATTTGCAACAGTTCGTTGTGTCACTGTGGTGGCAACTGCAGCTCGAATTGCTGACGCAGACGCGGTACGATGAGCCACGGCCATACGCCGTACACGGCGGTCTTCCCTCTCAGTAGTGCCACGTGGCCGGCCGGAACCCGGTCTTCTTGAGGCAGTACCTTCCCTTGACCACCGCTGCCAACAATCATGCACAGTGGCTACATTCCTTCCAAGTCGTTCTTCAATATTGCGGAAAGAAAATCCACCTTCTCGTAGTCCTATTACACGACCTCGTTCAAACTCCGCGAGCTGTTGATAATGGCTTCTTCGTCTTCTTAAAGGCATTCTTGACTAACATCAACACACTACGTCGAATCTCAACGATAACTAACGCTCACGAACGTTACAGCGCGTATTTACAGCAAACCTGCTTTGCATGTTCCGAGGGGCGCTACTAGCGCCACACGTATGCGCCGAGCGCGAAATTTGCATAGACATCATCTTACAGATGTACTCTCACCGCCTACCAACTGTCGTTTATCTAACACAACCCCTTCTTGGTGTTGGGATTTTTTTTTTCCGTTAGTGTATGTTGGACAAATTCAAATTGCTTGGTTGTAATATGAGCCTAAAACTTCATTTCTTAAGTGCACATCTCGATTACTTCCTCCAAATTTGGGAGCTTTGAGTAAAGAGCAAGGTAAAAGGTTCCACCAGGACTTAAAACAGGGAGAGCGACATTATCCGGGACGTTTGGATGGGCGTATGATGGCTGATTACTGTTGGTCTATTGCACGTAAGGATCCTTCCAGAGAACACTCAAGGGCATCGCGAGCACTGAGCTTCCATGGCAAGAGAAGAAAAAGAAAAAGAACTGCCGACTAACATTAAGGAATGTAATTAGGTAAGTTTTCAACTCTTGTGCACATTTTTATTTTGATTTCTATGTAGTTTTGTTCTGATTATTCCCTTTCACTTTTAAAGGTTGTTCTTGCTTATGTTTAGTTTTAAAAATATTTAAATACGCATGCTACATATGCAAAGACATGAAACGTATCGCTTCGGTCAACATAAAATGATGAACTTACATTACACCAAGGAACCCGATGTGACACAGCAGAACCGAATGCATTTTTGAATTCAACGTACAAAGATTAGTAAAAGTCACATATTCAAGTTCATACCGCAGAAAAAAGATTTCATTTGCAGGCTACTGTTATTTTTAACACTGCGTATAAAGCATGTGATATGTAAAAAGCATTTGAAGAGTTCTATCACCATCAATAATGTGAAATGTATAAGCTGCTACACAGAAAATGCCAGTAATTTACAAATGAAAGAGGGTAGGTAACACAGAAGTTCTCTAAGGTATACCTGCGTAAATGAAAGCTGCATCACAACCTGTACCTTTATCACATACATACCAGTATGCTTCGACCAGAAAGGAAACAACCAAACCAGGAGAAGATTCAAGTAAAAGGCCATTTAATTTGAGTGCATTTAAGAAGTTTCGTGGCGAGATTTAATGCGAAGGATCTGCAATATCGAGTGAAGAATTTGTACTACCAAGTGAAGGATCTGTAATATCGAGTGAGACAAGAATTTCATCCGCTGTGTTTCACTCAAATTTTTCGCTATCTCTTTCCGAAATTAAACGTAGAGTGAGATATCTCAAATGTCGGCTGCCTCTGCAAGAATGACGTGCGAAAGTGAAGCACGGTTTTTTGCTCGAGAAAACACTGTTCCTCCAAACTTAGAAACACAAGGCTGGGCTTTCAGCAAGTAATCGGGAATCGATACTCATACGTCTTTTATCAGAGAATGGGAAATCACACTCCTACGTCTTTTATCAGAGAATGGGAAATCACACTCCTACGTCTTTTATCAGAGAATGAGAAAATCACACTCATACGCCTTTTATCAGAGAATGGGAAAATCACACTCGTACGTCTTTTGTCAGGGAATGGGAAAATCCCACTCGTACGTCTTTTATCAGTAAATGGGAAAATCACACTCGTACGTCTTTTATCAGAGAATGGGAAAATCACACTCGTACGTCTTTTATCAGAGAATGGGAAAATCACACTCGTACGTCTTTTATCAGAGAATGGGAAAATCACACTCGTACGTCTTTTATCAGAGAACGCGAAAATCACACACGTACGTCTTTTATCAGAGAATGGGAAGCTCACACGCATACGTCTTTTATCAGAGAATGGGAAAATCACACTCATACGTCTTTTATCAGACAATGGGAAAATCACATACTCATACGTCTTTTATCAGACAATGGGAAGCTCACACGCAAACGTCTTTTATCAGACAATGGGAAAATCACACTAATACGTCTTTTATTAGACAATGGGAAAACCATCATACTCATACGTCTTTTATCAGAGAATGGGAAAATCACACTCCTACGTCGCTCGTCAGCAGATGGCAAAACGACATTCGTAAGTCATTCCTCAGAGGATAGGAAAACGACACTCATAGGTCGATTTTCCGAGGACAGGAAAACGACACTCATTCGTTTGTCATCAGATGATAAGAAAGAGACTTTCATACGACGCCTGCCAGCGCATGGGAAAACGACATCCATGCATTGTTCGTCAGAGGATGAGAAAATGGCACTCATACGTCACTCCTCAGAGAATGGGGATACGGCACTCATTCGTCTCACATGAGATAATGAGAAAACTACACTCATATGTTGCTCTTCAGAGGATCAGAAAACGACGTTCATTCTCCTTTCGTCAGGTGATAGGAAAACGACACTCATTAGTCTCTCCTCAGAGGGTGGAAAAACGGCTCTCATTCGTTGGTCATCAGAGGATGGAAAAACAACACAGATTCGTGTGCCTTCAGAGGATGGGAAAATGATACGCATACGTCGCTCTTCAGAGGATGTGTAACGTACTACAAAGGTAAAGTACGTGTCAAGACGACAAATCTGCAGCGATACATTCTGTCTGTGTAGCTTAGTTGAGAGAGCAACCTACTCCGGAGTGAGTGGACACGAAATCGATCTCCTTCGCGGACAAATTTACGAGGGTTGTATCGAAAGTAATGCAAAAGTGGGGATAATTTTTTACGCTTTCCAACCGTAGGTTGAAAACGCTTATATGCTCCAGCTTTGCACGTCTGCCTGTCTGTCTATCTGTCAGTACGATAACTCGCGTAAAAATGGTTCGATGTCGATGAAATTTTAGTATGAGGTAGGGAACAACCTGGGAACGAACCCTTTTGAAAATGGAAGAAATGGGGTCAAAAGTAAGGACATTGGAGCTAGATCCATTCCATTTCCGTTTTGCGTCATAACTTACGTAAAAATGCTTCTATTACGGCATTTTAGCATGTTGTTCCGGAGGTATACTGAATCGATTCTGTTTAATATCATCGAAATGGGGTCAAAGGTCGGGCGAGATTTATTTCACAGCCATTGTCCTCATAACTTGAGTAATGATTTCTGGTATGTTGGAAAGCGTATTATAAGCAATTCATTGCATGATTTTACTCACTTGTTTCATTAACTGATAGAGGTCGTCCAAGTTGCATATTTTGGTAGAGTAACTCTTTCTCTATACAAAGGTACTACTCAACGTAGTCTCCGTCACAAGTGATGCATTTGCGCCATCGTTGAACCCAACTCTCGAATTCACTTTGAAACAAGTTCAGGTGTGGACTGTTGTACCCACTTCTTCACAGCCACTTTCACCACGTCTGTGTCACCACATCGTTGACTTCCGAGACTCTCCTTTATTGGACCGAACAAGTGGAAGTCGAAGGGCGCTAGATCTGGACTGTACCGTGCGTCCGTGAGCTTGCTGCAGCACAGTCCAGTTGTGCAACAAGCTCACGGATTGTGATTCGTCTCTCCGCGCGAATCAATTCATCCAATCGCTGACGATACGTGTCGGTGGTCGCAGATGATGGTCTCCCACTGCGTGGTTTGTGTTCAGTGCTGGTTTCTCATCTTTAAAATTCTTCATACATCCGTGCACATTGCTCCTGAAAATGGTGCCATCTCCGTAAACATTCTGTAGCCTTCTGCAGATGTTGGACAGCACGAACCCTTCCTTCGTCAAGAGCTCAATGACGGCACGTTGCTCCTGCTGAAAATGCATTATTAATCTGAAATGAAAAAAGGTTACTATAGAAAAAGAGTTACTATACCAACATGTGCAATTTGAACTACTACTCTCAGTTAATGCACTGCTGGCCACCCAAAATGCAACACCAAGGAGGACGCGAGATAGCAAAACCAGATTTACTGGACACATAACAACAGATACAAAGATGAAACAATTGAGCTTACAGGCCCGTGCGACTTGCGGAACACGCAGACATCAATAGTTCGTATGGCCCCCCATGGCTGGCAATAACGGCCGTTACACGCCGCGGCATCGAACGAAAGAGGCTTTAGATGTGTGTTTGGGGTATGACGGTCCAGGCTGCTTCCACACGTTGCCACAGTTAATCAGGCGTTGCCGCAGGTGATGCTTGCCGGGCCACGCGGTTGCCGATCAGATACCAGACGTGTTCGATGGGCGACATATCGGAAGAACAGGTGGGCCACGGCAGCAGTGACACCTAGTGGGCCGCGAAGAATCGTTGCACGATACGTGGCACTTGCGATCGTACATTGTCCTGTTGAAACGTGGCCGCTGGCGGCTCCTTCTGGTAAGCGATGACTACAGGCTCCAAAACGTCGGAGATGTAGCGGTGGCATTTGAGTGTACCGGCGATGCCTACCAGAGGGGTGCGGGTGTCACATCCAATTGCGCCCGAAACCATAACGCCAGGCGACGGACCGGTATGGCGATGCATAATACAGGCCTCATACATTATCTCACCGCGGTGCCGCCACACGCGGATGCGACCATCGTGGTGTTGCAGGCAGAAGCAGCATTCATCGAAGAAGACAATGTCGTGCCATTCCGTAGTCCAAGTGCGGCGTTCAACGGCCCAAGCCGCCGCAATTGCAGGTGGTATAACGTCAGGGGTAATGAGTGCAATGGGCGCCGTGCGACAAATCCCCGCTCCTGCAGACAACGTCGAACGGTACGTGCTGCCACAGGTTGTTGCGCAACACACCCTAATTCCTGCGCTAACGTTCGTAATATGGCGGTGAGAGCCGTCAATGCCCGCCGCACCACATGCCGGTCTTCTTGTTCGGTGGTGTGCTGCGGCTGCGGCAATAGCTCACATCGTTCCGTCCGTCCCTCCTGTACCCACCGAATCCATACTCGCCTCACTATGACTGATATCGTCCCACACGGGAGTCGATGTCTAGGTACGATAAACCGCTGTGGCGATAAGCCACTATTCGTCCTCTGTCGAACTCCGAAACGTGCTGGAATGACTGCCGTATTCTGCGACGAGGCATCAGGAAGCTTTCCACGCATAGGTCCGGCAGCACAACACACTTCCACTACTTACACCCCGCCTTCTGTGCACCCTTCTTATAGTGCTTCTCGGTGGCGAGCCGGGAGCACATGATTTGCATATGCCTTGCAATGCTAATCGTTTGGATGTCCTCTCGCGGGCGAATTTCAGGCCAATCGGATGCTTCCTTCTTGGTGTTGCATTTTGGGTGGCTAGCAGTGTAAAAAAGTTACGCCCACCTTTGCATTACTTTCGGTACAACCCTCGTAGGTTTTCACATTGGCGGCCGAACGTAAATGGATGTATTGGCCGTTGGATTCTTCAAAAAATGAGTAATATTTGTTCTACACATCGAGTGAAAAAATTGCTAGTGCGCTTCAAAATGAAAAAAATAAAATAAGAGGGAGATGGTGAGACGTATTACTGAGATAAAGCACGTGTCAAGACGACACCTCTGCAGCGGTACATTCTGCCCGTGTAGCTTAGGTGGGAGAGCAACTTAATCCGGAGTGAAGGGGCGGGGATTCGACTTACGTCACGGACAAACTTGTCTTTTCACATATGGGAAAGCCACATTCATTCGTCGCTCGTCAAAGGATAGTAAAGCAACTCTCGTACGTCACTCGTCAAAGGGTGGGAAAAAGCACTAATACGGTCCTCGCCTTTTATTGTAAATTTAGTGACGTGTGATATACAACCAGTAAATGATGCGGAAAAATGTAATTGTTTTTGCAACTTTCTTTTTCCTTTCTTTTAATATTAGGACAGGCATGGAGTGGGAAATGCGTTTCCACCAAAGGACAAGAGTCAGGACTGGATCCTTAGCAGAGGATGGGAAAATGATACCCATACGTCACTAATCTTTTATCGTTACTTAGTAACATGTGACCCAGATGATATGGAAATTGACGTAAGTAGTAGGCACTTCTATTTAAATATTTTAATAGCACCGCAAATAATCAATTTTAATTATATTTTCGTAAACAGCGAATTACAACTTTTAAAGAGTATAACTGGAATCTTCCTTAAATTGTGGCCTGTTGAGTACAAGGGTTGCGCCGAAAATAACGCATACACAGTGCGTCAAAGAATTTTTTAGACTGGGTCTGTAAAATGAAATAGAAACAAGAAATTACAATTTGTTTTGGTTTGTTATTCAAAATAAGTCCCTCCGGTTTCAATACACTTGTTACAGCGATTTAATAATGATTCGAATGCCTGTTCCAGTTCACTTTGCGGAATTGCCTCCAAAGCACGCGTCGAAGCTGTTTGTATGGTCGAAATATCATCAAAATAACACCCTTTTAACGTCATTTTAGATTTTGGGAACAAAGAAAAATCGCAGCGAGCTAAATCAGGCGAATACGGTGGATGATTCAACACACAGACGTTATTTTTCGCCAAAAATCTACGAACAAGAAGTGAGGTGTGACTGGGTGCATTATCGTACAACAAACACCAACTGTTTTCATCTCGATATTCTGGACGAATGCGACGAATTCTACCCATCAAACGCTTCAAAACATTTAAATAAAACTCACCAGTAATCTTTTGTCCACTTGGAACACATTCTTTGTGGATAATAACCCTTACTATCGAAGAGTGTAATGAGCATTGTTTGATTTTCGATGGAACTTTTCTTGTTGTTTTGGCTTGTGGCGAGTTTTTTGACTTCCATTCCGCACTTTGTCGCTTTGTTTTAGGATCATATTGAAAACACCATGTTTCATCACCTGTAACAATCGATTTTAAGAAGTTTGGATCACTTTCAGCAGTTGAAATGATGTCTCTGCAATGTGCACTTCTCCTTGATTTTTGTTCATTGGTTAACGTGTGTGGAACAAATTTAGCACAGACTTTTGTTTTGCCCAAATCTTCTTGCAGGATGGTTCGAATCGTTCTTTGTTGATGTTTAAAGACTCTTCCATCATTCTTAGTGGCGCACATCGATTGTTTTCCACGAAATCACGGACTTTATCAATAATCTCAGGTGTCCTAGATGAACTTGGTCTTCCGGTACGCTTATCATCTTCTAGGGTATGTCTTTCGTCCAAAAAAAACGTTTGTGCTACAGGAAAACATTTGATCTACTTACACAGAACTCACCGTAAACTTGTTTCATCATTTGGTACGTTTCCGAGGCACTTTTACCAAGTTTTGCGTTAAATTTGATAACAGCCCTTTGTTCCATCTTAATAATTCAACATGAAAAAGATTTTGCTTCTCTAGTGAACGCCCGTTTCGTTTGAGTCACTTTAACAATTACGCAGTACTTTTGGAAGAAAGCAAGCAGATGGTCACGGTTTATAACGCATTCGCGATTACACTGGTGGCACCACCGTAGGCTGAAATCTAGCGCCAGTCTTAAAACTTCTTTGACGCACTGCGTAAGTGGGCATAACTTTTCTTGTTATCTGACAGAGGTTGTTCAAATTGCATATGTTTGTAGAGTAACTCTTCCTCTATACAAAGGCACTACTCAACATAGTCCCCGTCACAAGCGATGCATTTGCACAATCGTTGAACCCACTTCCCGAATCCTCTTTGAAAAAACTCAGGTGTGGACTGTTGTACCCACTTCTTCACAGCAATTTTCACCTCCTCTGCGTCATCAAATCGTTGCCCGCCGGAGACTGTCCTTCATTGGACCGAACAGGTGGAAGTCGGAGAGCGCCAGATCTGGGTCATACGGCGGATGGGGCGACCACCCACCAGGCTAATTTGCCGATCGCCTGATTTGTTGCCAAAGATGCGTGTGGTCTCACGTTGTCATGGAGAATGTGGATCCTTTTAAGATTCTTGTTAGGTCTCTTCCTTCTTATGGTTTCTCTAAGCTTCTCGAGTGTCACAGTGTACCTCTCGCTGGTGACAGTACCGCCACGTTCCAGAAAATCAAGGCGAATGAAACCCCTGTTATCCCAGAAAACAGACACCCTGACTTTCTGTGCCGATCGCCGCTGACTCTTGAACTTCTGAGTTCGCTGTTAAGGGTTGCCTTCGCAACGGACGGCTCGACAGAAAACCAGACCCAGCCAATCGGCGCGACTTTGTCCGCGTCGATATCGGAGCATCTAAGCCCCCCCCCGTACATTCTACAAAATGTCTCCCGTTGTTGGCTGTGGGTCCGCTACGGCATGATGTCGGATGCGACGGTCAATGCGCTCAGACGTCTGTCTCCGTGCTCCGCCCTCCCCCCCCCCCTACGATGTTGCACAGATCCTTTTTGGGATCACTGTCTCCAAATGCGACCAACAGTTGTGGCGTCACGTTGTATTTATTCCGCAATACAACGCAAGAACCATATGGAGGTACGAAGGCCTACGTTGACCCCTCTCGTGAACTCATCTGTTTGATGAAATCGCGTACGACGGCGTCTTAAAGCACCCCTTGTTCGTTCTCCAGACATTGTTACAGCAGAACCACTCACCTCTCGCGGCCGTGACGACGTCTCGACTGATGGTCTCACGGGCCGGTTGTCCGCTTGTAACCCGCGCACCGTACTTGCGATTGACCTGCAAATGCAATCATTTGCACAACTTGCACGTGTGAAAGTTATGCAAATGCATTGGGCTGCGTTCACGCAATTTGCATTGAGCTGCGTTCACGTCTTCGTGGTGAGGCATTTGCTCTGTCAAGCTATGTATATAAGTATGCAGCAAAGACATAATGGAAAACAGAAGCTAACTTTTTTTTCTATTGTATTTATTTTTCAGGGTAGTACCATACGGTTGATATATGCGTATTCTGACACGGATCCCATTTCAGAAGACACCTTGGAATATCACGGAAGCAGACGTGGCAGTCGAAGCACTTTCTTGTTGCAAGGAAAACTCAATCGCCTTAAGAACCTAGATGGACTACCTTATTGGGATGTAAAGGCTCCAAATGTGAGTAAAACATTGTGCATTACAAATTCATTAAAGATTGTAACAACCTGCTGATCAGCGCGATTTTTTATTTGATACAGATACAATAACGCCAAACGGAAACGATATTAACGTGTTAAGTTTTCTTATATTACGGTCACCCATTTTTTCTGTCGCTTTCGATTAAGAGCATAACTGAATCGGCTCTTTTTAGAAAAAGAGATCTGTTCACGGTGGTGTGGCAACAGAAGAGAAAGTCATCACCCCTGGTCCACGATTAATATACTTTGGGTCGAATTTTATTCCAGTATTTTATTTTAATGCGCAACGTTTCACCGATATTTTTCTGAGTTTAGCCTGACATTTCATGTCCAAAAGGCGTTTATGGACAATAAACAAAAGAAAACTAGGAAACAAGGATAGGGAAATTTGGTACGTAAATGCCCATAAAGTTCTTAAAGAGCTTACTGAAACTTAAGAACAGATATACATTTGATTATGCTTGATCAGAAGCACATGGATCTCCAAAGTGATTTCAATATATAAGAGGGATTATATGGAATATGATCTACTCTTAAAAACGAGCAACTCTTGCAACGATTAGTCACACTTTTAAAAAGGTTGGTGAAGAGCTCTGGAGAAAGCCAATTCCATACCTCAATGAGGACGGTGCGTAGCTGACGAAATGTTTTGAGAACGTGTCTAAGAGACCTGAGGTAGTCTGAGCCCAAAAGCCCGAAGCCTATCCCAGACTCCAGCCGGGAAACAAAACACAAAGTTCGGGCTCAGGTGCTACGGCTCAGAGAGAGAGAGAGAGAGAGAGAGAGAGATTAATTTTCTTTCTAGATTTTAATAGTTTTGTGCGATTTAGAATACGAGAATTATCTTACACTTCCTACCTGATAAAAAGAATTCTTCAGCAACTGGATCTGGGCAAGACCGTCTGGGAAACACAAGGCCATGACGTTAGAGGGAGGAGTTCTCTCCGTTTGTGACGTCATTCTGTCGTTACACGGACTTATACGTAGGTATCGTCTTTCTCGTCGGATACCGCGGTGTTTGAAACCAATTGGGAGCTTTGGTTTCCGCGTGACGTCACTAGAAGAGGAAACTCGTCTCTCTAGTGTCATGTTTTCTAGAGGTCTTGGTCTGCGCTGGGAATGGGGACTTGAAAGGTCATTTAATCTGGGCTCGGATAAAAAAAATGCCATACGCTTGATATTAGTGGATTTCTGCTGAATAGGAAAGCTTCTTCAAAAACTATGGATACCAGATCGTACATAGCACGCCTACAAAATTTTGGTCCCTACCTTGAAGCACAAGTTCCCTTCTTGTTGTACGGAGACCAGTAAGTACATAAATTGCAGATCCTTTTCGTATGCCAGTTCGCAACATTTCAAGAAGAAACGAATGATTAAAAAAAATCGTGCAATTATACCGTAGAAACAGATACATGGGGTAAACAACAAAACTGGAACACCTGCGTAAATAGCGCCCCTTGTGTTACGCAGATGTACGCGCTACCTGCTGGCAAGCCTGCATCTATTTCGCAGCGCAATCAACGAGAGCGGAGTGTGAAGGCTGCATTAGCAGAGCAGTAGAGCAACTGGAAGTCAAAAGGTGCGATCTGCATAACATAATGGGAGACATATCCGAGTTTCAAAGACGACAGATAGTTTTGTGCGCGTCTCTTCGGTGCATCTGTCTCCAAGACAGCAAGTCTTTGTGGCGTATCGCGAACCATGGTATCCAGAGACACATTGGCATACCAGCAAGAGGGAAGAACCACATCCAATAAGAGTGACTATCGAGGTAAAGGGAAGCTGTCTAACAGGGACTTCCGGGTTTTAACACGGATGGTAGCCGAAAAACATAAAACCACAGCTCTCCAATCCACCGCAGAGTTGAATATGCAGCTGGATTCGCCTGTTTTCATCAAAACTGTTCGTCGTGAGCTTCACGGCGTCAACATTCACGGTCGTGTTGCTTCCGCCAAACACTGGATCATCAGTGTGAATGCCAAACATCAGTTGCAATGATGCCAGCAGTGCAAATCGTAGATGTTGGACAACGTGAAATGTGTATTGTTCTCCGATTAATTTGTCTTTCACTGTCTTTCTCACAACCGAGAGAGTTTACGTGCGGAGACATCCCTCACAGGCTTACCACCCTGACTGTTTATTACACACAGTGAAGCACAGAGGTAGATCAGTAGTGGTTTCGGTCGTAATGTTGTGGTAGTATGTCGGCCGGCTGATTGTTCTTGAGGGGCATATCACTGCGAAGGACTATCGGACAATTCTGGAGGACCAGGTGCACACAAAGGTTCAAACATTGTACCCTGACGGTGGTGCCGTTTACCAGGATGATAACGCACCGATACACAGAGACAAACTGGTGCAAGACTGGTTTACTGAGCAAACAAATAAGGTTGAACATGGCCAGCATAGTCACCCGATCTGAACATTATTGAGCCACTCTGGGGAGTTCTGGAGAAGCGAGTCAGAAAACCTTTTCCTCCACCAGCATCACGTCGTGAATCAGCCACTTTTCTGCGAACGAAATGGCTTCAAATCTCTCTCTGGCCACTGTACGGAACTTGTATCGGTTCTTCCACTACGAATTGCAAGTGTATTGGCCTCCAAACAAGACCCTAAACCGTACTAATAAATTGTTGTGTCCTAAACCCATGTGTTTCAGTTTCGTTGTCCATCCCCCGTAGACAGGGCCGGCTGCATAATTTGCGGAACCCAGTGCAAAACGAAAATGCGGGGCCCTTTTCCCAGCGAGTTCTACATCTACTGAATGGGCTTGGACTTTGGAACGTTTATGAAAGAAATGTGGGGTCAAGTAGAAATGTGGGATCAGGTAGAAAAAATGGGGGGGGGGGGGGTCAGGTAGAAAAACCATGTGGGGTCAATTAGAAAAACGTTTATGAAAGAAATGTGGGGTCAGGTAGAAAAACGTTTATAAAAGAAATGTGAGGTCAGGTAGAAAAACCATGTGGGGTCAGGTAGAAATGTGGGATCAGGTAGAAAAACGTTTATGAAAGAAATGTGGGGTCAGGTAGAAAAACCATGTGGGGTCAGGTGGAAAAGTGGGATCAGGTAGAAAAAATGTGGGGGCAGGTAGAAAAACCATATATGGGGTCAGGTAGAAATGTGGGGTCAGGTAGAAAAACGTTTATGAAAGAAATGTGGGGTCAGGTAGAAAAACCATGTGGGGTCAGGTAGAAATGTAGGGTCAGGTAGAAAAACCATGTGGGGTCAGGTAAAAAAATGTGGGGTCAGGTAGAAAAATGTGGGGTCAGGTAGAAAACCGTTTATGAAAGAAATGTTGGGTCAGAAAGAAATGTGGGGTCAGGTAGAAAAACCACATTTTTTCATTTTCTCATGAAGCTTAATAAAGCATGGTGATATTAAGGAATATTATCATTTATTCATGAGTTATAATAAACTGTTATTATTACTCATTAAAAATAAAAGAGAGACATTTAAAAATTGCGCTACATTAATTTACATTGCCAGATCAAATTCAAGTTGATTGAATTGAAGCGACAAAAAAATAATTTCCGCACCTCGTCGAAATGCGTGCTGATGGCAAAAATTAATGCAATTTATCCAAAATTTAAAAAAAAAAAGCTATCTTTTAAACAAATAAGATAGGATGACAGGAAATGTCATTTTCAATTATTCACGTTTGGAATACTTTGGAATACTGAGGTTCTAAAGACAGGTCCGTGCAATACTAAATGTGTAATGCAATTTTCAGAAAACTCTTACCTTATCACTCTTGTCTCTTTACTTCTAGGAAGAAAGGTTCTTTTGCTGGCCACGCTCTACCGGTCATTGAAATTTGTTTTAGTGGGTAGTTGGAGCTTTCAGCTTTGCAGCTCAAATTAGGTGACTACGATAGCAGTCTAGTGTAGTGTTTCCCCAATACCGCCGGTCCTTCACGAGGTTTCCGCCGGTCCACGGAGACTGAGGAAAACTTGAGATTTCCGAATTTGAGCAGTAAGAATAGGGCTGCACAAACGTCCTTGTACATAAAAGCAACTTCTTTTTTTTTTTTTTAATTGGAGGTTTAAAGAACACCGTAAGCTACTCAATGGGCTGTATAGTAGTCGCCCGTCCCTAATTTAAGGCCACTGATTCCAGGGAAGGGAGACAGCCAGGGTCGTAAGACAAACACAATATCCATGCCTCACCGGGATTCGAACCCAGACCCCTTTAGGACGAATGATCAGAAGCTATCGCTTAGACCACTACGCCACCGGGACGGCAAAAGCAATTTAGTGCCGGTCGGTCCGCGAAGCATTTTGTGAAATTTTACTGGTCCGCGGCTTGTTTGCAAGAGCCTCTGGGAGGCAGTGGAACTGGTCAAGTGCCCTGATAAACCCGAATCGACGTTATGTTGCAATTTATCAATTCGCCGTGACTCGTCGTCGTCCGGTACAATCGATCTATCAGTTATAGTGTTATAATTAAAATTTCATCCAGTTTCATTAAAAATTCGCAAAGACACGTTTTTAACTTTTTTCTATTGATAAGCCATCTGCCAGAGATTCGCAGCCCACGGACGAGAAAAACTGACAGCGTGTGATTGCGGCAGAATACAGACGTATCTGTGCCGTCTGGGTTCCGGAGAGATCCGGGTGATTATATATATGATGTCATTAATGCAAATTCTCTCTCGGTGATACGGTGAATCTTCCCGATTGGACCCAAAATACTTGAATTCTGTTCACTAAGGCAAAAAAGCGCTATGATATAAAAACTTTGAAAAATGTCATTTTTACATATTTAAGTGTCATTTACTTTTAATACAAAAAAAAAAAAGAAAAATTATGAAAAATTCAAAAACTTCACGCAAACGCGGCTCTGTGCGGCTGCATAGGTCGCACACCCATGAAGCCGACCCTGCCTGTAGACATCCCCTCCCCGACTCCCCAGTTGAGAAAGACACCAGTTAATTGCGGAAGGGGAGGGAGTAGAAGCCTGGGAAAGGTTCTTTCCTTTCATTAGGGGGTTTAAAGACCACCGTGAGCAACTCGATGGGCTATAAGCAATCACCCTTCCCTAATTTAGGGCCACAGGCTCCAGGAAAGGGAAGAGGTCACTGCCGAAAGACACACAATATCCAGGCCTCATCAGGATTCGAACCCGGCCCCATCATGGACGAACGGTAAGAAGCCGTTGCTTAGACCACTGCGCCACCGAGGCGGCAGGATATTATTTTTGTTAATACCTAAAGAGGTTAGTCACAGCTTGAAGACATCTTGTGGCCAAACAAACAGAAATCATCTCTCTTTCTGCGTTTATAAGTGAGTCACGGAAAAATTATCATCGGCCGCCACCGGGAATCGAACCCAGGGTCTTCCAGTCACGCGCCGGGCATGCTACCACTGCACCACAGCGGTCTCGAATGCTCCAGACTCACATAGATCAACTTCCAAACCACATGGGAGGTTGTCTTGGAGCCCCGAGAACTAATTAATTAATAATTAATTATTCATTCGCCTCCTGATTATTTGTTAAGTTGCTGCTTACCATCTTTGGTGACTCCCCAGCATTGTGCGGGGCTCCAAGAAGCAACCTGCCATGTGGTTTAGCATTTAGTCGTATGTGAGTCTGGATAATTTGAGGCCACTCTGGTGCAGTGGTAGCATGCCCAGCGCGTAACTGGAAGACCCTTGGTTTGATTCCCGTTGGCGGCCGATGAGAAGTATCTCGTGACTCACTTATAAACGTGGAAATAGCGATGACTTCTGCTTGATGTTCCTTATCCACGTCAGTTGCGTGTAATAATATCTTGCGGTGTCTGGTACCAAACATGTCACCAGCAGATCATTTTACTTCCTGTAAGTGACGTGGTTCAGGCACAGCAGATCGGGTCTGGTGTTCCGACGCGAAGCACAGATACTTGATTGGATTGATATCTGTGGTATTTGTAGGCCAGAGCAAATCTGGAAGTCTTCCTCGTGTGCTGCGAACCAATTGGGGAACAATCCGGGCAGTGTTGCATAGAGCATCATCCTGCCGAGAGGAAGCATTACTGGAAAGGAATACAGTTGCCATGAAAGGATGCACCTGGTCTGCAATGAGGTTTATAAATCTGCTGCTTGGGTCACTTCCCTATCTTGACATTTTGGTCTCACATTCCTCAGATCATAAATGTCTATCGGAAACCAACCTCTATCCGGGTAATAATCCCCTTCAACTCATGTACAACAACCTCTTACAAATACTCGGCTCTTAGATTCCTTGTGGATGGAGCTTTTACTCACTCTTCGAATTCTGTATACCGGAATCAGGAATTGGGGGAAATTATTGAGATTGCAAATGCAGATGGATACCCCACGGGCAGCGTACAACGACTTATACAGCAATATAAACGGAAGACTTCAACAACCCTAACTAGAAGTGTACCTTAAACTAAATATGTGGGAAGTATGCCCTACCAAAAATCAGTTGTTACCTTATTAAAAAAAACACCTGTAAAAATACTCTTTAGGGTTCGGTGTCAAAACTCAAAACCACTTTTCTATTATTAGACATGATGGAGATATAATGCCAACTGTTTCCCGCTTTGGTGTATATGGTGTCTCCCTGATCGACATTAATGGACAATCTGCGGATCTCTGCTATGTTGGTTCGACCTTTCGAAGCATGGGAATTCGGTGGGCTGAACACTACTATGCCATCCGTAAAGGAGCTGTTACCTCGACATTGTCTAAGACTGTCATTGAAAGGGACTTAAGACCTGACTGGGAAAATGCGAACTTGCTGTTAACAGCTTCTACAAAAAGCTCTATGCTCCTCACTGAGAGCCTATATATTATTAAATTAGGACCTAAGTGCTGCAATGAAGACGTTCCTGTATACATCTCTAGCGCCTGGATAAATTTCGTTTTACAATACTCGTGGTAGAAAACACCAAAATAATGTTGATGACTTTAAACAGTTTGTGGTGAATGGCGGTGATTTATGGGGTTTTTTTTTCTCATTTACATAATATGTATTCTCTGTGCTCATGTCTGTTACTATTTAAACCATGTGCCACTCTTATATGATTTCACTCATCGGCCTGAAGATGCGACCATAGTGGTCGCGAAAGTACTCGCCAAAGCTTTTAAACGACCATATTTTTAAATTGTAAATAAAGACGTTTTTTAGACCGTACCTTTTTAGACGATAATTTGAAAGTGTGGTGTGTGTGCTTTGTAACAAATTTAATTTGATCTTGCTTTGACAGCTCTCAATGAGGTTTATTCTGGTGGTAATGTCGTAGTTCCCTGCACACGAATGACTGGACTCAGGGTTTCCCAGCAGAACATCGCCCAAAGCATTACTCTTCCACCACCGGTTTGTTTGCCTCCCACGGTGAACGGTGATGCCAACATTTCCCCAGGTAAACGGACACGTACTCCACATGGTGGAACTGTATACGGAATTCATCTGCCCATAAGATCGTCTTCTAATAATCCAAAGTTGTCCATTGTAGGCACATGGTTAACCGAGGTTAGTATGGGCACTCGGAGTCGCCTGCGGTTAAAAAGTCCCATTCCTGCCACCAGGATTTAAATTACCGGCGAGTTGGGCCACAAACTCCCTTGTGTTGGCTCGTACCATACTGGATAACCTTCGATCACCTCTAGCATCGATCAGCCGTGGTCAGCTCACTCCTGGCTGGTAGGTCGTTGTTTTTTTCCCACCTGGGACCACGTTTTGAAGGTACTGACCACAGGTGACCGTGATTACCCCACAAGCTGCCGTCTCGGAAATGCTCTGACCCAAATACTCTGACCCAATATTGGGAAATGGGAAATGCTCTGACCCTAATACTCAGACCCAATCTCTCTGGGAAATGCTCTGACCAAATCTACTGTCTCGGAAATGCTCTGACTCAATACAATTGGACCCAATCTGCCGTCTTGGAAATGCTCTGACCCAATACAATTGGGAAATGCTCTGACCCAAATACTCAGACCCAATCTCTCTGGGAAATGCTCTGACCAAATCTGCCGTCTCGGAAATGCTCTGACTCAGTACAATTGGATATAATCTGCCGTCTTGGAAATGCTCTGACCCAATACAATTGGGAAATGCTCTGACCCATTACAATTGGACCCAATCTGCCGTCTCGGAAATGCTCTGACCCATTACAATTGGACCCAATCTGCCGTCCTGGAAATGCTCTGACCCAATGCATTTAGGGAATGCTCAAATACTCTGACCCAATACTGGGAAATGGGAAATGCTCTGAGCATATTGGGATCTGACCCAAATACTTTGACCCAATCTCTCTGGAAAATTCTCTGACCCAACCCTCTGACCCAATCTGCCGTCTCGGAAATGCTCTGAGCCAGTACAATTGGGAAATGCTCTGACCCAATCTCTCTGGCCCAATATTGGGAAATGCTCTGACCTTGGGAAATGATAAATGCTCTGAGCATTGAGAAATTCTCTGAGCATTGGGAAATGCTCTGAGCATTGAGAAATGCTCTGAACATTGGGAAATGCTCTGAGCATCTTCGGAAATGCTCTGACCTTGGGAAATGAGAAATGCTCTGAGCATTGAGAAATTCTCTGAGCATTGGGAAATGCTCTGAGCATTGAGAAATGCTCTGAACATTGGGAAATGCTCTGAGCATCTTCGGAAATGCTCTGACCTTGGGAAATGAGAAATGCTCTGACCTTGGGAAATGAGAAATGCTCTGAGCATCTTGGAAAATGCTCTGACCATTGGGAAGTGCTCTGACCCAAATGCTCTGACCCAATCTCTCTGGGAAATGCTCTGATCCAAATACTCTGACCCAACCTCTCTGACCCAATATTCGGAAATGCTCTGATCTTGGGAAATGGGAAATGCTCTGGGCATTAGGAAATGCTCTGAGCATGTTGCGAAGTGCTCTGAGCGTTGGGAAATGCTCTGACCCAAATACTCTGACCCAATTTTGGGAAATGAGAAATGCTGTGACCCAAATAGTCTGACCCAATCTCTCTGGGAAATGCTCTGACCCAAATACTCTGACCCAATATTGGGAAATGCTCTGACCTTGAGAAATGGGAAATGCACTGATTGATTGATTGATTAAAGGTTTAACGACCACCGTGAGCACCTCAATGGGCTATAAGCAGTCGCCCGTCCCTAATTTAGGGTCACTGGTTCCAGAGAAGAGAGAGAGCCAGTGCCGTAAGACAAACACAACATCCATGCCTCACCGGGATTCGAACTTGGACCCATCTCGGACGAATGGTCATAAACTAGCTCTTAGACCACTGCGCTACCCGGGCGGCGAAATGTTCTGGGCATTGGGAAATGCTCTGAGCATTGAGAAATGCTCTGACCCAATACTCTGACCCAATTTGCCGCATCGGAAATGCTTTGGCCCAATACAATTGGGAAATGCTCTGACCTAAATACTCTGACCCAATCTCTCTCACCCAATATTGGGAAGTGCCCTGACCTAGGGAAATGCGAAATGCTCTGACCCAATACAATTTGGCCTTTGTCAAAGTCCTCTACATTTTGCACCTGAATAACAAGAATGACACTGATTAACGAACTCGGTATCACGTGTTATTTACACCGCTTCATGACTTTCACACGCGCCGTCTTTTACCTCTAGTTGTTTCAATTTGAAGAATGGTCATAATGTTTTGGATCTTCGTGTATGTACACTCGTTGCCATAAAAATCCGCTCACCAAGAAGGATGCGTTCGATTAAAATGAGAATTTAGTAGTCAGATGGTACATACCAATGACTGAAGTGATTACAATATCACAACAGCGGGACAATTTCCTTCTGACACACGGTACACATTCTGGTCAGCGTTAGTACCGCGTCGGACCGCCTCGTCCTTGAATACATGCGGTGATACAGTCCGGCACGGAGTCAAAGAGACGCAGTATGTTATCCTAGGACAGATCGGCCTACACTTCTTGCAAATGACGCTCTACATCACGAACACTGGGATATGGAGAAAACTGGCGTCCCATCTGGTCGCACACGTGCTTGATGAGCGACAGATCACACGATCTGGCAGGCCACGGAGCGAAGCAGGACGTAGACAGTTCTGAGGAACCCGAGCCATGTGCGGATGGGCGTTATCTTTTTGGAAAATGGTTCCGGGCCGCCTACTCCAGGAAAGGCGGCAAATGGAGCCGCAATATCTAGAGTGATCCGGGGCTGTCAGCGTCCCTCGGATTACTGCGAGGGAAGTCCGGTTGTCATACGCGATAGCTCCCCAGACAACCACGCCTGCAGTTCGGGACGTGTGCCGCTGTACAGTGAGATTGGAATTGTAGCGCTCACCTCCAGCCCTCCACACTTTGACACCGTGGTCGTCCGTTTCCATACATAAGCAGGATTCGTCGCTGAACCCTCTACGTCGCCAGTCCGTAGCATTCCATGTTGCTCGCTGCTGACAGCTCTGCAATCGGCGTCGACGATGGCCAGATCTCAATGGTAGAAAACGTAAGGGCCGTCGTGTATATACACTGCTGGCCACTCAAAATGCAACACCAAGAAGGAAGCATCCGATTGGCCTGAAATTCGCAGCATGCGCCACCCGCTAGAAGACATGCAAACGATTAGTAATGCAGGGCATACGCAAATCATGTGCCCCCGGTACGCCACCGAGAAGCACTATAAGAAGGGTGCACAGAAGGCGGGGTGTAAGTAGTGGAAGTGTGTTGTGCTGCCGGACCTGTGCGTGGGAAGCTTCCTGATGCCTCGTCGCAGAATACGGCAGTCATTCCAGCACGTTTCGGAGTTCGATAGAGGACAAATAGTGGCATTTCGCGACAGCGGTTTATCGTACCGAGACATCGGCGCCCGTGTGGGACGACATCCAGCCACAGTAAGGCGAGTATGAATTCGGTGGGTGCAAGACGGACGGACGGACAGACGTGAGTGATTGCCGCAGCCGCGGCACACCACCGAACGAGAGGACAGGCATGTTGTGCGGCGGGCATTGACGGCTCGCACCGCCACATCACGAACGTTAGCGCAGGAATTAAGGTGTGTTGCACAACAACCTGCGCAGCGCGTACCGTTCGACGTCGTCTGCAGGAGCGGGGACTTGTCGCACGGCGCCCATTGCACTCATTATGATTGACGTTACACCACCGTCGAGTGCGGCGGCAGTGGGCCGTTGAACGCCGCACCTGGACTACGGAATGGCACGACATTGTCTTCTCCGACGAATCCCGCTTTTGCCTGCAACACCACGATGGTCGGATTCGCGTGTGGTGGCACCGCGGCGAGAGACTGTACGACGCCTGCATTATGCATCGCCATACCGGTCCGTCGCCTGGCGTTATGGTTTGTGACGCAATTGCATATGACAACCGCACCCCTCTGGTACGCATCGTCCGGTACACTCAAATGCCACCGCTACATCTCCGACCTTTTGGAGCCTGTAGTCCTCCCTTACCTGCAGGACCTGCCAGCGGCCAAGTTTCAACAGGACAATGGGCGTTCGCACGTGGCACGCATCGTGCGGCAATTCTTCACGGCCCACGAGGTGTCACTGTTGCCATGGCCTACCTGTTCTCCCGATATGTCGCCTATCGAACACGTCTGGTCGCTGATCGGTAACCGAGTGTCCCAGCAAGCACCATCCGCGGCTACTCCTGATGAACTGTGGCAACGTGTGGAAACAGCCTGGACCGACACAACCCAAGCTCCCATCCAAAGCCTCTTTCGTACGATGCCGCGGCGTGTAGCGGCCGTTATTGCCAGCCATGGGGGTCACACAAGCTATTGATGTCTGCGTGTTCCGCAAGTCGCATGGGCCTGTAAGCTCAATAGATCGTATCATCTTTGTATCTGTTGCTATGTGTCCAGTAAATCTGGCTTTGCTATCTCGTGTCCTTCTTGGTGTTGCATTTTGGGTGGCCAGCAGTATATGTTAACTTAAATAAAAAAAAACTGTTTGAATTTCCTTTTCAGTTTACCGTTTCTTCGAGTGACAAGGAAAAATACTGGAATTCGATACACAAAAGCCCTTATCTGAATGTGAAACATCACGTGATAAAGGTGAGATCACTTATGCTTGCTGGTTTTCTATATAATGCAATTGTAGCGTAATGTTTGTGCATATTGTTCCAATTTGAGGTAGCGTCATATGTTTCTTTTATTAGATCGTCTGATAATGAATGCCCGCTTATGCTTCTCGTCAAGGTTGCGACAGGAATATTACTCTTTTCTCTATCGTGTTGGAGAACACATATGAGCAGCGTCGGTTTGTGTAGCAGTAAATTACCAGTCCATATGCAACTTCGGGGTAGTTTTTTTTTTCTTTTTCTTTTTATTTGATTGGAGGTTTAACAACCACCGTGAGCAATTCAATGGGGTATAGGCAGTCGACCGTCCTTAATTTAGCGTCACTGGTTCCAGGGAAGGGAGAGGGCCAGTGCCGTAAGTAAAACACATCTTCCATGCCTCACCGGGATTCGAGCCAGCTTTTGGACGAATGATCAGATGCCATCGCTTAGACCACTGCGTCACTGAAATGGCATTCGGGGTAATACTCACATACAGTTTAAGTATACACTGAAGTGCAAGAAAACCCGGTACACCAGTTTAATACTTGGTAGGTCCCTCACGGGAGAGCAGGACTGCAGAAATACACTGGCGTGCAAATATTGAGGACGAGGAGGTTTTTCGAATGTAACGTCGTGCAGAACTGCTCCACATCGACTCAAATCATACCATAAGATCCCCAAAATGTAAGAATATGGGACAAGTTAGCAAAACCGTCCAAACAAGGAATTCAAAGGATACAAAGACACTTTATTGAAAAGTAGGCTTCGAGTACAACTGGCCAGAAGACAGAAACGTCCATGTGACAGGCGGTTGCCAAGAAAAACTCCAGTCTTTAGTAGGGGATATGATCACCCCTGACTATGTTGCAGGATTTACAACGTTTGTCCATGCTGAGAACGAGGTTGTAAAGGAGCTGTTGAAGCATCTCGGCCCATTCCTCTTGTATTGCCAATCGCAGCTGCGGAATCGTTGCTGTCGGCTGGTGACGTGCTGCCAAGCATCTCCCGAGAAGGTCCCACACGTGTTCGATTGGATTTAGGTCCGGGGACTTTGCGGGCCAATCCATGCGTTGAATATCTTCCCTCTCCAACAGCACTGCGACAGCCACTGTACGATGAGGTGTAGCGTTGTCGTCCATGACGAGGAACTCAGAACCCACAGCACCTCTAAACAGACGCACGTGAGGCAGAAGAACCTCGGTACAATAGCGGACACCAGTGACGGAACCTCCTTGGAAGATGTGGAGGTCAGTACGGCTACCAAGAATGATACCGCCCGAAACGAGAACTCCGCCATCTCCAAACCGGCCCCTTTCGATGATGTTGGAGGTGTGATTGCGTATTCCCTGCTCACTCCAGATGTGTATTCGTCCAGAATCGCTCGTCAGACTAAATCGGCTCTCATCCGTAAAGAGAACTCTACCCCATTGCTGATGTGTCCAGTTCTTGTGTTCCTGGAACCACAGAAACCACCGTCTCCGATGAGCAGGCGTTAATGACACACACCGTACTGGTCGTCGTGCAAATAGACCACATTTGTGCAGCCCCCTGGCCACGGTAAAACGCGATAACGGACGTCCAGTTGTCTGTTGTATGTGCCTTGCGATTTCTCCCGCTGTCTGCCGTCTGTCTCTTCTCGCCTGTAAGACAATATACCGGTCGTCCGTCGCCGTGGTAGCTCGTGGACGACCACTGCTAAACTCTCGGACAGCTGTTCCTGTCGTTTGAAATGCACTCCAAGCTCGTGAAACGATGCTGTGAGCGATCCCGAACTCCTTGGCCACACTAGTCACATTTCGACCTTCTTCCAACTTCCCAATGACGCGACCTCGGGTAAAATCATCCAGATGTCGTCTACTGGATTGCCTGTTGGCCATATCACACAGTGGCAACAACTCGATGTCGTCGTTCAAACCGATATACACCGTGCAATAGCTTTCACCGAATTGCTGAGCGTACACCGCACGTGTGCTTTGTACCCTTCCGCCCCCCCAACGGCATGCTGCATATATGCGCATGCCCTACAGTACCGGACCCTAGTCTATCTCCTGAGTGGTCTTGCGGTCCGTTCTGCCTGCTCGTGCTGCTGTTATGCTAATTTCTCCTCTTCGTCCTTAATTTTTGCACACCAGTGTATTATTTTTTTACCTTCTAAATAAAACTCGAAAATTGCAGATTTTTGATTTGTTCTTCAATATAGGCAGTTTCATTTTTGCTAACTTCAGGAGTTAGCAAAAATGAAACTGCCTATATTGAAGAACAATTAACGACGAGGCATGGACTCCACTGGCTTCTGGAAATATGCTGTAGGCAATGCCCATCATACTTCCTGCAGAGCGTTCCACAATTCGGGTGTATTCCGAGGTCTCGGATTCCTGTGTTCAATAGCGCGTTGCATGGCATCCCAAATGTGTTCTATCACGTTCATATCTGGGGACTTGGGTGTGAATGGTAACACCCCAAACTCAGATGAATTCTCCTCTAACCATAATGTGGTGTTCCGCCACTTTTGTAGAGGTGCATTGTCCTGTTGAAACAGGCCTAATCCATCAGCATGAATGCAGGACATGAACGGGTGTTCCTCGCAGAAAGAATGCGCACATGGCATTGACCGGTCACATACGTTTGTAGACGTACCAGGGGTCCCAATGAAGTCCAGCTAAATACACCCCATACCATTACTGATCCCCCCACAAGCCGGTACAGTTCCCTGTTGACAGGCGAGATCCAGGGGTTCATGGGGTTTGCGCCACACACGAATCCTTCCATGTGCCCGATACAGTTGGAAACGCGACTCGTCAGACCAGGCTACTTGTTTCCAGTCATCAAGTGTCCAGTGGCAGTGTCGCCGTGCCCAGTCGAGGCACATAGGTCTGTGTCGCGCACCAATCAAGGGGACTCGAGTTGGGCGTCGGCTCCCAAAGCCCATATCGTGCAGGGTACGTTACACAGTGCGGACGCTGATGTTTGTTGAGGCTCCAGCATTGAATTCCGATGATACCTGCGAGAGTGTTGCACGCCTATCGCGTGAAACGATTCTTGACAGCCGACGATGGTCGCGTTCACCCCATGTCTTTTTACTGTCACACTGGTATCGTAGTTTGGAGGTTTTGCCAGAATTCTTGTAGTCACGGTACACCCTTGCAATGGTCGTCCGTGAAATTCCGAACTTCGTTTCTACCTCCGAAATACTGTCGCCCATCTCACGAACGCCAACTATGACACCGCGCTGAAAAATCGCCTAAATCGTCATTACTTGTCATTCTCATGTCGAAAACAGCTCTGACAGCTGGCAAGGATGTTTAGCGCTTTATATACGCACTGGCGGACGCAACCGAGTACGCGCATAAGAGACGTTGCTATGTATTTTGCATAAGCTCGTCTGTACCAGTTTTTGTGTCCCTTCAGTGTACATAGGGTTTGAGGTATCTCTACTTGTTCAACTTTCATACTTCGTTTGGAAATTCGTTTAATGGCAGCAGCCCTGGTGTCCCACTGATCTAAGCGCTGGCTTATGATCATTCTTCCCAGTTGGGTTCGAGTTTGAATCCCAGTGAAGCGTTGGTCTTGTGTTTACCTTACGGTAGGGGGCTCTCTCCATTCCGTGGAACCAATGATCCTAAATTAAGGACGGGTGACTGCTTATAGCTCACTGAATTACTCACGGTGGTCTTCAAACACCCAACCATCTCATCTCAACTGGTATACATCTCTAGGGGAAACAAATACAGCAAGTACATTTGCTGTGGACAAACTATAAGCCTTGTTTTATTAACGTTAGTTTACTCTCCTGATTCCAATATAATATTGCGATTCTTTAACGTAGTACATCCTAGGCGAAGGTTCTTGGCTAATTGTTCAAGATGTGTTCGGGATCGAATCTCGGAAGGGGAACTTGCGATGCTCTTCTCTTATGGAGTTGGCTTCCTCAACTTTTTTATTTTATTATTGAAGGCTTGACCACCACCGTAAGCAACTCTACGGGCTATAAGACGATGACAGTCCCTTATTTAGGGCCACTGGTTCCAGGGAAGGGAGAGAACCAGTGCCGTAAGACAAACACAACGTCCATGCCTCACTGGGATTCGAAACCGGACTCGTCTCAGATGAATGGTCATAAGGGCTTCCTCAACTTCCTTGAGCCAGTGACCCTAAAATAAGAACGAACGACTGTTTATAACCTTAGGATGGTCGTTAGCAACCGTTTCCACAAAAAACCCTATAATGATTTTATAGGTTTAGTTTAACTCTCAGCCATCTAATTAATTAATTATCCTTTAACCTCAAGTTAGGCTGAGGTGACCACCCAGTAACCGAGTGGTCAGAGGCAGAGGTGTTTGGCCAATAGTTTCCGCTGGACTAGATTCCAAGTCCCGAATGGAGCAGTGGTAGTGCTCCGTCTCCCATTTCTGGAACCAGTGGCTCAAAATTAGAGACAGGAGGCTTCTTATAGTTCTAGCTACAGAACAGAGTCTATAAACTTTCTCTTTGTAGTTGCCAAACCCAGAAAAAAAAGATTGAGGTGCTGTGCGCAAAATATATCAGCATTTTTTTTTATTTTCGGCATCTTTTGCTTATGTTTTCTTTTAGAACAGTTCGTGTTTATATATTTATAACATAAGGCCGTTTCTTTCTACAATCCGCCAGCGCCACCCAGTGGAGCGATTTTCATGAGTTTTTTTAAATAAAAGCTACTTACCCACAGATTTGTCATCGCTACTTTTTATTGTCATAAGTAATTTTTTTTATGTTGTCGTGACATTTTCTTTGTGCAAACCGCCGTTTGTTATCCTGTCTTTTTTTTCGCTTCACTACTCGCAGCGCCATCTGCCTGTCTGAGGTGATCGAACTTGGAACTAAGCCCTCGGCTCTCATCCTTCAGTATGTGCCTATCTTTTCGTGCTGGTTAAACACGTTATTTACGTATACCTTCAACAACTCCGCAGCATTTCCTCGCCGGTCTCTTTACACCAGGCCAGCGCAGCACTTTTGTGCCATTTTCAAGATCGATTGCTTTCTCGACTCCGCCTGGAGTACCAGTCGGCTTCTTCCAGTCGTCGAGAAGCCACCTTCTATGCTACCTGGGCGCCGGCCGCTCCATGGTTTGCGATTGATTCTGGACTGCTACACCTATCAGTACCCTAGGACATTCTACACCTCCTTTGCTGAGTTCCGTGGCACCCTGGTGGCCCTCCTCCACTCTACGACTCTTGCAATCCACATTACCGTTGAATTGTGAATGCTAATGCCATCTCAGTGTATTTTCATGCTTACTCGTGTACATTACTTACTTTCACCCCGCCTGTATTATGTTGCTTTGGTGCCCTCGTTAAATAACTTGCACAATTGTGCACGCTGTGTTTTTATCTCATGTATGTAATGTTTTACCTTCACGGCGATGTTTGTGCTGTTCTTTTTCTAATTGTGTACTATTGTTTCGCCTGTGTTATCCTGTAAATCATGCCCAGCCAATGTCATGTGACACGATGTGTTTCTCTTTGTCACTTCTGCAATTTTTATTCAATAAGCTTTGCTTGCAGCATTTGTTATTCATCCCCATTGTCATTGCAGTGTATATACCATCATGTTTTTAACAGTTTTGTATTTTTTCCCAGTGAGACGCCCAATACTGTACGTCTCCCTCTTATGTTTTCTTATGATAAATTAGAATAAAGCGATTTTGAAACCTCGGCTCTCAACTACGTAGTTGTAATTATCCAAATCGGTTCAGCAGTTTTTGAGATTAGTAAAACAAATTCTGTATATTATCGTGAACTACTTTCTTTCACGTTGGGTGTCATCAGGTTGTATGTAAACAAAGCGGAAGGACACACGGAAAATCGGGAACTAGTTGAAAGCGATCTGATTCGGTAGTACAGCCAACAGTAATAAAAAAAAATAAAAAAATAATAATAAACAAACGAAATAGCATATGTACACCGGAAAGAAGTGAGCTTCCCAACAGTGAAAGAATTATCCAAATCGGTTCAGTAGTTATCGAGATTACCTCAAATGCACAAAGTTTCTCGCTTTATATATTAGTATACCTTATATAAATATACCAAACTGGCAAAATGAAACACATTTTTAACCTCGTTGTGTAGTTTATCATTTCGGGTCACTGAAAGAATACCTCAATACTCCAATGTTAAGCCCGTCACCGACGGGTACGCGCATATTTATACAATAATGGGAAACGTCATCGTTAAATTCGTATACGTGTAGTTTGAAAAATAAATAAGAAAGATGACACCGAATTTTCTGGTGTAATAAACACGGCTTTTGAATTCGTTCTAACGCAAATTAAATTCATCAAAGCTATTCAAAGTCAATGGAACCGGTATGGAAAACAACATTATCTGACGGAAGAAAGAAGTTTTTCAATCGGGTTTTTAATCCCTCAAATATCGCTGTAAACGGAATCGTGAGCTTACGCCCTCTGGTTGAAGACTTGTGCGTTAAGAAAAACATGAATTTATATGATAAACATTTCGCACCGGAAACGCTCTCCAACACCGAAAGAATTCTTCAAATCGGACTCTTAGAAACAGAGATATCGACAAAAATAAGATGTGACTTTACGTCCCCTGGTGGGAAAACCATGCATTATTTTAGGAAGAAAGTATTCTCAAAAAGTTTATCCATATAAGCGGTATCGGTCCAAGAAAAATTAAATAGTCGAGTTTTCAGGAGCTTAGATTTTGCAACAAATACTTCAGAAGCAGAAATTAACACTTATGCCCCCTGGTGGTCAAACCATTCTTTACCAAACATTAGAAATTATGTGAAAAACATTTTCCATCAGGTCTTGTATGCGATACAGGAAGAATTTTTGAAATCGGAGTTTTAGAAGCAGAAATAACGCAGAAAACGCAATTTACCTTTGTGCCCCCTAGCGGAAAGTCTGTTATTTACTTGAAAATTTTGAATTTATATAAAAAACATTTCGCATCGGAAACACTATCCAACAAAAAAGGAATTCAAATCGGACTCCTAGAAGTAGAGATATTGACAAAAATGAGACATATATCTACGCCTGCTGGCGTAAAAACCATGCATTATTTTAAGAAGAAAATGTTCCTAAAATTTTTCTCGACATGAGTAGTATCGGTCTACAAACGACATTTTTTTTTCAACCGAAATTTTAGAAGCTCATATTTTTCTGCAAGTACATCAGAAGCGGAAATTAAGACTTACTGCCCCTGGTTGCAAAACCATTTTTACAAGTATTAGAAATTATGTGCAAAGGATTTTCCATCAGGAGTAGTATCCGGTGCAGAAAGAATTTTTCAAATCGGAGATTTAGAAGCAGAGATATAGGGGAAAACTCAATTTACCTTTACGCCCCTAGCGGAAAGTTTATGAATTACTTGAAAATTTTGAAATTATACGAATAATATGCCACACTGGAAACACTACCCAACAAAGAAGGAATTTTTCAAATCGAACTCCTAAAGGAATTTTTTCAAATCTAAAGATATTGACAAAAATAAGATGTACATCTACACCCCTGGCGGAGAAACTGTGAAATATTTTAAGAAGAAAATATTCCGAAAAGGTTTATGGACGTGAGTGGCATCAGTCCACGAAAGAATTTTTTCAATCGAGATTTTAAAAGCTGATATTTTATGGCAAATACATCAGAAGCAAAAATTAACGCTTACACCCCCTGGTGGCCAAAGTATTTTTTACCAAAAATTAGAAATTATATGCAAAAGATTTTCCATCAGGTGCTGTAACCGATAAAGAAAACATTTTTCAAATCGGAATTTTAGAAGAAGAGATATCGGGGAAAATATAATTTACTTCTACGCCCCCTAGCGGAAAATCTATGCGTAATTTGAAAAAATAACTATACGTAAAATACTCTTTGACATAAATGGAATCGAAAGATAAAAGATTTTTTTTCAATAGGAAGTTTAAAAGCAAATATGTGGAATAAAACATATTTTTGAATTCGACATCATCTGCATTTACGTCCTCTAGCGGCGAAATTGTACATCGTAAAAAAAACAAAACCAATAAGGGATCATCATTCGTACATTTCATGCTTCCCAACGCAAAAAGATTTTTTTCAAATCGGACAAATAGTTGCAGAGATATCGTGGGTACAGACAGACGGCCGGACGGACGGACAAACCGATAACATATGCACCACCTTTTTTAACAAAAGACGTGCTAAAAACATCTTCCGAGATTTTCAACATGCTAAAGAAGCTGAAAATCTGCCGAATGTTTGTCTGCCTAACCATAAAAAGGTTCTCCGCCCCGGTGGCGCAGTGGTCTAAGCGATGGCCTCTGATCATTCGTCCGAAAGGGGTCCGGGTTCGAATCCCGGTAAGGCATGGATATTATGTTTGTCTTACGGCCCTGGCTCTCTCCCTTCCCTGGAACCAGTGACCCTAAATTAGGGACGGGCGACTGCTTATAGCTCATTCAGTTGCTCACGGTGGTCGTTAAACCTTTAATAATAATAAAAAAAAAGGTTCCTTGAGACTGGGACCTTCGCTGATCTTCTCAGAAAGGGGCGGCCGCGTACCGAGAGCACTGCTCGCCTGGTAAAAGCAGTGGCAGCCCATATTTGACGAAATCTTGTCAGGAAACGAGACGTGATGGCTGGTGAGCTGAACATTTCAAGAATGTCGATGTCACGCGTGCTATGGAGTGACCTAAGGGTAAGAGCTTACCGGCTGCGTACAGGGCACTTCCTCATTCCACAACTGAAACGGCAGAGGGTGCTAAATGACAGAAGCAGCAGAGTGTGTGTTACGCAGACAGATTCTTTTCTTTGATGAAAAAAATATCCCTATTGGAGAGGCTTTCAACCACCAAAATAACAGGGTGTATTTGTCAACTTCACGAGAAGCTCAGGAGAAAGCTCCAAGAATCATGAGGGGCCGTTATCCTGCTTCTGTCGTGATTTGGTGGGAAGTCCCCCACGAGGCTGCCACGGAGTTCCATTTCTACGCGAAAGGAGTGTAAACATCCGCCAAAGTCTACCTGGACAGGGTTTTTTGGAGCCAGTGTTCAAATATGTGAGTCACACCCTCTTCCAAAGCCGACATTGGAGCTTTCAGCAGGAATCCGCACCTCTCCACAAGGCCAAGTCAACCCAGGAGTGGTTTCAGCCGAATTTGCCAGACTTCATTTCTCCAGCTGATTGGCCTTCAAGTAGTCCAGACCTCAACCTATTGGACTACAAGATGTGGGCTACACTGGAGGACATGGCCTGCAGAAAGAGACACCCCAGTATTGACAGTCTCAAACTCTTTTTGGTGCGGGCAGTAGCAACTCTCCCTATGGAGACCCTGCGTAAAGCTATAAATGAGTGAGCCTCAGAGACTGAAGGACTGCATGAAAGCAGAAGGATGTCATTTTGAAAAGTGATTGGTGCCATGTATTTACAAGTGTACCACTTACGTCATATCACAGGTATATTAAAATATCTTTAAATTTCTTTTGTTATTTCATTGAATTCTTTGTAACAGTATTTATGGCAAGACTAGGTGTAATGCAAAATTTGCTGTACAGTACATTAAATAAATACAGAGAAATATTTCTGTTGATGAATAAATCATTGAATTGTTTATCAAACCCCCATCTTCCTTCTCCGGAGTCAAACATTCTCCCAACTGAACTACGTCGGCAATCGCTTATTGTTGCAATTTGCTGTTTTGACATGTACATCACCCCTGAGATAGGTACCTCACATATACGAGGATAGATCCAAAAAAAAAAGGTTACAAGCAGCAGCATTGGAAAAGTAATTAGTGTGGAGGGTACATTTGTTTCCCAGAGTGGAGACAGATGGCGCTAGTTGTCTGACAGCGGTTGTTTGGGAAGTTAATGCAAGTTCGCAGACGCGTGAGAGCGATTAAAATGGCAAGACGTTTAGAAAAATGGTCCCGCTTGGAGGTGCGAGCCGTAATTCTTCTCTGTAGAAGAAGGAATCCTGATTAATTCCAGACGAAAAATTTTTTGTCGAATCTCACGGCGAAGAGATTCTTTTAGGTTCGGGTGCCAATACAGCAAACACGAGCTCACAACATCTTCCTCCTCCCGAGCAGGACGTTCCACCAATTGACCTACGATGGAAAAGGCTTATCGCTGTAACTTGCTGTATTGACATGTATGTCACATGGTAGTTATGGTGTAACGTACCAGGAGATGTGACGTACCTGCCAGAAGGACGCACACGACATAAAGGCAGATAGCAATTAGAATCAATGTCCGCGTAGCTTAATTGGTAGAGCAACTTATTCCGGAATGAGGGGACCCGGGTTCGAATCCAGGCGCGGATAAAAATGACGGAGAAATTCACTTCGTTATAATGGGATTGTTCTGCTTCTTTCACAAGTCGCCTATAGTATGAAAAAACTGGCCACTGAAGTTGTAACGTTTGAACAATTACGGAGCGTGAGTCGAAAGTGTTCAATATTTTTAATCACTTTATGTCTTCATACGTACCTTTACGACGAAAGCTGACTGGCACTGAAAGTATAAGCCATCGTGTTGCACCGTCTTTAGCCATCTGCCTGCCAGTTCTTCTATTCCGCGGCGTTAACAGGCAAAGAACTCCTTCACCCCAACTGCCATACCACCTCCTTCTAGTTATTGAAGTGCCGCCAGAGAAGGAAATGAGAAATGGACCGGAACAAACAGTAATCCGACGGGGCAAGGTCCGGACTATATGCTGGTTGTGGCATCAGCTCGATGCGCTCAAGGCAGTGAAGATTTGTTCGGGTCGTTCGCGCGGCATGAGGTTATGCGTTGTCATGCTGTAGGAGAGCGCGCTTTCTGTTCCCGAGTGATGTTCCGACTGTCGCTGACTGCGTTTTCTGTTTTAGCGTTGATGGTCCGACTGTCTGGAACAAATTCGGAATCGATTATCCCGCTCGAAATTCCACCAGACGCAGAGCTCGAAGCGCTCACGTTTAGCGACAGGTTCAGGAAGCTGGCCCGGGCTCAACCACTTCCAGCGTGTGTTAGGATTACGGAAATAGACCCACTTTTCATCGCACGTAACAATTCTCTTGATGAAGCGTACATCACGCGGGTTTTCTAGTTGTTTCGTGCACACTTCCACTCCGCGGTTTGCTTCAGCTGGCGTCACTTCGTGAGGGACAATGCGGCATCTCCAGTAGACCTTGGCGAGGTCCAGAAGGTGATGAACCACTGTGATTTGTGATATGACCTGCTCGCCTGATAATCTCCGAGTGCTGGTTGCCGCATTTGCCTCTACTGACAAATCCGAATCCACGATTCGCGGCCCACCTGACATTGGCTGACCGTCAAGGTTTCTGTCACCTTAGCGAAATTTCTTGGACCATCTGGTTGCGGTGCTGTTGTCCACGGAACCTTCCCCTTTCGCATGACAAATTTTTCGTGTTGCTTTAGCAGCTTTATGGCCGAGTTCAAGCTCGTAGAGTAAAAGTTTCCTAATTAGCCGGTTGTGGCTGTTCATCTTTTAGGTGTCCCAACCATAGACAGAACGACGACATGCAATGCTGTTCACAGCAACGACTGTCACTTTATTTCCCTTTCTACTGACTGCAATGTGAGACTTGAACTAGTTTAAACACGTGACACATCCGCCGCAGCACATGCGTTTATGCAAATATTGCAAAACTTTCGACTCACATTCTGTGTGTCTCTTTAGATGACACATTGTTATGTGTCATCTGTGAGAAATGCGATTAAAGCTTTGCAGCGGTCCATTCGCAATGTACTTCCAGCTGAGCCAGAAATCGGGTTCCGCTACCGGTTGTATGAATCCATTTCTAACTAAGAAAAATTCCACAATGAATAATGATCGTGCCCAACTTAAGTCCAATAACTATATACACCGTCTTAGCCCGAGACGAATAAAATTTTAATGAACTTTAAAAATATTTAAAAAACAGTTAATGAGCTTTAAAAATTAGTTAAAAACAGTTAATGAGCTTTAAAAATTAGTTAAAAACAGTTAATGAGCTTTAAAAATTAGTTAAAAAACAGTTTTTAATGTAACTTTTATTTTTAACTGTTTTTAAAGCGCATTCAAATTTTATTTGTCTCGTACTAAGACGGTGTATATAGTTATTGGACTGAAGAGGAATTCCTTCTTTGAAGAAAATACGTTCTCACTGATATTTCCCAAAAGAAAATATGCCAGCATAGAATCGTTGTTTGTTAAAGATTCTTAAGTTAATGGCTTTTATGTCAAGTTTTTCACCTTTCAATTGATGATTTTCCTCTTTTTCAGATCGAGCCCTTAATACAATCGAACAATGAACGCTATGTGCATCACATGATCATATTTGAATGCATTGGAGCTGTGTCCGAAGAACTAGAGAGATACGTAGATCGCCGATATCTGTATCCTGACAGCTCGTTACCTGAGTCCCTGAATCGGTGCGAAATGCTTCTAGCAGTTTGGGATGTCGGAGGAAGTGTAAGACAACTTGACTTTTAAATTTTTACTGTTGACTTACTCTACTATGTATAGTTTACCTCTTAGCTTTCTGCATTGTCCTAAACACCTGTAATCCGCACGGCATATCACAAAAATTTTAGATGTTGCGATTTAGATGCTGTTGAGATACATGCTGTGATTGTGAAAAACATTTCTTCTAGCCGACGTCGTATTTTAATTTCTGCTTCTATTCAAGAAACATAAAATGCGTAAGATATTGAATACATAACTTCCGATGAGCTTTTTTTCATTATGATCGAGGGTTTAATGACCACCGTGAGCAACTTAGTGGGTTATTAGCAGTCGTCCATCCCTAATTTAGGGCTGCTGACTCCAGGGAAAAAAGAAAGCCAGTGCCATAAACCAAACACAACATCCATGCTTCACCGGGATTCGAACTTGGACCCATCTCGGACGAATGATCAGAAGCCATCCCTCAGACCACTTTACCACCTGGAAGTCAATGAGCTTTAGAGGCATATAAGCGATATGTACACGGTCGTATCGGAATAATATGACCACCCCCGGTATACCCACCCAAGCGTGTCACAGTACACATGAAAAAGTGGGCCACACGCAGACATAAGCGGCCGGCCAGGACAGATGAGCCATACTGCGTGACGTGAGCACAATGGGCAGAGGTAGTGATTTAACGGACGTTTAAAAAGAAATTATCATCGGCTACCGGGCCAATGGTGGAACCATCTTAGAAACAGCAGACTTCGTGGGCTGTTTGCGAGGTGCTGTATGTAGTACGGGTGTACCAAGAATGGACCTCTGGCTCACCGAGTACCTCCTGACGTCATAACTGTGGAGCTATAAAGGCCACCGACACCAGAGGAGGGCGTCGCCTCCGTCGACTGCCAAAGTGCAATCGACGCGCAACAGTGCAGCAATTGACCACTAAAATGAACGCTGGGGCACCCAGGTACGGGTCTGGTTGATTTTCCCGACGTTTACTTCACCGAAGGGTCACTTGACCGAAAATCACTTCACCGAAAAGATTGTTTCACCGAAAAGATTGTTTCACCGAAAGATCACTTGATCGAAAAATTCATTTCACCGAAGAATCACTTGATCGAAAGGTACATTTCACCGAAGGGTCACTTGATCGAAAAGTTCATTTCACCAAAGGATCACTTAATCGAAAGGTACATTTGATCGAAGGGTCACTTGATCGAAAAGTTTATTTGACCAAAAAATCACTTGATCGAAATGTTCATTTCACCGAAGAATCACTTGATCGAAAAGTTCATTTCACCGAAGGATCACTTGATCGAAAGGTACATTTCACCGAATGGTCAATTAATCGAAAAGTTTATTTGACCGAAGAATCACTTGATCGAAAAGTTCATTTCACCGAAGGATCACTTGATCGAAAGGTACATTTCATTGAAGGGTCACTTGATCGAAAAGTTTATTTGACCGAAGAATCACTTGATCGAAAAGTTCATTTCACCGAAGGATCACTTGATCGAAAGGTACATTTCATCGAAGTGTCACTTGATCGAAAAGTTTATTTGACCGAAGAATCACTTGATCGAAAAGTTCATTTCACCGAAGGATCACTTGATCGAAAGGTACATTTCATCGAAGGGTCACTTGATCGAAAAGTTTATTTGACCGAAGAATCACTTGATCGAAAGGTACATTTCATCGAAGGGTCACTTGATCGAAAGGTACATTTCATCGAAGGGTCACTTGATCGAAAAGTTTATTTGACCGAAGAATCACTTGATCGAAAAGTTCATTTCACCGAAGAATCACTTGATCGAAAAGTTCATTTCACCGAAGGATCACTTGATCGAAAGGTACATTTCACCGAATGGTCAATTAATCGAAAAGTTTATTTGACCGAAGAATCACTTGATCGAAAAGTTCATTTCACCGAATAATCACTTGATCGAAAGGTACATTTCATTGAAGGGTCACTTGATCGAAAAGTTTATTTGACCGAAGAATCACTTGATCGAAAAGTTCATTTCACCGAAGGATCACTTGATCGAAAGGTACATTTCATCGAAGGGTCACTTGATCGAAAAGTTTATTTGACCGAAAAATCACTTGATCGAAAAGTTCATTTCACCGAAGAATCACTTGATCGAAAAGTTCATTTCACCGAAGGATCACTTGATCGAAAGGTACATTTCATCGAAGGGTCACTTGATCGAAAAGTTTATTTGACCGAAGAATCACTTGATCGAAAAGTTCATTTCACCGAAGGATCACTTGATCGAAAGGTACATTTCATCGAAGTGTCACTTGATCGAAAAGTTTATTTGACCGAAGAATCACTTGATCGAAAAGTTCATTTCACCGAAGGATCACTTGATCGAAAGGTACATTTCATCGAAGGGTCACTTGATCGAAAAGTTTATTTGACCGAAGAATCACTTGATCGAAAGGTACATTTCATCGAAGGGTCACTTGATCGAAAGGTACATTTCATCGAAGGGTCACTTGATCGAAAAGTTTATTTGACCGAAGAATCACTTGATCGAAAAGTTCATTTCACCGAAGAATCACTTGATCGAAAAGTTCATTTCACCGAAGGATCACTTGATCGAAAGGTACATTTCATCGAAGGGTCATTTGATCGAAAAGTTTATTTGACCGAAGAATCACTTGATCGAAAAGTTCATTTCACCGAAGGATCACTTGATCGAAAGGTACATTTCACCGAATGGTCACTTGATCGAAAAGTTTATTTGACCGAAGAATCACTTGATCGAAAAGTTCATTTCACCGAAGAATCACTTGATCGAAAAGTTCATTTCACCGAAGGATCACTTGATCGAAAGGTACATTTCACCGAATGGTCACTTGATCGAAAAGTTTATTTGACCGAAGAATCACTTGATCGAAAAGTTCATTTCACCGAAGGATCACTTGATCGAAAGGTACATTTCATCGAAGGGTCACTTGATCGAAAAGTTCATTTCACCGAAGGATCACTTGATCGAAAGGTACATTTCATCGAAGGGTCACTTGATCGAAAAGTTTATTTGACCGAAGGGTCACTTGATCGAAAAGTTCATTTCACCGAAGGATCACTTGATCGAAAGGTACATTTCACCGAAGGATCACTTGATCGAAAGGTACATTTCATCGAAGGGTCACTTGATCGAAAAGTTTATTTGACCGTAAGGTCTCTCTACCTAAAAGTTCATTTCATCGAAAGGTCATTTCACCGAAGGGTCAGTTTATCGAAAACTTTGGATTTCATTACAGGATCTGTTGAAGTATGGTGCAAGTTCGGCAAACATACCATCGAAATGTTAGGGATTATACTGAAATTGCATTTTTGATTTCTCCGTGTCACAGAGAACGCAAAGATTTAGTTTTAAGACAAATATTTTTTTTTTAAAGACAATAGGCTTAGGCCTTGTTAGCAAATTTTAATCATCTTCATAAGCTCAAAATAGTATAACTATATACTAAAAATCCGAAAATTCTTGGCGTAGAATAAATATAAAATTTCCCAAGCTTTCGCTCATCAACCAGATGGCTTTCTCAAGGAAGGTAGACAGCTAACTGCAAACACGGTAATAGAACGTTTCAACACTTTAAACGCGGTGACTTGACTAGACAATAAATGATTAGGAGCAAAACGTGATATTTCGAAGAAACGAGGTCACGTTGGTTGGGCGCGCGGTACTATGGTAGAAATCTCAGCATTATTTGAAGAATTGATTCCAAATACGTGGTAACTCCAGAGAGACGCTATCGTTGCAAGCGTCGCAGCTGGTCAAGATTTCCAAGGTTTCGCGAATGGCAGTAGATTTGGGTGTGGAGTATGAAGCTAATTTCTTTACATCACTCCATATAGGATCGGCGGACTTGAACTGGACTTCTCTTGATAGGGCAGTGGTTATTTTCCCGTCTCTTGTATCCCTTTTATGTTCGCTGATTCTAATTCCAAACGAACGTTTGGTCATTCCGATGTAGTATCGCCTGGAGCCGTCCGGATATTTTAGTGGGATGGCATAAATACCTGCCTCATTGAGAAGAGGGGCTTGTCAATATTTCTCTTAAGCATCGTGTATAAAGATGCCGGAGACCTTATGCCGACACCGAAGTTCATCCTTCTGAGCGCGTTTTTGAGTTGATAGGAAATATTTGGTATGTAGGTAATAGAGCCCAGGTAGCGAAGTTGCGGCATAGAAATGTTATTAGCAATGCTGGTTCTGGCTTTCTCGAAAAAGTTATGCATCTGGTTCGAAGTATATCCTGCCTCAGTAGCCAATTCGACGATGTTTCTTAGTTCGGATTGTTTAGAACGAACATCGGATGAGACAGCGAAGTCTCTTCTAATTCGAGAACGGAATAAGGCGGTCTTGTTAACATCAGGGCAGAATGAACTGAGGAGCATCAGGTTGGGAACGGAGGTGGATTTATAATAGATTTCCGTATGAAGGCGGTTGTCATGCGATTTGCTCACTGAGACGTCGAGATAAGGTAAGGTACCATTGTGTTCAAGCTCCATGGTGAAATTGATTGTAGGGTGTATACAATTTATTTTATCGAGGAAAAACGGGATAGTCTCCTTTCCGTGTGGCCATATGAAAAATACGTCGTCTGCGTATCGTAGCCAGGTGGTAGGTCTTGGGGTGATGTTGGTGAATATATGTTCCTCAATGGGGCGAAGTATTGCTTCCGCAAGGACGGCTGAGAGTGAAGATCCCATCGGAGCGCCATTTACTTGCTTATAAATTTGCCCTCGGAAACTGAAGTAGCTGGAATTTGAGACCAAGTCCATTAATTTGAAGATGCTAAGGCAAGACTCCTGAGAATAAACCGATGAAATAGATAGAGCCTCTTTCAATGTTCTGATGGCTTCCGGTACGGGGATCGATGGATAAAGAGAAACTACGTCGAAACTGCCGATAATGTCGCGTTGTTCAACGGTGAGCTGCTTGATTTTCGTGATAAAATCTAAAGTGGATGTTATTATAAAGTCCGACTCCGGTAGATGATTAGTTAAGAATTTGGTTAACGCTTTTTCTAAGTGGTACGTCGGCGCGGATGTCCTGGACACGATCGGCCTCAATGGATTGCCGGGTTTGTGGTGTTTAAGTCTGCGCGAGAGTTTTGGGATCTGAGGGCCAGGCGATAATTTGGCGGATTTCTTGAGTACATCTGGAATATCAGTTGACCTTGCAGTTCTTTTTACCTGTGCAATCCAAGAATTTAGAGGAAATCTTCTGTCTCATGAATCTTGTATCCTGTTGCGCCATGTGAATGTCCGGGAACTTGTTTGTCATTTAGTTGGGGAAGTTTTGGCACCAAGATGCACAGTAGGACGAAACAAGCTGATGGAGAAATTGCAAATGCTTTGAGGATTGTTCTGCTCGGAAATTCAGTGTCCAATCACTCATGTGTAGGAAACTGTGACGTCTACCACCTACCTAAACATCATTACAGACCAGGTAGGTGCTCTCATGGCAACGGTATTCCCAGTACAGCCTTCTTTCAGTAAGATGAAGAGCCTTACCACACTGCCCAGATTGTTCCAGAATGGTTCGCAGAGCATGAGGAAGACGGGTATTCTTTAGATTCCACATACATCAATACAATCGAGCAGTTGTGATTTGTCTTGGAACAGTAAGCACGATCTGCCTCGGCTCAACCAAGGGACTTACAAAAATTAAAGGACCTGGTGGTAACGTGTTGGTATCTGGTACCAACAGACACTTTTAGAAATCTTGTAGCGTCCCTGCCTCGTCACATAAGAGACTTTTTTGTGGCAAGCGGCAGACCAGCATCTATAGCGTTCTCAAATGTTTGAAACGTATGTAGTCCCGAGAACACTACTTATAGGACTTCCTCTTCTTACTTACTCCCTCTCTAAGTGAAACAAAAGTCCCTCAAATAAAGTATCAGAACGTATTACTTACTGTTACCTCTTTTATTCCCTCAGTATCGTTTATGGGCACCACAACATGGGAGGCGGAAAGTGAAGTTCATTGACCGGGCCCGAAGTTTCGAATCGTGGTGCACCCCTCGTTTCCTGCTTCCCGAAATAAACAGAAGAAAAACAATGCCTAAGGAGCTTTGTTAGGGATTAGGATCACCTGACCACTTACCTGGAGGAACTTTCTAAGGCACATCACAAAAAGAAATCGCACATATGCCAAATAAAAAAAAATAAAAATAAAAATATTAGCTAAAATTATTGAAATTATTGACAGGGCCGGGGGGGCCCTGGCGGCCAGGGTGGTTCCGCCGCCAATGAATCACAATAGTAGTAATACTTCAAAACTAATTAACTAAAGTTAGTAAGCAGAAAACTTGATTAACTCTAAGCGTTAAATATATAAAACCACCATTCTAATGTGCCACCTTCAAACAGACACAGTTTCACGTAATGCATCTTATAAGGTAGAAGAAATATTTCAGGGACGGGCGACTGCTTATAGCCCATTGAGTTGCTCACGGTGGTCGTTAAACCTCCAATAAAAAAAAAAAAAAAAAAAAAAAAAAACAGAAATATTTCGTGCTAAAAGAATATCGTTTGTTGGAGTTAGCTGTCGAAGCACGATACTTCAGGATACACACGCCTTAGTTGAAATACTTTAAAATTTAATGATTAAAATATATATACAAGGCTAAAAACACACAAGATCTTTCACACGAGCGCCCCGATGTTTCCTCTAGGTTCACCTGATGATGCACGGGGCGCCCGTGTGAAAGATCTTGTGTGTTTTTAGCCTTGTCACTGAACTGGGAAAACAAAGGGATAAAGATTAATGGAGATTATCTAACCCACCTTCGTTTTGCTGATGACGTAGTCATTTTTGCAACTACCCCATCAGAGCTGCAGAGTATGATCCAGGAACTTGCTGACAAGAGTAAAGAAGTGGGATTAAAAATGAACTTTCAGAAGACAAAAGTGATGTTCAATGCTTTTACAAGAAATGAAGATTTATCGATTGATGGAGAAAAACTGGAGATAACAGATACGTATGTTTATCTTGGACAGCAGATATCAAGTGAGGGTCACATTGATGAAGAAATTAATCGGCGTACGAAACTTGCGTGGAGAGCTTTTGGAAGAAACAGCATAATTTTCAAGAGCAATATGCCATTATGTCTTAAAAGAAAAGTGTTTGATCAATGCATCCTTCCAGTGCTTACGTATGGTGCAGAGACATGGACCTTAACTAAAAGAGACATACAAAGGCTGCAGACAACTCAAAGCAGCATGGAGAGGTGCATGCTTGGTATAACCAAAAGAGATAAGAAGAGGAACTCGTGGATCCGAAAAATGACGAGAGTGGAAGACATCATGATCAGAGTTAAATTCCTGAAATGGCAATGGGCTGGACATACTGCCAGAAGGACAGACCATAGATGGACAGCCGAAATTTTAGATTGGATTCCAAGGGACAGGAAAAGACCCAGAAAAAGACCACATGGGAGATGGGTGGATGAAATTCGTAAATATGCGGGAGTGACATGGAGGAGACTGGCACAAGACAGACCGTTGTGGAGGAAACTTGGGGAGACCTTCGTCCAGCAGTGGATTGATAATGGTTGACAATGATGATGATGATGATGATATATATTTTAATCATTAAATTTTAAAGTATTTCAACTAAGGCGTGTGTATCCTGTAGTATCGTGCTTCGACAGCTAACTCCAACAAACGATATGTGCATCTTATAACATCCCACCACCACACTTTTGACTGTTGCTTCATCATTATACACGGTCGAGTCACATTATTGTGACCACCAGCTAGTATCCAGAGTAACCGACGTGTGCAGCGCGGACAGCAGCTAGACGGACTGAGAGTGACTCAGTAAGTTACAGGAAGGTGCTCACAGGTATATAGAGCCATGCTGACTGCAGTGCATCCGACAGCTGCTCTGCTGGAGGGTGCGTGGTGGAGGATCCATAGAGCGAACGACACGATCGACGTTGTCCTATAGATGCTCAATTGGGTTTAAGTCTGGAGCATTAGGCGGCCAGGGAAGTATTTTCTGAAGTCTTCATCGTGCTCTTCCAACCACTATCGGGTATTTCTAGCTGTGTGACACGTCGCGTTGTCGTGCTGCAAGATCCCATCCGGCCCAGGGAAGAAATTCAGAATGTATGGGTTTACGTGGTCTGTAAGGATGAATTCATAACGAATTCGGTCCATAGTGCTTTCCACAAGTATGAGTGGACCCAGAGAATGCCACGAAAACATTCCCCAGATCGTACCGCAGCCCCCGTCAGCTTGTGTTCTTCCAGCAATGGTTGAAGAATGTTTGTTCTCCGCTGTTTCTCGCCTTATACTGAAACGTCCATCAGTTCGATGAAGCTGAAAATTTGACTCATCGGAGTAGGGACTCCTTTGCCAATCAGAGAAGGTCCAATTCTGTTACTGCCGTGCAAATGTAAGCCTTTTACGCCGATGCACCTTCGCTAGCATAGGTGCAGTGACCATCCGTCTGCATCGGAGCCCCATACTCAGCAGAGTTTGCTGAACTGTCATTTTAGACACACTTCCCGTAGTCCCCTGGTTCATTCGGCCAGTGAGTTGCTCCACTGTGACGTTTAGATCGGCTCTCACGCACCTTCGAAGCCAACGTTCACCTCTCTCATCAATGGCACGTGGTGCTCCGCAATTTGCACGTCGCTTACTCGCAATGGTGCCATATCTCCAATAACGATACACTTTAACCACAGCAGCACGCGAACAGTTCACAAACTGCGCAATTTAAGAAATACTACCACACTTGTCCCGAAAGCCGATAACCATCCCTTTTTGCAAATCTGATATATATTGCTTCTTTTATCCATGACAGCAACGAGTGATATGTTTTCAGAATGCCTACAGCATACCTTATATACCCTCCAAGCCAGCTCACGGCGCGTGCCTGCTTTCACTGGCTACGCGCTGTTGACGTCTAAAATAGGAGGTGGTCACAATAATGTGACTGGACTGTGTATATCTCTAGTTTTTATCTGTCAACATGCATGCGTCACATTCTCTGACCTCAGAATTGTTGCCAACGTCAGTCCGCAAGAGAAAAGATACACTGACGGAAAAAATCCCAACACCAAGAAGGGGTTGTGTTAGATAAACGACAGTTGGTAGGCGGTGAGAGTACATCTGTAAGATGACGTCTATGCAAATTTCGCGCTCGGTGCATAGTGTGGCGCTAGTAGCACCCCTCGGAACATACAAAGCAGGTTTGCTGTAAATACGCGCTGTAACGTTCGTGAGTGTTAGTTATCGTAGAGATTCGACGTAGTGTGTTGATGTTAGTCAAGAATGCCTTTAAGAAGACGAAGAAGCCATTACCAACAGTTCACGGAGTTTGAACGAGGTCGTGTAATAGGGCTACGAGAAGGTGGATTTTCTTTCCGCAATATTGCAGAACGACTTGGCAGGAATGTAGCCAATGTGCATGATTGTTGGCAGCAGTGGTCAAGGGAAAGTACTGCCTCAAGAAGACCGGGTTCCGGCCGGCCACGTGGCACTACTGAGAGGGAAGACCGCCGTGTACAGCGTATGGCCGTGGCGCATCGTACCGCGTCTGCGGCAGCAATTCGAGCTGCAGTTGTCACCACAGTGACACAACGAACTGTTACAAATCGGTTACTTGAAGGACAGCTCCGAGCCAGACGCCCTGTAGCGTGCATTCCACTTACTCCAAACCACTGCCGTTTGCGACGTCAGTTGTATCAAGCTAGAGCTCATTGGTGGACGGAGTGGAGATCTGTTGTGTTTTCAGATGAAAGCCGGTTCTGCCTGGGTGCCAGTGATGGCCGTGTGTTGGTTAGAAGGAGGCCAGGTGAGCGCCTGCAACCAACCTGTCTGCGGCCGAGACACACTGGACCTACACCTGGAGTTACGGACTGGGGAGCAATTTCCTATTACAGCAGGAGCACTCTCGTGGTTATCCCACCCACCCTGACGGCACAGTTGTACGTCGGTCTGGTGATTCAACCTGTTGTGCTGCCATTCATGAACAGCATTCCAGGGGGTGTTTTCCAACAGGATAACGCTCGCCCTCATACCGCTGTTGTAACCCAACATGCTCTACAGAGTGTCGACATGTTTCCGTGGCCTGCTAGATCACCAGATCTTTCTCCAATCGAGCACGTATGGGACATCATTGGACGACAACTCTAGCGTCACCCCCAACCAGCATTAACCGTCCCTGTATTGACCGAGCAAGTGCAACAGGCATGGAACTCCATCCCACAAACTGACATCCAGCACCTGTACGACACAATGCATGAACGTTTGCATGCTTACATTCAACATTCTGGCGGTTACACCGGTTATTAATGTACCAGAATTTCACATTTAAAATGGCTCTTCTCGCGCTTACATTAAACTGTGATCTTGAAACTTTAATCGATTAAATATGTTACCTATACAAATGTATTGCCGCCATTTCATTCCTCTACAACTATTTTTTCGTGGTGTTGGGATTTTTTTTCCGTCAGTGTATAACGTTAAAAGAAAATGGACTCAAATTTACATAGGAAAAGCAACTAAAAATGAAAGTTAGTATTCAGAGTATACGTCTCTCGTCATATTAGACATCAGGTGGTCACAATGTTTTGACTCTTTGGTGTATATATAGGTATATAAGCTTGCATTTGCTGTTTAGATCCGCGGATGGCTTAGTGGTTACCGAGTCAGACTATCAATGCAAGGTCCTCAGATTCGAACCTGGGCTGATCTTTCAGAGATGGTGTGATTTACTAACAATCGCTGAATATCCGCCGTGCATCGGACGAGCACGTTAAGTGACGGCCCCCAGGCTAGACCCATTGGTTAAATGGGTATCCATTCCTATGCCCCCCCCCTGAAATTCTATCACCCCTCTGTGTGCAACATCGTATTTGTACGGTGGCGCCATCTACTGCACTCTAATCTCACTACAAACTGTTCTGTCAAAGTAGCTAGACTTGCTGCCCAAAAGACGATCTCGCTGTAGGTGGATGGGACCTAAACTCCACACACTGTGGACGGAAGTCCTACAAGAAAATGAAAAATACTGTGTTTGTGGCATTTGCTGTTTAGTGGCGTCGTTCCCGTGAGTCACGGGTGGGGAGAAACACGTGACTAAGTGGGAAATGGATGTTGCGTTTAATCCTGTTAAAGAACATGCTGAGAAAACAGTTGCGATATTTTCCAGTATTTCTGAATAATGCTGGTCAATGTGTGTTTAAAAGCAAGGATGCGATGTTGAAAACTGATGCTCTTTTAAGTTCTTAATTGTGTTGCCATAATGTGTTTAATAAACACTTTGCAGAAAATTACCGACTCTTTTTAATTGGTGTTGCTTGTCTTTCAGGGTGTAGTTTTTCCAAATCAGGCAGGGGTTCCCTTACCTGCGGAAATACCAAAATACTACAGGCTGCAAATTCACTATGACAACCCGTTTCTGCAGGACAGTGAGTATAAAAAGTTTCAGAATTAGATGTCCTCTAAGTTTCATTTGTGTTTTAAGAATTTCGTTCCGAAAAGAAAACCCTTGGGGCACACAGAAGACACGTATCTCGAAAAGTGAGGAAATGTTTTAAAATTACACCTAGCACCATACATACGTACATATTCAATAGATACTTAATCTACTCCACGTGCGTCTGTACTGAAGCAATGCTGTATTATTCCTTTTCGACACAGGCGCTGGGAACTTCTGCTCAGTGTCAAACGATGAAACGAAACCAACAGCGGAGGTTGTAAGTACACAGTACACAGTGTAGCGAAACGGCGCAGCGCGTAATACTCAAAATGACTTTACATCATGCAAAAAGAAAACGAAGGAATGTATTGTACCTTGATTGCTCAGAAGTCGTGTACCCAATAATCACACAAGACGTTTTAACATAACATGCACACAAGATGTGAACAGCATTTATGAAATGCAAATAACGCTAGAATGTAATGCGAGGAATAAGTATAAAAATAATGTTGTAGTTTTTCCATTTTCTTTCTATATACATAAAATTGAATGTTTATTTGTATGTCCGCTACACAAATCTGCAGTTTTCAATTTAGAATTACCAAATTTGGTACACTATCTCATGATACTCTGACTTAGACCTTAAACTGTTTTTCGAAGGGGTCGGTCGGAGCCCGAGGTCAACAGGCCCCAATGCAAAATTTTCGTAAAATCTACAGTCTTCAATTCAGAACCACCAAATTTGGTATAATATCTCATGGTACTGTAACTTAGATCTCAAACGGTTTTCCGATGGGGTCGGAGCCCGGAGTCAAGGGGCTCCCATACAAAATTTTCGTAAAATCTACAGTCCTCAATTTAGAACCACCAAATTTGGAATAATATCTCATGGTACTCTAACTTAGATCTTAAACGGTTTTCCGATGGGGTCGGAGCCCGGAGTCAAGGGGCTCCCATACAAAATTTTCGTAAAATCTACAGTCTTCAATTTAGAACCGCCAAATTTGGTATAATATCTCATGGTACTCTAACTTAGATCTTAAACGGTTTTCCGATGGGATCGGAGCCCGGAGTCAAGGGGCTCCCATACAAAATTTTCGTAAAATCTACAGTCTTCAATTTAGAACCACCAAATTTGGTATAATATCTCATGGTACTCTAACTTAGATCTTAAACGGTTTTCCGATGGGGTCGGAGCCCGGAGTCAAGGGGCTCCCATACAAAATTTTCGTAAAATCTACAGTCTTCAATTCAGAACCACCAAATTTGGTATAATATCTCATGGTACTCTAACTTAGATCTTAAACGGTTTTCGGATGATGTCGGAGCCCAGAGTCAAGGGGCTCCCATACAAAATCTTCGTAAAAAAGTTCCATTTTTTACTTTTAAGAACTGCAACACAATTCAGTACTCCAATACTCAATCTACGGTCTAAGTTAGAAGCCCTGGGTAACAATAAAGTGTAAAAATATCAAAATATCCGTTTAATGGTGCATTAAAAACTCAAATAAATACACGTTAGCTTTCACCACTAACGGGTTCCTTATCAGGCAGAAACACAATGTAATATAAATAGAGAGTTCCACATATTTAAAATTCAAAACGGTAAACAAAAGGTTGATAAATGCCAATGTCAATTCGCATGCACGCTACATGACATAGGTAAATTGCATTTCAGTGTCGCGCGATTCTCAGAAGCGCAAGCCACATGTACGGCAGGCAGTTCTATGGATGTATCCTCGAAGGTAAGTATTTCCATTCCTCTTCCTTTCTTTCTTGTTTTGTAAAAGTAAATTAACTTAATAATTTTTTCCTATTTTTCACATTTGCAGTCATCCAGGCTCCTTTTGTTTTTTGTTTTCTTGGCAGAAATATTACTGCATCAGCCAGTCATTGGCAGTGGCTCTCATTAATTTCGAGGAACCCTGCTTTTCACACGAACAACTCTACGTCGCCTGCTCAAGAATAGGTAATCCTAAAACTCTCTACATTTTTGCTCACAATGGAAAAACCAAACATATTGTTTATAAAAAAAAGCAATAACCTAAAGGAATTAAAATAAATTTACTGGAAACGGCCTTTTTTTCTTTTTTAAGGTGGACGTCAAGTAATTTTGCTTCCTATACTTTCAATGGAAAAACTTTTCTACACATTTTCTTCACAATTAGTGTGTTCCCAAGGATGAAAAGTTTGAACATCGATTAAAATAACTTCATTTTCCAACTTGGAATACTTAATATTTTCTAAAACATAACCGTGATTATATTAAAAATCAATAACTTCCTCTTTGGTGGCGTTGGAACCAGAAAAAAGATGGCGCGACCTGTACTTTGATGACGTCAGTAGACAAACAAATGTTGGATTAAATTATTATGGTTATGTTTTAGAAAATATTAAGTATTCCAAGTTATAAAATGAAGCTATTTTAATCGATGTTCAAATTTTCATCCTTGTTAATGCATTAATTGTGAAGAAAATGTGTACAGAAGTTTTTCCATTGGAAGTATAGGAAGCAAAATTACTTGACGTCCACCTTAATAGTAATATTCACCTGAAAAATACCGGGTATCCCTGCTGTTAGAAATAAAAGAAGATTGGAGGCAAGGAATGGCTTTAAATAGCGTCTTCTCACAGAAAATCTGGGAAAAAGACAACCATACAGATGAATCTTTCGCAAACCATTCGTTCGAAAAGAATGAATCAGCAAAGCGAGTCATTCGAGAACGATTCTTTCCTAAAAAGAATTGATTCCGTAAAAGACACAAGTCCCTGAATAAATCAGTTATAATTTCTTTTCCCTAAACATCAAAAATTCACTTATATGTCTCGGTAAGGCCCATATCCCCGTCAGAAAACGTTACTTTATTCAGAAGTGTAAAAAGAGCAATAATTTGCTTCAACGTCTTTAAACGAAATTGTTTGAAACCTAAGGAAAAAGTTTTTCGGTATATTTCAAAATAAATTTAAACTGAAAAACGTCCGTTAAACCGGAAGTGTCAAAGAGCGAATCAGTCAGAACCACAGACATCATATAAAGGACTAGATTGGACATCCGGCCAGTGAGACGTGACAGCGCAGGAGCCATGTCGAGCGGGTCAACGCTGCTTCCCGTAGCTCAACGAAATGCGTGTTTCGTATAGCGATTCGCTGGCTCAGGTTAGATGATAGGTATCTAGTACACATTTCGGGGAGAAAATACGAATAATTATATTGAGAAAAATCGATATTTATTAGTACTGTACAAGTGATAGCTTTAAGGCGATTGCAAAGTATTGCGGAAATCAGATATTAGACCACAACTTAAAATACCCCGGAAACGGCGTTTCGATGCCTACGATTAAAAAAAAAAGTCACTGATTCATGGGAAGTCTTGCAGTTCATTTTTTTAAAATAAACAATGAATTTGATACTAAGCAACTTATTTTCGAGGGGAGAGATTGGTTCAATAATTCACGGAAAACAATTTCCGACGTTCATCGATATAAGAGTCAACAATTTCTTAAAAACAGATTTTCAGTCCAAAAATTCATGATGTCAGTTTTAATATGCAAGCATATCTGACAAATTTTATCATTACGAAGGATCAAAAGTGTGGTGGTATTATTCATATTCCTGATTCTTAATAGACAGAGAATTCGTCCAACAATTTCTGCATTTGGTTTCTAACATATGTTAAAAAATAAGGAGTTCTAAAAAGATCTGCTCATTAGTGAAAATTGGGATCACACAAGGTGTGGTTATTCAACTCATAAAGGTGATTACTTTTAGTTAATGAGAAGGAGCGTTGCTAACACAGCAGCCCATATGTTAATTTACACTTAACCTACTTTTTATGGTGACAAAATATATATTGCGGAGACAATTTGTTTCTGGAGTATATCCATGTACAGCCACAAGTTATCTAAAAATTATAAATAAAAGATTCTGATGCTGCACATTCAATACCTAGTAACATACAAATCTGTATCTCAGGGGCAATTTCTGTTTGGAAGTATGTGCATATTTACATATCTAAAAATTAAAAATAAAGCATTCTGATGCTGCATATTTGGTAATATCTACTAACACACAAATCTAGATCTCGGAGGCAATATCTGTTTCTGGATTATATAAGCATATTTACACTAGTTACCTAAAAACTAAAATTAATAGATGCTGCATATCAGGAGAGATAGGAAGAGGAACTCGTGGATCAGAAAAATGACAGGAGTGGAAGACATCATGGTCAGAGTAAAATCCCTGAAATGGCAATGGGTTGGACATATTGTCAGAAGAACAGACCATTGAACCCAGCCAAAATTTTAGACTGGATTCCAAAGGATAGGAAAAGACCCAGAAGAAGACCAAATGGGAGATGGGTGGATGAAATTCGAAAGTATGCGGGAGTAACATGGAGGCGACTGACACAAGACAGACGGTTGTGGAAGAAACTTGGGGAGACTTACCTCCAGCAGTGGATTGATAATGGTTGAAAATGATGATGATTTGGTAAAATCTAGTACACACAAATGTAGATCTCGGAGGCAATTTCTGTTTCTGGATTATATATGCATATTTACACAAGTTATCTAAAAATTAAATTAATATATTCTGATGCTGCATATTTGGTAATATCTAGTAACACACAAATCTATATCTCAGGAGCAATTTCTGTTTCAGAAGTATATACATTTTTACACACAAGTCATCTAAAAAGTAAACATTCTGATGCTGCACGTTTGAGTTAGCAACACACAAATCTATACTTCAGAATCAATTTCTGTTTCCGAAGTATATGCATATTTACACATGCAAGTCATTTAAAAATTAAAAAAAAAAAACATTCTGATGTTGCACATTCAATAATATCTAGTAACACACAAATCTATATCTCAGAAGCAATTTCTGTTTTAGCAGTACATGCATATTTGCACACACAAGTCATTTCAAAACTAAAAATAAAATATTCTGATGCTGCGCATTTGATAATATCCAAGGAGGTTAGAATAATACTTCTGGAGATTCTCCGAGTCTCTTAACCGTGAAGCGGCAAGGTGTGGGAATTTTATGTTGGCTATATGATACCCATGTAATTTCAATTGTGTGTATTTTGGAATTGCCTGGTTTTGGGTTGCAGAAATCATGTTAATATCAAACCAGAATGAATTATACTTCGTACACAAGTGAAGATTTCAATTTTAGTGTTATGTTTTGTTCAGCATTCACAGTAATGTTCGTGTATTTCAGTCTAAAATAAAAATGGGAAAGTGCCTCAAAATAATTAAGAGTTTTTTAAATTCAGCATTTTCTCACACGATGCAAAATTGGAAACATTTGCGATGAAAGAAGGCGATTCGGCCAACATAAAATACACTGCAATAGCTTTGGAAACCATCAGCTTTCCTACACTTCAACAGCCGTTGCTCGCTGGTATAGGCTTCACGCAAAGCGGTAGTGGTCCATTAACAAGGGCATCTCCAGATATTTTATTCTAACTTCCTTGATAATATCTAGTGACAAGTCTATATCACAAGGGCAATTTCTGTTTCAGAAGTATATGCATATTTACACAAGTTATCTAAAAACTTAAGACTTAAAATAAAATTTTAAGGCAAAACTTTTGCATAATGAATGAAAAAAAAATGACTAAAATTGTTTTGGTGATCAATAATAAAATATATAACACTGCATTTTATTAAATTAAATTAGAAAATGCCCCAAACCTCACAAATTTTAATCGTTGGATAAGGAACAATATAATCATAAGGTTCCTTAAATAAGCTTTGTATGTTTCATTTGACATATCATTAAATGAATATTTCAAGAAATAGTACCTGGTCTGACATAGTTTAAAATAAAATGTACAAAAGTTAATAACAGTTAGATACATAATGCAAATACAGTGAAACCTGGGTTGTATGTTTTTCTAGGTGGTCTTAAAAAACATAAATGAAATTCCAAGAGGTTAATAAATAGTATTGTTAAATTTACGCTTTAAAGAATCAGATGTTCCTTAATAATGATCTATTTAAAGTCAAATTGGTAGTCAGGAAACAAAAAAATGAGTGTTACAAATTATAATATATTTTATCACATTGCAGAAAATCATAAAAGTCTGAAAAACAAGCTTTTCTTTCAATGATTCTCTCGTTCTATAAAAATCATGATTCTACAGATCAAGTAAAATCCTCACAACTAAAAATCTGAGACCAGTGCTTCAGTATGAAACTCATTAATTAACAGCTTTCTTCTTCTGTGGATCCTAAGTGCATCCCTTTTAAAACCAGAATGTTGAAAATTGAAGACACATTCAAGATTCTATTCTATTATGCCACAGAATAGTGGAGCCACAAGGTTTCGTCTCTGGGATTTAACATTTTTTTAAAATCCAGAATATGTGCGTGTGTCATGAAACCTATTTTTCATCAAAACCGAATGTTTCGATATGTTGAATGTAAACAACATACTCTTCTCTGATACGACATTGTTTAACTTTGGCTGCACCAACTCGTCAGCACTGTCTCAATTCTCTCAAAGTTGTAACACATTGAGTTACATATAAAAGAAACAAAGGACCAAGAAACAAAGAATTTGAATTTCAGTTGATAATCTGAAATTCAAATTTTAACTTATAAACACAAAACGTGTATAAATGAATTATGTATAACAGAGTTAAAAGTGATAGAAACTATAGTGAAATATCGGGACTAATGCAGAATGGCATGTAAAAGAGATAAACATATAACTGAGGTTCCACTGTACTTTCAATTACTGGTCAGATTGTGGCAATCAAGTAAAATTCAAACCCCAATCATAACATTACGAGCCCCAGTATACAAATGTGAGCAGGCCTTCACCCCTCTATTGGGATGACAATAGCTTTTATTGTGAAAAACATGTTGTGTGCAATAAAAGAAAAAGTACTGTAGCAAAGTCATTTAACTGGGAAAAATTATGTAATTATGGTTCCGCTACACTGTAATAACACTAAGACATTTTTGCACATTTATCATCACAGATCAAAAACTATTCCCATGAAAGAAAATGGGAACCTCTACAATAAATGACAATCACCCTTGCTCCCTCTTCACCTGCATAAAGCAATCTTAAATTAGCTTGATTTTAAAAGACGGAAAATTTTCAACTGCACTCAAGCTGCAAAATTTAGAGGGAATATTGATTCTGGTTAAAAACAAATATCTGTTGACCAGTTCCTTGCCAAACTTTTTGGGTATCACTGAAGAAATTCCTACAGTAAAAACATCCACAGAAAAATGCCAAACCTCAAAAATATGCCAAAAACCCCAATATTCCTACATAAAAAAAAATGTTGCTTAACTTAAATCATCCCCTGGTTTACCATGTGCATCAATTTGGGGTATGTAAATTAATGCCCATAGTATTAATTACATTAGTTTTTTGATGTCAAAAACAATTTTTGACCTGACAAGGGTATAAAACTGGTTTAAATCATCAAAAACTACTAGACCGAAAAATAAAGCCTTACCTACGGTTTTTAAACAAATTATTAGCATTAAATACATTTATTAAAAGTTCGAACTCGCCTTGTAGGTATTTATTTTTTTCCTTTTGCAAATTTCTTAACACCGAGGAATAAAAGTGTTATTTTTGTTAACATTTTCATTTTTTTTTCATATGCACAAAATAATTACTTTAACATAACACTCTGCAGAGTTAATACTAATTACAAGTCTGGCTGATTTTTTTTCTTGTAGCATATATCACATCACTAATTTTGCACATTTATTGACACCTAAATGAATTTGTAGGTTAGAGTGCATAATGCCAAAGTTAGAAAATATTCTCTCTATTGAGGCAGGACAACAGCAAAATCATTCTATTTTAACAAGTTCGGAAACAAGACCAGTCTTACAATTTTCACATTTGGAAATTCCTTTCCACCAGATCACAGGATTGGTCATCTTTTCACTTCTTTTAAAATAGGATGGAGGGACTGGTGTTTTCTCAACTTCGTAAGAAATTATTGGAGGAAAGCACCCACTAACTCTTTCCTCCACCCATATGCGGACTGATCATTTTTGTGTGTTGATTAATATTTCGTCCATATGTTTAGCATGCAAAATGTAAGTCAAATAATAAAATGGGTTCAGAATTTGCTCTATTCATTTTTTCACCTTTTCAATATGTCATATAAGAGAACTTTTAAGAGACTAAGCCAAACATAGCATGCACCAACAGTTGTGGATGTATCTATCTAGAATATGTTGCATAATATAAAGTTACACTACTTAAAGAACCTTACTACAGGCACTATATTATTCACCTATTAATAATTAAATGTTACACATGTTCATGCTATGTATCTTAAAAGGCTATTTTTAAATTAAAATGGGATATTTGAAGTTTTTGACACCAGAGTTTTTGATGATTGTTTAAATCATGGTTAAAACCATCAAAAACTAGCCAACCCTGGTTTTTGTTATTTTCTTCACAACTACTTTATTTGTTAATATAACGAAATAAAAAAAAGGAAGAATTTTGAGAAAAGCATAAGTTCTGGCAAGAGATTAAAAACTTGTAGGAAAATCTTAAATTCCAGTGTGTTTAAAAGTTAGCAAATATGTGCAATTACAGCACATAAGAATAACTGAAAATTTGAAAATCCTTATTACTGATTTTTAAAAATTATAGTACGAGTGAGTGATTGACGTACGCGTGATTTGTGTAGAGTCAAGTTAAATGACTTTGCTATAAAATTGCATCTTACTTTTAAAAAATTCTGAATGATAATTTTTAAAAATCTGTATTTGTCACAATTCACTGTAGGAAACATAACAACCAAAGCCTCTGATGCAACAGGAACGGAATCACTATCAACAGTTCCAGCTCCATAATCCACTACACCATGTTGTTATACTTTATACTTATGTTGTTATACTTATCAACTGGACATTAGCATCCACAGCTACCAGTAAAATATTTCACCAATGAATATTTCCCATAGTGAGCAGATAGGTTTTATCACAGCAGCACAACTCACCAAAAAAGTGAGCTGCTTGGAGCATAGAGCACATTGGTGATGCTTTTCACTTGGGTGAAGAAGCATATACATGAAAGATGACCTTTCTGAGCAAATTGTTTTGAGCATCCATCACATTCCTGAAGTTTTTCACTTGTGTGAAGAAGCATATGTATTGAAAGACCACTTTTATGAGCAAATTGTTTTGAGCATTCATCGTGATGGAAAGATGTTTTACTTGTGTGAAGTGGCATATATCTTGCATTTAATAAAATAACTGTCAATATTTTGTTCGAACTATTGCAATATTCATTACAAACTGCAATTAATATTAACTAGACTTTAACGCTATTACAAATTAACAGGTGGTATATTCCACTCAGATGAATCTTACACACTACCATTGGGTCAACTTAATACTTAACAGAAATCTTTAAATTCGTAAAACTGACTACAAACACTCACCTGTGAAATGAAATCCCACTTTCTTTGTTGTTTTGATTGTCTCGGGCACTGCAATTTATTGCAGAACATGCTTTCACCATATTCGATATCTCGTAACACACATAGAGATCACAGAACACTCTCTCAAACTGACCCGCTCAATGTGGCTCGTTGATGCCACGTCGTAAGAGTGTTACACAAATAGCGGGCAGCCAATCTAGTTCCTTATATGATATCTGTGGTCAGAACCAACTACTTTAGTGAGTCGAATCGAAAAATGGAATTCTTTCAAAAGAAGCGGTTTGCCAGCCGTTATACTACATCTTTCAAAACTGCACGACAGTGTTTATGCATTGCCCGAAGAATATAAAGCTTCGAGTGAAGAACGTCAACTTCCGTTGAGATAAGGTAAAACAGGCGATCACAGCGCCCCCACATCCTGGTAGCTTATGTGTTCTGCCGGAAAGCAAACATTCAGGAACAAAAGGCATTAGGGGACTACGGCAGCTCAGCTTTCCTTTGATCCACGATTGTTTCCTTCGATCTGATGACTATTTGCTCAGAGTAGTTTTTTGTTATTGTTTTCTGAAACAAATATGCTGTAGCCATTAATATTACTATTTAAATTAAATTTTTGCAAATATTACAGCTTGGCCTAGGAATCCGTACAAAATGCAAACAATCCGTAGAATTTTGCATTTCTGAAAGTGTTTCTGAAAAACTGAAGAGCAAACAAAAGCTTTAACTAACGCTATTGGCGCAACAAAACTAAGGTATCTGATTTGCAAAGTGATTATGCTACCGAGAGGTCAACAATCACGTGCTGTGACCAGCGAGTAGCTCGGCTGGATTCCCAGGGCTTTGATAGCACATAGCCTGTAACACCGAACTAGACACTAGAAGAATTGAAGTCAACAAAGCAACACAAACACGCATGCGCAGTGTGTTCCAGCATCAGCCTGTATGTTGGTTTCTCTGCACTGCATCTTGTAACCCAGGATATGTCGGCGCTAGTTACGTCTCGCCGAGCCGTAACTTCTTCTCGATTAGATATTCTTCGCATTGGCTATCTCTCCAATTCGCTCGTACGTGTTTTAAAACTCTCGCTTGTTGAGATGGTTTGCGTTTGCATTAGTACAAACAAACGCCCTCTCTTTCTCTTCGAAGCACGGTAATGTTACGATGTCTCAGCGAGGCAAACCTTGGCCTTTGAGAAGAGAAGGCCGTGACGTCAGATGTCACACTATCCGTCAACTTCAGTTATATTTCAATGAAGGAAGAAATATTCTACATAACACATGGAAAAATCGCAGAATATTCAAGAAAAAGAAACCTTAATTTGCTTGTACAGCATACTGGTCATCTAATATCGGGAAGTGCGGGGTTTGATTCCCGCTCCAGGACGATTGAAATTTTCAGGTTTTCTGAGAAGTGTTACATGGATGACCAGTAACTTGTACAAGCGAATTCAATTTGCCTTGCTTGAATATTCAGTTATATTTATTTAGAAATTCTTTTTCCAAGAAAATAGTAGCTGTGAGATGTATCTATCTTGCTCAATTATTATTTATTTCTAGTAAAAAAGACATTAGAAACAAAGAATTAACATATAATTTCTCTTCTGATTTATTTTAAGTCAGTAAAAACATAAATGAGCAAGTCTGAAACACCTTAAGGTAACTGCCATTTTCTTTAAAAACGAAACTTTAAATATACATGAATTGACTTGACGGAAAGTGTGACGTCACTAAATCAAGTGTTACGGCCTTCTCTTCTCGAAGTCCACGGGCAAACCGTGACCGACTCGCGAACTTAGTTTTGCGACTCGTAAGACCGCGGCTAACACTTAACACAATTTTATTGCAGATGCGGAATGGTTATTCCAGCTCAGCAACAAATTTATGTTAAGTAAAATACGTTGCTGAGGTTCCTTTCTCTTCTTTCCCCTCCATCGTCATTGAAACGAGCCCCTTGCGAAAAGAGATTGAAAGTCAGAGAATAGCGCAAGATGGTACAGTATATCCACATATTTCAGTCATACGCTCAGATATATTTGCCGAAGCAGTTCTTACTTGTTTTTGCATTCATAATGACCTTCATTATTACCGAATAGCGTTGAAAACATATCTGTTTAACTCAAACCACTGATTGTCAGCCGTAAACTCGTCGTTCGAATTCTCACAGAGGGTGGTTCCCATGGGCCACACTTTGTGAGATTCAAGACGAGTTTTCACATTCGTAATGACGTCCTTCGTTCCTGAGTGACGTCAATCCGTTGAACTCAAACCGCTTATGTTCAGCGGTAAACTTGTCGTTTGAATTCTCACAAAGGGTGGATGAATTCAAGACGAGTTTTCACATTCGTGATGACATCCTTCGTTACTGAATGGCATCAATCCGTTGAACTCATGCCACTGATTTTCAGCGGTAAACTCGTCGTTTGAATTCTCACAGAGGATGGTTGAATTCAACACGAGTTTTGACATTCGTGATGACGTCCTTCGTTACTAAATGGCGTCAATCCGTTGAACTCATACCACTGATTTTCAGCGGTAAACTCGTCGTTTGAATTTCTCACAAAGGGTGGTTGAATTCAAGACGAGTTTTTGCATTCGTGATGACGTCCTTCGTTACTCAATGGCGTCCATTCGTTGAACTCAAACCACTGATGTACAACGGTAAACTCATCGTTTGAATTCTCACAAAGGGTGGTTGAATTCAAGACGAGTTTTCCCATTCGTGATGACGTCCTTCGTTACTGAATGGCGTCAATCCGTTGAACTCAAACCACTGATGTACAGCGGTAAACTCCTCGTCTGAATTTCCAGAAAGGGTGATTGAATTCAAGACCAGTTCTCACATTCGGGGGCAAACATGAAAAAGTCTGAGGGAGCCACATCAGGACTACAGGGGGGTTGGGGCATAACCGTTTACCCCATTTTGGCAATAGCCTGTGAAGTCTCCATTGAGGTGTGGGGACGTGCGTTATCATGGCATAAAACAACACTATGAAGTGGAATGTCAGGTCTTTTCCTTCTGATAGCTTCCTTTAGCTTCTTCAATGTCTGCTCATATTGAGCACTGCTTATTGTTGCAACTCCTGGATGGTAGCAGGACGATCAGCTGTGATGAGGTCTTTCATTCGTTGCCTGTTGGCATTTGTTACTGCAATTGCGGGTCTTCCACTCCGTTGTTTGTCCTACACTGAACTTTCTCCCTCTCGAATACTCTTCATCCATCTTGGGATATTACTGATATCGATTGTGGCAGCTCCATACACAGCCAAGAGGCTTCTGTGGATATCTGGAGCCTCACATCTCTCTCTTTCTCCAGGAATTCAATTACGGCTCGCTGCTTTTCTCTGTCATTCATGATCCTTATTTCCAATTGTGAAAAAGAAATTTGTTCCCACATAGGTAACATATCATAGTACATGTCAGTGGAGTTTCATTAAAATCACTTCAAAATTTCGAAAGTTATTAAGGAGGAAGCATTACCTTCAGGATACATCTTGTACAATAGCTGGTGCACAAAATATGGGAGAAGGAAAGTAATATCCGGAGCCATACAGACGCACAATAACCAACGTTTCATGCGATATGCTATCCACAATATCCGATCTTGCTACAGAACTGCAAAATAAGATCCTCCAACATGCGATTGAAATTTAATAGTTAATAAAACCTCAAATATTCCCTCCAATCGCTATAACTGCCGGCAGTTTTCTATCATATGGGTACGGAAAACATTTGAACAGATATTTTCTGTTAAAATACGAAAGGTATTGTGCAAAGGTTTCTGATAATTCAGAATTTTCCTGGAGTAAGCAAAAGCCGTGAAACGCAGGTTTTTTTTCCCGTCATTTCACGGAAAAGGATGTATATGCTTCGTTAATTCACGAAAGGAATCAATGAAAGTGGCTTGCGAATTTTGGCATTATTTTTACAGCATAAATTGCTACGGAAGCTGGCTGCAAATTGTTCCCTAGAAATTAGGCAATACAATTCTACCTCGATCGTTCATCTTATTGAAATAGCAAGTTAATTATCCTAATAGTAAACTTTTGATTATCCATTTAAGACAAAGGAGACGAAAGAAAAATAAAATACGATCAGTTTCCGAATTCGTCCGTTTGGCTGATACTATGATGGTCTTTGACAACTGCTCATGTTCGCATTATTGCGTAATCATTATTAAAGTTCTATCTCTTTACCAGCTAAGAACCACACCTTTAAGAATACTCTTGCTATTTTTATATGGCTGACTTTTCATCGGTTGTATGCCAACGGGAACTAGAAAAATACGTCAGATACAACGGCTGTTCCATAAAAACTGAGAGTAAAAATCACACAAAACGTAGAAATATAGGTACAGCAAAATATATGTTATTGTTTCTCAAAGTATCTTCCCTCGGATGATAGGCAACGGTCTCATCATTCAGTACAGTTTTCGAAGCTCGTGGCGAAGGCTTTTTGTGGGAGCTACTTTGGCGACCCCTTGAATAACGTCAGCATATATGTTGAATGTTGCGCCTTCTCCTTCATTGTTGAAAACAACCAGAAATCGCAAGGGGCGAAGTCATAACTGTGCGAAGGCCGTGGCATGCCTTCAATGCTGCATTTCGTAAGAAAATTTTGAACACAAGCAACCACATGTGTACGGGCATTATCATGGTGTAGAGTCGACTTGCCCACCAGTACCAGTCGCTTAATCGATATGTGTCGTCGCAGACGCTTCAACACTGAAATGTAATACTCAGTATTGACAGTAATTTGTGCTGGAACCGCATGCTGGTAGACTACACCTTTATTATCAGTTATCATCATCACCTTCCCAGCTGATTTGTTTTGGCCGAGTTTTTTCGGAAATGCGAGCCTATGTGTTTCCAGACACTCGTTGTGCGCTTCCTGAGAGGGTCGAAATAATAGACCCATATTTAAACGGCAGTTATTACTGTGTTTACAAAGTTTGGATCCTTTGCAATCATTGAACACACCTGAAATCTGGCTAACAATCGTTCTGTCGTCAGGTGATGGGGTACCCATTTGGAACACACACGATGCAGCAGGAATTTGTCATGTAGAATGCGGAATGACTACTTTTTTGAAAAATTAGTTGACGCCGCTATGTCTTCGTCATTCGTCACTCTTCTTCTGGGATTGTCCAAACAGTGCTAACAATTCGCTCCGTAACAACACTTTCAGGCTTAGGAGCGATTTCTGCCGACAAACGCCATTGTGACGTGCCTGCCCCGCAGGACGCACACGACATAAAGGCAGATAGCAGCGAAAATGAACGCCCGGCGTAGCTCAGTTGGCAGAGCGACTTGTTCCGGAATAAGATGACTCGGGTTCGATCCCCGGCGTGGACCAAAATGACGGACGTTATTACGGCGCCCGAGCTTCCCGGATGACCCGGCCGTTAAAGTTCTCGCAATGGTGTGATGCTCTTTCCACACCGCGAGAGACAGGAAAAATAAAAGAATCCCTTCTTCAGCGCTTCGAAAAATAAATGCGGGTTATGTTACATTCCACACACCAGATTGACTGGGAGTTCTCAAGTGCACATTCTTCAGCGGATGGATGCCTGCAACGATGCATGGTCACGGCTGACCCGTGGGACATGCCCCCGGCCCTCTTTCGGGGGAGGGGGATTGTGACGTGCCTGCCCCGCAGGACGCACATGAGATAAAGGCAGATAACAGCGAGAACATACGTCTGCGTAGCTCAGCTGGTAGAGCGACTTGTTCGATCCCCGGCGTGGACCAAAATGACGGACGTTATTACGGCGCCCGAGCTTCCCGGATGACCCGGCCGTTAAAGTTCTCGCAATGGTGTGATGCTCTTTCCACACCGCGAGAGACAGGAAAAATAAAAGAATCCCTTCTTCAGCGCTTCGAAAAATAAATGCGGGTTATGTTACATTCCACACACCAGATTGACTGGGAGTTCTCAAGTGCACATTCTTCAGCGGATGGATGCCTGCAACGATGCATGGTCACGGCTGACCCGTGGGACATGCCCCCGGCCCTCTTTCGGGGGAGGGGGATTGTGACGTGCCTGCCCCGCAGGACGCACATGAGATAAAGGCAGATAACAGCGAGAACATACGTCTGCGTAGCTCAGCTGGTAGAGCGACTTGTTCGATCCCCGGCGTGGACCAAAAATGACGGAGAAATTTACTTCGTTATACCATTTTTTTTTTTTTAAATCATGGTGCCATCTAAACGTCGTAGTCTCACCTAAACATGTATCTTTGTAAGCTTTTTCATTAAATCAACAGCTTCTGGAGCCGTTTTAACATAACGATAATAAACCTTTATCTCACAACGCATTTCACTTCTTAACTCTGAAGCGGTAACCTCTATAGTTGTATGAGAAATGGAAACGTACCTCAAATAACTGCGCAATATTTGCCACGACTGATAACTGTTATTTGGCTAAAATAGTTATTTGCCACGGGTAACAATTGTTGCCATAGATACTTCCTTAATTCAGTTATTCGTTTGCGTGGTACTTTTTCCCCTTCACACTGTTACCAACACAAAAACATTTTACTCATCGTTTCTATGAAACGGCCTGCGCTTTTGATCTTCTGGAAGCCTAAAATTAATAAAATCGTTGGGGCGATTTTTAAAAGACCGTTTCAGCTGGAGGAGAAAGTTTTAATTTCAGTACAGTTTCAGTTTTAGCTATTCAAAGTGGTGCTATGTTTCAATTTTGCAATTGAATTTCGAATATCTGTCTTAGTTTTGTTAAAACTAACTGCTCAACTTAACTGGAAAAATCAATTTATAATGAAATCGCCGAAGACACCACAAAACGTGTAACGTACCAGGAGATGTGACGTAGCTTCCAGAAGGACGCACACGACATAAAGGCAGATAGGAGTCACAATGAACGTCCGCGTAGCTCAATTGGTAGAGTGACTTATTCCGGAATGAGGGGATCTGGGTTCGAATCCTGGCGTGGACAGAAATGACAGAGAAATTTACTTCGTTATAATGGCGCCCGAACTATCCGGATGACCCGACCGTTCAAAATCTCGCATTGGTGTGATGTTATTTCCACACCGCGAGGTAGGAAAAATAAGAGAATCCTTTCTCCAGCACTTCGAAAAAAAAAATAAGGGGTAGATGATGCAACGTACTAGGAGATGTGACGTACCTGCCAGAAGGACGCACACGACATAAAGGCAGATAGGAATCAGAATAAAACGTCCGCGTAGCTCAATTGGTAGAGTGACTTATTCCGGAATGAGGGGACCCGGGTTCGAATCCTGGCGTGGACAGAAATGACGGAGAAATTTACTTCGTTATAATGGCGCCCGAACTATCCGGATGACCCGACCGTTCAAAATCTCGCATTGGTGTGATGTTATTTCCACACCGCGAAATAGGAAAAATAAGAGAATCCTTTCTCCAGCACTTCGAAAAAAAAAAAAAATAAGGGGGAGATGATGTAACGTACCAGGAGATGTGACGTACCTGCCAGAAGGACGCACACGACATAAAGGCAGATAGGAATCAGAATAAAACGTCCGCGTAGCTCAATTGGTAGAGTGACTTATTCCGGAATGAGGGGATCCGGGTTCGAATCCTGGCGTGGACAGAAATGACGGAGAAATTTACTTCATTATAATGGCGCCCGAACTATCCGGATGACCCGACCGTTCAAAATCTCGCATTGATGTGATGTTATTTCCACACCGCGAAATAGGAAAAATAAGAGAATCCTTTCTCCAGCACTTCGAAAAAAAAAAAAAAAATAAAGGGGAGATGATGTAACGTACCAGGAGATGTGACGTACCTGCCAGAAGGACGCACACGACATAAAGGCAGATAGGAATCAGAATAAAACGTCCGCGTAGCTCAATTAGTAGAGCGACTTATTCCGGAGTGAGGGGATTCGGGTTCGAATCCTGGCGTGGACAGAAATGACTGAAAAATTTACTTCGTTACAAACGGTACTTTTAACATAAACGTTGTGCTGAAATATAGAGAAAGTTCCAGGACATTGATTTTGAGTAAACGATCCAGTTTGGTTCCTTTTCTGAAAATCTTGAAGGGATATTTCATGACGACACGAAATAAATATTCTACTTTTCTTACCGATCCTGTTTTAGAGGGGGCCTTTTTTTTTTTTTTTTTTTTTTTTTTTTTTTTTGTATTCCTACAGAAAATAACTTTCCGTTATTTTTACAGACATTCGAGATGAATCAGGATTCCGTTTATATTACACTCCGGAATTAAGGAAACATGATGTAGGAATACTTGGAATTGCGGCAAGACCAGCAGTCACTTTATTCATTCCCCCTCATCTGGATGATTTTACAGTGGCAGCCCACAGCAGTCAAGACTGTATGGCGAAAGTAAGTACGTATTTTGAAGGTAAATAACTTACTGCAAGAATGCAAGGTGTCATACGTACGTAAAGTTGACTCTCATTTGCAAAGGTTTTAGAAATGTTATTTCCTGTAATTGGATGTGGGCTTAACAGTGATTTTCTTATAATCGTGATGACAGTGACAGTTCCGCGAAACTAACGGTGATTTGAAACCATAACGAAATCACAGTTGACGACAAGGGTGACTGACCTGTAAATATATCGGAACAGCCAGTAACAGTCTTACATTTGGCAATGGCAAATTCACCATTTGTGACACATGCTATAGGAAGCAGGAACAGAGCAAAGAATCACCGTAACAGAAGCTGAGCACAAAACAAAAGGAAAGGGAAGTGCATTGTTCTCGAATTCGGTGCAACTAGACTAACATCACAAACCCAAGTCCTCACCATTTACCACAATAGGAATAGGATGATAACGATTCCGATCAGCTCATCTCCTGCGATCAATATTCCTAAGGATAAATTTACCCTTATGAATATTGATCGCAGTAGAAATTTATCCCTAAGGGTAAATTTTTCCTGAAAAAGAGAGGTTTATCTCTAAGGGCTAATTTACCCTGAAGGAGAGAGGTTTATACCAAGGATGAATTTACCCTGAATGAAGAGGAGTGGTTTTTATGTTTGAGGGTAAATTTACCCCTAAGAAAAGAGGTTATCCCTAAGGGCAAATTTACCCTGAATAGAAGAATTTTATCCCTAAGGGTAAATTTATCCTGAACAGGAGATGTTTATTTCTAAGGGTGAATTTATCCTGAAGAACAATGTTTTACCCTTAAGGGTAAATCTGCCATGTAGGGGAGTGATTTATCCCTAAGAGTAAATCTATCATGTAGGGGAGAGATTTATCCCTAAGGGTAAATTTAACCTGAAGAAGAGAGATTTATCTATAAGGGTAAATTTATGCCGAAGAGGAGAGGTTTACCTCTAAGGGTAAATTTACCCGGAAGAGGAAAAGTTTATCCCTTCGGAAAAATTTCCCTTGAGAAGAGAGATTTATCTCGAAGGGTAAATTTACCCTGAAGAAGAGAGAGCTTTAACCCTAAGGGTAAATTTACCCTGAAGAGGAGAGGTTTATCCCTAAGGGTAAATTTACCCTGATGAGGAGAGGTTTATCCCTAAAGGTAAATTTACCCTGAAACGGGAGGTTTATCTCTAAGGGTGAATTTATCCTGAAGAACAATGTTTTACCCCTAAGAATAAATCGAAAAAGTTTAGGGGAGAGATTTATCCCTAAGAATAAGTGTAGGGGAGAGATTTATCTCTAAGGTTGAGTTTATCCTGAAGAACAATGTTTTACCCTTAAGGGTAAATCTAAAATGTAGGGGAGAGATTTATCCCTAAGAGTAAATCGACCGTGTAGGGGAGAGATTTATCCCTGAAGGTAAATTTACCCTGAATAGGAGAGGTTTATCTCTAAGAGTGAATTTATCCTGAAGAACAATGTTTTACTCCTAAGGGTAAATCTACCATGTCGGGGAGAGATTTATCCCTAAGGGTAAATCTACAGTGTAGGGGAGATACTTATCCCAAAGGGTAAATTTAACCTGCAGAAGAGAGATGTGTCTATAAGGGTAAATTTATCCTGAAGAGGAGAGGTTTATTTATAAGGGTAAATTTACCCTGTAGAGGAGAAGTTTATCCCTTCGGATAAATTTCCCTCAAGAGGAGAGATTTATCTCAAAGGGTAAATTTACCATGAAGAAGAGAGCTTTAACCCTAAGGGTAAATTTACCCTGAAGAGGAGAGGTTTATCCCTAAGAGTAAATTTATCCTGAAGAAAATTTACCCCGCTTTAACCCTAAGGGTATATTTACCATGAAAAGGAGAGGTTCATCTCTAAAGGTGAATTTATCCCGAAGAACAATATTTTATATCTAAGGGTAAATCTACCGTGTAGGGGAAAGATTTATCCCTAAGGGTAAATTTAACCTGAAGAAGAGAGATTTATCTATAAGGGTCAATTTATTCTGAAGAGGAGAAGTTTACCTTTAAGGGTAAATTTACCCTGAAGAGGAGAAGTTTATCCCTCAAGAGGAGAGGTTTATCCCTACAGAAAAATTTCCCTAAAGAGGAGAGGTTTATCCCTAAGAGTAAATTTACTTTGAAGAGGAGAGGTTTATCTCTTAGAAAGTGGGGAAGTTGTGACGTACTGCAGAGATAACGCAGATGTTAAGACGGCAAGTAGCAGTGACGTACTCTTGTCGGCGTAGCGTAATTGAGAAAGCATTGCGCTCCGGAGCAAGAGGATGCGACTTCAAGCTTCGCCGCCGTCAAAAAAGTGTTTCGCTACAGTGGCGCCCGAACGTAAGAATGGATCTACTGGCTGTTGGGTTTTTCGAAAAATGTGTGATGTTCTTTCCACTCATTGACTGGAGTTAATGAGAATTCCTTCTTGGCTTCGAAAAATGTGTGATGTTCCTTTAACACATCGACTCGAATTAATGAGAATTCCTTCTTCTACTGAGAGTTACTTCAAGCATGGTCTGCGGCTGACCGAAAACTTGCGATTTCCTGCCCCCGCATTTCTTTCTCAACTTGGAATATATGTGAGGCGTGTATGTTAAGACAGCAGCTAGTAGTGACATACCCTTACAGGTGTAGCTTAATTGTGAAAGCAATCGGTTCCGGAGCAGGAGGATGCGGTTTCCAGCTTTGCCACCGGAATATTTGAGTTTTCACAAAGTCACCAAAGCCAGAACTGCGATACCTTAACAGTGATTTTGTAACTGTTACTTTCAGTCATGCTCATAATGGTGGCAGTGATATTTCAGTAACGGTGTCATGATTTCGGACCCGAGTCTAGTATGAAACAAAGATTGTTCAGATCTAGGTGTAAAACAGTAACTTCCAACAAACATCGATACGCTGTTTTTTTATTTAAAAGGAATTTATCGCTTTTTAAAAGTTAAAATATCATTACGAATTATAAAAATAATTGTTTAATTAAACTACTTTAATTTCGCAGCTATAAAACTAATTATGCTACTTCCGCAAAATTTAGTGCTTTCGGTTAAACGAAATAAACCCAAAATTCCCAATTTAGAAAATGCTTCGCGTTTATGAAACGCAAGAAACGTTCCCAGTTTGGCAAATATTATGGTTCCAGTGCTTCTTGAAAATCATTAATGAAAAACAAACGGTTCGTGAATGCTCCGAATGAATGAGTCTGTTCATCGAAAGTTTCATGAGCTGTATCCAGTGCAAGAGTCTGGATGGAAGGTGAAATTTTAGAATACATTCTAGATATTTGTGATTCACTAAAGTATTTTATTCAGCTTAAATCTGTAATTAAGTCGTGCTAACTGATAATTTCTCGAAGAGACGGGAATAACTGACAAATTCATGTTCAGGAACATGAGTGTTTTTTTGTCCTTTTTCTTTCCTTTTTAAGTTTTAAATAATAATCAGTTTGTGAACCTTCGGGACATCAAACTGACATATTCTGAAAATACCGTTTGGACAACACAAGCATTCCGGTACAGTATTTTCTTTCGCTGAAGTAAAGTTATCGATAAAATGCCCTTAAGATGAAATGATCATTGTGATAAAATTATCTTTCAGGCAAAGGATATTTTTCTCAATGAAAAGACAAAGATTTTTTTTTCTCGATGGTAATGCAATCAAATTTTCAATAAAATGACAGTTCGGTAAAATGATCGTACATACTTTCGGCGAAATTATCCTTCGGTGTAATGCTATTGTTTCGAAGTCAGTCTTTATCAAAAACAAGAAAAAAAAATTAAAGGAATCATTCTGACCTACCCTCCCAAAATTTATCTTTAAAGAAATACCCTTGAAATTTCAATTATTAAATTTTAAACAAGCCGGCTGAAGAGGTTGGTGATATCAAAATCGTTCTCTGCGCCAGAACAGAAACGTCAGAACGTGAGCTCAGAAGTCTCAAAAAAATAAGAGTGGGATAGCCTAAAAAACGCAAATAAAATTACTAGAAACCTAACACTCCTACTAATTTTGATCTAAATAATTTAGTAACTGTAATGAAAATTAAAAACACCAAATAATGTCATGGCTCCCCCTGCCCCCAAAGTATTAATGAAGGCTAGTCAGGTGCAGGAGATGGATGGCACAGGGTAACCATACGTGCTGTGAGACAAAATGTAGCAGGACTAACATCTAAGCTTACTTTTATGGAAAACCTTCTTCAACTTCTATATACAGAGCAGCATCCAGTTCATCTTCCTCTGATGATGAAGATGAGGAAGGAGATATTTTTCTCCTCCTTTTAGGTGGTTCCTTGACGGGAGCACTGGAGACATTGGGTCCGTCTTGGATGCTGTTACTCTTCTGGGACCTCTTGAGAAATTGCGCTCCCAGATTGCCTTGATAAATTTCTGAATGACCACGAAGTCCCCGAGGACATTAGAAATTTGTGGAGTCGTGGGAGTATTACAGTGTAACATAAAGAACCATGTAAGTCTCCTGCTCACTGGATCACGCATCCTGAAGGCTTTGATGACCGAGATCCTCGAGAGATTTGAAGCACTCATCATCAGTAACAACAGATGCGAGACCCTTCAGAACAAATTTGAAGAAACGATCATTCTTCTTACCGGAAGAGGTAAATGACCCCGAAAGAGGAGAAGCTGGTGGTGTGATGACATCTGCAGATGTAGAAAGGGCAGAAAGCTGAGAACTCTGCGATGTAGATAGCCGGCCCCTTTTCTGGAGAAGTTTTTGATGCAGAAATCACGCGGGATTTCTTCTGAACTGCTTTCTGTCTCCGGGGTAAAATCTCAGGATGAGAATGCAGGATGCCTAGTAGTTCCTTAGCCGACAATGCCTGCTTAACGTGAGAGTAGATAGTATTGGCAACCATTTTTTCGACGGCACCAGATTGGATCGCAGATTCAAACTGTTTGTTGACTTCCTTTTGGGGAAAAGAACCGTCTCCTTCTTAATTTGGGTCATAGATGCCCTGGATTGAGATACCCGAGCATCTATAAAGGAAGAAAAGGACTCTCTAGATTTTAACTCAGCAATGATTTTTAGCTGGTTGGCTAAAGCTACTTGAGTAGCACTGACGAGAGCACGAAGAAGTCTATTTTGCGCAAGTACCTGCTTACGGAGAAGTTCAGTCTTGGTATTTGTGCATCGAGCAGCATCAATGGCAATATCTAAATAAGAAAAGGAATTTTCAGTAGATTTCAGTTAGGAGGACAACTGGCTGGAAACAGCGGCCATCAGCAGTGATGTTTTCTCGGAGGAAGAAATGGCTTCTCTAAGAGAAGCAAGAAGTTCATCTTCTTTTCCAGAATCCAGGTCCATCTCCACTTGTTCGGTGAAATGTGACTTTCGGTAAAATGAACACACGGTGAAATAAATTTTTTTATGAATGACGCTTCGATAAAACGAATCTCTCGGTAAAACGATCGTTCAGTGAAACGGAACTTTTAGCGAAACTACCATCGGTGAAATGTGACTTTCAATAAAAGGACAATCTTGTGAAACGAGCGTTTTGGGTAACGAACATTTCGACAAAACTGTCCTTCGGTGAAATGTGACTTTCGGAAAAATGAATCTTCAGTGAAGTAAAAATTTGGATAGACAACACTTCGGTAAAATAAATCTCTCGGTAAAGCATTCGTTAGGTCAAACGAACATTTCAGCGAAACTACTATTCGGTGAAATGCGATATTCGATAAATCAACCCTCCGGTAAACCGAAAATTTCCGTAAAACGTTCGTTCCTGAGACGTACCTTTCAGCAAAACTACTATTCGGTAAAATCTGACTTTCGATAAAAGCGACCCTTCGGTGAAACAAACATTTCAGCAAAACGACTGTTCGGTAAAATCTGACTTTTGAGAAAAGCGACCCTTCGGTGAAACCAAAATTTCTGCAAAATGTCTGTGCGACTAAATGAATTTATTTGTTGAGAGAGTTTCAATGAAATGATTTTTCGGTCAAAATGAGAGAACCTATTAGAAACAGAGAAACGATCTGACCTTCAAAAGATGAGAGGTAGTCAGTTTGTTAATCGATATTTATTGTAAATCGTTTCCACTTGGCATACCTAAGCGAGAATTTACTCCAGAAGCCAAAGATATGCAGCATTTATGAAATATTAGCTATTGAACTTCATAATGTATTGCAGGAAAAAGGCTAACAGTGTTTCATGAATTTCAAAATTGCGTCTCAAAAGCTCATTAGAAACATTTAAAAGATCACTGGATGAACTAGGGTACATAAGGTAAATATCAGATAGAAGAATACAAGGACAAAAAAAAAGGTATCATGAACCAAAACTTACCAACAGAAAATGATAAAGATCAATCACATGATATTCCTGGTTTACAATCTCACGCAGCGATGTTTTGTTCCAAACGGAGATCAATTAACTTATTTAAAAATACAGTGGATCCCGCTTAAGAAGTTTTCGTTGGGACGAAGCGATGAACATTTCTTAAGCGGAAAAACTTCTTAAACGAGAAGTGTCGGATTGGGTTTTGTAAGACTTTCGCGATTAAAAATATTGTGTAGATTAAATCCAGAAATTGCATTTTAGTTAATTTTAAAATAACAAAAAAATTCACAACTTACCCATTTAAACTTGAATATGAGGATTGAAAGCTACATTTATCATGCTACAAGATTACAAAAATACTGATCTAAAAGCGTTTGTTTCTTTTTTTCGCTAGATTCACAAAGTACGTGTATATTTCTCTCAAATTTCTCATTATGTCCGTTGGAACACGTTCGTGGCTTTCTATAAAGCTGCGAAAAGTTTCTAGTGCTTTACCAGCTTCAGCTGAAGTTGGAATTTACCTGCACTCATCGTCTTGCGTTTCGATGTCGCAAATATCGTCGATATTTTGCATTGCAAAAGTGGGAACATCTTTGTCAACGTTTTGCCACTATACCGCTGAGGGTTTGTAACAGGTAAATTTAGTTCTTTTGCTATCTGCACCCTAGGTAAACACGGGTTTTCATCAACTTTCGTAATAATGTTTCATTTCTCAACCACAGATAAAGATTTTCTTTTGATGCCTTTAGACGCCATATTTCTAGCTACGCATTTCAACAACAAAACTAAACGTTTAACTCCACGTATGCGAGGTGCAACATCTTAGCCTAACTCTGACAGAATGACTGACTTTCAGCAGGTGTTTCCTTTCCCAGCCTTTCCCCAGCCCCAAAGATAAGGCAATTGTGATACAAAAAGGGCAGACGCAGAAGTGGGGAAGTAAACATGACCCCCTGGGTTGACCGTGGGAAGCCGGCAGGGATTCGCTTGCTATATGTACGGGGAAAACGTTTCCTCCCAACTTCTTTGACATGTACTTATCTACTAGACGAGTTCCAAAATTGTATGTTTTTTCTTAGAAACTTGTGACACAACTTCTTAAGCGGGAAAACTTGAAACATCGTTACTTCTTAAGTGGGAAAAATTTACATTATCACTATGGAAAAAAAATTGGAACTCAAAAGATAAAACTTCTTAAACGGGAAAACTTCTTAAGCGGGAACTTCTTAAGTGGGATCCACTGTACTAAGAAATTGGATAAAAACTGTCAAGTGTTTGCTTTTCTTTCTCTTTTAATTTGTTTGGAATATAACTAACGTCAATATGTCACAGTTCTAACCATACAAAGAGTAACTCCTTGTTGTTGTTTTTTTCCTCACAGAAAATACCACCGAGTGGAATTAAAATGTTTGGAATGCAACTGCATGCACACAAATTAGGTGAGAATGCTTCTCTTGTAGTACATATTATTAATGTTTTCCGCAAAAAAATATACTGACTTTCTAAAATGTAAGCGGCACAAAATATCCGTGCTACCAAGAAATGCTTTTAGTTTCTTAATTATTAATATAACGACTAGATTTGACGCAACCGCTCTCATAAGTGCGTTCGTCAGCATCAGATTTAAAAATATGGAATCTTAATATGTACAAACTTGCCTGTATTCTGGGAGACTTCCATTATTAAGTACACTCGCATCTGTTGAAAAGAAACGTCATAGTCAGTGTAACGTTTTAAATAACAGTTGGGGGAGGGGTTGATGGAATGTATACTGACAAGCTGAACTTGTAATGCGTGAAGCAGCAAAGTATGATATTCAACTGTTCATTCAGTTGCAATATGGAATTTCATACTTTTGAAACTAGTTTTTTCAGAATGAAGATTCCCCTCCTCCTTTTGCCTTAAACTTAATTATTTTGCACGAGCTCTTTCAGATATATTGGCTACATAGAGAGAATGACATTCTTTTGTTGATGTCGATGAAATACAGGATCATAAACTGTAAGGGAGAGAGAGAGAGAGAGAGAGAGAGAGAGAGAGAGAGAGAGAGAGAACAGATCAAGTATGTTTAAGTTCATGTATACTTCATGTGTAATAAATAGCAGTCCTGGCTCACAGTCACAGTAATGATCGAATAGCCCCAAGAGAATCTTCAACAGTGGGAACGATATCTGCATCTTGCAACGTAAGTACAACCTCGCTTTTACTTTTGAATGCAGGCAACTATAACAACTCCTGTGACGTACTACAGAGGTGAGAACATGTGTCGAAACGACAAATCTGCAGTAAGATATTCTGCCCGCGTAACTCAGTTGGGAGAGTGACTTACTCTGGAGTGAAGGGACAAACTCGTGTTTTCACATTGGCGCCCGATTGTGGAAAATGGATCTACCGGACGTTGTGTTCTTCGAAATATGTATGATGTTTGTTCCACACATTATTTGGAATTAATGAAAAACTCCTACTTCGCTTCAAACACAAAAAAAAAATAATAATAAATAAATAAAATAAGACGAAGAAGATGTGACGTGCAACACAGGTGAAAACATGTGTCAAGACGACAAATCTGCAGTGAGATATTCTGCCCGCGTAACTCAGTTGCGAGATCGACTTACTCTGGAGTGAGGGGACAAACTTGTGTGTTCACATTGGCGCCCGATTGTGGAAAATGGATCTACTGGACGTTGTGTTCTTCGAAAAATGTATGATGTTTGTTCCACACATTATTTGGAATTAATGAAAAACTCCTACTTCGCTTGAAACACAAAAAAAAAAAAAAAAAAAAAAAAAAAATAAGACGAAGAAGATGTGACGTGCAACACAGGTGAAAACATGTGTCAAGACGACAAATCTGCAGTGAGGTATTCTGCCCGCGTAACTCAGTTGCGAGAGCGACTTACTCTGGAGTGAGGGGACAAACTTGTGTGTTCACATTGGCGCCCGATTGTGGAAAATGGATCTACTGGACGTTGTGTTCTTCGAAAAATGTATGATGTTTGTTCCACACATTATTTGGAATTAATGAAAAACTCCTACTTCGCTTCAAAGACAAAAAAAAAAAAAAAAATAAGACGAAGAAGATGTGACGTGCAACACAGGTGAAAACATGTGTCAAGACGACAAATCTGCAGTGAGATATTCTGCCCGCGTAACTCAGTTGCGAGAGCGACTTACTCTGGAGTGAGGGGACAAACTTGTGTGTTCACATTGGCGCCCGATTGTGGAAAATGGATCTACTGGACGTTGTGTTCTTCGAAAAATGTATGATGTTTGTTCCACACATTATTTGGAATTAATGAAAAACTCCTACTTCGCTTCAAACACAAAAAAAAAAAAAAAAAAAAATAAGACGAAGAAGATGTGACGTGCAACACAGGTGAAAACATGTGTCAAGACGACAAATCTGCAGTGAGATATTCTGCCCGCGTAACTCAGTTGCGAGATCGACTTACTCTGGAGTGAGGGGACAAACTTGTGTGTTCACATTGGCGCCCGATTGTGGAAAATGGATCTACTGGACGTTGTGTTCTTCGAAAAATGTATGATGTTTGTTCCACACATTATTTGGAATTAATGAAAAACTCCTACTTCGCTTCAAACACAAAAAAAAAAAAAAATAATAATAAGACGAAGAAGATGTGACGTGCAACACAGGTGAAAACATGTGTCAAGACGACAAATCTGCAGTGAGGTATTCTGCCCGCGTAACTCAGTTGCGAGAGCGACTTACTCTGGAGTGAGGGGACAAACTTGTGTGTTCACATTGGCGCCCGATTGTGGAAAATGGATCTACTGGACGTTGTGTTCTTCGAAAAATGTATGATGTTTGTTCCACACATTATTTGGAATTAATGAAAAACTCCTACTTCGCTTCAAAGACAAAAAAAAAAAAAAAAAAAATAAGACGAAGAAGATGTGACGTGCAACACAGGTGAAAACATGTGTCAAGACGACAAATCTGCAGTGAGATATTCTGCCCGCGTAACTCAGTTGCGAGAGCGACTTACTCTGGAGTGAGGGGACAAACTTGTGTGTTCACATTGGCGCCCGATTGTGGAAAATGGATCTACTGGACGTTGTGTTCTTCGAAAAATGTATGATGTTTGTTCCACACATTATTTGGAATTAATGAAAAACTCCTACTTCGCTTCAAACACAAAAAAAAAAAAAAAAAAAAATAAGACGAAGAAGATGTGACGTGCAACACAGGTGAAAACATGTGTCAAGACGACAAATCTGCAGTGAGATATTCTGCCCGCGTAACTCAGTTGCGAGAGCGACTTACTCTGGAGTGAGGGGACAAACTTGTGTGTTCACATTGGCGCCCGATTGTGGAAAATGGATCTACTGGACGTTGTGTTCTTCGAAAAATGTGTGATGTTTGTTCCACACATTATTTGGAGTTAATGAAAAACTCCTACTTCGCTTCAAACACACACACAAAAAAAATAATAATAATAAGAGGAGCAAGATGTGACGTACAGCAGAGGTGAAAACATGTGTCAAGACGACAAATTTGCAGCGAAGCATTCTGTATGCGTAGCTCTGTCGGAAGATCGACTTACTCCGAAATGAGGAGATACGGATTCGATTGCCGTCGGCGACAAACTTGTGTTTCCCCACCCTTCACCATTTTGATGAAGGAAGCCGAACTTTATCTACTAATTGTTGGGGGCCAGCTATGGTGCCTCCGTGACAACAATCGCCAGGGTAGTGGGTTTATCGAGAGCTACTGTATCTAGCGTAATGACAGCATACAGTGTTCGTAGAAAAACATCGTCCGCGAAACACAAGAGTGGCCGGAAGACGACCCTGACTGATATACACAGTAGAGTATTAAAGAGGACTGTTACCCGTAATGAAAAGACGATGGCGCCGAAAATTAATTCGGAGTATAGTAATAAACTGAATGTCGTCTGTGCACGATATAAACCAGGGCTCACCGTAGAACCTCCTGTTACGTTTAATTAAAATACACTGATTATAAAAAAAACGTATAAGATCATTCGGGCAACCCTCATCGGGATCCATCATCAGATACATAAAAAACAGGTAGTATGGGCTGGATACAGACAATTTATAATTTCACATGTGACGCAATTTGCGGACTGCCATCTGGTATGTAAACGAAACAAATCGATTGCAATACAATAATGATTAAGTCAAGCAGCAACATATTAAATTGGACGGTCATGTGCACTGTAATCAGTAAACAAGTTAGTAAAACCATGCAATGCACTGATTATGATACGCTTTCCAACATGCCAGAAATTATTACTCAAGTTATGTGGATAATGGCTGTGGAATAAATCTCGCTCCTGTGTCCTGACCTTTGACCCCATTTCGATGATATTCATCAGAACCGGTTCAGTATACCTCCGGAACAACATGATAATGTTTTGTCACAATCCAAGCATTTTAGGTAAGTTATGATGCACAAGGGCAATGGAATGGATCACACTCCAGTGTCCTGACCTTTGACACCATTTCGCCCATTTGCAATAGGGTTCATCCCCAGTGGCTCCCTACCACATACTAAAATGTCACCGAAATCGAACCATTTTTACGCAAGTTATGACGCATAAGGGCAATGGAATAAATCCCGCTCTTATGCCCTGCCTCACCTTTGATCCCATTTCGCCCATTTTCAATAGGGTTCGTGCCCAGGTGGTTCCCTACCACATACTAAAATTTCATCGAAATCGCACCATATTTACGCATGTTATGACGCATAAAAGCAATGGAATGGATCCCGCTTTTATGTCCTGACCTTTAACCCTATTCCACCCATTTTCAATAGGGTTTGTGTCCAGGTGGTTCCCTACCACATACTAAAATTTCGTCGAAATCGAACCATTTTCACGTGAGTTATCGTGCGGACGGACGGACCAACGGACGGACAAAGCTGGAGCATATACGCTTCTTCAACCTAAGGTTGGAAAGCGTAACAAAAATGTCCACGGTCTAGGTACGACATATGGAACAGAGTCATTACAACACATATGCCCCCTCCATTCAATAAATAGACTTTCAGTAAATGTTAATTGAGGATTCTTACTTGGTGTGGTGAGGATCTCCGCTTCTGTCCAGATTGGTACATGGGTTCCAGAGTCAACTAATCGGGAGAGAGCGGTTGTTTTGGCACACACTCGGACATTGTACATGTGTTCCTTCACTCTGGTATTTAAAGATATTGAAGTGGAACCGATGTACTCTTGGTCAACCCCAGACGGGTCTGTCACTTTGAGTGGGATGCTATGTACACCAAATCTGTTGTGCTTATGCACTGAGCATTATATTGTGTACAGACGGCATTCATTTTATTAGTATAGTTACTTTGCACGAAAATTGCTTTTTTAATTAATTCGGAGTTCAATCTGCATTTCCAGACCCCATTATCAACGAAAACAGTGCGCAGGGAAGTGCATAAACAAGGTATTCACGGCAGAGTTTCTATTGCAAAACATCTGCTGAACTAGGTGAATGCACAACGGCGACGGCAATGGTGTCAGGACAACACAACGTGGGATGCCGATGTATGGAAGATCGTAATGTGGTCGGATGAATCCACATTCACATTATTTTCCACTCCAGGACGTGTTGACATGTTGAGAACACCGTCAGAAGAGTGCAACGCAGACTATCTGCTCCCAACAATGCAGCATGGTGGTGGTTCTATCATGCTCTGGGTGGTCTTATCGTTGTTTTCAGCAAGTCCCTTGATCACCTTGCAGGGATGGATGACTGGGAGGGCGTATGAAACCATTTTGGCTGACCAAGTCCATCGAATGGCTCAGGTATTGTTTCCTGCAGGTGATGTCACCTCTCAAGATGACAACGCCCCAATTTACAGAGCTCAGAATGTCCAGTTATGGATTGCGGAACATGAAAACGAACTTTCACACCTATGACGTGCCTGCCCCGCAGGAAGCACACAACATGAAGTCAGATAGCAGCAAGAGCGAACGTCTGCGTAGCTCAGTTGGTAGAGCGACTTCTTCCGGAATAAGTGGACTCGGGTTCGATTCCCGGCGCGGACCAAAAATGACGGAGAAATTTACTTCGTTATAATGGCGTCCGAACTTCCCGGATAACCCGGTCGTTAAAGATCTCGCAATGGTGTGTTGTTCTTTCCACACCGCGAGACAAGAAAAATAAGAGAATCCCTTCTTCAGCGCTTCGAAAAATAAATGTGTGTGATGTTGCATTCCACACACCAGATTTACTGGGAGTTCTCAAGTGTACGTTCTACAGCGGATGGCTGCCTGCAACGATTCATAGTCACGGCTGACCCGTGGGCCATGCACCCGGTCCTCTTTCGGGGGGGGAGGGGTGAGATATGAGCTGCCAGCCCCGCAGGACGCACACGACATAAAGGCAGATAGCAGCAAGAGCGAACGTCTGCGTAGCTCAGTTGGTAGAGCGACTTCTTCCGGAATAAGTGGACTCGGGTTCGATTCCCGGCGCGGACCAAAAATGACGGAGAAATTTACTTCGTTATAATGGCGCCCGAACTTCCCGGATAACCCGGTCGTTAAAGATCTCGCAATGGTGTGTTGTTCTTTCCACACCGCGAGACAAGAAAAATAAGAGAATCCCTTCTTCAGCGCTTCGAAAAATAAATGTGTGTGATGTTGCATTCCACACACCAGATTTACTGGGAGTTTTCAAGTGTACGTTCTACAGCGGATGGCTGCCTGCAACGATTCATAGTCACGGCTGACCCGTGGGCCATGCACCCGGTCCTCTTTCGGGGGGAGGGGTGAGATATGAGCTGCCAGCCCCGCAGGACGCACACGACATAAAGGCAGATAGCAGCAAGAGCGAACGTCTGCGTAGCTCAGTTGGTAGAGCGACTTCTTCCGGAATAAGTGGACTCGGGTTCGATTCCCGGCGCGGACCAAAAATGACGGAGAAATTTACTTCGTTATACACCTTCCTTGGCCTCCCTAATCATCAGACTTAAACTTCATCTAGCCACAGTGTTTTGTGTTAGAAAACAGAGAAGATCTGGTTATCCTCCTCCTGCCTTTTTCAAGGACCTGGAGCAGTTTTTCCATGAAGAAAGGTGTAACATCCCACTAACCACCGTCCGAGATTTGTATCTGTCCATTCCAAGGAGGATTCAGGCTGTTTTGAGCGCCAAAGATGGTTCCACACCCTATTAGGTACGTGTAACTTTCTTTTCCTAGGTGTTCACACTTTCCTGTCTAATCCTTGTACATTTAGCGTTCATATTTAGAAGTGTGTGACGTACCTGCCAGCAGGACGCACACGACATAAAGGCAGATAGGAATCAGAATAATCGTCTGCGTAGCTCAGTTGGTAGAGCGACTTGTTCCGGAATAAGCGGCCTCGGGTTCGAATCCCGGCGTAGACCAAAAATGACGGAGAAATTTACTTCGTTATAATGGCGCCCGAACTATCAGGATGACCCGACCGTTCAAAATCTCGCATTGGTGTGATGTTATTTCCACACCGCGAGACAGGAAAAATCAGAGAATTCCTTCTCCAGCGCTTCGAAAAATAAAAATGTGTGATGTTGCATTCCACACAGCAGATTGACTGGAAGTTCTCAAGTGCACGTTCTACAGTGGATGGCTGCCTGCAACGATTCATGGTCACGGCTGACCCGTGGGCCATGCCCCTGGCCCTCTTTGGGGGGGGAGATGTGACGTACCTGCCAGCAGGACGCACACGACATAAAGGCAGATAGGAATCAGAATAATCGTCTGCGTAGCTCAGTTGGTAGAGCGACTTGTTCCGGAATAAGCGGCCTCGGGTTCGAATCCCGGCGTAGACCGAAAATGACGGAGAAATTCTCTTCGTTATAAGTGTTCTGCGTAGCATTAATACCAGAGCGCTTAATTTACGTTTATTCGAATAGTAACCTTCTACATGAACCGTATTTATGAGGATTGAACGAATAAAGCTAAAGAACTGTAAGTAATTATTTTATTGGAAGTTATTTATGTGAGACCTGTTGCATCCTGAGTGAATCACTTAAGAACTGGCTGTACGTAGAGTTCTTTTTTATTGAAGGTTTAACGACCACCGTGAGCAACTCAATGAGCTCTGAGCAGTCACCCGTCCCTAATTTAGGGCCACTGACTCCAGGGAAGAGAGAGAGCTAGAGCCGTAAGACAAACACGACATCCATGCCTCACCGGGATTCGAACCCGGACCGATCTCGGGCGAATGATCAGAAGCCATCGCTTAGACCACTGCGCCACCCGGGCGGCATGTAGGGTTCAGTAAGGTATATATGCACGTGCAAACAGTAAAGAACGCTAAAGTCAATTCGTCGCTGAAAATTTAGAAGCTTACTGAAACCATCTTCTTCAAAACGCTCCTGTCTTTCTGTTCAAAAATGGCGACGTGCGGATCTGTCATTGTCATTTAGACTTTGCAATAACTACTATTTGTAGAAAGCTATTTTCAGCCACTTTTTCAAAATTTTCCAAACAGTCGGTTGACGGACTGTAACTCCCGACCCGCCATCGCTGTGGATTTCTTCGGCTGTGTTGATAAATGACACGAACGCGCGAGCTCCACTTGTTCATCAAATACAGGTGGTCCAGGGGCGTAGCAATTAAAAAATTGTGGGGCGCTCAAGTAATTTTACACCCAAACACAGAAAATAATTGCTAATTTAGGATAATCGATTAATAATTAAGCTCTAATTATAAATAATTTATTATTTAGAATAATTACATAAATTCATTAATAATTTAACAGTTTTTTTTGGGGCCGCGGGTGGCCTAGTGGGCAACGTTCGTGACGGCCACGGAAAGGAACTCTGGTTCGATCCCAGGCAGGTACGAACGCTCGATCCACTAAATATCCGCCGTGCGTCGGTTGGGCAAGTTAAGCCGTCGGACCCTGGGTACTGGAACCCCGGTAATAAATAAGGGCGCCTTCCTCCCCCTTTCTACCTCGCTTCCGTGTCACTTTCCTATCGGGCACTCTAGCCCAAATATCCTAGCTTCCTATTTCTAAGGGTTGTTTACGACCTGGGGTCAGACACTCCTTTCCTAAAATCCTCTACATATGATCTGATCTGAATAGTTTTATTGATGATTAAATACTGATTTAAGAAATCCACAGCCTTATGTAATGTGGAGGGCTCTATATTTATTAAATGTGGTAAATGTATAATAGAGATTATTTCTCTCTCAGAATTCAATTTCTCGGAGTTATTCATAAAGGCGCAATTTTAAAATTAGTTATTTTATGAAATAAATAATAGTGCAGAATATTAAAAATATAAAGTTTTGCTAGTACTTTAATAGAATTATACTTACATATCTTTGCATCATTGCACAAAATAACTGGGCTTTTCCGCCATTGCCTATGTGGATCCTGTATTTAATTCAACTTCTCGATGAGTGTTCAGCACTGCAAAACCAGAAAGTCGGGAATTAGACATTGTGTTTCGGAGATAAATTTTCTGGAGCTGTACTTTCCGGAGTGGCTGCTGAGTAGAAAATGTACCTTCCGGAGTGACTGTTGTGTAGAAAATGTACTTTCCGGACTGGCTGTTGAGTAGAAAATGTACCTTCCGGAGTGGCTGTTGTGTAGAAAATGTACTTTCCGGAGTGGCTGTTGTGTAGAAAATGTACTTTCCGGAGTGGCTGTTGAGTAGAAAATGTACCTTCCGGAGTGGCTGTTGTGTAGAAAATGTACTTTCCGGAGTGGCTGTTGAGCAGAAAATGTACCTTCCGGAGTGGCTGTTGAGTAGAAAATGTACCTTTCGGAGTGGCTGTTGAGTAGAAAATGTACCTTTCGGAGTGGCTGTTGAGCAAAAAATGTACCTTCCGGAGTGGCTGTTGTATAGAAAATTTACCTTCCGGAGTGGCAGTTGAGTAGAAAATGTACCTTCCGGAGTGGCTGTTGAGTAGAAAATGTAGCTTCCGGAGTGGCTGTTGAGTAGAAAATGTACCTTCCGGAGTGCCTGTTGGGTAGAAAATGTACCTTTCGGAGTGGCTGTTGAGCAAAAAATGTACCTTCCGGAGTGGCTGTTGGGTAGAAAATGTACCTTTCGGAGTGGCTGTTGAGCAAAAAATGTACCTTTCGGAGTGGCTGTTGTATAGAAAATGTACCTTCCGGAGTGGCAGTTGAGTAGAAAATGTACCTTCCGGAGTAGCTGTTGAGTAGAAAATTTACCTTCCGGAGTGGCTGTTGAGTAGAAAATGTACCTTCCGGAGTGGCTGTTGAGTAGAAAATGTACCTTCAGGAGTGGCTGTTGAGTAGAAAATGTGCTTTCCTGAGTGGTTGTTGAGACAAGAAGCGTTGATAGAATTTTTAGTGATTTCTTGATATTGGGGTAAAAAAAAACGAAAAAAAAATAAACAGTAGCTTTACAAATTTTGAAGATGAGAATCCGATTTTTGGCGTAAATGTGACAAGAATGGCAAGTCAGATAATATCCGAAAACTTGAAAATTTTCATCGTCCTGGAGCGAGACTGACTTAAATCTGTCCTGGAGCGGGACTGACTTAATACTCATATACATACTCATTTTGTAAAAAATATTTTTTATAAAAGACGATGAAAATTTTCAAGTTTTCGGATATTATCTGACTTGCCATCCTTGTCACATTTACGCCAAAAATCGGATTGTCATCTTCAAAATTTGTATTATATGGCGTAATCCCGTATTTCTTTCATGAGTAGCTTTACAGCTTTATAAGGAATCAATCGCAGTAATTGGTCTTTTCTCTTGCCTTATTGTTAATAAAGGCATCTTCCAGGAGTCTGAGCGACAGCGAGTGAACCCTGCTGGCACAGGGGCCGAATTCCCCAAAATCCAATGGGTGCTCGAGTTCGCAACGTGAATTCCAAACAGAACCGTCAATATTTACTAAATAAACGGGGGAGGAGTGAAGAGGTATAGCAGAACTTATACAATAGAAATTCACATTTTTTTTTTTTTTTTTTTGTGCTCGTGGAGTACCTTGAGAGAGATATTTCCTATCTGAGGTTGAGAGACCCGAACCCTCAGCGCTCAGCGCCTTTTGTCAGGTGAAAAAGAGAAATATTAGATGTTTGGGAACAGATTTCCCTGATAGAATAGTACGAAAGAAAAGTATGGAAATATTAGAGGAGAGGGAGTAGACGGTAACCCGTTAAGAAGTGAAGTTGTAAGCTGCCCTACATACTTACCTGTAACAACAAGCCATTTCAAGTGCTATTTCTCTCCGCAGAAAAATGCCCGGTACATCTGTGCCACAGAAGAGCACAGGGGGAAAGGAAGGAAAGGACACGGGAGAGGGGAACCTGGAAAAAAAAAATCATCACACACAGAACATCTTTCCCAGAGAAGAATCGTCTTTGAACTCCGGGTAAGACAAAACTGGCCATTTGCTCAGTGTTGCTCGCCAGCCAATGAGAGAAAAGAATTTTCCCCATTGGTTTACAGAATTTTTTCACTGGTTTACTTTTGTTGATTCTTGACAGGCATGTCAGATTAACCATAGCTGAGGTGGTGTGATCACAAAGTTACACCGATCGAGGTTTCAGATGCAACATTTTGCTCGGCTCTTAATAGGGCCCTTTTTGTTTTGTTTTGTTTTGTTTTGTTTTTTTAATTAAGGAAAAACAACAACAAATTTTAACATAAAAGGCAAGACCAACAATACCTTGTTTTTTTTTTTTTTTTTTTTAAGGGCAGAGATATTTAGTACAAAAAAGATAAATCTTTTATGCAACATTTTGCTCGGCCCTTAAGAAAGCCCTTTTTTTTTTTTTTTCTCTCATTTTAATTTAACTAGGTTTCTTCACATGGGTGAAGTATGTTTTCAAAACAGAGTACGGCTCTTAGAGGATCCCACCCCCTTTTTTTTTTTTTTTTTTATTTAACGAGATTAATTCACATGTGTGAAGTAAATTTGCAATCAGAGTAAGGCCCTTAAAAGAGCCTTTTTTTTTTTTTTTTATCAGAAATTCTTCATAGGTGAGAAATAACCTCTAAACCTAGTCCCAATTATTGTTATTTTTTTTGCTAGGGTAGCTGTGAATTGGGTTAAAAATTCTGTGAATTGGTTTACAGAATTTTTTTCACAGGTTTACTTTTGTTGCTTCTTGACAGGCATGTCAGAGTAACCATAGCTTGGGGTGGTGTGATCACAAAATTACACCGATCGAGGTTTAAGATACTCGTTTAGAGTATGCAACATTTTGTCGGCCCTTAAAAGAGCCTTTTTTTTTTTTTTTGTTTTGTTTTTTAATCAGAGAAAAACAGCAACAAATTTTAAAATAAAAGGCAAGACCAACAATACCTTGTGTTTTTTTTAGGGGCAGAGATATTTAGTACAAAAAAGATAAATCTTTTATGCAACATTTTGCTCGGCCCTTAAAAGAGCACTTTTTTTTTTTTTTTTTTCTCATTTTTAATTTAACTAGGTTTCGTCACATGGGTGAAGTATGTTTTCAAAACAGAGTACGGCTCTTAGAGGAGCCCACCCCTTCTGGAGTACCTTGAGTGTATTCTCAAAACTTTTATACCAGAGGATTTAAGGAGCCTTTTGTGCTCCCCACAGGTGCTATTTCGAACGCAGATATGAAAAAAAAATAACCTTTTCTTTCTTTAGGTGGCTATTTCTCCACTTAGTTTTACCGTTTTTCCTTTAAATCGCGTCCTAGCAGCGCAAGTACTCTACAAGTACATATTTCAAACAGACAAAGTCAATTATCCTTCGAATTATCAAGAATTTAAAAATTTTTAGAACTATCACCAAAGGAAAGAAAGATTGAAACAAAATATAAAATGTTTTTGTTTTCTCGGTGTTTGCGAAAATTGCTTGGTTTCCAGGAATTTTATGACTCACAGTTGAACGGTACCGGTAATTTATTGGATCTCAACATACTGACGTCGACTGAAGTACGATCAATATTAGTAATGTATTTTTGTGGCCTTAAAATCTTTCCATGTGCACTTACATTAATTTTTTTTATATGTGAAGCATATTTTTGCTTTGGTAACTATAAAAAAGTTGATGTAGTATCAGCTGCTGTACATATTCATATTGTTAAAAAAGGTGACATACTCACATTATTACAAAAGGTGACGTAAACTATCAGCTGTTGTACATACTCATATACATACTCATTTTGTAAAAAATATTTTTTATAAAAGTACTGAAAAGAAGAAAATGCAAGTGTAAGCTTTCAAAAAATTCGAAAATGCCCCGGTTATGTTTTTCTTTAAAGCCTATGGAGCTAAATGATGAATTAATGGGTGATCTGCTCCCACTGGTGAATATCAATGGGTGCCTGAGTCCCGGAGCACCCACGCAGTCGACGCCGGTGCCTGCGGATGTGTTGCACCAATGAAACGAATTCAAAGAGACTCGAAAAAATCCGCGACTTCGTTGGAAAGAAATGTGATTTAAGTCAGTTTTTCATTGGTTTTTCAGACCAATGAAAAACTGACAAGATTCAAAATTCGGCTTTAGAAGAGAAAAAGAAGTCACGTGATTCGTCATTCAAGAGAAAAAAGTGCCTTGATATACAATGAGGGGTATTTAGCTTCTTAAGCCACTCCTTTTCCTACGCCAATGAAGTGATCCACCTGGACTTTTAACTTTACACAAACATACTGTTGTTTCAAATATCTCTTGCCATTCATAGATGGATTGTCTGTTCGGCTGTGCTTCCTTTAAAGGTATTTTTAAACGCCATTGCACAACAGTAACAGAATCCGTCTTGCTTAATTCAAGCACACAAAATGCGTTCGGGACAGTATTTGGAGCCATCTTGCCTGACCAGTTACAATGCGGCGAAAACGTACTATCTCTTAACGACGCCATCGATATAAAAAAACTTTTACTACTGATTACAAAACGGTGCATCGTGAGTGTGAGTATCTTACATAGTGTTGTCTACGCTTTCCAACCGTAGGTTGAAGAAGCGTATATGCTCTAGCTTTTTCCGTCCGTCTGTCCGTCTTTCGGCACGTAAAAATGGTTCGATTTCGATGAAATTTCAGTATGTGGTAGGAGACCACCTGGGGACGAACCCTATTGAAAATGGGACAAATGGGGTTAAAAGTCACGACATAGGAGCAGGATACATTCCATTGCCCTTATGCCTTATAACTTGCGTAAATATCGTTCGATTTCAATGAAAATTTAGTTTATGGTAGGGACCATCTAGGGACGAACCCTTTTGAAAATGAATGAAGTGGAGTCAAAGATCAGTACATAGAAGCGGGATGCATTCCATTGCCCTTATGCGTCATAACGTGTGCAAAAATGGTTCGATTTCGATGAAAAATTTAGTATATGGTAGGGGACCACCTGGAGAGGAACCCTATTAAAAATGGAACAAATGGGCTCAAAGGTCAGGACATAGGATCGGGATCCATTCCATCGCCCTTATCCCATACTATTAGGTGGACGTCGAGTAATTTTGCATCCTATATTTCCAATGGAAAAACTTTTCTACACATTTCCTTCACAATTAGTGTGTTCCCAAGGATGGAAATTTGAACATCGATTAAAATAACTTCAATTTATAAATTGGAATACTTAACATTTTCTAAAACATAACCATAATTATATTAAAAAACAAAACCGTTTCCTTTGGTGGTGTTGAAACCAGAAAAAAGATGGCGCGATCTGTACTTTGATGACGTCAGTAGACAAATAAATGTTAGATTGCATAATTATGGTTACGTTTTAGAAAATATTAAGTATTCCAAGTTATAAAATGAAGCTATTTTAATCGATGTTCAAATTTTCATCCTTGGGAACGCATTAATAGTGAAGAAAATGTGTACAAAAGTTTTTCCATTGGAAGTATAGGAAGCAAAATTACTTGACGCCTTAAAGGAGCAATTCTTGTATCTATGAACATTTTATTTTGAAAACGGCTCTAAGGTTTTTTGATGAAAGTCGTTAACCTACCGTTTTCTGGTACTAGAAATCGACTTGACTTGATCTCGACTTTAGGAAACTTCGTTTAGTGGGTTAAATAACCACCCCGAATTACCACGTTTTCAGTGTTATGGCGTCGTTCCATTAATGTTACCCATGCTTAGAAATCTTACGACGTCACAAGCTTGCTATTGAGATGTTGGAGCGCGGTCACGCCATCTGTCTCATTACGTCACGCGTTGTGTGCGTATGCCCGTCCGCACGATAACTCGCGTAACAATCGTTCGATTTCGATGAAATTTTAGTATGTGGTAGGGAACCACCTGGGAAGGAACTCCATTGAAAGTGAACGAAATGGGGTCAAAGGTCAGGACATAAGAGCGGGATCCATTCCACTGCTCTTATGCGTTATAACTAACGTAAGAAAGGTTCGATTTCGATTAAATTTTAAAATGTGGTAGGGGACCACCTGGGGACAAACGCTATTGAAAATGGGCGAAATGGGGTTAATGGTCAGGACATAGGAGCGATCACTTCCATCGCCATTATGCGTCATAACTTACGTAAAAATGCTGCGATTTAGATGAAATGTTAGTATGTTGTAAGGGCCTGCCTGGGGACAAATCCTTTTGAAAATGGGCGAAATGGGGTCAAAGGTTAGGACACAGGAGCGGGATCTATTTCGTAGCCCTTATTCATCATAACGTACGTAAAAATGCTTCTATTACGACAAAACCTAATCATGTTATTTCGGAGGTATACTGAACCGGTTCTTTTGAATAACATCGAAATGGGATCAAAGGCCAGGGTACAGGAGCGAGATTTATTCCACAGCCATTATCTTCATAACTTGAGTAATAACTTGAGTAATGCTTTCTGGTATGTTGGTAAGCATATTATAATCAATGCATTGCATGATTTTGCTAACTTGTTGTTATAAAATGTTGAAATTACACTCACAGGCAATGCAATTTGCGCACCAACAAGAAAGCATCGGATTGAACTGAAATTTTATGGACGCAATGATACAGATGAATGATACACATGATGGCAAAAGCAGAGCTGCATGACAATTACAGGGGATCTGTGGAACGCAGTCCGGCCGTCTTCAATAGCGCGTCGCACCGCCTCGTGCGGCGACACATGCTGCAATACGGTCCGGCAATTAGGCGAACAGATGCCTGATGTTGTCATGCGGCAGACTGGCCCACACGTGTTGGACGGTGAGCTCCAAATCCCGGATAGTGCGGCACGGCGGCAGCTGGCGGTTCAACTAGTCCCACACATGATCGATAGGGGACATGTTCGGGGAGCGGGAAGGCCATGGAAGTGTCTGGACATGACGTAGACAGTCCTTAGCAACCCAAGCCGTGTGCGGGCGGGCATTATCCTGCTGGTATAGCACACCTGGAATCCCCGCCAGGAATAGGAGCACATTGGGCAGTAGGATCTCATCCACATACCTCTGGCCCATCAATGATCCACGAACCACTTCTAGAGCTGATCGGCCATCGTGGGCAACGTCTCCCCAGACCATAATGCCTGCAGTGGGGGAGGTGTGGCGCTCGGTAACGAGACTGGGAGTGTGCCGTTGCCCCGGGGACTTTCACTTCCGGACACGATGATCATCTGTCCCCAAAACGAAGCGGGACTCATCGCTAAACACCACACGTCGCCGGTCTTCGGCGTTCCACGTCGCTCTGGCCTGGCACCACTGCTGCACACAGAGCCGGCGATGTTTCCGTTTAGTGGCAGCACACGTAAGGGCGCTGGTAGAGCAAATTCGCTTCCGTGAGGCGTCGGGAAATGGTTCGTGGGCACACAAGAGCCACTACATCGGCCTGTATAGTGGACCGGGTTCCCGTGATATCTGTTCGTGCCTGGCACACGATTCGTAGCATCCGTACCAAATGTGGATCATTTGCATGCCAGCACGCACTCTAGCTATTTGCAAAGTTTCGCATGTTTTCTTCTTGGTGCGCAATTTTCCTTGTCTGTGAGTGTATTTCATTTGTAATAACCCTGTAATATGATGACGCATGAGAGTATATGCATTCGATACAGAATAATTCTTGTAAAAGGCTCAATAAATGTGTCCTGAATAGGTTTATGTAATGATAATGATGTACGCGCATCTGAATTTGCTGATGTTAAGAAGTTATACAGAAGGTATACAAAAAGATAGCGCCGGTAAAAAAGGCTAAGGAGTCTCGTAACACAGCTTGTTTTCCATATGGAATGCGTGACGTAGAGCGGAGGAAAGATATTGGACTGTTATCCTTCGTGAAGGAAAACTTCAAGATTTCTAAATGAAGATGCGGATAGAATCTTCTTATCGTGCTTTCCAAATTATTAAAGATGTAAAAAATTTTAAAAATGTGAATCAATGCCACTTTTCTCACTAATTAGTTTTTTAGCTTGGAAAATACATTTATTTTTCATTAAAAATACGTTTTCTTATGTTAACATGGAAAGGGTTTATTGTTATTTTTAAATGAGTTAATAAATATTTTAAAAATTTCTTAGTTTTAATTTCCAGTACGGTAAATATCGATAGATTAACAAAATTAACAAAATATACTTGGGGTTCTTAGCAATAAAGTGAAAAGTGGTCCTCATACCAAAAAACTTCAAATTAAAAAAAAATGAATGTTAACTAAGCAGCTCGTTAATCTTTGTGGAACATATGTTCTCACTTCTTGATTAACTAAGTTAATACTGTTGCAACAATTCTGTTGTATTTCCTAGTACTAAAACAGAAGAATGGGATGGGTTCATTGTTATTTTTAAATGAATTAATAAATATTTTAAAAAAATTTTTGTTTTAATTTCCAATACGGTAAATATCGATAGATATATACCCAATTAACAAAATATCCTCGGGGTTCTCAGCAATAATATTTGAAAGTGAAAAGTGGTCCTCGGACCAAAAAAATTCAGAACCTCTGAAATACAGGATTATTTCTGCTTTTAGAAGAAAGATCATTAGGAGAAATAACTAATTCGTGAACGTGAATTTGAATTTAATCTGGAAATGAAAAAAGCTTAGTTAAAAGACATTCTGACTTTGTACTGTTACGAATATTTGCTTTTTATAAAAAAACATCCTCTTTTCGGTTGCAATGTACACGTGTTTTTGATCTCCTCATTTTCATAAACACAATTGAATTTTTTCAGCACGTCGCATTCGTGTTCGGCATTTTCGAGGGACTAAGGAATTGCCACCGTTAGCTGATGAACGTTATTATGACTATAACTACCAGGTAAAATATAACTACCATTCTCTTTGGTTTCTGTTATTTTAAATCTGTTGTTCTTTGTAAAGTTCTTCTTTCATTTTTCGAAAGCCTCCACGTAAACTACGTCATTTTTTTATCTTTCCGATGTAATCGCCGATACCCGCCCCGGTGGCGCAGGCCTCTGATCATTCGTCCGTAAGGGGTCCGGGTTCGAATCCCGGTCAGGCATGGATGTTGTGTTTGTCTTACGGCACTGGCTCTCGCCCTTCCCTGGAACTAGTGACCCTAAATTAGGGACGGGCGACTGCTTGTAGCCCATTGAGTTGCTCACGGTGGGTTAGTCGTGTTTTTCTGTGCTCCTCAAGTTTTCGTCGGTGTGTGTTATTTTTCTTCGTTGTCAGTGTTCTATTTCGTGTGTGTGTTGTGTGTGAAGGTCCCGTGTTTCTTTTTATATGCCTGCCGAGCTGGTAAGTGCTTATTTTGATTAGTTATCCTTATTTTTCTGCCTTGGCCAAGCTGGCTAAGGGCTAAGCTTCTCCTCGCCATTGCAAATGGCGGCTTCCGGGGAGAATGACGTCCTAACCCTTGCTACCGGAAATGATGATCTCCCGATAACAGCTTCTCTAAATACTACTACCAATGACGTGTCTATCTCGATAAACCACTCCTCCTTGCAGCCTTCTGTTGCTGCCTTACCATCGGATATCGCCTCTTCTTCCAAGTCTCCCAGCGGTGATACGATGTCCTCTCTGAAAGCTAATGATGACGCCATGGATGTTTCTCACTCCATGCCGGAATCATCTCCAAAGCAACGTACATCTACCCTCTCATATGCTGACGTAACCGCACCTAAGTCGGGACCTTCCCAGTCTTCTTTTTCTCCTGGACAATATGTGATGACGCATAATGCCGAAGTCATTGAGGTTGTCCTTAAAGAAGATACCCCTTCTGGGCTGAAATTCCTTCAAACTATGGAGAATGGTGTTGTGTTTCCGAGCCTGAGAAATACAAAACTCACTGCATATACTGCTGCTCTTCGAGAGATTGTTCCTGCATCAGCCATAACTCATGTGGGCAGGAAGCCTTACAAAGTAGTTGTTTACTTCTCTACTCCTGCCCATTCCCTACATGTACTGACCAAGGGCATCTCAATTGGTGATCGTCACATCCATGCCGAACCTGTTTCACAGAGTTCCGTTGTTGTAAGTTTCTCACCAGTTCCACCTGAAGTTTCAGATGATCTCTTGATTGCCGCTCTTCTTCCTTATGGCCGGATCATTGGAGGTGTAACTACCTACTCTTCGTTTCCAGAGGTGCCAGAAGACAGATACCTACTCGGGTTTCGCCGCAATGGTCGTGTGGTCTTCCCTTCAGAGGAGCACATGCTGCGTATTCCACCCAATTTACGTGTACGCTGCTACACGCACATTAGAGAGATATTCATCACAGTAGGCTCCGTCTGTCCGAATTGTAAAGGCACGGGACATCCCCGCGCTCTATGCCCTCATAATGCGAACACTCTTTCCAAGTCAACAGCACGACCTTCTTCCTCTTTGTCACGTCAATCGGCTTCCTCTTCTGGTGCTAAAGACCAGCAACAGCAGACTTCCTCAAAAAGTAGTGATGCAGCAGTTGGTCAACCGACGTCTACAAAAAGTAGTGAGACAACCGTTGGTCGACCAACGTCTACCAGAAGTAGTGAGACAGCCGTTGGTCAACCGACGTCTACCATAAGTAGTGAGATAGCCGTTGGTGGGCCGACGTCTACCAGATGTAGTGAGACAGCCGTTGGTCGGCCAACATCTACCAGAAGTAGTGAGACAGCCGTTGGTCAACCGACGTCTATGGGTAAACCCTCGACCTCGGGTGATGCATTGGCGCCCCCATCATCTCTTCAGTCGAAAGAGGCATCAATTGTTAATCCCAAGTCTCCTATAGAGATGGTTGATGACGATTCTGGTCATACTGCTACACCGACCGTTGAGGTTGTTTCTTTAGCTCCTTTTAAATTGCCGGAAGTTCCAATTCCGGTTACAGCACGAAGTCGTGGACGGGCAAAGCGACGTAGAACTTCACGCGCCCAGAATAAGAAGTTTAGAATGACAACCACCCTTAGGGCAGGACGTGATCCTTCTAGTAGTCAGATGCTCACGTCTGAAGGCTCTATGGAATCTGATACAGATGATGGAACAATTATTCCGATCTCCTGTGAAAACTTTTTACATATTCTAGAGGCATCCTCTCTTCCACAGACACCTGTGTCTGGAGAGAAGGTGTATGCGTTCCTAATAAGTCCCCGTAGAGACAAGCTGTCTCGCAATTTTTTGGAAGGTTACTCCCACTGTCTGTCTGACACCATGAATCAAATGTTGGCGATACATTCTCATTTACGCACCGTTCCGGGCAGAGATCTGGGTGGTCCCTACTGGGCAAAGAAGTTCCGTAGCCGTCTGGCCAAGTTACAGAACGCAGCCGACAACATCCTCCAACCATCATCAGACTATTCTGTTCAAGACAGTCTCACTGAATAGTAGGGGTATGTGTACCCCTTTGGCCAATGCTTTAGCATATGAAGACGTCCACCACCTCAAAGCAGATCTCCTACTTTTGCAAGAGACAAATTGTCTCTCCACTTCATCCTTCCATCGCTGGAGGAGATGGGACTATCAATTTCATCACGCATATAGGCTCTCTCTTCGTGGAGGTTTAGCGATTGGTGTACATAATAGATTTCGTCAAGCACTCTCCTCTGTTAAAGTTCATAACCTGTGCCGAGATTTATTGCAGCGACTCACTTTCGTCCTAGATGGACAACGATATTTAGTTTTCAACATATATATTCCATGTTCATCTACACATCTAACGTTGTTATTTTCGTCGCTCCGCACTGCACTTCAGTCAGCATTACCATCAGATCATGTGCTCATTGGAGGAGACTTTAACTGTACACTTCAACCAGAGCTCGATCGCGCTCCTTCGAGGATTGAACATCGTTCACGTCTTGTGGAGCAATTGCGATCATTAGTGTCTGATTTTGATTTACATGACGTGTTCCGACGATTGCATCCGACATCCATTTCACATTCCTGGAGAGCTGCATCTGCATCCTCCTCTCTTTCTGCCAGGCTGGATCGATTTTACGCTTCTGCTCCGTTATTGCCCATTACAACGGATTGTATGCACTCTCTTACAGCTTCATCGGATCATTGTGCCATCACTATCTCCTGTAACTCTTCATCTCGTCTGCATGTTAGGTCTCGGTCATGGACACTAGACACTTCTCTCCTAGCTGATGAGAATATTCGCACCGAGATCAGAGATCTTCTTGATCATATGCGAGAGGGCCTGTCCACTGCACCTTGTGCCATCAATTACTGGCTCGAGGTAAAATCTTACCTAATTTATCTTCTTAGACGTCATTCCTTCTCCGAAGGCACGAAGCGCTCCATGGAAGAGCAAAATCTCCGAAACATCCTGTTACAGCTTGGTGCGAGTCATCCCATGTATACAGCTTACCAAGCGGATCTTAGAGCACTTCTTGAGCCTCGTGCACGTCAGGTAATTCTTCGTCTCCGTCTACAACATCTATCACCAGAGGACTGCTCCTTTGAGTTTCTATCCGCGTTAGAAGAAAAACGCCTCTCGTCGCATCAGCTTCGACTACTTCGGCGGCCTGATTGTGAAATCATCTCTGATCCGGATGCAGTTTGCTCTCAGGTTCGTCGGTATTTTACTATCAAATACAGTGAAACTCCTCAGCCTTCTGTTTCTGCTTCTGCTACTTTACTCTCTGCTCTTCCCCAAGTTCCTTCCAATCTCTCTGATTCCCTTTTACAACCTATTTCGCAGACTGAACTTCGGACCATTCTAGTCTCTCTAAATTCCCGGGCTGTCCCAGGTCCAGATGGCCTTCCGCTCCTTTTCTACCGTACTTTTCTCCCTTCGTTGCTTCCATTTCTTCTCGCCGCTTTCAATGCTGCTCTTTCTTCCTCTTTTCTTCCGAGGGGTTTCACAGAGGCTCATATGGTGTTATTTCCCAAGAAAGGCGATCTGCTTGACTTGGGAAACTGGCGTCCTATCTCGCTACTAAACATTGACTATAAACTCTTCACTAAACTCCTTTCCAGTCGACTCAACCAAGTTCTTCCATTTCTTCTTTCTCCCGACCAGACCTACACGGTTCCTGGTCGGTCCATCACTTCTAATCTCAATCTCCTTCGAGATCTCCTACATCTGGCTCGTACTAACTCTGAACCACTTGCCCTCTTTAATCTTGACCAAAGAGCAGCTTTCGACAATATCTCACATTCGTATCTTTCTGCTGTTCTTATTGCTTTCGGCTTTCCTTTTGCTTTTGTTACCTCTATTCTTGCCCTTTATCAGGACGCTGCTTTCCATGTCAAGACGGCCGCCTTCTTGACTGCACCTATTCCTTTTCGGCGAGGCATTCGGCAGGGTTGCCCACTTTCTGGGCAGCTCTTTGCCATTGCTTTTGAGCTGTTTCTTTGGTCTGTCCATCGAGCCTTTATAGATGCACTGCCACCGCCTACTGCAAGTACTAGGCACTTTTCTGTGACATACTCTGCTTATGCCGATGACGCGACCTTTTGTGTAAGGACAGACGCTCAATTCGACATCTTGCTCCAGATTTACGATCAATATTCTTCATGTTCAGCGGCATCACTTAATACATCCAAGAGTGCAGGCCTATGGAGCGGAGCGTGGGCCTCTAGGACTGACACCCCGTGGGGCGCCTCATGGACTGCTTCATCCCAAAAATTCCTTGGGGTCCATCTCGGAGTCCGTCTTTCTGCTCAAAATGAAACATGGAATGCTCTCAGAACACGCCTTACTCGAACTGCTGCATTCTGGCGAGGTTCCCAGTTTTGTACTTCTTACTTCTCAAGAGCTAGAATAGCTCAGACTTATATTCTTTCACCATGTCTATATGCATGGTCAGCAGAACGTATGCCCATTTATCACCTCAATGAAATCACTCGAATCATCTCAACGATAATATGGAACAGGTACCATTGGATCCAGGTCTCCACTCTCTGTCGTCGAGTCACTGATGGAGGTATTTCACTGCTGGAAGTTCGCACCTACTATAAAGCACATAAAGTGGTTTCCTTCCTGCGGCTACTAAGTGCACCAGAGTCGCCAGTTACGCTCGTTAGAGATGTCATGATATCGCCTAGGAATCCCCGAATCACTTTCATCACGTATCTTCTAATGGATCAATCTCCTTTTTTTTCATTCTAAACTTTCCCCTTTCTACAAAGAGGTCCTTTCCTTTCTCCGTTCTCTACCCCTCTTCCGTGCTCCACCGGCTTCCACCACTGAACTATTAGCTGAGTCCCTGTTCTTTTCTTCCATCCTTCATCCCCCTAATGCTCCCTACTTTACTGACCTTTCCTGGCTCCCCGCCGGAATAGTATCTGTTCAGGATCTAATTTCTCCAGATCTTTCTTGGAAACCCTTCTCTGATCTGTCCCCCCACATCTCCCCTACCTCTTCCTCTCTTTCGCTGTATGATTCCTTCCGTTCTTCAATCATTACCCTCTTCCCTAACCTTGCCTCTCAAGCTGGGTTAACTCTTGTTCCCTCTGCCTCTCTTCTTCTTCCCTTTTTCCTTTCCGTTCGGGGCTCATCGCTTCCTCTCTCCAGTTTTTCTGTCTCGTCTCTTTACCGTTGTCTCATTGATCCACAGTATGCTACACCATTGATGATTCCAGATGTTCCGAATGTCGCCCTTTCACAAGTGTGGTCCATGTCTAATTCGCCACTATCTATTCCAGCAGAAAGAAACATCCAATGGTTGTTTCTTCATCGGCGGTTACCAGTTCCTACCAAATTATTCAGGATGACGCTTGTTGATTCGCCTAACTGCATGTTTTGCTCTACGATTGCGGATGTAGATCATGTGTATCAACATTGCACAGTGCTTCTTCCCTTGCTACATCTGACCTTCACTACTGCACAGTGCCTTAGTACTAATGATCTCTCCTTCTCAGCCTATAGCACGCTACTCAGTTCAAGTACTCCGCCTATTCCTATATCAGAGTCATGTGCTTATGTATTCATATTAGCAAAACATGTGATTTTTTGCTACTATCAACAGCTACGTTCTACCCCTATACAGCCTACCATCTTTCAGGCGGGAGCTGCGATGTGCAGTCAGTTCCGGAACAGAATGATTTCACGCTTGAGACTTGCTTTCACTGTTGCTAAGGCTGCGAATCGAATCCCACACTTTATGTCAGTGTGGTCACCTTTTCGTCAATGGTTTTCTGGTCCATCAGAAGACCTTAGACTTTTGTTCTGACGTCTGTGAAATTGTTTGGACTAATTGAAGTATAGTTTTGTGATTATCGTGTTCTTAGGTGCCCTTGTCATAATCGCTTCTTAATGTTACTGCACGTTTGCATGTTTCTCACCAACAAGGTCCTGTAGGTGAGTTTCTTGTTATACCACAGGCACTTAAAATAAGTTTAAAGTTTTTTTTTTTTTTTTTTTTCGGCACTTTCCTTATGTCTGCCGGGCTTTATAATATATGGTTTTTGCTCACGGTGCTAAGCAACTGTTTGATAGTGTTTAAATTGTCTTATTGATTTTGCACAGTGTATTTTCTGATCATGTTACATGTACATAAAGGGATATGATCAGTCGATTACACCATGTTCTGCAAGGTTTAGCACTTTTGTAGTGCAGGGGTAATTGTTCATCATTCGGTTATTTGTACTGTACCTGAAGTATAGTTGCTATGCCAAAAGCTCAGCTTTGTATATACTAATGTACTTTCCTAATTGCACTGTAAAATTTATGTTTGGCACATTTCGCATGTTGGGTCACGATTACATGTCTTAAGTTTTATGCTCATGGTGCGGAGCAAATGCTTTGATAGTATTTCAATTATATGTTAATGTTACACAGTGTGATTTTTCTCATGTCACATGTGCCTAATAGGAAATAATCAGTCTATTAGATAATGTTCTGCGCTGTATTGCATATTTGCTGTACAAAGAGTCAGTTTCATATTTTCATTATTTGTACTGTACTCGAAGTATAAATTTTCTGTAAAACGCAAGTTCTGTTTGTACTAATATACTTTACTCTTTGCACTGTGAAATTTCCAGTTGTACCATGGAATTGTAATTCCTTATTAGTGTCTTCCCTATGCCGTTGCATCTTGTGTACATATGTTGTTGTTCATTACAAGTTAATCTATAGCACTGTGATTGAGGCACTTGTGTAAGCCTAAGTAATAGTTCTTTTTGTAATTTGACAGCGTTTCACAAGAGAGATATTGCATTCAATTTGTATAGAGTTCACACCATCATTGTGGATAGATCATTTATTCGCTTATCTTTCAGATACTGAAAAGTATAAACCTTCTGCTCTTTTCTTCTCTTTTCTTCTTTTTTTCAAGATTGCTCAAAATATACATGTTTGTTTTTGCACTGTAAAATTTATAGTTATACCTTGTACTGGTGTTCACCTATTAGAGATGGCACTCTGCTGATGCACATTGCGAACATATGTTGTACATAGAGTAAGTCAACCCATCAGTCCAGTATTGTCAGTGTTATGAATTTGCTTACATTGTATATAGTGCATCCACATAATGTAAATATCTCATTGTCATTGTAAATAGGTCATCCACTTGTTTATCTTTTGGTAACTGTTAAGCACAGGCCATCTGTATCTTCCTGTCCATGTTTGTTCCAAATAAAATATTGTTGAAGCTCACGGTGGTCGTTAAACCTCAAAAAAAAAAAAAAAAAAAATCGCCGATACTAATTGCGTTGCGCGTTGATTACATTGTCCAGTTTAACTTTCGTCAACAGTAATTTACGTGGTTAGCTAAGCAGCTCGCTAATCTCCGTAAAACATGTATTCTCACTTCTTGATTAACTAAGCTGTTACAAAAATCCTGTTTTATTTCCGAGTACAAAACAGAAGTTCGAAAAGCCATTTTAAGTGCCTTGCCGACATTTTTATAAACAACTAGCAGGGTTACCCGGTATTTCCCTGGTAAATATTAGTGGAATCACCAAGTTCAGCGGGTGAAATTTTATGAATGAAAAATACACTATCTACCAACAAGTAATTGGACACCCCTGCAATCGACGATATCTGCGGTCCTGATACATGTCACGTCTGCCGCCGTTAAATATCGTGTGGGAAACAACAACGCAACCAGTCGCATGCAATATACCACGCAGTTCGGTGCTCTCTGATTTCGAGAAAGGTGTAATCGTCGGGTATCACAGAAATGGCCGATCCATACGTGACATATCCAGCAAATTGAAGTACCCAAAATCGACAGTGACCTACGTGATTGGCAAGTGGAAGATGAGAGGTGACTATCGGAATGTGCCCCTACCCGGCAGACCCACAAAACTGGGAGTTAGAGACTGACGGGTGCTGGCCAGAGACATTCGGAAGAACCGCACCAAATCGACAAGCCACATCCGCGAGGAGTTTCAACAGACATCCGGGAGTGTTCTTTCGATGAATACCATCCGTAAGAAAGCTCCATTACGCTGATGCAGTGCTTACTTTAAGTCTGCGTGTCCGTGTTGTGCTGCTATATACACTGGCGGAAAGTGAAAAAGAACACCAAGAAGGAATTGGCGAACGATCATGAAATTTACAGATGTTAATGGGGTCGAGTTTACGTAGGTATGGTGTTAATTTCCGGACCAACCGGTGAGCGCATAAGCCACAGCACGGCATAATATGCAAATTATCGTCGGTGGTATTTAAGGAGTACGGCGAAGTGAATGAAATCAGTCGTCGGCGTACGGACACGTGCGAAGACCCTGAAGGAGCTGCAATGCCTGGACATGGAAGACGTGTACGATTTCAGCAGTTATCGGACTTTGAGAGAGGTCGTCTAGTCGGACTCCGCGAGGCCGGGTGGTCGTATCGTAGTATTGCGGAGCGAATTGGATGGGAAGTATCGGTGGTGATACGATGATTGGTCCGAGGAACATTCCCACACGAGAAGACGTGGAACCGGGAGTCACAGACGGACTGATGAGCGGACCGATCGACGCATAAGAAGAGCGGCGTCGTCAAGCAGAACATCCACTGCAACGCAAATCCGAGCTGCCGTTGCACCTGAGGTGACTGGGCGAACAATCCGCAACCGTCTACTGGATGCAGGACTACGTGCACGTGTGCCTCTGGCATGTGTACCTCTGACTCCAGCCCACCGTCAGGAACGGCTGCAGTGGTGTCGCCAACGTCTGTACTGGAGAACGCAACGGCGATCTGTCGTGTTCAGCGATGAAAGCAGATTCTGCTTGGGAGCCTCCGATGGCCGTATGCGTGTTCGCAGATGCCCAGGTCAGCGTCTCCACCCATCTTGCATCCGTCAGCGACACACAGGGCCTACACCTGGTCTCTTGGTGTGGGGAGCGATCAGCTATCACTCCCGTACACAACTAGTGTTTGTACCGGGTACGTTAAACAGCACCTCCTACATCAACAACATCATTCAGCCCGTTGTTGTGCCATTTGTAAGGTCGGTCCATCGTGGTGTTTTCCAGTCAGATAACGCACGCCCACACACGGAACGTGCAACGCAACATGCACTTCAGGGTGTGAGACAACTTCAATGGTGTGCACGTTCACCGGATTTGTCCCCCATTGAGCACGTGTGGGATTTTATGGAACAACGACTTATCCGGTCTCCACGGCCAGCCACGACCATCCCCGATTTACGCGTCCAGGTTGTGGATGCTTGGAACTCAATACCCCAAACGTGCATCCAACATCTGTACGACAGACTCCATGCCAGAATTGCACAGTGTGACGCAGTTCATGGCGGTTCAACCTCGTACTAACCATGTTACACGGAAATGTTATTTTTCAGTTTACCAGCAAATACAGCTGTATTTTGCCATAATGTTTTGATCACGTTATCCTCTGTATTCCGTTATTATGCTGTATAAATTTCATTGGTATCAGACGTCTCCTGCTTGGTGTTCTTTTTTCACTTTCCCGCAGAGTATTTAGTGTTGGAGTTTATTTAATCAAGTTTTCTGCTTACAATCCTACACCGATGACGCATTATATTATGACTACTCCCAGCGTAGAGAAATGAGCGCACCTGGAGACCGAACGGTGGCGCCGATGAAATTCACAGAGCAGTATTTATACAACTCGAGGACCGGCTTTCGGTTAGTTGCTCGGAGTCAGACTGAGAAAAGCTGCCCATTTATCGGAGTTTCATAGAGGACAAATTGGAATGGCACGGCGCCACAGAACTACGATCTCGGAAACGGCGCAGCCTGTGAGTTGTTCACATGCCGCTGTAGTGAATACCTGTCAAATGTGGTGCACAGATGGTCAAACGACGAACCTTTGTCCAGCGTGTGTCGTCCGCAGCTCATTGATGCAAAGTGGAGCGGAGACTGTCGCGCATTGTTCACAACGACCGCAGGGGCCACAGTGCGACAAATCGCCTGCAGTTACAACAGTGGTGACCAGGGAAATGTGTCACATCGCAGCCTTCTGCGAATGTGCCTGCGCAGCCAAAGACCCAGTGGGTCCCCAGGCTCACTGCACGTCTTCGCCAACAACGCATGAAATGGGCCCAAGATCATCGAGATTGGACCGTGGATGATTGGAAGTAAGTAGCCTACTCTGACGAATCGAGATTCCTGGTGCATCACGTAGACGACCGAGCGTGAATAAGCCGATTACCAACGGAAGATATGGCAGCTGCATTACCTTTTGCGCGGAAACAGGCCGGTCGTCGGTGTTATGCTATGGGCGATGTTTTCTTGGGACACTTTAGACCCCATTAGCTGGAAGTAAGTGGCCTATTCTGACGAATCAAGATTGCTGGTGCATCACGTAGACGGCCGAGCGTGAATAAGCCGATTACCAACGGAAGATATGGCACCTGGATGAAATTTTGCGCGGAAACAGGTCGGTCGTCTGTGTTACGCTATGGCCGATGTTTTCTTGGGACACTTTAGGCCCCATTATCTCAATAGCAGAAATCCCTGACAGCTGTGAGGTATCTGAACATCATTGCGGACCAAGTTCCCCCATTCATGGCAACTGTGTTCCCTGCTGATGATGGCCACTACCAACAGGATAATGCGCCTTGCCACCCTACCAGAATCGGGAAGGAGTGGTTAGAGAAATATGCTGGTGATTTTCTGTTAATGCCGTGGCCACCAAATTCACCTGATATGAACCCAATCGAACATTTGTAGCTCGACTTGGAAAAGCTAGTTCGCGCTAAATTACCACCACGCCGAAATGTACTTGAACTGAATGACTTGCTGTTGACATTATGATATCTGATACCCCAGGATACCTATCGCTACCCTCATCCAATCAATGTCTCTCCGAGTGGCACCGTTTTGCGGGCTAAAGAGGATCCTATACAGCTTATTAGGTAGGTGGTCATAATGTAATGGCACATCGGTGTATGTTAATCAGCTTTATGGTACTCGTGATGTTACGAATTCGTTTTCCACGAGTGTTGGAATGTCCCAGTGAAGTGCTTATGAGATATTGATGGAATAAAAGGAATAGCTGTAAGTAACTATTTCTTGAACTTTATTTGAGTGACTTCTGATTCGCTTAAAAATGAATTTATTAAGAACTGGTTTATGTTACGTTCGGATGGTTCTGCATACATGAAAACTTTTCTAACCTTAATAGCACGCTACTGATGAACACTAAATTCTAAAAGTAGCGAGAGTATTTCTGAACTTAGTTTATATACTGTTTGAAAAAATACAACTTCCGTATTTCCAAACTTTAAGGTGGTTCCACCTAAAATCGCTGCTTTATATTTCCAATGGTATAACTTCTTTACATATTTTCTTCGCAATTAGTGTATTCCCAAGGGTGAAAATTTGCACATCGATAAAACTAACTTTAAGTTATAGCATGGGATACTTAATACTTGCTAAAATATAACCATACTTAAGCAATCCAACATTTGTTTGTCTACTGACGTCCTCAACGTACAGGTGGCGCCATCTATTAGCAGGTTTGAACATTACGGAAAGAAAAATAATTGATTTTAATGTTTAAGCAAGTATTAAGTACTCCATGCTATAACTTAAAGTTAGTTTTATCGATGTGCAAATTTTCATCCTTGGGAATACCTTAATTGCGAAGAAAGTATATGTGAAGAAGTTTTACCATTGGAAACTTAAGGCAGAGATTTTAGGTAGAACCACCTTAAGCACCTGCTTTAACTCCACATGATCTTGTAACTATTCTGAATCAAATAACAAATGAACAACTGGCAAAATTTCATACTTTTTTTCCTTTTCAGGTGATAGCTATTATTGCTGTAGGAGTGTCTTTTTGAAAACTGTGTATTGCTAAATGTCAATTAGAGTTGCCTTATACTTATCTGAGTGTTTTAAAAAATAAATATCTGAAGAATTCACTCATTGAAAATTATTATTTTTTTATCTTTTCACAGAGTTACAAGTACCTTGGAAAAGAAGTTAACTTTTTACCGGTAAATTTGTTTTATCTCTTTTACGATGTTCATTTCTATTCAATACAATGTTCATTAGCTGTCTGTAATTCTGAAAATGTGTCCATTAATATTGCCACAGCAGACTGCACGTACAATAATACTGAGTGCAGAAACTGCAAGACAACGAAAATGAAAATGTTAGCTGCAGAAAGATGTTAATGTGCGAATCCATGAAATCGGAATATATGAAGAAACGATGCCAAGAAGCGCAAGTAGTTTTTCAGAAAGAACAAATAGCCACTACGAGGTGTGATAAAAGAGTATCCAGACAGGTTGCATAAGTTCGGAATCGCGCGACACAGCAGAAAGCCGGTTGGCCATAGAACCCACAACCTACTACGCATGTGCCGTTAGTCACGTCTCTCCTGCTAGTCCGGTTTCTAGCACATCTTTTGTAAAAAAAAAAAAAAAAGATCGTGCTTATGTTATGGATTTCTTCGTCCGTCTATGGACACCATATCTCTACAACTACACTGCTGGCCACCCGAAATGAAACACCAAGAAAGACACGAGATATCAAAGACAGATTTACTGGACACATAACAACAGATACAAAGATGAAACGATTGAGCTTACAGGCCCGGGCGACTTGCGGAACACGCACACATCAATAGTTCGTGTGGCCCCCATGGCTGGAAATAACGGCCGCTACACGCCCCGGCATCGAACGAAAGAGGCTTTGGATGTGGGCTTGGGGTATGTCGGTCCAGGCTGCTTCCATACGTTGCCACAGTTCATCAGGCGTACCCGCGGGTGGTGCTTGCCGGGCCACTCGGTTGCCGATCAGCGACCAGACGTGTTCGATGGGCGACATATCGGGAGAACAGGCGGGCCACGGCAGCAATGACGCCTGGTGGGCAGTGAAGAATTGTTGCACGATGCGTGCCACCTGCGGACTCGCATTGTCCTGTTGAAAATGTGGCCGCTGGTAGGTCCTGCAAGTAAGGGAGGACTACAGGCTCCAAAACGTCGGAGATGTGGAGGTGGTTATTGAGTGTAACGGCGATGCATACCAGAGGGGTGCGGGTGTCATATCCAATTGCGCCCCAAACCATAACGCCAGGCGACGGACCAGTATGGCGATCCATAATGCAGGCATCATACAGTCTCTCGCCGCGGTGCCGCCACACGTCGATACGACCATCGTGGTGTTGCAGGCAGAAGCGGGATTCCTCGGAGAAGACAATGTCGTGCCATTCCGTAGTACAGGTGCGGCGTTCAACGGCTCACTGCCGCCGCATTCGTCGGTGGTGTAACTTCAATGGTAATCGAAGCAATGGGCGCCGTGCGACAAGTCCCCGCTCCTGCAGACGACGTCGAACGGTACGTGCTGACACAGGTTGTTGCGCAACACACCCTAATTCCTGCGCTAACGTTCGTGATGTGGCGGGGCGAGCCGTCAATTCCCGCCGCACAACATGCCGATCCTATAGTTCGGTGGTGTGCCGTGGCTGCGGCAATCGCTCACGTCGGTCTGTCCGTCCCACCTGCACCCACAGAATCCATAATCACCTCAATGTCGCAGGATGTCGTCCCACACGGGCACTGATGTCTCGGTACGATAAACCGCTGTCGCGATAAGCCAATATTCGTCCTCTGTCGAACTCCGAAACGTGCTGAAATGACTGCGGTATTCTGTGACGAGGCACCAGGAAGCTTCCCACGCACAGGTCCGACAGCACAACAACGCCTTCTGTGCACGCTTCTTATAGTGCTTCTTGGTGGCGTGCCGGGTGCATATGATTTGCATATGCCCTGCAATGCTAATAATCGTTTGCATGTCCTCGCGGGCGACGCATGCTGCGAATTTCAGGCCAATCGGATGCTTCCTTCTTGGTGTTGTATTTTATGTGGCCAGCAGTGTATTAGTCCGATTTAAAAAATTCTTTTTGCATTGGGAAGTTTGAAATATACAAATGGTGATCCTTTGTTTCCTTTTTTTGTTCTTGTTACCATATACAATTTCGCCTCCAGAGGCCGTAAATGTAGATATATCGAATTCAAAATACATTTTACTCCATATATTTGCTTCTAAACATCTGATTGAAAAAAATATTTTACCTTTCGATTCCATTTATGTCGAAGAGTATTTTAACCCTTTAAGCGGCCGATGCATCTGGACCAAATTCTGCCAACATTTTTCTTCCCAAACCTATATGTTCTCATAGAGGTCTGGATTTGCAAAACGATTCCTTTCACCTTTTCATCTGAGAAGTACCAACCACAAACCTGCCTCTGGTAGGAAATTCTCTCTCTCTCTCTCTCTGTCTTCTCCGTCTTTTTTCTCACTGTCTCTTAATCTCTCCGTCTCTTTCTTTCTCTTTATCTCTCTGTTTCTCTTTCTCTCTTTGTCTCTCACTCTATATCTCTCTGACTCTATCACTCTATTGTCTCTCACTCTGTGTCTCTGTCTGTCTGTCTCCCTCTCTCTCCCGTTTTCTCTTTCCACCTCTTTCTCTATCTCTCTTTCGCTATCTCTCTCTCGCTCTCTCTGTTTTAGTACCTTATTCCCTGCTTCATGACTAAAGTCCCGATGGGGAACGGCCAATTTCCTTGGCTCGGACATAATGCCAATGGGAAGAAACAAGTGATTCAAACATGCAACGCTCTCTGATGGGTAAGATCACTCGTTTCAGCCTCGTCTCGGTCCACTTCTTAGACAGCGAATCCATTCATTCAAGCTGATACCAGCTCATTTTGCTGACCCCGAGTTAATTCGTTCCAGCCGGTTAAGGGGTTAAGTATAGTCAATTTTTTAAGTTACGCATAGATTTTCCGCTAGGGAGCGTAAAAGTAAATTGCCTCTTACCCGATATCTCTACTTCTAAAATTTCGACCTGAAAACTTTTTTCTTCAACGGTACAGCTCCCGATGGGAAATCTTTTGCATATAATTTCCAATTTTTGGTAAAGAACGGTTTAGTCACCAGGGGTAATTTCTGCTTCTGATGTATTTGCAGCAAAATCTGAGTTTCTGAAAACACGACTGAAAAATTTTTTTCCTTGACCGGTACTGCTCACATCGAAAAACCTTTTGAGAATACGTTCTTCTTAAAGTAATGCATGTCTTTCTCGCCAGGGGGCGTAGATGCATACCTTATATTTGCCAACACCTCTCCTTCTAAAAGTCCGATTTAAGAAATTTTTTCTTTGTTGGAGAGCGTTTCCGCTGCGAAATGTTTCTCATATAATTTCAAATTTTTTCTAACGCACAAGTCTGTAACCAGAGGGCGTATGTTCACGATTCGTTTACTGCAATACCTGCGGGATTAAAAACCCGATTGAAAAACTTCTTTCTTCGATCAGATGCTGCTGTTTTCCATACCGGTTCCACTGACTTTGAATAGCGTTGATAAATTTAATTCGCGTAAGAGTGGATTCAAAAGGCGTGCTCATTACACCCAAAAATTCGGTGTCATCTTTCACGGGTTTTTTTTTTGGTTTTTTTTTTAACTGTAGTGCTTTGTTTTTACGTATGTGAAGCTGTTCGTCGCATTTGTCGTGTCGGAAAGAATAGATCAACGTATTTGCATCAGATATTGTCAAAAACCTGGCGCAACTTGTAAAGACTTAAAAAGTTGCAAGAAGTCTATGGGAAGGATACACTGTAGAAAATTTTCTCGAAATTTACGAGCTACTTCCCTTCCTTTCTTTCGTGAATTAACGAAGCATACACAGTGCATCAAAGAATTTTTAAGACTGGCGCTAGATTTCAGCTTACGGTGGCGCTACAAGTGTAATCGCGAATGCGTTATAAACCGTGACCATCTGCTTGCTTTCTGCCAAAAGTACTGCGCAGTTGTTAAAGTAACTCAAACGAAACGGGCGTTCATTAGAGAAGTAAAAATTTTGTCATGTTGAATTATTAAGACGGAACAAAGTGCTGTTATTAAATTTAACGCAAAACTTGGTAAAAGTGCCCGGAAACGTACCAAATGATGAAACAAGTTTACGGTGAGTTTTGTTTAAGTAGATCAAATGTTTTCCTGTGGCACAAACATTATTTGGACGGAAGAGAGACGCTAGAAGATGATAAGAATACCGGAAAACCAAGTTCATCTAAGACACCTGAGATTATTGAAAAAGTGCGTGATTTCGTGGCAAACAATGCATGTGCGTCACTCAGAATGATGGAAGAGTCTTTAAACATCAACAAAGAAACGATTCGAACCATCCTGCATGAAGATTTGGGCAAAACAAAAGTCTGTGGTAAATTTGTTCCACACACGTTAACCAATGAGAAAAAATCAAGGAGAAGTGCACATTGCAGAGACATCATTTCAGCCGCTGAAAATGATCCAAACTTCTTAAAATCGATTGTTACTGGTGATGAAACATGGTGTTTTCAATATGATCCTGAAACAAAGTGACAAAGTGTGGAATGGAAGTCAAAAAACTCTCCACAAGCCAAAAAAAACAAGAAAAGTTCCATCGAAAATCAAAACAATGCTCATTACATTCTTCGATAGTAAGGATATTATCCACAAAGAATTTGTTCCAAGTGGACAAACAGTTACTGTTGACTTTTATTTAAATGTTTTGAGGCGTTTGATGGGCAGAATCCGTCGCATTTGTCCAGAATATCGAGATGAAAACAGTTGGTGTTTGCTGCACGATAATGCACCCAGTCACACCTCATTTCTTGTTCGTAGACTTTTGGCGAAAAATAACGTCTGTGTGTTGCATCATCCACCGTATTCGCCTGATTTAGCTCCCTGCGACTTTTTTTTGTTCCCAAAACCTAAAATGACGTTAAAAGGGTGTTATTTTAATGATATTTCGACCATACAAACAGCTTCGACGAGTGCTTTGGAGGCAATTCCGCAAAGTAAACTGGAAGAGACTTATTTTGAATAACAAACCAAAACAAATTATAATTTTCTGTTTCTGTTTCATTTTACAGACCCAGTCTTAAAAATTCGTTGACGCACTGTGTATTTCTGATACAACCTCTTCCGTGCAATGAAGAAATAAATATGAATTTCGCGGATTTTTCGTACAACGGGAAAATTCTGAACTTTCAGACACCTTTCTGCAGTTTCTTTTTTATATTGAAGGTAAATTACCGTTTTAGAGATGTGTTAACGGAAATTTCTGAATTTTCAGAAACCTTCCCGTAATACCTTTCTTCATATTGGGGGCAAATTGCCGTTTTCAATTTACGTTAACGGAAAATCCTGAATTTCCAAAAAACCTTTCCCCAATTCCTTTCGTATATTAACGGAAAAACTCTGTTCACACCTTTTTCGTATCCATATGACGAAAAAATTAGCGGTAATAGACCAATTGGTGAGAATACTTGAGGTTTGATTAACTTTTAGGTTTCAATCGTCTGTCGAAGGATCTCATTTTGAAGTTCCGTGGCGATATCGGATATTGTGGATAGAATATCAGATGGATTTTTTATTGTAGCACAGGATGTTTCTTCCCTTCTCCCCTATTTTGTGCATCAGCTATTTATTATACACTGGCGGAAAGTGAAAAAAGAACACCAAGAAGGAGACGTCTGATCCCAACGAAATTTATACAGAATAATAACGGAATACAGAGGATAACATGATCAAAACATTATGGCAAAATACAGCTGTATTTGCTCGTAAACTGAAAAATAACATTTCCATGTAACATGGTTAGTACGAGGTTGAACCGCCATGACTGCGTCACACTGTGCAATTCTGGCATGGAGTCTGTCTTACAGATGTTGGATGTAAGTTTGGGGTATTGAGTTCCAAGCATCCTCAACCTGGACGCGTAAATCAGGGATGGTCGTGGCTGGCCGTGGAGACCGGAAAAGTCGTTGTCCCATAAAATCCCATACGTGCTCAATGGGGGACAAATCCGGTGAACGTGCAGGCCATGGAAGTTGCCTCACACCCTGAAGTGCATGTTGCGTTGCACGTGCCGTGTGTGGGCGTGCGTTATCTTGCTGGAAAATTCCACGATGGATCGACCTTACAAATGGCACAACAACGGGCTGAATGATGTTGATGTAGGAGGTACTCTTTAACGTACCCGGTACAAATACTAGTTGTGTACGGGAGTGATAGCTGATCGCTCCCCACACCAGGAGACCAGGTGTAGGCCCTGTGTGTCGCTGACGGATGCACGAAAGGTGGAGACGCTCCCCTGTGCGTCTGCGAACACGCATACGGCCATCGATGGCTCCCAAGCAAAATCTGCTTACATCGCTGAACACGACAGATCGCCATTGCGTTCTCCAGTGCAGACGTTGGCGACACCACTGCAGTCGTTCCTGACGGTAGGCTGGAGTCAGAGGTACACATGCCAGATGCACACGTGCACGTAGTCCTGCATCCAGTAGACGGTTGCGGATTGTTCGCACAGTCACCTCAGATGCAACGGCAGCTCGGATTTGCGTCGCAGTGGAGGTTCTGCTTGACTGACAACGCCGCTCTTCTTATGCGTCGATCGGTCCGCTCATCAGTCCGTCTGTGACTCCCGGTTCCACGTCTTCTCGTGTGGGAATGTTCCTCAGACCAACCATCGTATCACCACCGATACTTCCCAACCAATTCGCTCCGCAATACGACGATACGACCACCCGGCCTCGCGGAGTCCGACTAGACGACCTCGCTCAAAGTCCGATAACTGCTGAAATCGTACACGTCTTCCATGTCCGGGCATTGAAGATTCTTCAGGGTCTTCGCACGTGTCCGTAAGCCGACGACTGATTACATTCACTCCGCCGTACTCCTTAAATACCACCGACGATAATTTGCATATTATGCCGCGCTGTGGCGTAAGCGCTCACCGGTTGGTCCCGAAATTAACATCACACCTACGTAAACTCGACCCCATTAACATATGTAAATTTCATGACCGTCCGCCAATTCTTTCTTGGTGTTCTTGTTCCACTTTCCGCCAGTGTATATTGTGGTACTGTAAGAAACAGGGTACTTAACTTATTGTACAGATGTATATACGATGTCTATGTAACAGTCTTTTGACAACTTAAGGTGGACGTCAAGTAATTTTGCTTCCTAAACTTCCAATGGAAAAACTTGTGTACACATTTCCTTTACAATTAATGCGTTCCCAAGGATGAAAATTTGAACGTGGATTAAAATAGCTTCATTATATAACTTTTGGAATACCTAATATTCTCTAAAACATAACCATAATCATGCAATCCAACATTTGTTTGTCTACTGACGTCATCAAAGTACAGGTCGCGCCATCTTTTTTCTGGTTTCAACACCACCAAAGGAAAAGTTATTGATTTTTAATATAATTATGGTTATGTTTTAGAAAATATTAAGTATTCCAAGTTATAAAATGAAGCTATTTTAATCGATGTTGAAATTTTCACCCTTGGGAACGCATTAATTGTGAAAAAAAATGTACACAAATATTTCCATTGAAAGTATAGGAAGCAAAATTACTTGACGTCCACATTAAGGCGAAAGCTATTGTAGCTATCAAGAGTAAATTTTATATTTAGGAGCTTTACTTGTGAAATAATACTTTGAAAAAGTACATTTCACCTTTTTTACGTTTTCCAACCGTAGGTAGAAGAAGCGTATATGCTCCAGCTTTGTCTGTCTGTCTGTCCGTCCGCAGGATAACTCGCGTAAAAATGGTTCGATTCGATGAACTTTTAGTATGTGGTAGGAGACCGCTGGGGACGAACCCTGGAGAAAATGGACGAAATGAGGTCAAAGGTCAGGTCATAGGAGTGGGATCCATTCCATTGCCGTTATGCTTTAGAACTTGCGTAAAAATGGTTCGATTTCGATGAAATTTTAGTATGCCATAGGGGACCACATGGGAACGATACCTATTGAAAATGGGTGAATTGGGATCAAAGATCAGGACATAGGAGCGAGATCCATTCCATCGCCCTTATGCGTCATAACTTATGCAAAAATGCGTCGATTGCGTCAAAATTTTGCCATGTTGTTCCGGAAGTACACTGAACCGGTCCTGTTGAATATCATCGAAATGGGGTCCAAGGTCAGGACACAGGAACGAGATTTATTCCACAGCCATTATCCTCATAGCTTGAGTAATAACTTGAGTAATGCTTTCTGGTATGTTGAAAAGTGTATCATAATCAATGCATTGATTATGATTTCACTGAATTTTTTAAAATTACTGGAAATCAATGTCAGTTTAAAAAAATTAAGTTGTAAAGTATTTTGTTGCTTCGAAAATTCACGATGAAAAATACTTGTTTTGTGGAAAGTCATCTTACAGAAAAAAACAAGATAGATGAAACCAAGTTGTCAGGTGTAATGAGCGCGTTTTTTACGCTTTCCAACCGTAGGTTGAAGAAGCGTATATGCTCCAGCTTTGTCCGTCCGTCTGTCCGTCCGTCCGCACGATAACTCACGTTAAAATGGTTCGATTTTGACGAAATTTTCGTATGTGGTAGGGGACCACCTGGGGACGAATCCTATTGAAAATGGGCGAAACAGGGTCAAAGGTCAGGACATAGAAGCGGGATCCACTCCGTTGCTCTTATGCGACATAACTTGCGTAAAAATTGTTCGATTTTGATGAAATTTTAGTATGTGGTAGGGAACTACTGGGGACGATCCCTATTGAAAATTGGTGAAATAGGGTCAAAGGTCAGGACATAGGAGCTGGATCCATTCCATTGCGTTTATGCGTCATAACTTGCGTAAAAATGGTTCGATTTCGATGAAATTCTAGTATGTGGTAGGGAGCCACTGGGGACGAACCCTATTGAAAACGGGCGAAATGGGTCAAAGGTCAGGACACTGGAGTGGGATCCATTCCTTTGCCCTTGTGCATCACAACTTACCTAAAATGCTTGGATTGCGACAAAACTTTTTCATGTTGTTCCGGAGGTACAGTGAACCGGTTCTGTTGAATATCAACGAAATGGGGTTACAGGTCATTGCACAAAAGCCAGATTTATTCCACAGCCATTATTCTCATAACTTGCGTAAAGCTGCTTCTATTGCTACAAAACTTTATCATGTTGTTCCGGAGGCATAGTGAACCGGTTCTGCTGAATATCAACGGAAGGGGGTCAAAGGTCATTGCAGAAAAGCAAGATTTATTCTACAGCCATTATTCTCATAACTTGCGTAAAACTGCTTCTATTGCGACAAAACTTTAGTATGTTATTTCTGAGGTATACTGAGCCGGTTCTGTTGAATATCGTCGAAATGGGGTCAAAGGTCAGGACACAGGAGCGATATTTATTCGACAGCCATTATCCACATAACTTGAGTAATAATTTCTGGTATGTTGGAAAGCGTATCATAATCAATGCATTGCATGATTTTACTAACTTCTTTGAATCCGTTCTGACGCGAATTAAATTTAATAAAGCTATTCAAACTAAGTGGAACCGGTACGGAAAACAGTAGCATCTGACTGAAGAAAGAAGTTTTTCAGTCGGATTTTTAGTCCCTCAGGTATTGCTGTAAACGGAATCATGAACTTACACCCTCTGGTTGCGATAAGAAATACTCGAATTTTTACTTGTGCGATAAGAAATACTCGAAATTATACAGTATAAAAAACATTTCGCAGCAGAAACGCTCTGCAACAAAGGAACAATTTTTCAAATCAGAGTCTTGGAAGCAGTGATATCGACAAATATAAAATATGCATCTACGCCCTCGAGGGGAGAAACCATGCAAGATTTTAAGCAGAAAATATTCCAAAAAGGTTTATCAACTTGAGTGGCATCGATCCGCGAGCGAATTTTTTTCAGTCGAGATTTTACAAGCTCAGACTTTGTGGCTAATACATCAGAAGCAGAAATTAACGCTTACGCCCCCTGGTGGCCAAACTATTCTTTACCAAAAATTACAAATTTTATGCAAAAGATTTACCATCAGTAACTGTATCCGTTGAAGAAAACATTTTTCAAATTGGAGTTTTAGAGTCGAGATATCGGGGAAAACGCAATTTACTTTTACCCCCTAGCGGAGAATCTATGAATTAATTGGAAATTTTGAAATTATGTATAAGACATGTTGCACCAGTAACGCTATCCAACAAAGAAGGAATTTTTTAAATTGGAATCTCAGAAGTAGAGATATTGTCAAAAATATTATATACATCTACGCCCCCTGGCGGAGAAACCGTGCAAGATTTTAAGAAGAAAATATTCCGAAATTGTTTATCAATCTGAGTGGCATCGGTCCACCAACGAATTTTTTCATTCGAGATTTTAGAAGCTCAGATTTTGTGGCAAATACATCAGAAGCAGAAATTAACACTTTCGCCCTCTGGTGGCCAAACCATTCTTTATCAAAATTAAAAATTATATGCAAAAGATTTCCCATCAGGAGCTGTATCAGCTGAAGGAAAAAAATTTCAAATCGGAGTTTTAGAAGTAGAGATATTGAGGGGAAACGCAATTTAATTTTACGTGCCCTAGCGGAAAATCTATGCGTAACTTCAGAAAGCTACTCTAGCTAAAATTATTTTAAACATAAATGGAATCGAATGGTAAAAGAATGTTTTTTTCAATTTGATGTTTAGAAGCAAATATATGGAATAAAATGTATTCTGAATTTGATATCATCTGCATTTTTTTTTTTTTTTTTTGATTGGAGGTTTAACGACCACCGTGAGCAACTCAATGGGCTATAAGCAGTCGCCCGTCCCTAATTTAGGGTCACTGGTTCCAGGGAAGGGAGAGAACCAGTGCCGTAAGACAAACACAACATCCATGCCTGACCGGGATTCGAACCCGGACCCCTTACGGACGAATGATCAGAGGCCAACGCCTTAGACCACTGCGCCACCGGGGCGGCCATCATCTGCATTTACGCCCTCTAGCGGCGAAAATGTACATCGTAAAAAATAAAATAAAATAAAGGATCGTCATTCGCATATCGCTGGATTCCCAATGCAAAAAGAATTTTTCAAATTGGACTAATAGTTGCAGAGATGTCGTGGGTACAGACGGACGGACTAAGCGATAACATAATCACGATCTTGTTTTACAAAATACGTGCTAAAAATTACAAACCTATTTAGAAAAATAATAAGCTCCAACAGAAAATAAAATGACTAAATCCAGTGGCGTACCCGAAACCCACCCCCACATCGCAAAAATAGCTTCGAGGTCCTTTTGCGAAAATCTATTTGCTTTCAATTGCAGAATTTTTAAATTCCATATGATTAACTTGGTGTTGTATGGGTGTTTTAATCATTCAAATTCTTTGGAACCTATACGTATTTTTCATAAAAACAAAATTGTTATACTAATTGCGTGCAGCACAAATGTACACGTTGTAATTAAAATGATTGCCCTAGTTCTATACCAATACAAAGTATTACAAAACACTTACGCCAAAGTTAATCATATGATGCAAATTCTATTCTTTTATAGAACGAAGGTCAGACTCTTTAAAATACTTGGAACACATAACGACCGTGTGAGAGAGAAGTGACAGAGAGAAACACATCGTGTCACATGACATTGGCTGGGCATGATGTACAGGATAACACAGGCGAAACAATAGTACAAAATGGCCGCCCCGGTGGCGCAGTGGTCTAAGGCGTTGGCCTCTGATCATTCGTCCGTAAGGGGTCCGGGTTTGAATCCCAGTCAGGCATGGATGTAGTGTTTGTCTTACGGCACTGGCTCTCTCCCTTCCCTGGAACCAGTGACCCTAAATTAGGGACGGGCGACTGCTTATAGCCCATTGAGTTGCTCACGGTGGTCGTTGAACCTCCAATCAATAAAAAAAAAAATAGTACAAAATGAGAAAAAGAACAGCACAAACACCGCCGTGAAGGTAAAACATTACATACATGAGATAAAACAGAGCGTGCACATTTGCGCAAGTTATTTAACGAGGGCACCAAAGCAACAGAATACAGGCGGGGTGAAGGTGATTAATTTACACGAGTAAGCACGAAAATACACTGAGATGACATTAGTATTCACAATTCAACGGTAGCGCGGATTGCACGAAGAAAAAAATGTAGAAGAGACAGTAAGATCACAGGGCAAAACTAGGAATGCACACTGGGATGACAAGAGGAATTAACGTAAAATGAAAGCACGGTACGACGCAATAGATGTAACTGGTACATTAACAAGACATGATGAACAATACTGTACACAGGGGAGACCAAAGAAAGTACACAATGTGAAGACACGATACAGCGCAAGAAATGTTACAAGTACAGTAAAAAGCACACGATAAACCATGAGTGCACTCTGATATGTTAAGAGTATATGCATAAAGTGAAAGCACAGGACAAGCCATGGGTTCTGACAGATGACAGAAGAGAGTCTAATGACCTTGCGATTTATACGAAAATACAGAACATAAGTAAGCAAAACAGAAAGAAACAATTAAACATTGTGGCACAACAAGAGTAAAATTACTTAAATTATGTACTCTTGAATGTAAAATGCACACTTAGCTTAATGTCACAATGTTTTTAGTAAAAGTCTTTTCTTTTCTTTTGATTCTGTTACGAAAGAAAATGGCACTGGTCTGTTTTCTCGTTCCCGTGAAAAACACCTTTTAGCTCATTATATTCTGAAGCATACGTAGTCATGTGCAAAAAGGGTAGTACACTAAAGAGCAATTGAATTAGAGACAGCCGGCGTTATGCAAATGTGACGCTGTGGACTGCCCTGTAAACGGAAACGACATGACGTATGCAGCGATCCGACTATATAAGGAGGTATGCGGCAGGAATCAATAAGAGTCGGACGCAGTATGGTAAGACGAAGGATCTAAGTGCATTTGATCTTGGGCAAATTGTCGGAGCCCGACGAATGGGTTACTCCATCTCCGAAGTCTTGCAGGCACTGGGATTTTCCCAAGCCACTGTGTCACGGGTGCACCGTGAGTACATCGAATCCGGTAAAACCATCCCTGCAAGGGCCAACTGCTGTGGACAACAGCGTGTGGATGAGCGGGGTCATCGTCGGCTAGCGCTCATTGTAACAGCGGATAGACGAGTCACAGTGCAAGAAATCACTCGGAAATTTAACGGTGGTGCACAAAAACCTGTAAGCAGCCACACCATCCAGAATCATCTCCTCGCTATGGGATACAGAAGCCATCATCCCACGAGGGTACCGCTGCTGACCGCACATCACAGGGTGCAAAGATTAGCATAGGCGCGGGAACATCGCCATTGGTCCCTAGACATATGGGAAAATGTTGCCTGGACTGATGAGTCGAGATTCGCGTTGGTACATGCGGATGGCAGGATACGAGTACGGCGCAAACCACATGAAGAGATGGATCCTTTTTGCCAGCAGGGTACTCTTCAAGTTGGTGGGTGTAGCATTCTCGTCTGGGGACTGTTTACGTGGACTGAAACGGGACTCCTGGTGCGTATGGCATCATCCCTCACAGGTCAAGTTACCGGGATATCCTAGACGACCATTTGCGCCCATTTGTGCGTCTTCAACATCCCACTGGGGACCTCATCCTGCAAGAAGACAATGCACAGTGCCATCACTCCCGAATTGTATCCAAATGGTTGGATGAAAGCTCCACCGACGTGACCTCGCTTCCTTGGCCGGCAGCTAGGTCACCTGACCTCAATCCTATCGAGCACATCTGGGATGCCATCGAGAGAGATGTTCGAGGCTCTAACCCCTCCATCAAATCTTCGTGAACTGTGGGAGCTTGTTCAGGGGTCGTGGATCCGTATGGCTTCCCAACGCTTCCGGTGTCTTGTCGAGTCCATGCCGAGACGAATCGCCGCCGTCATGAGGGCGAAAGGTGGTGCTACACGTTACTAGACAGGTATCTCTAATTCAATTGCTCTTCAGTGTACATAACCCGCCTTATCCTCATTGATATAAAGATTTCATATATTCTAATATTTATTCACATTCTCTTGTTATTTATTCACATTCTATAACTGATATTTACTCACATTCTCTTGTTAATATACATGTATATGGAACTATTAAAATTCTAATGGTGTGAAAAGAGGCTGAAGTCCTTTGGAATAGCTGCTGCACCCAGTTTTTATAAACTTAAACGAAAATGATTTCTTAAAGATCTATCTATTAATTCTATAAGGTTTTTTTTACTGTGAGCTCCATTTTGAGAGAACGGCTGAATATGGTTGAGGTACCAAAATAAAGGTCTTACCGTGTAGATGTGCCAGTCAAAGAGAAAAATGAGAGTAAAGCAACGGTTCGGGTGTGGTGGGGCGGCAAAATTCCCATGTAAAGTTTGTGGGAGAAACATGCGGTTGACATTCGATCGCCTGCGGTTGACTCACGCGCTGTTGAAAGCGGGAGCATGGAGGGATTCAGATAGTCCAAAGTCCGAAGTCACTTTTCTGAGTGAAGCGTTGCGCAAAGTAACGCTAACAGGCATTCGTATTAAAGTTCATCTCATCGGAACAGCGAACTCTCTCGAAGACCTGATTGCGTTATGCCGTTGGACTTCGTGATGTATATATACAATTTAATATTCATTCGATCCAGTTTATTCACGTAGGTAAGACGTTTCCCATTATGTAAAGATGTAAATAAACATTCCGCTGACCACTGTTAGTGAAAATATTACGGGCGACTGCTGGGTTGCTCACAGTGGTCGTTAAACCTTTAGACAACAAAAAAATCACGAACCTGGACTATTGTCTTTACTGATGTGGTTGAATGAATTTGTCAATCAAATAAGGTTTACATTTGTTGTTTCATATGAGTTTATCCTTATCAAAAAAAAAAAAAAAAAAAAAAAAACAACCGTCGATTCCGACGGGTCAAAAGTATTCGCAACGCGAATCTCATTCCAACAACATTTACAAACACAGTTAGTTGTGACTGAAGATGGGAGTGAAAGAGTGCGCAATCCAGTTGAATTTTTGCCCACGATCGAAATGAGTGGACTTCCGCCTCACATTTTACGTCTGAAAAAGGGTGCAGTCGTGATGCTCATAACGAACCTGGCCGCCCCGGTGGAGCAGAGGTCTAAGCGCTGGCTTATGATGATTCGTTCGTGGAGAGTCAGGGTTTGAATGCCGGTGAGGCATGGATGTTGTGTGTGTCTTACGGCAATGGCTTTCTCCCTTCCCTGGAACCAGTGACCCTAAATAGGGACGGGCGACTGCTTATAGCCCATTGAGTTGCTCACGCTGGTCGTTAAACCTCCAATCAAAAAAAAAAAAAAAAAAGAAAAGAAAAAAAAAAGAGTTCGCGTCTCACCCAATATTATGCCAAAATTGCTCTCAACTGAGCAAAAAGAGGCCCGAGTATCAGCTGCTAGTTACCTGCTTGAGTGCGTCGGAAACGACGAAAACTTTTTAAAAACTTCCACAACTTGTAATGAATTGTGGGCTTATGACCTCGAAACTAAAGCCCAGCCTTCATTGTAGAACCAAAACTCTCTCAGAAACAGCTTATGACATCGAAACTTGGCCCTGCCTTCACTGTGAAAGACCCCAAATGCCGCCCCGGTGGCGCAGTGGTCTAAGCGATGGCCTCTGATCATTCGTCCGTAAGGGGTCCGGGTTCGAATCCCGGTGAGGCATGGATGTTCTGTTTGTCTTACGGCACTGGTTCTTTCCCTTCCCTGGAACCGGTGACCCTAAATTAGGGACGGGCGACTGCTTATAGCCCGTTGAGTTGCTCACGGTGGTCGTTAAACCTCCAATCAAAAAAAAAAAAAAAAAAAAAAAAAAGACCCCAAACTCTCCCAGACCTGAAAATGAAAAAGCAGTACATTCCGTATTTCCTCGAAAGTGAGACCTAACCGGAAAATAAGCCTTAGCATGATTTTTCCGGATGCTTGTAATGTAAGCCCTACCCCGAAAATAAGCCCCAGTTACGATACGTAGTAAGTACCGTAGTCAACCAGCCTAACATTGTTAAAAAAAAGCTGAAGCGAGTGCCAAATTCACTGGAGGATACCCTGTTCATGAGTTTAATTTGCCTTGAATATCTAGAGTAAGAAAGAAAACCGACTGACTTTGAGCTCATCCGAGGATATGGTTTTTGTAATTATGGCGCATGCATTCAGTTCGGTTCAGAGAGCTAGCGTGAGATGAAAAGAAGCCGTCTTTTATTCGGCAGCTGTAATATCCAGTTCCGAAATGGGAATCCGACGTGGGAAACTTTACCGGTGAACGCTACCTTTGGCGGAAAAGTTATTCATCAACAGGTGGTTTGAGCTCATCCGAGGATATGGTTTTTGTAATTATGGCGCATGCATTCAGTTCGGTTCAGAGAGCTAGCGGGAGATGAAAAGAAGCCGTCTTTTATTCGGCAGCTGTAACATCCAGTTCCGAAATGGGAATCCGACGTGGGAAACTTCACCTGTGAACGCTACCTTTGGCGGAAAAGTTATTCATCAACAGGTGGTGTGTGTTTTTGAAATGTGGGGGGGGGGGACACATGTGAACTCAAAGAAAAAGGAAGAAGTGTTCTAACCGCCTTCAATGGATTACGAAAGGGATTCGTCACTGTCAAATAAATACAGACATCAAACAAAGATCTTCGCTATTTCCACGTTTATAAGTGAGTCACGGAAAAATTCTCATTGGCCGCCACCGGGAGTCGAACCCAGGGTCTTCCAGTTACGCGCCGGATATACTTCCGCTACACCACAGCGGCCTCGATTCCTCCATACTCACACACGCTAACTGCCAAGCCAATATGGCAGGTTGCTTCTTGGAGCCCCGCACGATGCTGGAGATTCACCAAAGACGGTAAGCAGCAACTGAAGAAATAATTGGGAGGCGAATGAATAATTAATAAAGACATTTAACGTGGACCAGGAACATCAAACTAAGACCTTCGCTCTTTCCACGTTAATAAGTGAGTCACGGAAAAATTCTCATTGGCCGCCACCGGGAGACGAACCCAGGGTCTTCCAGTTACGTGCCGGATATGCTTCCGCTACACCACAGCGGCCTCGAATTTCTCCAGACTCACACACGCTAATTGCCAAGCCAAGTTGGCAGGTTGCTTGTTGGAGCCCCGCACAATGCTGGGGATTCACCAAAGATGGTAAGCAGCAACTGAAGAAATAATTAGAAGGCGAATGAATAATTAATACAGACATTTAACGTGGACCAGGAACATCAAACTAAGACCTTCGCTCTTTCCACGTTAATAAGTGAGTCACGGAAAAATTCTCATTGGCCGCCACCGGGAGACGAACCCAGGGTCTTCCAGTTACGCGCCGGATATGCTTCCGCTACTCCCGGTGGCGGCCAATGAGAATTTTTCCGTGACTCACTTATAAACGTGGAAAGAGCGAAGATCATTGTTTGATGTCCCTGTCCAAGTCATTGTGTTGGCAACGGTGACTAAAATATTTTTTTTAAATCAGAGAGTTAATAATTTGGGGCCAAACGTACTTTCTTAACTGTCATCATTTTTGTTGCCACTCCTGTGTCGATTAACAATTAACACAGTCTTCAATTAACACTTGATTTAATGGTAGATTTAAAAGGAATAATATTTTGGACCCCAGACAAGATGAGTGCAAAAGCGCTATTCCATCGAGTACAAGAGAGAAATCGTGGAGCATTCCCGAGGCAAGAATCTTACGGCTTTCTGCAAAGAGAAGAAGTTGGATTTCCGAATGGCCCGAAAATGGCGAGCAGAGTATGATAACCTCAGTCAACAGGTGGACGAGGGAAGTGCTAAGAAGCGCAAGTGTGGATAAGGTCGGCAACCCTTATTTCCTGAGCTGGAAGACATCATCTGTGAATGGATTGCTGACAGGAGAGCAAAGTCTTTGGTTGTGCGCAGGTCTATTATTCAAGCATTTGCCCTTGCAATGGCACCACAGCTAGAAATATCCCCAGAAGAATTCAAAGAATCACAACACTGGCTGGATGGCTTCCTTCAGCTATATGAACTGTCTCTCAGAAGATCGACAACACTGTTCAAGCCAGAAGATACTGAAGTTATGAAGCGTGCACTTGCATTCAACTCCTTTGTTGATGGCATCGACTTTTCTAAATACCAACTCTCCAACATGATTGCTATGGATGAAACTGCAGTGTTTATGGGCCAAGGATCTCAAGCGACAATTGATCAGAGGGGTGCCTCGTCAATCTACATTACCTCCATTGGTTACGAAAGTGCACGTGTTACCTGTGTTTTGGCAATTCGTCTGGATGGAAAAAAAGCCCCTCCTCTAATCATCACTAAGGGCAAAAAAGATAAGATTGAACGTGTTTCAGGCATTTATGTTCTTGAAACCAAAAAAGCCTGGTGCACAGAAGCAGTTAGTTATAAGGAAATGGGTCGATATAATGCTGCCACTTGTTTTGCGAGGTGGTCAAAGAGGTCTGCTAGTCTGAGATTCAGCCAGCACTCACCGCGCTAAAGACATAAAGAACTTCCTTGCATAGAGAAGAATAGATGAAATAATGATTCCCGCAGGAATGACTGCCTATCTCCAGACTCTTGAAATTGCAATAAACAGGCCATTCAAGGATCATTTGCGCATGGAAATCAATGACTACACTGAAAATAGAATGGAGAGAAATCAGCGTGGAAACTTTGTGAAGCCTAGCCTGCAAGAGGTCATGACTTGGTGAAGAATTCATGGGATAAAATCACTGACAGCTGTGTTGTAAATGCACTACGAGCACGCTACATGGACAAGAAGTGCTCATTTAAGGAGAGATTTATTGCTGGACATGAGAGATTGGGGTCAATGGATCAACCGGAAATGGAGTCGCAAAAACTTCAGGCTTGAATTCGGGGTTTGGAGAGTTATGACGATGTTCCAGAAGAAGATGACATGACTGTATTTGAATAAATGTAGATTTTTGTACAAGAATAAATGAACAAATGCAGATGGAAAAAAAGGTAGAAAAAGTTGGTAGTACATGAAAAAATAAGACATCCCCTAAAAAAAAAGCCCTAATGCGTCTTTTGGAGCAAAAATTAATATAAGACCCGGTCTCATTTTCGGGGAAACACGGTAGCAGCAGCAATGTCATGACGATGCTGACGGTTTATTTTTTCAATCATGTGGGAATTGTGTATCATGAATACGATCCATCAGGCCAGGCCAGGGACGTATATAGAATTATTTTCGGGGAGGGGGGAGAAAAATGAAAGTTCTTCAAATGCACAAGAACAAAATAATGAAAAATAGAAGAAAACTTAAAGCATTATTTTCTAATGTAAGTTGACGCATTTTTATTAAATTAAGGCATTTCTTTCAAAGGAGCATTTTTACCAGAAACTAAAAAAATGAAACACTTTCGGGAAAGGCCAAGGCTTCCCTGCCTCCCCCTCTAAATGCGTCTCTGGGCCAGGCAATTAATAAATCTTGCACCTTTTCGTCGCAAAAGACAGGCATTGCATGAGAATGGTGAGCGGCAACTCTACTATGACAACGTGTCTATCCAACCATCACAACTCTAAAAGTGATAAGCGGCCTTCCGTTCGTAATTTTGGGCCACTGTTTCTAGAGAAAGGAAACGGACACAGTATACTGGACCCTCAGAATATATTTCTGTAATCTCAATATTTTCTACATTTCTTCATCATATCACTAAGCTGTTCTATGAGACTCACAGGTTAACTCCAAAAGGAAATACAAACTACCAGATAATTTTCACCTTCTCTTGTCCTAACAAACTTCACCATTTACAGCGATCTTGACGTACAACTCGGGCTTCACTGACATCCATCACACGCCGTACACAAGATCTTCTGTACTTCATACTCATGATCTTTTTCTCGAGCAGACGCTCCTTAATCTGATCCTCCCATGACTTCTTTGGTCTTCCTCTGCCTTTCCTTCCTGCCACTTGGGCTAAACAAATTTCTTAGCAAGCATCTCATGACTCATTCTTTCAACATAACCAAATTACCGAGCATATTAGTCTCCACCTTGCTAACAATATTTTGCTTCACATTACACAACTGCAGCACATCTTCATTCTTCACGCAGTCATAACTTCTCTTGACACACACCCCTCGAAAGTAACGCATTTCTCCAGCACACAAACGACTCCTCCCAGCAAAAACAGTCTTTCTAGGCCAGCAATGGCCCATCACTATGTTGCCGCTGCCCAACCGTCTATAAAATGTCCGGGCGGCCAACAGAAGGGCCAGCAGTTCAGGCCAACAGTTGGAATCCCATCAGTTGTCATATGCCAGAACAGGGCCATCAATTGTCCATCACAAGCAGTAACTGCCACAAGTGGCTGTTCAGCGGCCCTGCAAGCACGTCCCAGAAATGATGGCTAGCCTAATGTGGTCCGCTAGTTTGCCGGTAGTGGCAGCCGGCAACCACGTGACGTAACTGGTGGCTTGTCGAATCTTGTCCGCCAATTTCCAGTAGTAGCCTTAATAAAAAATAAAACAAGTTTAACCGCAGTTCCCCAACGCTACTACTACTTTTTTCTACCCTTACGAAACTCGTGAATTTTAGAACTGCGCTGGGGAAATGTTCTCAACAGACCGGAAAAACGCCCGTTTGAATCTGAGTGGATACGAACAAGGGCCATTCGTGTGGGAGCTGAGCTCTCTACCGGCTGGACTAATTTGCCACGCACTCGTGAGTGTTTGAAGCCGTCTGTTTTGTGCGAAATATGTAATCGAATTGTTCCCTCTTTCATTTTATAATATTGCTAAGTATTTTTCATAAAAGTCAGTATCATATAATTCATAAATTTATTTTTTCAACGTAACGACAGTTTTTTTTTTTTTTTTTTTTTTACCTTAAGGGAACTTCACTCATTTTCCAGGAGTGTACATACTTAGAGTCGCTTTCCAAAGTTTTGTACTGTCCTTGTCGTCTTGAAAGGAGATTGTTGAATTAATATATATTTACCCGGGTTCATGTCACATTCTGTTACATTTTCAACGTTGTATCTTTCCTTTCCGTTGTCCGAAGCTACATTTGTTTTAAAGAGTAAAGATATCTTATTTTACTTGTCGTTATTTTTAGAAGCGAATTCCTCCCAGTCTTGTGTATTCAACCCAAGGATGAGTACATTATATCCACATAGCGTTGCTTTTTTTTTCTTTCAAATAATTAATAAATTTTGTACGCGTATAATTCTTTTTTTTTCAACAAACGTTTTTTTAATGGTTTTCCAAGACATTCGTTTCAAGCAGTTTCAATTTTCTTGTTATTCACCCACTCCATTCCCATGAATTACAATTCGTGGAATGGAGTGGGTGTATTTCATGACTGTAATCTAGTATTTCACGGCTTAATCTGATATCTTCGTCGTCGTGGAATTTCATTAGGAAATTAATTCACCTCTCTACATATGGATTTTTTTTTCTTAACATCCACTAAAATAACACGGTGGCGATAGCGTCGTCTTCAACTAACTGGTACCATGAGAGACACAGCAAGTGTTGCTTCTGCGCTTGCGCAGTCCCGTTGCTTCCACATGCTGTTGGGGTTGCATTGGTTGCCAGCAACGGGCCACTAGTGGCACTTGCTTGGAGGCCCACAACTGACGGCGATGCTGCAGGGCCATCAATGGCTCGCCAACTGATAGCGCTGCCACCAACGGACCGCTACCGGGTCGTGAGCGGCAGATTTCAGCCAGCAGTGACCCGTCACTGCCAGCTGGTGGCCGGCAGTTTCCCAGCATTTGTGTTTTTGCTGGGCTATGTTTCTTCTGTATTACCCAGGTTTCACTACCACACATCAGAATAGGAACAGTTGCACTTTCATACACAGTCAGGCGGGACTCTCTTGAACACCCATCATTCCTGTGAAAACCTCCCAAAGCCGCCATGACTTTCAATGAAGAATTCACTTACCTACTAATTTCACCATTCAATTTGTTCTCTGTCAACAGAGAGAACATTTTTTAGCTACTATTTAAAACAACTTTTGCTTACTATTGCATTTTACTAAAGAACTTTCAGTATAGCTAATACATTGTGTTAAATGACCCTATTTTTCGCATTTTCCCAAAATATCGATGCAACAGTGGACCCACAAAATATATATTTTAAAATTCTAAAACTTTGCACTTTTTTTAGTTATCGCAAGAGCCAACTTCAGCGCACTATTGGATTTTAAAATTAAAAACTTCATTTTTTCACTGCACCCTACTCACCACCCATGTTTTACCCAGGACTCGAACCATGGCCCAACTGTCCAGAAGCCTACGACTCTGACCACTTAATCACTGGTGCGACAGTAGGTATTTCAAATTTGAAATGTTGTAGGAAAGTGTAAAACATTAACGTTTGTACTTTTGGAGCGTGACCTGTTCTCATTGTCTTGAAACACATACTGAGTATGCGTGACATGCTGTAGATCATACATTCCATCGTGTTTTGAGGAATGTTTATGCATCCAGCATTACTTTCTGCGAGCAAACATTTTAAATATTAATAGATACTGTTAAATTTTCTACCAGGTTTACTCTAAATGATGCACTTTCCACTCTGTCCGAAAGAAAGTAGCTTGCGTGGTAAAGGCCTGCACGAGCCATAATTTGAAAAGCCCGGCCTCGCCCGGGCCCGAACTTTAGAAGCCGGGCACAGAATTTCTAGTTTACGGCCCGGACCTACCCGTTTTATACTTTCATCGAGCGTTCTCTGCCCAGTCGTAAAGTATTCTTAAGAACTGGCTTTGTACCATGGGCCCCGGATGAGATGAGGCATGGGAGATGTGTTTCTTTTTTTTTTCCGACGGCGTTAACTGTGCTCCTTCTTGAAAAAATTGGCTTTAAATTAGGGATGAGTGATAACTTATGTAACCTTAAGAGTTGCTAATAGTGCCGGTTAAGCTGCTAAATAAAAATTGGCAACAATGAAAGAAAGGAATTTAGTGTTGAGATGCATGTTTAAAAAGAACTAAGACCTAATTTTTAATCCCTTCGAAAATAAACAAAAAAAAAACCATCCTCGTGAAAAATGGTCTTCAGTGTGTTTTGAAGATTGCAAAGTAGGTCTAACTCTCAGCTACATTTCGGAGAAAGGTCCAAAGCGTTCGTTCAAATGTGGAAAGCTCACATCAGTACTAGTTGCAACATGATCATTTCCCCAGAGTGCTTGCTGAAAATTGCAAATGGAACAGAGTGAGTGTTTCTCATTCCAAAATGGACCTCAGCTTTCGTTGCAATGTCGAGAGTCGGGTGGAGTGTCCGATTTTAAAAATACACCTCAATGTCCCCTGGAATGCAGCTCAGAATATTTGTTGCGGTTTAGAAAACTGCAGCTATGTATTTGTCGCAATTAGTGCAATGTTTCATACTATTTGTTGGCTTTAAACATTTCTTGGCTGCCATTCGTAAAGTGGATCTGAGTTTTTCTTGAAATTTGAGAAATGTTACAGAATGTCTTGGTTGAAAAACTCAGCCTCGGGTTTCGTTCCTAAGCAGAAGGCCCGAGGTCACCTACAGTTTGAAAACAGGATCTGGGTTTTCACTAAAATTTGAAAGTAAGCCTGAGTGCCTGCTGTAGTTTCTAAACTGTACTGAAGTTTTAATTGAGTTTGTAAAGTGATTCTGAATGTCCATTTGATGTTCGTTCTCTACAGTTTGGAAAGTGGTACGTTCGTCAAGTCTGCACAGTGAATTCCAAGGAAATTTGGAAAACACCTTTCACTGCAACTTCTAGAGAGAGGTGAATTGTTCACTATGGCTTGGAAAGCAATACGGAATATCCATTTCAAGTTTGTTCTTCAAGTTTGGAAAGTGGGCCAAACACTTTTTTTCTACTGTGGAAAGTGGATCTTGGAAAACTCCTTTCACTGCAACTTCTAGAGAGGGCTTAATTGTTCACTGTGGCTTGGAAAGCAATACGGAATATCCATTTCAAGTTTGTTTTTCAAGTTTGGAAAGTGGGCCACATACTTTTTTCCACTCTGGAAAGTGAATCTTGGAAAACTCCTTTCACTGCAACTTCTAGAGAGAGGTGAACTGTTCACTATGGCTTGGAAAGCAATACGGAATATCCATTTCAAGTTTGTTCTTCAAGTTTGGAAAGTGGGCCAAACACTTTTTTCTACTGTGGAAAGTGGATCTTGGAAACTCCTTTCACTGCAACTTCTAGAGAGGGCTTAATTGTTCACTGTGGCTTGGAAAGCAATACGGAATATCCATTTCAAGTTTGTTTTTCAAGTTTGGAAAGTGGGCCAGATACTTTTTTCCACTCTGGAAAGTGAATCTTGGAAAACTCCTTTCACTGCAACTTCTAGAGAGAGGTGAACTGTTCACTATGGCTTGGAAAGCAATACGGAATATCCATTTCAAGTTTGTTCTTCAAGTTTGGAAAGTGGGCCAAACACTTTTTTTCTACTGTGGAAAGTGGATCTTGGAAAACTCCTTTCACTGCAACTTCTAGAGAGGGCTTAATTGTTCACTGTGGCTTGGAAAGCAATACGGAATATCCATTTCAAGTTTGTTTTTCAAGTTTGGAAAGTGGGCCAGATACTTTTTTCCACTCTGGAAAGTGAATCTTGGAAAACTCCTTTCACTGCAACTTCTAGAGAAAGCTTAATTGTTCACTGTGGCTTGGAAAGCAATACGGAATATCCATTTCAAGTTTGTTCTTCAAGTTTGGAAAGTGGGCCAGATACTTTTTTCTACTGTGGAAAGTGAATCTTAGAAAACTCCTTTCACTGCAACTTCTAGAGAGGGCTGAATTGTTCACTGTGGCTTGGAAAGCAATACGGAATATCCATTTCAAGTTTGGAAAGTGGGCCAAATACTTTTTTGCACTCTGGAAAGTGAATCTTGGAAAAATCGTTTAGTTATAGCATCTAGGGCACACTGAAATGTTCCCTATAGTTTGGAAAATCAAACCTGAATGTGCAATTCAAGTTTGTCCTTCGAAGATTGGGAGGTGAGCCAAATACTTTTTTCTCAGTCTGGAAAGTGAATGTATAGCTAAGAAAAGTTGTTTCATTACTGTATAATTTCTAGAATATACTGAAACGTTTCCTGTAATTTGGAAAGCAAGCCTGAATCTCCGTCTCAGTTTCGTTCTTCGCAGTTTAGAAAATGGGTCTAATAAACATTTGAAGACGGAAAAGTGAATCTTAGTGTAATTTAGGAAACCCTTTCACTGCAATTTCTGAAGTGTACTGTTAGTCATGGTTTTGTAAAGTGGTTCTATAAGTCCGTTTCACTATGCTTTCTCAGCCTAGAAAATAGGTCGAATAAGTTTTTGAAGTCTGGAAAGTGAGTCTGATTGTAACTTGAATAAATCTTTTTACAGCAATTTTGGGTATCGTACACTTGAACGAAAGGTCACTTGACCGAACATCACTTCGCCGATGATCTATTGAATCTGACAAAATTCATTTCAGCGACATTTATAGCATTTCCAGATTCAAGCTAACTGGGACTGCAAATTCTGATATTAAAAGTTTTAGAAATAAATGAAATATCCAGTACCTAAATGTTCGTGGTTAGATTTACTTTGTGCCATTATTTTTAATTACTTTATACGTTCATGCGACTGTATCTTGTACTGGTAAATGTTCCATCAGCAAACATTTGGGGATTTTATCTCAGGGAAATACTTTCACTTGTGTTCTGTCCGCTTCTCAGGCTTGTATGGACAGAACAGTCCATGTTCTGCACAGTTATTGTACGTCTTGTCAATCATCAGACATTTTGCTTTGTTTATGGAAAATCCTTTCCTTGTGTAAATTTTTGAAGCACCAGTATTTTTAATGGTAGGTTCTTATTATGTTGTTATGTTGTTACTCATGGACGATATGTTTTTCTTTGCAGTCGGATCAGATAACCGTCGAATGCTCATATAATTCCAGCAAGAAGTCAGAGACAACTTTTGTAAGTATTTTATCCCATAATTTGAGATGGTCGTATTAATTCCATTCAACAAATTTTTCTTGTTACGGATTGCTAATGGTGAAAATATTTCACAAAAGTAAGAAGCATTTTTTAAATCGGTAACAAAGCAGAAAACTTAATGAAAGTTATACAAAGTGGGTAAATAAGTTTCGGTGAATGCACGAGCAAAATCAGCAGCAGGTAATAACAACACTGGTAATATAGCCGTCTTAGCACTATTAAAATTATATCCGTGAATTAAAATAACTATGGTACACTTAAAAATCTCCAATTTAAAAAAATGTTTAATTTAAGGTATCATTCATTAAAAACATTAGATCTTTCGTACCCTCTCAGGGTCCATCCTCAGATGCGTACACAATGAACTGGATTATCATGAGTGAAGTAATATATACAAATGTAGGGTTTAGTAGAAAGTCTAGTGTCAGAACGCAGGCGCAGTTCTAGTTTACAATTTATCAGTTGTCATAGTAACCTTGCAAGCCGACAGGAAAGTGGTTGATGAGTCATTCAGGGTCATCCTGTCAGTTTTTGACATTTTTATTTTCCATGGTGATGGAATACAGTATGGAAGATCATCATTACAACATTGTTCTTTATAATTTTGTGATGAAGAGGCCCTCGGTGAGGTTCTCCTCGGGAACCGGTGGTCCTAAATCAGGAATGGGCGATTACTTATAGCCTATTGAGTTGCTTACAGTGATTATTTGTTTTTAATTTCCAATAAAATAATTACAGGTAGGCTCAGTTTTGATTGAGCCGTCAGTTTGGAACGTAGGACTGCGACTTGCAGATCGGAGAGTTGAAATGAGCTAGTAGAGTATGGTTTCAAAGCGTTTATTTAATTTGTTATAGCCAACACAGGTCTATGATATGAAAAGTAGCTTACATAATTTTTACAAATAATACTGGATACATTGCGAACACAAAGCAGAGACCAAGATGGACTGGGTATGGGTTCGATCGGTGTTTTGGATTTTTGTTTGGCGGCAGCTGCTTTCAGGCGTTCTCGATGCTCTCTAGTCCGTTGGGCTCCAATCTTCTTGAGCTTCTTCTAGTCCGTTGGGCTCCAATCTTCTTGAGCTTCTTCTAGTCCGTTGGGCTCCAATCTTCTTGAGCTTCTTCTAGTCCGTTGGGCTCCAATCTTCTTGAGCTTCTTACACTCCTCATCATTTGCTCTTGCCTCTCGTTTTGATTTTCTCCACTTTTGCTTGCGTTCATTCCGCGAATTGCGCGGCATTGTCGAAAATGTTAACCCGTTTAAACGAAAACATTTTACTTTTATTTTAGTTTAACCCACTGCGATATGTTATTTATATATTTGAATAGATCTCGTCGAGAGCTTTAAAACAATACCACGCACAGTCGTTTTGCACTCATGGTTGTCCAGATAGACCGCGATATAGTCAAAAGTATTCACCGGTTCACAAGAAAATAAATTTTAAAATGTTCACTACAAACCAATGCGAAACGTTCTTCGCATATTTGCATAGACCTCGTCGAGAGCTTTAAAACGATGCCACGCACAGTCGCTTTGCGCTCACGGTTGCCGAGATAGACTGAGTCAAACGCGGCGGCACACCCAGAAATATTGCATCATCTCTCCCGCGCAGAGGGAGCGAGGGGAGCGTTGCGTGCACGATGAGTTGCGATTAATTCGACTCCATGCTGTTTACAAATATGCTGACACGATTAGTGTGCGGCGCGTATTTTTAATGGTATAATGATTTCATTTGGGACCTATTTTTGTCACAGGCAGTCAGTTGTAAGTCGCCCCATACTATCCGCGGAGTTAGACGTTGTCCTACGTCAAAGCAAAAAAAAAAGACAAAGAAAGCAAGTGACGTTCCTCTGGCTGGGTGATTACGGGCGCGAGCTTCTAGCTTATCGTCCGAGAGCGTCTGGGCCAGATTCTGTGATAAGGCAGCTTATCGTCCGAGAGCGTCTGGGCCAGAGTCTGTGATAAGGCAACTTATCGTCCGAGAGCGTTTGGGCCAGAGTCTGTGATAAGGCAGCTTATCGTCCGAGAGCGTCTGGCCAGAGTCTGTGATAAGGCAGCTTATCGTCCGAGAGCATCTGGGCCAGAGTCTGTGATAAGGCAGCTTATCGTCCGAGAGCGTCTGGGCCAGAGTCTGTGATAAGGCAGCTTATCGTCCGAGAGCGTTTGGGTCCCAGAGTCTGTGATAAGGCAGTTTATCGTCCGAGAGCGTCTGGGCCAGAGTCTGTGATAAGGCATGGGTGGCGCTCGCCCGATACTGTAGACTGTTCACGTGATGCAGTTGTTTAAGTGTTCCAGCAATGGGAGGAAACTGGCAAGGCCCGCAGTAACCGAGGTAATACTATACCATGCACATTAACTGGGACAAGCTAGTTTATTCTCAGAATTGTAATGTGATCGCCAGTTGATGTCGGAAACCCACGTAAACCGGTTTTATCAGCTGTGAGGTGGTGTGACTGTTAGAACTTGATAGTAAGAATGTGGTTTGACCGGTTTTAAACAGGAAATAGGCACTTCAGCTTCAGTTGTGAGCTTTCGCTTTCATGTGTCACAGGTGGATGTTAGTTTTTGCTCTCTGTGAGTACGTGTTGCTTTTGTGTATTGAAAAATGGACATTTCCCCAAGGAAGCGTGCAAAAATAATTGCTCTGAAGGATCACGCTTCTATGACAGTGAGATATAGCACTTCTGCAGTTGGTGTAGGCAAATCAAGTGTATCAAGGCTGCTTACGCGATACAATACATCTGGATCATCGTCTACAAAAAGGAGAGGTAAATGTGGAAGAAAACGAAAACAACTCCACGAACCGATAAATATCTAATCAGAAATAGTAAAATGAATCCAAAAAAACAACAACAACAACAAAAAAACAAGCACCGACCTTTAACAAGATTTATTGGCTGGTGATTGTGATGTTAGTGATTCAACTGTACGCCGTAGGTTTCTGGAAGTTGGCCGGAAGGCAAGAAGACCAACGAAAAAACCATATTTGAATGCGAAAATGAAGACAAAACGTTTAGCATGGGACACAAAATATAAATCATGGACTGCTGACGACTGGAAAAAGGTCATTTTCAGGGATGAAACTCATTTATTTGTGCAGGGTTACCAAGCAAATGTCGTTATACAAAGCATCTGTGAACCCTTAAGAATTGAGCATGTCAAACAAACTGTAAAACGTCCTCTGAAACAGATGTTTTGGGGTTTTTTCACATCAAATGGCACTGGAAGCTTAGTTCCTGTTCAAGGTATGATGAATTCAGCCAAGTACGTAGAAAAATTTCAACGTAGGATTGTTCCTATCTTGCAAATTTTTGACGCGACATTTCAACATGACTTGGCCCCATGTCACAATTCGAAATTGGTCAAGCTGGAAAATCAAATTCTTTTGCTTGATTGGCCTGGAAATTCACCAGATTTAAATCTCATAGAAAACTTGTGGAATATTTTGAAGAGACGTTTAGGTAAAATGGACTGGACAACCAAAGAACGCATGATAACGAATGCTATGAAAGTGTGGTTCCACGATTGTGAAGTGAAAGGTATGTGCACTCAATTAGTGGAGTCAATGCCAAAATGAATTCAAGAGGTCATTTCTGCTAAAGGAGGACATACTTCATACTAATACAGGTATTTATCAGTGTATGTCAAGGCATAGAGTGGTATAAAGGCATAGTTTTTGGAAAATGAGTGATTTTTTACTTTGTCCCAATTAATTTGCACAGTATAGTAGTGGATACCCACGAAACATTGACCACCGTCGGCAGCCATAGCTATCCTGAGTAGTAGGATCCAACAGACAGGAACATGTAATGCAAATCCACAATCCAACGCACTCTGCTCTTTCTGGGTCTCCGGAGCAGCCATCCACTCCAGGTACCCGTGTTAACAGCAAGACATCGATGATTACAGCGTGAATTTACATCTGCGAAGAGGCACTGGATCATCGAGCAGTGGAAGAAAGTCGCCTTTTCAGAGCAATCACGTTTTATGCTTTATTGTGTGGATGGTCGGTGGATAGTACGGCGAAACACTGCTGACAGAAATCATTCCGACTCGATATTCGAGAAGTAACAGGCAGGAGATGGCAGTGTGCTCGTGTGGAGCATATTTTCCTGGAAATCATGGGGATCAATTATTCCCGTTAATCGCTCGATGAATCCTTCAAGCTACTTATCCAGTGTGGCGGATCAGGTGCTCCCCTCCATGATGACTGTCTACCCCAAAGGCAGGGTTGCCCCCACCAAGATGACCTTTGCCATGTGTGTGCGAGAATAGTTTGAGGAACATTCTAGTAACTGGAGCTCACTATCCCCCAGCAAAAACAGTCTTGTTGTCCCAGCACTATGTTGCCGCTGCCGAACCGTCAATAAAATGTCCGGGCGGACAACAGAAGGACCAGCAGTTCAGGCCAGCAGCTTGCCAACAGTTGCCACCCCCATCAGTTGTCATATGCCACAACAGGGCCATCAGTGGTCCATCACAGGAAGTAACTGCCACAAGTGGCCCTTCAGCGGCCCTGGAAGCACGTTCTAGAAATGATGGCTAGCCTAATGTGGTCCGATAGTTTCCCGACAGTGGCAGCCGGCAATCACGTGACGTAACTAATGGCTTGCCGAATCTTGTTAGCCAATTTCCCAGTAGTAGCCACAAAAAAAAACGATGACCGCAGTTCCCCAAAGCTACAACTACTTTTTTATTTCTCCTTACGAAACTTCTGAATTATAGCAATGCGCTGGGGAAATTTTCTCAACAGGTCCGGGAAAAACGCCCGTTTGCACCTTTATTGGAAACGAACCAAAGACTGTGTACGTGGGAAAGTGGCGCCCTACCAGCTGGACTGATTTGGCACGCACAAACGTGGCTTGAAACTGACTCTCTTTTCTGCGGAATGTGCAACGAATGGTTATCTATTTAATTTTACAATATTGCAAGGTATTTTTCATAAATGTCAGTTTCATACATGTATAATTCATAAATTTATTTTTCAACGTACGATTGTTTTTTTTTTTCTTTTACCTTAATGGAACTTCATTTTTTCAAGGAGTGTACCAACTTAAAGGCGCTTTCCAAAGTTTTGTGCAGTCCTTGTGGTCCTGAAAGGCGATTGTTAAATTAATATATTTACCCGTTCATGTCCCATTCTGTTACATTTCATTTTTAACGTTGTATGTTTCCTTTCCGCTGTCCGAAGCTACATTTGTTTTAAAGAGGAAAGATATTTTATTTTACTTCTCGTTATTTTTAGAAGTGAATTCCTTCAGTCTTGTGTATTCAACCCAAGGATGAGTGCATTATTTTTTCAAATAATTGATAAATTTTGTACGTGTATAATTCTTCTTTTTTTTTTTTTTTTTTTTTTTTTTTCCGACATAACGCTTTTTTACTGTTTTTCCAGGACTTTTGTTTCAAGCGGTTTAGTGAATGTTAAAACAAAAGAGTACACAGAAATTATTTCTTGTTATTCATGGGAATAGAGAGGGTGTATTTTATGGTTATAATCTAGTATTGCATGGCTTGATCTGATATCTTCGTCGACGTGGCATTTCATTAGGAAATTAATTCGCCTCTCCACATATGTTTTTTTTTTCTTAACATCCACTAAAATAGCACGATGGCGATAGCATCGTCTGCAACTAACTGGCACCACGAGAGACTCAGCACGTGTTGCTTCAGCGCTTGCGCAGTTCCGTTGCTTCCCCCATAGTGTTGGGGTTTCATCGGTTGCCAGCTACGGGCCACTATTGGCACTTGCTTGGTAGCCTGCAATTCACGGCGATGCTGCAGGGCCATCAATGACTTCCAACTGATGGCAGTGCCACCGAGGGACCGGTGCCGGGCCGTGAACGGCAGATTTCAGCCAGCCGTGACCCATCACTGCCAGTTGGTGGTCGGCAGTTTCCTAACACTTGTGTTTCTGCTGTGCCTGGCCATTGTACTCACCTGACATCAGTCCCATTGAACATATGTGAGAGGATCTTGAGCAGCAGGTTCGGCGTATGGATCCACTACCAATGACACCTGATCTCAGAGCAGCTCTGGTGTCTGCATGGTATGGCATCCCTACAGAAACGTTCAGAGGCCTAACATCGGAAGAAGTGGATATTTCGGAAGTTAACAGAAAAGTAACCAAAGCTCTAATGGAAACAGCAACAAAATTAGCTGGGTCTAAGAACAAGTTGCATGTGAACAAATTATCAGGAAAAACCAAAATGTTGATGCAAAAAAGAAGAGAGATGAGGACAACTAAAGAAGATGTGACTTCCAAAGTGGAATATATAGAGCTATGCAAGACAACACGAAAAAGTATCACTGAAGACGTAAGGAAATTCAACTGTGAGCTAGTGAGGAAAGCAATTGAAAACAACCAAAGCCTAAAGATAGAAAAGGGACATCTCAGTAAGGGAAGAAAACAGATTATGGCTCTGAGAAAAGAAGATGGTTCTATAACAAGAAATAGAGGCGAAATTTTGACAAGAGTGAAAGATTTCTACTCCAAATTATATGAAAGGGATGATACATGTACTCCAGACATCATGAAAGGTACCAGAGTTCTTCCAGTCCTCCCAGCAGAAGTTGCTCATGCAATCAAGAACATGAAGCGGGGGAAAGCTCCAGGAGAAGATGGAATTACTATAGACATCATACAAGAAGCAAGTGGAGAAATTGAAACAGTACTCGCCCAAATTTTCACTCGATGCCTTAATGAAGGGAAGATTCCTGAGGATTGGAACAATGCTACAATGATCCTGCTACATAAAAAAGGTGACATTGAGGATCTCAGGAACTACAGACCTATCAGCCTCCTATCAGTGGTTTATAAAATCTTCACTAAAGTTCTTTCACACCGCTTGAAGGTAACACTGGACATTTCTCAACCGAGAGAACAAGCTGGATTCAGGAGTGGCTACAGCACAATAGATCATATCCACGTACTGAGAGAACTAATTGAAAGAGCGAGGGAATATGAACTTCCATTGTGCATGGCTTTTATCGATTATGAAAAAGCCTTTGATTCGGTGAAACCATCAGCAGTTACCACGGCTCTGAAATCCTGCTGTATTGAAGATGCATACATTAATATTATTAATAACATCTATGAAAATGCAAGTGCAAAGATTCGGCTGTTTGAAAATACAACACACATAAAAATTGGAAAGGGAGTGAGACAAGGTGACACCATATCTCCGAAGCTCTTTAATGCCACATTGGAAAATGTCTTTCAATCACTGAACTGGGAAAACAAAGGGATAAAGATTAATGGAGATTATCTAACCCACCTTCGTTTTGCTGATGACGTAGTCATTTTTGCAACTACCCCATCAGAGCTGCAGAGTATGATCCAGGAACTTGCTGACAAGAGTAAAGAAGTGGGATTAAAAATGAACTTTCAGAAGACAAAAGTGATGTTCAATGCTTTTACAAGAAATGAAGATTTATCGATTGATGGAGAAAAACTGGAGATAACAGATACGTATGTTTATCTTGGACAGCAGATATCAAATGAGGGTCACATTGATGAAGAAATTAATCGGCGTACAAAACTTGCCTGGAGAGCTTTTGGAAGAAACAGCATAATTTTTAAGAGCAATATGCCATTATGTCTTAAAAGAAAAGTGTTTGATCAATGCATCCTTCCAGTGCTTACGTATGGTGCAGAGACGTGGACCTTAACTAAAAGAGACATACAAAGGCTGCAGACAACTCAAAGTAGCATGGAGAGGTGCATGCTTGGTATAACCAGGAGAGATAAGAAGAGGAACTCGTGGATCCGAAAAATGACGAGAGTGGAAGACATCATGATCAGAGTTAAATCCCTGAAATGGCAATGGGCTGGACATACTGCCAGAAGGACAGACCATAGATGGACAGCCGAAATTTTAGATTGGATTCCAAGGGACAGGAAAAGACCCAGAAAAAGACCACATGGGAGATGGGTGGATGAAATTCGTAAATATGCGGGAGTGACATGGAGGAGACTGGCACAAGACAGACCGTTGTGGAGGAAACTTGGGGAGACCTTCGTCCAGCAGTGGATTGATAATGGTTGACAATGATGATGATGATATCCGCGATATTGGTTGCACGAGGAGGTCATATCTCTTATTAACAGGCAGTCATAATTTTTGACTGGACTGTGTATTTATTAACGATATGTAGTAAAATATGTAATTTTTATTAAACCAGATTCCATGATTTTCACAGCGCGGAAAATATTCATCACACCCTTCCTCTTTCTGAAAAAAATGTTTGCCTTTGTGCTGAATAAATTACTCTGAAATGCTTGCACCGAATTAATAACAAATAGCAGTGTGCTGTTATTCGGATTTGCCTTTTAGTATTGCATTCCGCGCCAAAAAGCAAGATTTTCGTAACATCTTTACTCTTAAATTTACGAAATCATTCCTGTATCACACAGCTATGATCTTCCCTATACATTATAACAAGTTAGTAAAATCATGCAATGCATTGATTATGATACGCTTTCCAACATACCAGAAATTATTACTCAAGTTATGAGGATAATGGCTGTGGAATAAATCTCGCTCCTGTGTCCTGAGGACCTTTGACCCAATTTCGATGATATTCAACAGAACCGGTTCAGTACACCTCAAGAATAACATACTAAAGTTTTGTCGCAATAGAAGCAGTTTTACGCAAGTTATGAGAAGAATGGCTGTGGAATAAATCTGGCTTTTGTGCAATGACCTTTGACCCCCTTCCGTTGATATTCAACAGAACCGGTTCACTATACCTCCGGAACAACATGATAACGTTTTGTCGCAGTCAAAGCATTTTTAGGTAAGTTATGATGCACCAAAGCAATGGAATGGATCCCACTCCAGTGTCCTGACCTTTGACCCCATTTCGCCCACTTTCAATAGGGTTCGTCCCTAGTGGCTCCCTACCACATACTAAAATTTCATCGAAATCGAACCATTTTTACGCAAGTTTGACGCATAAAGGCAATGGAATAAATCCCGCTCTCATGCCCTGCCTGACCTTTTACCCCATTTCGCCCATTTTTAATAGGGATGGTTCCCAGGTGGTTCCCTACCACATATTGAACTTTCATCGAAATCGAACCATATTTACGCATGTTATGACGCATAAAGGCAATGAAATGGATTCCGCTTTTATGTCCTGACCTTTAACCCCATTTCGCCCACTTTCAATAGGGTTCGTCCCCAGTGACTCCCTACCACATACTAAAATTTCATCGAAATCGAACTAATTTTACGCAAGTTATGACGCATAAAAACAATGAAATAAATCATGCTCTTATGCCCTGACCTTTGATCCTGTTTCGCCTATTTTCAATAGGGTTCGTCCCTTGGTGGTCCCCCATCACATACTAAAATTTCGTCGAAATCGAACCTCTTTTACGTGAGTTATCGTGCGAACTGATGGACGGGCAGACGGACGGACAAAGCTGCGGAATATACGCTTCTTCAACCTACGGTTGGAAAGCGGAAAAAACGATGTCTCTGTGCCAAAATTATAGAGGAATATCAGCAGTGATTTACAAAATATTTGAAGGGTTACAAATTTTCAAGATGACAATCCATTTTTTGGTGTAAATAAGACAAGGATGGTAAGTCATGTAATATCCGAAAAATTGGAAAATTTCGTCGTCCGGGAGCAGGAATCGAACCTGCGTTTCCCAGATAGCGCTCGGGTATGCTAACCTTAGCGCTATCTGGGTAGTGTAGTGGTTGGCTAGCACGCTCCAGGCAGACGAAATTCGAGTTTTCGGATATTATCTGACTTACCCTTCTTGTCAAATTTGCACCAAAAATGGTGTCATCCTGAATGCATGAATGAATGAATGAATGAATGGATGCATCCTAACTTAGCTTTAGATTCCCGGTCCGAACAGCGCGCTGCGCCTTTTGGTAGTAAAAATATTTGAAAATATATAGAAGCGGGAACAGTTTGCCCTGATAGAATAGTATGAAAGAAAAGTGCGGAAGAATTAGAGTTCAAGAAGTATACGGTTTTCCGTTAAGAAGTGAAGTTATAAGCTAATCTCACGTACTTACCTGCACACTCCCAGCAAAAATGTTCCTCACCAAAAACATCCGACAACACGCCACAGTAACCAAGGAAAGGAATGGGAAAGGGCAGGGGAAAGGGTGAGTCTGAAATAAAAACGACAGCGCACACAAAATAAACTTCCCACAGGAATATCAAAATTAGGCACCTGACAAAGCAAAATTGCAGTTTGCTCAGAGTTCGTTGAGGAATCGGCTTTTTGCCTCGTTACTCAGCAGCCAATCAGAGAAAAGATGTTTTCCCATTGGTCTAAAAATGTTTTTGCAAGTTTACTTTTACTGAATCTTGCTGGCTTGGTTGTTATTTACCATTGCTGAGGTGGGGTTAGCAATAACATTTTAGCGTTGCTAAGGTGATGAAAACAATAGCATTTTACCATTGCTAAGGTGGTGTAAGCAGTAACAGTTTACCGTCGCTAAGGTGATGTAAGTAATGACGCTTTACCATAGCTAGGTGTTGTAATCAATAACATTACACCACCTGTAGTTTTAACTGCACCTGTTCAGTACCATAGACGAAAACACAGAAAGACAAAAAGGCCTCAATCAGAGTTACAGAATAAATAAATAAGGGCCAATCGATTTTATACTACTCTATTTTTTAACATTCTGGTTTATAAGAAGTCACTAACTGTAAAAGACTTTAAAATTTTCCTGCAAAAAATAAATAGGCCCTTGGTGTAATCACGTATTCCATTCATGATTTATCTGCTCTTCCGGGCAATCACGGGATAGGATTCTTAACCTCGAGATTCACTAAACATGAATGCCGGTTGCTTCGTCTAGCGAATCCTGTGATGGTTTTATTCAAATTCACCGGAAATTTCAGACTTGGTCGTTCAGGGTGGTGTAGTGGTTAGCATTACCGGGCGCTACCTGGGAGACGCGGTTTCGATTCCCGCTCCAGGATGACGAAATTTTCACGTATTGGAATATTATCTGACTTACGGTCCTTGTCATATTTAGACCGAAAAACGGATTGTGTTGTATGGTGTAATCCCGTATTCCATTCATGATTTGCAGGGATATTAGGAGCTGGACTGCAGCCTAAACAAAGAAGAATTGCAGGGTGACTATCACTGTGGCTTTAGATATGGGACATCAACAGTAGATTAGATTTTTTACAGTATGAACTACACTGCTGGTCACCCAAAATGCAACACCAAGAAGGACACGAGATAGCAAAGCCAGATTTACTGGACACATAACAACAGATGCAAAGATGAAACGATTGAGCTTATAGGCCCGTGCGACTTGCGGAACACTCAGACATCAATAGTTCGTGTGGCCCCCATGGCTGGCAATAACGGCCACTACACGCCGCAGCATCGAACGAAAGAGGCTTTGGATGTGGGCTTGGGGTATGTCGGTCCAGGCTGCTTCAACACGTTGCCACAGTTCATGAGGCGTAGCCGCTGGTGGTGCTTGACGGGCCACGCGGTTGCCGATCAGTGACCAGAGGTGTTCGATGGGCGACATATCGGGAGAACAGGCTGGCCACGGCAGCAGTGACACCTAGTGGGCAGTGAAGAATTGTTGCACGATGCGTGCCTCGTGCGGGAGCGCATTGTCCTCTTGAAACGTGGCCGCTGGCAGGTCCTGCAGGTAAGGGAGGACTACAGGCTCCAAAACGTCGGAGATGTAGCGGTGCTTGTTGAGTGTACCGGCGATGCGTACCAGACGAGTGCGGGTGGCATATCCAATTGCGCCCCAAACCATAACGCCAGGTGATGGACGGGTATGGCGATGCATAATGCAGGCGTCATACAGTCTGTCGCCGCAGTGCCGCCACACGCGAATCCAACCATTGCAGGCTGAAGCGGGACTCGTCGGAGAAGGCAATGTCGTGACATTCCGTAGTCCAGGTGTGGCGTTCAACGGCACACAGCCGCCGCACCCGCCGGTGGTGTAATGTCAATGATAATTGGAGCAATGGGCGCCGTGCGACATGTCCCCCGCTCCTGCAGACGACGTCGAACGGTACGTGCTGAGACAGGTTGTTGCGGAACTCACCCTAATTCCTACGCTAACGTTCGTGATGTGGCAGTGCGAGCCGTCAATGCCCGCCGCACAACATGCCGGTCCTCACGTTCGGTGGTGTGCCGCGACTGCGGCAATCGCTCACGTCGATCCGTACGTTCCTCCTGCACCCACCGAATCCATACTCGCCTCACTGTGGCTGGATGTCGTCCCACACGGACGCCGATGTCTCGGTACGATAAACCGCTGTCGCGATAAACCACTCTTCGTCCTCTGTCGAACTCCCAAACGTGCTGGAATGACTGTCGTATTCTGCGACGAGGCATCAGGAAGCTTCCCAAGCACAGGCCAGGCAGAACAACACACTTCCACCACTTACATCCCGCCTTCTGTGCACCCTCCTTATAGCGCTGCTCGGTGGCGTGCCGGGCGCACATGATTTGCATATGCTCTGCAGTGCTATTCGTTTACGTGTCCTCTTGCGGGTGACGCATGCTGCGAATTTCTGGCCAATGGGATGCTTCCCTCTTGGTGTTGCATTTTGGGTGGCCAGCAGTGTATAATGAAGAAATGCTACGAGTTTAATACCAATGTGCACCATTTGTTTGTGGACTTTAAACAAGTCTATGATATCATTAATAGAGATAAGCTACTCGAAGTCATGCTGGAATTGCAAATTCTACTTAAACCAATAAGATTGGAAACAAGTTAGTAAAATCATGCAATGCATTGATTATGATACGCTTTCCAACATACCAGAAATCATTACTCCAATTATCAGTCAAGTTATGAGAATAATGTCTGTAGAATAAATCTCGGTCCTATGACCTGACCTTTGACCCTATTTTGATGATATTCAACAGAACGGATAAAGTATACTTCCGGAACAAAATGATAAGGTTTTGTCTCAATTGAAGCATTTTTACCTAAGTTATAACGCATAGGGGCGATGGAATGGATCCCGATACTATGTCCTGACCTTCGACCCCACTTCACCCATTTTCAATAGGGTTCATCCCCAGGTGGTCCCCTACAACATATTAAAATTTCATCGAAATCGAACCATTTTTACGTGAGGTATCGTACAGACATGCGGACGGACGGACAGACGGACAAAGCTGGAGCATATACGCTTTTTCAACCTACGGTTGGAAAGCCTAAAAAAACGACAATCAGGAATACCAAGTGTAGAGTGCGAATACAGCGTGGACTCATACCTGAGTTCCGGATTACCAAAAGATTACGACAAGGCGATCAATTATCAACAATGTTTTTTAACCTATGTCTTAAAAGAGTTATGCGAAGAGTAATCATAAATAGATGTGGAACTATTATGAATAGAAGTCTACAACTTATGGCCTTCGCAGATGACGTATATTGCATAGAAAGGACTACGAAACGCCTCAGAGAGGGTTTCAGACAAATGAGGGAGAAGGCAAAGAAAATGAGAATACAAACAAGCGGAACTAAAACTAGATACCTAATTGTGGCCAGAGATAAACAAAAATTCGAAAAACCCCAAAATGTCATTGTTGATGAAGAAATCTTTCAGCGGATATAGTAGTTCACATATTTGGGTTCAGTAATAATAGAAAGTAATGATGTGTCAGTTGAAATTACTTATAGAATAGCTTCAGCAAATACACTGGCGGAAAGTAAAAAAAGAACACCAAGAAGGAGACGTCTGATACCAACGAAATTTATACAGCATAATAACGGAATACAGAGGATAACGTGATCAAAACATTATGGCAAAATACAGCTGTATTTGCTGGTAAACTGAAAAATACCATTTTAGTTAGTACGAGGTTGAACCGCCATGAACTTCTTCACACTGTGCAATTCTGGCATGGAGTCTGTCTTACAGATGTTGGATGTAAGTTTGGGGTATTGAGTTCCAAGCATCCTCAACCTGGACGCGTAAATCGGGGATGGTCGTGGCTGGCCATGGAGACCGGATAAGTCGTTGTCCCATAAAATCCCACACGTGCTCAATGGGGGACAAAACCAGTAAACGTGCAGGCCATGGAAGTTGTCTCACACCCTGAAGTGCATGTTGTGTTGCACGTGCCGTGTATGGGCATGCGTTATCTTGCTGGAAAACACCACGATGGACCGACCTTACAAATGGCACAACAATGGGCTGAATGATGTTGTTGATGTAGGAGGTGCTGTTTAACGTACCCGATACAAACACTAGTTGTGTACGGGAGTGATAGCTGATCGCTCCCCACACCAGTAAACCAGGTGTAGGCCCTGTGAGTCGCTGGCGGATGCAAGAAGGGTAGAGACGCTCCCCTGTGCGTCTGCGAACACGCATACGGCCATCGGAGGCTCCCAAACAGAATCTGCTTTCATCGCTGAACACGACAGATCGCCATTGCGTTCTCCAGTGCAGACGTTTGCGACACCGCTGCAGCCGTTCCTTACGGTGGGCTGGAGTCAGAGGTACACATGCTAGAGGCGCACGTGTACGTAGTCCTGCATGCAGTAGACGGTTGTGGATTGTTGGCACATTCACCTCAGGTGCAACGGCAGCTCGGATTTGCGTCGCAGTGGATGTTCTGCTTGACAACGCCGCTCTTCTTATGCGGCGATCGGTCCGCTCATCAGTCCGTCTGTGACTCCCGGTTCCACGTCTTCTCGTGTGGGAATGTTCCTCGGACCATCTACGCCACCATCGTAACACCACCGATACTTCCCGTCCAATTCGCTCCGCAATACGACGATACGACCACCCGGCCTCGCGGAGTCCGATTAGACGACCTCGCTCAAAGTCCGATAACTGCTGAAATCGTACACGTCTTCCATGACCAGGCATTGCAGCTTCTTCAGGGTCTTCGCACGTGTCCGTACGCCGACGACTGATTACATTCACTTCGCCGTACTCCTTAAATACCACCGACGATAATTTGCATATTATGCAGTGCTGTGGCGTAAGCGCTTACCGGTTGGTCCCGAAATTAACATCACACCAACGTAAACTAGACCCCATTAACATATGTAAATTTCAGGATCGTCCGCCAATTCCTTCTTGGTGTTCTTTTTTCACTTTCCGCCAGTGTAGATTGTATTACAGTATTCAATCACTATTAAAATCTAATATGATCGCAATACAAAGTAAAATTTAGCTATATAATCTAATTCTCAAACCCGTACTTCTATACGGCTGTGAAACACGGACAATGATCCAGAGAGATCAAAACCGATTGCAAATACTGGAACGAAAGGTACGAAGAAAGATCTTTGGCCCAATTAATGACAATGGACTTTGGAGAGTGAGGAACAACAAAGAAATAATGAAGAAATTCAATAAACTTAATATTATTACTGGAATAAAGGTGATAAGACTGAGATGGCTGGGACATGTTCAGCGAATGAAGATGACAGAGCAGCAAAAAAGGTCTTCGTGTATGGATCGGGTGGGTCTAGGACCAGAGGACGACCAAGAAGAAGATGGCTTGATGACGTGGAGGATGATTTGGAGAAAATGGGAATAAAGAACTAGAGGAACAAGGCGCATAATCGTAAATAATGGAGGGCTGTCCTGAGACTAGCTCAGGTCCTAAATGGATTGTAATGCCAAGTAGTAGTAGTAGTATTCCTGTATCCCGTCCAGAAGGTCTGCCCCTTTCTGGGTATGTGTTGGTTGAAATCTGGTTGACGGAGATATTATCATCCTCCTACCAGATTTGCGACACCTTCGTCGACAAAGGATGAACAACATCCTCCCCTAATGCGGACGAGTGTCACTAGCAAAAATATAGGGGTCAGAATGAAAAATTCTCTGGGTGATCAAGCATGAGGAAAGACACTGAGTCAACATAAACAAGTTTCAATGAAACAATAAAAAAGGTTTGAACAAACAGCAGTAAACAAGTTTATTTTATGAAGCACAAATTAATAGAATTCTTCATGTAGACTTAATTGTGTCATCATTATTAACGACAACAACTACACTGACGGAAAAAAAAAACCAACACCAAGAAGGGGTTGTGTTAGATAAACGACAGTTGGTAGGCGGTGAGAGTACATCTGTAAGATGACGTCTATGCAAATTTCGCGCTCGGCGCATACGTATGGTGCTAGTAGCGCCCCTCGGAACATGTAACGTTCGTGATCGTTAGTTATCGTTGAGATTCGATGTAGGGTGTTGATGTTAGTCAAGAATGCCTTTAAGAAGACGAAGAAGTCATTATCGCCGCCCCGGTGGCGCAGTGGTCTAAGGCGCTGGCCTCTGATCATTCGTCCGTAAGGGGTCCGGGTTCGAATCCCGGTCAGGCATGGATGTTGTGTTTGTCTTACGGCACTGGCTCTCTCCCTTCCCTGGAACCAGTGACCCTAAATTAGGGACGGGCGACTGCTTAAAGCCCATTGAGTTGCTCAGGGTGGTCGTTAAACCTCCAATCAAAAAAAAAAAAAAAAAAAAAAAAAAAAAAGAGGAGTCATTATCAACAGCTCACGGAGTTTGAACGAGATCGTTTTATAGGGCTACGATAAGGTGCATTTTCTTTCCGCAATATTGCAGAATGACTTGGCAGGAATGTAGCCACTGTGCATGATTGTTGGCAGCGGTGGTCAAGGGAAGGTACTGCCTCAAGAAGACCGGGTTCCGGCTGGCCACGTGGCACTACTGAGAGGGAAGACCGCCTTGTACGGCGTATGGCCGTGGCGCTTCGTACTGCGTCTGCGGCAGCAATTCGAGCTGCAGTTGCCACCACAGTGACACAACAAACTGTTACAAATCGGTTACTTGAAGGAGAGCTCCGAGCCAGACGCCCTGTAGCGTGCATTCCACTTACTCCAAACCGCTGCCGTTTGCGAAGTCAGTGGTGTCAAGCTAGAGCTCATTGGAGGACGGAGTGGAGATCTGTTGTGTTTTCTGATGAAAGCCGGTTCTGCCTGGGTGCCAGTGATGGCCGTGTGTTATTTAGAAGGAGGCCAGGTGAGCGCCTGCAACCAACCTGTCTGCTGCCGAGACACACTGGACCTACACCTGGAGTTATGGTCTGGGGAGCAATTTCCTATGACAGTAGGAGCACTCTCGTGGTTATCCCACGCATCCTGACGGCACAGTTGTACGTCGGTCTGGTGATTCAACCTGTTGTGCTGCCATTCATGAACAGCATTCCATGGGGTGTTTTCCAACAGGAACGCTCGCCCGCATACCGCTGTTGTAACCCAACATGCTCTACAGAGTGTCGACATGTTGCCGTGACTTGCTAGATCACCAGATCTTTCTCCAATCGAGCACGTATGGGACATCATTGGACGACAACTCCAGCGTCACCCCTACCAGCATTAACCGTCCCTGTATTGACCGACCAAGTGCAACAGGCATGGAACTCCATCCCACAAACTGAAATCCAGCACCTGTACGACACAATGCATGAACGTTTACGTGCTTGCATTCAACCTTCTGGCGGTTACACCGGTTATTAATGTACCAGCATTTCACATTTAAAATGGCTCTTCTCGCGCTTACATTAAGCTGTGATCTTTAAACCTTAATCGATTAAATATGTTACCTTTATAAATGTATTGCCGCCATTTCATTCCTCTACAACTATTTTTTCGTGGTGTTGGGATTTTTTTTTTTCCGTCAGTGTATAATCAATATACTGTTGGATAAAGCTTTTCCCTTGTACTTTCCTCAACTCTCTGTCTTGAACAATTCTTTTTCAAGTCATTCTCTCAGGCATTCGAATTTTTCCAACCCATATCTCACGTGGTTTGTTTCTGGGCTTTCCCATCCCTTGGTTTTCAGTCTGATATTTTAGTTATGCATGAAGTGATAAGTAACAATCTTTTTTTTTTTTTTTTTTTTTTTTTTTTTTTGGTTGGAGGTTTAACGACCACCATGAGCAACTCAATGGGCTATAAGCAGTCGCCCATCCCTAATTTAGGGTCACTGGTTCCAGGGAAGAGAAAGAGCCAGTGTCGTAAGACAAACACAACATCCATGCCTCACCGGGATTCGAACCCGGCCCCCGTTCGGACGAATGATCAGAGGCCATCGCTTAGACCACTGCGCCACCGGGGCGGCATAACAATCTTCTAATCTCATCATGCTTTCCCGCTCATACTTTTCAATACATCATTTTGGCTGATATTTATCTGTAAGAGCTATGTTTTGCATCATAACATCTCGTGCCGCCCCGGTGGCGCAGTGGTCTAAGGCGTTGGCCTCTGATCATTCGTCCGTAAGGGGTCCGGGTTCGAATCCCGGTGAGGCATGGATGTTGTGTTTGTCTTACGGCACTGGCTCTCTCCCTTCCCTGGAACCAGTGACCCTAAATTAGGGACGGGCGACTGCTTATAGCCCATTGAGTTGCTCACGGTGGTCGTTAAACCTCCAATCAAAAAAAAAAAAATAACATCTGGTGTTGCTACTACCTTCACAAAAAAAAAAGAAGTCCAATTTTCCAAATCACTCGCGTTCCGGATTGATTTGATTAATAAGTTCTCTACTGTATTTTAATTTTACAGTGGTAAAATTGCAATTCGCTTCTTGCAAATATTTAAACTTTTTTTAATTTTTCTTCCTATTTTACGAAGCCACAATAGAAAGATTGAGAGAATGAGACAGAGCGTGCGACACAACTGGAAGCATTGATAGCTACAGGGTGTCCCACAAAGAACTACCTGATTTTAAAATGCAATAACTCGGAAACGGAGATCGATAGTAGAACAAAACAAGTGGTATGTTTATTTGAAAAGCCGTAAAAATCTGATACAGAAATTTCAAAATTACTTACAAATGTTGCCGAAAGGTGGCGCTGTACGCTGTAGTCGCATTGCGGTCCTATAAGTAATGCTGTGAAGCACAGAGCGATCAGTCTTCGGACAGTTTCGCTGTCGAAACGTGAAAGGAGGTTAACGCACTGAAGGAAGTGGATGAAGTCATGTATTCCGTGGAGCAACGTGTTTTTCTGGTACTCGAGTATCAGGGACTTCGTGGTTTATGCAAGATGGGGCCCGATCACATCGTACCCCAGCGGTTTTTGCCTTTCTTGAGGAATACTTCGGGAATAGAGTCATTGCTTTGAACTATTCCACATTTACTGGAACAGGCATGTGTTGGCCTCCATACTCACCCGAGCTTACTCCCTGCGACTGCTTTTTGTGGGGCACATTGAAGGACACTGTTTTCCAGAACAATTCTGCAACACTGGACGAGCTTGAAGAGTTGATCGGTGAGGCATGTGCGTCCATTTCCGTTGACACACTACAGAGGGTGACTGAAAATTTCATTCTTCGTTTGCGCCATCTCTGTGCTGCGAAAGGTGCACATTTTGAATCGATTGTCATTTGATTGCAACGACTGCTTGCAAAGGACAGTTTATAGACTATTTCTCGGACGCCCTACTGCGACTAAAGCGTACAGCGCCACCTGTCGGCAGCATTTGTAAGTAATTTTGAAACTTCTGTATCAGATTTTTACGGCTTTCAAAATAAACATACCACTTGTTTCATTCTTTTATCGATGTCCGTTTCCGAATTATTTCATTTTAAAATCAGGGAGCCCTTTGTGGGACACCCTGTACATGAAGCATTTGGGAGAAAAAGGCAGAAAGTGTAAGAAGCAACTAAGAAAAAAGTGAGACATATAAAGCACGAAATAAAGAGAGAACAAGGCAGAGGATGTCAGAGACAACTAAGAATAAAGTGGGACACATAAGGCATGTAATAGAGAGAGAACGAGGCAGAGGATGTGAGAGAAAACTAAGGAAAAGGAAGCCACGTGAAGCTTGAGACAGGAAGAAAAAGAGGCATAGAATATGAAAGGCAACTAGGGATAAAGATCACTACCCAGAGCGTTAAACAGGGAGAAAACGCCACAGCGAGTAGTATGACAGACAACTAGAAATAATGTGGGCCACATAAAGCCTGACGGAGAGGCAGACAGAGAGCTCGAGAGACAATTAGGGATAAAGAGAGCTACATAAAGCATGAGGGAAAGAGAAAACGAGACAGTCTGCGAAAGACAACTGAGGAAAAAGTGAGCCATATAAATCATGAGATAAAGAACGAGGCAGAATATGAGAGACAACTTGGAATAAAGACAGCCACCTAAAGCATCATAGAGAAAACGAGATAGAAAATGTGAGATAAATGCATCAAGCATGACAGAAAGGAGCAACATACGTCACAGGGAGCGTAAGAGACAACTAGGGATAAAGAGAGCCACATAAAGCACGAGGAAGAGAGAGACCGAGAGTGTGAGAGACAACTAAGGTTTAAGAGAGAGACGTAAAGCATGATATTGGTTTGCATTTGGGGGTTTAACGACCACCGTGAGCAATTCGATGGGCTAAAGCAGTGACTCGTCCCTAATTTAAGACCACTGATTCCAGGGAAGAGGCAGAGCCAGTGCCGTAATACAAACACACCATCCATGCCTCACCTGCCGCCCCGGTGACGCAGTGATCTAAGCGATGGCCTCTGATCATTCGTCCGTAAGGGGTCCGGGTTCTAATCCCGGTCAGGCATGGATGTTGTGTTTGTCTTACGGCACTGACTCTCTCCCTTCCCTGGAACCAGTGACCCTAAATTAGGGACGGGCGACTGCTTATAGCCCATTGAGTTGCTCACGGTGGTCTTTAAACCTACAATAAAAAAAGCCTCACCGGGATTCGAACCCGGACCCATCTCGGACGAATGGTCAGAATCAAGATCTTAAACCACTGGGGGACCCACAAAGCATGGGATGGAGAGAGAAGATGGCAAAGAATGTGCGAGACAAAGAGGGATCAAGACAACCACAGAGATCATAAGAGGAGAGAACGACACAGAAAGTATCAGAGACAATAAACATGACAGAGAGTGAAAGACAACTAGCGGTTAAAGAGCGACATAAAGCATGGCAAAGAGCGTGGGAGACGAGTAGCGGTAAAGATAATCATATTAAACATGAAAGATACTGAGAGTATGAGGGAAAGCGAGGAACAAATACTGTACATCCACATAAAGCATGAAAGACAGAGCGACAAGTGTTTACAAACATTAGATGGCAGAGGAAATTCAGTAAATACTTTTTTGAGAAAGCATTAGGCAAATAACTTTCCATGGAAATTTTACTAACGCAATATTAACTCAAAATATTATTAAGTTTATGATGAGTGTTAACATAAGAAGTCAAAAATCGGAATACCTTAATTATGCCTTATTCAAGTGCGTCGACGAAAAATGTAACAATGATATGCGTTTCTCTCTTGCAGGGTGGTCCGTATACGAGAGACGAAATGTGCGTTACGTTCATCCTTTACTATCCTAGCACAGAAAAAGTGAGCTTTAGTGGACCTCCTTTGGAGCTTGTAGAGCACCTTCTTGGGGCACCGGAATATCTGACGTAAGTATAAGATTACAATCCCTCGTCGTGTATTGCAAAGCTAAAACGATAAGAAGCCTTAGTGGAAGCGGTGTGAGAGTTTGGCTTCGGTTAATTCGTTTGAGTTGGGTTCGATTTACGGATGAGGAATGGATGGTGTGTTTATCTTGCTGCTCTAGCTTTCTCCTTTCCCAGGAACTAGTGAACCCTCGATTGGAGACGGGTCACAATCTCTAATTGAAACTAGTTAATAGCCCTAAAGGACTATTACAGGACCACTGATTAGCATCTCGGTGTACACGTACCAGGTGTGTCGATGTAGTTAATGATCGGTGTGGCCACCTTTGCTTTGCATTACCTGCTGTACCCACTAAGGTGTCACCTGCTGTACCCACTGAGGTATTGACTCAAATAATGTTTTAATGGTGTCCTGGCTGTATTGACACGAGTCCAAATTTCATGACGAGTTGCTGGAAGATGGTCGTACCACTACACTTGTCGTTTGTGCATGTCCTAAAGATTTTGTATGGGTGATCAATCCGACGAGCTAGCCGACAACGGCAGAAATGTAACGTTGTCATCCATGAAGAAGGCACGTTTTTCGTTACGTCATAAGTTCACTCGAATCGGGCATAAACAGGATTGAAGTAAAAAAGGATCTCTTACCTACTATACCGTGCAAATTAATTGGGACAAACTATTTTATTATCAGAATTGTGATGTGATCGCCAGTTGAGGTCGAAAACCCACGTAAACCGGTTTTATCAGCTGTGAGGTGGTGTGACTGTTAGAACTTGATAGTAAGAATGTGGTTTGACCGGTTTTAAACAGGAAATAGGCATTTCAGCTTCAGTTGTGAGCTTTCGTGTGTGACAGGTGGATGTTAGTTTTTGCTCTCTGTGAGTACGTGTTGCTTTCGTGTATTGAAAAATGGATATTTCCCCAAGGAAGCGTGCAAAAATAATTGCTCTGAAGGATCACACTTCTATGACAGGGAGAGATATCGCTTCTGCAGTTGGTGTAGGAAAATCAAGTGTATCAAGACTGCTTACGCGATTCAATGCATCTGGATCATAGTCTCCAAAAAGGAGAGGTAAATGTGGAAGAAAACGAAAAACAACTCCGCGAACCGATAAATATCTAATCAGAAATAGTAAAATGAATCAAAAAAAAAAAAAACAAGCACCGACCTTCAAAGAGATTTATTGGCTAGTGGTTGTGATGTTAGTGATTCAACTGTACGCCGTAGGCTTCTGGAAGTTGGCCGGTAGGCAAGAAGACCAACGAGAAAACAATATTTGAATGCGAACATGAAGACAAAACGTTTAGCATGGGCCAAAAAATGTAAATCATGAACTGCTGACGACTGGAAAAATGTAATTTTCAGTGATGAAACTCATTTATTTGTGCAGGGTTACCAAGCAAATGTCGTTAGACGAAGCAACTGTGAACCCTTAAGACCTGAGCATGTCAAACAAAAGGTAAAACGTCCTCTGAAACAGATGTTTTGGGGTTTTTTCACATCAAACGGCACTGGAAACTTAGTTCCTGTTCAAGGTATGATGAATTCAGCCAAGTACGTAGAAATATTACGACGTAGGATTGTTCCATTCTTGCAAACTTTTGACGCGACATTTCAACATGACTTGGCCCCATGTTACAATTCGAAATTGGTCAAGAATTTCATGCTGGAAAATCAAATTCATTTGCTTGATTCATCTGGAAATTCACCAGACTCAAATCCCATAGAAAACTTGTGGAACATTTTGAAGAGACGTTTAGGTAAAATGGACTGTACAACCAAAGAACGCATGATAACGAATGGTATGAAAGTGTGGTTCCACGATTATGAAGTGAAAAATATGTGCACTCAATTAGTGGAGTCAATGCCAAAACTAATTCAAGAGGTCCTTTCTGCTAAAGGAAGACATACTTCACACTAATACAGGTATTTATCAGTGCATATCAAGGCAAAGAATGATATAAAGTCATAGGGTGGGAAAAAAGAGTGAGTGATTTTTTACTTTGTCTCAATTAATTTGCACAATACCATCTAATATTGTGAACTACGACTCTTGAATATCGCGGGTGTCGAGGACGATTAAACCAGCCGAACAGCAGAACTTTTGATGTCGCCGTTGGATATCTTTCACACAGCACACAGCAATTATACAGAGTTATTCATAAAGAAGTATAAAGTTTCAACGCACTATAAAACAAGAACAATGTAAGATATTTTATGTTACCTGTAACAGAATTGTAGAGGAATGTTTCAAGTTTTTTTAGAGACAGTCACAAATGTTCTACGTGTGCACGCTTAGTCACACGACACACATCGAGCCGGAAATCCATTTCCGCCCAAACGCAAGGTGAAATATCTGAATCAAGTGCAGTGATAGTGGCTGTGATACACTTTTTCAGCTCCGCTAGATCAACAGGAAGGGGAGGGGCGAATACCTTGTCCTTTACGTACCCCCACAGGAAAAAGTCACAAAGTGTTAAGTCAGGACTTCTGGGTGGCCATTGGGTCAGTGGCATGTTGCAGTCCGCGGCTAATCTATCGGTGAGGAAGATGTTCATCGACTGACCAGTCACGTGACACGCGCGCTATCGTTTACGTCACTTCCCTCAGTAGCGGGGCACAAACTTTATGAGTGCATCTACCTAACGGTTCGCAGTTGTGGTCCGTGTCTTCCACTGTTACTGTTTTACAGCATCTGGAAACTGTAAACTTCTTTATGAATCACCCTGCATTCATTCGAATAAATTCGAAGTCGACACAATAATTCACTCAACTCACAATAAGAAGATCGAACATATATTTTATACACTTGCGTGACCACACACACTAACTATAAATTCGAAAATTAGAATACACCGGATTTTTTTACATCTTGAGTTCCATCTCAAGCTCACTTCGCGCAACTTCGTCTCTCTTTACACGCTAGAATGACAGCTCCCTCTATTGGCTCGTTATCGTGACTAATGCTTTCAGTGAAACCTTTCGGCAATTAAATTGTTTATATAGTAACTATAGCTTTCAGTGAAAACTTTCGTCAATTAAATTGTTTATATGGTGACTAGTGCTTTCAGTGAAAACGTTTGGCAAAAGAATTCTTTGTATAGTAACTAATGCTTTCAGTGAAAACCTTTGGCAATTAAATGGTGTATATAGTAACTAGTGCTTTCAGTGAAAACTTTCGGCAGTTAAATTGTTTATATAGTAACTAGCGCTTTCAGTGAAAGCTTTTGGCAATTAAATTGTTTATACTGTATAGTAACTAGTGCTTTCAGTGAAAACTTTTGGCAAAAGAATTCTTTGTATAGTAACTAATGCTTTCAGTGAAAACTTTTGGCAATTAAATTGTGTATATAGTAACTAGTGCTTTCAGTGAAAACTTTCGGCAGTTAAATTCTTTATATAGTAACTAGCGCTTTCAGTGAAACTTTTGGCAATTAAATTGTTTATATAGTAACTAGTACTTTCAGTGAAACTTTTGGCAATTAAATTGTTTATATAGTAACTAGTGCTTTCAGTGAAAGCTTTTGGCAAGTAAATTGTTTATACTGTATAGTAACTAGTGCTTTCAGTGAAAACTTTTGGCAAAAGAATTCTTTGTATAGTAACTAATGCTTTCAGTGAAAACTTTTGGCAATTAAATTGTTTATATAGTAACTAGTGCTTTCAGTGAAAGCTTTTGGCAAGTAAATTGTTTATACTGTATAGTAACTAGTGCTTTCAGTGAAAACTTTTGGCAAAAGAATTCTTTGTATAGTAACTAATGCTTTCAGTGAAAACTTTTGGCAATTAAATTGTGTATATAGTAACTAGTGCTTTCAGTGAAAACTTTCGGCAGATAAATTCTTTATATAGTAACTAGCGCTTTCAGTGAAACTTTTGACAATTAAATTGTTTATATAGTAATTAGCGCTTTCAGTGAAACTTTTGGCAATTAAATTGTTTATATAGTAACTAGTACTTTCAGTGAAACTTTTGGCAATTAAATTGTTTATATAGTAACTAGTGCTTTCAGTGAAAGCTTTTGGCAAGTAAATTGTTTATACTGTATAGTAACTAGTGCTTTCAGTGAAAACTTTTGGCAAAAGAATTCTTTGTATAGTAACTAATGCTTTCAGTGAAAACTTTTGGCAATTAAATTGTTTATATAGTAACTAGTGCTTTCAGTGAAAACTTTCGTGACTGTGGGGTTGTCTATTTCATTATGGCAAATTAAATTGTTTTTTGCAGAACCAACTCAAGTGGATTTTCAGAGAAATCTCCCGAAACAAGCCTGAAAGAATATATAAAGACTATTGACTGGGAGTCTCAGGATATCAGTAACATAGCAAAAACAATTAGATTTGCACCACAGGAGGTGTTATGTTTTCCTGGTAATAAGCAAGACGAATATGAAAAGGTAAAATTGATGTTTGAAATAATTTCTCACGTCGAAATAAAATTAATTGGAATTATGATAGTCAAAGACATTGCTCTTTCCACGTTTTAGCAACACACAACAACCGAAAAATTGTTATTCTGTCACCGCTGGGGAATCTAATCCCAGATATCTCGATATCAAGTCTTGCACGTTGGCCTTACACCACTGTGGCCAACAATCCACGGCGCTATGTGTGTTTTTCTGTCAGCTTCTGACATCATAAATCCGTAAGATGGGCTCAGCTACTGTAACGTCTCTATCTGGTGGGCATTAACGGCACTGGCTATATACTAATTATAGCAGTTAAATCCAACGGGCGAGATCCAAAGTGAAAATCCTATGATGATAGTCTACGCTGCAGTTACATTTTTTCTTAATGTTGAAGAAATGGAACATTTCTCAGAAAAGAAAAGTTCATAGTCAACAATATCCCACTAAATATTAGAAAAAGGCAAAAAAAGTGCTACAGTGAAATCAAACAAGTTGATAAAATCATGCAATGCATTGATTTTGATACGCTTTCCAACATACCAGAAATCATTACTCATGTTATTACTCAACTTATGAGGATAATGGCTGTGGAATGAACCTCTGTCCTGTGTCCTGACCTTTCACCCCATTTCGATGATATTAAACATAATTGGTTCAGTGTACCTCCGGAACAACATACTAAAGTTTTGTCGCAATAGAAGCATTTTTAGTCAAGTTATGAGGATAATGACTGTGGAATAAATCTCGCTCCTATGACCTGAGCTTTGATCTCATTTCGATCATATTAAACCGAACAGGCACAGTACGCCTCCGGAACAATATGATAAAGTTTTGTCTCAATCGAAGCATTTTTACGTACGTTATACCGCATAAAAAGCGATAGAATGGATCCCGATCCTATGTCCTGACATTTGACCCCATATCGTCCATTTTCAATAGGGTTCGTCCCCTGGTGGTCCCCTACGACACATTAAACTTTCATCGAAATCGAACCATATTTACGCAAGTTACGACGCATAAGGGCAACGAAATATATCCCGCTACTATTTCGTGACCTTTGACCATAATTCACCCATTTTCGATAGAGTTCGTCCCCAGGTGGTCCCCTACCCCATACTGAAATGGCATCGAAATCGAACAATTTTTACGCGAGTTATCGCGCGGACAGATGGACAAAGCTGGAGCATATACACTTCTTCAACCTACGGTTGGAAAGCGCAAAAAATATGCTTAAGGCTGTTTTTGAGTGTTAGGCTTCATCTTCTGCGATAGATGGCGCAAAATATCACTCGTTGGCCTTTACGTCTTGAGGGATTGTCCCAGAAGTTGGCGTCAGCGAATGACTGAAGACCTTACCATATTCATAACGGAAGCGGTCTCTCGTTGGTTCACAATGAAAAGACAAAATACGCACTGTTACGTTTTAACGAATGACATTGTTTGGGGGTGGAGCTTAGTAGGTAGGCGTAGTTTCTGTCTAAAATTCAAGTGTTTTCTGGCAATGTACACATTTTCTCTTCAAAAAATGAACTTACAGTAGAATTTGAGATGATCTATAGAAGACAAGATTCCAATCTCACTTCAGTGTCCATTCTTTGATTTCTATTTGGCACAGATAATTAAAAAAATCAGACAGAAATGAGAGATTTCGTTTCTTCCACACAGAAACACTGCCAAACTAACTTCTGGCGCCATCTAGCGCCAAATTGGAATACTTTCGAGTCAGATAAATTGAATTTTAAAAAATATTCTAACAAATTTTTCGGAAAAATAACTGCGATACATATTGCTATGGGTGGTTTTTACTTGTGCTAAAAATATCAAACTTTACAAAATAATAGTTTTCGAGAAAATGTGTACAAAAGAATTTGCATTACAGATATAGGGCAGAATTTCTGTTACACTCATTCAAAGACAGTCTTAAAGGGATTGAGTTGCTAAATTTTTAAGATCACATAAGAGAATAGTTTTCAGCTCATTTGTTACTCCTTCATCACAGAGCACTCTAGATATAATCAGTTACATACAAATATCCCACACGTGAAATAAAACACTCTTTCACTCACCAAATTGGAATGCAAAATAAACAGTTGAAACCAGCAAAGGCTAAGACATGGGTAAGTTGAGCTTTTTAGGGGATATTTACTGTTGGTAAATCCCTCACAAGGGGCTGAGTCTGCAAAAAAGGAACAATTGGGCACTCAGTGTAAGCTTCACAAACTATAACGGTCGGGCGACGGCATGATTATTCAGGAAGTAGTTAATTAGCTTGTCAACGTGTAAAGTTATTGTTTTGGGTGAAATTTGTTTTCGCCGGCCTTGGTCACTTAAAGTAGCTGTTCAGCAATTCAATCTGTTGGAGCGATAACGAAGTACCACGTGATATTAACGTCACGTGCGGCACTATAAATTGTGCTCACTTATCCTTTGTACGTAATCATTAAACGTTTGCCAGAAATGGAGAAACGTGGCAACTTAAGCCAATTTGACCAGGTCCAGATAGTTGGGGACTAAGGGCAGATGCCAGTAGTTCGGAAACAGGCGCAGTTGTTGGCTGCTCCCGTATTTTTGTATAAAGAGTGTACCAAGATCAGATTAAGCATGCGCAGACATCCAGCGGAAGGGTTCACATTGATCAGCCACGCACGGTTGATCCTAGAGGTGAACACCAACACCAGCTGTAATGACCGGTACATCACCAACGACGTGAAACAGTCACCCAGCCTACACACCAGTACAACAGCGGTGCAGTTTGACCTATATCCACATGCACAATGCGCCGTACCTTGCTTTGCCTGGGTTCCACAGCTTGACACAAAGGAGTGTACCCATGATGACGCCAAATCACAGCAGAGAACACCACGTATGGGTCAAGGAACGTGGGCAATGGACTCACGGCTGATGAAAGAAGGTCGTCTGAAGTCGTGAGTCGCGATTCCTCCCGCACCATGCTGATGGACGGGTTTCCATATGGCGTAAATATCATGAAGCCCTCGATCCGGAGCTGGGGTTCAACAGACTGGTGGACGTGGTGCTCTGGCCTAGGGAGCATTTTCCTGGCAAAACCTAGGTCCGTTGGTTATCAACCCACAAACACTGAATGGTGGACTCTACATGGACCTGTTCGCCTACCGTCCATATCTGCATGAGGTTTATCCAGACCATAGTGCCATCTTTCAATAAGACAACGCACCGTGTCATCGGGCTTAAATGACTAGTGGGTGTTTGGAAGAACACGACAACTAATTTGCCACATTGTCTTAGGCCCCCCAAACTCCCCTGACCCTATACCAATTGAACATTTGTAGGATATGCTAAAAGGGGGTATGAAAACTGCTGATACTCTTCCAAGAAATGAGCGTTAACTGTCGGAGCTGCTGCAGCGGTCATGGGTCAAGTTATGCATGGAGGATGTTTGACACCTTGTAAAATCTGTTCCTAAGCGTTTGTGAGCTGTGACTGCAGATAAATATGGACCAACGCATTATTAGGTATAGGTGTTTCTAGCGCAAAGCTAACTCAGTGTACAGGGTGGTCCAAATGTCTTGTTTCCCCATAGTTATTCCAGTGGAACTAATTAAATTTGTTCTCTGCTTTCAGATGGCTGACACAAGCAACTATAGTGTGGAAGAACGGCTAGTAGCAAATGTATGGACACATGAACGTCCACAGACTGACAAAACAATAAGGGTAGTACAACGTGATTATATTGTAAGATTCAACAAAGAGACCCCACCGAAACAGACGCTGTCTAGATGGGAATATAAGATGTTCGCAACTGAATCAATATTGGATAAGAAGAGGACTGTAAAAGCACAATCGAGGCAAGAAAAATGTGCAGCTGTGGCGGCATCAGTTCTGAAATCTCCCAAGATGTCTCTGAGGAAACGATTGACAGAACTTGGAATCCCAAAGACTATCACGAAAACAAGTCTGCAATGGAATTCCTATCGTCTTATGTTTATGAACGAGCTTACTAATGCTGATTTGGAGAAACGGAGTGCTGTGCATGTGTTCGAGACGTTTGTGATGCTCCCTCAACGTAGGGCGGTGCTCTTCAGTGATGAATGTACCATGAACCGAAGTAGCCCTGCTAGGAATGCTTATTTTTAAAGCAAAGAAAACTCACATTATTATGAAATATTGGTGCACAATCCTGCACATGTGATGATTTGGGCAATATTGTCCAGTAAGCACTTGATAGGCTTCTATTTTTGCGACGGCTCGGTCGATCAACATTCCTATCTCGACATGCTGAGAGACTGGTTTGTTCCCGAGCAGCAAAGACGTGGTCTTTTACCAAAACTGGTCCCAACAAGACTGCGCTCCAGCTCATCATGCTCTCCGTGTTTGGGAATATTTGGATGAAGTGTTTCCTGATAGGTTAATTATGAGATGATCCTAAGCTGCCTGTGCCTCTCGAATGGCCTCCACAAATCTCTCCTCTTGTGACAATTCCCTATGGGTAATATTAACGGCTGTGTGTCAAAGACAGGGTACCAGACAAACGAACAGTTGCCAGACGCTGTTTGTTTTGCATTTACACGAATTGATAAAGCTTGTCTCCGTAAAATCTCGCTAAGGACATGGAGACCAATTATTTTGTGTCACAAAAATGGTGAAAGTCATATCGACTTTCTGGATTGGTACTTGATTAGGTTTATGTGCAGCGGGTAACAAGACATTCGGACCACCATGTACATAGGCGTAGGTTAACAGTTAGCGATGGTACAATGTACACTTTGAGTGTAAAATTTAGAAAACTGCTCTTTTCAGGGCCCACATGAGTTAATAAAAGGTTATGAAACGGACCTTTATATGCTATCGTAATCTGCAAGCAAAAATAACATTCATTCTGATTAGAAAACCCCAGTTTGTTTCTGTTCCTTGCATCCGAAACGGAATCAATTAATTTTATAAGAAAAATTACATAAAATCATGTTTCATTCAGTTAATTAATTTTTTTCTGCTGGCGATATAAAGGTTTTCCGAGAAACCTTCTTATGGATAACTGAGGCTATAATAGCGGGTCGATTTCACTATAGTTCTGCATCGTGCATTTCCAAAGGTAGCTGTTTTGTTTGTTTGTTTGTTTGTTTATTGGTTGGTTACGGGGTTCAGTGACTACCGTGAGCCATGCGACGTTTGGGAAGGGGAAGTCTTGCGCGATCACGTAAAGGCACTGGCCATGCCTAATTTGGGGATCGAACACGGGCCCATCTCAGATGAATGGTCAGAGCCAAGAGCGCCTAGGACCGGCAGGCCACCTGGTCGGCTATAGATAAATCTTCAATATCCTCTGTAGGTGACAAAAAAGTAATTAAATTAAACGCATCCCTGAAGCGAACTTGAAACGCCAGCACTTGGCCCACGTCGCCGAGAGGACAGCCGCGCTAACCTCCGACTATTTGTTCGAGATGGGCACTGGCGCAAACCTCGGATGGTGTGTGGGCATATGGTCTTCCCCCTCTCTGGATCCAGTGGACCAAAATTAGGAACAGTCGGCTGCTTATAGCCCTAAGAATCACACATAGTGGCCGATAAAGAGGTCCATATGGACATTTTGAGTCTCTATCCGACTTTTCATCCTATCTAGCAAGAAAATAGAGGAAGATGTATAATTTCAAATTTGAAGATATGGTGCAATGAAAGCACCTTAATTGTCAATATGGATCTCTTGAGTCTCTATCCGGCATTTCATCCCATTCAGCAAGAAAATAAAGGAATATGTATAATTACAAATTCCAATTATGGTGCAAATGACAGTATCTCAGTTGTCAATATGGACTTCTTGAATCTCTATTCGACTTTACATCCCATCTAGCAAGAAACTAAAGGAAGGTTTATAATTTCAAGTTTCAACTATGGTGCAATTACACTACCTAAATTGTCAATATGGACCTCTTGAGTCTCTATCCGACTTTTCATCCCATCTATCAAGAAAATAAAGGAAATTGTATTATTTAGAGCTCCAACTATGGTGCAGTGATAGAATCTTAATCCTTTAAGCCTCCGATGTACCTGAACCGTTTGGTGCTCACAATTTTCTACGTTCGAGGAACAGAACCGCACATAGAAGTCGGATTACACGAAAACCGCGGAAAAACAATTGCTTTTCCCCGTGTCACTACTGCAGTACCGATCAGAAACCTGGCATGAGTGATTAGCGCTTACTTACTTTGGTCTTCTAGTCTTTGCTCCATGACCAAGGGCATGATAGGAAAGTGCTAGGCGCCCCTGTCACGGACATCATGCTACTGGGTAGAAAGAAGTGACTCAAACTTCTTCTTTGCTTCGTAGGTATTTTTATACAGATAACCCTTTTATCTGGCATTCAATCAAACATGTCAGTAAAATCATGCAATAAATTAATTATGATACGCTTTCCAACATACCAGAAATCATTACTCAAGTTATGACGATAATGGCTGTAGAACAAATCTCGCTCCTGTGACCTGACCTTTGACCCCATTTCGATGATATTAAACAGAACCGGTAAAGTATACTTCCGGAAAAACATGATAAAGTTTTGTCTCAATCGAAGCATTTTTACGTACATTATAACGCAGAAGAGCGATGGGATGGATCCCGCTCATATGTCCTGACCTTTCACCACCCCATTTCGCCCACTTCAACAGGGTTCGTACCCAGGGTGATTCCCAACCACACACTAAAATTTCATCGAAATCGAACCATTTTTACTCAAGTTATGACGCATAAGGGCAATGGAACGGAACCCGCTCCTATGTCCTGACCTTTCACCCCATTTCACCCATTTTCAAGAGGATTTGTCCCCTACTGGTCCCCTACCACACACTTACATTTCATCGAAATCGAACCGTTTTTCCTCAAGTTATGACGCATAAGAGCAATGGAATGTATCCCGCTCCTATGTCCTGACCTTTCACCCCATTTCGCCTATTTTCAATACGGTTCGTTCCTAGGTGGTCCCCTACCACATACTAAAATTTCATCAAAATCGAACCTTTTTTACTCAAGTTATGACGCATAAAGGCAATGGAACGTAACCCGCTCCTATGTCCTGACCTTTCACCCCATTTCGCCCATTTTCAATAAGGTTTGTTCCTACTGGTCCCCTACCACATACTTACATTTCATCGAAATCGAACCGTTTTTCCTCAAGTTATGACGCATAAGAGCAATGGAATGTATCCCGCTCCTATGTCCTGACCTTTCACCCCATTTCGCCTATTTTCAATATGGTTCGTTCCTAGGTGGTCCCCTACCACATACTAAAATTTCATCAAAATCGAACCATTTTTACTCAAGTTATGACGCATAAAGGCAATGGAATGTATCCCGCTCCTATGTCCTGACCTTTCACCCCATTTCGCCTATTTTCAATAAGGTTCGTTCCTAGGAGGTCTCCTACCACATACTAAAATTTCATCGAAATCGAACCTTTTTTACTCAAGTTATGACGCATAAGGGCAATGGAATGTATCCCGCTCCTATGTCCTGACCTTTCACCCCATTTCGCCCATTTTCAATAGGGTTCGTCCCCAGGTGATCCCCTACGACATACTAAAAGTTGATCTAAATCGAACCATTTTTACGCGAGTTATCGTGAGGACGGACAGACGGACAAAGCTGGAGCATATGCGTTTATTCAACCTACGGTTGGAAAGCGTAAAAAAGGTTAGTGTCAATTATCTCCCTAAACCTGACAAGTACGCTGAGAGGAAAGCAACGCCTTCTGATGAGTAGTTTCACTAATTCCAAATAGTGCTTTGTACATTATCAGAGCTGTAGCTGTGTTTCACAGAAACAGTGCCATTTTTGACAATAATATTGTATTTATTAGTCTTTAAAATATCCTGATTTTAAAAATTTTACATTTCTTTTCTTCTTCTTTTCATTTATAGATGAAGAAGCTGGTGGGATATCCGGAGAACTTCATGCCATACAATCCGAAGATATCGAAATGCTTCACGAAACTAAATTAAGAAGTTGAATACAGAGAAGAGGTGCTGGAAATTTTTTCTTGATTCTCTCACGCCATGGTTCGACAAATTTAATGAAAAATGTCCCAGGATCGTTAATGAAACCATCCTCATGTATGAAATCGAGTGCGTGTAAGGACAGCAAATTGTTGACATTTAATCATTTTGTTATTATTTTAAATTTTATGTCTAAACGTTTTAGAGTACTCGTATAATAAAGAGAAGCCTTTGAAATAATTGTTTGCTTGAAATGCGCTATTACTGATGTCAACGAAGCGTTGTTGCACATGCTTTAAATTTCTTGTAGTGGCGAAATTCATTTGTTTCATGTGTGAATACATTCAGTAGACAAAACATTAGAGATAGGAGTGATGGGCAGTTGACATAGGACCCCTCCCCCCACGCAAAGGGGAACAGACCCAAACCGAACGCAGGTGCTAAATAGGCGGACAACAGGGCTTCGCAAAAGTGTATCGCAATCGACGAGCATGGGTAAACGTGGTGATCTGAGCGACCTTGATCGTAGACTCATTGTCGGTGCAAGACAGATTGATCATTATATTGCCCAAGTGGTAAGAACACTAGGGTTCTAGAGGGCAACCGTATCAAGGGTGTGCCGCGAGTGTACCATCGACGGACGGACGTACCAGCTCCCTGAGAGATGTATGACCGTGTCCGGCGTAGATTGTCCACGCTACAGACCAACCGCTTGGTAGCTATGGAAGCACAATGGAAGCACTTGGTAGCTGTGGAAGCACAGGTAGCTCTGGAAGCAAAAGTCACACAGACTATGGAAGCACAATAGAAGCACTTGGTAGCTATGGAAGCACAGGTAGCTATGGAAGCAAAAGTCACACAGACTATGGAAGCACAATAGAAGCACTTGGTAGCTATGGAAGCACAATAGAAGCACTTGGTAGCTATGGAAGCACAGGTAGCTATGGAAGCAAAAGTCACACAGACTATGGAAGCACAATGGAAGCCCTTGGTAGCTATGGAAGCACAGGTAGCTATGGAAGCAAAAGTCACACAGACTATGGAAGCAAAATGGAAGCACTTGGTAGCTATGGAAGCACAGACCAAAGAAGCTATAAGATTAACAAGTGCTCTATGGAATTTATATAGGACTGATCGTCGTTGGATTTTAACTTGAAGTAAAGATTATGGAAGCACAATGGAAGCACTTGGTAGCTATGGAAGCACAGGTAGCTATGGAAGCAAAAGTCACACAGACTATGGAAGCACAATGGAAGCACTTGGTAGCTATGGTAGCACAGACCAAAGAAGCTATAAGATTAACAAGTGATCTGTGGAATTGATATAGGACTGATCGTCGTTGGATTTTAACTTGAAGTAAAGATTATGGAAGCACAATGGAAGCACTTGGTAGCTATGGAAGCACTTTGTAGCTATGGAAGCACTTGGTAGCTATGGAAGCACAGGTAGCTATGGAAACAAAAGTCACACAGACTATGGAAGCACAAGGGAAGCACTTGGTAGCTATGGAAGCAAAAGTCACACAGACTATGGAAGCACAATGGAAGCACTTGGTAGCTATGGAAGCAAAAGTCACACAGACTATGGAAGCACAATGGAAGCACTTGGTAGCTATGGAAGCACAATGTAAGCACTTGGTAGCTATGGAAGCACAGACCAACCGCTTGGTAGCTATTGATCACCGTGGTAAGAGCACTAGGATTCTCAAGTGGTAATAACACTAGGGTTCTCGAGGGTAACCGTATCAATGGTGTACCGCGAGTGTACCATTGACGGACGGCGACGGACGGACGTACCAGCTTCCTGAGTGATGTATGACCGTGTCCGACGTAGATTGTCCACGCTACAGACCAACCGCTTGGTAGCGACGGCGCAAATCATATCCAGGTAAAATGTCGGAGACCCAAGCAGCATCAGCTAGTTAACAATACAGCGCTCGCTGTATACCCTGGCCTACATGAACCGATGCCCTACTCGGGTACCACTGTTGACTGCTCGTCATCGGACATTACGCCTCGCCTGGTGCTGGGAACATCAAAATTGGACCTCTGCGGGGTAGCGCCGCGTCCTGTGGTCCGATGAGTCCCGTTTTCAGCTGTGCCGAGCTTCCAAGAGAATGCGGGTGTGGCATCGACAGCATGACGTCATGGTCCCGTCGTGCGAGGTCGGCACTGTTCAAGGCTGTGATGGTTCGGGAGCTCTTCTTCTCATTAGCTCACTTTGTGTATCTGGATAGGTTTTAAAACACTAAGTGCTATCAACACGTGCTGGCTGATCACCTAGAACGCTTTCATGGACTTCCACGCATTCTGTGGAAGTTGGTCTGTTTCAGAAGGACAATGCGCCGCTTCATCGGCCTATAAAAACCCAGGCATAGCTCGAAGAACACTCATCTGAGTTTGGAACCATCCAGTGGACCAAAAGGCTCCCGGAATATGGTGCTCCAAAAAAACTTTTTTATTTTCAAATCCGTGCTCCCAGCTATTTTCCCATTTCTATAGCGCATATAAGATCTCACAAAACATTTGAATGGAATCGGAGCATTTTTAGCCTTGCCGCCATTATGTCACTAATTTCCCAAAATGTTCGCAATCGTAAATAGCTTTGATAGGTAGAAATAAAACAAAAATGCAAATTAGTAAATTATACACCGAAGAGCAATTGAATTAGAGATACCCGTCTAGTAACGTGTAGCACCACCTTCCGCCCTGATGACGGCGGCGATTCGTCTCGGCATGGACTCGACAAGACACCGAAAGCGTTGGGAAGCCATAATTATCCACGACCCATGAACAAGCTCCCACAGTTCACGAAGATTTGATGGAGGGGGTCAGAGACTCGAACGTCTCTCTCAATGGCATCCCAGATGTGCTCCATGGAATTGAGGTCAGGTGACCTAGCTGGCCAAGCAAGCGAGGTCACGTCGGGGGAGTGTTCATTCAACCATTCGGATACAATTCGGGAGCGATGTCACGGTGCATTGTCTTGTTGCAGGATGAGGTCCCCAGTGGGATGTTGAAGACGCACAAACGGGAGCAAATGGTCGTTCAGGATATCCCGATAACGTTGACCTGTGAGGGACGATGTCACACGTACCAGGGGTCCCATTTCAGTCAACGTAAACAGTCCCCAGACGAGAAAGCCACTCCTACCAGTTTCAAGAGTACGTACCCTGCTGGCAAGAAGGATCCATCGCTTCATGTGGTTTGCGCTGTACTCGTATCCTGCCATCCGCATGTACCAACATGAATCTCGACTCATCAGTCCAGGCTACATTTTTCCAAATATCTAGGGTCCAGTGGCGATGTTTCCGCGCCCATGCTAATCTTTGCACCCTGTGATGTGCGGTCAGCAGCGGTACCCTCGTGGGACGATGGCTTCTGTACCGCATAGCGAGGAGATGGTTCTGGATGGTGTGGCTGCTTACACGTTTTTGTGCACCAGCGTTAAATTGCCGAGTGGTTTTTGCACTGTGGCCCGTCTATCCGCTGTTACAACGCAAGCTAGCCGACGATGAGCCCGCTCATCCACACGCTGTTGTCCACGGCAGTTGGTCCTTGCATGGATGGTTTTACCGGATTTGATGTACTCACGGTGAAACCGTGACACAGTGACTCGTGAAATCCCAGTGCGTGCACGACTTTCGAGATGGAGTGACCCATTCGTCGGGCCCCGACAATTTGCCCACGATCAAATGCGCTTAGATCCTTCGTCTTATCCATACTGCGTCCGACTCTTACTGATTCCCGTCGCATGACACCTTATATTGTCGGATCGCTGCATACGTCATGTCGTTTCCGTTTACAGGACCGCCCGCAGCGCCATGACTCGTGAAATCCCAGTGCGTGCACGACTTTCGAGATGGAGTGACCCATTCGTCGGACCCCGACAATTTGCCCACGATCAAATGCGCTTAGATCCTTCGTCTTATCCATACTGCGTCCGACTTTTGTATATCTCATTTTTTCTATGTGTTTCACTTCTCTTTTTTATAACTACTGTTCTAATACGAAATCCTTCATAAAAATTATTGCATTATATTCTTGATGACATTCCATTGATATATAATTTTATGGTATTACTCAAAAAAAACGTGGCATGAGCCATCAAACCTCAACAATACACTTTTTCCAAAGGTTTCCACAATTGTTCCCACTACTTTATATAGAAAAAGACCATTTTAAAACAAAAGCATAGGCGTTCATTACCATTCGTGATCTCTTATTATTTGAAGCATTTCGTCTAAGACGTCTGTTCCCAGGGCACTACGTTCCTTTCGGAATTTGAATTCATCAATCGATCACCTAGGTTGCCTTTATGTACACTTTGTTTCATTATGCTGCTTTTTAAATGTCTCCAAAAACGTGATTTTTGCATTCGGCTGTAAACAACAGCAGATCCGTTGCCACATCGCAAACAGTAGCTTGAAGCTTCCGGTACATGCTCGTTGAGCTGTCCTAGCGTTCCGCTGTTTTAGCTGTGACAAATGAACTGTGCGCCTGCCTGCGGAAGAATAGCCCCAATTTTTGTTCGGGAAATCAAAGTGGCTGTGATTGACGCCTCATTTTGTCGTAGTATTTGTTCAGATTTAGTAAATTATGCTGGTGAGGAATTGATCGCGATTTCTCCAGGCAAAGATTCGGCGACAGCTATTAAGTAAGCTGAAATGCATTGCAGGACGATTATGAAATTATTTTGTACAAATTTGTGATGTACACTAAATGTATTGTTATTTTCCGTAACAAAATAAATGCCTGTGAGAATTTCCATTACGATAAGATTTATTTCCACGAAAATAGTAAACATTCCGCATCATATGGTGAACTACTTTCTTTCACACAGGGTGTGATCAGGATCTATGTAAACAAAGCGGAACAATACACTCCAAATCGAGAACTACTCTAAAGCACTCTGATTCGGAAGTCCAGCAGAATATATACTGAAGAGCAATTGAATTAGAGACAGCTGGCGTTATGCAAATGAGGCGCTGTGGGCGGCCCTGTAAACGGAAACGACATGACGTATGCAGCGATCCGACAATATAAGAAGTGATGCGGCGAGAATCAGTAAGAGTCGGACGCAGTTTGGGTAAGACGAAGGAACTAAGCGCCTTTGATCATGGGCAAATTGTCCGGGCTCGACGAATGGGTCACTCCATTTCGGAAGTCTTACGGGTACTGGGATTTTCACGAGCCACTGTATCACGGGTGCACCGTGAGTACATCGAATCCGGTAAAACAATCCCTGCAAGGGCCAACTGCCGTGGACAACAGCGTGTTGATGAGCTGGGGCATCGTCTGCTGGCTTGCATTGTAACAGCGGATAGACGGGCCACAGTGCAAGAAATCACTCGGCAATTTAACGCTGGTGCACAAAAACGTGTAAGCAGCCACACCATCCAGAACCATCTCCTCGCTATGGGGTACAGAAGCCATCGTTCCACGACGGTACCGCTGCTGACCGCACATCACAGGGTGCAAAGATTAGCATGGGCACAGGAACATTGTCACTGGACCCTAGACATGTGGGAAAATGTTGCCTGGACTGATGAGGCGAGATTCATGTTGGTACATGCGGATGGCAGGATACGAGTACGGCGTAAACCACATAAAGCGATGGATCCTTCTTGCCAGCAGGGTACTCTTCAAGCTGGTGTGGGTGGCATTCTCGTCTGGGGACTGTTTACGTGGACTGAAATGGGACTCCTGGTACGTGTGACATCGTCCGTAACAGGTCAAGGTTACCGGGATATCCTGGACGACCATTTGCTCACGTTTGTGCGTCTTCAACATCCCACTGGGAAGCTCATCCTGCAACAAGACAATGCAGCTCCCGAATTGTATCCGAATGGTTGGATGAACACTCCACCAACGTGACCTCGCTTCTTTGGCCAGCTAGATCACTTGAGCGCAATCCCATCGAGCACATCTGGAATGCCATCGAGAGAGATGCTCGAGTCTCTGACCCCCTCCATCAAATCTTCGGGAACTGTGGGAGCATGTTCGTGGATCCGTATCGCTTCCGGTGTCTTGTCGAGCCCATGCCGAGACGAATCGCCGCCGTCATCAGGGCGGAAGGTGGTGCTACACGTTACTAGACAGGTATCTTTATTTCAATTGCTCTTCAGTGTACTTTATTATATGAAATGCTTCCTAAAACATAATACTAAAGCATATTTATATGCAGAGGTTGGACAGAATAATGTAAACAGCACGCTCGTAGACGTGACTTTTAGTGCAGTTGCGTACGTCACATTTCGCAAAGGTATCCCCTGTATATAAATATGTTACCTGCGTTCTGTTTAAGTGCATTTGAAGTGTCTTGTTGCAAAATTTCTTTCACGGTGACGACAAAGTTAGCGACGTAACGGACTTCGAAAGAGGGCTAACCGTTGGTGTTCCTGCTAGTTGGTGCCTCCGTGACAAGAGTCGCCAGAGTAGTTGGGGTATCGAGAGCTACTGTGACAAGCGCCATGACAGAATTTCGCGTTCGTGGCAAAATTTCTTCTCTAAGCACAAGAGCGGCCGAAAAACGACCTAACTGATAGAGACAGAAGAGCATTAAAGAGGATTATCACCCGTAATAAGAAGACCACGGTGCCGAAAATTAGTGCGGAGCTCATTCTGAATGTCTAGACCCCAATATCTACATGAAAACTGTGCGCAAGGAACTGCACAAACAGGATATTCATGGCAGAGCTGCTATTGCAAAACCTCTGGCGATTCGGGTGAATGCACATGGAAGCGTGTAATGTGGTCGAATGAATCCACATTCGCACTATTCCCCACCGCAGGACGTGTTTACGCGTGGAGAACACCGTCAGAAGCCTACAACCCAGACTGCCTGCCCCCAACAGTGCAGAATGGTGATGGTTCTGTCATGCTGTGGGTGGTCATGTCGTGGTTTTCAGCAAGTCTCTTGACGCCTTTGAAAGGACGGATGACTGGCAGGGTGTATGAAACCATTTTGGCTGAGGTATTGTTTCCTGCAGGGGATGCCATCTATCAAGATGATAACGCCCCAATTCACAGGGCTCGGAATGTCCAATCATGGTTTGAAGAACATGAGGACGAACTTTCACGCCTTCTTTGGACTCCCTAGTTGCCAGACCTAAACAAAATCGAGCCACTGTGGTCTGTGTTAGAAAACAGAGTAAAATCACGCTATCCTCCTCCTGCATCCCTTAAGGAACTGGAGCAGTTTCTGCATGAAGAATGATGTAACATCCCACTAAACACCATCCAGGATTTGTATGCGTCCATTCCAAAGAGTATTCAGGCGGTGTTAAATGCCGAAGGTGGATCCACGTTTTATTAGGAAGGTAAAACCTTCTTTTCCTAGGTGTTCACATTGTTCTGTCCAACCCGTAAAAAATAAATGATGTGAATTCTCGGAAAATTTCTGAAAATAACGTTCGGCAAAGTTGCCGGAAGAGGTATACTAATTTTTCAGAAATTTCCATTTCTAAAACTGACCGTTTATTTTAACCCGTATTTTCACAGATTTTCCGTAGACAGAATATCCATAAAAGTTACATGCTAAAAATATCAAGAAGAATAAAATGGCAGCTGTCTAAGCATGTAGAAAACTACCCAAAACGTACAATTAGAACTTTACTACTAAAAGGCATATTAGGTAAAAACAAGATCTTTCGCAACAGGCGCCCTGTGCGTCATCAGGTTAAAAGAACTGGCGCTAAGAGAAAACACACACTTAATATATAGATAGTCCCGAAGACAACAGCGATCCCGGTGAGTGACATGATATCCGCGTCACAACTCGGTTACAGCGAGAAACAAAGCAAAGAAGAAAACGCCAAATAGATTACAAATACGTATTCACCGAAGTGAAAAATAAGCACAGGGTCCGTTATCAACCCCCGCAGTAGGGTACTTCGCACGACATAAAAAATTAAATAAGCGAATCCACGGTGCATGTACATGTGCAGGTAAGTCATCGTTACAGCATACGTCCTTAAAAACGTCAATATACAAACTTTCGGCGAAGAGAGTCATATACCTACCTCTGGTCCTAAGTAATAAATAAGTCTCAGACCATGAGGGCAGATGAGTTCCAGACTTAACCAGGCGTGCAAGGGCAGTAGTAGTAGATCCAGTCTTTACAGTGTACTGATGTTCAGTCACTCTAACTCCTAAATTACGAAGAGTGGATCCTATGTACCATGAATTAGGAGCAGCAGCAACGTCGGTCTTCAAGGGCACACAGTACACGCCCCACTGTTCTTGGATGGGTTTGGGCTCACGATCCTTCCTAAGCATGCTCCGAAGGTTAGAGGCCACATCACCAAAATCTTTTTGTGTTTTTTACACACTCTCCGTAATGCATTTGTAACCGGTGGAAAGAAAGACATTGATCCCACATAAGTAATCTGCTCGCGCTCAACACACAACGAAGACGAATTACTTCTCCTATGCCGAGCACACAACTTTTTCACAATACCAACACCATACTCATGTTCCATCACAATGGTTTTAATAAACGGAATAAAGAACTTCTTTTTATTAAAACCATTGTGATGGAACATGGGTATGGTGTTGGTATTGTGAAAAAGTTGTGTGCTCGGCATAGGAGAAGTAATTCGTCTTCGTTGTGTGTTGAGCGCGAGCAGATTACTTATGTGGGATCAATGTCTTTCTTTCCACCGGTTACAAATGCATTACGGAGAGTGTGTAAAAAACACAAAAAGATTTTGGTGATGTGGCCTCTAACCTTCGGAGCATGCTTAGGAAGGATCGTGAGCCCAAACCCATCCAAGAACAGTGGGGCGTGTACTGTGTGCCCTTGAAGACCGACGTTGCTGCTGCTCCTAATTCATGGTACATAGGATCCACTCTTCGTAATTTAGGAGTTAGAGTGACTGAACATCAGTACACTGTAAAGACTGGATCTACTACTACTGCCCTTGCACGCCTGGTTAAGTCTGGAACTCATCTGCCCTCATGGTCTGAGACTTATTTATTACTTAGGACCAGAGGTAGGTATATGACTCTCTTCGCCGAAAGTTTGTATATTGACGTTTTTAAGGACGTATGCTGTAACGATGACTTACCTGCACATGTACATGCACCGTGGATTCGCTTATTTAATTTTTTATGTCGTGCGAAGTACCCTACTGCGGGGTTGATAACGGACCCTGTGCTTATTTTTCACTTCGGTGAATACGTATTTGTAATCTATTTGGCGTTTTCTTTCTTTGCTTTGTTTCTCGCTGTAACCGAGTTGTGACGCGGATATCATGTCACTCACCGGGATCGCTGTTGTCTTCGGGACTATCTATATATTAAGTGTGTGTTTTCTCTTAGCGCCAGTTCTTTTAACCTGATGACGCACAGGGCGCCTGTTGCGAAAGATCTTGTTTTTACCTAATATGCCTTTTTAGTAGTAAAGTTCTAATTGTACGTTTTGGGTAGTTTTCTACATGCTTAGACAGCTGCCATTTTATTCTTCTTGACAGAATATCCGTTGTTGTTTTTTTTTTTGTTGTTTTTTTGTTTTTTTCAGGAAAGTCCATTTAAGGTTTTTCTGTATTTAAACTGAAATTCCGCAAAATCGACGACCCGGTACAGCACTCACCCCAGATAAGCCTCCCCCTGAGGTCAGGGTCGAACCCCCGTCGCTAGAACTGGATCAATAAGTAACTCGCGTCTTTATCAACTGAGACACAAACACTCGGCAATCCGACTCACGTACATCGTAAAACGAATTCGGCGACAATGAAATTTTGTTTTTTGTCAAAAATGTGAGTGATTTAGTCATGTTATTTTCTGATGGAGCTTATTACACTGCCGGAAAGTGAAAAAAGATCAACAAGAAGGAGACGTCTGATACCAACGAAATTTATACAGCATAATAACGGAATACAGAGGATAACGTGATCAAAACATTGTGGCAAAATACAGCTGTATTTGCTGGTAAACTGAAAAATACCATTTTAGTTAGTACGAGGTTGAACCGCCATGAACTGCGTCACACTGTGCAATTCTGGCATGGAGTCTGTCGTACAGATGTTGGATGTAAGTTTGGAGTTTTGAGTTCCAGGCATCCTCAACCTGGACGTGTGAATCGGGGATGGTCGTGGTTGGCCGTGGAGACCGGATAAGTCGTTGTCCCATAAAATCCCACACATACTCAATGGGGGACAAATCCGGTGGCCATGGAAGTTGTCTCACACCCTGAAGTGCATGTTGCGTTGCACGTGCCGTGAGTGAGCGTGCGTTTCCTTGCTGCAAAACACCACGATGGACCGACCTTACAAATGGCACAACAACGGGCTGAATGACGTTGTTCATGTGGGAGGTGCTGTTTAACGTACCCGGTACAAACACTAGTTGTGTGCGGGAGTGATAGCTGATCGCTCCCCTCACCAGGAGACCAGCTGTATGCCCTGTGTGTCGCTGGCGGATGCAAGAAGGGTGGAGACGCTCCCTTGCGCGTCTGCGAACATGCATACGGCCATCGGAGGCTCCCAAGCAGAATCTGCTTTCATCGCTGAACACGACAGATCGCCATTGCGTTCTCCAGTGCAGACGTTGGCAACACCACTGCAGCCGTTCCTGACGGTGAGCTGGAGTCAGAGGTACACATGCTAGAGGCACACGTGCACGTAGTCCTGCATCCAGTAGACCGTTGAGGATTGTTCGCACAGTCACCCCAGGTGCAACGGCAGCTCGGATTTGCGTCACAGTAGATGTTCTGCTTGACAACGCCGCTCTTCTTATGCGTCGATCGGTCCGCTCATCAGTCCGTCTGTGACTCCCTGTTCCACGTCTTTTCGTGTGGGAATGTTCCTCGGACCATCTACGCCATCATCGTAACACCACCGATACTTCCCGTCCAATTCGCTCCGTAATACGACGATACGACCACCCGGCCTCGCGGAGTCCGACTAGACGACCACGCTCAAAGTCCGATAACTGCTGAAATCGTACACGTCTTCCATGTCCAGGCACTGCAGCTTCTTCAGGGTTTTTTCACGTGACTGTACGCCGACGACTGATTACATTCACTTCGCCGTACTCCTTAAATACCGCCGACGGTAATTTGCATATTATGCAGTGCTGTGGCGTAAGCGCTCACCGGTTGGTCCCGAAATTAACATCACACCTACGTAAACTCGACCCCATTAACATATGTAAATTTCATGACCGTCCGCCACTTCCTTCTTGGTGTTCGTTTTTCACTTTCCGCCAGTGTATTTTTCGGAATAGGTTTGTAATATTTTTTTTTTTTCTGAGGAGGACTTTTCACAAATTAAACATTTTTCATTGTGATTTTTCGAAGCAACAAAATGCTTTGCTACTTGATTTTTTTTAAATTGGCGATCACTTTCAGTTATCTTTAAAAAAGGTGAAATGTACTTTTTTACACTTTCCAACCGTAGGTTGAAGAAGCGTATATGCTTCAGCTTTGTCGGTCTGTCCGTCCTTCTGTCCGCACGATAACTGGCGTAAATATGGTTCGATTTCGATGAAATTTTAGTATGTTGTAGGAGACCACCAGGGGACGAACCCTATTAAAAACAGGTTAAATGGGGTCAAATGTCACGACATAGGAGCGGAATCGATTCCATTGCCCTTATGCGCCATAACTTGCGTAACTATGGTTCGATTTCAATGACATTTTAATATGTGGTAGGGGACCACCTTAGGACGAACTCTTTTGAAAATAGGTTTAATGAGGTCAAAGGTCACGACATAGGAGCGGGATCCATTCCATTGCCTTATGCGTCATAACTTCCGTAGATATGGTTCGATTTCAATGAAATTTTAGTATGTAGTAATGAACCACCTGGGGACGTACCCTATTGATAATGGGACAAATGGGGTCAAAGGTCACGACGTAGGAGCAGTATCTATTCCATTGCCCTTATGCGCCATAACTTGCGTAAATATGGTTCGATTTCAATGAAATTTTAGTATGTGGTAAGGAACCACCTGGGAACAAAACCTACTGTAAATGAGTGACGTGCGGTCAAAGCTCAGGATATAGGAAAGGGATGCATTCCATTGCCCTTATGCGCCATAACTAGCGTAAATATGGTTCGATTTAAATGAAATTTTAGTATGTCGTAGGGGACCACCTGATGATGAACCCTATTGAAAACGGGTGAAGTGGGGTCATAGGTCAGGATATAGGAACGGGATGCATTCCATTGCCTTTATGCGTCATAACGTACGTAAAAATGGTTCGATTTCGATGATCGTTTAGGAAGTAGTAAGGGACCACCTGGGGACAAACCCTATTGAAAATGGGAGAAATGCGGTCAAAGGTCAGGACATAGGATCGGATCCATTCCATCGCCCTTATGCGTTATAACTTACGTAAAATGCTTCGATTGAGACAAAACTTTATCATGTTGTATCCGGTAGTATACTTTACTGGTTGTGTTGAATATCATCGAAATGGGGTCAAAGGTCAGGTCATAGGAAAGAGATTTATTCTACAGCAATTATCCTCATAACTTGAGTAATATAATTGGAGTAATGATTTCTGGTATGTTGCAAAGGGTATCATAATCAATGCATTGCATGATTTTACTAACCTGTGTATAGTATTATTTCACACACACACACACACAAGAAAAACTAAATATAAAATTTACTCTTGATAGCTATAGCAGCTTTTGTCTTAAGTTGTCCAAAAACTGGTACATAGCCATCTGTACAGTGAGTTAAGTACCCGGTTTCTTACAGTAACATAATGTATATTAAATAGCTGGTGCACAAAATAGGGGAGAGGAGAAGAAATATGTTGTGTCGCAATAAACAAAATCCATGTGATAGGCTATTAACAATATCCGGTCTAGTTACGGAACTTCAAAATTCGACAGACGATCGAAATAAATTTAAAAGTTAATCAAACGTCAAGCATTCTCACCAGTCGCTCCTATTAGCGGATAACTTCTCGTCATACAGATACGGAAAATGAGAACGGAGATTTTCCGTTAATATACGAAAGGAATTGCAGAAAGGTTTCTGAAAACTCAGAATTTTCCGTTGACACATCTCTAAAACGGTAATTTACCCTTAACACAAGAAAGAAACTGCGGAAAGGTTTCCAAAAATCCTGTATTCCCCTCGGGTACGAAAAATCCGCTGAATTCAGGTTTCTTTCGGTCATTTCACGGAAAAGGTTGTCTCAGAAGTATGCTTCGTTAATGCACGAAAGAAATGGCACCAACTTGTCCGTGAATTTCAGAATTTTTTTTTACGGTGCTGTATGTCATAAAGCCTCCTGCTTTTTTTTGTCGTACTTTTATTTTATTGTTCCTAATATGTTACTTGGTCTTTTCAGTGCGTGACAACTAGATCTCTTCACTAAATTTTGCAAGCCGTTAAGTTTTATTGTTATCTTTTTATTTTTTCATAAATCGATGTCCGTGTCAATGTACACAGAGAACAGTAACAACATAATGATCGCCTGTCTAATATGATGTTGCTCCTCCACGTGCCTCCAAAGCAGTTCTTACGCAGGGAGTTATCGACGCCACAAGATTTCTAAAGGTGTCTTCTGGTATCTCGTACTATCACGTTACAAGAAGATTCGGACCTTTCCTGTTATCTGCCCGCCACTGGTTGCTTTTGTTCAATGTTCACTATTTGACTTCCGAATAAGAACGCTTTCAAGCAGTTCCCGATTCTGAGTGTATCGTTCCGCTTTGTTTACATGAAACCTGATCACACCCCACATAAGAGAAAGTTGTTCACGATAAATCTTGTCGGAATTTTTTTAATTGGTATATAAAATGACACTATAAATAACAAAAACCTACTTATTCACTTTTTAACAAAATTTTAACTGTTTAAGAAATATAATATATAAAAGAAAAAAATTATACAGTATAAGAGAACAAATAGCTACAAATTAGTCACCAATATCACTCTGGGGGCCAATATGCTACGATATCTTTCATAATTTATAAAAATAGGTCGTCATTAGTTTTCAATCTCAAGAATATACGAAAAATATAGCCGTTTTCAAGTCTAATTTAGAACCTGTGAACCGTGTATTAAAACGTAAAGGCATTTCTTCTCGCCATTCTCGTTTATACAGTGCTGGCCACCCACCAAGAAGGAAACATCCGATTAACCTGAAATTCGCAGCATGCGTCGCCCGCGGGAGGACATGCAAACGATTAGCATTACATGACATATGCAAATCATGTGCGCCCAGCACGCCACTGAGAATCACTATAAGAAGGGTGCACAGAAGGCGGGGTATAAGTAGTGGAAGTGTGTTGTGCTGCCAGACCTGTGCGTGGTAAGCTTCCTGATGCCTCGTCGCAGAATATGGCAGTCATTCCAGCACGTTTCGGAGTTCGACAGAGGCCGAATAGTGGCTTATCGCGACAGCGGTTTATCGTACCGAGACATCGGCGCCCGTGTGGGACGACATCCAGCCACAGTGAGGCGAGTATGTATTCGGTGGGTGCAGGCGGGACCGCCGGAACGACGTGAACGATTTCCGCAGACGCGGCACACGACCTAACGAGAGGACCGGCATTCTGTGAGGCGGGCATTGACGGCTCGCACCGCCACATCACGAACGTTGGCGCAGGAATTAGGGTGTGTTACGCAACAACCTGTCTCAGCACGTACCGTTCGACGTCGTCTGCAGGAGCGGGGACTTGTCGCACGGCGCCCATTGCTTCGATTACCATTGACGTTACACCACCGGCGAGTACGGCAGCAGTGGACCGTTGAACGCCGCACCTGGACTACGGAATGGCACGACATTGTCTTCTACGACGAATCCCACTTCTGCCTGCAACACCACGATAGTCGAATCCGCGTGTGGCGGCACCTCGGCGAGAGACTGTATGACGCCTGCATTATGCATCGCCATACCGGTTCGTCGTTTGGCGTTATGGTTTGGGGCGCAAATGGATGTGACACCCGCACCCCTCTGGTACGCATTGCCGGTACACTCAACAGCCACCGCTACATCTCCGACGTTTTGGAGCCTGTAGTCCTCCCTTACCCGCAGGATCTGCCAGCGGCCACGGTTCAACAGGACAATGCGCGCCCGCACATGACACGCATTGTGCAACAATTCTTCAAGGCCCACCAGGTGTACCTGCTGCCGTGGCCCGCCTGTTCTCCCGATATGTCGCCCATCAAACACGTCTGGTCGCTGATCGGCCATCGAGTGGCCCGGCAAGCCCACCCATGGCTACGCCTGATGAGCAACGTGTGGAAGCAGCATGGACCGACATACCCCAAGTTCACATCCAAAGCCTCTTTCGTTCGATGCCACGGGGTGCAGCGACGGTTATTGCCAGTCATGGGGGGCCGCACGAACTGTTGATGTCTGCGTGTTCCTCAAGTCGCACGGGCCTGTAAGCTCAATCGTTTTATCTTTGTATCTGCTGTTATGTGTCCAGTAAATCTGGCTTTGCTATCTCGTGTCCTTCTTGGTGTTGCATTTTGGGTGGCCAGCAGTGTACTCGAATGCGCTCCTATTCGGAAGTCAAATAGCTGCGGCAGATAACAGGAAAGGTCCGAAGATTCTTTAACTCTTGTAAGTTATTGGTTCAGTCTCCGCAGATCTGATTTGCTCTTCCAACACAAAGCACAGATGCTATATTAGATCGATGTCTGAGGAAATTAGAGAACAGGAAAATACCTGGAAGTCTTTCTCATGTTCCGTGAACCATTCGCAAACATTCCGATCAGTGTGGTATGTTGCATTATCCTTCTGAAAGATGGCACTACTTGAGGGGGATACAATTGCCATGAAAGAATATTCCCCGTCTATTTAGGTCGCTAACAGGTGTTACTGTTTAACGCATATGAATGGCTGGATGCATAGCTTTTTACTTAATGTTTATTTTTTCATTGTCGTCTTAACACGATCAATATTATTAGTCGTCTAAATCACACAATTCAAAACAACTCTTTTATTATTCACAAAAGCTGCATAACAGACATTTTACCAAGATCTTTCGAAGCGCCTTGCACTTTATCTTCGGGCATACACTGAATATGGAATAGGAATTCTAAGCCTTTCTTCAAATGGTCGCGTGAGTAATACATGATATACACTGAAGATCAATTGAATTAGAGACAGCCGGCGTTATGCAAATGTGTCGCTGTGGGCGGCCCTGTAAACGGAAACGGCATGATGTATGCAGCGATCCGACAATATAAGGAGGAATGCGACGGGAATCAGTAAAAATCGGACGCAGTATGGGTAAGACGAAGGATCTAAGCGCATTTGATCGTGGGCAAATTGTCGGGGCCCGACGAATGGGTCACTCCATCCCGGAAGTCGTGCATGCACTGGGATTTTCACGAGCCACTGTGTCACGGGTGCACCGTGAGTACATGGAATCCGGAAAAACCATCCCTGCAAGGGCCAACTGCCATGAACAACAGCGTGTGGATGAGTGGGGTCAACGTCGGCTAGCTCTCATTGTAACAGCGGATAGACGGGCCACAGTGCAAGAAATCACTGGGCAATTTAACGCTGGTGCGCAAAAACGTGTAAGCAGCCACACCATCTAGAACCATCTCCTCGCTATGGGGTACAGAAGCCATCGTCCCACGAGGGTACCGCTGCTGACCGCACATCACGGGGTGCAAAGATTAGCATGGGCGCGGGAACATCACCCCTGGACCCTAGACATGAGGGAAAATGTTGCCTGGACTGATGAGTCGATATTTACGTTGGCACATGCGGATGGCAGGATACGAGTACGGCGCAAACCACATGAAGCGATGGATCCTTCTTGTCAGCAGGGTACTCTTCAAGCTGGTGGGGGCGGCATTCTCGTCTGGGGACTGTTAACGTGGACTGAAATGGGACCCCTGGTACGTGTGTGACATCATCCCTCACAGGTCAACGTTCCCGGGATATCCTGGACGACCATTTGCTCCCGTTTCCGCGTCTTCAACATCCCACTGGGGACCTCATCCTGCAACAAGACAATGCAGCTCCCGAATTGTATCCGAATAGTTGAATGAACACTCCACCGACGTGACCTCGCTTCCTTGGCCAGCTAGCTCACCTGACCTCGATCCCATCGAGCACATCTGAGATGCCATCGAGAGAGATGTTCTAGGCTCTGGCCCCCCTCCATCAAATCTTCGTGAACTGTGGGAGCTTGTTCAGGGGTCATGGATCCGTATGGCTTCCCAACGCTTCCGGTGTCTTGTCGAGTCCATGCCGAGACGAATCGCCGCCGTCATCAGGGCGAAAGGTGGTGCTACACGTTACTAGACAGATGTCTCTAACTCAATTGCTCTTCAGGGTATACTACTGAGATATGTGATACAATCATAACATGTAGCACGTGTACGTTGCGCATTTTTATAAATTTCTGAAACATTTTGAAAAGTATTCATATTCTACTAACATCATAATAACTATACAACAGAGTTGGGCAAAATCCTAATTGAAATAATCGGTAATGCATTACAACGTAATGGTAATGGGTTACCATTACATGATAATGGTGAACTGGTCATTAGAATTACATGGTAATTGTAATGACATGTAGCAGTTACCCATTATAATCGTAATGGTTACCTATATGTTGGTAATTAATCAATAACTTATGTGTAACAATACGACGTCAATAAACCAGCAACTAGAACACCCTTACAGGCTGTGTAGGTTATTTGCCAATTGTTCCACCCCTCAGACTTCAAATGCGTGAATGTAGGTATTGGAGATTGTACGTGTCAGACATGATTAGTTGCCCCGTCTTCGCCGTAAGTAAAGTGGTTTGAACGAAATAATACATGTGAAGTAAGTACGAATGGGATGTTTATTTCTTTTAGAGATACTCATTTTGTCATCTCCAGTACAGTCGTCTTGTCCATTACATACGTTTCACTGTCCAAAGCAATTACCCCCACTACAGCAACAAGCACATACACTCACAGTTCAGCAACTCAGGGTGCAATGCCGAATATTACAGAAATTTGCGAACTCTTGACATTTTTGCCGTACTTCTCAAGTGTTGTTGTCCATTACTTGTCCCATACGAACACTGGACTTCCGATCGTCTGACTCCTTTGTATATACTTCACGACAGGACCTGAACCTTCTTTAATATTCTTGATTTACACAAAGCTCTCCAACTTCCCACTGCGCGATCATTCTGAAACATTCTACATACAAACGTCTAACCGCTTCTAGGACATTTACACGACACTTCAGTCTGTCTTGCTGCTTCTAGAACATTTTACACGACACTTCTGTCTCTGTCTACTATGTTACATGGCCGATTTTTCTAGACATACACTAACGGAAAGTGAAAAAAGAACACCAAGAAGGAATTGGCCGACGATCATGAGGGGTCGAGTTCCTCCATCTACTTGTTTTCGTCCTGATATTACAGGGGTATCCCATACACACATGTTTGTCTAAAAAGAGGTGGTTTTCAGTATTTCTCTTTAACATAGTACACAGTCAAGTTACATTATTGTTACCACATCCTACTTTTGACGTCAACAGCGCGTAACCAATGAAAGAAGGCGCGTGTCGTGAGCTGACTTGGAGGGTATACAAGGTGTGATGTATGCATTCCGAAACATATCCCTCATTGCTGTCACGGATAAAAGAAGCGATTTATCAGACTTGAAAAAAGCGATGATTATCAGCTTTTGGGCCAAGGATGCCTGCATTTCTTAAATAGCGCAGTTTGTGAACTGTGGTTAAAGTGTATTGTAATTGGAGAAATGGCTCCATTGCAGTTAAGCGAAGTAGAAACTGCGGAGCACCACGTGCCATTGATGTGAGAGGTGACCGTCGGCTTTGAAAGTGCGTCAGGGAGCAACTCACTGGCCGAATGAACCAGGGGGCTACCGGAAGTGTGTCTAAAAAGACAGTTCAGCGAGCCCTGCTGCGTATGGGGCTCCGATGCAGACGGATGGTCACTGCACCTATGCTAACGAAGGTGCATCGTCAGAAAAGGCTTAAATTTTCACGGCAGTATCGGAATTGGGCTTTAGCTTATTGGCAAAGTACCGCCGTCTCCGATGAGTCACGTTTTCTGCTTGATCGAACGGATGGACGTTGCCGTATAAGACGAGAAACATTGAAGAACAAACGCTCTTCAACCATTGCTGGCTGAACAAAAGCTGGTGGGGGCAGCGTTATGGTCTGGGGAATGTTTTCGTGGCATTCTCTGGGTCCATTCATACCTCTGGAAGGCACTATGGACCGAATTCGTTTTGAATCCATCCTTGCAGACCACGTACACCCATACATGCTGATTGTCTTCCCTGGGGCGGATGAGATCTTCCAGAACGACAATGCAACGTTTCACACAGCTAAAAATGTCTTAGAGTGGTTGGAAGAGCACGATGGAGGCTTCAAAGTACAGGGTGTCTACAAATGATTGGAGCTGTTTCGTGATTTTTTGTGGCTGTAATATTAGCGATATGCTGCTCGAGTTGGATGTTACCAGACACGCATTGCTCAAAGTTTACTTTGGTCGCTGCTAGGGGCCGCGAGAGGGCAGCACTTTGCTGTCCTCGAATTTCATGCTAGTCACTCTGTGACAACAGTGCAACGACACTTTCGAACGAAATTTAGGAAAACTCCACCCAGCGCCAACTCCATTCGGCGATGGTATGAACAGTTTAAAGCGGCAGGATGCCTGTGTAAAGGGAAATCAACGAGGCGTCCATCAGTGCCTGAAGAAACCGTGGAACTCGTGCGGTCAAGTTTCGTCGCGTAGCCAAAAGAAGTCTACGCCCACAGCGAGTAGAGAACTGGATATTCCACGATCGACCGTTCAGAAGATCTTAGGCAAACCACTGAAGCTGACGCCGTACCGCTTGCAAGTGCTAAAAGCCCTGACGCCCGATGACAAAGTTAGTCGCTCTGAGTTTTGTTCGCGATTTCAAAATTTTATGGAAAGAAGACGATGCGTTTTCTGATAAATTTGTCTTCAGTGATGAAGCAACGCTTTTTGTTAGCGGCAAAGTGAATAGGCACAATGTGCAAATCTGGGGCACAGATAACCCCTACTCCTTCGCGGAGCGCATTCGGGATTCTCAAAAAATCAATGTTTTCTGTGCGGTCTCAAAATTTTAAGTTTACAGCCCCTTTTTCTTCTGCGAAAAGACCGTTCCTGGACACATGTATCGGGGCATTTTGGAACATTAGCGAATGCCGCAGTTGGAGACTGAGAGTGTGGACTTCGTCTACCAACAGAATATCGCTCCGCCCCATTTCCATCGCACTGTTCTTTAATTCTTGAACGCCAGATTGCGAAAGCGATGGATCGGTCGTGCTGGGAATGATGATCACCAACTGATGTTATAGCCGCCACGCTCCCCCGACTTAAACCAGTGCGATATTTGTGTGTAGAGTTATGTGAAAGACTCGGTGTTTGTGTCGCCTTTACCAGCCGATCTACCAGAACTGCGGGCTCGCATCCTCAATGTCTTTGCCCACATTGATAGAGACATGCTAACTCGCGTGTGGGAGGAACTTGATTAAAGAGTTGATGTTTGCAGAATCAATCGAGGGCGCATATCAATCACGTGTAATATGCCCTCCCCCAAACCTTTTGCGTTGTTATATGTAATTGTAAAGTTTCGTGATCATATGTCAAATAATATACCTACAATAAAATCGTTAAACCGCTGCAGTCATTTGTAGACACCCTGTACTTCCGTGGCCCCCTAATTCCCCAGATTTAAACCCGACTGAGCCTCTGTGGGTCCACCTCCATCGTGTTGTATCGTGTTGTTCCACCACACACTCTCCATCAGCTGTCAGATGTACTGCAGTCAGCATGGCTCCACATAGCTGTGAACACTTTCCTGCACCTTATTGAGTCACTCCCAGCCCGTCTAGCTGCTGTCAACGCTGCACACGGCGGTTACTCTGGATATTAGCTGGTGGTCACAATGGTGTGACTCGACCGTGTATTATCTTTATAAAACAGTGCACAGTTTACCCGCTAGGAAGCAGAAATTTCAAAACCTTTTTCTCGCTATCTCTGCTTCCAAGAGACGTATTTGAATTTTTTTCCCCTTGATACAGCTTTTGTTTAAAATTCTTCTCCACTGTTCAAATTTCTTCCGCTCGGGTGCGTTAATTTAGATAATATTTTTCTCTATATCTGTTCTTCTAACTGTTTGATATAACAAGTTAGTAAAATCATGCAATGCATTGATTATGATACGCTATCCAACATACCAGAAATCATTATTCAAGGTATCACTCAAGTTGTGAGAATTATGGCTGTGGAATAAATCTCGGTCCTGTGCCCTGATCTTTGATCCCATTTCGATATTATATTCAACAGAACCGGTTCGGTATACCTCCGAAATAGCCGCCCCGGTGGCGCAGTGGTCTAAGGCGTTGGCCTCTGATCATTCGTCCGAAGGGGTCCGGGTTCGAATCCCGGTGAGGCACGGATGTTGTGTTTGTCTTACGGCACTGGCTCTCTCCCTTCCCTGGAACCAGTGACCCTAAATTAGGGACGGGCGACTGCTTATAGCCCATTGAGTTGCTCACGGTGGTCGTTAAACCTCCAATCAAAAAAAAAAAAAAAAAATACCTCCGAAATAACATGATAAAGTTTTGTCGCAATCGAAGCATTTTTACGTAAGTAATGACGCATAAGGGCTTTAGAATAGATCCAGGGCCGGCTAGAGTCTACGAGCCTGAGCCTGCCACGCCCCCACTGCCGAAAGGAGTCCGATTGCCAAGGATCACAGCGGTATTTTCGCCGGTATAAGCTTGTTTTGTGTCGTCGCTTAGTTAAAATTTTCTTCGATTCTTACGATTTATTTTCCAAATAACGGGATACAGTCGACTTATTTCTTTACTTATTACAATTTGAATATGTCAGCATAAACAACGGGAGTAATTTTTGCATCGTTTATATAGGTACGAATGTTAACCTAATTTGCGTACCCACTCACAAAGAAAACAAATCTGGAAATTATAACTAAACAGATGAAATGATGTACATAATCATGCATGGCTTTCTCTTTTTTAATCAAAAACATAGCTGCCTGAGCAATTGATTTTCAGTACGCAATTTTAATATCAGGAATGAAGATAACAAAGTTATCGCACTCGACTTTTCGTTCTGTTATTTCCGACTATTTCAGTTCCGAAATAAAAGATGGGGTAATGAACACAAATTTCAGAAACAGGAAAAAAAAAATCAGTATTACACTGATCGTTAGGAATACTTCATTTAGCATACCAGGACAATAAGAATGCAGGAAAATTTTCTATATAACTTTGTGACCACACACACAATTCCTTGCCATGACACAAACTGATTTACTAATTTACTGCAAAGGTCTATATATTTTGAAGCACTTACTAAATGTTTGGACTTCAGAGTTTCTTTCTGGTAGTCTCAAAACAAAGCCACACAAAAGATATTTGAACGACTGTTTTTTGACGAAGAAAATCCAGGTGATACTGTGTATAAAAATTCAGGTATGACTGTGTATTGACGAGGAAAATCACTTGGATTTTCCTCGTCACCTTTACACAGGGCATGTGGGGAAAACTGCCCCATTCTTATATTCACCCACTTAATAAAATTCATGTGCAGTGGATACGACAAATATATATATATGGAATTAAGTTTGAAACTGGGTGTTATGTTATATGTATACATATCCCTTTAAGCACAACTTCACAGGCTTCACACAAGATTTGGGTTTTTCGCCACCTTTTCAGATGACATCTGGGAAAATTATTTCATTCTTATGATCCTCCACTTAACAAAACCCATGTGGAGTGCCACTGATACATAAACCATACACACGTCCATATGAAGGTCTGTTAAGCGGACACAACAATACATACACACACACCCATATAAAAGTCTGTCACATGGATATGACAAATACACATGGAATTAAGTTTGAAACTGGGTGTTATGTTATATGTATACATATCCCTTTAAGTACAACTTCACAGCCTTCACACAAAATTTGGGTTTCCAGTCAAAAATTATTTCATTCTTATGATCCCCCACTTAACAAAAATCATGTGGAGCATCACTGATACATAAAACATACACATGTCCATATGAAGGTCTGTTAAGCGGCTAAAGTACATACACACACATCCATATAAAAGTCTGTCACATGGATATGAAAAGACAGATGGAAATAAATTAGTAACTAGATGTCATGTTTGTAAAATTTTGCCAGCACTTTATGTGAAATATTAAAGAAAAAAAGCTGTGTTCCATTTGGCTTTTTGAAAGCCACTCATTACAATTATTTAAATGTTTTAGTGGGACCGTTCTTGTGGTTGTGGTGGGGGGGGGTGTGCTTTGATAGGATATTTCGGAAAGCACACCACGCAAGCTTTACCATGATCCCTCTCTAAAAAATTATTTGCAACAGTATCAAGTAGTAAAGTGCAGTGAATTATGTAGTATTCAGATACACAAGCAAACTGTAAGAGCAGCCATTTGAATTTTTAATTTGTTAAATAAGATGTTACAGGAATATGGGTGCCAATTTAATCAAAACACATCCACAGTAGCTTGGGAGCTCCTTGTTCAGGGTGGGTAATAGTAACATATCATCATCATCATCATTGTCAACCATTTTCAATCCACTGCTGGACGAAGGTCTCCCCAAGTTTCCTCCACAACGGTCTGTCTTGTGCCAGTCTCCTCCATGTCACTCCCGCATACTTTCGAATTTCATCCACCCATCTTCCATGTGGTCTTTTTCTGGGTCTTTTCCTGTCCCTTGGAATCCAATCTAAAATTTCGACTGTCCATCGATGGTCTGTTCTTCTGGCAGTATGTCCAGCCCATTGCCATTTCAGGGATTTAACTCTGATCATGATGTCTTCCACTCTTGTCATTTTTCGGATCCACGTGTTCCTCTTCTTATCTCTCCTGGTTACACCAAGCATGCACCTCTCCATGCTACTTTGAGTTGTCTGCAGCTTTTGTATGTCTCTTTTAGCTAAGGTCCACGTCTCTGCACCATACGTAAGCACTGGAAGGATGCATTGATCAAACACTTTTCTTTTAAGACATAATGGCATATTGCTCTTGAAAATTATGCTGTTTCTTCCAAAAGCTCTCCAGGCAAGTTTTGTACGCCGATTAATTTCTTCACCAATGTGACCCTCACTTGATATCTGCTGTCCAAGATAAACGTACGTGTCTGTTATCTCCAGCTTTTCTCCATCAATCGATAAATCTTCATTTCTTGTAAAAGCATTGTACATCACTTTTGTCTTCTGAAAGTTCATTTTTAATCCCACTTCTTTACTCTTGTCAGCAAGTTCCTGGATCATACTCTGTAGCTCTGATGGGGTAGTTGCAAAAATGACTATGTCATCAGCAAAACGAAGGTGGGTTAGATAATCTCCATTAATCTTTATCCCTTTGTTTTCCCAGTTCAGTGATTGAAAGACATTTTCCAATGTGGCATTAAAGAGCTTCGGAGATATGGTGTCACCTTGTCTCACTCCTTTTCCAATTTTTATGTGTGTTGTATTTTCAAACAGCCGAATCTTTGCACTTGCATTTTCATAGATGTTATTAATAATATTAATGTATGCATCTTCAATACCGCAGGATTTCAGAGCCATTGCAACTGCTGATGGTTTCACCGAATCAAAGGCTTTTTCATAATCGATAAAAGCCACGCACAATGGAAGCTCATATTCCCTCGCTCTTTCAATTAGTTCTCTCAGTACGTGGATATGATCTATTGTGCTGTAGCCACTCCTGAATCCAGCTTGTTATCTCGGTTGAGCCATGTCCAGTGTCACCTTCAAGCGGTGTGAAAGAACTTTAGTGAAGATTTTATAAACCACTGATAGGAGGCTGATAGGTCCGTAGTTCCTGAGATCCTCAATGTCACCTTTTTTATGTATCAAGATCATTGTAGCGTTGTTCCAATCCTCAGGAATTTTCCCTTCATTAAGGCATCGAGTGAAAATTTGATGTCTACAGTAATTCCATCTTCTCCTGGAGCTTTTCCCCTCTTCATGTTCTTGATTGCATGTGCAACTTCTGCTGGAAGGACTGGAAGAACTTTGGTACTGGTACCTTTCATGATGTCTGAAGTACATGTATCATCCCTTTCATATAATTTGGAGTAGAAATCTTTCACTCTTGTCAAAATTTCGCCTCTATTTCTTGTTATAGAACCATCTTCTTTTCTCAGTGCCATAATCTGTTTTCTTCCCTTACTGAGATGTCCCTTTGCTATCTTTAGGCTTTGGTTGTTTTCAATTGCTTTCCTTACTAGTTCACAGTTGAATTTCCTTACGTCTTCAGTGATACTTTTTCGTACTGTCTTGCATAGCTCTATATATTCCACTTTGGAAGTCACATCTTCTTTAGTTGTCCTCATCACTCTTCTTTTTTGCATTAACATTTTGGTTTTTCCTGATAAGTTGTTCACATGCAATTTGTTCTTAGACCCAGCTAATTTTGTTGCTGTTTCCATAAGAGCTTTGGTTACTTTTCTGTTAACTTCAGAAATATCCACTTCTTCCGATGTTAGGCCTTCTAAAGCAGAGAATCTGTTCTTCAGTTCCAATTTGAAGGTATTATGGTGTTTTTTAAGGTTGGTTATGTCAATACATTTTGTTTGTCTTATGAGCTTGCTACGTTCGAGTTTAGTGTTGAGGTGCATCTTACATCTCACCAATCTATGGTCACTGCCTGTGTTGAACTTGTTTAGCACACTGCAGTCTTCTATGACGAATTTTTTGTTACACATAATAAAATCAATTTCACTTGTCGTCCCATTTGGATGTCTCCATGTCCATTTCCTGTGTGGCTTTTTCTTGAAAAAGGAGTTCAAGATGAAAAACCCTTCTGCCTCTGCAAACTCTACGAGAGTATTTCCACGCTGGTTTCTGTTGCCGTCACCGAATTTACCTACTAAAGTTTCATTCTGTTGCCGTTGCCCTATTTTTGCATTGAAATCTCCCATAATTATCTTCAAGTGCTGCTTACCTTTATTATTTAGATCACGAATTTCCTCATGAAATTCTTCAATTTCTTCTTCAGCATGACTTGTGGTGGGTGCATAAGTTTGAATAATCTGAGCCTGGTATCTTCTCGAGAGTTGGATAACGAGTCGTGCAGCTCTGTCAGAGGAACTTTCAACTTCTACAACTTTATCCTTCAGTTTCTTGTTTATTATAAATCCAACACCACTAGTTCTGCCAGTATCTGTCCCACGATAGTAGAAGAGATGTCCACTTTTCAGTTCAATGAGATCTTCTCCTTTTCTCCTTACCTCACTTAGCCCGACGATGTCCCACTTGATCCTTTGTAGTTCCTCTTCCAATTCAAGAAGCCTTGAATCAGAAGATAGGGAGCGTCCGTTGTACGTAGCCAAGGTCAGCATCAGATGGCAGCCTAGTCCGGTCCTCCGGGGATTCTTAGCACCCTCTGCCTTCATGTCGCACTGGCCGCTGCCTTGGCCAGGTACATTCCAGCTGCCGGAGACTGAGGGCCAAGATTTAAGTTGTGGAGTCATTTTGGGGGGTTTGGCCATAACTCACCACGCTGGCCAAGCTGGTTGGTGAGTGTAGGATAGCATTTCCTCTAATCCCGATGGTATAGTTATACCGCTATTGGCGGTCTTCAGAGCCCCTTCAGTGGGAACAGGATGTACCACGAGAAGGCGGGGTTGACATTTGTCAAGGAGAGGCTGTGATGTTACGCATCACCTCATACATAAATGTGGAGATGCGGGTTAACTTCCTAATCCAGGACAACATAATTTTCAAGTTTTTGGAGGCATATCTACTTCCATTCTTAATCTGTTGTTTTATTTCTCATTTTTGAATTTCTTTTGTTATTTTCTTTGATTAGCCACATTCTTATCATAGACTGTTTTACGTGTTACTTGTTTTTTTGCTCTTTGTTTGCAGTTATATTCCTCCTCTTAGGGACTTTCTCTTGCACTTGACCACTTGTGTTATGTGCAGTGGCAGGTTTATGAGTAGACAATTTTCTCTTCGATTTTGATTCGTTCAGTTGATCGTTTCGTGCTTTGCAATAATTATTTATTAAAATATTGACCATATGGTTTATGCACATTTTGGCCAACTTTAGTGAACTATTGCTACAACTGCAGTTAAATTTTGATATGGCATCAGAAGTTTCAAGCTTTTCTACAGTAAGTTGACAAACAAGTTGTTTCTGCTTACCACATTCAATGAAGGGATGCTCGTGCTCTTCCTGAAGAATAGCTTGAAACACCTGAAACGTTTTTAATACAACCTTCACTGTAAACTCCTCTGGCCGTGTGAGGCCCCCCCCTCTATAAGCTGTAAATATTTGGCAACTTCTTCATCAGAGCATTCGTAATCCAATTTCCTATCACAGGCCAAAATTTTTTTACAATCTGGGCACTGTATTTTTTTTAACTTTATTTGCTATGTAACCAGCTATGTACACCAAAACAGACATAACTGATTCAGATATATCTACACTATCACACAAGTGCAAAATATTATCAAATGTGTGAGAGAAGCAATGCTGCTCATCATTTACTTCTTCTTGGGGAAAAGCGAACTGTTTCAGTTTAATTTCACCACATTTGTATGATTGCATTTGAACCAAACTCATGACTTTTAATTTTCTTTCTGACTCAAGAATTTGTATCACAGATATATTATAATTCCCCCCACTCAACAGCCTGTACTGTCCAAAACGAGCTTCTAAGCAATCTGTTTGAAATTTCCCAAACAAAATGTATGATGGTTTTAAAGTTTCGAACATATAATTTGTTAAATGAACAAGACAATCTGTAGTATGTTGAAGTGCAAACTGTGTTTCTTTGGATAAACAACCACCTTTTTCAGGCACAGCAAAACCTGATAAAGTGGATGTATCTTTACATCTATATATATTGATCCAAGCTTGTAGCCATGAACTGAACTTCTTTAGAAATGTAATATTGTTGTCAAGTATGTTGTGTGCTGGATCACAGCTGCTGTCACGTAGATGTTTTCCCTTAGTTGGATATTTTACATTTACAATTTTCCACCATGTGCTCATTATTGTAATAAATTCTTTGGTCTGTAATAAATCACTATAAATCACTCTTTTGCAGTACATTCTAAAGCAGCTATATTTGTTTCATGAAAAATGTCAACAGCATGTTTAACATTTTGCCGCTCAACAGATGTTGGGTACAAAACTTTCCGGGAGAGTTTTGGTGCTTGTTTAATGTTAAGATTTTGTTCTTTATTGTATATTTTTTTAAGATGTGCGAGACTAGCAACACAAACTTTGTTAAAATCATTCATAGATGGATAAAAGAAAGTCTGATTTGTATATGACTGAGCCAATTATTACGAACTGCTTTCAACAAATGAACAGTGTCGAACAACAAAAACAAGCGCAAATTCTCATTAATGGGATTAATGATACTGGATACAAGGTTACCACCACATAGAAGTGTGAACATATTGCGATTAATCCTATTGTTATCAGATATTAATGCAAGTACCTGGTATCCAGAATCATTAAGAATTTTCAAAACCTTAAGTGTGAATGTCTGTAATTGTTCAGCAGTTAAATTTTTTACAGGAATAAGTGCAACAATGTCTATATTTTTAGAAAACACAGATGTTATCATGAATGCTTGTACTGCTGTGGCTTCAGAGGAGATGTTTTGAGAAATGCCTTCTATTTTCCCTCCTTTAAAACCCACACCAGGGGAAACATAAATTTCATCCAGTAGAACATTTACTACCAGTTCTCTTTCCTCAAGAAGTTTTGATTTCTCTTGCAGATAAAGCACATGCCTATTAATAATACCACTGCCACAGGTATCTAACGTGGAAGCAATTTTTTTCAAATAGACTGGATGGGGCAAGCTTAGAGACTCGCTGTTTCGTAACATAACATATGCAGATGGATGACAAAAATGAATTTTTGCAGCAAACAGTAACAACTGAGGGCTATAGCGGTACTGTTTAGCAGTTAAAAGTTTTAATTGCTCTATGATAAACAGTATTTTTGAAATAATTGAATTAGAAGATTCTTCATTTTGTTGTATGTCATCTGCATATGCTTTTAACAATGAAAGTGCAGTATTCAGTTTAGCCACAGGTGCGACTGCCTGTGAAGAAAAGGAACTGAGGTGTGATAACAGACATTCAAATTTTGTCCATCGATCACACTTTTTTTCATGACCCAGAACCCATACCAAATGTTTAACATTATATGGTATGCCATCATACCAAACATCCAATTGCAAATCAGAAAATATTTTGAAACAAATGGGCATCTTAGGGCAGTTAAAAGAATCAATCTTATAAAAAAGAATGAAATCATCATTTTTCAAACTGAAGAAACCATTTAAATTTTTATTTCCATAATGAGTAACAAAATCATTAAATGAATTTATTACATCATTTTCATTCCAGTTTTTAAAATTGTGTTCATCACGTTGTTGCATTTGAAGCATGCGTGTTTCTGGTGTTTTTCTTTTGGGGGGTGGCTCATATGATAAATATGAGGGCTGGTTAGGGAAGATTGTTGGATGAGCATCTTTCGCTAATGCCAGGTGTGTACGCGGCAACACCAATAAACTCCCATCACCCCTGGTAATACGATCTTCCCTAATCACAAACTGCACACTGAAGTGCTCAACGCACACAACAGAATTGTCATTGGGTTGAAAATCTTTCCGGTTGATTTGGCGGATCCACTGAGCTTGAAGTTCTGGGTCTTTTTTTTTTTTTTTTTTTTATTACTGGAGGTTTAACGACCACCGTGAGCAACTCAATGGGCTATAAGCAGTCGCCCGTCCCTAATTTAGAGTCACTGGTTCCAGGGAAGGGAAAGAGCCAGTGCCGTAAGACAAACACAACATCCATGCCTGACCGGGATTCGAACCAGGACCCCTTACGGACGAATGATCAGAGGCCAGCGCCTTAGACCACTGCGCCACCGGGGCGGCCTGGGTCTTTTGGAAAACAAAAAGATGAAACATAAGCGCTTGCTTTCCCCGCGTAGGTGTAGTTGGATTTGCATCCAGGAACACAAAATCTCCTAGGCATCTACACATTAAATAAACAAATATCAAGAAATAAATTTATTAATGCATAAAACTGATGAACATTAGTGTTCTCCCTAGATTTTTTTACAGCTAGGTGGCAAGTAATTTTAGCTGGGTGGTACTTTTAACGACCCCTTCTCCAATAAAAAAAAGTTTTCCTTAACATTATTATACTTATTAAACATCTTAAGTGGTGTGGTAGGCATTAATGCAACATAACATGATAAACAGTTAAAAAATTGTGCAAAAATGGTTTAAAAAATGAGTATTTACTAACAAATTACATTTGACACAGATTTCTTTTTTTTTTTTTTTTTTTGATTGGAGGTTTAACGACCACCATGAGCAACTCAATGGGCTATAAGCAGTCGCCCGTCCCTAATTTAGGACACTGGTTCCAGGGAAGGGAGAGAGCCAGTGCCACAAGACAAGCACAACATCCATGCCTCACCAGGATTCGAACCCGGACCCATTTCGGACGAATGATCAGAGGACATCACAGACCACTGCACCACCGGGGCGGCTTTATATATATATTAAAAGTTTAATTACCACAGTAAGCAACTCGATAGGCTTTAAGCAGCCACTTGTCCCTAATTTAGGGCCACTGGTTCCAGGGAAAGGAGAGAACAAGTGCCGTAAGACAAACACAACATCCATGCCTCACCGGGATTCGAACTTGGACACTTCTCTGAAGAATTGTCATAAGCCAGCGCTTAGACCACTGTGCCACCAGGGCGGTAACACAGATTTTAGCCAGTTTTCATCAACCCTGATATTGTATGTGGAAATAAGTTTTTCATTCTTACTATCATGTGCTATGTGAAAACATTCGTTAAAGGAAATATAGCTGGGTGGCAGAAAAAATTAAGTGACAGGGCCGCCCAGTAAAAAGGCTCTAGAGAGAACACTAAACATAAAGATATTGCAATTGCATGGGTTTTCATTTTAAATTATATGATATCAAGTCTATCATACGATATCAAGTTACATCTTAAAAATATTTTTAAAATTGAGACAGAAATTTGTTTCACATGTCTCTGCTCTATCCTGTTTGTTTGAGGCCTTAACAACCACCATGAGCAACTTGATGGGCAATAAATAAGCAGTCACTCATCTCAAATTTAGGGCCACTTGTTCCAGGGAAGGGGACAGGCCAATGCCATAACACATCAACTGCTTCATCAGGATTTGAGCACAATATGTTATGGTGCATGAAATAATGCGTGCATCATAACATATTAAAATATCCCAAACCCATCTTGAAGGAATAGATCAGAAAGCAGTGCTTAGACCACTGCATCACTGGGGCAGCTACAGAATGTATTTCATATAAATTAACTTGAAGTCTTCCCTTTGTATTAGAAAATTCATTTAGTAAACAGTTACATTCAATTTTGTCGTTAATATTACTAAGCATATTTAGAGAAGAGTAATACCATAGCTTCCTAGCAAAATTCCCATTCTTGTGTGCTATTTTGGGGAAGAAAACCCTATTAATGCTCATAAAAACAGACATGCATAACCATTTTAAGACAGCAGTTTATCAAGGCGTTACTTTAAAATCGATTGCGTTTTGATGAAACATTTTGCTGTTTCATGTTGCTAAGAAAGCTATTTTACAATGGTCATTCGTATGTTAGTCTCACGATAATCCAATTTCAGGTTATTCATGATAGTGGTATAAAAACGTTCGAGAGCTTTGAGCCAAGAGAAAGAAATATTCATTCCTGATTTTCTATTACCACAGAGACATTCACTAGTGAGTAGCGTTCCCCCACGGTCAAAGTGAGTACACGCTTTGCCCCACGGTAAGCCTAACCATGTGCTTCAACATAAATAAACGATAAGCAATCAGATTCGTCTGTTTATCGTTAGCAACACAATAATACGACTCGATTAACCTCAATTAACTTACCTTTAATGCCGAAGTTTTTGTGTATCCAACCAATTAAAAGTTCTGTGAGAAATCGCAAAACACAGTCACAATCACTACTCAAATGTGCAATCAAAACGACCGCTCTACTCTCGTCAGGCAGGAGTTGGGGCTCTCTTGTACGGACTCCTCTGCTGACGTCATAACGCAAACATTGCTCCAATGCTCTGGCCCGTCAGAATCTAGTTTGGCCCTGATAGATCCCGCTCCTGTGACCTAACCTTTAACCCCTTTCCCCCATTTTCAACAGAATTCGTCCCCAGGCAGGCCCCTACAACATACTAACATTTTATCCAAATCGAAGCATTTTTACGTAAGTTATGATGCATAATGGCGATGGAAGTGATTCCGCTCCTATGTCGTGACCTTTGACCCCATTTCGCCCATTTTATTAGGGTTTGTCGCCAGGTGGTCACCTACCCCATACTGAAATTTCATCGAAATCGAACCTTTTTTACGTTAGTTATGGCGCATAATAGCAGTGGAATGGATCCCGCTCCTATGTACTAAACTTTGACCCCATTTCGTTCACTTTAAATAGGGTTCCTTCCCAGGTGATCCCCTACCAGATACTGAAATTTCATCGAAATCGAACGATTGTTACGCGAGTTATCGTGAGGAAGGACATACGCACACAACGCGTGACGTAATGAGGCAGATGGGAATCGCGACCATCTGCTCGCCGCAAGAGTGCGACGTCATAAAACTTTAATAGGATCCACACACAACGCGTGACGTAATGAGACCGACGGTGTAACCGCGCGCCAACATTCTCAAACGCGAGATCGTGATGTCATAAGATTTCTAAGCATTGGTAACATTAATAGAACGACGCCATGCCAATAAAAACGTTATAATTTGGGGTAGGTATTTAACCCACTAAAAGAATTCTCCAAAAGTCGAGATCAAGCTAAATCGATTTCTAGTACCAGAAAACTGTAGGTTAACGACTTTCACCAAAATTCTTAGAGCCGTTTTCAAAATAAAATGTACGTACATACATACAAGAATTGCTACTTTAAGGTGGACGTCAAGTAATTTTGCTTCCTACACTTCCAATGGAAAAACTTCTGTACACATTTTCTTCACGAACAATGCGTTCCCAAGGATGAAAATTTGAACATCCATTAAAATAGCTTCATTTCATAACTTGGAATACTTAATATTTTCTAAACCATAACCATAATTATGCAATCCAACATTTATTTGTCTACTGACGTCATCAAAGCACAGATCGCGCCATCTTTTTTCTGGTTTCAACACTACCAAAGGAAACGTTATTGTTTTTAAATATAATTATGCTTATGTTTTACAAAATGTCAAGTATTCCAAGTTATAGTATGAAGTTATTTTAATCGATGTTCAAATTTCCATCCTTGGGAACACACTAATTGTGAAGGAAATGTGTACAAAAGGTTTTCCATTGGAAATATAGGAAGCAAAATTACTTGACGTCGACCTTAATAGTGTGGGATAAGGGCGATGGAATGGATCCCGATCCTATGTCCTGATCTTTGATTCCATTTGTCCCATTTTCAATAGGGTTACTCTTCATGTGGCCCCCTACCATATACAAATGTATTGCCGCTATTTCATTCCTCTACAACTATTTTTTCGTGGTGTTGGGATTTTTTTTCCGTCAGTGTATATTCATTTTTGCAAGTACCATCTCAGAGCTGCAAAGTGTTTTCTTGTTTTATAATATACTAACGATATAGTCATTTTTGAAAATACCACCTCTGAGCTGCAAGGTGCTTTCTTGTTTATAACACGCTAACGATACAGTCATGTTTGCAAGTACCACCCCAGAGCTGCGAACTGTTTTCTTGTTTATAACACATTGACGATATAGTCATTTTTTCAAATACCACCCTACAGCTGCAAAGATTTTTCTTGTTTAAAACACACTAACGATATAGTCATATTTGCAAGTACCACCCCAGAGCTGCAAAGCATTATCATGTTTATGACACACTGACGATATAGTCATTTTTGCAAGTACCACCTCAGAGCTGCGAACTGTTTTCTTGTTTTATAACATACTGATGATGTAGTCATATTTACAAGTACCACGTCAGACTGCGAAGTGTTTTCTTGTTTATAAAACACTGAATATATAGTCATTTTGCAAGTACTATCTCAGAGCTGCAAAGTGTTTTCTTGTTTAATAACATACTAACGATATAGTCCTTTTTAAAAGTACCACCTCAGAGCCGCAAGGTGCTTTCTTGTTTATAACACGCTGACGATACAGTTATGTTTGCAAGTACCACCTCAGAGCTGCGAACTGTTTTCTTGTTTATAACACATTGACGATATAGTGATTTTTTTAAAGACCACCCTAGAGCTGCAAAGATTTTTCTTGTTTAAAACACACTAACGATATAGTCATATTTGAAAGTACCACCCCAGAGCTGCAAAGCGTTATCTTGTTTATGACACACTTACGATATAGTCATTTTTGCAAGTACCATTTCAGAGCTGCGAACTGTTTTCTTGTTTTATAACATACTGACGATGTAGTCATATTTACAAGTACCACGTCAGACTGCGAAGTGTTTTCTTGTTTATAAAACACTGAATATATAGTCATTTTGCAAGTACTATCTCAGAGCTGCAAAGTGTTTTATTGTTTTATAACATACTAACGATATAGTCATTTTTGAAAGTACCACCTCAGAGCCGCAAGGTGCTTTCTTGTTTATAACACGCTGACGATACAGGTATGTTTGCAAGTACCACCTCAGAGCTGCGAACTGTTTTCTTGTTTATAACACATTGACGATATAGTCATTTTTTCAAAGACTACCCTAGAGCTGCAAAGATTTTTCTTGTTTAAAACACACTAACGATATAGTCATATTTGAAAGTACCACCCCAGAGCTGCAAAGCGTTATCTTGTTTACGACACACTGACGATATAGTCATTTTTGCAAGTACCACCTCAGAGCTGCGAACTGTTATCTTGTTTTATAACATACTGACGATGTAGTCATATTTACAAGTACCACGTCAGACTGCAAAGTGTTTTCTTGTTTATAACACACTGACGATATAGTCATTTTCGGAACTACTTCGTCAGAGTTGCAAAAAGGTTTCTTGTTTATAACGCACTGACGTTATAGTCATATTTGCAAGTACCACCTCAGAGCTGCGAACTATTTTCTTGTTTTATAACATACTGACGATGTAGTCATATTTACAAGTACCACGTCAGACTGCGAAGTGTTTTCTTGTTTATAAAACACTGAATATATAGTCATTTTGCAAGTACTATCTCAGAGCTGCAAAGTGTTTTCTTGTTTTATAACATACTAACGATATAGTCATTTTTGAAAGTAACACCTCTGAGCTGCAAGGTGCTTTCTTGTTTATAACACGCTGACGATACAGTCATGTTTGCAAGTACCACCCCAGAGCTGCGAACTGTTTTCTTGTTTATAACACATTGACGATATAGTCATTTTTTAAAATACCACCCTAGAGCTGCAAAGATTTTTCTTGTTTAAAACACACTAACGATATAGTCATATTTGCAAGTACCACCCCAGAGCTGCAAAGCGTTATCTTGTTTATGACACACTGACGATATAGTCATTTTTGCAAGTACCACCACAGAGCTGCGAACTGTTATCTTGTTTTATAACATACTGACGATGTAGTCATATTTACAAGTACCACGTCAGACTGCGAAGTGTTTTCTTGTTTATAAAACACTGAATATATAGTCATTTTGCAAGTACTATCTCAGAGCTGCAAAGTGTTTTCTTGTTTTATAACATACTAACGATATAGTCATTTTTGAAAGTACCACCTCAGAGCTGCGAACTGTTTTCTTGTTTTATAACATACTGACGATGTAGTCATATTTACAAGTACCACGTCAGACTGCGAAGTGTTTTCTTGTTTATAAAACACTGAATATATAGTCATTTTTGCAAGTACCATCTCAGAGCTGCAAAGTGTTTTCTTGTTTTATAATATACTGACGATATAGTCATTTTTGAAAGTACCACCTCTGAGCTGCAAGGTGCTTTCTTGTTTATAACACGCTGACGATACAGTCATGTTTGCAAGTACCACCTCAGAGCTGCGAACTGTTTTCTTGTTTATAACACATTGACGATATAGTCATTTTTTCAAATACCACCCTAGAGCTGCAAAGATTTTTCTTGTTTAAAACACACTAACAATATAGTCATATTTGCAAGTACCACCCCAGAGCTGCAAAGCGTTATCTTGTTTATGACACACTGACGATATAGTCATTTTTGCAAGTACCACCTCAGAGCTGCGAACTGTTTTCTTGTTTTATAACATACTGACGATGTAGTCATATTTACAAGTAACACGTCAGACTGCGAAGTGTTTTCTTGTTTATAAAACACTGAATGTATAGTCATTTTGCAAGTACCATCTCAGAGCTGCAAAGTGTATTCTTGTTTTATAACACACTGACGATATAGTCATTTTTGAAAGTACCACCTTTCAAAAATGACTATATCGTCAGAGTGTTATAAAACAAGAAAAGCCGCAAGGTGCTTTCTTGTTTATAACACGCTGACGATACAGTCATATTTGCAAGTACCACCTCAGAGCTGCGAACTTTTTCCTTGTTTTATAACATACTGACAATGTAGTCATATTTACAAGTACCACGTCAGACTGCAAAGTGTTTTCTTGTTTATAACACACTGACGATATAGTCATTTTCGCAACTACTTCGTCAGAGTTGCAAAAAGGTTTCTTGTTTATAACGCACTGACGTTATAGTCATATTTGCAAGTACCACCTCAGAGTTACAAAGTTTTTTGTAGTTTTTTATAACACACTGACGATGTAGTCAGGCATATTTGCAAGTACCTCCTCAGAGCTGCAAAGTGTTTTCTTGTTTTTAACACACTAACGGTGTAGTCATTTTTGCAAGTGTCAACTTAGAGCTGCAAAGTGTGATTCAGGAACTTGCTACAATAGTGTATGATCTTTTGCATGGGAGGGAAGATATCTCCCTTAAGAAGTATTTATGAGTGTTTCTGTCAAATATGTTGCATTTCATACATCAGAGTGGTTTTAGAGTTAAGTGTTCGTCACATCCGACATTTCGGATGCATCTCTTTTCTAGCTGTCATTGGCATCTGATGGCAAACATGAAAGCAAAATTGGTTTTAGATAACACCAGATGTTTGTTTAAGAAACCTTTATTTCCTTACAAGGAGCATAACTTTCCAAAAAATCAGGAATAGCTGGGTCAGAAATCAATGACGAGTCTCATGAATTTCTGGAGGATGAATGACGCTTCACCATTCGTTATAATCACTAACCCCTGGTTCTGGATTCGGGTAAGCTGTAAAATAAAATAAAATAAAGAATTACTTTCCTCATCCATTCTTATCTCACATGTCAGAAGTATTTCATATCGATTAATTAAACGATTCCATTGTATCAAGACCAGTCTTCTCTACGTCCTGATATCGCACACTTTCTGAATGAGATTTTGAATATTTCTTCACAAGCAGTACCTGTTTCAAATTTCATAGAAATAGTAATATCCAGTCATGTTCATAAAAAGCAGAATAACTGAAATGGGAGTCGAGCTACGACTTTGAGTTTTACTAGATATAATCATCAAGCGAAACAGAAAAAAACAATTAGCATCACGGTGTCATACGTGCCAGGTGCGTAGATGTAGTTAATAAAACAATTGGTGTGGCCATTTCAGTCTTGTACTAATTTCTGTAAGCGCTGAGGCATCGAATTAAATAATGTATGAATGGTACTCTGTGGAATAGGCACCTAGAAACCTACGTCCGAAGTTCAGTGGAATAGGCACCTAAGCTTTAGAAACCTATGTCCGAAGTTCATCAAGAGTTGCTAACGGACGGTTGTGCCGCTACAACTGCCGTTTGAACATATCCCAGAGATTTTCTATGCGTGAAAACCTCCGCCTATCTAGCCGGTCACATCCGAAGTGGAACGTTGTTACTCCTGAAGAAGGCAAGTGCTGTCGCTGAAAAATGAGGTGTGGTATTCTCTTTCTGAAATATGGCCCCTGGAACGATCTGCAAGTACCGAAGGACTCCGGGCCTTATAATGTCAGAGACATAACGGCCACTTGTTCTGGCGGTACGGACTCTCACGAGAGGTGAACTGTTTCCATACCGGATAGCACCCCAAGTTATAATGCCTCGTACAGATGCTGTATGCCTGATACGAATACACTCGTCCCAATACCTCTCTTCCTGTTTTGAAGAACCAGACGCGGCCAACATTTTCACCTAAACAAAAGCGTGTTTCGTCCGAGAACACGATAGTTTGCAATTCGTCACCACACACCCTTCGTTCGATGCACTATTGCAGATTGGCTGTCCGTTGCTGCAGTGTCAAAGATAGCCTGAAGGGAGGACGACAAGTCTGCAGTCCGAACTGTAATAACCGGCGATGTACTGTTACAGCTGACTTCACAGTTCGCCACTGCCGTGCCTACGCTGTAGATGACTCAGAAAGGTCACTGAAAGACATCATGAGATGACGGTTGTTCCTGCACGTTATCTATATACATGGTCGAGTCCTATTATTGCGACCACCAGCTAATATCCAGAGTAACAGCCGTGTGCAGCGCGGACAGCAGCTAGACGGGCTGGGAGTGACTCAATAAGGGCCTGGAAGGTGATCACAGGTATGTGGAGTCATTCCGACTGCAGTGCATCTGACAGCTCCTGGAGGATCCATAGAGCAAACTACATGATTGAGGTAGTCCCACAGATGCTCAATTGGGTTTACGTCTGGGAACTTAGGGGCTACGGAAGTACATTGAAGTCATCATCGTTCTTTTCCAACCACTGTCGGACATTTCTAGCTGTGTGACACGTCGCATTGTCGTGCTGGAAGACTCCATCCGCCACAGAGAAGACAGCTGCCTGTATGGGTCCACGTGGTCTGCAAAGATGGATTCATCACGAATTCGGTCTATAGTGCCTTCCACAGGTATGAGTGGAACCAGAGAATGCCACGAAAACATTCCCAGACCAAAACGCTGCACCCACCAGTTTGTATTCTTCCAGCAATGGTTGAAGAGTGTTTGTTCTCCAATGTTTCTTGCCTTATACGCCAACGTCCATCCGTTCGATGAAGCAGAAAACGTGACTCACCGGAAGAGGCAATCCTTTGCCAATCTGCGGATGTCCAATTCTGATACTGCCGTACAAATGTAATCCTTTTCTGCCGATAGACTTTAGTTATCATTGTACAGTGACCATCCGTCTGCATAAGATTCCCATACGCGGCAGGGTTCGCTGAACTGTCGTTTTAGACACATTTCCGGTAGCCCCCTGGTTCATTCGGCCAGTGAGTTGCTCCACTCTAGCGTGTCGATCGGCCCTCACGCACCTTCGAAGTCGACATTCACCTCTCACATGAACAACACGTGGTACTCCGCAGTTTACACGTCGCTCATTCTCAATAGTGCCATTTCTCCAATCGCGATAGACTTGACTACAGCAGCACGAGAACAGTTCACAAACTGCGCTGTTTCAGAAATACAACCACCATTGACCCGTAAACCGATAATCATCCCTTTTTGCAAATCTGATAAATCGCTTTTTTTATCCATGACAGCAGCGAGTGATATGTTTTAAGATCATGATCATATGTAGAGGATTTTTAGGAAGGGAGTGTCTGACCCCACCCCAGGTCTTTAACGACCCTTAGAAATAGGAAGCAAGGAGATTTGGGCTAGAGTGCCCGATAGGAAAGTGACACGGAAGCGAAGTAGAAAGGAGGAGGAAGACGCCCTTATTTATTACTGGGGGCCAGTGCCCGGGGTCCGACGGCTTAACGTGCCCATCCGACGCACGGCTGGTATTTAGTGGATCGAGCGTTCGCACCTGCCTGGGATCGAATCTGAGGCCATTCCCATGGCGGTCACGAACGTTGCCCACTAGGCCACCCGCGGCCTAACACATCTCTAGTTTCTCAGCATTTAGGTACTTATATGTGAAGCCACCCAGCTATCTCCAGGGCACGGTCTCTTGAATCTGCGATCTACATCTCCGCCGTCCTGTGATCCGTGTGCTGGACGTGGCCGCAGGCTTAACGTGCCCATCCGACGTACGGCGGGTATTTAGTCGATCAAGCGTTCGTACCTGCCTGGGATCGAACCTGAGGTCCTTTCCGTGACAGTCACGAACGTTCCGTACTAGGCTACCCGCGGCCCATGTTTTAAAAGCATGACATATGTAGAGGATTTTTAGGAAGGGAGTGTCTGACCCCAGGTCTTAAACAACCCTTAGAAATAGGAAGCAAGGAGATTTGGGCTAGAGTGCCCGATAGGAAAGTGACACGGAAGCGAAGTAGAAAGGGGAGGAAGACACCCTTATTTATTACCGGGGGCCAGTGCCCGGGGTCCGACGGCTTAACGTGCCGATCCGATGCACGGCGGATATTTAGTGGATCGAGCGTTCGTACCTGCCTGGGATTGAACCTGAAGTCCTTTCCGTGGCAGTCACGAGTGTTGCCCACTAGGCTACCCGCGGCCCATGTTTTCAGAATGCCTGCAGCACACCTTATATACCCTCCAAACCAGCTCACGACACGCGCTTTTTTTCATTGGCTACGTGCTGTTGACGTCAAAAGTAGGAGGTGATCACAATAATATGACTCGACTGTGTATACACGACATCCAGAACCTTCCTTTTACGTCCGATCACCTTTTTCTTACCATTCCCGGCACAGTCTTGCCACGATGGACACACGGAGCTTTACACGACCAGCAATCTCCCGGCGTGAAACATTGCAGTCTCTCATGCCGATAATGCGACCTCTGCCGATCTCACTGATGTGACTGTACGTCTATCTCACACGAAGGCGAGGCATCCTCATCCGCTTCTAAACAAACACTGACATGCGGGCCCGGACAACGAAGCGCTCATAACAAAAGAACCTCTGGTTTCCGGTCCGTGACGTTGTGTGACCTGATTTTCTTAGACCAGGTACTCATGTACCGACGAAGTGCTAATCATTTCTGTGATATTGCCTGATCGGTATATACTGTAAAAATCAGAGTCGTTGCTCGATTTCTTTCGGGTATTCTGTTTTTTACGATCGTGAGTGTATATTGAACACACACATACATGCATGTGTGTGTATAATACACAGACATACACATATACATTTTTTTTTTTTTTTTTTTTGTGGACCTCTGGATCAGAAATCCTGAATACCTGGCGATTGTGGCATATTAGTCTGCATAAAACACACGCCGTGAGTTGTAATAAAAAAAATAATAAAAGCCTGATTTCGGTTTCTGCGCAAACGTTATCGTTTCTATTTAGTTTGCAACCCGTAATGCTTGTGAACAATGAAGCTTTTCTTAAACAAATTCAACTTTAATACACACTATTGACGTGCAGTAGGAACATCAAATAGAAGTCATCTCTCTTTCCAAGTTTATCAGTGAGTCACGGAAAAGTTCTCGTCGGCCGCCACCCGGAATCGAACCCAGGGTCTTCCAGTTACGCGCCGGACATACTGCCACCGCACCACAGCGACCTCGAATTCATCCAGACTTACATACGACTAACTGCCAAACCACATGGCAGTTAGACGTATGTAGATTTATGAATAGATTTATTCCACACCCATTATCCTCATAACTTGAGTAATGATTTCATGGGTTCGACTCCCGGTGGCGATCGATGAGAATTTTTCCGTGACTCACTTACAAACGTGGAAAGAGCGATGACTTCTATTTGAAATTCCCCTTTATCTATCTGTAAACAAGTTAGTAAGATCATGCAAAGCATTGATCATGATACGCTTTCCAACAGTCCAGAAATCATTACTCAAGTTATGAGGATAATGGGTGTGGAATAAATCTCGCTCCTGTGCCCTGACCTTTGACCCCATTTCGATGATATTCAGAACAACCGGTTCAGTGTACCTCCGGAACAACACGATAACGTTTTGTCGCGATCGAAGCATCTTTACGTACGTTATGACGCACAAAGGTGATGAAATGGATCCTGCTCCCCTATTTCCTGAACTTTAACCCCATTTCGTCCATTTTGAAAAGGATTCATCCCCAGGTTATCCCTTATCACATACTAAAATTTCATTGAAGTCGAACCTTTTTTACGCGAGTTATCGTGCGGACAGACAGACAAAGCTGTAGCATGTACGCTTCTTCAACCTACGGTTGGAAAGCGTAAAGAACACAAAGTTCGGTGAAGCAGGAAATCTGGCAAGCAGTTACCTTCACCAAAATCGTTAATTTCTTATTTTCTATTTTTGTAATGAACACCGTAAGTAGCTCAGTATGTTATAAAACTATATTTTTCTAATTTGGGGCCAATGGTTCTCGATAGAGTAGAGAGACAAAGCTGTAAGACAAGCACACCTCATTCTGGATTCGAACTCAGGTCCACTCAGACGAATCATCAGAAGCCAACGCTTAGATTACTGCACACCGAAAAAACCTATCAAATTACTCGTTAATTTAGAAAAAAACAACATTAGTTACGTTTTTACTTCAAAAAATAAAATTACGAATAAAGCTTCTAGGTAATGTATTCTTCAAAGCGTATCACAATCAATGCTTGCATGATCGTCTTTATTCTGGATTCCATTCCAGTGAGATGAGTGCTGAATTTGTGTGGTATTGTACGTACATTCAATAACTTTTCTATTAAAATAACAGGTTAGTAAAATCATGCAAGCATTAATTGTGATACGCTTTCCAACATACCGGAAATCATTACTCAAGTTATGAGGATAATGGCTGTGGAATAAATCTCGCTCCTTCCTGTGCCCTGACCTTTTATCCCATTCCAATGATATTATACGAAATTGGTCCAGTATACTTCCGGAACAACATATTGTAGTTTTGTCACAATAGAAGTATTTTTAGTGAAGTTATGAGGATAATGGCTGTGGAATAAATCTCGCACCTGTGCACTGACCTTTGACCCCATTTCGATGATATTCACACGACCCGGTTCAGTATACCTCCGGAATAACACGATAAGGTTTTGTCGCAATCGAAGCATTTTGTAACACATAAGGGCGATGGAATGTATTCCGCTCCTATGTCCTGACCTTTGACCCCATTTCGCCCATTTTCAACATGGTTTGTCCCTAGGATATTCCCTACCACATACTACAATATCATCGAAATCGAACCATTTTTACGCGAGTTATCATGCGGGCAGACAGACAGACAGACCAAGCTGGAGCATATACAGTTCTTCAACCTACGGTTGGGAAGCGTAAAAAAGTTATGTTTTTGATGTTGAATTTTTATTTGATTTTATAAATCTGTCTTGCCTCATATGGCAAAAAAAAAAAAAATGTTCGAACATTTCTCGGTGGTTTTAGAACTGTGCGTATGAAATAAAAAGTTAGTAAAATCATGCAATGCATTGATTATGATACGCTTTCCAACATACCAGAAATCATTACTCAAGTTATGAGGATAATGGCTGCGGAATAAATCTCGCTCCTGTGCCCTGCCCTTTGACCCCATTTCAATGATATTCAACAGAACCAGTTCAGTATACCTCCAGAACAACATACTAAAGTTATGATGCAATAGAGGCATTTTTACGTAAGTTATGAGGATAATGACTGTGGAATAAATCTCACTCCTGTGCCCTGACCTTTCACCTCATTTCAATGATATTCAACAGAAACGGTTCAGTGTACCTCCGAAACAACATAATAAAATTATATTGCAATAGAGGCATTTTTACGTAAGTTATGAGGATAATGACTGTGGAATAAATCTCACTTCTGTGACATGACCTTTGACCCCATTTCGATGATGTTCAACAGAACCAGTTCAGTAAACCACCGGAACAACATACTAAAGTTATGTTGCAATACAGACATTTTTACGTAAGTTATGAGGATAATGACTGTGGAATAAATCTCACTCCTGTGCCCTGGCCTTTGACCCCATTTTAATTATATTCAACAGAACCGGTTCAGTATACCTCCGGAACAACATGATAAAGTTTTGTCGCAATCGAAGCATTTTTACGTAAGTTACGACGCATAAGGGCGATAAAAATGGATTCCGCTCCTAGGTCCTGACCTGTGACCCCATTTCATCCATTTTCAATAGGGTTCGTCCTCAGGTGGTCTTCTACCACATACTAAAATTTCATCGAAATCGAACCATTTTTAAACGGGTTTTCATGCAGAGAGACAGACAGACGGACAAAGCTGGAGCACATACGCTTCTTCAACCTACGGTTGGAAAGCGTAAATAAAAGCTCCAGAAGATTTTAAAATCTAATTTTCGTGTGAAATTTAATTGGAAAATTTTACTGTTTGATAGTATACCCCAAATACAGAGTATGTCTCTTGGCATACCGTTGGAGGCACAAAAGCCGCGGGTGTTTCCTGATTTCTCGCGGAAGGTAAACTCAGGTGAGACCAAGGAGGTTGACACACCATGTTTAGAAAGATGTAACAGCAACCACTGCGTTACCCCTTAATGAGTGTTTGGGATTGGTCTCTCTCTCTCTCTCTCATGTTTGTATTCTGAAACGCTCATAGCAATAAAAAAGTTCAAAAAAAAAAACAAGAAAAAAAACGTAGTGAGGAAGAGTTGATTTTCTTGCTGACCTTTTGGGAAAAGCAAAAAGAAAAACATAACACCTTGGTTCTGCCCAGGATCGAACTAGGGACCTTCTGAGTGCAAAGCAGATGTGATGACCACTACACCACAAAACCTCGCCCGCAGTGCTTGAAGTTATTTTATCAGAATTTCGATTTCCGAAGTTTAAATTTGTATGAAATAATAATGAAGCTTTCCAACATACCAGAAATCATTGCTCAAGTTATTACTCAAATTATGAGGATAATCGCTGTGGAATAAATCTCACTCCTGTGCCCTGAACTTTGACCTCATTTCGATAATATTAAACAGAATTGGTTCAGTATACGTCCGGAACAACATACTAAAGTTTTGTTGCAATCGAAGCATTTTTACGTAGGTTATGACGCATAAGGGCAATGGAATGGATCCAGCTCCTATGTCCTGATCTTTGAATACATTTCCCGCATTTTCAATAGGGTTCGCCCCCAGGTGGTTCCCTACCACATATTAAAATTTCATCGAAATCGAACCGTTTTTACGCTAGTTATCGCGCTGACGGACGGACAGAAGGACGGACAAAGCTGGAGCATATACGCTTCTTCAACCTACGGTTGGAAAGCGTAAAAAAAGAGTATACATTGACTTTGCACTCTCCGTCTGCATCGGAACCTCAATTTCTAAATATATTCAATATTTTTATCATTGGCAATATTTCTAGATGCGTGTGTGTATAATACACACACATTTGAAGGGAGACAGCCCGCACAAAAAGACAAACTGGAATTCAAAGTGCTTCGAAATATTCCCTGAAAATTAGCTAATTTAAAAAATAATCTTCATAGGTATTAAAATTCGCTTACTTAGAAACCGCACGCGCGCACACACACCAGGGACGTCGCTAAGAATGTGGGGGAATGGCTTGAGCCCACCGTGAAATTTGACTTGCCCAGCCAGTCCAAAATGTGCCATTTTCAATATATTTAACTTTAAAATATTTTGTACACTTTGCCAATTAATAAGTCTTGAGTTTTATTTCATGTTACCCTACGTATTTCCCCAGAGGAAGTGCGTTGTTTACGTCTCCGTTGAAAAATTCAGTTGTTTACCGCTCTTCCAGTTTCTCAGTTCATGCTTCTTTTTCACGTATGTGTGGCCAAGGAGCTAATGAGGAGGGTGGAAGGGAGTTCACTGAGGCGGGTCACTACTAATATGTTTGTTTCCTTTACAAAATAGGAGATTTCAACACGGAAAGTGGAGTCTAGGGCTAAACCATCGTTTTTAAGACTGTCCTGGAACAGTGAAAGTGTAGAAAGTGGCCGAAGACTGTTTTATAGGAAAGGAGTGCAAGGCAAAGTCTATGGCTTGAAGGAAGGGAGTTAAGGAAAAGAGGAAGTATTGTATCTGCGTCGCACGACGTTAACATTTGACTTAGATAAACAGAACCGACATTTTTCTTTTAAATTGTTTAAATATAGTACTATTTTCTTAAGCAAATATGCAAAAGTTTGAAAAGTAATTTAAGACAAGAGCAAGCAAAAAGTTGAAGGCGACATTCTGGTAACACTTGTATCTTAAACTACTGGTGAAACTCGTAAGTTCCGTGTGTGTGTGTGTGTGTGTGTATGCGGCCAGGTGGAGGGAGTGAGGATTGTACGAATTATTTTGTAGCAGGCAGTGAAAAGCATTAAAAATTAGTTCTTCCAGTGTTTCGTGGAAAAAATAATTGCTATCAAGGTTGCTTGCGAAAACACAAGCTCCTCCACGACGGGCATCGAACCAGTGTTTCCCTCACACCGGAGTAAGTTGCTCTCCCAACTGAGACACGCGGACAGAATGTCTCGCTGCAGATTTGTCGTAGGGACACATGTTCTCACCTCTGTAGTACGTCACATTCTCCACCAAAAATAATGCTCACCCATCCGTTTCCCACCCATATTTCTAAATCTAGCAATGTCCCCTTTTACGTTTGAGCGCCATTAATTTGTCAGTGACGGCAGTAACTTGCTCTTCCAACTAAACTACACAAACGGAATGTATCGCTGAAGATTTGTCGTCTTGGCACGTGACCCACCCACATAGTACGTCACAACTTATAGTATCCCGGCAACACGCACACAGAAAAGAAACACGATATCTGGGAAATATTTCTTAATATAATTGGAATATATTAAGTTTTTCTTCAAATTGTTGCGTGTAACAAAAATCTCAATACCAAATGCTGGAAGGGAAATTTTGGTAAATTGGAAATAGTTTACTACAGAAAAATAGTAATCAGATATTCTTTGCCTTAAATGACGTCACATTGATAAGTCAGAATATAAATGGGATATAAAGTTTTTTTCGTTTTTTTGTCAAATAGCTCCGTGAAATGAAAACTCTAATGCGAAAGCCTGGAAAATAATTTGTGTAATTTGACGTCAACCTCCTGGACATAATTTGTGTTACTTTTGACGTCAACAGAGCGTAGCCAATGAATGAAGGTACATGACATGAGCTTGCTTTGAGGGTATATAAGGTTTTTTTTTTGGTTTTTTTTTATTGGAGGTTTAACGACCACCGTGAGCAACTCAATGGGCTATAAGCAGTCGCCCGTCCCTAATTTAAGGTCACTGGTTCTTTTTTTTTTTTTTTTTTTTTTTGATTGGTGGTTTAACGATCACCGTGAGCAACTCAATGGGCTATAAGCAGCCGCCCGTCCCTAATTTAGGGTCACTGGTTCTTTTTTTTTTTTTTTGATTGGAGGTTTAACGACCACCGTGAGCAACTCAATGGGCTATAAGCAGTCGCCCGTCCCTAATTTAGGGTCACTGGTTCTTTTTTTTTTTTTTTGATTGGAGGTTTAACGACCACCGTGAGCAACTCAATGGGCTATAAGCAGTCGCCCGTCCCTAATTGAGGGTCACTGGTTCCAGGGAAGAGAGAAAGCCAGTGCCGTAAGACAAAACACAACATCCATGCCTGACCGGGATTCGAATCCGGACCCCTTCCGGACGAATGATCAGAAGCCAGCGCCTTAGACCACTGCGCCACCGGGGCGGCGTATATAACGTGTGCTGTAGGCATTATGAAAACGTATCACTCGTTGCTGTCATTGCTAAAAGGAGCGATTTATCAGATTTGCAAAAAAGGGATGGTTATCGGCTTTCGGGCCAAGGGTGGCGGTATTTCTGAAACGGCACAATTTGCGAACTGTTCGCGTGCTGCTGTGGTTAAAGAGTATCGTAATTGGAAAAAACGGTATAATTGCGAATAAGTGACGTAGAAACTGCGGAGCATCACGTGGCATTGATATGAGAGGTGAACGTCGGCTTTAAAGGTGCGTGAGGGCCGATCAACACGGTACGGTGAAGGAACTCAGTGGCCGAATGAACTTGGGGGCTACCAGAACTGTGTCTAAAAAGGCAGTTCAGCGAACCCTGCTGCGTATGGGGCTCCAACGTAGACGGATGGTCTCTTCACCTATGCTAACGAAGGTGCATCGGCAGAAAAGGCATACATTTGCACGGCAGTATCGGAATTGGACCTCCGCTGATTGGCAAAAAAATTCCTTCTCCGATGTGTCGCGTTTTCTGCTTCATCGAAAGGATGGATGTTGGCGTTTAAAGCCAGAAATATCGGAGAACAAACACTCTTCAACTATTGCTGGAAGAGCACAAACTGTTGGAGACAGCATTATGGTCTGGGGAAGGTTATCGTAGCATTCCCTGGGTCCACTCATAGCTGTGGAAGGCACTATGGACCGAATTCGTTATGAATCCATCCTTGCAGACCACGTACAGTCATACATGTTTATCGCCTTCCCTGCGGCGGATGGGATCTTCCAGAACGGCAGTACGACGTGTTTGTTTGTTTGTTTGTTTGTTTGTTTGGAGGTTTAACGACCACCGTGAGCAACTCAATGTGCTGTAAGCAGTCGCCCGTCCCTAATTTAGGGTCACTGGCTATAGGGAAGGGAGAGAGCCAGTGCCGTAAGACAAACACAACATCCTTGCCTCACCGAGATTCGAACCCGGACCCCTTTCGGACGAATGATCAGAGGCCATCGCTTAGACCACTCCGCCACCGGGGCGGCCAGTACGACGTGTCACACAGCTAAAAATGTCCAAGAGTGGTGGGAAGAGCACTATAAAGACTTCGAAGAATCTCCCTGGCCCCCTAATTTCCCAGATTTAAACCCAATTAAACATCTGTGGGACCACCTAGATCGTGTTGTTCGCTATATGGATCCTCCACCACGCACGCTCTAGCAGCTGTCCGATGCACTGCAGTCAGGCTCCACTTACCTCTGAACACCTTCCAGGAACTTATTGAGTCACTCCCAACCCGTCTATCTGCTGTCCGCGCTGCACACGGCGGTTACTCCGAATATTAGCTGGTGGTCACCATAATGTGACTCCACCGTGTATATGATTATGTGTAATTATAAATTGAGTTTCGCAGATTTTCTGGGTCAGGTACGGGTCGCGTCCAATTATGTGACGTCCGGGTCCGAAAGTTTTGACCCGTTTCCCACTTCGATCCCCCTCATGCTGTCAACGCCAAATCCGCGTCTTCCTGTTAGGTCGGTAGAACTGAAAACGGGATTCATCTGAGCACACCGCGCGGCGCCATTCTGTAGAAGTCCAGTTTCGATGTTCCTGACACCCGGCGAGGCGTAATTTCCGATGACATACGAATAGAAAGTCGGCTGTCGTAACCCAGTGGTAGGAAGAGTACGTCGTACCGTTTCCTAGGTGGCGCTGCTTGAGGATCGGATATTTAACCTGGATTTGACTTGCGCCCCTGTATCCAAGTGGTCAGTCCGCAGAGCCTGGGAAATCTTCATCTGCCCCGGTCGTCAATACCGTGGGTCGGCCACGGTTTGCTTTCCAGACGTTGGCACGTCTATCGATGGTATACTTGCGGTACACCCTTGATACAGTCACTGATGTAGAAGGGGCTTAGCGCGCTTTATCGGGCCTAAGGCACTAATTTTTAGCGTCTTTTGTAAAAAAAGATCGTGCTTCTGTTATCGGTTTGTCCGTCCGACCGTCCGTCTGTACCCACGATATCTCTGCAACTATTAGTCCGATTTGAAAAATTCTTTTTGCATTGGGAAGCTTGAAATATGCAAATGATGAAACTCCATTTCGTTTTTGTTTTTTTTTAGGATGTACAATTTCGCCGGTAGAGGGCGTAAATGCAGATGATGTTGAATTCAAAAATAGGTCTTATTCCACATACTTGCTTCTAAACATCCGATTGAAAAAAAAATTATCTTTCGATCCCATTTATATCAAAGAGTATTTTAGATATAGTTACTTTTTCAAATTACGCATAGATTTTAAACTAGGGGGCGTAAAAGTAAATTACCTTTTCCTCGATAACTCATCTTCTAAAACTCCGATTTACAAATGTTTTTCTTCTACGGATACATCTCCTGATGGAAAATCTTTTGCATATAATTTCAAATTTTTGGTAAAGAATACTTTGGCCACCAGGTGGCGTAAGTGTTAATTTTCGCTCCTGATGTATTTACCAGAAAATCAAAGCTTCTAAAATATCGATTGAAAAAATTCTTTCGTGTACTGATGCCACTCACATCGATAAACCTTCTTGGAATATTTTCTTCTTAAAATATTACACAGTTTCTCCGCCAGGGAGCGTAGATGTACATCGGGTTTTTGTCAATATCTCTACTTCTAGGAGTCCGATTTGAAAAATTCCTTCTTTGTTCGATAGTGTTTTCCCTGTGACATGTTTTTCATATAATTTCAAAATTTGCAAGTAATTCATAGACTTCCCGCTAGGGGGCGTAGCGGTAAATTGTGTTTCGCCCTATATCTCTGCTTTTAAAGCTCCGATTTGAAAAATTCTTTCTGCACCGGATACAGCTCCTGATGGTAATTGTTTGCATATAATTTTGAAAAAAAAATAGATTGGCCACCAGGGGGCGTAAATCTTAATTTCCGCTTCTGTTGTATTTGCAGCAAAATATGATGTTCTAAATTCTCGATCGAAAAAAACGTCGTTTAAAAAAAAAACCGATACTAGTCATGTCGACAAACCTTTTAGAAACATTTCTTCTTAAAATAGTGCATGGTTTCTACGCCAGAGGGCGAAGATGTATATCTTATTTTTGTTAATATCTCTACTTCTAGGAGTACGATTTGAAAAATTCCTTCTTTCTTGGATAGTACTTCTAGTGTGACATGTGGTTCATATAATTTCAAAATTTTCAAGTTTCACAGATTTTCCGCTAGGGGGCGTAAATATAAATTGCGTTTCCCAATATATCTCTGCTTCTAAATCTCCGATTTGAAAAATTCTTTGTGCACCGCGTACAGCTCCTGATGGGACATCGTTTGCACATATTTTCTAATTCTTCTGAGAAATGGTTTGGCCACCAGGTGGCGTAAGTCTTAATTTCCGCTTCTGTTGTATTTGCAGCAAAATATGAGCTTCTAAAATCTCGATTGAAAAAAAGTCGTTTGTTGACCGATACTACTCTTCATGTCAACAAACCTCTTAGGAAAATTTTCTTCTTGAAAAAATGCATGGTTTCTACGCCAGGGGACGTAGATGTATATCTTATTTTTTGTCAATATCTCTACTTCTAAGAGTACGATTTGAAAATTTCCTTCTTTGTTGGATAGTGTTTCCGATGCGAAATGTTTTTTCTATAAATTCAAAGTTTTCAAGTAAATCATAGACTTTCTGCTAGGGGGCACAAAGGTAAATTGCGTTTTCTGTGTTATTTCTGCTCCTAAAGCTCTGATTTAAAAAATTCTTCCTGTATCGCATACAAGACCTGATGGAAAATATTTTTCACATAATTTCTAATGTTTGGTAAAGAATGGTTTAGCCACCAGGGGTCATAAGTGTTAATTTCCGCTTCTGAAGTATTTGTTGCAAAATCTGGGCTCCTGAAAACTCGACTAATTTTTTTCTTCGACCGATACCGCTTATATGGATACACCTTTTGAGAATACTTTCTTCCTAATATATTGCATGGTTTTCCCACACGGGGACGTAAAGTCACATCTTATTTTTCTCGATAACTCTGTTTCTAAGAGTTCTTAAGCTCACGATTCCGTTTACAGCAATATCTGAGGGATCAAAAAACCCGATTGAAAGACTTCTTTCTTCCGTCAGATACTATTGTTTTCCATACCAGTTCCATTGACTTTGAATAGCTTTGATAAATTTAATTTGCGTCAGAACGGATTCAAAACACGTGCTTATTACACCCGAAAACTCGGTGTCATCTTTCTTGCTTAGGTATAGCTGCGCTAAGCTACTTTTCCGGTTTAGATGGTAAGAGCAGCTGGGCTGGCCGCCCTGGTGACGCAGTAGTCTAAGCGATGGCTTCTCATTATTCGTCCGAAAAGGGTCCGGGTTCGAATCCCGGTGAGGCATGGATGTTGTGTTTGTCTTATGGAACTGGCTCTCTCTCTTCCCTGGAACCAATGACCCTAAATTAGGAGACGGGCGACTGCTTATAGTCCATTGAGCTGCTCGCGGTGGTCGTTAAACCTCCAATAAAAAAAAAAAACTGGGCTAAGCACTTTTTGGATATGATCGTGTATACAAAAATAGGGAAATCTATGCTTTGTATACAAGCATACTCATATCTTAACCAAATGTTTATACTACAGAAATGCCTGACCCGGCAGTCGAGAGGTCTGACGCGCTGGACTCTGATTATTGCTTCTAACCGGACCCTAGGTTCGAGCCTAGAAAGAGGCATGGCTGATGCGCTTGGCCAAAGGCGCTGGAATGGTCCCTTACCCGAGACCAGTAGCGCAAAGTTAGGGACGGGCGACTGCTTATAGCCCTAAGAGTTTTTTTTTTTTTATTGGAGGTTTAACGACCTCCGTGAGCAACTCAATGGGCTGTAAGCAGTCGCCCGTCCCTAATTTAGGGTCACTGGTTCCAGAGAAGGGAGAGAGCCAGTGCCGTAAGACAAACACAACATCCATGCCTCACCAGGATTCGAACCCGGACCCCGTTCGGACGAATGATCGGAAGCCAATGATCAGTTGCTCATGGTGGTAATGAAAAAACCAACAAGTAAAAAAAAACGCCGTATGGATGAAACGATACAGTCTGATCATGCCGTACGGTTTTCACGCATTCTAAGGGTTCGAGAGTGCAAAATTAATGTAAACTTTTTTACGCTTTCCAACCGTAAGTTGCCGCCCCGGTGGCGCAGTGGTCTAAGCGATGGCCTCTGATCATTCGTCCGAACGGGGTCCGGGTTCGAATCCCGGTGAGGCATGGATGTTTTGTTTGTCTTACGGCACTGGCTCTCTCCCTTCCCTGGAACCAGTGACCCTAAATTAGGGACGGGCGACTGCTTATGGCCCATTGAGTTGCTCACGGTGGTCGTCAAACCTCCAATAAAAAAAAAAAACAAAAAAAAAACCGTAAGTTGAAAAAGTGTATATGCTCCAGCTTTGTCCGTCTGTATGTCTGTCTGTTTGTCCGTCCTTCCGCCCGTCTGTCAGCACGATAACTCGCGTTAAAATTATTCTATTTCTATTAAATTTTAGTATGTGGTAGTGAACAACCTGGGGACGAGTCCTATTGAAAATTTAAGAAATGGGGTCGAAGATCACGACTTAGGAGCGAGATCCATTCCATTGCCCTTATGCGTCATAACTTGTGTAAAAATAGTTCGCTTTCGATGAAATTTTAGTATGGTGTAGCGGACCGCTGGGGAACGAACCCTATTGAAAATGAACGAAATGGGTTCAAAGGTCAGGACATAGCAAAGGGATCCATTCCATTGTCCCTATGCGGCATATACTGCGCAAAAATGGTTCGATTAAGTTTTACTGTGTGGTATGGGACCACCTAAGGGCGAACCCTAATTGAAAATGGAAGAAATGGGTTCAAAGTCAGAACATAGCAACGGGATCAATTCCACTGCCCTTATGTGTCAAAACGTGCGTAAAAATGATTCAATTTCGATTAAGTTTTAGTATGTGGTAGGGGCACACCTGGGAACGAACCCTGTTGAAAATGGACGAAATGTGGTCAAAGTTCAGGCCATAAGAGCGGGAACCATTCCATTGCCCTTATGCTTCATAACCTACGTAAAAATGTTTCGACTTTGATAAAATTGTAGTATGTGGTATGGGACCAACTGGGGAGGAACCCTATTGAAAATGGCGAAATATGATCAAAGGTCGGGACATAGGAGCGGGATCCATTCCAATACCCTTATGCATCATAACTTGAGTAAAAAAGGTTCGATTTCGATGAAATTTTAGTATGTGATAGACGACCATCTGGGAACAAACCCTATTCAAAATGCAAGAAATGGGGCCAAAGATCAGGACATAAGAGCGAGATCCATTCCATCGCCCTTATGCGTCTCAACTTACGAAAAAATGCTTCGATTGCGACAAACCTTTAACATGTTGTTCCGGAGGTACACTGAACCGGTTCTGTTGAATATCATCGAAATGGGGTCAAAGGTCAAAGTGCAGGAGCGAAATTTATTCCACAGCCATTATCTTTACAACTTGATTAAAAATGCTTCTATTGCGAAAAACTTTAGTATTTTATTTCGGAGGTATACTGAACCAATTCTGTTGAATATCATTGAAATGGGGTCAAAGGTCAGGGCACAGGAGCGAGATTTATTCCACAGCCATTATCCTCATAACTTGAGTAATGATTCCTGGTATGTTGGAAAGCGTATCATAATCAATGCATTGCATGATTTTACTAACTTGTTTTTTTCTTGACGACAGTTAAAATGAAGTTATAGGTGGTGGAACTCTGTTCGGTAAAGATTGCACTGTCCCGAGAGAAAATAACGGCAGGGAAGAGCATTTCTACCAAACTTCTCGCTATCGCCTCTCATGAAGATTTTTCACTGATCTCACTCTCTGCTTCCTTATGGGTAACACAAAAGTCATGTCATGCAACCACTACATAATCTTAGGAAAAACTACGCATTAATCACACTGAGTTGTATACGTAACACTGTTAGTTGCATTTCTTCAATGTGACTAATGTATTATTCATATGAATATTTAGAATCGTGTAGGACGACAGAGCAGTATTGAAATAAAAATTTTGTATTCTTAGCATATGACTACCACATGACATTCTTTTATTCAAAAATTTTCTAATTTTGCAATTTTAATATAAAGTGATAGAAGTAGTTAGTAATGAAAATTTAATAAAAATTGTTAAATTATTAAATTAAATCAGATTTCAGAGAGCTTTTGAAAAATTATTTGAATGTATTTTTCCCAGGCTGAGGTTTTCTAATACGTTCAGCGGTAATGCACTTTCTTATTTAGAAATATATTATTGGATACAGTTGCCTTCGAAAACTCGAGGCTTCTTACCACTTGGGCGATAGAACTGACCATCTGCGCCTACAATGCGACGACAATGAAAGCCTCTCAGATCACCGCGTTTACCCATGTCCGTCGATTGTGATATACAGGGTGATTCATAAAGAAGTATACAGTTTCAACGCACTATAAAATAAGAACCATGTAAGATTTTTTTTTGTTACCTGTAACAGAATTGTAGGGGAATGTTTCAAGTTTTTTTAGAGACAGTCACAGATGTTCTATATGTGCAGTCTTAGACTCACGACACACATCGAGCAGGTAATCCATTTCCGCCCAAACGCAAGGTAAAATATCTGTATCAAGTACAGTGATAGTAGCTATGATACGCACTTTGTATGGAATCATTTTCAGCTTCTTTATCATAATTCTCCAGACACTGGACTGTGAAATCTGCACTTCACGACTCACCCTCCACGTTGATTTTCGCGGGCTTCGTTGAATGGCGGTGCAAACACTATCGACGACTTCTTCCGATAAACGCTGTCGTTCATGACTTTTAAGTTTGCACAAGCAGCCCGTAGTTTCAAATTTTTTATGCCAATCGTAGATAGATTTCCTGGTTGGAGGTTCTTTTCCGAATCGTGATCGAAAATGCCGTTGCACAACAGTTACAGATTCCCGTTTTGCTCAATTCAAGAACACAAAACGCCTTCTCCACTGTAGACGCTGCCATTTTGACTGACTAGTCACGTGAAACGCGCGCTATCGCCTACGTCACTTCCTTCAATAGCGGGACACAAACTTTATGAGTACATCTACCTAACGGTTCGCAGTTGCGGTCCGTGTCTTCAACTGTTACTGTTTTACAGCATTTGGGAACTGTATACTTCTTTATGAATCACCCGTACTATTGCGAAACCATGCTGTTCTCCTATTTACCGCCTGCATTCGGTTTGGGTCTGTTTCCCTCATCGCTGGTGATGCCCATGTCAATCCCCCATCACCCCTATCTCTAATATTTTCCCTACTGAGTGTACATCATTAATATTTCGCAAAACTGTTTGGCATAGCTGATATAAAAATAATTCCATGCTAGAAATAATACAAGTATCTTTGATAAATTATCCTTTCTTAACTAGCATATATATCCCATCCTAAGACGGTTGTTTTCAAGCTTTAAATAGATATTAATATATAGGGAAAGTTGCCCGTCCTCTGCCGGAGTGAAATTTTTAATTGAAGCAGATTGAAAACAAATAAAATGGACGCCGGATTTCGCTAAGGAAGCATAGCAAAAATAGTAGGAACTCATTCATATTAAAACTAAAACATATGCTATTTATTTCCGTTTTTCAAAAGACCTCGCGAAGAATAACATTCTGTGTAAAATACACTGGCGGAAAGTGAAAAAAGAACACCAAGAAGGAGACGTCTGATACCAACGAAATTTATACAGCATAATAACGGAATACAGAGGATAACGTGATCAAAACATTATGGCAAAATACAGCTGTATTTGCTGGTAAACTGAAAAATAACATTTCCATGTAACATGGTTAGTACGAGATTGAACCGCCATGAACTGCGTCACACTGTGCAATTCTGGCATGGAGTCCGTCGTACAGATGTTGGATGTAAGTTTGGAGTATTGAGTTCCAAGCATCCTCAACCCGGACGCGTAAATCGGGGATGGTCGTGGCTGGCCATGGAAACCGGATAAGTCGTTGTCCCATAAAATCCCACACGTGCTCAATGGGGGACAAATCCGGTTTACGTGCAGGCCATGGAAGTTGTCTCACACCCTGAAGTGCATGTTGCGTTGCACGTGCCGTGAGTGGGCGTGCTTTATCTTTGCTGGAAAACACCACGATAGACCGACCTTACAAATGGCACAACAACGGGCTGAATGATGTTGTTCATGTAGGAGGTGCTGTTTAACGTACCCGGTACAAACACTAGTTGTGTGCGGGAGTGATAACCGATCGCTCCCCACACCAGGAGACCAGCTGTAGGCCCTGTGTGTCGCTGGCGGATGCAAGAAGGGTGGTGACGCTCCCCTGCGCGTCTGCGAACACGCATACGGCCATCGGAGGCTCCAAGTAGAATCTGCTTTCATCGCTGAACACGACAGATCGCCATTGCGTTCTCCAGTGCAGACGTTGGCGACACCACTGCAGCCGTTCGGCGGACGATCATGAAATTTACATGTGATCATGAAATTTACATGTGATCATGAAATTTACATGTGCTAATGGGGTCGAGTTTACGTAGGTGTGATGTTAATTTCGGGACCAACCGGTGAGCGCTTACGCCACAGCACGGCATAATATGCAAATTATCGTCGGTGGTATTTATGGAGTACGGCGAAGTGAATGTAATCAGTCGTCGGTGTACGGACACGTACGAAGACCCTTAAGAAGCTGCAATGCCTGGACATGGAAGACGTGTAGGGCTGAAGTCAGAGGTACACATTCCTGACGGTGGGCTGGAGTCAGAGGTACACATGCCAGAGGCACACGTGCACGTAGTCCTGCATCCAGTAGACGGTTGCGGATTGTTCGCCCAGTCACCTCAGGTGCAACGGCAGCTCGGATTTGCGTTGCAGTGGATGTTCTGCTTGACAACGCCGCTCTTCTTATGCGTCGATCGGTCCGCTCATCAGTCCGTCTGTGACTCCCGGTTTCACGTCTTCTCGTGTGGGAATGTTCCTCGGACCATCTACGCCACCATCGTACCACCACCGATACTTCCCGTCCAATTCGCTCCGCAATACGACGATACGGCCACCCGGCCTCGCGGAGTCCGACTGGACGACCTCGCTCAAAGTTCGATAACTGCTGAAATCGTACACGTCTTCCATGTCCAGGCATTGCAGCTTCTTAAGGGTCTTCGCACGTGTCCGTACACCGACGACTGATTACATTCACTTCGCCGTACTCCTTAAATACCACCGACGATAATTTGCATATTATGCCGTGCTGTGGCGTAAGCGCTCACCGGTTGGTCCCGAAATTAACATCACACCTACGTAAACTCGACCCCATTAGCACATGTAAATTTCATGATCGTCCGCCAATTCCGTCTTCATGTTCTTTTTTCACTTTCCGCCATTGTATTTGCTGTTCAACAATTGCAGGTTACAGCGTTTAGATAGATCGATATTTTGTAAAATGCATAATATAATCAGCACTAAACTCAAAAAGTTAGTTAAATTGAAAAAAGTAAAACATAATTAAAACGTATAAACTAATATTCGAATTGCACTAAATTAAATTAATATGCAAACGCAACTTGCCGTGATATCAAGATATTTTTAATATAGTACTCGAGTCATTGATGATCCAAAGTTTTTGAATTAGCACGGGATCATTTGAAATCTCAATGTGATCTCGTGCAAACTCAACTTGCTCTGATATTAGGAATTCAATTCGAATTTTGTAGATCGGAAAAATGAAACTCGAGTCATTAAGAATCGAATGTTTTAAATTAGCACGTGATCACCTTTACATTTCAAAGTGATCGCGTACTATTATACATCAGGCAATCATTTTGACATCGCGAGAACATAACACGAATTGTTCGGTAAGTGATGGCGCAACAATGCAGCCGTTGCTGTGACGTCAACCATTCCAGAGAAACAGACATATCTCTGTGTTTATATACGTAAATTATTTTGAATATTATTCATAACATCTGTGAAAATTCAAGTGCAAAGATTCGGCTATTTGAGAATACAGCACCTATAAAAATTGGAAAGGGAGTGAGACAAGGTGACACTATATCTCCCAAACTATTTAATGCCACATTGGAAAATGTCTTTCAGTGACTGAACTGGGTAAACAAAGGGATAAAGATTAATGGAAATTATATTACTCACCTTCGTTTTGCTGATGGCGTAGTCATTTTTGCAACTACCCCGTCTGAGCTGCAGAGTGTGATCCAGGAACTTGCTGATAAGAGTAAAGAAGTGGGATTAAAAATGAACTTTCAGAAGACAAAAGTGATGTACAATGCTTTTACAAGAAATGAAGATTTATCGATTGATGGAGAAAAGCTGGAGATAACAGACACCTACGTTTATCTTGGACAGCAGATATCAAGTGAGGGTCACATTGATGAAGAAATTAATCGGCGTACAAAACTTGCCTGGAGAGCTTTTGGAAGAAACAGCATAATTTTCAAGAGCAATGTGCCATTATGTCTTAAAAGAAAAGTGGTTGATCAATGCATCTTTTCAGTGCTTACGTATGGTGCAGAGGCGTGGACCTTAACTAAAAGAGACATACAAAGACTACAGACAACTGAAAGTAGCATGGAGAGATGCATGCTTGGTACAACCAGGAGATATAAGAAGAGGAACTCGTGGATCAGAAAAATGACAAGAGTAGAAGACATCATGACCAGAGTAAAATCCCTGAAATGGCAATGGGCTAGACATATTGCCAGAAGGACAAACCATCAATGGACAGCAGAAATTTTAGACTGGATTCCAAGGGATAGGAAAAGACCCAGAAGAAGACCACGTGGCAGATTTGTGGATGGAATTCGAAAGTATGCGGGAGTAACATGGAGGAGACTGGCACAAGACAGACCATTGTGGAAGAAAGTTGGGGAGACCTCGTCCAGCAGGGGATTGATAATGGTTGTCAATGATGATGATGATGATTTTGAAACGAAACGCAGCAATGCATTTCTCTCGATCCTCCAAACCCATTCTTGCAAAATTTGCGGCACGTTCAACCCTTCAAGTATACCTTCCTGAAAATTGTAGCACAGAGCAACACAAAAAGAGCGAACTGATCTAAGGTACATATGAAAAAAAAAAAAAAAATTAAAGCGTACAAATTAATATTCGAATTGTGCTAAAATATGTATATGAAATGGGTTAAAGTTCCGTACCTTCAATAGGAGCTACCAACAGAGAGGCTAAGGCAGTGACCGCCAGCGTAACATAGAACCAGAAATTCATGATGCCAGCCGAGCAGAGAAAACGTTGGTAGAAAAAAGTACAGGTAACTGAAGCGTTCAGGAGAGACCTTCGGAAAACTGCAGAAATTAGTGTTCATCGCATCTAACACCGAACTGTTTTATAGCAGCATTTGTTTATTAGCACACCTCATGCAACCAACCCATCTGAGTAAACACTATAGTTTATTTAGATCATTTACGCAATTTCCGGAAAATCGGCGTCTTCTCGTCATTGCAACTGAACATGGGTGGAAAATCCTAAAACGCAGTTACAAACAAGAAAGATGACACCAAATTTTCGGGTGTAATAAGCACGACTTTTGTATCCGTTCTGATGCAAATTAAATTTATCAAAGCTATTCAAAGTTAATGCAGCCATTAGGGAAAACAATAGTATCTGACGGAAGAAAGAAGTTTTTCAATCGGGTCTTTAATCCCTCAGATATTGCTGTAAACGGAACCTTGAGCTTACGAACTCTTAGAAACAGAATTATCGACAAAAATAAAATGTGACTTTACATCCCTGGTGGGAAACCCATGCAGTATTTGAGGAAGAAAGTTTCGCAAAAGGTTTATCCATATGAGCGGTATCGGTCCGAGAAAAAATTTAGTCGAGTTTTCAGGAACCCAGATTTTGCTACAAATACATCAGAAGCAGAAATTAACACTTATGACCCCTGGTGGCCAAACCATTCTTTACCAAACATTTGAAATTATGTGAAAAATATTTTCCATCAGGTCTTGCATGCGATACAGAACTAATTTTTCAAATCGGAGTTTTAGGAGCAGAAAGCCGCAATTTACCTTTATGCGCCCTAGCGGAAAATCTTAAACGATTTACGTGAAAATTTTGAATTTATAGGAAAAACATTTCGCATCGGAAACACTATCTAACAACGACGGAATTTTTCAAATTGGAATTTTAGAAGTACAGATATTGAAAAAAATAAGATATACATCTAAGCCCCCTGGCGTAGTATCCATGCTTTATTTCAAGAAGAAAATGTTCCTAAAAGGTTTCTCAACATAAGTAGCATCGGTCAACAAAAACTTTTTTTTCAATCGAGATTTTAGAAGCTCATATTTTGCTGCAAATACATTAGAAGCGGCAATTATAACTTACGCCACCTGGTGGCCATATCATTTTTTTTCCAAAAATTAGAAATTATGTGCAAACGATTTTGCATCATGAGCTGTATCCGGTGCAGAAAGAATTTTTCAAATCGGAGGTTTAGAAGCAGAGAAATAATGGGAAACGCAATTTACCTTTACGCCCCCTAGCGAAAAGTCTATGAATTACTTGAAAATTTTAAATTTATTGGAAAAACATGTCACACTAGAAACACTATCCAGCAAAGAAGGAATTTTTTAAATCGGACTCCTAGAAGTCGAGATATTGACAAAAATAAGATATACGTCTACGCCCCCTGGCGCAGAAACCATGCACTATTTTAAGAAGAAAATGTTTCTAAAAGGTTTGTCGACACGAGTATAGTATCCGTCTACAAACGACGTTTTTTTCAATCGAGAATTTAGAAGCTCATACTGTGGGTATAGGCGGACGGACAAACCGATGACGAAATTTTGAATAACATTACCCGAACAACGCAATTTATGAAATGAGATGCTTTCTAAAGCACACTATTAAAAATGTATTTATATGTGTTTAAACCTTCGTTCTTTTTTTCGTTGTACATGTATTTTATTTTGTCTAAACGTAAATTGCGCTTTTTAGCACGTCTTCTGTAAAAAAAGATCGTGCTTCTGTTATCGGTTTGTCCGTCCGTCCATCTGTACCCACGGTATCTCTGCAACTATTTGTCCGATTTGAAAAATTCTTTTTGCATTCGGAAGCTTGAAATATGCGAATGATGATCCTTTATTTTGTTTTTTTTACAATGTACAATTTCGCCGCTAGAGGGCGTAAATGCTGATGATGTCGAATTCCAAATTACGTTTTAATCCACATATTTGCTTCTAAACATCCGATTGAAAAAATTATTTTATCTTTCGATTCCATTTATGTCGAAGAGTGTTTTAGATATAGTTTCGTTTTCAAATTACGCATAAATTTTCCGCTAGGGGGCGTAAAAGTAAATTACATATTTCCCGATAACTCTTCTCCCAAAACTCCGATTTGAATTGTTTTTTTTCAGCAGATACATCTCCTGATGGAAAATCTTTTGCATATAATTTCGAATTTTTGGTAAAGAATACTTTGGCCACCAGGGTGCGTAAGTGTTAATATTTGCTTCTGATGTATTTGCCATAAAATCTAAGCTTCTAAAATATCGATTGAAAAAATTATTTCGTGGACTAATGCCACTCACATCTATAAACATTTTCGGAATATTATCTTCCTAAAATATCCCACAGTTTCTCCGCCAGAGAGCGTAGATATATATTTTATTCTTGTCAATATCTCTACTTCTAGGTGTTCGATTTGAAAAATTCCTATTTTGTTGGATAGTGTTTTCCGTGTCGCATGTTTTTCATATAATTTCAAAATTTTCAAGTAATTCATTGACTTTCTGCTAGGGGGCGTAGGAGTAAATTGCGTTTCTCCCTATATCTCTGCTTCTAAATCTGCGATTTGAAAAAATCTTTCTGCACCGGATACAGCTCCTGATGGGAAATCGTTTGCACATAATTTCTAATTTTTGTAAAAAAAAAATGATTTGGCCACCAGGGGACGTAAACCTTAATTTCCGCTTCTGATGTATTTGCAGCAAAATATAGGCTTCTAAATTATCGATTGAAAAAAACGTCGTTTGTAGACGGATACTACTCGTGTCGACAAACCTTTTAAAACATTTTCTTCTGTAAATAGTGCATGGTTTCTGCGTCAGGGGGCGTTGAGGTATATCTTATTTTTGTCAATATCTCGACTTCTTGGAGCCCGATTTAAAAAATTCTTTCTTTGTTGGATAGTGTTTCTAGTGTGACATGTTTTTCCAAGTAATTCATAGACTTTCCGTTGGGGGGCGTAAAGGTAAATTGCGTTTCCCCCTATTTCTCTGCTCCTAAACCTCCGATTTGAAAAGTTATTTCTGCACCGGATACAGCTCCTGATGGGAAATCGTTTGCACGTAATTTCTAATGTTTGTAAAAAAATTGTATGGCCACCAGTTGGCGTAAGTCTTAATTTCCGCTTCTGGCGTATTTGCAGCAAAATATGAGCTTCTAAAATCTTATTGATAAAAAAAGTCTTTTGTTGACCGATGCTACTCATGTGGACACACCTTTTAAGAACATTTTCTTCTTGAAATAATGCATGGTTTCTACGCCAGGTGGCGTAGATGTATATCTTCTTTTTGTCAATATCTCTACTTCTCAAAGTCCTATTTGAAAAATTCTTCGTTGTTGGATTGTGTTTCCGATGTGAAATGTTTTTCCTATAAATTCAAAATTTTCATGTAAATCATTTAAGACTTTCCGCTAGGGCGCATAAATGATACGACGTGGTTTGGTTGTTAAAAATATTATTATATTATGATGATGAACTTACTTCTGAAAAAATGCAAATATTACACAATTTTATTTTTAAAAAGAAGAAAATGGCCGGTGATCAATCTAGGGACCCCAATTAAGAATTTTTTTTCATCAACGACTAACACCCCAGGTACGATCCTTAAAAACTCCCAGTAAATGGAAGGTGATTCCACCACCACCGACAAGAGAAATTCACATACGACACAAAATAATTTGATTAAACATATGTTCCAGGTTAACTATAAATTTATTTTGTGCTCCCAGGCACAGGTTTTAAAAACACTTGATACAAGGAAACTTTAGGTGGCTAGGCCGAATAAAAAAGAATTTAGCTATGAATTTTAGAGTCCAGAGCATGTTAACAGTCCTAAATAATCCTCTCAGAAACCCTGGTCTGCAAACCAAGTAGTTTTCACCTGTGTGGTTTAGAGGATGAAGGAGGTAAGTGGCACAATTTGGTTACCAGCCTGCCTTACAAAAATCATCAAAGAATGTGATCATTCACTCAAAGAGTGCTAAGAGCTTAATGCTCGATGTGCATATCTGATACCTGTTGAACCTTGAGCTAAATGCTCTTTACAATTTAGATTTGGATGGTTAAGAGTGACATTTTAAAATTTTCCTTTTTTTTTTTTTTATTTTTTTTTCACAACACACAGCTTTTGATCAGTTACCTGGAAAAATCTCTTCTTAATTTACAGTAACACATTCTACTACATTTGTTGGTTCTGGCCAAACCTTACACACACTCAAAATAATAAAAAAATTTCAATTTCTGTACTTCCCTCTATGTTTAATAATTTTTCTTTCCCTTTTCAAAACAAGGAATATCTTTCTACAAAATGTACCTTCCCCTATATATATATTTTTTTTAATGAAATAACATCATATCATATTTTTTAATCACATTAAAACCAAAAATAATTAGGTGGTCGCCGAAAGAAAGTTTGCCGTTGATGACGTTTATTTTTTTTTCTTTCTTGTTTCCTTGTTTGCTTTCCTCTCTCTCTCTCTCCTCTTCTCAAGGAAGCTTTGTCAGTTAAACAGCATGGAAATGTTTGAGCTGAGCGGAGGAATTACGGGTTTTTTTTTCTTTTTTTGTTAACTGCTGAGGTTCGGCGTCACGGAGTCTGTCCGTCGCCGCGAATTTACGCAAGTTTCCTTCCTTGCTGCCGAACTGCGTGGACATATCTTTCCCTGCCTTTCAAGTGGACAATAAGAAAGGAATTAGAAGATTTCCTCGGACGAAGGTTCAAACTTAAGTATCAATGCTTGTGCCGCAATTTCTCCGGCGTCTCCGTGGGACTCCCGAACTTGGCGGGTGGAAGATATCCAGCCCAGCTACAATTCTCTGTGAGAATGAGGGCTTTCAAGTAGGTTCCTCTGTTTTGGCATTTAAAAACAAATTAAAAGGTCCTACCATGACGCTGACATCTTTTTCCTTCGTCCTCCCGGAATTTGGCGGCATTTCCGATTTAGAAGCGCGGTCTCTCCCGCATAGCTTCTTTTTTCCTTCCCCTTTCTTAGTGCTTGGTGGTTTCTAGCTCAACTCTCTCTCTCTCTCTCTCTCTCTGCATCTCTGCATCTTAAGAGCGTACAAAAAAAAAAAAACGATGCTCTTCGCCTTACGCATCGCGCATGTGCGAGAAAGCGCCGACTTTCCAATTGGCTGCGTGAACGCCAGGAGGCAGAAACTTCCTCGATGGATGACTGACCTTTGACCCACGAAAACGGGCGCTGCGGTGAACTTCGCAGAATTCCGCCCAAATCCCGAAGTGTTCCTGTGCAAAGCGAAAAATGCCTTTTCGAAGTAAACAAGAGCATAAATAAATCGGATTTTCTGCACTGGTAAAGCTGGGAAAACGTCCTCACAGATGCCATTCTACGAATTTATCGCTTTTAGAAAAGCGACACCAGAAACTGCAGCCATTTTGCGTTCTTTCTTTCTGAACAAAGACTTTTGGAGACCACCTTTACAAAAATTCATTAAACAAATTAACTAACATTAACGAACATCGTTACAATTAACTTCGTAACGCTTAAAAATCGAATTCTCTCTAGCTACAGGCACGACGATCGAAATTACGAAAAAATCGCATAAAGCAACGATTTCTTATTTTGTCCTGATGCATTAAGCCACAATTTTATTCTTTTACTAAATGACTATTAAATATCATTGACGATAGCGCACGCGCAATTAATTTACGAAATTCACTTCGTTACGGAGCGATCGCCGACCCGCTTTTTTCTAACAGTCGCTGCATTATACTATCACTAGTTAATACCAAGTAAGATTCATACTAAAACCAACTAAATATTAATACTAAGCAAGATTTTAATTACGAAAGGTTACTAAATTAAGCCCGATACACACAACGATTTTAATACACGCTACTGACATATGGCATAAACACGCGTTTTTTCTCATCAGATACAACTACAATACGATAAAATACCTCGTACACTATATGTTTACAAATTACTTTTCAATTATTAAAGCTTACAGAATAATACAATAAAAGAAATCGCGATAACGACGGAAAATACGGAACTAAAACCTTACGATTTTTCTTTTTATCGCTACGTTATCCCGACGATCAATAACGCCGAAAGCCGCGGCGTAGCCGATAATTTTAAACTGATACATCTAACACTATACATATATAAACTGCACTATACACTTAAGAAACTAAGGCAAATCAATTCATATACACTACATCATATACTGCACTAAAATAAACTTCACTAATATCTCTACCTTGAAAGTAAACAGTGCACTAAAAAATGCAATGGAAGGAAGAAAAAAAAAACATTGCATGAAAGAACAACAAAAAAACCAGCAATATAGCATGATGTCAAACTTTCTTAAATCTACTTCCCAGCTAGTTACACATCCCTTAACTAGAAACAGATATCACAAGGCTAACTTACCTAGACCTATTCACATAAATTTAACTAAATACACACAGATCAACACTTCACAGAAAAATCAGAAAGAAAAGAAAATAAATGAAAAGAATTTACTTGATTTTTCTTGACTCTTAAATCTTTTTTTTTTTTCTAACTTCCTCCTTGCCAAAGGGATTTGAGATCATCTCATGACAAAAATTATCACTCTCATTGAGAGTGCGTGGATCTGGTGACGGGTTTTCCGATCCAAAAATATTGGCCCATTAATTTAGAGATCGGAAAAACGTCAACAGATCATAAATGTAAATTGCGTTTTCTGCTCCTAAAACTCCGATTTGAAAAATTCTTCTTGTATCGCATACATGACCTGATGGAAAATATTTTTCACATGATTTCAAATGTTTTGTAAAGAATGGTTTGGCCACCAGGGGTCATAAGTGTTCATTTCTGCTTCTGATGTATTTGTAGCAAAATCTGGGCTCCTGAAAACACGACAAATTTTTTTTTTCTTGGACCGATACCGCTCACTGAATAAAACTTTTGCGAATACTTTCTTCCTAAAAGAATGCATGGTTTTCCCACCATGGGACGTAAAGTCACATCTTATTTTTGTCGTTAACTCTGTTTCTAAGAGTTCGTAAGCTCAAGATTCCGTTTACAGCAATATCTGAGGGATTAAAGACCCGATTGAAAAACTTCTTTCTTCCGTCAGATACTATTGTTTTTCATACCGGTTCCATTGCCTTTGAATAGCTTTGATAAATTTAATTTGCGTCAGAACGGATTCAAAAGACGTGCTTATTACACCAGAAAAATCGGTGTCATCTTTCTTGTTTACGCTTTCCTACCGTATGTTGAAGTAGCGTATATGCTACAGCTTTGTCCGTCCGTCAGTCTGTCCGCATGATAACTGGCGTAAAAATGGTTCGATTTCGATGAAACTTTAGTATGTGGTAGGGGACCACCTGGGGACGAACCCTATTGAAAATAGAACAAATGGCGTCAAAGGTCACGACGCAGGAGCGAGATCCATTCCATTGCCCTTATGCGTCATAACGTGCGTGAAAATGGTTCGATTTCGATGAAATTTCAGTATGTGGTAGGGAACCACCTGGGGACGAACCCTATTGAAAATGGATGAAATGGGGACAAAGGTCAGGACATAGGATTGCGATCCATTCCATCGCCCTTATCCCACATTATTAAGGACGACGTCAAGTAATTTTGCTACCTATACTTCCAACGGAAAAACTTTTGTACACATTTTCTTCACAATTAATGTGCTCCCAAAGATTAAAATTTGAACATCGATTATAATAACTTCATATTATAACTTGGAATACTTAATATTTTCTAAAACATAACCATAATTATATTAAAAATCAATAACTTTTCCTTTGGTGGTGTTGAAACCAGAAAAAGGATGGTGCGACCTGTACTTTGATGACGTCAGTAGACAAGCAAATGTTGGATTGCATAATTATGGTTATGTTTTAGAAAATATTAGGTATTCCAAATTATAAAATGAAGCTTTTTTAATCGATGTTCAAATTTTCAACCTTGTGAACGCATTAATTGTCCAGAAAAAAGATGGCTCGACCTGTATTTTCATGACGACAGTAGACAAACAAATGTTGGATTGCATAATTATGGTTATGTTTTAGAAAATATTAAGTATTGCAAGTTATAAAATGAAGATACTTTAATCGATGTTCAAATTTTCATCCTTGGGAACGCATTAATTGGGAAAAAAATATGTACAGAAATTTTTCCATTCGAAGTACAGGAAGCAAAATTACTTTACGTTCACCTTAAAGGAGCAATTCTTGTATGTATGTAAATTTTATTTTGAAAACGGTTCTATGGATTTTGATGAAAGTCGTTAACCTACCGTTTTCTGGTACTAGAAATCGATTTAGCTTGATCTCGACTTTAGGAAAATTCGTTTAGTGGGTTAAATAACCACCCCAAATTACCACGTTTTTAGTGTAGTGTCATGGCGTCGTCCCATTAGATGTTAGACTGTGGTCACTCCATCTGTCTCATTACGTCACGCGTTGTGTGTGGATCCTATTAGAGTTTTATGACGTCACATTCTTGCGAGCAGATGGTCGTGATTCTCATCTGCCTCATTACGTCACGCGTTTTGTGCGTATGTTCGTCCTCACGATAACTCGCGTAAAAATCGTTCGATGTCGTTGAAATTTTAGTATGTGGTTTCTACCACCTGGGAAGGAACCCTGTTGAAAGTGAACGAAATGGGGTCAAAGGTCAGGACATAGGAGTGGGATCCATTCCACTGCTCTTATGCGTTATAACTAACGTCTAAAAGGTTCGATTTCGATTAAATTTTAGTATGTGGTAGGGGACCACCTGGCCACAAACCCTATTGAAAATGGGCGACATGGGTTCAAAGGTCAGGACATAGGAGGGGAATCACTTCCATCGCCATTATGCATCATAACTTACGGGAAAATGTTTCGATTTGGATGAAATGCTAGTATGTTGTAGGGACCTGCCTGGGGACGAATCCTACTAAAAATGGGCGAAATGGGGTCAAAGGTTAAGACACAGAAGCGGGATCTATTCCATAACCCTTATGCATCATAACTTACGTAAAATTGCTTCGATTGCGACAAAACTTTATCATGTTATTTCGGAGGTATACTGAACCAGTTCTGTTGAATATCATCGAAATGGGATCAAAGGTCATGGCACAGGAGTGAGATTCATTCCACAGCCATTTTCCTCATAACTTGAGTAATAACTTGAGTAATGATTTCTAGTATGTTGGAAAGCGTATCATAATCAATGCATTGCATGATTTTACTTACTTGTTACGCTTTCCAACCGTAGGTTGAAGAAGCGTATATGCTCCAGCTTTGTCTGTCTGTCCGCACGATAACTCACGTAAACATAGTTGGATTTCGGTGAAATTTTAGTATGTGGTATGGGACAAACTGGGAAGGAACCCTATTGAAAATGGAAGGAAGGGGTCACAGGTCAGGACATAGGAGCGGGATCCATTCCATTGTTCTTATGTTTCATAACTTATGCACAAAATGCTTCGATTGTGACAAAACTTTGTCATGTTGTTCTGGAGATGTACTCAACCGGTTCTGTTTAATATCATTGAAATGGGGTCAAAGGTCAGGGCACAGGAACGAGATTTATTCCGCAGCCATTATCCTCATAACTTTAGTAATGATTTCTGGTATGTTGGAAAGCGTATCATAATAGGGCGTGTCGATTTGGAGGGCAAAAATAAAAATTCGTGATTTTTGTGAATGAGGGGGTCCAAAAATGTTTCTTTGGATGTGTATTGTCCTAATTTAAAAAGTTTTTCTTGATTCATAAACATTTAGCTTGGTAAGTTTGTGCTTGATTATAATTTATATTGAAATTTCCGAAAAAAGGGGATAATTTAATATAAACTCCAACAAAATTTGATCAAAAGTGGTTTAATGAACTCAAACAATTTTATTTATATTTGGTCTCTATTATGAAACACTGAAAACACATTGTAAAAAAAGTAAAAAGCTTCAACCAACAATATTCATCTAATCTTGCTTCGATTCATTCCTAGACATCATTCTTCTGCTTGCTTCCTGGCCTCTAATGAATAGATAAGATTTCTCTCTTAGAGACACCAAGAGATATTGACTCAATTTTGCATCGGATACCAAAGGTATCTTCGTTTCGATTCCACAAGAGTCCCAATAAAGGTACTGTCTCTTTAAAACGAACATCAATGTGAGGTTGCTCAGCTAGGAAGTTTTCCGCAACTTCATTAATGGGACCATACATCCACATTCGCAAATCCATTCTGGCTTCTGTAAACAATATTGTAGACTTCAAGATGAATTCTCTTAATTATCTCGGATCATTCACCGAGGTGACACTGCTGTCAATATAGAAGGTTTTGCTAAGAGTTTCCACAAATGATGCAACTTCCTCCGATGCATTAGAGAGAAGATGTCGTGTCACGGCTGCCAAGAGAAAGGGGCTGCATGTGAGTCCGAAAGCCACTCTTCTGTGCCTAAACACCTGAATCCTATTGCTGTCATCCCACTATAGGAACCTCAAAAAATCCCGATCCTCCTTCTTAACTTCAATCTGCAAAAAGGCACGTCTGATATCGGCGGCGACTCCAATGGCAGCTTTCCTAAACCTCAGTAAAATAGACGGTATCTGTTCCATTAAATTGGGTCCTCGGACCACACAATCATTAAGTGAAGGAGACTCCTTCCCCTAACAGGAAGCATCAAATACTGGTCTTATTCGAGTCGTGGAACTATCAAGTTTCACTACGGGATGGTAGTGGCTCTTTTCCTCCAACTCTTGCAAGGGTACCCTCTCTATCACCTATTCATCGAGCCACTCCTGAAATACTTGATCGTACTACCAATACTGATTCATAGCTCTTAGCTTCTTCGTCGTATTGAAGAGTCTCTTTTCGGCAAGATGTCGATTGGAAACAAGGTATTGTCGATTTTTTTTTGTTGTTTTGATTGGAGGTTTAACGACCACCGTGAGCAACTCAATGGGCTATAAGCAGTCGCCCGTCCCTAATTTAGGGTCACTAGTTCCAGGGAAGGGAGAGAGCCAGTGCCATAAGACAAACACAACATCCATGCCTCACCGGGATTCGAACCCGGACCTCTTCCGGACGAATGATCAGAGGCCATCGCTTAGACCACTGCGCCACCATCGGGCTTTAGGTTCTTCATCATAGCAGGTTGATCCGCAAATCGCCCAACCCAATTTCGTTTCGATCGCTATCAGGCCTCCTGGAAGCTGATTGATTCGACCTGTCAAAATTTGACCATAAATGTCACTGCCAATCAAAAGTTCGATTTTCGGACAGCCAGGTCCCCAATCAGAGATCCAAATCCACCTCTGTTTTAATTCATTCAATATCCGACCGCCGCCTCGGTGGCGAAGTGGTCTAAGCGATGGCCTCTGATTATTCGTCCCAACGGGGTCCGGGTTCGAATCCCGGTGAGGCATGGATGTTGTGTTTGTCTTATGGCACTGGCTCTCTCCCTTCCCTGGAACCAGTGACCCTCAATTAGGGGCGGGCGACTGCTTATAGCCCATTGAGTTGCTCACGGTGGTCGTTAAACCTCCAATCAAAAATAATATATATATCCGACCGTTAGGGTGGCGGGGAATCTCTCAGCAAATCAGTTTCTGATTTAAAAATTGTAATTCCAAGACAGATTTCGAACAAAAATCAGTACCCTACAATTTGACGCGGTAAATCTTGTGTTCCTTTGGAGCAGTGCGAACCCCTTCAAAACGAGAATGTGCCAGATGCGTTTTACTTGAAACTTCCAGGCCCAATTCTTCAGCCGTGGAATCTAATATGTAAGATTTCTGGGAGCCACAATCTAACACCGCACGTACTCGTTTAGTTTTGCGTTCCCCAACGATCTTCACCAACAAACTCATTAAGGCCACTTCTCTAGTGCACTCCTGCTGAGAGAATGCATTTTGAACCACTAGTTCCTCCACTTCACTTTTACGTTTATCGTTCATCGGCTTAGAGGGAAGTTCAGGACACATAATAACTAGGTGCTCTTTGGAACAAGCATGGCATCGCACAAAACTCTTGCAAGAATTTGCGAAGTGACTGGGCTTTAAACATTTAAAACAGCACCTCTTTTCACGTACTTTTGACATTTTTTCGTTCAAGGACAGAAACTGTACATTCATGCAGTCTTTACTAGCATGAGACTTCCCACAAAAAATGCAAATCGGTTCTCCTTTCAATAATAAACCCGCAGCAGTAGGTGCGTTGAATTCCCTCTTCTTAAACTTGTCCCTTGAAGCCTCTTTACTCGTGGCTCCCCCAAAACCTTTTCGCGCTAAGGCAAGTCTTTCTTCACCCTCAACTTCTCCTTTCAAAAATTCTAATAATCTGGAAAGACGGGATTTGGTAGAGGGATCTGGAGCCATATCCACACTCAATGAATATCGTTGCCACGCCTTCAAAACCTCCTCGGACAGATAGGATTCCACCATGGAATAGAGCCACGCAGCGTTCTTATCCAAGCTAATACCCATAGACTCCAAGGCTCTCAAATGAGCTTCGATTTTGTCAAAAAGTTTCGATAAATGCCCTCGATCCCTCTCACTGGAAGGTACATTTTTAATAATCGATTTCAACAATTTTCTGACATATACCTCAATGAGTAACTTCTTTTTCCCAAAGCGTTCTTCCAATGCTGAGACTGCTTTGGAATAATTCTCTGAAGTCAGTGGATAACTATCCACGAGTTCCCTCGCTCGGGTACCAGGTTGCATGGATTGATAATGATACTGAAACTTATCACAATCATGTAATTCTTCATCCTCATGTATCTTTTTGAATTGCGACCAGAAACTTAACCAATTTATTAATTCACCATCAAATTTCTTAATTTCAAGTTTAAGTAGTTTGTAACATTTTTCCCTTTATTCCAACATTTTCTATGCTGTTAGCCTCAACTGCCACAACTTTATCTGCGACATTCAATTTTTCATTAACTAAACGCGTCATAGTTATGCATGTGTCAGAATAATATTCGGCACTCTCAACTTCAACCGATAACTGCTCCTCATTAACCTCTCAATCAAATAAATTTTCTATCATTTTATCATCGAACTCCTTTAATTCTCTCATGAAATTCTGCAGTTTGGTGAATTTGTCTCTAACAGCACCGCCATCAAATTCATCTTTAGTAATTTCTTCCTTCAATACATTAGCCGTCTTCGTGAAAGAACTTCGAACGACCGCACGTTTTGTTTTTATGCGTTCCATAGCAATGCCTTACAATCAAGGATTCAATATCTAATCTATCCTCAATTCCCACGAGTCCTGTCGCGGACGCCAAAATTCTGTAGGGAACAAATTTATCCTTTCCTACTAACGTGATCAATGGCCTGACGGTACGTATCTAACCGTTACGCACACCAGGCAAATGCTCACGGAATCGAGCATCCATCTTGTCTTCTTCGTCACAGCGCGAAGCTATCCGCTTACGGTAAGATCACTTACCTTGGCATCTGTTCGAGGAACAGGCAATCCTAAAGGTCGCAGCTTGTAATCTTGCTTAAAATTAACGTTCTAACAAATAATCCAGTGGTGCACAACAGGAAACACAAACACCATTTCTTGTAGCTAACTATTTAATCACAAACACGACCACAAACACATAATTATATTATTCTAAGACATATTGTCAACAACAACATCATTCATGTTCCATCTTGCTACCTGCTCCCGTTCCACTCTCTTCGCCGCACTGTTCCCATCCACCTTTGAAATGAAGTAACGAACTTTTAGGTAAAGTAATCCTTCGGTGAAATGATCTTTCGATATAACGAACTTTTAGGTAAAGTAATCCTTCGGTGAAATGATCTTTCGATATAACGAACTTTTAGGTAAAGTAATCCTTCGGTGAAATGATCTTTCGATATAACGAACATTTAGGTAAAGTACTTTTAGGTGAAGTAATCCTTCGGTGAAATGATCTTTCGATATAATGAACATTTACGTGAAGTAATCCTTCGGTGAAATGATCTTTCGATATAATGAACTTTTAGGTAAAGTAATCTTTCGGTCAAATGATCTTTCGATGCAATGAACTTTTAGGTAAAGTAATTCTTCGGTGAAATGATCTTTCGATATAACGAACTTTTAGGTAAAGTAATCCTTCGGTGAAATGATCTATCGATATAACGAATTTTTAGGTAAAGTAATCCTTCGGTGAAATGACCTTTCGATATAACGAACTTTTAGGTAAAGTAATCCTTCGGTGAAATGATCTTTCGATATAAGGAACTTTTAGGTAAAGTAATCCTTCGGTGAAATGATCTTTCGATATAACGAACTTTTAGGTAAAGTAATCCTTCGGGGAAATGATCTTTCGATATAACGAACTTTTAGGTAAAGTAATTCTTCGGTGAAATGATCTTTCGATATAATGAACTTTTAGGTAAAGTAATTCTTCGGTGAAATGATCTTTCGATATAAGGAACTTTTAGGTAAAGTAATCCTTCGGTGAAATGATCTTTCGATATAACGAACTTTTAGGTAAAGTAATCTTTCGGTGAAATGATCTTTCGATATAACGAACTTTTAGGTAAAGTAATCCTTCGGTGAAATGATCTTTCGATATAACGAACTTTTAGGTAAAGTAATCCTTCGGTGAAATGATCTTTCGATATAACGAACTTTTAGGTAAAGTAATCCTTCGGTGAAATGATCTTTCGATATAACGAACTTTTAGGTAAAGTAATCCTTCGGTGAAATGATCTTTCGATATAACGAACATTTAGGTAAAGTACTTTTAGGTGAAGTAATCCTTCGGTGAAATGATCTTTCGATATAATGAACATTTACGTGAAGTAATCCTTCGGTGAAATGATCTTTCGATATAATGAACTTTTAGGTAAAGTAATCTTTCGGTGAAATGATCTTTCGATATAATGAACATTTACGTGAAGTAATCCTTCGGTGAAATGATCTTTCGATATAATGAACTTTTAGGTAAAGTAATCTTTCGGTGAAATGATCTTTCGATATAACGAACTTTTAGGTAAAGTAATCTTTCGGTGAAATGATCTTTCGATATAACGAACTTTTAGGTAAAGTAATCCTTCGGTGAAATGATATTTCGATATAACGAACTTTTAGGTAAAGTAATCCTTCGGTGAAATGATCTTTCGATGCAATGAACTTTTAGGTAAAGTAATTCTTCGGTGAAATGATCTTTCGATATAACGAACTTTTAGGTAAAGTAATCCTTCGGTGAAATGATCTATCGATATAACGAATTTTTAGGTAAAGTAATCCTTCGGTGAAATGATCTTTCGATATAACGAACTTTTAGGTAAAGTAATCCTTCGGTGAAATGATCTTTCGATATAAGGAACTTTTAGGTAAAGTAATCCTTCGGTGAAATGATCTTTCGATATAACGAACTTTTAGGTAAAGTAATCCTTCGGGGAAATGATCTTTCGATATAACGAACTTTTAGGTAAAGTAATTCTTCGGTGAAATGATCTTTCGATATAATGAACTTTTAGGTAAAGTAATTCTTCGGTGAAATGATCTTTCGATATAAGGAACTTTTAGGTAAAGTAATCCTTCGGTGAAATGATCTTTCGATATAACGAACTTTTAGGTAAAGTAATCTTTCGGTGAAATGATCTTTCGATATAACGAACTTTTAGGTAAAGTAATCCTTCGGTGAAATGATCTTTCGATATAACGAACTTTTAGGTAAAGTAATCCTTCGGTGAAATGATCTTTCGATATAACGAACTTTTAGGTAAAGTAATCCTTCGGTGAAATGATCTTTCGATATAACGAACTTTTAGGTAAAGTAATCCTTCGGTGAAATGATCTTTCGATATAACGAACATTTAGGTAAAGTACTTTTAGGTGAAGTAATCCTTCGGTGAAATGATCTTTCGATATAATGAACATTTACGTGAAGTAATCCTTCGGTGAAATGATCTTTCGATGTAATGAACTTTTAGGTAAAGTAATCTTTCGGTGAAATGATCTTTCGATATAACGAACTTTTAGGTAAAGTAATCTTTCGGTGAAATGATCTTTCGATATAACGAACTTTTAGGTAAAGTAATCCTTCGGTGAAATGATATTTCGATATAACGAACTTTTAGGTAAAGTAATCCTTCGGTGAAATGATCTTTCGATGCAATGAACTTTTAGGTAAAGTAATTCTTCGGTGAAATGATCTTTCGATATAACGAACTTTTAGGTAAAGTAATCCTTCGGTGAAATGATCTATCGATATAACGAATTTTTAGGTAAAGTAATCCTTCGGTGAAATGATCTTTCGATATAACGAACTTTTAGGTAAAGTAATCCTTCGGTGAAATGATCTTTCGATATAAGGAACTTTTAGGTAAAGTAATCCTTCGGTGAAATGATCTTTCGATATAACGAACTTTTTAGGTAAAGTAATCCTTCGGGGAAATGATCTTTCGATATAACGAACTTTTAGGTAAAGTAATTCTTCGGTGAAATGATCTTTCGATATAATGAACTTTTAGGTAAAGTAATTCTTCGGTGAAATGATCTTTCGATATAAGGAACTTTTAGGTAAAGTAATCCTTCGGTGAAATGATCTTTCGATATAACGAACTTTTAGGTAAAGTAATCTTTCGGTGAAATGATCTTTCGATATAACGAACTTTTAGGTAAAGTAATCCTTCGGTGAAATGATCTTTCGATATAACGAACTTTTAGGTAAAGTAATCCTTCGGTGAAATGATCTTTCGATGCAATGAACTTTTAGGTAAAGTAATTCTTCGGTGAAATGATCTTTCGATATAACGAACTTTTAGGTAAAGTAATCCTTCGGTGAAATGATCTATCGATATAACGAATTTTTAGGTAAAGTAATCCTTCGGTGAAATGATCTTTCGATATAAGGAACTTTTAGGTAAAGTAATCCTTAGGTGAAATGATCTTTCGATATAACGAACTTTTAGGTAAAGTAATCCTTCGGTGAAATGATCTTTCGATATAAGCGAACTTTTAGGTAAAGTAATTCCTCGGTGAAATGATCTTTCGATATAACAAACTTTTAGGTAAAGTAATCCTTCGGTGAAATGATCTTTCGATATAATGAACTTTTAGGTAAAGTAATCTTTCGGTGAAATGATCTTTCGATATAATGAACTTTTAAGGTAAAGTACAGTAATCCTTCGGTGAAATAAACTTTTCGATCAAATGTTATTTCGATGAAATGAACTTTTAGGTAAAGTACAGTAATCCTTCGGTGAAATAAACTTTTTGATCAAATGTTATTTCGATGAAATGAACTTTTAGGTAAAGTACAGTAATCCTTCGGTGAAATAAACTTTTCGATCAACAGTTATTTTGATGAAATGAACTTTTAGGAGAAGTGACCTTTCGGTGAAATGAACTTTTCGGTCAAATGAACCTTCGGTGAAATGTACCTTTTAGGAGAAGTGACCTTTCGGTGAAATGAACTTTTCGGTCAAATGAACCTTCGGTGAAATGTACCTTTCGATCAAGGGATTTTCGGTCAAGTAGCCTTTCGATCAAGTGAGCGATACCCAATTGATTTCAGTGAGGTAAATCGAAACATTTCTGAAAAAAAGGAAGTAAAGTTCATTTTTAATTTGTTGTTGCTTGGGGGATGTAGAATATTTGAAATAAACGATTAAAATTGATAAATTTCGAAATAAAAAAGAGCTTCATGTTTTTTTTTGTAATTTGTTTAAATTAAACATTATATATACACTCACCAACCCGCTTGGCCAGCGTGGTGAGTTATGGCCAAACACCTCCAAAATGACTCTACAACTTAAATCTTGGCCCTCAGTCTCCGGCAGCTGGAATGTACCTGGCCAAGGCAGCGGCCAGTGCGACATGAAGGCAGAGGGTGCTAAGAATCCCCGGAGGACCGGACTAGGCTGCCATTTGATGCTGACCCTGGCTACCTATAACGGACGCTCCCTATCTTCTGATTCAAGGCTTCTTGAATTGGAAGAGGAACTACAAAGGATCAAGTGGGACATCGTCGGGCTAAGTGAGGTAAGGAGAAAAGGAGAAGATCTCATTGAACTGAAAAGTGGACATCTCTTCTATTATCGTGGGACAGATACTGGCAGAACTAGTGGTGTTGGATTTATAATAAACAAGAAACTGAAGGATAAAGTGGTAGAAGTTGAAAGTTCCTCTGACAGAGCTGCACGACTCGTTATCCAACTATCGAGAAGATACCAGGCTCAGATTATTCAAACTTATGCACCCACCACAAGTCATCCTGAAGAAGAAATTGAAGAATTTTATGAGGAAATTCGTCATCTAAATAATAAAGGTAAGCAGCACTTGAAGATAATTATGGGAGATTTCAATGCAAAAATAGGGCAACGGCAACAGAATGAAACTTCAGTAGGTAAATTCGGTCACGGCAACAGAAACCAGTGTGGAAATACTCTCGTTGAGTTTGCAGAGGCAGAAGGATTTTTCATCTTGAACTCCTTTTTCAAGAAAAAGCCACACAGGAAATGGACATGGAGACATCCAATTGGGACGACAAGTGAAATTGATTTTATTATGTGTAACAAAAAATTCGTCATCGAAGACTGCAGTGTGCTGAACAAGTTCAACACAGGTAGTGACCATAGATTAGTGAGATGTAAGATGCACCTCAACACTAAACTGGAACGTGGCAAGCTCATAAGACAAACAAAATGTATTGACATAACCAACCTTAAAAAACACCATAATACTTTCAAGTTGGAACTGAAGAACAGATTCTCTGCTTTAGAAGGCCTAACATCGGAAGAAGTGGATATTTCGGAAGTTAACAGAAAAGTAACCAAAGCTCTAATGGAAACAGCAACAAAATTAGCTGGGTCTAAGAACAAGTTGCATGTGAACAAATTATCAGGAAAAACCAAAATGTTGATGCAAAAAAGAAGAGAGATGAGGACAACTAAAGAAGATGTGACTTCCAAAGTGGAATATATAGAGCTATGCAAGACAACACGAAAAAGTATCACTGAAGACGTAAGGAAATTCAACTGTGAGCTAGTGAGGAAAGCAATTGAAAACAACCAAAGCCTTAAGATAGCAAAGGGACATCTCAGTAAGGGAAGAAAACAGATTATGGCTCTTAGAAAAGAAGATGGTTCTATAACAAGAAATAGAGGCGAAATTTTGACAAGAGTGAAATATTTCTACTCCAAATTATATGAAAGGGATGATACATGTTCTCCAGACATCATGAAAGGTACCAGAGTTCTTCCAGTCCTCCCAGCAGAAGTTGCTCATGCGATCAAGAACATGAAGCGGGGGAAAGCTCCAGGAGAAGATGGAATTACTATAGACATCATACAAGAAGCAAGTGGAGAAATTGAAACAGTACTCGCCCAAATTTTCACTCGATGCCTTAATGAAGGGAAGATTCCTGAGGATTGGAACAATGCTACAATGATCCTGCTACATAAAAAGGTGACATTGAGGATCTCAGGAACTACAGACCTATCAGCCTCCTATCAGTGGTTTATAAAATCTTCACTAAAGTTCTTTCACACCGCTTGAAAGTAACACTGGACATGGCTCAACCGAGAGAACAAGCTGGATTCAGGAGTGGCTACAGCACAATAGATCATATCCACGTACTGAGAGAACTAATTGAAAGAGCGAGGGAATATGAACTTCCATTGTGCATGGCTTTTATCGATTATGAAAAAGCCTTTGATTCGGTGAAACCATCAGCAGTTACCACGGCTCTGAAATCCTGCGGTATTGAAGATGCATACATTAATATTATTAATAACATCTATGAAAATGCAAGTGCAAAGATTCGGTTGTTTGAAAATACAACACACATAAAAATTGGAAAGGGAGTGAGACAAGGTGACACCATATCTCCGAAGCTCTTTAATGCCACATTGGAAAATGTCTTTCAATCACTGAACTGGGAAAACAAAGGGATAAAGATTAATGGAGATTATCTAACCCATCTTCGTTTTGCTGATGACATAGTCATTTTTGCAACTACCCCATCAGAGCTGCAGAGTATGATCCAGGAACTTGCTGACAAGAGTAAAGAAGTGGGATTAAAAATGAACTTTCAGAAGACAAAAGTGATGTTCAATGCTTTTACAAGAAATGAAGATTTATCGATTGATGGAGAAAAGCTGGAGATAGCAGACATGTACCTTTATCTTGGACAGCAGATATCAAGTGAGGGTCACATTGATGACGAAATTAATCGGCGTACAAAACTTGCCTGGAGAGCTTTTGGAAGAAACGGCATAATTTTCAAGAGCAATATGCCATTATGTCTTAAAAGAAAAGTGTTTGATCAATGCATCCTTCCAGTGCTTACGTATGGTGCAGAGACGTGGACCTTAACTAAAAGAGACATACAAAGGCTGCAGACAACTCAAAGCAGCATGGAGAGGTGCATGCTTGGTATAACCAGGAGAGATAAGAAGAGGAACTCGTGGATCCGAAAAATGACGAGAGTGGAAGACATCATGATCAGAGTTAAATCCCTGAAATGGCAATGGGCTGGACATACTGCCAGAAGGACAGACCATAGATGGACAGCCGAAATTTTAGATTGGATTCCAAGGGACAGGAAAAGACCCAGAAAAAGACCACATGGGAGATGGGTGGATGAAATTCGTAAATATGCGGGAGTGACATGGAGGAGACTGGCACAAGACAGACCGTTGTGGAGGAAACTTGGGGAGACCTTCGTCCAGCAGTGGATTGATAATGGTTGACAATGATGATGATGATGATTTATTTCCAGTAATTGTTACGCACCAAAAACTGGTGTATGAAACGAATAACAACAATAACATTGCCGACAGAAATATTACCCAGTAGGAAAAGTGCCCGCATTCAAAAAGGGTGTGGGGGGAGTGGAGGGAGAGCCACAGTTATATTAGGCAACTCCCACCTGTGTCTCATGTTTGTTTAAGAGTCGATGTAACTAAAACTCAGAAATGAACTGCATACAAAATTTTCAGTGCACTACTACACCATTAACGGTAGCGTCCTGTGATATGTGAAACAGTGTTCGTATCGAACAAAATTTTTGTGTAACAATAAATGCAAAAGATATCCCATCAAAACAAGTGGACAAATTGTTAACTGTTTTTTTATGATAAAAGGGAAAAATATCTCATCACCTAGTCTTCATATACAGATCTACCGTATTTGTGAAATGTATGTTTCGGGAATATATTTAAAGCATCAAAAATATGTCAATCGTAAGTCTTTCTTTTCTCTTTGCTACATTTTATTAACAAGCACAGTTATTGAGAAAGCATGAGATAGGAATTAATAGAAACTGTAACTGATTTACAACCCCAAAATTAAAGCTACATCGCACCCAGTAAACCAAGGCTTAATCAAAGCTAAGCAATACTTTCTATGCTGAAATACGATGGAAATTTTCGGGTATTTACGAGATTTGGGCATTCCTTCCGTGGATATTTTTCTGTGAGTGTTTTATTAGCACGTCTTTTGTAAAAAAAGACCATGCTAATGTTACTGGTTTGTCCGTCCGTCTGTACCCACGATATCTCTGCAACTACAGTATTAGCCCAATTTGAAAAATTCTTTTTGCATTGGGAAGCTTGAAATATGCGAATGATGTCGAATTCAAAACTACGTTTTATTTCGCATATTTGCTTCTAAACGTCCGATTGAAAAAATCATTTATCTTTCGATTCCATTTATGTCGAAGAGTATTTTAGATATAGTTACTTTTTCAAATTACGCATAGATGTTCCGCTAGGGGGCGTAAGAGTAAATTATATTTCCCCCGATAACTCTTCTTTTAAAACTCCGATAAAATGTTTTTTTCAGCGGATGCACCTCCTGATGGAAACTCCTTTGCATATAATTTCAAATTTTTAGTAAAGAATACTTTGGCCACCAGGGGGCGTAAGCGTTAATTTTTGCTCCTGATGTATTTGCCATAAAATCTGAGGTTCTAAAATATCGATTGAAAAAATTATTTCTTGGACTGATGCCACTCAAATGGGTAAACCTTTTCGGAATATTTTCTTCTTAAAATATTCCACAGTTTCTCCACCAGGCGGCGTAGATGTATATCTTATTTTTGTCAATATCTCTACTTCTAGGAGTCCGATTGAAAAATTCCTTCTTTGTTGGATAGTGTTTTCAGTGTGACATGGTTTTCATATAATTTCAAAATTTGCAAGTAATTCATAGAGTTTCCGCTATGGGGCGTAGAGGTAAATTGCGTTTACCCCTATATCTCTGCTTCTAAATTTCCGATTTGAAAAATGCTTTCTACACCGGATACAGCTCCTAATGGGAAATCGTTTGCACATAATTTATTATTTTTGGGGGAAATGGTTTTTCCACCAGGGGGCGTAGAATCTGAATTATATTTCCGCTTCTGATGTATTTCCAGCAAAATATGAGCTTCTAAATTATCAATTGAAAAAAACGTCTTTTGTAGACCGATACTACTCATGTCGACAACCCTTTTAGAAACATTTTCTTCTTAAAATCATGCATGGTTTCTACGCCAGGGGGCGTAGATGTATATCTTATTTTTGTCAATATCTGTACTTTAAAGAGTCCGATTTGAAATATTCCTTCTTTATTGGATAGTGTTTCCAGTGTTACATGTTTTTCATAAAATTTCAAAATTTTCAAGTAATTCGTAGGCTTTCCGCTAGGCAGCGTAAGGGTCAATTGCCTTTTCCCCTATATCTCTGCTTCTAAATCTCCGATTTGAAAAATTATTTCTGAACCGGATACAGGTCCTGATGGGAAATTCTTTGCACGTAATTTCTAATTTCTGTTAAAAATGGTTTGGCCACCAGGTGGTGTAAGTCTTAATTTCCGCTTCTGATGTATTTGCAGCAAAATATGAGCTTCTGAAATCTCGATTGCAAAAAATGTCGTTTGTTGACCGTTCCTTCTTATATCAACAAACCTTTTAGGAACATTTTCTTCTTGAAATAATGCATGGTTTCTACGCCAGGGGGCGTAGATTTATATCTTAATTTTTTCAATATCTCTAATTCTAGGAGTCCGATTTGAAAAATTACTTCTTTGTTGGATAGTGTTTCCGATGCTAAATGTTTTTCCTATAAATTCAAATTTTTCAAATAAATCATAGATTTATTTGAAAAAGGTGATACAAAGGTAAATTGCGTTTTCTGCGTTATTTCTGCTTCTACAGCTCCGATTCTTCCTGTATCGCATGCAAGACCTGATGGAAAATATTTTTCACATAATTTCTAATGTTTGGTAAAGAATGGTTTGGCCACCAGGGGCATAAGTGTTAATTTCTGCTTCTGATGTATTTTTAGCAAATTCTGGGCTCTTGAAAACTCGACTAATTTTATTTTATTTTTTTTTTCTTGGACCGATACCGCTCATATGGAAAATCCTTTTGAGAATACTTTCTTCCTAAAATAATGCACGGTTTTCCCACCAGGGAACGTAAAGTCAAATCTTATTTTTGTCAATATCTCTGTTTCTAAGAGTCCGATTTGAAAAAAATTCTGTGTGAGAGAGCGTTTCCGGTGCGAAATGTTTCTCATTTAAATTCATGTTTTTCTTAACGCACACGTCTGCAACGAGAGGGCGTAAGCTCACGATCCCGTTTACAGCAATATCTGAGGATTTAAAAACCCGATTGAAAAACATCTTTCTTCCGTCAGATCTATTGTTTTACATACCGGTTCCATTGACTTTGAATAGCTTTGATAAATTTAATTTGCGTCAGAACGGATTCAAAAGACGTGCTTATTACACCCGAAAAATCGGTGCCACCTTTCTTGTTTGTTTGTTTTTTTGGGGGGGGAGGTTGTAGGCATTTTTTTTAATGATTCTCAAAAATGTTGGCTTAGAGAAGGTAAAGAGACATTCGTTTTTAATATTTATTAAATTTGTCTTTGAATTTGACAGTTTGTGCGCAGATAATATTTCTCTTGAGCAAAAATCCAACCAAGTGAGATCGCTTTGTGCGAGAAAGCGGGTGGTGGGGGGAAGGGCAAGAGTGGAACATCTTGGCCTTTATTGTGGAATGTCTTAATCTCTTCTCTGGGGAAATAAAGGTTTTTAATAAACACGAAGTGTACACTAACTATACTCAAAATAGTATACCTATACTAGTGATCAGAATTTCTTGGCGTAGAGTAGAAATCAAAATTACCAAGCTTTCGCACGTCAAACAGATGCTTTTGGTAGGCAGGCAGTTTGCTGTCTCTAAAACAGCTCTTACTCGTTAAAAATAAACGCTACAGGATTCCTAAAGGTGTCCTGCTGTACACTGAAGAGCAATTGAATTAGAGACAGCTGGCGTTATGCAAATGTGGCGCTGTGGGCGGCCCTTAAACGGAAACGACATGACGTATGCAGCGATCCGACAATATAAGGAGTGATGCGACGGGAATCAGTAAGAGTCGGACACAGTATGGGTAAGACGAAGGATCTAAGCGCATTTGATCCTGGGCACATTGTAGGGTCCGGACGAAGTCGTGCAAGCACTGGGATTTTCACCACTGTGTCACGGGTGCACCGTGAGTACATCGAATCCGGTAAAACCATCCCTGCAAGAGCCAACTACCGTGGGCAACAGCGTGTGGATGAGCGGGGTCATCGTCGGCAAGCTCGCATTGTAACAGCGGATAGACGGGCCACAGTGCAAGAAATCACTCGGCAATTTAACGCTGGTGCACAAAAACGTGTAAGCAGCCACACCATCCAGAACCATCTCCTCGCTATGGGGTACAGAAGCCATCGTCCCACGAGCGTACCGCTGCTGACCGCACATTACAGGGTTCAAGGATTTGCATGGGCGATGGAACATCGCCACTGAACCCTAGACATGTGGGAAAATGTGTTCTATACTGATGAGTCGAGATGCACGTTGGTACATGCGGGTGGCAGGATACGAGTACGGCGCAAACCACATGAAGCGACGGATCTTTCTTGCCAGCAGGGTACTCTTCAAGCTGGTGGGGGTGGCATTCTTGTCTGGGGACTGTTTACGTGGACTGAAATGGGGCCCCTGGTACGTGTGACATCGTACCTCACAGATCAACGTTTCCGGGATATCCTGGACGGCCATTTGCTCCCGTTTGTGCGTCTTCAACATCCCACTGGGGACCTCATCCTGCAGCAAGGCAATGCACCGTGCCATCGCTACCGAATTGTTGAACACTCCACCGAAGTTACCTCGCTTCCTTGGCCAGCTAGGTCAGCTGACCTCAATCCCATTAAGCACATCTAGGATGTCATCGAGAGAAATGTTCCAGGCTCTGACCCCCTCCATCAAATCTTCGTGAGTAGGAGCTTGTTCAGGGGTCGTGGATCCGTATGGCTTCCCAACGCTTCCGGTGTCTTGTCGAGTCCATGCCGAGACAAATCGCCGCTGTCATCAGGCGAAAAGTGGTGCTACACGTTACTAGACAGGTATCTCTAATTCAATTGCTCTTAAGTGTATATGGTTTCAAGACGTTACCAGCATATCCTGTAAGTTATGTTGTTGAGCCGCCGAAGACCGGATTTGCTGTTCCAACACATACCACAGATGCTCGATGGAATTGGTGTCTGTACAATTTGCAGGCCAGGGAAGTTTCCAAATACCTGGAAGTCTTCCTCATATTCCGCGCACCATTCTCGTACAATCCGAGCTGTATAGCATGGCGCATTATATCATGCTGAAAAGAAGCGCTATTCGACCGCGATACCGCTCTAATGAAAGGATGTACCCGTTGTCATGAAAGGATGTACCTGCAATGAGGTTTAAGTAGATGGCAGGCATCATAGTTTCCTGCGCATGAACGATTGGACACAGGATGTACCAGCAGAAAATTTCCCACAGCAGTACACTTTCTACACCGGCTTGCTTTCATCTCACGGTGTATCCTGGCACGAACACTTTCGCTCGTAAATGATATGTACCCGGTCGTCCACTTAGTGCAACAGGAGAGGAGATTCATCGAACTGGACGACCTCCTTGCAATCATTCAAGATCCTATTTTGGTGCTCGCACTCACATTTTAAGTACTTTCGACGATGAACCGACTTTAGTTCGAGCACCTCTCAGAGCGGCGGCCTCAGGCTCATTTTCAGCAGGGTTTAATGCACTGTGTGTTGTGGCAGATTACTTCTGTCGCCAGCATTCCAATTACAGGCGTGTTGTGTCACAATATCCCTTCTGTTGGCTACGGGACAGCCCTCGCTCACCTGTAGCGTCGGTGAGCAGTGATGGGCCCACACCTGGCCGGTAGTCTGTGGATTTTTTCTCCTCGGACCACTTTTTGAACGTACTGCACAACGTCTGACTGTAAGCACCTCAATGTCTTGCTGTGTCAGAAATGCTCTAACGCAGTCGTCTGACCACTAGAATTTTTCCTTGTAAAACTCGCTTAAGTCCTCCTCCTTTTCTATGTGAAGAACAGGAATAGCGTTGATTAACAGAGCTCAGTGTCGGGTGTTATTTATATCGTTTCATGACCGTCACATGCTCCTTTGTTAACTCTCAGTTAGCTGTATTTGCATGAAGACGACCTTATCATAATGTGTTTGCTCTTCGCTGTATGTGTTCTGATCGATTAAATTTAATTTAGTATATACCAATCAGGGAGTAAGCCAGTGAAGTTGCAAAACTTAGTATCTGGGAGGAAAAATCGGAAGCAAGTATGTATAACACTTAAAAAAGTGTTCCTAATCCACTACTATTTGCAACCACTGCTACATGCCATCTAAATATTTTGCTGTGTGATCATAAATGTGTAAAACATTTCTTAATGCTCGTTCTTATCTTTTATAAAATCATAGTAAAGCGGAACCACCTAGCTTCATCAGGACGAAGCTAGGTCAATACCCTGTGAAACCATGGTCGACTTGTAAAAATAAATATTTGTGACAAACTACGTTGTATTATCTTAATATATACACTGAGTGGCCACTTTGTTGTGACCACCGGAAAGTTTTAAGCAAATGATCTATGGCTGCACGCTGTAGCCGCCAGAGAGCGAGGCTAGTATAAAAAGGAAAAGCTTAGTGATTGCGATAGTAGTACAAGTTGGGTGACGAAATGGGTAAAAACTGCGACTTGACGGACTTTCAACGTTTGATGATTGTAGGAGTTCGGAGCCATGGAGCGAGTATCCCCGAAACCGCCGCATTCGTGTAATGTTCCAGAGCAGCTGTTGTTAAAGCGTTTAAAGACTGGACTGTCAGCCAAAAAACTAGGTCTCTACGTGCAACGTATGGTCGTCATCGACTAGTGACTGCTCGGGTGGAACGGAGAGTGTCCAGACTGGTAACAGACAACAGAAGGGCAACAGTGCAGCAAATTACAGAACATCCTTATCAAGGATCCCCCTGAAAGAATCTCTGCACGCACTGTTCGCCGTACACTGCATCGGATGAGATATGGCAGCCGAATGCCTGTTCGAACACCTTTTCTGTCTGCAGTTAACAAGAGGAAACGTCTCCAGTTTGCACAAGAGCACAAGGATTGGACAGTCAATAATTGGAAACAAATTAGGTGGTCCGATGAATCACGTTTTCAGTTGCACCATGCCGATGGCCGAGTGAGAATTTGGTGGAAACAGCACGAAAGCATGGACACCAAATGCATTGCTACAGCCCTTCAAGCTGGTGGAGGCAACGTTATGGTTTGGGGAATGTTTTCCTGGCATGCTTTGGGCCCTTTAATTCAACGTCTGACTGGCACATCAAATCTAAATATCGTTGCGGACCAAGTTCATCTTGTCATGTGGATGGTTTTTCCTAATGGCGATGACTACTTTCAACAAGACAGTGCGTCCTGCCATAGTGCTCGTATTGTACAGGATTGGTTTCAGGAACATACCGGTGAGTTTACTTTGCTTAGGTAGACCCACAATCTCCAGATCTCAACCCTATTGAGAATTTGTGGGATGAAGTTGAACAAGCCATCAGACAGCTGGATCCACAACCCTGCAATCTCACACTCCTGGAAAAGGCTATTCATCAAGCATGGTCTTAGATTCCACAAACCACCTATCAACATCCCGTGGAGTCCATGCCACGAAGAATCGACGCAGTATTAAAGGCAAAATGTGGCCCAACGAAGTACTGAGGGGGTGGTCATAATAAAGTGGCCACTCAGTGTATTATCGCCACAAGACTGTAGTCTTTGAATCATTTGATTTATGATATCAAATTGTATATACTATCATAAATGGTGTTTACAGTCACAGGTTTTGGTTAGTTGCTTCCACGCGCTTGACAGAGTTGTTGTGGATGCCATGTCATTAACAAGTTGCGAAGAATTCTGATATATGTGGAAACCTTCCAAATTATCAAATTTGGTATTTGAATCTGGCTTGTCAATTAGTTTTGCTCCTTTAAAGAGAAATTTGTGGTGCTTTTCGTAACAGGGTTTAGCCATCGATGACTTCTTTAGGTCACAGTTCCGAATGTAGGTCTTGTGCACCTTCAATCGAAAACGCAAGGCTCTACAGGTCTGTCGTCCTATATACGAAGCGCCACATTCACGTGGATTTTTTTTAATTCCCCAGGAATTTTTGTTTTCAACATAGTCCTTTGATTCTTAAAAATTCATTTTGTTTATGGGTTTGAGAATCACCTTAAAATTAAAGGTTTGAGAAGTTTTGTAATTTAGAAGGCAATGTCATGGGGAAAATGGAATAATGCCAAAATTCTCTCGCAAAGGGCGCATCGTAGGAGTTAACGAGGAGATAGGCTTCGGTTTCCGGAATTTTGTCATTGTCTATAATCGAAGGGTTGTATCCTCGCTGTACTGCAACACGTTTAAGGAAATAAATTTCTTTTTCCAAGCTGTCTTTATCATGACATATATGTACGCAACTGTAAAAGGGGCCGAGTTTTTTTGTTTTTTTTTTTTGCCAAGGGTGATTGGACTTGGCATGTGGAGGTGAGAAAACAGCGAAAAGGCTTCCCATAAATTGTGGTTGCAAGAAATCTATTTGAGCCAGTAACCAGAACGTCAAGGAATGGTATAGGCATCCGTTATTTTCAGTTTCGTAGCTGAATTGAATGTGAGGATCAATGGAATTTATAAGTTTAACTCAGTCTGAAATTTCAGAATTGTTTCGTTTCTATAGAACGAAAGTATCGTTTACATTTTGTATCCATAAGTCAAATTTCACGAGTTTGAAAAGTTTTTCTTCAAGTCGACGCATGTAAATTTCAAATAATATAGGTGATAGTGTGCTGCCCATAAAGTCATCGATGGCTAACGAAGTCATCGATGACTAAACACTGTTGCAGAAAGGATAATACATTTCTCTTTGAAGAAGGAAAACTAATTGATAAGCCAGATTCAACCACCGGACTTGATATTTTGGAAGCTTTCCATATACACTGACGGGAAAAAAATCCCAACACAAAGAAGGGGTTGTGTTAGATAAATGACAGTTGGTAGGCGGTGAGACTACATGTGTAAGATGACGTCTATGCAAATTTCGCGCTCAGCGCATACGTGTGGCGCTAGTAGCGCCCCTCGGAACATGCAAAGCAGGTTTGCTGTAAATACACGCTGTAACGTTCGTGAGCGTTAGTTATCGTTGAGATTCGACGTAGGGTGTTGATGTTAGTCACGAATGTCTTTAAGAAGACGAAGAAGCCATTATCAACAGCTCACGGAGTTTGAACGAGGTCGTGTTATAGGGCTACGAGAAGGTGGATTTTCTTTCCACAATATTGCAGAACGACTTGGCAGGAATGTAGCCACTGTGCATGATTGTTGGCAGCGGTGGTCAAGGAAAGGTACTGCCTCAAGAAGACCGGGTTCCGGCCGCCCACGTGGCAATACTGAGAGGGAAGACCGCCGTGTACGGCATATGGTCGTGGTGCATCGTACCGCGTCTGCGGCAGCAATTCGAACTACAGTTGCCACCACAGTGACACAACGAACTGTTACAAATCGGTTACTTGAAAGACAGCTCCGAGCCAGACGCCCTGTAGCGTGCATTCCACTTACTCCAAACCACTGCCGTTTGCGACGTCAGTGGTGTCAAGCTAGAGCTCATTGGAGGACGGAGTGAAGATCTTTTGTGTTTTCAGATGAAAGCCGGTTCTGGCTGGGTGCCAGTGATGGCCGTGTGTTGGTTAGAAGGAGGCCAGGTGAGCACCTGCAACCAACCTGTCTGCGGCCGAGACACATTGGACCTACACCTGGAGTTATGGTCTGGGGAGCAATTTCCTATGACAGCAGGAGCACTCTCGTGGTTATCCCACCCACCCTGACGGCACAGTTGTACGTCGGTCTGGTGATTCAACCTGTTGTGCTGCTATTCATGAACAGCATTCCAGGGGGTGTTTTCCAACAGGATAACGCTCACCCGCATACACCTGTTGTAACCCAACATGCTCTACAGAGTGTCGACATGTCGCCGTGGCCTGCTAGATCACCAGATCTTTCACCAATCGAGCACGTATGGGACATCATTGGACGACAACTCCAGCGTCACCCCCAACCAGCATTAACCGTGCCTGTATTGACCGACCAAGTGCAACAGGCATGGAACTCCATCCCACAAACTGACATCCAGCATCTGCACGACACAATGCATGAACGTTTGCGTGCTTGCATTTAACATTCTTGCTGTTATACCGGTTATTAATGTACCAGCATTTCACATTTAAAATGGCTCTTCTCGCGCTTACAATAAGCTGTGATCTTGAAACCATAATCGATTGAATATGTTACCTGTCCAAATGTATTGCCGCCATTTCATTCCTCTACAACTATTTTTTCGTGGTGTTGGGATTTTTTTCCGTCAGTGTATATATATCAGAAGTCTTCGCAACTTGTTAATGACATGGCATCCACGCCATTTCTATCAAACGCGTGGAAGCAACTAAGCAAAACCCGTGACTATAAACACCGTTTAGGATATCATATACAATTTGAATATTTACGTGCCATTCGTCCTGATGAAGCTAGGTCAATACCCATCGAAACTATGGCCGACTTGAAAAAATAAATATTTGTGACAAACCACGTTGTATTATCTTAATATATGCACTTCTTCTTATGTTCTTGGCTCTACAGTTCAGTGTGAGCCTTGGCCTTCTGAACAGGTTTTTTGCTATTGTTCTCTATTTTGGGCCATTATTTTTCCAGTTCTGGCATCCCAGGCTTTTTATGTCTTCCACCACTCCATCTATTCACCCGGTCTTTGATCGTCCTGACTTCTTTGCTCTTCAGGATGTTCGAACATTACTTTCTTAGGAGCTTCATATTCCTTCCTTCGCACTACACTGCCAGCCCACCTCAATCTTGATGACCTAATCGTGTTAGTAACGGTAGGGTCTTCGTAAGTGAAGTTTTTAATAGCGTTTCCGCCAGAGTCCACCGTCACTTATTCGGCCAATTATTTTTCTGAGAATGTTTCTTTCTAATGTATCTAACATTCCTTTATTTTTCCTAGTTAATGCCCAAGTTTTTGAGGCATATGCAAGCACAGGTCTTATTAAAGTTTTATAGATGGTTAACTTTGTTGCTCGAGATAAGAGTCGAGATTTCAACTGTTTTTCCAGAGCAGAGAATGCTCTACTTTCAGCCATGAGACAGATTTTTATTACCGTAGGGAGATCACTGGTGCAAGTTACCATAGAACCCTGGTATTTAAAGCTGGCAACTCCGTCGAGTGTGTGACCACCCAGCATGATGGTAGAAGGCAGACAGGAGGAAAAGGCTTTTCCTGCAGCTTCTGAGCCAAAACATCCGCTCACCTGGGAAAGTGGTCCGATCATGATGAAATTTGCCGTGAGCATTGAGGAGACTAAGAGGACGAAATGATTCAAATTTGAGAGCAATCCCTCCATTTATTGAGCAGGTTCAGAACCGCTATATTTTAGTAACGTATGGCCACCTCTAGCGGCAATGCATGAAGAAATTCAGTCCGGCATGAACTCATACAGACGTCGAATGCTGTCCTGCCGAAGTTTCTTCCAGATCGCTGTAATTGCTCTGCCAGTTCAGTTACTTTTAGCCGGCGTCCTATGAGGTCCCAAACGTGTTCGATCGGGGAGAGGTCCGGCGATCGGGCTGTCAAAGTGAGGATTTTCACACCGCGCAAACAATCCATGGAGACGTTCTCCTTGTGCAGACGGGCATTATCTTGCTGAAAAATGACCGCGACAAACTCGACAGCATTGGCAATACCATAGGTCGCAACGGCGTCGGGTGAGCAGCGTTGTCCAGGGCTCCTCCACACAATAAATTCTCCGGTCATCCGAGCCTAGTTAAAACCGGGATTCATCGCTGGTAACTATACGGCTCCGATCCGATACATTCCAACCTGCGCGGTAGCGACACTAGACGAAGCGTTGCTGGCGATGTCCAGGCTTTACGGTGCTGCGTGACAGTACACGTCAAGGAGATGTAGGTAGGTGTCTCTGAATGGCAGATAGCAAAGTTGTCGGTGTGCGTCTGGCAGCTTGCACTATCGCACGATGCTGGCGTGAATTCGTCATTTGAGTCGTGCCGCTGTACTCTTGACGGTTATGGACGCCCTATTGGAACCACTGGTAATCACACCGTCTGACTGTGACATCGCTCCGACCCTCGTGGAAGCGATATATCGATACGACCAGCCCGCTTCCAGGAGTGCGGTGATGCGCCCTCTCTAAAACTCGCTCAACTGGTTGTAACGTCGTCGGGTGGGTCTCCTAGGAATTCTCATTTGCTACTGGTAACAAATGTACCACAGCAGATGTCCGAATTGACGCAGCGGCCGAGCAATCGAAATTATATATGTTCTGGGGTGCGCGTTTCCGATGCGCGTTACACACGCTCTGTGCGCTCATTGGCTGTGCATTTTGTATCATTTGCATGTCTGGCTCAGAGGTATTTGAATTTTAAGTTTCGCGCTTCGCGACCCATGAGTCTTTTTTACGCTTTCCAACCGTAGGTTGAAGAAGCGTATATGCTCCAGCTTTGTCCGTCCGTCTGTCCGTCCGTCCGCTTGTCGGCACGATAATTCGCGTAAAAATGGTTCGATTTCGATGAAATTTTAGTATGTAGTAGGGGACTACCTGGGGACAAAACCTATTGAAAATGGACGAAATGGGGTCAAAGGTCACGGCATAGGAGCAGGATCCATTCCATTGCTTTTATGCGTCATAACTTGCGTACATACGGCTCGATGTCGAATAACTTTTAGCATGTTATTGGGGACCACCTGGGGATGAATCCTATTGAAAATGGGTGAAGTGGGGTCAAAGGTCACGGCATAGGAGCGGGATGCATTCCATAGCCCTTATGCGTCATAACTTGCGTAAATATGGTTCGATGTCGATGAAATTTTAGTATATTGCAGGGGACAACCTAGGAATGAACCTTATTGAAAATGGGTGAAGTGGAATCAAAGGTCAGGACATAGGAGCGGAATGCATTCCATTGCCTTTATGCGCCATAACGTGCGTAAAAATGGTTCGATTTCGATGAAATTTTATTATGTGGTAGGGGACCATCTGGGGACGATCTTATGACATCACAATCTCGCGCTTCTGATGTTGGCGCGCGCTGTCACGCCATCTGTCTCATTGAGTCACGCATTGTGTGTGGATCCTATTAAAGTTTTATGACGTAACACTCTTGGGAGCAGATGGTCGCGATTACCACCTGCCTCATTACGTCACGCGTTGTGTTCGGATGTCCGTCCGCACGATAACTCGCATAAAAATCGCTCGATTTCGATGAACTTTTAGTATGTGGAAGAGGATCACCTGGGAAGGACCCCTATTGAAAGTGAACGAAATGGGGTCAAAGATTAGGACATCGAAGCGGAATCACTTCCATCGCCATTATGCGTCATAACTTACGTAAAAATTCTTCGATTTGGATGAAATGTTAGTATGTTGTAGGAGCCTGTCTGGGGACGAATCCTATTGCAAATGGGCGAAATGGGGTCAAAGATTAAGACACAGGAGCGGAATCTATTCCATAGCCCTTATGCATCATAACTTACGTAAAAATGCTTCCATTGTGACAAAACTTTATCATGTTATTTCGGAGGCATACTGAACCGGTTCTGTCAAATATCATCGAAATGGGATCAAAGGTCAGGGCACAAGACCGAGATTTATTCCACAGCCATTATCCTCATAACTTGAGTAATGATTTCTGGTATGTTGGGAAGCGTATTATAATCAATGCATTGCATGATTTTACTAACTGGTTTAAAATTAAAAATGTCCTTTCCGGACAAATGGCAACTATGTTTCGATGCCGAGGAGGATTATTTTGCCTAGGTAAGTTGTCCTACTTTTCCATTCTCACCGTCCACGTGTGCTGGTTCTATGCCGGACATTTCATTCGCACCAACACAATAGGTTTTGTTTTCACTGAATTTTTGGAAGTATTCTCGGAGGGATATTTTTGTGTTCCTTTAAGAACTTTCAGCTATTAAGTCTTGAGCTGCCCGGGATTCAACTGATGGCTTCTGGCCATTTGCCTGCAATAGGTTCAAATTCCAGTGGGGCATGAATTATGTGTTTGTCTTACGGTACTGGCTCTCGTTAACCTCCAATCAAAAAAAAAACCAACTGAAGAGACTTAGATAATTCTGCAGACTGTACGGTGAACCCATGGAAGTTTATGTTGGAGTATTAGTGTGAACTAAAAACAGTTATCAAGAAAAACACATATTAGTCCACTAGCAACTAGTCCCCTCGCCGCCCCGGTGGCGCAGTGGTCTAAGCGATGGCCTCTGATCATTCGTCCGAAAGGGGTCCTGGTTCGAATCCCGGTGAGGCATGGATGTTGTGTTTGTCTTACGGCACTGGCTCTCTCCCTTCCCTGGAACCAGTGACCCTAAATTAGGGACGGGCGACTGCTTATAGCCCATTGAGTTGCTCACGGTGGTCGTTAAACCTCCAATAAAAAAAAAAAAAAACTAGTCCCCTCATCGGAAAGCATGGAAGGCGTAGAAATTTAAGAAACTCTCTTCAGCAGCTGCCATTATCTGTTGGACAAGAATTTTGAGGGTGTTTCGTTCTTCCTGGTGACCAATTGCGTGATCGTTTGGTTTCAGAGGCTCATGGAACAAAATGTGACCAAATGGATCAAAGCTCGAAAGACCAATAAAGAAATGTACTTTTTGTCCAAACGTGCTGTCACGTTTCTGTGACGTACTACAGAGGTGAAGCACGTGTAAAGACGACAACTCTCCAGCGATACATTCCGTCGGTGTAGCTTAGTCGGTTAGAACAACTGACTCCGGAGCTAGGATGCGCGAATGGAGATGACGTGACGTAGCCTACTACAGAGGTGAAGCACGTGTAAAGACGACAGATCTTCAGCGATTCATTCCGTCAGTGAAGCTTAATCAGTTAGAGCAACTCACTCCGGAGCAAGGAGTTGTTACGTACTACAGAGGTGAATCACGTGTCAAGACGACAAGTCTGCAGCGATACATTCCGTCGGTGTAGCTTAGTCGGTTAGAACAACTGACTCCGGAGCTAGGATGCGCGAATGGAGATGACGTGACGTAGCCTACTACAGAGGTGAAGCACGTGTAAAGACGACAGATCTTCAGCGATTCATTCCGTCAGTGAAGCTTAATCAGTTAGAGCAACTCACTCCGGAGCAAGGAGTTGTTACGTAATACAGAGGTGAATCACGTGTCAAGACGACAAGTCTGCAGCGATACATTCCGTCGGTGTAGCTTAGTCGGTTAGAACAACTGACTCCGGAGCTAGCATGCTCGAATGGAGACGACGTGACGTACTACAGAGGTAAAGCTCGTGTAAAGACGACAAATCTTCAGCGATTCATTCCGTCAGTGAAGCTTAATCAGTTAGAGCAACTCACTCCGGAGCAAAGAGTTGTGACGTACTACAGAGGTGAATCACGTGTCAAGACGACAAGTCTGCAGCGATACATTCCGTCGGTGTAGCTTAGTCGGTTAGAACAACTGATTCCGGAGCTAGGATGCGCGAATGGAGATGACGTGACGTAGCCTACTACAGAGGTGAAGCACGTGTAAAGACGACAGATCTTCAGCGATTCATTCCGTCAGTGAAGCTTAATCAGTTAGAGCAACTCACTCCGGAGCAAGGAGTTGTTACGTACTACAGAGGTGAATCACGTGTCAAGACGACAAGTCTGCAGCGATACATTCCGTCGGTGTAGCTTAGTCGGTTAGAACAACTGACTCCGGAGCTAGGATGCGCGAATGGAGGTGACGCGACGTACTACAGAGGTGAAGCACGTGTCAAGACGACAACTCTGCAGCGATACATTCCGTCGGTGCAGGTTAATCAGTTAGAGCAACTCACTCCGGTGCAAGGAGTTGTGACGTACGACAGAGTTGAATCACGTGTCAAGACGAAAAGTCTGCAGCGATACATTCCGTCGGTGTAGCTTAGTCGGTTAGAATAACTGACTCCGGAGCCGGGATGCGCGAATGAAGATGGCGTGACGTACTACAGAGGTAAAGCTCGTGTAAAGACGACAAATCTTCAACGATTCATTCCGTCAGTGAAGCTTAATCAGTTAGAGCAACTCACTCCGGTGCAAGGAGTTGTGACGTACGACAGAGTTGAATCACGTGTCAAGACGAAAAGTCTGCAGCGATACATTCCGTCGGTGTAGCTTAGTCGGTTAGAACAACTGACTCCGGAGCTAGGATGCGCGAATGGAGATGACGTGACGTACTACAGAGGTAAAGCACGTGTAAAGACAACAAATCTTCAGCGATTCATTCCGTCAGTGCAGGTTAATCAGTTAGAGCAACTCACTCCGGTGCAAGGAGTTGTGACGTACGACAGAGTTGAATCACGTGTCAAGACGAAAAGTCTGCAGCGATACATTCCGTCGGTGTAGCTTAGTCGGTTAGAACAACTGACTCCAGAGCCGGGATGCGCGAATGGAGATGACGTGACGTACTACAGAGGTAAAGCTCGTGTAAAGACGACAAATCTTCAACGATTCATTCCGTCAGTGAAGCTTAATCAGTTAGAGCAACTCACACCGGTGCAAGGAGTTGTGACGTACGACAGAGTTGAATCACGTGTCAAGACGAAAAGTCTGCAGCGATACATTCCGTCGGTGTAGCTTAGTCGGTTAGAACAACTGACTCCGGAGCTAGGATGCGCGAATGGAGATGACGTGACGTACTACAGAGGTAAAGCTCGTGTAAAGACGACAAATCTTCAGCGATTCATTCCGTCAGTGAAGCTTAATCAGTTAGAGCAACTCACTCCGGTGCAAGGAGTTGTGACTTACGACAGAGTTGAATCACGTGTCAAGACGAAAAGTCTGCAGCGATACATTCCGTCGGTGTAGCTTAGTCGGTTAGAACAACTGATTCCGGAGCTAGGATGCGCGAATGGAGATGACGTGACGTAGCCTACTACAGAGGTGAAGCACGTGTAAAGACGACAGATCTTCAGCGATTCATTCCGTCAGTGAAGCTTAATCAGTTAGAGCAACTCACTCCGGAGCAAGGAGTTGTTACGTACTACAGAGGTGAATCACGTGTCAAGACGACAAGTCTGCAGCGATACATTCCGTCGGTGTAGCTTAGTCGGTTAGAACAACTGACTCCGGAGCTAGGATGCGCGAATGGAGGTGACGCGACGTACTACAGAGGTGAAGCACGTGTCAAGACGACAACTCTGCAGCGATACATTCCGTCGGTGCAGGTTAATCAGTTAGAGCAACTCACTCCGGTGCAAGAAGTTGTGACGTACGACAGAGTTGAATCACGTGTCAAGACGAAAAGTCTGCAGCGATACATTCCCTCGGTGTAGCTTAGTCGGTTAGAATAACTGACTCCGGAGCCGGGATGCGCGAATGAAGATGGCGTGACGTACTACAGAGGTAAAGCTCGTGTAAAGACGACAAATCTTCAACGATTCATTCCGTCAGTGAAGCTTAATCAGTTAGAGCAACTCACTCCGGTGCAAGGAGTTGTGACGTACGACAGAGTTGAATCACGTGTCAAGACGAAAAGTCTGCAGCGATACATTCCGTAGGTGTAGCTTAGTCGGTTAGAACAACTGACTCCGGAGCTAGGATGCGCGAATGGAGATGACGTGACGTACTACAGAGGTAAAGCACGTGTAAAGACGACAAATCTTCAGCGATTCATTCCGTCAGTGAAGCTTAATCAGTTAGAGCAACTCACTCCGGTGCAAGGAGTTGTGACGTACGACAGAGTTGAATCACGTGTCAAGACGAAAAGTCTGCAGCGATACATTCCGTCGGTGTAGCTTAGTCGGTTAGAACAACTGACTCCGGAGCTAGGATGCGCGAATGGAGATGACGTGACGTACTACAGAGGTGAAGCACGTGTCAAGACGACAACTCTGCAGCGATACATTCCGTCGGTGCAGGTTAATCAGTTAGAGCAACTCACTCCGGTGCAAGGAGTTGTGACGTACGACAGAGTTGAATCACGTGTCAAGACGAAAAGTCTGCAGCGATACATTCCGTCGGTGTAGCTTAGTCGGTTAGAATAACTGACTCCGGAGCCGGGATGCGCGAATGAAGATGGCGTGACGTACTACAGAGGTAAAGCTCGTGTAAAGACGACAAATCTTCAACGATTCATTCCGTCAGTGAAGCTTAATCAGTTAGAGCAACTCACTCCGGTGCAAGGAGTTGTGACGTACGACAGAGTTGAATCACGTGTCAAGACGAAAAGTCTGCAGCGATACATTCCGTCGGTGTAGCTTAGTCGGTTAGAACAACTGACTCCGGAGCTAGGATGCGCGAATGGAGATGACGTGACGTACTACAGAGGTAAAGCACGTGTAAAGACGACAAATCTTCAGCGATTCATTCCGTCAGTGCAGGTTAATCAGTTAGAGCAACTCACTCCGGTGCAAGGAGTTGTGACGTACGACAGAGTTGAATCACGTGTCAAGACGAAAAGTCTGCAGCGATACATTCCGTCGGTGTAGCTTAGTCGGTTAGAACAACTGACTCCAGAGCCGGGATGCGCGAATGGAGATGACGTGACGTACTACAGAGGTAAAGCTCGTGTAAAGACGACAAATCTTCAACGATTCATTCCGTCAGTGAAGCTTAATCAGTTAGAGCAACTCACTCCGGTGCAAGGAGTTGTGACGTACGACAGAGTTGAATCACGTGTCAAGACGAAAAGTCTGCAGCGATACATTCCGTCGGTGTAGCTTAGTCGGTTAGAACAACTGACTCCGGAGCTAGGATGCGCGAATGGAGATGACGTGACGTACTACAGAGGTAAAGCTCGTGTAAAGACGACAAATCTTCAGCGATTCATTCCGTCAGTGAAGCTTAATCAGTTAGAGCAACTCACTCCGGTGCAAGGAGTTGTGACGTACGACAGAGTTGAATCACGTGTCAAGACGAAAAGTCTGCAGCGATACATTCCGTCGGTGTAGCTTAGTCGGTTAGAACAACTGATTCCGGAGCTAGGATGCGCGAATGGAGATGACGTGACGTAGCCTACTACAGAGGTGAAGCACGTGTAAAGACGACAGATCTTCAGCGATTCATTCCGTCAGTGAAGCTTAATCAGTTAGAGCAACTCACTCCGGAGCAAGGAGTTGTGACGTACTACAGAGGTGAATCACGTGTCAAGACGACAAGTCTGCAGCGATACATTCCGTCGGTGTAGCTTAGTCGGTTAGAACAACTGACTCCGGAGCTAGGATGCGCGAATGGAGGTGACGCGACGTACTACAGAGGTGAAGCACGTGTCAAGACGACAACTCTGCAGCGATACATTCCGTCGGTGCAGGTTAATCAGTTAGAGCAACTCACTCCGGTGCAAGAAGTTGTGACGTACGACAGAGTTGAATCACGTGTCAAGACGAAAAGTCTGCAGCGATACATTCCCTCGGTGTAGCTTAGTCGGTTAGAATAACTGACTCCGGAGCCGGGATGCGCGAATGAAGATGGCGTGACGTACTACAGAGGTAAAGCTCGTGTAAAGACGACAAATCTTCAACGATTCATTCCGTCAGTGAAGCTTAATCAGTTAGAGCAACTCACTCCGGTGCAAGGAGTTGTGACGTACGACAGAGTTGAATCACGTGTCAAGACGAAAAGTCTGCAGCGATACATTCCGTAGGTGTAGCTTAGTCGGTTAGAACAACTGACTCCGGAGCTAGGATGCGCGAATGGAGATGACGTGACGTACTACAGAGGTAAAGCACGTGTAAAGACGACAAATCTTCAGCGATTCATTCCGTCAGTGAAGCTTAATCAGTTAGAGCAACTCACTCCGGTGCAAGGAGTTGTGACGTACGACAGAGTTGAATCACGTGTCAAGACGAAAAGTCTGCAGCGATACATTCCGTCGGTGTAGCTTAGTCGGTTAGAACAACTGACTCCGGAGCTAGGATGCGCGAATGGAGATGACGTGACGTACTACAGAGGTAAAGCTCGTGTAAAGACGACAAATCTTCAGCGATTCATTCCGTCAGTGAAGCTTAATCAGTTAGAGCAACTCACTCCGGTGCAAGGAGTTGTGACGTACGACAGAGTTGAATCACGTGTCAAGACGAAAAGTCTGCAGCGATACATTCCGTCGGTGTAGCTTAGTCGGTTAGAACAACTGACTCCGGAGCTAGGATGCGCGAATGGAGATGACGTGACGTAGCCTACTACAGAGGTGAAGCACGTGTAAAGACGACAAATCTTCAGCGATTCATTCCGTCAGTGAAGCTTAATCAGTTAGAGCAACTCACTCCGGTGCAAGGAGTTGTGACGTACGACAGAGTTGAATCACGTGTCAAGACGAAAAGTCTGCAGCGATACATTCCGTCGGTGTAGCTTAGTCGGTTAGAACAACTGACTCCGGAGCTAGGATGCGCGAATGGAGATGACGTGACGTAGCCTACTACAGAGGTGAAGCACGTGTAAAGACGACAGATCTTCAGCGATTCATTCCGTCAGTGAAGCTTAATCAGTTAGAGCAACTCACTCCGGTGCAAGGAGTTGTGACGTACGACAGAGTTGAATCACGTGTCAAGACGAAAAGTCTGCAGCGATACATTCCGTCGGTGTAGCTTAGTCGGTTAGAACAACTGACTCCGGAGCTAGGATGCGCGAATGGAGATGACGTGACGTACTACAGAGGTGAAGCACGTGTAAAGACGACAACTCTGTAGTGATACATTCCGTCAGTGTAGCTTAGTCAGTTAGAGCAACTCACTCCGATGCAAAGAGTTGTGACGTACTACAGAGGTGAATCACGTGTCAAGACGACAAGTCTGCAGCGATACATTCCGTCGGTGTAGCTTAGTCGGTTAGAACAACTGACTCCGGAGCTAGGATGCGCGAATGGAAATGACGTGACGTACTACAGAGGTGAAGCACGTGTAAAGACGACAACTCTGTAGTGATACATTCCGTCAGTGTAGCTTAGTCAGTTAGAGCAACTCACTCCGGAGCAAGGAGTTGTGACGTACTACAGAGGTGAATCACGTGTCAAGACGACAAGTCTGCAGCGATACATTCCGTCGGTGTAGCTTAGTCGGTTAGAACAACTGACTCCGGAGCTAGGATGCGCGAATGAAGATGACGTGATGTACTACAGAGGTGAAGCACGTGTAAAGACGACAACTCTGTAGTGATACATTCCGTCAGTGTAGCTTAGTCAGTTAGAGCAACTCACTCCGGAGCACGGAGTTGTGACGTACTACAGAGGTGAATCACGTGTCAAGACGAAAAGTCTGCAGCGATACATTCCGTCGGTGTAGCTTAGTCGGTTAGAACAACTGACTCCGGAGCTAGGATGCGCGAATGGAGATGACGTGACGTACTACAGAGGTGAAGCACGTGTAAAGACGACAACTCTGTAGTGATACATTCCGTCAGTGTAGCTTAGTCAGTTAGAGCAACTCACTCCGGAGCAAAGAGTTGTGACGTACTACAGAGGTGAATCACGTGTCAAGACGACAAGTCTGCAGCGATACATTCCGTCGGTGTAGCTTAGTCGGTTAGAACAACTGACTCCGGAGCTAGGATGCGCGAATGGAAATGACGTGACGTACTACAGAGGTGAAGCACGTGTAAAGACGACAACTCTGTAGTGATACATTCCGTCAGTGTAGCTTAGTCAGTTAGAGCAACTCACTCCGGAGCACGGCGTTGTGACGTACTACAGAGGTGAATCACGTGTCAAGACGACAAGTCTGCAGCGATACATTCCGTCGGTGTAGCTTAGTCGGTTAGAACAACTGACTCCGGAGCTAGGATGCGCGAATGAAGATGACGTGATGTACTACAGAGGTGAAGCACGTGTAAAGACGACAACTCTGTAGTGATACATTCCGTCAGTGTAGCTTAGTCAGTTAGAGCAACTCACTCCGGAGCACGGCGTTGTGACGTACTACAGAGGTGAATCACGTGTCAAGACGAAAAGTCTGCAGCGATACATTCCGTCGGTGTAGCTTAGTCGGTTAGAACAACTGACTCCGGAGCTAGGATGCGCGAATGGAGATGACGTGACGTACTACAGAGGTAAAGCTCGTGTAAAGACGACAAATCTTCAGCGATTCATTCCGTCAGTGAAGCTTAATCAGTTAGAGCAACTCACTCCGGTGCAAGGAGTTGTGACGTACGACAGAGTTGAATCACGTGTCAAGACGAAAAGTCTGCAGCGATACATTCCGTCGGTGTAGCTTAGTCGGTTAGAACAACTGACTCCGGAGCTAGGATGCGCGAATGGAGATGACGTGACGTAGCCTACTACAGAGGTGAAGCACGTGTAAAGACGACAACTCTGTAGTGATACATTCCGTCAGTGTAGCTTAGTCAGTTAGAGCAACTCACTCCGATGCAAAGAGTTGTGACGTACTACAGAGGTGAATCACGTGTCAAGACGACAAGTCTGCAGCGATACATTCCGTCGGTGTAGCTTAGTCGGTTAGAACAACTGACTCCGGAGCTAGGATGCGCGAATGGAGATGACGTGACGTACTACAGAGGTGAAGCACGTGTAAAGACGACAACTCTGTAGCGATACATTCCGTCAGTGTAGCTTAGTCAGTTAGAGCAACTCACTCCGGAGCAAGGAGTTGTGACGTACTACAGAGGTGAATCACGTGTCAAGACGACAAGTCTGCAGCGATACATTCCGTCGGTGTAGCTTAGTCGGTTAGAACAACTGACTCCGGAGCTAGGATGCGCGAATGAAGATGACGTGACGTACTACAGAGGTGAAGCACGTGTAAAGACGACAACTCTGTAGCGATACATTCCGTCAGTGTAGCTTAGTCAGTTAGAGCAACTCACTCCGGAGCACGGAGTTGTGACGTACTACAGAGGTGAATCACGTGTCAAGACGAAAAGTCTGCAGCGATACATTCCGTCGGTGTAGCTTAGTCGGTTAGAACAACTGACTCCGGAGCTAGGATGCGCGAATGAAGATGACGTGACGTACTACAGAGGTAAAGCTCGTGTAAAGACGACAAATCTTCAGCGATTCATTCCGTCAGTGAAGCTTAATCAGTTAGAGCAACTCACTCCGGTGCAAGGAGTTGTGACGTACGACAGAGTTGAATCACGTGTCAAGACGAAAAGTCTGCAGCGATACATTCCGTCGGTGTAGCTTAGTCGGTTAGAACAACTGACTCCGGAGCTAGGATGCGCGAATGGAGATGACGTGACGTACTACAGAGGTGAAGCACGTGTAAAGACGACAACTCTGTAGTGATACATTCCGTCAGTGTAGCTTAGTCAGTTAGAGCAACTCACTCCGGAGCAAAGAGTTGTGACGTACTACAGAGGTGAATCACGTGTCAAGACGACAAGTCTGCAGCGATACATTCCGTCGGTGTAGCTTAGTCGGTTAGAACAACTGACTCCGGAGCTAGGATGCGCGAATGGAGATGACGTGACGTACTACAGAGGTGAAGCACGTGTAAAGACGACAACTCTGTAGCGATACATTCCGTCAGTGTAGCTTAGTCAGTTAGAGCAACTCACTCCGGAGCAAAGAGTTGTGACGTACTACAGAGGTGAATCACGTGTCAAGACGACAAGTCTGCAGCGATACATTCCGTCGGTGTAGCTTAGTCGGTTAGAACAACTGACTCCGGAGCTAGGATGCGCGAATGGAAATGACGTGACGTACTACAGAGGTGAAGCACGTGTAAAGACGACAACTCTGTAGTGATACATTCCGTCAGTGTAGCTTAGTCAGTTAGAGCAACTCACTCCGGAGCACGGAGTTGTGACGTACTACAGAGGTGAATCACGTGTCAAGACGACAAGTCTGCAGCGATACATTCCGTCGGTGTAGCTTAGTCGGTTAGAACAACTGACTCCGGAGCTAGGATGCGCGAATGAAGATGACGTGATGTACTACAGAGGTGAAGCACGTGTAAAGACGACAACTCTGTAGTGATACATTCCGTCAGTGTAGCTTAGTCAGTTAGAGCAACTCACTCCGGAGCACGGAGTTGTGACGTACTACAGAGGTGAATCACGTGTCAAGACGAAAAGTCTGCAGCGATACATTCCGTCGGTGTAGCTTAGTCGGTTAGAACAACTGACTCCGGAGCTAGGATGCGCGAATGAAGATGACGTGACGTACTACAGAGGTAAAGCTCGTGTAAAGACGACAAATCTTCAGCGATTCATTCCGTCAGTGAAGCTTAATCAGTTAGAGCAACTCACTCCGGTGCAAGGAGTTGTGACGTACGACAGAGTTGAATCACGTGTCAAGACGAAAAGTCTGCAGCGATACATTCCGTCGGTGTAGCTTAGTCGGTTAGAACAACTGACTCCGGAGCTAGGATGCGCGAATGGAGATGACGTGACGTACTACAGAGGTGAAGCACGTGTAAAGACGACAACTCTGTAGTGATACATTCCGTCAGTGTAGCTTAGTCAGTTAGAGCAACTCACTCCGATGCAAGGAGTTGTGACGTACTACAGAGGTGAATCACGTGTCAAGACGACAAGTCTGCAGCGATACATTCCGTCGGTGTAGCTTAGTCGGTTAGAACAACTGACTCCGGAGCTAGGATGCGCGAATGGAGATGACGTGACGTACTACAGAGGTGAAGCACGTGTAAAGACGACAACTCTGTAGTGATACATTCCGTCAGTGTAGCTTAGTCAGTTAGAGCAACTCACTCCGGAGCAAGGAGTTGTGACGTACTACAGAGGTGAATCACGTGTCAAGACGACAAGTCTGCAGCGATACATTCCGTCGGTGTAGCTTAGTCGGTTAGAACAACTGACTCCGGAGCTAGGATGCGCGAATGAAGATGACGTGATGTACTACAGAGGTGAAGCACGTGTAAAGACGACAACTCTGTAGTGATACATTCCGTCAGTGTAGCTTAGTCAGTTAGAGCAACTCACTCCGGAGCACGGAGTTGTGACGTACTACAGAGGTGAATCACGTGTCAAGACGAAAAGTCTGCAGCGATACATTCCGTCGGTGTAGCTTAGTCGGTTAGAACAACTGACTCCGGAGCTAGGATGCGCGAATGGAGATGACGTGACGTACTACAGAGGTGAAGCACGTGTAAAGACGACAACTCTGTAGTGATACATTCCGTCAGTGTAGCTTAGTCAGTTAGAGCAACTCACTCCGGAGCAAAGAGTTGTGACGTACTACAGAGGTGAATCACGTGTCAAGACGACAAGTCTGCAGCGATACATTCCGTCGGTGTAGCTTAGTCGGTTAGAACAACTGACTCCGGAGCTAGGATGCGCGAATGGAAATGACGTGACGTACTACAGAGGTGAAGCACGTGTAAAGACGACAACTCTGTAGTGATACATTCCGTCAGTGTAGCTTAGTCAGTTAGAGCAACTCACTCCGGAGCACGGCGTTGTGACGTACTACAGAGGTGAATCACGTGTCAAGACGACAAGTCTGCAGCGATACATTCCGTCGGTGTAGCTTAGTCGGTTAGAACAACTGACTCCGGAGCTAGGATGCGCGAATGAAGATGACGTGACGTACTACAGAGGTGAAGCACGTGTAAAGACGACAACTCTGTAGTGATACATTCCGTCAGTGTAGCTTAGTCAGTTAGAGCAACTCACTCCGGAGCACGGCGTTGTGACGTACTACAGAGGTGAATCACGTGTCAAGACGAAAAGTCTGCAGCGATACATTCCGTCGGTGTAGCTTAGTCGGTTAGAACAACTGACTCCGGAGCTAGGATGCGCGAATGGAGATGACGTGACGTACTACAGAGGTAAAGCTCGTGTAAAGACGACAAATCTTCAGCGATTCATTCCGTCAGTGAAGCTTAATCAGTTAGAGCAACTCACTCCGGTGCAAGGAGTTGTGACGTACGACAGAGTTGAATCACGTGTCAAGACGAAAAGTCTGCAGCGATACATTCCGTCGGTGTAGCTTAGTCGGTTAGAACAACTGACTCCGGAGCTAGGATGCGCGAATGGAGATGACGTGACGTACTACAGAGGTGAAGCACGTGTAAAGACGACAAATCTTCAGCGATACATTCCGTCAGTGAAGCTTAGTCAGTTAGAGCAACTCACTCCGGAGCAAGGAGTTGTGACGTACTACAGAGGTGAATCACGTGTCAAGACGAAAAGTCTGCAGCGATACATTCCGTCGGTGTAGCTTAGTCGGTTAGAACAACTGACTCCGGAGCTAGGATGCGCGAATGGAGATGACGTGACGTACTACAGAGGTGAAGCACGTGTAAAGACGACAACTCTGTAGCGATACATTCCGTCAGTGTAGCTTAGTCAGTTAGAGCAACTCACTCCGGAGCAAAGAGTTGTGACGTACTACAGAGGTGAATCACGTGTCAAGACGACAAGTCTGCAGCGATACATTCCGTCGGTGTAGCTTAGTCGGTTAGAACAACTGACTCCGGAGCTAGGATGCGCGAATGGAGATGACGTGACGTACTACAGAGGTGAAGCACGTGTAAAGACGACAACTCTGTAGTGATACATTCCGTCAGTGTAGCTTAGTCAGTTAGAGCAACTCACTCCGGAGCAAGGAGTTGTGACGTACTACAGAGGTGAATCACGTGTCAAGACGACAAGTCTGCAGCGATACATTCCGTCGGTGTAGCTTAGTCGGTTAGAACAACTGACTCCGGAGCTAGGATGCGCGAATGAAGATGACGTGACGTACTACAGAGGTGAAGCACGTGTAAAGACGACAACTCTGTAGTGATACATTCCGTCAGTGTAGCTTAGTCAGTTAGAGCAACTCACTCCGGAGCACGGAGTTGTGACGTACTACAGAGGTGAATCACGTGTCAAGACGAAAAGTCTGCAGCGATACATTCCGTCGGTGTAGCTTAGTCGGTTAGAACAACTGACTCCGGAGCTAGGATGCGCGAATGAAGATGACGTGACGTACTACAGAGGTAAAGCTCGTGTAAAGACGACAAATCTTCAGCGATTCATTCCGTCAGTGAAGCTTAATCAGTTAGAGCAACTCACTCCGGTGCAAGGAGTTGTGACGTACGACAGAGTTGAATCACGTGTCAAGACGAAAAGTCTGCAGCGATACATTCCGTCGGTGTAGCTTAGTCGGTTAGAACAACTGACTCCGGAGCTAGGATGCGCGAATGGAGATGACGTGACGTACTACAGAGGTGAAGCACGTGTAAAGACGACAACTCTGTAGCGATACATTCCGTCAGTGTAGCTTAGTCAGTTAGAGCAACTCACTCCGGTGCAAGGAGTTGTGACGTACTACAGAGGTGAATCACGTGTCAAGACGACAAGTCTGCAGCGATACATTCCGTCGGTGTAGCTTAGTCGGTTAGAACAACTGACTCCGGAGCTAGGATGCGCGAATGGAGATGACGTGACGTACTACAGAGGTGAAGCACGTGTAAAGACGACAACTCTGTAGTGATACATTCCGTCAGTGTAGCTTAGTCAGTTAGAGCAACTCACTCCGGAGCAAAGAGTTGTGACGTACTACAGAGGTGAATCACGTGTCAAGACGACAAGTCTGCAGCGATACATTCCGTCGGTGTAGCTTAGTCGGTTAGAACAACTGACTCCGGAGCTAGGATGCGCGAATGGAGATGACGTGACGTACTACAGAGGTGAAGCACGTGTAAAGACGACAACTCTGTAGTGATACATTCCGTCAGTGTAGCTTAGTCAGTTAGAGCAACTCACTCCGGAGCACGGCGTTGTGACGTACTACAGAGGTGAATCACGTGTCAAGACGACAAGTCTGCAGCGATACATTCCGTCGGTGTAGCTTAGTCGGTTAGAACAACTGACTCCGGAGCTAGGATGCGCGAATGAAGATGACGTGACGTACTACAGAGGTGAAGCACGTGTAAAGACGACAACTCTGTAGTGATACATTCCGTCAGTGTAGCTTAGTCAGTTAGAGCAACTCACTCCGGAGCACGGAGTTGTGACGTACTACAGAGGTGAATCACGTGTCAAGACGAAAAGTCTGCAGCGATACATTCCGTCGGTGTAGCTTAGTCGGTTAGAACAACTGACTCCGGAGCTAGGATGCGCGAATGAAGATGACGTGACGTACTACAGAGGTAAAGCTCGTGTAAAGACGACAAATCTTCAGCGATTCATTCCGTCAGTGAAGCTTAATCAGTTAGAGCAACTCACTCCGGTGCAAGGAGTTGTGACGTACGACAGAGTTGAATCACGTGTCAAGACGAAAAGTCTGCAGCGATACATTCCGTCGGTGTAGCTTAGTCGGTTAGAACAACTGACTCCGGAGCTAGGATGCGCGAATGGAGATGACGTGACGTACTACAGAGGTGAAGCACGTGTAAAGACGACAACTCTGTAGTGATACATTCCGTCAGTGTAGCTTAGTCAGTTAGAGCAACTCACTCCGATGCAAGGAGTTGTGACGTACTACAGAGGTGAATCACGTGTCAAGACGACAAGTCTGCAGCGATACATTCCGTCGGTGTAGCTTAGTCGGTTAGAACAACTGACTCCGGAGCTAGGATGCGCGAATGGAGATGACGTGACGTACTACAGAGGTGAAGCACGTGTAAAGACGACAACTCTGTAGTGATACATTCCGTCAGTGTAGCTTAGTCAGTTAGAGCAACTCACTCCGGAGCAAGGAGTTGTGACGTACTACAGAGGTGAATCACGTGTCAAGACGACAAGTCTGCAGCGATACATTCCGTCGGTGTAGCTTAGTCGGTTAGAACAACTGACTCCGGAGCTAGGATGCGCGAATGAAGATGACGTGATGTACTACAGAGGTGAAGCACGTGTAAAGACGACAACTCTGTAGTGATACATTCCGTCAGTGTAGCTTAGTCAGTTAGAGCAACTCACTCCGGAGCACGGAGTTGTGACGTACTACAGAGGTGAATCACGTGTCAAGACGAAAAGTCTGCAGCGATACATTCCGTCGGTGTAGCTTAGTCGGTTAGAACAACTGACTCCGGAGCTAGGATGCGCGAATGGAGATGACGTGACGTACTACAGAGGTGAAGCACGTGTAAAGACGACAACTCTGTAGTGATACATTCCGTCAGTGTAGCTTAGTCAGTTAGAGCAACTCACTCCGGAGCAAAGAGTTGTGACGTACTACAGAGGTGAATCACGTGTCAAGACGACAAGTCTGCAGCGATACATTCCGTCGGTGTAGCTTAGTCGGTTAGAACAACTGACTCCGGAGCTAGGATGCGCGAATGGAAATGACGTGACGTACTACAGAGGTGAAGCACGTGTAAAGACGACAACTCTGTAGTGATACATTCCGTCAGTGTAGCTTAGTCAGTTAGAGCAACTCACTCCGGAGCACGGCGTTGTGACGTACTACAGAGGTGAATCACGTGTCAAGACGACAAGTCTGCAGCGATACATTCCGTCGGTGTAGCTTAGTCGGTTAGAACAACTGACTCCGGAGCTAGGATGCGCGAATGAAGATGACGTGATGTACTACAGAGGTGAAGCACGTGTAAAGACGACAACTCTGTAGTGATACATTCCGTCAGTGTAGCTTAGTCAGTTAGAGCAACTCACTCCGGAGCACGGCGTTGTGACGTACTACAGAGGTGAATCACGTGTCAAGACGAAAAGTCTGCAGCGATACATTCCGTCGGTGTAGCTTAGTCGGTTAGAACAACTGACTCCGGAGCTAGGATGCGCGAATGGAGATGACGTGACGTACTACAGAGGTAAAGCTCGTGTAAAGACGACAAATCTTCAGCGATTCATTCCGTCAGTGAAGCTTAATCAGTTAGAGCAACTCACTCCGGTGCAAGGAGTTGTGACGTACGACAGAGTTGAATCACGTGTCAAGACGAAAAGTCTGCAGCGATACATTCCGTCGGTGTAGCTTAGTCGGTTAGAACAACTGACTCCGGAGCTAGGATGCGCGAATGGAGATGACGTGACGTACTACAGAGGTGAAGCACGTGTAAAGACGACAACTCTGTAGTGATACATTCCGTCAGTGTAGCTTAGTCAGTTAGAGCAACTCACTCCGGAGCAAAGAGTTGTGACGTACTACAGAGGTGAATCACGTGTCAAGACGACAAGTCTGCAGCGATACATTCCGTCGGTGTAGCTTAGTCGGTTAGAACAACTGACTCCGGAGCTAGGATGCGCGAATGGAGATGACGTGACGTACTACAGAGGTGAAGCACGTGTAAAGACGACAACTCTGTAGTCATACATTCCGTCAGTGTAGCTTAGTCAGTTAGAGCAACTCACTCCGGAGCAAAGAGTTGTGACGTACTACAGAGGTGAATCACGTGTCAAGACGACAAGTCTGCAGCGATACATTCCGTCGGTGTAGCTTAGTCGGTTAGAACAACTGACTCCGGAGCTAGGATGCGCGAATGGAGATGACGTGACGTACTACAGAGGTGAAGCACGTGTAAAGACGACAACTCTGTAGTGATACATTCCGTCAGTGTAGCTTAGTCAGTTAGAGCAACTCACTCCGGAGCACGGAGTTGTGACGTACTACAGAGGTGAATCACGTGTCAAGACGAAAAGTCTGCAGCGATACATTCCGTCGGTGTAGCTTAGTCGGTTAGAACAACTGACTCCGGAGCTATCATGCGCGAATGGAGATGACGTGACGTACTACAGAGGTGAAGCACGTGTAAAGACGACAACTCTGTAGTGATACATTCCGTCAGTGTAGCTTAGTCAGTTAGAGCAACTCACTCCGGAGCAAAGAGTTGTGACGTACTACAGAGGTGAATCACGTGTCAAGACGACAAGTCTGCAGCGATACATTCCGTCGGTGTAGCTTAGTCGGTTAGAACAACTGACTCCGGAGCTAGGATGCGCGAATGGAAATGACGTGACGTACTACAGAGGTAAAGCTCGTGTAAAGACGACAAATCTTTAACGATTCATTCCGTCAGTGAAGCTTAATCAGTTAGAGCAACTCACTCCGGTGCAAGGAGTTGTGACGTACGACAGAGTTGAATCACGTGTCAAGACGAAAAGTCTGCAGCGATACATTCCGTCGGTGTAGCTTAGTCGGTTAGAACAACTGACTCCGGAGCTAGGATGCGCGAATGGAGATGACGTGACGTAGCCTACTACAGAGGTGAAGCACGTGTAAAGACGACAGATCTTCAGCGATTCATTCCGTCAGTGAAGCTTAATCAGTTAGAGCAACTCACTCCGGTGCAAGGAGTTGTGACGTACGACAGAGGTGAATCACGTGTCAAGACGACAAGTCTGCAGCGATACATTCCGTCGGTGTAGCTTAGTCGGTTAGAACAACTGACTCCGGAGCTAGGATGCGCGAATGAAGATGACGTGATGTACTACAGAGGTGAAGCACGTGTAAAGACGACAACTCTGTAGTGATACATTCCGTCAGTGTAGCTTAGTCAGTTAGAGCAACTCACTCCGGAGCACGGCGTTGTGACGTACTACAGAGGTGAATCACGTGTCAAGACGACAAGTCTGCAGCGATACATTCCGTCGGTGTAGCTTAGTCGGTTAGAACAACTGACTCCGGAGCTAGGATGCGCGAATGGAGATGACGTGATGTACTACAGAGGTGAAGCACGTGTAAAGACGACAACTCTGTAGTGATACATTCCGTCAGTGTAGCTTAGTCAGTTAGAGCAACTCACTCCGGAGCACGGAGTTGTGACGTACTACAGAGGTGAATCACGTGTCAAGACGAAAAGTCTGCAGCGATACATTCCGTCGGTGTAGCTTAGTCGGTTAGAACAACTGACTCCGGAGCTAGGATGCGCGAATGGAGATGACGTGACGTACTACAGAGGTGAAGCACGTGTAAAGACGACAACTCTGTAGTGATACATTCCGTCAGTGTAGCTTAGTCAGTTAGAGCAACTCACTCCGGAGCACGGCGTTGTGACGTACTACAGAGGTGAATCACGTGTCAAGACGACAAGTCTGCAGCGATACATTCCGTCGGTGTAGCTTAGTCGGTTAGAACAACTGACTCCGGAGCTAGGATGCGCGAATTAAGATGACGTGATGTACTACAGAGGTGAAGCACGTGTAAAGACGACAACTCTGTAGTGATACATTCCGTCAGTGTAGCTTAGTCAGTTAGAGCAACTCACTCCGGAGCACGGCGTTGTGACGTACTACAGAGGTGAATCACGTGTCAAGACGACAAGTCTGCAGCGATACATTCCGTCGGTGTAGCTTAGTCGGTTAGAACAACTGACTCCGGAGCTAGGATGCGCGAATGAAGATGACGTGACGTACTACAGAGGTAAAGCTCGTGTAAAGACGACAAATCTTCAGCGATTCATTCCGTCAGTGAAGCTTAATCAGTTAGAGCAACTCACTCCGGAGCAAAGAGTTGTGACGTACTACAGAGGTGAATCACGTGTCAAGACGACAAGTCTGCAGCGATACATTCCGTCGGTGTAGCTTAGTCGGTTAGAACAACTGACTCCGGAGCTAGGATGCGCGAATGAAGATGACGTGACGTACTACAGAGGTGAAGCACGTGTAAAGACGACAACTCTGTAGTGATACATTCCGTCAGTGTAGCTTAGTCAGTTAGAGCAACTCACTCCGGAGCACGGCGTTGTGACGTACTACAGAGGTGAATCACGTGTCAAGACGACAAGTCTGCAGCGATACATTCCGTCGGTGTAGCTTAGTCGGTTAGAACAACTGACTCCGGAGCTAGGATGCGCGAATGAAGATGACGTGACGTACTACAGAGGTAAAGCTCGTGTAAAGACGACAAATCTTCAGCGATTCATTCCGTCAGTGAAGCTTAATCAGTTAGAGCAACTCACTCCGGTGCAAGGAGTTGTGACGTACGACAGAGTTGAATCACGTGTCAAGACGAAAAGTCTGCAGCGATACATTCCGTCGGTGTAGCTTAGTCGGTTAGAACAACTGACTCCGGAGCTAGGATGCGCGAATGGAGATGACGTGACGTACTACAGAGGTGAAGCACGTGTAAAGACGACAACTCTGTAGTGATACATTCCGTCAGTGTAGCTTAGTCAGTTAGAGCAACTCACTCCGGAGCAAAGAGTTGTGACGTACTACAGAGGTGAATCACGTGTCAAGACGACAAGTCTGCAGCGATACATTCCGTCGGTGTAGCTTAGTCGGTTAGAACAACTGACTCCGGAGCTAGGATGCGCGAATGGAGATGACGTGACGTACTACAGAGGTGAAGCACGTGTAAAGACGACAACTCTGTAGTGATACATTCCGTCAGTGTAGCTTAGTCAGTTAGAGCAACTCACTCCGGAGCAAAGAGTTGTGACGTACTACAGAGGTGAATCACGTGTCAAGACGACAAGTCTGCAGCGATACATTCCGTCGGTGTAGCTTAGTCGGTTAGAACAACTGACTCCGGAGCTAGGATGCGCGAATGGAAATGACGTGACGTACTACAGAGGTGAAGCACGTGTAAAGACGACAACTCTGTAGTGATACATTCCGTCAGTGTAGCTTAGTCAGTTAGAGCAACTCACTCCGGAGCACGGAGTTGTGACGTACTACAGAGGTGAATCACGTGTCAAGACGAAAAGTCTGCAGCGATACATTCCGTCGGTGTAGCTTAGTCGGTTAGAACAACTGACTCCGGAGCTATCATGCGCGAATGGAGATGACGTGACGTACTACAGAGGTGAAGCACGTGTAAAGACGACAACTCTGTAGTGATACATTCCGTCAGTGTAGCTTAGTCAGTTAGAGCAACTCACTCCGGAGCAAAGAGTTGTGACGTACTACAGAGGTGAATCACGTGTCAAGACGACAAGTCTGCAGCGATACATTCCGTCGGTGTAGCTTAGTCGGTTAGAACAACTGACTCCGGAGCTAGGATGCGCGAATGGAAATGACGTGACGTACTACAGAGGTAAAGCTCGTGTAAAGACGACAAATCTTCAACGATTCATTCCGTCAGTGAAGCTTAATCAGTTAGAGCAACTCACTCCGGTGCAAGGAGTTGTGACGTACGACAGAGTTGAATCACGTGTCAAGACGAAAAGTCTGCAGCGATACATTCCGTCGGTGTAGCTTAGTCGGTTAGAACAACTGACTCCGGAGCTAGGATGCGCGAATGGAGATGACGTGACGTAGCCTACTACAGAGGTGAAGCACGTGTAAAGACGACAGATCTTCAGCGATTCATTCCGTCAGTGAAGCTTAATCAGTTAGAGCAACTCACTCCGGTGCAAGGAGTTGTGACGTACGACAGAGTTGAATCACGTGTCAAGACGAAAAGTCTGCAGCGATACATTCCGTCGGTGTAGCTTAGTCGGTTAGAACAACTGACTCCGGAGCTAGGATGCGCGAATGGAGATGACGTGACGTAGCCTACTACAGAGGTGAAGCACGTGTAAAGACGACAGATCTTCAGCGATTCATTCCGTCAGTGAAGCTTAATCAGTTAGAGCAACTCACTCCGGTGCAAGGAGTTGTGACGTACGACAGAGTTGAATCACGTGTCAAGACGAAAAGTCTGCAGCGATACATTCCGTCGGTGTAGCTTAGTCGGTTAGAACAACTGACTCCGGAGCTAGGATGCGCGAATGGAGATGACGTGACGTAGCCTACTACAGAGGTGAAGCACGTGTAAAGACGACAGATCTTCAGCGATTCATTCCGTCAGTGAAGCTTAATCAGTTAGAGCAACTCACTCCGGTGCAAGGAGTTGTGACGTACGACAGAGTTGAATCACGTGTCAAGACGAAAAGTCTGCAGCGATACATTCCGTCGGTGTAGCTTAGTCGGTTAGAACAACTGACTCCGGAGCTAGGATGCGCGAATGGAGATGACGTGACGTACTACAGAGGTGAAGCACGTGTAAAGACGACAACTCTGTAGTGATACATTCCGTCAGTGTAGCTTAGTCAGTTAGAGCAACTCACTCCGATGCAAGGAGTTGTGACGTACTACAGAGGTGAATCACGTGTCAAGACGACAAGTCTGCAGCGATACATTCCGTCGGTGTAGCTTAGTCGGTTAGAACAACTGACTCCGGAGCTAGGATGCGCGAATGGAAATGACGTGACGTACTACAGAGGTGAAGCACGTGTAAAGACGACAACTCTGTAGTGATACATTCCGTCAGTGTAGCTTAGTCAGTTAGAGCAACTCACTCCGGAGCAAGGAGTTGTGACGTACTACAGAGGTGAATCACGTGTCAAGACGACAAGTCTGCAGCGATACATTCCGTCGGTGTAGCTTAGTCGGTTAGAACAACTGACTCCGGAGCTAGGATGCGCGAATGAAGATGACGTGATGTACTACAGAGGTGAAGCACGTGTAAAGACGACAACTCTGTAGTGATACATTCCGTCAGTGTAGCTTAGTCAGTTAGAGCAACTCACTCCGGAGCACGGAGTTGTGACGTACTACAGAGGTGAATCACGTGTCAAGACGAAAAGTCTGCAGCGATACATTCCGTCGGTGTAGCTTAGTCGGTTAGAACAACTGACTCCGGAGCTAGGATGCGCGAATGGAGATGACGTGACGTACTACAGAGGTGAAGCACGTGTAAAGACGACAACTCTGTAGTGATACATTCCGTCAGTGTAGCTTAGTCAGTTAGAGCAACTCACTCCGGAGCAAAGAGTTGTGACGTACTACAGAGGTGAATCACGTGTCAAGACGACAAGTCTGCAGCGATACATTCCGTCGGTGTAGCTTAGTCGGTTAGAACAACTGACTCCGGAGCTAGGATGCGCGAATGGAAATGACGTGACGTACTACAGAGGTGAAGCACGTGTAAAGACGACAACTCTGTAGTGATACATTCCGTCAGTGTAGCTTAGTCAGTTAGAGCAACTCACTCCGGAGCACGGCGTTGTGACGTACTACAGAGGTGAATCACGTGTCAAGACGACAAGTCTGCAGCGATACATTCCGTCGGTGTAGCTTAGTCGGTTAGAACAACTGACTCCGGAGCTAGGATGCGCGATTGAAGATGACGTGATGTACTACAGAGGTGAAGCACGTGTAAAGACGACAACTCTGTAGTGATACATTCCGTCAGTGTAGCTTAGTCAGTTAGAGCAACTCACTCCGGAGCACGGCGTTGTGACGTACTACAGAGGTGAATCACGTGTCAAGACGAAAAGTCTGCAGCGATACATTCCGTCGGTGTAGCTTAGTCGGTTAGAACAACTGACTCCGGAGCTAGGATGCGCGAATGAAGATGACGTGACGTACTACAGAGGTAAAGCTCGTGTAAAGACGACAAATCTTCAGCGATTCATTCCGTCAGTGAAGCTTAATCAGTTAGAGCAACTCACTCCGGTGCAAGGAGTTGTGACGTACGACAGAGTTGAATCACGTGTCAAGACGAAAAGTCTGCAGCGATACATTCCGTCGGTGTAGCTTAGTCGGTTAGAACAACTGACTCCGGAGCTAGGATGCGCGAATGGAGATGACGTGACGTACTACAGAGGTGAAGCACGTGTAAAGACGACAACTCTGTAGTGATACATTCCGTCAGTGTAGCTTAGTCAGTTAGAGCAACTCACTCCGGAGCAAAGAGTTGTGACGTACTACAGAGGTGAATCACGTGTCAAGACGACAAGTCTGCAGCGATACATTCCGTCGGTGTAGCTTAGTCGGTTAGAACAACTGACTCCGGAGCTAGGATGCGCGAATGGAGATGACGTGACGTACTACAGAGGTGAAGCACGTGTAAAGACGAAAACTCTGTAGTCATACATTCCGTCAGTGTAGCTTAGTCAGTTAGAGCAACTCACTCCGGAGCAAAGAGTTGTGACGTACTACAGAGGTGAATCACGTGTCAAGACGACAAGTCTGCAGCGATACATTCCGTCGGTGTAGCTTAGTCGGTTAGAACAACTGACTCCGGAGCTAGGATGCGCGAATGGAAATGACGTGACGTACTACAGAGGTGAAGCACGTGTAAAGATAACAACTCTGTAGTGATACATTCCGTCAGTGTAGCTTAGTCAGTTAGAGCAACTCACTCCGGAGCACGGAGTTGTGACGTACTACAGAGGTGAATCACGTGTCAAGACGAAAAGTCTGCAGCGATACATTCCGTCGGTGTAGCTTAGTCGGTTAGAACAACTGACTCCGGAGCTATCATGCGCGAATGGAGATGACGTGACGTACTACAGAGGTGAAGCACGTGTAAAGACGACAACTCTGTAGTGATACATTCCGTCAGTGTAGCTTAGTCAGTTAGAGCAACTCACTCCGGAGCAAAGAGTTGTGACGTACTACAGAGGTGAATCACGTGTCAAGACGACAAGTCTGCAGCGATACATTCCGTCGGTGTAGCTTAGTCGGTTAGAACAACTGACTCCGGAGCTAGGATGCGCGAATGGAAATGACGTGACGTACTACAGAGGTAAAGCTCGTGTAAAGACGACAAATCTTTAACGATTCATTCCGTCAGTGAAGCTTAATCAGTTAGAGCAACTCACTCCGGTGCAAGGAGTTGTGACGTACGACAGAGTTGAATCACGTGTCAAGACGAAAAGTCTGCAGCGATACATTCCGTCGGTGTAGCTTAGTCGGTTAGAACAACTGACTCCGGAGCTAGGATGCGCGAATGGAGATGACGTGACGTAGCCTACTACAGAGGTGAAGCACGTGTAAAGACGACAGATCTTCAGCGATTCATTCCGTCAGTGAAGCTTAATCAGTTAGAGCAACTCACTCCGGTGCAAGGAGTTGTGACGTACGACAGAGGTGAATCACGTGTCAAGACGACAAGTCTGCAGCGATACATTCCGTCGGTGTAGCTTAGTCGGTTAGAACAACTGACTCCGGAGCTAGGATGCGCGAATGAAGATGACGTGATGTACTACAGAGGTGAAGCACGTGTAAAGACGACAACTCTGTAGTGATACATTCCGTCAGTGTAGCTTAGTCAGTTAGAACAACTCACTCCGGAGCACGGCGTTGTGACGTACTACAGAGGTGAATCACGTGTCAAGACGACAAGTCTGCAGCGATACATTCTGTCGGTGTAGCTTAGTCGGTTAGAACAACTGACTCCGGAGCTAGGATGCGCGAATGGAGATGACGTGATGTACTACAGAGGTGAAGCACGTGTAAAGACGACAACTCTGTAGTGATACATTCCGTCAGTGTAGCTTAGTCAGTTAGAGCAACTCACTCCGGAGCACGGAGTTGTGACGTACTACAGAGGTGAATCACGTGTCAAGACGAAAAGTCTGCAGCGATACATTCCGTCGGTGTAGCTTAGTCGGTTAGAACAACTGACTCCGGAGCTAGGATGCGCGAATGGAGATGACGTGACGTACTACAGAGGTGAAGCACGTGTAAAGACGACAACTCTGTAGTGATACATTCCGTCAGTGTAGCTTAGTCAGTTAGAGCAACTCACTCCGGAGCACGGCGTTGTGACGTACTACAGAGGTGAATCACGTGTCAAGACGACAAGTCTGCAGCGATACATTCCGTCGGTGTAGCTTAGTCGGTTAGAACAACTGACTCCGGAGCTAGGATGCGCGAATTAAGATGACGTGATGTACTACAGAGGTGAAGCACGTGTAAAGACGACAACTCTGTAGTGATACATTCCGTCAGTGTAGCTTAGTCAGTTAGAGCAACTCACTCCGGAGCACGGCGTTGTGACGTACTACAGAGGTGAATCACGTGTCAAGACGACAAGTCTGCAGCGATACATTCCGTCGGTGTAGCTTAGTCGGTTAGAACAACTGACTCCGGAGCTAGGATGCGCGAATGAAGATGACGTGACGTACTACAGAGGTAAAGCTCGTGTAAAGACGACAAATCTTCAGCGATTCATTCCGTCAGTGAAGCTTAATCAGTTAGAGCAACTCACTCCGGAGCAAAGAGTTGTGACGTACTACAGAGGTGAATCACGTGTAGAGACGACAAGTCTGCAGCGATACATTCCGTCGGTGTAGCTTAGTCGGTTAGAACAACTGACTCCGGAGCTAGGATGCGCGAATGAAGATGACGTGATGTACTACAGAGGTGAAGCACGTGTAAAGACGACAACTCTGTAGTGATACATTCCGTCAGTGTAGCTTAGTCAGTTAGAGCAACTCACTCCGGAGCACGGCGTTGTGACGTACTACAGAGGTGAATCACGTGTCAAGACGACAAGTCTGCAGCGATACATTCCGTCGGTGTAGCTTAGTCGGTTAGAACAACTGACTCCGGAGCTAGGATGCGCGAATGAAGATGACGTGACGTACTACAGAGGTAAAGCTTGTGTAAAGACGACAAATCTTCAGCGATTTATTCCGTCAGTGAAGCTTAATCAGTTAGAGCAACTCACTCCGGTGCAAGGAGTTGTGACGTACGACAGAGTTGAATCACGTGTCAAGACGAAAAGTCTGCAGCGATACATTCCGTCGGTGTAGCTTAGTCGGTTAGAACAACTGACTCCGGAGCTAGGATGCGCGAATGGAGATGACGTGACGTACTACAGAGGTGAAGCACGTGTAAAGACGACAACTCTGTAGTGATACATTCCGTCAGTGTAGCTTAGTCAGTTAGAGCAACTCACTCCGGAGCAAAGAGTTGTGACGTACTACAGAGGTGAATCACGTGTCAAGACGACAAGTCTGCAGCGATACATTCCGTCGGTGTAGCTTAGTCGGTTAGAACAACTGACTCCGGAGCTAGGATGCGCGAATGGAGATGACGTGACGTACTACAGAGGTGAAGCACGTGTAAAGACGACAACTCTGTAGTGATACATTCCGTCAGTGTAGCTTAGTCAGTTAGAGCAACTCACTCCGGAGCAAAGAGTTGTGACGTACTACAGAGGTGAATCACGTGTCAAGACGACAAGTCTGCAGCGATACATTCCGTCGGTGTAGCTTAGTCGGTTAGAACAACTGACTCCGGAGCTAGGATGCGCGAATGGAAATGACGTGACGTACTACAGAGGTGAAGCACGTGTAAAGACGACAACTCTGTAGTGATACATGCCGTCAGTGTAGCTTAGTCAGTTAGAGCAACTCACTCCGGAGCACGGAGTTGTGACGTACTACAGAGGTGAATCACGTGTCAAGACGAAAAGTCTGCAGCGATACATTCCGTCGGTGTAGCTTAGTCGGTTAGAACAACTGACTCCGGAGCTATCATGCGCGAATGGAGATGACGTGACGTACTACAGAGGTGAAGCACGTGTAAAGACGACAACTCTGTAGTGATACATTCCGTCAGTGTAGCTTAGTCAGTTAGAGCAACTCACTCCGGAGCAAAGAGTTGTGACGTACTACAGAGGTGAATCACGTGTCAAGACGACAAGTCTGCAGCGATACATTCCGTCGGTGTAGCTTAGTCGGTTAGAACAACTGACTCCGGAGCTAGGATGCGCGAATGGAAATGACGTGACGTACTACAGAGGTAAAGCTCGTGTAAAGACGACAAATCTTCAACGATTCATTCCGTCAGTGAAGCTTAATCAGTTAGAGCAACTCACTCCGGTGCAAGGAGTTGTGACGTACGACAGAGTTGAATCACGTGTCAAGACGAAAAGTCTGCAGCGATACATTCCGTCGGTGTAGCTTAGTCGGTTAGAACAACTGACTCCGGAGCTAGGATGCGCGAATGGAGATGACGTGACGTAGCCTACTACAGAGGTGAAGCACGTGTAAAGACGACAGATCTTCAGCGATTCATTCCGTCAGTGAAGCTTAATCAGTTAGAGCAACTCACTCCGGTGCAAGGAGTTGTGACGTACGACAGAGTTGAATCACGTGTCAAGACGAAAAGTCTGCAGCGATACATTCCGTCGGTGTAGCTTAGTCGGTTAGAACAACTGACTCCGGAGCTAGGATGCGCGAATGGAGATGACGTGACGTAGCCTACTACAGAGGTGAAGCACGTGTAAAGACGACAGATCTTCAGCGATTCATTCCGTCAGTGAAGCTTAATCAGTTAGAGCAACTCACTCCGGTGCAAGGAGTTGTGACGTACGACAGAGTTGAATCACGTGTCAAGACGAAAAGTCTGCAGCGATACATTCCGTCGGTGTAGCTTAGTCGGTTAGAACAACTGACTCCGGAGCTAGGATGCGCGAATGGAGATGACGTGACGTAGCCTACTACAGAGGTGAAGCACGTGTAAAGACGACAGATCTTCAGCGATTCATTCCGTCAGTGAAGCTTAATCAGTTAGAGCAACTCACTCCGGTGCAAGGAGTTGTGACGTACGACAGAGTTGAATCACGTGTCAAGACGAAAAGTCTGCAGCGATACATTCCGTCGGTGTAGCTTAGTCGGTTAGAACAACTGACTCCGGAGCTAGGATGCGCGAATGGAGATGACGTGACGTAGCCTACTACAGAGGTGAAGCACGTGTAAAGACGACAGATCTTCAGCGATTCATTCCGTCAGTGAAGCTTAATCAGTTAGAGCAACTCACTCCGGTGCAAGGAGTTGTGACGTACGACAGAGTTGAATCACGTGTCAAGACGAAAAGTCTGCAGCGATACATTCCGTCGGTGTAGCTTAGTCGGTTAGAACAACTGACTCCGGAGCTAGGATGCGCGAATGGAGATGACGTGACGTACTACAGAGGTAAAGCTCGTGTAAAGACGACAAATCTTCAGCGATTCATTCCGTCAGTGAAGCTTAATCAGTTAGAGCAACCCACTCCGGTGCAAGGAGTTGTGACGTACGACAGAGTTGAATCACGTGTCAAGACGAAAAGTCTGCAGCGATACATTCCGTCGGTGTAGCTTAGTCGGTTAGAACAACTGACTCCGGAGCTAGGATGCGCGAATGGAGATGACGTGACGTACTACAGAGGTGAAGCACGTGTAAAGACGACAACTCTGTAGTGATACATTCCGTCAGTGTAGCTTAGTCAGTTAGAGCAACTCACTCCGGAGCAAAGAGTTGTGACGTACTACAGAGGTGAATCACGTGTCAAGACGACAAGTCTGCAGCGATACATTCCGTCGGTGTAGCTTTGTCGGTTAGAACAACTGACTCCGGAGCTAGGATGCGCGAATGGAGATGACGTGACGTACTACAGAGGTGAAGCACGTGTAAAGACGACAACTCTGTAGTGATACATTCCGTCAGTGTAGCTTAGTCAGTTAGAGCAACTCACTCCGGAGCAAAGAGTTGTGACGTACTACAGAGGTGAATCACGTGTCAAGACGACAAGTCTGCAGCGATACATTCCGTCGGTGTAGCTTAGTCGGTTAGAACAACTGACTCCGGAGCTAGGATGCGCGAATGGAAATGACGTGACGTACTACAGAGGTGAAGCACGTGTAAAGACGACAACTCTGTAGTGATACATTCCGTCAGTGTAGCTTAGTCAGTTAGAGCAACTCACTCCGGAGCACGGAGTTGTGACGTACTACAGAGGTGAATCACGTGTCAAGACGAAAAGTCTGCAGCGATACATTCCGTCGGTGTAGCTTAGTCGGTTAGAACAACTGACTCCGGAGCTATCACGCGCGAATGGAGATGACGTGACGTACTACAGAGGTGAAGCACGTGTAAAGACGACAACTCTGTTGTGATACATTCCGTCAGTGTAGCTTAGTCAGTTAGAGCAACTCACTCCGGAGCAAAGAGTTGTGACGTACTACAGAGGTGAATCACGTGTCAAGACGACAAGTCTGCAGCGATACATTCCGTCGGTGTAGCTTAGTCGGTTAGAACAACTGACTCCGGAGCTAGGATGCGCGAATGGAGATGACGTGACGTACTACAGAGGTAAAGCTCGTGTAAAGACGACAAATCTTCAGCGATTCATTCCGTCAGTGAAGCTTAATCAGTTAGAGCAACCCACTCCGGTGCAAGGAGTTGTGACGTACGACAGAGTTGAATCACGTGTCAAGACGAAAAGTCTGCAGCGATACATTCCGTCGGTGTAGCTTAGTCGGTTAGAACAACTGACTCCGGAGCTAGGATGCGCGAATGGAGATGACGTGACGTACTACAGAGGTGAAGCACGTGTAAAGACGGCAACTCTGTAGTGATACATTTCGTCAGTGTAGCTTAGTCAGTTAGAGCAACTCACTCCGGAGCAAAGAGTTGTGACGTACTACAGAGGTGAATCACGTGTCAAGACGACAAGTCTGCAGCGATACATTCCGTCGGTGTAGCTTAGTCGGTTAGAACAACTGACTCCGGAGCTAGGATGCGCGAATGGAGATGACGTGACGTACTACAGAGGTGAAGCACGTGTAAAGACGACAACTCTGTAGTGATACATTCCGTCAGTGTAGCTTAGTTAGTTAGAGCAACTCACTCCGGAGCAAAGAGTTGTGACGTACTACAGAGGTGAATCACGTGTCAAGACGACAAGTCTGCAGCGATACATTCCGTCGGTGTAGCTTAGTCGGTTAGAACAACTGACTCCGGAGCTAGGATGCGCGAATGGAGATGACGTGACGTACTACAGAGGTAAAGCTCGTGTAAAGACGACAAATCTTCAACGATTCATTCCGTCAGTGAAGCTTAATATGTTAGAGCAACTCACTCCGGTGCAAGGAGTTGTGACGTACGACAGAGTTGAATCACGTGTCAAGACGAAAAGTCTGCAGCGATACATTCCGTCGGTGTAGCTTAGTCGGTTAGAACAACTGACTCCGGAGCTAGGATGCGCGAATGGAGATGACGTGACGTAGCCTACTACAGAGGTGAAGCACGTGTAAAGACGACAGATCTTCAGCGATTCATTCCGTCAGTGAAGCTTAATCAGTTAGAGCAACTCACTCCGGTGCAAGGAGTTGTGACGTACGACAGAGTTGAATCACGTGTCAAGACGAAAAGTCTGCAGCGATACATTCCGTCGGTGTAGCTTAGTCGGTTAGAACAACTGACTCCGGAGCTAGGATGCGCGAATGGAGATGACGTGACGTAGCCTACTACAGAGGTGAAGCACGTGTAAAGACGACAGATCTTCAGCGATTCATTCCGTCAGTGAAGCTTAATCAGTTAGAGCAACTCACTCCGGTGCAAGGAGTTGTGACGTACGACAGAGTTGAATCACGTGTCAAGACGAAAAGTCTGCAGCGATACATTCCGTCGGTGTAGCTTAGTCGGTTAGAACAACTGACTCCGGAGCTAGGATGCGCGAATGGAGATGACGTGACGTAGCCTACTACAGAGGTGAAGCACGTGTAAAGACGACAGATCTTCAGCGATTCATTCCGTCAGTGAAGCTTAATCAGTTAGAGCAACTCACTCCGGTGCAAGGAGTTGTGACGTACGACAGAGTTGAATCACGTGTCAAGACGAAAAGTCTGCAGCGATACATTCCGTCGGTGTAGCTTAGTCGGTTAGAACAACTGACTCCGGACTCTAGGGTGCGCGAATGGAGATGACGTGACGTAGCGTACTACAGAGGTGAAGCACGTGTAAAGACGACAAATCTTCAGCGATTCATTCCGTCAGTGAAGCTTAATCAGTTAGAGCAACTCACTCCGGTGCAAGGAGTTGTGACGTACGACAGAGTTGAATCACGTGTCAAGACGAAAAGTCTGCAGCGATACATTCCGTCGGTGTAGCTTAGTCGGTTAGAACAACTGACTCCGGAGCTAGGATGCGCGAATGGAGATGACGTGACGTACTACAGAGGTGAAGCACGTGTAAAGACGACAACTCTGTAGTGATACATTCCGTCAGTGTAGCTTAGTCAGTTAGAGCAACTCACTCCGGAGCAAAGAGTTGTGACGTACTACAGAGGTGAATCACGTGTCAAGACGACAAGTCTGCAGCGATACATTCCGTCGGTGTAGCTTAGTCGGTTAGAACAACTGACTCCGGAGCTAGGATGCGCGAATGGAAATGACGTGACGTACTACAGAGGTGTAGCACGTGTAAAGACGACAACTCTGTAGTGATACATTCCGTCAGTGTAGCTTAGTCAGTTAGAGCAACTCACTCCGGAGCAAGGAGTTGTGACGTACTACAGAGGTGAATCACGTGTCAAGACGACAAGTCTGCAGCGATACATTCCGTCGGTGTAGCTTAGTCGGTTAGAACAACTGACTCCGGAGCTAGGATGCTAGGATGCGCGAATGAAGATGACGTGATGTACTACAGAGGTGAAGCACGTGTAAAGACGACAACTCTGTAGTGATACATTCCGTCAGTGTAGCTTAGTCAGTTAGAGCAACTCACTCCGGAGCACGGCGTTGTGACGTACTACAGAGGTGAATCACGTGTCAAGACGACAAGTCTGCAGCGATACATTCTGTCGGTGTAGCTTAGTCGGTTAGAACAACTGACTCCGGAGCTAGGATGCGCGAATGGAGATGACGTGATGTACTACAGAGGTGAAGCACGTGTAAAGACGACAACTCTGTAGTGATACATTCCGTCAGTGTAGCTTAGTCAGTTAGAGCAACTCACTCCGGAGCACGGAGTTGTGACGTACTACAGAGGTGAATCACGTGTCAAGACGAAAAGTCTGCAGCGATACATTCCGTCGGTGTAGCTTAGTCGGTTAGAACAACTGACTCCGGAGCTAGGATGCGCGAATGGAGATGACGTGACGTACTACAGAGGTGAAGCACGTGTAAAGACGACAACTCTGTAGTGATACATTCCGTCAGTGTAGCTTAGTCAGTTAGAGCAACTCACTCCGGAGCAAAGAGTTGTGACGTACTACAGAGGTGAATCACGTGTCAAGACGACAAGTCTGCAGCGATACATTCCGTCGGTGTAGCTTAGTCGGTTAGAACAACTGACTCCGGAGCTAGGATGCGCGAATGGAAATGACGTGACGTACTACAGAGGTAAAGCTCGTGTAAAGACGACAAATCTTCAACGATTCATTCCGTCAGTGAAGCTTAATCAGTTAGAGCAACTCACTCCGGTGCAAGGAGTTGTGACGTACGACAGAGTTGAATCACGTGTCAAGACGAAAAGTCTGCAGCGATACATTCCGTCGGTGTAGCTTAGTCGGTTAGAACAACTGACTCCGGAGCTAGGATGCGCGAATGGAGATGACGTGACGTACTACAGAGGTAAAGCTCGTGTAAAGACTACAAATCTTCAGCGATTCATTCCGTCAGTGAAGCTTAATCAGTTAGAGCAACTCACTCCGGTGCAAGGAGTTGTGACGTACGACAGAGTTGAATCACGTGTCAAGACGAAAAGTCTGCAGCGATACATTCCGTCGGTGTAGCTTAGTCCGTTAGAACAACTGACTCCGGAGCTAGGATGCGCGAATGGAGATGACGTGACGTACTACAGAGGTAAAGCTCGTGTAAAGACGACAAATCTTCAGCGATTCATTCCGTCAGTGAAGCTTAATCAGTTAGAACAACTCACTCCGGTGCAAGGAGTTGTGACGTACGACAGAGTTGAATCACGTGTCAAGACGAAAAGTCTGCAGCGATACATTCCGTCGGTGTAGCTTAGTCGGTTAGAACAACTGACTCCGGAGCTAGGTTGCGCAAATGGAGATGACGTGACGTACTACAGAGGTGAAGCACGTGTAAAGACGACAACTCTGTAGTGATACATTCCGTCAGTGTAGCTTAGTCAGTTAGAGCAACTCACTCCGGAGCAAAGAGTTGTGACGAACTACAGAGGTGAATCACGTGTCAAGACGACAAGTCTGCAGCGATACATTCCGTCGGTGTAGCTTAGTCGGTTAGAACAACTGACTCCGGAGCTAGGATGCGCGAATGGAAATGACGTGACGTACTACAGAGGTGAAGCACGTGTAAAGACGACAACTCTGTAGTGATACATTCGGTCAGTGTAGCTTAGTCAGTTAGAGCAACTCACTCCGGAACAAGGAGTTGTGACGTACTACAGAGGTGAATCACGTGTCAAGACGACAAGTCTGCAGCGATACATTCCGTCGGTGTAGCTTACTCGGTTAGAACAACTGACTCCGGAGCTAGGATGCGCGAATGAAGATGACGTGACGTACTACAGAGGTAAAGCTCGTGTAAAGACGACAAATCTTCAGCGATTCATTCCGTCAGTGAAGCTTAATCAGTTAGAGCAACTCACTCCGGTGCAAGGAGTTGTGACGTACGACAGAGTTGAATCACGTGTCAAGACGAAAAGTCTGCAGCGATACATTCCGTCGGTGTAGCTTAGTCGGTTAGAACAACTGACTCCGGAGCTAGGATGCGCGAATGGAGATGACGTGACGTACTACAGAGGTGAAGCACGTGTAAAGACGACAACTCTGTAGTGATACATTCCGTCAGTGTAGCTTAGTCAGTTAGAGCAACTCACTCCGGAGCAAAGAGTTGTGACGTACTACAGAGGTGAATCACGTGTCAAGACGACAAGTCTGCAGCGATACATTCCGTCGGTGTAGCTTAGTCGGTTAGAACAACTGACTCCGGAGCTAGGATGCGCGAATGGAGATGACGTGACGTACTACAGAGGTGAAGCACGTGTAAAGACGACAACTCTGTAGTCATACATTCCGTCAGTGTAGCTTAGTCAGTTAGAGCAACTCACTCCGGAGCAAAGAGTTGTGACGTACTACAGAGGTGAATCACGTGTCAAGACGACAAGTCTGCAGCGATACATTCCGTCGGTGTAGCTTAGTCGGTTAGAACAACTGACTCCGGAGCTAGGATGCGCGAATGGAAATGACGTGACGTACTACAGAGGTGAAGCACGTGTAAAGATAACAACTCTGTAGTGATACATTCCGTCAGTGTAGCTTAGTCAGTTAGAGCAACTCACTCCGGAGCACGGAGTTGTGACGTACTACAGAGGTGAATCACGTGTCAAGACGAAAAGTCTGCAGCGATACATTCCGTCGGTGTAGCTTAGTCGGTTAGAACAACTGACTCCGGAGCTATCATGCGCGAATGGAGATGACGTGACGTACTACAGAGGTGAAGCACGTGTAAAGACGACAACTCTGTAGTGATACATTCCGTCAGTGTAGCTTAGTCAGTTAGAGCAACTCACTCCGGAGCAAAGAGTTGTGACGTACTACAGAGGTGAATCACGTGTCAAGACGACAAGTCTGCAGCGATACATTCCGTCGGTGTAGCTTAGTCGGTTAGAACAACTGACTCCGGAGCTAGGATGCGCGAATGGAAATGACGTGACGTACTACAGAGGTAAAGCTCGTGTAAAGACGACAAATCTTCAACGATTCATTCCGTCAGTGAAGCTTAATCAGTTAGAGCAACTCACTCCGGTGCAAGGAGTTGTGACGTACGACAGAGTTGAATCACGTGTCAAGACGAAAAGTCTGCAGCGATACATTCCGTCGGTGTAGCTTAGTCGGTTAGAACAACTGACTCCGGAGCTAGGATGCGCGAATGGAGATGACGTGACGTAGCCTACTACAGAGGTGAAGCACGTGTAAAGACGACAGATCTTCAGCGATTCATTCCGTCAGTGAAGCTTAATCAGTTAGAGCAACTCACTCCGGTGCAAGGAGTTGTGACGTACGACAGAGTTGAATCACGTGTCAAGACGAAAAGTCTGCAGCGATACATTCCGTCGGTGTAGCTTAGTCGGTTAGAACAACTGACTCCGGAGCTAGGATGCGCGAATGGAGATGACGTGACGTAGCCTACTACAGAGGTGAAGCACGTGTAAAGACGACAGATCTTCAGCGATTCATTCCGTCAGTGAAGCTTAATCAGTTAGAGCAACTCACTCCGGTGCAAGGAGTTGTGACGTACGACAGAGTTGAATCACGTGTCAAGACGAAAAGTCTGCAGCGATACATTCCGTCGGTGTAGCTTAGTCGGTTAGAACAACTGACTCCGGAGCTAGGATGCGCGAATGAAGATGACGTGATGTACTACAGAGGTGAAGCACGTGTAAAGACGACAACTCTGTAGTGATACATTCCGTCAGTGTAGCTTAGTCAGTTAGAACAACTCACTCCGGAGCACGGCGTTGTGACGTACTACAGAGGTGAATCACGTGTCAAGACGACAAGTCTGCAGCGATACATTCTGTCTTTGTAGCTTAGTCGGTTAGAACAACTGACTCCGGAGCTAGGATGCGCGAATGGAGATGACGTGATGTACTACAGAGGTGAAGCACGTGTAAAGACGACAACTCTGTAGTGATACATTCCGTCAGTGTAGCTTAGTCAGTTAGAGCAACTCACTCCGGAGCACGGAGTTGTGACGTACTACAGAGGTGAATCACGTGTCAAGACGAAAAGTCTGCAGCGATACATTCCGTCGGTGTAGCTTAGTCGGTTAGAACAACTGACTCCGGAGCTAGGATGCGCGAATGGAGATGACGTGACGTACTACAGAGGTGAAGCACGTGTAAAGACGACAACTCTGTAGTGATACATTCCGTCAGTGTAGCTTAGTCAGTTAGAGCAACTCACTCCGGAGCACGGCGTTGTGACGTACTACAGAGGTGAATCACGTGTCAAGACGACAAGTCTGCAGCGATACATTCCGTCGGTGTAGCTTAGTCGGTTAGAACAACTGACTCCGGAGCTAGGATGCGCGAATTAAGATGACGTGATGTACTACAGAGGTGAAGCACGTGTAAAGACGACAACTCTGTAGTGATACATTCCGTCAGTGTAGCTTAGTCAGTTAGAGCAACTCACTCCGGAGCACGGCGTTGTGACGTACTACAGAGGTGAATCACGTGTCAAGACGACAAGTCTGCAGCGATACATTCCGTCGGTGTAGCTTAGTCGGTTAGAACAACTGACTCCGGAGCTAGGATGCGCGAATGAAGATGACGTGACGTACTACAGAGGTAAAGCTCGTGTAAAGACGACAAATCTTCAGCGATTCATTCCGTCAGTGAAGCTTAATCAGTTAGAGCAACTCACTCCGGAGCAAAGAGTTGTGACGTACTACAGAGGTGAATCACGTGTCAAGACGACAAGTCTGCAGCGATACATTCCGTCGGTGTAGCTTAGTCGGTTAGAACAACTGACTCCGGAGCTAGGATGCGCGAATGAAGATGACGTGATGTACTACAGAGGTGAAGCACGTGTAAAGACGACAACTCTGTAGTGATACATTCCGTCAGTGTAGCTTAGTCAGTTAGAGCAACTCACTCCGGAGCACGGCGTTGTGACGTACTACAGAGGTGAATCACGTGTCAAGACGACAAGTCTGCAGCGATACATTCCGTCGGTGTAGCTTAGTCGGTTAGAACAACTGACTCCGGAGCTAGGATGCGCGAATGAAGATGACGTGACGTACTACAGAGGTAAAGCTCGTGTAAAGACGACAAATCTTCAGCGATTCATTCCGTCAGTGAAGCTTAATCAGTTAGAGCAACTCACTCCGGTGCAAGGAGTTGTGACGTACGACAGAGTTGAATCACGTGTCAAGACGAAAAGTCTGCAGCGATACATTCCGTCGGTGTAGCTTAGTCGGTTAGAACAACTGACTCCGGAGCTAGGATGCGCGAATGGAGATGACGTGACGTACTACAGAGGTAAAGCTCGTGTAAAGACGACAAATCTTCAGCGATTCATTCCGTCAGTGAAGCTTAATCAGTTAGAGCAACTCACTCCGGTGCAAGGAGTTGTGACGTACGACAGAGTTGAATCACGTGTCAAGACGAAAAGTCTGCAGCGATACATTCCGTCGGTGTAGCTTAGTCGGTTAGAACAACTGACTCCGGAGCTAGGATGCGCGAATGGAGATGACGTGACGTACTACAGAGGTGAAGCACGTGTAAAGACGACAACTCTGTAGTGATACATTCCGTCAGTGTAGCTTAGTCAGTTAGAGCAACTCACTCCGGAGCAAAGAGTTGTGACGTACTACAGAGGTGAATCACGTGTCAAGACGACAAGTCTGCAGCGATACATTCCGTCGGTGTAGCTTAGTCGGTTAGAACAACTGACTCCGGAGCTAGGATGCGCGAATGGAAATGACGTGACGTACTACAGAGGTGAAGCACGTGTAAAGACGACAACTCTGTAGTGATACATTCCGTCAGTGTAGCTTAGTCAGTTAGAGCAACTCACTCCGGAGCAAGGAGTTGTGACGTACTACAGAGGTGAATCACGTGTCAAGACGACAAGTCTGCAGCGATACATTCCGTCGGTGTAGCTTAGTCGGTTAGAACAACTGACTCCGGAGCTAGGATGCGCGAATGGAGATGACGTGACGTACTACAGAGGTGAAGCACGTGTAAAGACGACAACTCTGTAGTGATACATTCCGTCAGTGTAGCTTAGTCAGTTAGAGCAACTCACTCCGGAGCACGGAGTTGTGACGTACTACAGAGGTGAATCACGTGTCAAGACGACAAGTCTGCAGCGATACATTCCGTCGGTGTAGCTTAGTCGGTTAGAACAACTGACTCCGGAGCTAGGATGCGCGAATGGAGATGACGTGACGTACTACAGAGGTGAAGCACGTGTAAAGACGACAAATCTTCAACGATTCATTCCGTCAGTGAAGCTTAATCAGTTAGAGCAACTCACTCCGGTGCAAGGAGTTGTGACGTACGACAGAGGTTGAATCACGTGTCAAGACGACAACTCTGTAGTGATACATTCCGTCAGTGTAGCTTAGTCAGTTAGAGCAACTCACTCCGGAGCAAGGAGTTGTGACGTACTACAGAGGTGAATCACGTGTCAAGACGAAAAGTCTGCAGCGATACATTCCGTCGGTGTAGCTTAGTCGGTTAGAACAACTGACTCCGGAGCTAGGATGCGCGAATGGAGATGACGTGACGTAGCCTACTACAGAGGTGAAGCACGTGTAAAGACGACAACTCTGTAGCGATACATTCCGTCAGTGTAGCTTAGTCAGTTAGAGCAACTCACTCCGGAAGGAGTTGTGACGTACTACAGAGGTGAATCACGTGTCAAGACGACAAGTCTGCAGCGATACATTCCGTCGGTGTAGCTTAGTCGGTTAGAACAACTGACTCCGGAGCTAGGATGCGCGAATGGAGATGACGTGACGTAGCCTACTACAGAGGTGAAGCACGTGTAAAGACGACAAATCTTCAGCGATTCATTCCGTCAGTGAAGCTTAATCAGTTAGAGCAACTCACTCCGGTGCAAGGAGTTGTGACGTACGACAGAGTTGAATCACGTGTCAAGACGAAAAGTCTGCAGCGATACATTCCGTCGGTGTAGCTTAGTCGGTTAGAACAACTGACTCCGGAGCTAGGATGCGCGAATGGAGATGACGTGACGTAGCCTACTACAGAGGTGAAGCACGTGTAAAGACGACAAATCTTCAGCGATTCATTCCGTCAGTGAAGCTTAATCAGTTAGAGCAACTCACTCCGGTGCAAGGAGTTGTGACGTACGACAGAGTTGAATCACGTGTCAAGACGAAAAGTCTGCAGCGATACATTCCGTCGGTGTAGCTTAGTCGGTTAGAACAACTGACTCCGGAGCTAGGATGCGCGAATGGAGATGACGTGACGTACTACAGAGGTAAAGCTCGTGTAAAGACGACAAATCTTCAGCGATTCATTCCGTCAGTGAAGCTTAATCAGTTAGAGCAACTCACTCCGGTGCAAGGAGTTGTGACGTACGACAGAGTTGAATCACGTGTCAAGACGAAAAGTCTGCAGCGATACATTCCGTCGGTGTAGCTTAGTCGGTTAGAACAACTGACTCCGGAGCTAGGATGCGCGAATGGAGATGACGTGACGTACTACAGAGGTAAAGCTCGTGTAAAGACGACAAATCTTCAGCGATTCATTCCGTCAGTGAAGCTTAATCAGTTAGAGCAACTCACTCCGGTGCAAGGAGTTGTGACGTACGACAGAGTTGAATCACGTGTCAAGACGAAAAGTCTGCAGCGATACATTCCGTCGGTGTAGCTTAGTCGGTTAGAACAACTGACTCCGGAGCTAGGATGCGCGAATGGAGATGACGTGACGTAGCCTACTACAGAGGTGAAGCACGTGTAAAGACGACAGATCTTCAGCGATTCATTCCGTCAGTGAAGCTTAATCAGTTAGAGCAACTCACTCCGGTGCAAGGAGTTGTGACGTACGACAGAGTTGAATCACGTGTCAAGACGAAAAGTCTGCAGCGATACATTCCGTCGGTGTAGCTTAGTCGGTTAGAACAACTGACTCCGGAGCTAGGATGCGCGAATGGAGATGACGTGACGTAGCCTACTACAGAGGTGAAGCACGTGTAAAGACGACAAATCTTCAGCGATTCATTCCGTCAGTGAAGCTTAATCAGTTAGAGCAACTCACTCCGGTGCAAGGAGTTGTGACGTACGACAGAGTTGAATCACGTGTCAAGACGAAAAGTCTGCAGCGATACATTCCGTCGGTGTAGCTTAGTCGGTTAGAACAACTGACTCCGGAGCTAGGATGCGCGAATGGAGATGACGTGACGTAGCCTACTACAGAGGTGAAGCACGTGTAAAGACGACAGATCTTCAGCGATTCATTCCGTCAGTGAAGCTTAATCAGTTAGAGCAACTCACTCCGGTGCAAGGAGTTGTGACGTACGACAGAGTTGAATCACGTGTCAAGACGAAAAGTCTGCAGCGATACATTCCGTCGGTGTAGCTTAGTCGGTTAGAACAACTGACTCCGGAGCTAGGATGCGCGAATGGAGATGACGTGACGTAGCGTACTACAGAGGTGAAGCACGTGTAAAGACGACAAATCTTCAGCGATTCATTCCGTCAGTGAAGCTTAATCAGTTAGAGCAACTCACTCCGGTGCAAGGAGTTGTGACGTACGACAGAGTTGAATCACGTGTCAAGACGAAAAGTCTGCAGCGATACATTCCGTCGGTGTAGCTTAGTCGGTTAGAACAACTGACTCCGGAGCTAGGATGCGCGAATGGAGATGACGTGACGTACTACAGAGGTGAAGCACGTGTAAAGACGACAACTCTGTAGTGATACATTCCGTCAGTGTAGCTTAGTCAGTTAGAGCAACTCACTCCGGAGCAAAGAGTTGTGACGTACTACAGAGGTGAATCACGTGTCAAGACGACAAGTCTGCAGCGATACATTCCGTCGGTGTAGCTTAGTCGGTTAGAACAACTGACTCCGGAGCTAGGATGCGCGAATGGAAATGACGTGACGTACTACAGAGGTGTAGCACGTGTAAAGACGACAACTCTGTAGTGATACATTCCGTCAGTGTAGCTTAGTCAGTTAGAGCAACTCACTCCGGAGCAAGGAGTTGTGACGTACTACAGAGGTGAATCACGTGTCAAGACGACAAGTCTGCAGCGATACATTCCGTCGGTGTAGCTTAGTCGGTTAGAACAACTGACTCCGGAGCTAGGATGCTAGGATGCGCGAATGAAGATGACGTGATGTACTACAGAGGTGAAGCACGTGTAAAGACGACAACTCTGTAGTGATACATTCCGTCAGTGTAGCTTAGTCAGTTAGAGCAACTCACTCCGGAGCACGGCGTTGTGACGTACTACAGAGGTGAATCACGTGTCAAGACGACAAGTCTGCAGCGATACATTCTGTCGGTGTAGCTTAGTCGGTTAGAACAACTGACTCCGGAGCTAGGATGCGCGAATGGAGATGACGTGATGTACTACAGAGGTGAAGCACGTGTAAAGACGACAACTCTGTAGTGATACATTCCGTCAGTGTAGCTTAGTCAGTTAGAGCAACTCACTCCGGAGCACGGAGTTGTGACGTACTACAGAGGTGAATCACGTGTCAAGACGAAAAGTCTGCAGCGATACATTCCGTCGGTGTAGCTTAGTCGGTTAGAACAACTGACTCCGGAGCTAGGATGCGCGAATGGAGATGACGTGACGTACTACAGAGGTGAAGCACGTGTAAAGACGACAACTCTGTAGTGATACATTCCGTCAGTGTAGCTTAGTCAGTTAGAGCAACTCACTCCGGAGCAAAGAGTTGTGACGTACTACAGAGGTGAATCACGTGTCAAGACGACAAGTCTGCAGCGATACATTCCGTCGGTGTAGCTTAGTCGGTTAGAACAACTGACTCCGGAGCTAGGATGCGCGAATGGAAATGACGTGACGTACTACAGAGGTAAAGCTCGTGTAAAGACGACAAATCTTCAACGATTCATTCCGTCAGTGAAGCTTAATCAGTTAGAGCAACTCACTCCGGTGCAAGGAGTTGTGACGTACGACAGAGTTGAATCACGTGGCAAGACGAAAAGTCTGCAGCGATACATTCCGTCGGTGTAGCTTAGTCGGTTAGAACAACTGACTCCGGAGCTAGGATGCGCGAATAGAGATGACGTGACGTACTACAGAGGTAAAGCTCGTGTAAAGACTACAAATCTTCAGCGATTCATTCCGTCAGTGAAGCTTAATCAGTTAGAGCAACTCACTCCGGTGCAAGGAGTTGTGACGTACGACAGAGTTGAATCACGTGTCAAGACGAAAAGTCTGCAGCGATACATTCCGTCGGTGTAGCTTAGTCCGTTAGAACAACTGACTCCGGAGCTAGGATGCGCGAATGGAGATGACGTGACGTACTACAGAGGTAAAGCTCGTGTAAAGACGACAAATCTTCAGCGATTCATTCCCTCAGTGAAGCTTAATCAGTTAGAACAACTCACTCCGGTGCAAGGAGTTGTGACGTACGACAGAGTTGAATCACGTGTCAAGACGAAAAGTCTGCAGCGATACATTCCGTCGGTGTAGCTTAGTCGGTTAGAACAACTGACTCCGGAGCTAGGTTGCGCAAATGGAGATGACGTGACGTACTACAGAGGTGAAGCACGTGTAAAGACGACAACTCTGTAGTGATACATTCCGTCAGTGTAGCTTAGTCAGTTAGAGCAACTCACTCCGGAGCAAAGAGTTGTGACGTACTACAGAGGTGAATCACGTGTCAAGACGACAAGTCTGCAGCGATACATTCCGTCGGTGTAGCTTAGTCGGTTAGAACAACTGACTCCGGAGCTAGGATGCGCGAATGGAAATGACGTGACGTACTACAGAGGTGAAGCACGTGTAAAGACGACAACTCTGTAGTGATACATTCGGTCAGTGTAGCTTAGTCAGTTAGAGCAACTCACTCCGGAACAAGGAGTTGTGACGTACTACAGAGGTGAATCACGTGTCAAGACGACAAGTCTGCAGCGATACATTCCGTCGGTGTAGCTTACTCGGTTAGAACAACTGACTCCGGAGCTAGGATGCGCGAATGGAGATGACGTGATGTACTACAGAGGTGAAGCACGTGTAAAGACGACAACTCAGTAGTGATACATTCCGTCAGTGTAGCTTAGTCAGTTAGAGCAACTCACTCCGGAGCACGGAGTTGTGACGTACTACAGAGGTGAATCACGTGTCAAGACGACAAGTCTGCAGCGATACATTCCGTCGGAGTAGCTTAGTCGGTTAGAACAACTGACTCCGGAGCTAGAATGCGCGAATGGAGATGACGTGACGTACTACAGAGGTGAAGCACGTGTAAAGACGACAAATCTTCAGCGATTCGTTCGGTCAGTGAAACTTAATTCAGTTAGAGCAACTCACTCCGGAGCAAGGAGTTGTGACATACTACAGAGGTGAATCACGTGTCAAGACGACAACTCTGTAGTGATACATTCCCTCAGTGTAGCTTAGTCAGTCAGAGCAACTCACTCCGGAGCAAAGAGTTGTGACGTACTACAGAGGTGAATCACGTGTCAAGACGACAAGTCTTCAGCGATACATTCCGTCGGTGTAGCTTAGTCAGTTAGAACAACTGACTCCGGAGCTAGAATGCGCGAATGGAGATGACGTGACGTACTACAGAGGTGAATCACGTGTCAAGACGACAAGTCTGCAGCGATACATTCCGTCGGTGTAGCTTAGTCGGTTAGAACAACTGACTCCGGAGCTAGAATGCGCGAATGGAGATGACGTGACGTACTACAGAGGTAAAGCTCGTGTAAAGACGACAAATCTTCAGCGATTCATTCCGTCAGTGAAGCTTAATCAGTTAGAGCAACTCACTCCGGTGCAAGGAGTTGTTACGTACTACAGAGGTGAATCACGTGTCAAGACGACAAGTCTGCAGCGATACATTCCGTCGGTGTAGCTTAGTCGGTTAGAACAACTGACTCCGGAGCTAGGATGCGCGAATGGAGATGACGTGACGTAGCCTACTACAGAGGTGAAGCACGTGTAAAGACGACAGATCTTCAGCGATTCATTCCGTCAGTGAAGCTTAATCAGTTAGAGCAACTCACTCCGGTGCAAGGAGTTGTGACGTACGACAGAGTTGAATCACGTGTCAAGACGAAAAGTCTGCCGCGATACATTCCGTCGGTGTAGCTTAGTCGGTTAGAACAACTGACTCCGGAGCTAGGATGCGCGAATGGAGATGACGTGACGTACTACAGAGGTAAAGCTCGTGTAAAGACGACAAATCTTCAGCGATTCATTCCGTCAGTGAAGCTTAATCAGTTAGAGCAACTCACTCCGGTGCAAGGAGTTGTGACGTACGACAGAGTTGAATCACGTGTCAAGACGAAAAGTCTGCAGCGATACATTCCGTCGGTGTAGCTTAGTTGGTTAGAACAACTGACTCCGGAGCCGGGATGCGCGAATTGAGATGACGTGACGTCCTACAGAGGTAAAGCTCGTGTAAAGACGACAAATCTTCAACGATTCATTCCGTCAGTGAAGCTTAATCAGTTAGAGCAACTCACTCCGGTGCAAGGAGTTGTGACGTACGACAGAGTTGAATCACGTGTCAAGACGAAAAGTCTGCAGCGATACATTCCGTCGGTGTAGCTTAGTCGGTTAGAACAACTGACTCCGGAGCTAGGATGCGCGAATGGAGATGACGTGACGTACTACAGAGGTAAAGCTCGTGTAAAGACGACAAATCTTCAGCGATTCATTCCGTCAGTGAAGCTTAATCAGTTAGAACAACTCACTCCGGTGCAAGGAGTTGTGACGTACGACAGAGTTGAATCACGTGTCAAGACGAAAAGTCTGCAGCGATACATTCCGTCGGTGTAGCTTAGTCGGTTAGAACAACTGATTCCGGAGCTAGGATGCGCGAATGGAGATGACGTGACGTACTACAGAGGTGAAGCACGTGTAAAGACGACAAATCTTCAGCGATTCGTTCGGTCAGTGAAACTTAATCAGTTAGAGCAACTCACTCCGGAGCAAGGAGTTGTGACATACTACAGAGGTGAATCACGTGTCAAGACGACAACTCTGTAATGATACATTCCGTCAGTGTAGCTTAGTCAGTTAGAGTAACTCACTCCGGAGCAAAGAGTTGTGACGTACTACAGAGGTGAATCACGTGTCAAGACGACAAGTCTGCAGCGATACATTCCGTCGGTGTAGCTTAGTCAATTAGAACAACTGACTCCGGAGCTAGGATTCGCGAATGGAAATGACGTGACGTACTACAGAGGTGAAACACGTGTAAAGACGACAACTCTGTAGTGATACATTCCGTCAGTGTAGCTTAGTCAGTTAGAGCAACTCACTCCGGAGCAAGGAGTTGTGACGTACTACAGAGGTGAATCACGTGTCAAGACGACAAGTCTGCAGCGATACATTCCGTCGGTGTAGCTTAGTCGGTTAGAACAACTGACTCCGGAGCTAGGATGCGCGAATGGAGATGACGTGATGTACTACAGAGGTGAAGCACGTGTAAAGACGACAACTCTGTAGTGATACATTCCGTCAGTGTAGCTTAGTCAGTTAGAGCAACTCACTCCGGAGCACGGAGTTGTGACGTACTACAGAGGTGAATCACGTGTCAAGACGACAAGTCTGCAGCGATACATTCCGTCGGTGTAGCTTAGTCGGTTAGAACAACTGACTCCGGAGCTAGAATGCGCGAATGGAGATGACGTGACGTACTACAGAGGTGAAGCACGTGTAAAGACGACAAATCTTCAGCGATTCGTTCGGTCAGTGAAACTTAATCAGTTAGAGCAACTCACTCCGGAGCAAGGAGTTGTGACATACTACAGAGGTGAATAACGTGTCAAGACGACAACTCTGTAGTGACACATTCCGTCAGTGTAGCTTAGTCAGTTAGAGCAACTCACTTCGGAGCAAAGAGTTGTGACGTACTACAGAGGTGAATCACGTGTCAAGACGACAAGTCTGCAGCGATACATTCCGTCGGTGTAGCTTAGTCACTTAGAACAACTGACTCCGGAGCTAGGATGCGCGAATGGAGATTACGCGACGTACTACAGAGGTGAAGCACGTGTCAAGACGACAACTCTGCAGCGATATATTCCGTCGGTGCAGGTTAATCAGTTAGAGCAACTCACTCCGGTGCAAGGAGTTTTGACGTACGACAGAGTTGAATCACGTGTCAAGACGAAAAGTCTGCAGCGATACATTCCGTCGGTGTAGCTTAGTCGGTTAGAACAACTGACTCCGGAGCCGGGATGCGCGAATGGAGATGACGTGACGTACTACAGAGGTAAAGCTCGTGTAAAGACGACAAATCTTCAACGATTTATTCCGTCAGTGAAGCTTAATCAGTTAGAGCAACTCACTCCGGTGCAAGGAGTTGTGACGTACGACAGAGTTGAATCACGTGTCAAGACGAAAAGTCTGCAGCGATACATTCCGTCGGTGTAGCTTAGTCGGTTAGAACAACTGACTCCGGAGCTAGGATGCGCGAATGGAGATGACGTGATGTACTACAGAGGTGAAGCACGTGTAAAGACGACAACTCTGTAGTGATACATTCCGTCAGTGTAGCTTAGTCAGTTAGAGCAACTCACTCCGGAGCAAGGAGTTGTGACGTAAGACAGAGTTGAATCACGTGTCAAGACGACAAGTCTGCAGCGATACATTCCGTCGGTGTAGCTTAGTCGGTTAGAACAACTGACTCCGGAGCTAGGATGCGCGAATGGAGATGACGTGACGTACTACAGAGGTGAATCACGTGTCAAGACGACAAGTCTGTAGGGATACATTCCGTCAGTGTAGCTTAGTCAGTTAGAGCAACTCACTCCGGAGCACGGAGTTGTGACGTACTACAGAGGTGAATCACGTGTCAAGACGAAAAGTCTGCAGCGATACATTCCGTCGGTGTAGCTTAGTCGGTTAGAACAACTGACTCCGGAGCTAGGATGCGCGAATGGAGATGACGTGACGTACTACAGAGGTGAATCACGTGTCAAGACGACAAGTCTGTAGTGATACATTCCGTCAGTGTAGCTTAGTCAGTTAGAGCAACACACTCCGGAGCAAGGAGTTGTGACGTACTACAGAGGTGAATCACGTGTCAAGACGAAAAGTCTGCAGCGATACATTCCGTCGGTGTAGCTTAGTCGGTTAGAACAACTGACTCCGGAGCTAGGATGCGCGAATGGAGATGACGTGACGTACTACAGAGGTGAAGCACGTGTAAAGACGACAACTCTGTAGTGATACATTCCGTCAGTGTAGCTTAGTCAGTTAGAGCAACTCACTCCGGAGCAAAGAGTTGTGACGTACTACAGAGGTGAATCACGTGTCAAGACGACAAGTCTGCAGCGATACATTCCGTCGGTGTAGCTTAGTCGGTTAGAACAACTGACTCCGGAGCTAGGATGCGCGAATGGAGATGACGTGACGTACTACAGAGGTGAAGCACGTGTAAAGACAACAGATCTTCAGCGATTCATTCCGTCGGTGTAGCTTAGTCAGTTATAACAACTGGCTCCAGAGCGAGGAGACGCGAATTCGATCTCCATCACGGACAATTTCCTGTTTTCATATTTCATTTATTCATCCCGTTCTTATAGTTTTGAGGCATCTGGTTCTCAATTAACTGAATTAAATCTATGTGTGGCGATGTGTGTGGGTTTGTTTGCTTGTTTGTTTGTTCTTATTTGTGTGTGTGTGTGGTTGTGTTGTGAAAAAGATTATATAATATGGTGTTTCTCTATATTATTTATGCTTAACAATTTCCGGTTGCCCCTCCTGAAATGTAAGTTGCGAACTTCCGAGAACGTATCCCTAAGCACGGCAGTTCAATGCGACCCCGGTGGCTCAGTGGTCCAAGCCCCAACCTTTTACCACTCGGCCGAGTAGGTCCGGATTGGAACGACGCATGCGGTACAGACGGTGCGCCTGATTCACGGCATTGGCATTCCACCACTGCGGACCCAGTGATTCCAAATCTAGGAAGGTAGAATACTTATAACACTCTGAGTTGCTCATGGTGGTCGCTAAACCCCAAAAGGAAAAATATTTAAGAGTAGAGCAAAAATGCTTCCAAATACCAGCATCAAATTTTTAAACACTATATAATCCCAAATTATTTTCGCTAGTTATTGGCACGTAGATAATTTTTGGAGTGGGGAGGAGATTCTGTACGAAGCACCACAGTGACCGTGTGGTCCATGGTGTCGGTTTGTGGCTATTAGTCTGAACAGTGCCCAAAACTGGGTGCCTAATTAAAAATGGGTTGTGTCTTTGTCTCACGGCTCTAGCTCTCTCCCTTCTCTGGAGCCAGTAACCCTAATTAAGGACACGCTACTGCTTAAAATCTTCAGAGTTGTTCATATGGTGGTCATGATACCCGAAACAACAACAAACCTCACACAGCCTTCGTTAAATTGGATTAGTATTTTTATTTCTAGTTAGCCGCGTGCGCACAACGGGTAGCATGCTGGAAAGGCACCAAATAAACCTGTAATTTATAGCTTAAGTTTATTAGAACCGAGGCTGTTGTTGCGCGCATGCTGTGAATTATGCATGTTAGATAACTAACATTAAATCTTAAATTTACTTCCAATGTGTTTAGGATGCATATATTTCTGTAAATCCACCATTAGATTGCGCTGATTTCTAACGCCGAGCGCACCTGCTAAGTCCCCTACATGACTCATACACAATTTTCCATTTTCAGCGCATCTTGTTGAGAAACAGCATTCTTCTTTGTATGATGCATTGTTTGTTCAGCTACACGAAGCTGCTGCTTGAAGTAAATAATGCCGTTTTACTGACGCAAGTGGGAAAGAATCTCCTTTTAATTCTAGATGCGGTTCTGCTATAACGTAATTTTGTTTCCGCTGTAACTTAGTCCTTGCGTCAGTAATTACTTTATGTGTCCTACGTTAATGCAATATTAGAAGGTACACGTACACCTTAGAAGAAAGAGACCTAGTATTACTTGAAAATACTTTTATTTTGCTTGCATGAATGGGTGGACTCCAGACTCACATATGATTGGCTGGCTTACTCGTTACAATGTCAGCGATATAACATTTAAACACAGCATAACAGCACGTCTATAATCACTAACATCAATCCCCTTAAACAACAGCTGCATTGACTTTTATCTATTTTTTTTAATTGAGATTTAACGACCACCGTGAGCAACGCAATGGGCTATAAGCAGTCGCCCGTCCCTAATTTAGGGTCACTGGTTCCAGGGAAGGGAGAGAGCCAATACCGTAAGACAAACACAACATCCATGCTTCACCGGGATTCGAACCCAGACCCCTTTCGGACGAATGATCAGAGGCCATCGCTTAGACCACTGCGCCACCGGGGCGGCAACTCTTTCTTTGATTTGAGGTTTAACGACCATCGTGAGCAACGCAATGGGCTATAAGCAGTCGCCCGTCCCTAATTTAGGGTCGCTGGTTCCAGGTAAGGGAGAGAGCCAGTGCCGTAAGACAAACACAACATCCATGCTTCACCGGAATTCGAACCCAGACCCCTTTTGGACGAATGATCAGAGGGCATGGCTTTGACCACTGCGCCACTGGGGTGGCGACGTTAAGGTTTGAAAATGTCTAAGAGAACAAACACAAATTTACGGAGAAAAAGAAACTCAAAAGGAAAGTTAAAACAGAATATACGTTACAATGCATACTACGAAGGAAATGAGATTCTGTGAATTAAAATTTGGCCCAACGATAATGAAAATAAAACTGCGCATGACAGGGGAGTATGTAGAATTTTTTTTCGGCGGAGGGGGAAGCTGACAAAGAAGGCAAGTTTTTGAAATTCATCAGGACAAGATAAAAGCTGATGAAAAATAGAAGAAAAATTAAAGCATTATTTTCTGACATAAATTGATGCATGTTATTAAATTCACGTATTTTTCTAATGTAAGTGGCATTTTAGCCAAAACATGAAATACTTCGGAGGGGGACGTCTCTTTGTATCACCCTCTAACAACCCCTGGCTTTTGATATATTAAGAACAGAAGAGTAATGAAGTGGGATTAAAAATGAACTTTCAGAAGACAAAAGTGATGTACAACGCTTTTACAAGAAACGAAGATTTATCGATTGATGGAGAAAAGCTGGAGATAGCAGCTTTATCTCCATCAATCGGCTTACAAAAACTTGCCTCGAGAGCTTTTGGAAGAAACAGCAGAATTTTCAAGAGCAATATGCCATTATGTCTTAAAAGAAAAGCGTTTGATCAATGCATCCTTCCAGTGCTTAGGTATGGTGCAGAGACGTGGACCTTAACTAAAAAAGACATACAAAGACTGCAGACAACTCAAAGCAGCATAGAGAGGTGCATGCTTGGTGTAACCAGGAGAGATAAGAAGAGGAACTCGTGGATCCGAAAAATGACAAGAGTGGAAGACATCATGACCAGAATAAAATCCCTGAAATGGCAATGGGCTGGTTGGTTGGTTGGTTGGTTGTTGGATTTTATTGGCGCAAGGGCCAGGTTTGGCCAAAGAGCGCCAGACAAAGAACGATCAGCCACAGATTTTTAAAAACGTGGAAAATGATTTAAGATCAGACAGGCTTGGTAAAAGTTGAAAAAGAGTATGAAGAAAGCAGTGAAGGAAAGGTAGTTAATGAAGTTTATTAAAAGTAATATATTTACTAATGGAAAAGGACGAACCGTCACTCTCCTCCCCCCACACTCCTCTGCAATGCTGGCAGAGGGCGGGGACGAACTGTCACTCTCCTCCCCCCATGTTCCTCTGCAATGCTGGTAGAGGCTGGGGACGAACTGTCACTCTCCTCCCCCGTGTTCGTCTATAATGTTGGGTGAGGGTGGGGACCTCGCTGAGGCCGAGACAGTTTGATGGACACCGCACACCTTTGCGGATTGAGGGCCGGGTCTTCCGCACGTGCAGGCTGTCTGCTGGGAATCGGAAGAGGCGGGCGTCTTCAAAAGAGAAGGCGAAGACGCAGCTGGTCGAATAAGCTGGAGCTCGGTGAAATCCACCTGTGTCGCTTGTTCAGCTGTAGATCGCTTGGCAAGTGCGGCGAGAGCTACAGGGCGCGGAACAAAAGGCTGCACGGGTTGTGGCTGAGACTGAACAACTGCGGCAAAAGTACGCTGTCGGTTGTTGGGAATACCCAACTTGGCCTTGGCAGCAGGGTACGAGAGGCCCTCCAGGGTCTTGAGGCGCTGGATCGCCTTCTCGTCGTTCCACTTCGAACAGGACCTGGCATAAGCAGCGTGGGAGTCACCACAGTTTACACAGCAGGGCTCTGAAGTGCATCCAGTCCCTTCGTGGTCGCGGGAACCACAATTGGCGCACCTCGCAACACTGTTACAGGACCGCTGGGAATGTCCATACCTCTGGCACTTAAAACAGCGTAGAGGATTTGGTATATAAGGACGAACTGCACATAACAAGTAACCAGCCTTTATTTCAGTAGGTACCTTCGGGCTGTTAAAAGTCAAAATAACATTTCGTGATTTGATCAGCGCGCCATCGCGCCTGAAAGTCATGCGTCGGGCAGCTATGACACCCTGATCAGCAAGTTCACACACAAGTTCATCTTCATCGCAGACCAACAAGTCGGGCTCAGAAATGACTCCCTTGGAGGTGTTGAGATACGGATGTGCCGTCACTTGAACTGGAATATCCTGAAGTCTGGTCAACTGCAGAAGAGATTTGCTCTGAGAGAGAGTGCAAGTTTCCACAAGCAGGTCACCAGAGCGTAGCTTCTTCACTGACTTCAAAGAGCCAGCAACACCCGCAAGTGCCTTCGAGATGAAAAAAGGAGACTTTGAGGAAAGTTTCAACATCTGGTCAGTAGAAGAAATGACGAGAAAAGTAGCTTGAGGTATCGAATCGGCAAGTGTAATGCGACGTTTCTGAGCTGACGGCTCAACACCTGGATCTAAAGATACGTCGCGGTGATGTCGTTTTTCAACGAAAGTTCTCTTCAGTGTGTTATGTGTGGGAGGTGGTTGAGGCAAATTTGGCCCCTGATCAATCACCATATCCTGTTGTTTTTTAAATTTTGAGGAGGGTTTATGTTTCCCCATGGGAGTAAGAAAAAATTCATCAGCAACGTACTCCGCCCACAATCGAGCCCAACAGGGGAGAACTGGAGGTCCGCAAGCCAAACACATGACGCAAGACACAGTTCTAGAGCTTAGTTGCAAATATAGTCCGTTGGCTGTGATCACACGCACTCGGCGGACACTTCGGCCTCCGGGTACCGTCATGCCAACGCCTTTGGCATGATCCCACAGCCCCCGGGCTCACCCTGCCGTGCCATACGACAAAGCCGCTAAAGCCCTGTACACAACTTGGTACATGACTTCTGACTAGAGGTGGGTTAGTCTCTAGCCTCCCGTTTACAGCGAAGCCGGGGTCGAAGAGGAGTGTTGGTACACAGGAGGCACTTATCCGGTCTCCTGCGACCTCAGCCGCCAGACATACCATTTCCGCCTCACGGGTCTCCGCACGCGGCAAACATGCAGGTAGGTCTAGCACCCAAACCAGCTAAAAGGAAAAAAAGAAATCTAAAGAAGACAAATCCTGGCAGGGAACCTAAACGGAATCTCAGCAACCTACGAACTGAGCGGTTAATATAAATCAGTTAGTGGTGGAGGGCAACAAAACCACAAGACCGGGGTGTTAGTACATAACGTGGTAGCGATTAGGTAGAGAATACCACACAGGCAACTAGCCAGTGGAGAAAATAAATAAAAAACGAAAAAGCGAGACACAAGACCAGCTCGGGATCGTGGGGCCGCGACTCCCCAACAGCTGGATGAACAGCCGTCCCTGCAAACACCAACAGCAAAGCGGTGGCATGACATCGGATGTTGACCAGTCACAAGGTCAGCTCGGGCCGTGGGGGCGCCGCTCCCCAAATAACTGGAAAACCAGTTATCCCCGTGCGGGGGCAATGGGCTGTACATACTGCCAAAAGGACAGACCATCGATGGACAGCCGAAATTTTAGACTGGATTCCAAGGGACAGGAAAAAGGCCCAGAAAAAGACCACATGGGAGATGGGCGGATGAACTTCGACAGTATGCGGGAGTGACATGGAGGAGACTGGCACAAGACAGACCAATGGAAGAAAAAGAAACTTGGGGAGACCTTCGTCCAGCAGTGGATTGATAATAGTTGTTAATGATGATGATGATGATGATCTCTCAACTACACTAAGCAAAGCTATGGGGATATATCGAGAGGAAAAAGCAATAAAACATAAGAACAAGGCCCCCCACCCCATTTGTTTAGTTTTACACTTCCCTTCTCGCTCACTTTCTACTACAAGTGTTCTCAACCTTTTTTGGCGACGACCCAAAATCAACAAGACGATCAACTTCGCGACCTATGGGTCTCTTTTAAAATTAAAAATACTAACGTAATAATATAAATAAGTGTAGTAATAATTCATTCCTACGATCCCAGTGACCGGAAGAAGCAACGATGGTGGTCCCCGTGATGTCGTCTCCAGGAATTCAGTGGCCTTTACACGTGTTAAACAGGAAGAAGGTTTGAAATTTAAAATTTTAAAAAAAAATTACTTTGTTTTTTGTTTTGTTTTTAAAGCTACGGTGACTCATCTCGGTAGCCCCGGCGACCAGAGGTTGAAACGGGTCAACGGGCAGACAATTTCTTGTGGGTCCAACCAGCCGGGCCAAGGTGTCCCAGACCCGATTTATACCCGGTTTTATTCCCGTTTTATTTTTGAAAAGAGAAAAATATATTCCAACGAAAAATGCGCGTTGTGAAATTCTGTAGTCGTGTCTGGTGCGCACGGAGTGAATAATGATTTGCCATGCAAGAATATTGTCCTCTCTTTCTTAAAGCAACGAAGATTTTAACCGACCGACGTCAAACACACCGACACCATATCGTAAAAAGATACTTCCTTTGCGTTCTTTTACAGTGCGATTGTCCAGGGCAAGGTAAAGGCAAACGGCATTCACCTGCTCCTCAGCTGATTCACTCTCTCCGTGCGAAGTTCACTGTATGACTAAGAGTTACTTTTCACATCGCATCTTTTACATTGAGCATTCAGAGGTTTTCGATTGATGTGCTAACATCCCGTTCCCATGACATGTCATGTCGAAATTAACTCCTTATTTGTTAATATTCATGGATTTAATATTAAGAAGGTTGTGACGTGCCTGTCCCGCAGGACGCACACGACATAAAGGCAGATAGCAGCGATAACGAACGTCTGCGTAGCTCAGTTGGTAGAGCGACTTGTTCCGGAATAAGTGGACTGGGGTTCGATCCCCGGCGTGGACCAAAAATGACGGAGAAATTTACTTCGTTATAAGGTTGAGAAAGGCATCGAGGCCAACAAATACGTGCTTGTTGGAAACCACAAAGGGAAGACTGAATGCTGGAAGTTGTTTCGTCTTATTAAGAAACCGGTGAATAATTCTGTATTGTTTGGTCTTGCTTGTTGTTCAAAATGTAGAAAGTGTATAATTACAAAGAGAGATGTCGATGGTGTAATAAAAGTTTATGGAACCAAAAATCTAGCGGACCATGTGAAAGTGTGCAACCTCCATCAAAGCGTAGAAAGAATGAACAGTGTAAATACATTTAAAAAAATACATTTTGTGTGATCGTAAATAATGATTCCCATTTGTAATATACTCTATGGTCACGGTCATAGTAAGCCATTATTTCTGGGTTAAGCAAAATATTGGCACTAAAAATGGCACTAAAATTTAGCAAGTAACAAAATTTTATTATTAAAAAAAGGATTTCAGTTATTAAATATCAAGCAGTTATTGGGATGAATAAATACTGTATATATTACATTTATATGTATATCATCATCATCATCATCATTGTCAACCATTATCAATCCACTGTAGGACGAAGGTCTCCCCAAGTTTCCTCCACAACGGTCTGTTTTGTGCTATTCTCCTCCATGTTACTCCCGCATACTTTCGAATTTCATTCACCCATCTCCCACGTGGTCTTCTTCTGGGTCTTTTCCCGTCCCTTGGAATCCAATCTAAAATTTCGGCTGTCCATCGATGGTCTGTTCTTCTGGCATTATGTCCAGCCCATTGTTATTTCAGGTATTTTACTCTGATCATGATGTCTTCCACTCTTGTCATTTTTCTGATCCACACGTTCCTCTTCTTATCTCTCCTGGTTACACCAAGCATGCGCCTCTCCATGCTGCTTTGAGTTGTATGCAGCCTTTGTATGTCTCTTTTAGTTAAGGTCCACGTCTCTGCACCATACGTAAGCACTGGAAGGATGCATTGATCAAACACTTTTCTTTTAAGACATAATGGCATATTGCTCTTGAAAATTATGCTGTTTCTTCCAAAACCTCTCCAGGCAAGTTTTATACGCCGATTAGTTTCTTCCTCAATGTGACCCTCACTTGATATCTGCTGTCCAAGATAAACATAGGCTTCTGTTATCACCAGCTTTTCTCCATCAATCGATAAATCTTCAATTCTTGCAAAAGCATTATACATCTCTTTTGTCTTCTGAAAGTTCATTTTTAATCCCACTTCTTTACTGTTGTTAGCAAGTTCCTGGATCATACTCTGCAGCTCTGATGGGGTAGTTGCAAAAATGACTACGTCATCAGCAAAACGAAGGTGAGTTAGATAATCTCCATTAATCTTTATCCCTTTGTTTTCTTAGTTTAGTGATTGAAAGACATTTTCCAATGTGGTATTAAAGAGTTTGGGAGATATTGTGTCACCTTGTTTCACTCCCTTTCCAATTTTTATGTGTGTTGTATTCTCAAACAGCCGAATCTTTGCACTTGCATTTTCATAGATGTTATTAATAATATTAGTGTATGCATCTACAATATTTAAATAGAGAGTACAAAATTGTGAAGATATAATGTTTTAAAACTTTCGCCTTGGCAATTGGAAGCATTTTGTATTGCAGAACCATTAGTCCTACAGACAGTGAGTCCAAAGTTTTGCAATATTTGAATCACTTTATGTCTTTATAGGTACCGGTACCTTTACGACGAAAGGTGATTAGCATTCAAAGTATAGGCCATCGTCTTGCACCGTCTTTAGGCATCTATCTTCCAGTTCTTCGATTCCGCGGCGGTACCAGTTCTTGTCCTTCGAGGCGAAGAACTCCTTCACCCCAGCTACCACATCCTCCTAGTTGTTGAAGTGCCACCCGCGAAACAAGTGGGACATGGACCGAAACAAGTAATAATCCAACGGGGAAAGATCCGGACTATATGCTGAGTGTGGCATCAGTTCGATGCCCTCATTTCCTGGAGTTTTGCTCGGGTCGTTTGCGTTGTATGAGGCCTAGCGTTGTCCTGCTGTTGGAGAGTGCCATTTCTGTTCATCAGTGCCGAGTACTTCTCCTCCAAAACGGCATATCTCTGCTTCCGCTGGTCGGCGTTGATCGTCCGACCGTCTAAACAAATTCGTAATGGATTATATCCCCCTCGAAATTCCACCAGACGAGAGCATCACCTAGTGATCGAAGCTCCTACGTTTGGTAACAGGTTCTGGAAGCTGGCACGAGCTCAACTAATGCCGTTGTGTGTCAGGATTACGGAAATAGAAACACTTTTCCTCGCACGTAACAATTCTCTTCATGAAACGTATATCGCGTAGGTTTTCTAGGAGTTTCGTGTCCACCTCCACTTGTCGGTTTGCTTCATCTGGCGACAGTTTGTGAGCGACAGTGCTGCAGATCCTGTAGACCTTGGCGAGGTCCTGAAGGTGACGAACCAAGGTGGTCTGTGATTGGCCCAGCTCTCCTGATAATCTCCGAGTGCTGGTTGTCGGATTTGTCTCTACACCCTGGCACACGGCCTCCAAATCCACGGTTCGTGGCCTATTTGACCTCGGCTAGACGTCGAGATTTCTCTCAACTGAGCGAAATTTCTTGAACCATCTGGTTGCTGTGCTCTGGTCCGCAGAACCTTACCCATTCACTTGACAAATGTTTCGTGTTGCTTGAGCAGCGTTATGGCCGAGTTCAAATTCATAATGCAAAAGTTCCCTAATTAGCTTTTTGGGGTTTTTCACCTTTTAGGCGTCCCAACCACAGACAGAACGACGACATGCAGTGCTGTTCACAGCAACGACTATACCACTTTACATCCCTTTCGACTGACTGCAGTGCGCGACTTGAACTAGTTTAAACACGCGACATACCCGCCGCAGCACATACGTTTATGCAAATATTGCAAAACTTTCGACTTACCCACTGTGAATCGTGTATTGCCATCGTTAGGGTTTTTTTTTTTTTTTTTTTTTTTGATTGGAGGTTTAACGACCACCGTGAGCAACTCAAATGGGCTATAAGCAGTCGCCCGTCCCTAATTTAGGGTCACTGGTTCCAGGGAAAGGAGAGAGCCAGTGCCGTAAGACAAACACAACATCCATGCCTGACCGGGATTCGAACCCGGACCCCTTACGGACGAATGATCAGAGGCCAACGCCTTAGACCACTGCGCCACCGGGGCGGCCATCGTTAGGGTTAAGGTTACGGGCACCAATTATTTAATTTTCAAGAGGAGCGAAGGTAAATTGTAAACAAAAGTTATAGCGCATGTTATAACTTGTTGGTGGTATTAATCCCACAGTTGCCGCCCCTGTGACACAGTGGTCTAAGCGATGGCCTCTGATCATTCGTCCGAACGGGGTCCGGGTTCGAATCCCGGTGAGGCATGGATTTTGTGTTTGTCTTACGGCACTGGCTCTCTCCCTTCCCTGGAACCAGTGACCCTAAATTAGGGACGGGCGACTGCTTATAGCCCGTTGAGTTGCTCACGGTGGTCGTTAAACGTCCAATTAAAAAAAAATAGTCCCACAGTTTGTCAATAACTTTTAATACATGTGGTGGATTTTATTCCAATCACAAATTTTTTCTTCAGCGAATACAGCTCCTGATGGGAAATCTTTTGCATATGATTTCTAATTTTTGGTCAAGAATTGTTTGGCCACCAGGGGGCGTAACCGTTAATTTCTGCTTCTGATGTATTTGCAGCAAATTCTGTGCTTCTAAAATCTCGATTGAAAAAAATTATTTTGTGGATCCATCCTACTCCCGTCGATAAACCGACTCAGAATATTTTCTTCTTAAAATAATGCATGGTGTCTCCGTCAGGGGGCGTAGATGTACAGGGTGTCCGAGAATCATTGGACACATTAAAAAATGATATGAAACAAAACATTAAACAGATAGAAAGAAACTGACTGTGCTAACTTACAATGCCATTACACAAGTTAATAAATTTCGATGTGAGATCCCTTGGTTTCTAGTAGAACGTCCAAGCGATACTCGATTTCGTGTCATGTACTGGCAAGCATCTGAGGAGTTCTGGAATTAATAGCAGCTGTGATACGCTGCTTCAGTTCCTGCAAATCAGTACAAGGCGTCTGATAGACACGATCCTTGACATAACCCCACATGAAATAATCCAATGGAGTTAGATCTGGAGAGCGAGGAGGCCACGGAATGGGACCACCACGCCCAATCCATCTATTAGGGAAATGCTCATTTAGGCACTTACATACACACGTTGACCAATGCGGAGGCGTGCCATCTTGTTGGAAAACGACGTTGTCATATCTTTTGATCTGGGGTTTAGCGAAATTCTCTAGCATATCCAAGAAAATGTCACCATTTATGGTTTTTTCGGAGAAGAAGAAAGGGCCTATCACTTCTCTTTTTGATAGGGCGCACCACACATTGACTTTTGGAGAATCACCTTCCAGTTCAACAGCAACATGAGGCGGTTCACGGCCCCATATCCAACAGTTGTGACGATTCACAATACCTGATACATGAAATGTGGATTCATCACTAAAAATTACAGTGCTTGGAAAGTTTTCGTCGTTTTCCACTCCATTCAGCATATCCACAGCGAAATCGTATCGCAGAGTGTGGTCATTTACATGCATCTTTTGCACTATTTGAATTTTATAAGCACGCAACTTTAATTTCTTGTGCAAGATATCGTGAACTGTCGATTTCGGAATGCCCAGTTCTCTGCTTGCTTTACGAACGGATTTCCTGGGGCTACGTCGGAAATTTTCATTAACTTGGTCAACCGCCTCACCGTTGACGCTAGGCCTACCGGCTCCTCCACGATGTTCCACATTGCCAGTTTCTTTAAACTGTTTCATCCACCGCTTAATTGCATTCGTTGACGGAGGATTACAACCATACTCTAAACGGTACCGTCTTTTAACTTTAATGACAGACTTTAATTCCGCAAGTCATAACACACACATCGCCTTCTGTTGTACGGATGACATGACTAATTGCGCTTTTCTCACACATTCCTCATCAGGCCACACCTAGCGCCATCTATTGGATTCTGGGAATAACAATTCTGTAAAAAAAAATATAGAAACCGTGTTAGCATAGAAAAACATACAATGCTCATAGTTTTTTTGTAAAGTGTCCAATAATTCTCGGACACCGTGTATATCTTATTTTTGTCAATATTTCTACTTCTAAGACTCCGATTAGATAAATTCCTTCTTTGTTGGATAGCGCTTCCAGGTCCAAATGTCTTTCATATAATTTCAATTTTTTCGAGTAATCATAAGCTTTCCTGCTAGGGGGCATGAAGGTAAAGTGCGTTTTTGCCAATATTTCTGCTTCTAAAACTTCGATTTTAAAAATTCTTCCTGTATCGCATACAGCTCCTCATGGGAAATGTTTTTCAGATAATTTCTAATATTTGGTAAAGAATTGTTTGGCCACCAGGCAGCATAAGTGTTAATTCTGTTTCTGATGTATTTGCAGCAAAGTCTGAGCTCCTGAAAACTAAACTGAAGAACTTCTTTCCTGGACAAATACCGCTCACATCGAAAAAGAACCTTTTGAGAATACTCCTTTTCTTAAAATAATGCATGGTTTCCCCGCCAGGTGGCGAAGATGCATATCTTACATTTGTCGATATTTCTGCTTCTAGGAGTCCGATTCGAAAAAATCTTTCTTTATTGGAGAGCGTTTTCGCTGCAAAATGTTTCTCGTGTAATTTCAAATTTTCCTTAACTCGCAAGTTTGCCACCAGAGGGCGTAAGCTCACGATTACGTTTACAGCAATATCTGCGGGAATAGAAACCCGATTGAAAAACTTCTTTCTTCGATCTGATACAACTGTTTTCCACACCAGTTCCAGTGACTGAATAGCTTTGATAAATTTAATTTGAGTCAGAATCGATTCAAAAGACGTGCTCATTACACCCGAAAATTTGGTTTCGTCTTTCTTGTACCATTTCACCTTATTGTACACTGCTGTTAATAGAAATTGCAGCACCATGAAGAAATTCTCGGACTTGCACGAAATCCGCAGGGTGGATAGGGCACCATAGGAAATGCCAATGGTTACAATTGCGCTGCCACATGCAAATGCTACGCGCGCGCAACGCCATCGGAAACGTCACGCCAGGGAGTATGAAAGAAGGTGTAGAGAAAGCAGGTTTTAAAACTTGCTATCGCTAAACTTCCCCGTACTCAGTTATAGACATGTAAACATGCCGCTTAGGAGGACGAGAGAACCATGCGAACACCTGACGGAGTTTGAAAGAGGTAGAAGCGTTGGACTCAGAAAAAGTGGTTTATCATACCGTGATACTGCTGCACGCGTTAGGCTTAACGCGACTGCCGTTATGCGTACACGGCGTCAAGAGACAGCAGAAGGTTCTACGGATCGCTGTGCGGGATCTGAAACTCGAAATCGCACGACCGAGCGGGAAGACAGGCACTTGTACCGTATGGCAGTGATTTCGCTCACAACAGCATCCACGACACTTGCGCAGCAATGAAGGATGGTCACACATCATCCGATGTCTGCAGGTACTGTTCGTCACAGATTGCTGCAGAGAAGCCTCGTTGCTCGCCGGCCATTGCTGTGACTTCCCTTGACCGTGATCCATAAGCGCCAGCTATTGCAGTGGTGCCGCGAACGTCGAAACTGGAGTACTGAATAGGAGCATATTGTGTTTTCGGGCGACTCCTGATTCCATCCAATGCATCACGACGTGCGAATCGTTGTTCGAAGATACAGTGGTGAACGACATGGCTGCATTGTGTAGCGCCATACCAGTCCCACGCCGAGCGTGAAGGTATGGAGCGCTATTGCGTTTCATTCCCGCACTCGTCTATACTACGCATCACAGGCACATTGAAGAGCCAACGCTACATCACGGAAGTGTTGGAAGCTGAACCTATACCCTTTCTTCAGACGATCACGGGAGCCGTCTACCAACAAGACAATGCCCGACCTCATGTTGCTTATACTGTCCAAGACCGCATCAAGTCGCTTGTCTTTCCTGGATTGCTCGCAGGTCAGATTTGTCACCTACAGAGAACGTCAGGGGTGTCAACGCGCATTGACTGGCTCGCATGATCTTGCCGCCTGTCACAACCAGGGTACTGTGGATGTGTGTAGAAGCAGAATAGAATGCAATACGGCAGACGGCCATCAAAATTCTGTTTCATTCGATCCCACTGCGTGTGGGGTCGGTTATCACCGGTCATGGTGGATTTACTAATGACTAATCGATCCCGCGGCGTGTGGAGTCGCCCATTATGGATTTACTTATGACTAATCGATATCGCCTCGTGTGGGGTCACCCATGGTGGATTTATTTATGACTAATCAATCCCACGGCGTGTAGGGTCGCCCATGGTGGATTTACTTATGACTAATCGATCCCACGGCGTGTGGAGTCGCCCATGGTGGATTTACTTATGACTAATGGATCCCATGACGTGTGGAGTCTCCCACGGTGGATTTACTTATGACTTATCGATCCCACGGCGTGTGGGGTTGCTCATGGTGTATTTAATTATGATTAATCGATCCCACGGCGTGTGGAGTCACCCATGGTGGATTTGCTTATGACTTATCGATCCCACGGCGTGTGGGGTCGCCCATGGTGGATTTACTTATGACTTATGGATCCCACAACGTGTGGGGTCGCCCATGGTGGATTTACTTATGACTAATTTTTTGGCCTTCCTCATCACGACCCGGTATGTAATTGTGATCGTGTGCAGCTTGTCCCATAACTAATCACTCCCATGAATTTCATTGTGGTCTCATGTTTCTCTTTCGGTGTTGCAATTTCTAATAACAGGAGTGTATTGTTTTACTGGATCCTTTACTACAAAAGCTAATACAGTTTTTGTCGTAAGAGGTTCACAGGTGGATATACACACACCATATCATATTATACTATCACCTGTATAATTACTTAAATACAGTGAATCTTCCATTAACAGACACTTCTTAATATCGGACATCTCTCTATAACTGACAATATTTTATTACCCTGCAGAAATGCATGGGTTCATATGGGGCATTCACTTTTGAATATCGGACATCTCTCTATAACGGACAATTTTTATTCCTCCCGCAGAAATGCATGGCTTCTTATGGGGCATTCACTTCTTAAAAGCGGACATCTCTTTATAAAGGACAATGTTTTATTCCCTAAAGGAATTCATTGCTTCTTATGGGGCATTCACATTTTAAAAGTGGATATCTCTTTATAACGGACAATTCTTTATTCCCCCGCAGAAATGCATCGCTTCTTATGGGGCATTCACTTCTTAATAACGGGCATCTCTCTATATAGCGGACATTTTTTATTCCCCCGCAGAAATGCATGGTTTCTTATGGGGCATTCACTTCTTAATAACGGACATCTGTCTATAGCGGACAATTTTTTATTCCCCAGCAGAAATGCATGGCTTCTTATGGGGCATTCACTTCTTAATAGCGGACATCTCTCTATAACGCGCAATTTTTTTATTCCCCTGCAGAAATGCATGGCTTTTTATGGGGCATTCACTTCCTAAGAGCGGACATCTCTCTATAAAGGACATTTTTTTATTCCCCTGCAGAAATGCATGGCTTTTTATGGGGCATTAACTTCCTAAGAGCGGACATATCTCTATAACGGACAATTTTTTATTCCCATGCAGAAATGCATGGCTTGTTATGGGGCATTCACTTCTTAATAGCGGAAATCTCTCTATAACGGACGATTTTTTATTCCCCTAAAGAAATGCATTGCTTCTTATGGGACATTCACTTCTTAATAGTGGACATTCTAAATAGCGGACACGGACACACTTAAAGTACATACAATATAACGGACAACTTGCTTTCCATTCTAAGAATTCCTAGGGGTGTGATTTGCTCAAATTCGCAAAATTTTTCCCTTTTGTTATTTTTCCCTTCCTCTTCCTCTGTCTTACCGTTTTGTTCCCGAGGCCTAGTGAGTTTTAGGGTGCTAAGTGCTATGCACCCAGGGTAAGTGGCCGAAATCACTGGAAAAAGGATTAGGGTTCGTGCGCACCAGATAGCCTGACCCTCTCTTTGCATACAAACATCTGACCAGGGGAAACTGCCTTCTAGCTGTACAGGTGCTCCCAATGGGATGAGACCTCAGAAACGTTGACCATCACTCAGGGTCAGCTCATTCGGGATAGGGTAATCGGATTGAAACAGAATTCAGCTGTGGGTGGGAGGAACTCAACATTTGTTGTCTGGTAAAGACAAGATCAGCGCAGAAGGATCAATATTTCAAGTCTCGATTACTAGAAATCACATTTGTTTGCAATAATCATGTAGGTTTTCCTCATCGAGCGAGCTATGAAGTAAAGATTTCTCAAACAGCGATTTTAAAATGTCGCACAACCGTAAGCACTTGACTCTAAAAGAATTTTTTTGAATAGTAGAGCTGAGTGAAAGGGAAAGATTAAGTGTGCGCGTATTAGGAGATAAACTGAGCATTGGAAAAACACAAGTGAGTAAAATCTTGAAGTCTTAGCAAGATTGTTATGGCAACCAAAAAATTAAGAGAGCTTTCCCTAAAACTGATGGTTTAGCTGCGGACACTCTTACCTATGAATAGTTTTGCCGTGCTAGAACCAACACGATTCCTTTATCAGGGACTTTAATTCGTCAAAAGGCTTTAGAAATCGCAAATGAATTAGGATTCACAGAATTCAAAGCTTCAGGCGACTGGCTAGAAGTTCGTTTAGAAAACAAAATTTCACAAGAATATAATAGATAAAGAACAATAATGTATTATACAAAGAACAATACTTGATTATTTTGCTTCTTAAGTTCTGACGGCTATTTTTTAATAAAGCTTAGTACAAGTTTGTTCTATGTATGCATTTAGATACTTATATTTACTTACCTTTTAAACTGTTTTTACATTATAAAGATAGTACATGTATATTATCATTAAGCATGAATTCCCTTCTAAATAACGGACAGTTTGTATTTCCTCTTCAACGTCCGCTATTCGGAAGTTTTACTACTTGGTTTCTTACGTCCCAATATACATCAGCTGGTGCACAATATGGGCGAGAGATGAAGGAACATCCTTTGCCACGATAACCTTAATGCCATTCGAATTCTTATCCACAATATCTGATCTCACTACAGAACTTCAAAAACAGATCCTCAGACAGACGATTGAAATTTTATTGTTAATTAAACCTCAAGTATATACCAGCGAACTGCTCCTATTACCGGGTTACCACAAATTTTCCGTCATATGGATGCGGAAAAATTGAGAAGAGAAATTTTCCGTCATATGGATACGGGAAATTTGAAAAGAGAAATTTTCCGTCATATGCATACGGAAAAATTGAGAAGAAAAATGTTCCGTCATATGGATGTGGTAAAACTGAGAAGAGAATTTTTCCGTCATATGGATACGGAAAAATTGAGAACAGAAATTTTCCGTCTATGCATAATGAAAAATTGAGAAGAGAACTTTTCCGTCTATGGATACGGAAAAATTGAGAAGAGAAATTTTTCGTCATATGGATACGGAAAAATTGAGAAGAGAAATGTTCTGTCATATGGATACGGAAAAATTGAGAAGAGACATTTTCCGTCATATGGATACGGAAAAATTGAGAAGAGAAATTTTCCGTCGTATGGATACGGAATAATTGAAAAGAGAAATTTTCCGCCATATGGATACGGAAAAATTGAGAAGAGAAATGTTCCGTCTTATGGATACGGAAAAATTGAGAAAAGAAATTTTCCGTCATATGGATATGCAAAAATTGAGAAGAGAAATGTTCCGTCATATGAATACGGAAAAATTGAAAAGTGAAACTTTCCGTCATACGGATACGGAAAAATTGAGAAGAGAAACTTTCCGTCATACGGATACAGAAAATTTGAGAAGATAAATGTTCCGTCATATGGATACCGAAAAATTGAGAAGAGAAATTTTCCGTCATATGGATACGGAAAAATTGAGAAGAGAAATGTTCTGTTAATATAAGATAAGAATTGCGGGAAGGTTTCTGAAAATTCAGAATTTTCTCGGCTTACGAAAATTCCTTCAAATTCGGGGGAAGGGGGTCGCCATTTTACAGGAAATGTATCAGGAATACGCTTCGTTAATTTTCGAAAGAAATCACGGAAAACAGCAGCTGAAATTCAGAATTTTTTTTCAGTGAAATCTCGCATACGTGATATTAAAGGCCGTTCAATAAAAACTGAAGGTAATTTTTTTGAGGTGGCAACAGTGTAAAGGCAAAAGATAATCATGCAGTCTACTAACTGAATTTAGGAAATACATTTGGCAACAGTTATCAGCGGTGGCAGACGATTCTGGTTTCGTTATTGCGCAGTTGTTTAAGGTACGTCTGCATTTCGCCATACAGCTATGGAGGTGAGTGATTCAGAGTTAAAAAGTGAAATGCGTTGTGCGATAAAATTTTGCTATCGTTTGGGTAAAACGGCTCCCGAAACAGTTGCTTTAATGAAAAAGGCTTACAAAGACAAATGTTCGGGTGAGTCAACGATTTTTAGATGGAATCAAGGTTTTTAAAAAACGAAATTTGTTGGCAAAACTCGCTCCTAGGCCCGTTCGACCTGAAAGTGTTGTTACGGAACGTATTCTTAGCACGTTTTGGGCAATCCTGCAGGAAGATCGATGAATGACGTGTGAAGACACAGCGGCCTGAACTAATATTTAACAAGAAAAATGACGTAGAATTTTCGGGTGTAATAAGCACGTCTTTTGAATCCGTTCTGACGCAAATTAAATTTATCAAAGCTATTCAAAGTGGTGGCTAAACCATTTTTTACCAAACATTAGAAATTATGTGAAAAATATTTTCCATCAGGTCTTGTATGCGATACAGGAAGAATTTTTCAAATCGCAGCTTTAGAAGCAGAAATAACGCAGAAAACGCAATTTACCTTTGTGCCCCCTAGCGGAAAGTCTATGATTTACTTGAAAATTTTGAATTTAAAGGAAAAATTTTTCGCATCGGAAACACTTTCCAACAAAGAAGGAATTTTTCAAATCGTACTCTTAGCAGTAGAGATATTGACAAAAATAAGATATACATCTACGCCCCCTGGCGGAAAAACCATGCATTATTTCAAGAAGAAAATTATCCTAAAAGGTTTGTCGACATGAGTACTATCGTCCAACAAACGACTTTTTTTTCAGTCGAGATTTTAGAAGCTCATATTTTGCTGCAAATACAACAGAAGCGGAAATTAAGACTAACGCCACCTGGTGGCCAAACCAATTTTTTACAAAAATTAGAAATTATGTGCAAACGATTTCCCATCAGAAGCTGTATGCGGTGCAGAAAGAATTTTTCAAATCGGAGATTTTGAAGCACAGATATAGGGGGGAACGCAATTTACATTTACGCCCCTAGCGGAAAGTCTATGAATTACTTGAAAGTTTTGAAATTATATGAACCACATGTCCCACTAGAAACACTATCCAACAAAGAAGGAATTTTTCAAATCGGACTCCTAGAAGTAGAGATGTTGACAAAGATCAGATATACATCTGCGCACCCTAGCATAGAAACCATACACTATTTCAAGAAGAAAATGTTTCTAAAAGGTTTGTCGACATGAGTAGAATCGGTCAACAAACGACTTTTTTTTAATCGAGATTTTAGAAGCTCATATTTTGCTGCAAATACAACAGAAGCGGAAATTAAGACTTACGCCACCTGGTGGTCAAACCATTTTTTTACAAAGATTAGAAATTATGTGCAAACGAATTCCCATTAGGAGCTGTATCCGGTGCAGAAAGAATTTTTGAAATCGGAGATTTAGAAGCAGAGATATAGGGGGGGGGGCGGAATTTACATTTACGCCCCCTAGCGGAAAATCTACGAATGACTTGAAAATTTTGTAATTATATGAAAAACATGTCACCCGGAAAACACTATCCAACCAAGAAGGAATTTTTCAAATCGGACTCCTAGAAGTAGAGATCTTGACAAAAATAAGATGTACATCTACGCCCCTGGCGGAAAAACCATGCATTCTTTCAAGAAGAAAATTTTCCTAAAAGGTTTATCGACATGAGTAGTATCGGTCAACAAACGACGTTTTTTTTCTATCGCGAATTTAGAAGCTCATATTTTGCTGCAAATACAACAGAAGCGGAAATTAAGATTTACGCACCCAGGTGGCCAAACTATTTTTTTTACAAAAATTAGAAATTATGTGCAAACGATTTCCCATTAGGAGCTGTATCCGGTGCAGAAAGAATTTTTCAAATCCTAGATTTAGAAGCAGAGATATAGAGGGGAACGCAATTTACATTTACGCCCCCTAGCGGAAAGTCTATGAATGACTTGAAAATTTTGAAATTATATGAAAAACTTGTCACACGGAAAACACTATCCAACAAAGAAAGAATTTTTCAAATCGGACTCCTAGAAGTAGAGATATTGACAAAAATAAGATGTACATCTACGCCCCCTGGCGGAGACCCTGTGGAATATTTTAAGAAGAACATATTCCGAAAAGATTTACCTATGTAAGTGGCATCAGTCCACGAAAGAATTTTTTCAATCGATATTTTAGAAGCTCCAATTTTATTGCAAATATATCAGAAGCAAAAATTAACGCTTACGCCCCCTGGTGGCCAAAGTATTCTTTACCAAAAATTTGAAATTATATGGAAAAGAATTTCCATCAGGAGATGTATCCTCTGAAGAAAACATTTTTCAAATCGGAGTTTTAGAAGAAGAGTTATCGGGGAAAATGTAATTTAATTTTACACCCCCTAGCGGAAAATCTATGCGTAATTTGAAAAAAGTAACTATATCTAAAATACTCTTCGACATAAATGGAATCGAAAGATAAAAAAAAATGTCAATCGGATGTTTAGAAGCAAATATGTGGAATAAAACGTATGTTTGAATTCGACATCATCTGCATTTACGCCCCCTCCCGGCGAAATTATGCGTCGTAAAAAAAACGAAATAATGGATCATCATTTGCGTATTTCAAGCTTTCCAATGCAAAAAGAATTTTTCAAATCGGACTAGTAGTTGCAGAGATATCGTGGGTACAGACGGACAAACTGATAACAGAAGCACGATCTTTTTTTACAAAAGACGTGCTAAAAAAGGTCGGCGTTCCGCATTCTAGGTGACAAATTATTGCTGCATCGTGTGTGTTCCAGATGGGTACCTCATCACCTGAGAAGAGAAAGTTAGCCGAAGCTTAGGTGTCTCATGAGTAGAAAGAAACAAATGATTGCAAAGGATCCGAACTTTCTAAACGCAACAGGATCCCTCTCACGAAGCGCGTAACGATTGTCTGGAAACACACAGTCCCGCCTCCTCCGAAAAAGTTCGCCAAACCAAATTAGCTGGGAAGGTAGTGATGGTAATTTCCTTTGAAAATAAAGGTGTGGTCTACCAGTATGCCGTTCCACCACAAATTACTGTCAATGCTGAGTATTACATTTCAGTCTTGAAGCGCCTGCGACGACGCATATCGATTAAGGACCCGAACCGGTGGGCAAATGTACCCTACACCATGATAACGCCCAGTCACGTGTGGCTGCTTGTGTTCAACAGTTTCTTTTGAAATGCAGTGTTGAAATCCTGCCACAGGCTGCCTACAATCCTGATCTCGCCCCGTGCGATTTCTTGTTGTTTCCAACAATGAAGGAGAAGTTCCGTGGCGCAACATTCAACACGGATGCTGACGTTATTGAAGCTGTACAAGGGTCGCTAAAGCAGCTTCCACAAAATGCCTTCGCCACATGCTTTGCAAAGTTGACTGAACGATGTGACCGTTGCATATCATCCGAGTGAAGACACTGTGAGGAAGATTAGCACATATTTTGCTGCACCTATATTTCTTTGTGATTTAATACTCTTAGTTTTTATGGAACGGCAGTTGTATATGGGTAGGAAAACATGTTGAAGTAGCGGACGAAATGTGAAAAAATTGTGCACGGCATTCTTAAAGTATGTGTCTGCCTGTGCATTTTGTGTTGTATGCTAGAAAATCTGCATAACGCCGAAAAGTGCGAATGACAACGAGCGTACCTAGCAACGAGATAGCTGATTAAGAGCAGTGTACCATCATAGAGAGAGAAAGAGACTTAAAACAAAATAGCCCATGAAAGAAATACGGGATTACGCCATATAATACAAATTTTGAAGATGACAATCCGATTTTTGGCGTAAATGTGACAAGGATGTATAACGAAGTAAATTTCTCCGTCATTTCTGTCCACGCCAGGATTCGAACCCGGGTCCCCTCATTCCGGAATAAGTCACTCTACCAATTGAGCTACGCGGACGTTTTATTCTGATTCCTATCTGCCTTTATGTCGTGTGCGTCCTTCTGGCAGGTACGTTACAGATGGTAAGTCAGATAATATCCGAAAACTTTAAAATGTTCATCGTCCTGGAGCGGGACTCGAACCCGCGTCTCCCAGAAAACGCCCGGGTATGCTAACCACTAAATTTTCATGTTTTCGGATATTATCTGACTTACCATCTGTGTCACATTTACGCCAAAAATCGGATTGTCATCTTCAAAATTTGTAAAATAAATAGCCTTTTGTTTTTATTTTACTTTGCTTTTCCCTCTCCAAAAATCGCAAAGGGAATTGAATCGTTGGAACTTCTTAGAGTTTTGCTTAGTGTAGTCGATATACAGTACATAAATCCATTCCTAATGTACCAGGTGCACTTGTTTTTTGTCATTGTTGTGCTGATTTTTTATTCGGCAAAGCTTATTCGATTTATAATCTCCATAGTCGCATCTAAATTAATCAAGACCTGAGTCACTTTTCATTTACGTAAGCAAGACAGCGTTATTTACTTGATGCAGCTGCTTGACGTAGCTGAATAAATAACACGTCATACAGAAAAGCATGCTGTTTCTCAAGAAGACACGCAGGGGATGGAAGTTGTGAGTGGGAGTCACCTAGAGACTCTAAACTGTTTAGTGTTAAAACTCAGCCCAATTTAAATGTAAATTTGCAGAAAAGTATATATGCTAAATCAGGATCATATATAGAATTTGTTTTTTTTGGGGGGGGGCGAAAAATTACAGTTTTTGAAATCCACCAGAACAAAATTAAAGTTAATGAAAAATAGAAGAAAAAATTAAGGCATTTTTTCTAATGTAAGTTGATGCGTTTTTATTAAATTAATGCATTTTTGTCTAATGTAAGTCGCATTTTAACCAAAAAAATGAAACACTTGCGGGGGCGCTGGCCGTACTGCCCTCCTCTAAAAACGCCTCTGTGCTAAATACATTGGAAGTAATTATTAGATTTAATACAAGTGGCATACTCAAAGTAACGCTTTCTCTTTTAAATTTTGAAGTGATTTAATGAGAGTGCAGTGATATGCACTATGATATGTTACCAATGTGGGAACAAATTTTATTCAGAATCGGAAATAAAGATCATGAATGGCAGATAAAAGCAGCTATCCGTAATTGAATTCCTGGAGAAAGAGGGGTGTGAGGCTCCAGAAATCCACAGAAGACTCCTCGCGGTGCATGAAGCTGCAACAATCGATATCAGTAATGTCCGAAGATGGACGGAGAGGTTTCGAGAGGGAGAAAGTTCAGTGTCGGACACACACCGGAGTGGAAGACCCGCAACTGCAGTGACAGATGCCAACAGGCAACGAGTGAAAGACCTCATCACAGGGGATCGTCGTGTCACCATCTAGGAGTTGCAACAACAAGCAGTGCCAACTATTTGCAGACATTGAAGAAGCTAACGGAAGCTATCAGAAGGAAAAGACGTGACATTCCACTCCATAGTCTTCTTTTACACCATGATAACGCACGTCCCCACACCTCAATGAAGTCTTAACAGGCTATGGCCGAAATGGGGTGGACGATGATGCCAAATCTGTAGTCCTGATTTGGCTCCCTCAGACTTTTTGCTGTTTGTCCCTTTTGAAAAACACCCTTCGTGGGGAACATTTGGACGATGTGACAGACGTTAAACTGACTGTAAATTCATGGGTGAAACGACAGCCTCAGGAATTCTTCCAAAATGGATTTTACCAATGGGTTCAAAGATGGCGGAAATGTATAGAGAGTGATGGACAATACTTTGAATGGGCTAGCATTATTAACAATATTTCCAAGTATTTTGCGACCAAGTTTCACAATTTTGCTGCTACAAATAAAAATCTTATGAGGGACGAGGCATTACTTTCAGGATGCCTTTTGTATTAGTCATCTATTAAGCGTAATTCTCACAATGCACACAACTACAGCTTCCGTTCCAGTCCGTACATGATATAAATTTCAAGTTTATGTGGCCCCTTTCCAGCGGGATGCAGTTGGCTACCTATAGTTGGCGTATGCATAGTTAGAAATAATAATAAATATTGGTACCATTTGTCGAAAGGCGTGTGTGAGAGAGGTTTGTTTTTGTTGTTTGGGTTCCATGACCACCATGTGAGAAACTGTGAGGACTGCAAGCTGTCGCGCGTCCTAAATCAGGGGCCCACTGGTTTCAGGAGGATGAGTGAGAGTCAACTCCGTAAGACAAACCCACCCACAACCCATTTCTCATACGGTACTCCAACCCGGGTGTAGCTGGGACGACTGGCTAGAAAGCCGCTACTCTGACCACTCGGGCACTGTGAAGTTTGCTATAGCACCGAAAAGATCTGAGTCTCTTTAAATAGAGGAGACAAAACTGTGAATATATAAGGTTTTAAAATTCTAGTATCGGCACTTGGAAGCATTTTGTATTGCAGAGGCATTACTTCTAAATCTTGTATTGCTATCGTTAGGGTTATGATAACGGGCACCCATTATTTAATTTTTTGCACGTCTCTGGTAAAAAATGATCGTGCTCATAAGCGTAACCACTGGTGGGATCGGAGGATCAGGATCCCTCTATATTTTCAGAGTAGGGGATCCCCAATATAAAGGATTCTCCCGCCCTCCCTCCAAATGTTTCAGGAATATAATGATATAATGCACACTTTTTTGTCATGTGAACCGGCTAAATTTAATAATATAAGATTGTGATTTTTCGTAGAATGCAAACACGTGTATGATATGTACTTAACAAAACACAGAGATATCGATTCATGATAAGCAAAGTCAGCTCGACAACTTTGTAGTTTACATTTCTGCCCTATCTATCATAGTTTTACAGTTGTGTTCGCTAAATTCCACAATTCGCCAACAGAGGCGCCAATGTCGTGCCCGCTAGATAGGGGCTCAACAACTGCTTTGCTCCTGCGTGTGTGTGTAGGGGGAAGGGGGTCCCAAACTATTTTATACGGTGTGCTATATATTATTGTATTTATATGTAAACATATAATATCGGGGGGGCGATTACCGTGTATGTGTGATCCAACCCCCCAACCCCCGATTTTGAAACATGGTTACCCCACCGATCGTGCTTATGTTACCGGTTTGATATATTATCTTTATCTATATATATAAAAATGTTAAGTTGGTTTGTGTACGCTTCAAAAACTCAAAAAGTTCTGCACCGATTGAGCTCAAATTTTGACACGATATACAACCCGCTTCAAAGATTGTTTTTATCTATTTTTCGCATCAGCAACACACCCGCGATCGCGAGAAAACAGCTTTTTCCTTCGACCATATATACTAATGGACTGCGCACTGGCAATAGCTGCATCAGAGCGTAATAAATGTATTCACGAATGAAAAGTCGTAATGGAATTCTAAAAAAGAAACTCCTAAAATTCATGATGAGCACAGCACGAGTTAACTATCTTTTTGCCCGAAGTCACGTGATTTCGTGGCTTGCGATGTTGGAGCCAGAAATTTTGATGCCATGCGCAGTCTATCAGTATATATGGTCGAAGTCTTTTTCAACGGTCAACTGTGTACCAGCAAACGCGCCATCTGCCAGAAGCGAGGGGAACACTCTCCATACTAGGTGATCGTGTTGTTTTTATCTATTTTTCGCGTCAGTAACATACCCGCGACCGCGAGAAAACAGCTTTTTCAACGGTCAGCTGTGTACCAGCAAACGCGCCATCTGCCGGAAGCGAGGGGAACACTCTCCATACTAGGTGATCGTGTTGTTTTTATCTATTTTTCGCGTCAGTAACATACCCGCGACCGCGAGAAAACAGCTTTTTCAACGGTCAGCTGTGTACCAGCAAACGCGCCATCTGCTGGAAGCGAGAGGAACACTCTCCATACTAGGTGATCGTGTCGTGATTGAGCTGCGCCGTTCGCGAAATCATAAGTAGAGGTTATGTTTTGTCTCTTATCTCTCATGGTTTCCAACCTAGAGCTGTGAGAGCCATAAGAGGTTATAATCTTATCCCTTCCTTCTGTTCCAGTGAAAACCGAAATAATGCCTCGCAAAAAAACGAATTTGGGTCGTCGCACTCGCCACACAGAAGGATCGAGAAGACGGCTTTCAAATATGACTGAGGAGGAGCGAGCATACGTACGAGAGAGGAACACACTAAGCACCATCCAGATGCGTAACACGGAACCAGCAGAAAGACGAGCAGCCAGGCTTGAGGATGCACGATTGCGAGCACGGCAGTCGCGTTCTGCAGCAACAGATTTGGTTCGTTCTCAACGGAATGAACGCGAGGCGTCGAGGATAGCTGCAACACGTACCCAAAGAACAGCAGATCTGATTCTGCAATACAATCGTCTTGCATTCCGGTACAATCCAGCTGTTGATTATAGTTCAAGTCCGCATGTTGTCATTGGCCAGATCAGTCATGTCTGTACCTACTGCCAGCCTCTAAAGTTCAATAATGAAAGGAATGGGATGTGTTGCGCTGCCGGAAAAATTAAATTGCCTCAACTTGAAGCACCACCAGAGCCGTTGAAAACTCTACTTGCTGGATCTACCGCTGAATCGAAGCATTTCCTATCGAACATCAGGAAATATAACTCTTGCTTCCAAATGACGTCATTTGGTGCGGATATTGTGACTGCTCAATTCATGCCAACTTTTAAAATCAAAGGACAAATATATCACAAAGCTGGCTCCCTGCTCCCGTTCCGAGATAGTGACCATATATTCCTTCAAATGTACTTCATCGGTGATGATAGAGATGAAGTCGATGCACGTTGTGGAATACATACCTCTCTAAGAAGATCCATCATTTCGCAACTACAGGAGCTCCTTCACGAAAAGAACAATTTGGTGCGTTTGTTCAAAACGGCAATGGATATGATGCCATCAGATACCCACAAGATTGTCATTCACGCCGACAAAACGCCCGCTGGAGAACATGTCCGAAGATATAATGCTCCAACTATAGACGAAGTAGCAATTGTCATAGTCGGAGATCAGTTCCAACCTAGAGATATTGTTCTCCATCGAAGAAACGATCAATTGATAAACGTCGCAGAAACTCAGCGTTGTTACGATGCTTTGCAATATCCAGTTATCTTCTGGGATGGTGCAGATGGATATCATTTCAATGTGAAGATGATAAACCCAGTGAATGGTGCAGAAATTAATAAAAAGTGCAGCGCAATGAACTTTTACGTCTACCGCTTAATGATTCGGAGGAACGAGGACAATTATATTTTAAAATGCCGTCAGTTGTTTCACCAGTACATTGTGGATATGTATGCAAAAATTGAAACGGAACGTTTGCTATTTCTTCGTTTGAATCAGACCAAACTCCGCTCCGAAGAATACATTCATTTGCGAGATGCAGTTGTGAATGACGGTGATACAACCAACGTTGGAAAGCTTACTATTTTGCCATCTTCATACATAGGCAGTCCACGTCACATGCAGGAATATGCTCAAGATCCAATGGCATATGTTCTTCATTACGGGCGTCCAGACTTATTTATCACCTTCACGTGCAATCCAGCTTGGGACGAGATACAGCAGCTGTTACTTCCTGGGCAATCACCCGTGGATAGGCATGACATCACAGCACGCGTTTTCAGACAAAAGCTTAAGTCGCTGATGGATTTCATTGTGAAACATGAAGTGTTTGGATCTGTGCGCTGCTGGATGTATTCAGTAGAATGGCAAAAGAGAGGATTGCCACATGCGCATATACTAATATGGCTATACGATAAAATAACTTCAGACGAAATCGACGATGTGATATGCACTGAGATTCCACGGGCCGACGTCGATAAGGATTTGCATGCAGTTGTTATCAAAAACATGATACATGAACCATGCGGTACACTAAATCCGAATTCACCATGCATGGTAGACGGGAAATGTTCTAAGCAATATCCTCGAGCATTCGCAGCCAACACAGTAACAGGAGACGATGGATATCCTCAGAATAGGAGACGATCAACTGAAGATGGCGGGAATTCGGCAACTATACACATGCGAAATGGTGATATTGATGTAGACAACCGTTGGGTGGTCCCATATTCGCCTCTGTTGTCAAAAACATACAAAGCGCACATAAACGTTGAATATTGCAATTCGGTCAAATCGATTAAATACATCTGTAAGTATGTGAATAAAGGCAGCGATATGGCAGTTTTTGGTGTGCAACCAGAAAATAGTGACAGAAATGCAGTACGAGTTATCGATGAAATTGCACAATACCAGGCTGGAAGATACATAAGCAGCAATGAGGCTGCATGGCGAATTTTTTCATTTCCCATGCATGAACGCAATCCAGCTGTGATTCACTTAGCAGTACATTTAGAGAATGGACAGCGTGTTTATTTCACAGATGCAAATGTGCAACAAAGAGCCCTTAATCCACCTGGTACAACTCTGACTGCTTTCTTCACCTTATGTCAGGAAGACGCTTTCGCCAGAACACTGATGTACACAGAAGTGCCCTCTTATTACACGTGGAATTTAACTAAAAAAGCATTCGTACGACGCAGACGAGGGGAGCCAGTCGACGGTCAACCTGGCATTTTCAGAGAAAATACATTTGGTAGGCTTTATACAGTGCATCCTAATCAAGATGAATGTTTTTTCCTTCGCATGCTGTTGGTAAATGTGCATGGTCCTAGATCTTTCCAGCAATTGAAAATTGTTGACGGCGTCACATATGCCACTTTCCGCAGTGCGTGTCAAGCTCTTAATTTATTAGAAAACGACCAACAGTGGGATATATGTATTAGTGACGCGTGCAACACTGCACATCCAAACCAAATTCGAGCACTATTCGCAATTATATTGACCGCTTGCTTCCCTTCATCTCCCACAGAGTTATGGGAAAGATATCGATCGCATATGACTGAGGATATTTTGCATAGAGTACGCCTAGAAAATGCCAATATGACCATGGAATTTACAGAAGGCATTTACAACGAAACATTGATAAATATTGAAGACAAGTGCTTAGCTATTGCAAATAAAGTTCTTAGTCAATTGGGAATGCCAGCACCCAACCGAACTACGACTGCTTCATTTGATGTGGATTTGCTCCGTGAACAGAGGTTACAACACCGGTGATCTTCAATCATATGTCCAATCAAACATTCCCAAATTAACGTGTGAACAGAAGGGCATTTATGATCGCATAATGCAAATGATAAATGACGGAGTTGGGGGGGGGGCTTCTTCTTGGATGCGCCAGGAGGAACTGGGAAAACATTCCTTATCAGTTTGATTCTGGCAACGGTTCGATCAAAAAATGACATAGCCTTAGCTCTCGCTTCGTCTGGAATAGCTGCGACATTGTTACCAGGTGGAAGGACTGCTCATTCAGCTCTGAAGTTGCCATTAAACATGCGAATCATCGAGACTCCCATGTGCATTATCCAAAGCATCCGGTATGGAAAAAGTATTACAAAAATGTAAACTCATTGTTTCGGATGAATGCACGATGGCACATAAAAAATCGCTTGAAGCTCTTGATCGATCGTTGCGATATTTGCGTGGAAACGTTCAACCATTCGGGAATGCATTGATATTGCTCGCAGGAGATTTTAGGCAAACATTTCCTGTAATTTCTCGATCGACACCAGCGGACGAAATAAATGCTTGCCTGAAATATTCAACATTGTGGCGACACGTACGTACATTGCGGTTGACTACGAATATGCGTGTCCAGCTGCAGAACGATCAATCAGCCGAGGTATTCTCAGGACAGTTACTGGACATTGGGAACGGACAACTGCCAGTCGATGAGACGTCAAGACGAATATCATTTCCTGATAATTTTTGTAATTTAGTAACATCGAAAGAAGAACTGATCGAAAAAGTATTTCCTAATATTCAAATTAATTATAAGAATCACGATTGGCCCAATGAACGAGCTATCCTTGCCGCGAAGAATAAAGATGTCTATCAAATTAATAATGTTATTCAATCCAGCATTCAAAGTAAGGAAATTACATACAAGTCGATAGATACAGTTGTGGAAGCAGATGAAGTAGTTAATTATCCAACGGAATTTTTGAACTCACTTGATCTGCCAGGGATGCCACCACACATATTAAAATTGAAAATAGGTGTGCCAATTATCATGTTGCGGAATATTAATCAGCTAAAACTCCGCAACGGCACGCGACTCGCAGTTAAAAAACTGATGAAAAATGTAGTGGAAGCAACGATTTTAACGGGGCCTTTCGAAGGTGAAGATCTCCTCATCCCTCGAATTCCCATGATCCCGACCGATACACCATTTCAATTTAAAAGATTGCAATTCCCAATTCGATTGGCGTTCGCAATCACAATCAATAAAGCTCAAGGTCAATCTTTAGAATTGTGTGGTTTAGATTTAGATGCGGATTGCTTCTCACATGGACAACTGTATGTTGCGTGTTCCCGTGTCGGCAAACCAGATAGCCTTTATATCTACGCAGAGAATGGAAAAACAAAAAATATTGTATACCCACAAGTATTTCAAAATTAAACTTCTATGAAACGTATGCTTTGTTTTGTTCCTCATTTCTCATCCATGCAACCACAATGTGCCACAGCTACGCGTGGCCGGGTATAGCTAGTTGTATATATATCATCATCATCATCATCATTGTCAACCATTATCAATCCACTGCTGGACGAAGGTCTCCCCAAGTTTCCTCCACAACGGTCTGTCTTGTGCCAGTCTCCTCCATGTCCCCCCTGCATACTTTCGAATTTCATCCACCCATCTCCCATGTGGTCTTCTTCTGGGTCTTTTCCTGTCCCTTGGAATCCAATCTAAAATTTCGGCTGTCCATCGATGATCTGTCCTTCTGGCAGTATGTCCAGCCCATTGCCATTTCAGGGATTTAACTCTGATCATGATGTCTTCCACTCTTGTCATTTTTCGGATCCACGAGTTCCTCTTCTTATCTCTCCTGGTTACACCAAGCATGCACCTCTCCATGCTACTTTGAGTTGTCTGCAGCCTTTGTATGTCTCTTTTAGTTAAGGTCCACGTCTCCGCACCATACGTAAGCACTGGAAGGATGCATTGATCAAACACTTTTCTTTTAAGACATAATGGCATATTGCTCTTGAAAATTATGCTGTTTCTTCCAAAAGCTCTCCAGGCAAGTTTTGTACGCCGATTAATTTCTTCATCAATGTGACCCTCACTTGATATCTGCTGTCCAAGATAAACGTACGTGTCTGTTATCTCCAGCTTTTCTCCATCAATCGATAAATCTTCATTTCTTGTAAAAGCATTGAACATCACTTTTGTCTTCTGAAAGTTCATTTTTAATCCCACTTCTTTACTCTTGTCAGCAAGTTCCTGGATCATACTCTGCAGCTCTGATGGGGTAGTTGCAAAAATGACTACGTCATCAGCAAAACGAAGGTGGGTTAGATAATCTCCATTAATCTTTATCCCCTTGTTTTCCCAGCTCAGTGACTGAAAAACACCCTCCAATGTGGCATTAAAGAGCTTCGGAGATATGGTGTCCCCTTGTCTCACTCCTTTTCCAATTTTTATGTGTGTTGTATTTTCAAACAGCCGAATCTTTGCACTTGCATTTTCATAGATGTTATTAATAATATTAATGTATGCATCTTCAATACCGCAGGTTTTCAGAGCCATTGTAACTGCTGATGGTTTCACCGAATCAAAGGCTTTTTCATAATCGATAAAAGCCATGCACAATGAAAGTTCATATTCCCTCGCTCTTTCAATTAGTTCTCTCAGCACGTGGATATGATCTATTGTGCTGTAGCCACTCCTGAATCCAGCTTGTTCTCTCGGTTGAGCCATGTCCAGTGTTACCTTCAAGCGGTGTGAAAGAACTTTAGTGAAGATTTTATAAACTACTGATAGGAGGCTGATAGGTCTGTAGTTTCCGAGATCCTCAATGTCACCTTTCTTATGTAGCAGGATCATTGTAGCGGTGTTCCAATCCTCAGGAATCTTTCCTTTATTAAGGCATCGAGTGAAAATTTGGGCGAGTACTGTTTCGATTTCTCCACTTGCTTCTTGTATGATGTCTACAGTAATTCCATCTTCTCCTGGAGCTTTTCCTCGCTTCATGTTCTTGATTGCATGTGCAACTTCTGCTGGAAGGACAGGAGGAACTCTGGTACTGGTACCTTTCATGATGTCTGGAGTGCATATATCATCCCTTTCATATAATTTGGAGTAGAAATCTTTCACTCTTGTCAAAATTTCGCCTTTATTTCTTGTTACAGAACCATCTTCTTTTCTCAGTGCCATAATCTGTTTTCTTCCCTTACTGAGATGTCCCTTTGCTATCTTTAGGCTTTGGTTGTTTTCAATTGCTTTTCTCACTAGTTCACAGTTGAATTTCCTTACGTCTTCAGTGATAGTTTTTCTTACTGTCTTGCATAGCTCTATATATTCCACTTTGGAAGTCACATCTTCTTTAGTTGTCCTCATCTCTCTTCTTTTTTGCATCAACATTTTGGTTTTTACTGATAATTTGTTCACATACAACTTGTTCTTAGACCCAGCTAATTTTGTTGCTGTTTCCATAAGAGCTTTGGTTACTTTTCTGTTAACTTCAGAGATGTCCACTTCTTCCGATGTTAGGCCTTCTAAAGCAGAGAACCTGTTCTTCAGTTCTAACTTGAAGGTATTATGGTGTTTTTTAAGGTTGGTTATGTCAATAGATTTTGTTTGTCCTATGAGCTTGCCACGTTCAAGTTTAGTGTTGAGGTGCATCTTACATCTCACCAATCTATGGTCACTACCTGTGTTGAACTTGTTTAGCACACTGCAGTCTTCTATGACGAATTTTTTGTTACACATAATAAAATCAATTTCACTTGTCGTCCCATTTGGATGTCTCCATGTCCATTTCCTGTGTGGCTTTTTCTTGAAGAAGGAGTTCAAGATGAAAAACCCGTCTGCCTCTGCAAACTCAACGAGAGTATTTCCACGCTGGTTTCTGTTGCCATGACCGAATTTACCTACTGAAGTTTCATTCTGTTGCCGTTGCCCTATTTTTGCATTGAAATCTCCCATAATTATCTTCAAATGCTGCTTACCTTTATTATTTAGATATATGTATATATATAATCAAGGGGGGTAGGCCGATCACCGTGTATGAGTGATCCAACCCCCCAACCCCCGATTTTTATTTTTTTTTTTTTTTTTTATTGGAGGTTTAACGACCACCGTGAGCAACTCAATGGGCTATAAGCAGTCGCCCGTCCCTAATTTAGGGTCACTGGTTCCAGGGAAGGGAAAGAGCCAGTGCCGTAAGACAAACACAACATCCATGCCTCACCGGGATTCGAACCCGTACCCCTTACGGACGAATGATCAGAGGCCATCGCTTAGACCACTGCGCCACCGGGGCGGCCCCCGATTTTGAAACATGGTTACGCCACCGATCGTGCTTATGTTACCGGTTTGTCCGTCCGTCTGCCCGTCTGTGGACACCATATCTCTGCAACTATGAGTTCGATTTGAAAAATTCTGCATTGCGAAGCCTGAAATGTGCGAATGATGATCCTTCATTTCGTTTTTTTTTTTTTTTTTTTTTTCTTTTTTTTACGATGCATGTTTTCGCCGCTAGAGTACGTAAATGCAGGTGATATCGAATTCAAAATACATTTTATTCCATATATTTGCTGTTCACCTATCGATTCCATACAAGTCGAATACTATTTTAGGTTTAGTCACTTTTTCAAGTTACGGATAGATTTTCCGCTAGAGAGCGAAAAAGTAAACTGCGTTTCCCCCAATATATCTGTTTCTAAAACTGCGATTTCAAAAATTCTCTCTGCAGCAGATACAGACCCTGATGGAAAATCTTCTGCGTGTGATTTCAAGTGTTTGGTAAAAAAATGGTTTGGCCACCAGGGGACGTAAGTGTGATTTTCTGTTTTTGACGCATTTGCAGCAAAATCTGAGCTTCTAAAACCTCGATTGAAAAAAAATCGTTCGTGGGCCGATCCCACTCACATCGATAAACGTTTTCGAAATATTTTCTTCTTAAAATATTGTATGGTTTCTCCGCCAGGAGGCGTAGATGTACATCTTATTTTTGTCAATATCGTTGCTTTTAATGCTCCGATTTAAAAAATATTTTCCTTGTTGGATAGGGACTCGGGCGCGACATGTTTCCATTTATTTTCAAAATTTTCAAGTAATTTATAAACTGTCCGCTAGGAGCCGTAAGGGTAAATTGCATTTACCCCGGTATCTCTGCTTCTACAACTCCCGTTTGAAAAATTGTTTATGCACCGGATACAATTCCTAATGGGAAATCGTCTTTACGAGACGATTTCCCATTAGGTACGAAACCGTCTTTACGCGTACGGAGCAAGGAAGTCACTGAGATGTATAGTTTTGACATCAGCTCACCGTCGTCAAAAATAAGTCAACAGTTCATGTCATGGAATACAGTTCATGTCAGTCCAACAGTTCATGTCATGGGATACAGAGTGGTGCCATATACTTTTCACAAGCGAATCCCGTTTCACTCATCATCTTGATACTCGACGAGGGCACATGAGAGGGAGTTCCGCACACGAATGAAAAGACACTATGTGCAGTGTGTTAACCCTTACCAGCGGTAGTGAGTTATGTTCTGGGCAGGAGTGTGTTTTAATGGCCGTTCTTCCTTGTATGTTTGTCAAGACAACATGAATTCCCCAGTGTACCGAAACAATATCATTGTGCTCCTTGTGATCCTGTTTTACGCTGCTGTTTGACATGCATTCCGTTTTCTCGATGGCAATACCACCAGTTACCGTGTCTCGAGGGCGCTTCATGGGGTCGAAAATCATGGGATTCAATCTTTAAGGCTACTTCCGAGGTCTCCTGACCTTAATCTTATTCAGAACATTTGGGACACTGTTCACGTCTGGATAACCGCGTTCCATACCGCAGTGCACTGGTAGACCTCCGTAGCGTGTTGCCTGTTATGTGTGATGAGCTGCTATAGACACTCATCAATAATATCATTGGTGGCTTTAATCTCATTAAGAACTTTTGGGACACTGGTCACGTCTGGATAGCCACGTTCCATACCGCAGTACACTGGTAGACCTCCGTAGCGTGTTGCCTGTTATATGTGATGAGCTGCTATAGACACTCATAAATAATATCATTGGTGGCCTTAATCTTATTAAGAACATTTGGAACCCTGTTCACATCTAGATAACCGCGTTCCATACTGTAGTACACTGGTAGACCTCCGTAGCGTGTCGCCTGTAATATGGGATGAGCTGCTATAGACACTCATCAATAATATCATTGGTGGCTTTAATCTCATTAAGAACTTTTGGGACACTGGTCACGTCTGGATAGCCACGTTCCATACCGCAGTACACTGGTAGACCTCCGTAGCGTGTTGCCTGTTATATGTGATGAGCTGCTATAGACACTCATAAATAATATCATTGGTGGCCTTAATCTTATTAAGAACATTTGGAACCCTGTTCACATCTAGATAACCGCGTTCCATACTGTAGTACACTGGTAGACCTCCGTAGCGTGTCGCCTGTAATATGGGATGAGCTGCTATAGACACTCATCAATAATATCATTGGTGGCTTTAATCTCATTAAGAACTTTTGGGACACTGGTCACGTCTGGATAGCCACGTTCCATACCGCTGTACACTGGTAGACCTCCGTAGCGTGTTGCTTGTTATATGGGATGAGCTGCTATAGACACTCATCAATAATATCATTGGTGGCCTTAATCTACATTTGGGACACTGTTCACGTCTGGATAGCCACGTTCCATACCGCAGTACACTGGTAGACCTCCGTAGCGTGTTGCCTGTTATATGGGATGAGCTGCTATAGACACTCATCAATAATATCATTGGTGGCCTTAATCTTATTAAGAACATTTGGAACACTGTTCACATCTAGATAACCGCGTTCCATACCGTAGTACACTGGTAGACCTCCGTAGCGTGTCGCCTGTAATATGGGATGAGCTTCTATAGACACTTATCAATAATATCATTGTTGGTCTTAATCTTATTGAGAACATTTGGGACACTGTTCACGTCTAGATAACCGCGTTCCGTACCGCAGTACACTGGTAGACATCCGTAGCGTGTTGCCTGTAACATGGGAAGAGCTACTATACACACTCATCAATAATATCATTGGTGGCCTTAATCTTATTGAGAACACTTGGGACACTATTCACGTCTGGATAACCACGTTCCATACCCCAGTGCACTGGCAGACCTCCGTAGCGTGTTGCCTATAATATGGGACCAGCTGCTATACACACTCATCAATAACATCATTGCAAGTAATTCTCCTATGTTCCAAGACGTTCTTCGACACAGAAGTGGTGTTACGGAGTAATGAAATCCAGAAGTATAGACATTCTCCGAATTTATCATTTTGTCTATATTGCAGTGCAACGTTTTTGTGTTCAGGAATTGCAAACCAAATTGTTTCTGTAAACAAATCATCTATTATTTGTGTTACGTATCATCGCTGATGTTGTTTCAATGCGTGTTACTTGAGTCAGATACATACAACCTTCATTTCATGCAACACCCCTAACTTTTTGTGACCAGTGTATGATATGTGTAAGCGCATCTACTAAATTGCTAACCGAAATAAAAAAGAAACAATTTAAATAATTTTTAGCAAAAAATATGAATTTAAACAGTTTTAGTAAAAATAATGTTTTTAATCAAATTAAATTTTCACGTTGTGAGAAATTCCATCTAGGCAGGCAAAGATATTGGTAGCACGGTAATTCTGCATAGCTTTGAACAATTTTCAGCAAAAAATAATGGTTTTAAACAAGCGTAGTCATATAACAACATGTCAGACATTTCATGCTGATAGTTCAAAATACTGGTGTGATGATAACTCTACACTAGTATTTCAAATCGCCTATTTAATTGCACGTACTTTTGCTTCGATAATTCCGGTTGCCTTAATCCTGCTTGACAACGAGCTAAATCAATTTCAACTCAATTTGCTTTTATCAGAAATTGATTTTTAAGTTTGTACACGGACTGGTGATGTCAGTCTGCGGTTTGTTGATAAGAGGGATGCCATCTTTCAGTCGAGTTGTTAGTTCAAGGAAGATTATTGAGAAAATAAACTGTAAACGTTCCATATGGAAATTATAACATCATTCGAAAAGGAAATGGATTACCACTTAATTGTAATATATTTCACAGCGCCCCCGCGCGTGTTATGCCTGGAAGAAATATTCTGAATTATGGTGAGAATATTTCTTCTATAGACACAGTACCGACACCATGATGTACAATTAACTTCGAGTCTATTTCCTTTACGAATTACATTAATAATCAAGAGACAGATTGTTGCTTAGATATATGGGTCTGCGGCAGGCTCTTTTGACGGGGGCTATTTTGTTTATTAGTTGCGCTGTTGAGGCTGCTTTGTTGGCGCTGTTCTATCAGTGCTATTTTGGTCTCGGCAATTTTATCGGTGTACCCAAGGAGATTATAATAGATGGAATAAGGGCCAGCCGTTCCCGTCATGCAATCAAAGTGAAGTCCCCAAAACGCCACGATCATGACGTCACAGCCAATCACAGCCTCTGCCGCCATGTTGGTAAGACGTGTTTGACGAGTCGCAGCAAATCACAGTCTCTGCCGCCATGTTGGTGAGACGTTTGAGCATTAAATTCGTCTGCTCAAAGTGCTTCAAGTTTGTGACGTCATCCTTACTCCATCTGTTCTAACCTCCTTGGGTGTACCCATTTACACTACTCAACGTAAAACTCCATTGTGCAAGACGAGAAATTGCATGGTAAGTTTTGCTCACAGTTCAACTATCGAGCGCAAAAAGAAATCTGGCAACGCGGCTGTTTGAGGTGAAGATTTCATTCCAAACATCAAAATAAATTCATGTAAACTAGATGAAAAACCTTGTGCGAAAGAGGTTAGGTCCAAGGAGGTTATATTACTGGAGACACCACTGGCTCTGCCGCCATAGATCACAGCTAATCTGTGTTGTGACGTCACAAGCAGGCAAAAACGAACTAAATTATACCGTTGATAAAACAGTAAGCTTGTGTATCATTGGTAAAGATTATTGAATTACTCATTTTATCTGTTTATATGCTTAGAAGCTTTTGTTCCATTGGTTTCAAAGCAGCTTCTTTTCTGCGGCTGCGTTGTGCCTGCTCATGACGTCATTTGCAGCACGGACGGTGACTTATGGAGGCCAATGCTGCGTGGATAAGAGTGGTGTCTCCAGTAATTAAACGTCCTTGGTTAGGTCACTCACATGCCCTGGCACTATTCTGTGGGGAAAATGTTTTGATCTGATCGTATTGACGCGATTGTGTTTATGATACAGACAGACATACAAAATAAGAGAATAAGTTTGTAATAATTCTCGATTGATATGCTAATAATTAAAAGGCAATGTGTTGAGTTTTCTGGAGTGACAACTCTTACATCATTGGAAAATGGAGCAAAAAGATTTATTAGATTCTTTACAAATGAAAGTAAGGTTATATGATGGACTTTCGATTCAAGTAGCTTAAATTTGTGGAATTGTGTAGAAATAATATTTGAGACCTTTGCAGAGATCGAACGATATGATATACTACATATTTGTGCATCTTTGTGAGGTCATAACGTAAGAACCACATTTGTTACATGGCTTCAGTATTGATCGTTTGCTGGTGCTTCCGTTTAGACGATTTTTGACGGCAAAGACTGCAATCTTCAACAAACTCTCGAAGAAGTCCACAACCGCAATCAGGGAGATTCCAAGCCAGATACCAATGTACCCTCCGATATAGCTGAATATTTCTACACTCTATAATTGAAAGAAAAAGATATCATTAATACTCATAGTTTTTGTACCGTAACATTGGAAAATTGTACAGCACAAAATACTGAAGAAGAAAGCAGAATTCAAAAGACATTTGTTTCTGCACTTCTTTTCTTTTAAGCAGCCGGAGAAACAAGAGAAGTAGTCGATTATGAGGCCAGTATTGAAAACTGTAGCTTATCTGCCATTGATACTTTGCGATAAAACAGGAGCTGCTCTACCCAAGGACGTCTAGAAAACACAAGGCCATGACAAATTGAGTTCCCTCTTTTAGTGATGTCATGCAGAAACCAAGGCTTCCGATTGGTTTCTAACGCTGTCGTGTATGACTTCAAGCACGACACCGACGTATCAGAACGTGTAACTTGAGAGTGACGTCACCAACTCTGGGAGCTCATCTCTGTAATGTCATGGCCTTGTGTTTTCTAGACGGTCTTGATTTGCTTCTTTTGGGTTCCTTCCGACTGAAAGAATTTTTTGAAGGTATAACGACCACCATGAGCAACTCAATGCACTACAAGCAATCGCCCATCCCTAATTTAGGGCCACTGGTTCCTGGGAAGGGACAGAGCCAGACCATAAGACAAGCATAATATGCATGTCTTACCGGGATTCGAACACGGACCCTTCTTGGACGAATGGTTATAAGCCAGCACTTAGACCACTGAGCCACCGGGGTGGCAAAGATTTTCCACCAACAATTAAAGATGAAGATCCAAGTGTCCATGCTTTTTGTGATGTTTCGCCACCATGAAAGGGAGGCAAGATATCGTATGGTTTGTTAACCGCCCAGTCTAATGACACACCTGTACAGTTATTTAATTACAATTCTTTTTGGGTACAAATCTTTTTGCATATTTCTATGGAATCATTTGAAGTCATTGAAACAACAAGTAGTCATTGCTTACTATGGAATCATTTGAAGTCATTGAAACAACAAGTAGTCATTGCTTACTATGGAATCATTTGAAGTCATTGAAACAACAAGTAGTCATTGCTTACTATGAAATCATTTGAAGTCATTGAGACAACGAAATATAATCCGTATGCTTTATATAATGATTATCGATATAGGATAAGCAGGAACAATCAGAAGGGCTCGATAATGTGGAATTGGTAGATAGAAAAAAAGGAAAAGTGTTACAGTCGAATGTCTTCAATTAATAGGCTTGTCTTGCGAGTAACATCATGCAATACTTTTACGTAAACCAGACTTAGTAGAATACGAAATTAAAAAGGAGTTACATAAAACCAAAAAGAGGGCTAGTGAAGAAGATTAACAACTACCAAAACCTTACTGTGAAGAAATGACTGATCTCACGAACATGTTTATGACTGTGACTTACGTACCGTTATACTCTACTATTAGATATAAGTGGTTTGGGTAAAAAACAAACAGAAGAAAGTAGGGAGCAAATGCACTATATGTATTAATTTTGTCCCAGTATCACCATAGCACATTACGTTTATGCATTATTCTTCGAAATTTAAATTCGTTTCATCTGGCTCCTAAACTTTGAAGCTAACTCCTAGATCTGGAACATGTTAGACAACACCCGGATTATTAATGAAGCAGCAAATCATTCATTTTTACCGAAGAATTGCGCCTGAACACCACTTTGATACATGATATTATGCAAAGGTGCAAGAGTCATTTCATCAAAGGTATTGTCGTATTCTTTTACGAAATAAGATGATTATAATAATCTTATTTGTAAAATAATTATTTTACAAACTAAAATAATTATTTTATTTCGATACTAATTTGTTTTTTTCGATACTAATTTGTACAATACAGGAAATGCTCGAATTTTTAACACATGCGAGAATCTTTGAATGCTTGCATATATAATTATTCATCAGATATCTCTGAATTACTTGTACTTACTGTTCGCCAGGTAACAGTAAACACATCAGAAAACCTGAAAATTGCATCGCCTTGGGGCCGAAATCCAACTTGCATCTCCCGATTTCTGATCGTGCATGCTAACCGTTACACCACTCAGGACGATCAAGTCCCAAGCATCTTAGTGTTGAAAATCAGAAGATTCGCTGATTTTTTTTCTTTTCTTTTCTTTTTTCTTTTTTCTTTTTTACTTTTTTTACTTTTTTCTTTTTCTTTGTTTCGCCTTTTTTCTCTTTTTTTTCCTTTTTACTTTTTTCTTTTTCTTTTTTTTACTGTTTTTTTCTTTTTTTCCTTTCTTTTTTTAATGTTTCGTGATAGACAGTAAATATAAGCAATTCAGAAATGTCTTATTGCTGTTTAATAATTCTAACCTATCTTCCACGTATTATGGGAAGAATATTTCTTGCCGCCCTGGTGGTGCAGTGTCTAAGCGATGGCTACTGACCATTCGTCCGCGATGGGTCCGAGTTCGAGTTCCAGTGAGGCGTGGATGTTGTGTTTGTCTTAGGGCACTGGCTCTCTCCCTTCCCTGGAACCAGTGGCTCTAAATTAAGGACGGGCGACTGCTTATAGCCCACTGAGTTGCTCACTGTGGTCGTTAAACCCCCAATCAAACAAAAAAAATATTTCTTCCTCAGAATTTAGAGGAAATGCTTTTCAACGCTGAGAAAAACATCCTAGAAATGCATAGCAAAAAGCAATCGCTAAGTATAATTACAAAAAAATTCGAATTCATATTAATTTTGATTTCCGTGCTTTTTTATATTTCAAGCTCTATGGTTATTATAAAGATACTCTAATTTTAATTTTTTCTCCACTTTTCATTTTAGTTATGTACAGAATTTTGTTTAGAATCCTGTTTGGGAAAAACAATATGTAGTACAAAATTGTTTTCTCTTTTAACATTCTCTAATTACTAACTTACTTGGTAGTGGGGGCGATGTTTATAAACCACTATATCACTATCCGCTAAATACAATTCTACCAGAGTCCTTCTCCTTTTTCGCCTTAAAAAGAAATAAGATGTATTTAACCAAAAAGAACAAAAAAACATTACTCATCGTCAGTCTCATTTAAAACAGAATCAGAAAAATAGTTTAATAATAGGCAAAGCAAGATCAGTTTAACAATTATTAAAATATTTCATTAATAAGGGAAACAAGATGTGTACAGCAGTCTGTCTTAAAATTGAACGAAAAAAATAATCTAGACCACAGGAAAGCGTTCTATATCGATCTGACTGAGAGGCAAATCAGCTGATTCAAGGTCATGTGAACATTTCTAAAAAAACAATCTAAAAAGAAAACAGACATTGTCGCTTTTAAATGAAACTTCTGAACCAAGGTTTGCTTTTAAAGAAACCTATAATCCATTGGCAACTAGAAAACATTTGTATGGGATTGCATGCGAAGCAACATTTTCAGTTTTAATCAGAAAAAATCGTCCACAAAGTTTGGCAATGCATCGCTAACCAATGAAAAACTTGACTCTTCTGTCATTTGAGAAATAACGTACAAAAACAGTCAATATGGAGATTCTTTTATGTAAGTGTAATAACCTGAAGAACAGAACGTCGGAACTAGGAGCCTTTCGTTTTTTTTTCTTTTTATTATTGCATTGATTAAAACACTGGGTACTAGAAGAGCTAAAAAGGCAATTTTGAATTAATAATTAACTTTCATCGCGTAAGAAAGTAATCAGTACGGAAATGATTTTTAGGTAAATTAATATTTTCATATAAAACACCAATATTTTCCACAATTTCGTAATAAGCTCACAAATTTGCACATGTTTTCTCCATTTTGTATTCACTTTTTAGTACGTATAAATAAACCCAAAGTAAAGCTTCAGCGATAAAAAAAAAGGGGGGGGGGATAGTATTGTAACGAGCAGGTGGAATTTACTTCCCTGCACGAGGACTCGTTTCATTGGTACCACCACGTTGGTGAATGGCATCTTCCGTATCCAAAAAGGCTTAAGTAACACATGGATAGGTCTCAAAGTCCAGCACAGAGAGTATATATATGCCGCTTGCGTTATAGTCGTTGTTATTGATGCGGTTCTGTTGAATTCCTTCTGCCGTTCTTACTGCGAAGTTATTCTGCTCCCATATTGCGTGCTAAAGTGCTATTGTAAAGTGCACTCAGTTGATTACTTCTGTGATCAGTATAGCTGTGCCGAATAAACTTCTGAGTTGTGTTTTAACTCGCTTTCGGATTCTTCATTGCAAATTTGGGAGTAAAGAAGATTTATCCGAATCCAAAGCGCAAGAAAAGTAATGAAAATGTAGCAGCATTCCGCCGAAAAACTAGAGTGGATGTAATATCATGTGGCATTCCACCGATAAGCCATTGCATTTCGTGCACTCCCAGCCTAGAGAAATGAGCGCGCCTAGAGACCGAATGGCGATGGAGACCATAAAACCCGAGGACCGGCTTTCGGTTAGTATAGTGTTCGGAGTCAGTATGGGAAAAGTGGACGATTCCTCGGAGTTCGATAAAGAACGAATTGTGATCACACGGCGCCTTGGAACTACTATCCCGGAAACGGCTCGGGTTGGGAGTTAATCACGCGTTGCTGTAGTGAATACGTATCAAACGTGGCACGCGGATGGCTAAAAGACGAACCGTTTGTCTGGCCGTATGTCGTCCGCAACTCATTGATACCAGAGGCGAGCGGAGACTGTCGCGCATTGTTCACAGCAACCGCAGGGCCACAGTGCGACAAGTCACTCTTAGATACAACAGTGGGGATCAGGCCAATGTGGCATAGCACAAAGTTCATCACAGCCTTCTGCGCATGGGCCTGCGTAACCGAAGACTCAGCCGGGTCTCCATGCTCACTGTACGTCATCGCCAACAGCGAATGAAAAAGGGGCAAGGTCATCGAGATTGGACCGCGGATGATTGGAAGAAAGTTGCCTGGTCTGACGAATCAAGATTCCTGGTGCATCACGTAGACGGTCGAGCACGGATTTACCGGTTACCAATGGAGGCTATAGCACTTGGACGCACTGTTGGGCGGAAACACGCCAGCGGCGACGGTGTTATGCTGTGTGTGATATTTTCTTAGGACACTTTAGGTCTCTTTATCCAAATAGCACAATCCCTGACAGCTGTCAGATATCTGAACACCGTTGCGGACCAAGTTCACCTATTCATAGCAGCTGTGTTCCTTGATGGCGATGGACATTACCAACAGGATAATGCGCCATACCACACTGCCAGAATCGTGAAGGAGTGGTTCGAGGAACATGCTGGTGACTTTCTGTTAATACCCTGGCCTCCAAAATTCACCGGACATGAACCCAATCGAACATTTGTGGTTCGACTTGGAAAAGCGAGTTCATGCTAAATCACCGCCACTTCGAAATGTAAGGGAACTGGAGTACTTGCTGTTGATATTATGGTATCAGATACCTCAGGGTACCTATCGCCACCTCATCGAATCTACACTTCTCCGATTGGCCGCTGTTTTGCGGGATAACGAGGGTCTTACAGCTTATTAGTTAGGTGGTCATAATGTAATGGCTCAGCGGTGTATCATCCACAGGAAAGATTTGTCAAGACCGAACGCAAATTTGTAGTGTTTGTGGATTGCATGGTTTCCCAATGAAGATTTTCACCAGCTACAAGTACACCATATCTTTCCTTTAGTTTCAGTACTCAATGGTTTAGTTCATTTTTCATTATTTCGTGACAATAAGCATAGAATTCAAAAGCAAAAACAAAAATACAGCATTTAAAGATATACTTCGGAAAACCAGAAATTTCGATCCGTAAATTTACTGGAGTAAAAAAAAAAAAAAAAAATCAAACAACACCGAGCTTTCGCACGGTGTTGTTTCTCAAGGTTCTGAACCATAGCATATAAACAATGTAGAAGAAACCCGAAGAAATTCCATTGCAAGGTTACAGTTTTTGAAAACATTTAGCGCGTTGTGAGAGAATCTGTCGAAATCCTGACGAGACCTAATGTCTCTAATGATTATGTATCATACGAGTTCCCATACGTATGGCGCATCTTCAGAAAAATTATGTGTAAATAAATACTTCATTATTATGTAAACTAGCTTATAACCCGTCGTAGGACGGTTGTTTTTTAAGCTTTAAATAAATATATTATATACACTGAAGTGCCAGAATAACTGGTACACCAGTCTAATACTTAGTAGGTCCCCCACGGGAGCGCAGGACTGCAGAAATACCTCGGGGAATGGATTCCACTAGCTTCTGGAAACATGCTGTAGGCAATGCGCACCATACTTACTGCAGAGCGTTCCACAATTCGGGTGCATTCTGAGGCCTGGGATTCCTGTGTTCGATAGCGCGTTGCAGGGCATCCCAAATGCGTTCTATCACGTTTAGATATGGGGACTTGGGTGGGAATGGCAACACCCCAAACTCAGATGAATGCTCCTTTAACCATAATGTGTCGTCCCGACACTTGTGTGGCGGTGCATTGTCCTGTTGGAACAGGCCCAACCCATCAGCATGAATGCAGGACATAAACGGGTGTACCTCGTCAGACAGGATGCGCACATAGCGTTGGCCAGTCACAGACATTTGTAGACGTACCAGGGGATCCCAGTGAAGTCCAGATAAACACACCCAATACCATTACGGACCCCCCCCCCAGCTGGTTCCCTGTTGACAGGCGGGATCCATGACTTCATGGGGTTTGCGCCACACACGAATCCTTCCATCTGCCCGATACAGTTGGAAACGCGACTCGTCACACCAGGCTACTTCTTTCCAGTCATCAAGTGTCCAGTGGCGGTGTTGCCGTTCCCAAGCGAGGCGCATTGCTCTGTGTCGTGCACCCATCAAGGGGACTCGAGTTGGGCGTCGGCTCCCAAAGCCCATATCGTGCAGGGTACATTGAACAGCCCGGACGCTGATGCTTGTTGAGGCTCCAGCACTGAATTCCTACGATACCTGTGAGAGTGTCGCGTGAAACGATTTTTGACAGCCGACGATGGTCACGTTCACCCAATGTCTTTTTACGGCCACACTGGTATCGTAGGTTTTGCCGGAATTCTTGTAGTCACGGTACACCCTTGCAATGGTCGTCCGTTAAAAACCGAACTTCGTTTCTACCTCCAAAATACTATGGCCCATCTCACGAGTGCCAACTATGACACCGCGTTACAAATCGCTTAAATCGTTATTACTTCTCATTCTCATGCCGAAAAGAGCTCTGACAGCTGGCAATGATGTATATCGTTTTATATACGCACTGGCGGACGCAACCGAGTACGTGCATAGGTGACGTTGCTATGTAATTTGCATAAGCTCGTCTGTGCCAGTTTTTCTGGCACTTCAGTGTATAGGGGAGTTGCCCGTCCTGTGACATTCTAAAGTTTTCATTTGAAGCAGATTGAAAGCCAATCAAACACACGCCGAATTTCTGCAAGGAAACATAGTAAAAACGTCTATAGTAAGAACTCCATGTTAGAATTTAAAATAATATGCTATTTATTTCCGATTTTAAAAAGGCCTCGCGATAAATAACATTCTGTGTAAAATAGTTTTGTTGTTTAACAATTGTAGATGAGAGTGTTTTGATAGATCGACATTTTGTAAAATGTGTAATCAGCACTAAACTCGGAAAGTTTGTTAGATTAAAAAATCAAAAAATAATTAAAGCGTGCAAACTAGTATTCGAATTGTGCTGAATTAATATACAAACGCAACTTGCCGTGATATTAAGAAGTCAGTTCGAATTTTGTAGATTGAAATAATTGAACACGAGTCATCCAATGTTTTTAAATTAGCATTTAATAAAAAACATTGGATGACTCGAGTTCTATTTTTTCGATCTACAAAAAAAAAAAAAATCCGATGTTTTCAAAATTAGCACGCGATCAGCTTGACATCTAAAAGTGATCGCGTGCTATTATATGGCAGGCAATCATTTTGACATCGCTAGAGCACACACGAATTGTTCGATAAGTGATGGCGCAACAATGGAGACGTTACTGTGACGTCAAGCGTTCCAGAGAGACAGGCGGATCTGGGTGTTTATCTTATATATAAAACACAAAAGGTCTGTTTGTCTGAAGCAGCAAAAATTCACGAACGCCGAACTGTGGCATCGTGAAATTTGCATAGCTTATTAATACTGGAATTTCTAGGTCAACGCAACTATTTTAAGATCTCTACGTTGTTCCGTTCGCGAGTTATGAATTAATTAATAAGCTAATCAATAAAGTCAGCGTCGTTTCCTACGTCATCGTTATCCTGTTTCAAATCTGAAAGCACGTGACGGCATTCATCGCCGCGGCACATCCACAGGTGTTTCTATTCATTGAGAAATGTGCATAAAAAATGCAAAACCAATCTTTGCGAAATCTTAACGAAACAGGCTGAATTTTTTATTGACACCGTGAATTGGTAATAAGAGCAGTCCCTTTTTAAAAACTTTTAAAAATCGGCATGGAATCTTTAATTCATCGGTAAACAGAAATATATACGCAGAAACGGTTAATAAAATTTTGAAGACTAATTTAAAAAGCTATTTACCGATTCAGGCGAAATTTGGAGGTCATGTTCCTATTAACGATTTATGGTGTTCATTAAAATTTCAGCCGGTTTAATAAAATATTCGCAAAGGTACGTTTTTAACTTTTTTATCACAGAGATTCGCCCCTCAAAGACCTCTAAAACTGAAAGCACGTGATGCATTTGATCGTCGACCACAAATTGTTAACGAATTTTGTTCAGTCAGTGTTATAATGCTGGGTCTCCTGGACACGTGTAAAATAATTCGTAACGCGTTTGATCCGTTTGATTCTACAGATTCCATACATTCCTGTACATTTCGTTGCTTTAATTCTCGACCAATATTTGTAACACCGATGCCCAAAAGGAAGAGACCAATAATTTTTTTTCCCGAGTTTTTCAGTGACATGTAAGGGAATATGAAATTAATAAGCCAAAATCCCGGGCAAAGCCGGGTAGAAAAGCTGGTATTATATATTCGTGATACATGATGAACGGGAGATACTTAAAACGCGATGGCGCGCGCGATATGTTTTCAAAAATTGTAAACATGCCAATGAATTTCGTTGTATTTATTCTACGCTGCATATACGCTGTAGTTGAGAACCTTGAGAAAGCCGTCCGGTAGACGTGCGAAATCTCGGTGTTATTTGTATATTTATTTTTTTACACCAATAAATTTATTGATTGAAACTTCTAGTTTTCCGAAATAAGCATAAATTTGCTATGGGAAAATCCGGAGATGACTTTTGTTGTCCACTTAAACGCCGAAGAAATTTTTTCATCAACGTATAACTGTGGTTAGTAAGTTGAGTATTAACTACATCTTCTTATCACCAGTGATGTAGAAGGACCTTAGCGTGCTTTAGCGGCGCTAAGGTATTTTAAAAACTACATCTTCTTATCACCAGTGATGTAGAACGGCCTTAGCGAGCTTTAGCGGCGCTAAGGTATTTTAAAAACTACATCTTCTTATCACCAGTGATGTAGAAGGGCCTTAGCGTGCTTTAGCGGCGCTAAGGTATTTTAAAAACTACATCTTCTTATCACCAGTGATGTAGAAGGGCCTTAGCGTGCTTTACCAGCGCTAAAGTATTTTAAAAACTACATCTTCCTATCACCAGTGATGTAGAAGGGCCTTATCGTGCTAAGGTATTTTAAGAACTTCATCTTCTTATCACCAGTGATGTAGAAGGGCCTTAGCGTGCTTTAGCGGCGCTAAGGTATTTTAAAAACTACATCTTCTTATCACCAGTGATGTAGAAGGGCCTTAGCGTGCTTTACCAGCGCTAATGTATTTTAAAAACTACATCTTCTTATCACCAGTGATGTAGAAGGGCCATAGCGTGCTTTAGCGGCGCTAAGGTATTTTAAAAACTACATCTTCTTATCACCAGTGATGTAGAAGGGCCTTATCGTGCTAAGGTATTTTAAGAACTTCATCTTCTTATCACCAGTGATGTAGAAGGGCCTTAGCGTGCTTTAGCGGCGCTAAGGTATTTTAAAAACTACATCTTCTTATCACCAGTGATGTAGAAGGGCCATAGCGTGCTTTAGCGGCGCTAAGGTATTTTAAAAACTACATCTTCTTATCACCAGTGATGTAGAAGGGCCTTAGCGTGCTTTACCAGCGCTAAGGTATTTTAAAAACTACATCTTCTTATCACCAGTGATGTAGAAGGGCCTTAGCGTGCTTTAGCGGCGCTAAAGTATTTTAAAAACTACATCTTCTTATCACCAGTGATGTAGAAGGGCCATAGCGTGCTTTAGCGGCGCTAAGGTATTTTAAAAACTGCATCTTCTTATCACCAGTGATGTAGAAGGGCCACAGCGTGCTTTAGCGGCGCTAAGGTGTTTTAAAAACTAAATCTTCTTATCACCAGTGATGTAGAACGGCCTTAGCGAGCTTTAGCGGCGCTAAGGTATTTTAAAAACTACATCTTCTTATCACCAGTGATGTAGAAGGGCCTTAGCGTGCTTTAGCGGCGCTAAGGTATTTTAAAAACTACATCTTCTTATCACCAGTGATGTTAGAAGGGCCTTAGCGTGCTTTACCAGCGCTAATGTATTTTAAAAACTACATCTTTTTATCACCAGTGATGTAGAAGGGCCATAGCGTGCTTTAGCGGCGCTAAGGTATTTTAAAAACTACATCTTCTTATCACCAGTGATGTAGAAGGGCTTTAGCGTGCTTTACCAGCGCTAAGGTATTTTAAAAACTACATCTTCTTATCACCAGTGATGTAGAAGGGCCTTAGCGTGCTTTACCAGCGCTAATGTATTTTAAAAACTACATCTTCTTATCACCAGTGATGTAGAAGGGCCATAGCGTGCTTTAGCGGCGCTAAGGTATTTTAAAAACTACATCTTCTTATCACCAGTGATGTAGAAGGGCCTTAGCATGCTTTAGCGGCGCTAAGGTATTTTAAAAACTACATCTTCTTATTACCAGTGATGTAGAAGGGCCTTAGCGTGCTTTAGCGGTGCTAAGGTATTTTAAAAACGACATATTCTTATCACCAGTGATGTAGAAGGACCTTAGCGTGCTTTAGCGGCGCTGAGGTACTTTTCATGTTTACATGGTAAGAGAAGCGAGGCACACAAGAGATTTTGGATGACCTTGTAGGAAAAAATAGCGAATGCTGTGTTTTTGTACAAGCATATTCATATCAGGAACGCCGACTTCACCAAATTGTTGGGGGTCAGGGATGAAGAGATCAGAAGTGGGAGGTGGCACGTCTTTTCCATGGTCAGGAGAAAAAAAGGGGGTGGCAAAACAAGGTCGCCCATAAAGTGGATCTCGAGCTGAGCCGGTGGTATAGCCAAAGTTTTGATAAATTTAAAGCACTTACATAGACGAAACCTTTTTTTAATGCAATTTAATAAATAATAAGGTATTAATGATTTATTGCAGTTATCAAACTTCTTTATTTTTGTTGTATTTTACTATTTTGTACAGTTACTAAAATGTTTGACAGCCTTTAAGGAGGTAAGGACTTTTCTTAGCCCCCCCCCCCCCAAAGTACACGGAGAAAAACGTTTTGTTAATTCAACAAAAACTTTTGTCGATATACAATCAACAAAAAAATTGTTGAATTTGCAAAATTATTTTGTTGAAAATTATTGTTGATTTAACAAAATTTATTGTTATCACGACAAAACGTTTTGTCCATTTAACAAAATGATTAGGTCGATTTTTAGGAATTTTTTTGACCCGCCAATATGTATCGTTATCGTGATAGAACATTTTTTTGCTGCAACCAAATATGTTGTTATCGTGACACAATATGTTTTGTTGCAGCAACAAAACATTTTTTCATGATACCAATATGTTTTGTTGGATCAAACAAATTCCCAAAAATCGACAAATCATTTTGTTAAATGAACAAAACGTTTTGTCTTGATAACAATATTTTTTTTTAAATCAACAATAATTTTCAACAAGATAATTTTGCAAATTCAACAAAAAATTTTGTTGACTGTATATCGACAAAATGTTTTGTTGAATTAACAAAACGTTTTTCTCTGTGTACTTATATGGGCGCCACTGGGGCGAAAAGATAAACCACGAGATTCGACGAATATTTTAAAATACAATTGCTATTGCTCATCAGCAAATGAACAAGGCAGGAGAAATATTCTTTTGCTGAATATTAATAGTTTTTTAAATATAAATTTGCTTGTGATTTTATAAAAATATCCAGAGATTTTATTTCCAACCATTTATAAAAAAATATGAGAAATTATCGCAGTTACTGAAACAAAGAACAAGAAGTGCGAAAAAAAGATAAATAAAGTCGCTAGAGATTAAACGTTTTCTATATTTTTATTTATAAATTTTATTTTTTAATAATTGTCTTAAACATTTAACGCATATCACGAGAACATGTCAAAAACAATAGTTTCTTATCAAATGAGCAACGCTAAATATGAGAAAAAAGCATTTTTACTTATTTTGTTATTTATTATTTTTTGGAAATAATTTCATAAGTTAGAGCTTGGTTCAACTTATAAAGAATAACGCAATTCTAAAAAGGAAAGAAATATATTTTTTGCAATTAGTACAACTTACAATAACCTCAATAGCATGGGAAAGCATTTCTTTTTCATCTGTAGAAATATTTCAACACACGCATTTCGAAAATGACATACTCACAAAACAACAGAAACTTATTTAGTTAAACAGGGCAAAAAACATTGTGTGGGCACTGCCCCCTTAGTAAAATTATCGGAGGGGCAAGATTGACTTTGCTCCCCCCCATAGTCGGCGCTTGTGCTTCATATATTAATCAAATGATCGAATTACAGGACGAAGCTAAACAGTCTATGCAGTAGGACGTTTCATGAATCAAGAATTCTTGTCTGAACGGAATGGTAACTACAATATTTTTGTCACGAGGCTGCAGTTTTACCTATGACGTTATAGGAGGTGGCTTCTCCGTATCTTAAAACTTCGCTGATAGGAGAGAAATTACAGTAAAATTAAATACACTCATCGTCAAAAAAAAAAAAAAAAAAATAGTTGCACACAGACGGAATAAAACCGGCTGGAAGGAAAATCAAGCTCGACCGCGCATGTTAAGCAAGCAAGGAGATCATACTGCTGTGCCTGATGGGCTATATAAGGTCAACCCGTTGCGTGTGGTTGCATCCTTTGCAAGTGAAGTATGCATAGGAGAAAAGTTTGAAAGCAATTCGAGCAAATGGAGGAGTTGAGAGGGGCCGCATCGTCGGGCTCCGGGAAGTGGGACGGTCTTATCGGTAGGAACGATCGATGGATCGTGCGCCAGTCACGAACGGATCCCACGGGGACCCGGTCTACTATACAGGCAGGTGTAGCAGCTCCTGTGTGCCCACGAACCCTTTCCCGACCCCTCGCGGAAGCGAATCTGCAATCCCAGCGGCCCTTACGTGGGCTGCCATTAACACCGGAACATCGCAGGCTTCGTGTGCAGTGGTACCCGGCCAGAGCGACATGGAACGCCACAAACTGGCGACATGTGGTGTTTAGTGATGAATGCCGCTTCGTTTTGGGGACAGATGATCATCATGTCCGGGTGTGGAGGTCCTAGGGTCAACGACACAATCCCAACCTCGCTATCGTGTGCCACATCTCCCTCACTGCAGTCGTTATGGTCTGGGGAGCCATAGCCTACGATAGCAGATCAGCTCTAGTAGTGGTACGTGGATCATTGACGGGCCAGCGGTATGTGGATGAGATCCTACGGCACCATGTGCTTCCATTCCTGGCCGGGATTCCAGGTGCACTATACCAGCAGGATAAATCCCGCCCGCACACGGCTCGGGTTGCCCAGGACTGCCCACGTCATGTCCAGACACTTCCATGCCCTGCCCGCTCCACGGACATGTCCCATATCGACCATGTGTGGGACCAGTTGAAACGCCAGCTGCCGCCATGCCGCACTATCCGAGATTTGGAGCACACCGTCCAACACGCGTGGGCCTGTCTTCCGCAGGACAACATCAGGCGTCTGTCCTCCTTCATGCCGGCCCGTATTGCAGCATGTATCGGCGCACGAGGCGGTGCCACGCTCTATTGAAGTTGACCGGACTGCGTGCCACAGATCCCCCGAATCTCTGTTTTTGCCATCATGTGTATCATTTATCTGTATCATTACGTCCATAAAATTTCAGTTCAATCCCATGCTTCCTTCTTGGTGCGCAAATTTCATTGTCCGTGAGTGTATTTACAGCTCTTACATACTATTGATGTCCAATGCTACCTTCACGGGAACCGGCCATAGTGGAGGTTTGGTTGCTATGTCACATCATATTTGGTGGCACCAAAACTGGGCGATATTGATGGCAACATGCGTTCAAAACCTATTTCACATGGAATCATCTATGCACTTTCATCCCCAAACCCAAGAATTTTATGGGAAAACTCTGGAAGAACCGCAGACTCTTGATGGCCGCCAGACTCGTGTTCGAGCTCTTCTCAGAAACGTCCCATTTCCACGTTGCACTCAGCGTGTCAGCTAACTGCGCAATGCCATTTGTTAAAAATAAATAAATGGATAAACTTGACTCTTTCCAACTCTCGGGGAATGCTAATACTGAATTAAAGATTACTTACGAATCGGTGCAGCAGAACATAATGAGCATTTAGTATAAAATGTGCAAGAAAATCCTTTAAACTCTCTGTTTTACACATGCCTGAATATGTACAGCAGATACTTATTAGCTACGTAAAATGCACCGAAATGAAGAATTTACTTACTGTTCGGGTGTAATGTTTGTACGAAGAAGCTGAAAGAGAAACAGAAGAGTTTAAAAACTGAAAACAACTTCACACGGAAAAAGTTGAAAATTTACTATGAAGTTCGAAAGCGGAAAAGAATCCAGAAAAAGAATGTACACTACTATTTGTGAAAACTGCAACACCGAGAAAGAATCGCGCTGTTCAAAGAAAGTTTATGTCACAGATTCTTCAAGTTACAGGAGATAAATTATTACAATTGTAGAATGGTATAACTATACTAGTAATTCAAACTTCCTGGCGTAGAATAGAAAATCTAAGTTTCCAAGCTTTCGTACATCAACCAGATGGCTTTCGCTAGGAAGGAAGACAGTAAACTTATGCAGTTTGCTGTCTACCTTATTTGAGAAAGTCCTCTGGTTGACGTGCTAAAGCTTGGAAACTTTGATTTTCTATTCTACGCCTAGAAATTCGGATTACTAGTACGGTTATACTATTCTGAGTATAGTTGGCGTACGTTTCCTGTTTATTAATCACATATGTTGAGCTATACAAGATCCTTTGCTTCAAAATTCAGTATTGTGTGATGCCATCGCGATCAACAATAACAGCCTCCACACGACGTGGCATTGAATGGAAGAGGTTCTTCATATCGTCTTTAGGAATAGCCTGCCAGGCTGCTTCTATGCGAGACCAGAGATCATTTGTAGCCTACCAGGCTGCTTCTATGCGAGACCAGATATCATTTGTAGCCTGCTAGGCTGCTTCTATGTGAGACCAGATATCATTTGTAGCCTGCTAGGCTGCTTCTATGCGAGACCAGACATCATTTGTAGCCTCTCAGGCTGCTTCTATGCGACACCAGAGATCTTGTAGCCTGCCATGCTGCTTCTATGTGAGACCAGAGATCATTTGTAGCCTGCCAGGCTGCTTCTATGCGAGACCAGAGATCATTTGTAGCCTGCCAGGCTGCTTCTATGTGAGACCAGATATCATTTGTAGCCTGCTAGGCTGCTTCTATGTGAGACCAGGTATCATTTGTAGCCTGCCAGGCTGCTTCTATGCGACACCAGAGATCTTGTAGCCTGCCATGCTGCTTCTATGTGAGACCAGATATCATTTGTAGCCTACCAGGCTGCTTCTATGCGAGACCAGATATCATTTGTAGCCTGCTAGGCTGCTTCTATGTGAGACCAGAGATCATTTGTAGCCTGCCAGGCTGCTTATATGCGAGACCAGAGATTATTTGTCGCCTGCCACGCTGCTTCTATGCGAGGCCAGAGATTATTTGTCGCCTGCCACGCTGCTTCTATGCGAGACCAGATATCATTTGTAGCCTACCAGGCTGCTTCTATGCAAGACTAGAGATGATTTGTAGCCTACCATGCTGCTTCTCTGTGAGACCAGAGATCAATAGTAGCCTGCCACTCTGCTTCTATGCGAGACCAGAGATCATTTGTAGCCTGCCAACCTTCTTCTATGAGAGACCAGATATCATTTGTAGCCTACCATGCTGCTTCTATGTGAGACCAGAGATCATTTGTAGCCTGCCACTCTGCTTCTATGCGAGACCAGAAATCATTTGTAGCCTACCAGGCTGCTTCCATGCGAGACCAGAGATCATTTGTGGGCTACCAGGCTGCTTCTATGCGAGACCAGAGATCATTTGTAGTCTTCCAGGCTGCTTCTATACGAGACCAGAGATCATTTGTAGCCTGCCACGCTGCTTCTATGCGAGACCAAAAATCATTTGTAGGCTACCAGGCTGCTTCTATGCGAGACCAGAGATCATTTGTAGTCTTCCAGGCTGCTTCTATACGAGACCAGAGATCATTTGTAGCCTGCCAGGCTGCTTCTATGCGAGACCAGAGATCATTTTTAGCCTGCCAGGCTGCTTCTATACGAGACCAGAGATTAGCCACCATTAGCCACCATGTCCCAGAAATATTCGATCGGAAACATATCAGACGAACGGGAATGAACAGGTATCTGCCGTGCATGGAAGAGGTCTTGTATATTCCGGGTCACATTAGCCGAACATTGTGCTGGTGAAATACAGCGGCGGGACAACTCTGGAAAAAGGGCATCACCTTTGCCTGTGAAATATCCTTGATGTATCGCTTGGCTGTTGAAGGTTCTCTCAATTGAACCATGTGGCGTCCCAAACCATGACCCTTGGTGTTGGGTCGGCATGGAACTGCAAAGTGTCCTTCACCCCGATGTCTTCAAACACGTGTGCTACCATCGTGGTGCATCAGATTGAATCGTGACTCGTCAGAAAACACGACCTACTGCAAATCAGCGGGCCAATGTCTCTGTTTGAGACTCCAACGCAGCCTGAGGCGTCTGTGGTTGAGCTTGAAAGGAATGCACAGCAATGGGCTGCTAGCGAACAGTTCTATGTTAAGCAGACGCCGTAGAACTGTGCTGGGAGACAATATCTCACCTGTGACAGTGTTCCACAGTTGCTGCGATAACACCCTGGATGTCGCTGTGCGATCGGTCACTGCCATGCGGTAGAAGTGTCTGTCACTCCGTGCAGTCGTGCGATTTTGAAATCCATTTCCCGGATTTCCGTGCATCCGAGTCTCATTTGTCCACCGATACCACGTTCACGTTACTGTATAAAGTTTCGTCCCTTACGAAGGCAATTCTGAGGGTAGGAAAATCCAGATTCTCTCATCCCAACACTCCTTCTCGCTCTAAGTCCATCAGGTGTTCACAACGCGACCTTCTGCAGCGATGAAGCATGGTGAGACACTAGAAACACACTTTCGACTCAATGTAGGCTTTTCACTGATTCCCTGACCTCGTTTGAGGCTTTAAACCCAGACCAGATATTACAGAGGGAGCTGTTTTGAAACCACAAGAGCATTTCCACTAACGTTTTAATCATTTGTGCGACCCAACCTGTTGTATGTACATATACTGTAACTTTCAAACTAATACAAACAGTCCTTCATGATGTTGCAATTTTCACAAATATATACGCTCGTTTCACAATAAAGATAATTAATCAATAAGTATATTTTGCATGATACAATCAGTTATTGGAAAGCTGCGTTTTAAAAATAGCTAGCTAATTCTCCAGCTACATTCTTGAGAAAGTAGCATGCCAAAGCTGAAATTACTTTTCCGTAAAAGAAACTGCTTCCGCTACTTTTTAGCTACATATTTATATTTGGATTTAAGTTAAAAGTGCATATTTTAGCGATATTCATATGTACAGGGGTTGTCCAAAATATTGGAAACACCAAGCTGAAAACAGTGACTTTGGTATGTGCTGCTTTTTGAATAAAACGAACACTTTGCTACAATTTTGTTGTAGCAAAGTGTTGCTCATTGTCTCAAGGGTCTGTCCGATTGCATTGTAAATCGGTGTTTCCATATGTTCGTTCCAGGGGAAGGCACAATGAGTGACCTTTCGGAATTCCAAAGAGGGCACATTGCAGGAGACCGTCTGTTTGGCGCGCCGGTAGCCACAGTGGCACAGGTATTGCGGGTGTCGAGAGGTACCGTGTCGAAGGTCATGACAGCATACAATGTTCACGGCGCAACATCATCTGCGAGACACAACTGTGGAAGGAAAACCAAACTCACTGCGATAGACGGGAGGACATTAATGAGGATTGTGACAGCAATAAGGAAGACCACGACGACGAAAGTGACTGCTGAGCTTAATGCACATCTCCAAAACCCAGTGTCAACCCATACCGTGCGAAAGGAATTGCATAAGCACAATATTTACGGCAGAGCTGTGATTGCAAAACCCCTGGTGTCATAGGTGAATGTGAAACGGAGACCACAGTGGTGCCAGGAACATAAAACGTGGACTGCGGATCAATGGAAGCATGTCTTGTTTTCCGATGAATCAAGTTTTTCACTGTTCCCCACCACAGGACGGGTTTACGTGTGGTGAAACCCCGTAGAAGCCTATAATCCAGACTGTCTCCTTCCAATAGTGAAGCATGGGGATGGTTACGTAATGGTTTGGGCCATGATCTCGTTGTTTGCAGCAGGTCCTGTTATCACATTACACGAACGGATCACTAGCGATGACTATGTCACCCTTTTGGCCGACCATGTACATTCAATGCCGCAAACATTGTTTCCGTCAGGGGATTGCACCTTTCAAGATAATGCCCCGATTCACAGAAGTCGAATTGTTTAGTCATGGTTTGAGGAAAATGAGGATGAAGTTGCACACCTTCCCTGGCTTGCACAATCACCGTACTTATACATCATTGAGCCCCTGTGGTCTGTGTTGGAAAACAGAGTGCGATCCCGTTATCCTCCTCCGGCGTCTCTCAAGGAATTGGAGCAGTTTCTGCAGTAAGAATAGTACAAGATACCATTTATCACCATCCAGGACTTGTGTGCGTACATTCCAAGGAGGATTCAAGCAGTGAGGATTCGGCATTAGGTGCGTAACACCTATTGTTTCAATGGCGTATATTTCATATTTCAGGCTCGGTAAATCCAATGCGGAGCTCAGGGATTTCAAATTAAAACCACAGAAAGAACAACTGCGAATTCATTCCCTCTGACTACGAAATGAGTATCTCGCAATTAACAGTCTTCAACCAAGACCATCTAGAAAACAGAACACATTAGAGAGATGAGTTCTGTCAGTTTGTGACGTCATTCTCACATTTCAAGGACCGATAAGTTGATGTCGTGTTTGACGTCACACACGACAGCGTTGGAAATCAATCGGAAGCCTTGATTCCTACGTGACGTCACTAAAAGAGGGAACTCATCTCTATGATGTCATGGCCGTATGCTTTTCAGACAGCTTCGATTCAACAAAACCACTAGCGCCATCATTTCGTACGCGGGGTTTCTCAAACTGACAAAAGAGACTTTCCAGAGGTGGTTCCACCTAAAATCTCTGCCTTATGTTTCCAATGGTAAAACTCCTTTACATATTTTCTTCGCAATTAATGTATTCCCCATGAAGAAAATTTGCACGCCAATAAAACGAACTTTAAGTTATAGCATGGGATACTTAATACCTTCTAAAACATAACCATATTTAAGAAATCCAACATTTTTTTGTCTACTGACGTCATGAATGTACAGGTTGCGCCATCTATTTTTTTTTTTTTTTTTTTTTTTTTTTTTGATTGGAGGTTTAACGACCACCGTGAGCAACTCAATGGGCTATAAGCAGTCGCCCGTCCCTAATTTAGGGTCACTGGTTCCAGGGAAGGAGAGAGCCAGTGCCGTACGACAAACACAACATCCATGCCTGACCGGGATTCGAACCCGGACCCCTTACGGACGAATGATCAGAGGCCAGCGCCTTGAACCACTGCGCCACCGGGGCGGCGCGCCATCTATTAACAGGTCTGAAAATTACTCAAGCCGCCCCGGTGGCGCAGTGGTCTAAGGCGCTGGCCTATGATCATTCGTCCGTAAGGGGTCCGGGTTCGAATCCCGGTCAGGCATGGATGTTGTGTTTGTCTTACGGCACTGGCTCTCTCCCTTCCCTGGAACCAGTGACCCTAAATTAGGGACGGGCGACTGCTTATAGCCCATTGAGTTGCTCACGGTGGTCGTTAAACCTCCAATCAAAAAAAAAAAAAAAATTACTCAAAGAAAAATAATTGATTTTTAATGTAGTTATGGTTATGTTTTAGCAAGTATTAAGTATCCCATGCTATAACTTAAAGTTAGATTTATCGATGTGCAAATTGTCGTCCTTGGTAATATATTAATTGCGAAGAAAATATGTGTAAAGTCGTTTTACGATTGGAAACCTAAAGCAGAGATTTTAGGTTCAACCACCTTAACAGTTTGCTGGGTTTCACAATGTAAGTCAACTCAGGTATCTAATTGTAAGTAAAGCACATCCAACACTTATACCAGTCAATGATGCTTCAGGAAATGTCGCGTGTTTTGAATAATTTTATTTTCACATTTTTTTTATAAGTATTAGGTGTGCAACTTAATTTTTGGCCTTTAAGAGCAAGTGATCATAAAGCGTCGGCAAATGCAAATATCTGTGTGCGATAATGGCCGATTGCAGCGCCATCCAACAGCTTTCCAGGCAACCGTAACCGCTCACAGCTGTAGTGACAGAAGGGACGAAAATTGACGGTGAAAGCAATGTCGTTCGAGAAGCAACATTTGAGGCACTGCCTCCTGTTCACGTTTTAGCTGAAAAAATGTGCCGCGGAAGCCCAGCAAATGATCTGTGCTGCTTTGGGTGGGGGCTGCTGTGTCCTACAGTATGTGTAAGAAGTGGTTCCAGCGGTTTAAGCAGGAAAATGTCGATCTCCGTGATGCAGAATGTCCGGGACAGCCACAGAAAGTTGACGATGAGGAACTGGAACAACTGTTAGACGCGGATCCCTGTCGCACACAGTCAGAGCTCGCCCAGGAACTCGGAGTAACACGGCAAACCATTGCAAAGCGCCTGCAGAAGCCTGGACGGATTCACAAGGAGGGCAGTTGGGTGCCCCACCAACTCACAGCTGCGAACACGTCTAGGCGCTACGATGTTGCTGCGTCCTTGCTCTCCTGATTCAAGAAGAAGGATTTCCTCCACAAGATTTTGACCTGTGATGAGAAGTGGATCCTCTGCAATAATCCTAAGCGGCGGAAATCGTGGGTTTATCCAGATCAGCCTATACCACCAGTACCGCCAAACCGAATATCCATGCCAGGAAGTTGTTGCTATGCATATGGTGGGATCAGCGCGGTGTCGTACACTATGAGTTACTCAAACTTGGTGAAACGGTCTATGCTGAGCGTAATTGTCAGCAACTCATTCGTGTGAGTGACGCACTGGAGGCGAAAAGGCCATACAACGGCAAGGGCAGAAGGTCGGTCCTGTTGCTTCAGGATAACGCGCGTCCTCACATCGCGAAAACGACTTTAAACACGATCACCTACCTGGGATGGGAGATTTTGTCCCACCCGGCGTATTTTCCAGACTTCGCCCCGTCGGATTATCACCTCTTTCGCTCCCTGCAACATCACCTGAGTGATACGCACTTCACTTCTGTCGAGAAGGTCAACACAAGTATTGATGATTTTATCAACTCGAAACAGCCCTCTTTTTTCCGCATTGGCATTCGGCAGCTCCCTGACCGATGACTCAAATATATCCAACACGACGGGGATTATTTCCCTGATTAGGTACGTATTCGATTTGCTGTAATTTGCTGTCATGTAGCAAATGTGTAAAGGTTAATTAAAAACGAACCGGGTAGGGAAAATGGCGTTTTCTGCAATTTAATAAGCATTATTATACTATTTTCGACGAAAAAGGTAAGTATATTTTCTTGATAATTGTTTCTACGTTTGTAGTTTGGCTTCTAGATATACACCAAAAACCCGAAACATCATGACCTTCTATATGATATTGGTCCTCCACGTTCCGTCAAAACAGCTCTTACTCAGCGAGATATAATTCTACAAGATTTCTAAAAGTGTCTTGTGGTAACTGGTACCAATGCATTACCAGAAGATCCTTCAGCTCTTGTAAGTTACGTGGTTGAACAGCAGCAGCAGTTCGGATTTACTGTTCCAACACAAACCACAAATGCTCGTTTGGATTGATGTCTGGAGAATTTGGAGGCTGGGTCAATACCTTGAAGTCTTCCTCTGGTTTCACGAGCCATTTTCAAACAATCCAGGCAGTGAGGCGTGGCGCATTATACTCTGAAAGAAAGCATCACTAGAGGGTTATACTTTTGCTATGAAAGGATGTACTTGGTATGTAATGAAGTTTAGGTAGAAGGTAAATGGTTAGTTTCCTGAACATGAAACACTGGACAGAGGGTTTCAAAGAAGAACATTGCGCAAAGCATTACACTGGCCTGTTTGTGGGCCATGGTGTATCCTGGTGCCAACACTTCCTCCGGTAAACACCGCACACGTACCTGGCCGTCTATAAGATGCAACAGGAAAAGAGATTCATTGGACCAAACGACCTTCTTCCAATCACTCAAGGTCTAGTTTTGACGGTCGCGTGCCAATGGTAGAAACTTTCGACGGTGAGCCTTGGTTAGCTTGCCTACTCAGAATGGTCTGCTACTCATTTTTAGCAGAGCTCGATGAACTGTGAGTTCTGAGACATTACGCCCGTCACCAGCATTCAAATTACTGGTGAGGTGCGCCACAGTATCCCTTCTGTTATCTTATAACCTACGGGATAGCCTTCACTCATCTCGAGCATCGAAGACCTGTGGTTGGTCCGCACCTTACCTGCAGTTTGAGGTTTTTCCCCTTCGGACCACTCTTAGAAGATACGAACTACGGCTGATCATGAGCACCTCGGAACTCTTCCCATCTCGGAAATTCTCTTACGCAGTCGTCTTGCCTTTGTCAAACTAGCTTGAGAGTGCTGCCTTTCCCATCTGAAGAACAAGAATAACCCTGATTAACAGAGCTCAGTATCAGATGTTATATACGCCGTTTCACGACAGTCACACGCGCCGTCGTTTATTGGCAGTTTCTTTGATTTGCATAAAGACGTGATGGTCATAATGTTTAGTTTCTACGATGTGAAGTATCTGCAAAAGAAAGAGCTCCCATTTCCTGTGCTTTATGGGTGAGCTTGCATATCATATTCATCTTTAATAGTTGATTTTTTTTTATTGAAGGTTTAGTGACCACCATGAGGAACTCAATGGGCTATAAGCAGTCGTAATCGACGAACATGTGTAAAGATCGTGATCTGAGCGAACATATTGTGGACGCATTGTCGGCACAAGACAGATGCGTCATTCTGTCGCCCAAGTGGTAAGAACCCGAGGGTAATCGTATCAAGGGTGTATCGCGATTACACCATCGACGGCCGTACCAGGCCCCAGAGAGCAAGCGGTGTACGGCCACGCAACACTGACGACAGGAGTCGACGTAGACTATCCAGACTCGTACAGACTGATCGCTTGAAAACGGAAGCGAAATTCACATTCTTGTTAAATGCCAGACTCCCAAGCAGTGTGAGCAAGCAACGGTATGGCGCACGTTGTGTATCCTTGGCTACGGGAGCCGACTCTGTACTCATGGGAGCCGACTCCCTACTCATGGGAGCCGAAGTTGTACTCATGGGAGCCGAATCTCTACTCATGGGAGCCGACTCTCTACTCATGGGAGCCGAATCTCTACTCATGGGAGCCGACTCTCTACTCATGTGAGCTGACTCCCTACTGATGGGAGCCGATTCTGTACTAATGGGAGCCGTCCCTCTACTCATGGGAACCGACTCTCTACTCATGGCAGCCGACTCCCTACTCATGTGAGCTGATTCCCTACTGATGGGAGCCGATCATGTACTCATGGGAGCCGACTCTCTACTCCTGTGAGCCGACTCTGTACTCATGGCAGCCGACTCTCTACTCATGTGAGCCGACTCCCTACTGATGGGAGCCGATTCTGTACTCATGGGAGCCGACTCTCTACTCATGGGAACCGACTCTCTACTCATGGCAGCAGAAGTTGTACTCATGAGAGCCGAATCTCTACTCATGGTATAACGAAGTAAATTTCTCCGTCATTTTTGGTCTACGACGGGATTCGAACCCGAGGCTGTACTAATGGGAGCCGTCCCTCTACTCATGGGAACCGACTCTCTACTCATGGCAGCCGACTCCCTACTCGTGTGCGTCCTTCTGGCAGGTACGTCACATCTCCTGGTACGTTACATCATCTCCCCCTTCTTTTTCTTTTTTTTTCTTTCGAAGTGCTGCTCATATTTTTCCTATCTCGCGGTGTGGAAATAACATCACACCATTGCGAGATTTTGAACGGTCGGGTCATCCGGATAGTTCGGGCGCCATTATAACGAAGTAAATTTCTCCGTCATTTTTGGTCTACGACGGGATTCGAACCCGAGGCCGCTTATTCCGGAACAAGTTGCTCTACCAATTAAGCTACGCGGACATGTATTCTGATTCCTATCTGCCTTTATGTCGTGTGCGTCCTTCTGGCAGGTACGTCACATCTCCTGGTACGTTACAATGGGAGCCGACTCTCTACTCATGTCCCTCTGTTGACTGGTCTTCATCGGATATTACGCCTCGCCTGGTGCCGGGAACGTCAAACCTGGAACTCTGTGGCGCCGCCCCGTGTAGTTAAATGAATCCCATTTTCAGCTGAATCGTTGTGACGGGAGAGTACGGCGTCGACAGCACGAGACTATGAACCAGTCGTGCCATGTCTGCTCTGTTATGGTTTGGAAAGCCACGGGACACGTTATACTACTTAATGTCTCCGATCATTTCCTTAACCGCTGCGCGCTACCAGCATATGCTGTCTAATCACCTACACACTTTAATGGTATTCACGCATCCAGAGGCGGATGGTCTGTTTTTAGCAAAACAATGCGCACCCTCGTCGTGCCGCAGCCACTCAGGCATGGCTCGAGGAACACTCATCTGATTTTGGAACCACCTGGTGGCATCCAAGATCCCCGGATTTAAACCCTGTGGAAAGCTCTCTGGGATGCCGTGGAACGTAACATCAGATCCATGGATCCCGGACTGACGTCTCGGGCGAAGTTGTTGACAGTGCTGCAACAGGCATGGCTGCCATTGCCTGAGTCCGACATCTGGTGGAGTCGATGCCTCGGCGCTTACAGGCTGTTATTCACGCTAGAAGAGGACCAGCACACAATCAGGTAGGTATCTCTAACGTTTTGTCCATTGATTGTATATACTGTACACAAGCCTTACATTTCAGAGTGTATTTGCGTGTTTTGTTCTATCAGAGAAAACCGATTAAACTTCTCCATACCTTCACGAACTCGTTAATTTTCCGGTAAGGATGTGCATTATCTGAGAAAGTGGCACGCCGTACTGTTAGGTATGACCACAAAGGAGAAAAAAAGAAAATAACATTGTGTGTGTCTGTGTGCGCGCGCGCGTGGGCTTGCAAAATTGGAAAAGTCTTCGTGGGAAATCAGGTGATAAATTACACTGCTGGCCACCGAAAATGCAACACCAAGAAGCACACCAGATAGCAAAGCCAGATTTACTGGACACATAACAACAGATACAAAGACGAAACGATTGAGCTTACAGGCCCGTGTGACTTGCGGAACACGCAGACATAAATTGCTCGTGTGGCCCCCATAGCTGGCAGTAACGGCCGCTACACGCCGCGGCATCGAACGAAAGAGGCTTTGAATGTGGACTTGGGGTATGTCGGTCCAGGCTGCTTCCACACGTTGCCACAGTTCATCAGGCATAGCCTCAGGTGGTGCTTGCCGGGCCACTCGGTTGCCGATCAACGACCAGAGGTGTTCGTTGAGCGACATATCGAAAGAACAGGCGGGCCACGGCAGCAGTGACACCTGGTGGACCGTGAAGAATTGTTGCACGATGCGTGCCACGTGCGGGCGCGCATTCTTCTGTTGAAACGCGGCCGCTGGCAGGTCCTGCACGTAAGGAAGAACTACGGCCCACTGCCGCCGCACTCGCCGGTGGTGTAACGTCAATGGTAATCGGAGCAATGGGCGCCATGCGACAAGTCTCTGCTCCTGCAGACCACGTGGAACGGTACGTGCTGACACAGGCTTTTGCGCAACACACCCTAATTCCTGCGCTTACGTTCGTGGTGTGGCGGTGCGAGCCGTCAATGCCCGCCGTGCAACATGCCGGTCCTCTCGTTCGGTATTGTGCCGCGGCTCCGTTCCTCCTGCACCCACCGAATCCATACTTGCCTCACGGTGACTGGATGTCATCCCACACGGCTGCAGATGTTTCGGTACGATAAACCGCTGTCGCGATAAGCCACCATTCGTCCTCTGTCGAACTCCGAAACGTGCTGGAATGACTGCCGTATTCTGCGACGAGGCATCAGGAAGCTTCCCACGCACAGGTCCGGCAGCACAACTCACTTCCACTACTTACACCCCGCCTTCTGTGCACCCTTCTTATAGTGCTTCTCGATGGCGTGCCGGGCGCACATGATTTGCATATGCCCTGCAATGCTAATCGTTTGCATGTCCTCTCGCGGGTGACGCATGCTGCGAATTTCAGGCCAATCGAATGCTTCCTTCTTGATGCTGCATTTGTGGTGGCCAGCAGTGTAGGTTAAAACTAGAAGGCTACTTTCATTCAAGTAGACTACAAAACTTCAGAGAAGTCTGCAACGCAGCATTCGTACGTTTTCGAAGGCTTTATTCACGGACATTTCTTTTTTAGCGCGTATTCCTTATCAGAAAATAAATCAGCGTTATTGATGTAACCTTTCGCTTGTGGGCAGCAGCTGATTTAGCGAGAACAGAACACTGCTGGTAAATATGCAGCACAATATAAAAATATAATATATTTATGAAAGGTACAAGAAAATAAAGGATCGAAGAGGTGAAAAATCATGTTTTACTGTGACAAAGACCATTTTTACAGAAAACACACTTCGAGCCATAAAAAAATCATTATTCCCCATGTCTTTTGGAGAAGAAAATATAAGCATTGACGAACTTTGACATCTGCCTAATAAGGTGTGTAGTCACCTCGAACGTGCAAGACGGCTTCACACCTGTGGGGCATTGAATTGATCAGGTGGTCGAGGAGGTTTTGGGGGATTCTTCCCCGCTGTTAAAAAAGAAAGCATTTGTCAACTGAAGGCGAGTCAACGGAGGTTGTGTTTCAGCAGCAATGCGTCTGCCTAATGTGACCCAAGCACGTTCAATCGGATTCAAATCCGAGGAGCATGCCGACCACTCCATACACTCTATTGTTTCCTATTCAAGCATCTGATTCACAAAGCACGCTCTATGAGGTCGGGCGTTGTCATCCATAAAAAGAGCTGAATCGCCGATGGCAGCAATATAAGGCACGTCCATGGGTCTAAGAATTTCGTCCCTGTACCTCTGAGCTGTCAGGGACCCATTCCGAATGGCGTACAGGTCTGTACGCTCACTTACGCTTATCCCTGCCTAAACAAGCACACCGCCTCCAACGAGATCTTTCTTAGACATGCGCTGTGTTGTATCGGGTGCCACGTTCTCTCCATATCAGAACTCGTCGATTATCCGGCTCTAGGCTGAATCTGGACTCGTCGGAGAAGTGAACTTGGCTCCACTCGGTAGGTCCACAATCATAGTGTTCTTCAGCCCAGTTTCTTCGAGACATACGACGTCGGGAGGTCAGTGGGACACAAACAACTAGCCTACGTGTATACAATCCACATGCGTGAAGGCGTCTACGAATTGTTTGTGCTGATACGCTGCTCCCGGTGACCCCTGTTCCGAAGGACTGTTAATGACAAATAATGGTCATCATTTGAGGTGGTAACTCGCGAACGAGCTTAACCAGGACGTCTTCGAACACTTCCCGTTTCTTGGAACCGACTCCACAACGGTGCGATTACACTTCAACTTACTCCAACGGCGGACGCTACTATCCGTTGACTGTGACCGGCTTCCAAATTTCCTGTGACTCGCCGCGCGGTGCTTTCTGGGAAATCATCGCTCCTCCGTATTCTGCTACTGTCTACAGCTGTTTTTTATTATTCAGAGGGAATGTCTTGACAGTTCAATAACATTTTACCCAACTGAATAAAATCGTTTAAAACGGGGTGCTCTCCTAATTTTGTTGAGCAGTGTAGTTTTGCTATTTGCTGTGGATTGTTTTTTCCTGAAGGAGTTAAAACTGCAAGTGTAAAATTTAGTAATTTTAGTTGTGTGTCAATAATACACAAATTCGATGACTACTTACCTTGTCCTCATGCACTGGCCTCTCCTCAACAGTGTAAGTAAAACTGTATTTCCTAAAATAATTTGAAAAAGTAAATGTTTTTATTAACATTTTTTGACAGTTTCCGGAATATTTACATAAATGAAACAAAAGCGAACATAGCAGTTCTTTGATACTAGCTGAGCAGTAAGTGTCCTTTAAAAATACCGGTTGAAATTCGGGACCTGTCCCATTGCTGCGAGATAGGAAATGACGGAAATTAAATCAATATACACTGACGTGCAAAAATTAAGGACGAGACGGTTTTTCGAATGTAACATCGTGCAGAAGTGCTCCACATCGACTCAAATCATACCATAAGATCACCAAGATGTAAGAATATGGGACAAGTGAGCAAAACCGTCCAAACAAGGAATCCAAAGGATACAAAGGCACTTTATTGAAAAGGCAGCTTCGAGCACAACTGGACAGAAGACAGAAATGTCCATGTGACAGGCGGCTGCCAAGAAACATCCAGTCTTTAGTAGGGGATATGATCACCCCTGACTACGTTGCAGGATTTACAACGTCTGTCCATGCTGAGGACGAGGTTGTCAACGAGTAGTTGGAGCATCGCGGCCCATTCCTCTTCTAGCGCCAATCGCAGCTTCCGAATCGTTGCTAGCGGCTGGTGACGTGCTGCCAAGCGTCTCCCGAGAACGTCACACACGTGTTCGATTGGATTTAGGTCCGGGGACCTTGTGAGGCAATCCATGCGTTGAATATCTTCACTCTCCAACAGCTCTGCGACAGCCACTGTACGATGAGGTGTAGCGTTGTCGTCCATGAAAAGGAACTCAGGACCTACAACACCTCTAAACAGACGCACGTGAGGCAGGAGAACCTCGGTACAATAGCGGACACCAGTGCCTGAACCTCCTTGGAAGATGTGGAGGTCGGTACGGCTACCAAGCATGATACCACCCCAAAACTAGAACTCCGCCACCTCCAAACCGGTCCCTTTCGATGATGTCGGAGGTGTGATTGCGTGTTCCCTGCTCTCTCCAGATGTGTATACGTCCAGAATCGCTCGTCAGACTAAGTTGGCGGTCATCCGTAAAGAGAACTCGACCCCATTGCTGATGTGTCCAGTTCTTGTGTTCCTGGCACCACAGAAACCGCCGTCTCCGATGAGCAGGCGTTAATGGCACACACCGTACTGGTCGTCGTGCAAATAGACCACCTTTATGCAGAATATTGGCCACGATAAAACGCGATAACGGATGTCCAGGTGTCTGTTGAATGTGCCTTGCGATTTCTCCCGCTGTCTGCCGTCTGTCTCTTCTCGCCTGTTGGACAATATACCGGTCGTCCGTCGCCGTGGTTGCTCGTGCACGACCACTGCGAATCTCTCGGACAGCTGTTCCTGTCGTTTGAAATGCTCTCCAAGCTCGTGAAACGATGTTGTGAGCGATCCCGAACTCCTCGGCCACACTAGGCACGCTTCGACTTTCTTCCAACTTCCCAATGACGCGACCTCGGGGAAAGTCATCCAGATGTCGTCTACTGGATTGTCTGTTGGCCATACCACACGGTGGCAGCAACTCGACGTCGTTAAAAACCGATGTACACCGTGCAATAGCTTTCACCGAACTGCTGAGTCTACACCGCCCGTGTGCCTTATACCCTTCTGACACTACCTCCCCCCTTGCTACGTCATGCTGCATATATGCGCATGCCCTACCGTACCGGACCCTAGTCTATCTCCTGAGTGGTCTTTCGGTCCGTTCTGCCTGCTTGTTCGGCTGTTATGCTAATTTCTCCTCTTCGTCCTTAATTTTTGCACACCAGTGTACAAACTAAACTTTCCGTGATATTAAGAATTCAGTTCGAATTTTGTAGATCGGATAAGTAGAACTCGATTCATTGATAATCTAGTCTAATTAAATTAGCACGCGATCACTTTGAAATGTCAAAGTGATCGCGTGCTTTTATATCTAAGCTTTCTCTACAAAATAATGCGACATCTGGCATTACAAACCGGAACTATCTAAATTATTGACAATATGCTGTTGGGGCCACATCTGTTTTCAGATGCAATCTTGCTCGCTTCGACTTCTCAAGATTTCAGTTTTTGTTGTAGGTTAGAGAGTTTAGATAGATCAATATTTTGCAAAATATATAGTACACTGCTGGCCCCCAAAATGCAACACCAAGAAGGACACGAGATAGCAAAGCCAGATTTACTGGACACATAACAACAGATACAAAGATGAAACGATTGAGCTTACAGGCCCGTGCGACTTGCGGAACAAGCAGACATCAATTGTTCGTGTGGCCCCCATAGCTGGCAATAACGGCCGCTACACGCCGCGGCATCGAACGAAAGAGGCTTTGAATGTGGACTTGGGGTATGTCGGTCCAGGCTGCTTTCACACGTTGCCACAGTTCATCAGGTGTAGCCGCGGGTGGTGCTTGCCGGGCCACTCGGTTGCCGATCAGCGACCAGACGTGTTCGATGGGCGATATATCGGGAGAACAGGCATGGCCACGGCAGCAGTGACACCTGGTGGGCCGTGAAGAATTGTTGCACGATGCGTGCCACGTGCGGGCGCGCATTCTCCTGTTGAAACGTGGCCGCTGGTAGGTCCTGCTCGTAAGGAAGGACTAAGGGCTCCAAAACGTCGGAAATGTAGCGGTGACTGTTGAGTGTACCGGCGATGCGTACCATTGGGGTGCGGGTGTCATATCCAATTGCGCCCCAAACCATAATGCCAGGCAACGGACCGGTATGGCGATGCATAATGCAGGCGTTATACAGTCTATCGCCGCGGTGCCGCCGCACTCGGATCCGACCATCTTGGTGTTGTACGCTGAAGCGGAATTCATTGGAGAAGACAATGTCGTGCCATTCCGTAGTCCAGGTGCGGTGTTCAACGGCTCACTGCCGCCGCACTCGCCGGTGGTGTAACGTCAATGGTAATCGGAGCAATGGGCGCCGTGCGACAAGTCCCTGCTCCTGCAGACGACGTCGAACGGTACGTGCTGACACAGGTTGTTGCGCAACAAACCCTAATTCCTGCGCTAACGTTCGTGATGTGGCGGTGCGAGACGTCAATGCCCGCCTCACAACATGCCAGTCCTCTCGTTTGGTGGTGCGCCGCGGCTGCAGCAATCGCTGACGTCGGTCCGTCCGTCCCTCCTGCACCCACCGAATCCATACTCGCGTCACTGTGACTGGATGTCGTCCCACACGGGCGCCGATGTCTCGGTACAATAAACCACTGTCGCGATAAGCCACTATTCGTCCTCTGTCGAACTCCGAAACATGCTGGAATGACTGCCGTATTCTGAGACGAGGCATCAGGATGCTTCCCACGCACAGGTCCGGCAGCACAACACACTTTCACTACTTACACCCAGCCTTCTGTGCACCCTTTCTAATAGTGCTTCTCGGTGGCATATGCTTTGCAAAGCTAATCGTTTGCATGTCCTCTCGCGGGCGACGCATGCTGCGAATTTCAGGCCAATCGGTGGCTTCCTTCTTGGTGTTGCATTTTAGGTGGCCAGCAGTGTTTAATCAGCACTAAACTCGGAAAGCTAATTAAATTAAAAAAGTGAAAAATAATTAAAGCATACAAATTAATCTTCGAATTGCGCTAAATTAAATATAAATATACAAACGCAACTTGTCGTGATATTAAGATTTTAATTTGAATTTTGCAGATCGGGTAAATAGAACTCGATGCATTGATAATCCAATGTTTTTGAATTAGCACGCGGTCACCTTGATATCTCGATGTGATCGCGTGCAAACGCAACTTGCTGTGATATTAAAATTTCAAGTCGAATTTTGTAGATCGGATAAATAGCATTCGAGTCATTGATAAAATCCAATATTTTTAAATTAGCACGCCATCACTCTGACATCTCAAAAAGATTGCGTGCTATCATATAGCACGCCATCACTCTGGCATTAGATCGCGAGCTATTTCAGAGCACGCAATCAGTTTGACATCTCCAGAGGACAAGCGAATTGATTGTTTCGTTATGACGCAAAAATGCAGACGTTGCTGTGATGTCAAGCGTTTCAGACAGATCCGGCTGTTTATATTATTAATTTGCGTAAGGAAATAAACGTACATTTTGCCAAGCTTCCGCTCATTGGCGCGTGGCTTTTTCAAGGTTAACGCCATGGAACTGAAATACTAGAACGTTACAATTTAAATGTGATTAAACGAGACAAGTAAAGAATGATTAAATACACCGCGCGTTCCAAATTTGAAGTCACGTGATGTGTTGGTTGAGCACGTGGCGGTGTGGGGGGGAGGATCATTTAGGCATGGTATATACATTTTTTGCTAGTCCAGGGAGACGCTGTTGATGCATGCTTCACGGCTAGTGGTGATCTTGCTTTACTTTTGGGTTGGAGTAGGGGGCTACTTTTTTTAATGCGGTCCCATATAAGAACTGCGGACTTGAAACTCACTTCTGTGGATGATCTTGCTGCCTTAGCGTCTGTTTGGTGTTCGCTGATTCTGGTCTCGAACAAGCGTATAGTCATTCCGATATAACAGTACCATCAGGGTACGGTAGCAATAGGGAATAAACACCAACCTCACTGGTGATTGGAAGTTTGTCTGAGCATCTGATAAGTGTGCAGAATAAGGATGTGGGAACGCTTATACCTACACCGAATCCCACTTTTCTTAGAGCGTTTACGGGGTGTAAGAAACGCCTGGAATATGGAGTACTGATCCTACATACTGCAGTTGAGTCGAGGAATTATTGCGCTTTTCGACTTAGCATGTCTTTGGACTTATTGATGATCCTGAGTATATGTTTGTAGGAGTACACTTCTTCAATGGCTAGAAACCTAACCATTGAAGAAGTACTTATAGGCTTATTATTTTATGTAGCTCAGATTGACTGGAACAGACATCAGAGTTGGCAGTAAAAGATTTCGTCGAAATGCTATTTTTTTTTTTTTTTTTTTTAGGTTGGAGGTTTAACGACCACCGTGAGCAACTCAATGGGCTATAATCCGTCGCCCGTCCCCCATTCAGGGACACTGGTTCCAGGGAAGGGCGACAGCCAGGGCGATAAGTCGAACACAACATCCATCCCTCAACGGGATTCGAACCCGGACCCCTTTCGGACGAATGATCAGAAGCCATCGCTTAGACCACTACGCCAACGGGGCGGCAAAACGTTAATAATATGTACGCTGAAGTGCCAGAAAAACTGGTACACTAGTCTAATACTTGATAGGTCCCCCACGGGAGCCTAGGACTGCAGAAATACGACGGGGCATGGACTCCACTAGCTTCTGGAAATATCCTGTAGGCAATACACACCATACTTACTGCAGAGCGTTCCACAATTTGGGTGTATTCCGAGGTCTCGGATTTCTGTGTTCGATAGCGCGTTGCATGGCATCTTAAATGTGTTCTATCACGTTCAGATCTGGGGACTTGGGTGGGAACGGTAACACCCCAAACTCAGATGAAAGCTCCTATAACCATATTGTGGCGTCCCGACACTTGTGTGCAGGTGCATTTCCCTGTTGGAACAGGCCCAATCCATCAGCATGAATGCAGGACATGAACGGGTGTACCTCGTCAGAAAGGATGTGCACATAGCGTTGGCCGGTCACAGACGTTTGTACACGTACCAGGGGTCCCAGTGAAGTTCAGCTAAATACACCCCATACCAAAACGGACCCCCACCAGCCGGTACAGTTCCCTGTTGACAGGCGGGATCCATGGCTACATGGGGTTTGCACCACACACGGATCCTTCCATCTTCCCGACACAGTTGGAATCGCGACTCGTCAGACCAGGCTACTTGTTTCCAGTCATCAAGTGTCCAGTGGCGGTGTTGCCGTGCTCAAGTGAGGCGCATACCTCTGTGTCGTGCACCCATCAGGGGAACTCGAGTTGGGCGTCGACTCCCAAAGCCCAAATCGTGCTGGGTACGTTGCACAGTCCGGACGCTGATGCTTGTTGAGGCTCCAGCATTGAATTCCGATGATACCTGCGAGAGTGTTGCACGTCAATCGCGTGAAACGATTCTTGACAGCCGACGATGGTCACGTTCACCCAATGTCTTTTTGCGGTCACATTGGTATCGTAGGTTGGAGGTTTTTCTGTAATTCTTGTAGTCCAGGTACACCCTTGCAATGGTCTTTCGTGAAAATCCGAACTTCGTTTCTATCTCCGAAATACTATGGCCTATCTCACGAACGCCAACTATGACACCGAGTTGAAAATCGTTTAAATCGTTATTACTTGTCATTCTCATGCCGAAAACAGCTCTGTGTATCGCTTTATATACGCACTGGCTGACGCAACAGAGTACGCGCATAAGTGACGTTGCTATGTATTTTGCATAAGCTCGTCTGTTCCAGTTTTTCTGGCAGTTCAGTCTATATATGTATACAAGGTGAGTCAAAAGTGGCCGGACCCCCTTGTATTTCAGAAACGGGAGGGAAAATGAAACACCTGAATACTCCAGAAATGAATCGGTGTGGGGGCCTAACTTTCAGACTATTTCTGGAACACGGCCACCATCTTGAAATCCGCCATATTGGATCGAGGACAAATTTTTCAAATGGTAAGGGGATCATGTTGCATATTAAAAAAGGCTAGAATGTTCTCAGAAATTCATTGCCGTTATCAGATTCGGCATATGTATTGTGGTTCGCAAGTTATCAACACAGAAAGTTGAAATATCCATTGTTTGTTGCAAGTAATTTAAGATGGCATTGACGAAAGAAAAGAGGATTGAGATGATTGTAATGTCCGTGGAATGCAGCTGCCGTATCATATCCGCAGATTTGAACAACCAGCACCCAGAAAGACTACAAATTTCACACAGCACTGCCGCATACCTGATATCCAAATTCCGAGAAACTGAGACTGTGGACGACAAGTCACGCAGTGGTCTGCCGAAAACTGCTACCGAAGAAGAAACATCAACAATGGTCTTCGCATCCTTTGCAAAGAATCCACAACCTAGCACACGGTGTCTCGCAGCAGAATGGGGTATCAGCCAGTCAGCCATTGTACGGATTCTTCATTAGAATGTGGTATCACCCAGTCATCCATTGTAAGGATTCTTCATTAGAATGTGGTATCAGCCAGTCATCCACTGTGCGAATTCTTCATTAGAATGTGGTATCAGCCAGTCAGCTATTATACGGATTCTTCATTAGAATGCGGTATCAGCCAGTCAGCTATTATACGGATTCTTCATTAGAATGTGGTATCAGCCAGTCAGCCATTGTACGGATTCTTCATTGGAATGTGGTATCAGCCAGTCAGCCATTGTACGGATTCTTCATTAGAATGTGGTATCAGCCAGTCAGCCATTGTACGGATTCTTCATTAAAATGTGGTATAAGCCAGTCAGCCATTGTACGGATTCTTCATTAGAATGTGGTATCAGCCAGTCAGCTATTATACGGATTCTTCATTAGAATGCGGTATCAGCCAGTCAGCTATTATACGGATTCTTCATTAGAATGTGGTATTAGCCAGTCAGCCATTGTACGGATTCTTCATTAGAATGTGTATAAGCCAGTCAGCCATTGTACGGATGCTTCATTAGAATGTGGTATCAGCCAGTCAGCTATCATACGGATTCTTCATTAGAATGCGGTATCAGCCAGTCAGCTATTATACGGATTCTTCATTAGAATGTGGTATCAGCCAGTCAGCCATTGTACGGATTCTTCATTAGAATGTGGTATCACCCAGTCATCCATTGTACGGATTCTTCATTAGAATGTGGTATCAGCCAGTCAGCCATTGTACGGATTCTTCATTAGAATGTGGTATCAGCCAGTCAGCCATTGTACGGATTCTTCATTAGAATGTGGTATCAGCCAGTCAGCCGTTGTACGGATTCTTCATTAGAATGTGGTATTAGCCAGTCAGCCATTGTAAGGATTCTTCATTAGAATGTGGTATCAGCCAGTCAGCCATTGTACGGATTCTTCATTAGAATGTGGTATCAGCCAGTCAGCCATTGTACGGATTCTTCATTAGAATGTGGTATCAGCCAGTCAGCCATTGTACGGATTCTTCATTAGAATGTGGTATCAGCCAGTCCACCATTGTTCGGATTCTTCACACCACTGACTGGCATCCGTTCAAGATCCAAATGAAGCAACAAATTTCAGAGGATGACCCTGATAGACGTGTCGAGTTCTGCACCTGAGCTTTAGACCAACATCAACGGGATCCCTCATTTGCACCGAGCATTTTGTTCAGTAACGGGGACAATTTTTAAGTCAGTGGTTAGGTTAACCGTCAGAATCACAGGTACTTGAGTGACAGGAACCCTCACTGGACGGAACCACTCAGCGTCGTTGATAATGTAAAGGTTATAGCGTGGTGTGGGATATGAGGCGCCAGTGTAATCTGACACATTTTCATCCACGATAACCAAATTGCTCAGAGCTACCTGGAAATGCTACAGGAAACAGTGTTCTCTTCCCTTCTGAATGAAGATGGCAGTTTCCACTGTTATTTCCAACACGATGGGGTTCCGCCGCACTAAAGAGCAACTGTTCGTCAATGGCTAGATGTTCAATTTCCTGGTATTTGGATTGGCCTCGACTTTTATCTGTGGAGTCATCTGAAACACCTGGTGTATGCTGAGAAAATCCGTAACAAGCACCACCTCCAACAACCCATCCTGGAGGCCTGTAACCGCGATTTTCCCGATACTCTTGTGCGGGTGCATAACGACTGGAACAAGCGCCTTCAGCTCTGTGTTCAGCTACAGGGACAACACATTAAACACATCAAATAGCAGCGGATCACAAGGTACTTTAGAAGTCATTATTTCAAATTTCGGTGTTGCTAACTTGTGAACCACAACACATACACTATATTGACAAAAGTCACCGGACACCTAGAAGAGAAACACAACAGTATTTATTGACATACATTAGAACGGTGTCGGTCCACCTTTGGCCTGAGTCACGCTTCTCTGAGCTCTGTGTTTTGTGCCTATTTTGTGTGTTTTATCGTGTGGCTCGTCATTTTCCTTTTGTGATCCTTCAAGCTGAAGATTTGTGCTTTGTTTTGATACATTTCCCAAGTTGGTGAGTACTTTATTTTTTCTGTTATCATCATTTGAATTCTCGACCGACCTAATCGATTTCTCAGGTAGCCCTCGCCATTAACTATGGGGGCTGCTGATAAGAGCGATGTTCCCACCCATATCAGCCAGGCAATTCTTCCTCCTTCTCGTTACGAGACCAATCACCTACAATGTTTGATGGAGACGTCACTCGACCACTGGAGGTGGCACGTTACTCCTCGTCTACAGCTCAATCTACACGCCCTGCGATGGCCAGTGACGTCAGTTTGACGCCACCCTCTGTCGTTGTAGATGAAGGAACGGATGTGTCTGGCAGCGCTGCTAATTTACCCTCCACTTCAGCGCAGTTCAAACATCCTCTTCCAGTCAACCGCGCTGCGTCGCAGCGCTCGCACACAATCCCTGCTCCTCGGGCGTACTCTGCCGCCCTTACTGGAACAAAAGCTTCTTCCAAGTTTGTCGCAGAAGTCCTACCAGACTCATACGTCAGTGTACATGGCTCTACGCCAACATTGACATTCCAGAAGATTCCCTAGAGGGTAAAACATTCCATTTTACCATGGACTTCGGAGTGCATTTTGACGCACTACCCGACACAAACTTGAAAGAATATAGTCTTGCTCTCAAGAAGTTATTTCCGGCTGGAGCCAGTATTACTCATATGGCTCGTAGACCATATGAGTAATGCTATGTTAGTATACTTTGCTCTTAAAGAGCATGCAGATCTTGTCATGATAGAGGGTTTATCCGTCAAAGACGTCCATCTACTACCAGAACCTGTCTCACAACGGCCCATTCAGGTGACCTTTTACCCGGTTCCACCTGAAGTCTCAGACGTTACGCAGTGCACTGTTCTCAGTAAGTTCGGCCGGGTTGCCGGGTCCGTGACTACTCTTTTAGCTGCACCGAGAGATCCGCACGATAAGTCAATAGGAGGATTTCGTCGAAGTGCCAGAGTACTCTTTCCATCTGATGAACATTTGCTCGCCTGCTCAAAGATTCTGAACGTTCGTTGCGGATAGCAACGAAGACGAATTAAAGTAAGCACCTCCCTCCGCTGCACTTATTGTCACGGGGAGAATAATTTACGTGTGCATTGCCCACATCTGGCATCACAGGCTCCTAATAATACTTCTACGGTTTCTGGCCCTCTTCCGAGCCGATCAACATCTTCAACCACTGCACAGAAAGCTCCGGAGACGAAAATTGCAAAAACGTCGACTGCAAGGGTTGGTCAACGCACGTCTTCGAATGTTCCATCCCTAGATTTGCAACTAGAGTTTCCCTCACTCAGTTGATAAATTCCCTTACGACGGTATTCTGCTTCAGAGTCCTCTACAGAGGCTCTTTCCCCATCCCTCACCATCGACACCAATGAACCTGCTGATGATGAACTTTCAGGCCACACGTCGCGGTTTGATGAAAGTTCGACTGAGCCTCCGTTGAAACGCCGCGGATCCTCTCCAAGACGGCAATACAAAAGGCTGACTTCTACATCACCTAGATCCACACCCCGTGCTGGTGGTACTTGCCGTCAAAACTCACCATCCAAAGCTGTTGCCTCTGCTTCTCAGGCTGATGAAGAGCCTCCCCCAATTTTGATAAACTAGTCGATTATCTTAAGGATGCCTCTGCTCCTACTGGGCCGATTTCATTTGAAGATTTTCATCAATACCTGTCACACAAGACAGACTACTCCACAGAGCATGCATTACTTACAAAATACTCATCGTGTTTCCTTCTTGCGTTAGATCAGATACAAAGCCTGTCTCAATGTCTCTCCTACCTTCGCAAGGAACATCCGTGGGCTAAAACCTACTTCAATCGACTTAAGTCATTTCCTCCTGTTCTCAAGGATCTCCAGCAAAGCACTAGCTGACTAAAGTGTTCAAGATTATATCACTTAACTGTAGGGGATTCTCATCCCCACTCTCGAATGCCTTGGTAAATGAGGACCTCACTCCGCATGGAGCTGATATTCCCTTACTACAAGAAACAAATTGTCATTTCACTACCATTTTCTCACCATTGTGCCAGTGGAACTACACGTTTCACCATGTCTTTCGATTATCACCCCATAGCGGTTTTGCTATTGGAATCCGTCAAACTTTAACTCCATTATCACTTCTCTTTCTGTTCGACACTTATGTCCAGATGTATTACAGTGTGCTTCATTCACCATTGCATCAACATATTATCATATCTTCAACATTTATATTCCAAGCTCTTCAACCTACTTGGCAATACTCTTTACTCGCCTTTGTCGTGCCCTATCTAGCATCCCCCCCCCCAGATCATGTCTTAATTGGAGGGGATTTTAATTGTACTCTTAATCCTACGCTAGATCACTCTCCTTCCATTAGAGAACGCCGCGGCAACTTGGTGAATCTCCTCCATTCAATTGTATCCGACAACTCATTCATCGATGTGCATCGTCATTTACATCCATTGTCAACAGTACATACTTGGCGCTCGCATCATTTTCAAAATCCGCTCACAGCTCGTCTTGATAGGTTCTACGCATCACCCACACTTCTTCCAGCTGTTACTGAATCCACCATCACTCCCACAGCTTCTTCTGACCATTGTGCCATCGTCATAAGTGTTCAAGCTGCTCTAGCACAGCCCGGACGATTCGTCCATGGACATTTGACGACACTCTCCTTATTGATCCAGACTTTTGTACTTCAGTCCACACATTACTAGAAGAAAGTCGACCACAAATTCAATCAGCGCTTTGTGGTCTAACATTACGGATGCAGATTAAACAGCAACTCGTTCTCAATGTTCGCAAACCTTTCTTTCAAAGCAAAGACGCTCCAAAGCATGCGTCTCGATCGTGTTCGTTCCATGCTCTCCATATTAAGCCTCAGTTATCCTCTCTTCTGCCCCTATCAAGAAGAATTGCGGTCACTTATACTTCCTCTAGCTCAACAGGATCTACGACGTCTCATGCTTCAACATCTATCGCCGGACGCATCCAATTATGAGTTTCTAAATTCCATGGAAAAAAACAAGAACAGCATCGAATTCACTTCGTCACCTCCGCCTTCCATCTGGCGAGTTGTCTGATGATCCAATCACTCTGTGTTCCCAAGTCCAAAAGTTCTTTACTGAGAAGTACTGTGAACCTCCACCGCCATCCTCTTCTGCTATGGCTTCTCTTCTTTCTAACCTACCACAAGTTCCCGCCCATCTTGCCTCTTCCTTCCTCCTTCCTCCCACACGCTCTGAACTATCTTCTACGTTTTCATCTTTGAACTCTGGAGCCGCTCCGGGTCCAGACGGCCTCACATTCCCCTTCTATAAAACGTTTATGCTTCTCATACTACCGTTTCTCTTTTCTGTTTTTTCTGCTGCTTTTAATCACTCCCCGTTACCGAGGAAATTCACAGTAGCTCATGTTGTCTTATTCCCCAAGAAGGGTGATCTGCTTAACCTGGGGAATTGGCGCCCAATCTCCCTCTTAAATTTAGATTATAATCTTTACACAAAACTTCTTTCCCGACGCCTTAATCCCATTCTTACTCACAACCTTTCTCCCAAACAAACCTATACTGTTCCCGGCCGTTCACTATCTCATAACATCCATCTACTTAACGATCTTTTCTATCTTGCCCGATCTCGCTGTGAACCACTCGCCCTCCTTTACCTTGATCAACAATCTGCTTTTGATAACATCTCTCACTCCTATCTTTCAGCAACTCTCCTTCACTTTGGTTTTCCTCCCCCATTTCAAAGAATATCTAACTGATAAGAAGGTAAGGCTCAGCGAGACGTAACTAGCGCCACTATATCAAAGAATATCTAACTGATAAGAAGGTAAGGCTCAGCGAGACGTAACTAGCGCCACTATATCAAAGAATATCTAACTGATAAGAAGGTAAGGCTCAGCGAGACGTAACTAGCGCCACTATATTATGCGGCAAAGAATTACTACACAGAAGCCAACATTACAGGCTGATGCCGCAGGATGCCGAGCAGACTGCGTTAGACTGAGCATGCGTGTTTGTGTTCAAAGAATATGAACGCTTGTTTGTGTTGGCGTTTTGTTCAAAGGTTTTGTTGTTCTCATCTAGATCTGCGTTTATATTACAGCCATGAAATACACCCACTCCATTCCGATGAATAACAATTCATGGAATGGAGTGGATGAATAACAAGAACAAATTTGAAACCGTTTGAAACAAATATCCTGGAAAACCATTAAAACAACGTTTGCTGAAAAAAAAAGCTATCGTTACGTTGAAAAAATTAATTTATCAATTATATGAAACTGACTTTTATGAAAAATACCTCGTAATATTGTAAAATGAAAGAGGGAAGCATTCGATTACACAATGCATACCAAACAGACAGCTTTAAGCATACACTCAATCGTGGCGAGTTAGTCCGGTCGGTAGAGAACTCAGCTATATCACGCCAGCGGCCCAGGTTCGAACCTACTCAGATACGAACGGATGTTTTTCCGATCTGTTGAGAACATTTCTCCAGCGCAGTGCGTTTAATTTACCAACTTCGGAAGGGTAGAAAAAAAAATTGTAGCTTTGGGAAACTGCGGTTGTCTTTGCTTTTTTTTTTTTTTTTATTATTATGGCTGCTACTGGGAAACCAGCCTCAGCATTTTTGACATTTAAGGTATATTGTAAATATGAAATTCATGCCAAGCAACCTGGTATTACTACGGTGCTTAAAGTGAGAATGCCACCCCGGTGGCGCAGAGGTCTAAGGCGCTGGCCTCTGATCATTCGTCCGTAAGGGGTCCGGGTTCGAATCCCGTCAGGCATGGATGTTGTGTTTGTCTTACGGCACTGGCTCTCTCCCTTCCCTGGAACCAGTGACCCTAAATTAGGGACGGGCGACTGCTTATAGCCCATTGAGTTGCTCACGGTGGTCGTTAAACCTCCAATCAAAAAAAAAAAAAAAAAAAAAAAAATAAAGTGAGAATAAAACTGCTAAAATTTCCTTAAAATAATATTAATTGCTAATGTATATATTTGTTTCACCAAAAGAAGGGACAGGAGGGATACTCAGAAAAGAACAACAAAAAAAAAAATGCTTTAGTAGACCCAATGAGACCGAAGGAAACAGTCGCAGATCAAAGCTTAGCTTCCTTTCCGTGAAATAGGCTTCCCGTCCCGTGTCTCCTACGCTTTTTGCGCCTGAATGTTAACTTTCCCGCAGAGCATCTGCTGCCGCATTACATGGTGGCGCTGCTGTCGCCTGTTTTACATTATCTCTACGAGAGTTGAGCTTCTTCACGCGAAGCGTTTATATTCTTTGGCCCATTTGTCGCTCTTCTTTCTTCACATTATCAAGACGCCGTTCTCCAGGTTAAGCTTCCCACCTTTTCTCTAAGCGGCCATCCCCTTTCAGCCGAGGATATCAAGACGCCGTTCTCCAGGTTAAGCTTCCCACCTTTTCTCTAAGCGGCCATCCCCTTTCAGCCGAGGATATCAAGACGCCGTTCTCCAGGTTAAGCTTCCCACCTTTTCTCTAAGCGGCCATCCCCTTTCAGCCGAGGATATCAAGACGCCGTTCTCCAGGTTAAGCTTCCCACCTTTTCTCTAAGCGGCCATCCCCTTTCAGCCGAGGATATCAAGACGTCGTTCTCCAGGTTAAGCTTCCCACCTTTTCTCTAAGCGGCCATCCCCGTTCAGCCGAGGATATCAAGACGCCGTTCTCCAGGTTAAGCTTCCCACCTTTTCTCTAAGCGGCCATCCCCTTTCAGCAGAGGATATCAAGACGCCGTTCTCCAGGTTAAGCTTCCCACCTTTTCTCTAAGCGGCCATCCCCTTTCAGCCGAGGATATCAAGACGCCGTTCTCCAGGTTAAGCTTCCCACCTTTTCTCTAAGCGGCCATCCCCTTTCAGCCGAGGAGTGCGACAGGGTTGTCCTCTCTCCGGACAACTATTCGCCATTGCAATCGAACCATTTCTCCGCTCAGTACACCAATCCTTTCAAGCAGTTCTGCCACCACCGTCTGCCTGTACAAGACATCATGCCACTACCTCTGTCGCTTATACAGATGACGTCACTCTCTGCATACGTCATGACTCACAGTTTCCTTGCCTCCAACGTGTCTTCTCAGCCTACGCCTCGTGTTCAGGTGCTGCGCTCAACTCCTCTATAAAGCTCTGGCTTATGGTGTGGCTCACGGACACATCTGCAGACACCCCGTGAGCGAGTTGGTCTTCCATCTCACAGCGTATCTACTCTCCTTGTGTACACACTCCTGGCTTGGTGTAAAATCTCTAAAACTCCGCGTACATTCGTTGTCTGACCTCTGTGATATGGACCTGCCACCACTGGGTCAGCGCTACAAAGCTTTGCCTTCCTCCAGACCACGGCGGCATTGGACTCACTGATCCACACGAGTATTACAAGGCCGTCAAGATTGCAACTATTCTCCACCTCTTCACGTCGCCAGTACTGGATGCCGTTGCAACTCGGAACGTCATCGCATTCCCTGAGCAACCCTAACTTCTCCTTTCTCCCCTTTTCACTAATGGACCACCGACCCCTCAACCACATTCGACTACCCCCTGTTTACCGCGAAGCTCTAACATTCCTTCGTTCCATCCCTCTCTCTCTCTCTCTCTCGCTCCCCACCTGCTTCTACTACTAAGCTCCTCTCAGAACCTCTCTTTTATTCCTCAATTATACATCCCTCTCATCTTCCGTACTTTGCCTATCCTTCCTGGCTCACAGCAGGGGTTGTAACAGTTAGAGACCTCACTAACCCCGACCTTTCCTGGCGACCCTTCGCCAGCCTCTCTCCCTCTCTTCTCCTCTCTTCCTCCTCTCACGATGTCTACAACACTCTCCTTTAAACTATCATTTCAGAGTTTCCAGACTTTGCTTCCCACTCGGGTCTTTCCTTTGTTCCCTCTGCTTGTCTTCCCTTTCCTTTATTCTTGCCTGCTTCTGGATCAGCTCTTCCAATTTTTCTCTCTCGGTATCGGCTCTCTATCGGTTCCTCTCTGCGTCCCACTATTCTCCCCCTCTCTTCCTCTTCTCACGATGTCTACAACACTCTCCTTTAAACTATCATTTCTCAGTTTCCAGACTTTGCTTCACACTCGGGTCTTTCCTTTGTTCCCTCTGCTTGTCTTCCGTTTCCTTTATTCTTGCCTGCTTCTGGATGAGCGAGCTCTTCCAATTTTTCTCTCTCGGTATCGGCTCTCTATCGGTTCCTCTCTGCGTCCCACTATTCTCCCCCTCTCTTCCTCTTCTCACGATGTCTACAACACTCTCCTTTAAACTATCATTTCTCAGTTTCCAGACTTTGCTTCCCACTCGGGTCTTTCCTTTGTTCCCTCTGCTTGTCTTCCCTTTCCTTTATTCTTGCCTGCTTCTGGATGAGCTCTTCCAATTTTTCTCTCTCGGTATCGGCTCTCTATCGGTTCCTCTCTGCGTCCCACTGTTCTCCCCTCTCTTCCTCTTCTCACGATGTCTACAACACTCTCCTTTAAACTATCATTTCTCAGTTTCCAGACTTTGCTTCCCACTCGGGTCTTTCCTTTGTTCCCTCTGCTTGGCTTCCCTTTCCTTTATTCTTGCCTGCTTCTGGATCAGCTCTTCCAATTTTTTCTCTCTCGGTATCGGCTCTCTATCGGTTCCTCTCTGCGTCCCAGTATTCTCCCCCTCTCTTCCTCTTCTCACGATGTCTACAACACTCTCCTTTAAACTATCATTTCTCAGTTTCCAGACTTTGCTTCCCACTCGGGTCTTTCCTTTGTTCCCTCTGCTTGTCTTCCCTTTCCTTTATTCTTGCCTGCTTCTGGATCAGCTCTTCCAATTTTTTCTCTCTCGGTATCGGCTCTCTATCGGTTCCTCACTGCGTCCCACTCTTCTCCCCCTCTCCCTATTCCTGACGTTCCTCCCGCTTCCACCAGAGCGGTTTGGTCCGCCGCCCTGTCTCCTCTTTCTGCTCCTGTAGAAGTTAACACTCACTGGCTTTTCCTCCACCGCCGTCTTCCTGTTCCTTCTGTCCTTTTCCGAATGTCTCTTCTCAATTCCCCGCTTTGTTCTTTCCGTGCTCAGGAGGCCGATGACTCCCATACCTATCAACATTGTGGGATATTATTACCACTACTGAACTTGGCATTTACCGTCGCTTAACAATCCAGTACAGCAGATCTGACTTTTGACGCTTATCGGACTCTTCTCTTGAAGATCACTCCCCAGTCAAGCTTCCATCAGTTTGTGCCTTTATTTTCGTTGTGTCACCAAAGTTGCCGAGACAAGCCTACTCCTCTGACTGTACATGAAACTTCTGCAGCTTTATTAAGTCACTTCCGCGACCGTCTGATATCTCGACTTCGCCTGGAGCATTTCGTTGCAATAGCCCAGCGTTGGGAGAGCCAGTTTCTTGCCACCTGGTCACCGGTTGCCTCATGGTTTACCGGCCCGCCAGCGTCATTGCGCATCACGGTCAGTGGATCTGATATTGGAATTTCTTGATTTTGAAGTGCGCTTGTTTTCTCAACGATCTGTTTCTTTCTAAGATATTTGCTGAGCACTGAAATTAACCGCACTTATTTTATTGGATAATTAGCGTGAAGTGTGTACACAATTATTTGATTTAGTGACACCCATATTGTATCTTCTTTTTCATGACGTTCAAGATTCGTTCGTCTTAAGGCCGCACTTTAATTTTAATAATTGCAGTTTATCATATGCATTGTACTGAACATTACGTATATCTGAATTGTTAATAGTAACTAATGTACTGCTCCTTGTGTTAGGAGACGCTATGTGTTGTCAGTCACCTAACTTCAAATAAAGTTAGAATGTCTATAGTAAAAACGTGCAGGCTCTATTCATCAATCGTAAGCGTATTTTTTCTTGGTATTAGTGCTCCACATTGTCAATAGCATAGTATCGCAATTTTGTAAATTAGTTCTAATTCGGTACTTGTACAAAAATGTAAAATAAAGCACAGTGCTGAATATGTGTTCATTATTTTAGATAATTGCTGAACAAGTACTATATTTTATATGATTCAGAATGTCCATGTTGATTCTTTTACTGAGATTTAACTTTCCTTTGATTTGTCTTAGTACCAGTGTCTAAATTGCATTGTGCTGTACATCCTTGTAAATACATTGTGTGAAATTTAATGATATATTGTACCATCCTGAAAGAGACGAGTTGTCTCATGATTATTACTTTATTTTACATTTTTGTACAAGTTTGTCCATCGCATGGTGTCGCACTTATGGGTATTATACTTTGTGAAAATTACTTTCCCATGTTGTACATATGTGTTCAGAGTTGCTTTGTGTTGTCAATCCCTTATCATTGAATAATAGTAGTGCAAATACACTATCTACCAACAAGTAATTTGACACCCCTGCAATCGACAATTTCTGAGGTCCTGATACACGTCACGGCCGCCGCCGGTAAATATCGTGTGGGAAACAACAACGCAACCAGTTGCATGTAAGATGCCACGCAGTTCGGAGCTCTCTGATTTCGAGAAAGGTGTAATCGTCGGGTATCACAGAAATGGCCGATCCATACGTGACATATCCAGCTAGTTGAAGTACCCAAAATCGACAGTGGCCTACGTGATTGGCAAGTGGAAGATGATAGGTGACTGTCGGAATGTGCCCCGACCCGGCAGACCCACAAATCTGGGAGTTAGAGACCGACGGGTGCTGGCCGAAATTCGGAAGAACCGAACCAAATCGATTGGCCACATCCGCGAGGAGTTTCAACAGGCATCCGGGAGTGTTCTTTCGATAAATACCATTCGTAAGGAAGCCCATCTGCTCGGTTATCATGGACGTGCTGCCGCCCACAAGCCTCTGATCACCAAGTCCAATAGCTCTGCTGGGCTAACGTGGTGCAAAGAACGCCGACAGTGGACCGTTGAACAGTGGAAACAGGTTCTCTGGAGCGAGGAATCAAGGTTCACCCTCTACCGTTCGGATGGCAGGGTCTGGGTTTGACGTCTGCCTGGAGAACGCCTCCTACCGGAATGTATTGTGCCAACTGTGAGGTTCGGCGTCGGTGGAATTATGCTATGGGGTGTTTCTCCTTGTATACCACGGGACCCTTGGTCGCAATCCCTGGTGAACTCAACGCCGAGACCTACTGCACCATTTTGGATGACCATGCGCTTCCTACGTTGTGGCGGTTTTACGGGTTGGACTCATGTTACTTTCAGGATGACAATGCCACCTGTCATGTTGCGAACTCCACCTTGCCTTGGTATGGTGACAATGGGGTTAATCGAATGGACTGCTCTGCGCAGAACCCGGACCTTAACCCTATCGAGCACCTCTGAGATGAGTTGGAGCGTCGACTTAACGGGTGCCCCCACCGTCCGAAATCGGTGAAGGAACTGACCTGTCTTCTCCAAACCGAGTGGAAGAAAATACCGCTAGCCGTCGTACAACGTCTGGTTGAGAGTATGCCCCGGAGGATCGCAGCTGTAATCGCCGCTCGTGGAGGCTCCGCCACCTATTGAAGGTGAATAAACTTCGTTTTCCTTTGCTATCACAGATGTCCAATTACTTGCTGGTAGATAGTGTAGTTTCAAGCTTTATTTAACGAGAGTTTTCTAATTTTACTTATATATATATAACCTTGATAATAGAATTGTGTTGCATTTTTGAAAATTGCTGTTTTCGATCACTAAATAGATTGCACTGTGCTGTAGATACGTACATTGATTTAAAATATTGCTGAACAAGAATTATGTTTCATGTGCATCCGGATGCCCAAGCTTGTTCATCTCCTGAGTTCAATTTTTCATTGAATTGATTGATTACCAGTTTGTTAATCGCATTGTATTATAAATCCTTGTAAATACGTTGTTTTTAAACTCTTAGAGAGATTGTACCGTATTGCAGGAGATGAGTTATCTCGTGATTCCTACTCTATGTTCTTAATTAAGTGTGTATTAGCACGGTTATGTATTTTTGAGTAATAGGTTGTTCAATTTTTTTTCAAATATGTTCTTTTGAGTATGTAGAAGCCCAGACATGCTTATCTATATTCATTGTTCATGAGCAATGTGCATTGCTCCCTATTCTCCATTTTTCAATTTGTGCACTATGCTGTACATTTTGTACATAGATTTTAGCGTTTGATGATCATTGATTGTATTTTAATGTGTTCTACCTTGAATAAAGATATTTTGAAACCACCTTTGGCCTTAATGCATGCACTGACCCTTCGGGGCCTGCTTTCGACAAGGTTTTGGAACACAGCGATAGGGGTCAGATTTGTAACACAGCGATAGGTACAAAGTTTTGGAACACAGCCATAGGGGTCAGATTTGTAACACAGCGATAGGTACAAGGTTTTGGAACACAGCGATAGATATAAGGTTTTTTTGTTTTTTTATTGGAGGTTTAACGACCACCGTGAGCAACTCAATGGGCTATAAGCAGCCGCCCGTCCCTAATTTAGGGTCACTGGTTCCAGGGAAGGGAGAGAGCCAGTGCCGTACAAAAACAACATCCATGCCTCACCGGGATTCGAACCCGGACCCCTTCCGGACGAATGATCAGAAGCCATCGCTTAGACCACTGCGCCACCGTATAAGGTTTTGGAACACAGCGATAAATATCAGTACATAAAGTTGCTCCTAACTGTTGCTTAGTAGTAGGCCTTGGCTCCAAATATCTTATGAGTTGTTCTAATTCATCCCATAAGTGTTCTATGGGATTAAGATAAGGGCTCTGTGCTGGCCAATCCAATCACGTTACGGAATTATCGTCAAACACAGCGATAGGTATGCGACAGCGACAGGTATCCGATTTGTAACACAGCGATAGGTACAAGGTTTTGGAACACAACGATAGGTATCAGTACAAAATGCTGTCTCTAACTGTTGCTTTGTAGTAGGCCATGGTTCCAAATACCTTATACGACGTTCTAATTCATCCCATAAGTGCTCTATGGGATTAAGATCAGGGCTCTGTGCTGGCCAATCCAAGCACAATACGGAATTATCGTCAAACCACGCCATAAGAGCCTTTGCTTTATGGCTCGGTGCATTATCCTGCTAATACGAACAAGGCTCGGTTCCATAGTATTGTCACAGAGTTGGTAGAGCATAATTGTCCAGAATAACGAGGTAGACGAGCTGCTTAACAGGTTTGTCCACGATAACCAATGGGCCTGGACCATACCTAAAAAAGAACACCCCCACACGAGTACACTGACCGCTCCAAACTTGACCGTAGGAACCGTACACTATGGTAAATAGCGTTCCCCCGGCTGCCGCCATATCCACACACGCCCATCAGACTGATGGATCGTGTATCTGGATTCATCAGTCCATAGGACCCGTTTCCATTGAACTGCGGTCCATGATAAAAGTTCTTTACACCATGCTAAACGACGAGTAGCATTCCGAGTGGAGATGAAAGGCTTATGAACAGCCGCACGACCACGGTAACCGATGGAATGAAGTTCTCTGCGAATGGTACGTGTACATGCCTAGGTTCCAGCATTTTTACTCACCTGTACACAGAGGTTTTGTGCAGTACTCCGTCGATTCGCTGTTACGACTCTCTTGAGGCTTCGACGTCTATTATCGCTGATTTCCTTTGGTCTGCCGGTACGCTTTGCTGTTTCAGGCACACCATGTGTCTTCCACTTATTCAGTACATGCAAAATAGTTAACTTAGGTATGTTTAAACACCTCTCGGTTTCTCTTATGGACAACCCACTAATATAACACCCAACAATCTTTCCTTTCTCAAAGTCAGTTCTCTCCCGTAGGGACATTTTCACTCAACCAAACAGTGCGATATGATCGTGGTCAGGTGCAGGGTTGTTTTTACACCGTTTGCAGCTGTGCCGCGCATCTTAACAACGCAGCAGATCCGTTCATTTGCTTTTGAAAGGGTGTCCGGGGACTTCTGTCAATATAGTGTATGTATATACTGTATATACACTCACGGGAAAAAATCCCAACACCAAGAAGGGGTTGTGTTGGATAAACGACAGTTGATAGGCGGTGAGAGTACATCTGTAAGATGACGTCTATGGTAATTTCGCGCTCGGCGCATACGTGTGGCGCTAGTAGCACCCCTCGGAACATGCAAAGCAGGTTTGCTGTAAATACGCGCTGTAACGTTCGTGAGCGTTAGTTATCGTTGAGATTCGACGTAGGGTGTTGATGTTAATCAAGAATGCCTTTAAGAAGACGAAGAAGCCATTATCAACAGCTCACGGAGTTTGAACGAGGTCGTGTAATAGGGATACGAGAAGGTGGATTTTATTTCCACAATATTGCAGAACGACTTGGCAGGAATGTAGCCACTGTGCATGATTGTTGGCAGCGTTGGTCAAGGGAAGGTACTGCCTCAAGAAGACCGGGTTCCGGCCGGCCACGTGGCACTACTGAGAGGGAAGACCGCCGTGTACGGCGTAAGGCCGTGGTGCATCGTACCGCGTCTGCGGCAGCAATTCGAGCTGCAGTTGCCACCACAGTGACACAATGAACTGTTACAAATCGGTTACTTGAAGGACAGCTCCGAGCCAGACGCCCTGTAGCGTGCATTCTACTTACTCCAAACCACTGCAGTTTGTGACGTCAGTGGTGTCAAGCTAGAGCTCATTTGAGGACGGAGTGGAGATCTGTTGTGTTTTCTGATGAAAGCCAGTTCTGCCTGTGTGCCAGTGATGGCCGTGTGCTGGTTAGAAGGAGGCCAGGTGAGCGCCTGCAACCAACCTGTCTGCGGCCGAGACACACTGGACCTACACCTGGAGTTATGGTCTGGGGAGCAATTTCCTATGACAGCAGGAGCACTCTCGTGGTTATCCCACCCACCCTGACGGCACAGTTGTACGTTGGTCTGGTGATTCAACCTGTTGTGCTGCCATTCATGAACAGCATTCCAGGGGGTGTTTTCCAACAAGGTAACGCTCGCCTGCATACCGCTGTTGTAACCCAACATGCTCTACAGAGTGTCGACATGTTACCGTGGCCTGCTAGATCACAAGATCTTTCACCAATCGAGCACGTATGGGACATCATTGGACGACAACTCCAGCGTCACCCCAACCAGCAGTAACCGTCCCTGTATTGACCGACCAAGTGCAACAGGTATGGAACTCCATCCGACAAACTGACATCCAGCACCTGTACGACACAATGCATGAACGTTTGCGTGCTTGCATTCAACATTCTGGCGGTTACACCGGTTATTAATGTACCAGAATTTTATATTTAAAATGGCTCTTCTCGCGCTTACAATAAGCTGTGATCTTGAAACCTTAATCGATTAAATATGTTACCTATACAAATGTATTTACGCCATTTAATTTCTCTACAACTATTATTTCGTGGTGTTGGGATTTTTTTCCGTCAGTGTATATATATGTATCAGCTACAACAATGAGAAATCTTGCTTGTCAACCATATACACGTCATTCACCTTGACCTCAAAGCCATTGCCAACATGACATTCAGTGAGTGAGAAAATATCACGTTAAGGCTGAAACGCTAAAAGAGAACGAACTCAAAATTTACATAGAGAAAAATGAAAGTTCAATTTGAGTATACCTCGCATCTGCATGAGACAAAAACAAGTACATATACTCACAAGCAGTCTTCTCTGCAGTCGGAGTTACACTCTTGAAATTTTTCATCAGAAACTTTTCCTTCGCATTCGGAGAAGTCTACGGAAAAAATAGATAACGCGCTTCAATGCAGTGCCAATATCTCGTATGTATACACTCATTGTCAGAAAACTCCGCGCACCAAGAAAAAAAACCGTGTGATTAACGCGAAACTCGGCGAATAGCAACGTGGAGGGCAGGCGTGCAACTGATTAAAGTTTCGTGCGATTCCGCATGCCTGCGCATCCAACGCCGACGCTGCAAATGCAATCCTTGGGACTTATAAGGTGCTGCGCATGAGACTCCACATTCGTTCCGAAGTGCACGGTAAGAATCAGGTGAGATCCCTGAGCGATAGACATGCCGAGCTGCCGCCATAAATGTGCGTATCGGCAACTGACGGAGGTCGTATCGTCGGGATGAGACAGGAATCGGCCACCATTTGGGCCCCGTCGGACAGTACGGTGTGATCGTGTTAGGAGCAATAGACACGGGAAGGCACCCAGACACACCACCAGCAGAAATGACCGTGGGATCGTGAGAATGGCACGCACAGATGCAACGACGTCCTTGCGCAATATCCAGAGTCATGTGCCAGCTGTACAAGGGACTCCTGTGGTTCGCCAGAGCCATTTCCAGAAGCCTGGCAGAGATGAATCTGCTCCCTCGACGGCTGTTACGTTTTCTGCTATTAACACCTGACCATCGTCGGCGTCAGTTGCAGTGGGGTCAGGTGCGAGCAACGTGGAATGCTACGGACTGGCGACGTATGGTGTTCAGCGACGAATCCCGCTTCTGTATGGGAACGGACGACCACCTTGTCAAAGTGTGGAGGACCACAGGTGAGAGCTACAATCCCAACCTCACTGTACAGTGGCACACGTCCCGAACTGCAGGCGTGATGGTCTTTGGGAGTCATCGTGTATGACAGGAAGAATCCTCCTCGCAGTGATCCGAGTGACGTTGACAGCCCAGAACAACCTACAGAAGATCCTACGGCCCCATGTGCTGACTTTCCTGGCGGGATGGCCCGGAACCGTTTTCAATTTTTTTTTATAAGCCATTGTCTGTGTGTGTGTACGACAAGCGAGCAAATATTAAGGCTGTTCCACCTAATTCTGATGGCGCAACAGTCAAAACATTTGAACTAAGTAACTTGTTCTATGTTTAAATTCAGTTTTTCCTGTTTTCTTGATAACATATCGACCTTCAAAATACGCTTCCACGACAAAAAAATTCACAAGCTTGTGGTGGGTTAAAAGCTGCAAAAATGTGGCTGTTGATTCCATCATTGCCCCTCAGAAGGAAGTTATTGTGGTGAGTTAAAAGCTGCCAAAATGGGGCTGTTGATTCCATCATTGCCCATCAGAAGGAAGGGATTCTCATGAAATCAACATTCAGAATCTGGAAGCTTTCAACTCACCATAAGCTTGTGACAATTGGTGTTGCTGTGAAACATTTTCTGGTTCCTTAATGACATGAAACATTACCTAGTTCTTAATGACATGAAACATTTTCTGGTTCCTTAATGACATGAAACATTTTCTGGTTCCTTAATGACAGGAAACATTTTCTGGTTCCTTAATGACATGAAACATTTTCTGGTTCCTTAATGACATGAAACATTTTCTGGTTCCTTAATGACATGAAACATTGTCTGGTTCCTTAATGACATGAAACATTTTCTGGTTTCTTAATGACATGAAACACTTTCCGGTTCCTTATTACATGAAACATTTTCTGGTTCCTTAATGACATGAAACATTATCCGGTTCCTTAATGACATGAAACATTTTCTGGTTCCTTAATGACATGAAACATCATCTAGTTCTTAATGACATGAAACATTTTCTGGTTCCTTAATGACATGAAACATTTTCTGGTTCCTTAATGACATGAAACATTTTCTGGTTCCATAATGACATGAAACATTTTCTGGTTCCTTAATGACATGAAACATTTTCTGGTTCCTTAATGGCATGAAACACTTTCCGGTTCTTTATTACATGAAACATTTTCTGGTTCCTTAATGACATGAAACATTATCCGGTTCCTTAATGACATGAAACATTTTCTGGTTCCTTAATGACATGAAACATTTTCTGGTTCCTTAATGACATGAAACATTTTCTGGTTCCTTAATGACATGAAACATCATCTAGTTCTTAATGACATGAAACATTTTCTGGTTCCTTAATGACATGAAACATTTTCTGGTTCCTTAATGACAGGAAACATTTTCTGGTTCCATAATGACATAAAACATTGTCTGGTTCCTTAATGACATGAAACATTTTCTGGTTCCTTAATGACATGAAACATTTTCTGGTTTCTTAATGACATGAAACATTTTCGGGTTCCTAAATGACATGAAACAACTCCCAGAATCAATTTTTCCCCTTTTTGTTTTCAACAAGAACTTATTTGACGGCCTTGACCCCTTTTTTACGCTTTCCAACCGTAAGTTGAAGAACCGTATATGCTCCAGCTTTGTCCGTCCGTCTGTCTATCTGTCTGTTCGTCGGCACGATAACTCACGTAAAAATGGTTCGATTTCCATGATATTTTAGTATGTGGTAGGAGACCACCTGGAAACGAGCCCTGTTGAAAATGGGTGAAATGGGGTCAAAGGTCAGGACATGGGAGCAGGATCCATTCCATTGCCCTTATGCGTCATAACTTACGTAAAAATGCTTCGATTGCGACAGACCTTCATCATGTTGTTCCGGAGATGTACTGAACAGGTTCTATTTAATATCATCAAAATGGGGTCAAAGGTCAGGGTACAGGAACGAGATTTGTTCCGCATCCATTATCCTCATAACTTCAGTAATGATATCTGGTATCAACATCATACAGAGGTCATCACTCTTTCCACGTTTATACGTGAGTCACGGAAAAATTGTCATTGGAAGCCACCGGAAATCGAACCCAGGGTCTTCCAGTTACACGCCGGATATGCTTCTACTGCACCACAGCGGTCTCAAATTCCTCCTGATTCACACACACTAACTGCCAAGCCAATTCGGCAGGTTGCTTCTTGGAGCCCCGCACAATGTTGGTGATTCACCAAAGATTGTAAGCAGCAACTGAACAAATAATTAGAAGGCGAATGAATAATTAATACAGATATTTGACGTGGATCAGGAACATCAAACCGAGGTCATCGCTCTTTCCACGTTTATAAGTGAGTCACGGAAAAATTCTCATTGGGGAATCCCCAGCATTGTGCGGGGCTCCAAGAAGCAACCTGCCAAATTGGTTTGGCAGTTAGTGTGTGTGAGTCTGCAGGTTTTCGAGGCCGCTGTGATGCAGTGGAAGCATATCCGCCGCGTAACTGGAAGACCCTGGGTTCGATTCCCGGTGGCTGTCAATGACAATTTTTCAATAACTCAATTATAAACGTCGAAAGAGCGATTACCTCTGTTGGATGTTCTTGGTCCACGTCAAATGTCTGTATTAATGATTTCTGGTATGTTGGAAAGCGTATCGTAATGAATGCATTGCATGATTTTACTAACTTGTTTCAATCTCCTTAATACTAAATTCACCCATACTAACAATAAGGCCCAATGCAAAAGATGCGATGTGAAAAGTAACTCTACTAAGTCTTACAATGTGATTTGGGGGTCTGTGAGAGTGAATCAGCAGAGAAGCAGGCGACGGGTGTTTGCCAGTACCTTGCTCTCGACACTCGCACTGAAAACAAACGCAAAGGAAGTATCGTTTTACGATTTGGTATCGTGGATCGGTGGAAATCTTCTTTAAGAAATAGACGACAATATTTTTGCAGGATAAATCATTTATCACTCCACGGGCACCAGTATGGCGCACAGAATTCCACGGTAAGCATTTTTCTTTGAAATATATTTTTTTAAAAGTAAAACCAGGTCGAAATCGGGGCAGGAACACTTTGGCCCTACCCTTCTGACCCGCAAGAAATTTTCGACCCGATGACACGTGACCCCTTTCCATCTATGGACATTGCCACATCCGACAGCCATTTGTTTGGCTGCATGGTCCATTTCCTATGATGATGGCGCTTCACTGTAGTGGTGTATGTGGAATCTCTCATAAGAGAGCTTCTATCCTCGAAACCTACCCAGTGGTACCTCTGTAGCATTGTGGTTCTGGTGGGACGTTAACAAATGACTACAGAAAACAAAGGCCTGTACTTTGCTGAATGAGACGAGCGTGTTCATACATGCTCACTTCATTCAGCAAAGTACAGGCCTGACCCAGACGAATCCATTTTAACTGCAAATGAGACGAACTTTTGACTCACTCGGGCAGTTGTGCGCTTATTGTTCACATCCTCTTTACAGGTGGTGCTGTTATTTCCCGATAATGAAATGGAGCTTGACACGAAGCATTTTCGTGCTGTGATTCTTTAGGACATCAAATGTGGTAACAACAAATTCGCAAAATAAATTTTTGCTAGCATTGCGTCCTTACTGTTTTATACTACAGGGTATTTAACACTTAGGAGGACCTAGTTACCGTTTATTTCAGACGTAATAAACACTATCTACCAAGAAGTAATTGGACACCCCTGCAATCGACCATATCTTCGGTCCTGATACACGTCACGGCCGCCGCCGTTAAATATCTTGTGGAAAACAACAACGCAACCAGTCACATGCAAGATGCCACGCATTTCGGAGCTCTCTGATCTCGAGAAAGGTGTAATCGTCGGGTATCACGGAAATGGCCGATCCATACGTGACATATCCAGCGAGTTGAAGTACCCAAAATCGACAGTGGCCTACGTGATTGGCAAGTGGAAGATGAGAGGTGACTGTCGGAATGTGCCCCGACCCGGCAGACCCAAAAAACTGGGAGTTACAGACTGACGGGTGCTGGCCAGAGAAATTCGGAAGAACCGCACCAAATCGATGGGTCACATCCGCGAGGAGTTTCAACTGGCATGCGGGAGTGTTCTTTCGATTAACACCATCCGTAAGGAAGCCCATCTGCTCGGTTATCATGCACGTGCTGACGCCCACAAGCCTTTGATCAGCAAGCCCAATAGCGCTGCTAGGCAAACGTGGTGCAAAGAACGTCGACAGTGGACCGTTGAACAGTGGAAACAGGTTCTCTGGAGCGACGAATCAAGGTTCACCCTCTACCGTTCGGATGGCAGGGTCTGGGTTTGGCGTCTGCCTGGAAAACGCTTCCTGCCGGAATGTATTGTGCCAACTGTGAGGTTCGGCGGCGGTGGAATTATTCTATGGGGGTGTTTCTCCTGGTATGGCACGGGACTCTTGGTCGCAATTCCTGGTAGACTCAACGCCGAGACCTACTGCACCATTTTGGATGACCATGCGCTTCCTACGTTGTGGTAGTTTTACGGGGTGGACCCATGTTACTTTCAGGATGACAATGCCACCTGTCATGTTGCGAGGTTCACCATGGCTTGGTATGGTGACAATGGGGTTAATCGAATGGACTGGCCTGCGCAGAGCCCGGACCTTAACCCTATCGAGCACCTCTGGGACGAGTTGGAGCGTCGACTTAAGGAGAAGTGCCCCCACCGTCCGAAATCGGTGAAGGAACGGAACTGTCTTCTCCAAGCCGAGTGGAAGAAAATACCGCTAGCCGTCGTACAGCGCCTGGTTGAGAGTATGCCCCGGAGGGTGGCAGCTGTAATCGCCGCTCGTGGAGGCTTCACCGACTATTGAAGGTGAATAAACTTCGTTTTCGTTTGCTATCACAGGTGTCCAATTACTTGTTGATAGATAGTGTACAAAGAAAGCAAATGTAATTTTGGTTGTACACAGTCAAGTCACATTATTGTGACCACCTCCTACTTTTGACGGCGACAACACGTAGCCAATGAAAGAAGGCACGTGTCTTGAGCTGGCTTAGAGGGTACATAAGGTGTGCTGTAGGCATTCTGAAAACATATCACTCGTTGCTGTCATGGATAAAATGAGCGATTTATCAGATTTTCAAAAAGGAACGATTGTCATCTTTCGGGCCAAGGGTGGCAGTGTTTTTGAAACAGCGCAGCCTGTGAACTGTACACGTGCTCCTGTTGCTATAGTGCATCGTGATTGTAGAAATGGCACCATTGCGAATAAGCGACGTGAAAGCTATGGAGTACCACGTGCCATTGATGTGAGAGATGAACGTCGGCTCCGAAGGTGCGTGAGGGCCGATCGACATGCTAAGTGGAGCAACTAACTCACTGGGCGAATGAACCGGGGGCTACCAGAAGTGTGTCTAAAACGACAGTTCAACGAACCCTGCTGCGTATGGAGCTCCAATGCAGAGGGATGGTCACAGCATCTATGCAAACGAAGGTGCATCGGCAGAAAAGGCTTACATTTGCACGGCAGTATCGGAATTGGACCTCCGCTGATTTGCAAAGGATTGTCTTCTCCGATGAGTCACGTTTTCTGCTTCATCGAACGGATGGACGTTGGCGTATAAGGCGAGAAACATCGGAGAATAAACACTCTTCAACTATTGCTGGAAGAATACGAGCTGATGTGGGCAACGTTATGGTCTGGGGAATGTTTTCGTGGCATTGCCTAGGTCCACTCATACCTCTGGAAGGCACTATGGATCGAATTTATTATGAATCAATCCTTGCAGACCACGTACACCCACACATGCTGATTATCTTCCCTGGGTCGGACGGGATCTTCCAGAACAACAATGCGACATGTCAGACAGCTAGAAACGTCCGAAAGTGGTTGGAAGAGCACAATGAAGACTTAAAAGTACTTTCCTGGCCCCCTAATTCTCCAGACTTAAACCCAATTAAGCATCTGTGGGACCACTTCGATCGTGTTGTTCGCTCTATGGATCCTCCATCACGCACCCTCCAGCGGCTTTCAGATGCACTGCTGCCAGCATGGCTCCACAAACCTGAGAGCACCTTCCAGCACCTTATTGAGTCACTCCCAGCCCGTCTAGCTGCTGTCTGCGGTGCACACGGCGGTTACTCTGGATATTTGCTGGTGGTCACAATAATGTGACTTGACCGTTTAATGAATACCCTGAGAGATGTCCGTCGTATCGCATCCCAACAAACGCTGGAAATGGCCGCCTCCTTCGTGTAGGCACCTAACAAACCTGCGCTCCCTGTCTGCGAATGTCTCAATTAGCTGAGCGTGGCTGATGTCGTCAACTTGAGCGGTAATGTTCGCTTTCAATTGCTGGAGTGTGCCTGGTGTATTGGCATAGACCTTTCCCTGCAGTATGCCCCATAACGAGAAGTCTGGGGGACTGAGATCTGGAGACCGGAGTGGCCATATTCCTTTGGAGATTGTGCGATCTTCGAAGAAGCTGGTTACAACTAACATAGACTTTTTGGACGTGTGGCAGGTCGCCCTATCTTGCTGGAGGTACCCAAACTGTTACTCAGTGTCCTACAACTGATTACCAAATGCTTTAATAATTGCGCAGCACACGTCTGTCTTCACCGTAGCCCAATATGATTTGACCAAGAATACTTTCTGTTCAATCGTGTACATGTGTACCACATCCAAGACTGACAGCGAACTGGGCTTATTAGGGTGTGGGGAACTTAACATCGAAAGTTGGGTGCGGTTCCTGTGCCAGCCGTAATGCGGCGCCACGAAGGCGAGACGTGCAGGAGTCGTGTTGCATTTAAACATGTCTCTATCCATATCGGTACTCCCGTAGTTGGAACAGCCTTGTTTCTACACTGGCGGAAAGGGAAAAAGAACACCAAGAAGGAATCGGCAGACTATCTTGAAATTTGCATATGTTAATGGGGTTAAGATTACGTAGGTGCGATGTTAATTTTGGGACCAACCGGTGGGCGCTTCAGCCACAGCACGGCATAATATGCAAATTATCGTCGGTGGTATTTAAGGAGTACGGCGAAGTGAATGTAATCAGTCGTCGGCGTACGGACACGTGCAAAGACCCTGAGGAAGCTGCAATGCCTGCACATGGAAGACGTGTACGATTTCAGCTGTTATCGGACTTTGAGCGAGGTCGTCTAGTCGGACTCCGCGAGGCCGGGTGGTCGTATTGTCGTATTGCGAAGCGAATTGGACGGGAAGTATCGGTGGTGGTACGATGGTAGCGTAGATGTTCCGAGGAACATTCTCACACGAGAAGACGTGGAACAGGGAGTCACAGACGGACTGATGAGCAGACCGATCGGCGCATAAGAAGAGCGGCGTTGTCAAGCAGAACATCCACTGCGACGAAAACCCGAGCTGCCGTTGCACCTGAGGTGAATGTGCGAACAATCCGCAACCGTCTACTGGATGCAGGACTACGTGCACGTGTGCCTCTGGCATGTGTACCTCTGACTCCAGCCCACCGTCAGGGACGGCTGCAGTGGTGTCGCCAACGCCTGCACTGGAGAACGCAATGGCGATCTATCGTGTTCAGCGATGAAAGCAGATTCTGCTTGGGAGCCTCCGATGGCCGTATGCGTTTTCGCATACGCACAGGGGCGCGTCTCCACCCTTCTTGCATCCGGCAGCGACACACAGGGGAGCGTCTCCATCCTTCTTGCATCCGCCAGCGACACACAGGGCCTACAGTTGGTCTCCTGGTGTGGGGAGCGATCAGCTATCACTCCCGCACACAACTAGTGTTTGTACCGGGTACGTTAAACAGCACCTCCTACATGAACAACATCATTCAGCCCGTTGTTGTGCCATTTGTAAGGTCGGTCTATCGTGGTGTTTTCCAGCAAGATAACCCACGCCCACACACGGCACGTGCAACGCAACATGCACTTCAGGGTGTGAGACAACTTCCATGGCCTGCACGTAAACCGGATTTGTCCCCCATTGAGCACGTGTGGGATTTTATGGGACAACGACTTATCCGGTTTTCATGGCCAGCCACGACCATCCCCGATTTACGCGTCCAGGTTGAGGATGCTTGGAACTCAATACCCCAAACGTGCATCCAACATCTGTACGACAGACTCCATGCCAGAATTGCACAGTGTAACGCAGTTCATGGCAGTTCAACCTCGTACGAACCTTGTTACATGGAAATGTTATTTTTCAGTTTACCAGCAAATACAGCTGTATTTTGTCATAATGTTTTGATCACGTTATCCTTTGTATTCCGTTATTATGCTGTATAAAATTCGTTGGTATCAGACGTCTCCTTCTTGGTGTTCTTTTTTCACGTTCCGCCAGTGTATATTGTGGCTAACAACTGGGGTCCTCCTACGAGTGAAACACCTTGCATTTTTTTTATTTGTAACGCCAAATTTGAATATACAACGGCCGTTCCATAAAAACTGAGAGTAAAATCACACAAAATGAAGAAATATCAATACAGCTAAATATATCTTATTCTCTCCCAAAGTATCTTCCCTCAGATGATATGCAACGGTCCCATCGTTCAGTCCTCTTTTCAAACATGTCACGAAGGCATTTTATGGAAGCTGCTTTAGCGACCCCTATACAGCTTGAATAACGCCATCATCTGTATTGAATGTTGCGCCACGAAACTTCTTCACGGTTGGAAACCACCAGAAATCTCACGGGGCGAGATCAGGACTGTAGGCAGTCTCTGGCATTATTTCAATACTGCATTTCGTAAGAAACTGTTGAACACAAGCAGTCATTTTTGGGCGGGCGTTATCATGGTGTAGGGTTCACTCGCCCACCAATTCCAGCCGCTGAATCGATATTTGTCGTCGCTGACGCTTCAAGAATGAAATCTAATACTCAGCATTGACAGTAATTTGTGGAGGAAAGGCAAGCTGGTAGACTACATCTTTACGATAAAAGAAAAGTGTCATAATCGCTTTCCCAGCTGATTTGGTTTGGCGGACTTTTTTCGGAATAGGCGTGCCTGTGTGTTTCCAGACACTCGTTGCGAGCTTCGTCAGGGGGTCGAAATAGTGGCCCCATGTTTCATCGGCAGTTATTACTGTGTTTAGAAAGTTTGGATCCTTTGCAATCATCACTCATGACACACCTAAACTCTGCCTAACAAGTGTTCTCTCGTCAGATGATGAAGTACCCATCCGGAACGCACAAGACGCAGCAGCAATTTGTCGCGTAGAATGCGGAATGCTGACATTTTTGAAATATTATTTGACGCCGCTATGTCTTCACGCGTCATTCGTCGATCTTCTTGCAGGATTGTCCAAACAGTTTTAACAATACGCTCCGTAACGGCACTTTCAGGTCGACCATGCCTAGGAGCGAGTTTTGCCGACATACGCCTTTTATTTTCGAAATCATGGTGCCATCTAAAAATCGTTGACTCACTCAAACATTTACCTTTGCAAGCCTTTTTCATCAAATCAACTGTTTCTGGAGCAGTTTTACCCAAACGATAACAAAATTTTATCGCACAACGCATTTCACTTCTTAACTCTGAATCACTCACCTCCATAGCTGTATGGCGAAATGCAGACGTAACCTAAACAACTGCGCAATAACGAAACCAGAATCGTCGACCACCGCTAATAACTGCTGCTATAGATACTTCTTTAATACATCTAGTCGTCTGCGTGGTGATATTTTGCCTTCGTACTGTTGCCAACTCAAAACAATTATTCTCAGTTTTTATGGAACGGCTTTTGTACGGTATAAAAAAATTCACAGATTAAAAATTAATAAAAGGTACTCATTGGGTAGCCTTGTCTAAGTCGGGACGAAAGCTCCGCCCCCGCCCCTTTCATTAATGGGGTACTGCCACCACACAGCTACACATCAACTACACTGACGGGGGAAAAAATCCCAACACCAAGAAGGGGTTGTGTTAGATAAACGACAGTTGGTAGGCGGTGAGAGTACATCTGTAAGATGACGTCTATGCAAATTTCGCACTCGGCGCATACGTGTGGCGCTAGTAGCACCCCTAGGAACATGCAAAGCAGGTTTGCTGTAAATACGCGCTGTAACGTACGTGAGCGTTAGTTATCGTTATGATTCGACGTAGGTTAGTCAAGAATGCCTTTAAGAAGACGAAGAAGCCATTATCAACAGCTCACGGAGTTTGAACGAGGTCGTGTAATAGGGCTACGAGAAGGTGGATTTTCGTTCCGCAATATTGCAGAACGACTTGGCAGGAAAGTAGCCACTGTGCATTATTGTTGGCAGCGGTGGTCAAGGGAAGGTACTACCTCAAGAAGACCGGGTTCCGGTCTGCCACGTGGCACTACCGAGAGGGAAGACCGCCGTGTACGGCGTATGGCCGTGGCGAATCGTACCGCGTCTGCGGCAGCAATTCGAGCTGCAGTTGCCACCACAGTGACTCAACGAACTGTTACAAATCGGTTACTTGAAGGACAGCTCCGAGCCAGACGCCCTGTAGCGTGCATTCCACTTACTCCAAACCACTGCCGATTGCTACACCAGTGGTGTCAAGCTAGAGCTCATTGGAGGACGGAGTGAAGATCTGTTGTGTTTTCTGATGAAAGCCGGTTCTGCCTGGGTGCCAGTGATGGCCGTGTGTTGGTTAGAAGCAGGCCAGGTGAACGCCTGCAACCAACCTGTCGGCGGCCGAGACACACTGGACCTACATCTGGAGTTATGGTCTGGAGAGCAATTTCCTATGACAGCAGGAGCACTCTCGTGGTTATCCCACCCACCCTGACGGCACAGTTGTACGTCGGTCTGGTGATTTAACCTGTTGTGCTGCCATTCATGAACAGTATTCCAGGGGGTGTTTTCCAACAATATAACGCTCGCCCGCATACCGCTGTTGTAACCCAACATGCTCTACAGAGTGTCGACATGTTGCCGAGCCCTGCTAGATCACCAGATCTTTCACCAATCGAACACGTATGGGACATCATTGGACCACAACTCCAGCGTCACCCCCAACCAGCATTAACCGTCCCTGTATTGACCGACCAAGTGCAACAGGCATGGAACTCCATCCCACAAACTGACATCCAGCACCTCTACGACACAATGCATGAACGTTTGCGTGCTTGCATTCAACATTCTGGCGGTTACACCAGTTATTAATGTACCAGCATTTCACATTTAAAATGGCTCTTCTCGCGCTTACAATAAGCTGTGATCTTGAAACCTTAATCGATTACATATGTTACCTATACAAATGTATTGCCGCCATTTCATTCCTCTACAACTATTTTTTCGTGGTGTTGGGATTTTTTTTCCGTCAGTGTATAACGAACATAATCAGAGTGCTTTATCTTCGGTATCAGTGATATCACAGGAGAGTTAGTATCTCGCAAATAGGACGGATTCACGATACCCCATGTGAAGTCACAAAGTTCAGCCGCAATGGGTGTCACAATTAATTTTTCTTTTCCATTAAAACAGTTTTTGTGCTTTCAACGGAAAGAATTCTCACCTTTAAAGCATGCATCCTCATCTTGCGGATAGGTAATAGATTTATCAGTGCAGTTTCCACACATTTCTTTCATAAACTTCAGGTCGCACAACTCTTTACAAACCTACAAGAATTGAAATCGATTTGAATGATAGTATGAATACTGCCATGTAAATTTGATTTCCCAAACAACAAAAAGCATGCTACATTACTGAGTATCAAACGATTTATGTGAATTTTTATTCTCCACTACAATTTGAATCGAGGGCGAAATTACTGAATAGTGAAACAAGTTAGTAAAAATCATGCAATGCATTGATTACAATACGCTTTCCAACATACCAGAAATCATTATTCAAGTTATTACTCAAGTTATGAGGATAATGGCTGTAGAATAAATCTCGCCTCTTTTCCCTGACCTTTGATCCCATTTCGATGATATTCAACAGAACCGGTTCAGTATACCTTCGAAATAACATGATAAAGTTTTGTCGCAATAGAAACAGTTTTACGTAAGTTATGATGCATAACGGCTATGGAATAGATCCCGCTCCTGTGTCCTAACCTTTGACCCCATTTCGCCCATTTTCAACGGGATTTATTTCCAGGCAGGCCCCTACAACATACTAACATTTCATCCAAATCAAAGCTTTTTTTAGGTAAGTTATGACGCATAATAGTGATGGAAGTGATTCTGCTCCTATATCCTAACCTTTGACCCCATTTCGCCCATTTTCAATAGGGTTTGTCCCCAGGTGGTTTTCCTACCACATACTAAAATTTCATCGACATCGAACCCTTTTTACGTTAGTTATGACGCATAATAGCAGTGGAATGGATCCTGCTCCTATGTCCTGAACTTTGACCCCATTTAGTTCACTTTCAATAGGGTTCCTTCCCAGGTAGTCCCGTACCACATACTAAAATTTCATCGAAATCGAGCGATTGTTAAGCGAGCAATTGTGCGGACGGGCATACGCACACAAAGCGTGACGTAATGAGGCAGATGGGAATCGCGACCATCTGCTCGAAAGAGTGTGACGTCATAAAACTTTAATAGGATCCACACAAAACGCGTGAGGTATTGAGACAGATGGCGTGACCAAGCGCCAACATCTCAATCGCGAGCTTGTGACGTCATAAGATTTCTAAGCATGGGTAACATTAATGAAACGACGTAATGACACTGAAAACGGGATAATTCGGAGTGGTTATTTAACCCACTAAACGAATTTTCCTAAAGTCGAGATCAAGCTAAATCGATTTCTAGTACCAGAAAACGGTAGGTTAACAACTTTCATCAAAATTCTTAGAGCCGTTTTCAAAATAAAATTTTCATACATACAAGGATTGCTCCTTTAAGGTGGACGTCAAGTAATTTTGCTTCCTATGCTTCCAATGGAAAAACTTCTGTACACATTTTCTTCACAATTAATGGGTTCCCAAGGATGAAAATTTTGAACATCGATTAAAATAGCTTCATTTCATAACTTGGAATACTTAATATTTTCTAAACTTTTGACCGTAATTATGCAATCCAACATTTATATGTACACTGACGTCATCAAAGTAGAGGTCGCGCCATCTTTTTTCTGGTTTCAACACCACCAAAGGAAAGGTTATTGTTTTTTAATATAATTATGCTTACGTTTTATAAAATGTTAAGTATTCCTAGTTATAGTATGAAGTTGTTTTAATCGATGTTTATATTTCCATCCTTGGGAACACACTAATTGTGATGGAAATGTGTACAAAAGGTTTTCCATTGAAAATATAGGAAGCAAAATTTTTTGACGTCCACCTTAATAGTGTGGGATAAGGGCGATGGAATAAATCCCGATCCCATGTCCTGACCTTTGACTCCATTTGTCCCATTTTCAATAGGGTTCGTCCCCAGGTGGTCCCCTACCACATACTAATAATTTCATCGAAATTGAACCATTTTTTCGAGAGCTATCGTACAGATGGACGGACAGACGGACGGAAAAAGCTTGAGTATATACGCTTCTTCAACCTACGGTTGAAAAGCGTAAAAAAGATATCATAGAGCTAATCTCTCAGATTCATAGGTTGGCTTATCAAGAACCTCTTTTACGCTTTCCAACCGTAGGTTGAAGAAGCATATATTCTCCAGTTTTGTCCGTCTGTCTGTCTGTCTGCCGGTCCGCACGATAACTGGAGTAAAAATGGTTCGATTTGGATGAAATTTTAGTATGTGGTAGGCGACTACCTGGGGACGAACCCTATTGAAAATGGACGAAATGAGGTCAAAGGCCAGGACATAGGAGCGGGATCCGTTCCATCCATAACTTACGTAAAAATGCTTCCATTGCAACAGAACTCTAGTATGTTGTTGCAGAGGTATACTAAACCAATTCTGTTTAATATCATCGAAACGGGGTCAAAGGTCAGGACACAGCAGCGATATTTATTCCGCAGCCATTATCATCATAACCTGATTAAAAAAGTTTATAGTGCGGCAAAACTTTAGTATGTTGTTCCGGATACTGAACCAATTCTGTTTAATATAATCGAAATGGGGTCAAAGGTCAGGACATAGGAGCGAGATTTATTCCACAGCCATTATCCTCATAACAAAGCGTATCATAATCAATGCATTGCATGATTTTACTAACTTGTTTCTTTCTTTGTTTTGGTTTGTTTCTCGATTTAATAATCGCAAATGTAACTCGTAGAACCATAAGCAGCTGCCGGTCACAAATTTGGTGCTACTGGTTCCGGGGAACATACAGATCCAACGTTTTCAGATGCCTCATCCGATACCCGAACCTGGAGCTATGTTGGATGATTGGTCAGAAGCTCTTCTGACAGCAAAGAAAATGGGAGCAGCTCAAAAGAAAATGGAGCAGCTCAAAAAGAAAATGGCAGTCATCAGACAGTTCAAAGTTATTCATGATTGTTGAATTTACTTATTGTCAATAGGTCAAACCTCTCAATTTTCAGCGATCTTGGTACACAACTCGAGCTTCATTGACGTCCATCACATGATTCACAGAAGATATTTTGTACTCATTATCTTCTGATCTTTTAGGTATTCTAGGATTTGGTGCTTCCATGATTTCCTTGGCCTTCCTCTATCTATGTTTCCTGCCATTTGTCTGAATAATTCCTCTTAGTATCTCATCACTTTCTTGTAACAAGGCCAAACCTTCTGAAAATACACAGTCCAGTCAAAATATTATGACCACCTGTTAGTATGACGTATAACCTCCTCGTTCCGCCAATACCGCAGATATTCATTCAGCGAGGCTTTCATTCAGCGAGGCCTCTGAATGTTTCTGTACGGATCTGCTGGTGGAAAATGGATCTACCAGCCGTTGAGTTCTTTAAAAAATGTGTGATGTTTGTCCCACACATCGTCTGGAAATCTTCGCTTCAAAAAAAAAAAACAAAAAAAAAAAACATTAAGAAGCAGATGATATGGCGTACTACAGAGGTGGAACACGTGTCAAGACGGCAAATCTGCAGCGATACATTCCGTCGGTGTACACCGATGAGCTATTCCATTATGACCACCCCCAGCTAAGAGAAATGAGCACGCCTGGAGACCGAACGGTGGCGCAGGTGAAGCTCACAGATAAGTACATATACAACCCGAGGACCGGCTTTCGGTTACTTGAGTGTTCGGAGTCAGTCTGTGAAGTCCTTAAGACAAAGGCTATTACAGCTATCAAGAGTAAATTTTATATTTAGAGAAGTTTTGTGAAATGATATTATAAAATAGTACATTTCACCTTTTTAAAGATAATTGAAATTCATTGTCAGTTTAAAAACAACAACGTTACTGCACGTTATTTTCAGAAATTTTTCGTGAATTCATATTACTTATTTTTTACGGTGCACCGTTAGTGACAGCAAGATTTCCGGTCCGGTGACATGAACTCCGAAAATGAACCACGCGGTACACCAGAAGAGAGCTATCGATGATGCATAGTTGCAGGGCTTGATTGGATATGATTCACGCCAAACGGAAGAAGAACTTGCGAGAAACTTTAACTGAACTATGCAAGCATTTCCCGAAATTTAAGAACCATAGACAAAGTGAAGGACATGGATAAATGGGTCTCACATGAATTGACGGAATGGCACAAGATACGACAATTTTGCACAAGATACGACGACTTTCCAGCGTATCCGCAACCAACCGAATGACATTTCCAGGCGCATGGGCACGTGTGATGAGAAACCTGACACTGTAAAACGTTCGGCACAATCGCCCGAATCTCCAAAACATGCACCAAGGCCAGTATTCCTTCCCTGAAAGACAATGTACAGTCTTCCTTCCCTGAAAGACAATGTACAGTCTTCCTTCCTGAAAGACAATGTACTGTCTTCCTTCCCTGAAAGACAATGTCAAGTCTTCCTTCTCTGAAAGACAATGTCCAGTCTTCCTTCCCTGGAAAGCGATAGCCTGTATTCTTTCGCTGGAAGACGATGGCTAGTATTCTTTCGCTGGAAGACGATGGCTAGTATTCTTTCTCTGAAAGACTACGGCTGGGATTCATTCCCTAGAAGACGATGGCCCGTCTTCTTTCTCTGATAGACGATGGCCAGTCTTCCTTCCCCGGAACACGATGACCGGTATTCCTTCCCTGGAAGACGGTGGCCAGTATTCCTTTTCTGAAAGACGATGGCAGGGATTCCTTCCCTAGAAGACGATGGCCCGTCTTCTTTTCCTGGTAGATGATGGCCAGTCTTTATTCATTGGAAAACAATGGACAGTCTTCCTTCCCCGGAACACGATGACCGGTGTTCCTTCCCTAGAAGACGATGGCCCGTCTTTCTTCCCTGGAAGACAATGGCCAGTCTTCCTTCCCCAACAGACAATGATCGATATTCCTTCCCTGGAAGACGATGGCGAGTATTCCTTCTCTGAAAGACGATGGCTAGTCTTCGTTTCCTGGAAGACGATAGCCAGTATTCCTTCTCCTGAAGACGATGACCGGTATTCTTTCCCTCGAAGACGATAGCCATTTTTCATTTCCTGGAAGACGATGGCCAGTATTCCTTCCCTGGAAGATGATAGCTAGTCTTTCTTTCCTGGAAGACGATGGCCAGTATTCCTTCCCTGGAAGATGATAGCTAGTCTTTCTTTCCTGGAAGGCGATAGCCAGTCTTCCTCCACTGATAAACGATGGCCAGTATTCCTTCCCTGGAAGACGATGGCCAGTATTCCTTCTCTGAAAGACGATGGCCAGTATTCCTTCTCTGAAAAACGATGGCTAGTCTTCCTTTCCTGGAAGACGACAGCCAGTATTCCTTCTTCTGAAGACAATGACCGGTATTCTTTCCCTCGAAGACGATAGCCAGTATTCCTGCCCTGGAAGATGATAGCCAGTCTTTCTTTCCTGGAAGACGATGGCCAGTCTTCCTTTACTGAAATACGATGGCCAGTATTCCTTCCCTGAAATACTGGCCATCATTTTTCAGGGAAGGAAGAGTCTTCTTCTTCTAACAATCAGCTCAAATCATCACGGCAAACAACTATTACCAAAAACTTGAAATTATGCATCGAAAACTCTCCACTAAACAATGGGAAACAGTCAGTCGCCATGGGCCTCATATTTTTGAATAATGATGCTAGACCCCCTCCTTGACCCGACAGACGATCTAGAGGCTGCATCGACTGAGGTACGAAATCTTCTCCACTCCGCCTTATTCATCTGAGCTGTCCCCTAAAGACTATAACTTCTACGGAGTAAATCGTTTCCCAATCAAACGTAAGTTGCAAGCGCATTCCACGAGTTTGTCGCATCACGAAGCTCGACATTTTTGACGACGACCCGCAGAATTTTGTGTATCATTGATAAAACTGTGTGTGGCGTGCGGTGATCATTTTGATTAATTTAAGTTTATTTTGTACCGTATTTTGAATACTTGAAGTTTCCACCAATATTCCAACAGTTTACCTGCAACAACCTAATGTATGCACATAGTCACGCATAAAAGGCAAAATTTAAGGTGGGCATTTAATGATTTTGCTCCATATACTTCCAATGGAAAAAAATTCGACCCTATTTAACCCTAGCAAAGGAAGATTTCCCATACATCAAAATGGGCCCACTGATAAAAAAAAACATCCTAACTTACATAAGTGTTTTTTGAAAAAAAGTTTCCCGAACTATTTTAAAAATCACTAGCTTTATTTCGATGTAGTTATGGTACTTCCTTACAGATGACGCCACTGTACCTTGCCTTTACGTCAAAATAAAGTTACTGATTTTTAATATATTAGGTGCTTGCATTAATTCCCGCTCTTGCCGAATAGAGCGCAGCAGTTGTGCGCTGTGACCCGGGCCACACGTGACCTCCCTTGCGCACGCACGTACCGTCCGTAGTCTGGGCGAAGCAGTGTGTGACACGCGATCGGAGGGCACAGAATACGAGTTGTATCTCATTCACGATGTTGAGTTTCGTACCAAAAAAGGAGCATTTGCGGGAAGCATTACTCTTCTGCTTTCATCTCAAGAAATCTGCAGCGGAAAGTTATCGTTTGCTAGTGCAGGCCTAGGGAGATCATGCCCTATCGGAAACAACATGCAGAGAGTGGGTTCCGACGCTTCAAAGCCAACGAACATGACGTGAAAGACAAGGAGCGCCCTGGGCAGCAGAAAAAGTTCGAAGATGGCGCATTGGAGGCCTCATTGGACGAGGATTCGTGTCAGACGCTCCACGAGTTGTCTGAAACACTACGGGTCGATGAGTCAACGGTTAGCAAACGTTTAAAGGCAATGGGAATTATCCAGAAGCTTGGAAACTGGATCCCACATGACAAGGTTATTCTTCTCCACTACAACGCTAGACCTCATATTGCCAAATCCTTGAAGGAACTCTTGGAGGCACTTGGCTGGGACTTCTTACCCAACCCGCCTTATTCCCCGGACATTGATTCTTCGGACCTTCATTTGTTCCGGTCGCTACAACATGGCCTGTCACATCAGCACTTCCTTTCTGTCTCGGATATATATATTTTTTTATTGCAGGTTTAACGACCACCGTGAGCAACTCAATGGGCTATAAGCAGTCGCCCGTCCCTAATTTAGGGTCACTGGTTCCATGGAAGGGAGAGAGCCAGTGCCGTAAGACAAACACAACATCCATGCCTCACCGGGATTCGAACCCGGACCCCGTTCGGACGAATGATCAGAGGCCATCGCTTAGACCACTGCGCCACCGGGGCGGCTCGCGGATATCCAAAAATGGCTCGATGTATCGTTCGCCTCGAAAGAACCTTCATTTTTCTACCGCGGAATCCATTTGTTACCACAACGGTGGTAAAGGCTCGCAGCTGCCAACGGACACTACTTTGAATAGACTATCCTGTACCGTTCTGTGGCAAGACATAGGTGTTTGTGTGGCAAAAAACAGCGGGAATTAATTCAATCACCTAATAGTTCAGGAAAGGTTTTTTGCAAAAAAACTCCGATTCTACAATCTAAGTTGGATGTTTTTTATCAGTAGGACAATTTTGATGTTTGGGAAATCTATCTTCCCTGAGAAAATAGGGTCGAAATTTTCCCCATGGGAAATATTTAGGAGCAAAATGACTAACTTCTACCTTAAGGTGGTTCCACCTAAATTCTCTGCCTTATGTTTCCTATAGTAAAACTTCTTTACACATTTTCTTAGCAATTAATGTATTCCCAAGAATAAAAATTTGCACATCGATGACACTAACTTTAAGTTATAGCATGAGATACTTAATACTTGCTAAAACATTACCATAATTATATTAAAAATCAATCATTTTTCTTTGGGTAATGTTCAGACCTGTTAATAGATGGCGCGACATGTACATTGATGACGTCAGTTGACAAACAAATGGTGGATTGTTTAGTTATATTTTTGTTTTTAGCAAGTATTAAGTATTCCAAGCTGTAACTTAAATGTAGTTTTATCGATGTGCAAATTTTCATCCTTGGGAATACATTAATTGCGAAGAAAATATGTCAAGAAGTTTTACCATTGGAAACATAAGACAGAGATTTTAGGTGAAACCACCTTAAGGAAGGAAAGTCAATTAGGATGCGTTCTCATTATGAGAGTCACGTACATTTCAGCTGTGCTTAATCGCTTTTATCTATGCGCGGTGAGTTTTGGAAATGGCATAATGATTTCAATGGAAATATAACTTCAAAATATTTAAACGAAAGCATGTAATTCACATTTCCTTTGCATTTGGTTCTTACCCTTTTACTTGGGGCTCCGTTTTCGGCCACTTTTCAGCCAACTTTCAGTGTAATTTCTGCAGTTTGTTCTGTACGGATGTTGTAGTAATTCTTCGATTTCCTGAAAGATAGATGCATTTGATTAGACACTATTGGTGTGTATAGCATCTGTTCTGATTGATATACTGATTCTGAACGACATTACTAGTATCACAAATACACTGAAGAGCAATTGAATTAGAGACAGCTGGTGTTATGCAAATTTGGCGCTGTAGGTGGCCCTGTAAACGGAAACGACATGACGTATGCAGCGATCCGACAATATAAGGAGTGATGCGACGGGAATCAGTAAGAGTCGAACTCAGTATGGGTAAGACGAAGGATCTAATCGCATTTGATCGTGGGCAAAATGTTGGGGCCCAACGAATAGGTCACTCCATCTCGGAAGTCGTGCACGCACTGGGATTTTCTCGAGCCACTGTGTCACGGGTGCACTGGGAGTACATCAAATCTGGTAAAACCATCCCTTCAAGAGCACACTGCCGTGGACAACAGCGTGTGGGTGAGCGGGGTCATCGTCGGCTAGCTCGCATTGTAACAGAGAATAGATGGGCCACAGTGCAAGAAATCACTCAGCAATTTAAGGCTGGTGCACAAAAACGTGTAAGCAATCACCCCATCCAGAACCATCTACTCGCTATGGAGTACAGAAGCCATCGTCCCACGAGGGTACAGCTGCTGACCGCACATCACAGGGTGCAAAGATTAGCGTGGGCGTGGGAACATCGCCACTGGACCCTAGAATTGTGGAAAAATGTTGCCTTGACTGATGAGTTGAGATTCACATTGTTACATGCGGATGGCAGGATACGAGTACGGCGCAAACCACATGAAGCCATGGATACTTCTTGCCAGAAGAGTACTCTTCAAGCTGGTGGGGGTGGCATTCTCGTCTGGGAACTGTTTACGTGAACTGAAATATGACCCCTGGTACGTGTGACATCTTCCCTCACTGCTAAACGTTGCCGGGATATACTGGACGACCATTTGCTCCCGTTTGTGCGTCTTCAACATCCCACTTGGGGACCTTATCCTGCAACAAGACAATACACCGTGCCATCGCTTCCGAATTGTATCCGAATGGTTGGATGAACACTCCACCGACGTGACCTGGCTTCCTTGGCACGCTAAGTCACCTGACCTCAACCCCATCAAGCACATTTGAGATGCCATCGAGAGAGATGTTCGAGGCTCTGACCCCCCTCCATCAAATCTTCGTGAGCTGTGGGAGCTTGTTCAGGGGTCGTGGATCCGTATGGCTTCCCAACGATTCCGGTGTCTTGTCGAGTCCGTGCCCAGACGAATCGCCGCCGTCATCAGGGCGAAAGGTGGTGCTAATTGTTACTAGACAGGTATCTCTAATTCAATTGCTCTTCTGTGTACACACAGACCACTGAATTAGAAACTTTTATCGAATATCCGGTTGGAACTCTTTTAGCCCAAGTTACAGCTCGCATGCGGTTTGGCATTGAATCCACATGGTATTCAAGTTCATCTACGTCTACAGCATACCAGGGTTTCAACTGACAGTCATTTAATACTCTCAGATTTGATGTAAGCGGACTTTGATCCCAGATGTTTTTCTACCATATCCCAAACATCCTCAATGGGGCTCAGTGTCTGATTTTGTGGTGCCTAGAAAAGATACCGCCAAGTTCCCTGGACCACTGCTAAACACATCTTTCGCGATGGACAGTAACATCAGTGTCGTCCATGAAACAGCTATCACCTTCTGGATAAAATATCAGCATTGCAGAATGCAATTAATCGGCAATGATGTTTAGATACTTCCTGTAGGACGCCCGACGTTCCAGTAATATCAGAGAACCAGTTCCGTACCAAAAGAATGGAATTAATCGGCAATGATATTTATATACTTCCTGTAGGACGCCCGACCTTCCAGTAATATCAGAGAACCAGTTCCGTACCAACAGAATGGAATTAATCGGCAATGATGTTTAGATACTTCCTGTAGGACGCCCGACCTTCCAGTAATATCAGAGAACCAGTTCCGTACCAACAGAATGGAATTAATCGGCAATGATGTTTAGATACTTCCTGTAGGACGCCCGACCTTCCAGTAATATCAGAGAACCAGTTCCGTACCAACAGAATGGAATTAATCGGCAATGATGTTTAGATACTTCCTGTAAGACGCCCGACCTTCCAGTAATATCAGAGAACCAGTTCCGTACCAACAGAATGGAATTAATCGGCAATGATGTTTAGATACTTCCTGTAGGACGCCCGACCTTCCAGTAATATCAGAGAACCAGTTCCGTACCAACAGAATGGAATTAATCGGCAATGATGTTTAGATACTTCCTGTAGGACGCCCGACCTTCCAGTAATATCAGAGAACCAGTTCCGTACCAACAGAATGGAATTAATCGGCAATGATGTTTAGATACTTCCTGTAGGACGCCCGACCTTCCAGTAATATCAGAGAACCAGTTCCGTACCAACAGAATGGAATTAATCGGCAATGATGTTTAGATACTTCCTGTAGGACGCCCGACCTTCCAGTAATATCAGAGAACCAGTTCCGTACCAACAGAATGGAATTAATCGGCAATGATGTTTAGATACTTCCTGTAAGACGCCCGACCTTCCAGTAATATCAGAGAACCAGTTCCGTACCAACAGAATGGAATTAATCGGCAATGATGTTTAGATACTTCCTGTAGGACGCCCGACCTTCCAGTAATATCAGAGAACCAGTTCCGTACCAACAGAATGGAATTAATCGGCAATGATGTTTAGATACTTCCTGTAGGACGCCCGACCTTCCAGTAATATCAGAGAACCAGTTCCGTACCAACAGAATGGAATTAATCGGCAATGATGTTTAGATACTTCCTGTAGGACGCCCGACCTTCCAGTAATATCAGAGAACCAGTTCCGTACCAACAGAATGGAATTAATCAGCAATGATGTTTAGATACTTCCTGTAAGGACGCCCGACCTTCCAGTAATATCAGAGAACCAGTTCCGTACCAACAGAATGGAATTAATCGGCAATGATGTTTAGATACTTCCTGTAAGACGCCCGACCTTCCAGATCAGAGAACCAGTTCCGTACCAACAGAATGGAATTAATCAGCAATGATGTTTAGATACTTCCTGTAAGACGCCCGACCTTCAGTATCAGCAATGATGTTTAGATATTCTGTAAGACGCCCGACCTTCCAGTTCCGTACCACCAGAAAGTTCCCCAGACCATTACATCGCCTTCAGAACCTTGAGTTGTGTTTACAAGGCAAGCTGCGTCCATTGTTCCATGGTGCTGCAGCCAACTTCTGAGCCTGCCGTTGGTACAGAGCAAGAGGCACCGGGACTCGTCGGAATACATGACTATTTTCCAGTCTTCAGGTGCCCAGTCACTGTGTTTCTGACATCACTATGCAGTAATTTTCTATTTCGTCGCAGAAATCAGTTCCCATATCGCTCCTCTTCAAATCCGTGGGCATAGTTCGCTGAGATATGGATCGGGGAGAGCCTTCTTTGAATGCTTCGGTAAACTGCCGCACACAGGAAGTCTTGTTTCTCCGTACAAACCTTCTCAAACGACGGAGATCTCGTTGCTGACAGCTTGTCATCGTGCCACAGTTACGCCTCTCTGATAAGTAATGCGAGCTATTTTTGCACTGATTAAGAACCCGGGTTATCTCACCTTTATGTGAGAAACCAATCGTTTTCGAAATCGTCGCTCCAACAAAAGAAGTACCTACAATAAGCCTTCCAGGGGAAGCACACAGTACAACTATGATGCTATCGAAAGCACAGTACTTCTATGGACCATTATTTAATGGCCCATATGGTCATATTTTATGGTCCACATTTAATTCTATAGACCATTATTTAATGGTTCATAGAAGTCATGTACATTTCAGCTGTCCTTAATCGCTTAATGGTCCATAGAAGTACTCTATTATTTATTGGTCTATAGAAGCACTCCAGGGGAACCACACAATACTTCCAGTACTTCCCCTCGAGTACTTCGGTGTGGAAGCACACAGTACTTCTACACAGAAGTACTCCAGAGGAAGCAGACAGTACAACTATGATACTATCGAAATCACTGGTTATTTTGAACTATAACCGTATCTGAATTAGAAGGTCTTTGAAACTACACTGGTGAGCAAAAATTAAGGACGAAGAAGAGATAATAGCATAACAGCGGAACGAGCAGGCAGAACGGACCGAAAGATCACTCAGGAGATAGACTAGGGTCCGGTACGGTAGGGCATGCGTATATATGCAGCATGACGTAGGGGGGTCGGAGTATCGGAAGGGTATAAAGCACACTGGCGGTGTACGCTCACCAATTCGGTGAAAGCTATTGCACGGTGCACATCGGTTTGAACGCCGTCGAGTTGCAGCCACCTTGTGATATGGCCAACAGGCAATCCAGTACACGACATCTGGATGGCTTTACCCGAGGTCGCGTCTTTGGGAAGTTGGAAGAAGGTCGAAGTGTGACTTGTGTGATCCAGGAGTCCGGAATCGCTCACAGTATCGTTTCACGAGCTTGGAGAGTATTTCAAACGACAGGAACAGCTGTCCGAGAGTTTAGCAGTGGTCGTCCACGAGCAACCATGGCGGCGGACGACCGGTATATTGTCCTACAGGCGAGAAAAGACAGACGGCAGACAGCGGGAGAAATCGCAAGGCACATGCAACAGACAACTGGACGTCCGTTATCGCGTTTTACCGTGGCCAGGAGGCTGCACAAATGTGGTCTATTTGCACGACGACCAGTACGGTGTGTGCCATTAACGCCTGCTCATCGGAGACGGTGGTTTTTGTGGTGCCAGAACCACAAGAAACTGGACACATTAGCAATGGGATCGAGTTCCCTTTACGGATGAGAGCCGGTTTAGTCTGACGAGCTATTCTGGACGTATACACATCTGGAGAGAGCAGGGAACACGCAACAACACCTCCAACATCATCGAAAGGGACCGGTTTGGAGGTGGCGGAGTTCTCGTTTGGGGTGGTATCATGCTTGGTAGCCGTACTGACCACCACATCTTCCAAGGAGGTTCAGTCACTGGCGTCCGCTATTGTACCGAGGTTCTCCTGCCTCACGTGCATCTGTTTAGAGGTGCTGTGGGTCCTGAGTTCCTTTTCATGGACGACAACGCTACACCTCATCGCCGCAGAGCTGTTGGATAGTGAAAATATTCAACGCATGGATTGCCCCGCAAGGTCCCCGGACCTATATCCAATCGAACACGTGTGGGACCTTCTCGGGAGACGCTTGGCAGCACGTCACCAGCCGCCAGCAACGATTCCGCAGCTGCGATTGGCGCTACAAGAGGAATGAGCGGCGATGCCTCAACAGCTCCTTGACAACCTCGTCCTCAGCATGGACAGACGTTGTAAACCCTGCAACGCAGTCAGGGGTGATTATATCCCTTACTAAAGACTGGATTTTTCTTGGTAGCCGCCTGTCACATGGACGTTTCTGTCTTCTGTCCAGTTGTGCTCAAAGCTACCTTTTCAATAAAGTGCCTTTGTATCCTTTGGATTCCTTGTTTGGAAGGTTTTGCTCACTTGTCCCATATTCTTACATCTTGGGGATCTTATGGTATGATTTGAGTCGATGTGGAGCACTTCCGCACGACGTTACATTAAAAAAACCGTCTCGTCCGTAAATTTTGCACGCCAGTGTACAAGGAAACCTAATCCTGCTTAGATTAGCGCAAATCCTAATAATCTTTAGGTTTCAGTTTCTAACCTAGACTACTTAGTTTTATTTAATTGGAACTACGTTCTCTTTAATGCTGTACTGGTAGCATGCTTGAACTAAAGACTTGATTTTTCTTCTTCTTCTGTTTGACATAAACACCAGCCAAAGGAGTGCCTACAACAAGCCCTCCAGGGGAAGCACACAGCACAACTCCACGAGAAATACATAGAAGAGAAGACACCTTTACGCATGATACTTACAGATCTAGCAAGCCACGTGACAGAGAGCCTAGGTAGAGAATCTAGATCTGTCAGAGAGAAACGCAAAGTGCAGTTGACAAGAAAATATGCAGGAATTCCGGTACACGTGTACGAAATAGTACAAGGAAGACATAAAATTTCTTAGTCGAACCTTGGTCTGCTTCCCGTTGTCGGACATCCGATTTGTAGTTTTTCCCGTGTTTCTTCCAAACTTAACACAAATGCGTGGGTGGGTCACCGAAAATCTGCCCTGCACCTCTGAGCTGTTTATGACGGTTGTACCTATGATTTGTACACTTCCCAGTATTCGATGCAGCAACGTGCCCTGTGCGTCGGATGTCTAATACAAGGCTTCCTTCCTAGTCAACCCTAAACTGCTCACCCAATACTACACCAGAGTTCATGAACGTCAAGGCATAGTAAAATCTATCCCCGTTTTAATTGTCTTTCTGAACCTATACCGACACTGCAATAACGGGTAGGTGCCATTTAAGCTAATCACTATAATACACTGCTGGACAATTGCTAAGGACGGATCATAAATGGCTATATAGCGCATAAAAAAGTAAGTGTGGTTGGATGCCAAGTGAAATAAAATAATGTAAGAATGCCAGGACATAACAAGAAAGACAATTTATTGTGCTCTGAAATCCAGAAGGCTTTGGAACGTGTTCAAGGGACAAACAGGCCATTTTGTGCAGAATACGTAAACGTGAAAAAAATGCAATTACCGTCCGCAGGCGTTCCGGCGTAAGATGTCAATACGGGATATGGCCACCATGGAGGGCGATGCAAGATTCCACATGTCGTGTCATGCTTTGCACAACATTATCAAGCAGCTGTTGGGGTAATTTATTCCATTCCTCTGTCAGTGCACGGATGAGGGTGTCCTTGTTTATTGGAGGGCATTGGCGACCAGCAAGACTCCTCCCCAAAGCATCCCACACATTTTCAATGGGATTCAGATCTGGAGAACGTGCTGGCCATACGAGGTGTTAAATATCCTCGCTCTCAAAACACTCCTGGACAGCGACTGTTCAATGACATGTTGCGTTGTCGTCCATGAAAATGAATCTATCACCGACAGCACCACGGAACATGCGAGCATGAAGTAGCAGAACATCGTTAATGTATCGTTGGCCAGTCATAGTCCCAGTTAGAAGCACATAGAGGGACGTACGGCCATTGATCATGATGCCAGCCTATACCATGACACTACATGTCGGATATCGGTCCCTTTCCTGTATGTTTGCTGGAAAATATGCAGTACCACTATCACGCCAGATCAGTTGTCGTCGACAATCAGACGATAGACTGTATCTACTCTCATCTGAGAAGAGGACAGCAGACCAGTCGTTATCAGTCCAATTACGATGTTGAAGGCACCATTGCAAACGGGCGGTACGGTGACGTCTGGACAATGGGATGCACACAACAGAACGGCGGGCGTATAGTCCTCCTTCATGCAAACGTCTGGCGACAGTTTTTCGGGAGATCCGCTTGCCAGTAGCAGTCATAAACTGATTTGCTACCTCACTAGCTGTGCTGCGCCGGTGTCTTTTTGTTGATAGCACTATGTACCGATCTTCTGCAGGTGTCGTACTGCGAACACGACCTCGACCGTGACGTTTGCTACACTCTCCATTTGTTTGAAATGATTTCCAAAGCCTTGAAACAACACTGTGGCTGACGTCGAACTCCCTGGCAACATGTGTTATTTTTCGCCTTTCTTCAATCTCTCCAATAATACGGCCACGCGTAAAATCATCTAGGTGATGTCGGGAAGACATACTGAAAATTGCAAGTTCGTCAATTGATTCTTTCCCTTTCAACTTGGCGTTTGAACAACAACGGTCAATACGCGTCAAATCCTTTATATCTCTTATCAGCGCTATGACGTCACAAACAAGTTCGGCAATCCAAAATTTGCATACGCACAACACGTCTTACTGTATCCCGCACTTATGCTAATTACCACATTTTCCTGCCTTCCATTTTATGGTTGCTATCGTTGCTATTGTCATCCGTCCTTAGCAATTGTCCGGCAGTGTACCATTAGAAATTACTTCCCAAGACATTTGGTAGCGCATTAGGAATATGCACTGGCGGAAAGTGAAAAAAGAACACCAAGAAGGAGACGTCTGATACCAACGAAATTTATACAGCATAATAACGGAATACAGAGGATAACGTGATCAAAACATTATGACATAATACAGCTGTATTTACTGGTAAACTGAAAAATAACATTTCCATGTAACATGGTTAGTACGAGGTTGAACCGCCATGAACTGCGTCACACTGTGCAATTCTGGCATGGAGTCTGTCGTACAGATGTTGGATGTAAGTTTGGGGTATTGAGTTCCGAGCATCCTCAACCTGGACGCGTAAATCGGGGATGGTCGTGGCTGGCCGTGGAGACCGGATAAGTCGTTGTCCCATAAAATCCCACACGTTCTCGATGGGGGACAAATCCGGTGAACCATGGAAGTTGTCTCACACCCTAAAGTGCATGTTGCGTTGCACGTGCCGTGTGTGGGCGTGCGTTATCTTGTTGGAAAACACCACGATGGACCGACCTTACAAATGGCACAACAACGGGCTGAATAATGTTGTTAATGTAGGAGGTGCTGTTTAACGTACCCGGTACAAACACTAGTTGTGTACGGGAGTGACAGCTGATTGCTCCCTACACCAGGAGTCCAGGTGTAGACCCTGTGTGTCGCTGGCGGATGCAAGAAGGGTGGAGACGCTCCCCTGTGCGTCTGCGAACACGCATACGGCCATAGTAGGCTCACAAGCAGAATCTGCATTCATCGCTGAACACGACCGATCGCCTTTGCGTTCTCCAGTGCAGACGTTGGCGGCACCACTGCAGCCGTTTCTGACGGTGGGCTGGAGTCAGAGGCACACGTGCACGTAGTCCTGCATCCAGTAGACGGTTGCGGATTGTTCGCACAGTCACCTCAGGTGCAACGGCAGCTCGGATTTGCGTCGCAGTGGATGTTCTGCTTGACAACGCCGCTCATCTTATGCGTCGATCGGTCCGCTCATCAGTCCGTCTGTGACTCCCAGTTCCACGTCTTCTCGTGTGGGAATGTTCCTCGGACCATCTACGCCACCGTCGTACCACCACCAATACTTCCTGTCCAATTCGCTCCGCAGTACGACGATACGACGACCCGGCCTCGCGGAGTCCGACTAGACGACCTCGCTCAAAGTCCGATAACAGCTCAAATTGTACACGTCTTCCATGTGCAGGCATTGCAGCTTCTTCAGAGTCTTCGCACGTGTCCGTATGCCGACGACTGATTACATTCACTTCGCCGTACTCCTTAAATATCACCGACGATAATTTGCATATTATGCCGTGCTGTGGCGTAAGCGCTCACCGATTGGTCCCGAAATTAACATCACACCTACGTAAACTCGACCCCATTAACATATGTAAATTTCATGATCGTCCACCAATTCCTTCTTGGTGTTCGTTTTTCACTTTCCGCCAGTGTATGTATAAATCAGTGTTTTTTATCTTTATTTAACTCTCCCGACTAGAGGGCGTTGTTTTCCGAAGGAATATGAGCACAAAGGCAACTTGCTGGGGATCAGATTTAAATGGAAATGGCGACCCGTCTGGACACATGATCTCACTCGGAGGTATGCGCAGCGTCAAATATGAGCGATGTGCCGCTCGGTACAGGTAGAATGCTGAAGTTTTAGAAAAAAAACCTCCTCCAACCAGATAGGGAGGAATGTTGAGTTGACCTGAACCACTAAATACTCGACGTCCGTCGGATGGGCACACTAAACCGTCTGCTTTGGGGTACTAGATCATCTGTTTTTTCCCTCAGTCCTTTTTCGCTGTCCCTCGAAATGCTCCACTCTTTTTGCCTGTCCCTGGAAATGCTTCTGAAGCACGCACGTTACAAGCTTAGCCTATCTGTTAGTGATCAAATCTCTTGCGTAGAGTGTTACCCTTCTATGATATTAAAGCCTTAACTTAATATTTATTTCGTAATAATTAAGAAGTATTCTGTAGACTGAGAATATATACAGTCGTATAAAAATTGAAAAGGGAGTGAGACAAGGTGACACCATATCTCCGAGGCTCTTTAATGCCACACTGGAAAATGTCTTTCAATCACTGAACTGGGAAAACAAAGGGATAAAGATTAATGGAGATTATCTAACACACCTTCGTTTTGCTGATGACAGTCATTTTTGCAACTACCCCATCAGAGCTGCAGAGTATGATCCAGGAACTTGCAGACAAGAGTAAAGAAGTGGGATTAAAAATGAATGAACTTTCAGAAGACAAAAGTGATGTTCAATGCTTTTACAAGAAATGAAGATTTATCGATTGATGGAGAAAAGCTGGAGATAACAGACACGTACGCTAATCTTGGACAGCAGATATTAAGTGAGGGTCACATTGATAAAGAAATTAATCGCCGTACAAAACTTGCCTGGAGAGCTTTTGGAAGAAACAGCAAAATTTTCAAGAGCAATATGCCATTATGTCTTAAAAGAAAAGTGTTTGATCAATGCATCCTTCCAGTGCTTACGTATGGTGCAGAGACGTGGACCTTAACTAAAAGAGACATACAAATGATGTAGACAACCTGCCTGGAGAGCTTTTGGAAGAAACAGCAAAAAACTTGCCTGGAGAGCTTTTGGAAGAAACAGCAAAATTTTCAAGAGCAATATGCCATTATGTCTTAAAAGAAAAGTGTTTGATCAATGCATCCTTCCAGTGCTTACGTATGGTGCAGAGACGTGGACCTTAACTAAAAGAGACATACAAAGGCTGCAGACAACTCAAAGCAGCATGGAGAGGTGCATGCTTGGTGTAACCAGTAGAGATAAGAAGAGGAACTCGTGAATCCGAAAAATGACAAGAGAGGAAGATATCATGATCAGAGTTAAATCCTTGAAATGGCAATGGGCTGGACATCCTGCCAGAAGGACAGACCATCGGTGGACAGCCGGAATTTTAGATTGGATTCCAAGGGACAGGAAAAGACCCAGAAGAAGACCACATGGGAGATGGGTGGATGAAATTCGAAAATATGCAGGGGTGACATGGAGGAGACTGGCACAAGACAGACCGTTGTGGAGGAAACTTGGGGGAGACCTTCGTCTTACAGTGGATTGATAATGGCTGACAATGATGATGATGATGATGATCGGAATAATATGGTCACCTACCTTATAATGGGAAACCCATGCGTAACTGGGTTCTGGCCACCTACCTAATATCCGGAAACCCATGCGTAACTGGGTTCTCTCTTCTGTTATCAGGGACACGTACCTGAGTGCCCCAGCATGCATTCTCATGTTCAATTGCTGCACTGTTGCGCGTCGATTGCCCTTTATCTGTCTACGGAGGCGACGTTCTCCTCTGGGGTCGATGGTCTTTGGGTCTCCACAGTTATGACGTCAGGAGGTACTCGGTGTGCCAGCGGTCCATTCTTGGTACACCCTTACTACAGCACTTGGAAAACAGCCCACGAAGTCTGCGGTTTCTGAGATGCTTCCACCCTTGGCGCAGTAGCCGATGATCATTCCTTTTTGAATGCCCGTCAGATTACTACCTCTTTCCATTGTGCTTACGTAATGCACTATGGCTCATCTGTCCTGCGCAGCCGTTTATATCTCCGTGTGGTCGACCTTGTCACGTGCATTCTGTGACGCGCCTCGGAGGGTACACTGTGACTCCGGGGGTGGTCATGTTATTATGATAAGACCGTGCATTGTATTTCGATGTTGAATAATAGGCGATTACATACGAAGTGAATTTTGTTTTTTGCTGAATACCTCAGTAAGAGCTTGAATTGCAAGTGCAAGACTTGACTGTTAACGCTACTGAGTGCCTAAATTTAAGTGTTTAGTTAAGATATCGGGAGTACGACTTAAACTTTACGAACATTTCAGTAGAAGAGTATTTACATCTAAGTTGTGCTACTTTTTGTTAATATAAAATAGGCAATTAACTTATATCTACAAGAAAATATACTAACAACGTTACAGCGTGAAACCGCGTTTTAAAAGGGGGTCGCCTTTTTCACGTAAATCTGTTCCCTAGAAAGTGGTCTTTTATTCAAACATCTGTGCTAAACAACGCCCTGTAGTAAGGCCAGCTTAATGGCGTTGGGAGACGGGATGTGTATATCTTTAATCCTCTATACCAAAAGTCGTAGAAAGTTACTTATTGATCAGCATAGGAAATTTATCTTTGATATTGAGCTACATGTAGCAATGGATATTCAAAGTACTGGTCTTTAGCTATAGTGCTGAAAGACTTATATGAGAGAATAATTTGGGCCATGAATTGGATTCTCAAAGCAGGAAATAAAAATTGTTACTTTTGTTGATGATGATGATGATCATCATCATCATCATTGTCAACTATTTTCAATCCACTGCTGGACGAAGGTCTTTCCAAGCCTCTTCCACAACGGTCTGTCTTGTGCCAGTCTCCTCCATGTTACTCCCGCATACTTTCGAATTTCATCCACCCATCTCTCATGTGGTTTTCTTCTGGGTCTTTTTCCTGTCCCTTGGAATTCAATCTAAAATTTCGGCTGTCCATCGATGGTCTGTCCTTCTGGCAGTATGTCCAGCCCATTGCCATTTCAGGGATTTAACTCTGATCATGTCTTCCACTCTTGTCATTTTTCGGATCCACGAATTCCTCTTCTTATCTCTCCTGGTTACACCAAGCATGCACCTCTCCATGCTACTTTGAGTTGTCTGCAGCCTTTGTATCTCTCTTTTAGTTAAGTCCACGTCTCTGCACCATACGTAAGCACTGGAAAGATGCATTGATCAAACACTTTTCTTTTAATACATAATGGCATTTTGCTCTTGAAAATTATGCTGTTTCTTCCAACTGTGCAGGAAATTTTCATTTTGACGCTTTTGTGTCGTAGTGGTCTTAGCGCTGGCTTCTGACCATTCTTCCGAAATGGGTACCGGTTCGAATCCTGGTGAAGGGTGGATGTTGGGTTTGTCTTATGGCCTTCCTTGGAACCAGTGGCCCTAAATTAAGAACGGGGGACTGCTTACAGCCCATCGAGTTGCTCTAAGCGGTTGTTAAACTCCAAATTAAAAAACAAATAGAGAAAGAAATACCCATTGTTACATAACCAAGCATTTAAATTATTCGTTGATCAGAACATTACAGTACATTCGCCATGACTTGATATTGGTTTGGAAACGTCAGCTGTCAGGCTTAGAAAACTCTTCGGGTGTCTTTTATTAATTATCTCTCTATTCTAAAAAAACAGTAACTGCTGCTGTTTTAAAAATTTCGCCACACTCTTGCTTTACTAGCTCGCATCGTAAAACGTATTAAACACAAAAATATGAAATGTGCATCGTTTGTAGCTAATTGTTTCGAGAACAAGCTGAAATAAACCGTTTTTCGATTCTGTAGATACTTCAAGAGCTTATGTATTTCAAAGTTAAGGTAAGCAAAAAAGTGCTATCAGGTCGCGTTCCGGACACACTAACAACAGAACCACGAAACTTTGTAGGCATATAGAGCCATTGCCAAATTTTTCACCTCGTCGCCCTTTTTTTTTAATTTTTAATTTGTTTACGAGAAATTAAATTTTTAAATTTCACAAAATTCTCTATTTCGCGATGGGATGCATTTAAAAAAACGGATATATGGCAAACTATAAATCATAACGCATTGCAATTTTTACAGCATAAACTCACAACTATCATCCCTTTTCTGCAAAAAGAAAATTTAAGAAAAAGTCATTTTCTGATTTTTAAGCATTTTCTTAAAGACGCAAAGGAAAGAAACGAACGGCTTGTCTATCTTCACGATAACCAGAGAGGAACGTTCTCGTCCCGTGACCTGCTGCCATGGTGACGCAGAGAATTTGTTATGCATATGTTTTGTTGGTGAAGCTATCTCAGTTGTTTAACGGTTTAGCATAACTATTTACGGAAATGGTTTTTGGACCGCTTTTGTTTTCCTTAGTGGTAAATCTAGTAAGTGCCATAAGTTCAAACGGCAAAAGTCTGTCCTTCCAAAAAATAACGACAGCAAAAAACTCGAAAACTTCCGAATGGCGGCAGAGCAAAGTCCTTCAGTAAAAATAGAAGGAAATTGAAAAAGGTTCCGCAATAATCCAACAGGGAGTTCACCAGGAGAGAAACAAAAACTGTAAACAAGCCGCCATCTTGGAATCGATACATCGCAAAATGTGTTGAACAATTGGGAGAACATTTTCATTTCGTCAGTATGTCTGTGGGACTAATAACCCGATTGAAAAAATCCTTTTTCAGTCAAGTACTATTAACTATGAAAACTCTGCGTACATTTTCTTCCCAAAACAATACACAATTTTGCCGCTAGGGAACGCCAATGTTTAATCTGTTTTTTCTCAATATCTCTGCTTCTACAAATGCGATTTAAAAAATTCTTTAAACACTGGATGGCATTTACCTTGTAGAACACTTTAGGTTAGTACATGAGGAGTTTTATAGTTCACAGTTCTGTCACTGGGTGGTGTTTTCCAGTTTTTATTGCATGTGATATACTTGAAGATCGGGCTGCAGGGCCTTAGTGCTATACTCTGGAAACGAGCGTAGCGAGCCTAGAGGCGCAGCCCCTAGTTCATAAAAAAAAAAACTGGGAAATTTCTTTCATACACTTACTGTGCGACTTAATCTCTGACAATAGAAAATGTGCTTTAGGATTTGCGTACTCAAGAAACGTTTTAAGCGTAGTAAAGCCGTTTATTTTCGTGGAGTAATGTGTATAAAGATTCGCCAATCTTTCTCCAATGAGGGGATTTTTCAAGGCACTGGTAGACATAAAATGCTACCATTGCTTTGAAAAAGCCTCCCAGTGGAGAGCGACAGCTTGGCGAATATTTATGCATATTATATTACGGATTCAAACGGATTTCCTGCGTTTAAAGCGTTTCTTGAGTATTCACGATCTGGTGTATAGTCATTTGCAAAAGTTTGAGACCACCTGTTGGTATTAGGAAATTTCTGCCGATTTCGTCAGCTACTGTCTGTATTACTCAATTTCCTGTCGGTGTTGCATCACCCTACAGTGGCAGCTGTTGATAGAGTTGGGAGAAGCGTTCGAGTGTCAGTTTACTTCTTGTTTTTAATGCTGACAGGTTTTGTACGTATAGTCCATATAACGAAAATTGGGCAAAAAAAGAGTCATTAACTGTTATTCATGCAGAGAGTATAAATAGTGACTTTATATCATGAAGGATACTCTGATCGCGACATAAGCAGAAAAGTGAATGTGAGCAAGACTGATAAATACGACCATGAAATATCGAAATACAGATGAATTTAGCGGCCGAAAGAGAAGTGAACGTCCAAGGAAAACAACCCCACGTGATGGCAATACCATAAGGCGAATAGTTATGCGTTCTCCGAGGAGTTCGTGCAAGAAAATCGAGGCCTTACCACATTCAAAGGGGTTTAATATTAGTATCGGCACTGTTTCCCGACGCATTAGCAAAGATTTCGGATTAAAGTCTTATAAACCTGCACATAAACCTAGACTAATCTTTGTCATGAAAAGAGGAGACTCCATTTCCCGAAGCACCATCAATCGTGGACTGCTGAAAATTAGAGCCAAGCTCTTTCTCCGATGAATCAACTGTGCATCAATTTGAATCACGTGAAGCACATTTTCGACGACCAAAAGGCAAAATCCGTTTGTTTCCGTGATATAATATGCATAAAGATTCGCCAAGCTTTCGCTCTCCACTTGGAGGCTTTTTCAAGGCAATGGTAGCATTTTTTACAAATGTATACAAACGATAAAGAAACGGGTTTCTGTACGCCCAATTAATGTGAAAGACGATACAAAGTGAACTCCGTTTATTAGGCGTATAAAATTAAGGGATCAAGAGATGCTAGCTTTCACTACCTCCGGGTAGCTTCGTCAGGCATTTAGTAGCTAATGATCGCAGAAGAAACTGGAAAAAATATTTCTAAGAATATAACTAAATTCAAAAATAAGCAAAACGCTTCCACGATGTCACGAGTTGTTTGATCCCAAGGCCCGGTGGTCACGTGTAACTTCAAGAAGCCGGTGCCACATCAAAGGAAGGCTCGTGGTTACATCCTTGTTACACACATTCCGTCGCGTGATGATCTCGGCGGTTTCGCGAAGCGCAGTAGCTCTTGCGCTGTCGTAAGATGCTAGTTTCTTAAAATCTCTCCATCTGGGAACTGCCCTTTCAGATGCAAAATCACGGGCTATGGCCGTCGTAAGCTTTCCGGCATTAACGTCCCTTTGGTGTTTAGAAATACGGATCTGGAACGATCTTTTTGTGATACGACATGATCACAATCGACCAAATAGTCAGAAAGGCTGCAACAACTGCTCGTGCACAGCCTCGTGCCACCCCGCGGCACAGCCCGCCAGGTTCGTGGGTTCGATTCCCTACATTCCCAGGCTTACGTACTTCCCGAAGAAGGCTCTCGGAAGGCTAGGTTATGATATCGGCTTGAGGGCACCTAGACCTTTGTCAGATATCCTCGCAGCAGACCAGCGCGCATCACCTTCTACGCTCACTGAAGCCGGAGTCTATGCCATTCCTTTGGATATTACCCTGACGCATCCGTTAAATCCTACATCGGGATGACAAAAATATCGTCCCAGATCCGTATTTCTGAACACCAAAAGGACGTTAATGCCGGAAAGCTTACGACGGCCATAGCCCGTGATTTTGCATCTGAAAGGGCAGTTCCCAGATGAAGAGATTTCAAGAAACTAGCATCTTACGACAGCGCAAGAGCTACTGCGCTTCGCGAAACCGCCGAGGTCATCACGCGACGGAATGTGTGTAACAAGGATGTAACCACGAGCCTTCCTTTGATGTGGCACCGGCTTCTTGAAGTTACACGTGACCACCCGGCCCTGGGATCAAACAACTCGTGATATCGTGGAAGTGTTTTGCTGATTTTGAATTTAGTTATATTCTTAGAAATATTTTTTTTTGTTGCTTCTGAGATCTTTAGCTACTAAATGCCTGACGAAGCTACCCGGAGGAAGTGAAAGCTAGCATCTACTGATCTCTTTATTTGATACGCCTAATAAACGGAGTTCACTTTTTATCGTCTTTCACGGTAGCATTTTATGCCTACCATTGCCTTGAAAAATCCTCTCAGTGGAGAGTGAAAGCTTGGCGAATCTTTATGCACATTACTCCACGAAAATAAACGGCTTTATTACGCTTAAAGCGTTTCTTGAGTACGCAAATCCTAAAGCACATCCTCTATTGTCAGAGATCAAGTCGTACAGTAAGTGTATGAGAGAAATTTCCCAGGTTTTTTTTATGAACTAGGGGCTGCGCCTCTATGCTTGCTACGCTCGTTTCCAGAGTAGCACTCAGGGCTTGCAGCCCTAACTTCAAGTTTATCACATGAAATAAAAACTGGAAAACACCACCTAGTGACAGAACTGTCAACTATAAAACTTCTCATGTACTAACCTAAAGTGTTCTACAAGGTAAATGGCATCCAGTGTTGAAAGAATTTTTTAAATCGCATTTGTAGAAGCAGAGGTATTGAGAAAAACAGAATAAACATTGGCGCCCCCTAGCGGCAAAATTGTGCATTTTTTGGGAAGAAAATACACGCAGAGTTTTCATAGTTAATAGTACTTGACTGGAAAAGTATTTTTTTAATCGGGTTATTAGACCCACTGACATACTGACGAAATGAAAATGTTCTCCCAAGTGTACAATACTTTTTGCGCTGTATCGAATCCAAGAAGGCGGCTTGTTTACAGTTTTTGTTTCTCTCCTGGTGAACTCCCTGCTTGATTATTGCGGAACGTTTTTCAATTTTCTTTTATTTTGATGAAAGGTACACCATTAGCAACGTGAGACTTCCGCCTAGTCAGAATATATGGGGTGCTATGTCAGCATCAGGTACTGCTTCATTATCCTTTTTGCCGACAGGCATTACCATGACTTGTCCTTTTTATGTGGAAATGTTACGTGAGAAGCTGTTAACTCATATACAACTGCTGCAAAATCTTAATGCATGATGGGGCTCCATGCCACATATCAAAGACAGTAAAGGACTAAATATAGACGGAAAGCATAACTGTGCTTGATTGGCCCGGTAATATATTTCCGACCTTAACCCCTTCAAAACTTTGTGGACCATTTTAAGAGACAAGTAGCAAAAACACAGCCAAAAAATTCCTGAGCTTTGATTGACGCAATAAAGTACGTGTGGTGCAATGACATTTCAAGTGACTACTGCAAATCTCTCATGGAGAGTATGGCACATCGTATTCTGTCCGTTATAAGAAACAAAGGTGGCTATAACCCGATTTCGGTCTTTTTGTGTTCTAAAGAATGTAAATATTTATCTGTGGTGTCATTTTTTAAAAATATCTCTGAGTAGTAACTAGTTGTTTCTTTGAAAAACTTATTTTTCAATAAATTGACAGGTGGTCTTAAACTTTTGCAAATGACTGTATTTAAATAACGTTAGGATTTGCTTATTATTAGCATTATCTGACTCATTATGGTTGCTCAATCTTGAAATGCAATACCAAGAATCTGTTTCTAGGGACTTCCAGTTCTTGGCATACCTTGCTCGTATTTAACGGAAATGAACTGCTGCTATTAAATTGTTTGTAGTTCTGAACACGTGAACCTTAATGGAAGCCATGTTTATGATTTATTCTACTCTAAGGTGACCATATTTTTTAGAATGAACTGAGGACAAGAGGATGGGCTGTCCTCATTTTCAAAACAAATCTGAGGGCAGTTTCTGATCAAAATGAGGACATTACTGAGGACAGAACCTTGCCAGGTTTCAGGATTGAAAAATCGCACTAGTATTGGAAATAACTTGACATTTTTATTATTTGAGGCATCCGTATAGAACGAAATATAAATTGCCTGATCAAGTTCCTCACAAAGGTTATCTCTTCTGCAAAGCGAGCGAGAACACTTTCAATTATTGCTTGCGTTTTAGTTCGACCACATGAAAACTGGAGATCGCGAATGCTTTTCATGACGTATGCGGTCCATTGATCACCAACCAAAACTATTCTTTACAGTGTGAAACGCAAAAGCACCTTCAGCAGCTGCTAATTCAGCTTCCTTTTCACTTATGCCAGAAAAACCACGAAAACATTTTATAATTGTGCTACAGGCAGAAGACTGCACGGCCCTTTTATGCTTACAGTAGCTGTTTGAATATGTGATACTATATGCGATTTTCCACTAGTTGCTATGGAAAATGTAGCATAGCACATAGTACAATACACATCACTACCGCTATCATTCCTTGTTTGTTTGTTTTTAATGAGGGGAGAGTCTCTGAACAAAGCATCATTAAATTTACATTTCCGTTTGCCCGACATTATTAACTTCTGAAATTTGTAACTTGTACTCAGCTAGACACTTTTGTAGACTAGCAGAAACTTTGGCAGCTTGGTAGTAAGTAAATACGATTATATGTCTTGATACAAATACACTGAAGAGCAATTGAATTAGAGACAGCTGGCGTTATGCAAATGTGGCGCTTTGGGCGGCCCTGTAAACGGAAACGACATGACGTATGCAGCGATCCGACAATATAAGGAGTGATGCGACGGGAATCAGTAAGAGTCGGACGCAGTATGGGTAAGACGAAGGATCTAAGCGCATTTGATCGTGGACAAATTGTCGAGGCCCAACGAATGGGTCACTCCATCTCGGAAGTCGTGCACGCACTGGGATTTTCAGGAGCCACTGTGTCACGGATGCACCGTGAGTACATCGAATCCGGTAAAACCATCCCTGTAAGAGCCAACTGTCGTGGACAACAGCGAGTGGATGAGCGGGGTCATCGTCGGCTAGCTCGTATTGTAACAGCGGATAGACGGGCCACAGTGCAAGAAATCACTCGGCAATTTAATGCTGGTGCGCAAAAACGTGTAAGCAGCCACACCGTCCAGAACCATCTCCTCGCTATGGGGTACAGAAGCCATCGTCCCACGAGGGTACCGCTGCTGACCGCACATCACAGGGTGCAAAGATTAGCATGGGCGCAGGAACATCGCCATTGGACCCTAGACATGTGGGAAAATGTTGCCTGGACTGATGAGTCGAGATTCACGTCGGTACATGCGGATGGCAGGATGCGAGTACGGCGCAAACCACATGAAGCGATGGATCCTTCTTGCCAGCAGGGTACTCTTCAAGATGGTGGGGGTGGCATTCTCGTCTGGGGACTGTTTACGTGAACTGAAATGGGACCCCTGGTACGTGTGACATCGTCCCTCACAGATCAACGTTACCGGAAAATACTGGATTGCCATTTGCTCCCGTTTGTGCGTCTTCAACATCCCACTGGGGACCTCATCCTGCAACAATACAATGCACCGTGCCATTGCTCCCAAATGGTATCCGAATGGTTGGATGAATATTCCACCGACGTGATCTCGCTTCCTTGGCCAGCTAGGTCACCTGACCTCAATCCCATCGAGCACTTCTGAGATGCCATCGAGAGAGATGTTCGAGGCTCTGACCCCTTCCATCAAATCTTCGTGAGCTGTGGGAGCTTGTTCAGGGTTCGTGGATCCGTATGGCTTCCCAACGCTTGCGGTGTCTTGTCGAGTCCACGCCGAGACGAATCGCCGCCGTCATCAGGGCGAAAGGTGGTGCTACACGTTACTAGACAGGTATCTCTAATTCAATTGCTCTTCAGTGTATAACAACTTAGAACAGGAAAACGCAAAGCTCAAAGCGCAGGTACAATCGATTTAAAAACGAGATTGAGCAAACTCTTGGTCACAGTAAAGCGCAAACTGCCAGTCATGGCGCTTCTGGTGATGATGGTATCGTGTGACTTCTCCGGGTAAATACCCATAAAAATTCAAATTTTAGTTAAAAATTGAATCAAATTCAAAATTTTTGGCAATTCTCAAAAACTGAAGACAAAAAATACGAAACTGAGGACATCTGACCTCCTCATTGAGTTTTTACAAAACTGGGGACGAAAATCATGGAAACTGAGGACTGTCCTGAGAAAATGAGGACGTCTGGTCACCTTATTCTATTCGTACCTGGGGACCTTTAAGCGATAACAATCTATACTTCTTATAGTTTTTTTTTTACTTTCGGTTAGTTGTTTATTGGAGGTTTAACGACCACCGTGAGCAACTCAATGGGCTATAAGCAGTCGCCCGTCCCTAATTTAGGGTCACTGGTTCCAGGGAAGGGAGAGAGCCAGTGCCGTAAGACAAACACAACATCCGTGCCTGACCGGGATTCGAACCCGGACCCCTTACGGACGAATGATCATAGGCCAGCGCCTTAGACCACTGCGCCACCGGGGCGGCACTTTCGGTTAGACAAGTGTGCTTTCTGAAATTTAAGTTTTCAAATAATAATTTTTCAAAGAGCTGAAATAAAAACACTGAGAGTTCCTTACCAGCTGAAAAATGACGCTGTATCTTTTATGCGGCTTCAAAAAATGCCCTCGGTAATATGGATTCGAAGTTTGGAAGGGAGAGTGTAGAGATAGCCATCCACCGGCATCTCTTCCTGGAAGAAAAGTTTCGGTTGTTTGGAAAGCCAGTCGAATGGTCATCCTTGGGTCCCTTAATCCTAGAAAATAGAACATCACTATTCAGTTAAGGAAGACATAGCACCAATAAATGAATAACAACAAATGTTGCCCGCACAACTATTCCTTAAAGAATGGGACCTTCAGATTCATTTTCCATTCATTTAACCAGAAGCTGAGAAGTTTAAGTAACGATTGGCACACATAACTGAATCTATATACAATATACAGACAAAAGTCACTGGACACCTAGAAAAGAAACACAACGTAACATTTATTGACATATATTAATATCGTGTCGGCCCCCCTTTGGCCTTAATGCATGCACTGGCCCTTCGAGATATGCTTTCGACAAGGTTTTGGAACACATCGATAGGTACGCGTTTCCATTCAGTACATTATGCTGCCGCTAACGGTTGCTTAGTAGTAGGCCTTGGCTCCAAACGCGTTTTATGCGGCGCTCTAATTCAGCCCGTAGGTGCTCTATGGGATTAAGATCAGGGCTCTGGGCTGCCCAGTCCGCACACGATACGGAATTATCGTCTATCCACGCCGTAACAGTCCTTGCTTTATGGCTCGGTGCATTATCCTGCTGGTGCCAACAAGAAACGGTTCCATACTGTTGCCACAGGGTTGGTAGGGCATATTTGTCCAGAATATCGAGGTAGACGTGCTGGTTAACAGGATTGTCCACGATAACCAATGGGCCCGGACCGTACCACGAAAAACGCCCCCACACGAGTACACCGCCAGCTCCAAATTTGACCGTAGGAACAGTACACTGTGGTACGTAGACTGATGAATCGTATGTCTGGATTCATCAGTCCATAGGACCCGTTTCCATTGATCTACGGTCCAAGATAAATGTTCTTTACACCATGCTAAACGACGAGTAGCATTCCGAGTAGAGATGAAAGGCTCATGAGCAGCCGCACGACCACAGTAACCCACGGAATGAAGTTCTCTGCAAATGGTACGTGTACATACCGAGGTTCCAACATTTTCACTCACCTGTACACTGAGGTCTTGTGCAGTAGTACTCCGTCGATTAGCTGTAACGACTCTCCTGAGTCTTCTACGTCCTCTATCACTGATTTTCTTTGCTCTGTCGGTGCGTTTTGCTGCTTCAGGCACGCCACGTGTCTTCCACTTATTCAGTACATCTAAAACAGTTGACTTTGGTATGTTTAAATGGCTCTCGGTTTGTCTTATAGACAGTCCACTAATATAGCACTGAACAATCTTTGCTTTCTCAAAGTCAGTTCTCTCCCTCCGCGACATTTTCACTCAACCTCACATTGGGATATGATCGCGTTCAGCTGCAGGCTTGTTTTTATACCGTTTGCAGCTAGCTGTACTATTCCTCTTAACAACGCAGCGGATCCGATCATTTGCTTTTGAAGGGTGTCCTGTGACTTTTGTCAATATAGTGTATATAAAATTGAGAGTTTGTTTTCTTGTGTGTCGGCTATATAAATCTACAGTTTTCAATTTAGAACCACCAAATTTGGTATACTATCTCATGGTACTCTAAGATAGACCGTAGATGGTTTTTGGAAGGGGTCGGACAAGGGGTAAAAGGGCCCCCACACACAGTTTTCGTAAAACCTACAGTTTTCAATTTAGAACCATAAAATTTGGTATACTGTCTCATGGCACCTCTGACTTACACGTATAGACGGTTTTCGAATGGGGGTGGAGCCCGGGGTCAAGGGGCCCCCATGCAAAATTTTCGTAAAAAGTTCAATTTCTGACTTTTAAGAATTGCAACACATTTCAGCATTCCAATACCCACTACGGTCTACGTTAGAGACCGTAGATATCAATAAAGTGCAAAAATATTCCCCTAATGGTGTATTCAAAATGCAAATGAATAAACGTTAGCTTTCACCACCAACGGGCAGCTTCATCAGGCAGAAATACAATGTTATGTAAATAGAGAATTCCAGATATTTAAAATTCAAAACGATAAACAAAATGATGATCAATGCCAATGTCAAGTCGCATGCACGCGACATGACATAGGCATATTGCATTTCAGTGTCGCGGAATTCTCAGAAGCGCGCGTCAGATGTACGGCAATTCTTTACATATCTCCCTGAAGGTAAGTATTTCCATTCCTCTTCCTTTCTTTTTTTTGTTTCGTCAAAGTAAATTAACTAAATCAAAAATTATTATTTTTTGTATTTTCACATTTGCAGTCATTCCGGCTCCTTTTTTTTTTTTTTTTTTGGCAGAAATGTTACTGCATCACAACATTCTACGTCGGTAGTGACGGTAAGTGCTTTTCATTCCATTTTATTTTATTTCTTTTTAGGACGAAAATTAAATTAACCGATTTATAAATGTGTTTTTTTTTTTTGGTTTTTTTTTTTGGCAAAAATGTTACTGCATCACAACATTCGTCGGTAGTGACGGTAAGTGTTTTTCATTCCATTTTATTTTATTTCTTTTTAGGACGAAAATTAAATTAACCGATTTATAAATGTGGTTTTTTTGGGGATTTTTTTGTTTTTTGGGGGGGGGGGGGCAAAAATGTTACTGCATCACAACATTCGTCCGTAGTGACGGTAAGTGTTTTTCATTCCATTTTATTTTATTTCTTTTTAGGACGAAAATTAAATTAACCGATTTATAAATGTGTTTTTGGGGGGGGGGGGCAAAAATGTTACTGCATCACAACATTCGTCGGTAGTGACGGTAAGTGTTTTTCATTCCATTTTATTTTATTTCTTTTTAGGACGAAAATTAAATTAACCGATTTATAAATGTGTCTTGTTTTTTGTTTTTTTGGCAAAAATGTTACTGCATTACAACATTCTACGTCGGTAGTGACGGTAAGTGCTTTTTATTCCATTTTATTTTATATCTTTTTAGGACGAAAATTAAATTATCCGATTTATAATTTTTTTTTTTTTTTGGCAAAAATGTTACTGCATCACAACATTCTACGTCGGTAGTGACGGTAAGGGCTTTTCATTCCACTTTATTTTATATCTTTTTAGGACGAAAATTAAATTATCCGATTTATAAATGTGGTTTTTTTGTTTGGTTTTTTTTTTGTTGTTGTTTTTTTTGGCAAAAATATTACTGTATCACAACATTCTACGTCGGTAGTGACGGTAAGTGCTTTTCATTCCATTTTATTTTATATCTTTTTAGGACGAAAATTAAATTATCCGATTTATAAATGCGTTTTTTTTTGTTTGTTTGTTTTTTTTTTTTTTTTTGGCAAAAATGTTACTGCATCACAACATTCTACGTCGGTAATGACGGTAAGTGCTTTTCATTCCATTTTATTTTATATCTTTTTAGAACGAAAATTAAATTAACCGATTTATAAATGTGGTTTTTTTTTGGTTTTTTTTTTTTCAGATTATGCCTCCCAAGAAAAGAAGTTCGATTGGGAAAATTTCCACTGATGCGAAGCGAAAAAGGACCGTGAGGGAAAATAAGACACCTGCACTAACGCAGGCAAGAGTTGTCGGACTCAGAACAAGGGCCTCCACCTTCAAGGCTAATGAGACGCCTGAGCAAAGCCAAGAAAGACTTGCCGGTGTTCGAACAAGGGTCTCCACATCCGTAGGTTCTGCTTTGCAGCGAGATTTAAAACGCGCAGCGTTTGCCTATAATCCAAATCAGAATTACCACGAACATCACAAAATGGTGATAGACAAAATGTAGATTGTTTGTGCCCATTGTCAAGCATACAAATAGAACGAGGAGAGACCAGGAATGTGTTGATCAAACGGCAAGGTCAAACCGCCATTGATTGCTCCACCACCTGAGCCTCTAGAACCATTAATGACTGGAACCACGCCAGCTTCAAAACACTTTCTGGCCAACATAAGAAAGTACAACTCTTACTCCCAAATGACTTCTTTTGGCGCATCTCGGGAAATCAGAACACCAGGATCTATGCTCACTTTCAAAGTGCAGGGCCAAGTTTCGAAACACTTCTGACCAACACAAAAAGGTACAACTCTTACTACCAAATGACTTCTTTTGGCGCATCTCTGGAAATCAAAACACCAGGATTTATGCCCACTTTCAAAGTGCAGGGCCAAGTTTACTACCGCTCAGGTTCGTTCCTCTTGCCGTCCAATGAAGGGCCGAAGTTCCTGCAGATTTTCTTCAAGGGAGATGAAACCGCACAGGCCCAACAGAGATGCTCCAACATTCCCGATACTCGACAAAATATTGTTCTGGACTTGCAACAATTCCTCCACCACCACAACTCCTACGTGAATCTTTTCAAGACATCATTGGAACGAATGCCAACGGATGATGACCAAATTGTTATCAAAGCTGATAAAACTCCAGAAGGTGAGCATTAAAGGAATTGTTGATGAAATTGAGAGTGTTCGATTGTGAGGATACATCAGCAGCAACGAGGCAGTTTGGCGAATACTCAGTTTCCCAAATTCACGAACGTTATCCGAAGGTTGTTCATCTCAGTTTCCACTTTAAAAATGGTCAAAGAGTCTACTTCAATCCAAACAACTTTCAGCAGCAGCAACTTCAAGAGCCACCAAACACAACACTGACAACCTTCCTTGGACCTTGCAAGCATGATCCTTTTGCTAAAACCATTCTTTATTGTGGTGTTCCGCGCAACTACACTTGGAATGCGTCCTGAAAAAATTTCCGGCGACGCACACAAGAAGCTGATGTTAAAGGACATCCACGGATGCTCTTGGCCGAGTTCCCACAGTTCATCCATCAACTGCCAAGTGCTTTTTTTAGAATGCTGCTCCATGTTATCAAGGGGCCAACATCTTTCGGTGACTTGACCACGGTAAACAATCAAGTTTGTAAAACCTTCAGAGAGGCATGTCAAAAAAGAGGATTGTTGGAGAATGATAACCACTGAGACTTGGCAATGACTAAAGCAACGGCCACCCAATAACCAACGCGCCTGAGACCTCTCTTTTGCATTTTGCTGACCACCTGCGCTGTCTCAAATCCACTTAAATTGTGGGGGAAATACACAGAGAATCTGAGCGAAGACATTCTTTTGAGAGTCAGACGAGAAACTCCAACTCTGGAAATTGACTTTTCACCAGACATCTTCAACACGGGTCGCATTCTTCTAGAGGACCTGTGTTTGTCAATGGCTGGAAGAGGCCTCAGACAGTGCGTACTGCCATCTCCCCAAAGAAACAACACCAACAATCTTTGCAATGAAATTCTGCGGAAGATGAATTACAATGCCACTGACTTGGAAGCATATGTTGCTGCCGATGAACTGCTCTTAATTACAGATAAAGGACAGGCCTACAATAAAGTTCTGGGCATGACAAGCAATGCCAATGAAGACATCTGTTTTCTCGATGCACCAGGTGGTACAAGCAAAACATTTGTCATCAACTTACCCTTGGCAACAGTTCGCCAGCAAAAAAAAGATGGGAGTTGCAGTGGCATCCTCTGGCATCGTCTCAATATTGTTCGAAGGTGGTCAGACAGCACATTCAAAGAAAATTGAAGGAATCGAACCCATTCGAAGGAAATTGAATGGGAATCGGACCCATTCAAAGAAAATTGTTCGAACCCATTCAAAGAATCATTCTAATTGATGAATCAAACTATATGTATAGAAAATTGTTCGAACCCATTCGAAGAAAATTGTTCAAAGGTGGTCAGACAGCACATTCGAAGAAAATTGAAGGAATCGAACCCATTCGAAGAAAATTGTTCGAAGGTGGTCAGACAGCACATTCGAAGAAAATTGAAGGAATCGAACCCATGCAAAGAAAACTGAATGGGAATCGAACCCATTCGAAGAAAATTGTTCGAACTCATTCGAAGAACAGTTCTAATTGATGAATCAAACTGTTATGTATAGAAAATTGTTCGAACCCATTCGAAGAAAATTGAATGGGAATCGAACCCATTGGAAGAATCATTCTAATTGATGAATCAAACTATATGTATAGAAAATTGTTCGAACCCATTCGAAGAAAATTTAATGGGAGTCGAACCCATTCGAAGAAAATTGTTCGAAGGTGGTCAGACAGCACATTCAAAGAAAATTGAAGGAATCGAACCCATTCGAAGAAAATTGAATGGGAATCGAACCCATTCGAAGAATCATTCTAATTGATGAATCAAACTATATGTATAGAAAATTGTTCGAACCCATTCGAAGAAAATTGTTCGAAGGTGGTCAGACAGCACATTCGAAGAAAATTGAAGGAATCGAACCCATGCAAAGAAAATTGAATGGGAATCGAACCCATTCGAAGAATCGTTCTAATTGATGAATCAAACTGTATGTATAGAAAATTGTTCGAATCCATTCGAAGAAAATTGAGTGGGAATCGAACCCATTCGAAGAAAATTGTTTGAAGGTGGTCAGACAGCACATTCTTCCTTCAAATTGCCTTTGAACTTGGATATACAGTCCACCCCAGTGGCGCAGTGGTCTAAGCTATGGCTTCTCACCGTTCATCCGAGATGGATCCGGGTTCGAATCCCGGTGAAGCATGGATGTTGTGTTTGTCTTAAGGCACTGGCTCTCTCCCTTCCCTGGAGTGAGTAACCCTAAATTAGGGACGGGCGACTGCTTGTATCCCATTGAGTTGCTCACGGTGATCGTGAAACCTCGATCAAAAATAAAATCCAGTTTGCAACATTACCAAAGGATCTGGACAGACAAACGTCCTGCAAGACTGCAGTGACATAGTTTGGAATGAGTGTACAATGTCTCACAAACGAGCCCTGGAAGCTCTAAACAGGACACATTAGAACCAGTCGCTCATGAGAGGAACTGTTGTTGTGTTGGCTAGAGGCTTTCGCCAGACTCCGCTACTTATTCCTAGGTCAACTCCAGCTGACGAACTCAGTGCATGCCTAAAAGCATCTCATCTTTGGAGGCATGTCAAAAAAATGTCATTGACCACCAACATGCGAGTTTATCTGCAAAGGCACGCTTCACTGGGAGAGTTTTTACGCCAGCTGCTTCAACTGGTAATGATAAAATTCCAGCTGAGCCAGAAACTGGACTGATTGCATTTCCAAATGGATTTTGCAGTGTTTTAAAGATGGTCAAAGAACTTGCGGGAAATGTTTTTACAAATATTAAACTCAATTACCTGAATCACGAGCAGCTGTGTGAAAGAGAAATTCTAGTTCCCAAAAATGACAGCGTCAACGGTATAATGCTCACATTCAAAATTTACTTCCTGGAGCCACCACATCCTACAAATCAATCACAGAAGCAGCACATGCTGTTCTCTACCCCACAGAGTTCCTCAACTCATTGGAGCCACCAAGTATGCCTTTCCACAATTCAAAAATTGGGAGCTAATTATGCTGCTGAGGAACTTAGACCCACCAAGACTTTGTAATGGAACCAGGATTTGCATCAAGAATTTGTTCACGCACATCATCGAAGCAACTATTCTGACTGGCTGGGCAAAAGGGAAGACGTCTTCATTCCGAGGATTCCACTGATTCCCACAGATATGCTATTTGACTTCAAGCGTCTGCAATTCCCGATTCGGCTGTCCTTTGCTATACCCATCAACAAAGCACAAGGCCAGTCATTGACAGTGGCTGGCATTAATTTGGAGGAAGCCTGCTTTTCACACGGACAACTCTAAGTAGCCTGCTCAAATGTTAGCAATTCTAAAAATCTGTATATTTTTGCTACCAATGGAAAAACCAAAAGCATTGTTTACCAAAACGCAATAACCTAAATTAATTAAAATAAATTTACTGGAAAATTACAGGAATATATTTTTCATTCATTAACTTTCACCCGCTGAACTTGGTGATTCCACGATATATTTATCCGGGAAATACCGGGTACTCCTGATAGTCTATCATATATTAAACACTCTCGCCACGCAAATGTATAGTGATCGTTCGAGTGAAATTTAGATTCGAGAGATGACAACACTGTACACATACATAGAAGAACAATGCGCCAAGGCAGGTGGTCAGTTTGGGCAGGGGGTGGCTCAGTAATTAGAGCAGTAACTGGCAAGGATTACAAATTGGAAACCTGCTCTTGAAGTGAGCCCTAAACATTTACCGTGCCTAAGAGAGCACATTAAGCAAAAAGAGTACCGTCAAAAATAAGACCATCACCTCCTTACCCTTCTAGTCCGTGAGGTCCACCTGTGTCATGACCCTCCTATTAGGGTGCTCCAACACGCCCTCTCGCCGCCCCGGTGGCGCAGTGGTCTAAGCGATTGCCTCTGATCATTCGTCCGAACGGGGTCCGGGTTCGAATCCCGGTGAGGCATGGATGTTGTGTTTGTCTTACGGCACTGGCTCTCTCCCTTCCCTGGAACCAGTAACCCTAAATTAGGCACGGGCGACTGCTTATAGCCCATTGAGTTGCTCACGGTGGTCGTTAAACCTCCAATTAAAAAAAAAACACGCCCTCTCCTTTCTTTCCGTTCTCATACCTGACACAAAGGTATCTTCAGACTAAGGAAGACATGTTCTACTGCTCAAACATCACTGTTTGAGAAGTAGACCGGTATATGGAGAAGATCAACACGTCTCGCCTTGCTGACGGCATACAATGACTTCCACATAGATGGCAGTAGGTTTTGGACAATACTGGCGACTACAGCGGACTAGAGTTGAATCCTATGTTATATTCCAATCTAACCATTACGTTCTCAGTAATAAATTTCCAAACCTTGTATTATGTTTTTTACAAGATCTTGTGCATTTAAGATTGACGCAATCCAGAATATTTTAGGATACGCAAACGTTTCCGCCGCCCCCGCTAGCGGGTGCTGTAGGGGTCTAACCGGCCGGCGACCCCTGCTGTCAGTTCGTACATGGAGCCAAGCGTGGCGATCGATAGGGTTAATTTGCGGTATTGTTTATTATTCATGTTTAATTTAAGGAAACTTGCGAGTGAAGCATACGGTTTAATATGCCAGGCGTGTGACAAAATGGTTATGGGTGAGCGGACGTGTCGAGAATGGTTTGCCAGGTTTAAGAAAGCTGATCTAAGCTTGGAAGACAAGCCACGTGCCGGTAGATCGCAGGAACTGGCAGACGAGGAGCAAGAATCGCTGTTGCAAGAGGATGCCACACAAGCAACCACGCAACTGGCGAAACGTTTGAAAGTGGCTCAATCGACGATGGTACGGCGTCTACAAGCCTTGGAGAAGATTCAGAAGATTGGTAAGTGGGTTCCGCATACTTTAACGGAGCGTAATTTGGGGCAACTATTGGGCATCTGCATGTCATTGCTGAAGAGGTTTCAAAGAAAGAATTTCTTGTGGAAGGTTGTCACCGGGGATGAAAAATGGGTCTATTGCGACAACCCCGAACGCCAGCGATCCTGGGTCAACCTAGACCAGCCATCAATATCCACTGCAAAACAGGATATCCACGAAAAAAAAGGTACTGTTGTGTGTGTGTGTGTGTGTGTGGTGGGATATGCGGGGAGCACTGTACTTCGAACTGTTGAAACCGGGCAAAGCAATCAGTGCACAACGATATAGCGATCAGTTGATGAAACTGAAGGCCGCAATCGAGCTATAACGCCCATGGACAGGTAAATGACGCCCTCCAGTTATCCTATTACACGATAATGCCAGACCACATGTCGGTGCCACCACCAAATAAACCCTTGAACAGTTACACTGGGAGGTTTTGCCGCAGCCGTCTTACTCCCGAACATTGCACTCTCAGACTTTGATCTGTTCCGCTGTATGCAACATGCCCTAGCCCAACAGCGGTTCTCCACAGTTTCAGAGGTGGACAATTTCGTCACTGAGTTCTTCAGCTCAAAACCCTAGTCCTTCTATCACAGGGCATTCATTCTCTTACTTAAAAATGACCAAAGGTCATTGATGCTAACGGCCAATATTTCGTTGAATAATGTGTACTGGTTTCTTGACTATTCCCCTTTCCTTTCTCCTTAAAATGACGGGAACTTTTGCATACCCCTGATATATGGGATTGTACATGTTTTAATGAATTCTGTGGGGAAATATGCTCGCAAAACATATGTAAGAATCTTTAATACAGCAAGATATCTCTGAATTGCCTGTATTCACTATTCTTCCAATGTCACATCAGAAAACTTGGAAATTACATCGTCGTAGAGTGAGAATCGAACCTGCATCTCCCGATTTCCGTTCGATCGTGCTATCTGTTGCACTCGGATAGTTAGAACTTGATCGTCCTGGGTGGTGCAAAGGATAGCATGCTCGAACGGAAATCGGAGATGCGGGTTCGATTCCCTCTCCAAGACGACGTAATTTCCAAGTTTTCTGATGTGAGTAATGTCACGGGAAGAACAGTAAATACAAGCAATTCAGGGATGTTTGATTGTTGTATTAACGACTGTGATTTTTCATTCAGGCTTACACATTTTGCCTAGAAGATAAGTCTACATTGTGAACAGACATTTTTAACCAGGAGATGAGAAATGTAATCGATGAGTGGAAGTTTTTGTCCTGCTAATTAAGATTTACCAGTAGACCATATTGCTGTCTTAAGCACGAAGAACAAGACATAACCAATTTCAACACGAAATAAACCAGGTCGAATCATCGCAAGTTGTGAAAACATCTTTACTTACGAAAATTAAAACTTGTTTAAAAGATTAAAATGATTAAAACAATGTGCGAGATCTTTCGGGTCTGTCTTTTACAGACCCATCCTCAGGCACAACAAGAAAACTCTCACGGGGCACGCTGGCTTATATACGCACCTCTATGCATCAGCAAGATACATACCCGACCTTGTAATACGGCGCATGCGTTGTACTACAATATTTGGCGCATGCGTTGTACTACTAGATATTTTGTTTGTAGGATCAAATGCTGTGCAATTTCTTTTAGAAAAAAACGTTTATTAGGGAATATTTCCAAAACTCGCGTTAATCATCAGAAACAGAGAGAATGAGAAATTGATTTTTTATTAAACTCTAATACTCACTGCTGAATGAACCGTTAGAAACTCGCATCTTTTGTGGCTCCAAACTGCTCTTGACCCTGGAGTTAATCGAATAGCACACAGTACCAATCTTGTTCTGTTTAAACAGCACAAACGGGCCAAAGATGTCGGCTGATCTGCAGAAAAAATAAGAATTTTAGTCACATTGACTGGTCATTTTTCGGCATAGAAAAGTCGTTAGTTGGCACCCGCTTCACAATCTCCTCGGGAAATCATATCGTTCTGGTAAATTAACATTCCCTTTCCGTCTGAATGGCTTAGTTACACTACCAGGACATTACATTTTAATGCAACTTTAGCAAACGGTGCCACTATATTTATCAAGAATTACAGATGACGATCACACATTTTTAGAACGATTTTCCAGCAATATAATTAATGTTTAAAATAAAATTATTTCTTTCTTAAATGTTTTATGTGATAGCTTTTTCTTTTGACTATGAACCTACATCTAGATTTCCAAGATAACATGGCATAACTACACTATCTACCAACAAGTAATTGGACACCTGTGATAGCAAAGGAAAACGAAGTTTATTCACCTTCAATAGTTGGTGGAGCCTCCACAAGCGGCGATTACAGCTGCGATCCTCAGAAGCATACTCTCAACCACGCGTTGTACGACGGCTAGCGGTATTTTCTTCCACTCGGCTTAGAGAAGACAGGTCAGTTACTTCACCGATTTCGGACGGTGGGGGCACCCGTTAAGTCGACGCTCCAACTCGTCCCAGAGGTGCTCGATAGGGTTAAGGTCCGGGCTCTGCGCAGGACAGTCCATTCGATTAACCCCATTGTCACCATACCAAACCAGGGTGCACCTCGCAACACGACAGGTGGCATTGTCATCCTGAAAGTAACATGGGTCCACCCCGTAAAACTGCCACAACGTGGGAAGAGGGTGGTCATCCAAAATGGTGCAGTAGGTCTCGGCGTTGAGTCTACCAGGAATTGCGACCAAGGGCCCCGTGCCATACCAGAAGAAACACCCCCATAGCATATTTCCACCGCCGCCGAACTTCACAGTTGGCACAATACATTCCGACAGGAGCCGTTCTCCAGGCAGACGCCAAACCGAGACCCTGCCATCCGAACGGTAGAGGATGAACCTGTATTCGTCACTCCAGAGAACCTGTTTCCACTGTTCAACGGTCCACTGTCGACGTTCTTTGCACCACGTTAGCCGAGCAGCGCTATTGGACTTGTTGATCAAAGGCTTGTGCGGGCAGCACGTCCATGATAACCGAGCAGATGGGCTTCCTTACGGATGGTATTCATCGAAAGAACACTCCCGGATGCCTGTTGAAACTCCTCGCGGCTGTGGCCCATCGATTTGGGGAGGTTCTTCCGAATTTCTCTGGCCAGCACCCGTCGGTCTCTAACTCCCAGTTTTGTGGGTCTGCCGGTTCGGGGCACATTCCGACAGTCACCTCTCACCTTCCACTTGCCAATCACGTAGGCCACTGTCGATTTGGGGTACTTCAACTCGCTGGATATGACACGTATGGATCGGCCATTTCTGTGATACCCGACGATTACACATTTCTCGAAATCAGAGAGATCCGAACTGCGTGGCATCTTGCATGCGACAGATCCGAACTGCGTGGCATCTTGTATGCGACTGGTTGCGTTGTTGTTCCCCACACGATATTTAACGTCGGCGGCCGTGACTTGTATCAGGACCGCAGATATCGTCGATTGCAGGGGTGTCCAATTACTTGTTGGTAGATAGTGTTAATTAGTAATCCGAATTTCTTGGCGTAGATTATAAATCAAAGTTTCCAAGCTTTCGAACATCAGCCAGATGGCTTTTCCAAGGAAGGTTGACAGCAAACTGCAAACTGAATAATAGAACGCTTCAACAATTTGAACGCGGTGACTGGACTTGACAACAAACTAGCAGATGCTAAGTAATTATTCATCCAAAGACTCGAGGCATCATGCTCGTTAACACGCGGAATCATAGAAGGAAACAAAATGCATTCATTATTTTTTATTATTTTTCTTTCATTGTGCCCTGCTAGTTGCAAGACAGCTTTCTTCCGTTCTCGAATAAGAAGAGCCTTTGCAGTATCTTCCGATGTTCTTTCCAGACAATATGAATCAAAGAACGTTACCGAATTGGCCACTGAGGCAGGATATACCCCGGACCTGGTACATAGCTATATCGAGAAAGTCAGAACCAGTTAGGCAACTACGCTACCTGGGCTCAATTCCATGCATACCAAATGTTTCTAATCAGCTCAAGAACGCGCTCAAGAAAATGAACCTTGGTGTTGGCATCAGGTCTCCAACATCTTTATATGCCAATCTTCAGGGAAACTCTGACAGGTCCCCGCTTTCCAATGAGGCAGGTGTTTATGCCATCCCTTTACAATATCCGGACGGCTGTAAGCGATACTACATTGGAATGACCACGCGTTCGTTTGGAACTAGAATCAACCAGCATAATAGGGACATAAAGAACTGTAAAGTAACAACAGCCCTGTCCATAGAGGTCCAGCTCAACTCCGCTACTCTTATGTGGGATGACGTAAAGAAATTTGCCTCCTACTCCGCCCCAAAATCTACCGCCATTCGTGAAACTTTAGAGATCATCACCAACAGCCTCTCGCTGGAGTTGCCACGAGTTTGGAACCAGTTCTTCAAATAATGAATGCATTTCGTTTTCTTCTAGGATTCCGCGTGTTAACGAGCGTGTGATTCGGCGTGTTAACGAGCATGACGCCTCGAGTCTTTATATTAATAATTACTTAGCATCTGCTCGTTTATTGTCAAGTCAAGTCACCGCGTTCAAATTGTTGAAGCGTTCTATTATTCAGTTTGCAGTTCGCTGTCTGCCTTCCTTGAAAACGCCATCTGGTTGATGTGCGAAAGCTTGGAAATTTTGATTTATAACCTACGCCAAGAAATTCGGATTACTAATATAGTTATACTATTTTAAGTGTGATTGGTGTACAGTTCCTCGCTATTATAACATGGCATTTCTTAAAAATGGTAGCGGTATTTTATTCCACTCCTCTTCCAATGCTTTCCATAGTCCAATCATTGTTTTAGGTCTGCGCTCTTTTTAGCAGTCCGAAGGCACAATAGTCCATTGGTGACACATAGAGGGACTTTGAAGGAATACGAGCAAAAGTTATAGACTTGATACCCGTCTCTTTTTCATTTTTTCAAGAAATAAATGGTAGATTTGGAGGCATGGCTGGTAACCTTAACCTGATGGAGTTCTACTCTTCGAAGGCTCTGTGGTTAAAGGAATGGTATTTTCTCTTTAAATATAGGAGTTAAAATACTATTTTTGTAATACATAGAATTGATTTTAACATTCTTTTCAACTTTTCTTAACTTTGATTTCCCATTGTACGTGAAACCGGCAATAATCATGAATCCTTAACTGAAACTTTCTTTGGATTCTTGGAAACAAGTTTGTAAGTCTTTTTCTGCTCTTTTGCAATAGGAAATCGACCTTTTTCTTGCTTGTCTGTGATGATGTGAAATTCGTGAGAGAAAAAAAAGAAATGGATAAAATGTCAGTGTCGCACAGGAATATGGGAACCGCTGTTTTTTTTAAAGGTGGGAAAGCTCAGATGTGGGCATTGGGGCGCCATTTTGATATTTTGAAGTGTAAGGCAAAAAGGGGAGGAAGACGGCCAATTTGGTGACCAGTTCACAGGATCAGGACGAGCCCATGAATTCTCAGAACTTTGATCGTGGAATTCTTTGAGAGAGCAAAGCAATAGCGAGAAAGAAGCCATCTAGCTTATGTAAACGGGAGATCTTAGGACGCAGAGAGTGAAAGATGCCCAGCAAGGGGGTAAAATGCGTCGTTGTGATTGGTATATCATAATTTGTCTTTTTCGTGAGCAAGATGGGTTCTACGTTATGTCTAAACCATTAGATAACAACACGATGCAATAGTTCCTAATTGAATTATTATCACCAGACGAATCATAAACAGAAGTCAGCTTACGGGAATTCTTTCTTTATTCCAGCACTAAGTCAATAGAACATCACACATGGTACTAAAATTGTTACTTTCACATTTTATTTTAACAATCGACGTTTACCACACACATCCACCCACATATCCCCACCAGCAACGGTCTTCTTGTCCTTTTATCTATCGTTCTTATCTTGTGCATTTATACGCCACGTTCACTCTGACCTCAATTGTTGCCAACATCATTCTCGTTTGAGGGAAAGATATAACGTTAAGTTTGGAAGTATAAGCAGAACAAACTCAAATTTACATAGGAAAAGGAACTAAAAATGAAAGTTAATTTAGAATATACGTCACATTGGCTGAGCACTCTCTGGAGCTCACAAAAGTTTGGGAGGACTCGGGAAGTTAGTTTTTTTTGGCGGGCTCTTCTTGCATAGCTTTCACAGGAGTAAAATGTCAGGTCACCGTGTGGGATGATTTAGACGTAGGAATAGCGCTCGATTGCGGTCGAGTTTGCTAGGGGTAGATTTAAACTAACTGAAGTTAGTCAAAAATTTCCATATTTTTTACAAGGGGTTAGGCAGCGGTCCAGACCCATCATACCAGAGGTAAATGTCCATCTCACGTCTAGTTTCAGAAATTGCTGCATAATTGTCTGCATGAGTTGGAAAGTTATTATAGCTACCATGTGTGCTGAATCTCTTTGATTACCGTATGAACTGAAACAAGAACTTATCACCACTGAGTTCCTGAGAAGTAGTAAGGTGCTAACTATCAGAAAAGCACCACATATATATTTGTTCAGCTCAAGTCCTGTTTGTCGATTGTGTATGTTCTATTGCCAGCGTCTAAAACCAGCCTTCATCCGACCCTAAGTAGGTAATAAATCTTGTAATTGATTGTGAAAATATCGTCAGCTCATTTAACACCAGCTTGGATATCCTTCAATACGCCTCTCTCTAATAAAGTAGATCTGGATAAGGCGTATAGACCTTACCCCGAAACTAGACTGGTGGCAGCAAAAAAGTAAGTGCACCTTGATGGTAAAAGTATCTCAGTGAAAAAAAAATTAAATGTCATTCACCATGCAACATTTCCCACTATCCCACACCAAATAAATAAACCAAGAACAACGTTTTTGACACAGTCGATTAGGTATATTCATCAATAATCACAATACATTTTCATCAGTCCCCGGCTAAATGATTTTCATAAAGAAGTGTACACCGTGTTCTGCGCTCAGCCACGTGCCGAGGCAAAAGGCTGTGAACACTGTGCTTTTTTGTTTTTCAGATTCAAATCTTTGTTTGCTACCTCGTTAACAGCCGATCCAAAAAATTTTAACGACTTAGTAATTGCTCTTCTGGATGATGGATTTTCTTTTAAGAACAGAGACCTTGCTTTGGAAATAGCCGTAAAAGTACGTACCATCTTCGGATATTCTTTTCCTGTTAAAGGCAATGCAGGACGATGTTTCCATCAATTATTATTAATAACACTGCTTATTTTACATTTAGAAATGCTGATTCCGTGATTTTCACAGCGTTTTTTAATTACAGAAAATAAATCTTGTTTACGTGCACCATTTTCTTAGCAAGACATATTTAACTGCAGCAAATGCATCTTTCGTGTTCGTCTAACACTTTGTTATCAGTTTCAATTCTTTGAAATTCATTTATTTTCTCGGCAGGAGATATTTAACTGCAACAAATGGTTCTTTCGTGTTCGTCTAACACTTTGTTACCAGTTTTAATTCTTTGAAATTCTTTTATTTTCTTGGCAGGAGATATTTAACTGCAGGAAATGCTTCTTTCGTGTTCGTCTAACACTTTGTTACCAGTTTTAATTCTTTGAAATTATTTTATTTTCTTGGCAGGAGATATTTAACTGCAGCAAATGCTTCTTTCGTGTTCGTCTAACACTTTGTTACCAGTTTTAATTCTTTGAAATTATTTTATTTTCTTGGCAGGAGATATTTAACTGCAGCAAATGCTTCTTTCGTGTTCGTCTAACACTCTGTTACCAGTTTTAATTCTTTGAAATTCTTTTATTTTCTTGGCAGGAGACATTTAACTGCAGCAAATGCTTCTTTCGTTTTCGTCTAACACTTTGTTACCAGTTTTAATTCTTTGAAATTCTTTTATTTTCTTGGCAGGAGATATTTAACTGCAGCAAATGCTTCTTTCGTGTTCGTCTCACACTTTGTTATCAGTTTTAATTTTTTGAAATTCTTTTATTTTCTTGGCAGGAGATATTTAATTGCAGCAAAAGCTTTTGTCCTGTTCGTCTAACACTTTGTTATCAGTTTCAATTCTTTGAAATTCATTTATTTTCTTGGCAGGAGATATTTAACTGCAGCAAATGCTTCTTTCGTGTTCGTCTAACACTTTATTACCAGTTTTAATTCTTTGAAATTCTTTATTTTCTTGGCAGGAGATTGTTAACTGCAGCTAAATTTTCTTTCGTGTTCGTATAACCCTTTGTTACCAGTTTCAATTCTTTGCAATTCTTTTATTTTCTCGGCAGGAGACATTTAACTGCAGCAAATGCTACTTTCGTGTTCGTCTAACACTTTGTTACCAGTTTTAATTCTTTGAAATTCTTTTATTTTCTCGGCAGGAGACATTTAACTGCAGCAAATGCTTCTTTCGTGTTCGTCTAACACTTTGTTACCAGTTTTAATTCTTTGAAATTCTTTTATTTTCTTGGCTGGAGATATTTAACTGCAGCAAATGCTTTTGTCGTGTTCGTCTAACACTTTGTTACCAGTTTTAATTCTTTGAAATTCTTTTATTTTCTTGGCAGGAGATATTTAACTGCAGCAAATGCTTCTTTCGTGTTCGTCTAACACTTTGTTACCAGTTTCAATTCTTTGAAATTCATTTATTTTCTTGGCAGGAGATATTTAACTGCAGCTAAATTTTCTTTCGTGTTCGTATAACCCTTTGTTACCAGTTTCAATTCTTTGCAATTCTTTTATTTTCTCGGCAGGAGACATTTAACTGCAGCAAATGCTACTTTCGTGTTCGTCTAACACTTTGTTACCAGTTTTAATTCTTTGAAATTCTTTTATTTTCTTGGCAGGAGACATTTAACTGCAGCAAATGCTTCTTTCGTGTTCGTCTAACACTTTGTTACCAGTTTTAATTCTTTGAAATTCTTTTATTTTCTTGGCAGGAGATATTTAACTGCAGCAAATGCTTCTTTCGTGTTCGTCTAACACTTTGTTACCAGTTTTAATTCCTTGAAATTCTTTTATTTTCTTGGCAGGAGATATTTAACTGCAGCAAATGCTTCTTTCGTGTTCGTCTAACACTTTGTTACCAGTTTTAATTCTTTGAAATTATTTTATTTTCTTGGCAGGAGATATTTAACTGCAGCAAATGCTTCTTTCGTGTTCGTCTAACACTTTGTTACCAGTTTTAATTCTTTGAAATTATTTTATTTTCTTGGCAGGAGATATTTAACTGCAGCAAATGCTTCTTTCGTGTTCGTCTAACACTTTGTTACCAGTTTTAATTCTTTGAAATTATTTTATTTTCTTGGCAGGAGATATTTAACTGCAGGAAATGCTTCTTTCGTGTTCGTCTAACACTTTGTTACCAGTTTTAATTCTTTGAAATTATTTTATTTTCTTGGCAGGAGATATTTAACTGCAGGAAATGCTTCTTTCGTGTTCGTCTAACACGTTGTTACCAGTTTTAATTTCTTGAAATTATTTTATTTTCTTGGCAGGAGATATTTAACTGCACCAAATGCTTCTTTCGTGTTCGTCTAACACTTTGTTACCAGTTTTAATTCCTTGAAATTATTTTATTTTCTTGGCAGGAGATATTTAACTGCAGCAAATGCTTCTTTCGTGTTCGTCTAACGCTTTGTTACCAGTTTTAATTCTTTGGAATTATTTTATTTTCTTGGCAGGAGATATTTAACTGCAGCAAATGCTTCTTTCGTGTTCGTCTAACACTCTGTCACGAGTTTCAATTCTTTGAATTTCTTTTTATTTTCTGTAATTCTTATCAAAAGCGTTCTAAAAATGTGTGAGCATCCTCTGTAATGTTTTAATAATCTCGGTTGTCTTCAGAAAGAAATTCTGGGGTGTAAACTAGGTAAAACAAGTTAGTAAAATCATGCAATGATTGATTATGATACGCTTTCCAACATACTAGAAATCATAAAATGGCTGTGGAATAAATCTCACTCCTACGTCCTGACCTTTGATCCCATTTCGATGATATTCAACAGAACTGGTTCAGTATACCTCCGAAATAACATGATCAAGTTTTGTCGCAATCGAAGCAATTTTACGTAAGTTATGAAGTATAAGGGCTATGGAATATAGACCCCGCTTCTGTGTCCTAACCTTTGACCCATTTCGCCCATTTCCATAGGATTCGTCCCCAAGCAGGTCCCTACAACATACTAATATTTTATCCAAATCGAAACATTTTTACGTAAGTCATGGCGCATAATGGCGATGGAAGTGATTCCGCTCCTATGTCCTAACCTTTGACCCTCATTTTGCCAATTTTCAATAAGGTTTGTCCCCAGGTGATCCCCTACCACATACAAATATTTAATCGAAATCGAACCTTTTTTACGCTTTCCAACCGTAGGTTAAAGAAGCGTATATGCTCCAGCTTTTTTCGTCCGTCTGCCTGTCGGCACGATAACTCACGTAAAAATAGTTCGATTTCGATGAAATTTTAGTATGTGGTAGGGGACCACCTGGGGACGAACCCTATTGAAAATGGGTGAAGTGGGGTCAAAGATCACGACATAAGAGCGGAATTAATTCAATTGTTCTTATGCGTCATAACTTGCGTAAATATGGTTCGATTTCAATGATATTTTAGTATGTGGTAGGGGACCACCTGGGGAAGAACCTTATTGAAAATGGGTGAACTGGGGTCAAAGGTCACGACATAAGAGCGGAATTCATTCAATTGTCCATATGCGTCATAAGTTGGGTAAATATGGTTCGATTTCTATGAAATTTTAGTATGTGGTAGGGGACCACCTGGGGAAGAACCCTATTGAAAATGGGTGAAGTGGAGTGAAAGGTCAGGACATATGAGCGGGATGCATTCCATTGCCCTTATGCGTCATAAGGTGCGTAAAAATGGTTCGATTTGGATGAAATTTTAGTATGAGGTAGGGGACCACCTGGAGAGGAACCCTATTGAAAATGGGACAAATAGAGTAAAAGGTCAGGACATAGGATCGGGATCCATTCCATCGCCCTTATCCCACACTATTAAGGTGGACGTCAAGTAATTTTGCTTCCTATATTTTTTTCCAATGGAAAACCTTTTGTACACATTTCCTTCACAATTAATGTGTTCCCAAGGATGAAAATTTGAAAATCGATTAAAATAACTTCATACTATAACTTAGAATACTTAACTTTTTCAAAAACATAAGCATAATTATATTAAAAAACAATAACGTCTCCTTTGGTGGTGTTGAAACCAGAAAAAAGATGGCGCGACCTTTGCTATAATGACGTCAGTGGACAAATAAATGTTGGATTGCATAATTACGGTTATGGTTTAGAAAATATTAAGTATTCCAAGTTATGAAATGAAGCTATTTTAATCGATGTTCAAATTTTCATCCTTGGGAACGCATTAATTGTGTAGAAAATGTGTACAGAAGTCTTTCCATTGGAAGTATAGGAAGCAAAATTGACGTCCATCTTAAAGTAGCAATTCTTGTATGTATGTATGTACATTTTATTTTGAAAACGGCTCTAAGAATTTTGATGAAAGTCGTTAACCTACAGTTTTCTGGTACTAGAAATCGATTTAGCTTGATCTCGACTTTAGGAGAATTCGTTGAGTGGGTTAAATAACCATCCCGAATTATAACGTTTTTAATGTCATGGCGTCGTTCCATTAATGTTACTAATGCTTAGAAATCTTATGACGTCACAATTTCGTGTTTGAGAATGTAGGCGCACGGTAACGCCATCTGTCTCATTACGTCGCGCGTTGTGTGTGGATCCTATTAAAGTTTTCTGACGTCACACTTTTGGGAGCAGATGGTCCCGATTCCCATCTGCCTCATTACGTCACGCGTTGTGTGCGTATGTCCGTCCGCACGATAACTCGCGTAACAATCATTCGATTTCGATGAAATTTTAGTATCTGGTAGGGGATCACTTGGGAAGGAACCCTGTTTAAAGTGAACGAAATGGGGTCAAAGGTCAGTACATAGGAGCAGAATCCATTCCACTGCTGTTATGCGTCATAACTAACGTTAAAAATGTTCGATTTCGATGAAACTTTAGTATGTGGTAGGGGACCAGCTGGCGACAAACCCTTTTGAAAATGGGCTAAATGGGGTCAAAGGTCAGGACATAGGAGCAGAATCACTTCCATCGCCATTATGCGTCATAACTTACGTAAAAATGCTTCGATTTGGATGAAATGTTAGTATGTTGTAGGGGCCTGCTCCTGCCTGGGGACGAATTCTATTGAGAATGGGCGAAATGGGGTCAAAGGTTAGGACACAGGAGCGGGATCTATTCCCTTATACATCATTACTTACGTAAAAATGCTTCGATTGCGACAAATCTTTATCATGTTATTTCGGAGGTATACCGAACCGGTTCTGTTGAATATAATCGAAATGGGATCAAAGGTCAGGGCACAGGACCGAGATTTATTCCAAGAGTGATAACTTGAGCAATGATTTTTGGTATGTTGGAAAGCGTATCATAATCAATGCATTGCATGATTTTACTAACTTGTTTACGTTAGTTATGACGCATAAGAGCAGTGCAATGGATCCCGCTCTTATGTCCTGACATTTGACCCCATTTCGTTCACTTTCAATAGGTTTCCTTCCCAGGTGATTCCCTTCCACATACTAAAATTTCATCGAAATCGAACGATTTTTACGCGAGTTATCGTGCAGACGAACATACACACACAACGCGTGACGTAATGAGGCAGATGGGAATCACGGCCATCTGCTAGCAAAAGTGTGACGTCATAAAACTTTAATAGGATCCGTACATTTGTTTGACTGCTGACGTCATGAAAATACAGGTCGCGCCATCTTTTTCTTCCCAATTAATGCGTTCCCAAGGATGAAAATTTGAACATCGATTAAAATAGCTTCATTTTATAACTTGGAATACCTAATATTTTCTAAAACATAACCATAATTATGCAATCCAACATTTGTTTGTCTACTGACGTCATCAAAGTACAGGTCTCTCCATTCTTTTTCTGGTTTCAACACCACCAAAGGAAAAGTTATTGATTTTTAATATAATTATGGTTATGTTTTGGAAAATATTAAGTATTCCAAGTTATAAAATGAAGTTATTTTAATCGATGTTCAAATTTTCATCCTTGGGAACACATTAATTGTGAAGGAAATGTGTACAAAAGTTTTTCCATTGGAAGTATAGGAAGCAAAATTACTTGACGTCCACCTTAATAATATGGGATAAGGGCGATGGAATGGATCGCAATCCTATGTCCTGACCTTTGACCCCATTTCGTCCATTTTCAATTGGCTTCGTCCCCAGGAGTGTCCCCTACCACATACTGAAATTTCATCGAAATCGAACCATTTTTACGCACGTTATGGCGCATAAAGGCAATGGAATGCATCCCGCTCTTATGTCCTGACCTTTGAGACCAATTCACCCATTTTGAATAGGGTTCGTCTCCAGGTGAGCCGCTACCACACTGCAAAATTTCATTGAAATCGAACCATATTTACGCAAGTTATGACGTATAAGTGCAATGGAATGGATCCCGCTCCTACGTCGTGACCTTTGACCCCATTTATCCCATTTTCAATAGGGTTCGTCCCCAGATGGTCCCCTACCACATACTAAAATTTTATCGAAATCGAACCATTTTTACGCCAGTTATCGTGCGGGCGGACGTACGGACGGACGGACGGACAAAGCTGGAGCATATACGCTTCTTCAACCTACGGTTGGAAAGCGTAAAAAAGGAAAGAATAGTTCATTACAGGGCGACCATGTGGTTGACGTGAAGTGAGTAAAGCTGCATTGTGACTGAATTTGGAGTGTTTGTACATGATTTGAAGTTTTAAGGGATCTAAAGAATTTTAATGCGTACTTATAAAGCATTGAATAATATTTCGTGAGTTGCATAAAAGTTCGGAGGTTTAATTAATTTTAAGAATTTAATGTGTAATTAAAAAGTATTAAATAGTAATTTCGTGAGTTGCATAGAAAGTTCGTAGGGATAGTGTATTGAGTGTAATAAAAAGTGGTTTGGAATTGTGTGTTGAGTGTAGTAAAAAGTTCGTAGAAATTGTGTAATGAGTGTAGTAAAAAGTCCGTAGGAACTGTGTAATGGGTGTAACAAAAAGTTCGTAAGATTGTGTAATGAGCGTAGTAAAATGTTCTTAGGAATTGTGCAATGAGTGTAATAAAAGTCCGTAGGAATTGCGTGGTGAGTGTAAAAATGTTTCTTAGGAATTGTGTAATGAGCGTAATAAAAAGTTCGTAGGAATTATGTAATGAGTGTAGTAAATATTTCGAAGGACTTGTGTAATGAGTGCAATATATATTCGTAGGAATTGTGTAATGAGTGCAATAAAGATTCGTAGGAATTGTGTAATGAGTGTAGTAAAAAGTCCGTAGGAACTGTGTAAGGGGTGTAACAAAAAGTTCGTAGGATTGTGTAATGAGCGTAGTAAAATGTTCGTAGGAATTGTGCAATGACTGTAATAAAAGTTCGTAGGAATTGCGTAATGAGTGCAAAATGCTTCTTAGGAATTGTGTAAAGAGTGTAATAAAAAGTTCGTAGGGAATTATGTAAAAAGAGTGTAGTAAAAATTTCTAAGGAATAGTGTAACGAGTGCAATAAAGATTCGTAGGAATTGTGTAATGAGTGCAATAAAGATTCGTAGGAATTGTGTAATGGGTGTAATGAAAGTTTGTAGGAATTGTGTAATGAGTGTAGTAAAAAGTTCGTAGGGATTGTGTAATTGTGTAATGAGTGCGAACGTCTCTTTCTCAAAGATGAAAACGTGCATCAAAATAGTGGCAATCTATCCTGCAATATATAAGGGTCGCCGAAATGAAAGTGAGACTCGTGTAATAGCGTCGTTGTATAATTACACAGAGCCGTTCATTTGCGCCCGTAGATGTCGTCTCATGTCAGGAAGCACGCTGTTATCGGCCGCACGTATCAGTGTGGTGTTTGCGCGTGCGGAGGCAAGTTGACCACGTAGGGTCATGACATGGATTCGTCCAAACAGGCCCATCGGGCAGTTACGCAATTTTTGACGGCAGATGGTGTTAGTGAAGCCGAAATTTACCGTCCTACGAAGGATGTGTATGGGAATGAGTGTCAGTTACGGTGAACAGTGTTCTGTTGGTGTAGTGAATTTCTTAAAGGGCGTGTGAGCACAGAGAACCTGCCGTGTTCTCGGCAAGCACAGGTGGCCATCACCATGGAATCGATTGCTGCCGTGAACAACTTTGTGAAGGAGAATCGCCGAATCACCACCCGCGAGCCTGCGGCAACGTTTCTCCGGGAGTAAGGGAACTGTTAACACCATTCTCCGTCGCCGATTGGGATACAGCAAAGTTTGCGCACAATTGGTCCCCAAACATCTCCAGGTGGAGATGAGGAGATATCATCTTAGACGGTGAGATCATCTGAGATGCTTCCGCTGGGAAGTCCTCAACCATCCTCCCTACAACCCTGATCTGTCGCACTGCGACTACCATATCTTCGGGCTACTGAAAAAGCTCTCAACGGCAGCCGGTTCCCTAACGACGCTGAGGTCCGGAACGCCGTTAAAGACTGGTTCCACTGCCAACCACAGACGTTCTTCGCACAAGATATCCACGATCTCGTGCCGCGCTGGGACACTTGCTTGTACCGACAAGGCGATCATGTGTAACGGGTATGTAGCCCATGTACCACTCTTACTTCCTGTATGTTCACATATTCCAACCTATAAACTTTTACGGCAAAAAAAAAAAAAAAAACGATAGTCTCAGTTTCATTTGGGCGATCCTTATAGTAGGGTAAGCTGTGATAACTAAGTATATGATTGCTTAATTAAAATGGTATTAAAGTTGTCCGAAAAGAGTTTCTCGGAACATGCAGTAGATCTTCTGTGAAGAGTGGAGTTGTACTTACCTATTTGGGGAAACTGTTATAAATAGATGTTTTTCCGGACTAAGTTCCTTGAAATGTTTCGCAGTTGCGTTGCTTTCAAAACTGTAATATTCTTCTTTAGGTACCTAACAAAGAAACTGAATTGTGACTTATAAATTAGAGTAGTAAATTTATAGAATTGTGAACACTAACACATAGCGAGCATTTTAATTAGTACACAAACATAGGTTCTCTTATCTCTTTTGAAAGGGATACTTACAGACAGCGTAATTGTTAAAATAACTAAGTACCCATACTCACACGCAGGAGATAATGTACGAGGGTTGTACCGGAAGTAATGCAAAAGTGGGCATAACTTTTTTATTAGCCGTCAGAGGTCGTTTAAATTGCACTTGGTAGGAAAACTCTTCCTCTGTAGTAGCCTTTCTTCTTCATTGCAGGTGAATAATGGATTCCAAGCAGAAGCAACGTGTCGTCGTTGAGCTCTTGACGAAGGAAGGGTGCAGGCTGTCCGACATCCACAGAAGGCAACAGAATGCTAACGGAGATGACACCATTGACAATGTGCACAGATGGATGAAGAAGCTTAAAGAAGGGGGAAACCAGCATTGAAGGCAAACCACGCAGTGGGAAAACATCATCTGCGACCACTGACACGAATCGTCAGCGAGTGGATGAACTGATTCGCGAGGGGAAAACGAGTCACAATCCGTGAGCTTGTTGCACAACTGGACTGTGGTCACAATGCCATGAAGAAGATGGCGGAAGACTTAGAGTATCGCAAAGTGTGTGCAAAGTGGGTACTTCGGCAGTTGACACCAGATTTGAAGGAGATAAGGGTGGAAGTCTGCTCTGATCTGCTGGAAGCGTTTGAAGCCAATGAGGACACGGTTTTTTCGATCTAGTGACGGGGGATGAAACGTGGGCGTCTGGAAAAGAAGAATCAATCCATGGAATGGCGTCACACCTCTTCACCAAGGCCTAAGAAGTTAAATAACCAGCGATCAGAACAGAAAATTATGGTGACTGTTTTTTGGGGATGACAGGAATGTCATTCTCCTTCATTTTCTGAAACGTGGCCGTACCTTGACCAACTAGTGGTACACTGAGACACTCAACAAACTTAGAGAAACCATAAGGAGGAAGACACCGAACGAGAACCTAATAAGGGATTCAAATTTGCCAAGATAATGCGAGACCACATACATCTTTGGCAACAAATCAGGTGATCGGCAAATTAGGCTGCTCGGTGATCCGCCCATTCATCGTACAGCCCAGATCTGGCGCCCTCCGACTTGCACTTGATCAGTCCAATGAAGGACACTCTCCGGGGACAACGATTTGATGACACATATGAGGTGAAACTGGCTGTGAAGAAGTGGGTACAACAATCCACACCTGAATTTTTTCGAAGAAGATTCGAGAGTTGGGTTCACAGATGGCGCAAATGCATCGCTTGTGTTGGAGACTATGTTGAGTAGTACCTTTGTATAGAGGAAGAGTTACTCTACCAACATTTGCAATTTGAACGACCTCTGTCAGTTAATAAAAAAGTTATGCCCACTTTTGATTTACTTTTGGTACAACACTCGTGTTAAGACCATCTGGTTAACAACGTGCTGCACGATCTTTGGCTTTCAGAACAGCAACAATTGGTAACTCCCCGGAAATTATTTGTCTACTTATATCGAACAGCATCTTCCGGTTCACCCAGATTGGTTTCCACTGGATCCGGACGTTGTAATGGAGTGACTTAGATGACGTACTATTAAAATGACGCAAGAGTCAAATCGATAATCCCGTAAATCCTCCATGGGATTGAAATGTCCAATGAAGTACTTAAGGTCCATGCCACCTTTTTGAAACCACTTAGGGACAGTACAGGTATTGTGGCACAGCGCATTATCTGGCGGGAAGTGTCCATCATCAAAAGGAGAGTGAAAGTGATTAGACGAACTTGATAACCAACGATATGTAAATACCCTTAAGCATTAAGGCGTGGCCGAGTCAAATTAAATTGATTAAAGTCACACGCAAAAGTATGACCCACATTAATTTTTTAAGTCGTGGCTAACACCTTTTGTCGAAATCTGAAGAGCTGCGACCAAGCAAAATTGTCTCTCAACAATCACTCTCGCTTCACAGGGGTAGAGATTCGTTCGCCGGACCACATGACCTTTTTCAATCACTTGTGGACCACCTCCGATGATACGGGAACCACAGGAGCTATTTTGTCTTGTTCTCTGAAGGCAACAATAAAGCACGGCCATATCTTCTGCTGCTATAACAGAGATAAAATATCATGGTATGAGGTTTGACATTGTACCAGATTCAAAGCCTCTCTTACTTGAATCAACGTTCAGGGTCTGTCTTCCAATACAAATCGGGTATTCTCACATTTTGTCCGTCAACTAGTGGTTTCTAACCCCTACGCATGCGCTCACTACCGGATTTTTTGTTTCGTCAACCATTCTGTGTATCCCCTTTGCTTTTCATCACTCAACAACTTCTTCAGTTTTGCTGATTCACACTTTCCATCCGAGCTGTTATTTGCATTCCGCCCCCTCAAAACCAGATCACGTGACTTTCTAGATCTTCAGATATGTATTCCGAACTACTAACGGAAGCGTTCCCGTACAGTTAATTACGTATACTGGGACACTTGCATAACGGCAAGATGTGACTTGTCAGCTTTTTGCATTAAACGATCTACTGGTAATAACAAATTGGTTATTTTTTGTGTGTTATGGAAATGTACGAAACTCAGTTTGTGTACAAGGATCAGTACGAATGCAATGCGCTTTTATTTGTTCCTTATCAGGCGCTGCAGAAAGTTTCACACGTCAGAAAGTGGATAGTAGTGGTCTTTGATTCCATCACAGTGAGTGACACTCCGATCGATCAGATCATAGTCTCACACAGAGAGTACAAAATGGCAGATGTGGTGGACGCACGTATGAAACAGCGAGTGGTGATTGAATCACTTTCAGAGGAGGAAGTGACTCCGATTAAAATTAATTCTTGTCTGAAGAATATGCATGTACCGCAGGGTGAGTCATTGACGTTTTCTGACAGTTGATAAAAACGTGTATAAAAGCATAGACGTAAAAGTTTAATCTTCGAAATCGAGTCCATCGTGTTCGATGGTCCTACATCATTGTGATGCCATGTCTTGAATCTCCCTGAAAAGAAATTCCTTTGGTTTCGAGACTAAAAAGTCTTGGACCCCAAGTACAACATCGTGGACGTTTTTGAAGTGTTCCCCATGTAGAAAATGTATCATGGACCAGAATAAGTAGTAGTCCTAAAGCTCAAGTTCATAGCTATAAAGAAAATGGGCATAAGCTCAAAATTCCCCAGTTCCTGTATTTGTTTCCTTAATTGACCGGGCACGATGAACAGGAGCATTATCCAGTTGGACGATAGCTCGTTTACGGTTCACCAGAGCCAGACACTTTCGGCTTAAAGCGGCATACATCTGCTCCAACTGGCCACAATACAACTGCACATTAATGCCTCGGCCATCTGGAACGAATTTCCAATTAATGCAACCCTCAAAGTTCCACCATACGCATAGCATAGCTTTGTTCTCAAATCGTCCCCTTCTTGGGATTTAACCACTGTTTTCTCATCAGGATTCCGTGAAAATATCCACTTTTCACTACATGTCACAATTCGACTAAATAACGGTCGTCCTGGGGATTTTCTAGCAATTGGTGACACACATACACCGAGGAGCTATTACATTATGACCACCTACCTGATAAGCAGTAGGACCCCATTTAGCACGCAAAACAGAGGCCACTCGGCGAAACATCGATTCGATGAGGTGACGATAAGTATCCTGGGGGATCTAGTACCGTAATGACAACAGCAGGTCCTCCAGTTCCCGTACACTTCGGGTGGGTGGCGATTTAGCGCGAACACACTTTTCCAAGTCGAACCACAAAGGGTCGATTGGGTTCATGTCAGGTGAATTTGGAGGCCAGGGCATTAACAGAAAGTCACCAGCATGATCCTCAAACCACTCCTTGACTATTCTGGCAAAGTGGCTATCCTGTTGGTAATGGCCATCACCAGCAGGGAATACATTTGCCATGAATGGGTGGAATTGGTCCGCAACGATGTTCAGATACCTGACAGCTGTCAGGAATTGTGCTATTGGGATAATAGGGTCCAAAGTGCTCCAAGAAAACATCGCCCACAGCATAAAACCTCCACCCAACGTGCATCCAGGTGCCATAGCCTCCGTTGGTAATCGGCATATCCGCGCTTGCCCGTCTACGTGATGCACAGGAAATCTTGATTCGTCAGGCCACTTTCCCCCAATCATCCACGGTCCAATCTCGATGATCTTGGGCCCAATTCGCGCATTGTTGGAGATGACGTGCAGTGAGCATGGGGACCTGGCTGGGTCTTCGGCTACCCATGCCCATGCGCAGAAGGCTGCGATGAACTGTGTGCTGTGAGACATTGCCCTCATCACCGCTGTTGTAGCTGCGGATGATTTTTCGCACTGTGGCTTTGCGGTCGCTGTGAACAATGCGCTACAGTCTCCGCTCCCCTCTGGCATCAAGGAGCTCTGGACGACACACCGTTGGACTGCGGTTCGTCATTTGCATCGATTATACACTTCTCTTTTAAGACACAAAGTTCAATCGCTCCTGAAAGGTGTACTGTTTCTTCCAAATGCACGGTATGGAATGAAGCTTGAAAGAGAAGACTCACATACGCCAATATGGAATGAAGCTTCAATATTGGGTAGTCAAAAAACCAAGTTGCGCAACTTTTAAAATTCAGCTCTGGAGGATATTGAAAAATAGGGACTACTCATGGCTGGAGGCGAAGTTAAAGAAGCGAGATGCGAGCAGCTGTTTACAGGACATAGTCGTTTAGCTGGTAATGAAGGACATACACCGAAAAACAAAAATGTTATGACACAGCGCGTCTTTATGCAAATCGGAGCAACTTCACAGCGCGTGTTAAGGTCATATTAAGGTCATGAAACTGTATAAATAACAATTGTACTGAGTTCTGTTAATATAGTGTTATTCTTGTTTTTCAGATGGGAAAGGCAGCGGACTTGGGCAAAGGCCAAATTACAGTGGCACGCACCATGATTGAGTCAAAGCATGTCCCGCAATGGCAAAGCTTGTGGGTTGCTCGCAATCAGCCGTGATTAATATATTCAAAAAATTATACGAGAAGGGGCAAGCCCCGAACCGTCGGCAAGATGAGGGCCAAACAGAAGTCATCGCTCTTTCCACTTTAATAAGTGAGTCACAAGAAAATTCTCATTGGCCGCCGCCGGGAATCAAACCCAGAGTCTTCCAGTTACGCGCCGGACATGCTACCACTGCATCACAGCGGCCCTGAATTCTCCAGATTCACATACGACTAACTGCCAAACCACATGGCAGGTTGCTTCTTGGAGCCCCGCACACTGCTGGGGATTCACCAAAGATGGAAAGCAGCAACTGTAGCTGCTTTCCATCGTTGGTAAATCCCCAGCACTGTGCGGGATTCCATGAAGCAACCTGCCATGTGGTTTGGCAGATTCCCGGTGACGGCCCATGAGAATTTTTCTGAGACTCACTTATCAACGTGGAAAGAGCGATGACTTCTGTTTGGTGTTCCTGATCCACGTCGAGTATATGAATTAAGATGAGGGCCGACTACAGCTCAGCAATGCTAGAGGTGCTTGACGGCTGTCCCGTATGGAATGAGCCAACAGAACGGACAGTGCGGCGCAAATCGGCGATAATTTGAATGCTGGTAGCAGGTGTAATGTATCACAACACGCAGTACATCAAACCCTACTGAAAACCGGGCTGCGTAGCCGCAGATTGCTCCGAGTGTCAATGCTAATCTCGGTCCATCGGTGAAAGCTTCTACAATGGGCACGCGAGCACCAGAACTGGAACTTGAGTGGTTAGAAAAAAGTCCTCTCGTCCGATGAATCTCGTTTCTTTTTGCACCATGTGGACGTGTGCGTTGTTTGCCTGGAGAAGTGTTGGTACCAGGATGCACCGTGGTACGAAACTTAGCCCGTGGAGGAAGTGTAATGTTTAGGGCAATGTTCAGCAGAGAAACCCTCGGTCCGGTCATTCATGTGCGGGAGCCTATGACACCTTCCTGAACATCCCTCTAGACGAGGTACATAGCAACGGTATCTTGTATCTTTATATAAAACACAAAACGTGTGTTTGTCTGAAGCAGCAAAAACTCTCGAACGCCGAACTGTGGCATCGTGAAATTTGCATAGCTTATTAATACTGGAATTTCTAGGTCAACGAAACTATTTTAAGATCTCTAAGTTGTTCCGTTTGCGAGTTATGAATTAATTAATAAACTAATCAATAAAGTCAGCGTCGTTTGCTACGTCATCGTTATCTGTTCCAAATCTGAAAGCACGTGACTTCATTCATCGCCGCGGCACATTCACAGGTGTTTCCATTCTTTGAGTACTGTGCATAAAAAATGCAAAAACGGGCTGAAATTCTTATCAACACCATGAATTGGAATTCTTAATTCATCGGTAAACAGAAATATATACGCAGAAACGGTTAATAAAATTTTGAGGGCTAATTTAAAAAAGTTATTTACCGATTTGGGAGAAATTTGGAGGTCATGTTCCTATTAACGATTTATGGTGTTCATTAAAATGTCAGCCAGTTTCATAAAATATTCGCAAAGATACGTTTTTAACTTTTTTATCCAAGAGATTCGCCCCTCAAATACGCCTGAAACTGAAAGCACGTGATGCATCTGATCGTTGATAACAAATTGTTAACGAATTTTGTTCAGTCAGTGTTCCAATGCTGTGTCTCCTGGACGCGTGTTAAATAATTCCTAACGCTTTTGGTCCGTTTGATTCTTCAACTGTATGTTGCGATATCAAGAGCAAAGGATCCAACAAAATTATGTATTGTCGCCCATGAAGGAGAAACCAAAAATGTCGAGTACGGCCAAGTGCTGAAATAAACACACTATTAATAAATAATTTGTAATGACCGAATTTGTGAAATCAGCTTTTTTCTTTCTAGCAAGCATGAATTTATTTTCCCGATTTCTTCAGTGACATTTAAGGGAATATGAATTTAATAAGCCTAAATCCCGGGCAAAGCCGCGTAATAAAACTAGTTCCCCTATAACAGTGCCTTCTTGCACAGGATAATGCGCCATGCCACGTTGCCCGGATTGTTCGAGATTTGTTTTCAAAACATGAGGAAGACTTCCAGGTATTGCCCTGCCCTCTAAATTTCATAGATGATCAATTCAATCGACCATCTGGGGTTTGTATTGAAACAGAAAATCCGATCTGCGGCGTTTCAACTACGTCACTCAGAAGGAACTGCTGGTAACGTGTTGGTTCCAGATACCACGAGACACATTTAGAAATCTTGTAACGTCCAAGACTCCTCGGGTAAAAGCTGTTTTAGCAGGTACGTGGAGGACCAACACCATATTAGACAGGTGGTCATAATTCTTTTGGCTCTTTGGTGTGTATGTACGGTTTGTACTGTGCTCTATCACATGATGATTAGAAGTATTTAAAGTTGCAGCATAAACAAATACAGGAAATAGAAAACAAGAAATACAAACCTTAAACTTTTCCCAGTCAGTTTTGTCGCTGCAGTACTCTGGATAGTTGCCGCAGAATTCGCTTTTGTTTCTCGGAATTTCACAATTTTCTGGGAATGCATCACAATATTTGGTTCGCTCAATCCTGGAAAAGCCAGTACAAGTGCGCTGATTCTCATAAAAACACTAGCGACCACCCGTCAGACATGATAATATAATAATAAACATCTAATAAACGAAAATGGAGCTTTTGAAAAGTAAAACTAAAGAAGACATTTTGATTTTGAAAGTATTTTTACGCTGATGTGCTACACATTTTTTTTCCCCCAAATTCTTGATGCATGAAATATTAGAAACCAAATAGTCAACAAATCATAGTTAACATTCCTCTGGAAAATTAAATATATTTCTCGCAAGAAGCCCTTGTTGAGTTCCTTCTACTTAACAGGTTTTCATAGTGTTCGTCATGGGCTCCTATAAGGGGGAGCAGGAGGGAGTATTTGCCCTCGCCTGGAAATCAGTTCACTCCCTTTATGCTTACGTATGGTGCAGAGATGTGGACCTTAACTAAAAGAGACATACAAAGGCTGCAGACAACTCAAAGCAGCATGGAGAGGTGCATACTTGGTGTAACCAGGAGAGATAAGAAGAGGAACTCGTGGATCCGAAAAATGACAAGAGTGGAAGACATCATGATCAGAGTTAAATCCCTGAAATGGCAATGGGCTGGACATACTGCCAGAAGAACAGACCATCGATGGACAGCCGAAATTTTAGATTGGATTCCAAGGGACAGGAAAAGACCCAGAAGAAGACCACATGGGAGATGGGTGGATGAAATTCGAAAGTATGCAGGGCTGACATGGAGGAGACTGGCACAAGACAGACCGTTGTGGAGGAAACTTGGGGAGACCTTCGTCCAGCAGTGGATTGATAATGGTTGACGATGATGATGTCCTTGGAAGATACCGCTGGCGCACCCACGGGAGGCCGATGCCCGCTCCCCCAATGACAGAGCGGAAAATTATTACGTCGAAGTTTGAAACAAAAAATCACGATACGCGATCTACATATACTTCTTAATCACGTACCGTACAGTTATAACATATAAAAATTATAAGGGAGTAGTTCTGTTAAATAAATTCATAAAAACCTAAATAGGAAAAGGATTTCACCTACTGCTTCTTCTAATCATTTAACTTCCTTGCACTGTAACATTACTACAGTAAGCAGGGGCGCCGACTTCTCCAAATTATTGGGGGGCAGGCGTGAAGAGATCAGACGTGGGAGGGGCATGTCTCCTCCATTGTCAGAAGGAAAATAAAAAGGGGAGGGGCAAAAAGATAAACTACGAGATTCGAATTATATTTTAAAACGCAATTGTAATTGCTCATCAGCAAATGAACAAGGACACAGAAATATTCTTTTGCTGAATGTTAATATTTTTAAAAATAAAATTTTGCCTGTGATTTTATAAAAATATCCAGTATTTCCAAAGTTTAGTAAAAAATGAGAAATCAGTTGGTTTACTCAAGCAGAGAACAAGAAGCGCAAAACATAAATAGATAAATAAAAGCGCTAGAGATTATACGTTTCTGTATTACATTTATTTTATTTTCGATAATTGTTTTAAGCATTTACTACATATTGCAAAAACATGTCAAGCTCTATTAATACAGTGCTGGCAATCCAGATTCTTATGAAATGAGCAATGCTGAGATAGGGGGAAAAGTTTTTATTCATTTTTTTATCTATTATTTTTTGGAAATACAAAGAAGCGCAATTGAATTAGAGATACCTGTCTAGTAACGTGTAGCACCACCTTTCGCCCTGATGACGGCGGCGATTCGTCTCGTCGGCATGGACTCCACAAGACACTGGAAGCGTTGGGAAGCCATACGGATCCACGACCCATGAACAAGCTCCCACAGTTCACGAAGATTTGATGGACGGGGGTCAGAGCCTCGAACATCTCTCTCGATGGTATTCCAGATGTGCTCGGTGGGCTTGAGGTCAGGTGATCTAGCTGGCCAAGGAAGCGAGGTCACGTCGGTGGAGTGTTCATCCAACCATTCGGATACAATTCGGGAGCGATGGCACGGTGCATTGTCTTGTTTCAGGATGAGGACCCCAGTGGGATGTTGAAGACGCACAAACGGGAGCAAATGGTCGTCCAGGATATCCCAGTAACGTTGACTTGTGATGGACGATGTCACACGTACCAGGGGTCCCATTTCAGCCCAACTAAACAGTCCCCAGACGAGAACGCCACCCCCACCAGCTTGAAGAGTACCCTGCTGGCAAGGAGGATCCATCGCTTCATGTGGTTTGTGCCGTACTCGTATCCTGCCATCCGCATGTACCAACGTGAATCTCGACTAATCAGTCCAGGCAACATTTTCCCACATGTCTAGGGTCTAGTAGCGATGTTCCTGCGCCCATGCTAATCTTTGCACCCTGTGATGTGCGGTCAGCAGAGGTACCCTCGTGGGACGATGGCTTGTGTACCCCATAACGAGGAGATGGTTCTGGAATGGTGTGGCTGTTTACACGTTTTTGTGCACCAGCGTTAAATTGCCGAGTTATTTCTTCCACTGTGGCCCGTCTATCCGCTGTTGCAATGCGAGCTAGCCGACGATGACCCCGCTCATCCCCACGCTGTTGTCCACGGCAGTTGGCCCTTGCAGGGATGGTTTTACCGGATTCGATGTACTCACGGTACATCAGTGACACAGTGGCTCGTGAAAATTCCAGTGCCTGCACGACTTCCGAGATGGAGTGACCCATTCGTCGGGCCCCGACAATTAGCCTACAATCAAATGCGCTTAGATCCTTCGTCTTACCCATACTGCGTCCGACTCTTACTGATTCTCGTCGCATCACTCCTTATATTGTCGGATCGCTGCATACGTCATGTCGTTTCCGTTTACAGGGCCGCCCACAGCGCCACATTTGCATAACGCCAGCTGTCTCTAATTCAATTACTCTTCAGTGTAGATTGCTTTGGTTTCATAAGATGGAGTTTGGTCCACCTTATGAAGCTAAAGCGATTATTTAAGGAAATAGGACTAGAAATATTGGGTGGGTACTCCCCCCTCCAGTGAAATTATTGGAGGGTCAAGATTCGCCTTGCCCCCTATAGTCGGCGCCTATGACAGTAAGTGGGTGAGAATAAATGTACAAAAGTCAACATCTTTCTTAATTGCTATGGATCTGACTATTTTCCCCGGTAAATTATTTAAGGGATGGTGTCCGCATCTTGGGATAATTCTGTACACCACTGCCCACGTCCCTTCCCCGCTTGGGAAATTTCTGAGTGCGCTACTGGAAGGTAATACAGAGATTTTCTCGATAATACTGATACTAACAACATTCATAAAGCTGTCTACGTACGATACACTAAAACACGTTTTCAAATTGCAAATTAAAACCACATTATTTACAAGTTAAAAACAAGTTAAAAGACGTAAGATATTTCAAGGCCTCATCGCCCCATCCTCAGGCTAAGTGCCACGAGTCACAAAGAAGCAACCAGTATATATTGAATACAAACCCCACAAAGCACCCTGCCACAAGCACAAGTGATGCCATTTAGAGTAAATTAAAGTTCAATAGGTAAAATATTATGCTAATTCTTCTTCGTCAAATTGTTAGGTATTATGAGTAATAAACCGTTTCCACTGGTGAGGGACAAAAGCTAAAAGCTCAGAATTGCAACATGTTGCTCCGTACTTAATAATAACAAGAAAGTTGACACCGAATTTTCGGGTGTAATAAGCACGTCTGTTGAATCCGTTCTGACGCAAATTAAATTTATCAAAGCTATTCAAAGTCAATGGAACCGGTATGGAAAACAATAGATCTGACGAAAGAAAGAAGATTTACAATCGGGTTTTTAATCCCTCAGATATTGCTGTAAACGGAATCGTGAGCTTACGAACTCTTAGAAACAGAGATATCGACAAAAATAAGATGTGACTTTACATCCCCTGGTTGGAAAACCATGCATTATTTTAGGAAGAAAGTATTCTCAAAAGGTTTATCCGTATAAGCGGTATCGGTCGAAGAAAGAAAAATTAGTCGAGTTTTTAGGAGCCCAGATTTTGCAACAAATACTTCAAAAGCAGAAATTAACACATTCTAATGTTTGGTAAAGAATGGCTAAACCATTCTTTACCAAACATTAGAAATTATGTGAAAAATATTTTCCATCAGGTCTTGTATGCGATACAGGAAGAATTTTTCAAATCAGAGCTTTAGGAGCAGAAATAACGCAGAAAACGCAATTTACCTTTGTGCCCCCTAGCGGAAAGTGTATGATTTACTTGAAAATTTTGAATTTATAGGAAAAACATTTCGCATCGGAAACACTATCCAACAAAGAAGGAATTTTTCAAATCGTACTCTTAGAAGTAGAGATATTGACAAAAATAAGATGTAGATCTACGCCCCCTGGCGGAGAAACTGTGAAATATTTTAAGAAGAAAATATTCCGAAAAGGTTTATTGATGTGAGTGGCATCAGTCCATGAAAGAATTTTTTAATCGATATTTTAGAAGCTACGATTTTATGGCAAATACATCAGAAGCAAAAATTAACACTTACGCCCCCTGGTGGCCAAAGTATTCTTTACCAAAAATTTGAAATTATATGCAAAAGATTTTCCATCAGGAGATGTATCTGCTGAAGAAAATATTTTTCAAATCGGAGTTTTAGAAGAAGAGTCATTGGGGAAAATGTAATTTACTTTTACGCCCCCTAGCGGAAAATCTATGCGTAATTTGGAAAAGTAACTATATCTAAAATACTCTTCGACATAAATGGAATCGAAAGATGTAAATATTTTTTCAATCGGATGTTTAGAAGCAAATATGTGGAATAAAACGTATTTTTAAATTCGACATCATCTGAGAAACCGGAAAGCAAATGTCATGGTTCTCACATTTCAAGTTTCCCAATGCAAAAAGAATTTTAAAATTTTATTTGTAGTTGCAGAGATATGGTGTCCACAGGCGAACGGACGGAAGGACAAATTGACAACATAAGCACGGTCTTTTTTTACAAAAGACGTGCTAAAAAGGCTTTCCGAAAGAAAAATTGTACGCTTGTTAACATGAGAAGCAAGAACTTTGGAATTCATACAATCCGGGAAAAACTCACCCTGGTTGACGGTAGTAGTTAAAGCTGTAGTTGTGGATCCCGTTTTAATAGCGTATTTATGTTCCAGCATTCGGATATTAAAAGTCCTAAGCGTGGATCCTATGTATTACTTAACAGCACCATTCGGAACCCTAGTAACAACTGGAATACAGTATGCTCCTGGTTTGTTGAAAGTTGAGACAGTATCTCTGCCATTTCGTACCAAAGAAAATACATTTCTGTTGCTCACTACGAAGGCTAGGTTACATTTGTTACATGCTTTTTTTCAAAATGGACACAAGACGGGTGAAAAATTCAATTTTATCAACGTACTTAGTTGAAGAAGTCGCAGTTACCAAAGTCGTAAATCTCAACCGCTGGAACTGTTGTAATAGGCCATGGAAGAAGTGAGCTGGATAACCAGAAGAACGGGCTATGTTCAAGACACTGGACAATTCCTCATGTCGAGCCCTACAAGACGAAGAATGCGTAAAGGCACGTTTTATTAAAAAAAAGAAGGGCAGAGGCTTTACGTTCTGGTGGATTAGATGAAGCAAAAGGGATAATACAAGGTGCAAATGTCAGTTTTCGATTAACTGAAAACTTAATTTGATTAGAATTCAGGTCCCGAGAAAGCAGAAAATCCAGAAAGGGCAAACTCCCCTCTCTCCAATTCTCTCGTAAACTTAATAGAAGGGAACTGGGAGGATAGACATTCAGTAAATTCATCAAGTAGAGACAGGGAATAGGGTCAAAATACTAACAAGTCATCTACGTACGTTATCATAAGTGACGGTTTTTTTTTTTTTTTTTGAGGTTTAACGACCACCGTGAGCAACTCAATGGGCTATAAGCAATCGCCCGTCCCTAATTTAGGGTCACTGGTTCCAGGGAAGGGAGAGAGCCAGTGCCGTAAGACAAACACAGCATCCATGCCTGACGGGATTCGAACCCTTACGGACGAATGATCAGAGGCCAACGCCTTAGACCACTGCGCCACCGCGATTATTCAGTACGAAGAACTTCCTTCTTATCATACTGATATTGATTGCTAATCTTTCTGTAGAACTTCCAGAAGCGCGTCTATGTAGAAAACCAACTTTGGAAATTTATCATCGAAAAAGCAGAAATTTATAGTAGAAAGTAAAAATGAAAATTTATCACTGCAATTTGAAGAGAGAGAGAGAGAGAGAGGCATAAAAATCATAAAGGTACATAAGGTCTTGTGTGCAGCGTGTAATGGATGTCAATCAGTGACGTATATTCTAGGCTAGCTGCCAAGCCCAGAGAATGCACAAATAAAACTGAATTAAATATACCAAATAAAAGTCAATTATCAATGGTATTAAAATATGTCGATGCTTTCGGTGCGAAAAAAAAAACGCGTGCGGATTCGCTTCTTAGACTCAGTCTAGCGAGCGAAAACCAACAGCATAACGCAAGCAGCTATTCCAGAGTCTTCGCAGTTCTGATGCGAAAACCTTCCGTACAATCGCTTGCTAGCGTTTCCATGACAACATGAATCAGCTGGTAGAGGGGAATGGGCCATTGCTTTGGGAAACGGTTCGCTCAGAAAAAGAAGAGTTAGACTATCTCAGTCACTCGCACACTCCCGCCCATAAGAGTGTTTCGCGATAGTTGTTTCAGTTTTTGTGAAGTGTCAATGAATTAAAATCAGAGATATTATATCTTAAATTCGTGGCTTTGTTGGATTCGAACTGTTTTGATAAATTTCGTGAAAGCTTCCCTGAACATCTACTGTCAGAACTTAAAGAACTCTATGCTTTTAATTTGGATACAGATCGACTAAAAAAACGACTGAAGGTGTTTTAGTCCTTTGATGAATACAAAAACAAGTCAGTAAGAGACATTACGTGTTACATAAAGTTGAATAAATTGAACATAGTGTTTAGTGAGGTGTACAAATTAGCAGACCTCATAATTAACTTTCCATCAGCAACGGCAACTGCGGAAAAAAGTTTTTTAGCATTAAAAAAGAATCAAGATATGTCTTTTAGCCACACAAGGACATGAACATTCGAGCAACTTGGCTTTTTGTCAATAGAGAAAAACATTATTTTTAAATATAAAAAAGTACTCGAAAAAAACATTTTGTGAAAACGTAGCACTCGAGTTCACACAAAAGGCGAAGATAAATGGAGTTCATGTACAAATAAGTGTTCAAATCCTAACCCACATAATTATTTGCTATCATGTTAGCAATGGCATGTAACTAAAATTTAGAAAAAAAGTTACTTCTATTACTTAACAATTAAAAAATAAACTTCGCAATTAAAAAAAAACAGTACTGCGGGAGGGGGGAGATAGCCCAAGCCTCGGACCCAAGATACGCCACTGATGTCGATGAAGCTCGAGTTGTGTGCCGAGATCGCTGTAATTCGAGACGTTTGATACAGCAACAATGAGTTCTTTCTGTGAGGAGCTAACCTCTGAATATCAGAGAACAGCTTAGTGATAAGTTGAAGAACAGCTTGCTGCATACAGTATGGGATGGTATGAAAGGGAAAAAATTTGAAAAATATATCATCCGTTTTCAGATTTTTGTCCAAGAGTGAATATGTGATTCACTGCTGGACAAAAATCTCTCGAAATTTCCCCCAAAATTTGTCTTGACGGGGCTTTTCCATTCTTGATGGTCAATTGAGTGATCTCTTGGGTTTCGGGGTGCATGGGATACAAGTGGCCAAAATGATCAAAAGGACGACAAAGAAATTCCTATGTTGTCCTAACATGCTATCTAATTTCACTTGACCATCTTTTTTATGAAATTTTCGGGTCTTCTGATTAAATATCATGTGTTGAGAACATGGCAAAACCGGTTTGATACAAGAAGGCACAGGGAAATTTGCGTTTCTTGTTTGCGTATGCTATTCGTAGTTACAATTTCTGTTTGCACCGTTCTGAAAACTTAGCTACGGGCGCCCAGGTGTTCGTGTAGTTTTCATGCAAAAAGTCCTTAAAAACCACACCTTTCATTCATTTGTTTCAAATAATATCTCTGTTTATTGTAAACTTTGACCATAGATGGCACCACATTATTAAACTTCTTAATGAATTACTGAAGAATAGAGGAAGCGACTAACGAACAAACAAATATATAACTTTTTCATGGGCGCCGACAGTACAGGCGATTATATAAGTTAAGGTTTGATTAACGGCTAACCTTCCGAAAGTGGCCGGCTCCGATAGATGGCACCACGGTATTCACGTGAAATGTGTTAAGTTACATCACTTTGTTATCAGGCAGTTCTTCCCTGGCAGATAAAACTTTTCTTAAATTTTATAATCGCCTGTACAATAATTTAAGAGTACTGGCTTCCTTACTGTAACACAATTTACAATAGTTGGTACACAAAATGGGGGAGAGGAGAAGAAATATCGTGTGCCACATTAACCAAAATTCATTCACAATATCCTATCTCTCAACGTAACTTCAAAATCAGAACCTTCGATAGACGACTGAAATTTAAAAGTAAATCAAACCTTACTCATTCCCGCGAATCTCTCTCATTACCGGAAATTTTCCGTTATATGGATACGGAAAAAGTGAGAACGGAGTATTTCCGTTAATATACGAAAGGAATTGCGGAAAAGTTTCCGAAAAATCAGAATTTTTCGTTAACATATCTTTAAAACGGAAATTTACCGTCGATCTAAGAAAAGGAATCGAGGAAATGTTTTTCAAAATTCAGAATTTTCCTGGGGTACGAAAAATCCGCGAAATTCAGGTTTCTTTCCACCATTTCAGGGCAAAACTTGTATCTGAAATGTGCTTCGTTAATTCACGAAAGCAATGACGGAAAGTGCCTCGTGAATTTCGGAAAATCTTTTACAATGTATTTTGAACAGAAATCTGCATGAAATTTGTTCAGTAGGGAATAGTACATAACCAGAAAAGGTTTGAAATCAGGGTTTTAGAAGCAAAGATAAGGCTGCAAAAATATTGCAAGTAGAGGTATGCCCTTACAATGGCGCACCCAGGAATTCCTGTTGGAGGGGTCTATATATATAGTATACGTACACAATGTGTTACGTACGTTGCTCTTAATCTCTTTAGGGCTTTGGGAAGAATACACCATGTAATAGAAGACACTATGTAAATTTTTTAACATGTAAAATAATATTTTTGAATGTTTAATTTGTGATGTAAGCCGCTCTTAATCTCTTCGGGGCTTTGGGAAGAAGACACCATGTAATAGAACACACTATGTAATTTTTTGAACATGTAAAATAATATTTTTGAATGTTTAATTTGTGATGTACGTCGCTCTTAATCTCTTTGAAGCTTTGGGAAGAAGACACTATGTAATTTTTTTAACATGTAAAATAATATTTTTGAATGTTTAATTTGTGATGTACGTCGCTCTTAATCTCTTTGGGGCTTTGAGAAGAAGACACTATGTAATTTTTTGAACATGTAAAATAATATTTTTGAATGTTTAATTTGTTATGTACGTCGCTCTTAATCTCTTTGGGAAGAAGACACTATGTAATTTTTTGAACATGTAAAATAATATTTTTGAATGTTTAATTTATGATGTATGTCGTTCTTAATCTCTTTGGGGCTTTGGGAAGAAGACACCATGTAATAGAAGACAGTATATAATTTTTTGAACATGAAAAATAATATTTTTGAATGTTTAATTTGTGACGTATGTCGCTCTTTCTTCTTGAAAAAATACATGGTTTCTACGCCAGAGGGCGTAGATGTATATTTTATTTTTGTCAATATCTCTACTTCTAAGAGTACGATTTGAAAAAATTCCTTCTTTGTTGGATAGTGTTTCTGATGCAAAATGTTTTTCCTATAAATTCAAAATTTTCAAGTATATCATAGGCTTTCCGCTAGAGGGCACAAAGGTAAATTGCGTTTTCTGTGTTATTTCTGCTCCTAAAGCTTTGATTTGAAAATTGCTTCCTGTATCACATACAAGACCTGATGGAAAATATTTTTCACATAATTTCTAACGTTTGCTAAAGAATGGTTTAGCCACCAGGGGTCATAAGTGTTAATTTCTGCTTCTGAAATATTTGTTGCAAAATCTGGGCTCCTGAAAACTCGACTAATTTTTTTTTTTTTTTTTCTTCGACCGATACCGCTTATATGGAAAAACCTTTTGAGAATACTTTCTTCCTAAAATAATGCATGGTTTTCCCACCCGGGGACGTAAAGTCACATCTTATTTTTGTCGATATCTCTGTTTCTAAGAGTTCGTAAGATCACGATTCCGTTTACAGTAATATCTGAGTGATTAAAAACCCGATTGAAAATCTTCTTTCTTTCGTCAGATCTATTGTTTTCCATACCGGTTCCATTGACTTTGAGTAGCTTTGATAACTTTAATTTGCGTCATAACGGATTCAAAAGACGTGCTTATTACAAAAATTCGGTGTCATCTTTCTTGTTTGCTGTCGTTTCGGACGCCTTTTTTTTTTTTTTTTTTTTTTCCTGTGCACACTTACGATAGATCAGTGTGCTTCCTTTTGTAAACTGCTAATGTTAAGATTTCAACATCTAAAAGTCTCTCTAAATTTTGTTGATCCCCGTACTGGAGCTCAAACTCAAGATGTGGAGAGCAATTGGCGTCCTCTCAAGCGCTAACTAACAGAGGGAAATAAAAAAATTCATTTGGTAGACCACATTCTATAATATTTATTCCAACGGAATTGTCTATACTCAGAAAACTGTTTTGATATGTTGATTCTCATCATCAGACGGTTCTTCCCTGGCACGTACTCAATCGATTTTTAATTCACACAATTGATTTATTCTGCCAGATATAACCTTTGTATTCACGAGGAAACAAAACGTTTCTGTTATAATAAATGTTACGGAGTAGGGATACAATCAACATTCGTAAAAGTACTTCTAAAGGCTACATAAAATAGTCATGAGACAGGATTATTAAACAACGCACGCTCGACTCACCAATGAACTGAACTGGAGTGATGAACACGAGCACATTACTCATCCCGCAGTGGGAGACCAACGAACGAAATGAAAATACGTTTTAAAGTGATGTGTGACTATTTTTATAATCAATTGTTTCCTTCTGAGGCAGTACAAACACTGCCTTTCCTCAAACAGAAGTCATCGCTCTTTCCACGTTTATAAGTAAGTCACGGAAAAATTACCATCGGCCGCCACCGGGAATCGAACCCAGGGTCTTCCAGTTACGCGCCGGACATGCTACCACTGCACCACAGCGGCCTCGAATTCCTCCAGACTCACAAACGACTAACTGCCAAGCCACTTGGCATGCTGCTTCTTGGAGCTCCGCACAATGCTGGGGATTCACCAAAGATGGTAAGCAGCTACTGAACATATAACTAGAAGGCGAATGAATAATTAATACTGACAGTTGGTGTGGATTTTTCCATGACTCACTTATAAACGTGGAAAGAGCGATGACTTCTGTTTGATGTTCCTAATCCACGTCAATTGTCTGTATTAATTATTCATTCGCCTCCCAGTTATTTGTTCAGTGGCTGCTTACCATCTTTGGTGAATCCCCAGCATTGTGCGGGGCTCCAAGAAGCAACCTGCCAAGTGGCTTGGCAGCTAGTCGTATGTGAGTCTGGAGGAATTCGAGGCCGCTGTGATGCAGTGGTAGCATGTCTGTGGCGTAACTGGAAGACCTAGGTTCGATTCTCGGCGGTGGCCGATTATAATTTTTCCGTGACTCACTTATAAACGTGGAAAGAGCGATGACTTCAGTTTGATGTTCCTAATCTACGTCAATTGTCTGTATTAAATGTCTTTCCTATTTATTAATATACACCAGTTCTGTCAGTGATCTAAGCTGGTGTCCCCATCTTGTGAGTGAACCCGTAATGAAGAAAATCAAAACATAAAAAACGTAGAATCTAACAAATGCGATATATCTTCATTTCACTACAAACTATTAGATAAAACCTAAAATAAAATGGTTATAAGATGGTTCTAGTTACACGAAAAATTGTAGATCCGGTAACTAATCAATGGGAAATGAAATACCAGCTCCGACCGATGACAGAAGCGAACGGTGAACGAGATCTGCAGGAACTACGGAACGGATCTTTTCGTTCACTCTGTCGACCGGGTCGCTTGGAAAGGGTCGGTCGCGAACGACCCATCTCTACTGCGAGCGTCAGTTTGCTTCTGGTGTTCATGCTGAAAGGTTTTGTACGTATTTTATATATAGCGAAAAATGTGCAAAAAAGGGTCATTAAGTTTTACTCAGAGGGCACAAATAGGGATTTTATACCATGAAGGATACTCCGAACGTGACAGAAGCAGAAAGGTGAATGTGAACAAGACTACTATTTATAATTAGATCATTAAATATCTAGATATAGGTGAATTTAGCGATCGAAAGTGAAGCGGACGTCCAAGGAAAACAACCCCACGTGATGGCGGTGACATAAGGCGAATAGTTATGCGTTCTCAGAGGAGTTCGTGCAAGAAAATCAAGGCCTTTCTACATTCAAAAGGGTCTGGTATTAGTATCAGCACTGTTTCCCGACGTCTTAGCAAAGATTTTGGATTAAAGTCATATATACCTGCACAAAAACCTAGACTAACAGAAAAAAAGGCCTTTCTACATTCAAAAGGGTCTGATATTAGTATCAGCACTGTTTCCCGACGTCTTAGGAAAGATTTTGGATTAAAGTCTTATAAACCTGCACAAAAACCTAGACTAACAGAAAAATAAGGCCTTCCTACATTCAAAAGGGTCTGATATTAGTATCAGCACTGTTTCCCGACGTCTTAGGAAAGATTTTGGATTAAAGTCATATAAACCTGCACAAAAACCTAGACTAACAGAAAAAAAGGCCTTTCTACATTCAAAAGGGTCTGATATTAGTATCAGCACTGTTTCCCGACGTCTTAGGAAAGATTTTGGATTAAAGTCTTATAAACCTGCACAAAAACCTAGACTAACAGAAAAAAAGGCCTTTCTACATTCAAAAGGGTCTGATATTAGTATCAGCACTGTTTCCCGACGTCTTAGGAAAGATTTTGGATTAAAGTCATATAAACCTGCACAAAAACCTAGACTAACAGAAAAAAAAAGGCCTTTCTACATTCAAAAGGGTCTGATATTAGTATCAGCACTGTTTCCCGACGTCTTAGGAAAGATTTTGGATTAAAGTCTTATAAACCTGCACAAAAACCTAGACTAACAGAAAAATAAGGCCTTCCTACATTCAAAAGGGTCTGATATTAGTATCAGCACTGTTTCCCGACGTCTTAGGAAAGATTTTGGATTAAAGTCATATAAACCTGCACAAAAACCTAGACTAACAGAAAAAAAAAGGCCTTTCTACATTCAAAAGGGTCTGATATTAGTATGAGCACTGTTTCCCGACGTCTTAGGAAAGATTTTGGATTAAAGTCTTATAAACCTGCACAAAAACCTAGACTAACAGAAAAATAAGGCCTTCCTACATTCAAAAGGGTCTGATATTAGTATCAGCACTGTTTCCCGACGTCTTAGGAAAGATTTTGGATTAAAGTCTTATAAACCTGCACATAAACCTAGACTAACCTCTATCATGAAAAAGAAGAGACTCGAGTCTGTGAGGCGTCATCGATCGTGGACTGCTGAAAATTGAAGCCAATTTTTTTTCCGATGAATCAACTGTGCGTCAGTTTGAATCACGTGAAGCACATGTTCGACGACCACCGAAAGGTTTGATAAAAATACAACGTTCGCAGCATGAGATATCCGCTTAGTTAGATGATATGGGGTGCAATGTCAGCATTCGGTACTGTTTCATTATCCTTTTTGCCGACAGGCACTACCATGACTGGTCCTTTTTATGTGGAAATGTTACGTGAGAAGCTCTTACGTCATATGCAAGTGCACAGATGCACAATCTTTATGCAGGCTGGTGCTCCATGCCACAGATCAAAGACAGTAAAGGACTACCTGCAGAGGAAAAACATAACTGTGCTCGACTGGCCTGGTAACAGTCCCAACCTTAACCTCATCAAAAATTTGCGGACAATATTAAAAGACAAGGTAGCAGAAAAAAAGAAATAAAATTTCCAAGCTTTGATTGACGTGATAAAGTGTGTGTGGTGCAGACATTTCAAATGACTGCTGCAAATCCCTCATTGAAAGTATGACACATCGCATTCTGACCGTTATAAATAACAAAGGTGGCCACACAAAGTACTGATTTCGGTCCTTTTGTGTTCTAAAGAATGTAAGCATTCATCTGTGGTGTCATTTTTGTAAGTATCTCCGACTAGTAATTAGTTGTTTCTTCGAAAATCTTTATTTTCAATAAATTGACAGGTGGTCTTAAATTTTTGCAAATGACTGTACTGCTGTAAACTGTACGTTTCACTTTTTGTTGAAGACAATTGAAAGCCATTGTCCCTTTAAAAATTTCTCAAGTTCCAAAGCATTCTGTTGCTTCAAAAAATCACGATGAAAAAAGTACTTAATTTGTGATAAGTCCTCTTACAGGAAAAATAAAATTATTACAAACCTATTCGAAAATATAATAAGCTCCAACCGAAAATAAAGTGACTGAATCACTCGCATTAATGACAAAATAATTCATCATCGCGCAATTAGATTTTTTTTTACCTTGAACGTACGTGAGTGTGCTATCTGAGTCTTTCTGGCCCAGTTTCTGTTGAACCAATACAAACGACCTCAGTTCGATTCCCAACACCGGCACGAAATGATTTTTTGGTGTGAGATCTGAAAAAGTCAGCGCCTGAGATTTTTGCGAAATTTCTATATGAATACGAAAAAACCTGAAACGGACTTTCCTGAAATATAAGGAACTACTGACTACGAAAAATCTGTGAAAATACAGAAATTAGAAAAAACGGGAACTTCTAAAAACGTTAAAAGACAGAGAGTTACCGGCAACTTTCCTGCACGTTGTTTTCAGAAATTTTCCTTGAATTCAAGCGACTCATTTTTTACAGTGTAATGTGTGGCTTTTTTTTCGCTCTAATTTTTTATTCAATTATGTCCTAATTATGTCCTAATTTTTTAATTCACAAAACTAATTTTTTAATTCAGTTTTGTGTAATTTTTATACAATTTTGTCTGCTTCTTTATTCTTTTTTGTCTAATTTTTTATTCAATTTAGTCTAATTTTTCTATTCAATTTTGTCCTAATTTTTTATTCAATTTTGTCTGATTTTTTATTCAATTTTATCTGATTTTTTTATTCAGTTTTGCCCCAATTTTTTATACAATTTTGTCTGATTTTTTATTCAATTTTAGTCTAATTTTTTATTCAATTTTGTCTAATTTTTATTCAATTTTGTCTTAATTTTTTTATTCGGTTTTGTCCTAATTTTTATACAACTTTGTCTAATTTTTTATTCAATTTTGTCTAATTTTTTATTCAGTTTTGTCCTAATTTTTTAATTCAGTTTTGTGTAATTTTTCATACAATTTTGTCTGCTTTTTTTATTCAGTTTTGTCTAATTTTTATTCCGTTTAGTCTAATTTTTTATTCAATTTTGTCCTAATTTTTATACAATTTTGTCTGATTTTTTAATCAATTTTATCTGATTTTTTTATTCAATTTTGCCCTAATTTTTTATACAATTTTGTGTGATTTTTTATTCAATTTCAGTCAAATTTTTTATTCAATTTTGTCTAATTTTTAATTCAATTTTGTCTTAATTTTTTTATTCAATTTTGTCCTAAATTTTATACAATTTTGTCTAATTTTTTATTCAATGTTGTCCTAATTTTTTATACAGTTTTGTCAGATTTTTTATTCAATTTTGTCTCAATTTTTTTATTCAGTTTTGTCCTAATTTTTGTCTAATTTTCTATTCAGTTTTGTCTAATTTTTTCTTCAATTTTGTCCTAATTTTTTATACAATTTTGTCAGATTTTTTATTCAATTTCGTCTGATTTTTTTTTAATTTTGTCAAAAAAAATTTTTTAATTTTGTCCTATTTCTTTTATTCAATTTTGTCCAGCAGTGTATATCTAGCTATTTTGGCCGTAAAGGCGTGCACTGTGCGCTTTACTTGATATGAACAGTTACCACTTCAGAAAAGGGAATATATCATGAGAATCTACATTTACGTATAAAAATTATCCTCTACACCATTTGGGAAGCGCCACAATTTAAAAAAAATGTTGGAGTATGCAGTAGTAACCTCATTATTCTTACCCGTTGTTGTTGCAAATGGTTAAAGCTGGTGAAATAATCGTTTCAGGAGATTCCACTTCAATATCTACGGTTGAAGGGTAAGTGAAGACATTGGACAGGAATTCTGAAGCCTGATACAGAAACCCAGCTAAGCAGAAAAATAGAGCGCAGGTTTTGAAGACTTTCCTTGGTGTGGTGGGCGCCGTTACAATGGAAGGAATGCCTGTTACCAAAGAATCTCGCATGATATCGCTGGCATATTGTTTTATATCAGGATCACAGGAAGCGGGTTCTCCTGCCTTCTCCATTCCACTGAAACAAATCTGAAAAATTAAATAAAGAACCGTTTCATGCATCAATAATTTTTTAGTAGAAATTAAATTTCTCTTGATTGGACGTGACATATACAGGGGTTGGACAAAATGATTATAAAAGTTAATGTTATTCGCGTACGCTAAGCTGAAAAAAACAAACGTTGTGATTATCTTTTGTGTATCTTTACCCTAAGTTGTATGCCAGTATTGTACAAGTTGTATCAGCAGGAGTTCTTACGAGCAGTCGTTGAAATGGGGGAACTGTCAGACTTCTGGCAAGGACACGTCTTGGGGGCTCGTCGTTAGCAGGAGCGTCTGTAGTAGAGGTCTGCACAGGCCTTAATTTGGAAAACCCGGCCCGTATATTTCTTTTGTTTCCAAGGCCCGAGCCGGCCCGTAAAATTTCAACAATTACCAAAACATGAATTTGACACCTGGTGCACTCGGTCATTCGGCTCCTGAAGAGTTTTCGTTTTCTTAATTGCTACACGTATTCCATTACAATAAACGTTCATTCGGAATATTTCTGAGACTCTGTATAAGTCACGTGACGTCCGAGGAGGGGGGGGGGGCTTGTATACTAAAAAATATTGCATGAAAAGGACCAATTTCCATACCTTTCAAATTTTCCGGGTTTTCAAATTATCATTCCCTACCATCGGACCCGGAAATATCCTTAGGGATAAGAAGTGGGGGGCGTTAATTCCAAAAGTACGAAATATCCAGAATTATGAGTCCGATCGTTTTACTGGGAGAAGATTTTATGGCTTTATAAACTGCACCCGTGTCTATACTGGCATATAACATCGCTGAAACCCAGTGTGTCTCTCGTGTGTGTGTGGGGAGCACATTTGTGCCCCTTAAGATGCAATGTTCCAGACTTTGTGCAATCGTAACTCAAAACGTTTATGCATTTAGTGCACTACACAACGTTTACCGGCCGACTAGTTTCAGAACGGGACAGTAATTTAATATATTTCCAAATATTGCTTTTCCCCTTTACATTGTCTACAAGAACATATTCTCCGGAAGCGATTTTTGCGAAAATCTTTCGCTTTCTTAAACTCCATAATAATTATGGAAGAGTATTTATCAGCAACACTGAACTGAGCATATACTAAGGGGAAACAACGACAGACTGCCCAGCTAATCAGTGTCACAGAAGTTTTGAAAACAGCTGCCTGATAGTACAAATGGGGAAAATACGGCACAGATTTATACCCAGAAGTAAGTTTCTGTCAGCCCATTTCTCCCGTGCTATTTAAGACAACTTAAAAGCTTTTTACACCTCTAGAGAACAAAGTGCCGCCGACCAGAGCAATAAAAAAGATAGTCTGCGAGCGGTTGGCTCGGTTTAGAAATGCTGCAGTTAATAGCCTGCCCTGAAGCATGCGAGGAGGGTGAAAGTTGAGAGAGATAGAGAGAGAAAGAGGACCACATTCACATTGAAAACCTAAAGGAGCTGACCCACTCCAATTGTTTTGTAGGAGGAGGATGTCGTAAAACTTCAATTTTTTCCATCAGCGGAAATTATCCAATCTTACATTGCTACTGTATGTTGCGAGTTTTCCAAACGAGAAAGGCATCTTACAGCGATTGTTTTGCTCATATAAAAAAAACCCTGCTCCGTCCGTGTCTGTTTTACATTAAATATTGAAGGCTCTGCCCGGCCCGTTTTCCTACCTTAGAAATGAGCAAAGGCCCGACTCGGCCCGGGCTCGTGCAGACCTCTAGTCTGTAGACAAAACAGCCAAACTGTTTAGTGTTTCAAAATCAACAGTAAACATGGTTATGAGTGCGTACACAAAGCAAAGCAAGACTTCATCTGCGAAGAAGGGTAGTGAGCGAAAACCGATATTGAAAGAGAGGGATCGTCGCAGACCAACAAGGATTGTGTCCGAACTACGCAGAACTACATATATACATACATATCATTAAGCTATTCTCTGAGATTCAGAGGTTAGCGCCTCAAAGAAAGACCATGTGCCGAGTACACATTTAAATGATAGAACTACAATTTACTTACTGTTGGTGTATCAGGTGTCTCCATTCGCGACGAGCAAAACAAGACTTCTTCTGAGACTTCAACAAGACTTCTTCTGAGACTTCAACAAGACTTCTTCTGAGACTTCACAAAGCAAAACAAGACTTCATCTGCGAAGAAGGGCAGTGAGCGAAAACCGATATTGAAAGAGAGGGACCGTCGCAGACCAACAAGGATTGTGTCCGAACTACGCAGAACTGCATATATACATACATATCATTAAGTTATTCTTTGAGATTCAGAGGATAGCGCCTCAAAGAAAAACCATGTGCTAAGTACACATTTAAATGATAGAACTACGATTTACTTACTGTTCGTGTATCAGGTGTCTTCATTTACGATGATCTCGGGCTTCATTAACATCCATCATACGCGGCACCCAAGACCTTTTATACTTCATACTCATAACCTTTTTCTCAAGCAGACATTCTTAAATCTGGTCCTTCCATGGTTTTTTTTTTTTTTTTTTTTGATTGGAGGTTTAACGACCACCGTGAGCAACTCAATGGGCTATAAGCAGTCTCCCGTCCCTAATTTAGGGTCACTGGTTCCAGGGAAGGGAGAGAGCCAGTGCCGTAAGACAAACACAACATCCATGCCTCACGGGATTCGAACCCGGACCCCTTACGGACGAATGATCAGAGGCTAGCGCCTTAGACCACTGCGCCACCGGGGCGGCCTTCCATGGTTTTATTGGCCTTCCACTGTCTTTCACCCCTGCCAATTGGGCTGGAAAAATTCTCTTAGTCAGTACCGCATCGCTCATTCTTTCAACTTGGCCAAACCATCTAAGAATATAAGTCTCCACCTTACAAACAACAATTTACCTCCCATTACACATCTTCATTCCTCACATGATCAGCGCGAGTCTTACCACAAACCGCCCGAAAGTAACGCATCTCCCCAGTACACAAACGATTCCTATGTCTTTTCTGCAGTACGCAGGTTTCACAGCCATACATCAGAGTAGGTACAAATTACACTTTAATGAACAACCATTCGGGGCTCTTTTGAGAATCCATCATTCCTGTGAAATCCTTCTAAGGCAGCTATGACTCTCCACGAAGAATTCAATCGCCAACTAATTTCGCCATCTAATTTGTTCACTCTGTCAAATTTACTTCCTAAATATACAAACTCATTCATCTAGCCAATCTCTGTGTCATTAAGACTTATTTTGCATTCAGTACGAACAGTTCTTCGCTCAGAAACCATAACTTTGGCTTTTCCCTTATTTATACTCAGTTTAAATTTCATGCAAACTTCCTACTTGCTGTACAACATACTCTGCAACCCACTTTTGCTCTCTGTCAACAGGACTGTGGCATCAGCATAGAACAATCTGCACACACGCATATTACTAAGGCATAAGCCAGTATTGACCATTTTGGCATCACACATGCATGCATCCATAAACACACAGCCGAGTCAGATTATTGTGACCACCTCCTACTTTTGACGTCAACAGCGCGTAGCCAATGAAAGAACGCATATGTCGTGTTCTGGCTTGGAGGGTATATAAGGTGCGCTGTAGGCAATATGAAAACATGGGCCGCAGGTGGCCTACTGGGCAACTTTCGTGACTGCCACGGAAAGGACCTCAGGTTCGATCCCAGGCAGGTACGAACGCTCGATCCACTAAATATCCGCCGTGTGTCGGATAGGCATGTTAAGCCGTCGGACCCCGGATAGCTCGACCGTTCGACAGTATTTGTCATTTTCTTGTAGGACTTCTGTCCACAGTGAGTAGAGTTTAGGTCCCAGCCACCTACAGCGAGTTCGCCTTTTGGGCAGGACACAGAAACGGAAGGAATGAGAGCAAGTCTAGCGACTTTGACAGAACCGTTTGTAGTGAGATTAGAGTACAGTAGATGGCGCCACCGTACAATACGATGTTGCACACAGAAGGGTAAGAGAATTTTAGGGGGGCATAGAAAAGGATACCCATTTAACTAGTGGGTCCAGCCTGGGGGCCGTTACTTAACGTGCTCGTCCGATGCACGGCGGATATTCAACGATTGTTAGTAAATCACACCATCTCTGAAAGATCAGCCCAGGTTCGAACCTGAGGATCTTGCACTGATAGTCTGACTCGCTAACCACTAAGCCATCCGAGGCTCCGGACCCCGGGTACTGGCCCCCGGTAATAAATAAGTGGGTCTTCCTCCCCCTTTCTACTTCGCTTCCGTGTCACTTTCCTATTGGGCACTCTAGCCCAAATCTCCTAGCTTCCTATTTCTAAGGGTTGTTTAAGACCTGGGGTCAAACACTCCCTTCCTAAAATCCTCTACATATGATCATGATCTGAAAACATATCCATCGCTGCTCTGATGAATAAAAGTAGGGATTTATCAGATTTGCGACAAGGGATGATTATCGGCTTTCGGGCCAGGATGGCAGTATTTCTGAAACAGCGCAGGTTGTAAACTGTTCGCATGCTGCTGTAGTTAAAGTGTATCGTGTTTGGAGAAATGGCACCATTGCGAATAAGCGACGTGGAAACTGCGGAGCACCACGTGCCACTGATGTGAGAGGTGAACGTCGGTATCGATGGTGCGTGAGGGCCGATCGACACGCTACAGTGGAACAACTCCCTGGCCGAATGAACCAGGGGCTACCGGAAGGGTGTCTAAAACGACAGTTCGTCGATCCCTGCTGCGTGTGGGGCTCCGATATAGACGGATGGTCACTGCACCTATGCTAACGGAAGTGCATCGGCAAAAATGGCTTGCATTTGGACGGCAGTATGGGACTTGGACCTCCGCTGATTGGCAAAGGATTGTCGTCTCCGATGAGTCACGTTTTCTGCTTCATCGAACGGATGGACGTTGGCGTATAAGGCGAGAAACATCGGAGAACAAACACTCTTCAACCATTGCTGGCAGAACACAAGCTGGTGGGGGCAGCGTTTTATGATCTGAGGAATATTTTCGTGGCATTCTCTTGGTCCACTCATACTTGTGGAAGGCAGTATCGACCGAATTCGTTATGAATCCATCCTTGCAGACCACGTACATCCATACATGCTCATTGTTTTCCCTGGGGTGGATGGGATCTTCCAGAAAGACAATGCGACGTGTCACACAGCTAGAAATGTCCGAGAGTAGTTGGTAGAGCACGATGAAGCCTTCAAAGTACTTCCCTTGCCCCCTAATTCCCCAGACCTAAACCCGATTGAGCATCTGTAGGACCACCTCGATTGTGTTGTTCGATCTATGGATCCTCCGCCACGCACCTTCCAGCAACTGTCAGATGCACTGCAGTCAGAGTAACTCCACGTACATGTGAGCACTTTCCAGACCTTTATTGAGTCATTCCCAGCCCGTCTAGCTGCTGTCCGCGCTGCACACGGCGGTTACTCTGGATACTAGCTGGTGGTCACAATAATGTGACCCGACCTTGTATATTAAACAGACATGGTGACATTACACAACCTTGTCTGACTCCTGCATCAATAAATAATAATTTCGATAAAATGCCATTCACTCGTACACATGCTCAAATGCCAGCATACATGGCTTTAATACTATTAAGTAGATTCCCAGTAACACCATATTTATGCAGTGCCTTCGACAGAAAAGTCCCATTTACTTTGTCGTAAGCTTTCTCTAAATCTATGAAGGCCGCAAACACTTTGTACCAACAGCCAGATACTTTTTAATCATCAAGTGTAATGCAAAAATTTGATTAGTGCAGCCTTTACCAGGCATAAAATCACACTGTGCATCCCACACTCCCACACTATCTCTGATGAAAGAACTACTACAGCAAAAGGGACAAAAGAACTCAATATCGGCCTGGAAGAACCTGCTTGCACAAAAACAATCCACAGTAAACTTCAGAAAGCTATAATCATAAGCAACCAACGCTACAGTGCGAAAAGATAGTGTCGTGAGCACACAACCTTACAGCTGATGAATGGAACCGTTTGATATAGTCCGATGAGTCCTCATTTACAGTATTTCCAACAGTAGATCGACTTTATGTATGAAGAACCCACAAGGAAGCGTACAATTTGGAATTGGTTCCAGCTGTCAGACATGGGAGTTAATCTGTGATGATTTGGGCGTCCATAACTTGGTATTCGGCTGGTTCCATCATTGCCGTACATGGTCGAGTCCCTGCCAGCGAGTGCTTGGACATTCTAGATGACCACGTGCATGCTATGGTTCAAATGTTGTTTCCTAACGATGATGCCATTTTTGAAGATGACAATGCGTCCCATACACGCAGCTGGAAGAATTCAGTCATTTTTTGAAGAGCACCAAAATGAACTTCAACATCTTCCATGGCCAGCTCAATCATCTGACTTGAACATCACCGAACCATTGAAGGCAGTTCCGTTGAGCAATGCGGAAAGCAGATTTCCTCTTCCAACATCTCTGAAGCAACTGGCTATTGATTTGATCGACAAATGGTACAACATCCCACTACTACTTAAGAGTTGTGTGAACCTATTCCAAGAAAGTTGGAAACTGTGTTAAAGGCAAATGGAGGTCTAACGCCTTTTTTATTAAAGGCATACCGCCTATTTTCTAGGTTAAAAGGTAAAGTTCCTTTCGTAATAAAATCTTGTCGTTCTTACGTTATGTCTATATCATTAGGTATGAATACGATGGAACACTTCCTTAATTAAACCTTTACGGCCAGACGAAACATAAGACAAAGTTAACTTACGTAAATTGATTTTTTCCACCACTATTTCATCAGCACAACATCGCACTTCACATTTTTCTTAACAAATTAGTATCCGCAACACGTCCGACACCCCACACGAGCAACTGTTGTATCGCAGTTTTTATCTATCGTTCTTATCTCATACAGTCATACGTCACGTTCACTCTGACCTCAATTGTGTTGCCAACAGTATTCCTTTGAGAGAGAAGATGTCATGTTAAGTTGTGAAGTATAAATGAGAACAAACTCAAAATTTACATACAGAAAGAAACTAAAAAGGAAAGTTCATTTAGAATATACGTCACAAGGTATTCATATTATTTTGTCCAACCCCTATAGATACGACCTTAGTGGCAACCAACTTAGAAAATGTATTGATCAAATTGAATCTAAATTCCAAAAATGAAATAAATTTCTACAGTATCGCTTTTTTTTTAATCTAGCCTGTACTTTTCATAACAATTACTTCAACACCTTATAACGTAACCATTTTTACGTTATGAAAGATTTCTGGCTGAATAGATGTTAAACGAAGGGTAAATGCGACGCAACTATTTGCACCGGATAGCTCAAATTAAGGTTTTACGGCCAGACGAAACATATACGGAAGTCCAATTTACGTCAACTTTTTATTGGTCCAACAACATTAGGCGAAATCCAAAACGGTGGCGCAGTGGTCTAAGCGATGGCTCCTGATCCTTCACCCAACGGAGGGGTCTGGGTTCGAATCCCGGGTAAGGCATGGATGTCTGTGTTTGTCTTTCGGCACTGGCTCTCTCTGTTATTTGCAAATCTGGCATACTGTATCACATGTTCGATCCATACTTTGATGATTTCAATGTATTGCATGATATTCGTACCCCGTGACGCACAATACTGTATTTGTCTGAATTCGAGATGTATGTGTTAACCACGACCAATGTATGAATTCAAGTTGTATGTGTTACTTGGGACCAACAAATAATTTAAAACAAAAACCTCCTATCAAAAAAAAATCCAAAACACACCACTTCACATACCTTAATTATCTGTCGTACAATCTAGCTTAACAACGATTAAACATCTCCACACACTAAAGCATCTGGCAGCCGCGATGGCGCAGTGGTCTAAGTGATGGCCTCTGATCATTCGTCCGAAAGGGGTCCGGGCAGGTCCGGGTTCGAATCCCGGTGAGGCATGGATGTTCTGTTTGTCTTACGGTACTGGCTCTCTCCCTTCCCTGGAACCAGTGACACTAAATTAGGGACGGGCGACTGCTTATAATACTGGGCACCAGGGGACTCACTATTGTTGGGCTTGCGCAAAACGACATTACTTCTGTTATGACCTGATACATCGGCCATTTAGATTTTGGGGACAGTTTAGTTCAGATACATCTTCCATTTAAATTTTGGGCACCATTTTGTTCAGGTGCATCGATCATAAAGATGTTGAGCACCATCTGGTTCAGGTACATCATCCATTTAAAGGGTTAATTCGTATAAGTTTTTTAACAGATTGTCTGCCATACTTTTCATGAAGTTGTTTATTGCGCAGTGTCATCCATTACTTTGTCTTCTCAAGTTTCTTGGGGCCGTAGAGTTTTTTCTTAAAATTCTATTTCGATACGATCCTTTTTTTATTGTTTCAGGACTTAAGGTCCACCTTGCGCTAGTAGTAGGAATAGTACAGATTCTGAGATTTGTGTACAGGACTTTACCAAAGGTTTGTCTGACTCCAAGTCTTAAATAACTCTTAGAAGTAGGAAACTAGGAGATTCTGGCTAGAGTGCCCGACAGGAAAGTCACACATAAGTGATGTAGAAAGGGAGGAGGAAGTGTGCGCAAAAGTTCTACCCGTTTTTGTAATAGATGCAAATTGCGATCGGAGTAGTTACATCACAGATCACGCTACGATGACGAATTTTCGGCCAATAAAGCGTGGAGCAGTAGAACATATAGAGACACTAGGTTTGTCCGAGTAAGTCATTCGTAATGGAAATCATGGGCGATGTCACATGGCATGCGATAAGAAGCACATTAGACATTGTTTAGTGTACGAGTCCGATAAAGGCAGTGCTGGAGCCGCGGCTTACAGCAGCATCTGTCAAGTGTGTGGGGAGAACGCAGTTGATGATAGCACATGTCGCCGTTGGTTTCGGAAATTCCGGGACGGAGACAGTGTTGGAATCACAGCCTCTCAGCGATTAAAAAAAAAAAAAAAAAAAGCAGATCGTCAGACGGGAATCTTAAAAACGCTCCAAAATGAATTGCCACGTCGCCAGACGCAACTCTGTGACGTAACTACACGTAGCCAACCTTGAAACGTCACGACGCGTGCATCTTACTTTCACGTGATCTGTGACGTAGGTGAAGTCGAGACTTGAGCCTTCTTCTGTAAACAATTTGTTGTTGCCTTCTTTGCTTGCGTGAGAAAGGGTGTTTGTGACGTTCCGTCTATGTTCTGTAAAATAGAACTACTCCTTTTTTATTGGAAAGAGAACTGTTTTGCAAGATGTTTTTTTCTGTAAATTATAGAACGCTTTATGCTGTTTTCTACATAGATCCTGTCTACTTACAAAGAGTTTTGTGTCTGATAGACTGAAGTGTTTTTATGGCCAGTAAACATGGCGTGTGTTCGATTGATCTTCAGTTCCACTAATAGCGCATCAACTTGCTGATGTACTTTCATCAAATGAATAATCTTATTGTCATCCTTTCATATTATTATTATTAAATAGCATTTTTACTGCTACAACTCAGGTCTGTATAAGAGTTCGTTATTGCTCGCATGAAGTCATCTGTTCTATTTTTACTGTTAAGCATACATTTCTTTAGCACGAATGAAGAATAGCAGAGAAGTATTTTTTTACTGCGTACTGAGCATTTGGGGAGTTGGTGTTCTATTTAATCTAATATTTCCACCTCTCTAAAAATCACAACAGGCAGAGACAGAACCTATAAAGGTCAACCACGTCCTGGACGTCCATCCGTAGTTTCTCACGGGGATGTGGACCAAGCCACAGCAAATAATTCACATCCAAGCGTTCAGGAATTAGCGGAAACGTTGTCGGTACACAGAACAACAGTCAAAAGACGGATGCATGCGCTTGGGTTCATCACCAAGTTCGATAACTGGGTTCCGCACCAGCTTTCTGCAAAGCAACGAGATGAGAGAATCCGTACCTGCGTTTCTTTGCTTTCTCGTCACAGAAATGAACCGTTTTGGGGACGAATTGTAACGGGTGATGAGAAATGGGTACTGTGCCGTAATGTCAAGAATCGACAGACTGTGTGCCAAGGTGCGGAACCTGCTCCATCGACCTCAAAAGGAGAACTGTATCCCAAAATGGTTTTGTTGAGTGTTTGGCGGGATGTCCAGGGAATAATCCACTTGGAGGTGTCGGCACCTAAACGAACGATAAATGCTGACCTCTACTGCCAACAGTTGGACAGATTGCGAGAACAACTCGCATCGAAGCGGCCAGAACTCGTCAGTCGCACGCAAAGCCGTGATCCTTCATCATGATAACGCCAGACCTCATGCTACTTTAATCACTCGGCACTGGACTTTAATTGGGAAGTGTTACCTCGCCCGTCATGTTCCCCTGATCTGGCACCTACGGACTACCACCTTTTTCTATCAATACAGAACGCCTTCGCTCTTCAAACCTTCGGTGATATGAACGATGTGAAATCGGCATCACATGACTTTTTTACACAAAAACACTGGAGTTTTTTCCGTGGCATGGGATTCACCTATTCATAGACAGATGGGAAGAGGTCGCACAGAGTGATGGCAATTATGTGAAATCATAGGTACGGTATTTGTTGTGTTCTCCTCCTTTCTTTGTAGCCTACAAAAACGGCTTGAACTCATGCACACATCCATTAATTGGGGTGACAGTACATGGGGTCTGACGACTTGACGGCCCCAGCCGATCCACTAAATATTCCAACAGCGCACATTTAGTGGTTCGAGCGTTGGTACATGACAGGGATCGATCCTGATACCATTCCGTGGCAGTCAGGAAAGTTGAACACCAGGCTATCCTCAGTCCTTTAAAGATATCAGCAGACGCCATTTCCTATTGTAGGGCCATTGGTTCTTAAAAGGGAGCCAGCCAGCTCCATCGGAAAAAGATATCAGCCTGGACTTGAACCCGAACCCAGCTCTGAAGGAAATATAGTTCAGACCACTCGGCTACCGAAGTGGACCTAAAGTTCTGTGTTTGCTTTAATTGTTCTTTTTGCTTACTTAACATCAGGGATTTGTAAATGCGGTTTCTTTTTTTACGCTTTCCAACCGTAGGTTGAAGAAGCGTATATGCTCCAGCTTTTTCCGTCCGTCCGTCTGTCGGCATGTTAACTCACGTAAAAATGGTTCAATTTCGATGAAATTTTAGTATGTGGTAGGGGACCACCAGGGGACGAACCCTATTGAAAATGGGTGAAGTGGTATCAAAGGTCACGCCATAAGAGCAGGATCCATTCAATTGCCTTTATGCGTCATAACTTGCGTAAATATGGTTCAATTTCGATGAAATTTTAGTATGTGGTAAGGAACCACCTGGGAACGAAACCTATTGAAAATGGGTGGAATGGGGTCAAAGGTCAGGACATAAATGCGGGATCCATTTCATTTCCTTTATGCGTCATAACATGCGTAAATGTGGTTCGATTTCGGTGAAATTTTAGTATGTGGTAGGGAACCACTGGGCACGAACCCTATTGAAAACGGGCGAATGGGCTCAAAGGTCAGGCAGGGCATAAAAGCGGTATTTATTCCATTGCCCTTATGCGTCATAACTTGCGTAAAAATGGTTCGATTTCGATGAAATTTTAGTATGTGGTAGGGAGCCACTGGGGACGAACCCTATTGAAAATGGGCGAATGGGCTCAAAGGTCAGGCAGGGCATAAAAGCGGAATTTATTCCATTGCCCTTATGCGTCATAACTTGCGTAAAACTCGTTCGATTTCGATGAAATTTTAGTATGTGGTAGGGAGCCACTGGGGACGAACCCTATTGAAAATGGGCGAATGGGCTCAAAGGTCAGGCAGGGCATAAAAGCGGTATTTATTCCATTGCCCTTATGCGTCATAACTTGCGTAAAAATGGTTCGATTTCGATGAAATTTTAGTATGTGGTAGGGAGCCACTGGGGACGAACCCTATTGAAAATGGGCGAAATGGGGTCAAAGGTCAGGACACTGGAGTAGGATCCATTCCATTGCCCTTGTGCATCATAACTTACCAAAAAATGTTTCGATTGCGACAAAACGTTATCATGTTGTTCCGGAGGTATAGTGAACCGGTTTTGTTGAATATCAACGAAATGGGGTCAAAGGTCATTGCACAAAAGCAAGATTTATTCCACAGCCATTATTCTCATAACTTGCGTAAAACTGCTTCTATTGCGACAAAACTTTAGTATGTTATTCTTGAGGTGTACTGAACCGGTTCTGTTGAATATCATCGAAATTGGGTCAAAGGTCCTCAGGACACAGGAGCGAGATTTATTCCACAGCCATTATCCTCATAACTTGAGTAATAATTTCTGGTATGTTGGAAAACGTATCATAATCAATGCATTGCATGATTTTACTAACTTGTTATATTTATGTTTTATAAGTTCTTAACCTTAGATGTCTTAATATTTCTTTTGATCAGAGAACTTATGAATGAATTCCGGGGTTTCTAATGTTGAATGTGATGAATAAGCAATGATTAAATCGAGCGTTTTGAGCTCTGTTATCCATATTATAATAGTTCTTACCTATAACTGTGTCCATAATTTCACCCCATAGTACCCAAATCCTTTTTCATAGAACGTGGATGGTCCAGATAAGTGATTTAAAAAAAAACACCTAAGTAATGAAATTATTTTATTATGACGAATACTACTTTTGTCAACAATTTGCACAAGACAGAGCAGATTCCAATAAACCGTTACTTAAAATAACAATGTCCGTGCTTACGGGAATACGTAATTTCGGGAAATTTGAGCTCAGAATTAATATACAGATATATATATTTTTACGGCTTTCTAAACAAAGTTGAACAAAGCGTTTTATGTTGTATTTCACAGTAAAAAAAAACGAGTGAATCTTACCTTCAAGCGAGGAAAACGGTGCTATTGATGTAGAACGCTGTCTGTAAATGCGATACCGGCAGGCAATTCAACAGCCGTATTGAGTGTTTACCCGAATTTCTCTTAATTGCTATTAAATTAATAAAGAGGTTACATTCCTCCCGTGTGTCATTTGGCGCAGAGCACTCTGTGAGCATCTAGGTAGCACTGGCCAGCAGTAAGCAAGAGGGAAATTTCTCAACAACCATGCTGTGTCTCTCTCTCTCTCTCTGCCCGTCCGCAGTTTTTTTATAAATAAATAATAAGAGCGAAAAACTGAAGACTAACATTAGTAGTAATGAAGTCACACGTTTAACATAACGTACTTTTGCAATTATTACTTGCATTAGGCTATTTCGCAAATGACATTAGGGCTAAATTATGAGGTGACGATTCCTCGCGCACGCTACTAATGAAACAAAGTTTTACCACCACAATTTTTCTAAAATCACGGTGTTTCTTATTAAGATATGGCACAGAATTATCGGGAGTAATGGGCTCATCATTTGAATCACAAAAGGAATCGTAATGCAAAACACACTAATCTGTATGGAACATTTTTTGGGGGCGGAGGGGAGCGGGGTGTTAAACAATCACCGTGTGCGACTCTATGGGCTATAAGCCGCCGTCCATCCCAAATTTGAGGCCAGCGGTTCCAGCGAAGGGAGAGAGCCAGTGCCACGAGACAAGCGCACCATCCACGCCTCGCCAGAGACTCGAACCTGGACCCTGCCTCGGACCACTCGACCATTATCCGTCATTTATTGGTCTGCGTTAAGACATAAAAATTGGCGCAAAATGTCTCACATATAGCCGAGGATATCGGGCAAAAAAATGATTTTGGGGAGTGAATATCACAAACAATATAATTTGCTTTGTCTGAACGTTTGTCCCACTTTGGTGGTGCAATGGAATGAGTATCACCATAGCAACAACCAAGAAAAATATTTGTACCTCACGCTTAACTTTTTGTGTTTTCGTGCGGGTGTTCAGTGAATGAAAACTGCTTTTCGGATTAAATTATGAGACGCCTTAACCACAACTGAGTAAGAACTATTTATGACGACAAGCTCAGTTATAGTGTTTTTATTCAAGCGTTCAGCAAATGGAAACTACTTCCAGGATATAATGGTGTGACGTCATCACCTTAGTGCCATCTGAGAAAAAAATATTTGTGACATCACGCTTCACTTTTCGTGTTTTCGTGCCAGTGTTCAATGAATGAAAACTGCTTTCCGGATTAAATTATGAAACGTCATCACGTCAGCAACAACTGAGAAAGAAATATTTTTGACGTCATGCTTCACTTTTCGTGTTTTCGTGCCAGTGTTCAGTGAACGAAAACTGCTTTCCGTGTTACATTATGAGACGTCATAACCTTAGCAACAACTGAGACAGAAATATTTGTGACGTCATGCTTAGCTTTTCGTATTTTCGGGCAGGTGTTCCGTGAATGGAAACTGCTTTCCGGATTAAATTATGAGACGTCATCACCTTAGCAGCAACTGAGAAAGGATTATTTGTGACGTCACGTTTAGCTTTTCGCGTTTTCGGGCAGGTGTTCCGTGAATGGAAACTGCGAATTAGGTCAGCGTGTGACGTAACAATGCATGACGCAGTTCTTTTTTTTTATTGTTGTAGTGTTCATGAAACATTCTTTCACAAAATTTACAACGAGGAACAGTACACCAATTAAGTAGTAAATAGTAACACTGTACTAGTGATCCGATTTATTGGCATAGGAAATAAACACATAAGCGTTTCCAAGCTTTGGCACATCAACCAGATGGCTTTTTCAAGGAAGTTTAGACAGAAACTGCAAACTGAAAAATAGAACGCTTAACAATTTGAACGCGGGAACTTGACAATAAATAGATGTGACATTACATTCATTAAAGATACGAGGCATCACGTTGGTTGCACGCGGGTTCCTGGTACAGAAAAGGCGTTACTTGTGGAATTGGTTCCAAATTCGTGGCAACTCGAGCGAGACACAATCATTGCAAGTATCGCTGTTGGTAATGATCTCCAAGGTTTCCCGAATGGCTGTACATTTAGGGGTAGAGTAGCTAGCTAGTTTCTTTATATCATCCCACATAGGAGTAGCTGACTTCAATTTGACTTCTCTGGATAGTGCTGTGGTTACTTTACCGCATTTTGTGTCCCTTTTATGTTCGTTGACTCTGATTCCAAACGAACGCTTGGTCATTCCAATGTAGTAACGTTTAGAGCCGTTCGGATACTGTAGGGGGATCACATAAACGCTTGATTCGCAGGAGAGAGGTGGTTTTTCACTATTTCTCTTTAGTATAGTATGTAAAGATGCAAGGGGACTTTATGCCGACGCCGTAGTTCATTTTCTTGAGGGCGTTTTTGAGTTTGTAAGACACAATTGGTATGTAGGGAATTGAGCCAAAATAACGTAGCTGCGGCACAGGAAGACTGGAATGTTTGGCTCTGGCTTTTTGGATAAAGCTACGTATCTGATTCAATGAATATCCTGCATCAGTGGCTAACTTGATGACGCTTTCAATTTCGTGTTGTCTAGAGTGGGTATCAGAAGAAACGTCGAAGGCTCTTTGAATTCGAGAACGGAAGATAGCTGCTTTGTATTCGGCGGGACAGAAAGCGTTCTATTTTTCAGTTTGCAGTTTCTGTCTAACTTCCTTGAAAAAGCCATTTGGTTGATGTGCGAAAGCTTGGAAACGCTTATGTGTTTATTTCCTGCGCCAATAAATCGGATCACTAGTACAGTGTTACTATTTACTACATTCTTTCACATTTGGACATCACAAATGTATAAGTTGTTATTAAAATTAGTCTACATAACTTATTTTTCGCCGTCATTATTGACGGGCTTTCACCTAGTACTGTTATAACTTTATTAATGCCAGCAGCTCTGGTGGAGAAAACAGCCGCTCTGGTGGCTAAATGCCGCTCTGGTGATGCCGCTCTGGTGGCTAAATGCCGCTCTGGTGGCTAAATGCCGCTCTGGTGGCTAAATGCCGCTCTGGTGACGCCGCTCTGGTGGCTAAATGCCGCTCTGGTGACTCAGCCGCTCTGGTGGCTGAAGCCGCTCTGGGGGCCCAGCCGCTCCGGTGGCTCAGCCGCTCTGGTGGCTCAGCCGCTCTGGTGGCTAATAGTCGCTCTGGAGGCTAAAGTCGCACTGGTGGCTAAAGTCGCTCTGGTGGCTAAATGCCGATCTGGTGGCTTAGCCGCTCTGGTAGCTAAAGCCGCTCTGGTGGCTAAATGCCGCTCTGGTGGCTAACAGCTGCTCTGGTGGCTAAATGCCGCTCTGGTGGCTTAGCCGTTCTGGTGGCTCAGCCGCTCTGGTGGCTAAATGCCGCTCTGGTGGCTCAGCCGTTTTAGTGGCTCAGCCGCTCTGGTGGCTAAATGCCGCTCTGGTGGCTAAATGCGGCCCTGGTGGCTCAGTCACTCTGGTGGCTCAGTCACTCTGGTGGCTCAGTCACTCTGGTGGCTCAGTCACTCTGGTGGCTCAGCCGCTCTGGTGGCTAAAGCCGCTCTGGTGATTAAATCCCGCTCTGGTGGCTCATCCGCTCTGGTGGCTAAAGCCGCACTGGTGAGTCAGCCGCTCTGATGGCTAACAGCCGCTATGGTGGCTAACAGCCGCTATGGTGGCTAACAGCCGCTCTGGTGGCTAACAGCCGCTCTGGTGGCTAAATGCCGCTCTGGTAGCTAAAGCCGCTCTGGTGGCTAAATGCCGCTCTGGTGGCTAAATGCGGCTCTGGTGGCTCAGCCGCTCTGGTGGCTAAAGCCGCTCTGGTGGCTAAATGCCGCTCTGGTGGCTAAACCCGCTCTGGTGGCTCAGCCGCTCTGGTAGCTAACAGCCGCTCTGGTGGCTAAATGCCGCTCTCGTGGCTTAGCCGTTCTGGTGGCTCAGCCGCTCTGGTGGCTAAATGCCGCTCTGGTGGCTCAGCCGTTTTAGTGGCTCAGCCGCTCTGGTGGCTAAATGCCGCTCTGGGGGCCCAGCTCTCCGGTGGCTCAGCCGCTCTGGTGGCTCAGCCGCTCTGGTGGCTAATAGTCGCTCTGGAGGCTAAAGTCGCACTGGTGGCTAAAGTCGCTCTGGTGGCTAAATGCCGATCTGGTGGCTTAGCCGCTCTGGTAGCTAAAGCCGCTCTGGTGGCTAAATGCCGCTCTGGTGGCTAAATGCGGCTCTGGTGGCTCAGCCGCTCTGGTGGCTAACAGCTGCTCTGGTGGCTAAATGCCGCTCTGGTGGCTTAGCCGTTCTGGTGGCTCAGCCGCTCTGGTGGCTAAATGCCGCTCTGGTGGCTCAGCCGTTTTAGTGGCTCAGCCGCTCTGGTGGCTAAATGCCGCTCTGGTGGCTAAATGCGGCCCTGGTGGCTCAGTCACTCTGGTGGCTCAGTCACTCTGGTGGCTCAGTCACTCAGGTGGCTCAGTCACTCTGGTGGCTCAGCCGCTCTGGTGGCTAAAGCCGCTCTGGTGATTAAATCCCGCTCTGGTGGCTCATCCGCTCTGGTGGCTAAAGCCGCACTGGTGGGTCAGCCGCTCTGATGGCTAACAGCCGCTATGGTGGCTAACAGCCGCTATGGTGGCTAACAGCCGCTATGATGGCTAACAGCCGCTCTGGTGGCTAAATGCGGCTCTGGTGGCTCAGCCGCTCTGGTGGCTAAAGCCGCTCTGGTGGCTAAAGCCGCTCTGGTGGCTAAACCCGCTCTGGTGGCTCAGCCGCTCTGGTAGCTAACAGCCGCTCTGGTGGCTAAATGCCGCTCTCGTGGCTTAGCCGTTCTGGTGGCTCAGCCGCTCTGGTGGCTAAATGCCGCTCTGGTGGCTCAGCCGTTTTAGTGGCTCAGCCGCTCTGGTGGCTAAATGCCGCTCTGGTGGCTTAGCCGCTCTGGTGGCTCAGCCGCTTTGGTGGCTAAAGCCGCTCTGGTGGCTAAATGCCGCTCTGGTGGCTCAGCCGCTCTGGTGGCTAAAGCCGCTCTGGTGGCTAAATCCCGCTCTGGTGGCTCATCCGCTCTGGTGGCTCAGCCGCTCTGATGGCTAACAGCCGCTATTGTGGCTAACAGCTGCTATGGTGGCTAACAGCCGCTCTGGTGGCTCAGCCGCTCTGGTGGCTCAGCCGCTCTGGTGGCTAAATGCCACTCTAGTGGCTCAGCCACTCTGGTGGCTAACAGCCGCTCTGGTGGCTCACCCGCTCTGGTGGCTAAATGCGGCTCTGGTGGCTCAGCCGCTCTGGTAGCTCAGTCGCTCTGGTGGCTCAGCCGCTCTGGTGGCTAAAGCCGCTCTGGTGGCTCAGCCGCTTTGGTTGCTAAAGCCGCTCTGGTGGCTAAATGCCGCTCTGGTGGCTCAGCCGCTCTGGTGGCTAAAGCCGCTCTGGTGGCTAAATCCCGCTCTGGTGGCTCATCCGCTCTGGTGGCTCATCCGCTCTGGTGGCTCAGTCGCTCTGATGGCTAACAGCCGCTATTGTGGCTAACAGCTGCTATGGTGGCTAACAGCCGCTCTGGTGGCTCAGCCGCTCTGGTGGCTAAATGCCACTCTAGTGGCTCAGCCACTCTGGTGGCTCACCCGCTCTGGTGGCTAAAGCCGCTCTGGTGGCTAAATGCGGCTCTGGTGGCTCAGCCGCTCTGGTAGCTCAGTCGCTCTGGTGGCCCAGCCGCTCTGGTGGCTAAATGCCGCTCTGGTGGCTCAGCCGCTCTGGTGGCTAAATGCCGCTCTCGTGGGTCAGCTGCTCTGGTGGCTAAAGCCGCTCTGCTGGCTCAGCCGCTCTGCTGGCTAAATGCCGCTCTGGTGGCTTAGCCGCTCTGGTGGCTAAATGCCGCTTTTATGGCTAAATACCGCTCTGGTGGCTAAATGCCGCTCTCGTGGGTCAGCCGCTCTGGTGGCTAAATGCCGCTCTAGTGGCTCAGCCGCTCTGCTGGCTAAATGCTGCTCTGGTGACTAAATGCCGCTCTGGTGGCTTAGCCGCTCTGGTGGCTAAATGCGGCTCTGGTGGCTCAGCCGCTCTGGTGGCTAAAGCCGCTCTGGTGGCTAAATGCCGCTCTGGTGGCTAAATGCCGCTCTGGTGGCTAAATGCCGCTCTGGTGGCTAAATGCGGCTCTGGTGGCTAAATGCCGCTCTGGTGGCTCAGCCGCTCTGGTGGCTAAAGCCGCTCTGGTGGCTAAATGCCGCTCTCGTGGGTCAGCTGCTCTGGTGGCTAAAGTCGCTCTGGTGGGTAAATGCCGCTCTGGTGGGTAAATGCCGCTCTGGTGGCTAAAGTCGCTCTGGTGGCTAAATGCCGATCTGGTGGCTAAATGCCGCTCTGGTGGCTAACAGCCGCTTTGGTGGCGGAGTGGTCTAAATGTTGACTTCAGACCATTGGTCCGAGATGGGTTTTCGTTTGAATTCCGGTGAAGCATGGATGTCAGATTTGTCTTACAGCACTGGCTTTCTCCCTTCCCTGGAACCAGTGGCCCTTAATTAAGGACGGAAGACTGCTTATAATAGCCCATTGAGTTGCTCACGGTGGTCGTTAAAACTCCAAACAAACAAAAATAAATACTAACGAACTGATAAAAATCTCACTGCCTTTTTGCTGCAATTAGGGGCCGGACACTCGACCGCTAAATTATGACACAGCCTGTAATCATGGTAACATCAAACCTTAATGAATGCTATGCGAATTTTTTCCAATACTGTGGGACAAAAAAAACGCTTGATAGGTACACTGCACTAATATTAATATCCGGCCATGTCCACAAATAATGTTTACTTATAGAAACTAGAAACTTTGCGGACTGAAATCTTTGGCCCTTATTAATGCTTCTAGACCAGTATTCTCAAACCCGCAGCCCGGTGCCAACTTTTTGGCGGCCCGCATGATGATTACAAAACAAAAATAAATCACCCTTTTTTCAAGTATATTATAATATATTAAATACACTGCTGGCCACCCAAAATGCAACACCAAAAAAGCAAGAAGGGCACGAGATAGCAAATCCAGATTTGCTGGACACATAATAATAGATACAAAGATTAAACGATTGAGCTTACAGGCCCGTGCGACTTGCGGAACACGTAGACATCAATAATTCGTGTGGCCCCCATGACTGGCAATAACGGCCGCTACACGCCGGGGCATCGGACGAAGGAGTCTTTGGATGTGGGCTTGGGTTATGTTGGTCTAGGCTGCTTTCTACACGTTGCCACAGTTCATCAGACGTAGCCGCGTGTGGTACTTGCCGGGCCACTCGGTTGCCGATCAGCGACCCGACGTGTTCGATGGGCGACATATCGGGAGAACAGGCGGGCCACGGTAGCCGTGACACCTGGGGGCCGTGAAGAATTGTTGCACGATGCGTGCCACGTGCGGGAGCGCTTTGTCCTGTTGAAACGGGACCGCTAGCAGGTCCTGCAAGTAAGGGAGGACTACAGGCTCCAAAACGTCGGAGTGGTAGCGGTGGCGATGCGTACCAGAGGGGTGCGGGTGTCATATCCAATTGCGTCCCAAACCATAACGCCAGGCGACGGACCGGTATGGCGATGCATAATGCAGGCGTCATACAGTCTCTCGCCGCAGTGCCGCCACACGCGGATCCGACCATCCTAGTGTTGCAGGTAAAAGCGTGATTCGTCGGACAAGACAATGTCGTGCCATTCCGTATTCCGGGTGCGGCGTTCAACGGCCCACTGCTGCCGCACTCGCCGGTGGTGTAAAGTCAATGGTAATCGGAGCAATGGGCGCTGTGCGACAAGTCCCCGTTCCTGCAGACAACGTCGAACGGTACGTGATGACACAGGTTGTTGCTCAACGCACCCTAATTCCTGCGCTAACGTTCGTGAAGTGGCGGTGCGAGCCGTCAATTGCCGCTGCACAACATGCCGGTCCTCTCGTTCAGTGGTGTGCAGCGGCTGCGGCAATCGCTCACGTCGGTCCGTCCGTCCATCCTGCACCCACCGAATCCATACTCGCCTCACTGTGGCTGGATGTCGTCCCACACGGGCGCCGATGTCTCGGTACGATAAACTGCTGTCGCGATAAGCCACTATTCGTCCTATGTCGAGCTCCGAAATGTGCTGGAATGACTGCCGTATTCTGCGAAGAGTCTTCAGGTAGCTTCCCACGCACAGGTCCGGCAGCACAACACACTTCCACTACTTACACCCCGCCATCTGTGCACCCTTCTTATAGTGCTTCTCGGTGGCATGCCGGGCGAACATTATTTGCATATGCCCTGCAATGCTAATCGTTTGCATGTCCTCTCGTGGGCGACGCATGCTGCAAATTTCAGGCCAATCTGATGCTTCCTTCTTGGTGTTGCAATTTGGGTGGCCAGCAGTGTATAATATAAGCATAGTAATGCTCAGCAAAGCTATTCTCTTTATAAGTACCAAGCTTATTTACGAAGAATATAACTGTATTAAGCATGCGTATTGTTACATCGAAAGGAATGCGAAAGCGGGTGTATCCTCCCGACGTACTCTCTACGAATCCAAGAGCGCTGGCCACCGTGTCGCTGTACCGAAGGGACGTCGTCTGAAAAGGTAATGTGTTTTGCGCAGAATTGAAATCAAGCGCTGGCAACACTGATCGACCTTGAAAAGCCCCTCCCGCTCAGCTGGTGGCTAGTTTCGTCCGGCTGCATCGGTTGCTTCACACACGAGAAGAAATCAACTTTGGTGAATTTTCTACGAAGATAACTATATTAACAGAGGATTTCAATAGGCGGTTTGAATGTTTCAAAGACATGGAAAATATTTTCTAAATATATTAAAGTCTCCATTTTCCTATAATGATGAAAACGCACCTGAAGAACTTCAGTTTCAATTAATAGACTTCATTGTGATCCTCTCCTAGAAGAAAAATTCAACAGCTGCAACCTAACAGAGTTTTAACAGTTGATTTCAAAGGACAAGTACATAAACATTCGTAACCTAGCTGCACGGGTTCTGCCTATGTTCGGAACAACGTATTCATGTGAACAGTTGTTTTCAAGAACGAGCCAAGCAAAAAATGTCTTGGAACGAACAGGATAAGTTACAGTCAGTTATCCTCACTTTTAAAAGTAGCACGTTCAAAGGATATTATTTCAAATATCGAGAAGTTAGTGACAGAAAAGGGAGCCTAAGTTTCTGGTCAGAACATGTAATATTTTCTGTACCATGTTCAGTTGGTAAAATATGATTGTTTTAAGATTTAAGTGAAAATAATTGTTACGTAAAAGTTATTGTTTTCAGTGATTGATGAAGTATTTGTTTTTACTATTTACTGATAATTAGAAATAATATTCAACTCTAGTGCCAAGCCATTGGTGTAGTTTTGTAAAGTTAATATTTATTCTTAAGAAATTTATTAATATTCATCCGGCCCCCTAAGTTAGATCAAAACTAGAATGTGGCTCTTCCAAGGGTCTGAATTCTAGGCCACTGCTCTAGACGATGTGGAAAACATTCTCCACCAGCCAACATTATAAACTGCTGTCGCGATAAGCCACTATTCGTCCTCTGTCGAACTCCGAAATGTGCTGGAATGACTACCGTATTCTGCGAAGAGTCTTCAGGAAGCTTCCCACGCACAGGTCCTTCCCACGCACACCTACGTAAAGTCGACCATTTGCTCCACCATTTGGTTTTGACAAATTTCGCTTGTTTTGCTCAGCGATCTCATCTGTAAACGAGGCTACGTAGCGACGGATGGTTGAGAGCGACGAATGGTTGAGAGCGACGAATGGTTGAGGCTCAAACAATCGCTCGATTTTCACGTTGTGTTGTTTCCCTCGGCCATCCACTGCCCGCGTGCCATTAGGTTCTTCCCCCTAGAACCATTGGCGCCAACATTGTCTGATTGTCACGTACCCAAATACCTGAAGATACGGCGACTTGACCAAACTGCAACTCCTCTCTCTCTCTCAGCTAATTCTACGTCCTCGCCCAAACTGCATCTCTCTCAGCTAATTATACGCCCTCGCCCAAACTGCATCTGTCTCAGCTAATTCTACGTCCTCGCCCAAACTGCATCTCTCTCAGCTAATTATACGCCCTCGCCCAAACTGCATCTCACTCAGCTAATTATACGTCCTCGCCCAAACTGCATCTCTCTGAGCTAATTATACGTCCTCGCCCAAACTGCATCTCTCTGAGCTAATTATACGTCCTCGCCCAAACTGCATCTCTCTGAGCTAATTATACGTCCTCGCCCAAACTGCATCTGTCTCAGCTAATTCTACGTCCTCGCCCAAACTGCATCTCTCTCAGCTAATTATACGCCCTCGCCCAAACTGCATCTGTCTCAGCTAATTCTACGTCCTCGCCCAAACTGCATCTCTCTCAGCTAATTATACGCCCTCGCCCAAACTGCATCTCACTCAGCTAATTATACGTCCTCGCCCAAACTGCATCTCTCTGAGCTAATTATACGTCCTCGCCCAAACTGCATCTCTCTCAGCTAATTATACGCCCTCGCCCAAACTGCATCTCACTCAGCTAATTATACGTCCTCACCCAAACTGCATCTCTCTCAGCTAATTATACGTCCTCGCCCAAACTGCATCTCTCTCAGCTAATTATACGTCCTCGCCCAAACTGCATCACTCTCAGCTAATTATACGTCCTTGCCCAAATTGCATCTCTCTCAGCTAATTATACGTCCTCGCCCAAACTGCATCTCTCTCAGCTAATTATACGTCCTCGCCCAAACTGCATCACTCTCAGCTAATTATACGTCCTTGCCCAAATTGCATCTCTCTCAGCTAATTATACGCCCTCGCCCAAACTGCATCTCACTCAGCTAATTATACGTCCTCTCCCAAACTGCATCTCACTCAGCTAATTATACGTCCTCGCCCAAACTGCATCTCTCTCAGCTAATTATACGTCCTCGCCCAAACTGCATCTCTCTCAGCTAATTATACGTCCTCGCCCAAACTGCATCTCTCTCAGCTAATTATACGTCCTTGCCCAAATTGCATCTCTCTCAGCTAATTATACGTCCTCGCCCAAACTGCATCTCTCTCAGCTAATTATACGTCCTCGCCCAAACTGCATCTCTCTCAGCTAATTATACGTCCTCGCCCAAACTGCATCTCTCTCAGCTAATTATACGTCCTCGCCCAAACTGCATCTCTCTCAGCTAATTATACGTCCTTGCCCAAATTGCATCTCTCTCAGCTAATTATACGTCCTCGCCCAAACAGCATCTCTCTCAGTTAATTATACGTCCTTGCCCAAACTGCATCTCTCTCAGCTAATTATACGTCCTCGCCCAAACTGCATCTCTCTCAGCTAATTATACGTCCTCGCCCAAACTGCATCTCTCTCAGCTAATTATACGTCCTCGCCCAAACTGCATCTCTCTCAGCTAATTATACGTCCTCGCCCAAACTGCATCTCTCTCAGCTAATTATACGTCCTTGCCCAAATTGCATCTCTCTCAGCTAATTATACGTCCTCGCCCAAACTGCATCTCACTCAGCTAATTATACGTCCTCTCCCAAACTGCATCTCACTCAGCTAATTATACGTCCTCGCCCAAACTGCATCTCTCTCAGCTAATTATACGTCCTCGCCCAAACTGCATCTCTCTCAGCTAATTATACGTCCTTGCCCAAATTGCATCTCTCTCAGCTAATTATACGTCCTCGCCCAAACTGCATCTCTCTCAGCTAATTATACGTCCTCGCCCAAACTGCATCTCACTCAGCTAATTATACGTCCTCGCCCAAACTGCATCACTCTCAGCTAATTATACGTCCTTGCCCAAATTGCATCTCTCTCAGCTAATTATACGTCCTCGCCCAAACTGCATCTCTCTCAGCTAATTATACGTCCTCGCCCAAACTGCATCTCTCTCAGCTAATTATACGTCCTTGCCCAAATTGCATCTCTCTCAGCTAATTATACGTCCTCGCCCAAACTGCATCTCTCTCAGCTAATTATACGTCCTCGCCCAAACTGCATCACTCTCAGCTAATTATACGTCCTTGCCCAAATTGCATCTCTCTCAGCTAATTATACGTCCTCGCCCAAACTGCATCTCTCTCAGCTAATTATACGTCCTCGCCCAAACTGCATCTCTCTCAGCTAATTATACGTCCTCGCCCAAACTGCATCTCTCTCAGCTAATTATACGTCCTCGCCCAAACTGCATCTCTCTCAGCTAATTATACGTCCTCGCCCAAACTGCATCTCTCTCAGCTAATTATACGTCCTCGCCCAAACTGCATCTCACTCTCAGCTAATTATACGTCCTCGCCCAAATTGCATCTCTCTCAGCTAATTATACGTCCTCGCCCAAACTGCATCTCTCTCAGCTAATTATACGTCCTCGCCCAAACTGCATCACTCTCAGCTAATTATACGTCCTTGCCCAAATTGCATCTCTCTCAGCTAATTATACGCCCTCGCCCAAACTGCATCTCACTCAGCTAATTATACGTCCTCTCCCAAACTGCATCTCACTCAGCTAATTATACGTCCTCGCCCAAACTGCATCTCTCTCAGCTAATTATACGTCCTCGCCCAAACTGCATCTCTCTCAGCTAATTATACGTCCTCGCCCAAACTGCATCTCTCTCAGCTAATTATACGTCCTTGCCCAAATTGCATCTCTCTCAGCTAATTATACGTCCTCGCCCAAACTGCATCTCTCTCAGCTAATTATACGTCCTCGCCCAAACTGCATCACTCTCAGCTAATTATACGTCCTTGCCCAAATTGCATCTCTCTCAGCTAATTATACGCCCTCGCCCAAACTGCATCTCACTCAGCTAATTATACGTCCTCTCCCAAACTGCATCTCACTCAGCTAATTATACGTCCTCGCCCAAACTGCATCTCTCTCAGCTAATTATACGTCCTCGCCCAAACTGCATCTCTCTCAGCTAATTATACGTCCTCGCCCAAACTGCATCTCTCTCAGCTAATTATACGTCCTTGCCCAAATTGCATCTCTCTCAGCTAATTATACGTCCTCGCCCAAACTGCATCTCACTCAGCTAATTATACGTCCTCTCCCAAACTGCATCTCACTCAGCTAATTATACGTCCTCGCCCAAACTGCATCTCTCTCAGCTAATTATACGTCCTCGCCCAAACTACATCTCTCTCAGCTAATTATACGTCCTCGCCCAAACTGCATCTCTCTCAGCTAATTATACGTCCTTGCCCAAATTGCATCTCTCTCAGCTAATTATACGTCCTCGCCCAAACTGCATCACTCTCAGCTAATTATACGTCCTTGCCCAAATTGCATCTCTCTCAGCTAATTATACGCCCTCGCCCAAACTGCATCTCACTCAGCTAATTATACGTCCTCGCCCAAACTGCATCACTCTCAGCTAATTATACGTCCTTGCCCAAATTGCATCTCTCTCAGCTAATTATACGTCCTCGCCCAAACTGCATCTCTCTCAGCTAATTATACGTCCTCGCCCAAACTGCATCACTCTCAGCTAATTATACGTCCTTGCCAAATTGCATCTCTCTCAGCTAATTATACGCCCTCGCCCAAACTGCATCTCACTCAGCTAATTATACGTCCTCGCCCAAACTGCATCTCTCTGAGCTAATTATACGTCCTCGCCCAAACTGCATCTCTCTGAGGTAATTATACGTCCTCGCCCAAACTGCATCTCTCTCAGCTAATTATACGCCCTCGCCCAAACTGCATCTCACTCGGCTAATTATACGTCCTTGCCCAAATTGCATCTCTCTCAGCTAATTATACGTCCTCGCCCAAACTGCATCTCTCTCAGCTAATTATACGTCCTCGCCCAAACTGCATCACTCTCAGCTAATTATACATCCTTGCCCAAATTGCATCTCTCTCAGCTAATTCTACGTCCTCGCCCAAACTGCATCTCTCTCAGCTAATTATACGTCCTCGCCCAAACTGCATCTCTCTGAGCTAATTATACGTCCTCGCCCAAACTGCATCTCTCTCAGCTAATTATACGCCCTCGCCCAAACTGCATCTCACTCAGCTAATTATACGTCCTCGCCCAAACTGCATCTCTCTCAGCTAATTATACGTCCTCGCCCAAACTGCATCTCTCTCAGCTAATTATACGTCCTCGCCCAAACTGCATCTCTCTCAGCTAATTATACGTCCTCGCCCAAACTGCATCTCTCTCAGCTAATTATACGTCCTTGCCCAAATTGCATCTCTCTCAGCTAATTATACGTCCTCGCCCAAACAGCATCTCTCTCAGTTAATTATACGTCCTTGCCCAAATTGCATCTCTCTCAGCTAATTATACGTCCTCGCCCAAACTGCATCTCTCTCAGCTAATTATACGTCCTCGCCCAAACTGCATCACTCTCAGCTAATTATACGTCCTTGCCCAAATTGCATCTCTCTCAGCTAATTATACGCCCTCGCCCAAACTGCATCTCACTCAGCTAATTATACGTCCTCTCCCAAACTGCATCTCACTCAGCTAATTATACGTCCTCGCCCAAACTGCATCTCTCTCAGCTAATTATACGTCCTCACCCAAACTGCATCTCTCTCAGCTAATTATACGTCCTCGCCCAAACTGCATCTCTCTCAGCTAATTATACGTCCTTGCCCAAATTGCATCTCTCTCAGCTAATTATACGTCCTCGCCCAAACTGCATCTCACTCAGCTAATTATACGTCCTCTCCCAAACTGCATCTCACTCAGCTAATTATACGTCCTCGCCCAAACTGCATCTCTCTCAGCTAATTATACGTCCTCGCCCAAATTGCATCTCTCTCAGCTAATTATACGTCCTCGCCCAAACTGCATCTCTCTCAGCTAATTATACGTCCTTGCCCAAATTGCATCTCTCTCAGCTAATTATACGTCCTCGCCCAAACTGCATCTCTCTCAGCTAATTATACGTCCTCGCCCAAACTGCATCACTCTCAGCTAATTATACGTCCTTGCCCAAATTGCATCTCTCTCAGCTAATTATACGTCCTCGCCCAAACTGCATCTCTCTCAGCTAATTATACGTCCTCGCCCAAACTGCATCTCTCTCAGCTAATTATACGTCCTCGCCCAAACTGCATCTCTCTGAGCTAATTATACGTCCTCGCCCAAACTGCATCTCACTCAGCTAATTATACGTCCTCTCCCAAACTGCATCTCACTCAGCTAATTATACGTCCTCGCCCAAACTGCATCTCTCTCAGCTAATTATACGTCCTCGCCCAAATTGCATCTCTCTCAGCTAATTATACGTCCTCGCCCAAACTGCATCTCTCTCAGCTAATTATACGTCCTTGCCCAAATTGCATCTCTCTCAGCTAATTATACGTCCTCGCCCAAACTGCATCTCTCTCAGCTAATTATACGCCCTCGCCCAAACTGCATCTCACTCAGCTAATTATACGTCCTCGCCCAAACTGCATCTCTCTCAGCTAATTATACGTCCTCGCCCAAACTGCATCTCTCTCAGCTAATTATACGTCCTCGCCCAAACTGCATCACTCTCAGCTAATTATACGTCCTTGCCCAAATTGCATCTCTCTCAGCTAATTATACGTCCTCGCCCAAACTGCATCTCTCTCAGCTAATTATACGTCCTCGCCCAAACTGCATCACTCTCAGCTAATTATACGTCCTTGCCCAAATTGCATCTCTCTCAGCTAATTATACGCCCTCGCCCAAACTGCATCTCACTCAGCTAATTATACGTCCTCTCCCAAACTGCATCTCACTCAGCTAATTATACGTCCTCGCCCAAACTGCATCTCTCTCAGCTAATTATACGTCCTCGCCCAAACTGCATCTCTCTCAGCTAATTATACGTCCTCGCCCAAACTGCATCTCTCTCAGCTAATTATACGTCCTTGCCCAAATTGCATCTCTCTCAGCTAATTATACGTCCTCGCCCAAACTGCATCTCTCTCAGCTAATTATACGTCCTCGCCCAAACTGCATCTCTCTCAGCTAATTATACGTCCTCGCCCAAACTGCATCTCTCTCAGCTAATTATACGTCTTCGCCCAAACTGCATCTCTCTCAGCTAATTATACGTCCTTGCCCAAATTGCATCTCTCTCAGCTAATTATACGTCCTCGCCCAAACAGCATCTCTCTCAGTTAATTATACGTCCTTGCCCAAATTGCATCTCTCTCAGCTAATTATACGTCCTCGCCCAAACTGCATCTCTCTCAGCTAATTATACGTCCTCGCCCAAACTGCATCACTCTCAGCTAATTATACGTCCTTGCCCAAATTGCATCTCTCTCAGCTAATTATACGCCCTCGCCCAAACTGCATCTCACTCAGCTAATTATACGTCCTCTCCCAAACTGCATCTCACTCAGCTAATTATACGTCCTCGCCCAAACTGCATCTCTCTCAGCTAATTATACGTCCTCACCCAAACTGCATCTCTCTCAGCTAATTATACGTCCTCGCCCAAACTGCATCTCTCTCAGCTAATTATACGTCCTTGCCCAAATTGCATCTCTCTCAGCTAATTATACGTCCTCGCCCAAACTGCATCTCACTCAGCTAATTATACGTCCTCTCCCAAACTGCATCTCACTCAGCTAATTATACGTCCTCGCCCAAACTGCATCTCTCTCAGCTAATTATACGTCCTCGCCCAAATTGCATCTCTCTCAGCTAATTATACGTCCTCGCCCAAACTGCATCTCTCTCAGCTAATTATACGTCCTCGCCCAAACTGCATCTCTCTCAGCTAATTATACGTCCTCGCCCAAATTGCATCTCTCTCAGCTAATTATACGTCCTCGCCCAAACTGCATCTCTCTCAGCTAATTATACGTCCTCGCCCAAACTGCATCTCTCTCAGCTAATTATACGTCCTCGCCCAAATTGCATCTCTCTCAGCTAATTATACGTCCTCGCCCAAACTGCATCTCTCTCAGCTAATTATACGTCCTCGCCCAAACTGCATCTCTCTCAGCTAATTATACGTCCTCGCCCAAACTGCATCTCTCTCAGCTAATTATACGTCCTCGCCCAAACTCGCTCAGCTGCTAGTATTGTGCATGAATCCGACGTCAAGGCATCCTTACAGTCCGTGGAGGCTAATGCAACTGCAGTCCGCTGTTACAATTGTCTCTGCGTGCGAACTTAGCTCTTGATATACCGTCCTCCATACACGGTTCCTATGCGCTGTGGCGAGCCACTATTTCGTCACTGGTCGTTATTTTTTAATCATTTGCGTGTACAGCACTGAGGTACTTGCATACGGATTTTCATCAGGATAGAACGAGATTCTAGGGGTGCCTCGTTTGTTTTGGCAATGAATGTACTTACTGGAACATTAAGGATATAGTTACAAACTTTCGGAACCCTAACTATAATATTTTAGCTACATCTTATATTCAAGATTGACTTATCTATGAATGAACATGAGGAAATTGAGAAATTTAAACCCATTCGACTTAAACTCCACAGCGATTTATAAGCCGAAAAACACGGTAATTTTCGTTCTGAACGTCACATCGGAATTTCTAAGTTCCTCGTACGTTTAGGCTATGGCTGTCAGTTGCAAGAGGTAAATTGAAACAATAATCTCGATGCAGAGAACGAAGGGGAGGGGGGTTCGACGAGCCGCCCCAGTGGCGCAGTGGTCTGAGCGATGACCTCTGATCATTCGTCCGAAAGGAGTCCGGGTTCGAATCCCGGTGAGGCATGGATGATGTGTTTGTCTAACGGCACTGGCTATCTCCCTTCCCTGGAACCAGTGACCCTAAATTAGGGACGGGCGACTATTCATAGCCCATTGAGTTGCTCACGGTGGTCGTTAAACCTCCAATCAAGAAAAAAGGGAAAAGCGAACACTAACTGCAACTGATGCGTTATATGCCACCCCGGTGGCGCAGTGGTCCAAGCGATGGTCTCTGATCATTCGTCCGAAAGGGGTCCGGGTTCGAATCCCGGTAAGGCATGGATGTTGTGTTTGTCTAACGGCACTGGCTATCTCCCTTCCCTGGAACCAGTGACCCTAAATTAGGGACGGGCGACTATTCATAGCCCATTGAGTTGCTCACGGTGGTCGTTAAACCTCCAATCAAGAAAAAAGGGGAAAAGCGAACACTAACTGCAACTGATGCGTTGTATGCCGCCCCGGTGGCGCAGTGGTCCAAGCGATGGTCTCTGATCATTCGTCCGAAAGGGGTCCGGGTTCGAATCCCGGTGAGGCATGGATGTTGTGTTTGTCTAACGGCACTGGCTATCTCCCTTCCCTGGAACCAGTGACCCTACATTAGGGACGGGCGACTATTCATAGCCCATTGAGTTGCTCACGGTGGTCGTTAAACCTCCAATCAAGAAAAAAGGGAAAACCGAACACTAACTGCAACTGATGCGTTGTATGCCACCCCGGTGGCGCAGTGGTCCAAGCGATGGTCTCTGATCATTCGTCCGAAAGGGGTCCGGGTTCGAATCCCGGTGAGGCATGGATGTTGTGTTTGTCTAACGGCACTGGCTATCTCCCTTCCCTGGAACCAGTGACCCTACATTAGGGACGGGCGACTATTCATAGCCCATTGAGTTGCTCACGGTGGTCGTTAAACCTCCAATCAAGAAAAAAGGGGAAAACGAACACTAACTGCAACTGATGCGTTGTATGCCGCCCCGGTGGCGCAGTGGTCCAAGAGATGGCCTCCGATCATTCGTCCGAAAGGGGTCCGGGTTCAAATCCCGGTGAGGCATGGATGTTGTGTACGGCACTGGCTCTCTCCTTCCCTGGAACCAGTGGCCTTAAATTAGGGACGGGCGACTGCTTATAGCCCATTGAGTTCCTCATGGTAGTCGTTGAACTTCCAAACAAACAAACATTGGTTGTATTGCTGCTTGTGTGTTGTCTGCTAGGAAGAATGTAACCTTGTGTGGAATAGTGATTTTTCGAATGAAATTTTCACAATTATCGGTCACGAATAAAAGAAACCTTGGGCTTCTAGTACGTACAGGACCCTTTCTTAGCATTATGTTTCCCTTTGTTGTGAGGTTCTCGTATTTTTATCGTTGATCTTATTAACGCACTAGTGTTGAGCAATTAGAAACCGATTGCGTACTTCGAAACAAACATTTTAAACTAAAATTTGCATTATAACTCTTCGTAGTGAGCGTTCTGCGGTGGAAAAGACTTTTTCAAAGGCCTTTTAGAAACAGAGATAAAAAAAAAGTGTTTTTACTGGGCAATACATAATTTCACGTCGTTTTAAGTAGCCTGGCGGAAAGACCGTTATTGGGCTACCAAAGCTAGATCCGGTCGCAGCGTCATAGAGTTAGGCAATCAAAACAAAGCACAGGAACATAATGGACACTAATGCTGCTGCTTCATGAACAAACGGGGCTGAAACCACGGCTACAGGAGATTATCGCGAAGCAGCATCAACAGACGTCGCGTTGACCTCAGAAAATGGTATCAACAGTAAGGAGAATATTATGGATTGCACTTATTAATCATTACAGAATATTAACAGATTAAATGACATTATCTGTAAGTAGATGACATGGAATAATCTGGTATATAAATTATGGATTATCCGCAGTGATCATTATAATATAGAATATTACGAGATTAAATGCTCGAAAATGGCTTAAAGGTTTTGTTTTGGCATCGCCGGCCCGCGAAAATTTCCCCAACGGTGTGCTGGTCCGCGAATGACAAAACGTTGGGAGCCACTGCTGTAGAAGAACGAATTCTGACTAATTCCACATGATGTGTGGAAGACGCATCACTCATTTTTCGAAGAACAAAAAGACTTATAGTAAATCTATTTTTTACGGTAGAAGAACGAATTCTCACTGATTCCACATGATGTGTGGAAGACCCATCACTCATTTTTCGAAGAACAAAAGGACTTATAGTAAATCCATTTTTTACGGTAGAAGAACGAATTCTCACCAATTCCACATGATGTGTGTAAGACGCATCACTCATTTTTTCGGAGAACAAAAGGACTTATAATAAATCCATTTTTTACGGTAGAAGAAGGAATTCTCACCAATTCCACATGATGTGTGGAAGATGCATCACTCATTTTTCGAAGAGCAAAAGGACTTATAGTAAATCTATTTTTTATGGTAGAAGAACGAATTCTTACGAATTCCACATGATGTGTGGAAGACGCATCACTCATTTTTGGAAGAACTAAAGAACTTATAGTAAATCCATTTTTTACGGTAGAAGAAGGAATTCTCACCAATTCCACATGATGTGTGGAAGACGCATCACTCATTTGTCGAAGAACAAAAGGACTGATTTATAGTAAATCCATTTTTTACGGTAGAAGAACGAATTCTCACTAATTCCACATGATGTGTGGAAGACGCATCACTCATTTTTCGAAGAACAAAAGGACTTATAGTAAATCCATTTTTTACGGTAGAAGAACGAATTCTCACTAATTCCACATGATGTGTGGAAGACGCATCACTCATTTTTGGAAGAACTAAAGGACTTATAGTAAATCCATTTTTACGGTAGAAGAACGAATTCTCACCAATTCCACATGATGTGTGGAAGACGCATCACTCATTTTTGGAAGAACTAAAGGACTTATAGTAAATCCATTTTTTACGGTAGAAGAACGAATTCTCACCAATTCCACATGATGTGTGGAAGACGCATCACTCATTTTTGGAAGAACTAAAGGACTTATAGTAAATCCATTTTTTACGGTAGAAGAAGGAATTCTCACTGATTCCACATGATGTGTGGAAGACGCATCACTCATTTTTCGAAGAGCAAAAGGACTTATAGTAAATTCATTTTTTACGTTCGGGAGCTAATGCGAAAACTCAGATTAGCCGGTGGCAAATTCAACCCCACATTCTTCTGCTCCGGAACCAAATGTTTTCCCAATTAAGCTTCAGCGACAAGAGCTTATCACTGTTATTTGCCGTCTTTACGTGTGCATCATCTCTGTCATACGTCCCATGCTCCAAATGTTTTTGTTAAAATTCACATGTTTCCTGAATCCACTTTAACAACCATTCCTTAATCAGAAGAATCTTTCGCAATAGTGAGAGACAAAAAAATTGTGCACCGTAGAAATATCAATTTTCAATACTCCGCCGAGCGATTTAATAATCAACAAACGTACTACGAGCACGGATAAAATTCATTATTCCATTCAGCTCATTAATTTTCTCTACCGTTGTCATTTCTTTCACGTTTTACCTTAATGGATTGCACAAACAATTCATAAAAATGTGGTCTATCTCTCTGAACTCTCTCTCTTCACATTTCCACCACTCTCTTGCGCTGTTTCGCTGATGCTATGAGATATTTATTAAGGCACATGACAAAAACAAAAGTATTGTGGTTGGTGAACTGCTGTACTCTAAGCTCACACAATGTTTTGTTTCACTTCTTTCGATAACTGCGCGGCAGTAGAACATTCCATCAAACAGCTGCAATAAAGGTAAGTACACTTTTATACATCTAAAGATATTTTAAAAACTTGTTGATGAGAAGCGACGAAATTTTTTTAAAGCATGAGGGGCCATATCTTTACTCCTAATACGGTTCGAATTGTAAATACAATAACTACCCAGCAAAAACAGTCTTGCTGGCCCAGCACTATGTTGCCGCTGCCGAACCGTCAATAAAATGTCTGGGCGGCCAACAGAAGGGCCAGCAGTTCAGGCCAACAGTTGGCACCCCATCAGTTGTCATATGCCACAAGAGGGCCATCAGTGGTCCATCACAGGCAGTAGCTGCCACAAGTGGCCCTTCAGTGGCCCTGCAAGCATGTGCCAGAAATGATGGCTAGCCTAATGTGGTCCGCTAGTGGACCGTTAGTGGCAGCCAGCAATCATGTGACGTAACTGGTGGCTTGCCGAATCTTGTCCGCCAATTTCTCAGTAGTAGCAATAATAAAAAAAAAATAGCAAGGATAACCCGCAGTTTCCTAAAGCTACAATTTTTTTCAACCCTTACGAAGCTTGCGAATTAACGCACTGCGCTGGAGAAATTTTCTCAACAGACCGGAAAAAGTCCGTCTGCATCTGCCTAGTTTCGATCCTGGGCCGTTTGCGTGGAAGCCGCGCTCGCTACCAACCGGACGAATTCACGATGCTCAGATATGTGCTGGAAGCTATCTGTTTGGTATGCAATTTGTAATCGAATGCTTCCCTCTTTCATTTTATAATATTGCGAGGTATTTTTCATAAAAGTCAGTTTCATATAATTGATAAATTAATTTTTTCAACATAACGATAGTTTTTTTTTTTTGTTTACCTTAAGGGAACTTCACTCATTTTCAAGGCGTGTACATACTTAGAGTCGCTTTCCAAAGTTTTGTACTCTCCTTGCCGTCTTGAAAAGAGATTGTTGAATAAATATATATTTACCCGGGTTCATGTCACATTGTGTTACATTTTTAACGTTGTGTCTTTCCTTTCCGTTGTCCGAAGCTACATTTGTTTTAAAGAGTAAAAGATATTTTATTTTACTTTTCGTTATTTTTAGAAGCGAATTCCTCCCTTGGACCCATGGATGAGTACACCACATAGCGTTGCTTTTTTTTCTTTCAAATAATTAATAAATTTTGTACGCATATAATTCTTTTTTTTTTTCCCAACAAACGCTATTTTAATGGTTTTCCAGGATAAGTGTTTCAAGCGGTTTCAAATTTTTTCTTGTTATTCATCCACTCCATTCCATGAATTGTTATTCATGGGAATGGAGTGGGTATATTTCATGGCTGTAATCTAGTTTTTCACGGCTTAATCTGATATCTTCGTCGACGTGAAATTTCATTAGGAAATTAATTCGCCTCTCCACATATGGATTTTTTTCTTAACATCCACTAAAATAACACGATGACGATAGCGTCGTCTTCAACTAACTGGTACCATAAGAGGCACAGCAAGTGTTGCTTCTGCGCATGCGCAGTCCCGATGCTTCCATCTGCTGTTGGGGGGTTGCATTGGTTGCCAGCAACGGGCCACTAGTGGCACTTGCTTGGAGGCCCACAATTCACGGCGATGCTGCAGGGCCATCAATGGCTCGCCAACTGATAGCGCTGCCACCAACGGACCACTACCGGGCCGTGAGCGGCAGATTTCAGCCAGCAGGAACCCATCACTGCCAGCTGGTGGCCAGCAGTTTCCCAGCACTTGTGTTTTTGCTGGGTACAGTCGCTCCCATTTATGATGAAGTCCAAGAGATCGGATTTTCATTATAGAAATCCATTGACTAAATGTAGTAGTACGTAATATGTACATAACAACAGTACATATGTGTGCACGTAATTCATATAGCAGGAAAACGTACTTATTTTTTAAAATCCGCGAATCTACATATCTTTTCTCTTGTCTTCAACACAGAACATTATTAATTTTTTTATGGAATCGTTTACCCTAGAAGTATACATGTTGTGTAATATCAAAAATCTTGCTACAGTATTTAATGAAGATATTTCAAATGCATCCACTAATGTCGGACCTGTAGTTGCATCCGCTTACTCAATGACAGGGCACGGAATTCCAATCATTGTTTTTTTACGTTGAATTTGATGCACGATCGTGAAATTCTCATGTTCTAGCAGTAATACTTCGGCAACTAAAGGAGCAACGTTCTAAGTCACTGCAGTGCAAAAGTCTTAAAACGCTACTCCTTTAGTTCGTTTGGCAGAATTTTTCCCCTCATTTGAACGAGTTCGAGATCTCCTTCATCTAAACAGCCATTTCTGTATGCCAAGTTCTATGCGTTCCTTCCGTTGTCGTAGCCATTGCTTAAAGTAATTGATTCCCACTACAATCCCAACACAGAATCCTTCTGTAGAAAACAATTACAGATGTTAGAAGCATACATTTTGTTGCTTTATTTTTCATACATTCCTCAGTTCTCCGTTCCCTTCTTTGGGCAACATAGAAAAATATTTTCAACACTTCGCGTTTTTAACCGAGAATTTTGACTTCGTTTCTTTTAAATAAACAATCTGCCATGCCTGTTTTGTAGATAAATGAAGGGAAACGGCAATTCCTTCGCAATAAAACGATTTCGTTGAAACATCGATACGCAAATTTACCCAATGCTTTCTGTGTCATAGAACGATATTTCACAGCAACTACTTTAGAACAACTTTTAATTTTTTCTGCTGCACCTAATTTTTGCTGGCCAAATTTTATTTTCATTCGCGAATTACCTTCAAGTTGTTCCTAATTACTTTGGGTTGTGCAGAGTTTAACGGCCATCCTGGGTAGCTCTTTGAGTGCTCGCCCATCCTTAATTTAGGGCCATTAGTTCCCGGGAAGAAATAGAGCCTGTGTCATCAGACAACATTCATGGCTCATTTCACACTCAAATTTTAAATTTCCGATGCAAAATCGTCTGTTTGATGAAAAATGCCTTTTTATTGCTCTTTCGTTTCTGGGGGAACAACTACAGTCACGGAAAAAAGAGTGAGGCCACGCAATATTGTTATATTGTTATGAGAGGTTATATTACAGCGTTATCGTAAGGAAAAATAATTAAACACATTATTTGATTAATCCAGCGATTGAACGCTATACTGTATATTTGCTGTGAAATAACATAAAACAACAAGTGCACAATTTGTACACATAAATAAGAAGGGAAAAGAGTTTTAGACCACAGTTTTTTAATGTATAAAAACAGCCGATGTGTTTAATTAAGACCTTGTTTAATACAAATTTGGAAGCTGTAAATCCGTTTATTGGTGTAAATATGCCCTGAATGGTAAGTCAGATAACATCCGAAAACTTGAAAATTTTGTCGCCCTGGAGAGAACAAACTCGCGTCTCGCGATTGGCGCCCGAGTATGCTAACCACTACACCACCCAGTACAACCACGTTTCAAGTTTCCTATCAATTTGAATATGATATAACCATCACAAGATTCGCTAGTCGAAGCAACTGGCATTCATATACAGTAGAACCCGCATATAACGAGCTCGCACTCGGGAGTCTGGTTTTACGCATCGCAGTCGCGTCACTTTTCTTTCATGACTTGTTGTTACACATCCGAAGTTTAGATTGTTTTCTGGTGGTCTGAAGTAGAAAAGAGCAAAAGAAATGTCTTTGAATAAACGCAAAACATTAAATTTGAACGAAAAAATTGAGCTTATTAGTCTGGTGGAGCAAGGTCATTTAAAAAATTTGAAATAGCTAAAACATTTGGCATTCCTGCGAATTCACTTTCAACCATTTTGCAAAATAAAGATGATCTCAAACGTAAGTTCTCCGAAGGTTCATCAGGTGTTGAGAGGAAAAGGTTTCGAGAAGCTGTTTATAGTTTACAAGTGGTTTCTCGGTGTAAGACTGCAAAATGTTCCAATCACAAGACCTCTACTAAAAGAGAAGGCCAATCACAAGACCTCTACTAAAAGAGAAGGCCAATCACAAGACCTCTACTAAAAGAGAAGGCCTTAGAATTCGCACGCCTACCGGGAAGATACGATTTTATCCCTAGCAATGGTTGTATTTAACGATTTAAAGATCGCCATGGCATTGTGTTCAAAACTGTTTGTGGTAGAGTGCTTCAGTTGACGACGAAACCAATGCGAAATCTTTGGAAGCAAGCAAGCATCTAATTTCGCAATACAATCCGTCCGACATATACAATGCGGACGAAACTGGACTCTTTTTTCAAGGGGCTCAGCGTCATTTTCTTGTATGACTTACGTCCACAGGGAGGAGAGTTTAGGTCCCAGCCACCTACAGCGAGATCGCCTTTTGGGCAGGACACAGAAACAATGAGAGCAAGTCTAGCGCCTTTGACAGAACAGTTTGTAGTGAGATTAGAGCACAGTAGATGGCGCCACCGTACAAGTACGATATTGCACATAGAGGGGTGAGAGAATTTCAGGTGGGGTATAGGAAAGGATACCCATTTAACCAGTGGGTCCAGCCTGGGGGACGTCACTTAAGGTGCTCGTCCGATGCACGGCGGATATTCAGCGATTGTTAGTAAATCACACCATCTCTGAAAGATCAGCCCAGGCTTGAACCTGGGGACCCAGCATCGATAGTCTGAAACACTAACCACTAAGCCATCCGCGGCTCCAACTCTTTTTTCAAATGCTGCCTCGAAGAACATTAGCTCTGAAAGTTGAGCAATGTAGTTGTGGTAAAAATTCAAAATTTCGAATAGCTGTGATGGTTTTAGCCAATATGGATGTGTCTGAAAATGGAAAACTTCTTGTCATTGGCAAATCCAAAAATCCTCGATGCTTCAAGAAGGGTGAGAAATTACCAGTCGACTACAGAGCTAACAAGAAAGTATGGATGGCATCTGATTGTGAATTATTCATGGACTGGCTTCAGCAATTTGATGATGAAATGATGAGTAAAAACAAAAAAAATTTGTTTCTCATCGACAAGTGTCCAGCTCATTCAACTGACGTCCGTTTGAAATCTATAACTGTACATCGGTTACCAGCCAACACAACATCAAAGCTGCAGCCACCAATGAATAATAAATAATTTAAAAGCGTTCTATCGCAAAAATGTGCCGAGAGAAATTTTGATAAACTTAGAGACCCAAAAACCAACCATTATTACAAATTTTGAAGATGATAATCCGATTTTTGGCGTAAATGTGACAAGGATGGCAAGTCAGATAATATTTCAAAACTTGAAAATTTCCATCGTGCTGGAGCGGGACTCGAACCCGCGTCTCCCAGAAAACGCCTAGGTATGCTAACCACTACACCACCCAGAACGACCAAGTTTCAAGTTTCCGATCAATTTGAATTTAACCATCACAGGATTCGCTAGTCGAAGCAACCGGCATTCATGTTTAGCGAATCTGGAGGTTAATAATCCTATCCCGTGATTGCCCGGAGAAGCAGATAAATCATGAAATACGGATTACGCCATATAATACAAATTTTGAAGATGATAATCCGATTTTTGGCGTAAAGCAGTAAGTCAGAAATTGTTGGAAACATGAGGGTTCCCCATCGAAAGTGATGCTGCTGCTCATGTGATCTCTGTGGAAACGGAAGGCGAAATTTGGGATTATCTGAATGAAATCAGAGTTATCCCGTGATTGCCCGAGAAGCAGATAAATCATGAAAGATGCGAAATTATCTACAGGCTGATTATTGTGTTGCAACTGGACCGACCAACACAGACCAAGCAATCGTCAAAAGTGTAAAACATTCCCCTTCGGAAGAGTCCGACAAGAACGACATGGCGACAGAAGTAAAAAACTGTACAATTTCCAACGATGTTGCTATACAAAGCCTTGAGAATTTGTGCATTTACTTGACGCTGAAAAATATGTGCACTGCAACACTGGATGAAGTTGAAAAACAGTTAACTGTTGCCGTTGTAGGAAGCCCAAACATTCTTTCTAAACATTCCAGACTATCGCATGAATGCACTTTATTCAAAATACAAGGCAAAGATTTTAGGTGGATCCACATTAAAGATCAAAACTGTTCCAGAAGAAAGGAAAATACAGATTTGCACACTGTAAGGGGTAAATATAAGCAACACGGGCATTTATTTTATGAACTGTGGGGTAATAATTTTAGTATGCCGTTTCAAGAAAACATCCTGCAATGAACAGCCCTCTGCACGTATTAGTCCGGTTTGAAAAATTATTTTGTATTGGAAAGCCTTCGCTGCTAAAACGAAAATGCATATGTTTTTCCCTTTAGTAAGGAATATACATTGAAGAGCAATTGAATTAGAGATACCTGTCTAGTAACGTGTAGCACCACCTTTCGCCCTGATGACGGCGGCGATTCGTCTCAGCATGGACTCGACAAGACACCGGAAGCGTTGGAAAGCCATACGGATCCACGACCCCTGAACAAGCTCCCACAGTTCACGAAGATTTGATGGAGGGGGGTCAGAGCCTCGAACATCTCTCTCGATGGCATCCCATATGTGCTCGATGGGATTGAGGTCAGGGACCTAGCTGGCCAAGGAAGCGAGGTCACGTCGTTGGAGTTTTCATCCAATTCGGATACAATTCGGGAGCGATGGCACGGTGCATTGTCTTGTTGCAGGATGAGGTCCCCAGTGGGATGTTGAAGACGCACAAACGGGAGCAAATAATCGTCCAGGATATCCCGGTAACGTTGACCTGTGAGGCACTATGTCACACGTACCAGGGGTCCCATTTCAGTAAACGTAAGCAGTCCCTAGACGAGAATGCACACCCACCAGCTTAAATAGTACCCTGCTGGCAAGAAGGATCCATCGCTTCATGTGGTTTGCGCCGTACTCGTATCCTGCCATCCGCATGTACCAACGTGAATCTCAACTCATCAGTCCAGGCAACATTTTCCCACATGTCTAGGGTCCAGTGGCGATGTGCAGTCAGCAGCGGTACCCTCGTGGGACGATGGCTTCTGTACCCCATAGCGAGGAAATGGTTCTGGATGGTGTATCTGCTTACACGTTTTTGTGCACCAGCGTTAAATTGCCGAGTGATTTCTTGCACTGTGGTCCGTCTATCCGCTGTTACAATGCGAGCTAGCCGACGATGACCGCGCTCATCCACACGCTGTTGTCCACGGCAGTTGGCCCTTTGCAGGGATGGTTTTACGGGATTCGGCGTAAACATGGTGCACCCGTGACACAGTGGCTCGTGAAAATCCCAGTGCCTGCACGACTTCCAAGATGCAGTGACCCATTCGTCGGGCCCCGACAATTTGCCCACGATCAAATGCGCTTAGATCCTTCGTCTTATTCATACTGCGTCCGACTCCTACTGATTCCCGACGCATCACTCCTTATATTGTCGGATCGCTGCATACGTCATGTCGTTTCCGTTTACAGGGCCGACCACAGCACCAGATTTGCATAACGCCAGCTGTCTCTAATTCAATAGCTCTTTAGTGTGTGCTAAGATGAATCTTGTACATAAATGCGCCAGCCTCCAGTGGGTACCTCGATAACGTGTAACACACGACGCTAATGACGAGCATTTGGCATGGACTCATATTGGCTCTATTAAGTGAGCAGAGGATGGTGATCGATAATCGTGCAGATCGGGTGCGCTTAAGACATTATTGGGAAAGAGTGGACAGCACCACTACACGAAATGGTTCTGGCGTTTTTCAATGCTGGAAACAGCAGTCGAAGATGAGACGAGGTCAGGGCTTCCCTCCACTGTCCGGGCAGCGGAAAAATTCGTAGAGGTGCGGAATCAGTTAAAGAAAGATCTCAGAATTAAAGTGAGACTTTTGGCTGAGTCAGTGGGCATCAGTAAGTCCATCTGTCATGAGATTCTACAGGGTGTCCACAATGTGTTGTTACCCCCCTATAATAAGAAATGTAAGTGAGCTATGTATCTGTTGTATGATGTATATATTGAGTTATATATTGAGGTATCCTTAAACATCCAGTGGATCCGTTTGGGCTCCGTCATTCTCGTGACAGAATAATTTTACGCCATGTTCTGTGGGACATTTTCCGAAGCAGTTGCGGGGTGATACGAGAGAAAGCACCTCTCACTGCTTGTTTAATTTTATCAGTGTTGGTAGCGCTGCTGTGCAACAACCTCCTTTATGAAACCCCAAAGGGCATTATCACACGTTGAGAGATCTGGGCTTCGAGGTGGCCATTCAAGTGGAACGGGCAGCACTGCCGAACCTCGGCCGATCCAACGATCCCGAAAAACCTCACCAAGGTATTCCCGAACAGCGATTGCGTAATGAGCGGGTGCCTCATCCTGTTGGAACCATACATCATTTAGAATGCCAAGATTTCCAAGTTGTGGCACAAACCAGGTTTTCAGCATGTCCAGATAAATTGTCTGATTCACTGGACCGTCAAAGAAATTCGGTCCAAACAGATGTCGACTATTCATAGCAGCCCATATCATGACATGCGGAGGATGATGTTCCAATTCTTCGACATGATGTGGGTTTTTCTTAGACCAGAACACAACGTTCCGTGATCGACAGCTGCGGTATATCGCAAATTCATCACTGAAAATGACCTTTCCACGTTTTGGGATTGTGGCAAATGTCTGAAGCATCATTGTACATGCATCCCGTCTGCGGTTTAAATCGATGTCTGATAATTCCTGAACGAACATCGGGCGATATGCGTACAAATTCAGGTTATTCTTCATGTGCTTATGCAGTGTCGATCGTGGTATTCCAAGCTCCGCTGATCATTTGCGGAACGACTTCGTCGGTGACCTGACAACTGATTCCTCGACTGCATGACACTGTTGCACTCTGGTTGATAGTCTTCTTGTTCATGGTTTATCCTTGATGTTGCCTGCTTCAAAGGGTTTATGTTCCCACAGCAGAAGAGTCTGTTTTGGAGGGGCCTCTTTGTCGAATCGTTGTTGGAAATCGGCACGCACGTCACGCATTGTCTTCCCTGTGTGTGGACGTTCGTGTACCCAGACACTGACAACAATCCGTTGTTCCAGGGTGTATTCGCTGGTATCACACATGGTTCCGGTACCTAATCTGTAAATAAACACAATACAGACCCTAACTCAATGTATACATCATACAACAGATACATAGCTCACTTACATTTCTTATTACAGGGGGTAACAAGACATTGTGGACACCCTGTACGATAGGGTCTGGGAAAACGGAAACTTAACGCTGGATTGGTACCCTGCACACTGGAGGGATGCCCGGAGCTCGGATCATCATAACAGGATTTCCACATGTCACGAAACCGTACATACCATTCGAAAACTCTACTGTGGCTGTGTCACTAACACTTTCTTTAATATTCGATAAGTTTCAGTAGCTGATTAACCAAGTTTCCAACAAAAACGGATCTTTACTCGGCTATAGCTAAAATTAAATGGGACGAGAACGCTTGCTGTGACTCCCTTAATGACCGCCTACTGCCTGTCAGCACCTGTATAAACCGGCTTCCAGCTGTTCGCTGATTGGCCAAGGACTGCTGTCTTCTGGCATAAACCAGATATTTTTATCCCACTACTGTTGCGTAAGTTATGTGGTCAGTTCTGGAACTTTTCGGGCGTAGATTAACGCGTGTCTACTTTATCTTTGGTGCAATCTATGCTTGCCACCTAGTGGAGAGATCACGTACTAACAGAAGGGTCGCCATCAAGTGATGAGATTCACTTTGACAGGGGCAAAATATGGAAACTTACCTTCCGACTTCCACTCTTACATCACTGTTGCTCTGACTTACCGACCGACATCCCTGTTTTTGTGTGCATGGTAAATAGCTTAACAACTGCTTGTACACACTGAAAGATTGAAAAGACTTCCATTTTTGTATGCATGGTAAATAGCTTAACAACTATTTCTACACACTGAAAGATTGAAAAGACTTCTATTGTGCAAAGTTTTTTTTTGGGGGGGGGGGGCTGGCTTCATTGTTTTGTCACAAAGTTGGCCATTTTAGTTACGCTTCTTATTCAGAATCTTAAAATAGTATATTCTTTTTACTTCATTAATGAATATTAAATTTCCTTCATACTGTCTATTATCCGAACAAACGGAATATGTTATACACTTATAACTGGAAAAAACAGATTTTCCAAAATTATTTCATTGTGTTTTAAAAACATTCTGACCACATACCTCTCATCGTTGTATCACATCATTTGTATGGTTTGCTCACGTTAGAATTTTTCTAACGTCAGCTTGAGTTCTCCTCACCCACGTCTTTTGAGAATTTTTCTAACGTCAGCTTGTACTCTCCTCACAAATGAACGGCGCATTTTTAATCTGTACTGTTTGCTCTTTTTCCAGAATCTTTGTGAACTTTTCTAAAGTCAGTTTGAGTTCTCCTCACAAAGGTATAGCGCGTTTTTTTTTCAAGATCACCTCGACATATACACCCTAAAACAGTATCAACACAGGTGAGTGTTGTACAAATTGACAATCTTATTAATTTCTTTTCCTTTTCCGGCAGTAGTGGAAAACACTGGCGTAACCATGTTTCAAAATCTGGGGAGGTCCGATCACACATACACATATTATATGTATACATTTATATACAATATTATATACATACTGTATAAGATAGATTTTGGGACCCCCTACACACGCAGGAGCAAAGCAGTTGCTGAGGCACGGTCTAACGGGCACGACATAGGCACCTCTGTTGGCGAATTGTGGAAGGTAGCGAACACAACTGTAAAACTATGATAGATAGGGCAGAAATGTAAAAACAAAGTTGTAGAACTGACTTTGCTTATTAGGAATCGATATCGCTGTTTTACTAAGTACACATTATACACGTGTTTGCATTCTGCGAAAAATTACAATCTTATATTATTAAATTTAGTTGGTTCACATCATAAAAAAGTGTGCATTACATCATTATATTCCCGAAAAATGTGTGTGTGTGGGGGGGGGGGGTTCTTTTACATTGGGGATTCCCTACTCTGAAAATCTGGGAGTGTCCTGGTTCAATGCCGATTCGTCCAATGAGACAATTGGTCCAATTCCGTCCGATCTGTCCGAAGTGCTACTCGTGCTATAAAAATCTCATCTTTTCTGATTCTATCTCCGATATTATACGAAAGTATCGGTAGTCCAAAGAATGTAAAATAATTTTACATTTCATGCGTAATATTGTGGCTACAGATTTTTTTTTTTTCGGAGTCGCGTTTTCTTGTGTATTGTCCTTGTTGCCGTATGAAGTTACTGATGAACGAGCCGTTCAATCAACTTCAGTGTTTCTCTTTGCGTTAAATAATATAAAATACTAGTTTTCCGTTTCTGTTTGTAGCATGCAGTGGGGTTCCGCCAACTGGCTAATGGAAACAACTGGTCTGGGTTCGGACCGAGGTATTTTCAACAGATTTTATTATACCGATGTCAGATTGATAATGTTTACATATCAAATCAAGTTAATAACATTGCGTTTTTACTTAAGCACGAAATATTAATTCATAAGCCCGCGGCCTGGGTGTCTTATAGAGAGCTGAGAAATGATCCGTTGAGTGCCTTTCGTAAGGTTTTATAAAACGTTTACAAATGCCAAACATCTAAGTTGTAACTTAAAATCTTCTAAAAATGCCTTCGGCCTAGGTGTCTTGTTAAGAGCTGAGGAATGATCCGTTTAATGCCTTTTATTAGGCTTTATAACATGTTTACAAATACCAAATATCTAGGGTGTAACTGAAAATCTTCTAAAAAGGCCCGCGGCCTAGTAAAGAGCTGAGAAACGATCCGTTTGATGCCTTTTATTAGGTTTTATAACATACTAGCCTTACTACCCGGCTTTGCCTGGAACAGAATGTGTGGAATCTGGAGAATCATTTAACACGCGTCCAGGAGCCGCAACATTAGAACACTGACTGAACAAAATTCGTTAACAATTTGTTATCGACGATCAAATGCATCACGTGTTTTAGTTCCAGATGTCTTTGAGAGGCGAATCTGTGGGATAAAAAGTTAAAAACTTATCTTTGCGAATATTTTATGAAACTGGCTGAAATTTTAACGAACACCATAAATCGTTAATAGGAACATGACCTCCAAATTTCGCCTGAATCGATATATAACATTTTAAATAGCCGTCAAAATGTTATTAACCGTTTCTGCGTATTTATTTCTGTTTACCGATGAATTAAAAATTCGATGCCTATTTTAAAAAGTTTTGACCCGATTCCGGTGAAATTTTGAGGGACTCTTCTTATTACCAATTCATGGTGTTGATAAAAATTTCAACCCGTTTCGTTAAGATTTCGCAAAGTTCGTTTTTTGCATTTTTTTATGCACAGTTCTCAAAGAATAGAAACACCTGTGTATGTGCCGGGGCGATGAATGCAGTCACGTGCTTTCAGATTTGGAACAAGATGACGTAGCAAACGACGCTGACTTTTTTTTTTTTTTGATTGGATTTTTAACGACCACCGTGAGCAACTCAATGGGCTATAAGCAGTCGCCCGTCCCTAATTTAGGGTCACTGGTTCCAGGGAAGGGAGAGAGCCAGTGCCGTAAGACAAACACAACATCCATGCCTCACCGGGATTCGAACCCGGACCCCGTTCGGACGAATGATCAGAGGCCATCGCTTAGACCACTGCGCCACCGGGGCGGCAACGCTGACTTTATTTATTAGTTTATTAATTAATTCATGTCTCGCGAACGGAACAACGCAGACATCTTAAAATAGTTGCGTTGTCCTAGAAATTCCAGTATTAATAAGCTATGCAAATTTCACGATGCCACAGTTCGACGTTCGAGAGTTTTTGCTGCTTCAGACAAACAGACGTTTTGTTTTTTATATTTAAGATTTACAAATACCAAATATCTAGGTTGTGACTTAAAATCTTTTTAAAAGGCCCGGCCTAGGTGCCTTGTAAAGAACTGAGAAATGATCCGATGAGAGCCTTTTATTAGGTTTTACAACATGTTTATAAATACCAATTATCTAGGTTGTAACTTAAAATCTTCTAAAAAGACCTGGGAGTTAGGTGCTTTGCAAACAACAGAGAAATGCTCCATTGAGTGCCTTTTACCAGGTTTATGTAAAATGTTTACAATTACCAAATATACAGAAATTATCTTTCAAAAGGTTATAAAGAGAAGAATAATTTAAAATATTGTTCCTTCCTAGAAAATAAAAAAGTTTACCGTTGGTAGAATGATACCATTGGACAAATCGGCGTTGGGTCAATCGAATCCAGAGGATCCCAACACCGAATTTCCAGCATTGGAGTCATTATTAAGTAAAATAAAGATTTCCTGAACACAGACACTGCGATATCGCCACAGTCGATCTGATAAATAAGACGGCTACTCTCATAATGAGGGAAGCTAAGGGGAGGGAAGCGTATACACCGTGGATACGCTGGACAAAGAGGTGATTTACATGTCGGGCGAGACGAAGCGAGACGGCGCGAGATTTTATCCCGCTATACCACAGATATCATATACAAGAAGCTAGATTGGACACCCAGCCCATGAGGCGTGAGAAGGTAGGCGCCATTTTCAGCGGGTCATGACGACCATTTAAGGAAGGCTACTTTGCATTAAGTCAAAGGAATACGACTTTTGGCACTGTGATTTTCTATTTATGTTGATATTCAAAGCAGTCAGTACCCACTTAGCGGCGGAAGTTTTAAAATTTAAGTAAAAAACAGTAATATTCCTTAGTGCTAATTAGAATGCCAAGGGTCTTGCAAAATATTGAATTATTTCTGATTCGAGCAGGGCTTAAATTCAAGAGAAGACATTCCGTCACCTGCGATATAAAAAAATATCACGCTGGCTTTAATTTGCTGAGAGATATGATTTTGACGTTTCTTGTAAATGAATGCTTCCATTTAATACGTCATTTCGTTGCTATATTGCCCAAATAAATAATTTGAAATGTTAAAAACTGAAATTTCCTTAGTGCATAACAAAACGAAATATCAGAATTTTTGGTGAAATTCAAAAGTTTTTGAGCAAACATAATAAATAAATCAGAATGACAAAGGTAATAGCAACAAGGAAAAATATTCACATTATTTCAGCTTTTCTACGTAAAGCATGTGGAAGTCTTTTTTTTTTTTTCGGGTTCAAATCAATAGTTTGCTGGATTTAAAAGCTACTTATTGATTTTAAATAAATTATTTGCTTTCCCATTATTTTAAATCGTTGCCGCATTACCTTCTTAAAAATGTTTTCCAATCATTTTCTATATTTGCATACAATACCAGCTTTAAATTTTAATATTTTAATATTTATATATATACTGTATGTATTATTTTCAGTGTTGGGCAAGAGGCAAATAAGTAACAGCAATTATATTTTCATTTCTCTGCGTAAGATTTTTATCTGAGGAAGCTTTCACCATGATTTATACAATAATTAAGTTCAAACTACCCTGCGTAACGTGCCATGCTCCGACATCTTGACCCGCTCAATGTGGCTCCATGCTTCTCACAGAGCAATCCCATGCTCAACAGAGCAGACAGCCAATCTAGTCACTTATACGATATCTGTGCGCTATACTCAGAACGGCGTGCAATTTAATGCTTATGAATTGTTAATTTCTGGGATTTTCCACTTATAATATTTTCGGACCGCGGTTGACCGTGAGTAACTGAAACAGCGGAAAGCGAAACCGTGAATAAGGAGAACTACTGTATATAATTTATTAATTAGGAAAGATAAAATTTATTAATTGCCTCAGGACTCTGCAAGATGCCTGTACACCTCTATTGGTTTGCAGAATGCGGGAGGATTTTCTTCATGCAAGGGTAGTCCTTCTTAGCCATCCTATTGCATTTATTTCTCAAAAGATGCTCATACCTATCAATTATCTTAAACGTTTCGTAGCATTTGCAACGCTAAGTGCAGTTGTTGCAATGCTTCTTTTTTGACAGAATGTATATATAAATGAATTCCCTTGAATACCCAATGATTCTTATAGACTTTTGTTTCTGTTCTAGAAACCATGTTTTGGATGCACTACTATCGGAACCGGGCTGGAGCAAATGGATCATCTCGGTACGAATGTAACGAAGTGCGCAAGCGAAAAAAAATGGAATTTGGATATCAAGGAGCAGCACGTCCCGTTGTTGCCACAAAACGTATGCTCATCTGCTCCTTCGCTACAGGATTACTACTGCTTTTTACTGGACTTATACTTCTGCTGGTCGGACTTCTGGAACCTGAGCTAAAGAAGCATCCGGGACCTTGGCTGCCTGTGGGACTTGTGTGCATTGTTTTTGGTATCTTATTTCTAGGAGGAAATTATTCTAAACGTCAGCGAGAGCGTCGGGAGAGTCAAACACTCATGGAACTTCAAGCTTCAAAGCCAGTAGTGAACACTTCCTTCGAGGCAGAAGGTGAGAGTGTCAAGTCTATGAACATCCACTCTGCTTCCAATATCCCTATTGTCATTCAGTCACGAACTCCTGTTGTTCTCGATCCGGCCACCTTGCCGTTTAGGTTTTCTACTCAATGTTAAACAGACATCAACTTTCTGAAACTTAATTGTAACATTTCCTGCTCATCAACTTGAATTCGATTATGCTTTCATTCCTACTAACGTTAACCTTTGTTCATTGCCTTTAAAAGCACTTCAATGCTTGTTTTCTGACACAATGTTTTCTAACCTTCTGATGATATTCTGTTATTTAACGAATTAACATTTAAAGTTGCAATTCTTGTCTCCGTTATCTCTCTGTATGGTATATAACGATTTCTGATCACTTTTAACGATGTTTTTATTTTGAATTACAAGTCCTAATATATACACTATCTACCAACAGGTAATTGGACACCTCTGATAGCAAAGGAAAACGAAGTTTATTCACCTTCCATAGTTGGCGGAGCATCCACGAGCGGCGATTACAGCTGCGACCTTCCCGGGCATACTCTCAACCAGGCGTTGTACGACGGCTAGCGGTATTTTCTTCCACTCGGCTTGGAGGAAACAGGTCAGTTCCATCATCGATTTCGGACGGTGGGGGCACCCCTTACGTCGACGCTCCAACTCGTCCCAGAGGTGCTCGATAGGGTTAAGGTCCGGGCTCTGCGCAGGCCAGTCCATTTGATTAGCCCCATTGTCACCATACCAAGCCATGGCGGACCTCGCAACATGACAGGTGGCATTGTCATCCTGAAAGTAACATGGGTCCACCTCGTAAAACTGCCACAACGTAGGAAGCGCATGGTCATCCAAAATGGTGCGGTAGGTCTCGGCGTTGAGTCTACTAGGAATTGCGACCAAGGGTTCCATGCAAATACCAAGAGAAACACCCCCATAGCATAATTCCACCGCCGCCGAACTGCACAGTTGGCACAATACATTCCGGCAGGAAGCGTTCTCCGGGAAGACGCCAAACCCAGACCCTGCCATCCGAACGGTAGAGGGTGAACCTTGATTCGTCGCTCCAGAGAACCTGTTTCCACTATTCAACGGTCCACTGTCGACGTTCTTTGCACCACGTTAGCCGAGCAGCGCTATTGGACTTGGTGATCAAAGGCTTGTGTGCGGCAGCACGTCCATGATAACCAAGCAGATGGGCTTCCTTACGGATGATATTCATCGAAAAACACTCTCGGATACCTGTTGAAACACCTCGCGGATGTGGTCCATCGATTTGGTGCGGTTCTTCCGAATTTCTCTGGCCAGCACCCGTCGGTTTCTAACTCTCACTTTTGTGGGTCTGCCGGGTCGGGTCACATTCCGACAGTTACCTCTCATCTTCCACTTGCCAATCACGTAGGCCACTGTCGATTTTGGGTACTTCAACTTGCTGGATAGGTCACATATGTATCGGCCATTTCTGTGATACCCGACGATTACACCTTTCTCGAAATCAGAGAGCTCCGAACTGCGTGGCATCTTGCATGCGACTGGTTGCGTTGTTGTTTTCCACACGATATTTAACGGCGGCGGCTGTGACATGTATCAGGACCGCAGATATCGTCGATTGCATGGGTGTCCAATTACTTGTTAGTATATAGTGTCCCTCCGTGCTACTTTTTAAGTCGTCATAGCAACAACCGCGAAACAAATGTTTGTGACGTTACGCTTAGCTTTTCGTGTAGGTGACGTCATAACCTACACGCGCACAGATCAAGGGGAAAATCACTTGGTTTTGTTGTCATAGCAACATAGAACACAGCTGCTGGTGTGACGTCATCTAATCCAAATCATTCTTACACGACGTGAGAGATGCGTTACGTCACACGGTCAACTCTTTAGCGATACGAAAACTTTACATCAGAAATTTGGTTCACTACCTGAACCGGTGTTTAGCCATCTGTATGTGGCAACGCCAAGAGTACAACAATCTGATGATCTCAAGATAAAAACAGTTCACGGAAAAGAACAGGGTAAGTTGATACAGGGTTCACAGTCAGTGTGTACGAAAAATGTTCTGTACCAGGAAGTGTTGACGAAATAGGGACTAAAGGTTTTATACAAAACACATAACAAACAGACAGCCCGTAGTATCAAATTTCATAATCGATTGCTCGGGAATTTTTTAGAAAGCTGTGAGACAACATCACCATCTATTGACGTAGAACTCAAAAACACAATAATAAATGTCAATAATTTCTGTATCATAAATTTTATTTTTCCCATCATTATTGACGGGCTTTCACCTAGTACGTTATAATTTACTTACACGAACTATCGTTGGAGGGTATGGGAAGATGATTCCTGGTTCTGCTGTGTCTGGATTCAAGACATGTATTTAGCCCTCATTTCTGTAGCACTAAACCTCCAGCTGTCCTAGAAACAGTGGCCAAAAATTACGGGGAGCTATTTCACCTATCCCCAGAAAACGCATCTCTGAGATCCGCTTGCAAAAGAAAATTTCGTCGTCTTTCTTAGAAATTCGTCAAACATTTGATTTCGCAAAATTTTCACTCTCATACATTGTCCAATGAATTTTCTGATAAGATGTTAAAAAGGCCACAAACATTACACAGCATTAATACGAGTCATTATATTGTGCTGATTTAAAATTGCTGTCCCATGAGTACTCTTAACAGACGTGTTTACCCTCTGGTTGTAGCCCTGGATTCGACACACTAGAGTTAAGCGACACACTAGACACTTGAAAGCATAAAGCAAACTTTAAGCGACACACTAGGCACTTCGAAGCAGTAAAGCAAACTTTAAGGGGCACACTAGACACTTGAAAGCAATAAAGCAAACTTTAAGAGGCACACTAGACACTTGAAAGCAGTAAAGCAAACTTTAAGAGGCACACTAGACACTTGAAAACGTAAAGCAAACTTTAAGCGACACACTAGACACTTGAAAGCAGTAAAGCAAACTTTAAGAGGCACGCTAGACACTTGAAAGCAGTAAAGTAAATTTTAAGTGACACACTAGACACTTGAAAGCATAAAGCAAAATTTAAGTGGCACAGTAGATATTTGAAAGCAGTAAAGCAAACTTTAAGTGGCACACTAGACACTTGAAAGCAATAAAGCAAACTTTAGGCGACACACTAGACACTTGGAAGCAGTAAAGCAAACTTTTAAGAGGCACACTGGACACTTGAAAGCAGTAAAGTAAACTTTAAGAGGCACACTAGACACTTGAAACAATAAAGCAAACTTTAAGCGACACACTAGACACTTGGAAGCAGTAAAGCAAACTTTAAGTGGCACACTAGACACTTGAAAGCAATAAAGCAAACTGTAAGCGACAGACACACTAGACACTTGGAAGCAGTAAAGCAAACTTTAAGAGGCACACTAGACACTTGAAAGCAGTAAAGTAAATTTTAAGTGACACACTAGACACTTGAAAGCATAAAGCAAAATTTAAGTGGCACAGTAGATATTTGAAAGCAGTAAAGCAAACTTTAAGTGGCACAGTAGACACTTGAAAGCAATAAAGCAAACTTTAAGCGACACACTAGACACTTGGAAGCAGTAAATCAAACTTTAAGCGGCACAGTAGACACTTGAAAGCAGTAAAGCAAACTTTAAGAGGCACACTAGACACTTGAAAGCATAAAGCAAACTTTAAGCGACACACTAGACACTTGGAAGCAGTAAAGCAAACTTTAAGTGGCACACTAGACACTTGAAAGCAATAAAGCAAACTGTAAGCGACACACTAGACACTTGGAAGCAGTAAAGCAAACTTTAAGCGGCACACTAGACACTTGAAAGCAATAAAGCAAACTTTTAAGAGGCACACTAGACACTTGAAAGCAGTAAAGCAAACTTTAAGAGGCACACTAGACACTTGACAGCATAAAGCAAACTTTTAGCGACACACTAGACACTTGGAAGCAGTAAAGCAAACTTTAAGTGGCACACTAGACACTTGAAAGCAATAAAGCAAACTGTAAGCGACACACTAGACACTTGGAAGCAGTAAAGCAAACTTTAAGTAGCACACAAGACACTTGAAAGCATAAAGCAAACTTTAAGCGACACACTAGGCACTTGGAAGCAGTAAATCAAACTTTAAGTGGCACAGTAGACACTTGAGAGCATAAAGCAAACTTTAAGCGACGCACTAGACACTTGGAAGCAGTAAAGCAAACTTTAAGTGGCACACTAGACACTTGAAAGCAATAAAGCAAACTGTAAGCGACACACTAGACACTTGGAAGCAGTAAAGCAAACTTTAAGTAGCACACAAGACACTTGAAAGCATAAAGCAAACTTTAAGCGACACACTAGGCACTTGGAAGCAGTAAATCAAACTTTAAGTGGCACACTAGACACTTGAAAGCAATAAAGCAAACTGTAAGCGACACACTAGACACTTGGAAGCAGTAAAGCAAACTTTAAGTGGCACACTAGACACTTGAAAGCAATAAAACAAACTTTAAGAGGCACACTAGACATTTGAAAGCAGTAAAGTAAACTTCAAGTGACACACTAGACACTTGAAAGCATAAAGCAAAATTTATGTGGCACACTAGACACTTGAAAGCAATAAAGCAAACTTTAAGCGACACACTAGACACTTGGAAGCAGTAAAGTAAACTTTAAGAGGCACACTAGACACTTGAAAGCAGTAAAGCAAACTTTTAGTGCCACACTACACACTTGAAAGCAATAAAGCAAACTGTAAGCGACACACTAGACACTTGGAAGCAGTAAAGCAAACTTTAAGTGGCACACTAGACACTTGAAAGCAATAAAGCAAACTTTTAGCGACACACTAGACACTTGGAAGCAGTAAAGCAAACTTTAAGTGGCACACTAGACACTTGAAAGCAATAAAGCAAACTGTAAGCGACACACTAGACACTTGGAAGCAGTAAAGCAAACTTTAAGTAGCACACTAGACACTTGAAAGCATAAAGCAAACTTTAAGCGACACACTAGACACTTGGAAGCAGTAAATCAAACTTTAAGTGGCACAGTAGACACTTGAAAGCATAAAGCAAACTTTAAGCGACGCACTAGACACTTGGAAGCAGTAAAGCAAACTTTAAGGGGCACACTAGACACTTGAAAGCAATAAAGTAAACTTTAAGCGACACACTAGACACTTGGAAGCAGTAAAGTAAAGTTTAAGAGGCACACTAGACACTTGGAAGCAGTAAAGCAAACTTTAAGCGGCACACTAGACACTTGAAAGCAATAAAGCAAACTTTTAAGAGGCACACTAGACACTTGAAAGCAGTAAAGCAAACTTTAAGAGGCACACTAGACACTTGACAGCATAAAGCAAACTTTTAGCGACACACTAGACACTTGGAAGCAGTAAAGCAAACTTTAAGTGGCACACTAGACACTTGAAAGCAATAAAGCAAACTGTAAGCGACACACTAGACACTTGGAAGCAGTAAAGCAAACTTTAAGTAGCACACTAGACACTTGAAAGCATAAAGCAAACTTTAAGCGACACACTAGACACTTGGAAGCAGTAAATCAAACTTTAAGTGGCACAGTAGACACTTGAAAGCATAAAGCAAACTTTAAGCGACGCACTAGACACTTGGAAGCAGTAAAGCAAACTTTAAGTGGCACACTAGACACTTGAAAGCAATAAAGCAAACTGTAAGCGACACACTAGACACTTGGAAGCAGTAAAGCAAACTTTAAGTGGCACACTAGACACTTGAAAGCAATAAAACAAACTTTAAGAGGCACACTAGACACTTGAAAGCAGTAAAGTAAACTTTAAGTGACACACTAGATACTTGAAAGCATAAAGCAAAATTTATGTGGCACACTAGACACTTGAAAGCAATAAAGCAAACTTTAAGCGACACACTAGACACTTGGAAGCAGTAAAGTAAACTTTAAGAGGCACACTAGACACTTGAAAGCAGTAAAGCAAACTTTTAGTGCCACACTACACACTTGAAAGCAATAAAGCAAACTGTAAGCGACACACTAGACACTTGGAAGCAGTAAAGCAAACTTTAAGTGGCACACTAGACACTTGAAAGCAATAAAGCAAACTTTTAGCGACACACTAGACACTTGGAAGCAGTAAAGCAAACTTTAAGTGGCACACTAGACACTTGAAAGCAATAAAGCAAACTGTAAGCGACACACTAGACACTTGGAAGCAGTAAAGCAAACTTTAAGTAGCACACTAGACACTTGAAAGCATAAAGCAAACTTTAAGCGACACACTAGACACTTGGAAGCAGTAAATCAAACTTTAAGTGGCACAGTAGACACTTGAAAGCATAAAGCAAACTTTAAGCGACGCACTAGACACTTGGAAGCAGTAAAGCAAACTTTAAGGGGCACACTAGACACTTGAAAGCAATAAAGCAAACTTTAAGCGACACACTAGACACTTGGAAGCAGTAAAGTAAAGTTTAAGAGGCACACTAGACACTTGGAAGCAGTAAAGCAAACTTTAAGCGGCACACTAGACACTTGAAAGCAATAAAGCAAACTTTTAAGAGGCACACTAGACACTTGAAAGCAGTAAAGCAAACTTTAAGAGGCACACTAGACACTTGACAGCATAAAGCAAACTTTAAGCGACGCACTAGACACTTGGAAGCAGTAAAGCAAACTTTAAGGGGCACACTAGACACTTGAAAGCAATAAAGCAAACTTTAAGCGACACACTAGACACTTGGAAGCAGTAAAGTAAACTTTAAGAGGCACACTAGACACTTGAAAGCAGTAAAGCAAACTTTTAGTGCCACACTACACACTTGAAAGCAATAAAGCAAACTGTAAGCGACACACTAGACACTTGGAAGCAGTAAAGCAAACTTTAAGTGGCACACTAGACACTTGAAAGCAATAAAGCAAACTTTTAGCGACACACTAGACACTTGGAAGCAGTAAAGCAAACTTTAAGTGGCACACTAGACACTTGAAAGCAATAAAGCAAACTGTAAGCGACACACTAGACACTTGGAAGCAGTAAAGCAAACTTTAAGTAGCACACTAGACACTTGAAAGCATAAAGCAAACTTTAAGCGACACACTAGACACTTGGAAGCAGTAAATCAAACTTTAAGTGGCACAGTAGACACTTGAAAGCATAAAGCAAACTTTAAGCGACGCACTAGACACTTGGAAGCAGTAAAGCAAACTTTAAGTGGCACACTAGACACTTGAAAGCAATAAAGCAAACTGTAAGCGACACACTAGACACTTGGAAGCAGTAAAGCAAACTTTAAGTGGCACACTAGACACTTGAAAGCAATAAAGCAAACTTTAAGAGGCACACTAGACACTTGAAAGCAGTAAAGTAAACTTTAAGTGACACACTAGACACTTGAAAGCATAAAGCAAAATTTATGTGGCACAGTAGATATTTGAAAGCATAAAGCAAACTTTAAGTGGCACACTAGACACTTGAAAGCAATAAAGCAAACTTTAAGCGACACACTAGACACTTGGAAGCAGTAAAGTAAACTTTAAGAGGCACACTAGACACTTGAAAGCAGTAAAGCAAACTTTTAGTGCCACACTACACACTTGAAAGCAATAAAGCAAACTGTAAGCGACACACTAGACACTTGGAAGCAGTAAAGCAAACTTTAAGAGGCACACTAGACACTTGAAAGCAGTAAAGTAAATTTTAAGTGACACACTAGACACTTGAAAGCATAAAGCAAAATTTAAGTGGCACAGTAGACACTTGAAAGCAGTAAGCTAACTGATGACCATTACCTGCACCGTCCAAATGCGGACTCCGCAGGTATAGGAAGAACTCTCTCAAAAAAAAAGTAAAAGTGACGGCGTTGCGAATGCAATCCTGCCAGGATCCGGCAGTCCCTCACCCGGACAAGATCGGTCCAGAGACCTGCAGGGAAGGATCTGCTGCCCCTGTGAGACCGACATTTCCCACCCCTACGCCATGTCCCCTGTGTGTACGTGCCAATGGGCAGGGGCAAAATTTTCCCTCTGCCTCTGGTAGGGAGATCTGATCGCAAACGCGCATGTGTTCTGGGGCAGAAGCCCTTTATTAGTCCTATATTAAAAGAAAAAGTACATGCACATTTATACTGAGGGTCTCATTTAGAGGGATATAAATCCCTTATTTAATAATATTTAATGAGAAATTATTATTTATTTACAAAGTATTTACAATTCCGCAAGACTAGTATCTGTACTGCGGTGATGATGACTCTGGGCAGGAGTCGTACGAATACTCTTCTCTGCGGTCTTCTGTCTTCTTCGGTTACCCTTCGATTAGGTTTGAAAGCAGTAAAGCAAACTTTAAGTGGCACACTAATCGGAAAAGGTTCGCCATCCTTGACCTACGCACTAAGGGACATGCTGTCTAAGAATGTCTGCATCCTTTCAGTACTCACCATCTACTGATCCAATGGACAAGACTCGCCTCAAAACCTGTCTGAAGAGAAAAAGCTGACGAAGACTAAAATTATTCTCTCTCTTTCTATCAACACCTGCTACGTATCATTATTTTTTTAATTCATACTTGTTGTCATGTTAGTAAGAAGTGTATTATTATTTTTTTAATTCATACTTGTTGGTATTGTTAGTAAGAAGTGTAATTTGTGACGTATATTCTAATATAACTTTAATTTTTAGTTCCTTTTCCTATGTAAATTTGAGTTTGTTCTCTTTTGCACTTTCCAAACTTAACGTGATATCTTGTTTTTCACATGAATGAGGTTGGCAACAGTTTTAAGGTCAGAGAGAGTGACGTATGAATGCGATAAGAACGATACTATACCATGCAAATTAATTGGGACAAGCTATTTTATTCTCAGAATTGTAATGTCATCACTAGTTGATGTCGGAAACCCACGTAAACCGGTTTTATCAGCTGTGAGGTGGTGTGACTGAAAGAACTTGATAGTAAGAATGTGGTTTGACCGGTTTTAAACAGGAAATAGGCCCTTCAGCTTCAGTTGTGAGCTTTCGTGTGTGACAGGTAGATGTTAGTTTTTGCTCTCTGTGAGTACGTATTGCTTTGGTGTATTGAAAAATGGATATTTCCCCAATGAAGGGTGCAAAAATAATTGCTCTGAAAGATCACACTTCTATGACAGTGAGAGATATCGCTTCTGCAGTTGGTGTAGGCAAATCAAGTGTATCAATACTGCTTACGCGATACAATGCATCTGGATCATCGTCTCCAAAAAGGAGAGGTAAATGTTGAATAAAACGAAAAACAACTCCACGAACCGATAAATATCTAATCAGAAATAGTAAAATGAATCCAAAAAAAAAAAAACAAGCACCGACCTTCAAAGAGATTTATTGGCTAGTGGTCGTGATGTTAGTGATTCAACTGTACGCCGTAGGCTTCTGGAAGTTGGCCGGAAGGCAAGAAGACCAACGAAAAAACAATATTTGAATGCGAAAATGAAGATAAAACGTTTAGCATGGGCAAAAAAAAAATCATGGACTGCTGACGACTGGGAAAAGGTAATTTTCAGTGATGAAACTCATTTATTTGTGCAGGGTTACCAAGCAAATGTCGTTAGGCGAAGCAACTGTGAACCCTTAAGACCTGAGCATGTCAAACAAACTGTAAAACACCCTCTGAAACAGATGTTTTGGTGGTTTTTCACATCAAATGGCACTGGAAGCTTAGTTCCTGTTCAAGGTATGATGCATTCAGCCAAGTACGTAGAAATATTACAACGTAGGATTGTTCCATTCTTGCAAACTTTTGACGGGACATTTCAACATGACTTGGCCGCATGTCACAATTCGAAATTGGTCAAGAATAACATGCTGGAAAGTCAAATTCATTTGCTTGATTGGCCTGTAAATTCACCAGACTTAAATGTACAACCAAAGAACGCATGATAACGAATGCTATAAAAGTGTGGTTCCACGATTATGAAGTCAAAGATATGTGCACTCAATTAGTGGAGGCAATGCCAAAACAAATTCAAGAGATCATTTCTGCTAAAGGAGGACATACTTCATACTAATAGAGGTATTTATCAGTGAATATCAAAGCATAGAATAATATAAAGACATACAATGATATAAAGGCACAGTTTTGGAAAAAAAGAGTGGTTTTGTACTTTATCCCAATTAATTTGCACAGTATAGTAGATAAAAAGGACGATTCAGCAGTTGCTTAGAGTGTGTGTGTGTGGAGATGTTCGATCGTTGCTAAGCTAGATTAAACAATAGATAATTAAGGTCTTATATGTGAAGATCTCATCGAACTGAAAAGTGGACATCTCTTCTACTATCGTGGGACAGATACTGGCAGAACTAGTGGTGTTGGATTTATAATAAACAAGAAACTGAAGGATAAAGTTGTAGAAGTTGAAAGTTCCTCTGACAGAGCTGCACGACTTGTTATCCAACTCTCGAAAAGATACCAGGATCAGATTATTCAAACTTATGCACCCACCACAAGTCATCCTGAAGAAGAAATTGAAGAATTTTATGAGGAAATTTGTCATCTAAATAATAAAGGTAAGCAGCACTTGAAAATAATTATGGGAGATTTCAATGCAAAAATAGGGCAACGGCAACAGAATGAAACTTCAGTAGGTAAATTCGGTCATGGCAACAGAAACCAGCGTGGAAATACTCTCGTTGAGTTTGCAGAGGCAGAAGGGTTTTTCATCTTGAACTCCTTCTTCAAGAAAAAGCCACACAGGAAATGGACATGGAGACATCCAAATGGGACGACAAGTGAAATTGATTTTATTATGTGTAACAAAAAATTCGTCATAGAAGACTGCAGTGTGCTAAACAAGTTCAACACAGGTAGTGACCATAGATTGGTGAGATGTAAGATGCACCTCAACACTAAACTTGAACGTGGCAAGCTCATAAGACAAACAAAATCTATTGACATAACCAACCTTAAAAACACCATAATACCTTCAAGTTAGAACTGAAGAACAGGTTCTCTGCTTTAGAAGGCCTAACATCGGAAGAAGTGGACATCTCTGAAGTTAACAGAAAAGTAACCAAAGCTCTTATGGAAACAGCAACAAAATTAGCTGGGTCTAAGAACAAGTTGCATGTGAACAAATTATCAGGAAAAACCAAAATGTTGATGCAAAAAAGAAGAGAGATGAGGACAACTAAAGAAGATGTGACTTCCAAAGTGGAATATATAGAGCTATGCAAGACAGTAAGAAAAAGTATCACTGAAGACGTAAGGAAATTCAACTGTGAACTAGTGAGTAAAGCAATTGAAAACAACCAAAGCCTAAAGATAGCAAAGGGACATCTCAGTAAGGGAAGAAAACAGATTATGGCACTGAGAAAAGAAGATGGTTCTGTAACAAGAAATAGAGGCGAAATTTTGACAAGACTGAAAGATTTCTACTCCAAATTATATGAAAGGGATGATATATGCACTCCAGACATCATGAAAGATACCAGTACCAGAGTTCCTCCAGTCCTTCCAGCAGAAGTTGCACATGCAATCAAGAACATGAAGCGAGGAAAAGCTCCAGGAGAAGATGGAATTACTGTAGACATCATACAAGAAGCAAGTGGAGAAATCGAAACAGTACTCGCCCAAATTTTCACTCGATGCCTTAATGAAGGAAAGATTCCTGAGGATTGGAACACCGCTACAAAGATCCTGCTACATAAGAAAGGTGACATTGAGGATCTCGGAAACTACAGACCTATCAGCCTCCTATCAGTAGTTTATAAAATCTTCACTAAAGTTCTTTCACACCGCTTGAAGGTAACACTGGACATGGCTCAACCGAGAGAACAAGCTGGATTCAGGAGTGGCTACAGCACAATAGATCATATCCACGCACTGAGAGAACTAATTGAAAGAGCGAGGGAATATGAACTTCCATTGTGCATGGCTTTTATCGATTATGAAAAAGCCTTTGATTCGGTGAAACCATCAGCAGTTACAATGGCTCTGAAAACCTGCGGTATTGAAGATGCATACATTAATATTATTAATAACATCTATGAAAATGCAAGTGCAAAGATTAGGCTGTTTGAAAATACAACACACGTAAAAATTGGAAAGGGAGTGAGACAAGGTGACACCATATCTCCGAAGCTCTTTAATGCCACATTGGAGGGTGTTTTTCAGTCGCTGAGCTGGGAAAACAAGGGGATAAAGATTAATGGAGATTATCTAACCCACCTTCGTTTTGCTGATGACGTAGTCATTTTTGCAACTACCCCATCAGAGCTGCAGAGTATGATCCAGGAACTTGCTGACAAGAGTAAAGAAGTGGGATTAAAAATGAACTTTCAGAAGACAAAAGTGATGTTCAATGCTTTTACAAGAAATGAAGATTTATCGATTGATGGAGAAAAGCTGGAGATAACAGACACGTACGTTTATCTTGGACAGCAGATATCAAGTGAGGGTCACATTGATGAAGAAATTAATCGGCGTACAAAACTTGCCTGGAGAGCTTTTGGAAGAAACAGCATAATTTTCAAGAGCAATATGCCATTATGTCTTAAAAGAAAAGTGTTTGATCAATGCATCCTTCCAGTGCTTACGTATGGTGCAGAGACGTGGACCTTAACTAAAAGAGACATACAAAGGCTGCAGACAACTCAAAGTAGCATGGAGAGGTGCATGCTTGGTGTAACCAGGAGAGATAAGAAGAGGAACTCGTGGATCCGAAAAATGACAAGAGTGGAAGACATCATGATCAGAGTTAAATCCCTGAAATGGCAATGGGCTGGACATACTGCCAGAAGGACAGATCATCGATGGACAGCCGAAATTTTAGATTGGATTCCAAGGGACAGGAAAAGACCCAGAAGAAGACCACATAGGAGATGGGTGGATGAAATTCGAAAGTATGCAGGGGTGACATGGAGGAGACTGGCACAAGACAGACCGTTGTGGAGGAATCTTGGGGAGACCTTCGTCCAGCAGTGGATTGATAATGGTTGACAATGATGATGATGATGATGTGAAGTGTAAAACTCGCAGTGGTATATTGTGGATTTCATCCATCGTTGCTGGACCAATAGTTCGGCTTCTGTATATGTTTCGTCTGGCCGTAAAAACTTAATTAGAGCTATCCCGTGCAACTATCGCATCGTATTCATTTAGTTCAACATCTCCTTAGTCATGGTTTTAGACATAGCGTAACACCAATCTCGCACACGAAAAAAGGGTTACGTTTTAAAGTATAGATAAAAGCACAATTCGTACAATATGTCATACAAAACAAATACCACCGTCTATGTCCGATATTTAATAACAGATGAAAGCTATTTACAAATTAAAACCTCCACTAGCACTTTCGGGGTAACATTTACTCCATCATCAGGTGGAACAAGGAGGTTAATGCAGTACTCGCGTGGACCTCGCAAAAACTATCTGCCATTAACTTTCTTATAAGAAGAGCCTTCACGCATTCTTCAAGCGAGAGTCATCTACAGTCTGAAATAAAGTTTATTTTTAAATTGGCGGATAAACACGGATATCCAAGGACATTGGTTAATAGATTATTCTGCAGAATTAGTAACGAAAGAACCATAAGCCTGGAACAAGACCCAAAGCCTAGCAAACGGTTTTTGGGAGCATTTGACCAGCACCCACACATCTCTAACGCATTATCACGCATATGCTCAATGCATAACATACAATTCGGTACCCGATCAAAGAATCTCAAATCATCTGTTAGAAAAGATCGGGCAGCAACCGATATTTTGAGCAAATGGGGAGTGTACAACATACCACTGTTGAACACCTCAACAGGAGAACACGTTAGTAACTATATAGGCTCGACACGGAGAAGCTTGGGTGTTCGTGTTCAGGAACATAGATATGATATTCGAACTTTCCGCAATAACACGGCAGTATCTAGAAATGTCGTAAATGGAACTTTTCAACCAGACTGGGCGAACATTAGACTGCTGATCACCCCTGCGTACGTACACTCACTACACGTTGCTCAAAGCCTGTACATTGAAGCCTTGGTGGACAGGTGCTGTAATGATAACACGCCAGTGGACATACTAAAAGTTTGGAAAAACCACGTAGTCGATTTGAACTTCAAATTATAATTCTAAAATAAATTTAATAAAACAACATGTGAATTTGACAATAATTTTAACAGTGCAACACAATTTGTATTATCATGTGCAATTAATGTCGGAAATTGTATGTATTGCTCGGCTGCGATGGCAACACCTTAACCTTGTGACGCTTGAGAGATATACCATGGTGCATTGCTGCACTCCCATAAAGGTCCACGCGATTACTGCGTTAAATTCTCTCTTCAACCTGATGATGTGGTAAATGTTACCCCGAAAGTGCTAGTGGAGGATTTAATTTGTAAATAGCTTTCATATTTTATTAAATATCGTACATAGAAGGTGGTATTTGTTTTGTATGTTTTAAAGTATATAACTCTTTGCTTTTGTGAAGACAACAAGTGGGACCGACCCAGCTGTGTCCTCATTAAAAGCCACATGTCATGATTATTTACACCAACATTAGTTTTAAGGTAGAGCATTATCTTATAAAGCTGATCATTAGTAATCTTATGTATAAAACCCAAAACGTCTGTTTGTCTGAAGCAGCAAAAACTCTCGAACGCCGAACTGTGGCATCGTGAAATTTGCATAGCTTGTTAAAACTGGAATTTCTAGGTCAACGCAACTATTTTAAGATATCTACGTTGTTCCGTTCGCGAGTTATGAATTAATTAATAAGCTAATCAATAAAGTCAGCGTCATTTGCTACGTCATCGTTATCCTGGTCCAAATCTAAAAGCACGTGACCACATTCATCGCCGCGGCACATCCACAGGTGTTTCTATTCTTTGAGAACTGTGCATATAAAAATGCAAACATAAACTTTGCGAAATCTTAACGAAACGGGTTGAAATTTTTATCAACCTCATGAATTGGTAATAAGAGGAGTCCCTCACCAGAATCCGGTGAAAACTTTTTAAAATCGTCATGGAATTTTTAATTCATCGGTAAACAGAAATATATACGGTGAAACAGTTAATGAAATTTTGACGGCTAATTTTAACTGTTGAGCACCTTTGACTAAACTGCTGAAGGCAGGGGCGTCGCTGACTGGAAGGACGGGAAGATATGTCCCCTCGAATATTTCTGATTTCAACCCTTTACGTGTTTTTCATTTTCCAACGCTTCCCCCCCCACCCATTGCTATTTGCCAGCGGCGCACCAATTCCGGCTGAAATTTGGAAGTCATGTTCCTATTGACGATTTATGGTGTTCATTAAAATTTCAGCCAGTTTCATAAACTATTCGAAAAAGATACGTTTTTAACTTTTTTATCCCAGAGATTTACCCCTCAAAGACAAGCACGTGATGCATTTGATCGTCGATAACAAATTGTTAAAGAATTTTGTTCAGTCATGCAGTGTTCTAATGCTGTGTCTCCTGGACGTGTGTTAAATAATTCGTAACGCGTTTGGTCCGTTTGATTCTACAGATTCCATACATTCTGTACATTTCGTTGCTCTAATTCTCGACCAATATTTGTGACAGCAATGCACGGCTAAGTGCTTAATAATCACACTATGAATAAATAATTTGTGATGACCGAATTTGTGAAATCAGCTCTTTACTTTCTTGCAAACATGAATTTTTTTCCCGAATTTTTCAGTGACATATAAGGGAATATGAAATTAATAAGCCTACATCCCGGGCAAAACCGAGAAGTAAAGCTAGTATCTTATAGAAAAGCTTGTCAGGATTGTATTGGTGCGAATTTTCATTGAGCTGTTTAATAGTAGTTTGTGAAGCACTGGAAATATTTGACATACTAGTAGATGAGTTTTTTGTTCGTATTGAGATTACAACGAATGCATTTCTTTTTATTTATACACTGAGTGGCCACTTTATTATGAACACCTGACACTTTTAAGCAAATAAGCTATGGCCGCACGCTGTTGCCACCAGAGGGCGAGGCTAGTATAAAAAGGGAATATTATTGCTTGCGACAATAATAGAAGTGATTTTTGGGTGTCGAGATGGGTAAAAAAATGCGATTTCACGGACTTTCAACATGGGATGATTGCAGGAGCTCGGAGCCATGGAGCGAGTATCACCGAAACCGCTGCATTCGTGAAATGTTCCAGAGCAGCTGTTGTTAAAGTGTTTAAAGACTGGACTGTCAGCTAAAAAAACTGGGTCTCTACGTGCAACGTGTGGTCATCATCGACTAGTGACTGCTCGGGCGGAAAGGAGAGTGTCCAGACTGGTAACAGACAACAGAAGGGCAACAGTGCAGCAAATTACAGACCATCTTAATCAAGGATCCCCTCAAATGATCTCTGCACGCCATACACTGCATCGGATGGGATATGGCAGCCGAAGGCCTATTCGAACACCTTTGCTGTCTGCAGTTAAAAAGAGAAAACGCCTCCAGTTCGCACAGGAGCACAAGGATTGGACAGTCGATAATTGGAAACAAATTATGTGGTCCGATGAATCACGTTTTCAGTTGTACCATGCCGATGGCCGAGTGAGAATTTGGAGGAAACAGCACGAAAGCATGGACCCCAGATGCATTGCGACAACCCTTCAAGCTGGTGGAGGCAACGTTATGGTTTGGGGAATGTTTTCCTGGCATGCTTTGGGCCCTTTAATTCTTGTTGATCAACGTCTGACTGGCACATCATATCTAAACATCGTTGCGGACCAAGTGCATCCTGTCATGTGGAGGGTTTATCCTAATGGCGATGGCTACTTTGAACAAGAGAATGCGTCCTGCCATAGTGCTCGTATTGTACAGGATTGGTTTCAGGAACATGCCGGTGAGTTTACTTTGCTTAGGTGGCTCCCAAAATCTCCAAATCTCAACCCAATTGAGAATTTGTGGGATGAAGTTGAACGAGCAATCAGACAGCTGGATCCACAACCCTGCAATCTCACAACCCTGCAATCTCACACTCCTGGAAAGTGCTATTCATCAAGCATGGTCTCCGATTCCACAAACCACCTATCAACATCTCGTGGAGTCCATGCCACGAAGAATCGACGCAGTATTAAAGGCAAAAAGTGGCCCAACGAAGTACTGAGAGGGTGGTCATAATAAAGTGGTCACTCAGTGTATATTAGCCATATTGCACGCAGTTAGCTCCATAGCAACATAGCATGGAACCAGGGGAAAGGCTAATAATAGCCTGACTAGACCCTGGTCCCTAAAATAAGAAAAATATCAAGTATTGACATATTTTTCAATTTATATACATACATTTACAATACTACATAAATGAAATTAATCAAAGTTAACTATTAACATAATATTTCTTCACTGCTTTTTTAAATAATAAAAAACTGGCAAGTGGCTTTATATGTAACGGCAACCTGTTCCAGAATCGAGATCAGTCAGCAATAGTATTAAAATACAGCGCATTAGTACAAGCCCTTGGAATTAAAAAGTTATCATACCCACGAGTTTAACTGTGTGCAGGATAACAAAAATTTATTAAATTGAGACGTTCGTTGGCATAAGCACGCTCATGCGTTAACAACATCATTCGACAACTGTATAATCTCTCAAAGATAAATAACTTATAACGCCTGAATAGGATTTCCACATTTTCCAGTGGATTCAACAAACGAACGAATTTCTTTTGTAAAGAAGAAATTCTATTAATCTTACATTTAGTTTTCCTACCCCAAACAAGCAGACAATAAGACAGCTAGGGAGAAATAAAAGAATAATACAGTGTTAATTTAATATTTCATTTCAATAAACTGGAGATTCTAGATAAATCTCCTATTCGAAACCTCAAATTCCGCGAAATAACTTCAACATGGACTTCACACTTTAAATTCTCCTGAAACAAAACACCTAAAAACGTAACCCTATCTTGAAAAATAAAAGGAATATCATTCAAAATCCCTTCCGATAGAGCCTCAACTCGAGTTTTTCGGCCAAAAAAAAAAACAAAAAAACAAAAACATACATTTACACGATGTAGTCGCATTTCTGTGAGCACCATCTCAAACTAGGAGTAACCGCCGTGTGCAGCGCGGACAGCAGCTAGACGGGCTGAGAGTGACTCAATAAGGTGCTGGAAGGTGTTCACAGGTATGTGGAGCCATGCTGACTGCAGTGCATCTGACAGCTGCTGGAGGGTGCGTGGTGGAGGATCCATAGAGCGAACAACACGATCGAGGTGGCCCCACAGATGCTCAGTTGGGTTTAAATCTCGGGAATAAGGGGACCAGCGAAGTACTTTGAAATCTTCATCGAGCTCTTCCAACCACTCTCGGACATTTCTAGCTGTGTGATACGTCGCATTGTCATTCTGGAAGATCCCATCCGCCCCAGGGAAGACAATCAGCATGTATGGGTTTACGTGGTCTGCAAGGATAGATTCATAAAGAATTCGATCCATAGTGCCTTCCACAGGTATGACTGAACCCAGAGAATGTCATAACAAGCTAGTAAAATCATGCAATGCATTGATTATGATACGCTTTCCAACATACCAGAAATTATTACTCAAGTTATGAGGATAATGGCTGTGGAATAAATTTCGCTCCTGTGTCCTGACCTTTGACCCCATTTCGATGATATTCAACAGAACCGGTTCAGTACAACACAAGAATAACATACTAAAGTTTTGTCGCAATAGAAGCAGTTTTACGCAAGTTATGAGAATAATGGCTGTGGAATAAATCTTGCTTTTGTGCAATGACCTTTGACCCCATTTCATTGATATTTAACAGAACCGGTTCACTATACCTCCGGAACAACATGATAACGTTTCGTCGCAATCGAAACATTTTTTGGTAAGTTATGATGCCCAATGGCAATGGAATGGATCCCACTCCAGTGTCCTGATCTTTGACCCCATTTCTCCCATTTTCAATAGGGTTCGTTCCCAGTGGATCCCTACCACATACTAAAATTTCATCGAAATCGAACCATTGTTACGCAAGTTATGACGCATAAGGGCAATGGAACAAATCCCGCTCTTATGACCTGCCTGACCTTTGACCCCATTTCCAATCGGGTTCCTGCCCAGGTGGTTCCCTACCACATACTAAAATTTCATCGAAATCGAACCATATTTACGCATGTTATGACGCATAAAGGCCACGGAATGCATTCCACTTTTATGCCCTGACCTTTGACCCCAATTCGCCCATTTTCAATAGGGTTCGTCCCCAGGTGGTTCCTTACCAAATACTAAAATTTCATCGAAATCGAACCATTTTTAGGCAAGTTATGACGCATAAGGGCAATGGAATAAATCCCGCTCTTATGCCCTGCCTGACCTTTGACCCCAATTTGCCAATTTTCAATAGGGTTCGTGCCCAGGTGGTTCCCTACCACATACTAAAATTTCATCGAAATCGAACCATATTTACGCATGTTATGACGCATAAAGGCAATGAAATGGATCCCGCTCTTATGCGTGACCTTTGACCCCACTTCACCCAGTTTCAATAGGGTTCGTCCCCTGGTGGTCCCCTAATACATACTAAAATTTCATCGATATCGAACCATTTTTACGAGAGTTATCGTGCCGACAGACAGACGGACGGACAGACGGACGGAAAAAGCTGGAGCATATACGCTTCTTCAACCTACGGTTGGAAAGCGTAAAAAATGGTCCCCAGACCATGACGCTGCCCCCAATAGTTTGTGTTCTTACAGCAATGGTTGAAGAGTATTTGTTACCCGATGTTTCTAGCCTTATATGTCAACGTCCATCTGTCCGATGAAGCAGAAAACGTGGCTCATCGGAGAAAGCAATCCTTTGCCAATCAGCGGAGGTCCAATTCCGATACTGCCCTCAAAATGTAAGCCTTTTCTACCGATGTACCTTCGTTAGCATAGGTGCAGTGACCATCCGTCTGCATCGGAACCCCATACGCCACAGGGTTCGCAGAACTATCGTTTTAGACACACTTCCTATAGCCCATCTGGTTCATTCGGCCAGTGAGTTGCTCCAATGTAGCGCGTCGATATGCCCTCGCGCATCTTCGAAGCCGACGTTAACCTCTCACATCAATAGCACGTGGTGCTCCGCAGTTTCCACGTCGCTTTTTCGCAATGGTGCCATTTCTCCAATCACGGTACACTTTAACCATAGCAGCACGCGAACAGTTCCCAAACTGCGCTGTTCCAGAAATACTGCCACCCTTGGCCCTAAAGCCGATAATCATCCCTTTTTGCAAATCTGATAAATCGCTCCTTTTATCCATGATAGCAACGAGTGATATGTTTTCAGAATGCCTACAGCACACCTTATATACCCTCCAAGCCAGCTCACGACACGTGCCTTTATTCATTGGCTACGCGCTGTTGATGTCAAAAGTAGGAGGTGGTCACAATAACGTGACTCCACTGTGTAGTTTATGTGATATTAAAAGTTAACAAACTACAACGAAACCAAGCCTGATATTCCTGTAAGGCATAGTTAACACGCGTTATTAAATCAGACACTGCATGACACACAAAAAAAATACTCGTGTCACCAGCAAAGAGGAGCGTGTACGCACAGGAACAGACATGAAAAATAGCAATATCATGAATTAAAAATATTAATGGTCATTGTACCGAACCCTGTGAAACACCTAAAGAACAGTTTTAGCACTAGAACAAACATTTCGAAATTGAACGAATTGCCTCCTCCCAATAAGATAATTTTCAAAAAGTGTCCTTGCGACTCTGGTCTGCGCACCCAGCTTCCCTACGCTGCAGCGTTTTTATCATCACCTGCGTCTGATTACAGATGCTCCTTGTCTAAACAACAGGCATACAATTTACATGAGATGCACTTCTCCATACTGTACATACCTTGCAATTTCTCTGTTAAAAAAAAATATGCATTTCGTTGTTGTTTTATCAAATGAAAAGCAAAATAATGTATTTTTGAGGTTTTAATTCTGGGCGTGTAGATTTTTTCGTTGTAGTAGTAGTGCAGAACTAACCACTCAAGTTAATACACCTACTACAAAAAATATTTAAATCAGATTAAAGATTCAACTTTATTTTTCACGCTTTCCAACCGTAGGTTGAAGAAGCGTATATGCTCCAGCTTTGTCCGTCCGCACGATAACTCACGTAAAAATGGTTCGATTTCGATGAAACTTTAGTATGTGGTAGGGGACCACCTGGGGACGAACCCTTTTAAAAATGGGAGAAATGGGGTCAAAGGTCAGGACATAGCAGCGGGATGCATTCCATAGCCCTTATGCGTCATTACGTGCGTAAATATGGTTCGATTACAATGAAATTTTAGTATGTGGTAGGAGACCACCTGAAGACGAACCTTGTTGAAAATGGGTGAAGTGGGATTAAAGGTCAGGACATAGCAGCGGGGTTCATTCCATTGCCCTTATACGTCATGACTTGCGTAAAAATGGTTAAATTTCGACGAAATTTTAGTATGAGGTAGGGAACTTCTTGGAGACCAACCTTATTGAAAATGGGCGAAATGGGGTCAAAGATCAGGGCATAGGAGCGGGATCCATTTCATCGCCATTATGCGTTATAACTTACCTAAAAATGCTTCGATTAAGACAAAACTTTATCATGTTGTTCCGGAAGTATACTTTACCAGTGCTGTTGTATATCCTCGAAATGGGGTCAAACGTCGGGTCATAGTAGCGAGATTTATTCTACAGCCATTATCCTCATAACTTGAGTAATGATTTCTAGTGTGTTGGAAAGCGTATCATAATCAATGCATTTCATGATTTTACTAACTTGTTTTCGCTTTGCAACCGTAGGTTGAAAAAGCGTATATATTCTTCAGCTTTGTCCGTCTGTCTGTTTGTCTGTCCGCACGATAACTCGCGTAAAAATGGTTCGATTTCGATGAAATTGTAGTATGTGGTAAGGGACAACCTGGGGACGAACCTTTTTGAAAATGGGCGAAATGGGCCAAAGGTCAGGACATAGCAGCGGGATCCATTCCATTGCCCTTATGCATCATAACTCGCGTAAACATGGTTCGATTTCGATGACATTTTAGTATGTGGTAGGGGACCATCTGGGGACGACACCTATTAAAAATGGGCGAAATGGGGTGAAAGGTCAGAACAAAAGAGCGGGATCCATTCCATTGCCATTATGCTTTATAACTTACGTAAAAAACCTTCGATTGAGACAAAACTTTATCATGTTGTTCCGGAAGTATACTTAACCGGTTTTGTTGAATGTCATCGAAATGGGATCAAAGGTCAGGGCATAGGAGCGATATTTATTGTACAACCATTATCTTCATAACTTGTGTAATAACTTGAGTAATGATTTCTGGTATGTTGGAAAACGTATCATAATCAATGCATTGCATGATTTTTCTAACTTTTTATGAAATACCTGAAACAACGCGAAGTGAGTCGTGTAAAAACCCAACGGAAAACCTTGTCAGCAACAACCCAATCACTGAATAGTAAACTGTATTTTACTCATCAAACGAATACTCCTTTTTTTTTTTTTTTTTTTGTAGGAATGAGTTGAAAGCATAGAAAAAGGTGAGAAACGAAGTATAAGGAATTCATAACACCACATCCGCTGAGAAACATTATTTAGAAATATCTTTGACATTTGTCTGAATACATTAAATCGGATTACTTGTAGTGGTGGCAGAGATGTTAACAGAAGCGCGCTGTTGTCTGTAACAACAGATGTTTTTGGACAACTATTCCTGGTGACGATAAATATATCCCTAGAGAATGCCAATTACTCGCTTGCGCAAATGCCACCTGTTTTGTGACGTAGATTAAGCTGTTTCCAAATTGCGCGTGGCTTTGGCATATGACCATATACTCACTGAATTGATTGATACAGGAACATAATTCCAGATTTCCTTTCATTCGAGATGATAAAAACTGAAAGGCTTCTTCTATTTGCAGTCGCTATATTCCATTCTGCATTATCGGCATTTGCGGGTGAAAATTGGAGCCGCCATCTTGTGCTGGATCATGATGGTATCTTTCACGTGTACTGGACACCAAAAGAGAATAAAATCGTCTTCAAAGTGGAAGTAGCCTCAAAGGGATATGTGGGATTCGGACTGTCTCCCCACGGAGATATGACCGGAAGTGACATCGTCACCGGATGGATTGCCCACGGAAAGGCGTATTTCCAGGTATTTGTGCTTCTTGAGTGGAGTGTTTCAGTTTGCATGGCAACTCAAACGAATTATTGCATTGTGCCCGAGAATAATTGTTTTATTGGTGTGAAAATTTTTATAGAAATTGCAGAACTACTTTCAATTAATTAAAATTCTAATTTTCGACCCCGGTGTCGCAGTGCTCTAAGCGCAGGCTTCTGGCCATTCATCCTAATGGGATCCCGGTTCGAATCCATGTGAAGCATGAATGTTGTGCTTGTCTTACGGCACTGGATCTCTCACTCATCCCTGGAACCAGTGACTCTAAATTAGAGACGGGCTACTGCTTATGCCCCACTGAGTTGCTCACGGCGGTTATTAAACACTAAATCAAAAGAAAAAAAATTATAATTCATTTTTACCTCAAGTTGCAGAAACATGCTGCTGGAAGTTAAAATATTTATTGCGTTACCACCTGCAAGAGTATTTTTGAGGTAGCAAGCAGCAATCTAGTTACGTGACATCATCTCATACATTCAAAAAATCGAAATCAATGAAATCCTAAAAATCGAAATCGATGAAACACGAAATGTCTTTTGGAAGATCTAAAAAAAATAAAATAAATAGAAGCGGAAAGGATGTCCTACCTGATAGGAAAGATCCAAAAGCAAAACTGAAGAAAAAATTATAGAGTTTTAGGTGTATGCGGTTTGATGTTAAGGGGATGAAGTTATAAGCTATATCTCATAAATTCAAACGTGTTCACTTGTTTTACACAGGGTGTTTCAAAACTAATGGAACAAATTTTAAGGGATGATAGAACACACCGAAACAAGCACTTTTCGTCAGAGAATGCATGGTCGCCAGTTAGCGGTTAGGCGCTGGAGGGCGCTTTCCGTTTCCCCACACACGCCGTATTTCGCAACGCACAAAGACCCATATCTTTCACCGGAACTTCTGGATAGGAGGACGTACCTTATTTTCCTTCAACAAGTCTTGCCTGAATTGATCCAGCATGCATCAGCAGCCGTCAGCCTTAAAACGTGATTCCGGCATGATGGAGCGCCAGCTCATTTCAGCACTCAGGTGCGTGATTACTTGAACGCCACATTTCCAGGCCAATTGTGAACCAATCGCTTGGCCCCCACGATCACCAGATCTGTCCCCTCTGGATTTCTTTTTATGGGGACATCTTAAGTCCGTAATGTACGACACTCCCATCGATTCCAATGAGGAACTAGTTGCCAAACTTTCAGTCGCTGCTGTAGCTGTCCGTGAAATGCCTGGTATTTTCCACAACATACGGGCATCTTTACATCGACGATGCGAAGCGTGTATCAGGAGTGGCTGTCGCCCTTTTGAGCAGCTTTTGTAAATGTAATTAATTTCACTATTTACTTAATAATGTTTGCAAATTTGATGTAATTTTGTAATGTCGCGTTTTCTTTTTTATTTTGTCTGCAAGAAAGCTTTGTTTTGATTTGTTGTGCCATTCCTGTCTTTGCGTTGCGAAAGACGAGGTGTGTGGGGAAACGGAAAGCGCCCTCTACCGCCTAACCGCGTAACTTGCGACCATGCATTCTATGACGAAAAGTGCTTGTTTCGCTGTGTTCTATCACACCTTAAAGTTTGTTCCATTAGTTTTGAAACACCCTGTATATGTTACGGTCAAAGCTCGTAGGCTAGTCACTGTTACGGTCAAATCTCGTAGGCTAGCTTTGGCCGGCTCGTGTTGCCAAAGCCTGAAATATACAATAATTTACCAGTACTTCGGGCTTTGGCAGTCCAGTTCTAGTTTTGGCCGTGATAAACTGGCCAAAGTTAGTAATTATCTTCATTTCGGTGGTCCTATGTGGACCGACGGTGAGGGTTTAGTGGGTAAAAATTCCACAGTATCACCCGGCAGGGATACAAGTCCCACGTGATCTCTAAGAAGATTTCCCTGCACCGCAAAAGAAAAAAAATACATAAAACATTAATTATAAGCATTTTCTCAAAGGTGCACAAATCACATAAAACAGATAAACAAACGTAATGTTGACTGAAGATTCGTACGAAATAAAAGTAATATAAATCTAAGCTGTCTCACCGTACGATAAAAACACCAAGTTTCCAAACTGCAAACTAAAAACATTTATTTACAGACTAAAAACCTTGCAGAAAGCTAGCGCTTTCGGAGAACACATGTCTCCATCTACTGGCCCGAGTGCCAGAGGACAAGCACCGCCCATCAGATATATATAGCCCACAATTGCCCACAATGCAACACGGTACCAAGTTCCAAACATACCCCCTCCCCCTCCCTATTTTCCCTCCCCTCCCCTTAACCAGAAATGAAGAGTACACGCATAGTAATTTAGAAACCCATCAACCCCCCCCGTTGACATTTCCTCCTTCTCAAAACACCCCCTCCCTTCTCTTGGTCCAAATAAAAGTAAAGGACCTGAAAACAAATCAAACAAACTATTAAAGCATAATAATTAAAAAAAAAACTAAATTAAAAAAGATCAACTGCAAATCAAAGTCCCTCGTCCGTGGAGGACTCTTGGGTGGTGACCAATCTTCTCCAAGTGCTAGGTACATAGGTCGGCAGATCCTCATTACAACAAGAGTCACCGTAGTATAGGATGAACAAACTCTCGGACATGAATATAGTAGACCTGCCGACGTTGGAATTCAATATCTTGGCACCATTCCAATCTGGGGAATATCCCTCAAGATTTACAGCAGTAGTGAGTGCAGTACTTTTTGTTCCGGATCTGAGGGCGTAACTGTGTTCTCCCAGTCTGACAGACAAGGTCCTAAGTGTAGAGCCAATATATTTTTTTGGAGCCATGTCAGGGTCAGAGTGGATTAGGGGAGGCTGTAAACACCAAGTTGTTGCAAGGTGGAAGTCCTATCTCGGTCACGTCTGATCAGAGAGAACAAATTTCTATTATTAATTCCAAAATTTAATTGGTGTCTCTTGCAAGCTTTTTTGAGAATAGGTATGGTGTTGGGGTTGTACTCTACACTACCTACAAACCTATTCTGTCGTGTCTCCATGGATAACGTTGTGAATTTCAGTCGTCCGTCTCTCTTTAGTAGTTCTTGAAAAAATTGTTCTGAATATCCAAATGTACGAGCAATGGATAATACAGTTGAGAGTTCCTGTTTTCTTGCTCTACAGGATGATGAATGTGTATGAGCACGTCTAATCAGAAAACGCAAAGCCGCAGATTTGTATTGCGTTGGGTGGGCAGACGAAAATGGTATAATGCATGGATTGAATGTAGGTTTTCCATACACAGAAAACTTAATCTTCTGCGTTTGCGGGTCCTTAGTTAAGAGGAAGTCTAGGTAAGGTAGATTCCCCGAGTGTTCCAGTTCTTTTGTAAAATTGATTGTCGGGTCATGAGAAGACAAACAGGCTGTGAATTGATCTAGAAGGGCAAGCGTATGTGGCCAAAAAACCAGCACATCATCAACATATCATATCAGAAACAGAGGCTTAACAACAGAATTCACTAATATCTGGTTTTTGAGATGTTGCAACAGGATCTCAGCCAGTACCGGGGAGAGTGGGGAACCCATGGGGGCTCCTTCAAGCTGTTGGTATATTTTATTGTCAAACTTGAAGTACGACCTCTTTGCCACTAATTTAAGGGCAGAGAGAATAGCTTCAATTTCATTGCGTGGGGTATTATCTTTCTGTAGACAATCCTCAATAATTGAACGAACAATTGTTAGAGGTACACTAAGGAAAAGGGCCTCCACATCCAAAGAGGCCATCACAAAATCTCTTCCGTCTGAAGTAAAAGATCTAATTCGGTTTAAGGCTCGGGTCGTACTGTTAATGGAAACATCTGAATGCATGATTAGGGGTTTTAAATAACTGGCTAACGCCCTCAGATCCGGAACAAAAAGTACTGCACTCACTACTGCTGTAAATCTTGAGGGATATTCCCCCAGATTGGAATGGTGCCAAGATATTGAATTCCAACGTCGGCAGGTCTACTATATTCATGTCCGAGAGTTTGTTCATCCTATACTACGGTGACTCTTGTTGTAATGAGGATCTGCCGACCTATGTACCTAGCACTTGGAGAAGATTGGTTACCACACAAGAGGCCTCCACGGACGAGGGACTTTGATTTGCAGTTGATATTTTTTAATTTAGTTTTTTTTTTAATTATTATGCTTTAATAGTTTGTTTGATTTGTTTTTAGGTCCTTTACTTTTATTTGGACCAAGAGAAGGGGGGTGTTTTGAGAAGGAGGAAATGTCAACGGGGGCGGGGGTTTATGGGTTTCTAAATTACTATGTGTGTACTCTTCATTTCTGGGGGAGGGTAGGGACGATAGGGAGGGGGAGGGGGTATGTTTGGAACTTGGTACCGTGTTGCATTGTGGGCAATGGTGGGCTATATATATCTGATGGGCGGTGCTTGTCCTGTGGCACTCGGGCCAGTAGATGGAGACATGTGTTCTCCGAAAGCGCTAGCTTTCTGCAAGGTTTTTAGTCTGTAAATAAATGTTTTTAGTTTGCAAACTTGGTTTTTTATCGTACGGTGAGACAGCTTAGATTTATATTACAGATAAACAAACGATGATCTTAACAGTATGACCTGTATTTTACTTTTACTTGCTTGTGCAGTTTGACAATACAGTATAATGAGGTGTATTTTATGACATGTAATTATGACAGTTGAACAAATCACTTCAAAGAGATGATTTTACCAGTATGGAAATCTGCTTAGTTTCACTTGTTTGTGCAATATGAGCTGTTATGACATTTGAAGTCCCATAAATTATTGGCTCATTTCCACTTACATCGATTTGTTAAACATTTTCTACTACAGAAGCACCCTGAAAGTCCTTGGCGTCCACTTAACGATTGAATCGATGGTGCTGCTCTTAATGGTATTTCCTTATTCGGAATCAGGGGCGAATTGGCCAACCGGGACACCGGGGCATTTCCCGGTGGGCGCATTCCGTATATTTTGTCTCTTTCTTTCTTTCTTTCTCAAAAATGTTTTCCGTTCAGTTATTTTAAACGCACAACTGAACTACAACACTTTTTTATAAACGAAATACACATAATGTAATTATAACAACCAGGGAAAAACACCCTTCTATTTTGAGTTAGGGGGAATCCCCTCACCATACAACTGCTAGAATCCCAGCTACAATAAATGGGATATGTGTGTTTGCAAACTTCCGGGCTCACTTAGTAGGTGAGGAAAGTTACTATATGTACCGTATGTTGCGGGAGGGCTTGGGAGTATATAAGATGTTCTACACTGCTGGCCACCCAAAATGCAACACCAAGAAGGAAGCATCCGATTGGCCTGAAAATCGCAGCATGCGTCACCCGCTAGAGGGCAGGCAAACGATTAGCATTGCAGGGCATATGCAAATCATGTGCGCCCGGCACGCCACCGAGAAACACTATAAAAGGGTGCACAGAAGGCGGGGTGTAAGTGGTGGAAAGGTGTTGTACTGCCGATGCCTGACCTGTGCGTGGGAAGCAAAATGATGCCTCGTCGCAGAATACGGCAGTCATTCCAGCACGTTTCGGAGTTCGACACAGGACGAATAGTGACTTATCGCGACAGCGGTTTATCGTACCGAGACATCGGCGCCCGTGTGGGACGACATCCAGCCACAGTGAGGCGAGTATGGATTCGGTGGGTGCAGGAGGGACGGACAAACCGACGTGAGCGATTGCCGCAGCCGCGGCACACCACCGAACGAGAGGACTGGCATGTTGTGTGGCGGGCATTGACGGCTCACACCGCCACATCACGAACGTTAGTGCAGGAATTAGGGTGTGTTGCGCAACAACCTGTGTCAGCACGTACCGTTCGGCATCGTCTGCAGGAGCGGGGACTTGTCGCACGGCGCCCATTGCTCCGATTACCATTGACGTTACACCACCGGCGAGTGCGTCGGCGAGTGCGTTACACCACCGGCGAGTTCTCCGACGAATCCCGCTTCTGCCTGCAACACCACGATGGTCGGATCCGCGTGTGGCGGCACCGCGGCGAGAGACTGTATGACGCCTGCATTATGCATCGCCATACCGGTCCATCGCCTGGCGTTAGGGTTTGGGGCGCAATTGGATATGACACTCGCACCTCTGTGCTCCTCTGATACACATCGCCGGTACACTCAACAGCCACCGCTACATCTCAGACGTTTTGGAGCCTGTAGTTCTCCCTTACCTACAGGACCTTCCAGCGGCCACGTTTCAACAAGACAATGCGCGCCCTCACGTGGCACGCACCGAGCAACAATTCTTCACGGTTCACTAGGTGTCACTGCTGTCGTGGCCAGCCTGTTCTCCCGATATGTTGCCCATAGAGCACGTCTCGTCGCTGATCGGCAACCAAGTGGCCGGGCAAGCACCATCCGCGGCTACGCCTGATGAACTGTGGCAACGTGTGGAAGCAGCCTGGACCGACATACCCCAAGCCCTCATCCAAAGCCTCTTTCGTTCGATGCCGCTGCGTGTAGCGGCCGTTATTGCCAGCCATGGGGGCCGCACGAACTATTGATGTCTGCGCGTTCCGCAAGTCGCACGGGGCTGTAAGCTCAATCGTTTCATCTTTGTATATGTTGTTATGTGTCCAGTAAATCTGGCGTTGCTATCTCGTGCCCTTCATAGTGTTGCATTTTGGGTGGCCAGAAGTGTATATATTTCCCAAGAAGGGGGGGCGGGAAGTTGATTTTACTCCCGTTGGCTGAAAGCAACATTAATGCTGTGCTCATAAGAGCTGAGTTCGGGCTCAATTTTAAAAGAACGAGCCCGAATTATGTCAGCCCTAACCCGCCCATGCCCGAATTTTATATCGCAAGATATAGCCCGAGCTCGAACGAGCCCGAAAACTATTATTAATCTGTTAAGGTATTAAAAAATCTCCTCTTTCAAACTTCCACTCCTTCCTCCCTGTGCAATTAACCAATGTCTTTCTGAACTGCGGAGTGGGGAAGGGATGTCAATCTATTTCTATAGTTTCTTTGACCATTCATTTCTTCTTGAAATGTTTCGAGAGGCCCGGCATCAGGAAAAATCGGGAGGCACAACAATTTACGTATATTAACAGCATTGGGGTGGGGGCGCAACAGGGCTAAAAAAAATTCAGTGCTTCAGTCAAAATAGTAAAAATACTCACCCATGTTTGATAAAGTTGCAGAACAATGCTAGAAAATGGTCATTACGGGGTGTCATCATCATCATCATTGTCAACCATTATCAATCCACTGCTGGACTGAGGTCTCCCCAAGTTTCCTCCACAACGGTCTGTATTGTGCCAGTCTACTCCATGTCACTCCCGTATACTTTCGAATTTCATCCACCCATCTCCCATGTGGTCTTCTTCTGGGCCTTTTCCTGTCCCTTGGAATCCAATCTAAAATTTCGGCTGTCCATCGATGGTCTGTCCTTCTGGCAGTATGTCCAGCCCAATGCCATTTCAGGGATTTAACTCTGATCATGATGCCTTGCACTCTTATCATTTTTCGGATCCACGAGTTCCTCTTCTTATCTCTCCTGGTTACACCAAGCATGCACATCTCTATGCTACTTTGAGTTGTCTGCAGCCTTTGTATGTCTCTTCTAGTTAAGGTCCACGTCTCTGCACCATACGTAAGCACTGGAAGGATGCATTGATCAAACACTTTTCTTTTAAGACATAATGGCATATTGCTCTTGAAAATTATGCTGTTTCTTCCAAAAGCTCTCCAGGCAAGTTTTGTACGCCGATTAATTTCTTCATCAATGTGACCCTCACTTGATATCTGCTGTCCAAGATAAACGTACGTGTCTGTTATCTCGAATTTTTCTCCATCAATCGGTAAATCTTCATTTCTTGTAAAAGCATTGAACATCACTTTTGTCTTCTGAAATTCACTTTTAATCCCACTTCTTTACTCTTGTCTGCAAGTTCCTGGATCATACTCTGCAGCTCTGGTGGGATAGTTGCAAAAATGACTACGTCATCAGCAAAACGAAGGTGGGTTAGATGATCTCCATTAATCTTTATCCCTTTGTTTTCCCAGTTCAGTGATTGAAAGACATTTTCCAATGTGGCATTAAAGAGCTTGGGAGATATGGTGTCACCTTGTCTCACTCCCTTTCCGATTTTTATGCGTGTTGTATTTTCAAACAGCCGAATCTTTGCACTTTCATTTTCATAGATGTTATTAATAATATTAATGTATGCATCTTCAATACCGCAGGATTTCAGAGACATTGTAACTGCTGATGGTTTCACCGAATCAAAGACTTTTTCATAAGCGATAAAAGCCATGCACAATGGAAGTTCATATTCCCTCGCACTTTCAATTAGTTCTCTCAGTGCGTGGATATGATCTATTGTGCTGTAGCCACTCCTGAATCCAGCTTGTTCTCTCGGTTGAGCATGTCCAGTGTTACCTTCAAACGGTGTGAAAGAACTTTAGTGAAGATTTTATAAACCACTGATAGGAGGCTGATAGGTCTGTAGTTCCTGAGATCCTCAATGTCACCTTTTTTATGTAGCAAGATCATTGTAGCGTTGTTCCAATCCTCAGGAATCTTTCCTTCATTAAGGTATCGAGTGAAAATTTGGGCGAGTACTGTTTCGATTTCTCCACTTGCTTCTTGTATGATGTCTACAGTAATTCCATCTTCTCCTGGAGCTTTTCCCCGCTTCATGTTCTTGATTGCATGTGCAACTTCTGCTGGGAGGACTGGATGAACTCTGGTACTGGTACCTTTCATGATGTCTGGAGTACATGTATCATCCCTTTCATATAATTTGGAGTAGAAATCTTTCACTCTTGTCAAAATTTCGCCTCTATTTCTTGTTACAGAAAAATGGGATGTACTGTCCACTATATGACAACACAGAATTCAGAGTAAAAACTAGTAATATCAAGATCTTATTTTGAAATAACTGTAAGATTATTTGCGGGGGTGTTCATATACGATCCCTTTCCCCGAAATGTTCTACCTACGCTCCTTGTGATAACTGACAAATGCTGCAGATGAAGGCATTTACGCAGATATCATTTCAACATGAAGTTGCAAAATGTTTTGTTTACGTTATTTAGTAAGGTGTCTTTACAATACTTAACCGCAGCATAAAAGCACGTTTTGTAATTAAAACACATTAGAATATATGATGACTAAATGAAGAATCGGTTCGCCACGATATTTAAAAATCTTTAAATTTCTAACTGTGATTGTCCACAATAGAAAAATTGCAAAAATTGTAGTACAGATAGAAAATGTTACAGCGTAAAAGTTCTAAATTTCTTTTTCATTTATTAAAATTTCAAAATCATGTCTTCTGCGAAAAGATTTTGGTACAACTCCAACATAATTCTGGTACTAGAAGTTCTGTCTCTCTCTCTCTCTCAAATATTTGGTGGAATTTCAGCCCACTTGATTGAAAATTTAAGAACTGGAAGCTAAAAGGTACGAAAATCAAGATTATTTACGTTCTGTGAAGCATGAAAAGGCTATATAAGCAATTTATTAAGAGAAAATTTTAAACATATATAAATATTGAGTGTGTCCAAAATTAGAAGCTTCTCCAACGCAATTACATATATAACTAACTAAACTAGTAATTTAAACCTGGTTATTCGCTTTTTTCACGTCAATTAAGTGAGTTTACCACGACATTTAAATATCTTGAAATTTCTAACTGTAACTGTCCACAACAGAAAAATTGCAGTACAATTTTTCTACAGTAAAATCTTGGCATGAGCCGATGAAAATTTTTCCGCAACACCCACTTCAATTTAAGGATGACGGGTGTACTTTTTACCCCCACCCCCTCCCCCAGTACTACGCTTGCTACTGTTTCCAGAGCAACTGTGCTTTTTGTTTTGCTTCTTAAATAGAAAAAGTGATTTTCAGTTGTGATACAATAGCACCGCAGAGCTACAACTGAACGAGCCCATTCGCAAAAAATTTCCCGGGCCCTTTTGCGAACGCCAATCCGCCCCTGTCCGGAATTGATTGCAAAGTAACGAATTTCTCTTTAAGAAAGGTGAACTGCAATCAATCATGACACGTTATTTCAGACAATCCAATCGTGTCGCTGGGAGAGCGTACCACTACACAACTCCGCAAAAGTTCCAACTTTGGCCAGTTTCTCATTGCGAAATCTAGAATTAGCCGGGTGGGTAAAGCCTGAAGTACTGGTAAATTATTGTATATTTCGGGCTTTGGCCACATGAGCTGGCCAAAGCCAGAAGTGGCCGGTCATTTCGCGAAGTGATTAGACTTCGGGCTTTGGCCGTAACATATGTACGACTACTAGGTGAAAGCCCGTTCTCCATCAGAATCGTAAACAACGTTTCGTCAAAGTGAACCAGATGTGTTCCAAATGTGAAATTACAACAATGGACGTTACAACAATAACAAAAAAGGTATATTGGTTGAGGAAGGAATTTGTGACGTACTACAGAGGTAAAAACATGTGTCAAAACGACAAATCTGCAGCGAGGCATTCTGTCCGTGTAGCTCAGTTGGGAGAGCGAATTACTCCGGAGTGAGGGGACATGGACAAACTTGTGTTTTCACAGATTCGACAATTAAAACAGGTACTTTCCACTGCGCCACCAAAGTGAGACAAACGTTCAGACGAAGGAAATTATATTGTTTGTGATATATTTCTATTTATCCTACAATTTATCTTTCTGAGGAAGACCTCCTTAAGTTAAGGTGGTTCCACCTAAAGTCTCTGCCTTATGTTTCCAATGGTAAAACTTCTTTATATAATTCCTTCGCAATTAATGTATTCCCAAGAATGAAAATTAATGAAAACTAACTTTAAGTTATAGCATAGGATACTTAATACTTGATAAAACATAACCATAATTATATCAAAAATCAATCATTTTTCTTTGAGCAGTGTTCAGACCTGTTAATAGATGGCGCAACCTGTACATTGATGACGTCAGCAGACAAGCAAATGTTGGATTGCTTACTTATGGTTATGTTTTAGCAAGTATTAAGTATTCCATGCCATAACTTAAAGTTAGTTCTATCGATGTTCAAATTTTCATCCTTGGGAATACATTAATTGCGAATAAAATATGTAAAGATGTTTTACCATTGTAAACATAAGGCATAGATTTTAGGTGGAACCACCTTAATCAAATAATTCGACCTTTTCTTCTTAAACTGCACATAATGCTGTCTCGTAAATTTCTTGAAAAACTAGCGCATATGAATTCCACAAAATCTGAGAATATTCTGATTGTAATTTTGTCCAAGAGCCAATGCATTGGAATGGAAGCACTCATTTGCTATTCGAAAGATCTGTTCAACTTTCAAATAAGAAGGTATATCACAAAATCTTCTGCAGCACTTTTTTTACATGGGGCTTTTAAGATGCAGATGAAATATTATTCTATAATGCTCTTTTTTGTATTTTTTCCCGCCAAGGGGTCGTATTGAATTAGCTGTTACTTCATTACCAAAATCCTTATCTTCTGTCTATTTCTGAGGACTGAGCAAAAATGAAGAGTATAGATTCTTGTAGTTCCATCTGTTAAACGACTGAACCGTGATATGAAAGTTATTATGTTTAACACTAACTAAATACCCTTTCTTAGAACGTGATGGTATTAAATTACAGTTGAAATACAGATGAATGTATATGACATACAGTTGAAATGGTCATACACTGTATATTTCTTCGCTCTTTTGGGAAACACATGTCTGCCTGACTTATTCTGCCGGACGACACATAAGCAATTTCGTTCATAACTGTAAATTTAAAACTTCAAGCCTACATGAAACAAATGAAAATACGTCGTTACTCTTCACTTTCGTCGTTAAAATATTAATAGACAACAGAACAAAACAATAATAGAAAACAGAACAAAATACGTTGTCACTTTCAGCATAAAGGTAAAAAGAACTTTGCTTATAAACAATTTCTTTGGAAACTGTACATTTAAAAGCTAGTAAGTCAGATGTTTTTGGAAGCGTGAGCAAAATTGTGTTGCCATCGCTAATATCTCAAGGGGAAAACTTTTTTTTTTTCAAATTTCAATTGCTATGAAAAAAATGCAGATGAAATATTATTCCATAATTTTGACTCCAAAAAAAAACACTTATATGACGTCACCGTTGCTTCGGTGAAAACGAATGTTGGTAATAGGATTTTGACTCCAAAAAAAACACTTATATGACGTCACCGTTGCTTCGGTGAAAACGAATGTTGGTAATAGGATTTTGACTCAAAAAAAAAAACACTTATATGACGTCACCGTTGCTTCGGTGAAAACGAATGTTGGTAATAGGATTTTGACTCCAAAAAAAAACACTTATATGACGTCACCGTTGCTTCGGTGAAAACGAATGTTGGTAATAGGATTTTGACTCCAAAAAAAACACTTATATGACGTCACCGTTGCTTCCGTTGAAAACGAATGTTGGTAATAGGATTTTGACACCAAAAAAAAAAAACACTTATATGACGTCACCGTTGCTTCGGTGAAAACGAATGATGGTAATAAGATTTTGACTCCAAAAAAAAAACACTTATATGACGTCACCGTTGCTTCGGTGAAAACGAATGTTGGTAATAGGAATTTGACTCCAAAAAAAACACTTATATGACGTCACCGTTGCTTCCGTGAAAACGAATGTTGGTAATAGGATTTTGACACCAAAAAAAAACACTTATATGACGTCACCGTTGCTTCGGTGAAAACGAATGTTGGTAATAGGATTTTGACTCCAAAAAAAACACTTATATGACGTCACCGTTGCTTCGGTGAAAACGAATGTTGGTAATAGGATTTTGACTCCAAAAAAACACTTATATGACGTCCCCGTTGCTTCGGTGAAAACGAATGTTGGTAATAGGATTTTTACTCCAAAAAAAAAACACTTATATGACGTCACCGTTGCTTCGGGAAAACTAATGTTGGTAATAGGATTTTGACACCAAAAAAAAAACACTTATATGACGTCACCGTTGCTTCGGTGAAAACGAATGTTGGTAATAAGATTTTGACTCCAAAAAAAAACACTTATATGACGTCACCGTTGCTTCGGTGAAAACGAATGTTGGTAATAGGAATTTGACTCCAAAAAAAACACTTATATGACGTCACCGTTGCTTCCGTGAAAACGAATGTTGGTAATAGGATTTTGACTCCAAAAAAAACACTTATATGACGTCACCGTTGCTTCGGTGAAAACGAATGTTGGTAATAGGATTTTGACTCCAAAAAAAACACTTATATGACGTCACCGTTGCTTCGGTGAAAACGAATGTTGGTAATAGGATTTTGACTCCAAAAAAAAAACCCTTATATGACGTCACCGTTGCTTCGGTGAAAACGAATGTTGGTAATAGGATTTTGACTCCAAAAAAAAAAAAACACTTATATGACGTCACCGTTGCTTCGGTGAAAACGAATGTTGGTAATTTGATTTTGACTCAAAAAAACTTCACATTCGATATCTCAAATGATAATATAAATGTTTAAATGAAAAACATATTATGATATAACGCATTTTTACGTGATACTTTTAAAAACAATTTTGTTAAGTAAATTCAGAACAAATAAACTTAGAACAAAATATATACTGAGCAGGTCAACTCAAATCATTCAAAAACTTAGGGCGGGGCTTCAGTTGCTGGACAACAATGGCTCGATCATTGCAAAACGTCCTAGCGTTATAGTCCAAGAAATACCGTAATACCTCTTTTTGTATATATACACTGACGGAAAAAAAATCCCAACACCACGAAAAAATAGTTGTAGAGGAATGAAATGGCGGCAATACATTTGTATAGGTAACATATTTAATCGATTAAGTTTTCAAGATCACAGCTTATTGTCAGCGCGAGAAGAGCCATTTTAAATGGGAAATGCTGGTACATTAATAACCGGTGTAACCGCCAGAATGTTGAATGCAAGCACGCAAACGTTCATGCATTGTGTCGTACAGGTGCTGGATGTCAGTTTGTCGGATGGAGTTCCATGCCTGTTGCACTTGGTCGGTCAATACATGGACGGTTAATGCTGGTTAGGGGTGACGCTGGAGTTGTCGTCCAATGATGTCCCATACGTGCTCGATTGGTGAAAGATCTGGTGATCTAGCAGGCCACGGCAACATGTCGACACTCTGTAGAGCATGTTGGGTTACAACAGCGGTATGCGGGCGAGCGTTATCCTGTTGGAAAACACCCCCTGGAATGCTGTTCATGAATGGCAGCACAACGTGTTGAACCACCAGACCGACGTACAACTGTGCCGTTAGGGTGTGTGGGATAACCACGAGATTGCTCCTGTTGTCATAGGAAATTGCTCCCCAGACCATAACTGCAGGTGTAGGTCCAGTGTGTCTCGGCCGCAGACAGGTTGGTTGCAGGCGCTCCCCTGGCCTCCTTCTAACCAACACACGGCCATCACTGGCATCCAGGCAGAACCGGCTTTTATCAGAAAACACAACAGATCTCCATTCCGTCCTCCAATGAGCTCTAGCTTGACACCACTGACGACGCAAACGGCAGTGCTTTGGAGTAAGTGGAATGCACGATACAGGGCGTCTGGCTCGGAGCTGTCCTTCAAGTAACCGATTTGTAACAGTTCGTTGTGTCACTGTGGTGGCAACTGCAGCTCGAATTGCTGCCGCAGACGCGGTACGATGCGCCACGGCCATACGCCGTACACGGTGGTCTTCCCTCTCAGTATTGCCATGTGGCTGGGCGGAACCCTGTCTTCTTGAGGCAGTACCTTCCCTTGACCACCGCTGCCAACAATCATGCACAGTGGCTACATTCCTGCCAAATCGTTCTGCAATATTGCGGAAAGGAAATCCACCTTCTCGTAGCCCTATTACACGACCTCGTTCAAACTCCGTGAGCTGTTGATAAATGCTTCTTCGTCTTCTTAAAGGCATTCTTGACTAACATCAACACCCTACGTCGAATCTCGACGATAACTAACGCTCACGAACGTTACGGCGCGTATTTACAGCAAACCTGCTTTGCATGTTCCGAGGGGCGCTACTAGCGCCACACGCATTCGTCGAGCGCGAAATTTGCATAGACGTCATCTCACAGATGTATTCTCACCGCCTACCAACTGTCGTTTATCTAACACAACCCCTTCTTGGTGTTGGGATTTTTTTCCCGTCAGTGTATAATGTTTCTTGGTGGTTCCTATATGCTTTTGATCTGCTGATTCCGAAATCGTTGAGTGCTAGACGCTAAACCTTGAGCATTTTTGTCAAAATGGAGGAATCCAAGATGGCCGCCAAATCGTGCAACATATAATAATGAATAAATGTATTCAATGAAACACTTTATGAACGCCCAAATGTTACTGTTTATTATAAAAATCAACATTTACTCGATATCAAATCCTTATGCAAGCTACATAGATAACAACAGTACATATATTAACGTATCATATGACTGAAATGACTTGTATGGCAAAGATAATATTTTGTAATAAATCGCGCAAAATACACTGACGGAAAAAAAAATCCCAACACCAAGAAGGGGTTGTGTTAGATAAACGACAGTTGGTAGGCGGTGAGAGTACACCTGTAAGATGACGTCTATCAAATTTCGCGCTCGGCGCATACGTGTGGCGCTAGTAGCACCCCTCGGAACATGCAAAGCAGGTTTGCTGTAAATACGCGCTGTAACGTTCGTGAGCGTTAGTTATCGTCGAGATTCGACGTAGGGTGTTGATGTTAATCAAGAATGCCTTTAAGAAGACGAAGAAGCCATTATCAACAGCTCACGGAGTTTGAACGAGGTCGTGTAATAGGGCTACGAGAAGGTGGATTTTCGTTCCGCAATATTGCAGAACGACTTGGCAGGAATGTAGCCACTGTGCATGATTGTTGGCAGCGGTGGTCAAGGGAAGGTACTGCCTCAAGAAGACCGGGTTCTGGCCGGCCACGTGGCACTACTGAGAGGGAAGACCGCCGTGTACGGCGTATGGCCGTGGTGCATCGTACCGCGTCTGCGGCAGTAATTCGAGCTGCAGTTGCCACCACAGTGACACAACGAACTGTTACAAATCGATTACTTGAAGGGCAGCTCCGAGCCAGACTCACTGTAGCGTGCATTCCACTTACTCCAAACCACTGCCGTTTGCGACGTCAGTGGTGTCAAGCTAGAGTTCATTGTAGGACCGAGTGGAGATTTGTTGTGTTTTCTGATGAAACCCGGTTCTGCCTGGGTGCCAGTGATGGCCGTGTGTTGGTTAGAAGGAGGCCAGATGAGCGCCGGCAACCAACCTGTCTGCGGCCGAGACACACTGGACCTACACCTGGAGTTATGATCTGGGGAGCAATTTCCTGTGACAGCAGGAGCACTCTCGTGGTTATCCCACGCACCCTGACGGCACAGTTGTACGTCGGTCTGGTGATTCAACCTGTTGTGCTGCCATTCATGAACAGCATTCCAGGGGGTGTTTTCTAACAGGATAACGCTCGCCCGCATGAAGCTGTTGTAACTCAACATGCTGTACAGAGTGTCGACATGTTGCCGTGGCCTGCTAGATCACCAGATTTTTCACCAATCGAGCACGTATGGGACATCATTGGACGACAACTCCAGCTTCCCCCCAACCAGCATTAACCGTACCTGTATTGACCGACCAAGTGCAACAGGCATGGAACTCCATCTTACAAACTTACATCCAGCACCTGTACGACACAATGCATGAACGTTTGTGTCCTTGCATTCAACATTCTGGCGGTTACACCGGTTATTAATGTACCATCATTTCACATTTAAAATGGCTCTTCTCGCGCTTACAATAAGCTGTGATCTTGAAACCTTAATCGATTAAATATGTTACCTATACAAATGTATTGCCGCCATTTCATTCCTCTACAGCTATTTTTTCATGGGGTTGGGATTTTTTTTTCCGTCCGTGTACTTCTATGAATGAACTAATTTATGTTTCGTTATCCGTTATTAAAAATGTTCTTTAAACTTTAAAATTTTATTATTTATTTGTGTCTACTGTTCTTGTAACTCTTGATCACTATGACTGTTGTCATTCGATGGCGTTAAGGAAGTCAAGCATTCAAATTCCTTACACGAGCAGAATCCAGTGCATGGCATGGAATATTTCCTACATGAATACAGTGTACTTTTGGAGAAGGCAGCTGTCCTTGGAAATTCTTATCCAAATAAAGGCTGTAACATACTTCCTGTCTTTTCCCAGCCATATTCAAGTGGGTTGAGAGGCGGTGGTAAGGCGAACCAGCTTATTTCCATAATATTGTTTGGTAATGTGCACTTGGCAGTCGGTATGAAAGCCAGCATTAGTAGGTGGTAGGCTGCTAATCTTTAAAGACAAATGTTTTTTTATTGGAGGTTTAACCACCACCGGGATAAATCAATGGTATATAAGCAGTCGTCCGTCCCTAATTTAGGACCACTGACTCCAGGGAAGGGAGAGAGCCAGAGCCGTAAGACAAACACAACATCCATGCCTCACCGGGATTCGAACCCAAACCCTTTCATAAACCAGCGCTTAGACCACTGCGCCACAGGGGCTGCCATGGAGATGCCTTTTTCCAGCAGCCTTCATTTGAAACCTGATTGAAAGCAAATTGTCTAGAGGCTGATTATGGCCATAAAGTTTGGAAAGAAATTTGTATGCTGAAAGCGTAACAGCGTCTGTTGGTACCATTGGATCACCAAGGCAGATTATGTTTTATAACAAAGTAAATTTCTCCGTCATTTTTGTCCACGCCGGGGCTCGAACCCGGGTCCCCTCATTCCGGAATAAGTCGCTCTTCCAATTGAGCTACGCGGACGTTTGTTATCGCTGCTATCTGCCTTTATGTCGTGTGCGTCCTGCTGGGCAGGCACGTCACAGTCTTTGTGCAAACTTAGCTTTTTCAGGACTGTTGCTTTTCCAACACCAGAAAGAGATGACACTGTATCACATCCAGTTAAAGCATGCGCTGCTAGAAGGTTTGGCATGATAGCTGCATGTTTCTTTACGACCTCATTAACGTCAATGACACTTTAACCCTATAAACAAAGACGTCGCTCTCTCCACGTTTTAGCAACACACAGCAACCTTTTGCTGGGTGTTGCTAAAACGTGGAAAGAGCGATGTCTTTGTTTATTCACTGACGCCAAGTATTTGGAGGATTGGCACTTCGACCTTGTGAGCATACCTCCATTGTCAACTCAGTTTCTTGGTGCATTCTACCAGTTTGTTCATGGAGATGATAAGCCAAGTTCCACAGAACATCTGTGTCATCTGAAACAACTGTTATATGTGACTTTCCTTTTGCAGCTTCTTGGACCATGTGGTATGCCATAGTCACATCAGAGTCTTCATGAGTCACAGGACATGCTGAGGTCCCACACCAATTTCGATTGGAAAACGATCAGCACCGGTAACGATTACTTTTTGGCCTGTAGGAACTTTCATCAAACACAGTCTGTTCACAACAAAATTTAGTTCTTTATTGGCAGTTACTTCCAACATAATGCTCTTACTGGGTAGCGGTGAATCCTCGGTAAATTGAAACACACGACAGACACCTTTCTCTCGTGGCGATCGACATTGTGACTTGGTGCTTAATTCATGGTATCTGTCAAACACAATGTGTGCGACTGGTATATTTTGTATCCGTCGTTGATATTGTTTTACACAGCATCGATATAATGACTCACCTTTGATGGTTTTGCCGGCCAAGAAACAGTCCACAATATGGCGCATGCATCAAGAATGATAACTTCTGGACCGATCTTACTTCGTATCCCACATTATACACTAGTGTGCAAAAATTAAGGACGAAGAGGAGAAATTAGCATAACAGCGGAACGAGCAAGCAGAACGGACCGAAAGACCGCTCAGGAGATAGACTAGGGTCCGGTACGGTAGGGCATGCGCATATATGCATCATGACGTAGGGGGAGGAAGTGTTGGAAGGGTATAAAGCACACGGGCGGTGCACGCTCAGCGATTCGGTAAAAGCTATTGCACGAAGTACATCGGTTTGAACGACGTCGAGTTGCTGCCACCGTGTGATATGGCCAACAGGCAATCCAGTAGACGACATCTGGATGACTTTACCTGAGGTCGCGTCATTGGGAAGTTGGAAGAAGGTCGAAGTGTGACTAGTGTGGCCGAGGAGTTCGGGATTGCTCACAGCATTGTTTCACGAGCTTGGAAAGCACTTCAAACGAGAGGTACAGCTGTCCGAGAGTTTAGCAGTGGTCGTCCACGAGCAACCACGGCGGCGGACCACCGGTATATTGTCATACAGGCGAGAAGAGACAGACGTCAGACAGTGGGAGAAATCGCAAGGCACATGCAACAGACAACTGGACGTCCGTTATCACGTTTTACCGTGGCCAGGAGGCTGCACAAAGGTTGTCTATTTGCACGACGACCAGTACGGTATGTGCGATTAACACCTGCTCATCGGAGACGGCAGTTTCTGTGGTGCCAGGAACACAAGAACTGGACACATCAGCAATGGGGTCGAGTTCTCTTTACGGATTAGAGCCGATTTAGTCTGACGAGCTATTCTGGAGAGAGCAGGGAACACACAATCACACCTCCAACATCATCGAAAGGGACCAGTCTAGAAGTGGCGGAGTTCTCGTTTGGGGCGGTATCATGCTTGGTAGCGGTACTGACCTCCACATCTTCCAAGGAGGTTCAGTCACTCGTGTCCGCTATTGTACCGAGGTTCTCCTGCATCACGTGCGTCTGTTTAGAGGTGCTGTGGGTCCTGAGTTCCTCTTCATGGACGACAACGCTACACCTCATCGTACAGTGGCTGTCACAGAGCTGTTGGAGAGTTAAGATATTCAACGCATGGATTGGCCCGCAAGGTCCCCGGACCTAAATACAATCGAACACGTGTGGGACCTTCTCAGGAGACGCTTGGCAGCACGTCATCAGCCGCCAGCAACGATTCCGCAGCTGTGATTGGCGCTACAAGAGGAATGGACCGCGAAGCCTCAAGAGCTCCTTGACAACCTCGTCCTCAACATGGACAGACGTTGTAAATCCTGCAACGCAGTCAGGAATGATCATATCGCCTACTAAAGACTGGATTTTCCTTGGCAGCCGCCTGTCAGATGAACGTTTCTGTCTTCTGTCCAGTTGTGCTCGAAGCTACCTTTTCAATAAAGTGCCTTTGTATCCTTTTGATTTCTTGTTTGGACGGTTTTGCTCACTTGTCCCATATTCTTACATCTTGGGGATCTTATGGTATGATTTGAGTCGATGTGGAGCACTTCTGCACGACGTCACATTCGAAAAACCGTCTCGTCCTTAATTTCTGCACGCCGGTGTACCTGCAACTTCGACTTCAATGCAGATTTATTTGGATTTCTCATGTCACCGTCATCGTCGAATAAAGCAGTAAGGAGAAGAGCCAGTTCATAACTAAATAATGTGTAAGGAGATTGTCTCCCTTGATGATGCCATCATGCCAATTACTCTAGCTTAAAAATCCTGTATCCAACACATAATGTGAATTACCAAGTTTAGTCAGCTTTTTTCTGAATGTCGCCATTGTCTTAAGTCTTGCTTAATGTTTGATGGTATGCTTGAGACCAGACTCGCTCATATGCATACCACTGTGGCTTGCCAATTGTAACAGTCTTGTGCATTACAGATGGTATCATCAATTACCAGTTCAGAATAAATGTTAATCACTCCTTTCTCCGGGTGACTGGTGCTGTCAAATATATCAACACAGGTGGAAAGTGGTTAACGAATCTTTTGCCTGTCTTTTGCATCTGTAGAAGTACGAGTGTGACGCTCTTCAGCATTGCAAGAAATTACTTGTTGTACGTCGCCGTTCTTCAGTGATTCCAAATCATTTTTTCAGTTGGCCAAATACTCAAAGTGCTGGCAGGTCTGTTACTGAATAACTTTGACATACAATCTTTATGATATCTGCCACCCGCTGCATGTAAGCCACTCAACACTCCATTTACTCTGAAAGCAACATCTGCTTCCCAGGAATCACCACGCTGCTTGGCTTTCCGAATGATGGATTATTTAAATGTTGTCTTCCCACTTCTGTCGTTAGTTCTACAAAGAACTCCCTCCATCGAATATTTAAGCAAAGCAAACTGAATTTGATTCTGCCACTTACTGGTCATTCATATTACACTTCTCAGAAAACTTGAAACTTTCAATCTTTCTGGAGCAGGAATCGAACCCCGCATCTCCCGATTACATCTCCCATCGCCTTGCGTTCTTCTTCGGTTGTTCAGTTTCACAATCAGTTCCGCAAAATAAACAGTGTTGTAAAAAATTAAATGATGATTCACTCCTCGGTCGCTTCGGTTCGGGAGTATCATCTGCCTGTTGCCGATGTTTAGATACAACACGTTCAATGTGGTGTTTCAAGCAATATGTACTAACACAGTATGGGGCATGAAGTCTGCAACACCCTCCGGCAGTTAGTCTCTGAGGCCATTCTCCCGTTGAAGACTTGCACGACGCAGAGTCTGCATCCTCTTCGAAACTTTAACAGTAGGCGCTGTGCCACCACAACTGAAACATTACATTGTCTTATGACTGCTGCACTAGATTAGTAGAGTCTTGCAACAAAGAAAAAAAGATGCAGGTCAAAAGCATATAGGAACCACCAACAAACATTATATATACACTGAGTGGCCACTTTATTATGACCACTTCATCAGTACTTTGTTGGGCCACCTTTTGCCTTTAATACTGCCTCGATTCTTCGCGGCATGGACTCCACGAGATGTTTATAGGTGGTTTTTGCAATATGAGACCATGCTTGATGAATAGCACTTTCCAGGAGTGTGAGATTGCAGGGTTGTGGATTCAGTTGTTTAATAGCTCGTTCAACTTCATCCCACAAATTCTTAATGGGGTTGAAATCTGGAGATTGTGGGGGCCACCTAAGCAAAGTAAACTCACCGGCATGTTCCTGAAACCAATCCTGTACAATACGAGCACTATGGCAAGACGCATTATCTTGTTGAAAGTAGCCATCGCCGTTGGGATAAATCATCCACATGACAGGATTCACTTGGTCCGCAACGATGTTTAGATATGATGTGCCAGTCAGACGTTGATCAACACGAATTAAAGGGCCCAAAGCATGCCTGGTAAACATTCCCCAAACCATAACGTTGCTTCCATCAGCTTGAAGGGTTGTAGCAATGCATTTGCAGTCCATGCTTTCGTGCTGTTTCCGCCAAATTCTCACTCGGCCATCGCTATGGTGCAACTGAAAACGTGATTCATCGCACCACATAATTTGTTTCCAATTATCGACTGTCCAATCTCTGTGCTCCTGTGCAAACTGGAGACGTTTTCTCTTGTTAACTGCAGACAGCAAAGGTGTTCGAAAAGGCCTTCGCCTGCCGTATCCCATCCGATGCAGTGTACGGCGAACGGAACCTTGATTAAGATGGTCAGTAATTTGCTGCACTGTTGCCCTTCTGTTGTCTGTTACCAGTCTGGACACTCTCCGTTCCGCCCGAGAAGTCACTAGTTGATGACGACCACACGTTGCCCGTAGAGACCCAGTTTTTTGCCTGACAGTCCAGTCTTTAAACACTTTAACAACAGCTGCTCTGGAACATTTCACGAATGCGGCGGTTTCGGTGATACTCGCTCCATGGCTCCGAGCTCCTACAATCATCCCACGTTGAAAGTCCGTCAAATCGCATTTTTTACCCATCTCGTCTCCCAAAAATCACTTTTACTACTGTCGCAAGCACTGAGCTTTCCCTTTTTATGCTAGCCTCGCCCTCTGGCGGCAACAGCGTGCAGTCATAGCTCATTTGCTTAAAAGTGTCAGGTGGTCATAATAAAGTGGCCACTCAGTATATACGAAAAAGAGGTACTCGGCCTTCTAGCTTGGACTATTATGAAAGCTGGGTTATTTAAAAAAAAAACAATTTCACTCCCACTTAAAGTTATCGTATGAAAAAATCCTTTCTTAGTGCGCCTCTATGTTATAAAATGAATATTCTTGCCTAAGTTCAGTAGTTTCTGAGATACTGTAATGAGTCAGTGAGGGCTTTCAGTTTTATATGTACAGATTTTGTTGTTCCTGTAGTCAGGGCCTAAACTAAGACGTCCAGGCCTCAACGCCAGAAAAATGACCAGGCCCCCATCAAAACAAAATCTTTCACCAATGCACAGCGCTGGGGGTGTCACGTGATACACGTCACACGATATAAATAAATAATTGCATGTATAGTGCAAATTCGTAGATTCTTTATAATAATCTGTAAATTTGTAATAATGATTTTCATAAGCTTAAAGTTTGTAATAAATTCTAAAGCAAACCTGATTGTGAACTTGAACTGAAGCAGCAGTTTTAAAGACATACAGGGTGTCCATAAATGAAGTATACAACTAGAGTATGCTAGGTGAAAATCCTCCAAATACGTGGCGTCAGTAAACCCACGGATCTCTTGATATCTAGCCGAACGCGTTAGCTTTACACCACGGTGGCCAACAACCCACGGTGCTATGTGTATTTTTAAGTCAGCTTCTGACATCATAAATCCGTAATATGGACGTCAGCTACTGAGACGTCCCCATCTGGTGGGCATTAACGGCACTTGCTATATATATATTATAGCAGTTAAATATAAAGGGCGAGATCCAAGGTGAAAATCCTCCAAATACTTGGCGTCAGTAAATAAATAAATACATCGCTCTTTCCACGTTCTAGAAACACAAAGCAAACGACAAATTGTTTTCAGCCGCCGCCGGGGAATAGAACCCATGGATCTCTCGATATCTCGGCTAGATGTCGAGAGATCTGTGGATTCGATTCCCCGGCGGCGGCTGAAAACAATTTGTCGTTTGCTGTGTTTCTAGAACGTGGAAAGAGCGATGTGTTTATTTATTTACAGTATGCTATTGAAAAAAGAAACTACTATAAATAACAACTTACTTTTAATGCCAAAACAAATGGTAACTGTGAAAGTTTTTTTTAATGTTAGTAGGTCTTCACTTGTGCTTCTTCTGTTGCTCGCAGGATGTCTAAACGATAGTCCAGTTCCACCCACGTACGCTGCAGAATGCCAGGTGTAACAAAGAGAAAGGCTGCAGTAATGCGTTCTTTGAGCTCAGTGATAGATTTAACTTTTTTCTTGTGCACAGTGTCCTAAATAAAGCCCCAAAGTAAAAACATCGCATGGGGTAATATCAGAAGAATAGGATGGCCATGCCGTCAGACCCCCCCCCGTCCAATCGAACACCCTGGAAAAGGGTGGTCTAAAGATCTGCGTGCATCCAAAGCCCAGTGCGGAGGCGTTCCATCTTGATGGTAAATGATGTCTTGAATATCCTGGAGTTGTTCAATTGCGAATTGTTCTAACATGTCTAGATACGTTATTCCAGTAACGGTTGGTTCAGCGAAGAAAAAGGGCCCTATATCACTCTGTCTTCCATTAGGCCAGCGCAGACATCCGGCTGTCTCTCTCGTGTGCTACGACCACATGGGGATTTTTCGTGCCCAGATTCAGCAGTTATGTTTATTCACTTGGCCAGAAACATGGAATCTCGACTCATCGCTGAAACAGATCCGTGAAAGGATTCGACCTTTTCGTTCGAAATGGAAGGTCTCGCAGTACTTTTGCCTTTTCCTGTTGCTTTGAATTTATTTACAAATTCTTCCATGCTCCTTCGTGTCGCCGACTGTCACCTGTACTCCGTTCTGAACTTAACGCTGAACTGTTGTTAGAGATTTTGACTCCGCAAACCAAAACACACACGCTGCTTTCTCCACTAGGGAAGCCATGTCTGTTGTATTCCGTGTCTGACGGGATTTTTCATTACATGAGACACCTGGCGCCATCTATCATCTGATTTAACACACTTTAACCACGTCTCTTGGCATTTAAAGTTAGATCAGATCATGTGTAGAGGATTTTAGGAAGGGAGTGTCTGACTCCAGGTCTTAAACAACCCTTAGAAGTAGGAAGCTGAGAGATTTGGCTAGAGTGCCCGATAGGAAAGTCACACGGAAGCGAGGTAGAAAGGGGGGAGGAAGACGCCCTTATTTAATACCGGGGGCCAGTCAATACCCGGAGTCCAACGGCTTAACGTGCCCATCCGACACACGGCGGATATTTAGTGGTTCGAGCGTTCGTACCTGCCTGGGATCAAACCCGAGGTCTTCTCCAATGCAGTCACGAACGCTGACCTCTAGGCCATCCGCGGCCCCATTTATAAATAAAACTGGTCATTAAAGTTAGTTTTCTCTATTGTATTCTTCTATTGTATTTTTTAATAGAATACTGAAATTGTATACTTCATTTCTAGCCACCCTGTGTAACAAACGGTTCTGTGAAAATTGAAACTGCTCCTTTCCTAAAAGCAATAAAGATTCATTGATGAAGGAAAGCATCGAAAGTAAACCCCACATAAAATATTGCTTTCACAACAGAAATAATGATTATAATAATAATATTAATAATGATAATAGCCATAGTAATGAAAAGAAGTTCATTAATCATTTGGTCATTTCTAGAACAGTATTTGAGAGGAGGGGCCTGTTATTCTTAATCTATTTCTTCGGCAATTGCTTTACTTCTGTTAACTCGCCTTCAAAACCTCCATTTATTTTAAATTCTATTTGCTTTAACATTTCTATTATGGTCGGTAAAACTACAACATATTTTATTGTTATTTAGCATATAGTCCGTCCTAGAACGGTTGTTTTTAAGCTTTAGATAAATATCAACATATAGGGGATGTTGCCCGTCATATTACGGAGTGAAATTTTTAATTGAAGCAGACTGAAAACAAATCAAATAGATGTTGGATTTCATTAAGGAAACGTGGTAAAAACTTATATATTGGGTTGTCGGAAAAGTCATGACGTATTTTAACACCTGATGGCGGTTGGGCGGTTTTGGAAGTACTAGAGGTATACGCAGCTCTGTTATCGCTATGGCATTTGACAGGTGCCAGTTCTAGCTGCAGTCTAAAAGGAATAGTGAGCGATTTGATTGATTTGCGGAGATTTGACATCAAGTTGAAGATGGAAGACCAAACTGTGCATTTTCGCTATTTTTTCTACTTTTACTTGTTATGATCCCTTCTTACAACAGAGCAGGCGCGAAGCTACTGGTGGGCTAGGGTGGGCTTCAGCGCAGCCCCCGTCCCCAACTTTTCGTTCAGCACACCGTTTAGCCCCCGCTACGTTCCAAATATTTAAACAGTCCGAACACACATGACTAGTGTAACCATTTAATATTTTAGGGAACTTGGATAAACGTATATATATCTTTCGAATTCACAAGAATTTTGTTATGCACTCCTTGCCAAAAAAAAAGCAAACAACATTCATACCTAACACTAAACTGTTCTGAAGAGGTTAGCTACTCAAAGAAAGAACTTACTGATGCCGTAATAAACATCTTTATTTACAGCGATCTTGGCAACAGCTCGAGCTTCACTGACATCCATGACATGTCACACACAAGACCTTTTGTACTTCATACTCATTATCTTTTTCTCATGCAGACATTCCTGAATATGGTCCTGCCACGATTTACTTGGCCTTCCTCTACCTTTCTTTTCTGCCACTTGAGCTGAAACTATTCTCTTAGTCATCACATCATCACTCATTCTTTCAACATAGCCAAACCACCTACGAAAATTAGTCTCCAACTTACTAACAACATTTTGCTTCACATTACACGTCTGCAACACATTTTCATTCCTCACATGAACAGAGAGCTTGTCTTGTCACTAAGTAATGCATTTCTCCAGCACACAAACGACTCCTACGTCTCTTCTGTTGTACCCAGGTTTCACTGACATACATCAGATTAGGAACAATTACACTTTCATACACAGCCATTCGGGTACCCAAAGGACTTCTATGTCTCTTCTGTAGTACTCAGGTTTCACTGCCATACATCAGAGTCGGAACAATTACACTTTCATACACAGCCATTCGGGTACCCAATAGACTCCTATGTCTTTTCTGTAATACCCAGGTTTCACTGCCATACATCAGAGTAGGAACAATTACACTTTCATTTACAGCCATTCGGGTACTCAATGGACTCCTGTGTCTCTTCTGTACTACCCAGGTTTCACTGCCATACATCAGAGTAGGAACAATTACACTTTCATACACAGCTATTCGGGTACCCAATGGACTCCTATGTGTCTTCTGTAGTACCCAGGTTTCACTGCCATACATCAGAGCAGGAATAATTACCCTTTCATTTACAGCCATTCGGGTACCCAATGGACTCCTGTGTCTCTTCTGTAGTACCCAGGTTTCACTGCCATACATCAGAGTAGGAATAATTACACTTTCATACACAGCTATTCGGGTACCCAATGGACTCCTATGTGTCTTCTGTAGTACCCAGGTTTCACTGCCATACATCAGAGCAGGAATAATTACCCTTTCATTTACAGCCATTCGGGTACCCAATGGACTCCTGTGTCTCTTCTGTAGTACCCAGGTTTCACTGCCATACATCAGAGTAGGAATAATTACACTTTCATTTACAGCCATTCGGGTACCCAATGGACTCCTATGTCTCTTCTGTAGTACCCAGGTTTCACTGCCATACATCAGAGTAGGAATAATTACACTTTCATTTACAGCCATTCGGGTACCCAATGGACTCCTATGTCTCTTCTGTAGTACCCAGGTTTCACTGCCATACATCAGAGTAGGAATAATTACACTTTCATTTACAGCCATTCGGGTACCCAATGGACTCCTGTGTCTCTTCTGTAGTACCCAGGTTTCACTGCCATACATCAGAGTAGGAATAATTACACTTTCATTTACAGCCATTCGGGTACCCAATGGACTCCTATGTCTCTTCTGTAGTACCCAGGTTTCACTGCCATACATCAGAGTAGGAATAATTACACTTTCATTTACAGCCATTCGGGTACCCAATGGACTCCTATGTCTCTTCTGTAGTACCCAGGTTTCACTGCCATACATCAGAGTAGGAATAATTACACTTTCATTTACAGCCATTCGGGTACCCAATGGACTCCTATGTCTCTTCTGTAGTACCCAGGTTTCACTGCCATACATCAGAGTAGGAATAATTACACTTTCATTTACAGCCATTCGGGTACCCAATGGACTCCTATGTCTCTTCTGTAGTACCCAGGTTTCACTGCCATACATCAGAGTAGGAACAATTACACTTTCATACACAGCCATTCGGGTACCCAAAGGACTCTTATGTCTCTTCTGTAGTACCCAGGTTTCACTGCCATACATCAGAGTAGGAATAATTACACTTTCATTTACAGCCATTCGGGTACCCAATGGACTCCTATGTCTCTTCTGTAGTACCCAGGTTTCACTGCCATACATCAGAGTAGGAATAATTACACTTTCATTTACAGCCATTCGGGTACCCAATGGACTCCTATGTCTCTTCTGTAGTACCCAGGTTTCACTGCCATACATCAGAGTAGGAATAATTACACTTTCATTTACAGCCATTCGGGTACCCAATGGACTCCTATGTCTCTTCTGTAGTACCCAGGTTTCACTGCCATACATCAGAGTAGGAACAATTACACTTTCATGTTCTCTTGAGAACTTATCATTCCTTTGAAAACTTCCTAAAGCAGCCATGACTTTCAATGAAGAATTCACTCTCCTAGTAATTTCGGCATCTAATTTATTCTTTCTGTCAAGCAATTGGACTAGTCGTGCATTCAATACTAACAGTTCTTTGTTCAAAAACCATTCCTTTGGGTTTTCCTTCATTTATACTCAGTTTGACCTTCATACAAACTTCGATCATCCGGGAGAGCATACTCTGCAACTTACTTTTGCTCTCTGCCAACAGGACAGTGTCATCAGCATACGGCAATCTGCACACACGGACATTACCAAAAAATAAACCAGTATTGTCTATTTGGGCATCACGCATGCATTCATAAACATGTTAAACAGTAATGGTGATATCATACAACCTTGCCTTGACTCCTGCACCAATAGAGAACCATTTCAAAACAATATCCTTTACTCGTACACATGCTCTACTGACAGCATACATGGTTTTCGCACTATTGAGTAGATTTTCAGTAATACCATATTTATTCAGTATTTTCCACAAAGGATCATTTGCTCGATTATAAAGTTTCTCTAAATCTATGAAGGCAGCAAAAACTTTCTAAGTAACAGACAAATACTTTTCGATCATCAAACGCAACACGAAAATTTTGTTAGTGCAACCTTTACCAGGCATAAACCCATATTGTACATCCCATACTTTCTCTGATGTAAGACCTCGTACCTTATAAATAACAATCTTTCTAAATACTTTCTCTGGCACCCTCAGCAAACTGATATCAATATACACTGGCGTGCAACAATTAAGGACGAGACGGTTTTTCGAATGTAACGTCGTGCAGAAGTGTTCCACATCGACTCAAATCATACCATAAGATCCCCAAGATGTAAGGATATGGGACAAGTGAGCAAAACCGTACAAACAAGGAATCCAAAAGATACAAAGGCACTTTATTGAAGAGGTAGCTTCGAGGACAACTGGACAGAAGACACAAACGTCCATGTGACAGGCAGCTGCCAAGAAAAATCCAGTCTTTAGTAGGAAATATGATCCCCCCTGAAGACGTAAGGAAATTCAACTGTGAACTAGTGAGGAAAGCAATTGAAAACAACCAAAGCCTTAAGATAGCAAAGGGACATCTCAGTAAGGGAAGAAAACAGATTATGGCTCTGAGAAAAGAAGATGGTTCTATAACAAGAAATAGAGGCGAAATTTTGACAATAGTGAAAGATTTCTACTCCAAATTATATGAAAGGGATGATACATGTACTCCAGACATCATGAAAGGTACCAGAGTTCTTAAAGTCCTCCCAGCAGAAGTTGCTCATGCAATCAAGAACATGAAGCGGGGAAAGCTCCAGGAGAAGATGGAATTACTATAGACATCATACAAGAAGCAAGTGGAGAAATTGAAACAGTACTCGCCCAAATTTTCACTCGATGCCTTAATGAAGGGAAGATTCCTGAGGATTGGAACAACGCTACAATGATCCTGCTACATAAAAAAGGTGACATTGAGGATCTCAGGAACTACAGACCTATCAGCCTCCTATCAGTGGTTTATAAAATCTTCACTAAAGTTCTTTCACACCGCTTGAAGGTAACACTGGACATGGCTCAACCGAGAGAACAAGCTGGATTCAGGAGTGGCTACAGCACAATAGATCATATCCACGTACTGAGAGAACTAATTGAAAGAGCGAGGGAATATGAACTTCCATTGTGCATGGCTTTTATCGATTATGAAAAAGCCTTTGATTCGGTGAAACCATCAGCAGTTACCACGGCTCTGAAATCCTGCGGTATTGAAGATGCATACATTAATATTATTAATAACATCTATGAAAATGCAAGTGCAAAGATTCGGCTGTTTGAAAATACAACACACATAAAAATCGGAAAGGGAGTGAGACAAGGTGACACCATATCTCCGAAGCTCTTTAATGCCACATTGGAAAATGTCTTTCAATCACTGAACTGGGAAAACAAAGGGATAAAGATTAATGGAGATTATCTAACCCACCTTCGTTTTGCTGATGACGTAGTCATTTTTGCAACTACCCCATCAGAGCTGCAGAGTATGATCCAGGAACTTGCTGACAAGAGTAAAGAAGTGGGATTAAAAATGAACTTTCAGAAGACAAAAGTGATGTTCAATGCTTTTACAAGAAATGAAGATTTATCGATTGATGGAGAAAAGCTGGAGATAACAGATACATATGTTTATCTTGGACAGCAGATATCAAGTGAGGGTCACATTGATGAAGAAATTAATCGGCGTACAAAACTTGCCTGGAGAGCTTTTGGAAGAAACAGCATAATTTTCAAGAGCAATATGCCATTATGTCTTAAAAGAAAAGTGTTTGATCAATGCATCCTTCCAGTGCTTACGTATGGTGCAGAGACGTGGACCTTAACTAAAAGAGACATACAAAGGCTGCAGACAACTCAAAGTAGCATGGAGAGGTGCATGCTTGGTATAACCAGGAGAGATAAGAAGAGGAACTCGTGGATCCGAAAAATGACGAGAGTGGAAGACATCATGATCAGAGTTAAATCCCTGAAATGGCAATGGGCTGGACATACTGCCAGAAGGACAGACCATAGATGGACAGCCGAAATTTTAGATTGGATTCCAAGGGACAAGAAAAGACCCAGAAAAAGACGACATGGGAGATGGGTGGATGAAATTCGTAAATATGCGGGAGTGACATGGAGGAGACTGGCACAAGACAGACCGTTGTGGAGGAAACTTGGGGAGACCTTCGTCCAGCAGTGGATTGATAATGGTTGACAATGATGATGATGATGATGATGATCCCCCCTGACTGCGTTGCAGGATTTACAACGTCTGTCCCTGCTGAGGACGAGGTTGTCAAGGAGCTGTTGAGGCATCGCGGCCCATTCCTCTTGTAGCGCCAATCGCAGCTGCGGAATCGTTGCTGGTGGCTGGTGACGTGCTGCCAAGCGTCTCCCGAGAAGGTCCCACACGTGTTCGATTGTATTTAGGTCCGGGGACCTTGCGGGTCAATCCATGCGTTGAATATCTTCACTCTCCAACAGCTCTGCTACAGTCACTGTACGATGAGGTGTAGCGATGTCGTCCAAGAAGAGGAACTCAGGACCCACAGCACCTCTAAACATACGCACGTGAGGCAGGAAAACCTCAGTACAATAGTGGACACCAGTGACTGAACCTCCTTGGAAGATGTGGAGGTCAGTACGGCTACCAAGCATAATACCGCCCCAAGCGAGAACACCGCCACCTCCAAACTGGTCCCTTTCGATGATGTTGGAGGTGTGATTGCGTGTTCCCTGCTCTCTCTAGATGTGTATACGTCCAGAATCGCTCGTCAGACTAAATCGGCTATCATCCGTAAAGAGAACTCGACCCCATTGCTGATGTGTCCAGTTCTTGTGTTCCTGGCACCACAGAAACCACCGTCTCCGATGAGCGGGCGTTAATGGCACACACCGTACTGGTCGTCGTGCAAATAGACCACCTTTGTGCAGCCTCCTGGCCACGGCAAGATGCTATAACAGATGTACAGTTGTCTGTTGCATGTGCCTTGCGATTTCTCCCGCTGTCTGCCGTCTGTCTCTTTTCGCCTGTAAGACAATATACCGGCCGGCCGCCACCGTGGTTGCTCGTGGACGACCACTGCTAAACTCTCGGACAGCTGTACCTCTCGTTTGAAATGCTCTCCAAGCTCGTGAAACAATGCTGTGAGCGATCCCGAACTCCTCGGCCACACTAGTCACACTTCGACCTTCTTCCAACTTCCCAATGACGCGACCTCGGGTAAAGTCATGCAGATGTCGTCTACTGGATTGCCTGTTGGCCATATCACACGGTGGCAGCAACTCGACGTCGTTCAAACCGATGTACATCGTGCAATAGCTTTCACCAAATTTCTGAGCGTACACCGCCCGTGTGCTTTATACCCTTCCGACACCCCCCCCCCTCCCTACGGTCATGCGCATGTGCATGCCCCACCCTACCGGACCCTAGTCTATCTCCTGAGTGGTCTTTCGGTCCGTTCTGCCTGCTCGTTCCGCTGTTATGCTGATTTCTCCTCTTCGTCCTTAATTTTTGCACACCAGTGTCGATCTTGCATTTAGTCTGATCACCTTGTCCCTTATACATAGAAATAATGACAGCATCCCTCCAATCTTGAGGTACCCTTCCTAACTGCCAGAACAACTGACAAAATTTAGTTCACCAGTCAATTACACAGTCATCACAATATTTTAAAGTCGCAGCAATTATATTGTGTACTCCCGGAGCCTTAATATTTTGAAGAGAATTTAGAGCTTTACACACCTCTTCTCTTGAGATCCCTCTGGTGCTTTCGTCTCTCACTGTGACATTATCTGCTTCTGCTTCAGAATTACCTTTGCTTTCATGCTCTAATAACTCACAGAAATATTCACTCTATCTTTCACTTACCTCATTGGGCTCCCATATCATTTCTCCGATACTATTCTTAACACAATTAAGAATTTTATTCCCCCTATTTTTTGTATGTCTTATGTACTTCCAGAAAGATTTTCTGTCTTTCCAAAAAGCCAATTCCTGCCTTTCCACCTTTTACTTCTTATATTTTGTCTCACTCTGGCGAACCAATTTCGCTGCCTTACGCTTCTTACACCGATATTAATTCACAGTGGCTCTACCTTGCAACACATCCAGATATGCTTCCTTCTTTCTCTTAACTACTTCTTTAATCTACTGTTCCAAGAAGCATCACCTCTAATGTCACCCACCATTGCAGTACCGAACTGCGTTGTAGAACTGTGTTGTTACTGCCTCTTCAGTGGCAGCAACAACACAGTTCTTAAAAACAAATAATCAAAAAACGAAGGACCCATAAGGAATCATCCGATCCAGATTAAAATTCATGCGTGCAATGTGCGTATATAGGGAAGGAAATTATTACAATTCCAGAGCAGTTGGATAAAATGACTTCACGACTGGAACAAGTTAGTACGTTGTAGCACCACCTCTGGCTCGGATACAAGCGGTTATCTGGCGTGGCATAGACGCACACAGTTCACGGATACATTCTGAGGGTGTTTTAATAGCCAGATGGTGTTTAAATTGCGGGCCAGTTCGCCGACATTCCGAAATGGGCGTAGGTAGCGTCTTATCCTGTCCCAAATGTGTTCGATCGGAGAGAGATCGAGCGATCGGTTTGGTCAAGGAAGAGTGTTAACATTACGGAGGCAGGCTTGAGATACCCAAGCAGTTTGTGGCCTGGCATTATCTTGTTGAAAAATTGCTCGTTGATACTGCGACAGGAGCGGCGACACAACAGGTAGTAGAATGTCGTCGACGTACCGTTGAACCGTGAGGGTGGTACTGGGGACTACAAAAGGCTCAGGTTATCGTGAGAAATGGCTCCCCAGACAGTCATTTACAGTGCACGAGCAGTATGTCAACGATTAAGGTAAGATCCTTGCGCTGGGCTGCTCGTCTCCAGACACGTATGCCCCGGTCATCGGTGCCAAATGCAAACTGCGACTCGTCACTGAAGATAACACGACGCCACTGGACACTATTCCATATTGATCGGGCGCGACACCACTGCAACCGGTGCCGGCGATGCTCGCTGGTAAGTGGTAAGTGGCGGAGTGGCCTCCAAGAATGTAGTCGTCCCCGTGCCACAAGTCGTTTTGCGACGATTTGGCTGGCCACTGCCGTATCTGTAGACGATGCAACATGGCGACAGATGGTTCAGAGTGACGAATTCGGTTCTGTTCGTGTGGCTTTCACAATCGCGAGCAGTGGATGGTTCTTACCTGGCGTTCAGTCGTTGCCCTTGGCCGTCCACTGCCCGTATGCTGCTTTGGCTGTGCCTTCCTTGACTCATTAGTGCCAATTTCATCCGATTGCCGCGTCGCTCCGACGCAAATGCCAGGCGATTCGGCCACTTGACAAACCGGGCTCTCTCAGCCCCACTGTACGCCTATTTCGTACACGTTCAACTTCTCGTCCTGTGCACGGATACGACATCGGGATGTCCTCACAGTCTGTGGAAGTCAATGCAACCGAAATCCTCTGTCACAATTATTCGTGCGTGCGAGCTTTGCTCTTGATATACACTCCTCGATGGGAAGTTCCCATGCGCTATGGTGGGGGGGGGCAACTATTTTGTCATTGGTTGTTATTCTTTAAACAATTTGCCTATTCAGCCCTGAGGTGCACTATCTACGAACAAGTAATTGGAGACCCCTGCAATCGACAATATCTGCGGTCCTGATACACGTCACGGCCACCGCCGTTAAATATCGTGTGGGAAACAACAACGCAACCAGTCGCATATAAGATGCCACGCAGTTCGGAGCTCTCTGATTTTGAGAAAGGTGTAATCGTCGGGTATCACAGAAACGGCCGATCCATACGTGACATATCCAGCTAGTTGAAGTACCCAAAATCGACAGTGCCCTACGTTATTGGCAAGTGGAAGATGAGAGGTGACTGTCGGAATGTGCCCCGACCCGGCAGACCCACAAAACTGGGAGTTAGAGACTGACGGGTGCTGGCCAGAGAAATTCGGAAGAACCGTACCAAATCCATGGGCCACATCCGCGAGGAGTTTCAACAGGCATCAGGGAGTGTTCTTTCGATGAATACTATCCGTAAGGAAGCCCATCTGCTCGGTTATCATGGACGTGCTGCCGCCCACAAGCCTTTGATCACCAAGTCCAATAGCGCTGCTCGGCTAACATAGTGCAAAGAACGTCTACAGTGGACCGTTGAACAGTGGAAACAGGTTCTCTGGAGCGACGAATTAAGGTTCGCCCTCTACCGTTTGGATGGCAGGGTCTGGGTTTGGCGTCTGCCTGGAGAACGCCACCTGCCGAAATGTATTGTGCCAACTGTGAAGTTCGGTGGCGATGGAATTATGCTATGCGGGTGTTTCTCCTGGTATGACATGGGACCCTTGGTCGCAATTCCTGGTAGACTCAACGCCGAGACCTACTGCACCATTTTGGATGACCATGCGCTTCCTACGTTGTGGCAGTTTTACGGGGTGGACCCATGTTACTTTTAGGATGACAATGCCACCTGTCATGTTGCGAGGTCCACCATGGCTTGGTATGGTAACGATGGGGTTAATCGAAGGACTGGCCAGCGCAGAGCCCGGACCTTAACCCTATCGAGCACCTCTGGGACGAGTTGGAGCGTCGACTTAACGGGTGCCCCCACCGTCCAAAATCGGTGAAGGAACTGACCTGTCTTCTCCAAGCCGAGTGGAAGAAAATACCGCTAGCCATCGTACAACGCCTGGTTGAGAGTATGCCCCGGAGGGTCGCAGCTGTAATCGCCGCTCGTGGAGGCTCCACCAACTATTGAAGGTGAATAAACTTCGTTTTCGTTTGCTATCACAGGTGTACAACTACTTGTTGGTAGATAGTGTATTTGCATGCGATATTTCATCAGGGTCGAACGACTTTCTGGGGATGCTTCGTTTTTCTTTGGGAAAGTGTGTGTATAAAATTATTTTTTTGTTAAATTTAGTGTTGTACTATTCTGGAAAACGGAGGGAGTCCTCTGAGCGAATGTCTAAGAGAGTAGTAGAAAATACAATTTTCTTAATTATTAGTTTAAGGAGATGAAAGATAGATAGATAGAGAAAGAAAGAGAGAGATGCCTTGTTAAGTTACGAAATCAAATTCGTAAGCAGCCCTATGACAAAAAATATTTTAAAAAATGACGTAAGTAAGCTAAAATTGATTAATAAATAAGTTAAAGGCCGTGTACTACATACATTGAATAAATACTACGTACAATATATACCTTGAAACCATTGTTTTTAATGAGGATAACATCCTCAGAGTCGAGTAAAATCTACAAGGGATTTTTTTGCCAAAATTTCTTCCGAGCATTTTAAAATGTGTGCCCCCCTTGAACGATACTTAGCCCCCCTAATAGCCACCGGAGTTCTGATCTTCTGGCGTGGCCACTGCATCAGGGGTGGTCATAATGTTTTGACTGTGGATTATTTTTACTAAAAATAAGCGCGTGTGATTTCTAACAATAAAACTTTTTCCAAACTTCTCCCAGAAATTAATTTATATATCTAAAATTTGACTGGGGCTTTCTGCCGCTACCTTTAATTTGGCGTCAGGTTGCTGTGCATTTCTTTCATTCCCGGTTTCCGCGCGTCCCTACTAAGCAGATATTTTTAATTTAATGACAGTTCAATGTAAAATTATGTTGACAAATTGGGAAACACGAATGGATAGGCACATTCTTCAAAATTGTCTTACTGTTACAATCTTTCTTTTTTCCCCTAGGACAGGCATGGAATAGGGAATACGTTTCCTCCAATAGACAAGAGTCAAGACTGGTTCCTCACAAGCGGATGGGAAAATGATACTCATACTTCCCTAACCTTCTATCGGGACTTGATCACATGTGACCCAGATGATATGGATATTGATGTAAGTATCACGATTTTGTTTCAAATTTTTCAACAAACCAGTTTTAAATATTGGGACGATATATCATGCATGAAATTCACTGTACAATAAATTAAATAAATGTCTATACACAAACAAAGCGGAATGTCTTTCCTGTTACAGCACAACTTTCATGATACCCTTTTTTTTTAAAGTGACGTTTGAAAAAGACTGAATCATTTGTGACGTATATTCTAAATTAACTTTCCTTTTTAGTTTATTTCCCTATGTAAATCTTGAGTTTGTTCTCAGTTATACTTCACACTTAACGTGGTATCTTCTCTCTCAAACGAATACTGTTGGCAACGCAATTGAGGTAGAATGAACGTGACGTATGCCTGTTATGAGATAAGAACCAGAGATAAAAACTAGAATACAACAGTTGCTCGTGTCGAGTGTTTAATGTGGGGTATTGATTTGTGTGAGAGAAGTTGTATGTGATTTCTATACTATCCTGGAGTGCTATATTTGTGCTGGAGAAATAATGCATCATTTACAGTAAGTTGACTTGTGATTAAATGTTTCGTCTGGCCGTTAAGGTTTAATTTAGGAACTATTTTTTTAATTCATGAATATCTTGAAATAATTTTATCTCATGAGTGAAGCCATGAAAATGATAGATTGCAGAATGTATAACGTAGTGTCTTTTCGTACTGATTCTTTCTCGCTCTTCTTATGTTATTTTAAAAACATCACCATGCATGAAATAGTTCCTAAATTAAACCCTAATGGCCAGACGAAACATTTAATCAGAAGTCAACTTACTGTAAATGATGCATTATTTCTCTAGCACAGATATAGCTCTTCAGGATAGTATAGAAATCACATACCACTTCTCCCACACAAATCAACACCCCACATTAAACACTCCACACTCCATACGAGCAACTGTTGTATTCTAGTTTTTATCTCTGGTTCTTATCTCATAACACGCATACGTCACGCTCATTTTACCTCAATTGTGTAGCCAACAGTATTCGTTTGAGAGAGAAGATATCACGTTAAGTGTGAAGTATAACTGAGAACAAACTTTTTCTGTACATATTTTTCACGCATCTTTCAGTTTTCCCTTTCCGTCATTGGATTATATCAGTGACGTTTTCAAGAACATGTGTATGATTATATGGAGTGTCACAGATCAATAAGTACTTATAATTTCAATATACGCTCAAGTGGCTGTAAAGTTAAGCTTCGTAAGCAAATTCCTCAGCACAGGGATTCCGGATTTGAAGTTTAAGTGGAATGAGTTGGTCTTACAAAGTAGTCCTACAACACCTTTTATTTATCTACACTTAGCGGCGCTAAGGACCTTTTTTGATGCTATACATCTTTCCTGACAGTTGCAAATTATGTTCCGAGTAACAAATTTCGATGTAACGAAAATAGGTAACGAAAGTAGTCAAAAACATTGTTGAAATGTGATTGTACTGCGAAGTGACGCAAAAACAGTTAATTTCATTGTTACTCAAAAATATTGTTACGCCCCGGGGAGCCAGGCTATTGAATAAAAATAGCTTTACGAATTTAGATGGCAGGATGTCAGGCATTGGCTGTCGACCCGGAGGCTACCATTAGAATTTCGAATAAATACATGTCAGCTCTTTATCGCCGAAATTTTATGTATTGGTGAAAAGAATTTTTTAGCCTTCAATTTAGCCAATCAAAGCCAAGAAATTCTTTTGACACTGATAAACTATTCATGCAACTTCAGGACTGGCACGAGACAACAGACATTTAATTAATACAAAACCGATAATGATGAAGAGGTCTATATACAGAGGATGAAGGAGGGGCATCAAATAGACTCGTCCCTTTCAAGATAGCTCATAGGCAGAATTTATCAATAAAGTTCAGTGATTATTCATTGGCATACACTGTACGGCTTTAAACAGTTCTCAGCCGACGAAAGTCGATTGGCTGACCGGAGCCAATTTATTCACAATTGGCATACATAAAAAATTATACAGTACTTACAGATATGCAGCTTTGTTAAGTATCCATATTTGATGCACTCACTAATATTTGGTGTACTCGGTTACTTTGGCTCTGTAACGCACCTGTATGACGACACGCCCATTTCAGAGCGCGCACTATGACCGATGAGGAGGGGAGTCGAACTATATCTCCCTCTTACTCTTGTGCGTGGCATTCATCTGTATGAAGCCACGTATGCATGTAAGCGAACTAATGCCGAGGTCGAACGAGGCCGCTGAAGTGATAGTAGGATTCGTCCGTCTGTTCCAGCTGATCCGTTCGTCTGCCCCAAGGTGAGATTCGCTTTACATCACAGGTCGTCCACCTCAACCACTCGGGGCTGCAATTCCATCAGTTCGTGTGACTTCCGGGGTGCTGCTTGCTTTCTCGGTAGAAATTTACGGTAGAAAATAACATCCAGGATTTACATGCAATCTAGCACCACGAAAAGAGATATCTTCCCCCTCCTATTTTCTCGCGGTAACGTCAACCGCCTGGCCGCTCCTAGCTTAGCTTGCCGACTTCTTCGGACAGAAGCTTTTCTTCTTCGAGTCTAGTTCCCTTCACGGGTTTGTACCAGACTATCCTTTTTCGTTCATTCACATTTCGCCAACAAATTCCTTACTCTGTCGTTAGGCGTCTGTTTTAACTCTCTCGTCAATTTTATTGCTTCCTAAAAGCATTCGCCACGATGAAGATGTTAAGAAATGTATGTCTCTGCTTTCGGAATACGTGGTGGTCTGCTCACGGGTAAGTACGCAAACACGTAACTTAACTGACGTTTCTTTGTCCTGCCAAGACTCGGATTAGAAAACGCCATAACTTTCCAATCGGGTGACACGCTAACGGTTTCTCTAAACATCCCACCATCTCACACTTATACGGGCCTCCCACCTTGTCGACAGACGCGTTTAGAGGGCAACGCACTGCGTTCCTCACACCACCAGACGTTCTTTGTTCCGCTTCAGATTTCTCCCTTCTAAGAAAAGGATTTTTTACCTCTTTTTTTCTTTCGCGATGGGGGAAACCACTAGCTGTTAATTTTCAATCAGCAATTAACGCTGTACCAGCGTGCCGCAAAACCAGCTAATTCAATTAATTACCTCACCCCAAAGTCGTAACATTATATTTTACTGAATTATCGCGAAAATTATTTCATCACGTTTTCCATGAACGTAACAATTGTGACGTATATTCTAAATTAACTTTCCTTTTTAGTTTCTTACCCTATGTAAATCTTGAGTTTATACTGTTATTTTTTACTCTTAACGTGATATTTTTCTCTCAAACGAATACGTTTGGCAGCACAATTGAGGTTGAATGAACGTGACGTATGCCTGAGTTTTGATAAGAACAAGAGATAAAAACGACGACTAATCTATTGCTTGAGAGCGTTGGATTGTAAACTGATTATTGAAAAGAGCGTTGTGTGGTGTGTGGAGAGTTTAGTGCAATATGCCAGGTGCATTTCACCAGCCCCCACCACGGAATTTTTTAATTTTTCAGACACCATTCGTTTGTACCACGTATGAACCGGAATGAACTCGGTTTTTTTCGTTTGAACCGCAAAAGTTTTGGAGATATTTAAAAAACAAAGTGGGGGGCTGGTGAAACGATAGCCCCCCACCATGGAATTTTTAAATTTTTTTTGCACCATTCGTTTGTACCACGTATGAACCGGAATGAACTCAATTTTTTTCGTTTGAACCGCAATAGTTTTTGAGTTATTTAAAAAACAAAGTGGGGGGCTGGTGAAATGGTACCCCCAAAAAATAGATATTTCAAATTTCAGCATAGCCATTCGTTAATAAATCGTATGAACCGGAATGAACTCCATTTTCATCGTTTGAACCACAATAGTTTTTGAGATATTTAACAAATAATATTGCAAATTTGCATATAATTATAGGAGGCCGACCATTTCACCAGCCCCCACCATGGAAATTCAAAATTTCGAAATAGCCATTCGTTAGTAAATCGTATGAACCGGAATGAACTCCATTTCTATCGTTTGAACCGCAATAGTTTTTGAGATATTTAACAAATAATATTCAGAATTTGCATATATACAGAAAGACCGACCATTTCACCAGCCCCCCACCATGGAAATTCAAAATTTCAAAATAGGCATTCGTTAGCAAATCGTGTGAACTGAAAAGAACTACATTTTCATCGTTTGAACCGCAATAGTTTTGGAGATATTTAAAAAACAATGTTACAGGCCTATCATTTCACCCCCCCCTCATCATGGAAATTCAAAATTCCGAAATAGCCATTCGTTAGTAAATCATATGAACAGGAACGAACTCCATTTTTATCGTTTGAACCGCAATAGTTTTTGAAATATTTAATAAATAATAGAATTTACATATACGCACAGAGACCGACCATTTCACCAGCCCCCACCCCCAAGGAAATTCAAAATTTCAAAATAGCCATTCGTTAGCAAATCGTATGAACCGAAAAGAACTCCATTTTCATCGTTTGAACCGCAATAGTTTTTGAGATATTTAAAAAATAATGTTACAGGCCTATCATTTCACCCCCCCCCATCATGGAAATTCAAAATTCCGAAATAGCCATTCGTTAGTAAATCGTATGAACAGGAATGAACTCAATTTTTATCATTTGAACCGCAATAGTTTTTGAGATATTTAAAAAATAATATTGCGAATTTGCATATATACAGAGAGACCGACCATTTCACCAGTCCCCCACCATGGAAATTCAAAATTTCAATATAGCCATTCGTTAGCAAATCGTATGAACCGAAAAGAACTCCATTTTCATCGTTTGAACCGCAATAATTTTTGAGATATTTAAAAAAGAATGTTACAGATCATTTTATCCCCCCTCCCCCCACCTCATCATGGAAATTTAAAATTCCGAAATAGCCATTCGTTAGTAAATCGTATGAACAGGAATGAGCTCCATTTTTATCGTTTGAACCGCAATAGTTTTTGAGATATTTAGAAAATAATATTGAGATTTTGCATACATACAGAGAGACCGACCATTTCACCAGCCCCCACCATGGAAATTCGAAATTTCAAAATAGCCATTCGTTAGCTAATCGTATAAACCGAAAAGAACTCCATTTTCATCGTTTGAACCGCAATAATTTTTGAGATATTTAACAAATAATGTTACAGGCCTACCATTTCACCCCCCCCCCCCTCATCATGGAAATTCAAAATTCCGAAATAGCCATTTGTTAGTAAATCGTATGAACAGGAAAGAACTCAATTTTTATCGTTTGAACCGCAACAGTTTTTTTATTGGAGATTTAACGACCACCGTGAGCAACTCAATGGGCTATAAGCAGTCGCCCGTCCCTAATTCAGGGTCACTGGTTCCAGGGAAGGGAGAGAGCCAGTGCCGTTAAACAAACACATCATTACTGCCTCACCGGGATTCGAACCCGGACCCTGTTCGAACGAATGATCAGAGTCCGTCGCTTAGACCACTGCGTCACCGGAGCGGCCAACAGTTTTTGATAGATTTAAAAAAAAAAAAAAAAAAGTTTGAGAAAATTGGGGGACGACCATTGCACACACCCCCATGGAAAAATTCAAAATTTCAAAATAGCCATTCGTTAGCAAATCGTATGAACCGAAAAGAACTCCATTTTCATCGTTTGAACCGCAATAGTTTTTGAGATATTTAAAAAAGAATGTCACAGGCCTACACCATTAACCCCCCTTCATCATGGAAATTCAAAATTCCGAAATAGCCATTCGTTAGTAAATCGTATGAACAGGAATGAACTCCATTTTTATCGTTTGAACCGCAATAGTTTTTGAAATATTTAAAACATAATATTGAGAATTTGCATATATACAGAAAGACCGACCATTTCACCAGCCCCCCCCCCCCCCATGGAAATCCAAAATTTCAAAATAGGCATTCATTAGCAAATCCTATGAACTGAAAAGAACTACATTTTCATCGTTTGAACCGCAATAGTTTTTGAAATATTTAAAACATAATATTGAGAATTTGCATATATACAGAGAGACCGACCATTTTACCAGCCCCCCCCTCATCATGGAAATTCAGAATTCCGACATAGCCATTCGTTAGTAACTCGTATGAACAGGAGTGAACTCCATTTTTATCGTTTGAACCGCAATAGTTTTTGAAATATTTAAAAAGTAATATTGAGAATTTGCATATATACAGAGAGACCGACCATTTTACCAGCCCCCCCCCCCCCCCCCATGGAAATTCAAAATTTCAAAATAGCCATTCGTTAGCAAATCGTATGAACCGAGGGAAATCCATTTTCATCGTTTGAACTGCAACAGTTTTTGAGAAAAAAATAACAATATTGAGAACTTATGTATATATATATTCCAGACCGACCATCACCCCCCCTCTCACCATGTAAATTCATTAAAAATTTCAAGATAGTCATTCGTTAGTAAATGGTGTGAACCGGAATAAACGCCATTTTCATAGTTTGAATAGCAATAGTTTTGGAGATGTTTAAAAAAGAATGTTAGTAGCCCACGATTTCACCTGGCTCTTCCCCCCGCCCACCCCAACCTGGACATTTCCCATTACAGGATAGCTATTCGTTAGCATTATGTGAATCAGAAAGACCTCCTTCTTCATCGTTCGAATCTTGATAGTTTTTGAGATATTTGTAATAAGGGTAATGGAGAATAATGAAGAAGTAATTTGTTTTGCACAAAGTCTTTCATTCGTTCCTGACATTAGCTGAAAGAACTCCCCGTTTCTAGCTTTGAACCCCAGCAGTTGAAAAGACATTCCAAAAACAACGTGACGTTGCTTTATTAGGTATCGAGGACTAGTACACAGGAGAACGGCAAATAAATGGCATGATAAAACAATAAGAATAACGGTACTGGACGAGCAGCATAAAGCAGTCTGTAAAAGCCAATCAGGACATACAAAGATAAACGAAGCTGAACGAGCAGCACAAGGCAATCTGTGATAGGCGAAGCACACTGGAACAGTCACTGAGCAGAAGGAACGACGGACATGGAGATGGAGAATACATCGAACTGGAGGCTGCTTTTCATGCTCCGGGGCGCAGCATGAAAAGCAGAAAACGAGGTGCAACAGATAACACTTGCAAAGATGGCATGGCGTAGGTAACAGTATGGGACAATCAATTAGCATGAGGCAAAGCAATAACGGTAAGTATCTGACGAGATGAGTCACACTGGATGAGCAAGTAACGTAGCGCAACAGTAGAAGGTATGCTGAGGCACATGGCATGACATAAGACAAATACTCGACGAGACAGGAAAAACACCTGAAAAAACTAACTGGGTGCGAACAGCAACATAGGGCAATCCAGGACAGTGACGAAAGGTATAAGAGAAGAATCGCGCATAACAATGCACACAGGAAGAAGCTCTGTGAACAAAACGATGTGACGGGTTCACGGAAGTAGGCACCGGGCGGATGTTTGAAAGAACCGAGATGTGGAGAAAACATGGCGGTACATAGGATACAACGGAAAGAAAAAGGTTGGGTACAACGCATACCAGAAACATGCAAAGCAGTAAGACGGAACAGCAGCAAGGCAAAGACGGCAGGAAGCGAAACATCATGCAAGTGCAGACAGAAACTAATCGGTCAGAACCAGATCAATGAGGCGATTTTGAGTATCACCAAGGTAGCAATTAAGAAAACTTTAATAACGAAATATCTCAGGGGTAAGATCTCGTGAGGTCAACGAAAACTTGGAGGAAGCAGCGAATATCCTCGATCATATTCGAGTAATCAGCTGGATCATGGGAGTCAAGAAGGGGATCCAAACCAGCGTCACAAGAAGAGTCAAAGAACAAGGGTTGGCAGCATCTGGGAAGAGAATCTTCGAATACCCAGGGACAGCTTGGAGGCGAGCGACAATTGCAGTGGAAACGGAGGGAGTACCAATAAGGTCGGCGTAAGCAGCAACAGTAGAATTAGGAGCGGAACCTGAAGAACGATGAAGAGAAGGCTGAGCGACCGCGGTTCGCTTAGTAAGAGTCTCTCGATTAGAGCGACGACGGCACTTCTTATTAGAAGCAATACCAACAGGGACGTGGTGAAGAAGGAGTAACCGACAGCAAGTGAGAAGTCTGACAAGGAAGATCTGGATCATGTGCGCATAACGCAAGCAAAGAGGCAACTGATGGGGCAACAGGAGCTGGTGAAGGTAAGGCTTCACACAAATCCAGAAGAGTAGCTGTGCTGGAAAGCGGTGACCGATCACGGGACCAGAAATCGAAAGGAAGGCAACAATACTAGAGGCATCAGAAGAGCTCGGAGAAGGTGAAACGGGCGGAGAGCACACCGGAGTACTGGAACGGCTGAAGAAAGGATGAGCTTCTGAGGGTGGCGAAGCTGACGTACACAGCGAAGATGATGGAGCAGAGAATCCCGGGGTTGGGATTGACGAGGTGACGTGCGAAAACAAAGAAGGCAGCACCTGAACAGGCGGAGAAAGGTTGGCAACGGGATGTGACAAAGCACAGACAACAGACGACGAAGAAGAAAGCAAGACAGACGAAGGCACCGAAGCAGGAGCAGTAGATCCAGATGTATCCACAAGAGGCAACGCTAGTGGAGAAGGGAAAAGACCTGCAGAGGAAGGCAACGACAATCGAGATGGAGACTAAGAAGGTGGAAGCGAAACAAGCGCAGGCGTGGTGACCGGAAGTGAAGAAGGGGGTTCTGTGATGGGCACTTGAGCAGCCGTTGAGGAAGAACAAGAAGAGGTGAGCGGACACTGCAAGCGATGATGACCAGGCGTTTTACATGAAAAGCAATGATACGCAGGGAACACGTTTATAACGACGTTGTGATGAACACAAAGCACCTGGAAAACAGTGGGGCAGGAAGTAATGGAGTCCATATCAGTGAAGAGAACTAAGGCTTGGCGTCGGAAGCCTAAATAAGGACGATCACCTTGATCGGCGGGGAGCGTGCGAATAACACAAACAATGCGCCCACAACGAGAAAGAAATGCATGTAAAACCGTCGTCGGGGCTGACGTTCGCAAACGGAGGACTTTGCTATGACATTTGTTACAGTTCAAACTCTGGTTACGAAGATACTGCAATATCGGAAAGTATGTTTACAATTAATCCCGCGGATGCTGACTGACCACCATAAGGAAGAATGTATGGGTTGGAGGGTGAACCACTTGCTGCGTTACAAAGCAGAGGGTGATGCATTTATATCGCGCATAGTGGCAGGTGACGAATCGCGGTGCCACGGCTTTGAGCCATCCAGCAAACCAGCGAGCATGCAATGGAAACATCCCGGATCACCAAAACACATAAAATTCAAGTCACAGGACTCGGTCGGGGAGGTTATGCTGAAGGGCTTTTGTTGGTGGACTTTAAAGAGCCTCACGTGAACAGCAATGCCAACCACTACATCGACACAGTGGACAAGCTGCATAAAGCAATCAAGAATGGGTGACCTGGCATGCTTTCGCGTGGTGTGATTCTGTTGCACACATTATGCAGGATGCGTTAGCACGGAAAGGGTGAGAGGTTCTGCACCACCCAGCCTATAGCCCGGATCTGTCAACATGTGACTTTCGTGTTGACATATCCAAATGATTCAAGGAGAAACTAAAGTTCCTTTTTCCAGACGGTATGCGTCGTCTTTCCCAGCGATGGGTTGCGTCGTCTTTCCAAGCAATGGGATGCGTGTTAATTCTGCCACACCTGCGGATGTAACTCTTCGTTCGTTTATATATATATATATATATATATATATATATATATATATATATATATATATGTGTGGAATGTAAGGTCCGGTGATGCGTAACATCACAGCCTCTCCTTGACAAATGTCAACCCCGCCTTCTCGTGGTGCATCCTGTTCCCACTAAAGGGGCTCTGACGACCGCCAATAGCGGTATAACTATACCATCGGGATTAGAGGAAATGCTATCCCACACTCACCAACCCGCTTGGCCAGCGTAATGAGTTATGGCCAAACCCCTCCAAAATGACTCTACAACTTAAATCTTGGCCCTCAGTCTCCGGCAGCTCGAATGTACCTGGCCAAGGCTGCGGCCAGTGCGACATGAAGGCAGAGGGTGCTAAGAATCCTTGGAGGACCGGACTAGGCTGCCATCTGATGCTGACCTTGGCTACTTACAATGGATGCTCCCTATCTCCTGATTCAAGGCTTCTTGAATTGGAAGAGGAACTACAAAGGATCAAGTGGGACATCGTCGGGCTAAGTGAGGTAAGGAGAAAAGGAGAAGATCTCATTGAACGGAAAAATGGACATCTCCTCTACTATCGTGGGACACATACTGGCAGAACTAGTGGTGTTGGATTTATAATAAACAAGAAACTGAAGGATAAAGTTGTAGAAGTTGAAAGTGCCTCTGACAGAACTGCGCGACTCGTTATCCAACTCTTGAGAAGATACAAGGCTCAGATTATTCAAACTTATGCACCCACCACAAGTCATCCTGAAGAAGAAATTGAAGAATTTTATGAGGAAATTTGTCATCTAAATAATAAAGGTAAGCACCACTTGAAGATAATTATGGGAGATTTCAATGCAAAAATAGGGCAATGGCAACAGAATGAAACTTCAGGAGGTAAATTCGCTCACGGCAACAGAAACCAGCGTGAAAATACTCTCGTTGAGTTTGCAGAGGCAGAAGGGTTTCTCATCTTGAACTCCTTTTTCAAGAAAAAGCCACACGGGAAATGGACATGGAGACATCCAAATGGGATAACAAGTGAAATTGATTTTATTATGTGTAACAAAAAATTCGTCAACGAAGACTGCAGTGTGCTGAACAAGTTCAACACAGGTAGTGACCATAGATTGGTGAGATGTAAGATCCACCTCAACACTAAACTCGAACGTGGCAAGCTCATAAGACAAACATAATGTATTGACATAACCAACCTTAAAAAGCACCATAATACCTTTAAGTTGGAACTGAAGAACAGATTCTCTGCTTTAGAACGCCTAACATCGGAAGAAGTGGATATTTCTGAAGTTAACAGAAAAGTAACCAAAACTCTTATGGAAACACCAACAAAATGAGCTGGGTCTAAGAACAAGTTGCATGTGAACAAATTATCAGGAAAAACCAAAATGTTGATGCAAAAAAGAAGAGAGATGAGGACAACTAAAGAAGATGTGACTTCCAAAGTGGAATATATAGAGCTATGCAAGACAATACAAAAAATTATCACTAAAGACGTAAGGAAATTCAACTGCGAACTAGTGAGGAAAGCAATTGAAAACAACCAAAGCCTAAAGATAGCAAAGCGACCCCTCAGTAAGGGAAGAAAACAGATTATGGCACTGAGAAAAGAAGATGGTTCTGTAACAAGAAATAGAGGCGAAATTTTGACAAGAGTGAAAGATTTCTACTCCAAATTATATAAAAGGGATGATACATGTTCTCCAGACATCATGAAAGGTACCAGTACCAGAGTTCTTCCAGTCCTCCCAGCAGAAGATGCGCATGCAATCAAGAACATGAAGCGGGGGAAAGCTCCAGGAGAAGATGGAATTACTGTAGACACCATACAAGAAGCAAGTGGAGAAATCGAAACAGTACTCGCCCAAATTTTCACTCGATGCCTTAATGAAGGGAAGATTCCTGAGGATTGGAACAACGCTACAATGATCCTGCTACATAAAAAAGGTGACATTGAGGATCTCAGGAACTACAGACCTATCAGCCTCCTATCAGTGGTTTATAAAATCTTCACTAAAGTTCTTTCACACCGCTTAAAGGTAACACTGAACATGGCTCAACCGAGAGAACAAGCTGGATTCAGGAGTGGCTACAGCACAATAGATCATATGCACGTACTGAGAGAACTAATTGAAAGAGCGAAAGAATATGAACTTCCATTGTGCATGGCTTTTATCGATTATGAAAAAGCCTTTGATTCGGTGAAACCATCAGCAGTTACAATGGCTCTGAAATCCTGCGGTATTGAAGATGCATACATTAATATTATTAATAACATCTATGAAAATGCAAGTGCAAATTTTCGGCTGTTTGAAAATACAACACACATAAAAATTGGAAAGGGAGTGAGACAAGGTGACACCATATCTCCGAAGCTCTTTATTGCCACATTGGAAAAGGTCTTTCAATACTGAACTGGGAAAACAAAGGGATAAAGATTAATGGAGATTATCTAACCCACCTTCGTTTTGCTGATAACGTAGTCATTTTTGCAACTACCCCATCAGAGCTGCAGAGTATGATCCAGGAACTTGCTGACAAGAGTAAAGAAGTGGGTTTAAAAATGAACTTCCAGAAGAGAAAAGTGATGTTCAATGCTTTTACAAGAAATGAAGATTTATCGATTGATGGAGATAAGCTGGAGATAACAGACACATACGTTTATCTTGGACAGCAGATATCAAGTGAGGGTCACATTGATGAAGAAATTAATCGGCGTACAAAACTTGCCTGGAGAGCTTTTGGAAGAAACAGCATAATTTTCAAGAGCAATATGCCATTATGTCTTAAAAGAAAAGTGTTTGATCAATGCATCCTTCCAGTGCTTACGTATGGTGCAGAGACGTGGACCTTAACTAAAAGAGACATACAAAGGCTGCAGACAACTCAAAGCAGCATGGACAGGTGCATGCTTGGTGTAACCAGGAGAGATAAGAAGAGGAACTCGTGAATCCGAAAAATGACGAGAGTAAAAGACACCATGATCAGAGAAAATCCCTGAAATGGCAATGGGCTGGACATACTGCCAGAAGGACAGACCATCGATGGACAGCCGAAATTTTATATTGGATTCCAAGGGACAGGAAAAGACCCAGAAGAAGACCACATGGAGATGGGTGGATGAAATTCGAAAGTATGCGGGAGTGACATGGAGGAGACTGGCACAAGACAGACCGTTGTTGAGAAAATTTGGGGAGACTTTCGTCCAGCAGTGGATTGATAATGGTTTACAATGATATATATATATCATCATCTTTGAATCCACTACTGGATGAAGGTCTCCCCAAGTTTCTCCCACAATTGTCTGTCTTGAGCGTGTCTCCTCGATGACACACCTCTATGCTTTCGAATTCCATGCATCGTTCTATCATAGGGTCTTCTTCTGGGTCTTTTCCTGTCCCTCGAAATTCATTCTAAAATTTCGGTTTTCCGTCGGTGGTCGTTCTTCTAGCAACATGTCATGCCCTCACCATTTCAGTGACTTCATTGTGGTCATGATGTCGTCAACTCTTGTCGTTTTCCTTATCCATGAGTCCGTCTGCTTATCTTTCCTGTTTACACCAAGCATGATTCTCTCCAGGGCTTTTTGCGTTGTCTGCAGTCTTTGTTTGTCTTTTTTACGCTTTCCAACCGTAGGTTGAAGAAGCGTATATGCTTCAGCGTTTTCCGTCCGTCTGTCGGCATGATAACTCACGTAAAAATGGTTCGATTTCGGTGAAATTTTAGTATGTGGTAGGGAACCCCCTGGGGACAAACCCTATAGAAAATGGACAAAATAGGGTCAAAGGTTAGGACACAGGAGCGGGATCTATTCCATAGTCCTTATGCATCATAACTTACGTAAAAATGCTTCGATTGCGACAAAACGTTATCATGTTATTTCGGAGGTATACCGAACCGGTTCTGTTGAATATCATCGAAATGGGATCAAAGGTCAGGGCACAGGACCGAGATTTATTCCACAGCCATTATTCTCATATCTTGAGTAATTATTTCTGGTATGTTGGAAAGCGTATCATATTCAATGCATTGCATTATTTTACTAACTTGTTTAGTGAAGGTCCATGTCTCTGCTCCATACATAAGCACTGGCAGGATGAACTGATTAAACCCTTATCTTTTAAGACACAATGGCATACTTTTCGTAAAAATTTTACTTCTTCCAAAAACTATCCATCCAAGTTTTACACGCCGATTAATTTCTTCATCAATGTGATCCTTACTTCATATCTGCTGCCCAAGATAAATGTAGGTATCGGTTGTCTCAAGCTTTTCACCATCAATAAATAAATCTTCGTTTCTTGTAAAAGCAATATACATCACTTTTGCCTTCTGAAAGTTCATTTTTAATTCCACTTCTTTACTCTTGTCAGCAAGTTCCTGGATCGTATTCTGCGGTTCAGAAGTCGTAGTTGCAAAAATGACAACGTCATCAGCAAAACGAACGTGATTTGAATTATCTGCATAAATATTTTTTTTCTTTGTCCCAGTTCAGTAATTAAAAAATATTTTGCTATGTGGGATTAAAGAGTTTGGGAGATATGATTTTACTTTGTCACACTAGCTTTCCAATTTTTATTAGTGCTGCATCCTCAAATATCCAAACTTTTGCAAACGCATTTTCAGAGATACTATTAATAATGCTAATGTATGCATCTGCAATACCGCAGGTTTTCAAAGCAGTTGTAACTGCTGATGGTTTTACGGAATCGAAGGCCTTTTTATAATCAATAGAAGCCTTGCATAATGGGAGTTCATACTCTCTTGTTCTTTCAGTTAGTTCTCTAAGTACATGGACATGATCTTCAGTGCTGTAGCCACTCCTGAATTCAGCTTCTTCTCTTGCTTGAGCCATGTCCAGTTTTACCTTCATGCGATGTAAAAGAACCTAATTGAAAATTTTATAAATAACTGATAGGAGGCTGATGAGCCTGTAGGTCCTGAGATCCTCAACGTCACCTTTTTTATGTAGCAGGATCATTGTACCATTATCCCAATACTCAGGAATCTTACCTTCGGTGAGACAGCTGGTGAAAACTTGGGCGAGTGAAGTTTCAATTCTTCCACTTGCTTCTTGTACACTAGTGGACAAAAAATTTGCACACCTAGAAGAAAACATGCTACAACCGCGAAACTTTGCAAATAGCTAGGGTGCGTTTGGTGCGAGTGCGCATAACCGCACACCTTGTGGCGGCGCTGCTAGCACGAACCAGCAGCCTTATAAACCGGCGTGTAGTCGATGCCCCATGAAAGAGAAAAGCACCGGCCGGCGCAAGCAAGAGTATAGAGTGACAAGAATGCCGGGTAGACACCAGAGACGTCGATGTACGCAACTTACGGGCTTTGAGAGAGGCCTGATCATCGGGCTGAAAACAGCAGGTCGGTCGGCGCGCCGTATAACCCACCACGTGGATCGTTCTGACCATACCGTCCGACTGTGTTGGGAGCAGTGGACACGTGACGGCACTGCCGCACGGCGGGTGTCTCCGAACGAACCAGGAGGACCATCCGTAGAGAGGATCGACAGTTCGTACGGCAGGCACGAATGGATCCCACGAGAACCCTGTCCTCTCCCCAGGCAAATGTAGCGGCTCTTGTGTGACAACGAGCCATTTCCTGAAGTCTCGCGGAAGCGAATCTGCGATCCCAGCGCCTCTTACGTGTTCTGCCATTAACACCGGATCATCGCCGGCTCTGTTTGCAATGGTGCCAGGCGAGAGCAACGTGGAACGCCACAGACTGGCGACGTGTGGTGTTCAGAGATTGGTGTCGGTTCGTTTTGGGGACAGATGATCATCGTGTCCGGGTGTGGAGGTCCCGGGGTCAACGGCACAATTCCAACCTTGCTATCGAGCGTCCCACCTACCCCACTGCAGGCATTACGGTCTAGGGAGCCTTTATGGTTTATTGCCTACGATAGCCGATCAGCTCTAGTAGTGGTACGTGGATCATTGTCGGGCCAGCGGTATGTGGATGAGATCATATGGCCCCATGTGCTCCCACTCCTGGGCGGAATTCTAGGTGCGCTTTACCAGCAGGATAGTGCCATCCCGCACACTGCTCGGGTTTTCTAGGACTGCCTACGTCATGTCCATACAGTTCCATGGCATGCCCGCTCACCGAACATGTCCTCTATCGAGCATGCGTGGGACCAGTTGAAACGCCGGTTGACTCTGTGCCGCACTATCCGGGATTTGGAGCACACCGTCCAACAAGTGTGGGCCCTCTTCAGCAGGACATCAGGCGTCTGTTCGCCTCTATGCTGGACCATATTGCAACATGTATCACCGCACGAAGCGGTGCGACGCGCTATTGAAGATGACCGGACTACGTGCCACAGATGCCTCTGTAATTGTCCTGCATTAATACACACAATCGACGTGGATTAGGAACATCAAACAGAAGTCATTTCTCTTTCCACGTTTTTAAGTGAGTCACGGAAAAACTATCATCGGCCGCCACCGGGAATTGAATTCAGGGTCTTCCAGTTACGCGCTGGACATGCTACCACTGCACCGCAGCGGCCTCGAATTCTCCAGACTCACATGTGATTAATTGCCAAACCACATGGCTGGTTGCTTCTTGGAGACCCGCACAATGGTGGGGATTCCTCAAAGATGGTAAGAAGCAATTGGTGCAGTGGTAGCATGTCCAGCGAGTAACTGGAAGACCCTTGGTTCGATTTCCGTTGGCGGCCGATGATACTTTTCCCGTGACTCACTTAAAACCGTGGAAAGAGCCATGCCATCTGTTTGATGTCCCAAATCTACGTCAATTGTGTGTATTAATTATTCATTCGTATACTAGTTATTTGTTCAGTTGCTGCCTAACATCTTTGGTAGGCAGCAACTGAACAAATAGTACTGAGATTTGAATTGACAAAATCTTCTATAGATCTAAAAATAAAATCAGTTATCTCCTGCAACATGAGGAATCTGTGATATAAATTTCTTTTGAATAGTGCGATTCTTTTTTGGCGTTGCAATTTTCACAAACAGTAATGTACGCATTTGCTCGTCGTAACAGAAAAATTCGGTAATATTAAGATACAATGAGCTGTACGTAAAAATGGTACATTCAATAGGCGTCGAAAGTGTTTCAATCTGATTTTTGAGCAACGATATGAAGCAAAATATATTTTGAAATCGGTGGAATTTGCATTTCGCTCTTGGCGGCGAAATTATGGATCAGATAAAGATTAAAATGCTAGGATCATCGTTCTCACTGTTCTAGCTTCCCAAAGCAAAAAGAGGCTGATATTAAATCAGACTTAGAGGTACACAGATAAACGTATACAGACAGATACATGTATATAGTGAAGGTATAAGTACATCCTTTAGTTTTCAAAGAACGTGCAGGAAACTTTTCCACTTTAACACGCTTCGGTCGAAAGGAAGTGCAAAGCAGATGCACCCTTAAATTTAAAACAAACATTCTTGAAATGGTCCCATCCAAACAATTGTCGCCGCCCCGGTGGCGCAGTGGTCTAAGGCGTTGGCCTCTGATCGTTCGTCCGTAAGGGGTCCGGGTTCGAATCCCGGTCAGGCATGGATGTTGTGTTTCTCTTACGGCACCGGTTCTCTCCCTTCCCTGGAACCAGTGACCCTAAATTAGGGACGGGCGACTGCTTATAGCCCATTGAGTTGCTCACGGTGGTCGTTAAACCTCCAATCTAAAAAAAAAAAAACAATTGTCTTTGTACGATATTTGACTCACACAGCATCCCGTCACGTTGCTCTGCTGGCCACGCCCTTTCGAGCTCTGCATTTTGTGCTCCGCCTGTATCTAGCGCCCACCGCCGAATTAATTTGTGTTTCTCTCGTGCATGAATGTCTGCGCTCTCTTCCTAGTCATTCTTTCGAGTTGGTACATGCATATTTTGCCGATATTCCTTTATAATTCATCTCGTTGGGCCTGTTTACAATTCATTTCGTTGGGCCTGTTTACAATTCATCTCGTTGGGCCTGTTTACAATCTGCCCATCGTGACTCGCCTTGACTTTTTGCTCTAAAACTGTCTGCTGCATGTAGTAGCCTTCCTGCTGCTGTGTCTACGTTTGCCTTCCGTGTTTGCGCTCCAATCATCGTTAATGGTTCTCTGCGCTGCCTTCACCGGTGTGTGAATTACCTTCCTTGTGTTCCACCCATTGACAGTGGTTCTCTGCGCTGCCTTCTTCGGTATGCTGATCGCCTTCCTGGTGCCCCACCTTGTTATAGTGGATCTGTGTGCCCTTCGCCGTGCATTTCTACACATTGTCCATGGCCTGTGCTTCTGCTTCTAAATTCTATTTCCCTCTCACGTCACTATGTGCTGCTTCGATGACTTGTCCTCCAAGTGTGTTGGATGCGTCCCAGAACTGCTCTTCTCCTCATCCTGCTACAGATCCGTGTTCAACGTCTCCGACTTTCCTCGCGACAGCCTTGGACTCCTATATTTCATGTCAAGGTTCCACGCTTATTGCACACGTACAATGCTTTCAACTCTTAGTTTAAGTGTCAAGTTCGACGCCTTACCCAATGTCAAGTTGCACGTCTATACAGTGTATGTCTGCATTGTCGTTTCTCCCTTCCGGTGCAACTACACATTTCGCCAGCAAGCCTAAGTCCATTCTTGTATATATTTTTTCACCTGAGTTTGTTCCTCAAGTCCTATCGACTAGCCTTTCCGTTGGAGATCATAGCTTGGTCCCTATCCTCCTTGCACATTCTCCCGTTTTTCTTAATTTGTAACCTGTACCTCCGGACGTTTCGGATGAGTTTTACATACTTTTCCTTCTCGGTGTGGCCGCGTTCTTGGTGATATCCGCAAGATACCCGCCGCCCATGTTGATCAAGGTGATCGTCCTTATTTTGGCTTCCGCCGCCAAGACTTAGTTTTTTTCCCTGACACAGACTGTTTCTTACTGCCCCACAACTTTTCTGGTGATTTGTTGTCATCACAACGTCGCATTCAACGTATTCACTGCCTATCATTGCATCTCATGTAAACAGCCTGGTCACCATTTCTCGCAATGCCCCCTCATTTCTTCCTAGTCTTCTTCAACGGCTGCTCAAGTTCCCGTCACAGAACCTCTTTCTTCGCTTCCAGTTACCACGCTTTCGCCTGATCAGTTCACACCTTCTTAGTCTCCATCTCCATCATCTGCCTTCGTTGGTCTTTTTCCTTCCTCGCCAGCATCGTCTGTTGTGGGTACATCTGGATCTACTGCTCCTGTTTCGGTGCCTTCGTCTGTATTTCTTTCTTTTTCATCGTCTGATGTTTGCGCTTTGTCACATCCTGTTGCTGCACCTTCTCCGCCTGTTCAGGTGCTGCCTTCTTTGTTTTCGCAAGTCACCTCGTCTATCTCGATCCCGGGATTTTCTTCTCCACCATCGCCGCTGCGTACGTCGGCTACGCCACCCTCAGACGCTCATCTTTCCTCCACTGGTTCCAGTACTCCGGTGTGCTCTCCGCCCTTTTCACCTTCTCGGGGCTCTTCTGATGCTTCTAGTGCCGTTGTCTTTGTTTCACCTTCTGGTCGCCATGGTCTGTCCCCGCTCTTTCGCACAGCTCCTCTTCTAGTCTCGTTTGAAACCCCACCCTCCCCGGCTTCTGTTGTTCCTGCAGCTACCACCTTACATGTGTCATCCGACTTTGTACCCTATTCACCTCGCCAGAATCCCGAGACGCCGCCTGTTGTTCCTTCTACGTCGTCTCGTCCTCTTCGTCAACATTTCCCTACTGGTATTGCTCCTAATAAGAAGCGTCGTCATCGGTCTAATCGCAAGATTCGCGCTAAGCGTGCCGCTGTGATTATGTCTCCTCCTCATCGTTCTTCGCAAGGCACCGCTCCTGATCCTGCTGCCGTCACTTTTGCTCGCGTTCTTGACAGTCCCTCTGTTGTGCCTGATCTTGTTGCTCGCCTTCAAGTTGTTCCCGAGTTTACGCAGACTCTTTCTCTAGATGCCGCTTTCCCATTGTTCTTTGACTCTTCTCACGATGCTACACTTAATCACTTTATTGCTTCCAACGATCCGGCAGTTTACTCATCTCTGGTTGACAATCTTAGCGCTTTTTACTTTGCATTTTTTCACCTTTCGGGCTCTTACCCGGAAGTTGAATGTTACTATGGTTGTCTTGACCACTTCATTTGTCATGCTCAACATCGTCTCCTTCTTCGGTGTCCACCTGATTAGCTCCTGTGTGGTTTTGTTTGATGATTGATTTCTGTTGTGTTTTCTTAGCTATGTTTCTTCCTGTCTCTTTGAGCCCTTGTTGTTTCGTTCTCCTCTTTGTGAAGTGTTTTCCCTCGTGCCTTGTTTTTTTCCCCTCATCATTCTGCTTTGTGACCTTTTTCTGTGTGTTTTGTCTTACGATGTCCTGCCTGCATCCGCTTTACATGACCATCACCAACTGCCTCGCACCGTTCGTTCTGCTTCTGTTTTTCTGTGGTTCAAGCATGCCCCCTGCCCGATTTTCCCGGAGTGTCATGTGTTGCTTCCTACCCTGCTATGTTTTGTATAGTATGTCTAACTGCTATGCCACTGTTAGACAGAAAATGCCAATTTTAAAGAAAGTAATAGTTTTTCCTTAATGTTTTTCTTTTCAATGTGGCATTAGTACCATTATTTCTCTTTTTGTCGGAGGATGGCGCCCAATAACCACAGATGGACAGCAATAATTTCGCACCAATAATTTCGTTTTTTCCTTAAAAGGAAGAATTAATAGTTCCTGGGTTTTCTACTCATCATGTTGCTCCCTGGTTCCAGGTATGGTGCTTTCTCTATTTGCTGGCTCAGCCGTTCCTCTGCTCAGTGACTGTTCCCTGTGTGCTTTGCCTCGTGTTGTATCTGCCACCGACTACAGCGCACGATTGTAATGTAACGGACTGCTTTGTGCCTCTGCCATGCTCACCTTTCTTTCTGTGATGCCTTGTACTGTATGTTTACTACAGACTGGATTGCGTCGTTTGTTTCAGCTCCGAGATTTTGGCTGTTTTACTATGCCATGCATTTTCCGGTTCTCTTGTGTTCTGGTCCTTGAGACACACTGAAGAAATGTTGAAACCGTCACGTTCTTTTTGGAATGTCTTTTCAACTGCTGCGGTTCAAAGCTAGAAACGGAGAGATCTTTAAGATAATGACAGGAACGAATACAAGACTTTTTGAAAATAAATTACTTCTTCATCATCCTCCATTACCCTTTATACAAATATCTCAGAAACTATCCAGATTCGAATGATAAAGATGTAGCTCCTTCCGGTTCACACGATGCTAACGAATAGCTATTCTGAAACAGGAAATGTCCGGGGGTGGGGGTGGGGGCAGCTGAAATCGTGGAACATTTTTAAACATCTCAAAAACTATCGGGGTTGAAAAAATAAACATGGAGTTTGTAAGAACGGACACATTAACGATGTTAATTCATTTCAATGATAAACATTATGTGGTTTTTTTGACCAAAGAAAACATCGCAAGTTCCCAAAATGGCGACAGAGAATTCGTAAATATGTTTAATCCTTTTGGGGGGGGGGGGGGAAGGCGAGATGTATGACAAAAGACTTCAGGTTCTCACGCCTTAGAAAGGGCGAGGACTTGTTCTACGAACTGAAAGTATCGCCAAGGACGCTGTGACTTTCACAGATACATTGTTCATTTTCACTAGGCGCATACAAGTCTGAAATGCAGACATACTCTTTTGTATAGTTATAACAATGTGTATTGTATTGCTACGGATGTACTACGACGATAGGATTGCTTTCTCGGAAGGAGGCACTCAATAATGTATAGCCTGAGGATAAGCGAGGAATGCGCAAGGTAGATTTAAAGGTCTAGGAGCCCGATTCCCGGAAAACGACTAGGGATGGGGCAGGTGAAGGGCGCGAGAGGTGACACGTGGCGCGAGAGGAGAGCAGCATGTTGAAGGTCAGCGCCGTCGCCCTTGAAGAAGGAGCAGCGTGAAGGGGGGCGAAGATGTCGCTCCGAGTGGACCTGTTGGAGCAGTCTGTCTTCGGAGAGCGAAGGTGATAGTCCTCCGATAGAAAGGAACGCGTTTGCGTGGATGGTGTGGTGGGCTCTCGGAGTCCACGGGGAAAGAGCGGGCACCGACCTAGATGAAGTAGGTCGCCGCTACAGAAGGAATCTACCCGAGTCAGGGATACCGGTAGAGTAGCTGATGATATACTACTGAATTACGGACTTAGTACAGTCCACTGAAGCATCGATTAGAGAAGGATAGCTAGAAGACTAGTCCTGAAGCATCGATAAGATAGAGGTATATCTAGTGTCAAGGAGACCCTAAGTTAGGACGCCAACGCAGGGTGAGATTTCTACAGAATTCGATCACCTTATCTTGCGCGTTCCACGATCTTTGCCAGGTCCAGTCATAACGAGGTCACTTTCAAGAGCGAGTAATCCGCCGCCATCAAAATTCTAGTTGATGAAGAATAAGTGTTTCGTATATGTGTTAACCAAGCGTTCTTTTCAAATTATGTCTGAAAGTGGATAAACTTCGGTATAACCAGCTGTTGTCGCTCTGCCTCCCGATTCACAGATATATATATAGTAAAGTGGGGGAGGTTTCGTTTGTTCGCTCGAACAGAGTGAGAGAGAGAGAGAGTGTGTACTTCCGGGAAGAGTAAACGAACTCTCTGCTTGTTGTGAGCCCGCTGCGCGTGCTCCTCGGATGCTTAAGTAGGAGGCGGCGCTAAGTCACGTGACGACACGTTCGCTCTTACAGAGTTTTCCCGGTTCATACGATTTACTAACGAATGGTCATTTTGAAATTTTGAAATTACATGGGGGGGGGGGGGAATTGTCGGCTCCATATTTTCTGAATCCTTTTTTTGTAGGTATGTCAAACTCTATTGCGGTTCAAACGATGAAAATGGAGTTCTTTTCGGTTCATACGATTTGCTAACGAATGGCTATTTTGAAATTTTGAGTTTCCGTGGTGGGGGGGGGCTGGTGAAATGGTCGGTCTCTCTGTATATATGCAAATTCTCAATATTATTTTTTAAATATCTCAAAAACTATTGCGGTTCAAACGATAAAAATGGAGTTCATTCCTGTTCATACGATTTACTAACGAATGGCTATTTCGGAATTTCAAATTTCCATGATGAGGGGGAGGGGGGATGAAATGGCCTGTAACATTCTTTTTTAAATATCTCAAAAATTATTGCGGTTCAAACGATGAAAATGGAGTTCTTTTCGATTCATACGATTTGCTAACGAATGGCTATTTTGAAATTTTGAATTTCCATGAGGGGGGGGGGGGGGGTGAAATGGTCGGTCTCTCTGTATATATGCAAAAACTCAATATTATTTTTTAAATATCTCAAAAACTATTGCGGTTCAAACGATAAAAATGGAGTTCATTCCTGTTCATACGATTTACTAACGAATGGCTATTTCGGAATTTTGAATTTCCATGATGAGGGGGTGAAATGGTAATCCTGTAACATTATTTGTTAAATATCTCAAAAACTATTGCGGTTCAAACGATAGAAATGGAGTTCATTCCTGTTCATACGATTTACTAACGAATGGCTATTTCGGAATTTTGAATTTCCATGATGAAGGGGGGGGTAAATGGTGTTGGCCTGTGACATTCTTTTTAAATATCTCAAAAACTATTGCGGTTAAAACGATGAAAATGGAGTTCTTTTCGGTTCATACGATTTGCTAACGAATGGCTATTTCGGAATTTTGAATTTCCATGATGAGGGGGGGGGAGGGGGGATGAAATGGCCTGTAACATTATTTTTTAAATATCACAAAAATTATTGCGGTTTAAACGATGAAAATGGAGTTCTTTTCAGTTCATACGATTTACTAACGAATGGCTATTTCGGAATTTTAAATTTCCATGATGAGGGGGAGGGAGGCGGAATGAAATGGCCTGTAACACTCTTTTTTAAATATCTCAAAAATTATTGCGGTTCAAACGATGAAAATAGAGTTCTTTTCGGTTCATACGGTTTGCTAACGAATGGTTATTTTGAAATTTTGAATTTCCATGATGAAGGGGGGGGTAAATGGTGTAGGCCTGTGACATACTTTTTTAAATATCTCAAAAACTATTGCGGTTCAAACGATGAAAATGGAGTTCTTTTCGGTTCATACGATTTGCTAACGAATGGCTATTTTGAAATTTTGAATTTCCATGGTGGGGGGCTGGTGAAATGGTCGGTCTCTCTGTATATATGCAAATTCTCAATATTATTTTTTAAATATCTCAAAAACTATTGCGGTTCAAACGATAAAAATGGAGTTCATTCCTGTTCATACGATTTACTAACGAATGGCTATTTCGGAATTTCAAATTTCCATGATGAGGGGGAGGGGGGATGAAATGGCCTGTAACATTCTTTTTTAAATATCTCAAAAATTATTGCGGTTCAAACGATGAAAATGGAGTTCTTTTCGATTCATACGATTTGCTAACGAATGGCTATTTTGAAATTTTGAATTTCCATGAGGGGGGGGTGAAATGGTCGGTCTCTCTGTATATATGCAAAAACTCAATATTATTTTTTAAATATCTCAAAAACTATTGCGGTTCAAACGATAAAAATGGAGTTCATTCCTGTTCATACGATTTACTAACGAATGGCTATTTCGGAATTTTGAATTTCCATGATGAGGGGGGTGAAATGGTAATCCTGTAACATTATTTGTTAAATATCTCAAAAACTATTGCGGTTCAAACGATAGAAATGGAGTTCATTCCTGTTCATACGATTTACTAACGAATGGCTATTTCGGAATTTTGAATTTCCATGATGAAGGGGGGGGGGTAAATGGTGTTGGCCTGTGACATTCTTTTTTAAATATCTCAAAAACTATTGCGGTTCAAACGATGAAAATGGAGTTCTTTTCGGTTCATACGATTTGCTAACGAATGGCTATTTCGGAATTTTGAATTTCCATGATGACTGGGGAGGGGGATGAAATGGCCTGTAACATTCTTTTTTAAATATCACAAAAATTATTGCGGTTTAAACGATGAAAATGGAGTTCTTTTCAGTTCATACGATTTACTAACGAATGGCTATTTCGGAATTTTAAATTTCCATGATGAGGGGGGAGAGAGGCGGAATGAAATGGCCTGTAACACTCTTTTTAAATATCTCAAAAATTATTGCGGTTCAAACGATGAAAATAGAGTTCTTTTCGGTTCATACGGTTTGCTAACGAATGGTTATTTTGAAATTTTGAATTTCCATGATGAAGGGGGGGGTAAATGGTGTAGGCCTGTGACATACTTTTTTAAATATCTCAAAAACTATTGCGGTTCAAACGATGAAAATGGAGTTCTTTTCGGTTCATACGATTTGCTAACGAATGGCTATTTTGAAATTTTGAATTTCCATGGTGGGGGGCTGGTGAAATGGTCGGTCTCTCTGTATATATGCAAAAACTCAATATTATTTTTTAAATATCTCAAAAACTATTGCGGTTCAAACGATAAAAATGGAGTTCATTCCTGTTCATACGATTTACTAACGAATGGCTATTTTGGAATTTGGAATTTCCATGATGAAGGGGGGGGGGGTAAATGGTGTAGGCCTGTGACATTCTTTTTTAAATATCTCAAAAACTATTGCGGTTCAAACGATGAAAATAGAGTTCTTTTCGGTTCATACGATTTGCTAACGAATGGCTATTTTGAAATTTTGAATTTCCATGGGGGTGGGGGGCTGGTGAAATGGTCGGTCTCTGTGCGTATATGTAAATTCTATTATTTATTAAATATTTCAAAAACTATTGCGGTTCAAACGATAAAAATGGAGTTCGTTCCTGTTCATACGATTTACTAACGAATGGCTATTTCGGAATTTTGAATTTCCATGATGGGGGGTGAAATGATAGGCCTGTAACATTATTTTTTAAATATCTCCAAAACTATTGCGGTTCAAACGATGAAAATGGAGTTCTTTTCAGTTCACACGATTTGCTAACGAATGCCTATTTTGAAATTTTGAATTTCCATGGTGGGGGGCTGGTGAAATGGTCGGTCTTTCTGTATATATGCAAATTCTGAATATTATTTGTTAAATATCTCAAAAACTATTGCGGTTCAAACGATAGAAATGGAGTTCATTCCGGTTCATACGATTTACTAACGAATGGCTATTTCGAAATTTTGAATTTCCATGGTGGGGGGCTGGTGAAATGGTCTGCCTCCTATATTTATATGCAAATTCTCAATATTATTTGTTAAATATCTCAAAAACTATTGTGGTTCAAACGATGAAAATGGAGTTCATTCCGGTTCATACGATTTATTAACGAATGGCTATGCTGAAATTTGAAATATCTATTTTTTGGGGGTACCATTTCACCAGCCCCCCACTTTGTTTTTTAAATAACTCAAAAACTATTGCGGTTCAAACGAAAAAAATTGAGTTCATTCCGGTTCATACGTGGTACAAACGAATGGTGCAAAAAAAATTTAAAAATTCCATGGTGGGGGGCTATCGTTTCACCAGCCCCCCACTTTGTTTTTAAATATCTCCAAAACTTTTGCGGTTCAAACGAAAAAAACCGAGTTCATTCCGGTTCATACGTGGTACAAACGAATGGTGTCTGAAAAATTAAAAAATTCCGTGGTGGGGGGGCTGGTGAAATGCACCTCAATATGCCATGCTACGATGTGTTTGCTACATCCTGAATAAAGCATCTTTGACTTCTGTTGTTTACATGTTTCGTCTGGCCGTTAAGGTTTCTTTCATTTGGGAACTATTTCTTAGTATGTTGCTGTTTTAAATTAACGTACAAGTAAGACAAGACTTCATCGTCATACAATATCTTATTGCAGTCTGCGTAAATTACGAGAACCTGATGCTAAATATGGTGATAGCCATTAAGAAATAGGAACTGTACACCAACTATACTCAAAAAAGTACAACTATACTAATTATCCGAATTTCTTGGAATAGAATAGGAATCAAAGGCAGTCTGCTGTCTACCTTCCTTGAAAAAGCCATCTGGTTGATGAGCGAAAGCTTGGAACTCCTATTCTAAGCCAAGAAATTCGGATCATTAGTACAGTTATAATATTTTTTGATAAAAGCCATTAAAAAAGGTATTGTGATACTATACATTATTCCCGACAATAGTAAAGTATGCGTCGTAGCGAAATTTGCCTTCCTCTCGACACCACCCTGCTTGGGAAAGAGTTGCCTGCTGTTGAAGAGAGCTGTGAAATGATGGGTGAGCACCCCTGGCTTAAGATATTTACAGGTTACACGTGGGGTGTAACCTGCAGATATCTTAAGCCAGGGGTGCTCACCCTTTTGGAATTCGAGGGGCCAATTTGGGCATTTAGTACACGTCGCGGGTCATGCAATAGACAAATCTTATATACCGCTTTTTGCCTCGAATTCAGAAGCACCTGAGCCCTACGTTGTTGAGTAAATACCTTTAAATCAATTGCAATGCTGTTTCATGCACTTCACTATAATGTAATTCTTTTAATTTTTCAACTGAAAATCAGGGCCGGATTAAGGCCTTAGTGGCCCCCTAGGCTAAGACATCTGAGTGGGGGCCCCAAAAAACTTATGAAGGAGATCTATTATGAAGTCCGTTAAAACATAAAACTGTAACTACTAAACAATCTGCACAGTTTTCATAATAAGTCACTGCATTTTTCATTGTTCTCAGAAGATTATGAGTTAAAAGCTTAAGATTCCTAGATTTTGTCATGGTTTTTTTACTGATATACTTTTCTTAATTCATCTTTTTTGTTTAACACAATATGAAGCCAAAGGGGACTTCGACAATTAACGGTTCCAAGTACAAATTGGGAGGTGTGGGTGGATGATAGTGAACAAACTGAAACCGTCTCGCTCTTGCGGCTGACCACAGCGACATGAAACCTTTACCCTTAGTGAGCCACTGTCTAGAAACCTGTTCGTCTTCCAGCCTCTGTTTCTTACTAAGTTGAAATTATACCAGACAAAAGTAAAACTATATTATAGATTTCTCTCTCTCTCTCTCTCTCTCTCTTTCTTTCTATTACTTGCCCAGGCATGACTCTTGGGCCCTAGGTCATGGTGGGCCCCAAGGCTATAGCCCCTATAGAATCCTCCTTAATCCGGCCCTGCTGAAAATATTTTCATTGAGAGTTGTTTCGGAATTCTACTCTATGTAATAACTTTGTTTTGCAAACCTGGGGGATTTTGAAAGAAAGAAACGAAATGCATTGATAGGCAGTATTTTTTGTCCTTAATTTTGACTTCGTGTGCTTCACTCTGGGAAACATCTATTCACATTAGTGCATGCTTCCAAAGATGCAGAAGTTTCTTGCCGCATACATTCTTAAATTGACAAATTTTCTCTTTTCTACATATTTTTGACTAAATTCCACGAGTGACACTTCCTCAAACTTCGTTTTCAGATCTGAGACACACTGAAAGTCATTACAACGGAAATCATTGACCTTCAATGAGACCTCTTAACAACGGAAATTTACCTTTAGTATACAAGAGGAATTGTGGAAAGTTTTCTGAAAATTCAGAATTTTCTGTTAACACCTCTTAGAAATGGAAATATGCCATCAATATACTGTACTAAAGGAATTGCGGGAGGGTTTCTTGAAAATTCAGAATTGAAAGCATACCGTCAGTATGTCAAAGATTTGCGGAAAGGTTTCTTGAAATTCAGAATTTTCCGTGAACAGCTCTTATAAATAATTTTCCGTTAACACCTTTAGAAATAGAAATATACCGTCAATATGTTAAAGGATTTGCGGAAAGATTTCTGGAAATTCAGAATTTTCCGTAAACACCTCTTATAAATGAACATACAGTATATACCATCAATATGCTAAAGAAACTGCGGAAAGGTTTCTGAAAATTCAGAATTTTCGGTTAACACCTCTTAGAAATGGAAATATTCCGTCAATATACAAAGAGAATTGTAGAATGTTTTCTGAAAATTCAGAATTTTCCGTTAACACCTCTTAGAGATGGAAATATACCGTCAATATGCTAAAGAAACTGCGGAAGGTTTTCTGAAAATTCAGAATTTTCCGTTAATGTTTCTTAAAATGGAAATATACCGTCAACATACTAAAGGAATTGCGGAAGGTTTTCTGAAAATTCAGAATTTCCCAGGCGTACGAAAAAATTCGTGAAATTCAGGTTTTTTACCGTCATTTCACAAAAAAAGTTGTGTCGGGAATATGCTTAGTTAATTCGATAAAGGAATTACGGAAATGGCTCGTGAATTTCAGACAATTCTGAGCTTGTTTTCTGACGTTATAAATTTTTGAAAAATACGTTGCATTCTCATTCACATGTGACATTTTTACCAGAATATAAAGAGCCACTTTGAGGCACAATATATCTCACAAAGAACAATTTCGGAAAGCTGCGTTTGGAAACCTGCTGGACTGCAAAAATAACTGAGGCGCATAAATTGTCCGTTGAGTGTATTGGTTTTTCAGAGTGATTGCTGCTTTTGGCTTTGGCTTTTGGTTGGCTTCAAATTAGTGAAGTGTTGCTGTTAATGTCCCGAGTGTCTAGGTATCGGTGTATTGTTGTTCCTACTTTAATGCATGGAAATGAAACTCTTCGCAGAGGAATATTACACAGTGTGTTCAGAAAGTAATGCCTCCTTATTTATATAAAGGCCCAGTGGGAATTTATCAAATTGAAACATAACAAGAACAAAGCTCAGAATTTCTACTTTAATTCACATATATTTTTTCTACAAAACCTTCCTCACGCTCGATAGAGACACGCCAAAGTTTAACAAGTTCTTTTGAACCCGTCTCCGTAAAACTCTTCACGTTGTTCTCGGAGCCATTTCCTCGTAGGCTTGAATATCTTCATCACAGATGAATTGAATTCCTTTCAGATGTCTCTTGATAGCAGAAAACATCCAGAAGTCGAAGGGCGCCAAATCTCAGCTATATAGGTAAGGTGCCGAAGAACTTCAAATATATTTTATGATATGCACGTAGTTCTCAGAGTTGATAGTCGTACCTTTGACCTTGCACTCCTGATGAATAATGCCTCTGTAGTCCCAGAACACAGCACTCCTGATGAATAATGTCTCTGTAGTCCCAGAGCGCAGTACTCCTGATCAAGAATGCCTCTACAGTCCCAGAACACAGCACTCCTGATGAATAATTTCTCTGTAGTCCCAGAACGGAGTACTCCTGATGAATAATGCCGCTGCAGTCCCAGAACACAACACTCCTGATGAATAATGTCTCTGTAGTCCCAGAACGTAGTACCCCTGATGAATAATGCCTCTGCAGTCCCAGAATATAGCACTCCTGATGCATAACGTCTCTGTAGTCTCAGAACGCAGTACTCCTGATGAATAATGTCTCTATAGTTTCAGAACGCAGTACTCCTGATGAATAATGCCTCTGTAATCCCAGAACACAGCACTCCTGATGAATAATGTGTCTGTAGTACCAGAACGCAGCACTCTTGATGAATAATGTCTCTGTATTCCCAGAGCGCAGTACTCCTGATCAAGAATGCCTCTACAGTCCCAGAACACAGCACTCCTGATGAATAATTTCTCTGTAGTCCCAGAACGCAGTACTCCTGATGAATAATGCCTTTGTTGTCCCAGAGCACAGCACTCTTGATGAATAATATCTCTGTAGTCCCAGAACGTAGTACCCCTGATGAATAATGCCTCTGCAGTCCCAGAATATAGCACTCCTGATGCATAACGTCTCTGTAGTCTCAGAACGCAGTACTCCTGATGAATAATGCTTCTGTAGTCCCAGAACACATCACTGCTGATGAATAATGTATCTGTAGTCCCAAAACGCAGTACTCCTGGTGAATAAATGCCTCTGTAGTCCCAGAATACAGCACTCCTGATGAATAGTGTCTCTGTAGTCCCAGAACGTAGTACTCTTGATGAAAAATGCCTCTGCAGTCCCAGAACACATTGAACATGCACTTACCGTCAGAAATTTCAGTTTTTAATTTGTTTCGCTTGACGAGAAGATGAATTTTGGTATTACAGCGTTTGATTTTTCATTTCTGAGTCACAATGGTGAACCCAACTCTGATCGCCAATCAAAATGCTTTGGAGAAAATCACCTCCATGTTTTTCATAGCGAGTAAGCAACCTTATCTACACAGTCGAGTCCCATTACTGTGACCGCCTCATACTTTTGATGTCAACTGCGCGTAGCCAATGAAAGAACGCACGTGTCGTGAGCTGTCTTGGAGGGTATATAAGGTGTGTTGTATGCATTCTGAAGACATTTGCAAAAAGGGATGAATAGCGGCGTTTCTGAAACAGCACAGTTTGTGAACTGTTTGCGTGCTGCTGTGGTTAAAGTGTATCGTGATTGGAGAAATGGCACCATTGCGAATAAGCGACGTGGAAACTGAGGAGCCCCACGTGTCATTGATTGAGAGGCTGCACGTCGATTGCGATGGTGCATGCGAGCCGATCGGCACGCTTCCGTGAAGCAACTCACTGGCCGAATGAACTAGGGAGCTACAGGAAGTGTGTCTAAAACAACAGTTCAGCGAACCCTGCTGCGTATACGGCTCCGATGCAGACGGATGGTCACTGCACATACGCTTACGAAGGTGCATCGGCTGAAAATGCTTACATTTGCACGGCAGTATCGGAATTGAACCTCCGCTGATTGGCAAAGGATTGCCTTCTCCGATGAGTCACGTTTTCTGCTTCGTAGAACGGATGGACGTTGGCGTATAAGACGAGAATCGTCGGAGAACAAACACTCTTCCACCAGTGCTGGAAGAACACAAGCTGGTGGGGGCAGCGTTCTGGTCTGGGGAATGTTTTCGTGGCATTCTCTTGGTTCACTCATACCTGTGGACCGAATATGTTTTGAATCCATCCTTGCAGACTACGTACACCCATACATGCTGATTGTTTTCCCAGGGACGGATGCGATCTTCTAGCACGACAATGCGACGTGTCACCCAACTAGAAAGGTCCGAGAGTGGTTGGAAGAGCACGATGAAGACTTCAAAGTACTTCTCTGGGTCCCTAATTCCCCAGACTTAAACCCAGTTGAGCATCTGTGGGACCACCTCGATCGTGTTGTTCATTCACTCTATGGATCCTCCACTACGCACTCTCCATCAGCTGTCAGAAGCACTGCAGTCAGCATGGCTCCACATACCTGTGAACACCTTCCAGCATCTTATTGAGTCACTCCCTGCTCGTCTAGCAACTGCCCTCGCTGCACACGGCGGTTACTCTGGATATTGGCTGGTGGTCACAATAATGTGACTCGACCGTGTATATATGTATTAGAAGCTTTCCGCATATACCGGAATTTTTCACAAGTTATCAACGACATGACGTCTACGCCATTTTTTTCAAACGGGTGAAAACAATTCATCAAAATCTGTGACCGTCAGAACTCTGATGGTGTCACAACGATTTGAACGTTTACGCTCCATTCGTCCTGATAATATCGAGCCAAACGCTCTGCGAAACTATAGTCGATGTTAATAAAACATTTAATTGTGAATAGACGTTGATAATTTATTCTTCACTTATTTTATGCTTAAAGTCCTGATTTCTTCATTTCAGTCGTTAGATAACGCGGTACTCAACGAACACCCACTTTGTTGTATCTTAAAACGTTAATCATGCCATTGACACTACCTAAGTTAATGTTCAGATTACCTTCTACGGTTCTTTGAGTTATTCTTTGATTTTTCCTGACGACGTCATCGACTTTTTGAATGTCCAAATCCCAAGTTAGGATTACGGGCATCCCACTCCGCGGATGATCCTTTACGGCAAACATTCCTCCACTGTCCTTTGATTTTCTTACCAACGATGAGCAGTCCTTATGTCCAAAGATCCAGAACCATAAACTGCTACTAATCTAGCGTTGATTTCTTTTGGAGGCACACTTCATGAGTTAAAAAGTCTATAATTGATCTTTTTTTTGTCATCCGTCGACATATTTAAGAAAGAATCATCCATTTTTAACGCAATTAAATATGAAAAAATATGTGCACGTTGTTTTATTACGCAGTAAAATGAAGTTAATGCTACAAAGAATCGTTTGCCGCCTGACTGGTTGCTGGGCAACAAGTCATGCGCAAGACACTTGCGCGGAGGCATTACTTGTTGAGCTCTCCTCGTAGAATCGTGTGCGGAATGAAAATATTTCACGTGATATGAAATAAAACGTTGTTACTAAAGGAGAAACAGTTACTAAAAGCAATAACCAAAAAATATTATTCAAAGTAAGTCACTGGATAAAAAGTTTAACGACATCCAAGGAAGTCCTGAACGGATGAGGTTCAGGAATGTGTGAGAAAAAGCGAGAGATCACGCCAGAAATACCAAAAACAAGAGAAAAAAGATCGGGTGTGACTTTTGTAAATGTGGATCGCTGTAAATACAAAGTTTTATATACTCTTTGCCATAAAAAAAAACGAAGCACTCCGAAGAAGTCATTTGATCCTGATGAAACTTTGCTCGCAAGTAGGCCCTACTTCAAGGCCTGATATGCGTGCTTAAAGGATAACGACCAATGTCAAAATAGTAGCTCGCCGCAGCGCATTAAAACCGCGCATCGAGATGGGTTTATCAAGAGCAAATATTGCACGCAGAAACGATTATGACTGCGGATTGCAGTTACATTAACCACCACGGACTGTGAAGATGCCTGGACGTCGGATCCGTTCACAATACGAGCTCTCGAGCGAGTTTGAGAGAGGTACAGGCCAATTGGTCGTATCGCCAACATTCGGGTCCGAGCGACGTAGCAATCGGACGATGTCGCCGCCAATCACGTTAGCAGTGGACGGCCCAGGGCAACAACAGAACGCGAGGATCGAGCGATTGGGAGAGCCGCGCGAACAAAATTCAATTCATCGCTCTTAACCATCCGCGGCTATGATGCGTCATCTACAAGTATGGAAGTTGCGTCATCTACAAGTACGGAAGTTGCGTCATCTACAAGTACGGAAGTTGCGTCATCTACAAGTACGGAAGTTGCGTCATCTACAAGTACCGAAGTTGCGTCATCTACAAGTACGCAAGTTGCGACGTCTACAAGTACGAAAGTTGCGACGTCTACAAGTACGGAAGTTGCGACGTCTGCAAGTACGGAAGCTGCGTCATCTACAAGTACGGAATTTGCGTCATCTACAAGTACGGAAGTTGCGACGTCTACAACTACGGAAGTTGCGACGTCTACAAGTACGGAAGCTGCGTCATCTACAAGTACGGAAGTTGCGTCACCTACAAGTACGGAAGTTGCGACGTCTACAAGTACGGAAGTTGCGACGTCTACAAGTACGGAAGTTGCGTCATATACAAGTACGGAAGTTGCGTCATCTGCAATTACGGAAATTGCGTCGTCTATAGGTACGGAAGTGGACATCCGGACCGTTGCGATACGACTTGCAGCGCGGGAACTACATTCGAGGAGGTCTAGTCTACTGCCTACCACTGAGCAGCGAGCATCACCGGCACCGGTTGCAGTGGTTTCGGGCCCGATTAGGGTGCGATTGTGGCCAGTGACGTCGTGTTGTTTTCTGTGATGAGTCACGGTTTGCACTTCGCGCCGATGATCAGCGCTTACTTGCCTGGACACGAGCCGTCCAGCGCAAGGATCCTGCCTTTACCAAGGAACGGCAAATGGCTCTAACAGCGGGAGTGACTGACTGGTGAACCTTTTCCTACGATAGCCGAACATCAGTGGGGTATATTCGACGCTAGCTGCGAAGCCCAGAGAATGCACAAATAAAACTGAATTAAATATACCAAATAAAAGTCAACAGCGTGCGGATTCGCTTCTTTGACTCAGTCTAGCGAGCGAAAACCAACGGCATAACGCAAGCAGCTCTTCCAGAGGCTTCGCAGTTCTGATGCGAAAACCTTCCGTACAATCGCCTGCTAGCGTTTCCATGACAACATGAATCAGCTGGTAGAGGGGAATGGGCCACTGCTTTGGGAAACGGTTCGCTCTGAAAAAAGAAGAGTTAGACTATCTCAGTCACTCGCATACTCCCGCCCATAAGAATGTTTCGCGATAGTTGTTTCAGTTTTTGTGAAGTGTCAATGAATTAAAATCAGAGATATTATATCTTAAATTCGTGGCTTTGTTGGATTCGAACTATTTTGATAAATTTTGTGAAAGCTTCCCTGAACATCTACTGCCAGAACTTAAAGAACTCTATGCTTAAAATTTTGATACAGCTCGACTAAAAAATGGACTGAAGGTCTTTTATTCCTTTGATGAATACAAGAACAAATCAGTAAGAGACACTGTTACATAAAGTTGAATAAATTGGACATAGTGTTTAGGAGGTGTACAAATTAGCAGAACTAATATTAAGCTTTCCATCAACAACTGCAACTGCCGAAAGAAGTTTTTCAGCATTAAAAAGAATCAAGATATATCTTAGAGCAACACAAGGACATGCACATTCGAAATACATGGATGTTTTGTCAGTAGAGAAAAACATTTTTTAATATGAAAAAGCACTCGGAAGATACATTTTACGAAAACTTAGCACTCAAGTTCACACAAAAGGAAAGAAAAATGTAGTTCATGTACAAATAAAGTAATCAGAAGAAGAATGGAGTTCATGTACAAAAAAAGTGTTCAATTTCTAATCCTCATAATGATTTGGTATCATGTTAGATATGGCATGTACACTGAAGTGCCAGAAAAACTGGTACAGACGAGCGTATGCAAAATGCATAGCTACGTCACCTATGCGCGTACTCGGTTGCGACCGCCAGTGCGTATATAAAGCGATAGACATCCTTGTCTGCTGTCAGAGCTGTTTTCGGCATGAGAATGACAAATGATAACGATTTAAGCGATTTTCAAAGCGGTGTCATAGTCGGCGCTCGTGAGATGGGCCATGGTATTTCGGAGGTAGAAACGAAGTTCGGATTTTCACGGATGACCACTGCAAGGGTGTACCGTGATTACAAGAATTCCGGCAAAACCTCCAACCTACGATACCAGTGTGGCCGTAAAAAGACATTGGGTGAACGTGACCGTCGTCGGCTGTCAAGAATCGTTTCACGCGATTGTCCTGCAACACTCTCGCCGGTATCATCGGAATTCAATGCTGGAGCCTCAACAAGCATCAGCGTCCGGACTGTGCAACGTACCCTGCACGATATGGGCTTTGGGAACCGACCCCCAACTCGAGTCCCCTTGATGGGTGCACGACACAGAGCTATGCGCCTCGCTTGGGCACGATAACACCGCCAGTGGACACTTGATGGCTGGAAACAAGTAGCCTGGTCTAACGAGTCGCGTTTCGAACTGTATCGGGCAGATGGAAGGATTCGTGCGTGGCGTAAACCCCACGAAGCCATGGATCCCTCCTGTCAACAGGGAACTGTACCGGCTCGTGGGGGGTCCGTAATGGTATGGGTTGAGGTTATCTCGACTTCACTGGTACCCCTGGTACGTGTACAAGCGTCTGCGACCGGCCAACGCTATGTGCGCATCCTTTCTGACGAGGTACACCCGTTCATGTCCTGCATTCATGCTCATGGGTTGGGCCAGTTCCAACAAGACAACACAAGTGTCGGGACGCCACATTATGGTTAGAGGAGCATTCGTCTGAGTTTAGGGTGTTGCCATTCCCACCCAAGTCCCCAGATATGAACGTGATAGAACAAATTTGGGATGCCATGCTATCGAACACAGGAATCCGAGTTCTGGGAATACACTCGAATTGTTGAACGCTCTGCATGAAGTATGGTGTGCATTGCCTACAGCATATTTCCTGAAGCTAGTGGAGTCCATGCCCCGTCGTATTGCTGCAGTGCTGCGCTCCCATGGCGGACCTACCAAGTATCACAACCAAAAAATTTAATTTCTCAATTTAAAACAAAATAGTACTGTGGGGGATGTGAGAGGGGAGATAACACAGGTCTCGGACCCAAGGTACGTCACTGCCGGACGCTCTTGGTAATCCTCCGTACCACCCTTACGGCTCAAGGGTACGTCGACGACAGACATTCTACGACCTGTTGAGTTGCCATTCGTGTTGTAGTAACCCCGAGAAATGCTTTAAGAGGATGATGTTCGGCCGCACACTGCGCGTCTCTCCCAGAACTGCTTCCCTTACGTTGACACCCTTCCACGGCCAGACCGATTGCCCGATCGCTCGCCGATCGAACTTGTCTGGCATGTGATGGGACGCCACCTACGCCCATCACAAAATTTCGGTGAACTGGCCAGCGATTTGGACACCATCTGGCATGCAATACGTCAGAACAGTATCCGTGAACTCTATGCATCTATACCACGCCGTGTAAGCTCTTGTATTCGAGCCAGAGGTGGCGCTACAAGTACTGACTTGTTCCACTGGTGTAGCTGTTTTATCCGAATAAATAGCCCAGCTGTTCTGGAATTGCAATCATAGGCCGCGGGTGGCCTAGTGGGCAACGTTCGTGACTGCCACGGAAATTACCTCAGGTTCGATCCCAGGCAGGTACGAACGCTCGATCCACTAAATATCCGCCGTGCGTCGGATGGGAACGTTAAGCGGTCAGACTCCGAGTACTGGCCCTCCGGTAATAAATAAGGGTGTCTTCCTCCCCATTCTACTTTGCTTCCGTGTCACTTTCCTATCGGGCACTCTAGCCCAAGTCTCCTAGCTTCCTATTTCTAAGGGTTGCTTAAGACCTGGGGTCAGACACTCCCTTCCTAAAACCCTCTACATATGATCTGATCTGAATTGCAATTATTTACTTTCTGACTTTCCTATACATGCGCGTTGCACATACCAATTTTCATCTTGATTCGATGATTCCTTCTGGTGCTTCGGTTTTGTTTTTTGGGGGTTTTTTGTGAAGAGTGTATTTGTTTAAAATGTTGTTTGAAATGTTAGTCTGTGTGTTGGAAATCAATCCTTATTTGTTATCTACACTGGTGTGCAAAAATCAAGGACGAAGAGAGAAAATTAGCATAATAGCGGAACGAGCAGGCAGAACGGACCGAAAGACCACTCAGGAGATAGACTAGGGTCCGGTACGGTAGGGAATGCGCATACATGCAGCATGACGTAAGGGGTGGAGGAGTGTCGGAAGGGTATAAAACACATGGGCGGTGTACGCTTAGCAATTCGGTGAAAGCTATTGCACGTGTACATCGGTTTGAACGACGTCGAGTTGTTGCCACCGTGTGATATGGCCAACAGGCAATCCAGTAGACGACATCTGGATGACTTTACCCGAGTTCGCGTCATTGGGAAGTTGGAAGAAGGTTGAAGTGTGACTAGTGTGGCCAAGGAGTTCGGAATCGCTCACAGCATCGTTTCACGAGCTTGGAGAGCATTTCAAACGACCGGAACAAGCTGTCCGAGAGTTTAGCCGTGGTCTTCCACGAACAACCACTGCGGCGGACGACCGGTATATTGTCCTACAGGCGAGAAGAGACAGGCGGCAGACCACGGAAGAAATCGCAAGACACATGCAACAGACAACTGGACGTCCGTTATCGCGTTTTACCGTGGCCAGGGGGCTGCACAAAGGTGGTCTATTTGCATGACGACCAGTACGGTGTGTGCCATTAACGCCTGCTCATCGGAGAAGGCGGTTTCTGTGGTATCAGGAACACATGAACTGGACTCGTCAGCAATGGGGTCGAGTTCTCTTTACGGATGATAGCCGATTTAGTCTGACGAGCGGTTCTGGACGTATACACATTTGGAGAGAGCAGGGAGCACGCAATCACACCTCCAACATCATCGAAAGGGACCGGTTTGGAGGTGGCGGAGTTCTCGTTTGGGGATGTATCATGCTTGGTAGCCGTACTGACCTCCAAATCTTCCAAGGAGGTTCAGTCACTGGTGTCATCTATTGTACCGAGGTTCTTCTGCCTCACGTGCGTCTGTTTAGAGGTGCTGTGGGTCCTGAGTTCCCCTTCATGGACGACAACGCTACACCTCATCGTACAGTGGTTGTCACAGAGATGTTGGAGAGTGACAATATTCAACGCATGGATTGGCCCGCAAGGTCCCCGGACCTAAATCCAATCGAACACGTGTGGGACCTTCTCGGGAGACACTTGGCAGCACGTCACCAGCCGCCAGCAACGATTCCGCAGCTGCGATTGGCGCTACAAGACGAATGGGCCGCGATGCCTCAACAGCTCCTTGACAACCTCGTCCTCAGCATGGACAGACGTTGTAAATCCTGCAACGCAGTCAGGTGTGATCATATCCCCTACTAAAGAGTGGATTTTTCTTGTTAGCCGCCTGTCACATGGACTTTTTGTCTTCTGTCCAGTTGCGCTCGAAGCTACCTTCTCAACAAAGTGCCTTTGTATCCTTTGGATTCGTTATTTGGACGGTTTTGCTCACTTGGGTCATATTCTTACATCTTGGGGATTTTATGGTGTGATTCGAGTCAATGTGGAGCACTCGTGCACGACGTTACATTCGAAAAACAGTCTCGTTCTGAATTTTTGCACGCCAGTGTATTATTCTCATGTAATGACGTAATTCATTCATTCGCTCTTTTATAATGTAACTCACGTCAAGTGAGATATAAATTCCAAAGGTAATTTTTGCAACAGCGTCTTGACACCTTAACACATTTATTTGAAAAACACAAGCACATTTCGGGATGCTCGATATATTATCCCATCCTCAGGTGTACACTGATAAAATACTAAATTAATAAAAGAAACCACACTTAACACAGTCATAATTAAAAGTTTCCAGAAGCCGATCTGTGCGGCGCCGCCGCAAGTCCAACTTGTGAGCTGGCGTTCTCAATAAATTCCCGACAGACATGGGTGACTGTGTGTGCCAGGTTGGTTTATGATTAGTCTCTCAGCCCGTGTTGCTGTTGCTATCTATGTGGAAATTGTTGTGTGGTCCTTCTAGATAAATGAGTTGTGTCCAAAGTGTTCGGAGTAAGATTGGTTACTCCTCGTTGCAGCACTAATCTGTTGATTTCCGGATCACGATTGCCTCGCCGTATCGTAACGTCCCTTCGTTCTTGAAGCCTGATATCAATTTAATGTCATTCCAGTTGGGTTGGAATTTCTCTTGTACACAGGCTCTACCTAGAGCTGTGGAACGGTTTGCTTCAGAAATGGATCATTGGTGTTCTAACACTCGATTCTTCAAGCGTCTCTTGGTACGTCCCACACAACTGGATTCCACACTTTCCATATTACTGATCTTTTTTGTTAGTGGTATTATTAGTGGATATATACTGCTGGCAATCCAAAATGCACCACCAAGAAGGACACGAGACAGCAAAGCCAGATTTACTGGACACATAACAACAGATACAAAGATGAAACGATTGAGCTTACAGGCCCGTGCGACTTGCGGAACACGAAAACATCAATAGTTCGTGTGGCCCCTAAGGCTGGCAATAACTGCCGTTACGCGCCGGGGCATCAAACGAAAGATGTGGGCTCGGGGTATGTTGGTCCAGTCTGCTTCCACACGTTGCCACAGTTCATCAGGCGTAGCCGCGGATGGTGGTTGCCGGGCCACTCGGTTGCCGATCAGCGACCAGACGTGTTCGATGGGCGACATATCGGGAGAACATGCGGACCACGGCAGCCGTGACACCTGGTGGGTCGTGAAGAATTGTTGCACGATGCGTGCCACGTGCGGGCGCGTATTTTCCTGTTGAAACGTGGCCGCTGGAAGGTCCTGCAGGTAAGGTAGGACTACAGGCTCCAAAACGTCGGTGTAGCGGTGGCTGTTGAGTGTACCAGCGATGCGTACCAGAGGGGTGCGTGTGTCATATCCAATTTCTCCCCAAACCATAACGCCAGGCGACGGACCGGTATGGCGATGCATTATGCAAAGCGTCATACAGTCTCTCGCCGTGGTGCCGCCACACGCGGATCCGACCATCGTGGTGTTGCAGGCAGAAGCGGGATTCGTCGGAGAAGACATAGTCGTGCCATTCCGTAGTACAGGTGCGGCGTTCAACGGCACACTGCCGCCGCACTCGCAGGTGGTGTAACGTCAATGGTAATCGGAGCAATGGGCGCCGTGCGACAAGTCCCCGCTCCTGCAGACGACGTCGAACGGTACGAGCTGACACAGGTTGTTGCGCAACACACCCTAATTCCTGCGCTAACGTTCGTGATGTGGCGGTGCGATCCGTCAATGCCCGCCACACATCATGCCGGTCCTCTCTTTCGGTGGTGTGCCGCGGCTGCGGCAATGGCTCAAGTCAGTCCATCCGTCCCTCCTGCACCCACCGAATCCATACTCGCCTCACTGTGGCTGGATGTCGTCCCACACGGACGCCGATGTCTCGGTACGATAAACCGCTGTCGCAATAAGCCACTATTCGTCCTCTGTCAAACTCCGAAACGTGCTGGTTGACTGCCGTATTCTGCGACGAGACATCAGGAAGCTTCCCACGCATAGATTCGGCAGCACAACACACTTCCTTTACTTACACCCCGCCTTCTGTGAACCCTTCTTATAGTGCTTCTCGGTGGCGTGGCGGGCACGCATGATTTGCATATGCCCTGCAATGCTAATCGTTTGCATGTCCTCTCGCGGGCGACACATGCTGCGAATTTCAGGCCAATCGGATGCTTCCTTCTTGGTGTTGCATTTTGGGTGGCCATCAGTGTAGATACTGTTACGCATTGTTCTCGTGAAACGCACTTTCAAGTATGCGTGTCATAACGGCAAAAGTATATAGAACTGCTGTTTTCTTCACATTGAAAGATTGTGTTTGAGCGCCGTCGCTGTATTTTTTATTTTTTTACGTTTGATAGTTATTACTAAGATAGTAAATCATTTAATCACATATATTTCAATCATGTCTCTGTAAGAGTGATTCCACTGCGTCACTTGCCGCATCTATGTTCTTCTCCCCGCACTGTCAATTCCAGGATTGAACTTAATGTTTATTTAGCTAAACACACAGATAAAAAATGGCTTATGTTGTAAACTCTTTTTCCAGGGCAATACTGTGCGCTTGATCTATGCATATTCGCATAAGGATCCCATTTCGGAAGACCTCTTAAAGTACCACGGCAGCAAACGTGGCACTCGAAGCACCTTTTTGCTTCAAGGTAAAATTAACCGTCTCAAGAACACAGAAGGAACTTCTTATTGGGATGTAAAAGCACCAAATGTAAGTAAACTGTTCTGTGTCATATTGCGTATTATTGAAAAACTGAATAACTATATTACCTTGTCCAATTCAATTTTACCTCGCTATGAAATGTGAAAATTAATTCACTTGCAGAGAAAATTTTAACTTCAAGAAATCCGTAAAACCTATGCTAAAAGTTTTTCGCACGGTAAATTCCTCAATTACAGTAGAGGGTCAACAATCCGAACGTCAAAAATCCAAAACGTCAAAAATCTGAACAAATTCCCATCCACACTTTTTTTTTTTGTTGTTGTGATGGTGGAAAGTTATCTTAACTTGGCAATGGAATCGCCCAATTTTAGGGGTGCAAGCATTTTGGGGGCGACATATGGAAGATAGAGGTGACTTCTGATACTCAGAGACAAAAGGGGAAAACTTCCCCAGTCACTTGTTCCTTGGGGGCTAAGATTTTACAACCCATTACCACGGCAGTACCACCCATTGTTTCATCTCTCAGCCCCATTGTTCACTGTGAGACGGGAAAAAGTTATTTCCCCTGAATTCAGCATAAAGTACACCCCTTGGCAATCGGTACCAGCTTGTGATGATTGTCAAGTTTGGGAATTTGTACTTTATGTTTTAAACTTTTGCAGCAGTAGTAAAAATGGCAAACTTGTTTCGTATTGCAAAAGAACAAAACAAAATCTTGTCTTATGTATTTTTTTGTATACAGCTGCTTATTTTTGGTACATGTACACTATATTAACACAAGTCACCGGACACCCCTTCAAAAGCACATGAGCGTATTTGCTGCGTTGTTAAGATGCGCGGTACACTTGCAAACGGTGTAAAAACAATCCTGCTGCTGACCGCGATCACATCGTACTCTGAGTTTGAGTGAAAATGTCTCGGCGGGAGAGAACTGACTTTGAGAAAGGAAAGATTGTTGGGTGTTATATTAGTGGGTTCTCCATAAGATCACCCGAGAGGCGTTTAAACATACCCAAGTCAACTGTTCTGATGTCCTGAATGAGTGGAAGACACATGGCGTGCCTGAAGCAGCTACACGTACCGGCAGACCAAATAAAATCAGTGATAGAGGACGTCGAAGCCTCAGGACAGTCATTACAGCTAATCAAAGGAGTACTGCATAAGACCTCAGTGTACAGGTGAGTACAAATGCTGGAACTTCGGTATGTGCACGTACCATTCGCAGAGAACATCATTCCATGAGTTATCGTATTCGTGCGGCTGCTCATAAGCTTTTCACCTCCACTCGGAATGCTACTCGTCGTTTAGCATGGTGTAAAGAACATTTATCGTGGACTGTAGATCAATGGAAACGGGTCCTATATACTGATGAATCCAGATTCACGATCAATCAGTCTGATGGCCGTGTGTGGGTATGGCGGCAGCTGGGGGAATGCTATTTACCACAGTGTACTGTTCCTACGGTCAAGTTTGGAGCCGGCAATGTACTCGTGTGGGGGTGTTTTTCGTGGTATAGTCCCGGCCCATTGGTTATCGTAGACAAACCTGTTAACCAGCATGTCTACCTCGGTATTCTGGACAATTGTGCTCTACCAACTTTGTGGCAATACCATGGAACCGAGCCTTGTTGGTACCAGCAGGATAACTCACCTAACCATAAAGCAAGGACCGTTACTGCGTGGTTTGACTATAACTCTGTATCGTGCGTGTACTGGCAAGCACAGAGCTCTATGGATAAATTAGAGGACCGGATATGAAGTTTGGAACCAAGGCCTACTACTAAGCAACAGTTAGCGGCACCAATATGTACTGAATGAAAGCGCATACCTATCGCTGTGTTCCAAAACCTTGTCGAAAGCATGTCTTGAAGGGTCAGTGCATGCATTAAGGCCAAAGGTGGACCGACACCGTACTAATGTATGTTAATAAATGCCATGTTGTGCTTCTCTTCTACGTGTCCGGTGACTTTTGTCAAAATAGTGTATCTATTAATGCATAAACTTTATTTGTGGAAAGTTTCAAAAGATGAGAATACTGGTAACAAAATTTAGGAATACTGCTTTTTGGAAGAGAAAACGTGGTGATATGCAGATTTAGCTACTCCTGGGGATCGGTTATCAGCGTGGGTAGCTACGTCGTATATTAATTAGCATCACCACAACACAGAATGTGGCGCCCGAGCGTAGATAAAAGTCCCCTGCGAGAAGTGTCACGACAACACAAAACGTGGCGCCTGAGCTCCAATAAAAGTCCCCTGCGAGAAGTGTCACGACAACACAGAATGTAACACCCGAGCTCCAATAAAAGTCCCCTGCGAGAAGTGTCAAGACAACACAAAACGTGGCACCCGAGCTCCAATAAAAGTCCCCTGCGAGATGTGTCACGACAACACAGAATGTAGCACCCGAGCTCCAATAAAAGTCCCTTACGCGAAGTGTCACGACAACACAGAATGTAACACCCGAGCTCCAATAAAAGTCCCCTGCGAGAAGTGTCAAGACAACACAAAATGTGGCGCCCGAGCTCTAATAAAAGTCCCCTGCGAGAAGTGTCGAGACAACACAAAACGTGGCGCCCGAGCCCCAATAAAAGTCCCCTGCGAGAAGCGTCACGACAACACAAAACGTGGCACCCGAGCTCCAATAAAGGTCCCCTGCGAGAAGTGTCACGACAACACAATACGTGGCACCCGAGCTCCAATAAATGTCCCCTACGAGAAGTAACACGACAACACAAAATGTGGCGCTCGAGCTCCGACAAAAGTCCCCTGCAAGAAGTGTAAAACTGGTCGTTTTACAGCTTGGTCCAGAAGTTTGCTGAATGTATTGCCTTCAGTGTGGGAGTAACCTGAAATGATGTCCAGACAGCGTTTAAGCGTTGACAACACAAATGTTGATGTCGGCATGTTACAGGAAGGTGTACTGCAGATCGATGTGGCTTCTTCTTCTTTAGGAGTTCCGCAAAGTGTAATAAGCCGGCTACACAAAAGATTTCTACAATGCGAAAATGTTGACTGCTCCGGTGGCCCAGTAGTCTAAGCGATGGCTTCTGGTCACTCGTCCTAGATGGGTCCGGGTTCGAATCCCGGTGACGCATAGATGTTGTGTTTGTCTTACGGCACTTGTTCTCTCCCTTCCCTAGAACCAGTGACCCTAAATTAGTGACGGGCGACTGCTTATAGCCCGTTGAGTCGCGTTGCACATCGGCCCACGAGTGGTCACTCGAGGATAGCCAACAGGAAGACAAACATCATCTGAGAGCAAGTGTTCAAAGAAGGCCTAGCATTACCAGTAGCCACTTCAGGGGATCACTTGGAGCTGTTTCTGATGTCACAGTATATATGCAAACGGCGCAAAACCGTCTTCACTCGTTCGTCTCAAGCAAGGAGGTCGGTGGGATACTGTAAATAGCCTTGATATCAGTTCACCAACATTTCTTCGCCACCGATTGGAATCTTGATTTGCTGCTACAAAGTATATTTTCGTTAGTTTAAACTATTTTCTCGTGTAAATACTTGTGTATGGTTGGAGTTTCCGTTTGTAAATCCGAAAACTGTTCGTGCTTCATTTGTAGGTGCTTATATCAGGTCATCCCAGAAGTAATGTCATTTTGCGCATGCCCAAGAGTAGTGTTTTCCCTAGTGCCCAGACTATGGCATCGGCCACGGTGAGTATAAGAGGGATCACGCGAGCAGATATTCAAGTCACTTCAGACCGCAAACGGGAGTTCTAGGTACAGTCGTTGTGGACTTAAACCGCATAGTACATGGTGGAGTCAGGAGACCACATTAGGCACATTATGCTGTATGAGTTCCACCATCGACTTTCAGCGACGGTAGCAACATGAAACATCAATGCCGTATATGGACCGGGTATCCTCGAGGTCAGGAAATGTCAACGCTGGTTCCAGAAATTTCGAAGGGGGACACCAGCCTCAAGGATACCCAGCGACCCGGAAGGGCAGTTGAGGTGGATAACGACGTGCTGAAAGGAAAATCCTCAGGCAACAGTCGAGGAATTGGCGACACTTGTTCATTCAACCCATTCTATTGTTCACCGGCATCTGCAGGATATCGGTTATGTGTCGAAACTGGATGAAGGGGAACCCAATGATTTCACTCCACAACAGCGTGTGGACATTTGCACTTCTTTGCTCTCCCGTGAAAAAAGGGAGCCGCTTTTGCACAGAATTGTCACGGGAGATGAAACCTGGATTGTTTGTCACAACATTAAACGTAAACGACAGTGGCTTTCCAAGGGGAATGTGCATGCAGCAGTGGAGAAACCAGGACGTTTCCCACAAAAGGTTTTGATGTCTGTGTGGTGGGATATGCAAGGCACAATCCATTAGGAGCTGCTGGCACCCAACAGAACCATTACAGGGAAAGTCTACTGTCAGAAGCTGCAGCGTCTACGCACTGCTTTGCAGGATAAACTTCCTGCACTCGTGAATCGTAAAGGCGTGCTGCTGCAACAGGACAACGCATAACCACACACAGAGAAAATGACCAGGGCCACGTTGCAGGACTTCGGATGGGGAAAACTTCCGCATTCAGCATATTTCCCTGACATCGCCCGATCCGACTACCACCTTCTGGGACTACACTTCGAAATGTGGAGGAGGTACGACGAACCATTTCTGCCTTGTTTGCATCGACACCCATGGAAAACGTGTCGATCGATGGGACAAGTCTTGGATTCAAAACCTTGTCGATCGATGGGACAAGTCTTGGATTCAAAACCTTCTCGATCGATGGGACAAGTCTCGGATTCAAAACCTTCTCGATCGATGGGACAAGTCTCGGATTCAAAACCTTGTCGATCGATGGGACAAGTCTCGGATTCAAAACCTTGACGATCGATGGGACAAGTCTCGGATTCAAAACCTTGACGATCGATGGGACAAGTCTCGGATTCAAAACCTTGACGATCGATGGGACAAGTCTCGGATTCAAAACCTTGTCGATCGATGGGACAAGTCTCGGATTCAAAACCTTGTCGATCGATGGGACAAGTCTCGGATTCAAAACCTTGTCGATCGATGGGACAAGTCTCGGATTCAAAACCTTGTCGATCGATGGGACAAGTCTCGGATTCAAAACCTTGTCAATCGATGGGACAAGTCTCGGATTCAAAACCTTGTCGATCGATGGGACAAGTCTCGGATTCAAAACCTTGTCAATCGATGGGACAAGTCTCGGATTCAAAACCTTGTCGATCGATGGGACAAGTCTCGGATTCAAAACCTTGTCGATCGATGGGACAAGTCTCGGATTCAAAACCTTGTCGATCGATGGGACAAGTCTCGGATTCAAAACCTTGTCGATCGATGGGACAAGTCTCGGATTCAAAACTTTGTCGATCGATGGGACAAGTCTCGGATTCAAAACCTTGTCGATCAATGGGACAAGTCTCGGATTCAAAACCTTGTCGATCGATGGGACAAGTCTCGGATTCAAAACCTTGTCGATCGATGGGACAAGTCTCGGATTCAAAACCTTGTCGATCGATGGGACAAGTCTCGGATTCAAAACCTTGTCGATCGATGGGACAAGCCTTGGATTCAAAACCTTGTCGATCGATGGGACAAGTCTTGGATTCAAAACCTTGTCGATCGATGGGACAAGTCTTGGATTCAAAACCTTGTCGATCGATGGGACAAGTCTTGGATTCAAAACCTTGTCGATCGATGGGACAAGTCTTGGATTCAAAACCTTCTCGATCGATGGGACAAGTCTTGGATTCAAAACCTTGTCGATCGATGGGACAAGTCTTGGATTCAAAACCTTGTCGATCGATGGGACAAGTCTCGGATTCAAAACCTTGTCGATCGATGGGACAAGTCTCGGATTCAAAACCTTGTCGATCGATGGGACAAGTCTTGGATTCAAAACCTTGTCGATCGATGGGACAAGTCTCGGATTCAAAACCTTGTCGATCGATGGGACAAGTCTCGGATTCAAAACCTTGTCGATCGATGGGACAAGTCTCGGATTCAAAACCTTGTCGATCGATGGGACAAGCCTTGGATTCAAAACCTTGTCGATCGATGGGACAAGTCTTGGATTCAAAACCTTGTCGATCGATGGGACAAGTCTTGGATTCAAAACCTTGTCGATCGATGGGACAAGTCTTGGATTCAAAACCTTGTCGATCGATGGGACAAGCCTTGGATTCAAAACCTTGTCGATCGATGGGACAAGTCTTGGATTCAAAACCTTGTCGATCGATGGGACAAGTCTTGGATTCAAAACCTTGTCGATCGATGGGACAAGTCTTGGATTCAAAACCTTGTCGATCGATGGGACAAGTCTTGGATTCAAAACCTTGTCGATCGATGGGACAAGTCTTGGATTCAAAACCTTGTCGATCGATGGGACAAGTCTTGGATTCAAAACCTTCTCGATCGATGGGACAAGTCTTGGATTCAAAACCTTGTCGATCGATGGGACAAGTCTTGGATTCAAAACCTTGTCGATCGATGGGACAAGTCTCGGATTCAAAACCTTGTCGATCGATGGGACAAGTCTCGGATTCAAAACCTTGTCGATCGATGGGACAAGTCTTGGATTCAAAACCTTGTCGATCGATGGGACAAGTCTCGGATTCAAAACCTTGTCGATCGATGGGACAAGTCTCGGATTCAAAACCTTGTCGATCGATGGGACAAGTCTTGGATTCAAAACCTTGTCGATCGATGGGAGAAGTCTCGGATTCAAAACCTTGTCGATCGATGGGACAAGTCTCGGATTCAAAACCTTGTCGATCGATGGGACAAGTCTCGGATTCAAAACCTTGTCGATCGATGGGACAAGTCTCGGATTCAAAACCTTGTCGATCGATGGGACAAGTCTTGGATTCAAAACCTTGTCGATCGATGGGACAAGTCTCGGATTCAAAACCTTGTCGATCGATGGGACAAGTCTCGGATTCAAAACCTTGTCGATCGATGGGACAAGTCTTGGATTCAAAACCTTGTCGATCGATGGGACAAGTCTTGGATTCAAAACCTTGTCGATCGATGGGACAAGTCTCGGATTCAAAACCTTGTCGATCGATGGGACAAGTCTCGGATTCAAAACCTTGTCGATCGATGGGACAAGTCTCGGATTAAAAACCTTGTCGATCGATGGGACAAGTCTCGGATTCAAAACCTTGTCGATCGATGGGACAAGTCTCGGATTCAAAACCTTGTCGATCGATGGGACAAGTCTCGGATTCAAAACCTTGTCGATCGATGGGACAAGTCTCGGATTCAAAACCTTGTCGATCGATGGGACAAGTCTCGGATTCAAAACCTTGTCGATCGATGGGACAAGTCTGGGATTCAAAACCTTGTCGATCGATGGGACAAGTCTCGGATTCAAAACCTTGTCGATCGATGGGACAAGTCTCGGATTCAAAACCTTGTCGATCGATGGGACAAGTCTCGGATTCAAAACCTTGTCGATCGATGGGACAAGTCTTGGATTCAAAACCTTGTCGATCGATGGGACAAGTCTTGGATTCAAAACCTTGTCGATCGATGGGACAAGTCTTGGATTCAAAACCTTGTCGATCGATGGGACAAGTCTTGGATTCAAAACCTTGTCGATCGATGGGACAAGTCTTGGATTCAAAACCTTGTCGATCGATGGGACAAGTCTTGGATTCAAAACCTTGTCGATCGATGGGACAAGTCTTGGATTCAAAACCTTGTCGATCGATGGGACAAGTCTTGGATTCAAAACCTTGTCGATCGATGGGACAAGTCTTGGATTCAAAACCTTGTCGATCGATGGGACAAGTCTCGGATTCAAAACCTTCTCGATCGATGGGACAAGTCTCGGATTCAAAACCTTGTCGATCGATGGGACAAGTCTCGGATTCAAAACCTTGTCGATCGATGGGACAAGTCTCGGATTCAAAACCTTGTCGATCGATGGGACAAGTCTCGGATTCAAAACCTTGTCGATCGATGGGACAAGTCTCGGATTCAAAACCTTGTCGATCGATGGGACAAGTCTCGGATTCAAAACCTTGTCGATCGATGGGACAAGTCTCGGATTCAAAACCTTGTCGATCGATGGGACAAGTCTCGGATTCAAAACCTTGTCGATCGATGGGACAAGTCTCGGATTCAAAACCTTGTCGATCGATGGGACAAGTCTCGGATTCAAAACCTTGTCGATCGATGGGACAAGTCTCGGATTCAAAACCTTGTCGATCGATGGGACAAGTCTCGGATTCAAAACCTTGTCGATCGATGGGACAAGTCTCGGATTCAAAACCTTGTCGATCGATGGGACAAGTCTCGGATTCAAAACCTTGTCGATCGATGGGACAAGTCTTGGATTCAAAACCTTATCGATCGATGGGACAAGTCTCGGATTCAAAACCTTGTCGATCGATGGGACAAGTCTCGGATTCAAAACCTTGTCGATCGATGGGACAAGTCTCGGATTCAAAACCTTGTCGATCGATGGGACAAGTCTCGGATTCAAAACCTTGTCGATCGATGGGACAAGTCTCGGATTCAAAACCTTGTCGATCGATGGGACAAGTCTCGGATTCAAAACCTTGTCGATCGATGGGACAAGTCTCGGATTCAAAACCTTGTCGATCGATGGGACAAGTCTCGGATTCAAAACCTTGTCGATCGATGGGACAAGTCTCGGATTCAAAACCTTGTCGATCGATGGGACAAGTCTCGGATTCAAAACCTTGTCGATCGATGGGACAAGTCTCGGATTCAAAACCTTGTCGATCGATGGGACAAGTCTCGGATTCAAAACCTTGTCGATCGATGGGACAAGTCTTGGATTCAAAACCTTGTCGATCGATGGGACAAGTCTTGGATTCAAAACCTTATCGATCGATGGAAGAAGGTTGTAACTACCGGGGGCACTTATTATATGGATTAAAACATCTGTTTCAGGCACATTTTTCTATCTTTTCTTCACACGTTGAAAAAACGACAACATTTTTGGGATTACCTTTTTTTTGAAATATTTTTGTCTCCTTCGTTGGGACAAGCCATCTTTTCATAAGAATATACTTAAAATAATCTCTTAATGTTTTGCGTCTAACGAAACCTTGCTTTGGAAAATTGCCCAATGTTCTTTTTCACTGGAAAATTACAACTCAAGTGCAAAGGGCATCCACATGCAGTAGGTAAAATAAAAGCGGTTACGTCATTCTTTAAAAAAAAGGATAGTTATATAATCACAACTGAACAATTGATTCCTAATATTTTACGAGAGTTGCAACGTTATAATTAAAGAGTGACGTTTCTTACGCAATAAATGTTTCTTACCCAGTTGGCATGATCAACCTCCCTTGCAATTTACTGTTTCTTCTCATTTTTATTTCAATTGCTCACAATATGTAAATAAATCCACATATACTGTATCATCATCACCATTGTCAACCATTATCAATCCACTGCTGGACAAAGGTCTCCCCAAGTTCCCTCCACAACGGTCTGTCTTGTGCCAGTTTCTTCCATGTCACCCCCTCACACTTTCGAATTTCACCCACCCATCTCCCATGTGGTCTTCTTCTGGGTCTCTTCCTGTCGCTTGGAATCCAATCTAAAATGTCGGCTGTCCATCGATGGTCTGTCCTTCTGGCAGTATGTCCAGCCCATTGCCATTTCAGGGATTTAACTCTGATCATGACGTCTCCCACTCTTGTCATTTTTCGGATCCACGAGTTCCTCTTATTATCTCTCCTGGTTACACCAAGCATGCACCTCTCCATGCTGCTTTGAGTTGTCTGCAGCCTTTGTATGTCTCTTTTAGTAAGGTCCACGTCTCTGCACCATACGTAAGCACTGGAAGGATGCATTGATCAAACACTTTTCTTTTAAGACATAATGGCATATTGCTCTTAAAAATTATGTTATTTCTTCCAAAAGCTCTTCAGGCAAGTTTTATACGCCGATTAATTTCTGCGCCAATGTGACCCTCACTTGATATCTGCTGTCCAAGATAAACGTACGTGTCTGTTATCTCCAGTTTTTCTCCATCAATTGATAAATCTTCATTTCTTGTAAAAACATTGAACATCACTTTTGTCTTTTGAAAGTTCATTTTTAATCCCACTTCTTTACTCTTGTCAGCATGTTCTTGAATCATACTCTGCAGCTCTGATAGTGTGGTTGCAAAAATGACTATGTCGTCAGCAAAACGAAGGTGGGTTAGATAATCTCCATTAATCTTTATCCCTTTGTTTTCCCAGTTCAGTGATTGAAAGACATTTTCCAATGTGGCATTAAAGAGCTTCGGAGATATGGTGTCATCTTGTCTCACTCCCTTTCCAATTTTTATGTGTGTTGTATTTTCAAACAGCCGAATCTTTGCACTTGCATTTTCATAGATGTTATTAATAATATTAATGTATGCATCTTCAATACCGCAGGATTTCAGAGCCATTGTAACTGCTGATGGTTTCACCGAATCAAAGGCTTTTTCATAATCGATAAAAGCCATGCACAATGGAAGTTCATATTCCCTCGCTCTTTCAATTAGTTCTCTCAGTACGTGGATATGATCTATTGTGCTGTAGCCACTCCTGAATCCAGCTTGTTCTCTCGGTTGAGCCATGTCCAGTGTCACCTTTAAGCGGTGGGAAAGAACTTTAGTGAAGATTTTATAAACCACTGATAGGAGGCTGATAGGTCTGTAGTTCCTGAGATCCTCAATGTCACCTTTCTTATGTAGCAGGATCATTGTAGCGGTGTTCCAATCCTCAGGAATCTTTCCTTCATTAAGGTATCGAGTGAAAATTTGGGCGAGTACTGTTTCGATTTCTCCACTTGCTTCTTGTATGATGTCTACAGTAATTCCATCTTCTCCTGGAGCTTTTCCCCGCTTCATGTTCTTGATTGCATGTGCAACTTCTGCTGGAAGGACTGGAGGAACTCTGGTACTGGTACCTTTCATGATGTCTGGAGTACATGTATCATCCCTTTCATATAATTTGGAGTAGAAATCTTTCACTCTAGTCAAAATTTCGCCTCTATTTCTTGTTACAGAACCATTTTCTTTTCTCAGGGCCATAATCTGTTTTCTTCCCTTACTGAGATGTCCCTTTGCTATATTTAGGCTTTGGTTGTTTTCAATTGCTTTCCTTACTAGTTCACAGTTAAATTTCCTTACGTCTTCAGTGATACTTTTTCGTACTGTCTTGCATAGCTCTATATATTCTACTTTGGAAGTCACATCTTCTTTAGTTGTCCTCATCATTCTTCCTTTTTGCATCAACATTTTGGTTTTTCCTGATAATTTGTTCACATGCAATTTGTTCTTAGACCCAGCTAATTTTGTTGCTGTTTCCATAAGAGCTTTGGTTACTTTTCTGTTAACTTCAGAGATGTCCACTTCTTCCGATGTTAGGCCTTCTAAAGCAGAGAACCTGTTCTTCAGTTCCAACTTGAAGGTATTATGGTGTTTTTTAAGGTTGGTTATGTCAATAGATTTTGTTTGTCTTATGAGCTTGCCACGTTCAAGTTTAGTGTTGAGGTGCATCTTACATCTCATCAATCTATGGTCACTACCTGTGTTGAACTTGTTTAGCACACTGCAGTCTTCTATGACGAATTTTTTGTTACACATAATAAAATCAATTTCACTTGTCGTCCCATTTGGATGTCTCCATGTCCATTTCCTGTGTGGCTTTTTCTTGAAGAAGGAGTTCATGATGAAAAACCCTTCTGCCTCTGCAAACTCAACGAGAGTATTTCCACGCTGGTTTCTGTTGCCGTGACCGAATTTACCTACTGAAGTTTCATTCTGTTGCCGTTGCCCTATTTTTGCATTGAAATCTCCCATAATTATCTTCAAATGCTGCTTACCTTTATTATTTAGATCACGAATTTCCTCATAAAATTCTTCAATTTCTTCTTCAGCATGACTTGTGGTGGGTGCATAAGTTTGAATAATCTGAGCCTGGTATCTTCTCGAGAGTTATATATATATATATATATATATGTGTGTGTGTGGTCTTTTTCTGGGTCTTTTCCTGTCCCTTGGAATCCAATCTAAAATTTCGGCTGTCCATCTATGGTCTGTCCTTCTGGCAGTATGTCCAGCCCATTGCCATTTCAGGGATTTAACTCTGATCATGATGTCTTCCACTCTCGTCATTTTTCGGATCCACGAGTTCCTCTTCTTATCTCTCCTGGTTATACCAAGCATGCACCTCTCCATGCTTCTTTGAGTTGTCTGCAGCCTTTGTATGTCTCTTTTAGTTAAGGTCCACGTCTCTGCACCATACGTAAGCACTGGAAGAATGCATTGATCAAACACTTTTCTTTTAAGACATAATGGCATATTGCTCTCGCATATGCGGGAGTGGCATGGAGGAGACTGGCACAAGACAGACCGTTGTGGAGGAAACTTGGGGAGACCTTCGTCCAGCAGTGGATTGATAATGGTTGACAATGATGATGATGATGATGATATATATATATATATATATATCGCAGAATTTGTATTTATTTTCAGTTTACCCTGACTTCTCGTGACAGAAGTGTGTACTGGAACACCATTTTCAAAAGCCCTCAACTGAGTGTGAAGCATCACATTATACAGGTACAGACAAATTTCGCATGTGCTTTTTCTGTTGCCTATGAATAATTTTGTCATAAGCTTCTCTGTCTCTCAAGCAATAGAATCACGTCATTGTTTTACCAGCTCATTATGAAATGTAGCTTGCCCCCTGTGACCCAGTTTGCTAAGGCATTGGCTTCTGATCGTTCGTCCTAGACGGGCCTGTCGAAGAAAAAAATGAGATTGAGACAACGGTTCGGGCGTTGTGGGGCGGCAAAGTTCCCATGTAAAGTCTATGGGAGAAGCGTGCGGTTAACATTCGATCGCCTGCGGTTGACTCACGCGCTGTTGAAGGCGGAAGCATGGAGGGACTCAGATAGTCCAAAGTCCGAAGTCTTCTTTTAGCGAAGCGTTGCGCAAAGCAACGCTAGCAGGCATTTGTATCAAAGTTCTCATCGGAACAGCCAACAATCTCAAAGACCTGATTGCGTTATGCCGTTGGACTGTGTGATGTACACTGAAGTGCCAGATAAGCTTGTACAGACGAGCTTATGCAAAATACATAGCAACGTCACCTATGCGCCTACTCGGTTGCGTCCGCCAAGGCGTATATAAAGCGATAGACATCCTTGCCAGCTGTCAGAGCTGTTTTCGGCATGAGAATGACAAGTAATAACGATTTAAGCGATTTTCAACGCGGTGTCATAGTTGGCGCTCGTGAGATGGGTCATAGTATTTCGGAGGTAGAAACGAAGTTCGGATTTTCACGGACGACCATTGCAAGGGTGTACCGTGACTAAAGGAATTCCGGCAAAACCTCCAACCTACGATACCATTGTGGCCGTAAAAAGACATTGGGTGAACGTGACCATCGTCGACTGTCAAGAATCGTTTCACGCGACACTCTCGCCGGTATCATTCGAATTCAATGCTGGAGACTCAACAAGCATCAGCGTCTGGACTGTGCAACGTACCCTGCACGATATGGGCTTTGGGAGCCGACGCCCAACTCGAGTCCCCATGATGGGTGCACGACACAGAGCTGTGCGCCTCGCTTAGGCACGGCAACACCGCCACTGGACACTTGATGACTGGAAACAAGTAGCTTGGTCTGACGAGTCGCGTTTCCAACTGTATCGGGCAGATGGAAGGATTCGTGTGTGGCCCAAACCCCATGAAGCCATGGATTCCGCCTGTCAACAGGGAACTGTACCGGCTGGTGGGGGGTACGTAATGGCATGGGGTGTGTTTAGCTGGCCTTCACTGGATCCCTGGTACGTCTACAAACGTCTGTGACCGGCCAACGCTATGTGCGCATTCTTTCTGACAAGGTACACCCGTTCATGTCTTGTATTCATGCTGATGGGTTGGGCCTGTTCCAACAGGACAATGCACCTCCACACAAGTGTCGGGATGCCACATCATGGTTAGAGGAGCATTAATCTGAGTTTGGGGTGTTGCCAATTCCATCCAAGTCCTCAGATCTGAACGTGATAGAACACATTTGGGATGCCATGCAACGCGCTATCAAACACAGGAATCCGAGACCTCGGAATACACCCGAATTGTGGAACGCTCTGCAGGAAGAATGGTGTGCATTGTCTACAGCATATTTCCAGAAGCTAGTGGAGTCCATGCCCCGTCGTATTTCTGCAGTCCTGCGATCCCGTCGGGGACCTACCAAGTATTAGACTAGTGTACCAGTTTCTCTGGCACTTCAGTGTATATATACGGTTTAATATTCATTCGATCCAGTTTATTCACGTAGTTAAGACGTTTCCTATTATGTAAAGATGTAAACAAGCATCCAGTTGACCATTCTTAGTGAAAATATTAAGAATGCACATATTGAGTTGCGTCATCTATATATTCATCCTATAAGTGTTTTTACTGTGAAACCTATTTTGAGAGAACTGCCGAACATGGTTCAGGTATCAAAATAAAGCTTCACACCTCGTGAACCAGCTTCACGCCTTGGAAATCAGCTTCACACTTCGTGAACCAGCTCCACACTTCGAGAACCGGCTTCACACCTCGTGAACCAGCTCCACACCTCGTGAACCAGCTCCACACCTCGTGAACCAGCTTCGCACCTATAGTGAACCAACTTCACACCTCGTGAGCCTCTCAGCCAGCGAACATACACTGGGGTGCCGAACAAACTGGGAGGGCGCTACCATTTCCATTACCTACCACCACTCCCATGCTGTAAATGGTATCGTCCGCAAACGACATATACAGAGAGATAGGCAGATGTCTGCGCAAGTTGAAGTAGTAGCATTCGCAGTTTAGATGGCAGCTCATCGCGATTTAAGCGACTTCAAACATGGTACGATAGTCGGTGCCCGGCAGATGGGCCACTCCATGTCGAAAATCACCACGAAATTTAGAGTTACGCAATCTACAATTTCAAGGGTGTATCTGGACTACACAAACTAAGAGGCAAAGTCCAGAGTGCGAGATCGGTGTGTCCGTAGAAAAGCCTTGGACGATCGTGGGCAGCGGTCTGGAACGCGTCGTAACATCCTCCCGGACTGCAGCATTGCCGCAAATCACAGCGCAATTCAATGCTGGGGGCCAAGTCTGAGCTCGGGAGCACCGCCACTTGACGGAAGACGACTGGAAACTTGTAACCTAGTCCGATGAATCGCGGTAGTACCAACTTTTTCGGGCAGCTGGCTAATTCCGGGTGTGGCGACAATCCCACGAGGCAACGGTTCCCGCATGCCTACAAGGGACGCTGCAGTCCGGCGGTGACTCTGTCGTGGTGTGGGGTACTTTCAGCTGGCACGCATTGGGACCCCTTATACGTCTAGAGACAGCTATGACAGTTGGAGGCTACATACCACTCTTGGGAATCATCTGCATAGGTTCACGTCGTGCAACTACTGCGACCTCTTTCAACACAATAATGCGACACCGCACACGTCCACAGTCGCCCGATTGTGGCTGGACAAACATTCCTCGGAGTTTGGAATCCTGTCTTGGCCCCGTCATTCTCCGGATTTAAAGTTGATAGAACACATTTGGAATGCTGTTATGGGCCGCGGATGGTCTAGTGGTCAGCATTCTTGACAACCATGGAGGAAACTCTGGTTCGATCCCGGGAAGGTAGGAACGCTTGAACCACTAAATATCCGCCGTGCGTCGGATGGGCACGTTAAGCCGTCGGACTCCGGCTACTGGCCCCCCCGGTAATAAATAAAGGGGTGTTTCTCCCCCTTTCTACCTCGCTTCCGTGTCACTTTCCTATCGGGCACTCTAGCCCAAATCTCCAAGCTCCCTATTTCTAAGGGTTGTTTAGGACCTGGGGTCAGACACTCCTTCCTAAAATCCTCTATATATGATCTGATCTTATCTGCTCGGGAGGCTTCTTGTGTTTAGCCTTCGACGTGGTCGGACGGCGGGTGGTCCAGTGTCATACGAGGACCTGGATTTTTCCTTGACAAACTGCGTGCTCTAGCCGGGAGTGTCGGTTAGACCTCTCGGGGATTTGCGTTTTGACTTACGGAATAGTCAGGGTTTTTCGGCGATCGGAGATCGATCGGTATTGGATGGAAGGACTCAAGTTAAACATGGCGGAGGGTCTTCCGGGATATTTCCGAGATACTGAAGTGTTCGCCGTCTGGGAACCTGTTGTTGGTTGGAGATATCGGACACTCTAGCCCAAATCTCCTAGCTTCCTATTTCTAAGGATTGCTAAAGACCTGGGATCAGACACTCCCTTCCTAAAATCCTCTACATATAATCTCATCTGATCTGCTAGGAGGAACACGGGCCGCGGGTGGCCTAGTGGTCAACGTTCAAGACTGCCACGGAGATAACCTCAGGTTCGATCTCGGGCAGATACGAACGCTCAAACCACTAATATTCGCCGTGCGTCGGATGGCCACGTTAAGCCATCGGGTCCCGGGTACTGGCCCACCGGTAATAAATAAGGTGGTTTTCCTCCTCCTTTCTACCTCGCTTCTGTGTCACTTTCCTATGGGGCACCCCAGCCCAAATCTCCTAGCTTCATATTTCTAAGTTGTTTAAGACCTGGGTCAGACACTTTCTTCCTGAAATCATCTACATATGATCTGATCTAGGATGCTGTTGTGTGGTAAATTCCAGGAATCCACCACCGGTCAATATTACAGAAATGTGGGGCGCCCTTCAGAAAGCATAGTCTCCACGTAACACAGGGCACTCGTGGAGTCCATGCCCCGTCGCGTTGCTGCTCTTATCCGATCGCGGGGAAAACCGAATTCAAAAGGTATCCCAGTTTTAAATAGTAACACTATACGAGTGATCAGATTTATTGGCGTAAAAAATAGACACGTAAGCGTTTCCAAGCTTTCGCACATCAACCAGATGGATTTTTCAAGGATTAAACAGTTTCTGTCTAACTTCCTTGAAAAATACATCTGGTTGATGTGCGAAAGCTTCCTTGAAAAGCCAGATGGTTTTCAAGGAAGTTAGACATGGCTTTTTCAAGGATTAGACAATTTCTGTCTAACTTCCTTGAAAAAGCCATCTGGTTGATGTGCGAAAGCTTGGAAACGCTTATGTGTTTATTTCGTACGCCAATAAATCTGATCACTCGTATAGTGTTACTATTTACTACTTAATTGGTGTACTGTTCCTCGTTATAAATTTGGTATCCCAGTTTGTTTGTTTTGGGGCACTTCAGTGCACATTGGAAACTACCTTCTTATCTAATTTTTTTACACATATCACACTACCTCTGACCTCATTACTTGTTGCCAAAACATTCTGGCTAGAGATAAATTCTAAACGTTAAGTGCGGAAAATGCTTAAAGGACAACGAACCAAATTTACATAAAGACAGAAAAATTAAAAAGGAAAGATGTATGTATTAGAGCATTCGTTACCAAAGATACCGGGAAATAATGCAAGCTAAATAAAGTGGCAATGCTATGTAAAAGCTTACAAGGGAAGTCTTTCAATTGTCAGTCTCCAAAATTGAAGAAACGTGGCCAGGAGATAGTACTAAGGGCAATAACCAATGGGTGTATTTCCATTTTGGCCCAAATGAACTGACAAAGGTGAACGAGTGGTCTGAAAATGGCCTTAGAGCACAAGTGGGAAAAATCATCTAACATTTGTTGTGGTGCGTGTAACCCCAAATATCAGCTATGTCCATATGATTCAAAATAAGCTCGTCATACAAAAAAGCAACACAAACCTTTATTACAGGTGTAAATGAACATTTGTGGCATTGAACACATGACGGAAGCAAAGTAATTTGGAACAACGCAAGATCCCAAAGTTATCACAGTACTGAAAATTGTCATTCATATCTGAAAAACAAAGGCAAAAGAATCGTCATCACTTTCGCAGTAACCAATTTTTATCCACGGATATAACAACATGTTGTTGAATTTTTCTGACTGCCATTGATTGTTTATTGATACGTTCGATGATTTTCCCCACTTGTGCTCTAAGGCCATTTTCAGACCACTCGTTCACCTTTGTCAGTTCATTTGGGCTAAAACGAAAATACACCCATTGATTTTTGCCCTTAGTACTATTTCCGGGCCAAGTTTCTTCAATTTTAGAGAGTGACAGTTGAAAGGCTTCCCTTGTTAGTTCTTCGCTTTTGCCTAAAAATTCAAAAATACTTTTTATACAACACACGATAAAACGTCATATTGCGCAAAAGGACTTCTGATGATAGCATTGGTCTAAGTCTCCTGTAGATTTTATCAAAAACCTCAAAGTGAAGACGAATGAAGGGAAACAGATTTTTAAATACTGCATGAATTGATAGCGGAAGAGGTTATTTACATACAAGGGGCAGGAAAAAGAAGAATGCACCATATTTAAAAAAGTAGGTCAGTACTGTCATTTACAGAAATTTCGCTACTCTACTTAACTTCTCAACCTTTTAAGCGGCCGACATACCTTATCCAAATCGTGCTCAAACTTTTCTAAAACAAAAATGTTCACACAGAGGCCGGGTTTTGCCAAAGCTGCTGCTGCAAAAAAATCATCCCCCCCCCCTCGCCTCTCAGCAGTACCGACCATAAACCTGTCAAAAATGATAAGAGCTTCCTTCTGTTCTTTCATTCTCTGCTCTAGGAACTGGCATGAAAAGACTAGTCGTCCTGATACAAACATTATGCCACTGTGCAGAAAAATCAAACATCTCTCTCCTTTCTAAGGTGCGTCGCCGTTACACCGAGAAGCCATTCCATTACGACCATCCCCAGCCTATAGAAATGAGTGCGCCTGAAGACCAAACGGTGGTGCAGGTGAAGTTCAAAGAGCAGTATACACTGAGTGGCCACTTTATTATGACCACCTGACAGTTTTAAGTAAATGATTTATGGCTGCACGCTGTTGCCGCCAGAGGGCGAGGCTAGTATAAAAAGGGAAAGCTTAGTGCTTGCGACAGTAGTAGAAGTGATTTTTGGGTGACGAGATGGGTTAAAAATGCGATTTCGCGGACTTTTAACGTGGGATGATTGTAGGAGCTCGGAGCAATGGAGCTAGTATCACCGAAACCGCTGCATTCGTGAAATGTTTCAGAGCAGCTGTTGTTAAAGTGTTTAAAGACTGGACTGTCAGCCAAAAAATTGGGTCTCTACGTGCAACGTCTTCTCGCATGGACTAGTGACTGCTCGGGCGGAACGGAGAGTGTCCAGACTGGTAACAGACAACAGAAGGGCAACGGAGCAGCAAATTACAGACCATCTTAATCAACGATCCCCTCAAATGATCTCTGCACGCACTGTTCGCCGTACACTGCATCGGATGGGATATGGCAGCGGAAGGCCTGTTCGAACACCTCTGCTGTCTGCAGTTAACAAGAGAAAACGTCTCCAGTTCGCAGAGGAGTACAAGGATTGGACAGTCGATAATTGGAAACTAATTGTGTGGTCTGATGAATCACGTTTTCAGTTGCACCATGCCGATGGCCGAGTGAGAATTTGGCGGATACAGCACGAAAGCATGGACCCCAAATGCATTGCTACAACCCTTCAATCTGGTGTAGGCAACGTTATGGTTTAGGGAATGTTTTCCTGGCATGCTTTGGGCCCTTTAATTCAACGTCTGACTGGCACATCATATCTAAACATCGTTGCGGACCAAGTGCATCCTGTCATGTGGACGGTTTATCCCAATGGCGATGGCTACTTTCAACAAGATAATGCGTCCTGCCATAGCGCTCGTATTGTACAGGATTGGTTTCAGGAACATGCCGGTGAGTTTACTTTGCTTAGGTGGCCCACACAATCTCCAGATCTCAACCCCATTGAGAATTTGTGGGATGAAATTGAACCAGCCATCAGAAAGCTGAATCCACAACCCTGCAATCTCACACTCCTGGAAAGGGCTATTCATCAAGCATGGTCGCGGATTCCACAAACCTTCCTAACAGCATCTCGTGGAGTCCATGCCACGAAGAATCGATCGACGCAGTATAAAAGGGAAAAGGTGGCCCAACGAAGTACTGAGGGATTGGTCACAATAAAGTGGTCACTTAGTGTGTATATATATATATATAGAACCCAAGGACCGGCTTTCGGTTAGTAGAGTGTTTGGTGTCAAAATGGGAAAGGCTGCCGATTTATCGGAGTTTTATAAAAGACAAATTGTGATGGCACGGTGCCTCGGAGCTTTGATCTTGGAAACGGCGCTGCTTGTAGGTTGGTCACATGCCGCTGTAGTGAGTATGTATCAAAAGTGGTGCACAGATGGCCAAACGACGAACCTTCGACCAGCCGTGTGATGCCTGCAGTTCATTGATGCCAGAGGAGGGCGGAGACTGTCGCGCATTACTCACAGCGACTGCAGGGCCTAAGTGCGACAAATCACCCACAACTACAACATGGTTACCACCCGCAGCTTCGTGTCACAGCAAACAGTTCATCGCAGCCTTCTGCGCATGGGCCTGTGTAGCCGAAGACCCAGCCGGGTACCCAATTAATAAATTTCAACGCGTTCTGACTGTTCTGCGTTTTGCACTGCTTTTTTTCTCCTTCAGTTAGTAGTGACCTGATCTGAGCCCAGTGTTACATTCAGAGAGTTTTTGCTCGTCATCGCTATAACAGCGCATAAAATGGGTCCATGATCGAGATTGGACCGTGGATGGTTGGAAGACAGTGGCCTGGTCTGGCGAATCAAGATTCCTGGTTCATCACGTAGACGGCCAAGTTCGGATACGTCGATTACCAACGAAGGCTATGGCACCTGGATGCACTGTTGGGTGGAATCAGGCCTGCGGCGATGTTATGCTGTGGGCGATTATCCCAATAACACAATCCCTGACACCTGTCAGGTATCTGAACATCGTTGTTCACCCATTCATGGCAACTGTGTTCCCTGCTGGAGATAGCCATTACCAAAAGAATAATGCGCAATGCCACACTGCCAGAATCGTCAAGGAGTGGCTTGAGGAACATGCTGGTGACTTTTTGTTAATGCCCTGGCCTCCAGACTCACCTGACATGAACCCAATCGAGGATTTGTGGTACCACTCGGAAAAGCGGGTTCGCCCTAAATCACCACAACCCCGAAATATACGGGAACTGGAGGACCTGCTGTTGACATTATGGTGCCAGATACCCCAGGATACCTATCGCCACCTCATTGAATCGATGCCTTGCCGAGTGGTCGCTGTTTTGCAGGCCTACAGCTCATTAGGTAGGTGGTCATAATGTAAGGGCTCATCGATGTATTATAGCCCTTTTATATGTATAGTCAGAAAGGATTAGTGTCAATCAACCACCATAAGTGACTTTTTTAAAGAACAAATCTAAGTGCTTTTTTCTGATGCGCAGGTTCACTCGTTTCAGCCGCGTTTGGTACGATTCTTAAACAGCGAATATGTTCGTTCTAGCTGATTTCAGCCCATTTTGCTAACTCCGAATTAATTTGTTCCGGACGGTTAAGGTATTAACACAATCACAAGACTTTGAGAAATAAAATGATTGCATTCTCCTCCACTGAATAACAGAATATCGGATAGACGAACGACAAGCCGACCATTAACTTTTCTTACCCCTACTTTTAGGAAACATTTTTTGTATTTCATTGACATTCAAGGTGTGCCAATAAAGTTAGGTGAAATATTTACGGAAATGGGATTTTCTGACCTTTTCGATAATCCTCCCTCAAAGCAATACATTTTTGTTCTCGTTCGTACAATCGCTAGAAGCTGTACAGAAGGTTCCTGTTTGTTATCGTCAGTTCCCTTGAATATCCAAATTGTCAGCAGATCTCTTACATTTCAGCACTAACTTCAGTCTGGGAAACGAAAAGTAGTCCACTTGTGCCAGATAAGGCGAATACGGTGGATAATAGAAGGTAACAACTTTGGCTAGAAGAATCTATTGGTGCTTTGCTCCATTTTTTTCCGCTGCCAACGTACACCTACATCAGCTCTTGTGATACTGAGAGCGTGTCACGAGACCCGATGTAGGAAGTGTGCCATGTTCGCTCATATATTTGATTGCATCGTTAAAGTTTCCTCTCCTTTCACAGCCTATCCTTTACCGCGTTACGACAGAATTCGCCAAGGTTTGTTGGCACACCTTGTATGATATATGTTCTTAGTAAACTGTTCTCTGTTCTGTACTTCCTAAACCAAATATTTCTTTCTCTTTTAGGTCGAGCCCTTAATACAGCCAAAGAGTGGAAGATATGTACACCATATGGCTATATATGAGTGTATAGGAGGTGTGCCAGAGGAACTGGAGAGATACGTGAACCGCCCGGGATATCAAGAGTTGAAAGCACCGTTACCGGAATCTCTGTATAAATGCAATACCCTTTTAGTACTACGCTGTGTTGGAGGAAGTGTAAGACGTACTGACATTTTAACTCTCTAACTTTATCGCAGTGCGATACCCAAAGTGGGAACAGATAGATATATATTTGGCTTCACATAAGCAATTCCTCGCCTATGTCGAGAGTTGATTTCTTTAAAACCTTGCTACAGTCATCGTCAAAACACGCAAAACCATTGATGCGCCATAACATTATAACCATTTACCCAACAGCGTAGAACCACCTTTTCCAGAGATAACTGCTTGCACTTGGAGTGTCACTGTCTCCAGTAGATCGCGGAAAGTAGACAAAATTATATCTTGTAATTCAGCAAAAGGGAAAGACACTAACCTGGGCTGGCGAATGCTGTGTTCGACAACGTCCTACAAAAGAACAATGTGATTCAAGTTGGTTAAATTTGGTGTCCAGGAGAGCAAACGCAATGCTAATCCATGACTCACCAACCATTTTGACACAATGAGAACCTTGTGACACGTAGCGATCCCTGAATCAACATTCTCCATTATACCGCTTAAAGAGAGAGAGAGAGAGCAAACGCAACGCTAATACATGATTCGTGAACCATTTTGGCACAGTGAGTCCTGCGACACGAGACAATCCGTAACTCCAGATTCTCCATTATACCGCTTAGAGAGAGAGAGAGAGAGAGAAAGAAAGAGCAAACGCCACGCTAATACATGATTCACGAACCATTTTGGCCCAGTGAGTCTTGCGACACGAGACGATTCGCGAATTTAAATTCTCCGTTGTACCGCTTAGAGAGAGAGAGAAAGAGAGCAAAAGCAACGCTTACAAATGATTCACGAACCATTTTGGCACAGTGCGTTTTGTGACACAAGATGATCTGTGAGTCCAGATTCTCCATTATACCGCTTAGAGAGAGAGAGAGAGAGAGCAAACGCAACGCTAATACATGATTCACGAACCATTTTGGCACAGTGAGTCTTGTGACACGAGATGATTCGTTAGTCCAGATTCTCCATTATACTGCTTAGAAAGAGAGAGAGAGAGAGAGAGAGAACGCAATGTTATACATGATTCACAAACCATTTTGGCACAGTGAGTCTTGCGACACGAGACGATCCGTGAGTCAAGATTCTCCATTATACCGCTTAAAGAGGGAGAGCAAACGCAATGCTAATCCATGACTCACGAACTATTTTAACACAATCAGAACCTTGTGACACGTAGCGATCCCTGAATCAAGATTGTCCATTATACCGCTTAAACAGAGAGAGCAAACGCAACGCTAATACATGATTCATGAACCATTTTGGCACAGTAAGTCCTGCAACACGAGACGATCCGTAACTCCAGATTCTCCATTATACCACTTAGAGAGAGAGAGAGAGAGAGAGAAAGAGCGACAGAAAGAGAGCAAATGCAACGCTAATACATGATTCACGAACCATTTTGGCGCAGTGAGTCTTGCGACTCGAGACGATTCGCGAATTTAAATTCTCCATTATACCGCTTAGAGAGAGAGAGAAAGAGAGCAAAAGCAACGCTTACAAATGATTCACGAACCATTTTGGCACAGTGCGTTTTGTGACACAAGATGATCTGTGAGATTCTCCATTATACCGCTTAGAGAGAGAGAGAGAGAGAGCGAGAGAGAGAGAGAGAGAGCAAACGCAACGCTAATACATGATTCACGAACCATTTTGGCACAGTGAGTCTTGTGACACAAGATGATCCGTTAGTCCAGATTCTCCATTATACTGCTTAGAGAGAGAGAGAGAGAGAGAGAGAGAGAGAACGCAACGCTAATACATGATTCATGAACCATTTTGGCACAGTGAGTCTTGCGACACGAGACGATCCGTGAGTCCAGATTCTCCATTATACGGCTTAGAAAGAGAGAGAGACACAGAGAGAGAGAAAGCAAACGCCACGCTAATACATGATTCACGAACCATTTTGGCCCAGTGAGTCTTGCGACACGAGACGATTCGCGAATTTAAATTCTCCATTGTACCGCTTAGAGAGAAAGAGAAAGAGAGCAAAAGCAACGCTTACAAATGATTCACCAACCATTTTGGCACAGTGCGTTTTGTGACACAAGATGATCTGTGAGTCCAGATTCTCCATTATACCGCTTAGAGAGAGAGAGAGAGAGAGCAAACGCAACGCTAATACATGATTCACGAACCATTTTGGCACAGTGAGTCTTGTGACACGAGATGATTCGTTAGTCCAGATTCTCCATTATACTGCTTAGAGAGAGAGAGAGAGAGAAACGCAACGCTAATACATGATTCATGAACCATTTTGGCACAGTGAGTCTTGCGACACGAGACGATCCGTGAGTCCAGATTCTCCATTATACCGCTTAGAGAGAGAGCAAACGCAAGGCTAATACATGATTCACGAACCATTTTGCCACAGTGAGTCTTGCGACACAAGACGATCCGTGAGTCCAGATTCTCCATTATACCGCTTAGAGAGAGAGAGAACGCAATGTTATACATGATTCACGAACTATTTTGGCACAGTGAGTCTTGTGTCACTAGACGATTCGTGAGTCCAGATTCTCCATTATACCGCTTAGAGAGAGAGAGAGAGAGAGAGAGAGAGAGAGAGAGAGAGAGAGAGAGAGAGAGAGAGAAAACGCAATGTTATACATGATTCACGAACCATTTTGGCACAGTGAGTCTTGCGACACGAAACGATCCGTGAGTCAAGATTCTCCATTATACCGCTTAGAGAGAGAGAGAACGCAATGTTATACATGATTCACGAACTATTTTGGCACAGTGAGTCTTGTGTCACTAGACGATTCGTGAGTCCAGATTCTCCATTATACCGCTTAGAGAGAGAGAGAGAGAGAGAGAGAGAGAGAGAGAGAGAGAGAGAAAACGCAATGTTATACATGATTCACGAACCATTTTGCCACAGTGAGTCTTGCGACACGAAACGATCCGTGAGTCAAGATTCTCCATTATACCGCTTAAAGAGAGTGAGCAAACGCAATACTAATTCATGACTCACGAACCATTTTGACACAATGAGAACCTTGTGACACGTAGCGATGCGTGGTTCTCCATTATACTGCTAAAAGAGTGGTAGAAGAGTTTTTCCCTTCCATTTCTATTTACGAGGCCAGATAGCTGGTCATACATTTTATCAAACAGCCAGAGCTGAGATTGGCGCAAAGAACCAAACTTTGACTGCCCTGCTCAATCTTGAAACATTGTACTTTACAAGCCTTCAAAATCCTTCTCTTCCGAAAACTGTCTCACTCACTTTGCAAATTTGTTTCATGTTTTCTCCTCATCCTCGTAAAGACAACCACAAAAAATACTGACAGTTCCTGAGGAAGATTTTATCTTAGAAAGAACACCAACAGTTCTGCTTTCTCATATTACATCAAAATCTTTAACAATATTAAGAATGATCCCTCAATGCCACATGAATCACACTGAAGGAAAGTTATTTTCGCACTTCGTGATGTGCGATACGCGAACATCATAACTCTTCATCTGCCTTTTTTTCCTTGTTGGCAAAGTGGGGAAGATTCAAGAAGGAAGATTTTGGTGGAATGAACATGTAGCGAAGGGGAGTGAAGAACAGGAGGAATGTAAATCTCTGAGTATGGTGTTAACAATCAAGTGGAGGGGGCATGCACTATATTGACAAAAGTCACCGAACATCTAGAAGAGAAACACAACAAAGCATTTATTGACATACATTAGTACGGTGTCGGTCTACCTTTGTCCTTAATGCATGCACTGACCCTTCGAGACATACTTTCGACAAGGTTTTAGAATACAGCGATAGCTATGCGCTTCCACTTAGTGCATAATGCTGCCGCTAACTGCTGCTTAGTAGTAGGCCTTCGTTCCAAACTTCTTATGCAGCGCTCTAATTCATGCCGTAGGTACTCTATGGGATTAAGATCAGGGCTCTGTGCTGGCCAGTCCACACACGATACGGAATTATCGTCAAACACCCTGTAACAGTCCTTGCTTTATAAATCGATGCATTATCCTGCCGGTACCAACATGCCTCAGTTCCATAGTATTGCCACAGGGATGGTAGTGCATAATTGTCCAGATTATCGAGGTAGACGTGCTGGTTAACAGGTTTGTCCGCGATAACCGATGGGCAGGGACCATACCACGAAAAGCACCCCCACACGAGTACACTGCCAGCCCCAAACCTGACCGTAGGAACAGTACATTGTGTTCCCCCGGCTTCTCCCATACCCACACACGGCCATATGACTGATGGATCGTGTATTCGGATTCATTAAATCATAAATCATAGGACCCGTTTCCATTGAACTACGGTCCACGATAAATGTTCTTTACACCATGCTAAACGACGAGTACCATTACGAGTGGAGATAAAAGGCTTACGAGTAGCCGCACGACCACGGTAACCCATGGAATGAAGTTCTCTGCGAATGGTACGTGTACATACCGAGGTTCCAGCATTTTTACGCACCAGTACACTGAGGTCTTGTGCAGTAGTACTCCGTCGATTAGCTGTAACGACTCTCCTGAGGCTTCGACGTCCTCTATCAATGATTTTCTTTGGTCTGCCGGTACGTTTTGCTGCTTCAGGCACGCCATGTGTCTTCCACTTATTCAGTACATCCAAAACAGCTGACTTGGGTATGTTTAAACGCCTCTCGGTTTCTCTTATGGACAACCCACAAATTTAACACCCAGCAATCTTTCCTTTCGCAAAGTCAGTTCTCTACCGCCGCGACATTTTCACTCAACCTCACAGTGCGATATGATAGCGGTCAGCTACAGGCTTGTTTTTATACCGTTTGCAGCAGTACCGCGCATCTTAACAACGCAACGGATCCGTTCATTTGCTTTTTTAAGGGGGTATTCGGTTACTTTTATCAATATAGAGTATGTTAATGCATGTTTGGGAAGCATTCGACCACCGCGTTGGTATATGCCGTGTGATAAAGATGCACACATCAAACATCTGTAAGCTGTTGCAATAAACTTCGATATTTATCCTACAAAACGGTGCAAAGTGAGTATCAATATTTTAAATAGTACAGGGTTATTAGAAATGAAACTGTCTATTTAATTTCTAATAACCCTGTACTTTGCGATCTCTTGTTGCTGCTTTTGACCCTACAAGGGGTCAAAACGGATAGGAGGGGAACAACGAATATTTACTTTCTTTCGTATCATGAATGAATTCACCCGTTCTCCGTAAATAAAAAAAAAACTAATTGTTTTCTTTTTCAGGGTATATCTTTGCCTGAAAATGCCGGATTTCCCCTGCCTGCTAATATTCCAAAATATTATAGACTGGAAATTCACTACGATAATCCCCTTTTGCATGACAGTGAGTATGAATAATCAAGAATTCAAATGCTTTAGACTACTATGTTTATTTTACAGAGGGTGAGTCGAAAGTTTTGCAATATTTGAATAAATGCATGTGCTGCGACGGGTATGTCACGTGTTTAAACTAGTTCAAGTGGCGCACTGTAGTCAGTCGAAAGGGATATAAAGTGGTAGTCGTTGCTGTGAACAGTATTGCGTGTCGTCGTTCTGTCAGTGATTGGGACGCCTAAAAGATGAACAGCCAAAACCGGCTAGTTAGGAAACTTTTGCTTTAGGAGTTTGAACTCGGCCATAACGCTGCTCAAGCAACGCGAAACATTTGTCATGCGAAAGGGGAAGGTTCCGCAGACGACGGCACCGCAACCAGATGGTTCAAGAAATTTCGCTCAGTTGAGAGAAGCCTCGACGACTAGCCGAGGTCTAATAGGCCACGAACCGCATATTTGGAGGCCGTGCTCCAGGTAGTAGAGACAAATCCAACAACCAGCACTCGGAGATTATCACCAGCGATGGACATATCACAGACAACCGTGGTTTGTCACCTTTAGTACTTCGCCAAGGTTTACAGAATCTGCCTCACTGTCCCTCACAAACCGTCGCCAGATGAAGCAAACCGCCAAGTGGAGGTGTGCACGAAACTCCTAGAAAACCCGCGAGATGTACGTTTCATCGAGAGAATTGTTACGTGCGATGAAAAGTAGGTCTATTTCCGTAATCCTAACACACAACGGCAGTGGTTGAGCCCGTACCAGTTTCCTGTATCTGTTGCCAAACGTGGGCGCTTCGACACAACATGAAGCTCTGCGTCTGGTGGAATTTTGAGGGGATAATCTATTACGAATTTGTTCCAAACGATCGGGACATCAACGCCAGTCTCCACTCTAAACAGCTGAAGGGGGTGTATGCTGTTTTGGAGGAGACGTACCCGGCACTCGTGAACAGAAAGTGCGCTCTCCTACAGCAGGACAACGCCCAGCCTCGTACCCAGGAACTTGAGAGCATCAAATTGATGCCACACCCAGCATGTAGTCCGGACCTTGCCCCGTCGGATTATTACTTATTCCGGTGCATTGCCGACTTCCTTCGCGGGTGGCACTTCAACAACCAAGAGGAGGTGGCAGCTGGGGTGAAGGAGTTCTTCGCCTCAAATGACAAGAACTGGTACCGCCGCGGAATAGAAGAACTGACAGACAGATGGCTAAAGACGGTGCAACACGATGGCCTATACTTTGAATGCTAGTTAGCTTTGGTCGTAAATGTACGTATGAAGACATAAAGTGATCCAAATATTGCAAAACTTTCGACTCACCCTCCGTATATATGTTTCGCAGCATTTCAAGGTTTATTTCGAAATCGCTGGACTGCAGTGTCGCTTTTAAAACTATGTTTGAAACAATTGAAAAAATACCTCCTGGTGGGATTTTTTAAGAAAGTGGCTATTAAAAAAAGTTTAATTACATTTCAAGAGATCATTTCTGCCCTAAAAACAGAGCGTAGTACCAGGACAAATTCGTTCATCTTAACGGAATTTGCTGATTACGTCAAACTTCGTGTTAGATCTCATACATTTTGACATGTTTTTTATTATTATTATAGGTTTAACGACCACCGTGAGCACCTCAATGGGCTATAAGAAGTTGCCCGTTCCTATTTTAGGGTCACTGGTTCCAGGGAAGGGAGAGAGCCAGTGCCGTAAGACAAACACAACATCCATTGATTGATTGGAGGCTTAACGACCACCGTGAGCAACTCAATGGGCTATAAGCAGTCGCCCGTTCCTATTTTGGGGTCACTGGTTCCAGGGAAGGAAAGGAGCCAGTGCCGTAAGACTAACACAACATCCATTGATTGATTGGAGGTTCAACGACCACCGTGAGCAACTCAATGGGCTATAAGCAGTTGCCCCTTCCTATTTCAGGGTCACTGGTTCCAGGAAAGGGAGAGAGCCAGTGCCGTAAGACAAACACAACATCCATTGATTGATTGGAGGTTTAACGACCACCGTGAGCAACTCAATGGGCTATAAAGGAGAGAGCCAGTGCCGTAAGACAAACACAACATCCATTGATTGATTGGAAGGTTTAACGACCACCGTGAGCAACTCAATGGGCTATAAGCAGTCGCATCGCCGTTCCTATTTTAGGGTCACTGGTTCCAGGGAAGGGAGAGAGCCAGTGCCGTAATACAAACACAACATCCATGCCTCACCGGGATTCAAACCCGGACACCTTTCGGACAAATGATCAGAAGCCATCGCTTAGACCACGGCGCCACCGGGGTGGCCTACCAAAATTTGGAAACTCTTTGTAGAAAATTTCACACCACGAGCTGCGTTCGACGCAGAAAGAATTTTTCAAATAGGACAATTAGAAACAAAGATATCAGAAAAAAAAATCGCAATTTAGCTTTACGCCCCCTAATGGAAAATCTATGCGTTACCTGAGAAAGAAACTGTGCCCAAAATAGTCTTGTTAGAAATGGCATCGAAACGAAGACAGAACTTTCGATTGGATATTTACAAGCAAATACACTGGCGGAAAGTGAAAAAAGAACACCAAGAAGGAGACGTCTGATACCAACGAAATTTAGGCCGCCCCGGTGGCGCAGTGGTCTAATGCGTTGGCCTCTGATCATTCGTCCGTAAGGGGTCCGGGTTCGAATCCCGGTCAGTCATGGATGTTGTGTTTGTCTTACGGCACTGGCTCTATCCCTTCCCTGGAACCAGTGACCCTAAATTAGGGACGGGCGACTGCGTATAGCCCATTGAGTTGCTCACGGCGGTCGTTAAACCTCCAATCAAAAAAAAAAAAAAAAAAACGAAATTTATACAGCATAATAACGGAATACAGAGCATAACGTGATCAAAACATTATGGCAAAATACAGCTGTATTTGCTGGTAAACTGAAAAATAACATTTCTATGTAACATGGTTACTACGAGGTTGAGCCGCTATGAACTGCGTCACACTGTGCAATTCTTTAATGGAGTCTGTCGTACAGATGTTGGATGTAAGTTTGGGGTATTGAGTTCCAAGCATCCTCAACCTGGACGCGTAAATCGGGGATGGTCGTGGCTGGCCATGGAGACCGGATACGTCGTTGTCCATAAAATCCCACACGTGCTCAATGGGGCACAAATCCGGTGAACGTGCAGTCCGTGGAAGTTGTCTCACACCCTGAAGTGCATGTTGCGTTGCACGTGCTGTGCGTGGGCGTGCGTTCTCTTGCTGGAAAACACCACGATGGACCGACCTTACAAATGGCATATGTTGATGTAGGAGGTGCTGTTTAACGTATCCGGTATAAACACAAGTTGTGTACGGGAGTGATAGCTGATCGTTCTCCACACCAGGAGACCAGGTGTAGGCCCTGTATGTCGCTAGCGGATGCAAGCAGGGTGGAGATACTCCCCTGTGCGTCTGCGAACACGCATACGGCCATCGGAGGCTCCCAAGCAGAATTTGCTTTCATCGCTGAACACGACGGATCGCCATTGCATTCTCCAGTGCAGACGTTGTCGACACCACTGCAGCCGTTCCTGACGGTGGGCTGGAGTCAGAGGTACACATGCCCGAGGCACACGTGCACGTAGTCCTGCATCCAGTAAACGGTTGCGGATTGTTCGCACAGTCACCTCAGGTACAACCGTAGCTCGGATTTGCGTCGCAGTAGATCTTCTGCTTGACAACGCCGCTCTTCTTATACGTCGATCGGTCTGCTCATCAGTCCGTCTGTGACCCCCGGTTCCACGTCTTCTCGTGTGGGAATGTTCCTTGGACCATCTACGCCACCATCGTACCACCACCGACACTTCCCGTCCAATTCGCTCCGCAATACGACGATACGACCACCCGGCCTCGCTGAGTCCGACTAGAGGACCTCGCTCAAAGTCCGATAACTTCTGAAATCTTACACGTGTTCCATGTCCAGGCATTGCAGCTTCTTCAGGGTCTTCGCACGTGTCCGTACGCCGACGACTGATTACATTCACTTCGCCGTACCCTTTAAATATCACCGACGATAATTTGCATATTATGCCGTGCTGTGGCGTAAGCGCTCGCTGGTTGGTCCCGAAATTAACATCACACCTACGTAAACTCGACCCCATTAACATATGTAAATTTAATGATCGTCCGCCAAATCCTTCTTGGTGTTCTTTTTCACTTTCCGCCAGTGTATATAGAATAAAATATATTTTGAATTTGATAGCGTCTGCATTTACGCCTTCTAGCGGCGAAGTTTAATTCAGGAAAAACCTGAAAGCAAGGATCGTCATTCTCATGCTTCAATTTTCCAATGCAAAAGAGTTTATCAGATCGCAATAACAGTTCTAGAGATATGGTGTCCACAGGCGTACGTACGAAGTGGTACTAGAAGCGTGTACGGTTTTTTGTCACAAAAGACGCGTCAAAAAGATATCTCAAAAACGTCTAACACAGATGCCGGACGGACTTTGATCATCTCCACTTTGTATGGGCGTTCACAAATGCAGCCTTTGTGCTGTATTACGGGATTACTAGTAGCTACGAGGGGATGCTGAAAAGTTCTTGGCCTAACACACTTGCTCTAATTGTAGCATTATTTTGTCAGTTCAGCTCTAAATAGTGTTATTAAGTGCCAATTTTCAGACTAATAGCTCTTTCTTTTGCAGATGTTTGACATCCTGAATTGAACCAATGCAAAGTGTTGAATTTTCGAATGTGGAACTCCGGGCAGTCATGAAATTTCAGTTCTTGCAGAAGAAAACTGCGAGTGTATGACGCAAACGTTAAGTGATAAGTGCCCTTAATGTTCCACTGTGAAGAAATGGATTGCCATTTTTCAGCGTGGAGACTTTGAGACCAAAGATGCAGCAACATCTGGGAGGCTGTCAACAGTGACAACACCCGAAATTGTTGATCGTGTTCATGACTTGATTTTGTGAGATCGGCGAATCTCGGCTAAAATAATAGCTGAGACACTGGAGATATCCAGGGAACTCACTTTATATAGCAGAGACACCGGCGATATCCAGGGAAGGTGTTGGGTTCATAATTCATGAGCACTTGGATATGCAGAGGATGTCAGCAAAGTTGGTGCCCAAATGTTTGAACGCCGATAAGAAACGAAAACGAGTGGGCCCTTCCAAATTGGTTCTGTAGCATTTTCAGCGATCTGGTGATCGTTTCTTGCAGCGACTTGTCACTGTTGAGGAAACGTGGTTACATCACAACGACCCAGAGAAGAAACAACAGTCCCTGCAGTGGCGGCACTCCGGTTCTCCACGGCCAAACAAATTCAAGACTCAAAGGTCAGCAGGAAAGGTCATGGCAACGGGGGTTGGGGGATTCTGAAGGCGTTTTACTGAATGGCTATCTTCCGAAAAGCCAAACAATAAATGCTGAATATTCTTCCAACTTGCTGTGCCGATTAAAGGAGGCGTTTAAGGAAAAAAGGCGAGGAAAGCTGTGGAAAGGTGTTCTCTTTTTGCGGGACAGTGCATCAGCTCACAAGGCTGGCAAGACAATGGATGTTTTGAGGGATCTGGTGTTTAAGTGCACAGTGCGTCAACCCTACTCACGAGATCTTGCTCCATCGGACTATTTCCTGTTCCCAAACCTTAAAACAAGTTTGAAAGGGAAGCATTTTTCGAATGATTCCGAGGTGATATCAGCAACAGAGCAGTATTTGAGTGATCAGATTTTAGACTTTGTTTTCTATTGGAAGGGTTAAAGAAACTCCAGAAACGCTGTGCCAAGTGTGTTGAACTTCGGGGTAAATATGTAGAATAGTCTGTAAGTTTCCTGGCTCTAGCCCATTTCCTTCTTGGTGAGGCCGAGAACTTATCAGACTGTGCCAAGTGTCTTGAACTTCGGGGTGAATATGTGGAACAGTCTGTAAGTTTCCTGACTCTAGCCCATTTTCTTCTTGGTGAGGCCGAGAACTTATCAGACTGTGCCAAGTGTGTTGAACTTCGGGGGGAATCTGTGGAATAGTCTGTAAATATTCCTGGCTCTAGCCCATTTCCTTCTTGGTGAGGCCGAGAACTTATCAGACTGTGCCAAGTGTGTTGAACTTCGGGGTGAATCTGTGGAATAGTCTGTAAGTATTCCTGGCTCTAGCCCATTTCCTTCTTGGTGAGGCCGAGAACTTATCAGACTGTGCCAAGTGTGTTGAACTTCGGGGTGTATGTGGAATAGTCTGTAAGTTTCCTGGCTGTAGCCCATTTCCTTCTTGGTGAGGCCGAGAACTTATCAGACTGTGCCAAGTGTGTTGAACTTCGGGGTGAATATGTGGAATAGTCTGTAAGTTTCCTGGCTCTAGCCCATTTCCTCCTTGGTGAGGCGGAGAACTTATCAGACAGTGCCAAGTGTGTTGAACTTCGGGGTGAATATGTGGAATAGTCTGTAAGTTTCCTGCCTCTAGCCCATTTCCTTCTTGGTGAGGCGGAGAACTTATCAGACTGTGCCAAGTGTGTTGAACTTCGGGGTGAATATGTGGAATAGTCTGTAAGTTTCATGGCTCTAGCCCATTTCCTTCTTGGTGAGGCCGAGAACTTATCAGACTGTGCCAAGTGTGTTGAACTTCGGGGTGAATATGCGGAGTAGTCTGTAAGTTTCCTGGCTTTATCCCATTTCCTTCTTGGTGAGGCCGAGAACTTATCAGACGGTGCCAAGTGTGTTGAACTTCGGGGTGAATATGTGGAATAGTCTGTACGTATCCTGGCTCTAGCCCATTTCCTTCTTGGTGAGGCCGAGAACTTATCAGACTGTGCCAAGTGTGTTGAACTTCGGGGTGAATATGTGGAATAGTCTGTAAGCTTCCTGGTTGTAGCCCATTTCCTTCTTGGTGAGGCCGAGAACTTATCAGACTGTGCCAAGTGTGTTGAACTTCGGGGTGAATATGTGGAATAGTCTGTAAGTTTCCTGGCTCTAGCCCATTTCCTTCTTGGTGAGGCCGAGAACTTATCAGACTGTGCCAAGCGTGTTGAACTTCGGGGTTAATATGTGGAATAGTCTGTAAGTTTCCTGGCTCTAGCCCATTTCCTTCTTGGTGAGGCCGAGAACTTATCAGACTGTGCCAAGTGTGTTGAACTTCAAGGTGAATATGTGGAATAATCTGTAAAATTCCTGGCTGTAGGCCATTTCCTTCTTGGTGAGGCCGAGAACTTATCAGACTGTGCCAAGTGTGTTGTACTTCGGGGTAAATATGAGGGATGTAATTTCAGGTGATGTGTAACATCACAGCCTCTCCTTGACAAATGTCAACCCCGCCTTCTCGTGGTGCATCCTGTTCCCACTAAAGAGGCTCTGACGACCGCAAATAGCGGTATAACTATACCATCGGGATCAGAGGAAATGCTATCCCACACTCACCAACCCGCTTGGCCAGCGTGGTGAGTTATGGCCAAACACCTCCAAAATGACTCTACAACTTAAATCTTGGCCCTCAGTCTCCGGCAGCTGGAATGTACCTGGCCAAGGCAGCGGCCAGTGCGACATGAAGGCAGAGGGTGCTAAGAATCCCCGGAGGACCTGACTAGGCTGCCATTTGATGCTGACCTTGGCTACTTACAACGGACGCTCCCTATCTTCTGATTCAAGGCTTCTTGAATTGGAAGAGGAACTACAAAGGATCAAGTGGGACATCGTCGGGCTAAGTGAGGTAAGGAGAAAAGGAGAAGATCTCATTGAACTGAAAAGTGGACATCTCTTCTATTATCGTGGGACAGATACTGGCAGAACTAGTGATGTTGGATTTATAATAAACAAAAAACTGAAGGATAAAGTGGTAGAAGTTGAAAGTTCCTCTGACAGAGCTGCACGACTCGTTATCCAACTATCGAGAAGATACCAGGCTCAGATTATTCAAACTTGTGCACCCACCACAAGTCATCCTGAAGACGAAATTGAAGAATTTCATGAGGAAATTCGTCATCTAAATAATAAAGGTAAGCAGCACTTAAAGATAATTATGGGAGATTTCAATGCAAAAATAGGGCACCGGCAACAGAATGAAACTTCAGTAGGTAAATTCGGTCACGGCAACAGAAACCAGCGTGGAAATACTCTCGTTGAGTTTGCAGAGGCAGAAGGATTTTTCATCTTGAATTCCTTTTTCAAGAAAAAGCCACACAGGAAATGGACATGGAGACATCCAATCGGGACGACAAGTGAAATTGATTTTATTATGTGTAACAAAAAATTCGTCATCGAAGACTGCAGTGTGCTGAACAAGTTCAACACAGGTAGTGACCATAGATTGGTGAGATGTAAGATGCACCTCAACACTAAACTGGAACGTGGCAAGCTCATAAGACAAACAAAATGTATTGACATAACCAACCTTAAAAAACACCATAATACTTTAAAGTTGGAACTGAAGAACAGATTCTCTGCTTTAGAAGGCCTAACATCGGAAGAAGTGGATATTTCGGAAGTTAACAGAAAAATAACCAAAGCTCTTATGGAAACAGCAACAAAATTAGCTGGGTCTAAGAACAAGTTGCATGTAAACAAATTATCAGGAAAAACCAAAATGTTGATGCAAAAAAGAAGAGAGATGAGGACAACTAAAGAAGATGTGACTTCCAAAGTGGAATATATAGAGCTATGCAAGACAGCACGAAAAAGTATCACTGAAGACGTAAGGAAATTCAACTGTGAGCTAGTGAGGAAAGCAATTGAAAACAACCAAAGCCTAAAGATAGCAAAGGGACATCTCAGTAAGGGAAGAAAACAGATTATGGCTCTGAGAAAAGAAGATGGTTCTATAACAAGAAATAGAGGCGAAATTTTGACAAGAGTGAAAGATTTCTACTCCAAATTATATGAAAGGGATGATACATGTACTCCAGACATCATGAAAGGTACCAGAGTTCTTCCAGTCCTCCCAGCAGAAGTTGCTCATGCAATCAAGAACATGAAGCGGGGGAAAGCTCCAGGAGAAGATGGAATTACTATAGACATCATACAAGAAGCAAGTGGAGAAATTGAAACAGTACTCGCCCAAATTTTCACTCGATGCCTTAATGAAGGGAAGATTCCTGAGGATTGGAACAATGCTACAATGATCCTGCTACATAAAAAAGGTGACATTGAGGATCTCAGGAACTACAGACCTATCAGCCTCCTATCAGTGGTTTATAAAATCTTCACTAAAGTTCTTTCACACCGCTTGAAGGTAACACTGGACATGGCTCAACCGAGAGAACAAGCTGGATTCAGGAGTGACTACAGCACAATAGATCATATCCACGTACTGAGAGAACTAATTGAAAGAGCGAGGGAATATGAACTTCCATTGTGCATGGCTTTTATCGATTATAAAAAAGCCTTTGATTCGGTGAAACCATCAGCAGTTACCACGGCTCTGAAATCCTGCGGTATTGAAGATGCATACATTAATATTATTAATAACATCTATGAAAATGCAAGTGCAAAGATTCGGCTGTTTGAAAATACAACACACATAAAAATTGGAAAGGGAGTGAGACAAGGTGACACCATATCTCCGAAGCTCTTTAATGCCACATTGGAAAATGTCTTTCAATCACTGAACTGGGAAAACAAAGGGATAAAGATTAATGGAGATTATCTAACCCACCTTCGTTTTGCTGATGACGTAGTCATTTTTGCAACTACCCCATCAGAGCTGCAGAGTATGATCCAGGAACTTGCTGACAAGAGTAAAGAAGTGGGATTAAAAATGAACTTTCAGAAGACAAAAGTGATGTTCAATGCTTTTACAAGAAATGAAGATTTATCGATTGATGGAGAAAAACTGGAGATAACAGATACGTATGTTTATCTTGGACAGCAGATATCAAGTGAGGGTCACATTGATGAACAAATTAATCGGCGTACAAAACTTGCCTGGAGAGCTTTTGGAAGAAACAGCATAATTTTCAAGAGCAATATGCCATTATGTCTTAAAAGAAAAGTGTTTGATCAATGCATCCTTCCAGTGCTTACGTATGGTGCAGAGACGTGGACCTTAACTAAAAGAGACATACAAAGGCTGCAGACAACTCAAAGCAGCATGGAGAGGTGCATGCTTGGTATAACCAGGAGAGATAAGAAGAGGAACTCGTGGATCCGAAAAATGACGAGAGTGGAGGACATCATGATCAGAGTTAAATCCCTGAAATGGCAATGGGCTGGACATACTGCCAGAAGGACAGACCATCGATGGACAGCCGAAATTTTAGATTGGATTCCAAGGGACAGGAAAAGACCCAGAAAAAAGACCACATGGGAGATGGGTGGATGAAATTCGTAAATATGCGGGAGTGACATGGAGGAGACTGGCACAAGACAGACCGTTGTGGAGGAAACTTGGGGAGACCTTCGTCCAGCAGTGGATTGATAATGGTTGACAATGATGATGATGATGATGATGTGGAATAGTCTGTAAGTTTCCTGGCTCTAGCCCATTTCCTTCTTGGTGAGGCCGAGAACTTATCAGACTGTGCCAAGTGTGTTGAACTTCGGGGTGAATATGTGGAATAGTCTGTAAGTTTCCTGGCTCTAGCCCATTTCCTTCTTGGTGAGGCGGAGAACTTATCAGACTGTGCCAAGTGTGTTGAACTTCGGGGTGAATATGTGGAATAGTCTGTAAGTTTCCTGGCTCTAGCCCATTTCCTTCTTGGTGAGGCCGAGAACTTATCAGACTGTGCCAAGTGTGTTGAACTTCGGGGTGAATATGTGGAATAGTCTGTAAATATTCCTGGCTCTAGCCCATTTCCTTCTTGGTGAGGCCGAGAACTTATCAGACTGTGCCAAGTGTGTTGAACTTCGGGGTGAATATGTGGAATAGTCTGTAAGTTTCATGGCTCTAGCCCATTTCCTTCTTGGTGAGGCCGAGAACTTATCAGACTGTGCCAAGTGTGTTGAACTTCGGGGTGAATATATGGAATAGTCTGTAAGTTTCCTGGCTCTAGCCCATTTCCTTCTTGGTGAGGCGGAGAACTTATCAGACTGTGCCAAGTGTGTTGAACTTCGGGGTGAATATGTGGAATAGTCTGTAAGTTTCCTGGCTCTAGCCCATTTCCTTCTTGGTGAGGCGGAGAACTTATCAGACTGTGTCAAGTGTGTTGAACTTCGGGGTGAATATGTGGAATAGTCTGTAAGTTTCCTGGCTCTAGTCCATTTCCTTCTTGGTGAGGCCGAGAACTTATCAGACTGTGCCAAGTGTGTTGAACTTCGGGGTGAATATGTGGAATAGTCTGTAAATATTCCTGGCTCTAGCCCATTTCCTTCTTGGTGAGGCCGAGAACTTATCAGACTGTGCCAAGTGTGTTGAACTTCGGGGTGAATATGTGGAATAGTCTGTAAATATTCCTGGCTCTAGCCCATTTCCTTCTTGGTGAGGCCGAGAACTTATCAGACTGTGCCAAGTGTGTTGAACTTCGGGGTGAATATGTGGAATAGTCTGTAAGTTTCATGGCTCTAGCCCATTTCCTTCTTGGTGAGGCCGAGAACTTATCAGACTGTGCCAAGTGTGTTGAACTTCGGGGTGAATATGCGTAAATAGTCTGTAAGTTTCCTGGCTCTAGCCCGTTTCCTTCTTGGTGAGGCCGAGAACTTATCAGGCAGTGCCAAGTGTGTTGAACTTCGGTGTGAATATGTGGAATAGTCTGTAAGTTTCATTGCTCTAGCCCATTTCCTTCTTGGTAAGGCCAAGAACTTATCAGCATTCCCTCGTATAATAAGATGGTGTGATAAGATCATTAAGTTAGATTCTGTTTGTGCTGCCTAAAACGGAAAGAAGGAATAAATTGCAATCATAAGGAAAGTTTCTATTCTAAAACAATTAATTCAAGAGTTCCTGATTGAACAGAAATGCTTGAAAACGTTTTGTGTTTTTTCTAGATATCCGAGATCAATCAGGATTCCGTATGTACCATACTGGGAAATTGAGGAAACATGACGCTGGGGTTCTGTCAGTTTCAGCATATCCGACTCCTACCTTATTCATTCCCCCACGTCTAGAGGAGTTCCTGGTTGCAGTACATAGTAGTGAAGAATGTTTCGGGAAAGTAAGTATCTTCACAGCTAAAAAAACTCTGATGAGAGAACGTGTTAAAATGTACTGTACTCTGATGTTCATAAAAAAACAGAACACCTAAAAAGGAGTTGAGCTACGACTCTGATTTTTACAGGATATGCTCATTGGGCAATACGGGACAAATAATTAGCATCTCGGGGTTATACGTACCAAGTGCATCGATGTAGCTAATAACCGGTGTGGCCATCTCTGCCTTGTGCAGGGGGCGAGTCGGAAGTTTTGCAATATTTGCATAAACGCATGAGCTGTGGCGGGTTTGTCACGTGTTTAAACTAATTCAATTCGCGCACGGCAGTCAGTAGAAAGGGATATCAAGTGTTAGTCGTTGCTGTACACAGCATTGCGTGTCGTCGTTCTGTCTGTGGTTGGGACGCCTAAAAGATGAACAGCCACAACTGTCTAATTAGGTAACTTTTGCTTTACGAGTTTGAACTCGGCCATAACGCTTCCTCAAGCAGCGCGAAACATTTGTCATGTAAAAGAGGAAGATTCCGTGGACCACAGCACCGCAACCAGATGGTTCAAGAAATTTTGCTCAGCTGACAGATACCTCGACGATCATCCAAGGTCAGGTAGGCAGCGAGCCGTGGATTCGGAGGCCGTGCGTACGCCCTAGATGCAAATCCGACAACCAGCACTTGGAGATTATTAGGCGAGCTGGGCGTATCACAGATCACCGTAGTTCGTCACCTTCAGGACCTAGGCGAGGTCCACATGAGCTGCCACATTGTCCCTCACGAACTGACGCCAGCTGAAGCAAACCGCGGAGTGAAAGTGTGCACGAAACTCCTAGAAAACCCGCGCAATGAACGTTTCATCAAGAGAATTGTTACGTGCGATGAAACGTGGGTCATTTTCCGTAATCCTAACACACAACGGTAGTGGTTGATCCCGGGCCAGCTTCCGGAACCTGTTCCCAAACGTGTCGACCACAAGGTGATGCTTTGCGTCCGGTGGAATTTCGAAGGGATAATGCATTGCAAATTTGTTCCAGACAATAAGACCATCAACGCCAACCTCCACTCTAAACAGCTGCAGCGGATGTATGCCGTTTTGGAGGAGAAGTACCCTGCACTGATGGACACAAAGTGCGCTCACCTACAGCAAGACAAAGCTCGGCCTCGTACCTCGCAAACCACCTGGGCAAAAAAACTTCAGGAACTTGAGGGCATCGAACTGATGCCACCACCAGCATATAGTCCGGACCTTGCCCCGTCTGATTATAACTTAATCCGGTCCATGGCCCACTTCTTTCTTGGGCGGCACTTCAACAAACAGGAGGAGGTGGAAGCTGGCGTGAAGGAGTTCTTCGCCGCGAAGTACACGAACTGGAACCGCCGCGGAATCGAAGAACTGGCAGACAGATGGCTAAAGACGGTGCAACACGATGGCCTATACTTTGAATGCTAGTCAGCTTTCGTCGTAAATGTACGTATGAGGACATAAAGTGATCCAAATTTTGCAAAATTTTCAACTCAGTGACCATCCGTCTTCATGGGAGCCCCATAAGCAGAGGGGTTCGCTAAATGTCGTTTCAGACACACTTCCTGTAGCCCCTGGTTCATTCGTCAAGTGATTTGCTCCACTATAGCGTGTCGATCGGCCCTCACGCACCTTCGAGGCCGACGTTCACCTCTCACATCAATGGTACGTGGTGCTCCTCAGTTTCCACGTCGCTTATTCCCAATGGTGCCATTTCTCCAATCACAATACACTTTAACCACAGCAGCGCGCGGACAGTTCAGAAACTGCACTGTTTCAGAAATACTACCACCCTTGGCCCGAAAGCCGATAACCATTCCTTTTTGGGCAAATCTGATAAATCGCTCCTCTTACCCATGACAGCAACAAGTGATGTGTTTTCAGATTGCCCACAACACACCTTATATAGCCTCCAAGCCAGCTCACGACACGTGCCTACTTTCATTGGTTACTCGCTGTTGACGGCAAAAGTAGGAGGTGGTCACAATAATGTGACTCGACTGTGTATGAAAATGTATGTCTTAAAAGGATATAGCTTGTATAATGTTGGTAATTTGTACTGGCAAAGAAGAGCTATTATGGCGACAACATATTAGCAAAAGTGAAATACTTTAGCTTAGGTATATCTGCTGAATTATGATCAAATCAATCTTCAGAGTGATGAACGAATCGCATGGCGAAATTTTCATCTTGCCAAAGTTTCTGGAGGAACTTAGAACAAGTACAATCGATATTTGGCAGCCCCAGTGCTCTTAGTGCTGTACCATTGACCATTCGTTCAAGTTGAAAAGGGTTCGAGTCCCGAAAGAGGCATGGGTCGTGTGTTTGTCTTACAGCACCTGCCATATTGGAAAACAAGTTAGTACTGTAAAATCATGCAATGCATTGATGATGATACGCTTTCCAACATGCCAGAAATCATTACTAAAGTTATGCTCTCTCCTGTGCCCTGACCTTTGACCCCATTTCGATTATATTAAACAGAATTGGTTCAGTATACCTCCGGAACAACATACTAAAAGCATTTTTAGTTAAGTTATGAGGATAATGGCTGTGGAATAAATCTCGCTCCTGTGCCCTAACCTTTGACCCCATTTCGATGATATTCAACAGAACCGGTTCAGTGTATCTCCGGAACAACATGATAAAGTTTTGTCGCAATCGAAGCATTTTTACATACGTTATGACGCATAAGGGCGATAGAATGGATCCCGCTCCTGTGTCCTGAGCTCTGATCCCATTTCTCCGATTTTCAATAAAGTTTGTCCCCACGTTGTCCCCTACCACATAGTAAATTTTCATCAAAATCGAACCATTTTTACGCGAGTTATCGTGCGAATAGGCAGACAAACAGACGGACAAAGCTTCCGCATGTACACTTCTTCAACCTACGGTTGGAAATACCTAATATATCCAAAGCTATAAAGTGTGCGAGGATTTCAATGATTCATCCTAATGAGGATGAAGAAAATGTACCTTTCAAAGCACCTCAGGCAGTTATCTGAAGATGGAAACCATCATCAGATGACTGCTGGAAAGGAGTCAAAAATTTTCTCGCTGTTACGCGGTGTTGTTCCCTTGGCTGTAGGGTCACGCTTTAAACATTCATAGGTAGAACGACTAGTTATTTTGTTTTCGAGTTTTTAAGTTTGGGGGGCACTTGCCCTCATGTGCCATTCCCCTCCACACACATACCACCACCACCAACGCCACGCCTATGCTCGGAGTTATAAGTTTACCACATTCAAAGCCTTCTCTTTGTTTCTTACGCCCTCCTTCGTACCATTCCCTACAAAGCCTTCTCTTTGTGTCTTACGCCCTCCTTCGTACCATTCCCTACAAAGCCTTCTCTTTGTGTCTTACGCCCTCCTTCGTACCATTCCATACAAAGCCTTCTCTTTGTGTCTTACGCCCTCCTTCGTACCATTCCCTACAAAGCCTTCTCTTTGTGTCTTACGCCCTCCTTCGTACCATTCCGTACAAAGCCTTCTCTTTGTGTCTTACGCCCTCCTTCGTACCATTCCGTACAAAGCCTTCTCTTTGTGTTTTACGCCCTCCTTCGTACCATTCCCTACGAAGCCTTCTCTTTGTGTCCTACGCCCTCCTTCGTACCATTCATTCATTACACACTCTTGCTACGACGGATACACTACGCCCCACGCGACGGGCAATCACCCGGAGGGAATTGCATTTCGTCATAAAGACTACTGATTGTAGTCTTATAACACAGGGTGTGCCATATAAAAGAGGCCCGAGTATAAAGAATGACAGCAGTCAGGCAATGTTACTATACCTGGTAAAGAATAGTTGAAATGACAGAAAACAGGAGTAATTAACCTGCGTTTACAACAATTTCTGAAAGCGCTGTCCTTCAACATCAAGACACAGCTGCACACGATTCAGAGACACAGCAAACCTCTTCTCAAACACAACACACCAAACGCCTATCTTTTGGTCGTACACAAGAGTCTCCATTGTCCGTTTGGGATTCGTGTCGGTCTAAATCCTGCTGTTTTGCGCATTGACGTACCCGTACACATGAAACCATGCTTCATATGTCATGTAATAAAGTGTTGGGTACATTTCACCGGTGACAATGGTCTCCTGAAACCACTGATATCCGTTTAGCATAATCAGGAGTTTTAAGTTCTTGGAGCGCCATAACTTTGTACGGCCGAAAATGCAAATCCACCGTAAGTATGCGTCGGCATGATGTGGCAGATATTCCCGTTGCAGACGATAATCGGCGAATCGACTTTCGAGGGCTTTGTAACATCATTATGCACACATCCTTGACATTGTCTTCAGTAGGAATTGTCTTGGGTTTGTTTCTTTTCCGGTTGCACCCCGTGCCAGTTTCACGAAATTTCCGTACAAACTTCTATACCACTGATTTCAACGGTGATGCACAATGTGGAAATGTTTCTGTGAAGAACTCATTTAAAACCTTGTATGAGTTATTTCTGAAATACTGTTCCACAATTAAAATCCGCTGTTAAAACTATTTCCGTTGCCTTTGTTCTCTCTTCACTTACACTTACGACCGCGTACCTACACTGCTCTGGCTGTGACTAACCACTCCGGAGAATTCCTTTGCAGCTGTGCACGGAGAAACCGGTTAGAAGTGGAACAAAGCGGTTTTAACTGGAAACCCTTCAAACAACTTTAACCCGCCTAACAATGTCTAGCCACGTGGCCTCATTTATATGGCGCACGTCGCATGGATGACCTCTTCAACTCCCGCTTGCCAGTCTTCTATTTCAATGGATATTTCAAGCTGGACCATCTTTAGTATTTTTAGTGTTTTTAAATGTCTTTAGTCATATTATGTACCTTAATAATGACTTTTATAATACGTGTCTTTAATCAGACGTCTGAAGGCTTCCCCAGGAGGAAATTTTGTTAAATGTTTTTTTGCCAATAATACAACTTTTTTGGACAATGTATCTAGTAAAATTTTAATAAACACTTCAACTAAAACATTCTACAATAAGGCATTGAACATAAAAATAACTTAGCAATAGAACTGTAAAACTTTTTCTTCTTAAAGTTTGTCCACGACGACGTGAACTCCGGCAGCACAACGTGCAGAGAGCTAAAAGTCACCTTTTCGAAGATTGAAACTTCCAGTTCCGGAGGAAAGCATTTCAGTCTCTCATGCCAATAATACAACCTCTGTCGAATTTTCTGATGTGACTGTACGACTGTTTTTCACGACGACGAGTCATCCTTACCCACTGCTGACTAAGCACGGACATGCCGAAAGAGCCACACGGCGCTTAGACATCCTTACCCACTGCTGACTAAGCACTGACATGCCGAAAGAGCCACACGGCGCTTAGACATCCTTACCCACTGCTGACTAAGCACTGACATGCCAAAAGAGCCACACGGCGCTTAGTCATCCTTACCCACTGCTGACTAAGCACTGACATGCCGAAAGAGCCACACGGCGCTTAGTCATCCTTACCCACTGCTGACTAAGCACGGACATGCCGAAAGAGCCACACGGCGCTTAGACATCCTTACCCACTGCTGACTAAACACTGACATGCCGAAAGAGCCACGCAGCGCTTAGTCATCCTTACCCAATGCTGACTAAGCACTGACATGCCGAAAGAGCCACACGGCGCTTAGTCATCCTTACCCACTGCTGACTAAGCACTCACATGCCAAAAGAGCCACACGGCGCTTAGTCATCCTTACCCACTGCTGACTAAGCACTCACATGCCGAAAGAGCCACACGGCGCTTAGTCATCCTTACCCACTGCTGACTAAGCACGGACATGCCGAAAGAGCCACACGGCGCTTAGACATCCTTACCCACTGCTGACTAAACACTGACATGCCGAAAGAGCCACGCAGCGCTTAGTCATCCTTACCCAATGCTGACTAAGCACTGACATGCCGAAAGAGCCACACGGCGCTTAGTCATCCTTACCCACTGCTGACTAAGCACTGACATGCCGAAAGAGCCACACGGCGCTTAGACATCCTTACCCACTGCTGACTAAGCACTGACATGCCAAAAGAGCCACACGGCGCTTAGTCATCCTTACCCACTGCTGACTAAGCACTGACATGCCGAAAGAGCCACACGGCGCTTATATAAAAAAACTCCCGGTTTCTGGTCTGTGACGTTATGCGATCTGATTTGCCGAAACCTAGTCACATGCACCTATGACGCCGAAATATTATACACTGAAGAGCAATTGAATTAGAGACAGCTGGCGTTATGCAAATGTGGCGCTGTGGGAGGCCCTGTAAACGGAAGGCACATGACCTATGCAGCGATCCGACAATAGAAGGAGTGATGCGACGGTAATCAGTAAGAGTCGGACGCAGTATGGATAAGACGAAGGATCTAAGCACATATGATCGTTTGAAAATCGTCGGGGCCCGACGAATGGGTCACTCCATCTCGGAAGTCGTGCAGGCACTGAGATTTTTACGAACCACTGTGTCACGGGTGCATCGTGAGTACATCGAATCCGGTAAAACCATCCCTGCAAGGACCAACTGCCGTGAACAACAGCGTGTGGATGAGCGGGGTCATCGTCGGCTAGCTCGCATTGTAACAGCGGATAGATGGGCCACAGTGCAAGAAATCACTCGGCAATTTAACGCTGGTGCACAAAAACGTGTAAGCAGCCACACCATCCATAACCATCTCCTCGCTGTGGGGTACAGAAGCCATCGTTCAACGAGGGTACCGCTGCTGACCGCACATCACAGGGTGCAAAGATTAGCATGGCCGCGGGAACATCGCCACTGGACCCTAGACATGTGGAAAAATGTTGCCTGGACTGATGAGTCGAGATTCACGTTAGTACATGCGGATGGCAGGATACGAGTATGGCGCAAACCTCCTGAAGCGACGGATCCTTCTTGCCAGCAGGGTACTCTTCAAGCTGGTGGGGGTGGTATTGTCGTCTGGGGACTGTTTACGTGGACTGAAATGGGACCCCTGGTACGTGTGACATCGTCCCTCACAGGTCAACGTTACCGGTATATCCTGGACGGCCATTTGCTCCCGTTTGTGCGTCTTCAACACCCCACTGGGGACCTCATCCTGCACCAAGACAATGCACCGTGCCATCGCTCCCGAATTGTATCCGAATGGTTGGATGAACACTCCACCGACGTGACCTCGCTTCCTTGGCTAGCTAGGTCACCTGACCTCAACTCCATCGAGGACATCTGGGATGCCATCGAGAGAGATGTTCGAGGCTCTGACCCCCTCCATCAAATCTTCGTGAACTGTGGGATCTTGTTCAGGGGTCGTGGATCCTTATGGCTTCCCAACGCTTCCGTTGTCTTGTAGAGTCCATGCCGAGACGAATCGCCGCTGTCATCGGGACGAAAGGTAGTGTTATACGTTACTAGACAGGTATCTCTAATTCAATTGCTCTTCAGTGTACTCACGTCATATCACAGGCATATTAAAATACGTTTAAATTTATTTTGTTATCTCATTGAGTACTTTGGAACAGTATTTTTGGTAAAACTAGGTATTGATAATTTGTCGTAAAGATTTGTCATAAGTCAATTATAAATTTTTAAAACTTTCATCCTAGCTTGAATGCATTTAAACTTTTCAAAAATTTCAAAACTAGCAGTTCAGTAATCGGAAATCAGTCTGATTTTTGAACTTCTGCGAGAATTAGGTGAAAAAGAAATTTATACCACGTCTTGTGTGGTTTTAAACGCAAAAAAAAAATATTTAAAATATAGAAATCTAATTCACCCTGAAAGAGCTTTCACAAGGCCGCACTAATTATAATGTGGTCAGGGGCGTGTTATCTGGCCCTTTGTCCGAGCTGGGCCAGGGTTTGAGTCCTGGTGTAGCACAAGTGGTACGTTTGTCGTACAGCGGTGGATTTCTCACTTTCCAGGAACTTCTCTCCCTAAACTAGGGACGGGCGTCTGCTTATAACACACAGCAGTGATCGTGGTGGTCTTTAAACCCTGAAGAAAAACAAAAAAAGACTTATCACATGTTATAAAATACACTGACGGAAAGTGAAAAAAGAACACCAAGAAGGAGACGTCTGATACCAACGAAATTTATACCGCATAATAACGGAATACAGAGGATAACGTGATCCAAACATTATGGCAAAATACAGCTGTATTTGCTGGTAAACTGAAAAATAACATTTCCATGTAACATGGTTAGTACGAGGTTGAACCGCCGTGAACTGCGTCACACTGTGCAATTCTGGCATGGAGTCTGCCGTACAGATGTTGGATGTAAGTTTGGGGTATTGAGTTCCAAGCATCCTCAACCTGGACGCGTAAATCGGGGATGGTCGTGGCTGGCCGTGGAGACCGGATAAGTCGTTGTCACATAAAATCCCACTCGTGCTCAATGGGGGACAAATCCGGTGAACGTGCAGGCCATGGAAGTTGTCTCACACCCTGAAGTGCATGTTGTGTTGCACGTGCCGTGTGTGGGCGTGCGTTATTTTGCTGGAAAACACCAAAATGGACCGACCTTACAAATAGCACAACAACGGGCTGAATGATGTTGTTGATGTAGGAGATGCTGTTTAACGTACCCGGTACAAACACTAGTTGTGTACGGGAGTGATAGCTGATCGCTCCCCACACCAGGAGACCAGGTGTAGGCCCTGTGTGTTGCTGGCGGATGCAAGAAGGGTGGAGACGCTCCCCTGTGCGTCTGCGAACACGCATACGGCCATCGGAGGCTCCCAAGCAGAATCTGCTTTCATCGCTGAACACGACACATCGCCTTTGCGTTCTCGAGTGCAGACGTTGGCGACACCACTACAGCCGTTCCTGACGGTGGGCTGGAGTCAGAGGTACAGATGCCAGAGGCACACGTGCACGTAGTCCTCCATCCAGTAGACGGTTCCGGATTGTTCGCACAGTCACCTCAGGTGCAACGGCAGCTCGGATTTTCGTCGCAGTGGATGTTCTGCTTGACAACGCCGCTCTTCTTATGCGTCGATCGGTCCGCTCATCAGTCCGTCTGTAACTCCCGGTTCCACATCTTCTCGTGTGAGAATGTTCCTCAGGCCATCTACGCCACCATCGTACCACCACCGATACTTCCCGTCCAATTCGCTCCGCAATACGACGATACGACCACCCGGCCTCGCGGAGTCTGACTAGATGGCCTCGCTCAAAGTTCGATAACTGCTGAAATTGTACACGTTTTCCATGTTCCAGGCATTGCAGCTTCTTCAGGGTTTTCGCACGTGTCCGTACGCCGAAGACTGATTACATTCACTTCGCCGTACCCTTTAAATACCACCGACGATAATTTGCATATTATGCCGTGCTGTGGCGTAAGCGCTCACCGGTTGGTCCCGAAATTAACATCACACCTACGTTACCTCGACCCCATTAACATATGTAAATTTCATGATCGTCCGCCAATTCCTTCTTGGTGTTCTTTTTTCACTTTCCGCCAGTGTATAAAGGAAGAAAAAAACTCTGAAAATTTTTACTGCAATGTGTGCGGTCAATAAATTAGTGTTATCATTAATTTGAAGAAGTAGGAAACAGGTAATATGAGAAAATTTTCTTGACTGTTAAATGAAGTTATTTTCAGGAAACAAAGTAGTCATCATTTTGTAAAGTATCCGGAAAATAGAGAAGCATGCGTTTCAAGCTTGAACAAATCGTACTAAACACTTAACCTAATGGTCCAGGTAGTCCCCATTGGAACCGATGACTTTGTTCCAGCTTGAAATATCCATTGAAATAGAAGACTGGCAAGAGGGAGTTGAAGAGGTCATCCATGCGACGTGCGCCATATGAGGCCACGTGGCCAGAGACGTTGTTTGGCGGGTTTCCAGTTAAAACCGCTGTGTTCCACTTCTAACCGGTTTCTCCGTGCACAGCTGCAAAGGAATTCTCCGGAGTGGTTAGTCACAGCCAGAGTACTGTAGGTGCGCGGTCATAAGTGTAAGTGAAGAGAGAACAAAGGCAACGGAAATGGTTTTAAGTACGGAACAGCGGATTTTTATCGTGGAACAGTATTTCAGAAATAACTCATACACGGTTTCAAATGAGTTCTTCTTCACAGAAACATTTCCACATTGTGCAGCACCGTTGAAATCAGTGGCACAGAAGTTAGTGTGGAAATTTCGTGAAACCGGCACGGTGTGAAACCGGAAAAGAATCAAACCCAAGACAATTCGTACTGAAGACAATATCAAGGATGTGTGCACAGTAATGTTACAAAGCCCTCGGAAGTCGATTCGCCGATTATCGTCTGCAACGGGAATATCTGCCACATCATGCCGACGCATACTTACGGTGGATTTGCATTTTCGGCCGTACAAAGTTATGGCGCTCCAAGAACTTAAAACTCCTGATTATGCTAAACGGATATAAGTGGTTTCAGGAGACCATTGTCACCGGTGAAATGTACCCAACACTTTATTACATGACATATGAAGCATGGTTTCGTGTGTACAGGCATGTCAATGCGCAAAACAGCAGGATTTAGACCGACACGAATCCCAAACGGACAATGGAGACTCTTGTGTACGACCAAAAGATAGGCGTTTGGTGTGCTGTGTCTGCAAAAAGAATAGTCGGCCCATTCTTTTTCAATAATACCATCAACTCGGAGCGCTATGTTGAGCAACTGTTCAACCCATTTGTTGCCGCACTTATTGAAGAAGAGCGAACATATGCTTTCTTTCAGCAGGATGGTGCAACGGCGCATTCTGCGCGAAACAGTCTACGTGCTGTGAATGAAGTGTTTGGGGAGGACAGAACTGTGTCGAAGGGACTATGGCCACCCAGATCACCCGATCTCTCCACCCGTGACTTTTATCTGTGGGCAGCATTGAAAGGGAAAGTGTACGTAACTAATCCGCACAGCCTTAAGAAATTAAAAGTGAACATTACTGATGCCATAGCCCAGATTACTGCCGATGAGCTGATCATGATCATATGTAGAGGATTTTAGGAAGGGAGTGTCTGACCCCAGGTCTTAAACAATCCTTAGAAATAGGAAACTAGGAGATTTGGGCTAGAGCGCCCCATAGGAAAGTGACACGGAAGCGAAGTAGAAAGCGGGAGGAAGACGCCCTTAGTTATTACCGAGGGGCCAGTACTCGGCTGCCGATGAGTTGTGGCGCGTTACGAACAACATGTTCCATCGTGTGCAGCTGTGTCTTGATGTCGGAGGACAGCCCTTTCAGCAATTTTTGTAAACGCAGGTAAATTACTCCTGTTTTCTGTCATTTTAACTATTCTTTACCATGTATAGTAATATTGCCTGACTGTTGTCGTTCATTATGCTCGGGCCTCTTTTATATGGCACACTATGTATAATAAAATGTTCTTAACTGTTAGATGAAGTTATTTTCGGGAAACGATATAGTTATAAGTTTGTAAAGTGTCCGGTAAATAGAGAAGCATGCATTTCAAGCTTAAAAAATCGTGCGAAACACTTAACCTAATCGTCCAGGTAGTCCCCATTGGAACCGATGACCTTGCTCCAGCTTGAAATATCCATTGGGATAGAAGTCTGGTAAGTGGGAGTTGAAGAGGCCATTCGACAAAGCCTATAAGTAATGAAAGTCGGAGAACAAGCGGATGCGACAATATTTCCCATTCCAGCTCGTGCAATTTTTGCTGGGTCTGTAAAGCTACATGTAGATGAGCGTTATCCTGGTGAAAAACAACTCCATGGCGATTAATTAACGATGGGCGGTTTTCTAGAGGTGCAGCATGGAGACGGTCCACTTGTTGGATGTAAGCATCCGATGTGATATTATTTCGCGATAAGAGTTCATAGTGAATCACACCGCGACAATCCCACCAGCAACTCAGCATCACCTTCCGTCCATGAAAGGATGGCTTAGCGACCTTCTGTGGCGGTTGTCCCTGCTTGGTCCGTGCTTTTTGTCGCGTAACTTTCACGTACTGTGGGTGAAAAAGTATTTGCACTACTTGTTTTTCGGCATTAATTACACACAAATAATAATAATAGGGGGAAAGTATATTTATTTAGCAGCAAATGGGCTAATGAAACACAAAAATACTATGTTCAAAATTTTGAAAAAATACCGAAGCGAAAAAGGCAAGTCTGAATGGCAAAAAGTTACACTGGAGTGCAAAAATTAAGGACGAAGAGGAGAAATTAGCATAACAGCGGAACGAGCAGGCAGAACGGAACGAAAGACCACTCAGGAGATAGACTAGGGTCCGGTACGGTAGGGCATGCGCATATATGCCACATGACGTATAGGGGGGTATCGGAAGGGTATAAAGCACACGGGCGGTGTACGATCAGCAATTCGGTGTAAGCTATTGCACGGTGTACATCGGTTTGAACGACGTCGAGTTGCTGCCACCGTGTGATATGGCCAACAGGCAATCCAGTAGACGACATCTGGATGACTTTACCCGAGGTCGCGTCATTGGGAAGTTGGAAGAAGGTCGAAGTGTGACTAGTGTGGCCGAGGAGTTCGGGATCACTCACAGCATCGTTTCACGAGCTTGGAGAGCATTTCAAACGACAGGAGCAGCTGTCCGAGGGTTTAGAAGTGGTCGTCCACGAGCAACCACGGAGGCGGACGACTGGTATATTTTCCTACAGGCGAGAAGAGACAGACGGAAGACAGCGGGAGAAATCGCAAGGCACATGCAACAGACAACTGGACGTACGTTATCGCGTTTTACCGTGGCCAGGAGGCTGCACAAAGGTGGTCTATTTGCACGACGACCAGTACGGTGTGTGCCATTAACGCCTGCTCATCAAGACGGCGGTTTCTGTGGTGCCAGGAACACAAGAACTGGACATATCAGCAATGGGATCGAGTTCTCTTTCCGGATGAGAGCCGATTTAGTGTGTAAAGCGATTCTGGAAATATACATATCTGGAGAGAGCAGGGAACACGCAATCACACCTCCAACATCATCGAAAGAGACCGGTTTGGAGATGGCGGGGTTCTCGTTTGGGGCGGTATCATGCATGGTAGCCGTACTGACCTCCACATCTTCCAAGGAGGTTCAGTTACTGGTGTCCGCTTTTGTACCGAGGTTCTCCTGCCTCACGTGCGTCTGTTTAGAGGTGCTGCGTATCCTGAGTTCCTCTTCATGGACGAAAACGCTACACCTCATCGTACAGTGGCTGTCGCAGAGCTGTTGGAGAGTGAAGAAATTCAACGCATGGATTGGCTCGCAATGTCCCCGGACCTAAATGCAATCGAACATGTGTGTGACCTTCTCGGGAGACGCTTGGCAGCACGCCACCAGCCGCCAGCAACGATTCCGCAGCTGCGATTGGCGCTACAAGAGGAATGGGCAGCGATGCCTCAACAGCTCCTTGGCAACCTGGTCCTCAGCATGGACAGTTGTTGTAAATCCTGCAATGCAGTCAGGAGTGATCATATCCCCTACTAAAAACTGGATTTTTCTTGGCAGCCGCTTGTCAGACGTTTCTGTTTTCTGTCCAGTTGCGCTGGAAGCTACTTTTTCAATAAAGTGTCTTTGTATCCTTTGGATTCCTTGTTTGGACGGTTTTGCTCACTTGTCCCATATTCTTACATCTTGGGGATCTTATGGTATGATTTGAGTTGATGTGGAGCACTTCTGCACGACGTTACATTCGAAAAACCGTCTCGTCCTTAATTTTTGCACGCCAGTGTATTTGCACACGAGTGATACCATCACTATGTCATAAATAAAGTCCAAAATGATTGTCTAATATTTAGTATGCATACTTTTTGCATTAATGATGGCTTGAAGCCTTCTTGGCGTAGACTCTAATAATTTCTTAGTTGTTTCTTGTGCAATATTCTGCCATTCTTCAGTTACTGCTTGTTTTAGATCATTTTCTCCCGAAAGTTTTCTTTTCCTTATAGATAAATCCAATAAATACCACAAATTCTCGATAGGGTTAATGTCTGGAGACTATGAAGGGGTATCAAACCTCTCGCGAACATTATACAGTAACCACCCTTTTGTGATACGTGCAGTTTGTTTCGGTTCGTTATCCTGTTGAAAGAGATAATCATCACTTATGCCTAATTTCGCTGCACTGTCAGCTAAATTGCTGCGCAACACATCAATATATTTCTTTGCATTCCTTATACCCTCAATGACCGCAATTTTACCCACTCTATTGTAACCCATGCAGCCCCGTATCATTATATGACCTCCACCATGCTTCATAGTTGCTTTGAGATTTTGTTGCTGGAGTTCAGTGTTTGGTCTGCGCCACACAATTTTTTTACGTCAGAGCCAAACAGATTGATCTTTGTTTCGTCAGAAAATATAACATTCTTCCAGAATTCGATTGGTTTAGTGGCGTGAGCTTTAGCAAAATCCAAACGTTTCTGTCTATTTCTTTCACTAATAAAAGGTTTTTTCTTGCCGTTCTGCCTGTGCACGATTGAGCACATTTCATATTGTTTGAGCACAAACAGTCTTACCTGATAGTGTCGCAAGTTGTACCGCTAGAGTTCGAGCATTAGTGAATGGTTTTTTTCCTCGCTTCTTTCCCAACATGGCGGTGCTCCCTGGTAGTAAGAATCTTCGGGCGACCGGTTTTCCTCTTGTTATCTGTGCTACCAGTTTTGTCGTGCTTTTTCACCACATATCGGAATGTTGAAAAGTTCAAATTCAAAATTTCACCAATTTTTCGATAACTTTTCCCTTCTATACGCAAAAAAACAAATTCTTTCTCGTGTATGTTTGGGTAACTCGAACTTTTTACGTGTCATATTGAACTACAACTCGAGCTGAGCATTGCGGCTGGTATGAAATTCACACGTACAATTGTAGTAACCACTTGACTTTGCAGTACTTATACTGTAATACCGCTACAGATCGATTTATGCAAATTCAAGAGGTGACGTAGTGATGTCACTGCAGTGTGCAAATACTTTTTTTGGTAGCGATTTTTTAGTAATTGTTCAGTTGTTTGATGTTCCAGGTCCACGTTAAATGTCTGTATTAATTATTCATCCGCCTTCTAAATATTTCTTCAGTTGCTGCTTACCATCTTTGGTGAATCCCCAGCATTGTGCGGGACTCCAAGAAGCAACCTGCCAAATTGGCTTGGCAGTTAGCGTGTGTGAGTCTGGAGGAATTCGAGGCCGCTGTGGTGTAGCGGAAGCATATCCGGCGCGTAACTGGAAGACCCTGGGTTCGACTCTCCCGGTAGCGGCGAATGAGAATTTTTCCGTGGCTCACTTATAAGCGTGTAAAGAGCGAAGATGTTCAGTACACTTTTTTCTAACGAATTCAACAGAAATATTTTTACTTTAATAATTGACATTCATATTCATCATTGCAATGAAACAGTTTTAGCTCTGTTTTTAGCTCTGTCTGTAATTGCAAAAACACTTGGTGTGCAAATACTTTTTTTACCCACTGTATGCGGCCGATTTTTCGTCACCCGCGATCAGCGGATGCAAAAAGTGTTCCCGTTTTTCTCTTTCACGCAGAGCAATAGCATTGGAGAGCGTTGCATCCGATTCTGCTCAGAAAAAGCACGGGGTTCCCGTTTGTACAGTTTACACGAATATCTCAACTTCCGAAGTCGGGTGTTGATGGTCCTATTGGAAGTTTTCAATTCCTCTACCAGTTCTCGTAGTGTTGCACTAGGCTTGATCAGTAGCTCGTGTTGCAATGTATCATCTTCAACCTTACTGGGTCTGCCACTTCTGAGAGCGTCAGACAGATCCCGTATACCAGTGTCGAATTCACTTGTACCAATCACAGCAACACTCTGTTCGATAATATCGCCACCAAACATATTTTCGCAATTTTCCAAGTGCTTCCGTAACGTTCACGCCATTCAAATATTCACAGAGAAATATTGCACACACACCTTCCTTCGATATCGTCATCGTATCGTTGCCACATGCAACTAATCTTCAGCACAACACCATTACAGTCTGCCCTTGGAATCTATTCTTTCGTGCACAGCACTCTGGGATGTTTACGTCACTGCAGGCCAGCAGGATCATGAATTACACACGCCACATACGATTTTTTTTTCCGAAAACTTTCTTTAAAATCTGATATTTCAAAGCATGAGAAATGATATGAGAATTCTGACAAAATACATGACTTCGCGCCAACTTCACCATGCGTAACTTGTGGATATAACTCACTCAGCCAACATCTTCAGTGACATGAGTAAAAGTTGTATAAAATAGAAGAAAAGAACAAAACATCAATTTCCATCGTACGTGACGGGCTTACAATTTTATGACCTGAATAGAAAAAATAGCCGTTTCACTACAAAGGCTTGGAGCATAAATAAGCTACGTTTATTCACAATTTAATATTTTATTTTAAGATCTGCTACAGTTTCGTTGAGCGTCTGGCTCGGCGTCATCAGGACAAATGGAATCCTGATGAAGCTGAGCCAAAAGCTCGTTGTCCTAATGAAGCTGAGCCAAAAGCTCGTTGTCCTAATGAAGCTGAGCCAAAAGCTCGTTGTCCTAATGAAGCTGAGCCAAAAGCTCGTTGTCCTAATGAAGCTGAGCCAAAAGCTCGTTGTCCTAATGAAGCTGAGCCAAAAGCTCGTTGTCCTAATGAAGCTCAGCCAAAAGCTCCTGATGAGGCTGAGCCGAAAGCTCCTTGTCCTGATGAAGCTTAGTTTATTCATGTTTTCCTCTGTTTATTCACTATTTGTCCTGATGAAGCAGAGCCGAACGTTCAGCGAAATTATAGTAGATCTTAAAATAAAATATTTAATTGGCAGCAAATGTTGCTCATTTATATTATCTCAACATCACAAGTATTGTAGTCATAAAATATATATTAACATATTAACAGAGACTTTTACTCCTAATTCTGCTTAGGAAGAGTTTTTTAACTTGTTGTTTAACGACCGCCGTGAACAACTCGATGGGCTATAAGCAGTTTCTCGTCCCTAATTTAAGACCACGGGTCCAAGGAAAGGAAGAAAACTAGGCCCGTAAAGATAAACACATCATCCAAGCCTCAGCGGGATTCGAACCCGGACCCATCTCATACGATTGGTCAGAATACAGCGTTCAGAATAATACGCCAACAAGGTCAAGTGATCGAAAAGCCTGAAAAATGGCACTTGTAGACGAGAATTGAAGGAGGAAGCAAGGGACAGAGGAAACTGGAGAAAGAGAACTTACTGAGTTACCGTTGGACCTGTCAACAGACAGAACGCCAATATTGATGATGAGACAATGATAAGAGCAACAGGAAGTTAAGATTTTTCATTCTTGAATTCGGATTACTTTAATTTTTAAATAAACCCAGGGCGTTAATTGTTAGCAACATTTAAGGGTTTGTGAAAGGAACAGTTTCCTAGGACACATGCCATGTTGTGTTGGTAAACATAATTTAGTTTGGCTCCTCATGAAAGCAAATTATTTTAAAAGCAAAACTTCATTTTGCCTTCAAAAGCATGGTTTCCAAAGCTTTTTTCTTTATTATCAGCCATAAACACCGCAGCGCATGATGGCTCTTGTATTAGTAATTTAAGTTTCGTTAGTTATTTTCTAAATGATGTTGATGGAATGAATGAGTTCTGATTTAATTCATCTTTTTTTTTGTATCACATAACCTTGGATTGTAACATGATAAACAGCAGTTACTGAATATTTCTTCCACAGAAGATGCCACCCGATGGAATCAAAATTTGGGCAGCGGAAGTCCATGCACACCAAATAGGTAAGAATGTCGTTGTTTTTCGTGACACTATTCGTTTTAAAGGCCTTCTTGCCGTTCCCAGTGGCAGAGTAGTCAGAGAGGCATGGGCTTCTGGCAAAAAGTCCAAGGTAGGGCATGGGGCCATAGTGCTGATGAGGCATGACGTTGCGCTTGTTCTACGGCACTTTCTATGACCCTTGCCTGTATTCAGTGGCCAGAAATTACGGACAAATAACTGCTGAGAAGCTTGAAGTTCATTAAACCACAATATACATCGGAACTTCGGTTACACACTGACATAGGCTTTTAAAGAAACAAAAGTTTTCATGAGTGTATTACACGCATGTCGTACATTATGAATTAGCGTAAACTAAAAGCACGAATCTTTTTTCCCTTTGTTCTTGTGGATGTATTCAAACTTTTACTATGTTATTTTGAAATATCTTTTACACATTTATACGTTTTTAAGACTATCCCCTAGAAAGATGAATAACTGGGGTTCCATTGTGTTTTCTAAATATCTACGAGGGTTGAATGAAATGTAATGCTTCCATAAGTAGCACTCGGGACTGTATGAGAAATTTTTTATAAATCAAACACGGAAATAATCCTTAGATCAGGGGTTGCCAAATGGTTGATCGGGAGCTCTCGTGGGGTCGATCATTCGTTTGTTCGTACGGTCGACGATTTTGGCGAATGTGATATTAGGGGGTTTCATCAAACATTTAGTCTATTTTACCTCTTCGATTCTTCAGATTTTAAATCAGAAATTGCGAAACTTCAATCCGACGTGGTACTGAAGGCAAGAGCGTCATACACTGGTGTGCAAAAATTAAGGACGAAGAGGAGAAATTAGCATAACAGCGGTACGAGCAGGCAGAACGGACCGAAAGACCACTCAGGAGATAGACTAGGGTCCAGTACCGTAGGGCATGCGCATATATGCAGCACGACGGGGCGGGGGGTCGGAATGGTACAAACCACACGGGCGGTGTACGCTCAGCAATTCGGTGAAAGCTATTGCACGGTGTACATCGGTTTGAACGACGTCGAGTTGCTGCCACCGTGTGATATCGCAAACATGCAAACCAGTAGACGACATCTGAATGACTTTACCCGAGGTCGCGTCATTGGGAAGTTGGAAAAAGGTCGAAGTGTGACTAGTGTGGCCGAGGAGTTCGGGATCGCTCACAGAATCGTTTCACGAGCTTGGGGAGCATTTCAAAGGACAGGAACAGCTGTCCGAGAGTTTAGCAGTGGTCGTCCACGAGCAACCACGGCGGCGGACGTCTGGTATATTGCCCTACATGCGAGAAGAGACAGACGGAAGACAGCGGAAGAAATCGCAAGGCACGTGCAATAGGCAACTGGACGTCCGTAATCGCGTTTTACCGTGGCCAGGAGGCTGCACAAAGGTGGACTATTTGCACGACGACCAGTGCGGTGTGTGCCATTAACGCCTGCTCATTGGAGATGGCGGTTTCTGTGGTGCCAGGAACACAAGAACTGGACACATCAGCAATGGGGTCGAGTTCTCTTTACGGATGAGAGCCGATTTAGTCTGACGAGCGATTCTGGACGTATACACATCTGGAGAGAGCAGAGAACACGCAATCACACCTCCAACATCATCCAAAGGGGCCGGTTTGGAGGTGGCGGAGTTCTCGTTTGGGGAGGTATCATGCTTGGTAGTAGTATTGACCTCCACATCTTCCAAGGAGGTTCAGTCACTGTTGTCCGTTATTGTACCGAGGTTCTCCTGCCTCGCGTGCGTCTGTTTAGAGGTGCTGTGGGTCCTGAGTTCTTCTTCATGGATGACAACGCTACACCTCATCGTACAGTGGCTGTCGCAGAACTGTTGGAGAGTGAAGATATTCAACGCATGGATTGGCCCGCAAGGTCCCTGGACCTACATCCAATCGAACACTCGTGGGACCTTCTCGGGAGACGCTTGGCAGCACGTCACCCGCCGTCAGCAACGATTCCGCAGCTGCGATTGGAGCTACAAGAGGAATGGGCCGCGATGCCTCAACAGCTCCTTCACAACCTCGCCCTCAGCATGGACAGACGTTGTAAATCCTGCAACGCAGTCAGGGGTGATCATATCCCCTACTAAAGACTGGATTTTTCTTCGAAGCCGTCTGTCACATGGGCGTTTCTGTCTTCTGTCCAGTTGTGCTTGAAGCTACCTTTTCAATAAAGTGCTTTTGTATCCTTTGGATTCCTTGTTTGGACGGTTTTGCTCACTTGTCCCATATTCTTACATCTTGGGGATCTTATGGTATGATTTGAGTCGATGTGGAGCACTTCTGCACGGCGTTATATTCGAAAAACCGTCTCGTCCTTAATTTTTGCACGCCAGTGTATCTGTTGCTTTGCGGCTGACTGCTTTCTTTGAATCCACGTACCTCTGTGAAGCAGTTTTTTCAGAAATAAAAAATAATGAAGTCGAAGTACAGGAGCTACCTGACTGATGCTCATTTAGAAGCATGTCTCCGACTGTGTCTCACTGAATATGTGCCTCATTGAATATTTGCTTCATTATTCTAAACATTCTGAGGACTTGCAGTGTCATGCATCAACATCTAAGAATTAAATACTGTAAATAAAGAATCTATAAGTAAAATTATATAATTCCTTTGAAAAATAGTGTTTCAGAAATAAAAAATGATTTAAATACTATTTTTCTGTATTTGTTTCCAAAATTACAAAACCACACACACACTAATATATCATGATATTATAGGCTCATTCCTATTTAAATATGCCTATATCACTGCGATAAGCTATGAGAGATAGCGTTGGAGAATGATACCTTTAGGTAGATCTTGGTTCCGCAAATTTTGGCCACCCCTGCCTTAGAGTATGCCGTTTACTAACCTGTACTCATTTCTCAACACAGTCACCAGATAACTGAATACATTTCTTCCGACGATGCACAAGTTTCGTGGAATTATCACAGAAGGAGTACGGCCTCTTTTTCCGCAACAACGCTCTGACAGCCTTCTCAACTTCTCATTGGATAAGTACTGATGTCCCCGAAGATCTTCCTTCAGTTTTGGGAAGAAATCGAAGTCGCAGGGCGATAAGTCTGGACTGCACGACGGATGCGGTAGTATGATGAGATTAACTGTGATAGTGTGATGATGTAATCTGGACTGCACGACGGATGCGGTAGTATGATGAAATTGACTGTGATAGTATGATGGTGTAGTCTGGACTTCACGGCGGATGTGGTAGTATGATGAGATTGACTGTGATAGGATGATGATGTAGTCTGGACTGCACGGCGGATGTGGTAGTATGATGAGATTGACTGTGATAGGATGATGATGTAGTCTGGACTGCACGGCGGATGTGGTAGTATGATGAGATTGACTGTGATAGTATGATGATGTATTCTGGACTGCACGGCGGATGTGGTAGTATGATGAGATTGACTGTGATAGCATGATGATGTAGTCTGGACTGCACGGCGGATGTGGTAGTATGATGAGATTGACTGTGATAGTATGATGAGATTGATTGTGATCGTATGATGAGATTGACTGTGATATGATGATGAGATTGATTGTGATAGTATGATGAGATTGACTGTGATAGTATGATGATGTAGTCTGGACTGCACGGAGGATGTAGTAGTATGATTAGATTGACTGTGATATGATGATGATGTAGTCTGGACTGCACGGCGGATGTGGTAGTATGATGAGATTGACTGTGATAGCATGATGATGCAGTCTAGACTGCACGGCGGATGTGGTAGTATGATGAGATCGACTGTGATAGTATGATGATGTAATCTGGGCTACACAGCGGATGTGGTAGCATGTTGGCATTCGCCTTCTCTATTGCTTCAACGGTGGCTCTCGAAGTGTTTAGCCTAGCGTTTTCGTGTTGCAGGAACACATTTCCTTTTCCCCCTTTGAATCCTCTTTATTCGCTGTTTTAAAGCTCGGATCGTCAAAATGTTACATTCTGAGTTAATTGTTGTTCCAGATTCCAAGAAATCAAGGTGCATAACAACATCTGCATCTCAAAACACTGTCGCCATGATTTTTCCAGTCGAAGCCTGTGATTTGAATTTCTTTTTCTGGAGCGAGTCTGTGTGTCGATATTCTATGAATTCATGCTTCGTTTCTGGTTCCTAATATTGCACCCACGTTTCGTTTTCTGTCACTATGATGTAAAAAAAAGCTTCACTTTCGTCCTCGTAACGCAACAAAAGCTGCTGGCAAATTTCAAGTCTCTGGGATTTCATTTCAGGAGTGAGCATCCGAGGAACCCACCACGCACAAATCTTCCGATACCCAAGGAAAGGAATAATGTTACCCACACGTTCCTGTGAAATGTCGATTCTGTCAGCAGTTTCTCGCTGACTAATCCGCTGATTGTCCTTAAGGAATTCGTCAACCCGTTTTCCGTGAAACTCATCCGTTGCTCACACAGGTCGTCCAACTTTCTGTTTGTCACACAAGTAAGAAGTTCCCGCCTCGCCATCTTTACATCTGTTGGACCAACGACGCTCGGTGCTGACATAAGCACAGTCATAACCATAAAGGACTTGCATACTTCAGTCATAACCATAAAGGACTTGCATACTTCAGTCATAACCATAAAGGACTTGCATACTTCGGTGAGTTTCCACTAAAATGAACTTTCAGCTGTCAGGAATTCGATAACAGCACGTTGTTTAAATCGCAGACTGACGAGGGTCCTGCACAGTGTTCAATATCTCACAGAATAGATTAACAACTATTCGCTGCAAAGACTTACCTCCAACTGAGGTGGTAGACGACAAGGGCGTAGCAATTAAAAAATTATGGGGGAGGCTCAAGTAACCTCATACCGAAACACCGAAAACAACTGCTAATCTGGGATAATCAATTAATAATTAAGCGTTAATCATCAATAATTCGTTATTTATTGGGTCGTTTCATAATTATTGGCCGATGCCGACAAGGTAAATTTGCATAGCCGGTTACAAAGAACGCCTCGTAGGAGGAACTACCAAACACCCACGCAAATTGAATCGGTTCAGTCCAGGTGTATAAAACTGTATTTCAGACAGATCTCAGCAGTTGGGGACGTGATGGAGCAACCCGACGTGAGATCAGTGATTTTACACGAATTCAAACTTGGCCGGAATGTGTCCGAAACGGTCGCAAATGTCTATAGAGCGCGGGTGACAGAGCTGTCCGTAGAGTGTTTTCCAAGTTCCATGCCAGTGATGTTACCATCGACCAATAAGCCAAAAGTCGGTCGTCCGGATCTGTGTGACACTGCACATTTAAGGCGGAAAGTGGAAGAAAAACCAACGTCCACAGTACATGAGCTCAGTGCCGAACTTGTCGTATCATCAGCGACAGTTTCCAGACACCTGGCAGCTATGAGCAAGGTTAAAAACTGGATGCCTGGGTTCCATATGAGCTCACCGAAAAGCAGCAGATACGCCCTCTGGAAACATGCATTGCCCTCCAAAAACGTCAGGCTATAGTGTTCCCTTTCTGCATCGGATCCTTACGGTTGATGAAAAAAGGTGCTTTCTGACCGCCGTCGCTCAATAAAGGGGAACCACCCAAACACATGTCCAAACCCGAGTTGCACCCTCAGAAGGTTCTGATCTCTGTGTGGTGGACTGCCAAGACTGTGGATCGTTATGAGTTTTTGCCGCGAGGTCAAACAATCACAACGGACGTGTGCTGCCGTCAGCCGAACGAATGTCACCAGAAATTATGCAGCAAACTACCATCGCTCGCCAATCGCTTGGGTCCTATACTGCTTCAGGATGGCGCACGACCGCATATGTCTATTGGAAACATGCGAAAAATCAACGCCTTGGGGTACGAGGTCCTCTCTCACCCTGTTTATTCACCTGATTTGGCCCCTCAGACTTTTACATGTTTCGCCATTTGGACCACTTCTTGAGGGGCAAACGGTTCGCTAACAAGGATGCTGTGATTTCCGCCGTTAGCGAATCCTCGGAGCACTGTGATGCCAGTTTCTGCTACCGTGGCATTTTTGCACTGATAACACGTTGGGCACAGTATATTGCTGCCGAGAGCAGAATTTTTTTGAAATAAAATGGATTTCGTCGTCTGTTACTGCTGTTTGCTTCTTTGTGTTCGAATCGGCCAATAATTATGAAACGACCCAATAGAATAATTATATAAATTCATTAATAAATTAGCAATTTTATTAAAAATTACAATTAACAATTTATCACATTCATTCACGACTTTCTCGGCGTTCGCCTTCATGAGGTTATTATTGCTGTATCAAAATGAAGTAAAATTACTTTTATTTCCGTATTTTTATAATTCTACTTTCCCTTTTTAGCGCGTCACATACGTGCTCGGCATTTCCGTAGGAATCAAGAATTGCCACCTATAGCTGATGACCGGAATTACGACTTCAATTATCAGGTAAATGAAAACTGTTGTTGTCCCTTATTTCTCTGACCCAAATACTGATAAAAAAAGATTATACACCCATTCATCCAAAAACCACAGTTGTCCTCTTACACTATTCTGTATATAGTGAAACCTGTCTAGCAAAGTCTTCCACGGCTCTGTGAAAAAATGACCGTCCTGCTAATAGAGTGGTTCAATTTGCCAAAATATCTGGCCACCCCACTTTAAAATGAAATAAAAAGACTTACCCTCTTAATTCGTTGTTCTGTGAAGTGCTTGCTTGCTCTTTCCTTATTTCTCATTTGCCATTTTGTAGTTTAGGAACGTCATTCCCTAAATCTCAAACTAGGAGATATAAGTAAGACTGAAGAATGGAGTGATGTGTTTGAAACATACGTACATTGTCGCAAACCGGCAGTCTTGTTACATCAAAAGAAACGGAAGGTAACGAAATACCGAACGTAATACATGTATACAAATTATATACGTATACGAGGGTTGTACCGGAAGTAATGCAAAAGTAGGCATAACCTTTTTATTAACTGACAGATGTCGTTCAAATTGCACATGTTGGTAGAGTAACTCTTCCTCTATAGTAAACCTTCTTCTTCATTGCAGGAAAATAATGGATTCTAAGCAGTGTGACGTATATTCTAATTAATTTAACTTTCATTTTTAGTTCCTTTTCCTATGTAAATTTGAGTTTGTTCTCTTTTACACTTTCCAAACTTAACGTTATGTCTTTTCCTTCAAACGAGAAAAATGTTGGCAACATGCTGAGGCCGGAACAAGAGTGACGTATGTTTGGCCGGATAAGAACGATAGATAAAAAGGCAATTCAGCGGTTGTTAAAAGAAGGGTACTCCTTTTTGATACACGACTGCTTAATTATCGTTAAAGTACTGTTGAAGGCTGCGTGTTCTAATTTAATGAAAGTATTGTGTTTCGTAGTTTAAGTATTATGGTGGATATTAATTAACTCAAGTTCCAGTGTTGTCTTTCATAGTTAATTATCATCGTGAATATTAACCCACGTTCAGTTGATTTTCCCGTGTTGAAGTGAACAGCAATAAAAGAAATGCTGCAAGTAAAACCTCTTGAACTTCACATGAGTGACTCACATTTCATTGTAGGTGAAGTTTTGATTTATGTAATGTTCCAGTAAGTCGGTTACACACAAACGCTACAGCAGAAGCAACGTGCCCTAACTGAGTTCTTGATGAAGGAAGGGTGCAGGCTGTCCGACATCCACAGAAGGCTACAGAATGTGTACGGAGATAACACCATTGACAAGGGCAATGTGCACAGATGGTTGAAGAAGTTTTAAGAAAGGGAAGCCAGCATTGAAGACAAACTACGCAGTGAGAGACCATCATCTGCGACCACTGACACGAATCGTCAGTCAGTAGATGATTTGATTCACACAGAGAGAGAGGAGTCACAATCCGTGAGCTTGTTGAGCAACTGGACTGTGGTCGCAATGCCATACGGAAGATGGTGGTAAGCTTAGGGTATCGAAAAGTGTGTGCAAAGTGGGTCTCCTGACAGTTGACACCCGATTTGGAGGACAGAAGGGTGGAAGTCTGCTCTGATCTGCTGGAAGCACTTGAAGCCCATAAAGACACGGGTTTATTTTACAATCTGGTGACAGGGGGCGAAAAGTGGGGGTATCTTTATGATCCGGAAACGAAGAATCAATCCATGGAATGGCGTCTTCACCAAGGCCAAAGAACTTTAAGAGCCAGCGATCAGCAGAGGAAATCATGATGACTGTTTTTGGAGATGACAGGGGTGTCATTCTCCTTGATTTTCTGGAACGTAGCCGTACAGTGACCAGCGAGCGGTACATTGAGACCCTCAAGAAGCTTAGAGAAGCCATAAGGAGGAAGAGATAGAACAAGAATCTGAAAAGGATCCTCTTTCACCATTAATGTGAGACCATGCAGATCTTTGTCAACAAATCAGGCGATCAGCTAATTAGGCTGGTCGGTGGTCCCCCATCCACCGTACAACCCAGATCTGGCACCCTCCGACTTCCACCTGATCGGTCCAATGAAGAACAGTCTCCTGGGACAACGATTTGATGACACAGACGAGGGGGAAATGGTTGTGAAGAAGTGGGTACATCAGTCTACATCTGATTTTTTTCAAAGAGGATTTGAGAGTTGAGTTCAACGATGGTGCAAGTGCATCGCTTGTGATGGAGACTATGCTGAGTATACAGAAAGAGTTACTCTACCAACATGTGCAATTTGAACGACTTCCGTCAGTTAATAAAAAAGTTATGCCCACTTTTGCGTTAGTTTCAGTACAACCCTCGTATCTTAGCTTTCACGGTAAACTCTTACTACTCTTGTGCGTAAAAACCACGAAAACGGGCGTTATGAAAATGCTTGAACCGGAACGTTTGGCACTAGCCGTCATGCTTTCATTCAAGGTCGCCCCGATCATTCGTTTCTTCTCATTCCGACCCTCAACCGAATGTTGCCCGATATTGATGTTCGAGTTGCTGTCCCTGATTTATACCACACACACAACTTAAGTGACTGTTACGTGTGGAAATGTATTATTTATGCCATGATGCGCCTAAGAAACTGGCATTTCACCTAATAAAAACATGAAGACTAGCATAATTTAAAATAATACCACATGCAATATACACTATATTAACAAAAGTCACCGGACACCCCTTCAAAAGCACATGAACGGATTCGCTGCTTTGTTAAGATGCACGGTACAGTTGCAAACGGTATAAAAACAAGCCTACTGCTGACCGCGATCATATCGCACTGTGAGGTTGAGTGAAAATGTCTCGGCGGGAGAGAACTGACTTTGAGGAAGAAAACATTGTTGGGTGTTATATTAGTGGGTTCTCCATAAGAGAAACCGAGAGGCGTTTAAACATATCCAAGTCAACTGTTTTGGATGTACTGAATAAGTGAAAGACACATGGCGTGTCTGAAACAGCAGAACGTACCGGCAGACCAAAGAAAATCAGTGATAGAGGACGTCGAAGCCTCAGGAGAGTCGTTACAGCTAATCGACGGAGTACTGCACAAGACCTCAGTGTACAGATGAGTAAAAATGCTGGAACCTCGGTATGTACACGTACCATTCGCAGAGAACTTCATTCTATGGGTTACCGTGGTCGTGCGGCTGCTCGTAAGCCTTTTATCTCCACTCGGAATGCTACTCGTCGTTTAGCACGGTGTAAAGAACATTTATCGTGGACCGTAGATCAATGGAAACGGGTCGTACGGACTGATGAATCCAGATACACGATCCATCAGTCTGATGGCCGTGTGTGGGTATGGCGGCAGCCGGGGATTGCTATTTACCACAGTGTACTGTTCCTACGGTCCAGTTTGGAGCTCGCAGTGTACTCGTGTGGGGATGTTTTTCGTAGTATGGTCCCGGCCCATTGGTTATCGTGGACAAACCTGTTAACCAGTACGTCTACCTCGATATTCTGGACAATTATGCCCTACCAACTCTGTGACAATACTATGGAACCGAGCCTTGTTGGTATCAGAAGGATAATGCACCGAGCGATAAAGCAAGGACTGTTACGGCGTGGTTTGACGATAATTCCGTATCGTGTGTGAACTGGCCAGCACAGAGCCATGATCTTAATCCCATAGAGCACCTACATGATGAATTACCGGCAGCATTATGTACTGAATGGATGCGCATACCTATCGCTGTGTTCCCAAAACCTTGTCTGGAAGGGTCAGTGCATGCATTAAGGCCAAAGGTGGACCGACACCGTACTAATGTATGTCAATAAATGTTATGTTTCTCTTCTTGGTGGCCGGTGACTTTTGTCAATATAGTGTACATACACAGTTTTTTTTTTGTTATTTTTTGTCTCGCATATACTGTATCAAAGAAGTGTCATAGATGGAGATACACAAATCCCTTTTGTTTTCGGCAATGCAAGCGCCACCAAAACAAAAATAGCATTTCGCAGTGTCGCCCCGGTAGCCAAAAGCTTAAAGCCTCAGGCTTCAAATCATTCGACCGAATAGAGTCCGGGTTCGAATCGTGGGCTAGTCATGGAAGGTGTGTTTTCTTACAGCACTAGATCTGTCCCTTTCCACGAACAAGTGATCCCAAATTAGCCACGGGCGACTGCTTTTAGCTCAACGAGTAGCTCAAGGTGGTCGTTGAACGCCAAAACAATGAAATCATTTTCGCAAGTTGGTTTTTCGGCGGTTAACTCAACTTTTATTCACGCACAGCAGAGACTAAGATAAGTTCCAATCGATCTTTCTCTCTTCCAGAACCTAAACTGACCGATTTTCTCCCTCCTCTGAAAGACAGAGGTATATATATTGGGTTGTCGGAAACGTCATGACGTATTTTAACCCTGTTTTGCAAAGGTCATTTATTGATAGAAAGAACAAAGGTCAATCAATGATATAATACCCGTTTTGTTTGATAACCTTTTGCCATTTTTCAGTGAGCTGCAGAATGCCTCGTTCATAAAAGGACCTGTCTTTCGTTGCGAAAAACTTCACAAGGTGCTGATTTACAGCCTCATCTGAAATGAACGTTATACCACGCAAGGATTGCTTAAGAGAGCGAAACAAGTGGAAGTCTGACGGCGCAAGGTCAGGCGAGTATGCTGGGTGTGGCAACACATCCCACCCAAGCTCCAATAATTTTTGGCGGGTGATCAAACTTGTGTGTGGTCTCGATGATGGAACACAAAACCTTTACGATGAACGAGCTCTGGACGTTTCTGGATTGTGGATTCGTTCAAACTGTCCAATTGCCGACAGTACACATTCGAATTGATTGTTTGGTTCCGTGGTAGGAGCTCGAAAAACACGATACCTTTAAAACCCCACCACACTGAGACCAGAACCTTCCGCTGATAAATGTCTGCTTTGGATGTCGTTTGAGGCGAAGCAGCATGTCGGGACCAAGACCGTTTGCGCAGCACATTGTCGTACATAATCCACTTTTCCTCACTAGTTATCAGTCGCTTCAAAAAAGGATCGTTTTCCTCACGTTTAATGAGCATATCGCAGATGTTTATACGCGCCGTCAATTGAGCTTCTTTGAGTTCATGAGGAACCCACACATCTAGCTTGTTTACGTATCCCAGCTTCTTCAAGTGGTCGTGAACGTTTGAATGATGGATGTGCAATGTGTTTGCATTCTCTCGTGTCGTGTAACGTGAGTTTGACTCGATCAATGCCTTGATTTGGTCGTCATCAACCTCGGTGGGCCTTCCGGACCGAGGAGCATCGTTGAGGTCAAAATCACCAGCACGGAAGTTTGCGAACCACCGCTGGCACTAACTGATGTTCTTGTAGAGCATTATCACCGTACACTGTACGCAACTTTTCACAAGCTTGACGCGTGTTCTTCCCTTTACGGAAGTAAAAGTAAAATATGGCGAAAATGCACAGTTTGGTCTTCCATCTTCAACTTGATGTCAAATCTCCGCAAATTAACCAAATCGCTCAGTATTCCTTTTAGACTGCAGCTAGAGCTGGCACCTGTCGAATGCCATAGAGAGAACAGAGCTGCGCATGCCTCTAGTACTTCCAAAACCACCCAACCGCCATCGGGTGCCAAAATACGTCATGACTTTTCCGACAACCCAGTAGCAACACATTTTCAGTCATTCAAAAGAAGTTAGTAGTCCTTGATTGCTAGTGGCTTCCACGCGCCGTAGAAATATCCAGATCGCACAACTACGATTTTCGAACTTGGTTCTGTTTTGAACGGCGGAGGAGTTAACGACCAGCGTGTTCGAATCAGTGGTCAATATGCAGTCGCCCGTCCCTAATTTAAAGCCGCTGGTTCTATTGTGACGTACTATAGAGGTGACGTACGTGTCAAGACGGCAAATAGCAGTGATAAGCACTTACCGGTGTAGCTTAATTGGGAAAGCATTCAGCTCCGGAGCAGAAGGATTCTTGTTCGGGAGATACGTGTGACTTACTACAGAGGTGACGCACGTGTCAAGATGGGAAGTAGAGTGATAAGCACTTGTCCGTGTAGCTTAATCGGGAAAGCATTCGTCACCGGAGCATAAGGATTCGTGTTCGGGGGATACGTTTGACTTACTACAGAGGTGACCCACGTGTCAAGACGGGAAGTAGAGTGATAAGCACTTGTCCGTGTAGCTTGATTGGGAAAGCATTCGGCTCCGGAGCAGAAGGATTCGTGTTCGGGGGATACGTGTGACTTACTACAGAGGTGACGCACGTGTCAAGACGGGAAGTAGAGTGATAAGCACTTGACCGTGTAGTTTAATTGGGAAAGCATTCGGCTCCTGAAAAAAAGGATGCTGGTTCCGGGTATATATGTGACGTACTACAGAGGTGACGCACATGTCAAAGCGGCAACTGGCAGTGATAAGAACATGTCGGTGTAGCAGAATTGGGAAAGCATTCGGTTCCGGAACAGAAGGATACTGGTTCAGGGGATATGTCTTACTTACTTAATACAGAGGTGACGTACATGTCAAGAGGGCAAGTAGCAGTGATAAGCACTTGTCGGTGTAGCTTAATTGGGAAAGCATTTGGCTCCGAAGCAGATGGATGCGTGTTCGGGGGATAAGCGTGACTTACTACAGATGTGACGCATGTCAAGACGGCAATTAAAGTTATAAGCACTTGTCGGTGTAGCTTAATTGGGAAAGCATTCGGTCCCGGAACTGAATAATACGTTTTCAGGGGATATGCGTGACACTCTACAGAGGTGACTCATGCCAAGACGGGAAGTAGAGTGTTAAGCACTTGTCGGTGTAGCTTAATTGGGAAAGAATTCGGCTCCGGAACAGAAGGTTACTGGTTCGGGAGACATGTATGACTTACTACAGAGGTGACGCGCATGTCAAGATAGCAAGTAAAAGGATAAACACTTGTCGGTGTACCTTAATTGGGAAAGCATTCAGCTTTGAAGCGGAAGGATGCGTATTCGTGGGTTATGTGTGACTTACTACAAAGGTGACGCACATGTAAAGAAGGAAAGTACAGTAATAAGCACTTGTCGGTGTAGATTAATTGGGAAAGCATTCGGCTCCGGAACAGAAAGATACTGGTTCGGTGCATATGTGTGACTAACTACATAGAAGACGCACATGTCAAAACGGGAAGTAGAGTGTTAAGCACTTGTCGGTGTAGCTTAATTGAGAAAGAATTCGGCTCTTGAGCAAATGGCTGCTGGTTTGTGTACCGGCAAATGGGCTTGTTTGCACATGTTCTATTACGACGCCATTTTCTTACACATACTACACAGGAAATAACAGAAAAACAAATGTTGCAGCAACGGAATCAATTTCAGTAGGTAGGTAATATATGAAAATGGTATCATGTAGCTTTTACTCTAATTTTTGTTTTTGGTTCGAGGTTCGTCGACTACTGTGAGCAATTTTACCAGCTAGAAGTCTGTCGTCCTTAATTTAGGTACACTGATTCCAGAAACGAGAAAGCTAAAGAGAGGCAGAGAGAGACAGCCGCTGTGGTAAGACAAACACACCAGCCAGGTTTCATCTGCGACTCACACTTTTTGCTGTCATACAACTCCTGATCACAAGACTAACTGGATGCTTCGTGAGCTGTAATGTATCCCGGCCATGGGGCAATCTTCTCCATTTCTTCTTCTTCTTCTTCTTCTTCTTCTTCTTCTTCTTACAAACTTCATTCCATCACTACCAAATATGAATATTCTCGTCTCATCAAACTCCAGATGACTCTGTCCCATTGTTCTTTAGACAATAAAAACAGAACATCATAATTTCAGATGACTCTGCCCCATTGTTCCTCAGACCAATTAGCACAGACCATCATCACTCCAAATGACTCTATCCCATTGTTCCCCAGACAATAAACACACACCATCATCACTCCAGATGACTCTGTCCCATTGTTCTTCAGACAATAAACACAGACGATCATAACTTCAGATGACTCTGTCCCATTTTTCCTGACCAATTAACACAGACCATCATCACTGCAGATGACTGTGTCCCATTGTTCCCCAGACAATAAACACAGACCATCATAACTTCAGATGACTCTGTCCCATTGTTCCTCAGACCAATTAGCCCACACCATCATCACTCCAGATGACTGTGTCCCATTGTTCCCCAGACAATAGACACAGACCATCATAACTTCAGATGACTTTGTCCCATTGTTCCTCAGACCAATTAACACAGACCATCATCACTCCAGATGACCCTGTCCCATTGTTCCCCAGACAATAGACACAGACCATCATAACTTCAGATGACTTTGTCCCATTGTTCCTCAGACCAATTAACACAGACCATCATCACTCCAGATGACTCTGTCCCATTGTTCCTCAGACAATAAACACAGACCATCATAACTTCAGATGACTCTGTCCCATTGTTCCTCAGACCAATTAGCCCACACCATCATCACTCCAGATGACTGTGTCCCATTGTTCCCCAGACAATAGACACAGACCATCATAACTTCAGATGACTTTGTCCCATTGTTCCTCAGACCAATTAACACAGACCATCATCACTCCAGATGACCCTGTCCCATTGTTCCCCAGACAATTAACACAGACCATCATCACTCCAGATGACTCTGTTCCATTGTTCCTCAGACCATCATCACTCCAGATGACTCTGTTCCATTGTTCCTCAGACAATAGACACAGACCATCATCACTACAGATGACTCTGTACCATTGTTCCTCAGACCAATTAGCACAGGTCATCATAACTCCAGATGACTCTATCCCATTGTTCCCCAGACAATAAACACACACCATCATCACTCCAGATGACTCTGTCCCATTGTTCCTCAGACAATAAACACAGACCATCATAACTTCAGATGACTCTGTTCCTTTTGTTCTTCAGACCAATTAACACAGACTATCAACATTCCAGATTACTCTGTCCCATTGTTCCCCAGATAATAAACACAGACCATGAAAACTTCAGATGACTCTGCCCCATTGTTCCTCAGACCAATTAGCACACACCATCATCACTTCAGATGACTCTGTCCCATTGTTCCTCAGACCAATTAACACAGACTATCATCATTCCAGATGACTCTGTCCTATTGTTCCCCAGATAATAATTACAGACCATCATCACCCCAGATGACTGCGTCCCATTGTTCCCCAGACAATAAACACAGACCATCATCACTCCAGATGACTCTGTCCCATTGTTCCTCAGACCAATTAACACAGACAATCATCACTCCAGATGACTGCGTCCCATTGTTCCCCAGACAATAAACACAGACCATCATAACTTCAGATGACTCTGTCCCACTCTTCCTCAGACAAATTAGCGCAGACCATCATCACTCCAGATGACTTTGTCCCATTGTTCTCCAGACAATAAACACAGACCATCATCACTTCAGATGACTCTGTCCCATTGTTCCTCAGACCAATTAACACAGACCATTATTACTCCAGATGACTCTGTCCCATTGTTCCCCAGACAATAAACACAGACCATCATAACTTCAGATGACTCTGTTCCATTGTTCCTCAGACCAATTAACACAGACCATCATCACTCCAGATGACTGTGTCCCATTGTTCCCCAGATAATAAACACAGACCATCATCACTCCAGATGACTCTGTCCCATTGTTCCTCAGACCAATTAACACAGACCATCATCATTCCAGATGACTGTGTCCCATTGTTCCCCAGACAATAAACACAGACCATCATATTTTCAGATGACTCTGTCCCATTGTTCCTCAGACCAATTAACACAGACCATCATCACTCCAGATGACTCTGTTCCATTGTTCCTCAGACCAATTAAGACACAGACCATCATCACTCCAGATGACTCTGTGCCATTGTTCCTCAGACCAATTAGCACAGACCATCATCACTCCAGATGACTGCGTCCCATTGTTCCCCAGACAATAAACGCAGACCATCATAACTTCAGATGACTCTGTCCCACTGTTCCTCAGACAAATTAGCACAGACCATCATCACTCCAGATGATTTTGTCCCATTGTTCTCCAGACAATAAACACAGACCATCATCACTTCAGATGACTCTGTCCCATTGTTCTTCAGTCCAATTAACACAGACCATCATTACTCCAGATGACTCTGTTCCATTGTTCCTCAGACCAATTAACACAGACCAGCATCACTCCAGATGACTGTGTCCCATTGTTCCCCAGAGAATAAGCATAGACCATCATAACTTCAGATGACTCTGTCCCATTGTTCCTCAGACCAATTAACACAGACTATCATCATTCCAGATGACTCTGTCCCATTGTTCCTCAGATAATAAACACAGACCATCATCACTCCAGATGACTCTGTCCCATTGTTCCTCAGACCAATTAACACAGACCAGCATCACTCCAGATAACTGTGTCCCATTGTTCCCCAGACAATAAACACAGACCATCATAACTTCAGATGACTCTGTCCCATTGTTCTTTAGACTAATTAACACAGACTATCCTCATTCCAGATGACTCTGTCCCATTGTTTCCCAGGTAATAAACACAGACCATCATCACACCAGATGACTCTGTTCCATTGTTCCTCAGATAATAGACACAGAACGTCATCATTCCAGATGACTCTGTCCCATTGTTCCCCAGGTAATAAACACAGACCATCATCACTCCAGATGACTCTGTTCCATTGTTCTTCAGACAATAGACACAGACCATCATCATTCCAGATGACTCTGTCCCATTGTTCCTCAGACCAATTAATACGGTTTTTAGCCCATTCTTATCTCTTCCTTCCCTGTTTGGTAGGTAGAAATTGCTTTTCCTTGGAATTCTAGAATTTGAACCAAAATCTTTGGGTCTACGTCTACCAGTCCTAATACTCATCTTCAAACTACATTGGGACAATTCATTTTTAATTGAATTAGATGATTTTTTCTGTTACCTAACTTTTAATTCTTCTATGACCACATGCTGTTGTGCACCTTTTCCTGCGTTTACCAGTTTGGTTTCGAATTGACTGAGTCTGCTGATAGCTCTTGAACAGTTTAGAAATACGTCCTTTGGTTAGATTTCCAACTACTTTTCTTATGATTTCGTTATAGGTGTAGCCTTCTTTACCCAAAATTAGTATTTTACATCGCTTTCTGGGTGACTTGTCAACTCTTTTCACTCTTTGAAGTTCTGATTCTGTCTATTGCTGTATATTATGACGAAAGTGGTAAGACATATAATATCCGAAACTTGAAATATTCATCGTCCTGGAGCTGGAATCGAACCCGCGTCTCGCGGTTTGCGCCCGAGTATGCTAACCACTACACCACCTAGAACAACCAAGTCTCAAATTTCCGAGTGACTTACCACTCTTGTCACAATTTACACCAATTGTGACAAGAGTGGTAAGTCACTCGGAAATTTGAGACTTGGTTGGAATCACAACTTCAAATTTGTATTGTACATTTGTGTAATCCCGTATTCATGGTCTTTTCACTCTGTCATCTCACAAAGCTTACTAAGTTATCAAGAAATAGAAAAATATCCATGAAAAAACCAGTAGCCAACTTGATGACACTCACACAACTCAGTACAAGTTCTATTATTAGCTCTGATACCTGAAAATGAGAGCTGACTCATACTAATACCTTATTGGTTCCATGCTGGATCATAATAACACCTGGTCGGCTCTCAGAGCAATCAGTCCCATTGGTCAGTTTTAAGTTAAGGAAGTCTGCTTCTTGTTAGGTCCCATCAAAAAGTTCCGAGACTAGGCTGATATACAACAAAGTACTTACGTTACTTAAGTCTGGCTATGATCTCCACACAAAGTAGTCTCCTTGGGCAGCGATACATCGCTGCCAGCGTTTTTGCCACTGTTGGAATGCTCTCTGGAAGTCCTGTTCGCGAATCGTGTCAAGCACCGTCTGCGATCGCGCTGGATTTCGTCCACGGTGTCAAAATAGAGACCCTTGAGCTTCAGCTTCATCTTCGGGAACAGAAAGAAGTCGCAGGGCCCAATTCCGACGAGTAAGGCGGGTGAGGAAGGGTAGTCATGCTGTTGCGGCTGCAAAACTGGCGGGTTGCTAACGTTCTGTGTCCTGATGGAGCAAGAAATCGCCCCTGCGCCACATTTCAGATCGTTTGCGGAGAATGTCCTCCATAATACGCCGCAGAGCATCGCAGTAGAAAAGGGCGGTGACGGTCTGGCCCTGGGGGGGCGAATTCACGGTGCACAAATCCACAAATTTTGAAGAACACGATGCGCAAAATTTTGGTTGCACTCCGGACCTGTCGGGCCTTCTTCGGTTGTGGAGATGCCAGGCTCTTCCACTGCGACGACTGTTGTTTGGCCTCTGAGTCGTAACCGTAGACCCAAGTCTCGTCCCCAGTGATGATCCGCGACAGGAACGTTGGTTCATTCACCACCTGCTGACGAAGATCTTGACAGAGTTCGACACGGGGCGCCTTCTGTTCGGGGTTCAGAATCTTTGGCACAATCTTTGAAGCAATGCGGTGCATGTTCAAAACCGACGTCAGCATTTCTTGCACTGTACCGTATGACACATTGACGATTGTCTTGAATGGTTCTCGGACGATCCTCATGCACCAGTTCCCTAATTTTGTCCACATTTTCTGGGGTTTTGCTCGTGGAAGGCCGCCCTGACATCTGTTCGTATTCCAGTGCCGCTGTTGAAGCGCGAGTGCCACTCAAAACACCTCGAACGACTCATTGCTTCATTGCCATAAGCCTGCCGCAACATTTCATGCGTCTCCGTTCCCGATTTGTCGAGTTTGATGCAAAATTTGATGTTCACTCGCTGCTCTAGTTTCCAGTCCATAGCGAAATCGCAGCTGTGTTCTTCACGTGGTCACCAAATATCGTGTAGCACAGCTCCAGATGTTCACAGAACGACGCCACTCGGCACAATGACCCATGAAGGTCACTGCCCTCGACCGCTGCTCGCGCATCCGCGTGCTGCCATCTGTTGGCGCGCTACATATAAGGTTGTTGTATTTCCTTTTTCTCGTTATTTGGCAATAATGATTGATAGAACGACGTAGTTCGTTGCATTACATTCTGCATTAAATTATCTTTCTCATGGTGTATAATTTTATGATATTGCTCTAAAAGGCTGATGTGTGAACCTTAGAAACGCAAATTATCCTAAAGGTTTCCAGAATTTTGGCCGCTAGCGTAATTGCAAAACGTAGTTCGGGCGCAGAGAAACAGATCTCTGGTAGGAAGTGAGGTATCCATCTAATACAAAAACGGTACCATGGCTGCATCCGGAGAATATTTCTGATTCAATCTTTTCTGTGAAATGATGGAAAGAAACCTGAATTTCACGGATTCTTTGTGAATTAACGAAGCATATTTCTGATTCAACCTTTTCTGTGAAATGGCGGAAAGAAACCTGAATTTCACGGATTCTTTGTGAATTAACGAAGCATATTTCTGATTCAACCTTTTCTGTGAAATGACGGAAACAAACCTGAATTTCACGGAATTTTCGTACGCCAGGAAAATGCTGAATTTTCAGAAACCTTTCCGGAATTCCTTTCGTATATTATGGGGGATTCTCTGTTCTCAGTTTTCCGTATCGATATGACTGAAAGCTTTCGGCAAAAAGAGCGTTTCGTGGGAACACTTGAGGTTTGATTAACTATTGAATTTCAGATATCTGTCCAAGGACCTGCGTTTGAAATTCTGTAACGAGATCAGATATTGTGGATAGAATATCGTATGAAATTTTAGTACTTACTGTGACAACAGATATTTCTTTCCCTCTCCTCCCAATTGGTTCACCGACTATTGTAGGGTCATTTCAAAGGTTTTGCACACTGTGGTTTCTCTCTTAAACATGTTAGTAAAATCATGCAATGCATTGAATATAATACGCTTTCTAACATACCAGAATTCAATACTCAAGTTATGAGGATAATGGCTGTGGAATAAATCTCGCTCCTGTGTCCTGACCTTTGACCTCATTTCGATGATATTAAACAGAATTAGTTCAGTATACCACCGGAACACCATACTAAAGTTTGGTCGCAATAGAAGCATTTTTGATCAAGTTATGAGGATAATGGCTGTGGAATAAATATCGCACCTGCGCCCTGACCTTTCACTACCATTTCGATTATATTAAACAGAATTGGTTCAGTATACCTCCGCAAAAACATGATAAAGTTTTGTCGCAATCGAAGCATTGTTAGGTAAGTTATGACGCATAAGCGCAATGAAATGGATCCCTCGCCTATGTCCTAACCTTTGAACCCATTTCGTCGATTTTCAATTGGGTTCGTCTCCAGGTGATCTCCTACAGCAAACAAAAATTTCATCGAAATCGAACCATTTTTATATAAGTTACGACGCATAAGGGCAATGGAATGGATCCCTCGCCTATGTCCTAACCTTTGAACCCATTTCGTTCATTTTCAATTGCGTTCATCTCCAGGTGGTCCCCTACAACAAATTTAAATTTCATCAAAATCGAACCATTTTTACATAAGTTACGACGCATAAGGGCAATGGAATGGATCCCTCGCCTATGTCCTAACCTTTGAACCTATTTCGTCCATTTTCAATAGGGTTCGTGCCCACAAACTAAAATTTCATCGAAATCGAGCCATTTTTACATAAGTTACGACGCATAAGGGCAATGGAATGGATCCCTCGCCTATTTCCTAAACCTTTGAACCTATTTCGTCCATTTTCAATAGGGTTCGTGCCCATAAACTAAAATTTCATCGAAATCGAACCATTTTTACATAAGTTATGACGCATAAGGGCAATGGAATGGATCCCTCGCCTATGTCCTAACCTTTGAACCCATTTCGTCCATTTTCAATAGGGTTCGTACCCAGATGGTCCCCTACCACAAACTAAAATTTCATCGAAATCGAACCATTTTTACATCAGTTACGACGGATAAGGGCAATGGAATGGATCCCTCGCCTATGTCCTAATCTTTGAACCCATTTCGTCCATTTTCAATAGGGCTCGTACCCAGATGGTCCCCTACCACATACTAAAATTTCATCGAAATCGAACTATTTTTACGCGAGTTATCGTGCGGACAGACAGACGGACAAAGCTGGAGCATGTACGCTTCTTCAACCTACGGTTGGAAAGCGTAAAAGAACGAATTTATTTCACAAGATACCTTTACAGGTCTTCGAAGTAATCTCCATGTTCCTTTATGACAGCGGCACAACGTTTGGGCAAGTCTTGTATTCTAATCAGGACACCTCCATTGCTGAGGCGTCGGATTACGCGGGTCACCGCATTAGAAACATCCTGAATCGTTTTCCGTGGAGTGGCTTCTTCAGTTTTGGAAACAAGTCGTAGTCTGGTGGGCTCATGTCAGGACTGTGTGGCGTGTGGGAAAGCAATTCCCATCCATACTTTTCCAGAATGTTTCTTACTGTACGAGTAACATGCGGCCTCGAGTTGTCGCGCGAAATGATAATGTCAGCATCGAGCATGGCCGGCATTCTTTGGCGAATCTTTGAAAGGTTTTGCAGAAACCCTCTGTAGTTTTCCGCTGTTATAGCTGTCCCATAGGGCACTCAGTCTGTTGCTATCACCCCAACCTTGTCATAGGCCATAATCATCATCAGCTTAACCTTAGATTGTTGGCGGCGGAATTTTTTTCTGGAGAGGGGATTCTGAATGTTTCCGTTCAGCGGACTGAGATTTCAATTCTGGTTCAAATTCTGGTATCTAGGTTTCGTCTACAGCAGCAATTCCATCCAAAAACTGCTCGCCTTCTGTCTCATACCGCTGAAGCAATTCTTCTTCGATCCCTTTGCCAACTGCTTGCTGCTCTTAACTTAGATTATTTGGCAGCCACTTTTTCTTCTGTAATTTTTTTCAGTTAGGATTCTGAAAACTGAAGCGGTAGACATGTTTGCGTCATATGCAATCTCTTCACATGATTTCCGTCGATCTTCTTCCAAAATACTGTTGACGATAGCCACAGAAGTGTCGTCCGTTGCATCTAATGGCCAACCGCTTCTTGGGTAGTCTTCGGTGCTTTCCCAATCTTTGCGGAAACAAGAAGCCCACCGTGACACTAACCGAACAAATTTCACACAAAGCTGAATTTGGGATGAGATTTCCTTCGCAAAGTTTCTATTTTAATGTAGGATCGCTGGTCGCTACCCAAGATCTGATCTGACTCACTCTCTTCCTCCATTTCTAGTCAGAGTTTTTTGGCAAAAAAACAAATTAGCCAGCAAACGTAGACACAACTTTGTATACTGAAGTCTGATTCCCAACTGGCGCCACCAATGGAACGATTGCGTCTTCCTACGGGCAGCGCCTGCGCACTGTGCAAAACTTTTGAAATGGCCTACGTATATTTTGTTACCACAAGAAACAGCGTACTTAAATTATTGTACAGGTGATTGTATGATGTCTATGTATCATTCCGTAGACCCCTTAAGACAAAAGCTATTGTAGCTATCATGATTAAATTTTACAATAAGAACTTTTGTGGAATATTACTTGAAACAGAACACACATTTCACCTTTTCTTCAAAATAATTTAAAGTCATCGATTAAAAAGTTTCAAGCTCTAATACATTTTGCTGCTCCGAAAAATCATGATGAAAAAATATGCTTATAGGAATTATTACAAACATATTTTTTGTAATAAGTCATCCTACGGAAGAAATAAAACTATTACAAACTTACTCAGAAAAATATCAAGCTCCAACGGGATACAAAATGACGAAACACCTACATTAACAGAGAAAAGCAATTTGTGATCACCCGATATCAGTCCATCTTCATTTCTACTTTATGCACTGGTGTGCAAAAATTAAAGACGAAAAGGACAAATTAGAATAACAGCGAAGCGAGCAGGCAGAACGGACCGAAAGACCACTCAGGAGATAGACTAGGGTCCGGTACGGTAGGGCATGCGCATATATACAGCATGATGTACGGGGGTGTCGAAAGGGTATAAAGCACACAGGCGGTACACGCTCAGCAATTCGGTGAAAACTATTGCACGGTGTGCATCGGTTTGAACGACGTCGAGTTGCTGCCACCATGTGATATGGCCAACAGGCAATCCAGTAGACGACATCTGGATGACTTTGCCCGAGGTCGCGTCATTGGGAAGTTGGAAGAAGGTCGAAGTGTGACTAGTGTAGCCGAGGAGTTCAGGATCGGTCACAGCATCGTTTCACGAGCTTGGAGAGCATTTCAAACGAGAGAAACAGCTGTCCGAGAGTTTAGCATTGGTCGTCCACGAGCAACCAAGGCGGCGGACGACCGTTATATTGTCCTACAGGCGAGAAGAGACAAACGGCAGACAGCGGGAGAAATCGCAAGACACATGCAACAGACAACTGGACGTCCATTATTGCGTTTTACCGTGGCCAGGAGGCTGCACAAAGGTGGTCTATTTGCACGACGACCAGTACGGTATGTGCGATTAACGCCTGCTCATCGGAGGCGGCGATTTCTGTGGTGCCTGGAACACAAGAACTGGACACATCAGCAATGGGGTCGAGTTCTCTTTACGGATGAGAGCCGATTTAGTCTGACGAGCGATTCTGGACTTATACATATCTGGAGAGAGCGGGTAACACGCAATCACACCTCCAACATCATCGAAAGGGACCGGTTTGGAGGTGGCGGAGTTCTCGTTTGGGGAGGTATCATGCTTGGTAGCCGTACTGACTTCCACATCTTCCAAGGAGGTTCAGTCACTGGTGTTCGCTATTGTACCGAGGTTCTCCTGCCTCACGTGTGTCTGTTTAGAGGTGCTGTGGGTCCTGAGTTCTTCTTCATGGACGACAACGCTACACCTCATCGTACAGTGGCTGTCGCAGAGCTGTTAAAGAGTGAAGATATTCAACGCATGGATTGGCATGCAAGGTCCCCGGACCTAAATCCAATCGAACACGTGTGGGACCTTCTCGGGAGACGCTTGGCAGCACGTCACCAGCCGCCAACAACGATTCCGCAGCTGCGATTGGCGCTACAAGAGGAATGTGCCGCGATGCCTCAACATCTCCTTGACAACCTCGTCCTCAGCATGGACAGACGTTGTAAATCCTGCAACGTAGTCAGGGGTGATCATATCCCCTACTAAAGACTGGATTTTTCTTGGCATCCGCCTGTCACATGGACGTTTCTGTCTTCTATCCAGTTGTGCTCGAAGCTACCTTTTCAATAAAATGCCTTTGTATCCTTTGGATTCGTTGTTTGGACTCGCTTGTCCCATATTCTTACATCTTGGGGATCTTGTGGTATGATTTAAGTCGATGTGGAGCACTTCTGCACGACGTTACATTCGAAAAACCGTCTCGTCTTCAATTTTTGCACGCCAGTGTAAGTGACTCAGCGTTTCGTGGCGTTCTAGCCAAACGGTAGAACGCGCGTCTGCCGTTGAAGATAGTCCCGGTTTGAAACCCGGAAAAGGGTATGTTTGCTTCGTACAAAAAGAAGTTTCTAGCAAAATGGCTGAAAGAATAGAAGCTTCTGCAAAATTTCCGTATAAATACGGAAAACATCGAAATTGACTTTCCTAAAATAAACGGGATTACTCACAGCGGAATATCTGTCAAAGTACTAAAGTTGAAAGAAACGGAAATTTCTTTGAAAGACGGACACCTGCCGGCAACTTTGTTGAACGTTTTTACGTTTTTTTTAGGATTTTTCCGTTGTAATGTTCGTGTATGTATAACTGCTGAACACTACATAAATCAGTTCTCAAAAACTTTTTCAGGATTTTCAGGATTTTTCCGTTGTAATGTTCGTGTATGTGTTAATATAACTGCCTGAACACAACACAAATCAGTTCTCAAAAACTTTATCAGGATTTTCAGGATTTTCCCGTTGTAGTGTTCGTGTATGTATAGCTGCTGAACACTACATAAATCAGTTCTCAAAAACTTTTTCCGGATTTTCAGGATTTTTCCGTTGTAATGTTCGTGTATGTATAAGTGACTGAACACTATATAAATCAGTTCTCAAAACCTTTTTCAGGATTTTCAGGATTTTTGCGTTGTAATGTTCGTGTATGTGTTAATATAACTGCCTGAACACAACATAAATCAGTTCTCAAAAACTTTATCAAGATTTTCAGGATTTTTCCGTTGTAATGTTCGTGTATGTACAACTGCTGAACACTACATAAATCAGTTCTCAAAAACTCTTTCAGGATTTTCAGGATTTTCAGGATTTTTCCGTTGTAATGTTCGTGTATGTGTTAATATAACTGCCTGAACACAACATAAATCAGTTCTCAAAAACTTTATCAAGATTTTCAGGATTTTTCCGTTGTAATGTTCGTGTATGTACAACTGCTGAACACTACATAAATCAGTTCTCAAAAACTCTTTCAGGATTTTCAGGATTTTCAGGATTTTTCCGTTGTAATGTTAGTGTATGTGTTAACTGAAAGAACACAACATAAATCAGTTCTCAAAAACTTTATCAAGATTTTCAGGATTTTTCCGTTGTAATGTTCGTGTATGTACAACTGCTGAACACTACATAAATCAGTTCTCAAAAACTTTTTCAGGATTTTCAGGATTTTTCCGTTGTAATGTTAGTGTATGTGTAACTGAAAGAACACTACATAAATCAGTTCTCAAAAACTTTTTCAGGATTTTTCTGTTGTAATGTTCGTCTATGTATAACTGACTGAACACTACATAAATCAGTTCTCAAAAACTTTTTCCGGATTTTCAGGATGGATTTTTCCGTTGTAATGTTCGTGTATGTATAACTGACTGAACACTACATAAATCAGTTCTCAAAAACTTTTTCAGGATTTTCAAGATTTTTCCGTTGTAATGTTCGTGTGTGTGTTGACATAACTGCCTGAACACAACATAAATCAGTTCTCAAAAACTTTATCAAGATTTTCAGGATTTTTCCGTTGTAATGTTCGCGTATGTACAATTGCTGAACACTACATAAATCAGTTCTCAAAAAAATTTTCAGGATTTTTCCGTTGTAATGTTCGTGTATGTGTTAATATAACTGCCTGAACACAACATCAATCAGTTCTCAAAAACTTTATCAAGATTTTCAGGATTTTTCCGTTGTAATGCTCGTGTATGTACAACTGCTGAACACTACATAAATCAGTTCTCAAAAACTCTTTCAGGATTTTCAGGATTTTTTCGTTGTAATGTTCGTGTATGTGTTAATATAACTGCCTGAACACAATATAAATCAGTTCTCAAAAACTTTATCAAGATTTTCAGGATTTTTCCGTTGTAATGTTCGTTTATGTACAACTGCTGAACACTACATAAATCAGTTCTCAAAAACTTTTTCAGGATTTTTCTGTTGTAATGTTCGTGTATGTATAACTGACTGAACACTACATAAATCGGTTCTCAAAAACTTTTTCAGGATTTTCAGGATTTTTCCGTTGTAATGTTCGTGTATGTATAACTGACTGAGCACTACCTAAATCAATTTTCAAAAACTTCACCTACAGTGAAACAAGAGTCATTCAAGAAAACGTCGATAAGAAGTTACTTATAATTAGTTTTTATTCAGCCACTAATCCCTTTGCCCTTCAACAAGGAGGAACTACCACTCGTTTTTAATATTACTATCTTAATCAAACAAACGTGAGTTAATAATAATAACACTTGGTTAAGGAAACAACAACAACTCTAGAATATAACACGCAGTTTTCAAATAGCTCAAACTTCAATTAGACAAAGTTTCTTCCACGATTAACATTACGACTTCCACCATTTCCCTACTTTTGCTGCTGCTCAAACATTATATCACAGAGTAACAGACACAGAGGTAAATCTTCCATACAGGCTCATGGCAACAATTTAGATCCGAAGATCTCAGTAGGACAGCACGCCAGTGGACGGACATGGAACTAAAGGGTAGAAACCGTAACCGTGGGATTCTACCTTTTTTCCTTTTTTTTTTTTTTTTTTTTTAAAGAGTTTACAACTTAGATCAGATCAGATCATACGTAGAGGACTTTAGGAAGGGAGTGTCTGACCCCAGGTCTCAAACAATCCTTAGAAATAGAAAGCTAGGAGACTTGGGCTAGAGTGCCCGATAGGGAAGTGACACGGAAGCGAGGTACAAAGGGGGAGGCGCCCTTATTTATTACCGGGGAGGGGGCAGTACCCGGGGTCCGACCGCTCAACGTGCCCATCCGACGCACGGCGGATATTTAGTGGTTCAAGCGTTCGTACCTGCCTGGGATCGAACCCGAGTTTCTCCGTGGCAGTCACAAACGTTCAAGAGTTTACAACTCAGATCAGATCAAATCAGACGTAGAGGAGTTTAGGAAGGGAGTGTCTGATCCCAATTCTTAAACAACCCTCAGAAATGGGAAGCTAGGAGATTTGGGCTGGAGTGCCCGATAGGAAAGTGACACGGAAGCGAGGTAGAAAGGGGGAGGAAGACGACCTTATTTATTTCCAGAGGGCCAGTACCCGGGGCCCGACGGCTTAACGTGCCCATCCGAAGCACGGCGGATGTTTAGTAGTTCGAGGGTTCGTACCTGCTTGGGATCGAACCCGAGGTCTTCTCCGTGGAAGAGTTTACAACTCAGATCATAGATCAGATGATATGTAGAGGATTTTAGGAAGGGAGTGTCTGACCCCAGGTCTTAAACAATCCTTAGAAATATAAAGCTAGGAGAGTTGGGCTAGAGTGCCCGATAAGGAAGTGACACGGAAGTGAGGTACAAAAAGGGAGGACGGCGCCTTTATTTATTACCGGGGGCCAGTGCCCGTGGTCCGACGGCTTAACGTGCCCATCTGACGCACGGCGGATGTTTAGTGGTTCGAGGGTTCGTACCTGCTTGGGATCGAACCCGAGGTCTTCTCCGTGGAAGAGTTTACAACTCAAATCATAGATCAGATTATATGTACAGGATTTTAGGAAGGGAGTGTCTGACCCCAGGTCTTAAACAATCCTTAGAAATAGAAAGCTAGGAGACTTGGGCCAGAGTGCCCGATAGGGAAGTGACACGGAAGCGAGGTACAAAAAGGGAGGAAGGCGCCTTTATTTATTACCGGGGGGCCAGTGCCCGTGGTCCGACGGCTTAACGTGCCCATCTGACGCACGGCGGGTATTTAGTGGTTCGAGCGTTCGTACCTGCTGGGATCGAACCTAAGACTTCTCCGTGGCAGTCACGAACGTTGAAGAGTTTTGCAACTCTCTCCTCTGTGCTACTTATATAGCCACTGGTACCATGTCACGTGACAGAAGCTATATTAGTTCCATGTCCGACCACCGGGGCGCTGTTCAAAAAGGGAGGGTTGAACCTCTGTATCTTCTTCTCTGTGCATTATATAACGTTCATTTCTCATCGGACACATTCACACGTCATACGTCTCGACCTCAAGGTGTTGCCAACTATGCTCTTGCGAGAGAGAAGATATCACGTTAAGTTTGAAAAACGCTAAAGGAGAATGAACTCAAATTTACATAGAAAAAGTAACTAAAAATGAAAGTTAAATTACGAGTAGAGTGTACGTCACATTATGAGCTCACGGCACTCTTATTTTTTACACTGCAGAGTCCTCAAAGAGGTGTTTACCCTGCAGTATTACTTCTGTCACTTCTCTGAAGTCAGTAGCCCTAAATTTATGGAATGCGGCTATTTATAGGTTAAGATGCTCATTAGGACTGTTATTTCCCCAAACAAAAATACTAATTTGATATTTTAAATTTTATGTTAATATAGAATCCTCGTATTCACGAAATCTGTAGAAATTTTCGTGCCGCATGCAACGATGAAATTATTTCAGACAAGCGAGCAACATGTTTCCCTGACCTAAATGTGTATGAAATTAAAATAGAAACATTATTCCTGAAATTGAACATTTATTACTGTAGTTCTCACGTGTTATTTATTAGGTTTTTCAAGTTGCATAAATATCTTAAACATTTTATGATCATTATTGACTCTACCTTTTTTTATAACAGGACTTCAAGTATCTCGATAAAGAAGCTCAAGTTTTACCGGTAAAATAATTTGCATTTCCTTTGTATTACATATTTATTCCATGTTAAAATCTTACCATATAAAAGGCAAGACTTGCGACGACGTGGATCACTTTTTAACCATTAATAAACAACTACGTCACTGTTTAACAGAAGAAGATAAACATTTATATTCCGATGTTCACGCCGTGCTATCCGTAACAGTTCCTGTTTAATGTTTTGTTTGCATCTTTTTTCTTTCGTTCGAAGTTAAAGTTTTTTTGTTTCGTGTGCGATGGAAGTGGAAGCACACAGTCAGAGGGTTTTTTTCTATTTTCGAGTGCGATGGAAGTGGAAGAACCCATTTCCATCGCACCTCAAGAAAAAAAAGCCCTCTGATAGTGCAAGATGTTTTACTTTACTAGCGCTGAGAAAGGCAAGGACGAACGGTGATGTCCTTAACGAAGTTGACTGTTCTTTTAAACCTCGCCTACGCCGCGTCAAAAGAGAAAGTCACCTCGTTCATTAGACGAAGAGATTGAAGCTAAACTCCGCAAAGCCGATTACGATCGAGAAAGGCGGCAACAAAGCCCTGCAGTCGAAAGACAAGACGTTAACCTCCGCAATGCCGAATGTGCCAGAAGAAAAGGGACAAAACGCAGTGCAGTTGAAAAAGTGCTGATATTGACGTTTGCGTGATCGTCGAAGTTATATGATGCCTCAACATATTGAAGCTGAATCTCAGCGCATGAGAAATGTTCATATTGCAGAGGCACAGAATATGACCCCCGAACAAAGGAAAGAACGCTGTGCCCGATAGGCAATTAACGAACCGACAACAACAAAGAAATGCTACACGTTATGTGGTTTTAAATGTTATAGACGAAAACTCGCCTTTGCTCTGACCATTCATAAGTCTCAAGGTCAAACACTCGAGAAAGTAGATATCTGCCTTCCTGACCTTATACCCCGATGATAGGGGTTGCTTCCAGTAAGACAATCAGACGATAGACTGTATCTATTCTCATCTGAGAAGAGGACGGCGGGCGTATAGTCCTCCTTCATGCAAACGTCTGGCGACAGTTTTTCGGGAAATCAGCTTGCCAGTAGCAGCCATAAACTGATTTTCTACCTCACTAGCTGTGCTGAGCCGGTGTCTTTTTCTTGATAGCACTATGTACCGATCTTCTGCAGGTGTCGTACTGCGAACACGACCTCCCCCGTGAAGTTTGCCACACTCTCCATTTGTTTCAAATGATTTCCAAAGCCTTGAAACAACACTGTGGCTGACGTCGAACTCCCTGGCAACATCTGTTATTTTTCACCCTTCTTCAATCTTGCCAATAATACGGCCACGCGTAAAATCATCTAGGTGATGTCGGGAAGACATACTGAAAATTGCAAGTTCGTCAATTGATTCTTTCCCTTTCAACTTTGCGTTTGAACAACAACGGTCAATACGCATCAAATCCTTTATATCTCTTATCAGCGCTATGACGTCACGAACAAGTTCGGCAATCCAAAATTTGCATACACACATCACGTCTTACTGTATCCCGCACTTATGCTAATTTCCACATTTTCCTGCCTTCCATTTTATGGTTGCTATCGTTGCTATTGTCATCCGTCCTTAGCAATTGTCCGGCAGTGTATTAGGTTTGCCTTGCAGCACTGGCTTTCTACCTTCTCCGGCACCAGTGGCCCTAAATTAGGTCCCGGCATCTGGGGCATTTAAAAATCCAAATAAAAAAATCTTTGAGTGTACAACGAGTTCTTGCGTCAAATTTTCAATTGTACTAGGAGTTGTAGAAGTACTAAATCTTCTATTGTCCTACACTGGCGTGTAAAAATTAAGGACGAGACGGTTTTTCGAATGAAACGTCGTACAGAAGTGCTCCACACCGACTCAAATCATACCATAAGATCCCCAAGATGTAAGAATATGAGACAAGTGAGCAAAACCGCCCAAACAAGGAATCCAAAGGATGCAAAGGCACATTATTGAAAAGGTAGCTTCGAGCACAACTGGACAGAAGACAGAAACGTCCATGTGACAGGCGACTGCCAAGAAAAATTCCAGTCTTTAGAAGGGGATATGATCACCCCTGACTGCGTTGCAGGATTCATAACGTCTGTCCATGCTGAGGACGAGGTTTTAAAGGAGCTGTTGAGGCATCGCGGCCCATTCCTCTTGTAGCGCCAATCGCAGCTGCGGAATCGTTGCTGGCGGCTGGTGACGTGCTGCCAAGCGTCTCCCGAGAAGGTCCCACACGTGTTCGATTGGATTTAGGTCCGGGGACCTTGCGGGCCAATCCATGCGTTGAATATCTTCACTTTCCAACAGCTCTGCGACAGCCACTGTACGATGAGGTGTAGCGTTGTCGTCCATGAAGAGGAACTCAGGACCCACAGCACCTCTAAACAGACGCACGTGAGGCAGGTGAACCTCGGTACAATAGCGGACACCAGTGACTGAACCTCCTTGGAAGATGTGGAAGTCAGTACGGCTACCAAGCATGATACCACCCCAAACGAGAACTCCGTAACCTCCAAACCGGTCCCTTTCGATGATGTTGGAGGTGTGATTGCGTGTTTCTTGCTCTCTCCAGATGTGTATACGTCCAGAATCGCTCGTCAGACTAAATCGGTTCTCCTCCGTAAAGAGAACTCGACCCCATTGCTGATGTGTCCAGTTCGTGTGTTCCTGGCACCACAGAAACCGCCGTCTCCGATGAACAGGCGTTAATGGCACACACCGTACTGGTCGTCGTGCAAATAGACCACCTTTGTGCAGCCTCCTGGCCACGGTAAACCGCGATAACGGACGTCCAGTTGTCTGTTGCATGTGCCTTGCGATTTCTCCCGCTGTCTGCCGTCTGTCTCTTCTCGCCTGTAAGACAATATACCGGTCGTCCGCTGCCGTGGTTGCTCGTGGACGACCACTGCTAAACTCTCGGACAGCTGTTCCTGTCGTTTGAAATGCTCTCTAAGCTCGTGAAACGATGCTGTGAGCGATCCCGAACTCCTCGGCCACACTAGTCACACTTCGACTTTCTTCCAACTTCCCAATGACGCGACCTCGGGTAAAGTCATCCAAATGTCGTCTATTGGATTGCCTGTTGGCCATATCACACGGTGGTAGCAACTCGATGTGGTTCAAACCGATGTAAACCGTGCAATAGCTTTCACCGAATTTCTGAGCGTACACCGCTTGTGTGCTTTATACCCTTCCGACCCCCCCCCCTTACGTCTTGCGCATGTGCATGCCCCACTCTACCGGACCCTAGTCTATCTCCTGAGTGATCTTTCGGTCCGTTCTGCCTGCTCGTTCCGCTGTTATGCTAATTTCTCCTCTTCGTCCTTAATTTTTGCACACTAGTGTAGGAGTTGTAGTGGTATTAAATCTTCGATATACCGTGAGTTGTAGTGTTATTGAATCTTCTATTGTACTATGAGTTCTAATTGTGTTAAATTTTTGGTTGTACTACGAGGCGTCGTGGTGTTAAATGTACTTTGTATTCAGAGAATGAATCCGTGACTAGGATTCCCTCTTTGTTTAGTGAGCTTTCGAACACTAAATCATCACCAATCATTCAGTACAGTTAATGTTTCAGTGAGCCAACCTTTCAATAAAATGATCTCTGGGTGAAGTAGCCGTCGATGTACTCGGATTTTACGTATCATTCTTGAACAATCCAGTTGCTTTTTGCATCACGTTTTGCTTTCTCGTGTGATTCATTAATTATTTGTATTTCCTGTACTTTACGTAATCAAAACATTTCGTTTTTTTTCCTTTATAGTCGGATCAAATAACCGTGGAGTGTGTTTATAATTCCAGTGACAGATCAGAGATAACTTTCGTAAGTAATGATATTCATACTCTTAAATGATATCTAGTTGTATATATGAGAATATTCATTATTAGTATTGCTGCACACAGGCGAAGATATTCAAACACTAAAGGAATTTACGTTGACCTGTGTTCATGTGTAAGAAGCAAGGCTTTTTTGCAGTCTGTGCGCCAACATCCAATCGGGTTAAAAGTTTTTTATTCACCACTTCATCGTGTGTTTGAAATTCGGGATTGAAACCGAGCGAAATTCGTTACACGACAGGTCTTAAACTTCCTATCCTATTTCCGTTCGCATTGCAAAAATAGAAATCTCTATACTCCTACCCCATTAAGCTTTCTATCACCTACACAGCACTAGCCATCTGTTACAGCACTGAGAAAGTGAAAATCAGTATTCAGTTCGAATTTCACGGGAGAATTTTAGCATGTAGAACATTCGCTCGGTTTTGTAACCCATTAACAGACAATCACATATTTTATTGATTAAAGGGTTAACTATTACCGTGAGCAACTCGATGAGCTATAAGAAGTTGCCCGTAGCAAATTTAGGACCACTGGTTCCACGGAACTCGGGTTTGTAACCCGTTAACAGACAACCACTTGTTTTTTGTTTTTTGTATATTTTTTATTAAAGGCTTTTTTTTTAAAAGGATTTATTGGACCTGGTGGTACAGACATGACAAACAGGCAGACATAAACGAGATACAGAAATTTCACAGCAACAAGTACACATCATACATGGGTTTATACAGCATGCCAAATGATCAGTGCCGCCCCGGTGGTGCAGTGGTCTAAGCGATGGCCTCTGATCATTCGTCCGAAAGGGGTCCGGGTTCGAATCCCGGTGAGGCATGGATGTTGTGTTTGTCTTACGGCACTGGTTCTCTCCCTTCCCTGGAACAAAGTGGCCCTAAATTAGGGACGGGCGACTTCTTATAGCCCATTGAGTTGCTCACGGTGGTCGTTAAACCTCCAATCAAAAAAATGATCAGTGTACACAGATATAGACAGTGTTGCTCATGTAACACATTGTGAACAAGTATACATCAAACATGACAATGATCAATGTACACATATAACCAGTGTTGGACAGGAGAGCCAGTGCCGAAAGACAAACATCCATTTCTTACCGCGATTCGAACCCAGACCCAACTAGAACGAACAGTCAGAAGCCAGCGGCTTAAACCACTGCGCCACCGGGGAAGCATCAAAAATTGTAAAGAAACACGACAAAAATCTGGCAGTCTGAAGGGTTGAATGAGCCTCTTCAGCAGCTAAGGCGACGCCCGCTCTCCTATTTTGGGGCGACTGGCCCCGGGGAAGGTGTGACGTACCTGCCAGCAGGACGCACACGACATAAAGGCAGATAGGAATCAGAATGAACGTCTGCGTAGCTCAATTGGTAGAGTGACTTATTCCGGAATGAGGGGACCCGGGTTCGAATCCTGGCGTGGACAAAAATGACGGAGAAATTCACTTCGTTATAATGGCGCCCGAACTATCCGGATGACCCGACCGTTCAAAATCTCGCAATGGTGTGATGTTATTTCCACACCGCGAGATAGGAAAAATAAGAGAATCCCATCTCCAGCGCTTCGAAAAATAAATGTGTGTGACGTTGCATTCCACACACCAGATTGACTGGGAGTTCTCAAGTGCACGTTCTACAGTGGATGGCTGCCTGCAGCGATTCATGGTCACGGCTGACCCGTGGGCCATGCCCCCGGCCCTCTTTCGGGGGGAGGGGAGATGTGATGTACCTGCCAGCAAGACGCACACGACATAAAGGCAGATAGGAATCAGAATGAACGTCTGCGTAGCTCAGTTGGTAGAGCGACTTGTTCCGGAATAAGCGGACTCGGGTTCGAATCCCGGCGTACACCAAAAATGACGGAGAAATTTACTTCGTTATAAAGGGACTTGCGTCGTAAGAAAAAACACCCAGCCCGGTGGCGCAGTTGGTAAGCGCTGGCCTATTATCATGTGTCTGAGAAGGGTCTGGGTTCGAATCCCGCCCGGTGAGGCTTGGATGTTGTCATTGTGACTCAATGGGCCATAAGCAGTGAGTTGCTTATATCATCATCATCATCATTGTCAACCATTATCAATCCACTGCTGGACGAAGGTCTCCCCAAGTTTCCTCCACAACGGTCTGTCTTGTGCCAGTCTCCTCCATGTCACCCCTGCATACTTTCGAATTTCATCCACCCATCTCCTATGTGGTCTTCTTCTGGGTCTTTTCCTGTCCCTTGGAATCCAATCTAAAATTTCGGCTGTCCATCGATGATCTGTCCTTCTGGCAGTATGTCCAGCCCATTGCCATTTCAGGGATTTAACTCTGATCATGATGTCTTCCACTCTTGTCATTTTTCGGATCCACGAGTTCCTCTTCTTATCTCTCCTGGTTACACCAAGCATGCACCTCTCCATGCTTCTTTGAGTTGTCTGCAGCCTTTGTATGTCTCTTTTAGTTAAGGTCCACGTCTCTGCACCATACGTAAGCACTGGAAGGATGCATTGATCAAACACTTTTCTTTTAAGACATAATGGCATATTGCTCTTGAAAATTATGCTGTTTCTTCCAAAAGCTCTCCAGGCAAGTTTTGTACGCCGATTAATTTCTTCATCAATGTGACCCTCACTTGATATTTGCTGTCCAAGATAAACGTACGTGTCTGTTATCTCCAGCTTTTCTCCATCAATCGATAAATCTTCATTTCTTGTAAAAGCATTGAACATCACTTTTGTCTTCTGAAAGTTCATTTTTAATCCCACTTCTTTACTCTTGTCAGCAAGTTCCTGGATCATACTCTGCAGCTCTGATGGGGTAGTTGCAAAAATGACTACGTCATCAGCAAAACGAAGGTGGGTTAGATAATCTCCATTAATCTTTATCCCCTTGTTTTCCCAGCTCAGCGACTGAAAAACACCCTCCAATGTGGCATTAAAGAGCTTCGGAGATATGGTGTCACCTTGTCTCACTCCCTTTCCAATTTTTACATGTGTTGTATTTTCAAACAGCCTAATCTTTGCACTTGCATTTTCATAGATGTTATTAATAATATTAATGTATGCATCTTCAATACCGCAGGTTTTCAGAGCCATTGTAACTGCTGATGGTTTCACCGAATCAAAGGCTTTTTCATAATCGATAAAAGCCATGCACAATGGTAGTTCATATTCCCTCGCTCTTTCAATTAGTTCTCTCAGTACGTGGATATGATCTATTGTGCTGTAGCCACTCCTGAATCCAGCTTGTTCTCTCGGTTGAGCCATGTCTAGTGCTACCTTCAAGCGGTGTGAAAGAACTTTAGTGAAGATTTTATAAACTACTGATAGGAGGCTGATAGGTCTGTAGTTTCCGAGATCCTCAATGTCACCTTTCTTATGTAGCAGGATCATTGTAGCGGTGTTCCAATCCTCAGGAATCTTTCCTTCATTAAGGCATCGAGTGAAAATTTGGGCGAGTACTGTTTCGATTTCTCCACTTGCTTCTTGTATGATGTCTACAGTAATTCCATCTTCTCCTGGAGCTTTTCCTCGCTTCATGTTCTTGATTGCATGTGCAACTTCTGCTGGAAGGACTGGAGGAACTCTGGTACTGGTATCTTTCATGATGTCTGGAGTGCATATATCATCCCTTTCATATAATTTGGAGTAGAAATCTTTCACTCTTGTCAAAATTTCGCCTCTACTTCTTGTTACAGAACCATCTTCTTTTCTCAGTGCCATAGTCTGTTTTCTTCCCTTACTGAGATGTCCCTTTGCTATCTTTAGGCTTTGGTTGTTTTCAATTGCTTTCCTCACTAGTTCACAGTTGAATTTCCTTACGTCTTCAGTGATACTTTTTCTTACTGTCTTGCATAGCTCTATATATTCCACTTTGGAAGTCACATCTTCTTTAGTTGTCCTCATCTCTCTTCTTTTTTGCATCAACAATTTGGTTTTTCCTGATAATTTGTTCACATGCAACTTGTTCTTAGACCCAGCTAATTTTGTTGCTGTTTCCATAAGAGCTTTGGTTACTTTTCTGTTAACTTCAGAGATGTCCACTTCTTCCGATGTTAGGCCTTCTAAAGCAGAGAACCTGTTCTTCAGTTCTAACTTGAAGGTATTATGGTGTTTTTTAAGGTTGGTTATGTCAATAGATTTTGTTTGTCTTATGAGCTTGCCACGTTCAAGTTTAGTGTTGAGGTGCATCTTACATCTCACCAATCTATGGTCACTACCTGTGTTGAACTTGTTTAGCACACTGCAGTCTTCTATGACGAATTTTTTGTTACACATAATAAAATCAATTTCACTTGTCGTCCCATTTGGATGTCTCCATGTCCATTTCCTGTGTTCCTTTTTCTTGAAGAAGGAGTTCAAGATGAAAAACCCTTCTGCCTCTGCAAACTCAACGAGAGTATTTCCACGCTGGTTTCTGTTGCCATGACCGAATTTACCTACTGAAGTTTCATTCTGTTGCCGTTGCCCTATTTTTGCATTGAAATCTCCCATAATTATTTTCAAGTGCTGCTTACCTTTATTATTTAGATGACAAATTTCCTCATAAAATTCTTCAATTTCTTCTTCAGGATGACTTGTGGTGGGTGCATAAGTTTGAATAATCTGAGCCTGGTATCTTTTCGAGAGTTGGATAACAAGTCGTGCAGCTCTGTCAGAGGAACTTTCAACTTCTACAACTTTATCCTTCAGTTTCTTGTTTATTATAAATCCAACACCACTAGTTCTGCCAGTATCTGTCCCACGATAGTAGAAGAGATGTCCACTTTTCAGTTCGATGAGATCTTCTCCTTTTCTCCTTACCTCACTTAGCCCCACGATGTCCCACTTGATCCTTTGTAGTTCCTCTTCCAATTCAAGAAGCCTTGAATCAGAAGATAGGGAGCGTCCATTGTAAGTAGCCAAGGTCAGCATCAGATGGCAGCCTAGTCCGGTCCTCCGGGGATTCTTAGCACCCTCTGCCTTCATGTCGCACTGGCCGCTGCCTTGGCCAGGTACATTCCAGCTGCCGGAGACTGAGGGCCAAGATTTAAGTTGTGGAATCATTTTGGAGGTGTTTGGCCATAACTCACCACGCTGGCCAAGCGGGTTGGTGAGTGTGGGATAGAATTTCCTCTGATCCCGATGGTATAGTTATACCGCTATGGGCGGTCGTCAGAGCCCCTTTAGTGGGAACAGGATGCACCACGAGAAGGCGGGGTTGACATTTGTCAAGGAGAGGCTGTGATGTTACGCATCACCTGACCTTGCATCCAGTTGCTTATATAGTGGTCATTAAACCTTCAATCCAAAAATGATGATAGAGAAAGCGCCTCATCTGGGACTCCAACACGTGACCTACTGGGGCTTATGCACAAGAGCCTGTTTCTCAATAACATCGTTTTTCTTAGTGACATATCAATTTTGGAAAAAAATTATTACTCCCTTTTTTTAGAGCTAAAGAAACTGTTCAGGAGAAACTGGTGTTGTCTAGTAGCGGGATAGCAGCGATCGTCTTCTTAAAGCATTTCTGTTAGCTCAGTTTTTAGCACGTCTTTTGTAAATAAAAGATGGTGCTTATGTTATCGGTTTGTCCGACGCCTGAGGACACCATATCTCTGCAACTATTAGTCCGATTTCCATTGTGCATGGCTTCTATCGATTATGAAAAAGCCTTTGATTCGGTGAAACCATCAGCAGTTACAATGGCTCTGAAATCCTGCGGTATTGAAGATGCATACATTAATATTATTAATAACATCTATGAAAATGCAAGTGCAAAGATTCGGCTGTTTGAAAATACAACACACATAAAAATTGGAAAGGGAGTGAGACAAGATGACACCATATCTCCGAAGCTCTTTAATGCCCCATTTGAAAATGTCTTTCAATCACTAAACTGGAAAAACAAAGGGATAAAGATTAATGGAGATTATCTAACCCACCTTCGTTTTGCTGATGACGTAGTCATTTTTGCAACTACCCCATTAGAGCTGCAGAGTATCATCCAGAAACTTGCTGACAAGAGTAAAGAAGTGGGATTAAAAATGAACTTTCAGAAGACAAAAGTGATGTTCAATGCTTTTACAAGAAATGAAGATTTATCGATTGATGGAGAAAAACTGGAGATAACAGACACGTACGTTTATCTTGGACAGCAGATATCAAGTGAGGGTCACATTGATGAAGAAATTAATCGGCGTACAAAACTTGCCTGGAGAGCTTTTGGAAGAAACAATATAATTTTCAAGAGCAATATGCCATTATGTCTTAAAAGAAAAGTGTTTGATCAATGCATCCTTCCAGTGCTTACGTATGGTGCAGAGACGTGGACCTTAACTAAAAGAGACATACAAAGGCTGCAGACAACTCAAAGCAGCATGGAGAGGTGCATGCTTGGTGTAACCAGGAGAGATAAGAATAGGAACTCGTGGATCCGAAAAATGACAAGAGCGGAAGACATCATGGTCAGAGTTAAATCCCTGAAATGGCAATGGCTGGACATACTGCCAGAAGGACAAACCATCAGCCGAAATTTTAGATTGGATTCCATGGGACAGGAAAAGACCCAGAAGAAGACCACATGGGAGATGGGTGGATGAAATTCGAAAGCATGCGGGCGTGACATGGAGGAGACTGGCACAAGACAGACCGTTGTGGAGGAAACTTGGGGAGACCTTCGTCCAGCAGTGGATTGATAATGGTTGACAATGATGATGATTAGTCCGATTTGAAAAATCCTTGTTGCACTGGGAAGCTTGAAGTATGCGAATGATGATCCTTCATTCCGTTTTTTTTTTTTTTTTTTTCTTAATATACACAATTTCGGCGCTATAGAGCGTAAGCGCAGATGATATCGAATCCAAAATAGGTACATTTTATTCCATATATTTGCTCCTAAACATCAGATTGAAAAAATTATTTTACCTTTCGATTTCATATATGTCGAAGAGTGTTTTAAGCTAAATAAATAAGTTGCTGTAAAACACGATGAGAATGACGTGTGCAGTGACAGTGGCCAAAGGTAACACCTTTAATCCAAATGACACTACAGTATCATTTGGATTAAAGGTGTCACCTTTAATCCAAATGACACTGTATCTTTGGCCACCGACCCCGTACACGTCATTCTCATCGTGTTTTACAACAACTTATTTATTTAGTCACATGGAGCACGAGTGTTCATTAATTATTATTATTCTTTGAGTACTTTAAGCATAGTCACTTTTTCAAGTTGCGCATCGATTTTCCGCTAGGGGGCGTAAAATTAAATCGAGTTTTCCCCGATATCTCTACTTCTAAAAGTCCGTTTTAAAATATTTTATTTTCTAGCCGATACAGCTTTTGATGGGAAATCTTTTTTTCACATAATTTCTATTTTTTTGGTAAAGAATGGTTTGGGCACCATGGGGCGTAAGTTTTAATTTCCACTTGTGATGTATTTGCCACAAAATCTGAGCTTCTAAAATCTTGATTCAAAAATTTCATTCGTGGACCTATGCCGCTTTAGTCGATAACCCTTTTTGGAATATTTTCTCCGTCAGGGGGCGTTGACGTATATCTTATTTTTGTCAATATCTCCGGTTCTAATTGCCCGATTTGAAAAATTGCTTCTTTATTTGATAGTTTCTAGTGCGACATGTTCTTCATATAATTTCGAAATTTTCAAGTGATTCATAGACTTTCCGCTAGGAGGCGTTGAGGTAAACTGCGTTTTCCCCGATATTTCTGCTTCTAAAACTCCGATTTGAAAAATTCTCCCTGTATCGCATACAGCTCCTGATGGGATATTTTTTTCACATAATTTCTTATATTTGGTAAAGAATGGTTTGGCCACCAGGGCGCATAAGTGTTAATTTCTGCTTCTGATGTATTTGCGGCAAAATTTGAGCTCATGGAAACTCGAATGAAAAAATTCTTTCCTGGACAGATACCGCTCACATCGAAACACCTTTTGAGAATACTTCTTTCTTAAAATAATGCATGGTTTTCCCGACAGGGGGTGTAGATGCATATCTTATATTTGTCGATATCTCTGCTTCTAAGAGTCCGATTTGAAAAATTCTTTCTTTCTTGGAGAACGTTTCCGCTGCGAAATGTTTCTCATGTAATTTCAATTTTTTAACGCACAAGTCTGCAACCAGAGGGCGTAAGCTCACGATTCCGTTTTCAGCAATATCAGCGAGATTAAAACCCGATTGAAAAACTTCTTTCTTCCGTCAGATACTGCTGTTTTCTATGCCGGTTCTATTGACTTTGAATAGCTTCGATAAATTTAATTCGCGTCGCAACGGATTCAAAAGACGTTCTCATTACACCCGAAAATTCGGTGTCATCTTTCTTGTTCTATCTTTTACAAGAAATCAAAGAGAAATTAACATGTTGTTGTAACGTTAGTAGAAACTGATATGAATATGTATTATGTTAAAGATATAAATTCATGGTAATAATGGCACGATAATTATATTTGGGAACTTAAAAAGTGGGGTGGTGTTAATTATATCACAAGGAAGCTCTCTTGAAGGATCTCTAAGGGCTGTTAATTGCTTGTAAAGAAATAACAATTCTTCTCATTTTCCTCTTGTAGGGTGGTGCGTCCTCCACCGACGAAATGTGCGTTGTTCACTTCCTTTATTATCCTCGCATCGAAGTAGACCACAGTTTTAGCTCGCCACTTTTGCCCATCGTCGCAAACTTAACTGGTACAACGGAACAAGCATTGTAAGTATAAAATCTAAATTCATTTTTTTTTTTTTTTTTTTTTTTTGCTTTGTGAATACGGAATATAAAATTTCGTGAGTGAAGTGAAATGCAGTGATTGAAATTTTTGGCCTGAACTGAATCTATCCTCAATCTTTAATTTGCTGTTCACTGAACTGGTTGTGTACGTTGAGCTGTCTGCCTAAACTGGATTTTTTGTGGCTTTAAAGGGGATTTTTCTGGCTTTAACTGAACTGGTTGTGTACGTTGAGCTGTCTGCCTAAACTGGATTTTTTGTGGCTTTAAAGGGGATTTTTCTGGCTTTAACTGAACTGGTTGTGCACGTTGAGCTGTCTGCCTAAACTGAATTTTTTGTGGCTTTAACTGAACTGGTTGTGTACGTTGAGCTGTCTGCCTAAACTGGATTTTTTGTGGCTTTAAAGGGGATTTTTCTGGCTTTAACTGAACTGGTAGTGCACGTTGAGCTGTCTGCCTAAACTGAATTTTTTGTGGCTTTAACTGAACTGGTTGTGTACGTTGAGTTGTCTGCCTAAACTGGATTTCTTGTGGCTTTAAAGGGGATTTTTCTGGCTTTAACTGAACTGGTTGTGTACGTTGAGCTGTCTGCCTAAACTGGAATTTTTGTGGCTTTACAGGGAAAACTCTTCTCAACTCCATTAGCATTTTGAATATGAGTTTCTCAACATACACAAGAATTGTACTTAATGTTTGAAATTAACAAGGACAAAACCCATCGCTACAATTTAAATAAACGTATTTGATTTTAAAATTCGTGTTTGCATACTCACGACCATAGGCGCCGACTTGAAAAATTATTGGGGGGTGGGGGTTAATCGAATTACCCATGCGTTTTTCAAAGTATTTAAGTCTAATTTAAATTTCATTCAGTCAGATTACCTGGCACAATAAGACACCTAAAATGCTAAAATGAAGCAAATTATAGTTAATTAGAGAATTTTTTTCTCTAGATAATTATTTATATCATTTATTTGGCTTTTGTAGGCCCGACATTATTATATACATTACACAGATACTGTGTGAGTTTCCAACTCAGTTGTCTTATAAAAGTAACAAAAACATGTAAAATTTATTCTAAGTATTTTTCGCGATTTTTAAAAATGCCAACAATATTTTTTTCAAATGATTTCTGAGTTAAAATAGGAGGTTAGAATGGAGAGGACATGTCATCAGCCGCACGCCCTTCGTTTTCCGTGGGTTCTACTTCGTATCAGCTGTGTATGCCCAGTATGCCCAACTTGGGCTGCTTCTGTACTTTTCTATGGGGAAATCGTTGACTTTGAAGAGGTTTTAGAGGCACTTGTGCAGCAGCATGTACAGTCAGGAAAAAATGAGACTGAAATATACATTCACATAACTAAACATTTGCAAAAATTTACAGAAATACTGTCTAGTATTTTCTAAAAAAGTTAAACGAAATTATGCTTCGTCGACCGGAAGTGCACACTCCGTATTAACCAATAACGGCCTTGCTAAAGCTGTGGGAGCCTTGTTGACCTTCAGGGACTGCTGCAGAGAGTAAGAGACGGCCGCTATCAACCTGTGCTCCAGCACAGGTCTCCAATAAGTGACGTCACGTCCCTGAACCCTCCCCACCCGGAAGGCGCAAGAAACCAGATGATCAGGTTTGGCTTTACCAGCGGCTGCTGATGCAATCTCCTTTCTCTTTTAACCTCCTTGGTCCCCAACTGTCCGATAATAGGGCGGGTCAACTGACTGTACAACATGTTTCCGCCTCTATCACTATGACCTCGAATAGGTTCTCGTCTCCGAATGTTGAGCTAGACTTTCGTATTTTGTGGGAACCCAGACAAACCGAAAAACTTTTTTTTATAAAAGAGGCAGTTTTAAATGCTCTTAAACAACGGTGCTTGAGGTCGCGTCAAAGTTGATGAGCACGAACAAGCATTAATTCTTTTTTGAGGCACAATAAACAGTCTGATGGGTAAATTTCCATACACACTTTCTATATATAACAAACGGGGGGTGAATAATAATAAAACTTGAAGAATGGATAGTGAAAAACAAAATGTATGCACATATGCTTACGCGTATTTTTCTCACGAAATACGAGCAAAAATATTAGGGGTTCGAGGAACCCACTACAAAATCCTTGGGGGTTCAAAAAGTGTCTCGAACCCACGAAGTCTGCGCCAATACTCACGACAAAACGATAATTCAGATTTAAGAAGAAAGTTTCGCCAGAGATGGTAGCATCACCACTCATCATCACTAAGCTGTTCTCTGAGATTCCGAGGCTGGCTCCACAAAGAAACAGAAACTACCAGATAATTGTTTACTTACTGTTGCCGTACGAAACTTCTCCATTTACAGCGATCTTGATATACAACTCTGCCGCCCCGTTTGCTCAGTGGTCTAAGCGATGGCCTCTGATCATTCGTCCGAAAGGGGTCCGGGTTCGAATCCTGTGAGGCAAGGATGTTGTGTTTGTCTTACGGCACTGGCTCTCTCCCTTCCCTGGAACCAGTGACCCTAAATTAAGGACGGGCGACTGCTTATAACCCATTGAGTTGCTCACGGTGGTCGTTAAACCTCGAATAAAAAAAACAAAAACAAAACATACAACTCGGGCTTCACCTTGATCCATCACACGCCGTACACAAGACCTTCCATAGTTCATACTCAAAATCTTTTTCTCATGCAGACACTCCTGAATCTGACAATCAATTCATAGTGAGCGTGTCTTGTATAAGGGAATTTTGGGGTGTACTTATCATAATAAGCGAGCAGGTGATATCTACTTACGCAGACTTCTAGCATTACCTGTCAAAAGGTTAAGAGTTTCCTTATTAGGCTTAGTGAACATCACCACACAGAGAAACAACTTTTAGTGGTGCTAAGAAATTCCTGATGTATGTACAGTGAAGTACGCTATGTGGACAAAAATGATTGGACACCCCACGCGGGCGTGGTGGTGTGCTCCCACAGCAGACACGTGGTCTATAAGGTATGAAATCGGCAATGGGAGTACGCTCAGATCAATCTCTGGTAAAATGACTAGCAGGAGAGAGCTCTAATAATTTGAAAAGGGCGTTATAATAGGCTGCTGAATTTGAGCTAAGGGCATAAGAAGCATTGCTGATGTCAAACAGGTCACTAAATCGAATGTGGCCTTTGTCATCAACAACTGGAAGAAGACCGGACATCACCAGGCCCTGAAAGACCCACGAAACAGCAACCCAGGGACCAGAGAGTGCTGCAGAAGGAGATCCGGAAACCCAGGTCCTGACTAACGCACACCGGAGCACATGAGTTCCAAATGGCCACAGCTTTTACGGTCTTCACCAAGACACGTCGAAGAGATGTCCATGTACTCGGGTATCATTTCTTCATCAATGTGACCTTCATTTGATATCTGCTGTCCAAGATAAATGTAGGTATTGGTTAGCTGCAGCTTTTCCCCATCAATCGATAAATCGTCATTTCTTGTAAAAGCATTGAACAACACTTTTGTCTTCCGAAAGTTCATTTTTAATCTAGAACACTACGCAATAATCGAACATGGGGTAGAAGAACTTCGTTACAATATCGTTCGCCCGTCATAGCTCCATTTTCCGGTGCGTGCATTAATAGCTCCTGTAACTCGGTGCGTGCATTAATCATGATGCTTCCTCACACCATGACCCAGGCACCGCCGTATCCTTCCCTTTCCGGCACATTCTCGGGCTGTTAAGGAAAATCACTTTCACACCAGATCAACTGACGTCTAGAATCTCAAAGGATAGACTGAAACGACTCTCATCTGTAAAGCGTGCATTGGCCCATTGATGGCATATCCGATTTTTGCGGATAGGAAATCACTGAAAACGTGCGGTACGTTGAGCTCTGGATAGAAGTACGCAGACTACAAGCCTTGGGGCACATAGCCTTAAACACAGTCGAGTCACATTATTGTGACCACCAACTAATATCCAGAGTAATCGTCGTGTGGAGGGCGGACAGCAGTTAAGCGGGCTGGAAGTGATTGACTTAATAAGGTGTTGGAAGGTGTTCACAGGTATATGGAGCCATGCTGACTGCAGTGCATCTGACAGCTGTTGGAGGGTGCGTAGTGGAGGGTCCATAGGGCGAACAACACGATCGAGGTGGTCCCACCACAGATGCTCAATTGGGTTCACGTTTGGGGAATTAGGAGGCCAGGGAAGTACTTTGAAGTTTTCATCGTGCTCTTCCAAACCACTCTTGGACATTTCTAGCTGTGTGACACGTCTCACTGTCGTGCTGGAGATCCCATCCACCCAAGGGAAGACAATTAGCATGTATGGATGTACGTGATCTGCAAGGATTGATTCATAACGAATTCGGTCCATAGTACCTTCCACAGGTATAAGTAGACCCAGAGAATGACACGAAAACATTCCACAGACCATAACGCTGTCCCCACCTGCTTGTCTTCTTCCAGCAATGGTTTAAGAGTGTTTGTTCTCCGATGTTTCTCGCCTTACACGCCAACGTCCATCCGTTCGATGAAGCAGAAAACGTGACTCATCAAAGAAGACAATCCTTTGCCAATCAGCGGAGGTCCAATTCCGATACTACCGTGCAAATATAAGCCTGCCGCCCCGGTGGCGCAGTGGTCTAAGGCGCTGGCCTCTGATCATTCGTCCGTAAGGGGTCCGGGTTCGAATCCCGGTCAGGCATGGATGTTGTGTTTGTCTTACGGCACTGGCTCTCTCCCTTCCCTGGGACCAGTGACCCTAAATTAGGGACGGGCGACTGCTTATAGCCCATTGAGTTGCTCACGGTGGTCGTTAAACTTCCAATCAAAAAAAAAAAAATATATATATATATATAAGCCTTTTCTGACGATGCACCTTCGTTAGCATAAGTGCAGTGACAAACCGTCTGCATTGGAGCCCCATGCGCAGCAGGGTTCGCTGAACTGTTGTTTTAGACTCACTTCCGGTAGCTCCCTGGTTCATTCGGCCAGTGAATTGCTCCACTGTAGCTTGTCGATCGGCCCTCACGCACCTTCGAAGCCGACGTTCACCTCTCACATCAATGGCATGTGGTGCTCCCCAGATTCCACGTCGCCTATTCGCAATGGTACCATTTCTCCAATCACAATACACTTTAACCCCAGCAGCACGCGAACAGTTCACAAACTGTTTTTGCAAATCTGATAAATCGCTCCTTTTATCCATGACAGCAACGACTGATATATTTTCAGAATGCCTGCAGCACACCTTATATACCCTCCAAGCCAGCTCACGACACGTGCCTTCTTTCATTAGCTACGCGCTTCTGACGTCAAAAGAAGGAGGTGGTCACAATAATGTGACTCCACTGTGTATGTCGGGATATCCACGTTCCTGCGCTGGAATGGAGGCGACTCGCAAACTGACCAGCCGTGCTGGGCGATTGCGTTTTGTCGTTACAACTAAAATTCTGTTTTCATGCGTCGTTGTAGACCGACAGCGACCTCCTAATATGCGTCTGGAATACATTCCACTGGTTTGAAACTCTGCCCAGAGTCTGGATACCACAGTGTACATGATTCTGAGCTTCCTGGTAACATCACTCACTTGGCGGCCTTTTCCCAGCTTCTCTGTAATTCTTCCGCGCGTGAAATAATCGAGATGATTGTCTTTGAGACATAATGTAAATTGCACGTCCGTAGCTTCATGCCTTCACCTTCAGGTTTGCCTTCAAACACATATTGCCTACCGCACCTTTTTCCCTTTTATCCGTTTAAATTATACCACGAGACCCTGTGCGTACGATTCGACATTTTGCATATGCATCGGCTTTCTACTGAACGTCCGCAGTTTTGCAAATTGTCACAAGCTGTTGCATCTGATTTTGTGGTTTTTACTCTTCGAAATAGGGTTCGTCCTCAAGTTTTGGACATCAGTGTGTAATGCGGCATGTCACATTCCTCGGATCGTTACACAGCGTGCAGAAGCACGCCAATAACTTCAAAATGCTAAAATGGTCCCCACAGTTTCTAGAGATTAACTCAATTGAACAGATGTGGAGTGAGATTGAGAGAGCCATTCGCGTGGCAGAGATTCTCCTCCAGAGGACATTCGGCAATTGATAGACGCCAGCCACATTAATCAGAGATTAACCCAACTGAACAGATGTGGAATGAGATTGAGAGAGGCCATTCGCGTGGCAGAGATTCTCCTCCAGAGGACATTCGGGCAATTGATAGACGCCAGCCACATCAATCAGAGATTAATCCAATTGAACAGATGTGGAATGAGATTGAGAGAGGCATTCGCGTGGCAGAGATTCTCCTCCAGAGGACATTCGGCAATTGATGGACGCCAGCCACGTCAATCAGAGATTAACCCAATTGAACAGATGTGGAGTGAGATTGAGAGAGCCATTCGCGTGGCAGAGATTCTCCTCCAGAGGACATTCGGCAATTGATGGACGCCAACCACATCAATCAGAGATTAACCCAACTGAACAGATGTGGAGTGAGATTGAGAGAGCCATTCGCGTGGCAGAGATTCTCCTCCAGAGGACATTCGGCAATTGATGGACGCCAACCACATCAATCAGAGATTAACCCAATTAAACAGATGTGGAATAAGATTGGGAGAGCCATTCACGTGGCAGAGATACTCCTCCAGTGGACATTCTGCAACTTATGGACACCAGACACATCAGTGAGAGATTAACCCAATTGAACAGATGTGGAATGAGATTGAGAGAGCCATTCGCGTGGCAGAGATTCTCCTCCAGAGGACATTCGGCAATTGATGGACGCCAGCCACATCAATCAGAGATTAACCCAATTGAATAGATGTGGAATGAGATTGAGAGAGCCATTTGCGTGGCAGAGATACTCCTCCAGAGGACATTCGGCAACTGATTGACGTCAGCCACATAAATCATGTCGAGGCTTTTTTGAAAGTCAAGAACTGCTGCACACGTTATTAGGTAAGTGTTCCTAATAATTTGCGACTCCAGTGCTCGTGTTTTATTTCTTTCGAATTGTTTTGTGACTCCAGTGCTCGTGTTTTATTTCTTTCGAATTGTTTTGTGACTCCAGTGCTCGTACTTTATTTCTTTCGAATTTTTTCTTCTATAACAACGAATAGTTAATCCTTTTTGTGTTGTCATACACGTGTTAAAATTGAAATACCTGGTATGTTATGATTCGCAGGAGGAATGCAAGTGAGATTTCCCATTCGACCCTCCTGTCAGTCCTATTCAAATACCTGAAGGCTATCGACTGGAAACCCATGAACATCACCTCTGTGCAGCAAAACATAAGATATGCGCCACAAGAGATTCTGTGTGTTCCCGGAAATGTTCAGGTAACTTATCCAAACATCACAGTTGCCAGAAAAAAAAATTCTCGTCTCAATGTAAAAATTTACTTCTTTTTTCTTTCCTTTTTCTCTTTCTTTTTAGCTGACTTATGATATTTTCTTCTAAAAAGCTAAAAGTACAGAGAAGGCGACGAAATTTCAGAGAAGAAGAAATTTTTGGTTTTTCTTCCATGCCAGAATGGAAAACATATCACAGGATGGGTCTCTAAGCGAATCCAAGTGAGGAATGGATGTCGTATTTTGTCTTATAGCACTGACTCTCTCTCTCTCTCTTCCATAAAATCAGTGGCCCTAAATCAGGGATGAGTAACTGCTTTTAGCCCATGGAGTTGCTCACGGAGGTCGTTAAACCCCCAAACAAAAAAATTATAATGAATAATCCATTTATAAATTCCATTTAGAAATAACAACTTCAGGTTAAATTAAGTACGCACATCCGCGATCTAAATTCCAAAATGTCACACAACATTATTTCTAATCGTAAATGGTTACTTAGGATACATCTGTTGCATTATCCGTATTGTAAATATTGTGGTCTCTTGGAGAACACTGAACACCTTTTTGTTGAATGTGATTTCGCAAAAAAACATTTGGATATGATTAAAGAATTACTTAAATTTAAAGGAGGGTTTTGACAGTAAACAAATTTTAGATGCACCTTTAAAATATAGTGATTTAAAAAGTAATGCAAATCGCAATCAATCACTATCAATCACAATCAAATAAATCACTATCTAATAGCAATTACAAAATCTAATCTGTGGAAGAATAGAAATTTAATGTCAGTTAACCAGAAATATCGAATATTAGCAATAAAATGCAATTTTGGAAGAGTTGTAAAATTTGAAAATAGGAAATATGGTGCAAATAAAACTTTTAAAAAGTGGATAGCGTTAAAACCAATAGTTTATAGAAAAGGTAATGATATTCTTAATAAAATATTGGAATAAAATAATATTGAATAAGGCACAAATTTAGAGTAGAATCCAAAATCAAATTTTCATTTTTCATGTGTTCGAAATTGTTTCTCTTCTTGTAGCTGTATTGTTTTCGTACTTTCACTTTCTTTCATTGTTATTTGTTTGTTTGTTTGTTTTCTTTTCTGTCATTTTTAGCACGTCTTTTGTAAAAAAAGATCGTGCTTATGTTATCGGTTTGTCCGTCCGTCCGTCTGTCCGTCTGTACAGACGATATCTCTGGAACTATTGGTCCGATTTGAAAAATTCTTTTTGCATTGGGAAGCTTGAAATATGAGAATGATGATCCTTTATTTCATTTTTTTTTGCGATGTACAATTTCGCCGCTAGAGGGCGTAAATGCAGATGATGTCGAATTCAAAAATACGCTTTATTCCACATATTTGCTTCTAAACATCCGATTAAAAAAATTATTTTATCTTTCGATCCCATTTATGTCACAGAGTATTTTAGATATAGTTACTTTTTCAAATTACGCATAGATTTTCCGCTAGGGGTGTAAAAATAAATTACATTTTTCCCGATGACTCTTCTTCTAAATCTCCGATTTCAAAACTTTTTTCTACAGCGGATACACCTCCTGGTGGAAAATCTTTTGCATATAATTTCTAATTTTTGGTAATTAATACTTTGGCCACCAGGAGCGTAAGTGTTAATTTTTACTTCTGATGTATTTGCCATAAAATCGGAGCTTCTAAAATATCGATTGAAAAAATTATTTCGTGGACTGATGCCACTCACATCGATAAACGTTTTCGGAATATTTTCTTCTTAAAATATTCCACAATTTCTCCCCAGGGGGCGTAGATGTATATCTTACTTTTGTCAATATCTCTACTTCTAGGAGTCCGATTTGAAACATTCCTTCTTTGTTGGATATTGTTTTCAGTGTGACATGTTTTGCACATAATTTCAAAATTTCAAGTAATTCATAGACTTTCTGCTAGGAGGCGTAGAGGTAAATTGCGTTTCCCCCTATATCTCGGCTTCTAAACCTCCGATTAGAAAACTTCTTTCTGCATAGGATACAGCTCCTGATGGAAAATCGTTTGCACATAATTTCTATTTTTTGTAAAATAAATGGCTGGGTCACCAGGGGCGTAAATCTTAATTTCCGCTTCTGACGTATTTGCAGCAAAATATGAGCTTTTAAAATCTCGATTGAAAAAAAAGTCGTTTGTTGACCGATACTACTCATGTCGACAAACCTTTTAGGAACATTTTCATCCTGAAATAATGCATGGTTTCTACGCCAGGGCGCGTAGATGTATATTTTATTTTTGTCAATATCTCTACTTCTAAGGTGTCCGATTTGAAAAATTCCTTCTTTGTTGGATGGTGTTTCCGGTGCGAAATGTTTTTCCGATAAATTCAAAATTTTCAAGTAAATCATAAACTTTTCGCTAGGGGGCACAAAGGTAAATTGCGTTTTCCGCGTTATTTCTGCTCCTAAAACTCCGATTTGAAACATTCTTCCTGTATCGCGTACAAGACCTGATGGAAAATATTTTTCACATAATTTCTAATGTTTGGTAAAGAATGGTTTGGCCACCAGGGGTCATAAGTGTTAATTTCTGCTTCTGATGTATTTGTAGCAAAATCTGGGATCCTGAAAACTCGACTAATTTTTTTTTCCTTGGATCGATACCGCTCATATGGATAAACTTTTTAAGAATACTTTCTTCCTAAAATAATGCATGGTTTTCCCACCAGGGGACGTAAAGTCACATCTTATTTTTGTCGATATCTGTGTTTCTAAGAGTCTGATTTGAAAAATTATTTCTGTGTTGGAGAGCGTTTCCGGTGCGAAATGTTTCTCATATAAATTCGTGTTTTTCTTAACGCACAAGTCTGCCACCAGAGGGTGTAAGCTCACGATTCCGTTTACAGCAATAGCTGAGGGATTAAAAATCCGATTGAAAAACTTCTTTCTTCCGTCAGATACTATTGTTTTCCATACCGGTTCCATGACTTTGAATATCTTTGATAAATTTAGTTTGCATCAGAACGGATTCAAAAGACGTGCTTATTACACCCGAAAAATTCGGTGTCATCTTTCTTGCTAAAGAGTCACTTCAATATGGGTCTCTTCATAGTGCTCCCTGATGGGGCGATTCTTAATAAATTGTATTTAATCTGTTTTGGATGGTTTGCTCCGGCCAGGCTCTCCCGCAAAGATGTTTTGAACGGTCTGTATTATGAAAGACGTGTAGGAATAGTGCTATAATTTATAAGTAGAGGAGAAGGTCCAAATATGGGGTTGGGTCTAAATACGGGCTAGTGGCAGCACAGCGTTTAATTGTTGCTGTAACCTGGTGGAAATAATGTGAAACGGTGCCTCACGAACATACAACGTGTACGTGGTTATTTGGTTGTCAGCAGGCGATCGATCGAGAAGCAGTATGTGATAACGTGTCATTTTGCCTATTGCATCACAGCGGAAGTTTTGACAGGTATGTATATTTTGTTTTATGTACAACACTCCCTTAACCTTAAAGCTATTTTAGTATGGGCACAACATTAAAGATATCTTGAGCTTGTTTTAGCGTAGATGGTTCACTCAATTGTAATGTACGGTACTGGCTGCCAACCCTCAAATAGTCCGTATGCAATGGGTCTGAATACGGGCTACCCGGTGGGGTCTAAATATGGGCTGGCCTATGCTTGGACCACTTGTAGGATAATGTGCAACAAAAACCCACAATTATATTCTTTTTCGTTTCAGAATGCCCAGAACGACTGCAAAATATATTTCAAAGGGTTAAAAGAAGGCAGTGGAAAGAAGAGGATATGGAGCAAGCCATTACAGCCGTTAGGGAAAATAAAATGGGGACTCTGAAAGCAGCCAAGACTTTTAGTGTACCTCGTACGACACTCCAAACGTTAAGTAAAAAATTAGACCTCAGTCCAACTGAAGTAAGTCGTACTAAACTAGGGAGAAACCCCTATTTGGGGGAACAAATCGAAGAACAGCTGGTATGGTACTTACTTCTGATGGAGCAAAAGTTCTATGGGTGTACTAGGGTGTGATTTGCGACGGATGACCTATCAGTTAGCAATCCGAAATAATATACACTATCTACCAACAAGTAATTGGACACCTGTGATAGCAAAGGAAAACGAAGTTTATTCACCTTCAATAGTTGGTGGAGCCTCCACGAGCAGCGATTACAGCTGCGACCCTCCGGAGCATAGTCTCAACCAGGCGTTGTACGACGGCTAGCGGAATTTTCTTCCACTCCGCTTGGAGAAGACAGGTCAGTTCCTTCACCGATTTCGGACGGTGGGGGCACCCCTTAAATCAACGCTCCAACTCGTCCCAGATCTGCTCGATAGGGTTAAGGTCCGGGCTCTGCGCAGGCCAGTCCATTCGATTAACCCCATTGTCACCATACCAAGCCATGGTGGACCTCGCAACATGACAGGTGGCATTGTTCCCCTGAAAGTAACATGGGTCCACCCCGTAAAACTGCCACAACGTAGGAAGCGCATGGTCATCCAAAATGGTGCAGTAGGTCTCGGCGTTCAGTCTACCAGGAATTGCGACCAAGGGTCTCGTGCCATACCAGGAGAAACACCTCCATAGCATAATTCCACCGACGCCGAACTTCGCAGTTGGCACAATATATTCCGGCAGGAGGCGTTCTCCAGGCAGACGCCAAACCCAGACCCTGCCATCCGAACGGAAAAGGGTGAACCTTGATTCGTCGCTCCAGAGAACCTGTTTCCACTGTTCAACGGTCCACTGTCTACGTTCTTTGCACCACGTTATCTGAGCAGCGCGATTGGACTTGGTGATCAAAGGCTTGTGGGCGGCAGCACGTCCATGATAACCGAGCAGATGGGATTCCTTACGGATGGTATTCATCGAAAGAACACTCCCGGATGCCTGTTGAAACTCCTCGCGGATGTGGCCCATCGATTTGGTACGGTTCTTCGGAATTTCTCTGGTCAGCACCCGTCGGTCTCTAACTCCCAGTTTTGTGGGTCTGCCGGGTCGGGGCACATTCCGACATTCCCCTCTCATCTTCCACTTGCCAATCACGTAGGCCACTGTCGATTTTGGGAACTTCAACTCGCTGGATATGTCACGTGTGGATCGGCCATTTCTGTGATACCCGACGATTAAACCTTTCTCGAAATCAGAGAGCTCCGAACTGCGTGGTATCTTGCATGCGACTGGTTGCGTCGTTGTTTTCCACACGATATTTAACGGCGGCGGCCGTGACGTGTATCAGGACTGCAGGTATCGTCGATTGCAGGGGTGTCCAATTACTTGTTGGTAGATAGTGTAGAAGCGCAGTTCAAATTTAATGAAGCTGGTAGATGTTGGATTGATCTTTTTCTGAACCGGCATAAGGCTCGTTTATCTCTTCGCAAACCTTGTGGAACATCTTTTGCCAGAGCATTGGGCTTCAACAAGGAAAATGTTCAGAAATGTTTCACACTTTTGGAAGAAGCGTACGACAAAGACAGATTTACAGCTGACAGGATCTACAACGTCGACGAGACTGGACTTTCCTTTGTTCAAAGTAAAGTCCCTTATGTCATCGGTAGAAAAGGGAAAACACAGATAACAGCCTTAACGTCTGTGCAGGACGGGGTTCTGCAGTGACAGTCATTGTCTGCATGAGTGCCTCTGGACAGTTCGTCCCTCCCTTCGTTATTCTCCCCTGTACGAAAATGTCCCAAGGGATAATGAAAGGAAGTCCTCCAGGTTCGATCGGAAGAGCCCACCCTTCGGGATTGGTTTAAAATTACCGTTAGACCGAGTGGCTTCGTCACTTCATTGAAAAAGTCGGCCCTAAAGAAGAGTCACCCGTTTTATTTATCTTAGACGGACACTACAGTCATATGCGAAATGTTGATGTCATCGACATGGCAAGAGCCCACCATGTGACTATCATTTCACTTCCTCCACATTCCACTCACAGACTCTAGCCTTTAGACAAGACCTTCATGGGTCCGCTGAAAGCATTTTACAGTGAGAAAATAAGACAGTGTCTCCTACATTCCAACAGACCTGTAACAGCATATGACATTATGGAGCTGTTCGAAAAGGCCTACCTGCGAGTCCAGAGTGGAGAGATTGCAGTGAACGGATTCAGATCAACTGGAATATTTCTATTGAAAAAGAACATATTCTCTGGAGCTGATTTCATACCTTCTACGATAGAAGCCGAGAAGACATGTAACATGACCCCACAGATCCCAGATCATACTCTGACAGCAGCTTCGATTTCCTCTGCCTCGCAAACATTTCAGGCTTGCCCTATAACTACCCAGCAGGTTCTGTCTGGAACCGCGATGCATGTCACTTCTTTTTGATATTGCTCGAATTCCTACCATTAATTAAGATGAAAGTTGCCAATCGAGGTCGCAATGCTGCGGGGACCTCTGTTATCACTGAAGAACCGTACAAAGCCGAATTGTCTCTGTCTTTGGAAACATGTGCAGCCAACAAACGTAAGAAGAAGGTGAAATGTAGACCTACTCATCAATATAAACGATCGGCTGCTTCAAAAGCTTCAGGTATAACGTCAACTAGTGAAACAGCGCCTACTAGTGGAATACGGTCTTTAAAACGAAAACGGCTTTCATCGAAATCGGAAGATGATTTTGGCACTGTGGATCCTCCTCTGGATGACAGTTTTTTTGGGTTTTTTTATTGGAGATTTAACGACCACCGTGAGCAACTCAATGGGCTATAAGCAGTCGCCCGTCCCTAATTTAGGGTCACTGGTTCCAGGGAAGGGAGAGAGCCAGTGCCGTAAGACAAACACAATATCCATGCCTCACCGGGATTCGAACCCGGACCCCGTTCGGACGAAGGATCAGAGGCCATCGCTTAGACCACTGCGCCACCGGGGCTGCCTGGATGATACAACAAGGGAAACAAGTCTCCGATATATTGTAATGTGTTCAATCTAGTAAATCTTTAACGGGTATGCCTGTAGGTCCTCAAATGAAAGTGGTAGGTAGCCCATATTTAGATATTCTCCTCTAGTTATTGTGAAATTTTGTCTTTTGGATGCACATGAAATTTAAATTGAATAGTATATCTGTGAAAAATATTTTAACTTGGGTGCTTTGGTTTTTTAACCCAAGAACTCGTTTATAGTGCTCCTTACCTATCTATTTTGCAAATTAGTACCTTAAAAAAATTCCCCATTTTTATAGATAAATATTTACATTAAGTACATGGTATGAAAGTAAGTAAAAGTTGGGTTTAAATGTGATTCAGGGAAAAAAATCTAACAATTCTTTATGAATCTTCATGGTCGGCTTTCATTAAAGTCGGGCATGACACATAAAATAAAGAAACAACAAAAAAAATCATGATCCAGGTTAAATTCCATGAAATGGATTTCGGCGAAACATACATTACTAGATGAACGGACCATAGTTAAGCAACTGAATTTCTAGACTGGATTCCAACGGACAGGAGAAGAACCAGACTAAAGCCATGGGAGAGATGGATAGATGAAATTCGAAAGCATATTGGAGTGGCGCGAAGAAGACTTGATCAAGGCAGAGAGTTGTGGAAGATATGCATATACACTATATTTACAAAAGTCACCGGACACCTAGAAGAAAAAACACAACATAGCATTTATTGACATACATTAGTACGGTGTCGGTGCACTTTTGGACTTAATGCATCCACTGGCCCTTCGAGACATGCTTTCGAGAAGGTTTTGGAACACAGCGACAGGTATGCGCTTCCGTTCAATACATAATGGTGCCGCTAACTGTTGCTTAATAGTAGGCCTTGGTTCCAAACTTCTTAGGCGGTTCTCTAATTCATCCTATAGGTGCTCTACGGGATTCAGATCTATCGGTTCTCTATCGGATTCTGTGCTGGCCAGTCAACACACGATACGGAATTGTCATCAAACCATGCAGCAACAGTCCTTGCTTTATGGTTCGGTGCATTATCTTACTGGTGCCAACAAGGCTCTGTTCCATAAAATTGCCGCAGAGTTGGTAGAGCATAATTGTCGAGAATATCGAGGTAGACGTGCTAGTTAACAGGTTTGTCCACGATAACCAATGGGCCTGGACCATGCCACGAAAAATACCCCCACACGAGTACACTGCTAGCTCCAAACTCTACCATAGGAGAAGTACACTGTGGTAAATAGCGTTCTCCCGGCTGCCGCCATACCCACACACACGGCCATCAGACTGATGGATCGTGTATCTGGATTCATCAGTCCATAAGGACCCGTAATTGATCTACGGTCCACGGTAAATGTTTTTTACAATATGCTAAACGACGAGTAGCATTCCGAGTAGAGATGAAAGGCTTATGAGCAGCCGCACGACCACAGTAACCTATGGAATGAAGTTCTCTGCAAATGGTACGTGTACATACCGAGGTTCCAGCATTTTTACTCACCTGTATACTGAGGTCTCGTACAGTAGTACTCCGTCGATTAGCTGTAACGACTCTCCTGAGGCTTCGACGCCCTCTATCACTGATTTTCTTTGGTCTGCCGGTGCGTTTTACTGCTTCAGGCACGCCATATGTCTTCCACTTATTCAGTACATCCAAAACAGTTGACTTGGATATGTTTAAACGCCCCTCAGGTTCTCTTATGGACAATCCACTAATATAACACCCAACAATCTTTCCTTTCTCAAAGTCAGTTCTCTCCCGCCGCGACAGAGTCACTCAACCTCACATTGGGATATATGATCGCGGTCAGCTGCAGGCTTGTTTTTATACCGTCTGCAGCTGTATCGCGCATCTTAACAACGCAGAGGATCCGATCATTTGGTTTTGAAGTGGTGTACGGTGACTTTTGTCAATATAGTGTATACATGTATATTTTATATATTGTCGCCTCGAGTTTCTGCATGCCGTCATCACTATGAAGTGCCCGCACTTTTAAATACTAATGCGCTCCGACGTCGCGAATACCGTTCGGTACATCCGTCAATAGCCAAGGAACACTCTGGGTTCTGTCCTCTGCTCTGCCGGTACTGATCCGTTGTGAATTTCCTACGGCCCGTAGTACACAAAAAAGGCTCATAACACATAAACAAAAAAATACAGGTGGGCTCAGTTCTAATTGAGCCGTCAGTTTGGAACGTAGGATTACGACTTGCAGATCGGAGTGTTGAAATGAGCTAATCGAGTATGGTTTCAAAGCGTTTATTTAATTTGTTAAAGCCAACACAGGTCTATCATATGAAAAGTAACTTACATAATTTTTACAAATAATGCTGGATACATTGCGAACACAGAGCAGATCGTTACACGAATTACCGAACATGGTGCTCTGTCTTCTTGGGCTTCTTACATACCTCGTCACTTGCTCTTGCCTCTCGTTTTGATTTTCTTCACTTTTGCTTGCGTTCATTCTGCGAATTCCGCGGCATTGTCGAAAATGTTAACCCGTTCACACATATCACGCAGAGTCGTTTGGCACTCACAGTTGTCCTGATAAACCGCGATATTGTCAAAAGTGTTTGTTCACCAGTTCACAAGAAAACAATTAAATGTTCAGTTCAAACCACTGCGAAATGTTCTTCGTATGTATATTTGAATAGATCTCGTCGAGAGCTTTAGAACGATACCACGCAGAGTCTTTGGTGCACTCACGGTTGTCCAGATAAACCGCGATATTGTCAGAAGTGTTCACCGGTTTACAAATTTTTTTAGACGTTCAGTTCAAACCATTGCGAAATGTTCTTCGTATATTTGAATAGATCTCGTCGAGAGCTTTAAAACGATACCACGCACAGTTGTGTTGCGCTCACGGTTGCCGAGATAGACTGCGCCAAATGCGGCGGCACACCCAGAAACATTGCGTAATCTCCCCCGCGCACAGGGAGCGAGGGGAGCGTCGCGCGTACGATGTCTTGCGCAGTACGCGTATTGGACTCCATGCTGTTTACGAATATGCTAACACGATCAGTACGCGGCACGTCAGGCAGGGCATAAGTGCTTATGCCTTGCCTGACCTTTGACCCCAATTTGCCAATTTTCAATAGGGTTCGTGCCCAGGTAAGTTCCCTATCACATACTGAAATATCATCGAAATCGAACCATATTTACGCATGTTATGACGCATAAAGGCAATGAAATGGATCCCGCTCTTATGGCGTGACCTTTGACCCCACTTCACCCATTTTCAATAGGGTTCGTCGCATGGTGGTCCCCAACCATATATTAAAATGCGTCATAACTTGCGTAAAAATGGTTCGATTTCGATGAAATTTTGGTATATGGTAAGGAACGACTTGGGAACGAAACCTATTGAAAATGGGCGAAGCAGGGTCAAAGGTCAGGACATAAAAGTGGGATCCATTTCATTGCCTTTATGCGTCATAACATGCGTAAATATGATTCGATTTCGATGATATTTCAGTATGTGGTAGGGAACCACCTGGGAACGAAACCTATTGAAAATGGGTGGAATGGGGTCAAAGGTCAGGACATAAAAGCGGGATCCATTTCATTTCCTTTATGCGTCATAACATGCGTAAATGTGGTTCGATTTCGGTGAAATTTTAGTATGTGGTAGGGAACCACTGGGCACGAACCCTATTGAAAACGGGCGAATGGGCTCAAAGGTCAGGCAGGGCATAAAAGCGGTATTTATTCCATTGCCCTTATGCGTCATAACTTGCGTAAAAATGGTTCGATTTCGATGAAATTTTAGTATGTGGTAGGGAGCCACTGGGGACGAACCCTATTGGAAATGGGGTCAAAGGTCAGGACACTGGAGTAGGATCCATTCCATTGCCCTTGTGCATCATAACTTACCAAAAAATGTTTCGATTGCGACAAAACGTTATCATGTTGTTCCGGAGGTATAGTGAACCGGTTCTGTTGAATATCAACGAAATGGGGTCAAAGGTCATTGCACAAAAGCAAGATTTATTCCACAGCCATTATTCTCATAACTTGCGTAAAACTGCTTCTATTGCGACAAAACTTTAGTATGTTATTCTTGAGGTGTACTGAACCGGTTCTGTTGAATATCATCGAAATTGGGTCAAAGGTCCTCAGGACACAGGAGCGAGATTTATTCCACAGCCATTATCCTCATAACTTGAGTAATAATTTCTGGTATGTTGGAAAGCGTATCATAATCAATGCATTGCATGATTTTACTAACTTGTTGTTTTTTGTTTTTTGTTCTGCCAGCCGAAGATCTAGAGTCCGGTTCAGCGCCAAAGCCGGTCTAGTTTTGTTTTTTTATTAATCAGGAAATGGAGTAACACAAACAATTCTTCAGACAAAGAAAATGTTTGCACTGCAAAATATATGAAATACGAGGCATATATTCGGAAAGCATGTACCGTTTGGCTATTAAAATTAAATGAGGATGTATTTGCGAAAAAAGACTATTTTAATCAGATTCGTCATACCTTAAACTACACTGGTCGACAATTGCTAAGGAACAACCGCATTTTAGAGTAAAACAACAAATGAGTGCATTTCGTTTGGTAAAAATCAAAATAGAAACAATACAGAGGCCATGAATTTATTGTTTACTCTGAAGAGCCGACAATTAAACAAACACAAATGCAAGATATGTATAATGTGAGTTTTCGAATGGTTTGACTCGATGGGCAAAACAAAAACTTTAAACAACATTGACTATCAACGACGTATCGTTAGTAGAGGATATGACCTCCTCGGACCGAAATACACATATTAGTATTGGGTTGCTGCGAATGAAATCCCCGGTACGAACGATCAGTCGAGACGTGCCCTCACCTCAGCGGAATGGAACCACCCACAGGTGTTGCGAGTATTACGTCACAGAGTTGCTATAAATAGCTAGCACGTGGGCCGCAGGTGGACTAGTGGTCAACGTTCGAGACTTCCACGGAGATGACCTCCGGTTCGATCAGGTGCGAACGCTCGAACCACTAAATATCCGTCGTGCGTCGGATGGGCACGTTAAGCCGTCGGGCCTCGGGTACTGCCCCCCGGCAATAAATAAGGGCGTCTTCCACCCCTTTCTACCTCGCTTCCGTGTCACTTTCTTATCGGGCACTCTAGGCCAAATCTCCTAGCATCCTATTTCTAAGGGTTGTGGAAGACCTGGGGTCAGACACTCCCTTCCTAAAATCCTCTACATCTGATCTGATCTGATAGCTAGCACGTGTGTGAAGAACAAGGTTCAGGCGTGGTTTGTTTGGACGTAAAGTGGCTTGCAAAGGAAACATGCGGACGCCGGATTTGAGATTCATCTTCCTGCATGAATTTAAACTGGGCCATCCTGCAGTAATTGCCGCTCGAAACGTTAAGAAGGCGTTTGGGGAGAATACAGCCAACGAACGAACCATTCGGAGATAATTTGTCAAGTTTCGAAGCGGAGATACGGATCTGCAAAACGAAACACGTGGTCACCGACCTGTTGCTGTTTCTGACGATGTTCTGTTACGAGTGGTTGAAGCCGACCCGCGAAAAATGTGTCGTGAGATAGTGGCAGAGGTAGGAGTCCACCACACGACAGTTGTTCGGCGTCTAGCTGCGCTGGGTAAGATCAAAGAGCTGGACATGTGGTTGCCGCATGAGTTGACAACTGCCAACAAGACTAGGCGTTTGGAAGTCTGCACGTCGCTGCTTGCCTGGAATAAACAAGAACTTCTGCTGCATCGAATAGTAACGAAAAGTGGAATCTTCATTATAATCGGAACCTATCTGCACATTAGTTAAGCAAGGCACGGCCTGCTGAACGGCATCCTAAGCAACCCCTACACATCAAGAAGATGATGCTCCTTGTCTGGTGGTCCACAGCCGGGATAATTCATCGGAGTTTCTTACACGAGGCCAAACTATCACTGCAGAACGTTATTGTGCTGAATTACACCAGATGCACCGGAAATTGCTGCAGAAACAACCGGCTTTGGTCAACAGACATGGCGCTCTTCTGCTCCAGAACAACGCTCGCCCTCATGTCGCACAACGAACGATGCTGACACTAAATGCCTTGGGCTATGAAGCAATGCCTCTTCCTATCTATTCCTCGGCCTTATCTCCGACAGACTATCATCTGTTTCTTCGCCTGCATCTCTTCCCGTCCGGGAAACAGTTCACGACAGAAGAGATTCAACGTGCAGTTGATGACTTCTTCAGGTCCCAGCCACAGGACTTTCTTCGTTCGGGGATCATGGCCTTGCCGGAAAGATGGCAACTATGTGTCGATGCCGAGGGGGATTATTTTGCGTAGGTAAGTTGTCCTACTTTTCCGTTCTCGCCGTCCACGTGTGCTGGTCCTTTGCTGGACATTTCGTTCGTACCAACCCTATACTAAAGCTGCAAAATATAAAGGCATAGTTCAAGAGCTCGCGAAAATTTTCCAAAAGTTGGGTTGTCACGTGTCTTTAAAACTGAATTTCGTTCATTCTCACGTAGATTTTTTTCCCCCGATAATATGGGAGCAGTTAGTGACGAACATGGTGAACGATTTCACCAGCAGATATGTGTCAATGAGAACCGTTACCGTACACAGTGGAATGAAGCGATGCTTGCTGACTGCTGTTCGTCCATCAAGACATATACTCCTGAACAACAGTAGAAACGAAAAGGTATGGAATGTAAAAACTTTGCTAATATAGCACATTAATACACTTAAAATGTGTTCTCATTGTAAAATGTAAATTAATTGTAATGTAACGTATGCAAATGCACTGCTGGCCACCCAAAATGCAACACCAAGAAGGACACGAGATAGCAAAGCCAGATTTACTGGACACATAACAACAGATTCAAAGATGAAACGATTGAGCTTACAGGCCCGTGCGACTTGCGGAACACGCACACATCAATAGTTCGTGTGGCCCCCATGGCTGGCAATAACGGCCGCTACACGCCGCGGCATCGAACGAAAGAGGCTTTGGATGTGGGCTTGGGGTATGTCGGTTCAGGCTGCTTCCACACGTTGCCACAGTTCATCAGGCGTAGCCGCGGGTGGTGCTTGCCGGGCCACTCGCTTTCCGATCAGCGACCAGACGTGTTCGATGGGCGACATATCGGGAGAACAGGCGAGCTACAGCAGCAGTGACACCTGGTGGGCCGTGAAGAATTGTTGCACGACGCATGCCACGTGCGGGCGAGCATTATCCTGTTGAAACGTGGCCGCTGGCAGGTCCTGCAAGTAAGGGAAGACTACAGGCTCCAAAACGTCAGAGATGGTGCGGTGGCTGTTGAGTGTACCGGCGATGCGTACCAGAGGGGTACGGGTGTCATATCCAATTGCGCCCCAAACCATAACACCAGGCGACGGACCAGTATGGCGATGCATAATGCAGGCGTCATACAGTCTCTCGCCGCGGTGCCGCCACACGCGGATCTGACCATCGTGGTGTTGCAGGCAGAAGCGGGCTTCGTCGGAGAAGACAATGTCGTGCCATTCCGTAGTCCAGGTGCAGAGTTCAACGGCCCACTGCCGCCGCACTCGCCGGTGGTGTAACGTCAATGGTAATCGGAACAATGGGCGCCGTACGACAAGTCCCCGCTCCTGCAGACGACGTCGAATGGTACGTGCTGACACAGGTTGTTGCGCAACACACCCTAATTCCTGCGCTAACGTTCGGAATGTGGCGGTTCGAGACGTCAATGCCCGCCGCACAACATGCCAGTCCTCTCGTTTGGTGGTGCGCCGTGGCTGCAGCAATCGCTGACGTCGGTCCGTCCGTCCATCCTGCACCCACCGAATCCATACTCGCCTCACTGTGGCGGTATGTCGTCCCACACGGGCGCCGATGTCTCGGTACGATAAACCACTGTCGCGATAAGCCACTATTCGTCCTCTGTCGAACTCCGAAACATGCTGGAATGACTGCCGTATTCTGAGACGAGGCATCAGGATGCTTCCCACGCACAGGCCCGGCAGCACAACACATTTCCACTACTGACACCCCGCGTTCTGTGCACCCTTCTTATAGTGCTTCTCGATGGCGTGCCGGGCGCACATGATTTGCATATGCCCTGCAATGCTAATCGTTCACATGTCCTCTCGGGGGCGACGTATGCTGCGAATTTCAGGCCAATCGGATGCTTCCTTCTTGGTGTTGCATTTTGGGTGGCCAGCAGTGCAGTAACGTATAAAAACAAATCCTCGGTTGTATATTTTATATATCCTATTAAAGAATTAACTTATACATATATAATAATAATGCATTGTGACAATGTATTATTTTGTAGTAATGTATAAAAACGAATCCTCCATTAAGAACATAAGAACCAAGTAGAGATTTTTTTCATCATTTTTGTGTTCTCTACACCGTATGTAATTAAAATATCAGCTTTAAGTGTAAGGAAAAAATTACAGTGTTGAATTTTGTTGGTAAGTGAACAGAAAAACTATAACGTTGAATTGTAACAGTAAAACTGTAACAGACAAAATTATTCTGTGAGTAGGTATTGTTTCATCCAAAGACGTGTAAAAAACCGGTCGAAAGTGTATTTCTGTCTTGTTATGCTATTTTTATTATTTTATTGTTTGATATTGATAATGCTGACTTGAAAATACAAAGATGTTTATTTTCAGATGGAGAAATCTGTGGAGTATCCAAAGAATCTTGTGCCGTATGAGAAACCTAATGAATGTTTCAAAAATCCCATGAAAAAAAGAAAATATCTTGACCTAAAAGAGCGTAACTTCATTTAAAAACCAGAAAATACCACTATAGGATTTTCACATTTACACAATTTAGAAGAGTCAATGAATTGTAAGTCGTATAATAAAATAAGTGCAAATACGGAATTCTTGAATGCTACAATTATGTTACGGATTTCTTGAATGTTACAATCATGTTCCGGAATTATTGAACGTTACGGGGATTGAATGTTACAATTGTTACGGAATTATTGAATGTTACAATTATGTTACGGGGATTGAATGTTACAATTAGGTTACGGAATTCTAGAGTGTTACAGTCTTAACTGATCTGTGTGCGTGTGTTTTATGTATTCAAATGCTTGAAGTTAACTGAAGAGAATATTGTCATTAAATTCTCTTATTGAAACAGACTGTGTGTGTGAATATGATATCAATAGAGAAATTATTTCGGATAATATTAATACTCTGAATGTTTTTATATTTACTCTTCGTTTTTCTTCTGCAAATGTGCATAACATTTCTAGATAATGTGTATGTGCAAATATGGCGGGTGAAATTCCTCTTCCAAAGACGCAAGGACGACAAAATGCGCTGAAAATGTAAACACAAAAGCTTCAGATATTTTTCAAGAAAATTGTTTCAAAACCAAACATGTAAAAAACAGAGATAATTACAAATGTATAAATGTGACATATTAAAAAAAATGAATACCTAAAATATTAAATAAATTCAGGTGGGAGCAAATTGATAGAAATGCGAAAAATGTTAGGAGCAGTTGTTTATGGCTTCCTCAAGGACCAGCACAAGTGATTCTTCTCTCATTTCGTCGTAGACCTGGCGAACGTGTGCTTGCTGCTATATCATATTTGTACGAAGGTGTATCATATTTGTACGAGCGTTAGTAATGCAAAGGCGAACATACCTTTTTTATTAACTGACAGAGGTCGTTCAAATTGTTCATGTTGGTAGAGTAACTCTTTCTTTATACAAAGGTATAACTCAACATAGTCCCCGTCACAAGCGATGCATTTGCACCATCGTTGAACCAAACTCTCGAATCCTCTTCGAAAAAATTCAGCTGTGGACCGTTGTACCCACTTCTTCATAGTCACTTTCACCTCATCTGGGTCATCAAATCGTTGTCCCCGGAAACTGCCCTCCATTGGACCGAACAGGTGAAAGTCGGAGGGCGCCAGATCTGGGCTGTACGGTGGATGGATGACCACCGACCAGCCTAATTTGCTGATCGCCTGATTTGTTGCCAAAAAATATGTGTGGTCTCGCACTGTCATGGGGAATGTAGATTCATTTCAGATTCTTGATCGGCATCTTCCTCCTTATGGCTTCTCTAATCTTTTTGAGTGTCTCAATGTACCATTCGCTGGTCACGGTATGGCCACGTTCCAGAAAATCAAGGAGGATGGCATCCCTGTCATCCCAAAAAACAGTCACCATGACTTTCTGTTCTGATCGCTGGCTCTCAAACTTCTTAGGCCTTGGTGGAGAGGTGTGACGCCATTCCATGCACCGATTCTTCGTTTCCGGATAGAAAAGATATGCCCACGTTTCATCCCCTGTCACCAGATCGAAACAAAAACGTGTCTTCGTTGCTTTTAAACGCGTCCTGCAGATCAGAGCAGACTTCCACCCATCTCTCTTTCAAATCGGGTGTCAACTGCCGCGGTACCCACTTTGCACACACTTTCCGATACCCTAAGTCTTCCACCATCTTCTGTATAGCATTGTGACCACATTCCAGTTATGCAAAAGGCTTACGGATGGCGACTCGTTTCTTCGCACGAATCAGTTCATCCACTCGCTGACGATTCGTGTCAGTGGCCGCAGATGATGGTTTCCCACTGCGTGGTTTGTCTTCAATGCTCGTTTCCCCTTCTTTAAGCTTCTTCATCCATCTGTGCACATTTCTTTTGTCAATGGTGTGATCTCCGTTAGCATTCTGTTGCCTTCTGTGAATGTCCGACAGCCTGCACCCTTCCTTCGTCAAGAACTCAGTGACACACGTTGCTTCTGTTGGGAATCCATTATTATTTACCCGCAATGAAGAAGAAGGGCTATTACAGAGGAAGAGTTACTCCACCAACATGTGCAATTTAAACGACCTCTGTCGGTTAATAAAAAAGTTATGCTCACTTTTGCATTACAACCCTCGTATATAAAGGGCCCAAAAATCAATATTAATTTAATTTAATTGCGACAAACACTCTACAAAAATACGTGATTTAAGCGTCCAGTTCGTAATTGTCTGGAAACAGACAAACAGAATTAGTTCACGCTCCGTCAAACTCAAAATATTTTTTACAAAAAGTTGTATATTCCCAATTTTCTACACAATGATTTTAACTTTAATAGGCCCGACTCGACGTCAGAAAGAGCAAATCCACATTAATACGTAGTGCGATCAAAAAGTTCCAAGACTAGATACGTAGCGCGCGAACAGATGGCAGTACGCACATGCGCGCGCAGCGGTCGAGGGCAGTGACTTTCATGAGTCATTGTGCCAAGTGGCGTCGTTCTGTGAACTTCGGGAGCTGTGCTACATGATATTTGGTCACCACGTGCAGAACGCAGCTGCGATTTCGGTATCGACTGCTAACTAGAGCAGCGAGCGAACATCAAATTCTGCGTCAAACTCGTCAAATCCCTAACGGAGATGCATAAAATGTTGCGGCAGGGTTATGGCAATGAAGCAATGAGTCGTGCGAAGTGTTTTGAATGGAACCCGCGCTTCAAGAGCGGCACTGGAAGACGACGAGAGGTCAGGGTGACAGTCCACGAGAAAAAACCCGAAAATGTGGACACAATTAGGGAACTGGTGCATGAGGATCGTCGAAGAACCATTCAAGACATTGTTACCATCGTCAATGTGTCATACGGAACAATGCACGAAATTCTAACGTCGGTTTTGAACATGCACCGCATTGCTTCAAAGTTTGTGCCAAAGATTCTGAACTCGGAACAGAAGGAGCTCCGTGTCGAACACTGTCAAAATCTTCGTCAGCAGGTGGTGAATGATCCAACGTTCCTGTCTAGGGTCATCATTGGGGACGAGACTCATGCGGGTCATCACTGGGGACACACTGCGACTTCTTTCTGTTTCCGAAGATGAAGCTAAAGCTGCCGTCCCGGTGGCGCAGTGGTCTAAGCGATGGCTTCTGATCATTCGTCCGAACGGGGTCCGAATTCGAATCCCGGTGAGGCATGGATGTTGTGTTTGTCTTACGGCACTGGCTCTCTCCCTTCCCTGGACCCAGTGACCCTAAATTAGGGACGGGCGACTGCTTATAGCCCATTGAGTTGCTCACGGTGGTCTTTAAACCTCCAATCCAAAAAAATCCAAACGCTAAAGCTCACACGACTCGCAAACAAGACTTCCAGGGAGCATTCCGACAGTGGCAAAAACGCTGGCAGTGATGTATCACTGCCCAAGGAGACTACTTTGAGGGAGATCATAGCCAGACTTAGGTAGCGTAAGTACTTTGGTGTATATCGGCCTAGTTTCGGAACTTTTTAATCGGACCTCGTATTCCAAAGTCTAAAATTGAACCAAAAAGTACGTTACAATTATATACAAAAACATTTTGATATGATATTATAGGAATAAACGTAGAAAGATGAAGGAAATTGCCAAAAAAAAAAAAAATCTTAAGAATCTACCTTAGAATAACGACCCCTATAAAAGACAATTGCAAATGACCGACCCGGTGGCGCACTGGTCTAAACGCTGGCTTGTGATCATTCGCCCGAGGTGTGTCCGGGTTCGAATTCCGGTGAGGCATGGATGTTGTGTTTGCCTTACGGCACTGGCTCTATGCCTTCCCTGGAACCCGTAACCCTAAATAAGGGATGGGCGACTACTTCTAGTACATCGAGTTGCTCACGGTAGGCGTTAAACCTCCAATCTTGATGTATTCACATTATGTTTTGGACACGTTCCAGCTTGTATTGTTATGGTGTTTGATGTATTTAATGCTGTTTGGTGTGGTGTAGCAAAAATTTACAATAAATTTTAAAAAAAATTGCAAACCTTGACAGAAAAAGAAAATGTTATAGAAAACCTGCAATGCAGAAAAGTAATTGTCTAAAAGCAAATGCTGGAGAAGTTTTGTTTTCGGCAGTAATTAACAATACAAAAGTACATCCGGTGGTAGATTGAATCTTTCGTTTTGTTCAGTGAAATTCATTATCTGATCATTTAAAAAGTCAGCCTCCATTTTGTGAGACGAGAAGTTATCATTATTTTTTTAATCCAGGAACAAAATGCGAAATGCTGCCCCGGTGGCGCAGTGATCTAAACGATAACTTCTGATCATTCGCCCGAGACGGGTCCGGGTTTGAATCCCGGTGAGGCATGGATGTTGTGTTTGTCTTATGTTGCTGGTCTCTCCCTTCCCTGGAGCCAGAGACCCTAAATTAGGGACGGGCGACTGCTTATAGCCCATTGTGTTGCTTACGGTGGGCGTTAAACCTCCAATCAAAAAGAAAAAAAATGCCAAACCTTCCAGTCCATCCCTAATTGTCTGCACACAGACACGATATCTGAAAGAAATTGATTTTACCGTTGAGTGGTTTTCAAAAACGTTTAAGTGACAGTGCCCTTTATTAGCACATCACATTTTTCGGTGTGATGTGCTATTGTTGTATAGAATGTCGTATCATGTCCATTAAATGATAACACTGCATGAAAATATGCTAATACGCTTTTTCTAACCCAGCATATTGCTGTATATTCTACTGTATCTTACACAAAGTAATATTTTTCGATCAACAACGTGAGCAACACTAGATCTTCCTTACAATATGTTTTGCTTCCCTAATTCTTTTGAGCAGTGCGCATTCAAGTGTGACACATAGTCTGCGTTAGCAAATAAAAAACGCTCTTAGGGGCAGAAATGTATTGTTAAGTAAGAAAACGTTTAACCAAGAAAAAACTCCATTTTTATTTTTAAAAAAGCGGAAACACAAAAAGAAAGTTATTTAGAGTACATGTTTTGATCTCTTCCCAGTTATCTACAAAGGCACGAACTTGTTTTCTTACTGAATAGTACAACCCACCGATTTTTATTTCAACGATATTTCAACTTTATCATATGTAAAGTCTTTCAGCAAGTTGGGGGTAAATTTAGATTTTACTTTGTGAAAGATTTACTTATACTGAAGACCCAAAACAGTATGATCACGTGATCAGGACCCGATTTACACAGAATCGGGCCCTTAAAACAGCACAATATGACCCCCCCCCCCCAGTCCACATTCTTGAAAGAGTAACTACATTTGTCGCCACTAAATATTATCAATTATCATAATTATTAATTAAGGTTATGCAAACGTTTCCGCCGTTTTAAGGAGAAAGGAGACAGCAACAATTAGGAAACCAGTACACATTTATTCAACGAAATATTGGCCGTTAGCATCAATGGCCTTTCGCCATTTTTCACGCAACAAATTATAGAAGTACTCGGGTTTTAAGCTGAAGAACGCAGTGACGAAATGTTGCACCCACCTCCCAGTGTAACTGTTCAAGGTTTCATTTCGTGGTGGCACCGACATGTGGACTGGCATTATCGTGCAACAGCATGACTGGGCGGCGTCCACTGCCTGTCCATGGGCGTTTCTGCTCGATTGCGTCGTTCAGTTTCATCAACTGATCGCTATATCGTTGTGCAGTGATTGTTTCGCCCGGTTTCAACAGTTCGAAGTACGGCACTCCGTGCATATTCCACCACACACACACACACACACAACAGCACTTTTTTCCGTGGATATCCTGTTTTGCAGTGGATGTTGATGTCTGGCCTGGGTCTACCCAGGATCGCTTGCGTACGGGGTTGTCGCAATAGACCCATTTTTCATCCCCGGTGACAACCTTCCACAAGAAATTCTTCCCTTGAAACCTCTTCAGCAACGACATGCAGATGCTCAATCGTTGACCAATATTACGCTCCGTAAAAGTATGCGGAACCCACTTACCAATCTTCTGGATCTTCCCCAAGGCCTGTAGACGCCGTACCACCGTCGATTGAGCCATCAGATGCGTGGTCGATTGTGTGGCTTCCTCTTGCAACAGCGATTCCAGCTCCTCATCTGCGAGTTCCTGCTGTCTACCTGCACGTGGCTTGTCTTCCAAGCTTAGATCACCTTTATTAAACTTAGGCAAAAAAATTCTCTACACGTCCGCTCACCCATAACCGTTTTGCCATACGCCTGACATATTGAACCATATGCTTCACTCGCACTTTTCCCTAAATTCAAAATGAATAACGAACAGTGCCGCAAATGAACTTTATCGACCGCCACGCTTGGTTTCGTTTACGAACTGACAGCGCGGGTCGCCGGCCGGTTAGACACCTATAGCGCCTGCTAGCGGTGGCGGCGGAAACTTTTGCAGTCCCCTAATAATTTAAAAGTTGATTTAATAAATGGGGCACTGTGCGTGGAAAAATAGGAAATAATATGTACTTTTATTAAATCTTAATATTAGCAAGGAAATTCTCACTTAAAAATATAGACGGGTAAGTGAAACATTATGTAATAGTTTAGTACTGCTATTTGCGCATTTAATTATGTAATGATTCAAATATCCACAGATGTTAAGTTAGTCATCCTCTTTCAATTTTATTTTTAACTGATGAAAGTTATTTAGACTTCGTACAGGCTGACTTTTTGAGGGCAAGGTGAACTTCCAAGTAGCTTATTAATCAATCACCTGTGAGGTGTTTAGTATTATAATAGAATAATTCTATTAACAGAGGAATAATACTTAGATTTGGGTAAAAATGTCTGGATAATTCTCACACTCCTAAAAGCACATTATTTCGCTCATTAATTCGCTTAAATCTGGTACATTACAATATGAAATACTCAAAGCTTCTACAAAGTATCTTAGCAATGCATAACCTCTCTCAAGAGGTTATATAGTATATATAGGAATATAGCACATTTATATTTCATCTAACAGTTTCAGATGAAAAGCACTGCGTTTTTGCTGCCTTATCCATTACTTACATTTGAAATTAAATGGACTCCATATAAATCAGTTTTAACAAGTTCTATAGGTTTCGACTTTCCAAGCAATCGATACGTTTGTGATGTTGAAGACCAAAAGCATGTTGTGTGTGTGTGTGTGTGTGTGTTCTGGACTACGCAAAACAGTGGCACTAAAAATAGTACTAAAATTTAGCAAGTAACCAAATTTTATTCGGTGTGCAACTTAATTCTCGGCCACAGGCACGACACGTTGACAGAAAATTATAGCAAATCGAATATGTACCTAATTAGGGAAATAATCCCCGTCGTGTTGGATACATTTGAGCCATCGGTCACGGAGCTGCCGAATGCCACTGCGGAAAAAAGAGGGCTGTTTCGAGTTGATAAAATCATCAATACTTGTGTGGACCTCCTAGATAGAAGTGAAGTGCGTATCACTCTGGTGATGTTGCAGGGAGCGAAAGAGGTGATAATCCGACGGGGCGAAGTCTGGAGAATACGCCGGGTGGGAAAAATCTCCCATCCCAGGTCGGTGATCGTGTTTAAAGTCATTTTCGCGGTGTGAGGACGCGAGTTATACTGAAGCAACAGGGCCGACCTTCTGCCCTTGCCGATGTATGGCCTTTTCACCTCTAGTGCGTCACTCACACGAATTCGTTGCTGACAATAACGCTCAGCTTTGACCGTTTCATAAGGTTTGAGCAACTCGTGGTGTACGACACCGCGCTGATCCCGCCGTGCGCACAGCAACAACTTCCTGGCATGGATATTCAATTAGGCGGTACTGGATAAACCCACGATTTTCGTTCGGCTCCGGATCGGGTCCAGTTATGGGAAATTTTTTATCCTTCTTCTTGAATCTGTTGAGCAAGGACACAGCAACATCGGAGCGGTTAGACTTGTTCGCAGCTGTGAGTTGGTGGGGCACCCAACGACCCGCCTTGTGAATTCGTCCAAGCTTGTGCAGGCGCTTTGCAATGGCTTGCCGTGTTACTCCGAGTTTCTGGGCGAGTTCTGATTGTGTGTGACATGGATCCGCGTCCAACAGTTGTTCAAGTTCCTCATCGTCAACTTTCTGTGGCTTTTCCGGACGTTCTGCATCATGGAGATCGAAATTTCCCCATTCAAACCGCTGGAACCACTTCTTACACGTATTGTAGGACACAGCAGCCTCACCCAAAGCAGCACAGATCGTTTGCTGGGTTTCCGAGGCACTTTTTTTCAGCTGAAGCGCAAACAGGAGGCAGTGCCTCAAATGTTGCTTCTCTAACGGCAATGCTTTCACCATCAACTTTCGTCCCTTCTGTCACTACAGCTGTGAGCGGTTACGGTTGCCTAGAATGCTGTTAAATGGCGCTGCAATCAGTCATTATCGTACACAGCTATTTGCATTTGCCGACGTACTATGATCGCTTGCGGTTAGGGGCCGAGAATCAAGTTGTACACCTAATATTATTAAAAAAGGATTTCAGTTATTAAATATCAAGCAGTTATTGGAATGAATATATATATCATCATCATCATCATCATTTTCAACCATTATCAATCCACTGCTGGACGAAGGTCTCCCCAAGTTTCCTCCACAACGGTCTGTCTTGTGCCAGTCTCCTCCATGTCACCCCTGCATACTTTCGAATTTCATCCACCCATCTCCCATGTGGTCTTCTTCTGGGTCTTTTCCTGTCCCTTGGAATCCAATCTAAAATTTCGGCTGTCCATCGATGATCTGTCCTTCTGGCAGTATGTCCAGCCCATTGCCATTTCAGGGATTTAACTCTGATCATGATGTCTTCCACTCTTGTCATTTTTCGGATCCACGAGTTCCTCTTCTTATCTCTCCTGGTTACACCAAGCATGCACCTCTCCATGCTACTTTGAGTTGTCTGCAGCCTTTGTATGTCTCTTTTAGTTAAGGTCCACGTCTCTGCACCATACGTAAGCACTGGAAGGATGCATTGATCAAACACTTTTCTTTTAAGACATAATGGCATATTGCTCTTGAAAATTATGCTGTTTCTTCCAAAAGCTCTCCAGGCAAGTTTTGTACGCCGATTAATTTCTTCATCAATGTGACCCTCACTTGATATCTGCTGTCCAAGATAAACGTACGTGTCTGTTATCTCCAGCTTTTCTCCATCAATCGATAAATCTTCATTTCTTGTAAAAGCATTGAACATCACTTTTGTCTTCTGAAAGTTCATTTTTAATCCCACTTCTTTACTCTTGTCAGCAAGTTCCTGGATCATACTCTGCAGCTCTGATGGGGTAGTTGCAAAAATGACTACGTCATCAGCAAAACGAAGGTGGGTTAGATAATCTCCATTAATCTTTAACCCCTTGTTTTCCCAGCTCAGCGACTGAAAAACACCCTCCAATGTGGCATTAAAGAGCTTCGGAGATATGGTGTCACCTTGTCTCACTCCCTTTCCAATGTTTACGTGTGTTGTATTTTCAAACAGCCTAATCTTTGCACTTGCATTTTCATAGATGTTATTAATAATATTAATGTATGCATCTTCAATACCGCAGGTTTTCAGAGCCATTGCAACTGCTGATGGTTTCACCGAATCAAAGGCTTTTTCATAATCGATAAAAAGCCATGCACAATGGAAGTTCAAATTCCCTCGCTCTTTCAATTAGTTCTCTCAGCACGTGGATATGATCTATTGTGCTGTAGCCACTCCTGAATCCAGCTTGTTCTCTCGGTTGAGCCATGTCCAGTGTTACCTTCAAGCGGTGTGAAAGAACTTTAGTGAAGATTTTATAAACTACTGATAGGAGGCTGATAGGTCTGTAGTTTCCGAGATCCTCAATGTCACCTTTTTTATGTAGCAAGATCATTGTAGCGTTGTTCCAATCCTCAGGAATTTTCCCTTTATTAAGGCATCGAGTGAAAATTTGGGCGAGTACTGTTTCGATTTCTCCACTTGCTTCTTGTATGATGTCAACAGTAATTCCATCTTCTCCTGGAGCTTTTCCTCGCTTCATGTTCTTGATTGCATGTGTAACTTCTGCTGGAAGGACTGGAGGAACTCTGGTACTGGTATCTTTCATGATGTCTGGAGTGCATATATCATCCCTTTCATATAATTTGGAGTAGAAATCTTTCACTCTTGTCAAAATTTCGCCTCTATTTCTTGTTACAGATCCATCTTCTTTTCTCAGTGCCATAGTCTGTTTTCTTCCCTTACTGAGATGTCCCTTTGCTATCTTTAGGCTTTGGTTGTTTTCAATTGCTTTCCTCACTAGTTCACAGTTGAATTTCCTTACGTCTTCAGTGATACTTTTTCTTACTGTCTTGCATAGCTCTATATATTCCACTTTGGAAGTCACATCTTCTTTAGTTGTCCTCATCTCTCTTCTTTTTTGCATCAACATTTTGGTTTTTCCTGATAATTTGTTCACATGCAACTTGTTCTTAGACCCAGCTAATTTTGTTGCTGTTTCCATAAGAGCTTTGGTTACTTTTCTGTTAACTTCAGAGATGTCCACTTCTTCCGATGTTAGGCCTTCTAAAGCAGAGAACCTGTTCTTCAGTTCTAACTTGAAGGTATTATAGTGTTTTTTAAGGTTGGTTATGTCAATACATTTTGTTTGTCTTATGAGCTTGCTACGTTCGAGTTTAGTGTTGAGGTGCATCTTACATCTCACCAATCTATGGTCACTACCTGTGTTGAACTTGTTCAGCACACTGCAGTCTTCGATGACGAATTATTTGTTACACATAATAAAATCAATTTCACTTGTCGTCCCATTTGGATGTCTCCAAGTCCATTTCCTGTGTGGCTTTTTCTTGAAGAAGGAGTTCAAGATGAAAAACCCTTCTGCCTCTGCAAACTCAACGAGAGTATTTCCACGCTGGTTTCTGTTGCCATGACCGAATTTACCTACTGAAGTTTCATTCTGTTGCCGTTGCCCTATTTTTGCATTGAAATCTCCCATAATTATTTTCAAGTGCTGCTTACCTTTATTATTTAGATGACAAATTTCCTCATAAAATTCTTCAATTTCTTCTTCAGGATGACTTGTGGTGGGTGCATAAGTTTGAATAATCTGAGCCTGGTATCTTTTCGAGAGTTGGATAACAAGTCGTGCAGCTCTGTCAGAGGAACTTTCAACTTCTACAACTTTATCCTTCAGTTTCTTGTTTATTATAAATCCAACACCACTAGTTCTGCCAGTATCTGTCCCACGATAGTAGAAGAGATGTCCACTTTTCAGTTCGATGAGATCTTCTCCTTTTCCCCTTACCTCACTTAGCCCCACGATGTCCCACTTGATCCTTTGTAGTTCCTCTTCCAATTCAAGAAGCCTTGAATCAGAAGATAGGGAGCGTCCATTGTAAGTAGCCAAGGTCAGCATCAGATGGCAGCCTAGTCCGGTCCTCCGGGGATTCTTAGCACCCTCTGCCTTCATGTCGCACTGGCCGCTGCCTTGGCCAGGTACATTCCAGCTGCCGGAGACTGAGGGCCAAGATTTAAGTTGTGGAATCATTTTGGAGGGGTTTGGCCATAACTCACCACGCTGGCCAAGCGGGTTGGTGAGTGTGGGATAGAATTTCCTCTAATCCCGATGGTATAGTTATACCGCTATGGGCGGTCGTCAGAGCCCCTTTAGTGGGAACAGGATGCACCACGAGAAGGCGGGGTTGACATTTGTCAAGGAGAGGCTGTGATGTTACGCATCACCTGACCTTACATCCCAAATGAATATATATATATATATATATATATATATATATATATATATATATATATATATATATGTAAGTTCAGGTGATGCGTAACATCACAGCCTCTCCTTGACAAATGTCCTTACATCCCAAATGAATATATATATATATATATATATATATATATATATATGTAAGGTCAGGTGATGCGTAACATCACAGCCTCTCCTTGACAAATGTCAACCCCGCCTTCTCGTGGTACATCCTGTTCCCACTAAAGGGGCTCTGACGACCGCCAATAGCGGTATAACTATACCATCGGGATTAGAGGAAATGCTATCCCACACTCACCAACCCGCTTGGCCAGCTTGGTGAGTTATGGCCAAACCCTCCAAAATGACTCCACAACTTAAATCTTGGCCCTCAGTCTCCGGCAGCTGGAATGTACCTGGCCAAGGCAGCGGCCAGTGCGACATGAAGGCAGAGGGTGCTAAGAATCCCCGGAGGACCGGACTAGGCTGCCATCTGATGCTGACCTTGGCTACGTACAACGGACGCTCCCTATCTTCTGATTCAAGGCTTCTTGAATTGGAAGAGGAACTACAAAGGATCAAGTGGGACATCGTCGGGCTAAGTGAGGTAAGGAGAAAGGAGAAGATCTCATTGAACTGAAAAGTGGACATCTCTTCTACTATCGTGGGACAGATACTGGCAGAACTAGTGGTGTTGGATTTATAATAAACAAGAAACTGAAGGATAAAGTTGTAGAAGTTGAAAGTTCCTCTGACAGAGCTGCACGACTCGTTATCCAACTCTCGAGAAGATACCAGGCTCAGATTATTCAAACTTATGCACCCACCACAAGTCATGCTGAAGAAGAAATTAAAGAATTTTATGAGGAAATTCGTGATCTAAATAATAAAGGTAAGCAGCACTTGAAGATAATTATGAGAGATTTCAATGCAAAAATAGGGCAACGGCAACAGAATGAAACTTCAGTAGGTAAATTCGGTCACGGCAACAGAAACCAGCGTGGAAATACTCTCGTAGAGTTTGCAGAGGCAGAAGGGTTTTCATCTTGAACTCCTTTTTCAAGAAAAAGCCACACAGGAAATGGACATGGAGACATCCAAATGGGACGACAAGTGAAATTGATTTTATTATGTGTAACAAAAAATTCGTCATAGAAGACTGCAGTGTGCTAAACAAGTTCAACACAGGCAGTGACCATAGATTGGTGAGATGTAAGATGCACCTCAACACTAAACTCGAACGTAGCAAGCTCATAAGACAAACAAAATGTATTGACATAACCAACCTTAAAAACACAATAATACCTTCAAATTGGAACTGAAGAACAGATTCTCTGCTTTTGAAGGCCTAACATCGGAAGAAGTGGATATTTCTGAAGTTAACAGAAAAGTAACCAAAGCTCTTATGGAAACAGCAACAAAATTAGCTGGGTCTAAGAACAAATTGCATGTGAACAAATTATCAGGAAAAACCAAAATGTTGATGCAAAAAGAAGAAAGATGAGGACAACTAAAGAAGATGTGACTTCCAAAGTGGAATATATAGAGCTATGCAAGAAAGTACGAAAAGTATCACTGAAGACGTAAGGAAATTCAACTGTGAACTAGTAAGGAAAGCAATTGAAAACAACCAAAGCCTAAAGATAGCAAAGGGACATCTCAGTAAGGGGAAAAAACAGATTATGGCACTGAGAAAAGAAGATGGTTCTGTAACAAGAAATAGAGGCGAAATTTTGACAAGAGTGAAAGATTTCTACTCCAAATTATATGAAAGGGATGATACATGTACTCAGACATCATGAAAGGTACCAGTACCAGAGTTCTTCCAGTCCTTCCAGCAGAAGTTGCACATGCAATCAAGAACATGAAGCGGGGAAAAGCTCCAGGAGAAGATGGAATTACTATAGACATCATACAAGAAGCAAGTGGAGAAATCGAAACAGTACTGCACAAATTTTCACTCGATGCCTTAATGAAGGGAAAATTCCTGAGGATTGGAACAACGCTACAATGATCTTGCTACATAAAAGGTGACATTGAGGATCTCAGGAACTACAGACCTATCAGCCTCCTATCAGTGGTTTATAAAATCTTCACTAAAGTTCTTTCACACCGCTTGAAGGTGACACTGGACATGGCTCAACCGAGAGAACAAGCTGGATTCAGGAGTGGCTACAGCACAATAGATCATATCCACGTACTGGAGAACTAATTGAAAGAGCAAGGGAATATGAGCTTCCATTGTGCATGGCTTTTCGATTATGAAAGCCTTTGATTCGGTGAAACCATCAGCAGTTGCAATGGCTCTGAAATCCTGCGGTATTGAAGATGCATACATTAATATTATTAATAACATCTATGAAAATGCAAGTGCAAAGATTCGGCTGTTTGAAAATACAACACACATAAAAATTGGAAAAGGAGTGAGACAAGGTGACACCATATCTCCGAAGCTCTTTAATGCCACATGGGAAAATGTCTTTCAATCACTGAACTGGGAAAGCAAAGGGATAAAGATTAATGGAGATTATCTAACCCACCTTCGTTTTGCTGATGACATAGTCATTTTTGCAACTACCCCATCAGAGCTACAGAGTATGATCCAGGAACTTGCTGACAAGAGTAAAGAAGTGGGATTAAAATGAACTTTCAGAAGACAAAAGTGATGTACAATGCTTTTACAAGAAATGAAGATTTATCGATTGAAGGAGAAAAGCTGGAGATAACAGACACGTACATTTATCTTGGACAGCAGATATCAAGTGAGGGTCACATTGGTGAAGAAATTAATCGGCGTACAAAACTTGCCTGGAGAGCTTTTGGAAGAAACAGCATAATTTTCAAGAGCAATATGCCATTATGTCTTAAAAGAAAAGTGTTTGATCAATGCATCCTTCCAGTGCTTACGTATGGTGCAGAGACGTAGACCTTAGCTAAAAGAGACATACAAAGGCTGCAGACAACTCAAAGCAGCATGGAGAGGTGCATGCTTGGTGTAACCAGGAGAGATAAGAAGAGGAACACGTGGATCCGAAAAATGACAAGAGTGGAAGACATCATGATCAGAGTTAAATCCCTGAAATGGCAATGGGCTGGACATACTGCCAGAAAACAGACCATCGATGGACAGCCGAAATTTTAGATTGGATTCCAAGGGACAGGAAAGACCCAGAAGACCACATGGAAGATAGGTGGATAAAATTCGAAAGTATGCGGGAGTGACATGGAGGAGACTGGCACAAGACAGACCGTTGTGGAGGAAACTTGGGGAGACCTTCGTACAGCAGTGGATTGATAATGGTTGACAATGATGATGATGATGATGATATTACGTTTGGTGTGTATATATATATATATATATATATATATCATCATCATCATCATCATTGTTAACCATTATCAATCCACTGCTGGACGAAGGTCTCCCCAAGTTTCCTCCACAACGGTCTGTCTTGTGCCAGTCTCCTCCATGTCACCCCTGCATACTTTCGAATTTCATCCACCCATCTCCCATGTGGTCTTCTTCTGGGTCTTTTCCTGTCCCTTGGAATCCAATCTAAAATTTCAGCTGTCCATCGATGATCTGTCCTTCTGGCAGTATGTCCAGCCCATTGCCATTTCAGGGATTTAACTCTGATCATGATGTCTTCCACTCTTGTCATTTTTCGGATCCACGAGTTCCTCTTCTTATCTCTCCTGGTTACACCAAGCATGCACCTCTCCATGGCTCTTTGAGTTGTCTGCAGCCTTTGTATGTCTCTTTTAGTTAAGGTCCACGTCTCTGCACCATACGTAAGCACTGGAAGGATGCATTGATCAAACACTTTTCTTTTAAGACATAATGGCATATTGCTCTTGAAAATTATGCTGTTTCTTCCAAAAGCTCTCCAGGCAAGTTTTGTACGCCGATTAATTTCTTCATCAATGTGACCCTCACTTGATATCTGCTGTCCAAGATAAACGTACGTGTCTGTTATCTCCAGCTTTTCTCCATCAATCGATAAATCTTCATTTCTTGTAAAAGCATTGAACATCACTTTTGTCTTCTGAAAGTTCATTTTTAATCCCACTTCTTTACTCTTGTCAGCAAGTTCCTGGATCATACTCTGCAGCTCTGATGGGGTAGTTGCAAAAATGACTACGTCATCAGCAAAACGAAGGTGGGTTAGATAATCTCCATTAATCTTTATCCCCTTGTTTTCCCAGCTCAGTGACTGAAAAACACCCTCCAATGTGGCATTAAAGAGCTTCGGAGATATGGTGTCACCTTGTCTCACTCCCTTTCCAATTTTTATGTGTGTTGTATTTTCAAACAGCCGAATCTTTGCACTTGCATTTTCATAGATGTTATTAATAATATTAATGTATGCATCTTCAATACCGCAGGTTTTCAGAGCCATTGTAACTGCTGATGGTTTCACCGAATCAAAGGCTTTTTCATAATCGATAAAAGCCATGCACAATGGAAGTTCATATTCCCTCGCTCTTTCAATTAGTTCTCTCAGCACGTGGATATGATCTATTGTGCTGTAGCCACTCCTGAATCCAGCTTGTTCTCTCGGTTGAGCCATGTCCAGTGTTACCTTCAAGCGGTGTGAAAGAACTTTAGTGAAGATTTTATAAACTACTGATAGGAGGCTGATAGGTCTGTAGTTTCCGAGATCCTCAATGTCACCTTTCTTATGTAGCAGGATCATTGTAGCGGTGTTCCAATCCTCAGGAATCTTTCCTTCATTAAGGCATCGAGTGAAAATTTGGGCGAGTACTGTTTCGATTTCTCCACTTGCTTCTTGTATGATGTCTACAGTAATTCCATCTTCTCCTGGAGCTTTTCCTCGCTTCATGTTCTTGATTGCATGTGCAACTTCTGCTGGAAGGACTGGAGGAACTCTGGTACTGGTATCTTTCATGATGTCTGGAGTGCATATATCATCCCTTTCATATAATTTGGAGTAGAAATCTTTCACTCTTGTCAAAATTTCGCCTCTATTTCTTGTTACAGAACCATCTTCTTTTCTCAGTGCCATAATCTGTTTTCTTCCCTTACTGAGATGTCCCTTTGCTATCTTTAGGCTTTGGTTGTTTTCAATTGCTTTCCTCACTAGTTCACAGTTGAATTTCCTTACGTCTTCAGTGATACTTTTTCTTACTGTCTTGCATAGCTCTATATATTCCACTTTGGAAGTCACATCTTCTTTAGTTGTCCTCATCTCTCTTCTTTTTTGCATCAACATTTTCGTTTTTCCTGATAATTTGTTCACATGCAACTTGTTCTTAGACCCAGCTAATTTTGTTGCTGTTTCCATAAGAGCTTTTGTTACTTTTCTGTTAACTTCAGAGATGTCCACTTCTTCCGATGTTAGGCCTTCTAAAGCAGAGAACCTGTTCTTCAGTTCTAACTTGAAGGTATTATGGTGTTTTTTAAGGTTGGTTATGTCAATAGATTTTGTTTGTCCTATGAGCTTGCCACGTTCAAGTTTAGTGTTGAGATGCATCTTACATCTCACCAATCTATGGTCACTACCTGTGTTGAACTTGTTTAGCACACTGCAGTCTTCTATGACGAATTTTTTGTTACACATAATAAAATCAATTTCACTTGTCGTCCCATTTGGATGTCTCCATGTCCATTTCCTGTGTGGCTTTTTCTTGAAGAAGGAGTTCAAGATGAAAAACCCTTCTGCCTCTGCAAACTCAACGAGAGTATTTCCACGCTGGTTTCTGTTGCCATGACCGAATTTACCTACCGAAGTTTCATTCTGTTGCCGTTGCCCTATTTTTGCATTGAAATCTCCCATAATTATTTTCAAGTGCTGCTTACCTTTATTATTTAGATGACAAATTTCCTCATAAAATTCTTCAATTTCTTCTTCAGCATGACTTGTGGTGGGTGCATAAGTTTGAATAATCTGAGCCTGGTATCTTTTCGAGAGTTGAATAACAAGTCGTGCAGCTCTGTCAGAGGAACTTTCAACTTCTACAACTTTATCCTTCAGTTTCTTGTTTATTATAAATCCAACACCACTAGTTCTGCCAGTATCTGTCCCACGATAGTAGAAGAGATGTCCACTTTTCAGTTCGATGAGATCTTCTCCTTTTCTCCTTACCTCACTTAGCCCCACGATGTCCCACTTGATCCTTTGTAGTTCCTCTTCCAATTCAAGAAGCCTTGAATCAGAAGATAGGAAGCGTCCATTGTAAGTAGCCAAGGTCAGCATCAGATGGCAGCCTAGTCCGGTCCTCCGGGGATTCTTAGCACCCTCTGCCTTCATGTCGCACTGGCCGCTGCCTTGGCCAGGTACATTCCAGCTGCCGGAGACTGAGGGCCAAGATTTAAGTTGTGGAATCATTTTGGAGGGGTTTGGCCATAACTCACCACGCTGGCCAAGCGGGTTGGTGAGTGTGGGATAGCATTTCCTCTGATCCCGATGGTATAGTTATACCGCTATGGGCGGTCGTCAGAGCCCCTTTAGTGGGAACAGGATGCACCACGAGAAGGCGGGGTTGACATTTGTCAAGGAGAGGCTGTGATGTTACGCATCACCTGACCTTACATCCCATATATATATATATATATATATATATATATAAATTGAGTTTCGAATTTATAGTTCAAGGCAGACTTGTCCGGGTCAATTCCTGGTCCGGATCGGGTCGGGTCCAGTTATGGAGCGTCCGGGTCGGGTCCAGTTATGGAGCGTCCGGGTCGGGTCCAGTTATGGAGCGTCCGGATCGGGTCCAGTTATGGGACGTCCGGGTCGGGCTAGTTATAAGACGTCCGAGTCCGAAATGTTTGACCCGTTTCCGACTCTGAGTACAGCCAGAGCCATACTACTGTACAATAGGCCGGAGCGTAAAATTTTATTTTCGAATTTCAATATGCCCTAGTGCGGAAAAGTTGTGTATTGCTACGTAAACCATGTGCAAAAAATTTAGCGAAATTCAAATATCTTACGGTTCCACTTTACCTCCAGAATTTCGGTATTTGGGCAATATCGTCACATTTTCATGTCCGTTGTGAGAAAAGAGCAGTGTTCGTAACAGACTTTCCCTAGTGCGCAAAAACTACCTGTTGGTACCTAAAAGATGTGCACAATTTTTCAGGCAAAGCAACTAATATCTTATGGTTCCAATTTAATGCAACAATGCTCCATGTTTAAGGTAAATTGCAATACTTTGACACCTGATGTTCACCATCTGATTTATTTCTTAGTTGTGTTAGTGTGTGCACGACTGCACTGAAAGCACAACATATTGTGTAAATGTGCAGTAGTGCACACTGCACACAGTGCAGCTCTTCACATTTTTCATGTTTCAGAAAAATCCCAGAACTCATCATGAGGAGGTGGCGGCACAGTGAGTTTCACCCGTGCCCAACCCAATAACCCATCCAATAGGGCAAATCAATTTTCTGTTCTGTTTTAATCTTCAATTTCCTGTTCTTTATTAGTTTTTACCCTGAAATCTGATTTACTTTCAGAGGCTGGTATTATTTGCCGTGCTTCCAACCGTACGCTAATAAATCAATCCCTTTGTTCTTCTTCGCGAACAGCAGCAGATTCTTCTGTTGTCGACTTAACGCATCGCTCCACTCCCTGATTTTGACAAGGGAAGTTTTGCGTGCCCAATCGCTCACCAATGTTCTTACAGTCACTGTTGCATAGGTTCATTATTTCATCGCCGGTTAAATGAGCATGCAGTCAATGACGACTCGCTTAAGACGCATGATTGCCAGTCAATTTGGTCAAAATAATCCTTTCCCTAGAAGTTGAACTAAGGGATTTCAAGTACACGGATTGCATCGCAGTTTTGTGCCCTTGCTCGAATTATCCTGTGGAAGCCAAGTTCTCTGATATGTTTCTTCTCGTCCGTGATCATAGCCAGAAGTATTGATTGGTTCCGCCTTATCAGCCGTGCTTGCAGAAGCCATTTTGCGACCTTTGGAAGATTCCATCTGAAATTCCGGAGGACTAGTTCCAAAGATATGGCTAAGATACGCAGACGACATCTTTTTTTGTTTGGAGTCACTGCAATATATCCCTAAATGTTTTCTTAGATCACATGAACTCCGCCCACCAAGAGATAAAATTCACTGCTGAATATGAAGAGGATGGATGCCTCCCGTTTTTAGACCTCCTAGTGCGAAGGAAGCTATCGGGAGATCTTAGAACTCCAGTTTATTACAAACCTTGTTACGTTCATAACCCGATTCTCCCTTCATCTGCAGCTCCCAGCTCGCACAAGTACGCCTTGTTTACAGCCCAAGCGAAGAGAGCTTACGATCTCTCTTCAGATAAAGAGAATCTGCTTGCAGAAATCCGCAAACCTAAGAGAGTTTGCCACTGCAGCTGGTTACAACATTGAGCACATTGAAAGGATAATACATAAAGCAATTTTGAAAGGGACAGGGCAGGTACAAAGGTCACCTCCAAAGAGAGCAAGTTCTGTCGGATCCGTACCATACATCCCGGGATTTTCTTACGAACTCAAGAATACTCTGCGTAAGCTGAAGCTGATCGTGACGGGCAACCACTCTCCACCCAAGCCGGATTATATGGCATCCCATTAATATACCCGGACGCATCCACAAGGTGGTATAAATTCTGTCATTTGTCAGAACCCATGGACTTTCCTGTGTTTTCACTTTATGCATATACTCTTAACATCCCAGAGTGCACTCATGGTTTATCGTGTGATTTTTACTGTACTTGTAAAATTTCTTGCGCTGTATCGTGTCTTCACATTGGGTACTTTCTTTGGTCATCCCTGTGTACAGTTTGGTTCATCATGTCTTGTAAATGTACCAGTTATATCTATTGTGTCGTACGGTGCTTTCATTTTACGTTAATCCTCTTGTCATCCCAGTGTGCATTCCTAGTTTTGCCCTGTGATCTTACTGTCCCTTCTGCATTTTTTTTCGTGCAATCCGCGCTACCGTTGAATTGTGAATGCTAATGTCATCTCAGTGTATTTTCATGCTTACTCGTGTACATTAATTACCTTCACCCCGCCTGTATTATGTTGCTTTGGTGCCCTCGTTAAATAACTTGCGCAAATGTGCACGCTGTGTTTTATCTCATGTATGTATTGTTTTACCTTCACGGCGGTGTTTGTGCTGTTCTTTTTCTAATTTTGTTCTATTGTTTCGCCTGTGTTATCCTGTACATCATGCCCAGTCAATGTCATGTGACACGATGTGTTTCTCTCCGTCACTTTTCCTACAATTTTTTTTTTTTTTTTTTGCAATAAGCTTTGCTTGCAGCATTTGTTATTCATCCCCATGGTCATTGCAGTGTATATACCATCATTTTTTAACAATTTGTATTATTTCCCAGTGAGACGCCCAACGCTGTACGTCTCCCTCTTATGTTTTTTCTTATGATGAATAATCTGATGCCGACCGGGTGAGAGTTTCTGTGTGTGATTTGGTTGAGCTATAATGCACTGTCAAGCAGAACTGACGATTTCAACCGCGAGACGGGGTTTCATCCCGATCTCGCGATTTTTCTTCTTTTGAAAAGGTGAATCTTATGTTGCCTATCAATTAGAGCAGTGACAGGACTTAGTGAAAACGCCCTTGTGAGGGCGAAGTTCCGTTCAGCCCGCATAAAGACCCTGGCATCAGTTTCGGGTACGTCGTCGCCGTCCCTGTCCCGCGGACGAAGGGACCCTTTGATCCCTTGTCAGCCCAAAGCCCCAGCGCCCAATTCCTAAGGTTTGACTTGAGTGGAAGAACCTCAGGGTGCCCACTCAGTACTTAGAAGAAATTTGTGTTTTGCATCTCTCTCACAGAGATGTCAGCTACCCAGAAGGGTAAAATGAAACCTAAGGGGTCAGTCCCCAAATCGTCCGGGTCAATCCGGACGCAGAAGGTAGCGGCAGAAGCACTACCAAGCCCTGTCGGCAGTGCTAAAGGGCTTAGCCCTTCTTCCGAGAACAGCCGGAAGGTAGAGCCCAATGCCAGGAGGAAACCGTCAAAAACGCTTCCCCCAGCAAAGGGCTCTAAAGCCGCTACACCCACGAAGGGAGCCTCGACTGAGCCTTCTCATTTAGCTAGTGGTGTAAGCACGACCTTGCCAGTTCCGCCCATGGCAAGGAAGGGTAAAACACCACCCCAGCCCGAACTCTCTCGGGCTCCTGAGGGGTCGTCAGCTGGTCCCCCAGTGATACCATTGGTGGGATACAAGCATCCCAGGACACCCCCGGTGCTTACACCTGAGGCTTTCATGAGCTGCATTTTCGCCCTTATTGGGGAAGTTGAGTCCGTTCTCTTGGACTCGGGGGTCACTTCCTCAGGGAGAGAAAAGGTGAAAGCGGCCCCGAACAGTATTAACAAGACTTGTTACGAGCAAGCCGATCGGGTAGCCTATATTGAAGGCAGGCTGTCCGTTCGGCAGGAGTCGAGCTGCGAAGCCGACGCGAAAGTGGTTTCCTACGCCGAAGTGGCTAGGAAAGGGGCTAGCAAGGCGAAAGGGTCTTCGCCCGCCCCGATTGAGATTAAAAAGAAGAAAAAGTCGGGAGACGGGAGACACGTGCTTTTGGTTTACCCGACAGTCGAGAATGCGTCCTCAGAGGACACGAAGAAGACCCTGAAAACTGCAGTCAACCCAACTAAACTGCAGATAGGGGTCAAGAGCTTTCGGAGCATTAGGAAAGGAGGGGTCGCGATGGAGTGTTCCCATCCCGGGGAGCTCGACCACCTTGCCCAGGAGTTGAGAAGCAATCCGCTGACCAAGGATTACACACTCCCTACGGCCCCACGAAAGAGATACCCCCGGTTGATGGTTTATGGGGTCGACGGGGATCTTTCAGGGAAAGATTTCGAAGAGGCGGTTTGCGGGCAGAACCCAGAACTCGAGAACGGGTTTAAAGCCTGTTTCCCCATCAAGGGCAAGGGAGGTAGGGTCCACTGGGTGGCAGACGTGGAGCCCAAGGCCTTCAAGCACTTGGTGAGGCGGAAGACACTGAACTTGGGTTGGTCAGTGCTCCGCCTAAAGGAATTTTTGAGGGAGGTCATGTGCTTTCGGTGTAATGGCTTCTGTCATTTCCGAGGCAACTGCACCGAGTCAGAAGCAAGGTGCGGCAATTGCGGTGAAGTTGAGCACCAGCCCCACCAGTGTGCAGCCGCACCGAAGTGCAGCAATTGCACTGCTGCGAATGCCAAGTTCCGCCTGAAGCTGGACGTCTCTCACTCCAGCTTCAGTAAAACGTGCCCTAGTCTTATTAGGGAACTTGAGCAAAGGAAGAGCCGGGTCAACTATGGTTTACAGATGGTTGTACCCTCGGAGGTACGCTGCTCTCGATATTGAGCTTTTGGGTCTATTGACCAAGGTATTTTTGATGACCCTGGCCCGAGGTCATCATCACAGCACTGGTCCTAGCGCTGTGGACCATGTTGTTTTTGTGATGTGTTTTTAATATTTCTCAGTGTTTGAATGTTTGTGAGAGGGGTGCATGGGACCCTCATAGTGAAATGTGCATGTAATCCGATTTGATACCAAATAAAGGACTTTTGTCCCAAAAACTCGCGTTGGCGGGCGATCTCCCGGCCATGAGATGGGATATTTTTGAAAAAGTTGCTTGCCCCAACTGCCCATAGCACGTCGCACACACGGGTTGTGACAGAAGGGTGTAATATACCGGTCCCGTGGGGAGGCAGATCCCCACAGGTCTCTAGACCGAATCTGTCCGAGTGGAAGACTGTGGTTTCCGGTGACTGACAGGCTAGCTGTCGGAACGCCGTCAGGGATCCCATTAATCCCAAACTATTCGAGAGAGTTCCGCATTTCCCTGCGAGGTCTACACTAAGACGGTGCAGGTAAAGTCATCAGCCTAGGTTATGATGAATAATAATAAAGCGATTTTGAAACCTAGGTCAACAGCAGTCAGAGAATCAATCGAGATTATATCAGGCAGTGACGTATGTAACACAGACATAACTACTGAAATTTCACCTATCCCATGGCGCAAGTTGTTAAACATTAAGAGCTCGCTGGACAATCAATGAGCGCGAGGCGTAATATGAGTCTCATGCTATAATGATTTTAAATTTTACATTTGCATTTATTCTTGTCTGTTTCTGTAAAGTGTTTATATTCAAAATCCTGAAGAAGCTACCCGTTGGCAGTGAAAGCTTCCGAAGCTTGTGTAACTTTGTAATTTTACGCCTATTAACGGATAAAAAATACATATTGATGTATTACGTCGTATTATTGCAATGTTCTTTAAACATGGAGTATTTATTGTTGCATTAAATGGAACCATAAGATATTAGTTGCTTTGCTTGAAAAATTGTGCACGTCTTTTAAGTACCAAAAGATAGTTTTTGCGCACTAGGTAATGTCTGTAACGAACACTGTTCTTTTCTCACAACGGACTTGAAAATGTGACGATTTTGCCCAAATACCGAAATTTTGGAGGTAAAGTGGAACCGTTATGGGAAAGTATTATGATCGTTCAAATATAATAGAAAATCGACACCCTCATTTGGGACCGACTTTTAGTTCTTTTTTTATCAATATCTAAACGCCGCCATTGTTTCCAATGGACAGCGGACTGCGTTGAATCTGTGAAAACGTAAACAACTCGTAAAACGTTTTGGTCGTTCTGGGTGGTGTAGTGGTTAGCATACCTAGGCGTTTTCTGGGAGACGCGGGTTCGTGTCCCGCTCCAGGACGATGAAAATTTTCAAGTTTTCAAATATTATCTGACTTACCATCCTTGTCACATTTACGCCAAAAATCGGATTGTCATCTTCAAAATTTGTATTATATGGCGTAATCCCGTATATCTTTCATGATTTATCTGCTTCTCCGGGCAATCACGGGATAGGATTATTAACCTCCAGATTCGCTAAACATGAATGCCGGTTGCTTCGACTAGCGAATCCTGTGATGGTTAAATTCAAATTGATCGGAAACTTGAAACTTGGTCGTTCTGGGTGGTGTAGTGGTTAGCATACCTAGGCGTTTTCTGGGAGACGCGGGTTCGTGTCCCGCTCCAGGACGATGAAAATTTTCAAGTTTTCAAATATTATCTGACTTACCATCCTTGTCACATTTACGCCAAAAATCGGATTGTCATCTTCAAAATTTGTATTATATGGCGTAATCCCGTATATCTTTCATGATTTATCTGCTTCTCCGGGCAATCACGGGATAGGATTTATTAACCTCCAGATTCGCTAAACATGAATGCCGGTTGCTTCGACTAGCGAATCCTGTGATGGTTAAATTCAAATTGATCGGAAACTTGAAACTTGGTCGTTCTGGGTGGTGTAGTGGTTAGCATACCTAGGCGTTTTCTGGGAGACGCGGGTTCGTGTCCCGCTCCAGGACGATGAAAATTTTCAAGTTTTCAAATATTATCTGACTTACCATCCTTGTCACATTTACGCCAAAAATCGGATTGTCATCTTCAAAATTTGTATTATATGGCGTAATCCCGTATATCTTTCATGATTTATCTGCTTCTCCGGGCAATCACGGGATAGGATTTATTAACCTCCAGATTCGCTAAACATGAATGCCGGTTGCTTCGACTAGCGAATCCTGTGATGGTTAAATTCAAATTGATCGGAAACTTGAAACTTGGTCGTTCTGGGTGGTGTAGTGGTTAGCATACCTAGGCGTTTTCTGGGAGACGCGGGTTCGTGTCCCGCTCCAGGACGATGAAAATTTTCAAGTTTTCAAATATTATCTGACTTACCATCCTTGTCACATTTACGCCAAAAATCGGATTGTCATCTTCAAAATTTGTATTATATGGCGTAATCCCGTATATCTTTCATGATTTATCTGCTTCTCCGGGCAATCACGGGATAGGATTTATTAACCTCCAGATTCGCTAAACATGAATGCCGGTTGCTTCGACTAGCGAATCCTGTGATGGTTAAATTCAAATTGATCGGAAACTTGAAACTTGGTCGTTCTGGGTGGTGTAGTGGTTAGCATACCTAGGCGTTTTCTGGGAGACGCGGGTTCGTGTCCCGCTCCAGGACGATGAAAATTTTCAAGTTTTCAAATATTATCTGACTTACCATCCTTGTCACATTTACGCCAAAAATCGGATTGTCATCTTCAAAATTTGTATTATATGGCGTAATCCCGTATATCTTTCATGATTTATCTGCTTCTCCGGGCAATCACGGGATAGGATTTATTAACCTCCAGATTCGCTAAACATGAATGCCGGTTGCTTCGACTAGCGAATCCTGTGATGGTTAAATTCAAATTGATCGGAAACTTGAAACTTGGTCGTTCTGGGTGGTGTAGTGGTTAGCATACCTAGGCGTTTTCTGGGAGACGCGGGTTCGTGTCCCGCTCCAGGACGATGAAAATTTTCAAGTTTTCAAATATTATCTGACTTACCATCCTTGTCACATTTACGCCAAAAATCGGATTGTCATCTTCAAAATTTGTATTATATGGCGTAATCCCGTATATCTTTCATGATTTATCTGCTTCTCCGGGCAATCACGCTATAGGATTTATTAACCTCCAGATTCGCTAAACATGAATGCCGGTTGCTTCGACTAGCGAATCCTGTGATGGTTAAATTCAAATTGATCGGAAACTTGAAACTTGGTCGTTCTGGGTGGTGTAGTGGTTAGCATACCTAGGCGTTTTCTGGGAGACGCGGGTTCGTGTCCCGCTCCAGGACGATGAAAATTTTCAAGTTTTCAAATATTATCTGACTTACCATCCTTGTCACATTTACGCCAAAAATCGGATTGTCATCTTCAAAATTTGTACTTTTTATTGTGATTTTACAAAGTATATTAAAACTATAATGTTCAACGTAGTAAATACGTAACAGTAATATGATGATATCACAAATATCTTTCAATTACGTAAGAGTAACACGAAGTTGATATGTTGAAGTTACAACAGACCATTCACTGAAACGTATCGGTTATGTTTCAAAATTATGTAACATTTGAGGACATTTTGACGTAACCGTAAGGTTTCTGAAACATTACTGTTACATTACGCAGCGTATCTGAAAAGTCTCAATGTTTCAGTGCTACGTAGTTGTAACATATACGAAATATTTTGTGCTGTGTGAGTGGCGGCCCACCCGGAATTCTTCCGGTATCCCAGGGACCCAGTCCGCGCCTGGGTGTGTGTCATTCGGAGGCACAATACGATGAGTATTGTTCATGGGTGCAAAAAGATTTTCAATTTGCACGGACTCTAAAGACTAAATAAAAAGCAACAATACGTAGAATAAAAAAATGCCGCTCATTGCTCAATACTCAAGAATTTTTGTTTTAAAATTCCTTGTACCCAATTTCCATGTGATGATACTTCTGTTGCTATAAGACCGTTATTTTATTAACTGCTAACTTATTTTCGTAAAACTAAAAAAAAAATCGTTCCCTGAACAGTTATTAAAATAATTCTGTTACTCAGAAATTGACCAAAATTTTCTGGGTAGCCTTGCAATAACTTTTATTAATACATGTATTTCACGTGATACATGCCGTTGAAGTTGTTCCAGGTAACTTTAACAATTGGAATGTATTTATTTGACACGTTGAATTTACACTGAAGAGCAATTGAATTAGAGATACCTGTCTAGTAACGTGTAGCACCACCTTTCGTCCTGATGACGGCGGCGATTCGTCTCGGCATGGACTCGACAAGACACCGGAAGCGTTGGGAAGCCATACAGATCCACGACCCCTGAACAAGCTCCCACAGTTCACGAAGATTTGATGGAGGGGGGTCAGAGCCTCGAACATCTCTCTCGATGGCATCCCAGATGTGCTCGATGAGATTGAGATCAGGTGACCCAGCTGGCCAAGGAAGCGAGGTCACATCGGTGGAGTGTTCGTCCAATCATTCGGATACAATTCGGGAGCAATGCCACGGTGCATTGTCTTGTTGCAGGATGAGGTCCCCAGTGGAATGTTGAAGACGCACAAACGGGAGCAAATGGTCGTCCAGGATATACCGGTAACGTTGACCTGTGAGGGACGATGTCACACGTACCAGGGGTCCCATTTCAGTCCACGTAAACAGTCCCCAGACGACAATGCCACCCCTACCAGCTTAAAAAGTACCCTGCTGGCAAGAAGGATCCATCGCTTCGCGTCGTTTGCGCCGTACTGCCTATCCTGTCATCTGCATGTACCAACGTGAATCTCGACTCATCAGCCGAGGCAAAACATTTTTCCACATGTCTAGGGTCCAGTGGCGATGTTCCAGCGCCCATGCTAATCTTTGCACTCTGTGGTGTGCGGTGAGCAGCGGTACCCTCGTGGGACGATGGCTTCTGTACCCCATAGCGAGGAAATGATTCTGGATGGTGCACCAGCGTTAAATTTCCGAGTGATTTCTTGCACTGTGGCTCGTCTATCCGCTGTTTCAATGCGAGCTAGCCAACTATGACCCCGCTCATCCACGGCAGTTGGCCCTTGCAGGGATGGTTTTACCGGATTCGATGTACTCACGGTGCACCCGTGACACAGTGGCTCGTGAAAATCCCAGTGCCTGCACGACTTCCGAGATGGAGTGACCCATTCGTCGGGCCCCGACAATTTGCCCACGATCAAATGCGCTTAAATCCTTCGTCTTACCTATACTGCGTCCGACTATTACTGATTCCCATCGCATTACTCCTTATACTGTCGGATCGCTGCATACGTCATGTCGTTTCCGTTTACAGGGCCGCCCACAGCGCCACATTTGCACAACGCCAGCTGTCTCCAATTCAATTGCTCTTAAGTGTATGTTTTACCTAGAAATTGTTACGTAACTACGAGGGCGTATCAAAAAATAAGTTTCACATAGCGGAGGCTATTGGAAATGCAAAGAACTCGGCGGTGACGTCATACGTTTCGTCATGTGCTTGTGGAAAGAGTGTGGCACAATTGTGCTGCGCAGTTTATTCGTTAACGGTCGTTTGTTATTGCGCAACATCTGGAGTGTTACTCGAAATTGGAAGTTCGCGGAACAATGCGTTTTTTATGGGCAAAGCATTTGAATCCAACTGAAATCCATGCTGAAGTGTCGACTGTTAATGGAGAAAAGGCAATGTCTCGAAGGAGAATTGGAAAATGGGGTGTACCGTTAAAATAACCCGCGTCGTAATAACCCGGTCAAAAGAACCCGGCGTCTAAATAACCCTGCGTGAAAAAACCGGTAAAAAAAATAACTCTGCGTCATAATAACCCCAGGGTCGCAGTTACGTTACGTCAAAACAACCCGCGTCATAATAACCAGGCGTCGTAATAACTAAAATAACCCGCGTCGTAATAGCCCAAGCCCTAATAACCAGCGTCAAAATAACCCAGCAATCTCACTTCCCCAGTCGAAATGGAAAAGGGGCGGGTAACAGTCATCTCTACAAAATCGAAGTACGTCGTACTGAGTAGATTTCAGTAGATCTCTCCAAAATTGAAGTAGGTCGTGTTATTTTTTCCGGGTTATTTTGGCATGTAACCGAATGATCGAAAATATTTTTGTATGAACCCTCTTAGTTTTCAAATTACTTAAAAGAAAAGCCTCATAGTTTGGGGTGCTGGTGAAACGACAGTACCCCCCCCCCCCAGGGAAAATTTAAAAAAATTTGACACCATTTGTTTGTATCGTTTCGCAGTCCCCTCAGGATTAAGACTGCATGCAGTAATCTGGTCCAGAATATGCAGGTAGGATTGAAGTATCCAGTCCCTAATTTATATGCTTACTTAAGCTAATAAAATTTATAATTTAACCTCTTCTCCCCCCACATAAACAGATAGAAGGTAGAGAAAGAAACTGCAAAAACGTGTGACTGTGTATCTCACTGGTATCGGTAGCTCTAACTGGAGATACGATACGATATTTTGTGTCAAATATGAAATATTTTCTTTAATATTTCAGATACACTTCTTCCCTTATTTTACTTTTGCCGGACACCATGCTCGTTGCCAACTAAATTACTAATAACATAAAAAATAACAGATAATTGGAATCAGGAGAGGTCCATTAGCGACGCGCAGTGCAAGCCCGTTTTTCAGGAGTTCGCGCAAGACGTACTTATGGAGGGAAATGATGTTTGTTTGCATCCATTTACAGACTGTCAGCGCATGTGATAACAGTTCGTGACAATTATAATCATGGTTATTTTTAAGTGCATCTAACCTAATCAGACATCGTTTAATTATTGGGTGTGTTTTTACTGTGTTCGATAAAAGGACTTTTGAAAGCGCATCTAACCTCTTTGAAAGCTTTATTCCTTAGTCAAAAGTATCTGAAATTTAAATTTTAAAAGTTTGAAATTGATCATTTCAATTGAACATTTTTTATTTCATTTGCTTAAGAATATTATGAATACATATAATTTTGGTATCGTAAAATTTGTTTTTATATTGCTATCAACAAGAGTGGATGCACGGATCTGCTGTTGCGCGCGAAGTAATATAGGTGTTATTTGGGTGTAAACTGGCATATCCTAGTTGCGCTAATTAGAAAAATAAGACTGATACAATCATTTTCATTTTAGACATCGATTATTAATTTCTATCGGTGAGAAGCTCATGTTCTCCTCGCCATTATTTCAGAATTCGATACGATTACAAGGTTTCGGAAAACATGAGACGACGATGAATCCAACTCTTTTCTGTTAACCCTTTTGCGACCACAACGCCCGACGCGCCCGGACATTCAGACAACCACAAGCAAGGTTAATAGACAGAAAGGTTTGCTCATCCCACCTACCTCGCAGCGGAAGTATCGATCCCTTACGTAGTGACGTCACTGTACAGGACGGGTAGTTTGTTTGTTTGTTTGTTTATTGGAGGTTTAACGACCACCGTGAGCAACTCAATGGGCTATAAGCAGTCGCCCGTCCCTAATTTAGGGTCACTGGTTCCAGGGAAGGGAGAGGGCCAGTGCCGTACGACAAACACAACATCCATGCCTGACCGGGATTCGAACCCGGACCCCTTACGGACGAATGATCAGAGGCCAACGCCTTAGACCACTGCGCCACCGAGGCGGCACAGGACGGGTAGACCATCGGTACTTGGTGGATACAACTGAAGCACTTGCCGGAGAAGTGTTGTCAACAATTTTAAATTCAAATACGCTTTGAATTTGAAAACTTACAACCAAGATGGAATGCAAAAAAAAGTGTCTACGATACACACAGGAAAAACTGACCTCCATGTGAATATTTTATTTAGAGTAAACCAAGATTTTAAAGAAAATAAGTGTACTTTTTTTCAAATCTATTTAATCTAAATAGGATATTGACTGGCATTAGGGAAAAGTGCAAGGATAGTGATCATAGCTTTTAAGTTTAATTATATTCAACTGTAGCATTGTCTTCTTTAAATAAATTGGAGAAAAAAAAACGTATTATGTTACTAGCATCTCATGAAGAAATCTCCTTATGCCGAACAAATCAAAACTCCAGCAACATTGCAGGAACTCGCTTAATTAAAAAGCTGGAAATTAATTGCATTAAATGCTCCGTTATTATTTGTAATTAATCGCTTAATAGAAAAATTTAAATTATATATTTTCAATTTTTCCCCCTTTTTTTTCGTCATATTTTAATCGCTAAATTTTGAGAACTTTAAAAATTGGGACCTTAAAGGTGAGTAAAGAAATGCTTTCTTCACCATCTTCTTTAAGTAACTATTTAGGAAAAACTCAAAAAACCGAGTTTTTTCCAGATTTTAACTATGGGTTATTTTGACGCCGGGTTATTTATACCCCGGGTTATATTGCTATCTGGTTATTGACGTTGGGTTATTTTGGCGCGGGTTATTCTTTCCGGTTTATTTTTACCTCGGGTTATTTTGCTATCTGGTTATTGACGTTGGGTTATTTTGACTGGGATATTTTGACGCGTGTTATTCTTTTCGGGTTATTTTGACATGTAATCGAAAAATGGTGTAAGCAGTTTGAAGGAAGACGTTCGGATTTCACACATGAGCTTGGCAGAGGCAGACCTTCGACTTATAACCGTGGTGAACAGTGTATATTGTAAACTTTTAATAAACGATGCAACTAAAACAATCTATAATACGGTAAATAACATAAATAATTTCGTAATACAGTAGAATCACAAAAAAAACCGTCGTATTTCAGGCTTGTCCGCTACACCTTGAACTCCGGCAGCACAACGTGCAGAGAGTTAAATGTCTTATCTTTTCGAAGATTGAAACTTACGGTATAATGTGCGGCACGTTATAATACAAGACTACAATCAATAGTCTGAATGTCAAAATGTGAAGTACAAATATTTATGGAATAAAAGCAACAATACTGGGCAGAAGAAGCGGAATTCCGCGAATACGCGAAAGGATCTCATGTATGCTTCCATTGGGTTGGTCAAAAAGTAATTGCGTTTTGTTTTGTTTTGTTTTGTTTTTTCTATGTAAATGAAAGGCGAAAACTTTGGTCAACAACATATTGTCCATTTTGTTCGATGACTTTTTGCCATCTTGCAGGCAAGTTAATCATTCCGCGCTCAAAAAAGTTTGGTTTTTTTTTGGTTTTTTCGGCAAAAAACGGTTCCAAGAACGATTTGATAGCCGCATCAGCAGTGAAGATTTTACCATTCAAGGTGTTTTACAACGAACAAAACAAATGTTAGTCTGATGGTGCCACGTCTATCGAATATGGTGGACATCCCATCCAAGCTGCAACAATTTTTGACGAGTGACCAAACTTGTATGTGGTCTTGCGTTATCATGGTTAAACACAACACCTTTGCGATTCACCAATTCTAGACGCTTCTATTAGACTGCATCACTTAATTTATCCAGCTGACGACAGTATACATCCGAATTAATGGTTTGGTTCCTTGGAAGCAATTTAAAATACACAATACTTTTGAAATCCCAGACTGACAGCATAACCTTCCTTTGATGCATATCTGCTTTTGCAGTGCTTTGAGCAGGTTCATCACGCTTGTTCAACGATCTTTTTCTTCGACGTTGTTGTAGACGATGCATTTTTGATCGCCTGCTCCCATACGTTTCAAAAATGGATAGTTTTCTTCGCGTTTCAAGAGCGAATCGCAGATGTCAACGCGCTTAGTGAGATAAATTTCTTTGAGATCATGTAGTACCCACATATCGAGCTTACTAACGTATCCCAGTTGCTTTAAATGGTTTTCAACTCTCGATTTCGATATGTTCAGATTCTCAGCAATCTTTCGTATCTTTAAACGCCGATTGGATTCGACCAATTCCTTTATTTTGTCATCATCAACTTCGATTGGCCTTCCTGAGCGTGGTGCATCTTTCACATCAAAATCTCCAGACCGAAATTTCGCAAACCAATTCTGACTCTGCCGTAGTTTTAAGGCATCTTCACCATACATATCATATAACTTTTTTATGAGCTTTCACAGCGCTTTTTCCTTTTCGGAAGTAATACAGCAAAACATGACGAAAATGTTTCTTTTCATTGTCCATTTTGAAATCGACGCCAAATAAAAACTTGTTAACGAAATCGTGCACTTTCTGTTCCTAAAATAAGCTGGAACTGTCAGCTGTCACGTTACATAATGAACTTGCGATTTCAAACGACGTTAGTTACATTTCAAGACATGTTTCGCCATCTATGTGTAGAAAACGTAATGGTTTTTTGGCCAACCCAATATGTTGGCTGACCACTATTGGACGCTCGCTAGAGATGATCCTGAGCAAGCTTTACAAGAGACAGGCAAAGCGACGTCGGACGTAGAAGCAGACATTTGCCGGTACATATGATAAGTACGTTTAAGAAACTCTTGCGGAACTCTCACAAACCGTAGCCCATTTTCATTGTCATATTGGTGTTTAGCACCTCGAAATCTATAAATTATTAATATAGTTTTTGAGGCAAGACTCTAAAAATTTGGTGCCCAGTATAAATGACTTATCAGAAAAACATGCCTTCCCCACTCGTATGTTTTACAGGATTTTTTTTTTAATTGAGTCTCATTATTTAATTGCCACTCTTGTGTATATGTCTCATCAGAACTCAAATCCAGACATATCTCAAAACAACGAGTAGAAGCTAACGCTTCGTATCACTTGGCCACCGGGACGGCTTAAATGTGCTTATTACCAGAGCTAATGAAAATATAATTATCACATAAAACCTCCATACCAGCTATTACTAGTATGTCAAATCTCACTAAACGAGGTAGTTGGAGTGCAAATTATCCTGCCAAATTTCCCAACGAATGGAGACTGAGCATCAATTTCCATGCCAAATCTAATTGTGAAGCTAGTGAAATGCCATTTTCAAAGCAAATCTTCTCTCACGGGAAGCCGGTGTGAGCATCAATTATCAAGTCAAATTTTCCTACTAATGGAGCCAAATCTTCTGATTAGTAATGCCATTTTCAGGTCAAATCTTCTCACTCGTGAAGCCGGTGTGAGGTTCAATTATCACGTCAAATTTCCGTACAAATGGAGCTAAATCTCCTTTGTACGTAGATTTTACTAGATTTTCAAGTCAAATCTTCACTCGTGAAGATAGTGTGAGCATCAATTATAACGTCAAATTTCCCGCCCCGGTGGCGCAGTGGTCTAAGCGATAGCTTCTGATCATTCGTCTGAAAGGGTTTCGGGTTCGAATCCCGTGAGGCATGGATGTTGCGTTTGTCTTACGGCCCTGACTCTCTCTTCCTTCCCTAGATCCAGTGGCTCTAAATTAGGGACGGCCGACTGCTTATAGCCCATTGAATAGCTCACGGTGGTCGTTAAATCGCCAATAAAAAAAATGTTCTCATCAATGCAGTTCACGATATTATTCAAGATAAATTGACTACTTTGGGTTTGGCTAGCCCTCAAGAAATTACTTCTGTTATATCGGCTTTGAAACATCACTAATAGGTTATTTTTTAAATTTAACAATACCATCTACCGTCAGACGGGGAGAGCACCAATAGATTCACCCCCAATCATCATTACTCGCAAAAATTCTACATCTGGAAAAAAGAACCCTTACTGAGTTCCAATATACCCCTCTTCTATATGTACGTTATGTTTATTTTGTTTTTCTTGATTGGAGGTTTAACGACCCAATGGGCGATAAGCAGTCACCCGTCCGTAATTTAGGGCCACCGGTTCCAGGGAAGGGAGAGAGCCAGTGCCGTAAGACAAACATAACATCCATGCCTCACTGGGATTCGAACCCGGACCTCTTTCGGATGATTGACCAGAAGCCATCGCTTAGACCACTGCGCCATTATGTTGATGACGTGTTGGTGATGTGGACGCATTCGCCGGATGAGTTAAGCAGGTTTACAGAACACTTGTCTTCTCATTATGACTCTATTAATTTTACTATTGAACACGAAGTTGACGGTTGTATATTTTTTTAACTTTCTCCTTCAAAGCGAAAAATCGAATTTGTGCCTTCACCATTCTGCGTGTCGCAAGCCATTAGCTGTTTCTACCATTATTCCCGCTTCGTCTTCGCATCCTGAATCATGCAAAAAATCTATCAGGCTTCTACACTGCTGGCCACCTAAACTGCAACACCAACAAGGAAGCATCCGATTGGCCTGAAATTCGCAGCATGCGTCGCCCGTGAGAGGACATGCAAACGATTAGCATTGTAGGGCATATGCAAATCATGTGCGCCCGGCACGCCACCGAGAAGCACTATAAGAAGGGTGCACAGAAGGCGGGGTAAGTAGTAGAAGTGTGTTGTGCTGCCGGACCTGTGCGTTGGAAGCTTCCTGATGCCTCGTTGCAGAATACGGCAGTCATTCCAGCACGTTTCGGAGTTCGACAAAGGACGAATAATGGCTTATCGCGACAGTGGTTTATCGGACGACATCCAGCCACAGTGAGGAGAGTATGGGTTTGGTGGATGCAGGAGGGGCGGGCGTACCGAAGTGAGCGATTGCCGCAGCATCGGCACGCCACCGAACGAGAGGACCGGCATGATGCGCGGCGGGCATTGACGGCTCGTACCGTCACGTCACGAACGTTAGCGCAGGAATTAGGGTCTGTTGCGCAACAACCCGTGTCAGCACGTACCGTTCGACGTCGTCTGCAGGAGCGGGGACTTGTCGCACGGCGCTCATTGCTCCGATTACCATTGACGTTACACCACCGGCGAGTGCGGCGGCAGTGGGCCGTTGAATGCCGCACCTGGACTACGGAATGGCACGACATTGTCTTGATCGACGAATCCCGCTTCTGCCTCCAACACCATTATGGTCGGATCCGCGTGCGGCGGCACCGCGGCGAGACTGTATGACGCCTGCGCTATGCATCGCCATACCGGCCCGTCGCCTGGCGTTATGGTTTGGGGCACAATTGGATATGAAACCCGCTCCCGTCTGGTACGCATCGCCGGTACACTCAACAGCCACTGCTACATCTCCGACGTTTTGGAGCCTGCAGTCCTACCTTACCTGCAGGACCTGCCAGCGGCCACGTTTCAACAGGACAATGCGCGCCCACGCGTGGCACGCAACGTGCAACAATTCTTCACTGCCCACCAGGTGTCACTGCTGCCGTGGCCAGCCTGTTCTCCCGATATGTCGCCCATCGAACACGTCTGGTCGCTGATCGGCAACCGAGTGGCCCGGCAAGCACCACCCGCGGCTACGCCTGATGAACTGTGGCAACGTGTGGAAGCAGCGTGGACCGACATACCCCAAGCCCACATCCAAAGCCTCTTTCGTTCAATGCCGCGGCGTGTAAGGGCCGTTATTGCCAGCCATGGGGCCACGCGAACTATTGATGTATGCGTGTTCCGCAAGTCGCACGGGCCTGTAAGCTCAATCGTTTCATCTTTGTATCTGTTGTTATGTGTCCAGTAAATCTTGCTTTGCTATCTCGTGTCCTTCTTGGTGTTGCATTTTGGGTGGCCAGCAGTGTATTACAGAGAGCATTTACTCATTCTGCAGATATTGACAGACGTACAAGGGAGATTCGAGACGTTTATGATATTGCTTAGGCACATGGATTTACTTCTGGTGTTGATAAAATTCTCAATGTTATTGGAACAAGACTATCTACCTTGGTCCGAGAAAGAGTCCAACACAGATATGTTGGTTGCATGTCATACACTGCCGGACAATTGCTAAGGACGGATGACAATAGCAACGATAGCAACCATAAAATGGAAGGCAGGAAAATGTGGAAATTAGCATAAGTGCGGGATACAGTAAGATGTGTTGTGCGTATGCAAATTTTGGATTGCCGAACTTGTTCGTGACGTCATAGCGCTGATAAGAGATATAAAGGATTTGACGCGTATTGACCGTTGTTGTTCAAACGCAAAGTTGAAAGGGAAAGAATCAATTGACGAACTTGCAATTTTCAGTATGTCTTCCCGACATCACCTAGATGATTTTACGCGTGGCCGTATTATTGGCAAGATTGAAGAAGGGCGAAAAATAACAGATGTTGCCAGGGAGTTCGACGTCAGCCACAGTGTTGTTTCAAGGCTTTGGAAATCATTTCAAACAAATGGAGAGTGTAGCAAACGTCACGCGGAAGGTCGTGTTCGCCGTACGACACCTGCAGAAGATCGGTACCTAGTGCTATCAACAAAAAGACACCGGCGCAGCACAGCTAGTGAGGTACCAAATCAGTTTATGGCTGCTACTGGCAAGCGGATCTCCCGAAAAACTGTCGCCAGACGTTTGCATGAAGGTGGACTATACGCCCGCTCTCCTGTTGTGTGCATCCCATTGTCCAGACGTCACCGTACCGCCCGTTTGCAATGGTGCCATCAACATCGCAATTGGACTGATAACGACTGGTCTGCTGTCCTGTTCTCACAATCGAGTAGATACAGTCTATCGCCTGATTGTCGACGACAACTGATCTGGCGTGATAGTTGTACTGCATATTGTCCAGAAAACATACAGGAAAGGGACCGATATCCGACATGTAGTGTCATGGTATGGGCTGGCATCATGATCAATGGCCGTACGTCCCTCTATGTGCTTCCAACTGGGACTATGACTGGCCAACGATACATTAATGATGTTCTGCTACCTCATGTTTGCATGTTCCGTGGTGCTGTCGGTGATAGATTCATTTTCATGGACGACAACGCAACATGTCATCGAACAGTCGCTGTCCAGGAGTGTCTTGAGAGCGAGGATATTCAACGCCTCGCATGGCCAGCACGTTCTCCAGATCTGAATCCCATTGAAAATGTGTGAGATGCTTTGGGGAGGAGTCTTGCTGGTCGCCAATGCCCTCCAATAAACAAGGACACCCTCATCCGTGCACTGACAGAGGAATGGGATAAATTACCCCAACAGCTGCTTGATAATGTTGTGCAAAGCATGACACGACGTGTGGAATCTTGCATCGCCCTCCATGGTGGCCATATCCCGTATTGACATCTTACGCCGGAACGCCTGCGGACGGTAATTGCATTTTTTTCACGTTTACGTATTCTGCACAAAATGGCCTGTTTGTCCCTTGAACACGTTCCAAAGAATTCTGGATTTCAGAGCACAATAAATTGTCTTTCTTGTAATGTCCTGGCATTCTGACATTATTTTATTTCACTTGGCATCCAACCACACTTACCTTTTTATGCGCTATATAGCCGTTTATGATCCGTCCTTAGCAATTGTCCAGCAGTGTACTATCCAGGTATCTGTACTACCATTTAAAACATTTGTAATAAATATGCCATTGATTTTAGTATCAGAACATATATTTTTTCGATGATCAAAAACGATCGTGATCCTGTCACGGCTGGTAATAGATGTGGAGTGTATAGGATCCCTCTGGCTAGCCTAGATGAGGCTAAACCTAACATGGTTTTATAGGTTCTACAAGACGCTCCCTCGATACGAGAATTTGTGAACACAAATACAACTTACAATCCGGCCGTATGACTACAGCTCTGGCTCAGTTGGTTTATGAGGGTATGTATGTACCTTGCTGGGATGACTCTTTTATCCTAATATCACCCAGCACTAGTTTTCTAATATTGTTCACTGAGAGCCTTGCTATCTTTTCCCGTGGATCGACTTGTTGTAATGACATTTCTCCACAATATATTTCCAATCAATGGAAACAATTCATGACTTTAATCATCCTCTACCGGGACTTTACCATTACCAAGACCTGAGGGCAAAATTTTTAATACTTAATCACGTTGTAAAATCTAATACTGTTTGATTTTGTACCTTGTTTGATATTTGCCAGATTACATTTGTCACGGTATTTGCACTATATTATAATGTCTTAGCTGTTCTCTTACTTTGTTCTTCTTTTCCTTTTTTAGGTTTAGTTTGCGTTAATGCTCTGTATGTATTGTTTCTACACTTCATTATTTGCTTGCCCTTCTTACATTAGTATGATCTCATTCCTTTATTTTTATTTTATTTTTTATCTACTTTTACGTTTATCTTTTGCATGGCACCCCTCCCCTCTTACTTAACCCTACCTTTCATGGTCACTTATCTTTTTGCAGCGCAACCATTTTTGCACACCCACAGTGCCGTTGTCAATCCCTATAGTCTCTCTATATATATGGCTCCATCTTTTACACGAATGTTCATACACCTGAGGACGGGTCCAAGGTGGACTAGAAAGATCTGTGTTTTATCGGTTTTTAATATATCGTCTAGTTTTAACTTGTGTAAGTGGTCTAAATGGCGCAGTTGTCAAAGCAATGGCCTCTGATCATTCGTCCGAAAGGGTCTGTGTTCGAATCCCGGTGAGACATGGATGTTGTGTTTGTCTTACGGCACTGGCTCTCTCCCTTCCCTGGAACCAGTGGCCCTAAATTAGGGACGGGCGACTGCTTATAGCCCACTGAGTTTTTTTTTTTTTTGATTGGAGGTTTAACGACCACCGTGAGCAACTCAATGGGCTATAAGCAGTCGCCCGTCCCTAATTTAGGGTCACTGGTTCCAGGAAAGGGAGAGAACCAGTGCCGTAAGACAAACACAACATCCATGCCTCACCGGGATTCGAACCCGGACCCCGTTCGGACGAATGATCAGAGGCCATCGCTTAGACCACTGCGCCACCGGGGCGGCAAAAGCAGTTCCATTAATGAACATTCAAAAATTATAAATAGCATTTTCAACAACTTAATTCACAAATAGTACGTACAACATACATAAGGAAAAGATTTTAATTTAACTAGGACAAGCCGCCAACGGTAACCGATTACTCGGGTATACTGTTGGGAAATTTTCAGCAAAGCTATTGCAAAATCTAAGCTTATTAAGGCGTCTATTATAACAAATTCTAAAAATGAACGCGCAAAATTTATGACTTCCAGAACAAAAGTACAAAATATTCTAAAAAAGAAATGCCTAAAATGTATCATAAATTACTTTCCTTCACGTTGGTTGTGATCAGGTTGCATGTTAACAAAGCGGAAAGATACACTCAGATCGGGAACCACGTTTTTCATTTTGTATCGCGGAAGACAGACACACACAAACTTCCTTTTATTATTATAGATTAAGCAAGTGTTGAGCCAACAGACGGAGTCTCCGTTTCTTCGCTTTTCAATTCAAAACCCGGAAAACCCCCTAATTATGATAGTTTCTGGACGATTTTAGTTTGAAACTTCATACCGAACCTTTTTCTACAAAATAATGCGACATCCGGTATTACAAGCCGGAAGTATGTAAAAAATTTTTTTTTTAATTTGATTTTTAACGACCACCGTGAGCAACTCAATGGGCTATAAGCAGTCGCCCGTCCCTAATTTAGGGTCACTGGTTCCAGGGAAGGGAGAGAGCCAGTGCCGTAAGACAAACACAACATCCATGCCTCACCGGGATTCGAACCCGGACCCCGTTCGGACGAGTGTTCAGAAGCCATCGCTTAGAGCACTGCGCCACTGGGGCGGCTATGTAAATTCTCAACAATGTGCAATTGAGGCGACATCGGCTTTTAGATGCAATCTTGCTCACTTTGAGATCTCCAGATTTCAGTTTTTATTGTAGGTTAGAGCGTTTACGTAGATCAATATTATGCAAAAAGTTTAATATAATCAGCACTCAACTGGGAAAGTTAATTAAATTAAAAAAAGTAAAAAATAATTAAAGTGTACAAATTAATATTCGAATTGTGCTAAGTTAAAGTAATATACAATCGCAACTTGCCGTGATATTAAGAATTCAATTAGAAATTTGTACAGCGGATAAATAGAACTCGAGTCATTGATAATCCAATGTTTTTAAATTAGCACGCGATCACCTTGACATCTCAATGTGATCACGTGCAAACTCAATTCGCTGTGATATTAAGAATTCAATTCGAATTTTGTAGATCGGAAAAACTGAAATCGAGTCATTAATAATCCAATTTTCAACTTAGCACGCCATCACCTTGACATCTAAAAGTGATCGTGTGCTATTTATAAGCAGGTAATCATTTTGATATCGAGAGAGCACACACGAATTGTTCGATAAGTGATGGCGCAACAATACAGACATTGCTGTGACGTCAAGCGTTCCAGAGAGACAGACGGATCAGAGTGTTTATATATATTATTAGCCAGAACCCACCAGAGCTCCGAAATACATATTTCTTTTGCACGCCTGAACACACGAGATATTCTGCCATCAAAATCAACCCTCCTTTTGCTAAAGGCTTCAAAATGCGTAATTTCAGTCACTAATTCTACCTTTAATAAGAAATAGTGATGGGCAAACTCTGCCGATTCCGATAATCGCGGCTTCGCTGTGGTAATGTATCACCCACACTTAGGGCTCCTGCACTTTTTTGTTAGAAATGAGGCTTTGACTCCAACTACACACACCTGCTACACCACAAACCAAGACTACTAGAAATATGGCACTCAAACATCTTGCACTGAAGTGGCACATGAGATGACATGTCTGCACACTCCAAGGAAAGAAGTGACATCATCGCGAGCAGACGTCATAGGGAGATAAAACAAAGTGACACAAGCAATGCAAACATCTGACCAATTCTTTTTTCCATTGCAAGAACAAATTTCAGGAGTTTTCACAAAAATATGAAGAATCTAGATTTGGAAAAAAAAATCGAATTCCAGGAGGAGTCTTTTTTTTTTTTTTTTTTTTAATTGAAGGTTTAACAACCATTGTGAGCAACTCAGTGGGCTATAAGCAGCCGCCCGTCCCTAATTTAGGGTCACTGGTTCCAAGAAAGGGAGAGAGCCAGTGCAGTAAGACAAACACAATATTCATGCCTCACGGGATTCGAACCCAGACCCCTGTCAGACGAATGATCAGAAGCCATCGCTTAGACCACTGTGCCACCAGGGCGGTAATTCCAGGAGTTCTGCAAACCCTGTAGTTATGCTGCAAATGCTGAACTAGTAAAACAACTTGATTTTGAATATATCATTAAAGGCTTGGCTACCATGATAGCACATCAAGTGGATTGCTAGAAGATGCATCATTAGAAACATTTTTATTACTGATCATAATAGTTCAAGGTGAATTTAAAACTTTAATGCAGTCGCACTCTTGAATATTTTTTCTTTTTTCTTTTTGATTGAAATTACTGTAGTTTGTAGCTGATTCATTAGCATTTTACCTAAATTTAGGGAACAAAATGTGTTCTATAATATATTTTATTATAGAACACAGGTATATAAAAAATAATTGTAAATAACCTAAATCAACAGTGATGCACTTAAGTTTATATATTTTGGGGAGGGTAGCTAAGCATTACTGGCTTAGGGCCCCAAACATTGCAAATCCCCCACTGCACATACAGTCCTTGCCGCCACTGTGGTCTAAGCACTGGTATTTAACCATTCATCCAAGATGGGTCCAGGTTTGAATCCCGGTGTGGCATGGATGTTGTGTTTTTTTTTTTTTTTTTTTTTTTATTGGAGGTTTTTTTTTTTTTTTTTTGATTGGAGGTTTAACGACCACCGTGAGCAACTCAATGGGCTATAAGCAGTCGCCCGTCCCTAATTTAGGGTCACTGGTTCCAGGGAAGGGAGAGAACCAGTGCCGTAAGACAAACACAACATCCATGCCTCACCGGGATTCGAACCCGGACCCCGTTCGAACGAATGATCAGAGGCCATCGCTTAGACCACTGCGCCACCGGGGCGGCTTATTGGAGGTTTAACGACCACCGTGAGCAACTCAATGGGCTATAAGCAGTCGCCCGTCCCTAATTTAGGGTCACTGGTTCCAGGGAAGGGAAAGAGCCAGTGCCGTAAGACAAACACAACATCCATGCCTCACCGGGATTCGAACCCGGACCCCGTTCCGACGAATGATCAGAGGCCATCGCTTAGACCACTGCGCCACCGGGGCGGCATGTTGTGTTTGTCTTACAGCATTGGCTCTCTCCCTTCCTTGGAGTCAGTGGCCTTAAATTAGGGACAGGCGACTGCTTATAGCCCATCGAGTTGCTCATGGTAGTCGTTAAACCTCCACTCAAAAAAAAAATCTCAAAAATTTGCCTTGAAGATATTTTTTTCACTTTTTGATGACTATTTGAGTGATGAAGGGTTTTTTTTTGTTGTTGTTGTTGTTTTTATTGGAGGTTTAACGGCTACCGTAAGGAACTCAATGGGCTGTCGCCCGTCCCTAATTTAGGGCCACTGGTTCCAGAAAAGGGAGACAGCCAGTGCCGTAAGACAAACACAACATCCATGCCTCACCGGGATTCGAACCCGGACCCCTTTCGGACGAATGATCACAGGCCATCGCTTAGACCACTGCGCCACCGGGGCCGGCAAAGGGGTTTTCATGGCACATGTGATACCAGTAGCCAAATAGACCAAAAGAACGGCAAAGAAATTTCCTTATTGTCCTAACATGCTGTCTAATTTCATTTATCCATCTTCCGAAAATTTTCCCCATAAATTCTTAACACAAAAATTCTATTTTCATTTAAATTTATATGTTGAGAGTGTCATATAATATGGGTTAAAAAACAAGAAGACTCAATGGAAATTTCACATAGTGTTTTTGTAAATATTATTCGTATTTTTTTTTATTCTTATTTTTTTTTGCCCTCTCCTAGAAACAGAGCTATGGGCACCACCCATGTATATCACAAGTTTATACCATGTACTTTTTTTTTTAACTCCTCTTAGGTTGAACACGTCTCTCATTTTTGCTATTTTGCCCTCTAAAACTAAATTTTTCTCGCTCTACTAAAGAAAGTAAATTTTAACCGCCTGTACAGGGGACAAAATGCTGAAAAATGGAAATATGCCCCATAAGAAGAGTTAAAAATAGCTTTAAGTACATGGTATAAACTTAGCAGAACACAACTCTAAATACACATAACAGACACCTCTCTGCAGACAGTTTGGTGATCCCCAGTCCTGAAGTATAAGTTTACTGCCAAATAGCCAACCCTCAGAATAACAGAGAGTGATCTTGATCATAAGACAATTAAGAACATGAAGGTTCAAAGGGAAAAACTCTGTGAATTTTTGCTGCAAAGATTTTGTTTAGCTTCTTTGGATGTGAATTTTTTGTTCTCCTGGTCCCCATTGCAAAAACTACTGGTCTGTAGTTTCAACAGGGATGCCAACCTCTTACAGCATTCATGTGTAGTCCAAGCCATAAAAATGCGTAGTTTTGAGCTTTCATGTGCAGACACAAGAAATATTAAGAAAAAGTATTTTAAGATGTTTTAAATTTACTACATACTAGACAGTTATAAAAATAACCAGAAAAAAATCAATATTGAGAACTGTTTGTGCGGCTTTGAGATTTTGATTTAAACAATTAGCGACTTATACACAAACGAATAACATCAGCATTTTATTTTCATGAAAGAGAAGAGCAGCTTAAAAAGGACCAACAGGCATGTGCCATTTGTCACTCGCATCCGAGACCCACGGGGGGCATTGCGTGGGCGAGACTCCCATAATCTATTATGTGGGTTTCGGTAACGTCTTCCCTTTCATTCACGGCAACCTGTTGAGTTACTCCTTCCCTAACTAATAATAAAAATGCAAAAAAAAAAATTCCAAATTTTCACTTAATAGAGCAGAATTTTTGACAGATGCCATAACTTGGTCTTATAAGATTACCCTGCAAATTTCGCTTGAATCCATTGGAAACTTTTAAAATTACGCACTTTTCTTTTTTATTATTAAGACGTTCGAAGAAAGAAAGATCAACTTCACGGGAAAGCGCAGATGACCGAGAACTATGAGCTTGCAACATTCGTTTCTCTCCCCCTTTTACTCTGAGCCCATTTGCCACATGCTGTTGTTTGTATTGCGTCTTTGCTTAACTGAGGATTAAATTGTGAAGAATTAATTTTCCGAATTTTCGTTTTAAAAAGCTGATTTTTTTTATAGATGTCCTAACTTGGTCAAACAAAGTTACCCTGAAAATTTTTGCCTAAACCCGGTGAAAACTTTTTAAATTACATACACAAAAAAAATTAGACACTTACAAAAAGAGGGATTAATAAGAAAATTGCATTTCTATCTCAAAAAGTTTTTAAGTTATCGAAGTGAAATTTTCAGGGTTACTTTGTTTTAATAAATGACGGCATCTGTAAACAGTTCGGTACATTTAACTGAAAATTCGGGAAAAAGATAATCCGCAATTTTGTTTCCCAGTATGTAAAAACATCGCACTGCTTGCAGTGGGCGGGGATCCCTCACTTCAGTACTTATCTTGAGTCATTCACCTACTACGGACATTGCAATTTCGGCCGAGTGACGGAACTTAAACAAAACCATTACAAATAACGCCCGCATGTAAAGCGCGATTTCCTTCTTTCTTTAATACTGGCCTTTTTTGGGTTTTTTCCGGATTTTAACATTTTGGGAGAAAAATGATTGTGCCAACTTTTGAATTTTTTAACAATACAGGGCAATTATGAAAAAAAATGCAGTAAACATTTTTTTTTTTTTTTTTTTATCATATCTACACCAAGATTGGTCATTTTGTCCGAGGTAGGGATTGGGGTTGTGACATCGCCGAGGATCAGCGTGGAACCTCCAGCCTCGGCGGCGAAGCAGCAGAAGCGCCACCTATCGGCAGTTGCTTTGTTGTAGCAGACGACGCAGGCCAGATACCGCAGTATAGCTGGCAAAACATTAGAGATTCTGCATTGCGCTCTTTGACTATTCTTATATGCAACCTGTTATTGAGTTGTCTGAATACACTAAAACACTTGGGTCCATGACAAACGTTAAGGGGATCCGCAAATAACACAAAAATTATGCTAAATACAGTTAGTGGGGGGAGTGGGGAAATGCGGCGTCATAGCAACAAACGCGTAGTATTACGCATATGATGCGTAGTGCGTAGTAAAGCTAAAGAAATGCCTAGTTTCTACGCCAAATGCGTAGGGGTTGGCATCCCTGGTTTCAATATGGCTGATCTTTTCTTTGAAGTGGGCAGAACAGATTCTTTATTCATTGTCAATCCACAAGAAGAGGATTTGATGCCATTTGCAAACTAATCACATGTCTACAGTAATAGAAATGCAAAAAAAAATTCATAACGGTTGATGAGGATCACTGTATTGAAGAGGTGGCAAGTAATGTGCACAAGTTCATTGCTTTGAAAACACCAAAAGAAAATGACTTAATTATGGAAACATCTGATATAATTGTATAAACAAGTACGCAATTTTTTTAAAGACGCTATAAAATGAAGAGTTTCACCCTTTTTTTTTCTTTTTTTTTTTTTTTGTAAATAAAGGGGATATGGAGGGACTAGTACTATTGAAGATTAAAAAATACATTTTTAAAAACACACTTTGAAATAAAAAAATTATTGGATTTTTTGCAGCACAAAATTGCAGATTGATTTAATTAAATATGACTTGGTATATGCATTTTTCAATTCATGGTGTAACAACAAATTTTGTTATGTACACATCAGAAGTTCAGAGGAGAAAGTGCAGATGTCAAAATGAAGGTTTAGAGAAAATGACTAAAGTTTGAAAAACTTCCCAGGATAGTATGGGTGAATATTTCAAACACTATAGAGTAACAAAACTCCATGATAAAATATTTTCCCTTACTCTCCTGGGAGGGTTTTCAAGCAACTATACAGTCATTTTCCCTAAACCTTTATTTTGATATTCGCCCTTTCTCCTCTGAGCTCCTGATATGTTTAAACATGCATTGAAATATGTGAATTGAAACATGTGCCTGCACTGCCCTAGTTACGCTTCCGCAGTGTACTGCAGAAGCATAACTAGGATGAAGCAAGCGGGGCAGCTGCCCAGGGTGCAACTCAAGAGAGGGCGCAAAAATCACCACTTACGATCTGATTAAAATTGGAAATGAAGCTCCTTCTCCAGTTCCTGGTTCAGTTTAATTTTGCGCCAAACTTTGTTATTTGTCCATTTACTGAATTGGTTTCTAATATATGTTTAACCAGCATTGCTAGCCTTAGCAACTTAAAATTAACATTTCTTCCTGAAAATGTTCAATGACCCTTCGAGACATGCTTTCCACAAGGTTTCGAAACACAGCGATAGGTATGTGCTTCCATTCAGTACATAATGCTGCAGATAACTATTGCTTAGTAGTAGGCCTTGGTTCCAAACTTCTTATGCAGTGCTCCAATTCATCTCATAGGTGCTCTATGGGATTAAGATCAGGGCTCTGTGCTGGCCAGTCCACACACAATACGGAATTATCGTCAAATCATGCCGTAACAGTCCTTACTTTATGGCTTGGTGCATTATCCTGCTGGTACCAACAAGGCTCGGTTCCATAGTATTGCCACAGAGTTGGTAAGGCATAATTGTCCAGAATATCTAGGTAGACATGCTCATTAACAAGTGTGTTCACGATAACCAATGGGCCGGGACCATACCATGAAAAACACCCCTACACAAGAATACTGCCAGATCCAAAGTTGACCGTAGGAACAGTAGTACACTGTGGTAAATAGCGTTACCCTGGCTGCTGCCATACCCACACATGGCCATCAGACTGATGGATCTTGTATCTGAATTCATCAGTCCACAGGACCCGTCTCCATTGATCTACAGTCCACAATAAATGTTCTTTACACCATGCTAAACGACGAGTAGCATTCCGAGTAGAGATGAAAGGCTTATGAGCAGCCACACTACCACAGTAACCCATGGAATGAAGTTCTCTGCGAATGGTACATGTACATACCGAGGTTCCAGCATTTTTACTCACCTGTACACTGAGGTCTTGTGCAGTGTACTCAGTCGATTAGCTGTAACAACTCTCCTGAGGCTTCCACATCCTCTATCACTGATTTTCTTTGATCTGCCGGTATGTTTTGCTGCTTCAGGCATGCCATGTGTCTTTCACCTATTCAGTACATCCAAAACAGTTGACTTGGGTATGTTTAAACACCTCTCGGTTTTTCTTATGAACAACCCACTAATATAACACCCAACAATCTTTCCTTTCTCAAAGTCAGTTCTCTCACGCCCCGACATTTTCACTGAACCTCACAGTGTGATATGATCGCGGTCAGCTGCAGGCTTGTTTTTATACCGTTTGCAGCTGTACCGCGCATCTTAACAACACAGCAGATCCGTTCATTTGCTTTTGAAGGGGTGTCCATTGACTTTTGTCAATAAAGTGTATATATCCATCTATTAATATTTATCATGACATAGTCTTTTTGTCATCTACCACTTCAGAGTTGCAGAATATGACCTAGGAACTTGCTGACAAGAGTAAAGAAGTTGCATTAAAAATGAACTTTCAGAAAACAAAATTTATGTGCAATGCTTTTATGAGTGCGCACAAGAAATGAAAGTTTATCGAGGCAACAGATATCAAGCGAGAGTCACATTGATGAAGAAATTAATCGGCATGTAAAGCTTGGTTGGAGAGCTTTTGAAAGGAACAGTACAATTTTCAAGAGCAATATACCATTATGTCTTAAAAGATTGTTTTATTAGTGCATCCTTCAGGCTCTTATGTACGAAGCTGAGACTTGGACTTTAATTAATAAAGACACATGAATTCTGCAGACAACTGAAAGTAGCATTGAGAGATGCATGCTTGGTGTAACTACGAGAGATAAGAAGGGGAAACTCCTGCGCGTGGATCAAGAAAATTATAAGAGTGGAAGACATTTATGATCAGAGTAAAATATCTGAAATGGCAACGGGCTAGGACATATTGCCGGAAGAACGGACCACCAATGGACAACCGAAGTTTTAAACTGTATACCAAGGGACAGGAAAAGACTGCATGGGAGATGGGTGGATGAAATTCGAAAGCATGCCGGAGCAAAGCCCGATTTACACATAATCAAGCCCTAGGCACAGCACAAGATGAGGTCCCCACCCGTCCACATTCTTGAAAGAGTAAGTACATTTATTGCCACTAAATACTATCAATTAATTTTAAAGTTGATTTAATAAATGGGGCACTGTGAGGGAAAATATAGGAAATAATATCTACTTTCATTGAATCTTAATATTAGCAAGGAAATTTGCACTTAAAAATACAGACGGGTAAGTAAAATACTATTTAATAATTTTGTATTGCTATTTTTGCATTTAATTATGTAATAATTCAAATATCTACAGATGTTAAGTTGTTAATCCCTTCTAATTTTATTTTTAACTGATTAACATTATTGAGACGTGGTACAGATTGATTTTTGGGGGGGCAAGGTGAACTTCCATGTAGCTGAATAATCACCTGTGAGTGCTCAACATTATAGTAGAATAATTCTATTAACAGAGGAATGATACTTAGATTTGAGCAAACATGCATAACTGGATAATTCTCGCACTCATAAAAAGCACATTATTCAGCTCATTAATTCACTTAATTTAGACCCAAGCAGTTTTCAAATCTGATACTTACAATAGGAAATACTCAAAGCTACAAAATGTCTTAGCAATGCAAAACTGCTCTCAAGAGGTGTATAGTTATATATAGGAATACAGCACACTTATTTATATTTCATCTGCAAGTTTCAGATGAAAAGCACTGCGATTTTCCTGTCTTTTCCATTACACATATTTGAAATTAAATGGATTCCACATAAATCAGTTTTTACAAGTTTTCTAGGTTCTGATCTGTGGGTTACTCTTGTTTCAACACATGATGTCACTGAGCTGCAGTTGAAATGAAATGGTAGTGAAAGAGCCTAGTGAAAACACGTGTTAATCTTCATTTCAGACACACACACACACCCCAACGTTTTTTTTCTATTCATAATTATTAATAAAAAAAGCATTTTTTTTTGCATTGCAATTTTAGGGGGCCCTAAAATGTGGGGCCCTAGGACCAGGCCTTGCGGGCCTAGGCATAAATCAGGCCCTGTGCTGGAGTGACATGGAGGAGACTGGCTCAAGATACGCTGTTATGGAAGAAACTTGGGGAAACCTTCATCCAGCAGTAAATTTATAATGGTTGACAATGATGATGAAATAGATGTGGGCGTAATATTTTTGTGCTTTGCCCCGGGCACAAAAATGCCTAGTTACATCTCTGATGCACTGTATCTTAAAGTGGAAATACTGTGCATGTGCTGTGTGTATCCACATGTATTGTATTGTTTCTCACTGTAAAATAATGGCTACACAGTATTTTCATCCAAGGCTCTCTCTGTGCAAAAGAGTTAGTTCTGAAGCCGTGCTGCCCACAACTTCTTTTTCTGTGGTGTTTCATAATATTAATAGTCCTACTTATTAGCTGTGGTTTGTTTGTAGTTTGTAAAGTGTTTTGACGCCTTTATTTATTCAGATTGCAGGTGCTCTTTTCCTCTAACATATCAAATTGGAAGAAGTTTTTGGATGAAATCAGTAGGGACATAGATACACTTATTATGCCATGTGATAGGCAAGCATGGCTCTTTTTTTCTTTCTTTTTTTTGATTGGGGGTTTAACGACCACCGTGAGCAACTCAGTGGGCTGTAAACAGTCTCTCATCCCTAATTTAGGGCCACAGGCTTCAGGGAAGGGAGAGAGCCAGTGCCGTAGGATAAACACAACATCCATGCCTCACCGGGATTCGAACACAGACCCATCTCGGACAAATAGTCAGAAGCCTTTGCTTAGACCACTGCGACACCGGACCGGCAATGCATGGCTTACTCAGTGGCTTAACACACACACACACACACACACACACACACACACACACACACACACACACACACACACACACACACACACACAATTCAAGGCCCTTTTGGGAAATCTATTAACTTTCAATTACTGAAAATTTTAACTTCTATTATATTTATTAGGCTTAACGGGCATTATAAAAAAATCAAATTCTTTGAAACCTACAAGCACCTATTTTTCATAAAACTAAAATTATTACAATTGCATGAAACACAAATGTGTGCATTGTAATTAAAATTACCCTGATTTCATACAGATACGAAGTACTTCGAAACGTTTGCACCAAATTTAATCATACTATACGCAAATTTTACACTTTTGGGGAACTAAGGCCAGCCTCTTTTAAATGCCCCACAATCACACATGCATGAAAAAGAAAACCGCCATGCGACTGTGTCTAATGACCTTTTCCGGTTTATGCGAAAATACAGGACATAAGTACCGTAACAATTAAGAACTGTGGCACAAAAAAAGTAAAACTACTAAAATTGTTACTCTTGAATATAAAAAAAAATGCTTTACATAATGTCCTAATCACCCAGTAAAATATTTTTCTCTCAATTCCCTCATAAAAAAAAAAATTCCTGGGTTCTTCGTTCCCGTGAAGAACACCTTTTGGTTCATTACATTTTGAAGGATATGTAGTTATGTGCAAATACCAGTAATACATAATACCTTATCTTCATTGGTATAAAAATCTCACTCATTGAACTGATATTTCTTCCACATTCTGTTGCTAATACACACGCACAGGAACTTTTCGGATGAGCATCAAAAAGGGCCACAAGTCCTCTGAAATTGCTGCTTTCCTGTCATCCAGTTTTTGTGAACTAAAGCAACAAATATTTTACATACACAGTCAAGTCACATTATTTTGACCACCTCGTAGCCAATGAAAGAAGGAACGTGTAGTGAAGCTGGCTTGGAGGGTATATAAGGTGTGCTGCAGGCATTCTGAAAACATATCACTTGCTGCTGTCATGGTTAAAGGAGCGATTTATCAGATTTGCAAAATGGGATGATTATCGGCTTTCGGGCGGCAGTATTTATGAAACAGCACAGTTTGTGAACTGTTTGCGTGCTGCTGTGGTTAAAGTGTATCGTGATTGGAGAAATGGCACCATTGCAAATAAGCGACGTGGAAACTGCAGAGTACCACGTGCCCTTACGCGAGAGGTGAACGTCGGCTTTCTATGGACCGAATTCGTTATGAATCCATCTTTGCAGACCACGTACACCGATACATGCTGATTGTCTTTCCTGGGGCGGATGGGAGCTTCCAACATGACAATGCAACATATTACCCAGCTAGAAATGTCCAAGAGTGGTTGAAAGAGCAGGATGAAGACTTTAAAGTACTTCTCTGGCCCTCTAATTGCCCAGACTTAAACCCAATTAAGCATCTGTGGGACCACCTCGATCAAGTTGTTTGCTCTATGGATCCTCCACCACACACCCTCCAGCAGCTGTGAGATGCACTGCAGTCAGCATGGCTCCACATACCTGTGAACACCTTCCAGCACCTTATTGAGTCACTCCCAGCCAGTCTTACTTCTGTCCGAGCTGTAGATGGTGGTTACTCGGGATATTAGCTGGTGGTCACAATAATGTGACTCAACTGTGTATTTACTGGGGAGGGGGAGGCAAAAAATGCTTTTCTTTTTAACACTTCACTAAAGCTGTCTGCATTCCTGTTTATTTCTTAACATATTTTTTTTAATACTTCTTTCAAAGCTGCCTGATATTCCTGGCTATTTCTTTAACCAGAGTCATGAAGTTTTTGCAACAAATTTTGTAAAATATTTTTGCTGAGGCCCTCTTAGCCATAAATCCCCTCTCGCCACGAGGATTGCGTGGGTACGCCCCTGGGCATGCGACGGCAAGATTTTCTGAAGGTCCTCCAATGACTCTCCGAGTGGATTTGTCTCAATGTTTTGGACAATTCAAATGCCAGAAGAATCGCGTTGCACAGGATTATCTGTGTTACCATACATTTGGGATATGGTTCCATAGCCCTCATATTCCTCTTGATATCGTCATGCAGTTGAGAGAACAGGCATCCACTCAAATATAAGCAAACACAGGTAAATAAAAAATTCATTTGACAGACCGCATTCTGGAATTTTCATTCCAACGGAATCATCTTTCCTCAGAACACAGCTGTGAGGTGCTCACTTGGATCATCACACAGTTCTTCCTTGGCAGATAAATAATCACTGTACTTTATTTATTCTGCCAGATGGATAGGTTCCAATTTGGAAACAAAACTTTTCCTTCAGAATATATATTTTGAATGCAATTAACTTTGCCAAACATCCTTTTAAGGGCCCAGCCCACCAAAATAGTAATGAAACACAATCAACACAGAAGTTGCATGCTTTTACCTGAGTAAGCAAAGGTGTCAAAACACCTTATGGACTCCCACAAGAACATACATGAACTACAAACAAACTCAAACAGGCAGGATTGTTAATATTACAAAACACCATAGAAAAAGAAGTTATGTGATTTTACCTTTCACAGCGGCTGACAGATGGCAGCACAGCAGCACTAACTGTTTTTTTGCACAGAGTGAGCCAGGGTTGGAAGTATAACAAAATATCAAATAGCAATAGGAAAACATTTTAATTATATCAGGGTTCATACAGCAGGCTCCAAAACTTTTCCCAGGACTATTTAAGGACTTTCCAGGACTAACATATATAATTTTCCAGATTCGTATTTTTTTTATCACCACGCATAATATAAATACATTAGTTTATCAAAATAATTCATACAGAAAGAAAAAAATTACCTCAATAACTGTGAGACAGCTAAGAATGGTTATCACTCCCTCATTTTTTTTTTTTTTTTTTGCTGCATAGTGAGTTTATTATTGCTGAATTCTTATTTTACTTAGGTGATATTATGCAAAAAAAAAAAAAAGAACCGTTATAGTTATGTCAAATGACTTTTAGTTATATTCGTAAAGGAGTAGACCTCTGTCATACATAACACGATAGACAACTTGTTCAATAACCATCCCTTGACTAAGTGATGAACACTTACACATTTAACCAGATTACAAGACAGTATTTACAAGTTTAAAACATATGATAGGTAATAAAACACGAGATCTTTCAATCACACTAGTGATCTTCATCAGGGCGCCCACCCATGGCATCAGAGTACAATGACACACAAGATATATTTATTTTTTTATATTTGTTGTTACATGCTCTTAGAAGAAAAGAAAAGAAAAAAAAAAAAACGAGTAGGAAAAAAAATTGACAGTACATAAATGATGAACATAGACTGTAACAACAGGTAAGACAAAGGAAAAGGCCAAAATGGCCTGGCATAGCCCTATAACCCCCCAGAAGAAACAAATGAAACAACAGATAAACACATCAAGTCAGATAATCAGAAGATGTTTTGCCAATAGTTTCTTTTGTTTTCAATTATTGAAGAAGATAGAGTTTGAATTTTTTTAAATAAATTAAAATTGTTTAAGTTAGTCAGGTTGCTAGGTAAACAATTCCAGTATTGAGGGCCACCGTAATTTAGAGTAAGTTTAATTGATTCTGTTTTCGGAAAAATAGGTTGTCATTGTAGTTTATTCCTTGTTTCATATGAATGTGCATGTGTATTAAGAAATATGAGATCTGAATATAAATTATATTTAATATGTTTGAACATAATTTTACCAAGATTAAAATAGAATAGTTGAGTAATAGTAAGTATATTATATTTATTAGGATATACTTTTGTTCTAAAATTTATTATAGGTTGAGTATTAGGATGTGATTTGAGATCAATTAGGGATTTGATGACACAGAAAAGAGATTAGAGTGCATGCTCATGAAGGTTGTTGTGAACAGAGAGAGAGACAAGTCACTGCATTGCAAAAGAAAAAAGTTAATATGATGTTGCACAAGTAGTTTGTAGTATTAATGTTGCACAAGTAGTTTTTACCTATCATTTTAAACTTGTACATAGTCTTTTAATCTGATTAAATGTGTAAGTGCTCTTCATCACTTTGTCAAGGGATGGTTATTGAACAAGTTGTCTATCGTATTATGTATGACAGAGGTCTACTCCTTTATGAATATCACTTGCAACACGAAAAACTCATCTACTGTGACTTTTAGTTACCACTTCGGATTTATTACGTCTCATTATGTGGCTTTTCAATCCAGATACACCTGCATTGGAAATGTCAAAGTTTTTCATGCACAATTTTCAATAAGCTCCAGATTTGTTACTGGTATCGGGTTGGGTAACAGCCAACTTGAAAATAAACTAATCTCTAAACAAACTTCTTCGAATACACATTTTCCAGCCATACTCTGAAAGGAGGAATAAAATAATCTGTAACCCGTGATCAAACCACAACCTCATTCTCAAATGAACAAAGTAACAAATGCAAGTAATGGAATGGAAAACATGAACATACAATAAAAAAAATGAAGCTCAGGAGAAGACAGAAGTACCTAATGACTAGTGTAGCCCACAAGGGTTTCTCAAGACACATGACACAGTGTGCACTGAGTGGGGATTGGTTATTGAGCCCAGATGGCCACTGCTTGAAGCTTCGGCTTCAAGAATGGAGACGTAGGAGTTTTAATGGACAGCCCCACCCCCGCCCAGCATCACTGATTTTTTTTTTTTTTTTTTTTTTTTTTAGTTGAAGGTTTAACACTCACTGTGAGCAATCCAACGGGCCATAAACAGTTGCCCGCCCCTAATTTAGGGCCACTGACTCCAGGAAAGGGAGAGAGCAAGTACTGTAAGACAAACACAACATCCATGCCTCACCGGGATTCGAACCCGGACCCTTCACAGACGAATGGTAACAAGCCACCGCTTTGACCACTGCACCACCAGGGCAGCATCACTGATTTTGCCTACAGATTTTCTTTTAGCCAGTCAGTGGGTGCATGCATGTTGCTTGCTACATGGTTCTACCTTCTAGGCTACTTTGCATAATGGTGCATGTGGGAATTCCGGTGCGACAGCAAAGGCTCCAGCTACCATATCTTCCATCGCCCAGTTTACGACACAAAGAGAAAGTAGCCATGATGGCAGATTGAGTTTTACAGAAGAAAAAAAAAACATTTGCATTTCGAAGTAGAGTTTCTTTATTTCAAGGACTTTACGCCAAAAAAATACAATTTTCCAGGACACTATAAGAGCAAATCTACCCTTTTCAAGGATTTCCAGGCATGGAAATTAAAATTTTCAGTTTCCAGGACTTTTAAATCCTTGAAAACAGTAGGTTTGCTCTTATGGAGTCCTGAAATATTGTATTTTGGTATAAAGTCCTTGAAATAAAAACACTTGACTTTGAAATGCATTACCATAAAAAAAAAAAAAAAATGGCATTTCAAATTCATGTCTCTCGACTTTCAAAGACTTAACGCCAAAAAATACAATTTTCCAGGACTCCATAAGAGCAAATCCATTGTTTTCAAGGATTTACAAGCCTGGAAATAAACATTTTCAGTTTCCAGGACTTCCAGGTCCTGTGCGAATCCTGTTATATATTGAACATACGTAATTAATACGAAGTTTTTCTGTATTGTGAGCCCAGTTGGAGTTCAGAACTAAACCTCCAAATAGCAGACTTCTCCCGATAGCAGAAAATTTTTGAAGCCCCAGGGTGTCAGCTATTCATACTGTATCTTGATAATGTTGAAAGGTACATTTTGTATCTGCCAGGTAGTATGACACCTGTACAAATGTGTGGATATCAGCTTTTCTGATGAGCATTTTGTGGGTTACTCGACATATTTATAACAAAGTAATATGAACAAAAATATTTCTTCTGGCTGAAATGCCTGTTTTAATTAGAGAAGTAAAATGTCAAAACAGATGCACTGAACTGCTTAGAATTTCTAGAAATTAATGCATCTGTCTTGAGGGCTTGAAAAATGCAATGCCCAAGATGTCCGGGACATGTAAGTTATTGGACTGGGCAAGTAAAAATGAAATCTAGTTGCTCGGTCGGGCAACTAGATTTAAAGAAGAAGAAAAAAAGTTTGGAATGGAGAATTTTCTACTCTAGAAAAAAAGGTGGTCGTCGCGTGTTTTTCATTTTACTGCAGCAGTATTATTGTTACGGAATGAGTGCCAATGCTAGGAGAATAGTGCTTCTTCAATTATATTATGCTCTAAGTCCAGAAATTGGGGGCATACCTAGTTTTGCTCCAGATGTCGTTTACAGTTAACTACGGGATGCATGCCTCGGATGAAACTAGCCTCCAGTGTTTACTGACAAAATGCTTAAATTGCCATGAAACAGGAGGACGCAGACTGACGGACAAAAAAAGCCATTCTTTATGAGGAGGGAGTGACAACGGAATATTTATTGCACAGCCCCGGGTGGGGTGGGGTCTCCGATATAACTTGTGCGAGCAAGGGAGGGGAAAGCCAAAGCTTCCGTCTGCGCGCACACACACACACGCAAGCACACTCATGAATTGACAGCAGTACTACTGAAACTAAAGCAAGTTTTGTTTAAGAATGAGCGTGTGCAATGCATTCCACTTAACCAGGAGGAGAGAGAAAATTACTGACACCTATAACTTAGTTTATCTGTGAGAAAAGTGGTTTGTGTTAGCTGCGAATATATGTTGCACTTAGTAATGGATATACGATGTTTTTTTTTTGGGGGGGGGGGGGTCCAGCAATGAGAGTATATCTCATAGTAAGTAATTATGCAAAATTCCCGATCTGTCAGCGGTAATTACAGATTCGTCTTCCGCATTGCTGAGTAACATAATTTCAGAATTGGAATCTACATCGTTGGCAAAACTGAAACTTGCGTAAGCGGACTATGATAAAGCGTAAAAAAAAAAAAAAATGCTGTGGCACAGTTGAGGAATCTTGGATAAAAACGTTTAATTGGCTAAAGTCAAATGACAAGACTATTATGTGGTGCACTGTTTGCAAAAACCATCCTAAAATTGGCAATACCACCAGCAATTTTTTCAAGAAATGTGGGGTGTCTGGTGATAATATAGTTTAATAACTAAGTGCACACAACAGTAGTCGAAAACATAAGATTTACCTTTGTTTCTAAACAACAATTCTTGGGATATTTTATGATGCAAAATCACTTCTGTTTGCACAAGAGAAAAAGGTAAATAATTTTTACATTCAAAATTGTGGTTAAAAACTACTTAAACTGCTATACAGTTAACTATGATCATTTAATTTTTTTTTCCAAAACACAGGACATATATTAAAAGTTCTTGAACATGGCATAATCACTAAATTTTCAAATGCCATCGATTACCTTTCTTAAAACGTAAGATATATGCTTTCGTGCATTTTGAATACAGACACTTTAAAATGGCTATGCAAAAGATGTATAAAAAGTTAATCATAATTTTTAACTTTAAAAAAATGAGGTTTCTGTTTTGTTATCTTAGATAAATTTTTCTGGGCAAGTAAATATTTTCTGCACATTCCCAGCTGGGCATGTAACTTTTCGGATATTTTTCAAGCCCTTTGTCTTCTATAAGATTATCAGAGATCCTTATATCTCACTTTTCATATTATCTCAAAAGCTGAAAGTCATAGGAAAAAAATAGCAAATGTTTTTAATATGGGGCTCCTCTTCAAAACGATGTATCTCACATGAAAATGACAGAGTAAGAATATCAGCATACAGAGAAAATTCACTGTAAACAAATATCAGTTTTTGTAGTTATGGCACGTTTGTATTAGGGTAAAACAAAAATGGAACTTGCTTTCTTTCCAGTCTGCGGCTTGGTATTATTGATGAATGTTGCCATGTAGTCTGTCTGCAAACTCAGGCACAGAAGGCAATCCCAGTCACAAGAGCATGTATTATACAGTCTTTCAGTAAAAGTTCACAATGAGACTCAATATGCCCAATTTTGCTAACTGCTTTATTTCCTTTGTGAATATTTCGAGAAATGTTGTTCACAGAGACAAAATGCTGAAATTGTTGGTGACTGACAGATGCTTGCTTGTGTGTGTGGTTCTGTGACCTTCTGATAGTTGTATCCCAGCTGTGTACATACATTGGCACACTGTTAGCTATGAAAGAGGAAAAAGTTTTTTTTTGTTGTTTTTTCCAACAAAAATATTACGGAGCTATAAAAACAGATTAAATTTGCATACAGTAAACCTTTCCCTGTTCATTGGTATTATATTTTGCCATTTCTACTGGAAGATGAATCTCTTCGAAGAACCGCACTTCATCAATATTACTAAATTTCCTAAGAAATTCCCTTGTCAAACTAACTTTAGGTGGACTTCCGATAATCAGCTCTTCTAATACAGTCGAACTTGGTTAAGATGAGCTTGGGTATAACGAGGTCCCGGCTATAGCGAGTAAATGCCAAAAGAAGTTTGGTTTTGTATGCAATTAGTGTTAAATTATCCCGCTTGTTACAAGTATCAACTCTGTTATAGCGAGCAAATTTGCAAGACTTACAGATTTTTTTTTTTTTTTTTTTTTTTTTTTACACCCAGTAAAGACAGCACAGCATTGAAAGGTGGCATCAAATAGCCACCTGCTACCCAAAAAGACCGTCTGTGTGTCACCTGCTCCGAGAGAAAAGCGGGGAGTGTTTTATGAAGTCTTGCATTTCAGCCCAAAGGTAGGTGAGGGTGGCATTTTGTGGGGGAAAGCTTCCCAGCCTTTCCTTTGCCACTGTTTACGAGCGGGTTCCTGGAGTTCGCTTTCTCTCATTGGCTGCTATGGTCTAACCCCACGCACGTTTTCTTAGTGCATTCAGTATTTCAACTTCGCACGGGAAATATCGTAACCTTTTTTTTAATCAGAAAGTCGCACACAGCCCTACTCTTGTGACATCACTTATGCTTTCTCTCCCCTTTTTTATTAAGTGTGATATTGTGAGCAAAATTGTTGGTGTTAAAAGAAAGGCTCTCTCCATCAGGGAAAAAAGTGGATATTATTCAGGAACTGCAAGACAGCGAGAAAAATTCAGCTGTTTGCAAAAAGTATGGGCTTTCATCATCTACCATATCTACATTGTGGAAGAACAAAGATGCAATTTTGTCAGCATTCAAATATAGTCTTACAGATTGTAAAAAAATGAAAAAGTGTAAAAAAAATTATATTGATGAAGCTTTACTTTGTTGGTTTATAGTTCAACGTGATGCTGGTTTTCCTATCAATGGACCGATTTTAAAAGTGCAAGAGGAAAAATTTGCAGTACAGTTCAGTGATGAAAATTTTATATGCAGTAATGGGTGGCTTGATCGCTTCAAGAACAGACACAATATTGTTTACGCAAAAATGTCAGGGGAATCAATGTCTGCAGATACGGAATCTGTAAGTCAATGGCTAAAGCGTTTGGCCCACCTTCATTTCTGAATTCAGTGAGCAGAACATATTCAATGCTGATGAAACGGGCATTTTTTACAAGGTAACCCCTGACATGACTTTAACTTTTAAAGGCGAGAAATGCATTGGAGGTAAATTGGCAAAAGATCGGCTAACCGTTTTAATTTTTGCGAACATGGCAGGAAATGAAAAAAGAAAATTACTGGTGATTTGCAAATCGTTAAAGCCTTGATGTTTTAATAATGTTCAGCATCTCCCGGTTAATTATAAAGCAAACAGAAAGGTGTGGATGACATCAGATATCTTCATGGGAGAACTTCATAAATGGGATCGTGAACTACGAAAGAAAAACAGAAACATTTTTCTGTTAATAGACAACTGCCCAGCACATCCCAAAGTAGAAAACTTGACAAATATCAAACTTGTGTTCCTACCACCAAACACAACATCAATTCTACAGCCTATGGACCAAGGGATTATTAGGAGCTTTAAGTGCCATTTTCGGCGATTTCTAACCGTCAAATTAATCCAGAAAATGGAGAAGAAGCTAGAAATTAAGATTTCTGTATTGGATGCTGTTCGTCTTATGAGAGAAGCTTGGGATAGTGTCACTCCAACAACCATTAAAAATTGTTATGGGAAGGCTGCTCTTCTAAAGGAGACTTTGGTAGAAAGCACTGAAGTGATTAATGACTATGATCTCTCCTTATCAGAATGGTTAAAAAGTAGAGATTTAAGCACCTTTAACAATTGCAATTCTCTTGACAATTTTATCGACATTGACGCTGCGGTCCTAACAACTGGAATTTTAACGGAGGAACAAATTGTGCAAGAAGTCATTGCGGTGAATGAAGAAACTGAAACCGGCAGTGAAGGCGAAAACATTACAGAGACACAAGAAGTTGTGACTTACAATCAAGCACAAGATGCCTTGGGTGTTTTGACTAGATTTTATGAAACTAATTCCGGCAATGAGGGTGTGTTCAGTGCATTATCAGTTGTTAATCTGATGGATTTTCGGTTGAAGTCAAGGACAACGCAGCTAAAATTAAGCAAATTTTTTCATACGAAATAAAAAGGATATGTGCTTTGGGCAGATAGTACTTAGTACCTGTGCTTAATTTTATCTCAGTACTGTATGGTACAAAAATTACAATACTGTATAGTACACATTGTATTTCATACAGTACGTATGTAGTTTACATGTCCGTTATTCAAAAATTTCAACTTAATCTGCATCACATCGTATGTATTTACATATGTATGTACTACGTTATGTAGTATAATGGTACTATAGTTCTGCGTGTATGTAGTACTGTACGTACGCATTTTTCAAGAATTCCACAACTAACCGAAATATTATGCGGTAATTTCAACTAAATGTAAGTACTATACGTATTTCTCAACATTAAACATTGTATGTACTATATTTGATAATGAAATTTATTTTTTGAATGATTTCCTTGATGTTTTGGGTCTTTCCCGGATTATATAAGTAACGGCTATAACGAGCATTTTTGTTCGATCCCAAACAGCTCGTCTTAACAGAGTTCGACTGTAGTTTCATGTATCAATGCACTTTGTTTTCATTAGGCTTGCGCACACCCACAATCACACAGAAAAGAAACAACAGAAAATGCTAAAAAACGACAATAAAGACATGGGACAAAAAAGAAATACTACAATTCGGAGGGGGTTTGTCCTGGTCTTTTTTTTTTTTTTTGAGTACATATTCCAAACATGAAATGGAAAATGTTTACAAATTTTGAAGATGACAATCCGATTTTTGGTGTAAATGTGACAAGGATGTTAAGTCAGATAATATCCGAAAACTTGAAAATTTCATCGTTCCTGGAGTGGGACTTATTTATTTCATGCAGAATGTTTGTTTGGCAGTTTAAAGAACACCATCTCCATGGGCTATAAGCAGTCACCCGCCCCTAATTTATGGCAACCAGTTCCAGGGAAAGGAGAGAACCAGTGCTGTAAGACAAACACAACATCTGTACCTCACTGGGATTCGAACTAGGACCCATGTCGGACAAATAGTCACAAGCCAGCACTTGGACCACTGTGGCATCAGGAAGGCCAGAAATGGAGAATTAATTGATGGATATGTTGCAAAACAAAATTTTGCAGTTAACAAAATGACAAACTAAAGACATTATTTGTTCCTGAATGGTTTATTATAGTGTTCCTGAATCATTTCTTCTATTCTGTTGACTGAATTATTTTGATTCCTGAAAGGGATCTGAATGCTGCATTTGGCACCTACATCAGAAACAAAAAATTTGAGACCCTGTTAACCAAATGTTCCAACATACAAGTACGGATTCTCAGCTTTTACTTCCTATAATGTAAAAAGTAGTTACATAATCCCCACACATATTTCAAAGGAAAGGTTTATTTTCAATTGATATTATTTTCCCTATTACATATTTATGCATTACAAAACTCTGCCCAAACACTTCTCTTTAAATGCCATACAAAATTTTAGAGTTGATTGAAACACTTCCTTGAAAAAGACATAAAATGCAGTTCTATTATTCCACATTTCTTTCACATAAAAGCAGTTTTTTGTTTCTCTTTTGGTAAACAGAAATTGTCTTATCACAGCATCAAAATAATAATTATTATAACAAATATTCTGCATCAAAGATAGCACCTGCTTTAGCAAGCAACCTGAATGGATAAGTATTAAAACACACTTGAGTTACATAAAAAGAACAGTTCCTACAAAAAGAAATAAAATGCAGTTCTACGAGGGGTGTCCGACAAGTATCCGGATTTTTATTCCTATCAATTGCAGGAGAGAAATAAAAAATACAGGATGCATAAATATGGTACTCACATATGTAATACAGTGGTATGAGCAGTCATTCTCCATTCAGCATAATGCATTTCTTCCACCGATCAACAAGTCGATTCATACCAAGTAGCAAAGAAATCAGCAGAGGTGTTGCAAATCCACTGACTGACAGCTGCTTACAGATCGTCCATGCTTTTATAGTGGTGCTCACGAAGACTATCCTTCAAGGGACCGAAAACATGAAAATCGGAAGGTGTCAAGTCCGTACTGCGAGCAAGGTGCGTAAGAATGGTCAACCCTGTTTTGTGATTTTTGCATGCAATGGTTTAGCAATGTGCAGGTGAGCATTATCATGCTGAAGCAACACTTAATTGTTTTTCAATGTTGGCCGTCTGGGTCCGGAAAAGCTGCACAAGTTTTCTCAGTGTCTTCACATAGGCCTTCGCATTTAACGTTTCATTTTTTGCCAAGTACTTAACCAGAAGGATACAGTGTTTATCCCAGAAGACAGTAGCCATGACCTTGGATGCCAACAAACCAACATTGAACTTTTTTGATGGGGACGAATTCAGATGCCATTGCATACTTTGCCGTTTTGTCTACGGCTCGAACTGGTGAATCCATGTTTCATCGCCTGTGATTATGCATTCCAGGAATGTGTCACCCTCCTCATCGTTACACTGTACTAGTTTGTTGTTTTATTATTGGAGGTTAAACAACTACCGTGAGCAACTCAATGGGCTATAAGCAGTTGCCCGTCCCTAATTTAGGGCTACTGGTTCCAGGGAAGGGAGAGAGCCAGTGCCGTAAGACACACACAACATCCATGCCTTACTGGGATTTGAACCCAGATCCCTTTCGGACGAATGATCAGAAGCCATTGCTTCGACCACTGCGCTACCGGAGTGGCCTGTACTAGTTCATTGTAAATGTCTAGCTTTTGGCATTTATACACCGCTGTAAGCATTCGGGGTACCCATCTGGCACAGATCTTCTTATAGTTAGGATGTTCATGAATAAATCATCCAACAGAATCTTTGCCGACATCCAATTCCATGGTAATGTCCCGAACACGAATGCATTTGTCACATTTGATCAAGCCATCAACCTGTTTAATCATTTCATCAGTCACCACCATGTTATGCCTATATGAACATGCCTCACCTTCAAGGCTCTTGTGGCCAGCTTTGAACTGCGCAACCCATTCATAAACACTGGGACGAGATAGCCGCATCACCATACACCGTCAGAAGTTTTCTTGTAATGTTCACGGCTTTTACGCCTTCTTTCGTTAGAAATTTCACTACCGCTCACACTGAACAATTAACGTAGCCGCCATTGTTTTTAATCATCAGCACCACCTAACATTAGTATCAAACTGCTCTGCTTTTGCAGCGCTTCACTGAAAGCACCGTATATACTCGTGTATAAGTCGACCCCCCACTTTCAGAGGAAAAAACCGTAAGAAATCGGAAACTCGCGTATAAGTCGATCCCGGAATGAGAAAAAAAAAAATTCAATGAATTTATTCAAAAACATTTGAAAACGAAAAAAATTATATATATAATACAAAAATTTAATTTGCATAACCAAAAACTTCATCGGAACCCTTCAAAATCCGATTCGGAGTCAGACTCGCCAAACAGTTCAAAAAAGTCTTTCTCCGTCATCGGCGTGTCATCATAAACATCAGTATTCCCATCTATGCCTGTGTCATCAGAATCACTGTCATCATCACTCATAAAAATCTCATCATCCTCTGTGCCATCAAGTTTGTTACTAATGCAACATTTCTTGAATGATTTCACGACCATTTCCGCAGGTATCGCATCCCAAGCATCCTTGATCCATCGCGCAATCAAAACGATATCCGGCTTCTTTAGATTTCCGCCCTTGGTTTCGGTCGGCAAATCGGAGCTTATCCAATCTGCCCAATACCTCCGCACATTGTCCTTGAAGGGCTTGTTAAGGCAGACATCTAGTGGTTGAAGAACAGATGTCAACCCACCTGGGATGACAGCAAGAGTTGTTTTTGAACTTTTTGCAGTTTTTTTCACTTCTGCACAATGGTGTGCAACAAACATATCCCACACCAAAAGAGGTTTCCTCAAAAGTGCACCTGGCCTTTTGTTCCACACATTCTGTAACCAGTCAGTTGTTCCAGATTCGTTCATCCATCCTTTTTCATGGGCACGAACGAGCACACCAGATGGAAAGACAACGCTTTTCGGCAGAGTTTTGCATTTGAAAATAATTACCAGAGGTAACTTACTGCCGTCGGCCAAACAGGAAAGAACAACCGTGAAACTGGATTTTTTGTGGCCAGTCATTTTGATCAAGATATTTTTTTCGCCCTTTTGGTTCACCGTCTTATTTCCAGGAAGGTCGAAACACATGGCGGTTTCATCCATGTTCCCTATTTGGGAAAGTTCAAAAGCAGTCTCTTTTCTCTTTTGAATTACATACTTTTGAAATTCCATTATCTTTGCTTCAAGGTCACGAGGTAACTTTTGTGCAATTTTGGTGCGCTGGCAAAGACACAACCCATAGCGGTTCATGAACCTTGTGCACCAACCTGGTGCGGCACGAAAAGTGTTATTTGCGGCTGCAAACTTTTCATCTTTTGCAAGCTTCATTGCTCGCAAACGTATACCAGTTCGCGTTACAATGTAACCATTTTGTCTGCAGCCCACAATCCAATCATTCAAGACACTTTCCAGCTCTGGGAAAGATGTCGTTCCACGACGCAGCTCCTTTTGCGATTTTGGGATTTTTACCAAGTCCGTTTTTTTACGTCAATCTCGAATCAGTTTTTCGTTAATGCCAAATTGACGTGAAGCAGCACAGTTGTTAGTATTTTCTGCAAAAGAAACCACTTTCAACTTGAATCCTGCGTTATAGGACATCCGTTTCTTTACACAATCCGTGTCACCCATAATAGGAGAAGCGAGACACGTGCGATTAAGAACAAGCAACACCTAACACTGGCTGTCGCATGGCTCCGTTACGTCAAAGGTCAGTGCAATCAACTGGTAGTCGGAAGGGCGGAGCTTTCTATGCGCGGCTGTGACTGAGCTGCGGATACGCAAAGCCAGGAGAGAGGAGACATTTCAAAGCGCGGAGAAATTCGGAGGGTCGCGATTTCGTAATTCTGCCACATCAGTGTTTTTTCTTTCTTTCTTTCTTATTTTTTCTTTTTTTTTTGGAGGATTGCGATTTCGTAATTAATACCGCATCGCCATTTTTATTTCTTTTGGGATGGACTGCCTTTTGTCTCACGGGAAGAACTTTTGGACGTTTTTTAGACCCCACGTATAAGTCGACCCCATTACTTTGAAGCTCTCATTTTGTCCCAAATTTCTCGACTTATACGCGAGTATATACGGTAGTCGTAATAGTTTCACGCATACATACGACGATCATACACGTGGTTTAGTATCGAAAGGAATAAACATTTGGATACTTATCAGACGCTGCTCATATTATTATACTTTTCTTTTAATTAAAGAAGCAGGGGTTTTTTTACCTAACTTAAGCAAGTTTTAATGCTTATTATTTATGGTAATGTGCTTACATCCAAATTTTATCGTGTTAACTTGATGGGCTATAAGCAGTCACCTATCACAAATTTAGAACCACTGGTTCCAGGAAAGGGAGTGAATCAGTGCAGTAAGACAAAAACAACATTCAAGCCTCACTGGAATTAGAACCCGGACTCATCACAGATGAGCAGTCAAGAGCCAGCGCTTACACCACTGCACCACGGGGGTAGCGGCACTGTAAGACATGTAACTACTCGGAAGAGCTGATAATCAGAAGTTCACCCTTAACTTCACACTCACAAGCTATGATTCCTGACAGTGAACAAATGCTTTGCCAGATTCATGATTCAGCTCACATGGTTCCCCACTCATGCAAATGGAAAGAAATTTAACAGAGTTCCTGTTCTCGGAGAACATCTTGTGGTCGTAAATATTAACACAGCAATCGGACATCTCTGACTGGCAAGTGTGTATTTATTGTTCATGTAACATTATTCACATCAGAAAATATAATTACATTGCCCAATTGAGCATGCTATCCATTACACTGGTCAACTGAACGGTTAACATGTAGATTATAGTTAAAAATTCAGGGCCGAAAAATTTCAAAAAACTGTGATGTACGTCCTTTTTGTAATCAAAAATTATGCAAAATAAAAAAAAATCATTGATACACTCATTTTTGAAAAAGATTTACGTAAAATTTACCTGTCCATACGGGACACGGAAATCCAGTCAGCAGCAACGATCATGCTGTGACTACCGGCAGAGCATCTGCCACCGCTGCCCGTGGTTGCAGCAGAAGCCTCCCCACAAAACAGATTAGGCCTAGCCATGCGACACGTGCAACGCAACCGCCAGTTTGGTTAACTGTGGTGAGCACGGAAGGATACTTAGCCAAGACACACACACATGCAGCAGTACAAGCTGGGTTTACTTTCACAAGCAATGGGAGGGCCTCCGTCTTTTACTTTACAATATTTCCGATTCTTCAGTGGTTTATTTTAGGAATTTGTAAATCAGCGAAACATCAATGTTCTACATATTTTCCGTCTTCGGCAATAGCGTCTTAACGAGTGGGCCACCAGGTCCCCGCCCGACCCATATTGGTGGCTAAGTTTATTCTTTTTTTTTTTTTTTTGTCCGTTTTTTTTTTTTTATTTCAAAGTTTGGAGGTGAACAATTCTTGTGTTAATTTTTAATCTTAACACTATAGACTATTTATGGTGTCCTTCCACATCGATCACAGACACTCGTGCCTGTCCTGAAAGACACGACTCACCCCGGCAATCAAGCATCATCGTCACAACTTACTGAATTCCTGCATTCCGTTTTACATAGGTAAATTTTATGTAAAACTTTTTCAAAAATGACTATCACTGAACTTTATTTTCGTATTTTACATCATTTTTTATTACAAAAAGGATGTACGCCAGTTTTTTTAATTTTTTTGTACCTGAATTTTGTAACATAGTCTACACTTTAAACAACTGAACACCCGTTGTTTTTCAAGTGCACGTACACAGCAAATACTTCAAAATTGGATATCCTGCCATATAAATCAGTTTTTTTCACAGGGTGAGTGAGCAAATGAGTTGATAGATTACTCTTAAGAAAGAACTTCACAATCGTGGAGGTTTTTCACGCGACAAACTTCACAATCATGGAGGTTTATCACCTGTGTGAATGCGAAAGTGCCTGTTCAGAGTACCACGCTCTGCAAATTTCTTGTGACAGATGGAACATTCATGCATTTTGACACCAGTATGAATAAGCAAGTGCCTTGAGAGATGTGATCTGCGCAGGAAATGTTTATGGCACACGTCACATTCAAGAGTCTTTTCCTCCGAGTGAGTGAGCATATGGCCTGACAAATTTCCCTTGCAAGTGAATCTCTTGTGGCATATTTCACACGCGTGTGGTTTTTCACCTGTGTGAGTTAGCAAATGCCTCGAGAGAGAACTTCTGCAAATGAATTTCTTCTGACATACGTCGCATTCATGAGGTTTTTCACCTGTATGGGTGAGCAAATGATAGCGGAGATTACTTCTGTTTGTGAATTCCCTGTCGCACATTTCACATTTGTGTGGTTTTTCACCAGTGTGAAACAAAATATGCTTTAAAAGATAACCTCTTTCAGTAAATTTTTTGTGGCATATGTCACACTCATGGGCTTTTTCACCCGTGTGTGTGAGCAAATGATTCTGGAGACTACTTTTCGTTGTGAACTTTTTATGGCATGTTTCGCACTCATAAGGCTTTATACTGCTATGAAACAAAATATGCCTTAAAAGATTATATCTCTGAGTGAATTTCTTCTGGCATATATCACACTGATACGGCGTTTCGCCTATATGAGTGTACAAATGCTTTCCGAGTTTGCTTTTCTCTCTGAATTTTTTGTGGCATATTTCACACTCATAGGGTTTTTCACCAGAATGGAGCAAACTATGCTTTAAAAGATTACTTCTTCCAGTGAATTTCTTGTGACATATATCACATTCATGAGGTTTTTCACCTGTATGTGTGAGCAAATGATATTGGAGACTACTTTTCACAGTAAATGTTTTGAGGCAAATTTCACACTCGTGAGGCTTTTCACCAGTATGTAGCAAAATATGCTTTGAAAGATTACTTCTTCGAGTGAATTTCTTCTGGCATGTATCACACTGGTATGGCTTTTCCCCCATATGGGTGCACAAATGCTTACAGAGCGAAATTTTCTCCGTGAATTTCTCGTGGCATATTTCACACTCATATCTTGTGCCACTGAGCAGAAAAGGTTTGCTCTTGTGTATGAATTCCGTGGAAGATTCTTCAGGTTTATCGGATGCGTCAACAATAGGGATGTACACCGTATCTGAAAGTTTGCCTGCCATTTCAAGTTTTATCTCAGAAGCTGTGTATGAAGTGATAGAAGCCTCTTTTTTGATCTCTAGTTCATCTGGTTAGAATAAAAATATATAAGAATTTATTTTACAAGCACTTCTGATTTCAGCATCATCAGAAAGTGCTTAAACTGAAAGAATTTACATGCAATTTATGCAAAGTGGAATTAAAGCCTTTTGATCTGTATTGAAATCTAGACTAGAATGTATTCCTGTAACTAACTGAAACAGGGGGGGGGAAATCGGTCATACATTATCTCGCACATGCCTATTTCAGAAGGTAAGATTATGGTTTCACATGCTTTATGCAACATTGGTCATCCAAAATCTTAACACACACAATATGCATTAATTCCAACAGAATTCCTGAAATTCTATATGTAAGCATGTAGATAATTAATTATTTTTAAATATTTAGGTAGTACACAGTATATATCCTCTTTTAGAAGTGCTTATAAAGTTGACTTGAACCAAACGTTTCATACAAAAAATTTTGTGAAACCAATGATTTACGATTACAGTTTATAGTTGTGTGTGTATCGATGTTTCAACTTTTTCACGGTTGGATTCTTTTTTCTTCACTTAAAACTTAAGAATACTTCATTTTTTAAATCTTTTATCTTAATTTTATGAGTATTGTTTTGCATCGCAATTTTATGGAACTATTAAGAGGAAGACAGCCATGGATAGTTTTAAATTCTGTGTTCAGCCAGTACGTGAATAAAAAAAAAAAAAATAAGTGCTTACTTTCACTAACAACACAGATCACATACTACCAAGAAATGTTGCGAAATTTTAACAATTCACTTCTAAATTTTAACAATTCGTTTACACCAATTCTGAAAGTTCCTAAAACAAAGGTAAAACACAATGATGGCGAAAACTGACACAATCACCAAGCCTTTCGAGATTTTAGGTAGTTGAGGAGACTTGAGTGCAAAGTAAGAAACATAGTGGAGACCAAGGTTAATAGATATCTCTTTAGGTTGAGCTACTTCGGAAACGAGCTGCTATTGGCTGGCGAAATGACGTCGACAGGGAGCAAAGCAGCGGGAGGCAAAGAGACGAGCCCAAGAGCCGTCGCTGCTGCGGGTTACACTTTAGCTAGGAATGTAAATAAATGCGATGGAAAAGGTTTTCAAATACTAATAATTTCAAACTTCAAAGAATAACATATTTATCAGTGATCTGTTATTTCCTCTTTCGCGAATTCATTAATTTTGAAAAAAAAAACAAAAAAAACAGCTTTTGTATAAAGAAATATGAGGGCATTGCAGTAAACAAACATATTGCTGAACTTCGTAGTTCCGTGTTCGCAGGAAGTTGTATTTACAAAAAGTTATTGTCAGTGCGAAAGTAAATTCTTAAAAATCCGAACTTTTTAAAGTCTAGTCTTTCGATTATGATTATCAACGCATCAGGTAGTCCCGTTAACATGCTAAACAAACAAGAAGTAAATATGTTATTCATAATTTCATTTTTGCAAAATAAATCTTGTTGTTTACAGAATTCCACTTAGTAGCCTTCAAATACAAACAGAAATTCGCAGAAATGCTCGTTTTTAAATTTATTTTATTAGGTGGCACAAAAAGCTATCAAAAATTATATAATACTATTGCAATGGCTGGCAGAATTTAAATGAAAACTTATCACAGTGTGCCACGGTCCATCCCTGCCTAAAACTTCCTCCCAAACTAGGCAAGCTCAAATGCACAGAAAAGGACTGCCTTAAGTTAAGTTGACATGATATTAAGTTACTGACAGCACACAAAAAACAACATAATTTTGTTAACTGAATTATTTAACTTAAATTTAGTATATCAAATTTAATAGAAGATAGCGTTTGACTATAGGTACAGCATCTTCTTTCAATTTCTTTCTGCCAGGTAATCCAAGTAATTGCCGCCCCGGTGGCGCAGTGGTCTAAGGCGTTGGCCTATGATCATTCGTCCGAAGGGGTCAGGGTTCGAATCCCGGTGAGGCATGGATGTTGTGTTTGTCTTACGGCACTGGCTCTCTCCCTTCCCTGGAACCAGTGATCCTAAATTAGGGACGGGCGACTGCTTATAGCCCATTGAGTTGCTTACGGTGGTCGTTAAACCTCCAATCAAAAAAAAAATCAAAGTAATTCTGATTTTAAGTCACGAACATTACTGTCAACATTTCCGAGCAAATTCTTCCATTTTTAACTTTAAAATTATCCTTTCGTTTGCATTTCAGTACCCAGAGTTTTTCCAAATCAGGATTTGCAGGAAAACAATGATAAATAATATCTGTACCTCGAGTCTTCCTACTGAAGGATAAACATCCTGCTATTGCACATCCAGGCATATTGTGTTACACTGATATAAAATAATATAATGCACAACTGATGTTGAGAAATAGCTACTAGTTATGAAGTATATTTACCAATTTCTAAGAACGAGTTTGAGTTTGCACTCCCAAGTCAAAGATGCCGTGCAGCGTCGTTCTGGTGTCGTGTTTTCGCGGCGTTTGCTCTCGGTGTCACGTCATGCGCAGATCCGAGAAAACGGAGACTGCAACTGCACATTGTAATTGTGCCCCCTGGTGGAGACCAAGGAGGGGTTTTTGTTGTTGTTGGAGGTTTAACGACCACCGTGAGCAACTCAATGGGCTATAAGTAGTCGCCCGTCCCTAATTTAGGGTCACTGGTTCCAGGGAAAAGAGAGAACCAGTGCCGTAAGACAAACACAACATTCATGCCTCACCGGGATTCGAACCCGGACCCCGTTCGGACGAATGATCAGAGGCCATCGCTTAGACCACTGTGCCACCGGGTCGGCCCGAAGAAGGTTAGAAGAAGAGGAGGTGAAGGGACCCGTTTTGAGTGAAGCCAAAACAGATCGCCGCCTCGGTGGCGCAGTGGTCTAAGGCGCTGGCCTCTGATCATTCGTCCGAATGGGGTCCGGGTTCGAATCCCGGTGAGGCATGAATGTTGTGTTTGTCTTACGGGACTGGCTCTCTCTCTCCCTTCCCTGGAACCAGTGACCCTAAATTAGGGACGGGCAATTGCTTATAGCCCATTGAGTTGCTCACGGTGGTCGTTAAACCTCCAATCCCCCCCCCCCCCCAAAAAAAACAGATCAGTTGTTTCTGTCCTCTGTCTGAGGTGGTTGGAGTCTGCGCTGCGAGAGTTCGAGAACGTGACGTCACTTCCTGTGGCTTAAGCAGTTTTGCTTAGCGCATGCAAACCAAGGACGGAAAGAAGTAATATTTCGGACTCCTTATTTCTTAACATTAGGCTTTTGGTTATATTTTAAACATGGTTACTTGCACATGGGCAGTAAGTAACCATGCGCACTGTGCACTTCCACTCAAAATATCATCATTTTGTTCAATTTTTTAAATAAATACCAACACATATTTTCCTCTGTCTTTTCTGGATTTTTTTTATTATGGGAATAAATATTTCAGCCTCAATTTTTTTCATGCCTGTATGGGTAGAGTAAGGGTCCGAAAACCCCATTCAAAATTGCGATTTCCCCATAGAGATATACAGGAGGGAGTATTGGCGTAGTCAGCTGATAAAAAGTGGCGTCACGCCAGAAGCACAGGGAGAGCGGCTGTTGCCAGCTCCTCTTACTTCTAACTTCCTTGGAAGAGACCAAGACCAGCTTACACCTTTTTTTAATAAGACGATGAGGCCTATAGACTGAGCTTTTTGCCTCACAGCAACTAGTTGACCATGCGGTAATAGCGAAAATGTCTCCTGATCAAAGCTTACATAGATATGACGTGCAAATTTCACCCAGCTCCATGGCCGCCCTTGCGAATAAATTTATCCCCAGATAGCGCTGCATTTCGGCGGTTCTGAAAAGCTGGCATGTGAATTAAACGTTCTATCAATTTCTATTTGAATTTTTTCCACTGTTAGCACAACAAAATGGCATACTGTTCAGTACCATTCTGTAAATCAAATAAAAAAAAAAAGAATGTTGACGACATTCAAGTTTCTTTTCACAAGTTCCTCTGCAATCATGACCAGCTTAATTTCCCATTTTGATTGACAGAATGGCACTGAACGTTATATTTTGTTGTGCTAACACAAGAAAAAATTCTAATAGAAACTCGGAAAAGTCATCTCTTCTAAAAAATTTTAATTGGCTTGGAAAAATCATCTCTCAGAACATGTGCTTATGTACACAAGTGAAAAGCCTTAACAATGTGATGCATGTTCCAAGCAATTTGCTCGAAAAAGTCATCTTTCACATCATATGGCTATCACATAGGTGAAAAGCCCCATCAATGTGGTGTGCTCTAATCAATTTGCTCAAAAAAGTCATCTTTCGAGGCATATGCCTATTCATTCAGGTGAAAAGCTGGTAAATGTGTAGATAAGCGTCCTAAATCATTTCGTCGGAAAAATGTTAGTACCTGAAAAAAGTGCGACGTACAGATTTTAGAGTATGAAAAATAATGGCGAATGGTGCAAAAATTTCATATTTTAAATGTTTTCTAAAGATTTTTATCGTAATATTTACCTGTAAGTGCGATGCTGTGAAGAGGCGCTGCGGTGGGCCTAACGCATCGCTACCACGACAATGTCAAGGATGGTTCGTTGCGGTACCGAAATGCGGTACCGAAATGACGGGCGGAAGAGTACAAGAGAAAGCGGTTACGTTGTGACCTGCAGAGAAAGTAAGATTTTTATCGTAATATTTACCTGTAAGTGCGATGCTGTGAAGAGGCGCTGCGGTGGGCCTAACGCATCGCTACCACGACAATGTCAAGGATGGTTCGTTGCGGTACCGAAATGCGGTACCGAAATGACGGGCGGAAGAGTACAAGAGAAAGCGGTTACGTTGTTGGTATCAGAGCGATAAATGTTGTGGTGATACGCTACAAAAAAGAATTCCAGCTTATCCACCCTTTATTGTGTTGTATCTTGTACGTTGTTGGCAGGAAATCCCGGAAAAAACTTTTTGATTTGCAAAAGATACATATCAGTGAGATAGAAAGTGACCTGCAGAGAAAGTATTAATAGGAGAGCCAAAAGTACAGTGGCAAAGCAAATCAGCTGCGAATGAAAGCCGTTCAAAGCAGAACTAAAAGTTATAATTTCCCAGTTTCCTCTACAACATTGAAAGGCATATTCGTACAATCTATTTTAAGTCATGGAAGCATGTGTGAAAAAATGAAACATTTCTCAACATCTGCTTTAAAAACAATGAAAAAACATGAACAAACTATATTCTGTATCGTATGAGTGCATGATACTTCGCTCTCCTGGCAAGAACGTACGCGGCTGCACTTGTAGTCATCCGCGTGTGAATTACACGCCGCCGCCCCAGTGGCGCAGTGGTCTAAGGCGCTGTCCTCTGATCATTCGTCCGTAAGAGGTCCGGGTTCGAATCCCGGTCAGGCATGGATGTTGTGTTTGTCTTACGGCACTGGCTCTCTCCCTTCCCTGGAACCAGTGACCCTAAATTAGGGACGGGCGACTGCTCACGGTGGTCGTTAAACCTCCAATCCAAAAAAAAAAAAAGAATTACATGCCCCAGGGAATCTTCCTTTCAACGCAGCACAGCTTGACATCGTTGCGGTAGCGATGCGTTAGGCTTACCGCAGTGTCTCTTCACAGCATCGCACTCATAGGTAAATATTACAATAAAAAAATTTAAAAGACATTTAAAACATGAAATTTCTGCACCATTTGCCATCAATTTTCATACTCTAAAACCGTATGTCGCACTTTTTCTAAGTACTGATATTTTTCCGACGAAATAATTTAGAACGCTAATCTACACATTTACGCCTTACAAATGTGTTGTATTATATGTTCCACGGAATTTCCTCAGAAAGTGTCCTGAAACACATCCTACTTTCAAAAATAGAAACTGAACTGAGAGAAAAATAACTTATTGCTTCACGACAAAGTTGTGAACACAAGACCAGTAAACACTACCAGCTTTCTGTCATAACTCGATTAGAAAACTCGTCTCGTAGTAAATTTGAAAAGTACCTGCCTTTTTCGAAAGCACAAATATTACAATTGATAAGTTGGTCTAGTTAGGTCAAATTGTTGTTTATTTATTTATTTATTTATTTGTATCGCATCGGACATAGATCAACCGCTAGCTTCACTAACGTCGGCCAGTTCACGTCCGTATCACTCCGTAATTATTGGGCCCGTTTAGTAATTTTCTGAGCATTTTTCGTTCTACGTTCTTGCCTACCTTGAGTTTAAAGGTTCGAGCTTCTTTCCGGTGATACTCCCAAGTGGGTGAGCCAGTGGCGGCGGAACCGCCCGGGCCTGGTCAATAATTACAACAATTTTAGCCAAGATTTTAATTTTAATCTTTTTTATTTGCGATTGTTGAGATGTGCCTTAGAAAGTTTCTCTAGGCAAGTGGTTGGGTGGTCCTAATTCCCAACAAAGCTCCTTAGGTATTGTTTTTCTTCTGTATGTTCCGTGAAGCGGGAAGGTAGAGGATGCACCACGATTCGAAATTTCAGGCCCGGTCAACGAACTGCACTTTCTTTTTTTTTTTTTTTTTTTTTTTTTGATTGGAGGTTTAACGACCACCGTGAGCAACTCAATGGGCTATAAGCAGTCGCCCGTCCCTAATTTAGAGTCACTGGTTCCAGGGAAGGGAGACAGCCAGTGCCGTAAGACAAACACAACATCCATGCCTCACCGGGATTCGAACCCGGACCCCTTACGGACGAATGATCAGAGGCCAGCGCCTTAGACCACTGCGCCACCTGGGCGGCAAACTGCACTTTCCGCCGCCCCTGGGGATAGCTGATTATTTTTTGCTATATCCCTCTTGTTTTTTGTTTTTTTTTATTGGAGGTTTAACGACCACCGTGAGCAACTCAATGGGCTATAAGCAGTCGCCCGTCCCTAATTTAGGGTCACTGGTTCCAGGGAAAAGAGAGAGCCAGTGCCGTAAGACAAGCACAACATCCTTGCCTCACGGGATTCGAACCCGGACCCTTTTCGGACGAATAATTTTTTTTTAATTGGAGTTTTAACGACCACCGTGAGCAACTCAATGGGCTATAAGCAGTCGCCCGTCCCTAATTTAGGGTCACTGGTTCCAGGGAAAAGAGAGAGCCAGTGCCGTAAGACAAACACAACATCCTTGCCTCACGGGATTCAAACCCGGACCCTTTTCGGACGAATAATTTTTTTTTAATTGGAGTTTTAACGACCACCGTGAGCAACTCAATGGGCTATAAGCAGTCGCCCGTCCCTAATTTAGGGTCACTGGTTCCAGGGAAGGGAGAGAGCCAGTGCCGTAAGACAAACACAACATCCATGCCTCACCGGGATTCGAACCCGGACCCGTTCGGACGAATGATCAGAGGCCATCGCTTAGACCACTGCGCCACCGGGGCGGCATCCCTCTTGTTTACTTCCTGGTCGAGCTGCCCAGAAGAGCCACTGGACGTCGCCATTACTAATGGCGTCATCCGGTGAGGATGTCATGTTCGATCACCCTTCTTCCGGTTCTTTTTCTTTTTTTTTTTTATTGGAGGTTTAACGACCACCGTGAGCAACTCAATGGGCTATAAGCAGTCGCCCGTCCCTAATTTAGGGTCACTGGTTCCAGGGAAGGGAGAGAGCCAGTGCCGTAAGACAAACACAACATCCATGCCTGACCGGAATTCAAACCCGGACCCCTTACGGATGAATGATCAGAGGCCAGCGCCTTAGACCACTTCCGGTTCTTCAACTGATGGACTCCAGCTTGGTGGCGTCTGCACGTCGCCTTCATCCTCCAGCGTTGTTCACCTACCCGCATCAGGACGTCATCCCGACGTGTTTCCGCAACTCCTCAACTTTCTTGCTCATCTGCTACCTCACCGATTGTGATGAACAATGACGTCATGGACACGTCGGAAAGTGCCTCTTCTCTGCCTTCATCTCTTCACCAAGAGCAAAGTTCCTATTCTGCAGTTGCTGCTGCCATGGCATCTCGTGCGTCGCCACCGTTGCACGAGGATGCAGTTACTCTTCAGCCATACCAAGCATGAACTGCATCCTACCAGGATGTAACAAGAAGCAAAAACAGCGAGGACAGAAAAGATGAGTTGGGACGCAGCTCCATCAATTGACGTAATTCGCATAAACAAACTGATTTCGTATCATTATTTACATTTGAGATTTTATTTATTCTCACTTTCACGCGAACAGATGAATATTTACATTCTGAATTCGTAGTACTTGGACAAGAGAATTTTTCTGTAGGAACTGGTGTAATTGATGTGTAAATCTCATTAATCCTTTGTTCTTCAAAGATCTAGAGCTGAGATTTTGGTAAATGTGTAGATTAGTGTCTTAAATTATTTCGCCGGAAAAATATTAGTACCTGGAAAAAGTGCGACGTACAGATTTTAGAGTATGGAAATCAATGGCAAATGGTGCAAAAATGCCCTGTTCCAAATGTATTTTAAAGATTTTTATCGTAATATTTACGTGTAAGTGCGATGCCGTGAACGACCCTAACGCAGCGTCTCTTCACAGCATCGCACTCACACGTAAATATTACGATAAAAGTCTTTAAAAGACATTTGGAACAGGAAATGTTTGCACCATTTGCCATTAGTTTTTATACTTTAAAATCTGTACGTAGCACTTTTTCCAGGTACTAACATTTTTCCGACGAAATAATTTAAAACGCAAATCTACACATTTACCTACTATTTTACTTAATATGAGTTTATATAGCTGAGGTTTTTTTCTAAAATTGAATTAGGTACGTAATTATCAGAATGAAAATGCTTACCACAAACAACAATGGAAGGTGACTTGTCATTTGGAGCAAAATCCTGACGAAATATTGCTTTCAGCAACAGTTGCTTCAGGTTCTAATCCGAGGGGAACTCGTAGAATGAAAACCCCACGTTTTTCTTCTCAGAAGATGTGCACATCGGCACACCACAGTAAACCATTTTGAAAATGGGTTAGATTTTGTTGTGAAAACAACAGTTTGGTTTTAAAGTTAAGGTTTTTTTAAAAGAAACGCAAAGAAAAAAATAAAAAGCGACGAACACGCACAACCCAGCAATTCAAACAACATGGAAAATGAGTTGTTTATACCTTGGGACGCAGTGCCATCTAACGGCTGAAATCGTCCCTAACGCCCACTGGCCAATAACCAAAAGTCTATTGTCTTCAACGTTAATGTTATAGCCTGTTCTTGATCCAGTTCAGCCTTGGCCCTACTTATGCCGTAAGGGCGATGAGATACTCCTTGACCTCCCGGCAGATTCGTCCCCCGGGACTTCATTTTCATCTATTCTAGCACAAGTAGTGTGCTTTGAGGATTGCCAAATACACCCGTTAAAATCTATGCCGCTGCGCAAAAACGCCAGTATTCCTCTTCCGCTATACTTAAGCTGACCAGACGTCCCCAATTCTTGAGGACCGTCCTCGAATTTAGTTTACTGTCCCCAAAAACGTCTGAAGCCTTTGGAGATACCAAATTGTCCTCAAATTTTAATGTTTGTCCCCAAATGTCCTCGAATTTACACTTCCTCATTAACCCTTTATATTTCCAATGAAAAATGTTCTTAAAAGTAGTTTCCGTTGCATTAATTTTCCAACATGCTTCTTGTGAAAACAAATTTTGACTTTTATTTTCTTCTTTCTGGGTTTAACGACCATTACGAGCAACTCTAATGACTATAAGCAGTCACCTGTCTCTAATTTGGAGACATTCGTTCTAGGGAAGAGAGAGAGCAAGTGCTGTAAGACAAACACACCAGACATGCTTCATTTGGGACTCAAACCCGTGCCAACTTGTACGAATCATCGTCAGTGACCAGCACTTAGACACTGCACCACTGGCACGGTCACATTTCGACTGTACTTGTTCTGAGTTTCTCCAAAAACTTTGGCAAAATGAAAAATTCGCCATGCAATTACTATGGTGTGCAGCCTAATTTTAAATCAGCGCATGTACCTAAGGTAAAGTATTTCACTTTTGCTAATATGTTCTCGCCATCATAATTCTACTTTGTCAATGCAAATTACCAACATTCTATAAGATATATCCTTTTAAGACACAGGTTTTAATGTGTAATATTACACTTATTGAAGCAATGCAGTTTTGTGACAAAATGATTTGCATATTTATTTTGAGTACGTATGTGTCCCCAAATGAACTACCGATTTGGGGACGCCACGCCCTTTTTTCCTCAAATCGGTATCCCGATATCTGGTCATCTTAGCTATACTTCATATGTCTCGCCATCCCCGTTTCTTCATTGTGTACTTCACGGAGGCAGCCATAGCTCTCTCAGTTCTACAGACTGGATTGTTAATCCGAAATCATCAACTTCTGCCAGAACCCGTTGCTCAGCGCACTGTTGCCGTATCACTATACCCTGTTCCCCCGGAGGTAACCGGCTTAATGCTCTATGCCGCACTATCTACTATCGATCGAGTGGTCGGCCGCATTAGTACTTTCTCCGCTGCACCACGCGACGCAGAGGATCACTTAACTCAAAGTGCTAGACGCACTGCTCAGATGGTTTTGCTTCCTGAACGATCATGCTTGCTGCCCGACAAAGTTGACAGTCAAATGTGACGGACACGTACGCCGTATTACCCTCCTCACCTCTCATTACTGTGGTAAATGCTTGGTTTTTGGACACCAAAGAGTGGCTTGTCCTGCTACCACTCCTGCTCTTCCCCTCGGCAAAGGTCAGCGCCTTCTGCAATGGAAACTCCTCCGGCGACAACAGCTTCCGGGTCGGAACGTGGTCTTCCCTCATCGGCACCTTTGACTCTTCCAGCGGATTGTCTCCCTCAATTTCCGGATCAGAAAGTGGATTGCCCTACACGATCCTTCTCTTCCTCATCATCCATGCAGCGGGAGACTCCCTCTGTGCCTCCTCCCAGTGCTTTACCAAAATCATGAGTACCAAGCAGGGACGTAGCAATTCAGAACTTTTGGGAGGGGCTCAAAGAAAATAAATTATATTTATAATTATATATCACCATCATCATTATTGTCAACCATTATCAATCCACTGCTGGACGAAGGTCTCTCCAAGCCTCTTCCACAACGGTCTGTCTTGTGCCAGTCTCCTCCATGTTACTCCCGCATACTTTTGAATTCCATCCACCCATCTCCCATGTGGTCTTCTTCTGGGACGTTTCCTGTCCCTTGGAATCCAATCTAAAATGTCTGTTGTCCATCGATGGTCTGTCCTTCTGGCAGTATGTCCAGCCCATTGCCATTTCAGGGATTTAACTCTGATCATGATGTCTTCCACTCTTGTCATTTTTCGGATCCACTAGTTCCTCTTCTTATCTCTCCTGGTTACACCAAGCATGCACCTTTCCATGCTGCTTTGAGTTGTCTGCAGCCTTTGTATGTCTCTTTTAGTTAAGGTCCACGTCTATGCACCCTGCGTAAGCACTCGAAGGATGCATTGATCAAACACCTTTCTTTTAAGACATAATGGCATATTGCTCTTGAAAATTATGATGTTTCCTCCAAAAGCTCTCAAGGCAAGTTTTATGCGCCGATTAATTTCTTCATCAATGTGACCCTCACTTGATATCTGCTGTCCAAGATAAATGTACGTGTCTGTTATCTCCAGCTTTTCTCCGTCAGTCAATAAATCTTCATTTCTTGTAAAAGCATTGTACATCAATTTTGTCTTCTGAAACTTCATTTTTAATCCCACTTCTTTACTCTTGTCAGCAAGTTCTTGGATCATACTCTGCAGCTCTGATGGGGTTGTTGCAAAAATGACTACGTCATCAGCAAAACGAAGGTGAGTTAGATAATCTCCATTAATCTTTATCCCTTTGTTTTCCCAGTTCAGTGATTGAAAGACATTTTCCAATGTCTTTCATTAAAAACTTGGGAGATATGGTGTCACCTTGTCTCACTCCCTTTCCAATTTTTATGTGTGTTGTATTTTCAAACAGCCGAATCTTTGAACTTGCATTTTGATAGATGATGTTTATAACATTAATGTATGCATCTTCAGTACCGCAGGATTTCAAAGCCATTGTAACTGCTGATGGTTTCACTGAATCAAAAGCCTTTTCATAATCGATAAAAGTCATGCACAATGTAAGTTCATATTCCCTCGCTCTTTCAATTAGTTCTCTCAGTACATGGATATAATCTATAGTGCTGTATCCACTCCTGAATCCAGCTTGTTCTCTCGGTTGAGCCATGTCCAGTGTTACCTTCAAGCGGTGTGAAATAACTTTAGTGACGATTTTATAAATCACTGATAGGTGGCTGATAGGTCTGTAGTTCCTGAGATCCTCAATGTCACCTTTTTTATGTAGCAGGATCATTGTAGCGTTGTTCCAATCCTCAGGAATCTTCCCTTCATTAAGGCATCGAGTGAATATCGGCTATTTGAGAATACAGCACCCATAAAAATTGGAAAGGCAGTGACACAAGGTGACACTATATCTGCCAAACTCTTTAATGCTACTTTGGAAAATGTCTTTCAATCACTGAACTGGGAAAACAAAGGGATAAAGATTAATGGAGATTATCTAACTTACCTTCGTTTTGCTGATGACGTAGTCATTTTTGCTACTATCCCATTAAAGCTGCAGAGTATGATCCAGGAACTTGCTGACAACAGTAAAGAAGTGGGATTAAAAATGAACTTTCAGAAGACAAAATTGTTGTACAATGCTTTTACAAGAAATGAAGATTTATCGATCGATGGGGAAAGGCTGGAGATAACCGATACCTACAATTATCTGGGACAGCAGATATCAAGTGAAGGTCACATTGATAAAGAAATTAATCGGCGTATAAAACTTGCCTGGAGAACTTTTGGAAGAAACGGTGTAATTTAAAAGAACAATATGACATTATTTCTTAAAAGAAAAGTGTTTGATCAATGCATCCTTCCAGTGCTTACTTATGGTGCAGAGACGTAGACCTTAACTAAAGGGGACATACAGAGACTGCAGACAACTCAAAGTAGCATGGAGAGGTGCATGCTTGGTGTAACCAGGAGAGAAAAGAAGAGTAACTCGTGGATCAGAAAAATGACAAGAGTGGAAGACATCGTGATCAGAGTAAACTCTCGCTGAAATAGCAATGGGCTGGACATATTGCCAGAAGGACAATAGATGGACAACCGAAATTTTAGACTGGATTCCAAGGGACAGCGGAAGGTCTAGAAAAAGACAACATGGGAGATTGGTGGATGAAATTCGAAAGTATGCGGGGGTAATATGGAGGAGACTGGCACAAGACAGTCCGTTGTGGAAGAAACTTGGGGAGACCTTTGTCCAGCAGTAGATTGATGATGATGATATATATATATTTATTTATTTATTCTTATTGCGCTTGAAGATGTCACTACAAGTGTTATATCTGGCTAGTGTAATGACGATATTATAAAAATATAGCACAGAAGAAGAAAAGTGTAATTATTTATCTAAATCTTTAATCTACCGAAAGCGCATGATTTCAGAACCAATGTTTTAAAAGTTATGGTGCAAAAGTAACCAGGCTAAAGATTAAATGAAATAGAGTCAGTATACAAACACAAGTACAACACATATACTTACCCATCGGTTTGGTGGTCGGTGCCTCGGTGGTATAGTTCGGGAACATTTCTTATTCATAAAATGCAGTGCTTGCGGCTTGAGGCCATTAAATTCAATTTTTTTTCATAATCAATATTCACATTCCTGTGGATAGTTAACAGGGCAAGCCCAGTTAGGCGTGAATTGGACATAGTGTTTGGCAGGTATGTTTTAAGCCGCCTCAGAGTTGAAAAACTTCTTTCTGGAGTAGACGTTGTAATTGGCAAGGTACTCAGAATTTTTAAGAGTTTTTTCACATTTGGGAAAAATGTACCATCACAGGCTTGCAAAGCTTCAATGGCTGTTTTGGGCCGATCCTCTGCATTCCGTGATAACCATTTACTTATCCACGTTTCTACTTCCCCTCGAAAAAGAAATGGGTAACACATTTATATCCTCAGCATAAAACTGGGCTGATTCTGTTAATTTTTCAATTGAACATTTTTCAATTTTGCAAGGCAGTACATGGTTCAAGCTATCGAGTACATTTCTGTGGTTCAAGAAACGATCATTCATATTTTGCAGAAGGTAATCCAAGAATGGGATGAATATTGCCTTACCATAGAAATCTTCCACGTTTTCACTTTGATAGTTACTTCGATGTATCTGTTTTTTTAACAATTCTGGGTTTTTCCAACACAATACCTATTCTACTTCCTATAGCAGAAACCCTGTCGAAAATATTATTAAATTCAGCATCTGAATTACATCGCATCTCTCTGAATTTTTCCGTTGCTTCGTCAATCATACCAAAAGATGATACTAAGTCGTTGTCTGGTCTCTGCAAAGCTTTTGACAGATTTAGAGTAAGAGAAAAACACTTTTCAGCAACAAAAATCGATATCAAAAATTCATGGTGATACAGCATTGCCAACTTCGATGTGTCTGAGTCATAGTGGCCATCCTAATGGATATCCTGTAGAGCTGCTACAACTGACTCCAATAATTCGCAAAACGTGAAAAGTGCCTCGTGTCTTTCTACCCAACGGGTATCGCATAACCGTTTAAGTCGATGCATCGTTTTTCCTTCGGAACATTTCTAAACCTTCTTTTTAAGTAGGTTGTTCCTTTTTGGTGACGAACGGAAAAATTTCACAACGTCTGTTAAAGTAGCCAAAGAATTCCTAATTGATGGCACTGAACAAGCTTTCGACAAAACAAGATTTAACGCATGACTACAACAGTGGACATAGAGAGCAGTGGGGTGAATCTCTAAAATTTTTGCCTGTACACCATTTATTTTCCCAGACATAGCAGCTGCACCATCAAATCCTTGACCTTTCAAATACTGAGTATCGATACCAAGTCGCTTTAAACTTTTTACTACCTCTGCAATTCCGGCGGCAGATAAATTTTCCACCTCTATAAATCCTACAAAATCTTCTTTCAAAATACCAAGTGGTTCCTCTACATAGCGCACACATAAGGTAAAGTGTTCTTTCCCAGCTATATCAGCAGTTTCATCAGCAAGTACTGAGAAACATCTTGCTTTATTAATATTTTTTACAAGTTGGTCTTGAATAAATTGACCACATGTCTTAATAATCTCGTTTTGTATCTCTGGACTGGTATATTTGCTAGAAATTGTTGTAGATGATGTTTTATCAAACAAATCGGTGTCACCAGATTCAACCCGAAAACGTAGTAGAGCCTTAAAATTGCCTTCATTTTCAGTCGTTTCTTCGCATGATGAAATACTTCCTGAATCTTGGTGTCCATGCAATGCGAGAGACTGCCTACCACAAAAGGCTACTGTTTTAATTACGGACTGTAATTTTTTCCTATTTTTTTCAATTTCTTTACTTCTGCTCTGGTGCAATTGAACACCAACATTCAACTTTTGTCCTTTCATCACTTTCCCGAATTCTTCCGAGGTTATGTCTGTTAATTGCACAACTGATGTGCAGTAAATGTTTTTATGGCATGTTTTTATTGCTTAAATGGAGATAAAACTAATTTGCCCAATTTTTGGTTCCCCTGACGACCTGCTTCTTTTTTTGAAAACAGCACACAATTTTTGCAAAATGCACCATCAAATTTTGCTGAATAACATACCCATGTGAATCTTTCGAACCATTAGTACTGGAATTTTCTTTTCTTTTCATTACCGTTAACAGGAAAAGAATATGATGAATCTGGTTTCCAGCAATTGTCTAAAAGCTTTAACTTTTTTTTTATCAATTAGATGAACACCAACGTACTGTCCTATATCGAGATCACTTACTTTCTTTTGATGTAGATTGCTGGAAACTCCACCTCCTGTTTCTAGCATTTCTTTATCTGGATCAGCTGAAGATAATGATGCAGCTGCTGCGCTGTTTCTGTCATCAGGATGAACATTATCCGACGGCAATTCTTGTTCTAGTAGGAATATTTTAGATTTACTATGTACGTCTTCGCAACTTTCATTTAATTTAGGGATTTTAGTAAAGAAAGCAAATAAATCATTTCTTGTTCTTTTGGAAGACATTCTATGATTCTGAACAAACAAATAAATAAACTGGGCAATGCACAGCAGACCCAGACTGCACTAAGAATGAATGTTAACTTGGATCTTAGCTTGCATTATAGCTTCCCCGTCCGTCGATATCGATGAGCATTGCAAGGAAAGCTGGGAGGGGAAAGGAAGCTGGCGGGGACCGGTTTTCTCACTGCTGTGGTTAAGTGATAGTTAAGGTCTAGAGTTATGCTGCATGGCAGGCATGCTTCACCCTCGTCAGATCACCCAACCCAAGTCTTGGATTGTTCGCACCCCACAGACCCCCGCTCTAAAATTTGTGTGCTCTCCGACTCCCCAGCTGATCCCTGGATGCACTCGGAGCCAGGCCAGTGGTGGGGAATAGAAGGGTTGCTTATTTCGTGCCGTCCCCCGTCAGCAAGCTAATATATACTTGTGAGTTCACACTCCTACTCAAGCTCATGGCCGTCCAAGGAAAATTGAACGCTGTAGTTGCGTTTGACCTTAATGTGATATGGTGATTTCAGACACTTGAAACAGCTGAAGCTCCACCCCTCCCCCACCACCCACCCCACACACGCCAACACACAAGGACACATCATCCCTCTCTATGTTCTAGAATTAACATTCATTTTCAAAACGAAAAAAAATTTAAGTTTTGGTTTTCCTCTACTCTGGAGAAAAAATGTAAAAACAGCCAAACTAAACATTGAAAAACGAAACTTATATATAATATTAAGGGGCCTTGGGCCCGTTGATCCCCCATCCTCATTCCAAGCCTATTTCACATCTCCGATGACTCGAATGCTGCCCTGACTTCAGGGAATTCCTCTGCAGCTCGCTTAACCGATTGTGACGGTACTGATACTCTGCCCATTGCTGGTGATTCTGGCGATGACTCTCGTTCCAGAAGTGAGAAAAGATCTGCTTTCAAGCCCCCCTCCTTTCCAGAACCAGCTAAGCGCGGACGTTCAAGAGTTCATCGCTCCCGATCTCACTCTTCGAATCGCTCCCGATCCTTGACTTGAACTTGAACTCCAACACCGCCAGTGGCCCAACAAGATTATATCGCGTCTCCGAACTTGAGTGACTCTGATACCCTTGAAAGTGAAGAGATTTTGCGCCAGATCCTGCAAGAGTCTAATGTAGAGCACACACCCTTAATCCATCCTGAGTTTATTGCATTTCTCTTTCCTCACGACTCGACGTACAACAACGAATTCTACCGTACGTACTAATGGTGCCTCATTTATGTTTGCTCTGCATACACAGATGTACAATTTAGGACTTGCGATTGATGCTTCTCGCTTTGAGACAATTGAGGTAGATCAGTGTGTAGACAGGCTCGATTGTGCTCTTAAGCGGGTCCTGCCTCCAACCAAAGAATCCTCATAAAATAAGTAACTGGGTTTTTCACCCATTACCTTTTTCTGCCCTTCTATTGTACTTTGCCTTGTACTATGCTGCCTTGCTGGAGCCTTATTTGTACTGTTTCCCATGTGTGAATTGTGATTTCTCTTAGTGCACGCACACGTTTATTCTTTCAGCTCCTTCCAAATCAAATGTGCTTTGGTGCTTTGTACACATTTTGCCTGACGCATGTACACATCTGTGTTTTGTTTTCGCCGGGTGCGGTGGACCTGTACATATTTTATCTTTCGCTAATAAAGATTTGTTTGATCTTCAGTAACGTACAAGCACACAATATAATACGACGAAAGGTGCCGCTATCCAGAGGCGTAACTGGGCATTTCTGCGCCCTCATATCTTTTTGTATCAGGGCCGTAGCTAGGTCCCAGAACTAGGGGGCTCGGGGATCATCTGGGGAGGGGGCTCAAATTTTTGCTAGGCGTGGGCAAAGAGGGCAGTCGCTCACGCAGTTTTGCCGACTTGGGGGACATTCACTAAATTCAGGAGATTTCAGAATGGAGTTAGTGGCAGACATATTGTTTTTCGGATTTATGACTTTTTCAGCGGATTTTTTAATGTTTTGAACGATTTCAATAACTTTTTACATTTATGGTTTCAAACATTTAAAATGTTGTATTTGAAACTTCTTCAGTTCCGTAATTTCTATAACTGTGATTTTTAATTCTTATAATATGCAATCCCTTTCCCCTTTTCGGAGCAGCTTTCCAGTTTTTAAATCCATTTACAATAAAAGCATTTTCTTTACTGTCGCAGTGCTGAAAGTGTCTGCAGGCATAGCAGAAAACAGCATCCAGTGATTGGGAATATTCCACCCATTTAAACTTCCTGAACCAAGCACTCTGAAAACTTCTTCCTGAGGAATTCTTGGGATATTTTTCAAGTATCACTTGTCTGATATTTTCGCCTGATTTCGAAATATCGTCAGCAACATATTTCTGTGGTTAACTCTCTCCAGAATTTTGGGTAGAATCCTTTAATGTCACTGAATGCTTTGAAGATTTAAATGGAGAAATTGAAGAATTTGCGTGCTTGCGAATTACTCTGTATTTTTCCATATAAAAATAGCTCACACTACAAATTCGAAAAAAAAAAAATAATTCAGCCTAATTCTTAAGATAACAGCTAATGGAAAAATCAACTACACTAAGCACTGTTTACAAAGATTTTAGTCTGTCCGGCAGACGGCAGTTAAAAGCAACATGGGCGAGGAGACTTTGTTGATGAGAAAACTTCCCATGAGAAAACTACTGAAGTCAGTAGAACTATCAGATTGTGTTTTGTATGCTTTAGAATTCCAGAACTTCTCACCTTTAATTGTTTCCGTCTTTGGAGCCCCTTCGCGTCACCATATGTGTTAGCAAGTGTCACGCCAAGAAAAGCAAAACAAATGTACGCATTTGTTACCTCCAGCATAACGAGGGACCTTCCCTTTGAGGGCACGGAACAGACCCAACCGCAATAGGATCCCATGTGGTCTTAAAGTGCTTCGTTCGCGATCAAGGGCAACATTCAATTGTCTCCTTAAAACTACAAAGGATGCAGCTTGGGACTTAATCCCCCAAAGCTTCCCACCTACCTTTAATCCGGTCCCGAGTGCATATACGCCTCCACCCTCGATTACTTTCTTTTAGCTTGTTCTTCTAAATTTAACGTTCCCCCCCCCCCTCCTAAAATGCGTTTCTTGTTTCTTTATAACTCCTACTGCTAGTAGAGAATCACTAAAATTACTAATACAGCCGTTACAACTAATTCACAATTCAAAAAGTCGAAATTTCTTTTGAGTTACATTCATACTGCGACGTTTTACTGTTACTTAACTTTTAAAAAGTCCAGTATACGAATAAAGTATTTATGCCTGTGATGAAATTTCAAAGTAATTTACGTAAACCATCGAAATAAAAGTTTAAGTCATTTTTGACAGCGCCAATTTTCCAGGGGGACTCGCTAGCCTTGTAGGGGGAGCTTAGCTATATATTAGGGGGTGATGGCTTAGCCCCCTCTAGCCCCCTGCTAGCTACGGCTCTGCTTTGTATTATAGATAGATACTAATAAAATAAAATTGGCGCTGTAGTTCATGCGCGACCCAGTAGTCCATGCGCTAGCTTCTGACCACTCTTCGGAAATGAGTCCGGGTTCGAATCCCGAGGAGGCATGGATGTTATATTTGTGTAACTGCGCTGGCTTTCCTGCCTCTCTGGAACCAGTGGCTCTAAATTAGAGACGGAAGACTGCCTATAGCCCATCGAGTTGCTCACGGTGGTCATTAAACCCCCATCCCCAAAAGTCACATCCCAAAATTACCGCTATGTGTGAGCAGTGGCGGCCCTGACCCTTGCGGGGCCCAAGGCGATGGCTCTTCATGGGGCCCGTCGCAATAACACAAAACCATCGGAATACCCTTTATATATACGTAAAAAAAATACAGGTTTCTTACTCTGACCATAAACCAGTCGCATGCTTTTTTTTCTCACACAAACCCTCACTTGAGGTGAATATGATTCCAAATAATTTTTTTTATTGGTAATTGTGGTATTGATATATATGAAATAAACACGATGTAATACAATACATTATTTATTAATATAATTAGGAATCCAAAATATTACATGTTCCAAAATGACCTGTTACTAAATAAACAGGGATAGCTGTATAATTATAAAATACAGTAAGTCTATTATTTAGAGAAGAATTCTGCGACATTTCTCGGTAGCTGGCTTCCGTGCGCACATTGCAACTCATTACTTGTACCCGAAATTGCGACAAAATTCCTATGAAAAATATCTTGTAAAAAAAAAAATATTTAGACATTTCTCCACAACTTTCCCTCTGAAAAAATGTCTCTGACCAAAAAATAAAAAAATTCAAACAGAGCAACTTTTTGATGTCACTAATTAAAAGGAGTAAACAAATATTAAAATTTTCTATTTATTTGTATATGATCGGGAACTACAACTACAATATTTTAGGTGATGCCAAGCAAAAACTACTAATTAAATAGCGGCGATACGGGGGCTCTGGTCGGTTGCCCGGTATGCCCGTACCTGGGGCCGCCACTGTGTGTGAGGCACAATGAAACTGTCCTTAGACAACCGGTATCACATCAAATGTAGCTGGCAATCATGGCTCGTAGTAATGACAGAATAGCCCACCGATAATCTTAAACAATGCGAATAACATCCTTATAACTGCTCCTTCATTTCTTAACGTGAGCAACTGACATACACCCAGAACATTTTGAGAAGAAAATGTGAACTTTTAAGCTTTGCCAAGGTTACCGAAACTGGCAAAGCATATTATAAGTAAAGTCTGTAAGTCGATAAATAACTAATTATGGCCCGGAAAACCAACTCTATCAGAGATTGGGGCAAAAGTTTCAGTTTTAATCAGATTGTAAGCAGTGATTTTCGCGCCCTCTCTTGAGCTGCGGCCGGGGCACACGCCCCGACTGCCCCGCCCTAGTTACGGCTCTACGCCATCTGATGACAAATAAATGCTACAGGGGCGGCACAGTATCTATGTAAGCTGGTCTTGGTAGAGACCATGAAGAAGGGGGCCTCTTAATGGGCAGGTCATATCTATGTAAGCTGGTCTTGGTAAGGACCATACACGGTGGTAGAGACCATTACCTGTTCATTGTACCGCTTTTTTTGTTTTTGAGGTTTAACGACCACCGTGAGCAACTCAAGGGCAATAAGCAGTCGCCCGTCCCTAATTCAGGGTCACTGGTTCCAGGGAAAGGAAAAGAGCCAGTGCCTTAAGACAAACACAACATCCATGCCTCACCGGGATTCGAACCCGGACCCCTTTCTGACGAATGATCAGAGACCATCGCTTAGATCACTGCGCTACCGGGGCGGTTTACCACTTTTCAGCCATGTAGCTTGGATGTTGCCTAAAAGTGTCATTAAGAAGCGTCGGTAACAGGGCATAAATTATGAATTTTGTGGCGGTAACCATTAGAAAACTATTGAGTGTGGCTGGTGTTCGATCTATTAATAGATTCATTTTCTTGTGGCGGCTTTTGACTTATTTCACTCAAATTTTGTTATCAATTATTTTAAGAAGATAGAGAAAATAACAAAGACCTTTAAGATACATAGACTGGAAAACCGTAAGTTAACCGGGCGACATTTTTTTTTTGATTGGAGGTTTAACGACCACCGTGAGCAACTCAACTCAATGGGCTATAAGCAGTCGCCCGTCCCTAATTTAAGGTCACTGGTTCCAGGAAAGGGAGGGAGCCAGTGCCGTAAGGCAAACACAACATCCATGCCTCACCGGGATTCGAACCCGGACCCCTTTCGGACGAATGATCAGAGGCCATCGCTTAGACCACTGCGCCACAGGGGCGGCCCGAGCGACATTTGAAGTTCAGCGTTGTACCCCAAGAATCTGTCACATCTCGTTGTTTACCAAAAGCGTTAGCGTGTTTACATCAGTTACATCCATTTTTTTATATGTATAACCAGTAAGATTTCATTTTTTGTTTTTATAAGTGGTGTGTATATATTGTAAAGTATTTCAGAAAATAATATAACCAAATTTAATGAGCTACACAGATTTTTAAAATGCTTATATCCTCCGTAGCGTACGGATGTACCAGTAAACAAACAACTGGCCAGCAGACACTTTCACATTTCATAGGTTTCCTCAAAATAATTGTTATACTTTGAGGAAGTGGGTAAATGCTCTAAGTCGTGCTAACTGGAAACGAAGCTAAGCCAAGCCAAAATTGGATTATTGCCATTTACACACCTTTGCGGTCTCACTATACCGGTATCCCCAGTCTGGAAATAGAAAAAGCCGCCCGGTGGCGCAGTGGTCTAAGCGATAGCCTCTGATCATTCATCCAAACGGGGTCATGGGTTCAAATCCCGGTGAGGCATGGATGTTGTGTTTGTCTTACGGCACTGGCTCTCTCCCTTCCCTGGAACCAGTGACCCTAAATTAGGGACGAGCGACTGCTTATAGCCCATTGAATTGCTCATGGTGGTCGTTAAACCTTCAATCAAAAAAAAATAGAAAAGAGAAGTGCGACCGCTAAGTTATCCTCAAGACAAAAAAAAAAAGCGTGAGAAAAAAAAAAGGAAACATTCATATTTTCATTCGGATTTAATTAGGAAGTAACCTTTTGCACTTACTTTATCTCTAAATATTAAGTTGAGGGACTCAGTTTTTACTAGAACCTTGTGTCATTTACCGTGACTTGCAGTTTCAATCTAGGCATCTCATCTGTTTTACTAATATTTCCCTTGAAATAATAGAGGTGTTTTAGTATTTTAAGAGCAAGATAGTAAGCTAATAACCTTTTTCACTTATTTGATATCTAAATATTAAATTGAGGGACTTAGTTTTTACTAGACCCTTTTTTCATTCACCAGATTGTGTATGGCTCTAAAGGGAAGGTTTCTGGTTAAACCTACACATGATTTGCCAACTCGTGTTTCTTTTCCCAGACTTTTCATCCTCGAGATTTCTAATTGTCTAAACTCTAAATTATAAGAAGAGGGAATTTCTTTCTATCATATTTAATTTTACTTATTAATTCTCCCGTTGACTAGCTATTACGAACTCATAATACTGAGGGGAAAACTTCCAAAATGAAATTTTGTTCTCGGCAACTTCTCTTAAGAATAAACAAATGGCCACATTAAAATTATTTTCGACATTACTTAGAGTGTGAAATACGAATTTCATGCAACTAGATCACGCAGTTTGCAAGCAACTGAAGCCGAAATATATTTTACACGTAGGACAAGCGACGTTTCCCTTCAGTTATTTCATATCCCCCAAAATTACGATAATGATGTTTTCTTTAATCGTAAGTTAAAAGGCGCAATATCTAATTTGTACCTCATTGAAAAAAAAATTAATACGCAGTATTAAAACAACGTAAAATTTCTTTTTTCGCGCAGATAAAAGAGCTTAATTAAAGTTGTTTCCATAGGACACATGCCGATTTTCCCAAGGTTAGAATACAACAGGAGAAGCCCTGTTCTTTAAGCGCAACGTAAAGTTGATGAAGCCGCTTCTTTCCCTCTTCATCAGTCGGTGTCGGTCATTTGCATTGGTATAAAAGCAAAACCCTTCGCGTGCTACTCTATGCTTGTTTGGCTTATTTCTAGCTGGTGTTGCAACGTCAATAACAATCTGCACGTACTTTATTGAAGTGGTATGGTGCTTCACTTGTATTTATGTATACCAGCCAGCCAGAAAGTTTCCAGTTGTTGTTGTTGTTGATTGGAGGTTTACGACCACCGTGAGCAACTCAATGGGCTATAAGCAGTCGCCCGTCCCTAATTTAGGGCTACTGGTTCCAGGGAAGGGACCGTAAGACAAACACAACATCCATGCCTCACCGGGATTCGAACCCGGACCCCTTCCGTGCGAATGAACAGAAGCCATCGCTTAGACCACTGCGCCACCGGGGCGGCAGTTTCCAGTTGTTTAGAATTTAAATGAGATAAATATTAAAGCTTGCAGTGTAAGCGAAAACACTGAAAAACGCGAAGAAACGGAGGTTTGTTTACAAATATAGTGGCTTATAAAATCCAAACTACTGTGCCGATTCAAATTCTGCAAACAGTTATTTAAAGATCATGAACTAAAGTTTCTTCCAGTACATGTTACAGCTCCCAAGATTTTTACTCTGATTTTTAAGGTAGCTAACCAAAACACCAATCTAGCGTAAGAAACATATGAAAACAGAAGCAAACCTATGAACGCATAAAATATATATATAAAATCACAAAAAAAGCTTAAAAATATGTTTATAAAAGAAAATAAAAACAAATAAAAAAGAAAACTTGTTATTCATCACTAGGATAGCTATACTAAAAATAGTAAAACTAACATTAAAATTAATAAGATTCTGAATAATCTATAGAAGCTCACTAAGGTGATTTAATACATGCAAAGATTATTAAATACACCACTTGTGTATTTTATAATATTTCTCATGTATTCTGGAGAGTTAATTCTGCTCTTTCTGATCATACAGATCCACAGTCTTAAGTAAATATATATTTTTTTTCTCTGGTTAAAATCTCCGCGAGTTGGTTTCTTTCAGTATGAGGAGGCCATCAGCCCCACCCACACTGCCCCCCAGCGACTAGGGAGTAGCAGAAGTGTTAGGACGTTTGGGGAAGAGGTCAGCCATGTTTTTCTCTTGTGTGGAGAAATTTTAGTTGCATAAGAGGTAAGCTCTCTTCCTTGTCTTTGGGTTTTAGGTTTTATAAGTTTAATGTTTGTACTTCTTGTACTTTTTTTCTCTGTTGTTTTTTGCTTTTCAGCTTTTAGGCACTGGCTTGTCTGTTAACATTTTTGCGGGTTTTAACTCTTTCTTTTTTTGGTAACTTTGCGCGTCTTGTAGGATACTTAGGCCCAGCAGATGGCTAAGCATAGTTCCTTTTCTTTGCGCTGTATTTTCAAAGTAGTTAAGTTCTTAATAACTACTTAATTATGCACTTAAAGCACTGCTGAAATACTTTGTACATATTGCAACTAATTGTTTAAGTCATATAACTTTCACAAAGCTTTTCTTTAGTTAATTATTGTCTTTAATTTATTCTCGTTTTTGTGTTGTCAGAAGTTGTAGAGTAGGGGGTTTTAGAATCAAGTTTTCTTTCAAAAATCTGAGTTTTAAAAAATTAATATTTCCTTTTTTAATTGCAATGTAAAAATTTGGATTTCTTTTGCATTGCTTTTCAGGTTTAAATGCTCTCTCAGGCGAACTTGGCATTTCGTTATAGCTGAAAATTATTTCTAATTATTATGTCACTCTCACAGCTTGAGTTCTCTTTAATCTTCTTCTCTCTGTTTAATAGTAACAGATGAAGAGCATGGGTCGGGCCAGGAAGGTTATGGATGCAAGCGAAATTGTTAACCAGTGCTAGGTCATACAACTCTGCGGAGGTCATGACATATATATATTTTTTAAAACAATTTTTGGTGGACTTGTTACTTGCATCTATGGCCTTGCAGAAACCCATTTCCAACTAGGTCTTTGTGGAAGTGAGAAAATGCAGAGTTTTTGCTGGTCCTTGATAAAGCCAAGGCTCAGTATTCTCGACACTTTCTACATTCAGTTGTTTTATTTTATTTTTTTATCTTTTCTCCTTTTACTCACACCGGTAGATACATAACCTTTTCTATGTTGTACTTGGTATGAGTCAAAAATATATATATATTTTTTGCTTAGGTCTCTTCTTAATAGAATGTGAATTCTGAATTTTCAAAACTGCTGCGTTGCGCGTTTTGATCTTCAGGTTATTTTGCAACTTTCGTTTTAAATTCTAAAGTTTTTCCTTAGTTTTCAGTTTTGCTCTTCAGTATATATATATATTACAGGTTTCAACCTGTTAAAATAAAGATTAGTGGATCTTCCCCTTGCCCAATCACTGGCCATTAATAAAAATTGGATCTTCATATCTCGGCAAAGGAAACTTCTAAACTGAATGCAGTTTAGCAGTAGTGCAAAACTATATGTACTGCAAAAACTATCAGCCATTCACTTTATGTTTCACTGAGCAGTTACACATTCATCCTCAACCGATCAAAGAGACCTAGAAGTTGCAAAAATTATGGATATTGCAACATTATATAATTATCCATCTACCACAGTTAACTCCATAATGCGCCGTGTCTTTAATGCATCATACTCAACAATACCAAGAACGAGACCAACCACTTCATATGTCAGCAAACTACCATACATCCCTGCTGTCACAAATACCCTAAAAAACGCATGTCGACCATTTAATTTTGATTTCGGCATAAAAACGTGCAACATTCTCTCCTATATTAAAAATGACAGGGATCAGATTCCCCTTGGTTCCAAATTCGGTGTGTATGCAATCCCACTAAAAGCCATGAATGCTGATGTAACTGACCAGATATGCATAGGTTCGACCCGTCGCAATCTTAATTTATGTGTCTCTGAACATAAACACAATGTTAAAACATACTCCACCTCCACCGCCCTTTCAAGACTATGCCTGAAGTGTCAACACCAACCTATCTGGGACGATGTTACTATGTTACATACGTCGACTACCTGTTCATCTATCCTCTTGTCAGAAAGCTTATTGATACATAAACATAAGGCAGAATGTTGTAACGACGATACCCCTATCATTATACCGTTACCATGGAAACTACTTTGTAACTACTACAGCGAAAGAGACAATACCGGCTGGTCCAATGAAACGACATGATTATGTAATGAACATGCACATGCCAAAACATACTGTTTCGTCAATGTGCTTACTATATATATATATACCCTCCCAGGGCATAATGCAACCACACCATCTGATGACGGGTCCACAGTGGACTTGAAAGTGTTCATGTTTTAAAATAATGTATATATATTTTTAACTGTAATTTTTTAAAATCGTGTAAAGACGGCAAACTGTGTTCTTAATACAATTTTTGTCTTTTTAACTGAAAAAAAATGCAGCTATTAGGGGATTAGTTTGTTAGTAGCTCTCACCGAGCACTACTTATGTGGGTGAAGCTGGTTTATAAGTAACAATCTCTACCCTGGGTCCATCTGCTTAATGTTAGTAGCTATGAATTTAGAGATGCAGGAAATAAAAAATTCTGGAAAAAAATATCAAGCTAGGGGGCACAAAAGTTCACTTTGTAGGAAGCTGATAAATTACAAGTCCACTTGCTGTGGAAGATAATTTTTAAAGGAAAATACACTCGTACATTAGCGCATTAATTGTGTCCTCGAACAGCCAAAAATTACAAAGTAGAACTTTGTGCGGTCGATTTATTTTGCATTAACTTCAAATTAAATCCCCGTGAGGACACCCACGTATTTGTTATTATGAAAAATGCATTTCCAAATTCTCACCACTGCTTGCTCTTAACCAAACATCCATACCATATTTTAGTCTAATATAAGAAATAAGAGTATAATCAGTATATACATGTGAACGGTAATCACTGGCATTTCTTTTTGTTTTTTGAAGATCGGCATTTTGCGGATAAACCACTCAAATGACATCCTGAGAATTATTCAAACATCAGAACGTCCTAAACTTAATTTCCCGGGTTATCTGTTAATGCAGTCGATAACAGCACAACTTTGCTTTCTGCAAATAAAACTTTTATTCCATCCCGAAATAATCGCAACGTGTAAAAGCATGAGACAACAGGCTCTCACACAAGTAGCACAACAGAATGTTTTGTACCAAAGAAGATGGCCGCTGGGTGGGGGAGTCGCAGACAATCGGCTTTGCTGGAAACGGCTTAGGTAAGCTGACCAGACGTCCCCAATTCTTGAGGACAGTCTTCGAATTTAGTTTACTGTCCCCAAAAACATCTGAAACTTTTGGGGACGCAAATTGTCCTCAAATTTTAATGTTTGTCCCCAAATGTCCTCGAATTTACACTTCCTCATTAACCCTTTATATTTCCAATGAAAAATGTTCTTAAAAGTAGCTTCCGTTGTACTAATTTCTCAACATGCTTCTTGTGAAAACAAATTTTGACTTTTTTTTCCTTCTTTCTGGGTTTAACGACCACTACGAGCAACTCTAAGACTATAAGCAGTCACCTGTCTCTAATTTTGAGACATTCGTTCTAGGGAAGATAGGGAGAGCAAGTGCTGTAAAAAAACACACCACCCATGCCTCATTTGGGACTCGAGCCCGTACCCACTTGTACGAATGGTCAGTAGCCAGCACTAGGTCAATGCACCACTGGCGCTGTCAAATTTCGACTGTACTTGCTCTGAGTTTTTTTTTTGATTGGAGGTTTAACGACCACCGTGAGCAACTCAATGGGCTATAAGCAGTCGCCCGTCCCTAACTTAGGGTCACTGGTTCCAGGGAAGGGAGAGAGAGCCAGTGCCGTGAGACAAACACAACATCCATGCCTGACCGGGATTCGAACCCGGACCCCTTACGGACGAATGATCAGAGGCCAACGCCTTAGACCACTGCGCCACCGGGGCGGCGTTCTGAGTTTCTCCAAAAACTTTGGCAAAATGAAAAATTCGCCGTGCAATTACTATGGTGTGCAGCCTAATTTTAATTCAGCGCATGTACCTAAGGTAAAGCATTTCACTTTTGCTAATATGTTCTCGCCATCATAGTTTTGTTCCTCAATACAAATTACCAACATTCTACAAGATATATCCTTTTAAGGCACAGCTAGATTTTAATGTATAATATCACACTTATTGAAGCAATGCAGTTTTGTGACAAAAAGATTTGTCTATTTATTTTGAGTACGTATGTGTCCCCAAATGAACTACCGATTTGGGGACGCCACGCCCTTTTTCCTCAAATCGGTGTCCCGATATCTGGTCACCTTAGGCCTATGGCATCTCCTGTTGTATTCTAAACTACTTGGTTTTGCCGTACAAGCTCTGCGATCAAAAGGTCGCCAGCTGCTGCCACTTTTTTACACAAGAACTTCCAGTCTATGTATCTTAAAGGTCTTTGGATTTGGTATCGCCATACACGCTATTTTGACGTGGTGGATCTCCAACTGTCTCGGAGGTGGTTGAGGGTTTAACGACCACCCTGAGCAACTCAACGGGCCATAAGTAGTCTCCTGTCTCTAATTTAGGGTCACTGGTTCCATGAAAGGGAAAGAGCCAGTGACGTAAGACAAACACGTCTATGCCTCACCGAGATTCGAACTCGGACCCATTTGGACGAACAGATCCATAAGCCTGCATTTAGGCCACTGTGGAGGCCTGACTGTCTCAGTACTCCAGCAATTAAAAAGAAACTGGATTCTTTTTTTTTTTATTTATGAAAGATTTGTCTTTCTTTTTGAGTGCATTCTTCTTTTACAACTGGCACGGATTCCTCTGGTTGAGAGTTTTTCTTTGTATTTTGGTTTTGGCGGGGCTTTCTTTATGTTGCATCTTACCGGGGTGGTAAGGGAATAGCTGTACCCTGGTTATATGATGTACTAGAATTTGCACTATGTATTTTATTTTTGAGGTCAATTAGAACCCCTGGTGTTTTTACACTTACGTGGTATTCCCCTTATTTGGGTTCGATGCCTCGTGTATTGTATTTGTGTTGTGAGTTGATTATTACTGTGGTGTTTCTTGCTGAGGTGTATATCTTATGATAGTTGAGATGGTAAGCTTTGCTATGACGAGGGGCACTGGGGTGCTCTCAGCTGCTGGTGTTTGTCCTTTGGTGTCTCATTAGCTTATTGTAAATCTTGTTGTGTCATACTGTATCTTGTGTGAATTCTGCGTTTGTATATGTACCCTGTTTACATTTTTCTAGCCTTGTATGGTCACATGTGTGTTATTTTTTTTTATTGGAGGTTTAACGACCACCGTGAGCAACTCAATGGGCTATAAGCAGTCGCCCGTCCCTAATTTAGGGTCACTGGTTCCAGGGAAGGGAGAGAACCAGTGCCGTAAGACAAACACAACATCCATGCCTCACCGGGTTCGAACCCGGACCCCTTCTGGACGAATGATCAGAGGCCTTTGCTTAGACCACTGCGCCACCGGGGCGGCTGGGTGTTATTGGATAGTACTCCTTTTTCCTTGTACTTTGTATTTATGTGATTGTGCATGCGTGATTGCACTCTCATTGGTTTGAGCGCATTTAAAACTGGTGCCTGCCATTCAACGATTTCATTATGATTTTACAGTAAGTTTCGTTTGTTTTTCTATGTACACACCTTGTATAGCGACTTTGCTGTGTTATCTTTGTATATAGTTGGTACATAGAGAATCAATGCTTCACCTTCCCATGGTGTTTGGGTTCGGTGCTCTTTCGTGGTTTTGTATTGTGTGGCGATGTTTCCTACTGTGGAGTTTATTGTTGATGTGTATATACGATGATATTTATCTCAGTATGCTTTGCGGTGAGGTGGAGAAATGGGGTGCTCTTTGCTGCTGTTGTTTGTCCTCTAGTGTATCTTTGGCTTGTTGTAAATCTTATGTCATTCGGTATCATGTGTAATATATACTTCGTGTATGTACCCTGTCTGCATCTTATCAAGTGTTGTATAGTTCTCTGGTTGTTAATGTACAGTACTCCACTTTCCTCGTACTTTGATTTGTATTTTCATGACCATGCATGTGTTATTGCACTCTCATTGGTATGTGTGCGGTTCTTCCCGGTGTCGGACTTTCTGTGAATTCATTATGCTTCTACTGAACGTTCTGTTTGTATTACTATGTCCATATTTTGTATAGTGATATTGTTGTGTTATCTCTGTTTTTCGTTGGTTTCCCGGGGACGCCTGATCCCCCATCCCACAGCCTAGTTTTTGTTGTACGCTTTCCCATGTTTGGGCGTTGCTTGAAGCTTCCCATGTTTTGAATGCTTATCGTTCTGTTTTGTTGTTTTTGTACTGTGATGCATGGATGGTTCTTCTGCCTAACTATGGTTTATTGTATATCTTTCACCCCGGATTGTTTCCGGGTTTTACAATGCATATGTAATGCTTGTTTTTATCTGTATATGTGTTTTAATGTAATGTGTCAAAAAGTGTTCCCAATAAAGAATGTTTGACCTTAAACTGAGTTGCGTTCGTGAAATTCTAAGCACGTAATCCATCTACGATATTAATGTTTTACATGGATAAAACATTAATATCGTAGATGAATAATAGATCTTGCAATTTCTATTTCTTTTTTTTTTTTATTGGAGGTTTAACGACCACCGTGAGCAACTCAATGGGCTATAAGCAGTTGCCCGTCCCTAATTTAGGGTCACTGGTTCCAGAGAAGGGAGAGAGCCAGTGCCGTAAGACAAACACAACATCCATGCCTGACCGGGATTCGAACCCGGACCCCTTACGGACGAATGATTAGAGGCCAGCGCCTTAGCTCACTGCGCCACCGGGGCGGCCAATTTCTATTTCTCACGACGTGTATCGTAAGAAAATTGCAAGATTATCTATTATTCATCTACGATATTAAAATGCGTTCTTTAAAGTTTGCGTGAACTTCGTATTTCCACCAAATAGTGAAACTTTTATGAAATTTAAACTTCATTTTTGTTCTATCAAAACACTTATTTTTAAAAATAAAAAATGCTGAGTTGTAGACCAACGAGGATGGGTTCTGACCCTAAGTAACCTCCATGTGGATATGCCGCTGACAAGAGTAAAATCCCAATGATCCAGCACACTGTGAAATCTAGTGTTCATTCTCGTTAAAGCCAAAGCTTGGCACAGTGGTCTAAGCGATGGCCTCTGATCATTCGTCCGAAAGAGGTCCAGGTTCGTATTCCGGTGAGGCATGGATGTTGTGTTTGTCTTACGGCACTGGCTCTTTCCCTTCCCTGGAACCAGTGACCCTAAATAAGGGACGGGCGATTGCTTATGGCCCATTGAGTTGCTCATGGTGGTCGTTAAACCTCCAATAAAAAAAAATGATGAAAGACTACTATATCTATTTTTTCTATTAGAGTTGAAAATCCACTGTTTGAGCTGCAAGCATTATTTGATTCCTAATTCGAAAGCTACAGACAAAAAATATCTTTCCTACACACTAAACATATTTTAACCATTGTGCAACACAGTTGACGCAAGACCGAGGAGCCGCCCCGGTGGCGCAGTGGTCTAAGCGATGGCTTCTGATCATTCGTTCAAAACGGGTCAGGATTCGAATCTCGGTGAGGCATGGATGTTGCGTTTGTCTTACGGAACTCGCTCTCTCCCTTCCCTGGAACCAGAGTCCCTAAATTAGGGATTGGTGACTGCTTATAGTCCATTGAATTGCTTACAGTGGTCTTTAAACCTCCAATAAAAAAAATCAAGACCAAGGAGCTGCCCTGGTGGCGCAGTGGTCTAAGCAATGGCCTCTGATCATTCGTCCAAAAGGGTTCGAATCCCGGTGAGGAATGGATGTTGTTTGTCTTGTGGCCCTGGCTCTCTCCCTTCCCTGGAAACAGTGACCCTAAATTAGGGACGGGAGACTGCTTATAGCCCATTGAGTTGCTCACGGTGGTCGTTAAACCTCCAATCAAAAAAAAAAAAAAAAAAAGACCAAGAAAGAGTTAAACTATATGAAGCCTGTCTTTGTTGACCTTGATTTTGGGTTTTGATGAGTAGGCTATTACTTCCCTCCCCAGAATTAACATGAATTCAAAGATTTGTGAATCACTAAAATAAATCACTTGTTCATATGTGGTGGATAGGACTGATATCACATGCAAACAAATAGCTTGTTCGTATGTGATACCAGTTCTGTCCATCACGGAATTGTGGAAAATATATAATTATTTTTTTTTTTTTTTTTTTTTTTATTGCATGTTTAACGACCGCCGTGAGCAACTCAATGGGCTATAAGCAGTCGCCCGTCCCTAATTTAGGGTCACTGGTTCCAGGGAAGGAGAGAGCCAGTGCCGTAAGACAAACACAACATCCATGCCTGACCGGGATTCGAACCCGGACCCCTTACGGACGAATGATCAGAGGCCAACGCCTCAGACCACTGCGCCACCGGGGCGGCATAATTATTTTTCGCCTATTATATTAAAAAATATTCTTACAAAAATGTTGAAGCAACACAAGAACAAAGGAAATATTTACATTCCTAAGTTCATAACAGAAATATTGATAGAATTTAGTAGTTAGTCCATATGCAATAACCTACAGCTTATGGTGAAAGAATGAGAAACCCATTAATGGCTGAGTCACAGCTTGTGTAGAACACCCTGCTTATGCAAATTTTTTTCTGTCTCTCTATGTTTCATATCCATGTTTTAAGAATTATTTTATCTGAACAAATTCAAAAAGAATTACATTTGTTGGTAATTTGTATTGAAATAGTACAGTTATCAAAATTTTCTTAGAAGGTGATATTTTAGTTTTTGCATTATGAGGGGTTGGGTATTTGTGTCTTGAGATTTTTAGCCAGACTTTGGTATAAACTCCTAAAATCATAAGCCTAATGTAGATGTTGCATAAATTGCATACATACATACATATCACTAAGCTGTTTTCTTGAGATTCAGAGGTTAGCTTCTCAAAGAAAGTTGATCTGCCAAATTAAAACTGATAGAACTAGATTTTAATTACTGTTGATGTATGAAACGTCTCCATTTACAGTAATCTCGGCACACAACACGAGCACTTCACAGACACCCATTGCATGTCTCGCATGAGACCTTTTGAACTTCATACTCATTATCTTTTTCCCACGCAGACATTCCTGACTCTGGTCCTCCCATGATTTCCTTGGCCTTCCTTACCTGCCACTTGAACAGAATAAATTCTCTTAATAAGTTCATTCTTTCAACATGGCCAAACCACCTCAGGATATTTGTCTCCACCTTAATAACAACATTTTGCTTCACATTACCCATCTGCAACATATCTTCATTCCTGACATGAGCAGATGGTGTCTTGCCACAATCCTCCCCCCCCCCCCCCATAAGTAATGCATCTCTTCAGCACACGAATGATTCCTGTCTCTTCTGCTGCAACCTGGTTTAATTGATTGCTGTACACCAGAGTAGGGAAAATTACACTTTCATGCATAGCCATTTGGGACTTTTTTGAGAACCCATCATTCCTGTGAAATCCTTCTAAAACAGCTGACTTTCATAGATGAGTTCAACCACTGAAGTCTCAGCCTATGGAGATTCAGGGACACGTACGCCAAATGGGGAACCGAGGGACGTGCTACATTGACGTGGGAATTTTTTTCTTTATAAATCAATTAAAATATGGAGAATATTTTTTACAAATCAATTAAAACCCTCAGAATTTCTTATTACTGTACTAAATACACTAATACGGCTCACCGCACCGGTGGGGCAGTGGTATAAGCGCTGGCTTCTGACCATTCGTTCCAGAAGTGTCCGGGTACAAATCCCGGTGACGCATGGATGTTGTGTTTGTCTTACAGCACTGACTCCCTCCCTTCCCCAAAACCAGTGGCCCTAAATTAAGGATGGGCGACTGCTTATAGCCCATTGAGTTGCTCACAGTGGTCGTTAAACCTCCAATAAAAACAAAAAACGACAAAAATACGGCTTAACTATGTAGCATTGTGCTATGTCCACCAGAACATAGTCAATACCGTTGAGCTGGACAAAGTGGCAAAGATTTTCATATCAAACAGGGATGGGGGGGGGGGGGGAGTGTTTTTGGATCAGTTTGTAATTAAATGGAAACTATAGAGTTATTATGTTCCTGCTTCTAAATCAAGATTGTGTAGAACAAAATTTTATTTCATAAACTAGGCCTACATATGAAATGTCATTAAAATACAGGCGAAAAAATTTACTTTAACTGAATAAATACATTGTTGACATTCACCTTTGAAAGAGTTCAATGTAATGAGTTTACCCCTAATTACTCGTACAATTATACAGCTGACATAAATTTTGGTTATTCCATCATGAAGTATCTAAAGGTGGATAGATAGGCAGAGTGGGGGAAAGGGGAGCTCTGAAATAAAAATAATACATTTATTTATAGTGAGAAGAACAAGGGAGTTGGGAAGTGAAGGGAAGATATATGTGCCCCCCCCCCCACAGTCAGGAGGCGGTGACGCCCAGAGTTGTATAAAAATAAAATGTATCTGCGTACACAACCAATGAAACAGGAATCTTGCTGCAAACCCGCGAAGTGCGAACCATGATAACAATAGACTAAGATAATTAAAGAAAACTTAGTAAAACAATAAGTAATTATTAGATTATTAGAGCATTACAGACTCCAATGAGGACAAAATAAATACATTATACTTGAATGTGTGTAAAATGGACCTTTATGGCAAAATATTAAAATACTGGACTAAACCTCACAAAAACAAGAGACTAATTAAAACAAGTTTTTATGTCCAGAAAAATAATTCCATTAATGAACCTTCAAAAATTATAAATATCATTTTCAACAACTTAATTCAAAAATAGTATACTTACAAAATACATAAGGAAAAGATTTTAATTTAATAACTGGCAACTGCAAATGGAACCTAACAATAATATTTAATTCTTTCTGTGTAAATGAAACATTTGATACAGTTCCTATACATTGAGAACAGGCCTTGATAAAAATCTAGAGGCCAGAAATGCATGTAAAAACAAAAGAACTCAGAAGATGTGAAAAATAATTGAAAGATCATGTTAAAATAAAATTAAGTATGTTACTCTGAGTAAAGCCTTAAGTAAGTGTTTTAATTGCTCTTAATAACATTATTTTATTTTCAATCTACAAGCAAAACCTATCTGCAAAATATGCTGATAATTTGGAAACTATCTGCGTATGGCGTACTTGTGTACGTCTACATTCTGCTACTCTGGTGACACCTATGGTTCAACTCACCTTCTAATTTCATCCTCTGATTTGTTTCTTCTGTCAAACATGCTTTATAAATGAACAACTTCATTTACCTGGTCTATCTCTGTGTCATTTAGATTGATCTTACATTCAGTACTAACAGTTCTTCATTCAGAAACCATAACATTCATTTTTCCCTATTTATACTGATTTTGAATTTCATACAAACATACATCTGGGACAACATACTCTGCAACTCACTTTTGCTCTCTGCTAACAGGACTGTGTCATTGGTACATAGCAATCTGCACACACAAATATTACCAAGACATAAACCAGCAGGGGTAAACAAAACCCAAAATTTTCAGGCACCAGCTACTTTTTTTTTTTTTTTCATCAGCCAGCTGATGTTTTCAAGAGATACAAGAGAAAAAACCACAATCGATCAAAACAAAAACTACACATACGAAATTGTGACCTTCAGCAATCGAAATTAATGTATAATTTCTCAGATACTGTTCAATAATTCAGTGCAAAATCCACAACTAAAACTAGAGAACATGTATACAGTAATTGTATTAATAGCTGCATTTTGAAATAGGTTTTCATTTAGTGCTAACAGTTACTCATTCAAAAGCCATAACTTTGATGTTTCCCTCATTTATGTATAGTTAGTTTGAATCTTATACAAACTTCGTACATCTGGGACAACATACTCTGCAACTTGCTTTTGCACTCTGTCAACAGGAGTGTGTTGTCGGCACATAGCAGTCTGTTTCGTTGAGTCTTAGAAATCATAAAAGTGCATCAGTGTGGGGGATCAGCCCCATAGCTAATCAGTCCCAGTTTTTCCCATAATGAAAACAGGTTTAACTCATCAGCATAAACAGAGGAGACAGGATTTTTTTTTCTTCTTTTGTATCGAAAAAGCGAGGAGTGTTGCATAGATTGTTAATTAAAAAATATGAATTATGCAATATAAAACCTCATATTATTTTATAAGCATTATTAAAAAAAAACAAAAATGCAAGCATTATGCTTCATTTTTTAATACAAAAAAGAAAAAAAATCCTGTCTCTTCTGCTTATGCTGCTGAGTTAATGCTGCAGTCTGGTCGTGATTCTGCAGTCTGGTCCACATAGAGCTTCCATATGCATGCATATATGATAACAGTATGTAGAATTAGGGCATGTGGAAAGTAATGACATGTGCAAAATATAGCGAAACAATTGTCAAGACGTACTGATATTTAACTTTGTTTTTCGGTATTTGAAGAGCATCATGATTCAATCTTGTCAAAAGACTGAATAAATTAATGGCCATAACATACCTCAAAAAACAACTAAATAAGTTACTGATTTTTGTTTTAAATATTGTCAAGCATTCCATCGCTCTATCAGTTGCTACAGAACTAAGAAAGAAAAGTCCCAACTTTGAAGTTTTTTTTAAACCAAAGTTTAAATTTTTTTTAAATGGCATTTTTTATATTAATTTTTTAAATCTGACACTTTTTCTTAAATCTTCTGGTTTTTTTTTTCAATATTTGGATGCTTATAATTGCACAAGTAAAACTGAAACTCAAGCAAAACATTTTTTTAGCAAACACAAGCAAAGAGAGGAACCACCTGTACATCAATTTTCAAGGCAAACCAATTACACAATTTTCTTTTTAAAATTTTTATTTTTTGCATGTTTTTACATTATGCTACCTTTTCACTCTTACATGAGGCAAAGTCTCATTGAAAGTAACAGCACATATTAAATCTCCCATATTATTTTTCCTAAGAAAAAAAAATCTAACCAGTAGCTTTAAAATTTTACCAGTTATTAATTCCTAAAAACCAGAAATTTCCTTCTGCTGTGAAGGCTTCACTGCAGCACACTATTTTAGAAACATAATTTGCATATGACTCTTTTTTTCAGGAGTAAAAGTGATATATTATGTCATCATATGACTGAGGCTTCCAAATATAATTTTTTTCCAGGAAAATTCCCAAAGGTCACTTGACAGGCCTCAGCCTGATTTGAAATGGAATGGGCCCTATTTAATTTTTGAGAACAGAAAGGTTATAATACTAAAAACATTTTTAACTGCCTGCTGGTTATGGGTTTTACCATTTAATGACTGAAATGAGCACTGTTTTAATTCATATATATGTACATAAATTTGAAAGTATGTGGGAGTGACATGGCAGAGACTGCTCAAGACAGACCATTGTGGAAGAAACTTGAGGGCGATCTTTTTTTTCATTGGAGGTTTAACAACCACTGTGAGCAACTCAGTGGGCTATAAGCAGTCGGAAGGGAGAAAGCCATGGAAGGGAGAGAGTCAGTGCTGTAAGACAAACACAACATCCATGCCTCACTGGGATTCAAACCCGGCCCCCTTTTGGATGAATGATCAGACCATCGCTTAGACCACTGCACCACTGGGGCGGCGGGAAGATCTTCATCTAGCTGTAGATTGATAATGATGATATGTCATCATCATCATCATCATTGTCAGCCATTATCAATCCACTGCTGGACGAAGGCCTCCCCAAGTTTCCTCCACAACGGTCTGTCTTGTGCCAGTCTCCTCCATGTCACCCCTGCATACTTTCGAATTTCATCCACCCATCTCCCATGTGGTCTTCTTCTGGGTCTTTTCCTGTCCCTTGGAATCCAATCTAAAATTTCGGCTGTCCATCGATGATCTGTCCTTCTGGCAGTATGTCCAGCCCATTGCCATTTCAGGGATTTAACTCTGATCATGATGTCTTCCACTCTTGTCATTTTTCGGATCCACGAGTTCCTCTTCTTATCTCTCCTGGTTACACCAAGTATGCACCTCTCCATGCTTCTTTGAGTTGTCTGCAGCCTTTGTATGTCTCTTTTAGTTAAGGTCCATGTCTCTGCACCATACGTAAGCACTGGAAGGATGCATTGATCAAACACTTTTCTTTTAAGACATAATGGCATATTGCTCTTGAAAATTACATACATAAAAATAATCATAAATATGAAGGAACCATGATTGTGTTTCTCAAAATATGCAGTGTATATCCTGCACACAAGGGCCAACTTTGAGAGTTTCGAGGCCATGTACAAAGTATTTTTCCTCAGGGTTTAACAACCACCATGAGTCATGACCAACTTGTAGGGCTATAAAGCAGTTGCCCATCCCTAATTTAGGGACACTGGTTCTAGGGAAGAGAGAAATTCCCACCAGTCTCATTACAGCTGCTATTGAACAGCCAACAATGCTTGCAGTTGCTGTCCTTGTCTTCCTCACTCTGATTCCCCCCACAAACCCTGACAAGTCCTTCCCTACCCATTGCACAGGCTTCATATTGGAGAACAGACATGTCCTGCCCAGGCTGTATATATTTCCTGCCAGTTGGTGACATCATTGCTAGGTGATGTGTCCACTCCTGGAGACAAGTGGTCATAATGATCAGGCCTAAGATGGTATGTCAAAAAATCTATGATTTTCAGCACTACCATTTATAGTTGGTTAATGCAAGTGCACTTATATGGTTTGATCCATTGTCAGCTTCTCTTTTCCTATAAAAATGGACTATATCACAATCGGTTGCTCAAAGGTGTCTGATTACAATCATCCTTTCTAGATTTTGTAGTTTAAGAATCATTAGCAGAGTCACTGCAACAAACTCTTATCATTAGGAAATTTAGTGCGAGACACAATGCACTATTTTCACAGAAACATTCAGTCTTACCTACTCTTGCATGTATATCCTGGGTGATTGAGCTACAACTATTCATACAGGTGCTCCAGATTTGAAAATTCTTCAAGCACTTTGCTGTGAAAATATAATCTCCAAATCAAAGATACTGTTCCAACATTTTACTCCACACCCATTTTCATACAGTGGGACAGACTGTTGTCCCAAGGACATTAATATGTTGCAGAAAATTGTCTTGTGCACAGCTGTTCAATCTGACTTTCAATTTCATGCTGTTAGAAATTTCATTCCATATATCATGATAGAACAAATTGAATGTGATGGCTAAAATATTGGTTGAATTTGTGCCTAAATTTCTAGATTGCATTATACAGCATTTCCAATGGCTCATTCGCCATTTTGCATCTTTGCCTTGTGTCCTCTTCTGCTGAATGTGGCATCAATCACGGTAACATACTGTGTTTATTGAACGTAACTGTATGTGAATCTTGATTGAAATGAAGTTTCCAATAGCTCATTTTGCATCTTTGCCTTGTGTCCTCTTCTGCTGTGTGTTGCAGCAATCACGGTAACATACTGTGTTTATTGAACATAACTGTATGTGAATCTTGATTGAAATGAAGTTTCCAATAGCTCATTTTGCATCTTTGCAGTGTGTCCTCTTCTGCTGTGTGTTGCAGCAATCTCAGTAACACACTATGTTTAACTGTGTTTATTTAACATAACTGCATGTTAATCTTGATTGAAATGAAGTTTCAGGGTGTAAAACCATTAGTAACATATTCTTTTTAATTGACACCTTAAAGACAAGATGTTTTCTCAGGATCAGTTAAAAATAAATTTGGAGGTTATAACTCTGCTCTTGAAACTTATTCCAGGAGAAAAATGGATATTGTGCACAAGCACTTAGAGAATTCTTGGAATAAGTTCATTTGTATTTATACTACATATATAAACATTCTATTTCTATTTTATACTACAATTTCTTTTAAAAAATAGTGTTTTATGGCACTTCCTTGTTTTTAATCCCTTTTGTGTTTTAACTACAGCATGTTTTCCTTAGTATCTCAGCTTAATTTATTCCCTTAGTGTTTCAACTACATTGTTACAAAGGACATCCTGAAAGTATGTCCTTTTATTTATTTTATTTATTTATTAAGTTTTTTATTTGTGGCAGTAAAAATGTGAAACTTGGTGGCAAAATACTTGGACATATTGTTAATAATGCTAGCCCATTCAAAGTATTGTCCATCACTTTCTGAACATTTCTGCCATCTTTGAACTCATTGGTAAAATCCATTTTGGAAAAATTCCTGAGGCTGTCGTTTCGCCCATGAGTTTCACACCCAGTTTAACGTCTGTCACATCGTTGAAACATTCCCCATGAAGAGTGTTTTTCAAAGAGGCAAACAGGAAAATTATGAGGGAGCCAAATCAGGACTGCAGGGGTTGTGGCATCACTGTCCACCCCATTTTGGCAATAGCCTGTGAAGTCTCCATTGAGGTGTGGGGACGTGCGTTATCATGGTGTAAAGCAACACTATGAAGCGGAATGTCACATCTTTTCCTTCTGATAGCTTTAGCTTCTTCAGTGTCTGCACATAGTGAGCATTGTCTATTGTTGCACTCCATTCAAGGAAATCGGTCAAAATGATGCCATGTTTGTCCCAGAAAATTGTCACCATCACTTTCCCTGAAGAACGAGTTGTTTTCACCATTTTCTGTCGAAGTGAAGACCTGCGGTGCCATTCCATTGACACATGTTTTATTTCTGGGTCATGAAAGAACACCCAAGTTTCATCCCCCGTCACAACATTAGAAAAAATCACCTCACCCTTCCTCTCATAACAGTCCAAGAGGTTCTGGCACATGTCCACCCTTTGCTCAAGTTGTTCATGGGTTAGGTTTCCTGGGATCTACTTTGCCCAAATTTTTCTGTAGGCCCAGATCATTAATTAGTGTTTCCATAGCACTATGACCACAATGAATTGCATCACACAACTCGTGGGTGATGACCAGCTGTGATGAGGTCTTTTACTCGTTGCCTGTTGGCATCTGTCACTGCAGTTGTGGGTCTTTCACTCCATTGTTTGTCACACACTGAACTTTTTCCCTCTTGAAACCTCTTCATCCATCTTTGGACATTACTGTTATTGATTGTGGCACCTCCATACACCACCAGGAATCTTCTGTGGATTTCTGGAGCTTCACATTTCTCTTTTTCCAGGAATTCAATTACAAGCTTGCTGCTTTTCTCTGTAATTCATGATCTTTATTTCCGATTCCGAAAAAGTTTGTTCCCACATTTGTAACATAACTTAGCACATGCCAGTGCAGTTTCATTAAAATCACTTCAAAAGTTATTAAAGAGGAGGCATTACTTTCAGAATGCCCTCAGTAGTTTCAAACACCACATTCCTGTATCATATTGATTTTAATGAGTGACCTATTAAGTGTTACAGATATGGTGCCACGTTGTGTTGAGCTAGGAACTTCGATATTAAAAAGTGCACCTTCTACTTAAATCAGAATAAGGAAAGCTTTTCATTTATTTAACTTGCTTAATGACACCATGCAATACCATAAAATGTGCTAAGCAGCTATGGATGGGCCTCTGTTGTTAACTATGACAAATAATGGGTGAAACAGACACATAAGACTAGTTTTATAATATATCATCAAAAAATACAATATATTTAATCCATGTAATACAGTATCTGGCTAATATACCTAGTAATTAGCTAGAACTACATTATTAAGTTTATGAGTTCAGGTAGAAATGGAAATGTCAAATTATGCCCTTAAATAAACATATAAAATGAGCGAAACACACAGAGTCATGTACGGTAAAAGGTTCGTTTAGCGGTAGCTTTCGTTCATCCTACGACCTCGATCACCCGCGATCGACAGGATGGGCTGGTTGCCAGAACTACAATTTGAAGTTGGGGTGTTGAAAATGTTGCCAGATTTTAGAAGAGAGATCCAAATAAATGGGATTTGGTGAGGGGTCTCTGAATTGCAGTTTTTGGTAAACAAAATTTCAATGCTCTCTTGGAAACGCAGAGATGCCTTGTTGATGAAAAGGGCAACTTTTTTGGTTTTTTTCCAAATGGGAACTGCAGAGGTGTCTTCAAGGGTTAGTGCAGATAAAGCTGTCTTTAAAAGACCATTGGAAACATCTTTTTTGTGTTCACCAAGACTTGTTTTGATGCTTCGGTATGTGCTTCCAATATACACTGAGAGACCAGAGGAAGTTGAAATGGGAATAGCATAAACTCCAGGAGTGTCCAAGGGTGAGACAGGATCCCTGTCTTTAAGCAGGCACATTATTGCAGAAGGGTTTGGTTTCACTGTGAGAGTGTAGCTCATAGTTTTTAAAAGTTTACACATCTTATAAGAGAAGGATCCATGGAATGCGATGGAACCAACGAATGGTGGTTTTTCCATTATTATTGGTGAGAGAACAGACAGATTTTTCAAGTGGGAGTTTTGGAGGAATTTTTGAATTGTAGAAGATGGGAACTGATGGGCTTCTGCAATTTTCTTTACGGTGTCAATTTCTTCATTGAAGGAAGATTCAATGTTGCAGACAATCCTGGCATGATTGACATAAGTTTTAAAGGCTACAAATTTGTGGGCAGTTGGGGAGTGGGATGAAAATGGGATTATGTTTGCTATTGCAGAGGGTTTTCTATCCCTTGCCTTGCCAGGTGGACATCCAAAAAGTCAATGCCTTGCTGTGATTCTTCATTGATGGTGAATTTTATTGATGGGAACTTTAGGGAAATCTATTCAAGAAGAGATTCAAGGTCGGTTCTATTGTGTGGCCAAATTACAAAAATATCATCAGCATATCGAAGCCAAATGGAAGGTTGCAGATTGTGTTCCATGACTATGTTTTTTTCGATATGTTGCATGAAAACTTCAGCCAGAAGTGGAGATAACAACAAGGCATCTCTGCGTTTCCAAGAGAGCATTGAAATTTTGTTCACCAAAAACTGCAATTCAGAGACCCCTCACGAAATCCCATTTATTTGGATCTTTCTTCTAAAATCTGGCAACATGTCCGACACCCCAACTTCAAAATGTAGTTCTGGCAACCAGCCTATCCAGTCGATCGTAGGTGATCAAGGTCGTAGGATGACCGAAAGCTACCGCTAAATGAACTTTTACTCTGCGCGACTCTGTGTGTTTCGCTCATTTTATATGTTTATGTGTTATTGTCGCGTGAAGCCTGAGTTTTAAACCATGCCCTTAAATTTATTAAAAATGTTTCTAAACACTTATACATTAAAGTAACACAACTTATGAGATTTGTTGAAAATTACTTTAAAGAGAAAAATCTTGTCACGATTCCCGCTTTTTTTCTCGCCCAAAAAATAAGCATTTTTTAGGGACTTTTAAAGCAACCCCCAAAAATGTTTGACCTTACCAACTGCATACACAACAATGACATGTGCACTAATATACTTTTACGCATGACTTAACTATGCAAATCAAAGTACGCTGATGAAGTTTACAATAGTTTTCCATAAAATTTAAGTTTGTGGATGTAATAAATTAGAATTTATGCAATTTAAGAGACAGTTCTGCTGGTCACATCAGTTTTCCTATCTGAGAGAACTGCATATGCAATAAAAGTGTCAGTAATTTGTAAAACTGTTAGTTAAAGTTATGTATTCAAGATAAGAATTTTGCGTGTAATCATCTCGTAGTTCAAATTGCAAAACCGAAGTTAAAATTACATGTTCCAGATTTCAATTTTGCACTTAATTTTCTCATGATACAACTGAATAATTGTTATTTGCATAAAAAAAGGGGGGGGGGGAAATACAAGAGTGAAATATCAGCACCAAGAGATGCTGAAGGAACTTGAATCTACTGGATGTGTTTAATTTAGCCCATGCTCCTTCCCTTTCTTTTTTTCTGCAAATTATTTATGTCACACTGCCACATGTTTTCTCATGGGCTTTCAGTTGACGTGACTGGACATCAAGCAGAAGTTCCAGGCACTATTTTGTAACTTCTGGATTTTGCACAGCTAGTTAGGAAAAATAAGTACTCTAAGTACTTTTTGCTCTTTTAGTAAAATTTAAGAATTTCTAAGCACCCTAATAAAAAATAATAAGCACCTTTTTTTTAAGGATTTATAAGGACCATGGGAACCCTGTTAGTTCAGAGTTGTTGCAAAATCTTAAAAATTCTTATGTCTACAAGTGACATCAGCGGGTGGTTGTAGTGAGCGATGGGTTTGCCTCATCGGGGCACTCCGTGGTAACAATGGCACACACAACAGCAACTAGGGCATCTGTGAATCTTGGAGAGGTGCAAGCTAGTTCTGTGTGACATTGGCAAAAAGACCCCAACTCACTGGGTTTTGTTCTAGAATCCTTAGGTTGAATGACCAACTGGAACCCTCAGCTGTGGGCTAATCCCCCACACTGATGTACTTACCTGATTAAAAAGACAAAAAGAAATATTCAGAATGACTCAAGTGTGGCATATGGTGGACCTACCACACTTGAGAAGGACGATCCACCACGGAATGGACCTGGACTTGCTAAACGGTGTATGAGAAAGCGATCTCGGCTGAGTGAATGTAAGATTGGTGTATGGAATACTAGAGGTATAAATGGCAAGATGAGTGAGGTGATTGAGGAGATGAATAAGTATAGACTGGATGTGCTGTGTGTAAATGAAACCAAAAAGAAGGAAATTGTGTTAGAAGAAGTGAATGGCACGGTGAGTGTGTGGTCTGGAGTATTGGATAATATGAGAGGACAGGCTGGTGTAGGTGTGTTTTTAAGTGAAAAGATGAAGAACAACTAGATTCACTATAGTTGCATAAGTGAGAGAATTCTCTGGATTTGTTTGAAAGTGAAACTTCAGAGAATTGCAATTGTTGTAGTGTATGCTCCTTGTGACTCGGGACCTTCTGATAAGAAAGAAGATTTCTGGAATGAGCTAAAAGCTGTTTTGAGCCAGTTTGGTGCTAAAGAAAAAGTTATAATAGCAGGGGATTTCAATGCTAGAGTAGGTGTGCAGAATGCAATTTCTGACAATGTTCTGGGTAAGTTTAATGATCCTTGTGTGAATGATAACGGTGAAAGATTAATTGAACTCTGCATTGAGAATGGTTTGTGTGTATCTAATACATTTTTCAACCACAAGTATATACACACATATACTTGGAAAAATCGTACTCTTGGTCAAAAGAGTGTGATAGATTTTGTTGTCTACGATCAGCGTTTGAAACACTTAGTTGTTGACACCCGTGTGATGAGAGGTGCGGATGTTGGTTCTGATCATTACTTGGTAGTGTCACGAGTGAAACTTAATGTTGGTTGGAGGAAAAGGAATAGGAAGAAACCCAGGATAGAAAGAATAAAGGTTGATAGGCTTCTTAAAGATCATCAGCGGTATTCTGACTTACTCAGAGAACGACTGAAGGATCTGAAGTCTGGTGAGAGGGATGTATAAAGAAGTGGGAATGTTTTAAGAACTGTGTTGTCACTGCTGCTAAAGAGGTCTGTGGCACCACAATAGTGGGTAACAATAGAGGTGATGCTTGGTGGAATAGTGTGATTGAAGAGGCAGTAAAGAAAAAGAAGGAAGCCTATTTGGGGATGTTGCAAGGGAGAGTCTCTGTGGATGAATATCGCTGTAAGAAGCGTGAAGCTGCTAAGCTGGTTCGCCACACTAAGGCAAAACATAGGAAGGAGAAAGTGGAAAGGCATGAACTGGCTTTTTGGAAAGATAGAAAGTCCTTCTGGAAGTACATGAGACTCAGGAAAAATAGGGGAAACAAAGTTGTAAGTTGTGTGAAGAATGAGATTGGGGAAATGATATGGGAGCCCAATGAGTTAAGTGACAGATGGGGTGAATACTTCTGTGAGTTATTAGATCAGGAGAGCAAAAATGATTCTGAGACAGATGCAGATGATGTCATAATGAGGGATGAAAGCACAGGAGGGATCTCAAGAGAAGAAGTGTGTAAAGCTCTAAAATCTCTTCAGAATGGTAAGGCTCCAGGAGTTAATGACATAACTGCAGAGATGTTGAAGTATGGTGGTGACTCTATAATTGACTGGTTAACTGAAATTTGCCAGTTGTGCTGGGAGTTAGGAATGGTCCCTCGGGATTGGAAGGATGCTATCATTGTTCCCTTGTATAAGGGAAAAGGTGATCAGACTGAATGCAAGAACTATCGTGGTATTAGTCTACTGAATGTGCCAGGGAAAGTGTTTGGTAAGGTTGTTATTGAAAAAGTACAGGGTCTTACATCATTGAAAGTGTGGGATGTTCAGAGTGGTTTTATGCTTGGTAAAGGCTGCACTAACCAGATATTTGCATTACGCAAGATGATTGAAAAGTATCTGGCTGTTGGGAAGAAAGTTTTTACTGACTTCATAGATTTAGAGAAAGCTTATGACTGAGTGAATAGGGCACTTTTGTGGAAGGTATTGAATGAATATGGTGTTACTGGGAATCTACTTAATAGTGTAAAAGCCATGTATGCTGGTAGTAGAGCTTGTGTACGAGTGAATAGTGTTTTATCAAAATGGTTTTCCATTGGTGCAGGAGTTAGACAAGATTGTGTAATGTCACCATGGCTGTTTAATATATTTATGGACGCATGCATGCGTGAGGCCAAAATAGATAATAGTGGTTTATGTCTTGGTGATATCTGTGTGTGCAGATTGCTGTATGCTGATGACACTGTCCTGTTGGCAGAGAGCAAACGTGAGTTGCAGAGTATGTTGACTCGGATGCATGAAGGTTGCATGAAATTCAAACTGAGTATAAATAAGGGAAAAACCAAAGTTATGGTGTTTGAGAGAGAAACGGGTAGCACTGAATGTAATGTAAGTATAAATGGTACTGTGATTGACCAGGTGAGTGAGTTTGTGTATTTAGGAAGCATGTTTGACAGAGAGAACAAGTTGGATGGTGAAATCAGTAGGCGAGTGAATTCTTCTTTGAAAGTCATAGCTGCTCTGGGAGGTTTTCACAGGAATGATGGGTTCTCTAGAGAGTCCCGCATGGCTGTGTATGAAACAGTAATTGTTCCTACTCTGATGTATGGCAGTGAAACCTGGGTACTGCAGAAGAAACATAGGAGTCGTTTGTGTGCTGGAGAAATGTGTTACTTGCGTGGGGTTTGTGGCAAGACATGATCTGATTGTGTGAGGAATGAAGATGTATTGCAGTTGTGTGATGTAAAGCAAAATGTTGTAAGCAAGGTGGAGACCAGTATGCTTTGGTGGTTTGGCCATGTTGAATGAGTGATGAAATGCATACTAAGAAAATATTTTCAGCCCAAGTGGCAGGAAGGAAAGGCAGAGGAAGGCCAAGGAAGACATGGGTGGATCAGATTCAGGAGTGTCTGCATGAGAAAAAGATTATGAGTATGAAGTATAAAAGATCATGTGTACGGCGTGTAATGGATATCAGTGAAGCACGAGTTGTATGTCAAGATCACTGTAAATGGCGAAGTTTGATACGACAACAATAAGTAAAAATATCTGGAAGTTTGTATTTCTTTTTGGAGCTAACCTCTGAATCTCAGAGAACAGCTTAGTGATTAGTGAGTGTAGTTAGTGAGTGATACAAGTGACATCAAGCATGTATATCCCTGAGAAATCATAACATACATGTATGCATATTCTAAACTTATAAAACATCACATGGAGGTATAAATAAAATAAAATATCACACTTCCAGGTATTAATCACAGCATGCCAACATGCTTGCAAAGAATTAGTTCCACCATTTGGCATATCAACTTTTTATTAATGATTTCTTGCATGGAAATGGAAGTAAAAGCAACTGCAAGGAAATGGAACCAACTCTCACAGAACATGGATCCAGATATAAATAATTATAATCTGTATGACATATCATGCAACTGTACTATTGAATATAGAATTCTCAAACAGAAAAAAATTAAATGCCGTGAGTTCAATAAGTACATGAGGATATATGTAGTTAACTAAAATTGCAAGTGAGAGAAATCTGGCAAAAAGAGAAAGAAAATTAAAATGAAGACATTTTTCTGAAAGCCGTAGGCACCAGATGTTAGTAAGCTCCCATATCCTTGATTTAGACACAGCTGAGAAAAAGAAAAACAGCATCTCATGATTCACTAATATGGCATCAGAGGGTGTGGTGAATGTTTATACATGTTTCTCATACAATGTCAATATGCTAGCAAAGAATAAATGTCACGATTTAGCCTATCAATTTTTTCATAATAATTTCCTATGTAAATTTTCATTTCAGTTGTGCTTAACATGTTCCGTCAACAGTCTCCTGCATGTTTATTTAAGTTTTACTGAAACCCTTACTTAATTTTGGTGCTACACCTCCACATTTTAATTTTTTCTGCTCAATAATATATGTAAATGCATTTTTCTCTCCTTCATTTCTTCATTTTATGGTTTGTGTGACTTCATGCAGATCTGCCTGTCTGTCTATTTACCTATCTATCTATCTATCTATCTATCTATCTATCTATCTATATATATATATATATATATATATATATATATATATACTTAAGAGCAAAACTGAAGACTAAGGAAAAAATTTTAGAATTTAGAACGAAGGGTGCAAAATAACCTGAAAATCAAAACGCGCAACGCAGCAGTTTTGAAAATTCAGAATTCACATTCTATAAAGATACCCAAGCAAAAAAAAAATATACAAATAAAATTTTGACTCACACCTAGTACAACATAGAAAGGGTTATGTATCTACCTGTGTGAGTAAAAGGAGAAAAGAAAAAAAATAAAATAAAATAAAACAACTGAATGTAGAAGGTGTCGAGAATACTGAGCCTTGGCTTTATCAAGGACCAGCAAAAACTCTGCATTTTCTCACTTCCACAAAGACCTAGTTGGAAATGGGTTTCTGCAAGGCCATAGATGCAAGTAACATTCCCACCTAAAATAGTTTAAAATATATATATATAAGTCATGTCCTCCGTAGAGTAGCATGACCTAGCACTAGTTAACAATTTCGCTTGCATCCATTAACCTTCATGGCCCGACCCATGCTCTTCATCTGTTACTATTAAACAGAGAGAAGAAGATTAAAGAGAACTCAAGCTGTGAGAGTGACATAATAAATAGAAATGATTTTCAGCTATAACGAAATTCCAAGTTCGTTTGAGAGAGAATTTAAACCTGAAAAACAAATTTTACATTGCAATTAAAAAAGGAAATGTTAATTTATAACGAACAGATTTTTGAAAGAAAACTTGAGTCTAAAACCCCCTACTCTACAACTTATGACAGCACGAAAACGAGAATAAGTTAAAGATAATAATTAACTAAAGAAAACTTTGTGAAAGTTATATACCTTAAACAGTTAGTTGCAATATGTACAAAGTATTTCAGCAGTGCTTTAAGTGCATAATTAATTAGTTATTAAGAACTTAACTACTTTGAAAAAACAGCGCATAGACAGCGCATAGAAAAGGAACAAGCTTAGCCATCTTCTGTTCCTAGGTACCACAAAAGACGCTCAAAGTTACAAAGAAAAGTAAGAGTTAAAACCCGCATAAATGTTAACAGACAAACCAATGCTTAAAAGCTGAAAAGCTAAAAAATACAGAGAAAAGGTACATGAAGTACTAACATTGAACTTATAAAACCTAGAGCCCAAAAACAAGGAAGAGAGCTTACCTCTTGTGTTACAAAAAACTTTTCTCCTCACAAGAGGAGAACATGGCTAAACCTCTTACTAAGGTGATTTAATACATGCAAAGATTATTAAATAAACTGCTCGTGTATTTTATAATATTTCTCATGTATTCTGGAGAGTTAATTCTGCTCATTCTGATCATACAGATCCACAGTCTTAAGTTTATATTTTTTTCTCTGGTTAAAATCTCCAACGCGTTGGTTTCTTGCTGTATGAGGAGGCCATCAGCCCCACCCTCACTGCCCCCAGCGTCTAGGGAGTGGCGGAAGAGGTCAGCCATGTTCTCCTCTTGTGAGGAGAAAAGTTTTTTGTAACACAAGAGGTAAGCTCTCTTCCTTGTTTTTGGGCTCTAGGTTTTATAAGTTCAATGTTAGTACTTCATGTACCTTTTCTCTGTATTTTTTTAGCTTTTCAGCTTTTAAGCATTGGTTTGTCTGTTAACATTTATGCGGGTTTTAACTCTTACTTTTCTTTGTAACTTTGAGCGTCTTTTGTGGTACCTAGGAACAGAAGATGGCTAAGCTTGTTCCTTTTCTATGCGCTGTCTATGCGCTGTTTTTTCAAAGTAGTTAAGTTCTTAATAACTAATTAATTATGCACTTAAAGCACTGCTGAAATACTTTGTACATATTGCAACTAACTGTTTAAGGTATATAACTTTCACAAAGTTTTCTTTAGTTAATTATTATCTTTAACTTATTCTCGTTTTCGTGCTGTCATAAGTTGTAGAGTAGGGGTTTTAGACTCAAGTTTTCTTTCAAAAATCTGTTCGTTATAAATTAACATTTCCTTTTTTAATTGCAATGTAAAATTTGTTTTTCAGGTTTAAATTCTCTCTCAAACGAACTTGGAATTTCGTTATAGCTGAAAATCATTTCTATTTATTATGTCACTCTCACAGCTTGAGTTCTCTTTAATCTTCTTCTCTCTGTTTAATAGTAACAGATGAAGAGCATGGGTCGGGCCATGAAGGTTAATGGATGCAAGCGAAATTGTTAACTAGTGCTAGGTCATGCTACTCTACGGAGGACATGACTTATATATATATATTTTAAACTATTTTAGGTGGGAATGTTACTTGCATCTATGGCCTTGCAGAAACCCATTTCCAACTAGGTCTTTGTGGAAGTGAGAAAATGCAGAGTTTTTGCTGGTCCTTGATAAAGCCAAGGCTCAGTATTCTCGACACCTTCTACATTCAGTTGTTTTATTTTATTATTTTTTTTTTCTTTTCTCCTTTTACTCACACAGGTAGATACATAACCTTTTCTATGTTGTACTAGGTGTGAGTCAAAATTTTATTTGTATATTTTTTTTTGCTTGGGTATCTTTATAGAATATATATATATATATACATAAAGATGGAATTATCATTGGCATTGCACAAGAAGTCAGTGAGGAAAGAGAAACTATGCTCATGCAATGCAGGGAAGATTCCTGGTGGCTGAAACAATGCTACAATGAACCTGCTACATAAAAGTGAGGATTTTAAGTAATCTCAACAACTACAGACTCACCAGCTTCCTACCAGTTATTCTACAAAATCTACAATATGGTACTGTCACATTGCTTGAAGGAAATAGGCTCAACCAAGGGATCAAGTTGGAGTGGTTGGAGCCAGGGATCAACTTACACAGAGTCAGGCCCTTGAGACAGACAGACAAAGAGAGCAGGAAATAAGGCTCCTCTCCTCACCATCGATGTTCTTGAAAGTGAAAATATTTTTGTCACCAATAAATATTATAAATAAATTTAAAGGTTCGTTTAATAAATGGGACACCATGTGTGGGAAATACCAAACAGTATCTAGTTTTACTGAACAGTAATGTTAACAAATAAATTATATGTAAAAATACAGACAGAGTACATAAAATATTTCATTTAATATTATGGCATTGGAGTTTTAGCAGTAATTGCATAATAACTCAAATATGCACAGATGTCAAGTTATTCCTATGGGTGGTCTTAGTGAGAGATGGGTTTGCCTCTTCGGGGTGCTCCATGGGCAACAATAGCACACAGAACAGCAACAAGGGCCTCTGTGAATCTTGGAGAGGTACCAGCTAGTTTTGTGTGACATTAGCAAAAAGACCCCAACTCACTAGGTTTTGTTCCAGATTCCTATGTCTGAATGACCAACTGGAACCATCAGCTGTGGGCTAATCCCACACTGGTGTACTTACCTGATTAAAAAGACACAAAGAATAAGCAAAATGTTGTTAGTAAGGTGGAGACTAATATTCTTCAGTGGCTTGGCCATGTTGAAATAATGAGCAATGAGATACTTACTAAGAATTTTTTTTAGCCAAAGTGGCAGGAAGGAAAGGCAGAGGAAGGCCAAGGAAGTCATGGGAGGATCAGATTTGGGAGTGTCTGCATGAGAAAAATATTATAAGTATGAATTATAGGTCTTTTTTTTTTTTTTTTTTTTTGATTGGAGGTTTAACGACCACCGTGAGCAACTCAATGGGCTATAAGCAGTCGCCCGTCCCTAATTTAGGGTAACTGGTTCCAGGGAAGGGAGAGAGCCAGTGCCGTAAGACAAACACAACACCCATGCCTGACCGGGATTCGAACCCGGGCCCCTTACGGACGAATGATCAGAGGCCAACGCCTTAGACCACTGCGCCACCGGGGCGGCAAATTATAGGTCTTGTGTATGTCTTGTGATGGATGTCAGTGAAGCCCGAGTTGTGTCTCAAGATCGCTGTAAATGGAAAAGTTTGATACAGCAACAGTAAGTAAATAATCAAAAATTTATCTGGTACCTTATATTTCTTTGTGAAACTAACCTCTGAATCTCAGAGAACAGCTTAGTGATATGTATGTATGTAAAGTTATTCCTCCCCTTTTTTATTTTAGAGCAATGAACATTATTTGGGGGTGGTACAGGATGATTTGGGATAAAAATATTTGAACTTCCATGATACTGAATGTAAATAAAAACATTTTATTCTCAACTTTTTTTTTTTTTTTTTTTTGCAGTCTTACTACCAATAATAATAAAAAAGTTCCAATTGCTTAAAAAGCACACACATATAAATAAAGAGGGATAATGCTTTACACCCACTGTAATTCTGAACCCCCTTTTACCCATAATACCAAGCCCTAGGCTTAGAACTTTACAGCACAGGCCTTGCAAGTCTAGGCATAAACCAAGCCCCTAGCTATAACACTACAGATCATATCCAAGTATTGAGAGAACTGAAAGAGTGAATGAAAATGAACTTCCACTATGTATGGCTTTTATTGATTATGAAAAAGCATCTTGATTCTATGAAACCATCAGTAATTATTAGAATTTCTGGGAAGATTCATATATTATTTTAATATCATAATCAGTGCCTGATGGAACTTTTGTAGGGCCCAGGCAAAATTTCATTGTAAAAAATAAATTTTATATCATAATAAAGTCATTACATAAAAAACATCATCTGTGAAGAACACACACAAAAACTATCATACAGAAAAAATTATTATCTTGAAGAAATATTTGCTTTAAGCTTACTACTAAAAGGTCATTATATGGATTGAAATTTCAGACAGGCAGAGAGAAAGAGTAAAAAAGTTAAAATCTACTATTTTCTTTTTGGTGAGGTTGTATTGTGATTCTTATATAAACTTCCTCACAAACAATACCTTCAACTAATTTGTATTGTGAATATTTTTGCACAGTGAATAATAAGGTTCCCCTTAAAATCAATTCATATATATAGTTTTTTCTAATACATATTTTAGTGATTGATTTTAGATACAAATTAGTGACTTTAACTTTTACACATGCTCACACACAAAAATTTCTTTTTTGTTTTTAATTTCCAGTGCTGTTTTTAAAGTGACTGAACAACTGGCCATTTTTTTAATTTAAATATCTGGTTAACACACAAATTGTTGAATATAAAAAAGTAGGGGGCCACAAATATTGGAAATTTAATTTGTTATTTCGTGAATGAGGAAAAGATTAAGGTGCTTATACTAATCATTAGCAATATGCAAATCACAGTATCTGTACTACAAAAGGCAATAACCTATTGGAAAGTGGGCAGAAGGGGATTGGAAACAAAAACAAAACATTATAAAAAATTTCTTCTTTAAGAGCCTTGCACCACAAAACTTACAAAAATAAATAATAAGGCATTAAAAAATTCTACCAAAAAGGATTTTGTTTTTATTTCCATAACTGCAAGGCCCTGTGAAGGTACTCTGCAACCTGTGAGCTGCCCCAGTTGCTCTGATGGTCTAGCAGGCCCTGATCATAACAACATTTATGAGAATGCAACTGCAAAGGCTTGACTGTTCAAGGTAAACAGCACACTTAAAAATTGAAAAGGAAATGAGATAAAACGACGCAATATCTCCCAAGCTGTTTGGTACCACAATGCAGAATGGTTTTCAACCATTGAACTGGGAAGGCAAAGGGATAAAGATTAACAGACTGTTTGAGCCACCTTCAATTTGCTTGAGAGTCATTCTTGTAAGTAGTCCCTCACAGCTGCAGAGTTTGACCAAGGAACTTGCTTACAAAACTCAAGATGAACTCTTGCAGAAAATAAAATTGATGTACAACACTTTACACGAATTTAAGATTTAGTGGTTGATGCAGCAAATTTAGAAGCAACTGATTCCTACATCTACCTCAGACAACAGATGCCAAATGAAGGCCACATCACAGAAAAAATTAAGAGGTACAATGCTTACAAAAATTCAAGATTAAGTGGTTGATGGGGCAAATTTAGAAGTAACTGATGCCTACATATACCTCGGACAACAGAAGTCAAACGAGGGCCACATCACAGAAAAAATTAAGAGGTACAATGCTTACAAAAATTCAAGATTAAGTGGTTGATGGGGCAAATTTAGAAGTAACTGATGCCTACATATACCTCAGACAACAGAAGTCAAACGAGGGCCACATCACAGAAAAAATTAAGAGGTACAATGCTTACAAAAATTCAAGATTAAGTGGTTGATGGGGCAAATTTAGAAGTAACTGATGCCTACATATACCTCGGACAACAGAAGTCAAACGAGGGCCACATCACAGAAAAAATTAAGAGGTACAATGCTTACAAAAATTCAAGATTAAGTGGTTGATGGGGCAAATTTAGAAGTAACTGATGCCTACATATACCTCAGACAACAGAAGTCAAACGAGGGCCACATCACAGAAAAAATTAAGAGGTACAATGCTTACAAAAATTCAAGATTAAGTGGTTGATGGGGCAAATTTAGAAGTAACTGATGCCTAAATATACCTCGGACAACAGAAGTCAAACGAGGGCCACATCACAGAAAAAATTAAGAGGTACAATGCTTACAAAAATTCAAGATTAAGTGGTTGATGGGGCAAATTTAGAAGTAACTGATGCCTACATATACCTCAGACAACAGAAGTCAAACGAGGGCCACATCACAGAAAAAATTAAGAGGTACAATGCTTACAAAAATTCAAGATTAAGTGGTTGATGGGGCAAATTTAGAAGTAACTGATGCCTACATATACCTCAGACAACAGAAGTCAAATGAGGGCCACATCACAGAAAAAATTAATATTGGGTTGGTGCGAATGAAATGTCCAGCAAGGGACCAGCACACATGGACGGCAAAAACGGAAAAGTAGAACAACTGACCATGGCAAAATAATCCCCCTCAGCATCAACACATAGTTGCCATTTGTCCGGTAAGGCTATGATACCGGAACGAAAAAAGTCTTGTGGCTGGGACCCGAAGAAATCATCAACTGCACATTGAACCTCGTTGTCTGTCGTGAACTGTTCCCCGGACAGGAACTGATCCAGGTGACGAAACAGATGATAGTCTGTCGGATATAAGGCAGGGTAATATGCAGGATGAGGCTGTGCTTCATAGCCCAAGGCACTTAGTGTCAGCATCGTTCGTCGTGCGATACAAGGGCAAGCGTTGTCCTGGAGCAAAAGCCATGTCTGTTGACCAAAGACAGTTGTTTCTGCAGAAATGTCTGGTGGACCTGGTGTAATTCAGCACAATAATGTTCTGCAGTGATGATTTGGCCTCTTGCCAAGAAACTCCGATGAATTGTCCTGGCTGTGGACCACCAGACAAGGAGCATCATCGTCTTGGTGTGTAGGGGTGGCTTAGGATGCTGTCCAGCAGGCTGTGCCTTACTTAACCATCGTGCAGATCGTTTCCGATTATCATAAAGGACCCACTTCTCATCGCAGGTGATGATTTCATGCCGTAAAGGTTCCTGTTTATTCCTGACAAATAGCGACGTGCAGACTTCCAAATGCCTAGTCTTGTTGGCAGTTGTCAACTCATGCGACAGTCACATGTCCAGCTTTTCGACCTTACCCAGTGTAGCCAGACGTCGAACAGCTGCTGTGTGGTGGACACCTACCTCTGCTGCTATCTCACGACAAATTTTTTAGGTGTCCGCTTCAACCACATGTAACAGAACATCATCAGAAACAGCAACAGGTCGGTGACCACGTTCTTCATCATGCCGGTGCGTATCTCCGCTTCTAAACCTCCCAAACCATTGCTGAATGGTTTGTTCATTAGCTGTATTCTCCCCAAACACTTTGCTAACGTTTTGAGCAGCAATTCCTGCAGAATGGCCCAGTTTAAATTCATACAGGAAGATGACTCTCAAATTAGGCATCTGCATGTTTCCTTTGCAAGCCACGTTACGTTAAATAAAACCGCGCCTGGACCTTGTTTTTCACACACGTGCTAGCTATTTATAGTAACTCTGTTACGTAATACCTGCAACACCTGTGGGTAGTTTCATTCCACTGTGATGGGGGACTGTCTCCACTGCTCATTTGCGCCGGACATTTCATTCCCACCAACGCAATAGAGGTACAATGCTTACAAAGATTTAGGGGTTGATGGGGCAAATTTAAAAGTAACTGATGCCCACATATACCTGGGACAACAGATGTCAAATGAGGGCCACATCACAGGAAAAATTAATAGGTGTGTAAAACTTAGCAGGGGTGCATTTTGGAGAAAGTACAATTTTTAAGAGCAATTTACCATTATCTATCGTGTCTTAAAAGAAAAGTGTTTAATCAAGGCATCCTTTCAGTTCTTCAGAAGTATGGATCTTAACCCTCCAACTAGCTCCTGAAATCTGATTCAGCTGCTTTGAAAACACCACTGAGATCTGCAGCAGCCAAGTCAAGAATGGCTGGCATTTCACGAGTGAAGGTGACGAATTCCGTCAGAACAAAAACTCGTCTTGCACCGCGAAACTATCATGTTTCTACTGTTGGCTTCTCTGCGTGATCGTGATTGGAGATTTGGTGACTTACCTTAAGCTGAATCACATGTCTATCTTCCAGAAAAACATGTCCAATACAAATTTTAGCATTCACTCAATGCAGAATTCAGTACATTAAAATTTAATGTATTGCCTCATGTGCATGACAAGAATGTAATTCACAGCTCAAAACATGCACTTAAAAATCCAGTTTTCTGAATTAAGTGAAACACATGAGAAAATAATTATGATAGAAATATTCTAGCATTTTCTATCCACAATTCTGAAATATCTTTATGTCATAATATATTTAACTTAAAATTCATAATCTACTATAAAATACTTTTAATTACCTTAGCCTTTTGTTAATTGAGAGAACACTTAAATATCAAAATGTAAATTTATATAAGCCTTAGGTACTTTATAATGGTTGAAATATATAATTTTACAAATTGAAATACAGAATTTCACTTACAAATTCCAATAGAACCTCATTTATATGTTTCTCATTTTTTTTCAGTCATATGTAAAATGTTGCCAATCCATAAATTCTGAATTGCCTAATTGTTAACTTTCCCTGCTTCATTTACATGGGTTTTTTTTTTTTCAGTTATATGTTATTTTTACTTGGTCCTTTGTAAAACAAAAAAATGAGGTTTGACTGTATTCATAAGAATAAGCTCTAATCCTCTACTAAATAAACCATATTTAAATAGCTGATAAACATATAGAGCCAGACTCACAATATGAGGAGCTCCTGGGCCTACCTGCAGATTGGGACCTTTACATTTTATAGAACCATACAGATTAGTATGTTTTTGTTCAACAGAATTCACTTTGAAGAAATTCTGGAGCTACCTAAAAAATGGGTCTCCGAAACCTGGGCCCTGTCTACAGCTGAAACTAAACTTTAAAAAAAAAAAAATTCAGTTCATGACAAAATGTATAATTCTTTAAGAACTTCATCTACATTGGTAAATGTGACCTGTTCTGTCACACTTAAATATTCCTCCACCATCATTCAAGTTGCTGCTCGTGTGAACTGATTATTGATTATTCTTCATTTGGCATGTCACTCCTGCCAATTACTTCGATTTTCAACAACAAATGTTTAAGCATTGAAGGCAGCCCTGGTGGCGCAGTGGTCGAAGGGCTGGCTTATGACCAGGGGTAGAAGAATATTCTAAAATCTGGTGGGCAGCTACATTTTTTAGTGGCCGGACATTGGACATTTGCAGGGGGGGGGGGTATATGATATCAAAGTCAGGTACACTTCTGTCCAAAAATTGTTTTACCCTCAGCTTATCTCTCCCTCATAAAAAAAAGGGTACTTTTTTTGTTTGGGGCTAGAAAATTCGAATTACCGTAATTTTCATCATTTATCCCCAGCCCCTGGAATTCGCACAATTTTTTTCTTTAACTTCATATAATCTGCACCGGCATATAGTTCACAGATTGCGACATTCAGAAAAAAAAATCGACGTATGATATACACACATCAAAAATGCTGATCTAGAAGCAGAATTTGCGACAGAAAAGTCAATCGCATAAAGACCCCGGAGTTCGAAGAAATAAATTTAAAAAAAAAACGATCTCATTAAATCAAGAAATTCATTTTTAAAGGAAACTTTTTTTAATATATTTTTATCTTCAGACACAAAAGAAGCTTAGTGGCATGGCATCCATTGAGCGCAACATTTAATCACGCCGATGCAGCAACTCTTAATTGCATTACACATTGCCAATGATGAAACGCTGATACATAACAATTCATAGAAATACCGTACATACTTGCGTGTAAATAGAAAAAGGTTTAAGGAGAAATCCTGCTTTCAAAATAGGGGTGTTGGCTTAAACACACGTTCAAAAAAAAAAAAAAAGGGCTGGACTTTAGTGAATTCTCCCGCGGAGTTTACCGAAGGGCTTGTTTAAATTTTAGACTGCAGCTTTTCGCGTGTCACTGGCGCTAGTTTTCTGACCTTTTGAAAACTATCACGTAGTGACACGATCATATCTTCAGCTGTGTCCCCACTTAAGATTCGACAGGGTAACTGAAACGTTTTCCTTTTTGTTTGAAGCCATCATAAATAGCAATGAAGGAAAACATCAGCAGCAAAGACTTTGGTCAAAATGGTGGAGGACAAATAAAATACAAGGCACAGCGCACACAAGATCCAGAACATGGAGCTTTGAAATGAGGCATGCATGTGTAGGTTCATGCAGCAAGCGCTGTGCATACATTTTTATTGGCCGATTGACGAAGAGAGGGCACAGTCAGCATTTTGTCTTTCCCAACAATACTCTTTCATTATGACACCCCTTTCCCCTCCTTTTCGCCTCGTACAAACTCCTGGACTGAGAAAAAAATTCTAAGAGAGTTCCTTTTCTAATCATACCCCCTCCTGCACAATTACCCTGCTGATTTTTTTTTTTTTAATCAAACGCCCACAAAAACTTTTTTTTTTTTAAATCAGCATTTATTTGCGGATTATACAACGAAAATTACAGTACAGGTTTTTCAGCGATGTTTTCAGTGGTGGCTCTGACAATTTTTTTGGTCGCCCTGGGCTACTGCAGTTTTCGACCCGTTTATGACCATTCGTCGAAGAAGGGTCCGGGTTCGAATCCCGGTGAGGCATGAATGTTGTGTTTATCTTACAGCACTGGCTCTCTCTCTCTCTTCCCTGGAACCAGTGGCCCTAAATTAGGGACGGGGGACTGCTTATAGCCCATTGAATTGTTCACGGTGGTCGTTAAACCTTCAACCAATCAAAAAAAAAGTTTTGAAGTTGACATACAACAATGTCTAGTGGAGATTTATTGCCCACAGTGCTATTTTTTTTTATTTGAACTTTTCTAGTATTAGCGGACCTTATTCACCTCGCATTGTATCATGGGAAAGCTTTTCAGTTGCCGCGGAACAACAATAGTTTGTTTACATAGTTTTCACATTGCTTACCATGGCGTTACGTTGTAGGGGTTCAGGAAAATCGCAATTTTTCTTTTAATTTACTAACGACATGTCTAACTTTTGCTCACCGTATTGTTCCGCTAATAAATACTGACATCTAAATTGTATAGAAGAAGGAATAACTTTCCATAATTTTGCTCTGAAAAGGACGAAATTTTTAAAGGAATGGCTATGCAAAATGAAACGCCATGATTTCCATCCCAATGTTCATTCTCCAATATGTTATAACACGACAAATTGAAGGCAGTTGAAACCTCGAAGTGTTCCTTCGAATTTTAATTTCAATAAAAAAAAATAAAAAAGTAGAAAGAGGAAACTGCTGGCATATTTGAATCGATAAATTATGAATTAAATTCTATGTTTCTTTCCCGAAAGAACAAAACAAGCATATCTGTAATTTTTCTTTTATTTAATGTTACGTATTCATTTAATTTTTAAGCAGATTGTCTAGCGTGTGAACTCTAGTTTGTTTTCATATTACATATTTGTCTGGGCTTCTACATGTTTTGTTTTGCAAAACAAAGTTCCCAAGTTTCTGTTTCAATTCAAATGTTTCGCCAATGTCTAACAACATGAAAATTTAAAATACTGTGTACAAGAAATGCTTCATTAAAAACTTAATGATGACTAATGGCAATATTCTCCTTCATCATGCGAAATAAACATCAAACACAAAATTGTCTTGGTATATATATTTTTGCAACCATGATTTGTTCTTCTAACAAATTAATTTCTGTAAATCAAACTCATCTTTGTTCTAGGAGGCTTCCTAGATTATTATATTCAGACTAGTTAACTTTTTTATGGGATTTATTTAGGTAAATTCTTAAAATTTCTGCAAATTTTCGGAGAGAACTCCTCTCCTTCATCAGGCAGTCTTTCATTCAATCTCCGGCATGGTCTTTGGTTACAGTTAACCTTGATGGTTACGGCAATTTTGCAAAATATCTTGCCAGATGTTAGACACTGAAAACCCCTTACAGTCATTAATGATGAAGTTCTGATATTTTTCAATTTCAAGTCCCTCTTTCAATTTTCGCTTCAGGAAGTTGGATTGATGTCCAATGCAGTTAAAGAGTTTGGCTGTCATTTGAAAGTCATTGGACATCAATCCAACTTCCTGAAGCGAAAATTGAAAGAGGGACTTGAAATTGTAAATTACCAGAACTTCATCATTAATGACTGTAAGGGGGTTTTCACTGCCTAACATCTGGCAAGATATTTTGCAAAATCACCATAACCGTCAAGGTTAACCGTAACCGAAGACCGTGATGGAGACTGAACGAGAGAATGCCTAATAAAGGAGAGGAGTTCTCTCCGAAAATTTGCAGAAATTTTAAGAATTTACCTAGATAAATCCCATAAAAAAGTTTACTAATCTGAAATTAATTTCTTCTTGTTAGCTCTGTAGCTCTATTAATTTGTTGGCAGACTCCAGACGGTAAAAAAAATGTAAAAAATAGCCATCAGTAAGGGATAATCAAAAATGACAACACTGAATCAGCAGCCATGTTGGTCCGCAGAAATCCATTTCTGACGTCACATGAATAAGGTCCATTAAAACAGCTAATAAATTAAGAAGAATATCTTTATTTACATCATCTTACACATATTTAAAGAAAAAATATGGCTCACCATCTAATTCTTTTTAAAACCTTGGTCCGTAGCTCTATGGAAGTTGGACAGCACTGCTCTAAAAACTACACTGGTGTCCAAAATTAGCATGACAAATACAAACTTGAAAATATGTCCGAAACAAGACAACCGATTGAAGAACATTTTCAGACACATGTGCAAGGGGAAATGCTAAGTCAAAGCACCTAAGCAACATTGTGCTAGCTCATGGAAATATGTAAATGATGACCGTATGTCATCAAGCTGGCAGGCATGCAACCTTGATAAACATTGTTCTGAGCAGAGTGTGGCAATTGAAGCTTGAGTTGGGCGGCTAATGAAAGAACAGCTCTACACTATCACTCAGAATACTTTACAGTGGAGAGAAATCAGTAGATCGGAAACAGGGCAATTGCCAGCTGAGGCAGCAAGATTGCCAAGTGTGTTGAGGCAAGTGGTCTCCAATCATTGGAGACAGTTCTGGGAAACTGGAACAATAAGCAGAAAGCCCATGATGACCACAAGCCACAACAAATGAAGATGACCAGTATTTCTAACAGCTCCCCAGTGCTACAGGAACTGCAATATTGAGGCACTTTACAGAATACTCCATGACAGGTCTGTGTGTAAGAAGGCTAATGTTCTGTATTTCACTTGCCACATTGCACAGAATAGACTGTCTGAATTGGGTCCAACACAACTGGTTTGGATCCCCTGATCAATGGCCTATGTTCTCTTCAGTGATGAGTCACAACATAGCCTAAACACAGATTCTCAATGTATATATTACCATTTTAATACAGACAATTGACATGTGTTAGGAACATCAAACAGAAGCCATCGCTCTTTCCACATTTATAAGCAAGTCGCGGAAAAATTCTCATTGGACGCCACCAGGAATTGAACCCAGGGTCTTCAAGTTATGCGCCGGACATGCTACCACTGCACCACAGCGGCCTCGACTCACTTATAAACGTAGAAAGAGATATGACTTCTGTTTGATGTTCCTAATCCACGTCAATTGTCTGTATTAATTATTCATTCACCTACTAGTTATTTGTTCAGTTGCTGCTTACCATCTTTGGTGAATCCTCAGCATTGTGTGGGGCTCCAAGAAGCAACCTGCCAAGTGGCTTGGCAGTTTGTCGTATGCGAGTCTGGAGAAATTCGAGGCCACTGTGGTGCAGTGGTAGCATGTCCGGCGTGTAACTGGAAGACCCTGGGTTCGATTCCCTGTGGCAACCAATGAGAATTTTTCCGTGACTCACTTATAAACGTGGAAAGAGCGATGACTTCTGTTTGATATTACCATTTTAATGAGGGGTGGGTGCTGGCTGGCTTGACATTATGCCAGACCACCACATTGAAATGTTACTAACTTGCTTAATTTTGCAGCACTAACTGTAGAATCCCGGCACTAATCAGCACTAATTGCTCACAAAGCAAAACTCTGGAAATATTTTTTTCATGTGTGGTGGGCCAACTTTATGTCTTACCCAGTCAGCCACATTAAAATATTACTGACTTGCTTAAGGTGGTTCCACCTAAAATCTCTGCCCTATGTTTCCAATGGTAAAACTTCTTTACATATTTTCTTTGCAATTAATGTATTCCCAAGGATGAAAATTTGCACATCAATAAAACTAACTTTAAGTTATAGCATGGAATACTTAATACTTGCTAAAACATAGCCATAATTATATTAAAAATCAATAGTTTTTCTTTGAATAATGTTCAGACCTGTTAATAGATGGCACGACCTGTAAGTTGATGACGTCAGTAGACAAACATATGTTTGATTGCTTAATAATGGTTATGTTTTAGCAAGTATTAAGTATTCCATGCTATAACTTAAAGTTAGTTTTATCGATGTGCAAATTTTTATCCTCGGGAATACATTAATTGCGAAGAAAATATGTAAAGAAGTTTTACCATTGGAAACATAAGGCAGAGATTTTAGGTGGAACCACCTTAATTTTGCAGCACTAATTTTGCAACTCAGGCAGCAATTAGCACTAAAAACTGATAGTTGACATTAAAAAATGTTGATATGTGGTTTGGCCAGCTTGACAGGCTCTCCTCATTAGCCCTTCGAAATCCATGCCATTTGCTGCATCACTTCTGCACTGCTATGTTGTCATTTGTGTGCTTCTTCCTTGTGCGGCAATGGCATTTTTTTTTTTTTTTTTGTATTGCTGCATATCAATACATGCATGTCTGTACCAACTGTCATTAAAATCTGTCATGTGGATTTGGGATTATACATGATTCTGTGTTTGTCATGCTAACTTCAAAACCAGCGTAGAATCTAACCATACGGAAAACAAAACAGTTCACTGTCAGTGCAATACTCCAAGCCATGAATGAACTAAGGATGCACGTCAGGGCAATACTCCAAGCCATGAATGAACTTAGGATGCATGTCAGGGCAATACTCCAAGCCATGAATGAACTTAGGATGCACGTCAGTGCAATACTCCAAGCCATGAATGAACTTAGGATGCACGTCAGTGCAATACTCCAAACCATGAATGAACTTAGGATGCACATCAGTGCAATACTCCAAACCATGAATGAACTTAGGATGCACATCAGTGCAATACTCCAAGCCATGAATGAACTTAGGATGCACGTCAGTGCAATACTCCAAGCCATGAATGAACTTAGGATGCACGTCAGGGCAATACTCCAAGCCATGAATGAACTTAGGATGCACGTCAGTGCAATACTCCAAACCATGAATGAACTTAGGATGCACGTCAGTGCAATACTCCAAACCATGAATGAACTTAGGATGCACATCAGTGCAATACTCCAAGCCATGAATGAACTTAGGATGCACGTCAGGGCAATACTCCAAGCCATGAATGAACTTAGGATGCACGTCAGGGCAATACTCCAAGCCATGAATGAACTTAGGATGCACGTCAGTGCAATACTCCAAGCCATGAATGAACTTAGGATGCACGTCAGTGCAATACTCCAAGCCATGAATGAACTTAGGATGCATGTCAGTGTGATATTCCAAGCCATGAATGAACTTAGGATGCACGTCAGTGCAATACTCCAAGCCATGAATGAACTTAGGATGCACATCAGTGCAATACTCCAAGCCATGAATGAACTTAGGATGCACGTCAGGGCAATACTCCAAGCCATGAATGAACTTAGGATGCATGTCAGGGCAATACTCCAAGCCATGAATGAACTTAGGATGCACGTCAGGGCAATACTCCAAGCCATGAATGAACTTAGGATGCATGTCAATGTGATATTCCAAGCCATGAATAAACTTAGGATGCACGTCAGTGCAATACTCCAAGCCATGAATGAACTTAGGATGCACGTCAGTGCAATACTTCAAACCATGAATGAACTTAGGATGCACGTCAGTGCAATACTTCAAACCATGAATGAACTTAGGATGCACATCAGTGCAATACTCCAAGCCATGAATGAACTTAGGATGCACGTCAGGGCAATACTCCAAGCCATGAATGAACTTAGGATGCATGTCAGGGCAATACTCCAAGCCATGAATGAACTTAGGATGCACGTCAGGGCAATACTCCAAGCCATGAATGAACTTAGGATGCATGTCAATGTGATATTCCAAGCCATGAATAAACTTAGGATGCACGTCAGTGCAATACTCCAAGCCATGAATGAACTTAGGATGCACGTCAGTGCAATACTTCAAACCATGAATGAACTTAGGATGCACGTCAGTGCAATACTCCAAGCCATGAATGAACTTAGGATGCACGTCAGTGCAATACTCCAAGCCATGAATGAACTTAGGATGCAGGTCAGGTTAATACTCCAAGCCATGAATGAACTTAGGATACATGTCAGTGTGATATTCCAAGCCATGAATGAACTTAGGATGCATGTCAGTGCAATACTCCAAGCCATGAATGAACTTAGGATGTACGTCAGGGCAATACTCCAAGCCATGAATGAACTTAGGATGCACGTCAGGGCAATACTCCAAGCCATGAATGAACTTAGGATGCATGTCAGTGTGATATTCCAAGCCATGAATGAACTTAGGATGCACGTCAGTGCAATACTCCAAGCCATGAATGAACTTAGGATGCACGTCAGGGCAATACTCCAAGCCATCAATGAACTTAGGATGCATGTCAGTGTGATATTCCATGCCATGAATGAACTTAGGATGCACGTCAGTGCAATACTCCAAGCCATGAATGAACTTAGGATGCACGTCAGTGCAATACTCCAAGCCATGAATGAACTTAGGATACACGTCAGTGCAATATTCCAAGCCATGAATGAACTTAGGATACACGTCAGTGCAATACTCCAAGCCATGAATGAACTTAGGATGCATGATGTCCACCAGAACATAAGCAGACCACCAAATGCATTCCATTGACAAAGCATGCAAATGGGGCAGTATATGCAAATTGGATACTTACAGATCTAAGACTAACTGTACAGCTTAGCTCACACTAACGTCTTGCCTCACCTTTTAACTTTTTGTATTTTTTTCTTTTTAGTAAATTTAGTTTCAATAGCACCGTCTTATCATGAAGGAGATTCTTCAATTGCTAATGACAAAGCTAATGCAAAAATGAGACAATAAGGAAAATAATCAAACCAACAAGGTTAGTCTAACTATAAATGGTAGATCCACTTCCCAACGTGCCTAATTTTGATTATGTTGAGCCTTGCATGAATTTTGCAAATAATTTAAGATATGCGAGTGCAGAATTAAAGAGGACAAATTTTCAGTCCACATTCAAATAGCATATAAACTAATTAATAACAAGGAACTATACACCAACTATTATATAATGACATATAATTGATGACGAAGCTGCTATAAATCTTAGGGGAATCATTCTCCTCCACCATTTTTACTTTAGAATTTCCCAATCTGTTTTCGAGTGGAAATTTAATTGAACTCGAGAAATTTTCACGAACTTTGGGGATTTATTTTCAAAAACGCAATGAGAGGCAAGGCCATGTCATGTAGACATTTGGGGTGGTAGTCAGTATGATAGATTAATTGTGAAAGCTGACTCACTCAAACTTGTGCTTACATGAATTTCACAAGCACTCAAGAGCTTTACTACAGTAGCAGAGAATGATTACAGTGTCATCTGTTGACATTTTTAGGAATAAATACATGATTTAAAAAAAACTATTTTTATTTATGTAACTTATTTTTTCCTGCACTGTTGACAGGTTTCACCTAGTACTTATAATAGCAAAATTAGTAATCCAAATTCATTGACATAAAATAAAATTCAAAGTTTACAAGCTTTTGCACATCAACCAGATAGCTTTTTCAAGGTAGGTAGACAGCTATCTACCAAGTCTTTCTTTTCAGAAAGGTAGACAGCAGTTAGCTTCCACCTTCCTTGAAAAAGCCATCTAATTGACATACAAAAGCTTGGAAACTTTGATTTCTATTTCATGCTAATATATTCACACTACAAGTATAATTTTACTATAATATTTTAAGCATATAAACTGCTATTTTGCATATTGGACTGAAAAATCTTGCAGACTGCTTGCTCTACATGTTTATGACAAAGTTATACGAACAGAAAAAACAACATGAAATATTTCTACTGCCTGATTATGACCACTAAAGTATCAAGACAAAGTACAACAAAAGACATGCACTGGGTTACTTGGAATTTTTAGATATTTGTGTGCCTGTCTTCTAAAATCTTACTAGATACTTTCATAACATTTTTGACATGTACAACTAGATGTAGCTAAATTCCTTTCCCAAATCAACTTTTAATTCACAAGAAATCATTCGTGATGGGCAAATTTTACACTCCTGTGGTTTTTATACCATAGGAATGTGAAAATGCTAAGAACCTACTCTAAGCACTTCTGGTGGCAGTATAAATACTACCATCACTTTTCACATGCAAATACACAGTGAACACTTTCAAAGATGTTATCGTTGTTTGAACTTCTTTTACATCACTCTCATCCAGTACTTTTCCCATACTTTGAAAAATGTCATCATTGTATGAACTTCTTTTGTATCACTCTCATCTATTATTTTTCCCAGTGTGAGTAAACAAATGAACCAACAGATTATTCTTGAGGGCAAATTTCTTGTGACACACTTCGCACTCAAAGGGCTTTTCACCAGTATGAGTGAGCAAATGCCTAGAGAGACTACTTTTTTCTGTGAATTTCAGATGGCACGTTTCACACTCGTGGGGCTTTTCACCTGTATGTATCAGAAAATGCCTACGTAGAGTACTCTTCTCTGCAAAATTCTTGTGACAAATTGAACACTTGTGCAGTTTTCCACCTGTGTGACTATGCAAATGACTTGTAAGATGATCTCTGCGTATGAATTGCTTGTGGCAAATGTCACACTCAAGAGGTTTTTCCCCTGCATGAGTGAGTACATGGGCAGACAGATTACTCTTGAGAGCAAATTTCTTGTGGCACATTTCACACTCATGTGGTTTTTCACCAGTGTGTGTTAACAAATGTCTTGAAACAGTACTTCTGTGTGTGAATTTTTTGTGGCATATGTCACATTCATGAGGTTTATCACTTGTATGGGTGAGCAAATGCTTGCCGAGATTACCTTTCTCCGTGAATTTCTTGTGGCAAGTTTCGCACTCGTAGGGTTTTTCACCAGTATGAAGCAAACTGTGCCTCAAAAGATTACTTCTTTGAGTGAATTTCTTCTGGCATACATCACACTGATGAGGTTTTTCTCCCATATGAATGCGCAAGTGCTTAAAGAGAGCACTTCTCTCACAGAATTTCTTGTGGCATGTTTCACACTCATAAGGCTTTTCAACCGTATGAATGAAAATGTGTCTAGAGAGATGACCTTTCTGTGTGAATTTTTTACAGCATATGTCACATTGATATGGTTTTTCCCCCATGTGAATGCGCAAATGCTTACAAAGAGAACTTTTCTCCGTAAATTTCTTGTTACATATTTCACACTCATGACGTTTTGTACTAACATGTAGCAACGGTTTGCTGCCCTGTATGAATTTCATGGAAGATTCTTCACAGTTATATGACTCCCCATCAGCTGGGAAGTACAAAGGCTTGGAAAGTTCATCTTCCACAACATGTTTTGTTGAAGTTGTATGTGAAGTCATTATCACTTTGATCCCTGACTTATTCTAGAAATCACTTCTGAATACAGTTTCAACTCTGTATAATGGTGAGACACTCATTACAGTGGTTGAACTAGAAAAAATGTGCACACTTGAAATTTACATACTGATTCCCTACATTTTTCTGCACGGAAAAATCATTCCTATAATCAACAGACAGAACAAGAAACAGTCATTCATTGGACTGTATACAACGATTTCAGTAGGCAAGATTACTATTTCATATATTTTGTGTGTATAACTGCTGTTTCACCATCTACAATCTAAAGCATTATTTTCAACAAAATTCCGAAAATTCTATCTATAACCACACACACAGTACAGTTTTTAGAACTGTTGATAAATTCGACTAGAACTAGATTTTGAAAAGAAATCAAGGCCTTTAACATACTACTACAAAACAGACCTTTTATTTCGCATTTAGGCGTTATTTCAGACTTAAATAACGAAAATATGGCATTTTGGTTTTTTTACAAAAGAATCTGAGCCCCAATCTTACTTTCCCGATCACTCATTATGGGATTTTACTACAGGGTGTTCGCTGTATTGCGTATAGAACACGGCATATTAGTTAAGAGAATTTATAATCACATGTTAAGCAAGAAATTCCTCAAAACTGCTCCATAATCTGCCATCTCCATATGAAAAGGCCAAGAACATCATAACACTGAAAATTAAAGAATACTTCATTTTTATTAAGTTTTGTTCTTAGCCCTTAGCTGCAGAGAGACAAATACTCAAGTGCTTACTTTTTACGCAGCCTGCGGGGATCTCCGTAAGCCACTCTTTACTATCCATCTAGCTCATATGCTGCGATTATATTAAGATATTTTAACAATTGAGTTCTATGTTTCAGTTCATAACTGAATTCTGAAAGTCCCACAAACAAACGTAAAAAAACACGACAGCGTAAAGCTACAAAATTGGTAACCTTTTGAGATCTTTCATGTAGTTGTAGTGACTTGAGTTCAAATGCAAAACGAGAAAACATGGAGAAAACACAAATATCCATTGCCAATAAAAATAAACCTGACGAATCCAATTTTATTTTTGATTGAAGATATTTTTTTTATTGGAGGTTTAAGGACCACCGTGAGCAACTCAGTCACCCGTCCCTAATTTAGGGCCACTGACTCCAGGGACGGACGAGAGCCAGTGCCGTATGACAAACACAACACCCCACCGGGATTCGAACCCGGATGCCTTTCAGACGAATGACCTGAAGCCATCGCTTAGACCACTGCGCAACCGTGGCTGCTGGAGATTTAATAAAAAATATTTACTGAACTTGGTAGACAGATACACTGCATATACACGCAGACATATAGATTATAAACATTTTGTGTTTCGACGTCAGTAATGTACATAGTAAACAATGAATACAGTATGCCGGCGGAACAAGGAACACATCGAATAAATCCCCGAAAGACAAACACAAACAACCCTGCCTTACCAGGATTCGAACCCAGATGATTCCGTTGGGCCAATGGACCTTATTCGAGGCATGTGACGTCAGAAATAGATTTCTGCGGACCCAACATGGCTGCTGATTCAATGTTTTCGCTATTTGATTATCCCTTACTGTTGACTAATGTTTACAATCCTAACGCCATGGATTTTGCCGAAGAATTAATAGAGTTACAGGGCGAAGAAGAAGAAATTAATTTCTTAGAAGAACAAATCAAGGTTGCAAAAATATACCAATACAATTTTGTGGTCGATGTTTATTTCGCATGACGCAGTAGACCATCGCCGTTAGTCTCCATGAAGTATTTAATGACTAGCGTCTCGAGGTAGAGACATCCACATGTATCGAGTTATCTCATTGGCAGCAATACAACTGGGACCAACCAATTGGCGAACGGCATCGTAACGGCTTTAACAGTTTGGCGGTAATAATGGTGGATAATGGCTACTGCTATGCTGCGAAGAGGTAAGTTTGAGAGAATAAGTAAGTAGTTTTCTTTAAAACTTCTATCTAGTTAATAATTATATTTGGATGGATACTGCGAACAGGTTAAGTTGTTCGATTTGTACTGTTTCATTCGGGTAGAAATACAATTTGAGCCAGATATACGTCGTCGAAGTCGTGACACAGGTTGTTTACATCTTAGTTAACATTAGTTTCTTCGTTGGCGGTTGTCGATAGTCCTGTACAATTGATATTTTAAGGTGAAATTGGATTTATTTGATGTGCTTTTATGTTTTGCAGCTATTATCCACCATTATTACCGCCAAACTGTTAAAGCCGTTAAGATGCCGTTCGCCAATTGGTTGGTCCCAGTTGTATTGCTGCCAATGAGATAACTCGATACATGTGGATGTCTCTACCTCGAGACGCTAGTGTATTTAATGTAGCATTTCTCGTTCACGGTATATTAAAATTTCATGTACTTATTTTCAGACGTTGGCGACAGATCTGAAACATAAAATTGAGTACCTTGTTTTGTAAAACAAAAACATTTAGAAGCTCAAACAAATACGTAATAAGCAAACAAACTAGGGTTCGCATTAAATGAACCCGTAACATTAAATAAAAGAGAAATTATAGATATGTTTGTTTTATTCTTTGAGGAAAGTAGAATTTAATTCGTAACTTACCAATCCAAATATTCCATCAATTTTCTCCTACCTTTTTTTCTTTTTTGAAATTGAAAATCGAAGGAATACAACAAGATTTCAACTGCCTTTGGTTCGTAGTGTCATAATATCCAAAAGTTTTTTCGTTAAAGTGGACAGAACATATTGGAAAGTGCACATCGGAATGGAAATCACCGCATTTCATTTTACACAGCCATTCCTTTAATAATTTCGTCTATTTCAGAAGAAAATTAAGAAATGTTTTTCTTTCGTCTACGCAATTTAGCTTGCAGGATTTATTAGCACAACCATACGATGAGCAAAGGTTAGACATGTTGTTAATAAATTTACGAAAATTGCGATTTTCTTGAGCCATTGCAGCGTAACGCCATGTTAAGCAATGGGAAAACGCGTGTAAACAAACTGTTGTTGGTCCTCGGCCACGCAAAGGCTTTCCCATGATGCAATACAAGGTGAATAAGGTCCATGATTAGAAGCCATAGCCTAGATGGCTGAGGCTATATTCACGCTATGCGTGAATTTAGCCCACAGACTTGGTTCACGCTCCTTCTGTGATTGGTCACTGTGATCTCGCAGGCGTGGTCTGGGCGGTTCCTGCTTTGGCGCATTAATCAATACCGGTCCCGCTTGAATTCTGACATTTCCAAATTTTTTTTTTAAAATTCACGTCGTTAGATGGCGCATTGAGCATGTTTCTCGCCCCAAAACAAACTGTCGTAGTTCACTTATAGACTTGTTTATACTTTCGCGAGCGACGTTATTTGTTAATTAATTTGAACTGAATATTTTTGTGTATAAAATTGAGAAGGTGAATCTGAAGGTAAATTTTTGAAGCAAGAGTTCTACGAAAAAACTGGAATGGAAAAAATTGAATGAGGAAGACCATTTGAATTAAACATACACATAATACGATCGGCGGTCGGTTCTGTATTTATTAGGCGACAATGACAAAGGTCGGTTCTGTTTTTATTAGGCGACAATGACAAAGGTCGGTTCTGTTTTTATTAGGCGACAATGACAAACTGGTGATTCGATAGTACGCTATTCATCACTAGTTTGCATATTCACATAATTTGTTTAAAAATGACAATAAATTTAATTGCTTTCCACAGATTTTGTAAAGCTCTTCAATTTTTTTCTATACAATTTTTTCGTAATATTTGCCATGCATAATGTTTCTGAGCATCACAGTTGCTTCCATTATCAGAGCTTACCTGATGCAAAAAATCTGATGCAAAAAAATTTGGATTTGAAGCATTTAGCTCCTTTGAAAAATATCTCCTGACGAAATATTCACATTTTTGTTAATTCATAATGAGCAGGAATATCGATAAGAAACATTAAAGTCTTTTATTTAATAAGTTTTAAAAATCAAGAATAAATAAGTTCACACATTGACGAACCCAATAATTGTGTGTGATCTCGAGTGCATTAAGATCTCATTTTAAAATTCAAGGAATTATCTCCTGCCATTAAAAAATACGTATACATCCGTATCAATTTGTTAAGTTTAGTCATGAAATTAAAAGGCTATTCGAAACACCTACTCAGAAAAAAAAAGGAAAAAAAAAACTCTTTGCTTTCCTCCTAGAAAAGAAACTAAAAGTACGCTAAAGTTTTAATAATTTCAGAGCATATCCTTTCAACAAAAATGATAGCTTAGAAACTTACTTCAACAAATTATACAGTCAATGGCTATTGAAATTTCCAAACATGAAGTGCCAAAGCAATTTAACAAAAGATAAAACATTTCACATCCGAAGACTAAGAAAATGAGAACTTTTTATAGTATTCCCATAATGAATAACAGTCCCTTGCAGTGGCGCACCCATGAATTTTTGTTGGTGGGGGCTGTATATATAGTTTATATAACAAGAATTTTTGTTGGAGGTGGCTGTATATATATATACAGCCACCTTTATATATATATCCTCATTGTCAACCATTATCAATCCACTGCTGGACGAAGGTCTCCCAACAACGGTCTGTCTTGTGCCAGTCTCCTCCATGTCACTCCCGCATACTTTCGAATTTCATCCACCCATCTCCCATGTGGTCTTCTTCTTGGTCTTTTCCTGTCCCTTGGAATCCAATCTAAAATTTCGGCTGTCCTTCTGGCAGTATGTCCAACCCATTGCCATTTCAGGGATTTAACTCTGATCATGATGTCTTCCACTCTTGTCATTTTTCGGATCCACGAGTTCCTTTTCTTATCTCTCCTGGTACACCAAGCATGCACTTCTCCATGCTACTTTGAGTTGTCTTCAGCCTTTGTATGTCTCTTTTAGTTAAGGTCCACGTCTCTGCACCATACGTAAGCACTGGAAGGATGCATTGATCAAACACTTTTCTTTTAAGACAAAATGGCATATTGCTCTTGAAAATTATGTTGTTTCTTCCAAACGCTCTCCAGGCAAATTTTGTACGCCGATTAATTTCTTCATCAATGTGACCCTCACTTGATATCTGCTGTCCAAGATAAACGTACGTGTCTGTTATCTCCAGCTTTTCTCCATCAATCGATAAATCTTCATTTCTTGTAAAAGCATTGTACATCACTTTTGTCTTCTGAAAGTTCATTTTTAATCCCACATTTTTACTCTTGTCAGCAAGTTCCTGGATCATACTCTGCAGCTCTGATGGGGTAGTTGCAAAAATGACTACGTCATCAGCAAAACGGAGGTGGGTTAGATAATCTCCATTAATCTTTATCCCTTTGTTTTCCCAGTTCAGTGATTGAAAGACATTTTCCAATGTGGCATTAAAGAGCTTCGGAGATATGGTGTCACCTTGTCTCACTCCCTTTCCAATTTTTATGTGTGTTGTATTTTCAAACAGCCGAATCTTTGCACTTGCATTTTCATAGATGTTATTAATAATATTAATGTATGCATCTTCAATACCGCAGGATTTCAGAGCCGTGGTAACTGCTGATGGTTTCACCGAATCAAAGGCTTTTTCATAATCGATAAAAGCCATGCACAATGGAAGTTCGTATTCCCTCGCTCTTTCAATTAGTTCTCTCAGTACGTGGATATGATCTATTGTGCTGTAGTCACTCCTGAATCCAGCTTGTTCTCTCGGTTGAGCCATGTCCAGTGATACCTTCAAGCGGTGTGAAAGAACTTTAGTGAAGATTTTATAAACCACTGATAGGAGGCTGATAGGTCTGTAGTTCCTGAGATCCTCAATGTCACCTTTTTTATGTAGCAGGATCATTGTAGCATTGTTCCAATCCTCAGGAATCTTCCCTTCATTAAGGCATCGAGTGAAAATTTGGGCGAGTACTGTTTCAATTTCTCCACTTGCTTCTTGTATGATGTCTATAGTAATTCCATCTTCTCCTGGAGCTTTCCCCCGCTTCATGTTCTTGATTGCATGAGCAACTTCTGCTGGGAGGACTGGAAGAACTCTGGTACCTTTCATGATGTCTGGAGTACATGTATCATCCCTTTCATATAATTTGGAGTAGAAATCTTTCACTCTTGTCAAAATTTCGCCTCTATTTCTTGTTATAGAACCATCTTCTTTTCTCAGAGCCATAATCTGTTTTCTTCCCTTACTGAGATGTCCCTTTGCTATCTTAAGGCTTTGGTTGTTTTCAATTGCTTTCCTCACTAGCTCACAGTTGAATTTCCTTACGTCTTCAGTGATACTTTTTCGTGCTGTCTTGCATAGCTCTATATATTCCACTTTGGAAGTCACATCTTCTTTAGTTGTCCTCATCTCTCTTCTTTTTTGCATCAACATTTTGGTTTTTCCTGATAATTTGTTCACATGCAACTTGTTCTTAGACCCAGCTAATTTTGTTGTCGTTTCCATAAGAGCTTTGGTTACTTTTCTGTTAACTTCCGAAATATCCACTTCTTCCGATGTTAGGCCTTCTAAAGCAGAGAATCTGTTCTTCAGTTCCAACTTGAAAGTACTATGGTGTATTTTAAGGTTGGTTATGTCAATACATTTTGTTTGTCTTATGAGCTCGCCACGTTCCAGTTTAGTGTTGAGGTGCATCTTACATCTCACCAATCTATGGTCACTACCTGTGTTGAACTTGTTCAGCACACTGCAGTCTTCGATGACGAATTTTTTGTTACACATAATAAAATCAATTTCACTTGTCGTCCCATTTGGATGTCTCCATGTCCATTTCCTGTGTGGCTTTTTCTTGAAAAAGGAGTTCAAGATGAAAAATCCTGCCTCTGCAAACTCAACGAGAGTATTTCCACGCTGGTTTCTGTTGCCATGACCGAATTTACCTACTGAAGTTTCATTCTGTTGCCATTGCCCTATTTTTGCATTGAAATCTCCCATAATTATCTTCAAGTGCTGCTTACCTTTATTATTTAGATGACGAATTTCCTCATAAAATTCTTCAATTTCTTCTTCAGGATGACTTGTGGTGGGTGCATAAGTTTGAATAATCTGAGCCTGGTATCTTCTCGATAGTTGGATAACGAGTCGTGCAGCTCTGTCAGAGGAACTTTCAACTTTTACCACTTTATCCTTCAGTTTCTTGTTTATTATAAATCCAACACCACTAGTTCTGCCAGTATCTGTCCCACGATAATAGAAGAGATGTCCACTTTTCAGTTCAATGAGATCTTCTCCTTTTCTCCTTACCTCACTTAGCCCGACGATGTCCCACTTGATCCTTTGTAGTTCCTCTTCCAATTCAAGAAGCCTTGAATCAGAAGATAGGGAGCGTCCGTTATAGGTAGCCAAGGTCAGCATCAAATGGCAGCCTAGTCCGGTCCTCCGGGGATTCTTAGCACCCTCTGCCTTCATGTCGCACTGGCCGCTGCCTTGGCCAGGTACATTCCAGCTGCCGGAGACTGAGGGCCAAGATTTAAGTTGTAGAGTCATTTTGGAGGTGTTTGGCCATAACTCACCACGCTGGCCAAGCGGGTTGGTGAGTGTGGGATAGCATTTCCTCTGATCCCGATGGTATAGTTATACCGCTATTGGCGGTCGTCAGAGCCCCTTTAGTGGGAACAGGATGCACCACGAGAAGGCGGGGTTGACATTTGTCAAGGAGAGGCTGTGATGTTACGCATCACCTGACCTTACATCCCTGGTCGTGTATATATATATATACACTGCCGGACAATTGCTAAGGACGGATGATAATAGCAACGATAGCAACCATAAAATGGAAGGCAGGAAAATGTGGAAATTAGCATAAGTGCGGGATACAGTAAGACGTGTTGTGCGTATGCAAATTTTGGATTGCCGAACTTGTTCGTGACGTCATAGCGCTGATAAGAGATATAAAGGATTTGACGCGTATTGACCGTTGTTGTTCAAACGCAAAGTTGAAAGGGAAAGAATCAATTGACAAACTTGCAATTTTTAGTATGTCTTCCCGACATCACCTAGATGATTTTACGCGTGGCCGTATTATTGGCAAGATTGAAGAAGGGCGAAAAATAACAGATGTTGCCAGGGAGTTCGACGTTAGCCACAGTGTTGTTTCAAGGCTTTGGAAATCATTTCAAACAAATGGAGAGTGTAGCAAACGTCACGGGGGAGGTCGTGTTCGCAGTACGACACCTGCAGAAGATCGGTACATAGTGCTATCAACAAAGAGACACCGGCGCAGCACAGCTAGTGAGGTAGCAAATCAGTTTATGGCTGCTACTGGCAAGCGGATCTCCCGAAAAACTGTCGCCAGACGTTTGCATGAAGGAGGACTATACGTCCGCCGTCCTGTTGTATGCATCCCATTGTCCAGACGTCACCGTACCGCCCGTTTGCAATAGTGCCATCAACATCGCAATTGGACTGATAACGACTGGTCTGCTGTCCTCTTCTCAGAGGAGAGAAGATACAGTCTATCGTCTGATTATCGACGACAGCTGATCTGGCGTGATAGTGGTACTGCATATTGTCCAGCAAACATACAGGAAAGGGACCGATATCCGACATGTAGTGTCATGGTATGGGCTGGCATCATGATCAATGGCCGTACGTCTCTCTATGTGCTTCCAACTGGGACTATGACTGGCCAACGATACATTAATTATGTTCTACTACCTCATGTTCGCATGTTCCGTGGTGCTGTCGGTGATAGATTCATTTGCATGGACGACAACGCAACATATCATCGAACAGTCGCTGTCCAGGAGCGTCTTGAGAGCGAGGATATTCAACGCCTCGTATGGCCAGCACGTTCTCCAGATCTGAATCCCATTGAAAATGTGTGGGATGCTTTGGGGAGGAGTCTTGCTGGTCGCCAATGCCCTCCAATAAACAAGGACACCCTCATCCGTGCACTGACAGAGGAATGGGATAAATTACCCCAACAGCTGCTTGATAATGTTGTGCAAAGCATGACACGACGTGTGGAATCTTGAATCGCCCTCCATGGTGGCCATATCCCGTATTGACATCTTACGCCGGAACGCCTGCGGACGGTAATTGCATTTTTTCACGTTTACGTATTCTGCACAAAATGGCCTGTTTTGTCCCTTGAACACGTTCCAAAGCCTTCTGGATTTCAGAGCACAATAAATTGTCTTTCTCGTAATGTCCTGGCATTCTGACATTATTTTATTTCACTTGGCATCCAACCACACTTACTTTTTTATGCGCTATATAGCCGTTTATGATCCGTCCTTAGCAATTGTCCAGCAGTGTATATACCCAAGAGCAGAGTCAAAGACTAAATTTTACACCAAAGAATTTAAAACTAAATTTGCTTAAAAAACAACCTGAAGATCATGACGCGCAACGCAGCAGTTATGAACATTCAGAACTCACACACTACTAAGTAGAGACATTAAAAAAAAATATTTAACAAGAACTAAAACAATATAGAAAACTTCAAAGCCCAACAGGCATGAGTAAACAATAAAATAAAGTAATAGCAAACCTGAATGTAGAAAGTGTCGAGAATGCCGAGCCTTGGCTTTACCAAGGAAAAGCAAAACTCTGCATTTTCTCACCTCCACAAAGACCTAGTTGGAAATGGGAGTATGATCCAGGAACTTGCCGACAAGAGTAAAAATGTGGGATTAAAAATGAACTTTCAGAAGACAAAAGTGATGTACAATGCTTTTACAAGAAATGAAGATTTATCGATTGATGGAGAAAAGCTGGAGATAACAGACACGTACGTTTATCTTGGACAGCAGATATCAAGTGAGGGTCACATTGATGAAGAAATTAATCGGCGTACAAAACTTGCCTGGAGAGCTTTTGGAAGAAACAGCATAATTTTCAAGAGCAATATGCCATTTTGTCTTAAAAGAAAAGTGTTTGATCAATGCATCCTTCCAGTGCTTACATATGGTGCAGAGACGTGGACCTTAACTAAAAGAGACATACAAAGGCTGCAGACAACTCAAAGTAGCATGGAGAAGTGCATGCTTGGTGTACCAGGAGAGATAAGAAAAGGAACTCGTGGATCCGAAAAATGACAAGAGTGGAAGACATCATGATCAGAGTTAAATCCCTGAAATGGCAATGGGTTGGACATACTGCCAGAAGGACAGCCGAAATTTTAGATTGGATTCCAAGGGACAGGAAAAGACCAAGAAGAAGACCACATGGGAGATGGGTGGATGAAATTCGAAAGTATGCGGGAGTGACATGGAGGAGACTGGCACAAGACAGACCGTTGTTGGGAGACCTTCGTCCAGCAGTGGATTGATAATGGTTGACAATGAGGATATATATATAAAGGTGGCTGTATATATATAGCCACCTCCAACAAAAATTCTTGTTATATAAACTATATATACAGCCCCCACCAACAAAAATTCATGGGTGCGCCACTGCAAGGGACTGTTATTCATTATGGGAATACTATAAAAAGTTCTCATTTTCTTAGTCTTCGGATGTGAAATGTTTTATCTTTTGTTAAATTGCTTTGGCACTTCATGTTTGGAAATTTCAATAGCCATTGACTGTATAATTTGTTGAAGTAAGTTTCTAAGCTATCATTTTTGTTGAAAGGATATGCTCTGAAATTATTAAAACTTTAGCGTACTTTTAGTTTCTTTTCTAGGAGGAAAGCAAAGAGTTTTTTTTTTCCTTTTTTTCTGAGTAGGTGTTTCGAATAGCCTTTTAATTTCATGACTAAACTTAACAAATTGATACGGATGTATACGTATTTTTTAATGGCAGGAGATAATTCCTTGAATTTTAAAATGAGATCTTAATGTACTCGAGATCACACACAATTATTGGGTTCGTCAATGTGTGAACTTATTTATTCTTGATTTTTAAAACTTATTAAATAAAAGACTTTAATGTTTCTTATCGATATTCCTGCTCATTATGAATTAACAAAAATGTGAATATTTCGTCAGGAGATATTTTTCAAAGAAGCTAAATGCTTCAAATTCAAATTTTTTTGCATCAGATTTTTTTTTGCATCAGGTAAGCTCTGATAATGGAAGCAACTGTGATGCTCAGAAACATTATGCATGGCAAATATTACGAAAAAATTGTATAGAAAAAAATTGAAGAGCTTTACAAAATCTGTGTAAAGCAATTAAATTTATTGTCATTTTTAAACAAATTACGTGAATATGCAAACTAGTGATGAATAGCGTACTATCGAATCACCAGTTTGTCATTGTCGCCTAATAAAAACAGAACCGACCTTTGTCATTGTCGCCTAATAAAAACAGAACCGACCTTTGTCATTGTCGCCTAATAAAAACAGAACCGACCTTTGTCATTGTCGCCTAATATAAACAGAACCGACCTTTGTCATTGTCGCCTAATAAATACAGAACCGACCGCCGATCGTATTATGTGTATGTTTAATTCAAATGGTCTTCCTCATTCAATTTTTTCCATTCCAGTTTTTTCGTAGAACTCTTGTTTCAAAAATTTACCTTCAGATTCACCTTCTCAATTTTATACACAAAAATATTCAGTTCAAATTAATTAACAAATAACGTCGCTCGCGAAAGTATAAACAAGTCTATAAGTGAACTACGACAGTTTGTTTTGGGGCGAGAAACAGGCTCAATGCGCCATCTAACGACGTGAATTTAAAAAAAATTTTGGAAATGTCAGAATTCAAGCGGGACCGGTATTGATTAATGCGCCAAAGCAGGAACCGCCCAGACCACGCCTGCTAGATCACAGTGACCAATCACAGAAGGAGCGTGAACCTAGTCTGTGGGCTAAATTCACGCATAGCGTGAATATAGCCTCAGCCACCTCGGCTCTTCCTTTATTGATATTATATCGGTTTATCGGTAGTCTAGGCATATCATCTGTGACGTAGCATGGTATCTAACAAGTATCTAAGCCTTCTGAATCTGAACTTTAGGACTCTAGGTGAACCAAGCGAAGCGTTTATATTCTTTGGGTGAACTTAGCATCTCCCAACACCGAGACAGTAGGTACCAGTTTTGCCAGGGAAAATTCGTTCACCAATGACCCAGTTTGCTAATTTCGAGGGAATAGTTCGCAAACGGCACATCTCTGCTTCAAGGTTGATGTCTTTTTGTCATTCAGATAAGTCTTTGATAGGAATCATGTACTATCTCCTGTAAAAGGGTTGGTTTTGCTTGTTCACCATGCATATTTTCTGTTTTATAAATTATAATAATAAGGTCATGGAAAAAGGCTTACTTGTGAAGAGGATAACCTAAGCGTAGCTTGGGTTATTCTTCGGAGGAGGCAAAATATCAAATCTTAACATGTAACAGTAAAAATGTTATTTGGGAAGGTGAAAAGTATTGGAGAAGTTGGTCACCCTTTCCTGATTTACGCTTCTGGTGGTAACTTTGGGGATCACATTTTTTGAATTCGCTTTTTTTTTCTTTTTTTTTTTCGTTTTTCGAGAATGTTGAGGAAATATTCATAAAGCAATTGGATCCATAGGAGTTTATTTGCAAGCTTCTGCAAATGCAATTTCATCTTCCAGGGACTTTTTATATTTGCTGTGCTGGGAAACAGCTGTCAGGGGAGTGACTGGTTATATGGCAAAATCATAGAATCGTTTCTGTTCTGTGCTACAATTCTAAAATTTCTTGAAATCTGCTCATCTTATTCAGAAAGTTTGCTTTCAAATCAGTGTGGTGTCATTTCCATTTTTCCTGCTAGGTGTTTGTATCGAAATACTTTAAAGTGTTCCTAATGTTCTTTAGATGTTAGACACAACACTTGTTTTTCTTAATGTGTGCAGACAATACAATTTAAATGAGAGAGGCATGCATTGTTCAGTTCATGAATGCATAGTATCAGAAACAGTTAGACTGTCTTCTAAATAAATTAATACAGTAAGTTTATCAGCATGGATTCAGTGGTGAAACATAATTTAGGAGAAGTCACCAAGGAATTGATTACAAAAGAAATGCAAAACGATGCTGATATTTCACCATACATTCTTCCACATGCAAGTGAAGATCTTTGGAAATGTGAAATATGCTGCCAGAAATTCTCAGCAGAATCCAACTTTGCAAGACGTGTGCAGTTTCCTGCAGGTGAGAAGTCTTTCCAGTGTGACATGTGTTTCAATAAATTCACACAGAAAAGTAGTCACTTATGGCATGTGAAGGTCCATGTGAAGGAACAATCTTATGATTCTGATGTGCATTCCAAGCAGTTCAGTCAAAAACACCACGTCTCAGGTCACAAGTTCCTTCATTCAGGTGAGAAACCTTACCAATGTGCACAGTGCTTCAAATACTTCGAAGAAGAAAGTCATCTTGCAAAGCATATACGGACTCATACAAATGAAAAATGCTACCAGTTTTATGAGAAATTCACTGATAGTGCTTGCCTTTCCAAGCATTTACACCTTCACACTGGTGAGATACCTCACCAGTGTATTGTATGTTGCAAACAATTTGCGCAGCAAGGTGATCTCTCCAAGCATATGCTTGTTCACACAGTTAAGAAGCCTCACCAATGTGACATATGCTGGAAACAGTTTGCACGGAAAAGTGGGCTCTCACAGCATAAGCTCGTTCACACAGGCGAGAAGCCTTACCAGTGTGATGTGTGCAGCAAACAATTTGTTCGGAAAACGGAGCTCTCACAGCACGTGCTTGTTCACACAGGCGAGAAGCCTTACCAATGTGATGTATGTCGCAAACGATTTGCGTGGAAAGGCGATCTCTCGAGGCATAAGCTAGTTCACACAGGTGAGAAGCCTCACCAATGTGATGTTTGCGGCAAACAATTTGCTGATAAAAGTGTTGTTTCAAAGCACATGCTTGTTCACACAGGTGAAAAGCCTCACCGATGTGACGTATGCTGCAAGCAATTTGCACGGAAAGATGAGCTATCGAAGCACATGCTTGTTCACACAGGTGAAAAGCCTTACCAATGTGATGTGTGCGGCAAAAACTTTTCATGGAAAGGTAATCTTTCAAAGCATATGCTTTGTCACACAGGTGAAAAGCCTTACCAGTGTGATGTGTGCCGCAGGCAATTTGCTAGTAAAATTGCTGTTGTAAAGCATATGAATGTTCACATGGGCAAGAAACCTCCCAAATGTGATGTATGCTGCAAGCAGTTTGTACGGAAAAGTGGGCTCTCGCAGCATATGCTTGTTCACACAGATGAGAAACATCAGTGTGATGTGTGCTATAAACAGTTTGTTAACAAAATAGCTTTTACAAGGCATATGAGTGTTCATGTGGGTGAGAAGCCTCTCCAATGTGGTGTATGCTGCAAACAATTTGCCCGGAAAGGTGATTTCTCAAGGCACATACGTGTTCACACGGGTGAGAAGCCTCACCAATGCAATATATGCTGGAAACAATTTGCTCAGAAAGGTGCTCTTTCAAGGCATATACTTGTTCACATGGGTAAGAAGCCTCACCAATGTGATGTATGCTGCAAACAATTTGCTCACAAAGTTGATCTCTTGGAGCATTTGCGCCTTCACACGGGGGAAAAACCTCACCAATGTGATGTATGTGGCAAACAATTTACACAGAAAAGTAATCTTTCAAAGCACATGCTTGTTCACACAGGTGACAAGCCTCACCAATGTGATGTATGTTGCAAACAATTTGCACGGACAGATGCGCTCTCACGGCATATGCTTGTTCACACGGGTGAGAAGCCTTACCAATGTGATGTATGCGGGAAACAATTTGTACGGAAATGGGAGCACTCACAGCATATGTTTGTTCACACAAGTGAGGAGCATCATCATTGTGATTTATTCTCCAAACAGTTTGCTGAAGAAAGTGCTGTTTCAAAACATATGGTTCTGCACACAGGTGAGAAGCATCATGAATGTGATGTGTTCTCCAAACAATTTGCTGTAGAAAGTTCAATTTCAAAGCATATGGTTCTGCAGACAGGTGAAAATCCTCAGCTATGTGTTGTAGACTGCATATAATTTTCTTGGAAAAGCCAACTTTTAGGGCATGTGCTCCTCTGTACAGGTAAAAATTCGGTAAATGTGTAGATTAGCGTCATAAATTATTTCATCAGAAAAATATTAGTACCTGGAAAAAGTGCGAAGTACAGAATTTAGAGTATGGAAATTAATGGCAAATGGTGCAGAAATTTTGTACGTTAAATGTGTTTTAAAGATTTTTGTCGGAATATTTATATGCAAGTGCATTGCTGTTAACAGACGTTGCATCGCTACCACGATGATGCCAAGCTTTGCTCCGTTGAAAGGAAGATTTGCTGCAGCATTTAATTCACGCGTGGATGACTACAAATGCAGTCGCATACGTTCTTGCTAGGGCAACGAAGCAACATGTACTTATACGCTACAGAATATAGTTCGTTCATGTTTTGTCATTGTTTTTAAAACAGATGTTAAGAATTTTTTCGTTCTTCCACATATGATTCCATGATTCGAAAAAGAAAGTACTAATATGCTGTTCTATATTGTACAGAAAACTGGGGAACTGAAAATTTCAGTTCTGGTTTGAACGACTTCCATTCATAGCTGATTTGTGGTGTCACAGCACTTTTGGTTCTCCTGTTAATAACTTCTTCACAGGTCAGTTTCTATCTTACGCATATGTGTCTTTTGCAAATCTGAGAGGTTTAACCAGGTTTTTCCTGCCAACAACGTACAGGACACAACAAAATAAAGTATGGATGGTGTGGACCTATTTTCTGTAGCGTATCACTACAACATTTATCGCTGTCTTGCAAACAACGCAACCTCTTTTTTATGTACTCTTCTGCCATCATTTCGGTACAGCAACGAACTATCCTTTTAACAGACCAAAGCTTCGACGGAGCGATGCGTTATACCTTCTGCAGTTTCTCTTCACAGCGCCGGATTCACAGGCCAATATTACGATAAAAATCTTTAAAACACCTTTAAAATATGAAATTTCTGCACCATTTGCCATTAATTTCTATTACTCTAAAATTTGTACATCACACTTTTTCCAGGTACTAACACTTTTCCACCGAAGTAATTTAGGACGCTAATCTACACATTTACCAAAAATCCTCACCACTGTTATTTATCTAAAACGATATAATTTCCTTTGCCTGAATGTTTGTCCCGTCTTGTTGGCACAGTGGAAACAGCCAATCAACACAGCACACACGTGTACCAGTTCCCTTTGTTGTCATTGCAACAAAAAACAATTTTTCACAGCTGCTGGTGTGACATCATTTCATCCAAATCCTTTTGACATGAAGTCAAATATGTGTCTTGTCGCATGATCAACTCTTTGGAAACAGAAAAACATTACAACATGAATTTTGGTTCTACTTTGTCGTTCGTAAATGGCATATATAATTTTTCATTTAGAATCCTGTCGTATGAAATTTAATTTTAAGATTCCCTTTGAGAACCTAAAATAATTATTTTAGATTGTCAAACCAGTTTCTTTTCTCATTTCAGTCTATAAATTTAGAGTTTCAATACAGTAGGTAATAGTGTGTTATTATTTTAGGCGTATGCTGAAGAAATATGATATGGAAACTTTCTTTTTCCTTGAACCATGAAATTCTCACAATATAACTAATTCTTCTTCTTTTTTTTTTTTTTGCAAAAGATGAATACAACTAGGTATTCTTTTATTTATATTTGTAGAAGAAATGAAAAAGAAAGAAAAGAAGAAATACTTTTTGTTCTTCTGCACAAGAACTATCATAACATTTGCAACTGTGCAATTCTAAGTTTCTGAAAATGCTTTAACCATTTTAACACATTTTTGCTATCTGGCAACAGCAGGACCATGTGAATGTAGTTTCTTGCCATCTGCATGATTTTTTTTTTTATTATCACAAACAATATAATTTGCTTTGCCTGAATGTTTGTCCCACTTTCGTTGCACAGTGGAAAGAGCACTTGCCTGTTATATTTGTTAAATCCCTGCCTCAACCAATATAATTTTTTATTGTTGTAATGTTCAGGAAACATATTTAACTTCTGCACATCACAAACAAAAAGAAGAATACCTGTGTATAACAAAAATTATGTCATCTTATATTTCCCCATCATTATTGACGGGTTTTCATCTAGTACTTTAAATAATTAGCTCACAAATGTAATATTTCAGTGCATATTGCTCCTTCATACAAGTGAAAACCTGGTAAATGTGTACTTTAGCATCCTAAATTATTTAGTCGGAAAAATTTAACTGTGTTGGGAAAGAGCGACGTACAATTTTTTAAGCATGCAAAATAATAGGGAAAGGGGCAGAAATACAGTAATTTAAGAGAATGTGAAAAAATGTTACCAAAGTATTTACCTGCGAGTATGATGGTGTGCAGTAGTTGGTGCGGGAGGCTTAAGCGATGTTAACGGCGACGACGTGAAACTTGCGTGCTTCGGAAGGGAGCAGAAGTTCATAGTGAATGTGGGGAAGAATACAATAGGAGTGGGGTGTATTCTTCGGAAGAGTGTGATGCGTGCTGTAATCCTATGCAAGTGGAAGTAGTTCAAAACTTTTTCTTAATGTTTGAGAAAGAAATGTGTGGAATGTCATTATTACTTTCACAATGTCTCCGAATGGAAAGAAATAAAGGAATGTAAAGGTTTTCGTGTACAACAGAAGTGTTGAGTAAGAAGTTTTGGTTCTGGTTAAACCTCAAGCTTTGGTTATGGTTTCGAAGATGTACAGGGGTAGTTGATTTCTTCAAGCACTTCATTTGTAGTTGTGCTGTTGTTCCGTACATCGTAGCTCACATTTTTTCGTCCTGAAACGGATATTTTTGAAAATAATGGAGTTTCTTCAATTCAGAAATCATAGTATGGCAGAGAGGCCAAGAGTTTCTTGCGTATTGTGCCGGATAAAGAAATTTTAGGCCCTGACGAAATCTGAAATTAAGTATGGAGACTCGTGACTTTGGAAGGAGCCACCAACACTGTTGAAAAAGCTACTAACACCATTTACAATGCTGCGTAAAGCCGACCTTTTTCCTTCAGCGTATTCCCACAAGATGCTTGTATGACTACATACTGCTCAACCACTTTCTGTTGTATTCTTCCGCCCGTTACTTGCCTTTCCATTCACCGGACTACACCTTGACCCTGGTTCGTCCTAGGCCTACCACCCGTACTCTTCCAAACCATCATTCTCCCAGATTAATACTTCGTTAAAATTCTTTCCTACTCTCTACAAATACTATATTTTTGCACCTGTCCCCATTATTTTGCATGCTTAAAAAATTGTGTGGCACGCTTTTCCCACACAGTTAAATTTTTCTGACAAAATAATTTAGGATGCTAAAGTACACATTTACCGAAAACCTCACCAGTGTGATGTCTGTGCAAAACCATTGGTGAATGTGTAGCCTAGCGTCCTAAATTATTTTGCCGCAAATGTTCAAGGATTTTGAAAAAGTGAGACGTACAGATTTTAAAGTATGCAATTTCATGGCAAATGGTGAAAAAATTTCATTTGTAAAATGCATTTTAAAGATTTTTACAATAAAACTGACCTCCAAGTATGACGACGTGAACAGCGCTGTGGTGGGTCTAACACAATGCAGCAGCGACCACGTCAAGCTTTGCTCCGCTGAAACAAAGGTCTTGTTCCAGTGGCCATTTTGCTGGTGGAAGAGTACAAGAGGAACAGCGAACGTCCTTGCCAGGAAAGAGCTCCAATTTGTACTGCTACGTGACAGAAAATAGTTCAGCTCTGTCGCAGTTTTTAAAAAAAACATCCTGATAATTGCTTCGATCTTGTGCATATGATTCCCTGATATGAAATAGAAAGTATGCAGGTGCCTTTCTTTCTTCTATAAAAGTGTTTAAAGTATAGATCAGTGATGTATATTCAAGGCTAGCTAAGCTAGCTGCGAAGCCCAAAGAATGCACAAGTAAAATTGAATTGAATATACACAAATGAAAGTCGATTATCAACGGTGTTAAAATATGTTGATGCTTTCGCTGCGGAAAAAAAACTCTTGCGGATTCGCTTCTTTGACTCAGTCTGGCGAGTGAAAACCAACGGCATAACGCAAGCAGCTCTTTCAGAGTCTTCGCAGTTTTGATGCTAAAACCTTCCGTACCATCACCTGCTAGCACTTCCATGACAACATGAATCAGCTGGTAGAGGGGAATGGGCCATACATTGCTTTAGGAAATGGTTCGCTCAGAATAGAGAAGACTAATTAGACTATCTCAGGCACTGGCATATTCCCGCCCATAAGAGTGTTTCGCGAGAGTTGTTTAAGTTTTTGTGAAGTGTCAATGAATTAAAATCGGAGATATTATATCTTAAATTCGTGGCTTTGTTGGATTCAAACTGTTTTGATAAATTTTGTGAAAGCTTCTCTGAACATCTACTGCCAGAACTAAAGAACTCTATGCTTCAAATTTTGATACAGTTCGACTAAAAAATGAACTAAAGGTGTTTTATTCCCTTGATGAATACAAAAACAAATCAGTAAGAGACATTACATTACGTGTTACATAAAGTTGAATAAATTGGACATAGTGTTTAGTGAGGTGTACAAATTAGCAGATCTCATATTAAGCTTTCTATCAACAACTGCAACTGCCAAAAGAAGTTTTTCTGCATTAAAAATAAATCAAGATATGTCTTAGAGCCACACAAGGACATGCACATTTGAAAAACTTGGCTGTTTTCTCAGTGGAGAAAAACATTCTTTTTAAATATGAAAAAGTACTCAGAAGAAACATTTTATGAAAACGTAACACTCAAGTTCACACAAAAGGAAAGAAGAATGGAGTTCATGTACAAATAAAATATTCAGAAGAATGGAGTTCATGTACAAATAAGTGTTTAAATTCTTATCCTCATAATTATTTGGTATCATGTTAGCAATGGCATGTACCTAAAATTTAGAAAAAAAGTTACTTCTATTACTTAACAATTAAAAATTAAACTTCATAATTAAAAAAAAAGTACATACGCCACTGGTATAGATGTGTTCTTTCCAATGGATGACATATGGCATAGGAAAATGAGTTTTGCACCTGCTGTTGACGGCGTGGTTCACAGATTATTCCGAGAAAAAAAAATTCTAAGGGGATGTGAGTTCATATATTGTGCATCAAAGATTCGTGTGTGAAAAAAGCAAGAAATTGTCAGATTGTGATGTGAAAAACTGAGACAGAAATGACCTATTTTCTGTAGCATGCTACAAAATGGAACACTTTCTTGGAAAGAACACTCTCCATTCCTTTGCACTCTTCTGCCAACAAAATGGCCACCGGAACAAGACCATCATGGTCGCTGCGTCATTGTATTAGGCTTGCCGCAGCTAGTGTTCACGTTGTCGTACTTGGAGGTCATTTTACGTTAAAAGTCTTTAAAATGCATTTCAAATATGAAATTTTTTCACCATTTGCTATGAAATTACATACTCTAAAATTTGTACGCCTCACTTTTTCGAAATCCTTCAACATTTACGGCGAAATAATTTTGGACACAAATTTACCAAACCATTTGCTCACAAGTTCCGTAATTTCGGGTAGATAAGCCGCAGCGTATACAAGTTCAGAATTAAAGTTTCAGCCCGCGCAGCTTATACAGCATGGTGGCGTAAACAGCGTTGTTTTTTTTTTTTTTTGGCAGAGCGAAATTATGTAACAAAAAACGTTTTAGCTTCTTCCATTCTTTTTCCCACAGGAAGATATCTCAATAGAGAGGGAATGGAATAACGATGTTACAGCCACGTGCAATGAATTTCACCCACCCTCTCTTAAAACAAGACATGAAAATAATAGGTTATAGGATTGAGGTGGGACAGGCAAGAGAGAGGTAACTCCGATAAAACTCGGAAAAATCCATGGCTGGGGGAAACTTTGCAGGGAATCGATCTTGTTAGCAAGGATCGCCCTTGTTTCATGCTCCTAGCAACTAACTCTCTTTGAACTCGTGACGTCATAAGCTTCGCTCCGGGCTAATGCTCTCTCTCCCCTCTTGAAACGAGATATCCGACTACCATCCAAGATCGATTTTCATTGGTCAATGACAGCACATGCAAATTTTGTCAGTGACGTGCAGGTTCGTTGGATTCATTTCGCCAAATTGTATTTTCTCTAGTAAGCTACGCATAGTTCTATGTTATCATGGAAAGTAAAATGATGAAACGCAGAAGTTATTCTTCTAGTTTTAAGCTAATGGTAAATAAATATGTTTTTCCGAATCCTGGAAAAACATCAAAACTTCAACGATTATTCCGAGCTTCAGTGAAGCAAACATTATTTCAAAAAGCTGTGGTGAAACGCCAGGAGACAGCAAAAGTGATGCGGACGACCCCGAAGTTTTTTTAGATGACGAGCTTTTAAAACTTTTTAATTCGGACTGTGAAGTTTCTGATTTTGATGGATTTGATTGAAAAACTATGTGTACTAGATATTTTCAGAATGTTGTGAGTGTATTTTTTAAATTCTTGAGGTATAAATGTTTTATAATCGGCTTAAGCCCCTTATGATTTCAAGTAAATTTTTGTAAAATAGGCAGTAGGATAAGTGTTATCCTTAAGATTAAATCTTGTTTAATTGATATTTTTATTTATTTGAAAGATCAGGTACTATATTTTTTTATCTACGTAATGTTTTCAAGACTCCGCCGTGGTACTACCCCACCTTACTGCGAAGGTGCGGCCTTTCTGGTGATTTTTTTTTCATTCCGCCCCTTTTTTTATCGATGCGGCGTATACGTCAGTGTGGCTTATTTACCCGAAATTATGGTATCTTTTAAGTCTGCTACGCTTGGGAAGGTAATCTTTCGAAGCACACACAGATGCATGTGCTTAGAGGAATCCATTTGTAATGCAGTTTGCGCGGACAGGCAGATTGGGACATCCAAACCAGTCTGGGAATTTTAGTCTTGTGGTACACGGCAAAAACACATATCTCCAGGGGAACACCACATAAATTCTTTCATGAAAAAAAAAAAAAATAAATAAAAAAAGCCTTAGATCTTGGATGAAAGAAAATTGCTGAAATATGCATTGTAAAACCAATATGCATTTAAAAACCTCCTCATTCCTGAAGAATTTTTAACTATTTAAGAGCAAAAGAACTTCCAAAATCCTCTCTATGTTCAAAACAGGATGTTATACCAGGTAATTATTTTTGTTTGAAAAATTTGATTTTGGCAAAGCAGGTGGTGCAGTGTTCTAAGCGCTGGCTGATGACCATTCATCTGAAAAGTGTCTGGGTTCGAATCCTGGTGAGGAATGAATGTTGTGCTTGTCTTATGGCACTGACTCTTTCCCTTCCCTGGAACCAGTGGCCGTAAATAATTAGGAACGGACAACTGCTTATAGACCACTGAGAGCTGGACTTCCGAATCATAACTCTTTCAAGTAGTTCCCGATTTTCAGTGCATCTTTCTGCTTTGTTTATGTAGGATCTGATCACACCCAACGTGAAAGAAAGTAGTTCACAATAAATTTTATGCACATTTTTTTTGGAAATTTGCTATAATAGATGCCTTAATGACTATTTCTATTTGTAAATATTATTTTATGAAAGAAATGTACTGAATAATACTACTACGTTTTTTTTTTTTTTTTTTTATTATTTTGGTGTTATCTGGAGCTAGCGTGTTTTTTATGTGAAGTATTTCTAACTTTTTGGGGAAGTCAAAGCAACTAAGATTGATGCCATTTTTTTGATAGTATTGATTCACATTTTGCAAATTATGCCAGTGTGGAATTGGTCGCAATTGCTGTGGGCGGCAGCTGTGAAGAGGGCTGAAGTGTGTTGCATTATGTTTCTTTATGGAATTATGACATATAAATCTGTGATATGAAATACATTTATTATTATTTTCCATAATAAAGTAAATGCCTATGATTACTTTCATTACAATAAGATTTATTTCGATAAAAGTAGTAATAAAAATTCTGTGTCGCATTGGGAACTACTTTCTTTCACGTTGGGTGTGATCAGGTTCTATGTGGAGGAAACATTCTTTTCTTATTATTAAGGAAATAACTTTTCAGGCAGAAATAGGGCTCAAATGTACTTAATGATTATCATTCATAAGTATCAAAATATTTTTTTCCCCTTCATTCCAAGAAATATAGACAAAAAAAGAATACGAAAAAGTGGGCCATTTTGCGAGTGGGTTCTACGGGCCAATCTGCATCTGTGTGCAGACTCATTGAAGGAGAAAAATTCATCATAGAACTAACAAATGATGACACAAGGGTTGCATCATCATTTGCTAGTCGTATTTGCCGGTTGTCATACGTACAAAATAAGAATGGTCACTTTATTTCTTCAACTGGCTAAAAACAATGAGAAAAAAAAATGCTCCTTTAATTGTTTTGAATTTGATTCACGCTATTCCTGGAAAACGTGGAGCTGTTCCATTCACACATCAACATAGTGTCACTTGAAACAGCCAACCAGTGAAATAGCAAAAGATGGATTTCTAATTGCAGAGTTACGGTACATGGTCCTTGCTGCCAGTGGTGCATACAGAATGCTGGTATGGGAAGCATTTAGCAAGAAAAAAATTTTTTTTTCACCACAGAAATAGTGTAGGTGATCTTATTTAAAAGGGCAACTAATCAACCGATTAATCGACTTACGAATTTTGATTAATCAGTTAAATAGTAAATGCGTAGTTTAGCATCCTAAATTATTTGGCTGAAAATTTTGAGAAGTTATATACATATTTTAAAGTATGTAATTTGATATGAAATAGTGAAAACAATGTCAGCTTTACAATGCATTTTAAAGATTTTTACCATAAAATTTGCCTGAGATTATGGCAATGTAAACACACACTGTGGCAAGCTTACCCCCAGAACCACCGCAGCATGATCTGAAGCTTTGGCGAAGTGATAAACTTTGAGTCATGCTGTGGTGGCCATTTTGTGAATCTGCTGAAATAAAGATCACTACCGTGCTTTTTGGGGTTTTTTACCATTCCACTTGAAAACTGAGTCTCTCTACAGACAATAATGGTAAAATTAGAACTATTTTCTAGAGCAAAGCAGATTGTTGTAAAATGTGAAGACTTTCTTTGTCTCATTGTTTTACGCTCATAAAATGGCCGTCATAGCATGAGCGAAAGATGGTTTCGACAATGCAGCGCTTCTGGAAGTAAGCTCGCCACAGCGTATTTACATCATCCCCATACTCGTAGATAAATTTTATAGTAAAAATCTTTGAGCCGCCCCGGTGGCGCAGTGGTCTAAGCGATGGCTTCTGAGCGTTCGTCCGAAGGGGGTCCGGGTTCAAGTCCCGGTGAGGCATGGATGTTGCGTTTGTATTAAGGCACTGGCTCTCTCATTTCCCTGGAACCAGTGACCCTAAATTAAAGACGGGCGACTGCTTATAGCCCATTGAGTTGCCCACGGTGGTCGTTAAACCTCCAATAATAATAATAAAAAAAAATCTTTAAAATGCATTGTACAGCTGAAATTTTTTTACCATTTCACATCAAATTACATACTTTAAAAAATATATATCTTTTTTTTTTTGAAAATTTTCTAAATTTTTAGCCAAATAATTTAGGACGCTAAGCTACACATTTTTACCAAAATTTTTAGTCAATTCACCCCCAATATTTGCACAGTATACACAATCTTAAATGTTAAAAATAAACATGCCCCATTACAGTATGAAATATTTATTTCCTGATGTATTTCAAATGTAACTCAATTTGACGTGATGTTTTAGATTGTTCATCAAGATTAGATAGTTCATCACTCAGTCATAACTCAGAAGCAGCTCAAACATGAGACTTCTGCATCAAGAAGAGGAAGAGCACCTGCAACAAGTAACCAATCGCACACGATTTTATTTGTACACTGTGTGATGTGGTGTGACCGCCATCCATGCAATCTCATGGTGGACGACTGTCCTGGTTCCCCGCCAATTAAAAAAATCAAACTGAATTCTTTTTTTACATTTTTCACTGTAGTTTAATTTAAATTGAGTTGCATTTATCAAAGTTTGTGGGAACTTTGCATTTCCACCAAACCAGTAAAACTTTTTTGAAAGTTAAATAGTATTTTTTTCTATCAATTTTTTTTTATTTTTTATTTTTTTTTCAAATAAGAACTCCAAATCATAGACCAAGTGGTCCTGACCCCAGTGAATCCCTATATGAATATGCCACTGCTTGCTGTTCCCCATAAGATGTCAAGCACATATTTCTTTCTTTTTTTTTTCTTTTTTAGTTCTGTGTGTTTTATGTCATCCAAGCAGAAAGGGCTATTTAAATATCTTTTGCCCACTGAAGATAAGAAAACTGAGTAGCAATCTCACACTTTGTTTTTCCAAAGTTCTTCAGACTTACTATGCACCAACAATTTTGTGAAGTTTTTGTTTGAGTGATTGTAGCTCTCGTTTTACATGTTTATGTGTTATTGTCACGTGAAGCCTGAGTTTTAAACCATCGAACACTCACCTTGGGTTTACACAGAGGCAGAACTAGGCATTTCTATGCCTGGGGCAAACCACAAATTATTGCACCCCCGTTGAAGCTGTTAAGATAAAAAAAAAAAAATACTGTACCACCTGAAATATTATAATCCTTATTAAAATGTAATCCAATGAAGCTGGAGCCAAGATGGCTGTAAATGAAGATGTTTGATACAGCAACAATAAGTAAACAATCAGTTAAACACTTACCTAGTGGATTATTTTTCTTTGTGGAGCTAACCTCTGAATCTCGGCAAACAGCTTAGTGTTGTATATTATAATCCTGCTTGTTGCATGAGTTTTTGTGTGCTGTTTACATACAGATTTGCAATATTTAGCACCTAAATGCATATGAATTACAATAAAAAAAAACAACTAATATTGCCATCAGTAGTTGCTTCTAACATTTTGCTTCACATTGAATTGTATACTTTTTTTTGTCATATTCTCTTGTAGTTGATTAATAGCTAATAATTGCTATAGCGGTTGTGCAATAGATTTTTTCGGCAGACCAGAGTAAGACCTCTGCAAAGTTATTGCCATTTTAATTGTATTATTAGTTTAACAACGTAACTTTTAAATATTTTTACTGTAAATAGAGTATTAGGGAACGAAGTGTCATTTCTTATCCCAAATGGGAGCTTTCCCTTACTAATGGCATTGGAAAAAATTAGGAAATAGGGAGCAGCATTCCTCTTACCCTTACTTACATCTAGGATGTTCTAGGTAGTGAAGCTGAACTGGATGTGGAATGCCATTTGGGGTTGTAAAATACAAAATGTAAAAAAGCGGTGAGATTCCTTACTGCCCTGGAGTTCCAACGTTTGGTACCACATTAAATGGAATGAATGCAACTTGCAGTAATAATCGAATTGCTCCCAGAGAATCTTCAAAAGTATGAAAGACATCCTTATATCTTGTAATGTATGAACAACCATGCTGTCATTTCTGATTGTGAGCAACTTACATCCCCTTCACATTCTGAGGAAGCAAATTTTAAGTGCCAAGCTGCCGCCACTTTTAGGGAAATGTGAATTTTAAGCCGATAAGCTACAGCAACTGCCGAAAGAAAGTATAGGTAAATTCTGTACCAGAAACTGGTGCAAAAGTTCCAGTTCCAATTTTAATCAGATTTTATACCGATTTTTTGCACCCTCTCTTGAGTTGCGCCTGGGGCAGCCGCCTCACCTGCCTGCCCTGCCCTAGTTATATCTCTGGGTTTACTAATAGTCTGTTCATTGTATTTCAATGTATTTGTTGCAATACTAATAGTCTGTTCATTGTATTTCAACGTATTTGTTGCAAACTGGTGCAAAAGTTTCAGTTCCAATTTTAATCAGATTGTATGTACTGATTTTTTGCACTCTCTCTTGATTTGCACCTGGGGCACCTGCCTCACCTACCTGCCCTGCCCTAGTTACGGTCTCTGGGTTTACTAATAGTCTGTTCATTGTATTTCAACGTATTTGTTGCAAACTGGTGCAAAAGTTTCTGTTCCAATTTTAATCAGGTTGTATGTACTGATTTTTTGCACCCTCTCTTGAGTTGCGCCTGGGGCAGCCGCCTCACCTACCTGCCCTGCCCTAGTTACGTCTCTGGGTTTACTAATAGTCTGTTCATTGTATTTCAATGTATTTGTTGCAATATGTTGTAATAAATTATATTTTTGATATGATATAGGGATCTAATTCTTCAATCATAGAAGATGTGGATTTTTATTGCATCTATTAATGATTATTACTAGTAAGTTAGTAACAAAGTGTGAAGAATTTCATGTCATATGTGTTACTCTATTGTGTATAAAAATCAATTATTAGGTAATTTTTAGGCATAAAGTATTAATCTCATACACATTTTTTTTATTATGAGACAGATAAAAACTGATTTTAAAGAAGTATTTAAACATTACAACTAAAAATGTCACAAGGAAAAACAAATTCAAGTAGCTCAAATTTTTTAGCATAAAATTAGATTCTCATGATTATATAACATCAGAAATTCGAAACTAAGCTGCAGCTTACAGAACAAAGCCTAACTGTTAAATCTTTTATAAAAACTATGAAGAAAGACTTTCGATTAAAAAAATGAGATAAGTTGGCAAATTAAAACTTTGCGTTTTTAGTGACATTCAATATAAATTCACAATAGCTTCAAAAACTACACTAAGTTATTGTTCATTAGAAAATTTATAGTATTTTTTATATATTTTGGTATCATGTTATATTTGTTTATATGCTTGAGTTCTTGAGATGTTTTTGTTGTGTACATAGCTGCATTAAAATTATCATATATGTGAATTTTTTTTGATTAGCTCACCTTCTTTAAATGTTTGTCCAAAATCTGGTAATGTTCTCTGTCCACATTCATTCAATGCAATTAAAATTTTGCCATTACTCTTCTTTTATCTTCATATTTTGGTATACCAATCAAGGGAACCATGGATTTCCCTGATCAAAGCAAATTCTTAAACTTTGGTGAACATGTTCTAAAGGAATAAATTGCAGAGTAATTATCTTCAAAGGTATGAGGGTGCAAATGCTTACTCTAAAAACAAATGCAACCAGAAGACACCTATGAAACTGTTGCAGTCCACTTCTTTTGCATGTAATTTATTTTGATGATGGCTGAGAGTTCACGAGATTCCTTTTGATTATGTATGCCACATAAATACATATTTTTAAGGAAGGAATACTTTTTTCAAATACATATACGTACTTATGTCCAACCCATACATGAGACCGACCAAGTAACAAAAAAGCTGAACTTTTTAACCGGGTGAAATATCAGAACATGCGACGAGAAAGTGAGTATATAACACAGCATGAGCAAGATGGAGTTGTTCACTCTAATTTATTTATGTAGATTTTTAGAACACACCACAGTTTTTTTTTTTTTTTCCCCCGTTTTTTTCTTCCTTTTTTTTTTTTTTTTTTTTTTTTGTATTTGCTAGAACATCAGCTTGATTTTCCTTTTGTGTTGTTTTCTTCTCAGCAAGTTCCATTGACATATTTGTCTTTTGTTGACTCTACAGCTGCACTGCAATCTTTGCTTAATTCATCTTTCTGCTGATATCATTCCCTTCCCATTTCTTCATCACTTTTCTTCTCATTATTCTTTTCCTTTTATTCCCTCAGATGATAATAATTTAGCCATCATGCTGAAAGAACTTTCAGCCTGAGGACCAAGAATGCATGATATCAAAGCATTCACTACTTTAAGTAAATGGTATAACCTACAAAATATGAATACTTTCGAACACCATGCATCGATTCTAACAAATTTTCAAACTTCATCAGTTCCGTTTTGGGGAAATTTCCCCTTATCAAGCTTAAGTACAAACATTCATGGGGGAAAGTAACATTTAAAAACAACACTGGATATTGAGAACATAGCAAGAAGGGGAAAAAAAAAAAACAATTATGGGGAGAAATCTTCACTTTGACCGAATTCCGTTTTCGGAAACTTTTTCCTCCATTTTTAAGCTGAAATGCTGTATTTTAGGAATAAAACCAAATGTAAGAAAAATACTAGGCAGAAGAAACATCGAAAAAAGGAAAAAAAAAGATTACGGGAGAAATCTTCGCTCCCTAACTTCCGTTTTCAAAGGTTTCAATGGGCGGAATTCTGTCCTCAAACAGATAATAAATCCCCCCTCCCTCCCCACCCCAAAACATTGCCATTCAGTTGTGCAATGATCACGAAAATACCCGAAATGATAATGGAAATGGCAGAATTCTTCGAATCCGAAGAAGAAACTTTTCTCTGAAAACACTATAGGGAAATCTTTGCGCCGTCTTTAATGTCCATTTTCGGAAATTGTTGCCCAGAATTTCATGACGAAATACAAACATATATGCACTAAAATGATCTGAAACAATACTGGACACAGGCAGCATCGTAAGTAAAAATAAATTACGATTTGCGGGAAAAGTCTTCACTGCATTTAAGTTCAGTTTTCGCAAGTTTTGAAAAATGAGATACCGTCCTCAGACGGAAAACGACCACTCCCTACCCTAAAAAAATTTCTCTTCAGTTCTGCATCAATTTCGAGAATGCCCCAAATGATGATGAAAAGCGGAATTCCGCAAATGCGCGGAAGAATCTCATGTATGCCAACCTTCCATGGCTAAAAAGATTTTTTTATATTTTCTGCAATAACTTTTAGCATTACTTTGAGGCATGTATTTTTTAAAACAGGAATTTCAGCAGCAAAACCACTGGGATTTGGTTTTTATGTAGGGTTCTAAAAACATTATTTTACACAGATGTTAAGATGTTCCAGTTTTACTTCCATATGTTTCCTATTGCATGCTAATATTCAGGGCCGGCTTCATGGGTGTGCGACCTGTGTAGTGGCACAGGGCCCCGCGCCTAGAAGACACCCGCGTTTGTATGATGTTTTTGAATTTTTCGTAATTTTTTTTCTTTTATTAAAAATAAATGACCCTTGACAACGTAAAAATGGCATTTTTAAAATTTTTATATCATTGCACTTTATTGCTTTAGTGAACAGAATTCAAGTATCTTGGGTCCATTGGGATGATTCACCGTGTCACCAAGAGAGAATTTGTATTAATGACATCATATATGTAATCACCCAGATCTCTCTGGAACGCTGATGTCACAGCTACGTCTGCATTCTGCCGCAATCACACACGGTCAGTTTCTTGCGTGCGTGGGCGGCGAATCTCTGGCAGATGGTTTATCAATAAAAAAAAGTGAAAAATGTATCTTCGCGAATTTTCTTATGAAACTGGCTGAAATTTTAATTATAACACTATAACGGACAGATCGACTGTACCTGACGACGACGAGTGACTGCCAATTGATAAATTGCAACATAACGCTGATTCGGGATTATCAGGACACTAGACCACTGCCTCCCAGAGCCTCTTACAAGCAAGCCACGGATCAGTAAAATTTCACAAATTGCTTCGCGGACCAACCGGCATGAAGTTGCTTTTATGTACAAGGATGCTTGTGCAGACCTTTTTTTGAAGTTGCTTTTATGTACAAGGACGTTTGTACGAAGTTTTTTTTTTTTGGTGAAATTCGAAAATCTTTACCATTTCTCAAGTTTTACCCCGTTTCCGTGGTCCGGCAGAAACCTTGTGACGGATCGGTGGTGTTTGGGAAACACTGCACTAGACTGCTATCGCACTCACGTCATTCGAGCTACAAAGCTGAAAGCTCCCGCTACTCACTGAAACAAATTACAATGAACTGTAGAACGTGGCCAGCAAAAGAATCTTTCTTCCAAGAAGTAAAGAGACAGAGTGATAAGGTAAGAGTTTTCTGAAAATTGCATTACTCATTTAGTATTGTAGGGATGGTACGTCTTTAGAACCTCAATATTTCAACCAAGAATAATTGAAAATGACATTTCCTATGATCCTATCTTATTTGTTTAAACGACAGCTATGTTTTTTTTTTATTTTGGATAAATTACATTAATTTGTGCCATCAGCATGCATTTCGACGAGGTGCGGGAATTTTATTTTGTCGCTTCAATTCGATCGACTTCAATTTGGTCTGACAATGTAAATTAATATAGCGTAATTTTAAAATGTCTTTTTACTCTTCAATGAGTAATAAGAACAGCTTATTGTAACTCATGAATAAATAATAATATTCCTTAGTACCACCATGTTTTATTAAGCTTCATGAGAAAATGAAAAAATGTGGTTTCTCTACCTGACCCCACCTTTCTTTCAAAAACGTTCCAACGTCCAAGCCCATTTAGTAGATGTAGAACTCGCTGGGAAAATGGCCCCGCATTTTCATTTTGCACTGGCCCCCACAAATTATGCAGCTGGCCCTGCTAATATTTTAATGACGTCCTACATCAAGGACTTTTCATTGCAACAGTTTCTAGTCTGAAAGATGCTGCTTGGTATTGTTTCTTTCACTGCATGGAAGAAAGCATCTTGTTGCATAGTAAGGATCAGCCCTTGTTGTGAAACATCCAAAGATGATGAAGGATATCTGGTTTATCTAATGTACGTATAAATGACTTTGATGGCTCTGCTAGATGAAGAAAGCTCAATGCTAACACTTCTGCTTTTTGATAATTTGTTTGTAAAACATAACCTAACATTTTACAAAAAAATTTGTGGACACTTCATATGAAACTTCATAAAGAAATTGCCAGAAAATTTTGACGGCAGCTTTGAAAGCATTAAAAAAAAAAGCCCTTTTTGATAGTTTTTGTTTTGTTAAGTAAAATTTTTAAAAATCATTTTCCCAGTTTTTGAGTTTATAAAACTGGATTACGAAACGCACTTGAGCTTCCTTTTCACAGCCATAGCAATTTTCCTATACATGTGCATTAAAAAGAGAATGTGAAAGAAACATCAGTTTAGTGAATGAGATTTTTTTACCAATGAGGATAAGGGGTTATATATTACAGTTGTTTGCACACAATTACACATTCTTCAGACTATAATGAACTACAAGGGCTGCCCTGGTGGCGCAGTGGTCTAAGCGATGGCTTCTGATCATTCATTCAAAAGGGGTCCGGGTTCGAATCCCGGTGAGGCATGGATGTTGTGTTTATCTCATGGCACTGGGTGTCTTTCTTTCCTGGAACCAGTGACCCTAAATTAGGGACGGGCGACTGCTTATAACCCTTTGAGTTGCTCACGGTGGTCATTAAACCTCCAATCAAAAAAAGAAAAAAAGAACTACGAGGTGTTCCTCACAGGGATGAAGAAACAAAGACCTGTGTCATTATATATATATATATATATATATATATATATATATAAGCCTTTTACTCTATTGAAAACATTGCAGAATTATGTAAAGTGTGTTTTACATTCAGGGGTAAACGGCGTTCCCCTATGAAGTTGGTAAGGGGAACCCTGTCCCTGATCCCAATGTAAAATAGCTATGAAAAAATTGTGTAGAAATTTGAAAAAAAAAAAATGTGCTGCTAAACTATGCCAAAGAAATTCAGGCTTACTATTCATTTACATCTATGAATTTTATACATAATTTGTGTAAGATTTTTGGTTCAAAATTTTATGTCTTTAATTTTGCAGTTGTCATAGCTTTTGCCCTGGGGCCGTAAAATTTCTCCTTCAGATTCTTAGCTACCAACATATAGCTGGAGGAGATGGTCACATTCAGTTGTTTTGCTTTCATTTTATCCGTTATGTTATCATACAGGGCAGAATAGTGAACTAGTAACAGTATTGCAGACCAGCTTTAGAACACCAAACTCAAAGATGAGAGTAATTTATTAATAGGTGCATAGCTGCTGACCAATGCAGCACTGACTTTTCATTCTTTAATTGTTTGAAGTAGTGTGTAACACTACTGGTTACAATTTTGGAAGAGGGGAATCTGTTTATTGGTGTAAATCCATGTCATATTTACACCAATAAACAGATTCACATCTTTCAAATTTGTATTGTACAATGGTGTAATCCCATATTTCATTCATTAATAGTGGCTACTTTGGATACTTAAACTTAGGTAGGGAACACCCTCTGAGGGGAAAAACAAAAGACATCAGCTGTTTCTGAGTGAGTATCTTATCTTTACCTTTTTGGGGTTATGATACACAGGGCTGGATTAAGGCCTTAGGGGGCCCCTAGGCTAAGACATTTGAGTGGGCCCCCAAAGAACTTATGATGGGGAATTACCCCGCTGTACCCAGCAGTGACATGAAACCTTTACCCTTGGTGAGTCACTGCCTTGAAATCCGTTTGTCTTCCAGCCTCTGTTTCTGACCAAGTGGAAATCATATGAGACAAAAATGAAACTAAACTACACGAAACCTGTCGGAATCGACAGTTTTTTTGTTTTGTTTTTAAAGAATAAACTCATATGAAACACAAATGTAAACTTTATTTGATTGACAAATTCATTCAACCAGTTCAGTAAAGAAAATAGTCCAGGTTCGTGATTTTATTTTATTTAATATTTGACTGAAGGTTTAACGACCATTGTCAGCAACTCAATGGGCTATAAGCAATTTAGGGTCACTGGTTCCAGGAAAGGGAGAGAGACAGTGCTGTAAGACAAACACAACATCCATGCCTCACTGGGATTCGAACCCGGACCCTTCACGAACGAATCATTATAAGCTAGCGCTTAGACCACTGCGCCACAGGGGCGACCAGGTTCGTGATGAGCATCACAACTGCACCCTTTTTCAGTCGTAAAATGTGAGGTGGAAGTCCACTCATCTCGGTCGTGTGCAAAAATTCAACTGGATAGCGCACTCTTTCACTCTCATCTTCAGTCACAACCGTGTTCCTAAATGTTGTTGGAATGAGATTCGCGTTGCAAATACTCTTCACCTGTCAGAATCGCGGTTAGTTTTTTTTTTTTTTTTTTTGAAAAAAATAAACTTGTATGAAACAACAAATGTAAACTTTATTTGATTGACAAATTTATTCAACCACTTTAGTAAAGACAATAGTCCAGGTTCATGATTTTTTTTTTGACTGAAGGTTTAACAACCACCGTGAGCAACTTAATGGTCTATAAGTAGTCTCCCGTAATATTTTCACTAACAATGGTCAACGGAATGTTTATTTACATCTTTACATAATGGGAAATGTCTTACATATGTGAATAAACTGGATCAAATGAATATTACATTGCATATATACATCACACAGTCCAACGGCATAACGCAAGCAGGTCTTTGAGTGTTTGCTGAGAAGAACTTTGATACCATTGCGTGCTAGCGTTGTTTTGCGCAACGGTTCGCTCAGAAAAGAAACTTCCGACTATCTCAGTTCCTCCCTGCTTCCACCTTCAACAGCGCAAGTCAACCGCAGGCAATTGAATGTCAACTGCACGCTTATCCCATAGACTTTACGTGGGGAATTTGCCGCCCCACAACCGTTGCCCCAATCTCATTTTTCTCTTCGACTGGCACATCTACATGGTAAGATCTGTATTTTGATACCTCAACCATATCTTTACGTTCAGCCGTTCTCTCAAAATAGGACTCACAGTAAAAAACTTATAGAATATATAGATTATAACCCCTCCTCTACCTATTTATCTATTGCTTGCCCAGGCATGACCCCTGGGCCATTGGGGGGCCCCAAGGCTATAGACCCCCCCCTAATCTGGCCCTGATGAAAAGGATCATCTTGCCCTCCTTCATTTTCTTTCTTTTGTGGGTATAAATTCACCTCTAGACTTTTAAATACTAAACATCGCATTCCCTCAAAACAAATCCTTCACTTTCACCACTGATTTAAGTACGGTAGTTTACACTTTTTGTACCACAATTCTGAATTGTTACTTATTTATTTGCTTACTTAAAAGATATTGGAGTAGCATAAACTGGTAAACGTAATGCTAGCAGTTCTGAAACGACAGAGACCACATGCAGTGCCATTGATGAGTGGGTAGGGGGTCAGTGATCAGATGCCTATTGGAAAGCAAGAATATTTGATTCAATTCATAATGTACTGCAGAAACTGTGTAGAGAGAATGCTCATCGCGTACGACCCAAGAACTTTCTAGATCAAATTATGTAATTAGTAAGTACTCATCTCTAAGAAAAAGCAAACAAGACTAGTAAGCACGAAAATACGAGGCTGTATCCCGGCTGGCCATATACACAGAGAAGAAAAATAAAAAGAAAGAAAACTACTAAACAGGAAAATTGTGAATTGTGTGTTACGTACACTTAAATCATAAAGATCTATCAAAATCGTGAAGATTTAGAACTGAAATACTCGCGCAAACACGTTAACACACTAGTTACTCCCTACAATGGCGGCTTTCAATGTATGCTGGAAGTAGCATGCTTTTTACCAGTCAATTCTCCTCCAATGTCTTTGGCTTACTTATATTCACATAAATCGGAGATCATTAGACACTGTCGGCCAGCAATTATGTGCATGATCGTAAGGTATTTCAAAGAGGCTGGCCTTAGTTCTCTTGAAGAATAACATTTGCATGATATGATTAACTTTGGCGTATGTGCTTTGTACGAAACTTGGATAATCATTTTAATTGCAATGTGCATATTTGTGTTGCATGCAATAAAGTGCAATGGCTTTGGTTTACATACTTGTAGGTTCCAATATATTTGAATTATTAAAACACCCATAAAAAACATAATTAATAACATGAAATTTAGAAAACTCAGTGGCCTCTGACATTTTTTGCTTGGGGGAGGGGGTGTCCAGTATGCCACTGTTAATTATCACTGTGCACTAGCTACATACAACACATGTAGCAAATCATAATTTTTCCATATTGAGGATATCCCTCATTAATAAATTTTTTTCTTTGAATTGCCATTAAAATGAATGTATTTCATTTACAAATTTTATTTGTAGAATTACTGCATCAATTTTTTTTTGTCCCGGAAATGTGGCTTGAATATTCAAAGCAAAAATTCTGAACTTCATGTGTACTGTAATAAATGCAAACTGTGTGATGTTTTTCTTTGCCCATCAAGTAACTAATTAGGTGTCATAAATTGCCTTTCATATGGGAACTGCAAACTTGCTTGAGCAGCTAACCTTTTCACAGTGCTGCTAACATCATAAGACTCTATTCACAGGATGTGTCAAAGTAGTGCCATTCTGTGTCAATACCAAAATCTTACTTGTATTTCTTATAGCATTAAGGTAAAGTAACAGATCTTACTTATGCCTCTTATAACATAAATGTTATAAGATATATTATTTCTGTGTTGATACAGCTGTACCATTATGAAAACTCTACAACTTATTTCACCTTAACGAAGAGTTTGGTATTGACACAGATTTTTCTCATATCTATGTACTGAGAGAACTTACTGAAAGAGTGAAGTAATGTGAACGCCCACTGTGTATGGCTTTTGATTATAAAAAGGCTTTTGACTTTAAAACTACCAGCAGTTATATTTTGAAAGCCAGTGGCACTTATGCATATATTAACAGGACTTGAAAAATACCATACCCAAGATAGCTGGGGCATATAAATTATTGACCTGGGATGGGGGGAAGTCTAGTTGCTCTGTCCCAGCATTGCATGCAGTGTTTCAATTTACTGCTAATCACCGGAAGTTGTATTATTGTTACGGAATGCCAAGGACAGAAGAACATCACTTCTTTATTATATTGTGCTCTAGGTCCATTAATTGGAACCAAATGTTGTTAGTCGGCAGCGGAAGGAATACTTCTGATGGAACTAGCCTCCAGTGTTAAGTGACAAAAGGCGAAAACTTCAATGATAGAAGCACGGCAGAATCACTAAATTTCTCAAATACTAATTTTATCATCATGACCTTAAAACCTGAGATACACAGTTTTGTGCATTAAACATTTTGAATACAGACCTTTAAAATGGAAATGTAAAGCGTGTAAAAAAAAGTTCTTACTTTTTAACTTTAAAAAATGAGAAGAGGGTTCTGATTTGTTATTTGAAAAGATAAATTTTCCTGGGTATCCAACTTTTACTACCTAGGCAGGTAAATAATTTCTTCACATGCCCAGCTGGGCATGTAACTTTTCAGATATTTTTCAAGCCCTGCATTAATATTATTAATAACGTCTACGAAAATCGAAGTGCCAAGGAAAGGGAGTAAGACAAGATGACTGACATATCTTCCGAGTTCTTCAGTGCCATATTGCAGAATGTCTTTGAATCATTGAACTGGGAAGACAAGGGAATAAGACTAATGGATATTATTTAACCCATCTTTATTTTGCTGACCACATAGTCATATCTGCAAGTACCTCCTCAGAGTTACACAGAAACTCTTTAGTCTTGCCATCAAAGAATTTCAGATTTTTTGGAGATTGCTTGCTTAGAAATCTTTTGAAGGATTCAAAAAATTCCCAAGCATTACAACTGTGTTAAGTCAAGGTCACCTGCTTCACTTTACTTTATTGCATCTTTTGACAGCAAGCTTTTAGAGAAACCTGATTTTCACACTTTTGTTGCTTCTGCTGCAAAATTGTACATACATACATACATACATACATACATACATACATATTAAGCTGTTCTCTGAGATTCAGATTTTGTTATTGTGTTTTTGACGAAAGTTAATCAATGCTGTGCAAACAAATCCAGTTTTTTTACTATATTAGTCACAAACATTGCTATGATCATGTGATGAAAGACAATGCGTGTATGGGAAGAAATATCAGAAAATTTCTCTGAAACAATTAACACAGCAATCGGACATCTCTGAATTGCCAGTATTTACAGTTTCTCACGTAATGTTAATCACATCAGAAAACTTGAAAATTACATCACCCTGGAGCAGGGAGGAAACGCGCATCTCCTGATTTCTGTTCGAGCCTGCTATCTGTTACACCACCCAGGGCTACCAAGTCCTAAGTATCTGAGTGTTAAATATCAGAATATTCTATGACAATTGCTTGTTGAAGCTAAAAATTCTGGTTCCTTAAAAGAATTTCACCACAAACAATTCAATACACAAAAAAAAAAGTGTTCCAATACCAATCTTCTATGTGTTGGGCAAAATCGTAATTGAATTAATCGGTAATGCATTACATCGTAATGGGAACAAGAACTTAGTGTTACCATTACATGGTAATGGTGAACTGGTTATTAGAATTACATGGTAATTGTAATGACATGTAGCAGTTACCCATTATAATCATAATGGTTAATTATATGTTGGTAATTAACCAATAACTTATGGGTAACAATACAACGTGAATAAATCAGTACACCCTTACACACTGCATAGGTTATTTGACAGTTGTTCCACCCCTCAGACCTCAAATGTATGTATATAGATATTGGAGATTGTACGTGTATGACATGAGTAATTGCCCTGTCTTCACTGCAAGTAAAGTGATTTTAATAAAATAATAAATACATATGAAGTAAGTACGAATGGGATATTTATTTCGGTTAGAGAATTGTACAAAAATGAAAGAAAGATCAATGCTGTTTCATGTGATCTTAGTCTTCAACAAAGAACAATTCATCTTAGTCTTCAACAAAGAACAAGAACATAACGTCTAACCCATTCTTGCCGCTTTTAGAACATTCTACATGACACTTCGGTCTCTGTCTGCTATGTTACATGGCCAACTTTTCTAGACATACGTTTTGGCACGTACATTTCTATAAACTATTGGTATGTGATTATTATTTGCAAATTGTGTAATTTCATTACCAAATAATTTCATTGCATTGGAATGGCATTATTAAATAACTGAATTATATCATCATCATTATAATGCATTACAGATCAATTCCATTACCTTGTGCAAACCATACTTGGGATTACCTTGTCATGCATTCCTGCCCAGCTGTGGTGTGGGGTGAGGGTGGTCAAATTGAAAAGTCAGAAAATACAGGACAGTAGGACAGTGTTACTTACCATGTCTCCTTTATCTATCCCCAAGCCATGCCTACAAAACATACATGTACTTCCTAAGCATTTCAATCATTTTGCCCTCCCTCTTTGAAACCCTTTCATCACTATTGTCTGACAAATGGTTCACATTTTTTAAATTCCTTTGCATAACGCCAACAATTTTTTATCAAAGCATTTTAATGACAAGGAAACTCAAGCAGGTTTCAGCCAAACAAAAAAGAAGTCACAGTAGCACTGACCAGCAAGTATGTCTAATAGCCATTGCGACACTAAAACAACAGCTTTGAAAACAGATAGAAACCCAATAGCCCACTCACATTTCAATGTGATGATGATCTGTGCTTGGTGGTGGCAGTATGTGGATTCGATCGTGTAATGTCATCTACATCGGCCTTCATGATGCATCGGGGTAATCGCCTTCGCAATGTGTCTTCAGTCGAAAAACCGTAAAATTGATGCAAAATTCCCATCGGGTTTTTGTGATGCATTGATACATCGCCCAGCCCTAGCGGTTGCTGTGGCTTTCATCAAGGTTTTTCCTAACCATTCGCCAAATTCATTTTTTTTCGATAGAAATTTATAATAAATGGCACAAAAATGTAATCGCCAATATTTTCGCCAAAACTTTTTTTATTTCTCCACAAATTGCGAAGAATGAGATCAGCAGCGTGATCCCTGCATACTTGTAAGGCGTAGACGAACACATTTTCGTTGAAGTGACCAGCAACGTGTAAGTACGTGCTTTACATAATGCCCGCTACACAATTTTTGGATAGTTTCATAAATCCGGTACTGTCGATGCCAGATTTTTTACTGTATGTGTTGCATTCCATTCCACATGTATATAATTTATGACTCAACTCCAGGAACTTTTTGGTGTATCCTCTTACATAAAGATTAATGAAGATAGTTTACGCCAATTTCATTTTGCTGATGACAGTCATCTTTGCAAGTACCCCCTCAGAGCTGCAGGGTATAATTCAGGAGCTTGCTGACAACTACATTTAGTAGACAAAACATCAAAGATAGGGATGAAGGGCAGTTGCCAGGGTATCTACTGTGCAGAGTGGAACAGACTCAGCCGCCCGGGTGGTGCAGTGGTCTAAGGCGCTGGCCTCTGATCAATCGTCCGTAAGGGGTCCGGGTTCGAATCCCGGTGAGGCATGGATGTTGTGTTTGTCTTACGGCACTGGCTCTCTCCCTTCCCTGGAACCAGTGACCCTAAATTAGGGACGGGCGACTGCTTATAGCCCATTGAGTTGCTCACGGTGGTTGTTAAACCTCCAATCAAAAAAAAAAAAAAAAAAGCAAACCAAATGCAGACGATAAATAAGCGGACAGCATGGTTAGCTAACAGTGTATCTCGATCAACAAACAAAAGTAATCTTGGTGATCCAAGCTACTTTATCGTGGATGCATTGTTGGTACAAGAGATGGGTCATTGTACCACCCAAGTGGTAAGAACCCGAGGGAAACTGTATCAAGGGTGTACTGCGAGTATACCATCGACAGACATGCCAGCACCCAGAGAGCAAGTGGTGGCTGACCACACACCACTGATGACTGGGGTCGACATAGACTATCCAGGTTTGTACATACAGACAACTTGGCAATGGTGGCACAAATCACATCCACGTTGAATCTCTGAGGCCTGAACAGAATCTGAGACTGAACGGTGTGGCACACGTTGCACACCCTGGGCTAAGGAAGCCGATGCCCTATTCTGTGTGTCACTGTCAACCACTTGTCATCAGACATTATGCATTTGGTGCTGGGAACATCAAAACTGGACCTCTGCAGTGTGGTCAGACGAATCCGGTTTTCAGCTTTATTGAGTGGACGGGAGGATGTAGCGTCAACAGCACGAGGTCGTGGCCCTGTCATGCCAGGCTGGCTCTGCGATGGTTTTGGCAGCCTTCTCAAGGAACACATTAGGTCCCTTAGTATGTCTGGAGACATCCTTAACCACTGTGTACTACCAGTAGTGCTGGCTGATCACCTACCTGCATCCTATGCCTGATGGTCGGTTTCAGCAGGATGCATTTTCCCACCCAGCCTCAACCACCCAGGCATGGCTTGAGGAATACTCATCTGAGTTTGGAACCATCCAGTGGCCCCCAGATTTAAAAACTATAGAAGCTCTCTGGGATGCCGTGGAGCAGAACACAAGATCCATGGATCCAGGACTAATGTATCTGACAGAGTTGTAAGCTATGCTGCAACAGGAATGGCTGGTATTACTCCAGCATATGGTGGAGTCAATCTCCTATGCCCAATGGTCTGTTTCAGCAGGATAATGCCTTGCTCCGAGCCTCAACTACCGAGGCATGGCTCGAGGAATACTCATCTGAGTTTGGAACCATCCAGTGGCCCCCAGATTTAAAAACTGTGGAAGCTCTCTGGGATGCCGTGGAGCAGAACACAAGATCCATGGATCCAGGACTAATGTATCTGACAGAATTGTAAGCTATGCTGCAGCAGGAATGGCTCGTATTACCCCAGAAACCCTCCAGCATATGGTGGAGTCAATCTCCTATGTCCGATGGTCTGTTTCAGCAGGATAATGCCTTGCCCCACCGAGCCTCAACTACCCAGGCATGGCTCGAGGAATACTCATCTGAGTTTGGAACCATTCAGTGGCCCCCAGATTTAAAAACTATGGAAGCTCTCTGGGATGGCGTGGAGCAGAACACAAGATCGATGGATCCAGGTCTAATGTATCTGACAGGGTTGTAAGCTATGCTGCAACAGGAATGGCTTGTATTACCGCAGAAACCCTCCAGCATATGGTGGAGTCAATGCCTTGGAGTGTACAGGCTGTTTTTTGAGCTATCAACACACTGTTAGGTATTTCTAATGGTTTGTCCATTGAGTGTATAAAGAGAGGTGGGATTAAAGATGAACTTACAGGGGGGAAAACTGATTACAATGTTTCTACAAGAACTAAAGATTTAGAAGTTGGTGATAGTGTTGGGGGAGGGGGGATTAGAAGTTACAGATCCCCACATCTACTTTTTTTTTTTTTTTTTTTTTGATTGGAGGTTTAACGACTACCGTGAGCAACTCAATGGGCTATAAGCAGTCGCCCGTCCCTAATTTAGGGTCACTGGTTCCAGGGAAGGGAGAGAGCCAGTGCCGTAAGACAAACACAACATCCATGCCTCACCGGGATTCGAACCCGGACCCCTTTCGGACGAATGATCAGAGGCCAACGCTTTAGACCACTGCGCCACCACATCTACTTTGAACAACAGATATCAAGCAGGGGTTACATTGAAAAAGAAATTATAGGTGTATAAAATGCATTCTGAAGAGCATTTGAGAGAAACTACAATTTTCAGGAGTAATTCACCATATGTCTTGAAAGAAGTACTAAATCAATGCATCTCACCAGTTCTTACATATGAATAAGAGCCACACACAGGTTGCAGGTAACTCATAGAAGCTTGGAGAGATGCATGCTTGGGAACCAAGAAAGGTACAAAGAGGGATTTTACTTACTTTAATCAGAATGTCATGCAGTCTTGTCATCAAGAAAAATGACGACTGGATGACATCATGATTAAAGTAAATAAACTCTCAAGTGGCAATGGCCTGGAATATCGCTAGAACAAATGACTACTGTTGGACAACTGATATATTAAATGGCATACCAAGGGACATGAAAAATCAAGATCACAACTGTGTGGGGGAATGGGTGGATGAAAGTTGAAAGTATGCCACAGAAACATGGAAGAGACCAACCAGCAGAACAGTTCATTGATAATGATTGAGGATGACATAGACATTTTTTTAACATTTATGTAAACAAACAAATAAACATCGTTTCAAGTAAGGATTAATAGACTACTGCTAGTAAAGCATTACATCAAGCGATCACTGAATATCACCACCCTTATCAAAAGTGGATGCTGCCCATTGACTACGTGATTTCCAAGAGGTGGCGATTCATCAACCTATGTAGCATATATAAGGTGTGAGAGGAAGAGTAGCTATAAAATTCAGAGCGAAATGGGATTTATCAGACTTTGAAAAAGGACAGATTGTGGAAGCCTCGATTTCCCAAATGGCTAAACTAGCGGGTTGTTCACGAGCTACTGTAGTTAAAGTTTACCAAGACTGGCGTGTAAATATGGTCAAACAATGAGGAGGGGACAAAACTGCACAGGACGGCAAAAGATTGACAAGAGAAGTGAGTGCCAGGTCTGATTCATACAGGCTGCCCCGGTGGTGCAGTGGTCTAAGCAATGGCCTCTGAGCATTTGTCCAAAAGAGGTCTGGGGTGCGAATCCCGGCGAGACGTGGATGTAGTGTTTGTTTTACGGTGCTGGCTCTCTCCCTTCTCTGGAACCAGTGACCCTAAATTAGGGATGGGCGACTGCTTATAGCCCATTGAGTTGCTCATGGCAGTTGTTAAACCTCCAATCCAAAAAATAAATAAATACATACAGCACTGTTCAACAGTTGACTACCCAATACAACAGAGTTCAACCTGGAACAGTATCTGTCACAACCATGGGTCACAAGTATGGGCTATAACAACAGATGACCCCGACGACGCCCTATCCTTACTATGGTTCATCAGTGCAAAAGACTGGCCTGGTGAAAAGATCCTGAAAGTTCGGATGACTGGAAAAAAAAGGGTGCTGGTCTGACAAGTCGTGTTTTCCCCTCCACTGTGTGGATGGTCGTGTACATATTTGGCACAAACAACACGAGGCACTTCATCCATCCTGCATGATCTCCACAGTGCAAGCCAGTGGAGGTGTTTGGTTGTATGGTGTGGGCATGTTTATCTGGCAGGAACTTGGGGGCCCCTGGTGCTGACTGTCGTGAACTGCTTGCAGACTCTGCATCCAGCAACTTTGCACTTTTTACCGAAAGGCGACGGTTTCTTCCAAGATGACAATGCGCCGAGCTGCAGGCCTAATGTTGTACAGGAATAGATTGAGGACTTCCAGCATATCTATTGGTCTCCGAACTCCCCGATATCAATCCCATAGAGCACATGTGGGACACTATGGAACAGCATATCAGACATCTGGATGCACCAATCCCCTGCATTGAAGGGCGCATTACACACAGCTTGGTTGGCCATACCTCCCAATTGTACTTCCGGCATCTTACTGAATCAATGCCATGTCAGATAGCTGCTGTACTGTGGTGAAAGGAGGACCTATGGAGTAATAGGCAGGTGGTCATAATTCAGTGGTCACTCAGTGTACATCTTAAACATATAGTATGTAGTATCTCTTCACTACATTGGAAAATGTGCTTTACACTACTGAATTTTTCTTTGGTGTGTAAATGAAAAAAACAATAACACACACACACAAGCTAAATGTGTTCAGAATTTAATATACACTTGTAAATTACATAAATGAAGTAAATACCTTCATAAAAGTCACTCACAAACGGGAACTATCTGTTTACAAACAGCATTATAAAAATTTTTTGCACAAGGACTAAGGGGTTTCCAGTCATTCAGAATCACTTCAAATATATGAAGCAACATGTTTCTAGAAGACACTGATGATACACCTATTATTTGTTTTCTCATCTTAAGAAGTAATATTTCATTGAAAGACTTTGAATCTTGACTTTGCAGGTTTCTACCGCATTTCATGAGCTTAACAAAAAGAGGGGTACAACAGATTAGAAGTATACCATGGTAAATACTTTACACAAAACAAGCAAACTACATATTAGCAATTCTCTTTAATTTAGCATGTTCAATAAACCATAGACTATACTCAAAATAGTAACATATCAAAGGAGTTTCTATACGAGCAATTAAAAGTCAACCTATAAATGTGTTACCAAATGATGCGGAATATCCTTTCCAATATAGAAACTAACGATGAAAAATGGGTTACTGTATGGCAGATTAATGAGAAAGACGATAAAAATCAAAATTCCGTTTATTAGGCGCCAGAATGACAATAAAACAAAAGATGCTAGCTTCGTCAGGCATAAAGTACCTAAGAATGCAGAAAACACATCTGGAATAAATATACACTTCTAGGAATAAATTCAAAATAATACGCTGCATGGTGTCCACGTGTGACTTCAAGAAGCTGGTGCCAAACAAAAGGAAGGCTCGTGGTAACCTCCTTATTAAATTCTACGTTGGAATGACAAAAAGATCGATCTAAGTCCGCATTTCTGAGCACCAAAGGGACGTCAAGATTGGTAAACTTACAACAGCACTAGCCTGTGATGTTGCTACTGAAGGAGCAGTACCCAGGTGGAGTGAGGTAAGAACCTGGCTGCTTACTACAACGCAAGAGCTATGGTGCTACGAGAAACCATTGAGGTAGTCACGAGATGGAATGTATGCAATAAGGAGGTTACCACAAGCCTTCCTTTGGTTTGGCACTGGCTTCTTGAAGTCACACGTGGGCACCCAGCCCTGGGATTAAGCTGCACATGACACTGTGCAGCGTATTATTTTGAATTTATTCTTAGAAGTGCATATTTATTCCAGTTGTGTTTTCTGCATTCTTGGCTACTTTATATGCCTGACGAAGCTACCTGGAGGTAGCAAAAGCTAGCATCTTTTGTTTTATCGTCATTCTTATGCATAATGAACGGAATTTTTATTTTTATTGTCTTTCTTATCCTTTCCAATTTCAGCACACTGGTTTGTTTGCTAACTCAAAGCAAGCAACCACAATTAGCAGATGCATGGGAGGCCAACATGAGCTGCTGCAAAACTGGTCAATTTGAATGATAAACAGATATCAATCTGACAAGTGTTCCAAAGACTACCACTGGTGACCTAGTTACTGAACTAAGGCAAAAAAAGAAAAAGAGGACATAGCTGCCACTGCAAAATGATTCAGTAGTACAAACAAAGGTGTACAGTTTTGTAAAGTTCACGCCATGCTCCAAACAAAAAACAACAACATAACATTTGTATTCTAATTCTCTTTAAAATAAATAACAGAATAAATAAAGGTGTTATTTTTAATCATTATCAAGCAGAACATTTATTAAATAGTACCCATTTTTTTAACATTTTTGAAATGGTACCGTTTTTCTTTCAATCCTTATGGTTATGAGTAAATCTTAATATATTACAGGCAAAAGATGCGTTTTTGTTGTTGTTTCAATATTTAATGACCAGGCAACTCATTGGGATATATAAGCAGTCGCCCATCCCTAATTTGAGGCCACTGGTTCCATGGAAGGAAGAGCGCCATCGCTGTAAGACAAGCATATCATCCATGCCTCAACCAGAATTCAGCTATCTCTGAGAAAAGTTTGGTAGCCAGCCCTTCGTACCACTTGGGCACTTCGTTTTCCTTCATATTTTTCTTAATAACTATTTCATTTCTCAATAGATCTGAAAAATGCTTGTACTGAATTCAGCATAAAATTATATCTGATATATTACAGAATTTCTTTATAAGTATGGGACCCCAAGTCCAGAAAGCTTGGGACCAAACGATTTCTGGATTTTGGGTCCTCGTGCATCAAAGTACTGTATGTACATATATGTTATAGTTGTTGCCCTTTTTGACATGTGTGAAAAATTGAATAAACAACCAAGGTTAAAACTATCATTAAGACACCAACCATCTTATGAAGCTAACCAGTCATTGCCAGCATTCAGAAGAAAGAAAAGTTGGAAGTGATAACAAACAGAACTTTTTGTTTTCTCTGCTCAGGGACCAAGTTCACTGGGGGTGCTTGTGGGAGGGGGGGAGCTAGGTATATATGTTACTGTTATTTGATTTGAGGCATCTTAATAGTGGAAGGAGGAACAAGTTAGACAGGAGAAAACAGGAAGAGATTTTGCTGTGTGGCACCCCTCCCCCAGCAGAGGCAGAGTATTTAAGAAAGATAGGGAGATAACACAGCAGAGATCCCCCTTTTCCTCCCTGAGAAGAATCCAGTCTTTGCTGGTGACTACAAAAAGACACACAGGTTATAGTATAAGTGGGAGAGATTCTCCCCTTTTAAGCTCATTTTCTTCCTTTCAAATAAACATGATGGTTTACTGAGTTCCTTCACAGCTGAAAGCTAGGAGGACTTTTAACACTGACACCAGTCTTCAGAAAGAACACATAAAACCCTTGCTAACCTCCCATATTAAGGGAACAATATATACCTTATTTACACAAGATTGCTTTAAAGCATTTCACTTCTAGTATATAGTAGGTATTCCAATGTCAAGGTGATCTGGGATTTGTGGTTTCCATGTGAACAGACTTGGGATGCAATTTTTTTTTCTTTTTTTTTTTTTGTTGTTGTTTTGTTAAAATAGTGAATATAAATAAACAAAAACTCTAAAAACCATAAAATATATGTCTAAAAATACAATTAAAAAATTTCCCGAAAAAAAAATCGGCAAAAAAAATGAAAAAATTTTTGGATTTTGGGATTCCGGATTGTAGGTCCTGTACTGTATACTAAAATAATGCATTCAATGCACAGTAATTTTTTTTTTATTTGGGGGTTTACCGACCATTATGCGTAACTAAATGGGCTACAAGCAACTGCCTGTCCATAATTTAGGGCCACTGGTTCCAGGGAAGTGAGAGAGCCAGTGCTGTAAGACAAACACAACATCCATGCCTCGAACTTGGTTGGTTGGTTAGTTGATTTTAGTGGCGCAAGGGCCAGGTTTGGCCAAAGAGCGTCAGACAAAGAACTATCAGCCACAGATTTTTAAAAGCGTGAAAAACGATTAAGAGCAGACAGGCTTGGTAAAAGTTGGAAAAGAGGATGATGAAAGCTGTGAAGACAAGTTAGTTAATTGGGTTCATATAAAAATTCATTAATTTACTATTATATTTATTATTATTTTTTTTTTTTTTTTAACACAACTACACAAAGGATGAGTCACCAGGAGGGGGACGAACCGTCACTCTCCTCACCCCCACGCTCCTCTGCAATGCTGGCCGAGGGCGGGGACGAACTGTCACTCTCTTCCCCCCATGTTCCTCCGCAATGTTGGATGAGGCTGGGGACGAACTGTCACTCTCCTCCCCCCTATGTTCCTCTATAATGTTGGTTGAGGGTGGGGGCCTCACTGAGTCCGAGACAGTTGCAATGTTGGTCAGGCGGACCGCGACAGTCGGATGGACACTACACACCTTTGCGGATTGAGGGCCGGGTCTTCCGCACGTGCAGGCTTTCTGCTGGAAACTGGAAGAGACGGTCGGCATCAAAAGAGAAGGCGCAGACTCATCTATTCGAAAAATCTGGAGCTCGGGGAAATACACCTGTGTCGCTTGTTCAGCTGTAGATCGCTTGGCAAGGGCGGCGAGAGCTACAGGGCGCGGAACAAAGGGCTGCAGGGGTTGTGGCAGAGACTGAACTACTGCGGCAAAAGTACGCTGTCGGTTGGTGGGTATACCCAACCTGGCCTTTGCAGCAGGGTACGAGAGGCCTTCCAGGGTCTTGAGGCGCTGGATCACCATCTCGTCCTTCCATTTCATACAGTTGCGGGAGTAAGCTGCATGGGCCTCACCACAGTTAACACAGCAGGCCGCAGAAGTGCAACCTTCCCCGTCATGTTCACTAGAGCCACAATTAGCGCAACGAGCGGAACTCTTACAGAAACGTTGTGAATGCCCGTACCTCTGGCACCGGAAACAGCGCAGAGGACTGGGAATGTACGGGCGAACTCCACAGACCAAGTAGCCAGCCTTGATTTCGGTTGGAACTTTCGGGAGTTAAAAGTCAAGATTACATTTTTAGACTTAATCAAGGAACCATCGCGCCGGAACATCATACGCCGTGCAGCAATAACACCTTGATCTGCAAGTTCAGTCACCAATTCGTCTTCACTGCATGGCAAGAGATCAAACTCCGAAATAACACCCCGAGAGGTGTTAAGAAACTGGTGAGGTGTCACTTTGACAGGAATGCCTTGAAGACTAGTGAGGTGCAGAAAAGTGTTACTCTGAGAAACACTGCAAGTTTGGACAAGCAGGTCCCCAGAGCGAAGCTTCCTCACAGACTTCAAGGGGCCAACCGCAGCGTCCAAAGCTTTAGAAATGAAAAAGGGAGATCTGGTGGACAGTCTCTCATTCGGATCGATGGATTCTACAACTAAGTGTGTAGCATGCGTAGTCACAGCAATCGAGGGGAGACGACGCTTCGGAGCGACTGGTACAGCTGCCGAAGAAGAGGTTCCACATTCTGGGTCCAGGTCATGGTCTAAAGATCGTTTAAGGTTAAGAGACTTTGTAGGTTGAGAAGACGAAGGAGAGTCGTTTGCAACTATCATTTTCTCAGGTGACTTAAATTTGGAGTTTTGTTTTTTGTTTTTACCCATGGAAAAAAGGAGGAAGATTCGTCTGCAAACTACTCCACCCACCACCGAGCCCTACAAGGGAGAACTGGAGGTCTGCAAGCCAAGAAAATGACGCTGGACACAGTTCTGGAGCTTATACGTTGCAGATATAGTCCGTTGGCTGTGATCACACGCACTCGGCGGACACTTCGGCCTCCTGGTACCGTCATGCCAACGCCTTTGGCATGATCCCACAGCCCCCGGGCTTACCCTGCCGTGCTATACGACAAAAAAGCCGCTAAAGCCCTGTACACAACTTGGTACAAGACATCTGACTAGAGGTGGGTTAGTCTCTAGCCTCCCGTTTACAGCGAAGCCGGGGTCGAAGAGGAGTGTTGGTACACAGGAGGCACTTAACCGGTCTCCTGCGACCTCAGCCGCCAGACATCCCATTTCCGCCTCACGGGTCTCCGCACGCAGCAAACATGCAGGTAGGTCTAGCACCCAAACCAGCTAAAAGGAAAAAAAGAAATCCAAAGAAGACAAATCCTGGAAGGGAACCTAAACGGAATCTCAGCAACCTACGAACTGAGCGGTTAATATAATACAGTTAGTGGTGGAGGGTAACAAAACCACAAGACCGGGGTGTTAGTACATAACGTGGTAGCGATTAGGGAGAGTATACAACACGGGCAACTAGCCAGTGGAGAAAAGAAATAAAAACAAAAAAGCGAGACACAAGACCAGCTAGGGATCGTGGGGCCGCAACTCCCCAACAGCTGGATGAACAGCCGTCCCTGCAAACACCAACAGCACCGAAACAAAAAACAAGCGGTGGCATGACATCAGATGTTGACCAGTCACAAGGTCAGCTCGGGCCGTGGGGGCGCCGCTCCCCAAATAACTGGAAAACCAGTTATCCCCGTGCGGGGCCTCGAACTTGGACCCTTCATGGATGGATGGTCATATGCTAGTGCTTAGACTACTGCACCACCTGGGTGGCATACACTATTTCAAAAGTGTGTGTTGAATATATCAATTTTAATAATCAATGGCCAATGTTAGCTGAAACAAACATCTTATTCCATAAGTTCTAATTATAATACACAAATTGTTAACAAAAGGTAATTTTGGTTGTCCCTGCAGAAATCAGGGCAGGCAGAGCATACCTTGATTTCTGAAGCAAGGCAACCCCAGCATGCCCATAATTGTCACCTGTTGTTACAAACATCCTCAAAAACAGCAGTCAGTGATCATGCTTCCAGTCAGTAAAAAATGCACTTAGTTTATTTATAAATGATATACCTGCCAGGAACTACATACATACAAATCATTAAGCTGTTCTCCAAGATTTGGAGATTAGCTCCACAAAAAAATACAAACTACCAGATAAATTTGTAACTGATTATTTACTTACTGTTGCCATATTAAACTTCTCCATTTACAGCGATCTTGACATACAACTCGGGCTTCACTGACATCTACAAGACCTTCTACACTTCATACTCATAATCTTTTACTCATGCACACTCCTGAATCCGATCCTTCCATGACTTCCGGCCACTTGGGCTAAAAAGATTTATTAGTAAGAATCTCATCACTCATTCTTTCAGCATGTCCAAACCACCGAAGCATATTAGTCTCCACCTTGCTAACAACATTTTGCTTCACATTACACAACTGTAAAACTTCTTCATTCCTCACACGATCAGAACGTGTCTTGCCACAAATTTCCCGTAAGTAATGCATTTCTCCAGCACACAAACGACTCCTATGTTTCTTCTGTAGTACCCAGGTTTCACTGCCACACATCAGAGTAGGAACAATTACACTTTCATACACAGCCATGTGGGACTCTCTTGAGAACCCATCATTCCTGTGAAAACCTCCCAAAGCACACTTGCCAACTTTGGAAAATGTGCATCAGTAAAACTTTTGTGCAAATGCCATTTACCACAAAACAAAACAATTATATTAATAAATACGCAGTAAAAATCTCTGCATATGCCACAATAACTAAACTAGTATTATCTGTGTTTAAAAAATAAATTTAAAACACCATAAAGTAAAATCTTAATTTTGTTCAATGTTAGCCTCGCAAAACTGTGGTGTTTCATTACTAAACTAAAATTTTCATTTGCTATCTGTCTCCCTTCCCATTTCTTTATTGTGTTTTTGTTTAATGCCCTTGGATGCCAATTTTATCCATCATGAATTCACGACAGCTTTGACTATTTTAGATAAAAGATTAATAGTGTAACTTAAAATATAAATACTTATGAACACCATGCATCAATTTAAAAAAAAAAAAATTTCAGCTTCGTCACTTTCGTTTTTGACCCCACCACTCGCCCCTTTCTCAAACTGAAACGCAAACCTTTTTTTAGGGAGAATATTTAAGTATACAGGATACATGTTCTGATCATTGTTGGGGGGAAAATCACAGTTACGAGGGAAATATTTGCTACTTCCGATTTCCATTTTCGGATATTTTCCCTCCATTTTCAAGTTAAAATACAAATATTATGAAATAAATGATATTTAACACCAATACTAGGCAGAGGAAACATTGCGTAATACAGCACTTGTAAGGTCCGGTAGAAAATCTAAGTGGATGGTTGCAGGGATTGAAATATTTCGATTGAGCAATCGAAATATTAAAAAATCAGTAAAATTACGCAGAAATCCATAAAAGTTGGCAAGTATGCCAAAGCAGTTATGACTTTCAATGAAGAATTCACTCGCCTACTAATTTCACCATCCAATTTGTTCTCTCTATCAAACAAGCTTTTCTAAATACACAAACTTATTCACTTGGTCAATCACTGACTCTTTCAGGAACTGAAATCCATTAAAAAAAATAGATATATTTGATGAAAAATTTAATTGATAGTTTCGATTAAATTACTTATGTACCATATTGATTAAATATAGCGAACATATCGATTAAAAGCTGATATGTTACACAAATCAAGTATCAACTTTTGATTGTTGCTTTGTTACAGAACATTATTAATTTTGCACGTTGATTTATAAGATAAAAAGCTACTACACATGCGTTGTTTAATAATTAAATGTTCCATCAAAATTGGTGAATTTCCACAGAAATTACTGAGCTGAAATTCTGGCAAACAAATATTGTGGATCTACGCACTGTCCCTATGAGTGCTGATGATAATCATTTTCAACATGATTGGTCCACTACGCATCCTGAAATTTCATCGCAATCACGGTTTAATTTTACGTAAGTCACCACGCAAAAGGGCGGAAGAATGAATCCTGTTCATATGTATGTCCGGTTCTTTGATTTCATTTCAACGATTTTTAATCCACTATCGTTGTGCAGTGATATACTAAAATTTCAATGCAACTGATGCTTTTGTTACGCACATCAAGTAATTATGCAGAAGGGCAGTAGAATGAATTCCGCTCCTATGTTCTGACCTTTGACCATTTTCAATAAGGCTAACTTCGTCGAATCAAGCAGAGAAAACCATATAATTTATTTCTTATGTAAACATCCTCAAAGCAGAGAAAGTTTTATGTTAAATTCAGACTTGTCAACCTTAAGAAGAGAAAAATCCTACAATTTTCTATGAAAATCCTGCAAGCATACTTTCGTATGTTTGAAATGTCAGTGGACTAAATTTGAAGCACTAATGTTACGTTAAGGCATATAAAAAATGTAAAAAATTCTGTTAAAAAATATTTAAAAAAAATCTGTTCAGTTATGCATCGATCTTAAGGATAACCCAAATTATGACGGAAAAGGAGAAATTCCTCGAAGCCGTCGCACTCTCATGCCTAAAGATTACAGCGAATTTTTTTGCCGTTGAATTTCCGATTTCGGAAATTTTTTCTCCATTTTTAAACTGAAATACAAATATTTATGGAATAAAATGATATATAACAACAATACTGGACAGAGGCAACATCACAGGAAAAAGAAATTATGATTACGGAAAAAAAAACTTTATTTCGTTTACTTCCATTTCTGAAAGACGAAGTACCGTCCCGATGCATATTTTTACGAATTGGTAAAATTATTTGATGCATAGTTTTACGCACGGCGAAAAATTCCTGACACATATTTTTACGCATTGAGAAAATTTCCCGATGCATAGTTTTACGCATTGGTAAAATTTGGATGCGTATTAAATGCATAATTACGCATTTTGGTGAACTCTGGACGGCACATCACTTGAGCACTCCCGTGGAGAGAGAGAGAGAGAGAGAGAGCTACCGCATGATGTCACGAAGTCAGCGAGTCAAAGATGGCATCATCGCGTGACACTGCGCTCGTAAGGTCCGGTAGAAAATCTAAGTGGATGGTTGCAGGGGTTGAAATATTTCAATTGAGCAATCGAAATATTAAAAAATCTGTAAAAAAAAAAAAAGACTAATATGTAAATCAGTAAAATTAAGCAGAAATCTGTAAATTTTACGGATAACACTGGTCGGCATGAAAATCGGCCCTGACACCATTCCTGCTGATTCTTATGTAAAACGACCTCCTGAAGCCGAATATGACCCCCATTTCCCCCTCACCCACCGTTTTCGGGGGAGGCCACTCCACCTAATTTTATCACTTTCCGATAATTTGGAGGGATGAAAAGGATTATTTCAGCCTTTACATTTTTTCTGAGGGGCTACAGAGGTGAAAAGCTACAAAACATGAACATCTGTATCAAGGAGGTAGATTTGGGGGGATCCCCCCCAATTGTAAAGAAAGCATTACAAATGATTGATTTTTCCGTTTTTTGGCAATTTTTTCACTTATTTCCTACATATTCCAGCCCCTCTCAATCTCCCCTAAAAAAACCGCAAATAATAAAAATATATAGCAACAGTAATAAAAATATATAGCAACAGTTCGGAACATTCACTCTACCACGCTAGCTCTCTCAATACCTCGCGCAAACAGGTTCCCACGGGAATCGCGCACAGGTTTGCACGGGCTTTGACAAGGTCAAACTTGCAATGCTCTTATCACGATAATCCTGCACTGTAAGCATTATCTTCCCTCAGTTGATCTGTAGCGATCGTTGAGTCTACTTGTCGGTGTTCTAGGCAGGGATTCTGTGTTTCCAAGTTGTTTAAATTGTGTCAAACGGTAGAAATTTGTTTACACCGGCCTTTTCCAAGAGAATTACAGTACGTGAGTGTAATTTGTGATTAATATAGAGCATTTATTTACTGTTTAATTATGCCACGCGAGTGTATAAATCATCCCGATAGATTCTGCTATGTTTGCGGGGAATAGACTTTTAAAGCGCAACGAAAACCCCTTTCTCCGCTTCTTAAAACTGCTTATAAATTTTACTTTGACTGCAAAGTTGGCGATCAGGACAAGAATTGGGCTCCCACAGTTTGCTGCACTACTTGGTACAGTAGCTTGACCAAATGGCTCAAAGGTACCCGTAAATCAATGCCATTTGCTGTGCCCATGGTTTGGCGCGAACCTCGCTGTCATCTCACAGATTGTTACTTTTGTATGACTTCCACCGTCGGGTTATCTAGCAACAAAAGTAAGCATACAATTCAGTATCCTAATATCCCTTCAGCTCTAAGACCAGTTCCTCACAACGAAACATTGCCAATCCCAGTGCCCCCAAAAACCTATACTCTAGAGCCAGAAACAGATGCGACATACTTTGAGCCACAGCTTGGACCATCACATGATACGTCCACCGATGATGAAGAGTGTTCTGCTGATTCAGCTCATCGAAAACCTCACCTCGTTACTCAGTCGGAATTGAATGATCTCGTCAGGGATTTGGAGTTACCTAAGACTAAATCTCAACTTCTTGGATCTCGACTTCAGCAGTGGAATCTCTTAGAAAAGGGCGTAAAAATCTCTTCTTACAGGACCAGACAGATAACCAAGCAATTACTTTTTGGAAGATGAAGGCTTAGTGTTCTGCCCTAATTCAAATGCACTGATGATAGAACTGAAGATGACATGTGACCCAGACAAAAGGCGACTGTTTATAGACTCATCAAAGACAAGCTTGAAAGTTGTCCTGTTGGCCAATGGGAATGAGTTACCATCAGTCCCGGTTGCATACTCTGTGGATATGAAGGAAACGTACGAAAACATCAGCCGAATCCTTGAGAAAATCTGTTATCGTGATTATAATTGGAAACTTTGCGCTGACTTAAAAGTTGTTGCTGTACTCGCGGGCCTGTAATCAGGCTTCACAAAATACTGCTGCTTCCTATGCGAATGGGACAGCCGAGCACGAGACAAACATTACATCTTACGGAACTGGCCTCTGCAAGAAAGTTTTACTCCCGGTCAGAAAAATGTCGTTCATGGTCCCGAAGGAAAATATTTACTTGCCGCCTTTGCACATCAAACTGGGATTGATCAAACAGTTTGTGAAAGCAAAGGACAAGACAGGTGATGCATTTCAGTTTTTGAAAAATAAATTTCCTCGTCTTAGTGAGACTAAAATCAAGGAAGGAGTTTCCGTGGGCCCCAAGATTAGACAACTTTTCAAAGATTCGACGTTTATTGAACACCTGAATCGAAAAGAAAAAAGAGCCAACACGTGTGTAAGAACTTTTTGGGTAACAACAAAAGTGATGATTATGCCGCTCATGTCGAGGAATTGCTGTCAGCGTACAAGGCCATGGGGTGTAACATGTCTCTTAAAGTGCATTTCCTGCACTCATACCTGGACTTCTTCCCTGAAAATTTAGGAGCAGTTTCCGATGAACACGGGGAACGATTTCATCAAGATATCAATAAGATCGAGAGGAGATTTTCAGGGAAGTGGAATACTAGCATGTTAGCAGAGTACTGCTGGTGTTTGGTACGAGAAACTTCTACCTCAGGGTACAAAAGGAAAGCAAGCACCAAATGAAGGTACTTATCTTATTTATTTATTATACTTTACATTTGTATTTGACTTTTTATATATTATTCTTTACAGCTAAAATAAATAATCCTTTTCACCCCTCCAAATAAAATTCATGTCCATAACATATTACCGAAAATTGATCAAAAAATCATAAAAAAAACGATCATTCTTAATGATTTCTTTACAATGGAGGGGGAGGCAAATCTCTCCAAATCTACATCCTTGCCCCAGATGTTCATGTTTTATAACTTTTCACCTCTGTAGCCCTTCAGAAGAAATGTAAAGGCTGAAATAATCCTTTTCATCCCTCCAAATTATCGGAAAGTGATAAAATTGGGTGGGGGGGGGCCTCCCCGAAAACAGTGGGTGATGGGGGAAAACGGTGGTCATATTCGGCTTCAGGAGGTCGTTTTACATAAGAAACAGCAGGAATGGTGTCAGGGCTCGAAAAAAAAAAAAAAAATTTGCCGACCAGTGTAATCTGTAAAAGTTGGCAAGTATGCAAGTCCATTTTTGAAGATTTCCCCATTTCAGCAACGACGCACAATGTTTTTGTCCTGTCACATGCATATTTTTTTGCAATGTTACTATCAGGGAACATTTTCTTAAAAAGCACACTTGCATGGTCCGCACAGCTTAAAGGTAAGTTATGTTACACGAGGAATGAAGTAAACAAGCACTCAGCGCGGATAATGGCATCGGATCAGAAACTATCTCGATCAAAATTTAATGTTTTGTTATTTTTTACGCACTTAGAATTGCTCACGTGTTTTTGCATACGCATGTGATTAATGATATCTCCTTTGCCCTTGTGGACTACGGAAAAATCACATCTACAAATAGAGCAAAAGGCAAATTGTTGGCCCTTCCTTGATTTGATTATACACAGATAATCTGTTGTATAACACTTCTTAAAAACATACTGATATTTTCTACCAGCCATCGCGTGATGAAACACGTGCACAAAAAAGTTCTCAGAAATTCCTGTTAAGAGAGACGAAGTACATCAAACAAACTAAAACGTGCTTCCGATACCGTCGACAGACGAGAAATCTGCGTCAGTACATAGGCTAATGCCAAGCTTGTTCTGTGCCTGCAATGCCTGAGATCATTAGCGGACAAAAGCGTAAACATCGCTGCCAACTGCTGACTCAGAGGGGAAAGGTTGCTTCTCCGCTAATGAACCGATGCCTCGGAGAACTTCGAACTTTTCCCCTCGTTACTTCTTAATTTACGCTACGATAATCATCAAAGTTTTCCGATGCTTCCTAGAACTTTGAACTTTTTTCCTCGTTACTTTTTAATTTACGCTACAAAAATCATGATGGAATCTGGCAATATTAATTTATAATCCGGAATTCCGGGAAATGTAATGAAATCCAGCATTGCCGGCCTAAACCCGGAGGGTTGGCAGGCCTGTAAGTTGTTGTGTGGATGGACAAAGCTGGATCATGTACACTTCCTCAACCTACGGTTGGAAAGCGTAGAAAACTAACGGACTGGCAAAATAAATCATCGCTGGGGAAGCACCGGGACAAATGAACATTAGACTTAGACGAACCCAATGCTGAAGCAGTTCAGTGTTCAGTCTATGTGCAGTGCAAACTTTAGTGTTTAAAATTACGCAAAATGATAACCTAAAATATGTGGGAAAACTACGGGCAAATTTTTCCTGCATAAACACATGTAGCTGGAAAGAATTTTATTTGTAACTAACATCGGTGCTTCATTCTAAATTGATTAAGTTAAATAAAATGTTCTAAAGGTGGGTGCAAAATCATCAGGGAAAAAAAAAATCGGGAAGAAATGCTAAATCCGTAAAATTAACATTTTGCCCATGAAATAAGTTGCATTTCTGTAAATTTTATGAATCAATCATAAATTCTGGCAGGTCTGAACTTATGTAACACATTACACCACAGAAATGCACGTCAGCTAATCTTGTTCGAAACATATTATTTGTGGGTTCGATGAAATGACTACCAAGTGTGTACATGATGAACACCACCTGCTGTTTTGTGTTATCACAATAATAATGTCTTTCAGCTGTGGTGTTTTTGATCATCTTTACATTTTTGTGTGATTTATACTTTCAGCCACTAAATTTTTACCTTAATTTTGCATGTTTTATGAATCACTTGAAGAAATGTTAAGACTTAGAAATGTATCTTCAAATACCACTTTTTTCCACATTCTGCAAAGGTAGTTATTAAGCCTGGACCTACTGCCACAAATACCTTTAAGTTTTTTCAATGTTATTTTTATCACAAGGAATATATTGAAATAAGAGATTTTTTCCCAATTTTAAAACTTACACAGCAGCAATAAAAAAATTGTTTTTGATTTTTTTAAAGTGATCATATTACATAAAGAACTACCGTATATACTCGTGTATAAGTCGAGAAATTTGAGACAAAATACAAAATGAGAGCTTCAAAGTAATGGGGTCGACTTATACGCGGGGTCTAAAAACATCGTAAGTCCAAAAGTTCTTACCGTGAGGCAAAAGGCAATCCATCCCAAAAGAAATAAAAATGCCGATGCGGTATTAATTAAAGTCTCCTCTCTCATGGCTTTGCATATCCACAGCGCAGTCACAACCACGCATAGAAAGCTCCGTCTTTCCGACTACCAGTTGATTGCGCTGATCTTCGCCGTAACGGAGCCATGCGACAGCCAGTGTTAGGTTTGCTTGTTCTTAATCGCACGTGTCTCGCTTCTCCTATTATGGGTGACACGGATTGTGTAAAGAAACGGATGTCCTATAACACAGGATTCAAGTTGAAAGTGGTTTCTTTTGCAGAAAATACTAACAACTGTGCTGCTTCACGTCAATTTGGCATTAACGAACAACTGATTCGAGATTGGCGTAAAAAAACGGACTTGGTGAAAATCCCAAAATCGCAAAAGGCGCTGCGCCGTGGAACGACATCTTTCCCAGAGCTGGAAAGTGTCTTGAATGATTGGATTGTGGGCTGCAGACAAAATGGTTACATTGTGATGCAAACTGGTATACGTTTGCGAGCAATGAAGCTCGCAAAAGATGAAAAGTTTGCAGCCGCAAATAACACTTTTCGTGCCTCACCAGGTTGGTGCACAAGGTTCATGAACTGCTATGGGTTGTGTCTACGCCAGCGCACCAAAATTGCACAAAAGTTACCTCGTGACCTCAAAGAAAAGATAATGGAATTTCAAAAGTATGTAATTCAAAAGAGAAAAGAGACTGCTTTTGAACTTTCCCAAATAGGGAACATGGATGAAACCGCCATGTGTTTCGACCTTCCTGGAAATAAGACGGTGAATCAAAAGGGCGAAAAAAATATCTTGATCAAAACGACTGGCCACGAAAAATCCAGTTTCACGGTTGTTCTTTCCTGTTTGGCCGACGGCAGTAAGCTACCTCCGGTAATTATTTTCAAACGCAAAACTCTGCCGAAAAGCGTTGTCTTTCCGTCTGGTGTGCTCGTTCGTGCCCATGAAAAAGGATGGATGAACGAATCGGGAACAATTGACTGGTTAAAGAATGTGTGGAATAAAAGGCCAGGTGCACTTTTGAGGAAACCTTCTCTTTTAGTGTGGGATATGTTTGTTGCACACCATTGTGCAGAAGTGAAAAAAGCTGCAGAAAATTCAAAAACAACTCTTGCTGTCATTCCAGGTGGGTTGACATCTGTTCTTCAACCACTAGATGTCTGCCTTAATAAGCCCTTCAAGGACAATGTGCAGAGGTATTGGGCAAATTGGATAAGTTCCGATTTGCTGACTGAAACCAAGGGCGGAAATCTAAAGAAGCCGGATATCGTTTTGATTGCGCGATGGGTCAAGGATGCTTGGGATGCGATACCTGCGGAAATGGTCGTGAAATCATTCAAGAAATGTTGCATTAGTAACAAACTTGATGTCACAGAAGGATGATGAGATTTTTATGAGTGATGATGACAGTGATTCTGATGACACAGGCATAGATGGGAATACTGAAGTTTATGATGACGCGCCGATGACGGAGAAAGACTTTTTTAAACTGTTTTGCGAGTCTGACTCGGAAACGGATTTTGAAGGGTTCCGATGAAGTTTTTGGGTATGCAAATTAAATTTAGTATTATATATATAATTTTTTTCGTTTTCAAATGTTTTTGAATAAATTCCTTGAAATTTCTTTTTTCTCATTCCGGGATCGACTTATACGCGAGTTTCCGATTTCTTACGATTTTTTCCTCTGAAAGTGGGGCGGGGGGGAGGGTCGACTTATACGCGAGTATATGCGGTATGTAAGGTCAGGATGTAGGTTAGGGATGTAAGGTCAGGTGATGCGTAACATCACAGCCTCTCCTTGACAAATGTCAACCCCGCCTTCTCGTGGTACATCCTGTTCCCACTAAAGGGGCCCTGACGACCGCCAATAGCGGTATAACTATACCATCGGGATTAGAGGAAATGCTATCCAACACTCACCAACCCGCTTGGCCAGCGTGGCGAGTTATATGGCCAAACCCCTCCAAAATGACTCCACAACTTAAATCCTGGCCCTCAGTCTCCGGCAGCTGGAATGTACCTGGCCAAGGCAGCGGCCAGTGCAACATGAAGGCAGAGGGTGCTAAGAATCCCCGGAGGACCGAACTAGGCTGCCATCTGATGCTGACCTTGGCGACGTATAACGGACCCTCCCTATCTTCTGATTCAAGGCTTCTTGAATTGGAAGAGGAACTACAAAGGATCAAGTGGGACATCGTCGGGCTAAGTGAGGTAAGGAGAAAAGGAGAAGATCTCACTGAACTGAAAAGTGGACATCTCTTCTACACTGCTGGACAATTGCTAAGGACGGATCATAAACGGCTATATAGCGCATAAAAAAGTAAGTGTGGTTGGATGCCAAGTGAAATAAAATAATGTCTGAATGCCAGGACATTACAAGGAAGACAATTTATTGTGCTCTGAAATCCAGAAGGCTTTGGAACGTGTTCAAGGGACAAACAGGCCATTTCGTGCAGAATACGTAAACATGAAAAAAATGCAATTACCGTCCGCAGGCGTTCCAGCGTAAGATGTCAATACGAGATATGGCCACCATGGAGGGCGATGCAAGATTCCACACGTCGTGTCATGCTTTGAACAACATTATCAAGCAGCTGTTGGGGTAATTTGTCCCATTCCTCTGTCAGTGCACGGATGAGGGTGTCCTTGTTTATTGGAGGGCATTGGTGACCAGCAAGACTCCTCCCAAAAGCATCCCACACATTTTCAATGAAATTCAGATCTGGAGAACGTGCTGGCCATGCGAGGCATTAAATATCCTCGCTCTCAAGACACTCCTGGACAGCGACTGTTCGATGACATGTTGCGTTGTCGTCCATGAAAATGAATCTATCACCGACAGCACCACGGAACATGCGAACATGAGGTAGCAGAACATCATTAATGTATCGTTGGCCAGTCATAATCCCAGTTGGAAGCACATAGAGGGACGTACGGCCATTGATCATGATGCCAGCCCATACCATGACACTACATGTCGGATATCGGTCCCTTTTCTGTATGTTTGCTGGACAATATGCAGTACCACTATCATGCCAGATCAGTTGTCGTCGACAATCAGACGATAGACTGTATCTACTCTCATCTGAGAAGAGGACAGCAGACCAGTCGTTATCAGTCCAATTGTGATGTTGATGGCACCATTGCAAACGGGCGGTACGGTGACGTCTGGAAGATGGGATGCACACAACAGGACGACGGGCGTATAGTCCTCCTTCATGCAAACGTCTGGCGACAGTTTTTCGGGAGATCCGCTTGCCAGTAGCAGCCATAAACTGATTTGCTACCTCACTAGCTGTGCTGCGCCGGTGTCTTTTTGTTGATAGCACTATGTACCGATCTTCTGCAGGTGTCGTACTGCGAACACGACCTCCCCGTAACGTTTGCTACACTCTCCATTTGTTTGAAATGATTTCCAAAGCCTTGAAACAACACTGTGGCTGACGTCGAACTCCCTGGCAACATCTGTTATTTTTCGCCCTTCTTTAATCTTGCCAATAATACGGCCACACGTAAAATCATCTAGGTGATGTCGGGAAGACATACTGAAACTTGCAAGTTCGTCAATTGATTCTTTCCCTTTCAACTTTGCGTTTGAACAACAACGGTCAATACACGTCAAATCCTTTATATCTCTTATCAGCGCTATGACGTCACAAACAAATTCGGCAATCCAAAATTTGCATACGCACAACACGTCTTACTGTATCCCGCACTTATGCTAATTTCCACATTTTCCTGCCTTCCATTTTATGGTTACTATCGTTGCTATTGTCATCTGTCCTTAGCAATTGTCCGGCAGTGTACTATCGTGGGACTGATACTGGCAGAACTAGTGGTGTTGGATTTATAATAAACAAGAAACTGAAGGATAAAGTTGTAGAAGTTGAAAGTTCCTCTGACAGAGCTGCACGACTCGTTATCCAACTCTCGAGAAGATACCAAGCTCAGATTATTCAAACTTATGCACCCACCACAAGTCATCCTGAAGAAGAAATTGAAGAATTTTATGAGGAAATTTGTCATCTAATTAATAAAGGTAAGCAGCACTTAAAGATAATTATGGGAGATTTCAATGCAAAAATAGGGAAACGGCAACAGAATGAAACTTCAGTAGGTAAATTCGGCCACGGCAACAGAATGAAACTTCAGTAGGTAAATTCGGCCACGGCAACAGAAACCAGCGTGGAAATACTCTTGTAGAGTTTGCAGAGGCAGAAGGGTTTTTCATCTTGAACTCCTTTTTCAAGAAAAAGCCACACAGGATATGGACATGGAGACATCCAAATGGGACGACAAGTGAAATTGATTTTATTATGTGTAACAAAAAATTTGTCATAGAAGACTGCAGTGTGCTAAACAAGTTCAACACAGGTAGTGACCATAGATTGGTGAGATGTAAGATCACCTCAACACTAAACTCGAACGCAGCAAGCTCATAAGACAAACAAAATGTATTGACATATCCAACCTTAAAAACACCATAAAACCCTCAAGTTGGAACTGAAGAACAGATTCTCTGCTTTAGAAGGCCTAATATCAGAAGAAGTGGATATTTCTGAAGTTAACAGAAAAGTAACCAAAGCTCTTATGGAAACAGCAACAAAATTAGCTGGGTCTAAGAACAAGTTGCATGTGAACAAATTATCAGGAAAAACCAAAATGTTGATGCAAAAAAGAAGAGAGATGAGGACAACTAAAGAAGATGTGACTTCCAAAGTGGAATATATAGAGCTATGCAAGACAGTACGAAAAAGTATCACTGAAGACGTAAGGAAATTCAACTGTGAACTAGTAAGGAAAGCAATTGAAAACAACCAAAGCCTAAAGATAGCAAAGGGACATCTCAGTAAGGGAAGAAAACAGATTATGGCACTCAGAAAAGAAGATGGTTCTGTAACAAGAAATAGAGGCGAAATTTTGACAAGAGTAAAAGATTTCTACTCCAAATTATATGAAAGGGATGATACATGTACTCCAGACATCATGAAAGGTACCAGTACCAGAGTTCTTCCAGTCCTCCCAGCAGAAGTTACACATGCAATCAAGAACATGAAGCGGGGAAAAGCTCCAGGAGAAGATGGAATTACTGTAGACATCATACAAGTAGCAAGTGGAGAAATAGAAACAGTACTCGCCCAAATTTTCACTCGATGCCTTAATGAAGGGAAGATTTCTGAGGATTGGAACAACGCTACAATGATCTTGCTACATAAAAAAGGAGACATTGAGAATCTCAGGAAATACAGACCTATCAGCCTCCTATCAGTGGTTTATAAAATCTTCACTAAAGTTCTTTCACACCGCTTGAAGGCGACACTAGACATGGCTCAACCAAGAGAACAAGCTGGATTCAGGAGTGGCTACAGCTCAATAGATCATATCCACGTACTGAGAGAACTAATTGAAAGAGCGAAGGAATATGAACTTCCATTGTGCATGGCTTTTATCGATTATGAAAAAGCCTTTGATTCGGTGAAACCATCAGCAGTTACAATGGCCCTGAAATCCTGCGATATTGAAGATGCATACATTAATATTATTAATAACATCTATGAAAATGCAAGTGCAAAGATTTGGCTGTTTGAAAATACAACACACATAAAAATTGGAAAAGGAGTGAGACAAGGTGACACCATATCTCCCAAGCTCTTTAATGCCACATTGGAAAATGTCTTTCAATCACTGAACTGGGAAAACAAAGGGATAAAGATTAATGGAGATTATCTAACCCACCTTCGTTTTGCTGACGACATAGTCATTTTTGCAACTACCCCATCAGAGCTGCAGAGTATGATCCAGGAACTTGCTGACAAGAGTAAAGAAGTGGGATTAAAAGTTAACTTTCAGAAGACAAAAGCGATGTTCAATGCTTTTACAAGAAATGAAGATTTATCGATTGATGGAGAAAAGCTGGAGATAACAGACACGTACGTTTATCTTGGACAGCAGATATTAAGTGAGGGTCACATTGATGAAGAAATTAATCGGCGTACAAAACTTGCCTGGAGAGCTTTTGAAAGAAACAGCATAATTTTCAAGAGCAATATGCCATTATGTCTTAAAAGAAAAGTGTTTGATCAATGCATCCTTCCAGTGCTTACGTATGGTGCAGAGGTGTGGACCTTAACTGAAAGAGACATACAAAGGCTGCAGACAACTCAAAGCAGCATGGAGAGGTGCATGCTTGGTGTAACCAGGAGAGACAAGAAGAGGAACTCGTGGATCCGAAAAATGACAAGAGTGGAAGACATCATGATCAGAGTTAAATCCTTGAAATGGAAATGGGCTGGACATACTGCCAGAAGGACAGATCATCGATGGACAGCCGAAATTTTAGATTGGATTCCAAGGGACAGGAAAAGACCCAGAAGAAGACCACATGGAAGATGGGTGGATGAAATTCGAAAGTATGCGGGAGTGACATGGAGGAGACTGGCACAAGACAGACCGTTGTGGAGGAAACTTGGGGAGACCTTCGTCCAGCAGTGGATTGATAATGATTGACGATGATGATATACGGTAAATGAAGTATATTATAAAATATAATTTAGCAGTGTATACAAAGTACTAATAAAACCAAAGTTTTTGATGTGATGACTCTTTAAGCACACTGAGAAAACATTACCTTGAAATTTGCTGAGAAAGGAGTTAATTATTAAGAAACAATATTTGATTCATTTTTATTGGAGAAATTACAAAATGAGAGCTGCAGCTTTTTGTGCCTGGAACCATTGGTTCTCAAACCGCAGCCTGCAGCCTTGAACTACATAATGTAGCATCTGTCTTAAGCAGTTTTTCATTTCCCATTAACACGCATCCAAACCATCTCAATATGTTCCCACCAACTTTTTCTTCCACAGAAATACCCAGTTAAGTTCTAATGTCTCCATTACTAATTCTATTTTGTTACTGGATCCACCTATTTTTTCCAGACATTCATCTTGCCACAACTATGTCTGCAGTTTCTAGCCTCCCACGAAGCCGATGTAACGCTCACCACCATAAGAGAGTCTGGGTCTAAGTAATTCACCGTGTAATTTAAGTATATGAGATCTGTTAAAAAAAAAAAATCCGAACTTCCAGTTCTAGACAGAAGTTTGAAGTCACATCAAAGTCCTGCAGATGTCAAGTGACAGCTTTTTTCTTATTCTAAAAATAGACACTAAGCACAACACTCTGTCTTGTTAACTTTTTGTTCAGTAAGGCTTCGTGTATGAGGTGCGGTTTGTGATTTTTCAAAATGGCTGATCATCATGAGCAGTGTGTGAATGTTAAATTTTATTTTAAGCTCAGAATATCGCTCACTAAAACTTATGAAATGTTAAAGCAAGTTTACAGTGATGAGTATATGATCATACGCAGTGTTATGATTGATACCAATGCTTTGAAAGTGGTTAGCAGCCAATAGACAATGATTCATGATCAAGTTGACCGTCAATATCAACACATGACGATCACGTCACCTTACTGCATCAGACTGTTCATTCAGATTGCTGTCATCCTGTCAGAGCGATTGCAGAGGATTAAAACATCTCTATTGGTTCGGGTCATCAAATTTTAACTGGAAAACTGAACGTGCATCACATAGTGCCAAAATATGTACTTCTTACTGACGAGCAGAAACAAAAACACATTACATTAGTCAAGAACTTTTGGATTGCACTAATGCTGATGACAATTTAAAAAATAATGTCATACCCAGTGATGAAACTTGGGTATACAGATATGTGTAACCAAGGCCCAGTATTCGCAGTGGGTTTCATCAAGTTCGCTGAGACCGAAAAAGGTGTGACATGTCAAATCAAAGGTCAAAGTGATGTTGATCATATTTCTTTACTGTAAGAGTGTCAAAGGTACATCATGAGTTTGTGCCACAAGGACAAACAGTGAACAAAGAATTTTACAGTGATGTTTTTCGGCAGTTGCACAAACGTGTTTGGAGAAAGAAGTCATGGATGTTTCATCATGACAATGCACTGACTCATATGTCACTGTTGATTTGTGATTTTTTTGCCAAAACACAACACAACAATCATTCCTCAGCCACCCTATTCACTGGATCTTGCTCTTTCCTAAGTTGAAAATTCTGCTGAAAGGTACGCATTTTGCCACATTAGATGACATTAAAGGAAATTTGCTGATTGATTAATTGAAGGTTTAACAAACACTGTGGACATCTCAATGGGCTGTAAGCAGTTGCCCATCACTAATTTAGGGTCACTGGTTCCAGAGATGGGAGAGAGCCAGTGCCATAAGACAAACACAACACCCATGTCTCGATGGGATTCGGACCCTTCTCAGCCGAATAATCATAAGCCAACGCTTAGACTACTGCACCACAGGAAGGTGGCCGAAAATTGGCTGACAGAGCCGCGCACGATCTTGAAACAAGTCATCAAGCAGTATTTCCTGAACTGTAAAAAACACTGAGAGTGATGTATCAGCTGCAGTCAAATGTACTTTTAAGGAGATAAGAGTGAATAGCATGTTAGTAAGCCAGAAAAAATAAAAAAATTGGGAAACTTTTTGAACAGACCTTGCAGTTCTTTTGACTTTTTTATTGGTAAAAATATTCTCATAGAGCTAATAAAGAGATATCCTGTTTTACCGGTTCTGTCTAATCAAGCTTTCCATTCTCATCAGTAATTACACCCAGATAATTTAAACTTGTTACCTGTTCCATACTACCTGTGTATTACAAAATTAACAATTCTTCTAGTTCAACTAAGAACTACAGATTTTGATTTATCAACATTGATCTTCAGCACAAATATTTTCACGTCATGCCCAGATGACTGAGATTACACTGTTATTTCTTTACACTCTAGAAATTGGTATCAAGTTGTCCACATACAGGAAACTGCTATATTACTTTCCTTGAACAACCAGCGATTGAGAAGGTACTGTCATTAACGAAGAAACTACTGAAGGAAAACAAAAAAGTTTTCAGTTCATTTACTGATTGGACTCCAATGTTTTCTGCTTATCAAAGATGCCACTAAATGTCGCCACATCAGCATGGCTGAAATATGCAGAGTGTAGCCTGAAAGACGTTTTTTCAATTTTCTTTTTTTAATTTCTTAGATACAGAATTTGTACACATTTACAGAAAATAAATATCAGGACTTTTTTAGGAGTTCATCAAAAACTTCTAGGAGCTTACATTTTTGCTAGAATCATAGTGCTTTATTTTACATTTTGCAAACTAGGGTGAAATTTACTATGCATTTAGAATTCCTAGGAAATACTATGGGTTCTGCTGTTGCAGAGTGTTCTTGAGTGTGTGTTACATCTATGAAATGGCAAAAAATTGCTCTGTATGAAACTTATACAGTGGTGTCAAAAACCTGAGGAGGAACACAGTTTAAAAAAGGTTACAACCATAAAATCAGATGCAACAGCTTGTAGCAATTTGAATAACGGGGAAGTTCAATAGAAAGCTGGAGCACAGGCAAAATGTCAAATCATGCGCACAGGAGTCATGTGATATCACTTAAACTGCAAAAAGAGAAAAGGGTGTGGCAGGCGACCTGTGTTTGAAGGAAAATCTGGATGTGAAGGCATAAACATGTAATTTACGTAATGTCTCAAAGACATCATCTACATGATTTTACATGGGGAAGAATTATTGGGAAGCTGGGAGAAGGCAGCTGAATGAGTGATGTTGCCAGGCAGTCTGGAATCGTGCATAGTATGGTGGTGTCCAGGATCTGAGCAGCATTTCAGAACAATGGAATGTGATCCAAACGCATGCTAAGAAGTTGCCCTTGCTCTGCTACAACATATGAAGACCGATGTTTAGTTGTAACAGCAAAACGTAATCGCCACATTATGACTCATCAGCCTGCTAGTTGCCTTTGTTCCAGCACAGAAACGTGGATATCCCAATAAACTGTGGCAAGACGTCTGCGACATATAGCACTATATGCCCAAAGGCCTGTAATTCTGGGTCCCTCTATCCAGAGCTCAACATATAACACATTTTCAGTGGTGTTGTATCCACAGAAATTGGACACATCATCAATGGGCCAATGTACTCTTCACAGATGATAGTCGTTTCAGTCTGTCCTCTCAAATTATTTGACTATCCCGTGGTGCTGCAGGTGAAGACTTTCTGTTCGTGGATGGCAATGTGACACCTCATCATAGGAGAGCAATGCAGAGGCTTCTGGAGACCGAGGATGTTCATCACATTGCCTGGCCAACATGCTCTCCAGACCTCAATCCCACTGAACACATCTGGGACACAATGGGGAGACACACTGGTGCTCGAAACCCCCGCACAAAACAAGCAGGACCTCATCCATGCTGTGAGGGAAGAGTGGGCCAATTTGCCTCAGGAAAGCCTGGATCCCTTGGTGCTCAGCATGCCACAGTATTGTGAGAGCTACATCACAGTTTAAGGTAAACATACTCAATACTGAAATGTCTCCCCACCTGATTATTGGTAAGCACTGTACATCCATTCTCCAACTATGTCCTTTGGAAATTTTGCGTAAACACTGATTACAATGTAATTTGTGTTTATGAACAATTTTTTGTGTCTTTTCATATGTTCATGTGCTGGCAATAAAATTATTTCCCCATTTGGCTGTGGTCATGTATTGTTTTCCTTACACAAATATTAAGTTGTTGCACGTGAAATGTCGGTTTTGGGAGTGAAATTTCCATCTACAGTTACACGGTGGAAACCGGCCTGTAGCAATCGAAATAGGCACCATTAGCTGCAATGCATTTCTCCCATCGCAATACCAGTGCATTGATGCCAGTTGCATACAAGTCGGCCGTTGTGGACTGCAGAAACTGTTCAAAGGCACATTTGACGGCTGCTTAATTGGTGAATCGTTTCCCTGCCAAAAAGTGGCCCAAATGCTTGAACAAGTGGTAGGCGAGAGGTTGGGAGAGTAAGCTGGGTGCGGAAGAGCCTCATAGCCTAGGCTGTGTAATTTTTGGACCATTGTTCTTGAAACGTGGGGTCTCGCATTGTCATGAAGCAGTACAACGCCATCTCTGTTGACCAATCTTGGTCGTTTAACACGTAACTTTTGATGCATTGCATCCAGCTGGTTGCAGTATTTCTCTGCATTAATGGTTTCGCCAGATTTCATGAACAAATAGTGCAGAATACCGGTTGCACACCACCAAACAGTCACCATTATCTTCTTCTGATGAAGTTCTGGTTTCGGCATGTGCTTTGGAGCCGCACCGACATCTAGCCATTGTGCAGATCGGCGACGATTGTCGTACATTATCCATTTTTCGTTACTTCACTACTCTGTGCAAAAACGAAGCGTTTCTGTTCCAGGCAAGCAGTGAAGTGCAAACCTCCAGTTGACGCTTCATGTTGCTTTCAGTCAGCTCGTGGGGAACCCATTCATCGAGCTTCTTGACTTTACCAAGTTCTTGCAAAACTGTCGAATAGTGGACGCCTAATTTCTCTGCCACATCCCGTACAGTTTGGCTCGAGTCACTCTCAACTACGGTTGCAGTTCGACGTTGTTGATGGCTGCTGCTGAGTGCCTGCACGGTGCATTTGCAAGTTCCACATCACCGGCTCTGAATTTTTTGAACCATCACTGCGCGGTCTGTTTGTTTACTGTGTCATCTCCAAAATCCTATGTTGATGTTCCTCCTGGCTGCTTCTGTGGCATTGTGGCCCAGTTTGAACTCGTACAGAAAAAGTATCCGTAATTCGCCTCCTTCCATGTTCTGGCTACCATTCACACTACGAGCCAGCACCAAAATGATTCCATGCCAAAGGGAAGGGATATTTAACTTTCCCGATCAAGCACATTAGCGCCATCTGCCGGTGATTGTATGGCTCGAAATGACGTCATTCCGAAATCCGACATTTTACCTGCAACAACTTAATAAAAAGGTAGTCCATTCTTAGGTTTTGGACATTAGTGTATATGAAGCAATCTTGAACTTAATTAACACAATAATACAAAAAATTCTGTCATGGCACTGAAAATTTCCTATTCCATTGTCATCTGTTCCCACACACACTGGTAACAGGGAAGCCAGATATCAAACTCCTTCAGTGAGGAAAGCATGTGCTACAAGGAACGGCCATCTTTGACTCATGGGAAGGTTTCTACGCACTGTTGTGATTCCAACTGCACCCAACTGCTATGCCACAAACCAAGGTCGCTGGAATATGGCACTCAAACATCTCGAACTCCAGCGTCACATGAGATGGCATCATGTCTCCAGACTCCATGGAAACAAGGAAACAAGTCATTCCATGGAAACCAGTTGTAGGGGCGAGAAATTACGCCCCTATATAAATTGTGTGATGGACTTTAAATCCTATCAATCATTCCGGATATGAACATTTATAAAGAACAAATAATTCCATGTATATTATTTGGAAACGAGTGTAACACATGGTAATGCACCAGACTAGGTGACATTCCGATGTGCCTGTTTGACAGGTCTATTGTATTCACGGAAGGCACAGCTATTGTTCCTGGCCAGGGGGAAATGTAAGCTGCGGGTCACACGTGAGCTAGAGGTCAACGAAGGGATTAGGTCAAGGTCACCGGCCGAAGGCACGGGTAGTTTGGGGGGGCACCGAGAAGAGCGGGGGAGGGTCGCCTGCTCTTGGAGGGCTCCGACTAGGGGAGAGAGAGAGAGCCTCAGGCGAGTGAGGCAGGAGCCAATCAGAAGGCTAGTGAAGTTAGGGGACAAATACTTCAGGATAGGGGTAGAAGGAAAAAAAAACGACACAGTTGACGGGAAGCGAGCGTAGAGGACAGTCGACGGGGAGCGAGCATGAGAGACAGTCGATGGAGAGCGAGCGTGAAGGACGGTTGGACACAGCGTGTGCTGTGGGACGGTTAAGAAATGCTAGGGGACAGCACGGACAGCGAAACCGGGAAAACAGTTGTAGAGTGTTGGGTGACAGCACTGGGAAAAAAGAACGTGGTTGATAGAACATGCCAGTTAGAGCACGGACAAAGCAGCAGTAGTTGGAATCAGACACGTGGGTCTGGAACGACCTACGGAGAAAGCGTTTGGAGAGAACACGTGTTCGGGACGGAACACGAAGCATAGCTTCCGGAACAAAGGAAGGGAGACGACGATTAAAACCTTTCACGTATGTGATAGAAAAAAGAACGGGCAAAGAGTATTGGCAGGAAAGGGTATTCTGGAATAATTAGATACCCGGATCATTTTTCACGTGGAACTGCAGTTACAGGAACTCGAGGTCAAGGAACAATAGCTGCCGAACAATTTTCTGTTGATTAAATTCTTTTGTTAAGTTTGCAACAAGCTTGAGAGTGAATTCATGCTTGTAGCGTCTTGCCATTATTTTTACTTCCCCTCTCCTGAATAGCAGATTTATAGTAAAGCTGGGAGAGAAAGAACGCCGGGCTGTCTTCAACTATCGTTGATAGACAGTCTCTAGACAACGAACCTTATAAATGGTTTTCCTTCCTGCTGTGGGGAAATTTTGATCCGCGGTGGAAGCCAGTGGGTGTTTGGCCGAGGAGCCATTAATTAACATAATGAGCTTCCACCCCTACAGCAGAGATATAGGAAATGGCGCAGTTGGTAGGATTGATATGTTAGGCGAGTTCAGTGGAAGTAATTAGGGCAATTTTATTCAGCGAAATAGAGACTGTGTTCGAGGACTCGGACAAAGAGAACTCCTGAGGTAACAGCAGCACGTGGCAGGGAAGTGGTGAAACAAAGTGAACTTCGAAGTGCAACAGCAGCACGTGGCAGGGAAGTGGTGAAACAAAGTGAACTTCGAAGTGCAACAGCAGCACGTGGCAGGGAAGTGGTGAAACAAAGTGAACTTCGAAGTGCAACAGCAGCACGTGGCAGGGAAAAGGTGAAACAAAGTGAACTTCGAAGTGCAACAGCAGCACGTGGCAGGAAAGTGCTGAAACAAGGTGAACTTCAGAGTGTGACTGTAGCACAAGGCCGGAAACGGTGACACAAACAAAGGACTGTGCTACAATAAAGGACTATTGTGCAACGGAACCGGTGGACCAGGGAAGTCGACGAATAACGCTCGTAACCAGAGCAAGGATTGAAAGTTCCAGGAAAAATCCCGTAACCAGGGACGGATAATTACGTCTCGTGTGGCCAGCGAGACCGGGCGACATTCCTGTTTAGGACGCCTGTCGCGGGCCGCTGTCGAAGCCGCTACAGAGAAGCTGAAGGGGGCCTGAGATGCTCCGGTAAGTACCACTTTGTTGCCGAAATTTATATTCCTGGGTCGATACTGAGTATAAGGTTAGGAAAGAAAAATTTTAGTAGGAAGTTAGGGGCCAAAAGGCGGAGGAAAAAAATTATTTTGTCAGTTTCGTAAAAGAATAGGTTACAGTAATTTTAGTAAACTCAGTGTCAGTATTTCAATATTAATGCTTAAAGTGAATAGGAATTGTAAAGTATTTTGTTATGTAAGGAAAGGAAATAAGTAATATTACTAGGAATTTATTGCACTACAAAAAAAAAAAAAATGTTAGATAATAGTACTTCAAGGTTGAGAGCAAAGGCTATCGTCAGGAAATTGTAAAGTGTCATTATATTAGTGCATGTGTATTGTATATATATATTTAGTGCATAACAATGGATGAGCTTTTGGATGGGAAAAAGAGTGAGGAAGCAGAGGACAGGTGGTCCAAAGGGAAGGAAGAAGAAAATAGTGAAAGGGAAAATGACTTAAATTCTAGTAATGAAGTGTCTATTAACGTAAGAAAAACGCAAGACAATACAGTTGATAGGGAATGGCATTTTAAACTTAAAATGTTAGAAATGGAGGAAAGAAAATTGGCAGCAGAGCGAGAACAAAGGGAACTAGAAAAAATGAAACTGGAGATTCAGCTCCTAGATAAAAGGGAAGAAAGGGAGAGTCAGCTCTTAGATAAAAGGGAAGAAAGGGAGTTCCAGCTTAAGAAACTACAGTTAACTCAGGAAAAGGAAGAGGCGTTGGCACAGGGAAGAAATCAAATGAAGTTAGCCGATTACATAAGGATACTAGAAAAGACCTTACCCAAAAGTCCTAATAAATCAGAAGAGGTTTTAGACTTTTTTGATTCCTTAGAAAGAGCTTTCATTTTACATACGGTCCCAGAAAACATGCAAGGAAGATTAGTCATAGCACTATTTAACTCTGATTGTGTCAATCATTTATTCCGGAGACTCACGGTCGAGCAATACGATTGCTACGAAACCGTCAAAGAGGCCATTTTGGGGGAATGTCATTTAACCCCAGACGTTTATCTATGACAGTTCGAGTCCCTCCGTAGGAATAAGGGAGAGAGTTACCAGCAATTGGCGGGACGCATGGGAAGAACTCTCAAATATTATGCAGCGAACAGTGGGATGAGTACCTTTGATGAACTAATGAACTTTTTAGTTTGTGATAAGTTCACAGGATTGTTGTCCCCCAGTTTAAAAACTTATCTACTACAGAGAGGATCTCTGGGAAAGCTAGTTCTAGCGAAGGATTTAGGGGAACTGTGTGATCAGTACGAGTGCCATGTGGAAGCGTTAGAGTGGGGAGAAGAAAAGACGAAGGGAAATTTTCAGGTAGGCTCCAACAGTAAGGGACAGCATTATAGCTCGGAAGGAATGGGAACCGAGAAGAAAGAATTTGGTGGAGTTCCATTTCAAAAAGGGAAATTTCCGACGACAGGTCAGGAATTCAGATGCAGAGTGGAAGACAGTAGACCACCAGGGAAGCCGGGAAATTCCCATTTTGATGCAGGAATGAGATGCTTTAGTTGTGGACAGCTGGGCCACTGAAAATTTGATTGTAAGCAGAAGATACCCCAGGTACAGGACAGTTGACACACTCCGTATAATTGGAGAAGTGAGGCAGCTAAGAAAGTGAGCAGGGTAGTGGAGAAAGAGGAGGAAAGCATTGTAGAGAAACAAGGGGAATCCAAGCAAGACCTTGTCCAGGAGGTGAGAAAGGTTAGTGCAAAAATGGGGAGAGTATTGGGTCCCACGGGCAGAAGCATGGAAGTAATGGAAATACCCGTAGGGGAGCAATTAGTAGTAGCCACAGAGCAAGGGCACCAGGAAAAAATTTTGGTAGACAGCGGAGCGGAGTTCAATTGTGTGAGACAAGGCCTATTAGGGGAAGAACAGAAGGAAGAAGCGGGGAAAGTGACTTTGTCCGGGTTTGATGGACGCACTGCGGTTTTCCCAATTAAGAGGCTGCAGGTTAGGATTGTGGAGACGGGATTGGAGAAGGCCGGGGACGCATCTTTAGGGACGAGTGAGATGATTTGTGCTATTGTGCCGAATCTCACCAACGAGGTCATAGTTACCCCAGATGATTATGTCAAGATGAACACAGTGAGATATTCGGAGTGGGCCACCGATAATGGGAAGGCGTTACGTGAGGAGGATACAGTCCAGGAGGAGAAACCAACGAGACCCCAGGAATTAGGGACTCAAGGAGTTAGCGCCAGTATAGGGGCCAACCGAATTAAAGGGAAAGCTAGTGGAGAGACGCCAGAGACAGGAGCAGCACTGGGAGAAGTAGGCGGAGCTTTAGGAGTGGAAGGGTCAAGCAGCCAATCGGGGCCAGGCGCGCTTGACGGGGAGACCAGCGAGCAGGTGACGGCATTTGGAGGTAATCCATGCCACGAGGATGAAGAGAGTAGCCGGGAGGGCGAGGCATCAGACCACAGCAAATTCAAAGTACAGCAGGAGGAGGGCGTAACCCTAACAGAGACACACGAGTGGGCGAAGGAAGGAAAAGGAGGGTATGTCTATGTGGAAGAATTACTATACCATAAGAAAAAAGTGTTAGGGCAAAACACCAATCAGTTAGTAGTTCCCGAGGGTAGGAGGGAACAGATACTAAAGCTAGCCCATAATTCTGTGTCCGGAGCACACTTGGGATATAAGAAGATGTTAGAAAGAATAAGATACTCCTTCTGTTGGCCATCCATTAAGAGAGGCATACGTACATACTGTGATGCATGTGAGGCGTGTCAGTTGCGACGTCCCATCACAAGAGGTGACCGGGTACCGATAACTGCGGTTAGGAGGCCCGCGCTACCTTATCAGACAGAAAATGTCAATCTTATTGGGCTGATAGACCCACCATCCAGTAAGGGGCATCGGTGGAAAATAGTTACGATGGACCAGCATATGAGGGGTCCAGAGGCCGTATTTTTAGAAGCTTGGGAAGAATCCATGCAGCAGCTAAAGCTAGTCATGAAAGGTTTGGAGGATGCGGGGTTCGCAGGAAATTTGGAAAAATGTCGCTTCAACAAAGAGGAAGTTGATTATTTGGGACATCATGTGGTCGGGTCGGGAAGTCACTAGCCAGACCTGGGGAAATTACAGGCGGTCAGAGACCTGGATCCCACAAAAACCAAGAGGGGAGTACATAAGTTACTAGGGTAATGCAACCACTACAAGGAGGGCATACCCAGATTCGCCGTAACAGCGAAGCCACTGTCGGATTTAACAGGGAAAAAGGCAGCAGAAAAAGTTGAGTGGACACCAGCGCTCGGAGAAGCTTTCGAGTCGCTGAAGCAGAAATTATGTACAGCACCTGTACTGTCCACACCCAAGTTTGACAAACCGTCCGTGTTACATACGGACGCGAGTTCTTTTGCAGTCGCGTGTTGCCTAGATCAGCGGGATGATAGAGGGAGGATTAGGCCCGTGGCTTACGTGAGCAAAAAATTAAATGACACACAAGCAAGGTGGGCAGCTAGCCACAAGGAGGCATATGCTATTGTTTGGGCTCTACAGGAATTTGAAGGGTGGGTTTTCGGCCATCAAGTAGAGATCTTGTTGGACCATAACCCCTTGATATTTAGTGCGGCTTCACAAAGCTCCAAATTACAGAGGTGGAGTCTAGCCATTGCCCAATTCAACCTCACGATTTCTCACGTCGCCGGCAAACTCATTCCTCATGCCGACGCCTTATCCAGGTTGAATTTTCAAGAAAATAGCACGAGCTGCTAAAGACAGCATTATCACAGAAAAGGTAGAGACCCAGTGAGGCTCCTTAGTGGTACTGACAGTGTAAATATGTGTGTATAAAAAAAAAGTGTATTAATGCAGTGAAATCTTGTGTGTGGAAAAAAAAGAAAGAAAGAAAGAAAAGAACTGAGTGACACTGACTCTTTGTGCGAGAGGAATATCCCGCATGTTTCATCCAGCAGGCAGGGGCCTGTAGGGGCGAGAAATTATGCCTCTATATAAATTGTGTGATGGACTTTAAATCCCATCAATCATTCCAGATATGAACATTTAAGAACAAATAATTCCATGTATATTATTTGGAAACGAGTGTAACACATGGTAATGCACCAGACTAGGTGACATTCCGATGTGCCTGTTTGAAATGACTATTGTATTCACGGAAGGCACAGCTATTGTTCCTGGCCAGGGGGTAATGTAAGCTGCGGGGCACACGTGAGCTAGAGGTCAACGAAGGGATTAGGTCAAGGTCACCGGCCGAAGGCACGGGTAGTTTGGGGGGGCACCGAGAAGAGCGGGGGGAGGGTCGCCTGCTCTTGGAGGGCTCCGACTAGGGGGAGAGAGAGAGAGCCTCAGGCGAGTGAGGCAGAAGCCAATCAGAAGGCTAGTGAAGTTAGGGGGAAATACTTCAGGATAGGGGTAGAAGGGGGGAAATGACACAGTCGACGGGGAGCGAGCGTGAGAGACAGTCGACGGAGAGCGAGCGTGAAGGACGTTGGACACAGCGTGTGCTGTGGGACGGTTAAGAAGTGCTAGGTGACAGCACGGACAGCAAAACCGGGAAAACAGTTGTAGAGTGTTGAGTGACAGCACTGGGAAAAAGAACGTGGTTGATAGAACATGCCAGTTAGAGCACGGGGTAAGCGGCAGTAGTTGGAATCAGACACGTGGGTCTGGAACGACGTACGGAAAAAGCGTTTGGAGAGAACACGTGTTTGCGACGGAACACGAAGCATAGCTTCCGGAACAAAGGAAGGGAGACGACGATTAAAACCTTTCACGTATGTGATAGAGAAAAGAACGGGCAAAGAGTATTGGCAGGAAAGGGTATTCTGGAATAATTAGATACCCGGATCATTTTTCACGTGGAACTGCAGTTACAGGAACTCGAGGTCAAGGAACAATAGCTGCCGAACAATTTTCTGTTGATTAAATTCTTTTGTTAAGTTTGAAACAAGCTTGAGAGTGAATTCATGCTTGTAGCGTCTTGCCATTATTTTTACTTCCCCTCTCCTGAATAGCAGATTTATAGTAAAGCTGGGAGAGAAAGAACGCCGGGCTGTCTTCAACTACCGTTGATAGACAGACAGTCTCTAGACAACGAACCTTATAAATGGTTTTCCTTCCTGCTGTGGGGAAATTTTGATCCACGCTGGAAGCCAGTGGGTGTTTGGCCGAGGAGCCATTAATTAACATAATGAGCTTCTACCGCTACACCAGTCACCATGAGCAGACACCACAGAGAGCTACAACAAAGCAATGCAATAAATCCAAACATTTTAACCCCCTCCCACTGCCATTTCAAGAAAAAAATTCCAGTCACCATGTAAAACTTGTACATATTGTATTGACTACGTAGTTGGCTTTATGGATTTTTTAAAAGTAATACTTTTTTCGATTTCAGTTGCCAAGTTTTCAAACTACAACCTAGTTCATCATCAGGAAAAAGTTACTGGAATAGCTGTTGCTTTTTAGTTGGAAGAGCCCAGTTATTATCATCATTTAGCATGGCACCTTTTCTATCAATTCACGTTTCCTTTTCATTGTGTGATTGTTGGGCGATTAATTTTATGGACCCCCATTTAATGTAATGCCTAGTTGCTCATGCATGTCTGTCAAACCCAGTATTTTTTTTTTTTTTTATCAGAATGGCACTTGAAAGGGCTTTTTCTGTGTTAGAAGTGCAAAGCACTTTGAAAAGTGTGAGGGGTGTCCGATAAGTATCCGAATTTTGATTCCTATCGATATAAAACCTTATGTATCATCGTATGTATGCGTGAAACTATTATGACTACTTTCAGTGAAGCACTGTAGCCAAGTGACTTCATACTAATGTTAGGTGGCACTGTTGATCAAAAACAAGGGCGACAACTTTAAGTGTTCAGTTCAAGCAGTAGTGAAATTTTTAATGACAGAAGGTGTAAAGGCCGCGGACATTACGAGAAGACTTCGGACGGCGTACAGTGATGGAGCTATCTCTCGTTCCAGTGTTTATGAATGGGTTACGAAGTTCAAAACTATCCACAAGAGCCTTGAAGATGAGGTTAGGTCAGGTAGGCCTAACACGGAGGTAACTTGATGAAACGATTAAATGGGATGACGACTTGATTAAAGGTGACAGGCGCATTTGTGATATTGCCATGGAATTGGATATCAGTAAAGATTCTGTTGGACAAATTATTCATGAACATCTCAACTATAGGAAGATCTGTGCCAGATGGGTATCCTGAATGCTTACAGAGGTGCATAAACGCCAAAGGTTAGACATTTGCAATGAACTGGTACAGCGCTACGATGATCCTCGATGAGGAGGGTGATACATTCCTGGGATTATCAATAATCACAGGCAGTGAAACATAGATTCATCAGTTAGAACTGCAGACAAAACAGCAAAGTATGCAATGGCATCATCCGAATTCACCCCCATCAAAGAAGTTCAAAGTTGCTTTGTCTGCATTCGAGGTCATGGCTACTGTCTTCTTGGACAAACACAGCTTCCTTCCGGTTGAGTATTTGGCAAAAAATGGAACAATAAATGCAAAGGCCTATGTAAAGACAATGAGAAAACTTGCATAGTGTATCCGGACCAAGCATCCACCATTGTTGCTTCATCGTGATAAATCTCGCCCGCATACTGCTAAACCAGTGCAAGCAGAAATTGCAAAAGAGAGGTGGACCATTCTTCCGCACCCTGCTTACAGTCCAGACTTATCACCTTCCGATTTTCGCATTTTCAGTCCCTTGAACGACAGTCTTCGTGGCCACCATTATGAGAGTATGGACGATATGCGATCGGCTGTCTGTCAATGGATTCGCAACACCCCTGCTGATTTCATCGCTACCGGAATGAATCGACTTGTTGATCGGTGGAGGAAATGCATTGTGCTAGTGCTCTCCCTAGAGTCTTTTTACTGGGCGTCCCACCCAGCTAATTTTTCATGCGGCCCAGCTTAATTTCCTTTAATGAATGTTTTCACAATGCACATAATAATAAGAGTGGAAAAATTATTCCCACATACACCGTAAATATTGATAAAAACTGGCGGAAATCTGTGTCAAATATGGTTTTATTAGTAAATCAGTGCTGGCGTAAATTACCCAAAAACAAAAAAAGGGACACATGATTACAAATTCTACGCATCTTTTGGAACCCACATTTTATTTCAGGGTTTTTTAACATGCCATTTGGCAAGTCAAATTCGTGAGGATTAGCTGGCAATGCATAGTCCCTCAAAATTATGTATTGTGCAAAAATAGCCAGCAATGCACAGTCCCTCAAAATTATGTAAATATACAGTATACAGTCCCTCAAAATTATGTAAATATACAGTATAAGGTTATGTAAATATAAAAATGTCCTGATTAGTTTATTAAAACTTTCGACTCTTTTAATCAGTGTTAGAACAATTGAAATTCAAAATTTGAAAAACAAACAAACTTACATTTAATGAGAGCATGTGAACGATTATACTCTACTAAAAGTTGTACATCTACTTCAATGATTGTTCGTTAATAAAAGTAAAAAAAAAAAATTCAAAAGTAGTCATCATACAGTTCCTGTGTTTTGAAAAATAAAAACTGCTATGGTGTTGTTAGCTGATTTAAAATACATTGTCTTTGTGTAGTTCCATTATGATAAAATTTAGTTGAAAATGATAAAATTTAATTCTGTCAGCACTTGTTTCGTTTTTAAAGATTGCTTTCAAAGGGCATAAAGTGTCAAATAATGTACATTACCTACATCTATTTTTCATTTGCTTATGTAAGTATAAATATTCATTATCCCATGATTCTTCTGATTTTTAAAAGGACCCAGAATATCTCACAAAGTACCCACTTTTTAAAAAACTGTGGGTCCCTAGGATCCAGACTGATAACAATGCAGCGACAGCTCTGTAAGTACTAATTCTTTATCATTTAAGTACAATTTTCTAATGTTGTTTATCATGTTACGTTACATTAATGCCTACCACACTGCTAAAGACATTTAATAAGTATAAAAATGTTAAGAAAAACAACATCCTCTTTTTTCTCGATTGTGGAAGAAGTCATTAAAAGTACCATCCAGCTAAAAAATTTTGCCACCCAGCTATAAAAAAAATCTAAGGAGAACACTACATTGTGCTGAATGGAGAATACGTGGAAAAGTTACTTTGAATGTTTGTACCACTGTATTACATATGCGAGTATCATATTTATACATCCTGTATTTTTTATCTCTCTCCTGTAATTGATAGGAATAAAAATCCGGATACTTGTCGGTCACCCCTCATATTTCATCTGAAGAAAACACGACATTTTGTTTCTTGGAGGAAATTTCAGTTAATGAGCTCCTACATTTCTTCTGTGACTGCACTGATGGCTTCTTTGCTCATAATGCTAGTTTGTATCTCAGCTTCAGTGAAGCATGTAGCCCGAGTTTGTGATTACGATGGATCACTAAGCTGCATAATAGTCTGCTTCAAGAGAAGCTACACAAGTATTTACAGTAAATCAGTCCACCAATTTCTTTGTTCCTGAAACAGGATTTGATACCAAAGTATTGAGGGTTTGTTGCAAACCCCTTAAACGGCACTTCATTAACGGAGTCCCAAAGAATTTGGGCCAACGCCTATTGAAAGTATTTGTTTAAAAGAGACTTCAGGCTCATGTTTGAACACTCATTTCAAGCATTAGTTTGAACATTCATTTCAAGCATTAGTTTGAACACTCATTTCAAGCATTAGTTTGCATTATTTGTCATTCCTTACATGGTAGGTCATAATCTGTTGAAGACATATCACAGAGTTTAGCATGCTTCTTTTGTAAAAAACAAAACATAGTTTTGTTTCTTCAGAACAAACCCTTTTGAAGGCATTATTTGCAAAAGGTGCTCAAACACACTTAAAAGAGAAAAGGTCTTTTTAAGGGCCATTCCAAAGGAAGAAAAAAAGGAGGAAAACTTTAAAAACACAGGCTCAGAGTAGCAGAATGTAGACGTACATGCGTATGATGTATGCAGATAGTTTTCAAATTATTAGCAGATTTTGCAGATAGTTTTTGCTTGTAAATTAAAAAAAATAAAAATGTTATTTACAGCAATTAAAGCATTCACTCAAGGTTTTACTCAGATTAATGTACTTAATTCTATTTTAATTTGAAGAACCTTCAATTATTTTTCACATCTTTGGAGTTCTTCTTGCAAGGAGGTTAGTAATATACTTCTGCAGATGCTCTGAGTCTCTTAACCGTGAAGCCACAAGGTGTGGTAATTTGGCATTGTTTACATGATACCAGTGTAATTTCAACTGTGTGTATTTTGGAATTGCGTAACTTTTGGTTGCATAAATCATGTTAATGTTGAACCGGAATGAATTATACTTCTTACACGAGTGAAGTTTTTAATTTTAATGTTATGTTTTGTTTAGAATTTGCACTAACGTTCGTGTATTTCAATTTAAAACAAAAATGGGAAGGAGCCTCAAAATAATTAAGAATTTTATAAATTCAGCATTTTCTCACACATCAGCAGCAAGTTGCGATTCGAAATTAGAAACATTTTCGACAAAAGACAGCGATTCAGCCAACACAATATGCATTGCAATAGGCTTGAAAACCATCAGCTTTCCTACACTTTGACGGACGCCGCACCGCTTGTGGTTATAGGACTTCACGCAAAGTGATACTGTTCCATTAACAAGAGCATCTCCAGATATCTTATTCTAACATCTTTGTTTTGTTTTTACAGACCATTCTGGCTTCTAGATTTTATCAAGGCCTGTACTCAATGTCTAGGAACTGTATCAAAAATTTCGTTTGCACACAAAGAATTTAAAATCTTTTCCTTATAAGTCTGCTATTTTTGAATTAAGTTGTTGAAAATGCTATTTATAATTTTTGAAGGTTCATTTGATGGAACTGTTTTTCCGGTTGTAAAAACTTTCTTTAATCAGTTTCTTGTTTTTATGATGTTCATAGTCGAATATTCGGTACTTACGTATTAACGCCACCGCAGCAGAAGTTGTGCTAATGCGCCAATAAAGAGCAATCTTGTTGTTCGCACGCGCAGGCATTTATATTTTGGATTCTTTGTTGCCTTTTTGTTTGCTGATTTTTGACGCCATTTTTTAGTGCTACGAAAATGCGCATTTGGGATTTTAACGCCACCCCACAGCAGCAGAAGTTGTGCTAATGCACCAATAAAGAGCAATCTTGTTGTTCGCACGCGCAGGCATTTATATTTTGGATTCTTTGTTGCCTTTATGTCCACCGAAATCCGATTGACTACTTTGTTTTTAAATAAAGTGTTTCATTTTATGATTTGTCGCAAAAATTTTAGGTGTAGATTGGCGGCACTTAAACTGCCAAATCTGTAGCTGCTGTGGCGTTAATACGTTCATATGGCGACAGCATCAGGTGAAAGAAAATAGAGACTGTTTTTAATCTATGTTGAACTCTATATCGGCCCATTTTCCACCGAAATCCAATTGACTTCTTTGTTTTTAAATAAAGTGCTTTATTTTATGATTTGTTGCAAAAATTTTAGGTGTAGACGGCCCTTAAACCGCCAAATCTGTAGCTGCGGTGGCGTTAATACGTTCATATGGCGACAGCGTCAGGTGAAAGAAAAGAGAGACTGTTTTGAATCTATGTTGACCTCTATATCGGCCCATTTTCCACCGAAATCCGATTGACTACTTTGCCTGCGCGTGCGAACAACAAGATTGCTCTTTATTGGCGCATTAGCACAACTTCTGCTGCCGTGGCGTTAATACGTAAGTACCGAATATTCTAATATGTTACCATAAAAGTCTATTTCACACACATTGCTGCAGATTTAGTTGTAATGTAATTATTTTGTCCTTATTGGAATCAGTAATGTTCAAATAATTATTTATTGTTTTATCGTTTTTTAAAAAATTATCTTATTCTATTTCTATCGTAGTTCGCGCTTCGCGAATTTGCAGCAAGATTTCTGTTTCAATGGTTGTGTACGCAGATACATTTTATTTTTATACAACTCTGCACAGGCTTTCAGGTTACATGCTTCGTATGTTCCAGCAGAGCTGATGTGGCAACATCTAGTGCATCTTTAGCAAATGGAAACAGCAGGGTATAATTAATTAATGAGCCAAACTTCCTTACTTATCCATTAGATTTGAAGCTATTATGACACAGAACTTTCTTAGTAACTAATAGTAGCCAACATATGTCACAGGTGATTGAGAGAGCATTGTGTTTGAGACAGAAAATCTTCCAATAAAAGAAATGAAGAAAGTCTGATAAAAATCAGATGGTTCTAAAAATTATTGGCATTTTCTGCAAATAATTTGTCTGAAAAGGATTTTTGTATAGGTGTGAAATGATGATGATGAATAATTTTGAGCATGGCTTTTGTTTATGAAATACAAACAAGAGGATGATGTTCCTATAACTGTAGCTTCCCTTCCAGCTGGCATTAAAAAACAGCTAAAAGCAAGAAAGTCAAATTATACTGTTAACAACTGCATGCAGGGAGGGATAAAGAATCACTTTATTATTATTATTATTATCACAGAAAAAAGTTATTTATACCTGTTCTACAAATGCTTCAATTTCCTTCTCAGAGCCTCCATCAACCAGCATACCAAGATAATCGATTATTGGTGACACTAAAGCCACATAGCATGATCCATCTGCTATTCTTAAATGGTGATATATTTCACATAAAACTGCTACAATATTCAAAAATTTATCTAAATCAGCATACTTCCTCTTCCTGTCTGAAACATTAAAAAAAGGGAACTATTAGTGGCAGATCTGAAAATGAATAGAATTTATATAGGATAAAACTGTGATCTTTTGGTTCAGCATACACAGACTGAATATTTATGAGGGTGATAACAAAAGTTCTGCACATGTTAATCTAAAACGGAAGTGGATGATGTAATTGGGGAAATGATTGCGCCATGTCAAGGTCAGCAAAGCAGTGGTGTCAGAACGGCGTGCTATCATTTGCTGTGTGGACATGGGAGGGTTTGGAAATGGAAGAGTGCAGCTCCTCAGGTCGAGTCACAGCGTTAGATCAGCGCTCATACGTGAAAATAGAAACTGCGGTGGAAAACTCCGACACAGATCCACACTGCCTTGCAAGAAGTTCGTGGGGAGAGAACTCTTGTTCAAAGCACAATTTCTAGCGGGGCATCACGCTTTCGGGAGGGCTGAAGCATCATAGATGATCACCAGTCAGGCCAACCTCAAACGGTGACAGATTAAAAAATCTGTCACCATTGTTGCAACGCTTCTCGAAGGGAATTGCTGTTTGGCAGTTCAGAAGATTGCTCATCAGGCAAATTTGTCCACCCCAACTCACTGGGAAAAAGAAAAATCGCTGCGCTGGGTGCCCCATCAACTCACTTCCAAGCAGAAGGCAGCCAGAGTGAGCATCGCACAGAATCACCTCCACAGGTTTGAAAGTGACAGTGACACCTTCCTGAACAAGAATTGTCACAATTGATGACAGTTGGACCCATGATTTTGAGCCGGAGCTGAAGTCACAATCAGCGGAACGGAGTTCCCACGCCCCTCAAAGTGTCGTCGCCCCTCAAAGTGTCATCCAAGTTCCCCACGCCCCTCAAAGTGTCGTCGGCAACAATCCAAAGTGAAACAAATGATGATTTTTGCATACAGTGCCCAGAGTGTTGTGGTCTCTGATCGAGTGCCAGTAGGGCAAAATGTCAATGCACAATATTATCGTGACCTTCTGAGGACAAAGTTGAGACCAAAAATTCGTTAAAATCGTCCCAACTTGTTGAAAGTAGGAGCAATCTTGCTGCATGACAACGCATCATGTCATGGTGCAGTGTTGGTATGGGGACTTTTGTCAAAACATGGCTGAGAAACTTTAAGGCAATTTTCCAGAAATTAGGACATACCAAAAATAAAGTGAGCTCTAAACCTAATCAAAATTTGGGAGTTTATAGTAAATACTTTGAAAATTATGAATTAAAGTTATTTCAGCTTTGTTTTGAATACTTTGCAAAAAAAAATTGACAAATAAAATGAGGGTATAATGATTTCAAATTCGCACAAAAGTGATTTAATAATTTGGCCCAGTAATTTTTTTCCGGAAATAAAAGAAATCTGACCTAAGTTTGCTTTAGGCTAGGTACCTGCATGGTATTCAACATGGTATTAGCCAACCAAGCTCAATACTATTTGACAGAAATTAAATTAATGAACTGCAATTAATTCTAATTTAGGCAATGTTATTTATACCTGTTACTATAAACTTGTAAAAGTTAATATTTTTTAAAGTATTATATTACTGAAATTACAGTAACTGATGATTTTCTGAATAGGACCCAAGGCTGTAAAGATAAGCACCTGAACTTATTAACTTGCTCATCCTTAATTAAATAATTAATGGTAACGGAATTACAAGTTGGGTAACAGAATTGCAGTAACAGCTAACTACAGAAACAGAACTATACAATGTTACTTAATATTGATTGTAAAACAGGGTTAAATAAAATGACAGTAAATTTGTATTGCAGTTTAGAATGAAAAGCATAAATTTGGGTTCACTTGACTTCGGCCCCCTGTCGTCTGCTTCAACCAAAGCGCGAATGGCATCACGGGAAATGACACGTGTAGCGATAGGTGGCTCTGCCGCTGCTTGCTTGTACTCTGTGTTTGCTCCCGCGCTGTGTGTTTTATGTAATCACTCTTTGCTGAGTGTGTGAGCCGTGAATCCCGTATACTTGTGTTTTTTTCAGCGTGCGCAGATGAAAAACCATGCATTGCATGGTGTGAGCAGAAAGGATTACTTCCAACCGAACGAAGATGCTCCGCAGGTCATCTAATGAGTTTGCGAGTGGATATGTGTCATCATTTAGGACAATTCAGGCGTAGGAAGAATCACGTTACAGGGAAAAGTGAGCAGCGTTCCCGTTTACTTGGGACGTGGTTTGAAGCTGCTTGTATTACCCTTGATAAGGTGATGACTCTTTTATATTGTTTCGCCAAAGGATTGTCCTAGGATGATGAAATTGAGGAATCTTCCCAGGGTGGGGTTTCCACATCCTCTGCGACAGTCAGCGACTATTATCAGTCTTGCAGAGAACTAGTCACAGAGTTTATGGTAGGCTACGAACAAGTCGAAGAGCAGCTTGCAGGTCCTGGTGTAATCATAGAAGTGGATGAGGAGAAATTTGTGAAGCTGGAGGAATAATCGTGGTCGCCTCGTTGAGGGCACCTGGATCCTTGGCATCTTTGAACGAGATTCTAAACGATTCAGGGTAGAGATCTGGCCGGAGAATAACCGCTCTGCTCAGACATTGCTGCCGCTCATCCAGAAACATGTTCAACCTGGAAGTACTGTAATGACGGATCAATGGGCTGCGTACTGCAACCTCCCATCCTGTGCTTTCCAACATCTGTCAGTCAACCACTCGCTCAATTTCGTTGATCCGACTACTGGGGCGCGTACTCAAGGTGTTGAGAGCAATTGGCGGCCCCTCAAACGCACACTATCTAATGGAATTCACAAAGACCACTTGGCAGACCACATTCTGGAATATTTATTACGACGAAATTGTTGTCTTTCCTCTGAACACTGTTTTTAGGTGATGATTGGTATCACCAAACAGTTCTTCCCAAGTATGTAATGTTTTCCACTTCAATATTCGTACTAGATAGACAGGTTCTCAATGAGGAGGAAACACTTCTTTTCCGCCTTTATAAATATTTAACAACACCTGAACTACTCACATTCCATAGACCCATTCCTTTAAAAAATAACCTACGCTGCATACTTCGGGCCCTTAACACTCGTCCCGCACAAGCCACACGCCGATTACGAAATGCACGCAGCGAAGGAGCAAACAACACTGACGCAGCTGCAGCGCCATCCATCGTGAAACGTTTCTCCCGTGATTTCATCAGCACGTTGGTCGAAGCAGAAGACAGAGGGCCGAAGTCTGAAGTGTATCCTTAAATTTAGCAAACTTGATTAAATATTCATAAAAATGTAACAACATGAAAGCTTTTTTTTCCATTCCAAGAAATTAATTGCATTTTGAATTTATAAGTACCCTTTTTCATCCATAAACCAGTTTAATTGACCATCAGATAGTTGACTATAAAATGTGGAATTTGTCCTGTACTTTCAAACTTTAGATTGACTAAAAACTATGAAGTTGTGTAATACATTACTATGAAATGGCAGCAGTTGGTTATGCCAAGCAAAAGCATTTCTAAATTACACAAACTCTGGGATCATATTTTACCCATTCCTAATATAAAACAAATTCATTAGGTAAAAGTAGTCTTTCAAGGAAGAGAAGCACAGTGTTCAGGAAAATAAAGCTAAAGTAGTAATTCAAATTGATTTTGCACAGAACTACACAAAACTAACACAAAATGAGATTCAGCCAGCCTATTGGTCAAATAATCAGGTAACTCTTTTCACTGTGTATGCTTGGGAGAAACATGGCATCTATTCACTAGCAATAGTATCAGATTACCCGTCACACGATAAGTATGCTGTATATACATTTTTGGGGCTAATAATGAAGCAACTTGGAGAAAACGTTTTCTTCAGTGGCGTAGCAAGCCAGTTTGAACAAAAGTATCTGATGTGTGCTCTTACACATCTGGGAAAGAGATTAAGTTGGCAATTTTTTTGCTACCAGTCATAGTAAAGGTGACATTGACAGTATTGATGGGGTAGTAAAGTACATTGTAACAAGTAGCGTACTGGTGAAAGAAGAGGAAGTGCAAAATTCAATTCAGTTTGTAAAAGTAGCAACTGAAAAATGCAACAAAATAAAAAAATTTCACTGTTCTTCAGAAGAAATTGAAAAGAACATTTCCAAATTACACAAACTCTGGGATCATATTTTACCCATTCTTAATATAAAACAAATTCACTGGGAAAAGTAGTTGAAAAAATCATAGAACCAAAAAAAAATTTTTTTAAAAATGCTGAATCCAAAGAAGTTTGTATAAACAACTTCAAAATGACTTCCTTGTTGGATAAACAGGTAAGTGTGTGTGATGCAAACGATTTGAACATCACACTTCTGCCAAGCTTAACATTGATTTTTCAAGTGGAAAGTGGGTTTTAGTGCAGTATTTTTCCACTACAAAGAAAGCTGATAAGACTTAGTTTGTAGGTCAGATTATTTCTGTACAACAGGATGGAAAAGTATTTGACATTAAATTTGTAAGGATAATTCGAGACAAATTCTTTTGGACACAAAAGGAAGACTCTGATTTTGTCCAAAAAGATGATGATGTTACTGTATTGCTAGAATCTCGAATGGACCACAAAGGATATTTAAGCTTTTCTCACATTTTTTTGGCATCATTCAATGTAAAATAGCAACACAAATAAAATATAAAAAATCGAATTAAAAGTATTTTTGGAAGAAGTAATTCCGTTACCATGTGCGTAATTCTGTTACCATCCTTTTATTCAATATTGAGGTGGAAAATTTTATTCTTTTAAAGCAAAAAAAAGAAAGGTTTTTATTGAAGACTGGAATGTTAGAAATAGCTCTGTCATATTATAGTCAAGGTAAGTTTATAACTTTACAGGGAAATTTGTTTAACCATTTGTCAATTGTTTCCTTGTCCACCAGGAGTAATTCAGTTACAAACATTTGAATGTTGCCAGATTAAAAATATGTTACTATCATTTAATTTTTTTTTTTTTTTTTTTTGTAATGTTAAGTTACCTGGGTGACGATAATTATATTCCTAAAAAAAGTTCTGACAAAAATAGGTTTTACAAAGATAGATCTTAATAAATAGTGGTAAGATAACTTCTGACTTGTAATTCCATTACCAAAGAATTGCCCTTTATCCCACCCACCATACAGCTCTGATCTCAGTCCACCCGACTTTGATCTTTTCCCAAAGTAAAAAAATTGGCTCCATGGCATCCACTATGAATCGCTGGGCGAACTGTCATTGGACGTGACCTAAGTAATACGACAGCTGAACAAAGATGTCGTACTACGGGACATCCAGGACCTACCTCATCGCTGGCAAGCTGTCATTAGCAGCAGCGGAGAGGAGTACATTAAACGGCAATAAGGTACTTTTTCTCCGTTACTTCACTCTTTTCTCAAAAATGAACAGTGTGCAGAACTTTTGTTAGGACTCCCGTAATAATGGCAACAGCATTTACATGTTTGAAAACAAAAGTTCACTTGTCTTACTGTAATTGTCCTAAAGTTCATCACTGATTGCTAAACTATGAAAATTGCTAAGTGTTTTAAGCAAAGTGATTCTCGTCACTGTCTGGCAATACTGAATCACACTGATTTGTGGTTTATGATTGGAAAGATGTGCTATTGAGTCATAAGTAAATGCTCAGTACTGTTATCAATACAACAATCTCTGACTGCCAAAGATAAACAATTGCTCAAAAATACACGATTTTGAGCACAATAATTTCATTTTAATGTCTACTTGAGATTCATTATATAAATGGTCTAGCTTAGGAATGAGTGGTGTGTTTTGTACTGTTTTTCACTATAGCATCAAGTATAGCTGGTGGTCATTGAGTTTAGCTAGTTGCACCTGAGAGATATGGTGGCATGGAAGGGTTCCATCACTGCACAGCAGTTAAGACATTCAAACTAGAGGTCTGCACAGGCCTTATTTGGTGAGCTTGGCCCAGTTTTACAATTGCAGCTATTATTTAGGCCCTGCCCGTGATGTGCCATTTTGTATTATTTTGTCTTTCTATTGTATTTGTATATATAACTGTGAAAATTAAATGATGAAATGAGATAGTATCAAAAATATTTAGCTGAATGTAAGCCTAAAAATACTAACTAAACTTTGACAATTATCGAAGAATAAAAAAAAAAAAAAAAAAAGAGTAAGCACATTTAAAATCTTTTCTCTGAACTAGCAGGTGGTAACAGTACACATGTCAATCCCTATAGAGATTAGGGATAGGAGAAACAATCAATGTCATCCTACTCTTTCATACAAACACACCCTCACCCCACTGCAGACACCTCACCCCCACTCCACAACACAACACAACACACACACTCACTCACTCGGTGTCAAATCTTTTTGTTTTCAACAAGCCCCAAAATATTTTTACCATCTTAATACCTACAGATAGTAAAAATACTGAGTGCCTCTCCTTGCTTCTGTGATTACACCCTGGACTATGTCAAGTCAGCAAAACAGTTAAACAAACCAGGAAATTGGGAAACATGACTTTTTTCTTTCTTTACTATTGTGATAAAAAGAATGGGTTGACTTGGCGTGGCAGTAAGTGTCTGGGGAAAAGCCCGGCCTGGCCTGTTGATTTGTTCTCTAAACTAAACTATCTCCGATCCGGCCCGGCCCATACAAACCTTTAATTTAAACACATTTGAAAGACTTACAAAAATCTAACTCAATAATTCAGCTGGTCTTTTTCATGAACTTCTCTCAAAATGAAATATGATTATTTTCATGATAGTGTTGGTCTACAGAAAGTCTCTACTATCACAAAAAGAATCACAAATTTCTTTTTGAGGAAGCTACATTGACTCACAAACTCTTTGTTTTTACATAATACCTGAAAAACTAGTAAAACAATTGTAAGGGCGAAAATTAATAATTCAACGTATATTCGAAAATGTATGCAATTATTTTAATTTGTGCATATTCATGAAGAAAATATGCCACATGTTCACCTAGGAGAAACTGAATTTCACCTCAGGGAAGGACTTCTCTTTCCACTCTCTCCCAAAGAGAGAGAAGTCCTTCCCTGACGTGAACTTTCTTTATCCTCAAAGCCATTGTTAAAAACTGCAAACGTCTGGTGTGGTTCTAATGACGCCAAAGGATTACAAGGTGAACAATCGCAACACAAATACAGGATTCCGGACAGCCATTAGTGGCTACAGGAAATCCTTCATTTAGGGGTTTTCTAAATAGAGCTGGACAAAGCTCGATGTCAAAGGTCGCCAGTATGTCTGGTAGATTGTAATCTTCTTTTATTTAGCACAGGAAATAAAAGAAAAATGCCGGGAATAATTAGGGGAAAGCTGAATTTTGGCCAGTTGTTAGAACACTATAAGAGATGTATTTTCCCAAAACTCCCCGTGTCTCCCCGTGTGCTCCCCCCCCAACTTCCCATTCGCAGGCTTTTAGAAAATGACTTATATCTCCATAACCAATGGTCGTAATGACATAATTTTTTTAAAGTTTTAATCTTCATATTACGCACTACAAAATTGTTCCTTTTTACATTTACAATTTACAATACATACAGAGTTACTCGTCAAAAGGAGTGTCACTTTCTTCACTAAAAGCAGGTGAGTTGTAGCATGATAGGCCATTGCAGTGCAATATAGTCCAGATTTCCGACATCCACAACAATTTCCACAAGCTGATTTACAGCTACAGGACATGAGGCGTAGAAGTTTATCCGTGGCAAAAGGTATTGAGCTAGGAATAGGCCTCAGTACTTTCTTCTTTCCTCCGTTTTCTTCCAGGTATTCTAACTTCCATCCCCAATCAGTTGTCAGAAGTTTATTTCCTGGCCATCCTTGGACTTGCAAATAAACCCTCAGAAGATGTTGAGATGCTTTTGATGTTGGAGGAAGTTTTGCCAGGTCAAAATTTGATCTCAAAGCAGACTTTCTTTTAATGTCTTGAATCGGGAGTAACGAGCTTCGTTCAAATTATTTGCTCGTCCCATACAATGCAAGTATAAATTTTTCTCCATTGACAAACAGTTTTTCTCGAGGAATTGCTTCTTGAGTAAAAATCCTAGCTTGGCTCTCAGCTTCAGATGATGATTTTATCATTTCAATGGCTTTGTTTTTTCCCCAATCCATAAAAGCACGATGTCTTGTCATGATACACAGACCCGGGCAATGCCTCATTTTAAAGCTCTTTTGGTGGGCTTTAATATGATATTAAACATGACAGACTTAAAAAAATCTTAAAAACCAAATTTAATTTTAAAATTTTAATTTTTCAAAACAACAATTTTAAAATAACTTGTACAAAAATCTAGCGGATAATGCTTACCTTGGCATTCCTTTCTAGCGACGGGAACATTTCACGCACGTGTTTTCCGGTCTTTGTTGATGTTATTGTCCGAAAGTCCGTTGTATGCGATGACTGGCTTTACTTCTCACACTTTTCGCTGGGTATACTCATTGGATCTTTGCTTTAGGATTCAAACATCAATTTTTACCGTTCTTTATACTCGAAATTTTCGCCCATACTCTGGGCATCTTCAGGAGCGTGGCGACTTTACCACCGATGTTCGTGGTTAACTTCGCGCTAATGGAGTCCGATACTCCTTGTTGCCATTCGTCGGAAAAACTTTCCTGGATATATTTCGTTATCAAGCCTGGGGCCTGGCGCCCTCTATGTTTCGTTAAGAACACTTTTTTTTTATTATTATTATTTTTTTTTAATTTCCTTCTCCTATCTTGGTTTTCTTGTCTTTTTTTGCCTGTTTTTCTTTTGTTGTTGTTTTTCTTGTCTTATTAGTTCTTTCCACAGGCCCGATAATGTGCTAGGGTCGTTCTGGTTACATACCCTTGCTTTATTTTTGTAGATTAATATTGCTTCTTCCCTCCTCATTTGCCTTTCCGATTTTTTATTCTTTTTTAGCAAAGAAAGGTGACTTGATCACGCTAGTTACGTTAACTAAAACTTTTACAAAAAGTTCGTAAGTTGGAAGCTTTCGACCTTATCTTAGGTCTTCATCACGCCAATGGAGGACTAAGATCTTAGTCCTCCATTGGCGTGATGAAGACCTAAGATAAGGTCGAAAGCTTCCAACTTACGAACTTTTTGTAAAAGTTTTAGTTAACGTAACTAGCGTGATCAAGTCACCTTTCTTTGATAATATTGTTACGTGTTTTGCCCATAATCGTCTTTTTTAGCATTTTAATTTCATCGAACTTTGGGAATGTCCGGTTTTCGAAGCAGAATTGCACTAAAGCAGTTTTGGTTTCTTTTTTTTGCCAGTTAGATATGTGTTGTTTAAGTCTTTTTTTTAATCTGTTTTTCGTACTTCCAATGTACGATATTGGGGGTATGTGTGCTATTGGAATTTCGTAGGTTCCTGATTCTTTCGGACAATAACATCAACAAAGACCGGAAAACACGTGCGTGAAATGTTCCCATCGCTAGAAAGGAATGCCAAGGTAAGCATTATCCGCTAGATTTTTGTACAAGTTACTTTGAAATATCACACGTAAAAGAGAATAGTACAATATTTAGAGCTATATAATAGTCAGAATTAGAACTACTAAGTGGAATTCAATTTTAAAATTAAAAAAAAAAAAATCACAAAATTACTTTGTACTATTCTCTTACACCTCCCAAAGTTTCATTTTTGGATCATAATGGGATCAGGTGGTACAGAGAGTTCAAATTTCACATGTATGAAGAAATAGCTAACATATCACATCTAGCATTACACAAAAGTCTAGCTTTAGATGAATCTAGCTGACTTGTTACCAGTAGTTTAAGAAATTATGACAGTGCTTAGGGAAATTTTTTTCTACATTTTCTAAATATATGGCAACTAAAAAAAAATTGTATTCAATATACAAGAAGAAAACATTGGTTTTAGCAGCTTACCGCTAAAATTAACACAGTATTTGTCAATATGCTGGAAGAAAGGGGTGGCTACTGTTAACTCAAGTCTATCAGTCTTTTCTTGAGTCTAGGAAGTGTTTAATGACCTCTGAAATCTTCGTTTCACCTTCTGGTAGAGTATAAGCCCAACCAGTATGTGTGATGGGTTTCACTTTGCAAATTACATCAGTAGAAGGAATCCAGAGCACATCAGGTGTTGAGGCATAAGAAAAAGGAGGAAAAGGTCCTGATGGGTGAAGAAATGTAACTTTCACTTCATTTTAATCTCCATTTTTTTTTCCAATATCATTGTCAGATCTTCCATTATTCCCAAGTTGAGAGTCACAGCGCCTGGTGTCGGGGAAATCCTCTGTGGTAGGCCTACTCTCATTCTACAGCCTTGAAAGCTTCTTTCTACAGCTATCACAGACTTTGGAGTTTTCAGGCATTCCTGGTATCAATGAACACATCTATGGCATAACAGATCTTAATCCCTTTCTTAGATGGGAGTGATGAGGCTTTTTTATAGGGTTAAAACAATTTAAAGCACCCACTGCTTTCCACTGGGATTCATGATAGATGATTATTAATGGAATAATAATATTAATTTGCAAGTAGTATGATGAACACTCACAAATCACATTAAAACCACTCACAGTTCTGGATTTTAAGAGAAAAAAAAATGAAAAAAGAAGGAAAAGGTCCTGATGGGTGAAGAAACGTAACTTTCACTTCCTTTTAATCTCCATTTTTTTCCAATATCATTGTCAGATCTTCCATCATTCCCAAGTTGAAAGTCACAGTGCCTGATGTTGGGGAAATCCTCTGTGGTAGGCCTACTCTCATTCTACAGCCTTGAAAGCTCCTTTCTACAGCTATCACAGACTTTGAAGTTTTCAGACATTCCTGGTATCAATGAACACATCCTATGGCATAACAGATCTTAATCCCTTTCTTAGATGGGAGTGATGAGGTTTTTTTATAGGGTTAAAACAATTTAAAGCACCCACTGCTTTCTACTGGGATTCATGATAGATGATTATTAATGGAATAATAATATTAATTTGCAAGTAGTATGATGAACACTCATAAATCACATTAAAACCACTCACAGTTCTGGGTTTTAAGAGGGAAAAAATGACACAGCACAACTCAAGCGAACCTGCTAGAAGAAGCTCTAATGGTGGACTGACTGAAGAATATGCCTACAAGCATGTTTCAACAGGCACAAGAAGACTGTTCAAGCTTGTCCAATGGTCCTTGATCAAGCTAAGTAGAGGAGAAGGTGAATCAATAAGATTTCTTCTATTTTCTGCTTTCTACAATCTAAAGCACTTAAATTTGGATAACATTTTTTTGTCATAAATTTACCATTGTATTTTAAAATTAAATTGACATTTTCTTCACAAATGTGGAACTTGTGCTCCCTGTGTCACCTGATGCCACTGTGATCCCAAAATGAAACTTTGGGAGGTGTAAGAGGATAGAACAAAGTAATTTTGTGAATTTTTTTCAAAATTTTGAAACTGTCATTTTTTTTTTATTTTAAATTTTAAAATTAAAAGTGGTTTTTAAGAAAATAATTCAATTTTTAACTTTGTTATGTTTTATATCAAATTAAAGTTCATCAAATGAGCTTTAAAATGATATATTTCCCACGTCTGTGTCTCATTTGGTTCCTGAGAAAATGGCAGTTAACTACAGTATTTCAGGATGCAGCAATTTTTGATAAAAATTAAAATAATAAATACTTCATAACTTTTATATTATATTGGAAGGCAGAATTTATTACGATTTCTATTCATAACTATGTAAGGACACTTGATACACCAAGTTTCATCAAAAACTGAGAGATCAAGGGAAAATTTAATTCCAAACTGTGTTGACCTGACATGGAATGACTCCATGGCCAAACCACCAAAGAATATTAGTTTCCACCTTGCTAAAAACATTTTGCTTCACATTACACAACTGCAACACATCTTCATTCCTCACACAATCAGAATGTGTCTTGCTACCCCCCCCCCCGCAAGTAACACATTTCTCCAGCACACAAATGACTCCTATGTTTCTTCTGTAGTACCCAGGTTTCACTGCCATACATCAGAGTAGGAACAATTACACTTTCATACACAGTCATGCAGTACTCTCTTGAGAACCCACCATTCCTATAAAAAGCTTCCATAGCAGCCATGACTTTCAATGAAGAATACACTCGCCTACTAATTTCACCATGCAATTTGTTCTCTCTGTCAAACATGCTTCCTAAATACACAAACTCGTTCACCTGGTGAATCACTGCGCCATTTAAACTTACCTTACATTCAGTGCTACCAGTTCATCGCGACTTTGGAATTCAAGTGTTACACCAGGTACCAATTTCTTTCTTTCGCCACCCATCCAGCATTAGTGGATAACTTTTTTTATTCGAATTCGTGAAACTATATCCAGGACTCACAGTTGTGAAACCAAGAGACTTGAAAACAAGTTTCAGCACCTAGCCTCCACTCAAAAGAACACTCGAAGTTCGGCTCCCACGAAGGTTGCCGATACCAACTTTCCAAGGTATGTGAACCTGTCTCCTGTGCCTATTCCTGCTTAAATTGATAAACTACTTGCCAGTGGGCCCAGATTTTCTCCTATTGCTAATCCTAGCCTACCACATACTATTTCATTACTGGAAGCCGCGATCCAAAACATGGATCCCGCACATCAACTGATCATTCGTGCAAAATCGGCTATTGCAATTTCCGAGGTTCAAACCCCAAGGCTCAAATACTCCTCCTCCTTTTTGAAGAAATTTAGAAATTTCACCCAGTGTAAAAATCTTGCAGTTTGCAAAGCAGACAAAGCAGGATGTCCTGTATTCATCCATAAGAATTCTTTGGACAACAAAGTGTATGGGCTTCCCTCTTTCCCCCTTACTTGCTGAAATTTATTTGCAGAATATTGAAACATTAATTGTTGCCTATCCCTCTTAAAACCCACCATTTGGTTAAGGTATGTGGACGACATCTTCATTATTTGGCCACACCAAAAACACTCTGTTTGAACTCATGTCCTCCATAACTTCAAAATTCCTGCATATAAAATTTTCCACTCAAGAACAGATCGACAATAATATTAGTTTTCTGGGTATCAACATCAACCCAGACTTCTCACTTGGCCTCTCTGTTTACAGGAAACCTTCTGCCACCCATAATATCATCCCTTACCATTCTCGCACTTTTGGAAAATACAAACTGTCTGCTCTTAAGTCATACATTCACCAGGCCAACCTTATTTGCAACAGCCATTCTGCTCTTCAACTAGAATATCAGAACATCATCGACATTGGCAAATTGCATGGCTTTCCACCCCTCTTATTACATTGACTAATCAACAGTTTTGAATCACAGAATAATAGATCTAGTTTACTGCCTGAACCTTCCACCACCCATCAGTTTGTTGGCACTTTGCCCTTTAGCCTGTCCTTCACTCATAAAGTTTGCTCTATTTTCAAGTCTTCTGGCTACAGGATTGCAGTCAAACCACCTTCACATCTTCTCAAACTCATCCTTAAGGACAGAGATCTAAATAAACCCCTAGATTTACAAGGTGTCTACTCTATCCCTATCAACACTTCCACAGGCGTTACCCACTATATTGGTAGCACTTACCACAGCATAAGCCGGCGTTTGATGGAGCATATCGCTGATGTTAAGAAAGGTAGCCCTTCCACCTCCCTTTTAATATTAACCATCAGCGATACGTCCGCAGCTCCCGATTGGCACAATGTTAAGCGAATCGCCCCGTTCAGCAATCGACATGCCCCCAGATACCGCGAAAGCATTGAAATCTACCTAACCCCTAACACCTGCAATACTGACGCACCTTTTAACATCCCTATTATTTGGAAAGCGATTTTGAAATCTGGCAACAACTGACGCTTTTACATGTCTCATTCCATGGCTGATGAAGGTAGAAGTCGCTACCGAAACGTCCCACTCTTAATTTTTCAACGTAACTTATGCATGGGATTTCAAGAATTCTTTTAATGTTTTGTGTGTTACGTGTTTTTCTGCCAATTCTTCTCATTATGATTACTACTAAGTAGATTCCCAGTAACAATATATTTATTCAATATCTTGTTGAGATGAAGGGGACAAACTACTCCATGCTGTCATTTAGGATGATTCAATATTGAACATGGGTAACCTAGTTAACAGAAAGCCATTCCATCTGCAAATGAACTTTTAAGAACTTGATAGACCCCTAGGACCACCCACCATTTACAATATCATGAGAGAGAGAGAGAGAATTATTTTTAAACTTGGGAGTCTTTTTCGGTTATCTTTCAAGAACTTCCTTAACAAGATTTGTCTACAAGTTCCGCATGTCAGCGACCACAAAATGCAGGTACATTCTGTTATGCATTTCTAAACTGGCTGACTGGGGCTACCAAATAAAGGTCTCTTATGCTTTGCTTCTATTGGCAATAACATTGGTGCCAAACAAAACTGCCCAGTGTGGCAGGTGACCTCCAACATAGGTTTCAATCAGTAGATGTGCGAGAAAGGTATCACACAAATCTCTTTTGTACTTTTTCAATTTCACTTATTCACGTCATGAGACTCAGAATCAAAATGACGGCTGCATAGCCTATCAAAGGTCAGATTGTGGACTTGAAAATGTGAATAAATGTCAGAGGATTGGAAAAATGCTTAGAAAGTGCATAATGAATCCAAAACTTTATTAGGCAGAATTTACAATGCTTTAGATATGGCTTCAAAAGTTCAAGTCGGAATCAAATGCAATTCTCAAATCCAGGACATTCTTTAACCAGCTCAGAGTGCATTCGTCGGTTTTGTAGGCAAAAAGAATCAGGTATCTTTTCCATGAAAAGGAAATGACATGATATTTAGAGATGTTGAGGTGAAGAAGGTTTAAAGTACACCACTTAAGCAGGTTACTGATGTCAGTTAAGGTATCAGGAAAATATAGTATACTAATATAAAACATTAAACTTCGACTAGAGAATAGCACAAAATTTGCTGCTGCTGTAACTCTTCATATTCTTTAACACTTTGCACTTGAAACCAAAACTACCTTTTTATGAGAGTATTACAAACTGTTTGATGCTTACCTTCATAGTCTAACTGCAAACGTTTAAAAAATGTAAATCTGAATTTGATATCAGCAACGTGAAAATCCCCAAGTTTCTTGCAAAGAACACCAGCATAGTGGGCATTTATTTTGTTTTGAACAGCATATTTATACAACTTCTCCACAGCTTCTTTCACCTGATCCGGACTGGAGCACGCAGATCTGAGAGAGCTTGCTACATGTGACAGCTTATTTTCATCAACACTCTCAGCATTCAGCTCTCCAAGAATAGCATCTATGTTTTGATGGACAAAGGGACGTGGTTCATGTACCTAAGATAAATACGCAAAAATATTACAAACATTTTCTTTCATATTCCAAATCACAGACCCAGTTCCAAGAAACAAAAGCTAAAACTAATGATTAATAATAATAAAAATTCATCTAAAGTGCACCTTAGCATTTTATCACTGTTTCATAAGCAGTAGAATTTTTGCAGCTGTTGTTTAATTCAAACAGAGCCATACACTGCCCTATTAAAATGACTAAACTTTATTACACACCACATGTACGAAGGTCGTTCAGAAAGTAACGAGACTCATTTTACATGGGGCAGAAGTGTAATGCAGTAAACATATTTACACTTACATACTTTTGAAGTATTTACCCTCTACCTGAATGCACCGGTCCCACCTTTCTATCCACTTCTGGAAGATGTGTTCGAAACCTTTCCTTGACAAGTGGTTCAAGATACCCATCACAGCATTGTTCCGTACAGTATTTGTTGCAAACCGACGCCCACATTGCTTTTTTCACTTCAGGGAATAGGTGGAAGTCGCACGGTATCAGGTCCGGTGAATACGGAGGGTGCACCCTCATTTTGATGCCTAGATCTTGGATAGCCTGCTGGGTAAGCAAAGCATGATATGCAGGGGCATTATCTTGATGCAAGATCCAACAAGTTCGTGCATATACTGGGGAATTTTTTTTCTTCACAGGACCTTTGAGAACTTGAGAATAATAGACACTGGTAACTCGACGCTCATTTGGCGGTCTTTGCACAGTAGTCTCTCAATGGTATTAACATTAACAGCGTCAGAATTACTCGGTGGTCCGCTGACCATTGGCCAGTAAAGATTCCATAGGGCCAGTGAAATATTTATGTTACTGGCCCGAGTGGCCAGTAATTCACCCCACCCCCACCCCGTTTGTTTTAGAATTTACAAGTTCATAAAGTACTAAACCAGATTTTTATAATATCTGGGTTCAGCTATGGCAGTTTTCTAGTGTTTCGAAATTCAGATATTTGCTACTCAAAAACTGAATATCGGAATTGCAAACTATACTTCAGTTTTATGAAAATTTTACGTTGTAGGCCCGAATCAAAATATATCTTAATATTTGTACTAAAACATTAATTTGTAATTAACTACATATTACTCTTCAGTGTCCTGTTCTTGATACAAATACAATATGCATATTAAATGTATTAGTATTTGTGATATTTCTGGACCAGTAAAAATGAGTGGACCACATTTTAGTATGAACTGGCTCTGCTGAAAACCTTTTTTTTTTTTTTTTGCTGTTGTTTTCTAATTTCTACAACTGTTCCCTGTGCCTTGTGTTCTATTTATGTATTATTTGCATGCATACATGTTACATTCTGTTGCTCTAAATTTGTGGTGTACAGCTCGAATGAAATTATACTTTATTTTTTTACATATTCTGTAAATGTGTAAGTTTTTCTTTCACGGACTAGTGGGCATTTTGGCGGACCAGTGATTTGCAAATTCCAGTAGTCCGCTGGGCCTGTAGAAAATATATTTCTAATTGTAACACTGATAGTTGATATCGAAAGTCTACCAGAGTGTGGAACTCCTTCCAGAAAGTCTTCACCATTCAAAATTATTTTTGTGTCACTCAAAAACTCTTGCACAGGACAAAGCATCTTTCTTATAGGCTGTCTTAATCATTTGGTGTTTCGGTGGCGGTTTTATTCAAACACACGCAACACTTTATAGCTGCTCTTTGCTTCAGTTTTAAATCCATACTGGGTTACAGAAACATGTCTGAACTCTACGCCGTCTACTACAAGAATGAACTAGAGAAGTGCTGTAACTACACATCGTCATGTAACCGACCTTGCAGGTGTTCTGACACAGGCAGCTGCATTTTTCTGTATAGGTATGTTTTTGCACTATGACATCAGTTTCATTACCCTTTGAATGACCTACATTCAATTGTAGATGACCAGTCTCCAGTTTTTGGAAAATCGTTACCAATGTGCATGAGAATGTCTGACTATGCAGCTCACATTTCTTAATCAATAGTATCAGCTCAGTCTTCCTCCTCAGCAAATTTTCTGCTGTTAGATTTATGCAAAATGTAAGGATTTATCACATGACATAATATATAGTACATAAATGCAGGCATGAAAGTGGTCATGGCAGAAAAAGGCTGAACTTTTCCCACATAAGAGGAATATACAAAAATAATTAACCTTACAGCATTTATTAACTACCCTAAAACCCTAAGCACCATATATGCATATATAAAAGCCATAAAACTGTCTAACATTTCTTTAGGAATGAATAAGAATTTTATTTTAGCCAATGTGCTTACAACAAACCAATAATGTCAATCTCATATTTATACTGATCTAATTTGTTTTATTGCATTTCTGCACCAATCTCAGGAACTCCCCAGACGACTTCCAAAAAGGCAGAATTCCTCCTTTTGGTGGAACTCTTTCCCCCTGCATATGGTTGAAAACATTAAGCGGATATAGTTGCAAATGTTAATACAGTTTGCAAGTATAAATAACTGCACGTGAAAAATATAAAATGTGTTTGTGCGTGGGTGCAGACAAGCATCATTTCTAGACCTCCCCAAAAGTCATGAATCTTAAGTATTTTAATTACGATTTACTTTAACTCAGGATCCTAAAGATTTTATGTACTTCAATTTTTTCTTCTAAATTTCTCAAAAAAAAAAAAAAAAAAAAAAAAAAAACCACGGTCATTTCGACAAAGAATCTACTGAATTAATCACAGTCGCCATTCAAAAATTAAAAGATTGCAAACATTTCACTACAAAGAACAAAAAATAGAAGTACACAAAAAGAATTTAACTGACTGATCATACGAATTTCTTGAGAGCACAGTAACAATCATTAAAGTTTTTCCTTGTTTCTGGTCAACACTACCGCACCCTATAGGAATTGTGGGTAAAATAGTTGCTCTTTGCACTGTCCCCAGTTTCGACAAGAGAAAAAGGGAAGGGGATCTCATTGCCGTTTTGCTGCTGGCCATACCGTGCCCAGAGAAATTCAGCACACTGGATGACCCTAGGGGAATTCATGACGTCCCCTAGTTACTTACAGCAGACAACCAGTGCAATGTTCTCATATGGAAGTTTATTTTAGGTGCTTTTAATCCTTTCATAAATTCTAGTGTTGTTTTCTAGTCATGTTAGATTTCTACATATTTAAACCTAATATGACATAGTTACGGCGTGTTACAAGAAATGAAGCCTTACATGATGGTGATTAGTTTTAAGGTGTGTGATAACCCCACCACCAAGTACTTTAGGATTAATAATTATCTTCGACCAACTGCCCGTTCGATCGTGGCCTTGGTGTGAAGTTCATACACATGGGAAATGTCACCTATGAGTGCTTTTACTTAACGATATTTTTTGATTGTGAGTACATTTTAGATCACTATCTCAAGACATTTGTTTTTAATCTGATTGTGACAAGAATGACCTGCTAACTCAAGTTTAACATGCACAAAGTTATGAATGCATTCCTCTTGTACTTATGAATTAAACGCAAATGATAATTGCCGATTTATTTATTTATTTAGTTTTTATTTTATTTTTTTTTTTTTTTGCTTGTAGAGAGAGATTGTTAGCGTAAGGAATTATTTTTTCACTGAAGAATTGTACAAATGCTGGAAGGGGAAAAAAACAGCATTTTACATATTTATAATAAAATTTAAAGGTTTTACTGAAGTGTTACTTCATTAATTCAATGAAAAAAGTTTTATTAGTTAACGACAAATTTTCACTTGCCAAATAGTGAGTTGGTGGCTGGAAATTTTGCACTTTTATTATTGTCATCAAAAAAATGTCCAACGCACTCTTTGACTTGTTGCACACATACCCTAGCACTACATAGCATGTTCACAAATGTAGGGTGACCTACATAAAAGCATCCCACCACCGAATAAGAACTGCCTGTTTCCGTTCCGCTTGCAAGAGGTCAGATCTGCACTGCACACCCGTGTGGCGCCTCTGTCTCTTGTCTGTCAGGCTTCCAATCTCCTGCCAGTGGAATAATAAGCACATGCAGTAGAGTAAAGGTACATTATGTTGTTTTTTCCAGAATGTTGTCCTCCTGAAAACAAAGAATTGCCATGGTGGAAGCAGATGTGAGTATGGGTTCCATTATAGCAATACATGAAATCTTAGCATAGAAATTCCCTGATGCCATTCCAGCAAAGAGTAGAATACAGGATTTGATCAGAAGTGGTGCACAACAGTATTTGTGGATAATGTTAAATAGAATAGAGCTTTATCTGTTCACACATCTGCTGTGATTGCTGGTATTCAACAGAGGATTAGATGAAGTCCCAAGAGAATGACATGAAAATTAGTGCTGCAAGCCAGTGTGAGACAGTTAACATGTTCTGCATACTCTCAGTCTGAAGTAATATCATGCAACCTGTGTCCAAGAATTAACAGACATCGAAAAGGTAAAATGCTTGATGATTGCCTGTGGATTTTTAACATAACAAGGGATGTTAGACCTTATACTGTACTTCGTGAGTGATAATGTGTGGTTCCATCTGTCAGGTCATGTAACTTCTCATAATACCAAGTACAGTATGGGATCCCAAATCCAGAAAGCTTGGGACCAAATGATTTATGGATTTTGGGTCCTGGTGCATCAAAATACTGTATGTACATATGTATATGTTATACACTGCTGGACAATTGCTAAGGACGGATCCTAAACGGCTATATAGCGCATAAATAAGTAAGTGTGGTTGGATGCCAAGTGAAATAAAATAATGTCTGAATGCCAGGACATTACAAGAAATACAATTTATTGTGCTCTGAAATCCAGAAGGCTTTGGAATGTGTTCAAGGGACAAACAGGCCATTTTGTGCAGAATACGTAAACATGAAAAAAATGCAATTACCGTCCACAGGCGTTCCGGCGTAAGATTTCAATACGAGATATGGCCACCATGGAGGGCGATGCAAGATTCCACATGTCGTGTCATGCTTTGCACAACATTATCAAGCAGCTGTTGGGGTAATTTATCCCATTCCTCTGTCAGTGCACAGATGAGGGTGTCCTTGTTTATTGGAGGGCATTGGCGACCAGCAAGACTCCTCCCCAAACCATCCCACACATTTTCAATGGGATTCAGATCTGGAGAACGTGCTGGCCATGCGAGGCGTTGAATATCCTCGCTCTCAAGACACTCCTGGACAGCGACTGTTCGATGACATGTTGCGTTGTCATCCATGAAAATGAATCTATCCCCGACAGCACCACGGAACATGCGAACATGAGGTAGCAGAACATCATTAATGTATCGTTGACCAGTCATAGTCCCAGTTGGAAGCACATAGAGGGACTACGGCCATTGATCATGATGCCAGCCCATACCATGACAATACATGTCAGATATCGGTCACTTTCCTGTATGTTTGCTGGACAATATGCAGTACCACTATCACGCCAGATCAGTTCTCGTCGACAATCAGACGATAGACGGTATCTACTCTCATCTGAGAAGAGGACAGCAGACCAGTCGTTATCAGTCCAATTGCGATGTTGATGGCACCATTGCAAACGGGCGGTACGGTGACGTCTGGACATTGGGATGCACACAACAGGACGGCGGGCGTATAGTCCTCCTTCATGCAAACGTCTGGCGACAGTTTTTCGGGAGATCCGCTTGCCAGTAGCAGCCATAAACTGATTTGCTACCTCACTAGCTGTGCTGCGCCGGTGTCTTTTTGTTGATAGCACTATGTACCGATCTTCTGCAGGTGTCGTACTGCGAACAGGACCTCCCCTGTGACGTTTGCTACACTCTCCATTTGTTTGAAATGATTTCCAAAGCCTTGAAACAACACTGTGGCTGACGTCGAACTCCCTGGCAACATGTGTTATTTTTCGCCCTTCTTCAATCTTGTCAATAATACGGCCACGCGTAAAATCATCTAGGTGATGTCGGGAAGACATACTGAAAATTGCAAGTTCGTCAGTTGATTCTTTCCCTTTCAACTTTGCGTTTGAACAACAACGGTCAATACGCGTCAAATCCTTTATATCTCTTATCAGCGCTATGACGTCACGAACAAGTTCGGCAATCCAAAATTTGCATACGCACAACAGGTCTTACTGTATTCCGCACTTATGCTAATTTCCACATTTTCCTGCCTTCCATTTTATGGTTGCTATTGTCATCCGTCTTTAGCAATTGTCCGGCAGTGTAGTTGCCGCCCTTTTTGACATGTGTGAAAAATTGAATAAACAACCAAGGTTAAAACAATCATTAAGACACCAACCATCTTATGAAGCTAACCGGTCATTGCCAGCATTCAGAAGAAAGAAAAGTTGGAAGTGATAACAAACAGGACTTTGTTTTCCCTGCTCAGGGACCAAGTTCACTGGGGGTGCTTGTGGCGTGGCAGGAGGAGAGATAGGTATGTATGTTACTGTAATTTGATTTGAGGCATCTTAATGGTGGAAGGAGGAACAAGTTGGACAGCAGAAAACAGGAAGAGTTTTTGTAGTGTGGCACCCCCTCCCCCAACAGAGGCAGGGAATTTAAGAAAGATAGGGAGGTAACACAGCAGGGGTCCCCCTTTTTCCAGTCTTTGCTGCTGACTACAAAAAGACACACAGGCTATAGTATGAGTGGGAGAGAGATTCTCCCCTTTTAAGAAAGCTAGGAGGACTTTTAACACTGACACCAGTCTTCAGAAAGAATACATAAAACCCTTGCTAACCTCCCATATTAAGGGAACAATACATACCTTATTTACACAAGATTGCTTCAAAGCATTTTACTTCTAGTACACAGTAGGTATTCCAACGTCAAGGTGGCAACTTTTTTTTTCGTTAAAATAGTGAATATAAATAAACAAAAACTCTAAAAACCATAAAATATAGGTCTAAAAATACAATATTAAAAAATTTTCCCCCAAAAAAATTGAAACAAGTTCTGGATTTTGGGTCCTTCTGGATTTCGGGATTCCAGAATGCGGGTCCTGTACTGTACTGATCAGTGCAAAACACACACTTGATGCACCAGCCATCACTTCATGATGAGAAAGTCGGTGTCTGGTGTTCGCAATGTAAATAATGGGTTCCACATTCTTCAAGAACTATGTGGATACCAATGCATGCATATCTGGACATGTTTGAGATACTTTATGCACAATTAAGCACTCATGAGTGTGAGTAATGCTTCTTTCAACATGCCTTGAAATGCAACAGCCTGAATTCATGAGGCTTTCACAGAAGAATGAACTGTCGGCGAAGGTTTGTGGCTCCCACACTCATATACATAGGACTTTTATTTGTGGAGCTATTTTAAGAGCCGAGTGTACGAGACAAATTCACGCACTTCAGATGAACTGAACGAAAACATCCGAATCACTGTCAAGAGAATTGAGGTCAAGATTCCCTGTGTCACATGTACCTCAACATAACATTCACACAGAAGTGTCTTGATGCACAGGGAGATCATTTTTAACACCTGCAGTGAGGATGAGTATGCAAACAATGTTTTACTTTGTATTCAAAATATACACCACATCAACTCACTGATCTGACACAGAGGTCGGCTGGTTTTATGTGGGCCACCCTGAAGCATCTTGGGTAACATATTAACAAATGAAGCATCTGGTAACAATAAAAGTTCCTTCAGTTTTACCAAACGCATCATTTCTAAAAAAAATTTAGTGCAGACTGGTGGTGAGAGAGTGTTCATTCTGTGTGCAAGTAAGGAAAAGTAGCTATGAGAAACTGTAAAAGGTAACAAAATCATATCAACTCCAGTTATTGTTACTCAAACACATTCAATTTGATCTAAATTAAGTATTAAGGCAGCACAATGTGGTAAAATTTGAGCAGTTTTTGGAGAGAATGCAGTACACAAACGTATGGCTCAAAACTACTTTTAGAAATTTCTCACAGGAGTTGAAACATTTGAAGATGCACCCTGTGAGGTAATATGCTGATGACATTGCCTATTCCGCAAAGTGACTGGTTCCACAGGGTGTAATGGGACTCATTTAAGTTAATTCGTGTGATTGCGCTGTGAGAACGATCCTGCTGCAAGACACTAGGTCGGACATCCACTGCAAGCTCAGTCACAAGACCAGCTTACAAGGCCACCTCCGCAGGACCACCACTGAACGACCCTAAGCCGAAACACCAACTTGCGACATGCCAGGCTGAGCCAAAATTTTGGGGACTACTGGGAGAGTTGTCCACCGCTCGGAAACTTCTCTTTTTTTGCTTGGGGGCAATTGTCACTTTATTTCACAAACACAGATACACGTCAAGTACAACATCAATTATGGTGTTCCTTTCAAGACTCACAAACTGGATAATATGGTGACAATGATACTTTACACTGATGTGATGATGATAGGTATAATGCTTGCTTTGCAGCACCCTCATTCAGATTCGGAGTGCACAGTCTCCTCCTCTGTTACAATCAACCTTCGTCTTCGTGGGTGGATGAAGCACTCCTCTTCAGTTTCCCGAATCATCTGCACTAGCGCAATGATTCCTTATCTGTTCTTCATGGACTGGATTAAAGCTCCTAAGTCCTGGATCCTCTTCACTCCAGGGATCTAGGCATCCCTAAAACCTGAAACAAAAGCACATTTGAACACCAAATAGGTCATGCTTACAGTCTGGGCTCCACAATGGCATGTCTGTTCCTTTAGGGTAAATCTGCCATTGTATTCAGGGCAGAGGCCATGGCCACTGAGTACCTGGTTTAGGAACTTATTGGTTTGGGAGCTTTTGTTCGATATCTTTGGGAAAATTTGGTGGACCTTCCTTCTAGTATCTCCTGTGTCCCATCTTCTCTGCCATTCACCTGGTACCACATGTCTCATTGCCGCCCGCATGGTTTGCTGAGGTGTTTTAACATGGATATCAGTTATACCCTTCATTGTGGCTTATTTTGCCAATTCATCTGCCCTCTCATTTCCCTTGGTTCCGACATGGCTTCGAACCCAGTGGAAACGTACTTCCTCTTCTCCCACTGCCCTCAAGTGGAATTTGATCCTTCTTACTAGGGGATTCCTGCACCAAAATTTACTCAGAACCTTTCAGTGCTACCTCACTGTGTGAGAATTTTTTTATTTAATCTGCATGTTTACTAAGTAAGGCTCAAGTGTGTGAGAGCCTTTTCTATTGCCAGAAAGTCTACTTAAAATACAGATGCATTCTGCAATAGTTTGAAGCATTCTGCAATCACTTCGTTGCCATCCTGTGAGGTATGACTGACCATCATTAATGACGATGCACTACAGGCTAGTGTCAAGAGTGATTCAAGTCTGATGTGTTCGCAGCTTGCAGAACAGATCAGTGTTAGCACTAAAACCATTTGTTTGCATTTCCTTGGAAAATCAGGAAGGTAAGCAAATGAGTTCCACATAAACTGACAGCAAACAAAGTCTAGCACCTTACGGTCTACTGATCACTGCTTTCACATCACAAGAATGAAGACATTTTTGGTCCCATTCTTGATGTGCAATGAAAAATGGGTAACGCACAGCCATGCTAAATGATACCAGTATTGGTTACCATCTTGAAAATCCGTACCCCCCACACCAAAGTCAAGCACCCATAAACAGAAAATTTTGAATGCTAGTGGATTACAGTGGGAATTTTTGCTTTTTGCCAACAATTAAATGGCAGGAGAAACGGAAACAAAACGGCAGGAGAAACAGAAACGAAACAGCAGGACACCCATTTGGGAAATGCCACCATGTCAGGTGCTAGCTATCATGCAAAGTTCAAAGTTGCTCAAATCAATCATCCTGCCATTCCAACCCTCAATAAAATGATAACTGATACTTAACCAACTAATCTGCCTGTTTTACAGCACACCCGGTGCTTGCACGCTGTCTTACATGCTGGAGTGAACAATGAATGGAATACGGGATTACACCATACAATACAAATTTTGAAAATGACAGTCAGACGCAAGTTCGATTCCCGCTCCAGGACGACGAAATTTTCAAGTTTTCAGATATTATCTGGCTTACCATCCTTATCATATTCACACCAAAAAACGGACTGTCATTTTCAAAATTTGGAGTGAGCCAGTTACGTGACAACAGCTAATAATCTGGCATCTCAGTGTATTACAATAGAATAAGACATAAACATGCCTGGAAATGAAATAATGTCCCCTTAGGAGAAAGAAGGAAGCATATTTGGGGATGTTGTACGGTAGAGTTTCTGAGGATGAATAATCGCTGTAAGAAGCATGAGGCAGCTAAGTTGGTTCACCAGAGAAGGCAAAAGATAGGAAGGAGAAGGTGGAAAGGCATGAATTGGCTTTTTTGGAAAGATAGGAAAACATTCTAAAAGTACATGAGACTCAGGAAACATAGGGGAAACAAAGTTGCAAGTTGTGTGAAAAATAGGATCGGGAAAATGATATGGGAGCCTAATGAGTTAAGTGAAAGATGGGGTAAACACTTCTGTGAGTTATTAGATGGTGATTCTCAAAGCAAAGGTGATTCTCAGGCAGAAGCAGATGATGTCACCGTGAAAGATGAAAGCACAGGAGGGATCTCAAGAGAAGAGGTGTGTAAAGCTCTAAAATTTCTTAAGAATGGTAAGGCTCCGGGAGTTGATGGCACAACTGCTGAGATGTTGAAATACGGTGATGTCTCTGTAATTGACTGGCTAACTGAAATTTGCCATTTATGCTGGAAGTTAGGAATGGTCCCTCGGGATTTGAAGGATGCTATCGTTTCCTTGTATAAGGGAAAAGGTGATTAGACTGAATGCAAGAACTATCGTGGTATTAGCCTACTGAGTGTGCCAGGGAAAGTGTTTGGTAAGGTAATTATTGAAAAAGTACGAGGTCTTACATCAGAGAAAGTGTGGGATGTTCAAAGTGGTTTTGTGCCTGGTAAAGGCTGCACTAACCATATTTTTGCATTGCACATGATGATTGAAAAGTATCTGGCTGTTGGTGGGAAAGTTTTTGCTGCCTTCATAGATTTGGAGAAAGCTTACGACCAAGTAAATAAGATACTTTTGTGGAAGGTATTGAATAAATATGGTGTTACTGGGAATCTACTTAATAGTGTAAAAGCAATGTATACTAGCAGTAGAGCTTCTGTGCAAGTGAATGGTGTTTTATCAAAATGGTTTTCTATTGGTGCAGGAGTCAGACAAGGGTGTGAAATGTCACCATGACTGTTTAATATATTTATGAATGCAGATTGCTGTATGCTGATGACACAGTCCTATTGGCAGAGAGCAAAAAGTGAGTTGCAGGGTATGTTGTAATGGATGTACAAAGTTTGCATGAAATTCAGACTGAGTATAAATAAGGGAAAAACCAAAGTGATGGTTTTTGAGCAAGGAACTGTTAGTACTGAATGTAATATAAGTCTAAATGGCACAGTGATTGACCAGGTGAATGAGTTTTGTGTATTCAGGAAGCATGTTCGACAGAGATAACAAATTGGATGGTGAAATTAGTAGGCGAGTTAATTCTTCATTGAAAGTCATAGCTGCTTTAGGAGGTTTTCACAGAAATGATGGGTTCTTAAGAGAGGCCCGCATGGCTGTGTATGAAAGTGTAATTGTTCCTACTCTGATGTATGGCAGTGAAACCTGGGTACTACAGAAGAAACATGGGAGTCGTTTGTGTGCTGGAGAAATGCGTTACTTACAAGGGGTTTGTGGCAAGACACATGTGAGGAATGAAGATGTGTTGCAATTGTGTAATGTGAAGCAAAACGTTGTTAGCAAGGTGGAGATTGATATTCTTTGGTGGTTTGGCCATGTTGAAAAAATGAGTGATGAGATGCTTACTAAGAAATTTTTTTAGCTCAAGTGGCAGGGAGGAAAGCCAAGGAAGTCATGGGAGGATCAGATTCAGCAGTGCCTGAATGAGAAGAAGATTATGAGTATGAAGGATAGAAGGTCTTGTGTACATTGTGCGATGGATGTCAGTGAAGCACAAGTTGGGTGTCAAGATCGCTGCAGATGGAGAAGTTTATATGGCAACAGTAAGTAAATAATCAGTTAGAAATTTATTTGGTAGTTTGTATTTCTTTGTAGAGCTAACCTCTGAATCTCAGAGAACAGCTTAGTGATATGTAAGTGAGTGATATTAGGACCACCAAAGCACTGTTTTAATGTGGTTCTACTTATTAGAGATAAGGTTTCAGTCATGATACCTTTCACATTAACCTACAGTAGCGAACAAAAGTATTTGGCGTAACACTTTTTCAACCATAATTTTTTTTTTCTGCTGGACCAAATCGGGTCATTTTGGGATATGATATGTGTTGATTCATGGGTTACAATGCTGCGTAGTTTATATTTCGCTCAGAGCGAATTTGTCATTTGAAATGGGCCATATTCAAGAGTCGCCAATTATTACCCACTTGTTTGCTGCATGTATTAATGTTTTTCTTGTGATTTTTGTGGGTTTTGTGATGTGTAGTGTGATAATAAGTCAATCCTAGGTTTTCAGAAATGGGTAAAAAGGCGGAGATCCCTGTTGGAGCTCGCCAGGCAGCCGTGAACATGATGGAATCTGGAATGCGCGTCACTGACATTGCGAGGGCCCTGAAGATCCAACACCAGTCCATTTCAGCTATCCTGCAACGTTATAAGAAGACTGGGACCGTCGAGAACAGTCCGCGATGTGGTAGGCTTCATTCCACTACGTTGCGTCAGGATAGAAGCATCCTCCATCGATCTCGTGCTGATCCCACCTTGACTGCTGTGGACATCGCCACCAAATTCCGCGACAGCCTGAACGTCAGCCGAATGACCATCTCCCGTCGTCTCATTGCTGGTGGATTGAATGGAAGACGCCCTGCCAAGAAACCACTCGTCAGAGTCAAGAATCGACGAGCCAGAGTCGTGTTCGCACGCCGTCATCAACACTGGACCGCGGCGGACTGGAGTAAGATGCTTTTCACCGACGAGAGCAAGTTCAACTTGTTAGGAAGTGGTGGCATCCGATACGTACGACGTCCGTGTGGCCAGAGATTCAACCCCCAGTTCATTCAGCCGACTGTCAAGCACGGAGGAGGATCGCTCATGGTTTACGGCGCTTTCTCTCGCAATGGAATGGGCCCCATCATCAAGATTGACGGAATAATGACCGGCCAGAGCTACATGAACATGCTCATCAACGATATCTTCCCATGGGCAAACCAGAACATACCACCCGGATGGATCGTGCAGCATGACAACGACCCGAAGCACACCTCCAGAGTAGTGAAGGCAGTTTTCCAGCAGCAACAGGTCACACTTCTAGACTGGCCAAGCCAATCTCCAGACCTCAACCCCATTGAGCACGTGTGGGAGGAGCTGGAGAGACGACGTGCGAAGAAAACCTGCCGGAATAGGGCCCAGAAGTTCGACCAGCTGTCTGCAGAACGGGCGCGAATTCCGCAGGTCACTGTCGAGAAGCTAGTGGACTCTATGCCGCCCCGATATGCAGCTGTTATTAAGTCTCGTGGTTATCCCACTAAGTATTAGTTATTGTTTTGTCGTTTTCTCGTACTTGTTTTCTGTTATCGTTGCATTAAATGAATGTGATATACACCTACTTTGTTAGTCAATTTGTATGATCTTTGCGATTAAGCTCGGTACCTGATTTGTGTTAAGGTTTCCGATCCATCTGCATACGGGTCATGTTTACAACTGAATAACACATATATCCCAAAATGACTCGATTTGGTCCAGCTGAAAAAATATTATGGTCGAAAAAGTGTTTTGCCAAATACTTTTGTTCGCTACTGTAGGTAAACATTCGTGGTCCGAGTCTCTAGATCTCGATAGTTTATGAATATTTGGTGCAAAATGTAAGCATGTAGATCAGTAATACTCACGGCATCATCAGGTGACAGTGGCAGCACATGTGGATTTGTACCAGGCTGCCTTAACTCCCCTGGTCGCCTCATTGGTTCCAACAATGGTGGCAGTTCAGCAACACCTCTCCCTCTTATGATAAGGCCACGTGCACGGCCTCCAGACATCATTTTGTGCAATGCTTATTTCACCAGCAAATAGAAACCAGGCTAAGGTGTGAAAAAAACAAAAAAAACATTGAGGTTAATAAAAAAATATTGTGGAATTTCTAAAACTACAATTACTGAAAAACTTTTGAGTTAAATTCTTAATATAGATGGACTAAAAAGGAATTTGGTATTTCTAGAGATTCAAAACTCTTTTGATCTTACTAAAACACTATTTGTGGAAGTCAAATTTTGTACATATTAATTCAAAGTACCATATTTTCCTTCGATAATCTGCAGACCATAAAATTCTGGATAAAAAATTCTTTCTAAGGTCCGCGGCACCGAATAATCCACAGGCCATGAAAAAAAAAATTTTGACATATAATCCGTAGATCCAGAAGTTCTGAGAGAAACAATTTTTTCCTTCACATGATTCATGTCAGGCGGGCGGTTGTAGTGAGCGATGGGTTTGCCTCCTCGGGGCGCTCCGTGGTAACAATGGCACACTCAACAGCAACTAGGGCCTCTGTGAATCTTGGAGAGGTGCAAGCTAGTTCTGTGTGACATTGGCAAAAAGACCCCAACTCACTGGGTTTTGTTCCAGAATCCTTAGGTTGAATGACCAACTGGAACACTCAGCTGTGGGCTAATCCTTCACACTGATGTACTTACCTGATTAAAAAGACAAAAAGAAATATTAAGAATGACTCAAGTGTGGGATATGGTGGACCTACCACACTTGAGAAGGACGGTCCACCACGGAATCGACCTGGACTTTCTAAACGGCGTATGAGAAAGCGATCTCGGCTGAGTGAATTTAAGATTGGTGTATGGAATACTAGAGGTATAAATGGCAAGATGAGTGAGGTGATTGAGGAGATGAATAAGTATAGACTGGATGTGCTGTGTGTAAGTGAAACCAAAAAGAAGGAAATTGGGGTAGAAGAAGTGAATGGCACGGTGAGTGTGTGGTCTGGAGTATTGGATAATATGAGAGGACAGGCTGGTGTAGGTGTGATTTTAAGTGAAAAGATGAAGAACAACTTGATTCACTATAGTTGCATAAGTGAGAGAATTCTCTGGATTCGTTTGAAAGTGAAACTTCAGAGAATTGTAATTGTTGTAGTGTATGCTCCTTGTGACTCGGAACCTTCTGATAAGAAAGAAGATTTCTGTAATGAGCTAAAAGCTGTTTTGAGCCAGTTTGGTGCTAAAGAAAAAGTTATAATAGCAGAAGATTTCAATGCTAGAGTAGGTGTGCAGAATGCAATTTCTGACAATGTTCTGGGTAAGTTTAATGATCCTTGTGCGAATGATAATGGTGAAAGATTAATTGAACTCTGCATTGAGAATGATTTGTGTGTATCTAATACATTTTTCAACCATAAGTATATACACACATATACTTGGGAAAATCGTACTCTTGGTCAAAAGAGTGTGATAGATTTTGTTGTTTACGATCAGCGTTTGAAACACTTAGTTGTTGACACCCGTGTGATGAGAGGTGCGGATGTTGGTTCTGATCATTACTTGGTAGTGTCACAAGTGAAACTTGTTGGTTGGAGGAAAAGGAATAGGAAGAGACCCAGGATAGAAAGAATAAAGGTTGATAGGCTCCTTGAAGATCATCAGCGGTATTCTGACTTACTCAGAGAACGGCGGAAGGATCTGAAATTTTGTGAGAGGGATGTAGAAAAGAAGTGGGAATCTTTTAAGAACTGTGTTGTTACTGTTGCTAAAGAGGTCTGTGGCACCACAATAGTGGGTAACAATAGAGGTGATGCTTGGTGGAATAGTGAGATTGATGAGGCAGTAAAGAAAAAGAAAGAAGCCTATTTGGGGATGTTGCAAGGTAGAGTCTCTGTGGATGAATATCGCTGTAAGAAGCGTGAAGCTGCTAAGCTGGTTCGCCACAGTAAGGCAAAAGATAGGAAAGATAAAGTGGAAAGGCATGAACTGGCTTTTTGGAAAGATAGAAAGTCCTTCTGGAAGTATATGAGACTCAGGAAAAATAGGGGAAACAAAGTTGTAAGTTGTGTGAAGAATGAGATTGGGGAACTGATATGGGAGCCCAATGAGTTAAGTGACAGATGGGGCGAATACTTCTGTGAGTTATTCGATCAGGAGAGCAAAAATGATTCTGAGACAGATGCAGATGATGTCACAATGAGGGATGAAAGCACAGGAGGGATCTCAAGAGAAGAAATGTTTAAAGAGCTCTATAATCTCTTCAGAATTGTAAGGCTCCAGGAGTTGATGGCATAACTGCAGAGATGTTGAAGTATGGTGGTGACTCTATAATTGACTGGTTAACTGAAATTTGCCAGTTGTGCTGGGAGTTAGGAATGGTCCCTCGGGATTGGAAGGATGCTATCATTGTTCCCTTGTATAAGGGAAAAGGTGATCAGACTGAATGCAAGAACTATCGTGGTATTAGCCTACTGAGTGTGCCAGGGAAAGTGTTTGGTAAGGTTGTTATTGAAAAAGTACGGGGTCTTGCATCAGAGAAAGTGTGGGATGTTTAGAGTGGTTTTATGCCTGGTAAAGGCTGCACTAACCAGATTTTTGTATTACACATGATGATTGAAAAGTATCTGGCTGTTGGGAAGAAAGTTTTTACTGCCTTCATAGATTTAGAGAAAGCTTATGACCGAGTCAATAGGACACTTTTGTGGAAGGTATTGAATGAATATGGTGTTACTGGGAATCTACTTAATAGTGTAAAAGCCATGTATGCTGGTAGTAGAGCTTGTGTACGAGTGAATGGTGTTTTATCAAAATGGTTTTCCATTGGTGCAGGAGTTAGACAAGGTTGTGTAATGTCACCATGGCTGTTTAATATATTTATGGACGCATGCATGCGATGCGTGAGGCCAAAATAGATAATAGTGGTTTATGTCTTGGTGATATCCGTGTGTGCAGATTGCTGTATGCTGATGACACTGTCCTGTTGGCAGAGAGCGAAAGTGAGTTGCAGAGTATGTTGACTCGGATGCACGAAGTTTGCATGAAATTTAAACTGAGTATAAATAAGGGAAAAACCAAAGTTATGGTGTTTGAGAGAGGATTGGGTAGCACTGAATGTAATGTAAGTATAAATGGCACTGTGATTGATCAGGTGAGTGAGTTTGTGTATTTAGGAAGCATGTTTGACAGAGAGAACAAGTTGGATGGTGAAATCAGTAGGCAAGTGAATTCTTCTTTGAAAGTCATGGCTGCTCTGGGAGGTTTTCACAGGAATGATGGGTTCTCTAGAGAGTCCCGCATGGCTGTGTATGAAACAGTAATTGTTCCTACTCTGATGTATGGCGTGAAACCTGGGTACTGCAGAAGAAACATAGGAGTCGTTTGTGTGCTGGAGAAATGCGTTACTTACGTGGGGTTTGTGGCAAGACACGATCTGATTGTGTGAGGAATGAAGATGTATTGCAGTTGTGTGATGTAAAGCAAAATGTTGTTAGCAAGGTGGAGACCAATATGCTTCGGTGGTTTGGCCATGTTGAAAGAATGAGTGATGAAATGCTTACTAAGAAAATATTTTCAACCCAAGTGGCAGGAAGGAAAGGCAGAGGAAGGCCAAGGAAGACACGGGTGGATCAGATTCAGGAGTGTCTGCATGAGAAAAAGATTATGAGTATGAAGTATAAAAGATCTTGTGTACGGCGTGTAATGGATATCAGTGAAGCACGAGTTGTATGTCAAGATCGCTGTAAATGGCGAAGTTTGATACGACAACAATAAGTAAAAATATCTGGAAGTTTGTATTTCTTTTTGGAGCTAACCTCTGAATTTCAGAGAACAGCTTAGTGATATGTATATATGATTTATGTCAGTGTGTCACAGACCATAGAATTCTGGGGAAAAAAAAAAAAAAGACCGTCGTATAATCCACAATTGTCATGTTAATCATGAACAGTAATTCCCGACAGAAGAACTGCGATTCACTGAATCAGAATTCCAAAGATGTAACAAAAAAATGACTGTCTTATTAAAAAAGTAACTGTCATTTTTAAGTACTTTTGTATTACTTTTAACTAAATAAAGAACTAAAATTCCTGGCTTCTGCACATTACTGTAGTTCATTAGTTAGACCTAAAAAATCTGTAGAAATTATGGACAATCTGTACTATCTGTCTCTTTTCTGAACAGGGCTCGATTTTGACTGGTAGTTAGTAGCAAATTGCTAGCAAGCAAATGCATTTTGCTAGTAATAAAAAGTGGTTCTAGCCAACAAATACATTTTGTTAGTGATAAAAAGTGGTTCTAGAAAAAGTTTCTAGTGAAAAAATTTTGAACGTTTTAGTGTGAAATGTAAAGTGCCAACTGCATTCAGCGTGTGGAATGAAGGTCTGCACCATGGGAAAAATTTCAGTGATGGCAAAGTGCTAGGAAGAAAATCAATGGCTGCATGTCTCCTCTCCAAAATTTGTTGTATGACAAACTGTAACTCACTCCTGGGTGAAAGCTGGGAGGCACTGCCAATTCTGAATTTTTTTTTCACTCTAGAACCCCACCCACCCACCCCACAGTAAACCGCAACAAATTAGGCATTATGCTCACATTTGCTTCCTTTATCGAAAAGGTGGTGAATGTTTTACTTCCTTTTCTGGAAGTAAAACACTTCAACTCTAAAAGCATTCATTCTCCCCCACTTCAGACACTGTCTATCCGACCTGCCAGAATCGCATCTGCTGTTCACTGTTTCAGTAGGAATAAGAATGTAAAATTGATTTTCAACATTCTAATGGAAGGGAACATGTTAAAAGTTTTTTTTTGTATAATGTTAATAAACTTTTGCTAGTAGATAATGCAATTTGCTAGTAAAAAATATGGCCACTAGTAAATGTTGCTAGTGCTAAAAAAAAAAAATGAAGTCATGGCCTGATCTCACAGCATGAAAATAATATTTAATTAGCTTGCTTTTCTATCACATGGTCAAATTACAGAGACAGGTAATTTTATGACATAGCAGACTGCTCAGTATTATTACTACTCTGGGACTGATCAGCATCCATTCTAAATCTGTGATAGATTCATTTGAGGTAAGTAGTTTGCTGTAAATCGCAGTAAACATTTTGTTGATTCTGATCAACAAAACTACAATGAACAGGGCTCAACAAGAATGTTCCGAATCTCACAGCCAGGTGAAACGAAGTCAAATTTCAGAGAATAATGCACGAACAGAAATGCGTGGTAATGGTGCTGAAACGAAAAATGATAAACTATATATTTGTTTTCATTTTTTTCTTTTTACCCAAACCACTTATTTTAAAATAAAGTTCCAATTTGCTTCATCATTTTCTTTACCCATTCTTCCAGTTGTTGCTCTCAAAAAATTTTAATTTTGGATTTTGATTTTATTAAAACACTAATGAGGAAGTTAAATTTTGTACATAATAATTCAAAGTACCGTATTTTTCTTCAATAATCTGCAAACCATAAAATTCAAATAAAAAGATTCTTTCTAAGATCCATGGCACCATATAATCCACAGACCATGACAAAAATAAAAAACAACATATAATCCACCGATCCTGAAATTCTGAAAGAAACAATTTTTTCCTTTGCATAATCCAAGTCAGCATGTCACAGACCATGAAATTTGGGGGGGGGGTATAATCCACAGGTTAATCGTGAACCGTAATTTCCGACAGAAGAACCGTGATTTGCAGGATGATTGACTCAGAAGTCCAAAGATGTAACAAAGAAATGATTGTCTTATTAAAAAAGTAACTGTCATTTTTAAGTACTTTTGTGTTACTTTTAAGTAAATAAAGAACTAAAATCCTGGCTTTTTCAGTATTACCGTAACTCACCTAAAAAATCTGTAGAAATTATGGACAATCCGTACTATTTGTCTCTTAAAACAAATGCAACTAATATGATTAGCAGCACAGCAAAACTAACAAATGCAATTTGCAAAATGATTACATGCCATGGAATAGCTCCTCAGGCTTCTCACAGCACATAAGCTTCCACGAGCATAAATAGTACCAGCTTCATTGTGTTATCTTTTTAGTCAGAATGCTCGTAAGTAAAAATAAAATAAATTTTTTTTTTACAATCTCTTTGCAGTCCTCTATCTCCGTGTTGCGTTACGTTTTTTCTGTTACCGTATTTTCGGTACTTTTTCAATAATACCACCTTCCCCGACTCGTGGATGTTTTAAAACACCGCATTAATGTTCCTCCCCCTTACAGGTGTATTATCCCCAGTACCTAAATTTATAACTTTTTAGCAGATAATCTATGGATTATACAACCGAAAGTACAGTATTTACGCCAAATTACGAAATCAACTAAAAAAAAAAAAAATGTGTACCAGGGCCAGATTTCTAGGCGCCTGGGAACCTGGCGCCCGGGATTTGTCGAGCCTTTACAATGAAAATGTTAAAACAAAAAATTCTGGATCTACATATTTATATCCACAAATAAGTATAAAGTTTATGAACTTATTCATTGGCATCTATAAATGAATGAAGTTGACAGAATCAATATTAGCTTCTTTTGACTTTTAAAAGATCATACATATCTCCCATCTAAATTTTATTACGCTGGAGTCAACTCGTGAAATACGAAATACAGGGTGTTCCAGAATTATCTTTACAAATTTAACCCTCAATAAAACTGAAACAACATAAGATAGTGAAGTTCTGTTTTTTGTACATGTAATAAAGATCCAGACTCAAGGTAGCCAGGTCGCCACTGGCGATAAACTCCATCGTCGTGGCGACTAAAAATGTTTGATTAAATCGCCAATTCTGGCGACCTGTACGGGAAAAACTTTTATTTTATTTAACTTATATTGTACGGAATTTTTTTAACTTGAATGGAACTCGCACGTTTTTGAAAATTTTTACTCCAAATGTACGGAAATCGCACGAAATTTGAGTTGTACGGAAGTCGGCCATCACCTTTTTCATTCTGGTTGAACAGCAGAAAAGAAAAAAAAAAAGTTTATAAAAAAGGTGAGGGCGTCGGTTTTTGATCACAAAGAATACGCCAAGGCTGATGGGTCATCGTAGGGGAACGTGGTTCGCAAGGTTGCGGTGGGGATGAAAGCCGGTGGTGGGCAGCTCAACTGTCTGCATTGGAAAAGTCCAACTGGGAGAAATTTTTATTAAAAAAAAAAAATTCTCCAATTTTTTAAATAACTGAATGCAAATTTTACAGTAACCAAGACACGTCTAAATAAACTCCCATGTGAAATTTCGTCAAAATCCGATGAAAACTTTGAAGTTAGCATTTTATTGGTATTTTTTTTTTTTTCATGAATGTTCGCTGAAAGCCTGCATAGTGTCATAGTCCATAGGAAAATTCTAAAATCCGGAATCAACATAGTCCGAATTTCTGGACGATTCCGGATTTTCGAGGTTGTACTGTAATATTTCCATATCTGCGAACTACTATGGAATGTCCGTAGTTTCTACGGATTCAGTTGGCTGACCACGGACCTCGCTGTCGAAACTATGGATTCTACGAATTTTCATTTTTTTTTTAAATTGTTTTATGATATGCATGAGATTCTTAAGCGGACTCGCGAAATTCTACGTTTTTTTGTTATCATTTAGATCGTTCTCAGGATCAGTGTAAAACTGAAGACAATTTGCAGGTGGATGGGTGGTCTGGAAATGGTATTTCGTGTCTCAAAACTTTCGAAAACAGTAGTTGAATGGAGTGAAAAAGTTAGAGTAATTGTAATTTTTTTCTCCCGATATTGCCTTAGTGTAACGTTTTATTGTTAAATATGATTTTATTGCATAAAAGTATTTCAGCTTGAAACTGTAGGCAACAATGTGTGAAAACGGAGGTTAGACTCCGAAAAATTTCCCCGTGATCTCAGGCATCAGATTCTTCCACGAAATCTAGGAATTGCGCAGTTTTCGTTATTATTTTGGTCATTCGCGAGATCAATGAACCAGTGAACACAATGGGCAGGGGGTTGTTGAAGGACGGAATTCCATCTTTACGAAAATTTCAAAAACGGAAGGTCCACGGAGTTCAGATTTTTTCCGCAATCGTAATTCCTTTCTTCTCGCGATGTTGCCTCTGCCCAGTATTATTTCTAAGTAATATTTAACTGCATAAATATTTGTATTTCAGCTTGAAAATAACGGGAAAATTTCCAAAACCGGAAGTCGGACGGTGCATAGAGTTCTCCGGTAAGCGCACTCCCCCTCCCCGCGCGATGTTCCCACTCTCCTGCATTGTTTTATTACTTCAGTTTCAAATTTTCTGAAATATGCAAAATAAAACATACTGATATTATACTAAGCAATTTTAGAAAAATAATTTAGTATGAAATATGCAATTTGATTTTTTTTTTTTTTCAAATTTGGACACGAGTTTTTTTTTTTTTTTTTATGGCCACTAACAATTTTGGTCTTGGTGACCAATGTCTACTAGCAAAATTTGTAAGTCTGGATCTTTAACATGTAACAGAAACGCATTAAGTTTTATTGGTATGCAAAAGGTTTTTGTTTACTTTCAGGTACGACCCTGAACTTCTAATGGCTACTCGACAGGAAAAGGCCCAGCGTGTGGCATGGTTCATAGAGACAAATTCAGATACACAAGTCCAAAGGAATTTCCGTACCAAATACAGAAGTATGCACCATCCAGACCCTCAATGTGCGAGTGGCACAGGAAGTTTATGGAGACTGGTAGTGTGCTTCATAAACAAAGTGCTGGCCGGCCAAGCACAAGAGGATATGAAATGTGTTTGACAGAGTTTCCTACAAAGTCCATTTATATGGCCTTCAGGTAGTTGATGTTACCACCTGCAACAATACACAGGGTGCTGCACAGGCACCTAACTGCCTACAAAGTGCATTTGACACAGGCGCTGCACCCCGGGGATAAACCGAAGCATTTCGATTTTGCTGTTGCAGGGCTGCCAGGCTATCACACCCAAGAAAATAGTTGCTTTAGTAGCCACTAATGGTAAAAATAGTAGCCTAAATAGTAGCCTTAACAACTTATGTTAAAGACTAAAATAGTTTTCCAAAAGTGTATGAGTTTCAAAATGTAAGTGCTCCACAATAAAAAAAAATGTTTTGTTAATTTTTTTATTTATTTCAAACCACGGTAACAAAATTAGCACATGTTCGTGTTTTGGTGGAAAAAGAAATTATATATATATACACACACCCACACACTACAAAAAGGGCATCCAAGTTTCAACATAATGTTATTCAAGACACTCAGAATTCTATAAAGGTTACGGAAATTACACCCAAAAAATACTCTATTCAATTATATATCAAAAACTACTTACATAAACTAACCTGATGCAAACTTTGGAATTAGAAAACACTTCCTTCTTGGTCATTGTTCTGGAGGTCAGATGCTCTCATTTGTATCAAGCCGGTACGGAGAGCTTTCTTCTGCTTTTGTGCTTGGTAAAAATATATAAGATTTCCCAAGTGGGCTTCAAACACTGTGTTGAAGAAAATGTGTATTTCTTCTTTCAGAAGTCATAGTTGTGGTCATTCAGTGTTATGGTGATCACTTGTTTTGTTCTGTGGACATAACTGTAGTTATCTGACATGAGGTATATCAAGAATCTGATTTGAATAATCAATCTCTGCCGTATTCCAAACAGAAAAACATGGTTCGTACTCTTCCAAGCAAAATAAATTCAAGCGCTTTTCAAGGACTTTTTAAACCCGAATTATCATATGTGTGTACTGTCCGTCAGTCCGTAGGTAGGTATTTTAGTAAGTTCAGAACATTAATCTTAGCTGGGACTGGCACACCTTCAATGACCTGCCATTACCCCTTGCCCACAGTTCATTTATTTTATTAACTTTGAATTGCCCCTCTGTCTTGGTATTTTTCGAAATCAATTTATCTTGCAAAATATTTGGAAAGAGTACACTATTTTCGCATTCATTTGCTGGCTACTGCTTGTTTAAACCTTTTATTTTTGATGCATGACTTTGATGCATTCTTTTCATGCAGTAAGGAGAAGAAAGAGTCCATGCATGAAGCACAAGCAATTCCTGGAAGTTCCACCCTACTGCAAGAACGTGTTCCTAACCCCAGTAAACAGAAGCCCATCACAATTTGCGAATACATCATTCCACTTATTTTACCCCCATGGCTGACGTTTTACTCTGTAGTGATGTCATAGCCAAGGTACCAGCTGTCCACACACTCCCCTGGGTTGAACGCAAGTTCTGCGCTACTTCATCAGCTTGGTGTTTTTATTGGAACTGCACAGAAATCTCCTATACAACTTTTTAGCACAAACAATTATTTTACACATGCTCTTTCATATCATTACTTAACAAACGAAACAATTTTTTTCAAGTATTATTTATGGAGTCAAACTTTTTCAAGTACTTTTAAGGACTTGGAAAATGAACTTTTTTTATTCCATGACTTTTCAAGGTTTCCAAGGAGCGTACGAACCATGAAAAAAGGGAAAACGTTTTTGGCGGAGTATCTTGATTTGTGCAGGTCATTCCTCTAATCACACGTAGGTCTAGTCTGTACTCGACATTGACTTTCCTCCATGATACTTGCAATTGAGCAGAAAACAATGAACTGAACAAGACATACCGATTTGATATATACATATCGATATCAAAGTTGATATTCACGTGTATCGATATTAAAACTGATGTTATACAAGCACATCAATATATGCAACACAAATTGTTTTTTAAAAAACAGTAGCCTTACAACTAAAATAGTTCAGGGTTTTTTTTTAAGTAGTTGCTTTTGGCTGTTTTTTGTAGGAAATAGTAGCCATAGTGGCCTATCATCAAAAATAGTAGCAATAGTCACCTATTAGTTGCTACTTGTAGCCCTGTGTTAATACGCTCCACAGGATTGATAATGAGGAAGGCTTTCCGAAACATGTTTTATTCAGCGATGAGGCAATATTTCATGTCTGTGGTGTTATGAACAGGCATAAATGAAAAATTGGGGGGGGGGGGTCTGATTTCCACAAGATTGAACATGACATCCCTAAGGTTAACATCTGGTGCGGTCTGCACAACCGCATCATCGGCCCATTCTTTTTCACTGTAAATGAGTTCGTATATTTGGCAAGCATGTTTGACAGAGAGAACAAATCCGATGGTGAAATTAGTAGGCAAGTGCATTCTTCATTGAAAGTCATGGCTGATTTGGGAGGTTTTCACAGGAATGATAGGTTCTCAAGAAAAGTCCCTAGGGGCTGTATATGAAAGTGTAATTGTTTACTCTGATGTACACTGAAGTACCAGAAAAACTGGTATAGACAAGCTTATGCAAAATACATCCTTGCAAGCTGTCAGAGCTGTTTTCGGCATGAGAATGACAAGTAATAGCGATTTACGCAATTTTCAACGCGGTATCATAGTTGGCACTTGTGAGATGAGCCATAGTATTTCGGAGGTAGAAACGAAGTTCGGATTTTCCCGGACGACCATTGCAAGGGTGTACCGTGACTACAAGAATTCCGGCAAAACCTCCAACCTACGACACCAGTGTGGCCGTAAAAAAGACATTTTGTGAACGTGACCATTGTCGGCTGTCAAGAATCGTTTCACGCGATAGACATGCAACACTCTCGCAGTTATCATCCGAATTCAATGCTGGAGCCTCAACAAGCATCAATGTCCGGACTGTGCAATGTACCCTGCACGATATGGGCTTTGGAAGCTGACGCCCAACTGGAGTCCCCTTGATGGGTGCACGACACAGAGCTATGCGCCTTGCTTGGGCACAGCAACACCGCCACTGGACACTTGATGATTGGAAACAAGTAGCCTGGTCTAACGAGTCACATTTCCAACTATATCTGGCAGATGGAAGGATTTGTGTGTGGCGCAAACCCCATGAAGCGATGGATCCCGCCTGTCAACAAGGAACTGTACCGGCTGGTGGGGGGTCCGCAATGGTATGGGGTGTGTTTAGCTGGACTTCACTGGGACCCCTGGTACATCTACAAATGTCTGTGACCGGCCAACGCTATGTGCACATCCTTTCTGACGAGGTACACCCGTTCATGTTCTGCATTCAGGCTGATGGGTTGGGCCTGTTCCAACAGGACAATGCACCTCCACACAAGTGTCAGGATGCCACATTATGGTTAGAGGAGCATTCATCTGGGTTTGGGGTGTTGCCATTCCCATCCAAGTCCCCAGATCTGAACGTGATAGAACACATTTGGAAAGCAATGCAACGCGCTATCGAACACAGGAATCCGAGACCTCGGAATACACCCGAATTGTGGAACGCTCTGCAAGAAGTATGGTGTGCATTGCCTACAGCATATTTCCAGAAGCTAGTGGAGTCCATGCCCTGTCGTATTTTTGCAGTCCTGCGCTCCTGTGGGGGACCTACCAAGTATTAGACTGGTGTACCAGTTTTTCTGGCACTACAGTGTATGGCAGTGAAACTTGGGTTATGCAAAAAAGGCATAGGAGTCATTTGTGTGCTGGGGAGATGTTTTACTTACGGGGAGGTTGTGGCAAGACACATTCTGATGATGTGAAAAATGAAGATGTGCTGCAGTTGTGTACTGAGGCAAAATGATGTTAGTACAGTGGAGACTAATATTCTTAGGTGGTTTGGCCATGTTGAAAGAATGAGTGATGAGATGCTTACTAAGAGAATTTATTCAGCCCAAGTGGCAGGAAAGAAAGGTAGTGGAAGGCCAAGTAAATCATGGGAGGACCAGAATCAGGAATGTCTGCATGAGAAAAAGACAATGAGTATGAAGTACAAAAGGTCTTCTGTGCGGCTTGTGATGGATGTCAACGAAGCTCGAGCTGTGAGCCGAGATCGTTGTAACTGGAGACACCTGATACAGCAACAGTGAGTTCTTCCTGTGAGGAGCTGACCTCTGAGCATCAAAGAGCAGTTTAGTGATATGTATGTATGTATTACAAGATTTGACGTATAATTTAAAACGCAACTGTAATTGCTCATCAGCAAATGAACATGGAAACAGAAATATTGTTTTGATGAATATTAATATTTAAAAAAATAAAATTCAGCCTATGATTTTTTGTAAAAATATCCAGATTTTATTTCTAAATGTTTATAAAAAAATGAGAAATTAGCTGGGTTACTTAAACAAAGAACAAGAAGCGCAAAAAATAAATAGATCAATAAAGGCACTAGAGATTATATGTTTCTGTATTTTTATTTATTTTATTTTTGATAAATGTTTTAAACATTTATCACATATTATGAGAACATGTCAAACACAAAACGGTGCTGGCAATTCAGTTTCGTATAAAATTTGCAATGCTGAACATGGAATAAAGTTTATTTTGTTATTTATTAGATGGAGCTTGGTCCACCTTATGAGGCTAAAGCAATTATTTAAATAAATAGGACCAAAAACATTGGGTGGGCATACTCCTGTAAAATTATTGGAGGATCTCAAGATTCACCTTGCCCCCCCCCCCCCCCCCCCCCATCCGGCACCTATGTTGATGCCAGCATTCTTTTGAATTGAACTGTTTTAATCCCATAGGAAGGTAAGGGGTGAAGTCAGTTAGCCAATTACACAAAGCAAGCCTTTTCCAAACAGGTGACAGACAGCTAAGGGGATCCCTACTTTGCATTGCTTAATTTTTTGGAGGTACTTCTATTGGGTTGATGCAAATGAAATGTTCCGCAAAGTACCAGCACACGTGGATGGCAAGAACAGAAAAGTAGGACAACTTACCTAGGCAAAATAATCCCCCTTTGGTATCAACACATAGGTGCCATCTGTATAGCAAGGCCAAGATCCCGGAAAGAAAAATAAGTCTTGCGGCTGGAATCCGAAAAAGTCATCAACTGCACGTGGAACCTCGTTGTCTGTCGTGAACTGTTTTCCGGACAGGAAGTGATCCAGGCAACGAAACAGATGATAGTCTGTCGGAGACAATTCCAGGGAATAGGCATGATGAGGCAGTGCTTCACAGCCCAAGGCAAACTTAGTGTCAGCATCGTTCGTTGTGCGACATGAGGGCAAGCGTTGTCCTGGAGCAGAAGAACACAATATCTGTTAACCAAAGCCGGTTGTTTCTGCAGCAATTTCCGGCGCATCTGGTGTAATTCAGCACAATAACATTCTGCAGTGATGGTTTGGCCTCTTGCTAAGAAACTCCAATGAATTATCCCGGCTGTGGACCAGCAGACAAGAAGCATCATCTTCTTGGTGTGTAGGGGTGGTTTAGGATGCCGCCCAACAAGCTGAGCCATGCTTAACCATTGTGCAGATCATTTCCGATGATCATGAAGGGTCCACTTCTCGTCGCAGGTGACCATTCGATGCAGTAGAGGTTCCTGTTTGTTCCTGGCAAGCAGCGATGTGCAGTCTTCCAAACGCCTAGTCTTGTTGGCAGTTGTGAACTCATGTGGCAGCCGCATGTCCAGCGCAGCCGGATGCTGAACAACTGTCACGTGGTGGACACCTATCTCTGCCGCTATCTCACGACACATTTTCCGGGAGTCCTCTTCAACTCAATGTAACAGAACATCGTCCGAAACAGCAACAGGTCAGTGACCACATGCTTCGTTTTGCAGGTCCGGTATCTCCACTTCGAAACTTCAAAAACGGTTTCAGGTGGCAATTCCTGCAGAATGGCCCAGTTTAAATTCATACAGGAAGATGACTCTCAAATCCGGCGTCTACACGTTTCCTTTGCAAGCCACGTTACGTCCAAACAAACCACGCCTGAACCTTGTTCTTCACACACGTGCTAGCTATTTATAGTAACTCTCTGACGCAATACCCATAACACCTGTGGGTGGTTCCATTCCGCTGTGGTGGGGGCCGTCTCCACTGCTCTTCGCGCCGGACATTTAATTCGCACCAACTCAGTATTTTTCTTCCTCTAAATGAACTGCACACACAAACAAACTATTTGCATTTTTAAGAATAAAGCAGAAAGACACTGGTGAAACTCTTAAGAATGAAAATAATGAAATTAACAGATGATGATAAGTAATGACTTTACATAATTCTCCAGTTTTCTATGACGTTAGGGACATGGTGACATTACGAAAAATCGCATTTGGTACTTCTGCAGAAAGAAGAAATTATTCGATGGCAAACTACTGCAATAACATTGGGTGGGGTGAGGGGGTGATAAAACCTCTGCAATAAGTAATGTACATTTTTCTTTGTTTACCAGGTTTTTCTATCAACAAATAAGTAAAATAACAATTGCAGTATTTACCAGAGCTATGGATGTAATTCATTAAGATTTATTTTTTTTAATAACTTAAGCTCAACTAGATTTACTGTTTCCTTACAACTTCAGAACACATAATTTAAATTTTGTGTGCACTTTTAACAAACTATTCCCATTTCCGTGAGGTAGTTAGTACCCAGGAAGCTCATCGAAGGCTGTTCTTTTTTTCTTAAATAGCTTAATCTTGATAAGGTTTACCTTTTTCCTCTTTCAGTTTTGACAGTGGAATTCAAATTTTCAAGCACTTTTGCCGTTTTCTCCCCATACCTCATTTTTGCACCACGGCAGTCTATTTGGTAAAAACAGCCGTTGCTTACACCATTAGATTCATTATCCCGATAAACTATTTTTAGTGCACGTCATTTTCCCAATAAACAACCCACTTTCACCTGAAAACTGGCAGATCAAAGGATGGACATGGTGATATAACATGCGCATTTCAGATGTGGTTCTTTTTTGCAAAACTGTACCAAAAAATATGGTTACTGATAGTTATTTGCAGAAGGTGCCACTAAAAGTGGCATTTACATCAGGGATGATACGATGATATAACATAAAATTCCTTTGTGTAATGGTACTTGCTCTGTTCTTGTCTCCACTACCCTTCCCCCCCCCCCCCCCAATTTCCCAATTTCAGTGTCCAGTCATTTTTTTCATTTAGCTAGTAGAATTTAGACCCTACTAGCTAGCCAAAATGGCTTGCAAAAACTGAACACTTTTCACCAGGGTTGCACCAGACCTAAATCTAAAAATTGAGAGTTCCAATACAATAGTAACAGGGTGTTATTATTATTTCATGTTTATGTTGAGAAATATGATTTGGGAGAACTTTCTTTTTCCTTAAATCAAAAAATTCTCAGAATATACCCAAATTTGTTTGCAGAATATAACCAGGTATTCTTTTACGAACAATATAATTTGTTTTTTTCCCACTTTGGATGTGTAGTGGAAAGAGTCATTACTAGGGCTAGGATTTTTATAATTTTGCACATTTTTTGGCATGGGGGGGGAGGGGGCAAAACTAAAATTTTGTCCAAGTGTATACTAAAGTCTTACATACTGAACTAAGCTGATTTAAGTACCTTTATTACAGCATTTTTCATTATTTTAGGCGATATGGCCTTCTTTAGGAGTTTTGGTCATTTTAATGCTTTTTTTTTTTTTTTGAGTCATTATTTTGCATGTATTGGTATATCTGCGCACACGCCGTAGCAAAGGATAGTAAAAGCACTTCCACCCCTCTCCTGTCTCTTCCTTCAAGTTGGGAATGAGCTGTTCTCCCATTTAGAGTTCGGCTGTTACCATTATGTTGCAAGGTTCAGTTCAGTGCGGGTTATTTTTAAATATCTTTTGTTATTTTCTTTTATAGGGCATATTTTTTCTTTTTTTGTTAATAAAAACAAAAACACTCTGGCATAGAAACTGTAAAAAGTTAAACAGTATTTTTTCTTTCTTTTTCTTTTATTGGGCATGGAATGTTTTTGGACAATAAATTTTTAGTTAGGGACACAAATTGTAAAACAATTAAATTGTATTTCTTGTTTGTTCTTTGTTTTGTTCTATAGGTCATGTGGTTTTTAAAATAAAGAATTTCAGTTGACACAGCAACAGTCAACAAATAAAATTATATTTTTTAGATTATTTTTGTTTCACGCACTGCTTTTTTTTTTTTTTGATTAATTAGTTCTACATACATGCATACATACATACCACCAAGCTGTTCTCTGAGATTCAGAGGTTAGTTCCAAAAAGAAATACAAACTACCAGATATTTTTACTTACTGTTGTTGTATCAAACTTCTCCATTTACAGCGATCTTGGCATACAACTTGGGCTTCACTGTTATCCAATACTTGCCGTACACAAGATATTTTATACTCATAATCTTTTTCTAATGGAAACACTCCTGAATCTGATCCACCCATGTCTTCCTTGGCATTTCCTTCCTGCAACTTGGGCTAAAAAGATTTTCTTAGTAAGCATCTCATCACTCATTCTTTCAACATGGCCAAACCACCGAAGCATATTGGTCTCCACCTTGTTAACAACATCACATCACACAACTGCAACACATCTTCATTCGTCACACAATCAGACCGTGTCTTGCCACAAACCCCCTGTAAGTAATGCATTTCTCCATCACACAAACAACTTCGATGTTTCTTCCGTAGTACCCAGGTTTCACTACCATACATCAGAGTAGGAAAAACTACACTTTCATACACAGCCATGCGGGACTCTCTAGAGAACCCATCATTCCTGTGAAAACCTCCCAGAGCAGCTATGACTTCCAATGAAGAATTCACTTGCCTACTAATTTTACCATCCAATTTGTTCTCTCTGTCAAACATGCTTCCTAAATACACAAACTCACTCACCTGGTCAATTACAGTGTCGTTTATACGTACATTACATTCAGTGCCACCAGTTCCTGTCTCAAAGACCATAACTTTCGTTTTTCCTTTATTTATACTCAGTTTGAATTTCATGCAAATTTCATACATCCGGGACAACATACCCTGCAAGTCACTTTTGCTTTCTGCCAACAAGACAATGTCATCAGCATTCTGCACACACAGACATCACCAAGACATAAACCACTATTATCTATTTGGGCATCACGCATGCACACATCTGTAAATTTATTAAACAGCCATAGTGACAGAACACAACCTTGTCTGACTCCTGCACCAATAGAAAACCATTTTGATAAAACACATTCACTTGTACAGAAGCTCTACTACTAGCATACATGGCTTTTACATTATTAAGTTGATTCCCAGTAACATCATATTCATTCAATACCTTCCACAAAAGTGTCCTATTGACTCGGTCGCAAGCTTTCTCTAAATTTATGAAGGCAGCAAAAACTGTCTAACCAACAGCCAGATACATTTCAATCATCGCACGTAATGCAAAAATTTGGTTAGTACAGCCTTTACCAGGCATAAAACCACTCTGAACATCCCACAATTTCTCTGATGTAAGACCCCGTACTTTCTCAATAACAACCTTACTAAACATTTTCCCTGGCACACTTAGTAGGCTAATACCACGATAGTTCTTGCATTCAGTCTGATCACCTTTTCCCTTATACAAGGGAACAATAATAGCATCTTTCCAATCTCGGGGGACCATTCCTAACTCCTAGCACAACTGGCAAATTTCAGTAAACCAGTCAATTACAGAGTCACCACCATATTTCAACATCTCGGCAGTTATGCCATCAATCCTGAAGCCTTACCATTCTGAAGAGGTTTTAGAGCTTTACACACTTCTTCTCTTGAGATCCCTCCTGTGATGCCATCCTTCACTGTGACATCATCTGCATCTGTCTCAGAATTGTCTTTGCTTTCCTGATCTAATAACTCACAGAAGTATTCACCCCATCTTTCACTTAACTCACTGGGCTCCCATATCATTTCCCTGATCTTATTCTTCACACAACTTACAACTTTGTTTCCCCTATTTTTCCTGAGTCTCATGTACTTCCAGAAAGACTTCCTATCTTTCTAAAAAGCCAATTCCTGACTTTCCACTTTCTCCTTCCTATCTTCTGCCTTACTCTGGCAAACCAGCTTCACGCTTCTTACAGCGATATTCATCCACAGAAACTCTGCCTTGCAACATTCCCAAATAGGCTACCTTGTTTCTCTTTACCGCCTCTTTAATCTCACTATTCTACCAAGCATCACCTATATTGTTACCCACTATTGTGGTGCCACACACCTCTTTAGCAACAGTGACAACACAGTTCTTAAAACATTCCCACTTCTTTACTACATCCCTCTGTAGCTCCTTCAGTCGTTCTCTGAGTAAGTCAGAATAACGCCAATTATCTTCAAGGAGCCTATCAACCTTTATTTTTTTCTACCTTGGGCCTCTTCCTATTCCTTTTCCTCCAACCAACATTAAGTTTCAATAGTGACACTACCAAGTAATGATCAGAACCAACATCCACACCTCTGATCACACGGGTGTCAACAACTAAAGTGTTTCAGGCGCTGATCGTAGACAACAAACATCACACTCTTTTGACCAAGAATACGATTTTCCCAAGTATATGTGTGGATATACTTCTGGTTGAAAAATGTATTAGATATACACAAACCATTCTCAATGCAGAGTTCAATTAATCTTTCACCATTATCATTCACACAAGGATCATTAAACTTGCCCAGAAGATTGTCAGAAATTGTATTTTGCACACCTACTCGAGCATTGAAATCCCCAGCTACTATAACTTTTTCCTTAGCACCAAACTGGCTTAAAACAGCTTTTAGCTCATATCAGAAATCTCTCTTCTTATCAGAAGGTTCTGAGTCACAAGGAGCATACACTACAACAATTACAATTCTTCGAAGTTTCACTTTCAAACGAATCCAGAGAATTCTCTGACTTACGCAACTATAGTGAATCAAGTTGTTCTTCATATTTTCACTTAAAATCACACCTACACCAGCCTGTCCTCTCATATTATCCAATACTCCAGACCACACACTCACCGTGCCATTCACTTCTTCTACCCCAATTTCCTTCTTTTTGGTTTCACTTACACACAGCACATCCAATCTATACTTATTCATCTCATCAATCACCTCAATCATCTTGCCATTTATACCTCTAGTATTCCATACACCAATCTTACATTCACTCAGCCGAGAACTCTTTCTCATACGCCGTTTGGAAAGTCCAGGTCGATTCCGTGGTGGACCATCCTTGTCAAGTGTGGTAGGTCCACCATATCCCACACTTGAGTCAATCTTTATATTTCTTTTTGTCTTTTTAATCAGGTAAGTACATCAGTGTGGGCGATTAGTCCACAGCTGACGGTTCCAGTTGGTCATTCAACCTAAAGATTCTGGAACAAATCCCAGTGAGTTGGGGTCTTTTTGCCAATGTCACATAGAACTAGCTGGCACCTCTCCAAGATTCACAGAGGCCCTAGTTGCTGTTGTGTGTGCCATTGTTACCACAGAGCGCCCCGAGGAGGCAAACCCATCACTCACTACGATCACCCGCTTAATTAGCTTTGCAAGGAAATAAAAACAATGTGCTAATTTTTTAGATTTTTGTTAAATTTTTTGGGTCATAAAAATCTTAGCCCTAGTCCTTACCCAAGAAAGAAATATTTGTGACATCACTCTTAGCTTTTCATGTAGGTGTTCAGTGAATGGAAGCTGCTTCCTGGATTAAATTATAAGACGTCATCACTTTAGCAAAAACTGAGAAAGAAATCATTTGTGATGACACACTTAGTTATCATGTTTTTGTTCAGATGTTCAGTGAATGGAACCAGCTTCCTGGATATAATTTTCTTTTTTTTTTTAATTGAAGGGTGAACAACCACCATGAGCAACTCAATGGCCTATAAGCAGTCACCCATCTCAAATTTAGGGTCACTGGTTCCAGGGAAGGGAGAGACCCAGCACTGTAAGACAAACACAACATCCATGCCTCACCGGGATTCGAACCCGGACCCATCTCAGACGAATGATCAGAAGCCATTGCTTACACCACTGCCCCCCCCTCCCCCGGGGCGGCCTGGATATAATTATGTGATGTCATCATGATACCCCTAATGAGAAAGAAATATTTGTGATGTCCTGTCGCACTTAGCTTTTCATGCAAGTGTTCCATGAATGGAAACTGCAAATTAAGTCAGCGTGTGATGTAACAACTCTATGAGATGTAGTACTTTTTTATTGTTGTAATGTTCATAAACATACTTTAACATTTGGATATCACATACAAAAAGAACACCTGGTTATTAAAAAATTACTCTATACATCTTATTTCCCCCATAATTATTTAGGAGCTTTCACCTAGTAAATAATATAATTATTTATTGCTAGTTTTTGTGCCTCATTAACAGAAGTACTTGAAGCGTTGATAATTTCCATACATTTTGTGAAAAATTTTGTTTGAATTTGAAGTCAAATAAGTAGTAATTTTGTAATGCAAAACAAGATTTGTTTTATACAAATTAAATGTTGAATAATAAGTAATATAATTACTTAAACAACAACAAAATCTCCTTGCCCCACTAACAGAACTACTTGATGTGCTGATACTCAGAAGGCTAACCTTACATATAATAAAAAATGCCTTAAATGTGAATTCTCAATGAGTGACAGTGTTAAGGCTTTTTTCTTTCTTCCGAGAGCATTTTAAAGCTTCCTTTGTTCACAGAATGCCCGATTAAGATATGAGCCTCCATTCTTCCCTATGGCAAATTTATTTCAAAACCTACATATTTTGAGATATTTATGTCTTACCACCAGAGGCATAGCCATGGGGGGGGGGGTCCTTGCGTCTGGACCTTCAGCCCCTTGAGGGTGGACTGAGTATGAAGTACGAATTTAAAGTGATATACATACAAAGACTGCAGACAACTCAAAGAAGCATGGAGAGGTGCATGCTTCGTGTAACCAGGAGAGATAAGAAGAGGAACTCGTGGATCCGAAAAATGACAAGAGTGGAAGACATCATGATCAGAGTTAAATCCCTGAAATGGCAATGGGCTGGACATACTGCCAGAAGGACAGATCATCGATGGACAGCCGAAATTTTAGATTGGATTCCAAGGGACAGGAAAAGACCCAGAAGAAGACCACATGGGAGATGGGTGGATGAAATTCGAAAGTATGCAGGGGTGACATGGAGGAGACTGGCACAAGACAGACCGCTGTGGAGGAAACTTGGGGAGACCTTCGTCCAGCAGTGGATTGATAATGGTTGACAATGATGATGATGATGACATGAAGCTTTCACCAATGAACAAAACCCATGGTCACCCTCCCCCTTAAGAAATCTCTGGCTATGCCACTGTTTACCACTTTTATAAAAGTACTCTACCTATGAACATCAATATGGATTTCAAATTCTGATAAACATGACAATGTTCTAGAATTCAGCTGCAAATATTTTTTCTTTATTTTACTGTGTTCAAAGACAGCAGAATGCTTTATAAGTACAAGATGTGAATATTCACTAGCCTGTAAGCAACAACCTCGCTTTTCCAGTGAAATGTCTGTCTGATCACAAAATTCAGTAACCAAACAAGAAATGTACATGTATGCCAGCTTAGTATGGGGATCATATTGATACCATCATATATTTGTGGAGTGCTCATTGGGTCAAATATTATGAAGAAAAACGGAAAAACCTGTGTTATATTCATTAAATACTAGTTTAATTCACCGCTAGTTGATGACAAAAAAATTTTACGGAACGATTGCAGAGCTTATTTATTAAAATATTATGACATTTACATGAATGACTTCTTTGGTAGTTTCCAACCTCCAGTGGTTGTGTCCCTCAAGTGCCAATGCCCTAGCCTCTGATAATTTCTAGTTAGCCCACAATAATTCTGACGTAGCATTTAACTGTTCAAAAAGTATTGGACATTGTTACGGCGATCACTTAAAAATAACCATACATTCGGCAATACAGCCTAGGTACACTAGTTTGTTTAAAAACAAACAAACTTTATCATACTAAATGAATGATACATCAACGCATTTATTTATAACAGTCAAATTCAGTGCAATATTACATCTGATCTGTAAATATTTCCGAGAACACTGCTATTACTCCTCAAAAATACTTACAGCGATGTCGAAAAATCCCTCCCAAACCACACTTTCTGACAACTATACAACACGGAACACGCCAGGGTATACTACGGACACGGATACTCGTCGACAATTAATGTTGAATAAGGAATTGAGCCGTTGGAAGAGGTTGGAGGTTCCTTTTTTTTTTTTTTTTTTTTTTTTTGATTGAAGGTTTAACGACCACCGTGAGTAACACAATGGTCTATAAAGGATCGCGGGTGGCCTAGTGGGCAACTTTCGTGACTGCCACGGAAAGGGCCCCAGGTTCAATCCCAGGCAGGTACGAACGCTCGATCCCCTAAATATCCGCCGTGCGTCGGATGGGCACTCTAAGCCATCGGACCCCGGGTACTGGCCCCCGGTAATAAATAAGGGCGTCTTCCTCCCCCTTTCTACTTCGCTTCCGTGTCACTTTCCTATCGGGCACTCTAGCCCAAATCTCCTAGCTTCCTATTTCTAAGGGTTGTTTAAGACCTGGGGTCAGACACTCCCTTTCTAAAATCCTCTACATATGGTCATTTTTTGATCAACGGTCTGTAAGCAGTCGCCACTCCCTAATTTAGGACCACTGGTTCCAGGGAAGGGAGAAAGCTAGTGCCGTAAGACAAACACAACATCAATGCCTCACCGGGATTCGAACCCAGACGAATGGTCAGAGGCCATCGCTTAGACCACTGCGCCACCGGGGCGGTCCGTTGAGATTCAGCCGCTAGCATTTAATCTATGATTACACTGCCCTTCGGCGGTTGTTGTTTTGAGTTTAACGGCCACCGTGAGCAGTCATACGTCCTAATTTAGGGCCACTGGTTCCAGAGAAGAGAGAGAGAGAGTTAGTGCCGCAAGACAAACGTAACATCCATAAATCACGGGATTCGAACCCGAAACCTTCTCGAACAAATAGTCAGAAGCCAGCGCTTAGACTCCTACGCAACCGGCCCGCATTTAATCAAGCCATACATTGACATGGGCTGTGGAAATCTTGGTCAATCAGAGGGCGGTATTCAGATTCAATGACGACTCATATGGGTGGAGCTTATCTTCGTGTGCACGTGGATTACTCACAGATATCATATAAAGGACTAGATTGGCTGCCCGCTATTTGTGTAACACTCTTACGATGTGGCATCAACGAGCCACATTGAGCGGGTCAGTTTGAGCGGTTTGAGAAAGGGCTGTGTATGGTTCTGTGATATATATGTATGTTATATGAGATATTCAATATGGTCAAAGAGTGTTCGGCGATAAATTGCAGTGCTCGTGATAATGAAAAGATTAAACAAAGTGGGATACCCTTTCACAAGTGAGTTTTTGTAGTCAGTTTTACGAATTTTAAAATGTCTGTCCAATATGAAGTTGACCCAGTGGTAGTGTGTAAGATTTATCATAGTGTAATATACCACCTGTTAATTAGAAATAGCGTTAAAGTCTAGTTAATTAATATTAATTACAGTTTGTAAATGAACATTGCAATAGTTCGAACAAAATATTGACAGTTATTTTATTAAAGGTTTAATGCAAGACATTCCACTTCACAAAAATCAAACATCTTTTGTATTGAGCATTCATCAGCATGAATGCTCAATACAATTTGTTCATAAAAGTGATCTTTCACTGCATATGCTTCTTCACCCAGGTGAAAAACTTCAGGAATGTGACGTATGCTCCAAACAACTTGCTCATGAAGGTCATTTTTCAGGGTATATGCTTCTTCACACAAGTGAAAAGCATCATCAATGTTCTCTATGCTCCAATGTGCTCCTAGCAGTTTTTTTTTTTTTTGGTGGGTTGTGCTACTCTGATAAAACTCTATGCTCATTATGGGGTGAAATTCCTAGGTAAATTTTTTTGCTGGTGGATGGGAAATATAATGTCTAGTTGATAAGTATAGCAACATAAATTTTCTGTAGCACTTTAGCAGAACGACGAAATAAAGTTTTTATTTTGCTGGATAATACTCATTATTTTAGTGAAAAAAGTCATTAACCATATGTTCAGCTGGCTTATTTTTCGTAGATTTTTAAATGAACACTTTTTGTTATGCCATATTGTTTAGTGCTGATGGCAGATGAATACTTGGCGTCATTAGATTTTTTTAGCCGCCCCGGTGGCGCAGTGGTCTAAGCGATGGCCTCTGATCATTCGTCCGAACGGGGTCCGGGTTCGAATCCCGGTGAGGCATGGATGTTGTGTTTGTCTTACGGCACTGGCTCTCTCCCATCCCTGGAACCGGTGACCCTAAATTAGGGTCGGGCGACTGCTTATAGTCCATTGAGTTGCTCACGGTGGTCGTTAAACCTCCAATAAAAAAATTAGATTTTTAATATACTTAATGCTGTATTTAGAGAAAATTGATTGGTTACAGTATTATTTTTCAGAAACTATTTTATGCTATAATTTCAGATTCCCTAAAAATGAGAAATTAAGACGCGAATGGGTTCTTGCAACAAAAAGAGAAGGCAAAAAGAAAGGCTCTGTTTGGAAGCCAACACAGTTCTCTTGTGTTCAAAACATTTTGTTCCAGGCTTCCAGCAGATTTTGAAGTTCTTCAGCAGCGCAGGATACTAAGAAATAATACCGTAAGATCAGTTTTTAATATTCCTGTAAACATAATGTCACAACAAAATGATCAGGTGGTCACTACAAAAATTCCTATGTCTAAAGTAAAAAGTGTGTACATTGCACATGATCACACATACTCTATAGCAACCGATGAGGTAACTCATTTAAAACGACAGCTTAGTCAGTGTGAAGAGAGCCTTTTAAGATACGTAGCATGAACATACGTAACATTGGATATTAACATGTGAATAATATAATGCCTGTAGTAAGGTCCTTTAAATAGTGTAACTTTCTATTATGCAACATATTCTAGCTTGATACATTCACAACTGTTGGTGCATGCTATGTTTGGTTTAGTCTCTTGAAAGTTCCCTTATATGATATATTGAAAAGGTGAAAAAATAAATAGAGCAAATTTTGAACTAATTTTATTATTTGACTTACATTTTGCATGCTAAATATATGGACGAAGGGTTAATCAACACACAAAAATAATCAGTCCGCATATGGGTGGCGGAAAGAATTAGTGGGTGCTTGCCTCCAATAATTTCTTACGAAGTTGAGGAAACACCAGTCCCTCCATCCTATTTTAAAAGAAGTGAAAAGATGACCAATCCTGTGATCTGGTGGAAAGGAATTTCCAAATGTGAAAATTGTAAGACTGGTCTTGTTTCCGAACTTGTTCAAATAGAATGATTTTGCTATTGTCCTGCCTCAATAGAGAGAATATTTTCTAACTTTGGCATTATGCACTTTAAACTAAAAATTCATTTAGGTGTTAATAAATGTGCAAAATTAGTGATGTGACATATCCTATGAGGAAAAAAATCAGCCAGACTTGTAATTAGTTCTACCTCTGCAGAGTGTTATGTTAAAGTAATTATTTTGTGCATATGAAAAAAAAAATGAAAATGTTAACAAAAATAACACTTTTATTCCTCAGTGTTAAGAAATTTGCAAAACGAAAAAAATAATTATCTACAAGGCGAGTTCTAACTTTTAATAAATCTATTTAATAATAATAATTTGTTTAAAAATAGTAGGCAAGGCTTTATTTTTCTGTCTAGTAGTTTTTGATGATTTAAACCAGTTTTATACCTTTGTCAGGTCAAAAATTGTTTTTAACATCAAAAAACCAATGTAATTAATACTATGGGCATTAATTTACATACCCCAAGTTGATGCACATGGTAAACCAGGTGAGAATTTAAGTTAAGCAATATATATCTTTTTCTATGTAGGAATGTGATTGGGAGTTTTGCATATTTTCGAGGTTTGGCATTTTTCTGTGGATGTTTTCTACTGTAGGCATTTCTTCAGTGATACCCACAAAGTTTGGCAAGGAAATAGTCAACAGATATTTGTTTTTAACCAGAATCAATATTCACTCTAAATTTTGCAGCTTAAGTGCAGTTGAAAATTTTCCGTCTTTTAAAATCAAGCTAATTAAAGATTGCTTTATGCAGGTGAAGAGGGAGCAAGGGTGATTGGCATTTATTGTAGAGGTTCCTATGTGCAAAAATGTCTTAGTGTTATTACAGTGTAGCGAAACCATAATTACATAATTTTCCCCACTTAAATGACTTTGCTACAGTACTTTTTCTTTTATCGCACACATGTTTTTCATATTAGAAGCTATTGTCATCCCAATAGAGGGGTGAAGGCCTGCTCACGTTCATGTACTGGGGCTCGTAATGTTATGATTGGGGGTTGAATTTTACTTGATTGCCACAATCTGACCAGTAATTGAAAGTACAGTGGAACCTCAGTTATATGTTTATCTCTTTTACATGCCATTCTGCATTAGTCCCAATATTTCACTATAGTTTCTATCGCTTTTAACTCTGTTATACATAATTCATTTATACACGTTTTGTGTTTATAAGTTAAAATTTGAATTTCAGATTATCAACTGAAATTCAAATTCTTTGTTTCTTGGTCCTTTGTTTCTTTTATATGTAACTCAATGTGTTACAACTTTGAGAGAATTGAGACAGCACTGACGAGCTGGTGCATCCAAAGTTAAACATTGTCGTATCAGAGAAGAGCATGTTGTTTACATTCAACATGTCGAAACATTCGGTTTCGATGAAAAATAGGTTTCGTGACACACACACACACACACATATGCTGTATTTAAAAAATTGTTAAATCCCAAAGACGTAACCTTGTGGCTCCACTATTCTGTGGCATAATAGAATAGAATCTTGAATGTGTCTTCAATTTTCAACATTCTGGTTTTCAAAGGGATGCACTTAGGATCTACAGAAGAAGAAGAAAGCTGTTAATTAATGAGTTCCATACTGAAGCACTGATCTCAGATTTTTAGGTGTGAGGATTTTACTTGATCTATAGAATCAGGATTTTTATAAACCGAGAGAATCATTAAAAGAAAAGCTTGTTTTTCACAGACTTTTATGATTTTCTGCAATGTGATAAAATATATTATAATTTGTAACACTCATTTTTTGATTTCCAGACTACCAATTTGACTTTAAATAGATCATTATTAAGGAACGTCTTATTCTTTAAAGCGTAAATTTAACAATACTATTTATTAACCTCTTGGAATTTCATTTATGTTTTTTAAGACCACCTAGAAAAACATACAACCCAGGTTCAACTGTATTTGCATTATGTACCCAACTGTTATTCACTTTTGTACATTTTATTTTGAACTATGTCAGACCAGGTACTAATGATATGTCAAATGAAACATACAAAGCGTATTTAAGGAACCTTATGATTATATTATTCCTTATGCAACGATTAAAATTTGTGAAGTTTGGGGATTTTCGAATTTAATTTAATGAAATGTAGTGTTATATATCCTATTATTGATCACCAAAACAATTTTAGTCATTTTTTTCATTCATTATGCAAAAGTTTTGCCTTAAAATTTTATTTTAAGTCTGAGTTTTTAGATAACTTGTGTAAATATGCATATACTTCTGAAACAGAAATTGCCCTTGTGATCTGGACTTGTCACTAGATACTATTGAATGTGCAGCATCAGAATGTTTTTTTTAATTTTTAAATGACTTGTGTGCGCAAATGTGCTTATACTTCTGAAACAGAAATTGCTTCTGAGGTATAGATTTGTGTGTTGCTAACTCAAACGTACAGCATTAGAATGTTTACTTTTTAGATGGCTTGTGTGTAAATATGTATATACTTCTGAAACAGAAATTGCTCCTGAGATATAGATTTGTGTGTTACTAGATATTACTAAATATGTAGCATCAGAATGTATTAATTTAATTTTTAGATAACTTGTGTAGATATGCATATATAATCCAGAAACAGAAATTGCCTCCGAGATCTACATTTGTGTGTATTAGATTTTACCAAATCATCATCATTGTCAACCATTATCAATCAACTGCTGGAGGAAAGTCTCCCCAAGTTTCTTCCACAACCGTCTGTCTTGTGTCAGTCGCCTCCATGTTACTCCCGCACACTTTCGAATTTCATCCACCCATCTCCCATGTGGTCTTCTTCTGGGTCTTTTCCTATCCTTTGGAATCCAGTCAAAAATTTTGGCTTGCCATCAATGGTCTGTCCTTCTGACAATATGTCCAGCCCATTGCCATTTCAGGGATTTTACTCTGACCATGATGTCTTCCACTCTTGTCATGTTTCTGATCCACGAGTTCCTCTTCTTATCTCTCCTGATATGCAGCATCTATTAATTTTAGTTTTTAGGTAACTGGTGTAAATATGCTTATATTATCCAGAAACAGATATTGCCTCCGCGATCTAGATTTGTGTGTTAGTAGATATTACCAAATATGCAGCATCAGAATGCTTTATTTTTACATATGTAAATATGCACATACCTCCAAACAGAAATTGCCCTTGAGATACAGATTTGTGTGTTACTAGGTATTGAATGTACAGCATTAGAATGTTTTATTTATAATAAAACATTCTGTAGGTTAAGTGTGAATTAACATATGGGCTGCTGTGTTAGCAACACTCGTTCTTTTTTTCTTTTTTTTTTTGATTGGAGGTTTAACGACCACCGTGAGCAACTCAATGGGTTATAAGCAGTCGCCCGTCCCTAATTTAGGGTCACTGGTTCCAGGAAAGGGAGAGAGCTAGTGCCGTAAGACAAACGCAACATCCATGCCTGACCGGGATTCGAACCCGGACCCCTTACGGACGAATGATCAGAGGCCAGCGCCTTAGACCACTGAGCCACCAGGGGCAGCACTCGTTCTCATTAACTAAAATTAATCACCTTTATGAGTTGAATTACCACACCTTGTGTGATCCCAATTTTCACTAATGAGCAGATCTTTTTAGAACTATTTTTTTTTTTAACATATGTTAGAAAAAAATGCAGAAATTGTTGGACGAATTCTGCGTCTATTAAGAATCAGGAATATGAATAACACCACCACACTTTTGATCCTTCGTAATGATAAAATTTGGCATATGTGCTTGCATATTAAAAATGACATCATGAACTTTTGGACCAAATCTGTTTTTAAGAAATTGTGGATTCTTATATCGATGAACGTCGGAAATTGTTTTCCGCGACTTATTGAACCAATCTCTCCCCTCGAAAATAAGTTGCTTAGTATTTCAAGTTCATTGTTTATGTAAAAAACAATGAACTGCAAGACTTCCCATGAATCAGTGACTTTTTTTAATCGTAGGCATCGAAACGCCGTTTCCAGGGTATTTTAAGTTGTGGTCAAATATCTGATTTCCGCAATACTTTGCAATCGCCTTAAAGCTATCACTTGTACAGTACTAATAAATATCGATTTTTCTCAATATAATTATTCGTATTTTCTCCCCGAAATGTGTACTAAATACCTGTCATCTAACCTGAGCCAGCGAATCGCTATACGAAACACGCATTTCGTTGAGCTACGGGAAGCAGCGTTGACCCGCTCGACATGGCTCCTACGCTGTCACGTCTCACGGGCCGGATGTCCAATCTAGTCCTTTATATGATATCTGTGGGATTACTTCTGAGCGAGACCCTCGTACACAGAATATAACCTATCCAATCGCGATTCTCCTAGGGCAAAAAGTGTCCGCTCCGTTGACTGAAAAATACGAGAGATAGCGCCACTTACAGGCCGGTAGCTCATCTCGAGTAATAGAATAATACTTCTTACAGCGCGTTTATAATTACATTTTGAGTTCAGAATTTATACTAATCTCATCAATAACCACAAAAAGAGGCTCATCATCACATTTTTACCGCACATTACATGAATTAATGTAAAAAAAATGTGCAGTAAGTTAGGAACAACAAACGGAAGATTCGTTGACAAACACCTTTGCCGCCCCGGTGGCGCAGTGGTCTAAGCGATGGCCTCTGATCATTCGTCCGAACGGGGTCCGGGTTCGAATCCCGGTGAGGCATGGATGTTGTGTTTGTCTTACGGCACTGGCTCTCTCCCTTCCCTGGAACCAGTGACCCTAAATTAGGGACGGGCGACTGCTTATAGCCCATTGAGTTGCTCACGGTGGTCGTTAAACCTCCAACCAAAAAAAAAAAAAAAAAAAAAAAACACCTTTAAATAGAAATGCCCCTCTATCTCAAAGTGCTGGGCAGCTATCGGAAATTAATTTTAAAAACAATTGTAATAGTCACATGTATCCTCTAATTATTGTTACAATTAATAACGAAATAATTCTAGCAGTGGAATGTAAATAAAAAAATTGTATTTTAAACAAGTGAGATACACTGCTTCTCAGCAGCAAATGCTTTTCATAGTTCATCAGAGACATAGGGTTTAACACTTTAAAAAAATTAATTCTCAGAACTTTTTTATTTACAATAAACTTTTATTTATTTTAAGGAACCGTTTTGTAGTATCAGAGATTTATAAGGAAAATACAATCATTGAGGCTGAGCTCTGCCACGTCAGGACTCCAATCTTAACACTTATATGTATTTTCAATCAATTTAATGTCACGCAAGTTCCTAAAATTCCGGTATAACACGACGAACTGCCTATTAAATATTTATAAATACCTGATAGTTCAGATCAGGGAGGTCCGTAGCAACACAAACTACCACATGATAAAAATATCTTTCAGCTATGTCATATATGGATCTTCTATGCCATTAGTTCTAAGCTTTTCTTCGTAACGTTGCTTTTCCACCACATTAAGATGAAAAACTTTGTCAGAAAGAACAGTTTTTTTTAACTCTATTTACAGCAGAAGCAGCCATTGAAAAACATGGAGAGAGACCAGCTCGGGTACTTGCTAACCACCCGGAAGTCTAGCACCCAGTTTTGTGACGTCACGTGCAAAGGCTATATGCTGTAGGATAAATGGCACGTTCAGAAACCCCAAAGGATAGGGGGATGACACTGACTGCGCCCCTGCTGGAGAAGTAGAGTTCTCCCTTAAGGTATTCATACAGAAGTTTGAACTTTCATTTGATTCACACTTATGTACATTTATCACATTAAAAAGCTGTACTGACCGTAATTGTTTGTCAACGAATTACGGTCAGTGGGCAAAATCAGTTCTGAACCAAATGAATGTTATGTCAATGGACAGAATAACTTAAAATGCCATAACTTTCAAAAAAGTATTTTCAGAAAAAAAAAAGCAGTCGCCTATCCCTAATTTTAAGGCCACTGGATTCAGGTAACGGAGAGAGCCAGCACCCTAATACAAGCACACCATCCATGCCTCACCGGGATTTGAACCCGGACCCATCTCGGGTGAATGATCAGAAGCCATCACTTTGACCACTGTGCTACCAGGGCGGCTTGAACTCTTCTGATATATAAAGAATGCTTTTCCATCAGTCCGTCTGTAACCAATTTGCACATTTTAATGTTAATGCATGGGAGGTATTTGACCCGCTAAACTAGTATCAAACAATGTGATCATGAAATCTAAATATGATTTTGTATTATAAAAATTTGACAAGTTCAATATCTTATTGATGAACAGCAGAGTTTATCTTGTTGAATGAATGTAGATCGTTAAGGTGCCATATAACTGAAAATATTACAGCATTTATAGGGCTGTAACAGATGAAAAAGGGGAAGGGAGAAAAGTTTGACTTTCTTAATGAATACATTAAATTTTGAAAGATTACTGACAAATATATGTATATGTACATAAGGTTGCATTGACACGCACGCACCACTCGTATCGCTTTCAGATCCAAATTTACACACGTGTAGTGTATTAACGGCTAACCAAAAATAGGCTTACCTTTCCGCGAAATAGTTTTTAACCACTTTGGCCCTAAGTTCAGTGTCGGCTTCTCAGGTGAAGTGCCTCTTCACCTATTTGACTGAAAATAAAGTTTTATTCAGTATTTTTTTATAATATATTCTTTTTTGCCTTTATTCAGTTCCAAAATACTCAAAATTTTGAATAGATATTAATTCACATGGCGCGCTCAATACGAAAAACAAATCCTTACACGCAAAACAGCGCAAGTGAAGAGCCGAAATGAGAATGCTTGGAAGTCTGCATTTTTCGACCGAGTTGTCATGGTAAGTGTGACGTCACCCTCCCCAATCTGTTCGCTCAAGTGAAGTGTTTCAGCTGCACGCGTCTTAATTGATTGATTGGAGGTTTAACGACCACCGTGAGCAACTCAATGGGCTATAAGCAGTCGCCTGCCCCTAATTTAGGGCCACTGGCTCCAAGGAAGGGAGAGAGCCAGTGCCGTAAAACACAACATTACATTATTTTACTAACAAAGCTACCCGAAAAACTGAATCATTAAGTAACAACGCTAATTTAAAACATAAGTTAACAGAAATCCATATCTATTAAAGTCCAAGAACATTTCAAAAACACTGCAAGAAAAAAAGGAAACCAACATCAAGGAATACATCTGAAACATCTCTACACATCAAAGACACTATCGTCAACCACATTATGTCTCTTTGTGTAAGCTTTAACATCCTCTATACGTTTGTACAGGGCCCGATTTACTACATGCGAGGCCCAGGGCACAAAACATTTCCGGGGCCCCCTCCTTATTCTCTGTCGACCAAATAATAGTCACTGTGTGCAGAGTAGCAGGATGTAGACGTACATGTGTACGCTGATAGTTTCCAAATCATTAGTAGGTTTGCAGATAGTTTTTACATGTAGATTAAAAAAATAAAAATGTTAGGCCTATATACAGCAATTAAAACACTTACTCAACACTTTACTCAGATTAATATACTTAATTCTATTTTAACGGAAGAAAATTATTTTTCACATCTTCTGAGTTCTTTTGTTTTTACAGACATTTCTGGCCTCTAGATTTTATCAAGTCCTGTTCTCAATGTATACGAACTGTATTAAAAGTTTTGTTTACACAGAATTAAAATTTCATTGCGCCGCCCCGGTGGCGCAGTGGTCTAAGGCGTTGGCCTCTGATCATTCGTCCGTAAGGGGTCCGGGTTCGAATCCCGGTGAGACATGGATGTTGTGTTTGTCTTACGGCACTGGCTCTCTCCCTTCCCTGGAACCAGTGGCCCTAAATTAGGGACGGGCGACTGCTTATAGCCCATTGAGTTGCTCACGGTGGTCGTTAAACCTCCAATCAAAAAAATTTTTATTGCCAGGTTCCTCTTTCAGTTGCCAATTAAATAAAAATAATTTCCTTATGCATTTTGTAAGTCCAGTTTTTTTTAATTAACTTGTTGAAAATCATATTTATAGTTTTTAAAAGTTCACTGATAGAACTGTTTTTCTGGATATAAAAACTTTCTTTAATTAGTCTCTTGTTTTTATGAGGTTCGTAGTCCAATATTTTAATATTTTGCCATAAAAGTCCATTTTACACACATTGCTGCACATTCAATTGGAATGTACTTATTTTGTCCTCATTGGAATCTGTAATGTTCTAATAATTATTTGTTTTATTAATTTTCCTTTAAATTATCTAATTCTATTGTTATCATGGTTCGTGGGTTGGCAGCGAGTTTTCTGTTTCAATAGCTGTGTACGCAGATACATTTTATTTTTATACAACTCTGGCTGTACGGGCACAACTGGTTGATCTGTAGTTTGTGGTGTTAATGACCCCATAGACTCTAACTATAACAATATATCTATGACAAAATGAATGGACATCTTAATTTTAGTGAATATTGTGGTCTTGCAATGTACTGATTCTTGCGTCTAAAACATGAGAACAATGCATCCAACAAAAAATGAGAACTAAAACAAAAAAAAAAAAAATCCATGGTGACCTCCACTGGACTTCCTCATAAATAGAGATGTGAAGCTGCATAAAAAATTGAAAAAGTGCTATGGAAGCTCCTACTTCCAGCTTCCCGGTTTCTATCAAGATCAAATCAGCGCATCATGATCAATATATCAGAAAACTGCAAAACATAAAATTTTGTGTTGATGGGGAAGAGTGAGTTATACAAAACAAAAAACGTAATAATATTAATAATCTGAAAAGCTGAGGGGAACACCTAGTCCGGTTCCATTTTTGGTAAAAGTGTTGTACTTCGGCGTCCTAAATTATTTGGTCAGAAAAGTTGTAAAATTTAAAAAAAAAAGCATATTAAAGATGTTTACCGAAAAACTTACCTCCAAGTAGTCCAAGTATGATGAGTAAACACACGCTGCGACGACGACCTGAAGCTTTGCTCCGTTGAAAGGAAGGTTTGCTGCGGCGGGGAATTCATGGACAGAAAAGTACAACAGGAATCAGGTACGCTCTTGTCAGGAAAGAGTAACAAAATATATTGCTACGCTAAAGAATGTAGTTTGTAATTTCTGTCTCACTTTTTAAAGAAACATGCAGAGATTGTCTTCATTCTTTGGCATGTAATTCCGTGATACGAAATAGTAAGTATGCACGTGCCTATCTTGTTTCTAGAAAATCGTTGTGTCGCATTCTCTCTAACGGAAGTTAGATGGCAAGTCTCAAAGTGAAAGTTTGATTACTAAATAAAAAAAGCTTCCACGGAGAAATGAGTTCATACATTCAGCATCAAAGAATCCCATGTGAAAAAAAACAAGAAACTGTCTGATTACGATGTCAAAAACTGACATCGAAATTAACTATTTTCTGTAGCGTAGCACTACACTCTTTCCTGACAACAGCGTACCCGGTTCATGTCGTACTATTCCGCCCGTAAATGTCCTGGCTGCAGCGATCCTTCCTTTCAACGGAGCACAGCTTCATGTCAAAGCCTCAGCGTTGTTTAAGGCCTCCCGCAACGTCTGCTGACTCGTCATACTTGGAGTTCAAGTATTTTGGTAAACATCTTTAATATTCATTCTAACGATGAAATTTTTTCACCATTTCCCCTTAAATTGCATATTTTAGAATCTGTAAGTCACACTTTTTAGAAATTTTACAACTTTTCCGACCAAATAATTTAGGATGCTAAACTACACATTTACCCAATTTTTACCAAAATCTAATGAGCACATAATGACATGTATAAATTGTCCAGTGTCGAACAAAACTGACAATATGATGACAAAGTGCTGTTTTGGGGCACCAGATGTTTTTATTTGTAATAACTCGGTTACTATTGTTTATTTTTAGGAATGAATAAAAACAATTGAAAATTTACCTCCTATATCAGGACGAAACAGTTGGGTTGAATATTTTTCTTCTACATGTCCTAGATGCAAAGTCATGTATTAGAGAATCATAATTTAAAGACTGTGTCACATCACTCTCCAAAGACAGCAGAGCTAATGATGCCAGTTTCGTTTGTTGCATGGTTGATTGTAAGGGATTTTTAAGTCTTTTTAGCAAAAAAAAAAAATGATCTCTCACTTGTACAATTTGAAATCGGTAATTTCATGAACATTCTAAGTGCAGTCTCTGTGTTCGAAAATGTGGCTTCTAAATTGTTTACCTTCAAAGTTTGCAGCATCTGGGGAATGGTTGCATGCTCCCCCATCATTGAGGAGAATTGCAAAAACTCATCTGCAAACTGGTCGTCAAGGTCATTGTTATAGTATTCCTGCAATGCTTTTGCCCCTTCAAAAAATTCAGATCTTGATTTTTTTTGTACAAAATTCAAATTTTCTCATTATATTTTCATAAGCACTTTTTCTGCTTGAAAGCTGAGTGACTAAAGCATCACAAAGCACATAATGAACCTGAGTTCTAAATATATCCCTTGCACTGAGTTCTATATGTTCACTGTAACATTCATCTAGGTGTTTATTCTTGGGCACTTTCTTTCTTCGGGAATCATGACCATGGTACTGCACATTTTTAGACACTAATGTTTTAGCTTCCTCTTCATAGACTTCAAAAATTTCCCTCACGAACTGAATGAGTTCAATTAACGACTGGAAAATTTTAGGTACTTCAGAAATATTTCCTTTTGGATTCTGGCAAGTTTGATTTGCACAGTTTAATCTCTGAAGTATTGTGTCCCAAACTACTATGCTGATCGATATTTCCATTGTTCGCATTTTCTTCAGCAGTGATTTCGCTTCATCTCTTGTCTGTGGAGAATCATCTACATTTTCTGACAGAAATACTAAAACTTTCTCTATTTCACGATAATTTTTTCTCACTAATCGTGTAGCTGCAGCATCTGCACACCATCTGATAACTGACCGACTCTTCAGTGTGAGTGGTGAATTTCCATGTTCTTCCTGGACTTTCTCCTGAAGCATCTTCCAACGGTGAGTTGATGCAGAAAAAAAAGTATAACGTTTTTGAAAAAAATGTGAAAAAAGAAAGAACTTTACCACAACTATCTATGCTATTCACACCAACTAAATTTAAAGTGTGAGCAGAACATGGCACATATTCCGCTAGTGGATTGATTTCCCTAATGCGTGTTTGAACACCAGAATACTTCCCAGACACGTTGCTGGAATAGTCGTAGCTTTGGCTTCTGACATTCATAATATCCAGGCCAGCCAACCTGTAGAAAAGATATCATGGTATTTGTAATGTTTTCTGCAGTACGTCCATGGATTGGAATAAATGTGAAAAACCGTTCTTTTGCTTCACAATCTTTGTTGACATACCTTATGATAAAAGCCAGTTGATCTATGTGTGTAATTTCTTAAGTAGAGTCAACTATGACAGAAAAATATTTTGACATTGTTATTTCATCAGTGATGGCATTAAAAACACGTACAGCCATTAATTCAACAAATTCATCCACACATGTTGAAGATAAGTAACGCCGCCCCGGTGGCGCAGTGGTCTAAGGCGTTGGCCTCTGATCATTCGTCCGTAAGGGGTCCGGGTTCGAATCCCGGTCAGGCATGGATGTTGTGTTTGTCTTACGGCACTGGCTCTCTCCCTTCCCTGGAACCAGTGACCCTAAATTAGGGACGGGCGACTGCTTATAGCCCATTTGAGTTGCTCACGGCGGTCGTTAAACCTCCAATCAAAAAAAAAAAAAAAAAAGATAAGTAACTGGTGTTACCACGTCCTGGATTCCCATATTTATAGAAGTGTTGAGCTAAGAATGGATCTTTGCCGCCCCGGTGGCGCAGTGGTCTAAGCGATGGCCTCTGATTATTCGTCCGAAAGGGGTCCGGGTTCGAATCCCGGTGAGGCATGAATTTTGTGTTTGTCTTACGGCACTGGCTCTCTCCCTTCCCTGGAACCAGTGACCCTAAATTAGGGACGGGCGACTGCTTATAGCCCATTGAGTTGCTCACGGTGGTCGTTAAACCTCCAATCAAAAAAAATTAAATAAATAAAAAAAAAGAATGGATCAAATTCTGCAATTAATTCTAAGCAGCCCAGGAAATTTCCATTTTTAACTGATCCAATTGTTTCATCATCACCATACATTGGCAACCCACGAACTGAGAGATACTTAACTGTTGCAACAACTCTATGCAAAACATCTTGCCAGTACTTGGATTAATTCCGATACTGCATAACTATCTGACAGTCAGTGCTTGCAGAAGCATTCATGCGTGATGAATAGTCACACACTGCTTGCCTGTGTATGTATGGATTTTAATGCTCTGTAAGATGTACACTTGTATGCTTTTAGTCAGAAAAACCTGTGGATCCTAATGCTGCAGTGCTCCTAGCATACAATTTGCATATCCAGCAGAATAGTAAACAAGTTGATGGGGATAAAAGAAGCCAGTCGCGTTTTACCTTCTCATTATTTTTTTATTCTGAAAAAATTACCTTCTGTTAGGAAACGTTTTTTACCACAGATATCCTTCCCTGTGAATGCCAGCAACTTCAAATCTTGGACTGGTGGATTGCTCAAAAAGCATTCGTGCTTTTCTTTTGTAATTTCTCCCCATAAGGCAGGATCCACTGCATTCATTATGGAACTTGTGCTCTCTTCATTAGATGAATTCAAAAGATTTCCCAAATTAGGAGAATCTGTGATGTTAGATGATTCTGAAGTCAGATTACTGGCTTCCAAAGACAAATTACACTCAAGAGACTCACCAGTAGTAAAATTCGACAACTAACTAAATTTGATAATATATAAAATTAACATATATTCAACATTCCATCAGACTACAAGAAACGCAACGCAATGCAAAATACAACTAAGCGAGGAGGTTTTTTGCCACCAAGCCATCGCTTTAGCGGTTACAGTTACGACAACGACAAGCCGTATGCAGGAAGTTGAAGGATCAGTTGAGTTTAGGTGCGTTCGGAGGAGCAAGAAAAGGTCACGTGAATCATGGAAGCGATCCTCCTCCTCAATGGCCATCTTAAATTAAACCACTAAAACTTATTAATGGTCACGTGTTTACATGAAACTCGAACTCACTGCGTGTAAATACCACATTTATAAACACATGACTTATGAGCATGCAACAGTAAAAAAAAAATTAAATATACACACACGAAATTCCCATTAACTAGGTACACATTTAATACAAATTTGGGGGCCCCTCAAAATCGGGTGCCCTGGGCACGTGCCCCGCGTGCCCACCCGTAAATCAGGGCCTGCGTTTGTAGTATGTTTCGTAATAAGTGTCTAAAAGTTCAGGAACAGGATTTTTCGTAATTTTTCCAATTCAACACGGCATCTAAACGATGTACAATAACATTTAACTTGTACATATTTAACTCGTAAAATTCCGGAGTGGACATATCTCTTTATTAGACACAAAAAAAATTTTCAATTCGAAAAAATCCAAAGTTTCGTCATAATCAGGGCAAGATGCAATAAGTTCCATGACAAGACGATACCGTGATGGCTTATCTCTCTCTTCGTCAAAATCAGGATCCAGGAGAAAAGAAAGATCTACACGAAGGATAAATTCCGGTTGAAGATAGTCCTTAGCGTTGCTCCGTTTTAACAGATCACCACTTGAATCAATGCGGGGCCGTTTAAATATCGAAGCTGTACTTGAGTTCTCTGCGAGATTCTGCAATGCTACTGAACATTTATGTAAGTCAGCAATGCCCAAAGTACCAATTTTTGCTGTTGTCTGAGTCCCAGGATCCAAAGAAGTCGGCATTTCAATCAATGTCTTTTCTATCGGCTCGACCGGATCCACCACTCGGGTTTCACAAGTCTCAGATACGGTAGAAACCAAATCAACGACATGTGAAATACCATGTTCTAAATCCGATCTTTCTTCAGGTACAGCAATTCTTTCCTCATGGGAATCAGAGAAACTCTTCCTCAGGGGTGGCCTATGTACATATGTCCATTTAGCACGGATGTGCCCTCTTTCATTGCAAGCGTAACAAAAAATTCCTGTATAAATATTAAACGTGAAACTATGAGAATCCAATACAATTTCAACCTCTTTGGGACAAGTTTGAAGAGCTGATTCATTCGGGAAGATAACCCGAGTGCTTCAACCCACCAACATCACAATAATTTGAAGATTGCGGGGTTTCTATAACTCTATGAACTGGTCCCAACACCAGGCTAAACTGAGAAAGAAGAACTATCAACGCAGAATCCGGTACCTCAAGTGGCACCGGAGACAAAGTTAGCGTGATTGGTCGTTCACTTGCATAAGCAGGATACAAAATTTGATTATTTATAGAAATCCCTTGCTTTAACACAAGTTTACAGTCTGCACTATTTATAAACAACACTGATATACCTCGTTTACTACGACCGATTCATTTAATTGCCTCTCTCGGCACTCGTTCTTCTAAAGCTTTCAAATATACCGGTAACGAAGTCTGTGGTAACGCATGGAAAATAATAGTTTTCTCAGAAAGATCATGAAAATCTTGACATACCTTGGAACCCTTTTTGAAAGATAGACGAAACCGATTTCCTTGGCACTCAATCTCTGACGCACAGAGCTAATAACTCGTATTAGCAGAATTCTTCATGGCAACCACCGATGCCCAAGTGCTATTTCCCGTCTCCATAGCAATACCCTCCTGCATCCTTATCGCCGAAGAAACTCCTTCAGCAGGTACACGCGAAGACAAACTCTGTTGATTTCCAAGACCGGTTTGACGAGTTGGATTCTTATCTCTTGAGGAGGTCGGGTCAATCACCATGGCAACCCTCTCAGAGGTCACAGGAGAAACACTCCGCGATGTCTTATCAGTAGATCTCGCTCCACGTCGAACAGTTTCCTCTCGATGGGCACGTGAAACATGGCTGGCAGATATCGCCATTTGCAGAACTCGTCAACGGAAAGCACAACCACAAAATAAACCTCTTCGTATAACCAAACTATAACACCCAGCACTCTCAAACTTCATCAAAAGAAGCGCGGAACATTCATGAACACGTCACACCACTGTAAACCATCCCACGCACGATATTTCCACATAAACACTCGCAAAATGTGAGAGCTCGACATACACGACGAAACCAATGACAAAACTCTTGGGTGCACGCGTATTACCTCTGCATCTTTCAGTTTTTGAGCGTAAAGTCGTGAAAGATCACGGTAGAGCCGGTGTAATTTTTTTTTTTGGCCCTGGTTACTTTTTAGTAATAAACATTCGGCGTGGAATAAAGACGGATTCTCAGATTTATTGAGCGTAACACGGCGGGGCCGACGAGATCACGTCAGTCTGACGTGATCTCGACGGCCCCGAACACGGTCACTTCAGAAACAAAGGGATTTTAGCGAACACCTGAAATGTGGATTAATGTTAAGTAATTTTGATAAAATTCAAAACACCATTGCCGATGCCCTGAGGGAAAATGCTAGCTTTTAAAAACGCATTTTAACAAAACCGTTCGTTTAAATAGACTTTTCCTGCATTCAGTGATTGATGCAGTATTAGTCTGTACTGTATTTGAGCAAACAAAAACTAGCATTCCATGGCCATGCCGAAAGCATGGGCTCCATAAATCGTGGAAATTTCATTGAATTACTTTCATTGTTGATATGAAGAAGTTCTTTAGAAATTGAAAATGAATACGAAAGGATAAAAAACTATTCAAAATGAAAAAATTGAATGTATTTCTGAATATATAAACGATCACGTCAAAAATTAAATAATTTTTTATTGTAGATTTGGAAGGTGTATTGGTTGAAGGTTTTTGGGTTTCCATGATGTGAGTGAAGATAGAACGTCAGGAGCTTTATATAAAATGCTAGACAAAATTTCGGAACAGTCTGATTACCAACACAAATAAATAGGACAATGTTACGATGGGGCAAGTATAATGTCTGGACACTTAAATGGGCTACAGAAAAAAGTCAAGGATAAAGCTTCTCAAGCTATTTTTGTTCAATGCTTAGTTCATCGTTTGAATCTTGTATTACACCAGAGTTTTTCTAAATTTTCTAAGTGTTGAATACTTTTTGCAATACTCAGTGGAATTGCTTCGTTTGTTCACCATTCTGCGAAGCGGTCTTATACACTTATATCAACAGCCGCTAGATGATTGATTGATTGATTGGAGGTTTAACAACCACCGCGAGCAACTCAATGGGCTATAAGCAGTCGGGAAGGAGAAAGCCAGGGAAGGGAGAGAGTCAGTGCCTAAGACAAACACAACATCCATGCCTCACCGGGATTCGAACCCGGACCCCGTTCGGACGAATGATCAGAGGCCATCGCTTAGACAACTGCGAAACCGAGGCGGCAAAACCGCAAGATGCAGGCCAACCATAGCAAAAACTCGATGGTCTTCCACTTCGAAATTAGTAAGTGTAGTTGTTGAAGATTGGAATAAATTGAAGGAAGTGTTCAGATTTCTGACAAATAGCGAATAATCAGACAAAAAATCAATTCATCTTACCAAAGAGTTTTTGAATGATATTAACACTTTCGAATTTACATTTTTGACTCCACCGATCTATTATTCGAACTTTTGAAGATAAAATAACTAAACATAAACTACTGTGTAACTCAAATTGAAAAAAAAAACAACTCGTGAAATTTTGAGCCATAAAAAGAACGATGAGTTATTTGAAGCACAGTTTGGAAAAGCTAGCAAAATCACAGAAATAATCACGGGAATATGCTGCTTTTACACAGGAAACAATTTTTCAAAATTATAAACAATTGTATTTTAAAATTTTGGACCACATTCTTATGGAAATGGATATAAGATTTCAAGACAGTAAGAAACTTCAATTTGTCTGACTTGCTGACACAACCAAATTCAAATAATTTAATACATGCTTTCCCTCTCTCGCTCTTGAAAATCTACATTTTTACGGAGACATATTTACCAAACACAGCGCCTTAAAAATGAACTGAGTCTTGTATATGCCGATGAAAAATTAAGGGCCGCTCCGGTGGCGCAGTGGTCTAAGGCGTTGGCCTCTGATCATTCGTCCGTAAGGGGTCCGGGTTCGAATCCCGGTCAGGCATGGATGTTGTGTTTGTCTTACGGCACTGGCTCTCTCCCTTCCCTGGAACCAGTGACTCTAAATTAGGGACGGGCGACTGCTTATAGCCCATTGAGTTGTTCACGGTGGTCGTTAAACCTCCAATCAAAAAAAAAAATTAAGGAATATATTGACTCAAGAACTCCTTCGAGTGTTTCACGGAGACAAAGACATTTTTACAGAAAATTATAAATTGGTTTTCCTCAGTTTAACAATTCCATCTACAAGTGTGCCAGTGGAAAGAAGTTTTCTTAAAAGAATACAAACTTGCTCAAGAAACACTAGTTTCCAAGAAGACTTGGTTCTCTGGCAAATATTTCGATTCAGGAAGACATTTTATTGATGCTCACAAAGAAACAACGATCTAACCATCTTATGACGACATAATCGACAAATCTGCAGCTTTAAAAGGAAGAAAAATTGATTTAATATAAAAAAAATAAGTAAGTCCTCATTAAGGGATTTTCATTGTAGACAGTAGATATATTTTCATACAGCTCTTGTACCTCTTCACCTATTTTTCTAACCACGAGCTGCCACTGCCTAAGTTCCAAGTAGCTTGGAAATTCGTGGAATGTAATATCATCTTTTTTTTCAGTCGCTTTTTATCATATCTGCAAAATGGGATACTACAGTAACTCATTATTAAAAACACAAAAGTTTAATGGGTTTTTGCTTAACAACTCCAGAACGAACGCGGCGGTAACGAACGAAGCACCTTGCAAATGCGAAAATCTCGGGGTTGCATCCAAGGACGTTATATTACTGGAGACACCACTGGCTCTGCCGCTATAGGTCACAACTAATCTGTGGTGTGACGTCACAAGCAGGCAAAAACGAACTAAATTTTTTTTTATTGGAATTTTAACGACCACCGTGAGCAACTCAATGGGCTATAAGCAGTCGCCCGTCCCTAATTTAGGGTCACTGGTTCCAGGGAAGGGAGAGAGCCAGTGCCGTAAGACAAACACAACATCCATGCCTCACCGGGATTCGAACCCGGACCCCTTACGGACGAATGATCAGAGGCCATCACTTAGACCACTGCGCCACAGGGGCGGCACAGTAAGCTTGTGTATCATTTATAAAGATTATTGAATTAATTACCCATTTTATCTGTTCATACTCTTAGGAGCTTTTGTTCCATTGGATTCAAGCCGCCCCGGTGGCGCAGTGGTCTAAGGTGTTGGCCTCTGATCATTCGTCCGTAAGGGGTCCGGGTTCGAATCCCGGTCAGGCATGGATGTTGTGTTTGTCTTACGGCACTGGCTCTCTCCCTTCCCTGGAACCAGTGACCCTAAATTAGGGACGGGCGACTGCTTATAGCCCATTGAGTTGCTGACGGTGGTCTTTAAACCTCCAATAAAAAAAATTGGATTCAAAGCAGTTTCTTTCCTGCGGCTGCATTGTGCCTGCAAATGACGTCATTTGCAGCACGGACGATGACTTATGGCGGCAATGCTGCGTGGATAGGAGTGTGTCTCCAGTAATATAACCTCCTTGGTTGCATCTGCCATGGCTTTCTGCGATTAATCGTATAATACAAGGCCATCCCAGTTCGCTATCACTAAAGTAAAAGCAAAAGTTCATATTCTTACCGCTGCACAGAATCGGCGCTCATTCGCGACTGCTAGGATGTTTGTTTACCATTGAATACAATGCAAAATGGTAGGATGCCGTGCGTTTTGGGTGTGTTGTCGTTGGCGAAAGCGTTTTGTTTCGTTGCATTTCTGAGACAGCGGTTTTCTGTTTTCTATTTTATTTTCGTTTCTTTGCCTGCTAAGGTTTTGCGGGCGGTTGGCTCTTCCCATATCCAAGGTAGGATATTTTACTTTGTATGCGCTTGTTTGTTGAGGTCAGTTGATTCGGGGTCAGCCCCAGCTGCCGCCGGTTGGCTCGTGTACCAGTGCAAATGGCTGACAACGACTGGCGGCTGATGGAGGGGGAAAAGAAACGGCTTCATCAACTTTACGTTGGGCTTAAGCGCGCCTCTTGTATTCTAACCTCCTTGGAGATACCTCTGAACAACAAATGGTATCAAGACAAAAATATCACCATTCCAAAATACGTTAGGGCTAATCAACTTCGACCTGAAAATATTGGGTAGCTGGGTCATACTAGGTAGTTACGTGACCCCAGTTTCTAGCTCCGGCCCTTAACCGAAACCCTGAATCTCTGGCTAGCGTGTGATTGGTCTAGAGAACCTAATCACGCATTGCATGTCGAAATGCAAATTACACTACCGGTCGTGTCATCGAAATTTGTGTCATGTTTGTTATTCTTCGCTCACTCAAATACTGCAGTAAAAATGATTTTTTCTACGATAAACATTGCAAAAACAAGCAGAGAAACAGACTTTCTTCAAAAATGATATATCGGTTGCTGCATACAAAGTTTATGCTTTCAATTTTTTTTTTGATTGGAATTTTAACGACCACCGTGAGCAACTCAATGGGCTATAAGCAGTCGCCCGTCCCTAATTTAGGGTCACTGGTTCCAAGGAAGGGAGAGAGCCAGTGACGTAAGACAAACACAACATCCATGCCTCACCGGGATTCAAACCCGGACCCCTTACGGACGAACGAACAGAGGCCAGCGCCTTAGACCACTGCGCCACCGGGGCGGCTTCAAATTTTTCATGGCACACCTTTAGCGTGTGAAATAGTCTCATAGAAAAAATTAACAGCAGCATCTGTGATACAGATAGGGTTGATTGATTGATTGATTGATTGGAGGTTTAACGACCACCGTGAGCAACTCAATGGACTATTGGGATCCTCAACGAACTATAGGGGGCGCTGCACAAACGTAAACAAACTTCTCTAGTACGGGTAACGTCGCACGTGTTTCCATAAAGTCGAATGTTAAAATGGCTGGTTTGTCGCTTTCAATCCTTGAAATAATGAAATTTTTGGACGCTTCCAAAAATTCAAGATGCATGAAAGAAGGGGAAGTGCTTGTTAATGTAGGCCATATAATTTCTTGTGGAATTAAGAAGGAAGATGGAAGAGAAATTCTCATAGTTTCGCACTGCATTCAGTCCACGGCAATAACGTCGTCGCATCACTCCATCAACGGTGTTTTAGGTACAAATAATAGTGAAATTTTTATAAAGTCATTTGAGTGCTCTTGTAAAGCGGGCAGAAGTGGAACGTGTAAGCACTGTGTAGCAGTAATGCTTTACTGTAACAGGTAATTTTTATTTTTACATTTTCAGGCAGATGATATAGTAATACCGACAGGGGTGTTTTAATCCGGATTACGCCGCCCCGGTGGCGCAGTGGTCTAAGGCGCTGGCCTCTGATCGTTCGTCCGTAAGGGGTCCGGGATCGAATCCCGGTGAGGCATGGATGTTGTGTTTGTCTTACGGCACTGGCTCTCTCCCTTCCCTGGAACCAGTGACCCTAAATTAGGGACGGGCGACTGCTTATAGCCCATTGAGTAGCTCACGGTGGTCGTTAAACCTCCAATCAAAAAAAAAATCCGGATTACTATTAAAATCTGACATTTTGTTTCACTTGACGTTTCCCAGGACCCATTTTCAATACTGTCAACAATAACATTTGTAATTTTTGAACATTCTGTTCCTAAAAGTGTTTGTGAATTGGTAATTGTTGATCATCATTGGGTTCTGCGTTTTTGAACCGATGACTGTTGACAGAACATTGCAAATCTTGTTCCATAATGAAGTTTAAATTTATATGGATAACAGCAATTATTTGTTTTCAAGATTATGTAGAAATGCGGATTTTTTAATTACTACTATGCAATAAAAACATGCTGACTTGTTTATTATTCCTTCAAAGACGTTACTAGGTTAGTAGCATTTCACTGGAAGGATTTCAAAAGCAAGGCATAAACGTTCATACTAACTTGTGAAAAACATAGCCGAAACCTTGGGAACGACATTGCGGGACATAACAATCTGATTTGTTTTCTTCACGGAATTCTCCATTATACAACTCTCTAATTCAAGAATGAATGCAAAAATACACCAAACTACGACAACTGAATGTAATGAGCGATCTACCAACACACAACAGCCGCCCCGGTGGCGCAGTGGTCTAAGGCGCTGGCCTCTGATCATTCGTCCGTAAGGGGTCCGGGTTCGAATCCCGGTCGGGCATGGATGTTGTGTTTGTCTTACGGCGCTGGCTCTCTCCCTTCCCTGGAACCAGTGACCCTAAATTAGGGACGGGCGACTGCTTATAGCCCATTGAGTTGCTCACGGTGGTCGTTAAACCTCCAACCAAAAAAAAAAAAAAAAAAAAAAAAAAAAAGATCTACCAACAGCCCAGCATTGAGCCAAAAACGTTACATGTACTACAGTAATTCTTCCTTTTGCCGCTAGAGGGAGAGCGGACCGCTGAGATTGCCAATAAGCAGTCGCCCATCCCTAATTTAGGGCCACTAGCTCCAGGGAAGGGAGAGAGCCAGTGCCGTAAAACACAGCAACATTACATTATCTCACTAACATAGCTACCCGAAAACTGAATCATTAATTAACAACGCTAATTTAAAACATAAGTGAGCAGAAATCCATATCTATTAAAGTCCAAGAACATTTCAAAAACACTGCAAGAAAAAAGAAAACCAGCATCAAGGAATACATCTGAAACATCTCTACACATCAAAGACACCATCGTCAACCACATTATGTTTCTTTATGTAAGCTTTAACATCCTCTATACGTTTATAGTATGTTTCGTAATAAGTGTCTAAAAGTTAAGGAACAGGATTTTTCTTAATTATCCAATTCAACACGGCATCCAAACGATGTACAATAGCATTTAACTTATACATATTTAACTCGTAAAACTCCGGAGTGAGTGGACATATCTTTTTATTAGGCACAAAAAAATTTTTCAGTTCAAAAGATCCAAAGTTTCGTCATAATCTGGGCAAGATGCAATGAGTTCCATGACAAGACGATACCGTGATAGTTTATCTCTATCTTCGGCAAAATCAGGATCCAGGAGAAAAGAAAGATCTACACGAGGGATAAATTCCGGTTGAAGATAGTCTCTAGCTTTGCTCCGTTTTAGCGGATCACCACTTGAATCAGTGCTGGGTCGTTTAAATGTCGAAGCTGTACATGAGTTCTCTACGAAATTCTGTAATGCTACTGAACATTTCTGTAAGTTAGCAATGCCCAAAGTACCAATATTTGCTGTTGTCTGAATCCCAGGATCCAAAGAAGTCGGCATTTCAATCAATGTCTTCTCTCTCGGCTCGACTGGATTCACCACTCGGGTTTCACAAGTCTCAGCCACGGTAGGAACCAACTCAGCGACATGTGTAATACCATGTTCTAAATCCGATCTATCTTCAGATACAACAATTCCTTCCTCATGGGAATCAGAGAGACTGTTCCTCAAGGGAGGTCTATGTACATACGTGCATTTAGCACGAATGTGCCCTCTTTCATTGCAAGCATAACAAAAGATTCCTGTATAAATATTAAACATGAACCCATGAGAATCCAATACAATTTCAACCTCTTTAGGACAAGTTTGAAGAGCTGATTCATTCGGGAAGATAACCCGAGTGCTTCAACCCACCAACATGACAATAATTTGAAGATTGCGGGGCTTCTATAACTCTATGAACTGGACCCACCACCCGGCTAAACTGAGAAAGAAGAACTATCAACGCAGAATCCGGTACCTCAAGTGGCACCGGAGACAAAGTTAGCGTGATTGGTCGTTCACTTGCATAAGCAGGATACAAAATTTGATTATTTATAGAAATCCCTTGCTTTAACACAAGTTTACAGTCTGCACTATTTATAAACAACACTGATATACCTCGTTTACTACGACCGATTCATTTAATTGCCTCTCTCGGCACTCGTTCTTCTAAAGCTTTCAAATATACCGGTAACGAAGTCTGTGGTAACGCATGGAAAATAATAGTTTTCTCAGAAAGATCATGAAAATCTTGACATATCTTGGAATCCCTTTCGAAAGTGAGACGAAAGGGATTGCCCTGGCACTCAATCTCTGACGCACAACGCTGATCACTCGTATTAGCAGAATTCTCCTTATCAACCACAGACGCCCAACTGCAAGTTTCCGTCTCTATAGAAACACTCTTCTGCATTCCTATCGCAGAAGAAACTCCTTCAGCAGCAACGCACGAAGACATGCTCTGTTGATTTCCAGGACCAGTTTGACCTGTTGGATTCTCATCTCTTGAGAAACTCGTGTCAATCACCATGGCAACCCTCTCACAGGTCACCGGAGAAACACTCGGCGCACTTAACGATGACTTCTTATCAGTAGATCTCGCTCCACGTCGATAAACATTTTTTCGAAGGTCACGTGTAACATGGCTGGCAGATATCGCCATTTGCAGAACTCGTCAACGGCAAGCACAACCACAAAATAAAACTCTTCGTATGAATAACTTATAGCACTTAACGCTCTCAAACTTCACCAAAAGAAGTATGGAACATTCATACATCCATCACGCTACTGCAAACCATCCCACAAACGATATTTCAACATAAACACAAGCAAAACTTGGGAGCTTGAAAAACGCGACACACGACGAAAGCCATATAGACATTGAGGTCCCGATACAGATAGGGATAATGATGATGAGATTTTTTTGATTGGAGGTTTAACGACCACCGTGAGCAACTGAATGGGCTATAAGCAGTCGCCCGTCCTTAATTTAGGGTCACTGGTTCCAGGAAAGGGAGAGAGCCAGTGCCGTAAGACAAACACAACATACATGCCTTACCGGGATTTGAACCCGGACCCCTTTGGGACGAATGATCAGAGGCCATCGCTTAGACCACTGCGCCACCGGGGTGGCTTATTGGAGGTTTTTTTTTTGATTGGAGGTTTAACGACCACCGTGAGCAACTCAATGGGCTATAAGCAGTCGCCCGTCCCTAATTTAGGGTCACTGGTTCCAGGGAAGGGAGAGAGCCAGTGCCGTAAGACAAACACAACATCCATGCCTCACTGGGATTCGAACCCGGACCCCGTTCTGACGAATGATTAGAGGCCATCGCTTAGACCACTGCGCCACAGGGCGGCGATGATGAGATTTTTTTTTTTTTTTTTTGATTGGAGGTTTAACGACCACCGTGAGCAACTCAACTTAAGTTCAAATTTGCCGCCCCAGTGGCGCAGTGGTCTAAGCACTAAGCGATGGCTTCTGATCATTCGTCCGGAAGAGGCTGGGTTCAAATTCCGTGAGCTGCCCCGGTGGAGCAGTGGTCTAACCGATGGCCTCTGATCATTCGTCCGTAAAGGGTCCGGGTTCGAATCCCTGTGAGGTATGAATGTTATGTTTGTCATACGGCACTGGCTCTCTCCCTTCCCTGGAACCAGTGACCCTAAATTAAGGACGGGCGACTGCTTATAGCCCATTAAGTTACTCACGGTGGTCGTTAAACCTCCAATAATGAAAAAAAAAATTCCGTGAGGCATGGATGTTGTGTTTTGTCTTACTGCACTAGCTTTCTCCCTTTCCTGGAACCAGTGGCCCTAAATTACGGACGGGCGACTGCTTATAGTCCATTGAGTTGGTCACGGTGGTCGTTAAACCTTCAATAAAAATAAAAGTTTCAATTCTGACGTGCAGGTTCTTCAGTTTAGTTCAGCCATCCCATTAAATTTTGCATTACAGATCACAGCACAAAAGCTACAGATTGCCCAGGAAATTAAGTGGAAAACATTGTGTGATCAATTGGTGTGATCAACTTCTTTAGGCCATTACAATAACGATAGGTTGTGTATCTTAGTGAAAAAAATTCTGCTGATTTTTAAACTAAACTACTGATTTTTTTGGGATGAAATCTACTGATTTTCGAAAATTTGACCTGGCAACACTGATTACACATATGAGTTCTCTGCTGTCTGAAGTTATTTCTCGTTTCTGAAGTTTGTAATTGAAGATCGAAATCAGGTAATTTCAAAAGTATCGAACTTTTAAGACGGTCGTATCTGACATAAGTGTATGTGAACTGTATTGTTTTCGTCGTAATAATGGTGTCGTGCTGTGTTCCAAGCTGCTGCACAAATAGTCGGAAGTGCGATCCCGCAATAACATTTCATAAATTGCCAACGGAACCTGATATGATTGCCAAATGGATTAGAAATATTAATACTGTAGTTAAAAATGGTGGCACGTGGTATCCACGAAGTGAAGATAGTATATTTATATGCAGCAAGCATTTTTTACCAACTGATTTCAAAATTAGTAGTGAAAAGCCAACTTTAAAACCTCATAGTGTTCCCACATTGTTTGCAAATATTTTGGGTTTCAGCAACTCCTGTATGAATCTGCCTGCAAAGCGCAAAATGTACACGTATTCACCTTTAATTGTGAAAGTTAATAAAAATGATGGGGATGTGTTTGCTGATCACATTGTGGACTTCATGAGTGATGAGGGAGAAAGTAGTAGTCATTTAGAGTGTCAGCAGAGAGTATCTGAAATTCCAGCCCCTGTTGTAAAAGCTAAAAGAGACACAACAGATCAGCCTGATTTAAAGAAAGTAACTGATCTTTCAGATAACAGAAAACTTGTTGCACTGAACAACAGAAGAAAATCTGATTTGGAACTGATTGAGATTGGACCAAACACTTTTCTTAAAATTAATCCCAAAGTAGTAAAAGTTGCCAAAAAAATAACATCATCCGGAAGCAGTGTGCTACAGTTTATAATGAATAAAGGTTCTACTAAAAGTACACCAGAAATTATAACAATTGATGACTCTGAGAACAGTGATATGAAAGATGGTGAGACTGGTGACGAGAAGAATACTGGAAAAGTTCCTCTGTGCAATGTTGAGAGTACTTCGGATAGAAACACAAGTTCAAACAGAAGTTTGGATAATATCATTGATCACTTGGTAGATAGCAGTTTCACCAAAGAATTTTCTTTGTCAGAAAGTAATCATAATACACCAAATGTTACTGAGATCGTAATTGAATCTGATTGGAGAAGTTTAAATGCTCACGTTGCTAAAACTGATTGTATACGAAAAGCTCCAGTACTTGTGACTACTGATTTGCCTTCAAATCATTCTCTGACCCCTAACCAGAGGTTAATGTTGCGAATAAAGCAAAAAGATCGTGAGCTAAAATCGTTAAGGAAAAAGATAAGTAAGATTCAAAGCAGACTGGAGTCGTTCGAAAACAAGTGTATCGTGCAAGAACGAGAGTTGTCATATGTGAAAATAAAAAAAGTTAAAGCTATACGAAAAGCTGCAGTGAAAGGGGATTCAGCAGCTCTTTATATTTTGGAACAAATTAAAGCATTCAATGGCAATCGAGTAATGCATTGGTCTGACTCAACTCTGAGACAGTGTAGTATCTGGTGCAGGAAAGCTCCATATGCATATGAGTACTTTAAAAAAGCTGACCTTTTTAAACTTCCATGTTTGAGCACAGTCAAGAGGTTTATGAAGAAATGCCCTCCTGAGCAGCTCATACATTCTAGCAAGGGAAATCAACAAAATGATGATAGTTCTTCCGATTTTAACTTCGACAGCAGTGATGAAGAAGAAAACATTGGAAAAGACAATCTTTCAGAATGCATCGAAGCAACAGGAACAAATTCAGTTCCAGTACATGATAATGTTGCTGCGACTGGTTTGTCTCAGCCAAGCACAGGCAATTCAAATGAAAGCAGTACTGCTCAGAAAGACAAAAGTTCAGCCCAAAATGATCCAAATGACTCTGCAATAACCTCTACCACAAATGATATTGTAAACAGTGATGATTTATCTTGTGCTCGTGAGGTTGAAACAGTGAAAGATGTTCAAGAAGCTCAAGCGAGTGGTCTGAGTGTCCAAGAAGTTGTGTTGCCACAAGGATTAGTCCATTGTTTGAATTCAAAACTTGGCAGTGGGCAACCACAGTATTTAATTATTCCAGCCCTTAATGACCAAACAATTATGTCTGATCACCAGTACAGTGTAGTACAGTCAAACAATGGCCCTCTCATAATACAAAATCAATTACCTTTGGCATCGCAAGATCAAGTAATATTTATCACTCACAGTAATTCAGAGAGCAGTGAAAAGGCAAGTTAAATAGTTTGCTTTTTTTTGCCCTCAATTATTTGCTAGAGCTTTTTTTTTTTAACTTTGGGTGATTAATATTTTTGAACCATGCCTGATATATATAGAAATTACTGACAGTATACAAACAGAAAAATTTTCTTTTAAAAGTTATTCAGATATTTGACATGACAGTATAAAATTTTAAATTAAATCACATCTTATAAGTAATTTTGTAAGTTTTAATATTCTTTTGATGTCTTGTTTTATTTTCACCCCCCCCTAATAAATTTTCGTGACACTTGATAATTGTGCCGTTTGAAAAATTGCCACTGAAGGAGGTGGGCTAGTATAAAGATTAAAATTGGTGATTTTTCGAGTGGCCATTGGCCAGTGGGTGGACAAAATCTAGTGGTCACTTTTCTTACGGCTATTTCCTGTTATATACACATTTTATCACTCCACTGTATACCTTTCACTTATTTAGACGTAGTAAAATTTTAAAAGCTTAGTAGTTACAAGGGCCCATTGTCTATTTATTGTCCAGTGCAATTAAGTGAATAAATATAATCTTAAAAGTTACATGTTTCTTCAACCACATCAACCAAATTTTCTAGACAGTTTTTATTGGAAAGATAATTTAATCATTTTTATTTGGTCTTTCGCTATGTTCACAAATAAAATCTCTCAATCTCTCCACCATAAATTGATAGCAGTGGAGGGGTCAAAATTTTCATGCAGGACTTACTTTTGCTTACTTTATTTAATTGGCTGTATTTTCCAAAGTCATTCTTTGCATGAGCATTGTCTTGTCATCAAGAACATTGCCCACAATGCTTGCATTCTCTTAACTTCTGCATTGTTTGGCATAACAGTCAGTAGAATTGAGTATTTCACCAATTTGTGCTATGACCTTCATGTACAAAAAATTGCTTGTTTTTTGTTTCTCTAGCAGTTTTTAGTGAGTTTATTAATGGTAAAAAATGTTCAGACATTATTTTTTGAAGTTGCTTCCATTCTGCTAAATTTTTCTTTTCATTCCATTTATTTTTGGTTAGGTTCTTGGTGTCAAAATGAAAACTGACTGTATAGCTTTCAAAATGAATTTGATCATTTTGTGGTGCAGCTGAGATTGGAAGAAATGTGATACCAACCTGGTCACTTTATTTTACAGACTCACAATGATTCCTGACCACAAACAGAAAATATTCAGTAATTTTCTGGGTTGTTCTAATAAGTACTACATTAAAAACATTGATAAACCTTCACAGGTGTTGAAAAAATAGTCATGATGAAATAAGAACACATGCAGAGTATCCTGATTCCATCGGATTCTGTCTGGTTTTTGAACACAGTGTCAGGGTTTTTTTTTTTTTTTTTTTTTTTGGTAAACCTTCCAAATGTGGCCCAGAAATAGGTTACGGAAATGACGATAGATGGCGACACGTTATTGCTTCATCATAAAGCGTTGTGCTGCGTTGTGAAAGTGGCAAAGGAAGTGAATAATATGGATTAAAGATGGCCCTTAAAAGGACCTTTATCAATGTACATTGTGGCATGTGTGTGAAATATTTATTATGACGGAAGAATAAGTTTTCCTCATGAATATGAAACTCTACCTAGCAGAATAAAAGCAAGAAAAGTTTTATCCGCCAGGGAAGAACTTCCTGATCGCACGAATCAGGACTTCAAAGCAATGTTCTGAGGAAAGACTGCAATTCCGTCCGAATAAATATTCCATAATATGCCCACTGGTCCGTCATAATGGTTGTTCCTGGCTCGACGTGTTTGATGATGAGGGGCAGCAATGTCTCTGCAGATCTGTTGTTATCAGGACAGATCTCCACCCTGAACCGCTTGGTATCTCTTTCAAAGATGCCAAGAATCCAGGTGCCCTCGACGAGACGACCACAGTTGTACTTGCGTTTTCCCATTTTGGCTTTGTCCACTTATAACCAGAAAGTGAAGAGAAAGTGCATCTTGGGGTAAGAAAAATTTGAAATTTAGAAAACTACGGAACATTTTCATCCGCGCTAAAACAGTCATTTTCAGGCGACGAACGGCATGAAAGATGCTCAAATTATATCGGGCAAATGTCGCGACATTAAAAACATCCAATAAACAGTTCAAAAAATGTTTGATGAATGTTAGAATTTTGAAAACATGAAAACAAACTTTGAACAAATGATTGAATAACATTATTTCATAGATTTTTTTATTTCCGTAGTATATTTGATGTTTCCCGTATTCCGTAGCGATCGATAATTTCCGTAGTGACTATGGTGAATTCGTAGCATTTGGAAGATCTAAGGTGGGCAGACAGGAAAAAATGACAAATCATTAAAATTCTACCAAAACAACTTTTCCTAAAGGGGGAAAAAATCGACAACCAGATTTTTTATTTCCGTAATATATTTGATGTTTCCCGTACTCCGCAGCGATCGACGATTTTCGTAGTGACTATGGGGAATTCGTAGTATTTGGAAGGTGTGTGGTGGGCAAACAGGAAAAATTACAAATCATTAAAAATCTACCAAAACTGAACGTATTCCGGGTGGGGGGGGGGGGGGAGCTGACACTGGGTTTGAAAAGCGGACAGAATCTGATGGAATCAGGATACTCTGCAAGTGTTCTTATTTCTTCATGACTATTTTTTCAACATCTGTGAAGGTTTATCAATATTTGTAATGTAATATTTATTAGAACAACCCAGGAAATTACTGAATATTTTCTGTTAGTGGTCAGGAATCATTGCGAGTCTGTAAAATAAAGTGACCAGGTTGGTATCACATTTCTCCCAATCTCAGCTGCACCAAAAAATGATTCTGCTGTAAGATATGAAATTCATTTTTGAAAGCTATACAGCCACTTTTCATTTTGACACCAAGAAGAACCTAACCAAAAATAAATGGAATGAAAAGAAAGCAGCTTTGAAACAATGTCTGAACATTTTTGACTATCAATAACTCACTAAAAACTGCTAGAGAAACAAAAAACAAGCAATTTTTAGTGCATGAAGGTCATAGCACAAATTGTTGAAATACTCAGTATTGCTGACTGTTATGCCAAGCAATGCAGAAGTTAAGAGAATGCCTAGCATTATGGGCAATGCTCTTGATGACAAGACAAAGCTCATGCAAAGAATGACTTTAGAAAATACAGCCAATTAAATAAAGTAAGCAAAAGTAAGTCCTGCATGAAAATTTTGACCCATCCACTGCTATCAATTTATGGTGGAGAGATTGAGAGATTTTTTTTTGTAAACATAGCGAGTGGCCAAATAAAAATGATTAAATTATCTTTCCAATAAAAACTGTCTTGAAAATTTGGTTGATGTGGTTGAAGAAATATATAACTTTTAAGATTATATTTATTCATTTAATTGCACTGGGCAGACAGTGTGCCCTTGTAACTACTAAGCTAAAATTTAACTATGTCTAAATAAATGAAAGGTATTCAGTGCAGCGATAAAACGTGTATACAACATGAAATAGCCATAAGGAAAATGGCCACTAGGTTTTGTCCACCCATTGGCCAATGGCCACTAGAAAAAATCGCCAATTTTAATCTTTACTGACACGGCTCTTGCCAATGTTGACAGGTATGGACTTAATTGTAAAGTGAAACAATGGAAGTGGAATGCTTTTCTGTTGAAATAAAAATGTTTGCTGATGAAAAACTGATTAATTATGAGCTTATTCTTTGCTCATTATGAATGTGAAATAATTAACCTAACCTTAATTATTACACAATGTGTATTGGGTAATTTCACTTTAGGAACAATTGAGGATTAATTTATTCTGTTGCTAGCCTCCTTTGGAGCTATTCTTCATGGGTGAACGTTCACTGGTAATCTTTCACTTCAGTTTCCTGATTGAGAGGATTTATGTAAAGTGCTGGGAAAATTATAATTAAATCTGGTAATTTTTTTCAAAATAGGCAATTGTTTTTACAACTTGTAAATAACCCATTTTGTCTTTTGGCATTTTGCTTCATCTCTCTAAGACTTAGACATTTTTGATAATAAAAATAACATTTTATGTTTTTTTATTATCCATATTACTTCAGTGAAATTATAAAAAAACAATATCCAGTTTATATTTGTATGATGATCAAAACCAGACATGATGCACCATAACCCGTGTCCTGCGTGCACCAGAGGGCACAAAACGGAAATTAAATATTTATAGTAAAAATGAAAAATTATAGGGATATGAAAATCTTATGGGGCCCTGGCAGTGTACACAAAAATATTTTTTTGTGGAATAACTTTTTTTACGGGTCTTTTAGAGGTTATTTTTAATGAAAGTTGGTTGTCAAATTTTCGAACTAAAGCCTAGTTCGTCATCAGGACTATGTCACTGGAGTAGTTGCTGCCACTCAATTGGAAGAGACCATCCGCAATTATCGTTAATTGTGGTACTTCTTCTTCTTGCTATTTCGATCCCTTCTTCTAGTTTTCTCTTTACTAAGTTTGACTGGTGGCGATTATTTTCACTGAGTCCCAATTTATGGAGTGTCCACTTGCTTGTACATGTCTGTCTAGCCCTGTTTTGTTCCCAATGTTCCTAATAGCTGCTTGGTGTTCTTTCATTCGGACCTTAATACTTCTCCCTGTTTCTCCTATATAGCTGAGTCCGCAGTTACAGTCGATGCAGTAAATTACTCCTTCCTGCAATTGGATGTCCAATTCTTTCTGCTTTAAAGCTGGCAAGAATTTCTTTATTTTGTTATTAAGATCTGGAGCTAGCCTGATATTATATTTTGCTCCGATCCTTTTCAGTTTCTCGAAAAGTCCCTTGTGGTACGTAATTTTGCTGGTGAATTTGAAGTTGGTTTTTTTCCTGCTTCTTTTTTGGCACTTGTTTAAATATTTTCTCAACATATGGGGAGGGGTAATTGTTTTCTGCCAACATTTCCTTTAATTCTTCTTTGTGAAGATCTTTTTGAGAAGCTGAAGAGACCAGGATTTCAATTTTTTCCAAAAATTGTCTCGCTGTATTCGATTTAATATAATCAGGGTGGAATGAGCAGAAGTCTAACATCTTCCCTGTGTTGGTGGGTTTTCTAAAAAGCTGAGTGAATATTTTCCCTTCTCTTGAGGTCAAGGTTAAATCCAGGTAATTGATGCTATGGTCTTTTTCCTGTTCCAGGGTGTACTTCAAGGTATTCTCTAGTAAGTTAAATTCTTCCAGAATCTGAGAGGGTAGAGATTGGTCCACAGTATCCACTATAATTAGGACATCATCCATGTACCTAACATAGAGAGCAAACAAGGAGGGTTGTATAAGGATTTTTGCCTCTAGTTTACTTATATAATAATTTGCTAGCAGAGGTGCTAGTGGAGAACCCATTGCAAGTCCTGAAGTTTGCCTGTAATATTTCTTTCCAAACTGGAAGAAATTATTCTTGAAGGAAAATAGGAGCAGTTCATATATGCCAAGTAGTATTTCTCTATTGTGATTATGGAATACTATTTTTTCCGCAAGGTCATCTGCAATGAATTCCAGTAGGAGGTCCAGGTTAATGTTGGTATACATAGAGACTATATCCAGGCTTGCCATTACTGGATGAATTAATTCTGGCAAGTTGTCCAGTTTTCTTTTTAGCTGCATGGAATTTTTTAGTAGGTAGGGAGGAGAAGGGAAAATATCTCTGAGGTGACCAAGCAAATAATAATTAATGTTGGAGAGTGGCGAATTTCTAGTGTCTATTATAGGTCTTATTGGATGGCCTTCTTTGTGAACTTTTATCGTACCATAGATCTGTGGAATTCTTGACTGGATTTTGGAGAAGTTTTTGAAGAGCTCATCCTAATTATAGTGGATACTGTGGACCAATCTCTACCCTCTCAGATTCTGGAAGAATTTAACTTACTAGAGAATACCTTGAAATACACCCTGGAACAGGAAAAAGACCATAGCATCAATTACCTGGATTTAACCTTGACCTCAAGAGAAGGGAAAATATTCACTCAGCTTTTTAGAAAACCCACCAACACAGGGAAGATGTTAGACTTCTGCTCATTCCACCCTGATTATATTAAATCGAATACAGCGAGACAATTTTTGGAAAAAATTGAAATCCTGGTCTCTTCAGCTTCTCAAAAGATCTTCACAAAGAAGAATTAAAGGAAATGTTGGCAGAAAACAATTACCCCTCCCCATATGTTGAGAAAATATTTAAACAAGTGCCAAAAAAGAAGCAGGAAAAAACCAACTTCAAATTCACCAGCAAAATTACGTACCACAAGGGACTTTTCGAGAAACTGAAAAGGATCGGAGCAAAATATAATATCAGGCTAGCTCCAGATCTTAATAACAAAATAAAGAAATTCTTGCCAGCTTTAAAGCAGAAAGAATTGGACATCCAATTGCAGGAAGGAGTAATTTTACTGCATCGACTGTAACTGCGGACTCAGCTATATAGGAGAAACAGGGAGAAGTATTAAGGTCCGAATGAAAGAACACCAAGCAGCTATTAGGAACATTGGGAACAAAACAGGGCTAGACAGACATGTACAAGCAAGTGGACACTCCATAAATTGGGACTCAGTGAAAATAATCGCCCACCAGTCAAACTTAGTAAAGAGAAAACTAGAAGAAGGGATCGAAATAGCAAGAAGAAGAAGTACCACAATTAACGATAATTGCGGATGGTCTCTTCCAATTGAGTGGCAGCAACTACTCCAGTGACATAGTCCTGATGACGAACTAGGCTTTAGTTCGAAAATTTGACAACCAACTTTCATTAAAAATAACCTCTAAAAGACCCGTAAAAAAAAGTTATTCCACAATCACTATGAATAGAGGTGCCATAAATGCATTTACAAAAATATATTTAAATATATGAAAATTTAATGGGGTACAGACAAACAAATATACACCAGGTTTGCAGTACCATTCACAACTAATATTAAAACAAATAGAGCTTTGATGATCTTCAAAATCAGAGGTTAAGCTACGATCGCTATTTTCGCAAAATGCGATGAATTAATGTAAAACGTGTGAGAAAATTAGCATCCTGTCGCAAAATGACGCCAGACATTTAAATATCAGAGAGGTGATTGTGTTTCGAAATTTCCGAAAATTTGAACTCCCATAGTCCAGGGGGAAATTAAAATTCTGCCGATAATTCGAGAGTAAAAATATTCCGTCGTACGACGGAAACTTCGTCATCCATTGTTCAGTCTGAGGGTGTCTCGTCAATTCGTCGACAATGACGATTCGTCGCTCCCCAGTTCATCCACTACGCCGATTTGTAGCGTGTCAGTTCGGCAACAAAAGAGGCTAAATTTCTTTAGCATTTTGCTACACCTTTTTCCTTCATTTTAGCATTTTTGCTACAGCATTTATTGAGCCAGCTCAAACTCTGTTCAAAATGACTCTGAATTGAAGGCAAAATTTGCAGGAATTTTTTACTAGAATTTCACATAGACTACTTACCTTATGAAATAAAGAGATTGAAAATCTACTTTCAAAGAACGGCGACATTATTTGGCTGCACATGCAAACAATCATTTTCTGTAATGAACCCAGGAGCAGAATTACGTTCAGTGTTCTGCAACATGACTTCCAAAGATTATAAATGTTCTGCGGGCAAATCGCGAAATACTTTGACCAAATTTCATAAAAAGGAATTAAGTGAATAAAGCACAGTAAAACAAACATTAAAAAATTATTTACCATCAGATGAAACCCCTTGTTAAGTATAACAATACATAAACCTGTTATTTAAATCAAATAAATTTATTTAGAACCAGGGTATGTATTTAGATTTTGATATTCTGTCAATAACTTTTGAAATTAAACAGTGTGCCATTGATGCAGATGAATTATTTACAAAGTGTTTGTGGTAACTTGGTACACACATTAAAACTAGGGCAGCTTTCAGTATTTTTCGAACTGATTTATTTCCAAACAGTGCTCTGTTTGATATTATAAAATTTAATAACAACATCTCCATGATTAGTATTGTCTTTTTACTTATACTACAATTTGTCAATTGCTGAAAATCCCAGGTTCACAAATTGCCTCAGAAACAGGCACAGGTAGAATAAAAACAGCAAACTTAATAAATTTTGGGATCTCTGCTTTCATTTCATTTAGCATGTTTTAAGAGAGCTTTAATCGGGAAAAAATGTTCCACTGGTCCTACTGACTACAAATAAAACTACTTTTCGTGAAAAGTAGTTTTGCTACAACTGCTTTTTAAAAGTAGTTTAAAAAACTGAATAAAAACACACATGAATGTATTTACGAATCGGATGAATTTTCAGATGCTGGTCATAGTAAATAAGTAGAGCTATTGCAATGTGATTAAACATATTTGTATGACGATGATGGGCAAAACACGTAACAATATTAACAAATAAAGGTAACTTGATCATGCTAATTACGTTAAATGAAAACTTTTACAAAAAGTTCGTAAGTTGGAAGCTTTCGACCTTATCTTAGGTCTTCACCACGCCAATGGAGGACTAAGATTGTTGCCAGATTCTACATTTGAATTTTTCCTATTTTTGTTGCCAAAACTTAGAATTGATCTCCAGATCATCAGAATGTAGAGAGGAGATTCGGAATTGCAAGTCATTGAATTGAAAATAATTTCCAGGCTTTCACGGTAACAGAGGGCAAAACGATTGTCAAAAGAAGCAATTCGTTTTGCTTCGTTCCAGTGGGGAACTGCAGAAGTGTCTTCCATTGCCAAAATAGACAAGGCAGTATTAGGAATGGCTTTTGAAACATCTTTTTTATGTTCTAAAATTCTATGGTTAATGCTCCTGTATGTGCTTCCAATGTATAAGTTATCCCTAGTAGAAGAAGAGATAGGAATGCAGTAAACTCCTGGTAGGTTGAGGCTTTCAACTTTGTCCCTATCCCTTTGTAGAAGTTTCAAGATGTTTGGAGTAGATTTAATGGCAAGATGGTAACCAAAACTTCTAAAAAGAATCTGTAACTTATAAGCATAGGAAAAATGGTAAGGAACAGAACCACAGAATTTCAGGTCTTCTTTCTTATGAGGAAGGAGGCATTCGATTTTCGAATGGTTTTCATATTTCTTTTTGAGGGAGTTGACTGTAACAGCAGGGAAACCATGGAAGAGGGCTATTGTAGAAATTTTGGAGAGTTCTTGAAGAGAGAGAGAGTTGGTTGTTGCAAATGATATGAGCCCTGTGGATGTAGGACTTCAATGCTGCAAGCTTGTAAAGATGCAGGGTGAAAGATTTGTAGGGAATGATGTTAGTGGCCGCAGAAGGTTTACAATAGACGGAACGAGTAATGGAGAGATCAGCGTTTCTGCAGATAGCCTTTTCAACCTTCCCTATGGTTAAGATATGTAGACGACATTTTCATTAGCTGGCCACATTCCGAGTCTGAACTACAGACACTGATCAACTCTATTACGGAAAAATTTCCTTCCATTAATCTCACTATATCTAAGGAAGTAAACCACAAAATTGATTTCCTGGATGTATCTATCTGCAGAAACGCTGATCTCTCCGTTACTCGTTCCGTCTATCGTAAACCTTCTGCAGCCACTGACATCATTCCCTACAAATCTTTCACCCTGCATCTCTACAAGCTTGCAGCATTGAAGTCCTACATCCACAGGTAATGGAGAGATCAGCGTTTCTGCAGATAGCCTTTTCAACCTTCCCTATGGTTAAGGTATGTAGACGACATTTTCATTAGCTGGCCACATTCCGAGTCTGAACTACAGACACTGATCAACTCTGTTACGGAAAAATTTCCTTCCATTAATCTCACTATATCTAAGGAAGTAAACCACAAAATTGATTTCCTGGATGTATCTATCTGCAGAAAAGCTGATCTCTCCATTACTCGTTCCGTCTATCGTAAACCTTCTGCAGCCACTAACATCATTCCCTACAAATCTTTCACCCTGCATCTCTACAAGCTTGCAGCATTGAAGTCCTACATCTGCAGGGCTCATATCATTTGCAACAACCAACTCTCTCTTCAAGAAGAATTCTCCAAAATTTCTACATACAATAGCCCTCTCTCATGGTTTCCCTGCACTTACAGTCAACTCCCTCATAAAGAAATATGAAAACCATTCGAAAATTGAATGCCTCCTTCCTCAAAAGAAAGAAGACCTGAAATTCTGTGGTTCTGTTCCTTACCATCCTTCCTATGCTTATAAGTTAGATTCTTTTCAGAAGTTTTGGTTACCATCTTGCCATTAAATCTACTCCAAACATCTTGAAACTTCTACAAAGGGATAGGGACAAAGTTGAAAGCCTGAACCTCCCAGGAGTTTACTGCATTCCTATCTCTTCTTCTACTAGGGATAACTTATACATTGGAAGCACATACAGGAGCATTAACCATAGAATTTTAGAACATAAAAAAGATGTTTCAAAAGCCAATTCTAATACTGCCTTGTCTATTTTGACAATGGAAGACACTTCTGCAGTTCCCCACTGGAACGAAGCAAAACGATTTGCTTCTTTTGACAATCGTTTTGCCCTCCGTTACCGTGAAAGCCTGGAAATTATTTTCAACTCAATGACTTGCAATTCCGAATCTCCTCTCTACATTCCGATAATCTGGAGATCAATTCTAAGTTTTGGCAACAAAAATAGGAAAAATTCACATGTAGAATCTGGCAACAATCTTAGTCCTCCATTGGCGTGATGAAGACCTAAGATAAGGTCGAAAGCTTCCAACGCCGCCCCGGTGGCGCAGTGGTCTAAGGCGCTGGCCTCTGATTGTTCGTCCGTAAGGGGTCCGGGTTCGAATCCCGGTGAGGCATGGATGTTGTGTTTGTCTTACGGCACTGGCTCTCTCCCTTCCCTGGAACCAGTGACCCTAAATTAGGGACGGGCGACTGCTTATAGCCCATTGAGTTGCTCACGGTGGTCGTTAAACCTCCAATCAAAAAAAAAAAAAAAAAAAAAAGCTTCCAACTTACGAACTTTTTGTAAAAGTTTTCATTTAACGTAACTAGCGTGATCAAGTTACCTTTATTTGACATATTTGTATAAAATATGTAAATTTTTATTGAAATATGAAATTAAAAATTTGCATTTTTATTTAAATAAAGACAATCATAATGTATCTTCAGTGTGTTCTGATGAATACCTGTTCCAGTCCGAATTAATATAAGAATTCCGATGCTCATATTCAGCAGTCTTAATAACTTCGGTTCAGTTCATCACTGCCAAGATAGGCCATGCCAGTAAAAATTTATACGATCTGTAGTACTTACACTCATACAATGACGTAATGTACGCACAGGAAGATTAGCAAAATGAGAAGATATACTACAATATATGAGTCCATTTAACTTCTGTAACAATTGCATTTTAAAACGTTTATCGATGAAGAATAATCTTATCAAAACATGAGAAGCGTTGCAAAACAGGCGCTCCACAGAAGCACCACTGCTGTCTGTTTCCGATGTAAATCAGTTGGAGTTAAAGGCCTTTAGGCTGATTTTTATGAGCCTCTAAGCTTTTCAGTGACTTATTTATGTTAAGTGATGTATGCCTTGGGTTACAAAATTTAAATAACTTTTACACCAAAATATTGAACATATGTACCATGTAATTTTTTACAATTTGATCATAAATTACAGATATTTCTCCTGAACGGAATTTTGTGAAATAAAGGAAATCAATAGCTTTCTTGAACGCAAATTTAAAGCAAAATTTGTGTTATAAGTGGATTCAGTTTTGGGCGCTTTACTGAGACGTAAGAAAAATTGTCCAGGCAATAAGCATGTTATTTGCATTAAAAAAGAAAAAAGAAAAAAAGAAAGTGTTTAGAGAAAGATGGAAGATAGAGTAAACTTGAAAAATCTTTCAAGACTAGTGCTACTGAATGAAAAAAACAACGCAACTTTTGAACCTGATACTACAAACAGATACAAATACCACTACGTTCAAAAAGTTCCGGAACTTTTTATATTAAAAAAGAATGAGTACAGATAATACCTGTTTATGCGGTGTTTCTTTCGAAGAAGTTACCCTGTGCAACTATGCATTTTTGCCAGCGCTCATACAAAGATTTAAAAACAGATTGCCAGCCTGCTTTTGCCACATCCACCAGTGCCTCCGTCGCAGCTGGTTGCACTTCTTCAGAACTTGAGAAGTGTCACCCATTAAGCAAATTCTTCATCCTGGGGAAAAAAGAAAGAGTCACATAGTGTGAGATCAAGGGAATAAGCTGGTTGTGAAAGAACGGGAATGTGATGTTTGGACAGGTAATCGGACACCAGGAGGGATCTGTGAGCCGGCGCATTATCGTGATGGAGCACCCACGAGTTGGTCTTCCAAAGATTCGGGTCGCTTGCGTCTCACTGATTCTCGGAGACGTTTTAGAACATTGACATACTCTTCTTTAGTGACTGTACAACCGTGTTGAAGGAATTCTTTGTGTATGACCCCCTTTGCAATCAAAGAAAACTGTTAACAAGACCTTTCCTTTGGAGCAGTCAGCCTTGAACTTTTTAGGTCATGGTGACGACGGTGATTTCCACACTTTTGACTGTCGGTTAAATCGGGGGTCGTACAGAAAGCACCAAGTCTCATCGCCAGTGATAAATCGATTCAAGAGATCGGGATCTAAATCCACTGCATCGATTTTATCCCCGCAAAGTTGCATGCACTCATCCATTTTTTCATGTGTCAGGTTTTTGGAAACAATTTGTTGGCACACGTGCTGCATGCCCAGTTTCTCTGTTAAAATGGCGTGGGAACTTCCAACTGAGATGCCTGCCACGTCTGCAATCGCTGCAAGTTTTTCGACGGTCATTTTTCACAATTTCTTTGACAATGGCGATTTGTTCATCCGTTGTGGATGTTGAAGGTTGTTCTGACCTCTCATCATCCTCGATACTCTGTCGCCCATTTTCGAATCGTCGATGCTACTCATAAACTCTAGTTTGACTCATTGCACTCTCACTGTACGCTGACTTAATCATTTGAAAAGTCTCAGCGAAAGATTTTCCGAGCAGAACACAAAATTTTACGCTTGGACGCTGTTCAAAATTCAGCATCATTGTCCTCGCGACGGAGAGCCTCGATTGCCTGTAATCACGAACTATAGTGCGTCATATAAATATAAAGACAGAACAAATTCTCGAATAAAAAAGAAACCACAACAAGCTGAAATGTACACCTCATATTTATAGCAAAAATAGCATAGGATATGCAGCTGCACAATAGTTTGACAGAAACATAACAATTCCAATGCCAAGTACAAGAAAATAACAAAAATACGCTGTCTCAAAAATATAAAGACTTACTAGTTATGAGCACCTCCGGTACGAATAGTGGAGCCGTTGTTCCGAATAACACTGGAAACCCGATTGGGCATGCTGTCCACCAATTGATGTAAGTGTTCTGGACGGAGTGCGTGCCAGCTTCGTTCAATCTGGTCTTTCAATGCCACCACACTTGAGAACTGCCATCCATCTGCACAATAGTTTGACAGAAACATAACAATTCCAATGCCAAGTACAAGAAAATAACAAAAATACGCTGTCTCAAAAATATAAAGACTTACTAGTTATGAGCACCTCCGGTACGAATAGTGGAGCCGTTGTTCCGAATAACACTGGAAACCCGATTGGGCATGCTGTCCACCAATTGATGTAAGTGTTCTGGACGGAGTGCGTGCCAGCTTCGTTCAATCTGGTCTTTCAATGCCACCACACTTGAGAACTGCCATCCATTTGCATACACATCATGAGCGAAGATACCCCAGAGGTTCTTAATAGGGTTCAGATCTGGACTGAGTGCTGGCCAATTCATTATGGTCACATATGAGTGTTAAACCAGCTTTTTGTTGATGCAGACCGATGGATAAAGGCATTGTCTTGCTGGAACATATAATCAACACCCGCTAGAGTTTCGGCAAACGGTAAAAGGTGGCTACTGAGTATGTCCTGAAACGTTTCAGAGTTTTGCCTGCCTTGCAGGAAAGCGATATCTGTTGTTCCATTGAACGCAAAAGCTCCCCAGACCATCACAGATCCCCCTCCTTTCTGTCTGCTGAAGAAGGTGCGTGGCTTGCGTCGTAAATCATGCTAATAGCAGTTCCAACCGTCGGGGCCATCTAGTTTGAATTTTTTCTCATCAGAGAAAATAGTTGTGATCCACTCGTCCGTCCAGTGCATGTGGCTGCTTGCCCATAACAATCTAGCTTCCTTGTGGCGCCGCGTGAGGTGCGGCAGACAATGCACTTTACGGAGCTCAATGTTGCGACTTTCCTTGATTTGTCAATGAACTGTGTCCTTTGAGACGGTGACACCAACAGTCTGAGAAACTTGACGTAGTGATAACTTTTGGGATGAAACTAAACGCATGATGGCACGATCATCTCATTTGGTCGTTATTCGAGACCTTCCAGGCCGTTTTCTGGCAGTTAACGCACCGCGTTTCGATAAAGTCGTATAAATGGCTGCCCTACTCCTCCCCATGGCTTTACAAATTTTCGCTACAGGCAATCCGTTTGCTCTCAGTCTCTAAATCTTCTGCACCTCCACACCAGAAAGTTGACTGTTGCATGGCATTTCGGCAAATGAATGTCTGACGGCAGGTCCGCTGTTTTTTGTAGGCTGGACCGAATTACGGCCCATGCGTGTGCGTACAACATGCTAATTTGTACATCTCATTTGCATGTGTCTACTTTACATAGTTGTCTTTATGTTTATGAGACACCTAAAATTGCACTATTTTACTTTGTGGTGGTCTTTTCACACAATCCGGTCACCTCGATGGATCGAAACGTTTGTTGTAGGGTTATGTCTAATTAGGTACCACTTCAGCTTCCTACCTATATTTGCATTGCGTTCACGGCGCAAAATAGACTGTCTCTATATTTATGCGACGCACCTTATGCACATACGCTGTACGTGTTGGATCTGGATCAAACCGGTTCTGGCTGGTCGGTCACATCATGCTCTTTGCTTGCTCAACGAGGAATGACGTAATTCACTGACATTTGGCAAATATTCCAAAAGTTCTGGAACTTTTTTAATATAGTAGTATATAGAATACATTGTCCTTTTTTTTTTTCTTTACGCTGCTTAAAGGAAGAGTTATATGAAAAGTTGAAAAACTGAAAAATATTTTGTGCGTTGTCAGCTGCCCGCTGAAAATGCATTTTTTTCAGTTGTTCTTTAAAAGTGGAAATATCGTGGTAAATAGAGATGCACATTAACCTTGCAAGCAAGAAAACTTTTGAAAGATAGTGTGGATCATCACTCTTATATGTCAGTTCAAAAGAAAAGGAAAAAGATTTGGGGCCCATGCATTGGCATTGTGCCTGTACCCAAACAAATGCATAGCCGAAAGGAAAAAATCATACTTGTTGTACGTCATCTATCCACGTGGGAAATAAATGGACGAAATTCGAAAGAATGCCAGAGTGACATAAAAGAAAATGTCTCAAGGCAGAAAGTTCTGCAGGGTACTTGGGAAGACCTTCGCCCAGCAGTGGACTGGAAATGGTTGATGTTGATTACATATATACTGTATAATGCATAATTCTGCATTAACCTTTTTTTCTTTTTAGAATGTTACTTAAAACTGTACTTTGAATTAAATGAATTTTCTAAGTCAAAAATTGGGCTTTATACTGATGAAGTGTTCATGAATGAAACATGCGGAGCAGAAACATTTAGATGACACTACATTTCAGTATGAGTAAGCCTATTGAATAATAGCTATATTGAAAAGTGCTAATATAAATAGTTTCATGTTTCTAGTAGATACGGAGAATCGTGTTATGAAATTAATAACATTAATTGTAGTAAGTGATGCATCAGTGTGTAGCACAGAGGCATAACTAGGCGTTTCTGCACCCGGGGCAAGCTAAAAATTTTGTGCTTCCTTAGCCCACCGAAGTTGTTAAGACAAAAAATACTTTAGCGCTTGGTGCTTGAAATATTATAACCATGCTTGTTCGATGAATATATATGGGGGCAGCAACACTGGTCTTGCGTGTGTTAATTACGCACAGATCTACGTTATTTAGTAGCCAGACGCATATGCAATTACAATTTTTCAAAATAAACTAATACTGGCCAAGGGTGAGTGGCTTCTGATGTTTAGCTTCATACTGAAATTTGTGATATCTTTTTTTTTTTTTATCACATTCTCTTGTGGTTAACTGATAACTAACAATTGTGAAAACACAAACCACCCCCTCACTCCGGAGTAAGTTGCTCTCCCAACTAAGCTATACGAACGGAATTTATCGCTGCAGATTTGTCCTCCTGACACGTGCTTTACCTCTGTAGTACGTCACATCATCTCCCTCTTAATTTTTTTTTCTTTCTTTTTGAAGTGAACAACGAATTTTCATCAATTCTAGACGATGTGTGGAACAAACGTCACACATTTTTCGAAGAACCCAACGGCCAGTACATACATTTTTACGCTCGGGCGCCGATGTGAAAGCACAAATTTGTTCGTGACGGGATCGAACTTGCGCGCCCCCTCACTCTGGAGTAAGTTGCTCTCCAAACTAAGCTACACGCACAGAATGTGTCGTTGCAGATTTGTCGTCCTGAGACATGATTTTTACTTCTGTAGTACGTCACACAATCATTAAAGGTTGTGCAATAGATTTGCAGAATAGGATTGTTTTCTTGATCACCAGTGGAAGAATTCTGCGAAGTTTTTGCAGCCTTAACTGCCATTTTCATTGTAGGGTCATTCCATGTCAAATCACTGATTTTTTGCAAAATGTAACCCACCGACTCAGATTTTAATTAAACTTGGCAGGTAGATATACCCGATAAAAATTGGGAAAATCCTAAGTTTCAGTTTTTTAAACCTCATAGTTTTTAAAATATAGTGCTCTAAAATTTAGCCGAACACCCACTTTTGCAGCTGTGCAGTAGCATGCCACTTTTTACATAACATGATGTACTTTGTGTGCTACTGAATTTAGGAGAATGGAATCACATGGAAAAGGGTCCCTACATATTGAAAACACTTTTTTATTTTACCTGAAACACCAGCTAAGTGAGCACCACCAAGTGATGAAATGAAAAATTACAGCAAAATTTAGACATTTTATGGGAGGCTGTCGAATATTGCTCTGGCATGAGGAAGATAATTTTTTTTTTTAATATTGTTGTTTAACACATCCTTTAACATATTTGAAAAAAATGGTGGTTATCAGCATATTTTCTCAGATGGTTAAAATTATCTGAATTTCATAGAGGGCTCTCCTTCGACAGTTCAGCCATTTTGTTCTACAAGCCTGACCCACCGTTTTGGATTTTGCTGAAAATTAGCATGTAGGTTTACCTAACAAAGCTACAAACACTGCAAATTTTTTATCTTCCACATTCCAGTTTCCGAGATACAGCACTCGGAAGTTAGGCCTAACCACTCGTTCAACAGCAAATTGATCCTGTTTCAACTTATGGAGTCTATTTACGGTACCTTTTAAGTTGGAAACATGTGTACATGTACAGTTACTGAGTGCAGTTCTGGCTCATAAATCCAAACATTTAAATACTTTTTTTTTTTTTGCGTAAGATCCATAAGGAGCTCGGTCCTGTAACCACAGTGCTCAGTATGAATAAATGCTGTTATTAACAGTTAATTAAACTGAAGTGATGAGTCAGAAATAAAATCAAATGTTTAAAATAAGTGCCATTTTTCAAGTAGCTGTAAAAAAACCACCAGAAAGAAATCAGTTGTTTTTAAAAATGAACTACTATTTGCATTATCCTGAATCAATGGTGGAATAAGTTATATTTACCTGCATATTAATATTAAGCTGCTATTCATTCCTTGCTTGAATGTTATAATATTCAGTTAAACGTATAACAGATGTTGTTCTACAGTTTATTCCGACGCATGCCTCAGTGAGAGTTTTTCTAACTGTAGGGAACTTTTCTGTGCTGCACACCACTTAATCTGAAAAGCTTTTGTGTCTTCTTTATGAAAATAACATGCGCGGGCCGTACCTGTCATCATTGGGGGTTGCACTGTACACAATATATGCTGCATTGGCACATAGCATATATCATCATGAAGTGGCCAGTAAAATGACTTTGCAGGACCATGTGGATGCATAAACTTAATTTTCACGTCTTCATCCTTTTCAATATCACTGATCATACCAAAAAACCAGTTATCATATATGCATTCTACATAGCATTGAGTGTGCAACTGTGGCTGATTTATAAGTTCAGTGCTACTTTTGAAGTTAAGAGCAAGATTCTGAGAGGTTGACCCACTTGTGATTCACACCATCTCCAATTTTCTCCAAAAAATTACCAGTTGTTAACAACCCTTACAAGATGGTAAAATCCAAATTTTTTTTGTTCCTATGTTGTACTGTTCACATTTTGTGATCCGTCAAAGTTCACCTTTAAAAATGAAAAAATCTGTGTCTTTGTGATACATGAAAATTGTTTTTGTCCATGCAATGCTGCGCAAACAACTTGCCACCTGCATTTCTTCTGTTATGAAATGTACTAGCATAGACCTTTGTAAAACATACAAAAAGTGCATTTCAAGTCAATTGCGCAAGGTCTTTTAAGGTCACGCAATGTCACGTTTTCCAATGTTTTTCGCCATTTTCAAGCCTGAATTGCATCTTGCGCACTCTATTTGCCACTGTAAATGAGGTGTCATTGGATAGAGCTATATTAGTACTATTAATTAATGCATAAAACATTGAGGCAGTATTTGGTACCAAATTCCGAAAATTTCAGAATTTGGCACACATTTGAACCCTTATATCTCGCTGCGTAAACAGTATATTGAGACAACACTATGGCTATTTAAACACTCCTTTATTATACTTGATAGGAAATTAAACTTTACTGTGGCATGTTGAACAAAAAAAAAAAAAAAAAAAAAAAAAATTCCATAGGAAAAATTTCTTTTTTAGATGTTGGTTTCTTTCATTTCATTTTGGCATCTGGCAACAGCATTTTACAAGCTCTAATACACAAACATATGATACATTTGCTTATAAACAAGAGTCTTAAGTCGATTTTATATGTGAGTTATTTGTTACTTATTTGCAGAGAATATTGCTTCCGTGACATGAAGGTCGTATGTGATCATGATCACTATGTCAACTTCTTCCAATGTCAATCACTTTTGTCATCTCTAGATTAAATATCTATTGCAATCACAAATCTTAAAGATTGTGCTGAAAAGAATGAAATGGTTTATGATTTTAACATCGCGAGTAAGCATGTCGTGGAATACACGAGGCACATTATGAAGTTTCCAGCAAGAAAAGGCAAAGGCTGTAGCACTGGATCAAACATACGAAGAAACAGCATTCTAGCTGCAAGACTGGTCTCAAAAAATACTGCCACAGATCTACCTTGAAAAACAGTAGGATTATTTTGGAAAAAGAGGCATATCAATGCATGTTGATGTATTTGTTACTGAGGTTAATGGAAAGATAGATAAAGCAGTTTATTTCATTGTTCTTAAGAGCTGTGACCAAGATACACTATCTACCTTATGTGTGTCACAGCATACATTGAATCAATTCAAACTAGATTTCCCTCGTGTAAAAAAAACCTCTACGTTAAAACTGACAATGCTGGTTGTTATTCTGGTAATGTCTGTGCCGTGAGTCATTACCTCATGGCCAAAAATTAGGGTTGAAAGTACTCCGGCATGATTGCAATGAACCTTAGAGAAGGAAAGACCAGGCCGATAGAGAGGGTGCTGTTGCAAAGATTTATATAAGATCATATCTAAGTGAGAGTCATGATGTTGCCTCAGCAAATGATGTGCGTGATGCTAAGACAGTGGAATGACTTTTTGGAAGTATTTTTGAATTGGAAATAGGAAAAAAAAAGCCATACAGTAATTTGAATTTTAACTGTAAATTTGCCATTATTCGTGCATTCAGTTCCAGGCAAAAATCAGACCAAACCCTGAAAATTAAGACAGCATCGCTTAGCCGAAAGTTTGTCACTTTAATGTTTTGCCCAGAAGACAACTGCACTTCAACATTTGAAACTGCTGACGATTTATCCCTACATATTACTGGAGAACACCAGATTCCTAAAATACTCACAGGGCAAGACAAAGCAAAAAACACATTTGCAAAAAGAATGGAAACAGTAGTAAAAAGAAACTATCAAAGTACTACAAATGAGTTTACTTACTTAGGCATTAAACTTAATAATGATTTAAAATGGAATAAACACATTGATAATATCTTGAAAAAATTATCAAAAAACATAGGAATTGTAAGTCATGTTCTGACAAATCTTACTGTTAAAACATTAAAATTAATATATTTTACTTTAGTTCATACACACCTTAACTACTGTATATTAACATGGGGTCAAACAACTCAATCTAATAATTAAAAATTACAAATACTTCAAAATAAGTATATTAGATTATTAGATTTAAAATATAGTTGTAATAATGTTATTTTTCTCAATCATGTATACATACATATACAAGAGTTGACCCTAACAAATATAACATAATGACTATTAAACAACTATATAATTTTAACTTGGGTAAAATCATGTACAAAAGAATAAAAAATAATATAGAGCAGGAATTAATTAAAATATCTACATATACGCATCAATATAATACTAGAAATCAACAGGCACTTATACCAGTGCTCCCTAAAACTTTAACTATGAAACAAAGTTTAAATTATTGTGGGCCGGCATTTTGGAATTCATTGCCCAGAGAACTGACATTGATTAATAACTTTAACCTTTATAAGAAAAAATTAAAAGCATACCTATTAAGCTAACTATTTAAGGGAATAACGAATAACAGGGTGGGGGGGGGGAGAGAAAGAGTTATACTAATGGCTGGTGGTGTACATTGCTGTACTTGACTTGTAAATTTCCTTCAGGGAGCTCCGGGCTAGACAGGACTCAATGAGGCCTTTTCCTGGAGCTTCCTTGTTGTTATTTTATAACTCTCAATAATTGTTATCATAATTCAATAACCTGTAACAGCAGAAATAATAAAATAAAATGAAATGAAAAAATGAAATGAAGATTTTGAAAAACCCAGTACATATGATAAAAGTCAAATCTATTCAAGTCTATTGTGTGAAGAAGGATGGTTACTGAAACCTAAAATTAAAGTTGCACGATTGAACCAAAAACAGTGCCTTCAAGAATGCTTTAATAAATGCGATATGATATAGGCATTAAATTAACAGCACGTAATGTTGTAAAGATGATGAGAAATCTTTCATTTGATAGACAAAAGAAATTTTGTCCAGATGAATATCTGACGCGGGAACAGTTGATGTCACATTTCAGCAAAATGAAAACCAAGGAGGTTAGAATAAGATATCTGGAGATGCCCTTGTTAATGGAGTAGTACCACTTTGCGTGAAGCCTATAATCGCGATCGACAGCCATCAAAGTGTGGTAAAGCCGATGCTTTTCAATGCTATTGCAATGCATTTTGTGTGGGTAGAATCACCTTTCGTCGCAAATGTTACCAATTTCGCATCGTAACTGGTTGTCAATGTGTGAGAAAATGCGGAATTTATAAAATTTTTAATTATTTTGATGCTCCTTCCCATTTTTATTTTAAATTGAAATACACGAAAGTTAGTGCGATTTCTAAACAAAACATAACGTTAAAATTGAAAATTTCGCTCGTATAAGAAGTATAATTCATTCCTGTTTGATATTAACACAATTTCTGCAACCCCAAACCACGGTATTCCAAAATACACACACTTGAAACTGCATAGATATCATGTAAACAACGTCAAATTCCCACAGTTTACAGTTTCACGGTTAAGAGACTCGGTGCATCTCCAGAAGTATTATTCTAACCTCCTTGATGAAAACAAAGACTGAAACGTTTAGTTGCGGTGTCGAAGATGCAGCAGGTGAACAAGATGACAAACTTCGCCCTGCCATCATGGAAAATAATGAGGTATGTTATTTTTTAATTTATGAAATGCAATTTTATTTATTTCCTTTCCATTGTCAACACAACTAATTTATAATTTCTTTTGAAATAGGATATATTACTTTGATCGTTTTATTCCTTATTTTCAAAATAAGAATGAAACTTGTAGAAACATAAAAATGAAAATTACATTCTTTGAAAATAAATTGAAAATGATGTCATTAAAAATTTATTATAAAATTTCATCACTGTCTCAGATTTCTGAGAGGGAAAATATTAGGAATTAGATTAAACTGCTTGCTGATCAAGACTGCGAATATGAACTTCAGCCACATTCTTACTATGCTGTTATGTATGTTAAGCTGTTTTACATTGGCGAACTTCTAGAAAATTGTGGCGATGACATGTTTCAAATGAAATTTCTTCACCAAAGAGGAGCTGAGTAGTTTAAGTGGCCATTGCATGCTGATAACGACACTGTGCACCGAAACACAATCTTCTTGGGTCCTATACAACTTTTTGGAGCTGGTCCATTTAAAGTTTCTTGCTTAAAAGACATACAAGTCTTACAAGAAGTGGTTATAAATGTGTAAATGTAACATTAAAGCAAAAGTACACCAATATGCATAGATAGGTTGTGAAAAAAAAATTCCATTATAAAATTGATATAGATTAAACTTGTTTAGTATAAGCAAATGTATCATATGTTTATGTACTAAAGCTTGTAACTTTAATAAATCAGTTATGTTTGTTTGAAATGCTGTTGCCAGATGCCAAAATGAAAGAAACCAACATCTAGGAAAGAAATTTTTTCTATGGGAATAAAAATTATTTTATTTTTTTCCGTTCAACTTGCCTCAGTAAAGTTTAATTTCCTATTAAGTATAATAAAGGAGTGTTTAAATAGCCACAGTGTTGTCTCAATATACTGTTCGCGCAGCGAGATATAAGAGTACAAATGTGTGCCAAATTCTGAAATTTTCGGAATTTGGTACCAAATAACTGCCAGTGCATTGAGCTTCCTCAATGTTCTTTGCATTAATTAATAGTATTAATTATAGCTCTATCCAATGACACCTCATTTGCAGTGGCAAATCGAGTGCGCAATTTGCAGTTCTGGCTCAAAAATGGCGAAAAACATTGGAAAATGCGACATTGCATGACCTTGAATGACCTTGCGCAATTCACGTGCCATGCACTTCTTGTATGTTTTACAAAGGTCTATGCTAGTGCATTCCATAACAGAAGAAATGCAGGTGACAAGTTGTTTGCGCAGCATTGCATGGACAAAAACAATTTTCATGTATCACAAAGACACCAATTTTTTTATTTTTAAAGGTGAACTTTGACTGATCACAAAATGTGAACAGTACAACATAGGAACAAAACATTTTGGATTTTACCATCTAGTAAGAGTAATAACAACTGGTAGTTTTTTGGGGAAAATTGGAGATGGTGTGAATCACCACCTAACATTATGTTGGTCAATCTTTCAGAATGTTGCTCTTAAATATCAAACAATATTTGTCATCTCTACTTATCCTCTTCATTCTTATGGTATTTGATGAAAATGGACAAAAATAGTGAAAACTCCTGGTTCCTGGAATAACTGTTGTTTCTAAAAACGTTCCCGTTGGTTGTTTCGTACAGTTTTAATTTCAGGCTTTGACATAAAGTGGAACTCAATGTTTATTATGTTTGCAACACAAAAATTAAAGGCATCCATCGGTTTTGTGATTTGAATTTTGATAGGTCGTTGCAGGCTTGCTCTGCTTACAATTCGCTTCACTGTACCACCAATACCATCCCAAGCTGATTTCCTGTGGCTAGTGGCAAAAAATGACCCTGATGCAGATATCGCAAAATCATTTTCATGCTTGCACAAATTCAAACAATTCTTGCAATTTTTATATTGTGCTGCCCACCCATCTGTAAAATAGTGAACCTTCACAACTTCTGGATATTTATTCTTGATGTAGTGCATTGTTGTTTGTTGAATTCTGTACACCATACAAGCATCGTGGTGTAGATCGTCAGAAAAGAAGCCGTGATTGGAGATTTCAAGCAACTGTGCCTCACCTCTTGTATACATAATAACTGCGAGAACTGTGCATGCCTCTGATGTCCAATGATAGCCTTGTGCCTCATCTTGTATGACAAATGAGTAGTTCTCACTGAAGTCCATAAGAGCAATTGCCATGTCTGGCGTAAGCATTTCTTTGGGTTCCTTTAGAAACCTGGATTGTTCCTTCACAATATATGCATGAGGGATAAGTTTTTCCATCTTCAACAATAGCATTTGCATAAAATCTCCCATTGTTAAAATTTGTTTAATTAATTCTGTTCTTCCACTTGATATACCCACTGACTAAATTCTATGGTATCATTTTCATCATAGTCTTAAAATTTCGTTTTCAAAAAATTTGCTAAGTTATCTGTAGATGGGCAGTTTTTGTAGTGTCTGTGCATGCAGTTACGATCTTTCAAGTCACAAACCATGTAACCCATTAGTGTTTCATACGATTCCTTGAACTGAGCAGCATTCAGCAGTAATATAGCATTTTGATGTATAGTGCACACACATATAGAATGAGTTCCACCAGCTAAAACACACTATTTTGGTCTTACACTGCACAATTTTGAAAATCCAACCTTTCTGTCAGGATATTGTTGTTTAAAAGAGCTATACAGTTCTTTAAGATTGCACCAAATTAGCCTCTTCTGCACATGCTGATTTCTTCTGATGCTTACAAAATCCTTCTTTCCTGACATCTGCCGAGAAGAATTGTCATCTTCATGAAATCCCTGAATTAATTGTAGTTTCATTGCTCAGTGTTTTTTCTAACCTTGGTTCTGGTAGTGACATAATTCCTGTTTTCTTAATCAGTTTTTTAAATTGTCGCACTAGATATTCTGACACCTGAAATGTTTCAATAATCATCTTTTGGGACCAGGATGGAGGTGCCATTGTTAGCATTTGGATTTTTTTTTTTTTTTTTTTTTGCCTGTTCAATGTGGGAAGTTTCTCTTTCATCAGAGCCACAAGCTTATCTAAATCTTTGGCCTTTTGCTTTGTTGCACTGGTCTCAGGGGTATCTTCATTTTCAGAGCTTGAAAAATCACATTGCAGTACACGGGCAACTTTATGTTTAACACTTGATTGTATTTGTTTTATTTTCCTTTTTCCATATGACAATCTTCTGTGCTGTGGTACAGAATGCAGCTTCAAAGGAGAACAGCCAATATTACTCATGATCAGGGCTCGACAAATCCCGGACGCCAGATCGCCCAGGCGCCTAAAAATCGGGCCGTGGCGCCTAATTTTCTTGTTACTTGAGATTTCGTAATTTGCAGTAAATACCGCAATTTCTGTTGTATAAATTCTTAGATTATCTGTTTAAAAGTTATAAATTCAGGTACTGAGGACACCGGTAAAGGGAAAACAAAAACAGAAAAAAAAAAAAAAAAAAAACAGTGCGTCTTTTTAAAAAATCCACGTCTGCAAGGTAGTTGTCAGGAGAGGTGGTGTTATTGGCAAAGTACCGAAAATGCGGTAACAGAAAAAAGGTAACGTAACAGCGAGATAGAAGACCGCAAAGAGATTGTAAGAATATATATCATCATCATCATCATTGTCAACCATTATCAATCCACTGCTGGACGAAGGTCTCCCCAAGTTTCCTCCACAACGGTCTGTCTTGTGCCAGTCTCCTCCATGTCACCCCTGCATACTTTCGAATTTCATCCACCCATCTCCCATGTGGTCTTCTTCTGGGTCTTTTCCTGTCCCTTGGAATCCAATCTAAAATTTCGGCTGTCCATCGATGATCTGTCCTTCTGGCAGTATGTCCAGCCCATTGCCATTTCAGGGATTTAACTCTGATCATGATGTCTTCCACTCTTGTCATTTTTCGGATCCACGAGTTCCTCTTCTTATCTCTCCTGGTTACACCAAGCATGCACCTCTCCATGCCACTTTGAGTTGTCTGCAGCCTTTGTATGTCTCTTTTAGTTAAGGTCCACGTCTCCGCACCATACGTAAGCACTGGAAGGATGCATTGATCAAACACTTTTCTTTTAAGACATAATGGCATATTGCTCTTGAAAATTATGCTGTTTCTTCCAAAAGCTCTCCAGGCAAGTTTTGTACGCCGATTAATTTCTTCATCAATGTGACCCTCACTTGATATCTGTTGTCCAAGATAAACGTACGTGTCTGTTATCTCCAGCTTTTCTCCATCAATCGATAAATCTTCATTTCTTGTAAAAGCATTGAACATCACTTTTGTCTTCTGAAAGTTCATTTTTAATCCCACTTCTTTACTCTTGTCAGCAAGTTCCTGGATCATACTCTGCAGCTCTGATGGGGTAGTTGCAAAAATGACTACGTCATCAGCAAAACGAAGGTGGGTTAGATAATCTCCATTAATCTTTATCCCCTTGTTTTCCCAGCTCAGTGACTGAAAAACACCCTCCAATGTGGCATTAAAGAGCTTCGGAGATATGGTGTCACCTTGTCTCACTCCCTTCCCAATTTTTACGTGTGTTGTATTTTCAAACAGCCTAATCTTTGCACTTGCATTTTCATAGATGTTATTAATAATATTAATGTATGCATCTTCAATACCGCAGGTTTTCAGAGCCATTGTAACTGCTGATGGTTTCACCGAATCAAAGGCTTTTTCATAATCGATAAAAGCCATGCACAATGGAAGTTCATATTCCCTCGCTCTTTCAATTAGTTCTCTCAGCACGTGGATATGATCTATTGTGCTGTAGCCACTCTGAATCCAGCTTGTTCTCTCGGTTGAGCCATGTCCAGTGTTACCTTCAAGCGGTGTGAAAGAACTTTAGTGAAGATTTTATAAACTACTGATAGGAGGCTGATAGGTCTGTAGTTTCCGAGATCCTCAATGTCACCTTTCTTATGTAGCAGGATCATTGTAGCGGTGTTCCAATCCTCAGGAATCTTTCCTTCATTAAGGCATCGAGTGAAAATTTGGGCGAGTACTGTTTCGATTTCTCCACTTGCTTCTTGTATGACGTCTACAGTAATTCCATCTTCTCCTGGAGCTTTTCCTCGCTTCATGTTCTTGATTGCATGTGCAACTTCTGCTGGAAGGACTGGAGGAACTCTGGTACTGGTATCTTTCATGATGTCTGGAGTGCATATATCATCCCTTTCATATAATTTGGAGTAGAAATCTTTCACTCTTGTCAAAATTTCGCCTCTATTTCTTGTTACAGAACCATCTTCTTTTCTCAGTGCCATAATCTGTTTTCTTCCCTTACTGAGATGTCCCTTTGCTATCTTTAGGCTTTGGTTGTTTTCAATTGCTTTCCTCACTAGTTCACAGTTGAATTTCCTTACGTCTTCAGTGATACTTTTTCTTACTGTCTTGCATAGCTCTATATATTCCACTTTGGAAGTCACATCTTCTTTAGTTGTCCTCATCTCTCTTCTTTTTTGCATCAACATTTTGGTTTTTCCTGATAATTTGTTCACATGCAACTTGTTCTTAGACCCAGCTAATTTTGTTGCTGTTTCCATAAGAGCTTTGGTTACTTTTCTGTTAACTTCAGAGATGTCCACTTCTTCCGATGTTAGGCCTTCTAAAGCTGAGAACCTGTTCTTCAGTTCTAACTTGAAGGTACTATGGTGTTTTTAAAGGTTGGTTATGTCAATAGATTTTGTTTGTCCTATGAGCTTGCCACGTTCAAGTTTAGTGTTGAGGTGCATCTTACATCTCACCAATCTATGGTCACTACCTGTGTTGAACTTGTTTAGCACACTGCAGTCTTCTATGACGATTTTTTTGTTACACATAATAAAATCAATTTCACTTGTCGTCCCATTTGGATGTCTCCATGTCCATTTTCTGTGTGGCTTTTTCTTGAAAAAGGAGTTCAAGATGAAAAACCCTTCTGCCTCTGCAAACTCAACAAGAGTATTTCCACGCTGGTTTCTGTTGCCATGACCGAATTTACCTACTGAAGTTTCATTCTGTTGCCGTTGCCCTATTTTTGCATTGAAATCTCCCATAATTATCTTCAAATGCTGCTTACCTTTATTATTTAGATGACAAATTTCCTCATAAAATTCTTCAATTTCTTCTTCAGGATGACTTGTGGTGGGTGCATAAGTTTGAATAATCTGAGCCTGGTATCTTTTTGAGAGTTGGATAACAAGTCTTGCAGCTCTGTCAGAGGAACTTTCAACTTCTACAACTTTGTCCTTCAGTTTCTTGTTTATTATAAATCCAACACCACTAGTTCTGCCAGTATCTGTCCCACGATAGTAGAAGAGATGTCCACTTTTCAGTTCGATGAGATCTTCTCCTTTTCTCCTTACCTCACTTAGCCCCACGATGTCCCACTTGATCCTTTGTAGTTCCTCTTCCAATTCAAGAAGCCTTGAATCAGAAGATAGGGAGCGTCCATTGTAAGTAGCCAAGGTCAGCATCAGATGGCAGCCTAGTCCGGTCCTCCGGGGATTCTTAGCACCCTCTGCCTTCATGTCGCACTGGCCGCTGCCTTGGCCAGGTACATTCCAGCTGCCGGAGACTGAGGGCCAAGATTTAAGTTGTGGAATCATTTTGGAGGGGGTTTGGCCATAACTCACCACGCTGGCCAAGCGGGTTGGTGAGTGTGGGATAGCATTTCCTCTGATCCCGATGGTATAGTTATACCGCTATGGGCGGTCGTCAGAGCCCCTTTAGTGGGAACAGGATGCACCACGAGAAGGCGGGGTTGACATTTGTCAAGGAGAGGCTGTGATGTTACGCATCACCTGACCTTACATCCCAAGAATATATATATATATATATATTTATTTCACTTAGAAGCATTTTGAGAAAATATGACGCAAGGAAGACGATGCTATTTGCGGATGCGGAAGCCTACGTGTTGTGAGAATCCCTGACTCTCGGGAATCCCGCAGAGCTATTATTCCGTAGCATGTAACCATTCTGCGAATCGCATTGGTAAATGTTCACTTAATTTCCTTCATTAAATCGGTGAAATGCGAATCGCCTTGCCTAGTTTTGGTGCTCTAATTGTATTAGTTAAGGATTGTTTTTTCTTTTGGTATTCAGTTGAAACGTATTCAGAAATAAGACAATGCTATGGACTGTCCGCAATTTCAACAGATTTTTAGTGTAACTAATGAACTACGGTAATGCTGCGACAGCTAGCGATTTTAGTTCTTTATTTACTTAAAAGTAACACAGAAGTACTTCAAAATGACAGTTATTGTTTCATTAAGACGATAAATTTTTTTCTTACATCTTTGGATTTCAGAGTCGGTCCTGTGAATCGCAGTTTTCTGTCAGAAATTACGATTAAATTGCACTGTGAATCGCGGTAAATTACGCTGTGAACCGCAGTTTTCTGTCGGAAATTACGATTCACGATAACATGATTGTACAACTGTCATACATGGCAATTACTACAGAATGTCCGTAGTTTCTACGGATTTAGTTGTCTGACTACGGAACTCACTCTGGAATCTATAGATTCTATGAATTTTCATTTTGTTTAAAAAAAAATTGCTATTACTTTTTGATATACATAAGATTTTTAAGCAGATTCGCGAAATTCTGCAGAGTAAAAGAATTTGCCTTAATGGAGTAAAAAGAATTTGCCCTAAAGGAGTAAAAAGAATTTGCCGTAATCGTAATTTTTTCTCCCGATGTTGCGTTTGTGTCTAGTATTTTTACTAAATATCATTTTATGACATATATGTTCGTATTTCAGCTGGATACTGTAGGCAAGAATTTGCAGAAACAGAAGTTAGACGCCGCGGAAATTTCCTCTTAATCTTCAGGCATAAAATTCTTCCGCAAATTCGAGAAATTCTGCCTTTTTCGTTATTTTGGCCACTCAAGAGATTGATGCATAAATAAAGAGAATTTGGGGAGGGGGAGATAGAGGCTCGTCAAAGGACGGAATTCCATCTTTACGAAACTTTCGAGAAAATGAAAGCCGACTGGGTTCTGATTATTTCTGTAATTGTTCTTGCGATGTTACCTCTGTCCAGAATTTTAAAGTATAATTTTACTACATAAATTTTTGTATTTCAGGTTGGAAATAGGAGAAAAATGTCCAAAACCGGAAGTTGGACGGATTTCCCCGTAATCATTACCCTCCACCCCCACGCGATGTTCCCACACTCCAGCGCTGTTAAATATCCCCCGCCCCATAAAATTTTGCATTTAATCTCGATAAGGCAAGAAGGAAATTCCAAACAGAAGTGACAAAGTTGGAATTTTTTTTTTTAATGATGCGTAGTGTTCAGAAGTATTAAGATTCCCAAAGTTACACTATTTGTCTAAAATAGTTGAAGCTTTGATATCATGCACTCATGGTCTGCAAGCTGATGGTTATCTGAGGACCCAAAAATCAAGAAAAGAAAAAAAAGTGACAATGAAGAAGTAGGGAGAGAATGATATCAGCAGAAATAAAAATTAAGCAATGGATGCTGTGCAGTTGCAGTTAACAAAAGGCAAACAGACAGTAGTCCGCATTCTTGCTGCTTGTTTCGATTTTTCACCTTTCACCAGTTAAAATGTTCAGTTTTTCCCCCCTTCTTTGGTCTCATCTTGTCTTAAACTGCAATTTTAGAGCCAGTATGATCAGTGGAGGTTCAGTATGGTAAGTGGAGGTTGTGCGCTGTGCTTTCACTTGTTTGGATTTCCTGTCTGTCAAGCATTGTGGATTTCTGAACACATCTTACTGATTTTTTTTACTGGTGGAAGTTTCGAACTTAAATCTTGCAATCATGCCCTCACCTGGGAATCAACTTCATGTTTCGCACATGTTAAGTTTATTTCATTAAAGTCCTTGTTTTTTTGTAATGTTTTGTTGGGGCGCATATTTGTTTTTTACAAAGGAATGGATCATTTCGTATAGAGTCTATGTAAGCTACGTAGTACTAGTTATTAGTAACAAGGCTATTGCCAATGCTGGCAGGTATGGATTGTCGTTTTTTTTTTTTTTAATATCATGGTCTAAGACATGCTGCCGCAGATTATGCAAAGGGAAAAAAATGTTTTTCTCTGAATTTCATGATCTACGGATTATACGTGGGATTTTTGTTTCTACAGTCGGATTATACGCCCTTACGGATATCATGAAGGAATTTTTTTCTGAATTTTATGGTCTACAGATTATACAAAGAAAAAAGTATGGTACTTTGAATTTATATGTACAAAATATGACATCCGCAAATAATATTGTAATGTAATAAAATCGAAATTTGAATGTTTAGTTTGTTTGAGATCATCTACTGAAAGAATAGAAAAAAATGTTGAAGCAAATTGGAACTTTATTTTGCAATAAGTGGTTTGGGTAAAAAGAAAAAAATGACTACAAATATGGTTTACCTCTTTTTGTTCCAGAGTCATAACCAAACAGGTTTTTGTTCATGCGTTATTGACTTTGTTTCACCTGGCGCCTAAATTTTGGAGCTGGCTCCTAGATCTAGAACATATTTGTCTAGCCCTGCTCATGACCATATTGATTTCGTCCAGTGTTTGTTCTTTTTCTACTGATTCTTGTAGTAGCGTTAATTTGTTGTCACTTGTGCTTTTACTTTCATACTGTGCAGCTATGATGTCTAAACCAGATTCCTTGCTTCTCTAGTCTCATAGCCCTATTTTTACACTTACAACAGATCTTCTGCCCAGGTTTGACATTAGCATGTTTTTGCATAAATTCCTTTGCTAATCGTAGACTGACCATCCTTAGAGAGCTTCTAACGGATTTTTTATGAATTGAAAATGGATTTCAGCATGATTTTTGTTGTTCCTCAAATTTTGTTATATAGTAGTATTCATGATGAAAACATAATGTCACAATACTTCCACAGTCTGCTATGTCAGCTCTTAAACACAGTATTTCCTTATCAAATTCACTTATCTCCTCAACTCTTTTCAGTTCCCTTTGTGACACATAGCATGTTTTGTGACATGGTGTTTGGGTCAACTGCCCAACACTGCAGAGGTTTTGTTGATCTATACTAAGGAATTAAGCAATAAGAGAATATGTACAAACTAAGAAAACTTCCCCTCTCAGCAAAAGAACAGTAACAGTTAACTTAAGTCTTACTCTCTCAGCTAGCTAAAACTCTTAACTGAAAGGCAAACCAAAGGGATTGGTCATTACCAGGGTACTAGTGAAACAAACTAAAACAAAAGAAGATCAAACTAAAACCTCATTGGCTTGTTAGCTGAAACCAAAACCAAAACTAAACTTTGATTGGCAGTTGGAAAAACCTAACCAAAACTAAACATTTATTTGCAGATTGGAAACCAAACCAAAAATAAAAATTGCCTGTCAGTTTAAAACCAAACCAAAAATAAAAATTGCCTGTCAGTTTAAAACTAAGCCAAAAATAAACATTGCCTGTTAGTTTAAAACCCTACTGTCACTGACAGGAAGTTTAAAACCCAAAATAAAACTCCATTCCCTGAAACATATTTCAGAAAGTTCTTATCTTTCAACATTTTTTCTACCCACATCCCCTTGTGATGATTAAATCAGCTGTTAAAGCAAACTTGTGATATGTTGAAATGTGTTCTATGCAATGCTAAAAATGGTTACTCCTGTTGATGCTTTGTGCACTGATACTCTGAAAAATTTATTTCACATAATGTTTCAAAGTAGTTAAAAATTGGTCTGTGCTTAAAAATTTCTATTTGATTTTGTTTCACTTTGTCAATTGTAAAAAATGGAGCAAAAAAACTGCAGATTGAGTCCAAATTATTAGTTATTAAGAATATAGGAATTTATTTTTTCAACTATAAGGAATACATTTAAAAATAGTTAGCCTCTAAATTTGATTTGGAAATTTACCAAAACTAGAAAAAATCCTTGTAATCATGGTATACAAGAAATTACTTTTTTTTTTATCTTGTTGCTACCTAGCTACAATTTATTAACAAAATTACATATTTGATTATTCTCAAGGTATGCTACAGGGTAACAAATTGGAAAGGTGAAATTTGATGTAAAAAATGAACAAACTATTTCTTTTAATTTTTGCAGAGGTTCTTACCCCTCAGCATGTGAGAGTAACTATATCTTATGAACACACTCACACACTCTCCCTCTCTCTCTCTCTCACACACACACGCGCACATATATTTAAGTTGAAAAGCTGCCACATGATATGCTTCATCATTTGCAACAGGATCAGTTTGCTGTTGAAAGAGTGGTTAGGCCTAACTTCCGAGTGCTGTATTTTGGAAACTATGGAATGTGGAAGATAAAAACATTTGCAGGGTTTTCAGCTTTGTTAGGTAAACCTACATGCTAATTTTCAGCAAAGTCCAAAACGGTGGGTCAGGTTTGTAGAACAAAATGGCTGAACTGTCGAAGGAGAGCCCTCTATGAAATTCAGATAATTTTAACCATCTGAGAAAATATGCTGATAACCACCTTTTTTTTTTTCAAATATGTTATAGGATGTGTTAAACATCAATACGAACAAAAAATTATCTCCCTCATGCCAGAGCAAATATTCTACAGAGCCTCCCATAAAATGTTTAAATTTTGCTCTAATTTTTCACTTCACCGCTAAGTGGCGCTCACTTAACTGGTGTTTCGGGTAAAATGAAAAGTGTTTTCAATATGTAAGGACCCTTTTCCATGTGATTCCAAAGTTTCATTCTCCTAAATTCAGTAGCACACAAAGTACAGCATGTTATGTAAAAAGTGGCATGCTACTGCACAGGTGCAAAAGTGGGTGTTTGACTAAATTTTGGAGCACTGTATTTTAAAAATTATGTGGTTTAAAAACTGAAACTTAGGATTTTCCCATATCTTTATCAGGTATATCTACCTGCCAAGTTTCATTAAAATCTGAGTCGGTGGGTGACATAGCCTCGGTGATCTGACATGGAACGAGTGACCCTGTAGTTCAACAACCCAGGGATTTATACACCCCCTCCCCAACACCCCCCAAATTTCTTCAGCACCCCCTATAAAAATATACCCCCCACACACACACACACTTGGGACGGTGCAACAAACAAAGATGCACACCCACCCACTTACATATACATATGATGATGATGTTTTGCCACATCCCATCTGAAAGAAATTGAAGCTACATGATCGACACGTTCATACACAGAAAGAAACAATCACAAGAGGAAGACACAGACATAGTGTGAATTTCTTAAACATTATTTACTTTTGATTGTCATTCAGTATAATGCCAGACAAAAAGCGCAGTCCCAAAAGCGAGGACAAATCAGCTTTTAGGCCAGCTCGCACTTGCCCTCACATCATTTGGTTGAGTATAAGTAGCATCAAATGGTAAATTCCTTAACAAAGTAGGTTGGGAAACGAAATTGCTGTGGGAAGCCAACACTTTGCGGTTATTCGAAAGCCCAGGCAAGGCCTGTTTTTTGCTTCTTATTTGATGTTCCATTCGTTGATGTGTGCAGTAGCACAGTCAGGAATGGATCCAACAGGTCCAAGACATTTTTTTAGCTGAAATATTGAGGTAACGACAAAGACAGTTCATTTGTCTACTTTCACAAACAAATGAATCTATGAAATGCTTTACACTGTTATTACAATAATCATTCACAAATATTTTTTTGAAATGTCCTGAAATTTTACTTTCCGTGCATGTACTTTGTTTATATGAATAAGGGTGATTTTTTTCTCGCGGAGCCCGCCTGTCTTCCCATACCTTTGTAACACAATATCTCTTCAATGACTTGGGTTACAAATTTCAAATTCAGTATTTTGGACATATTAGGGAAAAATAATAATTATGTCGATTTTAAAAAATATCCGTTAAATGACGTTTGATTTAAAAAGAAAGCGCCCAAGAAAATTTTCTAATCTGCTCTCTCGGAAATGGCTTTAGTGACATCCAGAATTTAGAACCTTCTATAAGCACCCTGTTGAATTTGAACGAAATCGGTCAAGAGTGTTCGATTTAAATAGAAGTCAGTCAAGAACTTTTCCAATGCAATATCTTTGCAATGGCTTCAGTAACAAATTCGGCATTTGGGACTTATTAGCAAAGGAAAATTGTTTTACAAAGTTTAAAAGAAAGGAGAAAATTGGGTTCATTTTGAAAAGAAATTAATCAAGAAATTTTCTGATACATGTCTAGGGAAGATACAAGATGAAAAGTTTCAACTAGTAAGTTGGTATCACCTTCTGAAATAATAACCATCGAATTTAAACGAAATTGGTAAAACAGCATTGGATATAAAGATAAATCAATCAAACATCAATTTTGTGAATCTCAAACAGCTGGAGTTATGAAACAAAACTTTGCATTTAAGACCTTCTACCAGGGTGCAACAGAACATAATACAGCAGTTGCTCCTTTTCTTGTGCTCCCGGATCTTCCACAACAAGTGCATAATGAAAGAAAGAGTGCATCGGATGCAGATAATCCATCAAAATGTATGGGACTCGATACTGTATAATGATGACGAGTTTCACTGACAAACGAAAGAAAGCATCTTAGTACTGGAAATATCCTTGGATTGAACGTACATCTGAAGGATACAAATGCAGCATTTGTTGCAGATTGGGTAAAATGAAAACTTGTCCATGGGTGACAGTTAGTTCAACTATCTGCTTCAAAGAAATTAGGGAAAAGGCTTTAAAACATGAACAAAGCTGTTCACATATAATCACCTTGGCTACATCTAACACAAACGGGAGGGTGTGGATGTTAGAACAATGGTATCTAGCAGTCCAATAAACAGATGGAAAAAGAAAGTAACTCAACTAAGAATCTGCTAAAACTTGCGTACTACTTGTTTAGATCGGAAATTCCGCACACGATATCGAACTGGCCTCATCTAGTTGTGACCGCTGCTTTTGTGGATGGATCTGGTAATCTGGCTAACTAAATTAAAAATAATCCACAGAATATTCATGCTTATCATCTACTACCATAATAGATTTCTTAGAAGCATTTGGTGAATCTGTTACAGGAGCAATTGCTGAACGGCTGAAAGGTATTCCATCATATTCAGTCATGGCTAATGAATGCACAGACATCAGTGGTCATGACGTGCTTAGCATTTGTGTTCATCATATTGTTGCTTAGGGTGAAGATAAAAAATTCAAGATTGAAGAAACCTTTTTGTCTGCAGTTACCCTACAGTCAACAAAAGCAGAGCATATTACAGATGTGTTGATTACTGAGCTAAGAAAATCAGGTTTGAATCCAGCGAACATCTCTGCAGTATCATTTGATGACGGTGCCAATTTTAGCGGAAATGTGAGTGGCGTCTTTTACGGTCTAGGCGAGACTGAAAGAGCATGCACCAAATTTATTATTTGTACACTGCCGAAGCCATTTTCGCAACTCGCTCTTGCTCACAGCTCCAGACTAAGTCCTCATATCAAGAGAGTACAGAGTGCGCTTAATAAGCTGTACAGCACATTCAGAGTAAGACACAAAAGGTTTTCAATTTTGCACATGGCAGAAATGATGGTCAATAACATGTCATAAATTTGTTCAACCAGGGGAAATGAGATGGTTGTCACATGAAGGCAGTGTTAAAGTAGTCGTACAGCATTATGCTTCTATATGTATAGTAGTCGTACAGCATTATGCTTCTATATGTATAGTAGTCGTACAGCATTATGCTTCTATATGTATAGCCTTAGAAAATATCTGTATTGAGGCTGGTGACTATTCGTCTGATGCAGGGGACTTTTGCTTCTGTTTCGAAAGAAATCTACGATTTTCATCCTCATGCTACTTTCTACTCTTTTAGCATCACTAGTTCTACCATCACATAAAGAAAAAAATAGACAATTCATACATTTCCTCTCAATCCCTGTCTTAACATTATTCATCCTGTGTGCTGAATAGACAAGTACGCTATCAACCCCCGCAAATCTCTTTGCCCAAAAGCTCCCACCACCCCCACACCCAGTCTCACTAAACCGACTCACCACTCAACTACACCTCACACAACACTCATTAATATAAGAGGGACAAGCCTTTGAAAAGTCATCAATAAGAAACACCCCCCCCAGCTAAACCCTTTATTACCCTTGGGAATCAAAAGTAAAACGCCCCCCCCCACCTTTAATGCTAACGCCACTATCACGTCACCACCTGCGTATATTATCCCTAAAAACACCCAGGATGCTACTCTTTGAATAAAAAAATCTTAAATAATCTTTCTGCCTCGCACGAACTATCATGATGAAAACTTAAACTCAAAAATCTTAACATATTAATATCCAACCCTAACCGCCGCCCCGGTGGCGCAGTGGTCTAAGGCGCTGGCCTCTGGTCATTCGTCCGTAAGGGGTCTGGGTTCGAATCCCGGTCAGATGGATGTTGTGTTTGTCTTACGGTGCTGGCTCTCTCCCTTCCCTGGAACCAGTGACCCGAAATTAGGGACGGGCGACTGCTTATAGCCCATTGAGTTGCTCACGGTGGTCGTTAAAATTCCAATCAAAAAAAAAAAAAAAAAAAAAAACCCTAACCAAACCAATCTTTAAATCTAAACACTATAACAAAACTCAATCTATACACTAACACAAACAAGAGTAAGGAGGAAGCTAAAATTATTCATTTATGAGGTATGAACCAATCAGCTTGATGTTCCTTGCTTGCAGGTCATCCCAAGAAAACTTAACGGAAGCAATGGTACTGATAAATTTGGTGCAAAAACACATCGAGGACATTGAAATCAATGATTTGATATTAGAAGCAATAAAAGTTTACAAAAAGGCTCAGGAACATGACATAAAAATGGAAGGTAACGATGTGATTGATAAGGATTTGTTGAAGTTGGTATACAGCTACGGGAATAAAATTATACAAAAAATGAACCAGACTGACCAATTTCAGGAATTGGGAAAGTTCCATGAGATTTACCAAAAAAACTGGAAAACCTCGACTTTATAAAAATTGCCAGCATGTGTGGAACCAATGAAAATGACATAAACAACGAGTTTAACTTTTACAGGAGATACCTTGGTAATATTGAAACTCAAAGCAATCTTCTAATGCTTACATGTGGTGCAGAAAGAGAAGCCATGTTTCCTTCGCTGTCAGCTGCAGCTATGGCCCTTTCACTGCTTCCCCCACACGGGGATAACTGGTTTTCCAGTTATTTGTTGAGTAGCGCCCCCACGGCCCGAGCCCACTTTGTGACGGAACATCTTGCTAGCTCGTCTTGTACGATAACATCACCGAAGGGACAGCTGTTCATCCAGCTGCTGGGGGATGGCGACCCCACGGCCCGAGCCGACGTGTACTTTATGATGATTCTCCCATTTTTATGTTGTGTTTTGTCTTACGGCACTGGCTCTCCCTTCCCTGGAACCAGTGACCCTAAATTAGGGACGGGCGACTGCTTATAGCCCATTGAGTTGCTCACGGTGGTCGTTAAACCTTCAATAAAAAAATTGTTTATGTTCTTTGTTCTCTTGACACGCACCCGCCTCAGTTGTAGGTTGCTGAGGTTGTGATAATGTGCCAGTGCTGGATTTTAGTTTCTTTTTTCATTCCTGTTATCTCCATTTTATATTCCCTTCTTTGTTTTTCCGAGCTGGTTAGCTAGACCTACCTGCACGTTTGCCGTGTGCGGTGACCCGTAAGGTGGAAAAGGGGAGGCTGAGGTTTCTGGAGTTGTTGTTGTTGCCGCCAGTTGCCAACACTCCTCTTACCTCCCTGCTTCACCCTAAACGGGTGGCTAGGAACTAAACCACTCCGAGTCAATGAGGTCTGTGGCCGAGTGGAGTCCAGACCTCTAACGGCTTGTCGTTTCGTACGGCAGGGTGAGTCTGGAGATAGGGTGGGAATGTCAAAGGGGTGTTCCCCAGGCACGGGAAAGTCTGGGTGCGCGCTGAGCGCATGTCTGCCTATCAACTTGTCATATCCGCTTCCTATCCCTAGAGCCGTGTCCTGCGTCCTCTTTGGCTTGCGGACCTCCGGCTTTCCCTCGTTGGGCTTGATTGTGGGTGGGGAAGTCGGCGGACGAATTCTTTCTTTTTTTCATGGCTATCAATACTGTTTCCCACGAACTAACAACAAAAGAGTATTAGCTCCTTCCGCCAAAAAGCATGTGCATGATTCTTCGAATGCTCGTTTTTTTGTTGTTTTTTTTTGTGCACTTATTGGACCCTTCAAAGCCTTTGAGTGCCAAAAGTCCATTTTGGATAAATAAAGCACTTCAATCCATTGCAAGCTCTCCTAAGAGCGTAAAGAAACTCCAATCTGGGCCGCCCCGATGGCGCAGTGGTCTAAGCGATTGCCTCTGATCATTCGTCCGAACGGGGTCCGGGTTCGAATTCCGGTGAGGCATGGATGTTGTGTTTGTCTTACGGCACTGGCTCTTTCCTTTCCCTTGCCTGGAACCAGTGACCCTAAATTAGGGACGGGCGACTGCTGATATCCAATTGAGTTGCTTGCAATGGTCATTCAACCCCCAAACAAACAAATTTATCAGTTGAAAAAAAAAAACTCCAATCTGGAGATCTTCTGGTAGAGATGTCCACTGAGGCCTACAGTTCCACCCTTAACACCAGCATGCTGCTTGAGACTCCGGTCAAAATAACACCACATGGATACCTAAATTCATCTCGAGGTGTCTCCTCTCAGGACCTCATTGAGTGTACTGAGGATGAACTACTTGAAAAACTGAGGAGTCAACACGTTACGGGTGTGCGGCGTATTCTTTTCAGGCGGAATAGGCAGTCCGTCCCATCTCGCAACATCATTTTGACATTTGACAAAATGATGCCTACGTCCATCAAGGCAGGGTATCTTCACCTGGAGGTACGACTGTACATCCGTAACTTTTTGAGATATTTTGGAGGTGTCAGTCGTACGGCCATTCTCATCAGTCGTGCAGGAGCAATCCTACGTGTGGACGCTGTGGTGCCACAGACCATCATTTACCAGAACGTGTGGCTGAGGTCGAGTTTTGAGTGAATTGCAAAGATTGTCCCAAGTGGAAGGAGAAAGAAATCCAAAGGCTGAAAACGGTAAAGAATATTTCCTATCCTGAGGGAAGAAGGAGAGTAGTTCCTGTTTCATCTGATCGGCGATCATATGCAACAGTGGTGGTTTGCCAAATCTACGGTTGACATTCAGATCCCCCTAAATGTCCATACAAGCTGGACAATATCATCGCAGCTGGGCTGGAGGCACTTCAGTCTCGAGCTAGGGGTCTGAAAGCGGCACCCAGCCGCCCCGGTGGCGCAGTGGTCTAAGCGATGGCCTCTGATCATTCGTCCGAACGGGATCCGGGTTCGAATCCCGGTGAGGCATGGATGTTGTGTTTGTCTTACGGCACTGGCTCTCTCCCTTCCCTGGAACCAGTGACCCTAAATTAGAGACGGGCGACTGCCCTATAGCCCATTGAGTTGCTCACGGTGGTCGTTAAACCTCCAATCTAAAAAATAAACCATCAGATCTGCTATCAGTTCGAGGCTACATTGCGTATCGGACAGATAATGTATCGAGAGACATTGCCTGGGCGGGAGTCGCTATTCTTGTCCCTCACAGTGTTCCGGTGTCTTCCGTGGCGATATCCACAACTTTGCAGGCCGTGGCGGTTCGAATATATGTGCCTGTGCCTCTTACTGTTTGCAGTGTCTATCTGCCGCCGGTCGAGAACGTGAGTCTCAGTTCTAGAGAGCTTGGTTGATCAGCTGCCTTCACCCTTTCTTCTACTGCGTGACTTCAATGCCCATCATCCATTGTGGGGTAGTGTCATCATCAGCACGAGAGGTCGTCGCATAGAGTCTCTTCTGTCCTCGGCCTCTTTGTGCCTTTTTAACACTGGTGCTGACACGTACTTCCATAAGCCGACAAGATCCTTCAGTGCGATCGATCTGACTTTGGGATCACCATCAATTATTGCTGATTGGTCGTGGACGGTGTGTAACGACTTCCACGGGAGCGACCATTTCCCATTTGTGCTTTCACATATGTGAACATTTCATCTTCTGCCTCCCGCCCACCTCGATGGAGGATGGATCGTGCCAGATGGGAGATCTTCACATCGTCCGCAGTGATATATTCTACAATGGTGGCCCAAGAGTCAATCGACGCAGGTGTTCTCGATGTCACAACTTGCATTCTTTTAGACAGCTGATCTTTCTATACCAAAAACATCTGCAAAGCTCCCCAGAAGTCCGAAGCATTGGTGGACCCCTGCGTGTGCAGAGGCTAGGAAAGCTCAACATAAGGTCTGGTCTACGTTTCGGCGTTATCCAACCGATGCCAATCTCGTTACATTTAAACGAGCAAAATCCTATGCTCGGTTGGTGCGTCGAAGTAGCATGAGGAAGTCTTGAATCCATTATGTTTTTTCTCTCACTTCACGTGCCAGTTCGAAAAGTGTGTGGGACAAGATTCGTAAGATCCGGGGTTAACTACAGCTCTCACCAGATCTCCATTCTCGAGAGTAACGGCTGCATATATGCTAAAGTTGGGGAGATTGCTGATTGTTTGGGGAAGGCGTTTGCCTCCATGTCGAGTGACCTGGCGTATCCTTCCTCCTTTCAGAGGATTAAATCCACTGCGGAACACCAGAGAGTCTCCTTTGCGCCTTTTCGTAACACTGACTATAACTCCCCCTTCAGCATGGTTGAACTACGGGTGGCTCTGCATCGGTCAGGCGCTACATCTGTCGGTTCCGATGGCATCCACTATGACATGCTCCGTCATCTCTCGCAGTCGTCTCTCGAGAACCTTTTAATCCTGTACAATCGCATTTGGTTGGAGCACAGTTTCTCGGAATCTTGGCCGGTGGTGCAGTGGTCTAAGGCGCTGGCCTATGATCATTCGTCCGTAAAGGGTCCGGGTTCGAATCCCGGTCAGGCATGGATGTTGTGTTTGTCTTACGGCACTGGCTCTCTCCCTTCCCTGGAACCAGTGACCCTAAATTAGGGACGGGCGACTGCTTATTTTTTTTTTTTATTGAAGGTTTAACGACCACCGTGAGCAACTCAATGGGCTATAAGCAGTCGCCCGTCCCTAATTTAGGGTCACTGGTTCCAGGGAAGGGAGAGAGCCAGTGCCGTAAGACAAACACAACATCCATGCCTCACCGGGATTCGAACCCGAACCCCTTTCGGACGAATGATCAGAGGCCAACGCCTTAGACCACTGCGCCACCGGGGCGGCGGCGACTGCTTATAGCCCATTGAGTTGCTCACGGTGGTCGTTAAACTTCCAATCAAAAAAAAAAAAAAACGCTTTTGTTCTGCCTTTTCCCAAACCTGGCAAGGTTCCTAAGTCTCTCTCTAGTTATCGTCTAATTGTTCTCACTAGCTGTCTGTGTGAAGTTCTCGAGCGCATGGTTAATTCCCGGTTAATTCATTTTTTAGAAGAAAATCACGTACTTCCACCACCACAAAGCGCCTTTCGCAGTCATCGTTCACCTCACGATCATCTCCTGCACCTTGAGACATATGTGCGCGAGGCGTTTGTGCGTAGGCAACACCTGATTTCAGTTTTCTTTGAAATTTAAAAAGCTTATGATCGAGCGTGGCGCCATGGGATTATCCGTGACCTCCACGCATGCGGATTGCGAGGAAATCTTCCAACATTCATCGTTAAATTTCTTCGCAATCGGATGTTCCAGGTGCGCCTGGGTACGACGCTCTCGGCATCGTTTCATTAAGAACAAGGTGTTCCTCAAGGTTGCATTTTATCTGTCACATTGTTCAACCTTCGCATTAATTGTCTTCTCACAAATCTTCCTCGTGCGGTTTCTGCTATGTTTATGTCGATGACTTGCAGACTTCTGCTCGTCATCAAGCATGAATTTTATTGAAAGGCAGTTGCAGTCTGTGATTAATCAGATCTTTAAAGCAGCGAATAGCAATGGCTTCGTTCTGTCTCCCGACAACACAGCGTGTGTCCATTTCTGCCGGAGGCGTGGCCTCCATCCTGACCCAGAGCTCTATTTAGACCGTGCAGCCATACCAGTTTTGTCGGAGACCAAGTTCCTTGGACTGACCGTCGGCCGTGCGCACGTTCGGCGGTTCAAGATTTCCTGTCTGCGTGCTCTGTCTATTCTAAAGACCCTTTCGAGTGTTTCGTGGGGTGCAGACAGGATCTTTTTGTTTCGCAGTTACCATTCTTTAATGCGGTCGAAACTGGATTATGGTTGTATCGTGTATGGCTCTGCGCGTCTTTCCGTTCTCCGGCCTTTGGATACTGTTCACCATCAAGCGCTGCGTTTTTGTACGGGAGCATTTCGAACATCTTCCCAGCCTTTACGCTGACGCTAACAAACCATCTCTTGAATTTCGCCGTTTGCAGCTGTCTGTTCAATTTTACTTGAAACTTCGATCTCTTCCAGACCATCCTTTGTACAATGCAGTTTTCCATCCCCAGCATGCTCGTTTATTTGAGAACCGGTCCTCGTGCATTCCAACCTTTGGTCTTCGTATGGCGGCCGTAGCTCGTGATGTAGGGCTCGACTTGTCACTTGTTGGAGAGACCGGGGGCTTTGGGGATCCTCCATGGCACCCACTTGGTGTCATGGTTGATACCACCTTTACATCTTTCGATAAATCCTCAACCCCTGCGTCAGTATACCAGCAGTTCTTCGCTGAGCACCGTTCTCTCAAGTCAGAATACACTCCCATTTTCACTGATGGCTCCAAGGTGCATGGAGTCGTTGGATCCGCGGCTGTCAGTGTAGATGACGTCTCTGTAGCGCGGATTCCCGCTGAGGCCACGGTGTTTTCGGCGGAGGTGCATGCTGTCTATCTCGGCCTTCTCCATGTTCAGTCGAGTTCTTATCATCGTGCTATGGTCTATACGGATTCCTTAAGTGTCTTGCAGTTTCTGTCATCTGCGGATTGCTGTGACCATCCTTTTCTCTTGGATGTGAGACGGTTGCTTCGTCATTTGCTCGAGGCCGGTTTTCAGTTTTGCAGGATTCCTGGGGATGTTTTTTTTTTAAATCTCGGGAAACGAGTGTGCTGATGCGGCTGCTAGATCTGCTTCCTCTTTTGTCGTCACACCCTTGCCACTGTTTCACCGGGATTTCCGCTTTTCTGTTCAGGATCATATCAAGCTAACGTGGCAGGGTCTGTGGGACCAACAGGTGGAAAATAAACTGCATCGTATTAAACCTATTCTTGGAATCTGGAAATCCTCATATCGTCGAAACCGTAGGAAGGAAGTGGTGTTTGCGCGTCCCCGCATTGGGCATTGTCGTTTCACTCACCGGTTTTAACTGTGTGGCGACACTGCGCCGATGTGTGGGAAGTGCTATTGCCGACTCACCGTCACTCATCTTCTGTGTAGCTGTGTTCGTTTTCGTGATGTACGTTTTCACTTCTTTCATTCTCATTTGTTGGCCCAGGACGCCGCTACGCTACAGCGGCTCCTAGATGATCACTGCGATACTGTAGCTGTCTTCTCCTTTTTAAATCAAATTGACTTTTTTAAACGTATCTAGATTTTAGCCCTTCCATCATTCTCATTTTTCACTTTTACTGAATCAGCCATATATTAATTATTATACTACACTGCTGGCCACCCAAAATGCAACACCAAGAAGGACACGAGAGAGCAAAGCCAGATTTACTGGACACATAACAACAGATACAAAGATGAAACGATTGAGCTTACAGGCCCGTGCGACTTGTGGAACACGCAGGCATCAATAGTTCGTGTGGTCCCCATGGCTGGCAATAACGACCGCTACACGCCGCGGCATCGCACGAAAGAGGCTTTGGATGTAGGCTTGGGGTATGTCGGTCCAGGCTGCTTCCACACGTTGCCACAGTTCATCAGGCGTTGCCGCGGGTAGTGCTTGCCGGGTCACTCTGTTGCCGATCAGCGACCAGACGTGTTCGATGGGTGACATATCGGGAGTACAGGCGGGCCACGGCAGCAGTGACACCTGGTGGGCCGTGAAGAATTGTTGCACGATGCGTGCCGCGTGCGGGCGTGCATTGTCCTGTTGAAACCTGGCCGCTGACAGGTCCTGGAGGTAAGGGAGGACTACAAGCTCCAAAACGTAGGAGATATAGCGTTGGCTGTTGAGTGTACCGGCGATGCGTTCTAGAGGGGTGCGGGTGTCATATCCAATTGCGCCCCAAACAATAACGCCAGGCGACGGACCGGTATGACGATGCATAATGCAGGCGTCATACAGTCTCTCGCCGCGGTGCTGCCACACGCGGATCCAACCATCGTGGTGTTACAGGCAGAAGCGAGATTCGTCGGAGAAGACTGTCGTGCCCCTCCGTAGTCCCGGCGCGGCGTTCAACGTCCCACTGCCGCCGCATGCGCCGGTGGTGTATCGTCAGTGGTAATCGGAGCAATGGGCGCAGTGCGACGAGCCCCTGCTCCTGCAGACGACGTGGAACGGTACGTGCTGACAGGTTATTGCACAACACACCCTAATTCCTGCGCTAACGTTCGTGATGTGGCGGTGCGAGCCGTCAATGCCCGCCGCACAGCATGCCGGTCCTCTCGCTCGGTGGTGTGCCGCGGCTGCGGCAATCGCTCACGTCGGTCCATCCCTCCTGCACCCATCGAATCCATACTCGCCTCACTGTGGCTGGATGTCGTCCCACACGGGCGCCGATGTCTCGGTACGATAAACCGCTATCGCGATAAGCCACCATTCGTCCTCTGTCGAACTACGAAACGTGCTGGAATGACTGCCGTGTTCTGCGACGAGGCATCAGGAAGCTTCCCACGCACAGGTCCGGAAGCACAACACATTTCCACTACTTACACCCCGCCTTATGTGCACCCTTCTTATAGTGCTTCTCGGTGGCGTGCCGGGCGCACATGATTTGCATATGACCTGCAATGCTAATTGTTTGCATGTCTTCTCGCGGGCGACGCACGCTGCGAATTTCAGGTCAATCGGATGCTTCCTTCTTGGTGTTGCATTTTGGGTGGCCAGCAGTGTATGCTTTTAATACTGTTTGTTTAATTGTATTGTGTTTGGCGCTCTTTGGCCAAACATGGTCCTTGCGCCATAAAAATCAACCAACCAACGACTGACTCTGGAACACACCCACCTGGCATTTCTTCTGAACTGCAGGGACTTAAAAGTAACACCTAAATATTTAACTTTGAGATATAAACCTTTATCAAGACGTGATGCAGCCATTTTGTCTAAAGCACAGACCAAAAGACTATCCGCCGAAATTCGACTAAAAAGAGGTTTAATAGATTATCTTTCACGCAAAGCTTATGTGGCTTACTCCCACCTTTGTAGGACCACCCATCCGATTATTTTAGACCGGCTACTAATATCTTACTTAGCCATTTTCAGCACAGAGGCAAAACGTTATGAGAGTCGTCAAATTCATAAACTTCGAAATCTAGTCGCTGACGAAGTACAATCTAGGCATTCCATGTATCAACCAGTTAACCGGTCAGTCCATTCAACCTACGTAAACCTTAGTTCCTTGCAACTTAATGACTTACAAGCTTCAGCATTACAAAGGGGCCCAAAATTCGCTTTTCCCAAGATGCATATTAATTTGTTTAAAACTATTCCTGAAGTTGAAAATATCATCAGTACATTATCTTCTTCTGATCAAGACTCAGTCAGAATCAAGATAGCAAAAGCTATCACAAACCTGAAACAAAGAAGTACAACAAGGGACCGCAATACACAATTTGCCAAGGAACAATTTCAACTCAAGAACTTGAAAAATCAACCTGACATAGCAATAGTAGCTGCCGACAAAACAAATAAAATCGTTATTATGAATAGAAAGGATTACCATACTAAGGTCTTAGAAGCCATCAACAAAATTCCTCATAGTGTCATAAAATCAGATCCTACAGCAGCAACTGTGAATGCTTTAAGCAGATTGAGAAATCATAGTAATTTACCTACATCGTTCACCCGAACTTTATACCCAACAATTGGACCTAGAATCCCAGAACTTTTCGGAAGACTAAAAATCCACAAAGTTGGTTACCCGATTCGTCCACTTGTCTCAGGTGTCACTAACCCTCTGAGACCGCTTGAAAAAGCTCTAGTACAATTGTTATCACCTTTAACTTCTAATTCAACCTATTCAGTACCCAGTTCTGTTGCAGCTTTAAAGAAAATTAAAGACTTTGTACCAGGGAGCTCTCCATCTTGGTTTGCGTCACTGGACGTCGAGTCATTGTTCCCAAGTGTACCGATAACATATGCATATGAGTTAATAGAAGAAAAACTACAATCCTTGGGAACCGTGGATGATCTGGAAATCCAAGCTTTCCTGGAAGCACTGAAATTGGTTTACAAAAGAACTTATTTCAAATTTCAAGATGTCATTTACCAACAAAAGGAAGGAGCACCTATGGGCTCCCCACTCTCACCTTTCCTGGCAGAGATTGTATTACAATATTTAGAGGAAAGAGTTTTACAACTTACTCCTGTAGCTCCGTGCCTATATCTACGATACATAGATGATATTCTTGTCTTTTGGAACCATGACGTAGATTCCTTATATAAATTTGCTGAACTGTTGTCTTCGCAGATTACCTCAATTAATTTTACAGTTGAACTAGAAAAGAATTGTACTATCCCTTTTTTAGACTTTCTGTTAAAAAGAAACCCTATATCACAAATTATTTCTTTTTCAGTATACCGCAAGCCCAGTGCAACATCAGCAATTATACCATATTATTCAGCACATCCTAATACATATAAACTATCTGCATTCCAGTTTCTCATCCGTAGAGCATACACACATTGCTCAAGCGTTACTGCTAGGAGACGAGAATTAAATGAAATAAATGCCATAGCAGACGAATATGGGTACCCCAGAAATATTGTAAACCGGATCCATCGAAAAATAAGAAGCACAAACTTTTCTACATTAACTAAAGAATCCAGTCAACGCAAATATGTTGGGTCACTGGATTATATTCCGAAAGTTATGAATATACTTAAATCTTCCTGTAAAAAATACAACTTGAATTTTGGAATTAAAACAAACAACCTAATGTCAACTATTAAAAAAGATCGGGACCCAATTCCGAGTAATAGCAGATTCGGAGTTTACAAAATACCTTTACAGGCCCTGGATACTGTTGACATAGATCGAATTTATATTGGATCCACCATGAGGAATTTGAACTTTCGTATTGCGGAACACAAGTACAGTGTCAAAACACATTCAAACTCTACAGCACTTGCAAGATTAGTTAACCAGGGAGCTCACATCCCTCTGTGGAATGAGGCAAGAGTTATTTCTTCTCACAAAAACAAAAATGCGACTTTGCTAGCGGAGAGTTTACACATCGTCAATAACGCTGATAAATGTTGTAACGATGAAATACCCAGATTCATACCTCCAACTTGGATGCAGTTAATTTCGAACAAGAGGAAGCAAATAAACCAATAACTCGAACTTGATTTCGGAACTCACCCAATAACAATTAAGACACAACAATCATAAGTCAAAGTATGCGGTGACGTTTTTGAAGTCATTCATGTGCTGAACGCGATGTATATAAACAAAAGCGACGTTCCACGGTGGACTCTTTTTCAAATTTTTACGATACCTGTTTTAGAATTCACCTGAGGATGTGCTGGGAGCCAGCATGAAAGATCTAGTGATGTGATTTTGACTTTTAGCTTTTGATTCAGTGTAATAAAAAGGCAATTTTCCATCGTTAAATTTGAATTTCATTTTATATCGTGCAACGACGGCATTCTAGCAATTGATCAACTTACTGCTTCCTGTTGAAACTGTGTGTGTAGAAAAGGACATTTTCGACAATGAACTGTATTCTGTCATCTGAGAGGAAATGTATGCTTCCAGCACATGTTAACGCCTTAATGAAAATTTCAATAGAAGGCCCGAAAGTTCCCGGTCTTAGGAGTCCAACCCACGAAGATGGTAAAGTGTAGAATCAGTGCGTTGAACAAGCTCATCACAAATGGCTTCAAAAGGGACGACGAAATATTTAAAAGATAAAAATGCTACACAACCAAATAATTTTTTTTTTAAGAAATACTGTAATTGTTATTTTCAAATTATTAAGTGAATGTATGCGGCAAAATTATTAAGCAGAAGCTAACCTCATTTAACATGGGAAAATGACTTTCATTATACCAAATGCTGTGTCATAGCTATGTTTTACATTTGGCATTTACCTTCACAATGAACTATGACAAGGCACAGGCTACGAACTTAACCTTCTAACAACTATAAAAACGATCAACAGTCAATAATAAACTGCTTGACAGAGAAAATGCCACACCACAAAGACGTAAACACAGCGCCATGCAAATTGCAGGGTGGGTGAACACGTACATATTATGCAAAGGATTGCGTTTGCAGGTCAATCGCAAGAATGGCACGCGGGATATAAGCGGACAGCTAGCCCGTGAGGCCATCAGTCGAGATGTCGTCACGAGCGCGAGAAGTGATTGGTTCTGCTGTAACCGTGTCTGGAGAACGAACAAGGGATGCTTGAAGACCCCGTCGTACACGATTTCATCAAACAGATGAGTTCACGAGAGGGGTCATCGTAGGCCTTCGTGCCTCCATATGGTTCTTGCGTCGTATTGCGGAAGAAACGCAACGTGATGCCACAACCATTGGTCGCTTTTGGAGACGGTGATCCCAGGAAGGATCTGTGCAACGTCGTAGGGAGACAGGGGCACGAAGACTGATGTACGAGGGCTCCGATCGTCGCATCTGACGTCATGCCTTAGCGGACCTACAGGCCACAACGGGCGCATTTTGCGAAGAGTACGAGGGAGGGTGGGGGGCTTGGATACTCCGATATCGATGCGGACAGTATCGCACAGGTTGGCTGTGTCTAGTTTGCTGTCCAACCGTCCGTTGCGAAGGCTAGCCTTAACAGAGAGCGATCGTCGTCACCGCTTGGCATGGTGTCGCCCCAGAGCTGCCGAATGGAACAGTTTGGTGTTCAGTGACGAATCGCGGTTCTGTCTCACCACGGATGATCGCCGTGTGAGTGTCTGCAGGCGACGTGGCCAACCGGTGGATTCTTCCGCCATTGTGGAGCGCCACACGGCCTGGCGACAGGGAATCATAGTGTGGGGTGCTATCAGCACCAACAGCCGCTCACCACTGCTACATGTTACGGGCACATTGATGGCACGCCTTTGTGTTGACGAGGTGCCGCGGCCCGTGGCACTACCGCATCTTCAGGGCGTCCCAAACGCCGTTTTTCAACAGGATAACGCCCGGCCGCATAACGCTCGGATCAGCCTGCATGCTTTACACGGTATGTGGATGTTTCTGTGGCTAGCTCGATCCCCCGACCACTCGCCCATCGAGCATCTGTGGGACACAATTGGACGTCGGTTGAGTACCCTCCCACTACCGCAAAATGAAGATGAACTGTAGACTCGGATCCACACCACATGGTACACAATACCCCAGGACTATTCGGACTCTCGATGCCACGTCGGATTCAACGCTGTACTGCCCAAAATGGGGACCTCACTCCTTATTGAGCATCCTGTATATTCGGCCACTGGAGCCTAGTCTGTATGTGACAATTAATCATTTGTTCAGGACCTACTTGGCTATCTGTGTGTACAGATTGGTCTGTTTTCGAGCAACCCTTCATGGTGTGGCAGTTTCTCTGTCAGGCAGTGTATTACTCATAAGAACTGACAAGGTACTGAAGGGTAAATGTTTTTACTATTTTATATAAATGGGAAAGTTTCCTTTTTAATATTTAGGTATTAGCGCCTTTTTGTTATCATTAAGCACAATGGTCAGTAGCAGTTACATGAATCACATTAGGTATTTTCTACCATAATGTAATAATTTTGCTTTTTTTTAATTCGAAGTCTATGTATACCAGCAGTTCTCATCAGAAAACCTCCCACTAAGGAATGTGGTGCCCCTTATTAGAGGGCATTTTAAAAATATATATATGTACACTGAAGTGCCAGAAAAACTGGTACAACCAGTCTAATACTTGGTGGTCCCCTACGGGAGCGCAGGACTCCACTAGCTTCTGGAAATATGCTGTAGGCAATGCACACCATACTTCAAGCAGAGCGTTCCACAATTCGGGTGTATTCCGAGGTCTCGGATTCCTGTGTTCGATAGCGCGTTGCATGGCATCCCAAATGTGTTCTATCACGTTCAGATCTGGGGACTTGGGTGGGATGGCAACACCCCAAACTCAAATGAATGCTCCTCTAACCATAATGTGGCGTCCCGACACTTGTGTGGAGGTGCATTGTCCCGTTGGAACAAGCCCAACCCATCAGCATGAATGCAGGACATGAACGGATGTACCTCGTCAGAAAGGATGTGCACATAGCGTTGGCCGGTCACAGGCGTTTGCGGACGTACCAGGGGTCCCAGTGAAGTCCAGCTAAACACACCCCATACCATTACGGACCCCCCACCAGCCGGTACTTTTAACAGGCGGGATCTATGGCTTCATGGGGTTTGCGCCACACACGAATCCTTCTATCTGCCCGATACAGTTGGAAACGCGACTCGTCAGACCAGGCTACTTGTTTCCAGTCATCAAGTGTCCAGTGGCGGTGTTGCCGTGCCCAAGCGAGGGGTATAGCTCTGTGTCGTGCACCCATCAAGGGGACTCGAGTTGGGCGTCGGCTCCCAAAGCCCATATCGTGCCGGGTACGTTGTACAGTCTGGACGCTGATGCTTGTTGAGGCTCCAGCATTGAATTCCGATGACACCTGCGAGAGTGTTGCACGCCTATCGCGTGAAACGATTCTTGACAGCTGACGATGGTCAAGTTCACCCAATGTCTTTTTACGGCCACACTGGTATCGTAGGTTGGAGGTTTTGCCGGAATTCTTGTAGTCACGGTACACCCTTGCAATGGTCGTTCGTGAAAATCCGAACTTTGTTTCCACCTCCGAAATACTATAACCCATCTCACGAGTGCCAACTATGACACCGCGTTGAAAATCGCTTAAATCGTTATTACTTGTCATTCTCACGCCGAAAACAGTTCTGACAGCTGGCGAGGATGTCTATCGCTTTATATACGCACTGGCGGACGCAACCAAGCACGCGCATAGGTGACGTTGCTATGTATTTTGCATAAGCTTGTCTGTACCAGTTTTTCTGGCACTTCAGTGTATATAACAGTCAAATGTTTCTTTTTTTAGTTTTATTCTTTAAGTCAGCCATTGCAACCATAAAACATATGTACGTATATCTTCATTTTAGCCTGCTACACATTTTGCAGTTATACTTTTGAATCATCAGCATGCCCAAGATTTGCGAAAATATCAGTGTCTACTGTTTCAGCAACTCCTGTTAATAAAAAAAAAATAACCATTTGGAGCTTTGCAAAAGAGTTTTCATTTGTAACCATTCTTAACTATAAAGTATCAACAGCAATCACTTTTAAAGTGTTCCCCAGTTTTTATCCAAGGTCAAAAAACAAATATTTCACTACAAAAAGTTTTAGCCTCGGTAAAATTTGCTTTCATGCATCACCACTCCCCCAATTTGAAATTCCTGCATGAACCCCTGCAACAACCTATAACACCTAAATATTCTTATTGCGGTATGATACAGTAAATAGAGTTTTATCGAACTAGATATCATTTTTTAACCCAGGTGGGAACAGCATTTTACCCTCTTGAATGTAGGAAATGGGTGGCAGAACTCAACAGAAATGTTTCGTGCATTTCCCTAACTTACAGAACGTTTTGTATTTTACAGCCCTAAATGGGCTGCAAAATACAAAAAGGTGATAAAATTGATGAAATTCCCAACTGCTTTGGAGTTCAGACCTTTGGCATCACATTAAACGCAGCTTGTTGTAGACCAGTAATGATTTAATAGCTCCCAAAAAATCTTCAGCAATGTGAACGACATCATTATCTTACAACGTACGAAAACCACGCTTCATTTCTGAATGTAAACAAATTACATCCCCTGCAGATGTAGACGAAGCAATTCGCATTTTAGGCCGCAAAGCTACCGAAACTGGCAAAAGATATTATAAGCAAATTCTGTAAATGGGCAAACAACAAAGTATGGGGGTAAAAAAGGTGTACTAGAAACTTGTGCAAAAGTTTTGATTCGGATTGTACGCAGTGATTTTTACTCCCACACTTGAGCTTCACCCGTGGCAGCCCCCCCGCCCGCCCTAGTTACACCTCTGGTGTAGTGGATGCTGTAATTCGTAGTAAATTAGAAACACGTGGATTCCATTAGCAGTGAATAATGAATGCTCAGACATGTTTTTAAGGACTCCGCGTAAATTGTTGAACAAAGAAATTCAAAAGAAAAGCTCATGCATGAGAAATAAATAATCTGTGCATACACAAACACAGCGCATACGACTAGAAAGAAAAACTGTGAAGCAATGACTTGCAGATGAAGTTTTAAAGTTCGATGTCATGATTTTGAAGCCGAAATGCTTTTTGCCTACCTTACCGGAAGCATGCACAGTAATACAATTTCCTGTTGTTTTTCCGCTTTTTAATTCACAACAATTATTGGAAACTGCCCAAAGTTTTGTTTCAGCATTCATTCTTAGCTAAAGCATCGTGAAATATACACTGGCGTGCAAAAATTAAAGACGAGACGGTTTTTCGAATGTAACGTCGTGCAGAAGTGCTCCACATCGACTCAAATCATACCATAAGATCCCCAAGATGTAAGAAAATGGGACTAGTGAGCAAAACCGTCCAAACAAGGAATCCAAAGGATACAAAGGCATTGTATTGAAAAGGTAGATTCGAGCACAACTGGACAGAAAACAGAAACGTCCATGTGACAGGCGGCTGCTAAGAAAAATCCAGTCCTCATTAGGAAATATGATCACCCCAGACTGCATTGCAATATTTACAACGTCTGTCCATGCTGAGGACGAGATTGTCAAGGAGCTGTTGAGGCATCGCGGCCCATTCCTCTTGTAGCGCCAATTGCAGCTGCGGAATCGTTGCTGGCGGCTGGTGACGTGCTGCCAAGCGTCAGAAGGTCCCACGCGTGTTCGATTGGGTTTAGGTCCGGGGACCTTGCCGGCCAATCCATGCGTTGAATATCTTCACTCTCCAACAGCTCTGCGACAGCCACTGTACGATGAGATGTAGCGTTGTCGTCCATGAAAAGGAACTCAGGACCCACAGTACCTCTAAACAGACGCACGTGAGGCAGGAGAACCTCGGTACAATAGCGGACACCAGTGACTGAACCTCCTTGGAAGATGTGGAGGTCAGCACGGCTACCAAGCATGATACCGCCCCAAAAGAGAACTCCGCCACCTCCAAACCAGTCCCTTTCGATTATGTAGGAGGTGTGATTGCGTGTTCCCTGCTCTCTCCAGATGTGTATACGTCCAGAATCGCTCGTCAGACTAAATCGGCTCTCATCCGTAAAGAGAACTCGACCCCACTGCTGATGTGTCCTGCTCTTGTGTTCCTGGCACCACAGAAACCGCCATCCCCGATGAACAGGTGTTAATGACACACTCCGTACTGGTCGTCGTGCAAAGAGACCACCTTTGTGCAGCCTCCTGGCCACGGTAAAACGCAATAACGGACGTCCAGTTGTCTGTTGCATGTACCTTGAGATTTCTCCCGCTGTCTACCGTCTGTCTCTTCTCGCCTGTAGGACAATATACCGGTCGTCCGCCGCCGTGTTTGCGCGTGGACGACCACTGCTAAACTCTCGGACAGCTGTTCCTGTCGTTTGAAATGCTCTCCAAGCTCGTGAAACGATGCTGTGAGCGATCCCGAACTCCTCGGCCACACTAGTCACAATTCGACCTTCTTCCAACTTCCCAATGACGCGACCTCGGGTAAAGTCATCCAAATATCGTTTACTGGATTGCCTGTTGGCCATATCACACGGTGGCAGCAACTCGACGTCGTTCAAACCGGTGTACACCGTGCAATAGCTTTCACCGAATTGCTGAGCGTACACTGCCCGTGTGCTTTATACCCTTCCGACCCCCCCCCACGTCATGCTGCATATATGCACATGCCCTACCTTACCGGACCATAGTGTATCTCCTGAGTGGTCTTTCGGTCCGCTCTGCCTGCTCGTTCCGCTGTTATGCGAATTCCTCCTCTTCGTCCTTAATTTTTGCACACCAGTGTATAGCAAGGAGGTAAGCTAAAAAGACTGCGCCAACTTTTAAAACTGAGATGTGAATAGAACATTTATGCATTCTCTGAAAGAATGGCCGTACAACTGGGTCGAACATTCACGTTTATAGCTTACTGAGGGTTCCCTGTTTTATGACTGTTCCTACCCCTCGGAGATGTTTCTTAGCCTTTATTAGGTCGTCCCCTTTTATTATTCTCCACCTAAGATCGTGACCTATGACCTGGCAGTGTAAAGGTCACGCATCTTGTTGGACAACATTTGTTCTTTCGAAGGTCAAGCTGAAATCGGCAAACGATTCCTTCAGTCAGTAAAATTTGTTTTTAGTAAAAGTAGTGAAAAAATGTAGCGCGAAATTTCGTTACAACTACTTGATTTTTATAGCGCGTTACAAACAAAACTACTTTTTTATTTTTGTAGTTATGCTACACTACAAACTACAATAAAAGTAGTGCACTACTGCAACGTCGCTAATCGTTGCGTGCTACTTCCCAGCACTGGACATGATATACCCAAAGCATAGCCCCTTGGAGTGGGTGGCGGAGAGACTCTTGCAAAACTCGCTTCTGGAGCATTTAGTGTACTATTTGCCCATCGTTTTTCTATCAAAATTCTTCCACTTGCGCACAAGGAATTCCCTACACTATTGCAATTTTGTCCTGTATGCCTCAATTTCTATTATTCTACACTGCTGATCACCCAAAATGCAACACCAAGAAGGACACGAGATAGCAACGCCAGATTTATTGGACACATGACAACAGATACAAAGATTGAGCTTACAGGCCCGTGCGACTTGCGCTACACGCAGACATCAATAGTTCGTGTGGCCCCCATGGCTGGCAATAACGGCCGCGGCGTCGAACGACAGAGGCTTTGGATATGGGCTTGGGGTATGTCGGACTAGGCTGCTTCCACCCGTTGCCACAGTTCATCAGGCGCCGCGGGTGGTGCTTGTCGGGCCACTCGGTTGCCGATCAGCGACCAGACGTGTTCGATGGGCGACATATCGGGAGAACAGACAGGCCGCGGCAACAGTGGCACCTGGTGGGCCGTGAAGAATTGTTGCACGATGCGTGCCACGTGCGGACGCGCATTGTCCTGTTGAAACGTGGCCGCTGACAGGTCCTACAGGTAAGGGAGGACTACAGGCTCCAAAACGTCGGAGATGTGTGACTGTTGAGTGTACTGGCGATGCGTACCAGAGAGGTGCAGGTGTCATATCCAATTGCGCCCCAAACCATAACGCCAGGCGATGGACCGGTATGGCGATGCATAATGCAGGCGTCCTACAGTCTCTCACCGCGGTGCCGCCACACGCGGATCCGACCATCGTGGTGTTGCAGGCAGAAGCTGGATTCGTCGGGGAAGACAATGTCGTGCCATTTCGCAGTCCAGGTGCGGCGTTCAACGGCCAACTGTCGCCGGTGGTGTAACGTCAATGGTAATCGGAGCAATGGGCGCCATGCGACAAGTCTCCACTCCTGCAGACGACGTCGAACGGTACGTGCTGACACAGGTTGTTGCGCGACACACCCTAATTCCTGCGATAACGTTCGTGATGTGGCAGTGCGAGCCGTCAATGCCCGCCGCACAACATACCAGTCCTCTCGTTCGGTGGTGCGCCGTGGCAGCGGCAATCGCTTACGTCGGTCCGTCCGTCCCTCCTGCACCCACCGAGTCCCTACTCGCCTCACTGCGGCTGGATGTCGGCCCACACGGGCGCCGATGTCTCGGTAGGATAAACCGCTGTCGCGATAAGCCACTATTCATTCTCTGTCGTACTCCGAAACGTGCTGGAATCACTGCCGTATTCTGCGACGAGGCATCAGGAAGCTTCCCACACACAGGTCCGGCAGCACAGCATACTTTCACTACTTACACACCGCCTTCTGTGCATCCTTCTTATAGTGGTTCTCGGTGGCGTGCCGGGCGCACATGATTGCATATCCCCTGCAATGCTAATCGTTTGCATATCCTCTCGCGGGTGACGCATGCTGCGAATTTCAGGCCAATCGGATGCTTCCTTCTTGGTGTTGCATTTCGGTGGCCAGCAGTGTATTTCAGAACAGTGCATAACAGATTTTCTCTACCTCGTTAAATTTTGTGACTGTAGGTTTTCTCTCCCTCGGGGAATCCGGGGATTTCATTAAATTTTGTTCGTTAAAATTGATAAAATTAGCATTATACCAAACAAAACTTCGTGCTTTGCTTGTTGAATAAATCCGAGATCTTGGTAAATATGGCTCGTTATTAACGGGTATTACTATAATTCGTTCCTAGCTTGAAAACACTGCGTTTGCATTGTTTGACAATTAGGTTCATGCGAAAAACTAAAACGCGATTACTAGTCAAATCATCCGTACTATTTTTTTCTAAATTACGTAGCTTTTCTTTTACCAGAATACTGTTTTTTGTGGACTCACACTACTAACTTTTGTGGACTAACATTAATAACCAGAAAAAGGAAATGGGGTATTTATAATGGTATTGTTAAGAGCATCTTAATATATGGGGCTGAGGCCGTAGCTACCAGGTGGGCAGGGGAAAGGGCGGTTGCCCTCTCAGAATGGTCATTGCAGGGGCGTTAATTCACGCTCTGGGGGATGTAAAAAATAGAAAATGTAACTAATAAAATAAGTTACATCCTTCAGTATTTTCTTTTTAAATACTATAGTTAGTTTCATACAGTTGCAGTTAAATAGGCTACAGAGTAACACACACTATATGCGGTGTGAACATCTCACATCCATGAAGAGAATTTCCAAAACAGTGGATGGAGGCATAAAAAACAATTTGCTGATATGCCTAAACCTCCACGGCCTTTCCGAACATGTCGTTGGGATGAAGAGACAACACTTGGACGTTCTGCTCCTTGAACTAAGTCTGGATCAAGGAGGTTAGAATAATACTTCCGGAGATGCCAACTCTTAATCGTGAAGCTGCGAAACGTGGGACTGGGAACTTGATGTTTGTTTACACGATACCCTTGTAGTTTCAGCTGTATTTTGGAATTGCGTGGTTTTGTTACAGAAATCGTGTTAATATGCAACCGGAATGAATTATACTTCATACACCAGTGAAGTTTTAAATTTTAAAGTTGTTTTGTTTTGAATTCACACTAATGTTTATGTATTTCAATTTGAAATAAAAATGGGGAGCCTCAAAATAATTTAAGAACTTTATAAGTCCACCATTTTCTCACACATCGGTTCCAAGTTACAACGCAAAATTAGAAATATTTGCAATGAAAGAATGCGATCTCGTCAACACAAAACGCATTGCAATAGCCTTGAAAATAGCCTTCAATAGCCTCCATTAACAAGGGCATCTCCAGATATTCTGACCTCCTTGGTCTGGACAAGCCTTACAGTGTAGCCAGGTACTCGATCTTCCTGAGGAAGGGATATGTGCCGAATACTGCCACAGCCTAGACACTGCCGTGTCTTTGTACCTGGCGGCAGCTAAGCTCTAGGGCAGGACAACCAAAGAAACGAGTTCTTCCCCATAGAAAAAGCTCCTCACTATCACAGATTCCCTTCAAACCTGAAGTCCGCCTGAAAGCGTTCTTCAGGTAAATACTATACCGAAATACATCCATCTGAACGAGTAGGATAGTTCGTCACTATAAACGACACTCTTCCATTCTTCTGTTGTCCACAAACGGCAAGCGAGACTGTTGCAGTCATCGTTCAGCATTGCCTGGATGAAGGGCATGTTGCGCAATTGACCTACCAGGGTAACTGTGTGGGCGTGTAGTTCCCAGCACTGTTCTGGTGCAAATAGAAATTCCAATGGCTTGTGCAACATCGCCGGCCAGGTCTGTCCTGTGGCAGAGGATGTGTGCCTTCCAGTGGCGTAGGAACGGGGGGTTCAGGGTACAATGTACCTACCAAATTTTGGAGAGGGGTACATTAATATCTACTGCCCCCCCCCAGATATGAGCAAACACAAACCAATCATTCATAAAGAGTGAACTGTAAAATTTATATGCTACTTTTTTTTTTATTCTCTTTTTTTTCAAAGAAATATCACGGGGCATCGGGTTTTTTTATATCCGAAGCTTGTAGTGGGAGGCTTTTCATCCACCAAAAACTGGCCAACCACTGGGAAACTCCAGCAAATTACACTGACGGAAAAAAATCCCAACACCAAGAAGGAGTTGTGTTAGATAAACGACAGTTGGTAGGCGGTGAGAGTACATCTGTAAGATGTCTATGCAAATTTCGCGCTCGGCGCATACGTGTGGCGCTAGTAGCGCCCCTCGGAACATGCAAAGAAGGTTTGCTGTAAATACGCGCTGTAACGTTCGTGAGCGTTAGTTATCGTTGAGATTCGACGTAGGGTATTGATGTTAGTCAAGAATGCCTTTAAGAAGACGAAGAAGCCATTATCAACAGCTCACGGAGTTTGAACGAGGTCGTGTAATAAGGCTACGAGAAGGTGGATTTTCTTTCCGCAATATTGCAGAACGACTTGGCAGGAATGTAGCCACTGTGCATGATTGTTGTCAGCGGTGGTCAAGGGAAGGTACTGCCTCAAGAAGACCGGGTTCCGGCCGGCCACGTGGCAGTACTGAAAGGGAAGACCGCAGTGTACGGCGTATGGCCGTGGCGCATCGTACCGCGTCTGCGGCAGCAATTCGAGCCGCAGTTGCCACCACAGTGACACAACGAACTGTTACAAATCGGTTAATTGAAGGACAACTCCGAGCCAGACGCCCTGTAGCGTGCATTCCACTACTCCAAACCACTGCCGTTTGCGACGTCAGTGGTGTCAACCTCATTGGAGGACGGAGTGGAGATCTGTTCTTTTCTGATGAAAGCCGGTTCTGCCTGGGTGCCAGTGATGGCCGTTTGTTGGTTAGGAGAAGGCCAGGTGAGCGCCTGCAACCAACCTGTCTGCGGCCGAGACACACTGGACCTACACCTGGAGTTATGGTCTGGGGAGCAATTTCCTATGACAGCAGGAGCACTCTCGTGGTTATCCCACGCACCCTGACGGCACAGTTGCACGTCGGTCTGGTGATTCAACCTGTTGTGCTGCCATTCATGAACAGCATTCCAGGGGTGTTTTCCAACAGGATAACGCTCGCCCGCATACCGCTGTTGTAACCCAACATGCTCTACACAGTGTTGACATGTTGCCGTGGCCTGCTAGATCACCAGATCTTTCACCAATTGAGCACGTGTGGGACATCATTGGACGGCAACTCCAGCGTCACCCCCAACCAGCATTAACCGTCCCTGTATTGACCGACCAAGTGCAACAGGCATGGAACTCCATCCCACAGACTGACATATAGCACCTGTACGACACAATGCATGAACGTTTACGTGCTTGCATTCAACATTCTGGCGGTTACACCGGTTATTGATGTACCAGCATTTCACATTTAAAATGGCTCTTCTCGCGCTTACAATAAGCTGTGATCTTGAAACCTTAATCGATTAAATATGTTACCTATACAAATGTATTGCCGCCATTTCATTCCTCTACAACGATTTTTTCGTGGTGTTGGGATTTTTTTCCGTCAGTGTAGTTCTGCAGGGAAACGAGTGCGAGGTTTTTGTTAAATAATAACTTCAAACAGCATATGGTAGGGCTAGGGCTTGATAACATACTTGTGATCAGTGTTTCTTTTCTGTTAAAATTCCACGCATCTTGATCAGGTCGTCCTTTTTGCACTTAAAAAAACAATTAATGCACAAGTGGACATTTCAGCGCCCGCAGCCCCGGCACTAAAATTGTTTTCTGTCTTAAGATCTGTAACAATACAATTGCATTACGTATTTCACATACCTCTCGTAGAACTCCAATTCCTCGATATCTCCACCATCATTTTGCTTTTTTTTTTTTTTTTTTTTTTTTTTTGATTGGAGGTTTAACGACCACCGTGAGCAACTCAGATGGGCTATAAGCAGTCGCCCGTCCCTAATTTTGGGTCACTGGTTCCAGGGAAGGGAGAGAGCCAGTGCCGTAAGACAAACACAACATCCATGCCTCACCGGGATTCGAACCCGGACCCGTTCGGACGAATGATCAGAGGCCAACGCCTTAGACCACTGCGCCACCGGGGCGGCCTCATTTTGCTTTGCACCAGACCAATGTGCTTTTTACATCAATTGTTAGCCTATGTATCGTTCAAAGTCTTTAATATAGACTTCATAATGCTTCAATGGTACTATCTTCGCGGGTAGAGCAGTTTTTATCTTACTGCGGTTTTACTTTATTAACGTAAACAAAAATGATAAGAAATTTAATTCGTTCTTGTAAAGAGTTATATAACATTTCCTGAGAAATCCCTCTTTTCCAAACCCTGCTGACAGAAATTCATCCTAATGTTGACTTGTCCCTGCTCAATATTTTAATGGAAAAAAAGTACGAACATTAACAAGAGAGAACAAAAAAACAACAACAAAAAAACTTCTCTATTTTCTGATAAAAAACTAATAATGTGAACTTTTTGTCAGCAATAAAAATAATAATGGTAATAATTAATAATAATATGATAATGTTCATTCGAATGAATTCCTGATCAGTAGACGTATTTTATAAAAAACTCTAATATACTACACCTCCGAAAAAAAAATTCGGAGGGGGTCATCCATAGATGGAGATTTAAGGTTCATGAACTTGTACCCCCTAAATCAAAAGGCCTTCGCATCCTGCAGAAAGCTTTTTTTTTTATTTGTTTTTTTGATTGGAGGTTTAACGATCACAGTGAGCAACTTAAAGGGCTAAAAGCAGTCGCCCATCCCTAATTTAGGGTCAGTGGTTCCAGGGAAGGGTGAGAGCCAGTGCCGTATGACAAACACAACATCCATGCCTCACCGGGATTCGAACCCGGACCCCTTTCGGACGAATGATCAGAGGCCATCGCTTAGACCACTGCGCCACTGGGGCGGCGCAGAAAGCTTTGTTTAGTTAAAATGGTATAACAGTACTAGTAATCCGAATTTATTGGAGTAAAGTATAAATCAGAATTTCCAAGCTCCACATCAACAAGATTGCTTTTTTAAGGAAGGTAGACAATTTACTTCCTGGAACTAACTCTTCCTGCGGTTTATTTCGCATCGTGCTTCATGAAGGGCTGAGCACAACAGCTGTAATTATTGTGATCGTTCGAAACGTAGTTCTCAACGCTGAAGAGAAAAATTGACAATGAAAATCGGGAGTTTAAGTGACTACGCAGAAAACGGGCGGTTAGTCATCCACCTAAAAATTTATATTTCTAGAAATAATTGTTTTTCGCCCCGATTTTTATTCTCTCTTAATTTCATGGTGATAAACCTTTCCCTTCAAAAACCATTACCTAAGTGAAAAGTTCCCTTCAAAAACGAGAAATTATTCCCTGAGGGAAGAGATAACGTTCAGAGTGTGAGGTTATTGGGGCCAGCTCCAACAGGCCCCATCATTACGCAAGCGAAGAGGAGACGATTTCCTCCCAGTCTCATTCAGTATGATGACCTACATACAACACAGCCTTAACCGCGTGTGCAAAAAAAGCTGTGGGGCCAGATAATTTGATTGGCCGAGAGAGTATCGATTTCCTTAATGCAGTGGGTTGACAGAGAAGCTTACCCCAACCAAGCTCAAGGGTGGCGGGAAGGTTTCAAATGTAGCAAAGTTCAGTTAGTTGTTTTTTCTGTGTGTGTTTCTCTCGGTGATGTGTTGTTCCTTTGTGTCGTGACTTTTTTGCTTGTTGAGTACAATGAATGGAGTGGATATTTGTTAAAATCTCCATTATTTGCTTTAAATCTGGAAGAAAAGCTTCACTTAAAAAACTCAGTGCTTATCACCCCAAGAATTTTTAGTTTGAGCTTCACTTAAAAAAAAAAAACAGTGCTCATCAGCCCAAGAATTTGAGTCGAAAAGCTTCACTTAGAAAACTTGGTGCTTATCAGCCCAAGAATTTGAGTTTCTAAGAGTATGAAGTTTACAAAGCGCTTTGCAGAACTAATTTCAGTTTTAACTAAGATGATCTTCTATGTTAAAAATAAATAAATAAATGAGAAAACCTGTAAGTATAATTTGCACATGAGTACATATACGTTTTTAGGTTTCATAAGTTCTTTAAAAAAAAAAGGTTAAGCCTTTCAAATAATGCAAATGGTAGTATGGTACTCATTCTACATGGGACGAAATTCCTGAAACATTCCCTCCCTGCATAGATTTGTAGTTATTATTTTTTCACTACATTTTTTTAACCTGTGAATCCTGTGATTATTCCTCAGTTGAGAAATCTGAAGAAACACAAAGCACAACTAACATAAATTAATGCTCATATGGTTTAAGGTAAAAATTTTATTTAAGGAGTTTTAACATTTTTCTGTTAATAGTTATGCATTCTATTCCGAGGAATTTTTTTTTCGTGTGCAATACAATAGTTGACACATTCCTGCCTGATTTGGGCATTATTGTGAGTCAGGGGGGTAAACAGAGGCAGAGTAAAGGAATCTTGGGGGTGGGGTCTGAATAGTTGGCCTAATAATGACAGTTTTTTTTATTTCATTCTTTGACTTCGGCTACTGGCCCCACCTGTTTCAGTTGCAACGAGCCGCCACTGACAGAGAAGTATTTTTTTATTATATTTTTCACATTACCTTTAATAAATCTTAAAATAATGTTTATAAGAGTATGATATGTAACTTACATTTACCAAATTGACTGTTAACAAACACTCAACTGCCAGGTTCCATTAAAAAAAATGTGGCCGCTGGTGAAAAGTAATTAAGAACCAGTGGTGTATATGGACTATCACACTACAGAATTTTTTTCTTGACAAAAATAACCATGTAGAAACTTGGTAGATGAAATAAAATGTTTTATTCTCATTTTTTTAATTAGGAGATTCATCAAAATCTGGAATACATGCAGATTGACTGTTGCTGATATATAAGAATACGAAATATAAACCAAAATATAAAATCAAAATATCCATCAAAGGTACCAGTAATTATCTATCAAAAATACAATGTCTGTGCACTAGGTAAAATTGACAAGAGGTGAATCATCCACTGTATTTTAACAGCTGCAATTCACACACTATAACATTTATTCTTACAAAATATACATATCATGAGACATATCCCTAAGGACAATTTCATGGTAAAACGTGCTTCAAATTGAACAAATGAAACATCAAAGGTATTGCGTACCTAATATTGAACCATATATCGCACGTCACATGCTCAGTGAGATATGTGCACATGCTCCCAAGCCGAGAGAAGCCTAAATTATGCAACAAGTGTTGGTTAGTAAAAATATATTTACAAATAAAAAGTTTTAGTTAAAATTTTAATTTACAATTTTCAATTGAACATTCACTCATTGGAACACTCATACATTAATAGATATTTTTAGATGTATGAGTGTTCCAAAGAGTGAATCTTCAATTGAAAATTGTAAATTAATATTTTAACTAAAACTTTTATTTGTAAATATCTATTAACTAACCAAGACTTGTTGCATAATGTAGGCTTCTCTCAGGGTGGGAGCATGTGTCTCACTGAGCGTGTAACGTGCGATATATGGTTCAATATAAGGTATGCAATACCGTTGATATTTCATTTGTTCATTCTTACATTACGTACAAAAATGAGTATAAACACAACTGTATATAAAATGTAAGCACACAAAATGATTGTGAATACATGCATAACATACTTTTTAAAAATGGCAGTCCTCATAAAGCATATCAATATTTAATACAAATGTTAAACTGTTGAACATTTACATGATCAAGTGTTGTAAATCCTGGAAACCTCTAGTGTGTTATATGACAGGACATAACTACAAAACTTAACAAACACTAATTCTGAATAAGCATATCAAAATATGGGTTACATTGATAGTCATTTTTTTCATTTCAGGATAGATCAGCTCTTTTTTACTGCATCTCTAGGATGGTGCACTGATAGTAATTATATGATGCTTATAATTAATATATTAAGAGAAACTTGCTACTAAGATTTAAAACAAATAAAATATAATATCTAGCAAAAACTTCTTCAAAAAATTCTTAAAATATGGAGGTAATGCACTTAAAGCTATGTTACTGCTAATAAAATGCCATTCAGGTACTACATCACACACACACATTTAGCTTACACACTTGTATAGAATAAACTAAAAAAAATAATATATTGAGGTAGTCTAATAAAAAAATGTGTTCAAAGGGTAACTAAAATTTCGTTGTTCATTAAGGAACCCTCTTCAAACCAATATTGGAAATGGCAAAATTACAAAACAGAAATATCAGTAGACTTAGAAAATTTCACTATACACACATGTAATCAGTTTTTAAAGTTCCAGAATGCTTTTATTAGGAAAAAGAAAAGTTAAAAACTTCCTTCCAGCTCAGCAACGTGCTGATTTATGTACTGCGTTGTGACTGTGAACTTGCCATGTGAAGATTTGTCTTCATAAGACATTGCATGCATCTTGGAATTTTACAGGCTGTCATAGGTTACAATTATTATCCACTGCATTGTGCCCATCTCCTCAGCTCCACACATAACTAGTAAAAGGTAACAAAAATATTGCAGCATATCTTCCATTTAAGTAAGCATCCATCATGCACCAACAATCTCTGTATTATGCATAAGTTGCATCAGGGGCACACACCCAAGGGGGTCCCTGGGTCCGGACCTCTCCCCCCATGAGGCCAAGTGTTTTGCAATATGATTCCGACATGAAAGATTCCTAACCCTCTAACTGTTCTCCAATTTTCCTAATTGGTGAATTTCAATTTTCATAATTACTGAAATCATGCGCTATAGAATTTGTTCTAAAATACATTCTCTGAAACTATAATATAGCAATGGATAAAATAATTGCATTTGTGGTTAACTCCTTTTCAGAAATATGTATTTTTATTAAAAGTAAAAACAACAATAAAAACACCATTTGCAGCTGGATAATTCACGAGTACAATGTATTAAATTATTTCACAGATAAAAATATTTGTTATAACAGTCACGTCGTGTAAGCACACATACATGAGCATTTTTACTTGAAGAGCCGAACCCCCCCCTTCAGAATTTCTGGGTGTGCCCCTGAGTTGCTTTATTCCCATGGGTCCATACAGAGATCAGTATGCTGCCACATAGGAAGGATAAAAACTTTCTGGAACCATAAAAGCCGATTATATTTGGATGTAAAGAAAATGAAGGAGCATGCTTGTTACAATAAGTGATACTGATCTTCTTCTCTATGCAGACAACATAACCATTCTCACCTCATTTAATTTAATGACTGACACTAATTTGAATATTAATACTCAACTTAATAACATCTCAGATTGGCTAAATTCTAATGAATTAATAATAAATACTACCAAAACAAAATCTTTAATTTTCTCAAAACAAAATATTTCACAACCCCTTCTATCAAATTATCTATTAATGGCACAAATATAGAAGAGGTTAACTCCTCACTTTATTTGGGGATTACCTTACATAGGGACCTTAGATGGAACCAACATGTGGACTCTCTTCTTCTCAAACTATTTAAAAACATTGGAGTTATCAGCTTGGTATTCACAAACCTTACTTATAAAATACTAATTAATTTATACTATACCATGTTTCAGACTCATATTAATATTATCATGGGGACAGATGACTAAATATAATTTAAAAAAATTCAAATTCTTCAAAACAAATATATAAGATTAATTGACCTAAAATTTGATAGAAATACACTAATACTATATAATAACACAAGAGTTTTCCCAAACAAATACAACATTCTTATGATTAACCAACTATATTACTTCAATATCGGAAAAATTATGTTCAGACGCATTAAGAATAATTTACACACTGACATCATACAAATTATACCTCAGACAAACACATGACACATGCACTAAATCACATATTCGGCCTATTCATCCGAAGACGGAGACCATGAAGCAAAGTATAAATTACATTGGTCCACACTACTGGAACTCATTACCGATGGAGCTGACTTTTTAAAATAATTTTAACCTTTTTAAAAAAACTTCATAATGAATCGCAGCTCCTCAAATTAATTATTACAGTGGAGGTGAACTATGACTTTTATCTGTAATGTTTATTATCTTCTCATATATCATTACCTTTTTATTTTTATTTTGTCACTATGAAACACTGCTTTGTTTGTAAATACAACTACTGACCTCAGTGTAAAACTAGCCTAGGGAGCATGGGATCCTGTCAGGCCTGGCTAGCCTTTTCCCCCTGCTTCCTCGCTGTGCATTGTTTCAATTGATATTTTTGTAACACTGGTTTTTCAGCTCAGCAAAATAAATGAATTGAATTGATGTAAAGAAAATGAGGGAACATGCTTAAAAGTTATATTTTGGATAGAAGCTTTTGAAATATGTCTTTGATTCTTCTTCAGCCAAAGTTTAGATGGAAACTGAATAGGCTGCTGCCAGATCTTCATCACTAATGACAAAGATCTGGCAACAACCTAGTCAGTTTCCATCCAAACTCTGGCCGAAGAACTAAAGACATAGTTCAAAGGCTTCGATGTAAAATATAACTTTTGCATAACTTTAATGAGTTTCCTCTGTTTTCTTCATATTCTTTATTTTGCTTATGTGTTGCTGCCCAATTCTCCCATTTGTTTTCAGCAGACCTTTATGTCTGCTGATATTTTTATTTTACTATTTCTTTCACAAGATCCATCATTTCAAAGAGAAAAGAGGAGAACTCCTTATTGTAAACAATCACCAAAACTTTTTCCATCTCTAACATTCTACAGCAAGATCCAACACTGAAGGCACAGTGCAAAGTTTCCTCACACAACATATGGTTATTCGGTTATTAACTAGTAGTGAAAAAGTAACAATTTTCACAAGTGTATGGTGCATGAGAAAAGTTTAACACTGAGCCCACATGAAATTTTGTTCAGCTAACTCCTCCTCTCTCCTAAGAATGTATTGTGCAACATCAAAACCAAGATATCATTTTAGACATGTGTTTAAATATCAGTGAATGCTATAAACATTCCAAAAGGAAATATTAGTGAGGAAGCATATTTTGCTTATGCTTTTGGGAAAAAATGCTTTAAAGTTTTAATAAATCAGTGAATACTCAGGCATCACCTAAGATCAGTAAAAACCTCTTTCTTCACAAATCATTTTAAGGCAACTTCAAAACAAATATCAGGTACAATTGGAATCAATCCTTCAAATGCTTTAGTGTTGATGAATCCAGAAAAGAGGAAGAGAAAGAACTATATGACAAAATCAGTTATAAATTTATTACAGCAAAGCATTTGTATGCTTAATGCACATTTGAAATTTTTTTAGTCAAACATAACATCTGACAATTGAGAAAGCTTTTTTGTCCATTATTATACTTGTTTATCTGTGATCTTTTTACTCAGCTAAATCTAAAAAGCGAGTAAAAGATTTAGAAGCGTAGAAACAAATATAATAAATATTATGGAACACCCCTTGGAAATTGCAAAACCTGATGGAATTCAATTTCATGAGAATTAACCCATTACCCTTCTATACAAAACACTATGAGAAAACTAATAACGAAGAAATTATTTTCATGCATTGATTTCTTACGTACTAAACATTAGGAATAGTAAGATCTTTAAGCTGAATCATCAGCCTTGTTCACGCTAGTAGCAAGCACTCATGTGGTTGACATCGTTTCTTTAGCTGTTGCCAGTAGAAATTTCCAAATAATTTGAATATTGAAAGGTGCATCCAAATTAAAAGAGTTTTTATTGAAGAAAATTTCAATGCTCTCCCTGTAGTGTAATGAAAATTTGTTCGAGAAGAGTGCAATCCTTTTGGTGCAAGTCCAGTTTGGAGAGGCAGGGGTATTTTAATTGTCTAAAGAAAAAGTGCAGAAGTAGAAAGGCTTTTTCTGACATGTCCTTTAATGTTACAAAATTTTGCAGTTGATTGTACGAAAAGTACTACCAATATAACATTTTTTGCCTGAGGAGTTAAGACACAGGGATGAGGTATATCCCAGGGCGATCTTAAAGGATCTCTGTCTTTAAATAATGATTGGATGGTAGTAGTAGGAGGATTAATTGCAAGTCTGTAATTGAAATTTTTGACAAGTTTGTAAGTGAAAGAATTATGGTAGGGGGTTGAACTAATAAAGAATAGGTGTGGTTTCTGCAGAGGAGATAGGTGACAGACATATTGTTTGGAATCAAACTTTTTGAAAAGTTTGGTGACAATTATGAAGGGGAAACTGACGGTACCTATTTCTTGGATGATTGTGTATTCTTTTTCTAATGAGCAGGGGTCATTGCAAATGACATTGGTGTGGCAAATGAGTAATTTTAGAGCTGCAAGCTTATAGGCAAGAGCAGTATTGGAGTAAAATGGGATAATGTTTGTAATAGTGGTGGGTTTTCTATAGACAGATGTATAGAGTTAGTTATTGATTCTAGTTATTTGTACATCCAAAAAATTAATACAGTTATTGTTTTCAAGATGGAAAGTGAAATTAATGGTGGGGAATTTTCTAGAGATAGAAGAGGTGAGATTGCGCAATTCATTCAAGTCATGAGGCCAAATTATAAAGATGTCATCCACATAATGAATCCAATGTTTGGGTTGGAAAGGGGCAGGTTCTATAATGCTATTTTCATTGTATTGTATGAATATTCCAGCAAGAAGAGTGGAAAGATGTGATCCCATGGGTACACCTTGGATTTGGTGGTAAAACTGTTTGTTGTAAGTGAAACAATTATTTTCTTGCAAGGTGTGAACGCAATCATAAAGGTCTCTGATGAATACTTTGGGTAAGTCCAGGTTTTCCATCAAGTATTTTATAATTTGGCCTCATGATTTAAAAGAACTGCACAATCTCACCTCCTCTATCTCTAGAAAATTTCCCACCATTAATTTCACCTTCAATCTTCAAAACAATAACTGTATTAATTTCTCGGATGTACAAATAACTAGAATCAATAACAAACTAAATGCATCTGTCTACAGAAAGCCCACAACTATCTCAAACATTATCCCATTTTACTCCAATACTGCTCTTTTCTATAAGCTAGCAGCTATAACATCACTCATTCACCGCACCAATGTCATTTGCTATGACCCCCGCATATTACAAAAACAACATGTAAATCATACAAGAAATAGCTACAAACCATCAGTTTCCCCCTCAGAAGTGTCATCAAACTTTTCAAAAAGTTTGATACCAAACAATATGTCTGTCACCTATCTCCTTTGCAGAAACCGGTGTACCTATTCTTTATTGGTTTAATCCCCTACCATCATTCTTTCACTTACAAACTTGTCAAAATTAAAAAAAAAAATGGTTACAGACTTGTAATCAATCCTCCTCCTACTATCATCCAATCAATATCTAAAGACAGAGATCCTTCAGACCGCCCTGGGGTATAACCTCATCTCTGAGTCTAACTCCTCAAGCAAAAATTTTTATATTGGCAGTACTTTTCGTATAATCAACTGCAAAATTTTGGAACATAAAAGGGATTTCAGGAAAGGCCTTCCTACTTCTGCACTTTCTCTTTGGACAATTGAAGATACCTCTGCCTCTCCACACTGGACTTTCACCAAAAGGATTGCACCTTTCAGGAAAGCATTGAAATTCTCTTCAATAAAAACTCTTGTAATTCGGACGCACCCTTCAATATTCTAATTATTTGGAAATCTCTACGGGCAACAGCTAAAGAAATGAGGATCACCACATGAGTGCTTGCTACTAAGTGTGAAAAAGACTCATGTTTCAGCTGAAAGATTTTACTATTTCTAATGTTTAATACATAAGAAATCATGCATGAAAATATTTTCTTCATTATTGGTTTCTTCATATTACATGAAATGGCCTTTCTACTGACTATGAGAATTTTTTTACATATATATGCTGTTTTTTTCAGTATAAAGTATTATTAACCACAGCCAACTCATTGCAACACTAGTCATTAACATAAAATTCAACAAAAGTGTCTCTTTCTATGGATCAAATTCAGGACCTTTCAAAAGGTAGGCAGATTCACTTGTTTTAGAAAGACATTTCCTTGAACATTTGCTTCATAATTATTTATCGATGAAGTTTTGGTTGCCTTTAATTAATCTCATAAACACCACGTGTTTTGGGGGGTTAAAAAGTACACAAAAATTTCAGAATTCAGATGAAGCAATTTTTTCTTATGGTGCATTATGGGAAGAAAATATTTTCCAAACATATACACACTATTTCAGTAACTATAAAGTTCCACATGAAATAACATTTTATTAACCTCTTATTGTTTTTGAGGGAACATACAAACAACCAAAGTTTTTCTACCAAACTGATATGGTACATATGGCTTAATACCTTCCCAATTACACATAAAGCCATTTTGCAAATCATATAGAGAAGTTTGATATTAAGTAAATAATCAGTTAAAAATTTATCTTGTAGTTCGTATTTCTTTGTGGAGTTAACCTCCGAATTTCAGAGAACATCCAAGTGATATGTATGTAATATATGACCCTGATTTAATGCAAGGCAGGTTATCATGGCCTTTCTATCACAGCATTCCCTATTAACAACATGTTCTGGATGAAGAAGCATCATGTTTCCGTAAAGATAAGGGAGAAAGTTACCGGCATTCTTGAAGACAGCATATATCATGTTCAAAGATGTCAAAGATCTCCAATATTCTTAAGGAGACATCAGCAAGAAGTAAGCAGCTGCAATGCCTTTTAGGTTTACAGAAAGAAACTCTTCAAACAACAGCTAAGAATATGCTATTTGAAAATGATGCTCCATGAAGTTGGAGAAATAACCTTGATGAATATTTTTCGGACATTAAAAGGGGAAATACTAAAAGCTAAAAGAGATTGAAAAAACATAACTCTTAGATTATATTTGCATGGAAATTCTAAAAGCCTTGACTGCAGAAAAGAAAAACTAAGAAATTGTTGAAACTGTGCATACATTTATACATAGATGTGGATAAGTGTAGATTTCTAAATTTCATAAACGAGCTGGCACATATGAATTCAAGCATTGGAATTCATATGTGCTAGCTCATTTTTTAAGTGTAGATTTCTAAATTTCATAAATGAGCAGGCACATATGAATTCAAGCATTTTAGATTAATACATTTAATGAAATGCATGATAATAGTGAAAAGAATGTGCAAAGCAACAAATGAAGTCAATGATGTACAGAGTGGATTTATGAAAGACAACGAAGAGAAAGTTGATATTTCCAATACAAGAATCATCACAGTAAAAAAATACAAAAATGGAAAAAGATCTCTTTCTCCATCTCATGGACTTTACATTATTGTTGTCCACTTATAATACATTAACGATAACAATAAATAAATATACATGTGCAAACACTTAATAAGTGACTATATCCCCAATGCCGAATAGGCACATTTTTAGGTGTACCCTCAATTATGACTACAAGAAAAAACTTTAAGTCAGTGTAACAAAAAAAAAAAAAAAAAAAGTGCTGAATAAAAGATGCACTTGACATAATTTATTGTCTATCTAAAGCATAAAAATATAGCATCACTTATTTGTTAAACTGCAAGAATATGAGAGTGCAAACTGTTGCAAATAACTTCCCTGAGACAAGCATTTTTTCTCCTGAATCTGCTCAGAACTTTGGAAAAATGTTATCTATCTATCCTTGCACATGCATTGTATTCATATAGATAATGAGTTTACTATTTCTCTTTGCACATTTTACTTAAATTTAGAAACAGGATCTGTGAGATAGAGAGCAGATTAAAATATACTTAAGTTCCCATGTTCTTGGATGTAGTAAAAAGTGATGCTAAATCTACGTATGCACATTTTATTTGGTTGGGCATTTCTGAAGAACAGCTCTAACATGTGACACACTTTTGATGTTAGAACTGCACTTAAAGAATGCTGACTCAAATGAAATCTGCTAAATTGTTATAATATGAAGGTATACCTCGCCACATAATATGCATTGCAACCAAATTGTAAATAACTTACTCAAGAAATATTAGAAACTTCTAAAACACATACAGTATGTGATGAGTATAGCATCAAATAAACAGAAAAAATGAGAATAAGAATAAAATGTCCCATAAGTGATACAGTTTTGAATACTGAAAAGAGGTACGATTTACAAATATTGTGCGATCCAATAAATAAAAGATACAAATTTTCTCTAAACAGCAGGATGACAAAAAGTACAGCAATCAGTAGAAAAATAATATTTTTACCCTTAAGCAGTAGTTCTTAAACAGTGTGTCACAGTACAACAGGGCTACATCATGAAACAGATGATCATGTTCATCACATGATTTTGACAGATTTAAAATTTGTTACATAGATGTTACAACCATTGGAAAATTGCACTTCAAATTTACCAAGAAAATATATGTACATTTTTCTGGACATTCTTGTAAATTGATTCTAAGTACATACTACATCGTAAAAAAATATCCAAGAAAAAAAAAAAAACAGTTCTTGTACAATGTTGTATCAAAAATAATAGTTTTCCAAACTTTGAAAAGATAAACTTGTTATCAACACATAACACAGAATGAGAGCCTAGACTGAAACTGTGAAAACCGAAAAAAATTAAATATATATATATAACTCCTGTTTTATTCAAAACCCTATCACAGCAGAATTTCAGAAATTCCGTATTGAAAAAGAAAACAATATGAGATGATTATTAACAATCAAGAAGTAAAAGAGTGAAATGAAATTACCGTATTTCCCGGCGTCATGGACACTACTTTTTCCTGAAATAAGTCTCAAAAATTTACTGTGTGTCCTGGAGACTAAAGGTCATGTTTTTCATAGGCATATGCTAATCCCAGAGAAAGGTTATCTATGTTAAAATGTTTACTGGTAAACCTTATATAACAAGACTGCCTTCATCGTGAAATGCCATGGGAAGACTAATATGTTTTTTTTTCTCTGTGTCACTTTTGCTAGGATACATTTACGATAAACCACGTGGTCTATACTATGAGACCGACACACACACATATGAAGCTCTAGATCAAAAGAGCCACTCTAATGGGGTTTTGCCAAAATGTGTAAACAATCTTAGCTCGCCTGTTTGAAAAGCTTTTCTCACAGTCGTAGCTGAAAAACAGGTGTATTTTGGTGTATCGGGTACCTTATTTATGAAAGAAGAGTGGAATCAGTGGATGCAGGCCACAAACCACCACCTAACCCTAACAGGTCGTTTGAAAAGGCCAAAAAATTGCTCAGGTGTGTGAGTGGATCCTAAAATATTAATAGAATGCTGTGACGACTGAAATTGTAAGTACAATCTTTTAAAAAACGTGGCATCAGTAATGCGTTAAATGGCACAGAAAATAACATTCTGTTTGAAGATAGTGACACTTTGGACAGTAATGACAACCCTGATTATGACAATGATGCCAGTGATACGGATAACACCAGTGAATTTTCTGGATCTGAGGATATGGATGACTGAAATGTTTTTCCTTATATGTAGAGGTAAAATTTGTCCTTTGATATTTATGAAAGCGCCGAGACCTTATTTTTATGTCTATTCTTTTTTTCTCCAAATTTTGCATTTTAAAATTGGAGTGCATCCTTGACACTGAGAAATACGGTATATATAAAAATCATACTTTGCAATTAAAATTATCAATAATTCTTTAATAAATAATAAGCAGATTCTTATAACAATCCCACTAGATGGAAGATAAAATACATGTTCAGTGATAACGACTACATCTTTGTCAAGAAAGAAACCTCTAGTATTCTACACACTTAAACTTAGGCACATATGAAGTACACTGAATAGACAAAACATTAGAGGTAGGGGTGATGGGCATGGGTACCCCCGTGCAGAGCGGAACAGACCCCAACTGAATGCAGGCGATAAATAGGCGGACAGCCGGGCTTCCCAACAGTGTATTGCAATGGACAAACATGGGTAAGCGTGGTGATCTGAGCGACTTTGATCATGGACGCATTGTCGGTGCAAGACAGATGGGTCATTTTATCCCCCAAGTGGTAAGAATGTAGGGTTCCCGAGGGTAACCGTATGAAGTGTGTACCACGAGCATACCACTGACGAACGTACCAGTGTCAAGAGAGAAAGCAGTGCCCGACCACACACCACTGATGACCGGGGTCGACGTAGACTATCTAGGCTCTTAGAGACTGACAGCTTGGCAATGGTGGCCCAAATCACATTCAAGTTAAATGTCAGAAGCACAAGCAGCATCAGCAAGAAAACAGTATGGTGCAAACTTTATACCCTGGGCTATGGGAGTTGATGCCTTGCTTGTGTGCCATTGTTGACTGCTCGTCATTGGGAATTATGCCTCACCTGGTGTCATGAACATCAAAACTGAACCTCTGCAGAGGCCCCATGTTGTGCGGTCAAATGAATCCCCTTTTCAGCAGTACCATGTTAACAGGAGGGTGTGGATGTGGTGTCGGCAGCATGAGGTTCTGTACAAGGCGGTGGTGGATCTGTGATGGTATGGGGAGCCTCCCCATAGGACACATTATATCCTTTAGTGTGTCTGGAGAGGTCCTTAACCGCTGTACACTACCAGCACATGCTGGCTGTTCACCTACATGCTTTCATGGCCTTCACACATCCCGCAGCAATGGTCTATTTTAGCAGAAAGATGCGCTGCCCCACTAGGCCACAACCATTCAGGTATTGTTTGAGGAACACATATAAGTTTGGAACCATCCAGTGGCCACTAAGGCCCCCCTGGATTTGAACCCTGTGGAAGCTCTCTGGGATGCATTGGAGCAGAACAGATCCACGAATCCTGGACTGACATCTTGGGCGGAGTTGTGGCCAATATTGCAACAAGCATGGCTGGCATTACCTTCAGCACCTGGTGGAATTGATGCCTCAGCATGTATAGGTTGTTTTTCACACTAGAGGAGGACCAATATGATTTTAAGTAGGTATCTTTTAGTATTTTATCCACTGACTGTAAACCTGATAACAAATGAATCCTTGTTGTGACCAATCCTTTTGAAGATGATCACTGAAGTGGCAGAAAATACTCTTTTAGATGCAGGTCATAATTTTGTTGAGGTTGCCTTTTTACCATTTTAAATGTTCAAATTTATTTTATTTAATATTTATTTTTATTTAATTTTTAATAATTAAGGTTGGGGTTTTGGAAATGCAATAGAGCACTGATGCACTAAAGTAATAAATAAGTTGATTTGCATGCAGGATGATTAACCACATGGCACGATTTTATATGTGAGTTTCGATAATTAAAAGTATTACAGCATTTTAAATTATTTTTCAGGAATGCTATTTGAAAACTGAAAAATATAAACTTAAAAATTTCAAGTCTGAACACAAGTTTTGGAGGTTTGGATTGGACAACATGCATGACATACATGCATGAAATGTGAATTTCAGAATTTTCTTCAAATATCTTTTTCAATGAATATTTGAGGAAATTACCAGTGAATTAATTAGTTCGACTGATTAGCATGTTAAAATGATTGAAGTCTTCAATGCACATGGTATTCAAGAAGGATGTTTTTCTGAACTGTACCATGGGCTCAATGTAAGTTATCTACATTGATCAGATATTTTTGTTTGATTGTAATGATTCACATATTCTAATTAATGCTTAAAACCAAGCCTGATATAATTTCAATCTTAAATTTAGGATTAAAAATTGTAATTATCCAACTAAGTAAGAAACATATTTATTGTAGCATATTATGCGTGATAGTATTGTAGGTCTATTTTATGAACAACTGATGGTATTTAGGTCTGCATCTTTCATCTTTTCTTATTCAATTTAAACATTTAAAATTTGTACATTTAAAAAAAACTTGAACATTTAAAAAAAAAAAAGTTGCTATTAAAACCTAACATTACCTACTTACAGTTCAGATACTCAAAACCACATGATGATGTTCTTACATGTTTCTATTTGCTTTCTTTGTCTTTTCTCTTCTGTCACTTCCTAGGTTGCGACACAGTTTCAGAATGAAATAATGAAACAAGACACCAGCGCAAAATCATAGATTTGATGACACTGAAACATCATTCGATCATTAAGTTGATCACAAAATAGAGAAGGTGATTGGCCAAAAGCTATCCTTGAATGCATGTTGGCAGTGTATGGTGATACTACATCATCAAAATCCTTCTTCTTCAGGAGTTTCCATTCAACAGCAGGTTTTCTCATTCCACATTTCAACTATCACTTTTCTTCATTCCTTCCAGTCCAATTGCCTTCAAAATACTTGAAGATTTGGTACTGATGTTTAAGTAGAGTAGAGAATTCATCAAACACAACCCTCATCCTAGTGGACAGTGAAGGTGACAACACCCAGAAATGTGTAAAAAAACTGAAAATCTAATAACAATGGCAGAAAGGTGTCTGTGGCACCTGTAACTGTTATAGATAGCAGTATATCTGAGCCAACAGTCACAACCATCCTGAAAAATCAGATTCTACTCTTTTCTAAGATGCCTCACTTCATTGTAGAAGCAGGGCAAGATTCAATTTTCCAAAAATTATTTATGGCTTTATACAGCAGATCAAGAAACTTCTATCATAATTTTGGCAATGAAATATGAATTCATACCAAATCATGGTGCAGTTGGCTAATTGCCTGCTTCATGTCTGTGTGATAGGCAACAGTAGGGGGTTTGATTCTCCATTGCCGCCCACTCTATTCGTGTTTTTTTCAAAACATAATGCAAATGACTGGATGAATCCCTGAAAATCAGACCTAGATGTTTGGGCTGTTTTGGTGATTGCCCCTGTGATTTGCACTCCACCCAGCATTAGATGCTGGTTAACCTAACTGGAGTATTTCCAGCTGACGATCCAAAGAATGCTGGGGTTCCAGCTCCTTTAATGGATTCGTGAAACCTGCTGTTAAGTGGAAATATTTAAAGTGGGGGATTCATGAATCCTAACACCAGACAAGAATCCATGCAGTGAAAATATGAATGTTTTCCATCCCAAAGATACCTTTGGGCACAGTCATTAGTATAGGAAGATTATGGTCACTGTGTTTTGGTGTGCTGATGAAACTTTGTTTTTTAAGACAGTCACTAGGGTTTCATAAAGTGAAATTTCGTTGACTTTAAGGATTGCCAAAAAGGAAAAATGACATGAGAAACTGACTAGAAGTGTCATTTCATTGCACACACACACAACCCACTTATAAATCAAATATGACTTAGAGGAGCTGAAGTATCCAACCTACACTGTAGATCTACCACAGAGTGATTATTTCCTGTTCTAAAACTTGAAAAATGGCCTGTGCAGGCATCATTTCCCACTCAATTATGAGCTGAAGTGTGTCATTTTTGAGTACTTCCAGAAGTAAGGAAAAACTTTTCTCTGGTATTTCCTCTTTACCGTAAAAAAACAGTAAAGAAAAAAATTGCTTCCAGTTCAACACATTCATGGCTACACATATAACCTATCTAGATCTAAGACCCACCCAAGATTTTGTTGCACATAGATGACTTTCTTTTTTTACATGTAAGGTTGAAGATGATAAAGCAAGCATGAGTGTCAACAGAACTCTGATATGAAAAATGCAAAAGCACATGTAAATATTTAAGGGACTTAATTATATACATTATTGTTTGAAAAGATTCAATTAAGAGATCAACTTATTTTCCCTGATGATGATGCAAAATGATTCTTCAGAGTGTGCCATGAAAAATATTTAAATTTCCAGTGTGCACCCATGATGATGACATTGGAAAGAGCTTTCCTGAAGATTAATATTAAAACAGAAAAACAAAACCAACTCCTACATCTGTCAAAGTTGTTTAATTACAGAAAGTGGGAAATCCAAAAAGGAAATCAGAAAAAAACAAAAACTGGGAGACAAACATTTAACAACGTAAAAAAAACAATACTGTCAAGAGAAATAAACAATCAAACAAGGCTGAGCACAGTCAAATACTTTATAAGAAAGAAAAAATAAATAAATATAGATAACATCAGAAAGACCAAAGTTTTGAGGATGTGGATGGCTGGGTTTAAAAATGAGTATAACAAATTACAAACAGATTTTTTTTTTTTTTAAAAATGAGATGTGTTTCAGATTTCACATCCTAAAATACATCAGCCATCAAAACATTTTCTAAATAGAAGAATGAAAATGAAATATTAGACAACAACAACACAAAGAATTTGACAGCATAGAAGAATGACTTGACCTGATCTACATAAACAGTAAAATTACAGCACAAGATAGGACAGAATGGAGATGGCCAGAGATGATGATTGAAGAAACAAAGAAGAGTTGTTGTAGATTTGCTTTACAATAAAACATTTGATTTACAGTTTCTTATGATTCAGGTCAATCATCAGTCACACATTTATAATGAGAGGAATATTTCCCTTTGAAAAATTTTCATCACATAACTGAAGCCTCACTATTTCTGTTTACTGGAGACTGCAAATTACACTCTGAGCTTCCACAAGAATCTAGAGTATCGTGGTGTTCTACATAGCGGGGATACTCACGAATTAAGCTGGGTGTAGAAAACCTTGCTTTCAAAGCATTCTAGAATAACAAATAATAATAATAATAATAATAATTGTTGTAAATGCATTTATGGCACCTCTATTCATAGTGATTGTGGAATAACTTTTTTACGGGTCTTATAGAGGTTATTTTTCATCAAAGTTGGTTGTCAAATTTTTGAACTAAAGCCTAGTTCGTCATCAGGACTATGTCACTGGAGTAGTTGCTGCCACTCAATTGGAAGAGTCCATCCGCAATTATCGTTAATTGTGGTACTTCTTCTTCTTGCTATTTCGATCCCTTCTTCTAGTTTCCTCTTTACTAAGTTTGACTGGTGGGCGATTATTTTCACTGAGTCCCAATTTATGGAGTGTCCACTTGCTTGTATATGTCTGTCTAGTCCTGTTTTGTTCCCAATGTTCCTAATAGCTGCTTGGTGTTCTTTCATTCGGACCTTAATACTTCTCCCTGTTTCTCCTATATAGCTGAGTCCGCAGTTACAGTCGATGCAGTAAATTACTCCTTCCTGCAATTGGATGTCCAATTCTTTCTGCTTTAAAGCTGGCAGGAATATCTTTATTTTGTTATTAAGATCTGGAGCTAGCCTGATATTATATTTTGCTCCGATCCTTTTCAGTTTCTCGAAAAGTCCCTTGTGGTACGTAATTTTGCTGGTGAATTTGAAGTTGGTTTTTTCCTGCTTCTTTTTTGGCACTTGTTTAAGTATTTTCTCAACATATGGGGAGGGGTAATTGTTTTCTGCCAATATGTCCTTTAATTCTTCTTTGTGAAGATCTTTTTGAGTAGCTGAAGAGACCAGGATTTCAATTTTTTCCAAAAATTGTCTCGCCGTATTCGATTTAATATAATCAGGGTGGAATGAGCAGAAGTCTAACATCTTCCCTGTGTTGGTGGGTTTTCTAAAAAGCTGAGTGAATATTTTCCCCTCTCTTGAGGTCAAGGTTAAATCTAGGTAATTGATGCTATGGTCTTTTTCCTGTTCCAGGGTGTACTGCAAGGTATTCTCTAGTAAGTTAAATTCTTCCAGAATCTGAGAGGGTAGAGATTGGTCCACAGTATCTACTATAATTAGGACATCATCCATGTACCTTACATAGAGAGCAAACAAGGAGGGTTGTATAAGGATTTTTGCCTCTAGTTTACTTATATAATAATTTGCTAGCAGAGGTGCTAGTGGAGAACCCATTGCAAGTCCTGAAGTTTGCCTGTAATATTTCTTTCCAAACTGGAAGAAATTATTCTTGAAGGAAAATAGGAGCAGTTCATATATGCCAAGTAGTATTTCTCTATTGTGATTATGGAAGACTATTTTTTCTGCAAGGTCATCTGCAATGAATTCCAGTAGGAGGTCCAGGTTAATGTTGGTATACATAGAGACTATATCCAGGCTTGCCATTACTGGATGAATTAATTCTGGCAAGTTGTCCAGTTTTCCTTTTAGCTGCATGGAATTTTTTAGTAGGTAGGGAGGAGAAAGGAAAATATCTCTGAGGTGACCAAGTAAATAATAATTAATGTTGGAGAGTGGCGAATTTCTAGTGTCTATTATAGGTCTTACTGGATGGCCTTCTTTGTGAACTTTTATTGTACCATAGATCTGTGGAATTCTTGACTGGAGAAGATTCCCTTCTTTGTGAACTTTTATTGTACCATAGATCTGTGGAATTCTTGACTGGAGAAGATTTCCACAGATCTATGGTACAATAAAAGTTCACAAAGAAGGCCATCCAGTAAGACCTATAATAGACACTAGAAATTCGCCACTCTCCAACATTAATTATTATTTACTTGGTCACCTCAGAGATATTTTCCCTTCTCCTCCCTACCTACTAAAAAATTCCATGCAGCTAAAAGGAAAACTGGACAACTTGCCAGAATTAATTCATCCAGTAATGGCAAGCCTGGATATAGTCTCTATGTATACCAACATTAACCTGGACCTCCTACTGGAATTCATTGCAGATGACCTTGCGGAAAAAGAGTCTTCCATAATCACAATAGAGAAATACTACTTGGCATATATGAACTGCTCCTATTTTCCTTCAAGAATAATTTCTTCCAGTTTGGAAAGAAATATTACAGGCAAACTTCAGGACTTGCAATGGGTTCTCCACTAGCACCTCTGCTAGCAAATTATTATATAAGTAAACTAGAGGCAAAAATCCTTATACAACCCTCCTTGTTTGCTCTCTATGTAAGGTACATGGATGATGTCCTAATTATAGTAGATACTGTGGACCAATCTCTACCCTCTCAGATTCTGGAAGAATTTAACTTACTAGAGAATACCTTGCAGTACACCCTGGAACAGGAAAAAGACCATAGCATCAATTACCTAGATTTAACCTTGACCTCAAGAGAGGGGAAAATATTCACTCAGCTTTTTAGAAAACCCACCAACACAGGGAAGATGTTAGACTTCTGCTCATTCCACCCTGATTATATTAAATCGAATACGGCGAGACAATTTTTGGAAAAAATTGAAATCCTGGTCTCTTTAGCTACTCAAAAGATCTTCACAAAGAAGAATTAAAGGACATATTGGCAGAAAACAATTACCCCTCCTCATATGTTGAGAAAATATTTAAACAAGTGCCAAAAAAGAAGCAGGAAAAAACCAACTTCAAATTCACCAGCAAAATTACGTACCACAAGAGACTTTTCGAGAAACTGAAAAGGATCGGAGCAAAATATAATATCAGGCTAGCTCCAGATCTTAATAACAAAATAAAGAAATTCCTGCCAGCTTTAAAGCAGAAAGAATTGGACATCCAATTGCAGGAAGGAGTAATTTACTGCATCGACTGTAACTGCGGACTCAGCTATATAGGAGAAACAGGGAGAAGTATTAAGGTCCGAATGAAAGAACACCAAGCAGCTATTAGGAACATTGGGAACAAAACAGGTCTAGACAGACATATACAAGCAAGTGGACACTCCATAAATTGGGACTCAGTGAAAATAATCGCCCACCAGTCAAACTTAGTAAAGAGGAAACTAGAAGAAGGGATCGAAATAGCAAGAAGAAGAAGTACCACAATTAACGATAATTGCGGATGGACTCTTCCAATTGAGTGGCAGCAACTACTCCAGTGACATAGTCCTGATGACGAACTAGGCTTTAGTTCGAAAATTTGACAACCAACTTTGATGAAAAATAACCTCTATAAGACCCGTAAAAAAGTTATTCCACAATAATAATAATAATAAAACTGAGAAAAATGAAATGCAGTGGTGTCTCAAAATAAAAACGTACATGAACACAAAATGCTTTTTGGATATTCACTCCATACATGAGAATGTATTAAAATTCCTTTGCCAACTTTTTTCTGCTTAACATATTGCACTTTCAAAACATTTTTTTTTTTTTTTTGGTTGAAGGTTTAACGACCAATGTGATCAACTCAACGGGTTATAAGCAGTCGTCCGTCCCTAATTTAGGGTCACTGGTTCCAGGGAACGGAGAGAGAGCCAGTGCTAAAAGACAGACTCCATGCCTCACTGGGATTCGAACCCGGACCTTTCAAGGACGAATGATCATAAGCCAGCGCTCAGACCACTGTGCCACTGAGGTGGCCGAAACATTTCAGGATATTCAAATGAAAGCTGGATCTTTAATACATCCTCAGGAATTTTTCCAAGGAAGTTGAAATATTGCACTTCGTGTTATGTTTTTATGAGCATAGTGTCTTTCCTGCTGGCACTTATGTTATGTAGACAACAAAGAAGTCACCAGCAATTTCTTTGACTATTACATGTACTTTAAATAGCAGCATCATGGCTGCTTCAGTTTTTCTGCACTGTGTTGTTCCGAAGGCACAAAGATGAACATAAATTATGTCATGTCTGGGATACTGTAACAGCAAGTCACCTGTTAGAAAAAGTTATCAAGGGGGCACAGTAGATTCCTATTTTATTTATATATTATACATGTGAACCTCAATATAGGAACTTTCAAGAAACAAACAATTTGTATTTACGAACATTGCTTGGACTAATAAATTGCGACTCCCAATTCATTCAAGGAAGATACAACCCTATACTTATGACAGGCTTCATACATGTCAGAAGCTGGGAAAGGTAAAAATTTATTGCCAGCTGGGAAAGGTAAAAATTTAATGCCAGCTGGGAAAGGTGAACATACAACAGCTTTCAGCAGCAAACAAAGTAAAAATTTTCATAAAAAAAAAAAGGGATCCCCTACTGCTGCTAATTTAAAAATAATAAAAATGGATAAGATTAACTCCTGCTCGCTAAATAAGCAGTGGAAGACACTGACAATATCCAAAGTACAATAATTTCCAGGAGTCTGGAAATAAGGAGAAAAAGGCCTATTTAAAGAGTTCTTAAATTCCATGAACCTTGTATAAAGTTAATTTCAGAAACACGTTAACAAATTTAACAATATGTATGAAAAAAAAATCAACTGATGAACATTCAACTTACAAACACATTTCTACGAACTCTTATGTTCATAAGTTGGGGTTCACCAATATGTTTAAAACAATAAAATATTTCAGAAGAAAAAAATCAGCTTAGACTTTTTACTTCACTCTTATAAGATATTGTTGGGAAGCAAAACATGATTTTATATATACATTATCATTTTCATTGCTCACAGAACTAATCATGTGGTCAGAAAATATTGTAATATTTTATAATTACCATGCATACTTGTGTAAAGCTGAAAGTTTTCGGAAGAAATCCTACTTTCATATGGGGGTCGACATGTATGGGTCAGTAAAAAATACAGCTGGACTTCCAAAATGTTATGTGAATTCTCCCGTGGAATTTACCGGTGGGTTTGTTTACATTTTAGACTGCTGCTCCCTGCGTGATAGTTTTCTGACCTTCTGTTAGTTATATCCTGAGCTGTGCCCCCCTCCAATTGGGAGGGGGGGACACATCTATGGATAATAATAATTGGTAGGAATGGTTATTATGCTCTCAAGACATCGAGTGGAGAAACAACACTCCTTCCAAGTGTCAATGGCGTACACATGATGCAAAAGAAGCTATTGATTTCACACCAAAATAAACAGAAAATTAAAATTACATAGATATTTCACAACCATTCTACGTATTTTACTTGTATTCATTTACTGTCAAACCCCTATTTAACGGACTGCGATTTAACGAATTCCGCGATTTTATGTACATTTTCTACATTGAAATTAAAGCTTGGTGTTTCCCGATTTAACGAACACAGTTCCTCAATTTAGCGAATATTTTTTTATTTTATAAACCACAAAACTATGTTAGCCACCATTTTCACGTTAGAAGTTAGCCCAAATGCAATCTCTTGATGCTGTTTTCGATGAACAGATCAGACTAAATGCATCAGATTCTGATGAAGAATGTGAAGCGGAACTGAAAGTTAGCTGCTTTAGTGATGCTGGTAACAGCACAGAATGTGCTAAAAAGTACTTGATGTTATTTGACGTTAATGATGATGTTTTTCATGCACTTCATAAAATTGAAGCTGCAATTTTATAAAGCTAAACGTTCAGAAAAAAGATAAGCAATATTCTCAAAAGCATTAATTTTTTTCAGTGTAAAAAGTCAATCAACACATATTCTGTTTTTACAAGTTAATTATTACTAACTGATGTTCTGTTTCATGTAGTTTAGGATACTGAAATCATTATTTAAGAAGCTAAATGCTCGGGGAAAAAAATTAACTATCGTATTTTCCTTGCAATTTTAAAGTACGCTTAAATTTTGACGCTGCATATTGAAGTCTAATATCTACGAATTATGTATTTAATATGCAAAGTAACTATGTATGTATTATAAAATTTTTGATAATAAATTCGTAAATTAAGAGTACTGTACATAATTTAAATTTCACTCAAACAAAGAGAACTTAGCTGCTTACGTATTCTGTTATGAACACTAGCTTAATTTGAAACTTTCATTCGAAAGGCTTCCTCGATTTAAAGAATTCTGCGATTTTACGTACAATACTGTTGGTCCCTTGAAGTTTGTTAAATCTGTATATACATATTTCTTTAAAAAATCTGACCCTATTTTGCATTTCACTATTTATATCACGTAGTTGCAAATGGAAAAACCCGCAGTCTCAAAGTAAACATATTGCCTGCAACTGCAGAGCAAGGGTTCACGTAACACTTCTTCAGAAGTACAGTGGAAGTCTGTTATTATGTGGATATATGGGGATAAGGAGATAACCGCATTATAGAGATATCCAAATCTGAGTATGTATTTTGTTGAGGAGACATGATCATACCCATGTTATATCTGATTTCGTGGTACAACTGATCACATTATATCTGGCTTTCACTGTACTCCCAAAAAATTAAAAAACAAATCATGAAATAATTTTTCACCCAGAGTAAGATTCCTATGGGAACGGGCGTCGCTAATTTGATGAGTGAAAACCCCTAATCCCGTTTCAAACTGAGACTGAAATTTCTTGCTTCCAAACTTGGAATACTTCATTATTTCCTGTGTGCAGCTGCAGGACTGTCTTCCAAAGGTCATGACAGGACACGCAGTGAGTCAAACATCACATATATCACTTAGCTGTTGAGGTGAGCCACAGCCAATCAGGCATCTCTCCTCTCCTGAGTTTTCATAGCAAGTGATGGTTTGCATGTCTTCTGCTCTACGCTGGCAGAAGACATCAACCCTACAAGAGCAATCTAGGTGTTTTACAAAACGAATCCACGCTTGTCGCAAACAATTCGCTCACATCATCCAAACAAATGGCTCTCATGTTTCATTTCCATTCTTAAGTTTCACCATATTTGCTAACAGACTGCTCATTCACATAATGGTCAACACTTATCAATTCTGGACATTACTTTTCTTTTGGGAATTCTTTTCCGAGCCAAGGTGAAGAAGAAAGTTAATGTGGTGCAACTTCAGTGAGTGTAGCAATAACAGTGGATTGAATAATCTTTTGCACTTTTCAACCATTCAAAATTTGCAGTGAAGAGACATTCATTGTGAACAAATCATTCATGAATGGTCCATCACTATTAGACATTAGAGTCTAATTTCCTGTCAATTAACCAATTTCAGAGACATGATTTCTACATGGAGTGAAAAAGAAATGAATTTTTGGTAACTATTTTGACGTCTGTGAATCAAAAGCTATTTCCAGCAGGCTCTTGTTAAATTCTTATACAGCTCCAAATTTGGGAGGCGGCAAAGCTGGCATCCACTACGCACCAGCCCATTTAAGCGCCGAGACAGGCTATGTGAATAATTCATTCCCTAGGCATAAAAAAGTTAGGCTCATTCTGAAGTTCAATCGCTTTGCAACACCGTCTGGTTTTGATACTTGCATTAAGGGGAATGTCTATTTACAGAACGTAATATAAGAATTTAGTATTTACAGAATGTGACATAAGAATGTAGTAATTTACAGAATGCAAATGCTGATACTGTTGTTGGTAGTAACCTGAAAAGTAACTTCCCATCCACCTCAATTTTTATGCTTATGGCAGTGTCATATTTCAGGAAAACAAAATAACAAAAGTTACATACCTTGATTTGTGTGAATGACAACCGGCTAACTGTCTCACTGTCAAGGCAAAAAGCAATAGCATTAACAGCTCCTGAAAGTGGAACACACAAAATATGGAAACAACCTCATTTTTTTTTTTATGTAAACAGGTTTTTATATTTACATTACAGAACACATGCTTTCTTGAATAAATAAAAAAAATTAATGAATTATGTTGAAAATATGAGCATTTTATGAAACACAGTTCATTATGAAAAACTAAAACATTCTAAAACATGTCATTTTGGAAAAATGGATTTTTTTCAAAATGACATGTTTTAGAATGTGGATTATATATATATATATAAGGGATGTAAGGTCAAGTGATGCGTAACATCACAGCCTCTCCTTGACAAATGTCAACCCCGCCTTCTCGTGGTGCATCCTGTTCCCACTAAAGGGGCTCTGACGACCGCCCATAGCGGTATAACTATACCATCGGGATTAGAGGAAATTCTATCCCACACTCACCAACCCGCTTGGCCAGCGTGGTGAGTTATGGCCAAACCCCTCCAAAATGATTCCACAACTTAAATCTTGGCCCTCAGTCTCCGGCAGCTGGAATGTACCTGGCCAAGGCAGCGGCCAGTGCGACATGAAGGCAGAGGGTGCTAAGAATCCCCGGAGGACCGGACTAGGCTGCCATCTGATGCTGACCTTGGCAACGTACAATGGACGCTCCCTATCTTCTGATTCAAGGCTTCTTGAATTGGAAGAGGAATTACAAAGGATCAAGTGGGACATCGTGGGGCTAAGTGAGGTAAGGAGAAAAGGAGAAGATCTCATGGAACTGAAAAGTGGACATCTCTTCTACTATCGTGGGACAGATACTGGCAGAACTAGTGGTGTTGGATTTATAATAAACAAGAAACTGAAGGATAAAGTTGTAGAAGTTGAAAGTTCCTCTGACAGAGCTGCACGACTTGTTATCCAACTCTCGAAAAGATACCAGGCTCAGATTATTCAAACTTATGCACCCACCACAAGTCATCCTGAAGAAGAAATTGAAGAATTTTATGAGGAAATTTGTCATCTAAATAATAAAGGTAAGCAGCACTTGAAAATAATTATGGGAGATTTCAATGCAAAAATAGGGCAACGGCAACAGAATGAAACTTCAGTAGGTAAATTCGGTCACGGCAACAGAAACCAGCGTGGAAATACTCTCGTTGAGTTTGCAGAGGCAGAAGGGTTTTTCATCTTGAACTCCTTCTTCAAGAAAAAGCCACACAGGAAATGGACATGGAGACATCCAAATGGGACGACAAATGAAATTGATTTTATTATGTGTAACAAAAAATTTGTCATAGAAGACTGCAGTGTGCTAAACAAGTTCAACACAGGTAGTGACCATAGATTGGTGAGATGTAAGATGCACCTCAACGCTAAACTTGAACGTGGCAAGCTCATAAGACAAACAAAGTCTATTGACATAACCAACCTCAAAAAACACCATAATACCTTCAAGTTAGAACTGAAGAACAGGTTCTCTGCTTTAGAAGACCTAACATCGGAAGAAGTGGACATCTCTGAAGTTAACAGAAAAGTAACCAAAGCTCTTATGGAAACAGCAACAAAATTAGCTGGGTCTAAGAACAAGTTGCATGTGAACAAATTATCAGGAAAAACCAAAATGTTGATGCAAAAAAGAAGAGAGATGAGGACAACTAAAGAAGATGTGACTTCCAATGTGGAATATATAGAGCTATGCAAGACAGTAAGAAAAAGTATCACTGAAGACGTAAGGAAATTCAACTATGAACTAGTGAGGAAAGCAATTGAAAACAACCAAAGCCTAAAGATAGCAAAGGGACATCTCAGTAAGGGAAGAAAACAGATTATGGCACTGAGAAAAGAAGATGGTTCTGTAACAAGAAATAGAGGCGAAATTTTGACAAGAGTGAAAGATTTCTACTCCAAATTATATGAAAGGGATGATATATGCACTCCAGACATCATGAAAGATACCAGTACCAGAGTTCCTCCAGTCCTTCCAGCAGAAGTTGCACATGCAATCAAGAACATGAAGCGGGGAAAAGCTCCAGGAGAAGATAAAATTACTGTAGACATCATACAAGAAGCAAGTGGAGAAATCGAAACAGTACTCGCCCAAATTTTCACTCGATGCCTTAATGAAGGAAAGATTCCTGAGGATTGGAACACCGCTACAATGATCCTGCTACATAAGAAAGGTGACATTGAGGATCTCGGAAACTACAGACCTATCAGCCTCCTATCAGTAGTTTATAAAATCTTCACTAAAGTTCTTTCACACCGCTTGAAGGTAACACTGGACACGGCTCAACCGAGAGAACAAGCTGGATTCAGGAGTGGCTACAGCACAATAGATCATATCCACGTGCTGAGAGAACTAATTGAAAGAGCGAGGGAATATGAACTTCCATTGTGCATGGCTTTTATCGATTATGAAAAAGCCTTTGATTCGGTGAAACCATCAGCAGTTACAATGGCTCTGAAAACCTGCGGTATTGAAGATGCATACATTAATATTATTAATAACATCTATGAAAATGCAAGTGCAAAGATTAGGCTGTTTGAAAATACAACACACGTAAAAATTGGAAAGGGAGTGAGACAAGGTGACAACATATCTCCGAAGCTCTTTAATGCCACATTGGAGGGTGTTTTTCAGTCGCTGAGCTGGGAAAACAAGGGGATAAAGATTAATGGAGATTATCTAACCCACCTTCGTTTTGCTGATGACGTAGTCATTTTTGCAACTACCCCATCAGAGCTGCAGAGTATGATCCAGGAACTTGCTGACAAGAGTAAAGAAGTGGGATTAAAAATGAACTTTCAGAAGACAAAAGTGATGTTCAATGCTTTTACAAGAAATGAAGATTTATCGATTGATGGAGAAAAGCTGGAGATAACAGACACGTACGTTTATCTTGGACAGCAGATATCAAGTGAGGGTCACATTGATGAAGAAATTAATCGGCGTACAAAACTTGCCTGGAGAGCTTTTGGAAGAAACAGCATAATTTTCAAGAGCAATATGCCATTATGTCTTAAAAGAAAAGTGTTTGATCAATGCATCCTTCCAGTGCTTACGTATGGTGCAGAGACGTGGACCTTAACTAAAAGAGACATACAAAGGCTGCAGACAACTCAAAGTGGCATGGAGAGGTGCATGCTTGGTGTAACCAGGAGAGATAAGAAGAGGAACTCGTGGATCCGAAAAATGACTAGAGTGGAAGACATCATGATCAGAGTTAAATCCCTGAAATGGCAATGGGCTGGACATACTGCCAGAAGGACAGATCATCGATGGACAGCCGAAATTTTAGATTGGATTCCAAGGGACAGGAAAAGACCCAGAAGAAGACCACATGGGAGATGGGTGGATGAAATTCGAAAGTATGCAGGGGTGACATGGAGGAGACTGGCACAAGACAGACCGTTGTGGAGGAAACTTGGGGAGACCTTCGTCCAGCAGTGGATTGATAATGGTTGACAATGATGATGATGATGATGATATATATATAAATTATAAAAAAAGTTTGAGGTCCTGTTATAAAAGAAAAGGCCAATCGTTTGAGGAAAATAAATTTCCAAGCTAGTTCCGTTTGGTTGGATAAATTTAAGAAGAGACATGGTATAAAAGAAAACATCGACCAATGCAGAAACATGGTTTTGAAGAAGATTTTAGAAGAGTACACTCCTATAACACTTTTAATGTCGACGAAACAGGACTTTTTTCAAATGCTTGCCATACAACACTCTTAAAGATGACGACTGCCATGGAGGTTAAAAAGGCAAAGAGAGGATAACAGTTTTGGTGGGCACTAACATGAATACCAAAGAAAAACTGAGATTATTGGTAGAAAAAAATAAGCAAATTAGATGCTTCAAAGTCTTTAGAAGTTGACTACCATTATAACAGAAAGGAATGGATGACAAGTGATATTTTTGAGGAGTAGATTTTAAATTTCAATAAAAATAATGATTAGGCAGAGAAGAAAAATTGTTCTCTTTGTAGACAATTGCCCAGCCCATCCTAATGTAGCATCAAAACTATCAAATGTAAATTTGGTTTCCTTCCTTCCAAACACAACTTCAAAATTGCAACAAATGCACTAAGGAGTTCTAAAAATCTGAAAATTCTTTACAGGAAACTCATTCTCAGAAGACTTATCTGGATCTTTGAAAATGAGCAACATACAGATAACGTGATTGATATGAGGATTTGTATAGCTGAATTAGCTAAGGTTGTGGCAAAACGATGTTTTAAAATTGACAGCAAAAAACTGCTTTGCAAAAGCTGACTTCATGAAATCACCTCAAATCGAAGAAGAAAATGTGTTGCCACAAGTCAAGCAATGTTGGAAGGACTTGCAGACCAAAGGTCTTATCAGGGAAGGAATTTCCCTTGATGAGTTCCCTGACATTGATGAAGATGTAATTGTTTCAGAATACCCGATGGATGATGACATAGTAAGCTCACTTCTAACATCGAATAGGCTGAAGAGAATAACACAGAAAGAACCCCTAAGCTTTCTAAAAAAAGGCAGTGTTTGATACCACACATAGTGGTAACTTCACCAAGAAAGCTCCTGATGATGTTTTTCATGGACTTAATAAGTGTGAACACTTTTATGATGAATCATCATTGAAGTTTGTTGTACAGCAAGACATTAGAAATTTTTTTACACAAACGTAAATATGTATGAATACTACATAAATACATACGATGTTTTTTCTAGGTATGTTCAACACATTTTTTCCTATATATATAAAAAAAATTATAAAAGAATGTTTGAGGTCCTGTTATAAAAAAAAAAGCCAGTAGTTTGAGGCAAGTAAATTTCCAAGCTTTAATTACCTATATGAACATAACTTGTACATAATGTGATTCAAATTTACTTAAGTTATTTATAAGAAATAGTGCATTAATTAGGAAAGTGTTTCTAAATACAATACACTACACAGTACATATGCATAAAAAAGATAGTTTCCATACATTGAATTTTTTATGCAACCATCATCTTCGATATATGGAGGTCTAACTGTATATAAATGCTGTATAAGGGTTAAAAATTGGAAAGGGAGTGAGACAAGGTGACACCATATCTTCCAAACTCTTCAAAGCCACATTGCAGTTTTCTTCAGTCATTGAACTGGGAAAACAAGGGGATAAAGATTAATGGAGATTATTTAACTCATTTTCGTTTTGATGATGCAATCATTTTTGCAACTACCCCTTCAGAACTACAGTGTATGATCCAGGAACTTGCTGACAAGAGTGAAGAAGTGGGATAAAAAATGAATTTTCAAAAGACAAAAGTGATGTACATTGCTTTTTCAAGAAATGAAGATTTTGTGATTGATGGGGAAAAGCTGAAGGTAACCAATACCTACATTTACCATGGACAACAGATATCAAGCAGGGGTCACATAGATGAGGAAATTAATCAGCATATAAAACTTGGATGGAGAGCTTTTGGAAGAAACAGTACGATTTTCAAGAGCAATATGCCATTATGTCTTAAAAGGAAAGTGTCTAAACAATGCATCCTTCCAGTTCTTACATATGGAGCAGAGAAATGGACCTTAACTAAAAGACATACAAAGGCTGCAGTCAACTCAAAGCAGCATGGGAGATGCATGTTGGTGTAACCAGAAAACATAAGAACAGAAACTTGTGGATGAGGAAAATGACAAGGGTGGAAGACATCGTGATCAGAGTAAAATCCCTGAAATGGCAATGGGCTGGACATGTTTCCAGAAGAACGGACTACCGATGGACAACCGAAATTTTAGACTGGATTCAGAGGGACACAAAAAGACCCAGAAGAAGACCACATGGGAGATGGATGGATGAAATTCAAAAGCATGCCGGAGTAACATGAAGGAGACAGGCTCAAGACAGACTGTTGTGGAAGAAACTTGGGAAGACCTTCATCCAGCAGTGGATTGATAATGGTTGACAATGATGATGATGATGTGCATACACTCATACTGTATACACACAGTGTGCATACATGTGTGAGTGTATGCACGCATGTTTTTTTTTTTTTTTTTTTTTTTTTTGTGAGAATGGGAGAGAAAGGAAGTGGAGTAATTGAGAAGATAACAATGTACAACTCCACTAACATGATGAATACTTCTGCTGTAGCACAGATTTCCCCCATGTTCCTTCCTTTGGAAATGGTGGTGCCCCTACCACCTAAGTTTACGAGAATTTCATTTAAAGCATTTTGCTGAAAGAAAAGCTGCAACAGTCTACAGTAGTTGAACCCAGACCGGATGTAGTGTGGAGGCTTGAATGTACTCCATGAAAAATGGTAAATTCTCAGATTTTACTAACATGAAACATCTATGCACCAGCAAGATTTATTTATTATATTAAACTGACTTAAATGAAAAAAAAACAAGTTATTTAATTATAATGTTAACACCAACAGCACATTACCAAATCCATGGAGGTCATTCATAAAACAAAAAAATAAAAATCACAAGAGAATGCACAAAACTATGAGATCAAATAGCATAATACACATTACAAACCCAACAAAGTATCCAATAGATGACACTGGATTCAAAACCAACCCTAATGAATATGCTTAAGAAAGCAAGGTAAAGAATATCTTTAAGAATGAATTAGTCAAGCAGTTATGACACAGCACTACATCATTAAGCATTAAGAAACATTCATTACATACAATTCTGCTGATTTGGAGTTGCCATTCCTATGGTCTGAGCCAACTTTTGTAGTATTGTAAATATATATTTTATGGGCAAATGCCGAATTCTGGAGAGATCGTGATCTGTCCGAGCAAATCGTCATGTGCCTACCAGTTTCTGGCAAAGCCTGATATATTATGGTATTTCTGGATGTGCCCAGGCAAGTCGTAATCTGACTAATCGTCTTTGGGCAAATCATGATTCAACCAATTCAAGGTTCAAGGGACCATCCCAGTGTTTCTTTCAAGCATACATCCAGGGATCCAGGCGGGTGAAGCCTTCCAGGAAACGACCCCCCCCCCCGACATTTTAGGTTACCGAACCAAATTTTAATACCATGGCTATGATGAAAAAGGAAGTTTCGTTTTTTTTTATGCTACAAATATTTCTCCAATTATATTTTTTTAAATATTTGTTCAAATTGTACTAGTTATAGTTTATTTTATTAAAAGTGTATTACGATGCATGATATTCTTCAAAATATATAAGTAGACTAATCATACCTAATTGTCTGGGAATCGTGATTCAGGATCAAGAGTACTTTGAATGCATTTTAATAGATAAAAATTTCAAGCCTGCGGACCCCCGCCCCTCCTTTACTGGAAAAAGTTTGTTATTCCTGAAATGTTTGAAGAAGTAATTACTATATCAGAGATGTATATAGAATTTTTCTTTGGAGGGGGTGATAAAAGGAAGTTTTTGAAATCCAAACAAAATTAAACAAAATTAAAGTTAATGAAAAATTGTGAAGAAAAATTAAAGCACTTTTTTTTTCTAATGTAAATTAAGGCATTGTTTTCTAATGTAAGTCGCATTTTAACCAAAAAAAAAAACAAAAAAAAAAGAAACATTTTCCAGGGAGAGCGGCTAGGCCCCCTCTAAATGCACCCCTGTGCTAGATATATAGTAATTACTTCTATATATATATAAATATAGTAGTTAAAATTATATATATATATATATATATATAGCAAATAGAAAACTTGCCCCCTCTAAGGTTCCATTTGCGCCCCCCCGGCCAAAAAGTCCTGAAAGAAACACTGGACCATCCTACGTTTATATTTGCTGCTAAGGTTTTTAATCAACTTACTGAAATATACAATAAAAATGTAAAGAATAATGAAAATAAAAAAAGTATTGACAATACAATTTTTTTCCAAAATTTATATTAGAATTTTTTTTCAATTACAACTTGAAACATTGTGAAACAAACTTTGAAAATAAACATTACAATTTAATAACATTAAACAGACCTGTGGAGATGGAGAATTCAAATTCATAATGGTTTACCAAGACCATCTTAGTAAATTTGTGTGTCTACATCCTTTAAAAACTAAAACTGCAGCTGAAATCGCTTATAATTTAATTGATGTATTTTCTTTCTTCTAAGCTCCAAGTGTGCTGCAGTCTGACAATGGCCGTGAGTTTTCAAATCATGTGATAAATGAACTTAAAAACATGTGGGAAGGGTTGACCATTGTCCATGGTAAACCTTGTCATTCCCAAAGTCAAGGAAGTGTTGAGCGTGCGAACCATGGTCGAAGGGAGTGATGTTTGAATTCTGACTTCCCACCAGTCTGGCGATGAAATATATATATATATATATATAAAGATATAACAGTCTGCCGAGATAAGTGATTCGAGAGTTGTCCAGTGTCAAATAGTCACACTACGATTTTCTAAGCATTTCCAATATGCAACGGCAAATCAGGGTTTGCCCGAGACTAGTAGGCATATTGACATCTGTCTGATTTCGGTTTCTGCCCATAAAATATACATCAATGTTTGTTACACATCATTCTTTCACCACACATAGCCCTAAAGCTAGAAACTCAACAAACAAACAATACAATTCTTATGAGGAAGAAAGTCTATTCCTTCCAAAACTTTCTCATCTCTCAATGAGACCAAGATAGTTTATTATACTAAACTTTAGTCTTTGTTTTCATAACGATGAAAAACTTCCTAAGCTCCCAGTGGGAGCAATGACAGTTTATCACTCTAAACTTCAGTCTTTGTTTCTCTAAAACACAACTTATGAAAAATAATGATGAATTCCTCTACAGTTCAACAACTGTATAAAGAATAAAATACTAAACAATTAACAAAAACAAATTGTACTGAATTAAAACAAGAAAGATGACACCACATTTTCGGGTGTACTAAGCACGTCTTCTGAATCTGTTCTGACGCAAATTAAATTTATTAAAGCTATTCAAAGTCAATGGAACCGGTATGGAAAAAATAGTATCTGATGGAAGTAAGAAGATCTTCAATCGGGATTTTAATCCCTCAGATATTGCTGTAAACGGAATTGTGAGCTTACGCCCTTTGGTTGCAGACTTGTGCTTTAAGAAAAACATGAATTTATATGAGAAAAATTTCGCACCGGAAACGTTCTCCAACGTAGAAAGAATTTTTCAAATCAGACTCTTAGAAACAGAGATATCGATAAAAATAAAATGTGACTTTACGTCCCCTGGTGGGAAAACCATGCATTATTTTAGGAAGAAAGTATTCTCAAAAGGTTTTTACATGTGCGCACTATCGGTCCAAGAAAAAAAAAAAAAAAAACATTAGTCGAGTTTTCAGGAGTCCAGATTTTGCTACAAATACATCAGAAGCAGAAATTAACAATTATGCCCCTGGTGGCCAAACCATTCTTTACCAAACATTAGAAATTATGTGAAAAACATTTTCCATCAGTGAAATACTATTAAAGAGCACCAATCACTTACCCTAAAGATCATGGTAATTTCTATCGACAACACACTTACAGCACGTCAATTATCGTAATGTTGTTGGCCTTCAAAGGTTTACAGACATCTTGCTTACGATTCCTTCTTCCGGGGGATGAAACATCATTTTTTTTTTTTTTTTAAGCCATATGAGATGTAACTATAAGCTTGTCAATTCCATAAAAACCACACAAGCATACTACTCATTCATACAATTCAATTAAAAAACTATGTACATATTTACACAACTTTACATTCCTAGGTGGTTAAGCCTTTGTCAACTGTGAGTAACAAAATGCTCCATCTGTTACAAAACCCCTGCCACTCCCAATGCAAGTGTCAACACTCATTCAGCCCCTCACACACATTCCTCTAGCGCTTTCAACAGTCTACTGTCATCATCAGGAGGCAGGTGTGTCTCACCCGCCTACCACAGCTCAAGTGAGCAGAGCCATCGAGGCACGGGCTCCAGTTGCAATCTCTGAATCATTGTGTCTCTGGTGCCATCTATTGTCATTGCTGCTCTTTTTTCTTTTTTCTTTCTAAGCTGTTGTTCAATTTTTATTAGGGCCTTCCATTGTTCGTTTAAGTTGCTAGGCTCATTAATGTTGCATAATCTTGATCTGTTTTTTTCAATTAACACTGACTCTGCAATTCTTAACTGCCTTTCGTTTTTACAGCTCTTAATAATTTTAATATCCTCAAACCTTGGACATTGTTGATTTTCCATACAGTATTGGGTTAATGCTGTCTTAGGTTCTTTTTATTCCAATTATTTATATGCTGGTTCAATCTATACTTTAATTTATTCTTGGTGCTGCCTATATATGACACAGGTGGTTGCTGGTTTATAGGGATTTCATAAATTCCTGCTCTATCTAATTGGCTGATTTTTTCATTTTTAATCACTAAATTTTTTACAGTAAGTACCTGATTTCCTACCTGTATGTCATACTTGCCACAAACTTTATTAATTTCTGCTGAAACATGTTCTACATATGGTATTGCCCCTACATATTTTACAAGTTTTTTATCAATCTTGGCTTTATTGTTAGCTTGAGTTACTTCATAAATCCATTTTTTAATACCTGTTTTGGGTAACCAAAATCATATGCAATTTTTTCAATATATTCAATTTCTTCTTTTTTATATTGTTCCATTGATGAGTGTGTTATACTTCTTTTAATTAGTGTTTTAACACTATTTCTTTTATGTGTTAATGGATGCGATGACTGAAATGGTATAAGTACTGGGATATATGAAGATTTTCTATGCACTCTGAATTGCATATTATCATTTGTTTTAATTATCAAAATATCCAAAAATGCCAAAGTATTGTCATGTTCTTGTTCTACTGTTAGTTCAATAGATGGATAAAGTTCACTATACTTTTTTGTCAAGTCCTCAAGTTCATCATTTTTTAGCCTGGACAACAGAAAAATGTCATCAACATATCTGCAGTATATCAATGGTGGATCTTCGAGTTTACTTATTATTTTTTCTTCTATGTCACTCATTATAATTTCAGCAAATAAAGTTGACAATGGGGACCCCATAGGTCCACCATAATTTTGTTTGTACATCTTGTTGTTGAACTTAAAAATGTTATTTTCATATATGTACAATAAAATTTCTCTTAATTCCTCTATTTGTATTGCATTCATTTTCTGTAACACATACAATTTTTCAATAATTATTTCAATTGCCTGAGGTACTGGTGTGCTAGGAAAAAGAGCTCTCACATCCATACTAGCCATATGATATTCACTTAAATCTTGTTTAATTACTTTAATTTTCTCAATGAATTCATATGTGTTCTTCACAGTGAACCTTGTCTTCATGAACAACGGTGCCAAATATTTGTAGATATTTTTTTCCAGTTTTATTAATGGGGAATTCCTTTTTGATACTATCATAGGTGTATCAGGCTTATGAGTTTTTATTTTTGCAAACATTTTTGGTATTCCAGTACCCATTGGTGGGTACGCTTTCTTTATTGCATCAGGCAAGGTGCTGTGATTTCTTATTCTAGCTAAGTACCTTACTTGAGATTCAGTTGGGTCTTTTGCCAGAATGCTGCAATTCAGTTCCTCTATAGCTCTATTCATTTTTAGGTTATATTCAGTTGTGTTTAATATTACAATTTGCCCTGTTTTAAAAAAAGAAAAAAGAGCAGCAATGACAATAGATGGTGCCAGAGACACAATGATTCAGAGATTGCGACTGGAGCCCGTGCCTCGATGGCTCTGCTTACTTGAGCTGTGGTAGGCGGGTGAGACACACCTGCCTCCTGATGACGACAGTAGACTGTTGAAAGCGCTAGAGGAATGTGTGTGAGGGGCTGAATGAGTGTGACACTTGCATTGGGAGTGGCAGGGGTTTTGAAACAGATGGAGCATTTTGTTACTCACAGTTGACAAAGGCATAACCACCTAGGAATGTAAAGTTACGTAAATATGTACATAGTTTTTTAATTGAATTGTATGAATGAGTAGTATGCTTGTGTGATTTTTATGGAATTGACAAGCTTATAGTTACATCTCATATGGCTTAAAAAAAAAAATACGATGTTTCATCCCCGGAAGAAGGAATCGTAAGCAAGATGTCTGTAAACCTTTGAAGGCCAACAACATTACGATAATTGACGAGCTGGAAGTGTGTTGTTGATAGAAATTACCATGATCTTTAGGGTAAGTGATTGGTGCTTTTTAATAGTATTTCATTTATGAATTGCACGTAAACTAGGCGCACTTTGCAAGGTTTTAATACCTTAGAAGTGCAAATATAATTATTGAGAATTACACGCAAAATTCTGAGCTGGGAGAGTTGAGGTGAGGGGTTTGCAGTCGCTATCGTACTCTGGGAATATGCGCTATAGAAATCAATTTCACAACTTCGAGATGCAAGATATTACAGCATTTAAGAAAGCTAAAATTAAATTAGTAAAGTCAGTTAATCAGGAAGAATTTTTGGTGACGTGCCGTGACCTAGAACTAACACCAAAATATTTAAAAATATGGAATTGCCCAGTCACTATTAAAGATAATAAAATAATCCAGGAGTGCCAAAAAAAGAGATTAAGAGCTGAAATAGTCAATAAAAGGAAATTGATTTTTAATTTGAATATGAAATGTTTGCATTTAATCGATTTGATTTGTTATAAAGAGTATAGAAATTTTGACGGTAATTGGAAAGATGAGATTTTGGATGTAACCTTCAGGGAAATTTTTGACATCATGGAATACGAAAAGAAATGCTCAAAAACAGTCATGGAAAAAAAGTTGCGCTTGATGATTGACAGACAACGAGTACATGAAACATGAACAACGAGAGAATATGTATGAGGTATATCAGAATAAATCCAACTTGACCTTGAGCTTCACGCAAAGAGCGGTTTTGCAGAGAGGTAAAAAATTTGCGTTTCCACGTAGCCTACCGAAGACGGAAGAATTAATACACAACTTAGAGGAAATGGCACATAGCGTACCGGCAGAAGAACATGAAAAATTTAGAAGTAAATTGTATAGAAATGTTTTGAAGGAATTTAATGAAAAAAGTAGTAAAAAGAAGTATCATTTAGATAAAATTCAGTATGAGAAATAACAACTGATTAAATTAAGAGATGACCCAACAATTAAATTTTGTGAAGCTGATAAAACAGGGCAAATTGTAATATTAAACACAACTGAATATAACCTAAAAATGAATAGAGCTATAGAGGAACTGAATTGCAGCATTCTGGCAAAAGACCCAACCGAATCTCAAGTAAGTTACTTAGCTAGAATAAGAAATCACAGCACCTTGCCTGATGCAATAAAGAAAGCGTACCCACCAATGGGTACTGGAATACCAAAAATGTTTGCAAAAATAAAAACTCATAAGCCTGATACACCTATGAGAGTAATTGTATCAAAAAGGAATTCCTCACTGATCAAGCTGGAAAAAAATATCTACAAATGTTTGGCACCTTTGTTCATGAAGACAAGGTTCACTGTGAAAAACACATATGAATTCATTGAGAAAATTAAAGTAATTAAACAAGATTTAAGTGAATATCATATGGCTAGTATGGATGTGAGAGCTCTTTTTCCTAGCACACCAGTACCTCAGGCAATTGAAATAATTATTGAAAAATTGTATGTGTTACAGAAAATGAATGCAATACAAATAGAGGAATTAAGAGAAATTTTATTGTACATATATGAAAATAACATTTTTAAGTTCAACAACAAGATGTACAAACAAAATTATGGTGGACCTATGGGGTCCCCATTGTCAACTTTATTTGCTGAAATTATAATGAGTGACATAGAAGAAAAAAATAATAAGTAAACTCGAAGATCCACCATTGATATACTGCAGATATGTTGATGACATTTTTCTGTTGTCCAGGCTAAAAAATGATGAACTTGAGGACTTGACAAAAAAGTATAGTGAACTTTATCCATCTATTGAACTAACAGTAGAACAAGAACATGACAATACTTTGGCATTTTTGGATATTTTGATAATTAAAACAAATGATAATATGCAATTCAGAGTGCATAGAAAATCTTCATATATCCCAGTACTTATACCATTTCAGTCATCGCATCCATTAACACATAAAAGAAATAGTGTTAAAACACTAATTAAAAGAAGTATAACACACTCATCAATGGAACAATATAAAAAAGAAGAAATTGAATATATTGAAAAAATTGCATATGATTTTGGTTACCCAAAACAGGTATTAAAAAATGGATTTATGAAGTAACTCAAGCTAACAATAAAGCCAAGATTGATAAAAAAAACTTGTAAAATATGTAGGGGCAATATTATATGTAGAAAATGTTTCAGCAGAAATTAATAAAGTTTGTGGTAAGTATGACATACAGGTAGGAAATCAGGTACTTACTGTAAAAAATTTAGTGATTAAAAATGAAAAAATCAGCCAATTAGATAGAGCAGGAATTTATGAAATCCCTATAAACCAGCAACCACCTGTGTCATATATAGGCAGCACCAAGAATAAATAAAGTATAGATTGAACCAGCATATAAATAATTGGAATAAAAAAGAACCTAAGACAGCATTAGCCCAATACTGTATGGAAAATCAACAATGTCCAAGGTTTGACGATATTAAAATTATTAAGAGCTGTAAAAATGAAAGGCAGTTAAGAATTGCAGAGTCAGTGTTAATTGAAAAAAACAGATCAAGATTATGCAACAATAATGAGCCTAGCAACTTAAACGAACAATGGAAGGCCCTAATAAAAATTGAACAACAGCTTAGAAGGAAAAAAAGAAAAAAGAGCAGCAATGACAATAGATGGCGCCAGAGACACAATGATTCAGAGATTGCGACTGGAGCCCATGCCTCGATGGCTCTGCTCACTTGAGTTGTGGTAGGCGGGTGAGACACACCTGCCTCCTGATGACGACAGTAGACTGTTGAAAGTGCTAGAGGAATGCGTGTGAGGGGCTGAATGAGTGTGACACTTGCATTGGGAGTGGCAGAGGTTTTGAAACAGATGGAGCATTTTGTTACTCACAGTTGACAAAGGCTTAACCACCTAGGAATGTAAAGTTACGTAAATATGTACATAGTTTTTTAATTGAATTGTATGAATGAGTAGTATGCTTGTGTGGTTTTTATAGAATTTACAAGCTTATAGTTACATCTCATATGGCTTAAAAAAAAAAAAAAATACGATGTTTCATCCCCGGAAGAAGAAATCGTAAGCAAGATGTCTGTAAACCTTTGAAGGCCAACAACATTACGATAATTGACGTGCTGTAAGTGTGTTGTCGATAGAAATTACCATGATCTTTAGGGTAAGTGATTGGTGCTTTTTAATAGTATTTCACACTTATGAATTGCACGTAAACTATGCGCACTTTGCAAGGTTTTAATACCTTAAAAGTGCAAATATAATTATTTTCCATCAGGTCTTGTATGCGATACAAGAAGAATTTTTCAAATCGGAGTTTTAGAAGCAGAAATAACGCAGAAAATGCAATTTACCTTTGTGCCCCCTAGCGGAAAGTCTATGATTTACTTGAAAATTTTGAATTTATAGGAAAAACATTTTACATCGGAAACACTATCCAACAAAGAAGGAATTTTTCAAATTGGACTCCTAGAAGTAGAGATATTGACAACAATAAGATATACATCGACGCCCTCTGCCGTAGAAGCCATGCATTATTTCAAGAAGAAAATGTTCCTAAAAGGTTTGTCGACATGAGTAGTATCAGTGAACAAACCACTTTTTTCAATCGAGATTTTAGAAGCTCATATTTTGCTGCAAATACATCAGAAGCAGAAATTGAGACTTACGCCACCTGGTGGCTAAACCATGTTTTTCAAAAATTAGAAATTATGTGCAAAGGATTTTCCATCAGGAGCTGTATCCGGTGCAGAAAAAAAATTTAAAATCGGAGATTTAGAAGCAGAGATATAGGGGGGAAAGCAATCTACCATTACGCCCCCTAGCGGAAAGTCTATGAATTAATTGAAAATTTTGAAATTATATAAAAAACATGTCACACTGGAAAACACTATCCAACAAAGGAGGAATTTTTCAAATCTGACTCCTAGAAGTAGAGATATTGACAAAAATAAGATATACATCTACGCTCCTGGCGGAGAAACTGTGGAATATTTTAAGAAGAAAATATTCCGAAAATGTTTATTGATGTGAGTGGCATCAGTCCACGAAATAATTTTTTCAGTCGATATTTCAGAAGCTCAGATTTTATGGCAAATACATCAGAAGCAAAAATTTACACTTATGCCCCCTGGTGGTTAAAGTATTCTTTACCAAAAACTTGAAATTATATGCAAAAGATTTTCCATCAGAAGATGTATCCACTGAAGAAAATTATTTTCAAATCGGAGTTTTAGAAGAAGAGTTATCGGGAAAAATGTAATTTACTTTTACGCCCCCTAGCGGGAAATCTATGCATAATTTGAAAAAGTAACTATATCTAAAATGCTCTTAGACATAAATGGAATCGAAGGATAAAATAATTTTTTCAATCGGATGTTTAGAAGCAAATATGTGGAATAAAACGTATTTTTGAATTCGACATCATCTGCATTTACGCCCCTAGCGACGAAATTGTACATCGTAAAAAAAAAAACGAAATAAAGGATCATCATTCGCATATTTCAAGCTTCCCAATGCAAAAAGAATTTTTCAGACCGGACTAATAGTTGCAGAGATATCGTGGATACGGACGGACAGACAGACAAACCGGTAACATAAGCACGATCTTTTTTTACAAAAGACGTGCTAAAAATGCAACAGTTACGTCATTATCAAAAATATCCTAGTGGACATCAAAGCGTCACAAATTCCTACACAGAATATACCGTGATTTTTGGACTAAGAGCCGCAGGTGAGAAATTTTGCGATCTTGGAAGCAAAAGTTGCCGTAAGGCCCTGTGAAGTCGTGGTGCTGCTCAGAAAACTGAATTATCTTCCTTATTGTTTTACAAAAATTAACTCACACCCAGCGTGATTATATGTATACTTCAAAGCCTAATTCTGTAACTCAGTGTTGATCTGCTTTATGCACTTATTTTTTCATACTAGCAAAAGCTTTTATTTATACATTTTTTATTAATCATGCTAATGATGTTATTTGTTTGCCTTTATTAAATGCTCAAAACCATTTATGTAATCAATATAAATCACAGTTAATCTTAAGACTCTGTTAGAATATCGCATTGCTTGTAAAACCACACAATTGTCTAAATTCCATTCAATGTGGATGTCTGCTACAGGATGGTTCTCTGTTCACTGCAATAGAATCCATCTTAGAAGTAATTAACTTATAAATTATCGCTTGTAATGCTTTTGATTAATGTTTTCTTTAATAATATGTTCCTTCTATGTTTGTAAAGCTTTTTTTCTCATCTACAGATGTTTTTGTTAGAATGAAGTTGCTTTACGCTTCCTTTTACCAGCTGTCTTGCAAGTGTTTGCGGATCTCCCCGCCAACACTCCGAAACAGCGGTGTCTCCGCTTTCTCGCTTTTTTCTTTCAAGTGGTTTGACCTACTTTCATTTACTGCACACTGAGCCTTCGCATTGAGCTCCGCTTTTATATGAATGGGAAAGCTCTCCCTTCTTTTTCTTTTGCGTTTGGGAAGATTTTATCTTCAGCCATGTATTAAATTAATTACCCATTGTTAACATCAGATGATAATGCTACAGCACTTATTAGTGAGAAAGCATTTCCAGCTGAAGCCTTCAACTTCCACTACTGTCAGTGAATAAAAAAAAAATTAAAATCGAAGCAAAATTCAGGAGCACAGAGCCAAGAAACATCTGTATCGCATGCCAGATTAACCAAGAAGACTGAACAGAACTTGTCTTTCTGTCCCACCAGTATTGTTTGGAATAGGTCACTGCTAATGGAATCATCCTGGGGCAGGCTTTTGCACTGTTCATGTTCTTAAGCTTTTGTTCAGGGAAGCGCCCATCAAACTGGTCTCCCCACCCTAGTAAAAAATCAACGTGCCTTCCCTTGGTTGCATCGCACCTTCCTGCATGATGCAACCAACGAAAGAGATACCCTGGGCACGCTCTCAACAGAAGACTGGGACGTCACACAATTGGTCTGTGTGCCTATGTCCCCATTCCATCCCCCATGCAAAGGGCATTTGAGTCAGGCATTCTTTGAACAAACAAACCTCCTAACCTTAAGACCTATGCGAGCATTTCCCTGTCCTCCCCCACTTTCCCTCCTACACCAAGATCAGGATAGCGGAGTTATCACTTAAATAGATGTGTCTAACGTAATGAGTAGAAAGGGGGTAAAAAACGACCGCAGTCGAGTTTGTGAAAAAAAATAAGACGTTTGAAAAAATTTACTAAGCATCTGCATGAAAAAAAAAGAGGGAGGGAAGAAACAGTCTTATTGAAAGCAAATTCGGCATAGGGGCCGCACACCCGAAAAATTTCACTTTTAGTAACGTAAGAGCCACTACTCTTTGCCCAAAAATTATGGTACACTAAAGTGCCAAAAGTCATGGGATACATACCTAGTATCGTGTAGGACCTCCTCTAGCCTGGCAAAGTACAACAACTCAACGTGGCATTGATTCCACAATTGGCCGGAAGACTTCTGGAGAGATGTTGAGCCATGATGTCTGAACAGCCGCCCACAGTTCCCTAGTATTTGTAGGGGCAGGATCTTGGGTGCGAATGGACCTTTTCACCATGCCCCATAAGAGCTCTATTGGGTTCATGTCGGGCGAATGTGGTGGTCACACCATCCGCTGGAACTGTCCAGAGTGCTCTTTGAGCCAATTTTGGACAACTTGGGCTCAATGACATGATGCATTGTCCGCCTGGAAAATCCCATTGTTGTTGGGGTACATGAAGTCCATGAAAGGCTGCAAGTGGTCACCCACCAGAGCAATAAAGCAATTACCGGTTAATGACATGTTTACATGGACCCAAACTGTGCAATGTAAAGACACCCCACACATGCATGGAACCATCACCAGCTTCCACAGTGTCTTGCTGACCAGCTTGCACCCATGGCCTCATGGGGACTGCACCATACCAGAATCCTACAATCAGCACATAACAACTGGTAGTATGACTCATCGGATGACGCCAGATGTTGCCAGTCTTCCAGGGTCCAATTATCACGTTCACAAACCCAGGTGAGGCACTGTGTCCGATGTCAGGGTGTTAACAAAGGCACTCTGGTGGGTCTTCTGCTCCCCCATACCCCATGGACGCTAAATTACGCTGCACTGACCTGATGGATATGCTTCTGGTACCTCCTGCATTGAATGTGGATGTTATTTGAACTAGTGCTTCTTGTCTGCTAGCATGGACAATCCTGGTCAGATGCCACTGGTAATGGTCATTCTATTCAGTACCTGTGGTCAGCCACTGCGCTGTCCATCGTGGGTGGTAATGCCTTCCGTGAGGTATTCTCGGTACGCACGAGACACAGTGGATTGAGGAATGTTGAATGTTCGCACAACTTTTGAAATTGAATATTTCATCCATCTGGCTCCCACTACCATGCCTCGTCAAGCTCTGATAATTCATGTCAGCTTGCCATAATCCTATTGGCAGTTTTTCAACCTGACTCACAAGATTACACCTTGCAACTGATAAAAATTGTGGCATGCATTGAAGCCTTTATATGACAGCAGCGCCAGTTACAAATTTGCATACTGCTATCCCATGACTTTTGGCACTTCAGTGTATATAAATGTAAAAATCCTACGGGCAAAATTATGTATACTTTAATGTATACAACAAAAAATGTGCCACAACTTACCAAACAATACTGTCATAAGTTCTATGGATTAAGAATTAGTCATAGATAACATAAATTCCACATACATTGCAACACCTTATCAGGAATTTTAGAAAAGGAAAAATTTATGAATTTTAGCTAATTCTTTAAAATCATATACTCCCTACCTCCCCAAAAGGGAAAACCTGCTTTTTAACTAAAACACATGAGAAATTATACACAAAAGTAAATATAGTCTGCAACTGAGGAAATAATGAATTTGTAGTTATCACGCTTAATTCAACTTTTGGCCACACAAGAAATACTTGCATATGAGCTTGAACCTTAATGGCATGTGAAGCAATCATTCTAATGACACAAAGCAACTGAAATAGAAAGGAGAATGGAAATTCAACTTATAAAAACAACAACTTATATACAGTAGATTCCATTAACTGGAACACATCAGGGCTAGAACATTTTGGCCCAATTAAGTGGCTCCCCCAATTATATGAAGATTTATTCCAAAGATCTAATTTGGGATGTTTTTCAAGAATTGTCCCAAATAAACGGCTGCCCAGGTTAACCGATGCCCCAGTTAACCGGAATCTACTATACTCAGAACTGTTTTACAACTACGAAGTCACTTTTTCACATGGTTGTCATTCATCTTTGTTTTTAAACAGCATAATTTTATTAAATCGTTTTTCTTGTAATTATAACATTTTTATTGAAAATTGTCTTTGGCATGACAAAAATTATACTTACCTGGAAGAGGGGAGAACAGTGTGTGCAGCAATGTAAGAGCAAAAATAGGCTTGTGACTGATGGCATTCTGCACTCTGGATTGTGCATATAACAAAAAAAAAAAAAAAAAAAAAAAAAATTAACAAGAAAAAAACAACATATCATCACATACATGAAAAACAATCACAATATCCCATACATGAAAAAACAGAAAGAAAGATAATGTCAAGTACTCTTTTTATATGTTCATTTTGCCAAAACTGTAGGTGATTGAATGAATAATGCAATGCAACTCAACTAATATGCACTGATCCAATATTCAAAACTATCACATTCTACAAAAATATTATCTTGAAAATTGGTGAATATAATTTTGAGGAATATTTTCTTAAAGAAATTAAAAAGACCTGAGTAAAAGACCAATCTTTTTTCTCACGCAGGCTATTGGGGGTGGAGCAGTGTGTTTGAGAGAGAAAATAGCCATCATTAATCATTTCACATTTGTATGCCAATATATAGTATTCAGTATAAATAAAGGAAAACCCAAAGTTATGGTTTCTGAGCAATGAACTGTTAGTACTGAATGTAAGGTAAGTCTGCATGTCACAGTGATTGACCAGGTGAATGAGTTTGTGTATTTAGGAAGCATGTTTGATAAAGAGAACAAATTAGATGTTGAAATTAGTAGGCGAGTGAATTCTTCATTGAAAGTCATAGCTGCTTTAAGAGGTTTTCACAGGAATGATGGGTTCTCAAGAGAGTTCCGAATGACCGTATATGAAAGTGTAATTGTTCCTACTCTGATGTACGGCAGTGAAACCTGGGTACTGCAGAAGAGACAGGAGTCATTTGTGTGTTGCAGAGATGCGTTATTTACAGAGAGTTTGTGGTAAGACACTCTCTGATTATGTGAGGAATTAAGATGTGCTGCAGTTTTGTAATGTGAAGCAAAATATTGTTAGCAAGGCAGAGACTAATATTCTTAGGTGGTTTCGCCATGTTGGAAGAATGAGCGATGAGATGCTTACTAAGAAAATGTTTTCGGCCCAAGTGGCAAGAAAGAAAGGTAGAGGAAAGCCACGGAAGTCATGGGAGGATCAGATTCAGGAGTGTCTGCATGAGAAAAGATTATGAGTATGAAGTATAGAAGGTCTTATGTACATATTGTGATGGATGTCAGTGAAGCCTGAGTTGTGGGTCAAGATAGCTGTGAATGGAGAAGTTTGATACAGCAACAGTAAATAAATAATAAGTTAAAAATTTATCTGGTGGTTTGTATTTTGTTGTGGAGCTAACCTCTGAATCTCAGAGAAGAGCATAGTGATATGTATGTATGCTATGATTTTGTCACAGATTACTATTTAAAAAATACTATTATTATGATTTGCAACAAACTGCCCCATCCACTGCAATCTCTCTCTTTTTTTGCCTCTAACATATTAACTAAAGACTTTATTTCTAACCTTTAAGCCACTTACTGGTACTTTTTGATTCTGATTATCATACAACACTTGACCTGTGACTGACATCAATAACTTGCTTTTCACCTCACAGCATTTTACTCTGAACAACTTGCTCTGAGACACCCAGTTGAAAGCCCTTCCATGATCAGTGAACATTACATATAAATTATGAGTCACTTCACAATTTTTTTCAGAAAACTACCAAACTGGAAATATGGTATCCTGACATTTCCAACCCTTTCTGAAGCCACAACTGTCTTACACTCAGCTGATTTTTCACCACCTTCTTTCAGCCAATTTTGTAAACAATACTAATTATGAAGACACTACAGAAGTTACTATAATCCTTACTATCTCATAGCTGTACATTGGCATAAAAGACTGCTTTCTGTTGGTCCTCGACAATCAAACCAATTTTCCATGCCATCTTATTGATTATGTGATCATTCTACATAACATCTGTCAAATATTGTACAATGAAAAATTCCCCTGGAAAATTTAAAAGTAATACGCTTATGTTTTTGCTTTGAAAAACAGGCAATTACTGAGAAAATAATGACAAATTAATTTATGGCACCTCTATTCATAGTAGTGTACTGTGGAATTGACTTTTTTACGGGTCTTATAGAGGTTATTATTCAAAAGAGATGGTGGTCTTGTTGGCGGACCACCAACTTTTTTGAATAATAACCTCTATAAGATCCATAAAAAAGTTAATTCCACAATACATAATGACAAAGGTAAAATAAAATGTGTAGAACAAATAAAAAGGAAAGTGGTATGTGAATGCTAAAATACTGACTCTAAATCAAATCACATACACCCCCCCAATAAAAAGCTACTTGGCATCCATAGAATACTTGGATGTTTTCATATAATTTCCAAATTCTACAGATTTCTCCTGATTTGCATTGCAAAATCCACATATTTGCTTTTTTGAAAGCTTTTTAATGTTCTCCCTTACTACCCTATAATCCACAACTAAAATACTTCCTATTATAAGCCTTCTTATTTTTTGTGAGAGACTTACTCATTTCTCCCTCCAACCAGGAATCTTTCTGACTTTTTCTGTTCTTACATACTGCCACACTGTGCTTTCCTTGCATATCACATTCTTTATACCAATTAGCACTAAACTTGGACTGATGTTTCATTCAGTTATGTCACCGGCAATTCCCCTTTGAAAATCCTACAACCCTGATGCAGCTTATTATCTTTGTTAGTTTTTATATTGCTTGACAATTGACTCAAAGGATAAAGCTACAGAAAAACAGCCACTGCTTCTTTTATTGCTACTGAAAACTCAGGTATCTTTAATCCCATTTTTATAGGCTTTTTCACTCAGCCATATAAAGTAATTAACTATACTTTTTTTATTTACCAGTACCTTCAAACAAGGTAAATTTGTGGATGTTTTTTGTACCTCAAGACAGTATTGACAATTAAATGTTTCCTGCAGAAATATAAATCAATGAGTTTATTCCCACTTACATCTCCCACGTAGTTCTCCTTAAATTTACTTATTACCTCTTGAATTAGAAGCATAAACATTACGACTGTCTGCACACAATACAAAAGGTGAATTTAATGACACACTTGAACTAAGATGACATAGTTAAAAAATATTTAAAATGTGTGAGACCTTTCAGGTCCTGCCTGCAGGTACCCATCATCAGACGCGATAAAAGAAACCACACACCATGAAAGAGGCAACATATATACATAATTACACAGTTAAACAAATGACGTAATAGTGAATGGTCGAATGAAAAGTAATAACAATGATGCGTAAATGACGTGTCCGTGAATGATGAAATGAACCACGTGTGCCATGTCATCACAAGAAATGGGTGGGAGGGGTGAGAGAATGGGGGAGGGGGAATTCAGAGAGGTTGAGATAATATGGAAGTGGCCGAGCTCAGGTGTTTCCAGGGGCGGGGAATATTTCTAGGTAGTTCATCATTGCAGCAAGTATCAGAAAATTTGTTTATGTATAGGCTTTCAGTGAACAATAATTGAGATTTGGTGTGAGGAGTTGTGAGGATTTTGGATTCTTCCCAAATGGGGGTGTGATTCCCCTTGAGTAAGAGATGGGATAGAGCAGTAGAGGAAGATCCATTGCGACAGTCATATTAATGTTCTTTTAAATGAATCCCGAGTGACCTGGTTGTGGAGCCAATATAACAGGTGTCATTAAGGTCTGGAACACTTTTTTAGTCACAGTCAGGGTTCCCACTCAATTAGTAAAATCAAATTCCCTGCCTTTTCCAGGTTTTCCAGGTGGGTTTGAGTAAAATTCTAGGTACTTGTTGAACGGGATTCACACCTAAATAATACAGTAAACAAATCTATACAAACTCTGTTTATTGGTGTGAAAGTATAATACAAGGGAAAATTGTATCTCCCGAGCTTTCGCTCTCCAACCGGGAGGCTTTCTCAAAGGTCTGCAACCCTTGAGAAAGCCTCCCGGTTGGAGAGTGAAAGCTCGGGAGATACAATTTTTCCTTGTATTCCTTCTTTAATTATACTTTCACACCAATAAACGGAGTTTGTATAGATATGTTTACTGTAAAATTCCAGGTGTTTGCAACAGGGTTTTGAAAATATGCTTAACAACATATAATGAGAAAAAAAAAAAACTGGCTAATTAGATACTTCCCCAGATTTGCGTGCAATATATTAAAATATTGTTTTAGTTAGCTGAGCAGAAACTCATGAATAAGCAATTCCATAACAGGATATTGAACTAGCCTTAACTCTTGTAATGCAGTGTTTTGACATGCAAGACAGTGATACTCATAACAGATTCTAAAACATATTGCATGCTGTATATACTTAGAATTATACCTATCCCAAGTTACTGAGTCATATAATTTGTTTTAGTAGTTTACATTCTTATTTTTAAAATGTGGAACACAAATTGGTGAACAGCAAAGAAAAAGAAATTTTCTGAACATACCAGCATGGTCTTGGCTTATCCTGTTGTATAATTAACATACCTAATGATGATATACTGCTGGGTTTAAGTTATCTGTACCCAGAGTTTTTTTTTTTTCTCATATGAAGAAAACTGACTGAGGTTCAAAGGTAACTCTAAAATCATTGAAATCTAACTGGCTAACAAAAAAATTTGGGCAGATTTTTTTTTTTTTTTTGTAAACACATTATAACTACACATGTAAAGTGAAACAAAAACAAGTCACTGCTTCCTTGCAATAAATTTTACACTGAATACTAGTCTAAGAAATCACTGAAATATAGTTAAGAGTTTTATGCACAGTTACATCAATTTTGACAAATCCTGAATTCTGAATTTGCTGGTCAATTTTTATCTCCAAAAAAATCTCATGAGACAACTTTCTTTTCTTTTGCACTAAAATACTTATCTGATCAGACACCTTGCAATTTTTTTTCACGAGTTGCATCTCTTTATTTTTCCTTTCTCTTTTATCGGCTAATGCCTGTTGATATCTTGATCCAGACATACTTACATACCGCAGTAATTCTGCAGTTATAGGCACTGAAACTACTCCGTTATGCGACTTTATTGCATCGTATACTGTATGCAATGAAATAAGTGACTTTTCATGAAGATTCTCAACCAACATGTCTTTATTAATTGAAAAACCACTTTCAACGGCCGCATTTCCATGCGATAAAGTAAGAACCAACTTAACAACCACCCACAGTTCCTTGAAATGCTCTTTATCCTGAAGTAGAGATGAATAAAATGCATCCAGGACATTATTTTCTGAGAATGCTGAAAACACATCCTTCAGTTCAGTTTTTGCTCTGCTACACAATAGTTGAAATTGCTGTTTTGCTCGATCTGCTGAAACAGAAAATATTCGGTTTTTTTCATGCAATATTTGCAACAGCAAATGCATTCTTTTTTCACAAATTATTGAATTTGACTTTATGAGCTTAGGATTCAGACTTGAAACTGCTTTGATAGCAGAAAAGTTTGTGGGACCTTGTTCTACTATTTTCTGTGTGGTTGCCACTAAAAATTTCATGCATTCTGCTCTGAATTCCTTTTTCTGAATCTCTGAAGTTTTACTTTTCATCAAATATCCATGAGCAGCAATACCAATGTCTACATTTTGCAGTTTACAGTGGTTAACCTTATAACTTACATCAAGCTTAAACAATTTTTCTGGAATTGTGCATTCCTCCATCACCTCTTTCCTTATAAATCTAGACATCAGCTGCCGGACAAGATCGCATAAACTGTCATACAGAAATGGAATCACAGGATCAGCTGTTAGGAATTTCTTCAAAAATGGTTCCAAAACATTAGTAACTGATGAAAAAAATGCAAACTTTGAAAGGGTCAGGTTATCTTTACATGCTACTGTAACACGTGCACATGTTGAAGTTTTTGGCAAGGTATTTGTCTCTTCAGTGTACTTTTTTATGTTGAGAAAAATCTGAATGGCCCGCTCTGCCACAGCAACATTTTCAATCCACCTGACATGGCAGAACTCACGAGGGAAAATTTCACACTCTGTTATCGATACATAATCTGCTCGCCGTGCAGGGCTATTTTTGAACAACTGATAGAAAGCTGTGAAGATATCGTTCAAATTCCAGTCAGTAGCATCATGGCTTCACCGAAAGGCTCCATGCACCACATGCAGTCCACATGAACCTAGATCAAGTAGATCACATCCATTTTTCTACCAACAAATCTTCCCTTATAACTCACAGAAATTTATGATTAACATAGGGCCCATCCATTGAAATTTTCAACAGTTTATTTAAATCTAATTCTGAAACTCCTTCATAGAACTTTTCAATGAGATCAAATGCTCTTGCATGGCCAAGAAATACTGAATTTATATAGCGTGTACATACCTGGTTCAATGACTTAAACCGAAATCTAACAATCAAATCCATCTGCCCTTTCTGAGCTACTTTATTAAGGACTTCATCAAAGCATATGACAATTTCAGTACCTGATATATCTGATAATAAGTATTTAGAAAAATATGGTGCAAGCCAAAACAAATTATATATGACATTTTTGTTGCACCAAGACTGACCTTTTTTGCTATATCACTGTCCATAAACATATACTGGAATACATCGCTAGCATCTTTAAAAGACTTGTATGAAGAATTTGACATTACAAGCTTCATGGCCCAAATTACTTCTGCTCTTAAAATGCACTCTTTTGTCATAAAACTAGTGATCACAATATTTGCACCTTTATGGTATTAAACACCAGCAAAGTGCACATATTTACATGCAATTCATTAATGATATATTATTAAAATAGCCAATCACTTACCCGAAAGTTCTTGGTCACTTTTTTATTTCCTAACACTTCAAAGCACGTCAATTATCATCATGTAATGTAGTTGGCCTTCAAAGGTTGAAAGACTCCTTGCCTATGAGATTCGTTCTTCCGGGTATGAAACATCGTATTTTCCCTTTTTTATTTATTTATATTTTATTCACTGGACAAAAATGCAGGATTCCCTCTGCGGTATGAGACGTAAACATAGCTCATCATCTCCATAAAAACCATACAAACATACACACCATACCACTCATTCATACATTCAGTTAAAAACACTATGTACATAATCACACTATTTACATTCCCAGGCAGTTAAACCTTTGTCAACTGTGACTAAAAAAGTGCTCCATCCGTTTCAAACTCCGTATTAACCCTACTGCAAGTGCCAACCTCATTCAGCCCGTCATACACAATCCTCTAGCGCTTTCAACAGGCTACTGTCGTCATCAGGAGGCAGATGTGTCTCTCCGCCCACCACAGCTCAAGTGAGCAAAGTTATTGAGGTTCCGGCCTCAGTCGCAATCTCTGCATCTTTGTGTCTCTGGCGCCATCTATTGTCAGTGCTGCTCTCTTTTCTTTTTTTCCCTCTTAGCTGTTGTTCAATTTTTATTAGGGCCTTCCATTGTTCGTTTAAGTTGCTAGGCTCATTAATGTTGCACAATCTTGATCTGTTTTTTTTTTTTCAATTAATACTGATTCTGCAATTTTCAACTGCCTTTCGTTTTTACAGCTCTTTATAATTTTAATATCTTCAAACTTCAGACATTGGTGATTTTCCAGACAGTATTGGGTTAATGCAGTCTTCGCTTTTTTATTCCAATTACTTATATGCTGGTTCAATCTATACTTTAATTTGTTCTTGGTGCTGCCTATGTATGACAAAGGTGGTTGCTGGTTTATAGGAATTTCATATACACCTGCTCTATCCAATTGGCTGATTTTTTCAATTTTTATTACTAAATTTTTTATAGTATGTATCTGATTTCCTACTTGTATGTCATATTTGCCACAAACCTTATTAATTTCAGCTGAAACACCTTCAACATATGGGATTGCTCCTACATATTTTAATAGTTTTTTGTCAATCTTGCCCTTATTATTTGCTTGAGTTACTTCATAAATCCATTTCTTTAATACCTGCTGAGGGTAACCAAAATCCTGTGCAATTTTTTCAATATATTCAATTTCTTCTTTTTTATATTGTTCCATTGATGAGTGTGTTAAACTTCTTTTAATTGGTGTTTTAACACTATTTCTTTTATGTGTTAATGGGTGTGATGCCTGAAAAGGTATTAATACAGGAATATATGATGATTTTCTATGCACTCTATATTGCATATTATCATTTGTTTTGATTATCATAATATACCAAAAATGCCAATGTATTGTTATGTTCTTGTTCTACTGTCAATTCAATAGATGGATAAATATCATTATACTTTTTTGTCAAGTCTTCAAAGTTCATCATTTTTTAGCCTGGATAACAGGAAAATGTCATAAACATACCTGTAGTATATCAGTGGTGGATCTCCTAGTTTACTTGTTATTTTTGTTTCTATGTCACTCATTATAATTTCAGCAAATAAGGTTGACAATGGTGACCCCATAGGTCCACCATAATTTTGTTTGTACACCTTGTTATTAAACATAAAAATGTTATTTTCATATGTACAATAAAATTTCTTTTAATTCCTCAATTTGTGCTGCATTCATTATCTGTAACATATATAATTTTTCAACAATTATGACAATTGCCTGAGGTACTGGTGTGCTGGGAAACAGAGCACGGACATCCATACTAGCCATATGATATTCACTTAAATCTTGTTTAATTACTTTAATTTTCTCAATGAATTCAAAAGTATTCCTCACAGTGAACCCTGTCTTCATGAACAACGGTGCCAAATATTTGTAGATATTTTTTTCCAGTTTTATTAATGGGGAATTCCTTTTTGATACTATCATAGGTGTATCAGGCTTATGAGTTTTTATTTTTGGAAACATTTTTGGTATTCCAGTACCCATTGCTGGCTACGCTTTCCTTATTTCTTCAGGCAAGGTGCTGTGATTTCTTATTCCAGCCAAGTACCTTACTTGAGATTCGGTTGGGTCTCTTGTCAGAACGCTGCGATTCAGATCCTCTATTGCTCTATTCATTTTTTGATTATATTCACAAATATTTGGCACCATTGTTCATGAAGACAGGGTTCACTGTGAGGAATACTTATGAATTCATTGGGAAAATTAAAGTAATTAAACAAGATTTAAGTGAATATCATATGGCTAGTATGGATGTTCGTGCTCTATTTCCTAGCACACCAGTACTTCAGGCAATTGACATAATTGTTGAAAAATTATATATGTTACAGACAATGAATGCAGTACAAATTGAGGAATTAAAAGAAATTTTATTGTACATATATGAAAATAACATTTTTATGTTTAATAACAAGGTGTACAAACAAAATTATGGTGGACCTATGGGGTCACCATTGTCAACCTTATTTGCTGAAATTATAATGAGTGACAGAAACAAAAATAACAAGTAAACTAGGAGATCCACCACTGATATACTGCAAATATGTTGATGATATTTTTCTGTTGTCCAGGCTAAAAATTGATGAACTTGAAGACTTGACAAAGAAGTATAATGATATTTATCCATCTATTGAATTGACAGTAGAACAAGAACATAACAATACATTGGCATTTTTGGTATATTATGATAATCAAAACAAATGATAATATGCAATATAGAGTGCATAGAAAATCATCATATATTTCTGTATTAATACCTTTTTAGGCATCGCACCCATTAACACATAAAAGAAATAGTGTTAAAACACTAATTAAAAGAAGTTTAACACACTCATCAATGGAACAATATAAAAAAGAAGAAATTGAATATATTGAAAAAATTGCACATGATTTTGGTTACCCTAAACAGGTATTAAAGAAATGGATTTATGAAGTAACTCAAGCAAATAATAAGGGCAAGATTGACAAAAAACTATTAAAATATGTAGGAGCAATCGCATATGTTGAAGGTGTTTCAGCTGAAATGAATAAGGTATGTGGCAAATATGACATACAAGTAGGAAATCAGATACATACTATAAAAAATTTAGTAATAAAAATTGAAAAAATCAGCCAATTGGATAGAGCAGGTGTATATGAAATTCCTATAAACCAGCAACCACCTTTGTCATACATAGGCAGCACCAAGAATAAATTAAAGTATAGATTGAACCAGCATATAAGTAATTGGAATAAAAAAAGCTAGGACTGCATTAACCCAATACTGTCTGGAAAATTACCAATGTCTACAGTTTGAAGATATTAAAGTCATAAAGAGCTGTAAAAACGAAAGGCAGTTGAAAATTGCAGAATCAGTATTAATTGAAAAAACAGATCAAGATTGTGCAACATTAATGAGCCTAGCAACTTAAATGAACAATGGAAGGCCCTAATAAAAATTGAACAACAGCTAAGAGAGAAAAAAAGAAAAGAGAGCAGCACTGACAATAGATGGCGCCAGAGACACAAAGATGCAGAGATTGCGACTGAGGCCGGAACCTCAATAACTTTGCTCACTTGAGCTGTGGTGGGCGGAGAGACACATCTGCCTCCTGATGACGACAGTAGCCTGTTGAAAGCGCTAGAGGATTGTGTATGACGGGCTGAATGAGGTTGGCACTTGCAGTAGGGTTAATACGGAGTTTGAAACGGATGGAGCACTTTTTAGTCACTGTTGACAAAGGTTTAACTGCCTGGGAATGTAAACAGTGTAATTATGTACATAGTGTTTTTAACTGAATGTATGAATGAGTGGTATGGTGTGCATGTTTGTATGGTTTTTATGGAGATGACGAGCTATGTTTACGTCTCATACGGCAGAGGGAAACCTGCATTTTTGTCCAGTGAATAAAACAGAAATAAATAAAAAAGGGAAAATACGATGTTTCATACCCGGAAGAACGGATCTCATAGGCAAGGAGTCTTTGAACCTTTGAAGGCCAACTACATTACATGATGATAATTGACGTGCTTTGAAGTGTTAGGAAATAAAAAAAGTGACCAAGAACTTTCGGGTAAGTGATTGGCTATTTTAATAATATATCATAAAACTAGTGATGTTCAACATTGAAATAATAGTAGGAGATACAGTGGATGAAGATTCACTCTGCTTTGCTGCAACATCTGCAGAATATGGCATGGACGGTATCAAATCAGGAGCAGCAGCCATACTGCCTAAAGTTCCACTTTGCTTTTCTGAACTATCCCTTTGAAGTGGTGCAGTATCCAACGTAAAAAAAAAAAATAAATGTCACAGCATGAGATGCAGAAACTTGACTTAAAGCTTTGTTGTGTTTAGCACTTCGTTCATGGCTCAAAATTGCTTGGTGGCCCATATTGCTCAAGTTGAAACTTCTTAAACTTTACATCTTGCTTTGTATGGGTCATCCTGAACAGGTAACAGCCATTCTGACCACTGTGGGTTAAAGTTTTCGTCAAGCCAATCCACATTAAATATAGTTTTCTTGCAAGTCATAATTGCAACATGTCAGAAACCTTGCAGACCTCTCAATTCGCCGATTACTTTAATCTGACACAAACACCGTCGAAAACTCAAGCACGGGAGCAAAGATGGGCGGGCACCAGGTGGCGAGATAACGTGGCCGGTTGTTTGGGGGTGACGTGGGGGGTTGGCAGAAACTCTCTGATGGCGGTAAAAGCATGTGCGCCAGCAGCAATCCTTCCTGTTTTCGCATTGGCCAGAGGCTTTGGTTTGATAACGAAGCATCCGACATGGGGTTCCAAGACGGCGATAAAAAATGTTGCAAATGTGTTTTTGCGGATTTTTCGCAAAACTGACTGAACCTTTAATCAACTCCATAAATCACTAACAGGAGCAGGCCCTTTTAAATTTCACGCGAATCGGATAAAAACTAAAGAAAAATCATACTTTTAAGCATCCTGCAGCACGTTTCACGCAGATAGTGCATTCATCACTTCATTATGCGGTTATAATTAATATCAAAATTAAAAATGTTTTTGAAAAGGAATAGATGTAGTCATTGAAATATTTAGCACACAAACTTAAAAGTCAAACATTAAAGCAAAATCTTTTCTTGTAGAGAAAAGAGGGGGGGGGGATAGAATACGAACCCTTCTTTTTCTAAACAGCAGTAAAAAAAATAATAAAAAGCATTCTGCAACATATTCAGTGAGACATAAACACTTACTCGGAAAAGGGTCTCGGAACGTTAAAGAAGCCAATAACTCAGTTGGCTCCTGTTGGCACACAGGCGCAGTCAGTGTGTGCGACTGCTCAAAGGACGTTTAGTGACGCTTCACCAGCAAGCTCTGCCCACCTAAAACGCACTGAGACACGGCAAAGCTCACCAGAAACCCTCAGTAGGAGCGCTATATTAAAGATTTATCCCATTAAAAATTTTAAAGGACAATTTCAAAAGTTATTTACCGATTCACTCGAAATTTTAGAGGTCAGCTTCTATTAGCCAATTATGGTGTATGTAAAAATTTCAGCCAGTTTCATGAAGAATAGAAAAAGTCAGTTTTCACCATTTTCATCCCCAGTCTGGCAGCAAAACAAAGGCATGGAGGGGCAGGAAGTGCTTTCGTCACTCCATCCAACACCACGCACCCTTTTCAATTCCTAGTAGCCACCGTATGGGTTTCCTCCCCGTAACGTCCTCCCCACGTGGCTGCAATAATTCCTTTTCTACTGCTCAATGACAGAGAACTCTGCCAAATACCTTAGTTTCACCCCTCTTCCCCTTTAACCTACAGTTCGGTCCTTGGGAGTGAACTATACGAAATGTTAAATACAGAGAAAAATCAAACACAAAGGAAAAAATATTTTATTTTAGAAACTCCCAAAATTCCCTGACTTACGAAGTAAAATTTCGAAATTCCCCGATTTTTTTTTTTTTTTTTAACGAAAATTCATTTCTTTGAATAAAGCTCATATTGAGAAATGGCTTCCTAGTTTAATTGAATTAATAATCTAAAGCAACTTATGGGAATTTACTAGGAAATTTTTTCATTTATAGCAAATTTTCGGAGAAAACTCTTCTCCTTCTTCAGGCTCTCTTGTTGTTGTCACTTTTTGCTTGTCACTATCATGGTTACGGTTTACCTTGACGGTTACGGTTAACCTTGACGGTTTAGGTTATTTTTCAACAAATCCTGCCAGATGTTAGGCAGGGAAAATCCTTTGCAGTCATTGATGATGGAATTTTGATTTTTCTCAATCTCTATTTCTTCTTTCAGTTTTCTTTTTTGGAAATTGCTTTGGAAACTGATTACTTTAAGGGAATTCCAATCCATGCTGTGCCCAGTTTCTCTAACATGCCTATCTAATCCAGTCTTGTTGGAGCAATTTTTTATAGCTGCTTTATGCTCAGCTATACGAGTTTCTAGTCTGCGACCTGTTTCACCTATGTAAGATAGTCCACAACTACAATTTACTTCATAAACTACTCCTTGCATTTTTAAAATATCTTCTTCTCTTTGAACTATTTTAGGGAAAATTTTTTTAACTTTGTTCTCTAAACTTGGAGCTAGCCTAATATTGTATTTTTTACTAATTCTCTTTAAAGCCTCAAATAAACCTTTGTGATAAGAAATTTTTCTACTGAATTTTACTTCTTGCTTTTGTGGGTTCTTCGTACCATTAAAATTCAGAAGCTTCTCAATTTCTTCTTTAGGATAGTTATTTTCTGCAAGTATGACTTTAAGCTCTTCTTTATGGGCTTCTTTTTTATCTGCAGACTGACTTTTTGAGCCAATATTTCCCCCACTGACAATTCCCTGATTTCCCGGTTCTCCAGGTAGCGTGGGAACCCTGGTATTTCATCACTTCAAAACTAGTCTTTCAATAGTCCACAGAGCACAACATCATTTAAATTCAAGCTATCCAGTTTGAAAACAGGCCCTACACAATATGTTCCTATATAAGTTCCCATCCAAACAACCTGGAAGCCACCGATTAATTATCAAAGGCTAATGCCATGTTAGCTGACACTTGACTTTTTTCACCAGAATAAATCTTACTAAACCTGCTAACCAAGAGGATGCATTATCCTGACATATACTTCTTCATCACAATGATGTCTACCACATTTCTGTTAACATATTTCTTTGGTTGATTCTACATCTTTTGTAGATACTCACCAAAATATTTATATGTTTATGCATCCAAGCTATTGAAAAATACATTAAAGTATTTTGAAAGAAACAACACTTAAGTTATGTAAAAGAAATGATAAAAACTGGGATATTTCAGTAGTGACTTTTACCTTCTTCACACATGAAATGAATAAAGATAACATAAGATGTTAGTGAATCAGAGGTTGTGAGATTTTAAAATGGATTTACAAATAGGAATTTAATGAGGTGAGTATACATTTCTGCCATTCCTTTTCATTATGCATTTAAGCCTTCTATCTTTATGATTGCATAGTAATTTTATGGCTTTTTCTGCAAATGGATTTATTTTTCATTATTTTTATTCATAAGTGAGAAATGCATAAAAGAAGGTGAATGGCACTTTCCCCACCCAAATAATGATTTTTGTATTATTCTTAAAAAAAACTCAGACAGCTGGCACTTGTGAAAAATTGCTGTCCTGTTCAACGAATTTCTTAAATACTTACAAAATGGACCATACATCAACAGTAAGAAAATTCTAGTTCCATCAATTAAATTTTCATCTGGTGTTTTTTTTTTTTTTTTTTTTTGAGGAGTTAACCCCTAAATCTCAGAGAACAGCTTAGTGATATGTATGTATATATTTTGCATATATTTTTTATGTTTGTTTAAACTTTTTTTTTAATTGCTCTTAATTGTAGCGTTATCTCCTCTCTCTCTCTCCCACTTTTATTCTAAGCTGTCTGCTTGTGTCTCCACATGGAAACCCCATATTTACTTACAATGTATATAGCACTAACTTCCAAGAACAGCAATGTCGACCCTTATTATTTAATTCTGAGTTTCCACAGTGGTGCAGATGGAAACATGCTTAAAATATCTTATCAGATTTGGGAAGGGTGTTGAACAAGAAAATCTCCAGTGCTGAATCACACACACAAAAAAATCACTTAAAACAAATATCAGTAATTGAAAATAAAATCATACAAACCTATTAACAACAGGAAATATGCATAAAATTAAGTAAATCACAGGATACAGTTTCAAAGGCTTTATTGCTCGCTTCAGAACCTCCTATAACAAATGAAAATTTATGTGAAAACGGCAGAAAGAGTAACAATAAAAGCAGTAAAAAATTAACTTTAATTCATTAATTGATACAACTCCCATGAAATGGTTTTAAAAGAGTAATATTGCTATGCCTCAAGAATGTTTTTGTACTTGTGGCACTACAATTGATTTGAACACCACAATTAATTTTAACAAATCGAATCTGCATAACTCAATCATGAAGATTGTAACAATAGGGCTTGCACCTACCCTAAATAAAATTGACTAACATCCAAAATAATAAGCTGTGAGAATTTCTCGGCACAATATACAGGCACCTTTATTTTTACACTAAGAATTACAGGAAGTATGCAAATGACGAACAAGAAGACTTGAACGTCCATTGGTTGCCAAAACCAACACTAAACTGGCGATCAATCTGACTCCAATGTACAGCCCATAAAGTCAATGGGAAACATTCCATGACAGGTATCCTGTGCAATGAGTTGTGAGTCTTTCAGATGCAAGAGAGAAACTAAGTGTTATTATTTTTAAGCATAAAAATAATAACACTTAGTTTCCTTTGTAGCAATTCTGAAATAATCTAACTGTACACTTGTTTTGTTTCAAAACACACCTCTGAGACATGGATTCACATCTCCCTCAATTTAAAAACTCTCAACACACTAGACATTTGATAAAGTAATATGGTGGTTATACAGGTCAACTCTCTGATGCTTGACCGTACTCACACACAAACTTGGATGTAATCACCACAGAATTAAAGTGTGTGTGTCGGGGGGGGGGACTGAGTGAATCCCATTGCTTCTCACAACATACAATTTCAGGTAAATAGCTGCTGGATGAATGATCTTTTCTTGGTCACTTGGCTGGACTTTGATGTCATAGGGTTGATCTGTAGTATTCATTGGCCATCTAGTTCCATGTTTCATCAACAGATTAGGCTATTTATCTGCTGGTCTTTCTGGAATATCAAATGCGAATTTATGTACACAATCGTCTTGCTCTAATTTCTTTAATCGCCATACTACTCTGTGCCTTGCCAATGAGTTGTTTCAATTTTTAGTGGAGAGGGATAAACTCAGTGATGTAGCCAGAAATTTCTTAAGGGGGGGGGTTCCATGGATTTGGTTCATTAGTGAAAGCCCCATATAAACATATATATCGCTTTAAATGCATACTAAATATCCCATGGGGGGTCCGGACCCGAGGAATCCCCCCGGGTTACGCCTATGGGTGCACTTCTGCTACTTTTCTTGAAACAAAAGTTTTGGACATGTTCCTTGGGACAGTCCCCTGCAAGCAACCCCAATCTTTTACTGTTTCAGATGATGCTTCAGTTCTCTGTAAGCTAGCGGATACTTCTTGCCATTTTCTTTAAGAGAAAGACCAAGGACTTTTACTGTTTCAGATGATGCTTCAGTTCTCTGTAAGCTAGCGGATACTTCTTGCCATTTTCTTTAAGAGAAAGACCAAGGACATGTTCTTTCTACTGTTCCAAACCAGCAACTGCTAAAAATCAACTCTCCTATTTTGCACTAGTTTCACTGGTGCGTTATACATCTGAGCACGCAGAAGAGCCATACACGAGACAGATGAAGAAAAATAAAGCTGAACTTTTTAACTGGATAAAAAAATCAGAACATGCAGTGAAACAGTGTGAATATAATACAGCATGAGCAAGACAGAATTGTTCATGTTAATTTATTTATTTAAACATTAACCACTCTATTCAAAGTATAAAATTACTGACATTTAACAACACAGGATAAAAGAATGCACATGGGGAGGGAATATTACGATTACAAGCAAAATTTTCCCTCCATTTTCATGCTGAACTACAAATATTTAAACAATAAAATGGTCTTTAACAACAATAAATAGCAGAAGGATATCATGATAAAAAAATTTACAATTACAGGAGAAATCTTCACTCCACCTAACTTAAGATTTTGAAAGTCAGAAATCCATCCTCCAACGGGGACCCCCCCTCAATTATTTTCAGTTATGCATTGACCTCGAGAACCACATTACAGGGAAATTTTCATGCCATCTTCTGTTTTCAGAAAATTTTCCTGTTTTCAAGATGAAATACAAATACTTACATAGAATAAAATGATATTTAACAACAATACTGGGCAGAAAGAACATTGCCAGAAAAAGAAATTATGATTATGAGTGAAATTTTCACTCCGTTTAATTTCCATTTTTGAAAGTTTTGCAAGCCAAAATATAATCTCCCGATGGAAAATGAACCCCTCCCCGAACTAATCTCCTCAAACTTTCCCTTCAGTTTTGCATTGATCTCATGGATGAACCAAATGATGACAAAGAAAGTGGAATTCCGTGAATCTGTGGAAGAATCTTGTATATGCAGAACATAGGATACTTGACATCCCTGCTCTTGGCCCTTCAAGTGTCTTAATTACAAGCATTAGTGCCTCTTCTTGTTCACTTGTTCCATAAACTGTTTGCTAATTGTGGGACTGGGCATCAAACCCATTACTTCAAGACCTAAAAGTCACTTTGTTTTGTCCATGAAGGAAGAAGTGACCACTTTGTGATAGAGCCACCCAAATTTATGAGGGTGTTTTTGCCACATCGCTGACCACACACAGTGAGAAAGCCTGCCCAGGTGGAAAATTCCCACTTAGTGGATGTAATCTTTCCTTGCACTGTTTAACTCAATCTTTGTCTGTAAATTAATTAACTATTGGTTCAGGTAACTTAACCTATGTCTGTTGCTGTAGCTCTGTCAGTTCACGTAACTTGACCTATGTCCTTGCTGTAGCTCTGTCAGTTCACGTAACTTGACCTATGTCCGTTGCTGTAGCTCTGTCAGTTCACGTAACTTGACTTATGTCCATTGCTGTAGCTCTGTCAGTTCACGTAACTTGACCTATGTCCGTTGCTGTAGCTCTGTCAGTTCCTGTAACTTGACCTATGTCCGTTGCTGTAGCTCTGTCAGTTCATGCTCATTCCATGGCAGAGGATCAGCTGTTCTCACATCCCATTCTAGCATATCTCACAATTATTCAATTGGGTTACAGTCAGGGGAGTTTGAGGAACCCCTAAAACTCCCCTGATTTGCAAATGTGGTGAATTTGTTATGTTCCTCCAACCCCTCAGTAGTTATACAATCCCAATGACATGGTGCGTTGTCCTACTGAAAGATGGCACAGCGGTCCAAGTAAACCTGCTGCAGATATGGATTGAAATAGTCAGAACAGGTATCTATAGCGTCTAAAATTCAGGGTTTATGGCATGATAACCAACAGACCTAGGGCTTACCTAGAAAAAGCTCCCCAGACCAGAAAAGCACATCCACAGGCCTTCTGAACCCGAAATGTGCAACCAGGGGATAGAGTTTCATGCTGTTTACGCTATATGCAAACCCTTTCATCAACATGGTGCAGAAGGAAATGGGACTTATCACTCCCCACAACCTTCTTCCACCTGTTGAGGGTCTATTGCCCACATTCCTTAGCCCATGTGAGGCATTGTTTGTGATGACTGGGCATCATCATTGGTCTCCGGCTGTGAAACCCCAGGCGAAGCAAGGTACGGCGCATGATACATGTGGAAATAGGTCGAACTGCACCATTGTTGTACTGGTGGGTGAGCTGGGTGACTGCTGCATGTTGTTGCTGAGATACCAGTCATGACACCAGACACTGATCTCCAGGGTGTCTACCAAATTTGGGAAATACAAATTCATGACCAATAAGACATTTTCTTTATCACTTTTAAAAGACTATAAAGTAATTCACCGATGCTGTCACACGTACGGTCGTTCACAAACATAATTTCCAATTGCAAGTCAAGATTAAAACACTTTATTTACAACTAAAAATTAATATTTACACGCGAGATCTTTCGGGATTGAACATAGCACCCATCATCAGGCTCAAGTGCCACGAAACACAGGAATAGACATTATATATTGTCAGCACGACCCACAATTCACTCGGTCTTCTCAATCACCGGTGATGCCATCAACAAATCGTTAAAGTCCAAAAATTCAAGTCTTAATTTCTTATCATATAAAGTCCTCTTCTTCAGAGTTGTGTGAGGAGGGGGCCAACCATCTTTCTCCACTGTCTAGGAACAAATGTCGGAAGTTCAATGTTACAGCATGTTTCCCCATATGCAATAATGAAGAGGCTTTCCGTAAGGAAGACAGTACGTTTATTAACACTTGAGTTAAGTACCCTAACATTTGTCCAATCTGGTAACAAAAATCTACTCATACTTTGAACTTAGAGTGCACTTAAAAGTAAGTTGAAATACTCACCATTTTGCTACAAGATTTCATTACACGCCCTCCTTTAAAATTTATACCTGTAAAATGTCCCGACTCCATAAGTAGTATAACGTAAATTGCTAAATTGATCTCAAAGTTTTGTAAACAGCATTATGTAATTAATACAGTGTGAGTCTAGAGGAATTCGAGGCGGCTGTGGTGTAGTGGTAGCATATCCGGCGCGTAACTGGAAGACCCTGGGTTCGACTCCCGGTGGCGGCCAATGAGAATTTTTCCGCGACTCACTTATAAACGTGGAAAGAGCGAAGATCTTTGTTTGATGTTCCTGGTCCACTTTAAATATCTGTATTAATTATTCATTCGCCTTCCAATTATTTCTTCAGTTGCTGCTTACCATCTTTGGTGAATCCCCAGCATTGTGCGGGGCTCCAAGAAGCAACCTGCCAAATTGGCTTGGCAATTAGCGTGTGTGAGTCTGGAGGAATTCGAGGCCACTGTGGTGTAGCGGAAGCATATCCGGCGCGTAACTGGAAGACCCTGGGTTCGACTCCCGGTGACGGCCAATGAGAATTTTTCCGTGACTCACTTATAAACGTGGAAAGAGCGTACATAAATTTCTATGATAAGGCATTTTTTTGCACGATCAGTTTTCTTTGTGAAGGAGGAAATAAATGCCCCTTTCTTTCGACACTTAAATCGTTAGACAGAAAACATCTATGCTTATGTGGTCAGTGCATAGAGAATTACTAAGATTTTTGCCAGAAAATGAGCAATTACTAAAAATAAAAAGAAATTCATGACCCCAAAGCAAAAGTCGTGATTTTTGCTTGACTTTCATGACCTTTTTCTGAGTTCGTGACTTTCATGTTTAGCAGACACCCTAATCTCCAGGATCAACTGTATGTGGCTGACCAATGTGAGCCCTTCTGCTGGATATCTGTGCATGGTTAATCCAGTCTTGGTACACTCTTCATACAGTAGTGTGGGAGATGCCAATAACTGTGGCTATTTCCAAAATACTGGCACCTGCCCTCAGGGCGCCAATTATCTGGCAGCTGTCAAATTGGCTTAACTAGCCAAGTTTCCCCATTTCTGGTAAATGTTTACTGATTACGTACAGAGGACAGGTGTGCACAATTTATAGTAGCCACACGTGTCATTGATTTATCACGTGGTACTTTGTTATCGCTCCAAACGAGAGAGAAAACTGGGGATGTTCCTCATGCAAAACTAACTCAGTGTATGCCATGAAGCACAGCATACCTACACAAAATGTCTGACATGACCGAAAAAAAAAACTGTAAAGGCAATAGTGCCAGAGGTAGGAATATCAGTTGGAAGTGTCCACAGCATTCTGCACAATGAATTGAACATGCATTACATTTGTCAACACTTGATACCAAAAATGCTGATTCCCAAATGACATGAAACACAAATGACCCTTGACAGGGACCTAATTCACTATGGCTGATCAAGACAAAAATTTTGTACCCAACATAATAGCAAGAGATGAGACATGGTGTTTTGTATAATCCACAGATGAAATGCCAATTCTGTGAATGGAAATTAACACCACGACCTCAAAAACAGAACCCCTTTTGGACAAGAGTAAAGGAAAAATAGTGCTGGAGATTTACTTTGACTCTCAGGGTCTTTTCCACAATAAATTTATTCCAGAAAGGAGGACTGTAATCAAAGAAATGCACACTGATTCCTCCGTTGCCACAAGGATGCAATCCGAAGGAAATGTAAAAAAAAAAAAAAATGGAAAAGAAGAAAAGTTGGTTTCTCATTCATGACAATGTACCTTCACACCAATCCCTATTTGTCAAAGGTTACCTTGCAAAGCACAATGTTATGTCACTGGAGCATTCCCCTGACTTGGCACCACCTGATTTTTACTTAAATTCCATTGGTTGAAATCTATCTAAAAGGACAATGATTCATAAGTGCTGAGGGCATCATCAAAAATACAACAAAAGGTGCTGAAATAGATTTAAAAGAGAACGGATTCCAGGAATGCTTCAAACAGCTTTAACACACTGGCAAAAGTGTGTAGTTGTCCAAGGAAGCTACAAGGTGATTCAAAAGTCTTCAAACTCTATATTTTAAAACATATTTGCTGTAAAACCATAAAAGATATCCGAGTATTACTGTTTGTGGCTGTTGTGTGTGACCTTGGGAAACAAGCTGCACCACGTGATAGCACCATGTGACACTACCCTTATGCGGTCGCTGGCAAGCAGTAACGTTCAGTCAGCCATCAGTCTCAAGCAAGAACAGAGAGTCGCTTTGTTAGAATCTATATTCTGAGGTTACTCACCTTTATTCCTAAAATTTTTTAGGAGGTTTTCGTCTCTACACATTTCCAACACGTATTTTTCTTAGTTACATCCTGGTTCAAGGCCGCCAAAAAAAAAAAAATCTTTTTCAACTCACGCAAACTTCGTTCCCTTCTTTTCTTTTCCCAATGACCAAATTCGGATTAAAAAAATCTACCACAAGTATACATAATTGAACTCCCTAAAATTTCACTTATATCTAAGTAAAACTTCAATCAATAAAACTTATATTACACATTTCCTAAAACGTCAAAGCTAAAAAACTGTAGCCCATAATTTTTTACAATTGCACACCAGTACCGAATTAAAACAAACCTAAATACCTGACACAACCACTATACTCGACAATCATGGACCTCTCTCCAGTATAGTAGTTGTGTCAGGTATTTAGGTTTGTTTTAATTGGGTACCGGTGTGCAATTGTAAATAATTATGGGTTACAGTTTTTTAACTTTGACGTTTTAGGAAATGTGTAATATAAGTTTTATTGATTGAAGTTTTACTTAGATATAAGTGAAATTTTAGGGAGTTCAATTATGTATACTTGTGGTAGATTTTTTTTAATCCGAATTTGGTCATTGGGAAAAGAAAAGAAGGGAACAAAGTTTGCGTGAGTTGAAAAAGAAGGTTTTTTTTTTTTTTTTTTTTTTTTTTTTGGCGGCCTTGAACCACGATGTAACTAAGAAAAACACGTGTTGGAAATGTGTAGAGACGAAAACCTCCTAAAAGATTTTAGGAATAAAGGTCAGTAACCTCAAGATATAGATTATGTCTAAATAGCATGTGAATAATAAAACAGCTAGATGACATTTGACATTTGCAATGCTGTATGAATATATGCTTTGTTAGAAGTTTATTTTGCAGAAAAATCTTACCAACGTTGCATCCAGCTCTTTCAAAGGAAGTTTCCTGATGCTCCTATACCAGGGAAAACAACTGTGTATGACCTTGTGAACCGGTTTCGTGAGATAGGCAGTGTTCAGGATAAGCCTAAAAATCTTACCAACGTTGCATCTAGCTCTTTCAAAAGAAGTTTCCTGATGCTCCTATACCAGGGAAAACAACTGTGTATGACCTTGTGAACCGGTTTCGTGAGATAGGCAATGTTCAGGATAAGCCTAAAAATCTTACCAACGTTGCATCCAGCTCTTTCAAAGGAAGTTTCCTGATGCTCCTATACAAGGGAAAACAACTGTGTATGACCTTGTGAACCGGTTTCGTGAAATAGGCAGTGTTCAGGATAAGCCTAAAAATCTTACCAACGCTGCATCCAGCTCTTTCAAAGGAAGTTTCCTGATGCTCCTATACCAGGGAAAACAACTGTGTATGACCTTGTGAACCGGTTTCGCGAGACAGGAAGTGTTCAGGATAAGCCTAAAAGCGGCCGTCCGGCCGTGGTGACGACCATATTCCTGGAGAAAATTCATGTTTCCCTGCAGCGCTCTCCCCGGAAGTCACTTCGACGGCTGTCTCAAGAGTTAAGGTCATCGTATTCAGCCTGCCAGAGGGCTACTAAACGTCTAACGCTACGGCCGTACAGAATTCAAGAGCTACGTCCTTTTGACTCTGAAAAGCGTATTGCCTACTGCCAATGGTTAAGAGTTTCACGCGCAACAATGTGACTAACCAGCTGACAATTTTTTCAGTGATGAGGCATGGTTTCATTTGAATGGATATGTCAACAGCCAAAACACTTGCATATGGGCTGCAGAGAAACCACACGCATTGCATGAGGTTGGACTTCACTGTTAGAAATTTTGGAGTGTGGTGTGCCATGTCTAGACAGCGAATTGTAAGACCATTTTTTTCCCCGACAAAACTGTAAATTCTGCTGTGTATGCAGATATCATCCATCAATTTGTAGCGATGCTGGAAAAACACGAACATTACTGTTGGTTTCAACAAGATGGAGGAACGTGCCACACATCAAACGACACAATGGAGATGCTCTGTGAGTTCTTCCACTATCGATTAATCTCAAAAAAACTTTGGCCGCCTCTCTCACCAGACTTGAGTTCTCTAGACTTTTATTTGTGGGGCTATCTGAAAGACACAGTTTACCACAACAACCCTAAGATGGTACAGGACCTGTGGAACAAACAACATCATTACAGCCGTGAGGGACATACCAGCCAACACGCTGAAAAGAGTGTCTGCCAACATGTGTTGTCGGGTGAATTTGTGTCTTCAACAGAATGGTAGACAATTCCAGCATCTACTGTAAAATGGTTTTCATTACCTGTAAGTATAAGTGTCAATATAACAGTATGTAGTAAAAATAGTTATACATCACCATATTCGTGGTAGAAATATTTGAATTCAAAGTTCGGGCACTTTTGAATCACCCTGTATTTTGAAGGAAATGTGTATATAATGGTAATGTTATTGTTACATACTTCTGTATAAAAAGGAATGTCCGGGAACTTTTAAAACCTACCTTGTATTAAAAATTACTGAAACGATCATCAACTGCCAATTATACTAAATCGAATTTGGTCAGTAATGACAGTCAAAGAGTTGTCAAATGGAAATTAAACTGCTGTCTACAGTCACCCAGAGATCTGTCTAATGACAGTCAAATATCTGTTCATTGTCAATCTAACAACTGTAGCTGTTTGCTGTCAACAACAAATAAAGCAGCTGTCAACTGGAACACAGCTGCTTATTGCTACCCCATACAACTCTTTTTGGGTCATCAAACAATGACTTATAAGTTTTCTTTGTGAAGGAGGGAAAGTAAAACACTTTACTTTCCTCCTTCACAAAGAAATCTGGCAAGTCATTTATTTTTTTACTTGTTGAAAGTAAAAAATAAAAAAAAGCGTTTCCTGTCAATTAAATAAATGTCAACACATAGAAGCAGCTGTTTGTTCATAAGTAATAAAACAGCCATTATTATTGTGTGTCAAAAGTTGTTTGATTGCCAACAAAAAACTTTCTAATGATAATTCAGCAATGTCTATTGGAAACAAAGACACAAATGATAACCAAGTATTCCAATAATCATCCACTCATATATCTTTTGGAAGTGTCCAGTTCTTAAGGACATCATTTATCCTCTTCTCAGTGCATCTGTATACATCATGACAAGCAGAAGATGAAATATAAATCCTATCATACATACATATCTAAATAATAAATTTTTAAAATATGAATTGCTAATAATATTTCTTAGTATGTATTTCCTGAGAAATAAATGTCAATATTAACTTTGATTCAGAAAGTGCTTTTCTGCTTAATATGGCTGGAGATTTCTTTTGCAAGTCTGGGCTTCAAAAGTTTCTGAAAATGATATACAAACTTGCTGATGTAGGGAGGAGAAATAAATTAGTGAGCACAATCTAATTGTTTATCAGGTGAACTGTTCCTTTTTGCATGGTAACAAAAAGTTTTAGAAAACCATCTATGGTATAATGAGAGAAGTTTTGTTGATACCTTCTAGTAACCAGTACAGAAAACCAGGGAATCCAAATTAGCACATCACTTTAAAAAAACAGTAAACTAAAATAAAACAAAGTTAAAAATACAGACCTTGATCCTCTCCTGCTCTGGGCTGTATGTTCCTTCCCAGGCATTTACCTTAATTGAGAAAACATGAATTAGTTGAAAAGACACACAACTACACAGGCATTGATACAGCTGTGTAACAACACATACTGTACATTCACCAAATTATAACTACCCACCCTGTAGCGTGTTACTTCTCAAACAGCTAATAAATAGCCCATAGGCCTTTTAGTATCAATTTACTAGCTGTCTGAAGACACTGAAAGTAAATTTTAGTCATGCAGATCACTCAAGCTATTGCACAACTGCTGAATGGAGGATGGTGATAAATCTTTCTATCTCTCATCATGTACACTATCTACCAACAAGTAATTGGACACCCCTGCAATCAACGATATATGCGGTCCTGATACACGTCACAGCCGCCGCCGTTAAATATCGTGTGGGAAACAACAACGCAACCAGTCGCATGCAAGATACCATGCAGTTCGGAGCTCTCTGATTTAGAGAAAGGTGTAATCGTCGGGTATCACAGAAATGGCCGATCCATACGTGACATATCCAGCGAGTTGAAGTACCCAAAATCGACAGTGGCCTACGTGATTGGCAAGTGGAAGATGAGAGGCGACTGTCGGAATGTGCCCCGACCCGGCAGACCCACAAAACTGGGAGTTAGAGACCGACGGGTGCTGGCCAGAGAAATTCGGAAGAACCACACCAAATCGATGGGCCACATCCACAAGGAGTTTCAACAGGCATCCGGGAGTGTTCTTTTGATGTATACCATCCGCAAGGAAGCCCATCTGCTCGGTTATCATGGACGTGCTGCCGCCCCCAAGCATTTGATCACCAAGTCCAATAGCACCGCATGGCTAACGTGGTGCAAAGAACGTCGACCTTGGATCGTTGAACAGTGGAAACAGGTTCTCTGGAGCGACGAATCAAGGTTCACCCTCTACTGTTCGGATGGCAGGGTCTGGGTTTGGAGTTTCCCTGGAGAATGACTCCTGCCGGAATGTATTGTGCCAACTGTGAAGTTTGGCGGCGGTGGAATTATGCAATGGGGGTGTTTCTCCTGGTATGGCATGGGACCCTTGGTCGCAATTCCTGATAGACTCAACCCCGAGACCTACTGCACCATTTTGGATGACCATGCGCTTCCTATGTTGTGGCAGTTTTACGGGGTGGACCCATGTTACTTTCAGGATGACAATGCCACCTGTCATGTTGCGAGGTCCACCATGGTTTGGTATGGTGACAATGGGGTTAATGAAATGGACTGGCCTGCGCAGAGCCCGGACCATAACCCTATCGAGCACCTCTGGGACGAGTTGGAGCGCCGACCTAAGGGGTGCCCCCACCATCCGAAATCGGTGAAGGAACTGACCTGTCTTCTCCAAGCCGAGTTGAAGAAAATACTGCTAGCCGTCATACAACGCCTGGTTGAGAGTATGCCCCGGAGGGTCGTAGCTGTAATCGCCGCTCGTGGAGGCTCCACCAACTATTGAAGGTGAATAAACTTCGTTTTCCTTTGCTATCACAGGTGTCCAATTACTTGTTGGTAGATAGTGTATATGCTGCATTCAGTGACAAGAATAGATACGCTAAGTCCTGCATGTGTTTCTCGAATCACTTGTACATGCCCCTTGAATCACTCCTTCATGGTTCACAGCTACCGTAATTTTTTGTCGTATAATCCGCAGATTATCTGTTAAAAAAAGTTTTAGATATAAGTTCTGTGGATTATACACCAATGCGGATAATACGCCGATTTAAAAAAAAAAAAGTTTTTACGGCCCTTTGATTTAAAAAAAAAAAAATTTGCCGAGTGATTGTGCAGAGGAGGGGCTAATAATTGGAAAAGGAACTCCCTTGAGAACATTTTCCTCAGTTTAGGAGTTTTTATGGAGCGGGAAAGAGGGGGACGAATGTCGTAATGAAAGAACGGGAAGTTGTGGGATAGACGGTGGGGGGTCATTTTGAATCAGTGCGAAGGACAACTCTGACTGTTGTGCCGTCTCTGTTTTTGTAAATCAGCCAATGAATGTACGCACTGCGTTTGCTGCATGAACTCAAGTGTTCCTCCTTTCAGATATCATGTGCGCTGCCTTGGGTTTAGTTCCTCTTTCACTGTCTTGACCAACGCCTTTGTTGCTGATATTTTCCTTCATTGCTATTCATGATGTCTTATGAAAAGGAAATGTTTCAGTTACACTGCCGAATTTAAACTTAAAGTGGTGGACACAATTGAGCATATGATCGTGTCCCTGCTTGTAGTTTTGAGGTCAGAAAACAATATCGCAGTAATATGCGGAAAGCCGCTGTGCCGCCGACTAAAACGTGAACAAATCAGTCAGTAAATTCCGCGGGAGAATTCACGGAAGTTTTTCGTTGGCCCATGTATAAGCTAATCCTCCAACTATTAAAGCAGGATTCCTCCAAAACTTTCCACTCATATGCGAGTAGATATGGTATTTCTATGACTTGTTCTGTAGCAGCCTTTCGTCATTGGCAAGGTGTAATGCAATACTCTGGAGCTGCATCAGCGTGATCTATGGATGTCACGCCCTTTATCTGCCCGGAGATAAAAATATGAAAAAGTAACCTTTAAAAATGAATTTCTTCATTAAATGAAATAATTGTTTTCTCTGTTACTTCTTCGGACTCCTGCGTCATTATGTGACCAACTTTTCTATTGGAAATTCCACTTCCGGTTCAACATCTATGACATGCGGATCATACTGCAATCTTTTTTCCCTGAATGTCAAAGTCTGCAGATTATACTCCGGTACGAATTATACAAAGGAAAATTTTTTTAATGTGAATTTCGCAGTCTGCGGATTATACGACGAAAATTACGGTAATAACATGGTGTGTTATCATTCTGGAAGATTCTACTTCTGACAAGGAACATACTCAACAAGGAAAAGTACCTGCTATCTAATGAGAGCTGCAAATACAGCAAAGTTGTCATAGACCAATCTATATACACCCATGACCTTAATTTGGAATAGCAAATTTATAATGACACTATCACCAGTGACCAGAATATCAGGCAAACTTCAAAAAGGATCCATGACCATGTTTTGCTTACACTATATATGAAAGCATCGATACAAGTGATATGGAAAGATTTTTGACCCATCAGACTAGCACACATTTTTTTCAGTCTTTAATTATCTAATACTAGTAAATTTCTGATGACAATGAGCCCAACCCCCTTTTTTCTTTTTGTTAAAGAGTGAATGTCTTGAGGGCATTTGGCTCCAGAAGCTCCTGTGTGAGAACACACTGCATCCGGGATATTCTGCATGTACTCTCAAACTTGTACTGTGACAGAAGTTGTAGTTCTAAGACTTCATTTAGCCTCTACCTGCTGCTGCCTGTGGGCATCTATCTTGCACATAACTAGTGAGATGCACCCTAGAATTCATTTGTTTGGCCCTATCCAGTGAATGCCTTAACCACTATGGACTGTGAAAATTCTACAAGCTTTTGCTGAAACACGTGATGCCTAAATTCCCACTACTATACCCTTCTGAACTCCGTAATTTGTTTAATTTTCCCAGCAACAGCAGTATTCATATTCTGGCATGCACGAGCAGATCATCAACTACACTATGCAGGCTTATTCATCATACTTTGTGCTTGTTGTGCTCTGGTTAAAGGTGGTCATAATTTAGTAATGACTGTGTGATTTAGTCTAAGGACCCTGAATATTTACCCATAATCAAGGTGTATTCATGTGAGTAATCAAATCCATTAATGGGCACACCTGGCTTAGATAGAAAAAAGAATCCACACTCTTTTCATCTTTGAGTACAGGCTCTTCTGTCACTTTTCACTTTTGTAACTACCGTAACTTTTGTCGCATAATCCGCGGATTATCTGCTAAAAAAGTTTCAAGTATAGGTTCTGCGGATTATACGCTGATGCGGATAATACGCATTGGCGTATTAATGGCGATGTGAATAATACGCATCGGCGGGAGGAACGGCAGGAGTCATTTTGTATTGTTGAGAAGGACAGAGCAGACTGTCGTGCCGTCTGTTTTTGACAACCAGCCAAAGAAGTACGCACAGCGCTTGCTGAACAAACCTATGTGTTCATCCTTTCAGATCTCATGCGCACCATGCCCCTCTGTTTAGTTCGCCATTTGTCATTTTGAGTTGACCAATGCCTTTGCCGCTGATGTTTTCATTCATTGCTATTCATGATGTCTTTGAATAGGAAACGTTTGAAGTTTACAGTGGTGAACTCAGTTGAGGATATGATAGAGTTACTGCACGATAGTTTTGAGGTCAGAAAACAATCGCACAGTAACACGCTGAAAGCCGCTTTGCAGCGATCTAAAACGTAAACAAATCTGTCGGTAAATTCTGCAAGAGAATTCACGGAAGTCCAGCCCTATTTTTTATTGGCCCACGTATAAACCGATCCCCCAACTCTGAAAGCAGAATTTCCTCCAAAAACTTTCAACTTATATGCAAGTACATATGGTATTTCTATGACTTGTTCTGTATCAGCCTTTCATCATTAGCAAGGTATAATGCAATACTCTGGAGCTGCATTGACGTGATCTATGGATGCCATGCCACTGAGCTTTATCTGTCTGGAGATAAAAATATGAAAAAGTAACCTTTAAAAATAACTTTATTTAATAAAATAATTTCTTCCTTACTTCTTCGGAGTCACGGATCATTGTGTGACCAACTTTTCTGTCGAAAATTCCACTTCCTGTTCAACATCTATGATGTGCGGATTATACGGCAATCTTTTTTTTTTTTTTTTTAATGTCACAGTGTGCGAATTATACGAATGAAAAACAAATTACGTGAATTTCGCGGTCTGCGGATGATACGACAAAAATTTCGATACTTGAAATACACTTCTTAAATGCTTCACATGTATGAGTTTAGACAATTTTTCCGACTGTTATCACCCATGAAAAAAAATTAAAAAAATGGTATTGGTTTTGTAAAGAGAAGCTCTAAACATAAGAATTTCTTACACATAAGAAAAAAACTTTTGAAAACCAGTTATTAGTAGCTGACGTTTCTGTAACATCTAAACTACACACAAGCTTGGAAGAGAGATTTTAGCATCTGTGATGGATAATAAATATACCTCAGTGAGAAGGAATTATATTAATTTGAATATTCTTTTGGGAATAAAATGACATCTCATTAAATACTACATAAGTTCAATGTCAGAAACATATCTTTTAACATACATACATACATACATATCACCAAGCTGTTCTCCGAGATTCAGATACGAGGTTAGCCAAAAAGAAATACAAACCACCAGATATTTTTACTTACCGTTGTCGTATCAAACTTCTCCATTTACAGCAATTTTGACCTACAACTCGGGCTTCACTGATATCCATTACACGCCGTACACAAGATCTTTTATACTTCATACTCATAATCTTTTTCTCATGTAGACACTCCTGAATCTCATCCACCCATGTCTTCCTTGGCCTTCCTCTGCCTTTCTTTCCTGGCACTTGGGCTGAAAAGATTTTCTTAGTAAGCATTTCATCACTGATTCTTTCAACATGGCCAAACCTCCAAAGCATATTAGTCTTCACCTTGCTAAAAAAAAAAAAAATAATAATAAAAGAGGTTGATGTTCAGTAAATTCCATTGCAAGTAGTTTTATCCTGTAAAGAATTCACAACCCTCAAGTTAAATAACCCTGCTCTGGTGGTATTGATTTTGACTGCAAGATTAATTTCACAACTAATAGGCCTTAAATTACATCTACTGAAACAATGATGACTGATTGTGGAATACAGGTGAAAATATAGCAGCAAAACAGCAAGACATACACTAAAGAGCAACTGAATTAGAGACAGCTCGCGTTGTGCAAATGTGGCGCTATGGGCGGCCCAGTAAACAGAAACGACATGCTGTATGCAGCGATCCGACAATACAAAGAGTGATGCGATGGGAATCAGCAAGAGTCGGACGCAGTATGGGTAAGACGAAGGATCTAAGCACATTTGATCATGGGTAAATTGTCGGAGCCCGACGAAAGGTCACCCTATCTCGGAAGTCGTGCAGGCACTGGGATTTTCACGAGCCACTGTGTCACAGGTGCACGGTGAGTACATCGCACGGTGAGTACATCGAATCCGGTAAAACCATCCCTGCTAGGGTCAGGGTTCATACTCTTTTTTGAAAATGGAAATTAAAGAGTTCTTAAGGACCTTCAGGCTATTTTTAAGGACCTTTAAATATTTTTTAAGGACTTCATAATCGCTGCATGCAAATATACACAATACACAAAATGTGAGTTAACTGTTACAACATAAGTCATTTTAACACAATAAATCAATTTTTTTGAAACTAATGAATATTCCATTGCCCAAACATATGAATTAAAATTAGTTCTACTAAAATAAACCTAAATACTCCAACAGAAAAACCAACTAACTTAAAAGTTCCTTATGTACATTACTTACTGGCAATACTGGATCCATTATTTGTCCTGAAGCATATCTTTGCATCTACAGAACTAACACCCTGCTTCTTCATGTTGTGGTGTGAAGCATAAAATTTATCTACTTTGGAATTTCAATTTTCAACAAATTTTCACCCTGTGATTATAGGCCCATCTTTGTGGTTTCAGAAACTTTTTAAATTTGCATTTGTTTTTCCTTCAAAGTTTATCCAAATTTATATTTTTTTGTTAATTTACAAATTCATTTTAACAAAAACAGTATTACAAATACAGCTTAGAATTTCATATGGCTATGATTGTCAGTCTTTAAAATTTTTGGTATCTTTACCTTTCCATTCAATAACTTAATTCCTTCCATTAGAATTACTTTTACAAATATGTATGAATACAGGCTAAGAAACTAAATGCATTAATTCTGTGGGTGGCACCACTACAAGTGCTGCAGCTGGAAAAATAACACTTTTATAAAAATGCAGCACAGCTTGTTAGACCTGTTTTAGGTTAATGAAGCAAGTAAACACACTATCTAAATCAAATCGAAACACACAAGTTCATCGTAACTTAAATCATATCATCAGAATTGAAAGCCCGAAGTTCAATAAAAATGCTTCAAAACTACATTGGCAGAATTCAAAGAATCAAAACTGAACAGTGAAGCATCACTTTCTTTTAAATATTGATTGATTGATTTTTTTATTTATTACACAGCTTTCAAATTCCCAAATCTGGAGAAAAATTTGGTTTTCGTAGATTTGGATGAATAACACATTTTTGCTTGTGTAACTGTTGCATTTTTATTTTTATTTATTTTTTAAATTCAACAGCTGTAGCACTTGTAGTAACTTCTTCGATACACTTAATGCAGGTTGATTTTCAACATTTGGCAATGGTGTATAGGTGTAAAAGCTAAAACAAACTGCTGTAATAACAAGACACCTATGAAATTTCCTTCAGAATTTTTACTTCTATTATACCTTTTTTTTTTTTGCTCTTAACTTAAACAAGAAAGATGACACCGAATTTTCGGGTGTAATAAGCACGTCTTTTGAATCCGTTCTGACGCAAATTAAATTTATCAAAGCTATTCAAAGTCAATGGAACCGGTATGGAAAACAATAGTATCTGACGGAAGAAAGAAGTTTTTCAATCAGGTTTTAAATCCCTCAGATATTGCTGTAAATGGAATCATGAGCTTACGAACTCTTAGAAACAGAGATATCGACAAAAATAAGATGTGACTTTACGTCCCCTGGTGGGAAAACCATGCATTATTTTAGGAAAAAAGTATTCTCAAAAGGTTTTTCCATATGAGCGGTATCGGTCGAGTAAATAAATTTAGTCGAGTTTTCAGGAGCCCAGATTTTTCTACAAATACATTAGAAGCAGAAATTAAAACTTATGCTCCGTGGTGACCAAACGATTCTTTACCAAACATTAGAAATTATGTGAAATTTTTTTCCCATCAGGTCTTGTATGCGATAGAGGAAGAATGCTTCAAATCGGAGTTTTAGAGGCAGAAATAACGCAGAAAACACAATTTACCTTTGTGCCCCCTAGCGGAAAGTCTATGATTTACATGAAAATTTTGAATTTATAGGAAAACCATTTCGCATCGTAAACACTATCCAACAAAGAAGGAATTTTTCAAATCAGACTCTCAGAAGTAGAGATATTGACAAAAATAAGTATACATCTACGCCCCTGGAGTAGAAACCATGCATTATTTCAAGAAGAAAATGTTTCTAAAAGGTCTGTCGACATGAATAGTATCAGTCGACAAACGACTTTTTTTTGCAATCGAGATTTTAGAAGCTCATATTTTGCTGCAAATACATCAGAAGCGGAAATTAAGACTTGCGCCACCTGGTGGTCAAACCATTTTTTTTCAAAAATTAGAAATTATGTGCAAAGGATTTTTCATCAGGAGCTGTATTTAGTGCAGAAAGAACTTTTCAAATCGGAGATTTAGAAGCAGAGATATAGGGGGAAAGCAATTTACCTTTACGCCCCCTAGCGGAAAGTCTATGAATTACTTGAAAATTTTGAAATTATATGAAAAACATGTCACACTGAAAACACTATCCAACAAAGAAGGAATTTTTCAAATCGGAATCCTAGAAGTAGAGATATTCACAAAAATAAGATATACATCTACACCCTCTGGCGGTGAAACTGTGAAATATTTTAAGAAGAAAATGTTCCGAAAAGGTTTATCGATGTGAGTGGCATCAGTCCACGAAAGAATTTTTTCAAACAATATTTTAGAAGCTCAGATTTTATGGCAAATACGGCCAGAGTATGCTTTACCAAAAATTAGAAATTATATACAAAAGATTTTCCATCAGGAGGTGTATCTGCAGAAGAAAAAAATTTTCAAATCGGAGTTTTGGAAGAAGAATTATCGGGAAAATGTAATTTACTTTTATGCCCCCTAGTTGGAAATCTATGCGTAATTTAAAAACGTAACTATATCTAAAATACTCTTCGACATAAATGGAATTGAAAGATAAAAGAATTTTTTCAATCGGATGTTTAGAAGCAAATATGTAGAATAAAACATATTTTTGAATTCAACATCATCTGCATTTACGCCCTCTAGCGGCGAAATTGCACATCGTAAAAAAAAAAAAAAAACGAAATAAAGGATCATCGTTCGCATATTTCAAGCTTTCCAATGCAAAAAGAATTTTTCAAATCGGACTAATAGTTGCAGAGATTTCGTGGGTACAGACGGACATACCGATAACATAAGCACGATCTTTTTTTACAAAAGACGTACTAAAAACAGTAATGTAATTTAACAATGACTGCAAGGAAATTATATTAAGTACATATTCACTTTTTTGAGGTTAAACAAAGCACGTAGGCCTACAATGAAATCAATTTTTCAGCTCCTTTTTGCAACTACTGACATGGTAATTTCTGCCAATTCTTCATTTTTTTCCTTTATTAGCTTTTGAAAACTATTTGATTGAAGGAAGCAGTTCATATCTCTCATCAATTCCCCTTGGGCAGCAAGGTCATATGCACGTTTCCTCTAATTCGGCAATATTTGTTTCTACTTTCAGTTTTTTCGTACTAAGCATTTGCAATTCCTCCTCAATCAATTTACGTTTCCTACCAGATGTTGCTTGGCACATTTTTTTTTTTTTTTCGCCATCTAATATTGAACATATTTCTGTCTAGCTGAAAAGACAGAAGCTCTAAGCTCTTTACTTAGTACCACATTCTCTAATAAATAACAGAAGATAATGATCTGAACTGCACTGACCTCGTGCAAAGAAATCAAGAAGCCAGCAATAAATCTAATCTAAACCAAAGGGATTTGAAGGTAGCTGGTTGGCAAACTGCCAAAAGCAATACAGAACATGGGTAAACTTTTGCGACATGCGATCTAGTGGATCTAGTGACGTAAAACCATCATCAGTACGCTAATGAAACCAGCTGGCCTGCGTAACGCGCGCATTTCTTTGGTTAAAAAAAATTATGACCTTTTTGACGACCGCATATAATATAATTACGGTGTTTTCAAGGATTTTTTAAGAGCTTTTAAAAACAGAACAGAAATTAAGGAGTTCTTAAGGGCCCTTAAAAAAGGTAAATGGAAATTAAGGAGTTCTTAAAATAATTTTTAAGGGCCCTTAAAAAGGCAAATGGAAATTAAGGAATTCTTAAGGACTTTTAAGGACCGTACGAACCCTGAGGGCCAACTGCCGTGGACAACAGCATGTGGATGAGTGGGGTCATCATCGGCTAGCTCGCATTGTAACAGCGGATAGACGGGCCCCAGTGCAAGAAATCACTAGGAAATTTAATGCTGGTGCACAAAAACGTGTAAGCGACCACACCATCCAGAACCATCTCCTCGCTATGGGGTACAGAAGCCATCGTCCAACGAGGGTACCGCAGCTGACTGCACACCACAGGGTGCAAAGATTAGCATGGGAACATTGCCACTGGACCCCAGACATGTGGGAAAATGTTGCCTGGACTGATGAGTCGAGATTCACGTTGGTACATGCGGATGGCAGGATAAGAGTACGGCGCAAACCACATGAAGCGATGGATCCTTCTTGCCAGCAGGGCACTATTCAAGCTGGTGCGGGTGGCATTCTCGTCTGGGGACTGTTTACATGGACTGAAATGGGATTCCTGGTACATGTGACATCGTCCCTCACAGGTCAACGTTACCGGGATATCCTGGACGACCATTTGCTCCTGTTTGTGCGTCTTCAACATCACTCTGGAGACCTCATCCTGCAAGAAGACAATGCACCGTGCCATCGCTCCCGAATTGTATCCGAATGGTTGGATGAACACTCCACCGACGTGACCTCGCTTCCTTGGCCAGGTAGGTCACCTGACCTCAATCCCATCGAGCACATCTGGGATGCCATCGAGAGAGATATTCAAGGCTCTGACTCCCCTCCATCAAATCTTCGTGAACTGTGGGAGCTTGTTCAGGGATCGTGGATCCGTATGGCTTCCCAACGCTTCCGGTGTCTTGTCGAGTCCATGCCGAGATGAATCGCTGCCTTCATCAGGGTAAAAGGTGGTGCTACGCGTTATTAGACAGGTATCTCTAATTCAATTGCTCTTCAGTGTATACTGGTCACCCAGTGGTAAGTGTCTTGGGGGCATGAACTTTAGGCTTTCTGTAATAATAGCTCTGGGTTCAAATCCCAGGTAAGACATGCATATTATGTTCAACAAAGAAAGGTGACTTGATCACGCTAGTTACGTTAACTAAAACTTTTACAAAAAAGTTCGTAAGTTGGAAGCTTTCGACCTTATCTTAGGTCTTCATCACGCCAATGGAGGACTAAGATTGTTGCCAGATTCTACATTTGAATTTTTCCTATTTTTGTTGCCAAAACTTAGAATTGATCTCCAGATTAACGGAATGTAGAGAGGAGATTCGGAGTTGCAAGTCATTGAGCTGAAAATAATTTCTATGCTTTCACGGTAACGGAGGGCAAAACGATTGTCAAACGAAGCAATTCTTTTGCTTCGTTCCAGTGGGGAACTGCAGATGTGTCTTCCATTGTCAAAATAGACAAGGCAGTGTTGGGATTGCCTTTCGAAACATCTTTTCTATGTTCTAAAATTCTATGGCTTATGCTCCTGTATGTGCTTCCAATGTATAAGTTATCCCCAGTAGAAGAAGAGATAGGAATGCAGTAAACTCCTGGGAGGTTCAGGCTTTCAACTTTGTCCCTATCCCTTTGTAGAAGTTTCAAGATGTTTGGGGTAGATTTAATGGCAAGATGGTAACCAAAACTTCTAAAAGAATCTGTAACTTTATAAGCATAGGAAGGATGGTAAGGAACAGAACCACAGAATTTCAGGTCTTCTTTCTTGTGAGGAAGAGGCATTCGATTTTCGAATGGTTTTCATATTTCTTTATGAGGGAGTTGACTGTAACAGCAGGGAAACCATGAGAGAGGGCTATTGTAGAAATTTTGGAGAGTTCTTCTTGAAGAGAGAGTTGGCTGTTGCAAATGATATGAGCCCTGTGGATGTAGGACTTCAATGCTGCAAGCTTGTAGAGATGCAGGGTGCAAGATTTGTAGGGAATGATGTTAGTGGCTGCAGAAGGTTTTCGATAGACGGAACGAGTAATGGAGAGATCAGCGTTTCTGCAGATAGATACATCCAGGAAATCAATTTTGTGATTTACTTCCTTAGATATAGTGAGCTTAATGGAAGGAAATTTTTCTGTAATGGAGTTGATCAGTATCTGTAGCTCAGACTCGGAATGTGGCCAGCTAATGAAAATGTCGTCTACATATCTTAACCATAGGGAAGGTTGAAAAGGGTGTAGAGGAATTATGGAAACTTCAATATGTTGCATGTAGATTTCAGCAAGCAGAGGGGAAAGAGGTGAGCCCATGGGGAGACCAGATTGTTGCCTATACACAATTTTGTTGAAAAAAAAACAACTATGTTGATGAATAGTGTGGAAACAATCATAAAGATCTTTGATAAGAGGACCGGGGTTCAAAATGAAGAATCAATTTCTTCATGAGGAGCATGTAGGAATCAAAATATGGTACAGAGGGAAACAAAGATCTGTATACTCTTGATGTAGAATCTTTGTTTCCCTCTGTACCATATTTTGATTCCTACATGCTCCTCATGAAGAAATTGATTCTTCATTTTGAACCCCCGGTCCTCTTATCAAAGATCTTTATGATTGTTTCCACACTATTCATCAACATAGTTGTTTTTTTTTCAACAAAATTGTGTATAGGCAACAATCTGGTCTCCCCATGGGCTCACCTCTTTCCCCTCTGCTTGCTGAAATCTACATGCAACATATTGAAGTTTCCATAATTCCTCTACACCCTTTTCAACCTTCCCTATGGTTAAGATATGTAGACGACATTTTCATTAGCTGGCCACATTCCGAGTCTGAGCTACAGATACTGATCAACTCCATTACAGAAAAATTTCCTTCCATTAAGCTCACTATATCTAAGGAAGTAAATCACAAAATTGATTTCCTGGATGTATCTATCTGCAGAAACGCTGATCTCTCCATTACTCGTTCCGTCTATCGAAAACCTTCTGCAGCCACTAACATCATTCCCTACAAATCTTGCACCCTGCATCTCTACAAGCTTGCAGCATTGAAGTCCTACATCCACAGGGCTCATATCATTTGCAACAGCCAACTCTCTCTTCAAGAAGAACTCTCCAAAATTTCTACAATAGCCCTCTCTCATGGTTTCCCTGCTGTTACAGTCAACTCCCTCATAAAGAAATATGAAAACCATTCGAAAATCGAATGCCTCCTTCCTCACAAGAAAGAAGACCTGAAATTCTGTGGTTCTGTTCCTTACCATCCTTCCTATGCTTATAAGTTACAGATTCTTTTTAGAAGTTTTGGTTACCATCTTGCCATTAAATCTACCCCAAACATCTTGAAACTTCTACAAAGGGATAGGGACAAAGTTGAAAGCCTGAACCTCCCAGGAGTTTACTGCATTCCTATCTCTTCTTCTACTGGGGATAACTTATACATTGGAAGCACATACAGGAGCATAAGCCATAGAATTTTAGAACATAGAAAAGATGTTTCGAAAGGCAATCCCAACACTGCCTTGTCTATTTTGACAATGGAAGACACATCTGCAGTTCCCCACTGGAACGAAGCAAAACGAATTGCTTCGTTTGACAATCGTTTTGCCCTCCGTTACCGTGAAAGCATAGAAATTATTTTCAGCTCAATGACTTGCAACTCCGAATCTCCTCTACATTCCGTTAATCTGGAGATCAATTCTAAGTTTTGGCAACAAAAATAGGAAAAATTCAAATGTAGAATCTGGCAACAATCTTAGTCCTCCATTGGCGTGATGAAGACCTAAGATAAGGTCGAAAGCTTCCAACTTACGAACTTTTTGTAAAAGTTTTAGTTAACGTAACTAGCGTGATCAAGTCACCTTTCTTTGTTAATATTGTTACGTGTTTTGCCCATAATCGTCATATTATGTTCAACCTGAAGTTTTTGATTTGTCCCTTTCCTGGAGTTGGAAATTCTGAATTTGGGAGAGGTCGCTCCTTCACCCCTCGGGCTCAGTGCTAATACAACATCATTAAACTGCATACACACAGAGAGACATGGAACAAGCCATAAAAATCACTATTAAATTATCTGATTTATAAATACAAAAAAAAAAAAAAATTCTGGTTCACTGAATATGTTTTGTAATAAAGTAGGAGATTATTATAAAGAAATACATGTGAAATGATAGAAAGGATTTCTGTTAAAACTAAATAACATGCTGAATAAATTATGTGGGTTCATCCTTTCTTACAAAACTAAAAATCAACGCATAAAAAAAAATTCAAAATATTCCGGTAGGTTTAGAAGTAAATTCACATACAGTTGTATAAACTTTAAAGATGAAATTTTAAAGAAGCAGGCAAGGGTGCCTTGATTGGTTAAGTGGTTTATACGGAAATGTGAAATTTTAGAGTTGTACGAGTTTAATTACGAAAGGGCGGAACAATAATAATTTATTCTGCTCCTGGGTAATTAAATATAATAAAGCACCTCACAACCTAGCTAATTTTAAACATCGTGTCTGAAGTAGAAAAAAGTGGAAAAGCATGGGGTGGGATTTTTTAGAGGAAGAAAAAAATCTTTTAATTTTTGTGTTAGCAACAGATGGAATGTAATGTTAGTGGGGTGGGGGGTGGGTGAGTTAGGGAGGGCAAGCCGGTAATGATGACTTGTTGCAGAGAGCAATGAGTACAATTTAATTCTGTGGTAATTTCTCATGGGGACTGCAATTCCAAAAGCTGTACTGTGGGATAAAGGGTGGGAAAGCATAAGTACGATAAGGATCAACTGTGAAAAATATTTCTGAGGTATAGTAAGTAATATGGATAAGAGAAAAAATAAAAACATTTATCTTACCTGCCGTTTTATATGGACATGTATGGCAGCATATGCAATAAACAAACCAATAATAATTAGGACCAGTGGAGCATACCATCTAAACAAAAAGAGAAATGTGCATCATTATAAAAATTTACCTTGCAGTATCATAAGAAAGAAAAAACATGACCAAGAAAAATTCTTAACAACATATAAACTACGTATCTGAAGATCTGATTTAACTGCATATGTGAGTAACCAACTTTCCTGGAGTTCACTAACTTGTGGTTTAGTTCTCATTGACTAGAAATCAAGAACTTGGCTTCATCATCAAGCTGAATTTTTACATTAGTGAGGTTCAGCAGATAAAAAGTGGATGTGGGATAGAGACTAAATACCCATTTTTTTAAGCATAACTAAATGTTTCTAGGCTAGATATAAATCTATCTGCCATCATTAACTATGAATAAGTCTACATTTATGAATGAGAACAAGAAACTACCAACTTTGTTTTGGGCATGACTCAAATCTTTACAAAGTCAGTGCTAAAGAGACCCTTAAAATAGACTCAAAGAAGATCTGTGATATAGCTGTATCAAGCACTTCAGTAGGTATATCAAGCACTTCAGCATACTGTAACATGCAACAGAAAAAAAAAAAAGATAAAGGCTTTTTAAAAGTGTTCAGTTAAGTCTTTTAATAAACATACATTTGCCATCCTCCATGCCATTTTTTAGATGGTAAAATCAACAATATAATTTACCGTATATACTCGCGTAAGGTCAGGTCAGGTCAGGGATGTAAGGTCAGGTGATGCGTAACATCACAGCCTCTCCTTGACAAATGTCAACCCCGCCTTCTCGTGGTGCATCCTGTTCCCACTAAAGGGGCTCTGACGACCGCAAATAGCGGTATAACTATACCATCGGGATTAGAGGAAATTCTATCCCACACTCAACAACACGCTTGGCCAGCGTGGTGAGTTATGGCCAAACCCCTCCAAAATGATTCCACAACTTAAATCTTGGCCCTCAGTCTCCGGCAGCTGGAATGTACCTGGCCAAGGCAGCGGCCAGTGCGACATGAAGGCAGAGGGTGCTAAGAATCCCCGGAGGACCGGACTAGGCTGCCATCTGATGCTGACCTTGGCTACGTACAATGGACGCTCCCTATCTTCTGATTCAAGGCTTCTTGAATTGGAAGAGGAACTACAAAGGATCAAGTGGGACATCGTGGGGCTAAGTGAGGTAAGGAGAAAAGGAGAAGATCTCATCGAACTGAAAAGTGGACATCTCTTCTACTATCGTGGGACAGATACTGGCAGAACTAGTGGTGTTGAATTTATAATAAACAAGAAACTGAAGGATAAAGTTGTAGAAGTTGAAAGTTCCTCTGACAGAGCTGCACGACTTGTTATCCAACTCTCGAAAAGATACCAGGCTCAGATTATTCAAACTTATGCACCCACCACAAGTCATCCTGAAGAAGAAATTGAAGAATTTTATGAGGAAATTTGTCATCTAAATAATAAAGGTAAGCAGCACTTGAAAATAATTATGGGAGATTTCAATGCAAAAATAGGGCAACGGCAACAGAATGAAACTTCAGTAGGTAAATTCGGTCACGGCAACAGAAACCAGCGTGGAAATACTCTCGTTGAGTTTGCAGAGGCAGAAGGGTTTTTCATCTTGAACTCCTTTTTCAAGAAAAAGCCACACAGGAAATGGACATGGAGACATCCAAATGGGACGACAAGTGAAATTGATTTTATTATGTGTAACAAAAAATTCGTCATAGAAGACTGCAGTGTGCTAAACAAGTTCAACACAGGTAGTGACCATAGATTGGTGAGATGTAAGATGCACCTCAACACTAAACTTGAACGTGGCAAGCTCATAAGACAAACAAAATCTATTGACATAACCAACCTTAAAAAACACCATAATACCTTCAAGTTGGAACTGAAGAACAGGTTCTCTGCTTTAGAAGACCTAACATCGGAAGAAGTGGACATCTCTGAAGTTAACAGAAAAGTAACCAAAGCTCTTATGGAAACAGCAACCAAATTAGCTGGGTCTAAGAACAAGTTGCATGTAAATAAATTATCAGGAAAAACGAAAATGTTGATGCAAAAAGAAGAGAGATGAGGACAACTAAAGAAGATGTGACTTCCAATGTGGAATATATAGAGCTATGCAAGACAGTAAGAAAAAGTATCACTGAAGACGTAAGAAAATTCAACTATGAACTAGTGAGGAAAGCAATTGAAAACAACCAAAGCCTAAAGATAGCAAAGGGACATCTCAGTAAGGGAAGAAAACAGATTATGGCACTGAGAAAAGAAGATGGTTCTGTAACAAGAAATAGAGGCGAAATTTTGACAAGAGTGAAAGATTTCTACTCCAAATTATATGAAAGGGATGATACATGCACTCCAGACATCATGAAAGATGCCAGTACCAGAGTTCCTCCAGTCCTTCCAGCAGAAGTTGCACATGCAATCAAGAACATGAAGTGGGGAAAAGCTCCAGGAGAAGATGGAATTACTGTAGACATCATACAAGAAGCAAGTGGAGAAATCGAAACAGTACTCGCCCAAATTTTCACTCGATGCCTTAATGGAGGAAAGATTCCTGAGGATTGGAACACCGCTACAATGATCCTGCTACATAAGAAAGGTGACATTGAGGATCTTGGAAACTACAGACCTATCAGCCTCCTATCAGTAGTTTATAAAATCTTCACTAAAGTTCTTTCACACCGCTTGAAGGTAACAATGGATATGGCTCAACCGAGAGAACAAGCTGGATTCAGGAGTGGCTACAGCACAATAGATCATATCCACGTGCTGAGAGAACTAATTGAAAGAGCGAGGGAATATGAACTTCCATTGTGCATGGCTTTTATCGATTATGAAAAAGCCTTTGATTCGGTGAAACCATCAGCAGTTACAATGGCTCTGAAAACCTGCGGTATTAAAGATGCATACATTAATATTATTAATAACATCTATGAAAATGCAAGTGCAAAGATTAGGCTGTTTGAAAATACAACACACGTAAAAATTGGAAAGGGAGTGAGACAAGGTGACACCATATCTCCGAAGCTCTTTAATGCCACTTTGGAGGGTGTTTTTCAGTCGCTGAGCTGGGAAAACAAGGGGATAAAGATTAATGGAGATTATCTAACCCACCTCCGTTTTGCTGATGACGTAGTCATTTTTGCAACTACCCCATCAGAGCTGCAGAGTATGATCCAGGAACTTGCTGACAAGAGTAAAGAAGTGGGATTAAAAATGAACTTTCAGAAGACAAAAGTGATGTTCAATGCTTTTACAAGAAATGAAGATTTATCGATTGATAGAGAAAAGCTGGAGATAACAGACACGTACGTTTATCTTGGACAGCAGATATCAAGTGAGGGTAACATTGATGAAGAAATTAATCGGCGTACAAAACTGGCCTGGAGAGCTTTTGGAAGAAACAGCATAATTTTCAAGAGCAATATGCCATTATGTCTTAAAAGAAAAGTGTTTGATCAATGCATCCTTCCAGTGCTTACGTATGGTGCGGAGACGTGGACCTTAACTAAAAGAGACATACAAAGGCTGCAGACAACTCAAAGTAGCATGGAGAGGTGCATACTTGGTGTAACCAGGAGAGATAAGAAGAGGAACCCGTGGATCCGAAAAATGACAAGAGTGGAAGACATCATGATCAGAGTTAAATCCCTGAAATGGCAATGGGCTGGACATACTGCCAGAAGGACAGATCATCGATGGACAGCCGAAATTTTAGATTGGATTCCAAGGGACAGGAAAAGACCCAGAAGAAGACCACATGGGAGATGGGTGGATGAAATTCGAAAGTATGCAGGGGTGACATGGAGGAGACTGGCACAAGACAGACTGTTGTGGAGGAAACTTGGGGAGACCTTCGTCCAGCAGTGGATTGATAATGGTGTACAATGATGATGATGATGATATACTCGCGTATAAGTCGACCCCCCCCCACCCCACACACACACACTTTCAGAGGAAAATCTCGTAAGAAATCTGAAACTCGCGTATAAGTCGATCCCGGAATGAGAAAAAAATTTCAATGAATTTATTCAAAAACATTTGAAAACGAAATAAATTATATATATAATACTAAATTTAATTTGCATACCCAAAAACTTCATCGGAACCCTTCAAAATACGATTCCGAGTCAGGCTCGCCAAACAGTTCAAAAAAGTCTTTCTCCGTCATCGGCGCATCATCATGAACATCAGTATTCCCATCTATGCCTGTGTCATCAGAATCACTGTCATCATCACTCATAAAAATCTCATCATCCTCTGTGCCATCAAGTTTGTTACTAATGCAACATTTCTTGAATGATTTCACGACCATTTCCGCAGGTATCGCATCCCAAGCATCCTTGACCCATCACGCAATCAAAACGATATCCGGCTTCTTTAGATTTCCGCCCTTGGTTTCAGTCTGCAAATCGGAACTTATCTAATCTGCCCAATACCTCCGCACATTGTCCTTGAAGGGCTTATTAAGGCAGACATCTAGTGGTTGAAGAACAGATGTCAACCCACCTGGGATGACAGCAAGAGTTGTTTTTGAATTTTCTGCAGTTTTTTTCACTTCTGCACAACGGTGTGCAACAAACATATCCCACACCAAAAGAGAAGGTTTCCTTAAAAGTGCACCTGGCCTTTTGTTCCACACATTCCTTTAACCCGTCAATTGTTCCTGATTCATTCATCTATACTTTTTCATGGGCACGAAGAGCACACCAGACGGAAAGACAACGCTTTTCGGCAGAGTTTTGCGTTTGAAAATAATTACCGGAGGTAGCTTACTGCCGTCGGCCAAACAGGAAAGAACAACCGTGAAACTGGATTTTTCGTGGCCAGTCGTTTTGATCAAGATATTTTTTTCGCCCTTTTGGTTCACCGTCTTATTTCCAGGAAGGTCGAAACACCTGGCGGTTTCATCCATGTTCCCTATTTGGGAAAGTTCAAAAACAGTCTCTTTTCTCTCTTGAATTACGTACTTTTGAAATTCCATTATCTTTGCTTCGAGGTCACGAGGTAACTTTTGTGCAATTTTGGTGCGCTGGCGTAGACGCAACCCATAGCGGTTCATGAACCTTGTGCACCAACCTGGTGAGGCACGAAAAGTGTTATTTGCGGTTGCAAACTTTTCATCTTTTGCGAGCTTCATTGCTCACAAGCGTATACCAGTTCGCATTACAATGTAACCATTTTGTCTGCAGCCCACAATCCAATCATTCAAGACCCTTTCCAGCTCTGAGAAAGATGTTGTTCCACGGCGCAGCGCCTTTTGCGATTTTGGGATTTTCACCAAGTCTGTTGTTTTTTTTACGCCAATCTCAAATCAGTTTTTCGTGAATGCCAAATTGACGTGAAGCAGCACAGTTGTTAGTATTTTCTGCAAAAGAAACCACTTTCAACTTGAATCCTGCGTTATAAGACATCCGTTTCTTTACACAATCCGTGTCACCCATAATAGGAGAAGCGAGACAAGTGCGATTAAGAACAAGAAAAACACGTGCGATTAAGAACAAGCAACACCTAACACTGGCTGACGCATGGCTCCATTACGTCGAAGGTCAGCGCAATCAACTGGTAGTTGGAAGGGCGGAACTTTCTATGCACGGCTGTGACTGCGCTGTGGATACGCAAAGCCAGGAGAGAGGAGACTTTTCAAAGCGCAGAGGAATTCGGAGAGTCGCGATTTCGTAATTCTACCACATCAGTGTTTTTTTTCTTTCTTTCTTTCTTTTTTTTTCTTTCGGAGGATTACGATTTCGTAATTAATACCGCATCGGCATTTTTATTTCTTTTGGGATGGATTGCCTTTTGCCTCACGGGAAGAACTTTTGGACTTACGATTTTTTTAGACCCCGCGTATAAGTCGACCCCATTCCTTTGAAGCTCTCATTCTGTCCCAAATTTCTCGACTTATACGCGAGTATATACGGTAACTGAAAGATTGTATACCTCTCAGCAGTGAAAATATATGACTAGAAAAAAAAATGAAAAAATTCATAATATCAGTACACTACAAAAATTTAAAGTTCTACTGCCATTTTTTGTACAATTCAAATTTTCCTAATTAAATAAAAAGGAACTATAGACTAACTGTACTTAAATAGTATAACTATACAGATACTAGAAATCCGAAATTTCTTGGTGTAGAATAGAAATCAAAAATGGCTTTTTCAAGGAAGGTAGACAGCAAACTGAAAACAGCCATCTGGTTGATGTGTGAAAGCTTGGAAATGTTGATTTCCATTTTACCCCAAATAATTTAAGATATCTAGTATAGTTATACTATTTAAAAACAAATTTTCCTTTATAGAATAAAGTTCATACCGTCTAGGCACGTTAGAAATACTTTATTTTTCGCTAAAACACACTAGCACTTTCGAAACTATTATATTCGTTTCATCATCAGGTGTACAAAATAAGATACAGATCCTTTCAAATACACACTATTCAAAATACCCCTTGAGGCTATAACGGCAAGCAATATATTTATGTGATGGTTATGATCAGGAACACTGAGGCGCATGTTTGATTTAAATATTAAATTGTTGTGGAAGTTAGCTATAAAGAGCAGTTGCGGGCTTTAATGAAGATGAGATATTTAACATAGCATCGTGTTATAGTTTTTGTTAAGATTTCTTCGTCAGTTCACAAAAAGTAGTCTCTTCGTTAATACGGTGTCTCTAAGGATGGGGTAGAATAATAGGAGACTCTTCATTGCAGCAAGCGTTTCTAAATCTATGTATTACGACTGTTTCGCCATATCGAAGAGATCAAACATTAGTGTATCCATTTATAATGGATATATCGTCCCATAACGGATAGAATTGTTTGTCCGTGCAGGCTCTAGCTAATGCTGTTGAGCGACAATTGTTATTAATTGCTCGTTTGTGTTCCATGATTCTAGTACGTAAACATCTTTTTGTACTTCCAATGTACATGGTTCTTATGACTTCTGAGCTGGAATGTACATTTTTAGTCAATGGCACCAAGTAGATACCTGCAGATGTAAGAATACTTGAGGGGGGGGGGGGTGTCTCTATCTTTTTTGATGTATGAAAAGTTGTTCCTTGTGTTTAAACCAAGCCTCAGTGAATGTCTTTGACAAGTATATTGCAATAAATTGATGACTGCTGGTATGTATTGCATTGAACCGATGAACCTTTTAGCTTTCTTTTGAGATTTTAGAGATGTTTTGAAAAACATGGATTGTTTGGCATATAATGTATCAACCAAGTTGGAATCATAACCATTGTCATGTGCTAATGTCCTAATTCATTTTATTTCTTCCTCCCGATAAGTGTCATTAGATGTACAGATATATGCTCTTTTGTTATAGATATGAAAAGCTGTCATTGCTTGGTGGTACTGATGATGTGAGTCAATGGGAATGATGGAAGGTAGGTATGTTGGTTTTCTATAGATGGAGAAAGACAGCCTTTGAGTTACAGTATTTCTGTGCAGTTCAAGATCTAAGAATGGTAATGTGCCATGATGTTTTTTAAAACATCTCTAAATCTCAAAAGAAACCTAAAAGGTTTATTGGTTCAATGCAATATATACCAGCAGTCATCAATTTATTGCAATATACTTGTCAAAGACATTCACTGAATCTTGGTTTAAACACAAGGAACATTTTTTCGTACTTCAGAAAAGATAGACACCCCCCCCCCCAAGTATTCTTACATCTGCAGGTATCTACTTGGTGCCATTGACTAAAAATGTACATTCCAGCTCAGAAGTCATAAGAACCATGTACATTGGAAGTACAAAAAGATGTTTACATACTAGAATCATGGAACACAAACGAGCAATTAATAACAATTGTCGCTCAACAGCATTAGCTAGAGCCTGCACGGACGAACAATTCTATCCGTTATGGGACAACATATCCATTATAATCCATTATAAATGGATACACTAATGTTTGGTCTCTTCGATATGGCGAAACAGTTGTAATACATAGATTAAGAAACGCTTGCTGCAATGAAGACTCCCCTATTATTCTACCCCATCCTTGGAGACACCTTATTGACGAAGAGACTACTTTTTGTGAACTGACGAAGAAATCTTAACAAAAACTATAACACGATGCTGTGTTAAATATCTCATCATCAAAACCCGCAACTGCTCTTTATAGCTAACTTCCACAACAATTTAATATTTAAATCAAACACACACCTCAGTCTTCTTGATCATAACCATCACATAAATATATTACTTGTCGTTATAGCCTCAAGGGGTATTTTGAATAGTGTGTATTTGAAAGGATCTGTATCTTATTTTGTACACCTGATGATGAAACGATATAATAGTTTCAAAAGTGCTAGTGTGTTTTAGCGAAAAATAAAATATTTCTAACATGCCTAGACAGTATGAACTTTATTCTATAAAGGAAAACTGGTACATAATCAAACTCACCAAGTGTATGACTTTGTAAAATCATATCTTACAAAGTACATCACTTGGAGATATTTAATGCAAATTTTCCTTTTGACCCTCCCCCCCCCTCCCCTCACCCTCAAAAAACCTAGTATCTTTCAGCTGAAACTTCAGAAATGAAAATCGTTTTTGAATACTCTACAACTGCACGAACATTCACAGGTTTAGCAAGTATGTTATATCTATAATTTCATGCTTAGATGATTTACATGTTGAATGTCCACATACTCCCACACAAAACTGTGTATTATTTACAGTTCTAACACCTGGCTTTCATGAAAATCTGCAAAGTGATGAAACTTTTGTGTTTGTGCTAACCCGCCACAAGCATAAAGTTCTTACATTCACATTTTAAAGATTTTTGTGAGTGGACTGGCATGAACAACCTGTGTTCTGACAGCAAGTGCAGGTTTAGCAAGAGAAGGAACAGTAACAATATTTATAAACTAGCTTATAGCCTGTCCCAAGATGGTTGTTTTAAAGCTTTAAATAAATATTAATACATAGGGGATGTTTCCCATCCTAAGACGGTGAAATTTTTAATTGAAGCAGATTATAAACAAATCAAAAAGACACCAGATGTTTTTGTAAGGAAATATAGTAAAAACTTATATAGTAAGAACTCATTTATGTGAGAATTGAAAATTATATGCTATTTATTTCCGTTTTTCAAAAGACCTCACAATAAATATTCTACACGAAATATTTGTTGTTCAACAATTTTCCTTGTAGTCCAGTTGTTTTCGTGTAAACTTACCTTAATAACTTTTACTTTAATTTTTTGTGTTAAATTACTTTTGCTCCGGCACATGTTATTCCGCTCAAGGCTTGTTTTAGACTGTCCTATCTGAAGTTTAGTTTGAAACTTCATACCGAAGCTTTTTCTACAAAATAATGCAATATCGGGTATTACAAATTCTTGACAATGTGCTATTGGGGCGACATCTGCTTTTAGATGCAATCTTGCTCACTTCGACATTGCAAGATTTCAGTTTTTTTGTTGTAGGTTAAAGTGTTTAGATAGATCAATATTTTGCAAAATGTATAATATAATCAGCACTAAACTCAGAAAATTAGCTAAATTAAAAAGTAAAAAATAATTAAAGCGTACAAATTAATATTTGAATTGTGCTAAATTAAATTAATATACAAACGCAACTTGCTGCAATATTAAGATTTTAATTCGAATTTTGTAGATCGGATAAATAGAACTCGAGTCACTGATAATTAATCCAATGTTTTTAAATTAGCATGCAATCATCTTGCCATCTCAATGTGACTTACGTGCAAACTCAAACTTGCTGTGATATTAAGAATTCAATTCAAATTTTGCCGATTGGATAAATAGAACTTGAGTCACTGATAATCCAATGTTTTTAAATTAGCATGCAATCACCTTGACATCTAAAAGTGATCTCGTGCTGTTATATAGCACGCAATCATTTTGACATCGCAAGAGCACACATGGATTGACCGATAAGTAATGACGCAACAATGCAGACATTGGTGTGACGTCAAGCGTTCCAGAGAGATCGATCTGGGGCTTTATATGATCAATTGCTGTTAGTTTTTATTGGTTTTGTCTTTGTTTTACATAAAAAAAGAGCAGTTTCTAACGTTCAGAATTAAGAAAGCACAGATGCCTTCATTTTGAAGCTAAGCCAAACTGAAATTAAGTGTATTCGTAAAGCGGAGTGCTGATTTCCCCAATGAGAACAGCTCTTGGAATTGTGTTTTTACTTTTACGAGAAACTACATGACCTTTCTATAGGACATGAATGTTACAGTTTTGAGGTCATGTAGAATAAGACATGACACTTAGCAGCAGAGCTTTTGAAGAGTAACAAAAGAATGCTGTATTATGCTTACTCCTGCAAATGAACAATTGCAGTTTTGGTAACTTAACTATGAAACTATTATTGCAAGCTAACTAGATTTAATTTATGTACAAACATTTTTTGCTCTTTGAATTTAGTTCATGTTACATTCATGAAATCACAGAAAGAAAAAGTTTACATTATCACTCCTTCAATGGGCCATTGTGTGGTAAGGTAAGACACACGAACAAACTGCTTTGAAACAGCCAAATGAATGTGTTACGTGAATACTAATTTTTTAACTATAGTTAAAAGTTATGTGTTAAATTACAGTTAAAAAGACTAGGATTTTTGACTATTTCTTTACCTTTAAAAACTGGTACTGTTAACCCATACTTTTTATGTTAGAAATGTGGTAGCAGATAATTTTTACTGAGAGCATAAAAGGTGTTAGCTTCTCTTTTCAGTTGACTTTGATAGTATTAAAAACTTTAGTGTGTGTGTGTGTGTCTGATAGTTGCTCACAAACTTTTAAAATGAAGTGCCTTGTTTACTTTAAAAGATATACCTCATTCTTTTTAATAAGCCATGGATTTTTTATTAATTTCTCTTAAAATCTTAACATGAGTGTTGAGCCTGACTAGTTTGATCACTCAAAGAAAAAGTTAGTGGACACAAGTTTTCTGGTAGATGTGAGGGGTGAAAGGCCAGAGGTCTTAGGGAAGGGGATTAATAAACAACCTGAAAGACTAGGAGAATGAACTTGTATATTTATGGAGAATGTTTGATAAAGAGAACAGATTAGATGGTGAAATCAGTGGGTGAGTGAATTCAGCTTTTAAAATCATGGCTACCTTAGGAAGATATCACAGAACTGATAGGTTCTCAGAAAAATGCCAAATGGCTGCGTACAAGGATAGACAAAATTACAAAATTTTTAGATGCCAGCTCCTTTTTTTTTTTTTTTTTTTCCAAGTGCCACCACATTTTTGCAAGAGATAAGAGGAAAAAACAATGAATGGTCTAAACTAAAATAACACAAACTGAATAGTAACCTTCAACAGCCAAAATTAATTACTTCTTATTTCACAATTCAATGCAAAATTCATAACTGAAACTAGGGAACATGTTACAGACTTGCATTAATAACTGAATTACAAAATAGTTTTTCATTTCAGAAAGTTCAGCTCTGTCTTTCGGTGCATCACACTCAACAAAAACACTAATAAATAAATAAATAAATAAATAAATACACTCATAAGTACCACATGCGAAAGCAATGCTGTGGCTATGACTATTTCGGCATGTGTGCACGTACCTTTCTTGGGTTGCACAGTGGAACTTCAGCCTAAATCACTACTGCTAGTATTGATGTAGAACGCAAAACTGTGCCGGCGTGAGTGAAAAAATGATAGTTGCATCTTCATTATTCATATTTTGTGGTACCCGGTTTACAGAAAGACGCAAACAGAAAAGTCCATATACTGTATCCATTGCTTTTAGCAGTGATGGAAGCTTAATAATAGAAATCCAACTTTTGAAAAATAATATTTTCAGAATAGAATTTGAATCAGGTGCCAGGTGAAAATTTTAGACTCAATGGCAACTGAGTGCCTTGGATTTGTCTATCTCTGGATGTGTATGAAAGTGAAATTGCTTTCACTCTACTGTATGGCAGTGAAACCTAAGTACTGCAAAAGAGACATAGGAGTTCTTTATGTGCTGGAAAAATGTGTTACTTATGAGGGGTTTATAGAAAAACACGTTCTGATCATGTGAGATGTGCAACATGAAGCGCAATGTTGTTAGTAAGGTGGAGACAAATATTCTGAGGTGGTTTGGCCATGTTAAAAGAGTGTGAGAGGTGATATGCTTACTACGAGAATTTTTGAGTATTCAGCCTAAGTAGCAGGAAAGAAAGGTTGAGGAAGGCCAAGGAAATTATGGGAGGACCAGACTCAGGAATGTTTCAGGTGCCAGGTGAAAATTTTAGACTCCAGAATTGGTCATATTTAAGAAGAAAAAGATCAATAATACATAAATAGGAAACTCATTACTGGTAAGCATACACCTGCCAAATCACATTCTGAGTGGTACATTTCACGCATGTGTAAACTTAGGCTTAGGCTCAAGGTGGTGCGATATGTTCGGCAGATATATCTGCTTGTTATATTTACTCCCATATACCCAAAGAACAAAAAACTATTGACACTTTAACCCTAATTATTTAAAAAACTTGCTTAGTTATTATCAAACTTGCCCCAAATATGACCAATTCTAACCATCAATTCTGCAGAATAAGATAAATTACTCTCATAATTAAAATACTATACATTATCATAACTATAATCAGAACTTGTATTGCCACAAACCCCTCAAAATGGTGGGTGGGACATGTACACTATACTGACAAAAGTCACTGGACACCTAGAAGAGAAACACAACATCGCATTTATTGACATACATTAGTACGGTGTCGGTCCATCTTTGGCCTCAATGCATGCACTGACCCTTCGAGACATGCTTTCAACAAGGTTTTGGAACACAGCGATAGGTATGCACTTCCATTCAGTTGCTGCAACTAACTGTTGCTTAGTAGTATGCCTTGGTTCCAAACTTCTTATGCGGTACACTAATTCTCATCCTATAGGTGCTCTATGGGATTAAGATCAGGACTCTGTGCTGGCCAGTCCACACATGATACAAAATTATCATCAAACCACGCCATAACAGTCCTTGCTTTATGGCTCGGTGCATTATCCTGCTGATACCAACAAAGCTCGGTTCCATAGTATTGCCACAGAGTTGGTAGGGCATAATTGTCCAGAATATTAAGGTATACGTGCTGGTTAACAGGTTTGTCCATGATAACCAATGGGCCGGGACCATACCACAAAAAACACCCCCACACGAGTACACTGCCACCTCCAAACTTGATCGTAGGAACAATACACTGTGGTAAATAGTGTTCCCCCGGCTGCCACCATACCCACACACGCCCATCAGACTGATGGATCGTGTATCTGGATTAATGTCCATAGGACCCATTTCCATTGATCTAGAGTCCATGATAAATGTTCTTTACACCATGCTAAATGATGAGTAGCATTCCAAGTAGAGATGAAAGGCTTATGAGAAGCCGCACGACCAAGGTAACCCATGGAATGAAGTTCTCTGCGAATGGTATGTGTACATACCGAGGTTCCAGCATTTTTATACACCTGTTCACTGAGGTCTTGTGCAGTACTCCGTCGATTAGCTGTAACAACTCTCCTGAGGCTTTGACGTCCTCTATCACTGATTTTCTTTGGTCTGCTGGTACGTTTTGCTGCTTCAGGCACGCCATGTGTCTTCCACTTATTCAGTACATCCAAAACAGTTGACTTGGGTATGTTTAAACACCTCTTGATTTCTCTTATGGACAACCCACTAATATAACACCCAACAATCTTCCCTTTCTCAAAGTCAGTTCTCTCCCGCTGCAACATTTTCACTCAACCTCACAGTGCGGTATGATCACTGTCAGCTGTAGGCTTGTTTTATACCGTTTGCAACTGTACCACGCATCTTAACAACACAGTGGATCTGTTTATTCGCTTTTGAATGGGTGTCTGGTGACTTTTGTCAATATAGTGTATGTTCACCCAACATATCTCAAATTTGAGAAAAAGATAATGAGTGTGAAAACCTTGTGCAAGATGTGTGGTGGATGTCAGTGAAGCTTGCGTTGTGTGCCGAGATCATCACTCTATGAAGAAAACGGATCATCTTCAAAAAACAGAAACTTATAAAAAAAAAAAAAACCATAAAAATTCCCAGTTAAAATTTAACTAGATACAGACATGAGTTGTTTACAATTACATTGTTCTTTAAACTCTCAGTTAATATTAACACAGTTTCTGAAAGATAAATTGAAAGATAAGTCATGAAATAAGTATACATACATAGATAACCTCCATACAGTGTAGTCCTGTTTGATCCAGCTAAAAAATGAAAAAAAAAACAACAACATCTGTTAACTACAAACACATTACATGAAAATAAAAAGATTCCATCAGTGTAGCATCATCACTATGATACTTAAAAAACACAAACTACAAAAAGTCCCAGGGTGTCAACAGAATTAACAAACCTGATTTCCCTGACTTTCCCTGACCAAATATATAAGAAATCCCTGACCTTACACAAATAGGTTTATTTGAGTTTTTCAATTCTCTCAGTACGTGGATATGATCTATTGTGCTGTAGCCACTCCTGAATCCAGCTTGTTCTCTCGGTTAAGCCATGTCCAGTGTCACCTTTAAGCGGTGTGAAAGAACTTTAGTGAAGATTTTATAAACCGCTGATAGGTCTGTAGTTCCTGAGATCCTCAATGTCACCTTTTTTATTTAGCAAGATCATTGTAGCGTTATTCCAATCCTCAGGAATCTTCCCTTCATTAAGGCATCGAGTGAAAATTTGGGCGAGTACTGTTTCGATTTCTCCACTTGCATCTTGTATGATGTCTACAGTAATTCCATCTTCTCCTGGAGCTTTTCCCCACTTCATGTTCTTGATTGCATGTGTAACTTCTGCTGGGAGGACTGGAAGAACTCTGGTACTGACACCTTTCATGATGTCTGGAGTACATGTATCATCCCTTTCATATAATTTGGAGTAGAAATCTTTCACTCTTGTTGTCAAAATTTCGCCTCTATTTCTTGTTACAGAACCATCTTCTTTTCTGAGTGCCATAATCTGTTTTCTTCCCTTACTGAGATGTCCCTTTGCTATCTTTAGGCTTTGATTGTTTTCGATTGCTTTCCTTAATAGTTCACAGTTGAATTTCCTTACGTCTTCAGTGATACTTTTTCGTACTGTCTTGCATAGCTCTATATATTCCACTTTGGAAGTCACATCTCCTTTAGTTGTCCTCATCTCTCTTCTTTTTTGCATCAACATTTTGGTTTTTCCTGATAATTTGTTCACATGCAACTTGTTCTTAGACCCAGCTAATTTTGTTGCTGTTTCCATAAGAGCTTTGGTTACTTTTCTGTTAACTTCAGAAATATCCACTTCTTCCGATGTTAAGCCTCCTAAAGCAGAGAATCTGTTCTTCAGTTCCAACTTGAAGGTATTATGGTGTTTTTTAAGGTTGGTTATGTCAATACATTTTGTTTGTCTTATGAGCTTGCTACGTTCGAGTTTAGTGTTGAGGTGCATCTTACATCTCACCAATCTATGGTCACTACCTGTGTTGAACTTGTTTAGCACACTGTAGTCTTCTATGACAAATTTTTTGTTACACATAATAAAATCAATTTCACTTGTCGTTCCATTTGGATGTCTCCATGTCCATTTCCTGTGTGGCTTTTTCTTGAAAAAGGAGTTCAAGATGAAAAACCCTTCTGCCTCTGCCAACTCTACAAGAGTATTTCCACGCTGGTTTCTGTTGCCGTGGCGAAATTTACCTACTGAAGTTTCATTATGTTGTTGTTGCCCTATTTTTGCATTGAAATCACCTATAATTATCTTTAAGTGCTGCTTACCTTTATTATTTAGATGACAAATTTCCTCATAAAATTCAATTTCTTCTTCAGGATGATTTGTGGTGGGTGCATAAGTTTGAATAATCTGAGCCTGGTATCTTCTCGAGAGTTGGATAACGAGTCGTGCAGCTCTGTCAGAGGAACTTTCAACTTCTACAACTTTATCCTTCAGTTTCTTGTTTATTATAAATCCAACACCACTAGTTCTGCCAGTATCAGTCCCACAATAGTAGAAGAGATGAGATGAAGATATATATATATATATTTATTTGTAATATGTTATATATATATATAATTTTTGTTTTGTAATATTTTCATTCTATATAAGCTACTACATGAGGTTTAGCTGCCTTCGGCGCTTCTCGTGGTATTAGCCTTTTTTGTTAAATTTTTTTGTGTTAAAATAATTTATTTATAAAGTAATTTTTTTTGTTTTATTTATGTACTATATATATATATAAGAAAACAGGATTATTTGTAATTAGAATTTCATACACTCCAGCAGTATCTAATATACATTTTTTCTGTTACCTATTAATATATTTTTAACTGAGTTAATGCTATTATTTAATTGCAAATTATATTTTACACAAAGTTTATAAATTTCATGTGTAATGTTCTCCACGAACGGGAATGATCCTATGTATTGAAAGGGCAGTTTTTTACTATTTTTTTTATTTTTTAATCTCATAATTCCATTTATTTCTTTAGAAGGATACCTGTATGCTTTTAAAATTTCTTTAATATATGTTAATTATTCTTTAAATTTATTATTTAATGAATGTAAAAAAGATCTTTTGATTAATGTTTTAATGCTATTTATTTTATGATCTGCAGGACGATGAGAATCATATGATATTAAAACAGGAATATAAGCAGAGTTTTCTGTATATCCTAAAATCAAAGTTATCTTTTTTAATAAGCATTATATCTAAAAAGGGTAAGGCTTTATTACTTTCAATTTCAACAGTAATTCTGCAGAAGGACATATAGTATTAAATTGGTTTGCTAAGACTTCTAATTCAACTTTGATGAGCTTGAATATAATAAAAATGTCATCAACGTATTAGCAGTACACAAGTGGTGGTTCAATAATTTTTTCTGTCACTTTAGCTTCTATGAAGTTCATCACCACCTCAGCAAATAATGCTGATTGTGGCAAACTCATAGGTCCTTCTTTCTGTTTGTATGAAGTACCTTTTAAGAAGAAAATATTAATGTCTTTTATATCATCATTGTCAACCATTATCAATCCACTGCTGGACGAAGGTCTCCCCAAGTTTCCTCCACAATGGTCTGTCTTGTGCCAGTCTCCTCCATGTCACCCCTGCATACTTTCGAATTTCATCCACCCATCTCCCATGTGGTCTTCTTCTGGGTCTTTTCCTGTCCCTTGGAATCCAATCTAAAATTTCGGCTATCCATCCATGATCTGTCCTTCTGGCAGCATGTCCAGCCCATTGCTATTTCAGGGATTTAACTCTGATCATGATGTCTTCCACTCTTGTCATTTTTCGGATCCACGAGTTCCTCTTCTTATCTCTCCTGGTTACACCAAGCATGCACCTCTCCATGCTGCTTTGAGTTGTCTGCAGCCTTTGTATGTCTCTTTTAGTTAAGGTCCACGTCTCTGCACCATACGTAAGCACTGGAAGGATGCATTGATCAAACACTTTTCTTTTAAGACATAATGGCATATTGCTCTTGAAAATTATGCTGTTTCTTCCAAAAGCTCTCCAGGCAAGTTTTGTGCGCCGATTAATTTCTTCATCAATGTGACCCTCACTTGATATCTGCTGTCCAAGATAAACGTAATCTCCAGCTTTTCTCCATCAATCGATAAATCTTCATTTCTTGTAAAAGCATTGAACATCACTTTTGTCTTCTGAAAGTTCATTTTTAATCCCACTTCTTTACTCTTGTCAGCAAGTTCCTGGATCATACCCTGCAGCTCTGATGGGGTAGTTGCAAAAATGACTATGTCATCAGCAAAATGAAGGTGGGTTAGATAATCCCCATTAATCTTTATCACTTTGTTTTCCCAGTTCAGTGATTGAAAGACATTTTCCAATGTGGCTTTAAAGAGCTTCGGAAATATGGTGTCCCCTTGTCTCACTCCCTTTCCAATTTTTATGTGTGTTGTATTTTCAAACAGCCGAATCTTTGCATTTTCATTTTCATAGATGTTATTAATAATATTAATGTATGCATCTTCAATACCACAAGATTTCAGAGCCATTGTAACTGCTGATGGTTTCACTGAATCAAAGGCTTTTTCATAATTGATAACAGCCATGCACAATGGAAGTTCATATTCCCACACTCCTTCAATTAGTTCTCTTAGTACGTGGATATGATCTATTGTGCTGTAGCCACTCCTGAATCCAGCTTGTTCTCTCGGTTGAGCCATGTCCATTGTCACTTTCAAACGGTGTGAAAGAACTTTAGTGAAGATTTTATAAACCACTGATAGGAGGCTGATAGGTCTGTAGTTCCTGAGATCCTCAATGTCACCTTTTTTATGAAGCAGGATTATTGTACTGTTGTTCCAATCCTCAGGAATCTTTCCTTCATTAATGCATCGAGTGAAAATTTGGGCAAGTACTATTTCGATTTCTCCACTTGCTTCTTGTATGATGTCTACAGTAATTCCATCTTCTCCTGGAGCTTTTCCCCACTTCATGTTCTTGATTGCATGTGCAACTTCTGCTGGGAGGACTGGAAGAACTCTGGTACTGGTACCTTTCATGATGTCTGGAGTACATGTATCATCCCTTTCATACAATTTGAAGTAGAAATCTTTCACTCCGGTCAAAATTTCGCCTCTATTTCTTGTTACAGAACCATCTTCTTTTCTCAGTGCCATAATCTGTTTTCTTCCCTTACTGAGATGTCCCTTTGCTATCTTTAGGCTTTGGTTGTTTTCAATTGATTTCCTCACTAGCTCACAGTTGAATTTCCTTACATCTTCAGTGATATTTTTTCATACTGTCTTGCATAGCTCTATATATTCCACTTTGGAAGTCACATCTTCTTTAGTTGTCCTCATCTCTCTTCTTTTTTGCATCAACATTTTGGTTTTTCCTGATAATTTATTTACATGCAACTTGTTCTTAGACCCAGCTAATTTTGTTGCTGTTTCCATAAGAGCTTTGGTTACTTTTCTGTTAACTTCAGAAATATCAACTTCTTCTGATGTTAGGCCTTCTAAAGCAGAGAATCTGTTCTTCAGTTCCAACTTGAAGGTATTATGGTGTTTTTTAAGGTTGGTTATGTCAGTACATTTTGTTTGTCTTATGAGCTTGCTACGTTCAAGTTTAGTGTTGAGGTGCATCTAGCATCTCACCAATCTGTGGTCACTACCTGTGTTGAACTTGTTTAGCACACTGCAGTCTTCTATGACGAATTTCTTGTTACACATAATAAAATCAATTTCACTTGTCCCATTTGGATGTCTCCATGTCCATTTCCTGTGTGGCTTTTTCTTGAAAAAGGAGTTCAAGATGAAAAACCCTTCTGCCTCTGCAAACTCAAAGAGAGTATTTCCACACTGGTTTCTGTTGCCGTAACCAAATTTACCTACTGAAGTTTCATTCTGTTGCCGTTGCCCTAATTTTGCATTGAAATCTCCCATAATTATCTTCAAGTGCTGCTTACCTTTATTATTTAGATGACAAATTTCCTCATAAAATTCTTCAATTTCTTCTTCAGCATGACTTGTGGTGGGTGCATAAGTTTGAATAATCTGAGCCTGGTATCTTCTCAAGAGTTGGATAACGAGTCGTGCAGCTCTGTCAGAGGAACTTTCAACTTCTACAACTTTATCCTTCAGTTTCTTGTTTATTATAAATCCAACACCACTAGTTCTGCCAGTATCTGTCCCACGATAGTAGGAGAGATGTCCACTTTTCAGTTCAATGAGATCTTCTCCTTTTCTCCTTACCTCACTTAGCCCGACAATGTCCCACTTGATCCATTGTAGTTCCTCTTCCAATTCAAGAAGCCTTGAATCAGAAGATAGGGAGTGTCCATTATACGTAGCCAAGGTACGCATCAGCTAGTCCGATCCTCTAGGGATTCTTAGTACTCTCTGCCTTCATGTCACACTGGCCACCGCCTTGGCCAGGTACATTCCAGCTGCCGGAGACTGAGGGCCAAGATTTAAGTTGTGGAGTCATTTTGGAGGGGTTTGGTCATAACTCACCACGCTGGCCAAGCGGGTTGGTGAGTGTGGGATAGCATTTCCTTCTAATCCCGATGGTATTTATACCGCTATTGGCGGTCATCAGAGCCCCTTTAGTGGGAACAGGATGAACCACGAGAAGGCAGGGTTGACATTTGTCAAGGAGAGGCTGTGATGTTACACATCACCTGACCTTACATCCCTGTCTTTTATATAAAGAAGTATATTACTACATTCTTGAACATGATTAGCATTCAAAACATTAGAATGTGTTAACTTTTCAGTGATAATATCAATAGCCATGGAAACAGGGGTATTAGGGTATAAGGCTTTAACATCCATACTTGCTATACAATATTGTCTCAAATCTTGCTTAATCTCCTCAATAAATGAGTAATTGTTCTTTAATGTATATTTATTTCTTATACACTGATGGGCCAAACATTTATAAATATTTCTTTCAAGTTTAATTAAGGGTGATTTTGCTTTGATACTATAATTTTTAATAGTGAATCTTGTTTATGTGTTTTAATTTCTAAAAACACTGTAGGTACTTGTGCTCCTATAGGTGGATAAGCTTTTTGTATATCATCTGGTAAGGTGCTATGATTCCTAGTTTGTGATAAAAATCTAATTTGCTTACCTGTTGGATCTTTTTTTAACAATATCAAAGTTTAATTCTGTTATTGCTTTAAACATTTTTTTTATTATTATAGTCTAGAGCAAACACGTGCAATGCAGTGCCTGTTGGCTGCTTCTGGCCTTAGAGGACTTTTCGAAATTTCACTGAATCTGGCCTGCCTGCCACCTACGAAGTGTTAAGTTTTTCTGTAATCAAAGAGAAGGTGAACTTTAGATGTCAGCCCACAGAAGAATCTTGCTGATAGATGGCAGAACATTGATAACAGCATTTTCCCTTTGACTGACGGGAGGACAAGCACATGGGCGGAATGCCTAAAGCACCGACAGATGGCAGAGCATGTAGACAGCTGCAATCCTGTATGATTGACAGGAGGAGGAGAAAGTTGTAGGTGGGAAAACTCTGCAGCGAACCGATTGAAGGAAATGGGCGGAAAATCATTGTTGCTCATAGTGTGTGGTGCATGCAAGCAGTAACGCACCCAGGAATTGCTGTTGGAGGGGGCTATATATATATATATATAGTATACGTACATAATGTGTGTACATATATGTATAGTTTGCACTAAATTTTTTATACGGTAATGACATACGTCGCTCTTAATCTCTTTGGGGCTTTGGGAAGACACTATGTAATTTTTTGAACATGTAAAATAATATTTTTGAAAGTTTAATTTGTGACATACGCCACTCTTAATCTCCTTGAAGGAGGCTTAAGCCCCCAAAGTCCCCTCTGTGGGTGCGCCAATGCACGCAAGCAACACTGTCGCCCACAACTGTCAGTATTGAATTGAGCATCTTATGAAGTTGTAATATGCTAGTTTATATTATATTTAACCAAACTGATATCTTGTGGAACACTGTGATTTTTATGTTAGTTTTATTTTGTTAGAATTGTGTCGACATTCTAAATTATTAAGATGACATCAACGAAGAAGAGGAAAGTGGACAGTGAGTTCTGTGTTTTTCTATGGACTGATGCTTACTTTTTATCAAGCAGAAAGAAAACCCTGTTTGTTTGTTTTGTTTTGAAACTATTTCCGTTGTGAAAGAATACAACCTAAAAAGGCATTATAAAATACCAAGCACGCCAATTATAGCAATTTTAAAGGTCAGCTGAGAAAAGATAAGATACAAAATTTTAAAAAGAGTATATCTGCTTAGTAGATGCTTTTTCACAAATGAAATAATGAAGCTGATAAAAATGTTCCAGCAAGATTTATTGTCAGTGAAAAAATTGCAAAGCACTCAAAACTATACTCCGAAGGAGACTTTGTCAAAGAAATTGTCAGTGTTGTCATTGAAGTAGTGTGTCCTGGTAATAACATGGACATTGAACAAATAAATCTTTCTTGTTTGACTGTGATGTGACATGTCAACGGAATGTCTAATGACTTAAACTTAAGCCTCAAAGAATTTGTGTCACAATTTGAAGCGTTTTCAATTGCTCTAGACGAGAGCGCAGGCACCACCGATATCGCTCAGTTGGCTATATTTGTCTGCAGAGTCGATGCTGAATTCAATTTTCAGAAGAATTGCATGCTCTTCAACCATTGAAAGATTGCGAAGACATTTTTCAGGAAGAAAAAAAAAAGTGTTTTTGATAAATGTGACCATAAGTGGGAAAAGCTAAACGGGATATCAACCGATAGGGTTCCAGCAATGATTGGGACAAACTCAAGCACTGCTACTAAAATCAGATCAGAGTTATTTGATATGAATATCAATACAGAATATTTGTGTGTGTGTGAAAGCTCGCGAATGCTTATTCATATATTCTTACGCCAATAAATCGGATTACTAGTATAGTTTCAAAAATAAATAGTTTATTATTTTCAAAAATAGTTTATTATATTGTTTTAAAAATAGTTTTTTTTTTAAATAAACAATTTTATAATTTTCTACGTAGTTGGTGTATAGTTCCTCATTATTAATTTACAATTTTAAAATACTGCGTCAGATCAGCCTGAGATTATTTTTTTTAATGTAATGCAAAAACTTCATTGTACACTGCAGTGAGAGAATTTTGAGTGCTCTCATTTATATCATGACTAACAAGAAATGTTTTCATCACATCACTGGCAGCAAGAGCTTAAGCAAAGTTTCGTGTTGGCAGAGTGATAACACTTTCGTTGTCATCACTGCTGCTGCTGTTCTCACCATCTTTAATTTTGATCAGTTCATCAAATTTCAAAAGTGATGATGTTGCAAGTTCCGAATCAAGCAGCTGACATAATCCTCAAAATGTCCCTGTGCTTAAATTCGACTGGTATCATCACTCGTTTCAAATTTTCCAGTTCCAAGGGACCTTCGCAGGCATGATATTATGGGTGGGCTATGAGCCCACTCTTTAGCCCCCCAAAATATTCAAGCAGTTAGCACACATGGTGAGTGCAACAATATAATGTTTTGGGAAATTTGAATAAATGTATGTGAATTTTTTTAATTCACATACAATTTTTTTAATTCACATACATTTTGCATACCTGCCAACTTTTAGAAACTGAAAACCGTAAAAAAAATCGATATATTCAATGAAAAATTTAATCGATATCTTTGATTAAATTACTTATCTAGCATACTGATTAAATGTAGTGAACACATCGATTAAAAGTCGATATTTTACACAAATCAAATATTAGCTTTTAATCATCATTTTACTACAGAACATTATTTTTGTGTGTTAATTTCTAAAATAAAAAGCTATCACACATGCACTGTTTTATAATTAGGGATTTCATCCAAACTGGTCAATTTTCATGGAAGTTATTGAGAAAAAATTCTGATGAACAAATCTCACGCATGTGCGCACTGTCCTCACAAGTGCTGGTAACCATTTTCAATAGGATTGGTCCACCACACATCCTTGAACAGCATACCGAAATTTTGCCATGTTGGGGTATATAGATCTGGGCTCAAAAATTCCACAGATTTAAAATATGTTTGATTGTTTTTCTACAATAACTACGTTCTGAGATAGCATTCGAACTGCGGGGTAATAAAGACCAGTTCTCCAATGCAGGGCACCTCATGCCTGCCTACTGAGAAGTTACTACTTGTGGGATGAACAATGCATTATCTGAAATGGGGGAGGGGGTAAACATAGCGAGAGATAAACACGCCCAAAGTTGGGACAGTTCAGTTTACACACTGACACAGCACAAGTTTTAGTTTTCCCACATGTTTTAAGTCAGCACAAAACAATAACTTAAAACATGTGGGAAAACAATACAGATGAAATTTTCCCACATGAGCACATGTAGCTGAAAAGAATTTTATTCATCCATGCTTTATTTTAAGTGGATTAAGTTAAATAAAAAAAATTCTGATGGTGGGGGTGCAAAATCATAAGGAGAAAAAAAAAAGGGTGAAACACGAAATCTATAAAATTAACATCTTTCTTAAAAACCATTAAACATGTCGCACTTTAGTAAATGTTAGAGGTAAATCGTAAAACCTGGCAGGTCTGATTTTGTTACATAAAATATTTTTTTTTGTTAAATTTAGTGTTGTAATATTCTGTGGAGTGGAGGGAGTCCTCGAGTGAATGTCTAAGAGAATAGTAGAAAAAACACCATTTTCATAATTGAAGTTTAAAAAGATGAGCTGTCTCATCTTTTTAAATTACAATTACAAAAGTGAGACGGGAGGGAGAGAAATAGTCTTGTCAGATTATAAACTAAAACGTGCTGAAATAGCAGAAAAACAACTAACAGGTGCTGCTATTTCATTATTTTTTATTTAAAACCACATTATCAAATTAACAGTATGACAGAGAGACAAAATAAATAAGCAAATGTAATTAAATCCAAGCACTTTACCACCAGGCTCCTGCTGGCCCATAATAGTCTCCGATAAACGGCAAACCAGCAAAAATGGCTGGCACACCCCAGCACACAACATGGTATAACCTAAGGAGAAAGAAAGGAAAAAGCATAAGAAAGAACAGTTGGGCTGTTTCTGGAATTGCACTTTTTAGAAGAAAGATTGTACTGTGCATTACCTACCATTCATATTTCTCTGTCTTTTTCATGAGAACAGCATTGAAGAACAGATTAAAGGTAACACAGGAGACCCACAAAAGGACAGTCCACTCTGTAAAAGTTTTAAATTTTACATTTTACTTCCTTACCACACAATAACAACATGCCCAAAAAATTCAAGCTGAAAAACAATGCAAACTGTCAGCCAAAAAATAAATGAGAAGCAGAAGTGTCAAGATGACAGAAATAATAAGTTAATTTACAATCTGCTGCTAATGTTGTATGTTAAAATGTGTGTAATAACCGAGTAACTGGAGAAGGAGTGGCAGTTTTAGCATTTGATTCTACGGGCACACCTCTTGAATCCTCACCGAACACAATAAATAAATATTATCATCAACCATAAATGCTTCACTGCTGACTGAAGGCTTACCCAAGTTCCTTCTGAAACTCAGTTTTGAGTATTTCTCTTCACAGTAGTTTGAGCATGCTTTCTAAAATAATCTACTCATCTACAACGTAACCAGACATGCCAACCTTCAAAATCTGAAAATCGGGAGATTTTTACAGCTCATAAAATCACACGAATCGACATTTTCTAGACGTAGGAACAATTTTAAAGCACTAGTATTATTGGTCCACTAAAAGTTCTGGAGAGAAAAAAAAAAAACGTGAAAGTTAACACCCTCGCCCCTAACTGAAATTCCTTTTCAGGTACGTCAATTCCGCAAGACAATGAAAACGTAAAATGGCCCGCTTGTTGTTTTTTACGAATAAAATAGAAGCCAACTGCTCTTCGTTTCTTCTTTAGGTTGTGCGTGAAGGCGAAGACGACAAAAAGCATCGTACTAACATCGTCTTTCGTTACAAGGCGAGGCCAACTGTAACTACTCCCTTTCGTCATTAAGCAAATTCGATGCAACTAAACTGTTTATCATCACTTAGAATGTGCTGCTGTGTTGAGGCAAGGGGTTGAAAGACTGAACTGCAAGGAGAAGGCAGGGCAGCTCCCATCTGTCAATTACTGACCCTCCTCCCCGGCATTCCAGAGTGGGTGAGCTCTTTTCTGAAGGCGTCGTATGACAATCGGACTGGGAGAAAGTTTTTCAAAGCAAATGTTTTCCGACCCATCTCAGACAACTGGTTAGAAGACAGCTCTTAAACCACTGTAGCGGCTTTCTTTTTGTAGAGAGGAGGAAAGGAAAAGTACGAAACTGATAACTGTAACGCCGTCTTGCATTGACGCAGGAAGAAATATATTTCATAGGAGGTTTGAAATCATGGCGGTTAATGGAATTTCAATCGGCTAATTTTCACTGAAAATTGGGAGAATTTGACATTCATCTGGAGGACTGGAGGAAGGGCTGAAAATCCGGAGTCTCCCACCTAAATCCAGAGAGTTGGCACGTCTGCGTAACCTTTTCTGGAACCTTATGGTCTGTTGATATGCAATTAAAATATTACGAATGTAATGTTTTACATTTGTATACTGTATAATACTGACTGATATGGAATAATTAGGGTAGAAGACTACAGTGGCAATTTGCAGAATTTCAGAAGTAACTGGAAAAAATTATTTCATCCATGTTCTTGACTGTATGAAATAAAATTGGTTATTCACATAGGCAACATACACATTCTACAGCCACCTAAATATTTCTATTCTTCAAATCCATGTCAAAGACAAAAAATGAATATTAGCTCTCTGGATTGACACTGGAATTTAAACCTTTCAACACTGAATTTAATGAAGTTTAATATAAAATAGTTAAATATATCAACCAAACACTACACAGCAGTAGTGGACAAATTTGACAAAATATACAGGGAATGAATAGTAATGTACCTCCACTGTAGAAATGTCATTACTTCCATACAATTTATGAGAGCCAACAACTGCCGGGGGTAAGCACATATACATAAATAAGGGCATCTAGGCTGATAGTTTGGCTCTAATACTTCAGCAGTTACTTAGAAAGTACAGTAGATTCCAGCTCATTGATGCAGCTGTTTATTTGGGACAATACTTGAAAAACATCCTAAATTAATTCTTTGGGATACAGTTTCACATAACTGCAGCAGCCACTTAATTGGGCCACAGTGTTCTACTACAATGCGTCCCAATTAACCCAAATCTATTGTACTACTCTTGGTGCTGCATTACTCTGCAAGAATATTTATTTGGAAACTGGGATAAAATGGTACAACTTTTGCTACCACATAAACAAATGCTCAAGATTACTGAAAACCTTGCTATGAATTGCAAATCATGGAAGCATTGTTTGATAAGTAACTGAACAATCTCCATATAATTCGAAAATTAAATAAAGACCGTAATACTTTAGACATAATTTTACTGTTGATTAAAATATTATTGGGTATTTAATGCTGCATTTTTTCTTTATATTGCATGTTTCATATAATCGTGCAGATGATGTTAAAATATCTCATTAAAGGCAAAATATTTATTTATAAAGTATTTTTAATATGACTGGAGGTAAACTAATAAGAAGAATGAACAAAAAGAAAGTCTAAATAAAGTAAGGCTTCTTAATAAATATAACAATGACAACAAAACAAATGAAATCCCATACACTATTACAAAATTTACAATGTGTTGGCAGCATTATCCAGATTAAAAACTGTACTGCAAATTTGCAGCAACTAAAAAAAAAAAGGAAAAAGAAAAAACAAAGAAAGGAAAACAAAAACACTAACCAAAATATGTCAGCCAACAAGCTTCAAATTTACACAAAGGCCCTTCTGTGTACATGTTCCCCTAAAAATATAGCGACATAATAAAGATATGCGCAGAATTCATAAACAAAATAGCAAAATTAAAAGTTTCTGCAAAAATAATTTACTCTAGCTGCAAAATACATTATGCGCATCGGTGTTTAGTTGATTAATGAATACAGTAGATTCCGGTTAAATGGGTCATCAGTTAATCAGGGTAACCATTTATTTGGAACAATTCTCAAGAACTCTTTGGATAACTGAGGCAGCCACTTAATTCACACAACTGAGGCAACCACTTAATTGGGCCAAAGTGTTCTAGCCCCAATGATTCCCAATTAATCAGAATCTACTGTATATCACAATAACATCCTAAAATGAATAAAAATTATCTTGATTGTACTAGAAAAACATGTATCAACTATTGCTTCATATTTCTAAGTGCATGACAAACTAGAACCGGCCCACCAGAGGGTTATGTATGATTTCCACCATCAAAAAACAACTCCTCAAACGAGGAAATTAAATTGAATCTATAAATTTCAGCATCCACAAATACATAATCCCGCCCATAACACATCGCACACACGGGCTTTGATCGAAGGGTGTAAGGTACTGGTCCCGTGGGGAGGCAGATCCCCACAGGTCCCTCGACAGAATCTGTTCGAGTGAAAGACTGTGGTTTCCGATGTCTGGTGGGCTAGCTATCGCAGCGCCGTCAGGAATCTGATTAATTCCAAACTCATGAGAGAGTTACACTTTTCCCTGTGAAGTCTGCAAAATAGACAGTACAGGTACACTCATCAGCCAAGGTTTTAGTCCTGCTGTTTTGTGAATTGTCTCATCATCATAGTTGAAATCATCCTCAATTTTTTCAAATACTTCAATTAGCAGCAACCTGTAGTCAGCTATGGTAGACACTGAATGAGATTTGAAGTTCCACCTGGTCTGTGATACACGAGGTGGTCTGGGTCCACCAACAGATTCTAGTAAATGAACACGCTTTGTCGATTTGGAAAAAAATAATGCACTAATTGCATTTAAATTTGCAAAAAAAAAAAAAAAAAAATGTGATTCCTTCAACACTGACGCTGCTCTGCTCAAAACTAAGTTCAGCTTGTGTGCGTAGCAATGAACAAATAATGCTTGAGAGGCATCACACTTCACTTTTGCTTGCAATCCATTCAGCTCTGATGCCATCACTGCTGCGCCATCATATGTCTGTGCAACTAGTTTTTCTTTGTACCTAAATCTTTCCAGCTCACGATCCAGTAATTCTTTAAGCGAAGTAGCACACCGATCAGAACTTACATCAAAAAATCCCAAGAATCTTTCTACTGGTACTCCATCTTTCACGAATCGAACTATAATTGATACTTGTGCATGGGAGCTAATGTCTGTCGCTTCATCAATCTGCCAAGAAAAACTGGGCATTTTCAATATCTGCATTGATTTCATTCTTAACTATATGAGCAACCAGTGGCGCACCCAGGAATTTCTGTTGGAGGGGCTATATATATATCATCATCATCATTGTCAACCATTATCAATCCACTGCTGGATGAAGGTTTCCTGAAGTTTCTTCCACAATGGTTTGTCTTGTGCCAATCTCCTCCATGTTACTCCTGCATACTTTCGCATTTCATCTACCCATCTTTCATGTGGTCTTCTTGTGGGTCTTTTCCTGTCCCTTGGAATCCAGTCTAATATTTCGGCTGTCCATCGATGGTCTGTCTTTCTGGCAATATGTCCAGCCCATTGCCATTTCAGGGATTTTACTCTGATCATGATGTCTTCCACTCGTCATTCTTCTGATCCACGAGTTCCTTTTCTTATCTCTCCTGGTTACACCAAGCATGCACCTCTCCATGCTTCTTTGAGTTGTCTGCAGTCTTTGTATGTTTCTTTTAGTTAAGGTCCACTTCTCTGCACCATATGTAAGTACTGGAAGGATGCATTGATCAAACACTTTTCTTTTACGACATAATGGCATACTGCTCTTAAAAATTATAATGTGTCTTCCAAAAGCTCTCCAGGCAAGTTTTATATGCCGATTAATTTCTTCATCAATGTGACCCTATTTTGATATCTGCTGTCCAAGATAAACGTATACATCTGCTATCTCCAACTTTTCCCCATCAATCGATAAATCTTCATTTCTTGTAAAAGCATTGTACAACACTTTTGTCTTCTGAAAGTTCATTTTGAATTCCACTTCTTTACTCTTGTCAGCAAGTTCCTGGATCATGCACTGCAGCTCTGATGGGGTAGTTGCAAAAATGACTATGCCATCAGCAAAATGAAGGGAAGTTAGATAACCTCCATTAATCTTTATCTCTTTGTTTTCCCAGTTCAGTGATTGAAAGACATTTTCCAAAGTGACATTAAAGAGTTCGTGTCGCCTTGTCTCATCCCCTTTCCAATTTTTATGGGTGCTGTATTCTCAAATAGCCGAATCTTTGCATTTTCATTTTCATACATGTTATAAATAATAGTAGTGTATGCATCTTCAATACCGCAGGATTTCAAAGCCATTGTAACTGCTGATGGTTTCACCAAATCAAAGGCCTTTTCATAATCGATAAAAGCCATGCATAACGGAAGTTTATATTCCCTCGCTCTCATATATATAGAAATTAATCGGCGTACAAAACTTGCCTGGAGAGCTTTTGGAAGAAACAGCATAACTTTCAAGAGCAATATGCCATTATGTCTTAAAAGAAAAGTGTTTGATCAATGCATCCTTCCAGTGCTTACGTATGGTGCAGAGACGTGGACCTTAACTAAAAAAGACATACAAAGGCTGCAGCCAACTCAAAGTAGCATGGAGAGGTGCATGCTTGGTATAACCAGGAGAGATAAGAAGAGGAACTCGTGGATCCGAAAAATGACAAGAGTGGAAGACATCATGATCAGAGTTAAATCCCTGAAATGGCAATGGGCAGGACATTCTGCCAGAAGGACAGACCATCGATGGACAGCCGAAATTTTAGATTGGATTCCAAGGGACAGGAAAAAAACCCAGAAGAAGACCACGTGGAAGATGGGTGGATGAAATTCTAAAATATGCGGGAGTGACATGGAGGAGACTTGCACAAGACAGACCGTTGTGGAGGAAACTTGGGGAGACCTTCGTCCAGCAGTGGATTGATAATGGTTGACAATGATGATGATATATATATATATATATATATAGTATACGTACACAATGTGTGTACATATATATAGTGTACGCCTATAGTTTATGTACAGTTGTTACATAAGTAGCTCTTAATCTCTTTGGGGCTTTGGGAAGAAGACACTATGTAATTTTTTGAACATGTAAAATAATATTTTTGAATGTTTAATTTGCAACGTACGTCACCCTTAATCTCTTTGGAGGGATCTTAAGCCCCAAATGCCCCCTCAGTGGGTGCGCCAATGTGGGCAACTGATTCGATTAAATCATTCTGTATTGTTTTTGAAGTTCCTGAAAATGTTGTACTATTCTCCATAAACACTCTCAATGTTTCGTCACTCTTGGAGTGTAAATTAATCATCTCGAGGTAATTTCCCTTATTTTCAGAGACTTCCCTCTCATCGTGTCCACGAAATGGGAGCTCTTGCCGAGCCAGTAGAGTTATAATATCAATCAACTTCTTCATTACATCACGATTCTTTCCTACTTTCTCATTATGACGTAAGTCACTTGTTCTCCTCACTTCGTTGAGAGAGTAGTCTATCCTTGTTTTGCCTAGCAACTCTAATTTAACAACTGCCAGAATGTGATCCTTACACCTTTTTGTGCCTGTCCAAAGCATGTGGTAAGTTTTTCAAATCATTGAAGCCTTTCTCTTGCCAGACTTCATTGCCACTCACAGGAAACAGCAAACATGGCCAACAATATAGTTTGTTTGTTATTCACTACCAGTTAGCCAATGTTCTTTTTTGTACCAGTCAATATTAAAACCTCTGTTTGAAGTTTTGCCCTTTGAAGTAATCTTTTTCATTTCAGGTGTAGGCCTACCATCATTTTTAATTTGATTCTTTTCTTCAAAATCTCTCCTACTGCCTGACAAACAACTCTTCATAAAACAAATAAAATTAGTTACGCAAACATTAGTGTGAAAAAAAAAGCAACTAGGAAGAAGGTGCTATGTAATGCCGCTCGAAGCTGTCAGAATGAGGAGTTAGTGGAGCTGCTACAGGGAAACAGCTGTTCCCGTGCGGCAAGATAACATATGCCTCACAGGAAGTCCACGGTGCGGGTGCGCTCTTTGTGTTTGCCGTTTCACCTCCTACCCTTCGGATCTACTGATTCAGTGGAAGTAAACAGGTTTGGCGCAAAAGCTACGAGAGGCATTTCGCTTCCTGCCTCACGGACAGAGATCGCAAGCTGAGGACGTTTCGTAACTACGCGCTACCGATTGTTTTCCAAAAAAAGCGTCAATTTAAAAAAACTGAATGAATGCATGGAGGACATTTAATTCAAAAGAGTTAACTAGCATAAACTTTTGCTCTCCTGTACACAAAAGTATAATTCTAAAAGTCTTAAAATTCTGAGGAGACACTGCCTCCCTTGCCTCCTTCCAAAAGCCGCCACTGTTAAATGGGTATATTGGATGGGCACTTACATCTGAATGCCAACAACTACTCCAATGACATAGTCCTGACAATGAGCTAGGTTCTATTTCTAAAATTTTACAACTGAAATAAAAAATAAAAAAAGATCTACCTCTAAAACGAAAAAAACAACAAAAAACAATAAAACCAACTAATCACCACAATCTCAAAAATTTAGAGATGCAAAACTTCATTTATTAGCAACATTTGTCTATGCATAAAATATTGTGGGATTGTCAGATAGGGAGTTAATAATGCAGTCATTAGATTATACACCAAAAATACAACACTGCAATTTTTTAAACTCTTCAAACTAAAAATTTATAGCTGATGAAGGCTACTTACAAGCAAATAGCCAATGCTATCTAGGAAAGCAGCTATGGTAAGGTATAAAATCAACCTCTGTAAATAAAAATGAACATTGGTAAAGAAGACAAAAAAAGTATATTATGAAAAAATGATATGTAAATTTTGTATGAGGCACGAATTTAAAATCATTCAATATATTAGAATCAGTCATTTTCTGACCTCATGCTGTAAATGTTTCTCGGAGCTAAATTTAACCACAAATCCTAAACAGGACTTCACTGTACTCCTCTGTCATTTAAAGCTTGAGGAAAGATGAGATCACCTAAAAAATTTTGCACACCATTCTTGTATTGCTAAGCTTTGAAAATGAAGATAAATTAGTTAACTGGTATCATGCACATTAAAAAAGTACCATATTTTTCTTCATATAATCTGCACTTCAGATTGTTGATCCTGAACTGCCATATTTCTACGCAAGAGTTGTGGTTCATGGGATGACCCAGCAGTCCAAAGAAATAGAAGATAATGATCTTATTTTTCTAAAAAAAACTGCTTTTGTGTTACTTTCAAGTGATTTTTTTTTTTTCAGTATCACCACAGTTAGACCTGATAATTCCATACCTGGATTCTGTAGTGTGCAGTTTTGCAGTTAGGCCCGTGGCACCCACAAACGTGTGCGACTCAGCTTCCCACAGCGTATGATTGTCCACAAGAGCAAATAATAGTGCCTACGTGGCATCTTATGTTTTGTCAAAATGCTAGCAAATAATAATAAAAAGATTCTTCCCAACTGTTTGGGGATCTCTATCTTCATACTGCATAACATTTTTTTCTGTTAACACATTTTTGGTAATTTTCCAAATATACAACCTCTTCTGACAATTACATACATTTTTTTTAAAAACAAAGTACCGCAAAAAGTTTTTCGTTGTTGTTTTAAAGCTGACTATTATCTGAATTGGTATATTATCCACAAAGTCTAAATTTATATATAGCTTTTTTAACAGATAATCTGCAGATTATATGATGGAAGTTACAGCAAATAACAATCCACATTCATATGTTTATAATTAGCTACATTAATCAGCATTGTTATTTTTGAAATAAAAATACAGCTAAAATTACAACACATCCATGCTAAAAACATGAGCTTGCATGTCTGCCATGCACATCTATGAAGATTAAATCTTCTCTTAATTCTATGTATATTAACTGAAGAACTGGTAATTCCTGGGTTAAATCTCTTTGTCAAGATGGAATTATCATTGCTACCAGGAAGAAGTGAATGCTTTGACCAGCACAACTATATAGTTGTTCAGATTCCAACATTTTAGTTTCTTGGAAGTAGAGCACTCTGAGTGGAGCAACAAGAACATGCTTGGGAGCATATCTGGAGACATAGGTCCAATATTCATGCAAGAGTAACACAGTTTCCAAATTTCCTGAGAAGCTAGTTTAATTATGGCCTTCTTTTTTTTTTTTTTTGATTGGAGGTTTAACGACCACCGTGAGCAACTCAATGGGCTATAAGCAGTCGCCCGTCCCTAATTTAGGGTCACTGGTTCCAGGGAAGGGAGAGAGCCAGTGCCGTAAGACAAACACAACATCCATGCCTGACCGGGATTCGAACCCGGACCCCTTACGGACGAATGATCAGAGGCCAACGCCTTAGACCACTGCGCCACCGGGGCGGCTAATTATGGCCTTCCAATGGCAAAAATAAGGAGCTCATATGCATGTCTTGCATTTGTGAAGATTAGTTCTTCATTATTTTCTATGATATAATCTAGAAGGAGCTATGCATAGAGACATAACAGATGTTCTTTAGTTACAATGGATTATTACAGAATTGCTTTTGGTCACACTTCAGTTAATTCTTGAACTGACCACAAATCATTGTTACACTTTATAGAAGAGCAAATGTTATCTAAAATGTAACCTCTGTTCAGTAACTACTGGACACAGAAACTACCATTACATCTATTTTATTAGTGTTCTTTGCAAAGTTTATGCGAACACTGTGAGCAAGGATTTAAGAAATGTGGTGGAAATTCATCTGTGTGAGTAACAATGTAGACTTTGAAGTGTTACAGAATGCTAACACAGTTTCCTAAATAATTCTGTGAGATAGGTACACTAGGATGTAGAGATATGGTGTTCAATGATTCAGAAAAGACTTTTTGCAGAATTTAAATTTAGGAAACAAATTTTCAGTATGTTAAAATGCAGAACAATGGGCATGTTGATGAAATCATTTGAAAGACTTTTCTCCAAATGCCTTATGACAGTAAGTATTGTTACTATTTATAACATGCAGGGGTGCCGACTTCACCAAATTATTAAGGGGGCAGACGTGGGAAGGGCACGTCTCTCTTCCATTGACAGCAGAGAAATAATTAAAAAAAGAGCAAAAAGATAAACTATGAGATCCCACGTATATTTTAAAACACATGTGCAATTGCTCCTCAGCAAATGAACAAGAAAACAGAAATATTTGTTTGCTGAATATTAATATTTTTAAAAGTGAAATTAATCCTGTAATTTTATAAAAATATTCCGAGATTTTGTTTCCAAATGTTTATAAAAAAATATGAGAAATTAATCAAATAAAGAATGAGAAGCGCAAAAAATAAATAGATAAAGGCATTAGCGATTATACATTTCTGTATTTTTATTTATTTTGTTTTTGATATTTTTTTTAAACATCACGAAAAGATGTTGAACAAAATACGGTGCTGGCAACCCAGTTTCTTATCAAATGAGCAATGCTAAATATGGGAATAAAGTTTAGTTATTTTGTTATTTATTAATTTTTTGGAAGTAAATCGCTTTGGCCACATAAGGTGGAGGAGTTTGGTCCACCTTATGAGGCCAATGTGATTATTTAATTAAACAGGATGAAAATTTTTTGGGGGCACTTCCCCTAGTAAAATTATTAGGGGGCAAGATTCACCTTGCCACCCCTATAGTCATAGCCTATGATAACATGTAAATACTGGCAAGCAGTTTGAGATTATGGCATGGCAGTTATGCAAATGGTTTCCAATTTTGTTTTTAATTACTAAGGTATTATTACTGGCAATGTAGCAAAGCTCAATAATGAATTAGGCAACAGAAAATCAGTAAAACTGGACACATCTTTTATGAACCGTAAGCTGTTTTCACTGAGAACAGACTAGGCAAAGAACAAAATGTTGTAAACAACATTAACAATTCTTTTACAGAACTGAGACCACAGTATGAACGTGTATACAGAACTTACAGCAAACTATGAATATCATTGGGAGGTAATCAATGACTGATATAAGAATAATGTTCTAAATGTATATCAGTGAAAAACATGAATTAAATAGCAATGCATGATCAGTACTGCACACATTAGACCACAATAGGTTAACCTTCACGAAAGTAATGAGGATAATGGAGTTTACACATTTATTTTGTATAGGATCATATCATTTTTTGCAAAGCAGTTCTTTATTTCACTTATGTCTATGCAGTCAGCTCCCCAGAAAATTCCATCGCCCTGGAAATTGAACCCACATCTGCCAATTTTTGTTCAAGCAAGTTACCATTATACAGTGGTAGAATTTTAGTACAAACTTTCTGGTCCCGTGGACCAGTGTATACCATAAGTTGATGATCCACCCCCATTTTTGCTGGTCAGCAAATGAGAAAAATATTAATGCCTTTAACAAGAACACTGTTTTAATTTTATTGCCTCTCTTCTCAAAGCAGGGTACAATGAAACAAACTTTAATTTGAAACTAACTAAATAATATAGTACAAATATTACAAGACATTTTTACACTCTGTACAATTTATATGCCACATAATGAACATATAAGCTGCACTTAATTCGAGTTAGTTAATGTTTTAACGAGTATAAGGTTTAGTACCAATGCTTTATTCATCTTTTCACATTACTATATCCATAGTGGTACTGCCTGAAGTGGATTGAATTGTACTGCATCTGGGGTGTCTAATAATGCTCTCATTAAGTTTGAAATTTCAGTGTTCAGCTTGTTTCACTACAGCTTCTTAATTTCCATCATATTTCTGAATGAATAAGTAATGGACCTCTGCAGACAATGATAAAAAACATTTTGTACTTGCCATTTAGGTAAAAGTGCAAAAAAATATTTCTTTGCATGAAAAGAGGAGGAGATTGATGCCTTTCCGGTAAATACAGACTTGACATCAGAAGATAGCAATGTTAATCACACGAATGAACAAAGAATAAAAAGCTCAAGGCCTATTGGCATCGCAGAAGCCCACTGTTAAGCTAGGATTAACGGCAGGAAGGTAACTTCCACAAATTGTCAGACTACGAAAGTACTACTTAAAGTGTTTATACTTGTATTATTGATTCTGTACGGAATTTGCCTCTAGCTAGTTCTGAGAAGTGTCAACGGAAAATGTGATCTTCGAGTAACCCACACGGTATGGGGACCAGTTTGAGTCCATACTAGTTGCTGAATTTAACCCCAGGGAAAAAGCCAGGGAGAGGTTGAGGAGACATTCAGAAAAGAGACAAGTATTTATTTCTTGGCACCCGATGAGCAGTCATGTGGAGGACGAGGAGAAAGAATGTGCAAGTGGTCAGGCTCTTTTAAGCTTGCAGGCATGTATGCATGGGGTTTCCCATATTAAGGGGAACCCAGTGGTGGAGCTCAACCAAGAAGAGGCCAAAACGAAAACATACGGGAATACACAGTCTTGAGGAGATCATGTTTTTCGTAGATTTTGAAAGAGCTAGATTGGGAAATAGAGTGATTTCCTCTATTTACATCCTACATAATATGAATCACAGACAAAAATAGAAAGATTCGCATCCCCCAAAAAATGAATTGCCAAAAACAATCCCGTCACCATAGTTAAAAGACAGATTGGAAAAAAAACTACCTCTGGACTGTATATAGGAAATAACATGCAATAAAGATTTTGTTAAGTTTTACAATAAAGATTGTGTTGAGTTTTACAATAAAGATTTTGTTAAATTTAACAATAAAGATTTTGTTAAATTTTACCATGTAATGTGAACTAATATATGCCTACCCTGGTAGAGAAAAAACACTTTTCAGCCGTCTTGATTGCCAGGTGTCAATAAGTAAAGGCGAGGCAGTCGTTTTAATTACAGCTAAATAATTTGCTTAAGTTAGTAAAGATATACTGCAAATCAGTATAGTATGAAACTGCTGTAAGCTTCCAGCAGGAAAGCCAGATATAATGGTACCAGCCTTGCACCCGAAATCCACATTCAGCAACCCACTGCGTTTTACAGATCGCTGTCCTGGAATCGTGGGCCACAATATCACCTTAACGTTTCCAACACCTGCCACAACATATTGTTGCTGATGTGCAGGTAAAATGTGGGCATGTTATTAAGTGCATGTGTATGATAAATATAATAGGTGCATGTCAAGATCGCTGTAACTGAAGAAGTTTGATATGACAACAGTAAGTAAATAATCAGTTAAAAATTATCTGTTTTTTTCTTTGTGGAGCTAACCTCTGAATCCCAGAGAACAGCTTAGTGATATGTATGTATGAATGAATGATAAATTGTTCTTTCAGTATATTACTGAATATTTTTTTACACCTACAATGTTTAAGGTAAGAGAAAAGGCAACTAATATGCATTTGTTATTTCATTTGGAGTCATGAAAGCTCATTCATGATTGCCATTATGACTTTCATCATAATTGATCAAATGGTGTGTTTCAGTATACCCAAATTTGGAGGCTGTGTAGAAATAACATTTCTTTTTTGAAATGCTTTCTTAGCATAAGTCTTCTGAAGCAATCACATTCTTATGATTTCAATTTACTTTGCATCACTGACTATTTGCTTCTCATTCCTGTTGTTGAGAGAGCTTGTTTGCATCTATATGTCTACTTGTATATCTGTGGTGATGAAACCTCCATTGCTAAAGGACAGATTGAAAAAAGAAACCTTCTGCACTGTATATAGGAAATAACATGCAATTTATGGTCAGATTGGAAGAAATCGTTCAGCACCACATATAGGAAGCAACATGAAATTTACCTGCAAAACGTTTACCCTTAAGTCCTTTGTCAGCAGAAATGATAACCAGCATCTATGTCATAAACCATCTACAGTGTCTATGAACTTACAACATTATATTCTATAATCTGGTTGTTGCACGAGTTTTGACATGCTCAATGCCATTACACACATAAGCACGAGCGCATGCATGCACAGTGACCTGGACAAAATACTTATGTTGTACAGTTCACTGCTTCTTGTGTGTAAACTTCAAGAAATATTTATTTTTTTGCTACCTTGAATATTATTATATTTGAACTTTTAAGGTATTAACCTCTTGCAAAGTGCGCAAAGAGCTATTTTGCAGAGAGGTAAAAAATTTGCGTTTCCACGGAGCCTGCCGAGGACGGAGGAATTAATACCAAACTTAGAAGAAATGGCACGCAGTGTACCAGCAGAAGAACGTGAAAATTTTCGAAGTAAACTGTATAGAATTGTTTTGAAAGAATTTAATGAAAAAAGTAAGAAAAAGAAATATCATATAGATAAAATTCAGTATGAGAAGGAACAACTGATTAAATTAAGAGATGACCCAACAATTAAATTCTGTGAAGCTGATAAAACAGGGCAAATTGTAATATTAAACACAACTGAATATGATCTAAAAAAATGAATAGAGCTATAGAAGAACTAAATTGCAGCATTCTAACAAAAGACCCAACCGAATCTCAAGTAAGGTACTTAGCTAGAATAAGAAATCACAGCACCTTGCCTGATGAAATAAAGAAAGCATACCCACCAATGGGTACTGGAATACCAAAAATGTTTGCAAAAATAAAAACTCATAAGCCTGATACACCTATGAGAGTGATAGTATCAAAAAGGAATTCCCCACTAATAAAACTGGAAAAGAATATCTACAAATTTTTGGCACCTGTGTTCATGAAGACAAGGTTCACTGTGAAGAATACATACGAATTTATTGAGAAAATTAAAGTAATTAAACAAGATTTAAGTGAATATCATATGGCTAGTATGGATGTGAGAGCTCTTTTTCCTAGCACACCAGTACCTCAGGCAATAGAAATAATTATTGAAAAATTATATGTGCTACAGACAATGAATGCAATACAAATAGAGGAGTTAAGAGAAATTTTATTGTACATATATGAAAATAACATTTTTAAGTTTAACAACAAGATGTACAAACAAAATCATGGTGGACCTATGGGGTCACCACTGTCAACTTTATTTGCTGAAATTATAATGAGTGACATTGAGGAAAAAATAATAAGTAAACTCGAGGATCCACCACTGATATACTGCAGATATGTTGATGACATTTTTCTGGTATCCAGGCTAAAAAATGATGAACTTGAGGACTTGACAAAAAAGTATAGTGAAATTTATCCATCTATTGAACTGACAGTAGAACAAGAACATGACAATACTTTGGCATTTTTGGATGTTTTAGTTGTTAAAACAGAGGAGAATATACAATTCAGAGTGCATAGAAAATCTTCATATATCCCAGTACTTATACCATTTCAGTCATCACATCCATTAACACATAAAAGAAATAGTGTTAAAACACTAATTAAAAGAAGTTTAACACATTCATCAATTGAACAGTACAGAAAGGAAGAAATTGAATATATTGAAAAAATTGCTTATGCTTTTGGATACCCTAAACAGGTATTAAAAAAATGGATTTATGAAGTAACTCAAGGTTACAATAAGGTCAAGACTGATAAAAAACTTGTAAAATATGTGGGAGCAATACCATATATAGAAAATGTTTCAGCAGAAATTAATAAAGTTTGTGGCAAGTATGGCATACAGGTAGGAAATCAGGTACTTACTGTAAAAAATTTAATGATTAAAAATGAAAAAATTAGCCAATTAGATAGAGCAGGAATTTATGAAATCCCAATAAACCAGCAACCACCTGTGTCATATATAGGCAGCACCAAGAATAAATTAAAGTATAGATTGAACCAGCATATTAATAATTGGAATAAAAAAGAAGCTAAGACAGCATTGACCCAATACTGTATGGAAAATCAAAAATGCCCAAGGTTTGAAGATATTAAAATTATTAAGAGCTGTAAAAACGAAAAGCAGTTAAGAATTGCAGAATCAGTGTTAATTGAAAAAACAGATCAAGATTATGCAACATTAATGAGCCAAGTAACTTAAACGAACAATGGAAAGCCCTAATAAAAATTGAACAGCAGCATAAAAAGAAAGAGGGAAAAAAGAGCAGCAGGGACAATAGATGGCGCCAGAGACACAACGATTCAGAGATAGCGACTGGAGCCCGGGCCTCGATGGCTCTGCTCACTTGAGCTGTGGTGGGCGGGTGAGACACACCTGCCTCCTGAAGATGACAGGGACCTGTCGAAAGTACTAGAGGATTGGATGTGTGGGGCTGAATGGGTGTGACACTTGCAGTGGGAGTAGCAGAGGTTGTGAAACAGAAGGAGGAGTTTGATAATTAGAGTTGACCAAGGTTTAATCACCTGTGAATGTAAGGTTATGTACATAGTTTTTACTTGGTATGAATGAGTTGTATGTGTGATTTTTATCGAATTGACAAGCATTATAGTAACATCTTATAAGGCAAAAGAGAAAAAAAAAAAAAACGATGTTTCACACCCGAAAATAAGAAGCGTAAGCAAGAAGTCTGTAAACCTGTGGAAGCCCAGTTACATCACGATGAATGGCGTGTTGGAAGTGTGTGGTCATTGGAGGTTACCATGATCTTTATGGTGAGTGAATGGTTCTTCCTAATGGTTTTTTCACCTTGAATATTTTCCGCATTTATTTATAAATTCCAGAACTCATGATTTTATAGCAGATTTGTATCAGTAAGACTAAAAATTTGGGAAAATGAAATATATAAATATGAGTGTTTAACTGAGAATTTATTAAATAAACTCTCATAAACTTAAATGAGTAATTAGGCAAATTTTGCATTTAGATTTTTACCTTTTATGCAGGTAAAAATGCAAAAGACTTGTCTGAAAAAATGAAATGAAGCCTCTCTTTATATTATTTTCAAAGAATAACTACAATTCTTCTGTTTCACACATTACAATTTGAATGTTTTGACCGAGGAAGGCAGTGTGCAATCTATTACTTCTAGGAAGCAGTATTATACAGTTTACAAACAACAAAAATGCCAACCCACCATCTTGTTGTCATTTTAAACTGCATAGTACCACTTCCTAGAAGTAACAGATTGCACATCAATCAAAACATTCGAATTATAACATGTGAAACAGAAGATTTAGGAGAACTGTATTTATTCTTTGAAAATAATATTAACTATTACCACGTAATGCAGCAATGAGTTCAATTTAAGCTTGAGCTATATCTAAGCTTCTCTTTATGTTGGAATCATTTAGTCAGAAAACTGGATACTGATGCTGATATAGTGATACTGATAAGTGACAGGATACTGATAAGAATAAATTTATGGAAGTTAATTTAAGAAAGTCATATTTTAAGCTAATCACTAGCTCAAAACTGGTGAATAAGATGACCTACATTTTATAAAATATAAACTAAAGTGTATAAATAAATGTTTTCATTTTGTTTCATTTACACTGAAAATGAAATTTCATCTCGCTCTGCACTGCAGACTCACAACCAAGTTTAAATTTAATGCAAAAATGAGCAAGGAAAAACGAAGTGTGATAATCACTGAACTACATGGTATGCCAAACATACCATTTGACAAAACAGGCCCAAATTTTGAATGGTACTGAAAAAATGATTATAAATACAAATGATTTCATGATAAAAAGCATTGATGCAGTATTCTACTGCAGTCAGGAATTTCATAATTGCCACCACTTTCTTATGAAATGGCACAACATGGCATTTATGCTAAATGATTTCACACACCAATAAATTACAACAAAGAGATACTACAACAGTGCAGGAGACAGGTATATCTGTAAATACAGAAGCTTATTGACACTGTGATGGGCAGCACTGACTTGTGGTATATGCAATTAATGCCCAGTTATGTTTTCCTGAATGCCAGCATCACAACGCATGATTTTTGTTAAAAATAGTGTCACGTAAAATAAATATATCAAAAATTTTGCTTAACATACTAAAAAAAAAAGAAAGAAAAAAAAGACTGCCAAGAGCTTTGGTGCAATCTATAATGAAGTATTTCAGTAAGGTCCTTCACAAAAAACCACGTCATTAATGCAAAACAAATGAAAAATCATTCTGCACAATTAATATCAGGACTTGGACAAGCATTTACTACTGAAGCAGGCATTTAATAAAAAACAGTAAAAGAAAAATTTAAGAGCTAATATAATTAATTACCTGGGCAAATACATGGTATTTCTGGAACAGCCATATGATGAAGGCAATGAAAATACTACAACAGAGATGAAAGAAAACATATTTAACAGAAAGCTGTATACAAAATAATAAAGCAAAAAAGAAATATACTTTTAAAACAGACAGTTTTCACACAGTCCCCATTTATTTCAAACAGTTTACTCTTTTTTATTTTTTATTTTATTTTTTGATGAAAAAAAAATTGTGTTACATACACGATAAATCATCAAAATTCCACTAAAAATAACTTAAACATTGCTATTTATCACACAAGAAATTATGAAAACTGCATACTTATCGCATTCACATTCCTGCTTCCTGCAAAACATTTAACTCACTCTGGAAATGAAAACCTATATATTCTAAAGTTCTTCCAAATACACTCTTTGACAAACAAAAAAAAAAAAAAAAATGCACCAGGAAGGAAATATCCAATTGAGACAAAATGTGGTAGGTTTAATGTACATGTACAGAAAACAAAATGATTAGAATTTCAGAACTGGATGATTTATGGGACAGTAGGAGCTAGACAAAGTGAGCAAGTCAATATGGCGTTGGTCCATCTCTGGCTGGATACAAGCTGTTATTTGACATGGCATTTTTTTTTTTTTTTTTTTTGATTGGAGGTTTAACGACCACCGTGAGCAACTCAATGGGCTATAAGCAGTCGCCCGACCCTAATTTAGGGTCACTGGTTCCAGGGAAGGGAGAGAGCCAGTGCCGTAAGACAAGCACAACATCCATGCCTGACCGGGATTCGAACCCGGACCCCTTACGGACGAATGATCAGAGGCCAGCGCCTTAGACCACTGCGCCACCGGGGCGGCGACATGGCATTGATTCATAAAGTTGGTGGATGGTGTTATGAGGGATGTCTTGCCAAATGGTCTCCAATTGGTGGGCTAATCTGTTGATATTCTACGAAGGTCGCAGTGATGCCCCATCACATCCCAAATGTGCTCAATAGGAAACAGATCTGGCGATCAGGCAGGCCAAAGAAGTGTGTCGCATGCACGAAGACAATCCATGGAGAAGCATGCCGTGATTGGCCGTGCATTATCTTTCTGCAAAGTAAAACCGGGTTTCCGTGAAAGGAACGGCAACACAACGGGTCGTAGAATTTCATCAACATACCACTGCGCTGTGAGGGTGCCATGGAGAACTACCAAGGGGGCTCGGCTATTAAATGAAATGGCACCCCAGACCATAACTCCCTGTTGGTGGGCTGTGTGGCAAGCGACAGTAAGAGCGGGATCCCGACAATGTCCGGCTGGTCTCCAGACATGTCTGAGCTGGTTGTTGGGGCTCAGGTCAAAACAGGATTCATCATTGAAGACAATTCATCCCCAATCAGAACAATTCCACATTGATCTGGCCCGGCACCATTGCAATTGCTCTCAACAGTGCATACTGGTCAGTGATAAGCGGTGCAATGGGCACGATGAGCATAGATTCTGCTCCTGTAGTCTTCTACTAATGGTGCAGGTGGTCACTGCAGTAGCGGTCTCATGTTGGATGGTTGATAGCAACAATTCTGTTGCTGTCACAGCTGCTCTGACAATCGCTCTATCTTCCCGTGCTGTCGTCACCCTAGGCCATCCGCTGCCTTCTTGATGTTGAAATCTGCCGTTCAGGATCCATTCCTGCCAGCATTGTCTAATTACCACATTGCTCCGACCCAAATTCCGAGTGATCCGTCGGTTACTCCGTCCAGCCTCATGTAGTCCGATGGCACGTCTTCTTTCAAATTCTGTTATATGGTCATAGTGGCAGCAAATTCACCATGTGAGGCATAGTCACAGTCAAGGTAAGAACATGCAATCCGAATCCACTGGAGGGTTTGTTCCTGCAAGCGAGATTCGTTCTTTTATATACACCATCACAATGCACAGTTCTGATGTGCTGTAGCTTTGGCTGCTATTCATTCACTGGGTGCAAATTTTTAAATCATTTGCAAATTCGGTTGACATGTGAAGTTTCATTCCTATTGGAGTATTTTTTCAGGGAGCGTCTTTTTTGTCGAAGAGTATACATATACAGCATAACTTTTAACATTATCAGTAAAGATCTGTATTGTATTTACTTCAGATCACATTAAAATTCATTTCAGTGTTAAAGTTTATGTCTATTCTTAGAGCAATTTCAGAGCAATGAAAATAGAGAATGAAATAATTACATGATCAGCTTAACTTATGGACAATTGCATACACATTTTTAGAAATAGCTGCTCTCTGCAAGTGGCCAAATAAGATACTGGTTGACCATAAAGTTATTCGGAACGATTTAGAGGTATTGTCTCTAAGTGCAATATCAATTCTGGGTTGTGCAAGAGAGGCCAAAAGGCTCCAGCACACTGGGTTTTGTTCCTGAGCCCTTAGGTGGAATGACTCACTGGGACTCCAGAATGTGGGATGATTTCTACACTGATGTACTTCTTATGGTTTTCAAGACTCAGAGGAGAAAATACACCTGTAATTTAAATCTCAATCATACACCAGAGAATCTGCATTGTCTATGAAGCACAATACGTCAATGTGAGAATCATATCCATAAAAAAATGAATAGCATTTAGTGGCATTGGAGGAAGGGGGTGTTGTATGTCCTGATGCAAGTTGTGGAATGTTGCAGCTTCCAAGACAGGCATCTTGTAAACTTTATACTCCTTCATAAAAAATAAAAATAAAAAAAATACTGCTGTCTGTGCTCTGTATACTACTTTTATAAAATTCTATGACACACAGGCAGGTTTGTTTTATCTCTACTCAGTAGCATTATGTCACTCTTTAAATTCCCTGAGCCATTGTTTACACACTTCTTCCATGTCTTAGGTCATCCTCATATTCAGCTGTTAGTTCAAAATACACCAGACTGTGCAAAATCAAGAAGCGCTTATAGCATAGTAAAATCCATTATTTTATTATTATATTATATTAGTAAAATCCATTATTACTATTATATTATTAAAATCCATTATTACTATTATATTATTAAAATCCATTATTACTATTATATTATATTAGTAAAATCCATTATTTACTATTATATTATTTTACTATTATATTAATTACTATTATATTATATTAGTAAAATCCATTACTTACCATTATATTATATTAGTAAAATCCATTATTTACTATTATATTATATTAGTAAAATCCATTATTTATTATTACATTATTTTACATTGTATGTTTTACTATTATATTATTTTACTATTTTATTATTTTACATAGTAAAATCCATTATTTACTATTATATTATATTAGTAAAATCCATTATTTATTATTATATTATTTTACGTTGTATGTTTTACTATTATATTATTTTACTATTTTATTATTTTACATAGTAAAATCCATTATTTTACTCATGCAATACGCTTATGGATTCACCAAGCTTTTACTCTCCACTGGGAAGCTTTTTCAAGGCAGTGGTAGACATAAAATGCAGGGAATCAGAACACGTAAGAAACAAAGATCTAAACTGTAAAAACTTCGAGATAAGGCTGTTCTCTTTGCAGGATACGAGGAACTCCAGGTTTTCATTCTCTCTGGCTAACACTAGTCGGGATAAACTTTTCAGGAAGTCCCAACTAGCATTAGCAAGAGAGACCATAAACCTGGAGTTCCTGGTATCCTGCAAAGAGAAAGGCCTCATCGCAAAGTTTTTACAGTTTAAATCTTTGTTTCTTACGTGTTCTAATTCCCTGCATTTTATGTCTACCACTGCCTTGAAAAAGCCTCCCAGTGGAGAGCGAAAGCTTGGAGAATTGATATGCGTATTACACTAGTAAATAAATGGATTTTATTATGCTATAAGTGCTCTATTAAGCTTTCTTGTCTTTTAATACTATATTACACATATTTTTTGTATCTTCTCAGTTAGGTCTACATGAGAGCAGTCAATCACTGAAACCCTTGGAACGGATATATTATAAATTACCAGTGAGTCAGATATCATTATAGAATCACTGAGAATGAATCGGCATGAAGAAATTGTTCTTGTTATCTCCAGTACATGGCAGGTGCATATTACATAATATTATTTTCAGTATGAAAACACCACATTTTTGGTGTTTGAGTGACGGAAAGTTGCAAAACCATTTTTGGAGCAGCAAAATGCATTTTTGGAGCAGGTGAAATACATTTTTGGAGCAACAAAATGCATTTTGAGCAGATAAAATACATTTTTAGAGCACATAAAATCCATTTCTGGAGCAGGTAAAATACATTTTTGGAGCAGGTGAAACACATTTTTGAAGCAACAAAATGCATTTTTGAAGCAGATAAAATACATTTTTGGTGTAAGAAAACATTTTTAGAGCAGATAAAATATTAGTTGATAGAACAAACTCTTAAGCAGAAAATGTTTTGGAAATACACTGGCGTGCAAAAATTAAGGATGAGATAGTTTTTCTAATGTAACGTCGTGCAGAAGTGCTCCACATCGACTCAAATCATACCATAAGATCTCCAAGATGTAAGAATATGGGACAAGTGAGCAAAACCGTCCAAACAAGGAATCCAAAGGGTACAAAGGCACTTTATTGAAAAGTAGCTTCGAGCACAACTGGACAGAAGACAGAAACGTCCATGTGACAGGCGGCTGCCAAGAAAAATCCAGTCTTTAGTAGGGGATATGATCACCCCTGACTGCGTTGCAGGATTTGCAACGTCTGTCCATGCTGAGGACGAGGTTGTCAATGAGCTGTTGAGGCATCGTGGCCCATTCCTCTTGTAGCGCCAATCGCAGCTGCGGAATCGTTGCCGGCGGCTGGTGACGTGCTGCCAAGCGTCTCCCGAGAAGGTCCCACACATGTTCGATTGGATTTAGGTCCGGGGACCTTGCGGGACAATCCATGCGTTGAATATCTTCACTCTTCAACAGCTTTCCAACAGCCACTGTACGATGAGGTGTAGCATTGTCATCTATGAAGAGGAACTCAGGACCCACAGCACCTCTAAACAGACGCACGCGAGGCAGGAGAACCTCGGTACAATAGCGGACACCAGTGACTGAACCTCCTTGGAAGATGTGGAGGTCAGTAAGGCTACAAAGCATGATACCACCCTAAACAAGAACTCTGCCACCTCTAAACCTGTCCTTTTCGATGATGGAGGTGTGATTGCGTGTTCCCTGCTCTCTCCAGATGTGTATACGTCCAGAATCGCACGTCACACTAAATCGGTTGTTATCCATAAAGAGAACTCTACCCCATTGCTGATGTGTTCAGTTCTTGTGTTCCTGGCACCACAGAAACCGCCATCTCCGATGAGCAGGCATAAATGGCACACACCATACTGGTCGTCGTGCAAACAGACCACCTTTGTGTAGCCTCCTGGCCATGGTAAAACGCGATAACGGACGTCCAGTTGTCTGTTTCATGTGCCTTGCGATTTCTCCCGCTGTCTGCTGTCTGTCTCTTCTCGCCTGTAGGGCAATATACCAGTCGTCCACCGCTGTGGTTGCTCGTGGACGACCACTGCTAAATTCTCCGACAGCTGTTCCTGTCGTTTGAAATGACCTCCAAGCTCGTGAAACGATGCTGTGAGCGATCCCGAACTCCTCGGCCTCACTAGTCATACTTCGACTTTCTTCCAACTTTCCAATGAAGCGACCTTGGGTAAAGTCATCCAGATGTCGTCTACTGGATTGCCTGTTGGCCATATCACTCGGTGGCAGCAACTCGACGTCGTTCAAACTGATGTACACCGTGCAATAGCTTTCACCGAATTGCTGAGTGTATACTGCCCATGTGCTTTATACCCTTCCGACACTCCTCCCTCCCCCCGTCATGTTGCATATATGCGCATGCCCTACCGTACCGGACTCTAGTCTATCTCCTGAGTGGTCTTTCGGTCCGTTCTGCCTGCTCATTCTGCTGTTATGCTAATTTCTCCTCTTCGTCCTTAATTTTTGCACACCAGTGTAGATGCACCCTACTCAAATTTAAAACATCTTGCATTGAAATTCACACATACACTCACATATGCAAACATTTTAGTTTTCAAATAGATCAAAAAATTTGTAACCATAGCAGGATTCTATTATTAATCATTTATTTAACAAAAAATGTTTCATTTTTCACTGCTTTTCTCAATATTTAATTGCTCACTAATTTTTTAAGATAGTCTTTTCTAATTTTTTAAGATAGTTAGCAATATTTTGATTTGCTTCTTTTAATAGTATCTGTCCACTGTCTTTTGCACTCATGTCTTTTTTTTTTTTTTATGCCACATTCAATGTTCATCTCAGCATTGTTTAACATTTTATGAGGGAATCCAACTGCTGCAAATGTTCAGCTTCTTCCCATTTCAAATCACCTTGTGAACATTCAATTTCTTCTCTTTCTTGCTTGTTTTGCTGCATTTTTCCAGCACTAATATGCTCTTGATATTTTTTCCAGGATTCTTTATAAGCTGTCAGAAGTTTTTTGGTTACATTAATTTTACTCACATCTCCATTTAATCTTTTGACATGATCTTTGTGCTTCTTGCTCTCCACATGACGCCTACAATCATCGTGGCCGCCTTCCGACAGGCTAAAAACGCAGCCACATGGCTTATAAAACGCGATTCAGAAAAACTTTAGATGCTTCATAAAAAGGCCATTCTTTACTATACATACCGTGATACACTTGACGATAAGTTTTATCTGACTTCGTTCTTTTTGTTGTCATAGCTGTTACACTGCTACGTTTCGTTTCATTTTAGTCTAAATGAACCTTTCCACTCAAATAACTTTTCACCCATACTCACACAGAACTCGCATTTTTTTCTTTTCTGCAGTAGAGGCCACAACTTAGCAGTGAAAGCTCAGCTCTAGATCGCCAGCCCCGACATACGAGTATAGAGGCATCATGAGCGTGGCAGCTGACACCCAACCTATTCGGCAAAAAGAAATGTCTCGCGAACGTCGACATGCGAGCTATAGAGGCATCATTGGCATGGAGGGTGACATCAGATACCCGACATATTCGGCGAAAAACAAATGTCTCGCAAGCCCCGACATAAGAGCTATGCGTCATAGGCCTGGCAGATAACACCCGACACACGAGCTATTCGGTGAAAACGAAATTCCTCACGAGCACCGACATGCGAGCCATAGAGGCGTCATTGGCATGGAGGGTGATACCCGACATATTCGGCGAAAAGAAATGTCTTGCAAGAGCCGACATAAGAGCTATAGAGGCGTCATAGGCGTGGCACATAACACCCGAGCTATTCGGTGAAAACGAAATTCCTTGCGAGCGCCGACATGTGAGCCATAGAGGCGTCATCGGCATGGCGGTTGACACCGGAGCTATTCGGTGAAAACGAAATTCCTCGCGAGCGCCGACATGAGAGCCATGGAGGCGTCATCGGCATGCGGGTGACACCCGACACGCAGATAAAGTTTCTTTTTCTTTATCCGGTGAAAAAGAAACGTCTCGCGAGCCCCGACATGCGAGCTATAGGGGCGTCATTGGCGTGGCGAGTGACGCCCGACCTATTCGACGAAAAAGAAACGTCTCGCGAGCCCCAACATGTGAGCTATAGGGGCGTCATAGGCGTGGAGAGTGACACTCGACCTATTCGACGAAAAAGAAATGTCTCGCGACCACCGACATGCGAGTTATAAAGGCGTCATCAGAGTGGCAGGTGAGCTATTCGGCGTATTTCGTAATGTCGGGTGTCACCCGACAGTTGAGTGGAAAGGGTTAAAACGTTTGCAGCGAAATTTTCACAACCACAAAGCCATATGCAATCAATGTAAAGAGTTGGCAAAAAGCGCTGAGCTGAGTTTCCTCCGGCTGTATGGGGAATCACGTGACGAACTACGCCCCCGTTGACGGGGGAAGTCAGAACATCGAAGGCGCATAAGGGACTACCTGAAAAGAGCTTTTTCGACCAAAAGACGGTAAAAAAATAGAAATTGCTTGCAGGAATCTTGCGAGGGCTTTTCCGTAATTTTTTTCGGGTGACTTCCGTAAAACCGTAAGATAGAGTGAAAATCCGTAAAAGTTGGCATCTCTGAATCCTTTAGAAAAAAGGAACCATTGTATCCTGCCACGGGAGAGCCATTTTCAGTCGTCCTCCGCGTCGACGAAATAGCTAATGACTGACCTTACGCTGTATTTACGTAATCGCGCACCTCGCCCGGAATGAAATAACTGCGCTATACCAAAGAGCAGGGAACGACATATATACAATCTCAATTGCACAGCACTCCGAAAGACCACCAAACTATCAGTAAACAATCTTCATCAGGATTTCATAATGTACAGCATCGTTTCTCCTACATACCACGTGATTACAACAAAACTCCTCCTCCATAAGCAAAAACAATTTAATTTCCTACATTGCGAAAATCGTTTTTTCGTCACTTTTGCCGAAAAAACAACGAATCAGAAGGTAGGTGAAAAACATTCCGCAATTTTGGGATTGGCGGTACGGTACGTGTTGATTAACCATCGTTTTCACCAAATTACGCGTAGACCTTAAAAAAGCGTCATTCGATTCGACGTTTAAAACGGCATTTTTTGCCGTGAAAACATTTTTTTCGCTCGGCAATTTTTGCTGTGGATTGCCGTTTCGGCGCAGTTGGGCGCAAATATTAATTTTTTTTCGTAATTTGTAGCAGTTTGGCGCAAGATAATGAAATTGGCGCAAACTTTCCATCACTGTGTTTCTCGTGTAGCCATCTCTTCAGAAAACTTGAAAATTGCATCATTACCCTACCTAGAACAACAAACTTCAAAGCAGCTTAAGTTACGTACACGCAGCTAAGGAATATGAACTTGCAGGTTTGTGCCAGTCAAAGCAATCCAATACTTCCTTGTAGTGCTGTTGCCACTTTCTTATCTAGCTTCAGTTGCTTGGAAGTTTGTTGTCCAGGGTGAAATGCCAGTTGCATGCATAAAATGGAAATCAGGAGATGTGAATTTGATACCCACTCCAGAGCAATGCAATTTTCAAGTTTCCTGAAGATTTTGCTACATGAGGTACAGTGAAAATACATCACTTCTGTTGTGAGAGTAACACTAATACATACATGCCTGCTGTGTACTATAGATGTCAAGAATAATTTATCAGTGAAGATTCATTTCTCATCAGCCAAATGCTATTATGAATCTGTGTGTGTGTGTGTGTGTGTGTGTGTGTGTGTGTGAAAATCGATTCTTACAAGATCATAGGCGTTTAAGTTTCCCAGTAAGTTATCTACTGCAGACTTCCTCAAGAATGAAGCACGGTTCAACTACTAGTTTCTTCTAAATTGCCATATATCACATCACTTGACTGTAAACAATTTGGATGCACAAACCTTTGCTTTATATCTTGCACTACAGTGGCATACCCAGAGGGGGGGGTGAACCTCCCTTGAGGGGAGACAGCACGAATTTAAAGTAATATATATGTGTATACGAGGCTTTCACGAATGAACCAAACCCTTGGAACCCCCTACCCCCATTAAGAAATTTCTGGCTACGCTGTTGCACTATACAACAGAACCGACTCCACGATTGATAACAGGACAATCAGAATAGATCAAATTGCCTAGTTCACTGTTCAACACGTAACAATGAATCAGAAAACTTGAAAATTACATCGCCCTGGAGCGGGAATCAAACCTGTATAATCAGATTTCCATTTCAGCGTGTCACCACCCAGGACAATGAAGTTGTAAGTATCTGAACAAGTTCAGATTTTCACCAGTCGAAGTGATTAGATGTTTCCTTGTAGCATTTAATAAATCACCAGTATTACAGATATAGATTTGTGAAGAACATATACTGTATGTGTTAATATGTATATTTTTGTGAAGAATACTTCTTCCATTATTTCGATGTCTGTGATACTGGTGATTTATTAAATGCTACAAGGAAGAATCTGACTGCTTCAACAGGTGAAAGTTCAGATTCCTTATGTACAGATACTTGGAATTTTGTTGTCCTGGGTAGTGTAATGGATAGCATGTTTGAATGGAAATAGGAAGAAGTTGGTTTCATTCCTGCTCCAGAGTGATGTAATTTTTAAGTTTTTGAGTGCATTGTTACATGTTGAACACTAAACTAGGCAATTCAGATTGTCACACTAATAATCCTGTTGTTGTTTCATATACAGAGTGATTCATTCTGGACTTTACCCCCAAAAAAGCGCTATAATTTTGAAAGGGGAAAACATTTCCAAACTGAAATTTGAAGATGAAGTGCCTTACCTTTTCGCAATCACACCGATATTAGAGAAGATGTCAAAAATGTCCGTCATTTGCATCCAAACAGAGATCAACTTGTCGCTGCATAATGTCAAATATACACCATAGCATGTTGGTATTTATTGCTTCAATCCCTATGTAATGTTTTTCAGCTGCCAAATAGTTCAAGGCTTATTGCTGTATACAGTACCTTTCAGATGACCTCATAAGAAGTAATTGGGTTGAGTTAAATCTGGAGACCTGGGCGGCCACAAACCTTTGGAGATACCCCGATTGTCAAAGAAACTTTGAATATCAGCCATGCTGGCATTGGAAGTGTGACAAGTTGCACTATCCTGTTGGAAGAAGCCATTCTGCAGTTCAATATCATCTAGTTGGTTAACAAACTGCATGAAGATATTGAGATACACTTCTGTGTTGACAGTCTGTTCAAAGAAAATGGGACCGATTATCCAGTTCCGTGAAATGGCACACCACACACCAATCTTTATGGGATGCATTCTTTCCTTATGAAAAACATGGGAATTCACACTCGCCCATACCCGTGTATTCTGCGAGTTCACATAGCATGAAAGGTTAAACCAGGCTTCGTCCATGAACCACGTAATGTCTAATATGCCTGGATTTTGGCTGACAAATTCCTTAAACCACTGGTAGTAATGTGTTTCCTTTGGTATGTCAATTAGTAACAGCTCATGAACAACTGTAATACGATATGGCTTCAGTTTACCCATTTTTGCAGCCTTCTGGCAGGTGTGGAATATGAAAGACCTGCTTCTTGTGACAGCCTGCAGAATGATTTCTTTGGAGACTGTAACAACCTCTTTTTCACACACTGCACACAGTGTTTTCTGACATCGCGGGTAGCCCTCCTCAATGCGTATCAACATGGCTTCCTGTCATCTCAAGTTTCTTCACAAGATTTGGAATTGTTGGCTTCGTAGGTGGCTTCCGACCAGGAAATTTCTTCTTAATCTCTTTCTGACACTCCTTGAAAGAGACAGAAATCCAATAACTTCGAATGATAAACATGCGCTCAGCAATCGTGAACACCATCATACTCGACCCTAGCCAATGGACAAAGAGAATGGTGCAAAGCTGTTCCCACCAGATGCCGTGTATTGTGGTGCCATCTGGGCATATGAGCCAAACGGCGCAGATAAAGATGTGAATGTTGTCAGAACGTATGGCACTTCGTCTTCAAATTTCAGCTTGAAATGTTTTCCTTTTTCAAAATTATAGCACTTTTTTGGGGGTAAAGTCCCGAGTGAATCACTCTGTATTTGGGAAGAATAATTCTTCCATAACTTCCAGAGCCGGCTCCTCTATATATACCTGAATCCTACTAAGGTTAAACTGCAGTCAGTCAGTCTCAACTTTATCCCCATTTCTGCTTCAAAACTTAAAAGTTGAGAACTATCTTAATTTAATATTTTAGACAGCTAATGAACTGTATTATAAATAAATGCCATAAGACTGATAAGACAGTTTATCATAGTGTCATCAAAACACAAAAGTAAATTCTGCTTAACTTGACCTGTTTTTCTACAGCTTCCAATATACAGAATGATCCTTTTAAGACAACACCCAATTTACATTTGATACTTTGCGTGGGGAGAATATCAAGCATAAATGAATGAACATGGCTGAAGTATAACTCAAGAAAGATGAAACGTCTCTCGCAATTATGAGGCACTCAATGTGCATCAATGGTACACTGACAGCCTTAACAGATGAGGGCAAGCTACAGAGATTCAGAGCATACACTTAAAAATCATAATGCCGAAATGTAAAAGTTTAAATCAAGCATTTCTTAACTATTGTATCAAAATGCTATATTATATTTATTAAAACATTACGTACATAAATAAAATGCAACATACCATCCAACTAATGAGAATGAAGCAGCAGTCCAACGAATAATCAAAACTGTTTTCTAAATAAACAAATACAAATCACTGTAGATAACAACTATAGCATAAAGGAAAAAAGTTTTCATAAAAATTTCAAACATAAGTGCAAAAAATATGACTTAATGATAATGGCAACTGCATTCCATTAGTCCACAGCTCATTGGTAGAACTCAATTATGTGATATTTTAGAAATAGGAAGTATTGTATGTAATTCACACCTAACAGATAAATGAAGGTTGTAGGAACTGCACACTAGTTGCATTAAGAAATTTTAGAAAGACTTTAGGGAAGACACTTTAGCACACCTTTCCTACAACCTCTGTGACAATTTAGAATTACTGGCTGTAATTCTAAATTGTCTCAAAGGTTGTAGGAATTATGTGATATTTTAGAAATAGGAAGTATTGTATGTAATTTACATATAACAGATACCATATATACTCGTGTATAGGTCGACCCCCGGTTTTTTTATGTGAATATCTGTAGTTTTTGTACACCTGCCTATCTTGTGTATAAATTAAAAACAAATTATTTTCTGAGGATGTGCCTGCATGCAGAAATGTGAACCTACTATTTATTGTTGTAGCTGGCTCTTGCAATGTTGCTTGCGGCAGTTTCCCGCAAAATGTGGGTGGAACTGAGGCACAATTCTGGGAAAATAATAGGGCTCACCATCCTGGTTAGAGAGTTTTCAGGGAAAGGTTACACATTTTAACAATATATGAACCCACTTTTGCACATAGTCCCCCCCCCCCACCTTCTCCCACTTTTTGCGAGCGAGTTTTCTGCAGTTACTTCGTTCATGGAGAGTAAAGCATTTGTTCCCGCAGCAAACGAATCATGATGCATTTACCAAAGTAAGCAGGCACATCATTATTTAAAAAAAAAAAAACTTTGTGAAACATATCTGGAAAACGTAAATAGGTCTTGATGTCAACTGGATAGTTTTTTTATCCCATAAAGAATATGCATGCTGTAAAAAATAAATGTGTAACTTTTTAAGTTTTCAATGGATTTCTTCAAAATTTAAAATGAATCTTTATTTTGATATACAGGGTGTTTAAAAAAGAATGACCCGATTTCAAAGTAGTATATTTAATAAGGCAAATGTGGGATAGTTACAAAATAAAGAGCCAAGTATGAAGGAAGGTCTAAAGTTTCACTCACCACAATTACAAATGCTCAATGTGTCCTCCACCTGCTGCACGGACAACATCAAGCCGATAGCTAAATTCATCCCAAATGCGTCGGAGAGTGTCTTCAGTCACAGAATTTACCGCGGCCGTGACTCTCGTTCGGAGCTCATCTAAGTCAGCAGGTAAAGGGGAAACATAAACACGGTCTTTTATGTATCCACATAAAAAAAATCACATGGTGTGATGTCTGGAGATCTCGGAGGCCAAGCGTGTGTAGTGCCAAGTCATGGGGTCCCCTGCGTCCAATCCAATACTGAGGCAATGTGTTATTTAGAAACCGACAAACTTGGAGGTTCCAATGTGGCGGTGCGTCATCCTGCTGCAAAATGTAATCTTCAGAGTCATCCTGAAGCTGTAGAAGTAGCCAGTCCTTCAGCATTGCAAGATAGGAGTTGCCCGTAACCGCGTTGTCTGCAAAAAAACAAGGGCCATAAACCTTTCTAACAGAAACAGCGCAAATAACATTCAGTTTTGGTGAATCACATTCATGTTGGAGAGTTTCATGTGGATTCTCCAGTCCCCATATGCGAACATTGTGGCGCGAAACTTTCCCGCTTACATGAAAGGTTGCTTCATCGCTAAAAATCAACCTCTGTACGACGGTGTCATCCTCCACGTCCTCTAAGAGAGTTGCAAAAAAATCTTTTCGTTGTGTTTTGTCACCTCCACGAAGAGCTTGCACCAGCAAACGTCATCGTAAAACATGCCAAACAGTCACATGAGGGATGGCAAGTTCGTGGCTCGCATGACGAGTAGACTTCCGTGGGCTTCGCTGAAACGCCTCGTGAATTTGTTGCACATTCGTCGCTGAGGTGGTCGTCCAGGACTCTTTCCCTTACATAAACATCCTGTTTCTTCAAATTGTCGATACCAACGACGAATGTTTTTGGCCACTGGTGGAGCACTGCCGCAACGCCGTTTAAACGCACGCGGCACCGTAATCACGGACTTGGTCTTGCTAAATTCAAGCACACAAAACGCCTTCTGTTGCCTCGACGCCATCTTCTCACGCACTAAGTGTAGCGACTGTTTGAACACTCATGCTGCCATCTAGCGGTAGTCACAACAAACTCGGGGCCACGCTCGTAGACATGATACGAGCCGCATTCATCAGTGGTTCGTGGTTGCTGAGATATCCACTTTTCAAATTGGGACATTCTTTATGAAACACCCTGTATTGTGGACACTGTAAAATTTGCATGCAACTATTTAAAAAATTGAAGAAAATTTGTTCTGTAAAATTTTCTCCCACTACCCTGTGCAGCGTAGCAGCTGTCAGTCAACTGCTGAGCTGGACGAGTGTGTGGTTGACAGAAAAGTTGTTTATATACTCCCGAGTTTCATCCCCCTCTCCACCATGTTTGTGACAAAACCAAACATCGCCCCATTCAGTAAAGATGCAATCCTTTTTGCTCGCTCTTAGTCTTTAGAAAAGGTTACTGTTTGTTTCATTAATGTTCACAGGAAACATCTGGTGCCAGCCAGGGCAGTTATGAGAACATAGAAATTCTTGCAGACTTAATTAAGTATCATCAGTATTTGGGTAATAATAGAAGTAAACAGTTAGTATTGGCTGCTCTGCTTGTATTTTTCTACTGTTATTTGTGAGCGAATAGCAGATTATAATGGCTACATGCATTGTAATCCTGATTTGTGTTAAGGAAGCTATGGCAAATCTTAATGATGTATTATCACTTAATCTTTCAAATGGACAACCTGAGTTCAGCTTGTCCATGTGCCAACAGCCTTTGTGAGCTCAAACAAGATGTGTTCGCAGCTCCTGGACGCTTCTTCTCAGGCATAAACGACCTGAGCTTATTGCATCTATTGTTGCACTACAACTACATGCAATCCCGAGACTAGCTCGCATTGGAATTTTGGAGAAAATTCTTTGTGAGAAAGCTAGTGGTATGTGTTTTCTTTTATTCTCTCAATTTCCCATGCTTAAGATAGTTTTTGTTTGAGCTTTCACTATGCATTCATTCATAAACAATAAATTCAAAACAATTCTATTCAGAGTGTTTTGGAGAATGAGAGAGCTCCAATGTTAAAACGACTGCTTTTTGACGGAAATGCAACACCAAGAAAGACCTGAGATATTGCTGGCTGGTCATGGTTCCTGTAATTCGTAGGAAGAGGGGATGTGAATGGAGCACAACAACACCCACACCAAAACACCTGTTGTAGGGCCCATACGATACTGCATAATAATAATCCTCTAGCTCAGCCATTTACCATGGTGTTGTCATACAAGGATAAATCCATCATGAGCCATTAGGTTGAACCATGACTTGTCAGATAACATCATGTGCTGCCATTCGTCATGCCAGTATCTACATTCTTGGCCCCATTGCAGTCATTGACTTCTAGGTATAGTGTCAAGGGAAGTTGAAGCAACAGACGGTGAGTGATGAGGCCTTTCTGTAACAAACAGCATTGGACAGAGCTCGCAGACAACCCTTTTGATGCAAAAAAGAAGAGAGATGAGGACAACTAAAGAAGATGTGACTTCCAAAGTGGAATATATAGAGCTATGCAAGACAGTAAGAAAAAGTATCACTGAAGACGTAAGAAAATTCAACTGTGAACTAGTGAGGAAAGCAATTGAAAACAGCCAAAGCCTAAAGATAGCAAAGGGACATCTCAGTAAGGGAAGAAAACAGATTATGGCACTGAGAAAAGAAGATGGTTCTGTAACAAGAAATAGAGGCAAAATTTTGACAAGAGTGAAAGATTTCTACTCCAAATTATATGAAAGGGATGATACATGCACTCCAGACATCATGAAAGGTACCAGTACCAGAGTTCCTCCAGTCCTTCCAGCAGAAGTTGCACATGCAATCATGAAGCGGGGAAAAGCTCCAGGAGAAGATGGAATTACTGTAGACATCATACAAGAAGCAAGTGGAGAAATCGAAACAGTGCTCGCCCAAATTTTCACTCGATGCCTTAATGAAGGAAAGATTCCTGAGGATTGGAACACCGCTACAATGATCCTACTACATAAGAAAGGTGACATTGAGGATCTTGGAAACTACAGACCTATCAGCCTCCTATCAGTAGTTTATAAAATCTTCACTAAAGTTCTTTCACACCGCTTGAAGGTAACACTGGACATGGCTCAACCGAGAGAACAAGCTGGATTCAGGAGTGACTACAGCACAATAGATCATATCCACGTGCTGAGAGAACTAATTGAAAGAGCGAGGGAATATGAACTTCCATTGTGCATGGCTTTTATCGATTATGAAAAAGCCTTTGATTCGGTGAAACCATCAGCAGTTACAATGGCTCTGAAAACCTGCGGTATTGAAGATACATACATTAATATTATTAATAACATCTATGAAAATGCAAGTGCAAAGATTAGGCTGTTTGAAAATACAACACACGTAAAAATTGGAAAGGGAGTGAGACAAGGTGACACCATATCTCCAAAGCTCTTTAATGCCACATTGGAGGGTGTTTTTCAGTCGCTGAGCTGGGAAAACAAGGGGATAAAGATTAATGGAGATTATCTAACCCACCTTCGTTTTGCTGATGACGTAGTCATTTTTGCAACTATCCCATCAGAGCTGCAGAGTATGATCCTGGAACTTGCTGACAAGAGTAAAGAAGTGGGATTAAAAATGAACTTTCAGAAGACAAAAGTGATGTTCAATGCTTTTACAAGAAATGAAGATTTATCGATTGATGGAGAAAAGCTGGAGATAACAGACACGTACGTTTATCTTGGACAGCAGATATCAAGTGAGGGTTACATTGGTGAAGAAATTAATCGGCGTACAAAACTTGCCTGGAGAGCTTTTGGAAGAAACAGCATAATTTTCAAGAGCAATATGCCATTATGTCTTAAAAGAAAAGTGTTTGATCAATGCATCCTTCCAGTGCTTACGTATGGTGCAGAGACGTTTTTAACTAAAAGAGACATACAAAGGCTGCAGACAACTCAAAGTAGCATGGAGAGGTGCATACTTGGTGTAACCAGGAGAGATAAGAAGAGGAACTCGTGGATCCGAAAAATGACAAGAGTGGAAGACATCATAGTCAGAGTTAAATCCCTGAAATGGCAATGGGCTGGACATACTGCCAGAAGGACAGATCATCGATGGACAGCCGAAATTTTAGATTGGATTCCAAGGGACAGGAAAAGACCCAGAAGAAAACCACATGGGAGATGGGTGGATGAAATTCGAAAGTATGCAGGGGTGACATGGAGGAGACTGGCACCAGACAGACCGTTGTGGAGGAAACTTGGGGAGACCTTCGTCCAGCAGTGGATTGATAATGGTTGACGATGATGATGATATATATATTATTAATGGCCTCCTCATCACCCTTATAGCCATCCCATCCACCCACTTTATTTCTATTTTATTATTTAAACTACTTTATATACTTATACATGAATAGGAAAGTAATTTAATTATAAAAATATGGAGAAAACATGTGACAAATGTAGTTTGTTTATCAAAAATACATTACAATTATGTATTACTTATGGAAAAAGTTGGTAATAATTGTGTAAATTATTTTGCATAAGTTCTGCTTTGTTATACTTTAGATTTTTCTTAATAATAACACATGAATAGAAAAAGTAATATAATTGCAAAAGATAATGGAATGAACATTATTAGTGACAAATGTATTTATTTAATTAGTAACAATGTACTAAAAATATTTATTTTTTCTAGAAAAAGTTTGTAATAAGACGTGTCCTCTGCTTATCTAAATTATTCTGCATAAGTTCTGTTTCTTTACAAACGAGATTTTCCTGTTCTTTTACAACTATCATTCCTTCAAGCATTGCTTGGGAAATCTTTGCTTCCCCAAGATCATTTATGTCCAAAGCTTTCTTTAACTTCGAATGCGCTTCTTCAAAAGGCTTGTCACTGGTTGTTTTTTTCTCATTACGATCTTTTTTAATTCTTTCAGATCTTCTTGTAGTTTTTAATACATTGTTTTCTCTTTTTAATTTCTAATTCACTTTCTTCTATGATCTTAGCATACTTCTCTTCTTCTTTCAGTTCAACTGCTACACCATTTTTTATTCTCTAGATGTGTCATGTAGGAAGAGTGGGCAGATCTTGCCAAAACCAGTAGTTCCCTGGTGATTGGGATTAATCCTGGTTTGTTTACATAGTTTTTTAAAGCACATTGAATATTAATCCGTGCATTTAACATACACACTGACATGGATGCTTTGTCATCAGTCAAAATTCTACCAGATTAAGAGAAACCTCTCTCAACATCTCTACTCTCATGAGACAGAGTCAAACATACCTTTATAACTTCTGCAATATTTGGACACTTCAGCATGCCACTAGGGAGTTTGAGATTAATGTATGTTTTCCAGTACTCATCAATTGGAGACTTTTTATTTGCTTCAACTTTTTCTAACTGTAGCATTTCCCACTCATCTTGAAGGATGTCAGTGGGAATATCTATGGGAGAAGCCTTAGCAACCTTTACAATATCCGTAACACTGCGATTTGAATTTTTCTCCTTAGGCTGCAGAAAATGCACGTGTTTAAGAAAAGATGCAGACATAGATACAGATATCGATGTTTTCTGTAGATGTTTACAACTGGCAACATATTATGTTGCTGTACACCCCTTACAAACAGAATGCCTTCATTTTCTGGCAAGTCTTTCATGTAAGCTTCCACTATGCGGTTAACCACAACAGCTTTTAATGGAAGAAGGTTGCGCGACTAAAAGATTTGTTCCTGATCCCATGAACATGATGTATTCATAATATGTTGCTTACCTTTTGTACACATTTCCCTGCACATTTATTCCTTTGGTTGTCTTGCTTGGTTCAAGCCTCTGGTGCGGTGTTCCATTTTCGTCTTCAGGTTCATTCAATGCCCGGCGAATGCACAAGTCCACGAAGTGCACTGCATTAATGACTCTAGGTAACAACAGCATCTACCTCCATTCCAACCCTTCCCACCAGCATGTAAAACCCAACCTTCATTGGTTGACTGACATTTATAAAAACCCCAATTCGTGAACTCAAAACCTACTGATACAACCAACGAACGTAAACTTCCTATTTACATACATACAAAATTCCAAACAAAAATACTAAAAGCATATATACAACTATTTACACACAACTCATCTTATTCCCTTCTATGTCATTCTTTCAATTCCCTTTCCCAACACCTCACGACAACTAGAGCATTCAGTCACCACACCCAAGCCATTCCCCCGCAGACTGCCTCAAGTACTTTCTACCTCCTCTGGGGTCATCTTCAGGCAGGCGTTCCAAATGTTATCTCTCTTGGTACCGCAGTCAGAGAGCGCGACACGTTCGTCTTCCTCGCCCCCGCCCCAACGTCACTTACAAAAACTTCCACCGTGGCTCCATCTTTTATTAACTTTAGTAAAATCTTCATTTTCTTCTTCTGTGTTTTTGGTTTTTTTGTTCAATTTTTTTCATTCTTTCCATTTTTTAATTTTTCACGCCGCCATTTCTGATACTTGGGTCATTGTTATTACAAATTTGATCTCTATTTTTTTCAATCAATACAGACTCTGCAGTGCGTAGGTGTCTCTCATTGTAACATGATTTTATTATTTTAATCTCTTCAAAATTCGGGTATGTGTGGTTATCTGGGCAGTATTGTAGCAGAGCTGTTTTTGCTTCTTTTTTTTTTTGCCAATTTTTAATATGTTGTTGTAGGCGATGTTTTAATTGACTTTTGGTACTTCCAACATATGATTTTGGTGGGATTCCACTTATAGGTATTTCGTATACACCAATTTTTTCTAAGATACTGTACTACAATTTTCAGTTTTATTAATTATCATATCTCTAATTGTTATTACTTTATTTTCCAACAAAGTAATAACAATTAGAGATGTTTTCCAATAAAGTGATAACAATTAGAGATATGATAATTAATAACACTGAAAATTGTAGTATCTTCAAAAAAGTTGGTGTATACGAAATGCCTATAAGTGGAATCCCACCAAAATCATATATTGGAAGTACCAAAAATCAATTAAAACATCACCTACAACAACATATTAAAAATTAGCAAAAAAAAAAAAAAAAAAAGAAGCAAAAACAGCACTGCTACAATACTGCCCAGATAACCACATATACCCGAATTTTGAAGAGATTAAAATAATAAAATCATGTTGCAATGAGAGACACCTATGCACAGCAGAGTTTATATTGATTGAAAAAAATAGAGATGAAATTGGTAATAATAATGACCCAAGTAACCTTAATGAAAAATGGAAAGAATTAATAAAAATTGAACAAAAAAACCAAAAACACAGAAGATTTTATTAAAGTTAATAAAAGATGGAGCCACAGTGGAAGTTTTTCGTAAGTGACATTGGAGCGGGGGCGAAGATGACAAACGTGCCGTTCACTCTCACTGCGGTACCAAGAGAGATAACATCTGGAACGCCTCCTGAAGATGACCCCAGAAGAGGCAGAAAGTACTTGAGACAGTCTGCGTGGGAATGGCTTGGGTGTGGTGACTGAATGCTCTAGTTGTCGTGAGGTGTTGGGAAAGGGAATTGAAAGAATGACATAGAAGGGAATAAGATGAGTTGTGTGTAAATAGTTGTATATATGCTTTTAATATTTTTGTTCGGAATTTTGTATGTATGTAAATAGGAAGTTTACGTTTGTTGGTTATATCAGTAGGTTTTGAGTTCACGAATAGGAGTTTTCATAAATGTCAATCAACCAATGAAGGTTGGGTTTTACACACTGGTGGGAAGGGTTGGAGGGGAGGTAGATGCTGTTGGGACCTAGAGTCATTAATGCAGTGCACTTCGTGGACTTGTGCATTCGGCGGGCATTGAATGAACCTGAAGACGAAAATGGAACACTGCACCAGAGGCTTGAACCAAGCTAGACAACCAAAGGAATAAAACGTGCAGAGAAATGTGTACAAAAGGTAAGCAACCTATTATAATTATAATTGTATGCATGCAAATTACGAACAGTTGTGGCTTGTGCTATAGATGTTCTAACACTGAATTATGATGTATTTAGTTTCTTTATACGTCAGTCTTGCAAACCCGACCAATAAGAGAGCAGCAGAGTATTTTCAGTTAATCATACAAAATATGGATGAGCGGTTCTTGCTTTTGAAGCCTCTTAGTGAATCCTGTAAACAAATCAGCACTTGATATGACAAAAATCAGTTCAGCTTTGTTTGTTGGTTTTTTCAGGAATGAGCTGATAACTTTGAACTTTCTAGTTGACATTAAGGCTGCACATGTTTTAGGGATAAAATTCAAGAAATATTTCTCCAGAGCAGGACTTTGTTTAAGCAGGCATTCATAATAATCTCTCAAGGTCAGCCACCTTGATGGCACATGCTTCAATAATTTCTTCCTTGGTACATTCATATCTTGCTTTACTTCGGTGTAATCTTCCCATCTACTTGGAAAACCATTGAAGAAATGGAAAACTGTAATAGCAATGTCTGAACATTCCTCTCCTAATTCATTAAGATCCTTCAGGAAAGCATTATGAACCACATGTATGTTGAATGTGTCAATGTTAATGAGGCCACAACCTCTAACAGATAACACTTCTTCATTAACTAGTCTGTGCACTTTTATATTGACATTGGGTCCATTGCTTCCCAACAACATGTGATTTAAGGACAAATCTGATTTTTCTAAGGCCAGCAATATATGCTTTGATAGTTCTTCCGCAGTTGCATGACCTAAGAAGAAAGATTCAAGGTGCATAACCTGTATTTTTCCCTTATTTTTTGACCAATATCTTATTAATATTTGAAGTTCTTTTTCATTTTCTACATTTGCTGTCTCATCAAACTGAATACTGTAATATGAACCCTGAGCATCTTTGATCATTTGGTTATGAAAATAAGGACCTAATGCTTTTGTAATAGAATAACTAACTTTAGTTTTCGACAAGGAAAACCCATCAGGTACACACTGTGGAAACATGGACTGAAATATATCACTTATTCCATCGCATGAAGCAGCAAAATAATTGCTAACAACAGTTTTCAGCTCCCAAATTAATTATCCTCTAATTGCACTGTCTTTTTAACTGTATAAAAGCACTGCACCTGTAGTACTGACTGGCTCTGATACAGATAAGGATGATCCAGAATGCTGGTTATTAAGTATTGGAGCTGTGGGTGGTCCAATTCTTGCTGACAAATGCAGTTGAAGAGGAGAAATCTTTGTTGAAATATTGTTTTTATGTTTCACACACTGTGCATGCTGAGTCACAGACAGCAACCCTTTAGTCACTGTAAAGTTGCACTCATAAACAACACAATATCCTTGATCTTCAGAGTTTCCCTTTTTTAACCACTCAGATATTTTAACACCGAGGCAATCTGTTTTTGATAGCCATGAAGTCTGAAACTTGCACTTTCCCATGTTATTTTCTGTATTCAGAATCAATCTTTAAAAAAAAAAAAAAAGGCTCAGTATAGAGTTCTACACAAGAGAAAGAACAGAAAAACACTTATAGTTGAATAGTTGAATTCAGCATGTAATTAACTTTTACGTCTTTCTGTTTAATTGGTAAGTTTAACTCTTCAGATAAAATAAAATGATATAACTCTTCAGATAATATATCCTTAAGGATAGATATATTTGTTTATTCTTATCAACAGAGTTCAATCAGTGAAATTTAAATAAGGCCTATAATTTATTTCAATTAGAATAAAAATGATGACCTTAGGTAAACAGGTGATTGCTCTAGATACCTGTACATTACATTGTAGTTGATGTTTTTTGCTGTTTATTCCTAAAAAAGTAACTTAAAGTAACTTTGAATTAAAAGGTTACCAAATAGTGACTTTAAAAAAAAAAAAAAAAAAGGAACTTTTAGTTGAAAAAGTAACCAAGTGGCAGCCCTAAATTAGGTTGTTGAAAACCCTGTTTGTTTTGTGAGTTCACTGATGAGACTGTTTTTTTTTTTTTTTTTTTGGATGTAAATTTTTTTTAATTAAATAAACAGGATTTTCAACAACCTAATTCAAAAAGAATAGAATTAATAAGCACATAATGAAAAGTTTTCAATTTAATAACTGGCAACAGCAGAAGAAATCTGGCAACAATATGTAGATTCTTCCAGTGTAAACAAATCTTAATATACAGCAACAAAATCACCTAGTAAGACAATGAAGTATGCAGGATCCATCTCATATATCCCAGGCTTTGCATATTGGTTAAAGAATTTGTTACGTAAATACAAAATATTAATAGCAATGAAGTTCCCAACCCCATTATCACATATAGTATCACGCTGCAAGGAGAGACAGTGTGAAAAAGAAAAGGCGGGTGGTGTACGCTATACCATTGGTATATCCTGACAACACGGAAAAGTTATATATCGGAATGACAAAGCAATCCTTGAACACTAGATGTAAAGAACACGTGCAAAGTGTCAACCAGGACATGCAGAATACAGCCGTCACCAGAGAATTCATGCATTCATCGGCCCCTCCAATATGGAATAATATTAAAAGAATTGCCTCTTACACTAACTTTAAAAGAAACACATATAGCATATTAAATCAGTTTGCTTTTTCTAACACTGCCATCAGGGAAACAGTGGAAATCCTCTCCAACAAAGTAGCGTGCAATGACATGATCTCTACTGAACTACCAATGGTTTGACATGTGTTATTAAAAGACGGGAACACGTCGCAGCGCACTGTGTAATTACGTGCTAAAAACATTTCACGAAATACGCTGGTGATATCACCCAAGTTACTTTCAAAAGTCATCTTTGTTCCTTATTTGTTGCAATTCCCTGCATTTTTCTGTCTACCGTTGCCTTGAAAAAGCCTTCCAGTGGAGTGCGAAAGCTTGGTGAATCTCTGTGATTACTACTCTATAAGAAATAAACTGATTTAATATGCTATATGTGTTTCTTGAATACTTAATATACAGTTTCTACACATTGAGAACACACCTTGACAAAAACCTAGAGGCCAGAAACATTGATGAAAACAAAAGAACTCAGAGGAAGTGAAGGAATAAAGGAAACTTCTTCAAGATAGAAGAGAATTAAATAAAAAAATTATTATGGTTCAGAGGAAGAAATCAATGATTCCCTTTCTGCTCACTGACAATTTTGCTCATAACGAAAAACATTTTTAACCTGATTAAACTGATTTAGTATTTTATTTATTTATTTATTGAATTAGTTTGCTTTTTCTAACATTTCTGTCGTAAACATAACAGCAACAAACATAATTAACATAGAGCTGGAAAATGCAATCAAATTTTATTCCATTTCATTGCTACCAAGCATCACATGTTCCAATATTTAGATTTCTCAGATTGAGTCAAAATATCTTGTTCCATGGTTGAGAGCCAAGTCCTTAACACACTTCCCTATAGAAAAACAGTTCTTTGAGGCCCATCAAGAGCAGGCTACGACAGTTGGCATGATGACTTTAAGAGTTCAACTTAACTTTAATTTCATCCTAGTTGTGTTGTAAATGAATTTATGGCACCTCTATTCATAGTTTACTGTGGAAATAACTTTTTTATGGATCTTGTTAATACTAGAAAATTTGTTGTTGTCATTTGTCATATTTTTGGCTTGTACTCCAACCTGTCGGCGGTACTGACTTAAGAGAACAGGTGTCAATACCACTTCAATAAGAGTGGCAATACCTGCTCTCTTAAGTCAGTTTCCCTGGCAGGTTGACAAACAACAACAAAAATTCATTCCAGTAATTCCTATACAATTAAATTTAAACAGTTATCATGTTTTTTCAATGTTTGGCAAAAATAATCAATTTCATTATTTGTGAGATGAAAAAGGGTTGGGAAACAGTCAAAACACAAACCATTTAACACACAAGATGTTTAGTATGTTAAGACTGTTTTTGATTATTCAGGAAGACGCTTTGACGTCTGTAAGTTCTGTTTTACACATTCTGTAAAGTGAATACAGACTGTGGTGGTGCATTAACCTATTCAATTACAATATAAATCAGTTAAAAGTCCTAAAAGTGTTACTCACGGAAGTGTGTGTTCAGTCAACGTCAGTAGTTATTGAGTAAACTTATGACGAAATGTCTCTCGAACTAACCCTAACAGTTGACCATGTTAAAGCAGGATGCAACTTTGGACAAAGAAACTCAATAACTACTGACGTTGACTGAACACGCACTTCTGTGAGTAACATTTTTAGGACTTTTAACTGATTTATATTTTAAGTGAATAGGTTAATGCAACACCACAGACTGTATTCACTTTACAGAACGTGTAAAACAGAACTTACAGACGTCAAAGCGTCTTCCTGAAGAACCTTGTGGTCACATAATTGTATGTGAACTTTATGATAGAATCACATGAGATAATGTTTTTGATTAGAAAAGAAATTTCAGTTTTTGCCTGCAGAAACAAAAGACAAATTTAGTGTAGAATTTTTTTACAGCTGAGTAGCAAGAAATTTTAGCTGGGTGGTACTTTTAATGATCCCTTCCCCAATTGTAAAAAAAAAAAAAAAAAGAAAAAAAGAAGTTTGTTTTGCTTTACAACATTATTACAATAGCGGTATGGTAGGCATTAATGTAACATAACATGACAAACGGCATTAGAAAATTGTACATAAATGGTAAAAGAAATGAGTACTTGACTCATAAATGATATTTGACAAGATTTCAGCCAGCTTTCATCAATATTGATGGTGTATGTGGGAATAAGTATTCAACTCTTACTATTATGTGTGGTTGTGTAAACGTTTATTAAAGGAAATTTAGCTGGGTGGGCAGCCTAGTAAAAAGGCTGTTTAATTTTATAGCATGTTTTACAAGCTCTCCAGAATGTTACTTTTTCACTGTAAGGGAAAACTAAAAAAGTAATAACAAAAAAAAAAAAACTATATAAAATTAAGGCAATGTTTTGAAAGTCTTGTGCATTTGTTTTATGCCAAACTATAATCCGTAGAGAGATCAGGTGTTCTCACAGAAGCAGAAATAGAGAAGACAACACACACAGAAAATGCCTGCATAGAAAAAGTTCAAATGCAATATAATCTACACTTAACTTCATCTATAAATTGCACTAAGCTGATAAATCTTATAAACACTAAAATGGGTAAAATGCATAAAAATCACATAATTATACAGTAAAACAAAATCATCTGAAACTACAGACAAAAAAAAAATGCATGATAAGAGTGCCTAGTCTTCTTGAACTCTCTTCTCTTACTAAAGGTGTCTACATACAAGACAAATTTGAAAATACAGAGCAAAACAAGTTCTCAGTAAATTGCTGCAAGATCCTCAGACATCATTTTCAAAAAAAATTTTTTTTTTTTTATTGGGTTTTTAATGACTACCATGAGCAACTCAGTGGGCTATAAGCAATAGCCTGTCCCTAATTTGGGGCCACTGAAGGGAGAAAGCCAATGCCACAAGACAAACACAACATCCATGTCTCAATGGGATTTGAACCCTGACCCTTCTCGAACAAATAGTCAGAAATAGTCAAATAGTCTCGGACAAATAGTCACAAATAGACCTGCACCACCATGGCAGCCATAAAAAATTTGACTAGATGGTAAGTTCTGGAACAGAATTTGACAGATATCAAGAAGAAAGAAACCTAGCTGAGTTCTAAGGAAACAACTTTATAGAGGAGGAGGGTGGATTTCTTTTTTTGATGGGAATAAAATATGTAAATATCTGTCGCTGAACATGGCAAAAATAAGTAATATGTTTAATCTGCATATTTATGACAAATTATGTTTTAATTTAAAAACTTTTTACGACAAGTTTTTAAATACTCTCTTCACCCATGAAATGCAAACATTAGAACACAGTAATATGTGGCACTACAATAGCTTTTAAATCTGTAATCACTAAACAACCGAAAGCTTTTACTATCACTCTGAAGCTATTTCAAAGTCGTAAAAAAACCACAAAAAAAAAAAAACTAGTAATTTTGAAACTATCAAAGATGGGTCCGGGTTTGAATCCATTGAGGAATGGATGATTCATGAAGATTCTTTAGGTAAAACTCAAAAACACGTTTTTTTTCCATTTAATTTTGCATATTTTTAATATAAAAAAACACATCATTGTATCTGATAATTAGACAACTAATTAATTGGTGCCTTATTGACTTACAATGACAACAAGTCAATCTTCGATAAATTGGGCGTATATTGTATCCCAATAATAACTAACCCCAATCACAGAGATTCTATGAACATAGGCAGTACTAAGAGACGTCTTATTACTCGATTAAAAGAGCATGTATACGATTGGGAAAAGAAAAGACTTAAAACAGCACTCATTCAGTATTGCATTGAACACAATGCTGTACCCGATTGGGAAAATTTCAAAATTCTAACATCACTTCGATCTCATAAACAAATCCTCACTTCTGAGGCTCTAATTATTGAAAAATATAAAGGGAAATGTTGTAACAATAATTCACCTATTGATATTCCACACACTTGGAGATACCTGTTACATTGTGAAAATCAACGTAATATTAAACGGAAGTTAAATAAACTCTGCTTTCTTGGCTTAGTTGATCAGCAGGACGAATACGTCGGCGAAATCCCCACAGATGGCGCTATACAAGAAATGTGCGATAGGGTATAGGTGTTCATAGCTTATGCGACGAAGTTAACATACTGTCGTTTCATTCTGGCATATTATATTACTTCTAGTCGATTACGGAGGACCATGCACTTGTGAACCTTCCACTGATTAATGCTTAATATTGGCCGAAACATGTATGGATAATGTAGCATGGGTAAAGTGTAAATAGGTTTTGTGGTTTTGTCATTTTCAGCTTTTAACTTTGTTGGTTTTACTTTTCAATCGATTTTAATGTACTCATTTCATTTGAATTTCACAATTTCATACTCGGTTTAGTGCCGTTTCATTCATGTTTTACTCAATTTGTCGTTTTTACCGTTCGCTGTGATATGTCCTTTCGACTGCCGACATACGTTCACTAGCAGAGAAAGTTTTTACTGTTCGTTGTGATATTTGTCTTTTCAACTGCTGATATACATTCGCTAGCAGAGGAAGCCGGACGACAATGGATGTAGGCCTACTTTTCAAAGTTGGGGTAAGTCCTTTTGAATATGCTGTTTGTAGTTTGCTTTTAGTTAATATTACCAGTAACCTATTGACTTCTACTTAATATTGTTAGTTAAACACGTGATGAACAGTATTTTGCTACTGCAAATGGTAAGTTATTAATACAAAACTAATTAACTTTTTATAGTGAGCTATATCACTTAGGAAAATAAAGTGACAAAACATATTCATATAAAAATGTAGTAGCTGCAGAGTGCACATTTACTACAATGTTAATGTTTTTAATGAGATAGAAATGCTGCCTTATATTTTTGAATTATTTGTTCTAGGAAATAGAATAAACAGTGTGACCCACATCCATCAAATTCAGCTTGCACAAGGCAGGTATCCTAACAGCTTGATGTGCAATAAATCTGTGAATGAATTCAGTGGCATAGCCAGAAATTTCTTAAAGGAAAGGGGGTTTTCCTTTTCTTTTTATTGGAGGTTTAATGAACAGCATCAGCAAATCAATGGGCTATAAGCAGTCACCCATCCCTAATTTAGGGCCACTGGATCCAGGGAAGGGACAGACCCAGTCCCGTAAGTCAAACACATTATCCATGCATCACCAGGATTGAAATCCGACCTTCTCGGATGAATGATCTGAGGCCATCGCTTAGACCACTGCCCCACCGGGGCAGAGGTCCATGGATTTGGTTCATTGGTGAAAGCCTCATACATGCAATATATTGCTTGAAATTCGTACTCAATACACCCTCAAGAGTGGGGGTTTGGAACAGAGGACCCCCTCTTGAGGGTGTATTGGACCTGATGGTATGTCACTCTTACATATCAATATTCAAAGCATTAACTCTAAATTTGATAAGCTTCAAATTTTTCTATCACAATTGAATCTTAATTTTTCTGTAATTGCACTTAGCAAAACTCATTTAATTGATGAGAAACAAAAGGAATTTTTTAATCTCAGTAACTATAATTTTGAATGCAAAGTTAGAAATCGGAATAATCCATTACTGAATATAAGGGGTTCTGGTGGAGTAGGCCTATACCTGAAGTCTCACATCACCTACTTTATTCGTGATGACTTGAATAATATGTCCCTTGTACTTGATTCCTGTGAAATGCTTTGGATTGAAATCAAAAGTCCCAAGTCCAAAAACCTAATTATTGGCGTTATCTACAGATCGCCAAGTAATGATCGAAAAACCTTTTGTGAATGCTTTGACAATATCTTAAACAAAATAAATAACGAAAATAAAAATTGCATTTTTCTGGGAGATATTAATATTAACATTAACAACCTATCTCTAAGTGAAATCTATTTTAATATGCTATCAGGCAATTTTTTTCAGATGTGCATTTCTTTACCAACTCGTGGTGCCAATATTCTAGACCATATTGGTACTAACTTACTTAATACTGCTTTAAAGTCCAGAGTGATTGATTTTAGTATTAGTGATCACAACCCTGTCTTCATTCATGTTCCAGTTTTTACAAATTACCATTCCTCAATTAACCACAAAACAATCTCCTATTGTGACTACACCACGTTAGCTGACCTAGTCTCAAATTTTGACTGGGACAAGTCTGGTATCTTCAATACAACTTGTCCAACTATAGCTACCAAAATTTTGCAAGGCATTTTGAATGATTTCCTTGAGATCACAACAGTTCACAAGGTAGTTAACACTAAATATGACATTAAGATCCAACCTTGGATGACCAATGGAATCATTAGATCAATAAAAAAAAAGGATAAGCTTCGTAAAAAAAGTAGAAAGAATCCTTATAACAGTCACTTACGTGATAAGTATAAAAAGTATAATTATGCCCTAAGAAATGTTATTCAGCATGCGAAAGTTGCTCATTACAACCTCGCTATTTCAGATGCAGGAAATAACTCATATCAAAAATGGAAAATAATCAAATCAGCAATTAACAAACTATCCTGTGCTACTGAAACTCTGCTGACGTTAAAAGGAAATTCTGGTAATTTTATTGTTGATTCAAAATCAGTCGCTGATGAATTCAACAATTACTTCATTAACATAGGTCATGATTTAGCATCTCAGCAAAACTTGCCCACAAATACTAAAGGTTATGATTCTTTATCCAAAATTAAGGAAGTTCCTTTTTCAATGTTTCTACGCCCTTTGGATGATACGGAAACCTATAATATTATCACTTCATTGTCCCTAAAAAGAAGTGCTGGTTCAGACAATATTAATAGCAGAGTCATAAAAGACTCGATCTCTATTTTAGTACCACTTATAACACATATTATTAATCTGAGTTTTTATTCAGGTCAGTTTCCTGACAGTCTGAAGACCGCTAAGGTTATTCCTATTTTTAAAAAAGGAGATAGGGAATCTACCTGTAATTACAGACCGATATCTTTGTTACCCGTTTTGAGTAAGATTTTTGAAAGGTCTATTCACAGCAGAATGGTTGATTTTTTACACACCCATGGTATGCTCTCTTTGGAACAGTTCGGTTTCCAAAGAAACAGATCTACTGAAATGGCTGTTGCTAAGTTGTCAAACTTCATTTCCGAAGCACTAGATGATAGTTATTATACTATTTGTGTTTTTATTGATTTCCAAAAAGCTTTCGACACGGTAAATCACGACATTCTGTTAAATAAATTACCCAAATACGGTTTTTGTGGCAAAATTCTTTCCCTCTTAATGAGCTACCTCTCTCATCGCAAACAGTATGTCACTGTAAATAAAATAAACTCCGATCTACTTAATATTTCATGCGGAGTGCCTCAAGGTTCGGTATTGGGACCGTTACTGTTCCTGTTATATATTAATGACCTTCCTCTGTGCCTGCAATCAACTCATGCTTTGCTATACGCTGATGACACTGTCATTTTTCAAAAATGTCATGATTTGCATAAGTTACAGATAATGATCAATAATGATCTATCAAATTTATCTCATTGGTTATGCTCTAACAAATTATCACTTAATATTCTAAAAACCAACGCCGTATATTTCCGAAACGTTCATAAAAGAGAGGACATAAATAAATTTCCAGTCAGGATTAATGATCTTCCCCTAAAAACTGTGGACAAAGTTCAGTATCTTGGTGTTTGGTTTGATGAATTCTTTAACTGGAATATGCATGTTCAGTTTGTTTTAAAAAAAGTTTCCTTACAGGTTGGCCTGCTTGGTAAAATTAAGCAACTCTTCCCTATCAATGTCCTAAAAACATTTTACTATGCTTTTATTTATTCCCATCTCTCCTATTGTCTGGAATCCTGGTATTCAAATATAAGTGCAAACAATAAGTTATGCTTGCTCAAATTACAGAAGAAATCTGTTCGCTATATGCTGAACACAGATTACATGTCTCATTCAAAACCATTATTTCTAAAATTAAATATTCTAAAAATTCATGAAATTTTTACCTTGAAACTAGGTATCATGTTTTTTAAAAAAATGCATCTTAAACTGCCTATTTTTCAATCTGACATCAAATATCTCGATTATTCTATCTTCACCAGATCTGTTGCTAACAACAAATTATGTCAGCCGTGTGTTAGACTTAATTATGGTCTAAATAACATACTGTATAAAGCCGTTATCCTATGGAATAATCTCCCAGAGAGCATCAGATCCCTGGAAAATATCAAAAGGTTTTCCTTGTCTCTGCGAAATTACATTGTAAATCACCCTGATCTCCATAACGAATTTCAACCCTATCATTAAATTGTAGTTCCAAGCATGCTGCTAACAATGGTGCTTCTGTTATAACCATCTTACTTGCTTTCATATATGCCATGTTTTATTCTTTTTCTTACATCTGATAGGGGGAATCGCCTTACAACCAATGTGTTCAGATTCCTCCTGGTGTATTGCAATTTCATATAACTGTAAGATTTAAATGTGTGCAATAAATAATTGTATTGTAATTGTATTGATAAAAGGCTACTGCAAAGATAAAACCACCCTCTTCAGTTTTTTTATGTTTTGATAGACCAATATGTAACAGCCACCCTTTTAGTGATTCCTTCTGTGCATGATGGTATAAATTACTGTGAGAAGTTAGTGGACATCAAATACCATAACACTTACTAATGTAGTAGTAAAAAAGGTCGGGGGAGGGGTTAACGACCACAGAGAGCAACTCGGGCTATAAGCAGTTGCCTGTCCCTAATTTTAGTGCCAGGGAAGGGAGAGCCTGGGTCTTAAGACAAACAGCATTCATGCCTCACCCTGATTGGAACCCTAACCCATCTTGGAGGAGTTAATGACGGTTGCAGATATTACAACACAATTTCGGCTTATATAGTCTGTATCAAAAACGTAATATCACAAAATTTTGATTGGAGGACCACCATGAGCAATTCAATGGGCTCTAAGCAGTCGCCCGTCTGTAATTTAGGGTCACTGGTTCCAGGGAAGGGAGAGAGCCAGTGCCGTAAGACAAACACATCCATGCCTCACCGGGATTCGAACCCGGACCCCGTTCGGACGAGTTAATGACAGTTGTAGATATTGCGACATATTTCCAATTTTGGCTTATATGGTCTATATCAAAAACGTAATATCACAAAAAAATCACCGCAGACATTTGAAATTAAATACTAACACATTTAGATTCGTCCCCAGGAAATAAGTAACAGTCGCTACCTCCCGATTCTGCCATGCTTTCTGCTATCAAACATAAACGGTAATCCCACAAATTTGTTGCTGTTACGTCACATCAAAATCACACTAAAATAATGTTTGTGTTTTATCTCAACACAGTACACCACATGGATGCTTGTTACAATACACACAACACAGGTAGTCACAGAACACAATATACACGTAAGTGGGCTTGTGTTAATCACGTGCGTAACGGAGAGATGAAGATGACACTTTTCCTAGACCTCCTTCGGTACGACCTGCTTAAAACGCGAAAAGACGCAGAAAAAGCGTCCCGTTTTTCTGTTTGAGTTACGACAGAAGTGACCGCATAGTGGCTCTAGTTACAGGCACAAACTTCACAATTTATGCCCTCGCCGTTATCTCTTTTCTGTGCTCGCTGTATTGAGGTTTTTTTTTTTTTTTTGATTGGAGGTTTAACGACCACCGTGAGCAACTCAATGGGCTATAAGCAGTCACCCGTCCCTAATATAGGGTCACTGGTTCCAGGGAAGGGAGAGAGCCAGTGCCGTAAGACAAACACAACATCCATGCCTCACCGGGATTCGAACCCGGACCCCTTCTGGACGAATGATCAGAGGACATCGCTTAGACCACTGCGCCACTGGGGCGGCTGAGGTTTCTTTGGAATTTGCCGTTGAAACTTACCTTTCTGAAGTCCAAAAAGCCGCCCCGGTGGCGCAGTGGTCTAAGCGATGGCCTCTGATCATTCGTCCGAACGGGGTCCGGGTTCGAATCCCGGTGAGGCATGGATGTTGTGTTTGTCTTACGGCACTGGTTCTCTCCCTTCCCTGGAACCAGTGACCCTAAATTAGGGACGGGCGACTGCTTATAGCCCATTGAGTTGCTCACGGTGGTCGTTAAACCTCCAATCAAAAAAAAAAAAAAAAAAAAAAAAAGTCCAAAAATGTGGTACCAAGTGATGCATATGTAATATTTTCATTGAAATAAGTTAGCGACTGCCTTTTATTGTATGAATGACGCGGGAAATATTTATTCTTGTTGGGATGCCCATTCTATCAACTTTCCGTATTTGCAGATTAGTATCAATACCGAAGTATTCATACTTTGATTCACCCTAAGAAGACACTGAAAGAAAGGGTACAAGAGCCTACGTAGTCACTGAGCCTCCGGGGGACGGCCAAAAGTTATGTTCATCCGCGTCACTCCCCATTGTGACCTGCTGTTTGCAGCTGTCAGTCACTTCCCCCATCAACTCATTGGCACCGTCACTAACACTCTCCGGTTCTGATGAGGGCGTTTTAAGGTGCGAATTTTTTTTTTTTTTTTCTCAATAATGCTTCAAATTTGTTGATATTTTATCGTATGATGTTTAGCAACAGTCTGGGCTCACCTTTTAAATTTCGCCCGAATATGTTGAAAACTTCCCGAGTTAATTTTTTCCCCCATCTTTTAAACTTTTATCGGCGATTCTTTCGATACCGCCCTTATGGTTACTATTTTTTTTTATTAGAAGGAATCAAAGTGGGGAAATTATGGGAAAGGCAGATAACTTCATTCCATTCATATATATGCCACTCAGTAATTTGCGGGTATATGAAAATACTTTTCATCCTGATCTCAAAAGAATAAATTTCATTTATAACTTTCCAATTACACACACGCGAGCAGTGGCGTAGGAACGCTTTTGATTTAGGGGTGGGGGGTACAAGCTTATGAACCTTACATCTCAAGGATTAAGCCATCTATGTATGACCCATACCGAATATTTTTGGGGAGTAATATATTAGAGTTTTTAGAAAATACGTATACTGATCAGGAATTCATCCGAATGAACATTGTTATCATATTATTATTATTAATTATTACCATTATTATTTTTATTGCTGACAAAAAGTTCACATTATTAATTTCTTATCAGAAAGTGAATGGATAATTTTTTTTTGTGTGTTCTCTATTGTTAATTTTTGTGCTTTTTTTTTCCCCATTAAAATATTAAGCACGGACAAGTCAACATTAGGATGAATTTCTGTCAGCAGGGTTTGGAAAAGAGGGATTTCTCAGGAAATGTTATATAACTCTTTGCAAGAACGAATTAAATTTCTTATCATTTTTGTTTACGTTAATAAAGTAAAACCACAATAAGATAAAAACTGCTCTACCCGCGAAGATAGTACCATTGAAGCATTATGAAGTCTATATTAAAAACTTTGAACGATACATAGGCTGACAATTGATGTAAAAAGCGCATTGGTCTGGTGCAAAGCTAAATGATGGTGGAGATATCGAGGAATTGGAGTTCTTTTTTTTTTTTTTTGGAGGTTTAACGACCACCGTGAGCAACTCAATGGGCTATAAGCAGTCGCCCGTCCCTAATTTAGGGTCACTGGCTCCAGAGAAGGGAGAGAGCCAGTGCCGTAAGACAAACACAACATCCATGCCTGACCGGGATTCGAACCCGGACCCCTTTCGGACGAATGATCAGAGGCCAACGCCTTAGACCACTGCGCCACCGGGGCAGCGAATTGGAGTTCTATGAGTGGTATGTGAAATCCGTAATGCACTTGTTGTATTGCTACAGATCTTAAGACAGAAAACAATTTTAGTGCCGGGGCTGCGGCGCTGAAATGTCCACTTGTGCATTATTTTTTTTTTAAAGTGCAGAAAGGACGACCTGATCAAGATGCATGGAATTTTAAGAGAAAAGAAACACTGATCGCGAGTATGTTATCAAGCCCTAGCCCTACCATATGCTGTTTGAAGTTATTATTTAACAAAAACCTCGCACTCGTCGTTTCCCTGCAGAACTAATTTGCTGGAGTTTCCCAGATGGTTGGCCAGTTTTTGGTGGATGAAAAGCCTCCCACTACAAGCTTCGGATAGAAAAAAAACCCAGATGACTCGTGACATTTCTTTGAAAAAAAAAGAGAATAAAAAAAAATAAGTAGCATATAAATTTTACAGTTCACTCTTTATGAATGATTGGTTTGTGTTTGCTCATATCTGGGGGTACAGTAGATATTAATGTACCCCTCTCCAAAATTTGCGGGGTACATTGTACCCCTGTACCCCCGTTCCTACGCCACAGCACGCGAGCATACACACCGACATGGATGTGTGTATGCGTGTGTTTGTGTTTCATGATGTTTTACTGTTGTTGTTGTTTGTTTCTTTTTTTTATGTATCTTTTATTTTTTTAAATTTATTCTTTTTTATCATCTTTTAATTTTTCTCATTTATTTGCACATAAAAATTATGACAATGAGTACACAATATTTTTCATAACAATCTGAATTACATTTTTCCCAATTTCTGTAAAAGGTTTGCTCTGTTTTAGCGGTCATTTTAGTCCATTTCCTCAATACCGCTCATATCCTCCAAGTCATCGGAATCACTATGATCTGAATTTCCAATATTAATAATTAAATTTTGACTTTCCATTATTTCTTCAAAGATGCCATCCATTTTCCACAGTTCGCTTTCTTTTTCACCACATGGGTAATGCAGGCTTGCCATCTTTCTGCAGTCACTTGGCTAATTGCTTCTCAAAGAAGTTCTTCAACGTCTTTAATTTTGAAGCTGTTGTTCTTCCCTAAAACATGACTTTTTACTTGGCTCCATATAAGTTCAATCATTCAGTTCGCAATGATACGGCGGTAAGCGTAAAATTTTGTGACCCGCAAGACGGGCGATGGTGTCAATTCGAAAGGCATCATAATTGCTCTTTACGACGAATGGTACGGAGCATTTATGAAGAATACCCTATCTCACGGAAAAAATGTTCTTATTTATAAGAAAATGTTTTTTTTCATATTTTTGTTTACTATATCTTTAAAACTGCACAGAAGTTTTTTTTTTTTTTTCATAATCTGTAATTATTGTCCATCACTATAACGCTGTTAGGTTTCAAATTTGGCGAAAGTTTGGTTTGAAACCATTTTTCAAAATGGTTACCATCCATTTGTTCATGGTAGTCGCTGGACTTGTTGCCCACTAAGACATCTGCTGCATCTTTGACAAAACCATCTTCACTCCCGGCGTGTGTTATAATAAAGCGGCTGCCTTTTCCCGTTGGGACTTATAAGACCAGTCATTAAATTGTTTCTTTTCGCTTGTTGGCTGCTCTTAATTGTTGTATCGGCTCACACTTTGGTTCTTGTGTGCCCCGTATTCACCCAAGTTTCATCCAAATAATAAATATTTTTCTTCAGGTCTCTATATTTTTTTATGTCTCGAAGATAGTTTCTCCGCAACAAAACAATATTTTCTCTTTCAATTAGCACTGCCTGTCTGGCACGCTTTTTGAATAAAAATTCCAAGGCTTTAAGCAGTCGATTCAACGTTGATTTACTAATTTTCTCTGGGAAAATATCTCGCTCGTTATTTAGGTCCAGCAAAAGGTTGTTGAGGGCAGGAATTTCATTTCTCATGTAAAAGGAATGTACTTTCCGACGAATGCATGAGAGTGTAAAATTGTCATATCGCGATAGATGGATTTTATGTACTGCACCTGGTCTTTTTTTACGGAGTGTGGAAGGATGTTTTCCGGTCACTGTGCCGGCCTTGATTCTGAAAATCGTCGACCGTGGCACTCCAGTCAACTTCGCAGTTTTACCGACAATGTTACTGATACTTTCCAGTGGATTTTCTTCTCTCAGCTTCAAATAGACATTTGCCGCCCCGGTGGCGCAGTGGTCTGAGCGATGGCTTATGACCATTCGTCCGGGTTCGAATCGCGTGAGACATGGATGTTGTGTTTGTCTTATGGCACTGGCTCTCTCCCTTCCCTAGAACCAGTGACCCTAAATTAGGGACGGGCGACTGCTTATAGCCCACTGAGTTGCTCACGGTGGTCGTTAAACCTCCAATCAAAAAAAAAAATAGACATTTAAAATACTTTTTCTCGCAGAACTTTTCAATGGCTTTCCTTTGACACTTGACAAAAAGAATCGTTCAGGAGAACCTTACCTCGTTGACACCATCGCTATCGTTTCGATCACAAAATAAAAAGATAAGACAATAATTACAGAAATGACTGAAAGGCGCAGTGAAACAATGAACTGCATTTCACTTTAAAATATTATAAAATACAAGCTACTGTTTCCTTCCAATCGAAAAATAAAAGAATATGAGACAAAAATACCAGTAAATGAAAACAGCGATGTGAATGATGTGAAAGTCGGAAAAAGAATGAGTGAGTTACTGAAATGACATGCACAATCCCTGCTTGGACAACTGTTTCGGCACAAAAGTCGCTCCTGTCTCCAAACCTCCTCCCCACCCCCCACCCACCCACCCACCGCCCTCAAACATTTCTTCGTAACACAGCCGTCTTCACATAACACCAGCTTGATGGATAAGGAGCGAATGTCACCACCCCGTTGCAGCAGCTCCTTCAATGCATTCTTCCTCCTGCCCAGCAGCCTAGGAAGGATTAGTGGTGGTGGAGGAGGTCTCCTAAACACTGCATATCTACGCATGCGTGGGTTGGTCTAATTTTAAAACTTCATTTCAGAAAATAGATCATTTTTATTAGATTTATGTCTAAAATAATTATATGTACTTATGAGTAAACAGCTAGGGCAATATAAAGTATGATTCGGGCAATAAATGCGTTGATTTTTACGGTAAATGTTGGGAACAACTTTTAGTTGCGGAGGTAGGTTTCCCGTACCTTTCGCTTCAGTGTGTTCTTAGGATGAATTGAAGTATAATAAGGAAATTGCGAAGAATTTAAAATAAATAGCTAAACTGAATATCAGTCAGTTTGAAGAATTGTACTCGTGAAAAAAAGAAATAGGACGGTATGCTATAGAAAACAGAGGCGGCGGAAAGTGAAGTTCGTTGACCGGGCCCGAAATTTCGAATCGTGGTGTACCCCCCTCCTTTCCCGCTTCGTGGAACAAACAGAATAAAAACAATGCCTAAGGAGCTTTATTAAGGATTATGACCACCTGACCATTTACCTAGAGCAACTTTCTAAGGCACATCACAACAAAAAATCGCACATATGCTAAATTAAAAAATAAAATAAAAACAAAAGTTTTGGCTAAAATTATTGACCGGAACCTGCCAGCCCGGGCGGTTCCGCCGCTACTGGTAGAAAACATACCTATCTAAAGACCTTGAGCATACCGTCCTATGTGAAGAATCGTACTAGCGAAAACGAAATAGGACGGCATGCTAGCACGGTATGCTGTACGAACATAAATACAATGTATTTAGATCTTAATGGAAGATATGAAGACATGAAATATGTAACTAGTAGAACAACAAGAGTACTTAACACATGAGAATGAAACTGCACGAACGATTTATGAGTGAGATATATGCGGGATCGTGCGAGATCTCGTATCCTACATGGTCCAATCACAGACAGATTTCTTGTGTGCAGCGTTTGTTGCCGAAGGCTTCTGTTTGTGTCAATGTCGGTCGATTTTTGCTTGCAGTTTGGATTCATATTACGCAAATTTCACTTCAGCAAGGTAAGCAGTACGTATGACACTGTTGTGCTTATGGTTTTTAATCAAGTATCACTTAAAATTTCTGAATTAAAATTGTATCGCGATTTCAAAACAGCTTGTGGGTCGGTGGGTTTTCAGTCCTTGAAATGTTTGTCATTCTAAAATTTCATGTTTCCATACACATATTTTACAAAGTAGTGACCATTTTATGGTCATCAGTTACTTTGTTATGACATGATTAAGTTATCAGTCACATACATTTCACTCACGAAACCAAATTTTTTCTTCACCTGATTTAGTTAATTCCTTTTCTGTAAGTATAGGTACTGCTGGCCACCCAAAATGAAACACCAAAAAGGAAGGCCACCCAAAATGAAAACCGAAAAGGAAGCATCCGATTGGCCTGAAATTCGCAGCATGCGTCGCCCGCTAGAGGACATGCAAACGATTAGCATTGCAGGGCATATGCAAATCATGTACGCCTGGCACGCCACCGAGAAGCACTATAAGAAGGGTGCACATAAGGCGGGGTGTAAGTAGTGGAAATGTGTTGTGCTTCCGGACCTGTGCGTGGGAAGCTTCCTGATGCCTCGTCGCAGAACACGGCAGTCATTCCAGCACGTTTCGTAGTTCGACAGAGGACGAATGGTGGCTTATCGCGATAGCGGTTTATCGTACCGAGACATCGGCGCCCGTGTGAGACGACATCCAGCCACAGTGAGGCGAGTATGGATTCGATGGGTGCAGGAGGGATGGACCGACGTGAGCGATTGCCGCAGCCGCGGCACACCACCGAGCGAGAGGACCGGCATGCTGTGCGGCGGGCATTGACGGCTCGCACCGCCACATCACGAACGTTAGCGCAGGAATTAGGGTGTGTTGCGCAACAACTCGTGTCAGCACATACCATTCAACGTCGTCTGCAGGAGTGGGGACTTGTCGCACGGCTCTGATTACAATTGACGTTACACCACCGGCGAATACGGCGGCAGTAGGCCGTTGAACGCCGCACCTGGACTACGGAATGGCACGACATTGTCTTCTGCGACGAATCCCGCTTCTGCCTGCAACACCAGGATGGTCGGATCCGCGTGTGGCGACACCACGGAGAGAGACTGTATGACGCCTGCATTATGCATCGCCATACCGGTCCGTCGCCTGGCGTTATGGTTTGGGGGCAATTGGATATGACACCCGCACCCCACGGGTACGCATCGCCGGTACACTCAACAGCCACCACTACATCTCCGAAGTTTTGGAGCCTGTAGTCCTCCCTTACCTGCATGACCCGCCAGCGGTCACGTTTCAACAGGACAATGCGCGCCCACACGTGGCACACATCGTGCAACAATTCTTCACGGCCCACCAGGTGTCACTGTTGCCGTGGCTCGCCTGTTCTTCCGACATGTCGCCCATCGAATACGTCTGGTCGCTGATCGGCAACCGAGTGGCACGGCAAGCACCACCCGCGGCTACGCCTGATGAACTGTGGCAACGTGTGGAAGCAGCCTGGACCGACATACCCCAAGCCCATATCCAAAGCCTCTTTCGTTCGATGCCGCGGCGTGTAGCGGCCGTTATTGCTAGCCATGGGGGCCACACGAACTATTGATGTCTGCGTGTTCCGCAAGGCGCACGGGCCTGTAAGCTCAATCGTTTCATCTTTGTATCTGTTGTTATGTGTCCAGTAAATCTGGCGTTGTTATTTCGTGTCCTTCTTGGTGTTGCATTTTGGGTGGCCATCAGTGTATGTTCTAAGACCACCTTGTCAAAGACTAAGCATTTTTTCATGCATGACTGTCTTTGATAATAATCCGTTGTGTTTTTTATATCATGCATTGTAAGTACTTGTTTCCTCTTAGTTTTAGAGGGGAAAGAAGAGTTGTGTAAATCTAAGTATAAATCAGATAAAACTAGCACACCAGTATTTTTCCTCCAAAGGATGAATATACATTTCAGCTCCAGGGCTACTGCTATAATATATGTAAATCACTTCAGTGAACATTTTGTCATAAGAAAAGACAGGGTATCTCCAATATGTGTAAATCACTTCAGTGAACAGTTTATCTGATGAGGCAGAAAAATTAACATAAAAATAACATTTTTAACAGAACAAGTTAAATTGACTACCTCAATACAAGTGAGGTACACTACATATCTTGTAGTGTGGGTTTGTACAGTTTATTTTTGCCATCCTGTATCATACACACTGACAAACAGTGATGTACTTACATTAACCACATCAGTGGCGTAGGAACGCTTTTGATTTAGGGGGGTACAAGCTTATGAACCTTACATCTCAAGGATTAAGCCATCTATGGATGACCCCCTCCGAATTTTTTTTGGTGGGGGTTAGTATATTAGAGTTTTATAAAATACGTATACTGATCAGGAATTCATCCGAATGAACATTGTTATCATATTATTATTATTAATTATTACCATTATTATTTTTATTGCTGACAAAAAGTTCACATTATTAATTTCTTATCAGAAAGTGAATGGATAATTTTTTTGTGTGTGTTCTCTATTGTTAATTTTTGTGCTTTTTTTTCCCCCATTAAAATATTAAGCACGGACAAGTCAACATTAGGATGAATTTCTGTCAGCAGGGTTTGGAAAAGAGGGATTTCTCAGGAAATGTTATATAACTCTTTACAAGAACGAATTAAATTTCTTATCATTTTTGTTTACGTTAATAAAGTAAAACCACAGTAAAATAAAAACTGCTCTACCTGCGAAGATAGTACCATTGAAGCATTATGAAGTCTATATTAAAAACTTTGAACAATACATAGGCTGACAATTGATGTAAAAAGTGCATTGGTCTGGTGCAAAGCTAAATGATGGTGGAGATATCGAGGAATTGGAGTTCTATGAGTGGTATGTGAAATCCGTAATGCACTTGTTGTATTGCTACAGATCTTAAGACAGAAAACAATTTTAGTGCCGGGGCTGCGGCGCTGAAATGTCCACTTGTGCATTAAATTTTTTTTTAAATATGCAGAAAGGACGACCTGATCAAGATGCATGGAATTTTAAGAGAAAAGAAATACTGATCACAAGTATGTTATCAAGCCCTACCATATGCTGTTTGAAGTTATTAACAAAAACCTCGCACTTGTCGTTTCCCTGCAGAACTAATTTGCTGAAGTTTCCCAGATGGTTGGCCAGTTTTTGGTGGATGTAAAGCCTCCCACTACAAGCTTCGGATATAAAAAAAAACCAGATGACCCGTGATATTTCTTTGAAAAAAAAGAGAATTAAAAAAAATCAGTAGCATATAAATTTTACAGTTCACTCTTTATGAATGATTGGTTTGTGTTTGCTCATATCTGGGGAGGGTACAGTAGATATTAATGTACCGCTCTCCAAAATGTGGGGGTACATTGTACCCCTGTACCCCCCCCCCGTTCATACGCCACTGAACCACATTCTATGTACTTGAAAAACCAGGTGCAACCCTAAACCATAAAGGCGTGAGTAACATTAATAGCATATTTGAAAAAAATTAGATTTTGAAAATCATGATAAGATTGTTAGTCTGCTAATGGACAAAATATACGTTACACCAGAGCTCCAAATTTTTTTTGCCTAGGGCATATCCCCCCCCCCTCCTTTACATGAATGATCAGGCATGTACATGTTAAAAATATTTTTTTTTTATTTCTCAGTCAACTGTTGTACTACTAAACATTGTGATGCTGCAGTACTTTTTGGTATATTTGCAGCCTAAAACTACTGCAGCATGAAAGTGCGTCTTTAAAAAAAACTCTAAGGTTTGCAGAGAAGCTACATAAATTTGGTACTGTAGGAATTTTAATTTAATAATATATTCTCTTATATGTATATATAAGTTTGTGTGCAATTTGTGAACAGTATGTGTTTGCATCAGTATAGTTTGGTATGAAGTAATTTAAAGGCAACTGAATTTGTAAGCCTAGTAATTTGTGCAAAAATGTGTAAATAAAAAAAAATTATTATGTTTGCCATTTTCTGTATATGTATATAAAACATCTGCAGTGCATTGATTACAAATACTAAACTTTTATCTTTTTTTTTTTCCTTTAGCTTTTTAAGAACTGCTAAAATCTTTACTGACAAGTTGTGAAAAAAAAATAGTGCTCAACTGAAGTATCATAAAAATGCTAATTTTTTTGCATTCACAAAAAAATTCGCTGAAAAACTACAAACACCAAAAAATGGTTGGGTAAAAGATATTCAGTCCATCAGCTAATTGCAGAGCAAGAAAACTTGGTCTATTTTATTAAAACAAACCAAAGAATTAAAAGGCATTAGAATTGCTTTTGCCCCCAACTTATGTGTTATAGCATACTTAGTAATCCATATTACATTTCTGTGGGAAATTTTCAGAGAATCAAGGAGATAATTAAGAAAGTTACGTATTTAAAATGTTGCTATAACTTCCCCAGTTTTGCTTACTGCATACGAATTTATGCTGCCATATGGTATAAATCTTAAAACATTAAAAGATTTTTTTCTTAAGTTTCACCTGTAATGATTCAAATATTGCTTACGTACATGCATATTCCAATGTACACTGCTGGACAATTGCTAAGGACGGATCATAAACGGCTATATAGCGCATAAAAAAGTAAGTGTGGTTGGATGCCAAGTGAAATAAAATAATGTCAGAATGCCAGGACATTACAAGAAAGACAATTTATTGTGCTCTGAAATCCAGAAGGCTTTGGAACGTGTTCAAGGGACAAACAGGCCATTTTGTGCAGAATACGTAAACGTGAAAAAAATGCAATTACCGTCCGCAGGCGTTCCGGCGTAAGATGTCAATACGGGATATGGCCACCATGGAGGGCGATGCAAGATTCCACACGTCGTGTCATGCTTTGCACAACATTATCAAGCAGCTGTTGGGGTAATTTATCCCATTCCTCTGTCAGTGCTCGGATGAGGGTTTCCTTGTTTATTGGAGGGCATTGGCGACAAGCAAGACTCATCCCCAAAGCATCCCACACATTTTCAATGGGATTCAGATCTGGAGAACGTGCTGGCCATACAAAGCGTTGAATATCCTCGCTCTCAAGACACTCCTGGACATCGACTGTTCGATGACATGTTGCGTTGTCGTCCATGAAAATGAATCTATCACCGACAGCACCACGGAACATGCGAACATGAGGTAGCAGAACATCATTAATGTATCGTTGGCCAGTCATAGTCCCAGTTGGAAGCACATAGAGGGACGTACGGCCATTGATCATGATGCCAGCATACACCATGACACTACATGTCGGATATCGGTCCCTTTCCTGTATGTTTGCTGGACAATATGCAGTACCACTATCACACCAGATCAGTTGTCGTCAACAATCGGACGATAGACTGTATCTACTCTCATCTGAGAAGAGGACAGCAGACCAGTCGTTATCTGTCCAATTGCGATGTTGATGGCACCATTGCAAACGGGCGGTACGGTGACGTCTGGACAATGGGATGCACACAACAGGAAGGCGGGCGTATAGTCCTCCTTCATGCAAACGTCTGGCGACAGTTTTTCGGGAGATCCGCTTGCCAGTAGCAGCCATAAACTGATTTGCTACCTCACTAGCTGTGCTGCGCCGGTGTCTTTTTGTTGATAGCACTATGTACCGATCTTCTGCAGGTGTCGTACTGCGAACACGACCTCCCCCGTGACGTTTGCTACACTCTCCATTTGTTTGAAATGATTTCCAAAGCCTTCAAACAACACTGTGGCTGACGTCGAACTCCCTGACAACATCTGTTATTTTTCGCCCTTCTTCAATCTTGCCATAATACGGCCACGCGTAAAATCATCTAGGTGATGTCGGGAAGACATACTGAAAATTGCAAGTTCGTCAATTGATTCTTTCCCTTTCAACTTTGCGTTTGAACAACAACGGTCAATATGCGTCAAATCCTTTATATCTCTTATCAGCGCTATGACGTCACGAACAAGTTCGGCAATCCAAAATTTGCATACGCACAACACGTCTTACTGTACCCCGCACTTATGCGAATTTCCGCATTTTGCTGCCTTCCATTTTATGGTTGCTATCGTTGCTATTGTCATCCGTCCTTAGCAATTGTCCGGCAGTGTATAATAATACCTGTACAGTTATACGAACATATTACAAATGGCTTGTAGGCATTTCCATAAAGAAGCCACATGCAGTTTGTAACCATGCAATGTTTTAATCTTACACTGCTTGTATGTACAACACATTTTTTTGACAATATTACCATATCTATGCACATTAGTGAAACTTCGTTCAATTAATACAATGAGGCAAAAGTAAGCATCGCACTTAAAATGAGATTTTTTATTTTTCATAAATAAAGTAGAAGCTTAGTTCATTCATTGCAGGCTGCTATATGTCACAGGCTTGTGCAGAAGTCGTTGGAAGAATGTTATATCAAAAACCATTCCTCAGTTGTAAAGGGACAAAAGAAAATGAGATCTCTTCATTTATCAGCAACAGAACTTGTGAAGGAGTGCGGAGGGGTTAGGTGGGTGAATACTTTGGGAATTTCTCTCTGTGTGTGTGTGTGTGTCTGAATCATCTGGTATCCTTGTTGTGTATCCATGCACCCTCTCCCACCCCTGTCTTCTCATCAGAACAGTTTGGAGGACAACCTTTCAAGAGGATAAACACATGTACTTACAGTGGAGCACAGTGCAGCTAATGAAGAATGTCACGTGGAGAGAGAACTATTAACTATTTGAATTAAATGTTTTGTAGTGGATTTATATAAAAATGTCCGCCACAAACATTTGTTTTAATGGTCCGAATTGCAGCAGTAAACAGATCTGAAGTTCAAGCAACAAATACTGTGTGGGTAAGCTTTTTTTATTTTATTTTTCAATTAGATTTTTAATGAACGTAGGACGTTTTACATTTGTGTGGGCATCAAGTTCTCAGAAAACGTCTTCACATTCTAATTTGCTCATTTATTCACTTTTGTCTTGTGTAACTAGAGATGTAATTGAACTAAAATGTATCTTATGTAATAATTCAGATACATTTTTCCACAATCTGTGATATAATTAGAATGAAATGCAACTTGCTTCCAGGCATTTTGATGATAAAAATGGGGCAAAAAAAACCCCTTTAATTCAGCTGAGGTGGAAATATAGCAGCATAAAATTTATGTGTATATATGTTGTGTTAATTACTTTAATGAAAACTTCGTTACTTAACTAATAGGATGAAATAGGCTTAACCAGCTCAAGCTTGAAATATCAACATCATTTTCGACAATCAGATTTTGCTACTGGACATGTCACATGTAGGACAATAAGCCAAAGCAGACAGACTCAGTAACATGACCCGATTGAAGAAAACATTAACTATTTTCCCCATGCACCCAAGAATAATTTCTGTGATCATAAAAAATAGGTTAAATGAGAAACATATGGCGTCAGTAGCAAAAAACTTTAGGCAAGGTGCTAATTACAACAAATGTGATTGATTATACTTTATCAGATGAAAATGTCACCATACAGAAACTAAACTGTTTGATGAAAAAAATGGGACGCTGAAGAAAAAAAATTGTGCAAATGGTAATACTGAAGAACTACTATTGGCAATCTCAGCGGTCCGCTCTCCCTCCAGCGGCGAAAGGAAGAATTACTATACTACGGATAACATTCTTAGATGAATATCCTCGCTCTCATAGATCGTTGCCTAGGTTCGGTTGGCTTGTTTTGGAGTATTTTTGCATTCATTCTGGAAATAGAGAATAGTATGATGGAGAATTCCGTGAAAAAGAACCATTCATATTTTTGCCTCCCTCAATATCGTTCCCAAGGTTCCAGCTATGTCTTTCACAAGTTAGTATAAACGCTTGTGCCTTGCATTTGAAATCAGTCCAGTGAAACACTACTGACCTAGTAACGTGTTTGAATGAACAATAAACAAAACATGGTTTTATTGCATAGCAATAACTTAAAACTCCGTATTTCTACATGCTCTTGAAAACAGGTAATTGTTGTCATCGATATAAATTTAAACTCCATTAAAGAACAAGATTTGCAATGTTCTGTCAACAGTCACCAGTTCAAAAACATCGAGAACAGAATGATGATCAACAATTACCAATTCAAAAACACTATTTTAGGAACAGAATGTTCAGAAATTACAAATTTGTTGTTGTCGACAGAGTATTGAAAATGAATCCTGGAAATCGTCAAGTGAAACGAAATGTCGGCAAATGTGTAGATTAGCATCCTAAATTATTTTGTCGGAAAAATGTTAGTACCTGGAAAAAGTGCGACGTACAGATTTTAGAGTATAAAAAATAGGGGCAAATAGTGCAGAAATTTCATATTTTAAATGTGTTTTAAAGATTGTTGCCGTATTATTTACTTGTAAGTGCGTTGGTGTTAAGAAACGCCGCGGTAAGCCTGACGCATCGCTACCGCACGATATCATACGTTGCTCCGTTAAAAGGAAGGTTCGTTGCTGCACTGAAATGACGGGCGGAAGAATACAAGAGAAAGCGGTTACGTTGTTGGCGGGAGAGCGATAAATGTTGTAGTGATACGCTAGAGAAAATAGGTCCAGATTATCTACCCTTTATTTTGTTGCATCCGTATGCTGTTGGCAAGAAAAACCGGAAAAAACCTCTTTGATTTGCAAAAGATACGTATCAGTGACATAGAAACTGACCTGCAAACAAAGTATTCACAGCAGAACCAAAAGTACAGTGGCACAGCAAATCAGCTACGAATGGAAGCCGTTCAAAGCAGAACCGAAAGTTTTACTTCCCTAGTTTTCTGTACAACATAGAAAGGCATATTCGTACTTTTTATTTGGAATCAGGGAATCACTGGTAAAAGAATGAAACATTTCTTTACATCTGCTTTAAAAACAATGAAAAAACATGAACGAACTATATTCTGTATCGTATGTGTACATGATGCTTCGTTCCCTTAGCAAGAACGTATACGGCTGCACTTGTAGTCATCCGCGCGTGAATTACACGCCGCAGCGAATCTTCCTTTCAACGGAGCAAAGATTGCCATTGTCGTGGTAGCAATACGTTAGGACTACAGCAGCGTCTCTTCCCAGCATCGCACTTACAGGTAAATATTACAATAAAAATCTTTAAAACATGAAATTTCTGCACCATTTGTCATTAATTTCCATAACCTACAATCTGTACGTCGCACTTTTTCCATGTACTAACATTTTTCTGACGAAATAATTCAGGACGCTAATCTACACCTTTACCGAAATGTGTAGATTAAGAATACATTTACCAGTATTACTGTATAACGGTATTACTATATCACTTGTCTGAAAACATTTACCGGTATTACTGTATCACTTGTCTGAAAATGTAAAAATTACCTGTTACAGTAAAGCATTACTGCTACACATTGCTTACGCGTTCCACTTCTGCTTGCTTTACAAGAGCACTCAAAAAACTGCAGAAGTTTCACAATTATTTCTGTCTAAAACACCGTTGATCGAATGAGGCGACGACGTTATTGCGGTGGATTGAATGCGATGTCAAACTATGTGGATTTCTTTCCGATCTTCCTTCTTAATTGCACATGAAATTATATGACCTGCATTAAGAACCTCTTCCTCTGCTTTGATGCATCGTAAATTTTGTGTAGTGTCCATAAATTTGATTATCTCAAGGACTGAGAGCGTTAAAACAGTCATTCCTACATACGACTTCACGGGAACACGTGCGACGTTATCCGTACTAAAAGAAGTTTGTTTACGTTTGCGTAGCGCCCCATATATTTCATTGAGGTTGCCAATTCTATAAAATCAATTCTACACTTTAGACTTCGGTACCATGTTAACACCAAACCGGAGAGCGTTTGGTGTTAACATGGTACCTGCAACTCCACAGAGGAGTAAAATGTTTAATATCAACGTTTTGTTATGAAATTTCCCTAACCTTTATGGCCGCCCCGGTGGCGCAGTTGTCTAAGCGATGACTTCTGATCATTCGTCCGGAAAGCGGTCCGGGTTCGAATCCCGTGAGGCATGGATGTTGTGTTTGTCTGATGGCACTGGCTCTCTCCCTTCCCTGGAATCAGTGACCCTAAATTAGGGACGGGCGAGTGCTTATAAGCCATTGAGTTGCTCACAGTGGTCGCTAAACCTCCAATAATAAACAAAAAGTTTCATGTATTTTAATTTAAAATACGTAGTGCAATCAAAATGCTCCGAGACTAGGTACGTTGCGCGCCAACAGATAGCAGTCCACGAATGTGCAAGCAGCGGTCGAGGGAAGTGCCCCTCGTGAGTCATTGTGCATAGTGGCGTCGTTCTGTGAACATCGGGAGCTGTGCCACACGATATTTGGTGACCACTTGCAGAAAGCAGCTGAGATTTATATATGGACTGCAAACTAGAGCATCGAGCGAACATCAAATTCTGCATCAAACCCAGAAAATCGGGAACGGAGAAGCAAGAAACGTTTCGACAGGCTTATGGCAATGAGTCGTGTGAGGTGTTTTGAGTGGCACTCGCGCTTCAAGAGTGGCAGAACGGCACTGGAAGACGACGAGAGGCCAGGGTGACCGTCCACGAGCAAAACCCCAGAAAATGTGGACATTCGTGGGGTTGTGCACCGTGAATTCGTCCCCCAGGGCCAGACCGTCACCACCCTTTTTTACTGCGATGCTCTGCGGCGTCTTAAGGAGGACATTCGCCGCAAACGGCCTGAAATGTGGCGCAGGGGCGATTTGCTGCTCCATCACGACAAAGCCGCAGCTCACATAGCTTTAGCAACACGCCAGCTTTGCAGCCGCAATAGCATGACTACCCTTCCTCACCTGCTTTACTCGCCGGATTTGGCCCCCTGCGACTTCTTTCTGTTCCCGAAGATGAAGCTAAAGGATCGCCGTTTTTAAACCGTCGACGAGATCCAGCGCGAATCGCAAACGGTGCTCGACACGATTCGCGAACAGGACTTCCAGGAAGCGTTCCAACAGTGGAAAAAACGCTGGAAGCGGTGTATCGCTGCCCAAAGAGACTACTTTGAGGGAGATCATAGCCAAACTTAAGTAATGTAAGAATTTTGTTGTATATCAGCCTAGTCTTGAAATTTTTCTATCAGACCTCGTATAAGTGATGGGAAGGAACCTCAAAACAATGTAGTTTTACAAATCCACCACTTCCTCACACATCGGCAGCAAATTACGATGCAAGATTAGAAACATTTACAACGAAATAATGCGATTAGGCCAACCCCAAACGCATTGCAATAGCCTCGCCGCCCAGTGGCCTAAGCGATGGCTTCTGATCATTCGTCCGAGAAGGGTTCGAATCCCGGTAAGGCATGGATGTTGTGTTTGTCTTACGGCACTGGTTCTGTCTCTTTCCTGGAACCAGTGGCCCTAAATTAGGGGCGGGCGATTGCTTTTTGCCCACTGAGTTATTCTCGGTAGTCGTTAAACCTCCAGTAAAAAAAAACAACTTTAAAGCTACTAGCTTTCCCATACTTTAATGGCCGTCGCTCACGGTTATAAGCTTCACGCCAAGTGCTACTGTTTCATTGGGCCGTGGATGGCCTAGTGGTCAGCTTCGCAACTGGCTAGGGAACAACCTCAGGTTCGATCTTACGCAGGTACGAACTACTAAATATCCGCCGTGCATCGGATGGGCACGTTAAGCCGTCGGACCCCGGGTGCTTGACCCCCGGTCAGTGTCGGATCTAGACAATTTTTGAAGGGGGCAAAAGGAAGAAATGCCGCCGTGATATACTACATTGTGCAAATTAATTGGGACAAAGTAAAAAATTACTCTTTTTTCCCAAAACTATGCCTTTGTATCATTCTATGCCCTGATATACACTGATAAATACCTGTATTAGTATGAAGTATTTCCTCCTTTAGCAGAAATGACCTCTTGAATTCGTTTCGGCATTGACTCCACTAATTAATTGCACATATTTTTGACTTCATAATCGTAGAACCACACTTTTATAACTCTCTCCAAAATATTCCACAAGTTTTCTATGGGATTTAAGTCTGGTGAATTTCCAGGCCAATCAAGCAAAATGAATTTGATTTTCCAGCATGAAATTCTTGACCAATTTCGAATTGTGACACGGGGCTAAGTCATGTTCAAATGTCCCGTCAAAAGTTTGCAAGAATGGGACAATCCTGAGTTGTAATGTTTCTACGTACTTGGCTGAATTCACCATACCTTGAACAGGAACTAAGCTTCCAGTGCCATTTGATGTGAAAAAACCCCAAAACATCTGTTTCAGAGGGTGTTTTACAGTTTGTTTGACATACTCAGGTCTTAAGGGTTCACAGTTGCTTCGTCACGACATTTGCTTGGTAACCCTGCACAAATAAATGAGTTTCATCACTGAAAATTACCTTTTCCCAGTTGTCAGCAGTCCATGATTTTTTTTTTTTTTTTTTTTTTTGGCCCATGCTAAACGTTTTATCTTAATTTTCGCATTGAAATATTGTTTTTTCGTTGGTCTTCCGGCCAACTTCCAGAAGCCTAAGGCGTACAGTTGAACCCATAACATCACAACCACTAGCCAATAAATCTCTTTGAAGGTCGGTGCTTGTTTTTTTTTGGATTCATTTTACTATTTCTGATTAGATATTTATCGGTTCGTGGAGTTGTTTTCCGTTTTATTCCACATTTACCTCTCCTTTTTGGAGACAATGATCCAGATGCATTGTATCGCGTAACCGGTCTTGATACACTTGATTTGCCTACACCAACTGCAGAAGCGATATCTTTCACTGTCATAGAAGTGTGATCCTTCAGAGCAATTATTTTTGCACGCATCCTTGGGGAAATATCCATTTTTCAATACACGAAAGCAACACGTACTCACAGAGAGCAAAAACTAACATCCACCTGTCACACACGAAAGCTCACAACTGAAGCTGAAGTGCCTATTTCCTGTTTAAAACCAGTCAAATCACTTTCTTACTATCAAGTTCTAACAGCCACACCACCTCACAGCTGATAAAACCAGTTTACATGGGTTTCGGACATCACCTGGCGACCACATTACAATTCTGAGAATAAAATAGTTTGTCCCAATTAATTTGCACGGTATAGTATATATATATTATATATACATTAACCAGAAATAGCACATTAAAATTATATGCACCAACAGTTTTGACAAAAATTAGCACAATAATATAAATATACATACGTATGTGCATATGGGATGTAAGGTCAGGAGATACGTAACATCACAGCCTCTTATTGACAAATGTCAACCCCGCCTTCTCGTGGTACATCCTGTTCCCACTAAAGGGGCTCTGACGACCGCCAATAGCGGTATAACTATACCATCAGGATTAGAGGAAATGCTATCCCACACTCACCAACCCGCTTGGCCAGCGTGGTGAGTTATGGCCAAACCCCTCCAAAATAACTCCACAACTTAAATCTTGGCTCCCAGTCTCCGGCAGCTGGAATATACCTGACCAAGGCAGCGGCCAGTGCGACATGAAGGCAGAGGGTGCTAAGAATCCCCGGAGGATCGGACTAGGCTGCCATCTGATGCTGACCTTGGCTACGTATAATGGACGCTCCCTATCTTCTGATTCAAGGCTTCTTGAATTGGAAGAAGAACTACAAAGGATCAAGTGGGAGATCGTCGGGCTAAGTGAGGTAAGGAGAAAATCTCATTGAACTGACAAGTGGACATCTCTTCTACTATCGTGGGACTGATACTGGCAGAACTAGTGGTGTTGGATTTATAATAAACAAGAAACTGAAGGATAAAGTTGTAGAAGTTGAAAGTTCCTCTGACAGAGCTGCACGACTCATTATCCAACTCTCGAGAAGATACCAGGCTCAGATTATTCAAACTTATGCACCCACCACAAGTCATCCTGAAGAAGAAATTGAAGAATGTTATGAGGAAATTCGTCATCTAAATAATAAAGGTAAACAGCACTTAAAGATAAATATGGGAGCTTTCAATGCAAAAATAGGGCAACGGCAACAGAATGAAACTTCAGTAGGTATATTCGGTCACGGTAACAGAAACCAGCGTGGAAATACTCTCGTAGAGTTTGCAGAGGCAGAAGGGTTTTTCATCATGAACTCCTTTTTCAAGGAAAAGCCACACAGGAAATGGACATGGAGACATCCAAATGGGACGACAAGTGAAATTGATTTTATTATGTGTAACAAAAAATTCGCCATAGAAGACTGCAGTGTGCTAAACAAATTCAACACAGGTAGTGACCATAGATTGGTGAGATGCAAGATGCACCTCAACACGAAACTCGAACGTAGCAAGCTCATAAGACAAACAAAATGTATTGACATAACCAACCTTAAAAAACACCATACCTTCAAGTTGGAACTGAAGAACAGATTCTCTGCTTTAGAAGGCCTAAGATCGGAAGAAGTGGATATTTCTAAAGTTAACAGAAAAGTAACCAAAGCTCTTATGGAAACAGCAACAAAATTAGCTGGGTCTAAGAACAAGTTGCATGTGAACAAATTATCACGAAAAACCAAAATGTTGATGCAAAAAAGAAGAGAGATGAGGACAACTAAAGAAGATGTGACTTCCAAAGTGGAATATATAGAGCTATGCAAGACAGTACGAAAAAGTATCACTGAAGACGTAAGGAAATTCAACTGTGAACTAGTAAGGAAAGCAATTGAAAACAGCCAAAGCCTAAAGATAGCAAAGGGACATCTCAGTAAGGGAAGAAAACAGATTATGGCACTGAGAAAAGAAGATGGTTCTTAACAAGAAATAGAGGCGAAATTTTGACAAGAGTGAAAGATTTCTACTCCAAATTATTTGAAAGGGATGATACATGTACTCCAGACATCATGAAAGGTACCAGTACCAGAGTTCTTCCAGTCCTCCCAGCAGAAGTTGCACATGCAATCAAGAACATGAAGCAGGGAAAAGCTCCAGGAGAAGATGGAATTACTGTAGACATCATACAAGAAGCAAATGGAGAAATTGAAACAGTACTCGCCCAAATTTTCACTCGATGCCTTAATGAAGGAAAGATTCCTGAGGATTGGAACACCGCTACAATGATCCTGCTACATAAGAAAGGTGACATTGAGGATCTCAGGAACTATAGATCTATCAGCCTCCTGTCAGTGGTTTATAAAATCTTCACTAAAGTTTTTTCACACCGCTTAAAAGTGACATTGGACATGGCTCAACCGAGAGAACAAGCTGGATTCAGGAGTGGCTACAGCACAATAGATCCTATCCACGTACTTAGAGAACTAATTGAAAGAGCGAGGGAATATTAACTTCCATTGTGCATGGCTTTTATCGATTATGAAAAAGCCTTTGATTCGGTGAAACCATCAGCAGTTACAATGGCCCTGAAATCGTGCGGTATTGAAGATGCGTACATTAATATCATTAATAACATCTATGAAAATGCAAGTGCAAAGATTCGGCTGTTCAAAAATACAACTCACATAAAAATTGGAAAGGGAGTGAGACAAGGTGACAGAATATCTCCGAAGCTCTTTAATGCCACATTGGAAAATGTATTTCAATCACTGAACATGGGAAAACAAAGGGATAAAGATTAATAGAGATTATCTAACCCACCTTCGTTTTGCTGATGACATAGTCATTTTTGCAACTACCCCATCAGAGCTGCAGAGTATGATTCAGGAACTTGCTGACAAGAGTAAAGAAGTTGGATTAAAAATGAACTTTCAGAAGACAAAAGTGATGTTCAATGCTTTTACAAGAAATCAAGATTTATCGATTGATGGAGAAAAGCTGGAGATAACAGACACGTACTTTTATCTTGGACAGCAGATATCAAGTGAGGGTCATATTGATGAAGAAATTAATCGGCGTACAAAACTTGCCTGGAGAGCTTTTGGAAGAAACGGCATAATTTTCAAGAGCAATATGCCATTATGTCTTAAAAGAAAAGTGTTTGATCAATGCATCCTTCCAGTGCTTACGTATGGTGCAGAGACGTGGACCTTAACTAAAAGAGACATACAAAGGCTGCAGACAACTCAAAGCAGCATGGAGAGGTGCATGCTTGGTGTAACCAGGAGAGATAAGAAGAGGAACTCCTGGATCCGAAAAATGGCAAGAGTGGAAGACATTATGATCAGAGTTAAATCCCTGAAATGGCAATGGGCTGGACAAACTGCTAGAAGGACAGACCATCGATGGACAGCCGAAATTTTAGATTGGATTCCAAGGGACAGGAAGAGACCCAGAAGAAGACCACATGGAAGATCGGTGGATGAAATTCGAAAGTATGCGGGAGTGACATGGAGGAGACTGGCACAAGACAGACCGTTGTGGAGGAAACTTCGGGAGAATTTCGTCCAGCAGTGGATTGATAATGGTTGACAATGATGATGATGATGATGTGCACATACATTTTTATTGGCAAAAATGAATTAAATGATGCCCCATATATGTTTTCAGTTTTAAAATAAATAGCATAATATCCGTAATGTTGGAATGTTTTCAGGATCAGAAATAGTTAATTATTATCCTGACATAAAAATTTCGCTTTAATAAAAATCTTTTTGACAATTTATTTTAAAACTTATTAAAATTATAAACATTTAAAGGTAAAAAAAGTAACGACATTTGGTGGTCATATGGGGGTGGGTAAATAAGGTAAATAGGAATGTACTTACCATTAAAAAAAATAATCCGAATATATCAGCAGAACGAACTGTTCAAAAAACACATCAGCAGGGAAACATTAAATTTGGTCTGCAAACGCGGATTTTAGTGGTAAGATATATATGTAGATTATGGTGGTAAATATAAATTCACTTATCACTAAAAATAAATAATCCGAATATATAGGCATTAGGCAGAAAGAAAGGTTTAAGAAAACAAGTACGACGTTTTTGTACGAAAACGTGAAACACATTTTACACTGGAGTGGAGAGGCGAAACTTGACAGATTTCAAAATGTAACTTTCCGAGCCTTTTTTACCCGCAAAAGTTTTTACGGCATCCTCATAAGTGATTGTATTTGCTATGTCACTCTCTTTAGATATTATTACTAGGCTTGATAGGCGATCTTGGTGCATTGTTGATCTGAGATATGATTTTATAAGCTTCATTTTGGAGATTTAAAGACCACCGTGAGCAACTCAGTGGGCTATAAGCAAGCTTCATTTAGCTAAACGTCCTTTCACAGGTTCCTGACGTAGCTGGTAGAGTAGCATATATTCTTAATGCTATACATAAGTTAGGGAATGCATTTTGTAACCCATCGTATGAATCGCAGATAGTGTAACAGTGCAACTTAACTGATTTTTACAAAAAATACTGTGCTTGATCTTTAAATGATTCAAGTTCCAAAAAAAAAAAAAAAAAAAAAAAAAAAAATTCTAGCCCATTTAAATCTTCGGAATAGTTTATTGCCAGATGTACTGCGCACATTTTTAAGTCTCCACTGCTCACTTTCATTATTTTCTCCCCCAAAAGAAAAGAGGCATCTGTGCTTAGTGTTTTGGTGTATAATGTATTAGCTTTGTAATCTTTTGGCTAAGCTAATTATTATGAATGAATAATGCTCTAAGCTTCAAACTAATGAATTCCCAAAAGGGTGTTGTTACTCGTTAATTATGAACTTAAACAAGGTCTCAACGCTGGTTATTTATATTAAGTAATCAAAGTCATAAACCTAACAGCCAGACAGAGGTCTGACAACTACTAAGAATTGAGAAAGACTGAACTTACTGGACAACTATTTATTTCCCAGACTCGTGGTCAACTAAGGCACTCATATATCTTGTACATAATAATGAATAAACTTTCCTCTTATAGTACGCACACCACCAACACAACTCCAACGCAACCTCAACTCCAACGCAACAACACAACACAACCTCTCAACAACCCCTACAACACCGATGAACGCGCCTATATACGAGCTACCACCACGTCATGACTTACACTCATTGCCAGATCTCATTCAGCGGGTGAAACAATATTTCGTTCAGTAGGAAGATAATTTACATAGTAAAATAAAATAACTAGAGATAGTAAAATCAAAAGGAATGAATATAGAATATACGTTACATCATCTCCCCCTTAATTTTCTTTTTTTTTTTTTTTTTCTTTTTTTTTCTTTTTTTTATGTCCGAAAAACCTATCAATTTTGGAGTGTAAGTCTTACATTTCGATGATTGACGTTTCGCGATCTCTTTTTTGATTTGTTGTTTGGTGGTAGCCGTATTTACATTATCAATCTTGGCATGACAATTTACGAATCTGTATTCGACTGTGAAATTTGTAGCGTAGAACAAACCAAACCTGCATCGGCATACTTTCCTTTTATTCTGCCTAGCAGGAATCACTTTTTTAATTTCAAATTACGTTCGCCTCATTCGTTGAAATACATAACAACTGTATCAGCAGCGAAGATTGCCTGAAGCTGCCTAACAGTAACAATTTTATTATTTTCATTTCAAATTACGTTCGCCTCATTCGTTGAAATACAGAACAACTGTATCAGCAGCGAAATTTACCTGGAGCTGCCTAACAGTAACAATTTTACTATTTTCATTTCAAATTACGTTCGCCTCATTCGTTGAAATACAGAACAACTGTATCAGCAGCGAAATTTACCTGGAGCTGCCTAACAGTAACAATTTTACTATTTTCATTTTAAATTACGTTCGCCTCATTCGTTGAAATACAGAACAACTGTATCAGCAGCGAAATTTACCTGGCTGATACGAAATTTTGATATTGCTCTCTTGTAACTTCAGAGCCCACTTCATAAGTCTTTGAGATAGGTGCTTAGCAGAATTTAAATACTGAAGGGCAGAATGATCCGTAATTATGTTAACTGTCAATTCGTTAAGATAACATTGAAATTTATTCAGTGCATACACAACAGCAAGACATTCTCGTTCCGTAGCTGAATAATTGCGTTCAGCTTTGGCTAAAGTACGAGACGCAAAAGCTATTGGATGCCCAGCTTGTGACAAAACGCAACCAAGACCAACTCCGGATGCATCAGTATAAATATCAAATTCTTTAGTATGATCCGGGAAAGCCAACACCGGAGGCTGAGTCAATGCAGACTTCAGTGTTTCGAATGCAGCGTTAGCTTCAGGTGTCCAAATAAACTTCTTGTATTTACGCTTTAAAGCATACAATGGCTCACATATTGTAGCATAAGCGGGGACGAACTGCTGATACCAACCGGTCATTCCCAGAAAACGGGATAGTTCTTTTGCTGTTTTAGGCCGAGGAAAGTCAACAATAGGCCTAATTTTTTCATTATCAGTGAATAAACCGTGGGGAGTGATTTTCAACCCCAGATATACAATCTCGTCCCTCGCTATCTGGCATTTACTAGGTTTTAACGTCAAGCCAGCATTGTATATAAGTTGGAACACCTGTTTGAGCAGAAAAAGGTGCTCGTCAAAAGTCTCTGATGTTATAATAATATCATCCAAATAGACATGCACATGGGGACCCAGGACAGGTCTGAGAACCGTGTCCATAAGCTTTTGGAAAGTAGCAGGTGCAGAAGCTAAACCAAAAGGCATACGTAAATATTCATAGGCCCCAAAAGGAGTCACAAAGCCTGTTTTATCGACAGAGTCCGGATGTACTGCCACCTGCCAATATCCACTCGCCAAATCCAAAGTTGACATCCATTTGGTTGACGACAAGTCATTTAGAATATGTGACATGACAGGTAGTGGATAATTGATAGTTTTTGTGACTTGGTTGAGTTTGCGAAAATCTGTCACGAAACGAAATTCATTTGGTTGTTTCTTTGGAACCAAGAAGGCAGGAGCAGCCCAGGCGCTTGTTGATTCCCTGATTATGCCCTGCTTAATCATTTCCGCAATTTGACGTTGCATTTCCTGTTTTTTATGTGGAGCACAAGGGTAAGGTTTCGTCGCAATGGGTTTCGAACCATCAGTGTCAATAACATGATAAACCACCTGTGTGAAGCCAGGTTGATCCGAAAACAAACCAGGGCTTTCCTGTAAAAGGAGAGAAAGCTGGTCTCGTTGCCCCTCATTCAATTGGTCACTCAACAATAAACTCGTAATATCTACAGGAACCGTCGGAATCATTTCGACAGGTTCCGGAAAGGAAATCACATGTTGCACAAAATTCAAAGTTATTTGAAACTTGTTAATAAAGTCCATACCCATGAGACATTTCACGGGTAGCTCGTCTATAAGCAGGAAAGAATGTGTAAACCGAGCTTTTCCCAGCCCTAAAGATAATGTGACAGTTCCTGCGATACTGAAGATTTCATTATTGGCACCTCGCAAATACTGCGTTGCAGGCTGAACGTGTATTGCAGAAAAAACGTCATTACAAAACTTTGTATTTAGGGCTGATATCTCAGACCCAGTGTCGAACTTTGTCTCGACAATAACGTCTTCAAGTGTCAAAAATACATCAGGCAACTGAGGAGTTTGAACAGTCACTAATACTGTTTTAGGGTCAGAATGTTTGGTATCAGGAAGCAGGACCGACCCTTCGTCTACTTCCTGTGGAAGTTTAAAGGAATTCTTATGGTGGTATCATGTGGTCGGAAACCTCGACCCTGCCGGGTATCGGGAAAATTTTCACGATAAGGAAAATTGCGTGGACCCTGCGTCGGGAACTCCGCGTGTCTGTTGAGATTTTCATATTCGTTACGTCTGCCCTCAGCACGGGCAGAAAAATTATTATTGCCCTGAGCATGATAACGTTCCGAATGCTGCTGAGTGGAACGGGGTTGAGCATACTGTGCATTATGACGATACCCCGTAGCTTGCTCAGAAACTCGTTGTTGGTTCGCCACTCTTCTGTGTGGTGGAACGTATGAAGCTTGGGTGGGCACTTGTGTATGCTCGCGCTGAAAGTTTTGTCTATTATGCCGCTGAGGGTTTTCGGAATAAGCCTCGCTGGGTGCCCGAGCATGGTGAGTTGAAGCACGTTTGCCATGTCGCTCTTCATACGTGCGTATGAGGCGAAGGCATTCATGAATAGTGGTAGGGTGTCGAACCTCAAGAAAATCTTGCAAGAATGGGTCGAGCTGCTGTACGAGGGTATCCAACATGTCAACATGACTGGCATGTGGATCCCATAGATTATATAGGCGTGTAGTCTCCAACGCAAATGCAACAGGGCTATCATTGGGACCTTGTTGACGTGAAAACAGCTGTTGAGCAAGGCTAGCTCGACTGAGGCCGAAAGGAAAGACCTCCAAGAATTCTGCACGGAAATTCTCATAATGAGAATCCGGGTTCGACCCTCGCCACTGCCGATACCAGGTCTTGGCGGTATCTCTCAAGCAAGTTCCGGCAATTTGGACCTTGCAGTCTTCCGGAATATTATAGAGATCAAAATGATCTTCCAGATCTTCAAGGAACTTTAAAGACCCCTCCAAACCATTGAAATGAATTGTTCCTGCATGCGGCACGAAATGGGCAAGCATTCTGCTTCGCTGAGAGGATTGAATTCCCTCAGCTACGACCCGCGACTCAGAGTGATAAGAAGCTGGTGCATTCCGAAATGGTGAAGAATGCTTGGGTATGTGCAGATCATTCATATCAAAGTCAGAGCCACAGGCTTCGCGTAAATTGTCCAAAAAAACACCATCACCCTCGAGACTTGCCGGACGGTGGAAATTTGAAGTTGTCTCAGGTAAAGAAGCCATGGGTAATAATAGTCAGGATCTCGTGTTCGAGAAAAGTTCGGGCGCCAATTATAATGTATTAGCTTTGTAATCTTTTTGCTAAGCTAATTATTATGAATGAATAATGCTCTAAGCTTCAAACTAATGAATTCCCAAAAGGGTGTTGTTACTCGTTAATTATGAACTTAAACAAGGTCTCAACGCTGGTTATTTATATTAAGTAATCAAAGTCATAAACCTAACAGCCAGACAGAGGTCTGACAACTACTAAGAATTGAGAAAGACTGAACTTACTGGACAACTATTTATTTCCCAGACTCGTGGTCAACTAAGGCACTCATATATCTTGTACATAATAATGAATAAACTTTCCTCTTATAGTACGCACACCACCAACACAACTCCAACGCAACCTCAACTCCAACGCAACAACACAACACAACCTCTCAACAACCCCTACAACACCGATGAACGCGCCTATATACGAGCTACCACCACGTCATGACTTACACTCATTGCCAGATCTCATTCAGCGGGTGAAACAATATTTCGTTCAGTAGGAAGATAATTTACATAGTAAAATAAAATAACTAGAGATAGTAAAATCAAAAGGAATGAATATAGAATATACGTTACAGGTGTTTTCAGTTCTAGCTTTCAATTCGGGTAGCATTCGGTCCAAAATTACATTTATGTCTTGCTTGAACAGTTCTGACGAAAATCCGCAGGATTCATCATTTCCAATTTCACCGGCCATCTTCTTCGTCTTAGATTTCCTAATTTCTTGAAACGCTGCCTCAACAGACATTACAGTTGCAATATTTGTTGCTTCTTCAAGCCAACCTTCAAAGCCAGAATTTCGTATTCTCTGCAAAGTAGCGATCTGCTTAATATTATGTCACTTTTTTGAATTTCGATATTTATGCGATTAACTTCTCTCAATATAGAATTCCATATAGCAAGATTCAGGATGAACCTAAAATGTGTTATAGCGTGAAAAAGACTTCCTGCATCAGACTCAACTTCTGGTGGGAAATCTCCGCTTTTTATTTCTTTGAGCCACTTTAGCCAAATTCCTTTTCAGAGCTTCACAGATTCCCATTTGACAGACCATCTTGTATGGCTGGTTCTTTTTAAGTTACTTCCGGTGTATTCTTCATAATTTCCCATTGTGCAGTCAATGATGCAAAAGAGCATAACACTCTTTGCACAATGCCGCAAAGATACGACGCTTCTTACCAGCTGAAAGCAGCATGAACACCCACCAGATTGAGTGAGTGCGCTATGCACGGCACAAACACAGCAAATTCGTTTTTTTCTTGTATCCTCGCTTGGACTACTTTGTAAATACCAGCCATGATTGATCCGTTGTCATAAGATTGACCTCGACAATTGGCTATGTTAAGGTGATCTCTCTCTAATTTACTTAAAATTGTATGAGATATATTTTCCAGTTTTACCATGTAAGTCTATGAAGTCAATAAAACTTTCTTTTATTTCGCATTTTCTACTTTCGTCAATTTTTACGTACCGAATGACCTCACTCATCTGCTCACAGTGAGATACATCACGTGTGGCGTCAAACATAATAATGAAGTATTTCGCAGATAATATCTCTTTTGCTATTATTTCACGTATTTTTTCGGCCATGAGTTCTGTGATTTCATTTTGAATGGTACTAGATAAGCAGCGTTACATTCAGAGAAATTTTTCCGGAGGGGCAATCGCAAATTTTGAGGGGGCTCAAACTTATTATTTATTATTTATATATCATCATCATCATTGTCAACCATTATCAATCCACTGCTGGACGAAGGTCTCCCCAAGTTTCCTCCACAACGGTCTGTCTTGTGCCAGTCTCCTCCATGTCACCCCTGCATACTTTCGAATTTCATCCACCCATCTCCCATGTGGTGGATGAAATTCACCACATGGGAGATGGGTTTAGATTGGATTAAATTTTATTTGAATTCCAAGGGACAGGAAAACATGGGAGATGATTTCCTGTCCCTTGGAATCCAATCTAAAATTTCGGTTGTCCATCGATGATCTGTTCTTCTGGCAGTATGTCCAGCCCATTGCCATTTCAGGGATTTAACTCTGATCATGATGTCTTCCACTCTTGTCATTTTTCGGATCCACGTGTTCCTCTTCTTATCTCTCCTGGTTACACGAAGCATGCGCCTCTCCATGCTGCTTTGAGTTGTCTGCAGTCTTTGTATATCTCTTTTAGTTAAGGTCCACGTCTCTGCACCATACGTAAGCACTGGAAGGATGCATTGATCAAACACTTTTCTTTTAAGACATAATGGCATATTGCTCTTGAAAATTATGCTGTTTCTTCCAAAAGCTCTCCAGGCAAGTTTTGTACGCCGATTAATTTCTTCATCAATGTGACCCTCACTTGATATCTGCTGTCCAAGATAAACGTACGTGTCTGTTATCTCCAGCTTTTCTCCATCAATCAATAAATCTTCATTTCTTGTAAAAGCATTGAACATCACTTTTGTCTTCTGAAAGTTCATTTTTAATCCCACTTCTTTACTCTTGTCAGCAAGTTCCTGGATCATACTCTGCAGCTCTGATGGGGTAGTTGCAAAAATGACTACGTCATCAGCAAAACGAAGGTGGGTTAGATAATCTCCATTAATCTTTATCCCTTTGTTTTCCCAGCTCAGCGACTGAAAAACACCCTCCAATGTGGCATTAAAGAGCTTCGGAGATATGGTGTCACCTTGTCTCACTCCCTTTCCAATTTTTATGTGTGTTGTATTTTCAAACAGCCGAATCTTTGCACTTGCATTTTCATAGATGTTATTAATAATATTAATGTATGCATCTTCAATACCGCAGGTTTTCAGAGCCATTGTAACTGCTGATGGTTTCACCGAATCAAAGGCTTTTTCATAATCGATAAAAGCCATGTACAATGGAAGTTCATATTCCCTCGCTCTTTCAATTAGTTCTCTCAGTACGTGGATATGATCTATTGTGCTGTAGCCACTCCTGAATCCAGCTTGTTCTCTCGGTTGAGCCATGTCCAGTGTTACCTTCAAGCGGTGTGAAAGAACTTTAGTGAAGATTTCATAAACTACTGATAGGAGGCTGATAGGTCTGTAGTTTCCGAGATCCTCAATGTCAACTTTCTTATGTAGCAGGATCGTTGTAGCGGTGTTCCAATCCTCAGGAATCTTTCCTTCATTAAGGCATCGAGTGAAAATTTGGGCGAGTACTGTTTCAATTTCTCCACTTGCTTCTTGTATGATGTCTACAGTAATTCCATCTTCTCCTGGAGCTTTTCCCCGCTTCATGTTCTTGATTGCATGTGCAACTTCTGCTGGAAGGACTGGAGGAACTCTGGTACTGGTATCTTTCATGATGTCTGGAGTGCATGTATCATCCCTTTCATATAATTTGGAGTAGAAATATTTCACTCTTGTCAAAATTTCGCCTCTATTTCTTGTTACAGAACCATCTTCTTTTCTCAGTGCCATAATCTGTTTTCTTCCCTTACTGAGATGTCCCTTTGCTATCTTTAGGCTTTGGTTGTTTTCAATTGCTTTCCTCACTAGTTCACAGTTGAATTTTCTTATGTCTTCAGTGATACTTTTTCTTACTGTCTTGCATAGCTCTATATATTCCACTTTGGAAGTCACATCTTCTTTAGTTGTCCTCGTCTCTCTTCTTTTTTGCATCAACATTTTGGTTTTTCCTGATTTGTTCACATGCAACTTGTTCTTAGACCCAGCTAATTTTGTTGCTGTTTCCATAAGAGCTTTGGTTACTTTTCTGTTAACTTCAGAGATGTCCACTTCTTATTTATATATACATTAATACATATTATATTATTTATATATACATTAATACATATTATATTATCTATATATATATATTAATACATATAACAAATTTTCTGAAATCTACACATGCAAGTGATTAAAAATGCAAAAATGTTATACCTTTATTTTAATTCAGTAATGCACCACGGATTTCACTATGCTGCGGTGGGGTAAAATATTAAGGATGCTAGTAAGATAATGCTGCTGTGCTGGAAAAATCCATCCCCCCCCTAAACATTAGGAGTGGCAACAATATTTTAGTCTTACAACGAGCGTTTTTCTGATTATTAAGGAATCATTACAGTGTTACCTGAAAACGTACGGTGCAAACCATTCTCCTGCCACTTGGTTTCAGCCCCTTTAGATTATTTAGGTTAGCACATAGTAGTAAAAATACAATAATAAAAAAACAACAACTAATTAATCGTTTGAAATTCCTGGATTTTCTTTTTGTCACAGGGCGTAAACCACATACCACCAGGAAAAAAGATTATGGGAATCATTTTTAATAATTTGTTATAGTAAAAAATTAGGTAGTGCAAATATTTTGTTGTATTGGAAGCCCTAACGTCACGTTAGCTACATTGAGGCTTACTTAACCATATACAAGGGAAGTCGGCATCCAGAAGACTGAAATAAAGCTGAATGCCAGCTTCCAAAATATGATGACGTATTGCAGTGCAAGCAGTATGCCGTTGGTGATTACAAATCCACAGTAAACTTAACTATCAAATACAAAAGGCTTTAAAAAATTTTCCGAATTGTTAAACAATGCTTGGTTTTCTTGTTTGCCCCTCTTGCATATATGATCAAGATGAACTGGTCTTCTACCCTCCTAACTTTTATCCGGAGAAAGTATTGAGTAATTTTGGTAGGATTTCATAATAATTTTTTAACATGGACAATTGTTGCATTTAATAAAGAAATTTACAAAAGCATTCTCATCTAGAGCAACAATTTTTTCTCTAGAGTATATATTTTCATAACTACTTTGATTTCAGAGCTACATTAAAAAAATAAAGTAATTTAAAGTGTTAACACTATGAGTGAAGTCATTTATGACTCTAATTAACAACGGAAATTCCGTTTTTTTTTGGGGGGGGGTTCTCGAGGTATTGTATACATTATTGGCTGCATTGACACGTCAGATTTAGAAAACGTGAATATACATGTCGATGGCAATTTTAGTTTTAGCGAATAAGACAAAAAAATAATTTAATACATGAAATAATCTTAATGCTACTGAGATATGAAGTCCATGTGAATGAGTTTTTTTTATTATAATATTTCCCTCGTTTTCTGAAATTTTTAAAGTTAATTTCTTCAAATTTTCATCTATAAACAAAAAAAATAGACTAAATATAAAGAGTGATCACTCAAAAACCTACAGGGGGTGGGCGTCCATGGAATTTCGGGGGGGGGGCTAAGCACTCCCGAAAAGATGCCTGAATACATCACTGTAGACAAGTAACTTACTTGCCCCTTTTTCAAATTTTCCAATGTATTTTGTAACGTAGAGTTGTGCTTTGATAAAAGTGATATCAGGTTTAGGAAATTTCCTTGTGTTTTCGAAGGGCAAGCTGTAGTTAATATGTGCGGACTTTCGTGAGTTCCGCGCCTTCTCCCCTCTCGTAATCAACTCCGTATGACCGTCGTGCTGGAAAAAAGGTCCCTTAATGTAATGACCACTAGAGGGCGCTAGAGAAAATGCGGGCCACTCGAATCTCCGTCCTCTGTGACTCGAATCGTCATCTGAGTAAACTGAAATCTTTGCCTTTTCTATTTCTTGACCTACTTTGAAATCAGTGTAAACTGCTTTATTTCTTTTGTTGGTTGTTGTTTTTTTACTGAAGCGTTTAGTTTTTCGGAGTTTTTGATTCCCGTGACATGGAACGAAAATGTTTCGTTCCGAATTGCTGTTCTGGTTATGCTAGTAGTGAACAACATGCTTCTTTATTTAAAGCACTTAAAAATGAAAAAATGCTTGCTAAATGGCAGAAAGCAATCCCTCGAGACGATCGGAAACTCAGCACTAACGATTTTGCTTGTGAGAAACCTTCCCTCTCCCACGATGTAATTAATTAGATGCAGGAGTGAGACATTCGATGGCCAAGTTTTATATGATGTGCCTGTCCGTGACAGACTTAACTTCACTGTTATTCCTGTAACATTTCCTGAATGTCCAACTTACCTTTCAAAAAAGCAGCAAAGTCGTTACCTGGTAAATCTGTAGTTTAGTGCCCTAAATTATTTCGTCGGATTTCGAAAAAGTGGCACATAAATAAGATTTCAAAAAAGTGAGACGTACAGATTTTAAAGTATGCAATTTCAAGGCAAATGGTGAAAAAATTTCATCATTATGGTGCATTTTAAAGATTTTTACCGTAATATTTACGTACAAGTACGACGCTGTGAACAGAAGCTGCGGCACGCCTAACACAAAGCTGCTTCAACAACTTTGCTCCTCCGCCATTCAGCTGGCGGAAGAGTACAGGAGGAAAGGGGAACGTTCTTGCCAGAAAAACGATCAAGTTTGTAGTGCTACCTGACAGAAAATAGTTCTTCATTTCTGTCGTAGTTTTTTAAAACACATAATGAAAATTGCTTCGTTTTTATACATATGATTCCCTGGTACGAAATAGAAAGTATGCAAATCAAATGCCTTCCTTTCTTCTACCAAAGCGTTAAAGTAGAGGCCGTGTTCTCTTCAACGGAAGTTATATGCATCGGAAAATCAAAGTTTTGCTTCTCCTGTTGACAGCGTTGTTCGCAATTTATTGAAATTGGATAACAAAAAGAAAAAGCTCTCGAAGAAGTGAGTTCATAAAGTGCGCATTAAAGAATCATACGCGAAAAAAACCCAAGAAATTCTCAGACTGTGATGTTAAAATGTGAGACAGAAATGATGATCTATTTTCTGTAGAGCCGAACTACAAATTGGATCGCTTTCCTGGCAAGAACGCGTCCCTTTCCTCTTGTATCCTTCAGCCAGCAGAATGGCAGCCGGAACGAGACCTTCGCTTCAGCGGAGCTCGGAGCAAAGAGATATTCTTTGGCTTGATGTCGCCGCGGCGTGTGTTAGGCCTGCCGCTGCTTCTGTTCACAGCGTCGGCGTCGTACTGGCACGTAAATATTACGGTAAATTTTTTTTTAAATAAACCATAATGATGACATTTTTTCACCATTCGCCATGAAATTGCATACTTAAGAATCTGTGCGTCTCACTTTGTAGAAATCCTTCAACATTTCCGACGAGGTAATTTAGGACGCTAAACTACACATTTACCCATTGCTTATTCATAAGGTATACCTAATATACATACAACTTAAGCAGAGGGCTTTTGAATACTGCTAAGGAGCGTTCAAAAAATTACGTACATAAATTTAAGAACTTTTCATTCATATATTTCGTGTATTATGCACAATGATATTTTGCAAGTTATTTAGAAGTGAACACCTACCGTTGCTACATTCTCAACACACACCATCACCTTTAAATGCATGCAGGGAAAGCTAGAAGCATATCTTCTGTATAAATACACAACAACTACATTAAAGCGAAAAGGTAATATAAATTTACGTGTCCTATATTTATGTAAAAAAGTTTATAAGTGATTTAAAATGTTACGTGATCATAATTATGACGCTGGTACCTTTCTGCAACTGTATATTAAATTGCATCTGTAACACTGCTTTTACACAACGGAAGCCTACTTTGTCCTATATATATATATATATATATATATATATATATATATAACACGAACGTATTCATAAACAAAATTCCTTTCATCCCTAGCATCACTGTTGTGATTTAAAGGCGTGCCATTTCTACATGAAAATCTGTCTTAAAAATACGTCCTCTTTTTTTAATTTTTATGTTGGCCTACTTAATGTGTAAGGACTAATAATATTTGAGAAGTGCAATACGGCTATTTTCACGCTTAAAAAACACATTGCAACAACAAACCTATACATCATCGTGATACAGACAGCGGTTTACTCACCTCCAGGAATTGATGGCCCGCATCTTCCCAGAGGCATCTGGTGGCCGATTATATTAAGAGTCCCCATTTTAGGTGAGAGTTAAGTCACCGGTCTATCGTACACCATGATACAACCCAATTTTAATCGACTTTGCTAATTTTTTTACGAGGATTTAGATGTAGAAGCTAATTTTTTCATGATGATGCATTTCGGATTTTTTTTTATTCCACTCGGCGATTTAACATTGCCAAAAAAAATCCTCTACGTATGATCTGATCTGCTGATACTGCTCCATTGACGAGGGCATCTCCAGATATTTTATTCTAACCTCCTTAAGCTGGACTCATCGCGAACGAATGGTCAGAAGCTAATACTTAGACGACTGTGCCACCGGGGGTCGCCAATTGAAGTGCTTCCTTATGTTCATTGGGGATTGCTTGTCGAAGTCACAGCATTCGGCCATTTCGATTTCACGGCGTGCTCATGGCGCTGTATGTTACTGAATGAGTTGGATTAAAAAAAAGAAAGAAAACCGTGGCGAAGGTTCAATCCTTCCCGCTGAAAAATGGCAGCAGTAAGGACTATTTCCCTTTATACTAAGGTGATCAGATTTTTGAGAACGAAATTGAGGAGTAAATGTCCCGTCCTTAATTTCAGTGCAGAATTGAAGACAATCTTGTTTCAAAATGAGGACAACAATTGACACATGGAAAGCCGAAGATTAGCAAAGAATGTTAAGACGTGTACCATAATTGCCCAGTTTCATGGAAAAACATACGATGAACCTGAAGGATCATTTTCATGCGAAATAAGTACAAAATAGCAATAAAATACTATCGTGCAGAATATTACTTATGATAAATTTTAAATGTTGGTTATAGAGGGCAGTACATGTAAACAAAGCTACATCTTGATTTTGTACAGAAATTTCATTGTGGTTCGTACGCGAAAAAATATGAAATATCTGATGCCAGAAAATTACTATTCACTAAGCAGACAGAAATCATGGGATACCTGTATGTTATCTATATGAGAAGGAATATTTCAAGTCCAATAACTTCATTTAAAGAAACAATTTAATGCAAAAATGTGCTGAACAAAAGTTGCACAATTGTCAATGGGACATATCAAATTCAGCATCAATTGACAATTACTTATTTAATTGCAAGAATGCGAATGACGAAAAAAATGAGATTTCTCATCTTATAAATATTTTAAGTTAAATCCAGTTAAAATAGAAACGAAACAATACCACGATTATCGGAACGACTTTTTTCGATGCTGACGTTGGTAGTGATGATATTTCCACTTCTCTAAGCATCCCGAAAGTTTGAAAATTTTAACTGCCATTATTTCAATTTTTGTGGGAAATTTCAAAAAATTGAGTACAAAAAAATAAAAAATCGAGTCAATTTTTAAGAAACTGAGGGCGAAGCATTGAAATTGAAGACTGTCTCCAGAAAATGGGGACGCCTGGTCACCTTACTTTATACCGCAAGATCACTGCCACAGCTACTTACTTTGCTTTTTTTTATGAAAACAATGAAAGCTGATGTTTTCACTGATACATCGAAAACTTTGGACCGATCGAATATACTCTATATTGCTTAATGAGTGCTCACCGATCTGTTAAACTATACACATGGACGTCGTGCCAAGTATCACGGAATGGATTTTTTTTATTGGAGGTTTAAATGATTTTATTGGACCTGGTGATACCGAGACATGACAAACAATCACATAGACAGGATACAGTTTTTTCACAGCAACAAGTACACTGGCGTGCAAAAATTAAGGGCGAGACGGTTTTTCGAATGTAACGTCGTGCAGAAGTGCTCCACATCGACTCAAATCATACCATAAGATACCCAAGATGTAAGAATATGGGACAAGTGAGCAAAACCGTCCAAACAAGGAATCCAAAGGATACAAAGACACTTTATTGAAAAGGTAGCTTTGAGCACAACTGGATAGAAAACAGAAACGTGCATGAGACAAGCGGCTGCCTAGAAAAATCCAGTCTTTAGTAGGGGATATGATCACCCCTGACTGCGTTGCAGGATTTACATCGTCTCTCCGTGCTGAGGACGAGGTTGTCAAGGAGCTTTTGAGGCATCGCGGCCCATTCCTCTTGTAGCGCCAATCGCAGCTGCGGAATCGTTGCCGGCGGCTGGTGACGTGCTGCCAAGCGTCTCCCGAGAAGGTCCCACACGTGTTCGATTGGATTTATGTCCGGGAACCTTGTGGGCCAATCCATCCGTTGAATATCTTCACTCTTCGACAGCCACTGTACGATGAGGTCTAGCATTGTCGTCCATGAAAAGGAACTCAGGACCCACAGCACCTCTAAACAGACGCACGTGAGGCAGGAGAACCTCGGTACAATAGCGGACACCAGTGACTGAACCTCCTTGGAAGATGTGGAGGTCCGTACGGCTACCAAGCATGATACTGCCCCTAACGGGAACTCCGTCACCTCCAAACCGGTCCCTTTCGATGATGTTGGAGGTGTGATTGCGTGTTCCCAGCTCTCTCCAGATGTGTATACGTCCAGAATCGCTCGTCAGACTAAATCGGCTCTCATCCGTAAAGGGAACTCGACCCCATTGCTGATGTGTCTAGTTCTTGTGTTCCTGGCACCACAGAAACCGCCATCCCCGATGAACAGGTGTTAAGGACATACACCGTACTGGTCGTCGTGCAAAGAGACCACCTTTGTGCAGCCTCCTGGCCACGGTAAAACGCAATAACGGACGTCCAGTTGTCTGTTGCATGTACCTTGAGATTTCTCCCGCTGTCTACCGTCTGTCTCTTCTCGTCTGTAGGACAATATACCGGTCGTCCGCCACCGTGGTTGCTCGTGGACGACCACTGCTAAACTCTCGGACAGCTGTTCCTGTCGTTTGAAATGCTCTCCAAGCTCGTGAAACGATGCTGTGAGCGATCCCGAACTCCTCGGCCACACTAGTCACACTTCGACCTTCTTCCAACTTCCCAATGACGCGACCTCGGGTAAAGTCATCCAAATATCGTTTACTGGATTGCCTGTTGGCCATATCACACGGTGGCAGCAACTCGACGTCGTTCAAACCGGTGTACACCGTGCAATAGCTTTCACCGAATTGCTGAGCGTACACTGCCCGTGTGCTTTATACCCTTCCGACCCCCGTCATGCTGCATATATGCACATGCCCTACCTTACCGGACCCTAGTCTATCTCTTGAGTGGTCTTTTGGTCCGTTCTGCCTGCTCGTTCCGCTGTTATGTTAATTTCTCCTCTTCGTCCTTAATTTTTGCACACCAGTGTACATATCACACATTTTACAGCATGCCAATTGATCAATTTACACAGACCAGTGTTGATCATGTAACACATTATGAACAAGTACACATCAAATATGGTTTTACAGTGTGCTAAATGACCAATGTACACCGAGAGCCAGTGTTGGACAAGTAGCACATTAAAAGCCAGTGCCAAAAGACAAACACAAACATCCATGCCTCACCGAATGATCAGAAGCTAGCGCTTAGAACACTGCGCCCCTGGGGCGGCAGGAATGGATTAAAAAAGAAAAAGCATGGCAGGGGTGAACAGATAACCCACGCCTGCCGAAGTACCATCACTTAGAACTCAGTTTACACTATAAGGTGTAAGATCACTGAAATTCAACTTCGCATATTTATTTTAAAAAATCGAAAAAAAAAACCCTCAATGTTTTCACTCATACTTTGAAAATGTGGACCGATAACACCAAATCGGTGTTATCGATTGTACTTGCCAGGTACTTAAGATGTACGTCAGACTTAAAATTCAAAGAATGCCGCCGCTCCGGAAGCGTAGTGGCTTCTTGCCATTCGCCGTAAATTTGGGACGGACGACTGCTTATAGTTGCTCACAATGAGCATTAAACACACAAATAAATTTTTTTTTTTTTTATTGTAGGTTTAACGACCACCGTGAGCAACTCAATGGGCTATAAGCAGTCGCCCGTCCCTAATTTAGGGTCACTGGTTCCAGGGAAGGGAGAGAGCCAGTGCCGTAAGACAAACACAACATCCATGCCTGACCGGGATTCGAACCCGGACCATAAAAAATTTTGATCGAGGGTTTTTACGGCCACCGTGAGCAACTCATTGGGGTATAAATCGTTGATGTTCCTAATTTAGGGCCACTGATTCCAGGGAAAAGAGACAGCCAGTGCCGTAAGGCAAACGCAAAATCCATGTTTCACGGGATTCGAACCCAGATCCATCTCGGACAGTCAGAAGCCAGCGCTAAGCTGCTGCGCCAAAAAATAAATGCCAGAACCTTTGTAGATATATAGATTCTCAAAGTATAGCCCTGTGGAGCAGCAGTCTTAGCGCTGGCTTCCGACTTTTCGTCCGAGCTGGGTCTGGCCTCTGGGTTCGAATACCGTGAACATGGATGTTGCGTTTGCCCTCCGACATTGGCTCTCGTCCTTCCCTGGAATCAGTGGCCCTAAATTAAGAGCGGCAAAAGCTTATAGCCCGCCGAGTTACTCATGATGCTCATTAAACACCCGAAACTAAAGGAGCACACAAAAAATGAGGCTGATGATAGGATTTGCCATTACCCAGTTCAACCTTCAAATTTTTTTTTTTTTAAATACACTTGCAGTGTGCCTTAATAAAGTTAGCGTATATGCTTTGGATTCATAAAAATCAGTCAACAAAACTAGTAAACAAGACTTACAAATCTTGCACAAGGTTTAAATCCCATTTTATGTCACGAAATGTTCTAAACGGACATGCAACGCCTGATATAATTATGGCATAAAAAAAGTTTACTCAGCAGTCATGGTAGCTTACGGTTTTGTTGTTTGAGGTTTAACGACCACTATGAGTAACTCAGGGGGGGGGCTATCAGCAGTCACCCGTCCTAATTTAGAGCGACTGGTTCTAGGGAAGAGAGAGAGAGCCAGTGCCGTATGACAAATACAACATCATGCCTCACCGGAATTCTAACCTAGACCCTACTCGGACAAATGGTCATAAGCCAGTGCTTATACCACTGCACTACCGAGGCGTCGTTTTTGGGATGTATATCAGGGAAAATTAAATTTTTCCTCGCACTTATAGACTCCCAACGACACATCAGCAGTTCCATTCTGGATGCATACAATGAAAAGTGCTCCTTTCGTCAGCAGTTTGTGAAAACACCTTCTAATTGCCATATTGAGTTTTAATTTCATCCCAATCATTTGGAAATCCCTTTCATTAGTTAGCAACCACTTTTTTTTTTTTGATTGGAGGTTTAACGACCACCGTGAGCAACTCAATGGGCTATAAGCAGTCGCCCATCCCTAATTTAGGGTCACTGGTTCCAAGAAAGGGATAGAGCCAGTGCCGTGAGACAAACACAACATCCATGCCTCACCGGGATTCAAACCAGGACCCCTTTCGGACGAATGATCAGAGGCCATCGCTTAGACCGCTGCAATGAGGATGTAGCAGACACGTGACTCTCAGCATGGCAACGAGCCTTAGTAACGTAACTGAAGTACCAGCCTCGTTGAGATGGCCTCTGATCATTCGTCCGAAAGGGGTCCGGGTTCGAATCCCGGTCAGGCATGGATGTTGTGTTTGTCTTACGGCACTGGCTCCTTCCCTTCCCTGGAACCAGTGACCCTAAATTACGGACGGGCGACTGCTTATAGCCCATTGAGTTGCTCACGGTGGTTTTTAAACCTCCAATAAAAAAAAAAAAAAAAAAAAAAAGATGGCTTCTTACTTTGAAACTTTAACTTCCGAGTAGAAAATGCGGTATTTGGAAAAAAAATAAAGAGATTGAAAGAAAAGATCCTTATGTGCTGAATGCAAGTACCTTTGAAGGTGATGCGAAAAGTTTTCCGAAAGTGCAAATAGTAAATATTTTCGATTACTTCGTCTTTGGTCGAAGTGCCTTGACTGCAGAACAATTCGAGGCATATAAAAAGTTTCGAAGCATATAACAATTTCTCGTCGTCGGTATTCTTTTACAGGGTAATTTAGAACGATCACAAATTCGTGAGTAATCAGTAATTTACGGAGAAAATAGGTACGCTGCCTTAATGAGCAAGGTTCTCTTCCCTCCCAGGTGCAGAGATCTGGGTAAAAAAACTAGGTTTTCTTTCTTTCCAGGAATCGCTGATTTTGGATAAAACTCACCCTTGAAAGGTTCTATGACTTTTTGAGAGTTTAACTCTTCAACAAAAAGTGTCTTTCTAAGCTCTGAGAAGCGATTTCCAAGCCTTAAAAAAATGAGCAAAATCTTTTTTTTTTTTCTTTACGCAAAATTGTGGTGAAAAAATAAAATCATTTTGCTGGGATTTGTGCCCTATAATCTATTTATCCGTAAATAAATTTAGCAGCATAACACCGACCTGTAAACAGACCTAGACACCAAAAAGGATTTTATTTGGACAATAACTTTAGCCAGTATTTGCATTTTTCTGCAAAAGTGTGCTTCAGCTCCAGGTGTACTAAAAATCAAAATCAACGGTAGTTTGGGGAGGAAATATCATATAGAATAAAGTAGTAAACCAAAAAACTCCAACGCCGACAGCCAAATAACCTTAAGAGTGAAAAGCCGAAAACTCGCAAAAAAAAAAAAAAAAAGTGAGTCAGGTTAACGGTGTGATCGAGATCTAAAAAATACATAAGAGCCAGAGATTCGAATCTGACTAAAAGACGGGTTTGCTAACAAATGAACTTTTAGCCCTATAAAAGTTTCAACACCCCCTAGATCAACCAGGAACCTTCTGAAAAAAGTTCCTGGATGAGGAGAGGAAAAAAACAACAAAAAAACAACAACGTGTGCACAGAAGTTCTAATTGGGGACCGAAGCGTTTATTTAAGAAATATTTTGACTAAGAGACAAACTCTAAAAAATGCTCTATAAGAAAATAGTCAGTAGTAATAAAACCTATGCAAAAAAAAAAAAAAAACCAACAACAGCCAAAACCTTTTAAATTCAACTTGAAAACTTTGAATCAACGAATGAAACGCCTGGCACAATAAGTGCAAGCACTGCATTCCAATACGTTTGAACAAGTAAAAGATGGATTCTCTGCTTCACCAGAAATCACTGATTTCTAGATAAAACTAACATTTAAGAGGTTCTCTACCTTTGAAGAGTCTAACTCGTAAAAAAAAAAGTGTTTTCCAAGCTCTGGGAAGCGATCTCCCTTCTTTTGGCATATAAGCAAATTTTTTTTGGTTCTGCCTTCAGAGACAACAGCTAGTAGCCTGAAAAAGACTTACGGTCTTGATTTCCTCTATTACTGCAATTCATAATGCCAAAAATCTAGGCATTCTGGCTTCAAATTTTTATAAACACCGACCACTAATGATTGCACTTTACGCACTAAATGCAGGACAGCCAGCTATGTCCTTCAGGAACTTGCAGGGACTGTTGCCACTTCACTGAAACTTCTCAATGATGTCACGTGCTATATCCTCATAAAGTACATGAAAATACAAACCTGGCAACCAGTCTTATTCTGGACATTTACAGCTGACTGAAACTGAAGTCTAGTAGAGTCTTCGACGTAATTCATTTGTTCAAACATAACTATACACCGAGTCAACCTAAGAGACTAAGAGTGTACCACTATTTAAGGTACAGAATAGCTACTTCTGCTTCGAAAAAATAGTCCCCTGCGTTTAGAACAAAACGCAGCAGTACTGTTGCTTAGAACCCATTTTTGTGTGCTTGGCAGTTTATCCAACAAAATTAGTACCTAAAATGAATTTTCCAAAAGTCAGAGCATTTTTAGAAAGAAGTTTAATATTAGAAGTTATTCGTTCAAGACCCTCACACTTTCGGCTGCTTCTGTCCAGCAGGGAATAACTTTCACAAAGAGAGGAAGCTCTTTTGCATTATTTACAATACAGAGACAATAAATTGACAACTGGAGAAACTAGACGTGAAGGTTACTTAAACAGGCAGTAAGGGAAGATCAAACGACACCCCTCTTCATAATCCCCATTTCTTGAATGATGTGTGGGTTGGTGAGGGGCAATGCAAGAGTATTTGCTTGACAGAAAGTAAACAGTAGAAGTGCACTGTAATACCGAATGATACTATTTTTGTGTTACATGGAGAGGTTGTGATAAGGCTCCCTATCTTTAACAACAGTACACTCTAATAGGGTGACTTGGTGGGTATAGTGAGAAAATTCATTCATGTGTCCAACACACCATTACATTCTTAATTTCCATAACTGCTTCAAATTGCAATAGAATCCAAAAAGCTCCATTCTAATATTTTTTGTATACTCTGTCAAAACTAAATAAATGGAACTTCAAAGATTTTTTTGCTTATATATTTTTTTTTTGCTTGCAGTACATTCATCATAAATAACTGCAAGCAAAAATATCTAATACGTTGTAACAAGTTAAGTTTATTTACTGATTATGGTATAAAAAAAAACTTTTTGATACATTGAAATATGTGTACAACACTAAAGTGTCTTGAACAAATTACTTCACTTTTCCTTTATGGATAGCACTATTGTTTTATGAATTTTAAGAATTTAGAGATATTAAAAAAACTCAAAAAATTCATAAATATAAGAATTTCAGGAAAAAGTAGAAGCTAAAAATGTATTTCAAAATGTAAAAAAATATCAGATCATTTGTGCCTTGATGACAGAACTATAAAAATCAGATATTATGTAATGGCTGTGCATTATAAAATGTTCAGAATAACTTAGTATAAATTCTTCAGAACAATTCATTTTAAAATTTCCTTTGATGATGATACTTAAGGATTTGCTTCAGGTGACATTAAAATATGTAACACACACAACAAAATTCCACATTTAAATACAATAAGCATTTTATTTTATTTCAATCAGAGATTCATGAACATATAGAATTAATGTTTCTTGATTGTCATGGTACATACATACAAATGAAAATTACATTTCCAAATATAAATAAGTATAAATAATTTCAGTAAATCACTCATGAAAAATATGTTTGTGCATCAGAACACCGGATTACTACTGGATTTTAACAACCATGGCTCATACTATACATTTATATTTACACTTCTCTCAAAAATAAACAATTTAAATACAACAAATGTGAGAATAACAAGGCATTGAAAACAATGCTTGTGCAGCATGACTGCAAATATATGTTCCAATGAATCCATTACTTAGCAGTGATAAATTTTTCACATTACTATCTGGTTAACATACTGATGTTGTCTTAACTGTATATACTTTAAAGTATATGAACAGCAAGATCTATCGATGTGCAATGTATGGCATCTCCTAGATGTGTGCAAACAATGAAGAAAACAGAAAAAACAAACAAACAGACACTTTTGGAACTGTATTACACTAAGGGTTTAAATATGAAAATATTTATAAATTTTGACTATGAGAGCTGTTTCTATAGGTGGGATGTCAGCTGCAATTTGAAGACAGTTGTGAATGGCATGAATACCACAACCAACAACCACAATAAATCAGTTGTGAATGGCATTGTGAATGAATAAATCAGTTGTGAATGACATTGAACACCACAACCAACAACCACAATAAATCTCCGTATTTCTATCTTTAGTTAGCAGTAAACATTATTTGCCTAATCCAGATAACAAATCGCATGATGTGGCTGGTTGCTGTCAGGTTTAGGCAAAGGTCCAAATTAATGAAGGTTTACCATATAATAAATCTGTTTTTAAACCTGACAGGGAGAAAACAACTAATTGGTGAGGACAAGAACTGAAATCCGGGCGAGTCCAGGTCAAACAGGGACATATGGTAAGCCTAGTTACATGCAAGTTTTACTGATGCATTAATATTTCATTATATGCATGTTTTACTTGTATGTTAATATTTCATTATATTCACATTTTACTGGCACATTAATATTTTGTTATATGCATGTTTTACTGGGGTACAGGAAAATTTACATTGCAGTTTTATGGCACTCTGATAAAATAAATTTTTATATTTTCATAAATGTGATAAAACATTGATAAATTTTACATTAGCATTAATGTACAACCTAACTTGGTTTCTGTTAATGGTACATTTGCACCTCAGATATATAAAAAAAAAATATATATATATAAAGTAAAGAAAAAGATGTTCCACAAAGCCTACTTACTAGTCTATCCAATTATTTCACCTGCCCTCTCATGAATTCTATTTGCATCCTAGAACATATGGCATTCAGGAAAACATTGAAGCTTCTGGGTAATTTAAAAAAGCTTGAGAGAGCAAGAAGGATGAGTGAGATTATTTATTATTGATTACTTACTTAAAAAGTACCAAAACTTTAATATCAAAAATCAAGCTTAAGTTACGTAAAAAAAGTTTAAATGAAGTTTTCAACTGATAAATTTGTTTGTTTGGGGGTTGAATGACCATTGCAAGCAACTCAATGGGATATCAGCAGTCACCCGTCCCTATTTTAGGGCCACTGGTTCCATGGGAAAGGAAGATAGCCAGTGCTGTAAGACAAACACAACATCTATGCCTCATCGGGATTTGAACTCGGACCCCCCCCCCCCCCAACTTGGACAATTTGACACAAGCTAGTACTTAAATTAAAGCACCACTGAGGCAGCAACTGATAACTTAGCCTTTTTCAACCTAAGAAAGGATGAACAATGGCAGTTAGTGTTTCCAGATTCACAATATTATATTATTTTTCTTCTAGAAATGATTTCTATATAAATGGAATAGAAAGAGGAGAATCTGAATTACAGTTTTGCATAGTGAGAAAATTTCTTCCAAATTTTCTTGATAACAAAGTGAAAAACAATTGAACAATGGAGCAATTTGTTTAATGGTAATCAACAGAGGTTCAGCAGAAGTGCCCTTCGAAGTTAGGGTGGGCAGTGAAGTGTTCGAATTTTTTTTATGGGCAGCTTGTGCCCTTATTACATGTCCACTGATGCTGCATTAAGTGCTTCAATGTAAGATGTTTCACCAGAAGATGTTGAGATTGAGATGAAGAAAACACCAGGATGATTGAAGGAAAGGGAGGCAGTAATTTATCTCTACCATCAGATATTAATTTGATAACATGATAATACAGTAAAACCTCCTTAAAGGACATTCCTAAATAGCAGACACCTCCATTTAGCTGACAGTTTTGTGATCCTCAGTCCTGAAGTACATGCAGTTCTTAACCTCCGAACACTGGACCCTACAAATAACAGACAGTGATATTTGTCATAAGATAGTAAAAAAACATGAATGTTCAAGGAGGAAAAAAAATCAAATAAAATTTTGACACTAAGATTTCCTTTGAATGAAAGCAGAACAACTTTTTGTCTTCCAGATCCCCATCATAAATCTAGTGGTCTGTGGTTTCAATATGGCAGATCCATTTTGAGAGAAGTGGTTCTGTGTATGGAAGGGTCAACGAACGATTTTCTTCTGGTGTTTGCAATGCATCGTGACACAGTGGAAAACTTTTTTGTAAACAAAAGGGATTTTCAGAGGGATTAGCAGTACTTAAGAATTTTTAAAAATATATATTGAAAAACAGGCTACAAACTGCAAAAGAGAAAAACGCTACCTCCTTAAGGGACACGTCTATTTAAGGGACAACTCTCCTAGTCCCAGTTCCTTGATAAAGGGATCCTTACGTGTTTACCTCCAAATAAGGGAGACACTATTTTAATGACACTTATAGAAACCAAAAATTTCTTTAAAAAGGAACTGTTTCACTCAAAAATCAGAAATTTAAAACTAAAATCTGTGAAATTGTTCTTTCCACCTAATACAGCATAAATACTGCAGCCTATGGACCAAGGTATCATCAGAAGCTTCAGGATTGTATATGGAAAACTGTTTCTATGGCATGTTCTTTCCCAAAGTTCTTTTTTTGCGAAAACAGCAAACAGCTTGCAAAGTCTATCAACGTATTGAATTCAATACAGTGGATAACTACGGCTGTTAAATTTTTACCTCTAAGTTGTGTAAAAGTCTTTTAAGGCAGGCTTCATTATTTCAATTTCCAGTGTAAGTGAACTGAGTGAGTACACTGAAGAAAATACAGAATTGTGTGAACTTGTCAAAGACAGTGGCAGTAATGTTGCAATAGTGGAATATATTGCAATTGATGAACAGCTGTGTGGCAATGATACTAATGAAGACATCAGAGCTTTTATTCTTGTAATTGACAATGAAGGCATAACAGAAAAGCGCTCGGAGGATCCGGAAAATGATGAGGAAGAAGAGGAAAATTGTGATATCAAAAACTTTAAAAGGTCTTAAAATATGGTGGATAGTTGCATAAATTCTTTTTAAATGTGGGTGACAGTGGAGAACTCAATTTAATCAGCAAACTTAATATATATTCATAAGAAAAAAGCCTATAAATTGAAAGCTTCAAAACAAACCCTTGTGTCAGATTATTTCAAATAAGAATGTACTACATGTACTTTCCACTATTTCATAAATAAGTACTTGTACTTTTACACAATACTGTATTTCTGTTTTATACACATATATTTTATACTTTTATCATATTTAAGATTCACTGTTATTTACATTCCTTATTAAAATGAAATGTCTATTACATCAGCAGTTGCTCTGGCTTTTAAAAGTTGTCACCAACCCATTTACCAAATTAATTTTTTTTCATCACATGTAATCTGAAGTCACTCATTTTTTTCACTCTCCATTGGAAATATAAAAACCATAAAAACAAAGTGTTATAGTACAAAAACAATAGGTTATAGATTCTTTACAATTCAGCAGCATACTATGTATTATATTATAGATCCTGAATCTTAATAGAAAGAAATAGAGACATTTATTTTCAATTTTGAATTTATTGCTGCCTGTAAAATTTCTGAACAAAGAACGATTGACAGGGTAAATTTCAAATTAATTGAAAAATTGGGAATTACATTCATTTTGTGGCTTGGTTCTATAAAGGTTAATGTAAAAAAAGCATAGATGTTGAAAAATTGCATTTTATTACTTCCAAAAATTTCACCTAACAACTATTTTCATATACTGTAAGTCATGCAATATTGGTTGATGGTTCACATCAAAACATAAGAAATCCAAAAATATGATCACATTAAAAAGATTCTATATTATTTTTTTAAATTTAAAGATTCTATATTAATTGTTTTTAAATATCTTTTTGCCAAAGCAAAATTTGACATTGGCCTATTTAGAATGAAGCCACAGAATTATTCAAAATACATAAATCAAGCACAGACTTATCAAAATACTAAATTCTGTGGGGACCTTCAGCCAATTTTCTGCCTGCATTTTCAAAATTTAATTCTTCAGTTTTGGGACCATTAATGCTTATAGCCATTAAATGTTCCAAACTTATCACTTTAAGTTTGCTCCATAAATCAGTCTTTATCAAGTTTTCGCTGAAAAGCCCTTTCACGGTCCATCGTTGAAGGGTCTTACGTCAGCGATGATGTCACTCTTTCACGTAATTGCTTTCTGTTTCACACGCAACGTAACCAAAGAAAAAAATAATATCATTTGAATTTCATTTTTCCAAATACCCAGTCAAATAAAAATTAAAAATTGTTTTTGCTCAAACCTCATTAAAGAAGGTAAACACCAATATTTTCGCCAAACTTTTTATCCATCACTAAATAACCCCCCCCCGCAAATTGTGAAGAATGCGATAGGCAGCACAACCCTTGTATTACATAATTATTTAATATGTATTTCATTAGGAACCTTCCAATAAGGGACACCTCTATTTAAGTGACAAAATGTCCAACACCATGGGTGTTCCTTATTGAGAGGTACTACTGTATATATAATAGTACAGTGTATGTATGTATGTATTTAGCATTTTTGTATTGTGAGTGTAGGTGGGCTCAGAAGATAACCTCCTGAATAGTGGACAAATGTTGAGATTCCAGGATGCCTGCCATTCAGAGGTTTTACTGTAGTAGCAGAGGTGATTGTGAGGTGACACAAGAAACCCTGAAACTCTCAGCTCAGTGCCAATATACATATAATGCATATTACGAATATTTATATATGCAGTATATTGCACACATATAAACTAGCTACACAATAAATATGCCCTAGTGCTTGTGCAGTTAAACTTCGCATCTTTTCTTGTACCCAATTTTCTTTCACTGTGCAAAATCCTTCAGACATTGCATCTTTGAAATCAAATTTTGCACTTCATATTATGTGTTAATTGAGCAGTCTATGTGGACCAGTTTTATTTGAAGCCTTCAGTGGATTCCATTCAATTTCTAAAAGTACTCAAGGGATTAACCGAATCTAATATAATCAAATTATTTGATGTAGATGAAACTTTAAAAATAACGGGAAAAAAAAAAAAAGCCTTTCTTTCAGCAGGCTGTTATCTTGAGAGCTTGTTTGATAACAAAAGAAACACTCAAGGTGTTACAAATCGTCTACATTCACCATCCTTGCGGACATGCAGTGTTTTTAATCAAACACTGGAATTCCCAAAGAAAACGGAACTTGAACTTTTAGTTATCATTTCGTAGCATTTTTAGAAATGAAATGCCCAAAGCATCTCAAATTCTTCTAAAACTTAAAAACCCAGATTTACAGGTTTGGAATGTGACAAAATGCCAGAATTCCGGGCTACACCCAGATTACAAACAGGTCTGTACATAGGTTGGTACTGATGGCTAAATGACATCCAAACTTTTTGAAAATTTGAATTTGTAGGCATAAGATGGATTGTAAGGGATAGAACCATAGAAAGGCAGAATTTCAATGTGGTTTTGTTGGGATCTGGCAATCAATTACTAACATCCATCTTTTCTATGGTTGAAAAAGACTGAAGTTACCAGTTGAAAGCTTCCTCTTTTACATAACTTAAGCATGTTTTTAAAGTTTTAATATTTGTTATTTTATGGTTATGTGCTTATGTCCAAATTTATCATGTTGATTTTTTTTTTTCAACTCTCAAATTTTAATGATAGGCTACACATTTCTGAAAGGATGGATTTTTAAAAATCTCTTGTTGCAAATTTAAGTAGCAGCAAAACTATTTTGATTTAGGCATACGAACCACACATTTGTTTATTTACATGGCAACAGGAAGCATAAAAAAATACAGGAACATGGCAATTCTTTGCCAAATACAGGTTTTGGCAGTGCCAGTTGAAGAGCAAAACATACTGGATAAAATTATACCACATAACCTTAGAAATTACTTTTAATGCCACATAAATGAATTCTGTATTGTACAGTAAGATTGTAAAAAAACTTACATTTTTCTAAGGTTGCAAACTTCCTTATTTTTAATGTACTTTTTCCCAACTTACTTTATTAGCATGTAATAAAGTCTTAAAATGTATATACTTAGCTATCTTAAGGAAAAAGGTTTTCTGTTGTTTGTACTTATAGTGATCATAAAATGATTTTATTTTTAATTGGGCTTGGAAACATCTACTTATTTATTTGCACAGACGAGATCAATCATAGATGTAAAATATAATTAGGATAAAAATGTTATGGAAGCAGGGCCATAGCTAGGTTCCAGAACTAGGGGGATGGAAGGCTCATCATTGGGGGGGGGGATTGTATTTAATTACAAATGGCATTTTCCCACGAATATAGACACATTTGCTTCGTTTTTAATCTTTTCTTGTTAATTTACTTCATTAGCGAATAATTATGCCAAAAGGTAAAAAACAATTAGATAAAATGTAAATATGAAGTGAAAAGGGGGAGAAAGAGAACAGAACTCTCTTGAAATATAAAAATAAATCACATTCTTTGAATTTTGTTTGATGGCGGTTGAGCTGCGAGTTCCTTATTGCTGGAGTCAAAATAACTCCAAACTAGAGTGACTTATATTTTTAGTTTACTGTTCTTTTCGATGCCATTGTGGGGATTTTCCGTGAATCCCCACAACGGCATCAGAGATTTAGTGATGTCATTTTTCAACTTTTTCTACTCCTTTTCTTTGGTTCCAACCCCCCCCTCCTCCATCTTTAATCACGTATTCTTTGATAGTGCTTGGTGGTAGCCACTTCTTACTATGGTCAATAGCCATACCCCCTTTTCCTCTCAAAAACCAAGAGCACAAGAGTACTGAAAAAAAAAAAAAATCTTTTCTCCAGCACAAGTATCATAAAACCACTCCCACTGGACAAAAATCAACAAACAAGAAGATGTTGCAAGTGTTTTCTCCTGTGCACATGGATGAAGATTTCCCTTTAGCACTATTTTCCAACATGTAGAAAGATACATTCAGTTAAAATGTCCCCATGATAGCACTTTTTTGTAGGCAATGAATTACTTGGAAGCTTTTAAACAGCAGCTAAGCATCTCATAGCCACTTACCAAATGACAAACAGGGCCTTAGCCTTTTGCCCAATTATGCCTCCACCTCCTTTAGGCTTTCAATCTTTTTTAGATTGAAAAAAATCAATCTAAAAAAGATGATTTATCTGTGATGGCTTTCTATCTTTTTAGACTGGAACAAAGCTATTAGATTATAAATACACCTAACTCTGTTTATTCCTTGTCATTTACAGAAAGTCTCTATATTTCAGCTTATGATACACATTGCTGTAATGATTATTATCCTTGTGTTTTACCCGAACCCTGGAGGAATTTCATTAGAGAGGACAGCACAATAACTATTGTTCCTATTGTATAATTTTACTAATTAATTAGGTTTTTCATGACTGCCTTGTTATCTGGTACATCATGTGATACTGACATTACCTTTTCCATGATGCATCTGTTTCACATATATAAGATCAGCATGTAACCACATGAGAGCAATCACATCTGATGAAGGAGTCAGTGACTTCAAAAGTACTCATGTTTTAAACCTGTATACAGCTTTCGTTTTTTACTGAATAAATGTCACCGTGCAATAAGACGGATTAATCCTTATTGCTACTACTATCTTTTATTCTAAACATTTTTGGGTGATGTTCTTTAAAGTTCCATGTTTCTCCCAAAAAAAAGGGTGGGTGGGTGGGGGGAGGCATTTCTTCTTTCCCTGGCCCAAAACACTAACAAGCCTTGTCATCATATATGGCAAAGAATCATTGGTGTAGCTGCTCCTACTGATTTACCTTTAAATGAGAATCATTGGTGTAGCTGCTCCTACTGATTTATCTTTAAATGAGAATCATTGGTGTAGCTGCTCCTACTGATTTATCTTTAAATGAGAATCATTGGTGTAGCTACTCCATTTCTCCGCAGTTATTCATCATTTGTGCTGCATCACTTTAATTTCTTGTTTTTAAAAATGCAATGCACAACAAAATAAGGAAAAGCATTTATACTTACAGTAAAATACAAAAGTCATTTTCATAAACAAACAAAAATAAAAGTTCAAAGAATTTACAACAACGTGTATTTTGAAAGGGGAGGGGTTGCTTGGGCTTGCAGGAGAGGGACTGAGTCCCCTTTAGCACCCTGCTAGGTATGACCATGTATGGAAGCAATAAAGAATTAAGGAATTGTTCATTTTAAATGATGAAATTCTCGATTTTTTTCCAGAAAGAGGGCAGATTTGATCATTTTAAGTGACACTTTCTTGAAAATTTGCTTGCATAATTGATCATTCAAAAACTGTACATGCTTTTTACCTAATTCAGTTCATAAGTACCATTGGGGGTGGGGGGTGGATTGGAAGTTTAACGACCACCGTGATTAACTCAACCATTTTTTTTTGTAAGCAACAAAAATGAAAATTTTGAAATTGATCGAATAATTCTCATATTACACCTTTTTTCTTACAAAACAAGAAAGCATTCACATGGACACACATACACACAGAGAGATTTTCCACATCACACCCATACTTGACAAACCTTTTCACTATCTTTGAATCACAATGCACATACTCTTCTACCTAGTTATTGTGGGTATGCTTCGATATTTATACATCATTAAGGAAGTGATTTGCAAGTCAGTAAGTCTTATGTGTTTGCATAGCAACGTGTTGCTACTTACCATGGCAACTGTCCCTCCCATTCACTTTTAACAACAGCTGCTGCTGAATGAAGTAGCATTAATAAAGAGTATATTTATAAACATGCTGGATGAAAATATCAATGGTATGCATGTTTAAGATGCTTCTATAATGCAATGGAGTAATGAAAGAAAATAATAACACAGATCATTTTGAATTTGGGGGCAAAATAACAGAGCAACCACAGTGTCAAAATACTAGATTCCATACTGCAAGCAATATGCACTGGAGAGCTATAAAATACTACAGAAATTTAAATTTTGTTCTCAGAACAATGCAGTTTTCAACTTTGTAGAATAGTGATTCTTAACCTTTTGGGGGGATGAGATACCTGAGAATTACATGGTGATATTTTGTGAGAACTGTAATTGTTCCTATGGATATCAATTATTATGTCAAACATAGTGAAAATATTGTTAAAATATAAACATTTATTGTACTTGTTGAACCCTCACACACAATAAAACATGCTCTAAAAACATACAAGGTATAAAAACACATTTAATATTTTTTCAACACAATAGTTTTATATACAAATTTATATTGCTCTGAATACTTTTGCAGAAACCACAAAAAGACCTTATAGAATGCTCTGTGGGAGCCTGGTTAAAAACAGCTAATGTGGAGTGTATCTTCCATAGAACTTCAAACTGATCTGAAAAAAAACATTGCCATCATACAGTTCTGAAGCATGATTGAACAAAACAAAAAAGCATTGATGTTGAACACATCTGAAGCATGATTCGATAAAACAAAAATGCCTTGCTATTTAACAGTTCTAAAGCATGATTAACAGAAAAACAAAATGCTACTGAACTGACCTGAAGCATAATTTAACAAAAGAAAAATGCATTGCTATTGAACACTTCTGAAGCATGATTTAATAAAACAAAAATGCTTTGCTATTGAACGGTTCAGAAGCATTAACAAATAGCACTGCTACTGAACAGTTCTGAGGCATTATTAACAAATAGCACTGCTACTAAACAGTTCTGAAGCATGATTCAATAAAACAAAAATGCATTGCTACTGAATGGTTCAGAAGCATCAACAAATAGCACTGCTACTGAACAGTTCTGAAGCATTATTAACAAATAACACTGCTACTAAACAGTTCTGAAACATGATTCAATAAAACAAAAATGCATTGCTACTGAACAGTTCTGAAGCATTATTAACAAATAACACTGCTACTAAACAGTTCTGAAACATGATTCAATAAAACAAAAATGCATTGCTACTGAACAGTTCTGAAGTACGATTTAATAAAAAAATTATGCTACTGAACTGTTCTGATGCATGATTCACCCCAACGAAAAAGCTTTCCTACTGAACAGTTCTGAAGTATGATTCAACAAAAAATCATTGCTACTGGACAGATTTGAAGCATGATTTAACAAAATAAATGTATTAGTACATTCATATGTACTACTATATTACTACTCAAAAATTGCAAATTAATTTTGACTCATGCTCCATGGTACTGAAAAAGGATGCAGTAAGAAAGCTGAAAAGATTAAGTACTCAATATTTTGGGCTAATAAAGCATTAAAATGACCTGACCCCCATCATACTGACCTACAACTTAAAACTTCAGTAGACTTTTTTTTTTTTTTTTTTTTTTTTTTTGATTGGAGGTTTAACGACCACCGTGAGCAACTCAATGGGCTATAAGCAGTCGCCCGTCCCTAATTTAGGGTCACTGATTCCAGGGAAGGGAGAGAGCCAGTGCCGTAAGACAAACACAACATCCATGCCTGACCGGGATTCGAACCCGGACCCCTTACGGACGAATGATCAGAGGCCAACGCCTTAGACCACTGCGCCACCGGGGCGGCTCAGTAGACTTTGAATTTGCTTTAACATCCGCAACATCATGTCAAAATTTTATTGACAAATTATTGGATGGCATACAGAATAGCGTAAAATGAAATGTACCTATCGTTAGCATGAACTGGCATGGAATGCATAATTTCAATCACAATTCTGAGTTACGCTGACTTTTTTCCTGACTGCATATCGAAAAACAATAACAAAAAATAGGTAAAAACATGTGTAAAACTGAAGCTAGGTAGATGTTTTACAAAACAACTTTAGGTCACCCAGCAGTAATGCCTTTAAAATGCTATGAAAATTTACTTTTCACTGAAGTATGAATTCAACTTTTCCTCAGATGAATATCATGAAATCAAAACCAGATTATCTTTGTCAATGGGAATCTGCAAATTACTGTCTGAATTCCCAGTGAAATCTTCGGCATCTGGGCTTTGTACTTCACATGGGTACTCCCGAATTATGGTAGGAGAAGAAAATCTCGCTTTAAAGGCAGACTAAAAAGAAGAGAGAAAAAGACTGAGAAATTACATGACATACTGATGCAGTATCTTGCTTTCACATCTAACACATGCATGCACATAAAATTTGTCTTACATGCTTCTCATATTTGAAATTTCTTTACCAACATTTTTATTTGGTGTATCACATTTCATAACAATCAAAAGCAACTTTAATATGTTCATATCATTTTAAACAACTGGCTTGTTATGGCAACAAACCACCAGCTTAAAAAAGTATTATGAACATGTTCAACTTACATTCTGTACTTGCTAAGGCATTACAAACATGACATTTCCACTGTTTTGTGTTCAAAACCAAATATACATAAAAGATCTTTAGAATATTTGTGATGTCCTTTAATTTTTGCATGCATATTGCTTTCACTAGAAGTATTCCGGTTCATTACACGCTTTTGCATGGGTTTACCCAGGAATTTTATGGGGGTTGTTGGATGATAGGGAATTTTTTAAAGACTGAAAATTTTTATAGCGAAGTACAGTGAAACCTTGTTTATATGTTTTTTAGGCAACGGCCTTAAACAAAAAATATAAATGAAATTTCAAAATGTTAAATACTATTGCAAAATTTATGCTGTAAAGGAGTATAAGATGTTCCCTAATAATAATTTATTTAAAGTGGAATTAGAAGTGAAAGAAAAAAAAAAGTTACAAATAATAACATACACTATATTGACAAAAGTCATCGAACACCCCTTCAAAAGCAAATGAACCGATACACTGCATTGTTAAGATGTGCAGTACAGCTGGAAATGGTATGAAAACAAGCCTTCAGCTGACCCTGATCATATCGCACTGTGAGGTTGAGTGAAAATGTCGAGGCAGGAGAGAACTGACTTTGAGAAAGGAAAGATTGTTGGGTGTCATATCAGTGGGTTGCTCATAAGAGAAACTGAGAGGCAATTAAACATACCCGAGTCAACTGTTTCGGATGTACTAAATAAGTGGAAGACACATGGCATGCCTGAAGCAGCAAAGCATACCGGCAGACCAAAGAAAATCAGTGATAGAGGACGTCGAAGCCTCAGGAGAGTCGTTACAGCTAATCGACGGAGTACTGCACAAGACCTCAGTGTACAGGTGAGTAAAAATTCTGGAAGCTCGACATGTACATGTACCATTCGCAGAGAACTTCATTCCATGGGTTGCTGCGGTCGTGCGGCTGCTCATAAGCCTTTCATCTTCACTCAGAATGCTACTCATCACTTAGCATGGTGTAAAGAACATTTATCGTAGACCGTAGATCAGTTGAAATGGGTCCTATGGACTGATGAATTCAGATACACGATCCATCAGTCTGATGGCCATGTGTGGGTATGGCAGCAGCTGGGGGAACGCTATTTGCCACAGTGTACTGTTCCTACAGTCAAGTTAGGAGCTGGCAGTGTACTCGTGTGGGAGTGTTTTTCATCATATGGTCTCGGCCCATTGGTTATCATGCACAAACCTGTTAACCAGCAAGTCTACCTTAATATTCTGGATTGCACAGAGCCATAAAGCAGCGACTGTTATGGCGTAGTTTGACGATCATTCTGTATCGTGTGAGGACTGGCTAGCACAAAGCCCAGATCTTAATCATATAGAGCACCTATGGGATGAATTAGAGCACCACATAAAGTTTGGAACCAAGGCCTGCTACTAAGAAACAGTTAGCTGCAGCATTATGTACTGAATGGAAGTGCATACCTATCACTGTGTTCCAAAACCTTGTGGAAAGCATGTCTTGAAGGGTCAGTACAGCATTAAGGCCAAAGGTGGACCAACGCCATGCTAATGTATGTCAATAAATGCTATGTTGTGTTTCTCTTCTAGGTGTCCGGTAACTTTTGTCAATATAGTGTATTTTATCGCATTACAAAAATCATAAAGCCTATGAAAATCAAACCTTCCTTTGGACATTATTTGCCTATAAAAATCCTGATTTTAGATTAAGTGAAATCCTCACAACTAAGAACCTGAGACCAGTGTACAGTATGGAATTCATGAATTAACAGGGTTTCTTTTTTTTTTTTTAGACCTCAGAATGTTGAATATTGAGGATACATTTAGGATTCTATTCTGCTGCACCATGATATAGTGGAGACAGAAAGTTACACCCTAGAGATTTATCCATTTTTAAATATTGCATGTGTGTGTGTGTGAGTCATGAAATGTGAAAACAATTTTTGATCCATATTGAAAGTAAACAACATACCCTTCTCTGATGGGATCAATGTTCAACTTTGGCTGCACCAAGGACAAAACTTTGGAACACAACAACACTGTCTCAATTTTCTCAAAGTTGTAACATACCGGGTTATGTGTAAAAGAATCAAAGAACAGCATATTTTCGATAATCTAAAATTCAAATTTTAATGTATAATTGCAAAAATCGTATAAATGAATTATGTATTACTTATTAACCTCTTCATTCCACCTGGGAGCATAGGTCTTCCACCACCATTTTTCACCAGACTCTGTTTTTTGCTTCTGTTTTTATTTGGTTCCAGTTTTTATTAATATTTGCTATTTCTTTCATTATTGTTGTTCTCCATGTTTCTCTTGGTCTTCCCTGTTCTATTTTACCCTGTGGGAGTCCAAGCAAGATCCTCTTTTACTGTTATTTTATCCTCTTTACTCAACACATGCCCCATCCACTTCCATTCACGTATTTGATGCAGTATAGGTTTCTGGTTTGTTCTCTGCCATAGTTTTTCATTTGATATTTGCTTTGGCCAATATATTCCCAGTATCGCTCTTAAACATTTGTTTAAGAAGACCTGCACATTATAAACTATCTTTTCGTTTAGCATCCACGTTTCTGACCTATACATATGTATTGCCTTAACATTTGAATCAAATATTATCATTTTAGTTTTTATAGACAAGTTCTTGTTTTCCCAGATGTTTCTAAGCTAGTTAAATGCTAAATCAGCCAATTGCTTCCTTCTATTTATATCTTTGATAGCACCTTGCTTTGTTGATGCTATTGAAGCTAGGTATATACATTGTTCTACTTCTTTTAGAAGTACATTTTCTATTGCTATTTGTTTGTTTTGCTTTGCATTTATTTTCATCAACATTGTTTTATTTTAATTTATCCTAAGACCAACCTTTTTGGCTGTTTCTACAAGTGCTATTGTTTTTTGTTCTATATGTTGGTGTTTCTGTAAAAGTAAGCAAATATCATCTGCAAAATCTAAATCGTGGAGTTGGCTTTGGAGTATACATTGTATTCCCGTATTTCCACGGGTTACTTTTCTCATCATTCAGTCTATGGTACTTAAGAACATAGTAGGTGAAAGCATACAACCTTGCCTTACTCTTGTCTTTGTTTTGGTATTACATATGACAGAGTTAAAAAAGCATTAAAAACTGCAGTAAAATATCAGGACTACTGCAGAATTATGTACAAAAGTGAAAAATGTATGACCGAGGTTCCACTGTATTTTGGCTTTAAACCCTAGGATTAAAAATGGAGAAAACTTCAAAAAAACGGAAAACTGCTGAATATTTTATATTTATGAATGGCTAAAACCAGGAAACTTTTTCCAAAAACTACACACAGCTATTTTGTTTTAGTGCTGTTTGCATTATTTATCTCTCATGTCTAAATGCTTCCCTAAACAAGGCTAGACAAAGAAGTATTTACATGGGTTGCTGAAACAGTTGGTATTGACATTTGCACAAATTTTGTGCATGCTGAAATGCTTAAAAGTATATCTGCAGAGTCTGTAACAGACCACAATGAAGAGATATGTACATACTTTTTTCTTTTGGTTGCAATGATTGATTTTAAATATGTACTTTAAACTAGAACTGCAAAAGAAATATCAGATGGCTATATACGTATATCAAATAACAATAATAATGGTAGAAAATACTTTAAGGTGATGCTGAGGAATTCATGTAAATATTGTTGACAACTATGCTATATGATAATGAAAAGCACTAATACAAAAACTAAAGGTTATTATATATACTTTTAATATACAAAATATTCAAAAGTCATTCAAAAAAGTAACCAGACTGACGTCATAGCACCAAAACAAACTTGTGCCAAAAAATGCACCTGCCTGTGTCAGAACACCTGCAAAGTCAGACATGTGATGATGCATCATTATACTATACTGTGCAAATTAATTGGGACAAAGTAAAAAATCACTCTTTTTTCCAAAACTATGCCTTTACATCATTCTATGCCTTGACATACACTGATAAACACCTGTATTAGTATGAAGTATGTCCTCCTTTAGCAGAAATGACCTCTTGAATTCGTTTTGGCATTGGCTCCACTAATTGAGTGCACATATTTTTGACTTCATAATCGTGGAACCACACTTTTATAGCATTCGTTATCATGCATTCTTTGGTTGTACAGTTCATTTTACCCAAAAGTTCTCTTGAAAATATTTCACAAGTTTTCTATGGGATTTAAGTGTGGTGAATTTCCAGGCAAATGAATTTGATTTTCCAGCATGCAATTTTTGACCAATTTCGAATTGTGACATGGTGCCAAGTCATGTTGAAATGTCCCATCAAAAGTTTGCAAGAATGGCACAATCCTACATTGTAATATTTCTACATACTTGGCTGAATTCATCATATCTTGAACAGGAACTAAGCTTCCAGTGCCATTTGATGTGAAAAAACCCCAAAACATCTGTTTCAGAGGGTGTTTTACAGTTTGTTTGACATGCTCAGGTCTTAAGGGTTCACAGTCGCTTTGTCTAACGACATTTGCTTGGTAACCCTGCACAAATAAATGAGTTTCATCACTGAAAATCACCTTTTTCCAGTCGTCAGCAGTCCATGATTTTTTTGTTTTTTTTTACCCATGCTAAACGTTTTATCTTCATTTTCGCATTCAAATATTGTTTTTTCCTTCCGGCCAACTTCCAGAAGCCTACGGTGTACAGTTGAATCACTAACATCACAACCACTAGCCAATAAATCTCTTTGAAGGTCGGTGCTTGTTTTTTTTTTGGATTCATTTTACTATTTCTCATTAGATATTTATCAATTGGTGGAGTTGTTTTTCGTTTTATTCCACATTTACCTCTCCTTTTTGGAGACAATGATCCAGATGCATTGTATTGCATAAGCAGTCTTGATACACTTAATTTGCCTACACCAACTGCAGAAGCGATATCTTTCACTGTCATAGAAGTGTGATCCTTCAGAGCAATTATTTTTGCATGCTTCCTAGGGGAAATATCCATTTTTCAATACACGAAAGCAACACGTACTCACAGAGAGCAAAAACTAACATCCACCTGTCACACACGAAAGCTCACAACTGAAGCTAAAGTGCGTATTTCCTGTTTAAAACCGGTCAAACCACATTCTTACTATCAAGTTCTAACAGTCACACCACCTCACAGCTGATAAAACCGGTTTATGTGGGTTTCCAACATCATCTGGCGATCACATTACAATTCTGAGAATAAAATAGCTTGTCCCAATTAATTTGCACGGTATAAGTAGCACTCTGCTAGTTCATTTTTGTAGCACATGGCATAGAGTTCAGACTTGTTTCTATAACTCAGTATGGATTCAAAACTGGAAGAAAGAGCAGCTATAACATTTCACATGCATTTGAATAAAACTGCCACAGAAAGGCATGAAATTATTAAGACAGCCTATAAGGAGGGTGTTTTGTTCTGTGCAAGAGCTTTTTGAGTGGCACAAGAAACTTGTGAATGGTGAAGAGTGTCTGAAAGATGTGCCACGCATAGTTGACATCGACAATGTCAACTATGTCAACTGTCAATACCATCGATAGTTGACATCGACAATGGAGGTTACTGTCAATACCATCGAGGCAGTCCCACACGAAGACCGCCAAAATGACCACTGAGGAGGTTGCTAATGTGATGTAGATGTCCATTGGTTCTGTTGATGACACTGTGAGAAACCAGTCGGGGTACCAAAAAGTCACTGCGAAGTAGATTCCCCACTTGCTCAAGGATGAACATAAGGCAAATCGCGTTATTACTTGTCGCCAATGGAAGTGTCGACTACAAAGTGATGGTGCAACCTCTGTATTGACCAGACCTGGAGCCATGTGACTTCCACCTATTCCCTGAAATGAAAGCACAACTTTGTGGGCATCGTTTTGCATCAAATACTGAACTGAACAATGCTGTGATGGGTATCCTGAAAAACAAGTCAAGGAAGGGCTTCAAAACACACCTTCCAGAAGTGGATAGAAAGGTGAAATGATGCATTCAGGTAGAGGGAGAATACTTCAAAAGCATGTAAGTGTAAGTATGTTTACTACATTACACTTCTGCCCCCACATAAAATCAGTCATTACTTTTTGAAAGATCCTCGTACAAAAAATCTACACAAACAATCTCAACACTCCTACATTTGGAGGTGCGTAATGCGTGCCCGCGCGCACACGCACACACACACACACGCACACACACACACACACACACACACACACACACACACTTAGGTGGATTATTTGTGGGGGGTTGATGGGGTCTGAAGAAATTTCAAAGTGTTGGGGGGGGGGTTAAATCCCTGTGCTCCTGAACTTACACTGTTTCTGTGACACAAATATGGACAGATACAATGTCATACTTGGGATACTAAAGAAGTGCAGTGCACCAGTGCACCTCTCTCAAATAAATAAATAACAAAAAAAAAATCCAATAAAGAAATCAATGATTCATGTGTACCCTAATATGTTAAAAAAAATGTAATATTAAAAATGAAAATGTCAGAATATACTTTCTCATTTACACTTTTCCTCCCGCAAAACTTCTGCCAGAACTACCACTGAGGAAGGTCTTACTGCCAGAGATCAGATTTGGCATTCCAGCTTAATTGCTGAAAGTTGGTTATAACCACAGAAAAACTCCTTAAATATCCTTAGTGACAACCCAAGTATGTGAGCTTCACCTATATGATATTTTAAGTTTCCAATAACATGCTGAAATGTCATTTTTTATGAAAAACATGAGTCCTTCACAAGAAAGTTCTCTCTGTTTATGATAAAACTTTCTGCAGGGTTCATTCTAGGATTAAAAAAAGGCAGGGTGCAGACTTTGAAAAAGGGCACTTTTTTAACTGAAAAGAGCTTAATTCTTTATTTTTATTTATTTTGTTATCTAAATGGAATAGAGTTGCACATAATAATAATAATATGCAAAGGTTCAATTATATGAAAAAGAACACATGCTTTTACTGGAGTTTTGAGAGAACTGTAAATGTTAGTGTTTATTCATATCAGTAATAATTCTAGAGTAAGTATCCTTCAAGTAGTATATTTTCATCAACATTGTGTCAGAAACGCATACAGAGAAGTTTTCAGACAGTCTGAAGTTTATATACACTGTTGTCCAAAAGTTAAGGACCGATCACATTTTTATGTAGAAATTAAAAAATTATGTCTGTAGCTAAATTTGGCAGTAGAATTATTTGCCAGCCCTAAAGCAGAACTTTTTTCAGGAGTCTGCAATGCAGAAAGAAAAAGCTAAAAACTGTCTGCAAGATAAAGGGAAGCCTAAATATTATTTTTTTAAATAAAATTTATTGTCAAACTAGCTTTGCCCTGATAAGAAAAAAAAAGAGATGCTATTTTATGCAGAATTAAAACACCATCCCTTAAATGCTTTTGAATTTTAAAAATAATAATCTGGAAGCATAATTAATAGTAAATAATTTGAAATTCATAAAATGATGTTTTTTTCGGTTAGTTAATAGATTAAACTTTCAACTGCCTCCTTTAAAGGATGATATATATTGTGTTTTTATTAGTTCCTGCAGCAATTATGTTTTATTGGGAGCCTCATGAGCTGATGATTTAGATAGCTGTGTATGATAATGTCAACTTTGGAAATGATAGTAACTATATATATCACATTTCATTTGTTTGTAAAACTGGTGTTCATATAGAATTTTTGTTTGGAATCCTTTTGTGCACTGACTACAGGTTTTGAGAAAAATTTACTGAATTTGTGAAAATGTGGTGGAAGCATTTTTATCGATACAATTAAATCCCAAAAAATTATAAAATTAAAGTAAGGAACAAGGCAAGACTTGTAAAGTAAAAAAAAAATAAAAATAAAAAAAATCCTCTTATCAATGTGAAATGAAATTATCATGAAGTAAATAAAAAAGGAAAAAACTGTGACCATTAGCTACTGGAATGCTACATAATCAGTGTTCGAAGTCGGCTGGTATGTCATACCGGTAATTAACAAACATGGAAGTGAGCATACCGCCAGTTAAAAAAAAAAACATTATTTACCATCCCGGTATGTAATAAATTATAAACCCGTCACAAACTACGTAAAGAAATTAGGATGAAAGCTCAAATTTTAACGCAAAAATTGACAAATGACATTTTTAACGGATAAAATTGATAAATGATTAGCAGCTGGGACTGAAAAGACGTTAAGTGCTCTGCTGCTACACTACAGTTTTAGTGTAGCAGCAGAGCACTTAACATACTGAAGCAGAATTGCTTTTAATTTAAAATCTTGGTGTCGACCATGCCGGCAGTAGCTCTGTGCCCTTCGACCACTGTACATATATCAAACCGACCATAGGACAAAAAGGCTGAACTTTTTGCCCAGGTGAAAAATCAGAACGTGCAGCAAGGAACTGAATATAACAAAGCATGAGCAAGATGGAATTGTTCATTGTAATTTATTTATGTATGAACAGATATTAAACTGGTATGCACCGCTGTATTCACAATATCAAATTACAGAATTCAAAACAAAATAAAATTGTTCTAAAAGGCATTGCTTCAAAATGCAGCTTTTTTTTTTTTTGTACTTGCTAGAACATCAGCTCAATTTTCCTCTTGTGTTACTTTCTTCTCAGAAGGTTCCACAGCCATATTTGTCTTTTGTTAAATCTGCAGCTGCCCAACTGTCTTTGCTTAGTTTTTCCTTCTCTTAATGTCATTCCCTTCCCATTTTTTCATTCTCACTTTTTTAATCCTTTTATTCTTTCAGACAACAATAAGTTATCCATCCTGCTGAAAGAACTTTCAGCCTAAGGACCTTGAAATCATGATATCAAAGCTGTCACCACTTTAGATAAATGGTGTAACTTTCAGAACATTAATACTTTTGAACATTCAACCATGCATCAATTCAAACAAATTTTCAAACTTCGTCACTTCCATTTTTGGAAAAATTTCCCACCCTTATTAAGTTTAAGTGCAGACATTTATGGGGGGGAGGGGGAGTAACATTTAACAACAGCACACGAAACTGAGAAATTTCAGGAAGGAAAAATTACGTTTGCGGGAGAAGTCTTCGCTTCGACCGACTTCCGTTTTCAGAGACTTTCCTCTGTTTTTGAGCTGAAATGCAGTATTTGTGGAATGAAATGATATCTAAGAACGCCAGTGCGCGATGGGAGAAAGTTTTGCAGCATCTAACTTCCATTTTCTAAAGTTTCAAAGGACAGAATTCCGTTCTCAAACAAAAAGCACCCCCCCCATTCCCCTCAAACTTTCTGTTCAGTTGTGCATTGATCTCGAGTATGCCCAAAATAATAATGAAAATGGCGGAATTCTTCCATTCCACGGAAGAATCTCGTGCCTAAAGACTACAGGAAAATCTTCACGTGGTCTCAACTTCCGTTTTCGGAAATCGTTGCCCACAGTTTCTTGCTGAAATACAAACATTTATGCCATAACATAATATTTTACAACAATGCTGGACATAAACAACATTGTGAGAAAAAAGAAATTATGATTACGGAAAAAATCTCCACTCCGTTTAACTTCCGTTTTCAAAAGTTTTGAAAGACAAAATACCTTCCCCAGACGGAAAATGACCCCTTCCTACCCCCCTCCATTTATATTCAGTTCTGCATCAATCTCGAGAATGACCCAAATAATTCCTCTGAAAAATTTCATGTATGACAAAACAGCTGTGGAAATGCAACAGGGGACATTAAAAATGCATAGAAGTAAGATTTTACTAAAAAAAATAGTTTTTTTTTTCCACCTGAATTTAACTAAGATGAAGTTATCTGGAAGAAAAAAACACTGCGACTGTCAACTTCCGGGATGCCACGGAAACAGAGAACAAAACGTTGCAAATGCTAAAAAATATGGCTCTTGAAAAAAAAACCAAAAAAAAAACCACATGTACACCTTAAAATATAACTGAAACAAAGCTATCTGGAAGCTAAAAAAGGAAAATTTGCAACCATCAGTTCCAGGAATGCTGCAGCATAACATGCCCGTAAAAATGGAGTAGGGACGATAAAAAATGTGCAAAAGTAATTTTTGGGAAAAAAAATGAAAAAAAGTTCATAAATCTTACGAGGTGAAGCCATCTGGAAGAACAAAAAGGAAAAAAATTGGATGTTAACTTCTGAAACATCGACAGCCGCTAAGACGGAGGGAACGTTGAAAAGGCTTAAAAAATATTGCTGTTGTAAAAAATTAAAACCAAAAAAAATCCCATATTCTAACTGACACAATGTTATACAGATGCTAAAAAAGAAAAATTGCGGCCACCAGTTTCTGGAATGCAGCTCAAGGCGGAAGTGGTGGAAGCGGAGACGCTGTTAAAAAGTGCGCAAAAGTATCACTTCTTAGCTTCATTATTGAAAAAAAGCAATATTCTTGTTAAGTCAAAGTTACCTGTTTGTAAAACAAGGAAGAAGAAGAAAATTAAAATAAAATGAAATAAAACTGAACAAGTGTTACTTCATCATTCTGAGTGGTGTAGTGGCTAGCATACTCGGGCGCCATCTGGGAGAGTGGGTTCGATTCCTGCTCCAGGACGACGGAATTTAAGTTTTCGGATGTTATATGTCTTACCATCGATGTCATATTTACACCAAAATACGGATTCACATCTTCAAAATTCAATTGTTACTTGATCTATCAACGCACGTCTGGAAGCGGGATCCAACGTTTAAAATCACGCAAAAATTTCCCTTCCTTTGCTTTAAAATTGAAAGGAATGCTAGAAACGATGAATGTTAAAGAAATAGTCAGAAAAAACAGTCTGCACACCTTTGCAAAAAACTGCGACGGGTGTAGCCGTGTCGCTCTGTGTTTGTTCCTGGGGTTGAGTTGAGTAAATAGTTAATGAAATAAATAATATAAACTTTTGAAACTTTGTGAAAGCAATCTGTGACACTCGCCGCAGTGCCGTATTTGACTGAAGGTTATAATTAGAATACTGATGGCTAACTTCAAGAGGTTTTTAGGATTGTACACATTTCCTGTAGGTGGGCTGGGAAGGGAAACACGAAGGTTGGGAGCGCTTAGGAGTAGAGGGAGCAAATACTGGTCACCTCTTTTGTCAGTAATTTGTACAAACTCGTTCCTCCTCCAGTAGTTCAGAGGGCAGGTCCTTTTGTCTTAAATCTCAGGCTTCCTTCCTTCCCTGCCGGCATAGACAAACAATAAGGGATTGTATCTTATCGGTTCCTGTCTTCTAGGAATCCTAACCAACGGGGGTCATTACGACTTTCTCTTAGTAAGCGGGTTAATATGGAGTGGGTGCGCTATTTTGGTTTCACAGCAGTGTAGGATTGATTAGGGCAGGTCTCCGCGCGCGGTTTGCAGTTTCCATTTTAGGGCGGTCAGGATGGGATTTTTAAAATTTAAAGGGTAGTAGGGCACATAATTTTAGCATGAGGGCAGAATTTTTCAGACCTGAAGGCGGAAAGGGCGCGCCGCCCCGCGTAAAACGCCTAGTTTGAACCCTGCAAACTGCATGTTGTCTCCCAGTCTCTGTGTATCGCATAAGGAGGAAACTCATCGATAACTTTAAAATCTCAATAGATCAAAACTTTACTCTAGAACCCTTAAAAGTACTGTAGTTCCTACGAAAATGAAATATGATACATCAAAAATGAATTTTGAGAACTCTTTTTCCTTATGTTCTGACATTAGGTTGTAACATGTATTAAGCATCATATGCTTAATACGAGTTATGACCAGCTTTCACTACTGGTGTCCTTTTCTGCAGCAAGAGGAGTTTTCTGATCATTTTCACATATATGCACTGATTACAGAAACAGCATGTAACACCAACACATGCAATTATTGCTGCATATGATCCTATGATGTGACAGCAGCAGTGCCTACAACTTCATCAGCCAGCAATTACACTTGAGATTACTAGTAATTGATATACTTCAAAAAGAAGCTTATGTGCATTTATACTGTATGTATCAAACTGACAATATATTGCAAAACATTAAGGTATATGGGAACTAAAGAGTTTGCCACTTCCCAATATTCAAATTTATTCCTTAAGTTCTGACATTAAATAATGGCAAATAATTCACAAATACTAAAAACAATAGCAAACAAAATACAATTTACTGTTGTCTGATGTTAAATGCTAATTCAAAACTTTCCGTTATTGATCCACATCTTTTAAGATGTCATTAACACTATCTTACACCAGCATCCTAAGGTGAACTAACACATGCTACTAGGTCATTCTCAAAGTTGTCTTAAAGCAAATACCCACTGGCAGGGACATTATTTACCAGGATATTAGTAGCAGCAACTTTTAGCATGCTAATTAGAAATGGACCTGTTTCATAATACCCGAAATCACTGCAACAGCTTTCTTGTATTCCATTTTGGAGGTTCAGTGCTTCGACCATGCATGCAGCCTACTTGTCAGTTTACTTTTGTGTATATATACTAGACAGCCATCTTTTTGTGTACAGCAAATTGAAATCAGATATGGAAGCTAAAACTTATGCACAGAATATATTATGTTTTGTATGAATCTTGAAAATACTCATAATCAGAGACTGTACAATCAGTTATGTGGTACAATAACTATAAATATCTTGAAAATGGTAATGTATTTTCATTAGCAAAATCTATTCTTCATGTATTGTTTGGGCATTAAAAGCTTGACAAGTCCAGACTAGAACATTTGTGATAATATTTTATAAAAATTACGGTCCTGTGCAAGAATTTAGAATACATTTTCCTCACCATTGATTCAAAAAACCTCACGGTCATCCGTCTAACAAGTCCCTCTTCTGTAGCTTCCTTTCCACTGATGCAAGGCCAGAAACAGACTTCTGTATAATGAGTATTTTCTGTCACTTCTTTTCCACTCATGCAAGGCCAGAAACAGACTTAGTCATCTGTCTAATGACCCTCTTCTGTCACTTCCTTTCCACTGATGCAAGGCCAGAAACAGACTTAGTCATCTGTCTTATGAGTTCCACTTCTGTTGCTTCCTTTCCATTGATGCAAGGCCAGAAACAGACTTAGTCGTCTGTCTAATGAGTCTCTCTTCTGTCACTTTTTTCCACTGATGCAAGGCCAGAAATAGACTTAGTCATCTGTCTAATGAGTCTCTCTTCTGTCACTTCTTTTCCACTGATGCAAGGCCAGAAATAGACTTAGTCATCTGCTTAATGAGTCTTTCTTCTGTCACTTCTTTTCCATTGATACAAGACCAGAAACAGACTTAGTCATCTGTCTAACAAGTCCCACTTCTGTCGCTTCCTTTACACTGATGTAAAGCCAGAAACAGACATAGCTAAAACATGCTTATGTGCTTCTATCAGAATATTTCGCCCTTTCTCATTACATGCTCCATTCTAAAAACATTAAACTTGAAATATTTCCTGAATGCATTTCTGCTGTGTCAGATGAGCCACCATCAGCAGGTGATAAGTGATGTGAAATCACTTTTTCTTGCTGAGTACCAATCAAGAAGGTTCACGTGACGCAGTTCATCTTGTGTTATATTTCCACTGGTTGCTTCCTTGTGCTACATTTTATTGTGCTTTTGGGTATTATGTTATTTTACTGGCATTGCAATTTGTCATTAAGTCCCAAAAAATTTCTTGATTTTTGATGGTTAGGATGTTAGACTAATTGTTGAGTGTTTTTCTTTATTTTTGTGGTCTTCACATTTTCTTTTTCTTCTTTTATTAGGTTGTGTGAGGTTTGTGAGAAGCAAATGGAAGTATGGTTGTTACCATTCTAATTTTGACTATCAGGCTTTTAACACCTAAACAATATGTGCAGAATAGATTATCCTCATGAAAACACTGTATATCACTATTTTCAAAATACACTACTGTCCATGAAAATTGCAACACCAAGAAAAAGAATTTGGCTATTCAATGAAATTTACATCACAGATTCCTCATGTTACAAGAGACAACTGATCACATTTGTAGAGCTATACAAGATTTTTTTTTCTTCAAAACTAAGTTTCATGTGAAGCCCCCTTGAGCAACAATAACAGCCTCTACAAGATGTGGCAATTAATAGAAGGGTTTTCGATATTGTCCTGGGAAATAGCCTGCCAGGCTACTTCTATGCGAGACTAGAGTTCACTTGTGGTGATGGACAGAGGCACTTGAAGGGCCAGTCACTCAGCTATCATGTCCCAGACATGCTCAATCTGTGGCATACCTAGCAAACATTGGGCCAAGAAAGAAGTGGTATCTGCCATGCATGGAAGAGGTCTTGGACATTCCAGGCTACATGTGGCAGAGCACTGTGCTGCTGGAAAATAGTGCCAGAACAACTCTGAAGTCTAAAACATCTCTGATGTATCACTGGCCATTGAGGGTTCTGTCAATTGGTATCAGACCCCAAACCATGATGCTTGGCATTGGGCCAGTAGATGCTGCAAAACGTATGCTTCATGGCGCTGTTAACCACGATGTCTTCGAACCCATATGCAACCATAATGGTGCATTAAGTTGAATTGTGACTTATCAGAAAACATGACCTGTTGCCAATCAGCACCCCAGTGTCTGTGTTCAAGACCCCATTGCAGCCCGAGACATCTGTGGTTGAGGGTCAAATGCGCAGCAATGGGCTGCTAGTGACCAGTCTTCTGTTAAGCACATGATGCTGAACTGTACTGGAGGACAAAGCCTGACCGGTTACAGTACTACACTGCTGTGCCAACACCATGGATGTCACTGTGCGACTGGGCAATGCCATGTGGTAGAGGTGTCTGTCATTCCTTGCGGTCGTGCACTTTTGAAGTCCATTTCCTGGATTTCTGTGCATCAGACCCCCATCTGTCCACTGATGCCACTTTTGCATCACTGTACTGGTGTTTCATCCGATACGAGTGGTAATTTTCCAGTAGGAAAATCCAGTTTCTCTTATCCTAACAATCCTTCCTCATGCAAAGTCCATCACATGTTCATATTGCGACTTTCTTCGGCAACGGGGCACAGTAAAACACAAGAAACACCCTTTTGACTCAATTTTGGCTTTTTACTGATTTCAACATCTCATTTGAGCCAGCTTGTTAAACCCAAGACCGGACAATTCAGGGGGTGCTGCTCTGAAACTGTTGTGCATTTCATTGACATTTTAATAATTTGCATGTCCCAACCTGTTGTGCATATCCTGTGAGTTTCAAGCTAATGCCAGCAGTCCTTCATGGTGTTGGAATTTCCACAAACAGTAGTGTACTGTATTTATGAACAGGAGATTCGAGTCAGACACAAAAGGTATTTACTACACAGAAGATTGAAGTTATACACAGTCGAGTCACATTATTGTGACCACCAGCTAATATCCAGAGTAACTGCCACGTGTAGTGCAGACAGCAACTAGACAGGCTGGGAGCGACTCAATAAGGTGCTGGAAGGTGTTCACAGGTATGTGGAGCCATGCTGACTGCAGTGCATCTGACAGCTGCTGGAGGGTGTGTGGTGGAGGATCTATAGAACAAACAACACAATCGAAGTGGTTCCACAGATGCTCAATTGGGTTTAAGTCTGGGGAATTAGGGAGCCAGGGAAGTACTCTGAAGCCTTCATCATACTCTTCTAACCACTCCAACATTTCTAGCTGTGTGACACATCGCATTGTCGTGCTGGGAGATCCCATCCGCCCCAGGGAGGACTATCAGCATGTATGGGTGTACGTGGCCTGCAAGAATGGATTCATAACGAATTCTATTTATAGTGCCTTCCACAAGTATGAGTGGACCCAGAGAACGATGCCACGAAAACATTCCCCAGACAGTTACGCTGCCCCAATCAGCTTGTGTTCTTCCAGCAATAGTTGAAGAATGTTTGTTCTCCGGTGTTACTAACCTTATACGCCAGGGCCCATCCATTCGATGAAGCAAAAAACTTGACGCATCGGAGAAGGCAATCCTTTCCCAATCAGCGGAGGTCCAATTCCTATACTGCCATGCAAATGCAAGCCTTTTCTGCCGATGCACCTTCGTTAGCATAGGTGCAGTGTCCACCCGTCTGCATTGGAGCTCCATACGTAGCAGGGTTCGCTGAACTGTCATTTTAGACACACTTCTGGTAGCCTCCTGGTTTATTCAGTCAGTGAGTTGCTCCACTGTAGCATGTCAATCGGCCTTCACAGACCTTTGAAGTTGATGTTCACTCTCCCATCAATGGCACGTGGTGCTCCACACTTTCCACATCGCTTATTTGCAATGATGCCATTTTTCCAATCACAATTTGCTTTAACCCATAGCAGCTCACAAACAGTTCACAAACTGCACTGTTTCAGAAATACTACGGCCCTTGTCCTGGAAGCCAATAATAATCCCTTTTTGCAAATCTTATAAATTGCTCCTTTTATCCATGACAGCAATGAGTGATATGTTTTCAGACTACCTACAGCACACCTTATATACCCTCCAATCCAGCTTAAGACACGTGCCTTCTTTCATTGGCTACGCGCTGTTGATGCCAAAAGTAAGAGGTGGTCACAATAATGTGACTCAACTGTGTATATGAACACTATTCACCACACACAAGAGATTCAAGTCAGAAACAAAAGCTTTAATGTACAAAGAAGATTCCAGACAATTATATGCCGGATAAGCATACAACAAAGCTGTTCTCTGAAATTCAAAGATTAGCTTCTCAAAATAAGATCAAGTGCCAAAATCATAGTTACCAATGATATTAGATTTTACTTACTGTTGATAAATATTTTTCTACAACAATCTTGTGGCACAATTCGAGCTTCACCTCTTTTATACTTTTTGTACTTCATGCTCATTATTTTTTTCTCTTGCAGGCAATCCAGAATCCAATAATCCAATGATTTTCTTCGCCTTCCTCCACCCTTTTTTCTTGTCACTCAGGCTGAATAAATTATCTTGGTCATCATACCCTCATTCATTCTTTCAATATAGCCAAATCATATCAGAATATTTGCCTCCACGCTACTAAAAATATTTTGTTTCACATTATGCATCTGTAACACATCCTCATTCCTCACATGATCAGAACATGTCCCTCCTGATAATCCCCCTGCAAGTAAAGTATCTCTCCACCACCTAAACAATTCCTGTATTCTTTTTGCAGTACACATATTTCACTACCATGTATCACAGTGCAAACAATTACACTGACTTTCACACACAGAAACATTTGGGATCATTTAGAAAACCTATCAGTCCTATGAAATCCTCCTAAAGCTGCCTCTGACTTCCAGAGCTGAATTCACTTGGCAATAGATTTCACTCTTTCAAATCTGTTTTCTCAGTCAAACATGCTTCTGAAATGCTTAAACTCATTCACCTGGTTAACTCTGTACCACTTAAGGCTGATCTTGCATTTAGTACTAACAGATTACATTTGGCAAAAAAAAGATTGAATTTGGTGAATGGGTTGGCGAAAACTTTAAAAAACGCCAGAGCAACCATTGCCAATTCATCCAGCCATTTCTTTCTATTTTCAAGAGATAAATAATAAATTAAGTTACTCTCCTCTTTTTAGTACTTCCCAAAATTAATTCCATCCCTAAAATTTATGGGTAACTGTATATAATTTAGTAAATATTCAAGGTTTGAAGTCACCTTGTAATTAATTTAATAATTAAACAGTTCAAATTATCAGTGCTTGAAAATTATCATACATTTCATAAAATGTTAAAAAGTTATTTACAAATTTTTTTTAAAAAATGTGAAAGCACATAAAAATAAGATTTTTTCCATTTGAGATACTCTTTGTGTTTTGTAATATTAAGGTTTTATAATATTATTGTAACACTCCAGGGGCATTTTAATCAAAATGAATGGTAGTTATGAATAAGCAGCATGCCACACAGTGCCACAAACAACATTAAGAATTTTTAATAAATCAAAATATGTGGATTCTGACCTGCATGGGCTGTAACTGAGAGCATGCATTCATTTAAACCTAATTTGAACATCACTAGCACCCACAAATCAGCTGTGACAATTTCTGGCACAAAAATACACTATCTACCAACAAGTAATTGAACACCCCTGCAATCGACAATATCTGCAGTCCTGATACAAGTCACGGCCGCCGCCGTTAAATATCATGTGGGAAACAACAACGCAACCAGTCGCATGCAAGATGCCATGAAGTTCGGAGCTCTCTGATTTCAAGAAAGGTGTAATCGCCGGGTATCACAGAAATGGCCGATCCATACGTGACATATCCAGTGAGTTGAAGTACCCAAAATCGACAGTGGCCTACGTGATTGGCAAGTGGAAGATGAGAGGCGACTGTCGGAATGTGCCCCGACCCGGCAGACCCACAAAACTGGGAGTTAGAGACCGACGGGTGCTGGCCAGAGAAATTCGGAAAAACTGCACCAAATTGATGGGCCACATCCGCGAGGAGTTTCAACAGGCATCCGGGAGTGTTCTTTCGATTAATACCATCCATAAGGAAGCCCATCTGCTCTGTTATCATGGACATGCTGTCACACACAAGCCTTTGATCACCAAGTTCAATAGCGCTGCTCGGCTAACGTGGTGCAAGGAACGTCTACAGTGGACCGTTGAACAGTGGAAACACTAACAGGTTCTCTGGAGCGACGAATCAAGGTTCACCCTCTACCGTTCGGATGGCAGGGTCTGGGTTTGGCGTCTGCCTGGAGAACGCCTCCTGCCGGAATGTATTGTGCCAACTGTGAAGTTCGGTGGTGGTGGAATTATGTTATGGGGGTGTTTCTCCTGGTATGGCACGGGACCCTTGGTCGCAATTCCTGGTAGACCCAACGCCGAGACCTACTGCATTATTTTGGATGACCATGTGCTTCCTATGTTGTGGCAGTTTTACGGGGTGGACCCATGTTACTTTCAGGATGGCAATGCCACCTGTCATGTTGCGAGATCCACCATGACTTTGTATGGTGACAATGAGGATAATCGAATGGATTAGCCTGGGCAGAGCCTGGACCTTAACCCTATCGAGCACCTCTGGGATGAGTTGGAGCGTCGACTTAAGGGGTGCCCCCACCGTCCGAAATCGGTGAAGGAACTGACCTGTCTTCTCCAAGCCGAGTGGAAGAAAATACCACTAGCCATCGTACAACGCCTGGTTGAGAGTATGCCCCGGAGGGTCGCAGCTGTAATCGCCGCTCGTGGAGGCTCCACCAACTATTGAAGGTGAATAAACTTCATTTTCCTTTGCTATCACAGGTGCCCAATTACTTGTTGGTAGATAGTGTACAATCTAATTAAAAAAAAAACTATTTACATAATTTCTGATATTTAGTTAACAGGTTGCTGTGACCAACATTATGATTTCTAACAGATCTCACTCCTCAATGATTTATTCTGAGGCAGTCAGCCAAGTGCTCTGTTGCATGCATGCTGTGCAAATGGATAATATCAGTTTCTTGTGTTCAAACAGAAAACATAAAATAAATGACCATTTGTTATTATTAAGATGTAATCCAAATGCTTTTCAGCGCTGTACATATGAACATTGCAAGAAGCTGTGTTCACACTTCCCGCCATATTAACTCCCGCCATATTAACTAGGCACACCATATTACAAGTCCCTACCAAAACACTTAGTCACAGGACTCTTGGAGCAATACATACAGATACTTTAGTAGTTGCACACATGCCATTATGCATTTTCTCCTCTACAAGGATTTTTCAGACAGTTGGCATAACAAAATGCAAACCCAAGCACACATGATGATTTGCAAGATGGGTGGGTACTCAACCAGTGGCGTGCTGGGGGGGGGGGGGGGCTACCTTTTGATATTTCAAAAGGCAAACTTTTGATTGCATTTGAAATTGTTTTTATGTCTCATTGGAACAATTGAACGTGTTTTCTCCATGAAGATGAAGAAGTGGCAAGAAGCCAAGGACCAGAATGTCCCATTGCAATGAAAAGCCAATATATGGGTATACTGATAGTTTCTGTGGCAACAGGATAATGCCAAATTTGAGTTTTTTTCTTTTTTTTTTTATTGGAGGTTTAACGACCACCGTGAGCAACTCAATGGGCTATAAGCAGTCGCCTGTCCCTAATTTAGGGCCACTGGTTCCAGGGAAGGGAGAGAGCCAGGGCCGTAAGACAAACACAACATCCATGCCTCACCGGGATTCGAACCGGGACCCCTTACGGACGAATGATCAGAGGCCATCGCTTAGACCACTGCGCCACCGGGCGGCCAAAATTTGAGTTCACAGACCTATTTCAAATTGCTCTAAAGCACGCCGAAAAGCAAGGAGATTTAATTAAAATAAATACCAAGAATAACATCAAAAGAAAACCAACGCTGTAACATTAACATAGAAAACCCAGAAGATTATTACAGGATTCTTAGAGAAAAACATAATTTTTGCATACAAATCAGTTTTATCAGGATTCCAGTCACTTTTCCCAACTTGTTTTCTGCACAGATAAGTAGAAAAATATAAGTGGCCAGCCATTATGTGGTGATAAGATATAGGTAATAAGAATATTAATAATTTCCAGCAATATGTATTTGAATATTTTTGCACGGATGTTGCATACATTTTAAAAATGCACTCATAACACAGGTGTATAAAAAACAAATTTCGTAATAAAAAAAAAAATTCTGGGCATGACACTGTACTCTACAACCCATGCTTCTCTTCTCCACAAATGTGCAGAGACAACCAGAGAAGTATAACTTCTGCGGTCAGCTATCACTCTGTGCCCTGTTTTGTGTGTGTGTGTGTCTAATGACCACTGTGAGGAACTCGACAGGCTATAAGCTGTCCCCATCCCCAATTTAGGGTCAATGGTTCCAGGGATGGGAGAAGCCAGTGCTGTAAGATAAGTAAAACACCCATGCTTCAATGGAATTTGAACCTGGACCCATCTCAGAAAAATGATCAGAAGCCAGCACTTAACCCACTGCTCCACTGGAGCAGCTGTGTCCTGGTGCTGGACACTTGTTATATGAGAGACCTGAAGTATTTCTTCACTGCTGATTCTCCAGATTGCTGCAAGCAATGAATTCTCTTCCGTATCAATAGTTTATGGCTCTGAGCATACTGCCAAGTCTAGGAAAGCAACCGATTCCTTCTTCCCTTGGATTCTAGCACACGACACAAACACAGGATGCCCGAGATCCATTTGCCTCCACATAGTGTCACAAATTAAGACAGTCTTTGGCTCACGCTACATTCTTTCCCATAAATTACTCTGTAAGCATAGTGCCTCGAAAGCTCTGTTTAGGCAAACATTTGGTAAATCATATTAATCGTAACATACTCTGGTTTACTTGTTGACACAGTAAATGGTAATATCTTGTACCATAAGAATAAATGCTATGTTTTTTTGTTTTTGTTTTTCCCAACTGCATGCATTATTTTGTTCATTCATTCCTTGTATTAGCGATGCAATAGATGGATAGATACTCAAAAGTTTGTCACTTGCATTATAATGAAATATCCCCACTGAATAAATAAATAAAAAATACACGAGAAAATGGAAAACAAAATATCTAAATTAGCAGGGGGGGGAGAAAAATTCCTGCCTTCCAGGACAAATGAAAAAGTTTTATTATTTTTAAGTGCATGTATTGCATTTTGTATTATTCTAACTGAAGAAGATAAATTATTCCACTGTGGAACCTCCCTTCCCTTTTAATTCCAGAACTGAAGAATTCAAGATATGAACATGCAAAAACCCAACCTCCTTCCTCCATTCAGTCCAAAAGTCACAAAAGAAATGTTTTCATTATTTTCAAAGATACTGAATGCACAGACAAGTTAAAGTAGAAAACTTGTATTTTCCATTATTTAATGAAAACAAGCCCATCGATTTCAATTCACAGTGGTGCAGTGGCCTAAACGATGGCTTCAGATCATTCATGTGAGATGGGTTCGGGTTCGAATCCCAGTGTGGTATGGATGTTGTGTTTGTCTCACAGCACTGACTCTCTCCCTTCCCTAGAACCAGTGACCGTAAATTAGGGTCATCTACGCTCATTGAGTTGCTCACCTTCAACCAAAAAAAAAAAAAAAAAAAAAAAAAAAAGATTTTATGTGTCCCCAGAGTCATAGGTACAAGCAAAAATGAATCTGAAAAGAAAAAAAAAATCGCTAATCGCAATATTACATATGGAAGGTAACATTATTTTACATTCTTTGTGACCGATACTTTCATACAACAAAGAAAACCACATTAATATGGACAAGTTTTGTTTTGCACAAGTAGCCCTTTGGAAAAATTGGTACCAGACTAATCATACCATTGGATGAATTAGCACTGGATTAATCATACCATTGGACACATCGACATTGGAACAATTGTTCATTGGACCAATCACAGCTTTGAACCAATTTTCCATTGGACTAATCAGCACTGGACTAGTTGTCGTTGGATGAATCATACCAGACCCTTGATTTTCAAGACTCAAGATACGAAGGCTACATATTATATACAGCAGATTTTTAACACTTGTGCAAGCTACAAGCTATACATAGGAAATTAACACAAATGATAAAAGCCAAAAGAAGCACTGGATATTCAAATCAGATGTAAAACATACAGAAAAAGTAGAATAGACTCAAGTCAAATAAGCTGGTTACAAAATACACACAGAAAGTTTACATCAGCTTTGAAAGGCAAGAGATATATATCCATTTGTTAACACAGTACAATTAAGTAAAGCTGTTGTAAACTTAGGGGGTTTGTAAGAACATGGTTATGAGCTGCAGGCAGGAATATAAATTTACTGGAGAAAGGAAGAAAGAAAAAGCACAATGAGAGAAATATAGCATTTAACCTTTTGTCAGCATGTGCCTAAAGTATATAAGAAATGGAGAGGGAAATGACAAAAAAGGCAGAAGTGTTACAGTTTACATTGCACTCACAACAGAAACTTTTACATAAAATATTCTTTCAGAATGCTTCCAGTGCAGTTTCAGTGTACTACCTGTGTATAATATGCATAATCCAAAGGATCACTTCTTCTTCAAATGGCATTTTACTACAGATAATCAAATCCATTGCTGAAAAATGGAGCAACAGCCCTCATTAGGATTCTAAGCTGGAAATATTTCATTGCACAGACAACCAAGTGCTGGGAGAAGGGTATAAATCACAGGAGCAACTACATGAAATAGCTGAGACATCCAGGGCTGATTTTCAGGGAATCATCTACGCATTTGCATTACATTCGAGGAAGTCCAAAGGGTCATAACAGAAGATTAAAAAAATTGCATTCTTTGACTCTACAACAAAAAGTATGTAAGGTGCATACCAAATTTTCAAATTAAAACTTCAGGTGTACGTACCTTGATGTGTGTCAGTGACAGACGGCTAACTGTCTCTCTGTCGAGGCCAAACGCAATAGCATTGACTGCTCCTGAAACAAAAATACGGAAAATGTTTAATTATTTTTCATATTAAATATTTCAGCTATTTGACATCCAAAAAAAAAATGGTAATGTGTCACGATAAAAAGTATGAGCTGCATCTACTTAGATCTAAATTCCCCGACTCTCAGTTTCTTAATCCGTCATTCCTAAAATTGCATTTACTGTACTTTTCATTATAAAATCCATGGATTGATTAGCTGTTTAAAAACTTATTAATTTAGGTGCTGTGGACTATATGCCCCCTTTAAAAAAATAGCGCTTTTTCAGCATTTTGATCTCCTAAGGAATACTAATATCTTGTCTCCTGTTCAACAGATGGCAGCACAGATGAGTACTTCGGTTGTCTGAAACATTCGAGTCCTTTGGACATGTATATGTTGAAGAAAGAAAACCATACCTACTTTCCTCAATGCATGAACAAACTTCGGCAAGCACAGTCATCTCAAAGCAGTGTAAGAATGAAGACTGTTACACAGTTGATAATGCAAACAGGATGCTCTGAAAACATTACTATCTATTACAATATCTTGTCAATGTTTATTTCTGTGCCTGAACTTCATTTTTAATGCTTTTAGCTAGAATTTAATTGATTTAGATAAATTTAACAGAATATGAAAACTGTGTTAAACCCCATAGGATGTCTCACCAACTTGTATAAATAAAAACTGTATGGGGCTCTGCTAACTGAAATCCAATTTTTAACCATCAAGTAATCTCTTTAAGCTTTATAACTTGGTTTTAGGTTTTTAAAAGTGTTTCCTAAATGTGTATGATAACAGACAGAAAATAATAATAAAAAAGATGTTCTACATACATGAGACCGGCCGATGACAAAAAAAGCTGAACTTTTTAACTGGGTGGAAAATTGGGACACGCGAACGCGCGGTGAGCAAATTCAAATACAGCATATATACAATATTTAAGAGTATGCTAGCCATATGGAATTATTTTCTGTAAATTATGTAAGTAAATATTAAAATGAAGCACATTATTATATTCACAATAGAAAAGTAGGGATTTAAGAACAAAATAAAATGAAATATTTTAAAAATCAGATTTAAAACTTACATGTGAATCTTTACTAGCTAAATCCTGAGGTGAAAAGTATTTGTCTAGGAAAGTTTGTGAATTTAGTCAAGCAATTAGAAACTTGCAAGAATTAGAAACATATATCCACAGCTTAGTTTTTAGTCATTGAAGAAGTCAATAAAGTATTTCTCAATGTAACCTTATAAAATGGTTTGCAAAATTTTTTGCTTGCATTGTGAATATGGTGACATGAATCTCCATCAACGTCAAGCAAGTGGGGAGATTTTCTCTGCCGAATTCTTGTTTTTCACCCTGTTTTTGAGCCTCCCATGACACATTCTTTCCATTTAGCTTTCAAACAAGCAAAACAAATCCCTTCTTAGAAAGAAAGAATAAAATAAAAAGCAAAAAAAAAAAAAAAAACGGAAAGCTGCGTCACGAACTTTTTAGAGGCTTCGGCCCGACGTAATAACGGCCCGAAGCCGTGCCCCCCCCCCCCCACTTAGCTTTCAAACACGCAAAACACATTCTTCCTTAGAAAAAAAAAAGAAAGGAAAGAAACAGAGTTGCGTCACGAACTTTGTTCAGCGGCTTCGGGCCGACGTTATCCTAGCCGGGTGCCGTGCTTTCTTTCCACTAAGTTTTCAAACAAGCAGAACACATTCCTCCTCCTTAGAAAAAAAAAACAAAAAGGTTCGTCACGAACATGGTTCAGAGGAATCGGGCAGACGCAATTCTGGGCAACAGCGAAAGCACGTCCGAACCAACGTAATTCCGGATCACGGCAAAAGAAGCACGTCCGAACCAACGTATTTCCGGATCACGGCAAAAGAAGCACGTCCGAACCAACGTAATTCCGGATCACGGCAAAAAAAGCCCGCCAGGCCTCATAATTCCGGCGTGGCGCCATTTTCCTCTCCACTTTTCTTTCAAACAAGCAAAACAAATTCTTTCCCTTCGGGGGGAGGGGGGGTAGAACGATTTTAAGAAAAGAAAGCTGCGTCACGAACTTTATTCAGATGCTTCAGGTCGACGTAATCCTGAGCCACGGCGAAAGAAGCACGACGGACATTTTTTTTTTTGTTCACACTTTGAAACAAGCAAAGCAAATTCCACCACCTGAGAAAAAAAAAAAAAGACAAAGGGCTGTGTTACGAACTTTGTTCAGAGGCTTTTACGTCGATTATTTATAAAATCAGTAAAACTTTCTTAATAACAGCGAAAATCTGAATATCCATAATTTTTTTGTTAGTCACCCGTAATCCCGGGGGAAATCCGTAATAATTACGGAGATTCCGTATTTTTTTTCACGAGTGCTTCGATTCTCGAACGATCTCAGAAAAGCGGGAACGCATTCGGGTACATTTGCAAATTACAAGAGAGAGTTTCTGGCGATGACGTCACGGATAGAATTAAGCAGATAGTTTGGCCCTGATAGAATGCAGAGTGGCGATTTCCCGCAAGACACGGAAAGGGCTGCGGTAGTTTCCCTAACGCACGAAGTAGGCGGAGCTCCCACCCTTTGCGCTGCGATGCTCAAGTGACTGACATCCCATCCATTGTTGACAGCAGTAAACGAATTGAGCTCCTGACTCCACCCTCCAACATTTCTTCTTGCCCCCCGCGTCTGCTCCAAAAACAACGCTTTAAGCTAGAAAGCGCTTATTTCTTTTACTCCACAAAAAAGCGGAATCGCGGAATTCCGCTTTTTTATTTTTTTTTTCTATAGAACGATGACCCCCCCCCCCCTAAAAAATCACTGAAAAATTTCTCTTCATTTTTGCAATGACCTCGAGAATGACCAAAATGATGCCGAAAAAAGCGGAATTCCGCGAATTCGCGGAAGAATCTCATGTATGGTTCTATTGAAAGAAAATCAAATGTCAGTACAACTTCATATACATACTTTCGTAGTGTAGGAGTGGGCTGCTAACGTGGCTTACAAAAAACAAAACAAAAACTAGTCACATGGAACACATAATACTATATTTTTCAGAATATAAGGCACCTATATTTTTTTAAAAGAAAATTAAACAAAAATAATATGGCATTTTAAAGATACTTGTAGGAAACTAAATTTTGAGTGTATGAGTGTCATAACAAAAGTTCTGCACATGTTAACCTAAAACGGAAGCGGATGATGCAATTGGGAAAATGTTTGTGTCATGTCACAGTCAGACTCTCAGCAACACAATAGTGTCAGAATGACAAGCTATCATTTTTTGTGTGGACGTAGAAGTTTGGAAATGGAAGCATGCAGCTAGCTCCTCAGGTCGAGTCAAGGCGTTAGATCAGGGCTCGTATGTGAAAATAGAAACTCTGCAGGGAAAAACTCTGACACAGATCCAGACTGTCTTGCAAGAAGTTTGTGGGGAAGGAACTTTTGATCGAAGCACAATTTCTTGCTGGGCATCGCACTTTCGGAAAGGCCGAAGCAGCATCGCAGATGATCACCGCTAAGGCTGACCTCAAACAGCAACAAACAAAACATGCGTCACCATTGTTGCAACACTTTTAGAAGAGAATTGCCATTTGACAGTGAAGGAGATTGCTCATCAGGCAAATTTATCCACCACGTTTGTTCACCGGATTTTGACTAACTCACTAGGAAAAAGAAAAATCGCCGTGCACTCCATCAACTCACCCCCAAGCAGAAGGCAGCCAGAGTGAGCATCACACAGGATCACCTCCACAGGTTCAAAAGGGAGGACGACACCTTCTTGAACAGAATTGTCGCAATTGACGAGACTTGGACCTGTGATTTTGAGCCAGAACTGAAGTTACAATCAGCGGAATGGAGACTAGTTCCTCATGCCCCCCAAAGTGTTGTCAGCAACAATCCAAAGTGAAGCAAATGATGATTTTTGCATATAATGCCCAGGGTGTTGTGGTCTCTGATCGAGTGCTGATAAGGCAAAATGCCAATGCACAATATTATCATGACTTCCTGAGGACAAAGTGGAGACCAAAAATTCATCAAAATCGCCCCAACTTGTTGGAAGCGGGAGCGATCTTGCTGCATGACAACGCATTGTGTTGTGATGCAGCATTAGTATGGGGACTTTTGTCGAAATATAAATATTGCATGCAGCTGAGAAAAATAAAAAAAAAATTGTGTGAAAATAAGTATTGCATGCAGCTGAGGTTCATATTTTCATAATTTTTTTCCTGCATGTCCAATGATACATGCAACACCCATAACTTTTATTTAAACTGGAGCCCAAAACCAAGCATTCTAAAACATGTGACCACTGGAGGAGAAGGAGAAAGTAACTTTTAAAATGTTTATGTATCATCAATTCACCACTAGATGAAGGACTCCCAAGTCTCTTCCACAAACTTCTGTCTTGAACTAGGCTTCTTCATTATCACTTCGGCATGATTTCAAATTTCACCCATCCACCTACCATGTGGTCTTCTTCAGGGTTTCCCCCTGTGTCTTCGTTTCCAATCTAGTGTCGCAGTTGTCCAACAGTGATCAGTTCTTTTGGCAATAGGTCTACCAGATTGCCACTTGAGTCTTTATTTTGATCATGTCATCAAACTCTCATCATTTATCTGATCCATAAGTTCTTTTTCCCATATTTTTTGTTTACATCAAGCAAACATCTCTTTCCATACTTTGAGTTGCACGCTACCTTTGTATGTATTTTTTAGTCAAGGCCCTCATCTGATCGATGCGCATGAACTGGAAAGATACATTGATTAAACACTTTTCTTTCAATGTGTAATGAAAATAATAGAAAACTGCATTCTATTACTAATCAAAAACTACTATTATGAACATTTTTACTAGGAAATTTTTTTGTTTAAATTGCAAATTTTCGGAGAAAACTCTTCTCCTTCAGGCTGACTTTTTGTTGTCACTTATTCCCGTCACTATTGCGGTTATGGTTAACTTTAACAGTTACGGTTAACCTTGATGGTTACAGTTATTTTTCATCAAATCCTGCCAGATGATAGGCAGGGAAAATCCTCTGCAGTCATTGATGATGGAATTTTGATTTTTCTCAATCTCTATTCCTGAATAAGGAGAAGAGTTTTCTCTGAAAATTTGCAGTTTAAATAAAAAAAAATCCTAGTAAAAATTCTCATAATAGTAGTTTTTGATTAGTAATTGAATTAAGAAACTAGGAAGCCAATTCTAAACATGAGCTTTATTCAAAGAACTGCATTCTTCCAAATGCATTTTACTGAAGTTTTTTACATCTATTAATTTTTTCTATGATGCATCCCTCACTTGATATCTGTTGTACATGGCAAACAGGCATTGGTTCCTTCTAGATTTTCCCTCTAGATTTCTAGATCTTCAGTTCTTATAAAAGCACTGTACATCACTTTGATTTTATGTAAGTTCATTTTTTAATGTTATTTTTCCAGGTAAAACCATTTAATGGTGGTTTTAACTGTTGTAACTTTTAACATGTTATATTTCCTTTTAGTGAAAAGCAATTTCTCAGTTGGAAGTTATTAATATTCACTGCGAATATATATCTCGGTAATCGAATGTGATTCAAGGAAAAATCTTCCACGTACCTCTCGGTTGTAGGTGGTCAATGTTCAAATCTTCGCACGGTTGTTCTCATCAGGTTCTTGAGGGTAGGCTTTTTTAGAAGTTAGTCTGCACATTTTCTTGAGTAGGATATACTTTTTAGTTGAAATACGGGAGGCACATGAAGACAAAGGAGATGAGAAAAATTACGTTGGAAAACTTGAAAAAACGGAATAAATGAATCACTTGAAAAAATATTCGCATGAGGAAATGCAATCACCAAAAAAACTTTGTCAGACTTCCTGGATGTATTGTCCGATGCATTTCGGCAGATCTGTCTGCCATCTTCTGGGACCTCTGGTCGTCCGTTCTCTCTGCAATCTACGTTGAATATGCCACATGTTCAGTTTGGGAATCTTTGTGTGTTATACGTCATCGGATGTGCTGCGTTGCCATTCCTGTGATTTGAAGACTTGGGATTTTTTTTTTAAACTTTGTCTGCGTGTTTGCATTGTTTCTGTTCTGTTTGCCTTTCCATTTTTTGTTCTCTTCAATCAGTATCTTCCACGGAATAGGCATTTCTACTCCACTACTAATGTTGCAGTTTTTTTGGGTTTTTTTTCAATTACCATTGCTTTCGCGAAACGGATAGTCTTTTTATTTGGTTGTTTGCAGACAATTTCGATGTTTTCAAATTCATTGAAAAATTTTGAAGACATCGAAATTGTCTGCAAACAACCAACCGAAAAGACTATTCATTTCACCAAAGCAATTGTAATTGAAAAAAAAACAAAAAAAAACTGCAACATTAGTAGTGGAGTAGAAATGCCAATTCCATGGAAGATACTGATAGAAGAGAACAAAAAATGGGAAGGAAAACAGAACAGAAACCATGCAAACATGCAGACAAAGTTTAAAAAAAAAATAATTCCTGAGTCTTCAAATCAAAGGAGTGGCAACGCAACACATCCGATGATGTATAACACACAAAGATTTCCAAACTGAGCATGTGGCATATTCAACGTAGATTGCAGAGAGAACGGACGACCAGAGGTCCCAGAAGATGGCAGACAGATCTGCCAAAATGCATCGGACAATACATCCAGGAAGTCTGACGAAGTATTTTTGGTTATTGCATTTCCTCGTGCGAATATTTTTTCAAGTGATTCATTTTTCCGTTTTTTCAAGTTTTCCAAAGTAATTTTTCACATCTCCTTTGTCTTCAAGTGCCTCCCGTAGTTCAACTAAAAAGCATATTGTACTCAAGAAAATGCGCGGACTAACTTTTAAAAAGGCCTACACTCAAGAACCTGATGAGAACAACCGTGTGAAGATTTGAACATCGATCACCTACAACCGAGAGGTACGCGAAAGATTTTTCCTTGAATTACATTCGTTTACCGAGATATACTACAATGACAAACCGTCTTCACACGATATATAAAAGAGTTTTATGATGGAATAAAAACTTTAATGATAGGTTAAAAATTTAAAAGCACGAGACCTTTCAGGTCCTGCCAACAGGCACCCATCCTCAGACGCAATGAACTATATTGCGCATGTCCAGTCATTACCAGCAAAAACATAGTCAATTAGCTAGTAGAAACTATGTTGATAAATCTGTAAGCACATATTTCCAAGGTAGAGGGATGTTTCTTGGCAATTCATCATTACAGCAAGTTTCAGATAATTTATCGATGTACAGGCTTTCAGTGAATAACAGTTGAGATTTTGTATGAGGAGCAGTTAGAATTTTGGAATCGTCCCAAATGGGAATGTAAGTCCCCTTGGTTAAAAGTCTGGATAAAGCAGTGGAAGTTGAGCTATTGCGATGGCCATATTGGTGTTCTTTGAGACAGGTATCAAGGGTCCTGGCAGTGGAACCAATGTAACATTTGTCAGTGAAATCCGGTGTTAGAGATTTAAGATAATGTAGATAATTATCCTCTTCCACTGTGTGTTCATTGCGTCTGAGGATGGGTGCCTGATGGCAGGACCCGAAAGGTCTCATGCTTTTAAATTTTTAACCTATCATTAAAGTTTTTATTCCATCATAAAACTCTTTTATATATCGTGTGAAGATGGTTTGCTGTTGTAGTATGACTTTTTAGCACGAGTTACCTCTGTTTTGTACCGAGATATATATTCGCAGTGAATATTAATAACTTCCAACTGAGAAATTGCTTTTCACTCAAAGGAAATATAATATGTAAAAAGTTACAACAGTTAAAACCACTTTTAAATGGTTCTACCTGGAAAAGTAACGCATGCAAAACATGTTTTTAAATCTCGATACATCGAGAAATATGTGCGTTCATTTTTAATCTCACTTCTGTACTGTTGTCAGCATTCTTGGATCTTACTCTGCAGCTCTGAGGGTGTACTTGTAAAAATGACTGTTTACATATACATACAACACACATTTTCAAATTTAAGAATTACTGATATGTAGTGGTCTCATTCCCCTCCTCCCCTCCCACCTCTTCAGGGTTGAGCACCAAAGATTGCATGGAGTCATCGGTATTTAATTTAGGGTCACTGGTTCCAAAAATGGGACACAGGCTGTGCCTTCGGACAAGCACAGACACCACCCATTCATCGCCTTGGAATTGAACCTGGGTCCAACTTAAACAATTAATCAAGGGTGAGTGTCTTTAACCATTTGGCCATTACAAGATGGCTACAATCCAGTAATTTATTTAAAAATAATAAGATATTTAATCATCTTATAATTTTGAATTTCAAATTACCCATGGCAAAGAATATCTAACAAGAAGAAGTTAAGGCTCGGCGAGACGTAACTAGCGCCGCCATATCTTCAGAGAAAAATGCAGTGCACAGAAGCCAACATACAGGCTGATGCTGGAGCAGACAGAGCAGACTGCGCAGGTGTATTTCTGTTGACTTCAATTCTTTGGGTAAATAACATTCAGCCAAGCTACTCACAGCACGTGTTTGTTACCTTCTCGGTAGCATAATCACTTCGCAAATCTGATATGTTAGTTTTGTTACATCAATCGGGTTAGTTAAGGCTTTTGTTTGTTCTTCAGTTTTTCAGAAACATTTTCAGTAATGCCAAATACTAGGGAATGTCTGCATTTTGTACGGATCCTTAGGCCTAACTGTAATATTTGCTGAAATTTAATTTAAATAGTAATACTAATGTTATTGCATATTTTTCTCATCAAAATAAGGGATGGGCAGGATATCAGAAAACAGCAACAACAACAAGAAAAAAACTGCTCTAAGCAAATAGTCATCAGATCGAAGGAAACCATCGCAGATCAAAGAAAAGCTTCACTGCCGTATAGTCTCCCTGACGTGTTTTGCTCCTGAATGTTATCTTTCCCGCAGAGCATATTGCCTCTTAAGATGTGGTGGAGCTGTTGCCGCCTGTTTTACTTTATCTCTATGAGAGTTGACCTTCTTTAAGCATTAAGATATTCTTTGCCTATGGGGAGAAAAAGTGATACTTACCAGGAAGAGGAGAGAACAATGTGTGCAGAAGAGTGAGAGCAAACACAGGTTCTCGACTGACAGCATTCTGAACTCTAGATTATCAATAACAAATAGACAGTAATGTCAGCCATATCAACATATATCTGTGAAACATTTTTAGTTAAACAATATGCACTTTCTCATAATGAAAAGTAAACCACTCAGAGTGATATAATAAAATACAAGTTTCATTCACTGATGCAATAATTACTGCTGTGTGATAGACACACTTGCCAACCTTAAGAAGAGAAAAATCCTGCAAGCATACTTTCGTATGTTTGAAATATCAATGGACATAATTTGAAGCACTAATGTTACAGTAATGCATATAAAAAATGTAAAAACATTTCTGTTAAAAAATATTAAAACTTTGTTTTGTTCAGTTATGCATCGATCTCGAGAATAACCCAAATTATGACGGCAAAGGAGAAATTCCTCGAAGCCATCATCACACTCTCATGCTTAAAAGATTACAGCAAAACTTTTCCGCTGTCGAATTTTTCGTTTTCGGACATTTTTCCTCCATTTTCAAACTGAAATACAAATATTTAGGGAATAAAATGATATATAACAATACTTGCCAGAGGCTACATCGCAGGAAAAATAAATTACGATTACGAAAAAAAATCTTTATTTCGTTTACTTCCGTTTCTGAAAGACGAAGTAACGTCCCGATGCGTAGTTTTACGCACGGAGAAAAATTCCCCGATGCGTATTTTTACGTGTCAGAAAAAATTCTGGATGTGTATTTTTACACTTTGGTAAAATTTCGATACGTACTAGATGCGTAATTACGCATTTTGGCAAACTCTGAACTTGGTACATCACTTGAGCACTCCCGTGGAAAGAGAGCTACTGCAAGATGCCAGCGAGTCAAAGATGACATCATCGCATGACACAGCGCTTGTAAGGTCCGGTAAAAAATCTGCGGTTCCCACCAACGCCAAGCTTGTTCCTGCAGCGCCAGAGATCATTAGCGGACAGAAGAGTAAACATCGCTGCCAACAGCAGAGCAGAACTCTGCTGACTCACAGGGGAAAGGTCGATTCTCCGCTAATGAACCGATACCTCGGATAACTTCAAACTTTTCCCCTTGCTACTTTTTAATTTATGCTACGGTAATCATGATGGAATCTGGCAATATTGATTTATAATCCGGAACTCTGGGAAATGTAATGAAATCCGGCATTGCCGGCCTAAACCCAGAGGGTTGGTAGGCCTGCATAGAGTATCGCTCTCGCATCAGTCACTGTTCAAGTTAAGAGATCCAAAGAGATGGAAGAGAAGGAATGGGTTTTGAAATAACTACTTCATGCCTCGCAAACTGCTGACATTTTCCACTGCAGTTTTCTTAAATTCTCTGGCAGAAAAAAAAATCCAGTAATTAATTTATTTGCCAAATATGATATCATAAAACCCTCACAGAAATGCAAAATTTTATATGAGAACCTCTTAGAATGAAATTAGAAACTATGTAAAGAAAACTAAGCATTAAATTCAATACAGAGTTGCTAAAAGTTGAAAATAAACGATGCATTCAGGGAACCAAAAAATTATGGTATAGATGGGGCGAATAATTTACAACACATTGACTTGTACCTTTTTCATGCATAGAAATGATGAGGCAATAACCAATGGCATGAACTCTACAGCATAAACATGAAGTGAATACTGTGGTTAACAAAACATGGAACTGGTTAACTATAAGTGAACAAGAGGGCATGAGCTGAAATGGAAAAATCAGAACAGAAACCCAAAGCTCAAACAACACTTAGGGATATTGTGATTATGATTCTAAATATTGGTTGTTTTGAATGTTACATAAATCATATCTTGTTACTAAATTTCTATTAACAATCGACCATGCCACAGAATTGAAATTCAAATACCTTTGTTCTGTGTGAATCCATGTGTCATTATTGCTAACTTATAACTGATGTGCTAGAGACTGCCATGCAGCATTAGTTTTAAGACACTTGGAGTCCCCTGTAAAACAAAATTTGGGGCCTCTGTACACATGTGATTGGCTATCAATGGACACTACCAAATACATGCTATGCAATGTCTGCATTGCCTGCTAACATAAAGTGCTCAAGAAAAATAAAATGTTCATTACATATTTAAAAACAATTCTTCAAATGGTACTACCAATTTCTCTGTCAGTTGTGATTATTTTCAGTTCATTCAGTGTTTCTTGGCACAATGCTGACCTAAAACAACTTTCAATAAGTTCTAGTTTGCTGTACAGGGGCCTTCAAAGAAGTGCATGTGCACAGAGCAAAGAGATCCTCCTCCACAAATGTGCTGATTGTGATAGCCTTAAAAAATGGTCCTGCTGCCATGTACTCTGTTTCAACATTTTTGTTTATTTTTTTCAGCAGGAACAGTTAAATTACTTCTATTCACAATTATATATATATATATATATATCATCATTGTCAACCATTCACAATCCACTGCTGGACGAAGGTCTCCCCAAGTTTCCTCCACAACGGTCTGTCTTGTGCCAGTCTCCTCCATGTCACTCCCGCATACGTTCGAATTTCATCCACCCATCTCCCATGTGGTCTTCTTCTGGGTCTTTTCCTGTCCCTTGGAATCCAATCTAAACTTTTGGCTGTTCATTGATGGTCTGTCCTTCTGGCAGTATGTCCAGCCCATTGCCACTTCAGGGATTTAACTCTGATCATGACGTCTTCCACTCTTGTCATTTTTCAGATCCACGAGTTCCTCTTCTTATCTCTTCTGGTTACACTAAGCATGCACCTCTCCATGCTACTTTGAGTTGTCTGCAGCCTTTGCATGTCTCTTCACCATACGTAAGCACTGGAAGGATGCATTGATCAAACACTTTTCTTTTAAGACATAATGGCATATTGCTCTTGAAAATTACGCTGTTTCTTCCAAAAGCTCTCCAGGCAAGTTTTGAACGCCGATTAATTTCTTCATCAATGTGACCCTCACTTGATATCTGCTGTCCAAGATAAACGTACGTGTCTGTTATCTCCAGCTTTTCTCCATCAATCGATAAATCTTTATTTCTCGTAAAAGCATTGAACATCACTTCTGTCTTCTGAAAGTTCATTTTTAATCCCACTTCTTTACTCTTGTCAGCAAGTTCCTGGATCATACTCTGCAGCTCTGATGGGCTAGTTGCAAAAATGACTAAGTCATCAGCAAAACGAAGGTGGGTTAGATAATCTCTATTAATCTTTATCCCTTTGTTTTCCCAGTTCAGTGATTGAAAGGCATTTTCCAATGTGGCATTAAAGAGCTTCGGAGATATGGTGTCACCTTGTCTCCCTCCCTTTCCAATTTTTATGTGTGTTGTATTTTTGAACAGCCAAATCTTTGCACTTGCATCTTCATAGATGTTATTAATAATATTAATGTATGAATCTTCAATACCACAGGATTTCAGAGCCATTGTAACTGCTGATGGTTTCACCGAATCAAAGGCTTTTTCATAATCGATAAAAGCCATGCACAATGGAAGTTAATATTCCCTCGCTCTTTCAGTTAGTTCTCTCAGTACGTGGATATAATCTATTGTGCTGTAGCCACTCCTGAATCCAGCTTGTTCTCTCGGTTGATCCATGTCCAGTGTTACCTTCAAGCGGTGTGAAAGAACTTTATTGAAGATTTTATAAACCACTGATAGGAAGCTGATAGGTCTGTAGTTCCTGAGATCATCAATGTCATCTTCTATGTAGCAGGATCATTGTAGCATTTGTTGCAATCCTCAGGAATCTTCCCTTCATTAAGGCATCGAGTGAAAATTTGGGTGGGTACTGTTTTGATTTCTACACTTGCTTTTTGTATGATGTCTACAGTAATTCCATCTTCCATCTTCTCCTGGAGCTTTCCCCCGCTTCATGTTCTTGATTGCATGTGCAACTTCTGCTGGGAGGACTGGAAGAACTCTGGTACTGGTACCTTTCATGATGTCTGGAGTACATGTATCATCCCTTTCATATAATTTGGAGTAGAAATCTTTCACTCTTGTCAAAATTTCGCCTCTATTTCTTGTTACAGAACCATCTTCTTTTCTCAGTGCCATAATCTGTTTTCTTCCCTTACTGAGATGTCCCTTTGCTATCTTTAGGCTTTGGTTGTTTTCAATTGCTTTCCTCACTAGTTCACATTTGAATTTCCTTAAGTCTTCAGTGATACTTTTTCGTACTGTCTTGCATGCATAGCTCTATATATTCCACTTCGGAAGTCACATCTTCTTTAGTTGTCCTCATCTCTCTTCTTTTTTGCATCAACATTTTGGTTTTTCCTGATAATTTGTTCACATGCAACTTTTTCTTAGACCCAGCTAATTTTGTTGCTGTTTCCATAAGAGCTTTGGTTACTTTTCTGTTAACTTCAGAAATATCCACTTCTTCCGATGTTAAGCCTTCTAAAGCAGAGAATCTGTTCTTCAGTTCCAACTTGAAGGCATTATGGTGCTTTTTAAGGTTGGTTATGTCAATACATTTTGTTTGTCTCATGAGCTTGCCACATTCAAGTTTAGTGTTGAGGTGCATCTTACATCTCACCAATCTATGGTCACTACCTGTGTTGAACTTGTTTAGCACACTGCAGTCTTCTATGACAAATTTTTTGTAACACATAATAAAATCAATTTCACTTGTCGTCCCATTTGGATGTCTCCATGTCCATTTTCTGTGTGGCTTTTTCTTGAAAAAGGAGTTCAAGATGAAAAACCCTTCTGCCTCTGCAAACTCAACGAGAGTATTTCCACGCTGGTTTCTGTTGCTGTGACCGAATTTACTTACTGAAGTTTCATTCTGTTGCCCTTGCCCTATTTTTGCATTGAAATCTCCCATAATTATCTTCAAATGCTGCTTACCTTTATTATTTAGATGGCGAATTTCTTCATAAAATTCTTCAATTTCTTCTTCAGGATGACTTGTGGTGGGTGCATAAGTTTGAATAATCTGAGCCTTGTATCTTCTGGAGAGTTGGATAATGAGTCGTGCAGCTCTGTCAGAGGAACTTTGAACTTCTACAACTTTATCCTTCAGTTTCTTGTTTATTATAAATCCAACACCACTAGTTCTGCCAGTATCTGTCCCACGATAGTAGAAGAGATGTCCACTTTTCAGTTCAATGAGATCTCCTTTTCTCCTTACCTCATTTAGCCCGACGATGTCCCACTTGATCCTTTGTAGTTCCTCTTTCAATTCAAGAAGCCTTGAATCAGAAGATAGGGAGAGTCCATTATACGTAGCCAAAGTCAGCATCAGATGGCAGCCTAGTCCGGTCCTCCGGGGATTCTTAGCACCCTCTGTCTTCATGTCGCACTGGCCGCTGCCTTGGCCAGGTACATTCCAGCTGCCGGAGACTGAGGGCCAAGATTTAAGTTGTGGAGTCATTTTGGAGGGGTTTGGCCATAACTCACCACGCTGGCCAAATGGGTTGGTGTGTGTGGGATAGCATTTCCTCTAATCTCGATGGTATGGTTATACCACTATTGGCGGTCGTCAGAGCCCCTTTAGTGAGAACAGGATGCATCACAAGAAGGCGGGTTTGACATTTGTCAAGGAGAGGCTGTGATGTTATGCATCACCTGACCTTAATCCCATTGAAGATGCATACATTAATATTATTAATAACATCTATGAAAATGCAAAGATTCGGCTGTTTGAAAATACAACACACATAAAAATTGGAAAGGGAGTGAGACAAGGTGACACCATATCTCCGAAGCTCTTCAATGCCACATTGGAAAATGTCTTTCAATCACTGAACTGGGAAAACAAAGGGATAAAGATTAATGGAGATTATCTAACCCACCTTCGTTTTGCTGATGACATAGTCATTTTTGCAACTACCCCATCAGAGCTGCAGAGTATGATTCAGGAACTTGCTGACAAGAGTAAAGAAGTGGGATTAAAAATGAACTTTCAGAAGACAAAAGTGATGTTCAATGCTTTTACACAAAATGAAGATTTATCGATTGCTGGAGAAAAGCTGGAGATAACAGACACGTACATTTATCTTGGACAACAGATATCAAGTGAGGGTCACATTGATGAAGAAATTAATCGGTGTACAAAACTTGCATGGAGAGCTTTTGGAAGAAACAGCATAATTTTCAAGAGCAATATGCCATTATGTCTTAAAAGAAAAGTGTTTGATCAATGCATCCTTCCAGTGCTTACGTATGGTGCAGAGACGTGGACCTTAACTAAAAGAGACATACAAAGGCTGCAGACAACTCAAAAAAGCATGGAGAGGTGCATGCTTGGTGTAACCAGGAGAGAAAAGAAGAGGAACTCGTGGATCCGAAAAATGACAAGAGTGGAAGACATCATGATCAGAGTTAAATCCCTGAAATGGCAATGGGCTGGGCATACTGCCAGAAGGACAGACCATCGATGGACAGCCAAAATTTTAGATTGGATTCCAAGGGACAGGAAAAGACCCAGAAGAAGACCACATGGGAGATGGGTGGATGAAATTCGAAAGTATGCGGGAGTGACATGGAGGAGACTGGCACAAGACAGACCATTGTGGAAGAAACTTGGGGAGACCTTCATCCAGCAGTGGATTGATAATGGTTTACAATGATGATATATATATATATATATATATATATATCATGGGATGTAAGGTCAGGTGATGCGTAACATCACAGCCTCTCCTTGACAAATGTCAACCCCGCCTTCTCGTGGTGCATCCTGTTCCCACTAAAGGGGCTCTGACGACCGCAAATAGCGGTATAACTATACCATCGGGATCAGAGGAAATGCTATCCCACACTCACCAACCCGCTTGGCCAGCGTGGTGAGTTATGGCCAAACACCTCCAAAATGACTCTACAACTTAAATCTTGGCCCTCAGTCTCCGGCAGCTGGAATGTACCTGGCCAAGGCAGCGGCCAGTGCGACATGAAGGCAGAGGGTGCTAAGAATCCCCGGAGGACCGGACTAGGCTGCCATTTGATGCTGACCTTGGCTACCTACAACGGACGCTCCCTATCTTCTGATTCAAGGCTTCTTGAATTGGAAGAAGAACTACAAAGGATCAAGTGGGACATCGTCGGGCTGAGTGAGGTAAGGAGAAAAGGAGAAGATCTCATTGAACTGAAAAGTGGACATCTCTTCTATTATCGTGGGACAGATACTGGCAGAACTAGTGGTGTTGGATTTATAATAAACAAGAAACTGAAGGATAAAGTGGTAGAAGTTGAAAGTTCCTCTGACAGAGCTGCACGACTCGTTATCCAACTATCGAGAAGATACCAGGCTCAGATTATTCAAACTTATGCACCCACCACAAGTCATCCTGAAGAAGAAATTGAAGAATTTTATGAGGAAATTCGTCATCTAAATAATAAAGGTAAGCAGCACTTGAAGATAATTATGGGAGATTTCAATGCAAAAATAGAGCACCGGCAACAGAATGAAACTTCAGTAGGTAAATTCGGTCACGGCAACAGAAACCAGCGTGGAAATACTCTCGTCGAGTTTGCAGAGGCAGAAGGATTTTTCATCTTGAATTCCTTTTTCAAGAAAAAGCCACACAGGAAATGGACATGGATATATCCAATTGGGACGACAAGTGAAATTGATTTTATTATGTGTAACAAAAAATTCTTCATCGAAGACTGCAGTGTGCTAAACAAGTTCAACACAGGTAGTGACCATAGATTGGTGAGATGTAAGATGCACCTCAACACTAAACTGGAACGTGGCAAGCTCATAAGACAAACAAAATGTATTGACATAACCAACCTTAAAAAACACCATAATACTTTCAAGTTGGAACTGAAGAACAGATTCTCTGCTTTAGAAGGCCTAACATCGGAAGAAGTGGATATTTCTGAAGTTAACAGAAAAGTAACCAAAGCTCTTATGGAAACAGTAACAAAATTAGCTGGGTCTAAGAACAAGTTGCATGTAAACAAATTATCAGGAAAAACCAAAATGTTGATGCAAAAAAGAAGAGAGATGAGGACAACTAAAGAAGATGTGACTTCCAAAGTGGAATATATAGAGCTATGCAAGACAGCACGAAAAAGTATCACTGAAGACGTAAGGAAATTCAACTGTGAGCTAGTGAGGAAAGCAATTGAAAACAACCAAAGCCTAAAGATAGCAAAGGGACATCTCAGTAAGGGAACAAAACAGATTATGGCTCTGAGAAAAGAAGATGGTTCTATAACACGAAATAGAGGCGAAATTTTGACAAGAGTGAAAGATTTCTACTCCAAACTATATGAAAGGGATGATACATGTACTCCAGACATCATGAAAGGTACCAGAGTTCTTCCAGTCCTCCCAGCAGAAGTTGCTCATGCAATCAAGAACATGAAGCGGGGGAAAGCTCCAGGAGAAGATGGAATTACTATAGACATCATACAAGAAGCAAGTGGAGAAATTGAAACAGTACTCGCCTAAATTTTCACTCGATGCCTTAATGAAGGGAAGATTCCTGAGGATTGGAACAATGCTACAATGATCCTGCTACATAAAAAAGGTGACATTGAGGATCTGAGGAACTACAGACCTATCAGCCTCCTATCAGTGGTTTATAAAATCTTCACTAAAGTTCTTTCACACCGCTTGAAGGTAACACTGGACATGGCTCAACCGAGAGAACAAGCTGGATTCAGGAGTGGCTACAGCACAATAGATCATATCCACGTACTGAGAGAACTAATTGAAAGAGCGAGGGAATATGAACTTCCATTGTGCATGGCTTTTATCGATTATGAAAAAGCCTTTGATTCGGTGAAACCATCAGCAGTTACCACGGCTCTGAAATCCTGCGGTATTGAAGATGCATACATTAATATTATTAATAACATCTATGAAAATGCAAGTGCAAAGATTCGGCTGTTTGAAAATACAACACACATAAAAATTGGAAAGGGAGTGAGACAAGGTGACACCATATCTCCGAAGCTCTTTAATGCCACATTGGAAAGTGTCTTTCAATCACTGAACTGGGAAAACAAAGGGATAAAGATTAATGGAGATTATCTAACCCACCTTCGTTTTGCTGATGACATAGTCATTTTTGCAACTACCCCATCAGAGCTGCAGAGTATGATCCAGGAACTTGCTGACAAGAGTAAAGAAGTGGGATTAAAAATGAACTTTCAGAAGACAAAAGTGATGTTCAATGCTTTTACAAGAAATGAAGATTTATCGATTGATGGAGAAAAACTGGAGATAACAGATACGTATGTTTATCTTGGACAGCAGATATCAAGTGAGGGTCACATTGATGAAGAAATTAATCGGCGTACAAAACTTGCCTGGAGAGCTTTTGGAAGAAACAACATAATTTTCAAGAGCAATATGCCATTATGTCTTAAAAGAAAAGTGTTTGATCAATGCATCCTTCCAGTGCTTACGTATGGTGCAGAGACGTGGACCTTAACTAAAAGAGACATACAAAGGCTGCAGACAACTCAAAGTAGCATGGAGAGGTGCATGCTTGGTATAACCAGGAGAGATAAGAAGAGGAACTCGTGGATCCGAAAAATGACGAGAGTGGAAGACATCATGATCAAAGTTAAATCCCTGAAATGGCAATGGGCTGGACATACTGCCAGAAGGACAGACCATAGATGGACAGCCGAAATTTTAGATTGGATTCCAAGGGACAGGAAAAGACCCAGAAAAAGACCACATGGGAGATGGGTGGATGAAATTCGTAAATATGCGGGAGTGACATGGAGGAGACTGGCACAAGACAGACCGTTGTGGAGGAAACTTGGGGAGACCTTCGTCCAGCAGTGGATTGATAATGGTTGACAATGATGATGATGATGATATATATATAGTTTCCTATATATATATATATATATATATATATATATAAGCTCTGAAAATTTACCAATTTCAACATTCTTTAATTTCTGATTTCAGAATATTGAAAATTGAGTGACGTTGTTTCCTTGTTAGCCAAAGAGCACTATCCTCAAAGGATGGTTCAGACTATGGTGATACCATCTTATCTTGTGTGCGTAAATGATATTTTATAGCATAAAGGTCAGATGTGGCCATAGAGTGAAAAAACTCAGGATGACATAACAAACAGAGGGAGAGAACAACATAGTAGTCCATCAGCTTCAAATAAATTACAGCTTGAAGGCAGATTTGATGTGTAAAAATCTCTTCATTCCTACCCCTGCCCCCAAAAATCAAGTCCTTATTCTATTAAAAAAAGACAGAAAGAAATCTAATTAATATGATGATGCACAAACAAGAAACAAAACATGATGATCCTATGAAAGGTTGATTACAGTAAAGAAAATAAAAGGAGGGGAAAATACATGCTGTACTTTTAGTGATTAAGACAGGCTGCAGTAGAGCCCTGCAGAGGCAATATTTTTAGGCCCGAGCCCACCAAGTTAATGCCACGCAGTTCCCACCCCGGGTCCAGCATAGGTTTTATTTACGTAACTGTTACTTGCTTTAACACAGACAGTATTTGTACTGTAACTTTTTGGACTAACTCAAAACTCATGTAAAAAGAGGGCATAAGTAAGTTAACTAAGCCACCAGTAACCAGAAATACGGCAAATGCAATAAATAGTATTCAGTGAACTTAACGTAAGTAAATTATCATCATTTCATAATCGAACCCTTCGTAGGATCAGATCACTGTTCATATGAGTCAAGTACTGTCTTTTTTGACACTTTTGCCCAGAACATAATATAAATTCATGCTCAGTTACACACACGCACACACAAATAGTTAATACAACAAACTCTCGTATGCAGAATATGATTCCGTTCTGTTGGCCCGACGTCTTTGATTTTAATTCTTCAGGTTTAGGATATAACTCCCAAAATCCAAATGTAACACAATTTTCCAATTGTTTTGCTCCTCGAACCTCTAATTTACCCACCCCAATATTCATCCATATTTAAAACAAAGCAAGTAGCAAATCAAAATTATAAAGACAGAGCCTAAGAATAGTTTACTAGCACACATTGAAGCTTTCATTGATTCCTAATTCCTATAAATGCAAATCATCGTATGGAACAAGTGTTTTTCTGATGCAACTTCTGAAATAAATGGAATATGGATTCAAAGGAAAGTGTGATTGCCAAAAATCAAAGACGAAAAAATGCGTGCCAAATAAAGAAATAAAAAATAGCACAAGGCAGGAGAGAAGAACGAGACTTCAAAAACAGAATGACCTAAATTTATCAACAACCTGACTACATGGTACACATGCAAGTGCAGGCCCGTCCAAGCCCGCCTATGAAATTGCAGGCCCGGCCCGTGCAGGGCTCTAGGCTGCAGTTAAAAAATGGGTATACAGGTAAAAATTCTGATTCACTCAGTATTAGCTTAGGCAGATTTATGCTGATCACTTAAAATAACACAACAGAACAATAAATTAATCTTCCACAAAAGATTTTTAGAAGACTATAGTCTTTTTAATCGGAAAAGTACATAAGTGTGGGGTATAAGCCCACAGCTGCCGGTTCCAGTTGGTGTTTCCACCTAAGAGTTCTGGAACAAAACCCAGTAAGTTGGAGTCTTTTGACAAATGATAGACAGAACTATTTGGCACCTCAACAATATTTATATTGAGGCTTATACTTGTGTCAGCTTCCAAGTTCTTAGAGGCTCTCGATGATACAACGATTGATCAAATGAGCAAGTTTTTTTTTGTTTTTTTTTAATTGGAGGTTTAACGACCACCGTGAGCAACTCAATGGGCTATAAGCAGTCGCCCGTCCCTAATTTAGGGTCACTGGTTCCAGGGAAGGGAGAGAGCCAGTGCCGTAAGGCAAACACAACATCCATGCCTGACCGGGATTCGAACCCGGACCCCTTACGGACGAATGATCAGAGGCCAGCGCCTTAGACCACTGCGCCACCGGGGCGGCTGAGCAAGTTTGTACTTGGGAAGCATGTTTGATAGAGAGAACAAATTAGATGATGAAATTGGTAGGCGAGCAAATTCTTCATTGAAAGTCATATCTGCTTTAGGTGGATTTCACAGGAACGATGAGTTCTCAAGGAAGTCCCGAATGGCTGTATACGAAAGCATTATTGTTCTTACTCTGATGTATGGCAGTGAAAACCGGATACTACAGAAAAAACATAGGAGCCATTTTTTGTGCTGCAGAGATGCGTTACTTGTGGAGGATTTCTGGCAAGACACGCTCAGATCACGTGAAGAATGAAGATGCGTTGCAGATGTGTAATGTGAGGCAAAGTGTTGTTAGTAAGATGGAGACTAATATTCTTAGGTGGTTTGGCCATGCTGAAAGAATGAGTGAGGAGGAGGTGCTGACTAATAGAATATTTTTTTTTCAGCTTAGTGGCAGGAAAGAAAGGTACAGGAAGGCCAAGGAAATCATGAAAGGATCAGATCAGGAATGTTTGCATGGAAAAAAGATTATGAGTATGACGCACAAAAAGTCTTGTGTGCGTCATGTGACGGATGTCAGTGAAGCTCGAGTTGGGTGCAGAGATCACTGTAAATGGAGACATTTAATACTACACAAGTAAGTTAATTCTAGTTCTATCAGTTAAACATTTATCTGGCAGATTATCTTTCTTTGAGGAGCTAACCTCTGAATACAGAGAACAGCTTAATGATATGTATGTATTGAGTTTTCTTGTGTGTGTGCAGGAGAGTGAGTGCCTGTGATTGAGACAATGCAACAATAACTTATTAAAAATGGTTATAACAGGTGAATACAAATGCTCACTCCTATTTTTTTTTTCTTAATTAAAAAGACACAGAAAGAAATGAGCCCTGATTTTGTTTGTACAACAATTCACTAGGTGGGCATGGTGGAGTTATTTTCACACTGATGCATGTGTGTTAGTGAATTACAGCCAAAATCCATTTACACATAAAAATGGTTAGGTATAACACAACTTTAGAGTATATTGCTATGCACGGGTCATAAAGTAATGATATACAGAGAGGACACAAGCTGTAGTAAGCTGAAACTCATGACATTATGAAGTCGACTGCAGCGCATGATCGATCTACAACAGAACTACCATTGATTGACAGCTGGGCTTCCCAGGAATCACCACAAGCACAAACCAGAGGATTTTGTCCATTTGAGCTTTGACCTCCCAGCAGAGTGGAAGATGACGTATATGACATATACCTATCATTTTCCATATTCTTTTTGATTTGCATCTTTCAGTTTCCTATAGCGTTCTAATAAGTGCCATTATTCTTGCTTATTCCTTACTGAACGTTAACTTTTCCTTTGCAAATTCCATAACTTAGGTTTCTACGTGTCTTTATTGTAAATTTTGTTTATGCATATTTTGTCATTGTTTTCTTCACAAAATAAGTTGTGACTAGGCTTTATTTCCAATTCCGATTTGTATTCCATTGTCGTCTGTTTCGATATTTATATTACGTTATTGTCATCTTTCCGATGCCTCAATTGGCTTAGATTGTGACAGGAGTCGAGGACAAACAACAAAGGGGGGGGTGCAGAGGAGCTGCTCCTCAACCACCCCCAAGCACTGAGTTGCCATAGCAACCATTGTTGACGGGACAGGTCACCTCACATTTAGCTTCTGCTGCAGGTCGATGGGAGTGCCACGTTCTATGGGAGGAGTTTCCACAGGATTCAATGTCTGTCTTCACTCTATATTTCCTTACTTTATGACATGGATTTTATACAAATAAACACCCAGACCGACTCTGTAACACTGTTTCTTATTAGCAACTGGGTAATCAAAGACTTTGTAGGTGCTAAATCTTGCGATTTCCAACTGCAAGATCTTTATAACCATCTCCATAGAAAATAGAATACTTAATTCCATCATTCCATGATGGGTAAGCACTTGTGAGGAGTTGCTCTCAGCTGATGTTATTTAACATGTGAATAAATTATGACGATTCAATTATCTTTTCTTAATGAAGCCATTGTAGCAAGCATAAACCTATGGGAAAGTAACAAGGTAGCAAAAGTTCTGTCCAAATTAAGTTTTTCCAGTAGAATAGATCAATCTGGCATCATCTGAAAATAACAGCAAATTACATTTTTCCTGTAGCACAACTGATGAGGATCCAAATGAAAGAAGATGCTTGGCAAGAGAAAGAGAAATCAAACATGGGCTCAGCAACTTTCTCATGGCAGACTTTAAGTAGCATTGTGAAGATCCAAAAATCCGCAACAAATCAAAGTTTACTTTAAGACAACAAGTCCAAGGAAATCTCTTGATAATAAGCGATACACACAAAACATTGTTTATTGCAAGTTCTTCCAAACCCTAATAATTTAAAAAGAATTGGCAAATTTATAAAAACTTAATCCTAAGAATATCAGCACCAGCAGTTTAAGAAGAAATTAAATATGTTTATCATTTTAAATGAAATCTCTTTCAGCAAGATAAGAAAAAAATATTTATTAATAGCTTTCGCAAATGTGCATGGCACAGTTATGGGCTAGTATGATGATAGCAGACAAGGAAAGCATAATACACACTTTAATGTAGAACTGCTATTGAAAGCAGCAACAATACTGTTTGTCACATATATTTTGTTTAAGTATGTAGGGTGGAAGTAGTTAAGTCCATATAATGACATGAAAATACAAAATGAACATTAATGGTAAACATTTTTCACTTACTCATAGTAATTTAGGCTTATCATATGCGGGCATTTTTGTCATTGTGGCAAACTACCTGTTCGATAGAATGGACATTAGCTTATTTAGAAGAGATCCAAGTTCTGCTTTAACAGATGATTCACGGATTAAAAAACACACTATTTCGAGTTAAAATTCTATACCCTTGTATAGATATTTGCAAGGAATAATGATTAAAAAACGTGAAAGTTAAAAACCCAAATGAATAAAAAGGATAAAAAGAAATAAAAGATGGACCTAAACACAATTCACCACCGCAACACACTTCCAAACATGTTTCGGCAAGAATTTTGCCTTCTTCAGTGGAAACTTCAAGGTGTACGTGGGCACCAAGTCCTCGTTGACGATCTTCAAAAGACTGACGTAATATCTTGCATTGCTCTATCTTCAGCCTTCATCTTCAGCCTTCATCGTCACAGACCATGGATAACTGTGTATCACTGCGCAAGCCGTTAGTGGCAACATCTGTGGCATTGTGTTCTTCTTGGTATACCTTTGCCATTCCGTGCCTGCCATCTTTGAACCTGTGTTTATTGGTTTTTTGAAATAGACTGTTTTCATGTTCGATCAGATATTGCCAGGCATGAGGTAATTCAATTGGCGAACTAGTGTTGCAGCATTTATTTCCGAATTTCTCAATGACTAAAGTTTCCGATGTTATGATTTGTCTATGAGTCCTGTGAGATGTTAGAAGTCTAATATTCTACCAGTCGGGCTGCGATTGATTTTCCATGCAGTGTTGTTCAGAGCTGTCTTTGGTCTTTCCTTTTGCCAATCTTGAATATGTTCTTTCAATCTCGTAATCATACATCTTTTTGTACTTGCGATATAAATGGAATCTTGTTGATAATCGTATGTCTTGGTTGGAATGGCATATACTCCTGATCGATCTAGGATGGATTTTTTGCTATTACCAGAAGTTAGTAATGAGCCATTATCAATGATGGTTTCTGCAAGATTTATTTCATTCGAAACACATTCCTTCTTTAATATGTTACTTAATGGTGGTAAGTATGGAAAGGAGATGTAAGATTGATATATGTTTGTTTGTTTCGTCTGGTTTTGATTATTCTTAAGATTGTTGTATATTGAATTAATCAAACGTTTATTGTATCCAAAATATTCAGCTGTATTTCCAATCCATTGTATTTCTGTAAGTTCGAACTCTGCTGTAGAGGAATGTGTTATAGCTCTGTTAATGAATGTAATATTGGAATGCAGCTATCTTATATCTCCATGGTTGAGCAGAATCTGATGGGATTAATGCAGGCACGAAAGATGGTTTTCGATAAACAGTGTAATCTATGGAATCATGCCTTCTAAATAATGAAGACTTTTATTAGCCTCTTCTTCAAGTGTTGTCTTTATGGGTGGGTAAGTATTATTGAAGGCTCGTATAAACATATCTAGTTTGTCTTTCATATGTTGCCAAAAATCAAGATGTCATCAACATAGCGTAGGCATAAAATTGGCAAATCAAGGTTTGAGTTCTGGAATAACATTTGTTGAATATTCTGTATGACTACTTCTGCTAGAAGACATGAGAGTGGTGATCCCATGGGTGCACCAAATACTTGTTTATATATAATACCATCATTTGAGAAATAATTGCTGCTGGTTATAAATCGCAATGCATGTATAATACTCATTTCTTGTTTTTCATCAACGTTTTCATTTATAAGTTTTGTATTAATTAGTTCAATTACTTCAGTAACAGGAGTGTTCAGATATAATGATTTTATGTTTATACTACATATTGTGAAGTTATAATCCTGCAAAGAGTGAATTCTGCTAATTAGTTTTTTAGAATTTGAAATATTAAACTTATGGTTGCTATAAAACGGCTTTAGGCAGTTATATACTGCTTTTTCAAGATTAATCATGGGAGTATTTTGTTTGTTCACAATAAGGTGTATCAGATGATTATCTTTATGCGTCTTTACTTTAATAAAAACAGCAGGTGTACATGCTCCAATTGGTGGGTAAGCCTTTCGTTTTATTATTGGTGGGAGGTCACTATGATTCCTTAGAATTGCAACTTGTTGAATTATAGTATCAATGGGATCCTTGTCGATTTTCTCCACCTTCAATTCTGCAATGGCTTTATTCATTTTCAGCTGATAGTCATTGTTGTTCATAATTAATATCCTAATCATTCCTCAATGCCAACAAAGCCTCACGTTCATATTTAATTGGTGTATTATTTGTCTGACAGTACATTTCATTATATGTTCTAACCAATTTAATTGTTATTATTTGTCTGACAGTAAATTTGTTTTATATGTTGTATTATATACAAACAAGTACTTGGTGCACCCATGGGATCACCACTCTCCTGTCTTCTACCAGTAGTCATACAGAATATTAAACAAATATTATTCCAGAACTCAAACCTTGATTTGCCAATTTTATACCTATGCTATGTTGATGACACCTTGATTTTTTGGCAACATACGAAGGACAAACTAGATATATTTATCTAAGCCTTCAATAATACTTACCCAACCATAAATACAACGCTTGAAGAAGAGGCTAAAAAAGCCTTTATTATTTAGACCTAAATTTATTCAGAAGGTAGAATTCCATAGATTACGCTGTTTATTGAAAACCACGTTTCGTGCCTGCATTAATCCCATCCGATTCTGCACACCCATGGAGATATAAGACAGCTGCATTCCAATATTACATTCATTAACAGAGCTATAACGCATTCCTCTACAACAGAGTTCGAACTTACAGAAATACAATGGATTGAAAATACAGCTGAACATTTTGGATACAATTAATGTTTGATTAATTCAATATACAACAATCTTAAGAATAATCAAAACCAGACAAAACAAAAGAACATATATCAATCTTACATCTCCTTTCCATACTTACCACCATTAAGTAACATATTAAAGAAAGAATGTGTTTCGAATGAAATAAATCTTGCAGAAACCATCATTGATAATGGCTCATTTACTAACTTCTGGTAATAACAAAAAAATCCATCTTAGATTGATCAGGAGTATATGCCATTCCAACCAAGACAGACGATAATCAACAAGATTCCATTTATATCGAAGTAGAAAAAGACGTATGATTACAAGATTGAAAGAACATATTCAAAATTGGTAAAAGAAAAGACCAAAGACAGTTCTGATACAACACTGCATGGAAAATCAATCGCAGCCCAACTGGGAGAATATTAGACTTCTAACATCTCACAGGACTCGTAGACAAATCATAACATCGGAAGCTTTAGTCATTGAGAAATTCGGAAATAAATGCTGCAACACTAGTTCGCCAATTGAATTACCTCATGCCTGGCAATATCTGATCAAACATGAAAACAGTCGATTTAAAAAAAAACAAAAACAATAAACATAGGTTCAAAGATGGCAGGCACAGAATGGCAAAGGTATACCAAGAAGAACACAATGCCATAGATGTTGCCACTAACGGCTTGCGCAGTGATACACAATTATCCATGGTTTGTGACGATGAAGGCTGAAGGTAGAGCGATGCAAGCTATTACGTCAGTCTTTTGAAGATCGTCAACGAGGACTTGGTGCCCACGTACACCTTGAAGTTTCCACTGAAGAAGGCAAAATTCTTGCCGAAACATGTTTGGAAGTGTGTTGCGGTGGTGAATTGTATTCAGGTCCATCTTTTATTCCTTTTTATTCATTTGGGTTTTTAACTTTCAAGTTTTGTAATCATCATTCCTTGCAAATACCTATACAAGTGTATAGACTTTTAACTCGAAATAGTGTTTTTAATCCATGAACCTTCCGTTCAAGCAGAACCTGGATCTTATCTTATTAAATAAGCTAATGTCCGTTCTATCGAGCAGGTGCTTTGCCACAGTGACAAAAATGCTGACATGTGATAAGCCTAAATTACTATGAGTAAGTGAATTTTTTTTACCATTAATGTTCATTTTATACTTTCATGTTATTATATGGACCTAACTACTCCATCCTACATACTTAAACAAAATATATGTGACAAACAGTATTGTTGCTGCTTTCAATAGCAGTTCTACATTAAAGTCTTTGGCCACGTAATATCGTGCCATATGCCTTTTTGCATATGGGAATATAAGACAATACACACTTATTAATAAGCACTACTGTTCTTAAGCATGTGCATGGATTAATATGTAAATATTGTTACATTCAGTAATGTTAGTGAATTACTGTCTTACACTCATCACCTGAGTAACTGAATGGGAATTATTGAGGCTTTCATAAATAGTAAGTTGCCTTATAAAAGCACCATAAGTAAAGAATATTAAATTTACTTCATGCTACTCTTATTCAGGGATAAAAAACACTCATAGCTATGGGAAGTAAAACACAGGAAAACTCAAACTTTAAGGGCTACAATGAGAGATTAATTCCTATCTTGAATTTTAACACATGGCTATTTCTACTACTACTCTAGGCTGCAAGCACTGTCTCAACATTTAGACCTTAACTGTTTAATAGAAAGACAAAATAAATTCAATTTCACTTCATCTGGCCCTAGCAAACAAACAAACATTTTTTCAACCTTCCTAGCGATCATAGAACTGACTTCAAAATATATCCATTTAAATATTAGTGGGCAGTAGTCACACTAGCATATACGAACACTATATTGACAAATGTCACTGGGCACCTCTTCAAAAGCAAACAAACGGATCCGACGTGTTGTAAAAATGAATGGTACAGCTGCAAACGGTATAAAAACAAGCCTGCAGCTGACCACGATCATATTGCACTGTGAGGTTGAGTGAAAATGTCGTGGCGGGAGAGAACTGACTTTGAGAAAGGAAAGATTTTTGGGTGTTATATTAGTGGGTTGTCCACAAGAGAAACCGAGAGGCATTTAAACATACCCAAGTCAACTGTTTTGGATGTGCTGAATAAATGGAAGACACATGGCATGTCTGAAGCAGCAAAACGTACCGGCAGAACAAAGAAAATCAGTGTTAGAGGACGTCGAAGCCTCAGGAGATGCATTACAGCTAATCGACGAAGTACTGCCCAAGACCTCAATGTACAGGTGAGTAAAAATGCTGGAACCTCTGTATGTACACGAACCATTCACAGAGAACTTCATTCCATGGGTTACCTTGGTCGTGCGGCTGCTCATAAGCCTTTCATCTCCACTCGAAATGCTACTCGTCGTTTAGCACGGTGTAAAGAACATTTATCATGGACTGTCGATCAATGGAAACAGGTCCTATGGACTGATGAATCCAGATACACAATCCATCAGTCTGATGGCAGTGTGTGGGTATGACGACAGCAAAGAGAACGCTATTTAACACAGTGTACTGTTCCTACGGTCAAGTTTGGAGGTGGCAGGTGCACTCGTGTTGGGGTGTTTTTCATGGTAGGTCCCAGCCCATTGGTTATCGTGGACAAACCTGTTAAGCAGCATGTGTACCTGGATATTCTGGACAATTATGCCCTACCAACTCTGTGGCAATACTATGGAACACAGCCTTGTTGGTACCGGCAGGATAATGCACCGAGCCATAAAGCAAGGATTGCTATAGTGTGGTTTGATGATAATTCCATATTGTGTGAGAACTAGCCAGCACAGAGCCCTGATCTTAATCCCATAGAGCACCTATGGGATGAATTAGAGCACAACATAAAAAGTTTGGAACCAAGGCCTACTACTAAGCAACAGTTAGTGGCAGGCAGCATTATGTACTGAATGGAAGCGCATACCTATTGCTGTGTTCCAAAACCTTATTGAAAGCATGTCTCGAAGGTTCAGTGCATGCATTAAGGCTAAAGGTGGACCGACACTGTATTAATGTATGTCAATAAATGCTATGTTGTGTTTTTCTTCTGGGTGTCCGGTGACTTTGGTCAGTATAGTGTATAATAGAACCAGGAATATAAAAAACTAAATAAATTAGGGAACATCAGTGTTTAGGCCATACCTCAAAGCTACTAAATGAAACACTTTGTCTGGGCATCACTAAGAGTTTAGATAATGCGGTAGCACACATAAATCCTTGCTACATCAAACTACTACAAGTGTATACACATGTTTCAAATGTTACACTAATGTGGCACACATGTTTGTAATAACATTCCTACACATGGAACCACAAATAAGTATTCTTTACATTACATTTTTATTTATTTCCTATGAAAAGGGAAAGGAACTGTACTGTACAGAGTATACAAAAACAGAAAGGTAAAAAGAAAACGCTTTTTTTCTTTTTCTCTCATTGTTTCTATTGCTCCTACTACACTTCCCCTTTTAAGAATTCATGAAAAGATTAGAGAAAGGAGCAGGACAGAAAAAATAGGTATAAAAGTCTTCAACCAAGGGTGTATGCACCAGGAAAAAAAAAGGGGGGGGGCTTTAAATTTTCACTTTTAGTTGCCTTATGGAATTTTTTTGCATGGTGAATCATTTGTAGAGATGCAAATAAAATCTTAAATATAGGCAGGCTGCCTAAGCAATCTTCTGTGGAGTGTGAAGGAATCAGAGAGAAAGCTAGTTTATCAGTTTCTCTTCCAGCAACCTACACCCATTTATCTCATGAAGAACCCAAAGTGAAGAAGCATTAGCAATAATCAATGTCCTTGTTGGGACATGGCAGAGACGTCTGACATGTGTTGATTTACAGAATTTCAATGGCGAAGAACAATTTTCGAGAAAGCAAAGTTCCTGCGAGAAGGAATAATCTACTACTGTGTGGATGATGTTAAATAACTTGGTTGAACAAGCATGAAACCTACTGGTACCAAAAAACCCTTCTGGTTCCCTTCTAATTCTATAAAGACTAGCAATGATAGCCGGTGTCTGCGGGAGCCAAAGGTGGAACTACTGTACTTTGAACACCAATTTATACACTGCCGGAAAGTGAAAAAAGAACACCAAGAAGGAATTGGCGGACGATCATGAAATTTACATATGTCAATGGGGTCGAGTTTACATAGGTGTGATGTTAATTTCAAGACCAACCGGTGAGCGCTTATGCCACAGCATTGCATAATATGCAAATTATCGTCGGTGGTATTTAAGGAGTACGGCGAAGTGAATGTAATCAGTCGTCGGCGTACGGACCAGTGCGAAGACCATGAAGAAGCTGCCTGGACATGGAACACGTGTGCGATTTCAGCAGTTATCGGAATTTGAGCGAGGTCATCTAGTCAGACTCCGCGAGGCTGGGTGGTCGTAACGTCGTATTGCGGAGCGAATTGGACGCAAAGTATTGGTGGTGGTACGATGGTGGCGTAGATGGTCCGAGGAACATTCACACACAAGAATACGTGGAACCGGGAGTCACAGAGGGACTGATGAGCGGACCGATTGACGCATAAGAGCGGCGCTGTCAAGAAGAACAACCACTGCGACACAAATCCGAGCTGCCGTTGCACCTGAGGTGACTGTGTGAACAATCCACAACCGTCTACTGGATGCAGGACTACGTTCACTTGTGCCTCTGGCATGTGTACCTCTAACTCGAGCCCATCGTCAGGAACGGCTGCAGTGGTGTCGCCAACGTCTGCACTGGAGAACGCAATGACGATCTGTCGCATTCAGCGATGAAAGCAGATTCTGCTTGGGAGCCTCCGATGGCCGTATGCTTGCTCGCAGACACACAGGGGAGCGTCTCCACCCTTCTTGCATCCACCAGCAACACACAGGGCCTACACCTGGTCTCCTGTTGTGGGGAGCAATCAGCTATCACTCCCGTACACAACTGGTGTTTGTATCGGGTACGTTAAACAGCACCTTCTACATCAACAACATCATTCAGCCCGTTGTTGTGCCATTTGTAAGGTCAGTCCATCATGGTGTTTTCCAGCAAGATAACGCACGCCCCCACACGGCACGTGCAACGCAACATGCACTTCAGGGTGTGAGACAACTTTCATGGCCTGCAGTTCACCGAATTTGTCCCCCATGGAGCATGTGTGGGATTTTATGGGACAACAACTTCTCCGGTCTCCACGGCCAGCCACGACCATCCCCGATTTACGCGTCCAGATTGAGGATGCTTGGAACTCAATACCCCAAACTTACATCCAACACTTGTACGACAGACTCCATGCCAGAATTGCACAGTGTGACGCAGTTCATGGCAGTTCAACCTCGTACTAACCATGTTACATGGAAATGTTATTTTTCAGTTTACCAGCAAATACAGCTGTATTTCGCCATAATGTTTTGATCCCGTTATCCTCAGTATTCCGTTATTATGCTGTATAAATTTCTTTGGTATCAGACGTCTCCTTCTTGGTGTTCTTTTTTCACTTTCCGCCAGTGTAAGTAGCATGGTGATTAGTAAGCGATCGTTTCTTTCGGACAGATGTCTGCAGAGCCACTTACTTCCACATCTTTTTTTTTCTTTTTTTTTTTTTTTTGCGGAAATGCAGATTATGAGACAAAAGGCCCTAAGAATGTTTCAATGTGATCTGCATTAAAGCTTTTTATTTGTAGAAGGGATGCTGCAGCCTCTCTCAGTTTTTGCAGTGGCCCATAGGCTTGCCAGAGTGCTTTTATTTGGAAGGTAGGGGGAAAATCTCATCTCACAGAGTTAAACACTATAACTTTTTCTCTAGCAGGCAAAAAGAAAACTGTAACTTTTTGAATTTTACTTAAATTTTCTGAATTTCACCATGCATCTTGCTTTGCTCCTTCCGTGCTAGGAAGGGAAGAAGTAAGAGTGGGATTGTGTGTGAAAGTTAGTTCAATCCCCCTTCTCCAAGAGGGGAATTGAACTAACCTCATATCAAACAGCTGGCTGATGGTTGGTTTGTTGATTTTTATGGTGCAAGGGCCATGTTCGGCCAAAGAGTGCCAGACACAAGACCATCAAAGAAAAATACTTATAAATGTGGTATAAGAGTTAAAAGTGAAAAATGGGAATTAGGAGAAGTTCAAAAACTAGATAAGTTTAAAAAATCCATTTCTTTAAGAAATGAAAAGGCTGTGAATGCATCACAGTTATCACCCGATCGCTGCAGCGTAACTGCACTGTCGTCCAACAAATGAGAATGAAAACAATGAAAATGATCATCATGAAAACGAACACAACTACATAAAATATGAGCGACAGTGAGTCAGCATTCACAAGTCTCAAACATCGGGGCAGTGTCGCCACACAGCAAAAATTGGTGGATGAAATGACACGAGATTCGTACTCTTCCAAGCAAAATAAATTCAAGGACTTTTTAAACCCATATTATCATGTGTATTGTCAGTAGGTTAGTAAGTTTAGACCATTCATCTTAGCTGGGGCTGGCACACCTTCAATGACCTGCCGTTACTCCTTGCCCACAGTTCATTTATTTTATTAATTTTGAATTGCCCCTCTGTTTTGGTATTTTTCAAAATCATTTTATCTTGCAGAATATTTTGAAAGGGTACACTGTTTTCGTATTTATTTGCTGGTATAACTCTTATTTTGTTTGCTTTAGCCTTTTATTTTTGATGCAGTCAGGGGACTAAAGGTTCCATGCATGAAGCACAAGCAATTCCTGGAAGTTCTACCCTCCAGCAAGGACGAGTCCTAACCCCAGTAAACAGAAGCCCATTACAAAGTGTGAATACATCATCCCACTTATTTTACTCACATGGCTTACGCTTTACTCTGTAGTCATATCATAGCCAAGGCACCAGTTGTCCACACACTCCCCTGGGTTGAACGCAAGTTCTACGCTATTTGATCAGCTTGGTGTTTTTATCAGAATTACACAGAAATCTCTTATGCGTCTTTTTACCACAAACAATTATTTAACACATGCACTTTCACATCATTAACTTGAAAAGAAAGAAAAATTCAAATACTATTTACACAGCCTTAAACTTTTTCAAGTACTTTCAAGGACTTGAAAATGAACTTTTTTATTCAAAGACTTTTCAAGGTTTTCAAGCAGCGTACGAACCATGTGACAATACTCAATGTGGAGACGCACAAGTATAACTTCCTCATGACGGTTTGTTCGCAAACTACTGTAGATGGCCATAGTCCGATCAGTGGTTTGATGGAGAGAAGTTTGTTTCTGCCCAGTTGAGACCAGAGGGACAGCCACTCAGCCATGATGAATACACAGATGCTGGGACGAAAATCTGTAAAAAAAAACAGTGGCAGTCGAGTGATCGGCATGTAGGCGACGGATCTGGCAGAGGCATCCACGAGCTAGTTACCCCGAATCCCAATATGGCCAGGAATCCAACAGAATTGAACCAAGAATCTGGCACCAGACAAAGTCCGTAGGAGGCGACGAACATCCCTGGTGACTGGAGAATCATTGCCCTCCGGAGATGATAAAACTTGAATGACAAACTGGGAGTCAATGCAAAGCATGGTGCGATGATAGGGTCCAGACTGGTTGTAACAAAAGGTGAGGAGCACCGCATGCATCTCTGCAGAGAAGACTGTCGCTTCCAGAGGAAGCCTCTCAGCATAGTTTTCATCACCACACACAAATGCTGAGCCTACATCAGCACCAGATTTGAAGCCATTGGTGAAGACAGGTATGAAATTGGGATGGAGCGAAAGGTGCTTGGCAAAAAGCTGCTGGTACACCTGTGCAGGTTTGGAAGACTTGGACCACACAGAAAGATAATGATCAGCAATTCTCTAAATTGGCTGCCAAGGGGATCAATAAAAGCCTTGGTCACACCAATCAATGACAGGTCAATGCCAGCATCACGCGCCATGTTCGACAGACGAATCCCAAAAGTAGAAACACAAGAAGGTCGGTTGGAAAACAAGCGAGCACATTATGGTTGGAAGATGGGAGCATGCAGTGGATGATCAGGAAGAGATTTCAGCAAGAACTGGAGAGACAGTTGCCGATGACGAAGGCATAACGGCGGTTCATTAGACTCAGCATAAAGACTATGCACGGGAGACGTACAGAAAGCACCGAAGCAAAGACACAGAGCCTGGTGATGAATGGGATCGAGAAGCTTTGAGACAGGCTGGCTGATGACCACTACTTATGGGGGAAAACCTTTCAGCTTGCCTGTGATATCATATTAACCAAGGATTAGGCTTTTAAGCTTCCTCTGATGGATACTAGCGACTATTGCAAGTTTAAAGTAAAGGAATTTATTGTTTGATCCTTTGTCTGAATTAGTAATATTCTGGGGGGGGGCAAATTCCTTCCTACAATATTACTAACTTAGCCAAACAAGGCATAAAACTGTCCACACCAAATGTGAAATGCTCCTTGAAGTTTCGTAACAGTGACCAAAATGCTTGAAAATGACACCAGATTATTCTTCAATCTAAGTAAACTAACTGCTTACCGTCGGACAAAGAGTACCTTCAGTGAACTTGTGAGGCCGAAAAAAAGCATGCAACAAGTAGAATCATAAATTTTGACTAAGTTATCACACACACTAATCCCTTATGAACTTTCCATATTAGAAAGTACACAAAGCATATGGGTTTTTCAGTACCCATATTATACATTTATCGTAATTTCGGGTGGATAAGCCGTGGTGTATACGAGTTCAAAATTAAATTTTCGGCCCGCGCGGCTTATACAGCATTTTTTTTTCTTTTTTTGCAGAGCGAAATTATGTAACAAAAACTGTTTTGGCTTGTTCCATTCTTTTTTCCGTGCGAAGATATCTCAATAGAGAGGGAATGGAATAACGATGTTACAGCCACGTGCAATAAATTCCACACATCCCCTCTTAAAACAAGACATGAAATTTTTTAAACAACGCATAGCGACTGAAAAATTGTATTCCGGCACTGCTGGGATCGAACCCCAGAACTCTCGATAGCGTAAATTCGAACACACTCTACTAGTTATCGAGAGTTCTGGGGTTCGATCCCAGTGGTGTCAGAATACAATTTTTCAGTCGCTATGCGTTGTTTAAAAAATAACGTGGAAAAGAGCGATGACATCGTCCATTTACATTATCTTCACGTATTTGATATATATTAACCATTTCTATCGCCCTTTGAATTTATCAGTTACAATTAAAATAGCTGTTGCGTTAAATGCCACCAGATGACGACATCTCAGTTGCTGAGACCATCAATACGTATTCGTGTAGTCAGATGCTGACTGATAAACCACGCATGGCGCTGAGAACTGAGACCATCAATATGTATTCGTGTGGCCAGATGCTGACTGATAAACCACGCATGGCGCTGAGAATTGTTGGCGCCGTAGCGTAAATTCGAACGCACTCGACTAGTTATCGAGAGTTCTCGGGTTCGATACCAGCGGTGCCGGAATACAATTTTTCAGTCGCTATGCGTTGTTTAAAAAATAACGTGGAAAGAGTGATGACATTGTCCATTTACATTATCTCCACGTATTTGATATATACACTGCCGGTTGATATATACACTGCCGTACAATTGCTAAGGGCGGATGACCATAGCAACGATAGCAACCATAAAATGGAAGGCAGGAAAATGTGGAAATTAACATAAGTGTGGGATACAGTAAGACGTGTTGTGCGTATGCAAATTTTGGATTGCCGAACTTGTTCGTGACGTCATAGCGCTGATAAGAGATATAAAGGATCTGACGCGTATTGACCGTTGTTGTTCAAACGCAAAGTTTAAAGGGAAAGAATCAATTGACAAACTTGCAATTTTCAGTATGTCTTCCCGACATCACCTAGATGATTTTACGCGCGGCCATATTATTGGCAAGATTGAAGAAGGGCGTAAAATAACAGATGTTGCCAGGGAGTTCGACATCAGCCACAGTGTTGTTTCAAGGCTTTGGAAATCATTTCAAACAAATGGAGAGTGTAGCAAACGTCACGGGGGAGGTCGTGTTCGCAGTACGACACCTGCAGATGATCGGTACATAGTGCTATCAACAAAAAGACACCAGCGCAGCACAGCTAGTGAGGTAGCAAATCAGTTTATCGCTGCTACTGGCAAGCTGATCTCCCGAAAAACTGTCGCCAGACGTTTGCATGAAGAAGGACTATACGCCCGCCGTCCTGTTGTGTGCATCCCATTGTCCAGACGTCACCGTACCGCCCGTTTGCAATGGTGCCATCAACATCACAATTGGACTGATAAGACTGGTCTGCTGTCCTCTTCTCAGGTGAGAGTATATACAGTCTATCATCTGATTGTCGACGACAACTGATCTGGCGTGATAGTGGTACTGCATATTGTCCAGCAAACATACAGGAAAGGGACCGATATCCGACATGTAGTGTCATGGTATGGGCTGGCATCATGATCAATGGCCGTACGTCCCTCTATGTGCTTCCAACTGGGACTATGACTGGCCAACGATACATTAATGATGTTCTGCTACCTCATGTTCGCATGTTCCGTGGTGCTGTCGGTGATAGATTCATTTTCATGGACGACAACGCAACATGTCATCGAACAGTCGCTGTCCAGGAGTGTCTTGAGAGCGAGGATATTCAACACCTCGTATGGCCAGCACGTTCTCCAGATCTGAGTCCCATTGAAAATGTGTGGGATGCTTTGGGGAGGAGTCTTGCTGGTTGCCAATGCCCTCCAATAAACAAGGACACCCTCATCCGTGCACTGACAGAGGAATGGGATAAATTACCCCAACAGCTGCTTGATAATGTTGTGCAAAGCATGACACGACGTGTGGAATCTTGCATCGCCCTCCATGGTGGCCATATCCCGTATTGACATCTTACGCCGGAATGCCTGCGGACGGTAATTGCATTTTTTTCACGTTTACGTATTCTGCACAAAATGGCCTGTTTGTCCCTTGAACACGTTCCAAAGCCTTCTGGTTTTCAGAGCATAATAAATTGTCTTTCTTGTAATGCCCTGGCATTCTGACATTATTTTATTTCACTTGGCATCCAACCACACTTACTTTTTTATGCGCTATATAGCCGTTTATGATCTGTCCTTAGCAATTGTCCAGCAGTGTATTAACCAAGACATGAAAATAATAGGTTATAGGATTGAGGTGGGGCAGGCAGGAGAGAGGCGACTGATAAAACTCTGAAAAAATCCGTGGCTGGGGAAAACTTCGCAGGGAAAAGATCTTTTTTGCAAGGATCGCACTTGTTTCATGCTCTTAGCAACTAACTGTCTTTGAACTCATGACGCCATCAGCTTTGCTCCGAGGATCCGGGCTAACGCTCTCTCTCCCCTCTTGAAACAGTGATGTGTGCGTTCGTTGCATTCAGTTTGCCAAATTGCATTTTCTGGAGTATGATACGCATAGTTCTACGTTATCACGGAAAGTAAAATGACGAAACGCAGAAGTTATACTTCTAGTTTTAAGCTAATGGTAAATAAATATGTTTTTCCGAATCCTGAAAAACATCAAAACTTCGACGATTATTTCGGGCTTCACTGAAACAAACATTATTTCTAAAAACTGCAGTGAAACGCCAGAAGACAGCGAAACTGATGCAGACGACCCCGAAGTTTTTTTAGATGATCAGCTTTTAAAACTTTTTAATTTGGACAGTGAAGTTTCCGATTTTGATGGATTTGATTGAAAAACTATGTGTACCAGATATTTTCAGAATGTTGTGCGTGTATTTTTTAAATTCTTGAATTCTTCGAGTACATTTTTATAAAATACTATAGGTAGTAGGATAAGTGTTATCCTTAAGATTGAATCTTGTTTAATTGATATTTTTACTTATTATTTGAAAGATCAGGTACTATATTTTTATCTACGTAATGTTTTCAAGACTCCGCTGTGGTACTACCCCACCTTACTGCGAAGGTGCTGCATTTCTGGTGATTTTTTTTCATTCCGCCCCTTTTTTCATCGCTGCGGCGAATACGCCAGTGCAGCTTATTTACCCAAAAATACGGTACATTGAACAACATTTACATTGCGCAACTACTGTTATGGGGTTAGAAAATTTTAGAGTTTCTACATTTTTGTTTGTTTTTCTTTTCTTGGTGTGGCATAGAGGCAACACAGGTTTTCACACAAGAAATAAATTTATTTCCAAAACACTAACACACAAATTTTACAATTATTATTTCATAAAGAAATGCAAATATCAATTATGCACCAAAAAATAAAGTTACGCTGCACTGAATTCCATATCACCATCATCATTGTCAACCATTATCAATCCACTGCTGGACGAAGGTCTCCCCAAGTTTCCTCCACAACGGTCTGTCTTGTGCCAGTCTCCTCCATGTCACTCCCGCATACTTTCGAATTTCATCCACCCTTCTCCCATGTGGTCTTCTTCTGGGTCTTTTCCTGTCCCTTGGAATCCAATCTAAAATTTCGGCTGTCCATCGATGGTCTGTCCTTCTGGCAGTATGTCCAGCCCATTGCCATTTCAGGGATTTAACTCTGATCATGATGTCTTCCACTCTTGTCATTTTTCGGATCCACAAGTTCCTCTTCTTATCTCTCCTGGTTACACCAAGCATGCACCTCTCCATGCTACTTTGAGTTGTATGCAGCCTTTGATGTCTCTTTTAGTTAAAGTCCACGTCTCTGCACCATACGTAAGCACTGGAAGGATGCATTGATCAAACACTTTTTTTTAAGACATAATGGCATATTGCTCTTGAAAATTATGCTGTTTCTTCCAAAAGCTCTCCAGGCAAGCTTTGTATGCCAATTAATTTCTTCATCAACGTGACCCTCACCTGATATCTGCTGCCCAAGATAAAGGTACGTGTCTGTTATCTCCAGCTTTTCTCCATCAATCGATACATCTTCATTTCTTGTAAAAGCATTGAACATCACTTTTGTCTTCTGAAAGTTCATTTTTAATCCCACTTCTTTACTCTTGTCAGCAAGTTTCTGGATCATACTCTGCAGCTCTGTGGGGTAGTTGCAAAAATGACTACGTCATCAGCAAAAGGAAGGTGGGTTAGATAATCTCCATTAATCTTTATCCCTTTGTTTTCCCAGTTCAGTGATTGAAAGACATTTTCCAATGTGCCATGAAAGAGCTTCGGAGATATGGTGTCCCCTTGTCTCACTCCCTTTCCAATTTTTATGTGTGTTGTATTTTCAAACAGCCGAATCTTTGCACTTGCATTTTCATAGATGTTATTAATAATATTAATGTATGCATCTTCAATACCGCAGGATTTCAGAGTCATTGTAACAGCTGATGGTTTCACCGAATCAAAGGTTTTTTCATAATCGATAAAAGCCATGCACAATGGAGGCTTATATTCCCTCACTCTTCCAATCAGTTCTCTCAGTACATGGATATGATCTATTGTGCTGTAGCTACTCCTGAATCCAGCTTGTTCTCTTGGTTGAGCCATGTCCAGTGTTACCTTCAAGCAGTGTGAAAGAACTTTAGTGAAGATTTTATAAGCCACTGATAGGAGGCTGATAGGTCTGTAGTTCCTGAGATCCTCAATGTCACCTTTTTTATGTAGAAGGATCATTGTAGCCTTGTTTCAATCCTCAGGAATTTTCCCTTCATTAAGGCATTGAGTGAAAATTTGGGCAAGTACTGTTTCGATTTCTCCACTTGCTTCTTGTATGATGTCTACAGGAATTCCATCTTCTCCTGGAGCTTTTCCCTGCTTCATGTTCTTGATTGCATGTGCAACTTCTGCTGGGAGGACTGGAAGAACTCTCGTACCTTTCATGATGTCTGGAGTACATGTATCATCCCTTTCATATAATTTGGAGTAGAAATCTTTCACTCTTGTCAAAATTTCGCCTCTATTTCTTGTTACAGAACCATCTTCTTTTCTCAGTGCCATAATCTGTTCTCTTCCCTTACTGAGATGTCCCTTTGCTATCTTAAGGCTTTGGTTGTTTTCAATTGCTTTCCTCACTAGTTCACATTTGAATTTCCTAACGTCTTCAGTGATACTTTTTCGCACTGTCTTGCATAGCTCTATATATTCCACTTTGGAAGTCACATCTTCTTTAGTTGTCCTCATCTCTCTTCTTTTTTGCATCAACATTTTGGTTTTTCCTGATAATTTGTTCACATGCAACTTGTTCTTAGACTCAGCTAGTTTTGTTGCTGTTTCCATAAGAGCTTTGTTTACTTTTCTGTTAACTTCAGAAATATCCACTTCTTCCGATGTTAGGAATTCTAAAGCAGAGAATCTGTTCTTCAGTTCCAACTTAAAGGTATTATGGTGTTTTTTAAGGTTGGTTATGTCAATACATTTTGTTTGTCTTATGAGCTTGCCACGTTCGAGTTTAGTGTTGAGGTGCATCTTACATTTCACCAATCTATGGTCACTACCTGTGTTGAACTTGTTTAGCCCACTGCAGGCTTCTATGACGAACTTTTTGCTACGTAATAAAATCAATTTCACTTGTTGTCCCATTTGGATATATCCATGTCCATTTCCTGTGTGGCTTTTTCTTGAAAAAGGAGTTCAAGATGAAAAACTCTTCTGCCTCTGCAAAATCTACCAGAGTATTTCCACGCTGGTTTCTGTTGCCGTGACCGAATGTACCTACTGAAGTTTCATTCTGTTGCCCTATTTTTGCATTGAAATCTCCCATAATTATCTTCAAGTGCTGCTTACCTTTATTATTTAGATGACGAATTTTCTCATAAAATTCTTCAATTTCTTCTTCAGGATGACTTGTCGTTGGTGCATAAGTTTGAATAATCTGAGCCTTGTATCTTCTCGAGAGTTGGATAACGAGTCGTGCAGCTCTGTCAGAGGAACTTTCAGCTCTGTCATAGGAACTTACACCTTTATTATTTAGATGACGAATTTCCTCATAAAATTCTTCAATTTCTTCTTCAGGATGACTTGTCGTTGATGCATAAGTTTGAATAATCTGAGCCTTGTATCTTCTCGAGAGTTGGATAACGAGTCGTGCAGCTCTGTCAGAGGAACTTTCAACTTCTACAACTTTATCCTTCAGTTTCTTGTTTATTATAAATCCAACACCACTAGTTCTGCCAGTATCTGTCCTACGATAGTAGAAGAGATGTCCACTTTTCAGTTCAATGAGATCTTCTCCTTTTCTCCTTACCTCACTTAGCCCGACAATGTCCCACTTGATCCTTTGTAGTTCCTCTTCCAATTCAAAAAGCCTTGAATCAGAAGATAAGGATCATCCATTATACGTAGCCAAGGTCAGCATCAGATGGCAGCCTAGTCCGGTCTTCCTGGGATTCTTAGCACCCTCTGCCTTCATGTCACACTGGTCGCTGCCTTGGCCAGGTACATTCCAGCTGCCAGAGACTCAGGGCCAAGATTTAAGTTGTGGAGTCATGTTGGAGGGCTTTGGCCATAACTCACCAAGCTGGCCAAGCGGGTTGGTGAGTGTGGGGTAGCATTTCCTCTAATCTCGATGGTATAGTTACACCGCTATTGGCGGTCGTCAGAGACCCTTTAGTGGAAACAGGATGCACCACGAGAAGGTGGGGTTGACATTTGTCAAGGCGAGGCTGTGATGCTACGCATCACCTGACCTTACATCCCAAATTCCATATATGAGTATATATATATCCATCCACTATGATGCTATACCAACAAACTAACTCACTAAGAAATCACTGATGCTTAGCAATATACTTTTACTACGGATACACAGGAACAATTAACACCAAAAATGATACTGATGCACATTGTAATAAATATCAACCATAATTAAGCAATTTTAATTAATGCATGAAAATTTCTTTAAACTTGTATATTTCAGAACATTACAACATAGCAAAATACTGTTATATGTAAAGCTACACATGAATAGTCAGACACACATCTCAGGAATATAACTAAAATAGCAATGCTTAAAATAGTATAACTATACTAGTAATCCAAATTTACTGACGTAGAATATTCTACGCCAATAAATTTGGATTACTAGTATAGTTATGCTATTTTAAGTACAGTTGGTGTACAGTTCCTTATTATTAATTAAAATAGCAATGTTACAGGCACAAGATTTCCTCCAAGCCTAGAGGAAAACATTAATTTCATACTTGCCAACTTTGGAAAATGTGCAGCAGTGAAACTTTTGCGCGAACGCCATTTACCATAAAACAAGACATAATTATATTAATAAATATGCAGTAAAAATCTCTGCATATGCCACAATAACTAAATGAGTATTCATCATCATCATCATTGTCAACCATTATCAATCCACTGCTGGACAAAGGTCTCCCCAAGTTTCCTCCACAACGGTCTGTCTTGTGCCAGTCTCCTCCATGTCACTCCTGCATGAGTATTATCTGTGTTTAAAATAATAATTTAAAAAACCACTAAGTAAAATCTTAATTTTGTTTAATGTTAGCCTTGTAAACCTGTGGTGTTTCAATACCAGATTAAGCATTTCCTGTAAAAAGGAAATATTCACTTTAAGAGTACCTACACATAGCATTCAAAACTGTATGTTACATAACTTCTAATCTTCAGCTTGTATATCAGGATTATATAATATTGTAATCACTTTCATGATTTCCATCACATGCTGCAGAAAATGGCCCTTCTAGTAAAAGTTTCACAACAGCGGAAGTTCAATCTAAAGCCATTTGGTCGTTTTTTGGTCGTTTTGGTCTTCCCACAGCCATAACGTTTGGCAGTTTCATCTTTCGGAAACATCTGCCAAAAAAGTGGACCAGAATGGCCGGCAGCACTGAATGGCACGTTGTGTTATATATAAAAAAAGATGTAAACAACAATTCGGCATGAGTTACATTTCCTTGACTATTATCCGATGTTTTAAAAAATGTAGTCAGTTTGGAGTTACTATCAGTACACTTCACATTACCTTTGTGTTTGGGACCATTTACATGACAAAAAATATCGTTTCTGCCTCCGTGGGCAATGTTAAAATCGTTTTGGCAAATGTCGCAAAATGTAAATTTTACACCTTTATTAGATTTCCTGATACACTAGAACTTCGCAGTGTTATGCTTCCTTAAAAGTTTGAAAATAACTTTGAAATGGTATAATCTTAGTACTCATCTTTATAGATTTACATAAAAGCTAAACTAACAACTCACTCCTCCCAGTAATTCAACTCTACAGCAAAGAAACACCACACACTAAAAACAGCAGACATAAGAAAGTATTTCTTTTGCAGCTACAACAACATTGCTCAACACTGTGCATGCAGATTTTACCCTTCTTCTTCATTGGCTGTGATTTCCCTCCCAAGAGGAGACCAATCATCAACTGCTACGATGAACTAGCGTCTACAGGGACTGAAATACCACAGCTGCTTGATCAGCGTTACCACCTGCTCGATCGAGTCAGGCAACGGAAATACAAAATGCGATGGCTATCATCGCAGACTTTGTGCATTCGTCTAGCGTCGGCACCAGAGTTTGCCATAAAAAATTTTAAAGGAGCATTTTTAGTCCTTTGAAAAAATTTAGGGAGTAATTTTCAAAAGTCGGGAGTATTTTAGAAAAATTAACAGATGAAATAAAATACTTAACAAAGTGCTAGGCAATTATAAAAAATCAATCCAGATTTTTTCATATAAAAATATTTCACTACTGCTCACTGTATTTAGAATTTGGATCCATTTTGTTTGTTTTAGAAATAAATATTTGTATTTTAAAACAATAACATTCAATTTGTCATCTTTTATAATGACCACATGGAACAGCAATGTGTTCAAGAAGTGAAAACATTGCACTTTTGAGGTTCTTATAGGCATCACATAATATCTAATAAACTTCTCAGGAAGTTCCACAGCCACATTTGTTTGTCTGCAGCTGCACAGCATCCAGTGCTTAAATTTTCATTTTGCTGATATTTTTGTTTCCCTTAGCATTTCTTTATTGTCGTTTATTTTTTTTAATGCCCTTGGGTGACAATTTTATCCATCATGAATGCATGACAGCTTTCACTATTTTAGATAAAAGATGAATAGTGTAACTTGGAAAATATAAATACTTTTGAACACCATGCATCAATTTTTACAAATTTTTCAGCTTAGTCACTTTCATTTTCGGACACCCGCCCCCCCTTATCAAGCTGAGATGCAAAACTTTTTTGGGGGAAGGGGGATATTTAAGAATACAGGATACATGTTCTGATCATTGTTGGGGGGATTAGTCATGGGGAAATCTTTGCTATGACCGATTTCCGTTTTCGAACGTTTCCCTCCATTTTCAAGTTGAAACACAAATATTTATGAAATAAAATGATATTTAACAACAATATCAGGCAGAGGAAACATCACGTGAAAAATAAAATTACGATTACAGGAGAAATCTTCACTGCGTCTAACTTCCGTTTTCGAAAGTTTAGAAAGTTTCAGGCGGAAAACATCCTCCACCACTACTAATTGCCCGCAAAATTTCTGTTCAGTTATGCATCGATCTCGAGGATAACCCAAATTATGACGGAAAAGGAGAAATTTCTCGAAACCATCGCACTCTCATGCCTAAAGATTACAGCAAAAATTTTTCCCCGTCGAATTTCCGTTTTTCGAAATTTTTCCTCCATTTTCAAACTGAAATACAAATATTTATGGAATAAAATTATATATAACAACAATACTGGACACAGGTAACATCACAGGAAAAATAAATTACGATTATGGAAAAAATCTTTATTTAGTTTACTTCCGTTTCTGAAAGATGAAATACCATCCCGATGAGTATTTTTATGAATTTGTAAAATTCTTCGATTCGATGCATAGTTTTACGCGCTGAAAAAAAAAAACCTTGATGCATATTTTTACGCGCCGAGAACAATTCCGGATGCGTATACACTCTTTGATGCATACTAGATGCGTAATTACGCATTTTGGCGAACTCTGGTCGGCACGTCACTTGAGCCAAGGCTGAACCGGATCCTACCAAGCTGTAACATTAAGCAAAATCAGTGAGGACAGAAGAGATGAGTTGGGACGCAGCACCATCTATCGACGTGGTCCGCACAAACAAGCATCGATTCCGTATCATTATTTACATTTGAGATTTTATTTATATTCACTTTCACGTGAACAGATGGATATTTACCTTCCGAATTTGTAGTACTTGGGCAAGAGAATTTTTCTGTAGGAACTGGTGTAATTTATGTGTAAATCTCAGTCCTCCTTTATTCTTCAATGATCTAGGGCTGAGATTTTGGTAAATGTAGCATCCTAAATTATTTCGTCGGTAAAATGTTAGTACCTGGAAAAAGTGCGCCATACAGATTTTAGATTATGGAAATTAATGGCAAGTGGTGCAGAAATTTCATGTTTTAAATGTCTTTTAAAGATTTTTATCATAATATTTGCCTGTAAGTGCGATGCTGTGAAGAGGCTGCGGTAGCCCTAACACATCGCTACAGCGACGATGTCGAGCTTTGATCCGTTAAAAGAAAGGTTCGTTGCTGTACCGAAATGATGGGCGGAAGAGTTCATATGTACAAAAACTAAACATTTCTCGAAATCTGCTTGAAAAACAATGACAAAACATGAACGAACTATATTCTGTAACGTATAAGTACATGATGCTTTGCTCCCCTGCAAGAATGTATGCAGCTGTACTTGTAGTCATCCGCGTGTGAATTACTGCAGCAAATCTTCCTTTCAACGGAGCAAAGTTTGACATAGCCGTGGTAGTGATGCCTTAGGCCTACACTGCAGCCCTTTCACAGCACCGCACTTACAGGTAAATATTACGATGAAAATCTTTAAAAGACATTTAAAACATGAAATTTCTGCACCATTTGCCATTAATTTCCATAATCTAAAATCTATACGTCGCACTTTTTCCAGGTACTAACATTTTTCCAACGAAATAATTTAGGACACAAATCTACACATTTACCCACTATTTTATTTAATATGAGTTTATATAGCCGAGTTGGTTTTTTTTTTCTAAAATTGAATTAGGTACATAATTATCAGAATGAAAATGCTTACTACCAACAACAATTGAAGGTGACTTGTCATTTGGAGCAAAATCCTGAGGAGATATTGCTTTCAGCCACAGTTGCTTTAGGTTCTGATCTGAGGGAAACTCGTGGAATCACAATCCCACGTTTTTCTTCTCAGAAGATGTGCACATCGGCACACAGCAGTAAACCATTTTGAAAATAGGTTAGATTTTGTTGTGAAAACAACAGTTTGGTTTTAAAACTGTAAGGTTTTTTAAAAAGAAACACAAAAAAAAATACGACGAACGTACACAAGCCAGCAATTGAAACAACGCGGAAACTGAGTTGTTTATACCTTGGGACGCAGTGCCATCTAACGGCTGAAATCATCCCTAACACCGACTGGCCAATCACCTAAAGTCTATTGTCCTCAACGTTATTGTTAGCCTATTCTTCATCCAGTTCAGCCTTGCCTGAGCCCTCCCATGGAGAGACAGCTATCGCACGTCATGAAGCCTGCGAGTCAAAGATGGCAAATCATGTGACACAGCGCTCGTAAGGTCCGGTAGAAAATCTAAGTGGAAGGTTACAGGGGATTGAAATATTTCGATTGAGCAATCAAAATATTAAAAATTCCGTAAAAAAATACCATATCCATAAATCAGTCAAATTGAGCAGAAATCCATAAATTTTATGGATAATCCGTAAAAGTTGGCAAGTATGTAATTTATTTATACTTACTTAAGGCATATTTAAAACACTCACAGGGGGAAAAAATAATTAAGAAATAGGATTTAATGACTTTTTCTTTAACTCTTTATTTTTATTTTCCTCCTGTTGCTGAAGGCAGAATCATGAGAAGAAACAATAGCAAAACATGCACATGCATAAATCTCATTCTTCACAAAACAGAGTACATGGATCTGTTGCCAGTCGTTCAAACAAGCAACATAAAAGGACAGGATTTATGACTTCAGGAATAAATAACAGAGACAGTTATTTAAGGACATATTATCTGAAAATCTTGTTTTAAGGAATAATATCAATGCTCATTGAAATGTTATGCCTTTATCTACCTATTTCTAATACTAGTTAAACAGAAATGCCAATTCGAGAAATGCATTAAGCAAAGCAATGCACATTGTTAAAAAAAATGTGGAAAATAAATGCAAATATAAGAACAAAATTATACAAACCTGTTAATCACAGGAAATATGGACAGAACTAAATAAATCACAGGATACAATCTTAATGGCCTTATGTCTCGTTTCAGAACATCCTGTTAATTATAAATGAATGTTAATGCGAGAACTGTGGAGACAATTAAAATGCAAGCAGATAAAAAAAATCACAAATTGTTACAACTTCCTAACAACACAGCTATTTTTATAAGAAAACAAAGTCATCAAACACTTTTAAGTTGCTACTGTACATCAATAAGGTGTGTGCATCTTGAAGTACCATACTAAAGTCTTTGATTATTTGACACATACTTTTATTAAATAAATGCACTATAGTACACAGATGAAAGATAAATCTTAAATATGGTTTTCAACAGTTCTTGCAGTTTGTGGCAACATTGGCATTAATCTAAAAATTTTAAGTAAATAAGGCATTTTCACAAAAATATAAGATTTTAGAATTGTCGAAATTCCGAGCAGAAAATGTACCCATCATCAAGACTTAGTAGGTGTTGTCCTTTCCGTGAGAAAATCCAACATTTCAGATCATTTAATATAGTTCTTCTTCTCTCCATTTCCATACCTTCTACTATTTTTCACTAAAAAAGTGCTGTTGGTGTGACAATACTTTCATAGAGTCCCAAATCTGTATTTTCTACATGTCTGTCCACACCTGTCTTGTTTGAAATGTCATTAACTGCAACTTTTGCATTCTACTACTCTTGTTCTAAGTTGCCCGCCAGTCTCTCCCACTTAGCCGAGACCACATTCACATTTCATGTTGTAGAGGGCACCTTCTGGAAATAGAATGTTTTCTTCTTTTTTGCTTTGTATTAGGGAGATAATTAATAACTTTATTGTTCAATCTTGCAGCCAGTTTTACATGAAATATTTTACTTATCCTCTGAAGTTTTTCAGTCTTTTATGATATATAATTTTTCTGGTTAAATGACTGCTTGTTTTTTTATGTCTTTTTTCTTTCCCTTTTTTATTATTATTATTATTAAACATTTTTGTGATTTGTAGGAAAAGTAACTATTTTCCTCTAGAATCACCTTTGAGATTTTTTTTTTCATGCATTTTTTTAAATCTAAAGAATTTAGAGTTTTCATTTTTTTCAAAAATTGTGATACCACATTTGTTTTTATAAAAACCATACATATTCCTATAAACCTTCATATTTATTTAAAAATTATAAAGAAATAACTTCTAGGAAAAGCCATGTCATAATTTATTGTAATTAATGTTATGATATCCAAAACATAGCTTCTCTTCTGTTTAAGTAACTATCAGAACAATAAATTCTCCAATATTATAGTCCCAGAATGTTACTCCAAATGAGGAAGAGGAACTGTGTACCAGGAAAAGAGGGTAAGAGATGGCAATAAATGTCCCTTAGTGTAATGTGATTTGGGAGCCAAAAAATAAATATCACTTCACTGTTCCCCTGGCACAAACATTTTGACAAGAGATACATACAATACATTGGAATACTTTTAAAGCAAGTGCAAAATTGTCACTTGCCTAAACAATAATTATAAAAGTATGAAAATTATCTTTCAGCTAAATATTCTGAAATATTTATGAGTGTAATATGTAAAATAAGAAATTCCCAACCTTGTTCAGTTTCATTTCTACAGCAAAATCTACAGTCAACAAAAACATGGCAGATACGTAGGTTTTAAAATCAAAGTGCACTTCACTGTCAAATAGCAGGTAAATAGCCACTTTGCACAGAAACACTGTGATGTACCTACCTCACAAGTGGTGCACGTGTCAAGATGGCAAGTAGCTGTGATAAGCCCTTCCTGGCATAGATTAATTGGGAAAGCATTCGGCTCCAGAGCAGAAGGATGTAGGTTTGAGCTTGCCACCAGCACAGAGATGGTTTGAATTTCAAAACACTAATAACTGAATACCCACCCAGTCACTGTTCAGTCAGTACGCTTTGTAGCTAGCAGCCAAACACTAGTCTGTAAGTAGATGGGTAGTCTGCACCAAATAGAACAGTTGGCCAATAATCTGAAAATGTCAATGTAACTGGCAATTCTCTAGTGGTAATACTATCTGTTAAACTATACCCAATCTAGTGAAGTAAAGCTCAATGTGAAGGAAAGGTCAAACATTTAGATACTGCCAGTCAATAAGCAGTCAATAAATGGAAATACACATAGATGACTATTGACAGCCAACTGTATATTAGCAATCATATATATATATCATCGATGGACAGCCGAAATTTTAGATTGGATTCCAAGGGACAGGAAAAGACCCAGAAGAAGACCACATGGGAGATGGGTGGATGAAATTCGAAAGTATGCAGGGGTGACATGGAGGAGACTGGCACAAGACAGACCGTTGTGGAGGAAACTTGGGGAGACCTTCGTCCAGCAGTGGATTGATAATGGTTGACAATGATGATGATGATGATGATATATATATATGATTGCTAATATACAGGTCAGGGATGTAAGGTCAGGTGATGCGTAACATCACAGCCTCTCCTTGACAAATGTCAACCCCGCCTTCTCGTGGTGCATCCTGTTCCCACTAAAGGGGCTCTGACGACCGCAAATAGCGGTATAACTATACCATCGGGATCAGAGGAAATGCTATCCCACACTCACCAACCCGCTTGGCCAGCGTGGTGAGTTATGGCCAAACACCTCCAAAATGACTCTACAACTTAAATCTTGGCCCTCAGTCTCCGGCAGCTGGAATGTACCTGGCCAAGGCAGCGGCCAGTGCGACATGAAGGCAGAGGGTGCTAAGAATCCCGGAGGACCGGACTAGGCTGCCATTTGATGCTGACCTTGGCTACCTATAACGGACGCTCCCTATCTTCTGATTCAAGGCTTCTTGAATTGGAAGAGGAACTACAAAGGATCAAGTGGGACATCGTCGGGCTAAGTGAGGTAAGGAGAAAAGGAGAAGATCTCATTGAACTGAAAAGTGGACATCTCTTCTATTATCGTGGGACAGATACTGGCAGAACTAGTGGTGTTGGATTTATAATAAACAAGAAACTGAAGGATAAAGTGGTAGAAGTTGAAAGTTCCTCTGACAGAGCTGCACGACTCGTTATCCAACTATCGAGAAGATACCAGGCTCAGATTATTCAAACTTATGCACCCACCACAAGTCATCCTGAAGAAGAAATTGAAGAATTTTATGAGGAAATTCGTCATCTAAATAATAAAGGTAAGCAGCACTTGAAGATAATTATGGGAGATTTCAATGCAAAAATAGGGCAACGGCAACAGAATGAAACTTCAGTAGGTAAATTCGGTCACGGCAACAGAAACCAGCGTGGAAATACTCTCGTTGAGTTTGCAGAGGCAGAAGGATTTTTCATCTTGAACTCCTTTTTCAAGAAAAAGCCACACAGGAAATGGACATGGAGACATCCAATTGGGACGACAAGTGAAATTGATTTTATTATGTGTAACAAAAAATTCGTCATCGAAGACTGCAGTGTGCTGAACAAGTTCAACACAGGTAGTGACCATAGATTGGTGAGATGTAAGATACACCTCAACACTAAACTGGAACGTGGCAAGCTCATAAGACAAACAAAATGTATTGACATAACCAACCTTAAAAAACACCATAATACTTTCAAGTTGAACTGAAGAACAGATTCTCTGCTTTAGAAGGCCTAACATCGGAAGAAGTGGATATTTCGGAAGTTAACAGAAAAGTAACCAAAGCTCTAATGGAAACAGCAACCAAATTAGCTGGGTCTAAGAACAAGTTGCATGTGAACAAATTATCAGGAAAAACCAAAATGTTGATGCAAAAAAGAAGAGAGATGAGGACAACTAAAGAAGATGTGACTTCCAAAGTGGAATATATAGAGCTATGCAAGACAACACGAAAAAGTATCACTGAAGATGTAAGGAAATTCAACTGTGAGCTAGTGAGGAAAGCAATTGAAAACAACCAAAGCCTTAAGATAGCAAAGGGACATCTCAGTAAGGGAAGAAAACAGATTATGGCTCTGAGAAAAGAAGATGGTTCTATAACAAGAAATAGAGGCAGAAATTTTGACAAGAGTGAAAGATTTCTACTCCAAATTATATGAAAGGGATGATACATGTACTCCAGACATCATGAAAGGTACCAGAGTTCTTCCAGTCCTCCCAGCAGAAGTTGCTCATGCAATCAAGAACATGAAGCGGGGGAAAGCTCCAGGAGAAGATGGAATTACTATAGACATCATACAAGAAGCAAGTGGAGAAATTGAAACAGTACTCGCCCAAATTTTCACTCGATGCCTTAATGAAGGGAAGATTCCTGAGGATTGGAACAACGCTACAATGATCCTGCTACATAAAAAAGGTGACATTGAGGATCTCAGGAACTACAGACCTATCAGCCTCCTATCAGTGGTTTATAAAATCTTCACTAAAGTTCTTTCACACCGCTTGAAGGTAACACTGGACATGGCTCAACCGAGAGAACAAGCTGGATTCAGGAGTGGCTACAGCACAATAGATCATATCCACGTACTGAGAGAACTAATTGAAAGAGCGAGGGAATATGAACTTCCATTGTGCATGGCTTTTTATCGATTATGAAAAAGCCTTTGATTCGGTGAAACCATCAGCAGTTACCACGGCTCTGAAATCCTGCGGTATTGAGGATGCATACATTAATATTATTAATAACATCTATGAAAATGCAAGTGCAAAGATTCGGCTGTTTGAAAATACAACACACATAAAAATTGGAAAGGGAGTGAGACAAGGTGACACCATATCTCCGAAGCTCTTTAATGCCACATTAGAAAATGTCTTTCAATCACTGAACTGGGAAAACAAAGGGATAAAGATTAATGGAGATTATCTAACCCACCTTTGTTTTGCTGATGACGTAGTCATTTTTGCAACTACCCCATCAGAGCTGCAGAGTATGATCCAGGAACTTGCTGACAAGAGTAAAGAAGTGGGATTAAAAATGAACTTTCAGAAGACAAAAGTGATGTTCAATGCTTTTACAAGAAATGAAGATTTATCGATTGATGGAGAAAAACTGGAGATAACAGATACATATGTTTATCTTGGACAGCAGATATCAAGTGAGGGTCACATTGATGAAGAAATTAATCGGCGTACAAAACTTGCCTGGAGAGCTTTTGGAAGAAACAGCATAATTTTCAAGAGCAATATGCCATTATGTCTTAAAAAGAAAAGTGTTTGATCAATGCATCCTTCCAGTGCTTACGTATGGTGCAGAGACGTGGACCTTAACTAAAAGAGACATACAAAGGCTGCAGACAACTCAAAGAAGCATGGAGAGGTGCATGCTTGGTATAACCAGGAGAGATAAGAAGAGGAACTCGTGGATCCGAAAAATGACGAGAGTGGAAGACATCATGATCAGAGTTAAATCCCTGAAATGGCAATGGGCTGGACATACTGCCAGAAGGACAGACCATAGATGGACAGCCGAAATTTTAGGTTGGATTCCAAGGGACAGGAAAAGACCCAGAAAAAGACCACATGGGAGATGGGTGGATGAAATTCGTAAATATGCGGGAGTGACATGGAGGAGACTGGCACAAGACAGACCGTTGTGGAGGAAACTTGGGGAGACCTTCGTCCAGCAGTGGATTGATAATGGTTGACAATGATGATGATGATGATATATATATATGTGTGTGTGTGTGTGTGTGTGTGTGTGTGTGAATTAAATGCCTATGAAGAGGGAATCAGTTTAACAGTCTGCATCATTTAGCGCATGTTAGCTGTTAGTCCCTTCACACACAGTCACACAACTGCTAACAAGCAATCAAACTATTATGCACCATGATAGTATTATAATTTGTAAATTTTGTAGTTCTGTCTCAGGCACAATTGTACTCATGCTTGAATGTCAGAAGGCACAGTGGGCAGACAAGATCTCTCTCTTTCTTGGGTGAAGGTGACATCCCTCCACTGATCCAGTATTTGACTCTCTGTATGCAACAGAATGAATTTTGTATTTATGCCATGTGTTATTTCTCCTGTAATTACCTAGATTAGTTATTATTTGACGATAGTATCTGTGATTAAAAAAGAACTTTATCTACACGTAAACCAAACGCATGATGCAATGTCAAATGATGTACAACATACATCCTCTTCTTGACAAATATCAAACGCACCTTCTTGCAGTGCATCCTGCTCCCACTGAAGGGGCTCTGATGACCAACTAACAGCAGTATAACTATTTCACTGGGATTAGAGGAAATGCTATCCCACACTTATGAACCCACTTGGCCAGCATGGTGAGTTATGGCCAAACTCTGAACAAATGACTACACAACCACATCAAAGAAAAAAATAATATCCTACATATCTCTAAGCGGTTCTGAGAGATTCAGAGATTAGCTCCTCAAAGAAAGAAAATTTGACAAGCAAATATTAGCTGATGGAATTAGAATTTACTTACTGTTGCTGTATGAAACACCTCCACTTACAGCGATCTTGGCACACAGCTTGAGCTTCACTGACATCCGTCACACATCGCACACAAGACCTTTTGTACTTCATACTCATAATTTTTTCCTCATGCAGACATTACTGAATCACCCCCCCATTATTTTCTTGGCCTTCCTCTACTGCCACCTGGGCTGAAAAAAATCTCTAAGTAAGCATCTCATCACTCATTATTTCAACATGGCAGACCACCTAAGAATGCTAGTCTTCACCTTACTAACAACATTTTGGCTCACATTACACATTTGCAACACATCTTCATAGGCATATAACACTTGGTTGGAGAACATTTGGAAGGAACAGTATAATTTTCAAGAGCAATTTAAAAGAAAAAGTATTTAATCAATTCACAATTTTTTTCAAAAGTCTTAAAAGAAAAGTATTTAATCAAATTCTTAAATTAATTTTTCAAGAGTCTTAAAAGAAAAGTATTTAATCAATTCATCCTTCCAGTTCTTACTTATGGATCAGAGACATGGACCTTACCAGTAGTTTGCAGCATCTGGATGTTGCAAACTACTGAAAGAAACATGGCGAGGTACATACTTGGCATATCCAGGAAAGATAGGAAGAGGAACTCGTGTATCAGGAAGATGATGGGAGTTGATGTCATGATGATTACGGTAGAACCCTTGAAATGGTAAAGGAATGAACATATTGCTAGAACTGACCAATGTTGGACAACTGAAATACTATAATAGACTGGATTCTAAGGGACAGAAAAAGACCATAAGGGAGATGGGTGGTTGAAATTCAGAAGCATGTCAGCTCAAGACAGAAAGTTGTGATGACATTGGGGAGATTGGCTCAAGACAGAAGGTTGTGGAAGAAATTTGGGAAGCATTCATCCAGCAGTAGATAGATAATGGTTGATGATGAAATCAAGTGCATTTGTTTATTGAAGGTCAGTAATTTTTTTCTGATTTCTTACTTCCCTGTTCTAGTGCAGCATGTCTTCTTGGTTATTCAGTCCAAGGACTGGTTGTTCAGTAGTTGTACTCTGTCTCTCCATTCCTCTCTATTCTCTGATGTTCCCTTCAAGTCATAGTATGTCCTAGCATTAGTGTCTTGGAGTAATTGTGCCACAAAACCATTCCTTGGTCGTCCTCTTCCTCTCTTACCTTGAATTTTACCTTCCACAACTTTCAGAATCGGGCCTCCATGGCGCGATGTGTGTCCCATCCATAACATTCTTCTTCTTTTTAACATGTTAATCAGATTCCTGGGTTCTCCCACTCTCTCCAGGACCTCCTCATTAGTCTTTCTATCAAGCCAGCTTATCCTCTCCATTCTTCTTTAGCTCCACATCTCAAATGCCTCCAGCCTTTTCACTTCCCTCTTGGTCAATGCCCATGTCTCAGAACTGTAGAGAGCTACTGACCAAACATATGCCTTTAAAATTATTTTCCTCAGTTTTAGATCTATATTTTTGGATGTCAGTAGTCTTTGATTCTCTCTAAAAGCCATTTTTGCAATCCCCAGTCTCATTCTAATTTCCTTTTAACATCTCGCATCTTCAGTAATAATTTGACCCAAATAGTGGAATGATTTTAACTTGTTCGATGCATTGTCCTTCAAGTTTAAGGAAATCCTGTTTTGGATCCTTCACTATTACCATTATTTTTGTATTATTGTTACTTATCTTCATTCCATAGATATCTGCATTTTTGTGTATTTTTGACATCATGTGCTGTAATGACTTGGCTGATCCTGTAAATTTGTGTAAAACTGCCTACTGAAGGTAACTGGTGTTTATGGATTTCTTTGTTCTAAATATAACAAACAACCACTACTATGAACTATCATCTTTTAATAAACAAGAAAACATCTACCTACAATCAATTTGCAAATACCTGTTTTACAATCAATCAAATTTCTGCCAACACACATGCAATCAATCAACCACTTACAGTCCAATACGTATTTAACTGATGACCAAAATCTCTGTCAACAATAAAACAGTTTACTTCTTGTCATCAGCATCATCTCACACCTGCACATCAACATCATGTTCAGGCACATTACTGAAACAGATCACTTTAGAAAAACAATTAAAGCTGGTCTGCAACAAGTTTTTTGCTACCTCTTTTGGTCCATTGTAAGATACTATTCTGTCTCGGACATATTGATTGTTCCCATGAACACTAAGTTGTTTTTAACATCTTCACTAAATCCCCCCCCTGGTTTGCATAGCCTGTTTTTTAATTTTTTTCATTGGAAGTTTAACGACCACCATGAGCAACTCAGTGGGCTATTAGCAGTCGCTCTCCCCTAATTTAGGGTCACTGGTTCCAGGGAAGGGAGAGAGTCAGTGCCATAAGACAAACACAACATCCATGCCTCACCGGGATTCGAACCCGGACCCATCTCGGATGAATGATCAGAAGTCATCGCTTAGACCACTGTGCTACGGGGGTGGCGTTTTTTAAATTATCATCCTCCTCTAAGTAATCTTTCATCTCATGCAACATACATGCCCAAATCACCCCAGTAAATTTATCATTCTTTTACTGTTCTAGCAAAAAAGTACCCATTCAGTTCCAATGTCTTCATGACCAATTCTGCTCAGTCACTATATCTGCCAGCTTTTTCTTTTACTGCTTTCATGTTAACAGTTTTTAACTTTGTAAACAAACATTTGCTTTATACCTGGACCCTTGCTGACATAAAAGAGTACATCTAAATATCACACTACATATAGTCACTTTTGTCTAACACTTCTTTCTCAGGCAAAATAGTTTGATATGGCTGATGCGAGGTTTTCCATTTTGTTATTTAATTGCTTATCAGGCTATCCTGTCTTGTAAATAACTTAACTGTACACAAATGATTACAATTTGTTACCTTTTCTCACTCCTTCCTCTGTAATATATACTTAAATATTTTGGAATTCGACTGGAACCACTCATTCAGATTTCTCCACATTTACCTTTATGAGAGAGAGAGAGAGAGAGAGAGAGAGAGAGAGAGAGAGAGAGAGAGAGAGAGAGAGAGAGAGAGAGAGAGAGAGGGGGGGGGGGACTGCCAGTACACAGCTTCTGGATTCTTAATAACCACGAAGAAGAAGAAAAAAGAGGACACACTTTCAGCACTTAATATTTAAATTGCATAACATTACTTAATATCAGACTCCTTATTTTGTATTTTCTGAGGAATATATAATTGCCTTTATTTAAATGAAAAGAAAATCTTTCGTATTTAAAAGATGGACAACACTTCTGCAGAGCAATTCTTGTAATAAAGATTTTTGTAAAAGACATTAAAGGAAAAAATTACTCAGTGAGCAGTAGGGGTGTTTAACAACCCAAGACATCAAAAAGTTTACAACTGTTTTCAAGATATTATAAACAAAGTTATGATGTCTTTACTGATATAAATGATGAGAAGTACACAATACACATGTAACAAATAAATGTAGGATGCTGGATATACACACGTTACATTAAGAAAGTTACTTTACCATAACTAGCGTGTATATTCAACTATCTCTTTTTACTGATATGCATTATTATTAAATACCCAAATATTGAATACAGGCAATTCAACATAGGTCATGACTTTTAATAATAATGAGTTAGGTAAAACATTTAAAGAAAGCAGAGGATCAAACCTTGGTTCTCTCCAACTCTGGACTGTAAGTTCCTTCCCAAGCTTTTACCTAAAACAGTAAGAAACACAAATCAGTGGGCTAAACATACAACTGCCTAAACATGGATACATTTTCTACATACATATGATAGTTTTATTTAGCATTAGGTAATCAGACACTTCCCAGATGTTTAATTGTGGTAAACAGTCTGTGATGAATTTTGGAAGGCTGTGTAGCTCGGGCAGTCAACATAAAACTAACTTTTGCATAAAAAAATATTGTCTGTCTGTCTGACTCACTCACTCACTTCACTCACTCATTCACTCCAGTATATCTCTACATATGCACAGGAGTTTTTATATACTGTAATTTTTGGGCTAAGAGCCGCAGCTCTTATGTTACTAAAAGTGAAATTTTTCGGGTGTGCGGCCCCCTTATGCCAAATTTGTTTTCAATAAGATTGTTTCTTCCCTCCCTTTTTTTTTTTATGCAGAAGCTTAGTAAATTTTTTCAAACTACGTCTTTTTTTCACAAACTAGACTGTGATCACCCCCCCCTTTTTACTACTACGTTAGACACGTCTATTTAAACGATAACACTGCTGTCCTGATGTTGGTCTAGGAGGGAAAGTGGCGGAGGAATGGGAAATGCTCGCGTAGGTCTTAAGGTTAGAAGGTTTGTTTGTGAAAGAAATGCCTGACTCAAATGCCCTTAGCATGGGGGAGTGGGGGATGTAATGGGGACATATGCACACAGATGTCTGAGGCTTCTGTGGAGAGCGCACCCAGGGTACCTCTTTTGTTGGCTGCAGCATACATCATGCGGGAAGGTGCGATGCAACCAAGGGAAGGAACGTTGAATTCTCTGGGGTGGGGAGACCAGTTTGATGGGCACTTCCCTGAACAAAAGCTTAAGAACATGAACAATGCAAAAGCCTGCCCCAGGATGATTCCATTAGCAGTGACTTATTCCAAACAATACTGGTGGGACGGAAAGACAAATTCTGTTCACTCTTCTTGGTTAATCTGGCATGTGATACAGGTGTTTCTTGGCTCTGTGCTCCTGAGTTTTGCTTCGATTTTCATTTTTTTTTTAATTTTTATTGACTGACGATAGTGGAAGTTGAAGGCTTTGGCTGGAAATGCTTTCTCACTAATAAGTGCTGTAGTATTATCATCTCATGTTAACAATGGGTGATTAATTTAATACTTGGCTGAAGATAAAATCTTCACAAACACGAAAGAAAAAAAAGGGAGAGCTTTTCCCTTCATAGAAAAGCTGAGCTCAACACGAAGGCCCAGTGAGCAGCAAATGAAAGTAGGTCAAACCACTTGAAAGAAAAAAAGCGAGAAAGCGGAGACACCATTGTTTCGAAATGTTGGCAGGGAGACGCGCGAACACGTGCGAGACAGCTGGTAAAAGGAAGCGTAAAGCAACTTCATTCTAACAAAAACATCTGTAGATGAGAAAAAGCTTTACAAACATAGAAGGAACATCTTATTAAAGAAAACATTAATCGAAAGCATTACAAGCGATAATTTATAAGTTAATTACTTCTAAGATGGATTATATTGCGGTGAACAGAGAACCATCCTGTAGCAGACATCCACATTGAATGGAATTTAGACAATTGTGCGGTTTTACAAGCAATGCAATGTTCTAACGGGAGACTTAAGATCAACTATGATTTATATTGATTAAATAAATGGTTTTGAGCATTAATAAAGGCAAACAAATAACATCATTAGCATGATTAATAAAAAATGTATAAATAAAAGCTTTTGCCAGTATGAAAAAATAAGTGCAAAAAGCAGATCGACACTGAATTGCAGAATTAGCCTTTAAAGTACACATATAATCACGTTGGGTGTGAGTTAATTCACGAAAATAAGGAAGATAATTTAGTTTTCTGAGCAGCACCATGGCTTCACAGGTGCAACCCTTATGGCAACTTTTGCTTCCAAGATAGCAAAATTTCTCACCTGCGGCTCTTAGTCCAAAAATTATGGTATACAAGTACTCAGTTTTAGGGTGAGCTTAGTTAAGCTGTTCTACAGCTCTAATTCTTAAACAAACTTAAGCATTTCCTAACACTGATTTTAAGGATAAGTGCTTCAAGGAACATGATTAAACAAGTATTTCACACAAACACAATTTTGGGATGAATGGTTAATAGTGCTGGTTTCAAATAAATACACTGGACAACCCTGATGCAAGGATTAGGGGTTGTACAAGGAGTGCTTGAAAGTTCCGAAACTGCCCGAGCTACACAGTAACTCACGACACCACATGACTCAAACCTGTTTTCCTGACAGCTCAGACAGCATTGAATGCTGGAAGACATGTTTGTACTCAGGGGCAAACATCGTTCTTTCTCTAACTCTTGTTAAGTACATATTTATCAGCAGTACCAACATGGATTTGAAACACGAAATAAGTGTGAAATTTTGTGTACACATGGGAAAAACATCAACTAAAATGTTTGATCGGCTAAAACAGGCCCTTTGGAGATTTAGCTATGTCATGTGCTAGTGTTTTCCGGTGGCATAAGCATTTTTCAAGTAATGAAGAAACCTGCGGAGATGAACTGCAAACTGGGAGACTGTTCACTTCAAACACGAACATCAACCAGACGATGACTGATATCATGATTTAATAAAATAGCTGTCTAACAGTCTATGTTATTGTTCAGTCTATGTTATTGTTCAGTATATGCTGAATAGCATGGCATGAGTTCATGAGATTATTCTTGATGCTCTTGGTTATTGGAAAGTCGCCAACAAGAGGTTGCCATGACAGTTGTCAAAAGAGCAGTAGTGTCATCATGTCATGTCCTATCAGCAGTGGAAAGCAAGCTGAGAAATGATCCTACTTTTCTAAATAGAGTAATCATCTGTAACAAGACATTATATCACCATTATGATCAAGAGACAAAGTGGGAATTGTCGCCCAATTTTGTATACTTCATAAGGCCCAGATGGACACCTGGTAGAACACAAAATTTCAAGTTGACTGATCAATACATTGGAATGGCGGTGGATGATGCCACTATCAATTGCAATGGCCAATCAGAGAGATTTTAAAAGCATGATAAAAATCCCACCAAGAAAGAAAGTTCAGGTCAATTTTGACCATCAATGAGCATCAGCAATACATATGACAAACTCTCTGACAATGGGCATTCAGAAAAGAAGCCAGTGACAGTAATCCATTACCCATTCTGAGCAACGACATCATGTCTTCTTGAACTGTTTTAATTTAATTTATCAAACAGAGGTCATCTCTCTTTCCACGTTTATAAGTGAGTCACAGAAAAATTCTCATTGGCTGCCTTTGGGAATCCAACCCAGGGTCTTCCAGTTACGCACTGGATCTGCTTACACTGAACCACAACTACGGCGCATAACTGGAAGACCCTGGGTTCGATTCCCAGTGGCAGCCAATGATAATTTTTCTGTGACTCACATATAAATGTGGAAAGAGAGATGACCTCTGTTTGATGTTCCTGGTCCACGTCAAATGTCTGTATTAATTATTCATTCGCCTTCTAATTATTTGTTCAGTTGCTGCTTACCATCTCTGGTGAATCCCCAGCATTGTGAGGGGCTCCAAGAAGCAACCTGCCAAATTGGTTTGGAAGTTAGTGTGTGTGGGTCTGGTGGAATTTGAGGTCAATGTGGTGAAGTGGAAGCATATCCGGCGCGTAACTGGAAGACTCTAGGTTCGATTCCCAGTGGCGGCCAATAAGAATTTCTCCGTGACTCACTTATAAACGTGGAAAACGCGATGACTTCTGTTTGATGTTCCTGGTCCACGTCAAATGTCTGTATTAATTAATCTAATTTATTTTAACTTTGTTTAATGTCTTCATTTTCAACTCAGTTATGCTCTAAAAACTCTGTTCATCAATATCATATCTTCTTAACAGTCATAATTTCATTCATTTTACTTTCATTTGGTCAACACCATTTCAGAATATGAGGTCCAACACCAGTGCTTGAAGCAATGGAGTATCAAACCATTCTTTCACCAGAAGTGTTCCATCAGATGTAGACCAAAGACTGTATCAGTAAGTATATTTTAACCACTTATTTAGAAGACACAAGAGCAAAAAATGGGAGAAATACAACATAAGAAGAATTTAAAATATGTTAAGTACATGGTATAAACTTACCATCAATCATAAAAGTTTAAGGTAGCAGTCTTAAAAGCACAACAATTGAAACAGTACACAAGCTTCCGATGAAGTGAAGCTCTTTTAAGTCTTCCATCTGATGATGGTCTTTAGGAAGATCGAAAGTTCTTAGGGCTTTATTTTTAACTTATACATTAAATAAGTTCATTTCATCGGAAGCTTGCGTACTGTTTTAATTATCGTGCTTTTAAAACTGCTACCTTAAACTTTTATGATTGCCTCATTCGGCACGAGAACCTGATGTCTTGATAAACTTACCATGTCCAAGCTCTAAATACACCATTTTTTTTTTAATTTAATGCCTGGATATATATCTACTGTATGATAGAGGAGTTTCTAACTTAAAATTAATGGTTCTAGGGAAAGGATCAAACCAAACCAAACACTAGGAATGAACACAACATCCATGCCTTACCTTAGGTTTGAGCCCAGTCCAACATTATGAAAAGCAATGAGACTGTATCATAGGCCCTTTCAACCAGCATGTAACATACATTTCAATTCAAATCCTACCTCCTTTTTGCATCATTTTCTATGAAAAAACCAGAAATCTGTTACCGGGTTTAATGGAAAGGCAGGTTAAACCACTTGAAAACTGACGATTTGTTATTAAAGTGTAAATAAATTGCAAACTCCATTTAAGTCTGAAGAGAAATTTTTAGCTCTTATATAACTGTTGGTTTCAGCAAGCAAAAATTTAATTATATTCTTTTCCCTACATTCCTTTGAATGAAGAACATCTCCCTGAGCATTTATAATATGTTCAATATTATTGGGTTGTCAGAAAAGTCATGATGTATTTTGGCACCCGATAGCAGTTGGGCGGTTTTGGAAATACTAGAGGCATGCGCAGCTCTGTTATCACTATGGCATTTGACAGGTGCCGGTTTTAGCTGCAGTCTAAAAGGAATAGTGAGCGATTTGGTTGATTTGCAGAGATTTGACATCAAGTTGAAGATGGAAGACCAAACTGTGCATTTTCGCCATATTTTACTGTTTTACTTCCGTAAAGGGAAGAACACGCGTCAAGCTTGTGAAAAGATGTGTAAAGTGTATGACGATAATGCTCAACAAGAACGTCAGTGCCAGCGGTGGTTCGCAAAATTCCGTGCTGGTGATTTTGACCTCAACGATGCTCCTCGGTTCTGGAGGCCAACCGAGGTTGATGACGACCAAATCAAGGCATTGATCGAGTCAAACCCACGTTATATGACACGAGAGATTGCAGACACATTGCACACATATCATTCAAGCATTCATGACCACCTGAAGAAGCTGGGATACGTAAGCAAGCTCGATGTGTGAATTCCTCATGAACTCAAAGAAGCTCAATTGACGGCGTGTATAAACATCTGTGATATGCTCATTAAATGTGAGGAAAACGATCCTTTTTTGAAGTGACTGATAACTGGTGACGAAAAGTGGATTGTCAACAACAATGTGGTGCGCAAACGGTCTTGGTCCCAACATGCTGCTTCGCCTCAAACGACATCCAAAGCAGACATTCATCAGCGGAAGGTTCTGGTCTCAGTGTGGTGGGATTTTAAAGGTGTCGCGTTTTTTGAGCTCCTACCATGGAGCCAAACAATCAATTCGAATGTGTACTGTCGGCAATTGGACTGTTTGAACGAATCCATCATCCAGAAATGTCCAGAGCTCGTTCATCGTAAAGGTGTTGTGTTCCATCACGACAAAGCGAGACCACACACAATTTTGATCACTCGCCAAAAAATTATTGGAGCTTGGGTGGGATGTGTTGCCATACCCAGCATACTCACCTGACCTCACGCCGTCAGACTTCTACTTGTTTCTCTCTCTTCAACAGTCCTTGCGTGACATAACGTTAAATTCAGATGAGGCTGTAAATCTGCACCTTGTACAGTTTTTCGCCACGAAAGACAGGTCCTTCTATGAACGAGGCATTCTGCAGCTCGTGGCAAAAGGTTATCGAACAAAACGGGCATTATATCATTTCATTGATTGATTTTTGTTCATTCTATCAATAAATGACCTTTGCAAAACATGGCTAAAATATGTCATGGCTTTTCCGACAACCCAATAATTACTTTGTCACTGTTAAGCATTTAGATTTCATAGCTGTTTAAACAAAGCTTCTCATCAATTTACTGACCAATATACCTTAAATCATACCTAATCTAGTGAATCAATCATAACTATTTAGGCAATACATTAAAGAAGTAGCAGAAATCATAACATAACATGATTTAGGATTAATGATCAAGTGGTTAGTGGTAAGGTCATCCAAGCATCAAGTACCTAATCAACTGTCCACTACAAAATCAAATATTTCAGCCACTTGACCACTACAAAAACCACATATTTCAAATATTCACTACTAATGTCCTGCAATTAAATAATGGTCTTATAACATATAAATTCAAGTGAAATAATAGAAAGCAAAACATAGTTAAACATAAATTACACAGCATCTTGAACAGGTCTTAGTAAGTTGTTAGATGTGGCCAATATGAGAGTGGTACGAGAAATATTAGGGGGGGGAGGGGGGACTGGTGCTTAAAATTAAAGGATAATCTAGAAAATAAAATAAATTTGTAAAATAATGCACTGAAAACTGTCAAACACCCAAATTTCGCAACACAGAATACTAGCCAGCATTTACTTTTGCAGCAGGTAATCCAGAGTATGCAAATTAGGATTGTGTTAAAAAAGACATGGTAGTCAAGGAGTCAACTTGCATCTTGTAGCTGTTATAGACAACTCTTGCTTTCACTTCAGCGGCATGTTGAGTTGCTTATGTCACAAAGACATCGCATGGATGATTTTCAGTGATGCACAGCGATTGGTATGAAAGCAAGTCAGTCTTCGGCGGAAGTTTCCAGAGCATTGAATGTTCCACAAAATGTCCTGTCAAGCCTCTGAAAACAGGTTCAACAGACAGGTGATGTTCGTTAACTAGCACCAGGCCGTCCCAAAGCCACAATTACTGCAGGCGATCAATATACGAGTCTAACAGCCAGACAGAACAGAAAGACACCCACTAAGCAATTCTTTTTGGAGCTGCAGCAGTAATTTTCAGTGTTGCTCTGTCACTTTTTGTATTGAAAGGATTGCAACCTTCTCAAACAAATTTTCATTACGCTACAGGGAAAGCACTGAAATACTCTTCATTAAAAATTCTTGTAATTCGGACACATCTTTCAATATTCCAAGTATTTAGAAATCTCTAGTGGCAACAGCTAAAGAAAAGTTGTCAACCAAGTAAGTGCTTGCTACTAGTGTGAACAATGCTGATGTTTCAGCCGAAAGATCTTACTATTCCTAATGTTTAATACGTAATAAATCACGCGTGAAATTTTTTCTTTATTACTGGTTATTTTGAGTTATGCACAAATTCATAAATTACCCATCAATTTTGGGCACCAGTGTAGATGGATGCAGGTATTAGATCTGAGTTTGGGTATTTCTTCTTTTAGACAAAGTTATTAAAAAAATCACTTAAGTTGTTTTCATTAACTTTTAATTAGAAAGTTAATGAAAACAACTTAGATGATTTGGGAATGTGTGTTGTATGGGAGAGAAAAAGATTTCTATGACAGGCATTATACTCTGAAGTAGCTGTCACAGACCAAGGGGAAAATCAGAATAAAATGGATTGTGAGGGTATAACATTGGCCATTACTGACAGAAGCAGCAAGTCTTTAGAAGCAAAAAATCTTCCAATGGAATGTGAGAGAGAAAGAAAGTTCTAGGTAATCAGCATTAAATTTTTATTTTATCGCATTCAATTCTATATTTATGTGTGGTCTAACCAAATTTTTTCATTACGCATGATGATTGAAAAGTATCTGGCTGTTGGTAAGAAAGTTTTTACTGCCCTCATAGATTTAGAGAAAGCATATGACCCAGTAAATAGGATACTTCTGTGGAAGGTGTTGAATGAATATTGTGTACTGGGAATCTACTTAAGTGTGAAAGCCATGTATGCTGGCAGTAGAGTTTGTGTACAAGTTAATGGTGGCATATCAAAACGGTTTTCCATTGGTGCAGGAGTCAGACAAGGTTGAGTAATGTCACCATGGCTGTTTAACATATTTATGGATGCATGCATATGTGATGCCAAGATGGACAATATTGGTTTATGTTTTGGTAATGTCCGTGTGCAGATTGCTGTATGCTGATGACACAGTCCTGTTGGCAGAGAGCAAAAGTGAGTTGCAGAGTAAGTTGTCCCAGATGTATGTAGTTTGAATGAAATTCAAACTGAGTATAAATAAGGGAAACCCAAAGTTATGGTGTTTGAGAGAGGAACTGGTAGTACTGAATGTAATATAAGTCTAAATGGCGTCGTGGTTGACCAGGTGAGTGAGTTTGCATATTTGGGAAGCTTGTTGACAGAGAGGACAGATTAGATGGTGAAATTAGTAGGGGAGTGAATTCTTCATTGAAAGTCATGGCTTGCTTTGGGAGGTTTTCGCAGGAATGATGGATTCTCAAAAGAGTCCGAAATGGATGTGTATGAAAGTGTAATTGTTCTTACTCTGATATATGGCAGTGAAACCTGGATACTACAGAAGAGACATAAGTCATCTGTGTGCTGGAGAATGCATTACTTATGAGGTGCGGGGTAGGAAGACATGTTCAGATCATGTGATGAATGAAGATGTGTTTCAGTTGTGTAATGTGAAGCAAAATGTTGTTAGCAAGGTGGAAACTAATATTCTTAGGTGGTTTGGTCATGTTGACAGAATGAGTGACGAGATGCTTACTAAGAACATTTTTTCGGCCCAAGTGGCAGGAAGGAAAGGCAGGGGAAGGCACGGGAGGATAAGATTCAGGAGTGTCTGAATAAGAAAAAGATTATGAGTATGAAGTATAGAAGGGCTTGTGTACGTTGTGTGATGGATGTCCTTGAAGCCCGTGTTGTGTGTCAAGATCGCTGTAAATGGAGATGTTTGATATGGCAACAGTAAGTATAATCAGTTAAAAATTTATCTGGTGGTTTGTATTATCTGTTAAATGTTTATTTATCAGATGGTCTTTCTTTGAGGAGCTAACCTCTGAATATCAGAGGACAGCTTAATGATACTGTATGTACATATATACAGTATTTATGTTTGGTGCCTCATCAACTAAAACATTAAATTTTGGGTATACAGGTGTGATGTGATAAGAAATGAATAAGTATGTTGTAAAAGTTGTGTGATTTTGTACATTTTACAAAAATAATAGATCTACCTTACCTTCTGCTTTACATGAAGATGTATAGCAGTGTATGCAATGAACAAGGCAACAATAATCACAATCAGAGGTGCATACCATCTAAAATAAATGTAAAAGCACAAGATTACAAAATATCCACTTTGTGGTATTATTTATATAGCAAAAGCATGACAATGTGAAAGACTTTTCTTTAAAAATTGCATGAGAGAAATTCCATTATATGAACTCTAGAAGCATTATTTTATTTTCAGTGAGATTAAAATTTGTGTTTAACTGAAAGTCTTACTAATATCAAACATTTCTGTAAATCATATAATAAAAAATGTTATACCAGCATTATTAGGTTTTTAATCAATAAATGACCTCCCCATGAAATTCTATGCCTCAGTTTCAATTGGATAACACAGCATATACATGTTCGTGAAACAGAAACGGACGACACTGTTCACTGAATCATTATGATCTGAATAATTTTATATCAGAATCTGGCAAAGCTATTACATAAGCTATTGCGGTAACTTCATTTTAAGTGAAAAAAAATTCTTAAAATAAATACTTTTGAAGAGAAAACATTTATAACCATTATGTTTTGTGTGTGTGTGTGATGAATGTCAGTGAGCTCGAGGTGTGTGCCAAGATCAATGTATATGGAGATGTTTGTTACATCAACAGTAAGTAAAATCTAGGTCCATCAGTTAAACGTTTATCTGACATACGGTCTTTCTTTGAGGAGCTAACCTATGAATCTTGCAGGATGGCTTAATGAGTGCATAGAGTATATATGAATTTTCAAAAAAATATTACTTATTACCATTATAACTTCACATAACTTCAATCTCCACAAAAATTAAAAGAAATATAAATACAAGGGGGGGCAGGAATCTCCTTTTAGATCCGAAATATATCTGAAAGTTGACATAACTGCTTGTGGACATCTGTTATTTTACAAAATGCAATTTTAACTTTGTGTTGGACACATGGATAATATTAAATCTTTTATAAATCAAGATGACTTACATCTCAGAGAACTGAAAAGTTTCAATAATTTTTCATTTAAGCATTTTCTTTTAGTCAAATAACTGCATTCACTTTTTCTAGGTATTATTATGATTACAAAAATAAATCAAGCTCATTATAATTAGACTCTTAAGAAAAAAATATTGTGCCATGTTTATAGCACAGTAAAATAAGAGTTTAGTGTGGTCAGAAATTAATAATAAAAAGAAGGTTCAAACATTATTCTTGGTTTTCAGCTGCATTCCTACTAAATTAATAAGCATTAACATTTTGCAAGAAAAGTAACAAAAAAAGTTCACAGGGTCATGAAAACAATTAAAATTCTTTGATGATAAAATCTTTTTTAGCAACAGGTGATAAATGCTTAAATTTAACATATCCTAAAATCTCTCTATTCTAAAAAAAAGTAACTGCCACCGCCATTTTAGAAATTTTGCAACACTCTTGCTTTCCTAGCTCGCAGCACAAAATGTATTGAACACAAAAATATGAAATTTACATCGTTTGTAGAGAATTGTTTTGGAGAACACGCTGAAATAAACCGTTTCTCGATACTAGCGATACTTCAAGAGCTATTGTACTTCAAAGTTAAGGTAAGCAAAAAGTGCTATCAGGTCACGTTCCGGACTCTCCAACAGCAACAGAACCACGAAACTTTGTAGGCATGTAGTGCCATGACCGAATTTTTGCACCTCATCACCCCTTTTTTTTTAAATTTCGATTTATTTTACGAGAAATTAAATTTCTAAATTTCACAAAATTCTCTATTTCGCGATGGGATCCATTTAAAAAAATAGATATATGGCAAACTATAAATCATAACGCATTGCAATTTTCACAGCATAAACTTACAACTATCATCCCTTTTTTTACAAAAAAAAAAAAAATAATAAAATAAATAAGAAGTCATTTTCTGATTTTTAAGCATTTATAAAGATGCAAAGGAAAGAAACGAACGGCTGGTCTGTCTTTGCAATAACTACAGAGGAACGTCCTGGTCCCGTGACCTGCTGCCATGGTGACGCAGAGAATTTGTTATGCATGTTTTGTTGGTAAAGCTATCTTAGTTGTTTAAGGTGGACGTCAAGTAATTTTGTTTCCTATACTTCCAATGGAAAAACTTCTCTACACATTTTCTTCACAATTAATGCGTTCCCAAGGATAAAAATTTGAACATCGATTAAAATGGCTTCATTTTATAACTTGGAATACTTAATATTTTCTAAAACATAACCATAATTATGTAATCCAACATTTGTTTGTCTACTGACATCATCAAAGTACAGGTCGCATTATTTTTTTCTGATTCCAACACCACCAAAGGAAAAGTTATTGATTTTTTATATAATTATGGTTATGTTTTAGAAAATATTAAGTACTCCAAGTTATAATATGAAGTTATTTTAATTGATGTTCAAATTTTCATCCTTGGGAACATAATAATTGTGAAGGAAATGTGTACAAAAGTTTTTCCATTGGAAGTATAGGAAGCAAAATGACTTGACGTCCACCTTAACGGTTTACGGTTTATGGAAATGCTTTTTGGACCGCTTTTGTTTTCCTTAGTAGCAAATTTAGTAAGTGTTGTAAGTTCAAACGACAAAAGTCCGACCTTCCAAAAATTAAAGACATTAAAAAAAAATCTCTGAAATTTCGGAATAACAAGCCTTATTTGCTTAGACATGCAATACAAATTGAAATTTATATGAACTTTCCAGTTTTTATTTCATGTGATATACTTGGAGATTGGGCTGCAGGGCCCAAGTGCTACTCTGGAAACGAGCGTAGCGAGCCTAGAGGCGGAGCCCCTAGTTTTTTAATAGAAAAATACACTATTCATGCCAACACATTTTGTGATTTCCTCTAGATAACTTTGTACACATAACTCCAAAGTAAGCACTAGGAAAAGAACAGCAGTGTTACCTATGTGTCAGTTTGATACAGGGTCACTAATGACATACTTCCAGAAGATGGTGCAAGTAAAAGTACTGAAATGCATTGAAGAATTGATTTAACTTTGACAACATCTTAGAAGAGGTTTTAGTATATGTACTTTATCTTTTTGTTCTTTGTCAATTTTTTATTAAACTCTTTACACCTTTTACTGGCACAGGTGTGATCACAACAGGACTTACTAATGAGAAACAGTTTGGAGTAGAGTTGTTTTATTCTGAAATTTTGCTAAATAAGTGATTCTTCAAACTTATGTAACCCTTACCCTCCTTTCTTCTTATCTCCTCTTAATACATGTGAATGAATCTTCTGACTTCAGCATTTTCCCTTTTTCAGCACCCTCCCTCCGTTTCCCGACATGCAACTCCTGCGGCTACACACACGTGAGGAACCCTCATTTAGATAGTTGATGGCCTGATGATGGTGCTCCCGGAGCACAGAAAGAGCTCGCCGTGATTTCATAGACGAAGAGCTTTTATGTGAGCCGTATCTCCCGACCCGATGATTATAATCTTTTCTAATGCAATTGTCTTCATTAATAGAAAAATTTTAAAGTTTGATTGTGCTATTGAGTGAGTGTAATTTCGAGTAAATAAGCCGCACTGGCGTATATGCCAGCAGTGATAAAAAAAGGGGTGGAATAAAAAAATCACCAGAAACGTTGCACCTCCATATATGCCACACCTTTGCAGTAAGGTGGGGTAGTACCACGGCGGAGTCTTGAAAACATTACGTAAATAAAAATATAGTACCTGATCTTTCAAATAAATAAAAAATATCTATTAAACAAGATTCAATCTAAAGGATAACACTTACCCTACTACCTATTTTATAAAAATTTACTCGAAGAATTCATAAGTAAATTTTATAAAAATTTACTCGAAGAATTCATAAGTAAATTTCATAAAAATTTACTCGAAGAATTCATAAGTAAATTTTATAAAAATTTACTCGAAGAATTCATAAACATTTATACCTCAAGAATTAAAAAAATGCACGCACAACATTCTGAAAATATCTGGTACACATAGTTTTTCAATCAAATCCATCAAAATCGGAAACTTCGCTGTCCGAATTGAAAAGTTTTAAAAGCTCATCATCTAAAAAAGCTTCGAAGTCGTCCGCATTACTTTTGCTGTCTTCTGACATTTCACCGTTGTTTTTAGAAATAATGTTTGCTTCAGTGAAGCCCAAAATAATTGTCGAAGTTTTGACGATTTTCCAGGATTCGGGAAAAACATATTTATTTACCATTAGCTTAAAACTAGAAAGTATAACTTCTGTATTTCGTCATTTTACTTTCCATGATAACGTAAAACTACGCGTAGCGTACTAGAGAAAATGCGATTTGGCAAACTGAATCGGATGGCTCCAACTGAATGCAACGAACAGCCACATCACGGACAAAATTTGCATGTGCTGCCATTGACCTTGTTAACAAGATCGATTCCCTGCGAAGTTTTCCTCAGCCACGGATTTTTTCTGAGTTTTATCGGAGTCTCTCTCTTGCCTCCCCCCCCCTCAATCCTATAACCTATTATTTTCATGTCTTGTTTTAAGAGGGGGTGGGTTGAATTTATTGCATGTGGCTGTAACATCGTTATTCCATTCCCTCTCTATTGAGATATCTTCCTACAGAAAAAAGAATGAAACAAGCCAAAACGTTTTCTGTCACATAATTTCGCTTCGCCAAAAAAAAAAAAAAAAAAATGTATACGCCGCCATGCTATATAAGCTGCGCGGGCCGAAAATTTAATGTTGAACTCATACACACCATGGCTTATCTACCCGAAATTATGGTAATAGAAAAATTTTAAAGTTTTGATTGTGCTATTGAGTGAGTGTTTAACTAAAAATATTTATCATTTTATTTATAAAAAAATTTTAACTAACAAAAAACCTGTAACATAATTAGACCACTCTCGTAGAAAAAGTACGTGCCTCACGGAGCGACAACGTGTGAAATACTTTTCAATATTAGGTAAACAATACCTTTGATATTATATTTGTTCTTATCATTCCTGTAAAATCCTCTTAAAGAAGCTATGACTTTCAAAGATGAATTCACTCACCTACTATCACCCTCTAATCTACTTTCTGTGTCAAACATGCTTCCTAAACATACAAATACATTCACCTGTTTATTTAAACTGATCTTGCATTCATACTGACAGTTCCTTGCTCAAAGACCAAAACTTTGGTTTTTCTCTTATTTATACTTAGTTTGAATTTCATACATCTGGGACAACATACTCTGTAACTTACTTTTGCTCTCAGCTAACAGGACTGTGTCATCAGCATACAGCAATCTGTGCACACATATATTTACCAAGACATAAACCAGTATTGTCTATTTTGACATTATGCATGCAAACATTCATAAATATATTAAACAACCATTGTGACATTACACAACCTTGTCTGTCTTCTGCACCAATAGAAAACCATTTCAATAAAACACCATTCACTCATACACATGTTCTGCCAGCTTACATAGCTTTCACACTATTAAGCAGATTCCCAGTAATACCACAATTATTCAAAACCTTCCACAAAAATACCTTGATTACTTAGTCATAGGCTTTCTCTAAATCTCCAACGGCAGCAAAAACTTCCTTACCAACAGACATTTTTCAATCATCATAAGTAATGCAAAAATTTGATCAGCACTACCTTTGTAAGGCATAAAAATCACTCTGTACATTCCACACTTTCTCTCTGATGCAAGACCTCGTACCTTATCAATAATGATGTTTCCAAACACTTTCCTTGGTAAACACAGCAGGCTCACACCACAATAGTTCTTGCCATATGCTTACCAAAGTGAATAAATACAACAGTTAAAGACAAAACCATCAATACATGATTAAAAACTTATAAAAAGAAGAACACCCTTTACAAGTCAGGTAAACTCTACTAAAAGTTAAAATATTTACAGATAAAAATAGTTAGATCTTTTGGGATCACTATGTCCCATTCTAAGACTACATTAGCATATGCCAGTGTGCTTTATAAATACACTGTCTATGAACTTCTATGATGTAGGTCTGTAACTAGTGCCAAAAAATAATCTACATAATTTTTAGCATGCATGGATTTAAATCCTTAAACTGATAATCACTCACATAACAATAAAAGCATTTCATGTCCTTTAGATGCCACTTAACAAAACAGAATTTCTGAAAGATAAATCGTAAGGTGAGAGTCATGCAATGAATGTACATACATGCATAGCCTCCATGTTGTATATTCCTGCTTGATCCAACTGAAAAAGAAACAAAAAAAGATGAAACTGATACATTACCATGCAAATTGTCAAGGAATAGAAGGAACTAACACTATGAAAATAAAATATATTTTACCAGATATAAACAGACACATGGCATATTGATAATTTGTTTCAGGAATGAAATCAAACAAACAAGCACAAATCAATACACAAAAATGCATTTTCTTGGTTTTTAATATGCTTACTTGGTTACAATCTCAGTGAGCGTCTTGTTTTACAGGGAGAAGACCCAACATTTATCAGATTACAGTATCTACCCCAATGGCACAGGCGTAGTGTCGGGGAAGCACAGAAGAGCACAAGCCCCTAACTTTAGAAAATTTAAATGAAAGGGCAAGCCTACAATGGGGTGGTAAATGTAAGTGGGAGGCTTAATTGAATGGCTATGAAGTTCAAACAGGAAAACCAAGAGTTCATATACAGACACTGTTGTGCTTGCCTTTTAAATTTGGCTGTGATTGTGAGGAAGTAAAACCACTGTAAAATGCTAACAGTGTAGAGATCCCATTACATAACATTATTCATGTATCAGCAAAAAAATCTGTGATATTTAAAATAATCTGTAATAAAAGAGGAGATTTTATTTTCAGAAACCATAGCATCTTGGCAAAAGTACACTGGACTGATCATCATTGTTCATTATCAGCAGTGGTTGAAGAGTAATGCATAACAAAAGAAATTGGTTATGTACTTAAAAGATCCAAATTGTGTGACACTTACAGAGAAACTGCTCCCAAGAATGGCCTCCCCCAAAAGGTAAGCATCAGTTTACATATTTTCATTCCCCCGCCCCAGCTAAGGAAAAACACTTTGCACTTATTCATGCCCCTCCCCAAACAAAAACATCAGTTCACACTTATTTGTACCTCTCCAAATTTTTGGGTCATGCTATGCCTATAATCAACAGTGTAATCTTTCACTATTCACCCCTTCTTTTGCCAAGAATAATGTGTGCACAAGTGCACTGCCTTTCCTTTAATTAATATTATTATAGATTCACATTCTGCTGCTTTGAAGTTGGCATGCTGCCCTGGTGGCGCAGTGGTCTAAGCGCTGGCTTATGACTATTCGTCCGAGGAGGTTTTGGGCTCGAATCCCGGTCAGGCATAGATGTTGTGTTTGTCTTACTGCACTGACTATCTGGAACCAGTGATCCTAAATTAGGGACGGGCGACAGCTTAACGACCACTTTAAGCAGTGAATTGCTCACAGTGGTCGTTAAACCTTCAATCAAAAATAAACAAAAAAAAAGTTGGCACACAGATAGTAATCATTTATAACGTCACAAAGTTGTCAACTATTCTTCTGGATTTTCAGTCAACTTTACAGCAGTAAGGGCACTGCCTAAAATTTTTTTCTCTTACCTGTCCTGTGTGCAATTTGTGAATGAACCTTCCACCATTTAATCTGACAGACCACAATATGCACATGCCATTTAACAGCGCACAATCTTTGTTCCACCCTTTGCTTGATCATCTTCTTTTAAGTGATTGAAGAAGAAGAAAATGTTTCTACCACAGAACTTGAAGTTTTTTGAGCTGCTGGGTGATTAGCTCTACCTTGTTTGGCAAGCAGCTCACTGGCTGGGAAGATTTGACACGCCCTCTTCAGATACAGGTGTATATGCACATTAGCTAATCATGGATAGTAATCCAAAGAAAAGAGAAAGACAGGTTCACATTAGCTAATTATGGATGCAGTCATCAAAAGAAAAGAGAAAGACAGGATCACATTAGCTAATCATGGATGCAGTCATCCACAGAAACAAGAAAGACAGGCTCATATTAGCTAATTATGGATGCAGTTATCAAAACAGAACAGAAAGACAGACAGGTTCCTCTTACAATGGATTGAAATTACTTCATGTTTATCCTTAATCATCAGAAAGCCAAAAAAGGGCCAAGCTTTCACACTCATATAGGGACAATAATTCAAGTTTGACCTTGTCTTGTGAAATCTAGTGTTTCAAAACAATACATCTTTTGTAGCATCTTTTGCTGTGGGTTTTCAGTAGCACACAATGGACTAGGTAAGTGCCACACACAGGCCAGCATATTAAGTATAAAAGCAAGACCGAGGAAAATTAGAAGCTATGTCAAAAGAATTGCGCAGTTTGTTTGAAAAAATACTGTTAAAAAATTATGTGACTAATGAAGAAGTGTTTTTTACTTCTTTTATTTTGGAGTACAGCATATCTGTTACAAGCATTGACCACACAAGATCAATATTTCATGCCATGTGTGTAGATGCAAAAATTGCAGAAAATGTCGCTGTGTGAGAACCAAAACAACTATGCTCGTACAAAATATGACTATAACTTCAGACAAAAACATATTTTCCATGTCCTATAAAAAAGCCATTTTCTTTAGCTAAAAATAGCAGTACAGAATCTGATGATATCAAGCTGTACACTGACAATGAAAAATTTGTGCACCAAGAAGGAAGCATTGAATTGAACTGAAATTTTATGGACGTAATGATACAGACGAATGATACACATGATGGCAGAAACAGAGCTGCAGGACAATTACAGAGGGATCTGTGGCATGCAGTCCGGTCATCTTCAATAGCGCATCACACCGCCTTGTGCGGCGATACATGCTGCAATACGGTCCGGCATGCAGGCAAACAGATGCCTGATGTTGTCCTGCAGCAGACTGACACACATGTGTTGGACAGTGTGGTCCAAATCCTGAATAGTGTGGCACGGCAGCAGCCAGCATTTCAACTGGTCTCACACATGCTCGATAAGGGAAATGTCCGAGGAGCAGGCAGGCAATGGAAGTGTCTAGACATGACATAGGCAGTCCTGGGTAACCCGAACTGTGTGCGGGCAGGCATTATCCTGCTGGTATAGCGCACCTGAAATCCCGGCCAGGAATAGGAGCACACGGGGCCATAGGATCTCATCCACATACCGCTGGCCTGTCAATGATCCACGTACCACTACTAGAGCTGATTGGCTATCATAGGCAATGGCTGCCCAGACCATAATGCCTGCAGTGGGGAAGGTGTGGCGCACGATAGTGAGTTGGGATTGTGCCGTTGACCCGAGGACCTCCACACCCGGACACGATGATCATCTGTCTCCAAAACGAAACGGCACTCATCGCTAAACACCACACGTCACCAGTCTGTGATGTTCCACGTCGCCCTGGCCTAGCACCACTAGAGCCGGCGATGTTCCTGTGTTAACGGCAGCACACGTAAGGGGCATTGGGATCATAGATTCATTTCCATGAGGCATCGGGAAATGGTTCATGGGCACACAGGAGCCGCTACATCTGTCTGCATAGTGGGCTGGGTCCCTGTGGGATCCGTTTGTGCCTGGTGCACGATCCGTCGATCCTCTCAAACGGTGGTCCCCCTGGTCTGCCCAAAGCCGCTCCGCCATGTGGCTGTGCGGTCACATGTCCACTGCTCCCAATACAGTCCAACAGTATGATCATAACAATCCACGTAGCGGGCTATACGGCGCGCCGACCACCCCGAGATTTTTAGCCCGATGATACGGCCTCTATCAAAGTTCATAAGTTGCATTAATCAACGTTTCTGGCATCTACCTGGCATTCTTGTCACTCTGTACTCTTGCTTGCATGGGGCGGAGCTTTTCGCTTTCATGGGGCATCGATTACACACCGGTTTATAAGGCTCATGCTTGCAGTGCCACCACAGGGTGTGTGGTCATGCACACTTGCACCAAACATGGATCATTTGCATACCAGAACACACTCTAGCTATTTGCGAAGTTTCATAGTTGTAGCATGTTTTCTTCTAGGTGTGCAAATTTCGTTGTCCGTGAGTGTATATTCACTTCGATGAAGTTGAATGTAAGATTATGGTACCTTTCTACATTCCCTGTTAGAGAGTTATAGTGATAACACAGCAAATGGGACATTTAAAATTATAGATGCTGAATTTTAAAAGGGAATATTTTGTGAAGAATAGCTTGTCTTTTGCATGTAATGATTCCAATACTATGACAGGGCATTAAAAGAGGCAGCTCTCTTGTTGGTTGCATTTCTTACATGCCATTTCAATTTTTGATCCTGGCTGCCAAAAGAAGCAATTGCAAAACTTAAAATATAAATGTTAAACACTTTTTAATGTTGTAACAGTATGTTTTGTAAAAGGGTTTCAAGTGGAAAAAATTTCAAAATGTGCTAACATTTGTGGTATAAGTTCTCAGACAATTTCAGAATATATCTGACCTCACTGGCTATCACTACTTGGTGCAGTCAGCAAGGTCCTTTAGCAATGTGAAACTTTGAAATAGCATGTGTGCGTATGTACTGAAAATGAAGATAAAATTAATGTTAGAGGTCAAATATAAGATTCACTGAATAAACTGCACTGTTTATTTCTTAAGCAGTGTTCTTCCGTATTTACTTCCATTAATGCAATTCAAACAGGAAGTGCCTGGTGTACATGTATTTGCTGCACATGGAACTCACACGTCCTTTCACTATAAAATTAGTAAGATTTGTCAAACCTTCAGTATTATCATGTATGATCATGCCACAGTGTCAATTTTATATATATCATCATCATCATCATTGTCAACCATTATCAATCCACTGCTGGACGAAGGTCTCCCCAAGTTTCCTCCACAACGGTCTGTCTTGTGCCAGTCTCCTCCATGTCACCCCTGCATACTTTCGAATTTCATCCACCCATCTCCTATGTGGTCTTCTTCTGGGTCTTTTCCTGTCCCTTGGAATCCAATCTAAAATTTCGGCTGTCCATCGATGATCTGTCCTTCTGGCAGTATGTCCAGCCCATTGCCATTTCAGGGATTTAACTCTGATCATGATGTCTTCCACTCTTGTCATTTTTCGGATCCACGAGTTCCTCTTCTTATCTCTCCTGGTTACACCAAGCATGCACCTCTCCATGCTTCTTTGAGTTGTCTGCAGCCTTTGTATGTCTCTTTTAGTTAAGGTCACGTCTCTGCACCATACGTAAGCACTGGAAGGATGCATTGATCAAACACTTTTCTTTTAAGACATAATGGCATATTGCTCTTGAAAATTATGCTGTTTCTTCCAAAGCTCTCCAGGCAAGTTTTGTACGCCGATTAATTTCTTCATCAATGTGACCCTCACTTGATATCTGCTGTCCAAGATAAACGTACGTGTCTGTTATCTCCAGCTTTTCTCCATCAATCGATAAATCTTCATTTCTTGTAAAAGCATTGAACATCACTTTTGTCTTCTGAAAGTTCATTTTTAATCCCACTTCTTTACTCTTGTCAGCAAGTTCCTGGATCATACTCTGCAGCTCTGATGGGGTAGTTGCAAAAATGACTACGTCATCAGCAAAACGAAGGTGGGTTAGATAATCTCCATTAATCTTTATCCCCTTGTTTTCCCAGCTCAGCGACTGAAAAACACCCTCCAATGTGGCATTAAAGAGCTTCGGAGATATGGTGTCACCTTGTCTCACTCCCTTTCCAATTTTTACGTGTGTTGTATTTTCAAACAGCCTAATCTTTGCACTTGCATTTTCATAGATGTTATTAATAATATTAATGTATGCATCTTCAAATACCGCAGGTTTTCAGAGCCATTGTAACTGCTGATGGTTTCACCGAATCAAAGGCTTTTTCATAATCGATAAAGCCATGCACAATGGAAGTTCATATTCCCTCGCTCTTTCAATTAGTTCTCTCAGCACGTGGATATGATCTATTGTGCTGTAGCCACTCCTGAATCCAGCTTGTTCTCTCGGTTGAGCCATGTCTAGTGCTACCTTCAAGCGGTGTGGAAAGAACTTTAGTGAAGATTTTATAAACTACTGATAGGAGGCTGATAGGTCTGTAGTTTCCGAGATCCTCAATGTCACCTTTCTTATGTAGCAGGATCATTGTAGCGGTGTTCCAATCCTCAGGAATCTTTCCTTCATTAAGGCATCGAGTGAAAATTTGGGCGAGTACTGTTTGATTTCTCCACTTGCTTCTTTTATGATGTCTACAGTAATTCCATCTTCTCCTGGAGCTTTTCCTCGCTTCATGTTCTTGATTGCATGTGCAACTTCTGCTGGAAGGACTGGAGGAACTCTGGTACTGGTATCTTTCATGATGTCTGGAGTGCATATATCATCCCTTTCATATAATTTGGAGTAGAAATCTTTCACTCTTGTCAAAATTTCGCCTCTATTTCTTGTTACAGAACCATCTTCTTTTCTCAGTGCCATAATCTGTTTTCTTCCCTTACTGAGATGTCCCTTTGCTATCTTTAGGCTTTGGTTGTTTTCAATTGCTTTCCTCACTAGTTCACAGTTGAATTTCCTTCGTCTTCAGTGATACTTTTTCTTACTGTCTTGCATAGCTCTATATATTCCACTTTGGAAGTCACATCTTCTTTAGTTGTCCTCATCTCTCTTCTTTTTTGCATCAACATTTTGGTTTTCCTGATAATTTGTTCACATGCAACTTGTTCTTAGACCCAGCTAATTTTGTTGCTGTTTCCATAAGAGCTTTGGTTACTTTTCTGTTAACTTCAGAGATGTCCACTTCTTCCGATGTTAGGCCTTCTAAAGCAGAGAACCTGTTCTTCAGTTCTAACTTGAAGGTATTATGGTGTTTTTTAAGGTTGGTTATGTCAATAGATTTTGTTTGTCTTATGAGCTTGCCACGTTCAAGTTTAGTGTTGAGGTGCATCTTACATCTCACCAATCTGTGGTCACTACCTGTGTTGAACTTGTTTAGCACACTGCAGTCTTCTATGACGAATTTTTTTTGTTACACATAATAAAATCAATTTCACTTGTCGTCCCATTTGGATGTCTCCATGTCCATTTCCTGTGTAGCTTTTTCTTGAAGAAGGAGTTCAAGATGAAAAACCCTTCTGCCTCTGCAAACTCAACGAGAGTATTTCCACGCTGGTTTCTGTTGCCATGACCGAATTTACCTACTGAAGTTTCATTCTGTTGCCGTTGCCCTATTTTTGCATTGAAATCTCCCATAATTATTTTCAAGTGCTGCTTACCTTTATTATTTAGATGACAAATTTCCTCATAAAATTCTTCAATTTCTTCTTCAGGATGACTTGTGGTGGGTGCATAAGTTTGAATAATCTGAGCCTGGTATCTTTTCGAGAGTTGGATAACAAGTCGTGCAGCTCTGTCAGAGGAACTTTCAACTTCTACAACTTTATCCTTCAGTTTCTTGTTTATTATAAATCCAACACCACTAGTTCTGCCAGTATCTGTCCCACGATAGTAGAAGAGATGTCCACTTTTCAGTTCGATGAGATCTTCTCCTTTTCTCCTTACCTCACTTAGCCCCACGATGTCCCACTTGATCCTTTGTAGTTCCTCTTCCAATTCAAGAAGCCTTGAATCAGAAGATAGGGAGCGTCCATTGTAAGTAGCCAAGGTCAGCATCAGATGGCAGCCTAGTCCGGTCCTCCGGGGATTCTTAGCACCCTCTGCCTTCATGTCGCACTGGCCGCTGCCTTGGCCAGGTACATTCCAGCTGCCGGAGACTGAGGGCCAAGATTTAAGTTGTGGAATCATTTTGGAGGGGTTTGGCCATAACTCACCACGCTGGCCAAGCGGGTTGGTGAGTGTGGGATAGAATTTCCTCTGATCCCGATGGTATAGTTATACCGCTATGGGCGGTCGTCAGAGCCCCTTTAGTGGGAACAGGATGCACCACGAGAAGGCGGGGTTGACATTTGTCAAGGAGAGGCTGTGATGTTACGCATCACCTGACCTTACATATATATATATATATATGGTGCATCCTGTTCCCACTAAAGGGGCTCTGACGACCTGCCCATAGCGGTATAACTATACCATCGGGATCAGAGGAAATGCTATCCCACACTCACCAAACCGCGTGGCCAGCGGGTGAGTTATGGCCAAACCCCTCAAAATGATTCCACAACTTAAATCTTGGCCCTCAGTCTCCGGCAGCCTGGAATGTACCTGGCCAAGGCAGCGGCCAGTGCGACATGAAGGCAGAGGGTGCTAAGAATCCCCGGAGGACCGGACTAGGCTGCCATCTGATGCTGACCTTGGCTACTTACAATGGACGCTCCCTATCTTCTGATTCAAGGCTTCTTAATTGGAGAGGAACTACAAAGGATCAAGTGGGACATCGTGGGGCCTAAGTGAGGTAAGGAGAAAAGGAGAAGATCTCATCAGGAACTGAAAAGTGGACATCTCTTCTACTATCGTGGGACAGATACTGGCAGAACTAGTGGTGTTGGATTTATAATAAACAGAAACTGAAGGATAAAGTTGTAGAAGTTGAAAGTTCCTCTGACAGAGCTGCACGGACTTGTTATCCAACTCTCGAAAAGATACCAGGCTCAGATTATTCAAACTTATGCACCCGCCACAAGTCATCCTGAAGAAGAAGAAATTGAAGAATTTATGAGGAAATTTGTCATCTAAATAATAAAGGTAAGCAAGCACTTGAAAATAATTATGGGAGATTTCAATGCAAAAATAGGGCAACGGCAACAGAATGAAACTTCGGTAGGTAAATTCGGTCACGGCAACAGAAACCAGCGTGGAAATACTCTCGTTGAGTTTGCAGAGGCAGAAGGGTTTTTCATCTTGAACTCCTTCTTCAAGAAAAAGCCACACAGGAAATGGACATGGAGACATCCAAATGGGACGACAAGTGAAATTGATTTTATTATGTGTAACAAAAATTCGTCATAGAAGACTGCAGTGTGCTAAACAAGTTCAACACAGGTAGTGACCATAGATTGGTGAGATGTAAGATGCACCTCAACACTAAACTTGAACGTGGCAGTAAGCTCATAGGACAAACAAAATCTATTGACATAACCAACCTTAAAAACACCATAATACCTTCAGAGTTAGAACTGAAGAACAGGTTTCTCTGCTTTAGAAGGCCTAACATCGGAAGAATGGACATCTCTGAAGTTAACAGAAAGTAACCAAAACTCTTATGGAAACAGCAACAAAATTAGCTGGGTCTAAGAACAAGTTGCATGTGAACAAATTATCAGGAAAAACCAAAATGTTGATGCAAAAAGAAGAGATGAGGACAACTAAAGAAGATGTGACTTCCAAAGTGGAATATATAGAGCTATGCAAGACAGTAAGAAAAAGTATCACTGAAACGTAAGGAAATTCAACTGTGAACTAGTGAGGAAAGCAATTGAAAACAACCAAAGCCTAAAGATAGCAAAGGGACATCTCAGTAAGGGAAGAAAACAGATTATGGCACTGAGAAAAGAAGATGGTTCTGTAACAAGAAATAAAGTGAAATTTTGACAAGAGTGAAGATTTCTACTCCAAATTATATGAAAGGGATGATATATGCACTCCAGACATCATGAAAGATACCAGTACCAGAGTTCCTCCAGTCCTTCCAGCAGAAGTTGCACATGCAATCAAGAACATGAAGCGAGGAAAAGCTCCAGGAGAAGATGGATTACTGTAGACATCATACAAGAAGCAAGTGGAGAAATCGAAACAGTACTCGCCAAATTTTCACTCGATGCCTTAATGAAGGAAAGATTCCTGAGATTGGAACACCGCTACAATGATCCTGCTACATAAGAAGGTGACATTGAGATCTCGGAAACTACAGACCTATCAGCCTCCTATCAGTAGTTTATAAAATCTGCACTAAAAGTTCTTTCACACCGCTTGAAGGTAACACTGGACATGGCTCAACCGAGAGAACAAGCTGGATTCAGGAGTGGCTACAGCACAATAGATCATATCCACGTGCTGAGAGAACTAATTGAAAGAGCGAGGGAATATGAACTTCCATTGTGCATGGCTTTTATCGATTATGAAAAAGCCTTTCGGTGAAACCATCAGCAAGTTACAATGGCTCTGAAAACCTGCGGTATTGAAGATGCATACATTAATATTATTAATAACATCTATGAAAATGCAAGTGCAAAGATTAGGCTGTTTGAAAATACAACACACGTAAAAATTGGAAAGGAGTGAGACAAGGTGACACCATATCTCCAAAGCTCTTTAATGCCACATTGGAGGGTGATTTTTCAGTCACTGAGCTGGGAAAACAAGGGGATAAAGATTAATGGAGATTATCTAACCCACCTTCGTTTTGCTGATGACGTAGTCATTTTGCAACTACCCCATCAGAGCTGCAGAGTATGATCCAGGAACTTGCTGACAAGAGTAAAGAAGTGGGATTAAAAATGAACTTTCAGAAGACAAAAGTGATGTTCAATGCTTTACAAGAAATGAAGATTTATCGATTGATGGAGAAAAGCTGGAGATAACAGACACGTACGTTTATCTTGGACAGCAGATATCAAGTGAGGGTCACATTGATGAAATTAATCGGCGTGTACAAAACTTGCCTGGAGAGCTTTTGGAAGAAACAGCATAATTTTCAAGAGCAATATGCCATTATGTCTTAAAAGAAAAGTGTTTGATCAATGCATCCTTCCAGTGCTTGCGTATGAGTGCGTGAGACGTGGACCTTAACTAAAAGAGACATACAAAGGCTGCAGACAACTCAAAGAAGCATGGAGAGGTGCATGCTTGGTGTAACCAGGAGAGATAAGAAGAGGAACTCGTGGATCGAAAATGACAAGAGTGGAAGACATCATGATCAGAGTTAAATCCCTGAAATGGCAATGGGCTGGACTACTGCCAGAAGGACAGATCATCGATGGACAGCTGAAATTTTAGATTGGATTCCAAGGGACAGGAAAAGACAGAAGAAGACCACATGGGAGATGGGTGGATGAAATTCGAAAGTATGCAGGGGTGACATGGAGGAGAGACTGGCACAAGACAGCAGACCGTGTGGAGGAAACTTGGGGAGACCTTCGTCCAGCAGTGGATTGATAATGGTTGACAATGATGATGATGATGATATATATATCAATTTTAGAGAAACAAAATACTAGAATGGTGACTATAATCTAGTTATTGGAGCTCCAGCATGACCACGAATAAAACAGCACAGCTTCATAGATGCACAGTTAGATGTATTTAAAAATGTAATAAGGGAGCTTTCAAATTACATGGGATGATCAAAAAGTAATTTTTGACTCGTCTTACTATTTCTGACAAACATTTAATTTCCAATGTTTATATGCTCTTTCTCAAAATACTTTCCATTGCACCTAATACATTTGTCCCAGTGTGTAGCCCAGCTCCTGAAATTGTGCAGGCAGGGCATGTGAAATTCAAACTCTCCCTGCCAGTGGTGGAACTCAAATCCTTCTGCTCCAGAGCCGAATGCTTTCCCAATTAAGCTACACCGACAAGAGCTTATCATTCTACCTAACTCTTGACATGTAAGTCACCTCTGTAGTACGTCACACATATTCCCCTTTTGAGAAAGGCAGGGGGAAAGAAATTGCAGGTTTCAGGACCACTGCAAACCATGCTTGAAGTCTCTGTAAAAGAAGGAATTCTCCCAAATTTCAGGCAATGTGTAGAAGAAGCATCACACATTTTTCAAAGCGAAGAAGGAATTCTCATTAATTCCACATGATGTGTGGAAAGAACATCACACATTTTTTGAAGAACTTTATGACCAGTAGATTCAGTTTTATGTTTGAGCACCAATATGAAATTCAAACCCTCTTTGCTGGTGGCGGTATTCTAACCCACATCCTTCTGCTCCGGAGCCAAATGCTTTCCCAATTACACTACACCTACAAATGCACATTGCTGCTACTTGCATCTTGACATGTGCGCCACCTCTGTAGTACGTCACAGCCATCTTTGGACAGAGAATTCAAGACCACCTCCACAGCTTTTCTGAATTTCCAACTGGTCTTAAAGCAGAGACTTTGTCATGGTTTACTTTCTTGTAGGAATAACCAAATGTTACATGCAGAAAGATCTGGGCTGTACAAAGAATAAGGAACTAGCTGAATATTTTTTTTACTGCATAAAAATTGCTTTATGTGAGTGCCTGTTGAATCCACCATGAACACATATGACACAGGCTGAAGTGTTCCATCACAATTGGTCTGCCAGTTATCAGATGTGCAATATGTTTCATATGAAACATATTGCACATCTGATAACTGGCTAGTTGTTAATCAGCAGTAATATTTGGCAATTGCACTTGCAATATTAATCAAAATCTCTGCAATTGAAATCATTGAAAGTCCTTCTCTTGCCAAATCTTCAACATTTTGTCACCCTTACATAAACTCTTTATGCCAATGAAAAACATGTGCACGTGATTTCACTTTGCCACTGAAGGTTTATTTATTGAAGCATTTCATGTTTCTTTTCTCGATTTTTAAAGACAAACACAAAATTCTATCACACAATGTTCAGGAGTTGAAAACATACTTCTGATGCATATGCAAAACAAAATACAGTCAACCCTCAATGTACTGGCCCTCGATGTACCACACTCGCATAATGCCTTCCCTCTCCCCCCGGTCTGAACAGAGGTGCTCTATATAAAAACATCCCTTAATCACTTTATATACAGCATCACACTTGGCATTCACTGCCTGATAATTTATATTACTCGCCAGTCTGCCTGCTTTTCCCAACACAAAACATACTTAATACATTGCCACTAGCAAGCTGTGTGAGAATTCTCTTCCAGTTTTTTCGGACTGTCATTCAATCGTGGAGAACTTGAATGTTTAAGACACTGATTCAATCAGTTTCAAATCAGTGTCTTCTGACATTAAGAAGATTCTTTGAAGCAAACTCGTTGGATGGTGATATTTCAAACATTCTTGTTAAATCAGATTGTGCTCTCAAATTTAAAACACAAATGAAAATAAATGAAGTTTCTGAAAAAAACTAAAGTGTGTAAAATGATTTTTGTGTAATGCTATTAATTTTCATTTGATAAAATTCCAGTAATGTAACATGATTTTTTATTCATTTCCTTATAACTAAAATGCTGACTTTGTCTTCCTACTACACATTGAGAAACCAGAATTAACAAATTTTGGGTTCCTTTAAAATCATTGGCAAATTTGATATAATACCACCCTTGATGTAATGCCAGAATAATGTAACAAAAGGTGGCAATAATACATCACAGGTTGACAGTACTACTAAAGTCAAAATACTTTTCTCACAAGGTGGAATAAGACTTGTTTGTACATAACTGCATGTCAACCTTCTGTTTAACATTGACACACTTCCAATACTCAGCTTTTATTCCTTGCAAAAAAAAATATTACTCTCTGATCAGCTCTTATATATCACTAGCCTTTTCCCAACAAAGTTTTGGAAAGGAAATGCTTAGATTGTTAATAGATCTCTAGTCATATGTTTTTGTTGATGGTTGCCAGATTTAGAATTATTACGTTTTTCCAGACTGATAACAGGATTCCTACACATGCTGACTTAAGAACAGAGCAATTTGTTCAGTGGTGTAAAGGAAAAAAAAATTGCCACCTGCAAAAATATCTTTGAGGCCCTTTTGCAAAAACTTATTAGCTTTTGATTACTGAAATTTTTTAACTCCATATTATTAACTAGGTTTTGTGGACGTTTTAATAATCAGGGGTTGATCCAGGTTTTTAAAGATCATACCCATTTTTGTGAATTTTACCTTATTTTTGTGAACTTTGCCTATTTTTGTGTTTAGAGTAATTTTAATCATCTGTAATTATTATTCTGACAGTAATTATTGCTTTATTTTTTTCAGTTATTTTTTATTTATTTTAATTTATTCTTATTCTATTGCTAGTCATGGTTCACACTTTCTGAATCTGCAGCAAGTTTTCTGTTTTGGTGATTGTGCACGGACAGTTTTATATATATATATATATATATATACAACTTTGCGATTATGCTCCAGCTGAGATCTCCAAAAATAATAATAGTAATAATAATAACCCTCCAGGTTGTCTTAAACCAGGAAAGTCATCAAAGGTCAGAAGTTTTAAAAGTTGTTGGAGGAAAAGAAATAACTCAAATAACATTAAAAAAAAAAAAAGTCGCTCATATGTCCCAACGCGATCCCCCCATAAAGTGAATGGTGAGCCCCCCCCTCCCCCATCATGCTCCATTTCTTCATAGTACATTTCCCGGAAACTTAGCCGGTATGGCAAAAATTAAATGGAGTAGGGATGGGCAAAAAATATTGGTGTTTTTGAGCATTGATGTTTTTGCCAGTGATAATCGATTTTTGAGAGTGCAAAAAAAATATTTTCTACATGAAGTAAATGAATTTCTCTTAGCTGCATTAGTTTAAAGAGGAAGGGGATATAATCTTCTTATGACATGAATTAGTGACTTTTCCACCGTTTCGCTCGATGTTTCATCGCCGAAAATAGAGTTCTGTTCCTCGATGTTACGGGAACCGACATGCCCCCCCCCCCCAATTGAGGTTTCATGACCAATGCTTGAAACTGCAAAAGCGTAATCCACTCAGGGAATATTTCCTTTCGATGTCGCGAATTAGAGATTTTTCTCGATGTTTCATCGCTGACACATCGCGGTTTATAATACATCAAGTGATTTAACAAATATTATGGTTATGTGATGTTAAATTAGTGCACCATCACCGATATATTGAATGGCGATTTATTCACCTTTGTGCCCATAACTGCTGCAGATGGGAAAGATGTGAATTCTTCAGCTCTTTAGCAAAACATTGAGGTTTTTGCTGATGCATCAAAAATGTCCACCAATACTACCAATGCATGAATGTTTTGGGAATGAGTATCCACCAACGTGCCCATCCCAACTTCTGAATTAGTCTTGGAAAATGCATGCATGGGGGAAAAACGCTCCCATAATGCTTTGGGGTTTCTTTCAGCGAGGTTTGCCTCAGCTACTGCTAGTGATGTCGCAGTGATTGATATGCATCCATCAGAGACAGTTTTACTGAAAACATATACTAACGACGAAAAAAAAAACAAAAAAACAGTTAAATATAACAATATTCAAAATGCCTCTCACACTACAATATTTATCTTAAGGTAATATTTTACTGAAAGTTAAAACACCATCACAGTTCAAAATACTATTTTTGTGAAGATACTGCTCAATGGTATCAAATACCACCTGGATCTGTTCCTGATAATTCAAATTCTTTGGAACCTACAGGTATTTTTCGTAAAACCAAAACTGTTGCATTTTATTGCATACAAATGCGCACATCATAATTAAAATACTTGCCCTAGTTTTATACCAAAAGAAAGTACTACAAAACAGTTATGCCAAAATTGATCATATCATGAACATTTTATTCTTTTAGAGAACTAAAGTAGGAATCTTTGAAATGCCTCATGATCTCTCTCTCTCTCTCTCTCTCTCTCTCTCTCTCTCTCTCTCACACACACACACACACACACACACAACACCCGACTGCCATGTGGCAGTGTCTGATGACCTTTTCCGATTTATATGTAAATACAGAATATGGGTAAGCAAATTAATATGCAACAATTAAGAATTGTGGCAGAAAGAAATTAAAACTCCATAAAGTATTTACTCTTCAATATAAAAATCACACTAAACATACTTCCACAATGTTTAGCACATAACATTTTTTTCTCTTGATTCTTATGAAAAAAAATGACATACCTCTCTTTCTTCATTTCCATGAAGAATATCTTTCAATTCATTATATTCTGAAGAATAAGTAATTATATGCAGACAATTGTAATTCATAACACTTTACACTCATCGGTATAAAAATTTCTTTCACTTAACTGATATTTCTTATGCATTCTCTCATAATATACATGAACTATTGCTATGACTGTGAAAAGAAGACTCATGTCCTCTAGAATAGCTGCCTTCCTGTCATCCATTTTTTATAAAATAAAACCACGAAAAAAATGCTTTTCATTTTAATACTTCATTCAAACCTGCGATTGAAAATTGATGATCATTTCTTTAACCAGTTTCATTTGAATTTTCCACAAAAGATGTTGTCAAATTTTTTTGCTGAGGCTAGAGGCTCTTTTAGCTGCAAGGCCTAACAATGCAGAGACTGCAGGGGATGTCAGTACACCCCTGAATTTGTTTAGTCTTTCAAACTAAGTTGTGCTGAGGCATTTTCACCACTTTTCCCATCATTTTGGTGTTCCTCAATGCATTTTTTTGTGGTCCATTAAGTGCTTCCAGAAGTAGCTTTTATTTGGACAGAGCAGATTCCTGGGAGGTCAAGGAGGTTCACTTGATCTCTATTATTAAGTAGTAACTGTAAAATGGTGGGTTATACCTAGTTGAAAGATTGTAACCAAATTTTTGAAGACTTTTCCTAACTTTTAGGGAAAATCTGGATGGAAAGGAATGGAACCTGAGAACTGCATATTTTCCTTCCTTGACTGGAGACCTTCTGTCTCTGTTTTCAGTCTATTCTATGAGAAAAGAATTTTTTATTTTCACAACTTTGGTTGGGAAAAGGCTAGAGATACAACTTGAAAGCTCCAACACTGCATTTTTATTTTGTGTAACTTAAGAATGCATTTCATTTATGTTGTTATATTTCTAGCAGTTCTGGGGTTTTTCACCCCAATTTCTCTCAATAGTTAATAATTCAAGACAGAAGTTATGAAGATGTAAATAACTGAAACCAATTATAATTCTATGTTGATACTGATATTTTATATAAGGGGCATCCTGAAAGTAATGCATCGTACTTAAGAACTTTTGAAATTTTAAAGTGATTTAAATGAAACTGCACTGGCATGTACTATGATATGTAACCAATCTGGGAACAAAATTTTTTCAGAATTGGAAATAAAGATCATGAATGACAGAGAAAAGCAGCGAGTCGTAATTGAATTCCTGGAAAAAGAGGGATGCGAGGCTCCAGAAATCCACAAAAGACTTCTGGTGGTGCATGGAGCTGCTACAATCTATATCAGTAACATCCCAAGATGGATGAAGAGGTTTCGAGAGGGAGAAAGTTCAGTGTCGGACAAACAACAAAATGGAAGACCTCATCATAGCTGATCGTCGTGTCACCATCCAGGAGTTGCAACAATAAACAGTGCTCACTATGTGCAGACATTGAAGAAGCTAAAGGAAGCTATTAAAAGGAAAGATGTGACATTCCACTTCATAGTGTTCTTTCTGTGAAGAGAACATCGATTATGTGCTGCAGCTATAATTGTAGCGCTTTCCCAATCTGGTGTATAATGTCCTTGATTAACAGTTCTGGCAAGGGCTGTAGTAGAAGAGCAGGTCCTGATATTATATCACAGGCTATTGCCAAAATGGGGTGGATGGTGGTTTCCCTCAGAATTTTTCCTGTTTGCCCCCTTTGAAAAACACCCTTTGTGAAGAGCATTTCGATATTGTGACAGACGTTTAAACTGGCTGCGAACTCATGGGTAAAATGGCAGCCACAAAAAATTTTCCAAAATGAATTTTACCAATGGGTTCAAAGATGGGGAAATGTATAGAACGTGATGGACAATACGTTGAATAAGTTAGCATTATTAACAATATGTCCAAGTATTTTTGCCACCAAATTTCACATTTTTGCTGCTACAAATAAAAACCTTATGAGGGACGAGGCATTACTTTCAGGATGCCCTTTATACTTTTAAATCTGCAGTTGAATTAAAATGAACAGAATGGCAAACATAAATTAAATAAATAACATTAAAACAAGATACTTTACCACCAGGCACCTGCTGGACCATAATAGTCTCCGCTAAATGGCAAACTAGCTACAACTGCAGGAATACCCCAGCATACAGCATGGTACAACCTAAGGAGAAAGCACAGTAAAATGAATTAGAAGGAGCAGTTAGAATTGCAGCTACTTTTCTTTGAAAGAAGGATGTAATTTGCCTTACTTACCATTCATACTTTTCTGTCCTCTTCATCAGTACAGCATTAAAGAACAGATTGAAGGTAACACAGGAGACCCACAAGAGCACAGTCCATTCTAAAAAAAAAAAAAAAAATTACAATACTTATTTTTAAAATTTACTACCTTGCAACACAAAAACCTTTTATAGTGGTGATAAAAAAAATTCAAACTGAAAAGTTAAAATGCATTAAGAATAATCATTACCGTCATTGAAGAAGAATCACAAGAGGATGAAAATGCTAAGATATAGAAGTCAGGTCATCAGATAGTTACATGGCCTCTAAGAAAATGGCAAGGGGAACTGTTTATGTTTGTGGTTTCAGACTTATAAACGTTTTTGTGTTTCAATAAGAAGGATCACATGTCTGAAAATGTGAAGCAAGGCAGCAGGAAAGTAGGTTATGCTATTGTAAAATGAAGTAAATAAAAGTAGCAGAAGTTGTACCTTATCACACTATCTTTTAGTAGATTCAGTGGATGCCTAAATGTGTTCTGCAACATTGCCGCATCTTATACCATCAGTTCCCAAACTGCAGAGCATGAGGAAATTCCATGGGGTGAAAGACTGAGATTTCCATAATGAGGAGATGTTTTTTATCAGCTTAAACAAATTTTTTATTTTCAAATTTCATATAATGAAATTTGTCTTTAAACACATATGCATAGTGCTGCAATCAGTGGGTAAGCCAAGGCATTCAAAGTTGATATAAATAATCAGTGGCAGGAAGAAACAAAGAAAAAACAAACTACCTTGGCTTACCCACTGATTGCAGCACTACCACTAAGTAATCAGTGGCAGGAAGGAAAGGCAGAGGAAGGCCCAGGAAGTCATGGGAGGATCAGATTCAGGAGTGTCTGCATGAGAAAAAAGATCATGAGTATGAAGTATAGAAGATCTTGTGTGCGTCGTGTGATGGATGTCAGTGAAGCTCGAGTTGTATGTCAAGATCGCGGTAAATGGAGAAGTTTGATACGGCAACAGTAAGTAAATAATCAGTTAAAAGTTATCTGGTAGTTTGTTTTTTTCTTTGTGGAGCTAACCTCTGAATCTCAGAGAACAGCTTAGTGATATGTATGTATGTAGAGACCTAGACTTTTTTTTTAATATCTGGGGTGGTGGTAGCAATCCAAAACAGATGGTGTTAGTACAATCAGAAATCCAAGGTGGCAAGCTTAGCTGGCAGCAAGCACACAGCATGTGTTTTGTAGTATAATGAATGTCATTCTGCAACAGCAGCTTTTTAAACTAAAATATAAAAAAAAAGCCTCCTGCACATTCTTTCATCACTGAATCCATAAATGCTTCCTGTCATCAGGAATGCATAAAGCATTGTGAAGTCAGCTAACTCTTTCTGAAGCTACAGCAGAACACATTGAAACTTCAGATATCAGTGTGGCATAATTTGTGTAAATGACTGACAGTGAGCTTTTAAAGTGATGGAAACTGCAGCTACTTCATGCACTATCAGACAGTGAACAGAAGCATTGGAATCGATTCTAGAGCAACATGAGTGAATGAACTGAGCCAAATGAGGACTTCCTCACGTGAACTGTCTTTAGTGGCAAGGCTACATAGCAACATGAGAAAATGAACTGGACCAAATAAGGACTTCCTCACATGAACTGTCTTTAGTGACAAGGCTACTGCAATGAGTGAATGAACTGAGTCAACTGAGGACTTTCTCACATGAACTGTCTTTAGTGACAAGGCTACATAGCAATGAGTGAATGAACTGAGTCAAATAAGGACTTCCTCACATGAACTGTCTTTAGTGACAAGGCTACATAGCAACATGAGTGAATGAACTGAGCCAAATGAGCACTTCCTCAAGTGAACTGTTTTTAGTGACAAGGCGACATTTTACATCAGCAGCAATGTAAATATGCATAATGTTCACATATGGGGAATAGAATACCCACAATGTGTGATACAACATTATAGTCTCAAAGTGAAAGTGATAACCAGAATTCCATATGAACAGAAAATTACCTAAAGAACCCCTCTGTGGGTTCTATAGATAATTTTTCTTTGGTTACTTTTACCCTGAAAAATCTCTGTAGGAAACATAACTTAGAGTTTCGGGTCTGCACGAATAATATTTATAGCCTTATCAAGAAGGACAGCGACCCAATCCAGACCACCCAAAGACATGGTGCATATAGGATCCCCTTGATTTCTGGGGTTCCTACTATGCCGAATAAGTTCTACATAGGTTCTACACTTAGGACTTTAACTGTTAGAATGAAAGAGCACAAATATAATATCAGGACCTGCTCTTCTACTACAGCCAAAACTGTTAATCAAGGACATTATACACCAGATTGGGAAAACGCTACAATTATAGCTTCAGCACATAATCGATGTTCTCTTCACAGAAAGTTTGTACACTATCTACCAACAAGTAATTGGACACCCCTGCAATCGACGATATCTGTGGTCCTGATACAAGTCACGGCCGCCACCGTTAAATATCGTGTGGGAAACAACAACGCACCCAGTCGCATGCAAGATGCCACGCAGTTCGGAGCTCTCTGATTTCGAGAAAGGTGTAATCGTCGGGTATCACAGAAATGGCCGATCCATACGTGACATATCCAGCGAGTTGAAGTACCCAAAATCGACAGTGGCCTACGTGATTGGCAAGTGGAAGATGAGAGGTGACTGTTGGAATGTGCCCTGACCCGGCAGACCCACAAAACTGGGAGTTAGAGACCGACGGGTGCTGGCCAGAGAAATTCGGAAGAACCGCACCAAATCGATGGGCCACATCCGCGAGGAGTTTCAACAGGCATTCGGGAGTGTTCTTTCGATGAATACCATCCGTAAGGAAGCCCATCTGCTCGGTTATCATGGACGTGCTGCCGCCCATAAGCCTTTGATCACCAAGTCCAATAACGAACGTGGTGCAAAGAACGTCGACAGTGGACCGTTGGAAAGTGGAAACAGGTTCTCTGGAGCGACGAATCAAGGTTCACCCTCTATCGTTCGGATGGCAGGGTCTGGGTTTGGCGCCTGCCTAGAGAACGCCTCCTGCCGGAATGTATTGTGCCAACTGTGAGTTTGGTGGCAGTGGAATTATGCTATGGGGGTGTTTCTCCTGGTATGGCACGGGACCCTTGGTTGCAATTCCTGGTAGACTCAACACCAAGACCTACTGCACCATTTTGGATGACCATGCGCTTCCTACGTTGTGGCAGTTTTATGGGGTGGACCCATGTTACTTTCAGGATGACAATGCCACCTGTCATGTTGCGAGGTCCACCAAGCCATGGTGGACCTCGCAACATGACAGGTGGCAATGGACTGGCCTGCGCAGAGCCCGGACCTTAACCCTATCGAGCACCTCTGGAACAAGTTGGAGCGTCGACTTAGCGGGTGCCCCTACTGTACAAAATCGGTGAAGGAACTGACCTGTCTTCTCCAAGCCAAGTGGAAGAAAATACCGCTTGCCGTCGTACAACACCTGGTTGAGAGTATGCCCCGCAGGGTCGCAGCTGTAATCGCTGCTCGTGGAGGCTCCACCAACTATTGAAGGTGAATAAACTTCGTTTTCCTTTGCTATCACAGTTGTCCAATTACTTGTCAACTGGTAGATAGTGTATATAGTTTGATATGCTCAAAACTGATGCAATGAGGACCTGCCAGCCTTTATTCCACAACCATGGAGGTTACTGATTGGAACTTTTTCTGTGAATGATGATATGGCCTATGACGAACAAGTTACATAATCAGCTATTCTCTTTTCTTCTTATCGATTACCATGTTGTGGCAACATGGAGCCTAATGTATCATGAGATGCCTGTATTTAATACAAACCCCACTGTTTCTATGTTACAGTCTTCCTGATGATGGGACTATAGTTAGTTCCGAAAGATCTTGCAAGTAGTTTTTAATCACTGTGTTTTAATTGTAAATAAATCTATTTTAATTCTGCAATTGAAACATATTGGTTTCATTTAACGTAAACAGACAGTGTTTAACTTGATATACGTTTCCACGTATGTGTTTTTGAGAAAGTTAAAGTGTTTTGTGCTGTAAGAAAAAGATTTATGGACTATTTTTCCTTGTGAAAAACAGTGCTGTCTGATGTCATTTGACTGGACATGCTGTAGCTGTTCCTTGTGCCTCAGTCAGAGGAGGATGCTGATTTGTACTCCCCAAGTGTCATGTTTGAGCAAGATGGAGGGCACCAAATCTCTTCTTTTCGCAAATGATGGATTACATGGCCTTAAAAGTTCCCCAATGCTTGAATAGATTGAAAAAGACCAATTGTGTGGCCTCCAAGATCCCAAGTTTCAAAGCCACAGCCACCCGATTTTTTCTTATGGGGCTACATTAAAGAACAAGTGTATTTACCCCAGCTAGCAAGTACCATTAAGAACCTCAAAAAAATTATTGTAGCAACTGTGGCTATTGTAAATGAAACTACCCTTTCCAGGGTATGAGATGAAACTTAGTATTGGTGGGATATAATATTCCTATAATTGTGATTTGTAAAAAAAGAAAAAAATTCAAATTCGTAGCAAATTTCAGTCCATCTCATAATGTTTGACAGAGAGAACAAATTGGATGGTAAAATTAGTAGGTGAGCGAATTCTTCATTGAAATTTTGAAGAATATATATGTTCATATAAACTATAAAATATATGTATTACGTGGCCTAAATATTAAGAATGGGTTATAAGTACTTTGTACTTGTATATACTGTTTCACATGAAAGTTAGTAAATTTTGACTGAATATGATACAGGGTTGACCAGATGATGTATAAATAATATTACGTGTGAAACAGTATAAACAAGTACAAAGTACTTATAACCCCTTTTTAATGTTCATTGAAAGTCATGGATGCCACACACAACAGCAACTAGGGCCTCTGTGAATCTTGGAGAGGTGCAAGCTAGTTCTGTGTGACATTGGCGAAAAGACCCCAACTCACTGGGTTTTGTTCCAGAATCCTTAGGTTGAATGACCAACTGGAACCCTCAGCTGTGGGCTAATCCCCCACACTGATGTACTTACTTGATTAAAAAGACAAAAAGAAATATTAAGAATGACTCAAGTGTGGGATATGGTGGACCTACCACACTTGAGAAGGACGGTCCACCACGGAATCGACCTGGACTTTCTAAACGGCGTACGAGAAAGCGATCTCGGCTGAGTGAATGTAAGATTGGTGTATGGAATACTAGAGGTACAAATGGCAAGATGAGTGAGGTGATTGAGGAGATGAATAAGTATAGACTGGATGTGCTGTGTGTAAGTGAAACCAAAAAGAAGGAAATTGGGGTAGAAGAAGTGAATGGCACGGTGAGTGTGTGGTCTGGAGTATTGGATAATATGAGAGGACAGGCTGGTGTAGGTGTGATTTTAAGTGAAAAGATGAAGAACAACTTGATTCACTATAGTTGCACAAGTGAGAGAATTCTCTGGATTCGTTTGAAAGTGAAACTTCAGAGAATTGTAATTGTTGTAGTGTATGCTCCTTGTGACTCGGGACCTTCTGATAAGAAAGAAGATTTCTGGAATGAGCTAAAAGCTGTTTTGAGCCAGTTTGGTGCTAAAGAAAAAGTTATAATAGCAGGGGATTTCAATGCTAGAATAGGTGTGCAGAATGCAATTTCTGACAATGTTCTGGGTAAGTTTAATGATCCTTGTGTGAATGATAATGGTGAAAGATTAATTGAACTCTGCATTGAGAATGGTTTGTGTGTATCTAATACATTTTTCAACCACAAGTATATACACACATATACTTGGGAAAATCGTACTCTTGGTCAAAAGAGTGTGATAGACTTTGTTGTCTATGATCAGCGTTTGAAACACTTAGTTGTTGACACCCGTGTGATGAGAGGTGCGGATGTTGGTTCTGATCATTACTTGGTAGTGTCACGAGTGAAACTTAATGTTGGTTGGAGGAAAAGGAATAGGAAGAAACCCAGGATAGAAAGAATAAAGGTTGATAGGCTCCTTAAAGATCATCAGTGGTATTCTGACTTACTCAGAGAACGACTGAAGGATCTGAAGTCTGGTGAGAGGGATGTAGAAAAGAAGTGGGAATGTTTTAAGAACTGTGTTGTCACTGCTGCTAAAGAGGTCTGTGGCAACACAATAGTGGGTAACAATAGAGGTGATGCTTGGTGGAATAGTGAGATTGAAGAGGCAGTAAAGAAAAAGAAGGAAGCCTATTTGGGGATGTTGCAAGGTAGAGTCTCTATGGATGAATATCACTGTAAGAAGCGTGAAGCTGCTAAGCTGGTTCGCCACAGTAAGGCAAAAGATAGGAAGGAGAAAGTGGAAAGGCATGAACTGGCTTTTTGGAAAGATAGAAAGTCTTTCTGGAAGTACACGAGACTCAGGAAAAATAGGGGAAACAAAGTTGTAAGTTGTGTGGAGAATGAGATTGGGGAAATGATATGGGAGCCCAATGAGTTAAGTGACAGACGGGGTGAATACTTCTGTGAGTTATTAGATCAGGAGAGCAAAAATGATTCTGAGACAGATGCAGATGATGTCACAATGAAGGATGAAAGCACAGGAGGAATCTCAAGAGAAGAAGTGTGTAAAGCTCTAAAATCTCTTCAGAATGGTAAGGCTCCAGGAGTTGATGGCATAACTGCCGAGATGTTGAAGTATGGTGGTGACTCTATAATTGACTGGTTAACTGAAATTAGCCAGTTGTGCTGGGAGTTAGGAATGGTCCCTCGGGATTGAAAGGATGCTATTATTGTTCCCTTGTATAAGGAAAAAGGTGATCAGACTGAATGCAAGAACTATCGTGGTATTAGCCTACTGAGTGTGCCAGGGAAAGTGTTTGGTAAGGTTGTTATTGAAAAAGTACAAGGTCTTACGTCATTGAAAGTGTGGGATGTTCAGAGTGGTTTTATGCCTGGTAAAGGCTGCACTAACCAGATTTTTGCATTACGCATGATGATTGAAAAGTATCTGGCTGTTGAGAAGAAAGTTTTTACTGCCTTCATAGATTTAGAGAGAGCTTATGACCGAGTCAATAGGACACTTTTGTGGAAGGTATTGAATGAATATGGTGTTACTGGGAATCTACTTAATAGTGTAAAAGCCATGTATGCTGGTAGTAGAGCTTGTGTACGAGTGAATGGTGTTTTATTAAAATGGTTTTCCATTGGTGCAGGAGTTAGACAAGGTTGTGTAATGTCACCATGGCTGTTTAATATATTTATGGATGCATGCATGCGTGATGCCAAAAAAGATAATAGTGGTTTATGTCTTGGTGATATCCGTGTGTGCAGATTGCTGTATGCTGATGACACTGTCCTGTTGGCAGAGAGCAAAATTGAGTTGCAGAGTATGTTGACACGGATGCATGAAGTTTGCATGAAATTCAAACTGAGTATAAATAAGGGAAAACCCAAAGTTATGGTGTTTGAGAGAGGAACGGGTAGCACTGAATGTAATGTAAGTATAAATGGCACTGTGATTGACCAGGTGAGTGAGTTTGTGTATTTAGGAAGCATGTTTGACAGAGAGAACAAGTTGGATGGTGAAATCAGTAGGAGAGTGAATTCTTCTTTGAAAGTCATAGCTGCTCTGGGAGGTTTTCACAGGAATGATGGGTTCTCTAGAGAGTCCCGCATGGCTGTGTATGAAACAGTAATTGTTCCTACTCTGATGTATGGCAGTGAAACCTGGGTACTTCAGAAGAAACATAGGAGTCGTTTGTGCGCTGGAGAAATGCGTTACTTACGTGGGGTTTGTGGCAAGACATGATCTGATTGTGTGAGGAATGAAGATGTATTGCAGTTGTGTGATGTGAAGCAAAGTGTTGTTAGCAAGGTGGAGACCAATATGCTTCGGTGGTTTGGCCATGTTGAAAGAATGAGTGATGAAATGCTTACTAAGAAAATATTTTCAGCCCAAGTGGCAGGAAGGAAAGGCAGAGGAAGGCCAAGGAAGACATGGGTGGATCAGATTCAGGAGTGTCTGCATGAGAAAAAGATTATGAGTATGAAGTATAAAAGATCTTGTGTACGGCGTGTAATGGATATCAGTGAAGCACGAGTTGTACTTCAAGATCGCTGTAAATGGCGAAGTTTGATACGACAACAATAAGTAAAAATATCTGGAAGTTTGTATTTCTTTTTGGAGCTAACCTCTGAATCTCAGAGAACAGCTTAGTGATATGTATGTATGTATGTATGATGGGTTCTCAAGCGAGTCCCGAACAGCTGTGTATGAAAGTGTAATTGTTCCTACTCTGATGTATGGCAGTGAAACCTGGGTACTACGGAAGCAACATAGAAGTCGTTTGTGTGCTGGAGAAATGCGTTACTTACGGGCGGGGGGGGGATTGTGGCAAGACACACTCTGATTGTGTGAGGAATGAAGGTGTGTTGCAGTTGTGTGATGTGAAGCAAAATGTTTTTAGCAAGGTGGAGACCAACATGCTTCGGTGGTTTGGCCATGTTGAAAGAATGAGTGATGAGATGCTTACTAAGAAAATCTTTTTAGCCAGAGTGGCAGGAAGGAAAGGCAGAGGAAGGCCAAGGAAGTCATGGGAGGATCAGATTCAGGAGTGTCTGCATGAGAAAAAGATTATGAGTATGAAGTACAGAAGATCTTGTGTGCAGCGTGTGATGGATGTCAGTGAAGCCCGAGTTGTATGTCAAGATCGCTGTAAATGGAGAAGTTTGATACAGCAACAGTAAGTAAAAATTATCTGGTAGTTTGTATTTTTTTTTCTTGGAGCTAACCTCTGAATCTCAGAGAACAGCTTAGTGATATGTATGTATGTTATACCACATATATACATCTCATAATTACCATATTTTTCAGAATATAAGACACATTGGTAAGACGCCCCAATGTTTTGAGAAAACTTTAAAAAAAATGATGAAATGGTATTTTAAATGTTCTTATTAAGAAAAAGAAAATGCGTAAAAAGAGCGGCTTATGAATCATCAAATCCTTGTTATTTGCAAAACTACCGCTGATGAAAACAACGTAGAGAAATGCCACTCTATTGATCAACCAATGGCATACATGCATTGTACCAATGGCCTTTATCATTGGTTTCGATGGTCATCCTTGCTACGTGACTGATGCCTCAAAGTAAGACAGCCTTCGTCGAAGTTCGTCGGCATTCTGCAGCATACAAACAATTCCAAGAAATGAGAATTGCTCTTTTTTAATCTAAAGCTTTGCCAAAAACAGTTTGAAATAAAAAACATTCAGCATCATAAATACTTAACGGGAATTATAGAGGATAAATTTATTGATATATTACCTCTCAAATTTTTGATCTATACACTAGATCATCGTCAGGAGTTCTTGCGTCTTACTACTTCCACAGGTCTGATGACCAAGCCTGGTGGATTTGCCATCCAGCATGATCTAGTGTATAGATCGAAAATTTGAGAGGTAATATACCTTAATAAATTTATCCTCTATAATTCCCATTAAGTATTTATGGTACTGAAAGTAATTAGAGGAAGCCACGTTCATTAATTATTAGAATTAAAAAATATTGTCAAAGAAACGAATGTTCTATCCTCTGAACATTGTTGGTGAACAGCAAGAAACCAAGAGCAGGACCCTAACAAAAGATCAAGTGCCACAACCAGGGTTGGGTTTCTGCCGGCAGAAACTAGTTTTTGCTGTGCCTGTGGCAGAAACTGGATATAACTGGTTTAAACTGGCAGAAAATGGCAACAACTGGCAGAAACTGAAAAAAGTACTTAAACCATTTTTGTATCAATTAGTACATGAAATTTACAGTAAATCAGAGATGACAAATATTTTTTTTATTATAATAATTTAGTATTATAGCAATTTGCAATAATTAATCATTTCAATAATTAAAATATATTACATGTATTTTTTTACATGCTTGATCCTTGGCTATAATATAAGAAGCAACATGATTGGCAGACTGGCTGTAAGGAAGAACCTCATTGGCTTATGACTCTGTCTCAAGTGCACCAACCAGATAAGCTGTATTAAAGTCGATGAACCACAATTTTTTGAACCACCAATCACAGCTTGTCTTACATATTTCAGAAGTGGTTCCATATTTAAAAGCAAGGGAAGCCATTTTGTCAAAAAGGAAGTTTGAATGTAGTTTGTTTTGTTGACTTCTGTTTATGCTATTATGTCTACTTCTAGAGGTGGTAGGCCAGTAGACCCAATTTGGGGGTTTTATGTGCAGAAAAAAGTAAATAATAAGCTAATAGTTGAATGTATCAACTGCAAGAAAGTTGTTAGTGCTAAACCTTACAGAATGAAGGAGCACCAGAAAAAGTGCTGTGGTGACAGCATATTAATAAGGAGCAGGTAGGCTGACCTGTTGGCATGGAACTTATGGAAGTGGAAGTACCTAGTGGTTCAGAAGAGAATTCAGCTCCAGCTGCAAAGAAATCAAGACAAGGAGAAGAAAAAGAACCCGAAGAAGATAGACCTTCAACAAGTCAGGCCAGTATGAAAAATTTGGTCATTAAAACAAGTTCTTCAATCGCAATTTTTTTTTTTACAGTTCCAATATTAGATTCTTGGCTAGTGAGCATCCAACCTTTACAAGAATGATCAGTTTACTAAGCCAAATTACACACCTCCAAAAAGGAAACAACTGGCTGTAGACCTGCTAGATAAAGTACATAATGAATTACAGTCAGAAGTTGAAAAGAAAGTTAGTGGTAAAATAGTTACATTGATTAAAAATGGTTGGAGTAACATCCACAATGGACCGGTTATTGTTAATTTTATTCCTACTAGTACTGAATGTATATTTTTTAATTCTATAAATACAGGATCCAAGAAAAAAAATAGCAAGTTACTGTGCTGATTTAGCCAAGACAGCAATAACAGAAGTAGAAAAGGAATACAAATGTAAAGTGAAAGCTCTTGTAACAGATAATGAAAATAAAATGGAATCAATGAGAAAGATGATTAATGAAGAGAACCAATCAGTTACAACTCATGGGTGTTCAGCTCACTATCTTAACCTTCTTGGACAAGATATTACAACAGAGTCTGTTTTGAAGCATGTGGTATCTGTTCAGAAATATTTCAGAACTCATCACAGACAAGGTGCTTGGCTTAAGGAATATCCGAATGCCGTGAAGCCACAATTACCCGGCAATACAAGGTGGAACAGTCAGGTAGATTGCTTGGAATCATTCATAAAGAATCGTCCATATTACTTACAAATACTTGAAGGTCATGAAGACAATATAGATGACAAAGGCGTTGTTCAAGTCATAAATAATCGGATGACTAATAAAGAAGTAAAACACTTGTTGCAACTTTTAAAACCTATTGCTGCTGCCTTGTATGAGATCCAAAAAGAGGACTGTTCTATTGCAGATGCTTGTGAAATTTGGTTGACCCTAATGGATGATGATAATCTCATGACTATCATCATCCATTAGGGTCAATAACTCAACATCATATGCTGGCTTATATGCTTCATCCAAAGTATATGGGATCTAAATTGTCACATGAGCAGGAAGGAAGTGCTAGGAAATTACTTTATGACATAAACCCAAATTTTGTGCCTTACATCATAGCTTTACAAGCAAAATCAGCTCCTTTTCCTCAAACAAACTGCTCCAATGAAGTCTTAGAAAATGTCTCAGCTTCTACATGGTGGTCTAGTTTAAAGAAAACAACTGTAAATGAAGATTTCATAACTCTTGCTTGCACAATGATGATATTGCCTGCAAATTCTGCTGGGCTTGAAAGAATATTCTCAAGCTTTTTGTTTGTTCACAATAAATTAAGAAATTGTTGGGGTTTGGAAACAGCAGGTAAATTGGTCTTTTGCTATCGACCACTTCGTGGAAAAAGTGCACTTGTATGGTGAATTTACTGCGATGTAACCTTTGAATAAATACTGTAAACATTGCAACTGAACTTGTTTTACTTTAAAATGCATTTCCCTAGGCTATTCATTATATTAATTCATTTATATGCTATTTGTGGTACTTCAGTAAGTTTTTATTACAAAACATAATTATTTTCTGGGCTTCTGCCAGTTATTACCACTTTTATGGCACAAACTAGTTTCTGCCATGGCAGTTTTAACCGGTTACAACCAGTGGTTGTAACCGCCTTGGCAGAAACTTGCCAATCCTGGCCACAACACAATCTGTCATATGTGATGGCATCTTCTGTAATAAAATGCAAATAAAAGTATGTTCCTGCCATTTAAAGTTCCAGCAAAATTTGAGCATTTTATGTATGAATTTTTCAGCAAATTATGTCTCCACAATATTTATGTTATTGTGAATTAATAAGATTTTTGCATTTTGTATATGAAAATTCAGCATAAACTTAATAATTTGTGGCAGCAATAATGCAGCAGGCACTAACGTATTTGCATCCCAGTTTGCTGGTGGATGTTTGAAACATTTGTTGTGATGTTTGGTCCTGAAATACAGTTCCTTCCTTTCTTTTTCTATCACTTTGCTTTTTAAAGGAATAAGGATACTCCTTGTCCATTTCAGATCACTATGTACAACATATGAGGTATGTGCTTAATCTGCATTTTAAATCTTAACTCACAAACACACAGGTACATGAACACAAACACATGGCTAGGATGAGAGCAGGCTCAGCTCATGAAAAAGTCTCGCACAGTTAACAACAGATAACCATAAAAGTATAGTGTATACAAGCATTCACGACACAACATCATTGTAAAAAAAGTGCAGAAGAATATTAATTACTGTACCTAAGATATAGCAATAACATTTTAATCTCATTTAGCAGTCTTTAATCTCATTTAGCAGTCTTCATAGATGTAAGGTCAGGTGATGTGCAATATACTACAGCCTCTCCTTGACAAATGTCAACCCTGCTTTTTGGTAGTGCATCCTGTTCCCGCTGAAGGGGATTTGACGACCACCAAATAGCAGTATAACTATACCATCAGGATAAGAGGAAATGCTATCCCACACTCACCAACACGCTTGGCCAGCTTGGTGAGTTATGGCCAAAGCCCTTCAAAATGACTCCACAACTTAAATCTTGACCCTCAGTCTCTGGCAGCTGGAATGTACCTGGCCAAGGCAGAGGGTGCTAAGAATCACCAGAGGACCGTACTAGGCTGCCATCTCATGCTGACCTTGGCTATGTATAATGGACGCTCCCTATCTTCCGATTCAAGGCTCCTTAAATTGGAAGAACTGCAAAGGATCAAGTGGGACATCGTCGGGCTAAGTGAGGTAAGGAGAAAAGGAGAGGATCTCATTGAACTGAAAAGTGGGCATCTCTTCTATTATCGTGGGGCAGATACTGGCAGAACTAGTGGTGTTGGATTTATAATAAACAAGAGACTGAAGGATAAAGTTGTAGAAGTTGAAAGTTCCTCTGACAGAGCTGCACGACTTGTTATCCAACTCTCGAGAAGATACCAGGCTCAGATTATTCAAGCTTATGCATCCACCACAAGTCATCCTGAAGAAGAGATTGGAGAATTTTATGAGGAAATTCGTCATCTAAATAATAAAGGCAAGCAGCACTTGAAGATCATTATGGGAGATTTCAATGCGAAAATGCGGCAACGACAACAGAATGAAACTTCAGTAGGTAAATTCGGTTACAGCAACAGAAACCAGCGTGGAAATATTCTCGTAAAGTTTGCAGAGGCAGAAGGGTTTTTCATCTTGAACTCCTTTTTCAAGAAAAAGCTGCAAAGGAAATGGACATGGAGGCATCCCAGTGAATTGACAAGTGAAATTGATTTTATTATGTGTAACAAGAAATTTGTCATGGAAGATTGCAGTGTGCTAAACAAGTTCAACACAGGCAGTGACCATAGAATGGTAAGATGTAAGATGCACCTCAAGGCTAAACTCGAACGTGGCAAGCTCATAAAACAAACAAAGTGTATTGACATGACCAACCTCAAAAAACATCATAATACCTTCAAATTGGAACCGAGGAACAGATTCTCTGCTCTAGAAGGTCTAACGTTGTAAGAAGTGGACATCTCTGAAGTTAATAGAAAACTAACCAAGGCTCTTATGGAAACAGCAACAAAAATAGCTGGTACTAAGAACAAGTTGCATACGAACAAATTATCAGGAAAAACCAAATTTCTGATGCAAAAAGAAGAGAGACAAGGACAACTGAAGGAGAAGTGACTTCCAAAGTGGAATATATAGAGCTATGCAAGACGGTACGAAAGAGTATCACTGAAGATGTAAGGAAATTCAACTGTGAACTAGTGAGGAAAGCAATTGAAAACAACCAAAGCCTAAAGAGAGCAAAGGGACATCTGAGTAAGGGAAGAAAACAGATTGTGGCTCTGAGAAAAGAAGATGGTTCTGTAACAGAAAATAGAGGTGAAATTTTGACAAGAGTGAAAGATTTCTACTCAAAACTATGTGAAAGGGATGATACATGTACTCCAGACATTACAAAAAATACCAGAGTTCTTCCAGTCCTCCCAGCAGAAGTTACACATGCAATCAAGAACATGAAATGGGGAAAAGCTCCAGGAGAAGATGGAATTACAGTAGACATCATACAAGAAGCAAGTGGAGAAATTGAAACAGTACTCGCCCAAGTTTTCACTCGATGCCTTAATGAAGGGAAGATTCCTGAAGATTGGAACAATGCTACAATGATCCTGCTACATAAAAAAGGTGACATTGATGATCTCAGGAACTACAGACCTATCAGTGGTTTATAAAATCTTCACTAAAGTTCTTTCACACCGCTTGAAGGTGACAATGGACATGGCTCAACCGAGAGAACAAGCTGGATTCAGAAGTGGCTACAGCACTATAGATCATATCCACGTACTGAGAGAACTAATTGAAAGAGCAAGGGGATATGAACTTCCATTATGCATAGCTTTTATTGACTATGAAAAGACCTTTGATTCTGTGAAACCATCAGCAGTTACAATGGCTTTGAAATCCTGCAGTATTGAAGATGCATACATTAATATTCATAACATCTATGAAAATGCAAGTGCAAAGATTTGGCTATTTGAGAATACAGCATCCATAAAGATTGGAAAGGGAGTGAGACAAGGTGACACTATATCTCTCAAACTCTTTAATGCCACATTGAAAAATGTCTTTCAATCACTGAACTGGGAAAACAAAGGGATAAAGATTAATGGAGATTATCTAACTCACCTTCGTTTTGTTGATGACATAGTCATTTTTGCAACTACCCCATCAGAGCTACAGAGTATGATCCAGGAACTTGCTGACAAGATTAAAGAAGTGGGATTAAAAATGAACTTTTAGAAGACAAAAGTGATGTACAATGCCTTTACAAGAAATGAAGATTTATCGATTGATGGGGAAAAGCTGAAGATAACCAATACCTACATTTATCTTGGATAGCAGGTATCAAGTGAGGGTCACATTGATGAAGAAATTAATCGGCATATAAAACTTGCCTGGAGAGCGTTTGGAAGAAACAGTATAATTTTCAAGAGCAATATGTCATTATGTCTTAAAAGATGAGTGTTTGATCAATGCATCCTTCCAGTGCTTACATATGGTGCAGAGACATGGACCTTAACTAAAAGAGACAAACAAAGACTGCAGACAACTCACAGTAGCATGGAGAGGTGCATGCTTGGTGTAACCAGGAGAGATAAGAAGAGGAACTCATGGATCAGAAAAATGACAAGAGTGGAAGACATCATGACCAGAGTAAAATCCCTGAAATGGCAATGGGCTGGACATATTGCCAGAAGGACAGAACATCGATGGACAGCTGAAATTTTAGACTGGATTCCAAGGGACAGGAAAAGACCCAGAAGACCACGTGGAAAATGGGCGGATGAAATTCGAAAGTATTGGGAGTAACATGGAAGAGAGGCATAAGATATGCCGTTGTGGAAGAAACTTGGGGAGACCTTCGTCCAGCAGTGGATTGATAATGGCTGACAATGATGACGATGATAGCAGCAAACAAACATACACTCAATAGACAAAACATAAGAGATACATATCTAATAGCATGATGGTTCAAATAACAGCCTGTACAAAGTGAGACATTGACACCACCAGATGGCAGCAGGTCTCTGGAGGTAAGGCCCCAGCCACGCCTGTTGCAGCATTGTCCACAACTCCGCTTGAGATGTAGGTCCAGGATCCATGGATCTGATGTTTGGCCCCACAGCATCCAACAGAGTTCCCACATGGTTTAAATTCAAGGACCTTGGAGGTCACTAGATGGTTCCAAACCCATGAGAATATTTTTTAGCCCTGCCTGAGTGGTTGCGGCTCGGTAGTGTGATGGCTGTCATTCTGAAAAGACAATCGGCCGCAGGATGCGTAAAGGCCATGAAAGAATGTAGGTAATGAGACCTCACTATTTTGTTTTTTATTTCTTCCTCTCTCTTTTTACTAGGTGTTACATTGTCATGAATAATTTTTATTTATAATACATTTTTTTATCTAAATTTGTGACTGCATCACATGCAAAGTGTTTAGAGAAAAAAAAAAAAAAAAAAGCAGGCTTACGCAGATTTTAAAACTGAAACCACATTAAAACAATAAAAGCAAAACAAATATCACACAATTTATGCTGCACTGGAACTATCACTCACATAAAGAAGAACACTTCACATTTTATTTAAGAGAAAGAGAACTAACCAAAGTAGGTAAGCCAGAAAGCTTCAAATTTACACAAAGACCCTTCTGTTTGCATGTCTCCCTATAAATACAATGGCATGTTAAGCAACATCTTTGCAGAATTCACAAGTGAAATGCATCAAATGTTTAGTTCAAGAAAAATAATATTTAAAACATGTAACAAGCAACACTATTTAACTAATCAGCCAATAGTCTGCGACATCATCTTGGAATGAAACACCCTGATTTCCCAAGAAATAAAATATGATTGCTGATATTTTAATGCCTTTCAGTGCATGACAGTCCCTTTCCACCTGAGAGCTAGGTATGATTTTCACTCTTGGAACAGTTTTCAAATAATGCCAATAAATCATTCTTCACACGTGCTATCATTAAGACTACTAACAATTCTCATTTTGCAGTTAGATAAAGGTTTACTGAAGCCTTTTTTCACAAACTTTTCTTGAGCAATTCTCTTCCATGTTGCATTTACCTGCTTTTCAAATTTCATCCACACATCTCCCATGGGATCTTCTTTCGGGTCTTTTCGTGTACCTTGGTATCAAATCTAGTGCACGGTGACCAAAAAGGAGCACAACCCAAGGTCTGAATTTGTACAAATTGTTGCAAAATCATTGTAATAATTTTTTTGGCCACTAGATGTCATCACCATACTAATACAAAGTAGCAGAGGCTCCAAGTTTACTGTGACGTGTACAGGTTGTTCTCAGAGTAGCTTTGCTCCTTGTGGAAATGAAATGTCTTTTTCCCAGCCACAATGAGTTTACATTTTGGAAAGTTCTTTTGCTAATCATTTGTACGCATGTGTTGCCAAGGTATTTCGCAAAATATCCGGCTGCAGCAGTCCCTCAGAAGTCGATGATAGTGAGATTAGTGCAGTGTTTTCAGGAAGCTGGATCTGTTGCAGATAAGAAATGCTCAGGGAGACCCTTCATTTTGACTGATGATAAAGTGGATGAGGTAAGGAAAGCACTGCAGCTCTCCCCAACAAAAAGCCTCGGGACTCGCCATACAATCATTAATCTCATATGGTAGTGCTCAGAAAGCTGCAAAATCGTGACACCATTATCTATATTGTGCTCACTCAGTCCATGAACTGAAGAACCAAAATAAAGGCAAACGAATAAACTTCCACAGGTGGTTATTCTGATTTGTTGAAGAATGTGGAATACAGATCTTTGATACAGTTTTCTTCAGTAACTAGGCTTGGTTTCACCTCGGTGGGTATGTGAATAATCAGAACATCATACACGAAACTGGTGATAAAAGAAAAAAGCTGAGCTTTTTCACCGGGTGAGAAATCAGAACGTGCCGCGAGAAAGTATGCATATAACACAGCATGAGCAAGACAGAATTGTTCGTTGAAGTTTATTTACGAAATTATTAAAATGGAGCACATCAAAATGTAACATTACTCAGATTTAACAAAAAGAACACAAAACAGAGGGAACCTCGTGGGAGGAAAAATACAATTACGGGTGAAATACTCTCCTCATCAGACTTCCGTTTTCAGAAAATTTTCCTCCATTTTTAAACTGAAATACAAATATTTATGGAACAAAATGGTATTAAACAACAATACTGGGCAGAAGAAACATCGCGAGAGATAAAATTACGATTACGTGGGAGAAATCTTCACTCCGTCTAACTTCCATTTTCGAAAGTTTTGAAAGTTGGAATTCCATCTTCTGATGAAAAACGACACCCATCACCACCAACAATCCCTCAAAATGTTTCGTTAAGTTAGGGATCTACTCGAGAACCACAGAAATGATGATGGAAGCGGCGGAATTCTTCGAATTCTCGGAAGAATCTCGTGCCTGGAGATTGCAGGGAAATTTTCGCGCCGTCTAACTTACATTTTCGTTAAATTTTCCTCCAATTATTCAAACTGAAATAAAAGTATTTAAAGAATAAAATTATATTTAACAACAATACTGGACAGGGGAGCATCGCAAATAAAAGAAATTACGATTATGGGGAAAATCTTCACTCCGTTTACCTTCCGTTTTCGTAAATTTTGAAAGATCAAAAACCATCCCCAGCCGAAAGAATGGCATCCCCAACTAATACCCCCCTCCCCCAATGTTTCTTCAGTTTTGCATCGATCTCGAGTATGACCCAGATGATGACTGAAAAAGCGGAATTCTGCGAATCCGTGGAAGAATCTTGTGTATGGAACATAACAGCAGTTGCTCGGGCTTTTTTAAAGTTTTCACCAAAAGCAATTCTTTTCCCCCTAAATATAATCTGATGTATTGCCAATACTTTCGTTTTTATTAATCACCAAAACATTTTTTTTTTTTTTTTTTTTTTTTGCAAATATTGAAGGATGTGATCTGCAGTGTGACTACAGAACAGGATTTAGTCACATGAAAATCTCCAAGCTTTCCGTGAAAAAGTTTTACAATCCCCAAAACTTCGAGTTTGGTGTGCAATATCACACCATTGCATAGTGGGACCAATTTTCTTTGAAATGACAGTGAATAGTTCCATCTACCAAGGCATCATCACATAGTCCGTGATACTCTTTGCTGTCAATGAATGACATTGCTGGTTCCAGCATGACAGTGCCATGTGCCACACATCAGTTATTGGGTTGTCGGATAAGTCATGACATATTTTAGCACCAGATGGTGGTTGTGAGGTTTTGGAAGTACTAGAGGCATGCGCAGCTCTGTTATAGCTATGGCATTCGACAGGTGCTAGTTCTAGCTGCAGTCTAAAAGAAATAGTGAGCGATTTGGTTGATTTGCGGAGATTTGACATCAAGTTGAAGATCGAAGACCAAACTGTGCATTTTTGCCATATTTTACTGTTTTACTTCCCTAAAGGGAAGCACGCGCATCAAGCTTGTGAAAAGTTGCATAAAGTGTACGGTGATAATGCTCTACAAGAACGTCAGTGCCAGCGGTGGTTCGCAAAATTCCGTGCTGGTGATTTTGACCTCAATGATGCTCCTCGGTCCGGGAGACCAACCGAGGTTGATGACGACCAAATCAAGGCATTGATCTAGTCAAACCCATATTACACGACACAAGAGATTGCAGACACATTGCACATCCATCATTCAAGCGTTCATGACCACCTGAAGAAGCTGGGATACGAAAGCAAGCTCGATGTGTGGGTTCCTCCTGAACTCAAAGAAGCTCAATTGACGGTGCGTATAAACATCTGCGATATGCTCATTAAACGTGAGGAAAAGGATCCTTTTTGAAGCGACTGATAACTGGTGACGAAAAGTGGATTGTGTACAACAATGTACTGCGCAAACGTTCTTGGTCCCGACATGCTGCTTCGCCTCAAACGACATCCAAAGCAGACATTTATCAGCAGAAGGTTCTGGTCTCAGTGTGGTGGGATTTTAAAGGTGTCGTGTTTTTTGAGCACCTACCATGGAACCAATCAATCAATTCGAATGTGTACTGTCGGCAATTGGACAGTTTGAATGAATCCATCATCCAGAAACGTCCAGAGCTCGTTCATCGTAAAGGTGTGTTCCATCACGACAACACGAGACCTCACACGTTTGATCACCCGCCAAAAATTACTGGAGCTTGGGTAAGATGTGTTGCCCTACCCAGCATACTCGCCTGACCTTGCACCGTCAGACTTCCACAACTCTCTTCAACAGTTCTTGCATGGTATAACATTCAATTCAAATGAGGCTGTAAATTAGCACCTTGTACAGTTTTTCGCCACGAAAGACAGGTCCTTCTATGAACAAGGCGTTCTGCAGCTCCCTGAAAGATGGTAAAAGGTTATCGAACAAAACGAGCATCATATCATTGATTGATCTTTGTTCTTTCTATCAATAAATGACCTATGCAAAACATGGCTAAAATACGTCATGACTTTTCCGACAACCCAATAGTACCATACATTTTTTGCAAGAATTTTTCGAGTAATTGTTGTATCTCGAAAGAATTGTGGCCTCCATGATCACCCAATTTATCACCACTGGATTTTTTCCTTTGGGGGATATCTCAAAGCTGTTGTTTATAAGAATAATCCCCACACCCTGGATGAACTCAAAATTCACACTGAACCTGGCAAAAAGAGCATGCTTTTGCATTCACAGACAAGGTGGCCACTTTCAGAATATGCTATAATGAAGTTCCTATTCTTTTTTTGTTATAAAGGTGAAATCATAACATGAATTTGTAGATGCTTCATTTTTCATTTACTTGTAATTAACTTCTAAACAGATGCGTGTCATGTCTGGGTTACATGACTTTTTGATCACCTTATATTTCCGTTGTTCAACAGTGACCAATTCAAATATGCCCAGTCCATTGCCATTAAGGATCTTTACTCTGAACATAATGTCATCAACTCTTGTTTTTCTGATCCACGAGTTCCTTTCCTTATTTTTCTTGGTTTTATCTAGCCTGCACCTGCCTCATTATGTCATGCATTGTGTGCGTATGTCCGTCCGCATCATAACTCGCTTAACAATCGTTCAATTTCGATGAAATTTTAGTATGTGGTAGGAGAACACCTGGGAAGGAACCCTATTGAAAGGGAATGAAATGGGGTCAAAGGTCATGACATAGGAGCGGGATCCATTCCACTGCTGTTATGTGTCATAACTAACGTAAAAAATGTTCGATTTCGATGAAATTTTAGTATGTGGTAGGGACCAGCTGGGGACAAACCCTATTGAAAATGGGCGAAATGGGGTCAAAGGTCAGGACATAGGAGCGGAATCACTTCCATCGCCATTATGCGTCATAACTTACGTAAAAATGCTTCAATTTGGATGAAATGTTAGTATGTTGAAGGGGCTTGCCTGGGGACAAATTCTATTGAGAATGGGCGAAATGGGGTCAAAGGTTAGAACACAGGAGCGGGATCTATTCCATAGCCCTTATGCATCATAACTTACATAAAAATGCTTCGATTGCGACAAAACTTTATCATGTCATTTTGGAGGTATACCGAACCGGTTGTGTTGAATATCATCAAAATGGGATCAAAGGTCTGGGCACAGGACCGAGATTTATTCCACAGCCATTATTCTCATAACTTGAGTAATGATTTCTGGTATGTTGGAAAGCGTATGATAATCAATGCATTGCATGATTTTACAAACTTGTTCCTCCAAGTATGCAGCGTAAATGTGTTACGGCAGGGGGGCAGAAACTGGAAAGAGCAGAAGCAGATGACCTTGAGTCTACATGCATATCAATCACTCATTGCTCCTCCCTCTGCTTTCAACCCCGTTTGACCTCAGGGCCAGTGGTGGCTCTAGCCCTTGTGGGGCTCCGGGCGATGGCTCTTCACAGGGCCCTTCGCAATCGCAATAACCCGAAACCATCGCAATAACCCCTTTTATATACATAAAAAATTACATGTTTCTTACTCTGACCACAAACCAGTCACTCGGTTGAGTTTTTTTCTCACTACACAAACCCTCACTTGGTTTGAATGTGATCCCAAAGTATTTTTTTTATCAGGAACTGTGGTATCGATTTATATGAAATAAACATAATGTAATTCAATATATTATTTATTAATATAATTAGAAATCCAAAATATTACCTGTTCCAAAATGACCTGTTACTAAGTAAACAAGGATAGCTGTATAATTATAAGATAAGCCTATTATTTAAAAAAGAATTCTGCAACTTTTCTTGTGGCCGAAGTTTTCAATCAAATCACTACAGTCCAGAGTAGATGCCACATAATTTTCTATGGACAGAAGAGTTAGAGCTGACAGCCGGTCTTGGGTCATGGTGTTCCTTATAGGTAGGTCTTGATGAGGAGAAAAGCTCCTCTCCGTAGAAGAAATATTAAAATTGGTCATGTATTTGTATATTATCGTGAACTACAACTACAATATTTTAGGTGACGCCAGGCAAAAACTACTAATTGATTGGTGGTGGTGCGGGGCCCTGGGCGGTTGCCCGGTAGGAACGTACCTGGGGCCGCCACTGCTCTGGGCTTAGGATATGCGCGCCTTTCTCCTCAGATTGCTTCTTGATCTCTTCAGCAGTCATTCTTTCCGATTCAATGTGCACAGAAAGATGTCTTCAAAAAGGCAGCATTACACAGCAAAGTTGAAACTTAAAGTCGTCGCTTTCGAGGAAAAAAATAGCAATCGGGCATGTAAATCGAAATTTGGAATTACTGAAGTGGATGTGCGTTTGTGGCACAAACAAAAAAGAACGGTTAAAAATGTGCACAACAACCAGTTACTGGCTGTAAAAAGGAAAAATTTCTCAAAATTGACGAACAGTTCAGCATGTTCGTAAAAGCTAGATTTACAAATAAAATGCCAATAACAAAGATGGAATGTATAGTCAATCAATAAAATAACAGATACATAGGCAATTAACAAATAACAGATACATAGTCAATTAACAAATAACAGATACTGTGCTGAGTAAAATGCAGAAAATCCCAGATTTTCTAATTTAACAGGATTACAATTCTCACACCTTTGACTCACTTAATGCAAGTCTAAAAAATGTCCTTATCAGATGATGCTGAGGCTGCAGAATCAGGAAAGTTACAATATATATATATATATATATATATATATGACACGTACGTTTATCTTGGACAGCAGATATCAAGTGAGGGTCACATTGGTGAAGAAATTAATCGGCGTACAAAACTTGCCTGGAGAGATTTTGGAAGAAACAGCATAATTTTCAAGAGCAATATGCCATTATGTCTTAAAAGAAAAGTGTTTGATCAATGCATCCTTCCAGTACTTACGTATGGTGCAGAGACGTGGACCTTAGCTAAAAGAGACATACAAAGGCTGCAGACAACTCAAAAAGCGTGGAGAGGTGCATGCTTGGTGTAACCAGGAGAGATAAGAAGAGGAACACGTGGATCCGAAAAATGACAAGAGTGGAAGACATCATGATCAGAGTTAAATCCCTGAAATGGCAATGGGCTGGACATACTGCCAGAAGAACAGACCATCGATGGACAGCCGAAATTTTAGATTGGATTCCAAGGGACAGGAAAAGACCCAGAAGAAGACCACATGGAAAATGGGTGGATGAAATTCAAAAGTATGCGGGAGTGACATGAAGGAGACTGGCACAAGACAGACCGTTGTGGAGGAAACTTGGGGAGACCTTCGTCCAGCAGTGGATTGATAATGGTTGACAATGATGATGATGATGATATATATATATATATATATATAACACTCTAAGAGAGAACAAATGTTCCCTCAGTTACTACTACAGATGTAAACAGTGTGCTTTGTATTAGATCTTCAGTTATGTACCAAAATTGTATGCAACATTAATCACAAAAGCATCATAAAATAACTCTAGGAAGCATTTGGAGAAGTTGAAAGATTACAGATATGTCTTAAGTTCCTATATTTAATGACATATGCATTTTTTAAATTTCAGTTTTGTAATACTGAGGGGAAAAAATTAGAGTACCCTGATACTCTTTCATAGAAAATTCATGCTATCCATCTTTCACATGCCAAGTTCTTTGTGGGTGTGAAATAAAACGAGTTATTCAAGAGCTTACATTTATTTACATATAACCAGGGTTCGAAAATTATGGGCGACTAGAAATAAGAAACGGGCGCGTAACGTTTGGTGCACGGAACACTATGTGCGGACAAATTTAGCTGCATCTTTTTTTTTTCTTTGTTATTACTTCTTTCGTGCGTTTTCCTAAATTGATTTTTGCCAAAACGTTTATGCAGCGATGTTAAAAAGCAACATTTTAGTGACTAACACCTAACAGAATTTTTGCTTCCTTCAAATGGCACCCTGTGCCGCAAGGCTCTGTTGCCTTGCGGCAAGCTGAGAGGAATCTCTGTAAGAACACGTGGGGCTTAGAACACTGCCAACAAGAATGCAGTGGTATGAAGGGTTGAGGAGAAGAGAAAGTTCATCTTAATACACTCGTGGCCTGCGAGTGTGAGGTCAAGCACCGTAGCTGCTGCTGGACCTCGCGTTCCGCTAAAGTTTCCGCTTGTATGGCAATGTCCCTCTTACTTATGTCGCTTCCCATGAAAGTGCTTGTTTATTGTTTTAACCACAACAGGTGAAGATCGAAGTCCATATGATTTACGACGAGACTGCTTTAGAGAGGGAATGGACTACAGACGCTTTCAGCTTACCTCTTTTTTCCACCTTGCATTCACGTGTATTGTGCTATTGATTTCTTTGTTAGTTAGTACGCTGCTCAGAGATCGAGGTAACGCCTCTACACATGTATCTCACGCCTTAAAAATGCCGAATACGCTTTAAAATTTAGAAATGCGTATTTTTACGCATTGTTTTTCCATATGCAATTTCCTTTTATAATTGGTGATTACACCGGGATTTTGTCATAAAAATTACCATTTTTTTTTATCAAGAAATTATATGTAAACTTTTATGTCAGAGTTTATGAAAAGAAGTGAAAAGCGACATGTTTTGAAGTTCGTTTAATTGCCATTTCAGGGCTGGATGGCGGGATTCCCGCCAAAACAAAGCTGTTAAGCAGGAGTCTCCCGCCTTATGAAATTTTAAAAAATATATATATAAACATAAAATCTTGGGTTCATTCTTGGATCGCTCGCAAAATTCAGACATTAAAAACTTATCCGTTGTAAAAATACGTGATTTAGAAACAGACCGTTCAGAGTTCCGAAAATTGCAATTGAATACATCGGGAACATAATCAGTTTATGGACCCGTGAATAAGCTTCCATGTGTAGTCATATGAGCAGTTCATTTTGCATATCGCAGACTGTCATGAATCAGGCATGAGATTGTTCTTCGGTTTCGCAGAACTCCACATTTCAGTTATACTCGAGAGCGATGAAAAAACCAACTGAAGATGTTTTATTTTTGGAGGTTGAGGAGGGGGGGGGGTCGTTTTACGCCTGGGGAGCGGGAGCGGTATTCCGTTTTTCAGAACTTCCGAAAATGAAAGCTAAACGTAGTGCATTTTTTCCCCACGATAGTAATTTCTTTTTCTCGCGAAGTTTCCTCTGTCCAGTATTGTTATTAAATATCAATTTATTGCATAAATGTTTGCATTTCAGCTTGAAAGTGTAGACAATAGTTTCCAATAACAGAAGTTTGACAGAGAAAAACAAAAACAAACACCACACCTTTTTCAGATACATGTGGCTTGCTAACATTGCTTAAAAATTTGATATTGATATTTTGGAAGAATATGGTAATGAAAAGCGGTGCAAAGAGTTCATTGAACATATTCTTAAAGTCATTCAAGTCATAAGAGGAGATCTTTTAGCTGAAATAAAGAATTGCCCCCATGTTAGTCTTCTGCTCGATTCTTCAACAGATGCATGATCAGTAGAACAGCTCATTCTCTGTATGAGATATGTAAAAGATGAAAAAGTTAAAGAAGTGTTCTTGACTATTGATGAATTAAAAATTGCTACTGTAGAAGATTACTTCAATGCAACTACAAAAGCACTGGATCGAGTAGGCCTACCGTGGCGTGATAGTAAGTGGCTTCTAGAATTGTATTGATGGTACAGCAATGATGATTAGTTGTTCAAATGGTCTTGCAGCAAATGAAAGAATGTGGACCATTGGTATTTTTCTTCAAAAGGTATTCAGCATGTTCAAGGACATCACAGAAACAGTGGACCAGTGTACGAAACTGATACTGTCCTTAAGAAACAGAAGAATTAAAGTAAGTTATCTTCAGCACTTATATAAATAGTTTTCTATTAAAAGATGTAATTAGTAAAAGATTTATGCAAATAGATTTTCTATTAAACATATTTTTGAGAAAGGATTTGTTGCTAATTTTCACAATTTCTCAGATTTTGTCTAATTTTCTTCAAATTGACTTCATATTGAAGTCAATACTGTTTCTTTTATTAGTACATTAATGCTTATTAATACAAACTTCTGTAGACAAGTTTAATTTTTATTATAGCAGAACTGCTGATTATCAGCAAAAAAATCAGTCTTCTGTATTGTAGGAATTATCAGGAGAGAACAACAGTCAAATAGTATGTAAACTTTCTTAATCTTTTATCAGTAGAACAAATATACCGTATAATTATAATATGATAACTTCCATCCTAGAAAAATATTTGACAAAATGTATCACAGATTTATGTAGAAGTCTCTTTCATTTTTATTCCTAATTACATTAGCATACCACTGCATTTTTTTTTATTCCCTTAAATTTTAAACCTCCTGGCATTTGGTGATCTGAAAAGTGTGTGTGTTTCCCCAACAAACCAGATTTATAATTTCAGCACTTTGGAAAATGTATAAATACTACTCATTCTCATCCTATTATATTTTCTCAGGTTTGGCTTTATATTTCATACTCATTTATTGTTTAGATCCATAAAAAGTATACTTGATAATTGACAGCGGCATTTCTTTATACCTCAAAGCTGGCTTCCTCATTTTTCGTCCTACGTCGATTTTCAGGAACGAGTACTTTGTTTCGGGGGTGAGGGGCGGACTCCTGATTTTTTTCAGCTCGCTCCTAAGTTTCAAAATATTTTTCTACCCCTGCATATAACACATTGCATTTATTTGGGTCACTCATGACTACACTGAGCCACAGTCCGGTACCTACTAAGGGGAATTAAATCACAACAGACAATAAGGTTTACTAATTTCGGACATTGAGAGGGTAGGTGGATTAACAAATGGATTAAAACACATTCGCTGTAACACTACATCAATCACTGACTAGGGAGCCATTTCTATCCACTGAAAACCATATTGAACAAAATTTTGTCTTCCACAGCAGTCTGACTTAATCCTCACTATAAACTAAATAGACTAAAAGCAATCTGGATCTAACATAGAGCAAGCAAACTGTAGAACAACTACCACAGCACACCTGCCACCTTCAAGATCTAAAATCCATAAAAAAAAAAAAAAAAAAACATTTTAGTCAATATGTTCATTATGTATCAAACATGCAGTGCAAAATGCATCAATCATGTCAATTAAAAACCGAACACCGAAACCAACAAACAAAGCGTATCACACTCTTAGGCACTCTATCTACCTCCCCCTTTTCATTCTGAGCCCAGCCACCTGCTACTCTCCTTTCGTAACTGGGATAAAAACGAAGAAAAATTCATTTTTCAATTTTTCAATAGAAAGAGCTGATTTGGGGGGGGAGGGGATGCCATAACTTAGTCATATGAGGTTACCATGCAAATTTCACTTGAATCCAATGAAAACCTTTTGAGCAACCAATAAAAAAAAATTATGAAGGCATTTAGAGGAATACTACCATTATTTATTCCTTGGGGCATCATTGTGTTTCACAGAAACTGACAACCAGTCTATGGCCATGTTCTGACCTGGAGATATTGCTGTCTGTTATCGCTTACGGGGTAGAGAAAGCGTGAAGAGCTGCTAGTGGAAGGTATAATATTCTAACTCTGGACAAGTTCATTATTCTCACTACTGCAGATTGGTGCTGTTTTCAACCAAAAAAAGTCAAATTTAACTTAAGCGAATTCCTCTTTCAAAACTTCAGGACAAAACAGTAAAAACAAAGGACTTTCAGAACATGAAAAAGAAGAATCAAGAATTTCAGGACATGATATTCCTAATTTATAGCAAAATCAGTATGATGCTGGTTAAGCAGTGAATCAAATTTCTATGGAAACTGTTATGCCAGAGTGTTAAGAACAGTATTAATATGCATCTAATTTGTAAGTGCCACATTACAATCAATCTTAAGAAATGAAGGGAAAAGTAGTAGAAATTTTGCAAGCTCTTACAGCTCACTTACCAGTAAATACCCAATGTTGTCTAGGAAGGCAGCTATGGTCAGATACAGTATCAACCTCTGTAAAGGAAAATAAATATAAGTACAAAGGAGGGAAAAAAATCTGAGATATATATTAGAACCTTTTCATTTCACAACATATTAATAATACTCGGAGAAAATAATTTGTCATTCAATACATAACAAATAGAACTGCATTTTTTGGCTTTTAAGTTGATATGGAGTATAAGTTGAATGGGTTAAATTTCTCAAATTCATTATCCTCATTTGCAAATAAGTCAATCCGGAGTGTAAGACGAGGCTATAACAAATACAGTTACTGTTCCAAATTTATGTAACTACTATAGTTTTGATGTTTCAGTAAACATTATAAGGAACAGAAAGTGACGTAATTACCCCATTTTTCTTTTTAGCAAAGTGCAGAATTCTGTAAGCTCATTTTTTTCACAAGCTGACGCTATTGTATTCTTTCCCTCCAACCAACCAGTTGGAGAAGCTGCCATAAAAGTGAAAAAACAACAACTATAAAAAAACTAAATTCTGTAACTATATTTTTAATGTTTCAGTAAATACTGAAAGGAAGAGAAAGTCAGATAATTTGTATATTTTTCTTTTCAGAAAAAAGTTGAATTTTGTAAGCTGAATATTTCATACAAACTGACTCTGCTGTATTCCATCACTTCGACTGACCAGCAGGAAAAGCAGCAAAGAAAAAGTGAGGAATAAAACAAGTAGTGTGCCAAATCATAGTTATGCTGCTTGCAATGTAAGTTATAGTTTGCTACTTTATCCCAGAGTGTGATTGAGATCAGAAGCCAAAAGAGCTTTTGATGTTAATCAAAAACATGAAATAAATTAAGATAAGCATAATAAATGGAAGCAATTGTATATTTTAATTTAGTTTAGAGATAGAACTCATAAAATGACAAAGCAAAAAAAGACTGCATTTGCTAACTGCTGGTCATTGCTGTCATGCATTGCCATCTGTCGACACAATTGGCCACCAGCCAATCAACACATACATGAGACTGACCAAGGAACAAAAAAGCTGAACTTTTTAACCGGGTGAAGAAAAATCAGAACATGCGATGAGAAAGTGTGTATATAACACAGCATGAGCGAGATGGAGTTGTTCACACAAATTTATTTATGTAGATATTTAGAGCACACCACTGTTTTTTTTTTTTTTTTTTTTTTTTGTTTGGTACTTGCTAGAACATCAGCTCAATTAACCTCTTGTGTTGCTTTCTTCTCAGTAAGTTACATGGCCATATTTGTCTTTTGTTGACTCTGCAGCTGCACTGTAATCTTTGCTTAATTTTCCTTTCTGCTGATATCATTCCCTTCCCATTTTTTATCCCCCCCCCTTTTTATTTCCTCAGATGACAATAATTTAGCCATCATGCTGAAAGAGCTATTGGCCTGAGAACCATGAATGCATGATATCAAAACTTTCACTACTTTAAATAAATGGTGTAACTTACAGAATATGAATAATTTTGAACACCATGCATTGATTCTAACAAATTTTCAAACTTTGTCATTTGGAAAATTTCCAATCCCTTATCAAGGTTAAGGGCAAACATTTATGGGAGAAAGTAACACTTAAAAACAACACTGGATAGTGAGAACATCGCGGGAAGAAAAAAATGCGATTACGGGGAGAAATCTTCACTTCGACCGACTTCCGTTTTCGGAAGCTTTATCCTACATTTTTAAGCTGAAATGCAAAAGCAGTGTTTTGGGAATAAAACCATTGTTAGAACAATACTGGGCAAAAGAAACATCACTAAAAAAAAAAAAAAAACAATTACGGGAGAAATCTTTGCTTTGTCTGACGTCCGTTTTCAAAAGTTTCAAGGGCTGAAATTTCGTCCTAAAACGGAAAACAAATCCCCCCCCCGCCGCCAAATTGCCATGTAGTTGTGCATTGATCTCGAAATTACCTGAAATGCCAACGGAAATGGTGGAATTCTTCGAATCCACATAAGAAAAACATGCCTGAGAAATCTTCGCGCCATCCTAAACTTCCATTTTCGGAAATCGTTGCCCACAATTTCATGATGAAATGCATACATTTATGCACTAAAATGATATTTAACAATGCTAGACACAGGCAACATCATAAGTAAAAAGAAATTACAATTACGGGAAAATTCTTCACTGCGTTAATCTGCCATTTTCACAAGTTTTGAAAAACGAGATACTGTCCCTAGATGGAAAACACCCCCCCCCCCCCAAGAAATTTCTTCTCAGTTCTGCATCGATCTCAAGAATGCCCCAAATGATAACAAAAAAAGCAGAATTCCGCGAAGAATCTCATGTATGATCAACAGCATGGCTGCACCCATTGTAGTTCTGGTGGATTTACAAAACCAGTCACTTCAAATCAGTCACGGCTATTATAATGAAATTTCTGTCAAATGGAAATATCTGTTTCAATACCTTTTAAACAAGTTCCTAGTAAACAGAATATAAAATTTCTAAAGTTTTCAGTACAGTTTCTTACGAACATATCATTGCATTTCGGGTGCTCAGACCACGACTGAATTCAAGGCACAATATTTTTTTTTTCTCATTGCGAAAGTTCTGTGACCAATCAATAGATAAGTCAATGTGGTGTACAAGTGGGGACAAAAAATTCTGGAAGAAAAATTCTTGTCTTTCATGCCAAAAAACTATGGTAATTTCAAAACTTAAAGTTAGAAGCATTTGACAGCCAGACTTAAAATATAAGACAAATATAAGGCTTACTGTAGTTTAGTGTTATTTATAATAGAGGTATGTAATATTAGATTCATAAAAAATCTAATTTCTAAATTATTTCCTTAAAATACCGAGTTAAAAGAAAAACTTAAAATACAGGTAGCACCACAGTGTTGAAAGACATGAGTGTATCTCAATCTCATAAGGTCATTTTTTTTCTTTCTTAAATGTAACATCTCCATTTTTATTCTTGGAGATCGGTTTTATCAAAGTTAAATGACAATACTGTAAGCAATGACATCTTGAGATAGCTGTTGGCTACTGGAAAAATAAATATCAATATACATATCTACACCCTACGAGTTAATTTGTTTAGGTATGTATTTGACTTGAACTTTTTTTCTTTTTATTGAAGGTTTAACGACCACTGTGAGCAACTCTATGAGCTATAAGCAGTCGCCCGTCCCTAATTTAAGGCCACTGGCTCCAGGAAAGTGAGGGGGCCAGTGCCATAAGATAAACACAACATCCATGCCTCACTGGGATTCAAACCCGGACCCTTCATGGACAAATGGTCATAAGCTAGTGCTTACGCCACTGCACCACCGGGGCGACTGCACACCATTGCATATTTAAAGCACTGCTTTTTGGGAGAATCTATATGGCTGCTACCTGCAAACATCATTCTGGTCCTTATGTCACTTTACATTTTATTCCTGTACCTTGTTAAGATGCATTTCAGGTCTACTCATAAACTCTTCATCTAATGGATTAAATCGATGTCTGCATTCATGAATTTGCTAAATATATTGCCTACGAGAATTCAATTCCCCCTCTTTAATTTTATCTGCTTATTTTGCTGCCGACATTGTCATTTTTGCAAGTACCCTCTCAGAACTGTGGAATATGCTTAAGGAACTTGCTCACAAAAATAAGGAAGTTGGATTAAAAATGAACTTACAAAAAACAAAATTGGTGTACAAAAGCTTTACAAGAACTGAAGATTTAGAGGTTGATGAGGCAAACCTAGAAGTAACTGGTGCCTTACATCATCTACCTTGGACATTACATTTCAAGCAAGTGTCACTTGGACAAGAATTAATAAGCATATAAAACTTGGGTGGAGTGAACTTGGAAGAAACAGCACAATTTTCAAGAGCAGTTTACCATCATGTCTTAAAACAAAAGTGTTTAATCAATGCACCCTTCCAGTTTTCAGATGTGGATCAGAGACATTGCCCTTAACTAAAGAAAATGCTCAGACAATGCTGACAACTCACTGAAAGAAGTGTGAAATACATGCTTGGTATGAAAAGGAAATAAAATATCTGTTTATTGATGCATAAATATCATTAATAAAGTGTAAGCTTTCAACACCAATGGGTGTCTTCTTCAGACTTGTTCGTGGTTAGGCAAGACAAGAGGAATAAACAATAGAAAACTTTAAAATAAACATGAACAGAATTTGAGAACGTGATATGTTGCATCAGGTGCATGCGACAATGAGAGATGTCAACAGAAGCGTGCTAAGCGTGAAGAAATGTGCGCCATATTTGGGGAAGCTCAAGTGAGACATCATCGTTGCAAACCACAGGGTTACTCAAAATCTCCATGGTTTCCCTGATGGCAGTGCCCCTGGCGGTAGTATAAGGAGCAATTCACTTTATCTGGTCCCATTTCGGGATGGCGGAACGGGTAACCACTTCCCTGGATAAGGCGGTTGTCAATCTTCCATACGAGATGTCCCGCTTGTGTTCGATTAGTCGAAGAGTGTTTTGTCATTCTGATGTAATGCTTGGTGGTACCATCCATGTATTCCAATGGTATGGAGTACACTCCCGCATCAGTCAGAGAGGTATGGGTGTTCCGGGATGCTAGCAGGTGGCGTGATATCGATCTCGGTGAGCGTATCGCAAAGCTAAGCTCAAGTTTCTATAAGGCGTTCTGCACAAAGTAGGTCAGGCCGGGTACATAAGGATAAGCCCCAATGTATTGCAGAGAAGGCTTGGTATGGAGGCTACCCGGGTTGGAGGAAACAGCATCAACGTTCTTGATAATGTCCTCGATCACTTGCACACTGTAGCCGGAAGAGGCCAGATCTCTTAGGTTGTCGACTTCTTCAAGTCTGGATGCAGTGTCCGAGGAGAGAATAAAGGTACATTTAGCCCTATGTCTGAAAATGGCTAATTTGTGCATAACGGGTCCCATACAGGTTGGGTAGGATTACATTCGGGACATATGTTGGCCTCCAAACCAAGGTTTATTACAAGTCAACATATGTCCCGAATGTAATCCTACCCACCTCTATGGGACCCGTTATGCACAAATTAGCCATTTCAGACATAGGGCTAAATGTGCCTTTATTCTCTCCTCGGACACTGCATCCAGACTTGAAGAAGTCTACAACCTAAGAGATCTGGCTTCTTCCTCCGGCTACAGGGTACAAGTGATCGAGGACATTATCAAGAACGCTGACGCTGTTTTCTCCAACCTTGGCAGCTGCCATACCAAGCCTTCTCTGCAGTACATTGGGGCTTGCCCTTATGTACCCGGCCTGACCTACTTCTTGCAGAACACCTTAAAGAAACTTGAGCTTAGCTTTGGGATACGCTCACCGAGATCGATATCACGCCACCTGCTAACATCCTGGAACACCCATACCTCTCTGACTGATGCGGGAGTGTACTCCATACCATTGTAATACATGGATGGTACCACCAAGCATTACATTGGAATGACAAAACGCTCTTTTGCTCTTCGACTAATCGAACACAAGCTGGACGTCTCGCACGGAAGATTGACAACCGCCTTATCAAGGGAAGTGGTTACCCATTCCGCCACCCCGAAATGGGACCAGATAAAGCGAATTGCTCCTTATACTACCGTCAGGGGCACTGCCACCAGGGAAAACCATGGAGATTTTGAGTAACCATGTGGTTTGCAACGATGACATCTCACTTGAGCTTCCCCAAATATGGCGCACATTTCTTCATGCTTAGCACGCTTCTGTTGACATCTCTCATTGTCGCGTGCACCCGACGCAACATATCACGTTCTCAAATTCTGTCCACGCTTATTTTTAAATTTTCTATTGTTTATTCCTCTTGTCTTGCCTAACCACGAACAAGTCTGAAGAAGGCACCCATTGGTGTTCAAAGCTTACGTTTTATTAATGATATTTATATGTCAATAAACGGATATTTCCTTTTCATACTGATTCTTTGATGTAATCTACCCGAAAACTTTAGTTTTACATGCTTGGTGTAACCAAGAAAGAAAATGCTCTTGTGGATCAAGAAAATGGCTAGGAGTTAATGGCATCATGATTAACGTAAAGACCCTCCAGTGACAGAGTTGGACATATTGCCAGAAGAACTGAGTAACATTGAACAATTGAAATACTAGACTGGATACAAAGGGACAGGAAAAGATCCAGAAGACTGTGATGTTACAGATGGATGAATGAAATTCAAAAGCATGCTGGTGTGACCTGGAAGTTGTGGAAGAGGCTAAGGGAGACTTTCATTCAGCAGTGGATTAAGTATGGATGATTATATTTATATAGTTATAATCAGTCTAACGAATTATTACATGGGTACTCTGGCACTTCATGATTACATGTGTACTCTAGCACTTCATGATCATGTGGCTACTCCAGTGCTTCATGATTGTATGGCTACTCTTGTGCTTCATGGTTACATAGCTATTACAATAACAAAGAGTAAACCATCACTCACCTGCAATTAATCTTGAAAGAGCCACTCCGGTGGCGTATTGGTCTAAACGATGGCTTCTGATCATTCGTCCGAAAGGGGTTTGGGTTCGAATCCCAGTGAGGTATGGATGTTGTGTTTAGTCTTATAGCACTGGCTCTCTCCCTTCCCTGGAACCAGTGACCCTAAATTAGAGACGAGCGACTGCTTATAGCCCATTGAGTTGCTCACAGTGGTAGTTAAACCTCCAATAAAAAAATAAAAAAAATCTTGAAAGAAAAGGATAGTCACACAAGAAGATATGCATGGCAGGATAAATGAGCATGAAATATTGTGAAAGACTGACACAAAAGCAACAAACTATACAAATGAAAAAAAAAAAAAAAAGACAGTGCAGGAGACAGGTCACACTGATTGATTATTTAGAAGGTGGCCTAAGATTGCCAAGTCATCTACTATAGTAGGTTAAGGTGTAAAACAAAAACAAGTTGACAACACATGGATAAATGGTTAAAATTGAAATGCACATTTCATACATAGAGGCAGTGTCACCACACAACAAGTAGTAGCGAGTGAAAAGACTATGATCAATGAAGAGAAGAACAACTTCCACTGTATGGTTCTGGTGAAAACGTTCACTGTCCAAGAACTGATTTAATATACTGCAGTTTGTTTCCAATTTGTTGGTCTCACAGAGCTGCCATGTACACCTAATGTGCTCTTGAGCAATGGAACATAAATCCCAATGGTACAGCAGCAACAGCAGAGGAACATTAAAACTTGAGTACACATGCAAGTACTTTTGGAACAAACATTTGATATATAGAGAAACAAATATTTAGCCTACTATAGTTACCTGGGCAAATATATAGTATTTCTGGAACAGCCATATGATGAAGGCAATAAAAACACTACAGAAAGGAAGAAAAAAATATGAAAATACGAACAGGAAAATAATAATGAATGCAAAATATAGGGTGGGTCAAGGGTAGATATACAGTACTGATCGAATCATGGCATTTTGTTTTATTTTTATTTATTTTTCATTCTTAATTATTTATTATTTCTTTTACTTTTCAGGTATTGAGAATGATGACAGGGAATTTGAGTGAAGAACAAAGAAAGTGGATTCTGAAGTAGTATTGGAAGATTGAAAATGCTGAGAGGATGGGGAGAGCATGGCAAGAAACATTTGACACTGCTTCGCCTGACAATTTATCGTATCAGAGATAAATCTGATGCAATGGGTTCAGTAGTTAATGCACCAAAATCTAGATGTCGTCGGACATCTGTGACAGAGGAGAGGGAGTTTTGGACTGTAAACAAATGTCAGGTTTTGGGACCTAACATTCATGAACAGTCTAAAAAGTCACCTGATGTGTGTCTTGGGAGTTATCCATACCGAGAACATTCTTGCGACACTTAATGCATAACTTGAAATTGAAGCCATAACATCCAAGATTCTTACATGGCCTAATGGACGATGATTCAGACCATTGGTGGCAATTCTGTGAGATGATGTGAAACCAAATTTCTCATGAACCAGACTTTCTGGATAAGATCATCTGGTCAGATGAAGCCTGTCTCAAGTTGTCAGGCCATGTGAACAGGCATAATTGTGTGTACTGAGCTGATGAAAATTCTCATGTGACTATCACAACTGAACTAAACCACCCGGGTGTCACTGTGTGAGGTGGACTGTCCAGTGATAGTGTCACGGGGTCGGATTTTTTTTCGATACAATTGCGGACGGTAACAGTTACCTAAACATGTTGCGCAATGTGGTGGTGCCACAACACTTGCAACCAGGACAGACTTTGCCAAACTGTTATTTCAACAAGATGGGGCCCTCTCCTCATTTTGTTTTGTCAGTGTGGAGCTACCTCGACAACACTTTTCCACAGCACTGGATCGGGCGACATGGCAGCACTGACTGGCTACCACGTTCACTCTACCTGACACCTATGAACTTTGGGGGGGGGGGGGGCATAGTAAAGGATAAGATTTTTGAGAGGAAGCCCCACACAGTGAACGAATTCAAAGAGTTCATCTTGCAAGCATTTATGGATACTGATGCTAACAGGAATTTGTGTGTTACTGTGTGTCAGTGTTGGGGACAGGTTCCAGGAATGTTGCAAGGTTGATGGAGGACATTTCAAGCACCTAAGAGACTAAAGAGTGTTGGGGACAGGTTCTAGGGATGTTGTACCTAAGAGACTAAACCTGACATGATCAATAATAGCAATAATAATTTTTATTTATTTATGCTGTTACAGGAGAATATTAAGTTACAATAAATTATGCATACAAAGGCTATTAATTGAACAGCAAAGGGAACAAGGGAAAAGGCTTCTTGGGAGTCCTGACAAGCCCTTCGTTACCTCAAATTGTAAGACAAGTGAGTTTGGCCTTAGTAGATGAATCCAATTCAGAATAATGAATTTAGAAATGACTTTGTTTTTAGTAATTAATTAGTATTAGTGTTTGGATTTAATTAAGGAAAGCATCTTTTATTTTCTAACTCAGTAAGTGTTTCTTAAGCATTTTATTAAAGAGATTTTGGTCATTGATATTTGTTAAGTGTACAGGTAATGAATTCTAATAATCCAGTCCAGGGTAATTCAAGCTTTGTTTTAATAGCTGGGTTTTAGGCTGTATTGGGTGAAGCGGTAACTTATTTCTTATTTAGTAGTTATGTCTGTTGCAGTTAACTTCAATTAAGTCTACATGTAGATTAATCTTGAGTCTTTGAAACATAATTTTACCTAGGTTGAAATGGAAAAGTCGATCTGTTGTTAAGATTCGGAAATCATTAAGATGAACTGGTGGGTCTAAATATGGATGTATGTGTGTTGTCATAGCAGTACTTCATTTTGAAAGTAGGTTTATTAATCTAATGTATTTATTTTGTAATACCTGTATTTTATTTAAGTTTGTTTTAGTTGTTTGACCCCAGGATAAAAAGCAAAAGTTAATGTTAGTCTGGATTAATGAGTGATACAGGAGAATTAGTGTTTTTAACTGAGAGAGTTGTTAATAGTTTACTAATGAGTCCAATATTTCTTGAAAATTTATGCGAAAGTATTTCTGTGTGTTTATTCCAACATAAGTCAGGGGTAAAAATCACTCCCAAGTAATTAATGTGTGATACCATATCAATTATTTGATTTTCCAATAATAAATTTATGGTATGGACCCATTCAGATCTCTGTCCAGTAAAGACCATAGCCTTAGTTTTAGAAATGTTAATTATCAGTTCATTAGTAGTTAGCTAATTTGAGTAAAGATGTAAATAAGTGTAAGCTTTAGTAATAATGTAATTTATATTATGTCCACTGAAAAGTAGTGTTGTGTCATCAGCATATAGTATGAGATCATTGTCTAGTGTTATGATAAATATATCATTAATATATAAATTGAATAACAAAGGTCCCAAAATTGATCCCTGTGGGACTCCGTATTGTGATTGCTCTAAAGTGGAATGGAATTGATTAATTTGTGTATTGTATGTCTGTTAAATAGCTTTTGAATAAATTATAAGGTGGTTGGTTGGTTGGTTAGTGGATTTTAGTGGCGCAAGGGCCAGGTTTGGCCAAAGAGTGCCAGACAAAGAACCATCAGCTACAGAGTTTGAAAAGCGTGGAAAATGAGTAAGAGCAGACAGGTTTGGTAAAAGTTGGAAAAGAAGATGATGAAAACTGTGAAGACAAGTTAGGTAATTAGGTTTAGAAAAAAATTTAATAATATACTAGTATAATTATTACATGTAACACAACTACACAAAGGATGATTCACCAGGAGGGGGACGAACTGTCACTCTCCTCCCCCCCACGCTCCTCTGCAACGCTGGCCGAGGGCAGGGACGAACTGTCACTCTCCTCCCCCCATGTTCCTCTGCAATGTTGGTTGAGGCAGGGGACGAACTGTCACTCTCCTCCCCCTATGTTCCTCTATAATGGTGGTTGAGGGTGGGGACCTCGCTGAGGCCGAGACAGTTGCAATGTTGGTCAGGCGGACCGCGACAGTTGGATGGACACTGCACACCTTTGCGGATTGAGGGCCGGGTCTTCCGCACGTGCAGGCTTTCGGCTGGAAACTGGAAGAGACGGTCGGCTTCAAAAGAGAAGGCCCAGAATCAGCTATTTGAAAAATCTGGAGCTCGGGGAAATACACCTGTGTCGCTTGTTCAGCTGTAGATCGCTTGGCAAGGACGGCGAGAGCTACAGAGCGCGGAACAAAGGGCTGCACGGGTTGTGGCAGAGACTGAACTACTGCGGCAAAAGTACGCTGTCGGGTGGTGGGTATACCCAACTTGGCCTTGGCAGCAGGGTACGAGAGGCCTTCCAGGGTCTTGAGGCGCTGGATCGCCATCTCGTCCTTCCATTTCATACAGGTGCGGGAGTAAGCTGCATGGGCCTCACCACAGTTAACACAGGAGGCCGCAGAAGTGCAACCTTCCCCGTCACGTTCACTGGAGCCACAATTTGCGCAACGAGCGGAACTCTTACAAAATCGTTGTGAATGGCCGTACCTCTGGCACCTGAAACAGCGCAGAGGACTGGGAATGTACAGGCGAACTCCATAGACCAAGTAGCCAGCCTTGATTTCGATCGGAACTTTCGGGGAGTTAAAAGTCAAGATTACATTTTTAGATTTAATCAAAGAGCCATCACGCCGGAACATCATACGACGTGCAGCAAGAACACCCTGATCCGCAAGTTCAGTCACCAATTCGTCCTCACTGCATGGCAAGAGATCAAACTCCGAAATAACACCCTGAGAGGTGTTAAGAAACGGGTGAGGTGCCACTTTGACAGGAATGCCTTGAAGACTAGTGAGGAGCAGAAGAGTGTTACTCTGAGAAACACTGCAAGTTTGAACAAGCAGGTCCCCAGAGCGAAGCTTCCTCACAGACTTCAAGGGGCCAACCGCAGCGTCCAAAGCTTTAGAAATGAAAAAGGGAGATCTGGTGGACAGTCTCTCATTCGGATCGATGAATTCTACAACTAAGTGTGTAGCATGCGTAGTCACAGCAATTGAGGGGAGACGACGCTTTGGAGCGACTGGTACAGCTGCCGAAGAAGAGGTTCCACATTCTGGGTCCAGGCCATGGTCTAAAGATCGTTTAAGGTTAAGAGACTTGGTAGGTTGAGAAGACGAAGGAGAGTCGTTGTCAACTATCAATTTCGCAGGTGACTTAAACTTGGAGTTTTGTTTTTTGTTTTTACCCATGGAAAAAAGGAGGAAGATTCGTCTGCAAACAACTCCACCCACCACCGAACCCTACAAGGGAGAACTGGAGGTCCGCAAGCCAAGAAAACGACGCTGGACACAGTTCTGGAGCTTATACGTTGCAGATATAGTCCGTTGGCTGTGATCACACGCACTCGGCGGACACTTCGGCCTCCGGGTACCGTCATGCCAACGCCTTTGGCACGATCCCACAGCCCCCGGGCTTACCCTGCCGTGCTATACGACAAAAAAGCCGCTAAAGCCTTGTACACAACTTGGAACATGACTTCTGACTAGAGGTGGGTTAGTCTCTAGCCTCCCGTTTACAGCGAAGCCGGGGTCGAAGAGGAGTGTTGGTACACAGGAGGCACTTATCCGGTCTCCTGCGACCTCAGCCGCCAGACATCCCATTTCCGCCTCACGGGTCTCCGCACGCGGCAAACATGCAGGTAGGTCTAGTACCCAAACCAGCTAAAAGGAAAAAGAAATCCAAAGAAGACAAATCCTGGAAGGGAACCTAAACGGAATCTCAGCAACCTACGAACTGAGCGGTTAATATAAAACAGTTAGTGATAGAGGGTAACAAAACCACAAGACCGGGTTGTTAGTACATAGCATGGTAGCGATTAGGTAGAATACAACACGGGCAACTAGCCAGTGGAGAAAATAAATAAAAACAGAAAAGCGAGACACAAGACCAGCTCGGGATCGTGGGGCTGCGACTCCCCAACAGCTGGATGAACAGCCGTCCCTGCAAACACCAACAGCACCAAAATAAAAAACATGCGGTGGCATGACATCAGATGTTGACCAGTCACAAGGTCAGCTCGGGCCGTGGGGGCGCCGCTCCCCAAATAACTGGAAAACCAGTTATCCCCATGCGGGAAATTATAAAGTGTTCCCCTTATTCCCAAAGTATATAATTTATGAAGAAGGATTTCATGATTTATTGTGTCGAATGCTTTTGTTAGATCTAAAAAAATAGCTAGTGTTATATTATTAAGTGCCAATTTTTTTAATAGTGTTTTGTAAATGAAGGACTGCAATTTCAGTAGATTTATGAGGTTGGAAGACAAATTGATTTTTATTTATAATAATATATTTTAGTGTAAATGTTATTAATCTTGTGTATATTAGTTTTTATAAAATTTTTAGCAAATATGGACAGGTTTGCAATGGGGCAATAATTATTAGCATCATTTTTTGAGCCTGATTTATATTTGGGAGTAACCCTTGTTATCTTTAGTGCATCCAGAAAAACTCCTGTGTGGAATACTAAGTTAAAGATTATTAATAATGAGGTTATTATTAATTCAGCAACATGTTTGATTGCAATAGGGTGAATATCATTGTGGCCAGGACCGGTATTAAGTTTAATTTGCTGTAAAATTTGCGACAGCTCAGAGTACGTAATTTTTGTAAGGAAGAATGAATTAAAAAGGTGTACTGTATTCGAATTTTGTGTATATAAGTTATTTCCAGCTAAATAATTTTGTTTAAGAGTATGCGGAATAGAAATAAAATGATGATTAACATAGTTTACAATATCTTGCGTTCTTGTTAGCTTTGATTGCATGTTATCAATTATGCATTCAGTTGCGATTCCAGTTTGATTACCAAGTAAAGTATTTAAGTGTTTCCAAGTCAGTTTCGAAGAATTTTGAGCAAATATATGTGCATATAGTTTCTTTTTACTGTTCTAACAGTGTAATTTAATGAATTTCAAAATGTTTTAAATTTGTTAAAATCACTTTGCAATTTTGTTTTAATAAATTTTGAGTATAACCTATTTTTCTTGTTTATTTGATTTAAGAGATGTGAAGTAATCCAAGGTTTGCGAAATTTCTTTCTCCATCTTGTATTATTTAAAATTGTTGGGAAGGCTTTATCATAGGCTTCTTTTAAAATCGTGAAAAACCTATTATAAGCTAAGTTTGGAGATTAATACATTTCAAGTTCTTCCCATGTTACCGCTCCTAAAAGTGTTTTGAATTTATCGAGATTTATTTGATTTATACATCGACTTTTGTGAAGTATAGGTGTAGTTTTAAATGTATTTCCCTTCCTGTAGATTAAAAAAAATTGGTAAGTGATCACTAATATATTGTAATATTCCTGTTGTTGTAAATTGAACTGGAGCATTAGTTATAGATAAGTCAATTGTAGTATAGTATTAGGGGTGTTCTAGTTTAGGAATTAATTGTATTCAGAAACCCAGATGTTGTTAGCAGTTGGTTAAATTGATTAGTTGTTGAGTTGTTACACGAAATAACAATATTAAAATCTCCCATAATAAATGTTTTTTTTTTATTTGTAAGATTTGCAAATTCTAAAAGGTAATTTAAAATTACTAAAAATTCGCTATAGTCTGAGTTAGGCGGTCTGTAACATACGGTAGTAATGTAAAATTCATTTTGAACTGTGAGTATTTCAATATTTTTATTTAGAAATGTAAACTCTTCAATTAAAGAGTAATATAGGTGTTGTTTATTGACATAAATTGTCTCCCCTCCTCTCCTTGAGTAACCACGGTTGAGATAGAAAACCTGGAAGTCATTCATTTGAATAGTATAATGCTGGGTAGGAAACCAGGCTTAGGTAATACATATTACAACCAGTGGTGTGAAAATTAGTTGTATAAGTGTTTCTAAAAGTGTAATTTGGTTTTGTAATGATCTAGCATTTATATGTATTATTTTGAGTATTTTATCTGTATTCAGGGATAATAAGTGATTTAAATGTCGTACTGTGTAATATTGAGATTGCATTACAAGTCATCATTATATTGTTAAAATAGTGACATGTAATTTGAAATATCAGTCAGTTAGGTAAGGCCGTATTGCTGCAGATCCTCAATCAAAACAATTTTCCTGTTTTTGGTCATTTTCACCTTGTCTTATGTAGAGAGATCCATTGCTGATCCAGGCGTATTTAATTTTTTGTTGTTGCACCAATCTTCTGGCTTGCCAGTACATGTGTTTGTAATATGGAGAGAGGTTTTCATTGATAAAGATATTTTTAGGTTCATATTTGATGTCTAAATCAGAGTTATTAATAGGACTCCCTCGGGATGCAATCCACTGGTTTCTAACAGACCTAGATCGAACCAAGATGGGAGTTCCATATTCCATATTTTGCTTTGCTGGTAGGGCATGAACAATGTCTATGTCTTTAGGTTGGTGATTTTGTATTTTTAGTTTATCAGCTAATGTGTCTATTTTCTTCCTTATTTCACTTTCACAATTTATATTCTCAATGGTAAGTCCATGAATTTCGATATTTTTATTCCTATAATATTGGTTCATTGAAGGCAGTTCAGTCTTTAGATTTTTTATCTGTAAGCAACTAATATTTTCTTGAGTTTCCATCATTTCAATTTTACTTTTCAGAGTATTATTGGCTTGCTGCAAATTATTACACTTATCAATTAGTTCATCATATTTAGCTGTCATAAATTCTATAGTGTGTTTAAATTCTTGTATCAATACTGTATACCTACGTTTAGCCCATTCTGTATATATAGTTCAACAATTTTTGACAAAAATCTACTACACACACACACACATGAACTTACATTACACTTCTTTCCTTTGCATAAGTGATGCAAAGTACAAAAAAAAAAAGGTGTTAATAATTTTATCAGATCACACCTCTTTTTACAGGCACAAAAGCTTTTGAACAAATTAATCTGTAACATAATTAACACAGCAATCAGACATCACTGTAATTACTGTTTCACACATAATATCAATCACATCAGAAAACCTGAAAATTTCATCGCCCTGAAGCGGGAATCAAACCCGCATCTCCTGATTACCGTTCGAGCATGCTATCCGTTACACCACCCAGGACAACAAAGTCACAAGTATCCGAGTGTTAAGAGCATCGGAATATTCTACGACCGCATTTTTAACCACAGCAAATTGTGCTGCCATACACCGTTGTTAAGCAAATCTCCAGGTGTTCCTGCATATACAAGTGTGTAAGAAATATTCTTCTCATTATACGTGGCCAATACGTCATGATAATTAACACAGCAATCACACATCGCTGAACTAACTGTAATAACTGTTTCACATGTCTGATTGCTGTGTTAATTATCAAGATGTATTTGGCCACGTATTATGAGAATATTTCTTCCACACTATATAATCTGTAACATACTAACAACATATACATTACCTGCAAGAGCTATTTCATTCCACAAGGGTAAGATACTGATTTCATTGTCCCGTTCTGCCAATCTGTCTTGGCTCCACGGGGACTTATTGAGCACCTTGGATGTTATTTTGACATGTTGCGACAATTATCCTGCCTTGAGACGCCGGTTCGGACCCTGGCCACCCCAATGGCCCAGAGACCAGCCCGCGGTGACGTGCTGGCAGGCGACCTAGTATACCTTGTCTGGGTTCCCGCTCTGTCTGGCGGGATAGGTCGTTCATTTATTTAGCATTGACTGGGAGATTCCTTGCCCTCAAACTTTTTTTGGGGGAATAATTTCCCTTTATTATTTTTCAAAAGACCTACACACATCAATTACACTGTCCTCATGCTTAGGACTTACAACATTGAGAGATTTAATGAGTATTTACATAGTATGTACACTGGAGGGATTTTTGTCTGCTTTCCTACAGACTTCTGCCCTCATTCCTCTTCCGAATCACTTTCGGTGTGCACGTTCACCTCCTGCGTTTCGGTCCCCGTTTGATTGGGGAAGATGGTATGTTGCTGGAGGGTTAGCCTTTCAACCAAGGCTATTATCCCCCTCCTGTTAACGGAAGATTGGATGAGCAGATCCAATCTTCGCGTTCTTTGCACACCTGGGATCAGTGTGTTTCTCCATTCGGCGAAGCCACTGCATTCAAGTACGCAGTGTTCTATGCTTGCCGTTCTCTTTCCACAGAGACAAGAGCAGTTCCTGATGGCAAATCTGCCTAGGTATTCAGGGCTGATGCCATGGCCACTGAGTACTTGATTCAGGAACTTATTTGTCTGTGCTTGTTTGGTCGAGACCTTCGGAAACACTCTGTGTGTCTTCCGCCCTGTCTCTCCCGTGTCCCATCTGACCTGCCATTCGGTCATGGTCCGACGTGCTAATGCTGCGCGAATACTTCTTCGCGGCGTTCTGCATTGCACGTCTACCGTCTCTTTCAGTGTGGCTGCCTTCGCCAGCTGATCTGCCCTTTCATTTCCTAGGGTTCCGACATGGCTTCGTACCCAGTGGAAACTAACTGCCCCATCTCCCTCTGCCCTCAAGAGGGTTTTGATCCTCTGGACGATGGGGTTTCTTCCCCTGAATCTACTCAGAGCCTGCAGTGCTGCCTCACTGTCCGAGTAGAGTTTTATTCTTTCGTCACTACGCCTGGGGAGTGCCCAGGTGAGTGCCGTCTCTATCGCCAGAAGTTCTGCCTGGAAGACAGAAGCGTTCTGCGATAATTTCACGCTTCCTGCAGTGGCTTCGTTCCCATCCGAGAACGCACAGAAGCCTGCCCCCACTTGTCCCTTCAACTTTGAGCCGTCCGTGAACAGCTCATGCCCAACTCCCGTGGGTTTCTCCTTGTCCCACGGTGGGCAAATTTCCTCGGCAGGGTGGATCTGCCAGTCCACGCTTTCCATCTCCATGTCGGAGGCTCGATGCGGCGCACCGAGAAGGTAGGCGTCCTCGCCTGACCTTAGGCAGTGTATTGCTGCCTCCCTTTCCGCTACTAGGTCTGCTGGCTCGCACCCCGCCAGCACTTGGAGTGCTAGGGTCAACGTTGCGCGAAAACAACCGGTTATCCCTAGTAGGGCCAACCTTTGGATTTGGTTTATCCCCTTCTTCATTCTGACTGTGGGAGTCCACCATGCTCCACTTGCATACGTCAGAATTCTTTCAATTCCTCTCTGATAGATGGCCTTCTTGGTTTTGCCCGTTAACCTCATGCCATTCAATCTATTGAGAATCACCGTGCACCTTGTTCTAAGGTGCCTCAGGTGTGGCAGCCCTGATAGACTCTGATCCAGGACCACACCCAAGTACTTCATTTCACGCACCGCCTTGATAGTGCACCCTTGGAATCTGCACTGAGGTGGTGTTTTCATTACTCCTCTCTTAGCTATTGCTAGCAGAGTGGTCTTCTCAGGAGCGAAGCACAGTTTGCTTTCTCTGCTCCAATTGTCTAGCACATCCAAGGCCCTATGTGCTTCTCTTTCGATCACGTGTCTCCCTGAGGCGGAGACCACGAGAACGAAATCGTCCGCATAGGCTTGAATCTCCACTGCGGGCCCCAGGTCTAGGTTCAGTGCTGAATCAGCAACTATGTTCCACCAGAGCGGCCCGGAGTTGGATCCTTGCGGACACCCTCTATGGTACGAACGCGAGGATTGCCCATTCCCCGCTTCGAACTCGACTCTTCTATCAGACAGGTAGCTGTTGATCAGTTTGAACAGGTTCCTTGGACAGCCAAGTTCTTTAAGTCTGGTTAAAACCATTGGCCACCAGACACTGTTGAATGCCCCCTCACGTCTAGTGAGATGAAGCAGGTATGGAGCCCCTCCGCTTTGTTCCTCTCTGCCCTCTCTCGGAGGCTGCGAATTGCCTGCGTTGCGCAACGCCCCGGAAGGAAACCGAATTGGTTCCTGTTTAGCTTTCCCTGCTCCATGAGAAAGCCAAGCGCTCTGTTTGTTATGAGCTTGTCCAGCACCTTGCTCCACGCCGAGAGGAGGCAGATGGGCCTATAGGCTGCGGGATCATTTTTGTTCTTTCCCGGTCTTGTTGAAAAGAACTAGCACCGCTGTTTTCCACAAGTCTGGGAAGATTCTCCTCCCAAGGCATTCGTTTAGGAGCGCCACAAAATACCCTGGATTTGCATAGTAGATTTCTCTGACTATGCTGAGGTCGAACCCATCCTTGCCTGGTGCTTTGCCCGTATTTAGACTGGAGAGGGCATTCTCCACTTCGTCTCTCGTGAAGGGGGTCCTCACCAGTGTCCGTTGGGATCCGACATTCTTCCCTTATTTCTTTTTGTTGAGGGGAGTCCCCTTCTCCCTCGTCTCCTTGGAAGTGGTAATCCAAGAGACTTTCTACGGTACTATCAAGAGTCTTTGATAGGCTACCATCTGCCCTTTCTACCGCTGCCAGTTTTAGCAGTTCGGTTATGGATCCCCTCGAGATCTTGTAGGGGATCCCGAAAGGGTCAGCCGGAGTTTGAAACTCACACAGTTTTCTCCAGTAGGAGATTTTCGAGAGATTCAGTTCTCTCCTGTATGCTGAACGAGCCTTTTTATGCACTTCTGTGCACTCCCTGTCTTGCGGAGTAGCTTTTGCTCTTTGCAGAGCTTTCCTACTCCGCCTAGCTCTCGCCCTTAGAGCTTTTAGTTTCTCCGACCACCAGGGGTGGGGGTCCTTGGCTCCCCTTTTATTTCCCCTACTACTCTCGCATAGCGTTGTTATTTGACTGGTAAGTTCTTCAAAGAGGGAGTTGAGGTCCGACACTTCTGCGGCCTCTTCTTCCCTCCTACCCCCAACAGGGTAGTTAACTTGGCTTTAAATGCCCACCAGTCTAGATTCTTCATTAAGAACCTTTTGCGCTTGGGTCGGATGGGCTTTTCCGATCCCAAAACGAAAGATAGCGCTAGGTGGTCACTGCAGCTCTCGTCGTCCAGTACTTGCCAATCCTGGACAAGGCTGCGCTTAGAGACTCTGACGAGAGTCACGTCGATCCAAGAGGAGCCCCTCGCCCCTTGGAAGGTCGGGGTGCTCTCTGGATCGTTCAAGAAACTCAGGTCTGCCGCGTTGGCAAAGTCCACTAGTAGCTGGCCGCGTTCGTCCTCGTTCTGATTGCCCCAGAGAGGACTCTTCGCGTTGAAGTCGCCTGCTATTAAAATCTCATGACTGGGGAATTCCCCTAATAGAGCCATTAGCTCATTCAGCGTTTCTCTCAGATCGCCTGCTGGAGAACTGTATACGTTCACCATTAAAAATTTCGCATCACCACATTCCACCCCCAGGGCGACCACGTTCTCGGAGCATTTTATCTCGAGAACCGCTAGGGACGGGTCCTTCACGACCGTGGCCACCCTGGGCTTTGCCACCATAGGGTGGTAGATCCGGTAGGAGTTAGGGAAGCCCACCACTCTTCCCCCTGTTCGAATGGTTCCTGCAGTAGCAGAATATGAGCTTTTTGCTCAGTGGCTGTCACCAGGGCCTGTGTTGTTGCTGCCCGTGCGTGGTGCAGATTGATTTGAAGCACCTTAACGCCTCTCTTTGGTTTATTATCCATAATGAGTGCGTTCTTTTAGCAGAGCCAGTTCTCTGACAAGGCTTCGGCATTCCTTGTCTAGACTCGAGTGGCCTACATCCACTCGACGCCTGAATCTTTTATTGTTTGCCAAGCAGTTAGTGCAGACCGGGCTATTGCTGCACTCCTGGCGCTTGTGCCCGGTTTCCCCACACCGGGCACACCTATCCTGCTCTTCGGTGCACCTTGACCTAAAGTGCCCGAACCCGTTACACCTATAGCAACGGACCTCCCTCAGATATTCTCTTACTGAGTGGACGGTCCATCCCACTCCGAGCTTGCCTCGCTTCATCACTTTTTTGAAGGTCAGTGGGTCCGCCTCTGCTACCCAGTGGCGTTTCCCACCCTTCACCTTCAACGAGAACTTGAGCTGGAGGCTGCTCTCCTCCAACTCTGGGTTCTGTTCCGCGAGACATTGCTCGACCTGTTCCCTTGACAGGTTTCCGTCTATCCCGTAGACGATAAACTTCGGATTCCTTTTAGCCGGCAATCTGGACCGAAGGTTCTCCTTCGTCACTGCATTGCTTTTTAGCTCCGAATCCAGTTTCTCTATTTCTTTGGCGGAGGAGCATTCGACCATTACTCCTCCCCCATTGACCTTTCTAACTCCCTTAACCCCAATCTGGAGTTTGGCGGGGCAAATCTGAGTTTGCAGAACCGCCTTAACGTCTTCTGACGAGGGATAACCCTTGTCTGTTGCAGGGTAAACGAGAAGCACGTGCCTCTTCTCGACCCTCTTGGCTATCACCTTCTTGGCTACCTCCTTCTTAGCCGTTTTTGCTTAGGGGCCGTGTTCCCCTTGCCGGGCTTCGCTCGAGCCGCTTCGGCATATGTTTTTGGAGCCGCGCTAGCGTGCTCACTTCTTTCCTGTAGTCTCCCTTGGATGAGACTCATTTCTATCACTTGCTTGGTGCAAGCTGCTTGGTGCAAGTTCGCTACCTTTCTTATCTTGGTTCTGGTGTTAACCAGAACCTTGTTTGAAGGATTCTCTAGAATCCTCTCCAACTCTTGAAAGAAGGAGTTGACTGCGCTTGCGAATTCCGACGGAATTTCTAAGCCGCAGTCTGCCTCAACGGGCTCACTTGGACCGGGGGTTGAAGCCCCCGCGTCCTCTGCCATCTCTCTTCTCGGGTTGCTAACCGAGTGTAAGCCCTGGGACCTGTGTCCCTGGTCGGTCAGACTTACGTCGTTCGAAAGTCAGGTGCTCAGCGGTACCCTGGGGTTCTTCCACAAGGGTAACATGAGGATGTACCTCATACAATATCTATGAAAAAATTATGTAATTATTGAACTAACAGTTGCAGGTAATAACTTTACTGAATGGACAATTATTAAACACACAATGATAACAATATCTCCAGTCATGTGGGACACTGAAACTGGCACTTCCCATAAATAGAGCAGGTCTCTATGAATTGGACACCAGTTACAGAAATGTAATCCTGGGTAAAGGCAGCAATGTGAGTTTGACCCTGGCCATATATTAGGTGTGGGAAAGTCTGATTGTTCAATCACCCCAACTGTTTAATTAATGGGATTTCCATGCCAGACTGTCACACATCAGGGCTTAAAAATATCTGAAAAGTTATATGCCATGTGCAGAAATTATTTATTACTTTGCCCAGGTAGTAAAACTTGGATACCAGGAAAATTTATCTTTTAAGATAACAAATCAGAATTCATATTTTTAAAAGCTAAAAGATATAATGGACTTTTATTTACATGTTTTGCACTTCCATTTTAAGGGTCTGTTTTCAAAATGTTTACTGCACAAAAAAGCATTTATCTCAAGTTTTAAGGTGATGGTGAAATGGTATGATGATAAAATTGGCATTTGAGAAATTTAGTGATTCTGCCAGGACATACCCAGAAATTTCCCAAGGGGGAGTCACTAAACATGGTGCACAGAAATTTCCCAAGTGGGAGCCACTAAACATGGTGCACAGAATTTTTCCAAGGTGGGGATGACCCCTCTAAATTTACCGGAAAAATGGTCAGGTGCCATAACAATTAAGGGGTTGACTTTTGTATATTTATTCTTATCCAGTTACTAGTAATGTTACAGTACAAGAAAGTTAAATGATTAGAAGAAGCAGTAGATAAAATTATTTTTCTGGTTTGATTTTTCTAAATTTATTTAACAGAACTACTCCCTTATAATTATTGTATGTTATAATTATATGGTACATGATTAAGAAGTATATGTAGATTGCATATCGTGACTTTTTGTTTCCAACTTCAACGTAATAAATTTCTGCTCTGTCAGCTTGGAGAGGGGGGCATAGGCCCTCCTCCCTGTGGGGGGCGCCACTGCTGCCAGGTTACTTTGGTTGAAGTGTTTGTCCTTTGTCACTAAACATCGAAGTCTGGTTCCATCAGAGGCATGCATCCCGTCGCTAACCATGTACAACATTTGAGGAAAAACTACATATGGTTCCTATTTCCAGACCTAGAACATATTATAATTAAAAAAGTAATATTCTTCTGTCTTTGGCACTCTGTAACAATAATACAACTTCTGGTGATTGGCAGTGAAACAAAAAATGACATGTGACCACTGTCCATTTCCTTGTAGTAGGAAATGCTATTCCAAACTTTATTTTTAAATTTAGTTGCCCGAGCTGGGCAACCAGATTTTTTATTTACCTGCCCGGTCCAATAATTTACATGCCCCAGGCATTCCGGGCATGGTATTTTTCAAGCCTTGCACATCTATACCAAAACTACATGAAATATTACAAAACTTCCAACCAGAGGGAGAAATGTGGTGGTAAAAGGCACAATTGACTCTTGGGTGAGAGCAAACTGTACAGCATCATTACCAGGAATTGCAAGGCTACTGTGGAGAAGATAATGCCAGAATTTAATGAGGGCCTACAAACTTATGCACAAAGACTATCGATCATACCATACAAAAAAAGAGGCTATGGCAGTAACATCCACATTGTGCCCACTTGTTGACTGCAAGGCACCGAAAGATTCTGAAGCAATTTGTGAAACCTATCACAACTGAAGCGTGGAGCACAAGAAACATGTTATCTGGACTGATAAATCACGATTTCAACTCAATCACGCCAATGGGAGGGTGCACCTGTTGTGTAAACAACATGAAGCGATAGACCCAGCTTTCCAAGTTGGGTTCATATGGGCTGATAGAGGCAGTGTAACAGTTTGGGGTGCATTTATATGGCCTTCCTTGGGTCCCCCTCGAGACCTGTGCCACTAGCACAAGGTATGTGAACATCCTTCCCAATCATCTACACCTGTTCACGACGATTCTTTTTCCACACCATGAGCCATCTTTCAACAATACAATGCCAGACCACATACTTCCTGAGTGGTGACTAATTAGCTCTAGGAGCATTCAAGTGAGTTTACCACACTTGAAGGGCTTCCCAGGGGTGCAGAAAATTTTTAGAGCCCAATATTTCCCCAGGACACAATTTTTTTCCTCTGAAATTTCCCCAAAAACTGTAGTGGATTTTCCTACAAGTTTAAGCAATTATTAGAGAATATGCTGATGATTAAAAACTATCCTTAAAATCTATTACTTAAAAATTTGAAAAAAAACAAAAAAAAAACTAAACTGCATGTAAACAACGGTAAAAATAACACGCGTAGCACGTAAACAGTAACCGAAGAACCATGTGTGTCCCGGGTGAAATGGACACCAATAGAACTCACTGTGCATGAGCTTGAAGTTGAAGTTTGGTGTTGCCTGTCTAAGCTTATACATATAAATACAGTAGAGCATCCAAAATTCAAACTAATTGAGACCACTGGTAGTTCGGATTTTTGATGTGTTCGGATTGGAGGACGATTTGTTTCTACTTTCCGTTTCATCATTCCATACTTCAGGCTTTTAGATCAAAAGACAGCGAGTTGGGTCCTGTGTTTACAAGAAAGGTCTCCGGGTTAGCCTTTTAACGACGCAGTAGGGCGCCGCATTTCTGCAATCCCCTTCCTTCCAGCCACTTGACTCTGAACGATTTATCGCTTCTCCCCTCCTCCCAGTCTACAAACTATGACACTGTTCCAAACAGTCTGTCGGGATTTTAATCTGTTCTTTCGCATTCTTCTCCTTCCTCTCAGACAATGCAGGCAAAGAAGGCTGGGTGGTTCCCCCACTGCTGTCATTCCAAATAAAAGTGATGCAGTTCTGGGAATAGAAAGATGAAACTTAGATTCAAAATGTCTGAAACCTTTTTGAGTCTAGGTGAAAACAGTGGTGGGGCAGAGAGGTCGACAAATAAACAGCTAAAAAAAATCTGTGATTAACTATAATTTATTTCATTTTAGCATTTCAGGTGTCCAATTGTGCAAGATAATTTTACTGAATGTAATTTAAATTAGACTTAAATCCTTTGAGAAATGCATGGGTCATTCAGTTTAAAATGTCCGGAACGCACAATATTTTTTCAAATCGGCGCCTACGACACATTCGCTGCCATTAGCTTCGGAAACGTTTATTAGCGCGACTAGTGGTTGCATCGTACTTCGGACTCGTGCCCCGCTGTCTCTGCCTTGGCATTGGTGAAGTTGTTTGAGCTCAGAGAATAGTCTGCCAGCAGCAGCCGGCCGTACGACACTGCGCTCTTACCTCTTGTATTACATTTTTCAAAATGATTACTGTGCAGTAAATTACTCTTATCTCTTACATTATATAAGTTGTTAAGTCCATTTTATATTTTATTATTATTATTATACCCTCGAGCAAAAGTTTCCCTAGAGCTGCCTTAGTTTCCCCCGAACCTCGTTCGGACATGTTCAGCACCTCTGTGGCTCCCCTCAATCACTGGATCTCAACCCAAGTGAAAAATTGTAGGTTGAATTGGAAAGGTCTGTTCAAGCCTGCCAACTCCCACCCCAGCCACTGGGGATGCACTATGACAGGTGATCCTCACTTCATAGGTGGCAACAACCACCTCTATGTTTTCAACACCCCATTAAGTCCTTGCCAAGATGTCTGGCTGCTGTAGTGAAGGCAAAAGGTGGAGCAACACACTATTAGGTAAATGTACATAATTCTTTGTCCATCTATATTGGGTATATAAATAAGTTTTGGGGGATTTGAGGTGAACAAAACATGTTGTTGGAGAACAGAAACAATATTTTAATATTAATCGAAGTATGCTCCCTCTGAAGCTACAACTTTACCCCATCTTTCGGGCAGTGAACATATGCCCCAAAGGAAGAATTCCGGTTCCTTGGAAGAGATCCAGTTGTCCAGCCAATTTTTGATGTCTTCATAAGAACTAAACCGTTCTCCAGAAAGTGCTGACTGCATCGACCGGAACAAATGGTAATCCGATGGCGCAATATCTGGCGAATATGGCGGGTGGGGTAGAACTTCCCAGTCAGATCCTTCTAAGTACTTTTTCACAGGTCGAGAAACATGTGGTCTTGCTGCAAGATGACTTTGTTGTGTCTATTCTCCCATTCCGGCCGTTTTTGCGTGAGATCTCATTTTAAACGCATTAATTGGGTTTGATACCGATCACCAGTAATAGTTTCTGACGGTTTCAGCAGTTTATAGTGAATCACACCCTTCTGGTCCCACCAGATACAGAGCATTACCTTCGAACCATGGATATTGCGTTTTGGCGTTGAAGGACCTGGCTTCACCCATGCTTTCTGCCGTTTAGGGTTATCGTACCATATCCATTTCTCGTCGGCAGTAATAATATGATGCAAAAAAAAACTTTCTTTTTGCCTTTGAAGCAGCAATTCGCAAATGGTTTTTCGACGTTCAAGGTCTCTTTCCCGCAAAGCATGTGGAACCCAATTCCCTTCTTTTTGCACCATTCCCATGGCAGCTAACATTGTGAAATGTATGGTTGACTAACATTTAATGCTGCTGCTGCTAGTTCTTTTTGGGTCTGGCACAGATCCTCATTGAGTAAAGCTTCCAATTCAGCATCAGCAATTTTTTTGGGTGGTCCAGAACGTTCTTTATCACTGACATCGAAATCGTTCCTTTTTAATCGTCTAAACCAATACTCACATGTTTTTATGGATGGGGAATGTTCACCATAGATTTCTGACATTAAGCAATAGCTGTCGGCATCACTTTTCTTGACAATAAAGTAATGCATTAATACTTCCCGCAAATGCTGTTTTGTCGGGACGAAAGTTGCCATTTTCCATCGAGTAAAACAAATACGTCTTTGCACCTCAATCGAACGTCCTATACTGACTCTGACAGCTGGCGTCTTGTACTGCGATATCGCAGTGTTGCCACCTTAAAATACATGCGAGCCGTAATAAGTACGACACCAAATGGAAATCCCTCAAAACTTATTTATATACCCAATATAATTATGAAAAAACATGCAAAATCTGCACAAAATACTCAAACATGTCATTACTAATACATTCACTTTCAAGAATACAAAAACTTAAACACTTTGAATCATAGCTATTTAACGGGAATTACAGAGGATAAATTTATTAAGGTACATTACCTCTCAAATTTTTGATCTATACACTAGATCATCTTCAAGAGTTCTTGCATCTTACTACTTCCACAGGTCTGGTGACCAAGCATGGTGGATTTTCCGTCCAGCATGGTCTTTGATGTTACTACCTTGTGTCTTGTAAATTTCCAGGGATTCCTCTGATTTCTGGATAATTGTGTGGGATTGATGTTTGATCACTTTTAAGGAGTCCCAGTTCATTTTGTGGCCAGTTTGTTGTATGTGCCTGTCTAATCCTGTTTTATTTGAATTATTCCTTATTGCTGCTTTATGTTCCTCACACACAAAGCAACAATAGAACAAAGGAGGAACACAAAGCAGCAATAAGGAACATTTCAAATAAAACAGGATTAGACAGGCACATACAACAAACTGGCTACAAAATGAACTGGGACTCCTTAAAAGTGATCAAACATCAATCTCATGCAATTATTCAGAAATTAGGGGAATCTCTGGAAATTTACAAGGCACAAGGTGGCAACATCAACGACCATGCTGGATGGAAAATCCACCAAGCTTGGTCGGTCACCAGACCTGTGGAAGCAGTAAGACGCAAGAACTCCTGAAGATGATCTAGTGTATAGATCAAAAATTTGAGAGGTAATGTACCTTAATAAATTTATCCTCAATAATTTCCATTAAATATTTATAATACTGAAAGTAATAAGAGAAAGCCATGAAGTCATGAATTATTAGACTTTGAATCAGTTTTCCATCTCACAGATTCTGCTCCTAAATTTAATTAATATGGGTGAAAGAGGGAAATTTACATAAACTCAATTTCATGAGGATGCATTTTTTCAAGATTTCTTACAATCAGAGAAGGAATTCCCATTTTAGGGTAACAGGAGAAAGATAAAAATTGCTATCTTAAAATAACTGGTTTCTAAAGTTTTGAGATCCTATGTTCTTGTGCAGTTCAATAATTAATTAATGACCTATGTCAGTCTCTTATGTCAACCCCAACTTGTCATAAGTGCATGTCTTCTTGTTACACTGTTATTTAAAATGTTACACTGATTATTAGAGTACATTTCACAGGCACAACAAGAGGATGTACTTAATAAGGTGGCAACTTCATGCTGTTGTAATGATTGCTATAATGTATAGTATGCACAATCAGTAGAACTTTACGGCTAACTTTAGTTAATAGGGATTCACAATGTGAAGAAAGAGTAGGTGTGGTAAGAATGCACCACACACACCATGGCCACAAAGGCTGAAACTCCAGCAGCTGATAACAGTTTACATTTTTGACACAATTCATGAGGTGTAACTACACTAACACATCACAGCATTCACTGCTCCACAGAGGTTGTGAATGAGTTTGCTTATGTTTGAGATTATGGCTTTGCAAGCATCATTGTGCAATACAGACACTACCACCATAATTATCCCATTGCAATTGCCAGTGGGTTTGTTCATTGTTTAGACCACAGTTTATTAATTTTGAGATGAGTTACATCCTCAGCTATGTCACACAGGGTGCATGATACAGCCAAGGATATGACAAGAAAGCATCGATATAAAATATGAAAGTTATTTTATAAAGTAAAGTAATATTTCAATGAAACAAATTAAAATAAGAGTAAATGAACAGTGCAAATATCTCAAATAACAGTTACTTTCTTATTGTATTTCTTGCATTCAGCCATTTTAATTAGATTTAAAAATTCATTAAACTCTGTAGTAAAGACCATCAAAACCAACAGAGAACAATATTTTCCTTGAAAAAGTGGGACATCACTGTCAGCAAGTTTAGAAAGTCAGTCCAACTGCCATCCAAACAAAAGAAGAACGCCATCTGACTTTACGAAAGTCTTATTATTCTACATGTATGCATGCACACATGCCATGTGTTCTTTTGTATTTTGTTGAATTATTTATGTCATGTATGTACACATGGAGAGTCACAATGAGAATTTTAAACGAATCGCCAACAGGTAGCTCTTCGGAAGTTATTTCCATGACTGAATATTCAAATAAATATTCAGTCATGATATATAATCTATTTCCATGACTGAATGAAACAAAAATGTCTGACTACACAAACAGCTCAATACTCTAGACGTAAATCCCCAATTACTTAAAGAAGAACCATTCTTCCATTATAAAATGAAACAAGACATTGTGTGAAAAGTTTGCACTCCTGGATAAAGCTGTCATTTTGTGAAATAATTAAAAGGAAGGCAATGATTTATTAAATGCTCATTAAGCATAATAATTATATCTGAGTACAGCACACACATCTAAAAATTTCCAACGTAACAGCAACACCTTCTTATGTAGAACATTATATATAGCTCCCGTTCTACACGTTATCTTCCAATGATTTCTTCTCGGGGCAGTGGATATACACGGTCGAGTCACATGCCAGGCACCAGTTAATATCAGAGTAACCGCCGTGAGCAGCTAAACTGGCTGGGAGTGACTCAATAAGATGCTGGAAGGTGTTCACAGGTATGTGGAGCCATGCTGACTGCAGTGCATCCGACAGCTGCTTGGAGGGTGCGTGGTGGAAGATCCATAGAGCAAATAACATGATCGAGGTGGTCCCACAGATGCTCAATTGGGTTTAAGTCTCAGGAATTAGGGGGCCAGGGAAGTACTTTGAAGTCTTCATCGTGCTCTTCGAACCACTCTCGGACATTTCTAGCTGTGCGACACATCGCATTGTCATGCTGCAAGATCCCATCCGCCCCAGGGAAGACAATCAGCATGTACAGGTGTACGTGGTCTGCAAGTATGCATTCCTAACGAATTCGGTCCATAGTGCCGTCCACAGGTATGAGTGTACCCAGAGAATGCCACAAAAACATTCCCGAAACCGTAATGCTGCCCCCACCAGCTTGTGTTCTGCCAGCAATGGTTGAAGACTATTTATTCTCCAATGTTTCTCACCTTATATGCCAACGTCCATCCGTTCGATGAAGTAGAAAATATGACTCATCGGAGAAGGCAATTGCCAATCAGCGGAGGTCCAATTCTGATACTGCTGTGCAAATGTAAGCCTTTTCTGCCAATGCACCTTTGTTAGCATAAGTGCAATGACCATCCATTTGCATTGGAGCCCCATACGCAGCAGGGTTTGCTGAAATGTCATTTTAGACACAGTTCTGGTAGCCCCCTGGTTCATTCGGCCAGTGAGTTGCTCTACTGTAACGTGTTGTGGGCCCTCATGCATCTTCGAAGTTGACGTTCACCTCTCACATCAATGGCATGTGGTGCTCCGTAGTTTCCACTTCACTTATTCACAATGGTGCCATTTCTCCAATCACAATACACTTTAACCACAGCAGCATGCAAACAGTTCACAAACTGCACTGTTTCATAAATACTGACACCCTCGGCCTGAAAGCCGATAATCATCCCTTTTTTTAAATCTGATAAATCGCTCCTTTTATCTATGACAGCAATGAGTGATATGTTTTCAGACTGCTTACAGCACACCTTATATCCTCCAAGCCAGCTCACATGTGCCTTCTTTCATTGGGCATTGGCTAGACGCTGTTGACATCAAAAGTAGGAGGTGGTCACAATAATGTGACTTGACTGTGTATATCTATCATACACTGAGATATTCTAATCAAATAATGATTATTTACTTATATTACATTCTTACATGCAAAATTTTACTTACATTATGTTCCTAGTCAGCAATACTGTTATCAACATAGCACACATTAGTAATATACAATTGTAAAAAAAATCACAGAATCAACAAAATGCAACGTACCATCCAATCAAAGACAGCGATGCAGCAGTCCAACGAATAATCAAAATTGTTTTCTAAATAAATAAAAAATCATACTGATAACTGCAGAAGATAAAATTCCAGGGAAAAAAAAAACAATGCATACAAGCAGATGCAAATAAAAAGTACTTTATGAATTGTAAATCTCTTAGCAATTATACCAATCAATCTAATATAATTCAATATAGCAAATCATTACATTCAAAACTGTGGAACTGATTTCTTAATAACATGAATCAGAAATTTAAAACAAAGTGATAGTTGGACTATTTTAAACACTTCTGAATTTTAAAATACAGCATTTTTAGCAATCTGTGGCACTGAAATGCTTTTAGTTCACTCAGAAATGTTGATAATTGCATCACCCTGAAGTGGCAATGAACCATGATCTCCCAATCTGCGTCCAAGCTACTGTTACACCATGCAGGACAATAAAATTCTGAGTTACTGAAGCTAAGGAATTGTGGCCTAGGAATCTAAACCAACTTCAGATTTTTGCTAGTCAACAAATTTCTATGCTTGCTGATAATGTTTGAAAGACAACCTTTCAAATCCAGGAGAGGACATAGATTATATATCACCTAGTACTTCAAATATCCTGACTGATTAAGGAAAAATATTCTTCACAAAATACATGGGAAATCCACAAGTACATTATTTTCAGCAGTTAGACGGTGGTGCTGAATTGCTTTTAATTAACTCTTCACCTTGTAACATCTCTTCATAAAACCTGAAAATTGCATTTTGAGCAGACAACAAATCTGCATTTTCCAATTTCTGTTAGAGCATGCTACTGTTACAACATCCAGCACAATGAAGTTCCAAGTAACTCAAGCTAAGGCAGTTATATCTTACAAATTTCCCCCAACTTCATATTTTTCACTAGTAGCATGCCCATTCTCTGAATGGTGAATCAATTATTTTTTTAACATATAGAAAGGGAAAGTAATTTCAGATTCATAACTGCTTTACAATTTAGAACAGGGTCGTGACATCAATGGTATCTGGTTTGACGTAAAATGGAGCTCAGGCTTTTGGTTCCCCTTAATTTTAAATCAAAATATCATGGAATTTTTTATAGCATTTCAACGTTTCTGGTATAATAATCTTTAAACCTACCATCATTTTGAACAGTAAAGCTAAGCCTCCCTTTTGAATTCAGTTTTCAGACTTTTCTAGGTGCAGAAAGCGATAGAAAAATTCAAGACGACAATATTCCAAAGCAACCATTGTGTTGTTGTTGTTTTCGGGGGGGGATTTTTCTAGGTATCCAGACCTTAAGACATATCAGCACATTAATTTTCAGATTTCTAAGTCATTCAGAAGTGGTTGAACAATGTGCAAAAAATTCAAGCAGACAATGTTATGTTCTAAAGCTGCCATTTCATTTTTTTTTTTTTTTTTCTTTTGGTTTTCAGACTTTTGTAGGTATATGGATGTTAAGACCTATCAGCATGCTAATTTTCAGATCTCTGGGTCATTTAGAAGTGGTCAAACAATTTGCAAAAAAATTCAAGCAGACAATGTTGCAAAGCTGCCATTTCGATTTTTTTTTTTTTTTTGGTTTTCAGACTTTTATAGGGATACGGATTTCCAGATCTATAGGTCATTTTGAAGTGATTGAACAATTTGTGGATGGAAGCATTCACCTTTTCCCAATTTGCTTTTATAGAGAGATAAGGCAGCAATGAATTTTAAAGATGAGCTTACTTGCCTTGAACAGGTACATTAAACTTCAATTTTTAAATGCTCAGAAACTGGTGAACTGAAATGTATTCTCCTTGTTAGGCTTCATTTGCTTAAAAATTTCATTGATTTGCAGGAGAAACAATCTTTGCTGAGAGTTACAACCTTGTTAAAAATATCCGAAAAGGATTTTGACTGATATGCAGTTCATTTCTTTTTCTAAAAAAAAAAAAAAACTTAAAATACTCTTCACTACTGTTTATAACTCTCTAGAAAAAAATTCAGGGTTTCAAAAATGTAGCATCCACATGACTGCAACTACATTTCATTGTTCATTCAAAAGCAACCACCTACAATCTTCACTTTCTGAACAAAGCAATGTGGAAACTATAAACCTTAGAAGCAGAGCTGGAATTCTGAATTTTAGTGCATTTCTGTCTCAATTTTGGTGCATTTCTGTCTATTAATCCACTTTGTTTATATAAGCCTGTGGACACCCAACACCACAGAGCAAAGAAACTAACTAGCTCTGTGTATATGTCATGGAGTATTTTTTATTTTTGTAAGAAAATAAGTTCAATGCTGTTAACATGGATATTTCTATACACAAAGAAATTGTATTCTTTTATAAGGAAATACAAATTATAACAGAGCAGATGTTTATTTTTCTGTTAAACCTTAACAGTCACCCCTATCTTCTGCAATAAGAAAATAAATACATTTAAAAAAAATATCATTGAGTTATGTAGTTTATCCATAATTTTATTTCTAGCACTAATCATACATGTCACTTATCACCCATAGCTGCACCCCTGGTAAATGAGAATATAACTGACAAGTCACAAAACTATTAGTCAGCATCCTGGAGCAAAGAAACTAGCTTAGCTGCTCAAGAAAAGGGAATTATTCACATTTCCTTCTCATAAATAAAAAAAAACTATAGATAGTGGAAATTGATGCACATGACATTCCAAAATTAAGGATTCATAGTGATAATCAATATATCATCATTGCCAACCATTATCAATCCACTGCTGGACGAAGGTCTCCCCAAGTTTCCTCCATAACGGTCTGTCTTGTGCCAGTCTCCTCCATGTCACTCCCGCATACTTTCGAATTTCATCCACCCATCTCCCATGTGGTCTTCTTCTGGGTCTTTTCCTGTCCCTGGAAATCACATCTAAAATTTCGGCTGTCCATCGATGGTCTGTCCTTCAGGCAGTATGTCCAGCCCATTGCCATTTCAGGGATTTAACTCTGATCATGATGTCTTCCACTCTTGTCATTTTTCGGATCCACGAGTTCCTCTTCTTATCTCTCCTGGTTACACCAAGCATGCACCTCTCCCTGCTACTTTGAGTTGTCTGCAGCCTTTGTATGTCTCTTTTAGTTAAGGTCCACGTCTCTGCACCATACGTAAGCACTGGAAGGATGCATTGATCAAACACTTTTCTTTTAAGACATAATGGCATATTGCTCTTGAAAATTATGCTGTTTCTTCCAAAAGCTCTCCAGGCAAGTTTTGTACGCCGATTAATTTCTTCATCAATGTGACCCTCATTTGATATCTGCTGTCCAAGATAATTGTAAGTGTCTGTTATCTCCAGCTTTTCTCCATCAACCGATAAATCTTCATTTCTTGTAAAATCATTGAACATCACTTTTGTCTTCTGAAAGTTCATTTTTAATCTCACTTCTTTACTCCTGTCAGCAAGTTCTTGGATCATACTCTGCAGCTCTGATGGGGTAGTTGCAAAAATGACTATGTCATCAGCAAAACGAAGGTGGGTTAGATAATCTCCATTAATCTTTATCCCCTTGTTTTCCCAACTCAGCGACTGAAAAACACCCTCCAATGTGGCATTAAAGAGCTTCGGAGATATGGTGTCACCTTGTCTCACTCCCTTTCCAATTTTTATGTGTGTTGAATTTTCAAACAGCCGAATCTTTGCACTTGCATTTTCATAGATGTTATTAATAATTCTCTTCAATACCGCAGGATTTCAGAGCCATTGTAACTGCTGATGGTTTCACCGAATCAAAGGCTTTTCATAATCGATAAAAGCCATGCACAATGAAAGTTCATATTCCCTCGCTCTTTCAATTAGTTCTCTCAGTACGTGGATATGATCTATTGTGCTGTAGCCACTCCTGAATCCAGCTTGTTCTCTCGGTTGAGCCATGTCCAGTGTTACCTTCAAGCTGTGAGAAAGAACTTTAGTGGAAATTTTATAAACCACCGATAGGAGGCTGATAGGTCTGTAGTTTCTTAGATCCTCAATATCACCTTTTTTATGTAGCAGGATCATTGTAGCGGTGTTCCAATCCTCAGGAATCTTCCCTTCATTAAGGCATCGAGTGAAAATTTGGGCGAGTATTGTTTCGATTTCTCCACTTGCTTCTTGTATGATGTTTACAGTAATTTCATCTTCTCCTGGAGCTATTACCTGCTTCATGTTCTTGATTGCATGTGCAACTTCTGCTGGGAGGACTGGAAAAACTCTGGTACCTTTTATGATGTCTAGAGTACATGTATCATCCCTTTCATATAATTTGGAGTAGAAATCTTTCACTCTTGTCAAAATTTTGCCTCTATTTCTTGTTACAGAACTATCTTTTCTCAGTGCCATAATCTGTTTGCTTCTCTTACTGAGATGCCCCTTTGCTATCTTTAGGCTTTGGTTGTTTTCAATTGCTTTCCTCACTAGTTCACAGTTGAATTTCCTTACGTCTTCAGTGATACTTTTTCGTACTATATATATATATATATTGTAGTACAAGTTTGCGTGGTTTATAAGCTAAACATCTTGGTCTCTGCTCAAAAAAGGTAACTTTTCAAACATACACACTAGATTCTTCTGTTCAAAACATCAATAATTGTTGACATGTTGAACAGAAGCATCTAGTGTGTATGTTTGAAACGTTACTTTTTTGAGCAAACACCAAGGCGTTTAATTCCAAAAGGAACTAATGATACGCAGAGGCTTTCAAGCCCAACTGAGGCCTTGATTACCTGTAAGCATGGAGTGAAGAAATTAGGCCCAAGCTGGGCTGAAAGCTTCTGTGTATTTTTAATTTTTTACGGTACATAACACATGCATGAATTTCCATAATCTATATTTATCAGTTACACATGTATCAAACAATATAATTTCCTTTTTTCAAATGTTTATCTAACTGTGGTGGAACAGTTGAAAGAGTGCTTGCCTTTTTAATTTTCGAATTGCTGGCTCAACCAATATACAGTACTTTTTTTTTATTGTTTTAATGTTCACAAAACATACTATCACATTTGGAACAAATCTGTTTTACCCGATGAAGAATTGTTTCCTATTCTGAATCAGAATAATTAAGATTCTCAATGATGAATGTTCATGAAAAATGTGATCAAAGAAATGTTCAATAAATAAATGATTTAAAAATTACTTATTTTTCCCCATTATTATTGATGGGCTTTCACCTAGTTGAATCATATTTATAAAAGAAGGTGGGTTTTTACGTACAAAAAAAGAGTGTTATCAAAGCATCTAACATATTACGATTCTAACAAATATTTCTGACGAAATGTAGCGGTGGAGTTCGTTTCTTTATACCCTGTGGTGCTGAGTTCAGACTCAATTTTAAGAGCCCAAGAATGTCTGAGCATACGGCATGACAGCCAGAGCCTGCCTGCAACCAAATTTTATATTGAAAAGCAGATCCCATGTTCGAACAAGCTCGAAAACTATGAATAAACTGTTTAGGCACTAATAGAGAAAAATATTCTAGTACAGATTTTCTCTCCTCCCCTATAATTAACAAACATATTTCTCAACTGGGGAGTGGAGAAGAAACCTTGATCTGTTTCTATAGTCAGAGCTGCTATTGCGGTATTATCAAGCTGGGTCCTAGGGACCCCACAGATTTTTTAAAAGTGGGTACTTTGGGAGATATTCTGGGTCCTTTTAAAAAAATCAAAAGAAACAAAAGATAATGAGTATTTATACCTACATAAGCAAATGAAAAATAAATGTATTCTACATTGTTTAACACTTTTATTTATGCTCTTTGAAAGCAATCTTTAAAAAACCAAGTACTGACAGAATTAAATTTTATCATTTTCTAATAAATTTTATCATAATGGAAGTACACAAAGACAATGCATTTTAAGTCAGCTCAGAACACCTTAGCCATTTTTTATTTTTCAAAACACAGGAACTGTGTGATGACTACTCTTGAATAGTTTTTTTTTACTTTTAACGTACAATCATTGAAGTAGACGTACAACTTTTAGTAGAGTATAATCATTCACAGTGCTCTCATTAAATTTAAGTTTGTTTTTCAATTTTTAACCTTTTCAATATTGATTAAAAGAGCTGAAAAATTTAATATATTAATCAGGACATTTGTATATTTACATAATCTTGAGGGACGGTGCGTTGCGTGCTGTTTTTGTTCTTTCTCTATTCCTCACGAATTTAACTTTTGTCAAAAGGCATGTTAAAAAAAAATCGGAAATAAAATGTGTGTCCCAAAAGACGCACAGAATTTGTAATTATGGGTCCTTTTGTTTTGGGTAATTTATGAGCTAGTGGCAACGCTGTATAGCTGCACGATTTTCTTTTGCTGTTTGTTTCCCCTGAAATACTTTGGGAGGATGGGCATCCACATAGATCAGGTGGCTCAGCAATATGCATTTGCTGCTCAAGGGAGTTACAGGCGAGGCAGTGTTTAAGCTGATTTTTGCTGAATCGCAATAAAGATGGTAATTTCGTGACAAAAGTCCCCACGGAATCGCCAAAAACCAAATGTTTCCCATCATTTTTCTTTCATCATCCCGCTCACCCCTGCATTTTCATCCCAATCGTTTTTTAATTCCATCATCGCTGCTTCACCCTGCAGACTTGGTTTCCTTCCCCGTCATTTTTCACTTCTGCTATCCCGTCCACCCCTGCGCTGTTTTTCATATGTCATACTTTTTCCGTCATCACACCTACCCCTGCTTTGCCCTTTTTTTTTTTTTTTATCCCCGTCATTTTTTTTGTTTCGTTATTGCTGCTTCACTCCGACAACCTGGTATTCTTCCCTATCATTTTTAATTTCCGCAATCACTATCGCACACCGATTCATCCTGTTATCATTATTCCATTCCCGTTGTCTTTTCTCTTATTGTAGAAAAGCACAGGTGAGCCTTGACAGCACCCATCGCAAGAGCTTTGCTGCGATGGATAAGGAAAGAGGCATACTGTCTGTTTTTCGGCAGTTCACCGCCACAGCAGCAACCACAGGAGCAGCACGTGCCATTTGGGTTTGGGTTGACCAGTTGGTAGTGTGTCATTGGTTCTGGCTTTGCTCAATCTTGGTTTTTGTTTATATTTTCACAAACTGCACGCATCAGCAAATATAAGTATTTTTTATCAAAATTAGAAGTGTAAAAGCCTATTTTTCATTCTTGAATTTTATTTAAAGTACACATTTTATTTAGCCACTGTATTGTGCTTGTATTTTCATATGTAAATATAGCAAAAAAAGAACCATAATTTTTTTTTTTTTTTAATTGAAGGTTTAACAACTACCATGAGCAACTCAATCGGCTATAAGCAGTCGCCCATCTCTAATTTAGGGCCACTGGTTCCAGGGAATGGAGAGAGCCAGTGCCGTAAGACAAACACAACATCCTTGCCTCACCAGGACTTGAACCCAGACCCTTCTCGGACCATTCGTCTGAGAAGCCTTAAATCACTGTGCCACCAGGGCAGCACCATAAATTTGGCTGATCTGCATAGCATTTTGATACAACTTATGCTGTCAAAAAAAAAAAAAAATTGTTAAACACTGTGTGGAGGCAGGGGAAAAATTCTGTTGGCATGCTATCTACTATTTCATATGTATAGTTCTTGAAGCTTTTTGCTTTTCCACAGAAATTTAGTAAAGCATGGTATTTGCTACCCAAGCCCATAATAAATAGCCCTCCCAATTCCTTACTCCCTACTCAGACTCAGTTATTGAAGAATTATCTTTGCCAACTAGAAAGCGTAAAAGTCTTAGGTGCTAAGTCAGAAAAAATCACATTTTTGAAAAAAAAAAAAAAAAAATGTTTTCACATGTTCTGCGAGTTTAACTAACAATGTGAGGAACTCTATGGGCTATAAGCAGCCACCTGTCCCTAATTTAGGGCCACTGGTACAAGGAAAGGGAGTTTAAACACATCTATACCTCACCAAGATTTGATCCCAGACCCATGGCAGAAGAATGAGGTGGTAAGTTTGGTATCTAAAATAATGGAAATATAATAGTGACACATAATGGCCTGTTTTTAAAGAGCTTCAAAGTTTCTCCTCCGTGAAACATATATACTTCCAGTTGACAGTTCTTCAGTCCTGGTACAACTACAAGATTGCTAAATACCTGGAGAATCAAAAGTCACATCAAATATTAAATTTCATAATGCTAGCTCCAAGGTACTTACCACATTGGGGTTTAAAAATTCAATCGGAACGTTTATGAAACTGTTAAAACACAAAATAAGCATTATCACTTACGAAATAGCAAAACAAACACTGCAACTGCAGAAAAAAAAAACTAAATATATATGCCATGATAAAAGTCTTACATATGTAAATACGGGTAATTAAAAGATTGAATGCTTTCAAAACATGAAATGACTTGCAATGTTGATCCCGTATTCAGAAACAGAAACATAGAAGATACGAATTATTTACAAATGAATACTAACACATTTAGATTCGTCGCCCGGAAACAAGTAACAGTCACCGCCTCCTGATTCAGCCATGCTTTCGGAAACAAAAGCATAAAAACACTATAAATTTACTGCCTTCTATCACCTATGTCCAATCTTAGGAGAGCTGAAGAACGTACTATTCGTGTTTATGTTTCAAGTGGTGATGACGTACCACGTGGTTATGATTACTTCTTGAAACGTCACATTCAGAAACGACTTCCCTGTTATTTACAACAGCGCCGGAAATTAGTTTCCCTTCTACCCGCGGAGCTTTCCGTTGGTTATGGCAAGCTGAACGACGTAAATGAAGATGCTGTGCTACACCTTTTTTTATAAATATATTTGAAAAATAAAAAAATTCAGGTTTTAACGATCCCATGTGCATTTAAGTTTAAAGGTGTCATCTACCCCTAATTTACAGCAACTGGTTCCAGAAAAAGGACTGACTAAGCGCCAGCGGTTGACTTGCATAACTACTTTTCCTGCCGAATGCTCCCATTCAGCGGGAAAAAGTAGTTATGACAAGCCAACTGATTTTTATGAGAGTAATGAGAACAGAATACACCGGGAGTAGCGAAAATTCTACATTACTAATTATTAATACATTTCCGTGAAACTTTGTACGTGTTTACTTAAAATAGGGAGAGGGCTACCATACATATAATAATTTACTGTTCGTAGCATAGGCGCCACCTTGCCTAAATTACTGGGGAGGCCCAACCAAGCTACTTAATTGAATCCCTCGCTCCTCTTTATAAAGTGAGAAGAAGAGGATTCCAATCGGTGACAGTTCGACAGCTGCAAGCTGTTCTCAAGGAAGGCGGTTGCTCCAGTCTTAAAAAAAAAAAAAGTGTGAGATGTTTTTGTGTGAGAGCGATTTGTGATAGTGTCCAACCCAACGAGATAGAAGTACGTAGAGCACTTACGTCGGGGAACGGGTGAAGCCACCGGAAACAAGTGGCAGCCATGTTTGATGAGGTACAGAACGATTTCCGTTCCGTGTTAAGAAAGGGAGTTTTCGTAATATATGGTTTGATGTTAAATAAGGATATAACTCAGAAATGTTGTTATAAACACCTAGGGGGTGAGACTAAAACTTTAACGTATCAAATAACGCTTTTCATTGTTAGTTGGCGGCAATAGTGTTTTAAAAAGAAAATGATATTTTAATGGATGCAGCTTACTCTCGTTGAATAAAATCTCATGCCGTAATTTTTTGACATTTCACAAATTATTTGGAACCAATTTTCAGTGAAAAATAAGTCAGCGGTAATAGAGTAAATGAAAAAAAAAAAATAAATAAAATACAGTTGCAGTCAATCCGCAATTTCGGTAAAAATCTTAGATATTCGTGGGTCATCACCATGAGAATGCTGAATCATCCCACAGCTTATCACTCCAAATACATAGACGCCAAATATTTTATGAGAGTTTTAAATGAAAAAAAAAGTTCGAAGAAAAACGGAAAACAAACAATGAGTTTACACAGCCAAGAGGTACCAATATTAAAATACTTTTACCAACTGCCCCTATCTTATATAATCAGAAGAAAACTACTACTTACCTGGTTTTTATTTAATAAAAATTAAAAGTCCTTAGCACTGGGCATGTTTCTGATCTGTTTGTTAGTCTTGACATTCGACAACACAGATCTGTAAGCCTTATTCGTGGGTAGGCAAGGCAATTGTGGTAACTTGACCATAATAAAGGTATCTTCCAGCACATACACTAAATACTTCACACAATATAATTCTCTCTCTCTCTCTCTATGTATATATAAGACCCAGAAGATGACCCCATGGGAGATGAATCGATGAAATTCGAAATCATGCAGGAGTGACACGGAGGAGACAGGCTCAAGACAGACAACTGTGGAAGAAACTTGGGGAGGCCTTCATCCAGCAGTGGATTGATAATGGTTGATGTTATACATATATCAGTAAAAAGAAGTAAAGCACACTCATGTTGTAATTAGACCACATCAACACTGCACCTTGCTGCAGGAATTAGACGTAGTAGAAATAAACATAGAATTAACCAGAAGTAACCCACTTTCATGGTTCTAGACAAAAATGACATAGAATAAAACAACTCAGGAACCCCAAACCACTCTTTAGGGAAAAACATCTGGAGCCCCAAAGTTAAATCATAGCTTAAGTGTTACCGAAAAAAACCCAGAAGACCCCATGGGCGATGGGTGGCTGAAATTCGAAAGCATGTCGGAGTAACATGGAGGAGATAGGCTCAAGACATACAGTTGCGGAAGAAACTTGTGGAGACCCTCATCCAGTAGTGGATTGATAATGGTTGACAATGAGGATAATGATATATATATATATATATATATTGATTATATACAGTATACATATATTGTAAGGATAATAGGTGTCAATGATGATGATATATATACCAATATCAATCCACTGCTGAATGAAGGTCTCCCCAAGTTTCTTCCACAATTGTGTGTCTTGAGCCTGTCTCCTCCATATTACTCCGGCATGGTTTCGAATTTCATCCACCCATCTCCCATGAGTCTTCTGTCTCTCGAAATCCAGTTCAAAATTTCAGTCGTCCATCGGTGGTCTGTTTTTCTGGCAACATGTCCAGCCCATTGCCATTTCAGTGGTTTCACTCTCTCTCTCTCTCTCTCTCTCTCTCTGTATATATATATTCTTTGAGTTGTCTGCATTCTTTGCATGCCTTTTTTGATATCAAAAGAAAAATCTTTCTACACATCCTGCTTTTCTTTTTTAGTTAAGGCCATACATACAGTATATATATATATATATATATATATATTCTATAAAGAAGAAATTTTTGGATAATTAATAATAATGCAGAAGTAATTTCTACTATACTCAAAGTTTGTCCCCTAGATATTAATAGTTATGATTTTGAAAACCTATATACTAATCTGCCTCTATCAGATATAATCACTACCTTTAAAGAGCTGTATGCAGAATTTAAACTTAACCAATTTGTTGATGTAGGAACTTGGAACTCTTATCTCAATTGCTGCATAAAAAATAACCATATCTTATATAATAATACCCTCTATAAGCAAGTGAACGGTATTCCAATGGGAACATCAACGTCCACAAATATCGCTAATCTATTCCTGTTCTTTAAGGAATATAAATTCATTAAAAATCACCCCACCTGCTCAGATAACTACCTTTACACTTTTAGATATATTGATGATCTGCTGTGTATCAATAATTCAGAAGTTATAGAGAGTGATTTTGATAATATCTATCCTAGCTCTCTTAACTTATGTAAAACCAACCACAGTAATCAGGAACTTGAGTTCCTAGACTTAAGCATTAAGCTCAACAGAGGTAACCCATCTATTAGCCTCTTTGATAAAAGAGTTAATTTTCCTTTCAAAGTAATTAAATATCTACACTGGAATAATAACATTTCAACCAAAGTAATTGAGAATGTACTAATTTCTCAGGTCCTAAGAATTTCAAGAATTTGCAGCAACAATTTGGATTTCAATTACCACATTAATATACTATTAGAAAGTTTTCTAGAGAACGAAATTCCTTCTTCTTTCATCAAAAGAACTTTAAGAAAAATTATTCTGAATAATAGAGTAAGGTTGGCAGATCTGCTTTAATTTTCTACACAGTTAATAATATGATTCTGACCAATCAAAGCCGTAAGGAAGTTGGCTAGAGGATGCCTATTAACTACCTAAAGGAACCTTAGTGCTATGGATATGACGGTCCTATTAAAACAAAAAATTAAATAATATAAACAAAATCACAAAAAAAGCTTAAAAATCTGTTTATAAAAGAAAATAAAAACAAATAAAAAAGAAAACTAGTTATTCATCACTAGGATAGCTATACTAAAAATAGTAAAACCAACATTAAAATTAATAAGATTCTGATTAATCTATAGAAGCTCACTAAGGTGATTTAATACATGCAAAGATTATTAAATAAACTGCTCGTGTATTTTATAATATTTCTCATGTATTCTGGAGAGTTAATTCTGCTCATTCTGATCATACAGATCCACAGTCTTATGTTTATATATATTTTTTTTTTTCTCTGGTTAAAATCTCCGCGCGTTGGTTTCTTGCTGTATGAGGAGGCCATCAGCCCCACCCTCACTGCCCCCCAGCGTCAAGGGAGTGGCGGAAGGGGTCAGCCATGTTCTCCTCTTGTGTGGAGAAAAGTTTTTGTCACACAAGAGGTAAGCTCTCTTCCTTGTTTTTGGGTTCTAGGTTTTATAAGTTCAATGTTTGTACTTTATGTACCTTTTCTCTGTCGTTTTTTAGCTTTTCAGCTTTTAAGCATTGGTTTGTCTGTTAACATTTATGCGGGTTTTAACTCTTACTTTTCTTTGTAACTTTGAGCGTCTTTTGGGGAACCTAGGAACAGAAGAAGGCTAAGCTTGTTCCTTTTCTATGCGCTGTCTATGCGCTGTTTTTTCAAAGAAGTTAAGTTCTTAATAACTAATTAATTATGCACTTAAAGCACTGCTGAAATACTTTGTACATATTGCAACTAACTGTTTAAGGTATATAACTTTCACAAAGTTTTCTTTAGTTAATTATTATCTTTAACTTATTCTCGTTTTCGTGCTGTCATAAGTTGTAGAGTAGGGGGTTTTAGACTCAAGTTTTCTTTCAAAAATCTGTTCGTTATAAATTAACATTTCCTTTTTTAATTGCAATGTAAAATTTGGATTTCTTTTGCAATGTTTTTCAGGTTTAAATTCTCTCTCAAACGAACTTGGAATTTCGTTATAGCTGAAAATCATTTCTATTTATTATGTCACTCTCACAGCTTGAGTTCTCTTTAATCTTCTTCTCTCTGTTTAATAGTAACAGATGAAGAGCATGGGTCAGGCCATGAAGGTTAATGGATGCAAGCGAAATTGTTAACTAGTGCTAGGTCATGCTACTCTGCGGAGGACATGACTTATATATATATTTTTTAAACTATTTTAGGTGGGAATGTTACTTGCATCTATGGCTTTGCAGAAACCCATTTCCAACTAGGTCTTTGTGGAAGTGAGAAAATGCAGAGTTTTTGCTGGTCCTTGATAAAGCCAAGGCTCAGTATTCTCGACACCTTCTACATTCAGTTGTTTTATTTTATTTTTATCTTTTCTCCTTTTACTCACACAGGTAGATACATAACCTTTTCTATGTTGTATTAGGTGTGAGTCAAAATTATATATGTATTTTTTTGCTTAGGTTTCTTCTTTATAGAATGTGAATTCTGAATTTTCAAAACTGCTGCGTTGCGCGTTTTGATTTTCAGGTTATTTTGCACCCTTCGTTTTAAATTCTAAAATTTTTTCCTTAGTCTTCAGTTTTGCTCTTAAGTATATATATATATATATATATATATATATATATATATATATACACACACCTGGTTATGATGTCGCCCACCCTCTCTTTCTCTCTCTCTCTATATATATATAAAACATTACGTATAAACATTACTTACCTTTTTCCTGTATTTTTTATTGTCAGTTTACTTTTTGATGTGTTTTAACAGCAGGAATAGGCTAACCCTTTTTTTGATGAAAATTATTTTATTTATGTATCTACATATGTTTATTTGCTATGTATTATTTAACTATCTTCCAAGGTTTATCCGTAAGAAAAAGAATTGAAAATAATTATTCTTAAGTGCAGTTTAAATAAACTTGGTGACCTAATATATGTTGTAGTTACAGATATATATATATCACTTCTGTGACTCCCCTGTGACCTAGGTATAGACAGACATTGGGGCAATATGATGCTCCAAATGCTATTTACAGTTAGCAACACCAGTACCGAGTAGCTAAAAATAGTTTTATGTACTTTTTCCACCTAAAAAGACTTAAAATTTTTGGTATCAAAAGAAAAATCTTTCTACACATCCTGCTTTTAATATCTGGGCAGGTAAATTTTCTCTGGGCATGTATTATTTTAGATATTTTTCAAGCTCTGGGCTGAGTGACCAAAAAATTCAGATTATGGACTTTAATTTTTTTATCGGACAAAAAATTGTATTTTTTTTGTTTCAGTATTAAGTATTTAATATTTTTTATTTGCACTTTCATATTTTACTTTTTTTTTAAGAAGCCTAGTTTTTTGTTGTCCCAAAGCTGAAATTTTGTAGTTTTCACCTGATATTTGTACACATTTTGGCAATTGTTAAGATGTACTGCACATAGTTTTTTTTTGTTTCAATTTTAAGGGAACAGCCTCTTATTAATATGAAGTGAGAAATTAACAACCACTGATTTGCATTCATGATGTGCAAAAAAGTTTGGCGAGCAAATGTTTATGTTTTGTGTTGTTATTTTGTGGGTTCCTTCAACAGTCTTGCTGGAAATACAAGTGCGTTTGATTTGTATTTTAGAGAAATACAGGCACAACTTGTTCAATTCAAAGAAAGATTGATTTACGTGAATTATATTTGTTCAATACTAACCTCTCATATATATGGTTGATGCAATAGGAATAACTGCCAATTTATACATGGACATACTGACTGTACATTCATCATGAATCAGAGGTCACATTCTTAAAAAAAAAACAAAAAAAAAACACCACCTATCACCCAAAAATCAAATGTAAGTTGTTATTACAAAATGTTGCTAGTCCCTTTCTTTTGCATTATTCCATAATTTTTTCAATTGTCATTTCATAATCGTTTGTGCCAGTTTTCATAAATATTTTATGTTATTTGCATTTTTGAGGTACCATTGTACTCCCTGTTTCCTATTTTCAGTTTTAAATCAATATTGCCTGTATTTTTGCTACCCAAAAACCACACACATTGTACTAACACATTCGCAAATAAAGAGTATTCTGTCAAGAAATTTTCAATCTCCCCACTCTCACTTTGTTGCAGTAATACTTCAGATTAATCACTAATCAGAGACAAATGCCTAGAACACAAGCTGGGTGACTTTGTGCTTTCAGATAAAATACTAGATTGTTTCCTGACAGGTGTCAGCAAGCAATAAATTTATATTACCAATCACAATTATTACTTCTGCAATTTAAGTAACCATAAATTGATTGCTTTACCAGTATTTGCTATCTAATGGGCATTAGCCATGGGTACATGATCTTTATCACATAAAAAGAAATTGCTGCTTCCTAAGATTTTGAAATATTTGTTGTCTTGTCAGACAAGTTGCAAGTACACTGTACAGATTCTAGAATATATATACAAATGCCATTTGCAAAACATCCTCAAGTATATGTAAAAAAAAAAAAAAAAACACTAGCATAAGTAAAAATTGTTCCCCAAAAGCCTCAAAGTTGGTAACTCACAATTAACCTCACCTTCCCATAAACATGATTCAGTGTTCACATTGAGTACGACTGTTTACAAAATATAAGGAATAAAAAGTCTTAAGATAACGCAGATATTGAAATGGTTCATCTGCTGGTTTAATCACCAGCTACACGGATTAGATGTCCTATTTTCTGCGTTTGATTAACTGAGCATTTACAGCTCAACCTTATTTAAAAATGCTTACTTGTGAAATGTAGGGCTAACCTTCCAAAAGTGGAGTAAATGGCATTTTATTGTTGAAATAATTATCCAAAATGTGCAGATAATTGTGAATATTCACAAATCATAACACGATCGCCGAGCAACTGAAAGAACCGAGGTGACTCCTTGACACACGCAGAATTTGTACCTCATCAAAGATGGCGGGCTCTCCCCTCATTGGCTTCAGCTGCCACAGCAGAGAACTAATCACAGAAGCACTCTATGCATTTCTATCTCGTTGGTCCAACCCATGGAGGTAGGAATAAGAGGAGACGCTGTCGCCAACTCTTCCCATGAAGCCGAGTTTATATGCTTCCGCGGTGAAAGTAGTACCGCCAGCTTTGGCGTGGTTACCCTCAAGATGCAAAAGCAGACAATTTTTCGTAAGAAAGCATTAGTGGGACCCTGTTCGTTTTCTTAAGATTTTACATTGTCTTAAAGTATAAGCGAAATAGAAAAGCAGTGGAATAGGTTTAATAAACTCTTTGGCTTATACGAAAGGAATTTTAGTACAAAAACTTTGATTTTCATGGAGGAAAAGATATCTAAAAAAGCGTCTTCGTAACGACTGAGACGTATATGAACTGACGATTTAGATTAAACGTAACTTTATAAAGCGTTTAAAATATTTTTGTCTTAGCGGATTATCGTAAAATATTGTGTATCATGGAAACAGTAACGGTCGAACTTCAGATAATTTGTATTATGAGTAAATTTTTCAAAAGATCGCGCTTTAAAAGGAGAAAACACTTTTGCCCTGTTGTCAGGAGGAAAATTAAAGTAAACAACGACATTCCATGTATGTTTTACTTGAAGAGCAATTGCGAGTGTTCTTAAGCAAATAAACAAAGGGGGTGGGTAGAATATTCTCACTGAACATTATTTTTCAAAAAAACAAAAGTTCATGAAATATCTAGATTTTATTTCCAAGCCTTTATGGAAAAAATGGGGAATCTGCGAGATTATTGAAAGAAATTTAAAAAAATCCGACGCAAAGTATGACGTTACTGTACTTTTATTTTATTTTTTATAATTGCTTTAAGCACTTGACTGATTTTAGTTTCTTTTAATGGTAAATTTTAGTAAATGTACAAGATACTAAAAAAAAACAAAAATGATTAATACAATTTAATCAATCATTAATATCTTATTATTTTTAAAAATGCTTTAAAAAAAGGTTTTGTCTATTTTAGTGTTTCAAATTTATCAAAAATTTGGTTATACCAACGGCTAGGGGGCGAACCCCCCCCCCATAACCACCCCCGGGAGATCTTGCACTGAAGTGTTTGTTTACATATTTTTACGCATTTTTGCTGCCTCCCTCTACAACGCAGATTTTTTTTTTTTTTTGCAAAATAACCATTAACCTTTGCAACTTTAGCTTTCAATGTGTTTAATTTTTGTTGTTATAGAGTGCATATGATTTTTAAAGTTGTTCCACTACGTGTATACAGGGCGATGCATAAAGAAGTATACAGTTTTCAGATGCCGTAAAACAGTAACAGTTGAAGACACGGGCCACAACTGCGAACCGTTAGGTAGGTGTTCTCATAGTTTGTGTCCCGCTACTGAGGAAAGTGACGTTATGATAGTGCGTGTGCCACGTGACTAGTCAGTCTGTATACGTCTGTCCGATGGATTGGACGAGCCTCGGACTACAGCATGCCACTGACCCAATAGCCACACAGAACACCTTGTGACTTTTTCCTGTGGGGGTACGTAAAGGACAAGGTATTCTACCCTCCCGTTCCTGTTGATCAGCGGAGCTGAAACAGCGTATCACAGCCACTATCACTGCACTTGATTCAGATATCTTACCTCACGTTTGGGCGGAAATGGATTACCGGCTCGATGTGTGTCGTGGGACTAAGAGCGCACACATAGATTAGGTGACCAGATAGTGGGAAACGGATTTGAGGGAAAAGGGCGTGGCGTCCCCAAATTGGTAGTTCATTTGGGGATACATACGTACTCAAACTAAATACGCAAATCTTTTTGTCACAAAACTGCATTGTTTCAATAAGTGTGATATTACACATTAAAATCTGTGTCTTAAAAGGAAATATCCTGTAGAATGTTGGTAATTTGTATTGACAAAGCAGAACTATGATGGCGAGAACATATTAGCAAAAGTGAAATGCTTTACCTTAGGTACATGCACTGAATTAAAATTAGGCTCCACATCATGGTAATTGCATTGCGAATTTTTCATTTTGCCAAAGTTTTTGGAGAAACTCAGAACAAGTACAGTCGAAATTCGACAGCGCCAGTGGTGCATTGACCTATTGTTGGCTATTGACCATTCGTACAAGTTGGTACGGATTTGAGTCCCGAATGAGGCACGGGTAATATGTTTGTCTTGCAGCACTTTCTTTCTCCATTCCCTAGAACGAATGTCTCCAAATTAGAGACAGGTGACTGTTTATAGCCTTGGAGTTGCTCGTAGTGGTCGTTAAACATAGAAAGAAAAAAATTGTTTTCACAAGAAGCATGTTCGAAAATCAGTAGTACAACGGAAATTACCTTTAAGAACATTTTTCATTGGAAATCTAAAGGGTTAATCAAGAAATGTAAATTCGAGGACGTATGGGGACAAACATTAAAATTTGAGGACAGCTGGCGTCCCCAAAGGCTTCAGACGTTTTTGGGGACAGTAAACTAAATTCGAGGACTGTCCTCAAGAATTGGGGAAGTCTGGTCAGCTTACACATAGAACATCTGTGACTGCCTCTAAAAAAAACTTGAAACATTCCCCTACAATTCTGTTACAGGTAAATTAAAATATCTTACATTTTTCTTGTTTCACAGTGCGTTAAAACTGTATACTTCTTTCTGAATCACCCTGTATTCTGAAGGATGCGTAGTTATGTGAAAAGTGACCTCATTTCTTACCCCCCCTTTAAATTGTGAGTAGTGTTCCATAACAAAAGTACTTTTATTTCATTGAAGACAGTATAAGTGTTCTGTGAAAAATTTGTGTTGATAAGCCAATTATTTTTGTGGTTATGAGTGTGTGAGAAATTTCTGAGGTCCACAATAGTGGACCTCTGTAAATGGAGGAATTGTTTACTATCAACATAGCGAGATGTTTTTTTATATATATATAGGAGGTTTAACGACCACCGTGAGGGGTGGGCGACTGCTTATAACCCAGTGAGTTGCTCATGCGGTCATTAAGCCTCGAATAAAAAAAACCAAAAAAAAAACCTAAATTTGATCCATGGTACGGAACGCAGAGGTCCTGACTCCTGGGTATAATACACGGTGTCTATAAATGTAGTATACAACTTCAGTATGCTATTAAAAGATATACGATAAAAAAATTACTTTAAACATCAAGAGACGTGGCAAGTGATAAAGTTTGTTAGGTGAGATCGCACTACGTGTCTCATCTAATGAAAAATCTAGTCAAACACGGAATACAAAAAACAAGGCTTCCCCAATGGAGAAAGCAGCGTATGTGTTTTCGTTTGCGGAGTCAAGATCTCTAACAACAGTTTAGCGTAAATTCAGAACGAAGTACAAGAGACAGCTGCCGACACGAAGGAACATCGAAAAATCGGTAAATAATTTCAAAGCAACAGGAAGAGTCTTGAGAGAGAAAAGCACTGAAAGACCTTTCATTTCGGACCAGGATATCAAAGACATCATTTACCAGCAAGATGGAGTGCCTCAGCACCATTCTTTGGATGTATGCAGATCTTTAGACCATAATTTTCCAGGGCGTTGGTTGGACGTGGAGGTCAGATGTCATGGCCACCCCGTTCTCGTGATATCACCCCAAGCGATTTTTGTCTTTGGGGATTTTGTAAGGACACTGTGTACAAGAAAAGGGTGACATCTATCACTGAGCACAAAGGACGCATTACTTCAGCTTTCCTCATTTTACACCTGACATTCTGCAGCGTACGCGGGTGGAACTGTACTATCGTTTAGACACCCTGCGAGCAACCAACGGAACACACATGGAGACCTATTGACATTAAAAAAAAAACTTTCACAGTTACCAGGTGATTTGACATTAAAAATAAGTTATCAATATCCCACTGAAGTTGTATACTTCATTTATGTACACCCCGTTTAATATTGGATTACATACTGGATGTACTGCAGCTGGAATCGAATATTGATTATATTTGTTACCAGCAGTCTGTTTTTCTTGAATGGATTTTTTTTAACAGCCGCACCTGTAGCGCAGTAGCCTAACCGATTGCTTATGACCATTCATCCGTGATGGGATCTGGGTACGAATCCTGGTCAGGCATGCATGTCGTGTTTATCTTACGGCACTGGCTCTCTCTCTCTCTTCCCTGGAACCAGTGGCCCTAAATTAGAGACGGGCGATTTCTTATAGCCCATTGAGTTCTCACGGCGGTCGCTACACTAAAAACCAAAAAAGAATATTTTAACAAATTTGGTACAAAATTTCCCTATGAATCACAGGCGGCCATGTAAACGCTTTGTTCTGGCACATAAAGGTACTTAACTGGGTCAATCACACGATGCCAAGACCTCAGTGGCACGCCCAGGATTTCTTTATGCGGATGGCCCAAAATATTGAAGATGCAAATAAAGATACCCCAGAGAAAATACAATAACTCCCCAAATAATGGGAAGCGACAAAAATATCTCGGACATATTAACATGCATTTCCGAATATTGGAAAAATATATACACTACTGTTTGGGAAAATTGCAACACCATGAAGGAACCAAGCGATTCGAATGAAATTTATAAAACACATTACTGATATGACTGCACATAAGTGATTTAATTTTCAGAATACAACAATTTTTACCTGCAAAAATCGGCATCTTGTGAAGCCTCCGCGAGCTGCAATAAAAGCTTCTAGACGGCGTGGCATTGAATAGAAAAAGCGTTGGATGGTGTCCAGGGTAATTGCATGCCAGGCGGGTAATTGCTTGTCGAAAAGGGGTTGGATAGTGTCCTGTGTAATTGCTTGCCAGGCGGCATATATACTAGTCCACAGATCATTGGTACTGACCGCTGGAAGACTTTCATGGGCCAGTTGCCGAGTGACCATATCCCAGACATGTTCAATGGACGTGTCTGGAGAACGTGCAGGCCTGAGAAGAAGCGGTATCTGCTGTGCTGCGAAAAGGGCTCGAACATACCTGGCAACATGTGGTCGGTCATTTTCGTTCTGGGATATAGCGCTAAGAGTGTTATGAAAGAAGGGTATGACTTCTGCTTGTAGAGCTTCCCTGATGTAGTGGTCCCTGTTGAGAATACCCTCAAGTCGTAGCAGCCGAGATCGCGAACGGTACCCAATGGTACCCCACACCATCACACTTGGCGTTCAGCCTGTATGACGCCCAACAATGCATGCTGGAAGAAGGCGCTCACCACAATACCGTCTAATGCGTATGCGGCCATCATGGTAGTCCAAACTGAATCAGGACTCGTATGAAAACACGAAATGTTGCCAATTACCACGCCACTGTCTGTATTGAAAAACCCGTTTTAGTCTGAGGCGTCCATGGTTCAGGGTCAAAGGAATCCACCGCAAAGGGGAGCGTGCAACTAGTCCTCTGTGCAGCAGACGGCGTTGAACTGGGGAGGCAAATAATGCCATACCTGCTGCAGTGCTCCACTGTTGTGAGAATAAAGATGCGTAACCGTTCGTCACTGCTAAGCGGACGAGGTGTCGTCACATTTCTCGGTCCACTGCCTGATTTTCGATGTACCTGGTTCTCCTCGGTCCACTGCCGCCACACGCACATCACTGACGTGGCGTTATGTCCCGTCCGAGCCGGAGTGTCGCGGTACGAAAATGCACCTTCACGCAGACCAATCATTCGTCCCCGATCAAACTCTATCGTATATGGTGATATTGCGCGCTTCTTCGTCGCCGAGGCATTAGTGAATCCTGGAAATCCTTGTACAACTAGCTGTCCGCGATGTACTACTAGTGTGTATCCTAAACAGCCCTCTCTTTATACCCCTTACTCGACTGTTCAGATAGCGCTTCCGGGTCCAGACATGCGAATGACTCTGCACTTCTAATTACTTGCATTTCCTAACCTGCTCTGCATATCATGTTACAAGTTTCACGTGATTCCCATTATTCCTTAACGGTGTTGCAATTTTCACAAACAATAGTTTATTTAAAAATTTAAACAAATATATATTTAAAAATAAGGAGCCAATAACAAAGACGAAGGACCCAGTTATACTTCATGGGAGAGTGCCCGAGCCCCTGGGCCAACTAACTGAGTGTGTCCTGAAAGAGCTCAGCCTTCCAAATTTTCGTTTCATACACACAATACACCGATGAGACATCACATTACATTATGACCACCTACCTAATAAGCTGTAGGACCCCCTTTAGCCAGCAAGATAGCGGCCACTTGGCGAGACATCGATTCGATGAGGTAGCGATAGGTATCCTGGGATATCTGGTACCACAATACCAAAAGCAGGTCCTCCAGTTCCTGTACATTTTGGGGTCTTTATGATTTAGCGTGAACCCGCTTTTCCAAGTCGATCCAAAAATGTTTGATTGGGTTCGTGTTAGGTCAATTTAAAGGCCAGTGCCTTAACAGAAAGTCGCCAGCATGTTCCTCGAACCATTCCTTGACAATTCTGACAGTGTGGCATGGCGCATTATCCTGTTGGTAATGACTACCACCAGCAGGGAACAGTTGCCATGAATGGGTGAACTTGGTGCCTAACGATGTTCAGATACTTGTCAGGGATTGTGCTATTGGGATAATGGGGCCTAAAGTGTCCCAAGAAAACATCGCCTACAGCATAACACCGCCGCCGGCGGCCTGTTTCCGCCCAACAGTGCATACAGGGGCCATAGTCTCCGTTGATAATCGGCGTATCCGCGCTTGGCGGTCCACGTGATACACCAGGAATCTTGATTCGTTAGACTAGGCCACTTTCTTCCAAACATCCACGGTTCAATCTCGATTATCTGGTGCCCATTTCAAGCGTTGTCGGCGATGACGTGCAGTGTGCATGGTGATCCGGCAGGGCCTTCGGCTACACAGCACATGCGCAGAAGGCTGAGATGAACTGTGTGCTGTGACACATTGCCCTGATCACCACTGTTGTAGCTGCCGATGATTTGTCGCACTGTGGCCCTGCGGTCGCTGTGAACAATGCGCGACAGTCCTCGCTTCCCTCTGGCATCGATGAACTGCAGACGACAGTTGCCACGAATGGGGAACTACGACAAAACATCAGCACACGACTGGACGTCAGGTCGTCGTTTGCCCATCTGTGCACCACTTTTGATACGTACTCATTACAACGGCACGCGAACAATCCACAAGACGTGCCGTTCCCGAGGCGCCGCCGTGCCATCACAATTTATCGTTCATCAAACTGAAGTGCCAGAAAAACTGGTACAGAGGAGCTTATGCAATATATATAGCAACGTCACCTATGTGAGTACTCGGTTGCGTCCGCCAGTGCTCATATAAAGCCATAGGCATACTTGCCAGCTGTAAGAGCTGTTTTGGCATGAGAATGACAAGTAAAGATTTAACCGATTTTCAACACGGTGTAATAGTTGGCGCTCGTGAGATGGGCCATAGTATTTCGGAGGTAGAAACGAAGTTCGGCGTGACTACAAGAATTCCGTCAAAACCTCCAACCTACGATACCAGTGTGGCCGTAAAAAGACATTAGGTGAACGTGACCATCGTCGGGTGTCAAGAATCGTTTCACGCGATTGGCGTGCAACACCCTCGCAGGTATAATCGGAATTCAATGCTGGAGCCGCAACAAGAATCAGCACCCGGACTGTGCAACGTACCCTGCACGACATGGGCTTTGGGAGCCGACGCCCAACTCAAGTCTTATTGATGGGTGCACGACACAGAGCTATGCGCCTCGCTTGGGCACGGCAACACCGCCACTGGACACTTGATGACTGGAAACAAGTAGCCTGGTCTGAAGAGTCGCGTTTCCAACTGTATCGGGCAGATGGAAGGATTCGTGTGTAGCGCAAACCCCATGAAGCCATGAATCCCGCCTGTCAACAAGGAACTGTACCGGCTGGTGGGGTGTCCGTAATGGTATGGGGTGTGTTTATCTGGACTTCACTGGGACTCCTGGTACGTCTACAAACGTCTGTGACCGACCAACGCTATGTGCGCATCCTTTCTGACGAGGTACACCCGTTCATGTCCTGCATTCATGCTGATGGATTGGGCCTGTTCCAACAAGACGATGCCCCTCCACACAAGTGTCGGAACGTCACATTATGGTTAGAGGAGCATTCATCTGAGTTTGGGGTGTTGCCATTCAAACCTGAGTTCCCAGATCTGAACGTGATAGAACACATTTGGGATGCCATGCAACGCGCTATCGAACACAGGAATCCGAGACTTCGGAATACACCCGAATTGTACAACGCTCTGCAGGAACTATGGTGTGCATTTCCTAAAGCACATTTCCAAAAGCTAGCGGAGTCCATACCTCGTCGTATTTTTGCAGTCTTGCGCTCCCCTGAGGGACCTACCCAGTATTAGTCTGGTGTACCAGTTTTTCTGGCACTTTAGTGTATACCTGCTCTGTGAACTTTACCTGCGCCACTGTTCGGTCTCCGGGCGCGCTCATTTCTCTAGGCTAGGGGTGGTCATAACGTAATGGATCATCGGTGTATATACGCATATATACACTGAGTGGCCACTTTATTATGACCACCTGACAGTTTTAAACAAATGAGCTATGGCTGCACGCTGTTGCCGCCAGAGGGCGAGGCTAGTATAAAAAGGGAAAGCTTAGTGCTTGCGACAGTAGTTGTAGTGATTTTTGGGTGACGAGATGGGTAAAAAATGCGACTTGACGGACTTTCAACGTGGGATGATTGTAGGAGCTCAGGGCCATGGAGCGAGTATCGCCGAAACCGCCGCATTCGTGAAATGTTCCAGAGCAGCTGTTGTTAAAATGTTTAAAAGACTGGACTGACAGCCAAAAAACTGGGTCTCTACGTGCAACGTGTGGTCGTCATCGACTAGTGACTGCTCGTACGGAACGGATAGTGTCCAGACTGGTAACAGACAACAGAAGGGCAACAGTGCAGCAAATTGCAGACCATCTTAATGAAGGATCCCCTCAAATGATCTCTGCATGCACTGTTCGCCGTACACTGCATCGGATGGGATATGGCAGCCGAAAGCCTGTTCGAACACCTTTGCTGTCTGCAGTTAACAAGAGAAAACGTCTCCAGTTCGCACAGGAGCACAAGGATTGGACAGTCGATAATTGGAAACAAATTATGTGGTCCGATGAATCACGTTTTCCGCTGCACCATGCCGATGGCCGAGTGAGAATTTGGCGGAAACAGCACGAAAGCATGGACCCCACATGCATTGCTACAACCCTTCAAGCTGGTGGAGGCAACGTTATGGTTTGGGGAATGTTTTCCTGACATGCTTTGGGCTCTTCAATTCGTGTTGATCAACGTCTGACTGGCACATCATATCTAAACATCGTTGCGGAGCAAGTGCATCCTGTCATGTGAATGGTTAATCCCAATGGCGATGGCTACTTTCAACAACATAATGTGTCATGTCATAGTGCTCGTATTGTACAGAATTGGTTTCAGGAACTTGCCGGTGAGTTTACTTTGCTTAGGTGGCCCCCACAATCTCCAGCTCTCAACCCCATTGAGAATTTGTGGGATGATGTTGAACGAGCCATCAGACAGGTGGATCCACAACCCTGCAATCTCACACTCCTGGAAAGTGCTATTCATCAAGCATGGTCTCATATTCCACAAACCACCTATCAACATCTCGTGGAGTCCATGCCACGAAGAATCGACGCAGTAGTAAAGGCAAAAGGTGGCCCAACAAAGTACTGAGGGTGTGGTCATAATAAAGTGGCCACTCAGTGTATAATCAAATTTTGGAACACTACCATTATTTGCTTAAGTGCAAAGAACGGTGGTGAAGGAAAGTGCGTTGTGAATGGGGAGGTACGGAAGCTGAGATGTTCTGTCGTGGAGGTAGAAGCTGAGTTCTGTCGTGTTATCAGTAACTCTGAAGTGGATATGCCGGGTGGACATGAACTTCCGAGTTCGAGCGTGGGATGGTCATAGGATGTCATTTGAGTAACGTTTCTGTACGGAGCACTGCAGCTAAACAAAACGTAGCAAAATCGATTGTAAGTGATGTCGTGAAGAGAGGAAAACAGGAGGTGCAACTCCAAAAAATAAAAAAATAAAAACCGTTTAGGAAAGCAGCACAAACTGACGTTCGCGACAGGAGAGCCAATGTAAGAAATTTAGTTCTGCCTCTGCTATTTCCATCGCTGCTGAAAATGCTTGTAATGGCTCGGTTAGTACCATAACTCCCTGCAGAGAGTTGTACAGTGTGGGTTATTATCGTAGTGCAGCGGCACACAAGCCACACATCAGTACAGTGAATGCGAAGCGCCGTTAGAAGTGGTGTCTCCCGTCGTTCCTGGATTGTGCTACTGGAAAGCTGTTCTTTGGAGTGACGAGTCACGCTTTTCACTTTTCTGATCTGATAGGCTTGTTTGGAAGAACACAGTCCGGCAAACGATTTTCGTCGGACTGGGTTCCTGAAATTGTTAAGTTCGGCGGAGGCTCCATCGTGGTATGGAGTTGCTTTTCGTGGATGGGTCTCGGCCCATTAATTATTATACCACAAACCATGAACTCTGGAAATACCTCGACTTTCCGGATAATTCTGCCCTACCAGCAATGTGGCAGTGTTATTGAAATGACCGTTGTCTTTTCCAACACGATCGAGATCCTTGCCACCCTGCACGACGTGTGCAGGACTGGTTTCTTGAAAATGAGGTGGAATTGTTAGACTGGCCTGCTCAGAGTCCTGATCTTAATCCCATAGAACACTTTTGGGATGAACTGGAGCGACGGATACGAAATCGACAGTCTTCGCTCTCCACTCTGGCAGCAGCTTTGCAGGACGAATGGCGAGCCCTTCCTGTCGAGACCTACCGGAAATTGGTTGATACCATGGTTCGACGTGTTGCCGCTGTCATACTAACAAAAGGTGAATTACGATTATAAACCCACTTGTCCCAAAACATTGTGGTGTCCGGGGCAGCGGGTGGCTTAGTGGGCAACATTCGTGGCTGCCACGGAAAGGGCTTCAGGTTCGATCCCAGGCAGGTACGAACGCTCGATCCACTAAATACCCGCCGTGCGTCGAATGGGCACGTTAAGCCGTCGGACCCCGGGTACCGGCCCTCTGGTAACAAATAAGGGCGTCTTCCTCCCCCTTTCTACTTCGCTTCCGTGTCACTTTCCTATCGGGTGCTCTAGCCCAAATCTCCTAGTTTCCTGTTTCTAAGGGTTGTTTAAAGACCTAGGGCCAGACACTCCCTTCCTAAAATCCTCTACATATGATCATTGTGGTGTCCGAATAGTTTTGATAATATAGTGTATATACAGTATATATACACTGAAGTGCCAAAGGTAATGGGATAGCAGTATGAAATCTTTAACTGTCGCTGCCGTCGTATAAAGGCTTCGACGCATACCGCGATTTTTGTCATTTGCGAGATGTAATCTCGTGAGTCATGTTGAACAACTGCCAGTAGGATTATGGCAAGCCGACGTGAATTATAGGAGTTTGAACGAGGCATGGTACGGATGGGACACTCAATTCCCGAAGATGTGCGAACATTCAACATTCCTCGGCGTCACGTGTGTACTGATAATACCCCATAGAAGGCATTACCACCCACTGTGGACGACCACGGGTGTTGAATGACCGTGACCAACGGCGTCTGACAAGGATTGCCCATGCTAACAGACAAGCCACCCTGGCTCAAATAACATTCACATTTAATGCAGGACGTACCTGAGACATAGCCATCAAGTCAGTGTTGCATAATTTAGCGTCCATGGGTTATAGGAGCAGAAGAGCCACCAGAGTGCCTTTGTTAACACTACGACATCGGACACAGCGCCTTACCTGGGCTCGTGAACACGGTTATTGCACCCTGGAAGACTGGCAACATGTGGAGTGTTCCGATGAGTGACGCTACCAGGTTCGGGTGTGGCGCAGACCCCATGAACCCAAGGTGTCAACAAGACACAGTGCGTGGTGGTGGTGGTTACATACAAGTGTGGGGTGTCTTTACGTGACACGGTTTGGACCCTCTGGTCCGGGTTAACACGTCGTTAACCGGTAATTGCTTTGACTATCATTTATTTCTGAAGAGTTCATTTCTTCATTGAATTCGCTTTCAGCTCGCGTGCCGCTAAAAAAAATAAAGGGCATATTAATGAACGCTAAGAATTGATGAAAGAACATATATGCTTCGATCTGCGCACTGCGGGATGTTTCATCTGAGTCCCGATAAACATCCTCAGTTGCTTGGAGATTCCTTGTCCTGGGTGGTAAAACGGTAACACACTCAAACGTAAATCGGGAGCTGCGTGTTCGATTCCCGTACAGGACGATGTAATTTTAAAGTTTCCTGAGGTATGTAAACTGGCTTAGTCGCTTTATTTTTCTGCTGGGTGACCATTTGCAGCCCTTCGTGTACTTCATGTTCCCCAACAACGATGGGATATTCCAGGGAGACAATGCACCATGTCTTCGGGCCAAAGTTATCCAAAATTGGTTCCAGAAGCATTCTGGACGGTTCCGACGGATGGTGTGGCCAGCACGTTCGCCTGATATGAATCTAATAGACCACATATGGGACGTGTTAGAAAGGTCCATTCGCACCCAAGATCCTGCACCTACATATATCAGGGAACTGTGGGCAGATGTTCAGACGGCATGACTCAACATCTCTGCAGGTCTTCTGGCCACTTGTGGAATCGATAATACGTCAAGTTGCTGCACTTCGCCGGGCTAGAGGAGGTCCTACAGACCTACACGATACTAAGTACGTATCCCATGACTTTGGGCACTTCAGTGTAGTATAATCCCTCGTTATCCACAGTTGTTAAGATCCGCCAACATGCTGCGACTAGGCATCGATACAAAGAAAAATAAGATTTTTAACATAATAAGACTAGGCATCAATACAAAAAAAAAAAGAGATTATATGTACAAACTGTCCCAATTAACGTATAAATAGCAGAAAATTATGTTTAATTTTATATGATATAGGATAAATTAAAATCGGAACTACGACACATTTATACATACAAATCTGACCATTCCCGGTTAAGAATGGGTTTCATTAAGGTGACCAGATTTTCGAGAACGAAACTAAAGACAAAAGGGCACGTTGTCTTCCATTTCAATGCAAAATTGCGGACAATTTCGTTTTAAAATGGGAAAACGGCTTTACCGTAATGTGCCAGATGTTGTGAGGACAACATCTGGCACATTACGGTAAAGCTGGCAAAGATTAACAAAGAACGTTATGACCTAGGCCATAATTGTCCAGTTTCGTGAGAATACATTCGATGAACCTGAAGAATGATTTTCATGTGAAATAAGTATAAAATAGCTATAAAATACTATCAGGCAGAATATTACTTCTAATAAGTTTTGAATATCACTCATAGGGGCAATACATGCAAACAAAGCTACATTTTGATTTTGAACTGAAATTTTATGGAATCTCGTCGAGAAAGTTTCTGAAGCCGCAAAATTACTATACACTAAGCACACAGAAATCCCTGTATGTTATCTCTACGAGAAGAATTATTCCAAGTCCAATAACTTCACTTGAAGAAACAGTTTAATGAAAAATGTACTGAACAAAAGTTGCAGAACTCTCAATGGAATCTACTAAATTTAGCATTAATTTCTTATTTAATTGCAAGAAAGTGGATGCTGAAAAAGATGAGATTTATTCCCCATGCCATAAACATTTTAATTAAATCCAGTTACAACAGAAACAAATAACACCACGATTATCAAGATTACTTTGTTCGATGCTGACACTGGGGATGTTCAGACTTCTCTAAGCATCCCGAAAGTTTGAAATTCTGTAATTATCACTATCTCAATTCTCGGGAGCAGAAACAATGCGAAGCGGAGACGAACCGTCGCAGATGCTCGAAAAGGTGTGCACAGACTGGTTTTCTATTTTCTTAACATTAATGGTTTTTAAGATTTCTTTCAATATTAAAACAAAGGAAGGGACATTTTCACGCCTTTTTAACGTTGGCTCCTGTTCAAGACGTAAAGTTGTAATCGATAGATCACGCAGATAACTGTTCTCTCCCACCCATTTCATTTCAGTTTTCATTCTTCCATATTATTCAAACGATAACTTCAACTTGAGGAGATGCAATTGATTTTCTTCAGCTCTGAATCTTGCAAGCGATATTTTATTTCAGCTTTCATTCTTCCATATTATTCAAACGATAACTTCAACTTGAGGAGATGCAATTGATTTCCTTCAGCTCTGAATCTTGCAAGCGACATTTTATTTCAGCTTTCATTCTTCCATATTATTCAAACGATAACTTCAACTTGAGGAGATGCAATTGATTTTCTTCAGCTCTGAATCTTGCAAGCGATATTTTATTTCAGCTTTCATTCTTCCATATTATTCAAACGATAACTTCAACTTGAGGAGATGCAATTGATTTTCTTCAGCTCTGAATCTTGCAAGCGACATTTTATTTCAGCTTTCATTCTTCCATATTATTCAAACGATAACTTCAACTTGTGGAGATGCAATTGATTTCCTTCAGCTCTGAATCTTGCAAGCGACATTTTATTTCAGCTTTCATTCTTCCATATTATTCAAACGATAACTTCAACTTGAGGAGATGCAATTGATTTTCTTCAGCTCTGAATCTTGCAAGCGATATTTTATTTCAGCTTTCATTCTTCCATATTATTCAAACGATAACTTCAACTTGAGGAGATGCAATTGATTTCCTTCAGCTCTGAATCTTGCAAGCGACATTTTATTTCAGCTTTCATTCTTCCATATTATTCAAACGATAACTTCAACTTGAGGAGATGCAATTGATTTTCTTCAGCTCTGAATCTTGCAAGCGATATTTTATTTCAGCTTTCATTCTTCCATATTATTCAAACGATAACTTCAACTTGAGGAGATGCAATTGATTTTCTTCAGCTCTGAATCTTGCAAGCGATATTTTATTTCAGCTTTCATTCTTCCATATTATTCAAACGATAACTTCAACTTGAGGAGATGCAATTGATTTTCTTCAGCTCTGAATCTTGCAAGCGACATTTTATTTCAGCTTTCATTCTTCCATATTATTCAAACGATAACTTCAACTTGAGGAGATGCAATTGATTTTCTTCAGCTCTGAATCTTGCAAGCGATATTTTATTTCAGCTTTCATTCTTCCATATTATTCAAACGATAACTTCAACTTGAGGAGATGCAATTGATTTTCTTCAGCTCTGAATCATGCAAGCGATATTTTATTTCAGCTTTCATTCTTCCATATTATTCAAACGATAACTTCAACTTGAGGTGATGCAATTGATTTTCTTCAGCTCTGAATCTTGCAAGCGACATTTTATTTCAGCTTTCATTCTTCCATATTATTCAAACGATAACTTCAACTTGAGGAGATGCAATTGATTTTCTTCAGCTCTGAATCTTGCAAGCGACATTTTATTTCAGCTTTCATTCTTCCATATTATTCAAACGATAACTTCAACTTGAGGAGATGCAATTGATTTTCTTCAGCTCTGAATCTTGCAAGCAACATTTTATTTCAGCTTTCATTCTTCCATATTATTCAAACGATAACTTCAACTTGAGGAGATGCAATTGATTTTCTTCAGCTCTGAATCTTGCAAGCGACATTTTATTTCAGCTTTCATTCTTCCATATTATTCAAACGATAACTTCAACTTGAGGAGATGCAATTGATTTTCTTCAGCTCTGAATCTTGCAAGCGATATTTTATTTCAGCTTTCATTCTTCCATATTATTCAAACGATAACTTCAACTTGAGGAGATGCAATTGATTTCCTTCAGCTCTGAATCTTGCAAGCGACATTTTATTTCAGCTTTCATTCTTCCATATTATTCAAACGATAACTTCAACTTGAGGAGATGCAATTGATTTTCTTCAGCTCTGAATCTTGCAAGCGACATTTTATTTCAGCTTTCATTCTTCCATATTATTCAAACGATAACTTCAACTTGAGGAGATGCAATTGATTTTCTTCAGCTCTGAATCTTGCAAGCGATATTTTATTTCAGCTTTCATTCTTCCATATTATTCAAACAGATAACTTCAACTTGAGGAGATGCAATTGATTTTCTTCAGCTCTGAATATTACAAGCGATATTTTATTTCAGCTTTCATTCTTCCATATTATTCAAACGATAACTTCAACTTGAGGAGATGCAATTGATTTTCTTCAGCTCTGAATCTTGCAAGCGATATTTTATTTCAGCTTTCATTCTTCCATATTATTCAAACGATAACTTCAACTTGAGGAGATGCAATTGATTTTCTTCAGCTCTGAATCATGCAAGCGATATTTTATTTCAGCTTTAATTCTTCCATATTATTCAACAGATAACTTCAACTTGAAGAGATGCGATTGATTTTCTTCAGCTCTGAATCTTGCAAGCGATATTTTATTTCAGCTTTCATTCTTCCATATTATTCAAACGATAACTTCAACTTGAGGAGATGCAATTGGTTTTCTTCAGCTCTGAATCTTGCAAGCGATATTGTTATGCACTTTGAATGCATCACGCACACTTGATGTGGCGTTTTGGAAGTTAATGGTCGCAATATTTCCTTTTTTTTTTGGCATGGAGGCCTTAATTTTAATCTAACTAAAAGTTAAAGCGATTTTTTTTATCTATTTTTTACAAGAGCCATATTTTCAAAGCGTTTTGTTTACGCAACCGTCGGCACTTCGTAAGTTGACGACGCAACTCTTTTCTTTTTGCTTAGAGATAGCTTCAGTAAGATTGATAAGGTGGGTTTTTTTTTTTTTGTTCTTCCTCTTCAATTTTTTTTCAAAAACCATATTTTTACACATTTTTATCGTCCGTCTTCCGTTTTCACGGTCGCAATACGAGGCACTCCGGAAGTTGATGCTCTCAATTTTGCCTTTTTTGGATTCCAGATAGCTCAATTTCTTAGATTAATGCTGTTTTCTTTTATTTTGTTTTTTATAAAAACCACATTTGTTAAAACATTCCTTCAGTTTCTACGGCCATGTGGCATTTCAGAAGTTGACGGTCGCATTTTATTTTGTATTTTTTAACGCCCCTACTTTGTTTCCAATGCCGTACGCGGTATTCCGGAAGTTCAGGGTCGCCTTTTTTTTCGTTATTAATTTCTTCGAAATAGTTTCATCTCAGATTGATGAGGTGAAAAGTTTTTTGTTTTTTTTTTCTTTACAAGAACCCTTGCCGTTTTTCTCACTTTAATTTTATGGGATTTAATTATATCAATAAAAGTACTCCAACCACATTTTCATAAATTCACTAAATTTTTCTTAAAGCTGGTCTATTCAGAAGGGTGAGTTTCAAACGAAAATCTTACATATGGATTCCTGTTTTACAAATCAAGTGTGGCAAAATTACTATTTCCAAAATTGACATGATCCTTACCCCACGCCCAACTCGTTCACCTAAATTACCTGGTGAGACCCCAAGTGTAACATACAATCATCGTCAAAAAAAAGTCCGCGCACAAAAAAACAACAAAAAAACCGTGCGATTAACGCGAAACTCAACGAATAGCTACAGGGAGAGCAGACATGCAAATGATTAGTTTCGTGATATTCCGCATATCCGCGCGTCCAAGACCGGCGCTGCAATCGCAATCCTTGGGGTTTATAAGGCGCGGCGCATAGGACTCCACATTCGTGGGCCGCGGGTGGCCTAGTGGGCAACGTTCGTGACTGCCGCGGAAAGGACCTCAGGTTCGATCCCAGCAGGTACGAACGCTCGATCCACTAAATATCTGCCGTGCGTCGGATGGGCACGTTAAGCCGTCGGACACCGGGCACTGCCCCCCCCGTAATAAATAAGGGCGTCTTCCTCCCCCTTTCTACTTCGCTTCCGTGTCACTTTTCTATCGGGCACTCTAGCCCAAATCTCCTAGCTTCCTATTTTTAAGGGTTGTTTAAGACCTGGGGTCAGACACTCCCTTCCTAAAAATCCTCTATATATGATCATAATCACTCCACATTCGTGCCAAAGTGCACGGTAAGAATCAGGTGAGATCCCTGAGCGATTGACATGCCCAGGAGCCGCCGTAGATGTGCGTACGGACAACTGACGAAGTTTGAACGAGGCCGTATCGTCGGGGTGAGAGAGGCAGGGTGGCCGGCGCACTGAATTGGCCGGTCGGACAGTACGGTGCAATCTTGTTGGGAGCAATGGACACAGGAAGGCACTCAGAAACAGCGGACTGGCTCTGAACGACCCAGACACACCACCAGCAGAGAGGACCGTGGGATCGTGATAGCGGCATGCACAGATGCAACGACGTCCTTGTCCAATATCCAGAGACATGTGGCGGCTGTAAAAGGGACTCCTGTGACCGCCAGAACCATTTCCAGACACCTGGCAGAGGCGAATCTGCACTTTCGGCTGCCCTTACGGTTTCTGCCGTTAACACTGGACTATTGTCGGCGTCGATTGCAGTGGTGTCAAGAGCGAGCAACGTGGAATGTTGCGGACTAGCGACGTATAGTGTTCAGCGACGAATCCTGCGTCTGTATGGGAACGGATGACCACCGTGCCAGAGTGTGGAGGACTGCAGGTGAGCGCTACAACCCCAACTTCACTGTATAGCGGCACACGTCCCGAATTGCAGGCGCGATGGTCTGGGGAGCCATCGCGTATGATAGTCGTACTTCCCTCGCAGTGATCCGAAGGACGTTGACAACCCAGCGTTACGAAAAAGAGATCCTGCGGCCCTCTGTGCTGCCTTTCCTGATGGGAGGCCCGGAGTCATTTTCCAACTAGATAAAATCCGTCCGCATACGGCTTGGGTTTCTCAGGACTGTCTACGTCACGCTTCGGTGGCCTGCCAGATCGCCTGATTTTTCGTCCATCGAGCACGTGTTGGACCAGATGGGACACCAGCTTTCTCCATGTCCCAGTGTTCGTGATTTAGAGCGTCAGTTGCAAGAAGTGTGGGCCAATCTGTTCCGGGATAACAAGCGGCGTCTCTTTGAGTCCACGCCGGACCGTATCACTTATGTATCCGAGCACGAGGCGGTTCAACGAAGTACTAAAGCTGACCGGAATGTGTACCATATGTTCGCGGGAAATCGCCCTGTTGCTGTGACATTGTAATCACTTCTGTCATTGGTATGTACAATCTCACTACTAAAATCTCATTCCAATTCAATGCCTTCTTCTTGGTGCGCGAATTTTTATGACAATGAGTGTAATTGCTGCAGGAAATAGTAAGAGCAGAACGCCTATCAGGTAAAACATTCTTCATGCGAAGGAGGAAGTTAAAGTTTAATCAATTAACTAAATGCAAAATAAAAGTATGGATTTCAACTTATTCCTTATACTTTGTGACCATTACTTTTAAAATAAAAAAGCTTTTATAATGTAAGAATAATGTCTAATTTCTGAATGCAATGAAATATGTATAGTTCAATTTTCTTCTGCATTTCTTGACAGGGAAAAGCTAGATTGACTATTGCAACTAAATACTAATTTCCACTTATTAGCAAAATCTCAAATTGACATTTTTTAAAACATCGCTTTGTCGCAGTGCAGAACAATAAATTTTATGGCAAAATTAAGATTTAGACATCCCTTTACCTTGCAGACAGTTTTTAGGTCTTCCCTTCTGTGTTGTAGATTTCTGAAAAAGATTCTGCTCCTGAGTCTCAATTTTGGGGGGAAATTTCAAAAACTGAAAACAAAAAATAGGAAAGTGAGGACATTTGTCATTCTCAGTCAGTCTTCACAGAATTGAGGGCAAGGCATCGAAATTGAGGACTGTCCCCCAAAAATAAGCACGTCTGATAGCCTTAGGTTTCACACACCGTTGTGGCTGCACAATATCCCCTGTTTGAAAAAAGAAAAGAGAGTGAAAGCTAAGCTGTCCCCCAAAGGAAGATCTGAATGAGAAAAAGAATTACCATTTCCTGTCGAAACCCAATGCCGTTTTATAAGTTCCCCATGAAACTACCAACTTAGACATTTATGAACATACTAGATGAAAGCCCTTCAACAATGTCGGGGGAGGAGGGGTGGGGTTACATATGTTGAATATTTTTTTAATAACAAGATATTTCCTTTCTGTTTGTGAACTTAGCATTGCACAGTTGCAAAAGTTAAAATGCCACGGTAATTCATACGCAGAAGCATAAACCGTGAAAATTTTTGCTTCATTATTGGTTTCTTCTTTCCTTGCCTTAATACCAATGTCTACCGATGAACGTATTTTTTCTTTCTTTTTCATTTCTTCTACAGATATAAATAAAAGAATACCTGGTTATAGGTACATTCTGAAAAAAAAATTAATTTATATTTTGAGAATTTCATGGTTTAAGAAAAAAGGAAAGTTCCCAAATCATATTTTTTCAGCATACACATGAAATAAAAACACACTGTTACCTACTCTATCGGAACTCTCAATTTTTAGACTTTAAATGAGGAAAGAAACTTGTTTGATAATCTAAAATAAACATTTTAGGTTCGCAAAGGGGAATCTTAAAATTAAATTTCATACGACAGGATTCTAAATAAAAAATTCTGTATGTCATTTATGAACGACAAAGTAAAACCAAAATTCCTGACATAACGTTTTCCTGTTTCTAAACAGTTGATCGTGTGACATAACTCACCCCTGATCATATCAAAATGATTTGGATGAGATGATGTCGCATCAGCAGCTGGAAAAATTGGTTTCTGTTGCTATGACAACAAAGCAAAGTGGTACTGGCGTGCTCTGTGTTGATCGGCGATATTTTATTGCTGTAAGAATTTCACCTTGATACGAAGTGTCACAAAAATACACGAAACAATGAAATTTACAACAACAAAAGGCATATTGTTTAAGGCAGAGATTCAACAATTAAAACAGGCAAGCATCAGAAGGTGCCAACAAACTGGGACAAACATACAAAGGGAATTGTACACTGTCATATCACATTATTGTAACCAGCAGCTAATATTCAGAGTTACTGCCGTGTGCAGCGATGACAGCAGCTAGACGGGGTGGGAGTGTCCTAATAAGGTGCTGGAAGGTGTTCACAGGCATGTGGAACCATGCTGACTGCAGTGCATCTGAGAGCTGCTGGAGGGTGCGTAGTGGAGGATCCGTAGAGTGAACAACACGATCGAGGTGGTCCCACAGATGCTCAATTGGATTTAAGTCTGGAGAATCAGGGGACTAAAGAAGTACTCTGAAGTCTTGATTGTGCTCTTCCACTACTCTCGGACATTTCTAGCTGTGTGACATGTCGCATTGTCGTGCTGGAAGATCCCATCTGCCCTAGGGAAGACAATCAGAATGTATGGGTGTATGTGGTCTGCAGGGATGGATTCCTAACGAATTCAGTCCATTGTGCCTTCCACAGGTATGAGTGGACCCAAAGAATGCTACGAAAACATTCCCCAGACCATAATACTGCCCCCACCAGCTTGTGTTCTTCCAGCAATGGTTGAAGAGTGTTTGTTCTCCGATGTTTCTCGCCTTATACGCCAACGCCCATCCATTTGCTGAAGCAGAAAACGTGACTCATGGGAGAAGGCAATTCTTTGCCAATCAGCAGAGGTCCAATTCCAATACTGCCGTGCAAATGTAAGCATTTTCTGCCAATACACCTTCGTTAGCATAGGTGCAGTGACCATCCGTCTGCATCAGAGGCCGATACCGTAAACAGCAGCGTTCGCTGAACTGTCGTTGTAGACATGCCTCCAGTAGCCCTGGTTCATTCGGTCAGTGAGTTGCTCCATTGTGGCGTGTTGATCAGCCCTCACGCACCTTTGAAGCCGACGTTCACCTCTCACATCAATGGCACGTGGTGCTCCACAGTTTCTACATAACTTATTTGCAATAGGGCCATTTCTCTAATCACGATACACTTTAACCGCAGCAGCATGCTAACAGTTCACAAACTGCGCTGTTTTAGAAACACTGCCACCCTTGGCCCGAAAGCTGATAATCATTCCTTTTTGCAAAATCTGATAAATCGTTCCTTTTATACATGACAGCAAAGAGTGATATTTTCAGAATGCCTACAGCACAGCTAAATACACTGAAGTGCCAGAAAAACTGGTACACCAGTCTACTTGGTAGGTCCCCCACGGGAGCGCAGGACTCCGGTAGCTTCTGGAAATATGCTGTAGGCAATGCACACCATACTTCCTGCAGAGCGTTCCACAATTCGGGTGTATTCCGAGGTCTCGGATTCCTGTGTTCGATAGCGCGTTGCATGGCATCCCAAATGTGTTCTATCATGTTCAGATCTGGGGACTTGGGTGGAAATGTTAACACCCCAAACTCAGATGAATGCTCCTCTAAGAAAAATGTGGCGTCCCGACACTTGTGTGGAGGTGCATTGTCATGTTGGAACAGGCCCAACCCATCAGCATGAATGTAGGACATGAACGGGTGTACCTCGTCAGAAAGGATGCGCACATAGCGATGACCGGTCACAGACGTTTGTAGACGTATCAGGGGTCCCAGTGAAGTCCAGATAAACACACCCATACCATTTCGGACCACCCCCTCTACCACTAGCCGGCACAGTTCCCTGTTGACAGGCGGGATCCTTGGCTTCATGGGGTTTGCGCCACATACGAATCCTTCCATCTGCCCGATACAGTTGGAAACGCTACTTGTTTCCAGTCATCAACTGTCCAGTGGCGGTGTTGCCGTGCCCAAGCGAGGCGCATAGCTCTGTGTCGTGCACCCATCCAGGGGACTCGAGTTGGGCGTCGGCTCCCAAAGCCCATATCGTGCAGGGTACGTTGCAGTCCGGGCGCTGATGCTTGTTGAGGCTATAGCATTGAATTCCAATTATATCTGCGAGAGTGTTGCACGCCTATCGCGTGAAACGATTCTTGACAGCCGACGATGGTCACTTTCAACCAATGTCTTTTTACGGCTACACTGGTATCGTAGGTTTTGCCAGAATTCTTGTAGTCACGATACACCCTTACAATGATCGTCCGTGAAAATCCGAACTTCGTTTCTACCTCCGAAATACTTACTAGGCCCATCTCACGAGAGACAACTATGACACCGCGTTGAAAATCGCTTAAATCATTACTTGTCATTCTCATGCCGAAAACAGCTCTGACAGCTGGCAGAGAAGATTCGAGAATTTGCCATTTTCATGTAGGACTTCCGTCCACAGGGAGTAGAGTTTAGGTCCCAGCCACCTACAGCGAGATCGCCTTTTGGGCAGGACACAGAAACGGAAGGAATGAGAGCAAGTCTAGCGACTTTTGACAGAACAGTTTGTAGTGAGATTAGAGTACAGTAGATGGCGCCACCGTACAAGTACGATATTGCACATAGATGGGTGAGAGAATTTCAGGGAGGACATAGGAAAGGATACCCATTTAACCAGTGGGTCCAGCCTGGGGGCCGTCACTTTACGTGCTCGTCCGATGCACGGCGGATATTCAGCGATTGTTAGTAAATCACACCATCTCTGAAAGATCAGCCCAGGCTAGAACCTGGGGACCCAGCATCGATAGTCTGAAACACTAACCACTAAGCCATCCGCGGCGGCTCTGACAGCTGGCAAGGATGTCTATCGCTTTATATACGCACTGGCGGACGCAACCGAGTACGCGCATAGATGACGTTGCTATGTATTTTGCATATTTGGAGATATACACTGGCACTTCAGTGTATATCTCCAAAGCCAGCTCATGACATGTGCCTTCTTTCATTGGCTACGTGCTGTTGACGTTAAAAGAGGTGGTCACAATAATGTGACTCGACTGTGCATATGTTTAGATAAAGGTAACATTTAATTATAAAGTGTTTTAAGGTAACATTTAATTATAAAGTGTTTTACACTTACCAGAGTATGCAGGCTAAATGGCAGAATCCAATTGTATGAAAACTCTCCATTCCAATTATAGGTCCTGAATTGTATGGAGCTGTCCCATTTGCTATAGGTTTCATACTTAGAATCACAGGCCCCGGCCATGGGCATACTCAGTTGCTTAAGCATGCCCTGCAGAAACCACGGTATGCTTGACATGCCCTGAGACCAATCGTTCACCTGAGATGTATTCAAGCCAGAATCCTTGGTGAGGTATGGATGGTACACTTGTGTTATGGCATTGGTCCTCTCCCTTCAAGTAAGAAATGGATGACTGCTTGTATATTCCAAAGAGTTGCTCACGATGGTCATTAAATTCCCATACAAAACAAAGTAAAAGCATCTTTTGCCAGCAACATATTCAAATTTACTTGTGCATGAGGATTGAATGAAAAATGGGCACTATTACAAAAAGGTCCAAAAATTGGCTGCTACTGGACAACAATTAATAGCACATTTTTATTTATTCTCTTATTCATTTAAAAAAAAAATAGTGTACAAATGCCACTTATTTTTGTTGAGCATGCCGAGATTTACAAAACTCATCATCTATGCTTAGAACAAAATGAAGAAAAGAAGCAAAGTGGGAAGGAGAGGGTCATAAAGCAGAATTCGTTGAAATATTACCTCATACAATGAAAGAACATGCAAAACTTGAACAGATAACCGATTTATTGAATGCAGACAAGCCCTAGGTGATTAAATAAGATACATCATGCATGCTTTTTGTTGAAGCTTCATAAAAATGAGACAGTGGTGTTAAAGAAAATAATATGAAGGATGTTACAGTTGCCCAGAAGAAGCTGTCTATTGGAAGCAAGAAACTGGGAAAAATAACTTAGAAACTAAGTGAAATTTGCCAAGCAATATCAAAATTAAAAAAAAAATTAAAGTCACAATAAAATGTCAATCATACTATAGTTTAGATTGTCACTATGGCCAATTTGACAAGTACAAAATTTCTGCTTTCCAGATAATGGCCACTTGTGACCAATATTTGTACATTCTCAAATTTATAAAAAAAAATCTTGGCCTGAATCTTTTTTCTCAATCCTAGCCCTGTAGGGTGAACTGACACATAGGAGATGGCTCCCCAAATTGTAACACCAGGTATGTATGGCTACGTGCCATTCACAATGCAGGCCAAATTGGAGCAATTGCCTAACTTTCTCCAGACATGTACACATTGGTCATCCACTCCAAAACAAAAGTGGGATTTATCACTGAGCACTATATGGCATCATTTGAATGCAGTCAATGCTTTTCAGGCACTACACCACTCTAGTCAGTGTTAATGTTTGGTTGTTAGTGGTAGCTGTCATTAAAGGCAGTAAGAATGTATCCCTGTCACTCTTCTTTCAGTGGTGCATCTTGGTAATGCATGCTTCATGGTGGACACTGTCTTCAGATGGTAGACAGCGATGTCTTTCTGCCTGCTGTCATTATCATGTGCTCCTCCTATTTTTTTATCCTGGGACAGCTGTTTTCTTGATGGTTGGATGTTACAGGTGGACTTACCAGTGATTTTTCTGACACAATGACATTTTTATGGAAGTAATGCGACTTCCAAGGGTGGCAAAATTACTGTTTATGACAGTGGTGATAGAGCTGTCACCATCTTACTTACAACAATGACAAAATCCTGTTTGCACGGGATGGGACACGAAGCAGAGACAGCTTAGAATCACTGTAACAAAAGCTGAACATTAAATGGAAGAAAAAAATAAAATAAAAAGATATTGTTCCCCATTTGGCAAAACTAGACTAGCTGTTTCACTGCCCCATGTCCCCAATAGGATTGGGACAATCTCACAAAACTTATCTGGAGCGATTAACAGTCCTCTGGGTAAACTGCCCTGCTGAGGGGAGATTTTTTATGACGTGTGATGGTCACCAAGGCCAAACTGTGACACCTTAAGTGCTTTTAGAACTGTTATTTTGAGTCTCTGGCTGTAACAGTTAGTGCCAGCACGTAAGTTCATGAATCACATCTACGTTGAGTAACAGTGATGTAATTTCCGACCATATCTAGAGTGACCTTCTGGAAATGCTGCTGCCATCATCATCCTACTGTGGTATTGCTCTAACACATACTAGCCAATACAGCGACATAACAGACTAGCTTCTTTTAGGCCCACAGTGCATCCCCTCTTTTTTTTTTTTTTTTTGATTGGAGGTTTAACGACCCCGTGAGCAACTCAATGGGCTATAAGCAGTCACCCGTCCCTAATTTAGGGTCACTGGTTCCAGGGAAGGGAGAGAGCCAGTGCCGTAAGACAAACACAAAATCCATGCCTGACCGGGATTCGAACCCGGACCCCTTACAGACGAATGATCAGAGGCCAGCGCCTTAGACCACTGCGCCACCGGGGCGGCCCATCCCCTCTTGAACACACTGTTGCTTGTACTGTTGTCAGGTACATTGTTGCAGCATCCTTATCAGCTGCTATCAATGCAACTGCTAAAACAGTCAGAATGGTCAATATAGGCAAGCCATGCTCCTCATGCACATCCTACAATGCATGTTTTCCCTAAACATTGGGACCACTCTGTACATTTATTGATGTCAACTTTCTAACAATTCGCATTTCTAGGTTCATGGTTGGTTGACTATAATTTTGAGGTGCTACGATTTTTTTGTTGCAGAGTATATTTTCCAGAGTTATAAACATCTGAGTCTCTTGTACTTACCAAGTCAATCTATGGCCTAAATTTGGTGTATGAATATGAATTCCTTCCACTTAAACTGAAGGCTTTTCATTTAGAAGACATAGAAACCATCCACTGGAAGATATGATTGATTGGACTAAAGCTGTTAATACATGGTGTTCACCCTGCTGTATATATATAGTATATAAAGGCAGAGGAAGGACTGAAAGCACACATACATAAAATAAGTTCTAATGCTTTGTGTATTTTCCTGCATTATTTTCATTTCACGTGTGAACTCATTATTAATGTGCCAAAGAAAAGTTCCACTACCACGACATTCTAGTATTTGCCAACTGATTTGTGGGTGCCTATCTTTTCTATTTCAGAATGAATGAGTGGAATGTACTACAGCTGATTTTAGGAGAGAAAAACACTCAAGGACTTTTTTTGTTTGTTTGTTAGAAGACAGGGAGCTTCTCCCAAACACCAAACCTTGTTCAGATTACGAAATATGTAATTCATGAGACAACTTTAAGGGTTGTCTTGTGTTATAAACATGCTTTAGATTAAATATACATAATATCTAAGGTATGTATATCTACTTGTTCAGGTTGCAAAATTGTTTAGTCATGCAGTAGAAATGTAGAAATGGGTTAGAAATCATGTCGCATTACCCAAAAAAACAAAACAAAAAAAACCAGTCACTTATGAGAAGTGACAAAGCAACAGATCCAAAATCACTGTTAAGCTGTCACTGTTAGCTGTAACATAATCAGGGCAATGCTCAGGGGAAAAACAGGTTCCAATTCAAAAAGTCCATGTGATGGCATCGGTATGACTGTGAAAAGACTTACAGATAAAGCTAGTCTGGCAGATAAAGTATATAATCAAATTTTAACTCCAGTGCTGTTAAATGATTTTGCAAATCAAGAAATTAAACAGATTAAATAACTTTTTTTTCATAAAAAGGTATTTCTACTACTGAAAACAGATGGAAATGAAATTTCAAAGTGTGATTGTCGTACCACAAACTCAAAAGTACCATAAATTTATACCTACAGCAATAGGAAAATTAAGGCTCTTTCAGGTTTCACCTTCTGGAAGCATTGAAGTATGTGTTCTACAGAACTACAAAGAAATGAAATGTTTATATTTGATGGCATACATATGCTTAAAATAAATATGTGGTACTTAGCATTTGTAAGTGATGTTACTCCTAAAAACAAGGATGTTCAAAAGACTCCTCAAACTGCATGGTCCAGTTGCATGTTTTTATTGGACAACTGAAAAAAAGTTCAAACGGAGGTCACCGCTCTTTCCACATTTATAAGTGAGTCACAGAAAAATTCTCATTGGCCCCCACTGGGAATCGAGCCCAGGGTCTTCCAGTTACGCGCAGGATAGGCTTCCACTGAATCACAGTGGCCTCTAATTCCTCCAGACTCGCACACACTAACTGCCAAGCCAATTTGGCAGGTTGCTTCTTGGAGCCCTGCACAATGCTAGGGATTCATCAAAGATGGTAAGCAGCAACTGAACAAATAATTAGAAGGCGAATGAATAATTAATACAGACATTTGACGTGAACCAGGAACATCAAACAGAGGTTATCGCTCTTTCTACGTTTATGAGTGAGTCACGGAAAAATTCTCATTGGCCGCCACCGGGAATCGAACCCAGGGTCTTCCAGTTACGCGCCGGATATGCGTGGCGGCCAATGAGAATTTTTCTGTGACTCACTTATAAACGTGGAAACAGCAATGACCTCTGTTTGATGTTCCTGGTCCACGTCAAATGTCTGTATTAATGAAAAAAAGTTGTGTGAAACTGAATCAAATACTCAATAATAAACATTTTTACCTGACCGAGTTTCTGACAGGCAGTATATTCTGTCAAAACCTGTAAAAGATAATAATATGAACTTCATCTTTGAATAAATTCAAGCCTCCAGTTCTAGTGCATGGATTTTTGGGACCATGAAATATCCCTTATACACACACAGACACACAGCATATATACATATTTAGAAAGAAATCTAGAGTTTGTTTTGCTTTCAGAATTTAATTAATGTCATAGAAAAGAAATAGTGACTGTTTACTTTAAGAATAATTTGTCTTTGCCACTTTTTATCACCTTATCTGTGTAAAGGAAATTATCTAATTTTAATTTGTCACCCTACAGAGGGCACTACATTAAAAGGTATCTGTCTCTCACCTTGCACTTCATAGTCTTAATATCATACACGAGATATTTGTCTAACATTTAAGTCCTTTCAAATTAGCTGTACATGCAGGTAGTTAGGCAATAAAAAAAGGGGATTTTAATACAGTTCATTTTTTTAAAGTGGCCACACAGCATGTATGTATTAAATAATGAAATGAAATGTACAAACACGATAAAAATTATTAGCATAAAAACACAATGGGAAGGTGTGAAGAGGAGATGATAGGACTTCCTAAATCATAAAAATTCAGCAGAAATGCTCCTCGCATTTATTTATTTTAAAAATAGAAACAGAGATGCAAAATGATACTTTCAGGTATGGATCTATACATCTATACACATTGGTCCTTTTACTGAAACAGTTCTCAAATTTTTATCACCTTGCCCAAGTCAAGTTTTTGACGGGTAAAAATAGGAACTTTTTTTTTTTTTTTTTAAAGTTTGGTAACTCTAAAAGCTTAGTAAACAGTGGAATAAGAACTTGGAATTAATTGTGGAGACAAAGTATTTCCAATACTTCAAATATACCAAACTTATGGCTGGTTTCATATACACATCAAAGATATAAATTTTTTAATTTCGAAAACTTTTTCGGCTCTACTTCCGAAGTGCAACTCAAACTCATCATTGCACTTGTTTAACCTTTCCCACCCTGACACTCTGAGCTACCACACAACATTAATAGTGCCACAATTAAATGAAAAAGAATGGGTGCATGAGTGTAGAATGGTAACAGACACATACCTGCCAACACTGGGTACAGCCTTGTCAGTAGTAAGTAGTATGATCGTGCGGCATACATAGACACTTTTTTACGAAACAATTCATCTCTTTGTGAAAAAAAAATACACACCACAACAAAACATTACAACAAACAAGAACACCAATGAAACAAACTTAACACGTGCGAAACACAAAGTTGATTTTTTTTTTTTTTTTTTGATTGGAGGTTTAACGACCATTGTGAGCAACTTAATGGGCTATAAGCAGTCGCCCGTCCCTAATTTAGGGTCACTGGTTCCAGGGAAGGGAGAGAGCCAGTGCCGTAAGACAAACACAACATCCATGCCTGACCGGGATTCGAACCCGGACCCCTTACGGACGAATGATCAGAGGCCAGCGCCTTAGACCACTGCGCCACCGGGGTGGCACAAAGTTGATTCCTCTGGCATGATAGGTAACATTGTGAGATTTAATTTTGACACTTCCACCAGTAAAAATCAGTCAGATGCATTCAGAATTTCATGCTCGACAGACGGGAAATCCAAGCAAGTGAACGCACAGTGCACAAACCTCTACTTACCATATGATCATACTGCCTTTAATATTGCAGTCAAGATGAGACCAAAAACGGAAAAAAAAAAAAAAAACCCCAATGCTTTAACTGGGTGAAAAATCAAAACACACAGCAAGAATGTGGATTACAGTCAGTTTGTCTTTTGTTGACTCCATAGCTGCAGAGCATCCATTGCTTAATTTTTCTTTCTGCTGATATCTTTTTCTCCCTATTTCTCCATTGTTGATTTCTTTCTTTCCTTTTCATCCATCCTGCTGAAAAAACATTTAGCCAGAGGACCATGAATGAGTGCATGATATCTAAGCTTTAACTATTTTTGATAAAGGGTGTAACTTTGAGAATATTAATACTTTTGAACACCATGCATCAATTTTTACAAATATTCCAACTTTGTCACTTTCCCCTCCCTTATCAAGCTTGAATGCAAATACTTATGGGACTGGGGATATTTAACAATGCAGGAGAGCGGGAACATAGTTAGGAGGGGGACGATTAAGGGGGAAATCTTTGCTCTGTCGGACTTCCGGTTTTGAAAATTTTTCCCCCTATTTATACGCTGAAATACAAATATTTATACAGTAAAATGTTATTTAACAATAATACTGGACAGAGGCAACATCGCAAAAAGAAAAAAATTACGATTACAGAAAAAATTGAACTCCATCGACTTTTCATTTTTGAAAGTTTCTTAAAAATAAATTCCGTCTCCCTACGACCCCCCCCCCCCCCCCATCAACTTCCCAAAAATTTCTGTTCACTTGTGCTTTGATCTCACAAATGACCACAATAATAACGAAAATGGTGGAATTCCTCGAATTTGCGCAAGAAGATCACGAGGACATTTTTGCAACGTCTAACTTCCATTTTTGCATATTGTTGCCTACAGTTTCAAGATGAAATACAAACATTTTTGCAATAAAATGATATTTAACAACACTACTGCACACAAATGCAACAGAGAGAAAAAAATTATGATTATAGCAAAATGTTTTACTCCGTTTAACTACCGTTTTGATTGATTGATTGGAGGGTTTTAACGACCACCATGAGCAACTCAATGGGCTATAAGCAGTCACTCATCCCTAATTTAGGATCACTGGTTCCAGAGAGCTAGTGCGGTAAGACAAACACAACATTCATGCCTGACCGGGATTCGAACCCGGACCCTTCTCGGACGAATGGTCATAAGCCAGCGTTTAGATCACTGCGCCATCGGGGCAGCCTACAGTCTTCGTAAGTTTTGGAATACCAAAATACCGTCACCAGACAGACCCCCCCCCCCCTTTCTCTTCAGTTTTACACCGATTTAAAATGACATTTAACTAGAATACTGGATGCAAAGGCAGCATCGGGAGAAAAACATTACGATCACAGTAAAAATGTTTACTCTGTTTAACTACCATTTTTGAAAAGTTTTGAAACACCAAATACCATCCCCAAACAGTATTTTGTAATAGCAAAAAAAAAAAAAAAAAGAATCTGTAGTTCCATAGTTAAACAACTAAATCCATATAAACTAGAAACTACGGACATTCTGTAGTTGTTGGCAGGTATGCAAAAATCAAACAGCTTTCTTGGTTTTGAACATGCATTTGAAATTACTTTCTAAACCTGTATTTCAGGAAATGTTGCATTAGCCAATAGTGTATCATTGGATTGGGTGGCTTTTAATTGGATCAGATTAGATGGTTTTATGTAGTAAGAATTTGTCATTGGATTGGATAGTTTTATGTAGCAAGAATTTGTCACTGGATGGTATTATTAAGCAATTATTTATAGTGTCCACTCTCTGGTTATACCCACAGCTGTCTCCCTCTCCACCCCAAGGTGGGTAGACACAGGTGATATACCTCATTCAAAATTAACAATCTGTTGTTAACTTGTAAAAGCCACGATCTCAAACCTAGACAAATGTCCGAGAGGGATTAATGTTGCACTTCAGAAATGCTTCCAAATTTATTTATTTTTTAACTTACTTGCTGTTTTAGAAATATAACAATCTTGTCCTTAAAATTACCCCCACTAAAAAATTAACTCTTGGAGATTTTTGAGATTTATGTAGAAGATTTTAGAAACAGTGTCTGACCCCAGGGAAACAACCCTTATAAGTAGGAAACTAGATTTGGGCTAGAGTGCCTGATATGAAAGTCAAACGGAAGCAAGGCTGAAAGTCAACAGATGAGGTTACATTGTTTGTAACAGGGGTGTCCAATACCCTGGAACTGCCATTAGCGTGCTTTCCAAGGCACAGCAAATATTGGTAAATGTGTACTTTAGCGTCCTAAATTATTTAGTCGGAAAAATTTCCCTGTGTGGGGAAAGTGCGACATACAATTTTTTAAGCATGCAAAATAATGTGGGAAGGTGCAGAAATCATACATGAGACCGGCCGATGACAAAAAAAAGCTGAACTTTTTAACTGAGTGGAAAATTGGGACACGCGAACGTGCCGTGTGAGCAAATTCAGATACAGAATATACAATGTTTAAGATTGCATAAGCCATATGGAATTGTTTTCTGTAAACTATGTAAGTAAATATCAAAGTGAAGCACATTATTATATTCACAGTAGAAAAGTAGGGAATTTAGAACAAAATAAAATGAAATATGTTTAAAAATCAGATTTAAAACTTACGTGTAAATCTTTATTAGCTAAATCATGAGGTGAAAAGTATTTGTCTAGGAAAGTTTGTGCATTTAGTCAAGCAATTAGAAACTTGCAAGAATTAGAAACATATATCCAGATTGGTTTTGGTCAAACACCATAGTACAAGAGATAAAAGTCAGTCTTGTTGGCTTAGTAGCACTCTAATGCATCAAATTTTTCAGAAATGAAATGTGTCCCAAGAGTATAATGTGTGTGGAAATAAGTTAAATTCACAGATTCTTATTAACTGATAATTGGAATATATATTGTAATATACATTTGAATATGTACAAATGTAAAAAAATGACTAGAAGTGCTATGGTTTTTAAACAGGTTGCTTCAAAGGTATTTTGCCCTTTCGTGTTGTACTTCCTTGCACATCAGTTCAAGTTTCCTATTGTGACAAGCCTGGCTTTTTCTCAGCAAGCTGCACAGCCACATTTATTTTACATTGACTCGGCAGCTGAACAGCATCCATTACTAACTTTTTCTTTATGCTGATAATTCTTTTTTTTTTTTTCCACTCAATTTCTTCGGTGTAACTTTTTTTTTGATGTCCTAAGATTTTGGCAGAGGTTGGCATCAACTGCTTCTTGCAAAAAATGTTCTTTACTGAGGAAATTAACTGCAGACTTACCATGTGCTTTAAGTTTTATACTTCACAGTCTGTACAGCTGAATAGGTTTCTATGTTCATTCCTGATTTTATATCTATAATTTCACCAGTCATGCTGAAAGAACTTTCAACTTGTGGACCATGAAAGCATGATATCAAGGCTTTTACTATTTTAGATAACACAGTGTACTTAGAGAGGTTAAATACCTTTGCCCACCATGCATCAATTTTTACAAAATTTAGAACTTTATCAACAGGAGATGAAAGTTGTTAATCAACCTAACGTTCCTTACAAATATATTGAATTTCCTCTGAATTCAATATATTTGTAAGGAACTGTGGAAGTTTTTTGTTTTTTTAAAGTTAGATTATGTCCCCTTGCAGAAGGATCAATAGCTGATATGTACATTAAAAGATCACTACATAATGGTGGTGTCTTTTGCATGTATTTTTGTACACTGAATATAAGCTTCAGGAGCCTGGCTTAAATTTTTTTCACTGCAATGTCATTTGATTTGCTTTCCAAAATAATGGATTCTGTTCCTGATCCAAGAAACATGCTCTTGCTTTCCAGCCTGTTTGACAGTAAGCCAACATTAATGTTCATCAAATCTTTCACAGGTTTGCCTTTCAGTATCTTTTTGTTTTAAGAAACAAGCTAAGAAATCCAAGAATAGTTGCTTATGCTCATCCAAAACCTTATGAATTAATGGCTCCTTTGTTTGAAATAAGCATAGGTATTTTTTCAAAAGAGGTAGAGCTGCAACATAAAATATAAGAAAGTTTTCTTTGAGCTTTCATATAATTTTGCAACAATTCTAAATTTCCGCTTTCTTCCATCTTCTGTTAGATTTTTTCCCCGTAATTTCTCCCAAAGCTCCTGGAATTTGAACTTTCCTTCTTTACTAATATTTTTTTCTTTACATATTTTGTTTATGACATCCATGTATAATGGCCTTTCATTAGACTGCACAAATCCATAATACAGGAGCAAAAGGACATCATGGATACGTAAACTGTTTAATACCACACGATAGAATGACAACCCCCTGTGTTGGACCATGTTCTTAATTTCAGTGAATTTTAGCCCTATAATTTCACAAATTTCAGCAAGGGCTTCACGTTGATCTGCAGACCATTAAGTCACTGAAGATGTCAGTAAAGTATTTCCCAATGTAACCTTCAAATGGTTTGCAAATTTTTTTGCTTGCATTGTGAATATGGTGACATGAATCTCCATCAATGTCAAGCAAGGGGGAGATTTTCCCTGCCAAATTCTTGTTTCTGACCATGTTGTTGAGCCTCTCATGACATATTCTTTTTACTTAGCTTTAAAATAAGCAAAACATATTTTTCCTCCTCAGAAAAAAAAAAAAAAAAAAAAAGAAAAGAAACAGAAAGCTGCGTCACAAACTTTGTTCAGAGGCTTCGGACTGAAGCAGTGCTTTCTTTCCACTTAGCTTTCAAACAAGCAAAACACATTCCTCAGAAAGAAAAAAAGAGGAACGGAGTTGCATCACAAACTTTGTTCAGAGGCTTCGGGCCGACGTTATCCCGGTCCGCGCCGTGCTTTCTTTCCACTAAGTTTTCAAACAAGCAAAGCACATTCCTACTCCTTACAAAAAAAAGAAACAAATATGTGCGTCAGGAACTTGGTTCAGAGGAATCGGGCTGACGCAGTCGCTGGCCACAGTGAAAGAAACACACCCGGGCTGATGCAATCTTGGACCACAGCGAAAGAAGTACGTCCAGGCCAATGTAATCCCGGCTTGGCACTGTGCTTTCTTTCCACTTAGCTTTAAAACAAGCAAAACAAATTCCTTCTCTTCAGAAAAAAAAAAAAAGAATTTAAGAAAAGAAACAAAGAGCTGCGTCAAGAACTTTATTCAGAGGCTTTGGGCGGACGTAATCCCAGGCAACGGCGAAAGAAGCACGCCGGGCCTATGCAATCCCAGCGCCGTGCTTTTTTGTTGTTTTTTTTGCACTCTTTCAAACTAGCAAAACAAATTCCTCCTCCTCTGGAAAAAAAGAAAGAGCTGTGTTACGAACTTTGTTTAGAGGTTTTTACATTGATCAATTACAAACCAGTAAAACTTCCTTAATAACAGCGAATATCTGAATATCCATAATTTTTCGTTAGCAAACGGTCTGAGAAAAGCGGGAATGCATTCGCGTACGTTGCAAATTACAAGTGTGAGAGTTCTTGCCGATGACGTCACAACGATAGAGTGGTGATTTCCCACAAGCCACAGAAAGGCTGTTCTCAGGGAAACTGCCGTAGCCAATGAGAACAAGTCGGCGAAGCTTCCACCCTTCGCACTGCGATGCGCAAGTGACATCCCATCCATTGTTGACAGCAGTAAACGAACAAAGCTCCCGATTCCATCCTCCAACATTTTTTCTTGCCCCCCAGCGCCTGATCGAAAAACAACTTTTCTTTTCCTCTACAAAAAAGCGGAATTCCGCTTTTCCAAGGATTTTTTTATAGAGCGACCCCCCCCCCCCCAAATGCCTCTTCATTTTTGCAAAGACCTCGAGGATGACCAAAATGATGCCGAAAAAAGCGGAATTCCGCGAATTCGCGAAAGAATCTTGTGCATGAGAAATACAGTAATTTAAGAGAACGTGAAAGAATTTTGCCGAAGTATTTATTTGCGAGTACAATGGCATGCAGCAGTTGGTGCAGGAAGCTTAAGCAATGCTAACGGTGACATGAAGCTTCCGCGCTTCAGAAGGGAGCAGAAGTTCGTAGTGAATGTGTGAAAGACAACAATATGGGTGGGGTGTAATCTTCGGAAGTGTGATGCGTGCTGTAATCCTGCGTAAGTGGAAGCAGTTCAAAACTCTATTCTTAATTTTTAAAAAAAAATGTGCGGAATGTTATTATTAGTTTCATAATGTCTCCGAATGGAAAGAAATGTAAATGTCTTCATGTATGACAGAAGTGCAGAGTAAGAAGTTTTGGTTATGGTTTCGAAGATGTGCAGGGATATTTGATTTCTTCAAGCACTTCATTTGTAGTTGTGTTGTTATTCTGTAAATTGTAGCTCACACTTTTTCGCCCTTAAACAGATGTTTTTGAAAATAAAGGAGTTTCTTCAATTCAGAAATCGTAGTATGGAAGGGAGGCCAAGAGTTTCTTGTTGTATTGTGCCGGATAAAGAAATTTTAAGCTCTGACGAAATCCAAAATGAAATATGGAGATTCAAGACTTTGGAAAAAGCCGCTAACACGGTTAAAAACACTCGGCGCAATATTGAGAGTTCTGTTGGTTCAATTCCACAGCGGATGGCTGAAAAACAATTTTTCGGATGCCGTGTTTCTGGAACGTGGAAAGAGCGATGTATTTATTAACTGTTGCCACGTATTTGGAGTATTTTCACCTGGATCTCGCCCGTTGGATTTAACTGCTATAATATATATAGCTAGTGCCGTTTATGCCTACCAGATGGAGACCTCTCAGTAGCTGAGCCCATCTTACGGATTTATGATGTCAGAAGCTGACTTAAATACACATAGCACCATGGATTGTTGGCCACCGTGGCGTAAATGTAACGCACTCGGCGCAATATCGAGAGTTCTGTTGGTTCAATTCCACAGCGGTTGGCTGAAAAACAATTTTTCGGATGCTGTGCGTTTCTGGAACGTGGAAAGAGCAATGTATTTATTTATTTACTACTAACACCACTTACAATGCTCGTAAAGCCGACCTCTTTCCTTCAGCGTATTCTTACAAGATACTTCTATGACTACGTACTACTCAATCGCTTCCTGTTGTATTTTCCTGCTCCATATTTGCCTTTCTCAACAAAGCTTCCATTCACCAGACTACACCTTGACCCTGGTTCGTCCTAGGCCTGCCACACGTACTCTTCCAACCATCATGCTTCCATGTAAATTCTTCGGCAATATTCTTTCCTGTTCTCTACAAATACTATTTTTTTGCCCCTTTCCTCATTTTTTGCATGCTTAAAAAATTGTACATCGCACTTTTCCCACACAGTTAAATTTTTCCGACGAAATAATTTAGGACGCTATAGTACACATTTACCCAAATATTTAGTGCTTTGGCAGTTGAGTTAGGATTGAACCACTAACCTTATGGTCGGGAGCCAGTTACACTAACCACAGGGTCATCTGCAGCCTTTCAACTTCTGGATTTTGCCATCTTTCTATATATACTATCACAGGTTAAAGTTCCATAAAAAATCCACTACCATGAGTTAACCAAAAAACTTAAAATTTGTCGATTTGGCATGGAATGACCCACTTGATTTATTCTGCTAGATGTACTGGTTAAAACTCGTGCAAAACTTTGCCTTCAGAATGCATATCTTGGAATACGGATGCCAGTAACATTCCTGAAGGCCTTTGCAAGGGCTAATCAAAACAGTAACATAGTGATTGATACACAACTCAGGTGCTGTCATCTTTCAAAGTGGTGAACAGACAGCAACACATCAACATTTACTCCCCCATCACAAGGAGCAATCTAGGGATGGTAGTATAACCATTCAACCCTTCCAGAAGAACCATAATATCAGAGAAGCTAGAAATTAACAATATCTGCAATAATGGTGTACCTGTTGAACTGCCATCACCATGGAACTCTATCCTCCATATGCACTGGCATACAGACAAAGACCATTACTTGTGTTTATTTTTCTTAATTTGGGGGTTTAAAGAACCACTGTGAGCAACTCAATGGACTATAAACAGCCCCCCATCCTTAATTTAGGGCCAATGGCTCCAAGGAAGGAAGCCAGTGCCACATAAAACAAGTACATCCATGCCTAACCAGGATTCAAACCCAGACCCACCATGGATGAATAGTCAGAAGCCAGTGCTTAGACAACTGTGCCACAGGGGCAACAACATTTGCTATATTATACTATGTAAACATTAGATCCACGTAATGACTAATGCTAATTCATATATTTGTATTGTTACATTTATGAGATCTCAAACCTAGTTCTGTTCAAAATTTAAACACCAAATATGTTCATCTAATGTAACAGTCTCCGGGCAGGCTGAAGCTTAGCAAATTAAAATATAGTTGTTACTACACCAATTATGGATTTACAATACTATTGTCATTTCAGTAGCAAATATGTTGTATGAAATTTTTAATAATAAATAATATCACGAATGCCTTTTTTAGTGAGGTAATATGTGAACTTACTTTGTTGTTTTCCTGGCTTGTTAAAGAACACACATTTCAAGAAATGATTTATGAAATAAAAAAGTAAGCTGTAAATATTATTTTCCACACAAGAAAAAGTACTCCACTTTATTTTTGTGGTTAAAGTTTCCTTGATTTTCTACAATAGCAGCACTAGTTTCTTTGCCCTATGATAGCAGGTGTCATACAAGCAAAGCAGATACACATGGAACTACCTGAAGACCCTCTATTTGTTCTCTGTTTGATGCCCTTTAAGTTTTAAATATAATTGTTAAAAAATGTTACTCAAAGCCGTAAGCTTTCACTTTTATCCTATGCCTTTCTTTAGTAGCAAAGCTAGTTCCATTGCCTTTTCATACTGTGTATACACAAGTTAGAGTGATACACGCAAAGTTACTTGAAAGCACTAAGATTTGTGAAAGTGGCTGACAAATGCACACGTTGATATTATAAAATTTGGCATTTCCACTGAAATGTCTTGTCTCATATTTATCAAGTTAATATTTCATCTATATGTACAACCCAGTGTTTTATCAGGTTCTTTTTCCGAGAAAATCTCTTGAAACATCTCTCACATTTATAATGCTTTTCACCAGTATGCGACATCTGATGGGCCAAGAGGTGATACCTCCGTGAAAACTTTTTGGCACAGACGTCACATTCGTGTGGCTTCTCACCTGTATGTGTGAGTAGATGGGTTGAAAGATATCTCCTGTGCTGAAACTTCTTGGAGCATATTTCACATTCATGAAGTTGTTTCACCTGTGAGTGGGAAGATTGGTGCCGTGTCAGGTCACTCTTACGCAAAAATGTCTTGCAACAAATTTCACATTCCTGTGGCTTCTGACCTGTGTGAATGAGCATATGTTTAGAAAGATAATCTTTGCGTGCATATTTCTTAAAACACACACGGCATGTGTGAGTTTTATCTCCTGCATGGCTGAGATGATGTCGTGTCAAATCATTCCTACGGGCAAACTTCATTGAGCATACTTTGCATTCATGAAGCTTCTCACCTGTGTGCGTGACTAAGTGAACCAAAAGTTGGCTCTTCTGTGTGAACTTCTTTAGACACACTTCACACTCATAGCGTTTCTCTGCCGTATGAATATACATGTGCTCTGATAGGTGAGATTTACGCTTAAACTGCTTTAAGCATATTTCACATTCATGCAGTTTTTCATCAGCATGACTACTCACATGAATGGAAAATTTAGATTCATCTGCAAATTCCTGGGTGCATATTTCGCATTTTATTATCTTTTCGTGAATCTCTTCTTCATTGTGTAAATTTTCTGGAGCGACTGACATTTGCATTTTTGAAGCATTGCACAAAACAATTAAGTACTGTTCTTTTGTTTACCTCATGCGTCCGCGTCTATTTACTTCCAATTATCTTATGAACAGTTTTTCTATAAATTGGTCACTAGTATCCATTACCGGATGTATTTTTTCACATGTCTGCTAGAAAGTCGGTAAAATTACTGGCATTATTTACAGCGGACACAAACTCGAATTCCAAGAAACAATCTGGCTCTGAAAATACAAACTTACAGGGTTTAATTTCACACAATCAGCTGTGTGAATTTCAAAGTCTACTTTCCCGGAGATAAAAATGTAATCTATAACTCGAAATATTTTAATTCGTGTAAACTGCTATATGACAAGTCAAAAACAGCATTCTTCCGCTAAACAATTTTTTTAATACACTACCATACCACAGAGAAGAGAGGTGTGTGTACCCCACCGTGGTCATTCAAATACATCATTCTTGGATTACGAATGCAGGAAAGAGCCGTGGCTATTTCTGTCAACAGGCTCCAGCTCAAAGACATTAGAGTAACCACAGATATCATATAAGAGACTAGATTGGAAAAGGCGCTCATTATACCAGTTGCCCTTTAGATTCCGTGCAGGAAGGTCGCACATCGTGTGAGCTCCTGCGAGTGAACTTCAGTGCAAGCTTTTCGTCGTCGTCGGCCGTTCGTCTTGTTCTGCGATTAGATAGTTTCTGGGTTACCAGTCTATCCGAATCAGTCCGGTTAGGGGATCTTTTAGTTGTTAAGCTTTTTTTTTTTTTTTTTTTTGATTGGAGGTTTAACGACCACCGTGAGCAACTCAATGGGCTATAAGCAGTCGCCCGTCCCTAATTTAGGGTCACTGGCTCCAGGGAAGGGAGAGAGCCAGTGCCGTAAGACAAACACAACATCCATGCCTCACGGGATTCGAACCCGGACCCCTTCGGACGAATGATCATAGGCCAACGCCTTAGCCCACTGCGCCACCGGGGCGGCGTTAAGCTTTTTCAAAGCTCAATTAAAATTTTCTCGAATCCACTTCTCTTCGTTTCAGCTTCAAGCCCATCGAAAAAATTAAGAGAATTTCAAGTTCTGATGTTGTAGAGCAAAAGCCTGACGCCAAGAAAAGCGATGACGTTTCCCGTTCCACATCTACTTTCACGGGAAATCCGGAGTCAACTGAAAAGCCAGATCCAAGAAGATCTAGAAGAATTAAGAACCTTCCGCCGGAACTTTGTAATAGTATCCAAAAAAGAACAAGAAGAAGATTGGTAGGTAAAAAAATTTCTTATTCTGCGCCTCAGAAAAATCTAGGCACGTCATCTGACAAAAAAGTTGTCGATGACTCTTGTATGTCTGTGCCAATTCCAAACATAATATCTGAGAAAATATCAGATATGAAAATAACACCGGTGAGATGCCCGGGCGATGGGATTTCTGAAAAAATTACTAATATCATTAAAACACCGAAGAGATGCTCGGGCGATGGGATATCTGATAAAATATCAGATATCATTAAAACACCGGAGAGATGCCCGGGCGATGGGATATTTGTAAAATTTTCAGATATCAATAAAACACCGGTGGGATGCCCGGGCGATGGAATATCTGAGAAAATACCAGATATGATTTATGAAAAGTCCGAGAAAATTCCGGACAACCTTACCCAAGAGGAAGGTTTTATAGAAAACAGACTTGAGACGGCTTCGGCGTCAGGCTTTTGCAATGAAAAAAAAAAAAAAAAGGCCCTTTTTTGGGCCGAGTACTTTTTCAAAAAAATAACTGTGCAAATACAAAACACAAAAAGTGTTGAAAAAAAGGAACAACCTCAGTCATCTTATGAGCATAAGTTAAGCTCAAAAATAAAGAATGCTTTAAATGACACAGAATTAATGAAAAATTATACAAATAAATACCTGCGTAATATTAATTTATTACACAGAGAAAGAAAAAGAGTTGTCCCTAAAAGCAATGTACAGAACTCTGTGCTAAAAGAAAGGATTGAAAAACATCGCAAAAATTTCCAAAACACAAATGTGACAGAGAAATTGATTGGCGATGTTGACAAATATCTAGGTGAGAAGGGAAAAAAAGGCCCTTTTAAGAGCGTGATACAGAATTCTGTGCCACAAGAAAAAATAAAAAAATATCGCAAAAAAATTCCAAAACACAAAAGTGATAGAGAAATTAATTGTTGATGTTGATAAAAATATAGATGAAAATGCTACGCATAAGCAAAAAAACTGGTTACTCCAACCGTGGAAAAACCAAAATATTTCGCTGGCAGGCTTAGCAAAGAAATTAAAGAGGCAGAAAAAAATAACTGTAATGAAGAGGCTCAATTGCAGTATGCTAATAACAACGATGAAGAAATTCTTCGGTTAAATGCTGTTACTAGTGCCCAAGATAGTACTACTGTTAGCAGCATAGCCGTAGAGAAAGATGTCTTAAATACAAACAAGGAAATGGACAGCGGAATGCTGCCTGGTTGGTGCACCACCTCGTTACCCTTGCCCATTTTCTCAGAGGAAGGGGAAAAAAACAACGGCCCATTTAGGGGCCGTTCATTTTCATTTTCCTCCTTCTCTGAGGAAGAAAAACGCCCTCTTAGTGGAACCTTTCCCTCATTCTCTGAGGAAGAAAGCAAAATTGACCTATTAATTAAAAAAGTTAAAGGAATGTCCACGAGTGAGAAACTTACGGAAAAAAAAATAAATGGAGAAACCGATAAAAAACAAAAAAATGGTGAATGGACCATCAATCAAATAGCTGAATTAGCTGCCAAACTGGTCAAAAGCAAGGAAGCAATCAATTGTAATACTGACCAAGTTGTCGAAATTAACAGCAATATAAATAAAATTGAAACAGTAAAAAATGATGAAAAAAAAACCGAGGATGAATTTTTTTCCTCTGAAACAAATGGACTTAACATATTAATTTGGAATGCGCAAGGCATCAAAAGGCAGCATAGAGAATTCTTAGCCTACCTAAAATACAAAAAAATTGATATTGCGCTAATTAATGAATCCTGGCTAATGGACAGAATTAAATTCAAAATTCCCAACTACAAGGTTTACAGAAAAGACAAAACCTCCCAAAGTGGGGGAATTTTGATTGCAGTGAAAGATAAACTAGAGCAAAGTGAAGCGATATGCAACACAGGATGGCATGGAAGCGCACTCGGTTATTATTCAAACAAAAAATAACCCGATTAAATTTACGGCACTATACAATCATCCCAAACACACTATTACCAGGGAAGCTCTAGATAAGCTTTTCGAAGAAAATATTCCTACGGTCATTGCGGGAGATTTTAATAGTAAACACCGCTATTGGCACTGCCCAAGAGCTAATAAAAGTGGGAACAATATTTTCAGATATCTTTTAAACCAAAACATTGACTTGGGGGCGCCATCTGAACCCACACGAACGGCGCTCAGAGGAACTAGCAATATACTAGATTTTGCACTCCTGAAGAATAATAAATATTACTTTGAAATTTATACTGAGGCGGCGCTCTCCTCTGACCACAATCCAGTTCACCTTCAGCTTTATACTGACAAAACTGTGAAGGTAGCACCCAAAATGGTCACTAACTTCAAGCAATTTGAAGGGAAAATTAAACTAGTGCCACCCCCAGTAATTGGAGACTGTAATAGCAAAGAAGAAACTGACACAGCTATTAAACTCTTTAACCTCGCCATTAAAAAAATTATGGAAGAATGTCAAACTCCTGCTAAAAAGAAAAAATCCGTGCTATTTACCCAAAGAAATTTTGGAACTTATAAAAGAAAAAAATAGGTACCGAAGCAAGTGGCAAAGAACAAGAAATAAAACGTTCTATGACCTTTATTGCTGCATAAATAGACAAATTAAAAGAGAAATCAGAAAATTCGAGAATGGGTCATGGGGTCAAGTATTAGAGGAGGCTCATATTGACTACTCTGAAAATTCGGATAAAAAAAACAAAATGACTCTATGGAATCTTACGTCGAGCTTGCAAAATAAAAATGTCAAATTACTCCCACCCCTTCAAAAAGAAGATGGGACGGTAGTTAGAACTGACGAAGAAAAAGCAGAAATTTTTGCAAACTCACTAGAAAAACAATTTAAAATAAATGACATCCCTGACACTGATGTAGCCATTAAAATGAAAAAGACCCTGAATACTTATTTTAGACACGCGGAGGATGTAGAAAATTCTAGAGTCATCGCCCAAAGTGCACAACTCTATGAAGAATATACTAGTAAAAAAAAACCTGTGGTAACATCCCCAATTAAAAGCAAACAGAAAGTCTCTTTTAAAAAAAATAGAAGCACAAGGCATAGAAAACAGCAGCCAAAAGTAGAAAATGCTACGGCCTCTTTTACGTCCGATAGACAAGTTAAAGGTGCCACGGCCTCTTTTACGTCCGATAGACAAGTTAAAGGTGCTACGACCTCTCGCGGGTCCGGAACGCCAGAAACTGAAAAGATCAGAAATAAAAAAAGGCCTTTTAAGGGCCAAAAAAATTTTTTTGTTCCTCCTGACTTTGAAAAACCACTACCCATCAGTGAAAGGGAAGTTAGGTTTCATATTAATAATCTTAAAAATAAAAAGGCACCAGGCAATGATGGCATAAATAATAAAATTATGAAAACATTACCGGAAGAGTATGTGCAAACCCTTACTAAAATATACAATTGTGCCATTAAATTAAATTATTTCCCTGATATTTGGAAGACAGCAGAGGTAATACTATTACCCAAGCCAGGCAAAAACCCGGCAATTCCTGAAAATCACAGACCGATTTCGTTGCTCCCAACCATGGGAAAAATCTTTGAAAAAATAATTCTTATTAGAATGCAACAATTCTGTGAGGAATTCCCAGTAATTCCATTTACTCAAGGAGGTTTTAGAGATAAACACTCCACGGTGCACCAACTCTCTAGAATAACTGAAAAATGTGCTGAAGGAATTATAAAAAAAGAACACACAGCAGCCATATTTCTGGATGTGGTAAAAGCATTCGATAAATGCCCACATGAGGCAATTATCTACAAGCTAATAGCACATGATTTCCCACCCTGGATTATACATATAATCAAATCATACCTCACTAACAGAACATTCTGTGTAAAAATCAATGGGAAAAAATCGTTAAAAAAATCGAAGCTGGTGTACCTCAAGGCAGTGTACTCGCACCAACGCTGTATTCTATCTTTACGTCAGACTTTCCCAACTATAATAACAGGAATCTGACTACAGCTCTCTATGCTGATGACACTGCACTCGCTTATACTTCCAAAAATAAAAATCAAGCAACTTTCATGTTGCAACATTATGTTGAAAAACTTGAGAAATATTTCTTAGATTGGAAAATTAAAATCAATACCGAAAAAACTCAAGCAATTCTATTTTCTAGGATTAAATGCAATCACAATCCAGACTTTGAAATAGAAATGTATAAAAAAAAAATACCTTGGGTAAATGATGTTAAATACTTAGGACTTTTTATGGACCACAACCTAAACTGGAACAAGCATATTAAAGAAACTGTGTCCAAATCTCTTAAGATCAGAGGAAGTCTCCAGCCAATAATAAAAAATAAAAGGCTTAGCAGGAAAAACAAAACTTTGATATGGAAAGCCTGTATCAGCCCTGTTATTACTTATGCCTGTCCTATCTGGGGTAACGGCAACAAACAGCAGAAAAATAAGATTACCTCATTTCAAAATAGAACCCTACGATATATGGTTGGACTTGATGGAAGAACTTCAAACCATGCTATCCGAAGCATGCTAAATATTAACTCCATCCATTACACGATGTATGACTTAGCTTATAGATACTATGAAAAAGCTAAGATTCATCCTAATCCTCTAGTCAGAGCGGCCATTAACTATACTGTCAATGAAACTGACAGTTATAAAAGGCCAAAAACTATCTTGAATAAAGTTCCAGAAATGAACCCAATTCACAGCTACCCTAGCAAAAAAAATAACAATAATTGGGACTAGTGTTTAGAGGGTATTTCTCACCTAAGAAGAATTTCTGATAAAAAAAAAAAAAAAAAAAAGGCTCTTTTAAGGGCCGTACTCTGATTTGCAAATATACTTCACACATGTGAATAAATCTCGTTAAATAAAAAAAAAAAAAAAAAAAAGGGGGGGGGGGCTCCTCTAAGAGCCGTACTCTGTTTTGAAAACATACTTCACCCATGTGAAGAAACCTTGTTAAATAAAAAATGTGAAAAAAAAAGGCTCTTTTAAGGGCCTTACTCTGATTTGCAAATTTACTTCACACATGTGAATTAATCTCGTTAAATAAAAAAAAAAAGAAGGGGTGGGCTCCTCTAAGAGCCGTACTCTGTTTTGAAAACATACTTCACCCATGTGAAGAAACCTAGTTAAATTAAAAATGAGAAAGGAAAAAAAAAGGCTCTTTTAAGGGCCGAGCAAAATGTTGCATAAAAGATTTATCTTTTTTGTACTAAATATCTCTGCCCCTAAAAAACAAGGTATTGTTGGTCTTGCTTTTTATGTTAAAATTTGTTGTTGTTTTTCCCTGATTAAAAAAAAAAAAAAAAAAAAAGTCTCTTTTAAGAGCCGAGCAAAATGTTGCATACTCTAAACGAGTATCTTAAACCTCGATCGGTGTAATTTTGTGATCACACCACCTCAGCTATGGTTACTCTGACATGCCTGTCAAGAATCAACAAAAGTAAACCTGTGAAAAAATTCTGTAAACCAATGGGGAAAAATCTTTTCTCTCATTGGCTGGCGAGCAACACTGAGCAAATAGCCAGTTTTGTCTTACCCGGTGTTCAAAGACGATTTTCTCTGGGAAAGATGTTCTGTGTGTGATGTTTTTTTTTCAGGTTCCCCTTTCCCGTGTCCTTTCCTTCCTTTCCCCCTGTGCTCTTCTGTGGCACAGGTGTACCGGGCATTTTTCTGAGGAGAGAAATATCACTTGAAATGGCTTGTTGTTACAGGTAAGTATGTAGGGCAGCTTACAACTTCACTTCTTAACGGGTAACCGTCTACTCCCTCTCCTCTAATATTTCCATACTTTTCTTTCGAACTATTCTATCAGGGAAATCTGTTCCCAAATATCTAATATTCCTCTTTTTCACCTGACAAAAGGCGCAGAACGCTGAGGGTTCGATTTTCTCAACCTCAGATAGGAAATATCTCTCTCTCGCGGCGCTGCTGACGAGTGTAAAGTACGAGCGAAAGGAACGGCGAACGATTTGGATCCTTGGCACCAGGACCGATGCAAACGGTGAACTATTTCGTTCACCATGGTCCGTGAACTGCTGGAACTACGGAACGGATCTTTTCGTTCACTCTGTCGACCGGGTCACTTGGAACGGGTCAGTCGCCAATGGTCGCCAACGACCCATCTCTAGTGTTAAGTAGAGATGGTCAAAATCGGTACTTTTTTTGTAACGAGTTCAAGTACCGACATTGGTACTTTGTGATTATATACATGTGACGTCACTGTAGCCATCTTAAGACGCACATGAGCAAACTATCCAACAGATGTTAACGCTGTGCGAGATAAGAAGCTGGCAATATTTGGGTTGGTTGGTTGGTTGATGAATTTTAATGGCGCAAGGGCCAGGTTTGGCCAAAGAGCGCCAGACAAAGGACTATCAGCGACAGATGTTTAAAAGCGGGGAAAAGGATTAAGAGAAAACAGGCTTGGTAAAAGTCGGAAAAGAGGATGAAGAAAGCTGTGAAGACACGTCAGTGAATTAGGTTTATATAAAAATTGAGGTATGTAATAATTAACTAATATAATGATCAGCAGTAAACACAACTACACAAAGGATGATTCACCAGGAGGGGGACGAACCGTCACTCTCCTCCCCCCACACTCCTCTGCAATGCTGGCAGAGGGCGGGGACGAACTGTCACTCTCTTCCCCCCCATGTTCCTCTGCAATGTTGTTTGAGGCTGGGGACGAACTGTCACTCTCCTCCCCTATGTTCCTCTATAATGTTGGTTGAGGGTGGGGACCGCGCTGAGTCCGAGACAGTTGCAAAGTCGGCCATGATGGCCGCGACATGTGGATGGACACTGCACACCTTAGAGGATTGAGGGCCGGCTCTCCAGCACGTGCAGGCCTTCCGCTGGGAACTGGAAGAGTCGGTCGTCTTCAAAGAGAAGGCGCAGACTCAGCTGGTCGAATAAGCTGGAGCTCGGTGAAATCCACCTGTGTCGCTTGTTCAACTGTAGATCGCTTGGCAAGTGCGGCGAGAGCTACAGGGCGCGGAACAAAGGGCTACACGGGTGGTGGCTGAGACTGAACAACTGCGGCAAAACTACGCTGTCGGGTGTTGGGAATACCCAACTTGGCTTTGGCAGCAGGGTACGAGAGGCCGTCCAGGGTCTTGAGGCGCTGGATTGCCATCTCGTCCTTCCATTTCATACAGGTGCGGGAGTAAGCCGCATGGGCCTCACCACAGTTAACACAGGAGGCCGCAGAAGTGCAACCTTCCCCGTCATGTTCACTGGAGCCACAATTTGCGCAACGAGCGGAACTCTTACAAAAACGTTGTGAATGCCCGTACCTCTGGCACCGGAAACAGCGCAGAGGACTGGGAATGTACGGGCGAACTCCACAGACCAAGTAGCCAGCCTTGATTTCGGTCGGAACCTTCGGGGAGTTAAAAGTCAAGATAACATTTTTAGACTTAATTAAAGAACCATCGCGCCGAAACATCATACGGCGCGCACCAATAACACCTTGATCTGCAAGTTCAGTCACCAATTCTTCTTCACTGCATGGCAAGAGATCAAACTTTCAGAAATAACACCCCGAGAGGTGTTAAGAAACGGGTGAGGTGTCACTTTGACAGGAATGCCTTGAAGACTAGTGAGGTGCAGAAAAGTGTTACTCTGAGAAACACTGCAAGTTTGGACAAGCAGGTCCCCAGAGCGAAGCTTCCTCACAGACCTCAAGGGGCCAACCGCAGCGTCCAAAGCTTTAGAAATGAAAAAGGGAGATCTGGTGGACAGTCTCTCATTCGGATCGATGGATTCTACAAGCAAGTGAGTAGCATGCGTAGTCACAGCAATTGAGGGGAGACGACGCTTCGGAGCGACTGGTGTACAGCTGCCGAAGAAGAGGTTCCACATTCTTGGTCCAGGTCATGGTCTAAAGATCGTTTAAGGGTATGAGACTTGGTAGGTTGAGAAGACGAAGGAGAGTCGTTGTCAACTATCAAATTCACAGGTGTCCGAAATTTGGAGGTTTGTTTTTTGTTTCTACCCATGGAAAAAAGAAGGAAGATTCGTCTGCAGACTACTCCACCCACCACCGAGCCCTACAAGGGAGAACTGGAGGTCCGCAAGCCAAGAAAATGACGCTAGACACAGTTCTGGAGCTTATACGTTGCAGATATAGTCCGTTGGCTGTGATCACACGCACTCGGCGGACACTTCGGCCTCCTGGTACCGTCATGCCAACGCCTTTGGCATGATCCCACAGCCCCCGGGCTCACCCTGCCGTGCCATACGACAAAAAAGCCGCTAAAGCCCTGTACACAACTTGGTACATGACTTCTGACTAGAGGTGGGTTAGTCTCTAGCCTCCCGTTTACAGCGAAGCCGGGGTCGAAGAGGAGTGTTGGTACACAGGAGGCACTTATCCGGTCTCCTGCGACCTCAGCCGCCAGACATCCCATTTCCGCCTCACGGGTCTCCGCACGCGGCAAACATGCAGGTAGGTCTAGCACCCAAACCAGCTAAAAAGAAAAAAAAAGAAATCTAAAGAAGACAAATCCTGGAAGGGAACCTAAACGGAATCTCAGCAACCTACGAACTGAGCGGTGAATATTAAACAGTTAGTGGTGGAGGGTAACAAAACCACAAGACCGGGGTGTTAGTGCATAACGTGGTAGCGATTAGGTAAAGTATACAACACGGGCAACTAGCCAGTGGAGAAAATAAAGAAAAACGAAAAAGCGAGACACAAGACCAGCTCGGGATCGTGGGGCCGCGACTCCCCAACAGCTGGATGAACAGCCGTCCCTGCAAACACCATCGGCACCAAAAAGAAAAAACAAGCGGTGGCATGACATCAGATGTTGACCAGTCACAAGGTCAGCTCGGGCCGTGGGGCGCCGCTCCCCAAATAACTGGAAAACCAGTTATCCCCGTGCGGGGGCAATATTTGGGGGGGGGGGTGTTAACGCCCAACGTGAGCAACTCAATGGGCTATAAACAGTCGCTCTCCCTAATTTAGGACCACTGGTTCTAGGGAAGGGAGAGAGCCAGTGCCGTAAGACAGACACAACATCCATACCTCACGGGATTCAAACCCGGACCCCTCCCTGTCGGACGAATGATCAGAAGTTTTCGTTTAGACCACTGCGCCATCGGGACGGCAGTTTACAATTTGCTTGTAATATTAATAAATTTGCCTATCTTTATTATATTAATCGCTGATATAATGTTCTTAAGGATATTATTAGTTGATTTATCAATGTTTAGGGCGTTACGGCTACATCCAGCTATTTAGAATTTCGGAATATTTTGGCTGGCTTCTGGGGGTCAAAGTAAGTACCAAGGAGGTTGTTTCTTTCTAGTTTTATATAAAAAACTATTTAATATTTATTGTTGTTTTATGGCTACTATTATTCCTACTGACCGTTATCACACGAATCGCCTTCATTTCGCCGTTCAGGTTTGGTAAAATTTACTATACTTACTGTTTAACGTTCAGTGAGCACTTTGGTGCACCTAGGTTTTACCCCTCCTAAAACCCTCTGTATAGGGTATTATTATTATTTTTTTTTATTGGAGGTTTAACGACCACCGTGAGCAACTCAATGGGCTATAAGCAGTCGCCCGTCCCTAATTTAGAGTCACTGGTTCCAGGGAAGGGATAGAGCCAGTGCCGTAAGACAAACACAACATCCATGCCTGACCGGGATTCAAACGGACCCCTTACGGACGAATGATCAGAGGCCATCGTTTAGACCACTGCGCCACGGGGCGGAAGAGTATTTTTGGAGGGAGATGAAACTTTTTTGGAGCAAAAATTTGGTGTATGATTTATTTTACTACAATAGTTAGAGCACATTGGCCCCTGAACACAATTTCCATGTTTTCTGTTCAGTTATTTTACTTTTAATGCTATTTTCCAAACAGTGTTGTGGATTTTTATTTTATATTTCACTTATATATGCTAACATATACCCAGACAACCATCCGTTGTTATATAAGAGCTCCTAGATTTTTAATTTAGGGCTGAAGAATATATTTTTGCAGGAAGGCGTATTTCTACAGTATTTGGACAAGACCAAATCTTTACATTTCAACACCACTAAATAAAACTTTAAAAGTGCATGCAGGGTTCAGTTACATATCTGCCAGCTTTATAATATACCTTAATTGTACAATCTAAATGGGAAAATGCCCTTTCACCTGGGAACAAGCATATGCCTCGAAAAATAACTTTTTTTTTTTTTTTGATTGGAGGTTTAACGACCACCGTGAGCAACTCAATGGGCTATAAGCAGTCGCCCGTCCCTAATTTAAGGTCACTGGTTCCAGGGAAGGGAGAGAGCCAGTGCCGTAAGACAAATACAACATCCATGCCTGACCGGGATTCGAACCCGGACCCCTTACGGACGAATGGTCAGAGGCCAGCGCCTTAGACCACTGAGCCACCGGGGCGGCAATAATATGACTTTTCCAAAGAAATTGCTTGGAAGATACATCACACTGATAAGGCTTTTCACCTGAATAAAAAGCATATGCCTTAAAAGATGACTTTTCTGAGTAAACTGCTTAGAGCATACATCACATTGGTGAGGCTTTTCCCTAGTGTGAATGAGTAAATGCTTTTTTTTTTTTTTTTTTTTTTTTGATTGGAGGTTTAACGACCACCGTGAGCAACTCAATGGGCTATAAGCAGTCGCCCGTCCCTAATTTAGGGTCACTAGCTCCAGGGAAGGGAGAGAACTAGTGCCGTAAGACAAACACAACATCCATGCCTCACCGGGATTCGAACCCGGACCCCTTACGGACGAATGATCAGAGGCCATCGCTTAGACCACTGCGCCACCGGGGCGGCAAGAGTAAATGCTTCGAAAGATCACTTTTTCCGAGCAAATTGTTTGGAACATATATCACATTGGTAAGGTTAAAACCTATTTGCATAAGCATATGCTGTGAAAGAAGACTTTTCCGTGCAAATCGCCGGAAGCATACATCACTTTCGTAAGGTTTTACCCCCGTGTGAATGAGTAAATGCACCGAAAGATAACTTTTTCGAGCAAATTGCTTGGAAATTTGCTCGAAAAAGTTAAAAGGAAAGTAATCACATTGGTAAGGCTTTTCACCTGTGTGCATAAACATATCCTATGTAAGATGACTTTTTCAAGGAAATTGTTTGGAGCGTACATCACATTGGTGAGGTTTTCCCCCGGTGTGAATGACTAAATGCTTCGAAAGGTCGCATTTTCGTGCAAATTGCTTGGAACATACTGTACATCACATTGGTACGGCTTTTCAGCTGTGTGCATAAGCATATGCTCTGAAAGATAACTTTTCAGAGTTTCTATTAGAATTCTTTTCTTCTGTGAGCACAACAAAATGTCATATTGTTCAATGCCATTTTGTCAATCAAAATGGGAAATTAAGCTGGTCATATCTAAATTGACTTTTTTTTTTATTGGAGGTTCAACGACCACCGTGAGCAACCACAGCCTCCTGAACAGGCCTGGCGATCGTTTTGAGCCATCGCGAACGGCAGCGGATCCCGCTTTCTCCAGACGAAAACGTTTTACAGCTTGAGCCAAGAGCTCGTGGTTATTTAAGCGATGCAATTCATCAGCATTTGTTTTAAACTACAAATATATTTCTCAGGTATCGGAAATTTTAAAGATGAAAATAACCGACCGCTGACGGCGTTTTAAAATAACCAGTTTTATATTAAAATGCGCTTAATTTTATAATGGTTACGTATACCAGAACGTAATATCGCAAAAAAAAAAAAAAAAAAAAAAAAATTCCGCTAAGCGATTATAAAAACGCTAAAAATGAGTTGATTAATGTAATTGATCTTTAGAACAAATGCCTAAATATTCCGTTGACATTCGGAAAAAAGTGTTTTGCTACGTTTTCAGGTTTGAAAAAAGTTTTGCATTGTTTCTTTTACAAACTTAATATAAACAGCAAACCTATATGTCAATCGAATAAAATACAAAATAAATTAGTAAGTACATTTAAGAAAATGTGAAATTCTTAAAACAAACTTGGTATGCCCATAATTTACATCACTGATGTCGCAATTAAACTTAACACAATCATCTGTACCATGAATAATAAATTGGTCACAACAGATATTCTGTTGGGATTTTCTTTCTAAAATTATGGTTGCCTGTATCCAGTATATTATGCTCATGCACTAAGTTCATATCAGTGTGGTGATAGATGGCATTAGAATAACTGCAAATAGAAAAACGGGCTTATAACACATTTACTGCAATAACAACATCGGTTAGTCTTATAAGGGAGAGCCATAAGCAAAAAAGAAACTAAATGACTCCTCCTTATAAGACTAAAAGATATTGTTATTGCAGAAAAGCACACATATGGTGGTAAGTAAAATTTGTATCTAAAATCCTGAGAACTAATAGTATAAATTACCAGCACATTCCATAACCTGCCAGATGCGCAATCAAGTTTCCTTTGTTTTAGTGTACCATCTGTAGTGTGGAATTTATTATATTTACACGTGTGCTTTTTTTTTTTTTTTTTGATTGGAGGTTTAACGACCACCGTGAGCAACTCAATGGGCTATAAGCAGTCGCCCGTCCCTAATTTAGGGTCACTGGTTCCAGGGAAGGGAGAGAGCCAGTGCCGTAAGACAAACACAACATCCATGACTCACCGGGATTCGAACCCGGACCCCGTTCGGACGAATGATCAGAGGCCATCGCTTAGACCACTGCGCCACCGGGGGCACGTATGCTAATTGTGTTTGCTGGTATGTGTACCGGCTAAAACAGCCCAAGCCAAAATTAAATTGATTGCGCCGCCTCGTCCTTATGACCCGATATGAGGATAAGGGAGGTGTCAATGTCCTATAGCACGTTTGTTTCACGCCTCCATTCATCTACATTTGCAACGAACAGTTTCCTTTTTGGGTTATTTCTGAGGTTTTGGAGACATGGATCACATTTCGCACCCCCGCCATTTCACGCGCTTTCGGTGAAATTCAATTGTGTTTTCGCTAATGATCCGTTCAGTTCATAAGCATGGCTTTCAAATGAACAGTCTTTGGACATACGTTGTACATTGACGAATTTGTTTTATCGCAGATTTCCGTTTTCATTTTCCTCCCATTCTCCAAACCCCGGGGAAGGGGGTCAACCTTTGCATTCCGTTGTAGCTGATCTTCACTAATTTACATTGCTTTTTGTTTCACCTCAATAGCTTCGTCCGATCACGAGATATTCCACTGTCCAATGAATCGTGGGACACCCTGTATATATAACAAAATTGTAATTATATGTGTGTAATCAGTCAACAAGTTTTATCCCCCTCGAAATTTTTGATTGCCCCCCCCCCCGCAAAAAACCTATCTGAATGCAACACTGGTAAGGATCCACAGCATTTCCATCACTGAGAAACACAGCAGCGTTGCGACTGATACAAACAGAAATTTTATTCCGAAGTTATGTGCTTAAAAACCAGTTTCATTTACTGTAGAAATAATCATTTTCAGATATAAATAATATTCTTCTGAATAGTTAAATATATATATATATATGAGAAGAATTATTACTCAGTACTGTTTGAGGGCAACGATCTAACAGCAAAACATTCACAGAAAACTGCTTACTCCCGACGTGTTGTGTCGTCAGTTAAATACGAGGGAAGGGTGCCTTCATGAATACTTTTGGAAGCTTCAATGTTATAAATTTTCAAACTTATTGTTATATTAATAAACATTTCGCGCGTTCGCTTTTGCTCCATACAGATTTACACTACGCTGCTAAAAATAAATAACAGATACTTACTTTCTTCCAGTTTCCTGTAGTAGAATCAGAACAACTTCCAGTTTGTCTGGATTACACAATTTATTTGCCGAAGAAGTTAATTTAAAACGCTATATATGTACACAACTTCAACAGAAATATGCTCTTCATAGATATATTTGAAATCTATTAGTAAAACGAAACGAACAAACAAACACAAAAAAAGGAATTTATGCACAATTTAATAAGAAAGTGCATGTCTACAAAAACAGGGCCTAAATATTGCAGATAAAAAACAAAACAAAACCATGGCTAACACATTATTTCTTTAACTATCATTTTAGCACCATGGTCCAGTAATAAACTGACATGGCATATTAACCTTAGTACCATCTGATGAAAATAATAGGTAAAGTTTGAGAGCTCAATAACCAAAGCATGTGCTGACAAATGAATAACAGTATGTAAACAAACTATATACAGTATGCAATTTAAGAAATTTTCATAACAGGTTCATTGGCAAAAATACCGAGCGATCCAAAAGTCTTGCACATTTTGAAAACGTAATAACTCGCGGAGTTTTGAAAGTAAGGCAACGCGGTTTGCGTAGAAATGATCAGAATGAGATCGGGTTTTTTATGAAATCACATAAATTTTTACTCATCTTACATTTTTCATCACCAGATGGCGCCATAGGCGAACAGGTATGGGATACTGGGTATAAAAGCAGCAGCTGGGAAGCAACCACAGGTCATAGGCCGCGGGTGGCCGAGTGGGCAACGTTCGTGACTGCCACGGGAAGGGCCTCAGGTTCGATCCCAGCAGGTACGAACGCTCGATCCACTAAATACCCGCCGTGCATCGGATGGGCACGTTAAGCCGTCGGATCCCGGGTACTGGCCCCCGGTAATAAATAAGGGCGTCTTCCTCCCCCTTTCTACTTCGCTTCCGTGTCACTTTCCTATCGGGCGCTCTAGCCCAAATCTCCTAGTTTCCTATTTCTAAGGGTTGTTTAAGACCTGGGGTCAGACACTCCCTTCCTAAAATCCTCTACATATGATCATCAACCATGGCCTAGTGGGCAGCGTTCGTGACTGCCACGGAAAGGACCTCAGGTTCGATCCCAGGCAGGTACGAACGCTCGATCCACTAAATATCCGCCGTGCGTCGGATGGGCACGTTAAGCCGTCGGACCCCGAGTACTGGCCCCCGGTAATAAATAAGGGCGTCTTCCTCCCCCTTTCTGCTTCGCTTCCGTGTCACTTTCCTATCGGGCACTCTAGCCCAAATCTTCTAGCTTCCTATTTCTAAGGGTTGTTTAAGACCTGGGGTCAGATAGTCCCTTCATAAAATCCTCTACATATGATCATGATCAACCACAGGCAATGGGCCGCGGGTGGCTTAGTGGGCAACGTTCGTGACTGCCACGGAAAGGACCTCAGGTTCGATCTCAGGCAGGTACGAACGCTCGATCCACTAAATACCCGCCATGCGTCGGATGGGCTCGTTAAGCCGTCGGACCCCGGGTACTGGCCCCCTGGTAATAGATAAGGGCGTCTTCCTCCCCCTTTCTACTTCGCTTCCGTGTCATTCCTATCGGGCACTCTAGCCCAAATCTCCTAGCTTCCTATTTCTAAGGGTTGTTTAAAACCTGGGGTCAGGCACTCCCTTCCTAAAATCCTCTACATATGATCATCAACCACAAGTCACAGCGGCCCGTGTCAGTATGCTGTCATTACCGGACAAAGCGCTCTTGGTGAAATTGTTCTATTACAACGCTGAATGTGCGAGTGCTGCGTTGAGAGCCTACCGGTCACTGAAAGGTGATAGCAGTGGGAAAGGACCAATGGAAAGTGCTGCGCTGGGGCGAATGGTGAAAAATTCGAGAAAACGGGATCTTGGGCGGGATGCCCACGAAGCGGTAGACCACGAACACGTGCTTTTGAGCAGAGACGATTACGCAGGAGATGAACGTGATTGCAATGTCATCCGCACATGGCGACTCCAGTGCTCGCCATGTTTCTCGGCAAACAGGCATTCCACACGGGACTGTATGGCGAACACTACGACGGATTCTGCATAGATACCCGTACAAACTGCAAGCTGGCGATTACGTGCAGCGTCAGGAGTTCGCAGCATGGTTTTTTCGACAAATGGGTGTCGACGAGAACAGGCTGATGAACGTTTTACGGACTGATGAGGCACACTTTTCGCTAAACGGAGCGGTAAACACGCACAACTGCCACATCTGGGCCATGGAACATCCCCGAGCAGTCGTTGAAGCGCCACTTCATCAGCCGAAAGTGACATCGTGGTATGGATTCACGGCTTCCTTCATTATGGGTCCTTTTTATTTGAAGAGGTCCGCGGCACCTCCTTCGAAACCCTTTCAGTGACAGGTGCACGTTATGCAAACATGTTACGAACGTACGTTATCCCTAGCTTGCAAGAGCGGGATGCAGTGAATCTGTGCACATGTATGCAGAATGGAGCATCACCCCACATCGCACATTCCGTTAAGCAACTGCTGCAAGAGACGTTTGGCGCAAATCGTGTGTTGAGCCAACACTTTCCGAAGGCCTGGTCTCCCCGGTCACAAGACCTGACATCCTGCGATTTCTAGCTCTGGGGGTTACCTAAAATCACAAGTGTACAGATGTCGCCCCACTTCATTGGCCATGCTGAGAGATGCCATTCGACACCATGAGGCAGCTATACCACCGGACATGCTCTTCAATGCCGTCCGTGGTGTTTTCTCTCGTCTGCAGGCAGTCTTGGAACAGGACGGCCATCATATTGAACACCTAGTACAATGAGGTGTCTAACCTGGTACAATCAGGTGCCTATTTTTCTCGACACTTCCAACCTGTGGTTGCTGCGCCATCTGGCGATGAAAAATATAAGTAAAATGAGTAAAAATTTATGCAATTTCATAAAAACCCAATGTTATTTTAACCATTTCTACGCAAACCGCGTTGCCCTACTCTCAAAACTCTGCGAGTTATTACATTTTCAAAATGTGCAAGACTTTTGGATCACCCGGTATATTGAATTTTTAAGTAACTAAAATTTTACTTCAATCTTCCCATTTGTAAAATAAATTACCTAAAGACTGCCACTCAGCATCACTTAAGTTGTCTTTGTAGCACCAAACATTTCACATAAACAACTTACATGTTTGCAGTGCCAAACATTTTAAGTAATATTAATAAACAATATGCAATTTTTAAAACTTTGTTAAACAAATGAGATGCATTATTCATACGTTACTCGGGTTACAAACTCTATGCACATTTTATTCACATGTGAGGAGCAAAGTTCCGTTCTGATGACGGTAACCAAAGCACGAGAATCAAATAATGTTAAATTAACTTAAGAAAGGGGTGAAAGTTATGAAATTGAAGCGTATTGCAAGTCAAAAAGTATATGTGAAGGTACACAGTTCTGTATCAATTTTGTTACCTTCATGACTTATGTTACTATTCTAGCACATATGCTGTTTGACTTGCAAAATGCTTCAATTTCATAACTTTCACCTCTTTCTTAAAGTTAATTTAACATTATTTGATTCTCATGCGTTGGTTACCGTCATCAGAACGGAACTTTGCTCCTCATATGTGAATAAAATGTGCATAGAGTTTGTAATCCGAGTAATGTATGAATAATGCATCTCATTTGTTTAACAGTTTCAGCACATTACAATCGACCATATTCTTATGGTTATAATATAACTTTTTGATACTTAGATCTTTTGTAAAGATACATAGCTAAAACAGTATGAAGTAATTAACCTGGAATTATTTTTATTATCTCGGAAACATAAGATGAATAATAATGAAACCCATATAGCGTATTAAATCTGTTTATTTCTGTGGTGTAGTCAGCACAAAGATTCGCCAAGCTTTCACACTCCACTGGGAGGCTTTTTCAAGGCAATGGTAGACATAAAAATTCCTTTATTATTTTTTATGTCTATCATTGCCTTGAAAAAGCCTCCCAGTGGAGTGTGAAAGCTTGGCGAATCTTTGTGCTGACTACACCACAGAAATAAACGGATTTAATATGCTATACGCATTTCATTATTATTCATATCTGGTGTATTTAAAATAAAGTTACATAAGATGCATCTTTTCTGACTACTGTAATGATGGCATATTAATCTCAGTACATCTGATGAAGAAATAGCTAAAGCTTGAGAGCTCAATTAATAACCAAAGCATGTGCTGTGTTACAAATGAATAACAGTATGTAAACAAACTATATACAGCATGCAATTTAAGAAATTTTCATAACAGGTTCATTGGCAAAAATATATTGAACTTTTAAGTAACTAAAATTTTGTTTCAATCTTCTCATTTATAAAATGAATTACTTAAAGACTGCCACTCAGCATCACTTAAGTTGTCTTTGTAGCACCAAACATTTCACATAAACAAGTTACATTTTTGCAGTGCCAAACATTTTAAGTAATACATTGCATTAATTGGTGAATCGTTGTGCTGACTATGCAATTTTTAAAACTTTTTGATACTTAGATCTATTTGTAGAGATATGTAGCTAATACAGTATGAAGAAATAGTAACCTAGAATTCTTTTTATTACAACAAACATGGCACAGCCACTGTTTAGATGCATCTATGAAGAACTTACTGACTCATAAAACAACAGATCAGTTGGTGAAATTAGCAACTGCACAACTATAACCACAGAATGGTAACCAGAAAGAGATTGTCGGAATGGTTAGCTTGTGTGTGGGGGTGTGAGGTGTGTGGGAGTGTGTGTGTTATGAAACACAATATTAATCTACATTATTAAAAAAAACATGATGTGCAGCTTTACATCACACATTACCCATTTGATTCACCAGCAGTAATTCTGGAAAATATTGCAACCCATTGTGAGCCACCAGCCCTACCACACATGGACAGACATTACAAATAAATTAAACAACAGGTACAGCCTTTATGGGTTAGAAATAGGCGGTGATCCACTCTGCTGGATCTACACTTTAAAACATGTCATCACAAAAATCTGGAATTAAAAATACTACAGACATCAAACCTACAAGAAATCCATTACTGATTTTTAAAAATTATGCTGTGATTCAAAGACTGACGTACATGTGTCTTGTGCAGATTTAAATTAAATGACCTGGCTGCAAAATGACATCTAATATATGAGAAATTCCGAATTACTTTCTTTAAAAATCATACTTATCACAGTTAACTGTGCTAAACAAATCTCTTTCTGTTGCAAGGGTGGAAAGAACTTCAGTCTCAAGTTTCAGGCACCAACTGGATGTTCTTTTGGTAACATCACGAAGATGACAGTTACACCTTAAAATTTTCTGCATAATCCTAACAGTTCTCACTAAGTCCTTTGATGGATGTGTAAGTCCACCATTATCTTTGATCATTATCAAAAGGTAATCAGATTTGTTTGCTACTAGTGCTTCACGACACACATCACAGTCAGCTTGCAAAATACATTTTTTGGCCACAAAACCACTAATGTATGCCAGCACATTATCCACTAAAGGAGAAAATTGCAGATGCTCCACATTCACATAGCAATGATCATGTTCATGTGATTTAAGAACTGATAATGCAAGTTTGCCTGAGCAATTATTTTAATCATCAGTTACTCGTACACGGCTGATATCAATCAGAGCTGTTGAATCTAATGATACAACTGAACCAATTTTACTCGGTGTCACTCCACAGCGGCAAAAGCATTTTTTATAAATACTAAAAAATTCATGAAAGAAATACGGGATTACACCATATGATACAAAATTTGAAGAGCATACCTGGGCGCCATCTGGGTGACGCGCGTTCAAGTCCCGCTCCAGGACGATGGAATTTTAAAATTCTTGGATAATATCTGACTTATCATCTTTGTCACATTTACACCAGAACTTGGATTGTCATCTTCAGTAATTGTACTAAAAAATTCTTTTGTTGTTGGGTTGTTGTTGAACCTTCCAGCTTGGCATATGGAACCAAAAAATAGTTCCAAATGGTATTGTGACCACTTGTAGGTCAACATGTATTTAAATAAAGAAACTGCATTCAAAAGATATGTTTCAACAAACCAAATGGTACTATCAATGCTGACTGTTAATCCTATGAATGCAGTTCTCCTGCTTAAGTGGAGTGGTTGCCCATTGGGCATTTTAAGGGATATCAGGTAGCTACGAGCCTTTAACAAGAAAGATTTAACATATGTCCAATTTTTAGTTGAAATAGGTGTTTTCAAACCTTTGGCAAATGGACTTCTACTGTTTAAAATATCAAATAAATGATTGATTATTTTTATAAACTCAACTGTGGCATCACAATTTTTGAAAGTATGGTATCCAGCTTTTTGACAGAATTTCAAAGCTGCGGCAACTGAAGAACTTAGTACTTGGGCTGTAATTTTGACTTTCATTTTGTTTCGGTGAAAATGAACATGTTCTTTGGTTAATTTATTGGCCAGTGAAAGGTTGTCAGATTCTTGTAATGCCTGTAGGGCTGTAATGTATTGCCATTCAATACGTCCAGTATTAGATTTAAGAATTCGTGAATCAGCAAAACAGTTTCTGACCAGTTTTATCATATGGCAGGTATTAAAGAACACAGGTATTTTTATTGTAGATTCTTGTTTCTGAATTGAAATAATGGTATCTATGCTTTCTGGTGCTAAATTTGCACCTAAGTTTGCTAACATTTGTTGGTTGGATGTGTATCTATCACAAATAAGCCCAACAACATTTATGTCACACTCAATTAGATTCAGTAATGTTTCTTTTGCCAAACAGCTTAACATTTTCTCTGTAATTTTGTCAATCAAAAAATATGATAATGGCATTTTCCAATTTCCTAAGACTCCAACAGCCATAACAACCAAAGCCTCTGATGCAACTGGAACAGAATCAGTATCAACAGTTCCAGCTCCATAATCCACTAGACCAATCATTTGTTGCTTGTTGTGGTCCCATTGAACATGCTTTTTGATGGCCATGCTATCCACCATAACAGTGCAGTACATAAATGACTGCTCACCATTTTCAACTTTTTGTTTGATGACATCAAATACTTGTTTTGTAAGGCCTGGATTACCATTGACACCTTCCATCAATAGTCTTAAGGTGTGCTTGCATGACACACTAAGAACCTTACGAACGTAATCATATGCTTTAGGGGAGTACGGATTCAAAGTACAAGCAAACTTTTTCACTTCATCAAAGTACTGACTTGGATGTTGTGGACTAAAAAGATCTTGCTGTAAGTCATTAAAGCTATGTTAAAGTTCTAGTTTATGGTCATCTAGCAACAATTTCTGCTTCTGTAGTTCATCAAGTAGCTTATCAATAGTACATGATCTCCTATAAACCTTAGTTTTTTCACTGCATATTTTTTTCTGATGACATTACCTCTCTCTTCAGACTGACTAAGCTGTCATTTTAAATGAGTTACCTCATCGGTTGTGTGATCATGGGTGATCATGTGCAATGTACACAATTTTTACTTTATGCTTAGGAATTTTAGTAGTCACCACCTGATTATTTTGTTGTGACACTATGTTTACAGGAATATTAAAAACTGATGGTACAGCATTACTTCTTAGTATACTGCACTGCTGAAAAACTTCAAAATCTGCTGGAACAAAATGTTTTGAACACAAGTAAGAGAACTGTGTTGGCTTCCAAACAGATACTTTCTTTTTATCTCCTCTTTTTGTTGCAAGAGCCCATTCGTGTCTTAATTTCTCATTTTTGGGGAATCTGAAATTATAGCATAAAATAGTTTCTGAAAAATAATACCGTAACCAATCAATTTTCTTGAAATACAGCATTAAGTATATTATAAATCTAATGATGCCAAGTATTCATCCTCCATCAACACTAAACAATATGGCATAATAATAATAAAATTAAGCCAGCTGAACATATGGCGAATGACTCTTTTCACTAAAATAATGAGTATTATCTAGCAAAATAAAAACTTTACTTCGTCATTCTGCTAAAGTGGTACTGAAAATTTATGTTGTTATACTTATCAACTACACATTATCATCCCCAGCCCAGCCACCATCAAAAAAATTTACCTATGAATTTCCCCCATAGTGAGCAGATAGTTTTATCAGAGTAGCACAACTCACCAAAAAAAAAAAAAACTGCTTGGAGCACATTAGAGCATAGAGAACATTGGTGATGCGTTTCACTTGTGTGAAGAAGCATATACCGTGAAAAATGACCTTCCTGAGCGAATTGTTTGGAGCATACATCACATTCGTAAAGTTTTTCACCTATGTGAAGAAGCATATGCGTTGAAAGATCACTTTTATGAGCAAATTGTATTCAGCATTCATGGTGATGGATGCTCAATACAATCACTTCACACACGTTTTACTTGTGTGAAGTGGCATATGTCTTGCATTACACCTTTAATAAAATAACTGTCAATATTTTAACCTAATTATAAATACACCACACTGTGAATACTCAAGAGACGCACATAGCATAGTAAATCTGCTTATTTTTGCGGCGTAATAAGTACAAAGATTCGCCAAGCTTTCGCACTCCACTGGGAAAGCTATTCCTGGGAAATGTCTACAAGGCAATGGTAGACACTGGGAAATGTCTACCATTGCTAAAAGAAAGCCTCCCAGTGGAGTGTGAAAGCTTGGCGAATCTTTGTACTTACTACGCCACAAAAATAAACGGATTTAATACGCTATTTGTGTCTCTTGAGTATTGTCAATATTTTGTTCGAACTATTGCAATTTCATTACAAACTGTAATTAATATTAATTAACTAGACTTTAACACTGTTAATAATTAACAGGTGGTATATTCCACTCAGATAAATCTTACACACTACCATTGGGTCAACTTCACATTGGACAGACAATTTGTAAAACTGACTACAAACACTCACCTGTGAAATGAAATCCCACTGTTTGCTGTTTTCATTATCGCGGGGAACTGCAATTTATCCCAGAACATGCTTTCACCATATTGGATATCGCATAACATACATAGACATCACAGAACCCTTTTGCAAACAGCTCAAACTGACCCGCTCAATGGGGCTCGTTGATGCCACGTTGTAAAAGTGTTACACAAATAGCGGGCAGCCGATCTTGTCTCTTATATCATATCTGTGGGGGTACCCAACAATGACAACAAGGAGGATAGAATACGGCATCGAAATCGTGACTTCACGAAATGGTGACTGGGCATAAACACACATTGTTTACATGTTAGCTAATGTTAGTTTTGTCATTGGCAGCTGCCGATAGTCTTGAAAAATTTATTTAAAAGGTGAAACCGAATATATTAGATATGTTTTTATGTTTAGAAGCATACTGTAATCACCAGATTGTCAAAAATCAGTGTACATTTTATAGATTTCCGAGAAACAAACTGAAACATGCCCTATGGACTAAAATGTCGACAAATGTGTAGTTTAACGTCCTAAACTATCTGGCTACGTATTTGGAAAAAAATGAGATATACATATGTTAAAGTATATAATTTGATGGCAAATGGTGAAACAATTTCATCTGTAAAACGCATTTTAAAGATTTTTACCGTAAAACTTACCTCCAAGTACGACGATGTGAACACTGCTGCGGCAGGGCTAACACAATGCCATCGTGACTTCAGAAAAGGCAAAATTTAAAAAATTCTTAATTACTTTAGGGCTCCTTCCCATTTTCAAGTTAAATTGAAATACACGAACATTAGTGAAAATTCAAAACAAAACATAATGTTAAAATTGAAAACTTCACTCGTCCGGTTTGATATTAACACAATTTCTGCAACCAAACACCACACAATTCTAAAATACATACAGTTGAAACTACATGGGTATCATGTAAACAGTGTTAAATTCCCACACCTTGCGGCTTCATGGTTAAGAGACTCACAGCATCTCCAGAAGTATTATTCTAACCTCCTTGGTATACCTCACTGGGAATCGAACCAGGAATCATCTGACCTGAAAGGTCCTAAGCCAAAGCTTAGACCATTATGCCACCAAGGATGTCAGTAATTAATTGCAGAAATTTTTTTTTTCTCTGTTTCGGTGTTAAACGAGAGCCAGAATTAATTACAACAAAAAAGGGCTCAAAGGATTTATTCAGCCACACTAAGGTTACAGTCCCTAATTTAGGGTGACTGGTTTCAGGGAAGGAACAGAACCAGCACTGTAGGACAAACATACCTCATCCAGGACTTGAACAATTAGGCATATTTTACCTCAAATAATTCGACCAGCATCCGTTTGGACCAGGTTCATACCCTTATTGCTGAAAAATTGGCCTCTGAACCTTCTGTTTTCCCGGTCCGGATCGCAGCTATTATTTCAGCTTTGAAGCTTATAGCTAGTTGTTCCTTCCTCCATTTTGATAATGTGATATATCAACAAAAAGGGGGGGGGTATACCTATGAGCTTCCCCCTATCTCCAGTGTTAGTGGAATTACTCCTTCAGTCTCTAGAAGAAAAAGTTTTGGCTGAGTTCCCTTACCAACCATCGTTAATGTACGTTGATGACCTTCTGGTTTTTTGGCCGGATTCGGTCACGCACCTTAATCCTTTTAATGAAGCCTTATCGGCCCAATTTCCCTCTATTAAGTTCACGTAGGAATTAGAGGTTGAGGGTCACTTGCCTTTCCTTGACTTCCTTCTTGCTCGTGATCTTGCCTCCAATAAGGTCTCATTTTTTGTATACAGAAAACCCACCTTTTCCCCTGTCATCATTCAGTTCTCGTCTTTATCCTCGGAATTATGAACTTTCAGCTTTGCGTTTCCTGATAAAATGTGCTTTTTCCCCATTCTTCTTCAGTTAGGCTTTGCCGTGCTGAACTTTCTAGTGTTGCAGATTGCTCACACTTTTAGCTACTCTTTGGAAACATTTTTTGAATTATTGTTCAATTTTAGGCTGTTTTCTTTTACCACACTTTTTTCTGAGGTTCCGTGTCCACGTTTTGTTGGCTCTTTTAATTATGTCTCGCCCACTGTCTTTATTTTGAAATTTTTTTTGGAAAAAACATAATTTGGATTTTGGGATCCGTACCACGAATGTGTTCTCACTTGTTAAAAATGACCCGAGATTCAGTACCGACTCTCAATAAATTTGGAGTGTACTGCATTCTGCTAGTTCCATGTGACCCCCTCTTTACTGAGAAATTCTACATAGGCTCCACGCTTCAGACTCTTCGTGTTCACAAAGCAGAACATAAATATGCTCTTAGGGCTGATTCAGGAAAAAAATAAGCGGTATCGCATCACACTTTGCGATATTGCTTATTGTTTTTCGACCACGATTCAAAGTTCAAAAATGAAATTTCCATTAAAACATTGAATCCGTAGAGCAGCTCGTCGTTTACCGAAAACACCATTTTGCTTATGCATGAAAAAAATAAATAACATTCACGTATTCATAACTTTACGAATACTTCATGTTTGAATTCAGCTGGATAAAGCTTCCTCGTGCAGCTGTATCTGTGCAACGATGAGGTGGTCATCGCCCGATCGCATAGCATCTGTGATTGGTTTCACGCTCCTGACTGTCTGCACCATGAGTCATTTAAGGACAGATGCTCTCATCGCTGTTTTTGTTTCGATTTGGCTGCCACTTAATTTTATGGGGATGTGAGTTTTGTTGCTTTAACCTTTGTTATTTGAAATCATGGCTACCAAAGTAAAAATATCAACCATGAAAAGATGGATGGAGGAATTAGATCCAAAGGGGAGTTGGTTACGCTATGATGTTGACACTGATAAAATCTCCATCCGGTCTGCCTATTGCAAACATTGTCAGAAGAATGTTGACAGCATAAACATTTTTTGAAATTTCCGTTCTTCTTTTATTGATGGAGTTTCTGGATTCATTATCAAAAAAGGCAATAAATATGGTAAAGCATACCGGATCATAAATTCACCGTGCCAGTGTCTCCAAGGCAGAATACAAAGGAAAATAGCTTGCTGATTTTTATCAAAGAACATCTATTGGTTAGGCCATTACAGGGGTGCAGAAAATGTTCAGGGTTCAATATTTCCCCAGAACCCCCCCCCTTTTTTTGTCTGAAATTTCCCCCAAAACTGTAGCGGATTTTCATACAAGTTTAGACGATTATTACAGTACATGTCGATGATCAAAAAGTATCCTTAAAGCCTATTACTTAAAAATTTGAAAAAACAACAACAACAACAAAAAAAAACTAGTATTTATTCCAATGAATAACTAGGTGTTTTTTTTTCACGAAAAAAATTGCCCCCCTTTTTTTAGTTGCACATTATGGTAACCGAATCGTGCCATTATACGTAGAACATATATAGTATCTGAAACAATCATTTGATGCAGCAGTTCGCAGTACGACACAGCCCTCATAACCTCTTGTATTACGACGCATTTTTCAAAATGATTACCTGATTACTGTGAAGTAAATTACTCCTATTTTTCACGATATATTCGCTGTTAATAAGTCAATTTTTTGTTTTATTATTACTACCATTATTTTACCCCTGGGCAAAATTTTCCCCAGAGCTGCCTTAATTTCCCCCGAACCTTGTTCGCACGTTCGGACATATTCTGCACCCCTGGGCCATTATTGTTGCTTCCAATTCATCTAAAGCTCGAATTGGAAAATTAATTGATATAGAATATATGATTGCCAAAGAGGAAATTGCATTTTCGAAATTTCCTAAAATTACTGAGTTAGAGAAATGCCGTGTTGATGTAGGGCAAACTTACCATTCGTCCGTGATGTGTGCTTAGTTCACGGAGGGCATTGCTAATACAGTATTTTCAAAACTGATTTGCGCAGTGACTTAAGAAAGACAGACTATTTTACCTTATTTATTGATAACAGTATAGATGTTATCTGTTAGTGTATCTGAAAATGAAATTATTTGTATGATGTATGTCAATGAAGTAGGAGATATCAAATTCCCATTCCTTGCATTAAAAGAACTGAAAAATGCTGACGCTAATGGTATCAAAAATGCAATTGTAGAGTCCATTGCAGAATTTGGAATAGTCAATTCTGAAAATAAATTAATTGGATTTTTAGCTGACTGAGCAAATGTTAATGTGGGACAGAAAAAGGGTGTTGCAGATCTTTTGAAGAAAAACTGCCCTTGTTTAGTGTCAGTTCACTGTTTAAGTCATCGCTTAGAGCTAGCTCTAAAAGATTTTATGCTGTCAACTTATTTTCAAGAGGTGCATAAGTTGATGAAAGACATTCATAACTTTTATGAAAAAATGGCAAATGAATTAGGGACTTTCGTGAGCTTTCAACAATATGCGATGGAGATGTATCAGATACACCAGCTTTGCGAGTCTATGGCATCCGATGGGTTTCACATATGCGCAGAGCCACTGACACACTGATTAAAAATTATTTTGTTGTTGTACAACAACTAGAAAATATGCTTGCAGATCCATCAAGCAAAGGAGAAAAAGCCAAGATTACAGGCATTTTGAGAAAAATTAAGTCCATCAAATTTGTAACTTGGGCTGCTGTTGCTTTGCAGCATTTTATATTCTTTGTCAAAATTATCTGTCTTTCCAGTTGGATGATGTGGATGTACCTTGTATTTTGAACGCATTAAAAAAAATACGATTCTATCGAAATTATGAAGAAAAGAAAGTTTTTCTGCCGACCTGTACAAAATTTTATAAGACTTAGCAAACGTATCAGCTTATGATTCTAGTAACTGTAATTCAGTGAAAACTGTAGAATATCGTGGCATTGAACTGAGCTGTAATTTGACAGTAGATGTACTCTATAAAATTTGTGAATATCTTTTAATACATTAATGAATATGATTTAAAAGATATGCACGAAAATAAGGTTTTTAACGCTGCCAAGCTGTTAGAACCTAAGCTTTGGCCAACAGACAAATCTACTCAATTGCAAAGTTTGGTGATGATCAAATGACTGTAATAACTGAACATTTCAGTGAGTTGCTGACTGCCAACAACATTGACAACGATAAAATTCAAGAGGACTGGGATTATTTCAAAACCTTTTGGTTAAGAAATCTGCAACACCTGTCAAATCAACAATTATGGAAACATTTGAAAGAAAAGTATGCAAATGAATTCCCAAATCTAAACCACATGAAAAATATTATGAGATTCTTGCTCGTAACCACTGGCAAGTTTGAAAGAGCCTTTTCTATGATGAAAAGAATCAAGACACAGATTTTCGTAATCAGATGAATTCTGATGCTTTGAACCATCTATTGCGGATAATGCTGGAAGGACCAGAACTATGTGAGTTTCACCTTGAACAAGCAGTGGAGGTATTTTTTGAAAAGCCCTAATATGCATAAGTGTGAAGTCTTACAGAAAAAGAAAGAGAAAAGACACAGAACCTGAAGCTACCACAAGTTCGGGAGTACTCTCACTGTCAAGGGACAGTAAGTAGCTGCTGCAATGTGTGGCCAGGTAACATTTCACCATATATCCATAGAGAGAAAATTTGTACTTTTTACATATCTACTAAAATATTTTTAAATTTTACTTTTTATTACTGATTAGAGTATTTTCAATAGATATTGAAAGATGCTAGTAATAGTTACTTTTTATTACTGATTAGAGTATTTTCAATAGATATTGAAAGATGCTAGTAATCGTTTTATTTTATAATAAATTATTAGTCACTTAAATTAAAAGAAAAATAAGTCTCAAAAGTGCTCCACATAATTACTCAATTGCTCCACAATGCTAAATTTGAGGAGCAAAATTGCTGCCCAAAAAATTTCAATTATTTTTCACCCTGGACTGATTCTACACTCACAGCCCTGACAAAAACTGTGAATTAAGATTACCTGATTGGGATAATATCAGTATTCTTGTATCACCATGTAACAAACATACATTACTTCTGTCAGAAAGTTTGCATATTACTAAATTTGGCAACACCTGCTGTAATATTGATTTGCCTAGTTTCATTTCCTGCCAGTGGAAAACAGTAATCGAATCTATGTTCCCTACAGCGGATGGTATGGGCTCCTTGCCATCTTCTACATGATTTTGGATGTTCATGTTTGGCAACAGCAACTTTTAGTGACTGTTGCATCATGGAACTATTACATTGTATTTATTGCATGCTTGCTTGGTGACTGTGGCACTAACCCTGATAATGGGTCACTGCGGTCTTAAAAGATCTTGCTTGCAGTATTTTAACTGACTTCACTTGCGTTTTTAATTGTAAATAAAGTTTTTAACTTTGCAATTTGAACATAGTGAGTTTTGTACATCATACAGTGACAGCCTGGGTCACCCTTAAGATTACTTGTTGTACGAAATACTTAAACTGTTCACCTTAAGTAAAATAGTTTCTTCCGCCGTTTGCATAATTATTGAGCTGTGAAATAGGTTTATCTGCACAGCGCGGGGCACATGATTTCTGCAAATTTTCTGTCACTGTAGAGCCAAGAAGAAATGTGCGCACGACTTTGCTTTCCGTTTACCCAATATGTTTTATATGAATTGCACCATACAAGTTACTGAACGCATATGAACTCCATTAGAGTTTACTTCGATTCCACTCGCTTCAATAGAGCAAAAGTGATCAGCTTCACGAATGATGCAGCTAATGTGTTAATTGCACCCAGTTAACACCCCCTATAACTGAAAGCCTAACAACTATGTAGTTTATGATACAAAACTGGGTGAGCGATAAGAACATAATTGGCTTGTCTAGTGACATAACTCAGCGCCCCTATAGTTGGGCTATATCACAAATCCAGTCGGTTTTGCTCCTCAAAATACTACAAACAACGACTATATTTGAACATATTGTGCTGTTCTGCCTGTTCAGACACTAGAAACCTCATATTCTCTTTGGCTGACAAAAACAAGTTGTTAGGCTTTTAGTTATAGGGGACATTGAACCAGTACTGATTGTCACACTGGGGCATTTCCCCGATGGAAATAATGGAGTTATTGGTCCACTGGGTGAAATAATGGAATTATTTCCTGGTGAACCAATCGAGAAATGGCAAACTTTCTCTTATTCGTTTTGTCTGGATTTTCTGGAAAGAACAAATAATTTTTTTGGTACTTATAATAATCGCTAATTGAGCTTTATGTCTGTGTGAAAAGTCATATCCTTTAAAAAAAGTGTTTCCTTCTACCTTTGTGTAGGGCGCTCGCTGTAAAACGGCAGCAAAATTTTCTGTACTAATGTGGGAAAACTGCTGCTGGGTCAAGCACGCAGATGTAAAATAAGGTAAAGCAAACTACAGTTAAACGTAGTTTTGGATTTCTGACCCAGTCATTACCTTCCTTTTTTAATCTTGAAGGAGACTAGTATGCCACCTGAGTGTTGTTGGGGTTGTTTTTTCTTTTCTTTAGAGGTTTGATGGGCTTATAAGCAGTCACCCGTCCCTAAAAGAAGAAACAAGTCATTAGCGCCCATTGCGATGGCCTATCGTCTTGCACACAGACTGACACAGAGGAGACAATGATTCTCCGGTAGCCATTCCGAAATCATTGTCCCACTCACATTAGGTTTAACAACCACCGTGAGCTACTCAATGGGATATAAACAGTCGCTCATTCCTAATTTAGGGCCAATGGTTCTAGGGAAGGGAGAGAGGTAGTGCCATTAGACAAACACAACATCCATGCCTTACCTTGATTCGAATCCGGACGAATGCTTAGACCACTGTCACACCAGGGTGGCAAGGCGACTACCTGTAGGCCATCAAGTCGAGTTGCTCAAAGTGATTACATTTATCAACCCTGGTTCATGGGGCAAAATAAAATAAAAAAGCCATGCACTCAAGCACAAGTCACCAATACCATTGCACAATAGGTTTTCAGTGACCAAATATAATTAACTGCTTAGGAAAATTGCTATGTGGCATGTGCACACAGTGGCATAGGCAAAAATTTCTTAAGAAAGGGGAGGTGGGGTGGTTCCTCGGATTTTTTTTTTTTTTTTTTTTTGACTGGAGGTTGCACCACTACCGTGAGCAACTCAATGGGCTATAAGCAGTTGCCTGTCCCTAATTTAGGGCCACTAGCTCCAGGGAAGGAAGACAGCCAGTGCCGTTATGACAAACACAAGGATACGAAAACAGACAGATCTCAGACGAGGGATTAGAAGACCACTGTGCCACCTGGGTAGGATCCATGAATTTGGTTTCTTGGCAACCCCCTAAAATACTCCAAGTGGCAATAAGCCCAAAATCTAAGAGTCAAAATATGAGAAAAACTTTCATAAATAAATATATCGCGTTAAATTCGTATTCGATCCCAGCTCTTGAGAGGGGGTCCAAACCAGACAAACCAGAGGAACCACCAGCCTTTTCTTGGCTGGCTGCATCTATGTGTGCAGATTTCAATTTTCAGAATGAATGAATGAATGAACTCCTATGTTTCTTTTGCAGTACCCAGGTTTCACTGCCACATACATACACACACACACACACACACACATACAAAATCACTAAGCTGTTCTGTGAGATTCAGAGGTTAGCTCCAAAAAGAAATACAAACTACCCAATATTTTTACTTACTGTTGTCGTATCAAACTTCTCCATTTACTGTGATCTTGACATACAACTCGGGCTTCACTGATATCCATTACATGCCATACACAAGATCTTTTATATTTCATACTCATAATCTTTTTCTCATGCAGACACTCCTGAATCTGATCCACCCATGTCTTCCTTGGCCTTCCTCTGCCTTTCCTTCCTGCCACTTGGGCTAAAAAGATTTTCTTAGTAAGCATCTCATCACTCATTCTTTCAACATGGCCAAACCACCGAAGCATATTGGTCTTCACCTTGTTAACAACATTTTGCTTCACATCACAGAACTGCAACACATCTTCATTCCTCACACAATCAGACCGTGTCTTGCCACAAACCTCCCGTAAGTAATGCATTTCTCCAGCACACAAACGACTCCTATGTTTCTTTTGCAGTACCCAGGTTTCACTGCCATACATCAGAGTAGGAACAATTACACTTTCATACACAGCCATGTGGGACTCTCTAGAAAACCCATCATTCCTGTGAAAACTTCCCAGAGCAGCTATGACTTTCAATGAAGAATTCACTCGCCTACTGATTTCACCGTCCAACTTGTTCTCTCTGTCAAACATGCTTCCTAAATACACAAACTCACTCACCTGGTCAATCACAGTGCCATTTATACTTACATTACATTCAGTGCTACCAGTTCCTCTCTCAAACACCATAACTTTGGTTTTTCCCTTACTTATACTCAGTTTGAATTTCATGCAAACTTTGTGCATCCGAATCAACATACTCTGCAAATCACTTTCGCTCTCTGCCAACAGGACAGTGTCATCAGCATACAGCAATTTGCACACACGGATATCACCAAGATACAAACCACTATCATCTATTTTGGCATCATGCATGCACGCATCCACATACAGCTGGTAGTCGTGGCTCGCAGTCCCAGTACTGACCGAATAGCCCTCACAGGGTTTTCAACAATTTTAACGACATTCTCATGGTATCTATCAGACTAAAAAAATGACATCCTAATCCATCTAATTAAGGAAAAATCGTGGGCCCCATTATTGTCGACAAAGGCCGTGGTACTTCTTTAGTTAAAAGGACTATATAAACCCATTTTTTTCTGAATATGAGCACTAGTATCTCCTGAACATTTTGAAGAAGGATTTCGAATTTTAAGTGTACCAGAGACTGGCCAAAAAGTTTCGATTCCAATCTTAATCGGATAACTAAGGCAGGGCAGTCACTCCTTCTGCCCTGCCCTAGTTATGCCTGTGTGTATATATATATATATATTTTCATATGTCTTTTCATATGCTATTATGAATTGCTTTTATCATTCATATGTGATAATGGACTGGAAATCGTAACAAAGAGAAATGGCACTAACTTCCCATACTGTTAATATTGAGCACAAAAGAGTTAGCGCTTTTGAATGTAATAAAATATGCTAGATTCTGTGTAACAATTGGAATACACCAGCAAGATATAAAACTGGGAAAAAAATTGTTTGCAAGATGGATAACTTTTTTTAATGATGTCATGTGTTACTGCTACCTATAAAAAAAAAGTAGCTCAAAAGTCCCGCTCATAGATATCTCAACATAATTCTTTTGATCTGTTTCTACAAATAGTGGTACTATGGCAAACATTAACATACCACAACATTGTGCATCACAAACAGTAATAGCATTATGAACAGGGGTAAAAAAATACGGTCGCCTGGTTGCCCAAGACAACCAAAAAAATTGTTAGGGCCACCACGGACAAAAAAAAAAAAAAAAAAAAAAAGTATAGTTTTTGTTTTCCAGGGAAAGATAAGCTGAGGGTGGAACGCTCTTTTGGACAGAAGTGTACATGACTTTGATATCCCCTCCGTGCGGGACCAATGTCTGGCCACCAGATGTTAGAATGTTTTTCTACCCCTGATTATAAATCTAGTCTTACATGTATCCTATATAAATAGAAATTTACAGTGTAAAGAACCTATTTACTTTCACCTTACTCAAGGGCAAGTGTCCTACAAAATATAAAGCCCTGCTCATACATTCCTGAACATAATTATTTTGATGTGCTTTTACATGTAATGATACTGTGGCAAAAACTATCACACCAGGGGCGCCGACTTCTCAAAATTATTGGGGGGCAGGCATGAAGAGATCAGATGTGGGAGGGCCATGTCTCTTCCATTGTCAGAAAGAAAATAAAAAAAATGGGGGGTGGGGTGGGGGGAGACAAAAAGATAAACTATGAGATTCGATGTATATTTTAAAACGAAGTTTTGTAATTGCTCATTGCTAGCAAATGAACAAGAAAGTAGAAATATTCTTTTGATGAATATTAATATTTTTAAAAATAAAATTCAGCCTGTGATTTTATAAAAATATCCAGAAAGTTTTTATTTCCAAAGTTTAGTAAAAATGAGAAAATTAGCTGGGTTACTCAAACAAAGAACAAGAAGAGAAAAAAAAAATAGATAAATAAAGGCACTAGAGATTAAAAGTTTTTGCATTTTTTTTTTTTTTTTTATTACTGTTTCAAGCATTTACCACATATCGTGAGAACATGTCAAACTATTACTATGGGGCTGGCAATCCAGTTTCTTATCAAATAAGAAATGCTGAGATGGGGAAAAAGTTTTTATTCATTTCATTATTTATTAATTTTTTGGAAATAAATCGCCTTGGCCTAATAAGGTGGAGCTTGGTCCACCTTATGAGGCTAAAGTGATTATTTAATTAAACAGGACCAAAAATATTGGGTGGGCACTGCCCCCCCCCCCCAGTAAAATTATTGGAGGGGCAAGATTCACCTTGCCCACCTATAGTCGGTGCCTATGTATCACACCACAACATTGTGCACCACATACACAGTAATAGCATTATGAATCTAGTCTTTCTTACATGTATCCTATATACATAGAAATTTACAGTGTAAACAAACTACTTATTTTCACCTTACTCAGGAGCAATAGTCCACAATATTTATTCCAAATGAGAAATATAAGAATCTGCTCTGCTTTTTTTCTCTTCACTTGATTTGGGGGCTTAATATGACCACTGTGAGCATCTCGATGCACTATAAGTGGTCATTTGTCCTTAATTTAGGTAGGGCCACTGGTTCCAGGAAAGAGAGAGCCAGTACCATAAGGCAAATATAACATCCATGAAACACAGAATTTGAACCCATCTCAGACAAATGGTCAAAAACAGATCTGCTCTCTTCAACAGAGTTGTGTTAGATCACATACATTTTTGGCCTTTTACTTTTTACTTATCTTCAATGCATTGTCTTCAGTGATTTACAAAATCAGATATTAAACATGGAGGGCTAAATATGGAAACTCATCCTACATCAGTGCCAGATACTCAAACAAAACATTCAGAATAGACTGTATTTGTTTATAAGTTTTGAAAATTTCATGTCAATTAAATAACCCACTGAAAACAAAGATAATAGTTTTTTTAAACACATTAACAGAACCTGTTTATTTGATGGAGCAAGTTGCTTTTGTCTCTCTCAAAAAGATAATGAATCCTCAAAAACAGCTCTATATTCAATGGGTATTTAACTAACAGAGTTTTTCATAGCTCGTCAACAAATTAAGTCTTTACAGACTTTCAGAATTATGTTTAGGAATCTGGCAGTGACTTAGTGTGAAATTTCTTCTCATAGTGCTCCATACTACTCAGATCTGATTTTGTAAAGCACTGAAGAGAAGTTCTGCAGAAAAGAGGCCAGAAACAGCTATGATCTAATAAACTCAGAATTGCTTTAGATCACAGGATAGTCACACAGATAAGGGAGTTGAGTAGTGTCATTTTGTTTTTCTTTTAGAAAAAAACATGATGAATTTAAGATGAAGCTTTCAGATATACATGCACTGTATCTCAGGACGTACAGACACAATGAAATAATGTACTAAAAGGTTAATAACTAGTTAATTAGAATCCATGCACCTGAAATTAATATAGCTCTACAAAGAAAATGTATTTTTAAGTTACAAGAAAGTGAAGCAATGAGAGTGCAATCATAACAGAAACCAGTGAGATATTAACATTCCTATGTTAATGGAATGTTAGAAAACTCTAAGTGATCCCAGAACACCTGCTGTACTAAAAGCAGATCGAACCTAGGCAAATCTTGAATGAATGCTCTGAGGCATGTGGCCAATGGGGTGTCTCTATTTCCTTTCTCTGCAGTTCATTAGTTGATGGTTCCAGTTGTACCAGAATTGTCAGTTATTGCGCTAGTTTTGTCTCAATGCAGAAGTCACACCGAAAAGTTCTGGTATTTTTTCAATAAACTTGAACTCCTGCACAGCAAAAAGGTATGGATTGATAACGCTAAAAATAAAATTAAGTTACTGTATATACTCACGTATAAGCTGATTCCCCTACTTCAAGAGATTGTGAAAAACCTTGACCAACATACACTCATCATCAAAAAAATAGTTGCACCCAGAAGAACGTGCCAGATTGCAATGCTATTAGGGTGGAAGGTAAAGGTTACCAGGAACAATAAATGATTAAACATTGAGATTGATATGGGCAATATTTATTGAGCTAAATGCCAATAAGTAGTATATCTCAGTATGGCATAGGGCTGCCATGTTTGCTCACACAGCATGCCAGACGTCTCGGCATGAAGTTGTACAGGCTCCCAATGGTATCCTGCGATAAGCCATCCCATGCAGCTTGAATCTTCTTACGCAGTTCCTGCAGATTGTGCGGTAGGGGTGGAGTATGGATAGCGCGGCCAACAGCACCCAACACATTTTCAATGGGCGATAGGTCTGGCGATGTGGCTGGCCATGGCAGAGTGTCAGTGCCTTGAAGGCAAGTTCTCGAGACATCAGTAGTATGCTGACAAGTGTCATCCTGTTGGAAAATCGCACCGGAGTGGGAGCTCAGAAAAGGTAGGGCCACTGGTTGCATGACCTTATTAACATAATGCTGGGCTCAGAGGAGTCTTTAGATCTTTTGGGGCTCTAGGCGCTAAAAGGTTCAGGGCCCCCCTCCCCCTTCTTATCCCTTCAGAAATTTTCATCCGTCAGATTAACAAAAAAAGGGGGGAAGGAGTCAAGAAAAAGGTTTTTACACTTTTTTAAAATGCCATCGCTTCCTATTATTATAATAATTTTGTCTGTCCGTGCACATCGAACTTTTTGATTTCAAAGATATTTCAAAAATTATTTTTGCGGCTAATAGGAAATCAGTAGATATTAAGTTTGGCACTTTTAATATCCCATATACTTCATGCATTGCAGTTATTATAAACAGAATTTTGAGGCTAATAGGGAATCAAAGGATGTTAGGTTTGGGGTTTGGCACTTTAAATACCCGTATCCCATTTACACCTGCACTGCAGTTATCAGAAGCAGAAGCCTACGAATTAAATGCAAAAGATCCGGTTTGAAAATGGAAAAGTAGGAACTGCAGGTTTTTGAGTAAGAGTATCATTGAAACTTTTTATTGCTTTTTCAAAAGCTACTTTAAGTCGATTTAAGGACTAGAAAAGGTGAAAATACTTGATAATAATCAGTATTAAACCAAGGGAGCAGAAAGTAATGAGAAAATGTTGTTGCAATACAATATAAATTACTTTTAACACTATTAAATAAGATAATGTGATATGCTCAAATTTCTTTATTTTTTCAGCCTAAATATTAATACCTCTTTTGGTTTAAGATGGTTTAGAAAGATTAGGGCCGAGAAAGAACTTGATTGTCCTAAGAAGAGTTATCATCTGAAGAATATTTCTTTCTTCATTGATTATCCTACCACGAAGGAAAGAAACTATTAACAGCGAATGCACCCAATCATCAGGAAAGTTTTTACAAGTACTCCTCATTGCAACTCGTGAAGAAGGTGGGAAGGTTCCATGAAAGAAATTTATAGCACAGCAGGCCAGTTAAGAATTTGCCTTAAACAATGAAAAGTGTGGGAAGAGTGAATACTTTCTTTACCAACCACTAAAAGGAACTCAAAATTATTTCAACCGTCCCTTTCAAAATAAGTACATCGATAAGAACTCGAAAATTTGGAATATCAGCAACAGAAAACAAAATTTTAAAAAATGTTATTATTTATATGAAAAAGTAAAATATCAATTGACAATACAAAGTAGTCGCTGTAAGGATTGATTTGCTTCTGTCCGTGAAAACCAAAACTGCAAATCCAATTATATGTTTTTGGGGCCCCTGAAACAGCGAGGCCCTAGGCGCGCGCCTTGTGCGCCTAGCCGGAAATCCGCCCCTGGCTGGGCTGTCAAAGTGCCTGTAATGAACATCAAAGATGATCTGGCATCATAGGCAACTGCACCCCATACCACAACAGCAGACCTTCTGGTATAATTTCAACGGGATTAGCTACCATGAACTGTGCGACTAGTTGTCCGCAAAACGAATACCAGTCGCTAAGTTTCTCAGTGGATGTGGCCATGCGAGGTTTCTTCAATCGCCTCATCGTAACGACAATCCTTTGGCGAAAAAATATGTGAGAATCATCACTCTATCAATAGGAATCTCAGCATAAAAAAAACACATACCAAGTGTGCAGGAAGAGTACTCATCATTCCCTGCAGCGTACTTCTTCTGACACATGAATTGTCCTAAACGATGAGACGCATTGACACAGAGTCATGAGATGGATGAATGCATTTCACGTGCGAGAAGAGCAATGCGGAGGATAGGTGAAGCGCTACCGTGGCGCCATCTATTATTGCTTTCGGAACTAGTGGGGCCGAACGTGGACGTTTAGCCGAAAACTGTGCATAAATGGAAAAAAATTAGTATTTATTAATCATATCAGCATTGAATTAAGCCAGTTTCCCTCATTTTTGTTAGTATAAATCAGGGGTCGTCAACCTTTTACTGCCTACTGCCCACTTTTGTATCTTTGTTGATGGTAAAATTTCCTTACCACCCACAGGTGCCATAGTAACTCAATTTAGCGCAAGTGCGAAGTAATTTTTAGAGGGGAGGGTTTGCAAAAAATATGTACTTCAATTTATCTTTTTATTTATACTTTATGTATGTTTATGCATAAGTAATTTCAATTTAATGAATTTCTGCATCTCCATTGATACAGCGCCTACTAGTGCGGCAGCTGCTTAAATTGAAGAAAATGAAAGTTAAATGTGAAAACAATAAAGTTAATTGAAATTACCTTTAATTAATAATTAAAGAGATCCTTGAGGCTGATACTGCAAGACTAACTATTTGATATCTGGTTCAATTTTCGTAACCTTGGAACAAATGAAGGTCTCCTCTTTCTGTGATATTCAGATGGTTTCTTTTGCAATAATACATATGATTAACAGCACTAAAGCCTGATTCTACACGATATGAGGTAGGGAAAGGCATCAATACATTAAATATGATTTTCCACACATTTGGATATAACGCAGGCATTTTTTTATTTTGCCAGAATTTTTGGTATCTACCACTATCGAAATTATATTTGCTCTCTTCATCACATTTAAGTTCTAATAGTTCTTCTTGGCAAGTTATATCAACCTCAGCAAAAATTTGCCATAAAAGGATTTATCATCCAGTCGTACACCTTCAAGTGAACTCAAAATATCTTTAAATCATTTTTCGACGTCCAATTTAAAAGTTCGTTGAGGTGGCTACTGAACCTTTCAATCTCCTCTGGAGTTATATCATCTTTTATAGATGACAATTTGGGAAACTGGTGAAATTCTCTCTTCAAAAATTTACGACGGAGAATATATATTGGCTTTTTGAAGCTGCAAATTAATTTCATTAAAGCTCTTGAAAATGTCTGCCAAATAAAAGACATCACTCTTTGCGGTTTTTAATTGTTAACAGAGACTAGCCTCATTATTACTTTCAAAAAACTGTATGCCACTAGCATATAACGCTACAAAACAAGACAAGCATGCACCTTTAGAGAGCCATTGAACTTCTGCGTGCACAAGTAACCTAATAAATTGCTCATTATTGTCCTGGCACAGCAGTCAAAACATTCTATCATCTTTGGCATTAGATTTTTTCTTATTTACAGCTCTAATATTATACTTAATGATGAATGGAGACTTGTACTTAAATGTTTTCCCACAAGATGCTGTCTGTGCATCACACAATGAATACACAAAATGTTTGGCACTTCTTCCTTCAAATAAGCAACAAATCCACGATAGTATTTACGTATTACCATGCTTTAATTATTATCTATATTTAAAGTTCAGAGATGGAATTCAAAAGTAAACTGCAAAAGCATATTTCAAAAAGCCAAACTCGCAAAGTTTTTAACAATGTATTTGATATATGGCAGAAGAACAAAATTTGTAACAACGGACAAAAACCATGAAAGCTTGAATCGCCCACTAATGGGCGGTAGGGACCAGGTTGACGATCACTGGTATAAATGAACATACATTTCAAAATAATACCTACACTATAGGTGCTGTACTGCAAACGGCTATTATAAGTTTCGAATAGTAGGCGGCATTTCCTGGATACAACAGCATAGCAAAATGTAGTACAACACTCACAATACAAAAAATATATATATACATATTTTCGTTTCAACTTCTATTATTACATATCACTGCTGCAATTTCTCTTCATTATGGATGAGCATATGGTTTAAAAAATGACTTTTTTGTTTGAATTCTTTGAAGCATAAGTCACATTTGTATGGCTTCTCAGTTGTGTGACTCATCATATGCCTCGAAAGAGCATCTTTTCTTTTGAAAACATTTGAGCATATGGCACATTTATAATGCTTTCCACTAGCGTGTGATAACATATGTCTCGAAAGGTTGTTTATCTGCGAGAATTTTTTGGAGCATGTTTCACACTCATGGGGTTTTTCACCTGTATGAGTGAGCAAATGCTTTGAAAGTTCACCTTTCTGTGAGAATTTCTTGGTGCAAAAATTGCATTCATGTGGCTTGGAACCGGTATGGGTGAGCATATGTCTTGTAACATAATCTTGCCGTGCAAATTTTTTGGAGCACACGTCACACTGATATGGCTTTTCACCAATATATGTGCATATGTGCTTTGAAAAACTCAGTTTTTCTTTGAATTTCTTAGAACACAAATTACATTCATATGGCTTCTCACTTGAATGTGTGAGCATGTGTCTAGACAAATTAATTTTCAGTGAGAATTTCTTGGAGCATATGTTACATTCATGAGGTTTCTCACCAGTATGTGTGAGCCAATGCTTTGAAAGTCCACCTTTTTGGGTAAATTTCTTGAAACATAGGTGACATTCATACGGCTTTTCATCTGTGTGAGTGAGAACATGTCTTCTAAAATGGTCTTGTCTTGCAAATTTCTTTGAGCAGATGCCACAGCAGTGTTGCTTTTCCCCAGAGTGGGTGAGTATGTGCTTTGCTAAATTTCCCTTCTCAGTGAATTTTTTGGAACATAACTTACACTCAAAATTCTTCTCACCCGTGTGGATGAGCATGTGTTTAGAAATACTATATTTTGCTGATAACTGTTTGGCACATATTGGACACTTGTAATGCTCCACACTAGTGTGAGTAAGCATATGTGCTAAAAGTCCATTATTATGAGCAAATTTCTTCAAGCATACACCACACTGGTGTGGTTCTTCCCCTGTGAGACCATAGAGAGACTCAGATTGTTTACCTTTCTCCATGAATGATTGATCCAAATGAATCAGCATATGATATGAAAGATCATCTTCCAATGCACATTCTTTTGAGCATAGCATGCATTTAGGCATGTTCTTTTTAGTGTAACATCTGATATCTTAAAGCCCTACCTTTTACAAAATTTTTTTTGGAAAAACATAAAACATTCATCAGATTTGTTTCATTGCTCATGTGGATGTGTAATAACTATGTGACTATGTGTTATAATATGTGTTATGGGTGTTGAAATACTGCACTAAGCTTGCATTTGCAATCATGTACAAGAAATTTGTGAGGCCATTCCTCAAAGTTAATAAACATGCACTCGATGTATTCATTTGCGTTTATGTCTGAAATACTACATGTACAATTAGTAGACTCTTAACAGTGAATTAAAAATGCGTTAAAGGACAGCAATATTTAAAAGCACATGCACCTTTTACTATTTTTTTTAAAAGTAGGAGTAAAAAATGCTTTGAAAGCTACGTTTTAAAAAATCTATGGGAATTTTTTTATCTGAGAAACCAATAATTAGTAATTAAGGGCAGAAGCTCGGGTCCCAAAAACTTCTGGGCATATGAACATGTATGACAAAGTCTTCCAAGATAGATTGCCCGAAAATTGAGGACATTATTTTGCACTGTGCAAGTGTGGAAACGTGTTGACTGTTTCTTTCAACTTGATAGTATTTATCAAAACAGCCTAGTAAATATTCGGAGGAACTCACCTTAATTTCAAATTGTTGGGTATTCTCCAAAAAATGTTAATCACAGAATTTCCCATTAATGCGAACCAGAACATTAGTTTTTATTTCATATAATTATATTTTCTATATTTCTTTTGCGAGTTTCATTTAATCACACTTCCATGTTATTTTGGCAACTTTTTCAAGTGTTCTGGTGCTCCTGTACTTGAACAAACCACAACACAAACGGTTACGTAAGAAAAGGAGAGCAACATATTTACATAGCATTTAAAATTGTCTCAAATATTCTAATCTTAACAATTATTCACTGGCCTGAAACACTGCGATAAAACACACGAACTATAATGAAAGGTCCATTGTTTACACATTTGGGACTCTTCATTCGGATTTCGGAATCCAAAAATAGGCAAAAATTTCCCTACATCGATCTCTCAAATTTCCCAGAAAAATAATTCACGAAGAAGAACAAACTTATAATTATTGATTTTTCTTAGTTCGCACATATAAACTCAAGCCAATATAAAAACTAAAAAAAAAAAAAAAAAAACTAGCGCACAATTTTTTCGTCAGTTTTGAATAATTTAAAAATGCGTAAAGCTTGATTTATGGGGGAGTTGATGATTCACATGAGTAACCCTGAGGGCTATAAACAATTGCCAGTCCCTATTTTGGAGCCACTGATTTCAAGAAAGGCCAGCGTTCTAAGGCAGGCATACAGCCCAAGCCTCATCGGGAATAGAACCTGGCCCATTGTTCAAGAAAAGTCAGAAACCAGGGTGGCAAACTCGGTTTCTAACATACTCATTAACGCTGAATAAGAAGCGTTGTATATTACTCTACAAATGCATGTGTGTCACTGTGTCAGATTAAAATACTGTGATCAAATGTGCCAGCGTAAAAGCTTATTCGAGATGCTTAAGGTGGTTCCACCTAAAGCCTTATGTTTCCAGTGGTAAAACTTCTATGCATATTTTCTTTGCAATTAATGTATTCCCAAGGATGAAAATTTGCACAACGATTAAACTAACTTTAAGTTATAGCATGGGATACCATAACTTAAGTTAGTTTAATCGTCATCAACGTACAGGTCGCGCTGTCTATTAACAGGTCTGAACATTACACAAAGTAAAATGATTGATTTTGAATATAATTTATGGTTATGTTTTAGCAAGTATTAAGTATCCCATGCTATAACTTAAAGTTAGTTTTATCGATGTGCAAATTTACATTCTTGGGAATGCATTAATTGTGAAGAAAATATGTAAAGCAATAATAATGAAACGCATATAGCGTATGAAATCCGTTTATTTTCGTGGTGTAGTCAGCACAAATATTCGCCAAGCTTTCGCACTCCACTGGGAGGCTTTTTCAAGGCAATGGTAGACACAAAAATGCAGAGAATTTGAACATGTAAAGAACGAAGATGATTTTTGAAAATAACGCGGGTGACATCGCGAGCATATTACATGAATTTTTATCATGTAATTATACAGAGCGCCGTGATGTGTTTCCATCTTTTAATAATGCATGCCAAACCATTGGTAGTTCCGTAGAGACAATATCATTGCATGCCACTTTGCTGGATAGGATTTCCACTGTTTCCCTGATGGCAGTCTCTTTGAAGTTCGTGTAAAGGGGCAATTCTATATGCGTTTCATTATTATTCAACTCTGGTGTATTTAAAAATAAAGGTTATGTAAAGCAATTTTACCATTGGAAACATGAGGCAGAGATTTTAGGTGGAACCACCTTAATTTCTTAAATTTTCTGCTGCAGTTTCAGCCTGGTAAGTAACCATTGAGATAACTCGATACATGTGGACATCTCTATCTCGGCCGCCCCGGTGGCGCAGTGGTCTAAGGCGTTGGCCTCTGATCGTTCGTCCGTACGGGGTCCGGGTTCGAATCCCGATCAGGCATGGATGTTGTGTTTGTCTTACGGCACTGGCTCTCTCCCTTCCCTGGAACCAGTGACCCCAAATTAGGGACGGGCGACTGTTTATAGCCCATTTGAGTTGCTCACGGTGGTCGTTAAACCTCCAATCCAAAAAAAAAAAAAAAAAAATCTCTATCTCGAGACGCTAGTCCATAACCGTATCTTTAAGTTTTGAAAACATTTCATGTTTACATCTGAGAAGTCGACAAGCTATAGTGAGTGTCGGTCTATTGCTGTGTTATTTGATGTAACGTAATGTAGCAGAAAATCCTAGGATTCTTACCTTAAAGGATTAAAACGACACATTTGTTTTAAGTTGGATATTTCTCTTTTGCCGTGATTTATAATTGTTATGAACTACAAAGGAAGCAGACCTCTTTCTGTTTATTCAAAATACCGGTAAGTGAGCATTTTATATCTTTGTTACAGGTTTTATGCTGCTTGAAAAAGAATCGCTGCAGTGATTGATGCGTTTAGAATTTCTAGATCTCACCATTTCTTTAGGTTCTTTCCCCTCTTTTAATGTTGGGCATAATCCGCTAAATTCAAAAATCTAAAGGTTGTAATCGAGATATACATTCGAAATAATCGTTCGGATGATTTTTAGTTTTAGAATTCACCAGTAGATGGCGTAATGCGCTCCTTTCTGCTTTTGGCAAATCGAGATATTCATTTGAAATAATCGTTTGAATGATTTCTAATTTCACAATTTACCTAAATTTAAAAATAAGCTCTACCTACTCAAAGTAAGGAATCCGGGCTGTAAATGAAAGACAAGCACGCCAAAAATGATTGGCTTAAGTAAAGTAGAAATAACCCAAGGTTAGTAGATCCTCCAGGGAAAGATCATATCATTCCAGTGATTCTGCAAGTGAGAGATCATTTGGTTACATGAAAAAGTATTTCTAGAACATCTTGGAATCTCTCAAGTACTAATCCAGAAGAGATGAGTGGCTTTGCACAAAGGAATTCAAGCAATGATTGGCTAATATTTTCTTGCCTTTCAAATACATTGGTTGGATTGAGATAGCATAGTAGCAGTTGAGAGGGGTTTTTTTTTCAAATGATTTTTTAATGTAATAAAATGTTTTGAGAGATTTCCATAATCGAATGAGTCAATAATTTTTAGATTATACACATCATTATCCTCTTTAAAAGCTGCAGTGTTGGCTTATGGCCATTTGTTCAAAATGGGTTCAGGTTCTAATCTCAATGAGGCATGGGTGTTATGTTTGACTTGTACAGCACTGGCTCTTCCCCTTCCTTGGAACTAGTAGCCCCAAATTATGGATGGGCAACTTCTTGTAGCCAGTGATGTAGTGCTAACTTAAAAAGTACAGTAACACATGGTGCCTTTACATCTTTAATACTTTTTTGTACTTGTACCACCCCTTCCCCATTTTACTTTCTTATATTTATAGTATAAGTGTATAGTGATTGATTGAAATCAGACTTCCAGATTTACTCGTAACCAACTAAATTAATTAAATTCCCAATTACAATAATTTCCTTTCTGCAATATCCTTACCTTAGTGTTCTTAACAGCATTTCCTTCTCTTACTGCCTCACCCTGTTTTACTTTCTTATATTTATAGTATAAGCAGGGATCAAAAAATGCGGTCGCCCAGAGTGACCAATAAGATTGTCCGGGCCACCATGGAAACATCACTGAAAAATATGTACCATAATTTTTGTTGTATAATCCGTGAATAAACGCCGATTTCAAAAAAAAAAAAAAAAAAAGGGTTTTGCAGCTGTTTGATTTTTTAAAAAATCCGCAGGGTAATTGTGCAGGAGAGATAATTGGAAAAAGAACTCTCTCGGAAAATTTTTTTGTCTAGAAGTTTGAAGTGAAGATGAGAGGGAAGGTGTGTCATAATGAAAGACCGGGAAAGTTGTAGGGAGGAACGGTGGGAGTTATTTTGTCTTCATATTGTTGGGAAAGACAAAATGGCGACTGTGTTTGTGCCCTCTCTTCATCAATCGGCTAATAAAGATGTACGCACAGCACTTGCTGCACGAACTTACACATGCACGCCTCATTTCAAAGTTCCATGTTCTGGATCTTGTGTATTCTGTGCCTTGTGTTTTAGTTCGTCCTTTGCCATTTTGACCGAAGTCTTTGCTGCTGATATTTTTCTTCATTGCTATTTATGATATCTTCGAAAAGGAAACGTTTCAGTTACACTGCCAAATAAATTTAAACTTAAAGTGGGGACACAGCTGAGGATAGTTTCAAGAGGTCAGAAAACTAGCACACAGTGACACACGAAAAGCCACTATCTAAAATATAAGCAAACCCGTCAGTAAATTCTGTGGGAGAATTTGCAAAGTCCAACCCCCTTTTTTTTTTTTTTTTTTTTTTTTTTTGACCTGTGTGTAAGCAGACTCATTACTTTGAAAGCAGGATTTCTTCCAAAAACTTTCGACTAACACGCGAGTATATACAGTATTTTTATTAATTGCTCAGTATGAGCGTTTCATTGGCAGTGTGTAACGCAATTACAGCTGCTGCATTGGCGTGATTCAATTTTTTGCTTTATGGATGCCACGCCACTAAGCTTCTTTTGTGTCCGAAGATAAAAATATATTTAAAAAAATTTCCTTTAAAAATAAATTTCTTTATTTAATAAGATGTTTTTTTCTTTTCTTCGGGCTGCGGGATCTTTAACCGACTTGTCTGTCGAAAATTTCGCTTCTGGTTCAGCATTTGCGATGTGCGGATTATATGGAGATTTCTTTTTTTTTTTCTGAATGGCACAATCTTTGGATTATACGTTGGCACAGATATACGAAGGTAAAAAAAGAAAAATTGTGTGAATTCCAGGGGCTGGGGATAAACGATGAAAATTACTGTAATTCAAGAATTTGGAAACCCCAGACAAAAAAAAAAAAAAAAATATTGAGTACAGTTTTTTTTGCTGCCAGGGAGAAATAAGCAGAGGGTAGAACATTTTTTGGACAGAAGTGTACATGACTTTGATATCATATACCCCCTCCCCCTGCAGGTTCAATGTCTGGCCAGTAACAAATTTAACTGGCCACCAGATTTCAATTTCATAATATTTTTCTACCCCTCAGTATAAGAAAGTATAGTGATTCAGGGTGTCTACCAAATTCTGGAAATGCAATTTCATGACCAATTAACACTTTTCATGTCCCATTATTAAAAGACCTGTGTGTGCATGTGTAAAGACATACACTCTTTCTATTTATAAAGAGACATCCTCTTTATGTAGTGTCCCCTCTTTAATATACATATACTTATGTCCATGGCAGCAGTACATACTTACATATACTACTACTTTCACACTATAGCTATGTATAATTATATCCATTACATTTCCCATTGTGTAATGCGACACAGCTTGAAATGTTTCACTTTCTTTTCAACATTTGTGTTCTTTTGCTTTGAATTTGTATGTGTTTGCATCGATGTTTGTGCCCAAACTTTTGCAACGGATGTCACTAAATGCAAAGTATTTCAAAAATGAGTGATCATAATGTGTATAGGAAAATGGATGGGTATATGATGTGCGGTTATAGAAGTTATGCCAGTCAGAGTGGTAAAATGATATGTGAACAGCATTCCTATGCCTTAGATAAGCTTAGACTGTAAAAACACTTCATTGGTTTAAAACTTTCAATTTATATGTTGATGACTCGATAAACATTATTTTGTTAGATGACTTATGAGTTTTGAGTCAGATATATGGCTTTAAGTGTGATATTCAAATTTTTTGCCAATTAAATATGGCAAGTGCAAATCATTATGTTTGTCTATTCTTTCACATAGGGAAAGCTCAAAACTTTTCAGCCTCCTTTGGAGTCCCCCCCCCCCTCAGCTGCAGCACTGGATGGGGCTCAGTTATAGATTACTCACATGCAATAGTAGGTGGTTTCAGTAATTGTGTAAATGTAAACAGATTGGATGCTGGCTTTTCCTCTGAGCATCTTATAGACTCACTGATATACACATTGAATCTACTGTATGAAATGAAAGCTTTAAAAAATCAGTATTCTCATGCAAAAAATAAATAAATAAATAAAATGTGTAAATGAGTGCATCCAGCTTTTAAACAAATACTGGGGATTCTTCTTATATATGTATTAGTTTTCTTCATAACTAAATTTTCAATTGCAACAAAAGTGTGAGCTTCATGTTTTTTGGAATAGTGATCAGCATATTTTCTTTTATTATTGACTTCAAAGAGAATATTATAGTAATTTAGCATCAAATATGTTCAAAATGAAAAAAAATAGGATTTAAAACAGCAGGCTTCATGCAATAATACAATGTGCTGGGATTATCTGCAACAGTGAATCCTTCAAAAAAAGTGCTACAATTAAGAAAATTGCTGAGGCTCTTCAGTTCCCACCATCTACAACAAACAAGATTCTCCACGATTCCCATATGAAAAATCTGAAGGGCCTCAGCAATATCCTTAACTGTAGCACCTTATTTGAAGGATGATCTCACACAAATCTAAAACAGAAACCTGCATTCATTGTGGTTCTATCCCTTTCCATGGATCCTGTTCTTGTGAGATTTGTAAACTCTTCAGAACAATGGGCTACTCTCTCACTGTCAGACCTAATTCTCCTACAGTAAAGTGCTTGCTAAAATATAGAGATCTTTTCCTACCCTTGGAGTTTATTTCATTCGTATTTCAACCTCCTCTAGACTCTCAGTACATATTGGAAGTAGACACCGAAGCATCAACACAAGACTTCGTGAACACAAACCGGGTGTCAGATAGTCTTCCAAAAACAACATTATCAGTACTAACCCTTGAAAACACTTCTGCAGTTCCCGTTTGGAAAGAAACTAAAAACTTGCCTTTTTTATAAATACAGCATCTCTACATTTTCTAGAAAATATTTAAATTTCATTTACCAAGAACTCCACAATTCAGAAATCCCTCACTGAATCCCATTTATTTGGATATCTCTGTTAAAATCTGCTGATGATTCCTGTACCACCAATTCACATTGTAGTTCTGGCAACCAGTCCTCTAATTCAGTTGATCATTTTTTTTTTATCAAGAACGATCAAAAGCTTCCGCCTAATGAATTTTATTACTATACATAACTCTGTTTATGGAAGGAAGGAATGTTAGTAGCAATTGCTAATTAAAGGTATTGAAACATTTGTTTCTGTGAATCCAGCATACCAGCTAGATTTGAAAGTCTGCTTGTTGCATGACAGTGCCTGTGTGGACACAACTTTTCACATGTAGATATTTCTGGCTCACGAGCAGGTTGCAGTCCTAAACTATCCTCGATTTAGCTTCAGAGGAACTTTTTCTGTTTTCCAAGTTGAAACTGAAAGATGCTGCTTTGATAGTGTTTATATTTAGAAAATTGATACAGCAAAACTAAATACAGTCAGAGCAGGCAATTCCTTCTGGGACTAGGTGGTCTTTCAATTATGAATGCTTTTAAGTAGTTCCAGACTTTATATTATTCTGCCTTGTTTACATAGAGCCTGCTCACATCCAGCATGAATCGGTAAAGGAACTGGTTCATAATAAATTTTATGCAGACAATTTTTACAAACAAAAATCAGAATTTGACCTCTGTGATAATAAGAATTTATTTTACACCTAAAAACTTCAGTTAGTTTTGTACTAAATACATTCAGAATATTAACAGAATGCATGCTTTATTTGTCTAAACGCGAGTCCTTTCATTCTGATCGACTTCTGGTTTCCACATATGTTGAGCTCTATGTAGCTGCAAACTCCTGCGTAAAAAGATCTGCACATAGTAAGTTGATGCAAAGATAGGAAGAATTGCATAGATGATTAGCAATGTGTTCTAAAATAAGTCTCTCTCAAATAAACAATAATCCATACTTTGTCATAAAACAGCTTCATGTCATGACCTTCTGAACTCTTTTTCACTTTCAGAAGAAGTGCATTCTCTTCTGCTACACGCACTTGTAATTTCCACCGGGGGAGGCACACCCAGAAATTTTCGGAATGATGGGGGGGGGGGGGTATGCAAGTAAAAATGCTCATGCATGTGTACTTACACGACATGACTGTTACAATAAATGTTTTGATCTGTGAAAGAATTTAATACATTGTATTCAGGATTCTAGTTCCACTTGAAGGAATTTTGTTTAATCTTCCTTCCCTCCGAGTTCTTTCTTATTTTTACAGACGTTTCTGGCCTCATGTTGTTTTTCAAGACCTGTTCTCAATGTGTAGAAGGATTGACAAAAGTTTTGTTTACTTCTGAAGAATTTGAACATTGTTTCCAAGTTCCTCAAACTGAAATGTATGTTTTTACTGTGTATTTTGTAATTCTGTTGCTGTTGTAATTAAGTTGTTTAAAATACCACTTATTTGTTTTGAAGGCTCATTGATGGCACCGTTTTCTTTTTTTTTCTTTTTTTATTTTTTGATGTAATAACTTTCTTTAATTAGTCTCTTGTTTTTATGAGATTCATAGTCCAATATTTTGATTTCTTCCCATAAAGGCTCACATTTGCAAAACTGCATATGATTTGCTAATACACTGTTTTGATCTTTATTATTAATAGCCATTTGATGTTCTTTAATTCTGATTTCCAATTTTTGAGACGCTTGTCCAATATAATTACTGTTGCAATTAAGTGGAATTTGATATACATTTTTTCTTTCCATCTTGTCTATTGTGTTTCTTGATTAGCTAAATATGCTACTTTGTTTTCTGCTATAGTGGCTACTTTTATGTTATTCTTTATTAAATGTTTATGAATTCTGGTATTTATTTTCCATAATTGTCCATTGGTATATACTTGATTATTTTATCAGTTTCTTCAATCTTTTCATTGTTCCATTTAGATTGTTTTTGTCTGACATTTTGCACAATGTTAATGATAGTTTTTTTTGGGGGAAAATCATTGTCTATTAACTTTAATGCAATTTTTGTCATTGCTTCTGCTTGATTTTTATCTGATGAAAATAAGCTCTCGTTATTTAATTTCTTGCTGTGTTAATTTTCACTGCTTTTGAGTGGTATGAGCCAAAATTAAGTAATATGTTGGATTTTTCTTTCTTGAAATTATGAATAAATTCTAAACTTTTTGTATCTCTCATGATCTTTGTATTCATGAATTATCCAGCTGCAAATGGTTATTTCATTGTTGTTTTTACTTTTAATAAAAATACATGTTTCAAAAAAGGAGTTAACCACAAATGCAATTATTTTATCTATTGCTATATTATAGTTTCAGAGAATGTATTTTAGAACAAATTCTATAATGCATGATTTCAGCAATTATGGAAATTGAAATTCACCAATTAGGAAAATTGGAGAACAGAGGGTTAGGAATCTCTTGTGTCGGAATCATATTGCAAAGCACCAGAGACACCCACCCAACCCCCCATGTGCCCCTGATTTCCGCTACCAAAAAATTCCCAAACACAATCAGAAATCTTACATAAATTAAAATTCACAAAAAAATTAAAGTAGCTTTAAACAAAAAAAAATCCTTCTTTGTATTATTATTTGATAATTTTTCTTCATAAAATGCATTCCAAATATCCTTCCTTTCAAAAAACACAAGCCATTGCAGCATCTAATCTGTTATTTTAAGAAAACTGCATAAAATAAAATTTATTGTGAACTAATTTCCTTTGCCTCTTTATGCTGGCTGTATGTAGGTAAACAAGGCAGAATAATACACATGAAGTTGGGAACAACTTAAAAGTGTTTGTAACCAGAAGACCATCCCTATGACTTTTAAATAAATGCTGTAACAAGTATATTCAGTTCCTTGAGGACTATTTTGGGAAAAACGAGTAAGAAAATATTTCCTTTATCAGTGTTTTGGCTTATTTGAGTTCAGTCTCATTAAATTTTGGCATACTGTATATGTATATATGTGGTATGTACATGTATATGTACTTTAATGTGCATCCTATTATACAATGATCTAAAATGTAATGATTTCTGCTGATCTTTGTTTCAGTGCTTTTTCTTGGATTTTTCTGAAAAATATCTGGCAACACCACTGTTTTCCTTGGAAGTGAAGAATAAAACCTGTTCATCATGAACATCATCACCCTATTCATGTTGGTAATTTTAAGTTCAACAAAAAAAGTGTTTCTGATTACTCAAACTATATTTTTCTCACCATATTGTTACCAATAACTGTTCTCCTCATGATAAGCATCTGAACATTGCAATGCATTAGGAAAGATGTCAAATATACATATACAGTTAGATAAAGGAAGGAACATTTAACTAATCAGTGATGGTGTTCTTTAGTTTCATTTTAGCACAGTCGCCATTTGGTGAAAACCCATACTTGTATGCCATGTGGTTATCTTTGCATGATAACACTTTATAGAATCAGCATTCAGTTATGCATTTGTTGATGGTTTACATTAGATGACCGAGCATTTTGTAAGTTTTGACAAAACTGGAAAAAGGTATGTAGTTTATGTGGTGTCAGTTCTCTGCTTAAATTTCATTACACCCAGAATGTCCCAAATTATTGATGATTGGTAAAGAGGTAGCAAATATTTTTACACCTGCAAATCAAAAAACGTTTCTTTTACTTATTAGAAGTTTTTTTTTTTTTTTTGCTATGTAGTTCGATGGACAGTTTTTCTGTGTCTTATAAAATGTGAGAAAACGAGCCTTCTCTTGTACATGGAGATAAGTAACATTGCCGACAACGTGCTGTAAAAAGTTCTACAATATGTACAGCATAGTATAAGGTATCTTACATGGAAAGCCTATAGCGCAATGGGTACATTGCAGTGGTTGAACGAGCTCAAACTGATGTGATGCTGTTTAGTGCTTATAAGAGGCATTATGCATCTGCAAAGGTGTGAAAGGGTTTTGAAATGGTATTTTGAAATCTTGTCATTTTAAAAGAATACAAATCCATTTCATGTAGTGTTACAACAAGCTGTTAATTATGCAAGACAGTAATCCAAAGGATCTTCAGTTTTGTAAGAATGTAAAATGCCACCAATGTCATGTATGTTTCAAAAAATTCACTTTGAAAGATCATCTTTCAAAGCATATTTTTGTACATACAGGTGAGAAACCATACCAGTGTGATGTATGCTCCAAGAAATTCACACAAAATGGTAATCTTTTAAGACACATGCTTATTCATACAGGTGAGAAACCTCACGAGTGTGTTGTATGCTTTAAGAATTTCACGCAAAAAGCTAGTCTTTCAAAGCATATGCTCCTTCATATAGGTCAGAAAGCTCATGTGTGTGATATATGCTCCAAGAACTTTTCAGAAAAAGTCATCTCATGAGGCATATGTGCCTTCACACAGGAGAGAAACCTCACCAATGTGACTTATGCTCCAAGAATTTTGCAGACAGAAGCCATCTTATAAGGCATTTACGCCTTCATACTGGTGAGAAACCTCACCAATGTGATGTCTGTTCCAAGAAATTCTCTGAAAAAAGCAATCTTTCAAAGCACTTGCTACTTCATGCAGATGATAAACTGCACAAATAATAATTATATGAAGCATCATATGAATCATACCTGTCAACCTCTTGAGGTGATAACCTGTACACTGGACCAATAAAAACCTTACAAAGACTAAATAACCCTTACACACAAAATTTATTACACAAATTTTACAAGCTCAACAGTTTTATAACAGCAACTGATGTAAGTGTGTTAATTTTTTGCATATTTAAGCAATTTAATCTTAAGAGTGTGTTGTATTATATTCAACACATGTACATGTATGTTTTGCTTTTTTCCAAAATGTATTCAGTGGGTTTAAAGCCAATGAAACAAGTGTCAATGTTTATTTTACAATGTGAAAAAGATGTCAGTGTATCTGCATTCAAGGACTTCCTTAAGCCTGTATGGATTTTCTTCATCATGGAGAAAGATCTTTTACAGCCAGCATTATTGCGAGGCAAAATAAGTAGTCACTGAATGCTCACTTAAGATTTGGGAAGCAGATGCCACCAGTACTTGTTCTCAGACTTTATAATATCCAGCTAGTAGCTACAAAAGCTCTTTTTCTGGCCACTGTCTATAAGGACAGGCAGATGTCAGTACATGTATGTTTGTTTTTTTTCCAAAATGTATTCAGTGGGTTTAAAGCCAATGAAACAAGTGTCAATGTTTATTTTACAATGTGAAAAAGATGTCAGTGTATCTGCATTCAAGGACTTCCTTAAGCCTGTATGGATTTTCTTCATCATGGAGAAAGATCTTTTACAGCCAGCATTATTGCGAGGCAAAATAAGTAGTCACTGAATGCTCACTTAAGATTTGGGAAGCAGATGCCACCAGTACTTGTTCTCAGACTTTATAATATCCAGCTAGTAGCTACAAAAGCTCTTTTTCTGGCCACTGTCTATAAGGACAGGCACGCAGTCATCAGAGATCATATAATAGTTACTAAACTCATCTTTTAGAGCTTCCTGATCAAAGTGTGGAGCAAAGGTGTCTGCTAATCCACAAATATGTGTGTACTTCAGGTTGTTTTTGAGGGTTGGGTCAAGTACTTCAGGTCTTTCAGCACCTGATTTTCAAATGGAAATTTATCCACCATCTTTCTCACAACTGCATACCTGCCAACCTGAGAAAATTCAAATGTGTAAAATTGCGTGCAAATGACATTTCTAATGATTTCTTTTTTAACTATGCGCAAACAACATTTATAATGATTTTTTTTAACTATGCGCAAACAATATTTATAATGAATTTAACTATGTACAAGTAAAAATAAATACAAATATTTGTGCATTTTTTAATTTTTAGATGTTTATAATATAAACAAATTATATCACATTTTGATACCACACTCAACATTATCCGTCGTCCGTAGCGGACCGACGATTTCCATAGCATACTCAAAGTTTTCCGTCGTCCGCAGTGGACCGACGATTTCCATAGCACACTCGATGTTTTCCGTCGTCCGTAGCGGACCGATGATTATCATAGCATGCTTAATGTTTTCCATCCTCCGTAGTGGACCGACAATTTCCACAGCATATTCGACGTTTTTCATCGTTCGCAGTGGACCGACGATTTCCATAGCATACTTGATGTTTTCTGTCGTCCGTAATATCCAATTTCAGTCTTCTGAGGTACTTTCATACCTACAATTATCACAGCATACTCGATGTTTTCCGTCGTCCGTAGAGGACCGACTATGTTCATAGTAACAACGTAAAATCCGCAGTAGTTGGAGTCTCTGAATCTTTCTTCCACCGCATAATCTTTATTCAGCGTCAAGCATAACACTGTGCCAAAGTCCCGACGATGACGACAGGGCACGGGTGTTCTGGCGCACGAAGGCACAAAATTCCCATCTCTGTTATATATTTTATTTATAGGGGTATTTTTAACAAAAAATACAGAAAATTTAAAAAATCCGGATGAAAAGTTCTTCCTGCCGGAAAACTAGAAGACCGTATAAAGAAATGGAAAACTTCCGCAAATTCTGGAAGAGTTGGCAGGTATGATTTAACTGAAACATTAACAAATATTTTTCAAGGAAGATTAAAAAAGAATGTTTTTTAAATATAGGGAAATGCGTAAAAAAAGCGATCTATGCGTAAAATCGTAAAGAACAGTTAAAATGCGTAAATTTTACGCGTAATGTGCAAAAGTTGGCAGGTATGCTACTGCTACATAAAAGTTTCTCACATCTGCGAAAAATAACTTTTTATCTGCACCATTAAGTTCCATTTCTTCCATTAATGTCCTGTTGGAGAGGCCTACTGCTAGTGTGATGTCATCGTGCTGCACCTCGCGATTATTGAATTTGATTTGCCTTAAATCAGCCGCTTGTTTGGATTGTGGAATATAATTATGTTAAGAGATTTATGGAATAAAATTTTATTTAAAAATACAGGACAAAGGAACATCGCTGGAAAAAAAAACTACGATTAAGGGAAAAAACTTTCACTCCGTCCTACTTCCATTTTCGGGATATTTTTCTTCATTTTCGATCTTATATATTAAACGATGTTTAAACAATAATACAATGCAGGGAAAACACCGAAAAAAAATAAAAAATAATACGAATTCGGAAGAACCCTTTGCTGCTTTTAGCTTCCTTTGTCGAAATTTTTTTGTGCTTCCAATTTACGATTATGGGATAAAATTCTGTTCCGTTCAACTTTCGTTTTCAGAAAATTTTCCTCCGTTTTCAGTCTTAAATATAAACATTTATGTAACAAAATTATATTTAACCATACGGGACAGAGGGAATATCGCGGAAAAGGAATGTAAGATTACGAGGCTGTGTCTAACTTCCGGTTTCAGAAGTTGTTACCTCCGTTTTCAGACTGAAACACAGTGGAATAAAATGATATTTAGCAATATCGGAAAAGGAAACATCACGAGAAAAAAAAAAGAAAAAAAAATATTACGGGAGAAATCTTTACTCCGTCTCACTTCGTTTCCGGAAAGTTTTGAAGACTGACTAAATTTCATCCGAAGACGAAAAACTTGCATCCATGATCGGAAGTCTGCAAGAGGAGCTTCAATTGGGTTCTGGAGATATCATTTTTGTCTGCAGAACCAAAATAAAATCTGCGACGTACATCGCCCGTCGCCGTCATTCTGCTACGGTTGCGGGAGCCATGGAATGAATGTAAAACGTTTGGTATTATATCCGCAAAAAAGTTTTAGAATAGGGCCAGTTAATGTAAATAATTAACAAAAAAGCTTTTCAGAGATTAAAAAAATGTACAAAACGTTTGTACGGCTGTACACGAACGAAAATGTAATAAAAACGTACAAAGTACGGGCAAACCGTACAGGTTGACAGGTATGATGAATACAAATAGGAAAAGCGATTTTTCAGAACACCAACTCTTTCACACACTTGTGTGGGGTTATGAATGTAATATCTGCTGCAAAAAACTGCAATTTCAGTCTTCTGAGGTACTTTCGTAATAGTTGAGAAACCATCTCAGTGTTAAGTAAGAAAATAGAAATATGCATACTAGTGTATCCTTTTGGGGTAAAGCTATAGCAGTCAGCCTGCTCATTCTGGTCAGCTACAAGTTTGTCCGTAAGTGATGATAAGTTGAACCGGTGCTGTTCAATCTTTTTCATTGTGTTTCACCTGGCTTGAAGAACACAATTTATTCATTTTGCAGAACACTTTCTTGCTGTAGGCAATACCAAATTCTCCTTGACCTATCTTTTAAACATTAATCTCATCACCAGCAACTTCTATGAACAGATGTCTCAAATTCCACATGATTAAACCTGATGTTTATTCACGGGACGCAGAAGTCAAAGTAACCCTTCATTAGTGATCATTTATTTCAAATCCTCTCATGTTTCCAGTCCTCAATTTTTGTTCAAATAACCTATTGCATTCAATTATTTTCAGAGTTTTAATTTACAGAATGTTGTTTTTTTGAACATATCTATCTATGCTTTCATTGACCTTTTAATGTCAATCCTTTACTGTTCAACACATTATTCTACATTAGTGTAGAGATTCGAGATGCAATCAAGACTGATAATAATTCAAGTATGTTCATAACAAAATAACATCTATTAACAGTATTATTACATATCAATACTCACTGTACCTATGGCCTCATCCATATGCACAAGGCTTAAGCAGTTGCATCAGGTTCTGACGTGAAGTCTAGATGCTTCAGTTATTTTCACCTTTATATTGTAAATACATTCAGTGTTCACATTTTGGCTCAGATGCTGCACAATGGATGTAATCTACCTGGCAAAGTTGTTTATAGGACGAGATATAATTCTGAAGAATACAAAGAAGACTCATATGCCAGAAGAAAGGATGTGACCATAGGCAGAATGAGTATTGATATGTAACAATACTGTTAATAGATGTTTTTTTGTTATGAACGTACTTGAATTATTATCAGTCCTGATCATGTCTCGAATCTCTACACTAATGTAGAATAATGTGTTGAACAGTCAAGGATTGATATTAAAGTGTCAATGAAAGCATACCATTAGCCACATAACATAACTACTTTAACTATAGCACTTTAGTGCATATATTTGAATATTGTGTTCAATATGTCTATCTAGTCTGGTATTATTTTATATATTCTTAATTACAACTTGTAATTTGCCACTCAGGCTTTCAGGTACCTCCTTATTTCTCCTTATTTTCAGAGTTTCAGTTCATAGAATGGTTGTTGAGTATATCTCTCTAGTCTGGTTTTATTTTGTATACTCTTAATCACTACCTTGTGCTTTGCCACTTGGGTTTTAGGTGCCTTCTAACTTCTCCTACAGATGTATCAAACTTTACAAATGACTCCTTTTTGTAATCAAATGCGATTGATTTTATCGAAAAATTGTTTTGGTGTATTAACCTTCATATAAGAAAGTTAGTAAATACTGAAATCTAATATTTTATTGGTGCTTTTACACACAGGTGTCAAAAATTGTTTTTTTATCATTTAGTCCTGGACTAACTGGAATGAGAATTCACTGGTCCCAACTTTGATCTAGTCCCAAACAAATTTGGATGAAGTAAAGCTCTAACTTTGGAAATGTTGATTATGCAAACTATGACATGCAGACAAAACACTCTTCATCTGCACCCCCAATATTAGAACATATAACCCAGGAGTCTGTTTTTTTTAAATCCCCCAACCCCCAACATTGGAAAGCAGGCAACCTTGATCAATGTCTTTTTCTCCTTATTCCCTTCTCCCCAAAAAACACTCATATTCCATACCACATCATATGCAGTTCCTGAAATAGAAATCTTCGACATTAAAACAAGGTTTAATAGCTGTATGTATACATTATGAAGGGGGGGAGGTAAAATATCTGAGAAAGTACACAGCCCTAAGTCCTGCAGCTTTAAAAAAAACAAAAAAACTTTTAAATGGTAGTCCTAGGCTAATAAAAAATATTTTGCTTTAGTACGAACATAAAAACCGATAGTACCACTAGTCAGACTACCTGATTTTTGACCTCCTGATATCAATCATTTCTTTTTGACTGTTAAATTTCAGCGACAGATCAAGATAATTTAACTTTTCATTTTCTTGTAGCTTTAAACTAAACTTTATGAATGATTCAATGGATAAAAACATTCCAGGATTTATCCTAACAGTTTTTTTTTTCCAGGGTTAAACTACTACAATAAGCAACTCTCAAGGCTTAAGCAGTTGCCCCCATCCCTTATTTAAGGTCTTTGTGATCTGCGGATTGCTGTGACCATCCTTTTCTCTTGGACGTGAGACAGTTGCTTCATTGTTTACTAGAGGCCAGTTTTCAGGTTCACTTTTGCTGGATTCCTGGGCATGTTGGAATCTCGGGTAATGAGCGTGCTGATACGGCTGCTAGATCTGCTTCTTCTTTGGTTGTCACACCCTTGCCACTATTTCACCGGAATTTCCACTTTCCTGTTCAGGATCATATCAAGCGAATGTGGCAGGGTCTGTGGCACCGACAGGTGGAAAATAAACTGCATCGTATTAAACCTATTCTTGGAATCTGGAAGTCCTCATTTCATTGGAACCGTAGGAAGGAAGTTGTGCTTGCACGTCTCTGCATTGGGCACTGTCGTTTCACTCACCGCGTTTTGCTGTGTAGCGACACTGTGCCAATGTGTAAGACATGCAATTGCCGACTCACTGTCACTCAGCTTCTGTGTAGTTGTGTTCATTTTCGTGATGTGCATCTTCCCTTCTCATTTGTTGACCGAGGAAGCCTCTATGCTGCAGCGGCTCCTAGAGTACTGCAGTGGTCATCTAGGAGTTAAACCAGGGTGTCCACAGAATTATCAAACCTGATTTCCCTGACCAAATATATAAGAAATCCCTGACCTTACACAAATAGGTTTATTTGAGTTTTTCAATATATGTGCCATGATAATAAATACAATTGAATTGGATAATTGAGAAACTTATATTATTTAAAAGTGTTTCCGTTTGACGTATAAAATTTCCCAAATAACTGATTCATTTAATAATTTTTTTTATTATTTTTTATCGGCCTCCACCTTTCCCATAGCCGTCCAACTCACACCTTTTTAATTTTAAGTTTACTCTTTTTTTCATGGTTTTACATTTATTGAAGAAACACTCAAACAAACCCATACACAATATTCAGAACAGTTACTATAAAAATATTACAGTAGGAACACATTCGCTGTTTTTATATTACCTACCACTTTTCTTCTTTTCCCAATCTGAAATCTTCGCCTGCAATGCTGCTTCTTCCAACTCTAGTTCTTTCTGTACTCTTTGTCTTTTTTCTTTCAATTCCTTTATTTCATGATCCATTTTTCTTTTTTCCTTCAGTTTTCTTTGTTTTGAAGAACACTTTTTTTCTCAAAATAATCCTGATATCTTCATGTGGAGGCTCTTACAGAAAGAAGAAGCCTTCTATTGATGGCAATGTGTTCTACTCCTCCCACATTTTTAATGGCATCAAAAACTGTTCTCTGACAAATCAGGGATTCTTCCAGGAGATTTTCCACAAGAAGAGACTTATTGACAGAAAATCCACCTTGAACTGAAGCATTTCCATGAGACAAATTTTTATTACATCCCAAAGTTCTCCGAATTGTTTTTGGTTGTCAAGTAAAGCACTGTAAAATTTGTCTAATCCAATGGAATCTTCACGACTGTCTAAAAATTCAACAAACTGAGACTTTAAAGCAGATTGAGCTTCTACACACAATGAAGCGTACTGTTTATTAGCTTTTTCAGCACAGTCACTGAAATCCTGTTTGCACTAAGTAAAACTTCGAGCACAATTTTCCACTCTCTTCTTGCCTAGACTCGGCTGCTGCACTATAATATTTGGATCCAAACAAGTTACCCCAAGGACAAACTTAAATTTTAGTGGGCTTTTCTCACGAAGTTTTTCAATCATACTGGTCACAAGTTTCCTAAATTCAAGCTTAAACTCTAATTTCTCCCTTTCTGAGCACTTCACTTCTTTCAATAGCTTTTTAGCACTAAATCCAATATCAACTTTCTCAATTGAGAGAAGATTTTCACTTTTTGATACATCTAAAGTTAACAGTTTTGAGATACTATTAGCTTCACTTAATTTGTCAGGCTTCAAGCTTTGTGCCATCAAATTTTTCATCAGATCCAGCAAATCAGTGTGTAAGAAAGGAATTAAAGACTTTGGGCTCTGGAACCTTCTCAAAAAAGATTCACACTCTGAAGCTATAGTCCTAAATGCAGCCAATTTGCATTTCAACAGTGGACTTTCCATGAATTCTGCAAGAAACATGTGCTGTTTGCTATAAATCGATGATTCTTGAACATATTTCTTGATATGATCATAGACAAGCAATGCCCTAGTCAAACAATTAACGTTTTCCAACCACCTTACAGTGCAAAATTTTAATGGGAAATCTTTACATCCAGTAATCATAGTATAATTTGCACGGCGAGCAGGATTATCTTTTAAAAGGTAGTACAAGTTATGCAGAAAGTGATGTATATCCCATTTCACTGCTTCAAGTCCAGTTTTCATAGCTCCATTGACCACGTGAAGACCACATACTCCAATGTCAACTAATAATTTACCATCTGGATTTTCAGTTCTAAGTTTATCTATCAGCTTTTAAAGAAAGCTGAGATTAACGTTAGGTCCATCCATTGACACTTGTAGCATGTTATCCAAGGGAAGAGGTGCACCTTTAATGAATTTCTCTAAAAGGTCATTACCTGTTGCTCGTCCTAAAAACACACTACTTAAGTATCTAGTGGAAACTTTTTGCCGATTGACGTCCCAATAACGAACAAACTGATCCATTTGCCCAAGCTGAGCAATTTTGTTTAGTGATTCATCAAAACAAATTACAAAGTCAGTGCACTGCTTCAGATCATCCATTAAACACTCTTTGAAATGTGGTGCCAATCCATGGTTTATCACATAAGATGCTTTGCTTTTGCCTAAAGTAAATTTTGAAGCTATTGCACTGTCAGGAAACATTAACTGAAATGTTTTGTTAATCTGTGTGCAAGAGTTCAGAGACATTCGCTTGGACAACACTTCCATGGCCCATATTATTTTCGACTTTGTTACATCATCTTTCACTACATAAGCATTAAGTTCACTGGGCTTCACATCATCTTTCACAACATAAGTATTTGAGTCATTAGACTTAATATTTTCTAGAAGTACTGATTCCACATTTCCTGAGCTTGTTGATGGCAAGAGTTCTTTTCCACAGAGGAAGTAAAAGAAGCAAGACAAGGCTGAGGCATTTTAGCATGGATGTTTTTCAAATGATTAGAGCCTTTTCCGTGGCTGGAGACTGCCCAATGCCCCATGTTGCTAAGCTTGAAAGTTTTAGAGCACACTTTACAAAATGCTGATTCATTGTTGCTGTTCACAGCAGCTGTCCAACCAGAAAACTCAGGATTTAATTGTTTGTCCAACCGTTGTTCATTAAACACACAAGGCTTTAACATTGCTGCAGTCTTAATTGCCTTTTAACAAGGTTTAACTTATATCACAAATGTTCTTCTACTCCTTTGACCTAAAACAAAAAGAGAAATGTTAACAAGTAATGTAACATAACTTACTATAATAGGTAGGAAATACAAGGTCACATTAGTAGGAAGGAGAAGTTAGTGACTGTCTGCAACACCAAGTGCAAGTGTGTTGGGCGATGAGGGCGTCACTCCCCGATGCCGGGTTAAAACTAGTTGTAGTCTAACTGTGATTGAAATTTCCCTGACTTTTTTTTAAATATCACTGATTTTCCCTGACTGACCAACATTTCCCTGAATTTCTCTGATTTCCCCTTACTTTCCAGAATGCGGACACCCTGTAAACATACCTAGTTTTAATTATTATATTTGCACTTTTAAGGTATTAACCTCCTGCAAAGTGCGCATAGTTTACGTGCAATTCATAAATGAAAAACTATTAGAAAGTACCAATCACTCACCCTAAAGATCATGGTAACCTCCATTACAACACACTTCCAACACGTCAATCATCGTAATGTTTCTGGGCTTCCAAGGTTTACAGACATCTTGCTTACGATTCTTACTTCCGGGTGTGAAACATCGTAATTTTTTTTTTTTTTTTTTTTTTTAGCCTTATGAGATGTTACAATATGTATTGTAACATCTCATAAGGCTAAAAAAAGTACGATGTCGAAAAAAAAGTACGAACATCTCATGAGGCTAAAAAAAAAGTATGATCGTATTTTTTTTTTTTTAGCCTTATGAGATGTTACAGTATTTATTGTAACATCTCATAAGGCTAAAAAAAGTACGATGTTTCACACCCGAAAGTAAGAATCGTAAGCAAGATGTCTGTAAACCTTGGAAGAACAGAAACATTACGATGATTGACGTGTTGGAAGTGTGTTGTCAATGGAGGTTACCATGATCTTTAGGGTGAGTGATTGGTACTTTCTAATAGTTTTTTTATATCTAGTTTTTACCCCTTCCATCATTCTCATTTTTCACTTCTACTAAATCAGCCTGATTTTAAGCATTATACCACATTTTTAATACTGTTTGTTTGATTATCTTGTGTTTGGTGCTCTTTAATCACACATGGCCCTTGCACCATAAAAATTCAAAAATCAACTTTATTTAAGGCCGCTAGATTGAGGAAAGACACAGCATGTACCACCAGACAAACATGCCACATCTAGGATACAACCTGAGGCTCATCTCAGTTGAAAGGTCAGATGCCAGTGTCTGAAACCAACTACTACAATGAGCAACTCGCAGGGCTTAAGTAGTTGCCCCCATCCCTTATTTAAGGCCACGAGATTGAGGGAAGACACGTCTAGGATATGAACTGAGGCTCACCTCAGTTGAAAAGTCAGAAGCCAGGGTCTCAAACCAACTACTACAATGAACAACTCTCAAGCAGTTGCCCCCATCCCTTATTTAAGGCCACGATTTTGAGGGAAGGCACACAGCAGGTACCACCAGACAAACGTGCTACATCTAGGATATGAACCGAGGCTCATCTCAGTTGAAAGGTCAGAAGTTAGTGTCTCAAACCACTCAGCCACTGGAACAGTTTTATGGTAATTTGTATCTTCAGCATCTAAGATAAACAGATTTTTTTTATTGGGGTTTGATGACCATCACGAGCAACTCAGGGGGCCCATCCCTAATCCAAGCCTCACAGGATTTGAACCTGGACGAATGATCAGAAGACATCACTTAGACCACTGCGCCACTGGGGTGGCAAACAGAACATCATCCATATACACTACTGTTTGTGAAAATTCCAACACCAAGAAGGAACCCTGCAATTTGAATGACATTTATACACACATTACTGATATGACTGTACATAAGTGATGTAATTTTCAGAACAATACAACATTCACCTGCAAAAATCAGTACATTGTGAAGCCTCCATGAGCTGCAATAAGAGCTATTTGGTGGCCTAGCATTGAATCAAAAAGGCGTTGGATGGTGTCCTGGCAAGTCCACAGATCATTGGTACTGACTGCTGGAGGACTTTGATGGGCCACTTGCTGAGTGACCACATCCCAGACGTGTTCAATACGAGACATGTCTGGTAAACATGCAAGCCAGAAAAAAAAAGCAGTATCTGCTGAGCTGCGAAGAGCGCTTGAAAATTCCTGGCAACATGTGGTCGGGCATTGTCCTGCTGGAATATAGCACCAGGAGTGCTCTGAAGGAAGGGTATGACTTCTGCCTGGGCAACTCTTCTGGTGTAGCAATTGCTGTTGAGACTGTCCTCAAGTCGTAGCAGCCAAGATTAGTAGTAAAAGAAATCCGTCTTGTTGCACGATGATATTTATTCAGCTAAAAAACGAAATCTACGTACAGTTTAAAAAACGAGCACTTTCGGTGTCACATTGACACCTTCGTCAGATGTGATTTCACCATGTGGTTACATGCTGGTCTTAAGTACGTGGAGTAGATGCATCATGGGAAAGGTAATGTCAATGTCACATGATATACCAGATAACAAGACAGTAAAAAAAATAAAATAAATAAAGCATAATTAGCCAATGAAAATTACTTAACAGAAACAATTGTTATTGTGCTGTCCTTCCCAACAAGATTGCTCCAAGGTTCAGGTAAAACACAAGGATAATAGTCATTACAGCAACGTGTATTATAAGCCGAAATATAGAGGCTTTCTGTAAATAACAAGGAATAAACAGAGTTAGGTGTGTTTATAATCTTAGCGTTGTCCCAGTCTGGGATGGAATTTCCAGCACTTATGGTTCTTGCAAAAGAGGTGCTTTGGTGATTCATTTTTAGATCATATCTGTGTTCATTTAATCTCAAATCCAAATTTCTTTTGGTAGAACCCACATAATGATTATTTAGTTCACCAGAGATAGTGTAGAGCATAGGAATAACATACACACCCCATGTTTTCCCTTTGTTAATTTTATCACGATCGTTGCGGATAATGGTATGTAGATTGCATGATCGTATTCCAAATTGTATTTTATGACGAGAACATATGTTGGTAAGAAGGTTTACAATATGTGGATTAAAATCAACAGATCCAACATACTTTTTAGGCACTTGTTCACTAATTAAAGCAGTTGACATGGAAAACCGTACTTTACTGTGCACCCCCATAACAACGTTGTCCGGGTAACCATGGTTTTTAGCGAGGGATGATATCCATTGTAGTTCTTGAGCTCTGGCAAAATGGCTAGAAGAATGTGAATATGCTCTTCTAAATAGGAAGTGCAGAGCAGAAATTTTATGCTGAAAAATGTGAGCAGAATTGTACGGAATTAGAGTGGGTGTGGAAGTAGGTTTTCGATAAACAGCAAAAGACAGGGAATTGTCAGAAGGGTTACGAGTAATTTGAAAATCAAGATAAGGTAAGACAAAACTATTTACAAGTTCTATCGTGAGTTTGATGGAGGGGTATTGAGCAGACATAGCGTTGACAAACTGATGTAACTGATTTATGGTATATGGCCAAGTTAACAAGATGTCATCAACGTAACGGATATAGAGACTAGGTTTTTGTGGGAATTCTTGTATGACTTTATTTTCAATATGCTGAAGAAGAATTTCTGCTAAGACTGCGGATAAAGGTGAACCCATGGCTGTCCCGTCGGTTTGTTGGTAAAAAATGTTCTGAAATTTGAAAAATGAACACTTTTTAATGAGATGAAGAGCTTTCATTATGAAAGCAATATCATTGGCAGGAATGTTAGAATCAATGAGCAAAGCCTGAATCAACTGAAATGTAGCTTCCGTAGGTACATTCGTGTATAACGAAACTACATCTTATGACGCCAAAAATAGGAAGTTGGTAGTGGCTGAATTAACTTTAACCTATCAATAGCTTGTGTGGTGCTCTTTATTGAGTAGGAAGAATTCACAGTAAATTTGGTGAGATAACTTGCCAAAGCTTTTTCCAAAGGTCGGGTGGGGGCAATGTAACCTGACACAAGAGGGCGAATAGGGTACCCTTCCTTGTGTAGTTTTAATCTACCAAATAAATCAGGCACATGGTAGGCGGGGGGTGGATTGAAGGCTTTTGAAAAGGAATCCAGAGGAGCTGAAGAATTCTTAAGGCGGCTTAAAGCACTAACAAAAGCCCTGGTGGGGTCTCGTTCCACTATTACATGAGGGACACTAGAAATGGCATTGAGAATTTTTTGAATATAATCACTTTGATTTAAAATCACAACTTGACTAGTTTTATCAGCTAAAAGAATGGCAATATCTGGGTCTTTTTTCAGTTTAATCAGCTGTTGCATTTCTTCATGAAGCTCGCATTCTTCGGTGGTTTTACACCGTCTTGGATTGTTTTTGTTAAGAGACCTTGCAATTTTCATTCTTGCGAAGTTCCTATCTTCTATTGGAAGTGAATATAGAATCTTCTCAATTTGCGGAACCGTTTTGAATTAGTCCACTTTACATTGATTAGGGTAAGCGAACTTGTAACCTCGTTGCAAGGCTCTTGGTTGAATGGGATTCAGAACCTTATCACTAAGATTTCTGACTCCATTATGTGAATCAGAGTTATAGCTGTCATGGTCCAGCTCATGCAAATCCAATCCATTACCCACATCAGGTGATCCATGTAATGATCCTTGTTCAGAAAGGCCGATAGGATGTCTTGTTTGAAATCCGAACAGCTTATGCGTTCTACTACGAACTTCAGAATCCACCAACAATCTTAGTTTTTTCACATGGGTGTTAAATAAAACCTTCATTTCATTTTCGAATATTGCTGTAAATTATGAATAATGTACGGTCCAAAACAATTGGGTGTGAGGAATCAGCTAGGAATGAGTAACAGGTATAGCATTTCTTAAAAAGCGTTCATTTTTCAAATTTCAGAACATTTTTTACCAACAAACCGACGGGACAGCCATGGGTTCACCTTTATCCGCAGTCTTAGCAGAAATTCTTCTTCAGCATATTGAAAATAAAGTCATACAAGAATTCCCACAAAAACCTAGTCTCTATATCCGTTACGTTGATGACATCTTGTTAACTTGGCCATATACCATAAATCAGTTACATCAGTTTGTCAACGCTATGTCTGCTCAAGACCCCTCCATCAAACTCACGATAGAACTTGAAAATAATTTTGTCTTACCTTATCTTGATTTTCAAATTACTCGTAACATTTCTGACAATTCCCTGTCTTTTGCCGTTTATCGAAAACCTACTTCCACACCCACTCTAATTCCGTACAATTCTGCTCACATTTTTCAGCATAAAATTTCTGCTCTGCACTTCCTATTTAGAAGAGCATATTCACATTCTTCTAGCCATTTTGCCAGAGCTCAAGAACTACAATGGATATCATCCCTCGCTAAAAACCATGGTTACCCGGACAACGTTGTTATGAGGGTGCACAGTAAAGTACGGTTTTCTATGTTAACTGCTTTAATTAGTGAACAAGTGCCTAAAAAGTATGTTGGATCTGTTGATTTTAATCCACATATTGTAAACCTTCTTACCAACATATGTTCTCGTCATAAAATACAATTTGGAATACGATCATGCAATCTACATACCATTATCCGCAACGATCGTGATAAAATTAACAAAGGGAAAACATGGGGTGTGTATGTTATTCCTATGCTCTACACTATCTCTGGTGAACTAAATAATCATTATGTGGGTTCTACCAAAAGAAATTTGGATTTGAGATTAAATGAACACAGATATGATCTAAAAATGAATCACCAAAGCACCTCTTTTGCAAGAACCATAAGTGCTGGAAATTCCATCCCAGACTGGGACAACGCTAAGATTATAAACACACCTAACTCTGTTTATTCCTTGTTATTTACAGAAAGCCTCTATATTTCGGCTTATAATACACGTTGCTGTAATGACTATTATTCTTGTGTTTTACCTGAACCTTGGAGCAATCTTGTTGGGAAGGACAGCACAATAACAATTGTTTCTGTTAAGTAATTTTCATTGGCTAATTATGCTTTATTATTTTTATTTTTTTTTACTGTCTTGTTATCTGGTATATCATGTGACATTGACATTACCTTTCCCATGATGCATCTACTCCACGTACTTAAGACCAGCATGTAACCACATGGTGAAATCACATCTGATGAAGGTGTCAATGTGACACCGAAAGTGCTCATGTTTTTTTAAACTGTACATAGATTTCGTTTTTTTAGCTAAATAAATATCATCGTGCAACAAGACGGATTTCTTTTAATACTAGTATTCATGCACGATATATAGTGTCTACCGCAGCCAAGATTGCGAATGGTACCCAATGGCACCCCACACCATCACACTTGGCGTTCGGCGTTTATGACGCTTGACAATGCATGCTGGAAGAAAGTGCTCACCACAATACCGTCTAATGCATATGCGGCCCTTGTGGTAGTCCATGTTGAATTGGGACTCGTCCAAAACATGACATGTTGTCAATCAGCACACCATTGCTTGTAATGAAAACCCCATTCCAGCCTGAGGAGTCCATGGTTCGATGTCAAAGGAATCCGCTGCAAAGGGATGTGTGCAATCAGTCCTCTGTGCAGCAGACGGTGTCGAACTGTGGAAGCAATGCCATACTTGTTGCAGTGCTCTACTGTTGTACTAATACTTCCAGAGATGTGGAACGGTTCGTCACTGCCATGCGGATAAGGTGTCGTCACCCCGCGGCGTAATCACGTTTCTCGGTTCACTGTCGCAGCGTTGTGTCCTGTCTAAGCCGTATTGTCGAGGTGAGCTGCAATGTAGCGGCGTTATGTTCTGTCCGAGCCACAATGTCATGCAGACCAATCATTCGTCCCCGTTCAAACTCTGTCGTATGGTGATATTGCGCCTTTCATTGTCGTCAAGGCATTATTGAATCCAGGAGACCCTTTTACAACTTGCTATCCGCGCTGCATTACTGGTGTTTATCCTAAACAGCCCTCACTTATACCCCTCACTCGACTGTCCAGAGGGCGCTGCGGTGCCCAGAAATGTGCAGTGACTCTGCACTTCTAATCATTTGCATGCCCTACCTACTCTGCATATAATGCAAGTTTCATATGATTACCATAATTCCTTCATGGTGTTGCAATTTTTACAAACAGTAGTTTATCTTGCATATAAGCAAAAAATTAAGGGCTTCTCTGAATGAATTCTTCAGATTTTCCTACGTAATAATTAGCCAAAAAAAGGCACAAGTGAGGAATGCACGGCTAGTCCTATACTTAAAAGAATTGTTTACTAAACTGAAAGAAATAAACTAATTCATAAATTCCTATTAGCTTTTCTTTTTCAGAATTACAGAAAATTTTGTCTGCAACATCTGCTAAGAATTCTGCAAGATTTGACTCTGTGTTGGTACATATTAATACTATATCCAAGCTTGCTGGTGTCGAACCTTCTAGCTGTAGAGGTGTTTTCATAGGCGTAGCCAAGGAGGTGATCCTCGGGTCCGAACTCCCCCTTGAGGGGAGATTTAGTATGAATTTAAAGCAATGTATATGTATATATGGGGCTTTCACCAATGAACCAGACCCATGAACCCCCCCCCAATAAATTCCTGGCTACGCTACTGGGTGTTTTAGTTTCCTTTTTAGTGCTGCTGAATCTTTACTGCGAATTTGAAGTTAAAATTATTAAACTCCATCAAAATTTTATATCAGTTGATTAAATTCAGGAAAGCAATCAACATCACCTGGCAAATGCAAATGTGTGTTCAGACATCAAATACTTCTAACTTTAGTACATCCACCTGCAAATCTTAATGTACCAAAAAAGAGATAAAACAGTTGGTTTTGTCTTTTACAAGCAACCTTTTATTGCCCTTTTTTAGTTTCTGTTGTAACTTCTTAGATAGTGATTTGCAATCAAGCAATAAATGTTTAATAACCATTAGCTTTTTATAATTTTTTCATTAACTGAAAAATGTTCGTCACGCCAACATAAAGAAGATTAGGAAAAAATGTTCCTGTTTTTGTTAATATTCCCAAAACGCCTAAATTTAGTATTTACTCTGTTATGTTTTCAATTGATGTAATTATTTTGAATGAAAGTTTTTAATGAAAATGATCTTACAATTTTCGTAACTGGTTAAGACCATAAATGTACCACACCAAACTTAAACAATAAGCTTTTCACCTTTATTATTATTATTTTTATTGTACAGTTTTTATTAGTAGATGAACTTCAGCTATTGTAAGAAAGACTGTGGAGGCAAAAACTGCTATCATAATTGCCATTAGCAATGACACTTCTAAGGAATTGAAAGCAAAGGACAAATGCAATGCTTTTTGTTCAATAACCAAAAACTGAAGCTCAGCAATTTTAAGCAGAACAGACAAAATTAGTGCCCACTGTTTAGTGTACAAATAGTGTTGTGGATGAACAGTTCGTCTATCAATATTTCTGTACATTATAGACACAGTAACTTTGCACAACTTCCTTTTTTTTCTCATCAGAACCTTCTTTATGTGACTGTTCAGGTCTTCATTTCATTTCAGTGTGCAAATAATGTTTTGCGTGTTTTTCTACTCTTATGGTTTGTAAAAGATTTAGATTGTTCCTGTGTAATTTCAGATTATTAAATCTCACAATGCTGTATGGCAGAGATGATAAGCATCTGTTTTGTATCCATGTCGATGATAGTTGTTTTCATTTCAAACATATAAATATTTAACATACTTTTCTACTGATACAGTTGACTATGCAAGCTCATCTGTGTTTTACAACTCATACAATGAATTATATAATAGAGATAATCTGTGTTATAGCAAATCTATGAACTTCAGCCTACTACACAGTGGTTGTGATCAAGTGGAGTCTGTTCTCTATTCATGTTAGGTTTAGCCAGTCCGGATGACACACTGGTAACTTGATCACGACCCTGGATGTGCATCCATGTTTTCAATATTTCCAGTGTGAATTCCTTTATCTTCAAAATTAACAAAATGCTCACAATAAATTGTGGTTTACAATGGCCTACCTTGAATAAACCTATCATTGAGGCAGGATAGACTCTGATGACCCATTCTGTGCTGAGGAGCAATGTTCACAATCTATTGCGTGAATACAAATATCAATAATGTGATCACATTAAGAGAGAATGGGCTCCGTATGTTATTTCCACTCTCTGAAATGAGAAAAGAACATCAACAATCAATATAAAAAAAGGTTCAAAACCAAAATATATATATATATATATATATATATTGCTTCCACTCTCTGAAATGAGAAAAGAACATCAACAATCAATATAAAAAAGGTTCAAAACCAAAATATTTATATATATATATATTGCTTCCATTATCTGCATAAGCACCCATCTATCAACTAGTGCAACATAAAAGGATAATTAATTGAATTGGCACACAACCTGTAACTGAAGGCACGTGTAACATTGTCAAGATGTTTTCCAATGGCCAACTATGTATAAGCATACACTGAAGTGCCAAAAGTCATGGGATAGCAGTATGCAAATTTTTAACTGGCGCTGCCATCATTTAAAGGCTTTGATGCACATCACGATTTTTATCAGTTGCAAAGTGTAACATCGTGAGTCAGGCTGAACAACCGCCAGTAGAATTATTTCCAGCCGATGCGAATTATCAAACTTGGAACGAGGCATGGTAGTAGGAGCCAGACGGATAGGAAATTAAATTCCCGAAGCTGGGCGAATATCCAACAATCCTCAATCCACAGTGCCACGTGTGTATCGAGGAAACCTCATGGAAGGCATTACCACTCACTGTGGACAGCGCAGTGGCTGACCACTGGTGTTGAATGACCGTGACCAGTGGCGTCTAACCAGGATTGTCCATGCTGACAGACAAGCGACACTGGCTCAAATAACATCCACATTCAATGCACGATGTACCAGAGACATATCTATCAGGTCAGTGCAGCATAATTTAGTATCAATGAGGTATAGGAGCAGAAGACCCACCAGAGTGCCTTTGTTAACACCACGACATAGTGCACAGCACCTCACCTGGGCTCATGAACATGGTAATTGGACTCTGGGAGACTGGCAATATGTGGCGTGGTCTCGTGAGTCATGCTACCAGTTGTTACGAGCTAATGGTAGGGTTCAGGTGTGGTGCAGACCCCATGCTGTCAACAAGGCACTGTGCAAGCTGGTGGTGTTCCATACATGTGTGGGGTGTCTTTACATAGCACGGCTTGGGTCCTCTGGTCCTTGTGAACACGTCATGAACCAGAATCGCTTTAGTACTTGCTGGGTGACCATTTGCGGCTCTTCATGAAATTCATGTACCCCAATAACGATGGGATTTTCCAGGCAGACAATGCACCATGTCATCAGACCCAAGTTGTCCAAAATTGGTTGGAGGAGCATTCTGGACAGTTCCGACGGATGGTGTGGCCACCACGTTCGCCCAACATGAATACCATAGAACACTTATAGGACGTGGTGGAAGGGTCCGTTCACACCCAAGACCCTGTACCTACAAATACCAGGGAACTGTCAGAGGCTGCTTAGATGGCATGGCTCAACATCTCTCCGGAAGTCTTCCGGTCACTTGTGGAATCGATGCCACGTTGAGTTACTGCACTTCGCCGGGCTAAAGGAGGTTCTACACGACACTAGGTACGTATCCCATGACTTTTGGCACTTAAGTGCAGAAGCAGTGTTATCACCAAGAAGGTTAGAATAAATGGAGTAAGGATGACGTCACAAACTTGAAGCACTTTGAGCAGACGAATTTAATGCTCAAACGTCTCACCAACATGGCAGCAGAGACTGTGATTGGCCGCGACTCGTCTCAAACGTCTCACCAACATAGCGCCAGAGGCTGTGATTGGCTGTGACGTCATGATCGTGACGTTTCGGTGGCTTCACTTTGATTACACAAGGGGAATAGCTGGCCTTTACTCCATCTATTCTAACCTCCTTGGTTATTACCTACCAGACCAGTTGTTAAAAATATTATTTTTCCTGGACCTGTTCCTAAATTTTTTGCTCCTCTGACCAATATTGTGCTGATAAATTAAATAACTAATATTGCACTGCTAACTTTCGATAATTTACAAAACAAAAATACATGAGAAGCCTTTAATTAACTGAGGCAGCAAGACGTAGCTGATGACTGCTTTGGGAGAGAGGAGTGCAAGGTTTGAAGGAAGAGTGTTAAGGAGGGGTTAAGCAAAAATGCAAAATTCAGAAAAGTAATTAATAGAATGCATTCATAGCGAGAAAAAAGTCGGTGACATTCTACAAACATTTGTATCTTATGCAAATGGTGTAACTAGTGAGATCTGTGTGTGTCACCAGATGGAGTGGTGGGGATTGCAAGAACTCCTTTGTAGCTGATAGTGAAAATAATTAAAAAAAAATTTCTCTTAGCATTTTTGTAAATAAAGTTGCTCTTAAACTTTCCTCCACCAAAAATTATACTCACCCACTGTGATTTTGAAGTCTAGTGATGTATGTCCCTTGCTGATGGATGCAGTTTGTGAAAATATATACGCCGCCCCGGTGGCGCAGTGGTCTAAGGCGCTGGCCTCTGATCATTCGTCCGTAAGGGGTCCGGGTTCGAATCCCGGTCAGGTATGGATGTAGTGTTTGTCTTGCGGCACTGGCTCTCTCCCTTCCCTGGAACCAGTGACCCTAAATTAGGGACGGGCGACTGCTTATAGCCCATTGAGTTGCTCACGGTGGTCGTTAAACCTCCAAACAAACAAACAAACAAAATATATACAAGGACCAGGACTGAGCAAAGCCACAACCGATGACATAATTACTGACTAGTCGAACTGAACTGAAACGGCACATGCTGCTCCCATGGTTGCTGCAGTGGCGGCGAAAGGCCAAAGAAGCAACACGAAACACCTTTCCTTACCCATCGCAGCAAAGTTCTTGTGAAAGGTGCTCTCAAGGCTTACCGGTGCTTTTCTTCAAATGGAGAAAAGACAACAGGGATTAAATAACAACAGCAGGCCGCCCCAGTGGCGCAGTGGTCTAAGCGATGGCTTCTGATCATTCGTCCGAACGGGGTCCGGGTTCGAATCCCGGTGAGGCATGGATGTTGTGTTTGTCTTACGGCACTGGCTCTCTCCCTTCCCTGGAACCAGTGACCCTAAATTAGGGATGGGCGACTGCTTATAGCCCATTGAGTTGCTCACGGTGGTCGTTAAACCTCCAATCAAAAAAAAAAAAAACAGCAGAGGGAAGCAGCCTGCAGCATCGATGCTGGACAGAAAAGAGTGAAGGTGATAAAAAACTGCAAAGGCGAAGCAAAGATGGGCGAGAATATGAAAGGAAAATGACGGGGAAACACTCGCATTTTGACAATTCAGTGGAAACTTTCTGTTGCAAAATTAGTCTTTATCGTGATTTCATGAAAATACGAGCAACAGCTGGCTGTAAGACAAGCACAGCATCCATGCCTCTTTCACCAGGATTCAAACCTAGACCCATTTCGTCTTCTGAAAGTTCATTTTTAATCCCACGTCTTTACTCTTGTCAGCAAGTTCCTGGATAATACTCTGCAGATTTGATGGGGTAGTTGCAAAAATGACTACGTCATCAGCAAAACGAAGGTGGGTTAGATAATCTCCATTGATCTTTATCCCCATTTTTCCCCAGCTCAGCGACTGAAAGACACCCTCCAATGTGGCATTAAAGAGCTTCGGAGATTGGTGTCACCTTGTCTCACTCCCTTTCCAATTTTTATGTGTGTTGTATTTACAAACAGTCGAATCTTTGCACTTGCATTTTCTTTTTTTTTTTTTTTTGATTGGAGGTTTAACGACCACCGTGAGCAACTCAATGGGCTATAAGCAGTCGCCCGTCCCTAATTTAGGGTCACTGGTTCCAGGGAAAGGAGAGCCAGTGCCGTAAGACAAACACAACATCCATGCATGACCGGGATTCGAACCCGGACCCCTTACGGACGAATGATCAGAGGCCAGCGCCTTAGACCACTGCGCCACCGGGGCGGTACTTGCATTTTCATAGATGTTATTAATAATATTAATGTATGCATCTTTAATACCGCAGGATTTTAGAGCCATTGTAACTGCTGATGGTTTCACCGAATCAAAGTATTAATGCCGCCCCGGTGGCGCAGTGGTCTAAGGCGCTGGTCTCTGATCATTCATCCGTAAGGGGTCCGGGTTCGAATCCCGGTCAGGCATGGATGTTGTGTTTGTCTTACGGCACTGGCTCTCTCCCTTCCCAGGAACCAGTGACCCTAAATTAGGGACGGGCAACTGCTTATAGCCCATTGAGTTGCTCACGGTGGTCGTTAAACCTCCAATCAAAAAAAAGTATTAATATTTAAAGCTATTATTGTATGCAAATATAGAAAATGATCAGAAAACATTTTTAAGAACGTAATGCGGCAGCGATTTAAAATAATGGAAAAGCAAATAATTTATTTAAAATCAATAAGTAGCTATTAAATCCAGCAAGCCGCCCCGGTGGCGCAGTGGTCTAAGGCGTTGGCCTCTGATCATTCGTTCGTAAGGGGTCCGGGTTCGAATCCCGGTGAGGCATGGATGTTGTGTTTGTCTTACGGCACTGGCTCTCTCCCTTCCCTGGAACCAGTGACCCTAAATTAGGGACGGGCGACTGCTTATAGCCCATTGAGTTGCTCACGGTGGTCGTTAAACCTCCAATCAAAAAAAAAAAAAAAAAAAAAAAAAACTCCAATAAAAAAAAAAGTATTAATATTTAAAGCTATTATTGTATGCAAATATAGAAAATGATCAGAAAACATTTTTAAGAACGTAATGCGGCAGCGATTTAAAATAATGGAAAAGCAAATAATTTATTTAAAATCAATAAGTAGCTATTAAATCCAGCAAACTATTGGCCGCCCCGGTGGCGCAGTGGTCTAAGCGATGGCCTCTGATCATTCGTCCGTAAGGGGACCGGGTTCGAATCCCGGTGAGGCATGGATGTTGTGTTTGTCTTACGGCACTGGCTCTCTCCCTTCCCTGGAACCAGTGACCCTAAATTAGGGACGGGCGACTGCTTATAGCCCATTGAGTTGTTCACGGTGATCGTTAAAAATCCAACCCAAAAAAAAAAAACTATTGATTTAAACCCGAAAAAAAAAGGCTTCCACATACTTTACATAGAAAAGCTGAAATAATTTTAATCTTTTTCCTTGTTGCTATTACCTCTGTCATTCTGATTTATTTATTATGTTTGTTCAAAAAGTTTTGAATTTCACCAAAAATTTTTATATTTCGTCTCGTTATGCACTAAGGAAATTTCAGGTTTTAACATTTCAAATTATTTATTTGGGCAATACAGCAACGAAATGGCGTATAAAATGAAAGCATTCATTAACAAGAAAAGTCAAAATCATATCTCTCAGCAAATTAAAACCAGCGTGTAATTTTTTTTATATCGCAGATGCCGGAATGTCTTCTCTTGAATTTAAGCCCGGGCCGAATCTGAAATAATTCAATATTTTGCAAGACCCTTGGCATTCTAGTTAGCACTAAGGAATATTACTGTTTTTTACTTAAATTTCATAACTTCCGCCGTTAAATGGGTACTGACTGCTTTGAATCTCAATATAAATAGAAAATCACAGTACCAAACTCGTATTCCTTTGACTTAATGCAAAGTAGCCTTGCTTAAATGGATCGTGACGACCCGCTGAAAATGGCGCCTACCTTCTCACCCCTGCTGTGCTGGGTGTCCAATCTAGCTTCTTGTATATGATATCTGTGGGCTAAACCTAAGTGAGTGTCATCATCGTTCTCGTCGACACTAAAAATAAAACATTTTGGAAGTGCCAAGTGCCTACTGCCTACTAGAAACGGATAGCCGATAGCCCTCAGCGAATTGAAAATAGTTGGGAAGCACTGTTCTGCTCTATATGAAGTAAATCAAAATGTTAGAATGGCAGCATCAACGCACTGCTTCAAAATGGCGGCTTTGTTTCGGTGATTTGTTTATTCATAATAAAATTAAAATAGCTTGTTTTGCTGTGATTATGATGCTATCCCTGCATATAAACTTTTAAAACCATAGTTGGCGTATCATTAGGTTTTTTCTCTTTACTTTACTGACTTTTGAAGAACGTGTTTCATTTGATGTTGTCCAAGTTTAGCCCTGAGTTGAACATAGTAGCGAAATTTTAATCACCGGCTTTTCGTAAAACATCAGCGCAGTTTTCCGCGTAAGTACTTTGTCGTGATTTTGTTTTATTTATGTGGAGTCCACATTCATGAGCAGACTGTTAATGTATGAAGAATCGTGTTGAATGATGAACTGTTTACCGAATGGAGTCCTGAAAAGTATAGTTTCGAGATGAGCGTTTTAAGTACCGTTATTTTATAAGAAAGTTCAGTCATATATAAATTTCGTTAATGAAATTCTGCAGTTAAAGTAGAAATGGAATCACCTGGAAATATATTAAGGGAATTCCAGGATATATGTAGTATAAAGAGAAAGGTTCCTCCAATCTCTTGGCTAGGAGTTTTAGGTACTAATATGTGTGAACATCAAATTTCTCCCGCGTCTTACTGCTGTAGTTGGCTGTTTAGCAGATTTACGCATTTATGGGGAATGAACAGAAAAAGTGTCCCAGATTTCTAAGTGACGTAAAAATGTTTTAGGCAAAACCAATTTGGTAACTTTTTTTCTTCAGTGACAGGATCTATGAAACGTTGATTTTATGGTAAATTGCACTATAAAAAGCAAGTAAAAGAAACTATATTGTTGATTACTGAGGAGCAATGAAACGGTAGACTTGAAGGAGAAATTTTGTAGCAACATCTGGGGAGTATGAAATGTAAGGTATTCTGCCATACTCCATACATTTCCATCTGTCAAGTGTTATTACTCTGCTGTTACTGAACTGTGCATTTCTTTATATGTGTATACTATTCTGATAAGATATTCGAGATTAAGGGAATATATCTATTTTAGTTCTTATGGTAATTGTTATCCAGATAAAAAAATTGCAACTTTTGTAGTATTTTAAACTAAATTTTTTTCTGTTGCTGAGAGAGAGAGAGAGAGAGAGAGAGAGAGGCATTAAATAAGCAACATATGTGATATTCCTTTTTATTGAATGCCAATTTATTTATTTGCCTATTTATTGGGCTTTTTTTTCAAGTATTCTTAGAAATATAAAATCTTCACACATATTTTAATTTTTCTTAGTTTTTCAACTTGCTTTTTAAATCATGTTGCTGATAGGGTTTGTATTAAAGTTGCACCTTTTGGGTACAAATAACATAACTAACCAAGCCTCACTGACCCGGTGGCGCAGTGGTCTAAGCGATGGCTTATGACCATTCGTCGGAAAGGAGTCCGGGTTCGAATCCCGGTGATGCATGGATGTTGTGTTTATCTTACGGCACTGGCTTTCTCCCTTCCCTGGAACCAGTGCCCCTAAATTAGGGACGGGCGACTGCTTATAGCCCATTGAGTTGCTCACGGTGGTCGTAAAACCTCCAATAAAAAAAACAAAAAAGATGACATTCATATCGAAGTAGACATTCGTCATACATAACACAATATATGCAACTTGTTCATTAACCACCTTTGACAAAATGATGAAGACCACTTCTACAGTTAATCAAATTAAAAACAGTATTTACAAGTTAAAACATATGATAGATTAAAACACTAGATCTTTCGATCACACTAGTGATCTTCATCAGGTTACCCACCTAATGGCATCTGGGTACTTCCACATGCAATATATAGGGATTTTTGATGACCCAAACAATGGGTAGAGCGCATGCTCACAAAAGTTGTGAACACAGAGAGAGAGACAGGTAACAGGACTGCGAACGAGGAGAGTCAAAATGATGTTACACAAGTATTAATAATTCAGCTGTAATTATTATATCCGCAATGTTCAAGTAGAGCAGTCCATGTTCGTGGGAGGAGAGAAGGTACATCGTCATTACAGCAAATGATGACACGGAATTTTCAGATGTAATAAATAAGCACGTCTTTTGAATCCGTTCTGACACGAATTCAATTTATCAAAGCTATTCAAAATCAGTGGAACCAGACTGGTTCATACAATCAATAAACATCCAGAAATAGAAACTTCTACTTAGTTTCCACCAGCGGCCAAAAAGCATGTTACAAAAATTAACAAATAGCGAACAAAAAGTTTATCATACTACAAGGATGGTACCAGAGACAAAGAGATTTTCAAATCGAACAGTTAAAAGAAGATTAAAAAAAAAAAAAAGGAAACTGTATAAGTTTACGTTTGCTAGCGGAAAAGTTGAAAATAGGCAAAAATTATTCTTCATAGAAAAAGCGCTCGACCTTTACACAGTTAGTGAGAAATCTTTGTGTTACTTAAAGAGGAAAATGGTCCACATCTCTGTTGTAGCGAATGGCATGCAGTGAAGAAGAAATTTCTCAACATTTTTAGAAGCGGCGATACAGCTGCAAACTGTGAAGTATACAAACACCACCTACCGTCAGAACTATGAACTACAAAATTCCTCATATACTAGCCTTAAGTGTTTTACAAGGTAAATGGCATCTGGTGTTGAAAGAATTTTTTTAATTGCAGATGTAAATGCAGTGATATTGAAAAAAACTGAATAAGCATATGCACCCTTTAGCGGCTAAATTGTGCACTATTTTGGAATGAAAATACACACGCAGTTTGCATAGTTAATAGTATGTGACCGAAAAAAGAAGTTTTTCATTCGGGTTTTTAGCCCCGCAGATATTGCTGTAAACGGAAATGTGAACTTATGCCCTCTGGTGGTAGACTTGTACATTAAGAAAAATTTGAAATTATATGAGAACCATTTTGCAGGGGAAACCCTCTCCAACAAAGAAAGAATTTTTCAAATCGGACTCTTATAAGCAGAAATATCGACAAAAATAAGATATGCCTGTATGCACCTTGGCGGAAAACCCATAGTATTCTCAAAAGGTCTTTCAATGTCATTGGTATCGGTCAACAAAAGAATTTTTTCAATAGAGTTTTCAGGAGCTCAGATTTTGCTACAAATACATCAAATGCAGAAGTTAAAACTTATGCTCCCTGGTGGCTAAAACATTCTTTATCAAATATTAGAAATTATAGGCAAAGCATTTGCTATCAGCAGCTGTATCCGGTGCAAAATGAAGTTTTCTAATCGGAATTTTAGAAGCAGAGATATCGGGGGAAACGCGATTTACCTTAACATTCCCTAGCGGAAAGTCTATGTATTACTTGAAAAATTTAAAATTATATGAGAGTATTTTATACCAAAAACGCTATCTATCAAAGAAGGAAATTTTCAAATCTTGCTCTTAGAAGCAGAGATATTGACAGAAATAGGATATACATTTACACCCCTGGCGGAGAAACCGTACATGATATTTAGAAGAAAATATTCTCAAATGTTTTATTAACATGAGCAGTATCGGTCCGCGAAAGAATTTTCTCCATCTGGCTTTTAGAAGCTCAGATGTTGATAAAAATACCTATGAAGCAGAAATTCACATTTATGCCCCTGGCGGCCAACCATATTTTATAAAAAATTAGAAATTACAATCAAAACATTTTTCACTGGGATCTGTATCTGGTGCATGAAAAAATTTTTCAAATCCGAGTTTTACAAGCAGAGATGTCGGGGAAAGCACAATTTACCTTTACTCCTCCTATTGGAAAGTCAGTGACTTACTTGAAAATTTTGAAATTATGTGAAAAATATGTCACATTGGAAACTATCCAAAAAAGAAGACATTTTTAAAAATTGGACCATTAGAATATTTCCTTCTTAAAATAATGCATGGCAGAGAAACCATGTATTATTTTAAGAAGGAAATATTCTGAAAAGGTTTGTCGACGGGAGTAGTCCACAAAATAATTTTTCAATCGAGATTTTAGAAGCTCAGATTTTGCTGAAAATACATCAGAAACAGAAATTAACACTTATGCCCCCTGATGGCCAAACCGTTTTATACCAAAAATTATAATTTATATGCAGAAGATTTCCCATCTGGAGCTGTATCCACTGCAGAAATAATTTTTCGAATCGGAGTTTTAGAAGCGGAGATATTGTGGGAAACACAATTTACTTTTACACCCCCTAGTGGAGAATCTATGCATAACTTGAAAAAGTGATTATACCTAAAATAATCTTCGCCGTGAGTAGAATTGAAAGGCATGAATTTTTTGAATTGGATCTTTAGAAGCAAATATATGGAATAAAATGTATTTTGAATTCAATATAACTTGCATTTACGCCCTCTAGCGGCAAAATTGTGCATTGTAAAAAAAATCTAATCAAAATAAAGGGTCATCATTCGCACATTTCAAGATTCCTAATGCAAAAATAATTTATCAAATCGGACTATTAGTTGCAGAGATATTGTGTCTATAGATGAATGGACAGGCAAACCGATAACATAAGCACAGTCTTTTTACAAAAGACGTGTTAAAAAACCCTAAGCCTCGAACACAATCCAACGCCTAAATCTCATTTTCATTAACAAATGAACAAATGAATAAAACCGATGATTATACGATACAGTTTTCATGGTCTGTTTTTTTCAGTTCCTGAATGACACAAATACGGTAAGCATACAACTTTAATTTCTTTGTATTCCTGAAAACAGTAGCTGGTGACAATCCAGTTTGAGAAGATAACTTTCAAAGGGACGATTTTCTTGGTGATTGGGTTAAATATTTATTCAGATCATCTAGAACTTTTGTAGTTAGCAGTGATTGTCAGTCTGAGCTCTCTTAGGCCTCCACACTCCCAGTCTTGTGAAATTTCAGCGTTAAACACGATATTGTTGACTTGCTGGGGACTGAAGACCAAGGAAATTGCAGCTGAAACTTATCTTGCACACATTCATAAGATTTACGCTGAGTAAGACTCCACAATAAACATGTTTCTTGTTTAAAACGACATGGCCATGGGATTAATGTATGTGTGCAGTCGTGCTGGAGGGGGGGGGGGGGCATTTTCCAGCTGGGGTCCAAATTTCGTCTTTCAAAACTTTCAAAAATGGAAGTTAGATGAACTGCAGATTTAATCCATCATTTTTTTCTCATGATATTCCTTCTGCTGAAGCTTATTGTAAAATATAATTTTGTTCGATAACTGATGAATGAGTTGCAAGTAATGCATGTAACCAAAAATGCATGTAACCGGCTGGGGTCCAAATTTCGTTTTTCAAAACTTTCGAAAATGGAAGTTAGATGAACTGCAGATTTAATCCATAATTTTTTTTCTCATGATATTCCTTCTGCTGAAGTTTATTGTAAAATATAATTTTGTTCGATAACTGATGAATGAGTTGCAAGTAATGCATGTAACCAAAAATGCATGTAACCGGCTGGGGTCCAAATTTCGTTTTTCAAAACTTTCGAAAATGGAAGTTAGATGAACTGCAGATTTAATCCATAATTTTTTTCTCATGATATTCCTTCTGCTGAAGTTTATTGTAAAATATAATTTTGTTCGATAACTGATGAATGAGTTGCAAGTAATGCATGTAACCAAAAACAAGTAGGTTTTTATGGTAGTGGGAAGCATGCTTAAAGTTACCTATAATGGTTTTTAAGGCAAATATATTTCAGCCATTGCTATGGCTTTCATCAGTGCAACTACAATTTGTTGCATTGCCAGATTGGAAAGGTAAGTATTTTAACGGTAACTCCGGGTGACGTGAAGCAATGAGTGATTTTCAGATGTATGGAACAGAAATGGGAAGATCTGAGTTACAATTTTTGGAAAATAAAATTTCCAAACTTTTTCTGAACCTCAGAACAAAAAGATTTTGGAAAGTAGCCAACTTTTTGTATCAGACCAAAGTGGAACAGCAGAAGCGTCAGCCATGGTAAGTTGAGACAAGTAAGAGGAAAGTTTTCCAAATTTAACATCAGATTTGTGTTCCTGAAGTTTTGAAAGAATTTTCCGGAATTAGCTTCCTACATAAGCTGTTAATTCATTGTTTGTCGTGATAGGAATTTTATACACTCCCGGAGAAGAAAGCGGTGAACTAGGGTAACATTATTTTTAATTACACCAGACTGAATAGTGAATACTCAAGAAATGCATATAGCATATTAAATCTGCTTATATTTGTGGCGTAATAAGCACAAAGCACAAAGAAAATTATATTTTTTTAAAAATAATTATTATAAGATATTATAATAATTTTTTTTTATTATTCACAATGGAAAGTTATGCATTTTTTTTTTTTTTTTTTTGTCTACCATTGCCTTGAAAAAGCCTCCTAGTAGAGTGCGAAAGCTTGGTGAATCCTTGTGCTTATTACACCACAAAAATAAATGGATTTAATACTTTATACATGTTTCTTGAGGTGAACTATGGTCTGCGTCATTACGATGGAGTACAGAGATTAAAGGGGAAGAACGAATAGCAAGTGTATATCCTTCTCTTTTGAAGATACTGATGAGTGTGTATGCAGAAAATTTACAGAAAGGGATAGAACTAGCAAACAATAGTTTCTTTTTTGGCGATTCAGGTTGGTTGAAGAGCAATTGGCGTTTCCCTAGAGTTTTGAATTAATATTAAAACAGGGTGTCCATATTCTGGAAAGTCAGGGGAAATCAGGGAAATGAAAATTGGTCAGGGAGAGTCAAGGAAATACCTAAAATGTTGGTAAAAGTCAGGGAAAATCAGTGATATTTAAAAAAAAGTCAAGGAAATTTCAATCAGTTAGACTACAACTAGTTTTAACCCGGCATCGGGGAGCGACGCCCTCATCGCCCAACACACTTGCACTTGGTGTTGCAGACAGTCACTAACTTCCCCTTCCTACTAATGTAACCTTGTATTTCCTTCCTATTATTGTAAGTTGTGTTACATTACTTGTTAATATTTCTCTTTTTTGTTTTAGGTCAAAGTAGTAGAAGAAAATTTGTGATATAAGTTATACCTTGTTAAAAGGCAATTAGGGCTGCAGCAATGTCAAAGCATTGTGTGCTTAACGAACAATGGTTGGACGAACAATTAAATCCTGAGTTTTCTGGTTAGATAGCTGCTGTGAACGGCGACAATGAATCAGCATTTTGTAAAGTGTGCTCTAAAAATTTCAAGCTTAGCAACATGGGGCATTGGGCAGTCTCCAGCCACGGAAATGGCCCCTAATCATTTGAAAAACATCCGTGCTAAAATGCCTCAGCCTAGTCTCGCTTCTTTCACTTCCTCTGTGAAAAAGAACTCTCTTTGTAATAATGAACTCTTGCCATCAACAAGCTCAGGAAATGTGAAATCAGTACTTATAGAAAATATTAAGTCTAATGACTCAAATACTTATGTTGTGAAAGTGATGTGAAGTCCAGTGACCTTAATGCTTATGTAGTGAAAGATGATGTAACAAAGTTGGAAATAATGTGGGCCATGGAAGTGTTGTCCAAGTGAATGTCTCTGAACTCTTGTACACAGATTAACAAAACATTTTAGTTAATGTTTCCTGACTGTGCGATAGCTTCAAAATTTACTTTAGGCAAAAGCAAAGCATCATATATGTGATAAACCATGGATTGCCACCACATTTCAAAGAGTGTTTAATGGACAATCTGAAGCAGTGTAATGACTTTGTAATTTGTTTTGATGAATCACTAAACAAAATCGCTCAGCTTGGGCAAATGGATCAGTTTGTTTGTTATTGGGACGTCAATCTGCAAAAAGTTTTTTTTATTTTTTTTTTATTGGATTTTTAACGACCACCGTGAGCAACTCAATGGGCTATTAACTGTCGCCCATCCCTAATTCAGGGTCACTGGCTCCAGGGAAGGGAGAGAGCCAGTGCCGTAAGACATGCACAACATCCATGCCTCACCGGGATTCGAACCCGGACCCCTTTCGGACGAATGATCAGAGGCCATCGCTTAGACCACTGTGCAACCGGGGCGTCACAAAAAGTTTCCACTAGATACGTAAGTAGTGTGTTTTTAGGACAGGCAACAGCTAATGACCTTTTAGATAAATTCATTAAAGGTGCACCTCTTTCCTTGGATAACATGCTACAAGTGTCAATGGATGGGCCTAATGTTAATCTCAGCTTTCTTCAAAAGCTGAAAGATAAACTTTGAACTGAAAATCCAGATGGTAAATTATTAGTTGACATTGGAGTATGTGGTCTTCACGTGGTCAATGGAGCTATGAAAACTGGACTTGAAGCAGTGAAATGGGATATACATCACTTTCTGCATAACTTGTACTATCTTTTAAAAGATAGTCCTGCTTGCCGTGCAGATTATACTATGATTACTGGATGTAAAGATTTCCCTTTGAAATTTTGCTCTGTAAGGTGGTTGGAAAACATTAATTGTTTGACTAGGGCATTGCTTGTCTATGATCATATCAAGAAATATGTTCAAGAATCATCGGTTTCCAGCAAACAGCACATGTTTCTTGCAGAATTCATGGAAAGTCCACTGTTGAAATGCAAATTGGCTGCATTTAGGACTATAGCTTCAGAGTGTGAATCTTTTTTGAGAAGGTTCCAGTGCCCAAAGTCTTTAATTCCTTTTTTACACACTGATTTGCTGGATCTGATGAAAAATTTGATGGCACAAAGCTTGAAGCCTGACAAATTAAGTGAAGCTAATAGTATCTCAAAACTGTTAACTTTAGATGTATCAAAAAGTGAAAATCCTCTCTCAATTGAGATGAGAAAGTTGATATTGGATTTAGTGCTAAAAAGCTATTAAAAGAAGTGAAGTGCTCAGAAAGGGAGAAATTAGAGTTTAAGCTTGAATTTAGGAAACTTGTGACCAGTATGATTGAAAAACTTCGTGAGAAAAGCCCACTAAAATTTAAGTTTATCCGTGGGGTAACTTGTTTGGACCCAAATATTATAGTGCAGCAGCCGAGTCTAGGCAAGAAGAGAGTGAAAATTGTGCTGAAAGTTTTACTTAGTGCAAACAGGATTTCAGATGCCTGTGCTGGAAAAGCTAATAAACAGTATGCTTCATTGTGTGTAGAAACTCAATCTGCTTTAAAGTCTCAGTTTGATGAATTTTTAGACAGTCATGATGATTCCATTGGATTAGACAAATTTTACAGTGCTCTACTTGAAAACCAAAAACAATTCGGTGAACTTTGGGATGTAATAAAAATTTGTCTCATTATGTCTCATGGAAATGCTTCAGTGGAAGGTGGATTTTCTGTCAATAAGTCTCTTGTGGAAAATCTCCTGGAAGAATCACTGATTTGTCAAGAGAACAGTTTTTGATGTCATTAAAAATGTGGGAGGAGTAGAACAGATTGCCATCAATAGAAGGCTTCTTCTTTCTGTAAGAGCCTCCAGACGAAGATATCAGGATTATCTTGAGAAAAAAGTGTTCTTCAAAACGAAGAAGAAAGAAAACTGAAGGAAGAAAGAAAAATTGATCATGAAATAAGGGAATTGAAGAAAAAAAGAAAAAGATTACGGAAGGAACTAGTTGGAAGAAGCAGCATTGCAGGCGAATATTTCAGATTGGGAAAAGAAGAAAAGTGGTGTGTAATATAAAAACAGTGACGGTGTTGCTGCTGTAATATTTTTATAGTAACTGTTCTGAATATTGTGTATCGGTTTGTTTGAGTGTTTCCTCAATAAATGTAAAACCATGAAAAAAAGATTAAACTTAAAATTAAAAAGGTGTGAGTTGGACGGCTATGAGGAAGGTAGAGGCCGATAAAAAAAATAAAAATAATAATCAAATGAATCAGTTATTTGGGAAACCTTATACGTCAAACGGAAACGTTTTTAAATAATATAAGTTTCTCAATTATCCAATTCAATTGTATTTATTATCATGGCACATACATGGAAAAACTCAAATAAACCTATTTGTATAAGGTCAGGGATTTCTTATATATTTGGTCAGGGAAAGTAGGTTTGATAAATCTGTGGACACCCTGTTAAAGCAGGTGAATGAGAAAGCTGTGTTGAGCAGCAATCAAGCAGATATTAGCAAGTTAATTTTTAGATTATCTTCATTGTTACAGACCAAATTAGCTCCATGGATGAGAGACTTTAGAGCTAAAAGTTTATATTGGTGGAAATTGTGAGAATTGAATAGAATAATGCTATTGGTAGAAACAGGTTTATGGTAGACTGTAGTGGATAGGCGATTTATTATTTTTGGAGATGCTGACATTCAAGAAATTTAACTTACCATCAATTTCTTCATTAATAGTGAATCTTATGGAAGGGAATTTTTCAGTAATGAAGTTTGTGAGTTGCAATGGATCATTTTTAGGATGAGGCCAAAGGACAAAAAATAGGCTACTTTCCAAAATTGTTTTGCTCTGAGGTTCAGAGAAAGTTTGGAAATTTTATTTTCCAAAAATTGTAACTCTGATCTTCCCATTTTTGTTCCATACATTGGAAAACACTCATTGCTTCACGTCACCCAGAGTTACCATTAAAAAACTTATCTTTCCAATCTGGCAACACAACAAATCGTAGTCGCACTGATGAAGGGCATAGCAATGGTTGAAATATATTTGCCTAAAAAACCATTATACGTAACTTTAAGCGTGCTTCCAACTACCATAAAAACCTACCGTATATACTCGCGTATAAGTCGAGAAATTTGGGACAAAATGAGAACTTCAAAGTAATGGGATCGACTTATACGCGGGGTCTGAAAAAATTGTAAGTCCAAAAGTTCTTCCCGTGAGCAAAAGGCAATCCATCCCAAAAGAAATAAAAATGCCGATGCAGTATTAATTACGAAATCGCAACCCTCCGAAAGAAAAAAAAAAAAAAAAGAAAGAAAGAAAGAAAAAAAAAAAGAAAGAAAGAAAGAAAAAACACCAATGTGGTAGAATTACGAAATCGCGACCCTCCGAATTTCTCAGCGCTTTGAAAAGTCTCCTCTCTCTTGGCTTTGCATATCCACAGCGCAGTCACAGCCGTGCATAGAAAGCTCCGCCCTTCCAACTACCAGTTGATTGCGCTGACCTTCGACGTAACGGAGCCATGCGACAGCCAGTGTTAGGTGTTGCTTGTTCTTAATTGCATGTGTCTCGCTTCTCCTATTATGGGTGACACGGATTGTGTAACGAAACGGATGCCCTATAACGCTGGATTCAAGTTGAAAGTGGTTTCTTTTGCAGAAAATACTAACAACTGTGCTGCTTCACGTCAATTTGGCATTAGCGAAGAACTGACTCAAGATTGGCGTAAAAAAAAACCGGACTTGGTGAAAATCCCAAAATCGCAAAAGGCGCTGCGCCGTGGAACAACATCTTTCCCAGAGCTGGAAAGTGTCTTGAATGATTGGATTGTGGGCTGCAGACAAAATGGTTACATTGTAACGCGAACTGGTATACGTTTGCGAGCAATGAAGCTTGCAAAAGATGAAAAGTTTGCAGCCGCAAATAACACTTTTCGTGCGTCACCAGGTTGGTGCACAAGGTTCATGAACCGCTATGAGTTGTGTCTACGCCAGCGCACCAAAATTGCACAAAAGTTACCTCGTGACCTCGAAGCAAAGATAATGGAATTTTAAAAGTACGTAATTCAAAAGAGAAAAGAGACTGCTTTTGAACTTTCCCAAATAGGGAACATGGATGAAACTGCCATGTGTTTCGACCTTCCTGGAAATAAGACGGTGAACCAAAAGGGCGAAAAAAATATCTTGATCAAAACGACTGGCCATGAAAAATCCAGTTTCACGGTTGTTTTTTCCTGTTTGGCCGACGGCAGTAAGCTACCTCCGGTAATTATTTTCAAACGCAAAACTCTGCCGAAAAACGTTGTCTTTCCGTCTGGTGTGCTCGTTTGTGCCCATGAAAAAGGATGGATGAACGAATCCGGAACAATTGACTGGTTAAAGAATGTGTGGAACAAAAGGCCAGGTGCACTTTTGAGGAAACCTTCTCTTTTGGTGTGGGATATGTTTTTTGCACACCGTTGTGCAGAAGTGAAAAAAACTGCAGAAAATTCAAAAACAACTCTTGTTGTCATCCCAGGTGGGTTGACATCTGTTCTTCAACCACTAGATGTCTGCCTTAATAAGCCCTTCAAGGACAATGTGCGGAGGTATTGGGCAGATTGGATAAGTTCCGATTTGCCGACTGAAACCAAGGGCGGAAATCTAAAGAAGCCGGATATCGTTTTGATTGCGCAATGGGTCAAGGATGCTTGGGATGCGATACCTGCGGAAATGGTCGTGAAATCATTCAAGAAATGTTGCATTAGTAACAAACTTGATGGCACAGAGGATGATGAGATTTTTATGAGTGATGATGACAGTGATTATGATGACACAGTTATAGATGGGAATACTGATGTTTATGATGACGCGCCGATGACGGAGAAAGATTTTCTTGAACTGTTTGGCGAGTCTGACTCGGAATCGGATTTTGAAGGGTTCCGATGAAGTTTTTGGGTATGCAAATTAAATTTAGCATTATATATATAATTTTTTTCGTTTTCAAATGTTTTTGAATAAATTCATTGAAATTTTTTTTTCTCATTCCGGGATCGACTTATACGCGAGTTTCCGATTTCTTACGATTTTTTTCCTCTGAAAGTGGGGGCTCGACTTATACGCGAGTATATATGGTACTTAATAACTGATTGTATTTCAGCTTAAAAATGGAGGAAAAATTTCTGAAAACGGAACAGACGGAGCAAAGATTTTTCCATAATCTTAATTTTTTGCACGATGTTTCCACTGTCTATATTATTGTTAAATGTTATTCCCCTTCTCTCCCATAGATAGTTGCGAATGAAAAACTGGATATTCCTCATATCAGAAGAATTGTTGAAGTAACCAGGTCTTGATTATGTGAACTGCAAACGTCTTGTAGTATTCAAGAGATGTTTTTTTCAGAGCTGAAGAGTGTAGAGAAACATGTTCTCAAAAATAAATTAGTTAATACTTGTAATGCCAAAACTTGCACATGGCAGATGTTAAGTCAAGGTTTATTTCATCTTTTGTGAATGAGATGGACTGCAGATTTCTTTCCCCCACAATTAAACCCTTTTTGAAGTTTGAGTGTGTGAAACGTGAATGTATAAAGCAATACAGACAACACAAGTTTCAATACAGTCTTTCAAGAGTCTTACAGACCAGTTTCTTTTCAAAAATTAATGAAGAAGATGAAGTTATGGAATGTTCACTAAGAGTATATGTTCCAAAAGAGTTTTATAAGCAACCATCTGCACACATTTCCATTTGTGTCAAAGGTTCTTCTGCAAGTAGGTCTTGTGTTGCATTTAACAAATGTAACATTTTGAACATGGTTTTAACACCCAAAACAAAATTAAGTCAAAATTTTGAGATTCACAGAGCAACAAAAATGCATATTTCTGGAATTGATCCAGATAAACCCTCAGAAAAACAACTGATCAAAGCTTGCTAACTGTGGCAAAGAATGAAAGACAGACACAAATAATTTAGGCAAACTTTTATGATATTAATGTACTACAAAATGAACAACTCTGTTTTTGTAAAATTAATCATGATAATTTGTATGCGATTGAATATAGTAAATTTTTGATCTAACTAACCTGTTTGTTTTAAAAACCAAGTATAGCTTATATTGTTTGAAAAATTACTACTGTTTTCCCAGTCTTTTAATATTATTAAGTCACATATTCAAAACTCCCCACCTGAAATTTTCAATCCTCTCCATGTACAAATACAGGTGGGGAGACTACCTTGAACCATTTCAGATTTGAATTTTAAACCCTGAATTACTGATTATTGTCTAGTTATTGACTTGTTCTCCATTGTCAACAAGTTCACTAAAAGTAAAAAGAAAGCTTCAAAAGTTGAGACACAACAATCTTGGCCACTATTTTTAATAATACATGAGAGACAAAGGCAATTCCTGACAAAAATTTTTTTTTTTAGGGTGTGAATGTGTCTTTGTTTGTATTGGTTAAATTATAACAAACTCTTTGTTAAAAAATGCTCGTTAGCTGTCGGACTTGACTTTCAGATCTGGCTACTAGAATATCTTGCTGGCTACCAGATTTTTCGAGCTTTTTGAAGCCCTGATGATAGGAATAGCTAGAGTACATTTTGCTATGATAAGAAAAGCATAAGTATAGCTTTGGTAAGAATAAATGTTCAAGTAATTCAGAAGTGCATTTTGAATTTTAATCTCTCAGAAACCATGTTTTGCATTTTTTTTTTTTGAAAAAAGTTTTTTTTTTTTTTTTTCTGGAAATGCATCTACCATTATAACATGAAGTTTTCAGATGGAAAAATAACTGCTTCATATTTTAATACATCATTTAAATGAATCAAGACTGTTGTTTTAATTATAGTTTTAATAACTTAGTGGCATGATGTATTACTGAAAAGTCTTTATGAACATAGTAAATACATTGAAATTTCTGTGTTATTAAAATGATTTAAAAACATAGTGATATAATAATAAAATTATAAGTTTTTTTCAAAATATCTGTGGAGGAAAAATGTTTGTAGTGGCTTAAAATAAACATGATTAATTTCACTTGGTAGATATACTTTTGCAAGAATTGATGCAGCACATAAAACATGTATGTCAAATGCAAGTGTATTCTTAGGTATGTACCCAGTAACACAAACAACACAACATGGCAATGCCTATCACTCATTTTTCAAAATGATGTGCAGACTGGTTTTTCCAGCTATTTCTTAAAAAGGTAAAAAAAAAAAAAAGTCTTTTGTGTAAAAAAATTCATTTAAGTAGATTTAGTTTGCATGCATTTAGAGAGAGAGAAACAGCATACAGTCAGTGGGAAAACAGTGATATTATGTGTTGTAGGAACAATTATGCTAATTTGGTTCTGTAGCTGTAGTTTTTTTTTTTTATCTGTTGTTAAGTGGGATATTGACAAAAAAGGCCCCAACTCTCTGGGTTTTGTTCCAGCATGCTTAGGTTAAATTACAAACTGGAACTGTCAGCCGTGGTCTAATTTCCCACACTGGTGTACTTACCTGATTAAAAAGATGCAAAGAAATAAGTTACAGGACTGTAGTGTGGTATATGGTGGACCTACCACACTAGAGAAGAATCATCCACCACGGAAACAATATGGTAATGGAAAAAGGTGAAGGCGAAAGATCTCGGCTGAGTGAGTGTATGAATTGTGTATGGAATACTAGAGGTATAAATGGCAAGATGAATGAGGTGATTGCAGAAATGAATAAGTATCGATTGCTGTTTTGAGCCAGTTTGGTGCTAAAGAGAAAGTTATAACAGCAGGGAATTTCAACGCTAGAGTAAGTGTAGCGATTACAGAAAATTTTTCTCCTATTTTCAAGCTGAAATGCAAAAATTTATGTAATAAAATGATACCCAAAAATACTGGACACAGGCAACGTCGCGAGAAAAAAGAAAAAAGAAATTACGATTACGGAAAAATCTGAACTCCGTCGACTTTCCGTTTTCGAAAGTTTCGTAAAGATGGAATTCCATCAATACTGGACACAGGCAACGTCGCGAGAAAAAAGAAAAAGAAATTACGATTACGGAAAAATCTGAACTCCGTCGACTTTCCGTTTTCGAAAGTTTCGTAAAGATGGAATTCCATCCTCCGACGAACGTCTACCCCTCCACCCCCATTCTGTTTATTTGTGCATCGATCCCTTGAGTGCCCAACATAACGATAAAGGCAGAATTTCTCGAATTCGTGGAAGAATCTCATGCCTGAAGATGAGGAGGAAATTTTTGCGGCGTCTAACTTCCGTTTCCACAAATTCTTTTCTACAGTTTCAAGCTGAAATACGAACATATATGCCATGAAAAATGATATTTAACAAGAAAACTAGACACAAACGCAACATCGGAAGAGAAAAAATTACGGTTAGGCCAAATTCTTTTTACTCCTTCGAAAACTTTGAAACACGAAATACCGTCTCCAGACGGTAAATAACCCACCCTCCAAATTTTCTTCAGTTTTGCATCAATCTTAAGAACAATCTAAATTATGACAAAAAATAAATAAATAAATAAATAAACCGGAGAATTCCGCAAATCCACTTAAGAATCTTATGAAATTATTTTTTTAAAACAAAATGAAAATTCGTAAAATCCGTAGTTTCGAGAATGAGTTTCGTAGTCAGACAACTAAATCTGTCAAAACTACGGACGTTCCGTAGTAATTGGTATTTCAGTCCTGTAATCCGCTCCACTGTGTATGATAGTTGTGTCTGCACCTATCATATTAATCGTGAATCGTAATTTCCGACAGAAAACTACGATTCACAAGACCGACTGAGAAATCCAAAGATGTAAGAAAGAAATGATCGATCGTCTTATTGAAAAAGTAAATCATTTTGAAGTACTTTGTATTACTTTTAAGTAAAAAAAGGAACTAAAATCGCTAGTTGTTGCAGCATTACCGTAGTTCATTAGTTAGACTAAAAAATCCGTTGAAATTGCAGACAGTCCATAGCATTGTCTTATTTCTGAATACCGAAAAAGAAAAAAACTTATACAATTAGCGCAACAAAACTAGAGCAATGCGATTCCCAGAACGGCTACATGCTACGGAATAGCCCTGCTGGATTCCTGAGAGTCACGGATTCCCACAGCACGTAGCGCTTCCGCGTGCGCAAGTAGTAATATATCATATTATTGCGTCATATTTTCTGTGAAAATGCTTCTAAGTATAAAAATATATATACTCTTAAAATCTCTTTGCGGTCTTCTATCTCACTGTTATGTTATATTTTTTTCTGTTACCGCATTTTCGGTACTTTCCAATAATACTGGTCACCTCTCCTGACAAGTACCTCGCAGACTTTTTAAAACGCCGCACCGTTTTCTTTTTTTTACCGATGTCAGCAGCACCTAAATTTATAACTTTTTAATAGATAATCTGTGGATTATACAACAGAAATTAGGGCATTTCCTGCAATGTATTACGAAATCTTAAGTAAGAAGAAAATTAGGTGCCACAGCCAGAATTTTGGGCGCCTGGGCGACCTGGCGCCCGGGATTTGTCAAGTCCTGGTGATACTTATGGGGGGTTTTGTGGCAAGACATTCTGATCGTGTGAGGAATGAAGATATGTTGCAGTTGTGTAATGTGAAGCGAGTTTATTCAATACCTTCTGCAAAAGTGCCCTAGCCGCCCCGGTGGCACAGTGGTCTAAGCGATGGCCTCTGACCATTCGTCCGAACGGGGTCCGGGTTCGAATCCCGGTGAGGCATGGATGTTGTGTTTGTCTTACGGCACTGGCTCTCTCCCATCCCTGGAACCAGTGACCCTAAATTAGGGACGGGCGACTGCTTATAGCCCATTGAGTTGCTCACGGTGGTCGTTAAAAATCCAATAAAAAAAAAAAAATCAAAAGTGCCCTATTTACTCGGTCGTAAATACGGCACTTTAGTGGAAGGTATTGAATAAAGATGTTGTTACTGGGAATGTATTTAATAGTGTAAAAGCCATGTATGCTGGCAGTAGAGCTTGTGGACGAATAAATGGTGTTTTATCAAAATGGTCCTCTATTGATGCAGGAGCCAGACAAGGTTGTGTAATGTCACCATGGCTGTTTAACATATTTATGTATGCATGATGCCGAGATGGACAATACTGGTTTATGTCTTGGTAATGTCTGTGTGTGCAGATCGCTGTATGCTGATGACACAGTCGTGTTGGCAGAGAACAAAATTGAGTTGCAGAGTATGTTGTCTGGGATGTATGAAGTTTGCATTAAATTCAAACAAAGTATAAAAAAAGGGAAAAAACCAAAATTATGGTTTTTGAGTGAGGAGCTATTAGTACTGAATGTAATATAAGTCTAAATGGCACAGTGATTGACCAGGTGAATGAGTTTGTGTATTTAGGAAGCATGTTTGACAGAGAACAAATTGGATGGGGAAATTAGTAGGCAAGTGAATTCTTCATTGAAAGTCATAGCTGCTTTGGGAGGTTTTCACAGGAATGATGGGTTCTCAAGAGAGTCCTTCATGGCTGTGTATGAAAGTGTAATTGTTTCTTCTCTGATGTATGGCAGTGAAACCTTAGTACTACAGAAGAAACATAGGAATCATTTGTGTGCTGGAGAAATGTGCTACTTATGGGGAGGTTGTGGCAAGACATTGTGATCGTGTGAAGAATGAAGATGTGTTGCAATTGTGTAATGTGAAGCAAAATGTTGTTAGTAAGGTGGAGACAAATATGCTTCGGTGGTTTGGCCATGTTGAAAGAATGAGTGATGAGATGCTTACTAAGAAATTTTTTTTAGCATAAGTGACAGGAAGGAAAGGCAGAGGAAGGCCAAAGAAGTTATGGCGGGGGATCAGATTCAGGAGTGCCTGCATGAGAAAGATTATGAGTATGAAGCATAGAAGATCTTGTGTACGGCGTGTGATGGATGTCATTGAAGCCCGAGTTGTATGTCAAGATCGCTGTAAATGGAGAAGTTTGATACAGCAACAGTAAGTAAAAATTATCTGGTAGTTTGTATTTCTTTGTGGAGCTAACCTCTGAATCTCAGAGAACAGCTTAGGGATGTGTGTGTGTGTGTGTGTGAGTGTGTGTGTGTGAAGTGTGTAAGGAATAATGGGAAACCATGCATTTTCAGAGAAACTTGACAAAGCTCAGGTGTCCATTATCATTGCTCTCTGCCCCAGCTGTGGTGGGAGAATTGGCACCCTCTTCCTTGAAGAGTGAAAAGTATAAACAGATCACACCCACTTATTTACTGAGCAGAGCACTGTCACGTGTTAGTTGGATGATAGAAAATGCACTTGCTAATTAAATAAGAGAGCTTTAAAAATTCAAATAATTTTTTTCGTAAATAAAAAATAATTTCACCGCCAGTCCGTTCGGACAGGCAAATTTTCGAGCGTGGGGTGTAAAGCAACACTTTCTACTGGCCACCTTTAGTCAGAAAGTTTCATAATTTACAGAGCAAATTATGATAGTCATTTGATGAAACACAGAAGTGGTAGTTTACGCTGCAAATTATAATGCAGGGATTTTCTAAAAGGCACATTATCATGCTTTGCTAAGCCTAACATGCAAGGTGACCGATGCAGTAATAAGTGATGGAACAAATCCAAATTGACCAAAAAGCAAATTTTGTTTGTTTTTTGATATTTTGCCAATTGTCTCACACCTGCATCCCCTGACCAAGGGGTGCAGCTATGGATGATAATTATCTTATATGCTAACTGGATGGCCGCCCTGGAGGCCCAGTTGTCTAAGTGCTGGCTTATGACCATTTGTTCATGATGGGTCCAGGTTTGATTGTGTTTGTCTTAAGGCACTGGCTCTCTCCCTTCCCTAGAACCAGTAGCCCTAAATTAGGGACAGGCAACTGCTTATAGCCCATTGAGTTGCTCATGGTGGTCATTAAACCCCCAATCAAAGAAAGAAAGAAATGGGTTGTAAATGAACCAGATGTTTGCTTTCTTGCAAAGCATGCTTGACATATTTTGAATGAAGTTTTGTTAATAAAATAATATGTGAAATATCATTTCCACTACAGGAAATGAAGTATGCACTGAAACAAAGTAAAATGCTAAAATGGGCACACAAGGTCATATAGAATTTGAAAAACAAACTAACAAAAATGATTACATTCTTCTAAAAGATTACCCCATTGTTTGTTCTAATTTTTGAAACTATAATTTTGTAGTAATCAATCAAATGCTGTAAGGCTGCTTCAGATTCTATCCCCACCAGCAAAGCCAAAGGAAGGGGCTGTTTACACTTTGTTAAGTTAGGTTTATATGAAAAATAAAAAAATAAGAACTTTTGATTTTGCAGTTTGCTCTCTGGGTGATCTGTATGTTTTTTTTATCCTGTGTTTGGGTTCTAAGTAAGGCTTGGGTATTCTTGATTTAAGGCACTGGCTGTCTCCTTTCCTTGGAACCTGTGACCTGAAGTTATGGGCTGGTGATTGCTTCTAGCCTTGAAAGTTTTTTCATGGTAGTAATTAAACCCTGAAACAAAACTAAAATGTTGATAATAATAAAATAAAGTACTGTTGTTTGATATTTTCCTCCTCCATTGCAGTTTCATCATCTGAAAAGGGAAACAGAAAAAGTTAATTTTCAGTATGGCTACAAAGCGCCTCATTGACCAAGATCCTGAATATGAGCCAATTCCAATGGAAATTCAAGAGAAGAGGATGAAATTCATTGAAAGAGATGGTAAGTTTCATGTTCAGCAGAGTAGCAGAATGCAGATGTCACACGTACACCATATGTGAATAGTTTCCAAATTATTAGCAGATTTTGCAGATAGTTTTTGCTTGTAGATTTTAAAAATAAAATGTTATTTACAGCAATTAAAACACGTTCTCAATATATTAATCTTTACTCAGATTAACATATTTAATTCTATTTTAACTTGAACTTTTAATTTTTTTCACATCTTCTGAGTTCTTTTCTTTTTACAGATGTTTCTGGCCTATAGATTTTATCAAAGCCTGTTCTCAATGTATAGGAACTGTATCAAAAGTTTCATTTACACAGAAATAATTTAAACTTTGCCAGGTTCCTCTTGCATTTTCCAGTAATTAAAATTTTTTCCCTATGTATTTTGTAAGTCTACTATTTTTTAATTAAGTTGTTGTGAAAATGCTATTTATAAATTTTGAAGGCTCATTAATGGAACTGTTTTTCTAGATATGAAAACTTTAATCAGTCTGTTGTTTTTATGAGGTTCATAGTCCAAAATTTTGATATTTTGCCATAAAGGTCCATTCCACACACATTGTTGCATGTTCAGTTGTAATGCCCTCACTGGAATCTGTAATATGTTCTAATAATGATTTATTTTATTAATTTTTGTTTATTCTTTTGTTATTGTGTGATTTGCAGATTTGCAGCAAGTTTTCTGTTTCAGTGGTTGTGTACACGGATACATTTTATTTTTATACAACTCTAATGTTCAGTACTGCTAGTTATTAGTTGTTAAGTTTAAAACATAACATTACATGTATTGATAGGGTTGTGTAGAAAGTCTTGCATTGGTAGAAGAAAGCGAGGGAAAAAACTTTTAATGCCATTGCCACTTTATTAAGTAATGTAAGCACCCTTATTTTCCAGTACCAATCACCATCTAGAAAATAGCTTAAAGATTCTGTTTGTCCCAAACTTTACAGGTATGGGGGCAAAGAACTGGTGAAGATGATTTTTGCAGGCTTCTCCAAAGAAGCAAAGTTCTTTCAAAATCTGCAGAGGCCAGGGTAAATGGAAATCAGAAGGTACAAAGTGGGTGAAATTCAACAATTTCTTTTCTTGGTGACCAAAGAAAGATGAGGTCTGCTTTTGTTCTGGTGAAAGACAATATCCTTCCTGTTAACCATTTCTGAACATTGTTCATAAAGCTTGGACTTCAGCTGGTACAATTAATTATAAACAGTACCTATCAGAGTTAATTGTTTGGTTGCTCAGAAGCAGCTTGTAAAATGGGAATCCCATCACATGAGAGCATTACCTTCTTGAGATGCAACTGGTCTTTGGAGTGGTTAATAGTGGCTTATTTTGCTTGTTTCACAGTTTTTGCACTCCATGTTAGTGTGCACAATTAATTTCTCATCCACTGTCTGTTTTTTTTTTCAGAAATAAGTCATTTTCTTTCTTCTTGTGTAGGGAATAACAAAGAGATATATGTGATTGCAAACATTTTTCTCTCTCAAATTGTGTTATACCCAAACATCAAGATGAATTACACATCCAAGTTTTGCCAAATGCAGTGCCATGGTATAGTTGAATGTCTGGGGTGTGTGTGCAGTTGCTCAGGTTGGGTTGTATGGGTTGCTTTTCATTAATGCCTTGATTTAATTGTTGTCAACTTCAAAGGGCCTTCTGGAGCATGGTTCATCAGCAAATGAGTACTCTCTATGATGAAACTTAGCAAACTTATATTGAGACAGTATAACACTTACAGTATCCTTATCATACACAACACACATCTGGTTTTATTTCTTTTGCATTTGCATTGTGTTTTTACCCTTGAGATAAAAAAACAACATTAAATGGTGAAAATGAACCTTGAGTTGTGTTCTATTTTGGACTTATGCCGAATGAACAGAACTGAAACAATCATTGCTTGAAATCCTTTTATGTAGATGTATAGAAAGTTCACCAATTTTCAAGTTTTCTGATGTTAAAGTTACATGTTGAACAGTAAGCAAGGCAAATGGCTATTCTGTTTGCCCCCTTAAAAATCACGAAACTTCGCCATTTGAATCTATCTGTAAATATTGTATGCCTGCAATGCAAATTAAACTTTTGGTTCTAATAACATCCATCTCCAAAATGTGAAAAGACTACAATTATACTTGCTGTCTACATAATTTTTGTTTTCTTGCTTTTCTTTTGTTGGTTCTCATGTCACCGATGATCTGAGATGAGGTAGCACACAATATTTTAAGTAAATGCATCTGACATATGAATGTAATTTTTTAAATATTTGGTAGTACTCAAAGGGGTGCAATGCTGGCAGGCCTTCTTAGTTTTAATCAAATTTAGAAACTTACTTCAAATAGAAGCAAGTGTGGTAGAGAAGCTGCACCTCCAGCTCAGGTATGAAAGTTCCCTGTAATAATAATAAAAAAAATGTTACCATCTCACAAGAGGTTTCTTCCCTGTAATATTATGAAAGTTCCCTGTAATAAAAAAAAATGTTACCATCTCACAAGAGGTTTCTTTTGCAAAAAGGAAGCAGTGTAGTGCTGTTGTAAAAACAGGGTAATTTCTTTGTCCGGGAGTGGGAATCAAACCCACAAATCCTGGTTTCTGTCTGAATATACTGTACTTTCAACCTGAGAAACTTCAGGGGATTTTTCATGCACTTCGCTAATTGTAGAGCATCGATTCTCTTTAATGATGTCATCAACCCCTTAAGTTCTTCCGTGATGAGAGAGGGGCACCATTGCTCCTCATCATGAACGTTTGTTCTTCCATTTTTAAAAATTATGCACTACTTTCTGACACTGGATTCATTCATACATGGTTCATATGCTCCTTGAAAACCATGAAAAGTCTTTGAAAGAAAAAGTTAATTTTCAAGTCCTTGAAAGTACTTGAAAAGGTTTAAGATGCTGTAAATAGTGCTTGAATTTTTTATTTTGTTTTTTAAATAATGATACGAAAGAGCATGTGTAAAATAATTGTTTTTGCCAAAAAGTTGTATAGGAGATTTCTGAGTAGTTCCATTAAAAACACCAAGCTGATCAAATAACGAACTTGCGTCCAATTCAGGGGAGCGTGTGGAGAGCTGGTACCTTGGCCGTGACATCACTATAGAGAAAAATGCCTGCCACGAGAATAAAATAAGTGGAATGATGTATTCGCGAATCGTGATGGGCTTCTGTTGACTGGGCTTAAAAATGCGTTCTTACAGGAGGGTGAATAGGTAAATAATGTACCCCTTTAAAATATTCCATAACATAAAACGATTTCAAAGAACACTGAAAAACAGAGAGGCAATTCAAAGTTAATAAAATATACCAACTTGGTGTGCGTGGGGTGGGGGTGGGTGGGGGATCAGTGGTAACAGGAGGTCATTGAAGGTGTGCCCATCCCAGCTAAGTTTAATAGTTTGAACTTTGTTAAAATACCAACACCCTGACAGACAGGCAGCTTAATTTGGTTTTAAAAGTCCTTGAAAAATGTTTTCTTGGAAGAGTACGAACCTTGTCTTGTCACCTCCATGCACTTGAGCAAGTCTCCGATGAATATCAATAGGTCTGGTGTTTTCAGCAGTCAGAAAACGGATAACTGATCAAATTTTGCTTTCGGGGGATTGTCAATACATGTGTTCATTTCGAATATTTGTATCTAACCACAAACAGATAATACACGCCTGACTATGGTGCCAGGAGACAGTCAACAGCAGACTAGACCCAGATTACCTTGCTTGAGTGCCAGCCATGAACTTCCACAGACTATGCACATTCTTTACTTTCTCAATGACCTATGTAAAATTAGACCTGTTCCATATCTAAACAAGTGTTAAAAACTTCATACCCAAATTAATGAATACAGAAGAAAGTATTTTACAAATACAAGACGTTTTATATGAAATTAAATGTAATCGTGGGCTTTCTTAGGTGAGGAAGGTTGGAGTCTAGAAACTCGCATAGCAAAACACAAAGCCACTGTCAGGAACCATTCAAATAAAACTGGACTAGACAGGCATGTGCAGGAGATTGGCTAGGAAATAGACTGGAATTCTTTTAAAATTAGTTTTCAAAATAACCTGTTAAAAAGCAAAATTATGGCAGGATCCAAATTGGAAAGAATGAAGTCCATCCTCAGTGGTGCTGTTGGAAATTCTCTACCACACATTGATACTTGCCAGCTACTACGGAATGTCCGTAGTTTCTACGGATTTTTTAAAATTTTATTGGGGGTTTAATGACCACCGTGAGCAACTTAATGGGCTATAAGCACTTGCCCGTCCCTAATTTAGGGCTACTGGTTCCAGGGAAGGGAGAGAACCAGTGCCGTAGCACAACTACGGATTTAATTGTCTGACTATGGAATTCACTGTCGAAACTGCGGATTCTACGAAAAAAATTTTTTTATTTTTTTTCTTATTTTGCTATTACAGTATTTTATGATATACATAAGATTCTTAAGTGGATTTGCATAATTCAGCTAATTCAGCTTTTTTTTTTTTTTTGTCATCATTCAGATCATTCTTAAGATTGATGCAAAACTGAAAATAATTATTTTTTCGGGGGGTCCATCTGGGGACGGTATTTCGTGTTTCAAAACTTTTGAAAACGGTAGCTAAACGGAGTAAACATTTTTGCTGTAATCATAATTTTTTTCTCCTGATGTTGTCTTTGTGTCCAGTATTCTTGTTAAATATCATTTTATTGTATAAATGTTTGTATTTCAGCTTGAAACTGTAGGCAGCAATTTGTGAAAAAAAGTTAGACGCCGCAAAAATTTCCCCGTAATCTTCAGGCATAAGATTCTTCCACGAATTTGAGGAATTCTGCCTTTTTCATTATTATTTTGGTCATTCACTTGATCAGCGCCCAAGTGAACAGAAATTTGCGGGGTGGGAATGACGGGGAAGGGTGTTCGAAGGATGGATTTCCATCTTGACGAAACTTTTGGAAATGGAAGATCGGCGGAGTTCAGATATTTTCCGTAATCATAATTTCTTTTTTCTTGTGACGTTACCTTAGTCCAGTATTATTATGAAATCACATTTTACTGCATAAGTATTTGTATTTTAGCTTGAAAATAGGGAAATTTCAAAACCGGAAGTTGGGCGGAGCAAAGATTTCTTCCGTATCGCTACCCCCTTCCCCCTCCCCTTCCATGATGTTCCCACTCTCCTGCATCTATGTATACCACACAATAATATTAGTTACTATTGTACTACTGACAAGGTTCTTGCCAATGTTGGCAGATATACACATCTGGTGCAATTTAGTCAAATTCAACCAACCATCCATTAGGGAAGTGAATTCCTCAGAATAAGCCTTATGAAGATCAGTTGTTTCCAAAAAATTCTAATTTAAAAAAATTCTGGTAAAAGCCTATAAGAAATTATCAAAATTATTAAACAATAACAAGAAATATCCAAAATAAAATTAGTTTCATTTCAAAAATCAAGTCTGAGTTTGGGTTGAACACTTGGTGTTTAAGAAAATTAAACCCACTGATTTGAAGATGAAAATAAAATTGCAGCTCAAGTCAGTTCACTGTATTTGGTGACATGGTTGTCGTCTGTTGTAGCCCATTCGTCACATGGTCTAATATGTGCTTCATTTGGAAATGACTCGATAAACCAATTGGTGAATTCTGCAGCGATTTGCTGGGTTGTGGCCCATCTATTCGCTCGCACGATTTTCGCCAGTCTGTTTTAACTCCTCTGATCCTCCAGCTGTTTTTGTCCACAGGGTCCCCAATTGTCAGAGATTTTTGCATGTTGCACTATTCACTGTAAACCCTTTTTTTATGCTTGTGCGTGAAAAGCCCAGGAGGTTGGATGTTTGGGTGGTGCTCAAACCAGGATGCCTCGTGGCAGCTATCATGCCACATTCAAAATTGCTCAGATCTTTCATTTTGCCAGTGCTTTTTGAACAGCAGGGATCGTTCTAGGCGTTTTTCGTGGAGTGGCGTGCCCTGCCCGCCCTCAGATTTGAAAAAATCCACCCTCACGCTAAAATTATGCACCCTACTGCCATTTAAATTTGAAAAATCCTGCCCTGACCTCCGTAAAATGGAAACTGCAAAACGTGCGTGTGGACTTGCCCTAATCAATCCTACTCTGCTGTGAAACCAAAATAGCACACCAACTCCATATTAAGCTCTCGTCTACGTCTAGAAAGTTGTAATGATCCCCATTGGTTAGGATTCCTGGAAGACGTAAACCTATAAGATACAATCACTTATTGTTTCTCTATGCCCACAGGGAAGGAAGGGTGAGATTTAGGACAAAAGGACCTGCCCTTTGAACTACTGGGGGAGGAACGAGTTTGTACAAACGGACAACTGAGGTGACCAGTATTTGCTCCCTTTCCTATTCTGTCTCTGCATCCACTCCTAAGTGCTCCCGCCCTTCGTCTTCCCCTTCCCAGCTCCCGCCTACAGGAAATTTGTACGATCCTAAACCTACCAAAGTTAGTGACCAATATTCTAATTACTGTATAACCTTCAGTTAATATGGCACTGCAGCGGGCACCACTGATTACTTTAACCCTTGCAGGATTGCTTTGAGAAAGTTTCAAAAGTTTATATTATAATAGAAATAAATTTATTTCATTAACTATTTACTCAACTGAACCCCAGGAACAGACGCAGCACAACATGGCTATGCCCATCACAGTTTTTTTTTTGGAAAGGTATGCCGACTATTTTTTTTTTTTTTTTTTGACTATTTCTTTAACATTCATTGTTTCTAGCATTCCTTTCAATTTTAAAGCAAAAAAAGGGAAATTTTCATGCAATTTTAACATTGGATCCCACTTCCAGACGTGAAATTATATCAATGGATCAAGTAACATTGTTTAGTTTTATTTCATTTTATTTTAATTTTCTTGTTCTTTCTCGTTTTACAAACAGGTAACTTTGACTTAACGAGAATATTGCTTTCTTTCAATAATGAAGCTAGGAAGTGATAATCTTGCGAATTTTTAACAACGTCTTCGTTTCCACCATGTCCGGCTTGTGCTGCATTCCGGAAACTGGTAGTCACAATTTTTCTTTTTTAGAATCCGTATAACATCGTGTCAGTTAGATTTATGTGTTTAATTTTTTTTTATTTTTTACAAGAGCAATATTTTTTAAGCCTTTTTAATGTTCCCTCTGTTTACGTGGGTGGGTCATTCCGTGTCAAATGATCACAATTTATAATATTTTTCTACCTCACCAACTCAGATTTTGATAAAACTTGGCATACTTAATGATCCTATGTAGTTATGAAAAAAATGCATTTTTTTTATTTTTAAGCTCACAAGGGGAAAATATATTTAATCCTAAATTTTCAAAATTTTATTAAAAAATGGCCTACCAGTGATACTTTAACTATCTGTAAATCAGCCACCAATTGAGATATGGATTTGGAAGTGGTCTCATTTTAAAGCCCCCTTCAATGGGCTTTAATATGATATACAACACAATAGGGTTTATAAAAAAACAAAATTCAAAATCCAACTGAAAATTTGAAAATCGATTTTCTCAAAAAGGGATTTTTTTTTAATTTAAAAAAATCTCAAAATCAGTTCATACTTATCTATAACTATCTACAAAATATTTTTTTGGGATCATAAGATATGAGAGGTAACACATATACATGATCAAGAAAAAATAATAGGATCCTAATTTGCCAAGTACCTAACAAAAAGAGAAATTTCCACAGCATATTTTTTGAACAATATTTATGAATGTTGTTTTCTTTGTGTAGTACTTTTCCCTTTCTGTTCTGTTCTGACAGTTTGTTAAATTTTTGGTGATGTAATTAAAACTCATAGCTTGAAAAATGCAAGCTGAAACAGGCATGAACATGTTGGATCATGCAACAGATCCATTCCCCTCCTCTCCACATTACTGCACTTGGCTCAGTCTCCCAGCAGAGTTTGTGAAGACAATTTGCCTTTATTTATTGTTGATAAATGTGAATGTAGTGTAAATGATTTTGAATGTGAAGTGATAGTGTGAAACAGTTTTTTTTGTTAGTAAGTTTTCAACAAAACCTCTCTAAAATGGATAAGAAATTGGCCTTAAATTGTTTTAATCCATTTAAAAAATGAAACCACTCCAATATAAGGAAGGGATTAAGATCAGTGACAACATGGATGTGTTCCCTTTTTCCTGAAACACAAATGATAGCTAAAGTTTGTGACAGCTGTACGTAGGAAAGAACTGAGCAAGATGAAAACTGAGGTTACAAAAGATGAAATTACAAGTTTTTTAAGTACTAGCCAGCATGTAGGTTATGATTGCAGTACCTATTGTGATAGTGATCCTACTGTATTATTTCCTTCAGAAGCTTTAAAAACATTTAATACATCCCTCCATGAAATAGGAGAGTCCCCGATTGACCAGAAAAAGGCAGAATATGAACAATATTCTACTGAAAAATTTAAAAGAATCAATACTGCTGTAAAACGCAAACTTCTTGTCAATGCAGTCTTCCGACAGTGAAGTTGAGTCCCAAGATGAAACTATTTTAAGTCACCTGAAAACAAAATTCCAAACTTTGATGAACAGAAAGGAAAAGCTCATGATGCTGACTATTTTGCGTAAATCATGGAGTATTAAGAAAATTGTGCGGGAATTTAATGCACCAAGTTATATGGTGAAACAGTCAAAGAAACTTTTGAAACAAAAAGGAATTCTATCTACTCCAGATCATAAACCTGGAAAAACTTTACTTGCAAAAACAGCTGAAACTATAAAAACATTTTATGAAAGTGATGAGGTCAGCAGACCTATGCCTGGCATGAAAGACTGCTTCCATGAAGAACAGCACTGGCCAAAAAAATCATGTCTCCAAACGCCTAATGCTTAATAATTTAAAGGAGGTGTACATATTTTTTAAAGAGAAGTTTCCAAATGTACATGTGGGTTTTTCAAAATTTGCAGAGCTGCGCCGAAAGAATTATGTTCTAGCTGGTCAGAGTGGTACACATGCCGTTGGTGTGTGTACCATACATCAGAACATAAGACTTATGACTGAAAATGCCAAGTTATCATCAATTACTAATGGTGAAATGAAAAACTACAAAGATGTCCTTGTAAAGATAGTATGCAACCCAGCATCAATTGACTGCCACTTGGGTAATTCTGCATCCTGCCCTGGAGTTCAAGTAATCCAAAGTTTGCTAGAAAATGCCTTCAAAGATAATCTGATCGAGACTGTAACTTTTCGCCAGTGGATATCTGTAGACAGATGAACCTTGGAGACATTGCAAAAAACAGTCTCTGAATTTGTCAACCTATTTTGTGAGAAAATTTTCATTTTACTTCACCATGACTTCATAGCTAAACAACAAAGTTCATTTATGAATCATGTCAAAGAAAATTTGTCCGATTCAGAAATTGCTGTTGTGTGCGATTTTTCAGAAAACTATTCTTTTGTCGTGCAAGACGAAGCAGTCATATCATTGGACCAGCAACCAAGCTACAGTGCATCCATTTGTTGTATATTTTAAAACAGTAGAAAAAAATTCAGCATATCAGGTTTGTTGTGATTTCAGACTGTCTCGAACACAATACTGCAGCTGTGTATTTATTTCAACAAAAACTCTTAGACTTTTTGAAGAGCAGATTTGAGAAATTGCCCAAAAGAATCTATTATTTTTCTGATGGCTGTGCTGCACAATATAAAAATAACTTTTTAAATTTATGTCACCATAAAAAAGATTTCAACATTGCAGCAGAGTGGCATTTTTCTGCTACAGCTCATGGCAAAGGGGCATGTGATGGTGTTGGGGGGACGGTGAAAAGGTTGGCAGCAAGAGCAAGTCTCCAAAGACCATACCAGGACCAAATAATGTCAAGACAACTCTATGAATGGGCAAAAGAAAACATTTCAAAAATTGACTTCAAATTTGTTACTCAGGAAGAGTACATTGCAACAGAGCAATTTTTGACGGATCGTTTCAGCAAGGCACAAACTGTACCAGGAAGCCAAAAACTGCATGCTTTCATACCTTTAAGTGAAACAAAAATCTCAGTCAAACTTTTCTCTTTTGCTCAAACATCAGTTGAACATACTGTAACAATATATACAGGAAGACTGCTTTTCAGTGAAATATGTGGTTATGCCATTGCACTCTACAGTGGCAATTGGTGGTTGGCCTATGTTTTAGGAAAACAGGAAGAGAAGGATGAAGTAAAGTTAACATTTCTTCACCCAGCAGGTCCATCTCCTTAATTTGTTTATCCTAAAAATCCAGATGTTCTGTGGATTCTGTCGACATATGTCCTGTGTAAAGTGAACCCTGTGACACCAACTGGCCGTACATACACTCTCTGTGCTCAAGAACTCCAACAAGCTATTCAAGCCTTCCATCAGCTCACTAGCTCAAGAAAATGCTGAAAATATGACCACTTGTGTAAAAATGGATTGAACTAAAACAATCATGTGAGTTAATCTGTTCAATGATATAACTGCATATGTGCCTATTGATTTTATAATTATATTGCACTGTGTATTTGTTTTCTTCATTTTTATGTCCCACATCATTGGAGATACATAGGATCACTACCTAGAGATAATATAACAAACAAAAAATCCCAAAAGCTACAGTATATGGGTGGGGGTGGGGTGGGGATGTGTGTGTGTGTGTGTGTGTGTGTGAAGTACAAAACAGCAAATCTGAGTCACATTTATCTTGATCATGCGTATGTGTTACCTCTCATATCTTATGATCCCCAAAAAAATATTTTGTGGGTAGGTACAGATAAGTATAAACTAATTTTGAGATTTTTTTCAAATTAAAAAAAAAATCCGTTTTTGATGAAAATCGAGTTTGAAATTTTCAATTGGATTTTGAATTTTTAAATAAACCCTATTGTGTTGTATATCATATAAAAGCCCATTAAAGGAGCTTTAAATTGAGACCCCTTCCAGCTCCATATCTCAATTGGGAGGCCTGCTAAAGCAATATAAAAAAAATCTCCAAGCCCGTCTTGAACCGAAAATCAAAAACTTTACATAGCTCTAACATTTCACATAATAAATATAGATAGGCTCCTAAAAATTGGCATTTTTGCACTACACCATAGGACCATTAAGCACCCCAAATTTCATAAAAAATATAAGGAGGTTAGTCTGAGACAGTGTGATGAGTTGACATGGAATGACCCTGCTGTCGTTGTTTTGGAAGTTGACATCCAAATTTTTTCTTTTTGCTTCTAGATAGATCTGACTTCACCTCAGTTAGATTTATGAAGTTTTTTTTTCTTCTTTTCTTTTTCAAAAATCATTTTTGCGCATTTTTCATTTTCTTACTCTGTTTTTATGGGCATATTATGCTGCAGCATTCCGGGAGCTGATGGTCGCAAATTTTCCTTTTTTGGCTTCGAGGTAGCTTTGTTTCAGTTAGATTAAAAAGTGTATGTGCTTTTTTTTTTTCAAGAGCCGTATTTTTTAGTGTTGGCAGCATTTTGTTCTCCATTTCTGTAGCATTCAGGAAGTTGACCGTCACAGTTTTTTTTCTTCAAGATAATTTCATCTATTAGTTAAATTCAGGTTAATTTTTTTTTTTTTAATAAAATCATACCTCTACGCATTTTTAACATCTGTTGCATTTCCACAGCCGTATTATCATACATGAAATTTTTACGCCGAAGCCCGTTCTGTTTATTCATTATTTGGGTCATTCTCAAGATCGATGCAAAACTGAAGGTAAATGAGTTGATAGAAAGGGGTCATTTTCCGTCTGGGGACTGTATTTTGTCTTTCAAAACTTTCAAAAACGTAAGTTAAACAGAGTGAATATTTTTTTTGTAATCGTAATTTCTTTTTTCTCATGATGTTGTCTGTGTTCAGTATTCTTGTAAAATACCGTATTATTACATAAATGTTTGTGTTTCAGCAAGAAACTGTGGGCAGCGATTTCTGAAAATTGAAGTGAAGATGGCTCGAAGGTTTTTCCAGGTAGTCTTCAGGCACGAGATTCTTCCGTAGATTGGAAGAATTCAGCCATTTCCTTTATCGTTTGGGGCATTCTTGAGATCAATGCACAACTGAACAGAAAGTTTCAGCTGAATGGGGGGAGGGGGTTCTTTCTGTTTGAGGACAGAATTCCATCCTTTGAAACTTTCGAAAATGGAAGTTAGAAGCAGCAAAGATTTCTCCCTTAATAGTATTTTTTTTTCTCTCATGCGCACTGTTCCTTCTGTATTGTATTGTTCTTAAATATAATTTTATTCCACAAATACTGCATTTCAGCTCAAAAAAAGAGGAAAGTCTCCGAAAACGGAAGTCAGTCGAAGCGAAGATTTCCCCCGTAAACTTAATTTTTCTTCCTGCAATTTCTCACTATCCTGTGTTGTTTTAAATGTTACTTTCCCCCATAAATGTCTGCACTTAAGCTTGATAAGGGAGGGAAGTTTTCCAAAAATGGAAGTGACGAAGTTTGAAAATTTAGTAGAATTGATGCGTAGTGTTCAAAAGTATTCATATTCTGAAAGTTACACCATTTATCTAAAGTGGTGGTAGCTTTGATATCATGCATTCAAGGTCGTCAGGCTGAAAGTTCTTTCAGCATGATGGATAAATTATTGTTGTCTGAGAGAATAAAAGGAAAAAAAAAAAGGAAAGTATCAATGAAGAAATGGGAAGGGAATGACATCAACGAAAGGAAAAACTAAGCAAAGATTGCTGTGCGACTGCAGAGTTAGCAAAAGACAAATATGGCCGTGGAACTTGGTGAGAAAAAAACAACAAAAGAGGAAAATTGAGCTGAATGTTTTAACAAGTATATAAAGGGCGATTCCTAAGTCACCTCAATAACTTGGGAACGAAGACAGCTAGAGCTATGGAAGTAAAGTATGGTATAATAAAACAACCATGTGCTATCGGATGTGAGTCACTGCAGCACCCCTAGTGGCAAAATGTGAAAGTTAGCACTCCTATCTCGGAAGCCATGAGAGATACGGGAAAGAGATCAATTAGAAACTTGTATAGCATCAACGAATTAGTAGGAAACGTCGTATGATAGAAACGGCTGGGGTAAGTAGAAGGCTGGAAACGCGAACTTGTACAAAGCCGGTTTGTGTTGTTGTCGCGGTAACAGTCTAGCTGAGAGAAATGTATGACATATGTGACCGCACGCCTGTGAGTGTCGTAAGCAAATTCTGTTTTGACATAATGCCTCACCTGCCGATCACGCGCGGCGTGGCAATGTATAAAAGATCATCAGTCAGGAGCTGTCATTCGTAACGTGAATATCGGGTAAAGAACGAGCATGGCAGACTATTCGAATTAACAGTATTGCGAGATGGTACTGCTATATGGAGAATTCGGATGCAACGCGAGGGAAGCGTCACGCCAGTATGGCTTACGATTTCCGACTCTTCCATCGCCGACAGCATGGACCATCAGTCGCATGGTTCGACGGCTACGAGAGGCAGGCAGTATTGCAGCGCGTCCCCGTTCGGGCCGACCCACCGGAATGGGTAGGGATGTGCAACCAGTCTATGTTCTGGCATACGTTTTGGCCAACCCACACACCAGTACAAGGGAAGTCGGTGTGGCATGTGGCTTATCACAAGCCCGTGTGTGGAACATTTTGCATCAGCATGGTGCCCACTCGTACCGTTCAGTACCGCTGCACGTACTGTTGCCAGGGGATAACCAACGACATCTAGATTGGTGCAATTTTGTAATGAACACCATAGAAGAAAATGTGGCCTTTCTATCAAACATCCTTTGGACTGATGAGGCGCAGTTCACACGCGCCGGGGTGCTGAAACAAAACACCCATTACTGGGCAGTTCAGAATCCAATTTTTACATGGGAAATGAGGTATCAGGTGCGATGGTCGATCAATGTCAGGTGTGGCATCTGGAAGGACCGACTTGCTAGGCCTGTGTTTTATGAGGGCGCATTAAATGGACGAAGATACCTGCAGCTGTTGCAAAGCACATTACCTGAGTGGCTAGATGATCTGTCTCTGCAAGATGTATGCTCATTATGGATTCAGCATGACGGCGCTCCCGCACATCAACCAACAGCGGTACAGCTTTTCCTGTCCAACACTTTCGGGCAACAGATCATCGGTTATGGTGGTCCCGTAGCCTGGCCTCCACGATCCCCGGATCTAACTCCCATGGATTTCTTCTTCTGGGGTTACCTAAAGGATCACGTGTACAGGGTGGAACCGACGAGTCTCCAGATCTTCGACTGCGTATCGTCACTGCGTGTGAGAGCATGACACCTGTTATGCTAGCGAACGTAAAACAGGAAGTTCTGCCTGACATTCATCAAATGTGTATTGTGGCTGATGGTGGCCGTATTGAACCCTATTTACGTTAAACACAACGTTATGTAAGTACTGCTGTTGCATTAAATACGACCAATGTTGTATTCCATTTGTATTCATGCCTGAGTATAATAAACCTTGTTTCCCTCACGTTTCCAGCCTTCTACTTACCCCAGCCGTTTTTACCATATGTCATTTCCTACTAATTAGTTGACGCTCTACAAGTTTCTATTTGAGCTCTTTCCCGTATCTCTCATGGTTTCTGAGATAGGAGTGCTAACTTCCACATTTTGCCACTAGGGGCGCTGCAGTGACTCTCATCCGATAGCGCATGGTTGTTTTACTATACCATACCTTACTTCCATAGCTCTAGCTGTCTTTGTTCCCAAGCTATTGAGGTCACCCTGTATCATCATCATCATCATCGTCAACCATTATCAATCCACTGCCACCCTGTATATATACAGTATATATATATATATATCATCATCATCATCATCATCATCATTGTCAACCATTATCAATCCACTGCTGGACGAAGGTCTCCCCAAGTTTCCTCCACAACGGTCTGTCTTGTGCCAGTCTCCTCCATGTCACTCCCGCATACTTTCGAATGTCCACTTGATCCTTTGTAGTTCCTCTTCCAATTCAAGAAGCCTTGAATCAGAAGATAGGGAGCGTCCATTGTATGTTGCCAAGGTCAGCATCAGATGGCAGCCTAGTCCGGTCCTCCGGGGATTCTTAGCACCCTCTGCCTTCATGTCGCACTGGCCGCTGCCTTGGCCAGGTACATTCCAGCTGCCATAGACTGAGGGCCAAGATTTAAGTTGTGGAGTCATTTTGGAGGGGTTTGGCCATAACTCACCACGCTGGCCAAGCGGGTTGGTGAGTGTGGGATCGCATTTCCTCTAATCCCGATGGTATAGTTATACCACTATTGGCGGTCGTCAGAGCCCCTTTAGTGGGAACAGGATGTACCACGAGAAGGCGGGGTTGACATTTGTCAAGGAGAGGCTGTGATGTTACGCATCACCTGACCTTACATCCCATATATATATATATATATATATACTGAAGAGCAATGCTGAAAACTAAGGAAAAACTTTAGAATTTAAAACGAAAGTTGCAAAATTAACCTGAAGATCGAAACGCGTAACGCAGCAATTACGAAAATTCAGAATTCACACTCTATTAAGAAGAGACCTAAGCAAAAAAAAAAATTATATATATTTGAGACTCATACCAAGTACAACATAGAAAGGGTTATATGTCTACCGGTGTGAGTAAAAGGAGAAAAGATAAAATATAAAATAAAACAACTGAATGTAGAAAGTGTCGAGAATACTGAGCCTTGGCTTTATCAAGGACCAGCAAAAACTCTGCATTTTCTCACTTCCACAAAGACCTAGTTGGAAATGGGTTTCTGCAAAGCCATAGATGCAAGTAATAACCCACCAAAATTTGTTTTAAAATTTATATATATGTCATGACCTCCGCAGAGTTGTATGACCTAGCGCTAGTTAACAATTTAGCTTACATCCATAACTTCCATGGCCCGGCCCATGCTCTTCATCTGTTACTATTAAACAGAGAGAAGAAGATTAAAGAGAACTCAAGTTGTGAGAGTGACATAATAATTAGAAATAATTTTCAGCAATAACGAAACGCCGAGTTCGCCTGAGAGAGAATATAAACCTGAAAAGTAATACAAAAGAATTCCAAATTTTTACATTGCAATTAAAAAGGAAATATTAATTTTTTAAACCTCAGATTTTTGAAAGAAAACTTGATTCTAAAACCCCCTACTCCGCAACTTCTGACAACACAAAAACGAGAATAAATTAAAGACAATAATTAACTAAAGAAAAGCTTTGTGAAAGTTATATGACATAAACAATTAGTTGCAATATGTACAAAGTATTTCAGCAGTGTTTTAAGTGCATAATTAAGTAGTTATTAAGACCTTAACAACTTTGAAAATACAGCGCAAAGTAAAGGAACTATGCATAGCCAGCTTCTGAGCCTAAGTTTCCTTAAAGACGCGCAAAGTTAAAAAGAAAAGAAAGAGTTAAAACCCACAAAAATGTTAACAGTCTGGCCAGTGCCTAAATGCTAAAAAGCGAAAAACAGCAGAGAAAAAAATACAGGAAGTATAAACATTGAACTTATAAAACCTAAAACCCTAAGACAATGAAGAGAGCTTACCTCTTATGCAACTGAATTTTCTCCACTCAAGAGGAAACATGGCCGACTTTTCCCCAAACTTCCAAACACGACTGCCACTCCCTAGTCGCTGGGGGCAGTGTGGGTGGGGCTGATGGCCTCCTCTCACTGAAAGAAGCCAACTCGCGGAGATTTTATCCAGAGAAAAAATATGTATACTTAAGACTGTATACCTGTATGATCAGAAAGAGCAGAATTAACTCTCCAGAATACATGAGAAATATTATAAAATACACAAGTGGTGTATTCAATAATCTTTGCATGTATTAAATCACCTTAGTGAGCTTCTATAGATTATTCAGAATCTTATTAATTTTAACGTTAGTTTTACTATTTTTAGTATAGCTATTCTATTGAGTGAATAACTAGTTTTCTTTTTTATATGTTTTTATTTTCTTTTATAGACAGATTTTTATGCTTTTTGTGATTTTGTCTGTATTATTTAATTTTTTGTTATAATAGGACCTTCATATCCATAGCACTAAGGTTTCTTTTGGTAGTTAATACGCATCCTCTAGCCAACTTCCTTACGGCTTTGATTGGTCAGAATCATATTATTAACTGTGTAGAAAATTAAAGCAGATCTGCCAACCTTACTCTATTATTCAGAATAATTTTTCTTAAAGTTCTTTTGATGAAAGATAAAGGAATATCATTCTCTAGAAAACTATCTAATAGTAAATTAATGTGGTAATTGAAGTCCAAATTGTTGCTGCAGATTCTTGAAATTCTTAGGACCTGAGAAATTAGTACATTCTCAATTACTTTGGTTGATATGTTATTATTCCAGTGTAGATATTTAATTACTTTGAAAGGAAAATTAACTCTTTTATCAAAGAGGCTAATAGATGGGTTACCTCTGTTGAGCTTAATGCTTAAGTCTAGGAACTCAAGTTCCTGATTACTGTGGTTGGTTTTACATAAGTTAAGAGAGCTAGGATAGATATATCAAAGTCACTCTCTATAACTTCTGAATTATTGATACACAGCAGATCATCAATATATCTAAATGTGTAAAGGTAGTTATCTGAGCAGGTGGGGTGATTTTTAATGAATTTATATTCCTTAAAGAACAGGAATAGATTAGCAATATTCGTGGAAGTTGATGTTCCCATGGGGATACCGTTCACTTGCTTATAGAGAGTATTATTATATAAGTCTTATCTCAATTGCTGCATAAAAAATAACCATATCTTATATAATAATACTCTCTATAAGCAAGTGAACGGTATCCCCATGGGAACATCAACTTCCACGAATATTGCTAATCTATTCCTGTTCTTTAAGGAATATAAATTCATTAAAAATCACCCCACCTGCTCAGATAACTACCTTTACACATTTAGATATATTGATGATCTGCTGTGTATCAATAATTCAGAAGTTATAGAGAGTGACTTTGATATATCTATCCTAGCTCTCTTAACTTATGTAAAACCAACCACAGTAATCAGGAACTTGAGTTCCTAGACTTAAGCATTAAGCTCAACAGAGGTAACCCATCTATTAGCCTCTTTGATAAAAGAGTTAATTTTCCTTTCAAAGTAATTAAATATCTACACTGGAATAATAACATATCAACCAAAGTAATTGAGAATGTACTAATTTCTCAGGTCCTAAGAATTTCAAGAATCTGCAGCAACAATTTGGACTTCAATTACCACATTAATTTACTATTAGATAGTTTTCTAGAGAATGATATTCCTTTATCTTTCATCAAAAGAACTTTAAAAAAAATTATTCTGAATAATAGAGTAAGGTTGGCAGATCTGCTTTAATTTTCTACACAGTTAATAATATGATTCTGACCAATCAAAGCCGTAAGGAAGTTGGCTAGAGGATGCCTATTAACTACCAAAAGGAACCTTAGTGCTATGGATATGCAGGTCCTATTATAACAAAAAATTAAATAATACAGACAAAATCACAAAAAGCATAAAAATCTGTCTGTAAAAGAAAATAAAAACATATAAAAAAGAAAACTAGTTATTCACTCAATAGAATAGCTATACTAAAAATAGTAAAACTAACGTTAAAATTAATAAGATTCTGAATAATCTATAGAAGCTCACTAAGGTGATTTAATACATGCAAAGATTATTGAATACACCACTTGTGTATTTTATAATATTTCTCATGTATTCTGGAGAGTTAATTCTGCTCTTTCTGATCATACAGGTCCACAGTCTTAAGTATACATATTTTTTTCTCTGGATAAAATCTCCGCGAGTTGGCTTCTTTCAGTGAGAGGAGGCCATCAGCCCCACCCACACTGCCCCCAGCGACTAGGGAGTGGCAGTCGTGTTTGGAAGTTTGGGGAAAAGTCGGCCATGTTTCCTCTTGAGTGGAGAAAATTCAGTTGCATAAGAGGTAAGCTCTCTTCATTGTCTTAGGGTTTTAGGTTTTATAAGTTCAATGTTTATACTTCCTGTATTTTTTTCTCTGCTGTTTTTCGCTTTTTAGCATTTAGGCACTGGCCAGACTGTTAACATTTTTGTGGGTTTTAACTCTTTCTTTTCTTTTTAACTTTGCGCGTCTTTAAGGAAACTTAGGCTCAGAAGCTGGCTATGCATAGTTCCTTTACTTTGCGCTGTATTTTCAAAGTTGTTAAGGTCTTAATAACTACTTAATTATGCACTTAAAACACTGCTGGAATACTTTGTACATATTGCAACTAATTGTTTATGTCATATAACTTTCACAAAGCTTTTCTTTAGTTAATTATTGTCTTTAATTTATTCTCGTTTTTGTGTTGTCAGAAGTTGCGGAGTAGGGGGTTTTAGAATCAAGTTTTCTTTCAAAAATCTGAGGTTTAAAAAATTAATATTTCCTTTTTAATTGCAATGTAAAAATTTGGAATTCTTTTGTATTACTTTTCAGGTTTATATTCTCTCTCAGGCGAACTCGGCGTTTCGTTATTGCTGAAAATTATTTCTAATTATTATGTCACTCTCACAACTTGAGTTCTCTTTAATCTTCTTCTCTCTGTTTAATAGTAACAGATGAAGAGCATGGGTCGGGCCATGGAAGTTATGGATGTAAGCTAAATTGTTAACTAGCGCTAGGTCATACAACTCTGCGGAGGTCATGACATATATATAAATTTTAAAACAAATTTTGGTGGGTTATTACTTGCATCCATGGCTTTGCAGAAACCCATTTCCAACTAGGTCTTTGTGGAAGTGAGAAAATGCAGAGTTTTTGCTGGTCCTTGATAAAGCCAAGGCTCAGTATTCTCGACACTTTCTACATTCAGTTGTTTTATTTTATATTGTTAATACAGTGGTGTTTACCAGTTTAATATTTCATCATCATCATCATTGTCAACCATTATCAATCCACTGCTGAACGAAGGTCTTCCCAAGTTTCCTCCACAACGGTCTGTCTTGTGCCAGTCTCCTCCATGTCACTCCCACATACTTTCGAATTTCATCCACCCATCTCCCATGTGGTCTTCTTCTGGGTCTTTTCCTGACCCTTGGAATTCAATCTAAAATTTCGCCTGTCCATCGATGTTCTGTCCTTCTGGCAGTATGTCCAGCCCATTGCCATTTCAGGGATTTAACTCTGATCATGATGTCTTCCACTCTTGTCATTTTTCGGATCCACGAGTTCCTCTTCTTATGTACTTGTACATAAATAAATTACAGTGAACAATTCCATCTTGCTCGTGCTGTGTTATATTTGCACTTTCTCGCTGCTCGTTCTGAATTATCACCCGGGTAAAGTTCAGCTTTTTTGTTCTTTGGTCTGTCTCGTGCATGTATTATGCAGCATTCCAGTTGCTGACAGTCACAATTTTTTCCTATTTTATTTACTTCCAGATAATTTCATTTCAGATTGATAAGGGGAATTTTTTTTTTTTTTTTTTTTTTTTCTTTCTTTACAAGAAGTCTTGCTTTGTTCCTCACTTTCATTTTATAATTTTTTGGGATTTAATTGTATCAATGAAAATCTTCCACCACATTTTCACAAATTCAATAAATTTTTCTCAAAACCTGCAGTCAATGCACAAAAGGGATTCCAAACAAAAATCCTGTATTGGCACCAGTTTTACAAACAAATGAAATGTGATATATATATTACTATCATTTCCAAAGTTAACATGATCATTACTCTTACACAGATGTCTAGATCAATAGCTGATGAGGCCCCCAATAATTGCTGCAGGAAATAATAAAAGCACAACGTGCATCATCCTTTAAAGGAGGCAGTTGAAAGTTTAATCGATTAACTAAACTAAAAAAAAAAAAATAATTTTATGAATTTCAAATTATTTACTATTGATTGTACTTCCAGATTATTATTTTTAAAAATTCAAAAACATTTAACAGGGTTGCCAGCTGACCTGGAAACCGAAAAATAAGGCTAAAAATCAGGGAAAACTCAGGGAGAAATAATTTTTTTTTGCAAAAACCTGGAAAAGTCAGGGGAAATTAAACTGATAATTTTTGCGTAATGCATATGCAGTTGCCAGGGATGGGAATTCTGCGCTAGAGTGCGCCAAAACAAAAATCTTGCTACAAAAGGCAGATTTTGCACCGTTGTGCGCCAAAGCCGCCGTGCATCATCTGCACTTCGGCACACTACATTCTCCGTGCGCACCGAGTTCTGCTTGATGCTGAGTAAGACCATGCGTTGGGAAGAAAGATTCAGAGATTCCAAGTACTAAGGGTTTTATGTAGCTACTATGGAAATCGTCAATCTGCTATGGATGACGGAAATTATCGAGTATGCTATGGAAATCGTCGCTCTGCTACGGATGACGGAAATTATTGGGTATGCTATGGAAATCGTATTTCAGCTACAGATGACGGAAAACATTGAGTATGCTATGGAATTCGTCTTTCCGCTACGGGCGACGGAAAATATCGAATATGCTGTGGAAATCATCGACAGATGACGTAAATTATCGAGTATGCTATGGAAATAGTCGTTCTGCTATACGGACGATGGAAAACATCGAGTATGTTATGGAAATCGTCTTTCCGCTACGGACGACAAAAAACATCGAGTGTGCAATTGAAATTGTCGATCTGCGACACATGACGGAAAACATTGAGTATGCTATTGGAAATCGTCAGTCCACTACGGACAACAAAAAACGTCGTGTATGCAATGGCAATCAAAAATTTCAGCCAGCAATAAAAAAAAAAGCCAGCAACTAATTCAAGTGTATAAACAATAGCTTTTTTAGCACGTCTTTTGTGAAAAAAGATCGTGCTTATGTTATCGGTTTTGTCCTTCCGTCCTTCTGTCTGTAGGCACCATATCTCTGCAACTATTAGTCCGATTTGAAAAATTCTTTTTGCGTCGGGTAGCTTAAAATATACAAATAATGATTCTGTGTTTTTTTTTTTTTTTTTTTACGATGTACAATTTTGCCGCTACAGGGCGTAAATGCAGATGATGTCGACTTCAAAATATATTTTATTCCATAAATTTGTTTCTAAACATCCAATTGAAGAAATTCTTTTATCTTTTGATTCCATTTATGTTGAAAAGTATTTTAGGTATAGTTACTTTTTCAAGTTACGCATAGATTTTCTGCTAGGGGCGTAAAAGTAAATTACATTTCCCCCAATATCTCTTCTAAAACTCCGATTTGAAAATTTTTTTCTTCAGCGGATGCAGCTCCTGATGAAAATCTTTTGCATATAATTTCTAATTTTTGGTAAAGAATACCTTGGCCACCAGGGGCGTAAGCATTAATTTTTGCTTCTGATGTATTTGCCATAAAATCTGAGCTTTTAAATTCTCGATTGAAAAAAATTCGTTTGTGGACTGATGCCACTCACATCGACAAACCTTTTAGGAATATTTTCTTCTTAAAATAATGAATAGTTTCACTGCCAGGGAAATCTTATTTTTGTCAATATCTCTGCTTGTAATGGTCCGATTTGAAAAATTCTTCCTTCATTGGATAGAGTTTCCAGTGTGACATGTTTTTCGTATAATTTAAAAATTTTCAAGTAATTCATAGACTTTTCGCTAGGAGGTGTAAAGGTAAGTTGCATACCCCCCATGATATCTCTGCTTCTAAAATTCCGATTTGAAATATTCTTTCCGCACCGGATACAGCTCCTGATGGGAAATCCTTTGCATATAATTTCTAATTTTTGGTAAAAAATGGTTTTGCCACCAGGGGGCATAAGTCTTAATTTCCATTTCTGATGTATTTGCAGCAAAATCTGAGCTTTTAAAATCTCGATTGAAAAAAAATTTCGTTGTGGACCAATGCTACTCACCTATGCCCCCTGGCATAGATGTATATCTTATTTTTGTCAATATCTCTACTTCTAGGAGTCCGATTTGAAAGATTCCTTCTTTGTTGATGGTGTTCTCGATGCAAACTGTTTTTTTTATATAAATTCAGAATTTTCAAGTAAATCATAGACTTTTCACTAGGGGATACAAAGTTAAGTTTTGTTTCCCCCGATATTTCTGCATCTAAAACTCCCATTTGAAAAATTCTTCCTATATCGCATACAGCTCCTGATGGAAAATGTTTTTCATATAATTTCTAATATTTAGTAAAGAATGGTTTGGCCACCAGGGGGCATGAATTTTAATTTCTGCTTCTGATGTATTTGCAGAAAAATCAGCTCCTGAAAATTCTACTAAATTTTTTTCTTGGACCGATACCGCTCACATCAAAAAACCTTTCGAGAATACTTTCTTCCTAAAATGCATGTCTTTCCTGCCTGGGGATGTAGATTCATATCTTATATTTGTCCATATCTCTGCTTCTAAGAGTCTGATTTGAAAAGTTCTTTCTTTGTTGGAGAGCATTTCTGCTGTGAAATGTTTTTCATATAAATTCAAATTTTTTTTAATGCACAAGTCTGCAACCAGAGGGCATACATTCACGATTCTGTTTACAGCAATATCTGCAGGATAAAAAACCAATTGAAAAACTTCTTTCTTCGGTCAGATGCTATTGTTTTCCACACTGGTTCCATCGACTTTGAATAGCTTCGATAAATTTTGTTTGCGTCAGAACAGATTCAAAAGACGTGCTCATTACACCCTAAAATTCGGTGGCATCTTTCATGTTCTTCTTGCATTAAATATATTGCATTATGAATGTAGCCTTTAGTATGTATATTATCATGGAGTTATACATAATCTGTAAATTTTACCTGAAATTCCCCGCAAAATTTTTTTTTTGAAAACTTGGAAAACTCAGGGAATTTTTAAAGCCAATATGAGTGGCAACCCTGATTTAAGGGATGATGTCTAAATTCTGAATAAAATACAATCTTTCTTTTTTTCTTATTAGGGCAAAGCTAGTTTGACTATAAATTTTATTTAAAAAAATAATGTTTAGGTCTTTTTATCTTGCAGACAGTTTTTAGCTTTTCCTTTCTGCGTTGCAGACTACGGAAAAAAATTCTGCTTCAGGGGTAGCAATAAATCTACTGCCAAATTTAGCTACAGGCATAATTTTTTCATTTCTACATAGAAATGTGATCTGTCCTTAACTTTTGTACACCAATGGATATGAACTTCAGACTGTCTGAAAACTTCCCTTATGTGTTTGTGATACAATATTGATGAAAATATACTACCTGAAGGGTAGTTACTGTGGAATTATTACTGATGTGCTAAACACTAACATTTACAGTTCTCTCAAAGCTCCAGTAAAAACATGTGTCCTTTTTCAAATAGTTAAATCTTTGCATATTACTATGTGCAACTTTATTCCGTTTGTATAACTAAATAAATAAAAATAAAGAATTAAGAAGCCCTTTTCAGTTAAAAAAGTGCTGTTTTTCAAAGCCTGCACCCTGCCCTTTTTTAATCCTAGAATGAACCCTGGATTTGTAACTGATGTTTGATGAGCTGATCAGTTTGATTTATACTGCACTCCTGTATTGTTTTATGAGTTGGAGTGAGCCATTTATGTGATGAGGTCAGATCTACCTAATAAATTGGCATCTCAGTATATATATTTATACAGTGAAACCTTCGTTAATGGACACCTCCGAACAACAGCAAGTTTTGGATGGTACAGAAGGGCTTCCATAGGATTAACATTAACGATAACCCCCGAACAGCAAAACCTCTCTAAGTACACTCCACTCAGTCCCGAAGGAGATGTAATGGACACCTTGTTCCTTAGAATTTTACATAGTTGCTTTGGTACTTTGGTGAGAAAGAGGGAAGAGAGGGACAAAGAATATTCCTACGAAAGAACTGTACTTTGGGCAAGATGGGTTGGTTCACAGCGGGTATATGAGGATGAGCTTAAGTGAAGAGGAGGTAAAGTTTAGTTTTATGTGAGGCAAGCGCTAGCTCTCATGTGTGTTTCAGTTGGAGTGGTGCCTGGCATGTTGTCTGTTGGAGACGGTGTTTCTTCGTTTGGTCCATGTGGGTTCTGTTCCTGCTTCCCACCGTGCAGCCAACTAACTGTGCAGTTGCACTTCATTGTCTTATATTTTTCTTTTCTGCAGTGTACCTTAACCCTAATACTCTAGCTTGCTATTCCTAAGGGCTGCTTAAGAATGGACATAAGAAGTGATGTCTAGCTTGCTATTCCTAAGGGCTACTTTAGAATGGATGTAAGAAACCGCTTTCCTAAAAATTTCTATTCCACGATTTATTTAATTATTATGTTGAGATTTATTCAGCATTTGGAGAAAGCACTGCAACCGTTGCTTCATGCAGTAACTCTGCTTTTTACACACAAATGCATCAGACTAGCAATGTTAACTTAGGACTAACCTCCAAACAATTATCACTTTTCCCCAGTCCAACAGTGACTATTGTTCGAAGGTTTCACTGTATCATATAATGGAAGTATAACTCCATAGTTGTGTGCTAGAGAAATACGTATTAAAGTGTTACCCTGGAAGTTCTGCTCACCCAAATCAGTTGGCTTTAAGCTGCTATTCTGTATTGGTGTTCTTCGTCTGTTTGTCTGACATTATCCTCAGAAACCAAAGAGTAAAACAATGGATGAGCATCAAGTTTTATGTAAAGCTTGGGGAAATCCAGCTGAAGCACACATCATTTTACAAAGAGCTTATGGGAATAATGCTCTCTCCAGTTTACAGGCATTTCAGTGACATAAGAAACCAAAGGGTAAAACAATGGATGAGCATCAAGTTTTATGTAAAGCTTGGGGAAGTCCAACTGAAGCACACATCATGTTACAAACAGCTTATGGGAATAATGCTCTCTCCAGTTTATAGGCATTTCAGTGACATAAGTGTAATGCTCTCTCCAGTTTACAGGCATTTCAGTGACATAAGTGTAATGCTCTCTCCAGTTTATAGGCATTTCAGTGACATAAGTGTTTTAAAGAGCATGCTACTGAGTGTATGATTGTCAATGTCCTGCAGCCTGGAATTGGTGTACAAGGCTATAATTTAGTACCAAGTGATCAGAAATCGACACTGAGAATGTTAGCAAATGAGTTAAATGTGAATAAGGAATCAGTAAGATCCATAATTATACCACAGATTTGGAAGAGTCTGGTTAGCAGCTGTTTAATGACATTGTCGTATTTCATGATAATGTCCCTGCTCACACAGGCATTAGTATGTAAATGTTTCTATCTCACAAGTAAGTTCGTCATTTCAGTGGTGCAGGGGTCTAAGTGCTGGCTTCCGGCCATTTTTCTTAGATGGGTCTGGGTTTGAATTCCAGTGAAACGTGGATTTTGTGTTTGTCTTACAGCACTGGCTCTCTCCCTTCCCTGGAACCAGTGGCCCTAAATTAGGGATGAGCGATTGCTTATAGCCCATTGAAGTGCTCACTGCGGTCGTTAAACCTCCAAACAAACTTACAAACAAACATAAGCAGGTTGCATTGCCCAGTATCACTTCTTTCTATCTTGACTTGGCACCAGCAGATTTTTCCTGTTTCCCAATTTGAAAATGGGATTAAAAAATATGATGTTCCGAAGACTGTTACAGCAGACAAGTTTTTCAAGTGTTTCCAAAGCTTGTATGAACTCTGTATTAAGTTGTCCTTTGGAAGCTATTTTGAGAGAGATCAATAAGGAAATATTTACTTCCTTCATATTTTGCCACACTTTAATTCAGTCTCATTACTTCTTTGCCACACTATATATACAGGGTGATTCATAAAGAAGTATACAGTTTCAACGCACTATAAAACAAGAACAATGTAAGATATTTTATGTTACCTGTAACAGAATTGTAGGGGAATGTTTCAAGTTTTTTTAGAGACAGTCACAGATGTTCTATGTGTGCACCCTTAGTCACATGACACACATCAAGCCGGTAATCCATTTCCGCCCAAACGCGAGGTAAGATATCTGAATCAAGTGCAGTGATAGTGGCTGTGATACGACATTTCAGCTCCGCTAGATCAACGGGGAGGGGCGAATACCTTGTCCTTTACGTACCCCCACAGGAAAAAGTCGCAAGGTGTTAAGTCAGGACTTCTGGGTCGCCATTGGGTAGTAGCATGTTGTAGTCCATGGCTCGTCCAATCCATCGGTGACGAAGATGTTCATCGAGATAATCTCGCACATCACCTAACCAGTGCGGTGGTGCACCATCCAGTTAGAGAATAAAGTTGTCACTGTCATCCTGCAACTGTGGCATCTACCAAAGACTTAACATATCCGAAAAGAGCCTCCCATGACAGTTTTCTCGTGGAAAAAAAGGGGCCGTACACTTTCTTTTTGGACACAGCACAAAACACATTTACCTTAGTGTAAATCTGGGATTTTCTGTTCCCCAAAAGCGAACATTGTGCTTGTTTACCTGACTACTCACGTGAAATGTAGCTTCATCGGTGAAAACTAAGTGATCGGCAAAATCGTCATTTTCAAAACGATGCTGCATTTCGGCACAAAATTCAAAGCGCTTTGTCTTATCAAAGTCAGTGACATTTTGCAATATCTGCACTTTGTATGGAATTATTTTCAGCTCCTTTCTCAAAATTCTCCAGACAGTGGGCTGTGAAATCTGCACTTCACGACTCATCCTCCGTGTTGATTTTCCTGGGCTTCGTTGAATGGCAGTGCAAACACTATCAACTACTTCTTACGATACACGCGGTTGCACAAACAGCCTGTAGTTTCTAATTTTTTATGCCAATCGTAGATAGATTTCCTGGTTGGAGGTTCTTTTCCGAATCGTGATCAAAAATGCCATTGCACAACAGTTATAGATTCTGTTTTGCTCAATTCAAGAACACAAAACGCCTTCTCCACTGCAGATGCTGCCGTTTTGACTGACTAGTCACGTGACATGCGCGCTATCGCCTACGTCACTTCCCCCAGTAGTGGGGCACAAACTTTATGAGTACATCTACCTAACGGTTTGCAGTTGTGATCCGTGTCTTCAACTGTTACTGTTTTACAGCATCTGGAAACTGTATATTTCTTTATGAATCAGGGTGTATTTTTGTTTGCATACGAAATAAGTATACTTGCTCCATTTACCTGTATGCACAAACAAATGGGATTCACATTTAAATTTTAATTGCTGATGTTTTAATTTGCACTGTGTTGTCATGAATTGCTAAGATGCTTAACTAAATAAACATGTATTTGAATAATTTATTTAAATAGTGGCTCTTTGATTTTTGACCAAGAATTTGACAATGTGAAATTTGTAATTAATGTGGACATTTTTTTACATGGGGAATCATATAAAATGTTATTAATTTTTTGTTTCCTACTCTCTCCCTATTTTTTTCTCTTTCAGTAAAGATATGTTTGTATTGTTTAGGAAGAAAATACTTTCTGTGCTTTAATTTTTGTGCAGAATGTTTGCCCTCATTTAAACTTTGTTTTAGCTCGGAATGCTACAGTGAAGAAGATAGAGTCAATTTTGAAGTCCCAGTTTGCACCTGAAATCAACAACAAAGTAAAAGAAGTAAATATGGTCGATGATGTAAGTAGAAACCCTTTTCTGTGATAACTTTTATGTTGTTGTCAAACTTATTTAGAAAGTTCTTCAGGGAAGGAAGTATTGATTGCTGCAGGGCTGGAAAAATAAGCTCCAGATCTAAAAGCGAGCTTCAAAAGTTAGGAACCAGGTGAAACGAAAGCAAATTTCAAACTATCATGCACAAATGTAATGCATGGTGATGATGTCGGAACAAAGAGTAATAATATAAGTGTATTAAGCACTGCCTATTACTTACTACTAAATGAAATTCAAATTCAGTCTATAAATCTCAGGGTTCCATAGTTTTAATAAAAATCTAAACATAAAATTGAATGTGAAAAAAAAACAAAAAAACCTCTAACGTTATTAATCTAAGATGAAACTATCTGGAAGAAAATAATAGCTAAAAAAAGTTGCCATCATCAGTTTCCGGAGTACAGCGTAATACGGCTTTAGAAACTAAGCAGGGGCGTTAAAAAATACGTAAAGATGTGGCTTTAGCAAAAAGAAATCTGAGATAAAGCCATCTGGAAGTAAAAAGATAAATAAAATAAAATGTGACCGTCAACTTCCGAAATGCTGCACGACCGCAGAAATGAAAGGGAATGTTGCAAACGCTTAACAAATATGGATTTTGTAAAAAAATAAAAAAACCCAGTAACAATCTAACTGAAATAAAGCTATCTGAAACTAAAAAACACAAAAACTGCGATCAACTTCCGAAATGCCTTGTAATGCGACCGTGGAAGACGGACGATAAAAATGTGTAAAAATATGATTTAAAAAAATAAAGAACAAAACACCCCACCTTATCAATCTAACTGAATACTGAAGTGAAGCTATCTTGAAGTAAAAGGGGGATAAAAAGTTGCGATATCAACTTGCGGAAAGCCGACAGCTGAGGGAAACAGAGAAAATGCTTGAAAAATAAGGTATGGCTCTCGTAAAAAAAAAAAAAAAAAGAAATCACCTTAATTTAACTTTCAGTTATTAAAATTTTGGCCTCCATGCCAAAAAAGAAAAAGGGGAGGGGGAGGAAGAATTGCGACCATTAGCTTCAAAATGTTTTTATGCACTTTTAACTTTTAACCACCACACACATCAAATGTGCGTGGTGCGTTTAAAGTGCATAAAAATATCGCTTCCGAGATTCAAAGCTCAAGAAAAGCAATTATATCTCACCAAGTTGAAGTTATCTGTTTGAAAAATATGGAAGAATGAAAGCTAAAATGAAATGAGGGAGGGCGATCTATCGATTATAGTTGTCTGCGTGATCTATCGATTACAGCTTTACATCTTAAACGGGAGCCAAAGTTAAACATGCATGGACAATTCCCTCCCTTTGTTTTAAAATTTAAAGAAATTTTAAAAGCAATTAATGTTAAGAAAATGGAAAAACTGCCTGCAAACCTTTCCGAGAATCTGGGTCAGGCGTCGCCGTGTCTCGCATTTCTGCTCCCGGCTGGCAGCTTAAACGAAACAGTGTGATCCTCAATGCTTCCACGATCTGACATGTTAGTCACGTGGATCAGGGTTTCATCACGCTTCTCTGCTTGAAACCCGCGGTTCAGGATAAAAGCTAACAGAATTTATAAATGCGATCAAAGCAGAAAATTTCAGAGTTTGATTTTATTAAATTACAATTTGTTGAAGTTACAGTTTGCATCTATGAACTCAAAGTAATGACTGCAAATTACGAAATTTGAAGTTAAAAAAAAAGTTGGGCGCAGAGACCAAATTTCTAGGTGCCTGGTAATTTTCCAACCCTGGATTGCTGTACCCCATGTTCCTGAACTCATCAGCATTATTGTACTAGTTGGAGTCACCCAGTGGCTGAGCTGTTCTTTTTGTTTTACAGCTGCCCAGTGTTCAAGGCATGCTGAGATATGATAATTCATTCTTTAATACTGGTTTTGGTTCTGTGCTCTTGAACCAGCAATTAGAAGTTAGCAGTGGAAGATTCCTCTTAGCATTCAAAGCAAATGGGAAAATGATAACATTCTGTACAGGATCAGCTAATGTTCCTGTTGGTGACATGATCTGTTTTTCATGTATCATCATGTTCTTGGTATGATGTGTGTGCCACAACTCCCCAAAACTATTTTAAAAAATACTCTTAAATATACTGTGTACTTTGTAGTAATTAGAACTTGCATGATTGTATCAGTAGGTCCCAATGTTAAGTAAAAGAATATATATTTTTTTCTAGTGTTGCATGCTGTACACGTGTATTGACACTGGCAATAATTTAGCTTTGATATGTGATTCATCATCTACATGTGTTTATAAAACATACATACATATCACTAAGCTGTTCTCTGAGATTCAGAGGTTAGCTCAAAAAGAAATACAAACTACCAGATATTTTTACTTACTGTTGTTGTATCAAACTTCTCCATTTACAGCGATCTTGACATACAACTCGCGCTTCACTGATATCCATTACACGCCATACACAATATCTTTTATACTTCATACTCATAATCTTTTTCTCATGCAGACATTCCTGAATCTGATCCACCCATGTCTTCCTTGGCCTTCCTCTGCCTTTCCTTCCTGCCACTTGGGCTAAAAAGATTTTCTTAGTAAGCATCTCATCACTCATTCTTTTAACATGGCCAAACCACCGAAGCATGTTGGTCTTCACCTTGCTAACAACATTTTGCTTCACATCACACAACTGCAACACATCTTCATTCCTCACACAATCAGACCGTGTCTTGCCCCCCCCCGTAAGTAACGCATTTCTCCAGCACACAAACGACTCCTATGTTCTTTCTGCAGTACCCAGGTTTCACTGCCAGATTATTATAAAACATGTAGATGATTAAATCATATATCAAAGGTAATGCAAATGTATACTTATCATCTGTATTGCATTCCTTGCTATTAGGCTTAGTGTGAATTTTGGCACTTTCCTGTCATTCAGCATTCTCAGTCGAAGCTAACATCTCATGAATTCACAAGCAGTCAGCTTCGAGGTTCAGATCATAAAGTTTTAACACAATTTTTTTACTTATTTTGTTTTAAACATTTTTTGAACAAAACTGTTTAAATAAAATGCACAACGGTCTTGTAAGGTTGTGCGTTGTAACATCACTGGTGCACCATGTTGTATTTGTTGATCGAGACATGTAGTTAGAGATTATGTGTCACTGATGTGACACTGTTCAGATCTGTCTTGATCAGGCATTGATTTCATTTTTTTTTTTTAGCAGTAGCAACACTTGCTAGTGGCCTTATTTTTTACTAGCAAATGGCATTATCTACTAGCAAAAATTTATTAACATTATGCAAAAGAAACTTTAACATGTCCTCCTCCATTAGTCAATCATGACAAATTTTGATTTCACTCCTGTAACTGTCATATTGTAATGCTGAAACAAATATTTAGATATAACTCACCTTTTCATGACGTGGCAGATTAATTCTAACAATTTAATTCAAATGCAAATATTAAAAAAAAAACTTTTTTTTATTTAACTTTATTCACAAAATTCAAGAACACTATTCAAAATCTTAAATTATTTTCCATATGGTTTATGGTCTGGGTTTCGGGTCTTTTCATCATACCACTTTAAAACAGCAGGCCTGGGGTCAAACTCATCTTTGGACGTACTCTTCCGCCTCAATACTCATGAGAGCATTCAATGTTTGTAAGTTTAAACTGCCCCTCCAATCACCCTGGATTCTCTTCATGAAACCGAACCCAACCTCACATGGAAAAGTAGATAAGGGAAATATACTGGATATTTCTACTAGTGCCAAAATGCTTTTATAATGTTTGTACTTTTCAAGAAACATTCGTTTCCAGAAAGTGATTGTTCCTTTTTGTATGTGTCTAAAATATTCCACACGCACAATGCATTGGCACTGTACAGTTCACACTAAAACATTCAAAATTTTTCCACTAGCAACTTTTGCTAGAATCTCTTTTTATCACTAGCAAAATGCATTTGCTTCCTAGCAATTTGTTACTTACTACCGGTCAAAATTGAGGTCTGGTTTTGATCCAAAGTAGAATTTATTTTCCGATAGTTGCTTTATTGATTAAGACTCTGTGTTTTATAACTTCATGTTATCACATTACCAGTGCATGTATAAAAGCTTTTTAATGTTCATTAAATTGTTCTCATTATTTTCTTTTTTTTTTTTTTTAAATGAACACTAATGTCATGTTTGTGTCAATACCAACCTATTGTTGAAATACATGTAATTCACGTATTTGTGATGTAAAAGGTATTGTAATCATAGGGCTTGAAAAGTACCATACGTGAGACCTGGGAACTCACTTAGATTGTCATGTTTACCCAGCATCATGGTGTGCTGTTGCAGCTGGCCACATTTTTCCTGATGGCTGCTTGTTTTGATGTAGCCCTGATACACAATTTGTGACCAGGGTCAGCCTGGCCCACCGGGATCCCGGGACATATCCCGGTGTGCCTTCCTTAGAAGCGCCCTCCAGCAAAAAAAAGCACCAGATGAGCGAACATTCGCCAAGAATGGCGTCACCCAAGTTATGGTGAACGATGAGTCATGCCGCATGTGTCTCGAAAAGACATGATCTTTCGAGTAACTTCTAAGACAAGGTTTCTGACGTTTAGTGCGTTTTTAATTTATGTTATATGTACTTATCAATATGGTTTCATGAAAAGTTAAATAGTCATTAATATTTTGCATCAATTGTAAAGTATTAATGTATTATTGTGGTTTAATTTGAAAGAAATATTATTTTGATTTTGAGTAATTTTCTATTTTGCTCCCTGTGCATGCGTTTTTTTTTTTTTATGATTTGTGTATCAGTTGCAACTTGCAAAATTTGAATTTCATTGTTACTGCAATTGAAAATTCAGATATTTTCAAGTGATTTAAAGGTTTCTTTCAGAACGTCCTCATGTAAACAGTGGACGATAAAAAGAGAAAGAAATGTGGCCATGAGTACAGGAAAGAGAAAAAAGCAAACAACTACAAAAGTCCGCAAAAGAGTGCTAAAAAATGACCCAATTTTACCCCAAACCAAAATCTACAAGTCATACCGGTCAGGCAGAGAGTTTAACCTCACATGAAGTTTCATTTCCAGTATCAGATTTAGTGGATTATTTTGACATTGAAACACAATCCACTAGCCAAGAAAACTTCTCTGAATCAACATCTGTTGATTGACCTCTCATACTAGAAAATGCAGTAACAAATAAAGTTAGAGAAGGTGCAATCAATCAAAATGCAGAGTCAACAGACTATATTAGAAAACCTGGACAGGATGAATTGCTTGCGTACTTGGCTTACCATCCTGTTCAGCCCCGTGAGAAGGATATGCCTTTCCATGACAGAAAACCATTGTTTAATGTAGAAAAAAGTGACAAACAAATTTTCAAAAGACAGTGGTTGACTTTTAATGAGAAGACCCAGCAGCTGTTTGGTTTTTTGTGTATCACGTTTAGCGATAGCAAATCTGTTTTCTGCTCCGGCTTTAACGACTGGAGGTATGTTCACCAAAGAGTAGAGGAACACAAAACATCCAAAGCCACATGGAATCCGCACAGTCATTTATGGCAGTGAAACGCCATAAAACTGCTCACGATTTATTGTTAAATAACCAGCTTGAGAAAAGGAAACAGCAAGTACAAGAAAGGAGACGGATAATTGAAATAGTAGTAGATGTGATTAAGTTAATAAGCAAACAAGGGCTTCCTTACCGAGGCTCTCTAGAATCGGCATACACATTTGATAATAAAAATATAAATCATGGAAATTTTCTTGAGTTAATCCTTTTATTAAAGAAATATGTTCCAACACTTGAAAAACACCTCAACAATGTTATTGAACAGAGTATAAATATTCATGCACAGCAAGAGAAAATGAGAAAGCAGTAGGAAGAAACGTTTTGGTGACATTCTTGGATAAGAATACTGTACATTATCTTAGACGAGATGAAAAGACATATTGCTGAGGAAATGAGGAAGGCTGTTAAGTGTTCAGTTATGATGGACACTACGATGATATTTCCTGCAGTGACCAATGTGCATTTGTATTTTGGTACGCTATAGATCATGAAGTTGTTGAAAAACTCCTGGCATTGAAATGTGTTTTTTCAACATCTGGACAGGATTTATTCAATACCTTAAAAGATGTGTTGGGTGAACTTTAAATTCCTATAGAGCATTGTATGGTGAATTCCTTTGATGGTGCCGCAAACATGAGTGCGAAAGACAATGGATTAGCAGCTAAGCTATCAGCAGAAGTTCATAATCATACTCATACTTGGTGTTACGCTCATGTGCTTAACTTAGTACTATCTGATACTGCCCAGTGCCTTTCAAGTATTATATCTTTCTTTAATTTGCTTCAAGAGGCACAAGTGTTTTTGAAGAAATCCTTAAAACAACTGCAACTGTTTCTGGAACAAAAGCCTTATTTTTACTCAGAAGCCATTGGAATTACAAGGTGGCGAAGCAGAAGTGACGCCACAGTAAAAATCTTTGGAAGGATTCATGACTGGTTTGAAGTTCAACTATCCGAAACTCAATTCAAACTACTTAAAGTCGTGTATTTAAAATTGGTTGTCTATTGTTCAAAATTTCTAATTCTGAAGATTTTAATCTCAAAGTCAGAAATGATGTATCAGCCATTTTAGAGAAGTTTGTATCATTTGAAACAATTTTGGTAGCGATGATGTTTCTCCAGATTTTCAAAGTAACATCTCCTTTATCAGACTACTTACAGACAAAGAACTTTGATTATGTTCAAGCATGGAGGTTAACAGAGTGTTCTTCATCAAAGTTAAAATGTGTTCGAAAACAGTTTGCCACCACTTTGAATGCTGCAAATATATTTGTAACAAAAATGTCTAGTATGCTAGAAGAAAGGGCCGAGATTGATAGCTCTCTTGAAAACGTCGTAATAGAAACTGAACTAAAGAAGAAAAGAGTAAAAACTATAAAAAAAAAATGCCAGGAGAGGCAGCAAGACATGAAAATGTTGCTTCAACTTCTGAAATTACTTTTGCATTTCAGTGTTATGTATTAGACAGGATAATTCAAACAATGGACAGCAGATTTATTCACCATAAGAACTTGTACTTGAATCTTTCATTGTTTGATCCCAAACGGTTTGCCGAGTATGAATCACTACCACTGAATGCCTTAGACAGAATCTGTGAAATTATTCCTTTAGTTGATAAGGGGAAGCTAAAAGAAGAATTACTCTCATTTGCAGGGATGTGGCCTCAGATTAATAATCGATCTACTGTTCAAGGTTACGCTAGGATATATGAGTTATAAAAAAGTTTGAGTAAGACTGATGATGACGATGGCGAAAAAAAGGAGGGGGACGAATCTGTTAAATGTACTGATGTGAGGAGTGTAACTCTTGTATTAAGTGTGTTTTTAAAGTGGTGATAGAGTATAATATGTACTCTCTCCAATATACAGAATTATTTAAAGTTTACAAACACCTGTTTACAATACCTCTGACATGGTTCGTACGCATCCTGGAAATCCTGGAAATGTCCTAAAATTCTGCTACATGTCCTAGAATTTTATCCATTCCGGTCTTTTTGTCTCTGCGTGATGTTTGTAGTTGAGGATTTTTCTGCTGACATAACTTATGTCTGACAAATTTTCCTCCCCCAACCTTCTGCAAAATGCTGGGGGGATGCCTGCTGTTTTTATTGTCTGTTAGGAAGACTAAGGCTGCGTTATTAGCATCTTTCGGCGTCCTGTTTATGTTATCACTTTGTCTGTCCCGGGAAAACCATATCTCTGCAATTATTAGTTTGATTTGTAAAATTCTTTTTGTATTGGGAAGCTTAAAACGTGAGAATGATAATCCATTTGTTCCGGGGTTTTTTTCCCCGATTCACTCGCCACTAGAGGGCACATAAAGATCGTATCGAATTTAAAATTAATTTTATTTCGTACATTTGCTTCTAAATATCCAATTGAAAAAATTATTCCTTTAGACAACATTTATATCAAAGACTATTTTAGTTACAGTCCCTTTTTCAAATAATGCATACATTTTCCGCTAGGGGCGTAACAGTAAATCGCGGTTTTCCCAGTATCTCCGCTTCTAAAAGTCTGATTTAAAAAATTATTCCTGCGTTGGATACAGCTCTTGAGGGGAAATGTTTTGTATATAATTTCCTATTTTTAGTAAATAATAGTTTGGCCGCCAGGGGCGTAAGTGTTTATTTTTGTTTCTGATGTGTTAGCAATAAAATCTGAGCTTGAAACTCGATTGAAAAATTCCTCCGTGGACCGATACCGTTTCACCTCCAAAAACATTCTGAGGATACCTCCCGCTTAAATAGTGCATAATTTTTCCACCAGGGGCGTACACGTATATTTTATTTTTGTCCATATCTCTGTTCCTAGGAGTACGATCTGAAATTATTTTTTTTTGTTGAAGAACATTTTCGGTGAGAAATGTTTCTCATATAATTTGAAATATTTCTTAACGCACAAATGCGCCACTAGAGGGCGTAAGTTCCCGTTCCCGTTTACAGCAATATCTATGGGACTAATAATTTTCTGCTAGGGGGTGTAACAGTAACTCACGATTTTCCCAATATCTCCGCTTTTAAAAGTCCGATTTGAAAAATTCTTCCTGCGTTGGATACAGCTTTTAAGGGGAAATGTTTTGCATATAATTTCTCATTTTTGGTAAAGAATGGTTTGGCTGCCAGGGAGTGTAAGTTAATTTTTGCTTCTGATGTATTTGGAATAAAATCTGAGCTTGAAGCTCGATGGAAAAAAATTCCTCTGGGGACCGATGCCGCTCACCTCCAAAAACTTTTTGAGAATACCTCCTGCTTAAATAGTGCATAGTTTTTGCATCAGGGGCATACACGCATATCTTAATTTTGCCTACATCTCTGTTTCTAGGAGTACGATTTGAAAAATTCTTTCTTTGCTGGAGAACATTTTCGGTGCAAAATGTTTCTCGTATAATTTCAAGTATTTCTTAATGCACAAGTGCACCACTAGAGGGCGTAAACTCACATTTCTGTTTGCAGCAATATCTACGTGACTAATAACCCGAATGAAAAATATTCTCTTTCGACCAGATACTACTAAAAAATAATGCACAATTTCACCACTACGAGGCACAAATATTTAATCAATTTTTTCTCAATATCTGTATTTTTAAATGTCCAATTTAAAAAATTCTTTTAACAACAGATACCATTTACCTTATGGAACACTTTAGGTTTGTATTTTAGGAGGTTTGTGGTTCACAATTCTGGCGCTGGGTCATGTTGTGCCCTTCTTTTTGCAGCCTATCTCCGCCTCTAAAAACTCTATTGAGGAAATTTCTTTTTTCACTGTATGCCATTCTCTGTAATAAAGATTTTCAATTGTGAAAAATTCTTCCACTAAAAGGCATACAGTTATATCATGTTTCCTTCTCTATCTCTTTTAATTGTTTGATTTAAAAATCTTTTTGTCTTTAATACCTTCTTTCTGCTATGCAAAACTTTTTTTGCACCATTTGTTAATTTTCGTAACATACCACTGGTAGAAGTAAGTAGCTGATTTTTTTTCTTTTGTGGGTTATTTTGACCTTTACTGAAATTTGCTAATGAAATGCTTTATATAAAAAATTTGTCATTAAATTAGATTGCTTTGTAACATCAGAAACTTAAATCTAGTTGTTTCTTAGTATTTTCTGAGCAAACTAATCACTTTGCATCTTCTATAATTAGTTTTCTAATCATGCCCAGTTAAATTGCCTTGATCACTAATAAATGCAGTTGTACACAGCCCTGATATTTAAGGTTTTCCCATTCTCTTTTATTTCATGTTGGAAATTTTTGTGCATACTTTGTTTGCTGGTGAGTACAAATTTAAAACATAGCTACAGCATCAATATTATGTTGAAAATTCCTTCCCTAAATAAAATGTAACAGAAATACTTGCTCCCATGATTATGTGTTTAAGAAATAACAATCCCTTTGGTCCTTTGAAAAAGTTCCAAATATTTCACCTTTCCTTACCCTTAAATTTCCAATGTAAGCATTATTTCAAAATAATTAAATATAAATAGTATTTTATCTATTGATTGTGTGGTATATGAAAGCATTTTAAGAGTAATGCCTACCTATATATCTTTGAGTTTTATGTTGCTTTTTTATTCTGTAATTTGCTTCAATAATTGAACTAGCCAAAGTAAAAAAATAAGTTTCTCAAAATCAGTGTAGTATAATATACAAAAGTTTAGTAGATATTAAATCTGGTCACATTTTCAGTGACAGTTTTGGTATTTCAGTATTTATCAGTGATTCTAAGTTTCTGATTAGCTGCAGTGGACAACATTTTTAACATTCTATATTAAGTTTGCCCAAGCATGTAAGAAGTTGTTTGTTGTAGGTTACAGGTTGAACAGACCTATGGTTTCATTATATTTTAAGTAAGAATGTTTGGATCATATGTCCTGGGAAAAAATCCAAAAGTCCTGGAAAAGTTCTGGAATTTTGTGATTGAAAAAGCGTATGAACCATGCTCTTACTCAAGTCTCGTGCGAGAGAGTTAGTGTTTTCGAAACTTAAAATAACTAAAACTTGTCTTCGGGCACGATTAACTAATGAACATTTAGTCATGATAGCCACTGAGAAGGATGTTCTTAACTCAGTCAATAGCAAAGTTATAGCAACTCTGAAATGAGGCGGCTTCTTGCTTTTTAAAATGTAAGCCATTATCTAGCAGTAGTATTCTGTCAGTCATTTTTGTATCTTTCTCAGTCATCATTGTGTATCATTTGTGTTTTGTAATGTACCTGCAAATTATATGCATAACAACAATGAATTTCACTCAATTACCTGCAGATTTATTCGTAATGTATCTGCAAATTATATGCATAAAACAATTAATTTCACTCAATTCTGTTCATTTTAAGCGTCTGAGGGGGCTTTAGACCCCCGTAGGTGCGGCAGTGTGGCTAAGGCCAAAATGGGTGGGTCTTGGTTGGTTGGTTTGAGAGGGGTCTGGCGCCCTATAGATAGTTGGTTCACCGCCCTCCTAGGTGACCCAGGCCGGCCCTGAATGTGACAGTCGTGAGCAGAGATCCCAGGCATTCTGCAGTCACGAATATCGAGCACTCCTTCTTCCATGCACTGACTCTGTCTGTGATTAGACTTGCTCAGGTTGCCCAGTTGGTGCAATGGTCTGAGTGCTGACTTCTGTCTGTTTGTCTGAGTGTGCCCGGGTTCGAGTCCCAGATGAGGCATAGGCGGGGTGCTTGTCTTTTGGCACTGGCTATCACCATTCATTGGAACCAGTGGCACCCTAAATTAAGGATGGAAGACAGTTTTTGTAACCCTTAATGTTGTTCATGGTGGTTGTTAAAACCCAAAACAAAAAGAAAAAAGAGAACTCACTGAGGTCACCATGCAGGGGTTGATCCAGGTGGTATTTGGTACTGTTGCATATTTTCTGGTATTTTCTGTGCTTTTGTTTCTGACTGTTATTAAAACCATTAGTTACTTTTCCCTGCTGTGTGCATTAATTACCATATCTAAATCATCAAAAAGAAATCTTCATAGGTGGAAACCATTCTCTGGTCCAATAAACCACTGTAATATTTAAATCCATACTTGCTCATTTAAAAATAGCCTGAAGAATTTATTGATTGGTTCCTTGCAGGCTATCTGGCAGCATTATACAACCTACGTCCAATAAGTTCCGGAACTGACCACATAACTGATGTAACAGTATTGGGATAAAAGTATCACATGTATGCCAGAAGACAGCTGTCCTTGGTCAATCAGCAAACAGCTGGAAACCGGTTTATACCAGTACCCACAGGTGGCAGATGGGCATTAAGGGAGTCATAGTAAGCATTCCCATCCCATTTCATTTTAGCCAAGGAAGAGCAGAGAGTAAACATCCGTTTTTGTTGGAAACTTGATAAACCAGCTACTGAAACTTAATGTTAAAAGAAGCATATAGAGACATAGCATTATCCTGCAGCAGAGTTTTTGAATGGTATGCACAGTTTCGTGACGGGCAGGAGTCCTTTGATGATGATCCGAGATCTGGGCATCCCTCCAGTGTGTTGGACAAGCAAAAAAAAAAAAAAAAAAAATAGAAGAGGTGCAGAATTAGTTACAGAAAGATTGCCAAATTACAGTGAGACTTTTGGCTGAGTCAGTGAGCATCAGTAAGTCTAACTGTCATGAGATTCTATGCGAGGATCTGGGAAAAAGAAAACTTCTGAATGCTGACCAAAAAGGAAGCTCGTTCATCGATCTGCACTGCAGCTGAGGATACTGATTTTTGCTCCAGAATTATTGCAGCAGATGAAACATAGTGCCTTCAGAATGATACACAAACCTAGGGACTATTCCCAAGATAAAACAGGCACTAAAAGGACAGTATCATGCAGACATTGCATCTACCCAAGGAGCTGTAAGAAACAACTTGCAGATATCCCAGAAAGTGCCTTCAAGAACTGTTTTCAGGATCTTCAGAAATGCTGGAAACTGTGTGCTGATTCAGAAGGGCAGCATTTTGAAGGTGACCAGCATTAATTGTAAGTATAGTACTTAATATTCTTTATTGCATCAGTTCTGGAGACATAAGTTGTATTATCAAAGACTGAAGCCACACCAGGATCTTCATGACCTACCCTCACACTAGAATAAGGCATATTAAATTTGCCATACCCGGTTTATTAAAAGAAATAAATGAAAACATGAGGTTGAAAAACTGAGTACAAACAGGCAAGGAAAGAAATAGTACATGATGCCACTGGCAAGGACAATCACAATCGGAGAAATGTCATTGGAAGGGGAAAATGATGTAACAACAACAACAAAAAAAAAAAAAAAAAAAAAAAAAGGAGAGAGAGAGAGAAGAAAAAAAGAAGATGAGCAGTACAAAGTCACAGTACATGTTTCTGTATGAGATAGGAAACTTGTTTACTAGGGCATCCTCCAGTACGCAATTGTATTTAATGTGTGATTGTGACTCACTTGGTGTTTGAGTTTCTGGGTAAATTCGCCCTTCTCTTTCATGCAGTGTGAGCCACTGAAAACTAAACTATCTGCAATGCAATTTCCCACCCAGTACAGAGTTGTATTAATATGATGTGCCATTGCAATTCATTTAGCCTGAGAGTTTCCAGGCACCAGTTGGTTCTGTTGTTTCATACAGTGTGCACCACTGAAAACTAAACCAACTGCAATGTCATTTTCACTGAATAAATATACTACCTCAGGTATAGATTTTAGAAATAATTATTTCTCCCAGTGATGTGAAATAAAACACATTTGAAATGTAGCCCATGTAATTACCTGGAGATTCGTTGTAGTGAAGTAAAATAACAGGAAATAATTTCAGATTTTGACAGCTTAACAGTAAAACATTTCTGTGATTCCTCTGCTGTGCTGCATCAGTGAATAGCAGGGGGTACACGTGATGAACATTGCACATCAATGCTTAACATGCTGTTATTGCAGTAAATATTTTTGTAAATTACAGCTTGGGGAGAACTTAACATTGTCTTAAACTAAACATTGTCCAAAGTACTTTTCAGCTCACAGGAAGTTACTCTGCATTGATGGGGATATAATTCAGTGCTTGAAATAGAGCCATTATTGTTAGAAGTAACTTGAAGTGGGAATTGTTTCTGCCAAATAAATCTTGCTGTATATCATATGTATTGTCAGTTTTTGTACCAAGATTGAAGTCTGAAAGTTCATTCCAGTTGCAGCATGGACAAATACATTGAAAGTATTCAGTAGCATTCATTTTTACAAACACGTTTTTTGTAACATGATGCCTGTAAGGAATTTTAAATTCCACTGACATTATTATTTTTATTTTTTAGTTGCTGTATGAGGCTCGACAAATGATAGACAGACTCAGAGCTCAAGCAGTAATGAAGTTTTTTTGTGAAGCTGGAAACAAAGAGACTGTAAGTATATATTATTTACTTTTTCAATAACAACCTTACCAAACACTTTCCCTGGCACACTAAGTAGGCTAATACCACGATAGTTCTTGCATTCAGTCTGATCACCTTTTCCCTTATACAAGGGAACAATAATAGCATCCTTCCAATCCCGGGGGACCGGTAATCCTAACTCTCAGCACAACTGGCAAATTTCAGTTAACTAGTCAATTACAGATTCACCACCATATTTCAACATCTCGGCAGTTATGCTATTAACTCCCGGAGCCTTACCATTCTGAAGAGATTTTAGAGCTTTACACACTTCTTCTCTTGAGATCCCTCCTGTGCTTTCATCCCTCATTGTGACATCATCTGCATCTGTCTCAGAATCATTTTTGCTCTCCTGATCGAATAACTCACAGAAGTATTCGCCCCATCTGTCACTTAACTCATTGGGCTCCCATATCATTTCCCCAACCCTATTCTCCACACAACTTACAACTTTGTTTTCCCTATTTTTCCAGAGTCTCACGTACTTCCAGAAAGTCTTCCTATCTTTCCAAAAAGCCAATTCACGCCTTTCCACCTTCTCCTTCTTATCTTTTGCCTTACTCTGGTGAACCAGCTTAGCAGCTTCACTCTTTTTACAGCGATATTCATCAACAATTTCGAAGGTATACTTGGCCTATACAAACTCGAAGGAAACAGCCAAAGTGCGAGACCAGTGTGGCCGCAAAAAATGCCCTGGACGATCGTGGATAACGGCGTCTTGCAGGCATTGTAACATCTGCCCGGCATGCAACGTTGCCGCTAATCATGGCGCAATTTGATTCTGGAGCCAGTAGTAGCATCAGCATTTGGACAATGCAATGTTCCCAGTATTCTGTGGGGCTCCAGAGCTGACGGCCCACCCAGGTGCCATTGCTGACTCGACAACACAATGCTCTGCGCCTTTCCTAGGCTTGGGAACACTTCCTTTGTACTCAAGGTAACTGGAAATACCTGGTCTAACAAATTGTGGTATCAACTGTTATGGGTAGATGGCCGACTCCAGGTGAGGCAACAACTCCACGAGGCAATGGATCCTGCATGCATGGTTCGTACGCTCCTTGAAAACCTTGAAAAGTCCTTGAATAAAAAAAGTTCATTTTCAAGTCCTTGAAAGTACTTGAAAATTTTTAAGGCTCTATAAATAGTACTTGAATTTTTTTTATTTTGTTTTTTAAGTAACGATATGAAAGAGCATGTGTTAAATAATTGTTTGTGCTAAAAAGATGTATAGGAGATTTCTGTTTAGTTCTGATAAGAACACCAAGCTGATCAAATAGCGCAGAATGTGCATTCAACCCAGGGGAGCATGTGGACAGCTGGTGCCTTGGCGATGATATCACTACAGAGTAAAGCGTCAGCCATGTGAGTAAAATATGGGAAATGATATATTCGCAAATTGTGATGGGCTTCTGTTTACTGGGGTTAGGGACAAGTTCTTGCCGGAGGATGGAACTTCCAGGAATTGTTTTTGCTTATGGACCCTTCGTCTGCTGGCTGCATCAAAAAATGTATCAAAGTCATGCATCAAAAGTAAAAAAGTTAAAGTGAACAATAAATAAGTGTCATACCAGCACATGAATACAAAAATAATGTACTCTTTTAAAATATTCCACAAAATAAAATGATTTCGAAAAACACCAAAACAGAGGAGCAATTCAAATTTAATGAAATAAACCAACTGGGGGCAAGGGGTAACACAGTGGCCATTGAAGGTGCGCCTGCCCCAGCTAAGATTAATGGTCTGAACTTACTAAAATACCTACCTACTGACCGACGGACAGTACACACATATGATAATTCGGGTTTAAAAAGTGCTTGAATTTAGTTTGCTTGGGAGTGTACGAACCTTGGCATGCCTACAAGGGGCAGTGTAGGCCGGCTGTGGCTCTTGTTATGGTGTAGGGTGTTTTCAGCTGGCATGCATTAGGACCCCTAATACGTCTGCAGACCCCTCTGACTGGTGGAGGTTATGTAACCATCCTGTGGGGATCATTTGTATCTGTTCATGTTATGCAACCACTCCCAACGTGTGCGACCTCTTCCAACACAACAGTTCGCCACCGCACATACCCACAGTTGCCCGATTATAGTTAAAAGAACATTCCATGGAGTTTGGCATCCTGATCTCCCCCCCCCCGTTTTCCAGATTTAAATGCCTTTTAACACATTTGGGATGCTGTTCAACATGCTATCAGTGCCAGGAAGCATGGTGTGCATTGTCTCTCCAGTACTACAGAGAGCTAATGGAGTCCGTGCTCAGACACGTGGCTGCCGTTATCTGATCTCGAGGAGGACCAAAATGGTGTTGGAGAGGTATCCCAGTTTTTTTGGCACTTCAGTGTACAGATATTTCCATCTTAGGACGGTATTTTACGTTTCAAAACTATAGAAATCGGAAGTTAAATGGTGTGAAAATTTTTCCAGTAATTGTAATTTTTTGCTCGCAATGTTGCCTCTGTCCAGTGTTGTTGTTAAATATGATTTTATTGCATAAATGTTTGTATTTCAGCTTGAAACTGTAGGCAACAATGGGTAAAAACAGAAGTTAGACAATGCAAAAATTTCCCTGTAATCTTCAGGCATAAGATTCTTCCATGAATTCAAGGAATTATGCTTTTTCTGTTATCAATTTGGTCATCCACAAAATCGATGCACAACTAAACATAATTTGGGGGGGGGGAGGATGATGAAATTCTATCTTTTGTAAATGAAAGGTCAGCAGATTTCTTCTGTACTTGTAATTTTTTTCTTACAATGTTTCTGCACCCCAGTTTAGTTGTTAAACATATTTTTTTTCTATGAATACACTGGCAGAAAGTGAAAAATGAACACCAAGAAGGAGACATCTGATACCAATGAAATTTATACAGCATAATAACGGAATACAGAGGATAACGTGATCAAAACATTATGGCAAAATACAGCTGTATTTGCTGGTAAACTGAAAAATAACATTTCCATGTAACATGGTTAGTACGAGGTTGAACCGCCATGAACTGCGTCACACAGTGCAATTCTGGCATGGAGTCTGTCGTACAGATGTTGGATGTAAGTTTGGGGTATTGAGTTCCAAGCATCCTCAACCTGGACGCGTAAATCTGGGATGGTCGTGGCTGTCCGTGGAGACCGGATAAGTCGCTGTCCCATAAAATCCCACACATGCTCATTGGGGGACAAATCCGGTGAACGTGCAGGCCATGGAAGTTGTCTCACACCCTGAAGTGCATGTTGCGTTGCACGTGCCGTGTGTGGGCGTGCGTTATTTTGCTGGAAAACACCACGATGGACCAACCTTACAAATGGCACAACAACGGGCTGAATGATGATGTTGATGTAGGAGGTGCTGTTTAATGTACCCGGTACAAACACTAGTTGTGTATGGGAGTGATAACTGATCGCTCCCCAGACCAGGAGACCAGGTGTAGGCCCTGTGTGTCGCTAGCAGATGCAAGAAGGGTGGAGACGCTCCCCCGTGCGCCTGCGAGTACGCATACTGCCATCAGAGGCTCCCAAGCAGAATCTGCTTTCATCGCAGAACACGACAGATCGCCATTGCGTTCTCCAGTGCAGATGTTGGCGACACCACTGCAGCCGTTCCTGATGGTGGGCTGGAGTCAGAGGTACACATGCCAGAGGCACACGTGCACGTAGTCCTGCATCCAGTAGACGGTTGCGGATTGTTCGCACAGTCACCTCAGGTGCAACGGCAGCTCGGATTTGCGTCGCAGTGGATTTTCTGCTTGACAACGCCGCTCTTCTTATGCGTCACTCGGTCCGCTCATCAGTCCGTCTGTGACTCCCGGTTCCACGTCTTCTCGTGTGGGAATGTTCCTCTGACCATCTTCGCCACCATCGTACCACCACTGATACTTCCCGTCCAATTCGCTCCGCAATACGACGATACGACCACCGGGCCTCGCGGAGTCTGACTAGACGACCTCGCTCAAAGTCCGATAACTGCTGAAATCGTACACGTCTTCCATGTTCAGGCATTGCAGCTTCTTCAAGGTCTTCGCACGTGTCTGTACGCCGACGACTGATTACATTCACTTCGCCATACTCCTTAAATACCACCGACAATAATTTGCATATTATGCCGTGTTGTGGTGTAAGCGCTCACTGGTTGGTCCCGAAATTAACATCACACCTACGTAAACTCGACCCCATTAACATATGTAAATTTCATGATCGTCCGACAATTTCTTCTTGGTGTTCTTTTTGCACTTTCCGCCAGTGTATTTATATAAGGATCTCCCTAATGAAAGTGAGACTCGTGTAATAGCATCATTGTATAATTACACAGACCCGTGCATTTGCGCTGGTAGATGGCTTGTCATGTCAGGAAGCACTCTGTTATCAGCGGCACGTGTCAGTGTGCTGTTTGCACATGCGGAGGCAAGTTGACTATGTAGGGTTGTGACATGGATTCGTCCAATTTTTGATGGCAGAGGGTGTTAGTTGAGCCAAAATTTATCATTGTATGAAGGATGGGAATGGGTGTCAGTCATGGTGTACTGTGTTCCGCTGGTGTAGTGAATTTCGTAAAGGACGTGTGAGCTCGGAGAGAATGACGAGACCTGGGCAAGCACACGTGGCCTTCACCATGGAATCGATTGCTGCCGTGGGCAACCTTGTGAAGGAGAATCTCCGAATCACCACCCGCGAGCTTGCGGCAACATTACTCGTAAGTAAGGGAACTGTTAACACCATTCTCCATCGCCGATTGGGATACCGCAAGATTTGCACACAATGGGTCTCCAAGCATATCCAGGAGGAGCAGAAGACCCAGCCAGTGGGTGCTTACCTGGAGCATCTGCATCCTTACCGCGCAGACGGGGGAAAGTTTCTTTCCAAGATTGTGGTTGCAGATGAAACTTGGTGCCACCACTTCAATCGGGCCACAAAACGGATGAGTATGGAATGGTGGCACCCCAACTATCCACACCAAAAAAAAAGCTCAGTCCTCCTTAAGAGCTAGAAAAGTGATGCTTATGGTTTTCTTCAATGAGACTGTCCCATTGCTGTTGGATTGGCTCTACGCAGGCAGTACAGTCAAGGCAACCACATACTGCAATATGTTACACAACTTCATAACGGCCATCAAGTGTAAACGACCCGGTCTGTTGTCAAATGGGGTTATTCTGCTGCATGGCAACAGAGTGCCAAGATTTGCTGCGGAGCTTCCGCTGGTAGGTCCTCGACCATTCCCCATGAAGCCCTGATCTGTCGCACTGCAACTACCACATTTTTGGGCAACTGAAAAAGCTATCTAGGGCCACCAATTTGCTAATGACGCTGAGGTCCAGGACACTGTCGAAGATTGGTTCCACAGCCAGCCACGGACGTTCTTCGCTCAAGGTATCCACAATCTTGTGCAGCGCTGGGACACTTGCTTGAACCGACAAGGCGACTATGTGTAGCGGGTATGTAGTCAATGTATCACTCTTACTTCCTGTATGGTGACATATTACAACCTATAAACCCTTATGGCAAAAAACCCGACAATCTCAGTTCCATTTGGGCGGCTCTTATATTTTAGCTTAAAAATAGGGTAAAAGGTTTTTCTTGTAATCACATATTTTTCTCCCCATGATATTCCCAGTCATGTTGTTGTTAAATGTTATTTCCTCCCCATAAGTGTTTGCACTCCAGCTAGATAAGGGAGGGGAAATTTTCCAAAAACAGAAGTGAAGAATTTGGAAAATTTGTAAGAATTTATGCATGGTGTTTAAAAGTACAGTACAACCTCGAAAATCCGGAATCGTCCTGGCTTTGCCGATTCCGGATTTTAGAATTTTCCGGATTATAGAGAGTTTGGATAAAATTCAAACTTTGTATTAAATAAATACACTATTTTTGTAAAAGTAATGACAAAAAATCAAGTTAACCAATTAAAAGATATTATTTAATGCAAAATTATAGAACAGAAGAATTTTTAAGAAAAATATACAAATACAAAAAAAGATTACCTTTTATCATTTCGTTTAAACATTTCAACTAACCATTGTTGTTTCATTAATTTTGGTTTATGAGAAAGTAGTTTTTCTTTTATTCTGTAGATGGACATTATTTCCTGTTCGGTTATGAAGTTTCTTTGTTCAAGGGCTTTAATTTAATTGCATCATCGAGTATTTGTACAAGATTATCAATTGGTAATTTTTCTTCTCCAGATTTATCGTCGTCACTTTCATCATCTTCGTCGCTCTGTTTTTTTTTATTTAATATCAGATCGCGAATTTCGCCATCACTCAATTTATTCACGATCGGTGCATTATCATCACAGTGCAGAACTTCCGTTATATTGGTTTCATCCAGATCCAATAAAGTGCCAGAAGTAGTTCCTTTGCAATAAGCTAAAAGCTCAGAAATTTCTGCTTTTTTTTTTTTAAATTTGAAAGCCTTCGAAATCATCATCATCGTCATCCATAAATATAGTTGTCGGTAGCAAATTGTGCCATACATTCTTTAAGGTTTCTTTTGTTATGCTATTCCACGCATTTGCAGCACACCATAACGCATTTCTAATATTGAAGTCTTTCACAAAATCACAAATACTTCTGTTACTATTGATGAAACGAAGCATGCCGCCCCGGTGGCTCAGTGGTCTAAGCGATGGCCTCAGATCATTCGTCCGAAAGGGGTCCGGGTTCGAATTCCGGTGAGGCATGGATGTTGTGTTTGTCTTACGACACTGGCTCTCTCCCTTCCCCGGAACCAGTGACCCTAAATTAGGGACGGGCGACTGCTTATAGCCCATCGAGTTGCTCACTGGGGTTGTTAAACCTCCAATAAAAAAACAACAACAAAAAAAAAAAAACGAAGCATTCTCTGTAAAAAATCGTTCTTGTAACGACATTTCAGTGCCCGCGATACTCCCATATCCATGGGTTGTATTAATGATGTGCAATTCGGCGGGAGAAAAAAACCTGAACGTTTTGTCTACTTAAAAGTTCAGCTGGCGGATGAGCAGAACAGTTATCCAAAATTAATAAAATTTTGGCGTCATCAGATAGCCCAATAGCTTTACAGTGTGCACGAGCTTCGGATACAAAATGGGTTTCGAACCACTCTGTTGTTAGTTCTCTCATTATCCAAGTACACTTGTTAGATTTATAATGTACTGATAACACTTTAACTCCTTTAAACACACGAGGACGAGCAGACTTGCCGATAACAAATAGTTTACACTTGTGGGTACCAGCGGCATTTGCGCAGGCTAGTACCGTAAGTCGCTGTTTCGCATCTTTAATTCCACTAGGATTCGTTTCCTGCGCCGTTGCTAGTTTTTTCTTGGAACATAACGCCAGAATAGCGATGTCTCATCAGCGTTATATATCTGCTCTAATGATAAATTTTCCTCTCCTACCATTTGGCTGAACTCGTCAACAAAATGCTCAGCAGCTCCTTTTTCACCGCATAAACAGAGATGTCGAATACTGTGACGTTTTTAACATTTTTCCAGCCAACCAGATGAATACTCACACGGCGTATTTAGGTTCATGTCCGAATGAAATATCTTCGCCTGCACTGTTAACATTGGTCCTGTTAACAGCACGTTCTCGCTTCTTCATTGGCGAACCCATTCGATCATCACTTTGTCCAGATCTTCATTGTTTGCCTGGCATAAAGTTTTTCTCTTGTCCATCGCCAATGGCGTATCACTATCGGCAAAAAATTTCAGAATGTTGCCCTTTTGTTTTTCGTGATCATAAATCGTGGATTTACCGACACCAAATTCTTCGCAAAGATTGCCGACCGAAATTCCTCTTTCCAATTTCCAAAGTAAGTCAACTTTCTTCGCAATTGTTAGAAAGGTATGTTTTCTTTTTGAAACTACTGAAGTATCTGATGGTCGTTTTTTAGACTTACTGTTATTCGAAACTACAAAAACCATCAAATGTACTCAATCCCGATACGCAGCTGTAACTTGTTGAGGATGAGATTACCACGTGCAGTTATTCAAAGAAAGAGCAAGATTAATGCCTCTCCTGTGTTGCCAGTTGCTGTGAAAAGTTTTTTTTTTCTTTTAATTGAAAAGGTGAGCTGACCGCTAGAGATAGAGAGGGGGGGGGATGGGCTATGCAAGCTTTCAGCGAACATTCATTAAAAATAATTAAAAGAAAATGCCTAACTTCTTAAGTTTTCATCGGATTTTGACGAAATTTCACATGGGAGTTTATTTTGACGTGTCTTGGTTACTGTAAAAGTTGCATTTGATTATTTAAAAAATTGGAGAAATTTTTTTTCCTAACATTTTTTCCCTAGTACGACTTCCGCAACGTAGGCACTTGAGCTGTCAGCCACCATCCAAGAAGTGATTCATTGTCAAAGGGAAGAAACTTTCATCCCCCCACGCAGCCTTCCGAACTTCGTTTTCCGATGATGACACATCACCCATGGTGCGTTCTTTGTGATCAAAAACCGATGCCCTCACCTTTTTTATGTAACTACATATAAACTTTTTTTTTGATCTTTTCTGCTGTTCAAGCAGAATGAAAAAGGTAATGACCGACTTCCTTACAACTCAAATTTTGTACCATTTTGTGCGATTTCCATACATTTGAAGTAAAATTTTTCAACAACTTGCAAGTTCCATACAAGTCAAATTTTTGAATCCATACAGTACAGTACAAGTTAATTGAAAAGTTTTTTTTATGAAACCATTGTGAAATTTGTTGCTTATTTTAACGAAAATCATATAGTATACAGTACATAACTTAACACAAAAATCATTTTAAGTTATACTGTACAGCATGTACGGAAATCTCACAAAATGAACATAATTTGAGGTGTACAGAAGTCACATGTACGAAAGTACTGTAGCATATAACCAATGAAAAAAGGAAAAGGATATTTCGTGTCTTGAAAATTCAACATCTGTACATGCATATGAACAATCGGTAGAATTATGAGAAAATGCATGTCGCACAACAAATAAAACTGGAAAATGTTCTCTCTCTCTGAGCATGTGTAACTATCCCTCCCCCTACCAGTTTTTCTCCTATCGCGGCCAAGGGTCGGATCAGATTTTTTGAGTTGGCCAGGGGCACATTTAAGTTCACGGTGAAGTTGTTTGTCACTGGTCAGAACTCAGTACGTACATACAAGTTCAGTAATTTTATGGGATTTGTGGAGCATTGAAACTGTAACACCCAATGGCGTAACTAGAACGTGTGCCCCCCCCCCCACACACAAGCTTTACTTCTTTGCCCCCTAGCACAGTAATTTTCCCTGGATTTCGAACCTGCAGTACACCCCGCCGCAGCTGCCGGGGTGGTACGTAACGCCGGGGTGGTAGTAAGTCCACTGGTAACACTTATTTGCCCCCTATCAGCACCAGACCTGCTTTTTCGCGGCGTCGAATTGTGACAATTCTCGACCCCTGAAAACTTGCAGGAAATTTTCAGTGCCAGAAGAAAATACAGTGTATTTTTATATGCACAACTCTGCACTAGAGGAAGACACTTGCTACGCTTTTCCAGCAACCAATTGGCAAGCAGCGTTCCTCATACATGTGCAACTTATTTCCATACAACACACTTTCTTCGTTACCACGGTTGCGGTTACATAGTGTTGCCAACTTTGGGATCGCGACATCATATTCTATAAATTTCTGTAAAAATTTTATCGCATCTTTTAGTAAATAATCAGTATATTTGTTTTTGAAATATCATTATATGCATAATCTTACCCTGTTGTTTTAAATTCGCGACCTCGGCAGTCCGGCAGATTAAAAAAAGAAAAAGAAAATGGAAAAAGTCCGAATTTTGGAGGTTTCCGGAATTTGGAAGTCCGGATTTTCGAGGTTGTACTGTATTCATATTCTCAAAGTTACACTATTTATCTAAAATAGTTAAGGCTTTGATATCATGCATTCATGATCTTCAGGCTGAAAGTTCTTTTAGCATGATGGATGAAATTGTCATCAGACGGCTTAAAAAAAAAAGAATGAATGCAAAAATGGGAAAAAAAAGATATCAGCAGAAAAGAAATTAAGCAGTGGATGCTGTGTAGCTGCAGAGTCAACAAAAGACAAATGGAAGGTAGTCCATGTTCCTACCACGTGTTTTGATTTTTCACCCAGTTAAAAATTTCAGGTCTTTTTTTTTTTTTTTTTGTTGATCTTATGTATGGATTTGTGGGTTCGCAGTAAGTTTTCTATTTCTGTGGTTGTGTATACAGATACGTTATTTTTTTTAATGCAGCTATGCATTTTGGATGCACAACTACGTAATGATTATATAAATTTATGACTGAAAGTGACTGAGTCATTAAGTGCTCCAGGGAGGAAAAAAAGACTGATATAAATTTTCTGTGTCTTGAAGCTCTTTTGCCACTGTTACTATATGTTCTTGCACATTTATTTCAACTACGGTGCTATAGAAAAATCATTCTGTGTTATTACCATCATGTTAAGTTTCAAAGTGTTTCCATATAAATTTTATTTACAGAAATTTTTATTAGAGATTTCCAGATCATGACAAAGATCTGGCAGCAGCTTAGTCAGTTTCCATCCCAAACTCTTGCTGAAGAAGAACTAAAGACATATTTTGAAAGTTTCCATGTAAAATATAACTTTTATGTGACTTAAGCAAGCATGTTCCTCTTGTTTCTTCACATCCTTCTGTTGTTCAGTTAATGTTTATAGTGAAGAGCAAGCAATTATGATTAGTTTAGCAACTGGTTTTGATTTAGAGTGGGCTGCATAGCTAGTGTTTTTAAGTAAATCAGTGAAGTTTAAGTAATCTTAGTGAAAATCCCTTTATTTTGTAACAATCATGGATGGCTTTGTGTGTGTTAGAATCATGTTTTTGCAGTTAGCTTCTAGTGTTTCTGTCATAAAAGAACTTATAATTTGATTCTGATTTCTTCATTTGCTGGATGAATACTTTATTTTATTTATTTTTTATTTTTCATAGAAGTCCGAGGAAAATGCAGTTCCTTCCATTCATCCAACAGTGAAAGAAAATCTGATGGGAAAATCCCCAAAGTTTGCAGATGTTTCTTCATCTGAGTCACCAGTTGTGAAGAGTGAGGTTCCTGATCCTCCAACTTTAGTGCTTAGTAGTGTGCTTCAAAACTCTACTTCCACTTCGGCAGTAAGTTTGGATCTTTTAATCATTAGTTATTTCTTTTGGATGTGAGATTTGATTTTCTGATCTTTAATCTGTTTTAATCATAGCATAGTTCTTCCAGTTAAGAACAGTATGTTTCGGGTCTCTTGGTTGAGAAAGAAAAGTTAATGTTAAATTTAATAAATAAATGAATGAATGAATGAATAATGAAAGAAATAAAAATAGATAAATAAATTAATTAATTGAAAGGGCCATACTTAAAGACTGTTTACTTCAGAAGTTGCAGTGTTGTTGTTCTGCCTAGAGTACCTATGTATGAATTTTTGCATATGGATCTATGGTGTCTGTTTTCATGAATGACATGCAATTATATATTGGTATGGAAGAATACTTATTTAGTGGTTGATAAAGCAGATTTGGAAGTAACTGATGCCTACATCTGTCTTGAATAACAAATATCAAGCTCAAGCCATGTTGCAGAAGGAATTTACCAGCTTATATAAAACTTGGTTGTAGAGCATTTGGAAGAAACAGTAAAAATTTCAAGAGAAATTTACCATTATGTCCTAAGAAAAAAATGTTTAATCAATGCAACTTTCCAGTTCTTACTTACAATTAGAGACAAACCTTAACAAGTTAGTAAAATCATGCAATTCATTGATGATATGCATACTTGCCAACTTTTACGGATTATCCGTAAAATTAACGGATTTCTGCTTAATTTTACTGATTTACGGATAGAAGTATTTTCTTACAGATTTTTTAAATATTTCAATCCCCTGCAACCATCCACTTAGATTTTCTACCGGATCTTATGAACATTCTGTTATGCGATGATGTCATCTTTGACTCGCCAGCTTCGTGCGGAGCCATCAAGTGTAACGATGGCTCTGCTTCGTGACGCCGTGCGGTAGCGCTCTCTCTCTCCACGGGAGTGCTCAAGTGACGTGCCGACCAGAGTTCTCCAAAATGCATAATTATGCGTCTAGTACGCATTGAAATTTTACCAACGCATCAGGAATTTTTCTTGACGCGTAAAAATACACATCGGGAATTTTTCCTGACGTGTAGAAATACGCATCTTGAATTTTTCTCGGCGCGTTAAACTATGCATCCAAGAATTTTACCAATTCGTAAAAATACGCATCGGGACGGTATTTTGTCTTTCAGAGATGGAAGTAAACTAAATAAAGATTTTTTCCGTATTCGTAATTTCTTTTTTCTGTGATGCTGCCTCTGTCCAGTATTGTTGTTATATATCATTTTATTCCATAAATATTTGTATTTCAGTTTGAAAATAGACAAAATATTTCCGAAAACAGGAATTCAACGGCGAAAAAAATTTCTATAATTTTTAGGCATGAGAGTGCGACGGCTTCGAGGAATTTCTCCTTTTCCGTCATAATTTGGGTTATCCTTGAGATCGATGCATAACTGAACAGAAATTTTGGGGCAATTAGTAGTGGTGGAGGATGTTTTCCGCCTGAAACTATCAAAACTTTCGAGAACGGAAGTTAGACGTAGTGACAATTTCTCCCGTAATCATAATTTTATTTTTCACGTCATGTTTCTTCCACCTAGTATTGTTGTCAAATATCATTTTATTTCATAAATATTTGTATTTCAACTTAACTTGAAAATGGAGGGAAAATGTCTAAAAACGGAAATCGGACGTAGCAAAGATATCCCCTGTAACTGTGATTTTTTTCCCCCAGCGATGATCAGAACATGTATCCTGTATTATTAAATATTCCCCTCCCTCCAAACAAAGTTTTGTATTTCAGTTTAATAAATGGGGGGGGGGGAAGTGACGAAGCTGAAAAATTTGTTAAAATTGATGCATGGTGTTCAAAAGTATTTATATTTTCAAAATTACACTATTCATCTTTTCTCTAAAATAGTGAAAGCTGTCATGCATTCATGATGGATCAAATTGTCATCCAAGGGCATTAAAAAAAGAACCGATAATAAAGAATGGAAAGGGAAACAAAAATATCAGCAAATGATAATTTTAGTTTAGCATTGAAACACTACAGGCTTGCGAGGCTAACATTGAACAAAATTAAGATTTTACTTTATGGTTTTTTAAATTGTTATTTTAAACACAGATAATACTAATTTAGTTATTGTGGCATATGCAGAGATTTTTACTGCTTATTTATTAATATAATTATGTTTTGTTTTGTGGTAAATGGCGTTCACACAAGAGTTTTACTGATGCAAATTTTCCAAAGTCGGCAAGTATGGATATGCTTTCCAACATACCAGAAATCATTACTCAAGTTATGAGAATAAAAATGGCTGTGGAATAAATCATGCTACTGTGACCTGACCTTTGACTCCATTTCGATTATATTAAACAGAATTGGTTCAGTATACCTCTGGAACAACATACTAAAGTTTTGTTGCAATAGAAGCATTTTTAGTCAAGTTATGAGGATAATGGCTGTGGAATAAATCTCGCTTCTGTGCCCTGACCTTTGACCCCATTTCGATGATATTCAACAGAACCAGTTCAGTACATGATAAAGTTTTGTCGCAATCGAAGCATTTTTACGTAAGTTACGACGAATGGATCCTGCTCCCATGTCCTGACCTTTGACCGCATTTTGTCCATTTTCAATATTGTTCATTCCCAGGTTGTCCCTTACCACATTCTAAAATTTCATCAAAAGTGAACTATTTTTACGAGAGTTATCGTGCGGACAGACAGACAAGCAGACGTAGCTGGAGCCTATATATGCACTTCTTCAAACTACGGTTGGAAAGCGTAAATTAAAGAAGACATACGTGGTCTGCAGGCAACGGAAAGAAAAATGGAAAGTTGCATGCATGATGCAATAAGAAACATCAGAAGAGGATCTTGTGGATTAGGAGAATGAAAAGAGTGGATGGCTTCATGATCAAAGTAAAGACCTTCAAGTGGCAGTGAGCCGGATGTATCTCTAGAAAAATCGACCCTCGTTGGACGACTGAAATACTAGACTGGATATCTAGGGATAGGAAAAGACCCAGAAGACCATGGGTGGATAAAATCAGAAAGCATGCCGGAGTGACATGGAACAGAATCACTCAAGACGGAGCGCTATGGAAGGCACTTGGGGAAAATCTTCATATGGCAGTTGATTGAGAATGGTTGAAGATGATTATTTTTTTTTTAATGAATAGGAGTTAGTGTGCAGAATTGTCCCATTGGGGTAGGGTGCACTTTGGTGTGTGTCAAGCATAATTAATCGTATAGTCAGTGCTCACTGATGTTGAAACGATGCTGAAATGATGCTGCAGCATCATTTTAACATAGCACTAAAACTTTTTATTTCCTAGAAAAGTCTTTGGGTGCAAGTACCTGTCATAAAAATTTACGTTCTCAAATACTCATGTGTACAATTTTTAATTACAAAAACACTTTATAGAAACATTATGTAAAGTAATAGCCTCAGTACATAGCAGTAATATATAATAATAATTTTTGGATTATGAATGCTACCACCAACTATTATTTGTGTAACAAACGCTTGAAAATTATATGAGTGACATCATCAACCATTCTGAAACTTCTGCTGGATGGAGGTCTCCCCAACTCTCTTCCTCAACTCTTGTCTTGAACATTTTATTTCCATGTCACTCTGGCATACTTTTAAATTTCATACAGCCATTTTGCACATGGCCTTCTGTCCTTTTGCATCCAGTTCAGTATTTCTGTTGTCCAGTGGTGGTCAGTTTGGCCCATTGCCACTTGAGAGTCTTGATCATGATATCATCAAGTGATTTCCCTAATCTATATGTTCCTTTTCCTATGTCTCTTGGTTGTACCATGCATGCATTTCTCCGTGCTTCTCTCAGTTGTTTGCATCATCTATATGTCTTTTGTAGTTAAGGTCCATTTTTCTATTCCATAGGTATGAACTGGAAGGATGCATTAATTAAACACTTTTCTTTTAAGACATAATGATAAATTGCTCTTGAAAATTGTTCTGTTCCTTCGAAATGCACTCCAGCCAAGTTGCATATGCCTATTAATTTCTCCTTTGATGTGGCCCTTGCTTGATATCTTTGACTAAGGTATCAGCTACTTGTGCATTTGTTCCATCAACCTCAAATCTTCAGTCATTGTAGAAGCATTGTACATCAATCAGTTACACACTCCGACACAAGTCATGAAATGTCTGTTTGATTCCCACTCCAGATCAGGATGATATAATGGCATTTCTAGGTGTGAATAAATAACCTTAACTTTATTCTCCCAGAAGCTGAATTTCTTTTTTTTTTTTTCTTCCTCTTTTTTTTTACTTGAAATTAAATTTAGTGCAAGAAGTTTTAGTTGTTTGTTATTGGCCTCAGCACTTTGAAGCTAATTTGATCTTGAAAATTGACAGCAGTAACAAGGGGAACCAATCATTTCCAAGGGAGTTGAGAGGGTACTTTTTTGTAAATGCCCAGAGCTATACATTGGTCGAGATCAGTGGTTCCTAGACTTCCTCAGGTTGTGGAACAGGGGAAACGCACAGTAGATTCCTTTTTATTGCTAGATATCTTTGAACTAGGAACACAGTATTGTTGGTGCAGAAAAAAAAAAAATAAGAAATGTGATGAGTATGGTTTGCAACCTCAGTAAATTATTGCGCTAAAAGAAATCATCATTCAATCCCACCGAACAAGTACAATAAAGCAGAGAAAAAAAAAGGTTAAATTTAAGTTTGAACAAAGATACTGAATATTCAGTTGTGACAAGGGATAATGGAATGTGCATTTTGTGTCTTCAGTTTGTATTCCAACTTGCTGGGAATGATTCCAAAGTAGTTTAGTATTTCCCTTTTCCCTTGTTACAGATTCAGAGATGCCAACTACTACGGAATCTCCGTAGTTCATACGGAAATAGCTCTTGTACTATGGAATACGGAAAACCGTCATTTTTCTATGGAAAATTAACAGAAGTTATAAATTTTTATTTTGCTTGTTCCCCTTCCCAACGCAACGGTGGCCACTCGATGATCCGTCATTCGTCTTGCAATGCTGCCTGCACCTCCAGTTCTGCCTCTCAAGGTTTCTTGGATCTTAGAGCGAGCGGTCGTCACTCCAAAGAGTGTGGCCTTGTGCTGAGTCATTCTAAGTGGAAACTCTCCCTCCCTAGCATGCAACATTCTGGGGACATTGAGCGTAGCTCGCATTGGTGGACGTGGGTGGAGTCAGGCCTGGATTCTCTTGCGCAGTGGATCGACAAGCTCTTGAAATTGTTTGGTGCAGAACGTGAGTTACATTGATTGGCATCGGAGTTTTTTTTTTTTATGCGTGCGTTGGTCATTCATGTCAGTAATTAATATTTTGAAGTTTTTTTCTTGCATTGCAGAAAAGTATGCATGGATTTCGTTCTTATGTGCAGAGTTCACCAAAATGCATAATTACGTGTCTAGTGCTCATCGAAATTTTACCAACACATAAAGATATACATCGGGAATTTTTCGCGATGCATAGAAATTCATGTCGAAAAACGCGTAAAGTACACGTCAACACGCAAAAATACACATCGAGAAAAGCGTAAAATACACTTCAATAGTAAAAACACACATTGAGAAACGCGTAAAAATATGCTTCAGGACAGCATTTCGCCTTTCAAAAATGGAAGTGAACGAAATAAAGATTTTTTTCGTAATCGTAATTTCGTTTTCCTGCAATGTTGTCTCTGTCCAGTGTTGTTATTATACATAATTTTATTTCATAAATATTTGTATTTTACCTTGAAAATGGAAGGGAAATGTCCGAAAACAGAAATTGGACGTAGCAAAGATTTCTCCCGTAACTGTAATTTTTTTTTCCCAACGATGTTCCGAATGTGTATCCTGTGTTCTTAAATATTCCCCCAGAAAAGGCTTGCATTTCAGCATGATAAAGGGGGCAGAGTCCGAAAACGAAAGTGACGAAGTCGAAAAATTTGTAAGAATTGATGCATGATATTCAACAGCATTCATATTCTTCAAGTTACACTATCTTTTATCTAAAATAGTGAAAGCTATAATGCATTCATGGTCCTCAGACTGAAAGTTCTTTCAGCATGATGGATAAAATTGTCATCCAAGGGTTTTGTGAAGCCTACTGTCGTAGCTGATGGTGATGTTGAAAAACAGTTTTTCAAAAAAGAAAAATGTAAAAGAGGACACAGAACTGGTAATTGGAGTAAAAACAAGAATGCATTTAAGCGAAGGCATTTTAAACGAAAATGAACTTTTTAAGTTCTATACATCTGTCAGAAAATTTTAGTTGAAAGATGTTCTTATATTCAAGAAAAGATACTGATCTATGATGAATTCTTGTAACATGCAGAAGTAGCAGATCCTTCACTTAGTGCCACAACATAATTTACTTCTGCATTATACATTGTCAAGCGCTTTCCATTTATAATAACTGAAAATGAACTTGATATACTGGAAGCGGAATTGCTTGTTACCAAGCTGACAAATTAGAGACCATTACAGATACAGATAGAATAAATGTCACTTGGTCAGAAATCTCGAAATTAAGAAACTGTAATGGAGATGTTAAGTATACTCTTCTCCCGAAAGTTATGTTTGCAATACTTGTACCGTAATTTTCGGACTAAGAGCCGCAGGTTAAAAATTTTGCAATCTTGGAAGCAAAAGTTGCCGTAAGGGCCGCACCGGCATAAGGGCTGCACCTGTGAAGTCGTGGTGCTGCTCAGAAAACTAAATTATCTTCCTTATTTTCATGAATTAACTCACACCCAGCGTGATTATACGTATACTTCAAAGGCTAATCTGCAATTCAGTGTCGATCTGCTTTATGCACTTATTTTTTCATACTGGCAAAAATTTTTATTTATACATTTTTTATTAATCATGTTAATGATGTTATTTGTTTGCCTTTATTAAATGCTCAAAACCATTTATGTAATCAATATAAATCACGGTTAATCTTAAGACTGCCATTAGAATATCGCATTGCTCGTAAAACCGCACAATTGTCTAAATTCCATTCAATGTGGATGTCTGCTACAGGATGGTTCTCTGTTCACCGCAATAGAATCCGTCTTAGAAGTAACTAACTTATAAATTATCGCTTGTAATGCTTTCGGTTAATGTTTTCTTTAATAATATGTTCCTTCTATGTTATGCTTTTTTTCTTTACCAGCTGCCTCGCACGTGTTCGCGGATCTGGCCGCCAACACTTCCATAACAGCGGTGCCGCTCTCTTTCAAGTAGTTTGACCTACTTTCATTTACTGCGCACTGAGCCTTCACGTTGAGCTCCGCTTTTATATGAATCCCTTCTTTTTTTCTTTTCCAGCCAAAGCCATCAACTTCCACTATCGTCAGTCAATAAAAAAAATAAAAATAAAATAAAATCGAAGCAAAACTTAGGAGCACGAGCCAAGAAACACCTGTATCGCATGCCAGATGAACCAAGAAGAGTGAACAGAATTTGTCTTTCCGTCCCGCCAGTATTGTTTGGAATAGGTCTCTGCTAATGGAATCATCCTGGGGCAGGCTTTTGCATTGTTCCTGTTCTTAAGCTTTTGTTCAGGAAAGTGCCCATCAAACCGGTCTCCCCACCCCACTGAAAATCATCGCACCTTCCTGCATGATGTATGCTGCAGCCAACGAAAGAGATACGCTAGGCGCGATATCCACAGAAGCCTCGGATGTCACGCTACTCGTCTGTGTGCTTATGTCCCCTTCCATCCCCCATTCCTCCATGCAAAGGGCATTTGAGTCAGGCATTCCTGTCCTCTCCCACTTTCCCTCCTAAACCAACATCAGGACAGCAGAGTTATCGTGTCTAACGTATGAGTAGAAAGGGAGGGAAACTTGATCACAGTCGAGTTTGTGAAAAAATTTACTAAGCATCTGCATGGAAAAAAAAAAAAAAAAAAAAAAGGGAGGGAAGAAACAGTCTTATCGAAAACAAATTCGGCATAAGAGCCGCACACCCGAAAAATTTCCCTTTTAGTAACGTAAGAGCCGCGACTCTTAGCCCAAAAATTACGGTAGTTCCGCACTCGAATGCTGCGAGTGAGAGAGTTTTTAGTTTATTTCCAACCTAATTTAGGTTTAGAAACTGTAGAAGCACTTCCTATTGCAAAAATGAATATGTTCTCCTTTGGGCAAGTGTGTTATGACAAAATATTTTCTGCTGAGGAACTCAAATCTGCAAAACAATGTACAGCCAAATCCCTAAAGAAAGCTGTTTAATCAATTTTTTTGTTGTGTAAAAAAAGGTTTCAGTCATGGTGTATATTATTTTCCATGTGAAAAATTTGAAATATTTTGATACAGATTTTCATGTATATAAACGAATAAATAAGTAAAAAATACTAATTAAGTTAAATGAGTAATACCATGTTTTCCTCGGTTAAAGTTATTCTTTTTGGTATGACTACTGAAAATTTGTACGAGTACCACTGAAAATATCTGAAAGAGGTTGGCATCTCTGCAGATTTTAAAAGCAATTCTCTTGCTGTGTCAAGAATAGGTGTTCATTTGTTACATTTTTTTTTTACTGCTGTGCTCAGGTAGTTGCCCTTAGTTTATGAATTAAGGTAGTAATTCTGTGTATGAGAAATTTTCAAAATTTTGTATGATAATTTCGTATTTGTCTGCTAATACAAAAAATTCTGATGAGATTTTGGCTGTTAAACTTACACAACATGGTTTCAAAACCACTGGAAGTTTAGTTTCCACCAAGTGAAAATTCATACACCGAAGAGCCAAAACATTGTGACCACCTGCTTAATATGATATTCGTCCTCTACAAGCAGCCAAAACAGCTCTTACCCTGGCGAGGCATGAGTACTACAAGATTTCCAAAGGTGTCTTGTGAGTGCTTACAAGATTTCCAAAGGTGTCTTGTGAGTACTACAAGATTTCCAAAAGTGTCTTGTGAGTACTACAAGATTTCCAAAGGTGCCAATATATTACCAGCAGATCCTTTAACTCTTGTAAGTTACGTGGTTGAGCTGCCACAGATCAGGTTTGCTGTTCCAACACAAACCACAGATTCTTGATTGGATTTATGTCTAGGAAATCTGGATGCTACTGCAATACTTGGAATGGAAGTCTTCGTTATGTTCTGTGAGCCATTCTCAAGCAATCTGGGCAGTGTGGCATCCTACTGAAAAATGACACTGCTAGAGGGAATGAAAGGATGTTGGATGAAAGGATGTACCTTGTTGGCAATGATGTCTAGGTTTGTGGTATACTTCATAATTTCCTGCATATGAATGACTGGACCCAGGGTTTACAGCAGAGCATTGTCCTGCAGTGCATCTTGGTGCCAACACTTCCCCCTAAACGGTACACACATACCTAGCTGTCCACATGTTGCAACAGGAAATGAGATTCATCACCGCCCCGGTGGCGCAGTGGTCTAAGCAGTAACTTCTGATCATTCATCCAAGATGGGTCCAGGTTTGAATCCCGGTGAGGCATGAATGCTGTGTTTGTCTTACGTCGTTGGCTTTCTCCCTTCCCTGGAGTCAGTTGCCCTAAATTAGCAGGGTTCCCACGGTCCTTGAAAGTTCTTGTAAACTCCTTGAATTTAATTTTCCTTTTCAATGGCTCTTGAAAAGTACTTGATTTTTTTTTTTTTTTTTTTTCCTGTTCACCAAACTTCAGAATAGCCGCAGTTCATTGAAGAGAAGCTATCGCCAAAATGTCACAGGTTGACGCGCTGTATTGTAGGACATTCTTTTGGAATCAGGAGCACATAGCTGTCACGTTTCCAGAACACGCGGTTGTGATTCTTATAATGAATAAAGCTTTTAACTAAGCTAAGTATAATGAATAAAGCTTTATTCTAAGCTAGTAATGTTTTATAATGCTTCTGCTACTGAATTATATGCTTGTACTAAGCTAATGCTTCTTCTAATGGTTGTTGTTTGTTAATTAAATCATGAATAACTTTCCTGCTAGTAGTGTAGTAACAATAATGAACAAGCTTTTTAACTGCTAGTAATGTTGTGGTAGTAATTAAGATGAATAAAGTCTTAACGCTGGTTGTTAATAATTATCAATTAATGACATAAACCTAACAGCCAGACAGAGATCTGACAAAAACTATGAACTGAGAAAGACGTACTTACGAAAAAGCTCTTTTATTAGATAACTCTTGAATCATCCAACGCACACACACTACTCGTATCACAATAATGAAGAATCAACCTAATCACATAGAACGAAGCTCTGGCTATACAACAACAAACGCTCTGGCTATACAACAACAAACGCTCTCCTTCACATAAACCAACGCTCTCCTTACGTATCGTTGAACGCGCCTATTTATACTGGCTACCACCACGTCATGACTTACACTCATTGCCAGATCTCATTCAGCGGGTGAAATAACATCTCGTTCAGTAAGAAGATAATTTACATAGTAAAATAAAATAACCAGAGATAGTAAAAATCAAAAGGAAAGTGAATATAGAGTATACGTTACATTCTGAACGACGATAAGTGAATGCGAGGGGGTGTAACTGTAAGGTACTAGCATATTAAACTTGGTTTGCAATTTGCTGAATGCTTGCAGCCCAGGAATCCAGTCTAAAATTTGGTTGTCCGTCAGTGGTTTGTCTTTCTGGCAATATGTCCAGCCCATTCCCATTTCAGGAATTTCATCTTGTGAAACAATAATACCTCACCAAGGTATGGAACAATAATACCTACCCTATGTTTAGATATAACTATATTTTTAATTGAACTTTTTGACTGTTTGTTACAACTTATTTTAGTGTTTCACGAGAGTTCTTATTGGGCATGAATATAGTCTTGAAAATTTTTATGAGTCCTTGAAAAGTCCTTGATTTTTTTTTGGTGGGAAAAGAGTGGGAACTATGAATTAGGGACGGGTAACTGCTTATAGCCCATTGAGTTGCTTGCGGTGGTCGTTAAATCTTCAATCAAAAAAAGAAATGAGATTCATCAGATCGGATGACCTTCTTCCAATCATTCAAGGTACAGTTTTGATTCTCATGTGCACATTGTAGCTGCTTTCAATGGTGAACTGAGGTTAGCTTGGGTACTTGGAGTGGCCTGCAGCTGCCCCATTTTCAGCAGGGTTCAATGTACTGTGTATTGTGACATATTACTCGTCTGAACAGCATTAAAATTCCAAATTGCGCCACAGTACCCTGTTGGTCCGTACCATACGGGATAGCCGACACCTTTCCAGCAGTTCGTGATTTCCTCCTCTTCGGACCACTTTTTCCAGGTACTAATCATAACTAACCTTGAGCTCCCAACAAAGCTTTGCTGTCTGAGAAATGCTCTGACGACCTAGTCTGGCCATTACAATTCAACCTATGTCAAACTTGCGTAAGTCTTCTGCCTTTCCTATCTGAAGAATAAGAATATAACACTTGTTAACAGAACTCAGTATCAGGTGTTATTTATATGGTTTCAATAACTTCACATGCACCATTGTTTACCTTCATTTGTTTCAAATTGCATAATGATGCAATGGTCATAATGTTTCAGCTCTTTGGTGTATGTCAGCTTCAGTGTTAAAGTATTTGGTGTTTTTTTCCTCCCCCTTTTTTTCTATTGTAAGATGAACTGTTTTGTATGTTGTCATATCGGTGTAGGTTTGCAATTTTTCATTGTTTTTAGGATTCATCTGATGCTGTAAATTCCAAGGTTCCTGCTATTAAGGAAGAAGAAATACCATCTCGAGTGCCAAGAATGAAAACAAAGTGTCGAGTCATTGTCGGAAATGTATCAAAGTGAGTTTTCAAAAAAAGTTTTGTTTTTCATAGTGTTTTTGCTATTTTGTGCTATATAACTGTTTTTACCACTTCTCATGAAAAAAAACAACAAAAAAACAAAAATGATTGAGTTTTATTGCATGTTATTTGTCAGACCCAATCATAATAACTGAAAAATTACTGTATTTGGTTCTGTTTAATTACCCAGTCACTCTAGTAATTAATAATGATGTCCTTATTCTTTTCAGTATCAAGTCATTTTTATTTTTTTTAATGAATTCATGCCAATGATTAATAATTTTAACGAATCTCAGTCATTTTATAACCAGTTTCTAATTATATGTCTGTCCAGTCCAGTCAGATTAGGCTTGTTTATAAGTGCTGATTTATTTGTTTTATGCCAAGTAGATTTTGAGTTGACTGGAAGTCAACTCAAAATCTACTATGTATGAAAGCTCTCATCCATGGTCAATATTGTACATAACTCATTGTTTAAATAAGAAATAAGGTTTAATTTTTGTATTATTTAAGTAAAAAAATGGAGGTATATTAGCAACAATTTTTTCGCCTTCAAACAAAAATAAGAGCAAAAATATGTCTCATTTTAACAAGGAGTGATTTAATTAATTGTAGTTATGGACTTTAACACAGAGTTGTCAGGTGAAAGCTAGTTTTCTAGAAGCAAATAAAGCAATGTATGGAAGGTCTTGAATAATTGCAGTATAACTGGGAATCTACTAAAATTTGTGAATACTAGATATGCTGACAGTATAGCATGTGTATGAGTGACTGATATTTTATCAGAACGGTTTTCTATTGGTGCATAAGTCACACATATACACCCACACAGACTAACAAAAGGTTGTGTAATTTCACCATGGTTCTTCAATACATATATGTATGGATGCATGATGCCAAAATAGACATTACTGTAATCAAACAGAGGTCATCGCTCTTTCCATGTTTATCAGTGAGTCACGGAAAAATTCACATCGGCCGCCACCGGGAATCGAACCCAGGGTCTTCCAGTTACGCGCCAGAAATGCTTCCACTGCATCACAGCGACCTCAAATTCCTCCAGACACGCACGCACTAACTGCCAAGCCAATTTGGTAGGTTGCTTCTTGGAGCCCCGCACAATGCTGAGGATTCACCAAAAATGGTAAGCAGCAACTGAACAAATAGTTAGAAGGTGAATGAATAATTAATTCAGGCATTTGACGTGGACTAGGAACATCAAACAGAGGTTATCGCTTTTTCCACGTTTATGAGTGAGTTGTGCGGGGCTCAAGAAGCAACCTGCCAAATTGGCTTGGCAGTTAGTGTGTGTGAGTCTGGAGGAATTCAAGTCAGCTGTGGTGCAGTGGAAGCATATTCGGCGCATAACTGGAAGACCCTGGGTTCGATTTCCGGTGACGGCCGATGAGAATTTTCCCATGACTCACTTATAAACATGGAGAGAGCGATGACCTTTGTTTGATGTTCGTAGTCCATGTCAAATGTCTGTATTAATTAGACATTACTGGTTTATGTCCCCGTAATTTGTGTGTGTGCAGGTTGCTGTGTGCTGACAACACAGTTTTGCTGGGGGAGAGCAAAAGTGAGTAGCAGAGTATGTTGCCCAGGGTGTATGAAATTCAAACTGAGTGTGGATTTTTAAAGGAAATCCACAGTTATGATTTTTAGTGAGGAACTGTTTGGTCTGAAGGTAGACAGGGTGAATGAGTCTGTGTATTTGGGAAGAATGTTTTATGGAGAAAACAGATTTAATAGTAAAATCAATAGATGTGGGAATTCAACTTTGAAAGTCATAGTTGCTCTAGACGGAGTTCGCATGGCCCCTGCAGGGATCGCATTCCTCCTATAATTCCTAAATTTCCTAATATTTTGTGACCCTCCTTAAATTCCTAAAATTATACCTAAAATTTACTATTCTTTGTAAAATTTTCCTAAAAATCTTCAGCTGACAATGAATAAAATTGAAAGTAAATTAGCTGTTGTGGAAGCAGAAAAAGATAAGCTTATCAGGAAAAGGTTAAAACAATAATATGAAAAAATAATTCAATGTACAATTGTACATAGTTTTTGGTTTTCAATTACCTTTTTAAGTTATTATTATAATTTAATGTGAAACCTGAAAACTTCACTACGAAAATTGTGAATTGCTTCTGGTTTAACAATATAGTAATGTTTAAACTGGAACTTGAATATGCAATGTTTCAACTTGAATTTTTTAATCAAGGTTTTATCCTGAAAACAAAATGTTAAGGTGTGATGTTTTAGATCTAAATGGTAAGTTTTTTTTTTTTTTTTTTTTATATCTCAGTTTATTTAAGGTTGGTATCTCTTACTTATAGATTAAAAATATGTGAAAAGATAAGAACCGAACATGCGAAATAAACCATATTTAAACCTAAGACAATTAGGCATTACACGAAAAATTTGGATGCGAAGCATGTTACAATGTATAAAAAGTTTTCACGTAACGCCGAAAGTATAAAAATAATAATTTTACTTTTTAAAATAATCTAAAAAAGAAAGGAGAGAATTGTAGTGTATTAGCAGTGTGTATTGATTCAACATATACTTGAATAAAAAGAGGGCAGGTAACAAATATACATTTAGTTTTTATTGAAATACACTCCTAAAAATTCCTAAAATTCCTACCTAAAATTTTCTATAAGTATGCTATGATCCCTGCCCCTGGATCCCTGGAAAGATCTAGGAATTTGATTTCCCTTTATTCCAGGTCTGGAAAGGCCTTTGTTTTCATATTTTTTTGGGAAAGATGCTAGAATTGTTTCTTGCAATGGAAACACAAAATAAAACAAAATATTAGTTGAAATGTTTGGATTGATTGCATGACTTTGTGTTCTAGTTCCTTCTGGCGTCGGCTCATATTGACATCACTTCCTTCCACGGAGTGTGGTGACATGATGTCATCTCTTTCATCTCATTTGTTGCTGCAGTGCAAGATGTTTGAGTGCCATATTTCCAGCCACCTTCTTGGTTTGTGTTATAGCTGTTGTGTGCAGCTGGAGTTGCAACGGTACGTGCAAACCTTCCAGCGAGTCCAAGATGGCTGTTCCTTCTAGGATGTGCCTTCCTCACTGAAGGAGATTGATATCTGGCCTCCCTGCTGCCAATGTGCTCATGAATAAATGTTTATGGAATAGGGAATCTTCACTGCCATGGAAAGATTTTATTATTATCATTGTGCTAATTTCCAGATTGCTTCATATAAGTTTTATACTGAGCAATTTTTTATGTGGAATTTTACTACTTCATTGAAGATGTGATACACATCCTGTAACAGCAGAATCCCCAGGACTTCATAAAAATTCTAAATACATAGTAAATTTTACCCCAGTTTGCAAAATATAAAACAAAACACTATGACTGCAGCAGAAGTTTAAGCTCCTAGAATGTTTTGATGAACTTGTGGAAAAGTCCCAGAATTTTCCTGCAAATATGTACGAATCCAGTTTAGAAGGGCTTAACAGGACTGATGGGTTTTTTGGAAAGTTCGTTATCAGCTATGTGTGAAAGTGCAATTGTTTCGTAAAACGAACGTTTCGTAGAGCCGATGTAAAGAGTAGGTAAGACGTCGGCATCCTCAGGTTTCAAGGGAATGCAGTAGACACCACGACATTCTTGTTGATCATGGTGTGACGATCCTTCTTAATAAATGAAAGTATATTTGAAGTCTTGATGCCAAAGTCTATACCATGACGTTTGCAAATGTTCTTGAGAACAGAAATAGGTGTCAGGTGGTAATCAATTGAACCCACAGATTTCAGATCCGAGTCTGAACTCAGCAAGGTGGTGGAAGAACGTGTCGGAATGTTCCCCAGCAATCGGTCAACTATTGCATTCCCTTGCAAACTGTGGACGCCGACGTCTTATCTACCATACATACTCGTGTATAGGTCGACCCTCCGATTTATATCTGAATATTTGCAGTTTTTGTATATCCCATGTATAAGTCGACTCCCCGATTTTTATGTGAATATCTGCAGTTTTTGTATACCTACCTATCTTGTGTATAAATGAAAAAAAAAAAAAAAATCTTTTCCAAGGATGCGCCCGCATGAGGAAATGTGAACCTACTATTTATTGTTGTAGCTGCTCTCGCAATGTTGTTTGCGGCAGTTTCCCGCAAAATGTGGGTGGAATTGAGGCACAATTCTAGTAAGATGATAGGGCTCACCACACTGGTTAGAGAGTTTTCAGGGGAAGGTTACACACTTTCACAGTATATGAACAGAACACACTTTTGCACATTGCCCCCCCCCCGTTTCTCCCACTTTTTGCGAGCGAGTTTTCTGCAGTTACTTCATTCATGGAAAGTAAAGCATTTGCTCCCGCAGCAGACGAATCGTGATGCATTTGCCAAACATCGTAAGGCACATCTTTATCTAAAAAAAACAAAAAAACAAAAACCTTCCTCAACCATATTTGGAAAGCGTAAATAGGTGTTGATGTCAACCTGATGGTTTTTTTATCCCATAAAATAAAATATATGCATGCCATAAAAAATAAATGTGTAACTTTTGTGAAATTTTCAATGGACTTCTTCAAAATTTAAAATGAATCTTTATTTTGATATATTGTGGACACTGTAAAATTTGCACGCGACTATTTAAGAAATTGAAGAAAATTGGTTCTATAAAATTTTCTCCTACTACCCTGTATAGACATCTAAAGAAACTGGCAATATTGATATCAAGGAAACAGGACCAACAACATCAGGATAATATCAACCATACCTATGTAAACCTATCACAATTGGAACTTAATCAATTGCAAATAAATGCACTTAATAAAGGTAGTAAATTTGCATTTAGTGAAAACCTCGGAAAAACAGAGCAATTTATTCCGAAGATCGAAGAGATTATCAACGTACTTCCAAAGAAAGCTCAAGAACCCCTGAGATTTAAAATAAATAGAACGGCAACCAAGATCATGAAAGAAAAACACATAGAGAAGCCTAATTTGATAAAATATGAAAGACAAGCACTTATAGAATTACGAAATAATCCATCGATCGTAATAACAACATCTGACAAAACTAATCAATTAATTATCATGAATAAGATAGAATATGATGAAAAAATGCAAAAAACTATACAGGACTTAGGTGTTAAAATCATAGACAAAGACCCAACAGAAAAAATAAAACGTACATTGATGACTTTCAAAAATCACAGTTTCCTTATAACGATTAAAAAGAAAGCATATCCTCCCACGGGAGCTACAACCCCGAATATCTATGGTAAAATAAAGTCTCATAAACCTGGAAATCCACTTAGACCAATTGTTGCGAAAAATAAGTCACCTACGATAAATCTTGAGCCATCACTATATAATTTTTTAACTCCTATCTACAAACAATATGAATATACTGTGAACAGTCCCACAGAGGTAATTACATTAATACAGGATAAAGCAATCAATTGGAATAAGAAAATAAGACTTACCAGCCTTGATGTGATATCCCTCTTCCCGAATACCCCTACTCTGGATGCAATTGACCTCATTGTTGAAAGGTTGTGTGAAAATAAAATACCAACACAGCAAATTGAAGACATAAGAAGAGCACATCTTTTTATTGATAAAAACAATTATTTCAGTTATGAAGGCAAAATAAATCGACAATTATCAGGAGCACCGATGGGATCGCCGATTTCGAGTTTGTTGGCAGAGGTAATTTTGCAGAACATCGAAAAATCTATGAGACTGAAAACAGATATACCACAACCATCGATGTTTTGCAGGTACGTGGATGACATCCTTATGTATGTATGGCAGCATGATGATAACCAGCTACAGATGTACATAGATGAATATAATAGCTATTACGAAACAATTAAAGTTACCGTGGAGCGAGAAAAGGATGGAATCTTACCATACTTAGACATATTACTATCTCATAAACAAAATAATGTCGATTTCCAAGTATATAGAAAACCTGACAACATCACTAATATCATTCCTGAGAACTCTCACCATCCAGCATCTTACAAATTTGCAGCTTTCCGATCATATATCAATAGAGCGTTTACTCATACATCTAACGCCCAACTGCTAAAAAATGAATTGAATTGGATAAAGAACACAGCAATAAACTTCGGTTATGATGTGAAGAAAATAAATAACCTTATTAATAGATGCAACCCTAGAAATAAACAACAAAGGAGTACACAGACTAAACAGGTAAAAAAAATTTGTGGATCATTGCCATATATACCGGAGATCACAACTATTATGAAGAAAACATGTAAAAAATATGACCTAGATTTTGGTGTACAAACGAGAGATATAACGAAATCTCTTAGTAACTATCACAGAAAGACCCCAATCTTACAAAAAGCGGGTGTCTACTCTATACCAATAATAAATAATCAAAATAAAATCGTCAACCAATATATAGGCAGTACAAAAAGAAATATTAAAATCAGAATGACCGAACACATGAAGAACTAGAGCAGAAGAGAGAATAAAACAGCACTTATTGACTTCTGTTTGGATAGTCAATGTATACCCCATTCGGAAGGAATTACAATATTAAACCAGCAGAATAATATGAGAACAATACAAATAGCAGAAGCAGTAATAATAAATAAGACCAAACCATTTAACTGCAATAATAACAGTCCATACGACCTTTCGTACGCTTGGAGGAACCTGATCGAAACTGAGAAGAAATGGAATAGGGAGAGGAGAGAGAAGAAGAGAAAAAGGAAGAGTGAGAATGACGTAGATGTAGATAAAGTTGATGTGACCTGACACTAGATGGCATTGGCAATGGGTTAAATGGGGAACATGCGCACTGTGGACACGAGACTTTCAGATAGCAGACTTCGACATAGGGTGTGAAGTCTCCATTGAAAACGCCAGGGTTATAGCCTAGGTGAAACGCGCGTCCGGTGATTGAGACTGTGGACGGTATGGGGTGGTGTATATAACGATTTTAACTCTAACCTTTTAAAGCTTTTAAATTTTTATGAACCTGACCAAACTTTGAAGACTTCCTCAGCATTTCCAAGAGAGTGCAGCATTGACGAGATAGCCCTAAAGGCCAAGTACAATGTGGAACTTTAAGTTGTATGTAAATAGTAACTCTTAACTCAATAATCTTTAATTATTATCTGGAAACCTTTGCCCATTCAATATGATGTCGACACAGCCAGAACGGAACTAACCTTAACATCTGGACATATCCGAAGTAGGGTACAACTTATAACGAAATGGCTCTCGAACTAACTCTAACAACTGACCATATTGAAGCAAGATACAACTTTGGACAAAGAAACTCAATAACTACTGACGTTGGACTGAACACGTACTTCCGTAAGTAAAATCTTTAGGACTTCTAACTGATTTATATTTTAATAGAATACGTTAATGCACCACCACAGACTGTATCCACGTTACAGAACGTGTAAAACAGAATTTACAGACGTTAAAGCGTCTTCCTGAAGATTACTTATATTACTTTTGGCATTGAGGGCACATGGGCGGTGGGGGGTGGGGTGCCTTTGAGGTTTGTCATTTGCTCACTTGCCTGCGCATGTTCCATTGTACTCTTCCAGTCAGCCTTCATCATGTGTCTTGTATATATACACCTCGTTGAAGAATTTTTGGTTTGTCTGCAGATGGGGACATAGTGTCACCGAAAGATCTCACATCTAAGATTTTAATTGTATATAGTGTTTTATAATTGCAATGCTAGTAAATCGTCTTGCTCTTTTACTAGTCAGTAACGTGTATAGACGGTTTTAGTTCTTCGTTTCAACACAGTGCACGTATGATTATTACACTGGCATGCAAAAATTAAGGACGAGACGGTTTTTCGAATGTAACGTCATGCAGAAGTGCTCCACATCGACCCAAATCATACCATAAAATCCCCAAGATGTAAAAATATGGGGCAAGTGAGCAAAACTGTCCAAACAAGGAATCCAAAGGATACAAAGGCACTTTATTGAAAAGGTAGCTTCGAGCACAACTAAGCAGAAGACAGAAACGTCCATGTGACAGGCAGCTGCCAAGAAGAATCCAGTCTTTAGTAGGGTATATGATCACCCCTGACTGCATTGCAGGATTTACAATGTCTGTCCATGCTGAGGACGAGGTTGTCAAGGAGCTGTTGAGGCATTGCGGCCCATTCCTCTTGTAGCGCCAATCGCAGCTGCGTAATCGTTGCTGGCGGCTGGTGACATGCTGCCAAGCGTCTCCCGAGAAGGTCCCACACGCAGGGATCGCATTCCTCCTAAAATTCCTAAAATTCCTAATATTTTGTGACCCTCCTTAAATTCCTAAAATTATACCTAAAATTTGCTATTCATCCTAAAATTTTCGTAAGCTTATTTATTAAAAACACAACCGTTATTAACGCCAATAAATTTACCATTACGCAGGGTGTGCACGCGTGCTTGAAAACCTGGAAAGTCCTGGAAAATCATGATTACGTTTTCAAGGCCTGGAATATCGTGGAAAAACGGTGTTTTTTTAATACCGTCTTGAAAAGCCTTGAAATTTGAAATTAGTGCTTAAAAAATGCCCTTTTAGGAAATCGTGTTACTGTTACCCCTTCATTTTTTAAAGTTCCTTTTCTCTGTTCTCAAAGAAACCACCGGCAGCTGTTTCCGATGTGCACCAAATCCTAATTTGGCTGGGGGAAAAAAAGAAAAAAAAAAAGGCACTACTTCCAGTGCAATAAAATTGGATGATTACTAGTAGGTCGAAGGGGAGCTTGATGTCCGTCCGACAATTGAGAACAGAAGGGGAAAGAAGAGGCATTTAGCATTTGCAGGGGGTCGCATATGTACCAAGTCAGCTGGCATCCACCAGTGAGGAGTATGCCTGAACAACACATTCATCTTCTTCTTGTTTATGTGCATGCCACCCTCCCTCCCCTCAAGAGACTTCCACTACTTATGATAAAAAATAAGAAAACTATCTTTGCGAATTTTTCACGAAAGTGGCTGAAATTTTTACATTCACTGTAATTGGATTACAGAAGCTCACTTCCAAAATTCCAGTTGAATCGGTTTAAAACTTTAAAAGTTAGCATTGGTAATTTTTATTATGGACAAGTATGTGTGCCTCTTTGGACAGAGTGAGCCTCCAGCACAAAGGGTGTTACCATAGCAACGGTTGATTGACAGCTGGGAGCGCTGATCTGAAGCCCTTGGTTGGGAAGAAAGCAAACACCTGTTTATCACTTCCACAGCACAAAAGGACTAGGAGAATATTTTCAGAAATCCATTTTTCTGAATTTTGAAAATAACACAGTAAAATTTTTACAGTAGTTAAGATACATCACAATAAAGTTCTAGTGCAAATTTCGCCAAATTCCGTTAGGAACTTTAGCAGATGCAAAAAAAAAAAAAAAAAAAACGTTGCATAATCGGATTGAAAAAAGAAACAGTAATTATAAATTACGGGAAAAGCAAGTGAATTATTTTTTTTAGATGCCATGGTTTATTTAAACAGAGTGATCCTTAAATTTTTTTTCTGTGATGATATGGACTCTATTTGAATTACAAACACGTTTTTATTGAGACGTCTGAGTTACTATTTTAATAAAAAAATCATCTATAATTAAAAAGTTTTCAATGGATTTAAGAAATATTCAGCAGATAAACAAACGTATTTTAGTAAATTGCAACATCATGACGTAAATTTGGTAATTTAATTTTGTCGAAAATTGGGGAGCATTTTTTTTTTTTTACAGTTTCTATTATAGTTAAAGTGAAGGAGGAAGGGTGCAACTTGACAGTTCAGTGAGCTGCAGGTGGTGATTTATGGCGATGTGCCAAATGAAAACAAGCCAATCCATCAGGTAATTCCAAAGGTTGTGTTGTGTGGACGCGTCCTCCTGCTGTTTGATCTTAATTGGAATGTTTTTGTGCATGGGGGTTCGAGAGAAATATCCGTTTCAGCTTTACAGCTTTCACGGCTCTTTTTTTTTTTCTTGGTAATAAATAAAAATCCTAGTTGCTGCATTCACCATTGATCCATGTTTGCATTTCTTGAATATAAACAGCAGACAATCAGAAACATAGTGTTGGGCGGGTCTTGATGATCTTCATTTTGCATATGCTGAATTCAGTTCTGTGGGAATAAGGAATGACTTATACTGTGAATATATACAAAACTACATATTTTTGAGCTGAAAAAATAGGTCTACTTGTACACAGTAGCTAAAGTGTGAACTCAGATGAAGACAATCAGACATACGGACGTCTGATTCCATAAAAAAAAATCAACATAGTTTTTTTATTTACACTACAGGTAAAAAAGCAAAAACATGTTTTTAAACGTTATAAAGGAAAACGGATTTTTGAAAAGCATGACTTGATGATCTTAATTTCTGAAAGTTTCTTTTTTTCCACATCCTTTTTTTTCAATTACAATACACTGTAACAGGATACTGTGTGTTATATCACTTAGAGATATAACAGATTTTCGGTTGCTGATATCCGCGATCGTAAGCGGTAGTTGCATTGCGATTGTTGATGATGACAAGATAAATACTGGAGTGATGTAAAATGTTGCATAAACTAAAAAAATAAAAAATAAAGCCCTTCCCTTCCCCACCCCGAACTTTTATGCGGTCATCATAGCTGATCAACCATTTCATTCCATGAACATCAGCACATTTCAATCATTTGAACATTGGGGGTATCTGAAGGAATTCAGCCGTGCTTAAGCGCCCTAGCGCAACGAAAACTGCTAATTTTGGACAGTTCTATTCCCTTCCCCTCTACCATCCCTAATAATTGAGAGTGCATACATTGAGAGTCTTTCAAATATTCTATTTATGAGCTAGTTTTCGCGCTGTTTGTTATGCTTTTATTTTCGAAGAAAGAGAGGGAAAATAAGGGAAAGCAGCTAGAGAAAAAAGAATAGCTGAGTTTGATGACAAAATAAAAGAAAATGATGCAGAAATAAATAGGCTTAAAAAAGATAAAGAAGCCTCCCTAGCAGTAATTCAAGAGGGAACAGAAAGAATGAGAAAAGCTGTAGAAAAACAAAATACTGTTGAAATAGCAGTTGCCTCTAACTTGATCATACAAGGTTCAGCTGAAATAAAGAAAACTGAAAGTAAATTAGTTGTGGTGGAAGCAAAAAAAGATAGGCTAATCAGGAAAAGGTTAAAACAATAATATGAAAAAGTAATTCAGTGAACAATTGTACATAGTTCTTGGTTTTCAATTACCTTTTTAGGATATTATAGTTTAATGTGAAACCTGAAAACTTTACTGTGAAAATCGTGAATTGCTTCTGGTTCAACAGCATATTAATGTTCAAAGTGAAACTTGAATGTGGTAAATATACTTGAATATGATAATAACACGTGAAAAGATAAGAACTGAACATTAGAAGTAAATCATACTTAAACTTTAGACATTAGAAGTTATGCAAAAAATTTGGGTGTTAACTTCGACCATATATACTAATGGACTGCACATTGGCAATAGCTGCATCAAAGCCGCCATGGCTCAAACATTGGGCACGTCATCATGAGACTCCAAATTTCGTGTACAAATGCTGTTATGATTACTAATTTACGCTGCAGAACTTCAGTGTTTTCGGTGTATTATGTGAATGCACCTCATATATAATGAAAACTCTTCAGGTAAGTTTACTTATGAGCTATATACATGCATGATCGTGTTGTTTACATTTTGTGATTTATAATGTGATGAACATTTGCGAAGAATTTGGAACATGCATTCCATTTTTTTTTCTTAAGTTACTATATTTTTATATCAATAGCTGCAAGTTTCTGGTTAAGTAATTGAACTTTATTGACTTAGGTATTTAATTCGTTTCTTACCCATGAAAAATCATAGAACTTTCTTTACTATATCGGTCAGAGCAACCATAAAAGCACAGCAGGTGTAACCCATCTTTTTGACTGTTGTCATGTGATTTTATGTTGGAGCCAGAAATTTTGATGTCATGCGCAGTCTATCAGTATATATGGTTGAAGGGTGTGAAGCAAACTCTTTACAATGTATACAAAGTTGTTTTACTAGATGTATACAAATATACATCTAGTTTTTATTGAAATACACTCCTAAAATTTTCCTAAAATTTTTCTAAAAATTCCTAAAATTCCTACCTAAAATTTTCCAGAAGTATGCTATGATCCCTGCACACGTGTTCGATTGCATTTAGGTCCAGGGACCTTGCGGGCCAATCCATGCATTGAATATCTTCACTCTCCAACAGCTCTGCGACAGCCACTGTATGATGAGGTGTTGCGTTGTCGTCCATGAAGAGGAACTCAGGACCCACAGCACCTGTAAACAGACGCACGTGAGGCAGGAGAACCTTGGTACAATAGCGGACACCAGTGACTGAACCTCCTTGGAAGATGTGGAGGTCAGTACGGCTACCAAGCATGATACCGCCCCAAACGAGAACTCCGCCACCTCCAAACCGGTCCCTTTCGATGATGTTGGAGGTGTGATTGCATGTTCCCTGCTCTCTCCAGATGTGTATACGTCCAGAATCGCTCATCAGACTAAATCGGCTCTCATCCGTAAAGAGAACTCGACCCCATTGCTGATGTGTCCAGTTCTTGTGTTTCTGGCACCACAGAAACCGCCGTCTCCGATGAGCAGGCGTTAATGGCACACACCGTACTGGTTGTCGTGCAAATAGACCACCTTTGTGTAGCCTCCTGGCCACGGTAAAACACGATAATGGACGCCCAGTTGTCTGTTGCATGTGCCCTGCGATTTCTCCGGCTGTCTGCCGTCTGTTTCTTCTCGCCTGTAGGACAATATACCGGTTGTCCGCCGCCGTGGTTGCTCGTGGACGACCACTGCTAAACTCTCTGACAGCTGTTCCTGTCGTTTGAAATGCTCTCCAAGCTCGTGAAACGATGCTGTGAGTGATCCCGAACTCCTCAGCCACACTAGTTACACTTTGACCTTCTTCCAACTTCCCAATGATGCGACCTGGGGTAAAGTCATCCAGATGCCGTCTACTGGATTGCCTGTTGGCCATATCACACGGTGGCAGCAACTCGACGTCGTTCAAACCGACGTACACCGTGCAATAGCTTTCACTGAATTGCTGAGCATACATTTATACCCTGCCACCCCCCACCCCCACGTCATGCTGCATATATGCGCATGCCCTACCGTACCGGACTCTAGTCTATCTCCTGAGTGGTCTTACGGTCCGTTCTGCCTGCTCATTCCGCTGTTATGCTAATTTCTCCTCTTTGTCCTTAATTTTTGCACACCAGTGTATCTTACACTGTAGTCAGTTCACAAATTGGGTTTCAAACAAAACTCTTTAGACCCTGTTTTACAAACCAAGTTAAATGTGTCAAAATTGCCCTTGTTTCCAAAGTTAACATGATCCCTACCCTCCCAAAACAGTCACCTAAATAATCACCTGGTGAGACCCCTAGTAGAACAAAAGTGCTACAGGAAATAGTAAGAGTAGAATGTCTATCAGGCAAAGCATTCTTCAGAGGAGGGAGTTAAAGTTTAATTAATTAACTAAATGCAAAATAAAAAAATATGGATTTCAAATCATTTTTTATACTTTCTGACCATTATTTTTAAAAATTCAAAAGCATTTAAAGAATATTGTTTAAGTTCACTTGAAACAAAGGGTCAAAGTGCACACCTTTACCCTTTGTTTCCATTGATCCTGATTTAATTGGCGTGGAACCCATTTTGCACAAACTTTCGATAGCACAGGTCACGAATCATTGTTTCCACAGCACTATGACCACAATTCCATTCCTGGCAGCACATGTCTGTCTCCTTAATGGTCACTCGTCAATCACTCCAAAAGAGTTCATCAACTTGCTGTAATCATAGTTTTACTCAATATCTGTTGGTTCAATAACTGCTAGTTGTACTTTTCTTGGCAGAAGAATCGCAGCTTGAAATTGTAACTTTCACGCATGTTTATAGTATTCAGCGTATCTTGTGCCAGTACTCCATAAAATATATGCTTTAAATTTCCTGCTAATGTAATGATCCATCAACATTGTGTAGTCAGTAAATTTTCATTGTTCTTTAACAGTTATAGGTACAGAACACCATCATGTTTTCATGCAAGTTACTGATATCTCTTAATTAGAAACACTAAATACTCCTTTCAGGTTTCTTCCTGCTGCACACAGGGACGAGGACGATCAATCTACTCATAAATGGATGGTTTATGTGCGAGGGGACAAAGATAGCCCTAATCTAGATGGCATAGTGAAAAAAGTCTGTTTTCTTCTGCACTCTAGTTATCGGCCAAATGATATTGTAGAAATTTGGTGAGTAACTTTTAAAATTTGGTGAGTGTTTCTGCTTCTATTTATCTTTTTTTAACATAAATGCATGTGACATGTAAATTTGAAAACTTTTAAAAAAATTTTTTTCATGGGTTCAGTATTTTACTGGAATGGTAATGGCAGAAATGAATAAAAAAAAAAAGGTGGTATTAAGAAATGTTTCCAGTTTTTGCTGTAATGAAAATATTAGCAACCTGATAAGTAATTTTCGTAATGCATATAAATAACAACTTCTTCCATGTGTGGAGTAAACACAGTCAAGCCCTAAGAACAACAACAAAAAACGGTGTTCGTGAAAACTGAGCAGAAGAATTGAAGAAAAGGGTAAATGTTGTACAGGCACCTCTTTCTTCAAGTTATGTCTTTCTCAAAGAACCAGCCACAACTGGTTTGAAAAATTCTGGAGAGGGCTATCCTGTTTTAATTAAGACATGGTTTGTACGCGTCCTGGAAATCCTGGAAAACTCCTGGAATTCCATTTTGTCTCAGAAAAGTCCTGGAAATGTCCTAAAATTCTGCTACATGTCCTGGAATTTTATCCATTCCGGTCTTTTTGTGCCTGTGCGATGTTTGTAGTTGAGGATTTTTCTACTGACATAACTTATCTCTGACAAATCCCCCCACACACACACACACCCTCTGCAAAATGCAGGAGTGGGGGGGCTGTTTGTTTTTTTGTCTGTTAGGAAGACTGAAGCTGCGTTATTAGCATCTTTTGATGTCGTGTTTATGTTATCACTTTGGCTGTCTGACCGGGAAACCATGTCTCTGCAATTATTAGTTCGATTTGTAAAATTCTTTTTGTATTAAGAAGCTTAAAACGTGAGAATGATAATCCATTTGTTCCGGGGTTTTTTTTTTTCCGATTCACTCGCCGCTAAAGGGCGCATAAAGATTGTATCGAATTTAAAATTCATTTTGTTTCGTACATTTGCTTCTAAATATCCAATTAAAAAAATTCTTCCTTTTGACAACATTTATATCAAAGGCTATTTTAGTTACAGTCCCTTTTTCAAATAATGCATAAATTTTCCGCTAGGGGGCGTAACGGTAAATCACGATTTTCCCCATTATCTCCGCGCTCTGAAAGTCTGATTTGAAAAATTATCCCTGCGTTGGATACAGCTCTTGAGGGGAAATGTTTTTTATATAATTTCTCATTTTTTTTAAAGAATAGTTTGGCCGCCAGGGGACGTAAGTGTTTATTTTTGCTTCTGATGTATTTGCAATAAAATCTGAGCTTGAAACTCGATTGAAAAAATTCCTCCGTGGACTGATACCGTTCACCTCCAAAAACATTTTGAGAATACCTCCTGCATAAATAGTGCGTAATTTTTCCACCGGGCGGCGTACACGTATATTTTATGTTTACCCATATCTCTGTTTCTAGGAGTACGATTTGAAAAATTCTTTCTTTGTTGAAGAACTTTTTTGGTGCGAAATGTTTCTCATATAATTTCAAATATTTCTTAACGCACAAGTGCACCACTAGAGGGGGTAAGTTCACGTTTCCGTTTACAGCAATATCTACGGGGCTAATAATTTTCCGCTAGGGGTATAACAGTAATTCGCGATTTTCCCAATATCTCCGCTTCTAAAAGTTCGATTTGAAAAAATTTTCCTGCATTGTATACAGCTCTTGAGAGGAAATGTTTTGCATATAATTTCTTATTTTTGGTAAAGAATGGTTTGGCTGCCAGGGAGTATAAATTTATTTTTGCTTCTGATGTATTTGCAATAAAATCTGAGCTCGAAACTCGATGGAAAAATTCCTCCGTGGACCGATGCCACTCACCTCCATAAACTTTTTGAGAATACCTCCTGCGTAAATAGTGCATAATTTTCCCACCAGGTGGCGTACATCTATCTTATTTTTGCCTATATCTCTGTTTCTAGGAGTACGATTTGAAAAAATTCTTTCTTTGTTGGAGAACATTTTCGGTGCGAAATGTTTCTCGTATAATTTCAAGTATTTATTAATGCACAAGTGCACCACTAGAGGGCGTAAACTCACATTTCTGTTTGCAGCAATATCTACATGACTAATAACCCGATTGAAAAATATTCTCTTTCGACCAGATACTGCTAACTATGAAAACTTTTTGTGTGTATTTTCTTCCCAAAATAATGCACAATTTCGCCGCTAGGATGCACAAATATTTAATCTGTTTTTTCTCAATATCTGTACTTTTAAAAAAATACTTTTAACAACAGATACCATTTACCTTATGGAACACTTTAAGTTTGAATTTGAGGAGGTTTGTGGTTCACAATTCTGGCACTGGGTCGTGTTGTGCACTTCCTTTTGCAGCCTATCTCTGCCTCTAAAAACTATTGAGGAAATTTCTTTTTTTACTGCATGCCATTCTCTATAATAAAGATTTCAATTGTGAAAAATTCTTCCGCTAAAAGCATACAGTTATATCATGTTTCCTTCTCTCTTCTTTTAATTGTTTGAATTAAAAATCTTTTTGTCTCTTATACCTTCCTTCTGCTATGCAAAACTTTTTTGTGCACTATTTGTTAAATGTTCGCAGGGATGGAAAATGGTCAGTAAAGTCAGTAAAAGTCAGTATTTTTCAGATTGGTCAGTTTTAGTCTGTATTTTTCAATTTTGGTCTGTAAAGTCAGTTTTATACCATGGCTTTTTTAAAAAAGATTTACGTGATATGAAAAAAAGTTTGTGGTCGGTAAAGTAATGTTTTATGTAGCAGATGGATTAAAAAATTAGAAAATGCCGTTGAGAAATCTCTGAGTTAAAACTTTGTTAACAATCTTGTGCACTAGAGAGTGATTTTTGATCTCTATATTGGGAATGTTATCTAAGTGCAAAAAGTAAATTTCGGTTAACTTTCCTCGCCAGATGTATTATTTTGGTTTGGGGAAGAGTTGTGTGTGCACATATACGCAAACAATGCTCCTACCCATCTTATATTTCCTATATTTTGAGCCTTTGTACTGTATTTCCAATAATTTTTCTTATTACTTTCTCATACATTAGTATGAGGAAGTATTGTAATCGTGCAAAAATTCGAATTCGAGATTTCAACGGAAATACATGTTTTGGGGTCCCCCGAATACGATTTCACTATTTTCGAAGTGGTTTCTGTGTGCCAGTCTGTTTGTGTGTCTGTCTGTCTGTCTGTAGTTTGTGTCCACCATAACTACATAATTATCTGGTTAATTGTGAAGTTTTTTTTAACTAATCAGTGCTGATTTTTTTTTAATTTCTCTAACACTAATAATACGGATGTGAAATTTGGACATTGTAGTGTCCTGGTCACTGTGTAGGGTGGGGTGGGGCCCTATACCGGCACGAAAATCTTAACCTGGGAATACTCAGTAAATTATACTGTAGGAATTTAATAGACCCCCTGCTTAAAAATCTCTCTCTCTCTCTCTCTCTCTCTCTCTCTCTCTCTCTCTCTCTCTCTCTCTCTCTATATATATATATATATACTTAAGAGCAAAACTGAAGACTAAGGAAAAACTTTAGAATTTAAAACGAAGGTTGCAAAATAACCTGAAAATCAAAACGCGCAACGCAGCAGTTTTGAAAATTCAGAATTCACATTCTATAAAGAAGATACCTAAGCAAAATAATACATATATAATTTTGACTCACACCTAGTACAACATAGAAAAGGTTATGTATCTACCTGTGTGAGTAAAAGGAGAAAAGATAAAAAATAAAATAAAACAACTGAATGTAGAAGGTGTCGAGAATACTGAGCCTTGGCTTTATCAAGGACCAGCAAAAACTCTGCATTTTCTCACTTCCACAAAGACCTAGTTGGAAATGGGTTTCTGCAAGGCCATAGATGCAAGTAACATTCCCACCTAAAATAGTTTAAAAAATATATATAAGTCATGTCCTCCGTAGAGTTGCATGACCTAGCACTAGTTAACAATTTCGCTTGCATCCATTAACCTTCCTGGCCCGACCCATGCTCTTCATCTGTTACTATTAAACAGAGAGAAGAAGATTAAAGAGAACTCAAGCTGTGAGAGTGACATAATAATTAGAAATGATTTTCAGCCATAACGAAATTCCAAGTTCGTTTGAGAGAGAATTTAAACCTGAAAATCAATGCAAAAGAAATCCAAATTTTACATTGCAATTAAAAAAGGAAATGTTAATTTTTAACGAACAGATTTTTGAAAGAAAACTTGAGTCTAAAACCCCCTACTCTACAACTTATGACAGCACGAAAACGAGAATAAGTTAAAGATAATAATTAACTAAAGAAAACTTTGTGAAAGTTATATACCTTAAACAGTTAGTTGCAATATGTACAAAGTATTTCAGCAGTGCTTTAAGTGCATAATTAATTAGTTATTAAGAACTTAACTACTTTGAAAAACAGCGCATAGACAGCGCATAGAAAGGGAACAAGCTGAGCCATCTTCTGTTCCTAGGTACCCCAAAAGACGCTCAAAGTTACAAAGAAAAGAAAGAGTTAAAACCCGCAAAAATGTTAACAGACAAACCAATGCCTAAAAGCTGAAAAGCTAAAAAACGACAGAGAAAAAGTACATGAAGTACAAACATTGAACTTATAAAACCTAGAACCCAAAAACAAGGAAGAGAGCTTACCTCTTGTGTGACAAAAACTTTTCTCCTCACAAGAGGAGAACATGGCTGACCTCTTCCGCCACTCCCTAGACGCTGGGGGGCAGTGAGGGTGGGGCTGATGGCCTCCTCATACAGCAAGAAACCAACGCACAGAGATTTTAACCAGAGAAAAAATATATATAAACTTAAGACTGTGGATCTGTATGATCAGAAAGAGCAGAATTAACTCTCCAGAACACATGAGAAATATTATAAAATACACGAGCAGTTTATTTAATAATCTTTGCATGTATTAAATCACCTTAGTGAGCTTCTATAGATTAATCAGAATCTTATTAATTTTAATGTTGGTTTTACTATTTTTAGTATAGCTATCCTAGTGATGAATAACTAGTTTTCTTTTTTATTTGTTTTTATTTTCTTTTATAAACAGATTTTTAAGCTTTTTTGTGATTTTGTTTATATTATTTAATTTTTTGTTTTAATAGGACCATCATATCCATAGCACTAAGGTTCCTTTAGGTAGTTAATAGGCATCCTCTAGCCAACTTCCTTACGGCTTTGATTGGTCAGAATCATATTATTAACTGTGTAGAAAATTAAAGCAGATCTGCCAACCTTACTCTATTATTCAGAATAATTTTTCTTAAAGTTCTTTTGATGAAAGAAGAAGGAATTTCGTTCTCTAGAAAACTTTCTAATAGTATATTAATGTGGTAATTGAAGTCCAAATTGTTGCTGCAAATTCTTGAAATTCTTAGGACCTGAGAAATTAGTACATTCTCAATTACTTTGGTTGAAATGTTATTATTCCAGTGTAGATATTTAATTACTTTGAAAGGAAAATTAACTCTTTTATCAAAGAGGCTAATAGATGGGTTACCTCTGTTGAGCTTAATGCTTAAGTCTAGGAACTCAAGTTCCTGATTACTGTGGTTGGTTTTACATAAGTTAAGAGAGCTAGGATAGATATTATCAAAATCACTCTCTATAACTTCTGAATTATTGATACACAGCAGATCATCAATATATCTAAAAGTGTAAAGGTAGTTATCTGAGCAGGTGGGGTGATTTTTAATGAATTTATATTCCTTAAAGAACAGGAATAGATTAGCGATATTCGTGGACGTTGATGTTCCCATTGGAATACCGTTCACTTGCTTATAGAGAGTATTATTATATAAGATATGGTTATTTTTTATGCAGCAATTGAGATAAGAGTTCCAAGTTCCTACATCAACAAATTGGTTAAGTTTAAATTCTGCATACAGCTCTTTAAAGGTAGTGATTATATCTGATAGAGGCAGATTAGTATATAGGTTTTCAAAATCATAACTATTAATATCTAGGGGACAAACTTTGAATATAGTAGAAATTACTTCTGCATTATTATTAATTATCCAAAAATCTCTGTACATCAAGTTAGAACAGTTTCTAATGTGTTTCAAAACCTTCTTTAAGACATCTTCAAAAGCAAGATCTATTTTCTTTTTATGACTCCTTACTCCACTAGCTATGAACCTAAACTTCACAGGATCCTTATGAAACTTAACCGTTGCAAAAAGAAATGGAAATTCAGGCTCATATCTTCTAGTTTGTGGAATTTTAAGTTTCTTGAAGAATGCCTTAAACCGATTTTCTAACTGCTTAGTAGAATAACTTACGGGCTCGTATGTTACTCTATTATTGAGTTCCAAAGTTTTGCAAAGCCTACAATACCATCTATAAGCTCACCTGTACTGTCTGCAACCTTAGCTATATTGGCCAAAGTAAAAATCCTCTTCATCTTAGGATTAATGGTCACAGGTCTCTAGTAAACAAGTTCTCTAATTCAGGAGTGAACCCCTCCACAAATGCCAACCAGTACTCTACCTTTGAATTAGAGCATTTCCATACTCATGGTTTTGACAAAGTGAAAATAGAGGTACTACATATTATCCCTGACCTCTATGCTCGGCTAGAAACTGAATCCCTTGAAATTTTGCAGCATCAGTCTCTTTATCCCTATGGCCTTAATTCCACTCTATCTGACAATAAGCATAATCAGCATAAATTTTCAATTCGTGAACTCTTCTTTCTTGTTAATAATAAGAGCTGCTCTAGAGGTAATAGAGGACAGAGGTTATTTCGCACATCAAGCAAAGTTGATTTTGCTAACTTGCTAAAAACTCTGGAAAGCTTTAAAACTGGCACTAATTTTGTTAAAAATACTTACAAAATTCTCAAGTCCTTCAAGCACTCTGTCCTTAAAAGTTTTTTCAAATTCTGGAATGAAACTGCTGACCATGTTGATAAGCATGTTTTTGCTTTGGTTCTGGACATTCTTAAACATATTCTTAAAGATAAAATTTCTCTTAAAGAATTTTCCAGTAATTTTGTTACCATCAGGTTCCTAAATAAAGCCTACGCTAATCTCAATGTAAGGAAGCTGTTCTACAATAATGCAATTTTTTTTCCCATCCACAGGCACCAGTCTATTGTAAGTTTTAAATATGTTAAGACCTTAGGGTCAATAGTTAAAAACTACAAACTTAACTCTTCGAGCTACATTCCTGTAATTACTACATGTTCTTGTGATGAACATAAAGAAACAGTTCACTATGATAAGAATTACAACCATATTATCACCGGACTTTAGTTTTGTTGAAAATGAAAAGCTTAGGAATTTATTAGAGTATGGCTCTAAATTCAGACCTTCCTTCACAATTTCCAAAGAAAGGATTCTTGAGAGCTTCACTCAAGATGTAAATAGGTACATCATAAAAACCAGTTTAACGTACAATCAGCCTATTGAGGCCTTCGCAGAATGGAAATATAATATAATCAATAGCTTCACCGGTGAGTTGGCAGGTCTGGACTTTTGTTTCGACAGAAATCTCTTTTTCTCTGGAGAAGCTAAAAGGTCACTCTCCAAACTACAAGACCAATTTATTTTTACCACTACGGATAAAGCTAGCAATAATTTTGCAATTATCTGTAAGAAGTTCTATTTTGAATTGTTAACTATGGAACTCAATAATACAGTAACATACGAGCCCGTAAGTTATTCTACTAAGCAGTTAGAAAATCGGTTTAAGGCATTCTTCAAGAAACTTAAAATTCCACAAACTAGAAGATATGAGCCTGAATTTCCATTTCTTTTTGCAACGGTTAAGTTTCATAAGGATCCTGTGAAGTTCAGGTTCATAGCTAGTGGAGTAAGGAGTCATAAAAAGAAAATAGATCTTGCTTTTGAAGATGTCTTAAAGAAGGTTTTGAAACACATTAGAAACTGTTCTAACTTGATGTACAGAGATTTTTGGATAATTAATAATAATGCAGAAGTAATTTCTACTATACTCAAAGTTTGTCCCCTAGATATTAATAGTTATGATTTTGAAAACCTATATACTAATCTGCCTCTATCAGATATAATCACTACCTTTAAAAAGCTGTATGCAGAATTTAAACTTAACCAATTTGTTGATGTAGGAACTTGGAACTCTTATCTCAATTGCTGCATAAAAAATAACCATATCTTATATAATAATACTCTCTATAAGCAAGTGAACGGTATTCCAATGGGAACATCAACGTCCACGAATATCGCTAATCTATTCCTGTTCTTTAAGGAATATAAATTCATTAAAAATCACCCCACCTGCTCAGATAACTACCTTTACACTTTTAGATATATTGATGATCTGCTGTGTATCAATAATTCAGAAGTTATAGAGAGTGATTTTGATAATATCTATCCTAGCTCTCTTAACTTATGTAAAACCAACCACAGTAATCAGGAACTTGAGTTCCTAGACTTAAGCATTAAGCTCAACAGAGGTAACCCATCTATTAGCCTCTTTGATAAAAGAGTTAATTTTCCTTTCAAAGTAATTAAATATCTACACTGGAATAATAACATTTCAACCAAAGTAATTGAGAATGTACTAATTTCTCAGGTCCTAAGAATTTCAAGAATTTGCAGCAACAATTTGGACTTCAATTACCACATTAATATACTATTAGAAAGTTTTCTAGAGAACGAAATTCCTTCTTCTTTCATCAAAAGAACTTTAAGAAAAATTATTCTGAATAATAGAGTAAGGTTGGCAGATCTGCTTTAATTTTCTACACAGTTAATAATATGATTCTGACCAATCAAAGCCGTAAGGAAGTTGGCTAGAGGATGCCAATTAACTACCTAAAGGAACCTTAGTGCTATGGATATGATGGTCCTATTAAAACAAAAAATTAAATAATATAAACAAAATCACAAAAAAAGCTTAAAAATCTGTTTATAAAAGAAAATAAAAACAAATAAAAAAGAAAACTAGTTATTCATCACTAGGATAGCTATACTAAAAATAGTAAAACCAACATTAAAATTAATAAGATTCTGATTAATCTATAGAAGCTCACTAAGGTGATTTAATACATGCAAAGATTATTAAATAAACTGCTCGTGTATTTTATAATATTTCTCATGTATTCTGGAGAGTTAATTCTGCTCTTTCTGATCATACAGATCCACAGTCTTAAGTTTATATATTTTTTTTCTCTGGTTAAAATCTCCGCGCGTTGGTTTCTTGCTGTATGAGGAGGCCATCAGCCCCACCCTCACTGCCCCCCAGCTGTCTAGGGAGTGGCGGAAGAGGTCAGCCATGTTCTCCTCTTGTGAGGAGAAAAGTTTTTGTCACACAAGAGGTAAGCTCTCTTCCTTGTTTTTGGGTTCTAGGTTTTATAAGTTCAATGTTTGTACTTCATGTACTTTTTCTCTGTCATTTTTTAGCTTTTCAGCTTTTAGGCATTGATTTGTCTGTTAACATTTTTGCGGGTTTTAACTCTTTCTTTTCTTTGTAACTTTGAGCGTCTTTTGGGGTACCTAGGAACAGAAGATGGCTCAGCTTGTTCCTTTTCTATGCGCTGTCTATGCGCTGTTTTTTCAAAGTAGTTAAGTTCTTAATAACTAATTAATTATGCACTTAAAGCACTGCTGAAATACTATGTACATATTGCAACTAACTGTTTAAGGTATATAACTTTCACAAAGTTTTCTTTAGTTAATTATTATCTTTAACTTATTCTCGTTTTCGTGCTGTCATAAGTTGTAGAGTAGGGGGTTTTAGACTCAAGTTTTCTTTCAAAAATCTGTTCGTTAAAAATTAACATTTCCTTTTTTAATTGCAATGTAAAATTTGGATTTCTTTTGCATTGATTTTCAGGTTTAAATTCTCTCTCAAACGAACTTGGAATTTCGTTATGGCTGAAAATCATTTCTAATTATTATGTCACTCTCACAGCTTGAGTTCTCTTTAATCTTCTTTCTCTCTGTTTAATAGTAACAGATGAAGAGCATGGGTCGGGCCAGGAAGGTTAATGGATGCAAGCGAAATTGTTAACTAGTGCTAGGTCATGCAACTCTACGGAGGACATGACTTATATATATTTTTTAAACTATTTTAGGTGGGAATGTTACTTGCATCTATGGCCTTGCAGAAACCCATTTCCAACTAGGTCTTTGTGGAAGTGAGAAAATGCAGAGTTTTTGCTGGTCCTTGATAAAGCCAAGGCTCAGTATTCTCGACACCTTCTACATTCAGTTGTTTTATTTTATTTTTTATCTTTTCTCCTTTTACTCACACAGGTAGATACATAACCTTTTCTATGTTGTACTAGGTGTGAGTCAAAATTATATATGTATTATTTTGCTTAGGTATCTTCTTTATAGAATATACATATATATATATATATATATATATATATATATAGGGATGTAAGGTCAGGTGATGCGTAACATCACAGCCTCTCCTTGACAAATGTCAACCCCGCCTTCTCGTGGTGCATCCTGTTCCCACTAAAGGGGCTCTGACGACCGCAAATAGCGGTATAACTATACCATCGGGATCAGAGGAAATGCTATCCCACACTCACCAACCCGCTTGGCCAGCGTGGTGAGTTATGGCCAAACACCTCCAAAATGACTCTACAACTTAAATCTTGGCCCTCAGTCTCCGGCAGCTGGAATGTACCTGGCCAAGGCAGCGGCCAGTGCGACATGAAGGCAGAGGGTGCTAAGAATCCCCGGAGGACCGGACTAGGCTGCCATTTGATGCTGACCTTGGCTACCTACAACGGACGCTCCCTATCTTCTGATTCAAGGCTTCTTGAATTGGAAGAGGAACTACAAAGGATCAAGTGGGACATCGTCGGGCTAAGTGAGGTAAGGAGAAAAGGAGAAGATCTCATTGAACTGAAAAGTGGACATCTCTTCTATTATCGTGGGACAGATACTGGCAGAACTAGTGGTGTTGGATTTATAATAAACAAGAAACTGAAGGATAAAGTGGTAGAAGTTGAAAGTTCCTCTGACAGAGCTGCACGACTCGTTATCCAACTATCGAGAAGATACCAGGCTCAGATTATTCAAACTTATGCACCCACCACAAGTCATCCTGAAGAAGAAATTGAAGAATTTTATGAGGAAATTCGTCATCTAAATAATAAAGGTAAGCAGCACTTGAAGATAATTATGGGAGATTTCAATGCAAAAATAGGGCACCGGCAACAGAATGAAACTTCAGTAGGTAAATTCGGTCACGGCAACAGAAACCAGCGTGGAAATACTCTCGTTGAGTTTGCAGAGGCAGAAGGGTTTTTCATCTTGAACTCCTTCTTCAAGAAAAAGCCACACAGGAAATGGACATGGAGACATCCGAATGGGACGACAAGTGAAATTGATTTTATTATGTGTAACAAAAAATTCGTCATCGAAGACTGCAGTGTGCTGAACAAGTTCAACACAGGTAGTGACCATAGATTGGTGAGATGTAAGATGCACCTCAACACTAAACTGGAACGTGGCAAGCTCATAAGACAAACAAAACGTATTGACATAACCAACCTTAAAAAACACCATAATACTTTCAAGTTGGAACTGAAGAACAGATTCTCTGCTTTAGAAGGCCTAACATCGGAAGAAGTGGATATTTCGGAAGTTAACAGAAAAGTAACCAAAGCTCTTATGGAAACAGCAACAAAATTAGCTGGGTCTAAGAACAAGTTGCATGTAAACAAATTATCAGGAAAAACCAAAATGTTGATGCAAAAAAGAAGAGAGATGAGGACAACTAAAGAAGATGTGACTTCCAAAGTGGAATATATAGAGCTATGCAAGACAGCACGAAAAAGTATCGCTGAAGACGTAAGGAAATTCAACTGTGAGCTAGTGAGGAAAGCAATTGAAAACAACCAAAGCCTAAAGATAGCAAAGGGACATCTCAGTAAGGGAAGAAAACAGATTATGGCTCTGAGAAAAGAAGATGGTTCTATAACAAGAAATAGAGGCGAAATTTTGACAAGAGTGAAAGATTTCTACTCCAAATTATACGAAAGGGATGATACATGTACTCCAGACATCATGAAAGGTACCAGAGTTCTTCCAGTCCTCCCAGCAGAAGTTGCTCATGCAATCAAGAACATGAAGCGGGGGAAAGCTCCAGGAGAAGATGGAATTACTATAGACATCATACAAGAAGCAAGTGGAGAAATTGAAACAGTACTCGCCCAAATTTTCACTCGATGCCTTAATGAAGGGAAGATTCCTGAGGATTGGAACAATGCTACAATGATCCTGCTACATAAAAAAGGTGACATTGAGGATCTCAGGAACTACAGACCTATCAGCCTCCTATCAGTGGTTTATAAAATCTTCACTAAAGTTCTTTCACACCGCTTGAAGGTAACACTGGACATGGCTCAACCGAGAGAACAAGCTGGATTCAGGAGTGGCTACAGCACAATAGATCATATCCACGTACTGAGAGAACTAATTGAAAGAGCGAGGGAATATGAACTTCCATTGTGCATGGCTTTTATCGATTATGAAAAAGCCTTTGATTCGGTGAAACCATCAGCAGTTACCACGGCTCTGAAATCCTGCGGTATTGAAGATGCATACATTAATATTATTAATAACATCTATGAAAATGCAAGTGCAAAGATTCGGCTGTTTGAAAATACAACACACATAAAAATTGGAAAGGGAGTGAGACAAGGTGACACCATATCTCCGAAGCTCTTTAATGCCACATTGGAAAATGTCTTTCAATCACTGAACTGGGAAAACAAAGGGATAAAGATTAATGGAGATTATCTAACCCACCTTCTTTTTGCTGATGACGTAGTCATTTTTGCAACTACCCCATCAGAGCTGCAGAGTATGATCCAGGAACTTGCTGACAAGAGTAAAGAAGTGGGATTAAAAATGAACTTTCAGAAGACAAAAGTGATGTTCAATGCTTTTACAAGAAATGAAGATTTATCGATTGATGGAGAAAAACTGGAGATAACAGACACGTATGTTTATCTTGGACAGCAGATATCAAGTGAGGGTCACATTGATGAAGAAATTAATCGGCGTACAAAACTTGCCTGGAGAGCTTTTGGAAGAAACAGCATAATTTTCAAGAGCAATATGCCATTATGTCTTAAAAGAAAAGTGTTTGATCAATGCATCCTTCCAGTGCTTACGTATGGTGCAGAGACGTGGACCTTAACTAAAAGAGACATACAAAGGCTGCAGACAACTCAAAGAAGCATGGAGAGGTGCATGCTTGGTATAACCAGGAGAGATAAGAAGAGGAACTCGTGGATCCAAAAAATGACGAGAGTGGAAGACATCATGATCCCTGAAACATATAAATCCCTGAAATGGCAATGGGCTGGACATACTGCCAGAAGGACAGACCATAGATGGACAGCCGAAATTTTATTATTTTTTTATCTTTTTCTCCTTTTACTCACACCGGTAGATACATAACCTTTTCTATGTTGTACTTGGTGTGAGTCAAAATTATATATGTATTTTTTTGCTTAGGTCTCTTCTTAATAGAATATATATATATATATATATATATATTAATCCTAATTTTTTTATTTGTTGTTTTAGGTAATGCAGCTGTCTTTATAAAATCATACGTTTTTTGATTAACTGGATTACTTAGACAAAAGTATAGGAAATGTACTGTAAAATCAGAATGGTTCCAAAAAAGGACAGCAATGGTTTCTGAATGGGGACAGAAAAAAAGTGACAGTGAAGTTTTTTGTATGTTGTGCACAAACATTTTCAGTTTCTTGGGGCTTTAGTGCTATAGAGCAGCATGCTTCTACTCGGAAGCACAGAGAACAATGTAAAGTGAAACTGAGTTCTTCACAACTACATTTGTCTTCAGCCCGTCCTGGATGTAGCAGTGATGGTGTAATTTCATCTCCCGGAGCTACACCATCAATTCAGCTTTATTCTGTTAGACAAGCTGCTTCAAGGGCATAGTTAATCTGGTGTTTGAAAATGATTGGAGGGAACTTTGCTGTTCAGCCAGCTTGTGAAGATGTCAAAGAAACCTTTGAGGCAATGTTTCCTGGAAGTGTTCCTTCTGAGTTCACCCTTTCAAGGACAAAGGCAAAATATTTAGTATGTGATGCTTTAGCTCCATATTTTAAAAAGCAGTTGGTGGATGGTATTGGAGAAGCACATTTCTCTCTTTGTTTTGATGAAACTGTGAATGCAGCTTCAAAGAAAGAGCTTCAAACTGTAGTTAAATACTGGTCTGATTCCAAACAAGTGATTATGACACGACATCTACAGACTTTCTTCATGCTGACTGCAGGTCATCTGACAGCTGCTGGAGGATCCATAGAGTGAACAATACGATCGAGGTGGTTCCACAGATGCTGAATTGGGTTTAAGTCTAGGGAAATTAGGGGACAGGGAAGTACTTTGAAGTCTACATCATGCTCTTCCAACCACTGTCGGACATTTCTAACTGTGTGACACACCGCATTGTCATGCTTGAAGATCCCATCTGCCCCAGGGAAGACAATCAGCATGTATGGGTGTACGTGGTCTGCAAGGGTGGATTCACAATGAATTTGGTCCATAGTGCCTTTCACAGGTATGAGTGGACCCAGAGAATGCCACGAAAACATTCCCCAGATTATAACGCTGACCCACCAGCTTGTGTTTTTCCAGCAATGGCTGAAGAGTGTTTGTTCTCCGATGTTTCTCGCCTTATACTCTATCGTCCATCCGTTCGCTGAAGCAGAAAACGTGACTCATCAGAGAAGGCAATCCTTTGCTAATCAGCGGAGGTTCAATTCCGATGCTGCCGTGCAAATGTAAAACTTTTCTGCCGATGCACCTTCATTAGCATAGGTGCAGTGTTCATCCGTCTGCATCAGAGCTCCATACGCAGCAGGGTTCACTGAACTGTTGTTTTAGACACACTTCCAGTAGTCCCCTGGTTCATTCGGACAGTGAGTTGCTGCACTGTAGCGTGTCGATCGGCCGTCGCGCACCTTCGAAGCTGACATTCACCTCACACATCAATGACACGTGGTACTCCGCAGTTTGCATGTCGCTTATTCGCAATGGCGCCATTTCTCCAATCACGATACACTTTAACCCCAGCAGCATGCAAACAGTTCACAAACTGCGCTGTTTTGGAAATACTGATACCCTTGGCCCAAAAGCTGGTAATAATCTTTTTTTGCAAATTTCATAAATCGCTCCTTTTATCCATGACAGCAACGAGGATATTTTTTCAGAATGCCTTCACCACACCTTATGTACCCTCCAAGCCAGCTCATGACACGTGCCTTCTTTCATTGGCTATGCGCTGTTGACGTCAAAAGTAGGAGGTAGCCATAATAATGTGACTCGACTGTGTAATATCTTTTAGCAATTATTATCAGTATGAAGAACTCTCAGAACATTTTGTAATTGTGAAGTTCCTTCCTTGGGATTTTTGAAATAGTATTCCTCACCTTCTGTTTGAATATGGTAAGATTTGTACCATTCAGGATTGTGCTTTCCGAGCAACTCAAGTATTTCAAGCTGATTAGGCGAGTGACAATAGACTGTTTAAGTAGGGGTTGTTTTTCCATAACAGCCAACTTTTGGAACAGAGTAAATAGCTTTGAAATCACCAGTTTGAGTTGTTGAGAAATATAGAAATTGCCATCCTGGTGGCACAGTGATCTAAATGATGGCTTCTGATCATTTGTCCAACTTAGGTCCAGGCATGGATGTTGGTTTTATCTTACGGCACTGGCTCTCTCCCTTCGCTGGAACCAGTGGCCCTAAATTAGGGACAGGTGACTGCTTATAGCCCATTGAGTTGTCACAGTGGTCATTAAAGCCCCAATCACATAATATATATCATCATCATCATCATTGTCAACCATTATCAATCCACTGCTGGACGAAGGTCTCCCCAAGTTTCCTCCACAACGGTCTGTCTTGTGCCAGTCTCCTCCATGTCACCCCTGCATACTTTCGAATTTCATCCACCCATCTCCCATGTGGTCTTCTTCTGGGTCTTTTCCTGTCCCTTGGAATCCAATCTAAAATTTCGGCTGTCCATCGATGATCTGTCCTTCTGGCAGTATGTCCAGCCCATTGCCATTTCAGGGATTTGACTCTGATCATGATGTCTTCCACTCTTGTCATTTTTCGGATCCACGAGTTCCTCTTCTTATCTCTCCTGGTTATACCAAGCATGCACCTCTCAATGCTTTTTTGAGTTGTCTGCAGCCTTTGTATGTCTCTTTTAGTTAAGGTCCACGTCTCTGCACCATACGTAAGCACTGGAAGGATGCATTGATCAAACACTTTTCTTTTAAGACATAATGGCATATTGCTCTTGAAAATTATGCTGTTTCTTCCAAAAGCTCTCCAGGCAAGTTTTGTGCGCCGATTAATTTCTTCATCAATGTGACCCTCACTTGATATCTGCTGTCCAAGATAAATGTACGTGTCTGTTATCTCCAGCTTTTCTCCATTAATCGATAAATCTTCATTTCTTGTAAAAGCATTGAACATCACTTTTGTCTTCTGAAAGTTCATTTTTAATCCCACTTCTTTACTCTTGTCAGCAAGTTCCTGGATCATACTCTGCAGCTCTGATGGGCTAGTTGCAAAAATGACTACGTCATCAGCAAAACGAAGGTGGGTTAGATAATCTCCATTAATCTTTATCCCCTTGTTTTCCCAGCTCAGTGACTGAAAAACACCCTCCAATGTGGCATTAAAGAGCTTCGGAGATATGGTGTCACCTTGTCTCACTCCCTTTCCAATTTTTATGTGTGTTGTATTTTCAAACAGCCTAATCTTTGCACTTGCATTTTCATAGATGTTATTAATAATATTAATGTATGCATCTTCAATACCGCAGGTTTTCAGAGCCATTGTAACTGCTGATGGTTTCACCGAATCAAAGGCTTTTTCATAATCGATAAAAGCCATGCACAATGGAAGTTCATATTCCCTCGCTCTTTCAATTAGTTCTCTCAGCACATGGATATGATCTATTGTGCTGTAGCCACTCCTGAATCCAGCTTGTTCTCTCGGTTGAGCCATGTCCAGTGTTACCTTCAAGCGGTGTGAAAGAACTTTAGTGAAGATTTTATAAACTACTGATAGGAGGCTGATAGGTCTGTAGTTTCCGAGATCCTCAATGTCACCTTTCTTATGTAGCAGGATCATTGTAGCGGTGTTCCAATCCTCAGGAATCTTTCCTTCATTAAGGCATCGAGTGAAAATTTGGGCGAGTACTGTTTCGATTTCTCCACTTGCTTCTTGTATGATGTCTACAGTAATTCCATCTTCTCCTGGAGCTTTTCCCCGCTTCATGTTCTTGATTGCATGTGCAACTTCTGCTGGAAGGACTGGAGGAACTCTGGTACTGGTATCTTTCATGATGTCTGGAGTGCATGTATCATCCCTTTCATATAATTTGGAGTAGAAATCTTTCACTCTTGTCAAAATTTCGCCTCTATTTCTTGTTACAGAACCATCTTCTTTTCTCAGTGCCATAATCTGTTTTCTTCCCTTACTGAGATGTCCCTTTGCTATCTTTAGGCTTTGGTTGTTTTCAATTGCTTTCCTCACTAGTTCACAGTTGAATTTTCTTACGTCTTCAGTGATACTTTTTCGTACTGTCTTGCATAGCTCTATATATTCCACTTTGGAAGTCACATCTTCTTTAGTTGTCCTCATCTCTCTTCTTTTTTGCATCAACATTTTCGTTTTTCCTGATAATTTATTTACATGCAACTTGTTCTTAGACCCAGCTAATTTTGTTGCTGTTTCCATAAGAGCTTTGGTTACTTTTCTGTTAACTTCAGAGATGTCCACTTCTTCCGATGTTAGGCCTTCTAAAGCAGAGAACCTGTTCTTCATTTCCAACTTGAAGGTATTATGGTGTTTTTTAAGGTTGGTTATGTCAATAGATTTTGTTTGTCTTATGAGCTTGCCACGTTCAAGTTTAGTGTTGAGGTGCATCTTACATCTCACCAATCTATGGTCACTACCTGTGTTGAACTTGTTTAGCACACTGCAGTCTTCTATGACGAATTTTTTGTTACACATAATAAAATCAATTTCACTTGTCGTCCCATTTGGATGTCTCCATGTCCATTTTCTGTGTGGCTTTTTCTTGAAAAAGGAGTTCAAGATGAAAAACCCTTCTGCCTCTGCAAACTCAACGAGAGTATTTCCACGCTGGTTTCTGTTGCCGTGACCGAATTTACCTACTGAAGTTTCATTCTGTTGCCGTTGCCCTATTTTTGCATTGAAATCTCCCATAATTATTTTCAAGTGCTGCTTACCTTTATTATTTAGATGACAAATTTATAATATATCATCATCATCATTGTCAACCATTATCAATCCACTGCTGGACGAAGGTCTCCCCAAGTTTCCTCCACAACGGTCTGTCTTGTGCCAGTCTCCTCCATGTCACCCCTGCATACTTTCGAATTTCATCCACCCATCTCCCATGTGGTCTTCTTCTGGGTCTTTTCCTGTCCCTTGGAATCCAATCTAAAATTTCGGCTGTCCATCGATGATCTGTCCTTCTGGCAGTATGTCCAGCCCATTGCCATTTCAGGGATTTAACTCTGATCATGATGTCTTCCACTCTTGTCATTATATATATATATATATATATATATATATATATATATATATATATATATATATATATAAATTTGTCTTCCACTCTTGTCAATTTTCTGATCCACGAGTTCCTCTTCTTATCTCTCCTGGTTACACCAAGCATGGGCCTCTCCATGTTTCTTTGAGTTGTCTGCAGCCTTTGTATGTCTCTTTTAGTTAAGGTCCACGTCTCTGCACCATACGTAAGCACTGGAAGGATGCATTGATCAAACACTTTTCTTTTAAGACATAATGGCATATTGCTCTTGAAAATTATGCTGTTTCTTCCAAAAGCTCTCCAGGCAAGTTTTATACACTGATTAATTTCTTCATCAATGTGACCCTCACTTGATATCTGCTGTCCAAGATAAACGTAGGTATCTGTTATTTCCAGCTTTTCTCCATCAATCGATAAATCTTCATTTCTTGTAAAAGCATTGTACATCACTTTTGTCTTCAGAAAGTTCATTTTTAATCCCGCTTCTTTACTCCTGCCAGCAAGTTCCTGGATCATACTCTGCAGCTCTGATGGGGTAGTTGCAAAAATGACTACATATTAGCAAAACGAAGGTGAGTTAGATAATCTCCATTAATCTTCGTCCCTTTGTTTTCCCAGTTCAGTGATTGAAAGACATTTTCCAATGTGGCATTAAAGAGCTTCGAAGATATGGTGTCACTTTGTCTCACTCCCTTTCCAATTTTTATGTGTGCTGTATTCTCAAACAGCCGAATCTTTGCACACAAAAGAGATCAGGATCAGAGTAGAATCCCTGAAATGGCAATGGGCTGGACATACTGCCAAAAGGACAGACCATCGATGGACAGCCAAAATTTTAGATTGGATTCCAAGGGACAGGAAAAGACCCAGAAGAAGACCACATGGGAGATGGGTGGATAAAATTCGAAAGTATGCGGGAGTAACATGGAGGAGACTGGCACAAGACAGGCCGTTGTGGAAGAGGCTTGAAGAGACCTTCGTCCAGCAGGGGATTGATAATGGTTGACAATGATGATGATGATGATATATAAATTTATTACTTTTTGATTCCCCAAATACATCACTTTTTTATAGATGATTATAGTACTTTCAGACCCACATATTTATTGGAAATTGTAACTGTTTATCTGAGTGTGCCCAGGTGCAAGTCATGGATGAGGCATGGGTGGTGTGTTGGTTTTACAGTGCTGTCTTTGTCCTGTCCCTGCTTTCCTGAAAACAGTGGCTCAAAATTAGGGATGGTTAACTTCTTATAGCCTTTATTGCTCACAGTGAATGTAAACTACTAAACTGTGAAACTGAGGGGGGGGAGTAAATGAAAAAGTACTCATCTGAACAAGGTTTTCTTTCCTTTTTTTCTTTTTTTTTTTTTTTGTATTCCATATACAGTTTACGTGCTTTTACTAAAAGTAAATGCATGTAAACTGCACATGGAATACAAATAAAAGAAATATTTACTAAATTTTTCTACACACAATTGAATAAAAAATCTGTAACCAACAGTCTGGACTTCATGGCAGTGCTGTACTCACACCATGGAACTTTCTTTAGAGCTACATTCAGCTGTGCAGCAGCTTAATTCTCGAAGGAGGACAGTTCATGAAAAAATGTAAAAAAACTAGGCAAGTAATTGACCTCAGTGGCTGATGATGGACACAAGATTGTGGGAAAGTGCTGTGCTCAAATTTGATACATTCTATAACTATAAGAAATCTCTCACACAGTTCTTTGCTGACATAAATTTCAGAAATTGTCATAACTTGTCATTCATAAAATAAAAAAAAAAGTATATTGTGTGCTTGCATTTTTTAGTAATTAAAAAAAATGTATATATATTTTAAATGTATCTATTTTTAGCAACCCGCCATTTCATCTGGTGAAAAGAGGATGGGGTGAATTTATAATCCGTGTACAGTTGCATTTTAAAGACCCCCGTAACAAGCCTGTCGATATATTTCATCACCTGAAGGTATGTCTGGAAACATATCTGTAAGTTGCTGTAACTTTTGAGTTGGGATAGGGTGGTTGTAAATTGTCTGTATGCTTTGAGATGCAGTTATTATTGTTCATTTGTATTATGAGCAAAAACAAAATTTAGCTATTATTATATTTGCACTTTTAAGGTATTAAACCCCTGCAAAGTGCGCATAGTTTACGTGCAATTCATAAATGAAATACTATTAAAAAGTACCAATCACTTACCCTAAAGATCATGGTAATTTCCATCGACAACACCCTTCCAAACACCCTTCCAGCACGTCAATTATGTATTATCCTAATGTTGTGAAAAATTGATAAAAAACTTGTAAAATATGTAGGGGCAATACCATATGTAGAAAATGTTTCAGCAGAAATTAATAAAGTTTGTGGCAAGTATGACATACAGGTAAGAAATCAAGTACTTACTGTAAAAAATTTAGTGATTAAAAATGAAAAAATCAACCAATTAGATAGAGCAGGAATTTATGAAATCCCTATAAACCAGCAACCACCTGTGTCATATATAGGCAGCACCAAGAATAAATTAAAGTATAGATTGAACCAGCATATAAATAATTGGAATAAAAAAGAAGCTAAGACAGCATTAACCCAATACTGTATGGAAAATCAACAATGTCCAAGGTTTGAGGATATTAAAATTATTAAGAGCTGTAAAAACGAAAGGCAGTTAAGAATTGCAGAGTCAATGTTAATTGAAAAAAACAGATCAAGATTATGCAACATTAATGAGCCTAGCAACTTAAACGAACAATGGAAGGCCCTAATAAAAATTGAACAACAGCTTAGAAAGAAAAAAAGAAAAAAGAGCAGCAATGACAATAGATGGCGCCAGAGACACAATGATTCAGAGATTGCGACTGGAGCCCGTGCCTCAATGGCTCTGCTCACTTGAGCTGTGGTGGGCAGGTGAGACACGCCTGCCTCCTGATGACGACAGTAGTCTGTTGAAAGCACTAGAGGATTGTGTGTGAGGAGTTGAATGAGTGTGACACTTGCATTGGGAGTGGCAGGGGTTTTGAAACAGATGGAGCAGTTTGTTACTCACAGTTGACAAAGGTTTAACCACCTAGGAATGTAAGGTTGTGTAAATATGTACATAGTTTTTTAATTGAATTGTATGAATGAGTAGTATGCTTGTTTGGTTTTTATGGAATTGACAAGCTTATAGTTACATCTCATATGGCTTAAAAAAATACGATGTTTCATCTCCGGAAGAAGGAATCGTAAGCAAGATGTCTGTAAACCTTTGAAGGCCAACAACATTACGATAATAGATAATTGACGTGCTGGAAGTGTGTTGTCGATGGAAATTACCATGATCTTTAGGGTAAGTGATTGGTGCTTTTTAATAGTATTTCAAAATTTAGCTAAGTTTATCTATTGGGTTGTCGGAAAAGTCATGACGTATTTTGGTACCCAATGGCGGTTGGGCGGTTTTGGAACTACTAGAGGCATGCACAGCTCTGTTATTGCTATGGCATTTGACAGGTGCCAGTTCTAGCTGCAGTCTAAAAGGAATAGTGAGCGATTTGGTTGATTTGCGGAGATTTGACATAAAGTTGAAGATGGAAGACCAAACTGTGCATTTTCGCCATATTTTGCTGTTTTACTTTCGTAAAGGGAAGAACGCGCATCAAGCTTGTGAAAAGTTGTGTAAAGTGTACTGTGATAATGCTCTACAAGAACATCAGTGCCAGTGGTGGTTCGCGAAATTCCATGCTGGTAATTTTGACCTCAACGATGCTCCTTGGTCTGGGAGGCCAGCCGAGGTTGATGACGAACAAATCAAGGCATTGATCGAGTCAAACCCAAGTTACACGACACGAGAGATTGCAGACACATTGCACATCCACATTCAAGCGTTCACGACCACCTGAAAAAGCTGGGATATGTAAGCAAGCTCGATGTGTGGGTTCCTCATGAACTCAAAGAAGCTCAATTGACGGCGCGTATAAACATCTGGGATATGCTCATTAAACGTAAGAAAAACGATCCTTTTTTGAAGCGACTGATAACTGGTGATGAAAAGTGGATTGTGTGCAACAATGTTCTGCGCGAACGGTCTTGGTCCCGACGTGCTGCTTCACCTCAAACGACATCCAAAGCAGACATTCATCAGCGGAAGGTTCTGGTCTCGGTGTGGTGGGATTTTAAAGGTGTCGTGTTTTTCGAGCTCCTACCACAGAACCAAACAATCAATTCAAATGTGTACTGTTGGCAATTGGACAGTTTGAACGAATCCATCATCCAGAAACGTCCAGAGCTCGTTCATCGTAAAGGTGTTGTGTTCCATCACGACAACGCGAAACCATACACAAGTTTGATCACCCGCCAAAAATTATTGGAGCTTGGGTGGGATGTGTTGCCACACCCAGCATACTCGCCTGACCTTGCGCCGTCAGACTTCCACATGTTTCGCTCTCTTCAACGGTCCTTGAGTGGTATAACGTTCAATTCAGATGAGGCTGTAAAACAGCACTTTGGACAGTTTTTCGCCACGAAAGACAGGTCCTTCTATGAACGAGGCATTCTGCAGCTCATTGAAAGATGGCAAAAGGTTATCGAACAAAATGGGCATTATATCATTGATTGATCTTTTGTTCTTTCTATCAATAAATGACCGTTGCAAAATATGGCTAAAATACGTCATGATTTTTCCGACAACCCAATATATAGAGAGCATGCATGTTTGTACAGTGATTTTCAGCCATACATTTTCTGTTTCTTGTGTATTCATTGAAACATAAATAACAGTAGCTTTCTCATTTTGTGTTATCCGAACTTGATTACATTACATTACATGACAGGGCTCAATTTGGAACATATATGCGTTCCTTGTGTAGATAACAGCACCCTTTTTTAAAGATGTGGCCTGATGATGCAACATGTTTTGCTAAATCACTTATGTGTGCAGGCTATGTTGATATGTGGTTTTCTGTAACCTTTCAATAATAAATAAAGTTTTTAACTACCGTATATACTCGCGTATAAGTCGACCCCCCCCACTTTCAGAGGAAAAAATCGTAAGAAATTGGAAACTCGCGTGTAAGTCAATCCCGGAATGAGAAAAAAATTCAATGAATTTATTCAAAAACATTTGAAAACGAAAAAAATTATATATATAATACTAAATTTAATTTGCATACCCAAAAACTTCATCGGAACCCTTCAAAATCCGATTCCGAGTCAGACTCGCCAAACAGTTAAAGAAAGTCTTTCTCCGTCATCGGCGCGTCATCATAAACATCAGTATTCCCATCTATGCCTGTGTCATCAGAATCACTGTCATCATCACTCATAAAAATCTCATCATCCTCTGTGCCATCAAGTTTGTTACTAATGCAACATTTCTTGAATGATTTCACAACCATTTCTGCAGGTATCGCATCCCAAGCATCCTTGACCCATTGCGCAATCAAAATGATATCCGGCTTCTTTAGATTTCCGCCCTTGGTTTCAGTCGAAAAATCGGAACTTATCCAATCTGCCCAATACCTCCGCACATTGTCCTTGAAGGGCTTATTAAGGCAGGCATCTAGTGGTTGAAGAACAGATGTCAACCCACCTGGGATGACAGCAAGAGTTGTTTTTGAATTTTCTGCAGTTTTTTTCACTTCTGCACAACGGTGTGCAACAAACATATCCCACACCAAAAGAGAAGGTTTCCTTAAAAGTGCACCTGGCCTTTTGTTCCACACATTCTTTAACCCGTCAATTGTTCCTGATTCGTTCATCCATACTTTTTCATGGGCACGAAAAGCACACCAGACGGAAAGACAACACTTTTCGGCAGAGTTTTGCGTTTGAAAATAATTACCGGAGGTAGCTTACTGCCTTCGGCCAAACAGGAAAGAACAACCGTGAAACTGGATTTTTCGTGGCCAAGATATTTATTTTGATATTTATTTTGATCAAGATATTTATTTTTATTTATTTTGATCAAGATATTTTTTTCGCCCTTTTGGTTCACCGTCTTATTTCCAGGAAGGTCGAAACACCTGGCGGTTTCATCCATGTTCCCTATTTGGGAAAGTTCAAAAGCAGTCTCTTTTCTCTTTTGAATTACGTACTTTTGAAATTCCATTATCTTTGCTTCGAGGTCACGAGGTAACTTTTGTGCAATTTTGGTGCGCTGTCGTAGACACAACCCATAGCGGTTCATGAACCTTGTGCACCAACCTGGTGAGGCACGAAAAGTGTTATTTGCGGCTGCAAACTTTTCATCTTTTGCGAGCTTCATTTGCTCACAAACGTATACCAGTTTGCGTTACAATGTAACCATTTTGTCTGCAGCCCACAATCCAATCATTCAAGACACTTTCCAGCTCTGGGAAAGATGTCGTTCCACGGTGCAGCGCCTTTTGCGATTTTGGGATTTTCACCAAGTCCGTTTTTTACGCCAATCTCGAATCAGTTTTTCGTTAATGCCAAATTGACGTGAAGCAGCACAGTTGTTAGTATATTCTGCAAAAGAAACCACTTTCAACTTGAATCCTGCGTTATAGGACATCCATTTCTTTACACAATCTGTGTCACCCATAATAAGAGAAACGAGACACGTACGGTTAAGAACAAGAAAAACACGTGCGATTAAGAACAAGCAACACCTAACACTGGCTGTCGCATGGCTCCGTTACGTCGAAGGTCAGTGCAATCAACTGGTAGTCGGAAGGACAGAGCTTTCTATGCGAGGCTGTGACTGCGCTGTGGATACGCAAAGCCAGGAGAGAGGAGACTTTTCAAAGCGCGGAGAAATTCGGAGGGTCGCGATTTTGTAATTCTACCACATCAGTGTTCTTTCTTTCTTTCTTTTTTTTTATTTCGGAGGGTTGTGATTTGGTAATTAATATTGCATCAGCATTTTTATTTCTTTTGGGATGGATTGCCTTTTGCCTCACGGGAAGAACTTTTGGACTTACGAATTTTTTAGACCTCACATATAAGTCGATCCCATTACTTTGGAGCTCTCATTTTGTCCCAAATTTCTCGACTTATACGCGAGTATGTACGGTACTATAATTACTTTTAAGTGCACCAGGGCCTTTATACAAAAAACTTCTGTTTAAGCATATGCTGCACAAATAAGTGGTCCTAATCAGCTCATTATCATTTCTGCTGACAAACATATAGCGTTGTCTTTAATGGTATGACATAAACTATCAAATTATTCTGTTCATCACGTTTCTTTTAGGCTTCGTTAGAGGAGCCTTACACATTTTGTTAGTTCTTATTATTTTTATCTTGTTATTTGGTTCAAATAAAGATGTTTATTTACCTTGAGTCTTGCTTCTTAGTGTTCTTAATGTCCCATGTACATCACTGATTCAATGGATGACTTGAACCCCCCCCCCCGAAAGACGTACTGTTTTCACCCATAATATCATTTCCATGAAAAACCAAGGGAGTAATAGAAGAAATACTTCATCGTATTCACACTGTGGACAACACACAGATTTACGAGTAAAAAACATTTATTATAGTTAAAAAACTCTGCAACGTTTTATCCTCCTCATATCAAGGTCAACAGGAGATTTAGTCTGTGTTTTCATAAAGTTCTTTATAAGGTTCGAGTCCAGCTGCCATTAAAAGTCTTGAAGTCAAAAAAAAGTTTTTTTTTTTTTTTTTTTTTAGTTATATTGACACACGCGCATTATGAGGAAACACAAATAACTTATAAAAACCATATTTACACGCCGCTGTTGCAATTTCCGGTCCGATGAGTTCCTATGTCATTTCTGAGTCAGTGTTTCTGATACTTCACCCAGTTCCAGTTCACGTCAAATTTCAGTCATAATATTTGTCGTAATCTATTTAGTATATAGGAACACTGTATAACATAAAGACTCATTTATCTCTATCTTTCTCAAGAACCACTCTGTATTAGCTCTCTCATCTTAGGCCTACGCATCATTACTGACCAACTTTACGAGTTTCGCTCGTGTGGTTACCACAGCATCCTCAGCAGGAATGGTGACTATTTGCTTCGTTCAAAACCAACCTTGACAGGTGTATTCTTGTGCCTTAAGTTCCATCTGTTCCCTTGCTCCATGCTTCCATCTATTGGCAATCTTTGAAATTTGATTCAGAATTATGTTTCTTTTTAATATTATTGTTTATTTTTTGATTTTTGAAATAGTTTCTTCTCTGTTGTTATTATATTTTTCCATGGGTCTGGCAAGATTATTGGGTTATTATTATTGCAATTTTCTGTTTTTTCGATAAGTATAGCTTCTGTGGTTAATATAGATTTCCACGTTTTTTGTTGAGAAAGGAGACATATTTTCCCACTTTGAAGTGTAGGAGACAACGCTATATATACAAATATAGCGTTGTCTCCTACACTTCAAAGTGACAGTTGTCGCTGAATAACACCTTGTTCCAGTCATCAAACGTCTAATTCTGGTATTTTTTTTTCGGCCTAAGCTAGATGTTTTTGTATCATTACTAGGGCTTGAAAAATACCATGCCCAAGATGCCCATGGCATGTAAATTATTGGCCTGGGTAGGTAAAAAAACAAAACAAAAAAACAATCTAGTTGCCTAGTCCAGGCAACTAAATTTAAAAATAAAAAAGTGTGGAATATAATTTCCAAAGAATTTTTATTGACATTTTTAGAATCTCCAAGTTTTGAATAGAATTTTCAAGGAAAAAAATACATTTGTTGCATGTCATGTTTCATTTCACTGCTAATCACCGGAAGTTGTATTATTGTTACGGAATGCCAAGGACAGAAAAGTATTACTTCTTTTAATTATATTATGCTCTAGGTCCAGAAATTGGAACCATGTGTAGCTTTGTTCCAAATGTTGTTTATAGTCAACGATGAGATGCATGCCTCCGGTGCTTAGTGACAAAGGGTAACAACTTCAACAAAAGGAACATGGCAGAATCGCTAAATTTTTCAAATACCAATTTCCATCATCATACCATTTCATATCAATTTCAGCATCATCATCTTAAAACTTGAGATACACGCTTTTGTGCATTGAGCATTTTGAATACAGACCCTTAAAACGGAAATGCAAAGCATGTAAAAAAAAATCATATTTTTTAACTTAAAAAGTTAGAGTTCTGATTTATTTATTTTTATCTTAAAAGATAAATTTTCCTGGGCATCCAGCTTGTACTACGTGGGCAGGTAAATAATTTCTGCACGTGGCCCAGCTGGGCGTGTAGCTTTTCAGATATTTTTCAAGCCCTGATCACAGTTGTGAGGAAGTGTTGCCAACCTTACAACTCAAAGCATAAAAAATTTGCATTGGTCACAGTATTTTGAACAAGGCGGTATATGTACTAGTTACAGTTACTATTTTTCTGGAGGAGAATTCAGAAAAAAAAAGGGCTTCTGTGTTGGGCGAAAATCACACTGTATACTGTGCAGGGTGCAATAATATTACTAATCTGGACAGAAGTAGCTGACCTGTTCATTGAAGGCAAACATTGGGTGGACTAGATACAATTTTCATCAGTGCTGGAAACTCCTTTGCCTTCTCATTGAATGTGATTGTCTTTGTTACCTGTCCAATAGTACTGAACAAAAAAAACCACCTCTTGGCCAGCTCATTTAGCAGAATTGCGGAAGAGGTATAGTTAGAGGTATAGGGCATTTTGACTTCAGAGCATAAGTTTGTTTTCAATAAATTTTAACTAAAATATTTAAAAAGATAAAAATTTCCATGTGAAAAAATAATAATTGATTGTAAGATTTGTTTACAGATAAAAATCAAGCAACTCTTTAATGGTATTCCAGTGTTTGTTTTAATTAGTTTTGCTAGAAAACAAAATATATCAGTAGTGTAGACATTTCTTTAAAGTCCACATTTGAAATGCAGCTAGATGGTAAATTACCATTTTGAATTACTTGTTTCAAGAGTTGAAATGTATTCTGCTGAAAGAGAGAGTGATTTACAGCATAGAGTAGGAGGTATTTTTATGTTTTTTGTTAGTGAAAAAAATATTCGTAACTCGACCATATAATTTATTCCTTATGATGGGAACAAATTTAAATTAAACGTGTTGCTTGTACATATATTGATTATCTTCAACTATTTTAAAATATTAACGTTCGCTTTTACCACGTTATATTCTGGACGGCGGAAGTTAAAAATTCCTTGTATTTAAAACTCATATTTTAACTTCCGATGTCCAGAATATAACGTGATAAAAGCGAACGTTAATGTTTTCAATATATTCTTAACTCATGTGTGCTACATACACATACTACAATATTAATAGATTGTTTGATTCCCCCTTGTTTTTATTCTCTAATGAAAGTAAATGTGGTAAAAAAATTTAGAGAAGGCTTATGCAAGCATAACTTATAGCTTCGTATGGCAGATCTACAATTAAAAATGTAATTAATAAAGTGAAACTTAAGTAAACATGAGAAATGTAAGATGGGATTTGTTTACAAGAAAGGGGTTTTTACAATTAGGTGGCATGTAGACAGATGCATTTTTAAAGTGTGACTATAAGAAGTACTGTAATTTTTAAGCTAAGAGCCGCAGCTCTTACGTTACTAAAAGTGAAATGCTACATACACATACTACAATATTAATAGATTGTTTGATTCACTCTTGTTTTTATTCTCTAATGAAAGTAAATGTGGTAAAAAAATTTAGAGAAGGCTTATTCAAGCATAACTTATAGCTTCGTATGGCAGATCTACAATTAAAAATGTAATTAATAAAGTGAAACTTAAGAAACATGAAAAATGTAAGATGGGATTTGTTTACAAGAAAGGGGTTTTTACAATTAGGTGGCATGTAGACAGATGCATTTTTAAAGTGTGACTATAAGAAGTACTGTAATTTTTAAGCTAAGAGCCACGGCTCTTACGTTACTAAAAGTGAAATTTTTCGGGTGTGCGGCTTTGATTTTCACTGGGGTGGGGAGATCGGTTTGATGGGCACTTCCCTGAGCAAAAGCTTAAGAACATGAACAATGCAGTTAATCTGGCATGCGATACAGGTGTTTCTTCGCTCTGTGCTCCTGAGTTTTGCTTGATTTTAATTTTTATTTTGTTGACTGACGATAGTGGAAGTTGAAGGCTTCGGCTGGAAATGCTTTCTCACTAATAAGCGCTGTAGCATCATCATCTGATGTTAACAATGGGTAATTAATTTAATACCTGGCTGAAGATAAAATCTTCACAAACGCCAAAGAAAAAAGAAGGGAGAGCTTTCCCATTCATATAAAAGCGGAGCTCAACGCTAAGGCTCAGTGCGCAGTAAATGAAAGTAGGTCAAACCACTTGAAAGAGAGAAAGCATCACCACTGTTTCGAAGTGTTGGCGGCAAGACCCGCGATCCGCAAACACGTGCGAGGGAGCTGGTAAAAGGAAGCGTAAAGCAATTTCATTCTAACAAAAACATCTGTAGATGAGAAAAAAAGCATAACATAGAAGGAACATATTATTAAAGAAAACATTAATCGAAGGCATTACAAGCGATAATTTATAAGTTAATTACTTCTAAGACGGATTCTATTGCTTTGAACAGAGAAACATCATGTAGCAGACATCCACATTGAATGGAATTTAGACAATTGTGCGGTTTTACGAGCAATGCGATATTCTAACGGGAGTCTTAAGATTTAACTATGATTTATATTCATTACATAAATGGTTTTCAGCATTTAATAAAGGCAAACAAAAAAAACATCATTAGCATGATTAATAAAAAATGTATAAATAAAAATGTTTGCCAGTATGAAAAATAAGTGCATAAAGCAGATCGACACTGAGTTGCAGAATTAGCCTTTGAAGTATACATATAATCACGTTGGGTGTGAGTTAATTCATGAAAATAAGGAAGATAATTTAGTTTTCTGAGCAGCACCATGACTTCGACACAGATGCGGCCCGGCCCTTACGGCAACTTTTGCTTCCAAGATTGCAAAATTTCTCACCTGTGGCCCTTACGCCGATGCGGCTCTTAGTCCGAAAATTATGGTAATTTGGAATAATCCTGAGAAGACTTAAGGGATATCCTGAAATTTTAGTGTAAATGGTTACAATGGGTTGGTTTAGTGTAAATGGTTACGATGGGTTGGTTTAGTGTAAATGGTTGCAATTTTGAAATTTTAGTGTAAATGGTTACATTCAAATCTTAGATGCCAGCACCTGTTTAGACAGTATTTACTAAGAGGGAGGGAATAGTGAGAAAATTTGATTGTGTATGTAATTTTTCTTCTGATTTCTGCAAAAGTTGATAATTTTCTAGGTAATTTGATTTCAGAGACTGACATGTGCTCTTTTACTTCTAAGATAATGTAGTAAGTGAATTATTTTTCTTTCGTGAATTCCATAATGTTTTACAGTAGAGGGCAGATTATCCTGATATTCGATTATCTGGATTGTGGTCACCTGTTTTTTTTTGTATTACATGTACATACACATGGAGACTTTTTGATTACAGTGTATATATATTTTTGTATTACGTGTCCAAATACACATAGACTTTTTGATCATGCTGTATATTTTCAAAGATGAAGCTGGTTCAGCTCATGGCACGCACAATATGTCGGCTACAATTTTCAACCAAAGTTTCTTGTAGGCATTTCCCCCTTAAATAGCCTTGAGCGTAAGTGTGGAGGAGGCCAATTCAGTAGAGCGAAAAATTGCTAGAATTCCGAAAGGATTCCTTTCTCACTATGTTTCTCTCTATTATTTATGGTGGAGAAGGTAGTCAAGCCAATCAAGCGCGACCCAGTGTTATTCGTTACTCTTTTAGTCGTTTCAGTTTAAATCATTTCAGTTTAAATCATGCTGCTCCTTGGGACATGTGTTTTTATTCTTTGCAAAGAAATGTCTGCATAACAAAAACGTGTTGTTGTATCAATGAGTGATAAGGTAGAGATTGTTAAAAAGTTGAAGAATGGTGCATCGGGTGCAAAATTAGCAGCAGAATATTGGAACATCCGTAATATCTGACATGAAGAAAACCAGTGAGATCATTTTAAATTTTGTTTCTCATTTGAAAAAAGGGTCTGCGAAAGTGAAAACAATGGAACATTCCGACAACCAAAAATTGGATGATGCTGTTTAAATGTGATTTATACAGAAGTGTTCTTCAAGTCATCCAATTTCTGGCTCTATGCTTTGCAAAAAGGCTCTTCTGTTTAATGAAAAAATTGAAGGAGATTCGGAATTTAAGGCAAGTTCTGGTTGGCTTAAGTGCATCAAAGATCGACACGGAATTTTTGAGATAGAAATCCATGGTGAGAAACTTTCTGCGAATTCGGAAGAAGCAGACAAATTTGTGCTAGAACTAAGAGTTTTTATAGGCCAAGAAAATTATGATTTATATTTCATCTACAATGCTGATGGAACAGGGTTAAATTGGAAAAGTCTTCCTGCAAAAACATTTGCCTTGGGAAAGTATGCAGAGCAGGCTACAAAAAGCGCAAAGAGAGAGTGACAATTCTCTCTTGCGCTAATGCTAGTGGAAAACACAGGCTCTCTTTGTTGCTTATTGATAAATCCAAGAAACCTAAGGCTTTCAACAAAGTGAAAAATCGCCCGTAATTTATGCCAATCAGAGAAATCCATAGATGATTGCGGCAATTTTTAGAGATTGGTACTGCAAAAAAATTTTTCCTGAAGTAAAGGAGTATCAGAGAATTACTGGCAAAGTGGGAAAAGTTTTACTGATTTTAAACAATGCGCCATCACATCCTTCATCTGATATTTTAGAAAGGGAAGGTGGCATGTTTAAAGTCATGTTCCTGCCACCAAATGTGACATCAGTTTTACAGCCTATGGACTAGTGTGTTGGAAACCTTAAAGCACTTGTATTGGAAACAGCTTCTTCAGGAACTTTTGATGTCAGATGACGATGATGAACAGATTGTTAAATTTATAAAAGTGTTTGACCTAAAAAAATGTTGTCTTATGCAGTGGCGGCTCGTGGTAGGAAAAATAGGTGAAGAGCTACAAGAGCAATATGAAAAGGTATCTACTGTCTTCAATGAAAATCAGTTAATGAGAAGTTACCTATTTTTTTATATATTAGATCAGTTCTTCTTCCCTTTAAAGCTGGAAATTTGTCGATTATGTCGTCAGAAAATGGCTGTTCTTCGTGACATCAAGAAAATGTCTTTCTGAATAGAAATATTTGCCAAAGAAACAAGTTTATCTGGAGAAATAGTGTTTCTTGAGTAAGTTTGTATTCTTATAAGGCAAGAAAAACTTCTTTCCACTGAAACACTTGCAGATGCAATTGTTAAAATCAGGGAAACCAATTTATAAGCTTCTGTAAAAATGCCTTTATCTCCATGAAGCACTCGAAGAAGTTCGTGAGTCGATATATTCCTTAATTTTTTTATCAGCATATGCAAGACTCAGTTCATCTTTAAGGCACTGGTGTGTAGTAAAAAAACTTCCGTAAAAATGTTGTAGATTTTCAAACGCGTGAGAGGGAAAGCATGAATTAAATTGGTCGAATTTGGTTGTGTCAGCAAGCCAGGCAAATTGAAGGTTAAGTTTCTCACAGTCTTGAAATCTTATATCCATTTCCATAAGAATGTGGTACAAAATTTCAAAATACAATTGTTAATAATTTTGAAAAATTGTTTTTGGTGTAAGAGCAGCATATTCCCGTTTAGATCTGCTTATTTCTGTGATTTTGCTAGCTTTTCCAAACAGTGTTCCAAATACCTCATCGTTCCTTTTATGGCTCAAAATTTCATAAGTTGTTTTTAATTTGAGTAACACAGTAGTTTATGTCTAGTGATTTTTTCTGCAAAATTTCGAATAATAGATCGGTGAAGTCAAATATTTCATTAAATACTATTCCCAAAAATGTAAATTCAAAAGTGTTCATATTATTTAAAAACCCTTGGGCAAGTTGAATTGATATTTTTTCTAATTGGTCACTATTTGTGAGAAATTCGAATACTTCCTTCAATTTATCCCAATCTTCAACTATTACACATACTAACTTCGAAGTGGAGGACCATCGAGTTTCTGTTATGGTTGGCATGCATCTTACGGTTGTTGATGTGAGTGTATTGTTTTTTCACCACTCGCGATCGCTTCGCTCAGTGGTGAAAAAACAAAGGAATTAAACTGAGGCTTGCAAAAAATATTCGACACTTAGAAATTTTACTTAGAAAAACTCTGCTGTAATACAAGGTTCAAACGATGTGCTAAGCAATAACAAAAACAGCTTGAGAAGCTTTATGCTTCATTTTTTTCTGGTACCCAGTCAAGTGTCCAGACATTACGTTTGCCCCATCGTAACATTGTACTATTGACTTGTGTTGATAATCAAGCTGTTCCAAAATTTTGTCTAGCATTTTGTATAAAGCTTCTGATGTTCTATCTTCACTCACACCATGGAAACCCAAAAATCGCTCAACCGATACACCTTCTGAATCAACAGATCTTATTATTAAAGAGCACTCGGAAGTCTGGTTATGTCTTCCCATCTACTTGAATATAAAAGCATTGAACTTCATTTATTTCATTTTTGACGTGATCGTTTATATATTCAGAAATGCATTCAATTAATTCGTTTTGAATAGTTTTTGAGTCACCTGTGTAGATATTTTTTATCGTTTCGTATTGATTTAGAATTTTTAAAGGAGTTCTTGATATCAACAGTGAAAGCAATTCCTTGAATTTCTACAATTTATCGAGTCAATGCATTCGTCATTGTCACGGAATGCTAGTTCTTGTTTACTCAAATACAGTACTGCGTCAATCATTGTCTGCAGGAAAAGTCTATTTAAACGAACGCTTTCGCTGAAATGCATTTTCAAAAGCCTAGCATTCTCCCACAGGGCATCGGCATTGGTGTTCTGATTCTTTTCAAAATTATTTAGCATTAATTCGCATTTCAGGTGTTCGCTGGAATCACCATGTTTGTGAAGTGACTGTTTTATATTTAAGAAATCTGAAAATTGTCTTTATTCCACGCCGAATTTTATTACTAAAAAATAAGTAGGGCCAACAAAATAATTTTTTTGACACAGAAGGGTTACAAAGCCATTTATATTCAGTAAAAACCAACAATTTTTAAAATTATTATTGTAAGATTTGCCGCTCTTCTTGATTTCTTTCTTGGCGACAATTGTCAGTGAATCCATCGGTCGTCCTTGAAGTAAAATGTCTCTTTTATTTTCATCTTTCCACCGATTGAACGGAGTTTGCAATAAATTACAGACAATGTCGTTCACAGGATACATACTGAAAACTAAAACTATCACTATCAGTTAAACTGTTCACGAAACTAAAGTAACTAATAAAGTTTTTAACAAACAATCACAAAACACAAAAAAACAAATCTCTTTCGGAAAGTATGTCCCGAAACACCGCAAAGAAAATGCCCTATAGTGGATTGCCAAGGGTTCCCGTTCCACTGCGATCTTTTCGGAAGGTCACGACTTCAGGTGCAGAGGCTTGGCGTCTCAAGCTAAAACACTTCACTTGCCCAGCAGATAGGGGAGGGTGAAGTGACTGTTACCATGGCAACTCCAACGAAAACAGCAGACTTCCAAGCATTCTCATTTCAGCTCTTCACTTGAACTGTTTTGCGTATAAGGACTTGTTTTCCGTATTGAACATTCATTGTGAATTGATATCTAATCAAAATTTTGGGTGTTTTAGCATGCAATAAAGGCAAAAAAAGAATATATTATATGAAATTATTAAATAAAACCTTATTTCAAATAAAATAGGTGAAGAGGCACTTCACCTACTTCACCTGAAAAGCCGCCACTGGTCTTATGGTGGCTGATGCTTGGCATTCCGTGAAAAGCACCACTCTTTGCAAAGCATGGAATAACTTGCTGCAGAAGCGGAAAGCTGATGAAATTGACAATGACGAAACAATTGATTTTTTACTAACTTTAAAACAGATTCCGGAGTGCTCTAAGTGCGATCCTCATGATGTACACAAATGGCTGAAGAATGACGAGGAAGATCCAGAGTATCAACTTTTAATGGAAGAAGAATTCATTGAATGGCTTGAAGCTGATGAAGAAAGAGAGAGTGATAATAAAGGGCTGACCCTACAGATGCAAATGAGGGGCCTACGCATTCCGAGGCATTTGAATGCTTCGAAAAAGTGATGAAATGGATGAAGAAAGAGAGGGTAATGATAAAGGGCTGACCCATGCAAATGCAAATGAGGGGCCTACGCATTCCGAGGCATTTGAATGCTTCGAAAAAGTGATGAAATGGATGAAGAAAGAGAGGGTGATGATAAAGGGCTGACCCATACAGATGCAAATGAGGGGCCTACGCGTTCCGAGGCATTTGAATGCTTCGAAAAAGTGATGAAATGGATGAAGAAAGAGAGAGTGATGATAAAGGGCTGACCCATACAGATGCAAATGAGGGCCCTATGCATTCCGAGGCATTTGAATGCTTCGAAAAAGTGATGAAATGGATGAAGAAAGAGAGGGTGATGATAAAGGGCTGACCCATACAAATGCAAACGAGGGGCCTACGCATTCCGAGGCATTTGAATGCTTCGAAAAAGTGATGAAATGGATGGACAGGCAGGAAGAATACAATTTTACTGACTTAACACATTTAAAAAGAATGCAGGACTTAGTGGCATGAAAACAAGTTTCATCTTTAAAGCAGAAAATGATAGATGCATTTTTCAAGTAAAGAAGCAAGGTAAAAATTAATTTAATACATATGGTATGTACTTTTATCTTTCTTATCTTTTTAAATATTTTAGTTAAAATTTTTAATATTTTTATAGTATATAGTACATCAATAATTTCTACAAAAATTTAGTGAATATGTACTGTAATTAATTTTGCATGTTTGTTTTTGTGTTATTACGTACCATTTTTACAAAATGTCCGATTTACCGGATTTTCGTTTATCCGGATCACTCCTGGTCCCCACTGATATGGATATTCAGCGCACTACTGTAGTTACTTATTAAGCATTTTGAGTTTTTTAATAGTTTCGTGCATTCAGTAAATTTAGCATTTTATTGTTTTTGCGAATCAATTCAATCCAATACTTAAAATGTGGGTAAGAATGTTAGGTAAATGAACCTACATAATGAAAACATAACTTGCTGAGTGAATTTTGCCGTTGAGACATGAGTTATGCTTGTGTTCTGGAGTTTAATCGCACTATTCTAGGGAACCAGTTCTGCAGAAATAAGGTGGTACAGAAAATCACAAATGAAGACCAGGGTCTCTCTTCTCATTTCTGAGCTGGTGGTTATTTCAAAATATGTAACTAATGTTAAAATTTTTTTGCAAGAAGTGGAGCTGTTTGAACTCTTTTGGTGTGAAAAAAATATAATTACACAGAATTCTGACTATATACATATAATGTTTGGATTCCCATTATTTTTTGAAAATTTTATCTTCTTGAAAGGTACTATAGGTAATGTGTTGTGCAGTTCACTTATTTTTCTTTCTTTTTTTATGTAGTTGGATAAAACATATACAGGACTGCAAACTCTTGGTGCAGAAACAGTAAGTAAAACATTCAAAATTTCTTTTTCTGAAAAAGCTTGCTTGTAAAGTAAAAACAAAAATGTAAATGTAATTTATTTGTGAACTAGTTTGTAGTTTTCTTTAGTCTCTTCCTTATGCAAACATTTTATAAAAGAAATACTTTTTAAAAAAATCTATGTAGTACTTTTATGTGAGGAGAAGGAAACTTTGTAAAAAAGTGGTTTTATTGGCATTTCTTCATGTTTCCCTTGGGGTTTTTGATGATTTTCAACAGAACTCTTTTTTTATGTGTTTTTTTAATTAGATGTTTAACGACCACCGTAAGCAACTCAATGGGCTATAAGCAGTCGCCCGTCCCTAATTTAGGGCCACTGGTTCCAGGGAAGGGAAGAAAGCCAGTGCCATAAGACAAACGCAATATCCATGCCTCACCGGGATTCGAACCCAGACCCCTTCCGGATGAATGATCAGAAGCCATTGCTTAGACCACTGCGCCACCGGGGTGTTTTTTTTTATGTTACATTCAGTACTGCGAAAGTTGCACCAAAATGTTGCTGTTATATTATTTTGCTCCAAATGGCTTTTTAATTAAGTCAAATTTGTGCTGGTAGCTCATCAAAACATTTTTTTTATTTATTTATTATTATTATTTTTTTTTTTTTTTTTGGTGGGGTCTTGGGGTCTTAAATGTTTATTAATGTTTGATCGAAAATGGATACTTCTGTCAAAGGATATGTAAAAAAAGTTACAGCATTATTTGAATGCAACTTGGAATTGATACATGTTTAAAAAATGCATGTCTATGTTCTTTCCCATAGTGAAAAGGTTTTGAGTTTATTTGATGTGATTTTCTTTGAAAAAATGCAAATTCTTGTGATGGGAATTTCACGTGTTGCATAATTTTAATGCATTATTTTCTTAAAAGTAATATTGGGTTATCAGATAAGTTTGTTAAGTGTTTGCAATGTTATTTGATGGAACACGAACAATATTTTGATCATAGTGTTATATGTTTTTTTGTAGCTCTCTTCTTCCTGTACAACTTTTGTTCATCGGGCTTGATATTATATTTGGTTTAACTCTTCTAGCCATATGAAGATGGAGTTCCAAATAGACGAGTTCCAAATAGACCAAAATGAGCATTTTCGACACCTGCTTCTCTTCGCTTTCAATCAAGGTTCCAAAGCTGCTCGAGACATTTCTGCTGTGTTTAGAGAAGGCACTATTACTGATAGAACCACACAGAAATGGTATTCGCGCTTCAAGAAGGGGAAATTCGACCTCACAGACTCTCCACGTTGCAGCAGACCTGTTCAGTTCAATGAGGATGTATTGAATGAGCTCATCCATGAGGATTCACGTCAATCCACTAGGGAATTGGCCCGGCAGATGGGGTGCTCTCATGATATTGTCACCCTCCCTCGATGGGTAAGGTCCAAAAACTTGGTGCATGGGTGCCACATTCTCCAAGCGCAAGAGACAAACTCCAGCGCTCCACTATTGCCTCCAGTTTGCTTGCTCGACATCTGGCTACTCGTGGACACAAACAGAGATTTCTTTACCGCATTGTTACCGGCAATGAAAAATGGTGTCTCTGTGTCAATATGAAGTAGAGGGAAAAAATTGCTGAGTCCTCACAAGCAAGCAGCACTCGAGCCAAGGCCGAGCTGCTTCCATGATCTGTGTTTGGTGGGATTGGGAAGGTATAATCCACTACGAATTGCTTGAAAAGAACACCACGATCAATGCACAGCTTTATGTTCAGCAATTGCACTGGCTCAATGAGGCAATTCAGCTGAAACGACCCAACCGGCAGCACGCTGTGGTTCTTCAACATGGCAACCCTCGCCCCCATGTCGATAATCTGATCAAAACTGCTATTTAAGATCTCGGTTGGGAAGTTCTACCACACCCACCGTATTCCCCTGATCTAGCACCCTCAGATTATCACCTTTTCTGGTCGCGAGGCATATCGTTCGACAACGGCGTCGAGCTAAAGCAATGGCTCGATGACTTCGAGTCAAAACCTGGGGATTTCTACTCGAGGAATTGACAACCTAGTGGAATGTTGGCAAGAGTTCGAGAACAATAAAGGAGAATATATTATTGACTGATTTGTGAAAACGTTTTCGTGAAAAGTAAGGATTCCAATAATTGGAAAAAAAAAACGAACAAACTTATCTGACAACCCAATACATGTTAGAAAGAAACTATGCAATTTCTTGTGGATAGATTGTTTGGGGTTGGAATGTACTAAATCTTTACCTTAATCAATATTCTGATTTGGTGTTTCTTCAGTTGTCAATTTCACTTTGTTCTCATATTTTTCCTTTATAACTGAAGATACAGTGAGCAAAGTCATCTCCCCCTGCTTCTTTTAGGCCACAACATTTGCATGAAGACCAAATTGTTTGTTTTTTAAGAACATTCATTAGATTTATTAAAATTTTCATATTGAAATAGAGGAAAATTATGTTGAAAAGCAATAATTAAGTTCTGAATTAATTTTCCTTCATTTGTAGCGAGTTTTCCAGACTCAAAAGGACATGCACACAATGCACAATAACAAAAACTAGGCCGAAATCAGTTCTTGACCATTGGTCATCAAAATAGCCTGATACAATTGTTTCTAAATTGAGTAGCTCTGGGAAGTATGTATCTTGTAGTGCTCTCCTTTTCTAGAACATGGATTTTTATCATTACAGTTCTGGGTGACTCCTTAGAGGAAAATATTTTGCATATAATTTCTCATTTTTTGTAAAGAATGGTTTGGCCACCAGGGGCGTAAGTGTTTATTTTTGCTTCTGGTGTATTTGTAATGAAATCTGAGCTGGAAACTCAATTGAAAAAATTCCTTCATGAACCAATACCGCTCACCTCGGAAAACTTTTTGAGAATACCTCCTGTTTAAAGTAGTGCATAATTTTTCCACCAGTGGCATATCTTATTTTTGTCCATATCTCTGTTTATAGGAGTCCAATTTGAAAAAAAAATTTTTTTTGGTGCAAAATGTTTCTCATATAATTTCAAGTATTTCTTAATGCACAAGTGCGCCACTAGAGGGCATAAGTTCACTTTTCCGTTTACAGCAATATCTGTGGGACTAAAAACTCAAGTTTCTGATTAGCTGCAGTGGACAACATTTTTAACATTCTGCATTAAGTTTGCCCAAGCAGGTAGGAAGTTGTTTGTTGTAGGTTACAGGTTGAACAGACCTATGGTTTCACTATATTTTAAGTAAGAACTTTTGGATTATATGTCCTGGAAAAAAATCCAAAAGTCCTGGAATTATGTGATTGAAAAAGCGTATGAACAATGTAAAAATCATTAGTTTACCCTCAGAACTGTCACCAATTTTTTCAAAAAGTTTGATGTGAAACAATTTGTGTGCTGCCTATCTCCTCTGCAGAAACTGTTCTTATGTTGTTTTATTGGTTCAATTTCCTACTATCATTCTCTCACTTACAGACTTGTAAAAATTAAGAAAAAAATTGATAATAGACTTGCAGTTAATCCTCCTCCTCCTACTATCTAATCAATGTCTAAAGACAGAGATCCTTTGGACCCTTTAGACTGTTCTGGTGTGTATACCTCATCCCTGTGTCTAATTCCTCAGGCAAAAAATGTTATATTGGCAGCACTTTTCATTCAATCAACTGCAGAATTATGGAACATAAAAGGAATGTCACAGAAAAAGCTTCCCTACTTTGGCTCTTTCTCTCCTCACAGTTGAAGATGCCTCTGCCTCTCCAAACTAGACAAACATAAAAAAGATTGCATCTTTCTAAAAAAAAATTCCTTACGCTACAGGGAAAGCATCGATGAAATTTTAATGTAAATTACGTAATAAATCATAAGCGTGAAATTTTCCTTCATTATTAGATGTTTGACACATTGTAGAATGTGTTCCTGAACTTTTGTGAACTGTGATTGCACAGAAAGGTGGTCCAAAAGTTTAATAACATGTTGGTCCAGTGTTCCTAATGCAAAGTTGGTAGGTGTTCCTAACGCATAGCTAATTCAGTTTATTTGATGTTATTGAATTTACTAAAACTGAAAATTGAAACTAGGCTGTTTTCTCGCAAAAAATCTATGTAATACGATTAGAACTAATACCACACAAAATCTGTACATGAGATTCTTCCAGGGATTCGCGGAATTCCGCCTTTTTCGTCATCGTTTGGGTCGTTCTTGAGATTGATGCAACACTGAAGAGAGATTTTTTAAGGATTAGTGGGTAGGGTGCTGACGTTTTCTGTCTGGGGATGGTATTTCGCCTTCCGAAACTTTTGAAAATGGAAGTGAAACGAAGTGAAGGTTTTGCCCCTGGTGATTGTATTTTTTTCTCGTGCAATGTTGCCTCTGTCCAGTATTGTTATTAAATATCATCTTATTGCATATATTTGTGTATCTAAGCATGAAACTGTAGGCAGTGATTTCCAAAAACAAAAGTTAAGATGGCGCAAAGATTTCCCTGTAATCTTCTTAAGAATGAGATTGAAGGATTTCGCATTTTCCATTAACGTTTGATCATTCTTGAGATTGATGCACAACTGAACAGAAGCTTTTTGGGGGCGGGGGGGGGGGTTGATAGTTGTGGGTTCTTTTTCTGTTTCAGGATGGAATTCCATCTTTGGAAAACGGAAGTTAGACCTAGTGAACCCTGTAAGCGGTCTTTTTCTTTCTCTCGCGATGTTCCTTCTGCCCTGTATTGTTGTTCAATGTCCATTTATTCATTTATTCCACAAATATTTTGTATTTCAGCTTAAAAATGTGGGAAGATTATCGAAAATGGAGGTGTTGGACAAAGCAAAGATTTCCCCCATAATCATACCCCCCCCATGATTTTCTCACTATCATGTGTTGTTGTTAAACATTGCTCTTTCCCATAAGTGTTTGTTTTAAGCCTGATAGGGGCACTGGAAAATTTCCAAAAACGTAAGTGACTGATCTGAATTAAAAAAAAAAAATAAATATGCATGGTGTTCAAAAGTATTGATATTCTCAGAGTTACAGCATTCATCCAAAATAGGGAAAGCTTTGATATCATGCATTCATGATCTTTAGGCGGAACATCTTTCAATGTGATGGATAAAATTATTCTCATCTGAGAGAATAAAAAGAAACAAGTTTGTAAAATCATGCATTGATTATGATATGCTTTCCAACATACCAGAAATAATTACTCAAGTTATTACTTAAGTTATGAAGACAATGGCTGTGGAATAAATCTCGCTCCTGTGTTCTGACCTTTGACTTTGTTTCAATAATATTAAACAGAATTGGTTCAGTATACCTCCGGAACAACATGATAAAGTTTTGTCACAATCGAAGCATTTTTGTGTAAATTATGACACATAAGGGCGATGGAATGGATCCCTCTCCTATGTCCTGACCTTTGACCCCATTTCGATGGTATTAAACAGAATTGGTTCAGTATACCTCCGGAACAACATACTAAAGTTTTGTCGCATAGAAGCATTTTTAGTCAAGTTATGAGGATATCGGCTGTGGAATAAATCTTGCTACTGTGCCCCGACCTTTGATCCCATTTTGATGATATTCAACAGAACCGGTTCAGTATCCTCTGGAATAACATGATAAAGTTTTGTCACAATCGAAGCATTTTAACGTAAGTTATGACGCATAAGGGCGATGGAATGGATCCCGCTCCTGTGTCCTGACCTCTGACCCCATTTCGACCCGCACGGGGATAACTGGTTTTCCAGTTATTTGGGGAGTGGCGCCCCCACGGCCCAAGCTCACCTTGTGACGGAATACATTTCGTTTATTCTGGAACGATAACATCACCGAAGGGACAGCTGTTCCTCCAGCTGATGGGGGATGGCGTCCCCACGGCCCGAGCCGATTTTCTCTTATAATTTTGCTTTTTCGTCTTTCGTTCATATTTTGACATGTACCCGCCTCAGTTGTAGGCTGCTGAGGTTGTGATAAGGCGCCAGCTCCGGGTTTTGTTCCTCGTTCCCTTCCCTGTCTTTTCTCTTTTATGTTACTTTTTCTGTTTTTCTGGAGCTGGTTAGCTTAGACCTACCTGCACGTTTGCCATGTGCGGTGACCCGTACAGGTAGAAATGGGGATTCTGGAGGCTGAGGTATCTGGGGGCCGGGTTGTAGTGTCTCCAGATGCCAACACTCCTCTTTGCCCTCTGCTTCACCCTAAACGGGGGGCTGGGAGCTAACCCACTCCTAGTCAGGAAGTCTGTGGCCGAGGGCATCCAGACTTCTAGCGGCTTGTCGTTCTGTTCGGCAGGGTGAGTGTGGGGGTAGGGTGGGCATGCCAAAGGGTGTTCTCCGGGCACGGGAAAGTCTGGGTGCACGCCGAGCGTGTGTCTGCCCTGCCAACTTGCTATATCCGCTGACTATCCCTAGAGCTGTGTCCTGCGTCCTCTTGGGCTTGCGGACCTCCGGCTCTCCCTCGTTGGGCTCGGTAGTGGGTGGGGAGGTCGGCGGACGAATCTTTTCTCTTCTTAATGGCAAACCAAAGTGTTTCCCATGCTAACAATTTAAAGCGCCCTGTAGAGGAAGGTCCACCTTCCTCAACAAAGAAACTTGTCTCAACTACTTGCAATGCTCTGTTTCTGTTAATCAAATCTGGTGACTCTTCACAGTCCCTCAGTAGCAAGAGTCCTTTCTGGATCAACAAGGCTCTGCAGGCCATTGCTGGCTCTCCAAAGAGTGTCAAGAAGCTCCCTTCAGGGGATCTTCTCGTGGAAACATCTAATCCACGCCACAGTGCCACCTTGCTGGAGACGACCGTTTTGCTTGGCATTCCTGTTCAGGTTTCTCCCCACGGTTACCTCAATTCCTCTCGCGGTGTAGTCAACTCCCGCGACCTGCTTGAATGCAGCGATGAGGAATTGCTGGAGAAACTTGGTGAACAGCATGTCATTGAGGTTCGACGGATTCTTTTTAGGCGGGATGGGAAATCTATTCCCTCCGGTAACATCATCCTAACTTTTGACTCCCCAAACCTGCCTACTTCCATCAAGGCAGGTTATTTACGGCTTGATGTTCGGCCGTATATCCCGAACCCCTTGCGATGCTTCAGGTGCCAGCATTACGGTCACTCCCAGCAGTCTTGCCGTAATGTTGCAAAGTGTGATCGCTGTGGTTCCACAGAACACTCTTTGGCGGAATGCTCTGCAGAATCTGATCATTGTATGAACTGTGAAGGGTCTCATCCTGCTTCTTCTAAGCAGTGTCCAAAGTGGATAGAGGAACAGGCAATCCAACGCCTGAAGACAACTGAGCATCTCTCATATCCCGAGGCTAGACGGCGGATCGCCCCTTTACAACCAGGCTGACGGTCTTATGCTTCAGTTGTGGTGCAGAAGGCTCCAGTGGTGGTCCAGACTGAGGTGACCATCCCAGCACGGTGTCCTTATGATTTTGAGGACATCGTTGCTGCTGGATTGGAGGCACTGAAGTCTCGCCGCATTGCCTCCAAGGCGACATCAACATCGTCGCCTAAACCATCCTCTATGCCGAAAACATCTTCTGCCGTCACAGGGACCCAGGGCACTGCAAAGAAGAAGCCGGAGAAGGTGAAACCAGGTTCATCCTCCCCGAAACAGAGCAGGCAAAAACCACCTCTCAACACAGTGGGTAAACACAGCCCTGTGTTACCTCCAGACACTGCTGATGGATTAGAGGTGACGGACGACATGGAGACTTTCTAGTCGTCTGTCTTCATTCTTTCATTTCATTTTTCATTATGGCCACGCTCATTCAGTGGAATTGCCGAGGTCTGCGATCACGCATTGATGATTTGAAAGGCTTACTGTCTTCGCACACACCTGTGTGCGTGTGTCTCCAGGAGACAAAGCTTCGCACGAGGGACACTCCTTCGCTGCGGAGATATTCCCTCTTCCGCAGAGATCACCTGGACGGCGTTATTGCCTGCGGAGGTGTGGCCGTCGCCGTTCCTCGTGGTGTTCCTGTCACTGCGGTTGCCCTTCGGATGACTTTGCAGGCAGTGGCAGTGAGACTATCTGTGAACACTGTTCACGGTGTGTTCCGTCTACATACCACCAGATGAAGCTGTAAGCCTTTCGGATCTGGAAGATTTAGTTTACCAGCTGCGGCCTCCTTTCTTCATCTTAGGAGATTTCAATGCACACAATCCGTTGTGGGGTTCTACCACTCGTGACTCCAGGGGCCGTGTTGTTGAGTCTCTTCTCTCCAACACGTCCCTGTGTCTCCACAACATCGGAGCTCCTACTTATTTTCATGAACCCACCCGCTCGTACTCAGCCATTGATTTGTCTCTGAGTTCACCATCATTATATCCTGCCTGGTCCTGGAGCGTGTCTGGTGATCCCCTCGGCAGCGATCACTTTTCCATCTTTCTCCGTCTAGCATGTGGCGGGTACCGTTACCCTACTCGCCCTGCTAGATGGAATATTGATCGAGCCAAGTGGGACACATTCACGGCTTCGGCAAGTATTACCCATGCTGTGGTGACCTCAGAAACAGTCAATGATGCTGTTGCGGCGGTAACAGATTGTATTGTGCAGGCGGCAGAACTTACTATCCCCAGGACGTCGACTAATCTTGCACGTTGCCCGAGACCTTGGTGGAATTCCACTTGCATGGCAGCTCGTCAGGCCCAACATCGGGCTTCGGGTAGGTTTCGTCGGTACCCCACCGACGCAAACCTACTTGCTTTCAGGAAAGCCAAGTCTTACGCGCGATTGGTTCGTAGGCATAGTCAATGGGAGTCCTGGATACAATATGTATCCAGGATTAACTCCACTACCAGCCCTAAGATCATCTGGGACAGGATCCGTAAGATTCTGGGACAGTACCCATCTGGGGAAATCTCCATTCTTGAGAGTGATAATGGAACGGTTGCTGACGCTCAGGGTATTGCTGACTGTCTGGCTGCCTCTTTTTCTTCGGTGTCCAGCAGCAGCAATTACCCTGCTTCGTTCCGGCAGTTACAGCCGCGGCTTGAACGGTCCAAGATTTCTTTTGGACCGTTTTCTTCCGCTGAATATAACAGCCCGCTGACTGCCGTGGAGCTGAAGACCGCTCTGAATAGGTCCGGCCGGACATCTGTCGGACCAGATAACATACATTACGAGATGCTGAAGCACCTTTCTCCGTCCTCTCTTGCATGTCTGCTAATCCTGTTTAACAGGATTTTGCAAGAGCGTGTCTTTCCCGAATCTTGGCAGACTGCCATTGTCGTTCCTGTTCCCAAACCTGATAAAGATCCCACCAACCCGTTGAACTACCGGCCAATTGCTATGACGAGCTGCCTTTGCAAAGTACTGGAGCGTATCATTAATTTTCGTCTCATTTTTTATTTGGAGTTTCATCACATCTTTTCACCTCATCAGAGTGGATTTCGCAAATCTCGATCCACCACCGATCATCTTCGCCTTGAGACATCTGTCAGGGAGGCGTTTGTCCGGCGTCAGCACATGGTCTCCGTATTCTTCGACATGGAGAAAGCCTATGACCGTACCTGGAGATACGGCATTCTCCGTGATCTGCACGAGTGCGGATTGCGGGGAAACTTACCATCTTTCATCGCCGGATTTCTCCAGGACCGGAGTTTCCGTGTGCGCGTCGGGTTGACCCTCTCTGCGATGTACCCGCAAGAACAGGGTGTACCTCAGGGCTCCATTCTTTCCGTTACATTGTTCATCCTTCGTGTCAACCATATTTTCCAACTGCTTCCTCCGAAGGTTCGTGGAACCATGTACGTGGATGATCTGCAGATCTCTTGCGCCTCTGTTAACATGCGCACCATCGAGAGACAGCTCCAGTCTGCCATTACCAAGATCTCTCACTGGGCTTCCCAAAATGGGTTTGGCTTCTCGACGCAGAAGACCGTTTGCGTGCATTTTTGCAGCAAACGGGGTCTTCACCCAGACCCCAGCCTCCGTCTGGGGTGTTCAACCATCCCTGTGGTGTCAGAAGCCAAGTTCCTTGGGCTAACTTTTGACCGAGCGCTCACCTTCCGGCCTCACATTCAGTCTTTGAAGGTAAAGTGCACGAAGTCATTGAGTATCCTGAAGGTCCTCTCTCGAACATCTTGGGGGGCGGGGGCTGACAGGTGCTCAATGCTTCGCATTTACCACTCTCTCATTCGGTCAAAGTTAGACTTCGGATGCATTACGTACGGTTCAGCGCGTCCATCGGTTTTAAAGCCTTTGGACCCCGTCCATCACCAGGTATTGCGGCTATGTACTGGTGCTTTCCGTACCTCTCCCGTGCATAGCCTGTATGTGGAGGCTCATGAGCCGCCGTTATGCATCCGTCGTAAGCAGCTGTCTCTTCAGTTTTACACAAAATTGATATCTCTTCCTGATCATCCACTGCATGGTTCCATCTTCCAACCAGACTGTGTCCGCTTGTTTTCCCACCGCCCCTCCTGTGTTCCGACGTTCGGGATTTGGATGTCTGCCATAGTGCGCGATGCTGGTCTCAACTTTTTAAGAATTGGTTTGACCACCTTTTTCGACCATCCTCCTTGGCAGCCTGTTCAAGCAACGGCTGACCTTTCTCTTTGTGTGTGGCCTAAGTCGTCCACTCCTGCTCTGGTGTACCAGCAGCTCTTTGCTGAAAAACTGTCTGTCTACCCGGATTTCGTGCCTGTGTTCACCGATGGCTCGAAGTCCGAGGATGTCGTTGGATCCGCTTTTGTGTGTGGCGATGCCTCACATGCTGAGAGGCTTCCGCCTGAATCCACAGTCTTTTCGGCAGATATGCGTGTGGTACACCTCGCTTTGTGCTACATACAGTCTCGATCACATCGTCGCGCTATGGTTTGCTCTGATTCCCAGTTCATCATCCACGTTTTATCTTCTCCGGAGGACACGGAGTCACCTGTCATCCGTGATGTCCGTCGTCTTCTTGGAACTTTGGAGGATGATGGCTTCCTGGTCCGATTCTGTTGGGTTCCTGGCCATGTTGGGATCCGGGGTAACGAGCTGGCAGATCTCTCTGCCAGGTCTGTTTCCGCCATGTCGCCAGCTCGGCTGCCACTGTCTTTCCGCGATTTTAGACCTTTGATCCGGACATTTCTCCTGGACGAGTGGCAGTCCCTGTGGTCTCATCAGGGCAGCAAGGAGCTGCATTCTATCAAACCACAGATCGGACTATGGAAGTCTAGTTTGCAGAAGAACCGTCGTGAGGAAGTTGTTCTTGCACGTCTCTGCATTGGGCACTGTCGTTTTACTCACCGCTTTTTGTTGTGTGGCGACAGTGCCCAGATGTGTGAGGCGTGCCACTGTCGTCTCACTGTCCTTCATGTTTTGTGTACTTGTGTTCGGTTTTGTGATCATCGTTTTCATCATTTTCACTCTCATCTGTTGGACGAAGGAGCAGCTACGCTGCAAACTATTATTGGCGACGCCTGCGACATGAAAGCAGTGTTTTCGTTTTTACAAGAAATTGACTTTTTTAAACTGATCTAGATTTTAACTTGTTCACTCTCATATTTCATTTTTACCACATCAGCATAATTTTAACCTTGTGTACGTTTTTTATTGATTATGTTTTGTTTTGATGTCTTTTGTTTGGCGCTCTTTGGCCAACCATGGCCCTTGCGCCATAAAAATCAACCAACCCCATTTCGTCCATTTTCAGTAGGATTCGTCCCTAGGTTGTCCAAAATCAAACCATTTTTACCCAAGTTGTATCATGCAGAATGACAGACAGATGGACAAAGGTGGAGCATATACGCTTCTTCAACCTACGGTTGAAAAGTGTAAAAAAAAAGAAAAAGAAAAAAAAAGGGGGAAGTGACAAAGAAAAAATGACAAAAAGATATCAGCAGGAAGAAAAATTAAGCAGGCAGTGCTATGTAGCTGCAGAGTCAACGAAAGGCAAATATGGTTTTGGAACTTGCTGGGAAGAAAAATAAGGCTTGCTTGCAAGAGGAAACTTGAGCTGATGTTCTAGTAAGTTCAACAACAAAACAAAACAAGGAAAAAAAAAACAGTGTTTGAAGCAGTGTCCTTTAAAGCCACTTTATTTTGTTTTGAATTCAGTAATTTTATATTGTGAGTATAGTGGTCTGCTCCAGTTTAATATTTGCATAAATAAATTACAGTGAACAATTCCATCTTGCTCATGCTTTATTATATCCACTCTTTCTCATGGCACATTCTGATTTTTCACCCATTTAAAAAGTGCAGCTTTTTTTTTTTTTCTTCATTAGTCTTGTCTTGAGTATGAAAATCTGATGGGCAGACATTACACACACACACACACACACACACACATGAACTGACATGCAAGCATAGATATTTATGAAAAGTAAGATCCTGGTGTGATATATCTTTCAAGTATGTATATTAATATGAAGACAGAAAATATGTAAAGGTTTAATAATACAGAAAGTAAGTATATATAGTTTTGCATTAACTTTGCAATTTGATCTATCTTGAGGTTGTTTGCTTGCTTCTCATTTGGATAATTTAACTACTGTGACAGTGTTCTAATTCTGGGAAATTTTCTTTCATTGTTAGCACCCCTTGTGAAAGAAGGGCATGCATAATTTGTACTTCTTGAGTATTTAGCACTTTAATGTAGCTCCTGCCTCCCGTGTACCATTCTTCATCTCACGTTCTTGATGTTTTATGCAGCTTTCTCAAAGACTTCAGCTCATTACTATTCCATTGTGTCTGTAGAAAAGATATTTTTTCTGTTTCATAATTTTGTGTGAAACTCTCAGTGTTTTATATCTTCTTAACGAATTGTCACTGATAATTCCACAAATAAAGAAGATAGCTGTCTAAGCACGAACACTTTAGCTCAAACCAATTACAACACTCAAATGAAGCTAAGATGTATCACCGGTATCAAAAGTATACACAATTAAAACCATGACGACACAAATAACTCATTCCATTGAGGTTTAAAAAGGTTTAATGTTAAAAACTTGCGAGATCTTTCGAACCTACGACTTATAGGTTCATCATCAGGCACCAAAACTCGCAAGGTGCACATGAAACGTAGTGGTTATATACACGTGTGGTTATGGGCAAAGACCGCGCATTCGTACAAGTCGGAACAGTATGAGGTCATAAAATACATACATTTAAAATAACCTGTAGGGTAAAAAACACATAATGGTTGTCATAAATATAAGAAATATAAAATGAAGGTCAAAGTTCCCTCGCCTGAGTTTTATATATGTACAATAAAATCAATGGTTGTCTAATCTTGTTTCTTGGTTTTTCAGTAGGTATCGCCAAGGTGCTGGTATATTGGATGGAGCTTCATCATTACAACATTGTTCATTCAAATGTATAAATATACATATAAATGAACAATGTTGTAATGATGAAGCTCCATCCAATATACCAGCACCTTGGCAATACCTACTGAAAAACCAAGAAACAAGATTAGACAACCATTGATTTTATTGTACATATATAAAACTCAGGCGAGGGAACTTTGACCTTCATTTTATATTTCTTATATTTATGACAACCATTATGTGTTTTTTACCCTACAGGTTATTTTAAATGTATGTATTTTATGACCTCATACTGTTCCGACTTGTACGCATGCGCGGTCTTTGCCCATAACCACACGTGTATATAACCACTACGTTTCATGTGCACCTTGCGAGTTTTGGTGCCTGATGATGAACCTATAAGTCGTAGGTTCGAAAGATCTCGCAAGTTTTTAACATTAAACCTTTTTAAACCTCAATGGAATGAGTTATTTGTGTCGTCATGGTTTTAACTGTGTATACTTTTGATACCGGTGATACGTCTTAGCTTCATTTGAGTGTTGTAATTGGTTCGAGCTAAAGTGTTCGTGCTTAGACAGCTATCTTCTTTATTTGTGTATCAATCAGCACGATAGTCTCTTCATCATATCTACTGATAATTCCTTTTGATCAGTGCACTTATCTGTTTTTTTTTTTTTTTTTTTTTTTGTTTTTTTTTTCAAATTGCATAACACAGAAAGGCAAATTTTTATTTCTGACTGATATGTATCATTATTTTTTCTTTCTCTTTTTGAAAGACTTTATTCTCTGCTCTGTAAATGTAGCTGGGATATTAAATCTTCTTTTACCTCATAGTTCCTCGCTTTTTTTAACATTTGCATATCTGCCAACTACTGCGGAATGTCCATAGTTTCTACGGATTTAGTTGTCTGACCATGGAACTACGGAACTCACTGTCAAGACTACAGATTCTATGATTTTTTTTTTTTTTTTTTTGGCTATTATTTTATGATGTACATGAGATTCTTAAGAGGATTCTCGGAATTTCGCTTTTTTTGTCATCATTTCTGTCATTCTCAAGATCGATGCAAAACTGAAGAAAATTTGGGGTAGGTCATTTTCCGTCTGGGGCTGGTATTTTGTGTTGCAAAACTTTCAAAAACGGTAGTTAAATGGAGTAAAAAATTTTGCTGTAATTGTAATGTTTTTTCCTCCATGTTGCCTTTGTGTCTAGTATTCTTGCTAAATATAATTTTATTGCATAAATGTTTGTATTTCAGCTTGAAACTGTAGGCAATGATTTGTGAAAACGGAAGTTAGATGGCACAAAAATTTCCCCGTAATCTTCAGGCATAAGATTCTTCCCCGAATTCAAGGAATTTTGCCTTTTTCATTGTTATTTTGGTCATTTATGAGATCTGTGCACAAGTGAACAGAAATTTTGTGGGATTGGTGGTGACGGGGTGGGTGGGGGTGGGGGTGTTGGTCACAGGATAGAATTCCATCTTTACAATACTTTCAAAAACGGAAGGTCGACAGAGTTCAGATGTTTTCTATGATTGTAATATATCCTTTTTCTTAGTATTATTGTTAAATAACATTTTACTGCATAAATTATTCGCATTTCATCTTGAAAATTGGGTGAACATTTCTAAAACTGGTGTAAAGATTTATCCTGTAATCTCCCCCCCCCCAATGCTGTTCCCACTCTTCTGCATTGTTAAATATCCCTTGTTCCATAAGTTTTTGCATTTAAGCTTGATAAGGGATTGAGACACATCCAAAAAAGAAAGTGACAAAGTTGGAAAATTTTTAAAAATTGATGCGTGGTGTTAAAAATTATTAATATTCTCTGAGGTCCCCCCTTCATTGTTTTCAGACTGATAGTTCTTTCAGCATGATGGATGAAATTATTGTTATGAAAGGGCATAAAGAAGAAAAAGAAATAAATGTGACAATGAAGTAATAGGGAGAGAAAGATATTAGCAGAAAGAAAAATTAAGCAATGGATGCTGTGCAGCTGCAGAGTCAACAAAGGACAAACTGACCTTAGTTTGCATTCTTGCGGTGTGTTTTGATTTTTCACTCAGTTAAAACATTCAGCTTCTTATTTTTTTCTTCTTTGGTGTCTTTGTGTCATGAATTTTAGAGGCAGTATGATTATATGGTAAGTGACTGGAGGTATGCGCACTGCACTTTCACTTGCTTGCATTTCCCGTATGTCTAGTGTTGTGTAATTCTGAATGCATCTGACTGATTTTTACTGGTTGAAGTTTCAAACTTAAATCTCACAATGTTATCTATCGTGTCCTCGCCAGGGGAATCAACTTTGTGTTTCGCACCTGTTAAGGTAGTTTCATTAGTGTCCTTGTTGGTTGTAAAGTTTTGTTGTGGCATGTATTTTTTTCACAAAGAGATGGATCGTTTTGTGAAAAAGTGTCTACGTATGCTGTGCAATAAGACTAGTTACTACTGACAAGGCTCTTGCCAATGTTGGCAGGTATGCATCTGTGCGTGAATCTGTATACTGTCACTTCCATTAGCAGCTTGGTTATTCTCTTGCAGACCACAGAAAGGTTTGCTTTTTTTGTTTTTAAATGGTCTAATGTGTAAAATTAAGCTTTCAATTTCCAATCGTCGTACATTTGAACATCACCATGATTTTTTAAAAAAGATTTGATGCATCTGTACTATTTTATTTTTTGTGTTATATTAAGTGTGAGCACTGCAAATTGTCCAAAAAGATAACAGTTTGTAAGTCATGTGCAAAAATGAAGATTTGGTTTACTTGAGTTTCTTAGATGTACGACGCAAGTTCTGAAAAATGTTTAACGTTCAGTAATTACAAGTATTACAGTATAACATCACAGTTTCACGTCCTATGTAACAAGAGTAAGTTTTCGATAAAAGTAAAATGGGATAAAAAAATTTCTTTTACTGTTATCAAAGTGGAATAAATTGGCTGTCAGTTACCATAACAAAAAATAAATAAATAAATAAATAACTTAGTAAAATGCAACTTGCATATTATTTTTATTTCAGAAAGAATATGCACGTTGTGTTTTTTTGTAATTTTGAACAAACTACTGAATTTGAGTGTAAAGCAAGTATGGGTTTTGCATCACTCTTCCCAAAGTATTCTGTTCTTGAATATTTGTATGAATGTCAGTTTGAAGAATCATCATAAGTCCCTGTTGTAAATGGTAGGGGAAAATGTCATATGTAACATAACGCAAGTTTGCAAATGAATTCACAAATTGCAAGGTTCTTGGAAAATTGCAGTCCTTTTTCACATTTGTTTTTCTTTTTGTAAAGTTAATAGAATTTAAATGTTGCTCAAATATTTCTGTACATCAGTTAGAATTTCACGTTGCAATATGATACAGCTTTATCCTCATGTAGAGTGGAACATGATTTTTGTTTGAAATGTTTTGATGAGTTAAAAAGCTCTAAATTAATAAGTCCTACAAATTCTGTTTGGTACAACAACAATTTGTTTATTTTTTGAAGAAGGCAATGTTTTTGTAATAATAAGTAATTTCAAGAAATTCTAAGTCCTAAATGCCAGTGGATCTTTCAGTATATAGTTAATGAACATACAGGACATGTATTGGGTATTTTAAAAGTATGTGTTGGCATCTACATTTTAAAATTTTGCCTGATTTTTGGTGTTTCTTATTTTCACCTTTCCATCTTTAATGCTGTGTATAGTGTTTCCAGTCTTTTTCACTAAAAAAACCCAACACATATCATGAATTAAACTTCTTTTCCCTCCCTCCTCCTCTACCTCCTTTCTCCTTGTTTGTTAGTTGCATCCCAAAACTCACTGTATGTGTTACCAGTTGCCTTACAATAGGGTCATTCCACGTCACTTCATCCAGGCCATGTAACCCACCATCTCAGATTTTGATGAAATTTGGCATGGAGGCATACTTCACCAAGATATGAAAAATGACTAAATTTTAACTTCCTACACCTAATAGTTTCTGAGATACAATGCTCTAAAGTTTCACTGAACATCAATCTCACACGTAGAGCGACAGAGTACCACTTTTCACAAAATGCTGCATAACTGCAGTGCTATTTAGTTTAGAAAAACGAAATTTTGTACTCTTATGCAAAAGAGCTTCCAGAATAAGAGATCATTTTAAATTTCATTGAAAACACTGAATAAATAGATGAAATATAGTGGTAAAGTGAAAATTTAAGAAAAAAACTTGATATTCTATATTAGGCTCTACAGCAAATAGCAGAGGTATGAGGGAGCTCTTTTTTAAATGTATATTGGTCTTTGACATATACTGTCACATAACAAGAAAAAAAAAATAGTGGCTTTCAGCTTGCTTTTGAAGATATTTGCAAATATCTGAAATGCGTGTGGGGTTCCACTTCGTCAATTCAACCACTTTTTTTTTTTATTAATTATAACTCATCTCTGACATTCAAGAAATTTCACAAGGAGATATAACTAACAAGGACACAAAAATATAAAAAAATATGTTTTCTCACACCATATAGTTTCAGAAATACCATATTAACAAGTTTGACAAAATGGCTAGTTCAGCTGTACTCCACAACAAGTTAGGTGAGCATATGCAACAAACTGCTTAGAAATGCTCACCAATGGTACATAGATATATTTTCTCATAATTAGTTTTGACTTGAAAAAAAGAAACACAAGCAAGTAGTTTTGCACTGTTCACAAATATTTACATTGATGTTCTTAATATGCCATGATTAACTCTTCAGGATGGAGTCCTTATAATTCAGCCACTTACTTTTACAGGTTTTCATGTCCAACTTGGAAAACATATGTTCTACCAGAACTTCTTGTCATGGGAGCATCAATTAAACATAAAATGTGTCCAAATGGAATATTGCACTCATCTTTAAATGAAGGCCAGTAAAAAGAAACAGTAGGGCCTATTGGGTGCATAAAATTTACAGATGCATCACCTTCTTCATAATTGATTTTCTCTATTATTCCTAGAAACCAGTTAGAATCATATACACATGCTACATAATAATATGCATATAACTGCCTTTGTATTCCTAGATTTTCACAGCCAAAATCAAAAAGTAATTTTCATCCAAGCTTGTTCTCTTGGTTGCTGTTTTAGATGTTGATAATTTAATAAAGCTGTGGAAACTCTGTGTATCAGGTATTGTTTGAACATGAGAAAATCTTACTTGACACTCATTGTACACAGCATTCATATCATTTTCAAAATGAAATGGAACACTATTTTCGTGATATTCTTATGACAGTTAAGTCAAACATCTGTGGAGTGGTTATTTCCTCTTTCAGTAGACGTTGGAGCCTTGCTTTTGCAGTGATTCGTTTGACAGTTCCACCTATGCCATCACAAGGAGACTTCCTGTTGCTGGTGGCAAAGAAAGACCATGAAGCTGTCACTGCAAAATGATTAATGTGATGACATAGATTTATGAAGTTTTTTTTAGTTTTTGTACTGAGCAGCACAACCATCAGTAAAATAATGTACTTCTTTTACTTGTTGGTAGTTCTTTTTAAAAAAAGTTATTATTTCACTCTGAATCTTGTACACCATTGAAACATCACGATCATCAGAAATGAAACAGTGACTTAATGCAGAGGTCAAAGAGTCAGAATTTTTTTTACAGTAAATAACAACAGGGTGAATTGTGCATGCATGGCGGGTCCAATGATACCATTGTGCTTCTTCCTGAACTACAAATGCATAATTTTCACTGAAGTCCATCAGTATAATGGTAGACTCTGGACCAATTGTTCCTTTCAACTTACTGAAAAATGAAGACTGTGCTTTTTGGTAATGTATGAATGAGGAATGAGCTTCTCAATTTTTGGCACAAATGATTCAATGAATTCCACAACTGAAGAAGAAAACTTTTGAAGCTCCATTCTGTCTGTAGACACCCACTGGTGATATTTGATTTCAACAGTGGGATCACAATTTTTAAATTTCTGCAACAATAACTGATTCAGATTTGTACTTTTTGGACACTGAACAACACCAAAGCATGCACTTTGAATCCTTACTGTTGCAGACAAGACTATTGATAAAGTCCTGATGTGGTTCTTCAAAGTGTGCTGCACTAATCAAAAGTTAGACATTTTGATGTATAGTGCACACACATACAGAATGGGTTCCAGAGGAGCCCGCAATAATGCACCATTTTGGATGAAGAGCACAAAATTTTGAAAATCCTACTTTTTCATTAGTATGTCTTTGCTTAAATTGTTGATATAATTCTTTCAAATTGCACAGAATAAGTCTTTTTTGATCATGGACGTTTCTAGCGCCACTTACTTTGTCTTTTATTCCTGGCATTTGCCTAGAATAGTTATCTTCATAAAATTCTATAATCTGTTTATGGCATCTTGTGAAAGTTTCTTACCATGGCTGGGTTCAGGGACTGATATAATGCCTTTATCTTTTGTTAATTTTTTTGCCTGATGTACTGTGTATTCTGAAACTTCAAGCTGTTGTGCTACTTTTTTTCTGGACCATGATGGGGGAGTCATTGTTAATATCTGATTTTTTTTTTTTTTTTACAACTAACAGTAGGTATCTTTTTTTTCATTAAAGCAACAAGTTTATCCAAATCATGAGCTTTTAGTTTTAATTCATCTATGGAGTGTTCATTATCACTGCCCCTAGTAGAAGACTGAGCTGTAAAGCCATACTCTAGAACCAGAACACAAGACATTTAACTCTGCATAGCTAGCTTTGCCTTTTCCCATAGGCTGGTTTACTATGGGATAGCAAGGAATGTAATTTTAACAGTGACAATCCTAAATCAGATAAACTTTCATTTACTTCTTTAGCAGCACATTCTTTAATAATGAAATCATCAGGGACCATTTCACTATCATTAGTCTCACTTAAAACTGCATCTTCTACAGGTTGTCATAATTTAGATGCTTTCCCATGACACTGAGGACATAATTTTTGACCTGGGCATACACTTTAGATTGGAGCTGTTGGGCTATTTGTATATTGACTTGATGCAGGGACCTCTTCAACAGGTTTTTTCACATCATGGTCACCAAAAGGGTTGCAATAAGGTACTTGGTAGCTTTCATATTTCTTCAGATAACATTTGTGATGTAAACATACTGAGATTATATCTTTATGTGGAATATTAGGTCTTAAAGAAATAATTTCCTTGTCAGCAACAGAAAATTCTTCACTACTGAGAAACCCCTTTGTCTTCACATAACTTGATTTATTGTATTCTGTATTAGTAAGTGATCCAACTCTACACTGGTCCATTATCTTTTTCCATGATTGAGGTTGACAAACTTGTCCCAAAGTCAGATTAACACAGAGCAGCCAATACACAAAAAAGGAAATATTGGAAGCAATATATTTCACAGCAAAATTTAAGACTTATGGATAGCTTGCCTACAATGAATTCAATATGAGCATCTGAACCATTGTTTTCTTAACTGGGAATGAGGGACTGAAACCTTATTTCTCTTTAGCTGGAGGGCATCCCTAGGAGGGTGAGGTGAGAAAAGAGAAATCTTTTTCATTTGACCCCCATCCTCATCTCATCACTTGGGGAGTTTTACGACGTCATAAAACTTACTCCACTTGAACTGGTGGTCAGTTGAGCACAAGATCTGGGATGAAGTCAAAACAAATTCTCACGACCTTATAAATCATGCTGTATCCTTTGCCCTATGCCACATTTTCTTTTAAAAAGTGCTCTCTGAAAAGTTGCAATTATTTCCTAGTGCCCATCCATTGCAAGCTTACTTTAGTGTATTATCCAGTCATGCACATAAAAAAAACTGTTTATATCTTTTGCGGAAATATTTAATTGGGGGGGGGGGGTAAATTTCCAAAATTCTGTTTTAGGGAGATTTGTCAGAGGAATTTTTTTTTTCAGGAAGTTTTGCAATCTGTGATAAAAGAATAACAGATATTTTGAAATGACTCAAAAACTTTAAAACCTCACCACACTTGTTGTGGGGTGCAGCTGATCTAGCCATATCATCAAACTTGTTAATTTGGTATCTCTGAAACTATATGGTGTAAGAAAACATGATTTTTTATATTTTTGTGTCCTTGTTAGTTTTATATCATTGTGAAATTTCTTGAATGTCAGAGATGAATTATAATTAATAAAAAAAAAGTGGTTGAATTGACGAAGTGGAACCCCACACGCATTTCAGATATTTGCACATATCTCCAAAAGCAAGCTGAAAGCCACTATTTTTTTTTTCTTGTTATGTGACAGTATATGTCAAAGACCAATATACATTAAAAAAGAGCTCCCTCATACCTCTGCTATTTGTTGTAGAGCCTAATATAGAATAGCAAGTTTTTTCTTAAATTTTCACTTTACCACTATATTTCATTTATTTTTATTTATTCAGTGTTTTCAATGAAATTTAAAATGATTTCTTATTCTGGAAACTCTTTTGCATAAGGGTACAAAATTTCGTTCTTCTAAACTAAATAGCACTACAGTTATGCAGCATTTTGTAAAAAGTGGTACTCTGTCACTCTACGTGTGCGATTGGTGTTCAGTGAAACTTTGGAGAACCATTTCTCAGAAACTATGAGGTGTAGGAAGTTAAAATCTGGTCATTTTCTATATCTTGGTGAAGTATACCTGCATGCCAAATTTCATCAAAATCTGAGATGGTGGGTTACATTTCCCAAAAAAATTGGACGAATTGATGTGGAATGACCCAACAATAAATAAATAAGGCTGTATGTATTACACTCGTGTCATTATAGGAAAATAGATCTACTTGCAGGTTTGCATTTGTAGTAATTTTTATAATGCATTTTTGAAATGCTGGCGATGAACACTTGGTACTTACGTATTAACGCCACCGCAGCAGAAGTTGTGCTTAATGCGCCAATAAAGAGCAATCTTAATGCGCATTTGGGATTTGCCAAAAACAGAACAAGATGCAATTTTATTTTTCAGGAGCGAAATATTTTACCAAAAGAACGAAAATGTACCAATTCCCATGACATGAAACTTTATTTCGGTAAACGTAAGTTTTGGAAATGTAATTTAAGACAGTGTGATCAGCAAGTGGGACTTAGAAAAGACAACTGGTTTGAGGGAAGCAGAATTCCATTTTGTTCAGCTTTGAGATTCATATACTGCTGGTGCGAGGAGTTGACGTCGATTAAATTTTGTGAAAAGCAACTTGATTTATCAGATAAAACTGTTATAGATTGGAACAATTATATGCGTGAATTATGTGTCTTGGATATGGAGAATAAACCAAACAAGAAGGTAGGTGGACCAGGTTGCATTGTGGAAATTGATGAAAGTTTGTTTACTAAACGTAAAAATAATTGTGGTCGAGTATTACCCGAACAGTGAGTGTTTGGTGGTATATGTAGAGAAACAAAAGATTTGTTTGTTGTCACTGTTCCTAATAGAACTGGCTGTACCCTTCTTGATAAAAATTATTGAAAACATTGCAGATGGTAGCACAATTTATTCTGACAGTTAGAAAGGTTACCAAACAAATAGAATAGAAATAGAAGGATTCCTACATGCTAAAGTTAATCATAAATACAATTTTATTGATCCTGATACAGGAGTTCATACACAAAGAGTTGAGAGAATGTGGGGCAGTGCTAAATGGAGGAACAAGAGACATAGGGGGACAGCGAGACATCATTTGGAATCTTATTTATCAGAGTTCATATGGCGACAGCATCAGGTGAAAGAAAATAGAGACTGTTTTGAATCTATGTTGAACTCTATATCGGCCCATTTTCCACCGAAATCCGATTGACTACTTTGTTTTTAAATAAAGTTTTTTATTTTATGATTTGTCGGAAAAATTTTAGGTGTAGATTGGCGGCACTTAAACCGCCAAATCTGTAGCTGCGGTGGCATTAATACGTAAGTACCGAACACTTTCATATGAGTTTTTTGCTGTATGTTTCACATTAATTATTATTATTATAAGATGATTTTACCCCTTCCTGGGGAGATGTTTTTCTCTTCCTTCTGGGACAGGTATGATGTACCAAGTCTGAGAAGTGGTATTTCTTTGAAATGTTTTGATGATTATAAAAGAAGTGTTTTTCTTTGAATTATTATTATTATTAATTTATTATTTCATGATTTTCTTTGTTAGGTTGCAGAACTGACATTGTACAAACCAGAAAGCAAGGTGGTTCCCAAGCCCTTCGCCATTCAGCCATCACCAGGTCCATCACACATTCATCAGACAGTGCCTGCAAATGTGAATCAAGTCACACCCACTGTTCATGATGTAACCAGTGTTCATAATGAGACTATTAAAAGTAGCCCTTCACTGATGTCTACCATTATCTTAGCAGACAAAATAAAGAAAGAGAAAGACGAATCATGCAGTTCAATCAGTTCACCTGCCATTGCTTCCATTAGCAAATCATCCGATTCACCAATAAAAAATATGGCAATGGCAAAGTCCCATCTGTTACTGCAGTCGCCTGCCAAAGCAGCTCCTGGTCCTTTTGGGGACAAGGCCAAAAGTCTTGTTACTATGCCGAAGCAAAGTCCTCAGCCTAAACCTATTAGGACAATCAGTCAAGCCACAAAAAATCAGATCACGAATGGTGTTGGTACTTTCATAAAGTGTACAGACTCCCAAGGGCGAATTCTCCTTGTGCCTCAGACATCATTAATATGCATGAGTTCCGTCAACAATAATGCTGTAGTTAAACCATTTACTGTGACTCAGACGGTTGTACAGCCACCGTGTGGCTCTAATGCTGAGCTTGGAAAGAACCTCATTCAAGGTGTGTCACCAGTGCCACCACCTGCTGTGCCATCAAACGCCAAACTTCCATCGTACGTGCTCAAAGTCATTCCCACTGTCCAAAGTAGGCCGAACCAAGTTCTTCTGATACCTGTCTCTGAAGGAAACCAAAAGACACAGCAGACCATTTCGTCCACTCAGGTAGTCACAAATAATGCATCTGTTAGTGGCCCTTCCTACCATCAGAGCAACATCAGTGCTGCAGTTGCATCTGTACAAACCCCTGTGAGAAAAATGAAAAACTTGCTACACTGGGAACAAGTGTTAGAAGGAGTGAGGTAAGGCAAGGAAACATTTTCTTGTTTTCATGTATTTACTGCTATGATTGGTAAATTATACATAATATCTAAGGTATTGTTTACCTGATATTGTCAAAGAATTTTGCACGTTGCTCTGTGAGGCAAAATACTTTGACAATATCAGGTAAACAATACCTTAGATATTATGTATAATTAATCAAAAGCACGTTTATAGCATAAGACAACTCTTAAGGTTGCCTCATGAATTGCATATTTTGTAATGATTGGCAAATTTGATTAACATGGGTATTTCTGCTTTAACATTTGTGTGCATATGAGGTAATTTGAAAAGTTCCAATATTGAATTTATTGCTCAGATCTGATAATTAAACTTGGTAATAATTGATGACAAGGCTATGCCTAGATTAAAGGCATTATAAATGTCTCCAAATTATGGGTTTTTTCTAAGGAATAAAGGAAAATTATGTGTCAGATTTTCAGGTAGCAACCCTTACTCTTCCTCAGGACTGCAACTATAGTAGGCATTTCTATTTGTGAGGTAAATTCCAACCTTTCAGATCATTTGATGCTATACCTCTTCTCTCTATTTCCAGTCCTGACAATTTTCTTTTGAAAAAGCGCTGTTGATGTGCCAGAACTTTTACATTTTATGTCTTGTATTTTGAACATATCAGTCCAAACCTGTTGTGTTAGTCATATTTTTAATTGCAGCTTTATGTCCTTTTCCAATCTGGTTTCAAGCTGCCTGCCAGTTTCTCCCACATAGCCGAGACCACACTCACATTTTATGCTGTACACTAGAGATGAGCTCGGGCCCGAGCTCCTCTACAGAAACTGGGCCCAGGATTCATTAAGAGCCGAAATCCCTGGGCCCAGGGTTCGGCATTACACATGTTGAATTTCATTACTGAATTCTTTATATATATCCTTCATTGTTTATAAGTTACCTTCACAAAAAACTAATTAAAAAATAATTCCCTGGATATTATTGTTATTAACTGGTTGCCAAAAATTAAAGAATTTCTGGTGTTAAGTTACGTGGATGGTGCCACTTCTAGATCTGTAGCTTGATTTCTTCAGCAGTGAATTTTTTCATTTTTCTGATTTTTTTTTTCCCCGGAAAAAAATCGGCAGGCTTATCTGAAGATTTGGAAGATGAGTTTGAAATTCATGATCCTGATCCAGATGAAATTTGTAAGTATGTGGAATTGCACATGGGAGAAACACACTTTGAAGCTGTGGATTTGTTACCGTAGTGGAAGAATTCTCAATTTCCTAAGCTAGCTGCAATTGCGAGACATGTACTATGTATACCAGCCAGTAGTTCTGCTAGCGAGAGAGTGTTTAGTGCAGCAGGTCAAGTTTCAGAGGAAAGAAGATCAAGGTTAAGCGCTGAAGCATCAGATGCGATTATTTTGGAAGACACTATTAAGTGCAAAGCTTTGTTAATGTTACAAAATGCAGAATAATTAGTCTGGAATGCTCATACTTTTTTTTTTTTTTTCGGTTTTGGTTTTTATCTTTTGGAAATTACATGCTTTTTTTGTACTCTTCTACCTCACTGTAAACTATATTTACCTGTTAGCATATATGTAAATTACATTGCAAAGTTTAGCATTCTAGATTCACTATTTAAAACACGTGCTACTGTCTGTAAAGAGTTGTATGTTTTGTAATTCAATTTATTCAAAATAAAAGTAAATTTAGAAATCCAAAAGAAATAACGAATGGAGTATTTTGTGTTTCTAAAAGATTTTCTTACCTTTAGCTTTTTGCAAAATCACTGATTTCCCTTGTATAGTCGAACGACATGTGCATCGATTATTTATTTATTTTCTAGTCCACATTTTAGAACACTTGCTTTTATGCATAGTGTTTCGAAGAACATATTAATATTATGAAGTGGATTAACTGTAGTAAACTTTTTAAACTAATCCTTGATTGGGCCATAGCTTTGGCCTGTGCATAATGCAAGTCTTGCTAAGCAAAATTTTCTGAGAACCCGAGCCCGGGCTTAGCAAACACTTGTAATCAAAGAAAGCGGGCTGGTCCCAGGCTCCTAAAATTGAGCCCAAACTCATCTCTACTGTAGACCACACCTTTCTGTAAAAGGATGTTTTCTTCTTTTTGCTTTGATTTTGGAAAGTATTGGGTTGGCCAAAAAGTTTGTTCGGTTTTTAAGTAAAAATATAAAATACATTTTTCGTTTTCACCAGTAACTTTATTGAACAACATATTCACCGTTTTGTTCCACTACCTTAGCTGCCGTCTTTCAGGCAACTTCATGTCATCTTCCCAAAACTTTTTATCTTTTTGAGCAAAGAACTGTTCCAGGTGCCTTTTGCAGTCTTCCGGGGAATTGAAAGTTTTTCCATTAAGAGAATTTTGTAAAGGCCGAAATAAATAGAAATCCGAAGGTGCAATGTCTGGTGAATACGGCGGATGAATAAGAACTTCCCAGCCAAGCTGTAACAGATTTTGCCTGGTCATCAAAGAAACATGCGGTCTTGCGTTATCCTGATGGAAGATAATGCATTTTCTGTCGAATAATTCCTGACGCTTTTCGTCGAGTACTACTTTCAGTTGGTTTAATTGGGAGCAGTACTTGTTGGAATTAATCATCTGGTTGTCCGGAAGGAGCTCATAATACCAGAGGACTCCTTCCAATCCCACCATATGCGCAACATCACCTTCTTTGTGTGAATACCGGCCTTCAGTGCAGTTGGTGGTGGTTCATTTCACTTGCCCCATGATCTCTTTCATTCCACATTATTGTACAGTATCCACTTTTCATCACCCGTCACAATTTGTTTTAAAAACGGAACATTTTTGTTACTTTTAAGTAGATGTAGAAATACAATCAAGCAGGTTTTTTTTCGCTTAACTTATGCGGAACCCAAACAGCAAAGCGATTAACATAACCAAGCTGGCGCAAATGAATTTCAACGTTTGATTTGGATATTTTGAGTATGTCAGCTATCTCCCGCATGGCATAATGTTGATTGTTCTCAATTAATATCTTGATTTGATCGCTATCAACTTCAGCTGGTCTACCTGTGTAGAGCATCGTCCAGCGAGCAATCTCCAGCACAAAACTTCACAAACCACTTTTAATATGTTCGATCCACAGCACCTTCTCCATACACTGCACAAATCTTTTTTTTTTTTTTTTTTTTTTTACCTTTCTTGAAATAATAAAATAGGATATGTCGAAAATGTTGCTTCTTTTGTTCCATCTTCAATATAAAATTGGCTACACAAAAATTCACCAATAATTTTGATAATTATTTTGTAAAATGCATACTGATATGATCACTGTCACGATACAATCAAAGAAAATTGTTTCAAATGAAGTTAAAGACAACTAAGTGCTACTAGAGCCATCCTATGGAAAAACTAAACAAACTTTTTCGCCAACCCAATAATTACTGATTTTATTTTGTAATCCTGGAGCCAGTCTGACTAGAAACTTCTCAAATCCTCTGAAGTTTTTCAGACCGTCCTATTCATGGTAAGTAATTTTTCTAGTTAACTGAAACTTAGTTTTTGATTCCCAATTCTTTTCTTCTTTGCTAAAAATTTTGTTGACGAGTAGAGAAAGGTAATTATTATCTTCCAAAACTTTCTTCAATACCTCTTTTCAAGCAATTTTTTAAAATTCTGAAAAATTTAGAACATCTATTTTTCCCCAAAATTGAGTGGTTATATTTGTTTTATGTAATTCGAAAGATTTGACTGATAGTCTAACATTCTACAAAAATGTTTTGTTAGTCATTTAGTAATTTTAGCAAAATGTTAGACTATCAGTCAAATAATCAGAATTTCATAATAAACATAGCCACTCAATTTTTGGTAAAAATAAATGTTCTAAATTCTTCAGAATTTTAAAAAAATTGCTCAAAAGGATGGAATTGAAGAAAATTTTGGAAGATAATAATTACCTTTCTCTACTCTTCAATAAAATTCTTAGTAAAGAAGAAAAGAATCAGAAGTCAAAAACAAAGTTTCAGTTAACTAGAAAAATTACTTACCATAAATAGGACTGTTTGAAAAACTTCAGAGGATTAGTGAGAAGTTTCTAGTCAGACTGGCTCCAGGATTACAAAATAAGATTAGTAATTGCCTTGCAAAATTAAAGCGAAAAGGAGAAAGGAAACATCCTTTTACAGGAAGGTGTGGTCTGCAGCATATAGTGTGAGTGTGGTTTCGGCTATGTGGGAGAAACAGGCAGACAGTTTAAAACCAGCTTGGCAGAGAGAGAGAGAGAGAGAGAGAGAGAGAGAGAGAGCTAAAGCTGCAATTAAAAATATGACAAACAAAACAGGTTTGAACAGACATGTTCAAAATACAGGACATAAAGTGCCTCAAGACACAAGAAGTTCTGTCACATCAACAGCACTTTTACAAAAGAAAATTGTCAGAAGGACTGAAAATAGAAGAATTGGTACGACATTAAATGATTTGAAAGGTTGGAATTTACCCCACGAATGGCAACACCTGCTATAGTTGCAGTCCTGAGGAAGGGTAGGGGTGCTACCTGAAAATTTGATGTGCAATTCACTTTTATTCCATCTGCATCCTTCTTGATTGAATCCATGTTATCCCTCAGAAATTACACTCACGGACAATGACATTTGCGCACCTAGAAGAAAACGTGCTACAACCGCGAAACTTTGCAAATAGCTAGAGTGCATGCTGGTATGCAAATGATCCACGTTTGGTGTGAGTGCGCATGACCGCACACCCTGTGGTGGCTCTGCAAGCACGAACCGGCAGCTTTATAAACCGGCAGGTAGTCGATGCCCCATGAAAGCAAAAATCACCGGCCGAAGCAACCAAGAGTACAGAGTGACAAGAATGCCAGGTTGACACCAGAGACATTGATTTATGCAACTTACGGATTTTGAGAGAGGCTTGATCATCAGGTGGAAAACCGCAGGGTGGTCGGCGTGCCGTATAGCCCGCTACGTGGATCATTCTGACCATACTGTCCGAGTGTGTTGGGAGCAGGGACACGTGACGGCACTGCCTCATGGTGGAGTGGCTCCAGACGGACCAGGAGGACCACTGGTAAAGAGGATTGACGGATCGTGCGCGAGGCACGAACAAATCCCACAGGGACCCAGTCCATTATACAGGCAGATGTAGTGGCTCCTGTGTGCCCACGAACCATTTCCTGACGCCTCGCGAAAGCGAATCTGTGATCCCAGTGCCCCGTATACGGGTGCTGTCATTAACACAGGAACATCGCCGGTTCCGTGTGCAGTGGTGCCAGGCCAGAGGGACGTGGAACGCCACAGACTGGTGACATGTGGTGTTTAGCATTGAATGCCGCTTCGTTTTTGGGACAGATGATCATTGTGTCTGGGTGTGGAGGTACCTGGGTCAACAGCACGATTCCAACCTCGCTATTGAGCACAACACCTTCCCCACTGCAGGCATTATGGTCTGGGGAGCCATTGCCTAAGATAGCTGATCAGCTCTAGAAGTGGTACGTGGAACATTGACGAGCCAGCTGTATGTGTATGAGGTCCTATAGCCCCATGTGCTCCCATTCCTGGCCGGGATTCCAGGTGCGCTATACCAGCAAGATAATGCCCGCCCGCACGCGGCTCAGGTTGTCCAGGACTGCCTACGTTATGTCCAGACACTTCCATGGCCTGCCCGCTCCCCGGACATGTCCTCTATTGAGCATGTGTGGGACCAGTTGAAACGCTGGCTGTCGCTGTGCTGCACTATCTGGGATTTGGAGTACACCGTCCAACACGTGTAATCCAGTCTGCTGCAGGACAATATCAGGCGTCTGTTCGCTTCCATGCCGGACCGTATTGCAGCATGTATTGCCGCATGAGGCAGTGCGACGCACTGTTAAAGATGACCAGACTGTGTGCCACATATCCCTCTGTAATTGTCCTGCAGTTCTGCTTTTGCCATCATGTGTATCATTCATCTGTATCATTATGTCCTGTCCACAAAATTTCAGTTCAATCCGATGCTTCCTTCTTGGTGCACAAATTTCATTGTCCGTGAGTGTAAATCACTTTTTTTCCACCTACTTGTCTACACACGTTGTAAGATTCATCTCACTTCTTTCATTCCTTTATGGTGTATCATCTGTTGAGCAGTGTACTTCACTTAGGTCAAGCCTGTGTCAGTGGGAAGTTGCTTGTCTATTAAATATCAAAAAAACTATAATTTTTAATTTTTGTTTCATTCAAAATTTGTGAGCTCTAGTTTGTATATACACAACAACCAGTGAATATAAGACTACTGGAATTTGAATAATTATGGTTTAGGATGAGATGGCGCTCGAATGTAGTCTTGTTTGAACTCCGTTTTAGAAGTGGTTGGTTCATCATTGATAAAAGACCTTGAAGAACAAATACCTCCAAGTTCATAACATCTGATGGAAAATGAAACCATCCAGTGATAGAAATTTTTTGCTCATGCATGGCTGTTTGAGGATGTAATGATCTTTCAAGGAAAGCTTTTCTGCTGTCATTCACAAATTATATGTACTTTATAATTCACAAGAATTAAAATGTATTTATAAAACCCTTTCAGTGGACGATGAAAACTTCTTGTCAGATTGTTCCTTCGCCTCCCCCTCCACCACCAGTGTCTCTGTTCAGTTTTATTTGTCTTAATCGATACTGTCAGTTAGAAAATGTAATGCATAGTTCTGTTTATAGCCTTCTTGTTGAGTTTTAACAAACATGCTGATGTACAGAATGAAATTTCTTTCTTTTTAAGAAATAGGCATTTTGACTTCTATCACCTTCAGAAAGGTATTAAGAAGCATTCTGTTTTAATTTACTCTGGACATTAACAAGCATCTCCTTGTAAATCATGTACTGTTATTTTCCAATCTGTGTTTGATACAGTTCTGATTTTTATTCATTGTTAGTACGTTTTTGTAAAAAAAGATTGTGCTTATGTTATCTGTTTCTGTCCGTCTGTCTGTACGCATGATATCTCTGGAACTAATAGTCCGATTTGAAAAATTCCTTTTGCATTAGGAAGCTTGAGATATGCGAATGATGATCCTTTATTTCGCTTTTTTTTTTTTTTTTTTTTTACAATGCGCAATTCCGCTGCTAAGTGGCGTAAATGCAGATAATATTGAATTCAATACATTTTATTCCATATATTTGCTTCTAAACATTCAATTGAAAAAAATATGTTGCCTTTCGATTCCATTCATGTCGAAGACTATTTTAGGTATAGTCACTTTTTCAAGTTGCACATAGATTCTCTGCTAGGGGGCGTAAAAGTAAATTGCGTTTTCCTGATATCTCTGCTTCTAAAGCTACGATTTGAAAAAAAATTCTGCAGCAGATACTGCACCTCATGGAAAATATTTTCCATATAAATTCTAATTTTTGTTATAAAATGGTTTGGCCACCAGGGGCGTAAGTGTTGATTTCTGCTTCTGATATATTTGCAGCAAAATATGAGTTTCTAAAATCTCAGTTGAAAAAAAATTGTTTGTGCACCGATGCTACTCACGTCGACAAACCTTTTAAGAATATTTTCTTCTTAAAATAATGCATGATTTCTTCGCCAGGGGCGTAGATGTATATCTTATTTTTGTTAATATTTCTGCTTCTAATGGTCTGATTTGAAAAATTTCTTCTTTGTTGAATAAAGTTTCCAGTGTGACGTGTTTTTCATATAATTTCAGAATTTTCAAGTAATTTATTGACTTTCCGCTAGGGGGAGTATAGATAAATTGTGCTTTCCCCGGTATCTACTTCTAAAGCTCCGATTTAAAAATTCTTCCTGCACCGGATACAGCTTCTATTGGGAAATGCTTTGATTGTAATTTCTAATTTTTTGTAAAATATGGTTTGGGCACCAAGGGGCATAAGCATTAATTTCGGCTTCGTAGGTATTTGCAACAAAATCTGAGCTTCTAAAAGCTCAATTGAAAAAATTCCTTCATGGACCGATACCGCTCATGTCGATAAACATTTGAGATTATTTATTTTCTTAAAATAATGCATGGTTTCTCCACCAGGGGGCGTAGACGTATATATTATTTCTGTCAATATCCCTGCTTCTAAAAATTAGATTTAAAAAATTCCTTCTTTGTTAGATAGTGTTTCTGGTGTGAAGTGTTTCTCATATAATTTCAAAATTTTCAAGTAATGCAAAACTTTCCGCTAGGGGGTGTAAAAGTAAATTGTGTTTGCTCGATATCTCTGCTTCTAAAACTCCAATTTGAAAAATTCTTTCTGCACCGGATATAGCTCCTGATAGGAAATGCTTTGCATATATTTTCTAATATTTGATAAATAATGGTTTGACCACCAGGGGGTGTAAGGGTTAATTTCTGTGTCTGATGTATTCGCAGCAAAATCAGAGCTCCTGAAAACTCGATTGAAAAAATTCATTCGTGGAACGATACGGCTGCAATCGAAAAACCTTTTGACAATACTATCTTAAAATAATGCATGGTTTTTCCACCAGGGGCGTAAAGTCATATCTTATTTTTGTCGATATCTCTGCTTCTAAGACTCTGATTTGAAAAATTATTTCTTTGTTGGAGAGTGTTTCCATGGGGAAATGTTTCTCGTATAATTTCAAACTTTTCTAAGCTCACAAGTCTGCCACCAGAGGACGTAAGTTCATGTTTCCGTTTACAGCAATATCTGTGGGACTAAAAACCCGATTGAAAAACTTCTTTTTGCGATCAGATACCACTTACTACCTAAACTCTGTGTGTGTATTTTCTTTCCAAAATAGTTAACACTTTTGCCGCTAGGGGTGCAAATGCTTATTCTGTTTTTCTCAATATAACTACTTTTACATGTACAATTTAAAAAATTCTTTCAGCACCGGATGCCATTTCCCTTGTAGAACATTTTAGGCTAGTATATGAGAAATTTTGTAATTCACAGTTCTGTTGGTAGGTGGTGTTTTGGCAGTTTGCAGCTGTATCACGGCTTCTAAAAAAAACGCTATTGAGAAATTTCTTCTTTACTGTATGCCATTCGCTACAACAGAGATGTGGAGCATTATCCTCATTAAATGACCCAAAGATTTCTTGCTAGCTGTGTAAAGGTCAAAACCTCAACCCCCTCCACTATATCTGCTTCCAGGGGACATACCTGAAAAGTTTTTTTCCCCTTAGCACAGCTTTTTCCATGATTAATATTTTTTCGCCTATTTTCAACTTTTCCGTTATACAAAATTTTTCCGCTAGCAGACGTAGACTTATATAGTGTTTTCTTCTATATTTCTCCTTTTAACTGTCCGATTTGAAAATCTCTTTGTCTATGGTACCTTCCTTGTAGTATGTGAAACTTTTTGTTCGCCACTTGTTAATCTTTGTAACATACTTTTAGCCGCTGGTGGAACTAATTAGATGTTTCTATTTCTGGGTGTTTTATCGATTGTTGGAACCAGTTGATTGTTTTCGAAACTGGTTCCATTGACTTTGAATAACTTAATTTGCCTCAAAACAGATTCAAAAGACGTGCTCATTACATCCAAAAATTCTGTCATTTTTCTTTTTTTTTCACATTCCATTAAATTTCCAAGCATGTGAAATGTTGATGAATCCTAATTTTTGCAGTTTACAGGCAGTTTCTTTTTCAATGGTCATTATTTAAAAAAAAAAAAAAAATTCACCTGTGTTTTTATGCCTAACTAGGTAGTTTTTTTTGTTTTGTTTTTTGGAAACAGCATCAATTATTTTTTTCATTGTGGTAAGTACTGTGTGAATACCATGTCACTCAGGCAAAAATAAAGTATAACCCACTGATAATGAACCTGTATTTATTGAGCAAAACAAGAACTTTTGTTTAGTATTTAATGCTAATTTGTTTGGTTTTAATGAATAAAATTTTGTGAAATCTCCAGGTTAAATGAGGAAAAGAAAAGCTAAGATAATCAATTTTAACAAGCAAAACAACAAGATTTAATGAGGCATAAAATGTGCTATGCACTATCCTGGAACGGATGAATAGAAATCGTGGCATGAAGGACAAAATTGCAACAGCACTGGGTATACTATTGAAAGAATGTTAGTAGAAAACCAATGGGGAGGTATTAGTGCATCAAATGCTCAGCAAGCAAGTTGTGTGAGACTCTGTCTGCCACTGATTCCAAGGGCTTATGCCTTGGGAGTATCGCATCAGCAGAAGTGAAAGCAGGCGACCTACTCCTATGCAAAAACAGGATGGCTGTGTTTCATACACATGTAAGCAGATTTCTGGGGAACAATAGCAGAGAGGAATAGGGTGTAATGAAATGGGGGTGTCTATCTACTGTGTGATGCGAAACAAGAGGCAGAGTTGCATGAAAATAAAGTGTACCTGCGTACACAATTGAAACAGAATCTTGCTGCAAATCCATGGAGTGCGAACCTCAATAACAATAGACTAAGATAATTTAAAGAAAAATTAGTCAAACAATAAATAATTATTAGAACATTAAAAGAATTATTGAAATCGTCATCACACGCATAAGTTACGTTGAAAAATTATGAGCGGGATGTTTCGGTAACGACTTCCACCTTCATCAGCCATGGAACAAGACACGTGGTAAAAGCGTCAGTTGTTGCCAGATTTCAAAATCGCTTTCCAAATAATAGGAACGTTAAAAGGTGCGTCAGTATTGCAGGTGTTAGGGGTAAGGTAGATTTCAATGCTTTCGCGGTACCTGAGGGCATGCCGATTGCTGAACAGGGCGATTCGCTTAACATTGTGCCAATCGGGAGCCGTGGACGTATCGCTGATGGTTAAAATTGAAAGGGAGGTGGAAGGTTACCTTTCTTAACATCAGCAACATGCTCCATCAAACGCCGGTTTATGCTGCGGTAAGTACTACCAATATAGTTGCCGGGGGAAGTGTTGATAGGGATGGAGTAGACACCTTGTAAATCTAGGGCTTTATTGAGATCTTTGTCCTGAAGGATGAGTTTGAGAAGATGTGGAGGTGGGTTGACTGCAATCCTGTAGCCAAAAGACTTGAAAATAGAGCAAAATTTATGAGTGAAGGACAGGCTAAAGGGCAAAGTGACAACAATCTGGTGGGTGGAGGAAGGTTCAGGCAGTAAACTGGAGCATATCGTTGATATTAAGAAAGGTAACCCTTCCACCTCCCTTTCAATTTTAACCATCAGCGATACGTCCACGGCTCCCGTTTGGCACAATGTTAAGCGAATCGCCCCGTTCAGCAATCGGCATGCCCTCAGATACCGCAAAAGCATTGAAATCTACCTTACCCCTAACACCTGCAATACTGACACACCTTTTAACATCCCTATTATTTGGACAGCGATTTTGAAATCTGGCAACAACTGACGCTTTTACCACGTGTCTCATTCCATGGCTGATGAAGGTAGAAGTCGCTACTGAAACGTCCCGCTCATAATTTTTCAACAAAACTTACACGTGTGATGACGATTCCAATAATTATTTTAATGTTTTGTGCGTTACATGTTTTCCTGCCAATTCTTCTCACTATAATTATTAGAACATTACAGATTCCAATAAGGACAAAATAAATACATTACAACTGAATGTGCAGAAATGTGTGTGAAATGGACCTTTATGGCAAAATATTAAAATATTTAAGGAAGAAATATTCCTTATAATACATGGGAAATCGACAGAATATTCAAAGCAAACAGAATATAAATTCTGAATTTGCTTGCAACACTTCGATGGGTTTGCCTCCACGAGGTGCTCCGTGGTAACAATGGCACACACAACTGCAACTAGGACCTCTGTGAATCTTGGAGAGGTGCCAGCTAGTTCTGTGTGACATTGGCAAAAAGACCCCAACTTACTTGGTTTTGTTTCAGAATCCTTAGGTTGGATGCCCAACTGGAACTGTCAGCTGTGGGCTAATCCCCCACACTGATGTACTTACCTGATTAAAAATTTTAGACAAAAAGAAATCAATATCCGGACTCAATTGTGGGGTATGGTGGACCTACCACACTTGAGAAGGGCGGTCCACCATGGAATCCCGGACTTTCAAAACAGCTTGTGAGAAAGAGATCTCGGCGGATTGAATGTAAGATTGGTGTATGGAATACTAGAGGTATAAATGGCAAGATGAATGAGGTGATTGAGGAGATGAATAAGTATACATTAGATGTGTTCTGTGTAACTGACACCAAAAAGAAGGAAATTGGGGTAAAAGAAGTGAATGACACTGTGAGTGTTTGGTCTGGAGTATTGGATAATGTGAGAGGACAGGCTGGTGTAAGTGTGATTTTAAGTGGGAAGATGAAGTATACTTGGTTTTGTTTCAGAATCCTTAGGTTGAATGCCCAACTGGAACTGTCAGCTGTGGGCTAATCCCCCACACTGATGTACTTACCTGATTAAAAATTTTAGACAGAAAGAAATCAATATCCGGACTCAATTTTGGGGTATGGTGGATCTACCACTCTTGAGAAGGGCGGTCCACCATGGAATCGACCCGGACTTTCAAAACAGCTTATGAGAAAGAGATCTCGGCGGAGTGAATGTAAGATTGGTGTATGGAATACTAGAGGTATAAATGGCAAGATGAATGAGGTGATTGAGGAAATGAATAAGTATACAATGGATGTGTTCTGTGTAACTGACACCAAAAAGAAGGAAATTGGGGTAGAAGAAGTGAATGACACTGTGAGTGTTTGGTCTGGAGTATTGGATAATGTGAGAGGACAGGCTGGTGTAAGTGTGATTTTAAGTGGGAAGATGAAGAACAACTTGATTCACTATAGTTGTGTAAGTGAGAAAATTCTCTGGGTTCGTTTGAAAGTGAAACTTCAGAGAATTGTAATTGTTGTAGTGTATGCTCCTTGTGACTCGGAACCTTCTGATAACAAGGAAGATTTCTGGAATGAGCTAAAAGCTGTTTTGAGCCAGTTTGGTGCTAAAGAAAAAGTTATAATAGCAGGGGATTTCAATGCTAGAGTAGGTATGCAGAATGCAATATCTGACAATGTTCTGTGTAAGTTTAATGATCCTTGTGTGAATGATAATGGTAAAAGATTAATTGAACTCTGCATTGAGAATGGTTTGTGTGTATCTAATACATTTTTCAACCACAAATATATCCACACATATACTTGGGAAAATCATACTCTTGGTCAAAAGAGTGTGATAGATTTTGTTGTCTACGATCATCGTCTGAAACACTTAGTTGTTGACACCCGTGTGATGAGAGGTGCGGATGTTGGTTCTGATCATTACTTGGAAGTGTCACGAGTGAAACTGAATGTTGGTTAGAGGAAAAGGAATAGGAAGAGACCCAGGATAGAAAGAAAAAAGGTTCATAGGCTCCTTGAAGACCATCAGCGTTATTCTGACTTACTCAGAGAACGACTGAAGGAGCTGAAGTCTGGTGAGAGGGATATAGAAAAGAAGTGGGAATGTTTTAAGAACTGTGTTGTCACTGCTGCTAAAGAGGTCTGTAGCACCACAATAGTGGGTAACAATAAAGGTGATGCTTGGTGGAAAAGTGAGATTGAAGTGGCAATAAAGAGAAAGAAGGAAGCCTATTTGGGGATGTTGCAAGGTAGAGTCTCTGTGGATGAATATCGCTGTAAGAAGCGTGAAGCTGCTAAGTTGGTTTGCCAGAGTAAGGCAAAAGGTAGGAAAGAGAAGGTGGAAAGGCATGAACTGGCTTTTTGGAAAGATAGGAAGTCCTTCTGGAAGTACATGAGACTCAGGAAAAATAGGGGAAACAAAGTTGTAAGTTGTGAGAAGAATGAGATCGTGGAAATGATATGGGAGCCCAATGAGTTAAGTGAAAGATGGGGTGAATACTTCTGTGAGTTATTAGATCAGGAAAACAAAGATGATTCTGAGACAGATGCAGATGATGTCACAATGAGGGATGGAAGCACAGGAGGGATCTCAAGAGAAGAAGTGTGTAAAGCTCTAAATTTTCTTCAGAATGGTAAGGCTCCGGGAGTTGATGGCATAACTGCCGAGATGTTGAAATATGGTGGTGACTCTGTAATTGACTGGTTAACTGAAATTTGCCACTTGTGCTGGGAGTTAGGAATGGTCCCTTGGGATTGGAAGGATGCTATCATTGTTCCCTTGTATAAGGGAAAAGGTGATCAGACTGAATGCAAGAACTATCGTGGTATTAGCCTACTAAGTGTGACAGGGAAAGTGTTTGGTAAGGTTGTTATTGAAAAAGTACGTGGTCTTACATGATAGAAAGTGTGGAATGTTCAGAGTGGTTTTATGCCTGATAAAGGCTGCACTAACCAGATTTTTGCATTACGCACGAAGGTTGAAAAGTATCTGGCTGTTGGCAAGAAAGTTTTTGCTGCCTTCATAGATTTAGATAAAGCTTATGGCCGAGTGAATAGGACACTTTTGTGGAAGGTATTGAATGATTGTGGTGTTACTAGGAATCTACTTAATAGCGTAAAAGCCATGTATGCTGGTAGTAGAGCTTGTGTACGAGTGAATGGTGTTTTATCAAAATGGTTTTCTATTGGTGCCGGAGTTAGACAATGTTGTGTAATGTCACCATGGCTGTTTAATATACACTGGCGGAAAGTGAAAAAAGAACACCAAGAAGGAATTGGTGGACGATCATGAAATTTACATATGTTAATGGGGTCGAGTTTACGTAGGTGTGATGTTAATTTTGGGACCAACCGGTGAGCACTTACGCCACAGCATGGCATAATATGCAAATTATTGTTGGTGGTATTTAAGGAGTACGGCGAAGTGAATGTAATCAGTCGTCGGCATACGGACACGTGCAAAGACCCTGAAGAAGCTGCAATGCCTGGACATGGAAGATGTGTACGATTTCAGCCGTTATCAGACTTTGAGCGAGGTCATCTAGTCGGACTCTGCGAGGCCGGGTGGTCGTATCGCCGTATTGCGGAGCGAATTGGACGGGAAGTATCAGTGGTGGTACGATGGGGGCATAGATGGTCCGAGGAACATTCCCACACGAGAAGACGTGGAACCGAGAGTCACAGACGGACTGATGAGCGGACCGATCGACGCATAAGAAGAGCGGCGTTGTCAAGCAGAACATCCACTGCAACGCAAATCCGAGCTGCCGTTGCACCTGAGGTGACTGTGCGAACAATCCGTAACCGTCTACTGGATGCAGGACTACATGCACGTGTGCCTCTGGCATGTGTACCTCTGACTCCAGCCCACCGTCAGGAACGGCTGCAGTGGTGTCGCCAACGTCTGCACTGGAGAACGCAATGGCGATCTGTCGTGTTCAGCGATGAAAGCAGATTCTGCTTGGGAGCCTCCGATGACCGTATGCGTGTTCGCAGACACAGAAGGGAGCGTCTCCACCCTTCTTGCAACTGCCAGCGACACACAGGGCCTACACCTGGTCTCCTGGTGTGAGGAGCGATCAGCTATCACTCCCGTACACAACTAGTGTTTGTACCGGGTACGTTAAACAGCACCTCCTACATCAACAACATCATTCAGCCCGTTGTTGTGCCATTTGTAAGGTCGGTCTATCGTGGTGTTTTCCAGCAAGATAACGCACACACAACACGTGCAACGCAACATGCACTTCAGGGTGTGAGACAACTTCCATGGCCTGCACGTTCACCGGATTTGTCCCCCATTGAGCACGTGTGGGATTTTATGGGACAACGACTTATCCGGTCTCCATGGCCAGCCACGACCATCCCTGATTTACGCGTCCAGGTTGAGGATGCTTGGAACTCAATACCCCAAACTTACATCCAACATCTGTACGACAGACTCCATGCCAGAATTGCACAGTGTGACGCAGTTCATGGCGGTTCAACCTCGTACTAACCATGTTACATGGAAATGTTATTTTTCAGTTTACCAGCAAATACAGCTGTATTTTGCCATAATGTTTTGATCACATTATCCTCTGTATTCCGTTATTATGCTGTATAAATTTCATTGGTATCAGACGTCTCCTTCTTGGTGTTTTTTTTTTTTTTTTCACTTTCTGCCAGTGTATTTATGGACACATGCATGCGTGATGCCAAACTAGATGATGCTGGTTTATGTCTTGGTGATATCCGTGTGCGCAGATTGCTGTATGCTGATGACACTGTCCTGTTGGCAGAGAGCAAAAGTGATTTGCAGAGTATGTTGTCTGGGGTGCACGAAGTTTGCATGAAATTCAAACTGAGTATAAATAAGGGAGAAACCAAAGTTATGGTGTTTGAGAGAGGAACTGGTAGCACTGTATGTAAAGTAAGTATAAATGGCACTGTGATTGACCAGGTGAGTGAGTTTGTGTATTTAGGAAGCATGTTTGACAGAGAGAACAAGTTGGATGGTGAAATTAGCAGGCGAGTAAATTCTTCATTGAAAGTCACAGCTGCTCTGGGAGGTTTTCACAGGAATGATGGGTTCTCTAGAGAGCCCCGCATTGCTGTGTAGGAAACTGTAATTGTTCCTACTCTGATGTACGGCAGTGAAATCTGGGTACTGCAGAAGAAACATAGGAGTCATTTGTGTGCTGGAGAAATGTGTTACTTACGTGGGGTTTGTGGCAAGACACGGTCTGATTGTGTGAGGAATGAAGATGTGTTGCAGTTGTGTGATGTGAAGCAAGAGGCCGCGGGTAGCCCAGTGGACAACGTTCGTGACTGCCATGGTACGAACCTCAAGTTCGATCCCAGGCAAGTACGAACGCTCGATCCACTAAATATTCGCCGTGCGTCTGATGGGCACGTTAAGCCGTCAGACCCCGGGTACTGCCCCCCCCCTTCGGTAATAAATAAGGGCGTCTTCCTCCCCCTTTCTACTTCGCTATCCTATCGGGCGCTCTAGCCCAAATCTCCTAGCTTCCTATTTCTAAGGGTTGTTTAAGACCTGGGGTCAGACACTCCCTTCCTAAAATCCTCTACATATGATCATGATGTGAAGCAACATGTTGTTAGCAAGGTGGGAGACTAATATGCTTCGGTGGTTTGGTCATGTTGAAAGAATGAGTGATGAGATGCTTACTAAGAAAATCTTTTCAGCCCAAGTGGCAGGAAGGAAAGGCAGAGGACGGCAAAGGAAGGCATTGGGTGGATCAGATTCAGCAGTGTCTGCATGAGAAAAAGATTAAGTATGAAGTATAAAAGACCTTGTGTACGGCGTGTAATGGATATCAGTGAATCCCGAGTTGTATGTCAAGATCGCTGTAAATGGAGAAGTTTGATACGACTACAGTAAGTAAAAATATCTGGTAGTTTGTATTTCTTTTTGGAGCTAACCTCTGAATCTCAGAGAACAGTTTAGTGATATGTATGTACTTTCTGGTCATCGATGTAACATCACTCTAAAACTTTTTTATCGATTTCCCTGTGTATTGTGAGGAATATTTCTTCCTTCGTTGATTTACATGTGGCACTGGTGATTTCCAACCTACATCCGTTTCTGGATGGGAGATGGGTCAAAATGCTATCAGGAAGCAACGACGCTTCAACAAACGAAAAATCGTAGGATGTTCAGATTCCTAAGCTTAGTTTGCTTAGTCTCAGTTGCTTGGAACTTCGCTCTCCTGGGTGGTGTAATGGTTAGCATACTCAAATGGAAATCGGGAGATGCAGGTTCGATTCCAGCTCCAGGGTGATGATATTTTCAAGTTTTCTGAGAGATGTTACATGGATGACCAGTAAGTGGTACAAGCAAATTCAGAATTTATATTCTGTTTGCTTTGAATATTCTTTTAAAATATTGGACTACATAACTTATAAAAACAAGGGACCAATTAAAGAAAGTTTTTATATCCAGAAAAGCAGTTCCATTAATGAACATTCAAAAATTATAAATAGCATTTTCAACAACTTAATTCAAAAATAGTTGACTTACACAGTGCGTCAAAGAATTTTTAAGACTGGGTCTGTAAAATGAAATGGAAACAAGAAATTATAATTTGTTTTGGTTTGTTATTCAAATTAAGTCCCTCCGGCTTCAATACACTTGTTACAGCGATTTAATAATGATTCGAATGCCTGTTCCAGTTCACTTTGCGAAATTGCCTCCAAAGCACGCGTCGAAGCTGTTTGTATGGTCGAAATATCGTCAAAATAACACCCTTTTAACGTCATTTTAAGTGTTGGGAACAAAGAAAAGTTGCAGGGTGCTAAATCAGGCGAATACGGTGGATGATTCAACCCACAGACGTTATTTTTTGCCAAAATCTATGAACAAGAAGTGAGGTGTGACTAGGTGCATTATCGTGCGACAAACACCAACTGTTTTCATCTCGATATTCTGGACGAATGCGACGAATCCTGCCCATCAAACGCCTCAAAACATTTAAATAAAACTCACCAGTAATTGTTTGTCCACTTGGAACAAATTATTTGTGGATAATACCTTTTCTATCGAAGAATGTAAGGAGCATCTTTTTGATTTTCGATGGAACTTCTCTTGTTTTTTTGGCTTGTGGCTAGTTTTTTGACTTCCATTCCGCACTTTGTCGCTTTGTTTTAGGATCATATTAAAAACACCATGTTTCATCACCAGTAACAATCGATTTTAAGAAGTTTGGATCATTTTCAGCAGCTGAAATGATGTCTCTGCAATGTGCACTTCTCCTTGACTTTTGTTCATTGGTTAACGTGTGTGGAACAAATTTAGCACAGACTTTTGTTTTGCCCAAATCTTCATGCAGGATGGTTCGAATCATTTCTTTGTTGATGTTTAAAGACTCTTCCATCATTCTTAGTGACGCACATCGATTGTTTGCCACGAAATCACGCACTTTTTCAATAATCTCAGGTGTCCTAGATGAACTTGGTCTTCCGGTATGCTTATCGTCTTCTAGCGTTTCTCTTCCGTCCAAAAAACGTTTGTGCCACAGGAAAACATTTGATCTACTTAAACAAAACTCACCGTAAACTTGTTTCATCATTTGGTACGTTTCCGAGGCACTTTTACCAAGTTTTGCGTTAAATTTAATAGCAGCCATTTGTTCCATCTTAATAATTCAACATGAAAATTTTTTTATTTCTCTAATGAATGCCTGTTTTGTTTGAGTTACTTTAACAACTGTGCAGTACTTTTGGCAGAAAGCAAGCAGATGGTCACAGTTTATAACGCATTTGCGATTACACTGGTGGCGCCACCGTAGGCTGAAATCTAGCGCCAGTCTTAAAAATTCTTTGACGCACTGTGTAAGGAAAAGATTTTAATTTTGTAATTAACAACTGCAAGAGAAACCTGACAATAAAATTTTATTCTTTCTGTGTAAACAAAAATTTTCATACAGTTCCTATAGATTGAGAAAAAGCTTTTATCAAATCTAGAGGCCAGAAATGTCTGTAAAAACAATAGAACTCAAAAGATGTGAAAAATAAGTGAAAGGTCTTCAAGTTAAAATAGATTTCAGAATATTAATCTGAGTAAAACCTTGAGTAAGTGTTTTGATTGCTGTTAATAACATTTTTATTTTATTTTTAATCTACAACAAAAGCGATCAGTAAAATCTGCTAATTTGGAAACTATCCCCGTACAATGTATGTCTGCATTCTGAAACTCTGACAAGAGGTAATAAATGATTTTTGAAATTGTGTGCATTGCACCCTTCATTCTCCAAGGGAGCTTTGCATTGGGAGAATCGGTGCTGCTTTTGCTTCATGTGTGTTTTTAAGCAGCAGTCACATGTAAGCCTTCAAGTAGGAAAGTCGAAACTTTTATGAGTGACAGAATGTCTTAAGAGAATGGTGTTATCCATAAACAACAAACTAACTATCATTAGACAGCTGGAAAATGATGAAAAAATCTTGAAATAATTTCAAAACATGCATATTCTTATATAGTGGGGTTTTTCACTTGAAAACGGATTTAGTGGAGATTTTTGTCGGTCCTGAGCTCCTCATTATGAGCGGGTTATACTGCAGTAATAATCATAAAAGTAAGGTGTGTTTGTACATTATTGGTGTAGCAATCATGTTTGTATATACATTTATTGTACCTGAAAATATGTAGTCAAACATGAAACAGGAATTAAATGTGCTGAAGTAGACAAAAAAAATAATAATAATAATTGCAGATAAATCACACACACTAACAGATGACTGCACAAAATAGCACAAGGTAGGTAAGGCATATCTACAACCAAGAAAGATTCAAATTGAATAGCCTTTGAAATGAAATTCAAATATGTATTTTCTTGGAAAGTGTGCATGAACAATCGGAAGGATTTCCTACTGAAGACCAGCACATACTGTAACTCCCAGAAGCAGAATGGGGGATCTAGCAGGAGGCGACTGAGGCAATCCCCCCCCGACCCTAACGAAGTTTTTACGTCTAAAGTAGCGAAGATCGTAAATGATTCACTTTGCATATTTTGTTTTCAGTTTTTCTAAAAAAATTTAACAATTAAACTTGCTACGAAGTTGGATTTAAAATACGTATTACATTGATTTAGCTTCAGTAAAAAAAGAAAGAGAACAGAATAGAATAAAGAGAGAGTGGGTGCAAAAGATAAAAGGAAGACAGGGACAGCGGGGGGGGGGGGGGAGCCTGGGAGTATTATTTGTTAGTTCTTTGCTATTGTCTGGCATCTGTAATGTCTCAGAACAGTCTGTGAAAAATTTAAAACAAACCATCCTGAAACCATAATTCAAACTTATTAATTTTTCTCATGAAAGTTAATATGTCTCTAAATTGTAATTAAGATAGTAGTCTATTCTGAACTATCATAAAAACGGAAACTTTCTAACTTTCTATTAGCTTTTGGAAATTTTGGTGCTATAAAATTTTTCGCAGGAAAATATTAATATCGTAAAAATTCTAAGCTGTTTAAATTTGGTTATCATCGAATATTAGGAGGCACTGTTTACTTGGTTTCATATTACGTACTCATTTAAAGGAAGTTTTCAGTTCTTCAAACGAGATTTGGGAACTTCGTTTTTTAAAAGAAAAACTAAGTTTTCTTCGTAACACACGCTGAGTACGCCCGTGTGTCTATCGTCCTTCATTGGAGTTTTCATTCATGTACGTAAAGTAACTGATATTAGAACTACTTTCTTTTTCCTTTTTTACGTTAATTTCCAATGGACTTCAGAGTTTCCTTATTTCATCACCAGTGAAAAGAAGTCGAAAATTATTCTTTTTGTCGCCGTCAGGCGCAGTAAAAAAAAAAAAAAAAAAAAAAAAAAAGAGGGAGAGAAAATTTTCAGTTACAGTCATGATAATTAACACAGCAATTGGACATCGCTGATGAGAAGAATATTCTTCAACTCTGAATTCAGTTACAGTGTTTTATATTTAGTGATTTTATGACTAAACTGTGTGTTCACTATGTTTTGGCTGAAATCAGGCGTGTATTTGCTTTAATGTATGAGAATCAATATGTAAGGTAGAGGCCATTAAATTTTCTTTTTATTAAATTAACCAACTCCAAATATAAGGGCTTGGGCTTTATATTGAAGGATTTCATTCAGACGTAGTCCGTGCCGATTTCAAAAAGCATAAATTTAGTTTCTTCTGGAAAAGCGCAATCAATCGCACTGAAACAATTGTGATTTCTCACCTATTGCTTGCTCTCGTTCAGGTATTTAATGATATAATATTCCTGGAGCAAGTGAAAGTGTTTTAAAGACCTTGCGAAGGAACACCAGATAGGAGCGACACCGCCAATATGTATAATGTATATCTAAAAAACCCTTCCATAATGCCCCCCCCCTATACCCGAAAAACCACTCCCCCTAGAGTAAACTTCTGGATCTGCCCCTGCCCAGAAGATACCACCTGTATGAAGTGTGCGTATAATAGTTGCTGATAACTGATAACACAGATAATAAAGGAACTGCAGAAAAAAAATCTCTATTCTAAAAAAGAGTAACTGCCGCTGTCTCCACCACTGTTTTAGAAATTTAGCGACACTTGCACTTTCCTAGCTTGCAGTACAAAAAAGTATTGAACACAAAAATATGAAATTTACATCGTTTGTAGAGAATTGATTGGTTGGTTGGTTAGTTGGTTTGTTAGTTTTTATGGCGCAAGGGCCATGTCTGGCCAAAGAGCGCCAAACACAAGACAAGACAAGACAAGACAAGACAAGACAAGACACGGGACAAACAAACAGTATTAAAAATATGGTAGAAAACTTAAAATCTGGCTGATTAAGTAAAAGTGAAAAATGAGAGTGATGGAAGGGCTAAAAGACAATGAAACAAACAGCATTAAAAACATGATACAATGTTTAAATTTCGGTTAATTCATTAAAACTGAAAAATGAAGATGATGGAAGAGCTAAAATCTAAATGCGTTTAAAAAAGTCAATTTCTTTTAAAAAGGAAAACACGGCGACAGTATTGCAGTGGTCATCCAGGACCCGCTGCAGAGTAGCGGCGTCCTCGGTCTACAAATGAGAATGAAAATAGTGAAAACGTACACCACGAAAACGAACACAGCTACACAAAAGATGAATGACAGTGAGTCGGCAATTGCATGTCTCACACATCGGCACAGTGTCGCCACACAGCAAAAAGCGGTGAGTGAAACGACAATGCCCAATGCGGAGACGCGCAAGCACCACTTCCTCCCTGCGGTTCCGACGAAATGAGGAGTTCCATATTTCGAGAATAGGTTTTATACGATGCAGTTTATTTTCCACCTGTTGGTCCCACAGACCCTGCCACGTTCGGTTGATATGATCACGAACAAGAGATCGAAAATCGCGATGAAAGAGTGGCAAGGGTGTGACGACCAAAGAGGAAGCAGATCTAGCGGCCGCATCAGCACACTCGTTACCCGAGATTCCAACATGCCCAGGAATCCAGAGAGAATTGATTGGAGAACATGCTGAAATAAACCGTTTTTCGATTCTGTCGACACTTCAAGAGCTATTGTATTTCAAAAACTAGGTAAACAGAAAAGTGCTATCAGTCCATGTTCCAGACACAGTAACAGCAACAGAACAACAAAACTTTGTAGGCATGTAGGGCCATGGCAGAATTTTTGCACCGCATCTGCCCTTTTTTAAATTTCAATTTAGTTGACGAGAAATACAATTTTTAAATTTCACAAAATTCTCCATTTCACGATGGAATCCATTAAAAAAACTGGATATATGGCAAACTATAAGTCATAACGCATTGCAACTGCTACAGCATAAACTCACAACTATCATCCCTCTCTTAAGACTTTCGCTGCCCTTGGCTCTGATCAAAGCCATACATGAATGCTAGGTACATGCTGATGACTCCAATTGGAGCCACCATTGATATGGCCTTGAAAGCATTGCGTTCCAAGCTTTTTTTTTTTCTGTTTTATTTGTGTTCCCTGTAAAAAGTGTTACGGGGAACGCCCACTTTCGGTTCCCCCAGATCTACCAAAACCTAATGAGCTCATCGAAGAACCACAAAAACCCCCAAATATTACATTTCGTGTTGATAGCTATGATAGTTTTTGAGTTACGGTGGACACGCATGCACGCACACAAACACACACGTAAATATAGGCTTTCACCTCGTGCTTTCCTAGCTTGCAGCACAAAAAAGTATTGAATAATTGGAAGAACATTTTCATTTCGTCAGAAGGCATCACCGCAAAGAGACAGTTGAACACATTGGTCGACAATTCTGATGAAATGATGTTTGCAAAGCTGTGACATTTTTGCTGTGTTTGTTTAACCATGCCACTTCGAAAAAAAAAACAATCGGCACATGAAAAAAAATCAAAAGAATAAAATTTTTATACAAAACAGGATTTGCAAATGTGAAGAATATAAGTTAGAACAGATACGTACTGCTAATAGGACCAAAAATATGTCAGAACATTGATTAATTAATGATTAAAAAATTACTCTACATATATTATCCCGTCATTATTGACGGGCTTTCACCTAGTAATTCAAAAAATAAGGAATGTTTGTTTTATGTTGAATTCATAAAGGATGTCACATGAAAATTCATTCAGTTTGTATAAATGTTTATTTAATAAAATGGGAATAGCAGAAACATCTCTTATAAAACGGCTCTTTGACACCAATTGATAGGTAAGTTTTGTTCAAGACATAATTTCTGACTTTCGTTTACATGAAATCATTCAGTTTGGTAAACAGTGGTTTGATATTTGAACATGTTAGATGTTTTTTCTTGTTGCAGTTATAAGATAGCAGTTTATTTTAGCAATTCTGTTAATTGTTTTTTTTTTATGCTTTTATGGAAATTTCATATTGAAAATCTTTGAAAACTGTTTCTAAAATGGAATTTGTGATTTCAGAATTCAATCCTCCAGTAACTTTGTGGAGCTACTGAAGAAAATGATGAAAGTATTTCCTTTAATATCACAAGATTACGGTAAGATCAATATTGCTTTATGAAAAATTGTTTTGTTTTTAGTTTTGAAAGATGTAATGTTCCGTCCTTGCGTTTTCCAAGTGCTTAATTATAGAAACCAGAAAAATAATGTTTATGTCACAAAAGTAAAGATGAGTGCATGTTATAAGTATTTATGTGCTGAGTTCAGAAATAACCTCAGGTTTTGTCTATCCTTCAGCAGGTTTTAGTGAATCTGGGCTTTTTTTCTTAAAAACATATAATAATCATGTAATATTAAATTGCAGTAACAGTATCAAGAATAATAAATACCATTTTAAGTAAACAGTCAACCTACCCACACAGCAGGCATTTCAAGAATGCTAACAATATTGGATACTCTCAAAAAAGTTGTGCCTAATTTTTGAGGTTTTGTATGAACCACTTGTTCTGTGCCAGCCAAATGTTATTCTTTAGTACAATTCATCTACTTTAGTGTAGATGAATCAGGAAACAAATGCCATTTATTTAGATCTTGGTCTGTAGAAGTGTTTAGCGTAGTGTAATGGTGTGAAAATCCACATCATCATAGAACACAGGATTGCCATCGTGAGAAATATGAGGAATTCTATTAAATCTTCTATATTCAGAGAAACCATGACAGATAATATTATTTCCTCTTGACCATCTGAAAGAACTGAAAGAACAAATTTTATTTGCTGAGGAGAACAATAGATACCATGACAGGTACTGTTACAGTGGAACAGCAGTCACATTCAGTTGTCCTACATGTTGTTACTGTGTAGCGCATAATCATAGAGGTAATGCATTTTGAGCTTTTTTCTTGCAATGATTTTTTTAGAATTTTAATTGTGGACTTACTCAGTAGGTGTGCTTGGAAAGTTTACAAAGAGCCTTTCCACCATGGGTGTTTACAATGAGGGTCAAGTGACACCTCCCCCCCCTCCAAATGGATAACAAATGAAAAGGCTCTTCTGACATTTCAGTAATGTAGAGCTTGTTAAATTGGATGCAGAATTAATGTTGTGGTCCACTTTTGGAAAGGCAAGTCAAAAACAGAAATAGGAAAGATTTCCCTTTCTGAAGGCATGCTGCAAAAATAAAAAAAATAATAAAAAATTGAAATAGGAAAGATTTCCCTTTCTGAAAGCACGCAGAAAGCAGAGAAATTTTGCCCAGCAGCTTCTAGGGACTTCAAATCGCAGCCATGCTGCCCACAACAACATGTATCATTGAAAGATCTTTCAGTGTCCTGCATAGGGTGAAGTCTTGGTGAGATAAACCATGATTCAAGAGAGACTAGATGGTCTTTGTATAAGAAAGTAATGTCTATGAATGCAAGGGAATAGAAGAGTGCTAATTACTGTAAATACAAGTACAAATCAGTCCAAAATGTAGTTGCATCATTTGCCGTGACCTGCTCCCATCATCTGGGCATCTGTTGGGTACTATTCCTGTAGAATTGTGGTGGCTTGAATGCAAAGAAGTGAGTAAGTGCACATTTGACATCATCCTGGTTGGTGAAACTCATACAGCATGCAATGGCGGATATGATCCTTGTCCACTTCCATCTTGGCTGGCGCTTACACTCTTCACCTTCTGATGGCTATCTGCCACTGGCTCAATCTCAGTGGGCAATGTGCGCCGTGGCCGGGGCTGCGACTTCAGGTACCTCATCATTGGACTTTACTTTCTTTCCAACCCAATATGTAATGAGTGTCCGTAAAAATTGGGTGTACGGAAATGCAGGTTTTATAAGAAAGATTGTCGATTGATTCAGGAAGAGCAATAGAAAATTTAAATTTTTATTTTCTTCCAACCAGGAGTGACACAATCATAATCCAGCTTAATTATCAGAAGAAGTCGTTCTTTGCTAGCTTGGTAGGTTTCACAACATTTATTCGATTATTTTTTACGTAAATTGTCACCCAATACTTTGTGGTATTTTTCTTTTGTATTAAGAAATAAATATCTTTACGCAGTGAGACTGAGACAATATTTATCTCATTTATCGTGAATGATTTAGAGCTTAGAGAGGTATTGTGAGCTGGAACTTTGCTTTGACCCCCTGAAAAAATTCTACAGGTGCCCATGCTTTCCATAGTCTTCAGCTTCTCCTATTACTGTTTATGAGTAACTTGCAGGATTTCTTTGAGGCAGAAAATCAATAAAAGACGAAGATCATATGTGCTGCCTGGGTACAGCGCAGTCACAGAAGAAAATGTCTCTCTCATAGATGCACTGATGAAGAGTGACCCATGGGTAACTTTTAGAGAGATAGGGCAGGCTGTGGACATTCATTTGCTGCAGGTTTTGAAAATCTTACAGAAGTACTTGCGTGTGCGGAAACTTTGCTGTTATTCATTGCCCCAAAATCTCAGAGATCCACAAGGAAACCAGAATAGACTGGGATTGTAAAATTATCCAAGGCTTTGCAGATGGGAACTTTCACCCCATTGTTGACATTGTTACAGGAGACAAAAGTTGGACGTGCCAATATGGCCCTAAGATGGAGCGCGAGTCAGTCAGCTGTCTAAGTGTTTCGACATGATGATCCGCTTGTGAAAGTCAAGCATCTCAGAAGCTATCGCCAAAAAATAGTGGCCTCATTTTTCTCTGCCATTGAACATATTGCAATGATTGCCCCTAAAGAGACAGTTAGTCAGTTACTGTAGAAAGGTATATTAATACTACTATGTGCCTTCTGAGTGATAAGGGAGAGAAGGCTAAAAATAAAATGGAGGCTTCACAGAATCTTGACTTTTCCCTGTTCCCAGATGTGAAGGAAAAGTCTTGTTGTTTTGAGAGTCCAGCTGAGGCAGAGAACAAATTTACATTGTTTGAATGACTGGTTTTGCAGGATTCACCTGTAATTGGAATTAGTGCTTTATATTAAATAAATCCTAAGAATTTGGAAAATTTAATAGTCACCTAGATGTATAACCATAACTCTTTTTATTTATGAGAAAAAGGTATTTTAGTACCTATTTCCTGAAGGTTCACCTTCTTTGTGTAGAACCAAAAATTTAGATTGAATTTTAGGCAGTCAGAGAATAGATAAGATCATTTAGATCTGCTTTGGTTATTTAGTAAAGTGCCATTGATAAATAGGCTGCTTTAAATGAGTAATGAAGTCATGCTGTTCCCCTGCCTTCTCATCTGAAGCATCATTATTATAATCTAAAGTCCATATTTCTGGTGGTTTTGGTATTAACAATTTCTCAGTGTGTAACGTAGGCGTCATAACCGTTAGTAAATATAGGTATTTTTATAGCATGTGTTTAGATTTTACTGTAATACCCAATGTTGAGAAGAAATAACAGTCTGTTAAATGACCTTTTGGTTCTCTCTATATCGTAGGTATCATGAATAGCATTTGATGAAACCTTTGTAATCAACCTGTCAGATCTTTTGCAACGTACAATCTTGTCCACTACTTACAGCCAGAATTGAGTTTGTATGGCTTTATTGCAATTCGAGTTAAATTTTGTTTTTGTGATTTAAATGCTAGCTCAATGCACTTTCAGGTCATTCCATGTCAAGTCAATACAAGAAAAAAAAAGAAAAAAATAAGGAAAATTTGCATCACCATTTGGGATGCCTTTTTTTTTTTTTTTTTTTTTTTTCAAACTGCTAGGCGTATGTGAGAAATGATAATGTGCCATATGCCATATTTTAGCACATTTCACATCATGGACAAAAGCAATGTACAAAAATTTGCAAAATGCTGATTATTTATTTATTTACTTTTTTTACCATTTTTGGCTACAGAAAAAATAGCACTGCTTTCTTTCAGATTGACTTCAAAAGTAAACATAAGCCATATTTTCACCTGAATGTGTGTTCCAATTTTTGGATATAGGATATAAGAGTAATTTCATGTGAAATCAACAACAAAAAGCAAAAAAAAAAAAAAAATGCCATCTCAGAATTTTAGAAAATAAATGGTAAACTAGGTGTGCACGAGAAATGAAAGCATGCCAGTTTTAGCTTATTTCACCTCATAGTTCAAAAGTGTGTGTGTTAAAAAAATGACAGAGTACTGTTTTTAGCATGTCTTTTGTAAAAAAAAAGGTTGTGATTATGCTATCAGTTTTTCCGTCTGTAGACAACATATCTGCAACTATTTGTCAGAGTTGAAAAATTATTTTTGCATTGGAAAGCTCAAAATATGCAAATGATGATCCTTCACTCCGTTTTTTTTTTTTTTTATGTACAGTTTTGCAGCTAGAGGGCGTAAATGTAGATGATGTCGAATTCAAAATATGTTGTATTCCATATATTTGCTTCTAAACATCCGATTGAAAAAGTTCTCTTACCCTTTGATTCTATTTATGTCGAAGAGTATTTTAGGTATAGTTACTTTTTGAAGTTACACATAGATTTTCTGTTAGAAGGCATAAAAGTAAAGTACGTTTTCCCCGATACCTCTTCTTCTGAAACTCCAATTTGAATTTTTTTTTTCAGCGGATTTAGCTCCTGATGGAAAAACTTTTGCATATTTTTGCATATAATTCCTAATTTTTGGTAAAGAATACTTTGGCCACCAGAGAGCGTATGTGTTAATTTTTGCTTCTGGTGTATTTGCCGTAATTGTAGCTATGGGGGGAGGGGGATACAATGACCCAGCACCGCGACCTAAGATCTATTGTGCATCCCCGCCCTAATCTCGAAAGAGACCAAATGCACGAGCAAAAGCAAAAATGATCTTGACTGGTACTAAAGAGAGATCACTTGGTCTCAAGTTATGAGTACCAAAGTGTTCAAGCCTAAGTGCTGCAAAAAGAAAATGCAAGGAAGTCTGCTCTTCTAGATGGCATCATCTACAAAGTGGATCCTCTTTTCACCCTATCAAATTAAGGTGCCTATTAAGACAACAGTGTCCTGTAAGTAGACTAACAATCAGTCCAATATCCTTTTTTACGCTTTCCAACCGTAGGTTGAAGAAGCGTATATGCTCCAGCTTCATCTGTCCATCCGTCTGTCTGTCGGCACGACAACTCGCGTAAAAACGGTTCGATTTCGATGAAATTTTAGTATGTGGTAGGGACCACCAGGGGACGAACCCTATTGAAAATGGACGAAATGGGGTCAAAGGTCACGGCATAGGAGCGGGATCCATTCCATTGCCCTTATGCATCATAACTTGCGTAAATATGGTTTGATTTCGATGAAATTGTAGTATGTCGTAAGGGACCACCTGGGAATGAACCCTATTAAAAATGGGTGAAGTGGGGTCAAAAGCCAGGACATAGGAGCGGGATGCATTCCTTTGCCCTTATGCTTCATAACATGCATAAAAATGTTTCGATTTCGATGAAATTTTAGTATGTCGTAGGGGACCACCTGTGGACGAATCCTGTTAAAAATGGGACAAATGGGGTCAAAGGTCAGGACATAGGATCGAGATCCATTCCATCGCCATTGTCCTATACTATTAAGATGGACGTCAAGTAATTTTGCTTCCTATACTTCCAATGGAAAAACTTTTCTACACATTTCCTTCACAATTAGTGTGTTCCCAAGGAAGGAAATTTGAACATCGATTAAAATAACTTCATATTATAACTTGGAATACTTAACATTTTCTAAAACATAACCTTAATTATATTAAAAAACAATAAAGTTTCCTTTAGTGGTGTTGAAACCAAAAAAAAGATGTCGCGACCTGTACTTTGATGACGTCAGTAGACAAATAAATGTTGGATTGTATAATTATGGTTATGTTTTAGAAAATATTAAGTATTCCAAGTTATAAAATGAAGCTATTTTAATCGATGTTCAAATTTTCATCCTTGGGAACGCATTAATTGTGAAGAAAATGTGTACAGAAGTTTTTCCATTGGAAGTATAGGAAGCAAAATTACCTGACGTCCACCTTATAGGAGCAATTCTTGTATCTATGTAAATTTTATTTTGAAAACGGCTCTAAGGATTTTGATGAAAGTCGTTAACCTACCGTTTTCTGGTACTAGAAATTGATTTAGCTTGATCTCGACTTTAGGAAAATTGGTTTAGTGCATTAAATAACCACCCCGAACTACCTTGTTTTAGTGTCATGGCGTCATTCCATTAATGTTACACATGCTTCTTAGAAATCTTACGACGTCACAATCTCGCAACTGAGATGTTGGCTTGCGGTCACACCATCTGTCTCATTACGTCACGCGTTGTGTGTGGATCCTGTTAAAGTTTTATGATGTCACAATCTTGCAAGCAGATGGTCGCGATTCCCATCTGCCTCATTACGTCACGCATTGTGTGTGTATGTCTGTCCGCACGATAACTCGCGTAAAAATCGTTCGATTTCGATGAAATTTTAGTATGTGGAACACCTGGGAAAGGAACCCTATTGAAAGTGAACAAAATGGGTCAAAGGTCAGGACATAGGAGTGGGATCCATTCCACTGCTGTTATGCATCATAACTAACGTAAAAAGGTTCGATTTCGATGAAATTTAGTATGTGGTAGGGGACTACCTGGGGACAAACCCTATTGAAAATGGGCGAAATGGAGTCAAAGGTCAGGACATAGGAGCGGAATCACTTCCATCGCCGTTATGCATCATAACTTATGTAAAAATGCTTTGATTTGGATGAAATGTTAGTATGTTGTAGGGGCCTGCCTGGGGACGAATCCTATTGAAAATGGGCAAAATGAAGTCAAAGGTTAGGACACAGGAGCGGGATCTATTCCTTAGCCCTTATGCATCATAACTTACGTAAAAATCTATCACGTTATTTCGGAGGTATACTGAATCGGTTCTGTGGAATATCATCGAAATGGTATCAATGGTCAGGGCACAGACCGAGATTTATTCCACAGCCATTATCCTCAAACTTGAGTAATGATTTCTGGTATGATGGAAAGCGTATCATAATCAATGCATTGCATGATTTTACTGCTAACTTGTGTTGTAGTTATTTACGCTTTCCAACCTTAGGTTGAAGAAGAGTTATGCTCCAGCTTTGTCCGCCTGTTCGCTCGATAACTCGCGTAAAAATGGTTCGACTTCGATGAAATTTTAGTATGTGGTAGGGGGCGACTTGGGGACGAACCCTATTGGAAATGGGACAAATGGGGTCAAAGGTCACGAAATAGGAGCGGGATCCATTCCATTGCCCTTATGCATCATAACTTGCGTAAATATGGTTCGATTTCAATGAAATTTTAGTATGTGGTAGGAGACCACCTGGGGACGAATTCTGTTGAAAATGGGTGAAGTGGGGTCAAAGATCAGAACATAGGAGGGCCATTCCATGTCAACTCATCACACTGTTTCAGACTGACCTCCTTATATTTTTATGAAATTTGGGGTGCTTAATGGTCCTATGGTGTAGTGCAAAAATGCCAATTTTTAGGAGCCTATGTTCATTATGTGAAATGTTAGAGCTATGTAAAGTTTTTGATTTTCGGTTCAAAACGGGCTTGGAGATTTTTTTGATATTGCTTTAGCAGGCCTCCCAATTATGATATGGAGCTGGAAGTGGTCTCATTTTAAAGCTCCTTTAATGTGCTTTTATATGATATACAACACAATAGGGTTTATAAAAAAAAAAAAAAATTCAAAATCCAATTGAAAATTTCAAAATTGATTTTCTTAAAAACTGATTTTTTTTTAATTTGAAAAAAATCTCAAAATTAGTTTATACTTATCTGTAACTACCCACAAAAGATTTTTTTGGGATCATGGTGGGATCATAAGATATGAGAGGTAACACATATGCATGATCAAGATAAATGTGACCCAGATTTGCTGTTTTGTACTTCACACACACCCCCACCCCACACACACCCCCACCCATATACTGTAGCTTTTGGGATTTTTTGTTTGTTATATTATCTCCAATGATGTGGGGCCATAAAAATGAAGAAAACAAATACACAGTGCAATATAATTATAAAATCAATAGCCACATATGCAGTTATATCATTAAAAAGATTAGCTCACATGATTGTTTTAGTTCAATCCATTTTTACACAAGTGGTCATATTTTCAGTATTTTCTTGAGCTAGTGAACTGATGGAAGGCTTGAATAGCTTGTTGGAGTTCTTGAGCACAGAGAGTGTATGTACGGCCAGTTGGTGTTACAGGGTTCACTTTACACAGGACATATGTCGACAGAATCTACAGAACATCTGGATTTTTAGGATAAGCAAATGAAGGAGATGGACCTGCAGGGTGAAGAAATGTTAACTTTACTTCATCCTTCTCTTCCTCTTTTGCTAAAACATAGGCCAACTACCAATTGCCACTGTAGAGTGCAATGGCATAACCACATATTTCACTGAAAAGCAGTCTTCCTGTACATATTGTTACAGTATGTTCAACTGATGTTTGAGCAAAAGAGAAAGGTTTGACTGAGATTTTTGTTTCACTTAAAAGTATAAAAGCATGTAGTTTTTGACTTCCTGGTACAGTTTGTGCCTTGCGGAAACGATCTGTCAATAATTGCTTTGTTGCAATGTACTCTTCCTGTGTAACAAATGTGAAGTCAATTTTTGAAATGTTTTCTTTCGCCCATTCATAGAGTTGTCTTGGCATCATTATTTGGTCCCAGTATGGTCTTTGGAGACTTGCTCTTGCTGCCAACCTTTTCACCGTCCCCCCAACACCATCACATGCCCCTTTGTTTGCCATGAGCTGTAGCAGAAAAATGCCACTCTGCTGCAATGTTGAAATCTTTTTTATAGTGACATAAATTTAAAAAGTTCTTCTTGTTTTTACTAGGGGTGTTCAAATGAAAAGGTACAAAACGTCATAAGAACGTAACCGTTAACATATTTTCCTATGCTGCTATGGGAGAACGTAGCGACACATCTAGAGATGCGATTGGAGTCGCCAGCGTGGATCGGAGCATGCGCGGGCGCCCGCATTCGCAGGAAGAGCAGAAGCTCTTATAAAGAGCGCCGTCCAATTGACGTGGCAGTGAGTGTGGGGACAGGATGGCGTTCACATTGCAAAATTCGACGATTGACGAGCAGCGAGCCGTTATCCGATTTCTGACAGCGGAAGGTGTTAAACCGGCCGCTATTCATCGCCGAATGGTGACCGTATATGGGGAAGACTGTGTGTCCGACAAGTCAGTGAGAAAATGGAGTGCCCGTTTTCGTGCAGGCCGTGAGAGTTTGGTTGATGACCCGAGACCAGGCCAGGCAAACACAGTCATCACGGCCGATCTCATCGACAAGGTGGACAACCTAGTGAGAGGTGATCGGCGTGTCACATTGCGAATGTTGGCGGTGGAGGTGAATGTCAGCGTTGGAACAGTGTGGACAATTGTTCACGACAGGTTGCATTATCGGAAGGTGTGCGCGCAGTGGGTTCCGAAGCAGCTCACTCACCGACCAGCAAAAGGAACTGCGTATGGGGCTAGCAGTTCAACATCTGTTTTGGTATCATGAAGACTCCGCTTTCCTGGAGCGGATCGTCACAGGTGATGAGAGCTGGTGCCATCACTACGAGCCAGAGACAAAGCGGGACAGCATGCAGTGGAAGCATGCGTCGTCACCTCCCCTAAAAGTTCAAAGCCGTGGTGTCAGCAGGCAAGGTGTTGCTCACCATCTTTTTCGACGTCCAAGGTCCACTACTTGTTGAATTCCTCCAGCACAGACGAACCATTAACTCCGATGTGTACTGTGAGACACTCCGAAGCCTACGCAGGTCCATCAAGAACAAAAGACCGGAGCTGCTCACGGAGGGTGTGGTTCTGCTCCATGATAACGCGCGTCCACACGTCTCCAGGGTCACACACGCGGAACTGGCCAAGTTCCAGTGGGAGCAGCTTGACCATCCGCCCTACAGCCCGGACATGTCGCCCTGCGATTTCCATTTGTTTGGTCCCCTGAAAAAACATCTGAAAAGGAAGCGCTTCCACTCGGACGACGAACTCAAGGACGCTGTGCAGGACTGGGTCTCGTCACGGCCACAGGAATTATGGGAACAAGGAATCCTTCGACTCGTTAATCAATGGGATCGTTGTGCTACGGCCTATGGTGTATACTTTGAATAAAGTCTTCATTTATACCCACAGTGTCGTTTCGTACCTTTTCATTTGAACACTCCTTGTATATTGTGCAGCACAGCCTTCAGAAAAATAATAGATTCTTTTGGGCAGTTTCTCAAATCTGCTCTTCAAAAAGTCTAAGAGTTTCTGTTGAAGTAAATACACAGCTGCAGTATTGTGTTCGAGACAGTCTGAAATCACAACAAAGCTGATATGCTGAATTTTTTTCTATTGTTTTAAAATATACAACAAATGGATGCACTGTAGCTTGGTTGCTGGTCTAATGATCGGACTGTTCTTCGTCTTGCACGACAAAAGAATAGTTTTCTGAAAAATTGCACACAACAGCAATTTCTGAATACGGATATATTTTCTTTGACATGATTCATAAATGAACTTTGTTGTTTAGCTATGAAGTCATGGCGAAGTAAAATGAAAATTTTCTCACAAAATAGGTTGACAAATTCAGACACTGTTTTTTGCAATGTCTCTAAGGTTCATCTGTCTACAGATATCCACTGGCGAAAAGTTACAGTCTCGATCAGATTTTCTTTGAAGGCGTTTTCTAGCAAACTTTGGATTACTTGAACTCCAGGGCAGGACGCAGAATTACCCAAGTGGCAGTCAATTGATGCTGGGTTGCATACTATCTTTACAAGGACATCTTCGTAGTTTTTCATTTCACCATTAGTAATTGATGATAATTTGGCATTTTCAGTCATAAGTTTTATGTTCTGATGTATGGTACACACACAAACTGCATGCATACCACTCTGACCAGCTAGAACACAATTCTTTGGGTGCAGCTCTGCAAATTTTGAAAACCCCACATGTACATTTGGAAACTTTTCTTTAAACAATATGTACACCTCCTTTAAATTATTAAGCATTAGGCGTTTGGAGACATGATTTTTTTGGCCAGTGCTGTTCTTCATGGAAACACAGTCTTTCATGACAGGCATAGGTCTGCTGACCTCATCACTTTCATAAAATGTTTTTATAGTTTCAGCTGTTTTTGCAAGTAGAGTTTTTCCAGGTTTCTGATCTGGAGTAGATAGAATTCCTTTTTGTTTCAAAAGTTTCTTTGACTGTCTCACCATATAACTTGGTGCATTAAATTCCCGCACAATCTTCTTAATACTCCATGATTCAGGCAAAATAGTCAGCATCATGAGATTTTCCCTTTCTGTTCATCAAAGTTTGAAATTTTGTTTTCAGGTGACTTAAAATAGTTTCATCTTGGGACTCAACTTCACTGTGGGAAGACTGCATTGACAAGAAGTTTGCACTTTGCAGCAGTATTGATTCTTTTAACTTTTTCAGTAGAATATTGTTTATATTCTGCTTTTTTCTGGTCAATCGGGGACTCTGTCTTGGAGGGATGTATTAAATGTTTTTAAAGCTTCTGAAGGAAATAATACAGCAGGATCATTATCAAATAGGTACTGCAATCATAACCTACATTCTGGCTAGTACTTGGAAAACTTGTAATTTCATCTTTTGTAACCTCAGTTTTCATCTTGCTCAGTTCTTTCCTACGTACAGCTGTCACAAACTTTAGCTATCATTTGTGTTTCAGGAAAAAGGGAACACATCCATGTTGTCTCTGGTCTTAATCCCTTCCTTATATTGGAGTGGTTTCATTTTTTAAATGGATTAAAACAATTTAAGGCCCATTTCTTATCCATTTTAGAGGTTTTGTTGAAAACTTACTAACAAAAAAAAAAACTCTCACACTATCACTTCACATTCAAAATCATTTACACTACATTCACATTTATCAACAATAAATAAAGGCAAGTTGTCTTCACAAACTCAGCTGGGAGACTGAGCCAAGTGCAGTAATGTGGAGAGGAGGGGAATGGATCTGTTGCATAATCCAACATGTTCATGCATGTTTCAGCTTGCATTTTTCAAGCTATGAGTTTTAATTACATCACCTAAAACTGAACAAACTGTCAGAACAGAACAGAAAGGGAAAAGTAATACACACAGAAAGCAACATTCATAAATATTGTTCAAAAATTATGCTGTGGAAATTTCTTTTTTTGTTAGGTACTTGGCAAATTAGGATCGCATTATTTTCTCTTGATCATGCATATGTGTTACCTCTCATATCTTATGATCCCAAAAAAATATTTTGTGGATAGTTATAGATAAGTACGAACTAATTTTGAGATTTTTTTCAAAATTAAAAAGAAATCCGTTTTTGAGAAAATCGATTTTGAAATTTTTAGTTGGATTTTGAATTTTGTGTTTTTTTATAAACCCTATTGTGTTGTATATCATATAAAAGCACATTAAATGGGCTTTAAAATGAGACCACTTCCAACTCCATATCTCAATTGGTGGCTGATTTACAATAGTTAAAGTATCACTGGTAAGCCATTTTTTAATAAAATTTTGAAAATTTAGGCTTAAATATCTTTTCCCCTTGGGAGCTTAAAAATAAAAAAAAATGCATTTTTTTATAACTACATAGGATCATTAAGTATGCCAAGTTTTATTAAAATCTAAGTTGGTGAGGTAGAAAAATATTATAAATTGTAAGGATTTGACAAGGAATGACCCAGGAGTGGGATGCATTCCATTGCCCTTATGCGTCACAACTTGCGTAAAAATAATTCGATTTCGATGAAATTTTAGTATGTGGTAGGGGACCACCTGGGGACGAACCCTATTGAAAATGGAACAACTGGGGGTGAAAGTTCACGACATAGGAGCAGGATCCATTCCATTTGCCCTTATGACCACCTGGGGATGAACCCTATTGAAAATGGAACAAATGGGGTCAAAGGTCAGGACATAGGAGCAAGATTTATTGTACAGCCATTATCCTCATAACTTGAGTAGTAATTTGGGTAATGATTTTTGGTATCTTGGAAAGCGTATCATAATCAAGGCATTGCATGATTTTACTAACTTGTTTGGTAGTTTAAGGAACTCCTTAGCTCTATGAGGCAAGGGTCTTTGATTAAGTTCCCTTGCCTGCCCCTTCTTTAGCAAGAAGGTCAGCTTTCTCATTACCTACAAAACCCCCTATGTCCTGGCACCCAAAACAATTGCAGTATTTTATGGTCTGCCAGTTCAGTTATGGTCTGGAGGCAGTTCCAAACAATTTTGGATGAGATGTGGCACTGACGAAGTGCCAGTAAAGCCGCCTGACTGTCTAAACAAATCTGGATACGCACATTACGATGCCCTTTGACCAGACATTCTGAGGCACATGCCAAAATAGCATACACCTCATGTATTTGCCGTAAAATCGGAGCTTCTAAAATCTGATTGAAAAAAATTCTTCCGTGGACCAATGCCACTCACGTCAATAAACCTTTTTGGAATATTTTCTTCTTAAAATATTGCATGGTTTCTCTGCCAGGGGGGGGGGGGTGTAGATGTATATTTTATTTGTTCTGCTTCTAAGGGTCCGATTTAAAAAATTCTTTCTTTATTGCATAGAGTTTCCAGTTTGATATGTTTTTCATATAATTTCAAAATTTTCAAGTAATTCATACTTTCCACTAGGGGGCGTAAATGTAAATTGTATTTTCCCCGATATCTCTGCTTCTAAAACTCCGATTTGAAAAATTCTTGCTGCGCCGGGCACAGCCCCTGATGGAAAATCATTTGCATATAATTTCTAATTTTGGTAAAAAATAGTTTGGCCACCAGGGGGCGTAAGTCTTAATTTCCGCTTCTGATATATTCGCAGCAAAATCTGAGCTTCTAACATTTCGAATGAAAAAAATTTGTTTGTGGAGCGATACTACACACATCGACAAACCTCTTAGGAACATTTTCTTCTTAACATAATGAATGGTTTCTACGCTAGGGGGAGTAAATGTATATCTTATTTTTGTCAATATCTCTACTTCTAGAAGTCCGATTTGAAAAATTCCTTCTTTGTTGGATAGTGTTTCAGAGGCGAAATGTTTTTCATACAAATTCGAAAATTTCAAGTAAATCACAGACTTTCCCTTTGTGGGCGCAAAGGTAAATTGCGTTTTCTGCGTTATTTCTGCTTCTAAAACTCTGATTTCAAAAATTTTTTCCTGTATCGCATACAGCTTCTGATGGAAAATGTTTTTCATATAATTTCTAGTATTTGGTAAAGAATGATTTGGCCACCAGGGGGCATAAGTGTTAATTTCTGCTTCTGATGTATTTGCAGCAAAATCTGAGCTCCTGAATACTAGACTAACATTTTTTTTTTTTTTTTCTTGGACTAATACCATTCACATCGAAAAACCTTTTGAGAATTTTTTTTTCCTAAAATAATGCTTGGTTTTCCTGCCAGGGGCGTAGATGTGTATCTTATATTTGTCCATATCTCTGCTTCGAAGAATCCGATTTGAAGAATTCTTTTTTTTTTCTTGGCTGGAGAGCGTTTCCACTGCGAAATGTTTCTCATATAAATTCAAATTGTTCTTAATGCGCAAGTCTGCAGCCAGAGGGCACAAACACACGATTCCGTTTTCAGCAATATCTGCGGGATTGAAAAACTTCTTTCTTCCGTCAGATGCTATTGTTTTCCATACCGGCTCCACTGACTTTGAATAGCTTTGATAAGTTTAATTTGCGTCGGAACGAATTCAAAAGACATGTTCATTACACCTAAAAATTCGATGTCACCTTTCTTGTTTCTTTGGGGTTTTTTTTTGGATTTGTGACCAAACATAAAATAGCAGTAACTCCTTTCCAAAGGACTTAAAAAGTTAATGTGCTGTCTTTGGCTAAAAAGCCTTTATGATATGTACCATGAGTGGGCTTTCATGGGAATGTTTTTCAAGGTCAAATCTAAACTTATTGACCTTGAATGAATTAATAAAACATTTTAGGGCTTTTTTTTTAATGGTATTTCCTCAAACATTGCTCCTTGCATTTACTGACTTTCAAAATGGTGCAGTTTAAGAGATGTTAATTTTCTTATACCTTAATGTATATAGCACATGTTGATAATGAAGATTCTTTCATACTTGAAGTAAATACAGTTTGGTTCATTTTCAGGCCATGCACTGGGTTTTTTTGGGGTTTTTTTCTTTCTTTACCCAATGTGTATATATATATATATCATCATCATCATCATTGTCAACCATTATCAATCCACTGCTGGACGAAGGTCTCCCCAAGTTTCCTCCACAACGGTCTGTCTTGTGCCAGTCTCCTCCATGTCACCCCAGCATACTTTCGAATTTCATCCACCCATCTCCCATGTGGTCTTCTTCTGGGTCTTTTCCTGTCCCTTGGAATCCAATCTAAAATTTCGGCTGTCCATCGATGATCTGTCCTTCTGGCAGTATGTCCAGCCCATTGCCATTTCAGGGATTTAACTCTGATCATGATGTCTTCCACTCTTGTCATTTTTCGGATCCACGAGTTCCTCTTCTTATCTCTCCTGGTTACACCAAGTATGCACCTCTCCATGCTTTTTTGAGTTGTCTGCAGCCTTTGTATGTCTCTTTTAGTTAAGGTCCACGTCTCTGCACCATACGTAAGCACTGGAAGGATGCATTGATCAAACACTTTTCTTTTAAGACATAATGGCATATTGCTCTTGAAAATTATGCTGTTTCTTCCAAAAGCTCTCCAGGCAAGTTTTGTACGCTGATTAATTTCTTCATCAATGTGACCCTCACTTGATATCTGCTGTCCAAGATAAACGTACGTGTCTGTTATCTCCAGCTTTTCTCCATCAATCGATAAATCTTCATTTCTTGTAAAAGCATTGAACATCACTTTTGTCTTCTGAAAGTTCATTTTTAATCCCACTTCTTTACTCTTGTCAGCAAGTTCCTGGATCATACTCTGCAACTCTGATGGGGTAGTTGCAAAAATGACTACGTCATCAGCAAAACGAAGGTGGGTTAGATAATCTCCATTAATCTTTATCCCCTTGTTTTCCCAGCTCAGCGACTGAAAAACACCCTCCAAAGTGGCATTAAAGAGCTTCGGAGATATGGTGTCACCTTGTCTCACTCCCTTTCCAATTTTTACGTGTGTTGTATTTTCAAACAGCCTAATCTTTGCACTTGCATTTTCATAGATGTTATTAATAATATTAATGTATGCATCTTCAATACCGCAGGTTTTCAGAGCCATTGTAACTGCTGATGGTTTCACCGAATCAAAGGCTTTTTCATAATCGATAAAAGCCATGCACAATGGAAGTTCATATTCCCTCGCTGTTTCAATTAGTTCTCTCAGCACGTGGATATGATCTATTGTGCTGTAGCCACTCCTGAATCCAGCTTGTTCTCTCGGTTGAGCCATGTCCAGTGTTACCTTCAAGCGGTGTGAAAGAACTTTAGTGAAGATTTTATAAACTACTGATAGGAGGCTGATAGGTCTGTAGTTTCCAAGATCCTCAATGTCACCTTTTTTATGTAGCAGGATCATTGTAGCGGTGTTCCAATCCTCAGGAATCTTTCCTTCATTAAGGCATCGAGTGAAAATTTGGGCGAGTACTGTTTCGATTTCTCCACTTGCTTCTTGTATGATGTCTACAGTAATTCCATCTTCTCCTGGAGCTTTTCCCCGCTTCATGTTCTTGATTGCATGTGCAACTTCTGCTGGAAGGACTGGAGGAACTCTGGTACTGGTATCTTTCATGATGTCTGGAGTGCATGTATCATCCCTTTCATATAAATTGGAGTAGAAATCTTTCACTCTTGTCAAAATTTCGCCTCTATTTCTTGTTACAGAACCATCTTCTTTTCTCAGTGCCATAATCTGTTTTCTTCCCTTACTGAGATGTCCCTTTGCTATCTTTAGGCTTTGGTTGTTTTCAATTGCTTTCCTCACTAGTTCACAGTTGAATTTCCTTACGTCTTCAGTGATACTTTTTCTTACTGTCTTGCATAGCTCTATATATTCCACTTTGGAAGTCACATCTTCTTTAGTTGTCCTCATCTCTCTTCTTTTTTGCATCAACATTTTCGTTTTTCCTGATAATTTATTTACATGCAACTTGTTCTTAGACCCAGCTAATTTTGTTGCTGTTTCCATAAGAGCTTTGGTTACTTTTCTGTTAACTTCAGAGATGTCCACTTCTTCTGATGTTAGGCCTTCTAAAGCAGAGAACCTGTTCTTCAGTTCCAACTTGAAGGTATTATGGTGTTTTTTAAGGTTGGTTATGTCAATAGATTTTGTTTGTCTTATGAGCTTGCCACGTTCAAGTTTAGTGTTGAGGTGCATCTTACATCTCACCAATCTATGGTCACTACCTGTGTTGAACTTGTTTAGCACACTGCAGTCTTCTATGACGAATGTTTTGTTACACATAATAAAATCAATTTCACTTGTCGTCCCATTTGGATGTCTCCATGTCCATTTCCTGTGTGGCTTTTTCTTGAAGAAGGAGTTCAAGATGAAAAACCCTTCTGCCTCTGCAAACTCAACGAGAGTATTTCCACGCTGGTTTCTGTTGCCGTGACCGAATTTACCTACTGAAGTTTCATTCTGTTGCCGTTGCCCTATTTTTGCATTGAAATCTCCCATAATTATTTTCAAGTGCTGCTTACCTTTATTATTTAGATGACAAATTTCCTCATAAAATTCTTCAATTTCTTCTTCAGGATGACTTGTGGTGGGTGCATAAGTTTGAATAATCTGAGCCTGGTATCTTTTCGAGAGTTGGATAACAAGTCGTGCAGCTCTGTCAGAGGAACTTTCAACTTCTACAACTTTATCCTTCAGTTTCTTGTTTATTATAAATCCAACACCATTAGTTCTGCCAGTATCTGTCCCACGATAGTAGAAGAGATGTCCACTTTTCAGTTCGATGAGATCTTCTCCTTTTCTTTTACCTCACTTAGCCCCACGATGTCCCACTTGATCCTTTGTAGTTCCTCTTCCAATTCAAAAAGCCTTGAATCAGAAGATAGGGAGCGTCCATTGTACGTAGCCAAGGTCAGCATCAGATGGCAGCCTAGTCCGGTCCTCCGGGGATTCTTAGCACCCTCTGCCTTCATGTCGCACTGGCCGCTGCCTTGGCCAGGTACATTCCAGCTGCCGGAGACTGAGGGCCAAGATTTAAGTTGTGGAATCATTTTGGAGGGGTTTGGCCATAACTCACCACGCTGGCCAAGCGGGTTGGTGAGTGTGGGATAGAATTTCCTCTAATCCCGATGGTATAGTTATACCGCTATTGGCGGTCGTCAGAGCCCCTTTAGTGGGAACAGGATGCACCACGAGAAGGCGGGGTTGACATTTGTCAAGGAGAGGCTGTGATGTTACGCATCACCTGACCTTACATCCCTATAGAATATCATCATCATCATTGTCAACCATTATCAATCCACTGCTGGACGAAGGTCTCCCCAAGTTTCCTCCACAACGGTCTGTCTTGTGCCAGTCTCCTCCATGTCACTCCCGCATATTTACGAATTTCATCCACCCATCTCCCATGTGGTCTTTTTCTGGGTCTTTTCCTGTCCCTTGGAATCCAATCTAAAATTTTGGCTGTCCATCGATGGTCTGTCCTTCTGGCAGTATGCCCAGCCCATTGCCATTTCAGGGATTTAACTCTGATCATGATGTCTTCCACTCTTGTCATTTTTCGGATCCACGAGTTCCTCTTCTTTTCTCTCCTGGTTACACCAAGCATGCACCTCTCCATGCTTTTTGAGTTGTCTGCAGCCTTTGTATGTCTGTTTTAGTTAAGGTCCACGTCTCTGCACCATACGTAAGCACTGGAAGGATGCATTGATCAAACACTTTTCTTTTAAGACATAATGGCATATTGCTCTTGAAAATTATGCTGTTTCTTCCAAAAGCTCTCCAGGCATAGAATATATATATATATATATATATATACACACACACCCACAAATGGTTTGTACATGTCCTGGAAATTCTGGAAATGTCCTAAAATTCTGTTACACGTTCTGGAATTTTATCCATTCCTGCCTTTTTGTCCCTGGATTTTTCTACTGACATAACTTATGTGTGACAACCCCTGCAAAATGCGAGGAAGAGGGGGATGGCAGTTGGTTTTCTTCTCTGTTAGGAAGACTGAAGCTGCGTTATTAGCATCTTTCATGTCGTGCTCAGGTTATCACTTTGTCTGTCCAGCCAGGGAGACCATATCTCAGCAATTATCAGTTAGATTTGTAAAATTCTCTTTGTATTGGGAAGCTTAAAATATGAGAATGATGATCCATTCATTCTGGTTTTTTGCAATGCACAACTTTGCCGCTGGAGGGCGCAAATGGAGATCGTATTGAATTCAAAATGTATTTTATTTCATATATTTGCTTCTAAATATCCAATTGAAAAAATTATTTTTCCTTTCGATGACATTTATGTCAAAGACTATTTTAGTTATAGTCCTTTTTTCAAATAATGCATAAATTTTGTGCTTGGATCCTAAAGGTAAATCACGATTTTCCTAATGTCTCCGCTTCTAAAAGTCCGATTTGAAACATTATTCCCGTGTTGGCTACAGTTCTTGGGAGGCAATGTTTTGTGTATACATTTTAATTTTTTGGTAAAGAATGGTTTGGCCACCAGGAAGTGTAAGTGTTTATTTTTTTATTTCTGATGTATTTGCAACAAAATCTGAGCTAGAATCTCGATTGAAAAATCTCTTCCATGAACTGATACCGCTCACCTCAGAAAACTTTTGAAAATACCTCCTGCTTAAAATAGTGCACAATGTTTCCACCAGGGGCACACACGTATATCTTATTTTTGTTCATATCTCTGTTTCTAGGAGTCACTTTTGAAAAATTATTTCTTTGTTGGAGAACATTTTCGGTGTGAAATGTTCCTCATCATCATCATCATCATTGTCAACCATTATCAATCCACTGCTGGACGAAGGTCTCCCCAAGTTTCCTCCACAACGGTCTGTCTTGTGCCAGTCTCCTCCATGTCACTCCCGCATATTTACGAATTTCATCCACCCATCTCCCATGTGGTCTTTTTCTGGGTCTTTTCCTGTCCATTGGAATCCAATCTAAAATTTCGGCTGTCCATCTATGGTCTGTCCTTCTGGCAGTATGTCCAGCCCATTGCCATTTCAGGGATTTAACTCTGATCATGATGTCTTCCACTCTCGTCATTTTTCGGATCCACGAGTTCCTCTTCTTATCTCTCCTGGTTATACCAAGCATGCACCTCTCCATGCTACTTTGAGTTGTCTGCAGCTTTTGTATGTCTCTTTTAGTTAAGGTCCACGTCTCTGCACCATACGTAAGCACTGGAAGGATGCATTGATCAAACACTTTTCTTTTAAGACATAATGGCATATTGCTCTTGAAAATTATGCTGTTTCTTCCAAAAGCTCTCCAGGCAAGTTTTGTACGCCGATTAATTTCTTCATCAATGTGACCCTCACTTGATATCTGCTGTCCAAGATAAACATACGTATCTGTTATCTCCAGTTTTTCTCCATCAATCGATAAATCTTCATTTCTTGTAAAAGCATTGAACATCACTTTTGTCTTCTGAAAGTTCATTTTTAATCCCACTTCTTTACTCTTGTCAGCAAGTTCCTGGATCATACTCTGCAGCTCTGATGGGGTAGTTGCAAAAATGACTACGTCATCAGCAAAACGAAGGTGAGTTAGATAATCTCCATTAATCTTTATCCCTTTGTTTTCCCAGTTCAGTGATTGAAAGACATTTTCCAATGTGGCATTAAAGAGCTTCGGAGATATGGTGTCACCTTGTCTCACTCCCTTTCCAATTTTTATGTGTGTTGTATTTTCAAACAGCCGAATCTTTGCACTTGCATTTTCATAGATGTTATTAATAATATTAATGTATGCATCTTCAACACCGCAGGATTTCAGAGCCGTGGTAACTGCTGATGGTTTCACCGAATCAAAGGCTTTTTCATAATCGATAAAAGCCATGCACAATGGAAGTTCATATTCCCTCGCTCTTTCAATCAGTTCTCTCAGTACGTGGATATGATCTATTGTGCTGTAGCCACTCCTGAATCCAGCTTGTTCTCTCGGTTGAGCCATGTCCAGTGTTACCTTCAAGCGGTGTGAAAGAACTTTAGTGAAGATTTTATAAACCACTGATAGGAGGCTGATAGGTCTGTAGTTCCTAAGATCCCCAATGTCACCTTTTTTATGTAGCAGGATCATTGTAGCATTGTTCCAATCCTCAGGAATCTTCCCTTCATTAAGGCATCGAGTGAAAATTTGGGCGAGTACTGTTTCAATTTCTCCACTTGCTTCTTGTATGATGTCTATAGTAATTCCATCTTCTCCTGGAGCTTTCCCTCGCTTCATGTTCTTGATTGCATGAGCAACTTCTGCTGGGAGGACTGGAAGAACTCTGGTACCTTTCATGATGTCTGGAGTACATGTATCATCCCTTTCATATAATTTGGAGTAGAAATCTTTCACTCTTGTCAAAATTTCGCCTCTATTTCTTGTTATAGAACCATCTTCTTTTCTCAGAGCCATAATCTGTTTTCTTCCCTTACTGAGATGTCCCTTTGCTATCTTAAGGCTTTGGTTGTTTTCAATTGCTTTCCTCACTAGCTCACAGTTGAATTTCCTTACGTCTTCAGTGATACTTTTTCGTGTTGTCTTGCATAGCTCTATATATTCCACTTTGGAAGTCACATCTTCTTTAGTTGTCCTCATCTCTCTTCTTTTTTGCATCAACATTTTGGTTTTTCCTGATAATTTGTTCACATGCAACTTGTTCTTAGACCCAGCTAATTTTGTTGCTGTTTCCATTAGAGCTTTGGTTACTTTTCTGTTAACTTCCGAAATATCCACTTCTTCCGATGTTAGGCCTTCTAAAGCAGAGAATCTGTTCTTCAGTTCCAACTTGAAAGTATTATGGTGTTTTTTAAGGTTGGTTATGTCAATACATTTTGTTTGTCTTATGAGCTTGCCACGTTCCAGTTTAGTGTTGAGGTGCATCTTACATCTCACCAATCTATGGTCACTACCTGTGTTGAACTTGTTCAGCACACTGCAGTCTTCGATGACGAATTTTTTGTTACACATAATAAAATCAATTTCACTTGTCGTCCCAATTGGATGTCTCCATGTCCATTTCCTGTGTGGCTTTTTCTTGAAAAAGGAGTTCAAGATGAAAAAATCCTTCTGCCTCTGCAAACTCAACGAGAGTATTTCCACGCTGGTTTCTGTTGCCGTGACCGAATTTACCTACTGAAGTTTCATTCTGTTGCCGTTGCCCTATTTTTGCATTGAAATCTCCCATAATTATCTTCAAGTGCTGCTTACCTTTATTATTTAGATGACGAATTTCCTCATAAAATTCTTCAATTTCTTCTTCAGGATGACTTGTGGTGGGTGCATAAGTTTGAATAATCTGAGCCTGGTATCTTCTCGAGAGTTGGATAACGAGTCGTGCAGCTCTGTCAGAGGAACTTTCAACTTCTACCACTTTATCCTTCAGTTTCTTGTTTATTATAAATCCAACACCACTAGTTCTGCCAGTATCTGTCCCACGATAATAGAAGAGATGTCCACTTTTCAGTTCAATGAGATCTTCTCCTTTTCTCCTTACCTCACTTAGCCCGACGATGTCCCACTTGATCCTTTGTAGTTCCTCTTCCAATTCAAGAAGCCTTGAATCAGAAGATAGGGAGCGTCCGTTATAGGTAGCCAAGGTCAGCATCAAATGGCAGCCTAGTCCGGTCCTCCGGGGATTCTTAGCACCCTCTGCCTTCATGTCGCACTGGCCGCTGCCTTGGCCAGGTACATTCCAGCTGCCGGAGACTGAGGGCCAAGATTTAAGTTGTAGAGTCATTTTGGAGGTGTTTGGCCATAACTCACCACGCTGGCCAAGCGGGTTGGTGAGTGTGGGATAGCATTTCCTCTGATCCCGATGGTATAGTTATACCGCTATTGGCGGTCGTCAGAGCCCCTTTAGTGGGAACAGGATGCACCACGAGAAGGCGGGGTTGACATTTGTCAAGGAGAGGCTGTGATGTTACGCATCACCTGACCTTACATCCCTTATATCCTCATATAATTTCAACCTTATATCCTCATATAATTTCAAATATTTCTTAAAGCACAAATGTGCCAATAGACAGTGTAAGTTCACATTTCCGTTTTCAGCAATATCTGTGGGACTAAAAACCAGATTGAAAAATATTCTCTTTTGATCAGATACTATGAAAACTCTTTATATGTATTTTCTTCCCAAAATAATGCACAATTGCACCACTAGGGGATGCAAATATTTAATCTATTTTTCTCAATATCTTAAATGTCCAATTTAAAAAATTCTTTTAACACCAGGTACCATTTACTTTATGGAACACTTTAGGTTTATATTTAAGGAGGTTTGTGGTTCATTATTCTGCTGCTAGGTTGTGTTTGTGTACTTCCATTTGCAGCCTATCTTTGTCTCTAAAAACCCTATTGAGAAATTTCTTTTTTACTGTATGCCATTTGCTATAATAAAGATGGAGAATGAATAAGATTTTTGCTAAAATAAGATCTTCAAATAATGTACAACTTTACTCCAAGGGGTTGTAAAGGTCAAAATAATTTTCTTGCTATCTCTACTTCTGGGAAACGTAGTTGAAAAGTTCTTTTTCCTTAGTATAGCTTTTGCTATGAAGAATGTTTTTCGTGTGTTTCCAACTTTTCCATTATGTGAAATTCTTCCACTAAAAGGCATAGAGTTATATCATGTTTCCTTCTATATCTCTTCTTTTAACTGTACAATTTGGAAATCTTTTTTGTCTCTAATACCTTCTTTCTGCTATGGAAAATGTTTTTTTTTTTGCCACTTTTAAATTTTTGTAACATTTTTAGCTACTGGTGGTGGAAGAAATGATTTTTTTTTTTTTTTTTTTTTTTTGCATGTGGGTTAATTTGACCTTTACTGAAATTTTCTAATGAATATTTTATATAAAAATTTGGCATAAAATCAGATAGTTTTCTAATATCAGAAACTTAAATCTGTTTCTTAGTATTTTCTGAGCTAAATAATCACTTTACATCTTCTATAATCAGTTTTCTAGTCATACCCAGTTAAATTGCCTTGATCACTAATGAACGCAGTTGTACACAGCTTTTGGACTTAAAGTTTTCCCATTATTCTCTTTCATTTCATGTGGGCAATTTTTTGTGCATACGTTGCTGGCGAGTACAAATTTAAAACATAGCTACCAGTTAATATTATGTTGAAAATTCCTTTCCTAAATAAAATTTGGCACAAATACTTGCTCTTATGAATATGTGTTTAAGAAATAACAATCCTTTTGGTCCTTTGAAAAAGTTAAAAATATTTCACCTTTCTTTACCCTTAAAAATTCCCAATGTAAGCATTATTTCCAAATAATTAAATATAAATGGTATTTTATGTATTAATTGTGTGGTATTATATGAAAGCATTTCAAGAGTAATGCCACATACCTATGTATTTTTGAGTTTTATGGGGTTTTTTTATTCTGTAATTTGCTTCAGTAATTGAAACTAAAGCCAAAGTAAAAAAGTTACATTTTCTCAAAATCAGTGTATATAAAAGTTTAGTAGATATTAAACCTGGTCACATTTTCAGTGACAGTTTTGGTATTTGAGTATTTTTCTGTGATTCTAAGTTTCTGATTAGCTGCAGTGGACATAATTTTTAACATTCTGCATTAAGTTTGCCTAAGCATGTAGGAAGTTATTTGTTGTAGGTTACAGGTTGAACAGACCTATGGTTTCACTGTATTTTAAGTAAGAGTGTTTGGATCGTATGTCCTGGGAAAATAATTCAATAAGTCCTGAAATTTTGTTATTGAAAAAGCGTGTGAACCATGTATATATAATAACAATAATAATAATCACCAGCTCATAATGTTTATTACAACTTCAAAATTTGGCAGTCAACAGTGCAAACTTTTCCTTTTTTATTCTGGGTTATTTTTCAAAGAAAATGAACCTGCACAAAATTTTCTTCTGTTCTACCAGTGCACAGGAGAACTTTTGGTTTGCAGTTTCCTGAATACAGTTGATATGTTTTCCACTGGTGGTGAGAAGTGAACCACATTCTTCAGTAGCAGTTCAAGTATACTACCTGGCGTGAAATGATCATCATTACCTTGTCAAGACATGAAGCCTGTAGGCATGCATTATTACGTTGAAGACCATGAGATTTAACACTTAATCATGTATTGCACAGCATGCAAATTCTGTGGGGTGTGTTACAGCATCCTTATTATTTGACATATTGGAAATTTGGAAGTGTATTGCAGCATTCCAACCAGAGATTTTTTTCTTTTTTAAGTCTATGTTATAAATTCTGGAATCATTAGTCCATTTCCAGTGAGATCAAGGCTAGTTACTGTTTACATTACTGTAACTTACAAAATCTGCTCATGAATGCTATGCTTTATGAGATTTTTTATCATGATAGGTTTTATTCATTGTGTAAAATTAATTGATCAAAATTATAAAGAATTTTCAGTTTTGCTGAAGTCTTCATCTCACAAAATGGGCAGGGAAGTGTTTACTAGTTGCACATGTTTATATATTTTTTTCAATGATAGATGTAGGTACAAATTCCAAATTTTGGATAGTTAGAAAGGTGCATTTGAATTTCATTTGCTGACTTCAAGGCAAATGTATTAATTTTTTCAATGCTAAGGAAATGTATAAATGTCATTTATATATAATCCCAATTTTGTACGATCAAGGCAAGCAAATTATTATTTGTCAAAAATTGTTTGTAGTGTTATGAATTTGAATAAAAGTAGTCACCACTGTCTTCAGTTATATAAGTTGCTCAATACATAAAATCTGTATAAAACATTGTCTGTTTCAAAACACTGCTGCAATAATAAAAACAGTCAAGATTGTAGTTCTTTACATGTTAAACAAAAACGAACAACTACCAACCCAAAGGTTTCCATTTGCTTTAGCAGTAAGACTCATTCAAGTGATGAAATTCTAGCTAGAAAGCATTTGTTAAAAAGAGGAAATACTCTATTTTCTTGATTTCCTGGATGATGAGTAACAAGACACCATAAAGATAATAACATAGAGTAATGAGGGCCTGTTTAATGCACCACATGTAATCAAGCCTGAATAATGAGTAATGAGACTCAGCAAAGATAACGTGGTGATGAGGGCCTGGATAACACATCACATGTAAACCAAGCCTGAATGATGAGCGATAAAGTTCCATGAAAATAACATGTGGTGATGAAGGCCTGGATATTGAAGTACAAGCAAAGCATGCCCTAAATAATAACTTAATGAGCATAATGTGGTGACAAGAGCCTGAATAGTGCACCACATGTAAACCATGATTGATGGGCTGCAATGTGTTTTAACACAGTTTATCTTTTATTTGTGAGAAGATACTGGTCTTCACATTGCTATTTGTTCTTTTTTGCATTACACCTGTGAAGTACATTGTAATGGTGTTATTGAAAAGTAAGAAGTAAAGTGTTATAATAAATAATTAGAAAAATTTAACTTGGTAATATTAATTTTTATGTTTTTCGCTGTTTTCAATTTTTCAGATCCTGCGTCGATACCTTATTGTGCCCCTTCAGTTGAAGTCTTCCAGTCCTGGAACATTGGCAAGCAAAGAGCTGCTGAGGTTCATTTATGTTGTCTTTAATTTAATTTTTTGATGTGAGTAGACAGGAGTTGTAAATGGCATTATGTTACTGACACAAAAAAGCTTTTACGCACCATACCTGGCATAGAAATATCCCACCAGTAGCTTTGTTTCAGTACATTTGAAAATTGTGTTGTTTGTCATGAAGTTTTTGCCTTATTCACATCTCCTGATTTCATGTTGCCAAAACTTGAACTCAAGATATTATGACCTGAAGTAACTTAATTGCTGTAGTAGATCTTATAATTCAAGTAATCAGTGTTAAGTACTGCTCTAGGCGCTTTGCGTTTGACATACAGTAATATGGAAGGTGTTGAAATCATCTGTAAGAATTGATGAGAATAGAATGTCAAGAAGGCAGCAGTAATAATAATTACAATGTTGTTATTTGGTGATCTGTAAAGCATTTTATGCAGACACATGGCACCGACATACTGTATCTGCTGTTACATCATTGATAGCAAATGTGCTATGTTTTCTGCTGTTTCCCATGTATGTAGACATCCTTTAGAAAACTTAAAAATTACATCACCCTGGAATGAGAGTTGGATCCTCATCTCTTGATTAATATTCCAGCTTGCTATTGTTACACTACCTAGGACAACGGAATCCTGGTTGGTGTAATGGTAGCATGCTCAAATGTTAACCGTGAGATGCTTCTTCGATTCCCGTTCCAGGGTAATATAATTTTTAAGTTTTCTGAAGGTTGTCTATATGGGAAGAAACAATGTCTACATGGGAAACAGCAAAATATGTGACATGTGCCATTAATGATATTGTATATGTCATTTGTGATGTGTTACAGATGTGAAGCATGTGTCAAGATGACAAATCTTAGTGATACATTCCATCGATGTCGGTTAGAGCAACTCACTCCGGGCCACCCCGGTGGTGCAGTGGTCTAAGCGATGGCTTCTGATCATTCTTCCGAGATGAGTCCGGGTTTGAATCCTGGTGAGGCGGCATGGATGTTGTGTTTGTCTTACAGTGCTGGCTCTATCCCTTCCCTGGAACCAGTGGCCCTAAATTAGGAACGGGCGACTGCTTATTATAGCCCACTGAGTTGCTCACGGTGGTTGATAAACCTCCAATCAAAAAAAGAAAAGAAAAAATCAACTCACTCTGGAGTGAGGAGATGTGGGTTTGATTTCTGTCACTGACAAATTCCTGTTTTCTCGTTGCTGCCTGAACATAAAAATGGATCTACTGGCCATTGGGTTCTTTGAAAAATGTGTGATGTTCGTTCCCCACATCGTCTGGAATTAATGAAAGGCTACTTCTTCACTTTAAAAAAAAAGCAAATAAATAAATAAGAGGGAGATGATGTGATGTACTACAGAGGTGAAGCATATCTCAAGACAGCAGATCTGCAGCGATACATTCCGTAGGTGTTGCTTAGACAGATCAACTCACTCCAGAGCAAGGAGACGGCTTCAATCTTCATGACCGACAAATTCCTGTTTTCACACATACGTGAATTTGTGAAGAATTAATTACATAACAGGGAACTATACACCAACTGTACTTAAATAGTATAACTATATTAGTGATCCCAAATTTTTTGGTGTAGAATAGAAATAAAAGTTTCCAAGCTTTCGCACATCAAGGTAGACAGAACTGTCTACCTTCCTTGAAAAAGCCATCTGGTTGATGTGCGAAAGCTTGGAAACTTTTATTTCTATTCTACACCAAGGAATTTGGGATCACTAATATACATGTAGTTATACTATTTAAGTTGTGACGAATTATTTCTTCAGGGAATTCATTTTCTAGTGATACCTCCACTGTTTCTTGAAATATTTTGCTGGTCTTCAGTTGACTCAAAATTAAATCTGTTATACTATTTAAGTTGTATTTGGAGACACGAAAAGTAGTTATACTATAAAGTTGTGAAGAATTATTTCTTCAGGGAATTCATTTCCTAGTGATATCTCCACTGTTTCTTGAAATATTTTGCTGGTCTTCAGTTGACTCAAAATTAAATCTGTTTTCTATTTTCCTTTTATACATGTATTTGGAGACACAAAAAGTAAGAACCTTATAGGGAAAATGCAGGCAAGTTTAGCAAATATTCCAGTGCTGTCTGATTTTCCCTCTTTTGTAATGCAATCATGGTTGCAACATAAAAAGGTGCATCCTGCTTATTTTTGATAGACCATCTGGATTGGATCTTTTTTTTTTTTTTTTTTTTGCCGTCTTGACACTACATATTTCTCTATCCAAATCTTATGACTGCCCATTAGAACTACTTTTTATCAGTTGGGTAATTTCTTTTTGATTCAGATTTATTCTTGGTGAATGCCCATACATACAAAATACTGTCAATTTTCATGGTGTTTCCCCCTCCTTGGTATTTATTAGCCAACTCACAAACCTGTGCTCTTTGTGTCCTGCTCATCAGCCCTATAGCCTCTGTAAATGCCCATGTCATTTTTCTTCATTTTATACTAAAGCTAATATTGGTTTTCTGGTGTAACAGGTTTATGCACAAGGTGGAGAACATTACCATCACAAACTTTCTTAAATATGTGACATTTCTTGAATCATTTTTCTGTGATGCAACAGTTTCAATTCCTGTGCTTTTGTTCAGTGCATTTATCAATCAATTTTTATATAGACATGAAGTCATGGATGACATAACTGTGAAATAACTGCAGTTTTCATATGCAAAACATTTCATCTAAACCATACCTCCTCAGTCAGAGATTCTGGTTTGTCTAACCTGTTGTGAAAGACTTTTGCATGACATGTACTGCTGACTTAGAAACCTGTGTGATGGATATAACAAATTAGTAAAGAAAAATCACAAATGGCATTTTAATAGGCACAGGTTTTTTTATGAATCAAAATGATAACATTTCCAAAGGCCAGTAAAGGTACTAACTGGAACTATGGTTCCACTTGGGCTCTTGTCAGCCCTTAGGTTGCTTATGTTGTACTGTTCTTGAGTCATCTTTGAATCTCTCAACATAGGTTGCTGTCTTGTGCTGCCATCTTTCGGCTCAATTCTGCTGAAATTTCACAATATTTTAACTGGTCACATTTAGTTTGGTAAAATGTTGAAAGGAAATTTACCCAAATATTGTTACTTTTTGAAAGAAAGGTCCTTGTTACAAGCTTGATAATTGGTGGGAATTTCAATAGATGGAATTGAGGAGAAAACATTTCCATCCTGTGTAATCAGAAATAACTTTTGCTTCATTCCAAACAGGTGTAAAACCATCATCAGTAACTGTTTTTACCAGATCTGTAGTTTTTTGTGAATATTTATCATTTCATTTATGTTCTTTCAGGTGAGTTGACAGTGCTCTGTTGGCCACTCCTATGTATTTTTCTTCTTAGTGCTACCACTTGGTGAATACAGAGGTTCAAAAGAAAAAAAAAACAAAAAAAAAACTCCACTTTTGTTCTTAGGTTTCGATGGATCTTTATTGATTTTTAGCTGCTGTGCAATTGAAGGATCTTGCCTCATACCAATGTCGATATTTTCTTTTTTAATTTTCTTTACCAGATATTCAGAAGAAACTTTAAAAAAGAAAATGTCAACATTGGCATCAGAAAAAAGCCCTTCAGCTGCACGGCACTAAGGAACAATAAAGGACCCACCGAAATCTGGAACAAAAGTGGAATTTATTTTGTACCGCTTTATTCAACAGGTGGTTTCACTAAGGAAAAAAAAAAAAAAGAAAAACCATAGGAATGACCAAATGAGCATTATCAACCAGCCTGAAAGAACATAAACAAAATCTGAAAAGTACAATTATGTAATACAAGGGATTACCAAGATGACACAAAAATGACTTTTTTGTAAAATTTTTGGGTTGCACGTCAACCCGTCGTCGGGACTGACTCAAGATAATAGATGCTGCCACTCAAGTGGTAATACCAAGCCATTATGTTCTTTAATCACGGCACTTCTTCTTACAATCTGTAGACTTTCTTCCAATTTCCGTTTTACACAGTGCTGTTAATGTAAGATAATTTTCAGAGGGTCCCAACTAATCGATTTCAGGTACTCTTGTGTGCGTTTGTCAAGACCCGTCATGTTGGAAACGTTCCAAATAGCAGCTTTATGTTCAGCCACAGAAGTGCGAAGTTGTCTCCCAGTTTCTCCTACATACACTGAAGAGCAATTGAATTAGAGACAGCTGGCGTTATGCAAATGTGGCGCTGAGGGCGGCCCTGTTAACAGAAACGACATGACATTTGCAGCGATCCGACAATATAAGGAGTGATGCGACGGGAATCGTTAAGAGTCGGACGCAGTATGGGTAAGACGAAGGATCCAAGCGCATTTAATCCTGGGCAAATTGTCGGGGACCGACGAATGGGTCACTCCATCTCGGAAGTCATGCAGGCACTGGGATTTTCACGAGCCACTGTGTCACGAGTGCACCGTGAGTACATCGAATCTGATAAAACCATCCCTGCAAGGGCCATCTGCCGTGGATGAGCGGGGTCATCGTCGGCTAGCTCGCATTGTGACAGCATATAGACGGGCCACAGTGCAAGAAATCACTTGGCAATTTAATGCTTGGTGCACAAAAACATGTAAGCGTCCACACCTTTCAGAACCATCCCCTCGCTATGGGGTACAGAAGCCATCGTCCCACGAGGGTACCTCTGCTGATCGCACATCACAGGGTGCAAAGATTAGCATGGGCGCGGGAACATTGCCACTGGACCCTAGACATGTGGGAAAATGTTGCCTGGACTGATGAGTCGAGATTCACGTTGGTACATGCGGATGGCAGGATAAGAGTACGGCGCAAACCACATAAAGCGATAGATCCTTCTTGCCAGCAGGGTACTCTTCAAGCTGGTGGGGGTGGCATTCTCGTCTGGGGACTGTTTACGTGGACGGAAATGTGACCCCTGGTACGTGTGACATCGTCCCTCACAGGTCAAGGTTACCGGAATATACTGGACGACCATTTGCTCTCATTTGTGCATCTTCAACATCCCACTGGGGACTTCATCCTGCAACAAGACAATGCACTGTGCCATCGCTCCCGAATTGTATCCGAATGGATGGATGAACACTCCACCGACGTGACCTCGCTTCCTTGGCGAGCTACGTCACCTGACCTCAATCCCATCGAGCACATCTGGGATGCCATCAAGAGAGATGTTCGAGGCTCTGACCCCTCCTCCATCAAATCTTCATGAACTGTGGGAGCTTGTTCAAGGGTCCTGGATCCGTATGGCTTCCCAACGCTTCCGGTGTCTTGTCGAGTCCATGCCGAGACGAATCGCCGCCATCATCAGGGCGAAAGGTGGTGCTACACGTTACTAGGCAGGTATCTCTAATTCAGTTGCTCTTCAATGTATGTGTTATCACAACTGCAGCATACACTGTGGACCACATCTTCTTGTAGGAGGACATTCTTCTTTCGTTGTTTAATGGCAGGGAAATTTTTTGAATTTTATTGTTCAAGTATGGAGCAAGTTGAATCTGGAATTTAAAGCTAATCCTCTGAAGATTTTTAAATAGACCTTTTATGGTAAGTGGCCTTTTTAGTAAGTTTAATGTTATTTCTTGATTGATTACGATTTAATATGATTGTTTTTGTTAATAATTACAAGTGCCACAATTAACGAGCATAATGGCTTCATATTACTGCTTGAGTGGCACCACCTATTATCTTGAGTCAGTCCCGATGGCGGGTTGGTGTGCAACCCGAAAATTTGACCAAAAAAAAAGTAAATTTTTTGTGTCATCCTGGTAATCCCCGTATTGCATAATTGTACTTTTAAGATATACTCATCGTCAAAAAAATAGCTGCACCCAGAAAGAAGCAACCGACAGGAATGAAACTTGGTTGGTAGGTTTGACATTGTGAGACATACAACTGATTCAAGTATCATACTTGGCTGTGCATGTGCTGCAAGCAAGGAGAGGTCGAAAGATTATATGAAAGAAAAAAATTGTTTTCTAAGAATTTCACAATGTATAGATTATGCATCGGATTTTTTATTTTTTATTTTACTGCCTGTGGATTATATGATGCCACAAATCTTAAGAAGGATTTTTTTCTGAATTTTATGGTCTTTGTATGATGTGGAGAAAAATGTGGTACTCTGAATTAATATGTACAAAATTTACATACATACATTCATATCACTAAGCTGTTCTCTGAGATTCAGAGGTTAGCTCCACAAAGAAATACAGACTACCAGAGAAATTTTCCTTACTGTTGCTGTATCAAACTTATCCATTTACAGCGATCTTGTCACACTACACGGGCTTCACTGACATCCATCACACGCCGTACGCAAGACTTTCTATGCTCACAATCTTTTTCTCATGCAGACACTCTTGAATCTGATCCTCCCACGACTTCCTTGGCCTTCCTCTTCCTTTCCTTCCTGCCACTTGGGCTAAAAAGATTTTCTTAGTAAGCATCTCATCACTCATTCTTCAAACATGGCCAAACCACCAAAGCATATTAGTCTCCACCTTGCTAAGAACATTTTGCTTCACATTACACAACTGCAACACATCTTCATTCCTCACACAATGAAAACGTGTTTTGCAACAACCCCCCATAAGTACCACATTTCTCCAGCACACAAATGACCTCAATGTTTCTTCTGTAGAACCCAGGTTTCACTGCCATACATCAGAGTAGGAACAATTACACTCTCATACACAGCCATGCGAGATTATGTTTTGACTCACTGGGTTTTGTTCCAGAATCCATAGGTTGAATGACCAACTGGAGCCATCAGCTGTGGGCTAATCCCCCACACTGATGTACTTACCTGATTAAAAAGACACAAAGATATAATTATCCAGACTCTAGTGTGGGATATGGTGGACCTACCACACTTGAGAAGGATGGTCCACCACAGTATTGACCTGGAACTGGAAAAATAAAAATCAGAAAGATATCTCGGCTGAGTGAGTGTAAGATTGGTGTATGGTCAGTATGGAATACTAGAGGTATAAATGGCAAAATGAATGAGGTAATTGAAAAGATGAATAAGTATAGATTGGATGTGCTGTGTGTAAGTGATACCAAAAAGAAGGAAATTGGGATGTACAAATTTTGACTTCCGTAAATTGTGTTTTAATAAAACCTGAAACCAAAATTTTTAATTTTTGAGAACATCGACTGGAAGAATGGGAAAAGAAAGTTATGGAGCAAATTGCAAGGGTATTTTTGCAATAAGTGGTTTGGGAAAAAATTGACAACAAATATACTTTATTACTTTTTGTTCTGGCATCATTACCACACATTATGTTCATGCATTATTCTTTGAAATTTGACTTCGTTTCACCTAATGGATTATTTTCTGTCATTGAATGTGTTCAGTGTTTTTAACAGATCTTTATTGCCCCCACTATTTTCTCGCATTTGCACTCTTTGGGCAGCAGCCTCATCAGGATCCAATATGTACAATAGCGCGTATTTCCGCTGTTCACCATTATCAGGATGCAATGCTCCTGCACGATGATAGATAGATCCATTTATTCTAAAACAATAAAGCCCATATAACCTGGTAGAGGAGCCATTTGTGCTCCCATCGATGCTAATGCAAGAGAACTATTAATCGACCGTATGTTAACCATAAAGTTTTTTAATGCTCATGTTGATTTCATAAGTTGTTCAATTAATGAGGAAGTGCGAATAGAATCTAATTTTACTGCTCCTTTTGAGCAACATTTAGAAAATTTACCATCTGAAGGTCTTTCTCCGGCAAATTTGTTGGCTTTACAAAATTCACAAATTTGCTTGAGTGCCACACGAGAGTCTCGCTAGTCTTTTCATTGTCTATGTGGTTTAAAGCCACATGACGTGTAGCATTTGTTTGTTGTTGTCGGTTCGTTAATGTGCTCTGAACCTCTCGAGCGCAGCTTTTATTCCTTTGTTTGAAGGTCGTATTTTGTGCCTCTGCAATATGTACATTTGTCATGCGCTGAGATTCAGCTTCAATATGTTCCGGCATCATATTATTAGTACGATGATCACGCAAACCCCGAATTTCAGAATTTTTTTCAACTGCACTGCATTTTTGTCTTTTTTTTTTTTTTTTTTTCTGGCATGTTTGGCATTCCGGAAGTTAACATCTTCTCTTTCGACTGCAGTGCGTTGTTCGCGCCTTGCTCAATCGTAATAGGCTTTTTTTTTTTTTTTCTTCTTATTGGGGGTTTAACGACCATCATGAGAAACTCAGTGGGCTATAAGCAGTCGCCCATACCTAATTTAGGGCCACTGGTTCCAGGGAAGGGAGAAACCTGGTACCATAAGACAAACACAACATCCAAGCCTCACCGGGATTCAAACCCGACCCAGCTCGGACAAATGAGCAGAAGCCATCGCTTAGACCACTGCACCACCGGGGCAGCAAATAAATTTTGCGGCATTTACCTTCAATCTCTTTGTCTAATGAAGGAGGTAAATTTCTTTTTTGTCGTGGCATAGGCGAGGTTTAAAACAACAGTCAAGTTCGGAAAGGACACTAGCGTTCATTCTTGCCTTACTAAAATAAAAGTCATCCACATCGTTGAAAGTACGTATTAAAATTAATAAATTTATAAGTATTAATGGCTATTAAATATTTTTAGGAGGAAAATGCATGAAGAAATAATAATCTTGTATGTTTAAATATATGAATAATAAACATCTTACAGCCTAGAACTGAATTCCTTCACTTCCACCACACTCGAAAAAAAACAAAAAAAAACCTCTAACTTCGAACGAAAGAAAAAAGATGTAAACAAAACGTTAAACAGAAACAGTTATGGATAACACGGTGTGAGCACCGAAATATAAATGTTCGTCTTTTTCGGGTAAACAGCGTAATAAAGCATATCAAGAGTATGTCAAATGGAACCAAAATTCCTGACGTAGTTTTCCTATTTCTAAAGAGTTGACCGTGTGACGTAACACATCTCTGATGTCATGTGAGAATGATTTGGATGAGATGACGTCACACCAGCAGCTGTGTTTTTTGTTGCTATCACAACAAAACAAAGTGATATACGCATGAACTGTGCACGTGTAGCTGATGACGTCACCTGCACGAAAACATGAAAAGCTAATTGTGACGTCACAAACATTTGTTTCTCGGTTGTTGCTATGACGACTTAAAAAGTGATCCAGGTTGCCGGCAACTTAGCCTTTTATATATAAGGATGTTCTCTGAAGCACTGGAACTTGTGACCTGCATCTGACCTCGGATGTGAGAAAAGGTTGTGGTGACACTATGAGGAAGCACATAATTGCTTCCCCCTCACATCCGAACGGTTCTCAGATTTCTAAGCTACGTCTGCTTTGCTTAAGTTGCTTGGAACTTCCTTGTCCTGGGTGTTGTAACAGATAGCATGCTCTAACAGAAATCAGGAGATGCATGTTTGTTTTTCGCTCCAGGGCAATGTAATTTTCCAGTTTTCTGAAGGAGTGGCTACTTGGAAACAGTGAAAATATGGCACATTTGTGACGACGATTACATTTTAATGTCATGGTGTTTAAATTTATTCATATTCTCAAAGTTACACCATTTATCTAAATTAGTGAAAGCTTTGATATTGTGCATTCATGATCATCAGGCTGAAAGTTAAACATGATGAATTAAATTATTGTCATCCGACGGAATAAAAAATAAAGCCACAAAGAAACATGAAGGGAAAGATATCAGCAGAAAGAAAATTCAAGCAATGGATGCTGTGCAGCTGCAGAGTCAATGTATGACTAATATGGCTGTGGAACTTGCTGAGAGGAAAGCAAGGGATTATCACAGGAGGAAATGAGCTGATGTTCTTCTTGCAAGTATAACAACAAAGCAAGAAAAAAACCTGAAACGAAGTTTTTAAAACCAATTTATTTATTTTTTAATTGTAATTTGATATTGTGAATATAGTGATATGCTCCAGTTTAATATGTACCTAAATAAATTACAGTGAACAATTCAATCTTGTTCATGCTGCATTATATTCACACTTTCTTACTGCACATTCTGATTTTTCACCCGGTTAAAAAGCTCAGTCCCCCCCCATTGGTGTTATGTATGCACAATATCTGTCTCAGATTGATCAAGAACTTTCTGTTATTGGGGTCTGGCTACCACTTGCCATCATCGCAGTCCATCCGTTACTAGCATGGCTGCCATTCTTTTGTGTTGGGGACTGATTCCCATCTTTTGAAAATTTTGCAAACCTGTTGTGATTGTCAGATTATTTTAAAACTCTGTTTCTCCCTTTCTTTTCCCGAAGAGAATTATTCAACACCATATTTCTATTATCGCTGAAATTGTGGAATTGCACCAAATGTTTTGAATGTCAATAATTAATTCAAACACTCGACGTGGATCAGGAACACCAAACAGAAATCATCGCTCTTTCCACATTAATAAGTGAGTCTCGGAAAAATTCTCATCGGCCGCCACCGGGAATCGAACCCAGGGCTGCTTTCCATCTTTGGTGAATCCCCAGCACTGTGCGGGGCTCCAAGAAGCAACCTACCATGTAGTTTGGCAGTTAATCACATGTGAGTCTGGAGAATTTCGAGGCCGCTGTGGTGCAGTGGTAGCATGTCCGGCGCGTAACTGAAAAACCCTGGGTTCAATTCCTGGTGGCAGCCAATGAGAATTTTTCCGAGACTCACTTATTAACGTGGAAAGAGCGATGATTTCTGTTTGGTGTTAAGTTTTGAAAGTGTTCAAAATGTTTTACAAAATTTTATACAATTCCATACCTGTCAAGTTTTGCAGATTTTGAGTGTATTCCTCATTTTTAATTGCTTTTTGATAATGTTCATTTCTTATTCTTTTCTAATGGTGCAAAAGAGATACTGTATTTTTTAAAGAATTTTTCTGAATGAAATGCTTGTTTTCCTTTTTTGACAGTTTCTCCTTCAAAATCAATCAATGGAGCCTGCACCCCTCCACCTACCACATTTTTTATAAGCAAAATTAAATTTCAAACTCTGTGCTTAATCTGTCTGTGATGGAATCAGCTGTATTTCTGTGACCCATAAAATTATTTTCACAGCAGAATGCGCTACAGCGGTAATGATGTTTGGAATTAACATTACTTAAAATTCATGTTTTACCATTTTTTCATCACCTCTTGCTATATCAAAGAGCAGAGCAAGCATTTTTCTATTTTCTTTAAAAGGTTCAGAAATGCCCACTTTCTACTCATTGTGCAAAGAAGGCACTTTGCGTGTCAGGATAGACTGCTACACCACGGTTCGTACGCTCCTTGAAAACCTTGGAAAGTCCTTAAAAGTACTTGAAAAGGTTTGATTCTGTGAATAGTACTTGAAAAAAATTGTTTTGTTTTTTTGGTAATGATATGACAGAGCATGTGTAAAATACGAGTAATTGTTTGTGCCAAAAAGTTGTATAGGAGATTTACGTGTAGTTCCGATAGAAACACCAAGCTGTTCAAATAACGCAAAACTTATGTTCAACTCAAGGAAGCTCATGGACACTGGTACCTTGGCAATGATTTAAAAATCATTTAGGCCAAATCTGTATATTGCTTAATGTGGACCCACCTAAAATCTCTGCCTTATGTTTCCAATGGTAAAACTTCTTTACATATTTTCTTCGCAATTAATGTATTCCCAAGGATGAAAATTTGCACATCGATAAAACTTACTTTAAGTTATAGCATGGGCTACTTAATACTTGCTAAAACATAACCATAATTATATTAAAAATCAATCACTTTTCTTTGAGTAATGTTCAGACCTGTTAATAGATGGTGCGACCTGTACATTGATGATGTCATTAGACAAACAAATGTTGAATTGCTTAATTATGGTTATGTTTTAGTAAGTATTGAGTATCTCATGGTATAACTTAGAGTTAGTTTTATCGATGGGCACATTTTCATCCTTGGGAATACATTAATTGCGAAGAAAATACGTAAAGAAGTTTTAACATTGGAAACATAAGGCAGAGATTTTAGGTGGAACCACCTTAATTGTTAAAGTAAAAATAAAAATGAAATGTTACTGGAATACGGAGAATTCTGCGGTAACAAAATATTACTATGGAGTAAAACATCAGCCATGAGAGTAAAACAAGTGGAATGACGTATTCATGAATCATGATTGGCTTCTGTTGGCTGGGGTTAAGGACACATTCTTGCTGGAGGATGAATATGGAAATAATGTACCCTTTCAAAATATTCCACAAAATGAAATGATTTAAAAAAACACACACGTCAAAACAGGGGGGCAATTCAAAGTTAATAAAATAAACCGGCAGGGATAACAGCCAGTTCATTAAAGGTATGCCCGTCCTAGCTAAGTTTAATGGTTTGAACTTGCTAAAATACCTACCTACTGACCGACTGACAGCACACACGTATGGTAATTTGGTTTTTAAAAAGTCCTTGAAAAGTGCTTGAATTTATTTTGCTTGGAAGAGTACGAACCTTGAACACTGCAATTGACAGTTGAGTTCCGATTTTGAACTTTAATTTGCCTTCAAATAAAGAAAAAATGCTCACGCCTTATGCTTCTTGATATAGCAAACACTGACTAATAAATGAGAAAACATTCATTTTCAGTGAAATTGAAGTTTAAAATGCGATATTGCCACTTCTCACTCTGCCGTGAAAACAACTGTATGAGTCACAGAAGTGGCGTCATTGCTAGCACACAGGGGAGAGGGTAAGTAACAATTTTCAACCTAAGTTCTGCTCTAAAAAAGAACAAAAAATTGTTTTCTCTCGTGTTGGGTATAGTACGAAGAAACAGTGAAGAATAAGAAAAACGCTCATTCGTTAAAAAATTCATTAAAAATATGAATTCATATTTCCAGTGATATCTGGATCAATTGACCCCCCCCCCCCAAAGTATTATAACAAAAAGTATTTATAACTAGGTATATTTTTATATTTTGTGTGAATCATATTTAATTCCTTTTCAGTCACCCTTCCAGTGTCTAATGAGAATTTCAATTCTGAGTAATTGTCAATGACCCAAGAACCAAAAGTTCTGAAAACTTCCAATGCATGCGTTCAAATGTATATGACTGGTGTCTATTTTCTTAAAGTGTGTGTGTATGGGGGGGGGTCCAGTTCCCTAATGCTTAGTACTTTTTTATAAAGCCATAAAGTTGGGGAGGGGGTGGATTAATTATGTGCATATGTATTCCTTGCTGCTTTTAACTGAGAAAGCCTAACTCCTCTTGGTAAGTGTGACTAAATTTTGAGTCTTGGCTTGAGCACCTTAGTGGCACCCGTGGTGCATTAACAACATAGCAAAGGTAATAGACAAACTAATGATGGCTTCACAAGTCAAAAGCTGCTATGTACACTCATGGGCCAGATTGCTATGACCATCTGTCTCCATGAGTGAACATACCCCACAGCATGTAGCAGAGATTTCACTGCCCGGCACAGAATGTATACATACAACATCAGTAGGGTATGTCGGTCTGCAAGTATAAAGCCCATGCAATGGAGAATGGGAAGGACTTGTTAAAATTTGCTCAGGGAATGGTTGCCAGCATAAGAAATTCAGGGGCCAGCATTTAAGCACAGTAGAACTTCCTTATAACAAGGTTCTCAGGACTGAAGAAAATCCCCATTAAATCTGTTTTGTTGTAAAAAATCTCACCATGTAAAAATGTGAGTATTTGATGATTCTCATATGCTTTATATCCACGGTGATCATAATACATGGCAGCATTTGTTTTCACCATTTTCTAGTTCTCCGGTGTTGGCTTCCTAGTCAATACTCTTAGAGATTTTGCTACATATAAAAGTTTAGTTTTCCTACTTGATTACTACATGAGATTGACAGCTGTTAAATGACACACAGAAAGCAGTCGGCACCAATCTTCCCTATGCAATGCTCACTTGAACGGTAAAAGGGACAATAGACACAATTTCAGGTACTGTTATCTCCTGTTTTCCCTCAGGCGACATCCTCATTCCATTACTTCTTTCTTTCTCTGTGCAGCCATGCCCAGAAATCTACACAATACATGTGCATGACCCCCCCCATCCTTTTTTCCCCAGGAGTAGAGCACCTGTTTTGAAATCTGATACCATACTCCTGAAGCATGGCACCCCTTTGAGTGGGTGGTGGAGATTCTCTAGCACAACTCACTTGTTGAGCACTTGATGTACTCCCTTCCCATTGCTTTTATATCAGCATTCCACTGAGTTTTTGTAATTTTATTCTGATGCCATCATTTACATTCCTCCATTCCAGAACAGTGCACAGCACCTATGCTTTGCCTAGTTAAATATGGAATTTTGTTAAATATTGTTACTTCACTTGTTAAAATTTATCATTGTAGCCATTCTTTTGTTTAATCCCCAGGTTTCATTAAATTTTGTTCACTAAAAATTATCAGGTCAGCTTTGAATTAATGTTATACCAAACAAAAGTTTCCTTTTTCCTCATTGAATTCAGGATCTCGCTAAATATGGGCTTGTTTAATTAAGGTAAGAAAGCTTTCAACTGATAACTTCAGTTTTGTCAAATTTAAGGAAGCTTTTAGCTGGTAACTTCAGACTTTATCAACCTTGAGAAAGCTTTCAACTGATAACTTCAGTCTTTGCTGAAGTTATCAGTTATCAGTTGAAAGCTTTCTTACCTTAATGTTTTTACATAACTTAAGCCTGTTTTAAAATTTCAATGCTTAGGTGCCTGCCCCTGCATTTCTTGTGCTAATGATCTTTTCCTGAGCAAACTTTGACAAGTGTTTCCCTTTTCCCATTGCACAGGGTTTACACTGGCAAACTGACATGCCTCACCCATGTCTCCATATATTCTGTGCAGGGCAATGAACTCTGCTATGTGCTGTGGGGTGTGTTCACTCATGGAGACAGGTGGTCACAATGATCTAGCCCATGAGTGTGTATATGGTCATATCAGAGTAATATGATGATCTACCTAATAATGGGAATAAACACCCTTGGCCTGGGTGACAGTTGCAAGACGGTGTGGCATGGATGCAATGAGTTCCTGGAAGGTTGCTCGAGGCACACGTGCCCATTCGGACTGCAGCAGAGCACAGAGGTCCTGGAGATGATGTGGTTGTGGGTCAGAGTGTCGAACCTGTCGATCCAAATAGTCCCACAGGTGCTCTATGGGATTGAGGTCGGGTGATTCCGCCGGCCAAGGGAGAATGGAGACATCGCTGTTGTGTTCCTGGAACCAGACATGCGCACGCCCCTTAGCGACCTGGCAGGGCGCATTGTTCTGTTGGTAGACACTATCAGCACCAGGGTAAACGTCCAACGTGAAGGAATCAGGCCTGTTTGTAATCCTGGTGTAGCCCGGAATTCCAGGTTTTTGTCACATTCCAAACCCGTAATTCCGGGGTTTTAAGTTTTAGAAGAATTTGAGATGCTTCGGACATTTCATTTCTAAAAATGCAACGAAATGATAACTAAAAGTTCAAGTTCCATTTTCTTTGGGAATTACAGTGTTTGATTAAAAACACTGCACGTCCGTGAAGATGGTGAATGTAGACGATTTGTGGCACCTTGAGTGTTTCTTTTGTTATCAAACAAGCTCTCGAGGTAACAGCCTGCTGAAAGAAAGGCTTTTTTTCTTTATTTTGAAAAACTACATCAAATAATTTGATTATATTAGATTCGGTTAATCCAATGAGCTACTTTAAAAAAAATGAATGAAATCCACTGTAGGCTTCAAGTAAAACTGATCCACGTAGACTGCTCAAGTAACATATAATATGAAGTGCAAAATTTGATTTCAAAGATGCAATGCCTGAAGGATTTTGCTCAGTGAAAGAAAATTGGGTACAAAAAAGATGCAAAGTTTAACTGCACAAGCACTAGGACCTATTTGTTGTGAAGCTAGTTTATATCTGCGTAATGTGTATAAATATTCGTAATATGCATTATATGTATATTGGCACCGAGCTGAGAGTTTCAGGGTTTCTTGTGTCACCTCACAATCAACCCTGAGGGGTGTACGTGGTCAGGTAGCCATTGGCGTTCAGTGAGGACCCATCCAGTGGTACCAGTGGTCCCAGGTCATACCAGGAAAACATCCCCCAGACATGCACATTGCCACTGCCGGTCTGTACTTGACCAAAAGCATGTCCGGGTGTTTGGTTCTTGTGTCTGACGCTGTATCCACCACCACCCTTCACTTATGTGGAGTAAAAACCTCAATTCGTCGGAGAAGGCAACTTTTTTCACTCTCCAATGACGGTAATCCCATGTGAACTGCAGGCGTCATTGCCGATGAACCTGGGTTAACATGGGTGCCGTGACGCAGCGTCGACTCTGGACACCCATGCGTAACAGGGTTCACTCTACTGTCATCGGGAATACATACCTGTGGGCCCCAGCATTCATCTGGATTGTCAATTGCTGCACTGTTGCACATCGATTGCCCTTTACCAGTCGGCAGAGGTGACGTTCTCCTCTGAGGTCGATGGCCTTTGGGGCTCCAGAGTTATGTCATCGGGAGGTACTCTGTGTGCCAGTGGTCCATTCTTGGTACACCCTTTCTACAGCACCTTGCGAACAGCCCAGAAGTCTGCTGTTTCTGAGATGCTTCCACCCTTGGCTTGGTAGCCAATGGGCTTTCCTTTCTGAATATCCGTCATATGACTACCTCAAACTATTGTCTGACCTGCCCACTATTACGATTTTATCGTATTTAGTACGATAAATCATGCTGCAGTATGCTAATACGATTTTGCAGCCCAAAATACGTTTTTTTTTTAATAGTCATGTTTTCCCCCATTTTTTCCCTTTTCAGACAAAAGCCTTGTAGTAGGATCGCAGCGACGTACGTCGCAGATTTATTTTGGTCCTGCAGACAAAAACGACATCCCCAGAACCCGATTAAACCATCTTGCAGACTCCCTAAGATGCCAGTTTTCCGCCTCTCAAAATTTCCGAAAATGAAAGTTAGGCGGAGTGAGGATTTCTCTCGTAATCATAATTTTTTTTTTTAATAATTAACAACATAAAAGTGTTTGTTGATTAGATTTAATTAGTTTCTTGATAAACGTTTGATGTAGGAAAAAAATCCCTACAGTCTCATCATCAAGAATTTATATAGCTGAAATAGGCTTAAAAATTATCAGCATGCGTCGTGTTACAAATTTTTTATCTGAGTGTTACGTTTTTTTGGTTCTGAGAGGTTGGCAGGTGTGCATTGTGCTTATGTCACAAACTGTGGCTCATCTGTCCTGGCCGGCCGCTTATATCTCCGTGTGGTCTACCTTGTCATGTGCACTCTGTAACGTGCCTGGGCTGGTACACTATGATTCTGGGAGTGGTCATATTATTCTGATATGTCTGTGTGTATCAGCTTCTGACTCGTGAAGCCATCATTGGGTTGTCTGTTGTCTTTGCTATATTGTTGATTCTTAGTTGGGTTTTTTTCCTCTTATCTGTTGAGGAATAGCAATGGATATATCGGGGAATTAACTGACACAAATACAACCCCTTACTTGAGGGAATCTCAATTTTGCAGCCTAGCAAAAACATACACTGCGTGATCACTGAATTATGACCATCTACCTAATTTCATAGGTCCTCCTTTTGCCCTCAGTATAGCAGCTGTCTAACATGGCATTGATTTCATAAGATGCCGGAAGCTGTGGGGAAGTATGCCCAACCGAGCTGTGTGTAATGCGCCCTTCAATGCAAAAATGGAGGTGATTGATGTATCCAGATGCCTGATATGCTATTCCATAGTGTCCCACAAATGCTCTTTGGGATTGATATCAGGGGAGTTCGGAGGCCAATTGATAGGCTGGAAGTCTGAACTGTTTTCCTGAAACCATTCCTACTGAACAATGGACCTGTGGCTCAGCGCATTGTCGTCTTGGAAGACACTGTCACCATTTGGAGGTAGTACAGAGTCAACAAAGAATTCATGATAGTGGGCACCAGTCATAAGTTGTTCCACATGCACCAGGGGTCCAAGTTTGCGAGGTAAACATGCCACACACCATAGAACCACCTCCACCAAATTGCACTGTGGAGACCATGTAGGATGGATCAAGTGCCTCATGTTGTTTGTGCCAAATATGCATACAACCATCCACGGAATGGAGTAAAAAAAATGACTCATCAGACCAGCACACTTTTTTTCAGTCATCCTACGACCAACTGGCATGATCTTTGCACCAGGCAAGTCTTCTGCACCGATGAACCGTGGTTAGGAGAGGATGTCATTGAGGTCGTTTGCTGTTACAGCCCATACGTGTGAGTGTGTGAAGCATGGTCATGACAGATACTGTTCCAGGCTGACCTCTGTTGTATTGGGTAGTCAAATGTTAAACAGTGCTGTGCATCTGTTGGCCTGTACGAGTCATCTGACCCGGCGCTCATCTCTCACCTCAAACTTTCGCTGTCCCGTGCAGTTTGGCCTCCATGTCATTGTTTGACCATCTTTACTCCAGTCCTGACGCACTTTAACTATGGTGGCTCGTGGACAACCCACCAGCTTAGCCATTTGGGAAATTAAGGCACTCATTCTCTGAGCTCCCACAGTCAGTTTTTTCTCAAAGTCCGATAAATCCTTCTGTTTACCCATCACGCTTTGAATTTTACTATGTAGTGCTTCACTCACACCTTGCATATGCTACGTCAGTCGACTAAGCACCCCCTCTTGGAAATCATGGAGTCAACAGGCTGCATCCACTTTTGATAGGGTGGTCATAATTTAATGATCACTCAGTGTATTTAAAAAATGAAAACCAAAAAAAAAAAAAGTTAATCCTAGAGAATGAAAGGCTTTTTTCACAAAAATGTTGTTGTACCCAGTCTTGTTTTGAGAAATTTAATTCATAAAAAGTCAAATATCAGAAATGTGATTTTTTTTCATAACATGTAAGTATCAATTTTTAACTATTTTTAGTGCACAAATACTCTTAGTCTGTAAGCTTTTCCTTCATATGTAATGTTTGATTTGCATGAATGTTAATGTGCGTATGAAGCCCAAAACTTATTAAAGTACATCTTCATCTAAGTTTGTTGTTGTTATTTCCAGTGGCAACGAGCAGGCATGGTACGATTAGGTATCCTGAAGCTCCTTAAGACACAGAACCTTAGTTTGAAACTGGAGGATGTTTGGTCACGAAGGCAGATCATGGTGTGGTGTCGAAAGAACGGCTACACACCACCTTTGCGAGGTGAGTGAGGTCCTACTTCATGTTATGAATACTAAAAGTTTAAAAAGGGAATATACTGATCTTAAATGTTTGCACGGGGGATATGTGTGTATTTGATTGATAGTGATGGTGTTGGGCTGTGTTCTTGTTGAAACATCACCAACAGATGAGAATGTGATTATCTAAAAAAGGGATAAATGTCTCGTAGAAGAATTCAGTTTGAAGTTCTGCAATGACAATGTTTATTACTCTCTGAAGTCCCAGAACCTGCAATTTAAAATACTGTATATACTCGCGTATAAGTCGACCCCCCCACTTTCAGAGGAAAAAATCGTAAGAAATCGGAAACTCGCGTATAAGTCAATCCCGGAATGAGAAAAAAAAAATTTCAATTAATTTATTCAAAAACATTTGAAAACGAAAAAAATTATATATATAATACTAAATTTAATTTGCATACCGAAAAACTTCTTCGGAACCCTTCAAAATCCGATTCCGAGTCAGACTCGCAAAACAGTTTAAAAAGTCTTTCTCCATCATCGGCGCGTCATCATAAACATCAGTATTCCCATCTATGCCTGTGTCATCAGAATCACTGTCATCATCACTCATAAAAAATCTCATCATCCTCTGTGCCATCAAGTTTGTTACTAATGCAACATTTCTTGAATGATTTCACGACCATTTCCGCAGGTATCGCATCCCAAGCATCCTTGACCCATCGCGCAATCAAAACGATATCCGGCTTCTTTAGATTTCCGCCCTTGGTTTCAGTCGGCAAATCGGAACTTATCCAATCTGCCCAATACCTCCGCACATTGTCCTTGAAGGGCTTATTAAGGCAGACATCTAGTGGTTGAAGAACAGATGTCAACCCACCTGGGATGACAGCAAGAGTTGTTTTTGAATTTTCTGCAGTTTTTTTCACTTCTGCACAACGGTGTGCAACAAACATATCCCACACCAAAAGAGAAGGTTTCCTCAAAAGTGCACCTGGCCTTTTGTTCCACACATTCTGTAACCAGTCAATTGTTCCGGATTTGTTCATCCATCCTTTTTCATGGCCACGAACGAGCACACCAGACGGAAAGACAGCGCTTTTCGGCAGAGTTTTGCGTTTGAAAATAATTACCGGAGGTAGCTTACTGCCGTCGGCCAAACAGGAAAGAACAACCGTGAAACTGGATTTTTCGTAGCCAGTCGTTTTGATCAAGATATTTTTTCGCCCTTTTGGTTCACCGTCTTATTTCCAGGAAGGTCGAAACACATGGCGGTTTCATCCATGTTCCCTATTTGGGGAAAGTTCAAAAGCTGTCTCTTTTCTCTTTTGAATTACGTACTTTTGAAATTCCATTATCTTTGCTTCAAGGTCACGAGGTAACTTTTGTGCAATCTTGGTGCGCTGGCGTAGATACAATCCATAGCGGTTCATGAACCTTGTGCACCAACCTGGTGAGGCACGAAAAGTGTTATTTGCAACGGCAAATTTTTCATCTTTTGCAAGCTTCATTGCTCGCAAACGTATACCAGTTCACGTTACAATGTAACCATTTTGTCTGCAGCCCACAATCCAATCATTCAAGACACTTTCCAGCTCTGGGAAAGATGTCGTTCCACGGCGCAGCGCCTTTTGCGATTTTGGGATTTTCACCAAGTCCGGGTTTTTTTACGCGAATCTCGAATCAGTTTTTCGTTAATGCCAAATTGACGTGAAGCAGCACAGTTGTTAGTATATTCTGCAAAAGAAACCACTTTCAACTTGAATCCTGCGTTATAGGACATCCATTTCTTTACACAATCCGTGTCACCCATAATAGGAGAAGCGAGACACGTGTGATTAAGAACAAGCAACACCCAACACTGGCTGTCGCATGGCTCCGTTACCAAAGAAAACGCTTCGCGTGATATTCTTTGCCGTTACGTCGAAGATCAGTGCAATCAACTGGTAATCGGAAGGGCAAAGCTTTCTATGCGTGGCTGTGACTGCGCTGTAGGTATGCAAAGCCAGGAGAGAGGAGACTTCTCAAAAGCGCGGAGAAATTCTTATGTTTGCGAATTCGTAATTCTACCACATCGGCGTTTTTTCTTTCTTTCTTTTTTTCATTTTCTTTCGGAGGGTTGCGATTTCGTAATTAATACCGCATCGGCATTTTGGGGGAGGGGGGGAATGGATTGCCTTTTGCCTTACGGAAAGAACTTTCGGACTTACGATTTTTTTAGACCCCGCGTATAAGTCGACCCCATTACTTTGAAGCTCTCATTTTATCCCAAATTTCTCGGCTTATATGCGAGTATATATGGTAGTTACATGTGGGATTCACTAAGCTGCTCATAGTTTTCACACTCAGAGGCTGTTTAAAGGGGAGCAGTAATGCTACAGTCTAATCATTGAGTTAGGTGTCTTTCACTATGATCACCTACTCAGATCTAACCACCTCCTATGCTTGTTCAAATAGTACATTTTAGTATGACTTTCACCCTCTAAGATTAGCTCCCTTTGTTTTATATTGGATCTTATGTTATTGAATACTTCCCATTCTTTTGACCACCTTTGGTTTGGTACAAAAAGCACCAGTGCAGAGTGTTGTTTGTTGAGTTCAGAGAATGAACTGTACAAACATACATACATACATATCACTAAGCTGTTCTCTGAGAGGCGAATGAATAATTAATACACACAATTGACATGGATTAGGATCATCAAGCAGAAGTCATCACTCTTTCCACATTTATAAGTGAGTCACGGAAAAAATTTCATCGGACGCCACCGGGAATCGAACCCAGGGTCTTTCAGTTACGCACCGGGCATGCTACCACTGCACCACAGTGGCCTCGAATTCTCCGGACTCACATACGACTAACTGCCAAACCACATGGCAGGTTGCTTCTTGGTGCCCTGCACAATGCTGGGGATTCACCCAAGTTGGAAAGCGGCAACTGAACAAATAACTAGGAGGTGAATGAATAATTAATACACACAACTGACGTGGATTAGGAACATCAAACATAAGTCATCATTCTTTCCATGTTTATAAAATTTCTCTTTGGCCGGTGGCGGCCGATGAGAATTTTTCTGTGCCTCACTTATAAACATGGAAAGGGCGATGACTTCTGTTTGATGTTCCTAGTCCACGTCAATTGTGTGTATTAATTATTCATTTGCCTCCTAGTTATTTGTGCAGGGCTCCAAGAAGCAACCTGCCATGTGGTTTGGCAGTTAGTCGTATGTGAGTTCGGAGAATTCGAGGCTGCTGTGGTTCAGTGGTAGCATGTCCGGCGCATAACAGGAAGACCCTGGGTTCGACTCTCCGGTAGCGGCCGATAAGAATTTTTCCGTGACTCACTTATAAACGTGGAAAAAGCAATGAGATCTGTTTGATGTTCTCCGAGATTCAGAGGTTAGTTCCACAAAGAAATACAAACTACCAGATAATTTTTACTTATTGTTGACGTATCAAACTTCTCCATTTACAGTGATCTTAACATACAACTCTGGCTTCACTGATATCCATCACATGCTGTGCACAAAATCTTCTATACTTCATAATGTTTTTCTCATGCAGACACTCCTGAATCTGATCCTGCCATGACTTCCTTGGCCTTCCTCTGCCTTTCCTTCCTGCGACTTGGGCTAAAAAGATGTTCTTGGTAAGCATCTCATCACTCATTTTTTCAATGTGGCCAAACCACCAAAGCATATTAGTTTCCACCTTGCCAACAACATTTTGCTTTACATTACACAATTGCAACACATCTTCATTTCTCACACAATCAGAACGTGTCTTGCCGCAAACTCCCCATACGTAACGCATTTCTCCAGCACGCAAACAACTCCTATGTTTCGTCTGCAGTATTCAGGTTTCACTGCCATACATCAGAATAGGAACTATTACACTTTCATACACAGTCATGTGGGACTCTCTTGAGAACCCATTATTCCTGTGAAAACCTCCCAAATCAACCATGACTTTCAATGAAAAATTCACTTGCCTACTAATTTCACCATCCAATTTGTTTTGTCTGTCAAACATACTTCCTCAATACACAAACTCCTTCACCTGGTCAATCACTGTGCCATTTAGACTTATATTACATTCAGTACTACCAGTTTCTCTCTCCAAAACCATAACTTTGGTTTTTCCCTTATTTATACTCAGTTTGAATTTCATGCAAACTTTATACATCTGGGACAACATACTCTGCAACTCACTTTTGCTCTCTGCCAACAGGACACTGTCATCAGCATACAGCAGTCTGCACACACAGATATCACCAAGACATAAACCAGTGTTATCTATTTTGGTATTGCGCATGTACGCATTCATAAATTTATTAAACAGCCATGGTGACATTACACAACCTTGTCTGACTCCTGCACCAATAGAAAACCATTTTGATGAAACACCATTCACTCTTACACAAGTTCTACTGCCAGCATACATGGCTTTTACACTGTTCAGTAGATTCCCACTAACACCATATTCATTCAATACCTTCCACAAAAGTGTCCTATTTACTCGATCATAAGCTTTCTCTAAATCTATCTAAATCTATGAAGGCAGCAAAAACTTTCTTACCAACAGCCAGGTATTTTTCAATCATCATGCTTAATGCAAAAATTTGGTTAGTGCAGCCTTTACCAGGCATAAAACCACTCTGAACATCCCACGCTTTCCCTGATGTAAGACCCCATACTTTTTCAATAACAACTTTACCAAACACTTTCCCTGGCACACTCAGTAGGCTAATACCACAATAGTTCTTGCAGTCAGTCTGATCACCTTTTCCCTTATACAAAGGAACAAAGGTAGCATCCTTCCAATCTCGAGAAACCATTCCTAACTGCCAGCACAACTGGCAAATTTCAGTTAACCAATCTATTACGGAGTCACCACCATATTTCAACATCTCGGCAGTTATGCCATCAACTCCCGTAGCCTTACCATTCTGAAGAGATTTTAGAACTTTACACACACCCATTCTCTTGAGATCCCCTCCTGTCCTCCTTCACTGTGACATCATCTGCTTCTGCCTCAGAATCACCTTTGCTTTCCTGATCTAATAACTCACAGAAGTATTCACCCCATTGTTCGCTTAACTCATTGGGCCCCATATCATTTCCCCGATCCTATTCTTCACACAACTATAAACTTTGTTTCCCCTATTTTTCGTGAGTATCATGTACTTCCAGAAAGTCTTTTTCTATCTTTCCAAAAAGTCAATTCATGCCTTTCCACCTTTTCCTTCCTGCCAATATAAAGAGAAAGATGGAAGCCTATTTGGGGATGTTGCAAGGTACAATTTCTGTGGATGAATACCGCTGTAAGAAGCGTAAGCGGCTTCACGCTTCTTACAGCGGTATTCATCCACAGAAATTGTACTTTGCAACATCCCCAAATAGGCTTCCTTCTTTCTCTTTACTGCGTCTTCAATCTCACTATTCCACCAAGCATCACCTCTATTGTTATCCACTATTGTGGTGCCACAGACCTCTTCAGCAGCAGTGACAACACAGTTCTTAAAACATTCCCACTTCTTTTCTACATCCTTCTCACAAGACTCCAGCTCCTTCAGTCATTCTCTGAGTACGTCAGAATAACACTGATGATCTTCAGACAGCCGTTCAACCTTTATTCTTTCCATCCTGGGCCTCTTCCTATTCCTTTTTCTTCAACCAACATTCACTTTCACTCGTGACACTACCAAGTAATGATCAGAACTAACATCCGCACCTCTCATCATACGAGTGTCAACAACTAAGTGTGATTGAAGAGATGAATAAGTATAGATTGGATGTGCTGTGTGTAAGTGAAACCAAAAAGAAGGAAATTGGGATAGAAGAAGTGAATGAAACAGTGAGTGTGTGGTCTGGAGTATTGGATAATGTGAGAGGACAGGCTGGTGTAGGTGTGATTTTAAGCGAAAAGATGAAGAACAACTTGATTCACTATAGCTGCATAAATGAGAAAATTCTTTGGATTTGTTTGAAAGTGAAACTTCAGAGAATAGTAATTGTTGTAGTGTGTGCTCCTTGTGACTCGGAACCTTCGTTCTGATAGGAAGGAAGATTTCTGGAATGAGCTAAGAGCTGTTTTGAGCCAGTTTGGTGCTGAAGAGAAAGTTATAACAGCAGGGGATTTCAATGCTAGATTAGGTGTGCAGAATGCAATTTCTGACAATGTTCTGGGTACGTTTAATGATCCTTGTGTGAGTGATAATGGTGAAAGATTAATTGAACTCTGCATTGAGAATGGTTTGTGTGGATCCAATACATTTTTCAACCACAAGTATATCCATACATATACTTGGGAAAATTGTACTCTTGGTCAAAAAGAGTGCGATAGATTTTGTTGTCTATGATCAGCGTCTGAACTGTACAAGCACAAATGGCAATTAGGTAATGTTCCAGTAGAGATGAGAATCCATAGAAGTAGTAAACAAGAAAGATGACACTGAATTTTTGGGTGTAATGAGCACGGCTTTTGAATCCGTTTTGATACGAATTAAATTTATCAAAGCTATTCAAAGTCAATGGAACTGCTATGGAAAACAGTAGTATCTGACTGAAGAAAGAAGTTTTTCAATCAGGTTTCTACTCCTGCACACATTGCTGTAAATGAAAACGTGAATTACACCCTCTGGTGGCAGACTTGTACATTAAGAAAAATTTGAAATTATATGAGAAACATTTCATGGCGGAAATGCTCTCCAATGAAGAAATAATTTTTCAAATTGCACTCTTAGAAGCAGAGATATTGAAAAATATAAGATATGCATGTATGCCCCTGGTGGAAAAAACACATATTATTTTAAGAAGGAAGTATTCTCAGAAGGTTTTTCGATGTGAGCGGTATCCGTCCAGGAAAGGATTTTTTCAGTCGAGTAGCTTGCATCATCCAAGTTTTGTAATAAGGTGCATTGGACCTTGCATCATTTTGTGCCCACTTCCTTTGTTAAACCTGTTAAGCAAGTGCAATGTTTGATGACAAATGTTTTGTTGTTAATAAAATCACACCATATCCATTTGCCACGCAGTTTTTTTTTTTTCTTGAAAAAGGATTTCATGATGAAATGTCTTTCTGCCTCTGCAAACTATATGCATGTAACTGTTTAAACGATATTAATTTAATTATGGTTCTGGAATCTGTTCAAGTTATTGTGTTCTCATATAAAGATGTTACCTCTTGAAGTAAAGGAAAGGGTTCAAGAAACAATCTAAATTGCCTAGGGCAACCATTTTGATTTTGAACCACATGACAGATACCCAGTAATTTGTCAAGCTTTTCTTCATCTTTTCATGAAGCTTTGGGAGTTCAGTTTCAAAATCAGAATAAGAAGTCACGTGGATAAGTGCAGTTTGGATATTCGTACTGGTTGTTGTGGTTGAAATAGCTGATTCCAGAGTATTGCCATACTTAGCACTGTTCTGCTCGATTGGCATTGTATGACGAATGTACGTGTGGCACGTCTCATGACACCTTGGGCTGCATGGGCTACGCAATGTAATCGTCAATTTCTGTGTGATTACTGGTGGGAAAGGAACATGGTGAAGTGTAAGTGAGCCATGGAGACATGACAGATTCATGTTATTTTTCTTTATAGGTTTGAATTGGGACATTACATATCCGAGGCAGCAAAGAACATGAACAGAGCACTTGGTGAGAGAATAGCCAGCACAGAGATGCCAACTACTACGAAATCTCCGTAGTTCCTATGGAAATAGCTCTTGTACTACGGAATACAAAAAAACGGGATTTTTCTACGGAAAATTAACAGTTGTTCATTTTTATTTTGCTTGTTCCCCTTCCCAACGCCACGGCGGCCACTTGACGATCCGTCATTCGTCTTGCTTGCGATGCTGCCTGCACCTCTAGTTCTGCCTCTCAAAGCTGCTCCGATCTTAGCGCGAGCGACCGGCATTCAATGAGTGGCCTTGCGTGAGTCATTCTAAGTGAAAACACTCCCTTCCCAGCATGCAACATTCTGGGGACATTGAGCGTAGCTTGCTTTGGTGGACGTGGGTGGAGTTCGGCCTAAAGCTCTTTCTCAGTGCAGCGACAAGCTCTTGAAAATTGTTTGGTGTAGAACGTAAGTGTCATTGCCTGGCATTGGAGGGTTGTTTTTTTTTTAAAGCGTGTATTGGCCATTCATGTCAATAATTAATATTTTAAGTTTTTTTCTTCCATTGCAGAAAAGTATGCTTTTATTTCGTTCTTATATGCAGAGTTCGCCAAAATGCATAATTACGCATCGAAAAGTGTGTTTACGCATCAAAATTTTACCAACGCACAAAAATATGCATCGGGAATTTTCCGCGGCACACAGAAATACATGTCGAGAAATGCGTAAAACCATGCATCCAGAAACGCGTAAAATTATGCATCGAAGAATTTTACCAGCACGTAAAAATATGCATCGGGACAGCATTTCGTTTTCCTGCGATGTTGCCTCTGTCCAGTATTGTTGTTATACAATATTTTATTCCATAAATCTTTGTATTTCACTTTGAAAATGGAGGGAAAACTTCAAAAAACAGAAATTCTATGGCGTAATCTTCAGGCAAGAGAGTGCCACAGCTTTGAGGAATTTCTGCTTTTTCGTCGTAATTTGGGTTATCCTTGAGATCGATGCATAACGAACAGAAATTTTGGGGCAATTGGTAGTGGTGAAGGATGCTTTCCGCCTGTAACTTTCGGAAACTGCAAAGATTTATCCCGTAATCATAATTTAATTTTTCACACGATGTTTCCTCTGCCTAGTATTGTTGTTAAATTTCATTTTATTTCATAAATATTTGTATTTCACCTTCAAAATGGAAGGGAAATGTCCGAAAATGGAAATCGGAAGTAGCAAAGGTTTCTCCCATAACTGTAATTTTTTTTTTCCCAACGATGTTCCGAACGTGTATCCTGTGTTCATAAATATTATCCCAAAAAAGGTTTGCATTTCAGCTTGTAAAGGGGTGAGAGTCCGAAAACGAAAGTGACGAAGCTGAAAAATTTGTAAGAATTGATGCATGATATTCAAAAGCATTCATATTCTCAAAGTTATACTATCTTTTATCTAAAATAGTGAAAACTATCATGCATACATGGTCCTCAAACTGAAAGTTCTTTCAGCATGATGGATAAAATTGTCATCCAAGGGATTTGTGAAGCCTACTGCCATAGCTGATGGTGATGTTGAGCTTAATTTTTCAAATAAGTTTCTCAGAAAAGAAAAATCAGAAAGAACACAACTGGTAATTGGAGTAAAGACAAGAATGTATTTAAGCGAAATCATTTTAAACGAAAATGAACTTTCTAAGTTTTATACATCTGCCGGAAAATTTTACATTGAAGAATGTTCTGATATTCAAGAAAAGATACTGATCTATGATGAATTCTTAAAACATGCAGAAGTAGCAGATCCTTCACTTAGAGCCAGAACATTGTTTACTTCTGTATTATACATAGTCAAGCGCTTTCCATTTATAATAATTGAAAATGAACTTGATATACTGGAAGCAGAATTGCTTATTATCAAGCTGACAAATTAGAGACCATAGCAGAAACAGATAGAATAGATGTCACTTGGTCAGAAATCTCAAAATCAAGAGCCTGTAATGGAGCTGTTAACTATACTATTCTCTCGAAAGTTATGTTTGCAATACTTGTAGTTCCACACTCGAATGCTGCGAGTGAGAGAGGTTTTAGTTTAGTGCAAAAAATCTAACCCGTTTCCAACCTAATTAGGTTTAGAAACTGTAGAAGCACTTCTTATTGAAAAAATGAATATGTCCTCCTCTGGGCAAGTGTGTTATGAAAATACATTTTCTGCTGAGGAACTTAAATCTGCAAAACAATGTACAGCCAAATCACTAAAGAAAGCTGTTTAATCAATTTTTTGTTGTGTAAAAAAAATGTATCAGTTATGGTGTATATTATTTTCCATGTGAAAAATTTAGAATATTTTGATACAGATTTTCATGTATATAAATGAATAAGTAAGTAAAAAATACTAATTAAATTAAATGAGTAATACCATGTTTTCCTCAGTTAAAATGATTCTTTTTTGGTATGACTACTGAAAAATGGCCAAAACTACTGAAAATTTGTATGAGTACTATTGAAAATATCTGAAACAGGTTGGCATCTCTACCAGCAGTACGAGTCTCCAAACTGAACCCAGTGGACACAACATTGCAACCATTAATCCTGTTGAATTGAAGGAAATCATTGAAATGGATCCATGCCAAATGGTATGGGATGTTGCACAAAAGTTAAATGTGTACTATTCAACAGTGTCCTGGCACCTAGCAGTCATAGGTAAAGTGAAAGTGAAAAAGTATTGTATTCCTCGGTTAGTGCTGCCACAGCAGTTGGTGTACCAGCAGTAACCGAGGAATACAAGGCACATCACCTTGAAGTATTCTCTTCTTAACAGGAACATAAGTTATAGAAATTACGGAAGAAATATTCCTCAGAAATACATGAGCAATTCACTAGATTATTCAAAGCAATCATAATTGTGTACTGAATTGCCTGTAGTTTACTGGTTTCTATGAAATATCACCTCAGAATGAATTAACAGGGTGTCTACTGATCATAAAAGTCATTAAATTGAGCAGGTGGTCATGAAGTAATGAAGTTGAGTGGGTGGTCATGAAGTAATGAAATTGAGTGGGTGGTCATGAAGTAATGAAATTGAGTGGGTGGTCATGATTTTTTTTTTTTTTTTTTTTTTTTTATTATCAGCACCTGAATGAAGACAAGTTTGCACACCTAGAAGAAAACACGAACCGGCACCCTTATAAACCGCCGTGTAGTTGATGCTCCATGACACATATATAAAAAAAACCATATGTCTTCATCAAAAGCTGATGTTGTGAAGAGAGAATATTTATAATTTTTTGAATCTTCTAAAAAACAACTGAAACAGTTCAATCCTAAGGAGAACAAACTTGATCACTTCCTGATGAATTTACTACAAAGTGCAAACCATGACTTTATCAAGTTCTTACAGAAGCTGCTACTCATGTTTCATGGCAATGCTGCAGTTGAAAGAGGCTTTTCTGTTAACAAAGAACTTTTAATTGAAAACTTAGAAGATGCAGTTGTTTCAGAAAGAAGTGTTTACAGTGCAATACAATTATTAGGTGGTTTAACTAATAGTGAGAAAGAACTGAATGTGGACATCACAAAATCAATGATATTAGCTGTCAAAAATGCTTCATCAAAAAGAGTAGAAGCCTTAAAGAAGAAATCTGACAAAGATGAAGTGGCCAATCATAAAAGAAGAGCAGTCCAAGAACTAAAATAACTCAAAGATAAGAAAAGAAAGCTTATAGAAAAGGCAAAGAAGAAGCTGAAGTTCTAGATTCTGAGATAACAAGTTTAGCTAGGATACTTAAACACTGACTCTTTCACTGTGAAATTTCAGTCTCTATAAATTTTGTACATTCATAGTTTTTATATTGCCTTAATAAAAACTTGTAAGTTTTTACAGCATTACCATGTTAAAAAAAATTGTGTATTAATAGATGCAATGATAAATATTTCTGAAAATAGCCATACCTCATCCTAGATGAGAGTTGAATGTTTTTATTTCTTTAAACTCATAGAATTTGGTGAATGTCATAGTGCAAGCCATACATAATTACATGATTCATGTTAAGCAATTTTAGTGACATAAGAATTACATTCAGCTTTCATCTCAACTGGGTCAGGTTTGCCTAAACTATTGGTGCATGGAATTAATTTCAGCGTTTGTAAAAATAAAAAAATAACCTGGGATCTCAAGCCAAGGGTACTAGATTATGAGTCTGAAATGGTTGTCATTGTGCCACGCATTGTCGAGAAGTCATGAATTTAACTGAAGATGTCATGGAAAGGTCAAGAAAAAATCATGAATTTGGTTCATTGGAAATCAGTAGACACCCTGATTAAGGAAGAAATATTCCTCAGAAATACATGGGAAATTCGCTAGATTATTCAAAGCAATCAGAATTGTGCATTGAACTGCCTGTAGTTTACTGGTCTCCATGTAACATCTCCTCTTTCACTAGTGGAAGCGATCCTGCTTCATCGTATTAATTATCAATGACCCTTTTACATTCAGGCATGGATATAGGTCTTAATTTGCCAGTATATCAGATATAGAAACCAAAGGAAGAAGCACTCCCCAGAAATACATTGGAAATTTGCTAGATTGTTCAAAGCAATCAGAATTGTGATACTGAATTGCCTGTAGTTTAACAGTTTCCATGTAACATCTCCTCAGAAAACTTGAAAATTACATCGCTCTGGAGTGGGAATTGAACCTGCATCTCCCGATTTCCATTCAAGCGTGCAATCCATTACACCATACAACTAAGGCCTAGTTGTTTGGAACTTCATAGCCCAGGGTGGCGTAATGGATAGCATGCATGGACAGAAATCGGGAAATGTGGGTTTGATTCCCGCTTCTGGGCTTTGTAATTTTCAAGTTTTCTGAGGGGATGTTACATGAAGACCAGTAAACTACAGGCAATTCAGTACACAATTCTGATTGCTTTGAATAATCTAGGAACAAAAAGAATGCATTTCTGCAGCATATTGTGACTACTGGTGAGAAGTGGATCCTGTAAGATAATAGCAAACATTTTGCCCAATAGTTGGATGCTGATGAAGTGCCAAGAAACGTGCCGGCCAAAACCAGCCCTACACCCAAAAAAAGTAATAATCACTGTATATTGGTCATCTGCATGTGTGATCCACCATTCATTCTAGAGATCTGGTCAGACTATGTCAGAACACGATTATGATCTACAACAAATGTCTGAGAAACTGTAGAAAAGATAATAAAGGTAACTTGAGCACGCTAGTTACGTTAAATGAAAACTTTTACAAAAAGTTCGTAAGTTGGAAGCTTTCGACCTTATCTTAGGTCTTCATCACGCCAATGGAGGACTAAGATTGTTGCCAGATTCTACATTTGAATGTTTCTTATTTTTGTTGCCAAAACTTAGAATTGATCTCCAGATCATCGGAATGTAGAGAGGAGATTCAGAATTGCAAGTCATTGAGTTTTAAATAATTTCCAGGCTTTCATGGTAACGGAGGGCAAAACGTTTGTCAAAAGAAGCAATTCGTTTTGCTTCGTTCCAGTGGGGAACTGCAGATGTGTCTTCCATTGTCAAAATAGACAAGGCAGTATTAGGATTAGCTTTCGAAACATCTTTTTTATGTTCTAAAATTCTATGGCTAATGCTCCTGTATGTGCTTCCAATGTATAAGTTATCCCCAGTAGAAGAAGAGATAGGAATGCAGTAAACTCCTGGGAGGTTCAGGCTTTCAACTTTGTCCCTATCCCTTTGTAGAAGTTTCAAGATGTTTGGGGTAGATTTAATGGCAAGATGGTAACCAAAACTTCTAAAAAGAATCTGTAACTTATAAGCATAGGAAGGATGGTAAGGAACAGAACCACAGAATTTCAGGTTTTCTTTCTTTTGAGGTAGGAGGCATTCAATTTTCGAATGGTTTTCAAATTTCTTTATGAGGGAGTTGACTGTAAGAGCAGGGAAACCATGAGAGAGGGCTATTGTAAAAATTTTGAAGAGTTCTTCTTGAAGAGAAAGTTGGTTGTTGCAAATGATATCAGCCCTGTGGATGTAGGACCCCACTGGAACGAAGCAAAACGAATTGCTTCTTTTGACAATCGTTTTGCCCTCCGTTACCGTGAAAGCCTGGAAATTATTTTCAACTCAATGACTTGCAATTCCGAATCTCCTCTCTACATTCCGATGATCTGGAGATCAATTCTAAGTTTTGGCAACAAAAATAAGAAAAATTCAAATGTAGAATCTGGCAACAATCTTAGTCCTCCATTGGCGTGATGAAGACCTAAGATAAGGTCGAAAGCTTCCAACTTACGAACTTTTTTGTAAAAGTTTTCATTTAACGTAACTAGCGTGATCAAGTTACCTTTATTATTAATATTGTTACGTGTTGTGCCCATCATCGTCCTGTAGAAAAGAGCCAGCATTAGCCAGTAGACATGATCTCTTGATGCTTCATGATAACTCCAGGGTGTCTACCCACCTGGAAAAGTCAGGGAAATTTTTTTGTGCTGGAAAAGTCAGGGAAATTTTTCTGATTTAAAAAGTAAGAAAATTTTTAAATTCCCATGTTAAATAAAGTCAGGGAAAATCTAAGTTTGTTTTCTAGAAGTTTAAACTACTGAAAGGTACTTTTATCTCTTTCACCCTTTTTGTCTACTCCATTCCAATTTCTCCTAGTGAAAAGACCAGGATCTTTTAATACAAACCAAACAACAAATAGAACCTCCTTTCCTCCCTTAGCAACAAAGAAAGACAGTGGGGTGGGGTGGGGTGGGTATGGTGGGATTAAGGAAATTGACAATAAGAACATGGTCTTTCAGTACAAACCAAACGAGAATAGAACCTTTCTTCCCTTAGTAACAAAGAAAGACGGTGGGTGGGGTAAGGAAATTAACATTGCCAAAATGGGAAACCAGTTCCTACCACTTGCTTTGGTTCAGGTTGTACTTTTCCCATTAGTGGTAAAACTGATATTGACTTTTGACCTGTTCATTATCTTGTTGAATTTTATTGAATTTTATTGTAATTTTATTGCTTGATACCTAGTTTACTGTAGTGACAATGGGTATGCTACAAATGTATATATAAACCATAAAAATAACTAAACAGAACTAACATAGACCACGTATACAAAATTATAAAGCAAAAACCACATTGTCAAAACTGATTGCTCATGATTGTCAGTACAAAATGAAAGAAAAACAAAACAAAACTACAAAGGTGCAAGCAACTGGTATTACAGTTCCAGGTCAAAAGCTCCAGTATGAAGACAAACGACATATCACATTATGATTCATAAGTACACCAAATGCACCAAAATTTTAAACTACAGGAAAGGAACAAAAAAATTATGCAACATGATGAGGAAAACATACAGTGAAATGGAAACATGCACTGTTAAAAAAAACAGCACTAATTTTAAGACTCGCATTGTACAGTTACTGTAACTGATCCCCCCCCCCCCCAAAAAAAAAAAAACAAACAAACCAAGAAAGAGCACAGGTGAATATTAAATCAATGACATCACAGGATAAAAGATTTGATAAGAGAACTAATGACAAGGTCAAAGAGAAAAGAGGGAAAAATCACATGCAACATTCACTGAAGCAACAAAATAAAATAAAAGTAAAAAAAAGAAAGCATTTTCCTACACAGAGCAGGATTTTACACAAACAAAGTCAAACAAGAAAAAAAAATGTGACTTAAGGAAATCAACTGGATTTCTGCACAAAATACTTCACATCATGATTTTTTAATTCTTTAAAACAAATAGAGTGAAGTCATTGGCTTTATGCTTTCATGTAAAAACCATATACTCTGCTGGCCACCCAAAATGCAACACCAAGAAAGAAGCATCCGATTGGCCTGAAATTCGCAGCACGCGCCGCCCGCTAGAGGACATGCAAACGATTAGCATTGTAGGGCATATGCAAATCATGTGCGCCCGGCACGCCATTGAGAAGCACTATAAGAAGGGTGCATAGAAGGCAGGGTGTAAGTAGTGGAAGTGTGTTGTGCTGCCGGACCTGTGCGTGGGAAGCTTCGTGATGCCTCGTCGCAGAATACGGCAGTCATTCCAGCACGTTTCGGAGTTCGACAGAGGACGAATAGTGGCTTATCGCGACAGCGGTTTATCGTACAGATACATCGCCGCCTGTGTGGTATGACATCCAGCCACAGTGAGGCAAGTATGGATTCGGTGGGTGCAGGAGGGACGGACGGACCGACGTGAGCGATTGCCGCAGCTGCGGCACACCACCGAACGAGAGGACAGGCATGTTGTGCGGCGGGCATTGACGGCTCGCACTGCCACATCACGAATGTTAGCGCAGGAATTAGGGTGTGTTGCACAACAACCTGTGTCAGCACGTACCATTCGACGTCGTCTGCAGGAGTGGGGAATTGTCGCACTGCGCCCATTGCTCCGATTACCATTGACGTTACACCACCGGCGAGTGCGGCGGCAGTGGGCCATTGAACGGCACACCTGGACTGCGGAATGGCACGACATTGTCTTCTCTGACGAATCCCACTTCTGCCTGCAACACCACGATGGTCAGATCCCGCGGCGAGAGACTGTATGACGCCTGCATTATGCATCACTATACCGGTCCGTCGCCTGGCGTTATGGTTTGGGGTGCAGTTGGATATGACACCCACATCCCTCTGGTATGCAGCCACCGTACCATCTCCGACGTTTTGGAGCCTGTAGTCCTCCCTTACCTGCAGGACCTGCCGGCGGCCACGTTTCAACAGGACAATGCGCGCCCGCACGTGGCACACATCGTGCAACAATTCTTCACATCCCACCAGGTGTCACTACTGCCGTGGCCCGCCTGTTTTCCCGATATGTCACCCATCGAACACCTCTGGTCGCTGCTCGGCAACCGAGTGGCCCTGCAAGCACCACCCGCGGCTACGTCTGATGAACTGTGGCAACGTGTGGAAACAGCCTGGACCGACATACCCCAACCCAAGCCCACATCCAAAGCCTCTTTCGTTCGATGCCGCGGCGTGTAGCGGCCGTTATTGCCAGCCATGGGGGGCCACACGAACTATTGATGTCTGCGTGTTCCGCAAGTCGCATGGGCCTGTAAGCTCAATCGTTTCATCTTTGTATCTGTTGGTATATGTCCAGTAAATCTGGCTTTGCTATCTCGTGTCCTTTTTGGTGTTGCATTTTGGGTGGCCAGCAGTGTGTAGATAGATGTACAGAACACATGTAAAGACCATATGTTCTGTGTATCTAACTTTGTAAAAGTACAATACCTAGAAATTTTTTGTTGTTGGTATGGGAACCTGGAAAAGTCAAGGAAATTTGAAATAAAGTTTGGGTAGACACCCTGTAACTCTCACCTCCATGTTGCATAAATAATTGTGCGGAAATTTCAGTTAGGACTAGCTGAATTGCCCGGCATTGCTCCGGAGAATTTGGTGATAATTCACTACCTAAATTTTTGATTTAGTTAATATACTTTTATGAAACAAAAGAGAAAGGAAGAAGGAATGGACATACTTACCTTCAGTTCCAATGCTGAATAATTGTGTTGCAGTTCTTTACTGGAAAGCACTTGTCACAAAAAAATCAATTTTTGCACTTATCGCAACAAAAGATATTAAATTTGAATTCAAAATATTGGGTTGGTGTGAATGAAATGTCCGGCAAAAGAGCAGCACACATGGACATAGAGAACAGAAAAGTAGGATAACTTACCTAGGCAAAATAATTCCCCTCGTCATCAACACATAGTTGCCATCTGTCCACAAAGGTCATGATCCCAGAACAAGAAAAGTCTTGTGACTGGGACTTGAAGTTTCCATTTTTAAGGAGTCATCAACTGCATGTTGAACCTCATTGTCTGTCATGAACTGTTTCCCGGACAGGAAGTGATCCAGACGACAAAACAGATGCTAGTCTGTCGGAGACAAATCTGGGAAATAGGCAGGAATGAGGCAGTGCTTCATAGCCCAGGGCATTTAGTGTCAGCATCGTTTGTTGTGCGACATGAGGGTGGGCATTGTCCTGGAGCAGAGCAACACCATGTCTGTTGACCAAAGCTGGTTGTTTCTGCAGCAATTTCCAGCGCATCTGGTGTAATTCAGCACAATAACGTTCTGCAGTGATAGTTTGGCCTCTTGTCAAGAATCTCCGACGAATTATCCCGGCTGTGGACCACCAGAAAAGGAATATAATCTTCTTAATGTGTAGGGGGGGGGGGCTTCGGATGCCATACAGCAGGCTGTGCCTTGCTTAACCATTACACAGATCGTTTCCGATTATCATAAAGGACCCACTTCTCATCGCAGGTGATGATTCAATGCAGTAGAAGTTCCTGTTTATTCATGGCAAGCAAGGACATGCAGACTTCCAAATGCCTAGTCTTGTTGACAGTTGTCAACTCATGCGGCAGCCACGTGTCCAGGTTTTTGACCTTACCCAGTGCAGCCAGACGCCAAACAACTGTCTTGTGGTGGACACCTACCTCTGCCGCTATCTCACGACACGTTTTTCGGGGGTCTGCTTCAACCACACATAACAGAACATTGTCAGAAACAGCAACAGGTCGGGGACCACGTGCTTCGTTTTACAGGTCCGTATCTCTGCTTCGAAACTTCACAAACCATCACCGAATGGTTCGTTCGTTGGCTGTATTCTCCTCAACACTTTGTTAACATTTCAAGCTGCAATTCCTGCAGAATGATCCATTTTAAATTCATGCAGAAAAATGACTCTCAAATCCGGTGTCTGCATGTTTCCTTTGCAAGCCATGCTATGTCCAAACAAACCACACCTGAACCTTGTTCTTCGCACACATGCTAGCTATTTATTGTAACTCTGTGACGTAGTAACTGCAATACCTGTGGGTAATTCCATTCTGCTGTAGTGAGGGCCTATCTCCAGTGCTTGTTTGAGCCGGACATTTCATTCGCACCAACGCAATAAAAAAGTAAAAAATGGAACTTTTTATGAAAATTTTGTATATGGGCCCCTTGACCTTGGGCTCCAACTCCTTCGAAAAACCATCTGCAATCTAAGAGTACCATGAGATAGTATACCAATTCAAGATAAAAAAAGTTAAAAATGGAACTTTTTATGAAAATTTCGTATATGGGCCCCTTGACCTTGGGCTCCAACGTCTTCGAAAAACCATCTACGATCTAAGAGTACCATGAGATAGTATACCAATTCAAGATAAAAAAGTTAAAAATGGAACTTTTAATGAAAATTTCGTATATGGGCCCCTTGACCTTGGGCTCCAACGTCTTCGAAAAACCATCTACGATCTAAGAGTACCATGAGATAGTATACCAATTCAAGATAAAAAAAGTTAAAAATGGAACTTTTTATGAAAATTTCGTATATGGGCCCCTTGACCTTGGGCTCCAACGTCTTTGAAAAACCATCTACGATCTAAGAGTACCATGAGATAGTGTACCAATTCAAGATAAAAAAAAGTAAAAAATGGAACTTTTTATGAAAATTTTGTATATGGGCCTTGGGCTCAAAATCTTTCGAAAAACCATGTACGATCTAAGTTAGAGTACCATGAGATAGTATACTAATTCAAGATAAAAATATGGAACTTTTTACAAATTTTTTGCATGTGGGCCCCTTGACCCCTACCTCCGACTCCTTCCAAAAACTGTCTTCTCTAAGTTAGAGTATCATGAGATAGTATACCAGTTCAAAATAAAAAGGTAAAAAATGGAACATTTTATGAAAATTTTGTATGGCAACCATTTGACCTCTGGCTCTGACTCCTTCCAAAAGCTGTATAAGTTTGAGTACCATGAGATAGCATACCATAACAATTTAAAATTTAAAAGTAAAAAAAAAAAATAGAAATTTTTACGAAATTTTTTTACGAGGGCCCCCAGCTGCAAACCTTTCCAGAAACCATCTATGGTTTAAGTTAGGGTACCATGAAATAGTATGCAGATTTGGTGGTTCTAAATTGAGAACTGTAGATTTGCATAGTGGACAAACAAACACTCAACTTTATATACATATCAGATATGATACTCTGCCACACCCCGCACACTGTCCAGACCTTGCACCAGTGGACTATCATTTCTTTGGCACCTGGACCTTTTTCTGTCCAAAAAAAACCCCTTCAACAATAATGCAGCTGTTTACCAGGGCATTTGACAATTTCATTCAATGTTGGTGCAAACATCCTTGCGGCTCATTGGCAGAAATGTACATATTGTCTCCGTTAGGGACTATTTTGATTGATCAGGTATATTGCTTCTGCTTCTCTACTTAAATGTTCTTTAGGTGTAGATGTGTAAATATATGATTCACATGCATAACCCCTGCAACCCCCGCAGTGCAGGGTCCCCGGAAGGATGTCCCACGAAACACTCTAAAAATGACTTTCCTGAAAAAGCACAGCATGATTTTTTTCAAGGTCTGCTGGTGGTTGAGGAGGACAGTGTGGGAGTGGGTGAAGTTAGGTTTCCTTACTAAAGCCTCCTCTATCCCCCCCCCCTTCACTTCCTGTGTAGGTCGCAGCACCCAGGGTTATGCAATTACGTGTAAAAAAAAGTTTTCTACGCGACACATAAATTACGCATAAAATACTTTAAAAAATTAAAAAAACCCATGGCTTTGTGCTGTTAAATAACTTGCTATGTACGAATACCACAAAAAACAGAGATCCTTTAAAAACCAACATACCCTTCAGTATTTTTATATGATCTTATTGGAACAGTGCAAACTGCCACGTCCACCTGACAGACCACCAGGATACCACATACACATCAGTATCACGTCATATTGGGGTTTTTTTCCTAGCCTTCATGTTCACACGGGGAATCCTTTTCTTTATAATAATTAGTGTAGGGCCCACCATGTTCGGCAAAGGAAGTCAGAAGCCACGCTGCAGTGTAGTTTAAAGTGAACTGAAACGATAGGAACAATCAAAATGAGACGTTGCCTCGCGACTCGCCTTTGATATACATGCGCGTGCTGGCAGCTCCTGTCTCTACATTGATTCACTGCTAGGCAGACGCAGAAGTTCAACGGCGCCGGCCGCCGAAAAATCGTAGGCAACTTCTCGTTGACTCGGCGGTAAAACTATTACTGTGAGAACTACATATATTTTCTTTTATTTAAATGCAGGAGGTTTTAGTGTTGGCTTCAGTTCAAAGCTGAGAGCATTCTTAATAAACACCGTTTTCCATCCTCACTAGTCGCTGAAGGAGGCTCAACATTCTAATTTAAGACTCTTCCCACTACGAATCGCGGCTGTCGACCTCTTCATAATGTGTACTAGGAACACGGATTTATTCAACTTAAAGTGGAACACAAAAACTGTGCCAAGTGTTGTGAATGTAGATTAACTGTCAAGAATACAGCAAGGGAGCGTCTGAAAGCCCACAGGAAGGTCTGCGCCCGAACTTCTACCAAAGCTCCTGAACCACTGCCACCACTGGCGAGTTCCAGTTCTACCCTGCATCAATCGGACTCGGAAATGTCTATAGACATTGATGATCCTCTGGTTCCAGTTGCAAGCCCCAGCCACAGTTCCTGCTCAACCATGTCCGTGGTGACGAGTGTACCCTCCTCATCTCATGAAAAGGAAGACAGTTTCTACCTTGAATCACCCATCACTGTAAGTTCTAAACCTTCCACGGTTAAATGACAGAGAACCTATTTTTTGGACAGGATGAATGCCTCCACAAAGCAGGAAATAGATCTTGCTATTGCCAAGGTTTTCTATGGTTTCAACATCCCATTTAGTGTGGTAGAATCAGTGCATTTTAAACAGTTCTGTCAAAAAATGCAGCCTGCCTATAAACCACCAACAAGAAAAGCCCTTTCTGATAAACTTCTGGACGAAGTGTATGATGAAGTTACTAAGATCACCATCAGTGCTGCAGACACAGACTTTGTTTTGCTCGTAGACTGTTGGGAAAAATGAATCGAACAACACAAAAAATGTTGTAACACTTCTTCACAATCCCTGTGGAAGTAGTGGCAAAGCTGAAAGTGTTTTTCTTGATGCTTTTGGCATGTCTGGTTCGCCAGAAACAGGTGAAGCACTTTGTGGTGTGGTCAGTGAATCACAAAAGCTAGCTAACGAACGATACAATGTGAATATTTATTGTACAGTTTCCGACAACACCAGTAACATGGTTAAAATGGGTAAAAATCACAGCCTGTGGCATTCTGCCTGCAATGCCCATACTGGAAAAATCTTCTAGCTAAGGATCTTCTCTCGAAAAACATTGTATCTTGTGTGAACATGGTGTTGAGGTCTTTCAAGCACCCTGATCGAGAACATGAACTGGCAGAAAATGGTGGCTCTAAAGTATGCCTCGCTGCAGACACTCACTGGTGTTCTCAAAGGGATGCCTGTTTGTCCTTGACTAACAATCAAAGTGCAATGAGGAAAGTTGCTGCCACTGATGAAGCTGAGAAATTGTCTTCTCAAATTAAGTCCCTCCTCTATGATAGTGCTTTTCTCAAAGAAGTTGCTGATACAATTGCAGTGCTTAATCCAGTAAGTAGCTAATAAATATAAGCCAGAAAAAAAGAAGAAACTGCTGCAGATGCAGTTGAATTGTGGATGGACTTACGTCTACCTGAGGACCATAAGGGCCTTATGCCACATGTAGAAAAAAGGAGAAACTAATCGCTAAATGTGTATAGCCTTGCAGCCAATGTTCTCCATCCTGTGTACCAGGGGCAGAAAATGAATGAGAAACATCATGATAAAGTAGAGGAGTTCATTTTAGAGAACCTCGACCCTTCGGGGATAACCAGTTTTCAACAGAATCGAGAAAAATCTGGAAAGTTTGGAGCGCTTATGAAGAAGGGTGTTAAATCACCACGGACATTCTGGTACTTCGTCAGTCGACACCATAAGGAGTTGTCAGCAGTTGCGTTGAAGTTAATCAACATCACAGCATCTTCAGCCCAACTTGACTTTTCTCTAATTGGACTTTTGTCCATAATACTACAAGAAACCGGCTCAGCTTCGAACATTCGAAGAAATTGGTTCAAATATATTATACTCTTAAGTTAAAAGATCATAACAGTGAGGATTATTAGTGTGATTAAGGGTAGGTGAGAACTGAGATTGACAATTATAAACATTTAAAGAGTTACATTTAAAACAAGTAGTTTAATGTTTTGTCAAATCTACAGTTTTTTCCTTTAAGGGTATGAGTATAGCACAATCAATGTGAAAAACTTTTAGAGTTTTAACAGAGTAAAATTATGATTTTGAAGTGTACACCTGGATGACATATCGAACACAAATATTATTAAATGAAAATGTACAATATTTTGCATTATAGACATGCAATAGACATTTGTGTCAAGATATTATCTTTGGTGAACAAACTGAACATAAAATTGTTGATTTTATAGAATTACATAAATATGAAAATACACTCGATGAATTTGAAGCTGTTAATAAATTCTTGAATTCTATTCAATATACACTGTGATTTTAATCGATGCTAGTGCAAGAGGTAGATTATTTTCTCCATTTTCAATATACAAGAAAGAACAGATACATTATAATTTCTAAAAAGAAATCTGTTAATAGGTGGCTGAGCTGTATGAACAATCTTAAGAGAATAATGATTTTGTAGTGAAATATACAAGAAATTTTAAATTTAAAATGTAATATAATTAAAGTGGTTTTTATATTATATAACTTATACACACACATGAAAGAAAATTAGTTTTTTACATCTGCATAAAAACCTGGTTTTCTACGCCAAGTAAATTACCTGTATATTACGTGTAATTTACGTAAAATACGTAACGAGTAAATTACTTTGCCAACTCTGGCGGCACCACAAGGACTGCCTCCTGCCTGCCATAGTTCTAGGAAGGCCGCCCCGGTGGCGCAGTGGTCTAAGGCGCTGGCCTCTGATCATTCGTCCGTAAGGGGTCCGGGTTCGAATCCCGGTCAGGCATGGATGTTGTGTTTGTCTAACGGCACTGGCTCTGTCCCTTCCCTGGAACCAGTGACCCTAAATTAGGGACGGGCGACTGCTTATAGCCCATTGAGTTGCTCACGGTGGTCGTTAAACCTCCAATCAAAAAAAAAGTTCTAGGAAGAAAGGGTAACTAAACTGTAAGAAAATTGTTTTAATACACATTTCAATATCATCTTATTTACTAGTGTTAGTCATTTTGGAGGGGTTTGGCCATAACAAGCGGGTTGGTGAGTGTGGGATAGCATTTCCTCTAATCCCGATGATATAGTTATACCGCTATTGGCGGTCGTCAGAGCCCCTTTAGTGGGAACAGGATGCACCACAAGAAGGTGGGGTTGACATTTGTCAAGGAGAGGCTGTGATGTTACGCATCACCTGAGCTGATTAATCGGCGTACAAATCTCGCCTGGAGAGCTTTTGGAAGAAACAGCATACTTTTTAAGAGCAATAAGCCATTATGTCTTCAAAGAAAAGTGTTTGATCAATGCATCCTTCCAGTGCTTACATATGGTGCAGAGACGTGGACCTTAACTAAAAGAGACATACAAAGGCTGCAGATAACTCAAAGAAGCATGGAAAGGTGCATGCTTGGTGTAACCAGGAGAGACAAGAAGAGGAACTCGGGGATCCGAAAAAGGACAAGAGTGGAAGACATCATGATCAGAGTTAAATCCCTGAAATGGCAATGGGCTGGACATACTGCCAGAAGGACAGACCATCGATGGACAGCCGAAATTTTAGATTGGATTCCAAGGGACAGGAAAAGACCACATGGGAGATGGGTGGATGAAATTCAAAAGTATGCGGGAGTGACATGGAGGAGACTGGCACAAGACAGACCGTTGTGGAGGAAACTTGGGGAGATCTTCGTCCAGCAGTGGATTGATAATGGTTGACAATGATGATAATGATGACTAGTGTTAGAAACAGTCTTATACTTACGTTTTTTTTTCTTTTTTGATTGGAGGTTTAACGACCACCATGAACAACCCAATGGACTATAAACAGTCGCCCATCCCTAATTTAGGGCCACTGGTTCCGAGGAAAGGAGACAGCCAGGGAAGTAAGACAAACGCAACATCCATGCCTCACTGGGATTTGAATCGGGACCTCAGACAAATGGTCATAAGCCAGTGCTTAGACAACTGCGCCACCGAGGCAGCCTTACAAATTTTCACTACCAAAACTTCGCTCTTAAGTGCTAAAGAAATGACGCAAGCTCTGCTGTTAATATTAATAGTGACCTCAGCATGACGTAAAATCTAACAAAATCCACATAATCAGGAAGCGAATAAACATCTTGATCGTAGAATTACATTTTTCTAAATGCTGTGAGTTTAGATATAACATAAAATTAAGGAGGATTTACGTGAAATTGTAAAATCAAGATCGATATTAAATTATTGGTAATTTGAATACAAATGCAAAATTGGTTTTAAGCACTGAAATGAATGTCGGTGTAATATATGAAAATTGAATGATTTAAAAAAATGGGCCCCTAAATGTTACCTGCGCAGGGGGGGGGATTTTTGTGGTACGCCAGTGTTCGCATGCTTACTGCGGATCACAGAGGTGGTGCCGGGAAGTTCAATAAACACTTTTGAACTTCTAATACATTCTGAAAATTGGTTGTGTATGTTTGATCTTTCAGATACCAGAAGCTGAATAGTAAAGCCCCCACCCCCTTCCCGAAATGTCAGAGGATGAAGAGGAAACCTTAAAACATCTGTGTGTGTGTGTGTGTGTGTGTGTGTGTGTGTAAAACAACATGTCAAAGCATACTTAAGATAAACAGATACTTATGCAAAGTGTTATTTTCATTCTTTGGTGTGTAAGAATCTGGGAAAATTCAGGTTACAGAGTAGGGGGTAGTCTAGTGAAACATGAAATATTTTCTTCGTTCTTGCCCTTATTTTGGTTTACTCATTTATTACTTTTTCCATGTAATTTATAAATTGTGTTAGTTTATATGTTTGTATACTTATGGGCAAGAGGTTGAAACGAACGTGTTTGACTTTTGATCCATGACTTTTGCCTGAAAGAATAATTTATTGCAGATTTCTGTATTTATTTTGCACCAAGAGTGTTTAATGAACTGATTTTGTTTAGAATGAAATTGTTACATCTCCAGTGTACTGCTATCTGATGTACTATTTCTCTTACTATATAACAAAATGACAATATGATGTACCTTTTCTCTTTTCTTAGAAAAGTTAGCCACAGTACCTGGTGATACACTTACTACAGGTATGATCATTTACTTCAAATTTGACTGTTCAGAATGTTGTGCAGTATTTATGTTGTAATATAAATATAAGCATCTCATTTGATACTGATTTTTTAAAAACACATTCCTCTTTTTTTTTTTTTTAATTGTTAAAAATGTCAGGTTGTATTTCATTTTTCCATCAGCTGCTGCATTATGATTAAAGTTTCATCATTCATTGATCTTTTTTGCCCCCTCCCCCTCCTCCAGCTGTTTTGTGAATAGCAGTTTTGTTTCAAAGAAAGTGCACAAGAAAGCTTGTATAGTGTAAGAATTTCACCCAAAGTTTTAGCTGGAAATGCGATATCCAAATACAGTGATATCCGTTAATACGATTTTCAAGGGACCGACACAAATTAGCGTCTTAGCTGGAAATAGAAAATGAATAAAACCCATGCTATGACCTTTGTGTATGTCGGCTGCATATGCATGAAACTGGTGGAGAACACCAAAAATAATGGTATTAAAAAAAAACACAATTTACTGTATTCACAAACTGTACTACCGCATAATATTAGTTTAAAAAATATATAAAAACATTGCATAGATTATAAAAATTGTTTTGTTCTTGTACAGTATTTATAAACTGTAATTCAATTTTTTTATAGTTTCTTAAAATAATTCTCAATCTTATTTTGTTTCATTTTTTAAAAGCGGAATTCAGAATTATCGTATCTAGCCGATTAATTTTACTGATGGTGTCGTCAGAAACTCCAATCATGCTAGACACAAAACGCCTTACTTCAGCGAGTGAATTTAATGCTGCGGCTAGCGTTGGTAGTGGCACAGAGTCTTCTTTTTCTTCACTCTCCTAGTTTGTAGTAGTACTCTTGGCATTATCTTCTACAATGTCTTGTACTGTTCGAATATCACAAGTTGCGATATCATCATCGACAGATACGTATCCAGGAAAATTCACAAAAATGGGATCCTCTTCGACTTCGTCATCAGTTCCGATTTATTTTGTGGCCATTTTACGCCTGCTTTAATGAAGCAGTTCTTAATTACATCAGGGTGGATTGTATCCCACGTGGCAGCGATGTAATAAATTGCATCGAGAATGTTTACAGGAGGTGAAGGATCAGCTTGTTCCATGGCACGTAAGTACCTGTGGACCAGTAGCGCTTATTAAGCGGGATTCGAAGCATATTAAATAAGGTATATTTGAACTTATTTGCCTCTCAATTCTAGGGACTGCATGAAAAATGTGTATTGAGCGGGAAATTGTATTAACCGTGAGCGTATTAAGCGGATTTCACTGTAGGTAATTAACTGGTAGATCAGTTTCTCTCTTTAGGTTAAACAAATGTTTTGTACCTTTGAGACTTATTCCAAAAACAATGAGCTTTCCCTTTCTTTAAGGAAAAACTGTATATGTTTGAAATTTTATGAAAAAGCAACTGTTGATCATTGAGTGCAGCAACATAAATAATAATCGACACCTTTCAATGCCTACAACATAAGCATGTTGGGCCACACTGGATTGTAATAAATCTCAAACTTGCAGTTTGCTTGGTTTTTTTCATGTAATTAAGCACTGGTTGACTTATTGGTGCCATTTTGTGTCTGTTGCGGTGCTTTTCATGTGGGTACATAGTAAGTATCTCAGCAAGGTAGTCCTTATACCCATGTAATAGCCATGGTGCATCACTTCTTGTAAAAGGTTAAGTGGGTTTATGTTGTATGTGTGGGGGGGATGGGGGAGGGGTGTTCTGCCTGTCTATTCTGTTGGATTCTGAATAATCACTTGGTGCATTTTCTTAGATGTAGTATTAGTCTAGGCCTCATATGTTAAGATATGAACCAGAATGCTTTTATTGACTACGTAGCTAGCTGTAATTTATCAGGCAGGATGTCTTATCAGGTGCACCAAACACCACTAATTACAAGGGTTGTACTGTACTGAAAGTAATGCAAAAGTGGATATAGCTTTTTTATTAACTGACCGAGGTTCAAGTTTCACATGTTGGTAGAGTAACTCTTTCTTTATACAAAGGTACTACTCAACATAGTCTCCGTCACAAGCGATGCATTTGCGCCATCGTTGAACCAAACTCTCGAATCCCCCTTTAAAAAAAATTCAGGTGTGGCCTTTTTCACAGTCACTTTCACCTCGTCTGTGTCATCAAATCGTTTTCCCCAAAGACAGTCCTTCATTGGACCGAACAGTCGGAGGGTGCCAGATCTGGGCTGTACAGTGGATGAGGGACCACCAACCAGACTTAATTTGCTGATCACCTGATTTATTGCCAAATATGTGTGTGGTCTTGCATTGTCATGGTGAATGTGGACCCTTTTCAGATTCTTGTTTGGTCTCTTCGTCATTATGGCTTCTCTAACTAAGCTTCTTGAGTGTCTCAATGTACTGCTCATTGGTCATGGTATGTCCACATTCCAGAAAATCAAGAAGAGTGACATCCCTGTCATCTCAAAAAACAGTCACCATGACTTTCTGTGCTGATCACCAGCTCTTGAACTTCTTAGGCTTTGGTGAAGAGGTGTGACACCATTCCATGAATTGATTCTTCATTTCTGGTTCATAAAGATATGCCCATGTTTTATCCCTAGTCACCAGATGAAAAAAAAAAAAACGTCTTCATTGGCTTCAAATGCTTCCAGCAGATCAAAGTAGCTTCCAACCTTCTCTTCTTCAGATCAGTTGTCAACTGCTGAGGTACCCACTTTGCACACACTTTCCAATACCCTAAGTCTTCCACCATCTTCTGTATGGCATAGTGACCACAGTCCAGTTGTGCAACAAGCTCACGAATTGTGACTTGTCCCTCCGCGCACATCAGTTCATCCACTCGCTGACGATTTGTGTCAGTGGGTGCAGATGATGGTCTCCCACTGTGTGGTTTGCCTTCAATGCTGGTTTCCTTTTCTTTATACTTCATCCATCTGTGCACATTGTCAATGGTGTCATCTCCGTAAACATTCTGTTGCTTTCTGTGGATGTCGGACAGCCTGCACCCTTCCTTCGTCAAGAACTCAATGACGGCACGTTGCTTCTGCTTGGAATCCATTATTTACCTGCAATGAAGAAGAAGGGTTACTATCTAGGGAAAGTTACTCTACCAACATGTGCAGTTTGAACAACCTCTGTCAGTTAATAAAAAAGTTATTCTTACTTTTGCATTACTTTTGGTACAACTCTCATATAAGAATTTTTGTGCATCCTTCTGATTTACAGTGTTAAAAGAATGCTGATTCCCTTGAAGCTCTTTCTGTATATGTGGTTTGTCAGGATATTTCAGGCCTGTTTGCTATCCATGTGTAGCCCAAAATTCTGGGGTTTTGTAATATTTTAAACCCTTAAATCCAGGTTTTCAAGTTTTGTGTAGGAATTTGTGAATCTTCAGTTATGTCATTTCTGAGAATGCTATGAAGTGGTAATTAGCTAAAAGTGCTTTTCCAGATTCAAAACCATTGTGCTTACTGAAAGGAAGGCTGCTTTTATCATTTTGGCAGCTCTATCTGTATCAAGTAATTTTGTTATGTAAGATTAAGTGAATCCAATGAGCTAATAGCAAAAGTGACAAAAATCATTGTAAGATGTTATGGCAGCAGGAGCTCACGAATTGTGTTGTTATGGCAGCAATTGTGTTGTTATTCCAGTGCTGAACTGATTGATCTTCCGTGCTTGCCTAGATGGGTCTGAAGTGCAAAATTTGACTTCAAAACTTCAATTTTTGAAGTTGGAATTTCAATATTTTTGAGAGATCTCTAACACCACCAACATCACATATAAACAATTCCAATTAGTAGTTCTAATTCTGACTATTATATAGCTCTAATCATTCTACTATTCTCTTTTACGTGCGATATTTCAAAGTAACTTGTACAAAATTCTAGCAGTAATGCTTACCTTGGCATTCCTTTCTAGCGACGTGCGTGAAATGTTCCCATCGCTAGAAAGGAATGCCAAGGTAAGCATTATCTGCTAGAATTTTGTACAAGTTACTTATCACATATAAAGTTCAAAAATGCGATTTTTGAGGGATTTCTAATATAATGAAAAAGAGAAATTGGTACGAAAAAGGGTGTGAAGTTAAATTTCACTAGCATTAGTGCTCAATTGTTGTGTAGCCAGTTAATATGATGTGTCTGATACATAAACAATGTGTGCCTGTATTTGTGCATTGCATATATCATCATCATCGTTGTTGTCAACCATTATCAATCCATTGCTGGATGAAGTTCTCCCCAAATTGCTTCCACAACTGTCTGTTTTGAGCCAGTTTCCTTCATGTTACTTCAGTGTACTTCAGAATTTCATCCATCCCCCTCCCATGTGATCTTCTTCTAGGTCTTTTCCTGTCCCTTGGTATCCAGTATGAAGTTTTGGTTGTCCATTGATGGTCCATCCTTCTGGCAATGTATCCAACACATTGCCATTTCAGGGATTTTATTGTGATCATGAAGTCTTCCACTCTTGTCATTTTCCTTATCCACGAGTTCCTCTTCTTATGTTTCCTGGTTACACCAAGCATTCATCTTTCCATGCTTCTTACATTACATATATACAGTATAATATGTAAATAATATGCATTATTTATATATGTAGCACTGAGGTCAGGGTTTAGGGTTTTTTGCTTCATCTCACAATCACCCCTGATATTTGCTTTGTTGCATAACAAAGTTGTCTTTTTACCTACACAGTGTTTTTTATTTCAACTTATTGCATTATCTCCATTATTATAGATGATCTGTTCCCATCTTCTGATTAACTGTTTAATTCCCCTATAAAAAGGAAAGGAATAAAAAATGCTTAAATCATAGTTTTTGAAGGGGGGCCGGATGGAGCTTTCGCGGGGCCCAGGGCGAAATTTCATTGAGGTCCCTAAAAATAAATCCCATATATTGAAAAAGTTGTTACGTGAGAAATGTTGTCCATGAAGAACACACACGAAAACTGTCAAAGACAAAATGATTATCCCAAAGAAGTATTTGCTTTAAGCTTAAGAAGAAGATGATATGGATTGAAAGTTCAGAGAGAGAGAGAGAGAGAGAGAGAAAGAAAGATGGACAGACAGACAGACAGACGGACATAGAGTAACAAGTTAGTAAAATCATGCAATGCATTGATTATGATACGCTTTCCAACATATCAGAAATCATTACTTAAGTTATTACTCAAGTTATGAGGATGATGGCTGTGGAATAAATCTTGCTCCTGTGCCCTGACCTTTGACCCCATTTTGATGATATTCAACAGAACCGGTTCACTATACCTGCGAAACAACATGATAAAGTTTTTTCGCAATCTAAGCATTTTTACGTAGGTTATGACGCATAAGGGCGATGGGACGGATCCCACTCCTATGTCCTGACCTTTGACCCTATTTCGTCCATTTTCAATAGGGTTCGTCCCCAGGTTACCACATACTAAAATTTCATTGAAATCGAACCATTTTTATGCGAGTTATTGTGCTGACATACAGACAGATGGACAAAGCTGGAGCAACCTATGGTTGGAAAGTGTAAAAAAGTGTTAAAATCTATGATTTCCTTTCTGAGGAGAGAGGACGTTGAGGTTTATATTGTGATTCTTATAAAAACTTTCTCACAAAATGATTAAAAGTTAACTTTAACTAATCTGTGTAGCGAGTACTTTTTGCACTGCGAGTATTTTTATGTAGAAAATAATAAGGATCCCTCTAAAATAAATTCATATAAATAATCCCCCCCCGAGATACATATTTTAGTGGTTGATTTTTTATGCAAAGCAGAGTAATTGACATATTAGTGACTTTTTAACTTTCATATGTGCTTATATAAGAAAATTGCTTCTTTTTTTCAAATTTCTGGGAATCTTTTTGAAGTCACTGGATTATTGGCCTCCATATGTAGCCAGCACCAAAACAACTTTGATATTGTTCTTTTTATTATTATTTTTTTAATTTTAGGTATTTGGTGTATATACATATTTTTAAATATATAAAAGTAGAGGCCACAAAATGATTAAATTTAATTTGCTATTTCATGAATGTGGGAAATATTGAGGTGGTTGCAATAGTCATTTGAAATCTGCAAATCTCAACATCTGTACGGGGAAGGGCGATAACATGTTTAAAAGTGTGTGAGGTGGAGAGGGGATTAGAAAAACTGGAATTTCTTTTTAAAATACTTTTTAAGGGCCTCACACCCCAAAATTTACAATGAATAAATAATAATAAATATAAAAAATTGTACTGAAAATGATTTTGTTTTTATTTCCCTAACTGCAGGGCCCTAGGTGACCGGCCGCCTCGGGTGCGCATATGGTCCAGCCAGCCTTGTTCATTAGTGTACAATCTTTCAGGGTTTTACTAGCAATGTGATTCTGCTGAGATCAGAACAAGTGGAAATCTGTTGGTGCTGCATAGATGCCAAGTAGTACCGATTTTCCGTAATTTTATGAATTTTTGGTTGCTGTTTACAGGAGTATAGACATACCGATGAAATTATGGAAAATCACCATTTGATTTTTCTGATATGGAAAGCAATTTTCTCATCAACTTAAAATGTTTTCTATATTTTGAGGTTACTCACCTTTATTCCCTAAATCTTTTAGGAGGTTTTCGTCTCTACACATTTCCAACACATATTTTTCTTATTTACATCGTGGTTCATGGCCGCAACAAAAAAACAAAAAAAAAACATTTTCAACTCACGCAAACCTCACTCCCCTCCCTTCCTTTCCCTATGACCGAATTCAGATTCAAAATAGTCCACCACAAATATACACAATTGAACTCCCTCAAACACATTAATCTAATTAAAACATCAATCAATAAAAACCTATTTACACATTCCTAAAACGTCAAAGTTAAACAGCTGTAACCCAAAATTATTTACAATTGCGCATAAGTGCCCAAATAAAATAAACCCAAATACCTAACACAACCATCATATTCAACAATCACGGACCTCTCTCAAAGTGCTTGGTTGCTATACTTGTTTCTGAGGAGAGAGAGGTCCGTGATTGTTGAATATGGTGGTTGTGTCAGGTATTTGGGTTTATTTTAATTGGGCACTTATGTGCAATTGTAAATAATTTTGGGTTACAGCTTTATAACTTTGACGTTTTAGGAATGTGTAAATAGGTTTTTATTGATTGATGTTTTAATTAGATTAATGTGTTTTAGGGAGTTCAATTGTGTATATTTGTGGTGGATTATTTTGAATCTGAATTTGGTCATAGGAAAAGGAAGGGAGGGGAGTGAGGTTTGCGTGAGTTGAATTTTTTTTTTTTTTTTTTTTTTTTTCGGCCTCAAATTACGATGTAAATAAGAAAAATACGTGTTGGAAATGTGTAGAGACGAAAACCTCCTAAAAGATTTAGGGAATAAAGGTGAGTAACCTCAAAATATAGATTATGTCTAAATAGCGCGTGAATAATTAAGCAGCTAGATGACATTTGCAATGCTGTATGAATATATGTTAAAATGTTTTGTCAGTTTTACTAGTTTATCTAGGGGGGGGGGATAATTTCAAGATGTGTTTTGCATTATACAGGTTTCTGTATCTCAATTGGTAATCCCATGCTGTCTGTCTACAAAAGGAAATCCAACGACAGGAGATTATAGCAGCCACTTGACGCTGACAGCCTTTTGCCCCCATTACCCCTCCCACGATGTCTTTGTATCACCTACAACTATTGATACTTCTCCAGCATTTGTTTTCTTACCCCATGTTACTCTCTTTGTGTTGTTTCCCCATGCTGCTCTGTGTGCCATTTGCAGCTATACAGAATACACATTGTTGTACTGATGTTGCTCCAATAGCCTCTTCTTTATGCTCTCTGGAGAACATGTTAGTGGCAATCGGTCGTGCAGTCATGAAATTTTTTTTTATTATTTATTTAAAATGAAGCATTTTTCTTGCCAACCTTCTTCCTCTAAAAAAAAGTGTTTCCCTGAAATGTACCTCAGAGACTGGCCTTGTTTTTAAAAGTCACACACAGGTTTATGTGAACCATATGTTTTGCAGCATTTGTAAGATGTAATTTTAGTATTGCTTGTAGTGAACTGCAGTGGTGCGCTGAGTGGGGTTGTGTGGGTTGCCCTTGTATATGTTTTTAAATATATAATTTGTGAATAATTGGAAGCATTCTTGGTGGGGATATTATGATCTCAATATTTTGAGAAATGTTTACTTCAGGGTATTTTCATTTGCATTTTCAATATTTTGGGCCACCCCATAAAGAAATCCTGGGTGCTCCACTAGTAGGTGGGATGATTGTCAAATGCACACAGAATTGAAGAAGCATCAACATATCTGCCAAGTTTTATGGTTTACCCATAAAATTTACAGAAATCTTACTTGTTTACAGTTATTTTATGGAACGACATAATTTATAAATTTTAATCAACCTCCTTTCCCCCCAGCTCTACGTTTGGATCTACCTGATTCTATGTCCCAACTCTTTCTGTTGGCAGTATAGTGGGAAAGACTCGGTAGTAATGTTGTAGGATTAAGATTGGTGGTAGCTGCTAAAAAGAGAGAGAGAGAGAGAGAGAGAGAGAGAGAGAGAGAGAGAGAGAGAGAGAGAGAATACTACCCCTACATGCATCTTTAAATTGTGTTTTTTAAAGGTAACACTGTGGCACAAAACTTCAGTCAAAACCGTTCTGTTAAGTTAAAGTAAAAAGTTACTGCAGTATATCGTTATAATTTTGCAGTTATGTATGAAATTATCTGTATATGTAGCCTAATGATATAGCTTAAAATGAGGTATTTATGTATCCATTGCATTTTAATCCCTATTACCGTGAAACCTGCCTAATGTTTTTAACACATGAAATCGATAAAATCGACATATTTTCATAATAAATCAGCTTTAATTGATATGCTCGATATCAAGACGTTCAATACATCAGTCATTGGTACATATCGATTAAATGTTCACTGACAATTCTTGCGGATTTCGATTCTGGAAAGTTAGCAAGTCTGCGTCAACATTCCACGGAATATAACTTTAATTGACATTAAATGTCCGTCATTACTGTTTCACACGTTATGCAAGTTCGGCAATCGGGAGATGGAAAAAGTTATTTGAATGAGTCGGATAGTTACGGCAATGTCTTGTGAATAAACACATTACAGGCGTTCATAAGAAGCCCCAACAGCCACTACGAATATAGTAAGTACATGTATAGTTCATTGCTTCTTGATATTAATTGCCGATGCTATGGCCCATACGTATCTAACATCATTTAACAATCTCCCGATTGCCGAACTTGCATAACGTGTGAAACAGTAATGACGGACATTTAATGTCAATTCAAGTTATATTATCGTAGCCACGTAAAAATTATGTTCATCGCAAATCAGCGAAATTTGAACAACGCTATATTTTATGTATACCTGGAGATTCCACAGAATGATTTTTCTTCATGTTGGAGGTAATTTTTTATAATTTTTTCTGATAGACAGTATTTTGAATTTTTGCTCTAGCAAAAAATTTTTTATTATATTAATTATTATTTTTTAAATAGTTGTGACAAACTAGAATTTGTTACTGTGTTAAATACCCGAATTCGCCAATGTAAAGTGGATTATGGGAAACTATGGATTTTTTTTTTGAAACCTACTTTTAGAGGTTGGCATCTATGGGACTGAGTCTGGTGGATGAAGAAAAAATTCCCAGTCATGTTCCTGTAATTTGTGCTATGTTACCATGGCCACATTTGGTCCAGCATTATCCTGATGGAAAGCAATATTTTTCTGATTCTCATGAAACTGGGGCACTTAGACTTCGAGGCATCATTCACTCTTTCAAGGTGCTGGTATTTCATGATGAGTAATTTCCTTGCAATCCCACCAAACACAAAGCACGGCCTACATTGTGTGGCAATTTGGAGTCATTTCTGAAGCTTCCTTTTTTTTTTTTTTTAAGTCTTGATTCATTTAACATTTTTGTGTAGCAACCGCTCTTCAACTTTAACATTTTGATCCAAGAAAAGATCAATTTTTGCACTGAGCTTGTAGAGATACACTTATGGTGATTCTATCGATTCAGTTGTAACCGATAATTGATGTGGTGCCCATCAATACAGTTTTTGGTTCATTCAGTACATCAATTTCTCCTAATGTCAGTTGTTTAATTAATTGAAAAATGAGGATCATACTTCATCATTGCTAATATTTCTTTATCACACACTTCAGGAGGGCATCCAGAGTGTTCAGGCATTCTGTCATCCAAATGAAACTTTGTGAACCAATCTCAGCATGTTTGTTCACTTGCAGCATCCATCCCATACACAGCACATTTTCATGTGCCTCGGTGGTGGTGGCTCTTTTTTTTTTTTTTTTTTTTTTTTTTTATCAAACACAAGATGCAGAATCGGAAAGAATGTGCACTTAATCAAAACTCATGTTAACACCTCAAATGTCACATACACTAAATGAGTTGCAAGTGCCAGAGCTCATGCTTTTATTTTGCTTTTTTTTTTTATTTTTCATTCTTTTTTTTTTTTTTTTTTATGCAGTGAACCTCCAGCCAGCTAACTGCACAATGCTGCATCTTGCTTTGGAAGCCTAATACAATGCATCCTTGTTAGGCAACTACAAATAGCAAGAGCATATGCACTTGCCCATTGTTATATGTACTAGCATTTTTGCTGTGCTTATGTTTTTTTTTTTTTTTTTGTTTCCTATGATTATAGTAATATAGGTTGACTATATCTGACTACCTATCACCCAAGTCTCTTTCTGAAGATTGATGTATATGGGTCAAGTCTGTACATATGCATTAAAAAGCAGGTCCTGTATAAAATTCCTGGAATTAATTAATGAACAGCTGAAGTTTTACCATGGAAGTGAAAATTAGACAGGAAATTAGACAATTAAGATCAGAAAATTAGCCAAGAAAGCTGATTTCTACAGATTTGCATTTTGAGACACTGAAGCAGCGCAATGTTAAATTGTTTATTCTTCCGATTGTTATGTTATTTCCCTTACATAATTGATTTTTTTTGCAGTATTAATGCACTATGTTATTTAGTTCTGTAATGTTCCTCATATTATCTGCACCAGCATATAATCCGCAAACTGCGAAATTCACATAATTTTTTTTCCTTCGTGCAATCCACACTGGCGCATTATCCGCAAACTGTGACATTCAGAAAAATAATAATCGTTGTATAATCTGCACATCATGGATGTTGAACCAGAAGTGGAATATCTGACAGAAAAGTTTGTCACATAATGACCCAGGAGTCTGAAAAAGTAAGAAAAGAATGATTTTCTTAAATGAAGAAATTCATTTTTAAAGGTTACTTTTTCATATTTTTATCTCCAGACAGATAAATGACATCTATAGATCACGCCAATGCAGCTTCAGAGTGTTGCACTACACCTTGCCAGTGACAAAACACTGATACAAAACATGTCATAGAAATACCATATGTACTGGTATATAAGTTGAAAGTTTTTGGAGGAAATCCTGCTCTCAGAGTTAGGGGATCAGCTTATATATGGGCCAATAAAAAATAGAGCTAGACTTCCGTGAATTCTCCAGCGGCATTTACTGACGGATTTGTTTACGTTTTACCGCAGCTTTCCACGTGTTACTGGGCAATTGTTTACTGACCTTCTCAAAACTATCGTGCAGTGACACGATCATATCCTCAACTGTGCCCAACATTTTAAGTTTAAATTCGGCAGTGTAACAGAAACGTTTCCTTTTCAAAGACATCATGAATAGCAATGAAGGAAAATATCAGCAGCAAAGACGTTGGTCAAAACGACGAAGGACAAACTAAACACCAGGCCGCACATGAGGTCTGAAAGGAGGAATGCGTAGGCTCGTGCAGAAAGCACTCTGCATGCATTTTCATTGGCTGGTTGACAAAAACAGACAGTACAACAGTCAGAGTTGTCCTTCTCAACAATACAAAACAACCTCGCCGTTCCTCCCCACAACTTTCCCGATCTTTCATTACGACAGCCCGCCCCCCTTCCCTCCGCTCCGTACAAACTCCTGAACTGAGGAAAAATTTTCCGAGGGAGTTCCTTTTCCAATTATACCCCCTCTCCTGCACAATTACCCTGCGGATTGTTTTAAAAATCAAAGTGCCGTAAAAACTTTTTTTTTTTAAATCAGCTTATAATCCGCAGAACCTATATTTTGAACTTTTTTAGCAGATTATACGACAAAAATTGTGGTTGTTTTCCCTTTGCATTATCAGATACTACTTCCATTTTACATTTTGGGCATTTTTCTCTCTTCTCTCTCTCTCTGGCATCCATTTTTTTTTTTTTTTTTTTTAATATTTGCGGCACTGTCATGTTTTTGAAGTTGTTGCTGTTTTTAATTTTAATCTACTTTTCTTGAAAGATCCGCAGCTTGTCTTATATTTCAAAGGCTTTTGTTGCTCATTTGGTTCCATTTGGAGATTTATATGTACTGGTCTTATATCATTATCAGTCCACTGCTGGATAAAGGTCACCCAAAGAATTTTTCATAACTTTCCATCTTCAGCCAGTTTCTTCCAAATCACTCCAGCATGCTTTCAGATTTCATCCACCAATCTCCCACATGGTCTTCTTCTGGGTCTTTTCCTGTTCCTTGGTATTTATTCTAGTATTTCAGTTGTAAAATGGTGGTCAGTTCTAGCGATATGTCCAACTCATTACCGCTTGAGGGTCTTCACTTTGATCGTGCAATCAACTTAAGTCACTTCCTTAATTCACATATTCCTCTTCCTATATCATACATAAGTGGGAAACTAATTTCCCTGAAGAAATAATTATTCACAAATACATGGAAAGCAATATAAATGTGATCATTGGCATAGATGTGCCATATTTTCACTGTTTTTCTTTTTAAGAAAAAAAAAATCATGTTTTCCAAAGGAGTGGCTACACAGAAACAGTGAAAATACAGCACATTTGTGCCAATGGTCACATTTCCTCTTCCTTTGTTTCTTGATTATGCAAAGCATACTTATCTTCATGTTTCTTTCAATTGTCTGCAGCCTTTTTTAGTTAAGGTCCAATGTCTCTGCTTTTTAAGTAAGAACTGGAAGTATACGCTGATTAAACATTTTTATTTTAAAACATAATAAATTGCTTTTGAAAACTGTACTGTTTCTTCCCAAAGCTTTTTGGCTGAGTTTGATACACCTACTTATTTCTTCTTCTGTGTTACCCTTGCTTGACATCTGTTGTTCAAGATCATTGTAGTTACATTAGTTACTTCTAGATTTTCCCCATCAATCACTAAGCCTTCAGTTCTTATAAAAGCATTGCACATCAATGTTGTTTTCTGAAAGTTCATTTTTAATCACACTTTTAAAACACTCTTGTCGCCAAGTTCCTGGATTACTCTGCAGCTCTGAGAAAGTACTTGTAAAAGAGCAACATGTCATCAGCAAAACAAAGGCTGATGGCTCTGTAGTTCTTGAGATCTTCAGTGTCCCCTTTTTTATGTGGCAAGATCATTGTATGGCATTGGTCCAGTCATCAAGAATGTTGCCTTCACTTCATTGAGACATCTAGTGAAAACTTTAGCAAGCGTAGTTAGTTTCTATTTCTCCACTGGCTTCTTGTGTAATGTCCACAGTAATTTCATCTTCCCCTGAAGCTCTTTCCTATCAAATCAAAAATACTTTAGTATTTTTGATTTGCTTTATGAGCTTGTGTCCAAGTTTTGTGTTAAGGTGTATTTTTCACCTCAGCCATCCTGTGTTCACTTTCTCTGTTGAACCTGTTAAGCACACAGCAGTCTTTGATGACAAATTTCTTGTTACACATAATGATATCAGTTTCACTGGCCATTCTATTTTGGGGGCCTCATGTTGTTATTTTGTTCGTCAACATTTTCATTTCTTTTTCTTACCCGCTTTACCAGATGACTCAGAAACCCTGAGTCGCACTTTAAATGACAGTGTGGTGTGCCTCCTGTGTTACCATTTCTTCGTTGTACCGGTGCTTTTCATTCTGTATAGTTTGTTATTGTTTTATTAGCCATTTACACCTTTTATTGTTCTGTTTTATTACATCACTGTTTGTTACTTTTAATATTGTTTTTTCTTATGTTAAATCATAGGATTCCTTGTACCGGTGGTGTTGTATAGTGTGTTGTTTTATCAGCCTTTTACACCACTCGTTCTGTTTTATATCACTGTTCTCTTTTAATTTTGTTTTGTAAATATTTTAAAACATTGGACTTGGTGTTCTTTGGCCCTTTGATGCCCTTGCAGCTATAAGCACTAATCAACCAACCTAATTGGGTGCCTCCATGTCCATTTCCTGCTTACCTTGTTCTTGGAAGAGTGTTTTTTTTTGTTGTTGTTGTTGTTATTGATGTTCTTGAAAGAGGAGTTTGCTGTGACCAAATTTACCAAATTAAGCATCTTTGTGCTACTGTTGCCCTATTTTTGCATTGAAACCACCCATAATGATCTTCAAGTTCAGCTTACCCTTGTAATTTAGACATCATATCTCCTCACAAAACTCTTCAATTTCTTCTTGAGTGTCTTGTGCTAGGTGTGTAAGATTGACTGATCTGAATCTGGTTTCTTCTTGAGAGTTAGATGATGAAGTGTACACCTGTTTCAGGATTTTTCAACTTCTAAAACATTATCCTTCAGTTTCTTGTTAAAAATTTAACACCACTAGTTCTGCCATTGTCAGTCCCATGATAGTAGAAGAGATATCCATTTTTCAGTTCTATGAGATCCTCTCCTTTTCTTCTGACTTCATTAAGCCCAACAATGTCCCACTTGATACTCTGGAATAGAGATCATCCATTAAAGCAAGCCAGGATCAGCATCAGATACAAGTACATACCAGATACATAGCTCAGGCCAAGTACATACCAGCTGTGCAAGCCTGAGAGGCAACATTTGAGTTGTGGAATCATTATAGGGAGAGGGGAGGGGTTGTGTGTATGTGGCCATAAGTCACAACACTTGCCACCAGTTGGGTTAGTGAGTGTGGAATAGTATTTTTTCTTATCCCTGTGTTAAAGCTATACTGATATTTCTCGGTTGTCAAATCATATTTGGTGAAATGGGCACATCATGACAAGGCAAAGTTAATATTTGTGTAGGAGAGGCCATGTGCTGCACATACCTAGACTTGGTGCACCATATATTATATTATATATTGATGCATTTTCGACTTGTTTCTTCAGATTATTAAGGAGATGGGAACTTCCTATTTGTGGAACTGGCATGCGAGGCATTAATTGCCGCTAACAGGCTAAAGATGCATGAATCGATCGCTAAACTCGTACAGAGAGGGGGCTAAATTTTGGTGCAAGACTATGGACATATTTAATTACCTAGCAAAAAGGCAAACAATATAATAAAGGCATCACTTTCAGATACACATAAGAAACAAGCCCTGAATGGCCTCAATGTTTAGCTGTTACATTGCAGGTTCAGTTCCTTAGAGTCTTAGCCTATAAATCAGTTAATTGTTGATTAACTTATAAAGCAATTATTGAATTCAGACTAACCAATCAGTTATGCAATCTAGAATCCTGCTGGAAGTTTATGCTTTTTAATGTGACAGGGGCAGTCACACCAATAATAAGCATGGACTGTACTTACAGTTGCTGCTGTCATGGTTAAATAGGATTTATGTTGTAGATGAATAGCACCAGATTTGTGCATGTGCTTGCTTATTTAAATCACATGCTGGCTTGATGCACTTGCAGGCATGAGGTTTTGTTGACCATGCACCCACAGAACAAACACAATGGATGATTACCCTTTTCTTTCACAAGAGAACACACACACACATGATGCAGATGCACTTTTGTTGCTTGAGGTTTCTTCGCCGATAGTCTTCTCCGCCATTCACATGGTGGGGGACATACAGGACCCCTCTTCTGCTGGCAAAACAAAAGTGCTGAATGGTTTCTCTGTCCGGCTTTCAGATAATGACATCTCCTGCACAGCAAGCATGTACCCTGTCTGACTTCGGTACTGAATATGCATTGTTGACGAAAGTATGTCCTGTCCAGGGCTTTTCAGAGCGCTATCCTTTCCTTTACTCCCTAGTCTCCCTGTTTCTATTTCAGCAAGATATTTCCATCTACTTCTATGTGCAGGTCATGTATTGGTTTTCATTGACTTCGAGAGGTTGGCTCGAATCCTTTGTGATCTCGCTAGCCCAAAGCCTCAGAAATCCAGCCAACAATGAATCCCCAAAACATATGGCTTCTCTCTGACCAGACTCTTTCTCTGGCTCCTAGATCGAGACTGCCTGTTCTCTTTGCCCCACATCTGAGACCCACCACATATTTACACACGTGTTGAATTTACGTAGGGCAATAAAAAAGTTAGTTGCACTCACATGTAAAATAAAAACGAACAGTTTAGGAAAGCATGGCACAAGTTTGTCTGTCCCTTCTTTAAAAGGTTGTCATCCAACTTGTGATAACCATTCTTGCGGCACATTTTTTATGGCTTCATTGGAATGATATCGCCACTTTGCAAGGTCTTTTTTCATGGGGCCGAACATGTGAAAATTGCGAAGCAAAAGGTTTGGGCTGCAGGGAGGATGTTTCCACACCTTTCATTTAAATTTATCAAGGAGAGCTTTTGTGACACATGCCGAATATGGTGTCACATCGTGCAGAAGGGCAATGCCTCTTGCCAGTTTTCCTGGCCGCCTATCTTTTAATCATCTTTCGCAGTCTTTTAAGGGTTTTGCAATACGATGCTGCATTAATCATGGTGCCCTTTGGAATGCATTTATAATGCACAACACCTGGATTGTTGAAGAAAAGGGTGAGCATAACCTTTCTGGCGAAAGAAACGATTCGGCACTTTTTCGGAGGCAAATAATGTGAATGTTCCCACTCACATGAAGTCTGCTTCGTTTTCAGTGATGGACACAAGTCTGGTCTCCGGTCATGATATGGACCAAAAATTCATTTCCCTCTCCATAGATAATCCAAAAAGCGAGAACTGCTTGAAAACATCACGTCTTGTGTTTTTCTGTGAGTAAGTGAGACAGTCATTGAGCTCAAACTTGTCCAAACTCAAGACACTTAGTGATGATGTGGTGCATGTTTCCATGCACAATATTAAATTCATTCGCAATTGCATCAACCATGATTTGCCTGTCTGCATGAATCCATTCGTTAACGAGGACCACGTTTTCATTCGTCATCAAAGTTGATGGTCTTCTCTCCTGGTAATGGTCTTCGATATCCATGCATCTTTTCTTGAACAACAAACACCATTTTGCGATCTCCTGCTACGAAAATGATTTGTCACCATACACTTCAAATACTTGCCATTGAATTTCAGTGGGGTCCAACTTCTTCGCTTACAAAGAATAGATCAATGCATGGATTTCAAATTTGGACTCTATTGGGTTTGTGCGAATGAAATGTCTGGCGCAAACAAGCAGTGGAGACAGGCCCCCACCACAGCAGAATAAAACCACCCACGGGTGTTGTGGGTATTGCGTCACATAGTCACTATAAATAGCTAGCACGTGTGTGAAGAACAAAGTTCAGGCGTGGTTTGTTTGGAGGTAATGTGGCTTGCAAAGGAAACCTGCAGACGCCAGATTTGAGAGTCATCTTCATGTAGGAATTTAAACTGGGCCATTCTGCAGGAATTGCAGCTCAAAACGTTAACAAAGCGTTTAGGGAGAATACAGCCAAGGAACGAACCATTCGACAATGGTTTGTGAAGTTTCGAAGTGGAGATACGGACCTGCAAAACGAAGCATGTGGTCCCCGACCTGTTGCTGTTTCTGTTTCTGACAATGTTCTGTTACGTGTGGTTTAAGCGGAGATACGGACCTGCAAAACGAAGCACGTGGTCCCCGACCTGTTGCTGTTTCTGTTTCTGACAATGTTCTGTTACGTGTGGTTTAAGCGGAGATACGGACCTGCAAAACGAAGCACGTGGTCCCCGACCTGTTGCTGTTTCTGACAATGTTCTGTTACGTGTGGTTTAAGCGGAGATACGGACCTGCAAAACGAAGCACGTGGTCCCCGACCTGTTGCTGTTTCTGTTTCTGACAATGTTCTGTTACGTGTGGTTTAAGCGGAGATACGGACCTGCAAAACGAAGCACGTGGTCCCCGACCTGTTGCTGTTTCTGTTTCTGACAATGTTCTGTTACGTGTGGTTTAAGCGGAGATACGGACCTGCAAAACGAAGCACGTGGTCCCCGACCTGTTGCTGTTTCTGTTTCTGACAATGTTCTGTTACGTGTGGTTTAAGCGGAGATACGGACCTGCAAAACGAAGCACGTGGTCCCCGACCTGTTGCTGTTTCTGTTTCTGACAATGTTCTGTTACGTGTGGTTTAAGCGGAGATACGGACCTGCAAAACGAAGCACGTGGTCCCCGACCTGTTGCTGTTTCTGTTTCTGACAATGTTCTGTTACGTGTGGTTTAAGCGGAGATACGGACCTGCAAAACGAAGCACGTGGTCCCCGACCTGTTGCTGTTTCTGTTTCTGACAATGTTCTGTTACGTGTGGTTTAAGCGGAGATACGGACCTGCAAAACGAAGCACGTGGTCCCCGACCTGTTGCTGTTTCTGACGATGTACTGTTACATGTAGTTGAAGAGGACCCCCGAAAAACGTGTCGTGAGATAGTGGCAGAGGTAGGTGTCCATCACACGACAGTTGTTGGGCATCTGGCTGCACTGGGTAAGTTCAAAAAGCTAGACGTAGCTGCCGCATGAGTTGACAACTGCCAACAAAACTAGGCGTTTGGAAGTCTGCACGTCGCTGCTTGCCAGGAATAAACAGGAACCTCTACTGTGCCGCCCCGGTGGCGCAGTGGTCTAAGGCGCTGGCCTCTGATCATTCGTTCGTAAGGGGTCTGGGTTCGAATCCCGGTCAGGCATGGATGTTGTGTTTGTCTTACGGCACTGGCTTTCTCCCTTCCCTGGAACCAGTGACCCTAAATTAGGGACAGGCGACTGTTTATAGCCCATTGAGTTGCTCACGGTGGTCGTTAAACCTCCAACTAAAAAAAAAAAAAAAAAGAACCTCTACTGCAGGGGTGGCCAAATCGTGGCGCATTGGATGATTATAAGTGATGCATTGCATCCTTGCGCCTACTTATTCTTTTGAAGTAGGGGCCATAACTGAATTTATCCATCTTCATATTTTCAACACCTGAGTGCTCTCAGTTCAATTCATACAGCCTTCTTACTCATCAGTTTAGCCGATTTTTTTTTTTTTTGACAGTTTACAATTGAAGGATGTGAACAGTGTGTGTGTGTGTGTGTGTGAACAGTGTGTGTGAGAGAGAGAGAGAGAGAGAGAGAGAGAGAGAGAGAGAGAGACTGCGTGAGTGAGATTTGGTACGATTGAAAACGGTGTGATTCACCCAATAAAACGCTCTCGCAAAAACTCTGCTTCAAACTCCACACTGTACCGTGGGTGGCTGACCTTGGCAGGTCGCCAGTAAACATCGCTAAGAAATATTACTTCAGAGCGCTTTTTCCCACGAGGGCTGCGCCCTCTGGCAGAAGAAACTGAAGGAGCCATCGTGGCGTGGAGTTTGAAGCAGGATTTTTGCGAGAGCGTTTTATTGAGTGTACTAGCATGGTTTTTGTATTGAGAGTGATTGAAAGACAGATTCAAGAATAAATTATATGACGTTTGTCGAAGAAGAGCGCCACTACTGTTTCTTAACGCGAACATAGAATTCAAATCCCACATAATTGATATTCTGTGACTGTGTGATATGACGTACGTACTTGTGATCTATTTGTTCTTTTTCAACATTTAGATTTTTAGAGTTTTGTACTTTTCTATTTATTTTTTAAATTCCTAGAGCAAAAGAAAATGAGCAAAAGAAGCGCAGAAAGTGATAGTAAGCGTGAATTTAACGAACAGTGGGAAAATGAGTTGTTATTTATAGCAAGTCCATCAGAAAAACCATTTTGCATTGTTTGTGAAAGTACTCTTTCACATAATAGAAGACATGATCTTAATAGAGACTATAATGTTCTCTCTAAAGTATTTTTACAGCTGGGTGGCAAGAAATTTTAGCTGGGTGGTACTTTAAACGACCCCTTCCTCAATCGAAAAAAAAAAGAAAGGATGTTGTTTTGCTTAACATGATTATACTTATTAAATACTTACTGGCAAATCATGTTCAACACTGATTTCAGTTGTTTTCACCAATATTTATGGTGTATGTGGAAATAAGTTTTCCAATCTTACTATTACGCGTGTTGTGAAAACATTCATTAAAGGAAATTCAGCTGGGTGGCAGAGAAAATTAGCTGGGTGGGCCACCCAGTAAAAAGGCTCTAGGGAGAACACTACACTATAAAACACAGCATCAGACTAACATAGAAGAAAAAATGAAGTTTGTTTTTGGGTCTGAGTTACGAAAAGAATATGTGATTAAGAAAAAGGAAAAAATCAGAAGAAGACAAAATATGTTTGCTAAAGTAAGTTGTGAAGACTTGGCTATGACAGAAGCGTCATATGAAATAGCTTTAGCATTGGCGAAAAAAAGAAACCTTTTTCTGACGGGGAAGAAATTGTGAAGCCTTGTCTCCAAATATTTGCACGCCATCTTGGTAATAAAGGTATTGAAAGGAAAGCAGACGAAATTGCTATATCAAGGCAGACGGTTACGAGACGTATCGAGGAACACTCTCAGGATATATCTCAGCAACTGGAAGACCTTGTCCATTTTTGTACTTTCTGTTCTCTAGCTTTGGATGAATCAACCGACACATGTGATGTTGCCCAGTTAACCATTTTTACAAGAGGAATTGATGATAATTTTCATGTCTTTGAAGAACTTGCCAGTCTGGAGTCGTTGCATGGTAAAACGAGAGGATCAGACATATTTGAAAAAGTAAAATCATGGCTAGAAAATCTAAAATTAGATTATAGAAAACTCATCAGTGTGTGTACGGACAGAGCGCCGTCAATGATAGGTAAAGTCAATGGCACTACAACTTTGCTTGAAAATTTTTTAAACCGTTCTGTATTTAAATATCACTGCATTATACACCAAGAGCAACTGTGTGGGAAAACTTTAAATATGCAGCATGTTATGCTACCGGTTGTGAAATGTGTGAATAAAATTAGAGCAAGAGCATTACACAGACGAGAATTCAGATAATACTGTCAATTGTTAGATTTGGAATATGGTAAACTTGTCCTTCATTGTGAGGTACGCTGGCTTTCTAAAGGACAGGTTCTGAGTAGATTTTGGAAATTGAAAAAGGCTGTTTCTAATTTTTTAGAACAGGAAAATGAACTACTTGATGAAAGAACCCTATTATTGGACAACAACTGGCTATTTGATTTGGCATTTTTAGTTGACGTTACTAGTCATCTCAATGATCTAAATTTAAAACTACAAGGCAAGAATAAGTTATTTCCCAGCTGAGTCAATAGCATCAGTTCATTTAAAATGAAATTAAAACTGTTCGTCTCTCAGTTAGAAAATGAGGATTTGACTCAATTTCCACACTTGAAAGAGCAGGGTGAATGTGCTGCGGATAATAGCAATTTGACCAAATATATTGAAAAAATCAAGATATTGCAAGGGTCATTTGAAAGTCGTTTTCATGATTTTGCTAAAGAAGAAAACTGCATGCTCGCATTTATAAGCCCATTTTCACTTGGTGAACAAAACGTAATGCAGATGCCTAGTAACATACAAATGGAAGTGATTGATTTAAAAACAAATTCATTATTAAAAATGAAATTTGATGAGCTTTTTCCAGATCAAAAGTATTCTGACATAATTAATTTCTGGCGTTCATTACCCTGTGAACATTTCCCAGAGCTAAGAAAAATTGTCTTTTGAAAAATTCATTATTAAAAATGAAATTTATGAGCTTTTTCCAGATCAAAATGATTCTGACATAATTAATTTCTGGTGTTCATTACCCTGTGAACATTTCCCAGAGCGAAGAAAATTTGCAAAAAGTTATATATGTTGCTTTGGAACGACATACAGATATGAACAAGCATTTTCGTCCATGAACTTGATTAAAAGCAAAACAAGGTTGCGAATAACTGATTCAAATTTGAAGAATTCTCTGCTGCTCTCAGTAACAAATTTAACACCAAACATTGAAAGACTAGCGAAATCCAAACACGCTCAAAAGTTTCATTAATGGTAAGTAATGACAGCTGTAATAGATATTGTTTTACATACAATAATTAAATCATTTAAAAATGTTGATTATGTCTGTAAACAAAAGAGATCATTTCTGACTATTGTAGGTTGGTGCTCCCATAAACGTATCTTTTGAACTGGTGTAAATTAATTAATTAATTTAATTGCGTGATTGAGTTATTCCTTTTCCTCCCCTAAGTGAAGAATGTCCTACCCCTATCCCTATTTTTCAACCCCAAACTTGAGTTGTATGGCGCATCTGAACTGATACATGAAAACATTGGTGCATGGTATGTAAAAGGTTGGCCACCACTGCTCTACTGCATGGAATAGTCACCTGCAATGAGAAGTGGGTCTTTTATGATAATCAGAAACAATCTGCACAATGGTTAAGCAAGGCACGGCCTGCTGTTTGGCATCCTAAGCCACCCCTACACACCAAGGAGATGATGCTCCTTGTCTGGTGGTCCACAGCCGGGAGAATTCATTGGAGTTTCTTGGCAAGAGGCCAAACCATCGCTGCAAAACGTTACTGTGCTTAATTACACCAGATGCATCGGAAATTGCTGCAGAAACAACTGGCTTTGGTCAACAGACATGGTGTTCTTCTGCTGCAGGACAGCATTCGCCCTCATGTCGCACAACCAGCGATGCTGACACTAAATGCCTTGGGTTATGAAGCACTGTCTCATCCTGCTTATTCCCTGGACTTGTCTCCGACAGACTATCATCTGTTTTGTTGTCTGGATCACTTCCTGTCCAGGAAACAGTTCAGGACAGACGATGAGGTTCAACATGCAGTTTATGACTTCTTCGAGTCCCAGCCAAAAGACTTTTTCATTCCTGGATCATGCCCTTGCAGGACATATGGCAACTATGTGTCGATGCAGAAGGGGATTGTTTTGCCTAGGTAAGTTGTCCTACTTTTCTGTTCTCGCCATCCACGTGTGCTGGTCCTTTGCCAGACATTTCATTTGCACCAATCCAATACTTCCAACAGACACGACATCTTTCACAAGTGATAACAGATTAACTGTTCCAGCCACATCGACAAAAAAGTTAACACAGTGGCTTTGAGGAGGAAGTACAAGGGGTGCCCCCACAATGCATCCAAATATCTTCCATAAAAAAAAAAAAAGAAATTGTGGGTGCATAAAACTTAATTTTTGACTCCCCTCGTATGTCTAATGCAGATGCACTATGGATTTATGTCTAAGATAAATAAGACAGATGTACAGATGCAATATGTAGAGACCATGCACAGTGAATCTGGGACATTTATGTGTAACCCCTTTTAGCCAAAAGTACATAAACTAACTTTGAGATTCCTTTGTATCATTGGTATTTTTAGTTTTGGATAGAACTGGGGGTTAATGGCCTCTGTGTCTCACCACTATATGCATTGATGAGAGCGAATAGCTTTCTCTTTAGGACTGATAGCCATTGCTTGCATGCTTAACTTTTGGGTGATAGATTTTTAATGCCCCCCCCTCTCCCTCCTTGTTGGAAAGACACTGTCTCCCCACTTCTTAAGAGTTCAGTTTACTGCCTTGGAATACTGGCTGCATTTACTACCATCCATTATGCTGACATTTTTCTCTCCTTGTGTTTCCAGGGCTGTCAGCTAACACTATGTTATGGTTTCCAAAATGTTCCAACAGTTAACTCTCTTAATTAATGTAGCACAATTTACAAATACCCGATTTACATTATTAATTCACTCCTATTAACTTGATCTATTTACCCTTATTTACATACTTGATTTGGAAGATCCACCTTCTGGATAATTAATGAAACCAGACAATCAGTCTTGTATCAATATATATGCACTCTTTGCCACAAAAAAACCCGAAGCACCCTGAGAAAGTTGTTTGATCCTGATCGAAGTCCGCGTACAAGAACCTCAAGGCTAAATATGCAAATGATTAAAACATAATGACCAGTGACTAAATAGAGGCTCTCCACAGCACATGGCAACCATGCATTGAGAAGAGTATATCAAGAGCAAAGCTTGATGCTGCTGAATGTGACATCATGTCAGACTTTTTTATCTACAGAATGAGTATCGGACCCAGTGTCGCTACACAAGCCAGTGTAGAAAGCAAAGAAAATCACAACATCCGGAAGCAACGACAGAGTATTTAGGCTAGAACTTATCTAAACTGGTAAGTTCTAAGTAAATGAAAGCACAAAGGAAAAGTTTTCCTACAAACCTTATCAACAGTTCTTGTTCTGAAATAAAATGCAGTTCCTTGACATTCAATATCAGACTTTGATGTCCATTACAGTAAAAAATGCACTGAGACAAGGAGAAATGGCATCAAGAGGCAAAACACTCATCCAATAGGAAAACTGTATGCACATCTAATTGACTTGCGTGCGTGGCAAAGCTTTCGACTTCCCGTCACTGGTTCACCAAGTGTTGGCATAACGACCACGCATAACATTTTTGTATTCTGACGATAGAGCAGAAAGCACGTTTGAAATCCATACAAATATGCTTCGGACACAGCGACTCCGGTAGCTTTTCGCTTTTTCGCATTTGGAGAGTCCCCTTCCATCTTTTGTTATGGGACAAAAACATTTATGTACTACTAATATTGGTTCAAATCGTTATGTCTAACCAGTTGAACGTCACTACGTGGCTTATTATAATAAATTTTTGGCAAGATATCACAGAAATCTTGTCATTCTTCTGTTCCTCGCGTTTTTTTAAAAGATCGTTAAAAATCCCGATGTCCGGACTCCACAGCTTCTTATTTAACCAGTGGGTGTCATACTGAGAGTGAATGATATATTTATTAAAATATAAACCAAAAAACAATTAATTCTTAAAAATGAGGATAAAATAATAGCCTTGTTACCTTTTATCGGTCAGTAGCTTCTTTTCGACTAGTTGCTTTCGGTAGAAATTCATTATTACTCTTGACCTTCGATTGATCGATATTCTTCAAGAACAAGTTGAGTAGTCAAGAGATTTCACAAATCAAAGTCTCCTTCAAGCAACATGTAGGCAAAAGAAGGGTTTGTTTGTGGCAGATATTTTGCAACGAAAACACAACTGACGATCAAAATATTTATGATAGCAAAAATTCATAATAAAATTCAAATTGGGAAAAACTTGTCTTCCGATAGAGATTTGAAAGAATTAATCTAATGAAATAATAAAAATTTGTCCAATTTCAAATGAAAACGATATGCAAAACTTCTTTACCAAGGAATCCAGACTTAGAATTTCCGACACGCGTTTCGGCTCATATTTCTCGTGGTTATTCTCAAGGGCATTTTGTGCTATACTGTTCAATGCACGTTAACTGCTAGCTAAGTCGACGTTGCTGCCATCTATCATTCGCGTCATCTTCGTGCTCATCATGTAAAACATTGTTGGCGCCATCTAGTGTCTTCCTGTTTTTTAATCTTCTTTGCACTTGTCAACTTGATCTTCTTATTTGGATAATTTGTTGTTTTTCTTGCTTTATCATGTTCAACCATGCTGGTGATAATTCGACTGGGACATTTAAATTGCAATTATATGCTTTGGTCTTCTCGATTATAATGGCCTTAGCTGTCAGGATCTTTTTATGTGTGTTTCGAGAAGTAAACAAACTTATATTCTACCAGTCGGGCGTGGCCTCGTTATTATGACAATATTGTATAAGGGAAGTTCGAATTTCACCCTTATTCCAGTTATTTAAGTGTTCACATAATCTGATATCAACATTTCTTTTTGTGCTACCTATGTAAACTGTTTTATTATCTGGGTTCTTGTTTACATTAATAATTAGTATACGATATACACCTGCTTTACGTAATATGGAACTTTTTTCGTTGTTTGATTGCAAAAGTCTGCTGTTGTTGAGTACAGTGTCTGCAATAACTAATCTTGCTCTGTGGCATTCCTTTTTTAAAGGAGCAGATATAGGTGGACAATATGGTAGTTTTCCACAGAATCTGTATGTATCAGTCAGAATCTGCCTTGGTCTATTTTGGTTATTCTGAATTTTTTTTTTTTTTTTTTTTTTTTTTAAATATCGACAATCAATGTCTCCTTGTAGCCAAAGCCCCCAGCCAAAATTTTGATCCATTTTAACTCTTTTTGCCTTGCAGTATTATTAGATGAAAGTACAATTGCTCTTTTTAAGTAATACCTGATTGCCACTATTTTAAATTTCTATGGATGATTTGAGTTACTAGGTATTATATTTGGGGCAAATGTTGCTTTTCTGTATACTTCATAGTCAATTCTTGAGTTATTTTTGATGATATTAATATCTAAAAATGGTAATTGTTTATTTTTTTCCCATTCGGTTGTAAGGTTGATAGTTGTATATCATCATCATCATCATTGTCAACCATTATCAATCCACTGCTGGACGAAGGTCTCCCCATGTTTCCTCCACAACAGTCTGTCTTGTGCCAGTCTCCTCCATGTCACTCCCGCATACTTTCGAATTTCATCCACCCATCTTCCATGTGGTCTTCTTCTGGGTCTTTTCCTGTCCCTTGGAATCCAATCTAAAATTTCGGCTGTCCATCGATGGTCTGTTCTTCTGGCAGTATGTCCAGCCCATTGCCATTTCAGGTATTTTACTCTGATCATGATGTCTTCCACTCTTGTCATTTTTCGGATCCACGTGTTCCTCTTCTTATCTCTCCTGGTTACACCAAGCATGCACCTCTCCATGCTGCTTTGAGTTGTCTGCAGCCTTTGTATGTCTCTTTTAGCTAAGGTCCACGTCTCTGCACCATACGTAAGCACTGGAAGGATGCATTGATCAAACACTTTTCTTTTAAGACATAATGGCATATTGCTCTTAAAAATTATGCTGTTTCTTCCAAAAGCTCTCCAGGCAAGTTTTGTACGCAGATTAATTTCTTCACCAATGTGACCCTCACTTGATATCTGCTGTCCAAGATAAACGTACGTGTCTGTTATCTCCAGCTTTTCTCCATCAATCGATAAATCTTCATTTCTTGTAAAAGCATTGTACATCACTTTTGTCTTCTGAAAGTTCATTTTTAATCCCACTTCTTTACTCTTGTCAGCAAGTTCCTGGATCATACTCTGTAGCTCTGGTGGGGTAGTTGCAAAAATGACTATGTCATCAGCAAAACGAAGGTGGGTTAGATAATCTCCATTAATCTTTATCCCTTTGTTTTCCCAGTTCAGTGATTGAAAGACATTTTCCAATGTGGCATTAAAGAGCTTCGGAGATATGGTGTCACCTTGTCTCACTCCTTTTCCAATTTTTATGTGTGTTGTATTTTCAAACAGCCGAATCTTTGCACTTGCATTTTCATAGATGTTATTAATAATATTAATGTATGCATCTTCAATACCGCAGGATTTCAGAGCCATTGCAACTGCTGATGGTTTCACCGAATCAAAAGCTTTTTCATAATCGATAAAAGCCATGCACAATGGAAGTTCATATTCCCTCGCTCTTTCAATTAGTTCTCTCAGTACGTGGATATGATCTATTGTGCTGTAGCCACTCCTGAATCCAGCTTGTTCTCTCGGTTGAGCCATGTCCAGTGTCACCTTCAAGCGGTGTGAAAGAACTTTAGTGAAGATTTTATAAACCACTGATAGGAGGCTGATAGGTCTGTAGTTCCTGAGATCCTCAATGTCACCTTTTTTATGTAGCAAGATCATTGTAGCGTTGTTCCAATCCTCAGGAATTTTCCCTTCATTAAGGCATCGAGTGAAAATTTGGGCGAGTACTGTTTTGATTTCTCCACTTGCTTCTTGTATGATGTCTACAGTAATTCCATCTTCTCCTGGAGCTTTCCCCCGCTTCATGTTCTTGATTGCATGTGCAACTTCTGCTGGAAGGACTGGAAGAACTCTGGTACTGGTACCTTTCATGATGTCTGGAGTACATGTATCATCCCTTTCATATAATTTGGAGTAGAAATATTTCACTCTTGTTAAAATTTCACCTCTATTTCTTGTTACAGAACCATCTTCTTTTCTCAGTGCCATAATCTGTTTTTTCCCCTTACTGAGATGTCCCTTTGCTATCTTTAGGCTTTGGTTGTTTTCAATTGCTTTCCTTACTAGTTCACAGTTGAATTTCCTTACGTCTTCAGTGATACTTTTTCGTACTGTCTTGCATAGCTCTATATATTCCACTTTGAAAGTCACATCTTCTTTAGTTGTCCTCATCACTCTTTTTTGCATCAACATTTTGGTTTTTCCTGATAATTTGTTCACATGCAATTTGTTCTTAGACCTAGCTAATTTTGTTGCTGTTTCCATAAGAGCTTTGGTTACTTTTCTGTTAACTTCAGAAATATCCACTTCTTCCGATGTTAGGCCTTCTAAAGCAGAGAATCTGTTCTTCAGTTCCAATTTGAAGGTATTATGGTGTTTTTTAAGGTTGGTTATGTCAATACATTTTGTTTGTCTTATGAGCTTGCTACGTTCGAGTTTAGTGTTGAGGTGCATCTTACATCTCACCAATCTATGGTCACTGCCTGTGTTGAACTTGTTTAGCACACTGCAGTCTTCTATGACGACTTTTTTGTTACACATAATAAAATCAATTTCACTTGTCGTCCCATTTGGATGTCTCCATGTCCATTTCCTGTGTGGCTTTTTCTTGAAAAAGGAGTTCAAGATGAAAAACCCTTCTGCCTCTGCAAACTCTATGAAAGTATTTCCATGCTGGTTTCTGTTGCCGTGACCGAATTTACCTACTGAAGTTTCATTCTGTTGCCGTTGCCCTATTTTTGCATTGAAATCTCCCATAATTATCTTCAAGTGCTGCTTACCTTTATTATTTAGATCACGAATTTCCTCATAAAATTCTTCAATTTCTTCTTCAGCATGACTTGTGGTGGGTGCATAAGTTTGAATAATCTGAGCCTGGTATCTTCTCGAGAGTTGGATTACGAGTCGTGCAGCTCTGTCAGAGGAACTTTCAACTTCTACCACTTTATCCTTCAGTTTCTTGTTTATTATAAATCCAACACCACTAGTTCTGCCAGTATCTGTCCCACGATAGTAGAAGAGATGTCCACTTTTCAGTTCAATGAGATCTTCTCCTTTTCTCCTTACCTCACTTAGCCCGACGATGTCCCACTTGATCCTTTGTAGTTCCTCTTCCAATTCAAGAAGCCTTGAATCAGAAGATAGGGAGCGTCCGTTATAAGTAGCCAAGGTCAGCATCAGATGGCAGCCTAGTCCGGTCCTCCGAGGATTCTTAGCACCCTCTGCTTTCATGTCGCACTGGCCGCTGCCTTGGCCAGGTACTTTCCAGCTGCCGGAGACTGAGGGCCAAGATTTAAGTTGTAGAGTCGTTTTGGAGGTGTTTGGCCATAACTCACCACGCTGGCCAAGCGGGTTGGTGAGTGTGGGATAGCATTTCCTCTGATCCAGATGGTATAGTTATACCGCTATTGGGGGTCGTCACAGCCCCTTTAGTGGGAACAGGATGCACCACGAGAAGGCGGGGTTGACATTTGTCAAGGAGAGGCTGTGATGTTACGCATCACCTGACCTTACATCCCAGCAAGGTATATAGTTGTATATACCTTGCTGTATGTATTAACAAATTCTTCCAGATCTTCTTCAATATGTTTCCAAAATATCAAAATATCATCAACATGTCGAACAAATAGTTCAGGATGTTTATTTGTAAATTTTTTGTCAGTATCTTTTTCTCGATGTCCTGGAGTATAACTTCAGCAAACAAAATATATATATAAAAAAAACGTATATATAACCGAGCTATTAATCGTAAGACAACGAAATTATGCGCACGGCTGAAACAAAAAGATTACGAGCCCAGATATGATCAAAACAATCATGGATTGATAAAATCAGTGTTGATACATACCGTGCCTATAACGACGTTATTAAACTTGAAAACGATTACAATACGAGAGAGGAAATTACCAAAATTTATGCTATTACAGATAGAGAGCAAATTAAATACCAGAGAAAACATTGGAATAAAATAGAAAATTTAATAGATAATAAGCAGAGATCTCAAGAAACCAACTGCCATGCAAAGATTAACAAATATCCCAGCTACATTAATCAATCAGATGTAGAATTGAATGGTCTTCAAAGAACTGCATTGGAAAGAGGATTGAAATATGCATATAAATATAAAATTCCATCTACTGAAGTTATGATACCACAACTGGAGGATATAATCCAGTAACTGCCAAGGGAGAGACAAGAACCTACAAGGATTAAAATAGCAAATGCTATTAATAACATCAATAAGACAGAAAAAGAGTTAACCCAAAAAAGGATTAGATATGAACGACAAACATTAATTGACTTACGTAACAACCCTGGGATAGCAAGTATAATGGCTGATAAATCAAAACAAATAATTTTGATTAATCAAGATTGCCTACAAGAAAAAAATGATAATTGAAAAACTTGATACAGTAATCATTCAACAAGATCCCACAGAAAATATTATTAGAAAAATGGCCAAATTAAAAAACCACAGCAATTTACCTGAAGAGATTAAAAGTAAAACATACCCACCAGTGGGTGCCACTATCCTAGGAATCTTTGGAAAAATAAAAGTACACAAGGATGGACATCCAGTGCGACCTATTGTTTCAAAGAAAATTGCTCCAACCATTAACCTAGAACGAGCATTATTTCACTTTATTAAACGATATTATGAAGACCACACATACACAATTAAAAATTCAACCCACATCGTTAGAGCTGTTGAGGCCTATTGTGGACCCAGAGAGATAAAGATGGTGAGCTTTGACATTGTTTCACTTCTACCCAAGTACTCCAACTAATCAAGTTATTAATTTAATAGAAGAAAAGTTAATTGCAAACAAAACACCAACCACCCAAACAGCTAGCATTGTGTCAGCATTAAACCTAATTAACGACAATAACTTTTTTACATATAACAATATGATTTATAAACAGCTATCAGGTGCACCTATGGGATCACCTTTGTCTGGACTGTTTGCTGAAGTTATACTCCAGGACATCGAGAAAAAGATACTTACTGACAAAAAATTTACAAATAAATATCCTGAACTATTTGTTCGATATGTTGATGATATTTTGATATTTTGGAAACATACTGAAGAAGATCTGGAAGAATTTGTTAATACATACAGCAAGATATATACAACTATCAACCTTACAACCGAATGGGGAAAATATAAACAATTACCATTTTTAGATATTAATATCATCAAAAATAACTCAAGAATTGACTATGAAGTATACAGAAAAGCAACATTTGCCCCAAATATAATACCTAGTAACTCAAATCATCCATGGAAATTTAAAATAGCGGCATTCAGGTATTACTTAAAAAGAGCACTTGTACTTTCATCTAATAATACTGCAAGGCAAAAAGAGTTGAAATGGATCAAAACTTTGGCTGGGGACTTCAGCTACAAGGAGAGATTGATTGACAATATTTACAAACAAATTCAGAATAACCAAAATAGACCAAGGCAGATTCTGACTGATACATACAGATTCTGTGGAAAACTACCATATTGTCCACCTATATCTGCTCCTTTAAAAAAAGGAATGCCACAGAGCAAGATTAGTTATTGCAGACACTGTACTCAACAACAGCAGACTTTTGCAATCAAACAATGAAAAAAGTTCCATATTACGTAAAGCAGGTGTATGTCGTATACTAATTATTAATGTAAACAAGAACCCAGATAATAAAACAGTTTACATAGGTAGCACAAAAAGAAATGTTGATATCAGATTATGTGAACACTCAAATAACTGGAATAAGGGTGAAATTCGAACTTCACTTATACAATATTGTTATAATAACGAGGCCATGCCCAACTGGGAGAATATAAGTTTGGTTACTTCACAACACACATAAAAAGATCCTGACAGCCGAGGCCATTATGATCGAGAAGACCAAAGCGTATAATTGCAATTTAAATGTCCCAGTCGAATTATCACCAGCATGGTTGAACATGATAAAACAAGAAAAGCAACGAATTATCCAAATAAGAAAAATAGGGCGACACTAGATGGCACCAACAATGTTTTACGTGATGAGCACGAAGATGACGCAAACGATAGAGATGGCAGCAACGTCGACTTAGCTAGCAGTTAATGTGCATGGAGCAAACAGTACAGCACAAAATGCCCTTGAGAATGGTCACGAAAAATATGAGCCGAAACGTGCGTAGGAAATTCTAAGTCTGGATTCCTTGGTAAAGACGTTTTGCATATCGTTTCATTTGAAATTGAAGTTGGACAAATGGATTTTAATTTAATTTTATTATTTCATTAGATTAATTCTTTTAAATCTCTATCAGAAGACAAGTTTTTTCAATTTGAATTTTATTATGGATTTTAGCTATCATAAATATTTTGATCGTCAGTTGTGTTTTCGTTGCAAAGTATCTGCCACCCACAAACCCTTCTTTTGCCTACATGTTGCTTGAAGGAGACTTTGATTTGTGAAATCTCTTGACTACTCAACTTGTTCCTGAAGAATATCGATCAATCGAAGGTCAAGAGTAATAATGAATTTCTACCGAAAGCAACTAGTCGAAAAGAAGCTACTGACCGATAAAAGGTTACTTAAAAAGAGCACTTGTACTTTCATCTATTATTTTATCCTCATTTTTAAGAATTAATTGTTTTTTGGTTTATATTTTAATAAATATATCATTCACTCTCAGTATGACACCCACTGGTTAAATAAGAGGCTGTGGAGTCCGGACATCGGGATTTTTAACGATCTTTAAAAAAAAATGCGAGGAACAGAAGAATGACAAGATTTCTGTGATATCTTGCCAAAAATTCATTTATGTACAATTTTTGCCTTGCTGAACAAATTTGTAACTGACTTTTTTACCCTATCTGCAAAGGGGGCGTGATGGCCCCCTCAGCCCCTCCCCCAAAAGGGGGGCGAGGGGATCCTTTGCGGTGTGATTGTGTGCGCCATAGGGGGTTTCCTATACAACTGCACAAGAAGTAAATCAATAACTTCCATAGTTCATGAGATATTGGCCTGATCACGGACTTTCCTTGTAACCCTTTATAGTTGTAGGCTCTGTTAACGTATCCGTACACCTTTAAAATGCGATTTCCAATCAAAATATCCATTTCCCAATTTCGTTCTAATATTAAAGCTTGTTTTTTCATCTTTCCGAATCCAGTTAAAATTTGGTTGTCTTTTTTTTAACATGGGTTACCATTACTTTAATGTTACTTGACAGCAGCTTTTTAAAACTGGAAGTACTGTTATGCTAACCGGAAGTGAGCTTTAATGTTTATTTACATTGTAATTTTATTAAATATGTATGCTCAAATTTGACCCTATATATAAATCAAAACAGAAATTAAAATTGCAGTTATTTAAAATAAAAGAGTGGTGGGCAATGCACATAACTATCAAACAATTTAAGAAGAAGGTAGTGTAGAACACGCTAAGTTACGTATAAAAGTTTAATGCAAATATATTTCAGCGATTACTATGGCCTTCATCAGTGCAACTACAATTGGTTAACGTTGCCAGATTGAAAAGGTAAGTTTTGTAATGGTAACTCCGGGTGACGTGATGCAATGAGGATTTCCAGATGTAAGGAATGAAAATGGGGAGCTCAGAGTTGCAATTTTTGGAAAATAAAATTTCCAAACTTTCTCTAAACCGCTCTGAGGTTTAGAGAAAGTTTGGAAATTTTATTTTCCAAAATTGCAACTCTGAGCTCCCCATTTTCATTCCTTACATCTGGAAATCCCTCATTGCATCACGTCACCCGGAGTTACCATTACAAAACTTACCTTTCCAATATGGCAACGTTAACCAATTGTAGTTGCACTGATGAAGGCCATAGTAATGGCTGAAATATATTTGCATTAAACTTTTATACGAAACTTAGCGTGTTCTAAACTACCTTCTTAAATTATTTAAAATACTTAAAAAGGATATGGCAACACATGTTTTGTTCAAGCATCTGGCAACAAAGTTGTGATATAGCAGAAAATACCGAAGGAGTTTTTCGTTTGCCTCAAAAATATGAAATTGTGCATGTATGATGCTGTCATACAATTTCATGATTGCTTTCAAGGTTGTTTGAAAGTACTAGCCAAGTTGAACATTGAAAGTCCAATATTTTTCATATAGTAGGGTTATACACATTTAGATAACATTCTAATCCTTGACTGGAAACGGCATGCAACCCCTGTTGCAAACAAACATAGAAAATTTTGTGAGCCCTCAAGATGAAAAAAAATAACTTTTGCTTAGTAAAGGTGGTGAAATTTATAAATCAGGGGCACTTTAACATTTAATTTTGATTTTAAAAGTAGGAAAAAGTTATTTTTTAGCTTTTTCTCGAAATTAATTTTTTTATATTTTGTCTTCATGCAAAACATCATAACGCAAAAAATTATGCTTTAAATGTCTCGAAATTTTACAGGAGTATATTGCAAGAGGATATAAAGGGAAAAGACTATTCCTCTGATTGTACATCTTTTATTGTACACCCATTAGTCGTTGTTTTTGTTTTTTATGGCATAAATTATGAATTGCTATAAATTTTGAATGATTTTCTTTTTGACAGTACTTTAATTTTTACAGCTTTTTAAATAACTGTGCTATGATAATGGGAATAGTCTATTCTCTAGAGGATGTTATTGTTATCATAATAAAATTTACAAAATGAAACTATATTGATTTGATTTTGAGTTATCTTTGCGGAAGGGGTAATTTTTTGCTGTTTTTACCTATTTTTCGACCTAAAATGAAAAATTCGAACCTTTTTTTTTTTTATGTTGTTCCATATTTTTAGCCATATTTCAGTATAAAATGCAGAAAAAAAAAAGAAAAAAATTCAAATAATTTGAAAAAATCTTCTCGAAAGGTGTACGGATATTTTAAAATCCTTTAATGCTGATTTGCCATACAAATTGGAAGAATAACATTTTCATGTGTGTCTCACACTTGAGACTGTGTTAATTTGTCTTTTATGTTTTTAAAGGGCCTGTGTTATCCGAGATTTCCACTATAAGTGATGTAAAAAGCATTTTAAGCATTTTGGAATCTCAAAGCAGCAGTGTTCCTGAAGACGCGGAAGACGAGGAGGAAGAAGAAGTGGACGTAGTGGGTCTTGATGTTTTAGATGAAGTCAAGAAAAAACAGAAGCTGCCAGTTACACTTTCCAAGGATTGTGTGCCCCCATCATCATTATCTGTACATTTTGTAAAAGAATCAGCAGCTGAAGTATGTTTTTTTTTTTTTTTTTTTTTTTCATTTCTTTGTGATTTTGGAAAAATGTGATAATTTTTATGGGAACCAGTGCTGTCATTTTTAATTATTACATAAACAGGTTCCATCTTCAATTTGCTGATTCATTTTGTTGCTTTCAATTGAGAGCAGTGTAAAACAGTTTGCAGGATTCATATGCCGCCTAGTATTTAAGAACTCCTTAAATGGGCTTTTTGCTCCTTATTTCCCCCTAAGACTCCACAGGGCTTGAAAAATACCATGCCTGAGATGCCTGGGGTAGGTAACTTATTAGTCTGGGCAGATAAATAAAAAATGTAGTTGCTTGGTCCAGGCAACTAAGTCTATATACACTATATTGACAAAAGTCACCGGACACCCCTTCAAAAGCAAATGAACGGATCTGCTGTGTTGTTAAGATGTGCGGTACAGCTGCAAGTAATATAAAAACAAGCCTGCAGCTGACTCGATCATATCGCACTGTGAGGTTGAGTGAAAATGTCGCAGCAGGAGAGAACTGACTTTGAGAAAGTAAAGATTGTTTGGTGTTATATTAGTGGGTTGTCTATAAGAGAAATCGAGAGGTGTTTAAACATAACCAAGTCAACTGTTTTGGATGTACTGAATAAGTGGAAGACACATGGCATGCCTGAAGCAGCAAAATGTACTGGCAGACCAAAGAAAATCAGTGGTAGAGGATGTCGAAGCCTCAGGAGAGTCGTTACAGCTAATCGATGGAGTACTACACAAAACCTCAGTGTACAGGTGAGTAACAATGCTGGAACCTTAGTATGTACACATACCATTTGCAGAGAATTTCATTCCATGGGTTACCGTGGTCGTAAGGCTGCTCATTAGCCTTTTATCTCCACTTGGAATGCTACTCATCATTTAGCATGGTGTAAAGAACATTTATCGTGGACAGTAGATCAATGGAAACGGGTTCTATGGACTGATGAATCCAGATACATGATCCATCATTCTGATGGCCGCATGTGGGTATGGCAGCAGCCGGGGGGAACGCTATTTACCACAGTGTACTGTTCCTACGGTCAAGTTTGGAACTGGCAGTGTACTCGTTTTGGGCTGTTTGTTTCCGGCCCATTGGTTATTGTAGACAAACCCGTTAACCAGCACGTCTACCTCGATATTCTGGACAATTATGCCCTACCAACTCTGTAGCAATACTATGGAACTGAGCCTTGTTGGTACCAGCAAGATAATGCACCGAGCCATAAAGTAAGGACTGTTACGGCGTGGTTTGAAGATAATTCCGTATCATGTGTGGACTGACCAGCACAGAGCCCTGATCTTAATCCCTTAGAGCACCTATGGGATGAATTAGAGCGCCACATAAGATGTTTGGAAGCAAGGCCTACTACTAAGCAACAGTTAGTGGCAGCATTATGTACTGAATGGAAGCACATACCTATTGCTGTGTTCCAAAACCTTGTAAGCATGTCTCGAAGGGTCAGTGCATGCGTTAAGGCCAAAGGTGGACCGACACCGTACTAATGTATGTTAATAAATGCTATGTTGTGTTTCTTTTCTAAGTGTCTGGTGACTTTTGTCAATATAGTGTATATAAAACTGGATGTTTGTTTGTAGTCCGCTATAAAAATCTACAGTTTTCAATTTAGAACCATCAAATTTGGTATACTATCTCATGGTACTCTAAGTTAAACTGTGGATGGTTTTTGGAAGGGATCGGGGTCAAGGGGCCCCCATACAAAATTTTGATAAAAAACATTAAGTGGCCTTAAATTTGTCTTAACAAAACAATGGAGTAATATGTGGGGGGAAGTCTAAAACCAGTTTGGGGCAGTCACATGAGCCACCAGCAACCCCCCCCCCCCTCCACCATACTAGAGAAAGTTTTCCTCAGCTCCATACAGCTCTCATTCACCTGTGTGGTTCTAACAGCGAGCCATCATTGAATTCCTCACTGTGGAAAAAGTTGCATCTATCAAGATTCATCAAACCAATTTATGAGGATTGGTGTGACGACACGAGTACTGTAAAACAATGGGTAAAGTGAATGTGCTGATGAAGTGGGGAAAGTAAATTTGAGTGGCAAACTGGGGTTAGGGAGGCCTCCAACTGGCATGGACAAGTTTCATCAGCAACATGTTTAACCCTTTAACCAGCTGGAACAGATTAATTCAGGGTTAGCAAAGTGGGCTGTAATCAGCCCGAATGAATATATTCGTTGTTTAAGAATTGGGCTAAATGTAGCAGAACAAGTAAACCTGCTGAACAGAAAATGTTGCTTTATCCTTAGCTTTGTTATTCAAAGTTGTCATTTAGAAAGACTATTAACACTGATCCTTTCTGACTGATTATCAGCTAAAAGGGCTATAATGATGGCGACAAACCTAAGAAAGCAGGGAAAAGCTATTTGAGTCAGTTATTTCTACCCATTGGCATGGTGTCCATGTCAGGAGAACAAGCTAATCCCCAGCCTTGGGTCATGGAGCAGTGAATAAAAGACTAGAACGAAGCTCTTAACACTTCTGACAGGAATACAATAAATTTCTCAAATATCTTAATTGAGAACGCAAAATTCTTGAGTTACCGAAGTATGACACTTTGAGTTTAAAGCATGCTGTAACGTCATTTTGACATAATACAAGAGTCCTTCACCAAATAATTTTTTCTTGTTTTAATATAACTTTTTGCATGTTTTCTCCTGGTCGCCAGGTTTCACACAAAATACACTAAAATCTTGGTAGATAAAAACTTTGAACCAGAATTTAAAGGACGTGACCACGATGATCACAAGGACACAACCCATCTGCCAGCGTACGTGGCAGATGGATCGTGACCACAAAGGACACAGCCGATGATATTGACATTGTCCCTGATTATGGTAACGCACAAGTTACTGAAATGCATAGGGTGAGATGCTTAGAATATCAATATTCCTTGTGCTTTGGTGGCGGTGTTTTGTGCATTTTGAGGTGGTTTCGGTTGAGTGTTGTAATATTTCTGTGCTGTTTCGAGCGTTACACGAAGTGGGATTGGCCCTTCCTGTACTTGTGACTTTTAGAGTTTTAGTTTTTCTTTTTCGTACTACCTTTGAATGTACTGAGTGGTGAGAACAGAGTTTTAGGTGTGAAGTGTGTTTTGAAAGAATCCCGTTCATGCCAAAGGTTTTGGCTGAAGCAACGCACATATCACAACGTGCCCATTTGGTGAAAGTCACTACAGCCAAAGGTATGTTTTAATCAGTTTTATATTTGCTTTTTTGTAGGAACTATGGTATCTTTTAAAAATTCTAGTTCGAAAGTTTTATCTATCAAGATTTCAGTGTATTTAAAGAACTTTTTTGTGCCAAACGCTGTGACCAGGAGAAAACGTGCAAAAAGTTATATCAAAACAAGAAGAAATTCTTTGGTGAAGGACTCTTGTATTACGTCAAAAAAAAAAAAAAAAAAAAAAAACTTCTGACAGGTTTATGGTTGGTGCTGCTGAACTGAGAGGGGAGAAAGGAATTGTTTTACCACAGGTTCTGTAAAGCCTGGCCATTATGAACATCCCTGTTTGGCAAGAGCAAAAAAATGTGTACCCCATTTGGATGAGGTACAGTGGCCACTTAAAGGGCTAAGAAGAAATTGGAGGAAACCATCAGATAAAGGAAAAAGAAATTGTCTCCAATTTCTAAAGAGAGAGTAGAAACATTAAAGTGTTCTTAGATTTTTGAAAGTTTGTGCCAGTAGGCACTACGCATGTTATCTGATGTGATGAAGATTATACAAGTGGGAATTTCATACAAATTCTTGGAATAGTTCAAAAATGAAGGTTAGACTTTTCTGGACCTTATTTGGACAAGAGAAGAAACATGTGTCCACTATTACAACCCACAGAACAAAAGACATTCCTTGGAATATCATCATGAAATATCACCACAACCAATAAAATTCTGAACATGAGCCTGAGTTGGGAAGGTCATATTGTGGTCTGCTTTTAGGAATAGTGAAGGATGTGTGCTTGCTGGTTTTCTGGGAAAAGTGGCTACAATAAATTCTGAACATTACATCAAAACCCTGAAATCTTGTATCCGAAGGAAAGCAAGGCAGATCGATGAAACACTTTTCCAATGCAGCAATGCTAGGCCTCACACCAATGCTGCCACAGTTGCTACCATTGAGCATCTTAGGTTTACTATGTTGTCACATCCTTAGTATAACCCAGATCTCGCTCCTAGTGAGTTTCACTTGTTTATTAAATTAGAGGAATACTTGAAGGGCATCACTTCACATCTAACAAAGAAGTGAAGTCAGAAGTACACCAGTGTGGTGTCGAAGACAAAATCCTGAAGTTTTTAAGGACTGACTTTAAAAGCTATTAACACATTAGAAAAAATGTATTGAAGTAGGTGGAGATAATGCAGCCCATAAGGTATGGTGCAGCTTTGAAATGAAAGAGAAAGGTAAATTTTTGTTTTAGTGGAAAAACTTTTACTATCAATTTTTTATTCCAGTGGAGGCTAAATTTTTCAGTCCATGTATGTATATTAAAATCCTTGGTGGTGTCGTAGTTCCATTTTTACAGCTGAAATTGTGTGTATATTACCTGACTGTAAAAAGGATAATATTTACTTCTCAGCTGCATTCTTGGTAAACTCTGGCTTTGAAAAGTCATCTTAAAAGCATAACAGTCACAGCTGCACAGTCATTTTGAAAAGTTATAGTCTTAAAAATAATGAAAATACATAATGTCCAACAAAACATCTGAATTATTTCAAAAATCAATAAAACATGAACCAAGCAGCATGTAAACCCATAGTTGCAATAAAAGGGTGACTAACTAAGGAACTTTTTTCACATCACACATAGCCAACACATGGTACCACTTGTCGTGTTTCACCATCATAACATACAGAATGACAAGAATGCAGGAGCTAGTTCAGTGTGTATTGTGGTTAACAAAGATAATATATCCCATTCAAGTTCAAACTTAAGTGTTGTGCTATGTATGAAAAGACAGTATTTGCTCCAGTAAAGCCAGTATTTGCGAATGAAAGAGTCAGATAGCATCTACTATACATAGGGATACGGTAACTCTTCAACTTCCAAGAAACAATTGAAAATGTAGGGAAAGTGTTTGCAAGAAAGTTCGTGGAAATCAGAGTTGCTGCACAAGAACTTCAGTTACCAAAGTCAGCTGTCCATAACATTTTACATTAAAGGCTATGTGTCATTCTATTAAATTTTACGCAATTTGAAAGCAATTAGTTACTGCCCAACTTTTTAAAAATTCCATAAAAAAAGTGTATATCATTCCTACTTCTGGGGACGCCAGAAGCAATCGTAGGGAATTTTTATCTATCACCTGTAAGATACAGGAAGTAAAAACTTGAGGAGGCTGAATGGGAATTGCATCTCAAAGTGTTCTTTTTTTGTTGTTGTTGTTGTTGTTTCAAAAACAGACTTATTCAAAATCATTTTTTGTCATTTTTATATCAAAACATTTTAAATCAAATATAAGGTGTGTCTGAAGCAGTTAAAAATGTTTAAAGAATGCATTTTTATTAAATTTTTTTACTCTTTATGGCACTTAAATCTAAAAAAACACAGTGTTTTTGCTGTTTCAGTGGGTACAGGTAATAAAGATCAGTCCCCCCAATGTCTGTTGACAAGTTTTCTTCCTAAGAAAAATATTCTCGAAATTTGAAATGTCGCAAAATTATCCATAGTGTATATCCCAGTACCTCAAAAATAGGTTTGTGTAAAATTTTGCCTAATAAGAGTTTTATATATTGACATTATCTCATCCAAATTGCTATATTTTTGTGGAATTAATTTTTCAATTTTTAGGGTACTACTTACTTGTAAAATTTTCAGGGAAAATTAGTTTTGGTAACTGATCAATTGTTTCCTTCTCATAAGCTTTTTTAGAAGGCAGAACCATGAAAGATGGTGTAATGGTATGTTTTGCATAATTAAATAAAACCCCTGCAAAATAGCTTTTAGTCTAAAAATTGCATACGAGTCATTTCATGCGAAATCAACCAATTTACAGCTATTTTCATTTGATTTCTGAAATCTGGTGTGATTGTTAATCATGTAGACGAGCAATTTTCAAAGTGGGGTCGTAAAGTAGTTCCAAGGCGGTTGCGAGCTATATAGAAAAACCACCAATAAAATTTAATAATTTATTTTGAAATATCATTTAATACACAGTTGTTACAATTTTTGATCAATGAAAGGAGTGTGCTTGTTTTTCTTTCACCAATTTATCAAATCATGGCTCTGTTTGAAACTCAAAGAATCAAGTCTCTCTCTAGTTCCAGTCTATTTCTATTTTTTGTTTTTAGATTCATCATTGAGGAGAGCATCAGCTCACACAGGTAGGATGTAGCAAATGGTAATAACTTCAGAGCTTCTCGTGCAAGCTCTGGGTATTCTCCCTTTCTCTTCATCCAGAAGGTGTCCAACCTCTGTGAGTGAAATTCCATTCTGAGCATTCCATCAGAAATTTCCATAAGTTTTTCTTTCATTTTTGTGCTGAGATCAGCAAGTTCCACTGACATATCCAGAAAAGGATTTAGTATCCATCTTTGCCCATTGCCAGTTAGAGATTTTTCTGGAAAGTAGCTCACCAGTTGCTCTTTTAAATTTTGCAATCCGGCAACCATGTTAGGAATGTGAGGACCAACGTCCACTGTTTGATCAATTGAAATTTCTTCAACAATCATTTGAATTGAAGGGAATGATTCAAACATTTTTTCTATGGATGTGGACCATAAAGTAATTTTTTTTATGAATCCATTAATTTTATCTTCGGCTGTTAGGATGTTTTCTTCTCGCTCTTGCAGACTTTTATTTAAAATATTAGGATGTTCAAAAATATCAGCGAGATATGCTAATTTCAACAGCCAAACAGGGTCTCAAAAGAAGTCAGCATATTCAGATTTTACATCTTGCAAGTAGATTAGTAATTCTGCTTTAAGTTCCAGAACCTTTGTCAATACCTTTCCTCTGGACAGCACCAGACCTCTGTATGATAAAGGAGATTTCGGTGAAGTGAATCCATGTCTTCACAAATTCTTTGGAACGGTCAAGTTTGTAAGGCTTTACCTTTAATAGAATTCCCAACTTTGACCACATTTTTTAACGTGTGATTTAAATCAGGAGGCAAAGATTTGCCTGCAAGAGCTTGGTAATGAAGGAAACAATGCATCCATGCAGCATTTGGAATTATCGATTTCAATCTTGCAATAAGTCCGGATTTAATTCCAGTCATAGCCATAGCGCAGTCACTGCAAATGGCAATGCATTTTGTCCAATCGGTGTTGAAGTCACAGGTACTTTCTACAAACATTTCATACAAACACTGGCCAGCAGTACTGTTTGTGGGAAGTGCTTTGCAAAATAAAATCTCTTCCATGATACATTCATCTGCTTTGAACTGTATAAAAGCCACAAACTGTGCACAATCTGAAATATCCATCGATTCTAGCTGCAAAGTGATGTGTGGGCTCTTATTGATTTTTCCAAGTAATTGCTCGCAAATATCAGCTGCCATATCGCTCATTTTATGTTGCATGGTATTATCGGAGAGTGGTATGCTTTTAAGCTTGTCTGCCTCTTGTTTACCGAGCGTAATTTCTGCCATATCTAGGACTGTTGGCAAAATAAGTTTCTCTGCAATTGTATGCTGCTTTCCTGCTTTGCCCAAGTGAAATGCTACTCGGTAGCTTGCTAACAATGCTTTCTCATTTACACTGAATACTTGGGTTATAGCAGTCTATTGCCGGTGAAGAACTTTCAGATTTATTTCACATTTCAGTGGCTTATTCTCACTGTATTTAGTTGTAAGGTGACGAAGTTTTGAAGGTTTCATATTTTCATGCGACAATACAACACCACAAATTACGCATTGTGGTTTGTTATTTACGTCAGTAAAACCAAATTTCATGTAATTGTAATCATACCGTCTATTTTTTTTACGCATTGGATCGCCACTAGCACTGGAACTAGGTGTTGAAGGCTGCATAGGTCTTTTGAGAAGCTTGTCTATTTTCCAACAAAGATGGGCAAATAAAAATTGCGATTCCGCGAATACGTTGAGACAAAAAATTACACATGCACAACGGACAGAAGTTGAACTGACACTGCAAGCAGGCGACACAACGTTTTGCAAACCACTTGCAGGAACGTAGTATGGTGTCCCTGTCTATTGTATCTTAGCAGAACTGTTAGGTGTGCAACTTAATTCTCAGCCCCTAACCGCAAGCGATCATAGAACGTCAGCAAATGCAAATAGCTGTGTGCAATAATGGCTGATTGCAGCGCCATCCAACAGCTTTCCAGGCAACTGTAACCGCTCACAGCTGTAGTGACAGAAGGAACAAAAGTTGACGGTGAAAGCAATGTTGTTCGAGAAGCAACATTTAAGGCACTGCCTCCTGTTTGTGTTTCAGCTGAAAAAAAGTGTCACGGAAGCCCAGCAAATCATCTGTGCTGCTTTGAGTGAGGCTGTTGTGTCCTACAGTATGTGTAAGAAGTGGTTCCAGCGGTTTAAGCAGGGAAATTTCGATCTGCGTGATGCAGAACGTCCGGGACAGCCACAAAAAGTTGACGATGAGGAACTGGAACTGTTGGACGTGAATCCTTGTCGCACACAGTCAGAGCTCACCCAGGAACTCAGAGTAACAAGGCAAGCCATTGCAAAGTGCCTGCACAAGCTTGGACAGATTCATAAGGACGGCCGTTGGATGCCCCACCAACTCACAGCTGCGAACAAGTCTAGGCGCTACAGTGTTGCTGTGTCCTTGCTCTCCAGATTCAAGAAGGATTTCCTCCACAAGATTTTGACCTGTAATGAGAAGTGGATCCTTTACGATAATTGTAAGCGGCACAAATCGTGGGTTTATCCAGGTCAGCCTACCACCAGTACCACCAAACCGAATATCCATGCCAGGAAGTTGTTGCTGTGCATATGGTGGGATCAGCTCGGTGTCGTACACTATGTGTTACTCAAACCTGGTGAAAATGTCAATGCTGAGCGTTATTGTCAGCAACTCATTCATGTGAGTGGCGCAATGGAGACGAAAAGGCCATACACAGGCAAGGACAGAAGTTCGGTCCTGTTGCTTCAGGATAACACACATCCTCACACTGCAAAAACGGCTTTAAACATGATCACCAGCCTGGGATAGGAGATTTTGTCCCACCCGGCGTATTCTCCAGACTTCGCCCCATTGGATTATCACCTCTTTCACTCCCTGCAACATCACCTGAGTTATATGCACTTCACTTCTGTCGAGGAGGTCCACACGAGTATTGATGACTTTATCAACTCGAAATAGCCCTCTTTTTTCCACAGTGGCATTTGGCAGCTCCCTGACCGATAGCTCAAATGTATCCAACACGACAGGGATTATTTCCCTGAATAGGTACATATTCGATATGCTATAATTTGCTGTCAACGTGCCGTGCCTGTAGACGAGAATTAAGTTGCACACCTGATATATTTTAGAACTTTTAAAGTTAATTTTAATTTTCTTAATCATATTTCTTGAATATTATGAATTCTGTAACTGTTGTACACATTTTTAATGCAAAAATTTTTACTGGAATGTGGGTGGTCGCGAATAAAATCTCGCCCAAAAGGGGGTCGCACCATCAAATAGTTTTGGAAACGCTGACATAGAATAATGCTTAAATCCCAAATTTTAGCTTTGTCCACCCATGAGGCTTCAAATTACATGACTGAAAATTCAAAAGATTCTGATCTTCAGCAATATGTGGGTAGTGTATCTCATTACCTAATTGGGCTAGAAGGTTGAAATATGTATAGCATTTTATATGAACTTTTATATCACATATTTTATTTGAGTGTTATATCTTTTTGGCAGAGGCATATGACAGGGTTGCATTCTGTCCCCTTTTCAACCTTTACGCAGAAATTAACATGAAAAAGTTAGATCTGGATGAAACGGATATAGGTGTGAAGATTGGTGGAAGAACTGTCAATAATCTCTGTTATGCTTGATGATACATTGCTTTCAGAAACGGAAGCCAGCCTGAAACATCTCGTAGAAGGACTTGTGCGGGAAAGTGAAATGATGGGTCTCCAAATCAACATCAAAAAGACTAAGATCATGACAACAGCCAGTAATGGGAGTGGTCGAAATAGCCATCAGTGATTAGAAGATTGAATGTGTTGGAGACTTCTGTTTCCTGGGATCCATGATTGACCATACGAGAGGTTGTGGCATTGAGATCAAACAGCGAATTGCATTAGGCCATCACATGATGCTGAACTTGCACCAAATATGGAAGAGCAGGGACATTAGTTTCACCATGAAATGTAGACTGGTTCATTATATTGTGTTTCCCGTAACAACGTACGGGTGTGAAAGTTGACCAAAGGAGGATGGATGCATTTGAGCTTTGGTGCTGGAGAAGATTGTTAAGGACACTATGGGCAAGTAAGGGTTACCAACAAAGAGGTTCTAGTGTGCATCAAACAAGAAATGTCACGACTTTAGGGAAAGATTACTAGACTACAGCTCACTTACTTTGACCATGTGATGTGGACAAACTCATCGGAGAAAGATATGGTGCTTGGAATGGTGAAGGGAACACAAAGATGAGGACAACAAAGAACACGCTAGCTGGATTCAATCAAAATAAATGCTGGGACGGACATGGAACAACTGAGGGAGAGAGTCGCAGCCTGTAGAACCATCAAGAGTCGGATTCGACTGAAGGGATAAGATCATGGGTAAATGTGTGTTTTAGCGTTCTAAATTATTTGGCCGAAAATTTCGAGAAAAAGTTATATACATATTTTAATTTATGTCATTTGATATGAGGTGGTGAAAAAATTTCAGCTTTACAATGCATTTTAAAGATTTTTACTGTAAAATTTACCTGCAAATACAGGAATGTAAACATGCTGCGGCCAACTTACACCCCATCACCGCCGCAATGTCGTCCGAGGATTCGGCGGAGTGATGAGCTTTGAGTCTTGCTGCGGCAGCCATATTTTGAATCTGCCAAAATGATCACTAATGCTTTGGGGGGGGGGGGGTTAATCCACTTAAGAACTGAGTTGTAACACCCTTTCTACAGACAATAATGGTACATTTAGAACTCTCTTCAAGACTTGAAAAAATCCAAGCCCAAGTCATGTAAATTATTAAACTGGGCAGGTAAATAAAAAATCCAGTTGCCCAGTCTAGACAAGTAAATTTAAAAATAAAAAAGTTTGGAAAAGAATTTCCTACAACAAGAAAAAAAGAGTCATAGCATGTTGTGTTTCATTTCACTGCTAATCACTGGAAGTTGTATTACTGTTATGGAGTGCTAAAAACAGAAGAATATAACTTCTTTAATTATATTGTGCTCCAGGTCCAGAAATCGGAACCATGTGTAGGTTTGCTCCAAATGTCGGTTATAGTCAGCGACGGGATGCATGCGCCTCTGATGGAACTAACCTCCGGTGTTTAGTGACAAATGGTGAAATCTTCAACAAATGGAACGTGGCAGAATCACTAAATTTCTCAAATATCAATTTCATCATCATCATACCATTTCATACCAATTTCAGCATTATCTTAAAACTTGAGATACACACTTTTGTGCGTTCAACATTTTGAATACAGACCCTTAAAACGGAAATGCAAAACATGTGTGAAAAAGTTCACCATATTTTTAATTAAAAAAAAAAAAAATTAGGATTCTGATTTGTTATCTTAAAAGATAAATTTTCTTGTGCATCCAGCATTTACTATGTGAGCATGTAAATAATTTCTGCATATTTTTTTTTCTGTAATGTTATATGCCCAGCTGGGCATATAACTTTCCAGATATTTTTCAACCCTGCTCTTCCATAGCAAAGCAGATTGTTGTAAGATGCAGAAGATCATTTCAATGATGCCGCTATGTTGGGGGTAAGCTTGTCGCAGTGTGTGTTTACATCCCCATATTTGTAGGTAAATTTTATGGTAAAAATCTTTAAAATGTGTTGTAAAGCTGAAGTTTTTCACCATTTCACATCAAATCACATACTTTAAAATTTAAAATATGTATATCCTTTTCTCCTGAAAATTTTCTAAATTTTTAGCAAAATAATTTATATGATGCTAAACTATACATTCACCAGACCATCATTATTATAATATCATGTGCTGAAAAGAAAAAAACAGTGCTGATTCAAGATGGAAAATCCCAAACTGAACCATGCTTAGAACTACTGTATTACACTCACGGACAATGAAATTTGCGCACCAAGAAGGAAGCATCAGATTGAACTGAAATTTTATGAATGTAGTGATACAGATGAATGATACACATCATGGCAAAAACAGAGCTGTAGGACAATTACATAGGGATCTGTGGCACACAGGATACGCTACATCTGCCTGTATAGTGGACTGGGTCCCCGTTCCTGCCTGGCTCACAATCCGTCGATCCTCTCTGCCTTCTGGTCCATTCAGAGCCACTCCGCCATGTGCCGACCACCCTGCAGTTTTCAGCCCGATGATCAGGCCTCTCTCAAAGTCCATAAGTTGCGTAAATTCATGTCTCTGGCATCTACCCTGCATTCTTGTCACTCTGTACTCTTGCTTGCTTTGGCCAGTGCTTTTTGCGTTCATGGGGCATCGACTACACGCCGGTTCATGCTTGCAGCGCCACCACAGGTTGTGCGGGGATGCGCACTCGCACCAAATGTGGATCATTTGCATACCAGCACGCACTCTAGCTATTTGCAAAATTTCGCGGTTGTAGCATGCTTTCTTCTAGGTGCGCAAATTTCATTGTCTGTGAGTGCCATGTCCTTCCATTGGGCAGCATGGTAGTGCCCAAGAAGAGAAGAATATTCCTTTCTTATGGGCTATTTGCCTCTTCATTTGCAGGTATCCAATTCAAGTTCAAAGTTTAAGAAATGTTATGAAATGGTTGGTTTATTGTCTGATTAAATATTCAATTAAAAAAGTTTTTACTGCACATCTTGATTAACCTGATCACCATATCTTTAATTTTGTTGTGAACTTGAATATATTATGATTATCTAAGTTGATTAAAAATGTAATTTGCACTGTTATGACAATAAAACTTAGTACTGAGGGAGCCACTAATAAACATATTATTCTGAGATCTGTGTTAATGAAATTTTATTAACCAATTTTTATCAAAATTCCCACAACTGCAGATAAATAATTTGAGAGGGGGTTAAGAAAAAGCAAATCTGGCCTTTTGTTTGCATCTTATTTTATGAATGAAAAATGTTTAATACTCAAACCTCTCTGGTTTTCATATGAAAAATGTATTATTTTTACATGGAATTTTCATCATTTGTTTTGCCATTATTTTTTAGTTTATTTTCTGCATTTTCTCCTGATGCAAGAATTGAATTGGGGAGGTCAACTGTTGAAATCACTTGTAATATTTTTTGTCTGTGTTCATTATCAGTTATTTCTTTTTAAAAATTTAGATAATAATTTGTTATGAATTTTTTGTTTAGATCGGAGTCAAATTAAAGCCTGTGCAGCTAGAACCATCTATATTTGTGCCAGTTATTGAGGAAATGATACATGCAGTAAGCAACTTTATGTAATACTTGTTTTACAAAAAGTTTCATCACGATTTTGGATTGTGATTCACTGCATGAATGTTTGGAGTATAATTTCATATTATTTTAGTGTTGAACAGTTCGTAACTGTGGCATGAGATGGCACAGAATTTTGATGCACTAAACCACATTGTCATAAAATACACTCCAGCACAATTTCTTTATTTGTTTAAAATTCAGTCACGGCTCGGTGCTTCATAGTTACAGTTAACTTTGCTCTTGCTGGCTAATATAACCAATGCAATTTTTTTTTTGTTAAAAGTCCATCAAACAAAGATCTTCACTCTCTCCACGTTTACAAGTGAGTCACAGAAAAATTCTCGTTGGCCGCCGCTGGGAAATCGAACCCAGGGTCTTCCGGTTATGCGCCAGATATGCTCCACTACACCACAGCTGTCTTGAATTCCTCCAGACTCGCACACGCTAATTGCCAAGCCAATTTGACAGGTTGCTTCTTGGAGCCCGGCACAATGCTGGGGATTCACCAAAGATGGTAAGCAGCAACTGAACAAATAATTAGAAGGTGAATGAATAATAAAATTACTAGTTATTAGTATTATAGATTCGAAGGCGAATGAATAATAAAATTACTAGTTATTAATATCATTCATTCGCTTTCTAATTATTTCTTCAGTTGCTGCTTACCATCTTTGGTGAATCCCCACCATTGTGCCGGGCTCCAAGAAGCAACCTGACGTGGTGAATGATATTAATAACTAGTAATTTTATTATTCATTCGCCTTCTAATTATTTCTTCAGTTGCTGCTTACCATCTTTGGTGAATCCCCAGCATTGTGCCGGGCTCCAAGAAGCAACCTGCCAAATTGGCTTGGCAGTTAGCGTGTGTGAGTCTGGAGGAATTCGAGGCTGCTGTGGTGCCGTGGAAACATATCCGCCGCATAACTGGAAGACCCTGTGTTCGATTCCCAGTGGCGGCCAATGAGAATTTTTCCGTGACTCACTTATAAAACGTGGAAAGAGCGAAGACCTTTGTTTGATGTTCCTGGTCCACGTCAAATGTCTGTTTATTATTTATTATTTGTTAAAAGTCCAATCAATGCCCAGTGCTTTGGCTTTTGCTTACTAGTGTAGCTTGTGTAATTTCTTGTTCATTAAAAATTCTGTCACTGCCCAGTCCTTCAATTACCTTTGCTCTTGCTGACTAATGTAACCAATCGACTTCCTGAACTCCAACAACTCTGTTACCCAGTTGCTTTCCCATAATTTTTTTCCTGCAGAAAGAAGATGCAATACTGACCGGCTTTTTCTATGTCCATGTGCTATTATTACATCACACTGGGTTTGGAGCTTATTAAATGCCATTCATGCATCAACAAATTTCATTCAGGTGAATTAGAAATTATAGCCATGCTTAGTGAGAGAGATGATTTATCTATGCCAGCACAGATGAACCTGTAGTACAAGAAAAAAATTTGTTGGCATGATTATGCAGTGCCACCCCCTTGATTCTGTAAATCACATCCACAATAAAAAAAATATATAATAATTATAATTTATTACCCAAGGAAGCAGCTGTTACTAAGAGATATTTTTGAGATAGCTTAGAAATTTTCATGAAGGGCTGGGAAACAGGATTTGTTTCAGCTTATGCATCTTTGGAGGGAAGATCACCAAAAAAAAAAGGCCTTCGTCCAAGTAGCAAGAAGATGACAGTTTGTTGGATTTGCCTAAACAGACTATGGAAAGATTCTCTGTGGCGTTAACTTGAAGAGACTTCAGTGGACAAGCAAAGAGAGGAAGATTCATTGACCCTGGTATCACCCCTCTCTCTCTGAAACAGGTGGAAGGGGGACCTGTTTCACCCCCACTCCTTGTGAATTACTAGTTATTAATTAAAAATTTGTTGGCATGCGTCATGCAGGGTTGCCCTTTGATTCTGTAAATCTCACAATAAATAAATACACTGAACTGCCAAAAGTCATGGGATATGTACCTAGTACATATCTTGTATGACCTCCTCTAGCCCAACGAAGTGCAGCAACTCGACATGGCATTGATTCCATAAGTGGCCAGAAAACTACTGGAGATACATTGAGCCATGCTGTCTTAACAGCCACCCACAGTTCCCTGGTATTTGTATGTAGAGGATCTTGGGTGCGAATGGACCTTTCCACTACATCCCATAAGAGCTTATTATTGGGTTCATGTTGGGTAATTGTGGTGGCCACACCATCCGTCGGAACTGTGCAGAATGCTCCTCGAACAATTGGGTTGTTGGAAAAATCATGACGTATTTTAGCCAAGTTTTGCAAAGGTCATTTATTGATAGAAAAAACAAAGATCAATCAATGGTATAATGCCTGTTTTGTTGGATAACCTTTTGCCATCTTTCAGTGAGCTACAGAATGCCTCGTTCATAGAAAGACCTGTCTTTCGTGTTGAAAAACTTTCAAGGTGCTGATTTTTACAGCCTCATCTGAATTGAACGTTATACCACGCAAGGACTGTTGAAGAGAGCGAAACAAGTGGAAGTCTGATGGCGCAAGGTCAGGCGAGTATGCTGGGTGTGGCAACATATCCCACCCAAGCTCCAATAATTTTTGGCGGATGATCAAACTTGTGTGTGGTGTTGTGATGGAACACAATACCTTTACAATGAACGAGCTCTGGACGTTTCTGGATGATGGATTCGTTCAAACTGTCCAATTGCCGACAGTACACATTCGAATTGATTGTTTGGTTCTGTGGTAGGAGCTCGAAAAACACGACACCTTTAAAATCCCACCACACCGAGAGCAGAACCTTCCGCTGATGAATGTCTGCTTTGGATGTCGTTTGAGGCGAAGCAGCACGTCGGGGCCAAGGCCGTTTGCGCAGCACATTGTTGTACACAATCCACTTTTCATCACCAGTTATCAGTCACTTCAAAAAGATATCTTTTCCTCACGTTTAATGAGCATATCGCAGATGTTTATACGTGCCGTCATTGAGCTTCTTTGAGTTCATGAGGAACCCACACATCGAGCTTGCTTACGTATCCCAGCTTCTTCAGATGGTCGTGAATGTTTGAATGATGAATGTGCAATGTGTCTGCAATCTCTCGTGTCGTGTAACGTGGGTTTGACTCGATCAATACGTTGATTTGGTCGTCATCAACCTCGGTTGGCCTCCCGGACCGAGGAGCATTGTTGAGGTCAAAATCACCATCACAGAATTTTACGAACCACCGCTGGCACTGACGTTCTTGTGGAGCATTATCACCGTACAGTTTACGCAACTTTTCACAAGCTTGACGTGCGTTCTTCCCTTTACGGAAGTAAAACAGTAAAATATGGCAAATGCAGAGTTTGGTCTTCCATCTTCAACTTGATGTCAAATCTCCGCAAATCAACCAAATTGCTCACTATTCCTTTTAGACTGCAGCTGGGACTGGCACCTGTCGAATGCCATAGCGATAACAGAGCTGTGCATGCCTCTAGTACTTCCAAAACCACCCAACCACCATCGGGTGCCAAAATACATCATGACTTTTCTGACAACCCAATAATTTTGGACAGTTTGTGCCTGGTGACATGGTGCATTGTCTGCCTGAAAAATTCCATCGTTGTTGGGGTGGGTTCATGATGGGTTGCAAATGGTCACTCAACTGAGCAACAAAGCGATTACTGGTTAATGACATGTTTACAAGGAGTAGAGGTCCCAAACCGTGCCACAAAAAGACACCCCACACATGTATGGAACCACCACCAGCTTGTGCAGTGTCTTATCCACAGCTTGGGTCCATGGCCTCATAAGGTCTACACTACACCCAAACCCTACCGTCAGCTCATAACAGCTGGTAGCATGACTCATCGGACCATGCCACGTGTTGCCAGTCTTTCAGGGTCCAATTACTGTGTTCATGAGCCCAAATGAGGCACTGTGTCCAACATTGTAGTGTTAACAAATGCACTCTGATGGGTCTTCTGCTCCCATACCCCATGGAAGCTAAATTACGCTGCACTGGCCTGATGGATACCTCTTTGGTACCTCCTGCATTAAATGTAGATGTTATTTGAGCCAGTGTTACTTTTCTGTTAGCATGGACAATCCTGGTCAGACGCCATTGGTCACAGTCATTCAGTGCCTGTGGTCGCCCACTGCGCTGCCTTCCATAAGGTATTCTTGGTTATACACATGACACTGTGGATCGAGGAATGTTGAATGTTCGTATAACTTTGGAAATTGAATGTCCCATTCGTCTGGCTCCCACTACCATACCTCGTTCAAACTCCTATAATTCACATTGGCTTACCATAATCCTACTAGCAGTTGTTCAGCCTTACTCACGAGATTACACCTCACAGCTGATAAAAATCATGGTGTGCGTCAAAGACTATATGACGGCAGCGCCAGTTAAAAAATCTGCATTCTGCTATCCCGTGACTTTTGGCATTTCAATGTATATTTATATAATGATTACCGTTACTTCCAAATGAAGCAGCTGTTGTTACTAAAGAATGTTTTGGTTGTCGGGGTAGCTTAGAGAATTTCAGTAAGGCTTGAGAAAGGGATTTGTTTCAGCTTGTGCATCTTTGGAGGGAAGTGAATCAGAAGAGGGCCTCCATCCAAACAGTGAAAAGAATCAGCACTTTTTTCCTGGCATTCAACCGTGTGCTCTGCAATGAAAACAAGCTTCGTCCTTTTTAAATATCAAGTATGAGTAGAATCTTTCAAAATAAATTTGGGTCCTTCTATTCAGACAGTATAATTTAACGAAAATTTCCAGCGTGAATCACATCTAAGCAATATGATCAGTTATTCCCACTTCCTTTGAAAGAAACTCCCATTTACTTCACTTCATCAAGTCATTCCTGTGCCATGCATTGTCTCATCCCCCTCGGAAGCTAGCTTTTCGTCGTGTGTATTGGGCTCTCACATTTTGCGACTGTTTATGTGGAAATATTGTGCGCGGGATGGTTTACAGTGGCGGGACGTGTTCATGAATGTTCCGTGCTTCTTTTGATGAAGTTTGAGAGCGCTGGGTGTTATGGTTTGGTTATATGAAGAGTTTTAATTTGTGTTTGTGCTCGCCGTTGACGAGTTCTGCAAATGGCGATATCTGCCAGCCATTTTGCACGTGCCCATCGAGAGGAAGCTGTTCAACGTGGAGCGAGATCTACTGATAAGACATCACCGAGTGTTTCTTCTGTGACCTCTGAGAAGGTTACCATGGAGATTGACCCGAGCTTCTCAAGAGATAAGAATCCAACATGTCAAACCGGTCCTGGAAATCGACAGAGCGTGTCTTCGTGCGTTGCTGCTGAAGGAGTTTCTTCTGCGATAAGAATGCAGAAGGGTGTTGCTATGGAAACAGGAAATAGCAGTTGGGCATCGGTGGTTGCCATGGCGAATTCTGACAACACGAGTGATCAGCGTTGTGCGTCAGAGATTGAGTGTCAGGGAAATCTGTTTCGTTTAACTTTCGAAAAGGATTCCCAGGTATGTCAAGATTTTCATGATCTTTCTGAGAAAACTATTATTTTCCATGCGTTACCACAGACTTCGTTACCTGTATATTTGAAAGCTTTGGAAGAACGAGTGCCGAGAGAGGCAATTAAAGGAATCGGTCGTGGTAAACGTGGTGTATCAGTGTTGTTTATAAATAGTGCAGATTGTAAACTTGTGTTAAAGCAAGGGATTTCTATAAATAATCAAATTTTCTATCCTGCTTATGCAAGTGAACGACCGATCACGGTAACTTTGTCTCCGGTGCCACTTGAGGTACCGGATTCTGCGTTGATAGTTCTTCTTTCTCAGTTTAGCCGGGTGGTGGGTCCAGTTCATAGAGTTATAGAAGCCCAGCAATCTTCAAATTATTGTCATGTTGGTGGGTTGAAGCGGACCCTCCGGGTTATCTTCCCGAATGAATCAGCTCTTCAAACTTGTCCTAAAGAGGTTGAAATTGTACTGGATTCTCATGGGTTCATGTTTAATATTTATACAGGAATTTTTTGTTATGCTTGCAATGAAAGAGGGCACATCCGTGCTAAATGCACTTATGTACCTAGGCCACCCTTCAGGAAGAGTCTCTGATTCCCATGAGGAAAGAATTGCTGTAGCTGAAGATAGATCAGACTTAGAACATGGTATTACACATGTCGTTGACTTGGTTCCTACCGTGGCTGAGACTTGTGAAACCCGAGTGGTGGATCCAGTCGAGCCGATAGAGAAGACATTGATTGAAATGCCGACTTCTTTGGATCCTGGGATTCAGACAACAGCAAATATTGGTACTTTGGGCATTGCTAACTTACAGAACTGTTCAGTAGCATTACAGAATCTCGCAGAGAACTCAAGTACGGCTTCGACATTTAAACAACCCAGCACTGATCAAAGTGGTGATCCGTTAAAACGGAGCAAAGGTAAAGACTATCTACAACCGGAATTTATCCCTCGTGTAGATCTTTCTTTTCTTCTGGATCCTGATTTTGACGAAGATAGAGGTAAGTCATCACAGTATTGTCTTGTCACGGAACTTATTGCATCTTGCCCTGATTATGACGAAACTTTGGGTCTTTTCGAATTGAAATTTTTTTTGCCTAATAAAAAGATATGTCCACTCACTCCGGAGTTTTACGAGTTAAATATGTATAAGTTAAATGCTATTGTACTTTGTTTGGATGCTGTGTTGAATTAGATAATTACGAAAAATCCTGTTCCTGAACTTTTAGACACTTATTACGAAACATACTATAAACGTATAAAGGATGTTAAAGCTTACATAAAGAGACATACTGTGGTTGACGATAGTGTCTTTGATGTGTAGAGATGTTTCAGATGTATTCCTTGATGTTGGTTTCCTTTTTTCTTGCAGTGTTTTTGAAATGTTCTTGGACTTTAATAGATATGGATTTCTGTTTACTTATGTTTTAAATTAGCGTTGTTAATTAATGATTCAGCTTTTCGGGTAGCTTTGTTAGTAAAATAATGTAATGCTGTTGCGTTTTACGGCACTGGCTCTCTCCCTTCCCTGGAGCCAGTGGCCCTAAATTAGGGACGGGCGACTGCTTATAGCCCATTGAGTTGCTCACGGTGGTCGTTAAACCTCCAATCAACCAACCATGCATTGTCTCACTAGTGATTTGCTCTTGTTTGTGGAAATGGGAAATGTTACATTAAAATTAAACGAAGTATATGTACCTATTACTTTTCATGATCATTCAATCTTTGTTCCCTTCTACTCTCAGCTTTCCTCTGTTTCTGAATCTCCAGTTCTCTCTCTCTCTCTCTCTCTCTCTCTCTCTCTCTCTCTCTCTCTCTCTCCTGAAGCTAGAACAAAACTTTTTATCTTCAGATTCACAGCAAATTTTAATTGTTATTATAACTTTTACAAAAATCTGTATTTTTTTTGCTATTATTTTACAAAAATAGATTATTTATGACCTTGTCCATTTACAAAGAAACATGTTGGGGAAGGGGGTGGGGGGATTGCCTCAGTTGCCCAATGCTGGATGTGCAACTCATAGCATTATCCTGGAAGAAATTATAGCAATGGAGATTATTACAATTTTAACTAAACACAGTCTGGGAACATCCAGCAGCTATGTATATATCCTCTGCTGACAAATGAATTAATACAAAGGAGGAGAAATAATTGCATTCTTTCATGAAAAAGTACAAGGGATGTCACCAGTGAATATGTCTAGCAAGAGAAATTCTGTATGATAATTATGATTGCAATTAGGCACAAAATTTAGTACTATTTCAGTGGAACCTTCATGGAACTGACTGTTATATTACACACATTTGCATGCAATGTGTAACAATTTCTGCACTGACAGTCAACTTGAGCAGCTTCACCTGCTTATTCATTGCACTACTTGCCATTACTGTAGGTGAGAAAACTGGAATAACAAAAATAAAATTGAAGAACACTGAATTAGGTTTTAATTATGGTATTCAAGTGGAAAGGCAGACCTCTGATTTGCTTTTTTTCCACGGGGAAGGGTGCTTGTCATTTTGGCATGTGCACAATTGTCTCCTAAACAAAGAATCACTGCTGATTCAATTTGGTGTCCATTTGAAAGTGTTCTTGAGATACCAATTGAAATTATTTTTGTTAGTAACTTACACCACTGATATCAGACATGTCAGCAGTTTTCAGGAAGATCTTTCTATAAATTAGCTCCTTTTTAAGCATTATAGTGTTTTATAATGTATACCATTTTGTGTACATCATTTACCACACTTGTATGAACATTTTATTTTTCTGTGTATATGTGATAAAGTATGAAATGAAAGAATGTTGAACCTCCTTTTCATTACATGTGATGACTTTGCCACTATTTATTGTAAGAAACATTTCTTATAGATTTATATGCACCATGAAAAGTCACTTTTTTTTTCCCCCTGTAGGCTTGCAAAGAATTTGCATCAGATCTGGTCCGTGCTTCATTAAATCAAGGCTATCACAGAATGGGCGGCAAATTGTAAGTACTCATGATCAGCATTATGACAGTGGCGTAGGGTGACCTAAAATTTATCTGAGGCTAAATATTTTAAAAATTGTTCTCAACTATCTTCCATACTATGAAATACACGGTCGAGTCACATTATTGTGACCACCAGCTTATATCCAGAGTAACCGCCGTGTACAGCTGGGACAGCAGCTAGGCGGGCTGCGAGTGACTCAGTATGGTGCTGGAAGGTGTTCACAGGTATGTGGAGCCATACTGACTGCAGTACATCTAAGCAGCTGCTGGAGGGTGCGTGGTGGAAGATCCATAGAGTGAACAACACAATCGAGGTGCTCCCACAGATGCTCAATTAGGTTTAAGTCTGGGGAATTAGGGGGCCAGGGAAGTACTTTGAAGTCTTCATCATGCTCTTCCAACCATTCTCGGACATTTCTAGCTGTGACGTTGCATTGTCGTGCTGGAAGATCCTATCCGCCCCAGGGAAGACAATCAGCATGTATGGGTGTACGTGGTCTGCAAGGATGGATTCATAACGAATTCGGTCCATAGTGCCTTCAACAGGTATGAGTGGACCAAGAGAATGCCATGAAAACATTCCTCAGACCACAACGCTGCCCCCACCAGCTTGTGTTCTTCCAGCAATGGTTGAAGAGTGTTTGAGTTTTCTGCCGATGCACCTCCGTTAGCATAGGTGCAGTGACCATCCATTTGCATTGAAGCCGCATATGCAGCAGGGTTCGCTGAAATGTTGTTCTAGACACACGTCCAATAGCCCCCTGGTTCATTGGGCCAGTGAGTTGCTCCACTGTTGTGTGTCGATCAGCCCTGAGGCACCTTCGAAGCCAACGTTCACCTCTCACATTAGTGGCATGTGGTGCTCCGCAGTTTTCATGTCGCTAATTCACAATGGTGCCATTTTTCCAATCACAATACACTTTAACCACAGCAGCACAGGAACAGTTCACAAACTGCGCTGTTTCAGAAATACTGCCACCCTTGGCCTAAAAGCCGATAATCATCCCTTTTTGCAAATCTGATAAATAGCTCCTTTTATCCATGACAGCAACGAGTGATATGTTTTCAGATTGCCTACAGTACACCTTATATACCCTCCAAGCTAGCTGACAACACGTGCCTTCTTTCATTGGCTAAATGCTGTGGACGTCAAAAGTAGGAGTTGGTCACAGTAATGTGACTCGACTGTCAGTTTCTGAAATGAACTTCTCCTCAACAGATCGTTACAGTTAAGGCATTAAACTGTTTCTAGCCCTATTGTATTACATAAGCAAGTTTTTACATGCTCCACAGGAGAGTTCTAGACTTATTCTTATGCTTTTGCACCAAGCAAATGTTTAGTAGAAATGGGCCCAAGACTTTTTTTTTTTTTCATCCCTTAATAAACTAAAAGGGTATTTCAATAAAAAGTCCACTTTGTTCACTCTCCTTACACAAGCGAACTTAACAGCTTGACTCTACAAACGAAAATCAGTACTCATTTGGGACGACGTGAAAGCAAAATTGCTGCTGTTGAACAGAAAGGCGACCAGCCTCGAAAGACAGTTTTGCGCATGCGTTCAGCACACATCTGCTCATTCGTTACTGTTCTCTGAAGCTTCAACAAGGCAACAAGTTGGCTAGAGTAACCCCTTCCGTGCACGCAGCTGTGGCCAAGATTCAGCGCGCTCTCTAGTAAACGTATATAGAAGTCTGTAATGTGTTACCCAGTTATTCAACTAGCGTAATATACAATTTGCATTCAGAAAATCTTAGCACTGGCTCGTAATACCGATTTTTTTCCAGAATTTTTTGTATTAAAAGAAGAAGAAAAACTTTCTTCTCATTTTCATGTGAGCCTTACTCCCGGATGCCCATAATGACCCGACGCCACTGCATTATGAGTTATGTTGTTTTGTTCTGTAAAGTGTTTATTCCAGTAAAATAAAAAAAATTGTACAGGAACTTCTGATGTGTGTGTGTGTGTGTGTTTAAAATGTGGGGAAAAAATTAGAAAAACAGAATGGACCATTTAAATAGATGCGGAAGTCAACATTGATCTGTCAGCAGTTCAACAGAGTGTTGCTTTTCTTACCATGTAAAAAAAAATAACTATGTTGAACTGCTGACACATTGATTTTGCATTCACATGTACAGGGGTTGGACAAAACAATGTGAACACCATAATTGTAACAGTTAATGTTACTCATGTAGGCAACACTGAAAAAAAAATGTTACTAATCAAAAACAACTATTATGAGAATTTTACTAGGAATTTTTTTTTTTTAATTGCAAATTTTCGGAGAAAACTCTTCTCCTTCTTCAGGCTGTCTTTTTGTTGTCACTATCGCGGTTACGGTTAACCTTGAAGGTTACGGTTAGTTTTTATCAAATCCTGCCAGATGTTAGGCAGGGAAAATCCTTTGCAGTCATTGATGATGGAATTTTGATTTTTCTCAATCTCTATCCTTCTTTTAAATTTCTTTTTGAAAATTGCTTTGGAAACTGATGACTTTAAGGGAATTCCAATCCATGCTGTGACTAGTTTCTCTAATATGCCTATCTAAACCGGTCTCGTTGGAGCAATTATTTATAGCAGCTTTATGCTCTGCTATACGAGTTTCTAGTCTGCGACCTGTTTCCCCTATGTAAGATAGTCCACAACTACATTTTACTTCATATACTACACCTTGCATTTTTAAAATATCTTCTTCTCTTTGAACTATTTTAGGGAAAAAAAATTTAACTTTGTTCTCTAAACTTGGAGCTAACCCAATATTGTACTTCTTACTAATTCTCTTTAAAGACTCAAATAAACCTTTGTGATAAGATTTTTTTTTAGTGAATTTTACTTGTTGCTTTTGCGGGTTCTTCATGCCATTAAACAACAAAAAGACAGCCAGAAGAAGGAGAAGAGTTTTCTCCGAAAATTTGCAATTTAAATAAAAAAAAATTCCTAGTAAAATTCCCATATAATAGTTGTTTTTGATTAGTAATTGAATTATGAAACTGGGAAGCCAATTCTCAACATGAGCTTTTTTCAAAGAAAAACAAAGGTTGCAATCATTTCTTGTGTATCTTTTCTTTGCATATATTCTCTAGGTTGTATGCCAGTGTAGTACAAATTGTATTCAGCAGCCATTTGCTTGATCAATCAGTGACATGGGTGACTTATCAGACTTCCAAAGAGGAAAAATTGTGGGGGCCCCATTTAGCAGGAGCATTTGTTACCATAACAGCCAAATTGTTTGTTTTTTCAGGAGCAGCAACAAGTCTTCAAAAATATAATTTTTTGCCCATCTGGAAAGTCAATATTTTGACAATTCAAATCTGGGTTTGTTTGTTTTTTAACATCCGCCATTTCAGATTTACAAGCAAAAATGGCCACTGTAGAGTAAGAAAATCACACACAGTTTTTTTTTTTTTTTTTTTAACTGTTCAAAAACCATAAATGGCAGAGAGCTCCAACTGGCCTCATTTTAAAAAACATAAGTCCATCTATAAAAGGAGGATATAAATATTTACTAGAAAATAATATAATGTGGAAAAATGTTAACTCAAATTCAAATAAAAATGTTTGCATTTCTGATCCATTACAGTTCTTATAAGGGATAAAAAGAATGGTCTGTCACTTATTTTTAGTGTACAAGGAGTACATTAAGCTGAAATGAATAACCATTGGCTTATATAATACCTTCATGCTAAAAAAAGGAGTCTGAAGTTGCATATTTTTCAAAAATCAAAAAAATAACTCTGCATCTAAAAAAGAACTGTATAAAAATCTAAAACTGTCACAAAACACTTCTGTTTGTCTACAGAGAGATGTAACAATTCCTACTGTTTTTTTTTTTTTTTTTGTTGTTGTTGTTGTTGTTTTTTTTTAATTTTTTTTTTTTGAAGTACTTTTTAGTTACAGAGAGTCAAAGAGTAGCAAAAATGCAAAAATTTGCAAATCATAATTCACTTAAGAGGGACTATGGTTATACATTTTTCAATTTAAGAAAAATATCTAAAATAGCAGACATTGAAAAAAAGAATAAAACTCAGATTTGAACTCTCAAAATATGACTTTCCAGATGGACAAAAATAAAAATTTTTAAAAATGTGTCAGTAACCACCCCTGTGTTATGACCAATAAGGATTTTTTTTAGAAAACTACCTACCATACTGTTTACTTTTTTTAAAAATTAATGGTGACAACAATAATTCATATTACATTTTGTAGGAATCTAGAAAATATTCTTAATCCCAGTTTATACAATTAGTTGTGTAGTACAATAGTACAAATATCCTGTAAACAGCATCATATTTTTGTAAGATTATATTCTGTTCTTCATATATTTTGTTAGGCATTGAACATAATAAAAATATGAAATCTTTATTGCCGTGTCAATTTGTATCATAAGAACCTCTAACCAGAACTGTAACAGCCACACTTCATTAACCTTTCACAAGCCTGGCGCAGCCTAATAAAAGAGGAGGAAAAGCATAATGGTCACAAAAGAAAACATAGTAGTTAGTCTCAATTTAACATCAGCCCAACCATCAAAATACAGGAAATTCTGAGACCTACAAATTGATTGTGACACTAATAAAATTATGTAGGGTCCAGATGCGCCATGAAGTGTTTCACCTTATAGACTGGCAAAATATTCCAATTATAAGGTTCGAAACACCACAGCTATAATTTTTATTGGAACGTCAACAAGTTACTAAGCGATGTAACAAATGAAATTTTATCCCCTTTTTTCTCTGCCTTCTTTTAATGGACACTACTTTTAACAGCCTCTTATCATTTACTTTTAGCAACAAGGCATTTTTATAAGTACAGCCATGTTTTTAACTGTATCTCTCTCAAAGGAAACCACTGCAGACAATATATAAAAAGAAAAAGAAAAAAACTCTAAAACTAAGGAAAGAAGAATATCTCATAAGTTCTTTCACTGGACTGTAATTTTTCTCTTTATTTGGAACATTATCACAGATGCTGTAATCTTGACTTGTCAAGCTGTCTGATGCCCAACCAAACAAGTGGAGCCTCAGTTATAAGTTTTTAACTTTTATGAGCTAGCCCAATATTTTACTCTAGTTTTTATTGCTTTTTCAATGCAGTTGTATGTAATTCATTTATGCGTTTTTTGCTATCATACATTAATTTTTTTAATTTCAGATTATTAAATATACAATTCTTTGATTCTTTTGTACATAACCTGGTATACTAAAACTTGGAGAGAATCAACTTTTTTTTTTTTTTTTTCAGCCGTGAAATAGATGATTCAACTAAAATTTTACTGAATGTTCATGGTTATCATTTTCTCTGATTCTAGAAATTCATACGAGATTCTTCCGCAAATTCGCGGAAATCTGATTTTTTGTCATCATTTGGGTCATACTCGAGATCGATGCAAAACTGAAGAAAATTTTTGAGTGGATTGGTTGGGGGTGTTGTTTCCTCGTTAGGGAACAATATTATTTCACCTTTCGAAACTTTCAAAAACAGAAGTTAAATGGAGTGAAGATTTTCCTGCAATCGAAATTTCCTTTTCTGGCGATGCTCCTTCCGCCCAGTATTGTTCTTAAATGCAGTTTTACTTCACAATTATTTGTATTTCAGCTTGAAAACGTAGGAAAATTTTCCAAAAAGAAAGTTAGACGGCACAAAAATATCCCTGTAATCGTCTGGCATGAGATTCTTCCATATGTGTGGTTCTCGTGATCGATGCGTAAATGAACAGAATTGGGGTAAGAGTAGGGGGGTCGTTTCCTGTCGGAGGACAGAATTAGACTTTCGAAATCGGAAGTTACACGGAGAGAAGATTTCCCCTGTAATAGTTTTTTTTTTTTCTTGAAATATATCCTTCTGGTCAGTATTGTTGTTAGATATCAATTTATTGCATAAATATTTGTATTTCAGGTTGAAAATGGAGGAAAAATTTCAAAAAACAAAAGTTGGATGAAGCAAAGATTTCGCCAGAATCGTTATTTTTTCCCACTGCGATATTTCCTCTATCCTGTGTTATTAAATATTAGTAATTTTCTATTCTGAATAGAGTTATGTGCTCCAGTTTAATATTTACATAAATGAATTAACGTGAACAATTCTCCCTCGTCTTGCTTGTGCTGCATTTTATTCACACTGTTTTGCCATGCATTCTGATTTTTTATCCAGTTAAAAAGTTCAGCTTTTTATTTCCTCGTCAGTATCATGTATGAGAAATTTGAAACAAGTGAAGATTACGAAATGTGCATTTCGTGAGACAAATCCTAATGGTTGTCTTTATGTTAAAAACGTGCTTCAGATTAAAAATAAATAATATCAGAAGGTATTCTTTACCTATTATTGAAAAAGTATTTTTCACGTTTGTTGCTCCGTGAGGCACGTGCTCCCATCCTGAGAGAGGCCAATTTGTATTACGGGTTTTTTGTTAGTTAGAAAGTTTTATAAATACATCCCAAAAAAGAACTACAAATTTCAGGTTTCTTTTCTTATATTAGAGGGATTAGTGGGAAATTTTTAAGGTTAATGAAGAAACATAGCATTATTTTTGGTCATTCTGTTCAGAACATTGGTGACTTGGTTATAGAGAAAAAAATCTAACAGAAGTATACTACAATCAGCAGATGTATGTGAATTTCCTATAATTTCAGAGTTCTGACCACATATCTTACACTGGTAGCACAAAAAACAGATTAATAAAAAGATTACATCAACATATAAAAAACTGGAACAAAAAGGAAGAAAAAACTGCATGATTCCAATGCTGCATCAATCACAAACAATATCCTGATTTCGAAAATATTAAATTACAAACTACCCACACAAATGAAAAAGAATTAAGTATTTCTGAAAGCGTTAAAATTGAACAAAAAAAGATAATATATGCAATTTACAAGACCCCAGCACTCTAGATACAACTTGGAAGTCACTTATAAAAAGAAAAAAATCATAAAAAAAGGACATTACAAAAAATCACCCCATTTAATAAAGAACTAAATAATAATAATAATAATAATACAATTTATTTAAATAGATAGTAATAATCCAATATCCCTTTATAAAAATAAAGAATAATATACTTACGACGGATATACCTACCAACTAATCCAATAGATGGCGGTACTTGAGGAGCAATCACCTTACACGCCATGAAGGCCACAACCCTCTCTTCGTTTCCCGATATTCAACTCCTGCAGCTACACATGCGAAGAACCCTCGCGTAGATAATAGATGGCCTGAAGACGGTGCTCTAGGAGCACGGAAAGCGTTTCCCGACATTCAGCTCCTGCAGCTACACATGCGAAGAACCCTCGCGTAGATAATAGATGGCCTGAAGACGGTGCTCTAGGACCACAGAAAGCGTTTCCCTAACATTCAACTCCTGCAGCTACACATGCGAAGAACCCTCGCGTAGATAATAGATGGCCTGAAGACGGTGCTCTAGGAGCACAGAAAGCGTTTCCCGACATTCAACTCCTGCAGCTACACATGCGAAGAACCCTCGCGTAGATAATAGATGGCCTGAAGACGGTGCTCTAGGACCACAGAAAGCGTTTCCCGACATTCAACTCCTGCAGCTACACATGCGAAGAACCCTCGCGTAGATAATAGATGGCCTGAAGACGGTGCTCTAGGACCACAGAAAGCGTTTCCCCGACATTCAACTCCTGCAGCTACACATGCGAAGAACCCTCGCGTAGATAATAGATGGCCTGAAGACGGTGCTCTAGGACCACAGAAAGCGTTTCCCGACATTCAACTCCTGCAGCTACACATGCGAAGAACCCTCGCGTAGATAATAGATGGCCTGAAGACGGTGCTCTAGGACCACAGAAAGCGTTTCCCTGACATTCAACTCCTGCAGCTACACATGCGAAGAACCCTCGCGTAGATAATAGATGGCCTGAAGACGGTGCTCTAGGAGCACGGAAAGCGTTTCCCGACATTCAACTCCTGCAGCTACACATGCGAAGAACCCTCGCGTAGATAATAGATGGCCTGAAGACGGTGCTCTAGGAGCACGGAAAGCGTTCTCGACATTCAACTCCTGCAGCTACACATGCGAAGAACCCTCGCGTAGATAATAGATGGCCTGAAGACGGTGCTCTAGGAGCACGGAAAGCGTTTCCCGACATTCAACTCCTGCAGCTACACGTGCGAAGAACCCTTGCGTAGATAATAGATGGCCTGAAGACGGTGCTCTAGGACCACAGAAAGCGTTTCCCCGACATTCAACTCCTGCAGCTACACATGCGAAGAACCCTCGCGTAGATAATAGATGGCCTGAAGACGGTGCTCTAGGAGCACGGAAAGCGTTTCCCGACATTCAACTCCTGCAGCTACACATGCGAAGAACCCTCGCGTAGATAATAGATGGCCTGAAGACGGTGCTCTAGGACCACAGAAAGCGTTTCCCCGACATTCAACTCCTGCAGCTACACATGCGAAGAACCCTCGCGTAGATAATAGATGGCCTGAAGACGGTGCTCTAGGACCACAGAAAGCGTTTCCCCGACATTCAACTCCTGCAGCTACACATGCGAAGAACCCTCGCGTAGATAATAGATGGCCTGAAGACGGTGCTCTAGGACCACAGAAAGCGTTTCCCTGACATTCAACTCCTGCAGCTACACATGCGAAGAACCCTCGCGTAGATAATAGATGGCCTGAAGACGGTGCTCTAGGAGCACGGAAAGCGTTTCCCGACATTCAACTCCTGCAGCTACACATGCGAAGAACCCTCGCGTAGATAATAGATGGCCTGAAGACGGTGCTCTAGGACCACAGAAAGCGTTTCCCCGACATTCAACTCCTGCAGCTACACATGCGAAGAACCCTCGCGTAGATAATAGATGGCCTGAAGACGGTGCTCTAGGACCACAGAAAGCGTTTCCCCGACATTCAACTCCTGCAGCTACACGTGCGAAGAACCCTTGCGTAGATAATAGATGGCCTGAAGATGGTGCTCTAGGAGCACGGAAAGCGTTTCTCGACATTCAACTCCTGCAGCTACACATGCGAAGAACCCTCGCGTAGATAATAGATGGCCTGAAGACGGTGCTCTAGGAGCACGGAAAGCGTTCCCGACATTCAACTCCTGCAGCTACACGTGCGAAGAACCCTTGCGTAGATAATAGATGGCCTGAAGACGGTGCTCTAGGACCACAGAAAGCGTTTCCCCGACATTCAACTCCTGCAGCTACACATGCGAAGAACCCTCGTGTAGATGATAGATGGCCTGAAGACGGTGCTCTAGGACCACAGAAAGCGTTTCCCCGACATTCAACTCCTGCAGCTACACGTGCGAAGAACCCTTGCGTAGATAATAGATGGCCTGAAGACGGTGCTCTAGGAGCACGGAAAGCGTTTCTCGACATTCAATTCCTGCAGCTACACATGCGAAGAACCCTCGCGTAGATAATAGATGGCCTGAAGACGGTGCTCTAGGAGCACGGAAAGCGTTTCCCGACATTCAACTCCTGCAGCTACACGTGCGAAGAACCCTTGCGTAGATAATAGATGGCCTGAAGACGGTGCTCTAGGAGCACGGAAAGCGTTTCCCGACATTCAACTCCTGCAGCTACACATGCGAAGAACCCTCGCGTAGATAATAGATGGCCTGATGACGGTGCTCTAGGAGCACAGAAAGCGCTCGCCGTAATATCGTCGAAGAAGAGCTTTTATGTGAGCTATGTCCCCTGACTCAATGAGTAAAACATTTCATTATGCATGTTTTAATTAATAGAAAAAATTTTAAAGGTTTGATTGTACTATTGAATGAATGTTAACTGAAAATTTATAACTAAATTGTTTTTATTTATAAAACTTTCTAACAAAAAAAAAACCTGTAACACAAATTGGCTTCTCTCAGGACGGGAGCTTGTGCCTCAAGGATCAACAAACGTGCTAAATACTTTTTCAATAATAGGTAAAGAATACCTTCTGATATCATTTATGTTTAAGCAAAGATTAGTGAAAGTTTTACCCAGCATTAGTGCTAAATTAACGAGTGAACAAACTGTTTTGAAAAGACAATGCTTCTTAGAAGCAAAGATGTGTGATCAGGGTATTGAATAGTAGACAAAATCATATTCGGATTTAAACAAAATTGTGTTCAGATTTAAACAAAATCGTATTCGGATTTACTAGCTAGTGTTTCAAAAGTAAGGTTTCTTTTTCGTATATTGAAAATATGATATTGTACAGAATTTTTAACCTGTTTTTTTTTATAATGAAATTAATATAAAAAAATAATACAAAAGTTAAAATAGACATAGGCTTAACCCTTTAACTGGCCTGGAAAGGATTAATTCAGGGCTAGGAAAAAGGCCTGAAACTATCTCAAACAAATATATTCACTATCTAAGAAGTTGGGCGAGCGCAGCTGTAACAAGTGAACCTGCACGCATCAGAAAGTGTTGCTTTCCCCTTGGCTTTGTTATCCAAGGTGATCATTTAGGGGATGATTAACAGTAATCCTTTCTGGCTGATTTCCTGCTGAAAAGGATATAACAAAGAAAGGAGATGAAGGTATTTTAGTCACTTATTTTTACCTAATGTGTATGTCCAGGTTGCTAGCCCTTCCCCATCATGCCTTGTGTCATGGAGCAGAGAATAAAGGACTAGAAGGGAGAGCTTATATGAAGTGACAGGTTTGTGGGAATTGTTTTGCAGTAGCTTTCATACAACCCAGCTGCTTAAAGGTTTAAGGTATCAAATAAGTATTCATACATGTACATCTTGCATTATAAATTAGCATATCTAAAACTATGTGTTTTTTTCTTTTTTTTTTTTTTTTTTTTTTGGAAGCATACTAAATTTTACAATAGTATTGAACATTTTGAAATATGTTTTTAAGGCAATTCTCTAGAAAAACATATAACAAAGGTTTCATTTTATGTGAAGAACAGAATATTCTTGAGAAAATACTTTGATGTTTTAAAGATATTTGAACAATAATTCACTTGAACAGGGATAGGAGACATAATGTTTTCAATGTTGATATACACCAAGTAATCACCGAATACGGACGCAGCCTGTTGACCGTGTGATTTCCGAGAGGGCACAATTAGTCGATCGACGTAGCTTATACACTATATTGACAAAAGTCACCGGACACCCAGAAGGGAAACACAACATAGCATTTATTGACATTCTACATTAGTACAGTGTCAGTCCACCTTTGGCCTTAATGCATGCACTGGCCCTTCCAGACATGCTTTCGACAAGATTTGGGAACACAGCGATAGGTATGCACTTCCGTCCAGTACATAATGCTGCTGCTAACTGTTGCTTAGTAGTAGGCCACGATTCCAAACTTCTTATGCAGTGCTCTAATTCATCCCATAGGTGCTCTATGGAATTAAGATCAGAGCTCTGTGCTGGCCAGTCCACACACATTACAGAATTATTGTCACACCACGCCGTAACAGTCCTTACTTTATGGCTCGGTGCATTATCCTGCTGGTACCAACAACGTTCGGTTCCATAGTATTGCCACAGAGTTGGTAGGGCTTAATTGTCCAGAATATCGAGGTAGACATGCTGGTTAACAGGTTTGTCCGCGATAACCAATGGGCCAGGACCATACCACAAAAAACACCCCCACACGAGTACACTGCCAGCTCCAAACTTGACCATAGGAACAGTACACTGTGGTAAATAGCATTACCCCGGCTGCCGCCATACCCACACACCGCCATCAGACTGATGGATCATGTATCTGGATTCATCAGTCCATAGAACTCGTTTCCATTGATCTATGGTCCACTATAAACATTCTTTACATCATGATAAACGACGAGTAGCATTGCGAGTGGAGATGAAAGGCTTATGAGCAGCCGCATGGACCACCGTAGCCCATGGAATGAAGTTCTCTGCGAATGATATGTGTACATACTGAGGTTCCAGCATTTTTACTCACCTGTACACTGAGGTCTCGTGCAGTACTCCGTCGATTAGCTGTAACAACTCTCTTGAGGCTTCGACGCCCTCTATTACTGATTTCCTTTGGTCTGCCGGTACATTTTGCTGCTTCAGGCACGCCATGTGTCTTCCACTTATTCAGTATATCCAAAACAGTTGACTTGGGTATGTTTAAATGCCTCTCGATTTCTATATAACACCCATCAGTCTTTCCTTTCTCAAAGTCAGTTCTCTCCTACTGCGACATTTTCACTCACCCTCACAGTGCGATATGATCGCGGTCAGCTGCAGGCTTGTTTTTATACAGTTTGCAGCTGTACCGTGCATCTTAACAACGCAGTAAATCCGTTCATTTGCTTTTAAAAAGGTGTCCAGTGACTTTTGTCAATATAGTTTATAAGGTGTGAGTGTAGTAGTAGGTAGTAAAATTTGGAGTGTGATGGATAAACAGAAGGATTTATTGGACTTTGAGAAAGGACAGATTGTGGGAGCTCAAAGAGCACATACCTCAATTTCCCAAATGGCTGAACTGGTTGGTTGTTCACAAGCTGCTGTAGTCAAAGTGTATCAGGACTGGCATGAAAATTATCAAACAATGACCCGGAGGCAAAACTGCAAAGGACAACAAAAGGTTAAAGTTAGAGGTCAGCTCCAGGTCTGATGACTTATACAGGCCAATAGATGCAGCACTGTTTTCAACATTTGACTCCCCAGTACAACACAGGTCAACCCAGAACAGTATTTGTCATGGCCATCATCGCACGTATGAGCTATAACGGCATAATGGTCTCCCTAGAGCCTTTTTACTGGGAGGCCTTCTCAGTTAATTTTGTCTGCCACTCAGCTATATTCCCTTTGATGAATGTTTTCACAATGCACATAACAGTAAGAATGGAAAACTTAAACCCATATACTCCATCAGTGTTGATGAAAACTGGTTGATATCTGTGTCATCGCCCCTGTGGCACAATGGTCTAAGCACTGGCTTATGGCAATTTGTCTGAGAAGGGTCCAGGTTTGAATCCCGATGAGGCATGGATGTTGTGTTTGTCTTACAGCACTGGTTCTCTCCAGTCCCTGGAACCAGTGGCCCTAAATTAGGGATGAGCGAGTGCTTATAGCCTGTTGAGTTGCTCATTGTGGTCTTTAAATCTTCAATCTATAAATATATATATATATATATATCATCATCATTGTCAACCATTATCAATCCACTGCTGGACGAAGGTCTCCCCAAGTTTCCTCCACAACGGTCTGTCTTGTGCCAGTCTCCTCCATGTCACCCCTGCATACTTTCAGAATTTCATCCACCCATCTCCCATGTGGTCTTCTTCTGGGTCTTTTCCTGTCCCTTGGAATCCAATCTAAAATTTCGGCTGTCCATCGATGATCTGTCCTTCTGGCAGTATGTCCAGCCCATTGCCATTTCAGGGATTTAACTCTGATCATGATGTCTTCCACTCTTGTCATTTTTCGGATCCACGGGTTCCTCTTCTTATCTCTCCTGGTTACACCAAGCATGCACCTCTCCATGCTTCTTTGAGTTGTCTGCAGCCTTTGTATGTCTCTTTTAGTTAAGGTCCACGTCTCCGCACCATACGTAAGCACTGGAAGGATGCATTGATCAAACACTTTTCTTTTAAGACATAATGGCATATTGCTCTTGAAAATTATGCTGTTTCTTCCAAAAGCTCTCCAGGCAAGTTTTGTACGCCGATTAATTTCTTCATCAATGCGACCCTCACTTGATATCTGCTGTCCAAGATAAACGTACGTGTCTGTTATCTCCAGCTTTTCTCCATCAATCGATAAATCTTCATTTCTTGTAAAAGCATTGAACATCACTTTTGTCTTCTGAAAGTTCATTTTTAATCCCACTTCTTTACTCTTGTCAGCAAGTTCCTGGATCATACTCTGCAGCTCTGATGGGGTAGTTGCAAAAATGACTACGTCATCAGCAAAACGAAGGTGGGTTAGATAATCTCCATTAATCTTTATCCCCTTGTTTTCCCAGCTCAGTGACTGAAAAACACCCTCCAATGTGGCATTAAAGAGCTTCGGAGATATGGTGTCACCTTGTCTCACTCCCTTCCCAATTTTTACGTGTGTTGTATTTTCAAACAGCCTAATCTTTGCACTTGCATTTTCATAGATGTTATTAATAATATTAATGTATGCATCTTCAATACATGAGGTTTTCAGAGCCATTGTAACTGCTGATGGTTTCACCGAATCAAATGCTTTTTCATAATCGATAAAAGCCATGCACAATGGAAGTTCATATTCCCTCGCTCTTTCAATTAGTTCTCTCAGCACGTGGATATGATCTATTGTGCTGTAGCCACTCTGAATCCAGCTTGTTCTCTCGGTTGAGCCATGTCCAGTGTTACCTTCAAGCGGTGTGAAAGAACTTTAGTGAAGATTTTATAAACTACTGATAGGAGGCTGATAGGTCTGTAGTTTCCGAGATCCTCAATGTCACCTTTCTTATGTAGCAGGATCATTGTAGCGGTGTTCCAATCCTCAGGAATCTTTCCTTCATTAAGGCATCGAGTGAAAATTTGGGCGAGTACTGTTTCGATTTCTCCACTTGCTTCTTGTATGATGTCTACAGTAATTCCATCTTCTCCTGGAGCTTTTCCTCGCTTCATGTTCTTGATTGCATGTGCAACTTCTGCTGGAAGGACTGGAGGAACTCTGGTACTGGTATCTTTCATGATGTCTGGAGTGCATATATCATCCCTTTCATATAATTTGGAGTAGAAATCTTTCACTCTTGTCAAAATTTCGCCTCTATTTCTTGTTACAGAACCATCTTCTTTTCTCAGTGCCATAATCTGTTTTCTTCCCTTACTGAGATGTCCCTTTGCTATCTTTAGGCTTTGGTTGTTTTCAATTGCTTTCCTCACTAGTTCACAGTTGAATTTCCTTACGTCTTCAGTGATACTTTTTCTTACTGTCTTGCATAGCTCTATATATTCCACTTTGGAAGTCACATCTTCTTTAGTTGTCCTCATCTCTCTTCTTTTTTGCATCAACATTTTGGTTTTCCTGATAATTTGTTCACATGCAACTTGTTCTTAGACCCAGCTAATTTTGTTGCTGTTTCCATAAGAGCTTTGGTTACTTTTCTGTTAACTTCAGAGATGTCCACTTCTTCCGATGTTAGGCCTTCTAAAGCAGAGAACCTGTTCTTCAGTTCTAACTTGAAGGTATTATGGTGTTTTTTAAGGTTGGTTATGTCAATAGATTTTGTTTGTCCTATGAGCTTGCCACGTTCAAGTTTAGTGTTGAGGTGCATCTTACATCTCACCAATCTATGGTCACTACCTGTGTTGAACTTGTTTAGCACACTGCAGTCTTCTATGACGAATTTTTTTGTTACACATAATAAAATCAATTTCACTTGTCGTCCCATTTGGATGTCTCCATGTCCATTTCCTGTGTGGCTTTTTCTTGAAAAAGGAGTTCAAGATGAAAAACCCTTCTGCCTCTGCAAACTCAACGAGTATTTCCACGCTGGTTTCTGTTGCCATGACCGAATTTACCTACTGAAGTTTCATTCTGTTGCCGTTGCCCTATTTTTCCATTGAAATCTCCCATAATTATCTTCAAATGCTGCTTACCTTTATTATTTAGATGACAAATTTCCTCATAAAATTCTTCAATTTCTTCTTCAGGATGACTTGTGGTGGGTGCATAAGTTTGAATAATCTGAGCCTGGTATCTTTTCGAGAGTTGGATAACAAGTCGTGCAGCTCTGTCAGAGGAACTTTCAACTTCTACAACTTTGTCCTTCAGTTTCTTGTTTATTATAAATCCAACACCACTAGTTCTGCCAGTATCTGTCCCACGATAGTAGAAGAGATGTCCACTTTTCAGTTCGATGAGATCTTCTCCTTTTCTCCTTACCTCACTTAGCCCCACGATGTCCCACTTGATCCTTTGTAGTTCCTCTTCCAATTCAAGAAGCCTTGAATCAGAAGATAGGGAGCGTCCATTGTAAGTAGCCAAGGTCAGCATCAGATGGCAGCCTAGTCCGGTCCTCCGGGGATTCTTAGCACCCTCTGCCTTCATGTCGCACTGGCCGCTGCCTTGGCCAGGTACATTCCAGCTGCCGGAGACTGAGGGCCAAGATTTAAGTTGTGGAATCATTTTGGAGGGGTTTGGCCATAACTCACCACGCTGGCCAAGCGGGTTGGTGAGTGTGGGATAGCATTTCCTCTGATCCCGATGGTATAGTTATACCGCTATGGGCGGTCGTCAGAGCCCCTTTAGTGGGAACAGGATGCACCACGAGAAGGCGGGGTTGACATTTGTCAAGGAGAGGCTGTGATGTTACGCATCACCTGACCTTATATAGACCGCCAATAGCGGTATAACTATACCATCGGGATTAGAGGAAATGCTATCCCACACTCACCAACCCGCTTGGCCAGCGTGGTGAGTTATGGCCAAACCCCTCCAAAATGACTCCACAACTTAAATCTTGGCCCTCAGTCTCCGGCAGCTGGAATGTACCTAGCCAAGGCAGCGGCCAGTGCGACATGAAGGCAGAGGGTGCTAAGAATCCCCGGAGGACCGGACTAGGCTGCCATCTGATGCTGACCTTGGCTACGTACAACGGACGCTCCCTATCTTCTGATTCAAGGCTTCTTGAATTGGAAGAGGAACTACAAAGGATCAAGTGGGACATCGTCGGGCTGAGTGAGGTAAGGAGAAAAGGAGAAGATCTCATTGAACTGAAAAGTGGACATCTCTTCTACTATCGTGGGACAGATACTGGCAGAACTAGTGGTGTTGGATTTATAATAAACAAGATACTGAAGGATAAAGTTGTAGAAGTTGAAAGTTCCTCTGACAGAGCTGCACGACTCGTTGTCCAACTCTCGAGAAGATACCAGGCTCAGATTATTCAAACTTATGCACCCACCACAAGTCATGCTGAAGAAGAAATTGAAGAATTTTATGAGGAAATTTTGATCTAAATAATAAAGGTAAGCAGCACTTGAAGATAATTATGGGAGATTTCAATGCAAAAATAGGGCAACGGCAAGAGAATGAAACTTCAGTAGGTAAATTCGGTCACGGCAACAAAAACCAGCGTGGAAATACTCTCGTAGAGTTTGCAGAGGCAGAAGGGTTTTTCATCTTGAACTCCTTTTTCAAGAAAAAGCCACACAGGAAATGGACATGGAGACATCCAAATGGGACGACAAGTGAAATTGATTTTATTATGTGTAACAAAAATTTCGTCATAGAAGACTGCAGTGTGCTTAACAAGTTCAACACAGGCAGTGACCATAGACTGGTGAGATGTAAGATGCACCTCAACACTAAACTTGAACGTAGCAAGCTCATAAGACAAACAAAATGTATTGACATAACCAACCTTAAAAAACACCATAATACCTTCAAATTGGAACTGAAGAACAGATTCTCTGCTTTAGAAGGCCTAACATCGGAAGAAGTGGATATTTCTGAAGTTAACAGAAAAGTAACCAAAGCTCTTATGGAAACAGCAACAAAATTAGCTGGGTCTAAGAACAAATTGCATGTGAACAAATTATCAGGAAAAACCAAAATGTTGATGCAAAAAAGAAGAGTGATGAGGACAACTAAAGAAGATGTGACTTCCAAAGTGGAATATATGGAGCTATGCAAGACAGTACGAAAAAGTATCACTGAAGACGTAAGGAAATTCAACTGTGAACTAGTAAGGAAAGCAATTGAAAACATCCAAAGCCTAAAGATAGCAAAGGGACATCTCAGTAAGGGGAAAAAACAGATTATGGCACTCAGAAAAGAAGATGGTTCTGTAACAAGAAATAGAGGCGAAATTTTGACAAGAGTGAAAGATTTCTACTCCAAATTATATGAAAGGGATGATACATGTACTCCAGACATCGTGAAAGGTACCAGTACCAGAGTTCTTCCAGTCCTTCCAGCAGAAGTTGCACATGCAATCAAGAACATGAAGCGGGGAAAAGCTCCAAGAGAAGATGGAATTACTATAGACATCATACAAGAAGCAAGTGGAGAAATCGAAACAGTACTCGCCCAAATTTTCACTCGATGCCTTAATGAAAGGAAGATTCCTGAGGATTGGAACAACGCTACAATGATCTTGCTACATAAAAAAGGTGACATTGAGGATCTCAGGAACTACAGACCTATCAGCCTCCTATCAGTGGTTTATAAAATCTTCACTAAAGTTCTTTCACACCGCTTGAAGGTGACACTGGACATGGCTCAACCGAGAGAACAAGCTGGATTCAGGAGTGGCTACAGCACAATAGATCATATCCACGTACTGAGAGAACTAATTGAAAGAGCGAGGGAATATGAGCTTCCATTGTGCATGGCTTTTATCGATTATGAAAAAGCCTTTGATTCGGTGAAACCATCAGCAGTTGCAATGGCTCTGAAATCCTGCGGTATTGAAGATGCATACATTAATATTATTAATAACATCTATGAAAATGCAAGTGCAAAGATTCGGCTGTTTGAAAATACAACACACATAAAAATTGGAAAAGGAGTGAGACAAGGTGACACCATATCTCCGAAGCTCTTTAATGCCACATTGGAAAATGTCTTTCAATCACTGAACTGGGAAAACAAAGGGATAAAGATTAATGGAGATTATCTAACCCACCTTCCTTTTGCTGATGACATAGTCATTTTTGCAACTACCCCATCAGAGCTACAGAGTATGATCCAGGAACTTGCTGACAAGAGTAAAGAAGTGGGATTAAAAATGAACTTTCAGAAGACAAAAGTGATGTACAATGCTTTTACAAGAAATGAAGATTTATCGATTGATGGAGAAAAGCTGGAGATAAGACACGTACGTTTATCTTGGACAGCAGATATCAAGTGAGGGTCACATTGGTGAAGAAATTAATCGGCGTACAAAACTTGCCTGGAGAGCTTTTGGAAGAAACAGCATAATTATCAAGAGCAATATGCCATTATGTCTTAAAAGAAAAGTGTTTGATCAATGCATCCTTCCAGTGCTTACGTATGGTGCAGAGACGTGGACCTTAGCTAAAAGAGACATACAAAGGCTGCAGACAACTCAAAGTAGCATGGAGAGGTGCATGCTTGGTGTAACCAGGAGAGATAAGAAGAGGAACACGTGGATCCGAAAAATGACAAGAGTGGAAGACATCATGATCAGAGTTAAATCCCTGAAATGGCAATGGGCTGGACATACTGCCAGAAGAACAGACCATCGATGGACAGCCGAAATTTTAGATTGGATTCCAAGGGACAGGAAAAGACCCAGAAGAAGACCACATGGAAGATGGGTGGATGAAATTCGAAAGTATGCGGGAGTGACATGGAGGAGACTGGCACAAGACAGACCGATTTGGAGGAAACTTGGGGAGACCTTCGTCCAGCAGTGGATTGATAATGGTTGACAATGATGATGATGATGATATATATATATATATAAATTGATTTTATTATGTGTAACAAAAAAATTCGTCATAGAAGACTGCAGTGTGCTAAACAAGTTCAACACAAGTAGTGACCATAGATTGGTGAGATGTACGATGCACCTCAACACTAAACTCGAACGTGGCAAGCTCATAAGACAAACAAGATGTATTGACATAACCAACCTTAAAAAACACCATAATGCCTTCAAGTTGGAACTGAAGAACAGATTCTCTGCTTTAGAAGGCTTAACATCGGAAGAAGTAGATATTTCTGAAGTTAACAGAAAAGTAACCAAAGCTCTTAGGGAAACAGCAACAAAATTAGCTGGGTCTAAGAACAAGTTGCATGTGAACAAATTATCAGGAAAAACCAAAATGTTGATGCAAAAAAGAAGAGAGATGAGGGCAACTAAAGATGTGACTTCCAAAGTGGAATATATAGAGCTATGCAAGACAGAACGAAAAAGTATCACTGAAGACGTAAGGAAATTCAACTGTGAACTAGTGAGGAAAGCAATTGAAAACAACCAAAGCCTAAAGATAGCAAAGGGACATCTCAGTAAGGGAAGAAAACAAATTATGGCACTGAGAAAAGAAGATGGTTCTGTAACAAGAAATAGAGGCGAAATTTTGACAAGAGTGAAAGATTTCTACTCCAAATTATATGAAAGGGATGATACATGTACTCCAGACATCATGAAAGGTACCGGAGTTCTTCCAGTCCTCCCAGCAGAAGTTGCACATGCAATCAAGAACATGAAACGGGGAAAAGCTCCATGAGAAGATGGAATTACTGTAGACATCATACAAGAAGCAAATAGAGAAATCGAAACAGTACTCGCCCAAATTTTCACTCAATGCCTTAATGAAGGGAAGATTCCTGAGGATTGGAACAACGCTACAATGATCCTGCTTCATAAAAAGGTGACATTGAGGATCTCAGGAACTACAGACCTATCAGCCTCCTATCAGAGGTTTATAAAATCTTCACTAAAGTTCTTTCACACCGCTTGAAGGTAACACTGGACATGGCTCAACCGAGAGAACAAGCTGGATTCAGGAGTGGCTACAGCACAGTAGATCATATCCACGTACTGAGAGAACTAATTGAAAGAGCGAGGAAATATGAATTTCCATTGTGCATGGCTTTTATCGATTATGAAAAAGCCTTTGATTCGGTGAAATCATCAGCAGTTACAATGGCTCTGAAATCCTGCGGTATTGAAGATGCATACATTAATGTTATTAATAACATCTATGAAAATGCAAGTGCAAAGATTCGGCTGTTTGAAAATACAACACACATAAAAATTGGAAAGGGAGTGAGACAAGGTGACACCGTATCTCCGAAGCTCTTTAATGCCACATTGGAAAATGTCTTTCAATCACTGAACTGGGAAAACAAAGGAATAAAGATTAATGGAGATTATCTAACCCACCTTCGTTTTACTGATGACATAGTCATTTTTGCAACTACCCCATCAGAGCTGCAGAGTATGATCCAGGAACTTGCTGACAAGAGTAAAGAAGTGGGATTAAAAATGAACTTTCAGAAGACAAAAGTGATGTTCAATGCTTTTACAAGAAATGAAGCTTTATCGATTGATGGAGAAAAGCTGGAGATAACAGACACATATGTTTATCTTGGACAGCAGATATCAAGTGAGGGTCTCACTGATGAAGAAATTAATCGGCATACAAAACTTGCCTGGAGAGCTTTTGGAAGAAACAGCATAATTTTCAAGAGCAATATGCCATTATGCCTTAAAAGAAAAGTGTTTGATCAATGCATCCTTCCAGTGCTTACGTATGGTGCAGAGACATGGACCTTAACTAAAAGAGACATACAAAGGCTGCAGACACAACTCAAAGATGCATGTAGAGGTGCATGCTTGGTGTAACCAGGAGAGATAAGAAGAGGAACTCGTGGATCAGAAAAATGACAAGAGTGGAAGGCATCATGATCAGAGTTAAATCCCTGAAATGGCAATGGGCTGGACATTCTGCCAGAAGGACAGACTATCGATGGACAGCCGAAATTTTAGATTGGATTCCAAGGGACAGGAAAAGACCCAGAAGAAGACCACATGGAAGATGGGTGGATGAAATTCGAAAGTATGCGGGAGTGACATGGAGGAGACTGGCACAAGACAGACTGTTGTGGAGGAAACTTGGAGAGACCTTCGTCCAGCAGTGGATCGACAATGGTTGACGATGACGATGATGATGATATATGTGTGTGTGTGCGTGTGTGTGTGTGTGTGTGTGTGTGTGTGTTGAATGCTTTGTTATTAAATACTCTTTCTTTTTTAATCATTTTTGTACAATTTTCTAACTTTGTTTATCATTGAATAAAATACAGGATTACACCATTATACAATACAAATTTAGAAGATGTGAATTTGTTTATTGGTGTAAATATGACATGGATGGTAAGTCAGATAATATCCGAAAACTTGAAAATTTTGTCGTCCTGGAGCGAGAATTGAACCTGTGTTTCCCGACCCGAGTTTGATTCTCGCTCGAGGACGACAAAATTTTCAAGTTTTCGAATATTATCTGACTTACCATCCATGCCATATTTACACCAATAAACGGATTCACATCTTCCAAATTTGTATTTCTTTATCATGTTAGTTACATTAATGCCTACCATTCCGCCAAAGATGTTTAATAAGTATAATAATCCATATTATTTATTTCCCATGATAGGAAACAAATTTAAATTAACAACGTGTGCTTATAAATATATTAAGTATCTTCAATTATTTGAAAAATTCTTAGCAGTTTGCGTTTGCCACGTTATATTCTGGACGTCGGAAAGTTGAAAATTTTTTCTTGTATTTGAGACATGATATTACTATAAAAAGAATAAAAAAGGCTCTACTCACAATGTTTTTTTCTTGGTGGTCCTCTTCATTTTATTGTTTTCAATTCTTGACGTTAAAATATCTTGGTTCATACCTAAAAGATTATTATGATTTACAAAACGAAGTCTTGGCTAAAAATCAATGGAAATGACGAAAAAAATTTAAACCAAATTATCAAACGAAAATTACTTAGGTGAGCATTCAAGCCTTAAGAAACAAAGAAAAAAATTCAGGTTAGAAAACCTAAAGAAACAGATAAAAAGTTAAAAAATCTTAAAACCTTTGGACCGCTGTCTTTCAACCTTTCAAACATTTCCGGCCGTCCTCCTTGCTCCTCGTGCTGTGTCGCAAAGGACACTCCCACTAGGGTGAAACTTACACGTGTTTCGGGCACACACGCCCATCTTCAGACAGCAAAGATTGCAAATGGCTGTCACCTGCAATTCTTTGGAGTTTTCTTCACTCGGTCTCTGTTCCCCTCTCGCCGTTGATTCGTTGGTGACGTTACTTATTTTTTCGTTCGTATATATTTGGTGGTGTCCTCTGGTGTCATTATTGGGAAATACATTATATTCTATTTTTTTCTTTTTTTCTCATCGTAAACATTGTGAGTAGAGCCTTTTTTATTCTTTTTATAGTAATATCAAGTCTCAAATACAAGAAAAAAATTTCAGCTTTTCGACGTCCAGAATATAACGTGGCAAAAGCGAACTGCTAAGAATTTTTCAAATAATTGAAGATACTCAATATGTCTTTTTTTTTTTTTTTTTTTTTTCGATTGGAGAAGGAGTCGTTAAAAGTACCACCTGGCAGTAAAAAAAATCTACGGAGAACACTATAGCAAAGGACTCGCCAGGTGGAAAGACCGTGTAAGTTGGACATTGCAGAAAGTGTGTTGGGCTGACAAGTCGCGTTTTTTTACTCTACTCTGTAAATGGTTGTGTATATATTTGGCACAAACGATATGAGCATACATGAGACATGAAGAATAAAAAAAGCTGAAGTTTTTAACCACAAGTGAAAAATCAGAGAGCACTGTGAGAAAGTTTGAATATAATGCAGCCTGAGCAAGATGGAATTTGTCACTGTAATTTATATATGTAAATATTGAACTGGAGCAAATCACTGTATTTTTAACATGAAATTACTAAATTCAAAACAAAACAAAATGCTTTTAAAAGGCATTGCTTTGAACAGTCCCCCCCCCCCTTATTGTACTTACTAGACCATCAGCTAAGTTTCCTCTTGCAAGCAAAGTAAACCTTGCTTTCTTCTCAGCAAGTTCCACAGCTGTATTTGTCTTATGTTGACTTTGCAGCGACACAGCATCTATTGCTTAAATTTTATTTCTACTGATAGCATTCCTTTCCCATTTATTCATTATTGTCTTTCTTTTGTCTTTTTTTATTATTATGCCCTCAAATGACTGGAAGAAACACTTCGCCTGAGGACTATGAATGCATGATATCAAGAGCGTTCACTATTTTAGATAAATGATACAGCTTTGAGAATATGAATACTTCCAATCATGCAATCAACCCTTACAAATTTCCCAACTTCATCACTTACATTTTAGGAAAATTTTCCCTCTCTTATCAAGCTGAAATGCAAACATAGGGGAAATAACATTTAACAACAATGCAGGATAATGGAAAAAAATAACGATTATGGAAGAAGTCTTCTCTCCATCTGACTTCCATTTTCGGAAAAATTTTCCCCATTTTGAAGCTGAAATACAAATATTTATGGAACAAGATATTTAACAACAATATCCGTTTAACTCCTGTCTAGGTACATTGCAAAAAAAAAAAAAAAAAAATTATGATTATGGGGGAAATCATCACTGTCTTCAGAAGTTTTGAAAGAGAATTTCGTTCTCAAACAGAAAATGACTCCCTGCAAACCACTAATCTCCGAAAATGACCTGATGATAATGGAAAAGGTAGAATTAATCTGCCTAAGAATCTCGTGTCGGAAGATTACAGGGAAATTTTCGTATCGTCAAACTTCCATTTTTGGGGAGGAAATCGTTGCCTATTGTTTCATGCTGAAATACAAACATTTATGCAATAAAATGATATTTAACAACAATGCTGGACAGAGGCAACATTGCAAGAAAAAGGAAATTACGATTACATGGAAAATTTCCACTCCGTTTAACTCCTGTTTTTGAAACTCTTGAAAGACGAAATACTGTCCCCAAATGGAAAATGACCCTCCTTCCAACCCCTCCAAAATTTATTTTCAGTTTTGCATTGATCTTGGGAATGACCCAATGATGACAAAAAAGTGGAATCCATGGAGGAGTCATGTATGCACAAGGCACTCAATCCATCCTGTATGGTGTGGGGCATGTATAGTACTAGCTAGTCATTTGGTATACAGACCTAATATGAATACAGAATAATCCTTAACCAAGGCAACTGTAATGTAATTATGAAAATAGGTAGCTCTCTCCCCCTGGCAAAGTGCTAAAAGTATTTTGTGATGGTTTAGTAGTCACAATGGGAACAGCAATAGTCCCTTTTTAAATGCAATATTATAAAAGAAATTCCCCGCCCAGAGGATTTCTAATATTAATATCACGGAAATCATACAAGATTCATCTGCGGACTCTTGGAATTCTGTTTTGTTTTTGTTTTTCTTTGTCATCATTTGGGTCATACTAGAGATAATGCAAAACTGAAGAGGATTTTTTGGGAAGGAGGGGGCATTTTCCATCTAGGGATGGTATTTCATCTTTCAAAACTTTCAATAACAGAAGTTAAACAGAGTGAAGGTTTTTCCCATAATCCTAATTTCTTTTTCTCACGATGTTTCTTCTGCCCAGTATTGTTGTTAAATATAACTTTATTTCATAAATATTTGAGCTAGACAATAGAGAATAGTTTTCCAAAATGGAAGTTAGGTGGCGCACAAAATTTTCTGTAATCTTCAGGTATGAGGTTCTTCCATTTGTGTGGGTTTTAACATTGATGCATAACTGAACAGATTTGGAGGGGGCGTTTTCCATCTGAGGACGAAATTCTATCAAAACTTTTGAAAATGGAAGTTAGATGCAGTGATTTCTCCCGTAATCATAATTTTTATTCTTGCAATGTTTCATATAATTTTATTCCATAGAAATGTGCGTCTTAGCTTTAAAATGGAGGGAAAATTTCCAAAAACAAAAGTCGGAGGAAGCTAAGATTTTGCCCATAATCATAATCCCCCCACACACACTAATGTTCCCTCTATTATTCTGTGTTGTTCAGTGTCAATAATTTTATATTTTGCATGCAGAAATGTGTTCCACTTTAATATTTACATAAATAAATGACAGTGAACTGTTCCATTTTGTTCATGCTGCATTATATTCACGCTGTTTTGCCGCACGTTCTGATTTTTTACCCGGTTAAAATGCCCAGCCTTTTTTTTTTTTTTTCTTTATGAGTCTTAGGTATGGAAAATTAATGAACTCATGTTTTAATGCACACGGTAAGAACATGCAGTAATTTTAGGATTAACTGTAACCCAAATGGCCAACAAAAATGATCTAATGTGAACACTGAAACTTATTGAAGCAACCTTAATATAAATGGGGATAATTTTCTATTCTTGTTACATTGTGCTCTTGAGCAACGTTGACTTTTTTTTTTTTTTTCTCTCCAAGACAGCCCTGGGGTTCTTACTTTTTTTCACCCCACTTGGGCTTCTATTTATTATGCCAGTCATAGAGCAAGGCAGCTGCTACAGACCATGCATTTTAGATTTGCAGAACCAAGTGCATATAACAAATGCTAAATACTTGAAATTGTACTTTATCTTGTCCAACTAAATCACTGAATTATTGTCGATGTTATTGTGACTGGTGTGTATTGAAAAAGGTTAAAAAATTATTTTGTACAACTGCTTGTGAAGGTATCAATGGTGAAATTGCAGAAGTAATTTTAAACTAATATTTGATTCTGGAGATCTAGACTCGGAGCACCGTAAAAAGAATCTTACATGTTTGAAGCACACCACAGAAAAGAATTCCAGTAAGATAACTCAAAATCAAATTATCTTTTAGCATGCTGTTATGCCTTAAGGAATGAACCTTCTAACTGAAGAATGTGAACCAATTCCAGTGAACCCAAAATAATTTAATTTTGAAAATCTGGATGCCAAATGAAAAAGGATAGAGCAGTAAATAGTGCAAAAGCACCTCCGATTAGACTATTAAATATTCATACTAATTTTTTCAGTACAGTATTGTGGTTTCCCAGTATGTAAAAGTGTTGTTGTCTTAGAATTTTTAGATGAACATTTTTAATTATTTTTTACATTCGTAATTAAAAAATAGATAAAGTTTCACATTATAAATGAAAATCTTGATCGAATTATGTTAAAACTGAACTTAATAAAATATGCTTTCCAAGTTTAACATTATGGATCAAGGGAGAAAGGTACTGGAGACTGTTGCTTGTCTCCACAACTATTTAATTTGCAGATGTACAATCGTATAGATATGGCTGACTTAGGCACAGTGTTTTGTTTCACACATTGAACATTAAAAAAGCCTTTAATGTTAAAGAGTTCTAAGGAATTCTTGATCATGATAGCCTATGCAATATTCTCTTTGCAGGAGTTATTAGCTCATTCATACTTGCATGTTATACCATTTCATCTGTTTGTTTCAAAATATTTTTTCTCCTTCTCCCTTGTAGACCTCCGGAAGAAGTGACCGTTCAAGACGTGTTTGGTGCTCTTCAAAAAAACAGTATCTATGATTTCACATCAAACAAACATCTAGGTGTTTTGCAAGAAACACTGGACCAGAGTTAATCATATTCTCATATAGAATGTAAAATAGGACTTTGTACAGACGATTAACATTTTTGAACATGTACATGTAAATGTTTTTAACTTTTTTATATACGTCATTTGTACAAATGTGTTTTGAATTATTTAATAACTTGTGTTTTTTTTTAAAAATACAAGTATTTATTTCTGCCATTATATGAAACACAGTGAGCTTAATTAAAAATTTTAATGTGTAAAATGTGTATTAAATTTTGAGTGTACCAACAATTCATGGAAGAACAAGGAATTGCAGTCATACTTCAAAGTATGCAACTTGCATTGTGTGCAGCTATTTAAGACAATGGAACCAAACTTCAATGAACATAAAAAGTCAAAAAAAGAAAATAGTACATCTGGCACTTGAGTGATATTGATCATTCTTAATAAACTATATGAAGACAAATTAGAAAAAAATGTTAATTCTACAAAGCTTCCATTTGTACTTTGCCATCAATGAAGCTCCAGTTTAACAGTTAACTCACTACTTCTGCATATGCACCTTGACAGTGTGAATAATCATCTTAATTCTATGTACTCAGGAAGACCAGAAATATTTTTGAGTTTTCAGGGCTGCTGACTATCACAGTGAAGCTGCAATTGCAAGAATTTTTCTTCGGTGCCTGCATTTTTTCCAATTTTGGATTGTTTCCAATTTTTAGTTTGAACTTGCATACTCAAGTAAATGTTCATTAAAACCACAGAATTTGAAGGTACAGAACGTCATCACAGTGAAATGCCTAGGCACCAGTGCTGGTTGGGCTCAACTATAAGAGTTCAAGCCCAAACGTTATGTTGCAAGATCGAGCCCGCTAACTATGAATAAACAGTTTAAGCGTTAAAAAATAATAATTTCCTTTTCCAGACTCTTCCACTCTCTCCTTCCCCTGCAATTAACTGAAGTGTTTCTCAGCTGCAGAGTGGGGAAAGGACCTCTGTGTGTTTCTATAATATTACAGCAGGATTTTCTTTGACCATTTGTTTTCTTCTGGAGAGATTTGGGCCCGGATATCCGGAAAGATCAGGCAGCGCCTCCTACGTACGTTGCTTAATACAGGAATGAAAGAGTTCTGCCAAAAGGAGAAATTCCTCCTTTTTGGAATTCACCTGGAGAGTTCATGAGATTGAGAAAAAAAATAGCTCATATGTTGTATATATGTCCATAGGTATCAGGCATCCAGAACTTGTGCCTGCATCATGTAAATTTTTGTGCTGGTGAACTATCTAATTACTCAAATCTGAAAAGGAAAACAAATTAGATCAATATAAATATGGGATTGACATTATTGGTTTGGTGTAAGCACATTAAAATAAAATTTTCATTCGTTCCTAAAGAAATGTTAGACAATTTTATGGCTTTTATATATGTATATATGGTGCTTAGGGTAATTAATAAATGCTGAAAGGTTAATTATTTTTGTATATTCCTATGTGGGAAAAATTCAGCCTTTTTCTGCCATGACCACATTCACATGCCTGTCAATGCAAGGAGCTACAGTACCTTGCTAAAACTAGCAGGGAGCTACCATGTGGGTGTATTAAATTTCATCGGCCTGCTATCTATGGTTCTTGAAGAGTTTTCTTTCTCGGCAGAAATCCACTAATATGTGACCTTATGGTATTTGCTGCCCAAGCCCGAGATGAATAGCCCTCCTGAGTCCCAGCCTAGACTCAGTTCCCAAACAATTTTCTTTACCAATTAGAAAGTGTAAGAAAAGTCTCATGCTAAATCGTACAAAATCACATTTGAGAAAACAATTCTGTTAGAGCCCAAACCGCAGTAAATATTATACAGTCCAAGCCTGGTTGGACCTGGGCTGGGCTGGGCTGGGCTTCGGGCTCTCAGCACTGCAAGGCACCATGCTAAATTACATTGATTTTCCTATAAATTAAGAAAACACATAATGAAATTTGGCAGAAGCCCATATCGTAAATTAGAAAAAGACCCTAAAACATTATGTAAGAAACTTTGGGGCATGCAGAGAACTTGTCACCTAGCATAAAGACTTTCTTTGTGAAGCCTGCATACAGTGAAAGCAGTTTCCATTCTTGTAGCTGCAGGAAGGGCAGCGGCATTGGGGTAGCTATCTTGTTCTCCCACGCAGTTATTTGGAGGCATTGGTCATCCACAGATCCTTTGGAAAGCTGATTGCGTATTAATTTCAAAATTGGTTCCATAGTCAGTGGTCCACAGAAGGACCCACATGCAGCCATCTTTCAACTTCTATCTGACTAGTCTTCCAATGGGTCTCCACCTCAATTCATCTGTTAACAGATTTGTTGTAATGGCTGCAAGGCATCATTTATCTCAAAATCCTTTTTTTTTTTTTTTTACAAAACTCCACAACAATGCAACACACACCTTCACAACAGCCCCTTTTATGCTGCAGTGCATTTGCATAAACCGATGCCATCCCCACTCATTTGCATACTTTACCCCGATTCTACACAACATTTCATGTCATAAACCCAAGTTTTGTGCATTTCCAACTGTTCTTTCACTATCACAATTTTTGTTTTAATTTGTGGATTCTAGTGTCATTTGACCTCAACAGTTGTAAAATTCCAAAATACATGCAACAGAAATGTAACAAAAAAATTTATTGCACATAAAATTTGCATAAATGCAATAAAAAATTACAGCCTATAAAAATACAAATCTGACATTTACAGAATTGTGGATCTTAAAATACTGTAAAAAGGTGCGACTTTTTGGTTATAACAAAGTACTTATTATGGCACAGATGAATGTACAAAGGGGGTTTTTTAGCATGCAAAATGTTTGTCACAAACATTCACTCATTTAACAATACACAGTACATCATCTAAATGAATGAACATGCCACTATTTGGGGGGCATGTGAAATACTTTTTACCACAAACTGTGCCATCATTATCACCAACTGTAGGAAAGAAAAAAGAAAAGGATTGAAATCATTAATTTACTAAACTTTTGTCTACATACATCACACAATGTAAATTCAAGTTTTTCAAACATGGCAAAGGTATGAGGAAAATGTAAAAATTTAACAGCCCTAGTGGAAGAAAGCAATTTATACATATGAGTGAATAAACTTTACATGATTTTAATTGAATAATGAAAAATGTTACATTATTTAATTAAGTAATGTTTACCCTAGTGGAAAAACTTTAAATTATTTCAATTGAATGATGTTTGCAATCTTGACATAGCAAATGACATACAGTACATAAAGAAATTTTGTGAGAGGATTTTTAGGAGCAGAGATACAGTTATCACTAAAGCCCGGAAGTTGAGGCAGTAAAAATGCTAAAAATAGGCAGGCAAATAAGCGAAATAAAGCATTAAAATAGGCATCAAAAATAGGCATTTATAGAAGTGGTCGAAAAATTCTGAATCATACACAGGTGTTAAGCTGAATTGGCAAAATCCTTTATCAGATTATCACTTACTTATTTTTGCGGTTATACATAAGTACAAGGTGTTTTTTTAAACGGAAACTCTGCCTTCTGTCACTTAGGATATGTTTTAGAAGCGAAAATGATCTTTCAACTTCTACGGAGGTAATGGGAGCGCATTTGAAACATGACGCAGTTGTAGGATCCATTTCAATAGAAGTTGAACTTTCGCCTTGGAGTATTTCAGCGATGACTTTGATTTTCTCCAAGTCATTATTTGCTGAAAGAACTCGTTGACAATTTTCACTCACGATTTGACTCTTTCTCCCGGGAACACATTAATTGTACTAACTACATCATTTAATATTTTCAAGGCATTCACTAACATTTCGTTCCTTTTTTCCAGCAAAGTAATCATATCGGGCAACTGTGAAAAGTGTGCTTGAATAAAAGTTAAATCGTTATGAATGGAATCTTTAGCTAGTATCTGTTGAGCATTGCGTATTGCGCAGGATTCATCCTCTTGAAAACTGTTAACAATTTCTGCAATCTTGTTCAAATTATTTGCGTAATATACAGCAGCTGATATCCATGGTCCCCATCTTGTCAAAATCGGTTTAGGCGGTAAAGCAAGATTTGGTTCCATCTCTTTGAATAAGTGAACTCGATGAGGAGCTTTAAGGAAAATTTTCTTCATATTACTCGCTAACGCATCAATATACGGAAATAACCCACATACTTCCTCCGCTACTCTGTAGAGAGCATGAACCAAACAAGTTAAATGAAGCATTTTTGGAAAGAGAACTTTCAGGCTGTGGGCAGCCTTTTTCATATAAGGAGCTGCATCTGTTAAAAACATAGTACATTTTCATACTTTATTCCGCCAGGCCAAAGAAGAGCTAATGAAGAGGCAAAAAGCTGAGAAATCGTGCTACTATTTGTTTTTGGAAGTTGTTTCTGATGTAAGTAAGTAGATGGTTGAGGGCCAAGCAGGTTCCATTGTACCTATAACAACATTTGCCACATACCTTCCCGTGGCGTCTGTTGTCTCATCGATACTGATCCAGATATTTTTATCCTTGACATCTTCTTGTATTTCTTTCATTATACCGACGTAGCAGGAATCTAAGTATGTTCTCCGCAAAGTTGCTTCGCACAGAATATTTTCCTTTGTATATTTCTCCAAAAAATTCTTCAGTGAATTATTTTCCAGCTTCCACAAAGGTATTCCAGCATCTATAAAAGCATAGCACAAATCACTTGCAAACTGTGACCGCTTGCTCGAAGTAGAAGCGAATGACGAAATCAAACATGTCTTTTTTTCCCCAATCTTCCGAATAACAGCATCTTTATGTTTAGCTGTTGCTAAATGTGGTGAAATGAAGAATTTCTTTTCGTAATTCAGTTTCGTATCGCATATTTTACAAAACAACACCATTCCATCAGTGGACAAGATGTCACTTCCATACTCTTGAACATACCGACTTAATTTAGCACTGGTTGAAGAAGCAGTTTTCGGCATTATTGTTTCACTTGGACAAAAGGCGAGATCTATTAGGGGTAGCGAACTAACAGAATCTTCCTCCCTTGTTTTGCACTTACGTTCAGGGTCTTATGCGTGTACGTGCATTCTTGGCTTTCACTCTAGCTTGATTGGTTACAATGTTATCTGACTGGATTCGGCTACTTCCACCATACGTGGAAACTATCATCTAGGATTCTAGGGAGAGCAAAACATAAAATGAGATGCCGACTCTGCGCATGCGTCTGCCACCGCTGCTTAAATTGGAGCACCTCGTTTTGAATATGCCGATTGTACTCGTGTTTACTTTTAGATGTCTGCCAACTGTGATTTCGATTTAGAGAAAATGCCACCTACCTTATAGTTTGTACACCTATACCCTAAAAAAGTTTTTAAAAGAAATGAATAACTTAAAAAAAATTACATGTTTACCCGGAAACACTACGTACTGCATGCTTAAACTGTTATCAAAACTTTTATTTTATCGCATTCTTAAGAAGAAATAATTTTTTAATAGTGCATTTGTTGAGTATAGGCAAAAAAAGGCATTGAAAACATAAAAAGGCATTTTCTTCAAATATAAGCCGAAAAGGCAAAAAAAGCATTTTAAGGCATTTTGCCTCAACTTCCGGGTTTTAGTTATCACGCACACACACAAGAAACATACGATCGTACAGTTCCTATGTGCAGAACTGGGCATTAAGGTAAAAAATATGCAAAATGTAAGACAAGTGGATCTTCTAAAGGTGGCCAGAAAACTTTACTTAAAGAGCAGGGCCATCATGCTGTGAGGAGGATAGTATGGAATAACAGGTATTATAGTTTACAGCAGCTGACTGCTGAACTCAACCTTAGCCAGAAGCACCCCACTTCAACCTGAATCATGCATAGGGAGTTAAACAAATTGGGTCTTTGAAGTAGTCTACCATTCGGTAATCGGTCTCAGAAAAACCTGTTTATAGTGGTGCTAAGAATCAGGACTTAGTAACAAGGGCTGGCTCGTAACGCAGATTTCAATACTCCTCAGAAGTTGCAGTTAGTGCTAGACATATTTGGGATGCATCGCTAAGTGTTACGAAACGCGTTTGCTTTACTTCATGCAGTGAACTCTGATGATAAATACAACTACTGTGATGCTGATTATGAAATGAATAAAATAAAAAAAGGGTAAAGCACAGAGTATATTATTTGACAGTTTTACTCTTCCTTTTTTTTTTTTTTTAATGTAATTTCCATCAAACTGGTGAAAATTATGCATATTTCCCAATAACAAAACCTCTGCTACTATGATTTTTGTGAAACGTTTTGGGTATTTTCTCTTCTAGGCAAAATGGCCATGCAAATAAGTTGAGGGTAAGAATAAAGTTTGGTAATAAATAAATATGCAAACATAATATTTAACTCATTTCTTCAGAAAAATACCCCCCCTAATCCCCTAACCTAGCAATGCAAAATTTTGTTTTTCTAGTTGATGTAAATTTGTATTTATGAAAAATCACTGAAGTTACTTAATTTTGTATTTTCACCTTTTTTTTTTTTTTCTGCTGCATTTTTCATGAAAAACAAGCTGCGCAATTCTGTTTGGGTAGCGAACTCAAAAATTTACGCACTCTGTTAAACAAATTAATTGTGCCCTCATTAACAAAAGGAAACCGATTTTTCAGTTCTTTCATATGCAGACTTCGCATTAATGCATGGATAAGGTGTATTTCAAACATCAAAAACGAAAATTACTTCCTGAAAAAAATATCAGGACGTATTTTTACTGCTCCAAAAATTATCCAACCTGATTTAAAAATTGACCTGTAGGTGTTTTTTTTTTTTTTTTTTTTTTGAATTACCATTACTATATTTTTTTTTACCCCGACTGTTCAATACAGGAGCTGCACCATTGATAATATAATTTCTCCTTCGTTCCCCACCCCTGCTGTCTCTCTCCAGAGTTTCGGATATCTTGGGCTGCAGAAAAACACTACCTGAAAGGCCGAGCATGTGTCGAAAAAATGCATTATCTATGTCACAACTTGGGAGGAGAAATTCCAGTGACCTTGAGCTCTGCTGTCATGCCACGCAAACGATAGAGCTACGAAAGGGCTGTAGGGTGTGTGTGCGTGCGAAGTGGAGGCCACATTTTTCCAGAGAATTCCACAGTTTTGTCAACAAACTGCAAGAAAATTTTAATGAAAGATTTAACTTAACATCCAGGAACTTGATCGCTGATTTTTATGAACTTTTAAATACCTCTGCACTGCTCTCTCCTGTATCAAAACTAGATTTGCAAAACAACATACTGCTGCACAGAAACTTCCGTTTTGAAGGAAGAAAATTTAAGAAAAGAATTTTAAGAAATTAACAATATAAAAAGGAATGAAAATGAGGGACTTTTGTCATTTAATCAGCTGTTAATGGATCTCTTGTTTATGAAAGCTTTGCAGTGTTAGCTAAGATTGACCATTCCACTGACCAGCACCTTGTGAAAGAGGTTTTTCTACTCAAAACCGCATTATGAATGCAAAGTAGAACTGGATTAATGACATTCATAGTGCAAGATTTAGTAAGAATTTCAGAGACAGGACTTCTGTTCTTAATAAAATATGGAGAGGTTTTATGTGATCTGGACTTTTACACTGTTGCTACTCACTGGAGGCATAGCAAGAAGGTTACATTTATAAATAATAATTATAACACTGAATCAAAGTAAAACCTACTAATGACACTCTGTTCAGCCATTAAAAGAACAGTATGAATATGCCATGGATTTTAACTCTCAATGTACAGACAAGTGACTTCCAGCAAATGAACAGAACTGAACTTAACAAAACAAACTGTATTTTTGATTAAAAATATGAGAGACTAAGATCCTTCTCAATTACAACCTATTGCAATACTAAATTGCCTGCATAGGATGAACTGTACATACATATATAACAGAATTTTCATCTTTGCCCCAGAGGTAAGGATGTATGTTTTTAACTTTAGGAATCATTACTTTATTTTAAATTTTGCTATGCTTATCAAAATAGTTAAAATAACTTCATGTCTAAGTAACAGATTTTTTTTATTGTAATGCATATAGTTTTAATAGAATAAAAAAAGTTTTTTTATAAGTGAGAATTTTTATGGCAGTCAGGTTTGCAAATTGAGAAGGGGGCAGGTGTGCTACTTCTAGAAATCATGAAATACTTCTTGAAAATCATGTGAGAATTATTTTTACTCCCTGTTCAAAAACTTTACACGACCGCTATATGTACATTCCTTAATAACTCCTCCCCCTTTACGATAGTTATCACCATCAACATTTTCGAAGTTCCATTTTGGTAATTGACTCTTGGCATAGCCAATGGTTTCAATATCATTTTAATTAGAAAGCGAAACAGGTGATTCATCATATTGTCTTCGTACTCACTATTTAAAAAGTGCTCACTGCAAATCCTAGCATTTTTCTCACTAAAAGCATCTGTTTTGCAATGCCTGTTAATCTAGTCTTTTTTTCACTACTGTGTTGTTTTGAGGAAAACAACAAAAAAAGTTTTGTCCTTTCGCATTCCACCTTGTATTTCGATACGCAGCACCAGTGTATGAAGCCATTGTACGAAAATTATGTACTACTTGAGAAATTAAAAGAAAAAAATTTGATCCCAGAAATAAGAACAAACAAATGAACAGCAAAAAACTAATGTGAATCAGTGTGTCTGCTAGTCATGAAAGTCACAAATTCAGAAAAGGGTCATGAAAGTCAAGAAAAAGTCACAGATTTTGCTTTGGGGTCACAATTTTTTTTTATTTTTTTTTACTAATTGCTCACTTTCTAGTGACAATCTTATGTAATTCTCCATGCATCAACCACAAAAGATGTAAATGTGGTTTCCATTCAAAAAGAAAACTGTTAAAGCAAAAAACGTTTTAGCATAGAAACGTGTACAAAATATTGTTTTCAAAATTTTGTTAATTTAGCATTTCAATTTATACAGGTTATAGAATCATGCTATTTTTCAAATATAAATGTTGAAGAAAAGCGTTTAGATGAGCTTTCAACTTACTTCAGGTGTAGTGCATGATGAGTCAGATTTTTGTTACTAGCAGAAGGGTAGGGGGGCCATTTTTTCCATAGAAAAGTAATTCTTCATTGTAATGTTAAAGATGGGTGGGAGCAGAGCGTCCCCCTATCTTTAATGTGTTTGTGTGCTCACGCATGTGTATACCACTGCCTTCCATAGGGATATACAGTATGTTTATACATGTACCAGGTAAGTACACACATAGAAGAGTATATATACACACATAGTCGGGTCATTCCATGTCAAATCTAATTTTTTTGCAAAGTGTCATCCACCGACTGGGATTTGAATTAAACTCAGCTGGTAAGTATACCTAATAAAGTTATAGAAAAATCCTGTTTTAGGTTTTTTTCATTCACCCCATAGTTTTTAATATACAGTGTTCCAAAATTTAGCTAAGCACTCGCTTCGGTAGCACCGCAGCAACATGCCAATTTTTGCAAAACTTGCTGTAACTGCTATTCTAGTGAATTTGGGAGGACAAAATTTGTGGAGTTCTAGGAAAAGGGTTCACAGATCAACCATTTGAATTTTACTGGAAATGCTAGATGAATAAGTGCCACCTAGTGGTGAAATGAAAAAGTACCATAAAATTTAGGCATTTTATATCAAGTTCTGTAGAGTATTGCTGTACCATAATGGAACTGATTTTTCTTTTATACTGATCCTTGTTGAAACATCCTGTAACTTGTCCAGGGAAAAAAATGAAAATGGTGGATATCAGCATTTTTTTAACAGATAAGTAAAATTATTTGAAATGCATGTGGGGTTTCCTCTGACACTTCAGCCATTTTTTTTTTAATTCTGATCCACCCACTTGGATGTTTAGGAAAGTTAACATGTATGTTTATCTAACTATCCTAGGTTTCAGTTTTTTGCCCCCCATAAATTCCAAGATACAGCACTGAAAAGTTAGGCCTATCAACTGTTTTATCACCCATTTCAAGCGTCCATGTGTGTGAGACTTAGCATCAATTGAATAAATGTGTTAAATATGTTGACATTTTTTGTTCTGAACATTAAAAACAAATGATTAAAAAATAACAGAACTAGGAATTTGTTGATCAACAGATCAAATTAATATTTATATATACATAAAAGTAACAAGTATTACCATTAATATTAGTGGGAAATGTTTTGCAACCAAAATAGTTTTTCTACATTGAATTTCCTTGTGCTAAGGATCACTTGGACTGAACTAATTTCATATCTATTTCAGAAAAGTAATATATGTTCTCCCCATACTCATTGTTACTGGAGGGGGGGTGTACACAATACATGCTGAAGAGGCACATGGCAAATATCATCATGAGTTAGTAGCAAATTGCTAGCAAGCAAATGCATTTTGCTAGTGATAAAAAGTGGTTCTAGCAAAAGTTGCTAGTGGAAAAATTTTGAATGTTTTAGTGTGAATTGTAAAGTGCCATAGCACTGCACATGTGAAATATTTTAGACACATACAAAAAGGAACAACTGCTTTCTGGTAATGAATGTTTCTTGAAAAGTACAAACATTATAAAAAATATTTTGGCACTAGTAGAAATATCCAGTATATTTCCCTTATCTACTTCTACGTGAGGTTAGGTTCAGTTTCATGAAAGGAATCCAGGGTAATTGGAGGGGCAGTTTAAACTTACAAACACTGAATGCTCTCATGAGTATTGAGATGGAAGGTACGTCCAAAGATGAGTTTGACCCCAGGCCTGCTGTTTTAAAGTGGTATGATGAAAAAACTCAAAACCGAGATCATAAACCATATGGAAAATAACTTAAGATTTTGAATAGTGTTCTTAAATTTTTTGAATAAAGTTAAATTTAAAAAAATTAATATTTGCATTTGAATTAAATTGTTAGAATTAATCTGTCAGGTTAATTCTAACAATTTAATTCAAATGCAAATATTAAGGTGAGTTATAACTAAATATTTGTAATCTTTTCAGCATTACAATGCAACAGTTACAGGGGTGAAATCAAAATTTGTCATGATTGACTAATGGAGGGGGGCAGGTTAAAGTTTCTTTTGTATAATGCTAATAAACTTTTGCTAGTATATAATGCAACTTGCTAGTAGGCCACTAGCAAGTGTTGCTACTGCTAAAAAAAAATGAAATCAAGGCCTGTTGCAGGACCATGTGAATGCATAAATTTAATTTTTGCAAACCCTTCTTCCTTTTCAATACTGATAACCGCTAGTAGGCCACTATAGCAAATGTTGCTACTGCTAAAAAAAAATTAAATCAAGGCATGTTGCAGGACCATGTGAATGCATAAATTTAGTTTTTGCAAACCCTTCTTCCTTTTCAATACTGATAACTGCTAGTAGGCCACTATAGCAAGTGTTGCTACTGCTAAAAAAATTAAATCAAGGCATGTTGCAGGACCATGTGAATGCATAAATTTAATTTTTGCAAACCCTTCTTCCTTTTCAATACTGATAACTGCTAGCAGGCCACTATAGCAAGTGTTGCTACTGCTAAAAAAAAAATTAGATCAAGGCATGTTGCAGGACCATGTGAATGCATAAATTTAGTTTTTGCAAACCCTTCTTCCTTTTCAATACTGGTAACTGCTAGTAGGCCACTAGAGTGTTGCTACTGCTAAAAAAAAAAAAAAAGAAAGAAATCAAGGCCTGTTGCAGGACCATGTGAATGCATAAATTTAATTTTTGCAAACCCTTCTTCCTTTTCAATACTGATAACCATACCAAAACACCAGTTATTGTCATAGGTGCATGCTACATAACACTGTGTGTTCACCTGTGGCAAATTTTTGGAATCATTGCCACTTCTGAAGTCAAATACAAGGTTCGTACTCTTCCAGGCAAAATAAATTCAAGCACTTTTTAAAACCAAATTATCATATGCGTGTGCTGTTAGTCGGTCAGAATGTACTATTTTAGCAAGTTCAAACCATTAAACTGAGCTGGGACGGACACACCTTCAGTGACCTGCCTCCAACCCCTGTTGGTTTATTTTATTAACTTTGAATTGTCCAACTGTTTTGGTGTTCCTTGAAATTATTTTATTTTGTGAAATATTTTGAAAGGGTACATTATTTTCGTATTCATCCTCTGGCAGGAACGTGTCCCTAACTTCGCGTAACAGAAGCCCATCACGATTCGCGAATACATCATTCCACTTATTTAACTCCCATGGCTGATGTTTTACTCTGTGGTTATGTCATAGCCTAGGTACCAGCTGTCTACAAGCTCCCCTGAGTTGAACACAAGTTCTTATTTTTTTATTGCAGGTTAAACGACCACTGTGAGCAACTCAATGGATTATAAGCAGTCGCCCGTCCCTAATTTAGGGCCACTGGTTCCAGAGAACGGAGAGAGCTAGTGTCGTAAGACAAGCACAACATCCACGCCTTACAGGGATTTGAACCCAGACAAATTATTAAAAGCCAGCGCTTAGACCACTGCTCCACCGGGACGGCAACGGAAGTTCTGCGTTATTTGATCAGCTTGGTGTTTTTATCGGAACTACACAGAAATCTCCTCTACCACTTTTCAGCACACACAATTATATGTATTTTACACATGCTCTTTCATATCATTACTTCAAGAACAAAAAAAAAATCCAGTACTATTTACTGAGTCTTAAACTTTTTCAAGGACTTGAAAATGAACCTTTTCTTTTCAAGGACTTTTCAAGGGGTGTACGAACTATGAAATATCAAACTGTATTTTTGATCTGCACTTATCCTTTTCATTGCCGTAATGTTTGATGAAAGTGGACAAAAGTGGTGGAAGCTTCTGGTTCCTGGTACAACTTTTGTTTACAAAAAATGTTCCTGTAGATTATTTCAGAGTTTCAATTTCCCAGATTTTGATTTTGATATGAAATGAAACTCTGTTTTTATGTTTTCTACACAAAAATTATAAACATCTGCTTTTGTGATCTGATCTGCTAAAGGCCGTTGCAGGCTTGCTCTGCTTACAGTTTGTTTCACTGTATCACCAATGCCATCCGAGGCATAGCCAAGAAGAGGGGTGGGGGTCCTCGGGTCCAGACCTCTCCTTGAGGATGGATTGTGTACGACTTTAAAGTGATGTGTATGGATATATAAGGTTTTAACCAAATCCTGTACCCCCTTAAGAAATTTCTAATTATGCCACTGATGCCATCACAAGGTGACTTGCCATGGGTAGTTGCAAGAAACAACCATGATGCAGATGTAGCAAAATCATTTTTATGCTCACATAAATTTATAAAGCTCTTGAGTTTTGTATTGAGCAGCACCACCCTTCTGTGAAATAGTAAACCTTAACAACTGGATATTTATTTTTAATATATTGTGTCCTTTCTTGTTGGAATCTGTATACCATGCAAACATCATGGTCAAGATCGTCAGATAAGAAACAGTGATTGGAGATTTCATGCAAATGTGTCTCGGCTCTGGTGTAGACACAATAACTGGATGAACTGTACATGCCTGAGATGTCCAACTTGTTCTTCGTCTTGTATAAGAAATGAATAGGTTTACTATTCATTTCTTATACACTGAAATCCATGAGAATAATTTTGTCACACACAAGCTTTTCTTTTAGTTTCTTTAGAAACTTTTTGACTGTCTCTTTGCAATATGCACTGGTGTGCAAAAATTAAGGACGAAGAGAAGAAATTAGCATAACAGCGGAACGAGCAGGCAAAACTGACCGAAAGACCACTCAGGAGATAGACTAGGGTCCAGTACGGTAGGGCATGCGCATATATGCAGCATGACGTGTGGGGGGAGTGTCGGAAGGGTATAAAGCACACGGGCAGTGTACGCTCAGCAATTCGGTGAAAGCTATTGCACGGGTACATCAGTTTGAACGACGTTGAGTTCCTGCCACCGTGTGATATGGCCAACAGGCAATCCAGTAGCAGGGCTGTTTGTGTTCCGGGTCTAACCCGGATTTCCGGGTTTGGGCGATCTTTCATACCCGGAATTCCGGATGTTTAGCTTTGAAGACATTTTTAAAACTGTTAAATTTTGAGTTCTAATTAGTGACAAAGCAAAACAAAACAAAAATTTAAAACAATTCATGGCAAAAGTATTTACTAAAAAAATGCTTTTCACCAATGAATTAATGTGATAATAATATTGTCTTCCTCACCGACGCAGCCGACTCGAGCTTGACGCATGAAGTCTCAACATGAAGCCGACAGTTCGTGCTGTGGTTGTCCATTGGTCTGTGGGAAGGGCATGCGCAAATTCTCAGTCATTTTGTTGGCGCTTCTGCTCCTCAATGCAAAAAACCGGTTTTCGCTCTGATGAGTGATGTGGGATTGGAACTTGGAGACGGCGGGGGGAGCGAGTTAAAGCAAATAAACTATGTCACTCATGCGTCTACACCTACGTGCGAGAGCAGCCATCCTCATTGTATTAGTAAGTCAGTGATGGAGAGGAGGTGTCTTTGTTTCCCTGATGAAATGTTTGTGGTTTCTTGTTTAGGCAAAAGTGATGGGTTTTGTGTGTGTGTGCGTGTGTGTGATATGAATGTTTTTAGGAATTTGAAAGTTTACACGATTTCAGTTTAAGTTAAGTTTGTCATCAATGATGAAATTTTTAACCGAAACTGACGATCTCAAGGCATTCCAGGCCTCAGTCAAAAATAAATTCCGGTGGGATTGGCTAGGAAAAAAAGACACCCAGAAGGAGAAAGCTGGGATATGGTGTTGGAAAATTGATACAGCTGGGTCATGTTTCTGCATTATAAATGAAGTATGTGCTACAGTTCTGCCTCCAAAACCTGTTGAAGCAATTATAATGGCTATTTGTAATAGTAAAGGTTCTTCTCCTCTTTGGTACACAAACATGACACTGCAAATGAAGGATGTTGTAAACATAAGCATCAGCCTGATAGCGTCTCCGCTAAAAAAACAAATGAAGATTGCACATTTTTTTTAATAGTGTTATTTTATTAGTAAATATAACTTTAGATTAACACCACACCAGACTGATGTGGTTTTTTTTTATTAATAAATGGAACTTTAGATCAACATCGAATTTGCTAAATATACTGTTATTTTATATTAGTAAATAGAACTTTAGGTCAATACCGCCTGACTGAAACTTAACGACTAAAATTTCTGTTAAAAAAATCAATATCCTATGAAAAAGAGGAGTTGCCCTTCTAGTAACATAAAAACTTGACTGCAGATTTTCTTTTATTTATTTGCCAAATGGGTAATTTTGCAATTGGAAAGAGAAAGGCAAAACTTTTTTAAAAGGTATGTTATGTGTGTAATTGGTTTAAATGGACGATGTCATCGCTCTTTCCGTCCATTTACATTATCTCCACGTATTTGATATATATCAACCATTTCTATGTAATTGGTTTATTTTATACAAATGCAAAATTTTTATTAACATTCTTAGTGTGGTATATGTTAAAGAAAATATCATGTAGTTGTCAAAATCAAAGTTACTTAAATTTCACTGAAGGAATTTATTCTTTTAGCAACAAATTAATACTGCAAGCTCAACCCCAAAATAATTTACTGTTGTGAGCAAAAGGTATAGGTAGGTAGTAAGTAATTCTCAAAGTGAAACCATTTTATCTTTCTAAGTATCGGTAACAGCTTTGCTGATAAGTATAATGATTAGAGGTACTAGTAGTAATGGAAATACTTTTGTTGTGCTGGGGGAGGGGGTTACCCACACATGTTCATTTATGTTTCGAGTTTATACATTGGCACCGTTGGGAGACGCCGATGATTTCAGGGTTTCGTGCCCTGCCTTGCAAACACCTCTGCAGTAGACATCTGGATGACTTTACCCGAGGTCGCGTCATTGGGAAGAATGTCGAAGTGTGACTAGTGTGGCAGATGAGTTCGGGATCGCTCACAGCATCCTTTCACGATGTGTGTGGCAGAGGAGTTAGGGATCGCTCACAGCGCATTTCAGACGACAGGAACAGCTGTCCCAGAGTTTAGCAGTGGTCGTCCACGGGCAACCACGGCGGCGGACGACCGGCACATTGTCCTACAGGCGAGAAGAGACAGACGGCTGGAGAAATCGCAAGGCACATTCAACAGACAACTGGACGTCCGTTATCGCGTTTTGCCGTGGCCAGGAGGCTGCACAAAGGAGGTCTATATGAATGACGACCAGTACGGTGTGTGCCATTAATGCCTGCTCATCGGAGACGGCGGTTTCTGTGGTGCCAGGAACACAAGAACTGGACACATCAGCAATGGGGTCGAGTTCTTTTTATGAATGAGCGCCAATTTAGTCTGATGAGCGATTCTGGACATATACACATCTAAAGAGAGAGGGGAGCACGCAATCACACCTCCAACATCATCGAAAGGGACCGGTTTGGAGGTGGCGGAGTTCTCGTTTGGAGCGGTATCATGCTTGGTACCCGTACTGACCTCCACATCTTCCAAATAGCTTCAGTCACTGGTGTCCGCTATTGTACCGAGGTTCTCCTGCCTCACGTGCTTCTATTTAGAGGTGCTGTGAGTCCTGAGTTCCTCTTCATGGACGACAACGCTACACCTCATCGTACAGTGGCTGTCACAGAGCTGTTGGAGAGTGAAGATATTCAACGCATGGATTGGCCCGCAAGGTCCCCGGACCTAAATCCAATCGAACACGTGTCAGACCTTCTCGGGAGACGCTTGGCAGCACGTCACCAGCCGCCAGCAACGATTCCGCAGCTGCGATTGGCGCTACAAGAGGAATGGGCCGCGATGCCTCAACAGCTCGTTGACAACCTCATCCTCTGCATGGACAGATGTAGTAAATCCTGCAACGCAGTCAGGGGTGATCATATCCCCTACTAAAGACTGGATTTTTTTGGCAGCCGCCTGTCACATGGACGTTTCTGTCCAGTTGTGCTTGAAGCTACCTTTTCAATAAAGTGCCTTTGTATCCTTTGGATTCTTTGTTTGGACAGTTTTGCTCACTTGTCCCATATTCTTACATCTTGGGGATCTTATGATATGATTTTAGTCAATGTGGAGCACTTCTGCACGACGTTACATTCGAAAAACCATCTCTTCCATCATTTTTGCATGCCAGTGTATGAATGTGGGATAAGTTTTTGCACTTTTAGCACCAGCATTTGTATAAATCATCCATTGTTGAATTTTGTTTTATTAGTTCTGTTCTGTCACTAGATACCCACTGAATTTATTTGTAGCTGTACTAGGTACATTCATGTACCAACTTTTTTGAACATCTAAACTAGTGGATCAGAACTAATGAAATAAGAATGATTGCAGTGTCAGAGGAAACCTCGTATACATTTCAGACAACTTTGCCTATCTGTAAAAGTAAGGTGAGAACCACCTGTTTTGTTTTTAGTTTTTTTCTGAAGTTACAGGATGTGTCAAGAATCACCATAAAAAAAAAAAAATAGGTCCATGATTGAGCAATGCTCTACAGTGATTTGTATAGGGTAGCAAAATTTTACAATAATTTTCTACTTCACCACCAGGTGGTTTTTAGGAGAACAATCAGTACTGCTTATGTCAGTATTAATTTCCTCCAGTGGTTGGTACTTTGAAACAGAATCTTATAGTAGCATTAAATCACTATCTCACTTATAACTTCACTTTCATGCTGTGCTGCTCTGAACAGTGCAGCTGGTAACCATATAATATACATAATATTAATTTCCAATTCTGGTATTATTTTAATTGTTTGAAAAAATTATTGTTTTTATTGTTCAGAACAGAAAATGTCGGCATATTCAACACATTTATTCAATTTATGCCAAGTTTCACTCTCACGGAAGCTTGAAATGGGGCAGTTTATTGATGAAACAGTAGTTAAGCCTAACTTGAGTGTTGTATCTTGGAGGTTATGGGGGGCAAAACGCTGAGACTTAGGATTGTTAGGTAAACATACATGCTAACTTTCCTGAACATTCAAGTGGGTGGATCAGAATTTAAAAGAAAATGGCTGAAGTGTTGGAGGAAATCTTCACATGCATTTCAAATAATTTTACTTATCTGTGAAACTCTCTAATTACTCAAATCTGAAAAGGAAAACAAATTAAATCAATATACATATGGGATTGACTTTATTGGTTTGGTGTAAGCACATTAACTAAAATAAAATTTACAATACCTCGCAACTTTCAAACAGTTGTGATATATATTTTTAATTTATGTGGCAATCGTGCTGTAACTTTGAATAATGCTTAAATTACATCAACAACTGAAACACTGGATTTCAGACCGTAAATAATTTGTGATGGTGTCAAAGTTCTCCCCTTCAGTCTTGGAGTTGAAGTGCCAGAGGCATTCTCTTTGAAGTAGAGCAATTTAAACAAGTGGGAATGGGGTTGAAACCTTGAGAAGAGTGGGAGGGGGGGTACAGAGGTCATGGGTCAAAGCAGCATGGAATGGAAACGACACTCCCATATTCACGGTCAACGTGCTTTGCTGCAGGCAATTGTTTTATCCCCTAACTTTTACAAAGCAGCAATCTGCAGAGCGGAAATGTGTACACACACACACACACGTTTTTGTCAAAGCCAAGGGAGAAGGGGATAGATGATGGTGCAATGACATTGCGCATTATCATTGAACATGTGGCGTTCTTAAAGCTTTGATGTGATGCAGATTTCTCTCATTATACAGCACGGTATGAAGAGCAAAACTGCTTCATTTTTAAGGTTTATTTGGGGGGGGCTCTGTATTATCCGCACCACCACATAATTCACAGTAGCTAGAATTTAAACTTTTAAAAACATTATGCGCCGGAAAATACGGTATTTATAAAGACACAACATGCAGAAATAATTTTGGAATAAAGTGATTTTGTGATTTAAATTTGTATCATCGATACCCTGATCAGAGTAAAGTAGGCTTTTTACTACTAACAACTGCATTTTATATCATCATCATTGTCAACCATTATCAATCCACTGCTGGACGAAGGTCTCCCCAAGTTTCCTCCACAACGGTCTGTCTTGTGCCAGTCTCCTCCATGTCACCCCTGCATACTTACGAATTTCATCCACCCATCTCCCATGTGGTCTTTTTCTGCGTCTTTTCCTGTCCCTTGGAATCCAATCTAAAATTTCGGCTATTCCATCGATGGTCTGTCCTTCTGGCAGTATGTCCAGCCTATTGCCATTTCAGGGATTTAACTCTGCTCATGATGTCTTCCACTCTTGTCATTTTTCTGATCCACGAGTTCCTCTTCTTATCTCTCCTGGTTACACCAAGCATGCACCTCTCCATGCATCTTTGAGTTGTCTGCAGCCTTTGTATGTCTCTTTTAGTTAAGGTCCACGTCTCTGCACCATACGTAAGCACTGGAAGGATGCATTGATCAAACACCTTTCTTTTAAGACATAATGGCATATTGCTCTTGAAAATTATGCTGTTTCTTCCAAAAGCTCTCCAGGCAAGTTTTGTACACCGATTAATTTCTTCATCAATGTGATCCTCACTTGATATCTGCTGTCCAAGATAAACGTACGTGTCTGTTATCTCCAGCTTTTCTCCATCAATCGATAAATCTTCATTTCTTGTAAAAGCATTGAACATCACTTTTGTCTTCTGAAAGTTCATTTTTAATCCCACTTCTTTACTCTTGTCAGCAAGTTCCTGGATCATACTCTGCAGCTCTGATGGGGTACTTGCAAAAATGACTACGTCATCAGCAAAACAAAGATGGGTTAGATAATCTTCATTAATCTTTATCCCCTTGTTTTCCCAGCTCAGCAACTGAAAGACACCCTCCAATGTGGCATTAAAGAGCTTTGGAGATATGGTGTCACCTTGTCTCACTCCCTTTCCAATTTTTATGTGTGTTGTATTTTCAAACAGCCGAATCTTTGCACTTGCATTTTCATAGATGTTATTAATAATATTAATGTATGCATCTTCAATACTGCAGGATTTTAGAGCCATTGTAACTGCTGATGGTTTCACCGAATCAAAGGCTTTTTCATAATCGATAAAAGCCATGCACAATGGAAGTTCATATTCCCTCGCTCTTTCAATTAGTTCTTTCAGTACGTGGATATGATCTATTGTGCTGTAGCCACTCCTGAATCCAGCTTGTTGTCTCGGTTGAGCCATGTCCAGTGTTACCTTCAAGCGGTGTGAAAGAACTTTAGTGAAGATTTTATAAACCACTGATAGGAGGCTGATAGGTCTGTAGTTCCCGAGATCCTCAATGTCACCTTTTTTATGTAGCAGGATCATTGTAGCGTTGTTCCAATCTTCAGGAATCTTCCCTTCATTAAGGCATCGAGTGAAAATTTGGGCGAGTACTGTTTCGATTTCACCACTTACTTCTGGTATGATGTCTACAGTAATGCCATCTTCTCCTGGAGCTTTCCCCCGCTTCATGTTCTTGATTGCATGTGCAATTTCTGCTGGAAGGACTGGAGGAACTCTGGTACTGGTGCCTTTTATGATGTCTGGAGTGCATGTATCATCCCTTTCATATAATTTGGAATAGAAATCTTTCACTCTTGTCAAAATTTCGCCTCTATTTCTTGTTACAGAACCATCTTCTTTTCTCAGTGCCATAATCTGTTTTCTTCCCTTACTGAGATGTCCCTTTGCTATCTTTAGGCTTTGGTTGTTTTCAATTGCTTTCCTCACTAGTTCACAGTTGAATTTCCTTACGTCTACAGTGATACTTTTTCTTACTGTCTTGCATAGCTCTCTATATATTCCACTTTGGAAGTCACATCTTCTTTAGTTGTCCTCAACTCTCTTCTTTTTTGCATCAACATTTTGGTTTTTCCTGATAATTTGTTCACATGCAATTTGTTCTTAGACCCACCTAATTCTGTTGCTGTTTCCATAAGAGCTTTGGTTACTTTTCTGTTAACTTCAGAAATATCCACTTCTTCTGATGTTAGGCCTTCTAAAGCAGAGAATCTGCTTTAGAAGGCCTAACATCGAAAGGTATTATGGTGTTTTATAAGGTTGGTTATGTCAATAGATTTTGTTTGTCTTATGAGCTTGCCACATTCAAGTTTAGTGTTGAGGTACATCTTACATCTCACCAATCTATGGTCACTACCTGTGTTGAACTTGTTTAGCACACTGCAGTCTTCTATGACGAATTTTTTGTAACACATAATAAAATCAATTTCACTTGTCGTCCCATTTGGATGTCTCCATGTCCATTTCCTGTGTGGCTTTTTCTTGAAAAAGGAGTTCAAGAAGAAAAACCCTTCTGCCTCTGCAAACTCAACGAGAGTATTTCCACGCTGGTTTCTGTTGCCGTGATCGAATTTACCTACTGAAGTTTCATTCTGTTGCCGTTGCCCTATTTTTGCATTGAAACCTCCCATAATTATCTTCAAGTGCTGCTTACCTTTATTATTTAGATGATGAATTTCCTCATAAAATTCTTTAATTTCTTCTTCAGGATGACTTGTGGTTGGCGCATAAGTTTGAATAATCTGAGCCTGGTATCTTTTTGAGAGTTGGATAACGAGTCGTGCAGCTCTGTCAGAGGAACTTTCAACTTCTACAACTTTATCCTTCAGTTTCTTGTTTATTATAAATCCAACACCACTAGTTCTACCAGTATCTGTCCCACGATAGTAGAAGAGATGTCCACTTTTCAGTTCAATGAGATTTTCTCCTTACCTCACTTAGCCCGACGATGTCCCACTTGATCTTTTGTAGTTCCTCTTCCAATTCAAGAAGCCTTGAATCAGAAGATAGGGAGCATCCATTATACGTAGCCAAGGTCAGCATCAGATAGCAGCCTAGTTCGGTCCTCCGGGGATTCTTAGCACCCTCTGCCTTCATGTCGCACTGGCCGCTGCCTTGGCCAGGTACTTTCCAGTTGCCGGAGACTGAGGGCCAAGATTTAAGTTGTGGAATAATTTTGGAGGGGTTTGGCCATAACTCACCACACTGGCCAAGCGGGTTGGTGAGCATTTTATATATGTAGTCATAAATTAAAAACTGTACACTTTAGAGAATTTTCATTGTCATTTTGAAAACCAAAGTAGTCCTGGTTTTTGAGCAAAGAACTGCTAGCACTGAATGCAAGGTAAGTCTAAATGACACAGTGATTGACCAGGTGAGCAAGTTTGTAAATTTACAAAGTATACTACATCAATATAGATCAACTTATATACTTTATAGCAGAAGACTTGGCAGACCTAATAGTTTTTCACAACAAAGAAAGAAACATATTAGTTGGAATTTTTGAAATGCTTACCTTCTCTTTGCAGAACAACTACTTTCAATTTGAGAAAAAAATTTCATTCAAAAATCTGGACTAGCTATGGGCTCACCACTCTTAGCTAATTACTATGTGGGAAAACTAGAAGAGAAGATACTAGCACAACCCACATACTTCTGCCTATATAGCAGATACATGGATGACATCTTATTTATAATAGATAGCTCAGAAATTGTTCTAGAAATAATTCTAGACTCATTCAATGAATTAGATGATTCCCTTAAGTTCACTATTGAACTTCAAAAAGAAAAGAAAAATTAACTTTTTAGATATTACTATCTATTATGAAAATGGAAAATTCCTCACTAGTTGGTATAAAAAAACAATGAATACTAATATACTATTGGATTTCAATTCCTATCATCCAGTTTCTATTAAGAAGAATGTGGCAAGTCAGTTTTTAGAAAAATTTAATAAAATAGTTGCTACAGCAGATAAGAAAGAAGCCCACAAAGAAGAACTTAGAAAGTCATACTTGCAGAAAATAACTATCCTAAAGGAGAAATTGAGAAGCTTCTGAATTTCAATAGTACGAAGAACCTGCAAAAGCAACAAGTAAAATTCACTAATAAAAATTCTTATCGCAAAGGTTTATTTGAGTCCTTAAAGAGAATTACCGTATATACTCGCGTATAAGTCGAGAAATTTGGGACAAAATGAGAGCTTCAAAGTAATGGGGTCGACTTATACGCGGGGTCTAAAAAAATCGTAAGTCCAAAAGTTCTTCCCGTGAGGCAAAAGGCAATCCATCCCCCCCCCAATAATGCCGATGCGGTATTAATTACGAAATCGCAACCCTCCGAAAGAAAAAAAAAAGAAAGAAAGAAAGAAAAAATGCCGATGTGGTAGAATTACGAAATCGCAAACCTAAGAATTTCTCCGCGCTTTGAGAAGTCTCCTCTCTCCTGGCTTTGCATATCCACAGCACAGTCACAGCCGCGCATAGAAAGCTCCGCCCTTCCGACTACCAGTTGATTGCACTGATCTTCGACGTAACGGCAAAGAATATCACGCGAAGCGTTTTCTTTGGTAACGGAGCCATGCGACAGCCAGTTCTTAATCGCACGTGTCTCGCTTCTCCTATTATGGGTGACACGGATTGTGTAAAGAAACGGATGTCCTATAACGCAGGATTCAAGTTGAAAGTCGTTTCTTTTGCAGAAAATACTAACAGCTGTGCTGCTTCACGTCAATTTGGCATTAACGAAAAACCGATTCGAGATTGGCGTAAAAAAACGGACTTGGTGAAAATCCCAAAATCGCAAAAGGCGCTGCGCCGTGGAACGACATCTTTCCCAGAGCTGGAAAGTGTCTTGAATGATTGGATTGTGGGCTGCAGACAAAATGGTTACATTGTAACGCGAACTGGTATACGTTAGCGAGCAATGAAGCTTGCAAAAGATGAAAAATTTGCAGTTGCAAATAACACTTTTCGTGCCTCACCAGGTTGGTGCACAAGGTTCATGAACCGCTTTGGATTGTGTCTACGCCAGCGCACCAAGATTGCACAAAAGTTACCTCGTGACCTCGAAACAAAGATAATGGAATTTCAAAAGTACGTAATTCAAAAGAGACAGTTTTTGAACTTTCCCAAATAGGGAACATGGATGAAACCGCCATGTGTTTCGACCTTCCTGGAAATAAGACGGTGAACCAAAAGGGCGAAAAAATATCTTGATCAAAACGACTGGCCACGAAAAATCCAGTTTCACGGTTGTTCTTTCCTGTTTGGCCGACGGCAGTAAGCTACCTCCGGTAATTATTTTCAAACGCAAAACTCTGCCGAAAAGCGTTGTCTTTCCGTCTGGTGTGCTCGTTCGTGCCCATGAAAAAGGATGGATGAACGAATCTGGAACAATTGACTGGTCCACACAAAAAATCATCCCAGGTGGGTTGACATCTGTTCTTCAACCACTAGATTTCTGCCTTAATAAGCCCTTCAAGGACAATGTGCGGAGGTATTGGGCAGATTAGATAAGTTCTGATTTGCCGACTGAAACCAAGGACGGAAATCTAAAGAAGCCGGATATCGTTTTGATTGCGCGATGGGTCAAGGATGCTTGGGATGCGATACCTGCGGAAATGGTCGTGAAATCATTCAAGAAATGTTGCATTAGTAACAAACTTGATGGCACAGAGGATGATGAGATTTTTTATGAGTGATGATGATAGTGATTCTGATGACACAGGCATAGATCGGAATACTGATGTTTATGATGACGCGCCGATGACGGAGAAAGACTTTTTTTAACTGTTTTGCGAGTCTGACTCGGAATCGGATTTTGAAGGTTTCCGATGAAGTTTTTGGGTATGCAAATTAAATTTAGTATTATATATATAATTTTTTTCGTTTTCAAATGTTTTTGAATAAATTCATTGATATTTTTTTTTTTTCTCATTAAGGGATCGACTTATACGTGAGTTTCTGATTTCTTACGATTTTTTCCTCTGAAAGTGGGGGGTCGACTTATACGCGAGTATATACGGTAGTTAGAAGTACAATATTAGGCTAGCTCTAGGTTTAGAGAACAAAGTTAAGAAATTTTTCCCTAAAATAGTTCAAAGAGAAGAAATTTTAAAAATGCAAGGTGTAGTCTATGAAGTAAAATGTAGTTGTGGACTATCTTACATAGGTGAGACAGGTCACAGACTAGAAACTTGTATAGCAGAGCATACAGCTGCTATAAAAAATTGCTCCAACAAGACTGGTTTAGATAGGCATGTTAGAGAAACTAGTCGCAGCATGGATTGTAATTCCCTTAAAGTCATCAGTTTCCACAGCAATTTTCAAAAAAAAAAGCTAAAAGAAGGAATAGAGATTGAGAAAAATCAAAATTCCATCATCAATGACTGCAGAGGATTTTTCCTGCCGAACATCTGACAGGATTTGATGAAAAATAACCGTAACCGTTAAGGTTACAGTTATTTTAGCTTTCGTGGTTTATTACGGTTTCATAACATTGTTTCATTTTTATTACGGCTTTTTAGCTTTCATGTTCTGAAATAAAACTAATTACACTAACAAATAGGTAAATTTGATGTGGTAGCCCTTCTTTTTTTTTTAAAGAAGTGTGTGTTGGAAACTGGCATTTTCCAAAAAAAGAAAAGGAAAGAAAATCATTAATAGATAGTGGATGAAAATATACAATACCACTAGAAGTGACATGCCTCTGTAACTAATATAAGCTTCAATGACTACTGGTACAAACATTTTGAATATCTCACGGTACAGAAATGAAAGTAAATCTTAGATAATTAATGTGGTTTTTGAGTATATTTTTTTCCTAACAACAATTAAACTTTCTGTTGTGGTATTCAAAACAAGGAGTCTCCATCTTATTGTGCTGGACATAAAGTGTCACAAAGAAGGCAACTTAAAGAAAGTTAACAACCTTTCCAGTTAGCATTTATGCCACCAGAGCAGTGAAATATGCAGTTTTGTAGTCCAGAATGTCACATTAAATGGTATTTCTAGCACATAGCTCCTGTACATAGGAATGACTATTTATCATGCCTCAACTTAAGTATTTTCATGAGAGCTTTTCAAAAATACAGGCGGACCATACAAATCGTACAGCTGCCTCATCAGTGATACCAGTCTATCCACTTCAAACAGAAATCATCGCTCTTTCCACGTTAATAAATACAGCAGCATTTGATGTTCATCATCAACCACTCTCAATTTCTGTTTGATGTTCCTGATCCACGTTGAGTGTTTGAATTAGTCTATTCACTTTTGAACAGTTTGCACCATCAATCTGTTGCACAGCATGAGAAACATTTCATCCCGTATACATTTCCCACCTGCCAAAAATGTCACTGGGTATCACATTCTGGATCACAGCACTGCATACAGATAAGGTAGAGCTATTTTAGTTTGGTATGCTACAATAAATAGCAAATGCATGGCCAATGGCCAATATGAAAGCAAATTGAAATGACATAAAAAAGGTTTTTATTTCTGTATTCTGAGGTTGTTCAAAATAATGCTTTATGTTGAATAAAAACATCAAAGACCTTTGATTTACCCATAGAACATACAAACAGAAATATAGCAGCATTTGATGTTCATCATCAACCACTCTCAATCCACTGCTGGATGAAGATCTCCTAGTCTCTTCCATAACTGTCTTGAGCAGTCCTCTTCCACGTTACTCCAGCATGCTTTTGAATTTCATCCATCCATTTTTCACGTGATCTTCTGGATCTTTTCCTGGTCCTCGATATCCTGATTTGTACAATAGTGGTCAATTCTGGCAATTTGTCTAGCACATTGCCACTGAAGGGTCTTCACTATGACCATGTCATCAAACTCTTGTCAATTTTCTGATCCACGAGTTTCTTTTCCTATCTCTGTTGGTTACATCTAGCATCCACCTCTCCATGCTTCTCTGAGTTGTCTGAACTCTCTCTGTACATTTTTTTTAGTTAAGGTCCATGTTTCTGATCCATAAGTAAGAACTGGAAAGAAGTATTGATTGGACATTTTTCTTTTAGGACATATTGGTTAATTGCTCCTGAAAATTATAGCACTTCTTCCAAACATATTTCAGTTTAGTTTTATACATCTATTATAAGGGTTAAAAAATTATTTTTTGCCCAATTAGTCTCAGAATAACTGAAATGAGAAGTCACTAGTCCTAAGAAAATCTGGGTAAAGTTATAATTTAGGAAATGTCATACAAATTATAACATGCAGACAAAACACTCTTCATCTGCCCTCCCAATAGAGTCCACCCACTTGCGGTATCCTAAAATGCTAATGTTAAACATAACATCAAAATGTGTAAAGTTTGACAGCTGTACGGATACTTTATAAAAGAAAAAAAGCATGTAAAATATCTGAGAAAATATCTGGCTTCTGTGCCACAGCTTTGATAGAACAAACCTTTTAACAAATATTTTGCTTTAGTCCAAACATAAAAGCCAATAGTCCATAGCATTGGACTACCAGATTTTTTTATCCCTGTATTAATTTCTTCACTGATGTCACCCTTACTTGAGATATCTTTTCTTCAAGGTAGATGTAAACATCAATTACTTCTAAATTTGCCCCATCAACTTCTATTATCTCCAGTTCTTGTAAAAGGATTGTACATCAGTTCTGTTTTCTGAAGTTCAGCTTTAATCCCACTTCTTTACTCTTGTCAGCAAGTTCTTGGATCATACTCTGCAGTTTGATATCAATATTCTATTTGTTGTAAACATGTTTCCTTGCGTATCATTGAAAAAACAAAAGCTGTGTGATTTCAACTTAAAAAAAGGTTTCATCGCTATTTTTTTTTTCTTGCATTTTATATAATGTTTAGAAAGCAAGAGGAAAACAAAAAATTCCAGGAAATACACTGTCTGCTAAATGCACTAAAAGAAAGGCAGTAACCATTTTTTGGCAGATTTTATTAAAAGTGTATATTTGAAAAAACTTAGTTTTAAACCCTTAAATTTTGAAAATGGTTCCCTGCTTCAAACATTCATTTTAGAATTTTGAGTGGCAAGGCAGAATTATAAAGGTGAGGTAAAGGTTTAAGGAACTGTTTGATAGACTAATTTTCAAATATATGAACATATGCACCTACATTTTTATGGACCTCTTCAAAAAGAACATAAAAATATTCCTTCCTCTATTCATTTTGTAAGTTTAAAATATTAACCTTAAGATAAAAAAAATCAAAAACTGAAAATTAAAGACAGTAGAAAAATTGTATATATAACCAGTTTTCTTTCATGACAATGGTCAACTAACTCTGCTTGAAGTAAATAGAGCCAGTACTACAAAATCTCAGGCTGTTAAAAAAAGAAAAGAAAGTGATAGAGAAAGAAGAACCACTTTGTTACATGTGTGTTTGCTTGAATTTTTTTGGACATGTAGTTTGTGAATATTAATAGCAGAATACAAATTGAAAAATAAATTAATCAAATTATATGATTTAAATACATGCACGTTAATACTTACCAGTTTCACCTAGTTCAATTCCAACAAAAATAAGGTGTGGGTGTCCTGAGAAATCAACATGCCCAACATACTGCACAGTACCACAGAGTTCACCTTTGATTATAACACAATTGCCACATTTTAGAGGAGGAATCACACACTGAAAACCCAGTTTTCTAGAATTTGAACACTGCTGGCACAAACAACCAACTATGGGTCTTGAAATGTTTTGCAACAGACCATTTTCTTGCTCCTGAAAATGTGAACAATGAACAGGATTAATTAAATAACAAGGAACTGTACATCAGCTATGCTTAAATAGTATAACTATACTAGCAATCCAAATTTCTTGGTGTAGAATAGAAATCAAAGTTTCCAAGCTTTTGCACATCAACCAGACAGCTTTTTCAAGGAAGGTAGACAGCAAACAGTTATACTATTTAAGAACAGGATTAAATTTAGAGTTTCAAACACTGTATTGTTATGATTATTTTAATGTCAGCAGTGTAATAGGATTACCATAAAAACTTATTGGAATTTACAAAAAATCATAAAACATTCATTTCTGGCATCTGTAATTTAAGGACAGAAATATAATGTATAGTCAACCCTTGATGTACTACCATGGCATCATCCTTCAGTAAGAAGGCATTACTAAGAGGGGAACAATACCATTGCCATGAAAGGATGTACCTGTAGTGTGCAATGATTTTTAGGTAGGTGCCATAGTTTCCTTCCTTGTGCTCTGCGAACCATTCTCAAACAATCGGGGGCAGTGTGGCATGGCATCATCCTTCAGTAAGAAGGCATTACTAGAAGAGAACAATACCATTGCCATGAAAGGATGTACCTGTAGTGTGCAATGGTTTTTAGGTAGGTGGTAGATGCCATAGTTTCCTGCACATGCATAACTGGACCCACATATTTTCCAGCAGAACATTGCCCAAAGTTTTACACTTTCTCTAAAGGCTTGCTTTTTTACCACAGTGCATCCTGGTACCAACACTTCCCCGAGTAAATGACGCACACATACCCGGCCGTCCACATGGTGCAACAGGAAACAAAATTCATCGGACCAGCTGACCTTCTTTCAATCATTCAAGGTCCAGATTTGATGCTTGCATGCCCATTGTAAGCACTTTCGACTGTGAACTGAGGTTAGCAATTTGTGCCAAAATTGTAACATAAAAGCTCGCTTCCAAAGGAAAGGAAAACAGCAAGAGTGGTGTGGTTCTCCTTCAGTGTCTCGAAACTGAGCCCGTTTTTTTTTTTTTTAAGCGAGTAATAACAGGTGACAAAACTTGGATTTCTGGATATGCCCTTAAAGTAAAACATTCAAGTGAAAAATGACACACACAAAATTTGCTGCATCTAAAGGGAGCAGAGAAAATCTAAAATCAAGTCAATATTCATCTGTTTTCTGTATCACTGAGGAGTCGAGCTCATGCTACAAGGTCAAACTCTCAACCAGACCTTCTGTCAAGATGTTCTGGAACGGCTATGAAGAAAAATGTTTGTGTGTGTTTTGATCAGGCATTAGCACCAATTGGCTTTTACATCACAACAATGCACCATGTCATACTGCATTATCTGTGTGGAAGTTTTTCACAAACAAGAACTTTTGCAGTGGTCCCATTGTGCTCATATTCTCCAGTCTGTGCCCAAATGACTTTTTTTCTTCCAAAAGCTGAAAAACTGCCTCCAAGGACATCATTTTCAGACAATCAACAACTTCCAGAGGGCTATGACCAACACACTGAAGGACTGACCTCACAGAAGACAGTGTTCAGCAATGCTTCCAGGAGTGGAACAACCACCACCAATGGTGTGTTACTGGACGTATTTTAGAGGGCACATATTTTGGAGAGCAATTACTTTACAGTGTAAAAGTGTGAGTAATAATAATAGATCTCAGTGAGACGCAAATCCCCCAAAGAATTATATTTTCATAATTACAGGAGGGACATATACAAATACCATTTCATATACTGAATGATATTTGTGTATATGTCTTTCATGCAATTGTGAAGAACTAATTTTTCAGGGGATTTGCTCCCATTGATATCTATGATTTCAAACTGAAACACTGGAAATATGTTGACCTATATCTGCACATGAATGTAAAATGGTCATAGACACTACAAAGAAGCAGGCATTGCTTCCACTAGCACCTATTTGGAATGCTGCTCAGATTAAGCTACATCTGTTTAGTTTCAGTTGCTTGGAATATCGTTGTCCTGGATGGTATAATGGTAGCATGCTTGAACATAAAAGAGGAGATGAGGTTTTGATTCTTGTTTCCAGGCGATGTAATTTTAAAGTTTTCTAAAAGATGGCTGCATAGTAAATAGTAGTTAATGCAGCACTATATTAATAATGTTTTTCTTATCACTGATCTCATTACTTTTCTGACAGACCATGTATGTAATTCAATTTCAACATTTTCCATTTTTTTTTGTTTTTCTTATCACTGATCTCATTACTTTTCTGACAGACCATGTATGTAATTCAATTTCTATATTTTCCATTTTTTATTTTTTTTTTTATTTTTTTACTGAAACCGTAGTTTAAGCAGTTATTCAGGTCTGAATGTTTCCTTAAAGGTACAATGTAGATGTGCTATGCATGTAACGCTTACACTATTTATAACTTCATGAATGCTCATAAGGGCAATATCGATTGTACAATTAAGAGGCTGACATGATGGTGGAGTTGTTTTAGCATAATATGCTGCCAAGGTACAAAATGTACATATATTCACATTGCACCCAGAAATTACAATAAGCAACAACTTTAATATATTGTCTGATCTGGTGACTTAATGGCCACCAAAATCATGGCCAACTTTTGGATTTTGGACACTACTATATAATAAAAGAAAAAACAGAGGAAATTTACGAAAGTGAAAGTTTGAGAGAGATGTGTGAAAATTACTGTGAAAATTAAAGTGAGGGAATCGGCAATTATTTGTCTTTAAAAAAAAAACAGAACTCATCAAATTATACTTGCCAGTGCACTGTTCTCTTTGCAGTCTTGATGAGAGATTTCCATGCCGTCATGCATTGGATGAGATACAGAACTGTGCACAGTTTCCACGATGCTGTTGACCTCTGAGGAAAAAGTGTCATCTGATGTGGTTGACTGTGGCACAGGTTGTGTACAGCTTGTAGGTGAAGCATACTTATTTTTCTTTTGTTTCCGAGTACTTTCTTGTAATGCTTTAAGTTGCTTCTTCAGTCTTAATGGAAATAAAATAATTGTGATCAACACCAATATTTTAAAAATACTGGTTCATTCACTTGACAAAATGGAGAATTGACAGAAAATCTAATGAAATTGGAACTTAAAAACATATAAATATTGCTAGGGAGAAAAGGCAGTCCACCAGCAGTGGTACATTTTAAAATTCACAATATATAACTACAGATTATGGATTTTCACTAATGAGTAAATGGATATTTACATGTCAAAGTTTCGGGTAGCACCGCCACCCTTCCTCAGGCCTACAGTTTGTTATAGTAGGTGTTGCCATTCATGAGATAAATTTCAGTATTTCAAATCATTTAATGTTGTACCTCTTCTCCTCTCTATTTCATCCTTGTGACAATTTTCTTTTGTGAAAGTGTTGTCGATGTGTCAGAACTTCTACAGTGTCCCAAAGCACTTTATGTCCTGTGTTTTGAACATGTCGGTTCAAACCTGTTTTGTTTGTCATATTTTTAATTGCAGCTTTATGCTCTCTCTCTCTCTCTCTCTCTCTCTCTCTCTCTCTCTCTCTCTCTCTCTCTCTGCCACTCTGCTTTTAAGCTATATGCCTGTTTCTCCCACATAGCTGAGACCACATTCACTTTTTATGTTGTAGACCGCACCTTCCTGCTTTAATTTTGAAAGGTAGTTACTAATTTTATTGAGTAATCCTGGAGCGAGTCTGACTAGAAACGTCTCACTAATCCTCTCAAGTTTTAAAAACAGTCCTTTATGGTAAGTAATTTTTCTAGTTAACTGTTTTTTTATTTCTGATTCTTTTCTTTTTCACGAAGAATTTTGTTGACTAATAAAGAAGGGTAATTATTATCTTCCAAAACTTTTTCAGTTTCTCCTTTTGAGCATTTTTTAACAATTCTGAAGAATTTGGAATATTTATTTTTTTCCAAAAATTGAGTGGCCATGTCTTTTTTTTATGTAATTCGGATGATTTGACTGATAGTCTAACATTTTATTATTGTTCGTAGGTTTCTTGTACAATCGTGTTTCAATTTTTCCTACTTTTACTACTAAAGATAAATAAAAATATTCAGCTGATTATCTTTCAGCAGTTCAAGGGTGAATTGCAACTTTTCATCTAGGGAGTTGAACCAGTCTAGTATGTCATATGGAAGAAAGATATTTTTGTTGTCCATAATGAAAATAATTTCGTACTGTTTGAAAAACTTCAGAGGATTATTGAGAAGCTTCTAGTCAGACTGGCTCCAGAATCACAAAATAATATTAGTAACTACCTTCCAAAATGACTTCACAACCAGAATGACCAAACTTTAATACACTTCATGCACATTATCCAGAATAGTTGTTATGTAGCTGGCCTTTTGGGTTTAGTCTTTCTTCATATCTGCACAGAGGTTGCTGTTGTTATTCCTCAGGTCATGAACTTTCTTGTTTTTATTCGCAGGATGCTACAATACGTTTAATTCTTACTGTTGTTTGACGTATGTGATATCTCGTTTATATTAGATGTTTACTCACTAGTATGTGAGTGTTGTCGACATTCATTCATCTTTAAACTATACATAATATCTAAAGTATTTTACCTGATATTGTCAAAGTATTTCTCACGTTGTTTGCTCTGTGTGGCACGTGCTCCCGGCCCAGAGAGGTCTCTTACGTTATGGACCTTTGGGTTAGTTATAAAAAAAAAATTGGGGGAAATAAAACAGTTAGGTTATATATTTTCAGTTCCACATTCATTCACTTGCACAATCAAACATTTAAAATTTATTATTAATTAAAAGATTTTAGTAGAAAGAGACTCATTGGGTCAGTAGACGTCTCACACGGGGTTCGTTGTTATGGCGAGCGCTTTCTGCGGTATGTTTACCGCCATCTTCGGGCCATTATTTCTACACGAGGGTTCTTCGCGTGTGTGTAGTTTTGGAGTTGCATGTTGGGAATCGATGGGAAGGTTTGCTGCCTGTATGTGTTAGGTGATTTGTTTCCAATGTGTTGCCATCTATTGGATGAGTTGGTAGGTATCAGTCATAAGTATAATTCTTTTGTGTAAAGATTTTTGGGCTATTATAATTTGTTCATAGAAACAGGTGTATTTTCCCCCCTTTTTGTTCATTGGTGTAATTTTTTGTAATGTTCTTTTTTTTATTTTATTTTTCCTTTTTTTATGGATTTTTTCTTTTTTTATAAGTAATTTCCAGGCTCTGTCTAGTGTGGTGGGGTCTTGTAAGTTGCATATTTTATCTTTTTTTTTTTTGTTTGTTCAATTATAACGCTTTCGGAAATTCTTAATTCTTTTTCGTTTGTGTGGGTGGTTAGTAATTTAATATTTTCAAAATCAAGGTATTGTTTATGTTTAACACAGTGTTGGATAAGTGCAGTTTTTTCTTCTTTTTAGTTCCAGTTTTTTATGTGTTGATGTAATCTTTTTATTAATCTATTTTTTGTGCTGCCAATGTATGATATGTAGTCTTCAGAACTCTGTGAAACAATAGGAATTTCATATACGCCTGCTGATTGTAGTATATTATTGTTACTTTTTTTCTTTATAATTAAGTCACAAATATTCTGTACTGAATGTCCAAAAATAATGTTGTGTTTCTTCATTAATCTTAAAAATTTTCCACTTAGTCCTCTAATAAAAGGGAAAGAACCTGAAAATTTGTATTTCTTTTTTGGGATGTTTTGTCTAGACTCTTTTAATTTCATCTTGTATTCAAAAATCAGCTTTTTGACAGTTTTTGTGTCATATCCAAATTGTTTGGTTGTGTTAATAATCCACTGGATTTCTTCTTCTCTGTGTTTTCTATTTGAGGAATGTGTGAAGGCTCTTTTTACCCAATTCCTAATACCATTTATTTTATGAGTTTTTGGGTGTTCAGATTGATATGGGATCATATCAATCTGAACACCCAAAACATATAATACCCTCTTATATTACACCTATATTCTATTCAATACAAACACTATTACATAGTATTTACACACCACATACAAACACTAGTACGTACTATTTACACACCACATTCATACCACTCAATTTAAAACCACTATCTACATAACTTATATTACTCTATTTACATTTCATGCCAGTCAAACCTCCGTTAACTGTTATTTATGTAGCGCTCCACCTGCCACATATCTCACAATACCTTGCAGCAAACGCTAACCCTACTCGGCCAGTCACAACATTCCCCAAGTACTTTCAACAGTATCACTGCCACCATCAGGAGGTCGATGTATCCTTCTGCTCTGCTAACTGCAAATCAAGTGAGCGAATTCATCGAGGTTTCCTTCCAAAATTAAAGCAAAAAGATGAAAACATCCTTTTACAAAAGGTGTGGCCTACAATATAAAATGTGAGTATGGTCTCAGCTATGTGGGAGAAACAGGCAGACGGCTTAAAACCAGACTAGCAGAGAACATAAAGCTGCAATTAAAAATATGACAAACAAAACAGGTTTGGACAGACATGTTCAAAATACAGGACATAAAGTGCTTTGGGAAACTGTAGAAGAAACTGATACATCAACAGCACTTTTACCAGGGTTTGTACACTTTTACAGAAAATAAATTCCAGGACTTTTTAGGAGTCCATAAAAAAATTCCAGGACTTTTCCAGGAGTCCATAAAAAAATTCCAGGAGCCCAAACTTTTGCTAGAATTGTTGTCTATATTGTAAACTGCGGTGAAGTTTACGACTTTTTTGTGGTTGTTTTTTTCGTGTTTCAGGGTCAATTGACCACCATGTGCAACTGTGGGTGCTATAAGAAGTTGCACATCTCTAATTTAGGGCCACTTGTTGCAGAGAAGGGACAGAACTAGTGCCATCAACAAATACATCACCTATACCTCATATGGGACTCAAAACCAGACCCACCTCACGCAAATGGTCAGAGGAATTGCATCAGACCATTTGGCCAATGGGGCAGCATTACACATCTAGAATACATCGACTGAAAGCAGAAAAGATATAAAAAATACACATCGACTGAAAGCAGAAAAGATATAAAAAAAGAAATACACATTAGCAGAGATGGGACATTCTGATTCATTAAAACCCTTAAGCCTGCTTCCTTGCATTACTGAAACTAACAAAATAAAATACATGCATGATACTAATAATTTTCTTCCCTGTAACCCACATTTTTTTTTACAGTGCCTACATATCAGAGCGCAGGCATTTAGGTAAATTGAAAAACCCCAAAGCATTCACAGAGCATGAATCATGTAAACCTCAATAATGACACTGCATCACCAAGCTTCACAGGATTTAGTTGGGGTTTTTTTATCCACTTTGATACAAACCTAAAAAGCAGGATATTCCATACTCTGGAATTCAAGAATCTAGAAACAAGAACCCGAAAAGCTCGAATGCCAACCCTTTGGTGAACCAGGAATTAAAAAAACAAGATAGATGACACCAAATTTTCGGTTGTAATGAAAACGTTTTTCGAATCCGTTTTGGCACAAATTAAATTTATCAAAGCTATTCAAAGTCAATGGAACCAGGAAGCAGAAATAGCGAGACAAAGGTTTTGAACTTTACGTTCCTAGTGGTACATCTGTGCATTACTTAAAGTGGATAATGCACCACATCTCTAGCGTAGCAAATGACATACAGTAAAGAAGAAATTTCTCAATAGTGTTTTTAGAAGCAGCAATACAGCTCCAAACTGAATTACACAAACACTACATACCAACAAAACTGTGAACTACAATATTCCTCATATACTAGCCTAGAGTGTTCTACAAGATAAATGGCATCTGGTGTTGAAAGAATTTTTTTAAATCGCACATGTAGAAGCAGAGATATTGAGAAAAACATATTAACAATTTGTGCCCCCTGGCAGTGAAATTGTGTATTATTTTGGGAAGAAAGCATGCACACAGAGTTTGCATAGTTAGTAGTATCTGACCGAAGAAAGAAGTTTTTCAATCCAGTTTTTAGTCCCGCAGATATTGCTGTAAATGGAAACATGAACTTATGCCTTCTGGTGGCAGACTTGTGCATTAAGAAAAATTTTAAATTATATGAGAAACATTTCGCAGTGGAAACGCTATCCAACAAAGAAATAATTTTTCAAATCGGACTCTTAGAAGCAGAGATATTGAGAAAAATAAGATGTGCATCTATGCCCCCTGGCAGAAAAGCCATGCATTATTTTAAGAAGAAAGTATTCTCAAAAGGTTTTTTGATGTGAGTGGTATTGGTCCACAGAAGACATTTTTCAATGGAGTTTTCAGGAGCTCAGATTTTGCTGCAAATACATCAGAAGCAGAAATAAACACTTACGTACGCCCCCTAGTGGCCAAACCATTTATATGCAAAACATTTTCCATCAGAAGCTGTATCCGGTGCAGAAAAAAATTTTCAAATCTAAGTTTTAGAAGCAGAGATATTGGGTAGAAATGCAATTTACGTTTACTCCCCCTAGCATAAAGTCTGTGAATTACTTGAAAATTTTGAAATTATATAGAAAACATTTTGCAATGGAAACTCCATCCAACAAAGAAAAAGATTTTTCAAATCGGTTTCTTAGAAGCAGAGATATCGACAAAAATAAGATATATGTCTATGCCCCCTGGTGGAGAAACGATGCATCATTTTAAGAAGAAAATATTCGGAAAAGGTTTATCAACGTGAGTGGTATCGGTCCATGAATGAATTTCTTCAATCGTAATTTTAGAAGCTCAGATTTAGCTGCAAATGCAACAGATGTAGAAATTAAGACTTTTGCCCCGTGGTGGCCACACCATTTTTTACCAAAAGTTAGAAATTATATGCAAAAGATTTCCCATCAGAAACTGTATCCGCTGGAAAAAGAATTTTTCAAATAGAAGTTTTAGAAGCAGAGATATTGGGGGGGGGGGTATTTTTACGCCCCTAGCGGAAAATCTATGCATACTTGAAAAAGTGACTATACCTAAAACAGTCTTCGATATAAATGGAACCGAAAAGTAGAAGAATTTTTCCAGTCAGACGTTTAGAAGGAAATATATGGAATAAAATGTATCTTGGATTAGACATCATCTGCATTTGCGCCCTCTAGCTGCAAAATTGTGCATCGTGAAAAGAAAAAATTAAGAAAAAAAAAAAGTATCATCACGTGCACATTTAAAGCTTCCCCATTCAAAAAGAATTTTTATCGGACTATTAGTTGCAGAGATATGGTGTCCACAGACGAACGAACAAATGGACGGATAATATCAGCACGATCTTTTTAACAAAAGACGAGCAAAAAAGTGTGGGAAAATTAATTTTCCGAATTTTCCATTAAAAGATCTGAATTTTTCCCAAATGTCATAACTGGGTCATAAAGTTACCCTGCAAATTTCACTACAATCAAATGAAAACTTTTTCAATTGCGCATAAAAAGTTGTATTATGACGTATTGCCAGCAAATGGAAATGTGATTAAAACTTTTAGTGGCTAATTTTCACAATTTTTATCCACTTCACACAAAATTTGATGGATTTGTTCCTTTTAGCAATTATTAAGTGTATTAAATTTTCAGCCAGTTTTGTCGAAATTCCGCGAAGATAGAGAATAACATTTTTTATTCCAGTAGCGTGCAGGAGATGCTCATCAGACAACGGGCTGCTGGCCCCGTGCATCCAATTAGACAAGAAAGTTTCTGCAACCCCCTTCCTTCTCCCACTCTCTCCCTCTATTTCACTGCAAGAGAAGAACTAACATTTCTGATGCTACACTGGCTGCAAATCTTTTAATAAAACTAGTTCAGCATAAAAAAAATACAATAATTCCAGGGCCCTGGATAATAAAAATTTAATTCCAGGAAATCCAGGAGGCATATGAACCCTGTTTTACAAAAGAAAATTATCAGAGGGACTGGAAATATTGAGAAGAAGAGGTACAACATTAAATGATTTGAAAGGTTGGAATTTATCTCACAAATGGCAACACTTACTATATAACTGTAGCCCTGAGGAAGGGTAGGGATCAGTGGCGCACCCAGGAATTCCTGTTGGAGGGGGTTATATACATATATAAAGTATATGTACACAATGTGTACACACACACATATATATAGTGTATGCCTATAGTTTATGTACGGTTGTAATGTACATCACACTTCATCTCTTTGGGGCTTTGGGAAGAAGACACTATGTCAGACACTATGTAATTTTTTGAACATGTAAAATATTATTTCCGAATGTTTAATTTGTGACGTACGTCGCTCTTCATCTCTTTGGTGTTTTGGGAAGAAGACACCATGTAATAGAAGACACCATGTCAGACACTATGTAATATTTTGAACATGTAAAATACTATTTTTGAATGTTTAATTTGTGACGTACGTCGCTCTTTATCTCTTTGGTGCTTTGGGAAGAAGACACCATGTAATAGAAGACACTATGTCAGACACTATGTAATTTTTTGAACATGTAAAATAATATCTTTAATGTTTAATTTGTGACGTATGTCACTCTTAATCTCTTGGAGAGGGCTTAAGCCCCCAAAGCCCCTTCCGTGGGTGGTAGGGATGCTACCCAAAAATTCAACATGTAAATGTCCTTTTATTCAATAGTAAAAACCAATAATTTGGAGTTACTTATATTGCATTAAGTCTAGGAATAGCCATGTCATCAATTATTAAAATTCACTTCAAGCACAGGTATAATATGAACACACATTAATAAAGTTTAAGCATTATAACTTATCAGCACATGTAAAATCAGTTCAAATTTAGGATTATATCAATATACATAAATTCATTCTGCGTATGAGGAAAATATCAGTGCATGCATATTCACTTGGAAAGCAGAGGAAGTACAATACAAGGTGTGAACACATATAAGTTTAACTTCAATATGTTTTTATTGTATTGATTACGTATGTAGGTTATATATGAATTCCTGTAGCAATTGTACTGATATATTTACATTTGTCAACATCTGGCAGTTTAACAAAGGTGACTAATTTATGTCAAATTTCTTTGTAATTACACCCTTACCAAAAAATGTAAACTGATTTCTAAAAAAAAGAATGATAAATGTTAACAATAAGCATAGAATCTGAAGAAAGTTTTTTCATCACAAGGCACTAAGAAAACTTATTTCAGAAGACAGATTAATAAGCCTTATGTTTATTGTAGAGACACTTCTGGAAACAGTCACCATACTTGTTTAGGTACATCTTGTAACAGTTAATCAACATAGTGAATATACACTGCTCGACATAAAAACTGCTCCATCCAGAAGGAGTGACGAAAGAGGGGTGAAACTGAGCATGCAAATAGGAACACATAAGGATTTGCACCTTGATGTTATTTTCAGCCACATACAGTGTTTATCAGATGAGATAATGCAGCACAATGGGTATGCCTCTGTATGTGGTTGCACAACCGCGAACAGCAACAATACGGCGTGGCAATGAGTCATACAGATGACGGATATCATCCAAAAGAATGGAACACCAAGCATGGTTGACTTGCACCCATAATTCATTGAGATCGTGCACAGGCCAATTTGATTGCAGACGATGTCCATTGTGGTTCCACGGGTTTTTGATTGGGGATAAATCGGGCAATCTTGCTGGCCATGGCAGTGTTTTAACATGTTACAAACATTATCTGGAGTGCCCGAGCGGTGTGTACACGGACATTATCTTGCTGAAAAATGGGGTACTGTAGACCATTCAGGAATGATATCAAAATGGGCTGCAGAATCTCGCTCACATATTGTGCATCCTGCCTGACGGGCAGTGTGGTGGTTGCGAATGAAACCAGGATCCGTTCGCTTACTGGGGTGTCAATAGACACAGACCTGTCAATCGTCAGAACCCAGACAGAAATGGGGTTCATTACTGAAGACTACAGTGGTCCATTCCCCAGTTAGCATGACTTCAGCAGCAAGCCAGACGAGCACTGCGATGGCTGGGCGTCAATGGTAGTTGACGTAACGGTTGCCTACTGCGCAGGTTTGCCACATGTAACCTTCAGTTTACAGTTCAGGTCATCATGGCGACGTCCATGACCAATGACACAGCATGTTGAATATCGGCTGCAGTGCTTTCTGGTGATGAATGAGTGTGTCAAGCAATCCGCCGATCCAGGTGTGACGTCTTGTCAGACTGCACTACTGCTGCTCCGACGCACGTATGAACCACCTTCCTGTAGCCACTGTTGGCATCCAACAGTTTGTGTATCCTGTTGCACATGTGCAGCGATATGACGTGTAGATCAGCCTGCTTCACACAGGCCTACAATTCTTCCTCTTTGAAACACATCCAAATGGTGATAAGCCTCCCGACGGCGTGAACCCGGCATTTTCAACCTTTGCTGAACAGTTTCCCAGCACAAACAACAAATCTGAAACATCCGCAACACTTCCACCAGCAACCACACATTACCATCCTAGTTGCTGCTGGCACTTTTATCTCATGAACAAATGATGTCATTGGCTCCAGTTTAACATCATTTGCATATCGAGTGGGTACCCATACCCCGTGATTTGCATGTTTGTAGCACACCTTCTGGGTGGGGCAATTTCAATGTTAAGCAGTATATATGTGCATCTGCAGTACATGAAACTTGACTGACTCAGTCATCACTTGGCCTTGTTTAGAATATTTTCATTTACAATGGCTAAATCATGACCATAATGATGAGTGTATCCGACAATATGCACTCCTTCCAATGGAGAGATTACATTTCACAAATTTAAATGAAAGCAAACTAATTTCTGCATTTTTTTATTTTTTTTATTTATTTATTTTTGGATAAAGGTGTAATTTAATGTCCTAAACTATTTTGCTAAAAATTTTGAGAAAAAAATTATAAACATATTTTTAAGTATGTAATTTGATAGAAAATGGTGAAAAAAAACAGCTTTACGAAGCATTTCTTAAATTTCTGCCATAAAATTTACCTGCAAACATGGGGACGTGAGCAAATGCTGCAGCGAGCCTACTCCCAGCACTTCCGCAATGTAATCCAAGGCTCTGTCGAAATGATGATCTTTGGGTCATGCTGCGGGGGCATTTTTGGGGCAAAAATAGGAGCAAACCTTTGCATCTACACCAATCAGCTTCGCTCTGGAAAAGAGTTCTACATTTATCCTTACTGTCTCTAGAAAGAGCGTTAAAACTCTTTCTAAGTGGATTATAAAGCAAAAAATCACAACTGTGATTTTTTTACATCACAACAATGGCTTTTAGAAACCATGTTATGGAAACACACTGCAGCATGCTGTATAATTGTGTGATAAAAATTCACATAATACTTCTCATGATGTCACCTGTTATTTTCAAAAAACATCTTTGTTTCTTACGTGTTCTAATTCCTTGCATTTTATGTCTACCACTGCGTTGAAAAAGCCTCCCAGTGGAGTGCAAAAGCTTGATGAATCTTTATACGTATTACACGAGTGAATAAACGGATTTACTATGCTATAAGCGCTTCTTGAGTGTGCATGGTCTGGTGAACTTCAAAATAACGACTGTGATATTTGTTTTGACAGACCCATAAAATGGATACAGCAGCATGACCTATAGATCATCAGCAAGCCTTGGATGATGTTGTGGCAGTGCTGGGGACAGGCTTGCTGCAACATTCATTGGTATCCCCATGCTTTCAGATAAATTTTATGGTAAAAATTTTAAAAATGTGTTTTAAAGCTGAAATTTTTTCACCATTCTCTATTAAATTACATACTTTAAAATTGTACATAGTTTTTCTCAAATTTTACAGCCAAATAATTTAGGATGTTAAACTACACCTTTACCTTTTTCTGGAAAACTATCTAAAGTGTTTTCAGAGACATAATTCAGATCATCCTCAAGTGAACATTAATCCTTTCAAAAACTGCTAAAACTGTAGAAAAAAAGAATAGAAATAGCACTTTGCATTTTTGAGCAATTATTTTCCGCTACCAATCAATGTATTTAGGATCCAAGGCAATTAAATCATTTGACATTTTGGATACTTTAATGATATAATTTTGTACCTGAAAAATTTTTAGGTTTGGTATAAAACATTATCAAAATTTACATTTTTGTGAAAAATAAACACTGTTTTCAACATTTTTTTTAAAACCTGATTTTTCATTTCTATTATTTTACCAAATCATTTTTTGATGTCACACTTTGCTGTATATTTTTGATTTTCCAATTTTTTTCTCAATTTACCTCTGTTAGTGCATACATGTGCATGTGGCCTATATTTTTCACCCCATTTGTAGCATTTAATCTAATCATATGTGGTGCATAACTACCAACATTGAAGGGTTGAAAATGGAGAGATTTTCTGAGTATCTAATGCATATAAATGGAGTTAAATATTACCAAGATGCTTTCAAGTGTAATTTGGGATAATTGTTACATATTGTCATATATAATTTGTATAAAACAGTCACAGTTACAATAAAATAAATCCTATTTCTATGAAAGTGATGTGCATGATTTCACTGTCACAAGAATTTTTTTTGCTGTGAGTAATTTTGAAGCACTTATGGCTCCAACCATGCAATTTTGTTTTCAAATTCTTTTATCACCATGTCATTAGTCATTGATATCTAAACTGGGTTTTGATTTTTTTTTCTTGATTTGCCTGAACACTCTCTCATACTCTACACTGGAGTGAGGAAGAGTCAGAATTGATAGCATTAGTCTTGACAACTTATCATGTTTAACAACCATTTCTTCTTTTATTTTAGAGTGAAATTAAATTTCAAAATTGACAATCAGTCCATGATGGAATTAGCACCATCTCTGTGATTTATAAATTATTTTCATGACAGAGTGGATGATAGTGTTGATTTCTGAAATTCAATTTCACTTAAAATGCAAGTTTTCCTATTCCTCAGTTACTTCTTGCTATATCAAGAAACAAAAAGAGGAAGCATTTTTTCTTTTGTTAGAAAAGAAATTAAAGTTCAAAATCAGAACTCTTCCTTATCACCTTTCATTACCTGTAAAGCTGTTTTCTCTGCAAATACAAGGCACTACCATTTTTGAACTTCAATTCTGCTCTAAACAAAAGGGAAAATGTTCTACGATACAGCAAGAAGGAATACACAGGAATGGGAAAATATACATTTTTATATTAATAAAATTGATACTGCCATTGCTTACTCTGCTGTAAAAATAGTTTTAGAGGTCATGGACATCAGATTACTGATTTTGAAATTTAATTTTGCTTAAAAAAAATGGGAAGGGTTCCATGTCAAATCAACAAGGTCACAACCCAAACTTTTTATTTCCTTAAAATTTGGTGCAATTGTTAAGCATGTAGACTTATGCATAAATCCCAAATTTTAGTTTTGCCCACCCATGCGGTTTAAATTACATGACCTTGAAAAATAGAAAATTGTGACCTCCGAACAATCTTTGAGTAGTTGTATTTCATTATTTAATTGGGTTAGAAGGTTGAAATTTGTGTATTTTTGTAGCATTTTAAACGAGCTTTTATATCATGTCTTGAAAAATAAGAAAAAATTATGACCTGTTCAAGGTCACAGAAACAACCTATGACCTTGAATGTTTTAAAACACTGTAATTTTAAAATTTTGAAAACAAATTACATGGCATCCTTAAAGTTTTTTTTAGCAGTATGCCAACTTTCAATTTGGGACCACAATGGAATCAGTATTTATAAGTTACTAAAATGGTAGTTCTGTTAAAGGGGTGGGGGGAAAAAACTGAAGTACATTCTGTTGGGAAATTAAAACAATGGATTAAATTACAGAACTGTAAATAAGAACTCCTCGGACATACATTAGTGAAACAAGCTAAAACACTTCAAGAACATTGAAGAACATAATGGAGAAAATATTTAGTTAACAAAATCCCTTTTACAAGCAATAGACATTATGCTAAACATGCCCCTCAAAAATGAAAAAGGTGAGTATTTCACAGTAGTAGAAAGAGTATTAACTGCTCCAAGAAGTCATGTACAACTAGTGGTTACTTGTACACACTTGGGTCTTGAGCCTGATCTTAAAGAATGCACTGACAAATTTTTCTCTGTGTGTATATGCATCATCAAACCACTGCTGGATGAAGGTCTCCCCAGATTTCTTCCACAACATTCTGTTTTGAGCCATTCTCTTCCATATCACTGCAATATGCTTTCCCTATCAAATACAAGATACTGTTTTTGAGGAGTCTGTTCTTGTGTTCTGTTGAGTGCTTGTTCAGTCCAGAATAACAGGTTTAAATTGTCTTCGTAAAAAATTAAGGGATTTGCTTGCTGTTGGTTGTGCAACTTTCAATTATAGCTATGATCTCTTTTTGCTAAAATGCTACTGTATTACTTTTCTTTTAGTGGTTGGCAACAAGGTGGCATTTCTTTAGTAAGAGGCGAAGTTGGCCCCTTTTTGCTCATTGGTAGGCCAGTGTGGAGCTGATAAGTTTTGAGTTTCTTACTTGTTTTGAACATTTCATTCATTATATTAGATTTTAAATTTTAGTGTTTTGTGAAAACTTCTGTGTTTGCTGGTGGTAAATTAATTTTGCAAGAAGTTTTACATTCTTTTTCAGTGTTATACGTTTACGGTTACCTTTTCCTTTATAAAGGTTTGTCTTTGTCTTTTTTAGGGACAGTTCTTGTAAGCTACTTTCTTAATGTTAGGTTTGGAGAATTTCCCTTATTTGTTTATTTCCTACAATATCATGCTAAAGTATTTTGTATATAATCAAATCGTGATCACTTGTAGCAGTGTCATGAGTGGGTGCCTACTTATTTTTTTTTTTTTTTTTTTTTTTTTTTGCATATACTAGCATTATATACAGTATCAGTGTCTAACATTTTGTTTTAGAAACTGAATACATCACTATATTTGTAACTTTTAAAATCAATTTATCAAGACATGCATATAGCTCAGGTTTCACACACAAAAACAAAACAAAAAAAAAAAAGGAATTAACCTTTAGTTCATTGGTTAGTTATGTAAAGTATAAGACATAAATACAGTACCTGTCTTGTTCCTGAAAAAGAGATGCCAGGCTTGCACATAATGGCACAATTCCCTTGTGTGAATGTTTTATTACATAAGCTACTGCTTGGCTAACAAATTTCTTGTCCTCTTCTTTACAGTTATTCATCTGAAAGATTTCAAAAATAAAATGTATGCATAAGTACATATATATTATAATAAAATTAAAATTATAGATAGAAAAGGTTTTTTACAATATGTACCAGGTCAAACACCTACTCATATACAGCACATTATACAGGGTGACCTTGTTTTATCCCATCTACAAATCATTCTTTTTTTACTATCAAAGATCCTTTGTTCTGGGGTTTAATTATCACCATGAGCGACTCTAGTGGCAATAATCAATCACCAGTCCCTAATTTTTGGAAACCGGTTTCAAGGATGGAAGCAAAAGAGCCAGTACACCACTCACATTTTATGCAGGTCTCAAACCCTGATCCAACTCGGAAGACTAGCAGGGGAAGCTTAAAACTCTGACCACTCGCCCATCCTGATGGCTCAAATGGTCTATTTCTAGATATCATTAGCAAAAAGCTGTCTGCCTAGGAAGTTTTTGTTGTTTTGACTCCACTGCTGTGAATAAATTTTTCAAAATACCTCATACGAGGTCCGATCAAAAAGTTTCAAGACTAGGCTGATATACAACACAGTACTTACGTTACTTAAGTCTGACTATGATCTCCCTCAAAGTAGTCTCCTTGGGCAGTGGCAGTGATACACCACTGACAGTGTTTTTGACATTGTTGGAATGCTGCCTGGAAGTCCTGTTCAGGAATCGTGTCAAGCACCGTCTGCGATTCACTCTGGATCTCATCCACGGTTTCAAAGCGGTGACCTTTGAGCTTCATCTTCATCATCAGGAACAGAAAAAAGTCGCAGGGGGCCAAATTTGGTGAGGAAGGGTAGTCATGCTGTTGCAGCTGCAAAACTGGCATGTTGCTAATGCTCTGAGCTGCTGCATTGTTGTGATGGAGCAGAAATTGGAAACGGTAGCAATGTCTTAAATGGTTCTCCGACGATCCTCATGCACCAGTTCCCTAATTTTGTCCACATTTTTTGGGTTTTACTCGTGGACGGTCGCCCTGACCTCTCGTCATCTTCCAGTGCTGTTCTGCCACTCTTGAAGCACGAGTGCCACTCAAAACACCTTGCACGACTCATTGCTTCATTGCCATAAGCCTGCCGCATTATTTTAACGTGTCTCCGTTCCCGATTTGCCGAGTTTGACACAGAATTTGATGTTTGCTCGCTGCTCTAGTTTGCATTCGATACCGAAATCGCAGCTGTGTTCTGCACGTGGTCACCAAATATCGTGTAGCACAGTTCCTGATGTTCACAGAACGACGCCACTCTGCACAATGACTCATGAAGGTCACTGCCCTCGACCGCTGCTCGCGCACTGCCATGCTAGTCTTGGAACTTTTTGATCGCACTACGTATAATAGTTAGAAATAAATTAAACCACTTTTGAATAGAATTTTCGGTGGTGGTGGTGCTTATCGGAGTTTTTCGACCACCATGAGCAACTCTTAAGGATTACAAGCAGTGATTTGTTTTTAATTTATGGCCATTGCTCCAGCAAAGAGGGAGAGACTGTGCTGTAAGTCAACCACCACCTATGCCTCATCCGGGACTCAAGCCCGAGTCAGAAGCAAGCACTTAAGACTACTGCGCCACCAGGAAGCCCTTTTTTTTTTTTTTTATTATTGGGGGTTTTACAATGGGTTGCTCCTCCCTAATTCCGAGTCACTATTTCCAGGAAAGGGAGAAACCAATGCTGTATGACAAACATCCATGCCTCACCCGGATTCGAACCCAGACCCATCACAGAAGAATGGTCACAAGCCAGTGAATAGACCACTATGCCACTAGGGCATTCTTTTGTGCAGGATAGGTGAATACTGCTGAAACCAAATAATGGCAACTTTCTAAAGATAAGCAAGCATTTGGCCAAAAAACTTACTGGTGAATTAGGATTCCAGAATGATATAAAGTTGAATGAATAATTAATACACAAAATCGATGTGGATTAGGAACATCAAACAGAAACCGTCGCTCTTTTCACGTTTATAAGTGAGTCATGGAAAAATTCTCATCGGCCACCACTGGGAATCGAACCCAGGGTCTTCCAGTTATGCACCGGACATGCTACCACTGTACCACAGCAGGCTCAAATTCTCCAGACTCTCATACAACAAACTGCCAAGTCACATGGCAGGTTGCTTCTTGGCCTCCTAGTTATTTGTTCTGTTGCTGCTTATCATCTTTGGTGAATCCCCAGCATTGTGCAGGATTCCAATGTGGTTTGGCAGTTTGTCGTATGCTAGTCTGGAGAATTTGAGCCCACTGTGGTGCAGTGGTAGCATGTCCGGCGCGTAACTGGAATACCCTGGGTTTGATTCCCGGTGGTGGAGGATGAGAATTTTTTGTCGGCCGAAGAGAATTTTTCTGACTCACTTATAAACGTGAAAACAGCGATGATTTCTGTTTGATGATATAAAGTCTCTTCTGGGAGGACACAAGGATGAAAATATTACTAGTCCTTGCAAAATTCAACACAGCTCTGGAAAAAAAAACTTGTGTGCAAGTGTATATTAATTATATTCACAAAAAAAGAACATTTCGGCAGCCAAAATAACTGAGAAGCTTGTATGTGTGTGTGAGCACTTTATTATTTTAATATTGCAGTCAAAATGATTGAACAAAAATATTTCTGGATAAAAACTACTAAATTATATATAATTTAATGCTAATTAATGTAACACTTAAACTATGGTAGACATCTGACTTAACTTATGAACTAAAAGTGAACTTCCCACAGGTTAGGGAAGCAATAAGCTTTAGGCAAAGAGTGGCAGACCAAGAAGGAAGTGGGCAGATAATGATAGAATTCCTAGATGGACACTGTCTACCAAGAAATATTACGACCAAGGGAAGAGCTTAGAACCAGGGAGTCCTGCAGATGTGGAGGCTCATTTGAGGAGCAATTTTAGCATGAGAAAATCCACAGTGTGGAAGTACACTGCTGACATTTTCACACCTCTGCTGTATTTTCATTAAATTAATCCAGTTAATCTTCACAGAAGTATTTTTATAGATTATAATATCTATCAATCTTATTCGTAAACTGACATATGATTTTCATTTTCCAAAAGCACATTTTATTAAAAATAGGGCTGGAAATTACCAGATGCCACATCACTTAGAAATTAGGCACTGGAGCCCAACTTTTTAACTCTAAATTTCATAATTTGCCGTAATACTGCAATTTCCGTCACATAATAAGCAGATTATCTGTTAAAAAGTTATAAGTTTAGGCCCTGCAAATAATAATATGTCACTTTAGAAAATTTTACAGCACTTTAATTTTAAAAACATTTGCATGATGTCAAGATAGATGGGGATATTGGAAAAGTACTGAAATCGAGTTAACATTGCGGAAAATGCAACGTATATGACGCAATACACATGTAATCGAAAACTTTAGATTGTTGAACTATGCGCATGTTACGTTCATAAAGAAATTTAAAATATTCTGATGCTTTCAGCCCAGTCTGGGCCTTGATCACCTGTAAACATTTGGATCTAGACTGGTTGCCAGATGTGGTGTTTCAAGTTCATGATTACGATCGTTGCCAATAGATAGGAGGAACTTCCAAATGATGGCATGAAACAAAGGCTATTGGTATAGCAGTTGGAAGATGTGGAAATTTCGATTCTCTAACGAAAACACAAAGCCCATAATTCTCTTGGTACTACTTCAGAGACTCAGCTGAAGTATCAGTGAGAGTGCGAATTGTCAAGGAGGAATTGGATCTGCCTAGGGTAATATCCTCTTTCTGCTAAGTCAATCGTTTATTGATGCTGTCAAAGATGCTGCCGATGTAAACAGTGGCACCAGGTGAAGTGGAAACAGGAATTCTGCACCCCCTGAGCATAGAACTTCCCACATCTTCCAACTGCAATGTCGATAGCCCTTGTTTTGCCTCTATAAATTTCTTTTTCTTTTTTTTTTTTTTATTGGAGGTTTAATGACCACTGTCAGCAACTCGGTGGGCTAAAAGCAGTCGCCCATCCCTAATTTAGGGCCATGGTTCCAGGGAAGGGAGAGAGCCAGGGCCGTAAGACAAACACAACATCCATGCCTCGCTGGGATTCGAACATGGACCCATCTCGGACGAATGATCAGAAGCCATCGCTTTGACCACTGCGCCACCAGGGTGGCATCCCTATCAAGTTTAACAATCTATAAAAATGCCTCAAAGAGATGATATAATATATTTGTTTGTTTTTACTTGGAATCACTTTGACAGAAAATATGATGCAACTATTTGTGTTCACAAAAGACCATGTGTGAAGCCTAGTAAGCTATTCCACAGTAGGCAACCATTGCCTTATCGGTAATCACTTTGGAAATCAGATTCGTTAGTTTAGATATTTGTTAGCAGAAATGCTAAATACTGGCCAGTTTCTACAGATTTTTAGGTCCAACTAATGAACAAATGAATGCTAAAAAAACTATGAATTTCTGTTCTAATTCTCTTGAAATTAACACCAAAAGTATTTAAAAAATGAGTTACTTTTTTTTAATAAGATTGTCTCCTTTTTGTTCTTTTTTTATTGGAGGTTTAACAACCACCATGAGCAACTTGATGGGCTGAAGGCAGTTAGTTGCCTATCTTTAATTTAGGGCCACTGGTTCCAGGGAAGGGAGGGAACCAATGCTGTAAGACACACACAACATCCATGCCTCACCGGAATTCCGACCACTGTACCCCTAGGACAGCATTTCCTTCTTATTGAATTAGAATTTTGGGTCATCCTATGAGTAGCAACTTTTCCGTCGGAAATTATGGTTCAGGGTCAACGCAACAGGTGTGGATTTCATGACACTTTTTTCTATCGTTGAATTTCACAGTACTTCGCTGTAGATTTTATGAAGAATTTTTTTTTTTTTTTTCTGAATTTCATCCATGTGGATTATTCTTAACAATTTGGTTCTGAATTTTAATCTGTGGATCATACAAACAGAAAGAAAATTCAGAATTTTATGATCTGTGGATTATATGAAGAAAAATGCGCAAAACTTAACTCAACAAATTGTATTGCAGTATAATAGAATCGAAAATTTTATTTTTTGAGAGCAGCGACTGGAAGTATGGGAAATGAAAATTATGCACCAAATTTGAATTTTATTTAATAAAGTAGTTTGGGTTTTAAAAAATGGCAACAAATACACTATATTACTTTTTGTTCCAGTATCATCACCACACATTAGATTTATGTGTTATTCTTTGAAATCTGAATTCATTTCACCTGACACCTAAAGTCTGGAGCTAGGCTCCAAGAGATCTGGAACACATTTTTGAAGCCCTATTTTGTAAAAATTCAATTGTTAATTTAATTTTCACTGTATTTCCAATCTGAAATGGAAAGAACACAACAGTTATCGTCATAAAAAGAACTCATAAAAAAAAAACTACATAAAGCAAGTGGTTCAGATTTATAACCAATTTCCAAATAAACTACCAAAATACCTTGCGACAAGAAAAAATGTATTCAATTGGTTGGTTACATTTACCTTCTGTTTCAGTTCTGACCTAGGCAGTCTTGTTTTTGAGGACCCTGTCTGGATTTAGAATGAGAATTGTGTGTGTGTGTGTGTGTGTGTGTGTGTGTGTGTGTGTGTGTGTGTGTGTGGTTTCTAAATAAAAACTGAGCATCATGTTGCACATAAATACAAAGTTGAGTCCTTGCTGTGAAAACCAACAAAACCCTTGCTAATAGAACATATAAGGTCTTGAAAATTTGTTTGCCCTAGCTGGGTTAAAAAAGATGAAAACTTGTTAAAAATGCAAGGAGTCATTTATAAAGTAACCTGCAGCTGTGGGAAATACTACATAGGAGAAACAGGTCGTAGGCTGGAAACTCGCATCGTGGAACACAAGGCAGCAATAAAAAATTGTTCAAACAAGACAGGATTAGACAGACACGTTAGAGAAGCCGGACACCACATGGACTGGGACTCTGACTGTCATTGGACATCAATCCAACTTCCTGAAGCAAAAATTGAAAGAGGGACTTGAAATTGGAAAATACCAGAACTTCATCATTAATGATTGTAACAGGTTTTCACTGCCTAACATCTAGAAAGATATTTTGCAAAATCGCCGTAACGGTCAAGGTTAACCATAACCAAAGACCGTGACGGAGATTGAACGAAAGACTGCCTGACAAAGGAGAGGAGTTCTCTCCAAAAATTTGCAGAAATTTTAAGAATTTACCTAGATAAACCCCATAAAAAAGTTAACTAGTATGAATATAATAATCTAGGATGCCACAGAACAAAGATGAGTTTGATTTGCAGATGTCACTCATTTTTTTTCAAAATTACAAAAATATCTAGAATTTTGGTATGCCACTTATAGAAATAATAAAAACATTGCTATAAATAAACATACAAAAATATGCATTATAAAAAAATCAAGTGAATAGCATATGTCATGTACAGATAGTTAAGTCATTTTCTACTTGGAGAAATCATAGGAAATGAATCAAATGAATCCATAAGTAAAACCTGTTTGCTGGGGGAGGGGGAGAGTAAAACTTGTTTGAAAGCAGTTACTATGGGTGAGATCCCCAGTGTTGGTAATACTGTAGGTTTTTTCTCTGTCATCAAGATAAATATATTTTAAATCAAAAATGAGGTACCTGAATTAAAAAAAAAATGCATCCTGACAAATGGTCTTTAGTCCATTTAATTTCACCAACTATACTGTGTCCAAAGTCTCAACATTTTTACACATAAAAAAAAACGAACAGTACCTGAGAGTTTAATGTAATTAAAATTTAAATAAAAAATCAGTTGTCATGTATTTAAACAAATCCGATTTTCTTTCGGAACTAAGGGAGTATTAATCTATTCGTCATTTTTCCCCATCTTTTAGCTCCTTCCGTATTCCAAATACAGTAAGAGAAAGGTTTCAGATGTCACATTTTTTTTTTTTACTGAAAATCGAATACTTCAAAATAATTGTCGTAAATCAATCCGATTCAGTGAATAAATTGTAGGCCAGATCACTGAAGGCACGGATTGTAGCATTCAGAATACTTTCCTTTTTTTATTACGGTGGAGGAAGGGGGTTCGAACCCACACCCATCTCCGACGAATCGAGTAGGAGACAGCGCCTCGTACCACTCGGCTACTTCGGAAGCAAAACTAATACCCCAAGGAAAATATTTACGTTGCTACCATTAGTTCAGCAGTTTGCCACAAACTGTTGAATTCCTTGATTCACAGACGAATGCTCGATCTTACGCAGTTGTTATTCCAAAACAAGCATGCACCGTGGTACGATTAGGGATACTTCCAAAATTCAGAAACACCTTTTGATACAATATTTACTGTTTTCTTCAATCACAATCTATTTACCATTTTTTGCAGCTAAACACTTGAAAATGCTATTTGTATTATATTTACTTCTTATATTCATTACTTTAAACCTTTCATAATGATTCCCACGGTTTGTTTTGGTTTTTCAAGGGAGGTACAGTGTTGCCAACTATTCGCCAGAGTAATAAGCTAAAATTCACAATCATATAAGCCAGATTTATTGTATTAATAAGAAAGATGTTTAGGACAAGACCAGTGTACTTAGATATGACCTACCCATTCGGAGCCTCCCTTCCTGAAACTGCGCCACCTCTATAGCATTTTTTTTTGTCACCAGATAACGGTACCTTTCGTCGTATCATGTTGTGACTTGTACGTTACTGAAGCTAGCGGTTGATCTATGCCCGATGCGATAAAAGAAAAATAAATAAATAAACAACAATTTCACCTAACTAGACCAACTTATCAATTTTAATATTTGTGCTTTCGGCAAAGGCAGGTACATTTCAAATTTACTACGAGACGAGTTTTCTAATCGAGTTACTGCAGAAAGCTGGTAGTGTTTACTGGTCTTGTGTTTACAACTTTGTCATGAAGCAATAAGTTTTTTTTTTTTTCCTCAGTTCTGTTCCTATTTTTTAAAATACGGTGTGTTATTTGAAAATTATTATAACAAAAGCGTCAAGTCAACGCTGAATTCAGGACACTTTCCGAGGAAATTCCTTGGAACATACATCACATATGTAAGGCGTAAACAAAAGCCTTGGAGAAACTGGCAAACCTAATGCTGCGCTTCGGAGGCAACGAAAAGCAATTGAGACAGCAGCGCCATCTGTAACCACGAGTACTTGTTGAGAAAGACATAGCCATTGGAAAGGTACGTAAAGTGTTTGATTCAACGTATAATATATAGTATAAATAGCGCAGAAGGAATATTCGGGAACAAATGCGAACCAACAAGTATCTAGATCATAATTTAATTAACAAGTTCTCAATTTCGATGAAAATCAGCTATGAAGTAGAAAATACGCCGCTACATACAACGAACACCTGATACGTGAAGTTGCAGCAATGCGAATTTAAATATACCGCATTATCGTTACTTCATATTACCCTTAATCACCCGCTTTTGTTCCTCAAATTGTTTTATTGAAAAATATTTTTACCCCATGAGCTCACGAAAAATTAATATCGCATAAAATAAAAAAGGGGGTCTACAGATATCATGTTTACAAAACTAGCAGGGCTTTTCCTTGAACATGAGGACCTCTTTATATCTATTATTAATTGCAGTGCCGTATTCATACTCAATAAACTAATTTTAAAAGCTATTCTTACATATAATTTGAAAGAATAACATAGCACTTTATCTCATCTAATTTTCTAACCAAACACTCAGTAAACACTATATGTTCTTATGAAGCAAATGAACAATTAATACATCACTCCCTCCATGGCTTTCTGCGATTAATCGTATAATACAAGATCAGATCATAGATCATATGTAGAGGATTTTAGGAAGGGAATGTCTGACCCCAGGTTTTAAACAACCCTTAGAAATAGGAAGCTAGGAGATTTGAACTAGAGTGGCCGATAGGAAAGTGACACGGAAACGAGGTAGAAAGAGGGAGGAAGACGCCCTTATTTATTACCGGAGGGCCAGTACCCGGGGTCCGACTGCTTAACGTACCCATCCGACGCACGGCGGATATTTAGTGATTCGAGCGTTCGTACCTGCTGGGATCGAACCCGAGGTCTTCTCAGTGGCAGTCAAGATCGTTAACCACTACGCCACCGTATAATACAAGGCTATGTCATCGAGCTTATATTAGATGGAGACATCACTCCTAGCCACGCAACATTGGCCGCCATAAGTCACCGCCCGCGCTGCGTGTGACGTCACACGCAGGCACAAAGCTGCTTTGAAACTATGGAAAACACTGAAGCTACAAGCGTTTAAACAGATAAAGTGAGGGATTTAATAATCATCAATTATACAACCTTACTGTTTAATCAACTGTGTAAATAAGAATGTTTTTTTTTTCTTCTTAATTTCACAAAATTTCTAAAAAGAGAATAAAAGAGAAAAACAGCATTTCGGAAATCTAAACTCGGAGACGTTACGAAACAAAAATCGGAATGCAATTTTTTCACAGAAGGTTGGGTGCTGAAATAATAAAATAACTTGCCTGATATGAGCAGATAATTTCATATTTTCAGTAATCTCACTAATTTAAGATTTTGAAGTCGAATTTATTTCTTTACTTCAAATTTTACAGTCATATTTTTGACATCTCGCTGCTGTATTAAATCATTCAAACTTTATTCAACCAGAATAAAAGGAAAATAAATAAATACAAAACAAATAATAAACATGCATGCACATATATTCTCCATACAAAGGTCATTCTTATGCTCACATCACATTAGCTGGTTAGGTGTCATAGTAGGACACTTATTTTTCATTACGTTTAAAATTTCATTCAGTATATACGAACATAGAATCATATTTGTTTATGTCCATTGCTATACTTACAATAAATAATAAATATAAATAAGAAAAACAGCTTTAAAAAAAGCGATTCAACGCTTTTGTGTATACATATGTGACATAAATATAAACTCCACGCTTTCACAAAAAAATCCAAAACACAGCTCCTAATATAAAAAAAATTTATACATATCACTCCAGAGTGGACCCACAATGCGTAATGAGCATATGTAACCATACAGAATATAGTTTTTATATATCCAAAAAAAGAAACATAACATTAAATTCCACCACATTTCAACTACAATAAAAAAATAACATAGCCAGAATTACCCTTTACAAGAAAACCAAATAATAATAATTATTTTACAAAAGTTTGTTCGATAGTTGGATCAAACTATTGAACCTGTAAGTGTTGGATTCAATATATTCGTCCCCCAAGGTAAATCTTTACAAATCTCATTCAAGATAGCATTAAGGACATTCTTTGCAAACTAACTTCGCCTCCCCGGTGGCGCAGTGGTCTAAGCGATGGCCTCTGATCATTCGTCCGAACGGGGTCCGGGTTCGAATCCCGGTGAGGCATGGATGTTGTGTTTGTCTTACGGCACTGGCTCTCTCCCTTCCCTGGAACCAGTGACCCGAAATTAGGGACGGGCGACTGCTTATAGCCCATTGAGTTGCTCACGGTGGTCGTTAAACCTCCAATCAAAAAAAAACTAACTTCTATTATAATTACATACAGTTGTAACAGCACTCTCTGTTAATTCAACAATTAAAACACAGTGACAGAAGATTAATACCGTTAAACCATAAAACCTTGCCAACTATATTATTTTCATATGAACAGCAATATATCCTCCTGCATATTTCACAACCACTAAATAAAATAATCAGTAAAATGTACAATAATAAATTAATGATAGGTCATTTGACATTGAGTTCACTGTTAGTTCACTTAGCATTTGGATGTTTTTGATCAGGGACAAGGGCATTTGCCGCCCTGGTGCAAGCCCAGATTTGCCGCCCCCTTGTACGAGAATATTTTTCAATTTTTATTCATTTTTACATGAAATAAATATCTTTAGCAACATTATTTTCTATTTCCGGTAAATTGAGATTTTCCATAAAACACTACTGTCTCATATAAAACAAGAAAAAAAAATCTGTAAAACTCTAGTTCAGATGACGCTACAAATAATTCAAGAAGTCAGCTTCCTCTCTCTCTCTCTCTCTCTCTCTCTCTCTCTCTCTCTCTCTGTCAATTTACACAAAAGTCTGCATTACTGGTAAGAAAAAAGTTTCGTCATGTACGATGATAAACATATTACAGCTTCTCGATGAATATACACACACACACACACACACACACACACACATATACAGTATATATAACTAAGCAAGATAAGATGAGGAACGGGTCCGTAAGTAAGGAAAATGATAAAGAGTGGAAGACATTATGATCAGAGTAAAATCCCTGAAATGGTAATGGGCTGGACATATTGCCAAGAAAACGGACCATCGATGGACAACCGATATTTTATACTGGATTCCAAGAGACAGGAAAAGACCCAAAAGAAGACCACGTGGGAGATGGGTGGATGAAATTCGAAAGCATGCGGGAGTAAGATGCAGAAGACTGGTCCAAGACAGACCGTTGTTGAAGAAACTTGGGGAGACCTTCATCTAGCAGAAAATTGATAATGATTGAGGAGGATGATGATATATATATACGTGTAATATTAAACATGACGGGCGTCTCTTTAACTATTCTAACCAAAATATCTAATATCGTGGAATACATCGAAATTGTAAACCAGGACTCGTTACCCGTATTGCATCGGTCCTATAATATTTTCCCACCCTGTTTTACAGTCCACGCTGGAAGCTCTTTCTTGAAAATTTGCCAACGATAAGGTAATTCAGAAAAGTAAGCATATATTTCTTGAACAATGCTGTAAATGTTCACAATCTGAAGGGAATTTTTTTTGTCGTCATTTACGGCCAGATTTAAAGTATGAGCCGCTCAAAGTACATAAAATGCGTAAGGGTCTTAAGTCGACAAATTATGCTTTTTGAAGTCCATTGTGTTTTTTCTATATATTGGCCCCATTTGTCATAGCGCTGACCACGCATTCATGAATGCTGAAATCTTCAAGATTTAAAAAAAATTAGAAAAAGAATTTTCAATCCTTTGCCCGCGGTATCTGTTACTGAACACTAAAAATTATTCTCTGGTTTCAAAACATTTTCTGTTGAATTATAAACGAGTTATTTTTACTAAAAAAAGTAATCGTTCTACTTAGCATTACGATTTCTCACAGTATAACGTTTTCATAACTTCTCCACGTCACTGATATTAATTTATCGACCGAAAAAATTGATTGTGGATCCTTCCGCCGCAGGAATCTGGCCCCCGGGTGCTTAGCACCCGTTGAACCCCTGTTTGGCGCGACCCTGTTTGTGATGACCAACAGTGATTTTCTAAAATTTAATGCAGCTTGCTATCATGGTATTTACATCACCAGCAAAAAAGTCATTGCAGTAAGTGAGTATTACTGGTGACTATTTTGTTAAGGAATTTCTCCCGCCAGCTGTGGATAAGTCAATTTCTACGAAGACTATTGCTCATTTTTAACACCCCCCGAATATACAAAGAACCAGTATTCTCAGGTCATGTTGCCATGGTCTTCCCACAAATGTGGCAGCTTAGAAACCACGGAATGACCCATTGGTTTTACCATAGTGTGTAGGGAAAAGTTGTTCCAATTTAAAAAAAATCGCATGCAAAAGAACTCACTAGCCCCACTAGGAAATTGTAGTTTTTAGTGACAATGTAAAGGCCCTAGATTACAATGATGCATTTCTCATAGAACATATTTTTGAAATTTTACTTCTCTATTAGTCAAAGATTTATCGCATTAATGCAGAGTCCCTAGATTTATGTGCTTCTAAAAAAACACAACACAATAATTAAAAAGAGCAAGTTTTTTTTTTTTTACTATCATGAATTTTCATTATTATGGACCAAATTATACCAGAATGGACAGATAATATATACTCCTTAAAACAATGACTAGTTTTTTTTTTAATTTTACATTGGTTTTACCATTAATAATGGTGCAGCTTTTATGTTTGGAGTGTAATTTATTCTATATATTCCCCCATTGTACTATTGCATTAAAAATACATATATTATACCAATGTGTACCTCATCTACATTTACCAGTGTCAACAAACAAAATGTTATCACACAAACAAATAATAGTAATAATACACACGATACACGGTTTAAATGTGTTCCACGTTAATTTAAAGCTGGTGAACCTTGGGAGGAGAAAAAAGAACTGATCCTAAGATCTAATGAAGTATTGTTGTTTTCTCAAGTTTGTCTAAACTATAACTAAAACACTATTAAATATAAATATACAACAGGTAATGTATCCTGAAAATCATAATAAACTATGATTTTTAACAGTATGTGCACACCATACAAAACCAACCTATATATATATCAGTAACTAAAGAAGGTAAGTATGAATGTATTAATTTACTACAAATTTTCACTTTTATACCATACAATATTTCAAATACAGAATTTACATTTATCTTTTCCATATCAATATGCACTGAATCAATATGTACCAGTACTATATATGTTATTCCGTGAATTGGCTCCTGACAATTAGTAAAAAAAATGAATCCCAAATTTGTCAAACTGACTTTTCCCTGAAGTTATTCTTCACATTAAAACAGTATACAGCAATTTTCCATTATGTCTTAAAAGAATGTTTCATAAATGCATCCTTCCAGTTCTTACTTGTAGACCAGTGACATGGACCTAAACTAAAAAGGACGTACAGATGCTGGGAACAACTCAAAGCAGCGTGGAGAGATGCATGCTTGGCATAACCAGGAACTCATGAATCCAAAACATGAAGATCAAAGTAAATTCTATAAAGTGACAATGGATGGGACACATTTCTAGAACTAACCACCATTGGACAACTGAAATATTAGACTGGATACCAAGGGACAGAAAAAGACCAAGAAGAAGACAGTGTAGTAGTTGGGTGGATGAAATTTGAAAACTTGCTTAAATAACATCGACGAGACTAGCTTACGACTGAAAATTTTGGTAGAAACTTGGGGAGAGCTTCATCCCGCAATGGATTGGTAATGGTTCATGATGATATACATACTCGTATAGGGGGGAAGCATTTACAAAACAAAAATGTCATATAGATCAATATGTCCATCATGCCTACATTTACTGATTTTTGTGCAGTATAAGTTTCGTTAGGTTTGAGCGTACATTAATTCATATCGTTTTCTGTGTAGCTTGTTTAGCTGCATGGTGCAATCTAATAGTTGCATATTCTCTTACAATTAGTTTTTTTTTAATGTCATGAAGTGATTAAAAACTTTTTTAATGTTGTGACATTAATAAACCTCTCGCACTTCCACACTTGTAAATTTATTGTTTTTGTGGTATCAGAAATGGGAAAAAGGTTCTCTCCCACCCACCTCACAGTTTCATTACCAGCTAGAGAACAGGTTGGCGAGACAACTCACTATATAAGATGCTCATAAGATATGCAGAGGTGTAGCGGTGTTCTCGTCTCCCCAACCTAGTTACTGAATAAATGTCTCACCTATTTACTTCACTAAAGCAGTGGCAGTGATTATGGGTGCCCTAGCAAATTTGATACCAGTGTGGACTACAGTGACTTTATTTATATATAGCCCCAAGTACAGCCAAAAATATGCAGTTTTGGGATTAAATGCCAATGCCCATGTCATGCAACCTATGTCATCTAGTGCTTTAAAAATAAACTGATGCATGGCTGTAACTAAAAATTGAAAGAGTAAGTTTCAGAAATGACTAGCATGTTAGGTAACATGACCAATTGGGATAAGAGTGTAGTGAATATTATGAAATACAAATTTCAATGGGCTGCAGACAACTTAAAAGAAGTCAGAAAACCAGATGGACATCAAAATTATTCAGGAAAAAAATGCAAGTTTATAAGTTTTCTACGTATATTAAGTATTGCTCAAAAACATGTAAAACCAAGTGCAATTTTAAATGTTTTCCCTCCTGGTAGCACAGTTTAGAAGTAAAATAAATGATGTGTTGTAACTTTCAATATGCAACTGGTGTATACATTTGATTTCAATTTAATGTGTTTTTTAACGTCTGGTTTGTTTTCGGACAACTAAATTAAGAAATGAAACTATTAACAGTTTACACAAGTTCTGAAAGTGTACGATTTCAGTCAACCAACCGTAAACAAATCTTACTTTTAAATCATCCTTGATGAAGTAGAAGATACTGTTTTCTAGAAAAGCCTTCATGTCTCTCTATAAGATGTTTCTTTACAACAATTAGAAATAGAAATATGAGGGCATTATTCATAAGAGCATCGGTGCACCACAACATTCTATCTCAGACAGTCTGAATTAAAGGAGGAATCTAGTGTTGACAAACTGGTAGTCTTCAGACAATGCAAAATATATAAGTTCAGATAAATTGAAACAACCATGTGAATTACACAAAATTAAAATCTCACGTTCATAACAGAAACCAGGTATTTTAAACCATAACCAAACAACTTACGTCTATTCCTAACAAACATCCTTGGCCACTTGATGCTCCACAAGATGTTTCCGGCCGCCCCGGTGGCGCAGTGGTCTAAGGCGCAGACCTCTGATCATTCGTCCGTAAGTGGTCCGGGTTCGAATCCCGGTCAGGCATGGATGTTGTGTTTGTCTTACGGCACTGGCTCTCTCCTTTCCCTGGAACCAGTGACCCTAAATTAGGGACGGGCGACTGCTTATAGCCCATTGAGTTGCTCACGGTGGTCGTTAAACGTCCAATGAAAAAAAAAAAGATGTTTCCTTACAACAATCAGAAATAGAAATATTAGTGCAGTAGTATATGAACATTACTGCACTTCAACATTCCATCCCAAATAGTCTGCACTACAGGTATCGACTAATTGGAAGGTTCTAGGTGAAGCCAAATATACTATTCAGATACACTGTAAATAAAAACATTCACAATATACTTCAAGGGAAACCTGAAATTTTCATTGGAATACATAAAATTAATGTGGTATGTGAAATTCAAGTTTCCACTATAGATGGTGGAATTAAAAAAACATGCTTATAAACAAATATTTGGTTGTGAAACTTCTCACATTCGTCTCAATCCATATGCGTTTTGTTTCTTGGAGGATATGAATTTTTAGGTGAATACAAAGAAGCATTCACCTATTTTTGGGTAAGTAAAACCCATTTATGAACCTTTTATAACTCCTAACTTCATTCCTCCAAATACATAGGGTAGTCAAAAAGTTAGTTACACCTGCATGTCAAAAAAAAAAAAATTGGGGGAGATGTTTATTCTTACATGGGAAATACAATAGAAAAACTATTTTTCACATAATTGCCTAGTTTATTTAAATTTATTGTAGTGTGGCACGAGTTTCTCTATACCTTAAAAAAATTGTCTCGTTCTGACGTCTTCATTGGAGTGATATCGCTGCTTTGCAAAGTCATTTTTTATGGGGCCAAACACATGGAAATCACAAGGTGAAAGCTCTGGACTGTAGGGTCAGTGAACCGCTTTTTCAAGTCAAACCACAAATGTCCAATTGCGTTCATGTCAGGTTAATTTGGAGGCCAGGGCATTAACAGAAAGTCACCAGCATATTCCTCGAACCACTCCCTGAAATTTTTGGCAGTATGGCATGGCGCATTATCCTGCTGGTAATGGCCGTCGCCTGCAGGGAACACAGTTGCTATGAATGGGTGAACTTGGTCTGAAACGATGTTCAGATACCATGACAGCTGTCAGGGATTGTGTTGTTGGCATAATGGGGCCTAAAGTGTCCCACTAAAACATCGCCCACAGCGTAACACCTCCGCCGCCGGCCTGCTTCCGCCCAACAGTGCGTCCAGGTGATATAGCCTCCGTTGGTAATTGACGAATCCGTGCTCGGCCGTCTACGTGATGCACCATGAATCTTGATTCGTCAGACCTGGCCACTTTCTTCCAATCATCCACGATCCAATCTCGATTATCTTGGGCCTATTTCACGCGTAGTTGGAAATGACGTGCAGTGAGCATGGGAACCCGGCTGTGTCTCGGTTACGCAGGCCCATGCACAGAAGGCTGTGATTAACTGTGTGCTATGACACATTGCTCTGATCATCCCTGTTCTAGCTGCGGATGATTTGTCGCACTGTGGCCCTGCGATTCCTGTGAAAAATGCGCGACACTTTCCGCTGCTCTCTGGCATCAATAAACTGCGGATGACTGTTCGTCGTTTGGTCATCTGTGCATCACTTTTGATACATACTCACTACATTGGCACGTGAACAAGCCACGCCCTTTCCGAGGCGCCGCGCCATCACAATTTGTCCTTTATAAAACTCTGATAAACCAACGATAAATTGGCAGCTTTTCCCATTCTGACTCCGAACACTCTACTAACTGAAAGTCTATCCTCGAGTTGTATACATACTGCTCTATGAACTTCGCCTGTGCCACCGTTCCGTCACCAGGCACGCTAACTGCTCTAGACTGGGGGTGGTCATAATGTAATGGCCGATGGGTATAACGTTATAGTGATCTTAAAAATTGTGCTGCTTATTTCAAAAGCTCTCCAACCAAGTTTCATACGCCGATTTATTTCTTCATCAAAGTGAGCCTTGCTTGATATCTGTTGCCCAAGGAAAATGTAGGTATCGGTTAGATCCAAATTTTCTGCATCAATGGATAAATCTTCATTTTTTGTAAAAGCATTACACAGCAACTTTCCTTTCCGACAGTTCACTTTCAAGTGCACTTTTTGATTCTTATCAGCAAGTTCCTGGATCATGCTCTGAAGGGGTAGTTACAAAAATGACTATGTAATCAGCACAGCAGAGATGAATTAAATTATCTCCATTAATCCTTATCAATTTGTTTTTTTCAGTTCAGTGATCGAAAGACATTTTACAATGTGGCATTAAAAAGTTTGGGAGGTATGGTATCACTTTGACTCACTCCCTTTCCATTTTTTATCGGTGCTGTATCCTCAAATAGCCTAACCTTTGCACTTGCATTTTCAAAGATTTTATTGATAACACTAGTATTCTTGTCTTCGAACAAATGACCACTTAGGAAATTGGAAGACAGGGACGTCATAGTGTGCTCACGCACGGTGACCTCTCTTCCACAACGAAGTTTTGTTGCCCAGCAACACCAATACACTTGCTTTCCCTCGCCACATGTATAAGACATGGGTTTGGTTCCACCGGTGCTTCACTCACGCCCCGATTCACACACCATGGTTCCACAAGCACCAACAATCGAACCCCTGAAACATTCTGGTCACGCAGATGAACTCTTTTTTTTTTTTTTGATTGGAGGTTTGACGACCACCGTGAGCAACTCAATGGGCTGTAAGCAGTCGCCCGTCCCTAATTTAGGGAAACTGGTTCCAGGGAAGGGAGAGAGCCAGTGCCGTAAGACAAAACACAACATCCATGCCTCACCGGGATTCGAACCCGGACCCCGCTCGGACGAATGATTAAAGGCCATCGCTTAGACCACTGCGCCACCGGGGCGGCCAGATGAACTCTAACGGACTCCTCTCGAACCGACGGCGGAGTCACCAAGTACGGCGAGAAAGTCAGGCTGACGTTCTCGGTACGTACAAGTAGGAGGAGAACCCTCCTTCAGAAAAGACTCAGTGGCATTGTCACCAGTGAAGTGACTTCACCAGCGGAGGCGTCAAGTCGGACATGAACACGTTACTCCGACGAGGTACGCCTCCACCCTACATTTCATACTCACAGAACCGGCACACACCAAACTCTCGCAGCCTCCCTCCCCAAGAGAACCCCAAACACACAACGACAATATACCATAAATGCATGCAGCAAGACAAGCACCACCCCCGAATCACACACCCCACCCGTTGGTGACGTTCTCGGCACCAACTGCATGATACCCACCTCCGGCAACAGGAGACACCTGTAATGAAAAACAAAGAGCCCCACGAGCGGGAGTTAAGAGGAAAGCCTCCTTACGTCTCACTGAGGGGCGGGATTATGTCATCAACAAAAGCAAACATCATTTAGAAACACACCACAGACTACAAAAACAAACATTTAAAAACACATCAACGACTAAACGGGAGGAATGGTGCATTAGCACAGTGTCTCAGTGGAAGACAACTTTACAAAAATTCCCGATCAAGTTCGTAGAGACCGTGCTATCAGGATTCTTGTGGCCACGAGTTCCCAGCAGGTCGTTATGGTTATCGGCAAATGAGTTAAAATTCTATTGACCAGAAAAATCTAGCTCCCTCTGAGGAAGTAAAGGAGCTGATCGTAGAAGCTGTTCCAAAGAGAGCCCAGCAACGAAACATACACACAAAAATCTTAATCGATGTAACTCCACTATTCATCGAATCAGTAACCACTCTGCCGTCTTCATCGGCCTGAAAATGAGTGAAGTGTCCTGAGTGCTATAGTTGTGAGCAATAATATTAACAGTTAGCACACACACAAAAAAAAGAAACAGACAAAAAGTAATTAAGATATCCCGTGAGTAAAGATCTCTTTGCTTGCTGCAAAGCTAGCTTGAGAAATCAGTAGCAGAAGTCAGAAAGGGTCCTTTTCATGATGTTCAAGAATCCCTTATTCTTTGCCCTCCCATAAAGACTATTGAAGGAGAAGCTCCAAGCATCACAGGGAATCAACACTAGGAGAAATCGCCTACCTCCCCCCCCCATCCACCCTGTGTCGTCATTGTTTATTCCCTTGCTGCTCCAAGAGGGTTGGAGGCAATTAGTTGTAAGCACGCTGCTTACAATACAAAGCTCCCCTAAAACTGGTAAAGTGAATCCTTCCCAACTGCCAAGTTAAAGTGAACGGACTATACACATTTGATTATCAATAATGTCAGGAACAGCAGCAAGATATGTTTATTCCTTTTTGATCAGCAATTGTAAATCCTTATTTAGTTCAACCCAATGAGGTTCTACAATTTTAAATACTTCTACTTTTAAAAAAATTAAATAAAAACAAATGCTATTAAAACACTGCCTACTGAAAGACATTAAATAACTAATATAAGCAAAATTAACACTTGTGTTAGTATTTAAATGCATATTCAAATTGTTACACAGACTCTTGAAAAATTAACTCGACCAGTCCTGAAATCCTTCCAACTGGCTAAGTGTTGCGGAGACCTTGAAATGTTGAACTCTACCTCAGTATTTAAATGCATATTCAAATTAAGTGTTGCAGGGACCCTTGAAAAATAAACTCGACCAGTCCTGAAATCCTTCCAACTGGTTAACTGTTGCAGAGTTCTTGGAAAAATAAACTCAACCAGTTCTGAAATCCTTCCCACTGGTTAAGTGTTACGGAGACCTTGAACTCTACCTGAGTATTTAAATGCATATTGAAATTAAGCGTTGCAGAGACCCTGGAAAAATAAACTCGACCAGTCCTGAAATCCTTCCAACTGGCTTAATTTTTTTCAAAAGTGTTGCAGAGTCCCTGGAAAAATAAACTCAACCAGTCCTGAAATTCTTCCAACTAGCAGAGACCTTGAAATGTTGAACTCTACCTCAGTATTTAAATGCATATTCAAATTAAGTGTTGCAGAAACCTTGAAAAAATAAACTCGACCAGTCCTGAAATCCTTCCAACTGGCTAAGTGTTGCGGAAACCTTGAAATGCTGAACTCTACCTCAGTATTTAAATGCATATTCAAATTAAGTGTTGCAGAGACCCTGGAAAAATAAACTCTCCAAGTTCTGAAATCTCCAAGAGAGCGATGGATTTGTTAATAACAAGTGAAAATTATCAAATCCAAAACAATGAGCTAATAAAAAGAAGAAAGTTAACTAACAATAAACATCTCTGTCCTAATAGGAACCCAAAGAATTCCGACTCTTTCAGGTATCAACAACTATCCTCACTCTGCCGTATCAACTACTAAAGCCCATGGCCTATTCATGAAATTTTTTTTCACGGAGTTCACACTTTATGAGTTGGCGTGAGTCACGTTCTCAAGTGACACTGTGTTGCGAACTTGCCAAACGCAGTAACACTAATACCCATACCAAAAGCTTCTGTTCAGAATCAAATATATTCAAGATCGATCTCGCTGAACATAAGTACAGCTAAAAAAAACGCTACTTGCTGAATCAAAAAGTTGTAATCACTAGTAACATTCACCAGGAATAGGCTAGCTTCGTTCAATTTCTATTATTTGGTCTATAAAATTTTAAATTCGCGAAAAAGGGTCGTGAACTGCGTGTTTTAGAGCCAGTAGTGACATCTATATTCAATGATTCACACCAACACATTTTGATATAAAAGCATTTTTTTCAATTTTTTGGTACATTTTTACAAAAAAAATAAGAAAGCTGTCCCGTAGAGGCAACACTTTTTTATGTGCATGCAAATTCCCCGTTCGTAGAAGCTTTTATAGCAGCTTACTTATGTTCAGAGTGTTTTTACTGGTTTTTACAGAGGCATTAGGTCAACCTTAACAAATCCAGAACAAACGTGGCGGTGACGAACGAAGCACCGATAAAAATGCGAAAATCGCGAAGTTGCATCCCCCGACCGAAATCCTCGTACCACTGTTGTACAGCGATCCATGCGGCAAATTTTGGAAACACCCAGCGGACAAGAACAAGTTCTCATTGGGCAGGTCATATCTTATTAACGAGGGTCTCGGGAAATGCTAAGTTCACAAGGCTTGAATACCCATTTGATACAAGGAGGTTAGAAGAAGGAGGAGGTGGAAACAGCACCTCTCCGTGGGCTGCTGGCGTGACGCCACTTTTTATCAGCTGACTACGCCAATGCGCCCAATCCGAGAATCTCCTGTATATCTCTATGGGAAAATCGCGATTTTGAACGGGTTTTTCGGACCTTTACTCTACTCATACAATCGTGAAAAAAATTGAGGCTGAAATATTCATTCTCATAATTAAAAAATTCCAGAAAAAATAAAAAATATATATGTTGGTATTTCTTTAAAAAATTGAACAAAATAATGATTTTTTGAGCGGAAGCGCATGGTTACTTACATACTGCGCTTGTGCAAGTAGCCATGTTTAAAATATTACCAAAACTCTAATGCTGAGAAATACGAAGTCCGAAATATTCCTTATTTGTATCCTTGTTTTGCATGGTTTGCATGCGCTGAGCGTAACTGCTTCGGGCACAGGAAGTGACGTGACGTTGCTAAACACCCGCAAACTCGCACCACCTCAGAGAAAGTATCGAAACTGCTGATCTGTTTCGGCTTCACTCAAAACGGGTCCTTTCACCTCCTCTTCTTCTAACCTCCTTGATTGGATACCATGCTGACGTCACAGATGACATGCCTCGACTACCGATAAACTGATACAATATCAATAAGGGAAGAGCAGATGCAAACATTGTGTTTTTCGAAGCAGTCAGAAAATTCGTGTAACTGATGCGGAAATAAAGCAGATGCAAACATAGAAGACTGGTTTGTATCTTGTTTCTCCGTGATCTTCATTTGACCAATGCGAAAATAAAGGAGATGCAACAAATAACTATTCTCTAGTTTGCATCTTGCTCCATTTCTTTATCCTAACCGATTCCAACGTCCCTATTATTAGCATTATTCACCGAACAGTAATGTGGGAGCAGACTTAAAGGTACCAGACAACAATGCTTGAGCAGCGATCTTTTAAATAAATCACTTCCTAAAAAGATCTGAATTCTTTATTTCGCAGGATTTTAGAAAATTTCTGATTTTAAATATTTTTCATAGATCGTCATTCGCGACAAAGTTACAAATGCAGATATAACGAAGTAAATTTCTCCGTCATTTTTATCCGCGCGGGGTTCAAACCCGGGTCCCCTCATTCCGGAATAAGTCACTCTACCAATTGAGCTACGCGGACGTTTTATTCTGATTTCCTATCCGCCTTTATGTCGTGTACGTCCTTCTGGCAGGTGCGTCACATCTGGTACGTTACATCATCTCTCCCTTATTTTTATTTTTTTGAAATGCTGGAGAAGGGATTCTCTTATTTTTCCTATCTCGCGGTGTGGAAAGAACATCACACCATTGCGACATTTTGAACGGTCGGGTCATCCGGATAGTTCGGGCGCCATTATAACGAAGTAAATTCCTCCGTCATTTTTATCCGCGCCGGGGTTCGAACCCGGGTCCCCTCATTCCGGAATAAGTCACTCTACCAATTGAGCTACGCGGACGTTTTATTCTGATTCCTATCCGCCTTTATGTCGTGTGCGTCCTTCTGGCAGGTACGTCACATCTCCTGGTACGTTACACAGACTACAGTAATTTTTCGCTATAATGACTAGTGCATACCATAGATGGCGACATATTTACGTTCTCTTGAATAGGTGTGAACTGAAAATTAAATAACTTCGGAGAATTTTTGAGTTGCGTTGCTTTTGTTAATGAGAATAGTAATCCGATAATTGACATTACTGTATGCAGAACACTATTATTAATAAAATTAACAACATTGTAAATTACATAAATATTGGTAAGTCCACTAAAACTATATTAAATCATTTTTCCACTAAAACTATATTAAATCATTTTTCCACTAAAACTATATTAAATCATTTTTAAAAAGCATTTTATTAAGATCAAAAATTGTAATATTTTTTCTTCATGTTTTGATCAAAGTTGATGAAAACCGGAGTCAATTGAAAAGATGTGAAACTGTATTCTGGAAACGTAAAACTCCTGACGAATTAAATAATTTTAGTTATTCGAGTTTCGACTTGTAACCATCGGTAGGCCGCCCCGGTGGCGCAGTGGTCTAAGCGATGGCCTCTGATCATTCGTCCGAACGGGGTCTGGGTTCGAATCCCGGTGAGGCATGGATGTTGTGTTTGTCTTACGGCACTGGCTCTCTCCCTTCCCTGGAACCAGTGACCCTAAATTAGGGACGGGCGACTGCTTATAGCCCATTGAGTTGCTCACGGTGGTCGTTAAACCTCCAATAAAAAAAAAAAAAAAAAAAAAAAAAACCATCGGTAGATATCACCGCATGAGATGTTCGAGAACCTTTCCCAGCTGTCTGACACGATTCAGCATGAAATAACGTCATTGTTAATATTATTATAGAGGTGGTTAGTAATTACCGTATTATAAAAATCCGTAATATTACAGTGAAAATTAATTTGCGATGTTTAGTTTCGTTTCATAACTTAAACATTTCCGAAAACGGAAATATTTGCTGCAACGGATAGAGTGCCAATACCCCAGTAGTTCGTCTTTCAGCAGTTTTCCGTACTCCTCCTCCGATTCTAAATAACCAGAAATGAAGCCATCTTTATCAATACTGCATTCCCACAAAAATATTTGGAAAACGTCATTTAAAGAAACCTCCATAATCTTCAGAGAAACTTCGAAATCGCTAATGTGAGTCCCATTCTACGTTGCACCATCTGATGAAGACCTTATCGAATGCTTGTTTATCGTTTTTCGATAACTTTTATCCAAGGTTAGAATAATACTTCTGGAGATGCCCTGAGTCTCTCAACCGTGAAGCCGCAAAATGTGGGAATTTGAAGTTGTTTACATGATATCTATGTAATTTCAACTACGTGTATTTTGGAATAGTGTGGTTTGGGGTTGCAAAAACCGTGTTAATATGAAACCGGAATGAATTATACTTCTCATACGAGTGAAGTTTTCAATTTTAACGTTACGGTTTGTTTAGAATTCGCACTAACGTTCGTGCATTTCAATTTAAAATAAAAATGGAAAGGAGCCTCAAAATGATCAAGAATTTTATAAATTCAGCATTTTCTCACGCATTGGCAGTAAGTTACGATGCGGAATTGGAAACATTTGCGACGAAAGAAGGTGATTAGACCAACACAAAATGCATTGCAATAGCTTTGAAAGCCATCAGCTTTCCCCCACTTTGACGGCCATCTCTCGCGGTTATAGGCTTCACGCAAAGTGGTAATGCTTCGTTAACAAGGGCATCTCCAGATATAATATTCTAACCTCTTTGCTTGTATCGCACAGACACAACTGACTAAATCTGTGACGTCAGCATGGTATAGACGCCTTGGACGTCATTTTTGACGTCACGGTTACTTCCGGGTGGTTAAGAGAAAGTTCGGCTGCTGAAGTTCCCATGAGATTAACATGGGGAAGCGATTTCCGGACCCTCTGTCACTCGATTGTTTGAAGTTTTAGAAATGTTTAAAATTTGTATGGCGTATAGGTGCTTCTCAAAGTACGAGTAAGGTAGTGGGATTTCCTTTTATTGCTTTCCAACAGCAGAAAAACGCCTGATTATGAGGAAATAGCCGTAAATCGGAAGGCATGGTCGCCCAGGCTATAGCGTCTAAAAGGGGAAGTGTGCCGTGCGAACTCAAAAACTGCGTTCGAAATATTTCCCACGCCGCATCGCGGTGCTGCAGACGGCGTCTGTGTCAAAGAATGTGTGTAGTGTTGTGCAATGTGAACCAAACAACAGGGGTTGAATTAGGATGTAAGTGTACGATTTTCTTCAGTGTGCGATTATGGAAACACGTTTTACGGTAATAGCAACTCAGTGAAATGTCTTAAGTCTGCCGCAGAGTGCAGCGACGGCAAATTTAATTTAAAATAGAATTCTACGTGATTTAAATTGATATGCTACCTCCTCGAAGAATGCCTACCAAAACGCTAACAAATGGTGTGGATGTGCCAAGTGAAGACGTGCTGCTTGGAAAATTTAAATGAATATCACTCAGTAGCGGCTAGTGGTAAACTGAGATGAATGGGCTGCATTCAAATTTTGTAGATATCACTTAAGTTAAGTTACTGAGCCTGCTGATGCTGTCCGTTTAATAATAATTTATATATATATATATATATATATGTACTTGTGGAAATGAATATTTAGATTTTATATTTAGCAACTGATAGGGAAAATCTAAAGGTAACCGATACCTGAATTAGGCAACAGATATCAGGGGGTGGCCACATTTATGAAGAAAATAATCGGCGTATAAAACTTGGTTTGATGCATTATTTCTGAAAAGAAAAGTGTTTAGTATATTTTGTAGTTACAAATCCTTTTAATGTGAACTTCCGAATCGTAGTGCTATCCAGCATTTTAGTGAATAGTTCCTCATTGTTTATCTTGTGGAGAGGTACCCACGCATGCACCACACCGAGTACTGGCCCCCCGGTAATAAATAAGGGCGTCTTCCTCCCCCTTTCTACTTCGCTTCCGTGTCACTTTCCTATCGGGCGTTCTTGCCCAAATCTCCTAGTTTCCTATTTCTAAGGGCTATTTAAGACCTGGGGTCAAACACTCGCTAAAATCCTGTACATATGATCATTTGATCATCACCCACGCATACACCATTGCACAGCAAAGAAATTAGTTCCACATACATTCCATGCAGGACCCTTATTCTAACGATCCTATTTAGACGCTAACGATCCTAACATGAAGCTCTATAATCAGTGCATCCAACTAAAAAAGATATACCGATGTTGCAGACAACGGAAAAAAGCTTTGAGGGATGCATGTTTTATGTAACCAGGAACAGGAAAGATATAAAGAGGAACTCGTGGATCGGGAAAATTGCAAGGATGGAAGACAGCAATGATCAGAATCCCTGAAATTGCAATGGGATGGACATATTGCTAGAAGAAAGAGCCAGTGAGAAATATTAAACTGTATAGCGTATAGCAAGGGACAAAAAAAAAGACCCAGTTGGGAGATGGGTGGATGAAATTCGGAAGCAAAAGAAAACTTTCATCCAGCAGTAGACTGAGATAGTGGTTGTAAATTATATATAAATGTAGATACTGTAAGAGCAGCACACTCTCAGTTAAGGGAACCAGTTTTAAAGGTAACAAAAAATAATGCGGTGTGCCAGTGACAGCGGGCACGCACTCAACGTCATATATGCATTTTCAGGAGTCAATTGTGACCCCTAGAAATATAATAAATATTTTGCTTCTGATATGCTCCCTTTGGAATTTTGACTCACAAGCATTCTCTTTAATAAATACGAATTGCAAACATATTCCCAGTTTTAATTTTGAAGCCATGATTACAATTTAGTGTAGAACAATTTGTTTTCAAAATTTACCAACTTCGTAAATTTTCTAAACAATTGTGTTTGATTAAATGTTGTGTTCAAGGTAATTAAGTATAAAGCACTACCTCAACTGAAATGCGCAGCTTTGGGAGAATGGGGGGGGGGGGGGGCGGGTATGCAGCAGAAAAGTAAAATGTGGCCAATGGAGCAACTTCAATGTTTTTTGATGAATAGAAATGTACATGAGTTTAAAAGCGAAAATTTCGCTGTGCCTGGTAAGTGAAAATATTAATTTTGTGCAAGTATTTCGCTGCAGAAATTGGTCATTTTTTTTATTTTTCAATTTATCCATTACTGAACTTTATTCTTAATCGCAATTTGTTCACATGCCCATTTTGACCATAAGTGAAACTTTTTTGCAAAAATCTCGGCAACTGAGTATTTGTTGTTAGCAAGCACGTATAATCTCCAGTTGTTAGAATTATCATGTTGAATAAAAGTAGGAACAAACCAAAAATTGAAGGCCCGGCGATGCATTTGCAGCCAACGAGAGACTGCATTATACCTACATCACTCGCAAACAACTCCGAGGACCACTTATATCTGCTGTACCAGCGTGAGCTGCAGCCACCAGGGACGTTTTATTCAAAGGAAATGAACTAATGTGGGAATAGACAGAGTTTCCCACATGAGTTGGTTTCAATAGCAGTCAGAGCAGCGCGCCAGAGTTCTTTTCGCTCCCAGTGGCGTTGTGCAGGAAAAACTTCCAGCCGAGTTCAGAAAACTTCTTTCTTGGTGTGGCATGAAGAAAAACTGCTTTGGGTAGGGGTGGGGTGGGGGTTGCAGCCCCACAGCCCTATTGCAGGAGCCACTCCTGCTGTATATACAACATTGCAAGGCTTTTTTGTATGGGACATTATATTGAATGTGCTTATTTTGAATTGAATGCTTAAGTGTCAGCATTGGGGATGTTGGCCAGTGACCATCAGGTACAGTGGCGTAACCGTGTTTGAAAATTGGGGGTGAGGTCTGATCACATAATATATATACGCCAACGATATTGGTAACCATGCTTAATCGACATCGCTGTTTTATTAAGTACACATTATGCACGTGTTTGCATGCTACGAAAAATTACAATCTTATATCATTAAATAATTTAGTTGGTTCACGTAAGAAGTTCATATCATTATATTCCCGAAACATTTGGGGGATCATTTACATTGGGGATCCCAGATTCTATGAAAATCTGGGGGTCCTGACCCCCCCAGTGCTTAGGCCTATGATCAGGTATAAGTAATGCCGTGGTTCAACAAATTTAATGCTGCCAGTCAGAGACAGAGCTCTCCTTAAAAAACAATTTACGGACAGCGGGCAAAATTTACTGTTTGAAGTAAATACGTGGGGGTATGTAAATATAAAGTTGTGCTTCCATGTATCTATTCAAACGGTTATGCAGAAACAGCTGATATATAGCATCTAAAAGGGAAGTGTGCCGAGCGCCCAGCGTATGTAGTGATTAGCGTGGATATAGCAGATATATATATAAACATTGGGTAAGTTTTCCGTATTATTAAGAGACTTAACAAAAATTATTTTTGCCTGTTACTGACTGGTTTAAAAAACGGTGTGTACCACCTTATTTAAGCTGTCACACGCATTTACAATGACATTCTTCTCTGACTGAAGCATGATTTTAGTCATAATGCATGCAGGAAAAAACATTTACCAGTAATTGTTCAGAAAAAAAAAGCAAAAAAAAAAAAAAATGAAAAGGGCTGATTTGGAGGTAGTTTTTTATACCGTTAAATAAATTTTACTATTAAATGAAGAAATATTGTGGGGGAGAAAATAATTTACCAAGACATTTATTTGTTCTTAATTTCTGAAATTGGAATTATTTCAGTCACATACTGATATCCCCTCAGTAAATCCAGAAAGGTGTATCGTCTCAGTAAGGTGCGGGCAGTGACACATTGTGTACAATGTAAACATGTAACAACGTTGTTTAATGTCCTTAGTAGTTGGGAATAGGTAATACAGATATAATTTACACTAAATGAAACAAATGTTGAAGTACATGTGAAAAAACTGACCCCTGACGTGGACCGATTTGGAGTATTGAACTCTCATCAGCACGGGGACCAAAGGCGTGCTGATGAGAGTTCATTATACTGGCTTTAGGCATTTCCATACAGAAGCCACGTGCAGTTTGTAATAAAGCAATGTTTTAATCTTACATTGCTGGTATGTACCAATCATTTTTATTACCAAATTACCACATCTCAGCACATTGGTTAAGCTTTATTCAATTTATACAGTGAGGCAAAAATAAGCATCCAATTTTAAATATTTTTTTTCGTTTTTATTTTTTATAAAGTAGAATTGATTAATTCATTGCGGGCTGTTATATGCCAAAGGTTACTGCAGCAGTTGTTGAAATTTTTATCAAAAACCGTTTCTCAATTGTATAACGACAGAGAGATGTATCATCAACAGAACCTGGGAGGGGTTTAAAAAGTAACATTACACAAAAAATAAATAACACACAAATTGATTTTTAGGCATCTTAGAAAATGCAATTGAAAGAGCAAGATTTGTGAATGCAACTATTAGATGTTTTCACACATAATTAAATTTCCAGAAATGAATTTAATACCTGTTTAATTTCTTTTTTTATTACTTTTACACCAAGTAAAGAGTAAATTAGTCACACTTAATCACTCATGGCAATTTGCAAGTTTTTTTCCAAATACTGAATTTTGTAGTATATAATTCCATCATGGAAGCCCTAGTTAGCAATGCTGGAAATGCCAAAGCTAAATGTTGATTGAAAAAAAAGTGTTAATATTAGATTACCACCAGTGGTTTTGGGATTTGAACATTAGAAAAAAAAGATGAAGGGGTGGGGCGGTTTGCTAAAAAATCCCACAGTTCTATACATTTTTAACGAAAAATAGTAACTCTGTAATATTATTACTACCACACATGTTCCTTAAATTTTTTTTGTATATTAATATCTTATCTGCTGAACTATTCAGTTACTTGGTGGGTAGGGGGAGCAAACATTTATTTTTTAAAAATAAATACATTTACAGAAATGAATTTTGAATCTCTAAATAACTTACCAGTTTTTGTAACTTTCTTTTCTAAGTTTGTTAACAACCTGGACACTTCTTGACCTCATTATAGGCTGGAAAAATTCTTAATGAGTTTGGGTTAAATTTCTAGGATCACTTATTTGCATATGCATTAGGCTTACTGTCTGCTATGTGCATACATATCATATTTAATGAAGGAAAAGTTAACTAGCCACTGCTATATACTCCCAAAGTTATCCGTTCTATTTAATACGGTCATATGCTTACATATCGTAATATATAGTAGATCAGTAAACACAGCAGTGGCGGCTTTTCAGGTGAAGTAGGTGAAGTGCCTCTTCACCTATTTTATTTGAAATAAGATGTTATTTAATAGTTTCGTATAATATATTCTTTTTTTGCCTTTGTTGAGTGCCAAAATACCCAAAATTTTGATTAGATATCACTTCACAATGCGCGTTCAATACGAAAAACAAGTCCTTATACGCAAAACAGTTCAAGTGAAGAGCTGAAATAAGGATGCTTGGAAGTCTGCAGTTTTTGTCCGAGTTGCCATGGTAACTGTGACGTCACCCTCCCCTATCTGCCGGGCAAGTGAAGTGTTTTATCATGAGACGTCAAGGCTCTGCACCTGGAGCTGTGACCTTACGAAGAGATCGCAGTGGAACGGGACGGATTGCCAAGGGTTCCTTGCAATCCACTAGGGATTTTTTCTTGCGGTGTTTTGGTACATACTTTCTGAAAGAGATGTGTTTTTTCGTGTTTTGTGATTGTTTGTTAAAAACTTCATTAGTTACTTTAGTTTCGTGTACAGTTTAACTGATAGTGATAGTTTTAGTTTTCAGTATGTATGCTGTGAACAACATTGTCTGTAATTTATTGCAAACTCCGTACAAACGGTGGAAAAATGAAAATAAAAGAGACATTTTACTTCAAGGACGACCGACGGATTCACTGACAATTGTCGCCAAGGAAGAAATCAAGAAGAGCGGTAAATCTTACAATATTAGTTTTAAAAATTGTTGGTTTACTGAATATAAATGTCTTTGTATGCCTTCTGTGTTACAAAAATTATTTTGTTGGCCCTGCTTATATTTTAGTAATAAAATTCGGCGTGGAGTAAAGACAATTTTCAGATTTCTTAAATATAAAACGGTCACTTTTCAAACTTGGTGATTCTAGCGAAAACCAGAAATGCGAATTAATGCTAAATATTTTTGAAAAGAATAAGAACACCATTGCCGAAGCCCTGAGGGAGAATGCTAGGCTTTTGAAAATGCATTTCAACGAAAACGTTCGTTTAAATAAACTTTTCCTGCAGAGAATGATTGATGCAATACTGTATTTGAGTAAACAAGAACTAGCATTCCGTGACCATGACGAAGGCATTGACTCGATAAATCGTAGAAATTCAAGGAATTTCTTTCACTTTTGATATCAAGAAGTCCTTTAAAATTCAAAATCAATACGAAACGATGAAAAATGTCTTCACAGGTGACTCAAAAACTATTCAAAACGAATTAATTGAATGTATTTCTAAATATATAAACGAACACGTCAAAAATGAAATAAATGAAGTTCAATGCTTTTATATTCAAGTAGATGGGAAGACATAACCAGACTTCCGAGTGCTCTTTAATAATAAAATCTGTTGATTCGGAAGGTGTATTGGTTGAGCGATTTTTGGGTTTCCATGGTGTGAGTGAAGATAAAACGTCAGAAGCTTTATACAAAATGCTATACAAAATTTTGGAACAGTTTGATTATCAACACCAGTACGATGGGGCAAGCGTAATGTCTGGACACTTGACTGGGCTCCAGAAAAAATTAAGCATAAAGCTTCTCAAACTGTTTTTGTTATTGCTTAGTACATCGTTTGAACCTTGTATTACAGCAGAGTTTTTCTAAAATTTCTAAGTGTCAAATATTTTTTGCAAGCCTCAGTGTAATTCCTTTGTTTTTCACCACTCAGTGAAGCGATCGCTTCGCTGAGTGATGAAAAAAGCAATACACTCACATCAACAACCGCAAGAGGCATGCCAACCATAACAGAAACTCGATGGTCCTCCACTTCGAAGTTAGTAAGAGTAATAGTTAAAGATTGGGATAAATTGAAGGAAGTATTCGAATTTCTCACAAATAGTGACCAATCAGACAAAAAATCAATTCAACTTGCCCAAGGGTTTTTAAATGATATGAACACTTTTGAATTTACATTTTTGGGAATAGTATTTAATGAAATATTTGGTTCATCGATCTATTATTCGAAATTTTGCAAAAAAAATCATTAGACATATACTGTGTTACTCAAATAAAGAAAAACTTATAAAATTTTGAGCCATAAAAGGAACGATGAGGTATTTGAAACAATGTTTGGAAAATTTAGCAAAATCACAGAAATAAGCAGATCTAAACGGGAATATGCTGCTCTTACACAAAAAACAATTTAAAAAAAATATAAACGATTGTATTTTGAAATTTTGTACCACATTCTTATGGAAATGGATATAATTACTCAAGACAGTCAGAAACTTAAACTTCAATTTCCCTGTCTTGCTGACACAACCAAATTCGACCAATTTAATTCATGCTTTCCCTCTCACGCTTTTGAAAATCTACAACATTACATTCTTACGGAAAAATATTTACTAAACACCAGAGCCTTAAAAATGAACTGAGTCTTGTATATGCCGATGAAAAATTAAGGAATATATCGACTCATGAACTTTTCGAGTGCTTCATGGAGATAAAGGCATTTTTACAGAAGATTATAAATTGGTTTCCCGGATTTTAACAATTGCATCTGCAAGTGTTTCAGTGGAAAGAAGTTTTTCTGCCTTAAAAGAATACAAACTTACTCAAGAAACACTATTTCTCCAGATAAACTTGCTTTTTTGGCAAATATTTCTATTCAGAAAGACATTTTCTTGATGTCACGAAGAAACAGCCATTTTATGACGTCATAATCGACAAATTTTCAGCTTTAAAGGGAAGAAGAATTGATCTAATATATAAAAAAATAGGTAAGTCCTCATTAACTGATTTTCATTGAAGACAGTAGATATCTTTTTATATTGCTCTTGTAGCTCTTCACCTAGTTTTCCTACCACGAGCCGCCACTGAAACACAGCAGTGGCTGCTCTGCTTGCTCAGAGTTGAACATTGGTAATGTGACTAAGTTCAAACCCCTGGGTTTGAATGACGGAACCTGTTCTGTTGCAAAGTTCTTATTAACTGTTAAGGTAGCTTTGAGGAAGTCTTGGGGTGAGGGTTTGAGCTGTAGCATTCCTGTGGGGTCTGTATATATTTACTGACTCCACAGTAATTATAAATGAGAGCTGTTGACTGACTCCACATATATTTACTCACTCCACAGTAATTATAAAGCTGTCTGTCACTTGCTTCCTCATAAAAATAACCTCAACACCCAGATCCAGGGACTTCATATTTATTTGCAGCGTCTCAGTTTAAGGTATTTCATTTTTTCTCTATTATCATTGTGAATCTTATTAAGTCCCTTAATATAGAAATACAACCGTGTCAGTAAATAAAATTTTGCAATCTTACATGTCACATCTGCACAACCAATGAATTTAATTTTCTTTATCATCAAGATAGCTAGAATATCAACGATACTATCTCTGTGTAGTTTTTCGGTGCTGAAATAATGTGTAACAATACCTTCCAGTTGACTGACAAGAACTAGGAGTTCCTGTGATGGATATAATAAGCCACCTTTATCAAATTCTCGTATCAGTGTTCTAGAAAACATGGCCTTTTCTTTAATACTGCATGTTAAACACATTTTGGTGCAATCTTTGCATTTAGTTATTGCAACACATTTCCTAGCTACATAACCTGTAACATAAACTAACAACTGGTTGTGGGAATTATGTGGGAAAAGGGAAGCACAATCAGAATATGCAGCACTATTCAAGGTATCTTTCACATTATCTAGCATTCCATCTGTGACGTACCTGCCAGCAGGACGCACACGACATAAAGGCAGATAGGAATCAGAATAAATGTCTGCGTAGCTCAGTTGGTAGAGCGACTTGTTCCGGAATAAGCGGCCTCGGGTTCGAATCCCGGCGTAGACCAAAAAATGACGGAGAAATTTACTTCGTTATAATGGCGCCCGAACTATCCGGATGACCCGACCATTCAAAATCTCGCAATGGTGTGATGTTATTTCCACACCGCGAGATAGGAAAAATAAGAGAATCCCTTCTCCAGCGCTTCGAAAAATAAATGTGTGTGAGGTTGCATTCCACACAGCAGATTGACTGGGAGTTCTGAAGTGCACGTTCTACAGTGGATGGCTGCCTGCAACGATTCATGGTCACGGCTGACCCGTGGGCCATGCCCCCGGCCCACTTTCGGGGGGGAGATGTGACGTACCTGCCAGCAGGACGCACACGACATAAAGGCAGATAGGAATCAGAATAAATGTCTGCGTAGCTCAGTTGGTAGAGCGACTTGTTCTGGAATAAGCGGCCTCGGGTTCGAATCCCGGCGTAGACCAAAAAATGACGGAGAAATTTACTTCGTTATACATCACTTAAAAGTTCATTTAAATTTAACAAAACATTAGGTTAGCAACTGATGGTGTCACTTGGCTCAATAAGGGAATTGATTATTTCTGTTGTGTAGCTAGTACCACACTTTACAGGCTTGGCCAGATTTTAAAAACTTAAACACTGAATGGTCACTAAAAATTCTGCTGCAGTGGGGTGGTCATTGCAGCCTGACAGTTGCCAAATAATGTCAAAAATGTTTTCTATTGAGTCTTGACTAAAGCGCGATGTCATCATATACTTGTAGTTCAAGGTTTCTGTTAGATATTTTAGTAGATAGATGGTACTGCTTATAGTGACTCGTAATCCTGCAGCTGTGCTAGCACTTAAAAACCCCATCTTCTTATCTCCTGCAAAAGCTTCCCACTTATCTAAATATAACAGAAAAGCATTAAGTACTTTGCATCCCTCAGAATCTACGCGGAAACTACTTGATGGACTCCTAGAGGTCATTACAGTTATTAACTCCATCATCAACTTTATGAAAAATGCAGTTGCATTAGTACTTCCAAACTGTATTTCAATATGATGCTTATAGAGAAAAAGGCCTTTTAATTCTTCGTTGCTAAAAAGCTGCAAAGCATAGCTTGCCCTCATTTTCTGAAAGTTATTCGGGTGAATATGAACGCGTGTAATTTTTGGCATGGCTTTTAGATTAGTATGTCAGAGTCCTTCCTCCATGTTGCTTCAACATGCTCTGGTCTTGCTTCCCCTTCGGGCAGAAAAAAACCTCTGGTAGCAAATGCGTTCTGTCCACATTTTATTAAGTGATGAAAATCTGATAGGAAAGGTAAACTTCTAGAACAATTTGTAGGATGCATAATGCTGTATTTAGTTCCAGAACAATTTGCTGATATACCAAATGTCTTTCACATATTCCTGTTCCAAGAAGCCCCACCACACGTAACAAATTCAACAAACAGACCTGCATTTTCAGTGACAATAACAGCTTCAATAATCAATTTTGCAAGCAAAGTCCCACTTATATTTTTACTTGTTGGAAACACACCAATTATTTGGGTCCAATCCCCATTTAATGGCTGGAACACCATTACCAGTCTGTGATTAGATAGGGTATGCTTAACAGTTTCTGAAGTGTATGGCCCAATATCAACAAACCCTATTATTTCACCAGATGATTTTTCTTGCAGTTTTTCTGTAAGTTTCACTTCATCTATTAATATACCATCATGTATTGCAAAAGGCTCCCTCTCACTTGTTTTTTTTTAATTGTTTCAAACGTCTGTGCATTGAAACCAAAATCATTGTTGTAATTTGAAGTATAATTTCTAACAGTTCTATTAGGTAGGATCCTGATTTTGTGTTTCCGTATGTGCTCGTACAATTTTGGACTTTTTATGCGCATTAGTAAGCATTCAAGTAACCATTCCTTTGGTATATGACATACCTCTTGCAGATCTCCTTTTTGCTGCCTTATAACAATGAATAACCATTTGCTGCTGCTTAATGGGTAATTCTGCTATTTTTTCATTAATGGAAAGTTCTGTAAAATTCTTATTTCTGTTTTGGATTTTTCAATGTAATCAGAGAATGAAACAACCCGTTTCTTCAGCCTGTTGATTTTCCGAACTTTATTCTAATACTTATTTTTAAATGTAGTTTTATTTTGCGCAAAAGTAAGCGCCGCAGATACTTACATTTGAGGCAAGTCTCTGGTTTTCCTTTCCTTACACGATTTTTGCTGTACAAATTATTCTCAAAAATAACTCCCCTTTCATGGTACTTCCTGTTATTTTCAAATTCTGAAATGGAGCCTGCGCCATGACATACTGCTAGCCTATCAGTGTCTCGAATAATGGATTCTAATTCATCTTTAAAAGTAATGTTAGAAACTGTGTTAACTTTTAATCCACGTAAATACACTTCACAGGTAACCTCTGGTTCACTTTCGGTTACAACAACCAGTTTTTCGGTTGTCAATGAATTTGACAATTCACATTTGAATGAATGAACATGGAAAATTATGCACTTTGAATTATTAGCAGGAATTTGCTACCCCAAAATTCTGAAGGAAGGTTGATATTCAGAAGGCAGATCAGTGTAACTCTTTGGGAAGTAAATTCCAAGCTATTTAAATTTTCATCAGGCTTATCATCGGTTTCCCTAACTTTTCTCTTTTTTGCCAGAGGTTTTGGCAAATAATGGGGAAGGTTTGGAAATATTGTTGGAATTGCATCTGGTGTCAAGACGGGCCGATCTCTGGGTGTTAACACAGTCTCCTCGTTTATTTTATGCACAAAATTTCGAACCACAAATCTCTCATCAAAGTGTAGTTCACATACAGCACTAAATTTGTCTAAGTTTTTATCTGCACGGGGAATCAATCTTTGCCATTGCTGTAAAAGTTTATCATTTTTGGGTATTCCAAAGAGTGACAGCTTACTGTTTTTTGTACTGAGTATTGCAACCCTGCACAAAACAATGGTAATTTCTCTTCCGCATAATGAGCTAAGTATAACTTATATACAATATTTAGGTAATCCACATTCCTTCTAAAACCTAAAACATAGCACGTCTTCCTCTAAATTCCCGCTCTTTTCACAGTAAGCAACACGAATTGAGTTTCCCGCTTCCCTCACAGTAAGAAAGAGGGAAGGGAATGCGATCGCAGCGCTGTCTACGAAGGGGACAAATTTCAGTATCCACGCCAATCATTACGTACGCTAGGCGCTCGGCACACTTTACTTTCTACACGCTGTACCCAGGCCGTATGACAGAATCTGCAGTAAACACTTCATTTCAGGTATCGTAAATCTACATATTTTATTACGTTAATAGTCGAATTTATATCGGTACATTTTCTTGATCACTCTTATGTATTATTTTCAAGTTTTTACGTAAATTCTTGTTATTCTGTTTAAAATGCTCTGAATGCATGATGGATTAACTTTGCTGTCGAATCGGAAATTGCTAAGCTTTCATGAAATTTCAAGATTTTGTACTGTTACTGATTTCTAAATACTAAAACAGATGCCTTTTTTTCCGAACCGAAATTTAAGGATATACGTCCACATAGAATTAGAGGGCACTGTCATACATCATTGCGTCATCTGTTTTCCCGGACCTGCTTTTTTGGAGGGGGGATGAAAAATAGTCCGTTTTTTCGGGAAATGATAAGAAGTCGGTATTTGCTTTTTTTCAATTGTAGTACGCACTGGAACCAATCAGAAATGTAACAACTTACCTTAGACCGGGTAAGAAATTTTTTATTTTCAGTTTTCAGAATTAATACATTTCTAACCCACTCGTTGGTAAAATATTTATACGCATCAAGCCTTTTATAAACGTTTAGAACTTTTCCGTTATAACACGAAAAACTGCCTATTAAATAATTATAAGTATCTTGATATTTCAGATCAGGGAGATCCGTAGCAGCACAAACTTCGAGACTATTCTCCCTTTACTTGATACCCATGCAGTTTCAGCAGATGTGTGTATTTTTGTATTGCGTGGATTTTAGTTGCAGATATCGTGTTAATAACAAACCAGGATTAATCATACTAAATAAACGAGTGAGTTTTCAATTTCAACGTTGTGTTTTGTTTTAAACTTCCCCTAACGTTTCATGGATTTCAATTTAAAACAAAAATTAAAAGGTGCTTCAAAATAATTAAGAATTTTATAAATCCAAAATTTTCTCATACATTGGAAGCAAGATACAATGCCAAAATTAGAAACATTTGCGATGAACGAATGCGATTTGGACAATACAAAATGCATTGCAATAGCCTTGGAAACCACACACCATGCTTTCCCACACTTAAACGGGCGCTGCTCGCTGTTATAGTGTTTCACGAAAAGTAAATTGCTCCCTTGACGATCTTCGGATATCTTATTAAATAATAATCTCCTTGACAAGCAGTCACTCGTCCCTAATTTAGGGGCCGCCCCGGTGGCGCAGTGATCTAAGCGATGGCCTCTGATCATTCGTCCGTAAGGGGTCCAGGTTCGAATCCCGGTGAGTGAGGCATGGATGTTGTGTTTATCTTACGGCACTGGCTCTCTCCATTCCCTGGAACCAGTGACCCTAAATTAGGGACGGGCGACTGCTTATAGCCCATTGAGTTGCTCACGGTGGTCGTTAAACCTCCAATAAAAAAAAATAATAATAATTTAGGGCCACTGGTTCCAGGGAAGGGAGAGAGCCAGTGCAGTAAACCAAAAACAGCATCCATGTCTCACCGGGATTTAAACTCGGACCCATCTCGGACGAATGGGCAGAAGCCAGCGCTGAGATCACTGCGCAATTGGGGTGGCAAAGATCCTTAGGTTGCTGTCGATCAGCAATAGTTTGTTTACATACAGTTTTCCATTGCTTAACCGGGAACTACGTTGCAAGGGCTCAGGAAAATTGAGATGTTTCGATATTTATTAATGACATGCCTAACTTTTTGTTCACCACATGGTTGTGCAAACAACTTCGGTCACGTAAAATGTGTAGAGGAAGGGATAACTTTCATAAGTTTTTTTCTGAAAGATCGGAACTGTTAAAGGAATGGCTGCATTAAATGGAGAGGGGTTATTTCCACCCCAATGCGCATTATCGAATATGTTCTGTCCACTTTAACGAGAAAGGTTTTGATGTTTATGAAACTAGGAATCGATGGCTGTAAAAACCTCACAGTCTTTCTTCGATATTATAATTTTCGAAATAAAATTTGTGGAGAAAGAGAAAAACTGATCGCATATTTGGATGGGTAAGTTGCGAATTTAGTTCCACATTCTTTCTCCAAGGTACGAAACAGATCTATAATTTCTTTTATTTAATGTTACCCATTCATTATATTTTTAAGTAAATCACCCAATGCGCATCAGTAAGAATGTTTCATTGTTGTTGTTGTTTTAATCCCAGTTAGCTTTCCCATCACGTTAGTTTCGTTCACATATTTAGTTTCCAGCCAATGAAAAATGGTTGATTAAAATCTTCTCTATGTTTTTTATTGATTCATTTAACGTCAATTTTTTTTTATTGAAGTTTCAACTACCACCGTGAGCAACTCGATGGGCTATAAGTAGTCGCCCTTCCCTAATTTAGGGCCACTGGTTCCATAGAAGGGAGAGATAAACAAACACAAAAACCATGCCTCACCGGGATTCGAACCCGGACCCTTCTTGGACGAATGGTCATAAACCAGCGGTTAGACCACTGCGCAACCGGAAGGCCAAAGAGTTTTAAAATTGGCCTGCAGTAACGAGTAATTTAACAGCGACAATATTTAATAAGCGGCGCCACACCGGTGGCGCAGTAGTTTAAGCGCTGACTTCTGATCATTCGTCTGACATAGGTCCGGGTTCGAATCCCAGTTAGGCATGGATGTTGTGTTTATAATACGGCACTAGCTCTCTCCCTTTCCTGGAACTAGTAGCTCTAAATTAGGGAGGGGCGTTTGTATTACAGCCCATAGAGTTGCATATGATGCTCGTTAAGCCTCCTAACAAACGAAAAAAGTGACTGTAAATTAGGGGCGCGCGATTGCTTATAGCCCATTGAGTTGCTCACATTGGTCGTTAAACCCAAAATTTAAAAAAAAGTGCAAGATCCAAGTCAAACTCGCATTATTTTATTTTATGAGTTAAAATTGGGATATTCCCAAGGAGTTCAGAATAACAAATATGGAGATACCAGACAACTTGGAGGAGAATAGACTGAGAAATACCTAGCTACTTCCGTCAGTGTTTGAAAACCGGATGTACCGCCATTAGCGAGGACAGAAAGCTGTTCATGAGTATACGCCGGATGTATGCGTGTTACAAATCGTGCTTTAAATAGTTGTTATAAATAGTAAATATGGTCAGGTTAAGTCAGTTACTGTCTTAGATATGGATGTAACCTGTGGATGTAACAGTAAGGCGAATGCGGCCGACCTATAGAACGGATATAGTTTCACAAGTAAGTTGAACGTTTTGCTCATTGTTGTTCATAGTGTCTTTGGCAGTATGTATATAAATGATGCTTTTTACCGGTATGAATAAATACATGCTTTGAGACATTAGAATTTGGGTGAATATTTTCACTAATATCACACTATTATGAGTTTTCACCAGTGTTGAGCTTTATTAATTGTTAGTGTACTAAGAATTTCTTGATACACACATCACACTAGAATTTTTTTTCATTTCTATACAGTGGCAAATGTCTTTCAATACTAGAATCTTCTCTGAATTTTTGAAAGCATATTTCATTTTCCTAGCAATCTTTTACTTGAATTTAAAATAATGTGTAGTGGCGAATCAGCTGCTTCTTTCACTTCCTAAGAATTTCATTCTTCAGTGACTTTCCCTAAAGATTATTTCAGCAAATATTCCATGTTCTTAAGCTTATAATTTTCACTTATTTAGAAGACTTCCACTATAATAATTGATTTCCCTCACTTCCTTTGCATCACTTCTGCTAGAGAGAAACATGAAGCTTCCTGGATCATACACACAAAATATATTTTTAACCCGATCTTTTTTTTTTTTGATTGGAGGTTTAACGACCACCGTGAGCAACTCAATGGGCTATAAGCAGTCGCCCGTCCCTAATTTAGCGTCACTGGTTCCACGGAAGGGAGAGAGCCAGTGCCGTAAGACAAACACAACATCCATGCCTCACCGGGATTCGAACCCAGAGCCCTTACGGACGAATGATCATAGGCCAGCGCCTTAGACCACTGTGCCACCGGGGCGGCTAACCCGATCTGCAAGAATTTCTTGAATGAAAAGTAGATTAATTCACTTCAGAAAGATTTGTATTGCAATAACAATTAGGACATTGCTAAATATTAGTTATACTAAGAGAACTGTTCAGTTTTTTTGGGGTTTTTTTTTATTGGAGGTTTAACGACCACCGTGAACACCTCATTGGGCTAGAACAAGGAGGTTAGGATAAGATACCTGGAGATGTCTTTGTTAATGGAAAGGTGCCACTTTGCGTGAAGCCTATAACTGCGAGAGACGGCCGTCAAAGTGTGGGAAAGCTGATAGTTTTCAATGCTATGAGGATATAGCACGTAATGTCATCGAGAAGTTTCAGTGAAGTGGCAACAGTCCCTGCAAGTTCCTGAAGGACAAGCATAGCTGGCTGTCCTGCTCCTGCACTTAGTGTGTAAAGTGCAATCATTAGCGGTCGGTGTTTATAAAAATTTGAAGCCAAAATGCCTAGTTTTTTTTTTTTGGCATTATGAATTGCGGTAACAGAGGAAATCGAGACCATAAGTCTTTTTCAGGCTACCAGCTGCTGTCTCTAAAGGCAGTACCGAAAAAATTCGCCTATATGCCAAACGAAGGAGATCGTTCCCCAGAGCTTAGAAAACACTTTTTTTGAAGAGTTAGACTCTTCAAAGGCAGAGAACCTCTTAAATGTTAGTTTTATCTAGAAATCAGTGTTTTCTGGTAAAGCAGAGAATCCATCTTTTACTTGTTCAAACGCTATTGGAGTGCAGTGCTTGCACTTATTGGGCCAGGCGTTTCATTCGTTGATTCAATGTTTTCAAGTTGAATTTAAAAGGTGTTGGCTGTTTTTTTTTGTTTTGTTTTTTCTTAGATTTTATTACTACTGACTGTTTTCTTATACTGTACAACATCTTTTAGAGTAGGGTTTCTCAACCGGTTGGGAATTCCCCCTAGGGGGGAATTTCGTAGTTTCAAGGGGGAATGCGGCGCCAGCATGGCACATCGTCTTTTCAGTCCCCTGACTTCACCGCGGCACTCGCTACTGCATCCCAAGTGAAGAAAAAAATATGAAGAACCGAGAGAGGAATCTGGCGTGCTGCCAAAGTCACCGCTCGCTCGAAACCGGTTGAAAGCGCTTTTGTTGCACAGAAGGAAAAGCAAGTTTTTACGAACTCCTACGTGTTCATATCACCCTGTAACGTCGGAGCTTGTTATTGCGCGTTCATTCTTTGCAAGGAAGTTGTAGTTGAGGGAGGGGATTTTTGTAGTTGAAGGGCTTGTGATACTATTTCCTCGTGAACTTTTTATTTATCAATAGTAGAACAGATTGAGTGTCAAAAAAGAGCGATTGATAATTCATATATTCAATATGAATTCACATCCGTTAAAATCAATGGAGAAGACAGACCTCAATGTGTTATTTGTAGCAAAGTTTTGTCAAATGATTCCTTGAAACCAAGTAAGTTGAATTAACATTTGCAGAATGTTCATCCTCAACACAAGAACAAGGACAAAAACTTTTTGAGCAGCATGGGAATGCTCTCAAAAAGATGAAACTGAATTCAACAGGAACATTTCAAGAAATGAACCACAAGGTTACCGAAGCTTCTTACGTCGTAGCATTGGAGGTAGCAAAGCAGAAAAAACCACATACAGTTGGGGAAACTTTGGTCAAACCTTGCGCCCTCAAAATGGTGAAAATTGTGTTGGGAAATGAAATGGAGAAAAAACTTGCAGCAGTTTCACTATAAAAAAAGATAACTTGATCCTTGATATCAAGTGACATGGCCATTGATATCAAGGATCAAGTTATGCAGGAGATTAGGGGTGCAGCATTTGGCTTATTTTCAATTCAACTTGATGAATCGACTGATGTGGCATCGTGTTTCCAGTTACTGGCGTTCGTAAGATATCTCACTTAGGTTCATTTAAAGAAGAGTTTCTCCTTTGTTCTCCTCTAGAAACAACTACCACGGCCTCAGATATTTTGAAAAAGGTTTCGTCTTTCTTTGAGTCAGAAAATCTTTCGTGGGTTAATGTATGTGGGTGCTGTACAAATGGAGCTCCAGCTATGTTGGGGACTAAATCTGGATTTCAAGTTAATGTGAAAAAGTTGTCTCCAAAAGTGACTATTGATGGTTTTGAATCAAACAATTCAAACTGTGAATTTTGTCAAGGGAGGAGCTCTTAATTCACGACTTTTCAAGCAGTTATGTATTGACCTGGATGCAGGCCATCATTTACTTCTTTTCCACACAAATGTTCGTTGCCTTTCAAGAGGAAATGTAAGTGAGCGAATATTTGAGGTTAAAATATTTTGTGAAATTAAGGGTAAAATGGAATTTTTTGCCTGGTTAGACGATGAGGAATGGATCTTGCGCCTTGCTTATTTGGTTGATATTTTTGAGCAGCTGAATAAACTGAATCTTCAGATGCAAGGAAGAAAATACCAATATCATAAAATTCATCGATTCTTTGAACGCTTTTATGAGTAAACTAGAAAATTGGAAGAGAAAAGTCAACATGAAAAATATTGCAATGCTTGAGAAATTGTCATCAATTCTGGTTACTAGTGGTAATGACGAAGTACTTCCAGAATTTGCAAAAAAAATGAAATTTTGCAGCATTTGACAGCACTAGAAAATGAATTCAGCCGATATTTTCCTGAACTTTGTGATGAGGATTTGGACTTAATGCAAAATCCTTTCAAATTGTCGGTTGAAAAAGTTCCTGATGCTTTTCAAGATGAATTTCTGGAACTGACGACTGATTCGTGAGCAAGAGACATGTTTGATGAGAAACCAGTCACAGAATTTGGCCTCTGATGTGTGACTCTGACCCAAGAGTATCTGAGAGAGCTATCCGTGCATTGCTTCCATTTGTGTCAACGTATCTTTGCGAGTCTGGCTTTTCAACTCTGTTGCAAATGAAAACGAAACAACGAAGTAGATTGGAGGTTGAAAGTGACCTGCGTTGTGCTCTTTCAAGCACTCCTCCGCGTATCCAAGAATTGGAAAAGAAAAAACAATCATAGGTTTCTCATTGAATATAAAATGGATTACAGTATCCAAAGGCATGTTATTGATTTTTTTATTAACTGAGGTAAGTGTCATTTTATTAAGCCAGATTTAAGTATTTAGTTTACGTACATAAAAAACTAATTTTATTCATGTTCTAAAATTCATCAACATTTTCTGTTGATGTTTATAAAACTCTGCTATAAAAATAATCTAAATAAATATATATATATTTATAATAAACAAAAAACTGAAGGATAAAGTTGTAGAAGTTGAAAGTTCCTCTGACAGAGCTGCACGACTCGTTATCCAACTCTCGAGAAAAATACCAGGCTCAGATTATTCAAACTTATGCACCCACCACAAGTCATCCTGAAGAAGAAATTGAAGAATTTTATGAGGAAATTCATCTTCTAAATAATAAAGGTAAGCAGCACTTGAAAATAATTATGGGAGATTTCAATGCAAAAATAGCGCAACGGCAACGGCAACAGAATGAAACTTTAGTAGGTAAATTCGGTCACGGCAACAGAAACCAGCGTGGAAATACTCTCGTTGAGTTTGCAGAGGCAGAAGGGTTTTTCATCTTGAACTCCTTTTTCAAGAAAAAGACACACAGGAAATGGACATGGAGACATCCAAATGGGACGACAAGTGAAATTGATTTTATTATGTGTAACAAAAAATTCGTCATGGAAGACTGCAGTGTGCTAAACAAGTTTATCACAGGTAGTGACCACAGATTGGTGAGATGTAAGATGCATCTCAACACTAAACTCGAACGTGGCAAGCTCATAAGACAAACAAAATGTATTGACGTAACCAACCTTAAAAAAACACCATAATACCTTCAAGCTGGAACTGAAGAACAGATTCTCTGCGTTAGAAGGCCTAACATCGGAAGAAGTGGGTATTTCTGAAGTTAACAGAAAAGTAACCAAAGCTCTTATGGAAACAGCAACAAAGTTAGCTGGGTCTAAGAACAAGTTGCATAAGAACAAATTATCAGGAAAAACCAAAATGTTGATGCAAAAAAGAAGAGAGATGAGGACAACTAAAGAAGATGTGACTTCCAAAGTGGAATATATAGAGCTATGCAAGACAGTACGAAAATGTATCACTGAAGACGTAAATAAATTCAACTGTGAACTAGTGAGGAAAGCAATTGAAAACAACCAAAGCCTAAAGATAGCAAAGGGACATCTCAGTAAGGGAAGAAAACAGATTATGGCACTGAGAAAAGAAGATGGTTCTGTAACAAGAAATAGAGGCGAAATTTTGACAAGAGTGAAAGATTTCTACTCCAAATTATATGAAAGGGATGATGCATGTACTCCAGACATCATGAAAGGTACTAGTACCAGAGTTCTTCCAGTCCTCCTGGCAGAAGTTGCACATGCAATCAAGAACATGAAGCGGGAAAAAGCTCCAGGAGAAGATGGAATTACTGTAGATATCATACAAGAAGCAAGTGGAGAAATCGATACAGTATACTCGCCCGAATTTTCACTCGATGCCTTAATGAAGGGAAGATTCCTGAGGATTGGAACAACGCTACAATGATCCTGCTACATAAAAAAGGTGACATTGAGGATCTCAGGAACTAACAGACCTATCAGCCTCCTATCAGTGGTTTATGAAATCTTCACTAAAGTTCTTTCACACCGTTTGAAGGTAACACTGGACATGGCTAAACCGAGAGAACAAGCTGGATTCAGAAGTGGCTACAGTACATAAGATCATATCCACGTATTGGGAGAACTAATTGAAAAAGCGAGGGAATATGAACTTCCATTGTGCATGGCTTTTGTCGATTATGAACGAGCCTTTGATTCGGTGAAACCATCAGCAGAGACAATGGCTCTGAAATCCTGCGGTATTGAAGATGCATACATTAATATTATTAATAACATCTATGAAAATGCAAGTGCAAAGATTCGGCTGTTTGAAAATACAACACACATAAAGATTGGAAAGGGAGTGAGACAAGGTGACATCATATCTCCGAAGCTCTTTACTGCCATATTGGAAAATGTCTTTCAATCACTGAACTAGGAAAACAAAGGGATAAAGATTAATGGAGATTATCTAACCCAACTTCGTTTTGCTGATGACGTAGTCATTTTTGCAACTACCCCATCAGAGCTGCAGAGTATGATCCAAGAACTTGCTGACAAGAGTAAAGAAGTGGGATTAAAAATGAACTTTCAGAAGGCAAAAGTGATGTTCAATGCTTTTTCAGGAAATGAAGATTTATCGATTGATAGAGAAAAGCTGGAGATAACGGACACGTACCTTTATCTTGGACAGAAGATATCAAGTGAGGGTCACATTGATGAAGAAATTAATCGGCGTACAAAACTTGCCTGGAGAGCTTTTGGAAGAAACAGCATAATTTTCAAGAGCAATATACCATTATGTTTTAAAAGAAAAGGATTTGATCAATGCATCCTTCCGGTGCTTACGTATGGTGCAGAGACGTGGACCTTAACTAAAAGAGACATACAAAGGCTGCAGTCAACTCAAAGTAGCATGGAGAGGTGCATGCTTGGTGTAACCAGGAGAGATAAGAAGAGGAACTCGTGGATCAGAAAAATGACAAGAGTGGAAGACATCATGATCAGAGTTAAATCCCTGAAATGGCAATGGGCTGGACATACTGCCAGAAGGACAGATCATCGATGGACAGCCGAAATTTTAGATTGGATTCCAAGGGACAGGAAAAGACCCAGAAGAAGACCACATGGGAGATGGGTGGATGAAATTCGTAAGTATGCAGGTGAGACATGGAGGAGACTGGCACAAGACAGACCGTTGTGGAGGAAAATTGGGGAGACCTTCGTCCAGCAGTGGATTGATAATGGTTGACAATGATGATGATGATGATGATGATGATAGACAAAAAAAGATTTTCAGTGGTATATTCATTAAATTTGGTAATCCATTATTCGCAGTTTTGGAAAGGAGGTGAGGGGGGTGACCTTTCTGACATATGGTGAAAGGCTGCATGGGGCAAAAAAGGTTGAGAACCCCTGTTTTAGAGTTTTTCTCTTAGTCAAAATATTTCTTAAATAAACGCTTCGGTCCCCAATCGGAACTTCTGTGCACGTGGTTGTTTTTTGTTTTTTTCAGGGAATTCTTTTCAGAAGGTTCCTGGTTGATCTAGGAGGTGTTGAAACTTTTTATAGGGCTAAAAGTTAATTTGTTAGCAAACTTGACTTTTAGTCAGATTCAAATCTTTGGATCTTCTGTATTTTTTAGATCTCGATCACACCGTTAACCTGATTCACTTTTTTTTTTTGCGAGTTTTCGGCTTTTCACTTTTAAGGTTATTTGGCTGTCGGTGCTGGGTTTTTTAGCTTACTACTTTGTTCTATATGATATTTCCTCCCCAAACTATCGTTGATTTTTTTAAGTACACCTAAATTTTTACCTGGAGCTGAAGCACACTTTTTCAGGAATTTTTTTTTTTGATTGGAGGTTTAACGACCACCGCAAGCAACTCAATGGGCTATAAGAAGTCGCCCGTCCCTAATTTAGGGGCACTGGTTCCAGGGAAGGGAGAGAGTCAGTGCCGTAAGACAAACACAACATCCATGCCTGACCGGGATTCGAACCCGGACCTCTTACGGACTCATGATCAGAGGCCAGTGCCTTAGAATACTGCGCTCCCGGGGCGGCCTTTAGGAAAATGCAAATAATGGCTAAAATTATTGTCCAAACAAAATCCTTTTTTGGTGTCTAGGTCTGGTTACAGGTCGGTGCTATGCTGCTAAATTTATTTACGGATAAATAGATTATAGGGCACAAATCCCAGCAAAATTATTTTATTTTTTCACCACAATTTTACGTAAAAAAAAAAAAAAAAAAAAGATTTTGCTCATTTTTCTAAGGCTTGGAAATCGCTTCCCAGAGCTTAGAAAGACACTTTTTGTTGAAGAGTTAAACTCTCAAAAAGGCATAGAACCCTTCAAGGGTGAGTTTTATCCAAAATCAGCGATTCCTGGAAAGAAAGAAAACCTATCTTTTTTTACTCAGATCTCCGCACCTGCGAGGGAAGAGAACCATACTTATTAAGGCAGCGTACCTATTTTCTCCATAAATTACTAATTACTCACGAATTTGTGATAGTTCTAAATTACCGTGTAAAAGAATACCGACGACGAGAAATTGTTATATGCTTCGAAACTTTTATATGCCTCGAATTGTTTTTTTTTTTTTTTTTTTTTGATTGGAGGTTTAACGACCCCCGTGAGCAACTCAATGGGCTATAAGCAGTCGCCCGTCTTTAATTTAGGGTCACTAGTTCCAGGGAAGGGAGAGAGCCAGTGCCGTAAGACAAACACAACATCCATGCCTCACCGAGATTCGAACCCAGACCCATTACGGATGAATGATCAGAGGCCATCGCTTAGACCACTGCGCCACCGGGGCGGCTGCCTCGAATTGTTTTGCAGTAAAGGCGCTTCGCCGAAAGACGAAGTAATCGAAAATATTTGCTATTTGCACTTTCGGAAAACTTTTCACATCACCTTCGAAGATATTTGCATTCAGCACATAAGGATCTTTTCCTTCAATCTCTTTATTTTTTTCCAAATACCGCATTTTGTGCTCGTAAGTTAAAGTTTCAAAGTAAGAAGCCATCATTTCAACGAGGCTGGTTGACCTTCAGTTACGTTACTAAGGCTCGTTGCCATGCTGAGAGTCACGTGTCTGCTACATCCTCATTGCAATGTATTTTGTGTTGGCCGAATCACTTCTTCCGTCGCAAATGCAAGGAGGTTAGAAGTAAGAGGAGGTGGCAATAGCCTCTCTCCCTGTACTTCTGGCGTGACGCCACTTTTTATCAGCTGACTACGCCAATGCTCCTAACCTAAAAATATCCTGTATATCTATATGGGGAAATCGCGATTTTGGACGGGTTTTTTGGACTCTTCCTCTACCCGTACAGGCATGAAAAAATTGAGGCTGAAATATTCATTCCCACAATAAAAAATTTCCAGAAAAAACAGGAAAATATGTGTTGGTATTTCTTTAAAAAATTGAAAAAAATAATGATTTTTTGAGCGGAAGTGCATAGTGCGCATGGTTACTTACTGTCCATGTGCAAGTAACCATGCATACTGCCCATGTGTAAGTAACCATCTTTAAAATATAACCAAAAGCCTAATGTTAAGAAATAAGAAGTCCGAAATATTCCTTCTTTCCATCCTTGGTTTGCATACGCTAAGCAAAACTGCTTAAGCCACAGGCAGTGACGTCACGTTCCCGAACTCCCACAGCGCAGACTCCCACTACCTCAGAGAAAAGACAGAAACAGCTGATCTGTTTTGACTTCACTCAAAACGGGTCCCTTCACCTCCTGTTCTTCTAACCTCCTTGCGCAAATGCTTCCTGTTTTGCATCGTAACTTATTGCCAATGCGTGACGAAATGCTGAATTTATAAAATTCTTAATCTTTTTGAGCCTCCTTTGCATTTTTATTTTAAACTTAAATACACGAACGTTAGTGCGAATTCTAAACAATACATACCGTTAAAATTGAAAACTTCACTCGTATGAGAAGCATAACTCATTCCGGTTTTACAATAACACGGTTTCTAGAACCCCAAACTGCACAATTCCAAAATACACACAGTTGAAATTACATAAGTATCATGTAAATAACGTCAAGTTCCCACAGTTTGCGGCTTCAGGGTTAAGAGATTCAGGGCATCTCCAGAAGTATTATTCTAACCTCCTTGGGTAAACTATCGTAGCAGACGTTCTGGTGATCAACTAGTGTACAAGCACTGCTCGGATTTGCATTGTAGAGCGTAAAGGAAGATGGTGTTATGTGCTTTTTTTGGCTGAAGTAACCGAAATGGCAGAGATAATCATGTGTCCTAATATAGATTACCGTCTAAACAAACGAAGTGGGATCAGAATTATAAAAATTTAGTTCAGAAGCGCCAAAATGTGTGGTTATCACGTATGTTGATATTAATGACCGGAAACGAAGGAACATTGGAGTGTGCAGTTTATATTTTGTAACAGGTATGTTAATAAATTTACTGATGCATTATCTAAAAAACTCTATGAAGATCTTTAGACTGGAATTAACCTTTCTTATGAGTAAGATTATGTTGTTGTTTATCATGAATGTATCCACTGCTGTAGGAGAGTGAATATATTATGGAACCTTCTTATGTTGCGTTCCCAGGCCGATTTTGGAAAAATGATCTCATGATAACATTCACCAGTTTATTCCTATTGTCATTATTACATATAAGGTACAGAGACTTAGTGCTACTCGCCAGAATTATTATTATAGCCTGACCTGTGTAAAACTGAGGATTTTTACCGTAGCTTAAGTTTCAGGTTGGGGAATATCTAAATTATTGAACGGTAAACATTTAAATAAAATAATTAGCCAAAGATGACAGGACTTTTTTTATCTCAATTAACTGTGTGAATATGCTGTTAGCACAGAAGCTGGTGGCTGTGCTGGAATGAAGAATATCTGGTTCCTTTCAAGCAAAAACATTCCCCTTCCTACAATATTGTTCAGGAAAATTGAGTATGGAATATCATATGGGACCCCACAATTCCCCAATAACTTTAATTTGTCAGAATAAAGCTGCTTTTGATCACCAGATAACCCACTTACATAGTCCATACAATACAGCTTTTGTCTCACTTGTACACCAGTTGTTCTGTAAGAAAGCAGCAGACGAAAAAGAGACGCGAACCGCGGTTTCGTAACGTCAATGGATACGTTCTACGGGTCTATATTATACTTTGAAGCAACAGTTTCATATTTGCGTATGTTTCTTTCATGCATGCAGCATGTGCAACAGGTGCTGACAGATATATGTTTCCGTTATGAAGGACAGCTTTTAAGCTTATTTTTGAGGAATCTATAAAAAGTCTCCATTCTTCAGGTTTGTGTTGCTGTCCAAAGGCTTCAAAAATAAGTCTGTATCATTGCAGTACACGAAAACACCACTCTTCAAAAATAAATGTTCAAACTCTTTCTGTCGTCAATGAAAACTACATACTTTTGTACTTGGTTGTAAAAGATTCCATTCCTTCAATCTTGAAGCCAATATTTCGACCTGACGTTTTGCTAAATGAAGGTCACGAACCAGATCATTTAATTTTTCCTGACTTATAAGGTGAGGCACAGAATCTTTCAAGAAATCAGGGTCTTGCTGTACTTCAATATCTTCTTCGCTGTGAGGATTTATTTCATCAGTATCACTATCATCTAAACTCCACGACTGTGGAGGTATAGGAACAGGAAGATCTAGACCATGAGGAACAGGTGTTATGGCGTTATGACCGAAGAAGTACTGGGATACTGAATCATGTCTTTGGTCTTAGCTGTAATTCCAGACATCTTAGTGATGCAGAAGTAACAGTCTGTTGAGTGGCATTTCGGTTCTGTCCGAACCATTGGTACCGGAAATGACATTTGACGTGATCCTTTCAACCAGCCAGTCAACAAAATTACACATGAATTACAACAAATGTGAGGCGCCCAATATTTATCTTTATCACCCATTTCCCACACAACCAGGGACACCTAATGCACGTCTATATTACATCCATCTGGTGCAGTAGACGTCATGGGTAAAATATAGACGTGCAGTGGACGTCTATGTATACCATTAGACATCACGTATAGATGTCTAACGGATGTCCTTATAATGGACGAATTCTGGAGCTATCACATTTGGACATCCATTGGATGTCATTCATAGGACATCTAATGGACGTCCTTTATGGATGAATTGTGGAGCCATTCGCGCATGCGCACTTTAAATGTCAATAAAATATGAGACTATTGAGCCAAGCGGAATAGAAGTTTGAAGTTAATAACAGTTTGAAGTTGCTCACTTATTGTTTTTTCTTTCTTTGTTGTTGCTGCTGTTTATTTTTTGTTTTTCTAAGTGTATTTGTGGTCGTGTTTAAAGTCGGCAGGAAGCAGTTCTGTACAACCTGTGAAGTGCTCTGATTATAGACTTCTAACGCATTCAAAGAAAATTCTGAATTTTCAGAAAACTTTGTGCAATTCCTTTCTTATATTTACGGTAAACTGTCGTTACTAAGAGGTATTTACTGACAATTCTGAAATTTCAGAAACTTTTCAGCAATTATTTTCACATATTAACGGAAAACTCTGTTATCACTTTTTCCGCATTCACATGATGTAAAAAATTCCGGTAACAGGATCAATTCGTGGGAATACTTGAGGCTTGATTAACTACTAAATTAGTTATATGATGTTTATATATGTTTGAGGTCCCTTAAGACAAAAGTTATTATAGCTATCAAGAGTAAATTTCATATTTAGGAGTTTTATGAAATACTATAAAGCAGTGCATTCGCCCTTTTCTTAAAGATAATGGACGTCATTGTCAGTTTAAAAAGTTATCTAGCTCCAAAGCATTCTGTTATTTCGAAAAGAAAAAAATCATGGTGAAAAAATACGTAATTTGTAATAAATCCTCCTACAGAAAAAAAAAAAAATAAAATTATTACAAACGTATTCAGAAAAATAATAAGGCCCAACAGAAAATAAAATGACTAACTCACCCGCATCAATAACAACTAAAAAAATAAATAAATAAACATCGTGAAATTAGTGTTGTACCTTGCACGTGGGTGGCGTTAACAGGAATGAGTGGCTCTGTGGTAAGACACCTGCTTCACAATCGCAACGTCCCTGCTTCAAACCTCGCTAGAGCGAGTGAGGAAGATTTCGTTGTGTCAGACTGGTACGGGGGAATTTTCCATGAATTCAACACACTTATTGTTATTATTTTATACAGTGTAGCACACATGTCGTATGATGGACGTATCTAGACTCACGTCCATTTAGCGTACCCAGATTACGTAGATTAAACGTAATCTGGTAAGATATTGGACAGCCATTGGTTCACCTGATTACGTTTAATAGACGTAATCTGGACTTTCATGGATGTCCGTGAAAGTTCCATACGTATCGTGGTGAACGTAAAATGGACGTCTATTAGATATGATTGTGCCGTGTGAGTTTGCACTAAAAATAAAGTTCCTATGATTTTCTAATCAACGGTGTGAAATATTGCCTTTGAGACTTTAAAGTAAATTGTCCACAAGTGTAGCAAAAATTGTTTGGATGGTTCACATAAGTACGCGGCATTATTTAATGTACACTTTGCACAATGCACACTACTTTTTAAAGCCACGAGAAAATGCACGTCCTTCAATTCCGATTAAATGCAATCGAATAACAAAAAATCTGCTTTGTTCCTACTTTTTTTTTTATTGGAGTTTTTTTCTTTTTTTATTGAAGGTTTAACGACCGCCGTGAGCAACTCAATGGGCTATAAGCAGTCGCCCGTCCCTAATTTAGGGTCACTGGTTCCACGGAAGGGAGAGAGCCTGTGCCGTCAGACAAACACAACATACATGCCTCACCGGGATTCGAACCCGGACCCCGTTCGGACGAATGATCAGAGGCCATCGCTTAGACCACTGCGTCACCGGGGTGGCTTATTAGAGGTTTAACGACCACCGTGAGCAACTCAATGGGCTATAAGCAGTCGCCCGTCCCTAATTTAGGGTCACCGGTTCCAGGGAAGGGAGAGAGCCAGTGCCGTAAGACAAACACAACATCCATGCCTCACCGGGATTCGAACCTGGACCCCGTTCCGACAAATGATCAGAGGCCATCGCTTAGACCACTGCGTCACTGGGGTGGCTGTTCCTACTTCCCAGAAGAAATTGCACAGCAGGAAGTAATGGCGCCAGTATTTTTTTTTTTTTATTGGAGGTTTAACTACCACCGTGGGCAACTCAATGGGCTATAAGCAGTCGCCAGATGTCTCCATTCGGAAACAGGGAAATTCCGTTAAATAACACAACATTCACCCCAATAGAGAGTTCAATTACAAGAAATTGTAGCTCAGTGGAGCAATTGTAACTTAATTCATATTTGGTGTCAGCAGCCGTAAATACATACAAAACTGTTAAACTTTTCTTTGTAACAAAACCATTGTTGTTCAGTGCTATCAGCTGAAGATCTTGTCGTGGAATTTACCTTTTTTGTTTCTCTGATTAAAAGGTATTCATATCCCCTTGTGTGTATATGCTTTTCCGGACACTACATGTTATCAGGAAATGTTAGTTTGGAACTAACGTGGTTCAAAACTTTAACAGCAGTTTACATCCTTTAAAACAATTACCTCTAGGATGCCTAACTTTTGTGCTACTACTCTGCAAGCAAGGATGTTGCAGAGTAGTAGCACAAATATAACCTCCTTGTCTGCAACGGAAAAGGAGTGGTGGCTTTGGAGAGAGGATGTTAAGCAAGAGCAAGAATTCCTTCGTGTCATCGATCGCTAATAGCGCAACCAGGAAGCGTAAAATCACGTGACTACCTGATTTGCCTGATTTAGTTGTGTGTTGCACACAGATCGCGCTCGTGATGAAAGCTTGAAAATAAACAAATGCTTGTGTAGACCTTTAAGGTCCTTTTTCTGGCTTCCTCTTTCTGCCAAGGTTAGTGAATTGATATTTAGACACGAGGCTGAAATGTTTAGGTTTTATTATTAAGTATGTGAACTAAATTGTATGCTCTGAATATATATTCAATCTTAGGTTAAATGTACCACCATGAAAAATAAAAGTGTCATTTTAGCAGTTGAATTCTTTCTATTAGCAAAAGTGCAGCAACTTTCCCAAAGCGGAATAGTTTTCATTTTGAATCATGCTTTAAAAAGCCGTAGGGAAAATTAAAAGCCGTAACAATTAAAACTTGTTTATTCAAATTTTTTAAACGTGTCTTGTTCTGGAGTTACTTTTTTGTTGTTAAATTTGTGAGCTTATCATAGGACCTCAACAATGTGAAGTGTTTTGAAGACAAATTAGTCACTGTGGAAGTATTTGGAAGGTGTCCTCCTGTTTCTTCGGAAATTTTTAAAAGTTTGTTAATATGGTTAATGAAATATTTTTGAATGTTATGTCAGAAAAAGGAAAATAGTCTCTTTTTATAAATTAAAAAGTTTGAATAACTTGTATAGTATTAATCTGCGAAAATCAGACTTGAATCCTTTTTTATTGTAAGCTTATCAACTTTACTCATACTGACATTTAGCATTCCTGGATTCTAACTGCAGCAGAAACCAGTTCTTTAATATTAAATTGAAAAAAAACAAGAAAAAAAAACTTTTTTTTTTTTTTTTTTGAGGGTGGGATTTATGTACGTACTGTATTTTATGAAAGTATAACCTGATGACATGGTGCTACCTAGGGTTTCAACATTCTTGATAAACTTTTTTAATTTATAGAAAAAATAACACAATGGAAAATCCCAAATGCTTTCTACCAACAAACTTGGAAAACTTTTATTTTAAAATAAAGGTTTTCAAAGTTAAAGTAACATTCATATGTCTAAAATTAGTGTAAGAATTTTTAAAATCTGCCATTTAATTAGAAATTGTAAGCTTTTCTTGTTTGTTGGCAGAAACTATTTGGGATTTACCATTTTCAGTTCTGCATTATTTTTTCTGTAATCTTGGAAACATTGGATTTCTGTAATATGAAGTTTTGTAATCATGTACAGCTTCATGGTAAATTATGTTGCATATTTTTTTGTTTTGGTTAAAGATTAACAGATGCTTACAGCTAGTATATAGTTAGCTGTGAGAAAACATGTCTGCAGAGTTAAGCCTTTGAGGCACGCTCATTTCATGTCAGTGTTCCTAGTAAATATTGAGGCAGACTTGACGCTGTTGACATTATAGTGGATGAGATGAAATGGTAGGATAGTATGGAATGTATTTTCTGCTGTATGGCTAGTCATGCTTTATTTCAAACTTTTGGTGAATCCAGATTTCTCGTAAGTCTGAGGGATACCTTAGTTGCCAACTCCAGGCTGTGTAGAGCTGTACTTCACAATTTCAGAAAAGCAACTTCCACAGATTTGTTGCAGCCGTTTAATTTACTGTCTTGCATCTGTTACCCCATGTCAACTTTACTTCCTGCCAGTAGAAAATTTAGCATGTGAAGAGCTCCCAAATGCAAGCCAATTTTGTGCCCCCCCCCCAGAAAGTGTCCAATTTTCTTAACCCTTAAGTGCCGTTGTGCTGTACCATGGACCACATCAGTTATTAATGTATGTTTTATTCACATATGCAATAGACATTTGTGAATAAATATAAAACTGATTTGTCCCTTCTAGTACCTTCCAGTATCTTAAGTAAGCAATACGCATGCATGCTTTGTTGGGATCACTATTGGTAATATATATATATTTTTTTTTATGCAGCCGTCCCATTGACCGCACGACGCAACTTGCGTATCGCAAAACATTTCAGTTAAAGCTGTCCTGCAAATTGCATCATGCGGTCCGATAAAAGGTACGACGTTACTGATACGTAGAAAGAATCTTGGGTTTCTACCAAGTTTTAGTGATTGGGTTTGGAAAAAATCCTCTGACGTTTTAGATTGTTAGGTTACTCTGCGACAGTAACCAGTTCAGAGTAGCCTTACATTCCTAAAAACAAACAAAGCTGTTATTCTTGTGTCCTCAATGCATCACTCGGAAAATGTCCATGAAGAGACTTGGAAATAATTAGTTTTATAACTGCACAAAGGGAGGAGTGGATGCATTTGATGGAAAAATGCAGTATTTATAGCTCTAGTCATCGCACTAGACATTGGCCGATGGCTGTATTTTTCGAATATTAAATATCAGTACATTGAATATATATATTCTGTATCAGTCTCGTACTAATCCGGATCCTTTATCACTGTTTGATTTCATGAAATCTCTAGATAAGGATCTTATAGATCTATATCTAAAAGAGAGATTGGATAACATGAGACTTTCAAAGGAATTGCATTTGTTCATGCAACGCATCCTTGGAATCGGTAAAGAGGAGCAGATAAGAAAAGAAAAAAAAATGAAAAGTTAGCAAGAGAAAATAGAAAAATATGCTTTCCATCTCCAGTGGCAAAGAAACTGAAAACTGCCTGTTTGTGTTCTTCCAGCAATAGACCAACATGCCTTGAGTGTTGCCAAAAAAATATGCTTCCAGTGTGCAAACTCTGATTTTGATAGCTGAATGTATTTTCAGTTGAACGCTTAGTTTTCTAGAAATTCTCGCTGGCAGGACCTAATACTTAGTTTTTACGAAGAATGTTTCATAAACAGCAGATATGCACAGTCTTAGAAGTGTACGTATTTTATAATTTTTTAAAGAGAATTTAAAACATATATTGATTCAGGCTAAAATCTCTGTGTTCCAACAAAATGGCGTGATTTTCAGTAACAAAATTTAAAAATATTACATTTAGGTCTCGGGTCTTTATCTAGAGTGCAGTACAGGTAGCGGTCCCTTGGACCACATGACTTTACGTACTAAATATGCACGACACCACTTACGGGTTAAGGATGACTAACTAAATGAATGAATTGAAAAATGATTTATTTTTTTAAAATTAAAAATGCATGCATATATCAGTCATATGCTCTTATAATAGAAAAAATCTCATTATGCATCCTGTTATTATTAAATAATAAGTAATAAGCACATACATATACGTGTTTTTTGTTTTTAACAAAAAGTGAAATATGGTTGGTTGGGCGCAGGGGTCTAAGCGATAGCTTATGATATTTTTGTCCAAGATGGGTCCGGGTTCGAATCCCTGTAAGGCATGAATGTTGTGTTTGTCTTACGGTGCTGGCGGTCTCCCTTCCCTGGTGCCATTGACCCTAAATTAGGGACGGGCGACTGCTTATAGCCCATTGAGTTGATCACGGTGGTAGTTAAACCTCTAATCAAATTTTAAAAAAAAAATGTTTGGTATACATTTACATATAAAAACATATTGAAGTAGAACTTTGCTGTCCCTGTGGCACAGTGTTATAAGCACTGGCTTCTGACCATTTGTTCGAGGTGGGTCCGGGTTTGAATCCTGGTGAGACATGGATGTTGTTTGTCTTGCGGCACTGGTTCTCTCCCTTCCCTGGAGCCAGTGACCCCCTAAATTAAAGACGGGCAACTGCTGATAGTCCATAGAGTTGCTCACGGTGGTTGTTCAATTCTGAAGCCAACCAAATGAAGTGGAATTTTTGTACTTGGAGTTGAGAGAATTGGACTGCATTTTCTTTGAACATAAATAACAAATTGCTTAAATGCAACCAATGTAATGAATTGCGTAAATAATTTTTAACCAATTTAAGTATAGGAAAATAAACATTCACTGCTAGAATTGCCAACGGGTACCAAAAAAAAAAAAAACAAATATCTTTCAGAACAGCTTTTTTTTTATTAATGATTTGGCAAATGGCTGCAAGACTGATTACTTTCAGTGATACTTTACCAACTTCGATTTAATAATGGTACTTTAAATCAACTTAAGCTTTTATCAAGGGAACTGTCTGCTACACTAGTAACAATATGAATCAAATTTTGAACGCAGTTCCGTTCTTACCACGCGGAACAGTTACCGACTGAAAATAATGTAGAACAGGTTGGAATTTGCCTTTTTATTAATGTTATTTCGTATTTTTTATCAATTAACGAAATGTTGAAAATTAAAAACCTAGTTTTCTGTTTTTTTTGTTTTTTTTATGGCCCTGAGATATTGAAGCCCCAAGCACGTACTTGATGTGCCTTGTGGCAAACCACTGCTGCTCCTTGCTTTCATTTACCAAAACAGTATGACCTTTTCTTTGGAGTAAAATACAGGGTGGTTATAAATTAGTTGGGCAAAAAGAAAACGTTATTGTGCGTAGGTATACGGATGGAAAAGTATGAATAATATATAGTTAAACTCGCCAAGTTTACCTTTTGTGGACAGATGGTGCTCAGTCATGCAAGGGCGTGTATTGCCAGCAGGGAACGCGTGATTGCTGCCATCACCATTTTTTCATTGTTCCCAATATGATGGCGACATTCAGCGGCACGGAAAAAGCAAAATTCTGCCTGTGGTTTCACAAGATGCATTCAGCAACACAAGTACGACGACATTTTCGCTGAGAATACGGGAAAACTGCACTGGAAAGGGACATGCTTGTAGCATGGTACAAACGATTTACCGAGACTGCATGTGTGGCTCGTAGGAACAGCTCCCAAAGCAGACCTGAAATTTCCAAGGAGAACTGTTACCGGAATCGCATACCTGGACATGCTTCAGATTTACCTAATGCCAATCCTCAAGGAAACAATGGAAGGAGATTTCATTTACCAGCAGGGCAATGATTTTCCAGTCGCCAGAGTTGTTCGTCGCCTCTTGCGGTCTTTGACTGGTGCTGGATTCTTGGTTTGATTCTGTTGGTTCCTGGCCATGTTAGAATTTGGGGTAATGAGCTGGCGGATGACTGCCAGATCCGTTGCCTCCATGCTGATCACTCAACTGCCACTGTTTTTTAGAAATTTTCGTAGTGGCATCCGTCAATTCATCTTGGTTGAGTGGCACCTGGTCTCAACAGGGCGAGAACAAACTTTTCTCCATCAAACCACATATTGGGCTATGTCCATCTAGTTTGTGAACAAACTGTCGTGAGGAAGTTTTCCTTGTGTGTCTATGCATTGGGTATTGTCGTTTCATCCACCGCTTCTTGCTGTGTGGTAACACTGCCCCAATGTATGAGATGTGCAATTGCCGCCTCACTGTTGCTCATATTTTATGTAGTTGTGTTCATTTTTGTGCTCATCGGTTTCACTATTTTCATTCACATTTGTTGGACGACGGCGCAGCTACGCTGAAGGTACTGTTAGATGGCCACTGTGATACATTCGCGGGTTGTTTTTTTTTTCATTTTTAAAACAAATTGACTTTTTTAAACTTACCTAGCTTTTACTTTTCATCATTCTCATTTTTCACTTTTACTACATCGGCCATGTTTTAACCTTTATACCAAGTTTTTATCTTTCTTTGATGGTCTTGTGTCTGGCATTTTTTAGCCAAACATGTCCCTTGCACCATAAAAATCAGTCAACCAACCAACCATCATTTACCAGCAAGACAGGGTGCCTCCTCAGTACTACAAGAACACCACTTCTTACCTTGATGCTGAAGTCCCAATTTGTATTGGTCGTGGCAGCCAAATTGCGTGCTCCCCCCCCATCAGTGGAGGACCTACCCCCCTAGATTTTGGTCTGTGGAGTTTTGTTAAAGATATCAGGTTTACCTTCCCCGCTTCCCAAGTCTCTTGAACTGAAATCAAGAATCATTGCTGTCCTCGCATTGGTGGATGCTGACATGCTGACAGCAATGTAGGAAGAACTTATTTACAGATGGGACATTTGCAGAGTAATCAAGGGAAGCCACATTGCACATTTGTGAAAAAAGGTAAACTTGGCATGTTTAACTATGTACAGTATTATTCATCCTTATTATCATATGCATCTTTATAACTATGCACAATAAAGTTTTCTTTTTTGCCCAACAAGTTTATAAGCACCCTGTACAATTAACAGCAGTTTTCTGATAAAGTTAGTAGAAACAGCTTCAGAATTGTGAAAATTCGTGATTTTAGATATTTAGGAAGTTAGGCATCCCAAGTGTGTACTATGGTTTCACAATGACACCTCTGCATTAATAAAAAAGCCATATGGTACTGGAGCTTTAGTATGTATTACCCCAGCATAGTACAAAGATAACATGGATTATTAGAAATGAACATTTAGGTTGAACACCTCACACCCTTCTATAAATCAATAATATAGTATGGTAACTGATTTTAGTGTACCACATTATTAAGAAATGTTCAGGAAAATATAGTATATATATAATAAATAACAGGATGAAATTTGGACATAAACACATAACCATTAATAATAAGTTTGTAACTTTAAAACACACTTAAGTTACGTAAGGAAGTTTAAGGGAGCTTTCAACTGATAATTTCTATCTTTGTCAGCCTTGTGACAGATAGATGATGACGATGGTAGTGGTTGTCAGATCTGTAAAGTCGTATGCATTAAGTGGCGGATCCAGCATAGGGAATGACTAAACGTTCATTTAGAATTAGTCGACAAACATAAAAGGTACATAAAGAACGGCAAAGTAATCGTGGCCCTATCCAGAGAATTCAAGTCCGCTGCTCCTATGTGGGATGATGCAAAGATGATAGCTTCCTACTCCACCCCAAAATCTATTTCCATTCACAAAACTTTGGAGATCATAACCACAGCAAGTCATGCAATAATAGCATCTCACTGGAGTTGCCACGAGCCCCGGCTCACTCGGAGGAGATCGGCAACGCTAGCCGTCACTTTGCACTTTTCATACCAAGCTCTTATGCTTTTTTTTTTTTTTTGGTATGGTGGTTATCGTCTGTACTTGTTTCTGAAATGGTGCTGGACAGTAACAGCCGATTTGGTCTCGTGGAACCACAACACGCACACCTTTTTCTTGCATGGAAACCATTATCAATGAAATGCTCCTCTTATTCAGCAGTACCGTTCACCTAAAGAACAGAAAAAAAAAAAAAACTTTGAGTGTCCTGTATTATGTTGCCAACCATTTTATTTTAACTTACATATTTTTTATATAAATTTTAGTAATGTGGGAAAGACCATGGACACCTTATATATTTGAGTACAAAGGTCATAAAGTGCCAAATACATCATTTAAGTTAGCAGATTTGTTTCAGGTATTATTTTTGTAGTGTTTGTTTCCATTATTTAACAGTAATAATAGCTCTTGTTTACAGTGCTTTGTTACTGGATATTCTTTTCTGCTTAGGTGCATCACTTTAAGTGCCAAATATGGTGAGCTCTCCATGTGAACAGCTTATTAGTTCTACAGAATCTGAAGGGGTAAGTATTTTAGTGGCCTATCTTGTATGACTACATTTGCAACACAACTCACTGTTGGAAAAAGATCCGTGATACTATCGGGTTGTGTAGTCTTTTAGCATTTGAAGGTAAAAGTGAAAGACAAAACTTTTACTTATCATTGTAGCTTTATTTATTGACAGGAGATGAAAACTGGATAGTCTAAGACAGTGTAGTGTGAAAGAGATATAGTGGGATCACGCTGCTGAACCATGTAAACAGACACTGAAGCCGAATACTTGTGGATGCAAGGTTATGCTCTCTGTTTGGTGGGATTGCACAGACATTATTTATTATGATCTCCTCCAACACAATCGGACGATCAATTCAGATGTGTACTGCAGCCAGTTGGAACAATTGAACCAAAACCTGCAACAGAAGAGGCCAGAACTTGTGAACAAAAAAGGGTGTTGCAATATGTTAGTAGTCTAACATAACATCACTGTTTCACATGTTATACAGTTCGTGTATTTACCGGGCTACCCCTAAATAGTGAAAACGCATGGTAAGTAACATCAATGGCACTTTAGTTAATATTGTATATATATTTTTTATCGAATTTTCATAAAATAAAATATATTCAAACTGTTTACAATGAGTAGATGAATTTTTGTCATCTTCAGCACTGTTTATTTTATATTATTTGTTTAGTCTTGATTTTCACAATAGGCCATAGGACTAATCTTTTAATGAGGTTCCTATTATTTGCAGTTGCAGGAATGAAATTATATAGATCAGACTGTAATTGAACATTAAGTAGTAGGCCTAATTATGTTTTGCAAAGTCTGTGTGATTCAGCTGTTAGTCGAATAAAATATGCAGTTGAGCTGTACTCGGATGAGTATAACACGCCTGGTTTAACTTTTGAATAGACTATTTGAATTCATGGGTATAAGCAGTACCAATATTTTTTCACTGTGCTAAAATATTGGTACTGCTTATACCCATGAATTCAAATAGTCTATTCAAAAGTTAAACCAGGCGTGTTATACTCGTCCAAGTACAGCTCAACTGCATATTTTATTCGACTAACAGCTGAATCACACAGACTTTGCAAAACATAATTAGGCCTACTACTTAATGTTCAATTACAGTCTGATCTATATAATTTCATTCCTGCAACTGCAAATAGGAACCTCATTAAAAGATTAGTCCTATGGCCTATTGTGAAAATCAAGACTAAACAAATAATATAAAATAAACAGTGCTGAAGATTATGACAAAAATTCATCTATTCATTGTAAATAGTTTGAATATATTTTATTTTATGAACATTCGATAAAAAAATATATATATAATAAAGTGCCATTGATGTTACTTACCATGCATTTTCACTATTTAGGGGTAGCCCGGTAAATACACGAACTGTATAACATGTGAAACAGTGATGTTATGTTAGACTACTAACATTGCAATATGAATAAGCCACGTAATACATGGTTTAAGCAACCTTTAGCTTAATAAGAAATGGTGTTGTGTTCCAGCAAGACAATGTGCAGCCACATGTTTCTTTAGTCACCTGCAGAAAGCTACACACCATGGGCTAGGATGTCTTACCCCACCCAACTTATACCCCAGATATTGTGCCCTCCGACTTCCATTTGTTTTGGTCTCTGCAAAATTCTTTAAATGGAAAATCATTCGGTGATCTTAACGCTGTCAAGAAACAAGTGGATAACTTTTTTGCCACCAAACCAACCACATTTTACAGGGATGGCATTCTAAATTTGCCAGAAAGGTGGACTAAAGTCGTGGGAAAAAACAGACAGTACTTTGAAGAATAAAGTTATGTTCTTAGACTCGCTGCATTTGTTTCATTTCACATGAAAAAATGCTTAGGGTTTTTGGACAACCCCATACTAATTTAGATGCCATTATCATGCAGTACATATCACCATTTATCAAATAACTTGAGGATTCCAACCTCACAGGGAGGCATAGATGTTGTTTGTCTTATGGCGCTGGCTCTCTACCTTCCCTCGAACCAGTTGCCCTAAATTATGGATAGGCGGCTGCTTGTAGTGCATTGAGTAGCTCGCGGTGGTTGTTAAACCCCCAAACAAAAAATTCCATCCACCCAGAACTTTGCTGTTATGCTTTGTGTGATTGCTGTGACTAGCCCAAATCTGAAGTTGGTACAGATTTCTAAGCTATAATTGCTTAGCTTCAGCTATTTGGATCTTCTTTATTCTGGGTGGTGTAACTGTAGCATGCTCAAACGAAAATCAGGAGATCTATGTGTGTCCTACTCCTGCTGCCAGGTGATGTAAATTTTCAAGCTTTCTGGGGTGTTACAATCGGAGCAGTCAACTAAAAACATTTCAGAGATGGGCTTCCAATTATGCACACTTTCAGGTAGTTCCGAAGTTCACACAGATATTGTTTCACAATTTTTGCATGCAGCTGTTTCACACCCACCATGAAGAGGCAAAAAAATTAGCTCTGCATAAATTTCATATGGAGTGCTTTTACAGAAATTTAATTTCAACACTCTAGATTTTTTATCTACACAAATTTCTTTTATAAGAAGGAAATATATAAAATGGGTGTGTCCCCCCCCCCCCATCAGCCCACTTGCCTTTTCCTTCAGCAGTCTGTGTTCTGTGTCTACGAACTTGCGCACAGTGCTAATTTCACAAAGGGAAGAACTTGTGCAGTAACAGGATGAGCTCATTAAAAACAAATTATTGAACTATGTAGTTTACCAGTAATTTTGTTTCAAGTACTAATGATACATGCCAGTTATAATCTTCAGCTGTGCTCCCCTCTATTGGGGGAAGGGGGCATGGTTCATGATGTAACTGACAGGTCACAAAACTATATCAGTATCTCATGAAACAAGTAAACATCTTTAGTTTTTAGAGTCTGAGAATGTTTTTATTGTAAAGAAGAAAAGTAAATGATATGCCCCCCCTCCACCCCTTTAGCAGTGGAGCTAATTTCTTGCCACTTTGTGATTGGTATCAGCTGGCTATATGTAAACATGCCAGAGTTATACATGCAAACTTTGGAACTATTTGATAGCATATTGAATTGAAGGTTAACTCAGTTCAGATATATTTGCTGCAGGTAATATACTTGTGAATTTCCCATGCATTCATGAAGAATATTTTTCGCCACCTCGGTGGTGCAGTGGTCTAAGCGATGGCTTCTGATCATTCGTCCGAGATGGGTCCGTGTTTGAATCCCGGTGAGGTGTGGATATTGTGTTTGTCTTACGGCCCTGGCTCTCTCCCTTCCCTGAAACCAGTGGCCCTAAATTAGGGACGGGTGATTGCTTATAGCCCATTAAGTTGCTCACAGTAGTTGTTAAATCTCTTATTTAAAAAAAATATATATATATTTCTTAATTTCTGCCATATTGATGGTTTTGCCTTTTTATTGGTGGAAGATTCATTTTTATTCAGAATGACAGTTGGTTGACTTCGCCAGAATCCATTTTTTCCAGCATGGTATCAGTTTTTGATTAAGTGAATAGTCTACTTGAAATCTGCTGACTGGAATGAGTATATAACTATGTCAGTCACTTTAATTGATGTGTATAAGTCCATGTGATTTAATGGATAGGAATCAAATATGCCGGTCAATTGAATAGGGAAGAATGAAATAGGAAGAAAGAAATAACGAAAGACAGTGAACTGTGTCAAGCATTGTAACTGATGAAAATAAAATGGGAAAATTGCTACATCCATGTCCAAACGTTTGTAATGTTAGTGCGCATGTAAATTGAATTAATGCCATTTGTACAAAATAACACTCCCACGAGCTTAGATTTATATGATCAGGAGGGCTTGCCTGTTTTTAATTTAAAGCCACTGATTGCAGAGAAGGGAGAACAACTAGGGCTGTTAACATGTGCATTATATCCATGTCATATAAAATCCATCCCAGAAGCCAAAAATGCACCACATGCAGTTTACTCAGTGCACTGTGTAGGCAAGAAATATGTTTATTCTTTTCAGTATATTGGTGCACACAAACTTATACTCCCATTTTTTGTTTATAAAAAAAATGATCACATTAGACATTACATAACTTATCTATTTAACAGGCAGTTGAGTTTTAAGAAATTTCGGATGGTAAGTAAATGCTGACTGACCCTTTCCATCTCAATTCAGGCAGGCATGACTAACATGTCAGTTGATCACTTCCAATTTTTTGAAAAAAATAGGGTAGCTACTCCTAATGGAGATATAAACTACTGTAAAAGAATTTTTCATGAGATTTTTTTGTCCGACTACAGCATTTTGAAAATAGGCAAAAAATGCAGCCATGGCAAAAATCGTGTGAAAAATCCAAAATTTTAAATGTACACTGCTCTTGAACTATTATAACAGGTAGAGGCTTGACTTTTTTTTTTTTTTTTAAGCTGTTTGAATTGGCCTTTCTTTGAGTTCACAGCAATTGATCATAGGAATGTTGCCAGATGGCAAAAAAATAAATCTGTATTACAACAAATTTGAATTCTGCATTAAATTGGGATTTCCTTTTTTTTTTTTTTTTTTTTTTTTTTTTTTTAAAGAAAGACATCAGTTGGGTAAGTGTGGCAACCTGTACCCCTACTTGGGTTGTCGTAGCAGTAATTTTATTTCTAGCCTGTGGTGCATGTAACTCATAAAATTAATTTTTAAATTATACAAAATCTCAGAAAATCAACATTTTTGAATTGCAATATCTAAAAACTCCTTTTAAAAATTCTGAAATTTTGGCCAAATAATGCCCTAATGGTAGGAAGTTAACTGGGGGAATCAGGCTACTAGAGTTTTGGCCTTAAAAATTTCTCACATATTTTCGAAGATGACTCCTCCCCCCCCTTTTCAATTTTTGAAAAATGGCTCTTTTTATTTTCAAATTTCTTGAATTTAGAGAAAAAAGAACTGTAAACATTATTTAGCAAATTTCTATTAACAGGAGTACACAATTCCTGGCAAGGCTCACATATTAAGAGCATATGTCAAGTCTCCAAATGCAACTAAATAATTGAAAATGGTGGCAAATGATTTTATGAATCTTAGGCAGTTTTTGACTCATGGGTAAACTGCAATTTTCAGTGATTTTTTTTTTTTTTTTTTTTTTTTTGGCTAAAACACAGCTGATATGATTTCAAAGTTTTGATTTTCCAAAGCTGTGGCTGAAAATGGTGATGCCCAGTGTGACTGTCATGCAGTCCCCTCAAAGACCTATCAAGGCTGCTCAAGAGTCATTGAGGGAAGTCGAGGATAATTAGAGCTACTGGGAGGGGGAGGCGCTATCAGGTGAGAAGAAACTCTTCCGTAATTTATAACGAGCGGGTGAGCAGATGATTCCCCTTAGGGTCATCCCCCTCTCTGTGCAATCCAGTGTTGGTGTTGCATTTTGACTTTGCTGAGAACTGGTCTGTAATTGTACCTGATGAAGTGCAATTCTACCACTGGCAAAATGTCCAGATCTAACTATTGACAGGCATTGCATACAGTTAAGGCTCCTTATTCACGGTTCCCTTATTCGCGTTTTCACTATTCGCGGGTTAAAAAATTGTGACCAAGTTCCTGTATTCGCGACTAAAAATTTCTTTACTCGCGGATCCAGTCGGTATATCAAAAGGATTCGGTGTCCTTTATTAACGCATCGACATCTTTTGAGTACTGCTGGCACATGCCGAGGCGGCTTTTACAAAGAGTGTAACTGAATGGACTAATATCAAAGTAAAACAAACCTTATTGCCACTATGCCTAAAGTACGTTGTCAAATGCCGCTGCTGCCGTATTACACGCTCTGCTATGTCCTTTGATAAGAGCCGCCTTCGCCATGGTCGGTGTTTTATTGCTTCAACTTGTCAGTCGTTGCAATAATTTTGATTGAATAACAAGTGCCTCTTCTGCTTTGTTCCCAATTTATAATGTCGAGTAAAAGGAAAGAAAAATTAGTTCCGACGCGGAAAAAAATAGTGTTGCCGCTTAAAGTAAAAATAGAAATGCTTGACCGTTTACGCCTTGGTGAGTCATTTGCATCCATATCACGCTCTTTCAATGTTAATGAATCAACTGTACGATCCATCAAGAAATCCGAAGACAAAATAAGGAATTCTATAGCTTCAACCTCACTATCAGCAAAAATTGTTCGTGATCCAGCAATTGAAAAAATGGAAGCTGCGTTATCATTATGGATTGAAGATCGTAACCAGAAAAGAGTGCCCCTATAAATGGTCTTATGATCCACGAGAAGGCAAAGCGTCTTTACGCACATTTTAAAGAACCTGGTGATTAACATACAGATGGAGGATTTCAAGCATCAGAAGGTTGGTTCAATAAATTCAAGGTGCGACAATCATTGCATAGCATTAAAATTGTTGGAGAAGCTGCATCTGCAGACACCGCCGCAGCAGAAAGATATCCAGAAGAATTTTCAAACTTAATTGCTCATGTTGGATACAAACCGGAACAAGTGTTTAATGCAGATGAAACTGCCTTGTTTTGGAAAAGAATGCAAAACAAAACTTTCATATCCAAAAGTGAGAAGTCCGCCCCTGGTTTCAAGGCAGCAAAAGATAGAGTTACACTGCTGCTGTGTTCTAACGCATCTGGAGATTGTGTTATAAAGCCACTAATGCTTTACAGATCGTTAAATCCTCGTTCTTTAAAAAATCAAAACGAGGACAACCTGCCAGTGTTTTGGCATGCAAATAAGAAAGCGTGGGTTACAAGTGCTATTTTTTGTGACTGGTTCCGGAATTGTTTTGTTCCTGAAGTTGACTTATTTGAAAAAAAAATTATTTAGACTTTAAGACAGTTCTAGTTTTGGACAATGCTCCAGGTCACCCTCGTGAGCTTGAAACTATGCATCCAAATATAAAGGTGATATTTTTACCTCCTAACACGACTGCTTTACTCCAACCCATGGACCAAGGAAAAATCCAGGCGTTCAAGCTCTATTACATTAGACGAACCTTCAAAATCGTACTGGACACCATGGAATGTGATCCTGATATGAATGTGATGCAATGCTGAAAAAATTTTGACATGGCAAAATGCATTGTTAACATAAAAGAATCGTTGGAAGAACTGAAACCATACATATTGAAATCATGTTGGAAAAAACTGTGGCCTGTTCTGACTATCAGAAATGATGAAGAATCTGTGCAAATTCAAACTTTAACTGCAAACATTGCTCAAGTTGCGAATGGAATAGGACGAGATGGCTTTGAACAGATAGAATCAAGTGACATTCAAGAGTTGCTTGAATTGCAAGATGAAGATTTGACCGAAACCGACTTGGAGGAAATGTTAAATCCGCATTCCATTGAAGAAGAGGCTTCAACAAGCACTGAAAAGGTGACCTTTAACTTGAAAAACCTGAGTGAAGGTTTACGGATGGCAAATGAGCTTTGTGATTTCTTCATGAAAATTGATCCATCTATGGAAAGAAGTCTTATTTTTAAAAGGCAAATTGTTAATGCCACAGCTGAATATCAATCTGAATTGAAAGACCTTTTAAAAGCGGCAAAACAAGAAAAAATTACTAAGTTCTTTAAACCCTTGCCTATGCCTGACAATAATAATTAATACCGTATATACTCGCGTATAAGTCGAGAAATTTGGGACAAAATGAGAGCTTCAAAGTAATGGGGTCAACTTATACGCGGGGTCTAAAAAAATCGTAAGTCCAAAAGTTCCTCCCGAGAGGCAAAAGGCAATCCATCCCCCCCCCCCCCCCCAAAAAAATACCGATGCGGTATTAATTACGAAATACGCAACCCTCCGAAAGAAAAAAAAAAAGAAACAAAGAAAGAAAAAACGCCGATGTGGTAGAATTACGAAATCGCAAACCTAAGAATTTCTCAGCGCTTTGAGAAAGCTCTCTCCTGGCTTTGCATATCCACAGCGCAGTCACAGCCGCGCATAGAAAGCTCCGCCCTTCCGACTACCAGTTGACTGCACTGACGTAACGGCAAAGAATATCGCGCGAAGCGTTTTTCTTCGGAAACGGAGCCATGCGACAGCCAGTGTTAGGTGTTGCTCAAAGACCTTGGGGGTGTTGCTTGTTCTTAATCGCACGTGTCTCGCTTCTCCTATTATGGGTGACACGGATTGTGTAAAGAAACTGATGTCCTATAACGCAGGATTCAAGTTGAAAGTGGTTTCTTTTGCAGAAAGTACTAACAACTGTGCTGCTTCACGTCAATTTGGCATTAACGAAAAACTGATTCGAGATTGGCGTAAAAAAACGGACTTCGTGAAAATCGCAAAAGGTGCTGCGCCGTGGAACGACATCTTTTCCAGAGCTGGAAAGTGTCTTGAATGATTGGATTGTGGGCTGCAGACAAAATGGTTACATTGTAACGCGAACTGGTATACGTTTGCGAGCAATGAAGCTCACAAGAGATGAAAAGTTTGCAGCCGCAAATAACACTTTTCGTGCCTCACCAGGTTGGTGCACAAGGTTCATGAACCGCTATGGGTTGTGTCTACGCCAGCGCACCAAAATTGCACAAAAGTTACCTCGAAGCAAAGATAATGGAATTTCAAAAGTACGTAATTCAAAAGAGAAGAGACTGCTTTTGAACTTTCCCAAATAGGGAACATGGATGAAACCGCCATGTGTTTCGACCTTCCTGGAAATAAGACGGTGAACCAAAAGGGCGAAAAAAATATCTTGATTAAAACGACTGGCCGCGAAAAATCCAGTTTCACGGTTGTTCTTTCCTGTTTGGCCGACGGCAGTAAGCTACCTCCGGTAATTATTTTCAGACTCAAAACTCTGCCGAAAAGCGTTTTCTTTCCGTCTGGTGTGCTCGTTCGTGCCCATGAAAAAGGATGGATGAACGAATCCGGAACAATTGACTGGTTACAGAATGTGTGGAACAAAAGGCCAGGTGCACTTTTGAGGAAACCTTCTCTTTTGGTGTGGGATATGTTTGTTGCACACCGTTGTGCAGAAGTGAAAAAAACTGCAGAAAATTCAAAAACAACTCTTGCTGTCATCCCAGGTGGGTTGACATGTGTTCTTCAACCACTAGATGTCTGCCTTAATAAGCCCTTCAAGGACAATGTGCGGAGGTATTGGGCAGATTGGATAAGTTCCGATTTGCCGACTGAAACCATGGGCGGAAATCTAATGAAGCCGGATATCGTTTTGATTGCGCAATGGGTCAAGGATGCTTGGGATGCGATACCTGCGGAAATGGTCGTGAAATCATTCAAGAAATGTTGCATTAGTAACAAACTTGATGGCACAGAGGATGATGAGATTTTTATGAGTGATGATGACAGTGATTCTGATGACACAGGCATAGATGGGAATACTGATGTTTATGATGACGCGCCGATGACGGAGAAAGACTTTTTTGAACTGTTTTGCGAGTCTGACTCGGAATCGTATTTTGAAGGGTTCCGATGAAGTTTTTGGGTATGCAAATTAAATTTAGTATTATATATATAATTTTGTTCGTTTTCAAATGTTTTTGAATAAATTCATTGACATTTTTTTTTCTCATTCCGGGATCGACTTATACGCGAGTTTCAGATTTCTTACGATTTTTTCCTCTGAAAGTGGGGGGTCGACTTATACGCGAGTATATATGGTAGATATTGTTAAAAACTCATTAAATTGACTTTATTTTGATTTCTTTTTTTATTTTGGAACTTTGGAACGTATCTCTTATTAATCCCATACAAATTACTATTCCATATTCACGGTATCTGTATTTGCGGCATATTTACGGAACATATACCCCGCGAATAAGGAGCTTTTACTGTACTTGCAAAATGAGACTAAGTCTTTCATGGTAGCATGCAATGATATAAGCCATAACACAGCACATGTTCTGTGTGCTATTCAGCTCATAAAAAGTGAAATTGCTAAGACTTATCCTTTGGAAGAATTTAAAACAATTGTTTACATCTCAGATGAAGCAGCGGGCCACTTCAAAAACAAATATATGCTCTATGAACTTACGGAGGACCCAAAAGTAACAAGGAAGTGGGTCTTCTCAGCCACAGGCCATGGCCAGAGTGCATGTGATGGTGAGGGTGTCCTGTGCAAACATTTTGCTACTAAATTCAACTTAGAAAAAGAAGCTTCACAAAATATAAAAGATGCACCTTCATTTGTTGAAACTGTCTCCCCCTTGTTCCCAAAGACTAAACTTCTACTTTTCACAACTGATAAAGTTCAGTCTTACCAAACCAGCAAAGCAGAAGAGTGAGATTCAGTAAAATCTATTGTTGGAATACAGTCATGGCATTCCTGGCTTGTACAAGGAAATAAACCATCAATGGCTAGAACAGTCCAGCACCCACACCAAACAAGGCAATTTTCAAGCCAACAACAACAACAAAAATTCTGTGAATGGTTTTCAAGTAAAATTTATAGGATGCATTTATGACAATAACTGGTGGATGGGACAGATTCCAAAATATCTAAAGAACTTGAGGACATAACAGTATCCTTCATGCACCCTCATGGACCAGTCAGAGGTTTTCAGTGGCCAGGGGAATGTGGCAAGAAGAGAGACAAGTGTCTAGTGCCCTTTAAAAATGTACTTCTTAAGGTGAATGCTACAACTCTTGTCAAACATTCTGAATGACTTCATGCCTTTGAGAAGGAAATCAATAAAATCCAGCAGCCTTTCTTTGTAGTTACAATGGAAAGCTCATAATTTTTTTTTTTTTTGGAAGCCCGTTTTCTTATGTAAATAGAAATTGAATCTTAACTGCAGCTGAGATAATGCCCATTGTATTGTGTAGATTATGGATTAAATAAGAAATTAAACATGTACATAGGTGATATTTATTATCAAAAACCATAAATGACTGAAATATAGATTGACACTTTAATTTGGAATATATACTTAGGTGATATATACTTAAACAAACTTATCAGAAATATATATCATCATTGTCAACCATTATCAATCCACTGCTGGACAAAGGTCTCCCCCAAGTTTCCTCCACAATGGTCTGTCTTGTGCCAGTCTCCTCCACGTCACTCCCGCATACTTTCGAATTTCATCCACCCATCTCCCATGTGGTCTTCTTCTGGGTCTTTTCCTGTCTCTTGGAATCCAATCTAAAACTTTGGCTGTCCATCGATGGTCTGTCCTTCTGGCAGTATGTCCAGCCCATTGCCATTTCAGGAATTTAATTCTGATCATAATGTCTTCCTCTCTAGTCATTTTTTGAATCCACGAGTTCCTCTTCTTATCTCTCCTGGTTACACCAAGCATGCACCTCTGCATGCTTCTTTGAGTTGTCTGCAGCCTTTGTATGCTCTTTTAGTTAAGGTCCACGTCTCTGCCCTATACGTAAGCACTGGAAGAATGCATTGATCAAACACTTTTCTTTTAAGACATAATGGCATATTGGTCTTGAAAATTATGCTGTTTCTTCCAAAAGCTCTCCAGGCAAGTTTTGTACGCCGATTAATTTCTTCACCAATGTCACCCTCACTTGATATCTGCTGTCCAAGATAAACGTACGTGTCTGTTATTTCCAGCTTTTCTCCATCAATCGATAAATCTTCATTTCTTGTAAAAGCATTGAACAACACTTGTCTTCTGAAAGTTCATTTTTAATCCCACTTCTTTAATCTTGTCAACAAGTTCCTGGATCATACTCTGCAGCTCTGATGGGGTAGTTGCAAAAATGACTACGTCATCAGCAAAATGAAGGTGGGTTAGATAATCTCCCTTAATCTTTATCCCTTTGTTTTCCCAGTTCAGTGATTGAAAGACATTTTCCAATGTGGCATTAAAGAGCGGGGGAGATATGGTGTCACCTTGTCTCACTCTCTTTCCAATTTTAATGTGTGTTGTATTTTCAAACAGCCGAATCTTTGCACTTGCATTTTCATAGATGTTATTAATAATATTAATGTATGCATCTTCAATACTGCAGGATTTCAGAGCCATTGTAACTGCTGATGGTTTCACTGAATCAAAGGCTTTTTCATAATCAATAAAAGCCATGCACGATGGAAGTTCATATTCCCTCGCTTTTTCAATTAGTTCTCTCAGTACGTGGATATGATCTATTGTGCTGTAGCCACTCCTGAATCCAGCTTGTTATCTCAGTTGAGCCATGTCCAGTGTTACCTTCAAGCGGTGTGAAAGAACTTTAGTGAAGATTTTATAAACCACTGATAGGAGGCTGATAGGTCTGTAGTTCCTGAGATCCTCAATGTCACCTTTTTTATGTAGCAGGATCATTGTAGCATTGTTCCAATCCTCAGGAATCTTGCCTTCATTTAGGCATCGAGTGAAAATTTGGGCGAGTACTGTTTCGATTTCTCCACTTGCTTCTTGTATGATGTCTACAGTAATTCCATTTTCTCCTGGAGCTTTTCCCCGCTTCATGTTCTTGATTGCATGTGCAACTTCTGCTGGGAGGACTGGAAGAACTCTGGTACTGGTACCTTTCATGATGTCTGGAGTACATGTATCATTCCTTTCATATAATTTGGAGTAGAAATCTTTCACTCTTGTCAAAATTGTGCTTCTATTTCTTGTTACAGAACCATCTTCTTTTCTCAGTGACATATTATTAAATAGCCAATCATTTACCCGAAAGTTCTTGGTCACTTCTTTTTTTCTTTTACACTTCAAGCACGTCAATTATCACCATGTAATGTAATTGGCCTTCAAAGGTTGAAAGACTCCTTGCTTATGAGATTTGTTCTTCCGGGCATGAAACATTGTATTTTCCTTTCTTTTTTTTTTTTAATTATTCTATTCACTGGACGAAACGCAGGTTTCCCTCTGTCATATGAGACGTAAACAGTCTTTTCTCAGAGCCATAATCTGTTTTCTTCCCTTACTGAGATGTCCCTTTGATATCTTTAGGCTTTGGTTGTTTTCAATTGCTTTCCTCACTAGTTCACAGTTGAATTTCCTTAAGTCTTCAGTGACACTTTTTCGTACTGTCTTGCATAGCTCTATATATTCCACTTTGCAAGTCACATCTTCTTTAGTTGTCCTCATCTCTCTTCTTTTTTGCATCAACATTTTGGTTTTTTCTGATAATTTGTTCACATCCAACTTGTTCTTGGACCCAGCTAATTTTGTTGCTGTTTCCATAAGAGCTTTGGTTACTTTTCTGTTAATTTCAGAAATATCCACTTATTCCGATGTTCGGCCTTCTAAAGCAGAGAATCTGTTCTTCGGTTCCAACTTGAAGGTATTATGGTTTTGAAGATGACAATCCGATTTTTGGCGTAAATGTGACAAGGATGGTAAGTCAGATAATTTTTGAAAACTTGAAAATTTTCATCGTCCTGGAGCGGGACTCGAACCCGCGTGGGTTCGAGTCCCGCTCCAGGACGATGAAAATTTTCAAGTTTTCAAAAATTATCTGACTTACCATCCTTGTCACATTTACGCCAAAAATCGGATTGTCATCTTCAAAATTTGTATTATATGGCGTAATCCGTATTTCTTTCATGATTTATCTGCTTCTCCGGGCAATCACGGGATAGGATTATTAACCTCCAGATTCGCTAAACATGAATGCCGGTTGCTTCGACTAGCGAATCCTGTGATGGTTAAATTCAAATTGATCGGAAACTTGAAACTTGGTCGTTCTGGGTGGTGTAGTGGTTAGCATACCTAGGCGTTTTCTGGGAGACGCGGGTTCGAGTCCCGCTCCAGGACGATGAAAATTTTCAAGTTTTCAAAAATTATCTGACTTACCATCCTTGTCACATTTACGCCAAAAATCGGATTGTCATCTTCAAAATTTGTATTATATGGCGTAATCCCGTATTTCTTTCATGATTTATCTGCTTCTCCGGGCAATCACGGGATAGGATTATTAACCTCCAGATTCGCTAAACATGAATGCCGGTTGCTTCGACTAGCGAATCCTGTGATGGTTAAATTCAAATTGATCGGAAACTTGAAACTTGGTCGTTCTGGGTGGTGTAGTGGTTAGCATACCTAGGCGTTTTCTGGGAGACGCGGGTTCGAGTCCCGCTCCAGGACGATGAAAATTTTCAAGTTTTCAAAAATTATCTGACTTACCATCCTTGTCACATTTACGCCAAAAATCGGATTGTCATCTTCAAAATTTGTATTATATGGCGTAATCCCGTATTTCTTTCATGATTTATCTGCTTCTCCGGGCAATCACGGGATAGGATTATTAACCTCCAGATTCGCTAAACATGAATGCCGGTTGCTTCGACTAGCGAATCCTGTGATGGTTAAATTCAAATTGATCGGAAACTTGAAACTTGGTCGTTCTGGGTGGTGTAGTGGTTTGCATACCTAGGCGTTTTCTGGGAGACGCGGGTTCGAGTCCCGCTCCAGGACGATGAAAATTTTCAAGTTTTCAAAATTATCTGACTTACCATCCTTGTCACATTTACGCCAAAAATCGGATTGTCATCTTCAAAATTTGTATTATATGGCGTAATCCCGTATTTCTTTCAGGTATTATGGTGTTTTTTAAGGTTGGTTATGTCAATACATTTTGTTTGTCTTATGAGCTTGCCACGTTCGACTTTAGTGTTGAGGTGCATCTTACATCTCACCAATCTATGGTCACTACCTGTGTTGAACTTGTTTAGCACACTGCAGTCTTCTATGACGAATCTTTTGTTGCACATAATAAAATCAATTTCACTTGTCCCATTTGGATGTCTCCATGTCTATTTCCTGTGTGGCTTTTTCTTGAAAAAGGAGTTCAAGATGGAAAAACCCTTCTGCCTCTGCAAACTCTAAGAGAGTATTTCCACTCTGGTTTCTGTTGCCGTGACCGAATTTACCTACTGAAGTTTCATTCTGTTGCCCTATTTTTGCATTGAAATCTCCCATAATTATCTTCAAGTGCTGCTTACCTTTATTATTTAGATGACTAATTTCCTCATAAAATTCTTCAATTTCTTCTTCAGGATGACTTGTGGTGGGTGCATAAGTTTGAATAATCTGAGCCTGGTATCTTCTCGAGAGTTGGATAACGAGTTGTGCAGCTCTGTAAGAGGGACTTTCAACTTCTACAACTTTATCCTTCAGTTTCTTGTTTATTATAAATCCAACACCACTAGTTCTGCCAGTATCTGCCCCACAATAGTAGAAGAGATGTCCGCTTTTCAGTTCAATGAGATCTTCTCCTTTTCTCCTTACCTCACTTAGCCCAATGATGTCCCACTTGATCCTTTGTAGTTCCTCTTCCAATTCAAGAAGCCTTGAATCAGAAGATAGGGAGCGTCCATTATACGTAGCCAAGGTCAGCATCAGATGGCAGCCTAGTCCAGTCCTCCTGTGATTCTTAGCACCCTCTGCCTTTATGTTGCACTGGCCGCGAAATATATATATACATATATATACACACACACACATATATATATATATATATATATATTTTTTTTTTTTTTAAATAATAACGTGCGGTGCGGGCAGGAGAGAAGCGCATTTGAAATAAATTTGTAGGAAAATTTCAAGGAAGAAATCCAGTAATCTGATTCCCCCAGTTAATAACCTTCCATTGGGGCATTAATTGGCCAAAATTTCAGAATTTTTAAAAATGGGGTTTTTGAGATATTGCAATTCAAAAATGTTGATTAGCTTCAAAAAAAAAAAAAAAAATCAAGTCTCCACCTGTTATAGTTCAGGAGCAGTGTACATTTAAAAATTTTGGTGTTTCACACGATTTTTGTCACTGCTGTATTTCTTGCTTATTTTCAAAATTCTGTAGTTCAGCCAAAAAAAATTTTCATGAAAAATCCTTTTGCAGTAGTTTATATCTCCATTAGGAGTAGCTACCATTTTTTTTTTTTTCCAAATAAATTGGAGGGAATCAACTGACACCCTGCCTGAATTGAGATGGAAAGGGTCTGCTATATTTGTTCTGAGTGTTGTCTATTTGAATTGTTCTATAATCTCTGTGAATGTCTCAGTCAAAATACTGCCATCCAAGCATATAACTATGGGTAGATAAAACTGATTTAAAATTCATAAGATGGAAAATGTAAAAGGACAATAAATAAATAAGCAATATACCTTGAGACATATAGTCTCCCTTCATGTTTGTACGCTGTCTAATAGTCAGTTTTATTTCCATCGATCTCTTGGTAGAAAATTTATGAGTAGTATAAGTGGTTTGTTTGTTTCTTGTTTATTGCCAATGTGGATAGACTGTTTAATCTTTCTTGACTTATCATTGACCCTAAATTGTTCTTTATGAGCTTCAGTTTTGTAGAACTTTTTCTTTAAGGTCATTACAGGAGGTATAAGAAAATTTTGATGCAAAATGAAAATGTTTGAATAAATGTCTAGTTCATTTTATACAAAGAGAAAAAAGCATTCTTTAACTTAAATTTTTGGGAATAACATTGTAAAAGTATTGTAGCTCTTCAAAAAGTTCCATTCCTTCTATATCACAGGAATCCATCCTTCAATTGGTTATATAAAGTGCCATGCCAGTTGTTTCCTAAGTTTTAATTTTTACATTCTTCAAAGCTGTTTCATTGCTTAAATTACACTAGTGTATTTTTTGAAACATTTATGAAATGAAGCCTGGGCAATGTCACCAATTTTTTTGAAAATATTTGATTTTTAACAAATCATTAAGGTAATTTAAAATGGTTCAACAATACTTTCATGCAATAAAAGTTTCCTCTTGAGAGATTTTAATTTCAAATTCAGCTGTAATAGTCAGAATTTGCTAAGTCATTAGTTTCTGGAATTGCTTTTTCATAATCATTGTTGCAGTATTCAGTGTTGAACTGCACTAAATTTCTAAATTTTGCAAATGCTGTGCTTCAACATTCATGTCAGCATTTTTTTATGTTTTACTAGTGTTATTAGAACTGTGCCAAAATATCATACCATATTACTAGACTAAGTATGAACTCATTTGTTTATAATTTCAAAGAGAGACAGCATCTACTTTCAAATTAATATCCATAGTGACTTCAGTGAGTTTGATTAGTGCTTAAAAAGCACCTTGAATTTTAAAGCAAACAGCTTTGACACTATCTAAACAATACTCCTACCTAATTTCTGGCAATGGTTTGAAAGAAATAAGTGGGTTATGCTTCTACAGAATATATTCCAACATGTAACCAAAACTGAAGATACTGTAACAAGTTTTTGCAGTGTATATAAAATAAATTACTACTCATGTGGAAACACTTTGCAATATCCCAAAGCATGAGATTCAAATTGTGACAAATGACGCATAAAAAGTGATACATGACATTCAAATTGTGATACAAGACATATAAAAAGCAGAAGGATTTTCTTTCATTATCAAAGCTTTGACACCTGAATTTTTTGCCTTCGTATTGGCACTATTATCAGATCCATGCTCACAGCAGTCAGTAAAATTTATATGTTATTTTAATTTGGCCTTTAGAGTTTTTGCTAATCCTTTTCCAGCGGTGTCACATCCAACTAAAAAGTTGAAATGCTCAGAGCTCTATCTCAAGATCTTTGTTTCTGGTATGAACAAACTGTATAATAACTGCTCTTGGTGACTTATATCTGGGGAATAGCCCAGGAGGACTGAATAATATTTGACTTCCGTAACCTGGTCTTTGATTAACAATTAATTTTTTTAGCCATCGCATTACCTAATTCATCCTGAATTGAATGGGAAAGATAGTTCCTATTTACTTCCATTTTTTACAACATGATTAACATGTTCCTCCATTACTGGGTCAAATTTGGAAAGCAATTCACTGAGTTCCTAAAAATTACTATTGTTGCAATCAAATGCTTTGTACCTCTAAATAAGCTAATTATATGGCTTGCCAAATGAATAAATCAACTAGAGTGACTGTCCCTGTTGCTCTGATAGTTCAGCACTCTCTGACATACAAAAATATGTACTGCATGCAGGAAAAATATTGCATATTCGTATGTACTAGAAGTAGGTTAGGACAGAAAGTTCGTAAATGCTCCTTGTGTATTGTGTCATTCGTGCTGAAATCCAGACTGGCCTGCATAACTATCTCTGAAACCTGGACTGCATGCATAGGTATGTTTCAAAGACAGGTGACAGTTCCCTGTGGTACTATAATTGTGAGTTCATGGCAGTATAAAGAGTTGGAGTTATCAATAATTATTTTGCAGTATGAGAATAAGGTTATTGAAGAAACAGGAAAGCTTGATAAGGAATTAGTCTAAGAATTAATGATGCATAGCACATCCCTCCCCCAGCTCTATAAAATATTTCCACTCGAACAGAAATAATTTTGATGTATACAGTGTGATAGTATTTAGACTTACTCTTTTTTGTGACAGTGACAACTGTATTTAAAGCAAAGGACTTTGTGGATGATTAGGAGCTTCTGACATTATAAAAGGAATATCAGGAAAAAAGAGGTGGATTCACAGTGGCAGAGCAGAATTGGTAATGTAGACATAGAAACAGAATTCCATACTTCTTCAATAGTAGAAAAGGTTGAAAAGAATGTACCACAGTTTTATGGACATGCTTTGCATGGCAGGTGAAGGCTACTTAGACCAATTTTATATTATGTGGTATAAGGTTTAGACAAATTTTATATTATGCTGTATAAGGCTACAGGTCAAGATGCAGATCTAGAATAGTGTACTGAAGGCAATCCTGTTCGTCATGCGGATGTAGCTCGGAACGCCGGGTTTTTAATTTAATATTCTAAAGCCAGAAATTCAGGTTTTCAAATTTGTGTAGGAATTTGGTAATCCTCAGTCATGTCATTTCTGGAAATGCTATGAAGTTGTTATTAATTGAAAGTGCCTTTCCATATTCAAAACTGTTGTGCATGCTGAAAGGAAAGCTATTATTATCATTTTGGCAGCTGTATCTATATCAAATAATTTTGTTTCATAAGTTTTAAGACTCAATGAGCTAATTGTAGAATTGACAAAAATCACTGTAGGATGCTATGGGAGCAGGACTTAATCATCCAGAGCTAAAGTGATTTCCATAGTTTGACCAAATATTCTGAAGTTCAAAATTTGATTTCAAAAATGCAATTCTTTGAAGTCCAATTTACAATTTTTTGGAGATCTCTAACATCACATATAAAATTCAAAATCCCCCAGTGGTGGTGTGTCTTTTGACCATTCGTCCAAGATAGGTCTGGGCAGAGTAGCAGAATGTAGACGTACACACGTACGCCACACACGGATAGTTTCCAAATTAGCAGATTTTGCAGATAATTTTTGCTTGTAGATTAAAAAAAATTTTATTTACAGAAATTAAAACACTTAAGGCTTCACTCAGATTAATATATTGAATTCTCTTTTTAATCTGAAGTATTTTCACTTATTTGTCACATCTTCTGAGGTCTTTTGTTTTTACAGACTGTTCTGGTCTCCAGATTTTATGAAGGCCTGTTATCAATGTACAGTAACTGTATCATAAGTTTTGTTTACAAAGACTTATGATTTGTTTCATTGCCAGGTTCTCTTGCAGTTGCTAGTTATTCAATTAATATAATTTCTTTATGTATTTTGTAAGTCTACTATTTTTTAATTAAGTTGTTGAAAATACTATTTACAATTTTTTTAAGGTTCATTAACGGAACTGTTTTTCTCGATATAAAAACTTTCCTTAATTAGTCTCTTGTTTTTATGAGGTTCATATTTTAATATTTTACCCTAAAGGTCTATTTTGCACACATTGCTGCACATTCAGTTGTAATGTACTTATTTTGTCCTCACTGAAATCTGTAATGTTCTAATAATTATTTGTTTTATTAATTTTTCTTTAAATTATCCTATTCTACTGTTATCGTGTGTGTGATTTGCGGGTTTGCATCAAGTTTTCTCTTTCAATGGTTGTGTATGCAGATACATTTTATTTTTATACAACTCTGGGTTTAAATCCCACTGAGACATGGATGTTGTGTTTGTCTTACAGCACCGTTTCTCTCCTTTTCCTGGAACCAGTTGTCCTAAGCTAGAGATAGGTGAATGCTTTATATACATACTAGTCATTAAACCCTCAAAGCCCCCCCCCCCCAATGCTATTTTTGGAAGTTTTTTTTAAGATAATGGAGAAAAAAATTGGTGCAAAGTTAAATTTTTCCCAGGCACTAGTGATTAATTGTTGTATAGCTAGTTAATATAATGTGAGTGTAAATGTATAAACAATGTGTACCTGTATTGTACATTACATTATACAGTACAATATAATATATAAATATTATGTATTATTTATAAATATAGCACTGCAGTCAGGGTTCAGGGTTTTTTTGTTTCATCTCATTATCACCCCCTGTGAAGGTATAATAGCAATTAAAAAAAAAAAAAACTTTAAGAATCGAGGAAATTATATGTTGGAGAAAGAAGGACATGAAGATTTGTTGTAAACCAGATTTCTCCCACCCTCTTTTTAGTTATCTGTGCCAGCAACATACAGGGATGAAATAATGCTGGTGAATTTATGATATGGATTTCAAAGGCAAAATCTGTTCACCACATTTTGTGATGTTCAAGTTCTTTTTATTAATTTGGTTTATTATTGTGAAAAGCCATGTTTAAAACCCAGATTATGTGGCATATTCTATGTGCCATGTTTGAAATTCAGATTCAGTGCATTTCATATTTGGAACTTATAATATAGAACAATAGTCGTGTTATGGTGTTTTTCCCTAGAAAGATGTTTTAAACAGGATGTGAGGAATCTCTGCTGAGTGGTACTCCCCCTTCCCCCAGCCGTTCTTCACTAACCTAGACAAGGAGGTACAACAGGTTTTTATTTTTTTTTTTTTTTCCAAAAAATCTTTGGGAGCTATCTGCTTTACATAAGTATAGAAAGATGACAAAAAAAAACACTAATGAATGATAAGAAAACAAAAGCATGAAATAAATCTAATTTCTCGTGTAAAAAAAAAAAACAGTACATAAAGGTAACGGTACTGGTATTGCATAATATTTTCATGCTTCACTTGCGGGGAAGTATAACTCGTACAACGTGTCTCTTTTTCTCTTCCTCCAGAGTAACATAACTAGTTAAAACGTAAAGTTATTCCAAGATACAGTGTCTTGTAGGATGTGTGGCTGCAGGTGCCATGGTATTCAAAGTTGTCCAGTATATATTACTGCCACCCTGAAGGAGAAATTGCTTATTAAGAATATGGTCATGCAAATTATTTGTGGTCATGCAAATTACATGTGGTTATGCAAAATACATGATCATGCAAATTAAAATGGTCATACAAATCACATGCAATAGTCATATATATGATTCAAAAGAAATTTTTCCAGTTGGTCTTCTAGGAAGCATGGTACATAAATGTATATTCATGCCACCAAGCAGGAAAACTGTCAAGGAAAGCAAAATTAAGTGAAAACTCTTGTACATACTTCAATGTAATTGATACAAGAAGAATTTTTCAGTGCAACTTCTGGGAGTAAATATTTAGCAGTGCCCGTGTATGTATGAACGGGCAAAGCAATTGCATAAATCCAAGTTAATTTGTGGGATGCAGATATACAGTCCTGCTAAAATTGATTCTTTGTGTAAGTTCTTCCTTGAATTGTGTTGCTTAGTTAAATTTTCTTTTTTTTCTATTGTTTTGATGACAAACAAGTAGTGTAATATTTTTTTCTGTGTGATAATCTATTGGTTTTTTTTCTTTTAATTTTTCTCTTATTACAGATGCAAACTTACATATGTTTGAAAAACCCTATATTGACATCTGAGAAGTACATAACATATGCTATCATGGTTGATGTAAGTTATTTTTAAAATTACTAGTGGACCTAACATTAAAAATGTTATGTCATGTGTTGATTATCATGTGATTTAGATGGTCACTTATGATAACACCATTTAAATTTATGAGTTACATAGTTATTATTTGCTCAGACAATTGTGACATCTAGAAAAATTAATATATATCAAATTTTGTATAATGGATGCTTTCAAATCAAAATTTCAACCGAACCACCTATTGGATGGACTTTTAGCCTACAGTAGCAAGAAAATATATTCCTTAAAGATGCTTCTTGATAAATCTATTGATATTACTGAATACTTGAACCAAATAGTATATGTGTGTGACAGTGTGAAATAACACCACCACCAAATGAAGACATTTAATAGAAACACACTTGAGTTGTATTCCATTGTATCTTATATTAAGCGAACATTTCTTAAGTATGTGGTATAGAATGACAGCTGAACCTGGACGTAACTCTAACTCATTTAAAAGTTACCTATTGATGTACCTACCTTAAAAGTTATCTTCATTACTAAAGTTTTTTTCTATTTAAAAACATTAAAAAGTTTATTTTTATTTGATTATGTGCTATTTACAACATAATTGAATTAATTCCAATATCTATTTACAAGTATTAAAGCAAAAGTTCTTATGGCCACATGGAACAAATACAAATGTAGCACTTGACTGTAGGCAGTATTAAAAATAAAACATATATTGAAGCAACATATTAGTAATTGGCAAGAAAGAAGAGAAGACAGTATTAATATAGTACTGTATGAAAAAGAATACCCAAAATTTGATGAAACAGAAATCTTAACTTCAAATAATAATGAAAGATATTTGGGAATTGCAGAATCAGTCTGTATTGAAAAAAATGGAAAAGTAGTATGTAACAATAATGCACCTAATAACATTTCAGCACATTGGACAGACTTTATAAAATTAGAGAATAAATTCATGTATAAGAATAAGTAATAACACTTCTGTGTTCTCAGTTGTACACCACAAGGCTACCCTTGGAGATGTCATTGTAAAAGAATTGAGGCTCGGCATGCTATCAGTCTGCGACGAGCACTGACAGTTGAGAAGGAGTTCCATGATTAAATTAATGCGCTAGTAACGAAAGTACTGGAAATAATTGTGCTAATGTTGCAATGACTGGGTGGCAACCTGCAGGTTTTTTTTTTTTTTTTATGTTTATTTGATAACTTTTCATGATAATTGAGTTAAAATAATTTGTTGTAAATATCTTAGCTCAAATGAATTTTTCCTTTATTATGCTTTAATATTTCATTGTAAATCTCTCAGCCCATAAGAATTGTTGATTTTTAACACTTGTAAATTGATACTGGAATTAATTTGATATTGTTGTAAATAGTGTATATTAAAATAAACTTCTTAATGTTTTTAAATAAAAATATTTTAGAAATGAAGTGACTTCAGAGTAAGTAACTTTTTATTAAATTATGTTCATGGCCAGGTTCAGCTGTAGTTATACAATACATGCTTAAAGAAACGTTTGCATAACATGAGGTATGATGAAATACAACTCGGGTAAGTATATTTCTATCAAATGTCGCCTTTTGGTTGTGGAATATGCCAAGCACATTTTCAATTTAAAAACCTTTAATATTTGTCACCTAAAGTATATTTAAGTGAGACAACTATTCCCTATATTCTGTTAGAAATGCACCTACAGTACAATTCAATTCATAAAAGTGAACGAAATTTAGCTGCAGCACATACATGAAAAATATTGTAAAACAACTTGGAACAAAACAATAAATATCTGACCTACAGGAAGAGTTATTTGACACAGTGGGTGAGTATAACATCACAAATTAAAAATACAAATGACAAATTCATTACAAATTAAAAAGCATTGTTTCTTTTTATTTTCCCTCTGTACAGTAATTTTTTTTATAGTTAACTATACTCCACTAAGCAACAGCAGTGATGATTTTGGGAAGGCAATGTAATCATGCCCATCCAAACATTTTAATGGGGAGGGGCAGTTCACATTAGTATTTTATGTTCTATCAATTAGATATGTTTTGTGTGTGCATGTATGTTGTTTGGAGTTTAACGACCATGGTAAGCAACCCAATGGGTTATAAGCAGTTGCTTGTTCCTAATTTAGGGTCATTGGTTCCAGGAAAGGGAGAGAGAGCCAGTGTTGCAAGACAAACACGCCATCCATACCTAACCCAGACCCATCTCGGATGAATGATTAGAAGCTTGGACTTTGTACCATTGTTAAGGTACTTAGTCTAGCTCTGCTAGAAACTGTCTGAAACATTCAAGGAAATTTATCCTATGTTATAAAAAACACACATTCTGCCCTTCCAGTGTACCGAGCAAAGTATAAGTACCACACTGATACTGAGGTGATTGTGCTGAATTGTTCCTGCTTCCTAGGTTTCTCACTGATAGACTTTCATGTCCTCAGGATTCTGGAAGTTTATCTAAGTGGTTTGATTTCCATAGTGTGGAAAAGGTACAATTGTAAGTCACAGCTCTGAAGAGTATTAAGAATGACTTCTTTCAAGAATCCCATAGCAACTGGCAGAAGTATATAATGGTTCAAAGCAAATATTTCTTTAGCTAATATCATCTAATGTGGCATTTGTAGTACTACATTTGCATAATAAATTCATTATTGGGGCATTTTGACATGAGTTAATATTTTCTCTTACATACTGCAGGATGATTCAAAAGTCCCAGGACACAGATGACATGGAATATTTTAGATTCTGTATTACAATAAAACAATAGACAATGATCCTTACGTGATAAAATAGTTTGAGTATATTGTTGCTCAGTTTAAATGAGAATCAAATCCACTCCATTTTCTCCAACCAGTGCCTGAAGGGACTTATATGTAAGCATTTTGCTTTGTCCAACTTTCTTAGTTTGTAAGTATCAAAAAGGTGATATGGCTGCAGGAATAATTCCTTCTACCTCTTTGTGTGTTAAAATTAGATATTCACTGGTGAAGTAAGTTTTCCAAGTCTTTCATTGCTACAAATTTTGAAGATGACAATCCGTTTTTTGGTGTAAATATGACATTATCTGACTTACCATCCTTGTCATATTTACACCAAAAAACAGATTGTCATCTTCAAAATTTGTATTGTATGGTGTAATCCCGTATTCCATTCATGATCTTTCATTGTTATTAATTTCGTTGTTGATTTTCTTGGCCAGAGCCAGCAAACAAAAAGACAGAAATATTTATCTCAGTCCTGGATTTTCAGGAATTTTCTAGTGATTCAAAAAGTATGCAGACTCTTTTGGATTGAATGAAGCAGTATCTGTGACAATTCTAATTGCCTGAGATTTTTTTGAAATTTATTAGTTACCACTGCAGTCAGAAAAATGAAAGATGGTACGATCTATTTTGTGCTCTGTTTCCAGATCATTTGTAGATACTTCTGGTAAGTAGAACTGCTATGTCCATTAATTGTGTAGTCTTCTCAGTTTTTTGTATATAATTACAATGTCAGGTTGACTGTGATTAATGGTCTTGTGTGTAATGATAGGTTTATTGCAGTATGCAATGTAATTTTGATTTTCAAGAATAGATTTTAGTTGGTACTTGCAATATAAGGGGTTTTAGGATATATCTAATGCCAAGCTCTTGATTTAGGATATTGGTTATGTGGTTAGGTGTGTGAAGGTATTCTTTGGATGCAAGGAGAGAGCAGCTGGCTGTAAAATATCTTCTATGGTTTCATTGGCTTTCCCACATACTCTACGGGTGTCATCAACTGCAACTTTCATTATGTGTTTCTTGTAGTTCTAGGTTGTGATAACGTTTTCTTGATCCCAATGAAGAGTCCCTCAGTGTCTGGATAGAACTGACCTTTTTTTAACCATTGTAGCATGTTCTTTTTCATTAATGAAATTTTGCTTTCAGAATGCGCTTCGTTTTATATACACATTGTCCAGTTTTTTTGCTGTCATAATAAATGGATTTCCCTCCCCTTCCTTTTTGTATTTTCTGTCTTAAGAAAAAGTGATCAGCCAGTTGTGAAATCATTGTGTGTTGATCAACCAAAAAGCATCGGGCTATCACTGCATTTCTCATCAGTGTCATCCACATTCAGATTAAGATCTAGAACAGTGGCGGCTCGTGGTTGGAAAAATAGGTGAAGAGGTACAAGAGCAGTATGAAAATATATCTACTGTCTACAATGAAAATCCCTTAATGAGGACTTACTTATTTTTTTTTTATATTAAATCAATTTTTCTTCCTTTTAAAGCTGCAGATTTGTCGATTATGTCATCATAAGATGGTTAGATGGTTGTTTCTTCATGAGCATCAATAAAATGTCTTCCTGAATAGAAATATTTGCCAGAGAAGCAAGTCTATCTTGGGAACTAGTGTTTCTTGAGCAAGTTTGTATTCTTTTAAGAAAACTTGTAGATGGAATTGTTAAATTGAGGAAAACCAATTTATAATCTTCTGTAAAAATGTCTTTGTCTCCGTGAAACACTCGGAGTTCTTGAGTCAATATATTCCTTAATTTTTCTTCGGCATATACAAGACTCAGTTCATTTTTAAGGCGCTGTGTTTAGTAAATATGTTTACTTAAAAATGTAGATTTTCAAGAGCGCGAGAGGGAAAGCATGCATTAAATTATTCGAATTTGGTTGTGTCAGCAAGTCAGACAAATTAAAGTTTCTTACAGTCTTAAAATCTTATATCCATTTCCATAAGAATGTGGTCCAAAATTTAAAAATAATATTGTTTTTAATTTTGAAAAATTGTTTCCTGTGTAAGAGCAGCATATTCCCATACTTATTTCTGTGATTTTGCTAGCTTTTCCAAACTGTGCTTCAAATAACTCATCGTTCCTTTTATGGCTCAAAATTTCAAGAGGTTTTTTTTTTTAATTTCAGTTACACAGTAGTTTATGTTTAGTTATTTTTTCTTCAAAAGTTCGAATAATAGATCAGTGGGGCCAAAAATGTAAATTCGAAAGTGTTAATATCAATCAAAAACCCCTTGGCAAGATGAATTGATTTTTTGTCTGATTATTCGCTATCCGTCAGAAATCCAAACACTTCCTTCAATTTATTCCAATCTTCAACAACTACACTTACTAATTTCGAAGTGGAGGACCATAGAGTTTCTGCTATGGTTGGTCTGCATCTTGCGGTTTTGCCGCCCCGGTGGCGCAGTGGTCTAAGCGATGGCCTCTGATCATTCGTCTGAACAGGGTCCGGGTTCGAATCCCGGTGAGGCATGGATGTTGTGTTTGTCTTACGGCACTGGCTTTCTTCCTTCCCTGGAACCAGTGACCCTAAATTAGGGACGGGCGACTGCTTATAGCCCATTGAGTTGCTCACGGTGGTCGTTAAACCTCCAATCAATCAATCATCTTGCGGTTGTTGATATAAGTGTATAAGATCGCTTTGCAGAATGGTGAACAAACGAAGCAATTCCACTGAGGCTTGCAAAAAGTATTCGACACTTAGAAATTTTAGAAAAACTCTGGTGTAATACAAGATTCAAACGATGAACTAAGCAATGAACAAAAACAGCTTGAGAAGCTTTATCCTTGACTTTTTTCTGTAGTCCATTTAAGTGTCCAGACATTATACTTGCCCCATCGTAATATTGTCCTATTTATTTATGTTGGTAATCAGACTGTTCCAAAATTTTGTCTAGCATTTTGTATAAAGCTCCTGACGTTCTATCTTCTTTCACATCATGGAAACCTTAAAATCCCTCAACCAATACACCTTCCGAAACAACAATAAAAGAATTATTTAATTTTTGACGTGATCGTTTATATATTCAGAAATACATTCAATTAATTCATTTTGAATAGTTTTTTATCATTCCGTATTGATTTTCAATTTCTAAAGAACTTCTTCATATCAACAATGAAAGTAATTCAATGAAATTTCCACGATTTATCGAGCCCATGCTTTCGTCATGGCCATGGAGTGCTACTAGCTCTTGTTTGCTCAAATACAGTACAGACTAATACTGCATCAATCACTGTCTGCAGGAAAAGTCTATTTAAACGAACGGTTTAGTTAAAATGCGTTTTCAAAAACCTAGCATTTTCCCTCGGGGCATCGGCAATGGTGTTTTGAATTTTTTCAAAATCCCTTAACATTAATCCGCATTTCAGGTGTTCGCTAGAATCACAATGTTTATGAAGTGACCGTGTTACGCTTAATAAATCTGAGAATCCGTCTTTATTCCACGCCGAATGTTTATTACTAAAAAGTAAGCAGGGCCAAAAAAAAAAAAAAATTAAACACCCGCTCCACCGTGATCTCTCACGACTTTACGCTCAAAAACTGAAAGATGCAGATGTAAGGCGCGTGAAGCTGAAACACTTCACTTGAGCGAGCAGATTGGGGAGGGTGACGTCACGGTTACCATGGCAACTCGGCGGAAAACTGCAGACTTCCAAACATTCTTATTTTGGCTCTTCACTTGCACTGTTTTGCGTATAAGGATTTGTTTTCCGTATTAAGCGCGCCATGTGAATTAATATCTATTCAGAATTTTCAGTATTTTAGAACTGAATAAAGGCAAAAAAGAATAATTATAAAAAAATACTGAATAAAACTTTATTTTGAGTAAAATAGGTGAACAGGCACTTCACCTGAGAAGCCGCTGATCTAGAATCATATGAAGGTTGTACTGAAAGTAATGCAAAAGTGGGCATAACTTTTTTATTAACTGACAGGTTGTTCAAGTTGCACATGTTGGTAGAGTAACTTTTCCTGTAAAGTAACCCTTCTTCTTCATTGCAGGTAAGTAATGGATTTCAAGCAGAAGCAACATTACTGTCATTGAGTTCTTGACGAAAGAAGGGTGCAGGCTGTTTGACATCCAGAGAAGGCTACAGAATGTTTACAGAGATGACACCATTGATGAGCAATGTGTACAGATGGTTGAAAAAGTTAAAAGAAGGGGAAACCAGCATTTAAGACAAACCACACAGTGGGAGACCATCATCTGCAACCATTAACATGAATCGTCAGCGAGTGGATGAATTGATTCATGTGGAGAGACTAGTCACAATTCTTGAGCTTGTTGCACAACCGGGCGGTGGTCACAATGCCATACAGAAGATGATAGAAGACTTAGGGTATCGGAAAATGTGTGCAAAGTAGGTACCTCGACAGTTGATACCCGATTTGAAGAAGAAAAGGGTGGAAGTCTGCTCTGATCTGCTGGAAGTGTTTGAAGCCAATGAAGAAATGTTTTTTTTTTTTTTTTTTCGATCTGGTGATGAGATGAACCGTGGGCGTATTTTTACGATTTGAAAATGAATCAATCAATGGAATGGCGTCCCACCTCTTCACCAAGGTCTGACGAGTTCAAGAGCCAGTGATCAACACAAAAAGTCATGGTGACTGTTTTTTGGGATGACAAGGTTGTCATTCTCCTTGGTTTTCTGGAACGTGGCCGTACCGTGACCAGCGAGTGCTACATTGAGACACTCAAGAAGCTCAGAGAAGCCATAAGGAGGAAGAGACTGAACAAGAATCTGAAAAGGATCCACATTCACCATGACAATGCAAGACCACACACATATTTGACAACAAATCAGGCGATCAGCAAAGTAGGCTGGTTGGTGGTTCCCCGTCCACCGTACAGCCCAGAACTGGCGCCGTCCGACTTCTACCTGTTCGGTCCAATGAAGGACAGTCTCTGGGGACAACAATTTCAAGATACAGAGATGGAGACTATGTTGAGTAGTACCTTTGTATAGAGAAAGAGTTACTCTACCAACATGTGCAATTTGAACGACCTCTGTCAGTTAATAAAAAAGTTATGTCCACTTTTGTGTTACTTTCGGTACAATGCTTGTAGATTACATGTCAAATCATTGTCAGTTATACTCTCTTAATTAATGGATAAACAGCATAAGACATATCCACATTGGTACACCCTATGGGTATGAGAACTGGTTTTTAAGAAAACAGTGGTAAAGTTGAATGGATTCTTCTACCAAAAAGTCTTACCTTTTGACTTCTATGTAAAATTGTATTTTTCATAGCACATTTTTGATTTAAATGGTTATAAATAGATGGACACTGCTTTGCTTTCATAGTGTCCTTGTTCAGCAGTTTTGATCGAGTAATTATCTTCTGGTAATGTTATGTTACAAAACCATTTCTATAAGAAAAGTTTTCATAAGAAATGTAAGCCAAAAGTATTGAATAATTTAATATCACATAAGTGGTATTCAACACCATAGTTATTCTAACTTCCAGTAGTTAAAGTTGTGTGCTATTGGTTTCATACCAGTAAAACATGCAATTTTAACAATTACATACAAAAACGTTATTAATTTTCAAGTGTAGTTGTAACAAACTCGTTTTATAGAACTAAACATGGTGACTGATTTAAAAGCTTAGCAAAACAAGCAGTTACACCAGGCGCAACATTAATAAAAATGCAGTAGACAATGCTGTCCTTTACACAGGGGTGAAAGAGTTCCACCTTTTTGGAATTCATCTGGGGAGTTCCAGAGATCGATGCAGAAATGCAATAATTGCAATAAAACAAATTAGATCAGTATAAATATGGAATTGACATTATTGGTTTGATGTAAACACATTGACTAAAATAAAATAAAATTCTTATTTGTTCTTAAAGAAATGTTAAGACAATTTTATGGCTTTTATATATGCATATCTGGTGCTTAGGGTAGTTAATAAATGCTAAAAATTTAATTATTTTTGCATATTTTTATGTGGGAAAAGTTCAGCTTTTTTTCTGCCATGACCACTTTCATGCCTGTTTACAAGAGGGTTTTCACTGCATATGTGGTCATTTCATCTAGGAAGAAATGTATGCAGAGAAGCCAAACTAACAGTGTTTAGTATATCTACACTTGTCCAAGGTGGGTCCACATTTGAATCGAGGTGAGGCATTGGACGTTGTGTTTGTCTTTCAACACTAGCTCTCTCCCTTCCCTGGAACCAGTGTTCCTAAATTAAGGATGTGCAACTGCTTATAGCTCTTTGAGTTGCTTACAGTGGTCTTTTACCCTCTTCTACACACACACACACACTCTACATTTGATGATAAGCACCTTTTCACCATAGTTCTCATACAGGGTAAATAAAGTCTCCCAAAACAACCTCCAATTTCTCTCATTTTTGCATTTGATGTGTGGTATATTGCACTGTCTTTTTGAAAAAATCCAGCATTTAATTCTTCATTTGTGAACTGATTACTACAAAATTTTCTGAGAATTTGTAAAACTTTCATAGTTTCTCAAAGAAAATGTGGCCAATAATTTATCTACATAATGCTGCATAGCAAATGCCAATTTTCTCTGCATACAAAGGTTAAATGTGTGTGTGGGTTTTCCTGTACCCATGCACATTTTCTGTGTGTGTATGGAGCCATTTAAATTACATATATCATTTTTCATGTGCAAACTACATTAGGCCTAAAACTGCAGGATTTTTTGCCACAAATTGTTAAATCCACACACAAAAACAGATGTCTTTGGTTCAGTTCTGTCATAAGCAGTTCTTAAAACTCTGAGATACAATGAGGGTGCAGTTTTATTTTTTTGGTAGCTCATTGACACTTGGAATATGTTATGCTAATCTCTTGGGAGAATATATGTAATGATTTGGGTGGTGACACTTTCAACCACTGCTGTACCTCCTGTATTGTCTGTTCAGAGAGCCTCCTGTATGTCAGTGAATGAGGCTTTCCTGTGTCTCCAACTTTATTGGCAATTTCTGGGTGCAGCCTTTTGGTGGTACACTTCTGCTAATAAATGCATTTTGTAATGCCTTTTGAATTGGCCTAAATGACTCCATTCGTGAGTATTTACAGCAGAATGGGAACATAAGCTGATTGACTGCATACATATTTATGGAACAACAATCAAGTTAAAACTCTTATTACATTTGTGGAGGAAATAGAAGCATTTTGAAATCACTTGGAAGAGACAAAATTCAGTTAGCAGTGTGATTGACAATTTCACAAATAGCTAAGTGAGCAAGAAAAATATTTCTGTGCAGTTAGGGCAAAGTTAGTGAATTTTACAGTAGAACATTTAGAGCCTCCAGCAGGAGCAACACTCTGTAGATTAGCTTTAGAGATGTTGTAGGTGTGATGTTTCAGAATGTGATTACACCATGTAACTAATCACTGAAGCCCAAACTGGTTTCCACCTTGCATTACTAACCTTTATCTGTACTGGTTATATAACTGCTTTCTAATGTTATGTGACCTGCTGCACAAAAAAACTTTTTTTTTTTTTTTTTTTTTTTGTGATTTTATGTTATTTTGTTTGACCACCAGTTTCTTTTAAGTCTAAAACTGTTTGTACTCTGTAACTCTTCTTAAAAAATGCATTCCTGAATATTTTTTTCATGAGGAAAGTTGCTTTTTTTATTGCAGAACACAACTATCATATTTTATGCGTTTAGTTCATCGTATGAATTTGAATAAAGTGCATTCACTAAGTTAAAATGAGACTGCATAAAGCCATAAGACTGAAAAATATTGTGTAAATATTTTTTTCATAAGCAATACATTTTTTTCACTGTACTTTTTCTAAAAATATAAAATTAGCTATGTTTGTGCAGTATGAAAATCATAAACTTTTATAGAAACCAAATATTAATTTACATATTATATAGTTTTTTTCCTTCTCTTCATCCCCAGACAAATGATCCAAGCTTCTCATTGAAGCATTCTTACGTCAGAAGAAGATATTCGGATTTTGTTGCACTTCGGGAAATTCTTGTGAAACAGCATCCTTGTGTGTAAGTACTTAACTAATATATATAATTTTAATTGTGATTTAAAAAATATGTGATGTGTTTAATGAACAATTGTAATTTAACCTATTCATTCAGTGTGATTTCAATTTGCTCTAAATTGTGAAAGTGCTTGGGCTTGATTTATATTCTCATTATATAGCTGTGATTTGTAGCCATTAATTTGGCAACCCATTCTTGAAAGAAATGTTGCATGAAAAACAATTGAATAAAATAACTACATCATTTAACAAAAAAAACTGTTAGCATATGTGTGCAATATCATAAACAATGTTTTGCTGTTGACACAAAGTTTGAGGGATTTTTGTGTCATCATTATACTTCATGTGTCATTTTCAAAAGACTGGTGGCTGCCAACAAGCACAGTACTATTTATAATTCTGTGGTTGTGAACAATTAATTTCTTTTCTACATTCACAAACCTTCCAAGTTTTACGATTTACCCGTAAAATTTGTGAAAATTGTTACTTGTTCTACTATTATTTCACTTTTTTTCAAAATAGATTAGTGCTCTCTCTCTCTCTCTCTCTCTCTCTCTCTCTCTCTCTCTCTCATCATCATCATCATTGTCAACCATTATCAATCCACTGCTGGACGAAGGTCTCCCCAAGTTTCCTCCACAATGGTCTGTCTTGTGCCAGTCTCCTCCATGTCACTCCCGCATATTTACGAATTTCATCCACCCATCTCCCATGTGGTCTTTTTCTGGGTCTTTTCCTGTCCCTTGGAATCCAATCTAAAATTTCGGCTGTCCATCTATGGTCTGTCCTTCTGGCAGTATGTCCAGCCCATTGCCATTTCAGGGATTTAACTCTGATCATGATGTCTTCCACTCTTGTCATTTTTCGGATCCACGAGTTCCTCTTCTTATCTCTCCTGGTTATACCAAGCATGCACCTCTCCATGCTACTTTGAGTTGTCTGCAGCCTTTGTATGTCTCTTTTAGTTAAGGTCCACGTCTCTGCACCATACGTAAGCACTGGAAGGATGCATTGATCAAACACTTTTCTTTTAAGACATAATGGCATATTGCTCTTGAAAATTATGCTGTTTCTTCCAAAAGCTCTCCAGGCAAGTTTTGTACGCCGATTAATTTCTTCATCAATGTGACCCTCACTTGATATCTGCTGTCCAAGATAAACATACGTATCTGTTATCTCCAGTTTTTCTCCATCAATCGATAAATCTTCATTTCTTGTAAAAGCATTGAACATCACTTTTGTCTTCTGAAAGTTCATTTTTAATCCCACTTCTTTACTCTTGTCAGCAAGTTCCTGGATCATACTCTGCAGCTCTGATGGGGTAGTTGCAAAAATGACTACGTCATCAGCAAAACGAAGGTGGGTTAGATAATCTCCATTAATCTTTATCCCTTTGTTTTCCCAGTTCAGTGATTGAAAGACATTTTCCAATGTGGCATTAAAGAGCTTCGGAGATATGGTGTCACCTTGTCTCACTCCCTTTCCAATTTTTATGTGTGTTGTATTTTCAAACAGCCGAATCTTTGCACTTGCATTTTCATAGATGTTATTAATAATATTAATGTATGCATCTTCAATACCGCAGGATTTCAGAGCCGTGGTAACTGCTGATGGTTTCACCGAATCAAAGGCTTTTTCATAATCGATAAAAGCCATGCACAATGGAAGTTCATATTCCCTCGCTCTTTCAATTAGTTCTCTCAGTACGTGGATATGATCTATTGTGCTGTAGCCACTCCTGAATCCAGCTTGTTCTCTCGGTTGAGCCATGTCCAGTGTTACCTTCAAGCGGTGTGAAAGAACTTTAGTGAAGATTTTATAAACCACTGATAGGAGGCTGATAGGTCTGTAGTTCCTGAGATCCTCAATGTCACCTTTTTTATGTAGCAGGATCATTGTAGCATTGTTCCAATCCTCAGGAATCTTCCCTTCATTAAGGCATCGAGTGAAAATTTGGGCGAGTACTGTTTCAATTTCTCCACTTGCTTCTTGTATGATGTCTACAGTAATTCCATCTTCTCCTGGAGCTTTTCCCCGCTTCATGTTCTTGATTGCATGTGCAACTTCTGCTGGGAGGACCGGAAGAACTCTGGTACTGGTACCTTTCATGATGTCTGGAGTACATGTATCATCCCTTTCATATAATTTGGAGTAGAAATCTTTCACTCTTGTCAAAATTTCACCTCTATTTCTTGTTACAGAACCATCTTCTTTTCTCAGTGCCATAATCTGTTTTCTTCCCTTACTGAGATGTCCCTTTGCTATCTTTAGGTTTTGGTTGTTTTAAATTGCTTTCCTCAACAGTTCACAGTTGAATTTCCTTACGTCTTCAGTGATACTTTTTCGTACTGTCTTGCATAGCTCTATATATTCCACTTTGGAAGTCACATCTTCTTTAGTTGTCCTCATCTCTCTTCTTTTTTGCATCAACATTTTGGTTTTTCCTGATAATTTGTTCACATGCAACTTGTTTTTAGACCCAGCTAATTTTGTTGCTGTTTCCATAAGAGCTTTGGTTACTCTTCTGTTAACTTCAGAAATATCCCCTTCTTCCGATGTTAGGCCTTCTAAAGCACAGAATCTGTTCTTCAGTTCCAACTTGAAGGTATTATGGTGTTTTTTAAGGTTGGTTATGTCAATACATTCTGTTTGTCTTATGAGCTTGCCACGTTGGAGTTTAGTGTTGAGGTGCATCTTGCATCTCACCAATCTATGGTCACTACCTGTGATGAACTTGTTTAGCACACTGCAGTCTTCCATGACAAATTTTTTGTTACACATAAAATCAATTTCACTTGTCATCCCATTTGGATGTCTCCATGTCCATTTCCTGTGTGTCTTTTTCTTGAAAAAGGAGTTCATGATGAAAAACCCTTCTGCCTCTGCAAACTCAACGAGAGTATTTCCACGCTGGTTGCTGTTGCTGTGACCGAATTTACCTACTGAAGTTTCATTCTGTTGCCGTTGCCCTATTTTTGCATTGAAATCTCCCATAATTATCTTCAAGTGCTGCTTACCTTTATTATTTAGATGACAAATTTCCTCATAAAATTCTTCAATTTCTTCTTCAGGATGACTTGTGGTGGGTGCATAAGTTTGAATAATCTGAGCCTGGTATCTTTTCGAGAGTTGGATAACGAGTCGTGCAGCTCTGTCAGAGGAACTTTCAACTTCTACAACTTTATCCTTCAGTTTCTTGTTTATTATAAATCCAACACCACTAGTTCTGCCAGTATCTGTCCCACGATAGTAGAAGAGATGTCCACTTTTCAGTTCAATGAGATTTTCTTCTTACCTCACTTAGCCCGACGATGTCCCACTTGATCCTTTGTAGTTCCTCTTCCAATTCAAGAATCCTTGAATCAGAAGATAGGGAGCGTCCATTATACGTAGCCAAGGTCAGCATCAGATGGCAGCCTAGTCCGGTCCTCCGGGAATTCTTAGCACCCTCTGCCTTCATGTCGCACCTGCCGCTGCCTTGGCCAGGTACATTCCAGCTGCCGGAGACTGAGGGCCAAGATTTAAGTTGTGGAGTCATTTTGGAGGGGTTTGGCCATAACACACCACGCTGGCCAAGCGGGTTTGTAAGTGTGGGATAGCATTTCCTCTAATCCCGATGGTATAATTATACCGCTATTGGCGGTCGTCAGAGCCCCTTTAGTGGGAACAGGATGCACCACGAGAAGGCGGGGTTGACATTTGTGTATATATATATATATATATGAAAATGCAAGTGCAAAGATTTGGCTGTTCGAAAATACAACACACATAAAATTGGAAATTGGAAAGGAGTGAGACAAGGTGACACCATATCTCCGAATTAATGCCACATTGGAAAATGTCTTTCAATCACTGAACTGGGAAAACAAAGGGTTGAAGGTTAATGGAGATTATCTAACCCACCTTTGTTTTGCTGATGACGTAGTCATTTTTGCAACTACCCCATCAGAGCTGCAGAGTATGATCCAGGAACTTGCTGACAAGAGTAAAGAAGTGGGATTAAAAATGAACTTTCAGAAGACAAAAGTGATGTTCAATGCTTTTACAAGAAATGAAGATTTATCGATTGATGGAGAAAAGCTGGAGATAACAGGCACGTACGTTTATCTTGGACAGCAGATATCAAGTGAGGGTCACATTGATGAAGAAATAAATCGGCGTACAAAACTTGCCTGGAGAGCTTTTGGAAGAAACAGCATAATTTTCAAGAGCAATATGCCATTATGTCTTAAAAGAAAAGTGTTTGATCAATGCATCCTTCCAGTGCTTACGTATGGTGCAGAGGACGTGGACCTTAACTAAAAGAGACATACAAAGGCTGCAGACGACTCAAAGAAGCATGGAGAGGTGCATGCTTGGTGTAACCAGAAGAGATAAGAAGAGGAACTCGTGGATTCGAAAAATGACAAGAGTGGAAGACATCATGATCAGAGTTAAATCCCTGAAATGGCAATGAGCTGAACATACTGCCAGAAGGTCAGATCATCGATGGACAGCCGAAATTTTAGATTGGATTCCAAGGGACAGGAAAAGACCCAGAAGAAGACCACATGGGAGATGGGTGGATGAAATTCGAAAGTGTGCAGGGGTGACATGGAGGAGACTGGCACAAGACAGACCGTTGTGGAGGAAATTTGGGGAAACCTTCGTCCAGCATGGGATTGATAATGGTTGACGATGATGATATAAATATATATATACTAAAGAGCAAAGCCGAAAACATAAGAAAAACTTTAGAATTTAAAACGAAAGTTGCAAAATAACCTGAAGATCAAAACGCGCAACGCAGCAGTTATGAAAATTGAGAATTCGCATTCTATTAAAATGAAGACTGAAGCAAAAAAAAAATTTTGACTCATATCAAGTACAACATAGAAAAGGTTATGTATTGACCGGTGTGAGTAAAAAGAGAAAAAAATAGAACAACTGAATGTAGAAAGTGTCGAGAATACTGAGCCTTGGCTTTATCAAGGACCAGCAAAAACTCTGCATTTTCTCACTTCCACAAAGACCTATTTGGAAATGCGTTTCTGCAAAGTCATAGATGCAAGTAATAAGCACACCAAAAAAAAATATTAAAAAATATATATATATATGTCATGACCTCCGCAGAGTTGTATGACCAAGCAAAGAAGATGATTATAGAAAACTAAAGTTGTAAGAGTGACATAATGAATCAGAAATAATGTTCAGCAATAATAAATTGCCAAGTTCACCTGAGAGAGAATTTAAACCTGAATAGCAATACAAAAGTATTACAAATTCTTAACATTGCAATAAAAAAGGAAATATTAATTTTTTTCTAAAGCACAGATTCTTGAATGAAAACTGGATTATAAAAACCCCCTACTCCACAACTTCTGATAACACAAAAACGAGAATAAAATAAAGACAATAATAAACTAAAGAAATGCTTTGTGAAGGTTATGTGACATAAACAATTAGTTGCAATATGTACAAAGTATTTCAGAAGTGCTTTAAGTGCATAATTAAGTAGTTATTAAGACTTTAACTACATTGAAAACTCAGCGCAGACTACAAGAACAATGAAACGGCCGGCTGCTTGGCCTTAGTTCCCTAAAAAAAAAAAACGCGCAAAGTTACCAAGAAAAGAAAGAGTTAAAATCCGCAAAAAAGTTAATAGACTTGCTAGTGCTAAATGCTTAAAGCAAAAAAAGAAAAAATGTTCAAGAAGTTCAAACATTGAACCTGGAAAACCTAAAACCCAAAGACAATGAAGAGAGCTTACCTCTTATGCAACTCAACTTCTTCCACTCTTGAGGAAACATGGCCGACCTTTTAATCCAAACTTCCAAACACCCCTGCCACTCCCTAGTTGCTGGGGGGCAGTGTGGGTGGGGCTGAAGGCCTCCACACACTGAAAAATCCTACTCGCGGAGATTTTAACTAGAGAAAAAAATATAATTAAGATTGTGGACCTGTATTATCAGAAAGAGCAGAATTAACTCTCCAGAATACATGAGAAATATTATGAAATACACAAGTAGTGTATTTAATAATCTTTGCATGTATTTAATCACCTTAGTGAGCTTCTGTAGACTATTCAGAATCCTGTTAATTTTAATGTTAGTTTTACTATTTTTAGTATAGCTATTCTAGTGAGTGAATAACTAGTTTTCTTTTATATTTATTTTTTTATAAACAGATTTTTAAGGTTTTTTTTTGTGATTTTGTCTATATTTAATTTTTTATTTTTAATAGGGCCTTCTTATCCATAGCACTAAGATTCCTTTTTGTAGTTAATATGCATCCTCTAGCCAACTTCCAAAAGGCTTTCATTGGTCAGAATCATATTAGTTTATTATTGTCTTTATTTTATTCTCGTTTTTGTGTTGTCAGAAGTTGTGGAGTAGGGGTTTTTATAATCCAGTTTTCTTTCAAGAATCTGTGCTTTAGAAAAAAATTAATATTTCCTTTTTTATTGCAATGTTAAGAATTTGTAATACTTTTGTATTGCTATTCAGGTTTAAATTCTCTCTCAGGCGAACTTGGCAATTTGTTATTGCTGAACATTATTTCTGATTCATTATGTCACTCTTACAGCTTGAGTTTTCTATAATCATCTTCTTTTTGTTTAATAGTAACGGATGAAGAGCATGGGTCGGGCCAGGAAAATTATGGATGCAAGCTAAATTGTTTACTAAAGCTTGGTCATACAACTCTGCTGAGGTCATGACATATATATATTTTTTAATATTTTTTTGTGTGTGTGCTTATTACTTGCATCTATGACTTTGCAGAAACGCATTTCCAAATAGGTCTTTGTGGAAGTGAGAAAATGCAGAGTTTTTGCTGGTCCTTGATAAAGCCAAGGCTCAGTATTCTCGACACTTTCTACATTCAGTTCTATTTTTTTCTCTTTTTACTCACACCGGTCAATACATAACCTTTTCTATGTTGTACTTGGTATGAGTCAAAAATTTTTGCTTCAGATTTTTTTGCTTCAGTCTCTTCTTAATAGAATATATATATATATATATATATATATATAAAGCAAACAAAGCAGCAAGAAAGAATTTTTTTAAAAAAGAAAAAACTGATTGAAACCAAGAACATAGCAGAAAAAAAAACCCCACAACTTCTGAAGCAAACTAACCCCGGAGCAAACAAAAACATTTTTTAGAAAACCAGAAGAACATATTAATAGCAGACCAATAACAGATTCTCTTATGGCTTCATCAGGGGCAAGCATGAAGTAAATCTAACTTGATTGACATTAAATGTCCGTCATTACTGTTTCACACATTATGCAAGTTCTGCAATCAGGAGATTATTAAATGATAGATACATATGGGGCATAGTATCAGCAATTAAAATCAAGATACAATGAACTATATATGTACTTACAGTATTCGTAGTGGCTGTCGGGGCTTCATATGTACGCCTTCAAAGAATGTGAACTTTTTTCAATTGCGAAGTTTAGAAAAATAAAATTCATGATATTGTAAAATCTGCACCAGATAAAATTGAACAAGATGAATTTTTACAATGAAGGTAAAAATTCCTTTAACAACAACGAAGTATGAAACTGAATTAAAACCTTGTCGAATTTAAAAAAAGCGAACTGTAATCTTGAAGAGGAAATCATCTTGACTGCGAAGCACCACGATAACAACGAAACATGAAAACGAATTACAACTTTGCCGAAATTTTAAAAAACAAACAGTCTTGAAAAGGAAATTATCATCTTGATTGCAAAGAATAAAGAAATAAATCTCCGGACTGCAAAGCACCAAACTAGTTTCTGCTAATATTCATAGCTATCATCAGTGGTAGGTGCACGGAAGTTGTAATTACTGCACTCACTCGCTCAGGTATGCTGCTCAACCCGAATGCATGTTTAGCCCTGTCATGTAGATATTTGCGCATCATGGTTTGGGTTTTACTGCGCACATCTATGGTGTCGCCATCTGTAGTTAAACAAAATAAACAAGTAGCATTTATGGAGTAGAAATATGCACTTGTATTTTTAAGTAATATTTGATGTAAGCTGTTTTATGTTATTGTTTTTCTTCTTGAAATGTTTTTTCTCCTGTTTAATAAGGTACCTCCATGCAAACTGAAGCTCTATTGGACTATTAACGTTACAGTTGTATCTTTTGGTTTTCTCAATGACTACAGCCTCGGAGGTGTCAGAATCTGTGCATGTGATCTATGCGATTTGTAATTTTCGTGTTAGTCCAATCAGGAGTTACATGATTTCTGATACAATGTTGTATTAATGAAGTTTTTTCATCTTTTCTTGTCCAATTTGTAATATGTTCATTTAATCTAGTCAAAAATCTTCTATGCGTACTTCCGATATATACTTTGTCTTTTTTGTTATCTTTAACTGTTGGAATGACAATAAACGCCAGATTTATTTAGAACTGATCTATTATTAGTACTAGTAAGTAATACCTCCATTATCAGTGACTGTATCTGCAATGTTAATATTGTGGTTTTAACATTCTTTTTTTTTAAATAGTACCAATAGGAGGTAAGTATGAAAATTTTCCATAATATTGCTTTATTTCTTTTTCAATATTATTTTTGGAACGATGTATACTGGCTGTAATGTTGTTATATAAAGATTTGACTAATCCTTTATTATATCCAAACTCTTCTGCAGTTTTTTCAATCCATTTTAGCTCTTTGATCTGATATTTTATTGGATGAGTGTGTAATGACTCTTTTAATATAAAAGCGGCATTATTGTTTGTTACAAATAATTTTTTCACATTTAATGGGACAATTTATAAACAGCAATATGGCACCCTAATGGGGTCCCCAATTTCAGGGTTACTGGCCGAAGTTGTTCTGCAAGACATTGAAAACAGTATATTGGATCATTCTAATATATACTTACCATATGTATATCTCCGATATGTTGACGATATTTCACTATTTTGGCAGCACTCCAATCTTGAACTGGATAACTTCATTAATAAATTTAACAGTTGTTATCCATCAATCAGATTAGTAAAGAAATTGAAGTTAATGGCCAGCTAAACTTTTTGGATATCTCTATACACAAGGATAACAGAATAATAGAATATTCAGTTTACCGGAAGCTGTCATATGTACAGGCAATTATCCCAAAGGATTCTACACACCCTTGGAAATACAAGACTGCAGCGTTCCGCTTTTATATTAAAAGAGCCATTACACACTCATCCAATAAAATACCAGAGATCAAAGAGCTAAAATGGATTGAAAAAACTGCAGAAGAGTTTGGATATAATAAAGGATTAGTCAAATCTTTATATAACAACATTACAGCCAGTATACATCGTTCCGAAAATAATATTGAAAAAGAAATAAAGAAATAAAGAAATATTATGGAAAATTTCCATACTTACCTCCTATTAATACTATTTTAAAGAAAGAATTTTATAACCACAATATTAACATTGCAGAAACAGTCATTGATAATGGAGGTATACTTACTACTACTAATAATAGATCAGTTCTAAATAAATCTGGCATTTATGTCAGTCTAACAGTTAAAGATGATAACCAAAAAGACAAAGTATATATCGGAAGTACGCGTAGAAGATTTTTGACTAGATTAAATGAACATATTACAAATTGGACAAGAAAAGATGAAAAAACTTCATTAATACAACATTATATCAGGAATCCTGTAACTCCTGATTGGACTAACACGAAAATTACAACATCGCATAGATCACATGCCCAGATTCTGACCTCCGAGGCTGTAGTCATTGAGAAAACCAAAAGATACAACTGTAACCTTAATAGTCCAGTAGAGCTTCAGTTTGCATGGAGGTACCTTATTGAGCAGGAGAAAAAACCATTTCAAGAAGAAAAACAATAACATAAAACAGCTTACATCAAATATTACTTAAAAATACAAGTGCATATTTCTACTCCATAAATGCTACTTGTTTATTTTGTTTAACTACAGATGGCAACACCATAGATGTGCGCAGTAAAACCCAAACCATGATGCGCAAATATCTACATGACAGGGCTAAACATGCATTCGGGTTGAGCAGCATACCTGAGCGAGTGAGTGCAGTAATTACAACGTCCGTGCACCTACCACTGATGATAGCTATGAATATTAGAAGAAACTAGTTTGGTGCTTTGCAGTTCGGAGATCTATTTCTTTATGCTTTGCAATCAAGATGATAATTTCTTTTTCCAGACTGTTCGTTTTTTAAAATTTCGGCAAAGTTGTAATTCGTTTTCATGTTTTGTTGTTATCGTGGTTCTTCGCAGTCAAGATAATTTCCTCTTCAAGACCATAGTTCGTTTTTTAAAAAATTCGACAAGGTTTTAATTCAGTTTCATATTTCGTTGTTGTTAAAGGATTTTTTTACATTCATTGTAAAAATTCATCTTGTTCAATTTTATCTGGTGCAGATTTTACAATATCGTGAATTTTATTTTTCTAAACTTCACAATTGAAAAAAGTTCACATTCTTTGAAGGCGTACATATGAAGCCCCGACAGCCACTAAGAATATTGTAAGTAAATATATAGTTCATTGTTTCTTGATTTTTATTGCCAGATACTATTCCCCATATGCATCTAACATCATTTAATCTCCCGATTGCAGAACTTGCAAAACGTGTTAAACAGTAATGACGGAAATTTAATGTCAATCAAGTTACATTATCGTGGCCACGTAAAAAGTATGTTCATCGCAAATTGGCGAAATTTGAACAATGATATATGAAGAAAATCTCTCGCAATCTACAAAGACCAGAAAAGTGTGGGTTTCTGCTAATTTAGTTTGCTACAAGGACAAATTAAATTTAAGGGTTAATTCAACAAATGTTAAAAGGGATAAATTAACTAAATATCAGCAAACTAAACCACATTGCCCAATGCACACTCAAATAACCGTCCCAAGAGAATTCTAGCAAACCGCATCATGAAGGAGGACAAAGACTACAACACAAAACAGGAGAATTCTAGCAAACCACATTATGAAGGAGGACAAACACTACCACACACAACACAAAACAGAAGAAAGTAATTTACTGATGAAAAGAGAAAAGCTTTGTCTAAAGAAAAGGCATTCATATTCAGTAACATTTGTCCTGAAACTTTGAAATATTGAAAAAATATATTTAAAAAAATACAATAGATAATGGTGAACGAGTATTAAAGCACTGTGGTAATATGAGAGATGGAATCCATAGAACCAAAATGCAAAACTCGGAGAAGTAAGAGAGAAGCCCAAGGCACACATAAAAAATACCAAAGAAGTTAAGCTTAGGGCATACCTAGAGTTAACGAATATGCACACCACTTCTAAAATAATATAGAACAACCATAATAATAAAAGATAATATGTAAAATATATCTTCATCATGAACCACTATCAATCCACTGCTGGATGAAGGTCTCCCCAAGTTTCTTCCACAATTACCTGTCTTGAGCCTGTCTCCTCCATGTCACTCCAGCATACTTTCGAATTTCATCCATCCATCTCCCATGGAGTCTTCTTCTGGGTCTTTTCCTGTCCCTCAGAATCCAGTCTAAAATTTTGATTGTCCATCGGTGGTCTGTTGTTCTGGCAACATGTCCAGCCCATTGCCATTTCAGTGATTTCACTCTGGTCATGATGTCGACCAGTCCTGTCATTTTCCTTATCCACAAGTTTCTCTTCTTATCTTACCTGGTTACACCACGCATGCATCTCTCCAGGCTTCTTTGAGTTATCTGCAGTCTTTGTTTGTCTTTTTTAGTTATATCATCATCATAATCATCATCCATTATCAATCCACTGCTGGATGAAGGTCTCCCCAAGTTTCTTCCACAACAGTCTGTCTTGTGCCAATCTCTTCCATGTTACTCCCACATACTTTTGAATTTCATCTGCCCATCTCCCATGTGGTCTTCTTCTGTGTCTTTTCCTGTCTCTTGGAATCCTTTAAGTTATATATATTTCACCTAAACATTTTTTTGAAAAGAGAATGATTATCCCAAAGGACTACAGCACCTGTATGTTTCTGATTTTCCAGAACATTTTCATCCAAACCTCTGATCTCATTGTATTTGGAGAGAGACTGAAATAAACTTTATTATAGGATTAATATTGGCACTAACTACCAAAAAAAAAAAAAAAAAAAAATTTCTCAAGGTATTTTAGCATGCTGACACAAAAATTTAAGTTCAAAACCACTTGTAACTTTAAAATATAGTCCTGCAATATATCGCTTTATAACTATAATTTTGCAGTTAGAAATTACTTTTTTTACATATATGCAATCTTATGTTTGTGTACTAATGACTTAAGTAGGTTTTGACTGCATTTTAATCCTTATAAATGAGAAATAATGCCAAACGTCTTGCTTGTATAGCATATGAAATCAATATATCATTTGCATAATGAATTGGTTTTTAATTTATACGCTCAATACATTTAATCAGTGTTCGATACGTTAGTCAATCTGATGTATCGATTAAACGTTCACTGAAATTTTTTACGGACTTCACAATTCTTGAAAGTTAGCAGGTCTGCATTCATAAGCTGTCCTCTTTTCCTTATACTTCTTGCATTTCAAAACTGGGCTATGTAAGTAAACATTTGGTGAATACTTGCTCTGACATTCCTGAAGTAAAAAAAGTATTTGAAATCTTGCAGTTGTTGCATTAATATTTTTCTCAATCTGGTAGAGCTCATCACAGCTTTATAAAAATTCAGGCTGATATATGTTTGAACAAAACTGAGATGCAGGCATTAAGTTCTACAAGATGAGCTTGTCAAAGTAGAGCATTAAAATCTGTGAAAAAAGTCTATAAAGCTCTGAGTGTTTTTTAAAAATCCCAGTGGTGGTGATGTTATAAAAGCTAGATGACTTTTTTCACTTCTAAATTTTTTCAGAACCATAGTTGTCCTATATACTTGTCTACATAAAATATTTTCTTTGACTAAAATATTAAATAATTATCTTCAGAATCCAAATTTAGACATTCTAAAAGCATCAGGAGGTGTAAAATCTGGTACACAAAGCCGCAAAACATGAGAAACATAGAAAGTTTCACTGAAATTTACAATGAAGCAATTGAATTTTTATCTGCTCTTGAGGAGGAAATTGTTTACTGGAAGAGGAAGCTGCCCAAATCAATGGACAACTTTCTTGTGATTGAACTAATGGGGAAAATTTCTGGTGCAGAAGAAGACTGCATCACGATCGAAGAGTTAAGGAAAAATATTTTCTTTCCTGTAATTTATAAAATTCTCTGAACTTTCAAGGAAGTTCAGCTTTGACTCTGAACATATTTTGAATGGAATTTACTGTCTGTCAACTGATGCAATGGGAAGTGAGCATTTTCTCAACCTCAGTAATATGGAAAAGTTTTGCAAATTTTATTATATGGACCTTCCTGAAGCAGAAATGTTAATATACTGTATATAGCCAAAAAAAAATTTAAAAAAAAATTCTAAAGAGTAAAAAAAAAAAACCAGAGACATTGCTAGAGATGCTGGCATTACTGTCTTGTGATCTGTTTTCAACTTTACACCAATTGGTGAAAATAGGAGTTACCATTCCTTTTACTTCAACATGTGGCTAGAGGTCACTCAGCTGCGTGCGCAGGCTCAAGTCATATTTTCGTTCAACAATAGAACAAAAATAGCTTACAGGGTTAGCACTTTTCTCAGTCCAAAGTGATGATTGTAGAAAAATTTGTGTTTTGGATACATTTTGTTTCAAACCCAGAGAGGATGTTGCAGTTGTCACACCATACTTAAACACCAACATGTATAAGGAACATTTAAATGTACTTCATTTTGATTTTTAGGGTGCTTAATAGTGCTAGATTTTCGCTTCTGATCATTAAAAGTGCTTAACTATTCTTTTGGGCATGTGTATTTTTCTTCAGTTAGTGCTTTGATATGTTTTATTTATTTTCTTGAAGTTAATCTGTGCATAATAATGATATATTTTATTACAGCAAAAGATAAGGTGCTTAAGTTTTATTTATTTCTTGAAAATTAGAGTACGAACCGTGAGCAACTATTGACGAGATTTTTTCTTTAAACCCCCCCCCCCCCCCATGTGACATTTCTAGTTACGCCATAGCTCTGGAGCAGGAATTGAACCTGCATCTCCTGGTTTCTGTTCAGTTTTGACACTACGAGGAGGCATCGCATTGCTTCAACAAATTCAAATCTGAAGATTGGATTCCTATGCTAAAACTGCTTTGTGTCAGTTGCTTGGAACTTTATTGTTCTGGTTGGAGTGTAACAATAGCATGCACAAGTGGAAATCAGTAAATGTATGTTCATTTCACACTCTAGGGCAATGAAATTTTTAAGTTTTCTGAATAGATGGTTGCATGAGGAACAGTAGAAAACAAGACATCTTTGTGCCAATGATGACATTTGTATGCTCCTACCATGTAATTGTGAAGAATTATTTCTTCAGTGTGGTTCATTTCTCATTGACATCTTTAACAGGAGTTAAAAAAACACCACACAGACTGTACTCAGAGAAGGTATGAAGAATAATTGAAAACTCTTCCAAGTTAAAATAGAATTTAATTATTGATACCTGTGATGGCATGCAGTCTGAAGGATTTTGTTACAGGTGTACAAAATGACAGTGCTCCAAACTGAAATGCAGACAGCACCTTTTTAGGGGCACAAGAACTTGGGGAAGAATATCTTAAAATTTAACTGTTTTAATTTTTTTAATTATTTCATTGTTAGTGCATTTAATGTCCGGATAAAATGTGCAGATATCAAGGACTTGTGCTATTAAAATTGACTGATACAGTCACAAGAATGTTGACAAACAAATTAAGGAAATTCTGCTGGAAGAAATTGTTCTGCATCTTTCTACTGTAATGATGTCATGTGGAAAGGAATTGTTTATTTGTTATATGAAAATTGGCTTTCCTAATATTGTGTTTGCTGGCTGTGTCTGTTACTAGTTTTCAAAGAAAGGGACCTCAGAGTATGATGTACATATTGTGGTGGTCTTTAGCCAGATGTGACCTTTGTACCAAAATATCTGTAAAAAAGTGAACTAGTTTGTCATCCCTTTTTTTTTTTTTTTTTTTTTTTTTTGTTTGCTTGCTTCAGGCTACACATTTTTTTTCTTTTTTACATTGTCTGATCATTAGCACATCTGGTGAATTGTTTATATCTTTCCATTGTGTCATAATAATATGAATTAATATGAAAAACTATTAGAAATTACCAATCACTCACCCTAAAGATCATGGTAATCTCCATCGACAACACACTTCCAACACGTCAATCATCGTAATGTTTCTGGGCTTCCAAGGTTTACAGACATCTTGCTTACGATTCTTACTTCCGGGTGTGAAACATCGTATTTTTTTTTAGCCTTATGAGATGTAACTATAAAGCTTGTCAATTCCATAAAAAACCACACATACTACTCATTCATACAATTCAATTAAAAACTATGTACATATTTACATAATTGAATTGTATGAATGAGTAGTATGTGTGGTTTTTTATGGAATTGACAAGCTTTATAGTTACATCTCGTAAGGCTAAAAAAATACGATGTTTCACATCCGGAAGTAAGAATCGTAAGCAAGATGTCTGTAAACCTTGGAAGCCCAGAAACATTACGATGATTGACGTGTTGGAAGTGTGTTGTCGATGGAGATTACCATGATCTTTAGGGTGAGTGATTGGTACTTTCTAATAGTTTTTCATTTATGAACTGCACGTAAACTATGCGCACTTTGCAGGACTTTAATACCTTAAAAGTGCAAATATAATAAATGAATTAATATGTTAATTCAAAAGTAAAATTTCCTGCTATACTATATGTGTTATGTTTTTGGGATACTGTTCTTGCATTTGGTGGTGCTTAGCATGGTGGATATTGCATCCTATTATGTTTTCCCATTGGAAACAAAGTCCAACTTTGAAGAAAGACCATGGTGAGTGCAAGAACTGAAAATATACGCCTTGAATTATAAAGTCTGAAAATATACGCTTTGAATTATAAAGTCTGAAAATATACGCCTTGAATTATAAAGTCATTATAAAAGAAATGAGGACATATAAACATTCATGTACAAATACCTGATTTTGTTTATATGGATGTTTTATGTCTTGGTAAAACCAGTGTGTGCAGATTGCTGTATGCTGACGACACATTCCTGTTGCCAGAGAACAAAAGTGAGTTGCAGAGTATGTTGTCCCAGATGTACGAAGTTTGTATGAAATTCGAACATGATTATAAATAAGGGAAAACCCAAAAGTTATGGTTTTTGAGTGAGGAACTGTTAGTACTGAATGCAGGGTAAGTCTAAATGACAAAGTGATTGACCAGGTAAATGAGTTTGTATATTTGGAAAGCTTGTTTGACAGAGAGAGCAGATTAGATGGTGAAATTAGTAGAGGAGTGAATTCTTCATTGAAAGACAGCTGCTTTGGGAGGTTTTCACAGGAATGATGGATTCTCAAGAGTCCTGAATGGCTGTGCATGAAAGTGTAATTGTTCCTACTTTGATGTATGGCAGTGAAACCTGGGTACTACAGAAGAGACATAGGAATCATTTGTGTGCTGGAGAGATTCATTACCTATATGGGAGGGGTTTGTGGCAAGACATGCTCTGATCATGTCAGGAATGAAGATGTGTTGCAGTTGTGTAATGTGAGGCAAAATGTTAGCAAAGTGGAAGCTAATATTCATATGTGGTTTAGCCGTGTTACAAGAATGAGTGACAAGATGCTTACTAAGAAATTTTTTTAAGCCTAAGTGGACAGGAAAGAAGGCAGAGGAAGGCCAAGGAAGTCATGGGAGGATCAGATTCAGGAGTGTCTGAATGAGAAAAAGGTTATGAGTATGAAGTGTAGAAGGTCTTGTGTACGTTGTGTGATGGATGTCACAAAAGCCCATGTTGTGTATCAAGATCGCTGTAAATGGAGAAGTTTGATATATGGCAAAACAGTAAGTAAATAATCAGTTAAAAATTTATCTGGTGGTTTATATTTCTTTGTCGAGCTAATCTCAGAGAACACCTTAGGAATACGTATTATCAGTTAAATGTTTATTAGTCAGATGGTCTTTCTTTGAGGCGCTGACCTCTGAATATCAGAGAACAGCTTATTGATATGTATGTTATGTCATCATCATTGTCAACCATTATCAATCCACTGCTGGACGAAGGTCTCCCCAAGTTTCCTCCACATTTTTGTATGTTATGTATGTATGTTTATATGGATGTAATTCTTACATTGGATGTTCCTGTTATAGCATGTCTTTTTGTATTCCAGCAAAACTCCTCGTCTTCCTGGGAAGTCTTTGTTTCGAAATCGATTTGCAGATTCATTCATTGAGAAAAGAAAAAAAGGCCTTGAAACTTTCTTAAACAAGTTAGTTGATCCAGATAATTCTTTTAATCACTGGCAGGGTTTTTGGGTAGGATATATTTAATCTAAGCTTCATTGCATTCATGAATTGATATACGTCCAAGCAGAATTTATATATATGAGTGTATTGTTCTTGTTGCATTGTTAAAAATATTGAAATTAAAAAAAACAAAAAGCCACATTAAATTAAATTTTCATCCTAAGTTTGCATAATGTGATAAGATATACCACATCATGTTTTAGAAATGCTTTCTTAAATACTAAAAAGTGTTAACAAAAACACAGAACTTCAGAGGTATTAAGAATATTAAACACTGTACGATAGTTTGATTGGCACACATTTTCCATATATGTGAACCATTATTAACATGACATTTGTAAATGCAGTGCTGTGCGAATTGATTGGGGGGGGGGGGTTGTTTCTTAATGTGTTTCATTGGATTTACTAGATTTTTGCTTATTGCTACTATTTTAATATGAATCATGATTACCTTGAGCTGTGATTACCAATTTTACATGATGTGGCTTAGGCTCTACAAATTTTAAACACATTCTGGTCACTACATAACTTGTATGATATCATAATTGAGGAATTGCTTAATTTTTGATAACATAACTTGTATGATATTGTAATTGAGGAATTTCCTAATGTTTGATAATACAACTTTGTATGATATCAAAAATTAAACAATTCCTCAATTATGTAACCCATTTCTTTTTCTTAAACTGAGGCTGGCCTTTCAAAGTTGTCTATGTAGTTTCAGTGATGTTGAGGTTCTCTTAAGATCCCTGAAGAACTTTAAGCAACTGTTTGCTTCATATTGAAGAACTTCACTACTGCACATGGAGTGTAACTTATCAATATACTGTATTATGTCGGGATATTCCTACATGGAGTGTAGCTGTCAATATATCATGTAGGGATATTCCATCTCTACATGATAAAGTATAGCATATCAATTTTTCATGTAGGGATGACATAAGAGGAATAGCCTTACATGACAGAGTGAAACTTGATGGTATGTATAATGTAGGAATTCTACATCAGAGGAATATCCTACATGATGAAGTGTAGCATGTCAAAATATATCTTCCAGGGATATTCCACTAGTGTAGCATATACACTGAAGAGCAATTGAATTAGAGGCAGCTGGTGTTATGCAAATGTGGCGCTGTGGGCGGCCCTGTAAACTGAAATGACATGACGTATGCAGCGATCCGACAATATAAGGAGTGATGCGACGGGAATCAGTAAGAGTCTGATGCAGTTTGGGTAAGACGAAGGATCTAAGTGCATTTGATTGTGGGCAAATTGTTGGGGCCCAAGGAATGGGTCACTTCATCTTGGAAGTTGTGCAGGCACTGGGATTTTCATGAGCCACTGTGTCACCGGTGCACGGTAAGTACATCGAATCTGGTAAAACCATCCCTGCAAGGGCCAACTGCCATGGACTATTGCGTGTGGATGACCAGGGTCATCGTCGGCTAGCTCACTTTGTAACAGCAGATAGACTGGCCACAGTGCAAGAAATCACTCGGCAATTGAACACTAATGCACAAAAACGTGTAAGCAGCCACACCATCCAGAACCATCTCCTCGCTATGGGGTACAGAAGCCATCGTCCCACGAGGGTACCGCTGCTGCCCACACATCAGAGGGTGCAAAGATTAGCATGGGCGCGGGAACATCGCCACTGGACCTTAGACATGTGGGAAAATGTTGCCTGGACTGATGAGTCGAGATTCACGTTGGTACATGCGGATGGCATGATATGAATAAGGCGCAAACCACATGAAGCGATGGATCCTTCTTGCCAGCAGGGTACTCTTCAAGCTGGTGGGGGTGGCATTCTTGTCTGGGGACTGTTTACGTGGACTAAAATGGGACCCCTGGTACATGTGACATCGTCTCTCACAGGTCAACGTTACCGGGATATCCTGGACGACCATTTGCTCCCGTTTGTGCGTCTTCAACATCCCACTGGGGACCTCATCCTGCAACAAGACAATGCACCGTGCCATCGCTCCCGAATTGAATCCGAATGGTTAGATGAACACTCCACCGACATGACCTCACTTCCTTGGCCAGCTAGGTCGCTTAACCTCAATCCCATCGAGCACATCTGGGATGCCATTGAGAGAGATGTTCGAGGCTCAGACCCCCTCCATGAAATCTTCATGAACTGTGGGAGCTTGTTCAGGGGTTGTGGATCCGTATGGCATCCCAACGCTTCTGGTGTCTTGTCGAGTCCATGCCGAGACGAATCGCCGCCGTCATCAGGGTAAAAGGTGGTGCTACACATTTCTAGACAGGTATCTCTAATTCAATTGCTCTTCAGTGTATAATGTAAGAATTTTCCACATCAGTTTGAGAAAGGCTGGTAGAGGTTTTCTTCTTAGGATCTTAATATAGCTACCACTGTTCATCTTTCAGTCAGTAGCCCAAACTGCATTTCTTTTTGCCCATCCTAGCCATTCACTACACAGTCCAGTGCTCGACCTCTTTTATATCTCTTGCCCGATCTCTGTCATCAGCCATCTATCCCATCTTCTTTGTCTGGCTTCTGGTGTGAGTCAGTGATAGAAAGACTGGCCAGAGGTCAATGGTAGAACCCCAAAATAGTATTTTAAAGGATGTTTCAATGAGTGTTCCTTGACCACCCCACTTCTCAGTGTGTTGTGCTAATTTTCTACTTTCCCTTTTTTTGTTTTGCTGTACTGAGGCCATACATTTTGTCTTTGCCGTGACCATTAGTAGCGGCTACTTGACGTCTCAAGATATACGCCGAGTGATCACTGAATTATGACCACCCCTATAAAAAGTAGATGCGGCCTGTTGACCATGTGATTTCTGAGAGGGGGATATTATTCAACTGATGTAGCATGTGTAAGGTGTGAGTAGAGCAGTAGGTAGTAAAATTCGGAGCGTGATGGGTAAACGGAAGGATTTATCAGGCTTTTAGAAAGGACAAGATTGTGGGAGCAGGAAGAGTGGGTGCCTCAATTTCCCAAATGGCTGAACTGGTGAGGTGTTCACAAGCCGCCATATTTAAAGTGTATCAGGACTTGTGTTAAAATAATCAAACAACGACCAGGAAGTAAAACCGCACAGGACAACGAAAAGTTGATGTGAGAGGCGAGCACCGGGTCCAATGATCTGTACAGGCCAACAGACTCGGCACTGTTCAACCGTTGACTACCCAATACAACACGGGTTAATGTGTAACAGTGTCCGTCACGACCATGCGTCACACACTCGCATGTATGGGCTATAACAACAGACCACCCCAATAAAATCCTCTCCCAACCATGGTTCATTGCCGTAAAAGACTTGCCTGGTGCATAGATTATGCAAGTTGGACGCTGGATGACTGGAAAAAAGTGTGCTGGTCTGATGAGTCGCATTTTTTACTCCACTCCATGAATGGCCATGTATGTATTTGGCTCAAACAACATGAGGCACTCAATCCATCCTGCATGATCTCCACAGTGCAAGCTGGTGGAGGTGGTTGTATGGTGTGGAGCATGTTTAGTGAGCAGGAACTTGGACCTCTGGTGCATGTAGAACAACGTATGGCTGCTGCCCTCTTTCTTGAATTGCTTGCTAATTTTTACACCCAACAACGTTGCACTTTTTCTTGGATGGCAACTTTGTCTTCCAAGATGACAATGCATTGAGCTGTGGCCCAATGTTGTGCAGGAATGGTTTGAGGTACACAATTCAGACTTCCGGCATATTGATTGGCCTCTGAGCTTCTCAGATATCAATCCCATTTAACCCTTGTGGGACACTATAGAATGACATATCAGGGCATCTGTATGCACCAATCACCTGCATTGAAGGCCACACTGCACACAGTTTGGTTGGCCATACTTCCCAACTGCTTCTGGCATCTTATTGAATCAATGTAACATTAGATAGCTGCTGTACTGAGGGTGAAAGGAGGACCTATGAGGTATTAGGTAGGTGGTCATAATTCAGTGATCATTCAGTGTAATACCTTCTGCACACTGACATAGATTAGTTAGTAATTTTTCCCTGGAAAAATTTCCTGTTAGAAAACAAAAGCACGAATTTACTGAGTGTTTCAATAATGCTAGATGACCATCAAAAATGTATTAGAAATGAAAGTAGCTTATTTTTAATATTTTGATGTGCTGAACATAAATATTCCAATAAAAATTGTCAGTTGGCCTCAGTTTTGAAGATAGATACAAGATGTGTCTGAATTTGTTTTATATCCAATGTTTTTTGCTTTGTGTGACTGAGATACAAACTCGGGTGACAACTCAGAGCACGATGTAGACAACACAATCATTACTCAGTGGCTTGTGATCCTCCTTTTGCATCTTGTGAGTTGCTTTGGAGAAGTCTTGTAAACACACACATGTTATTGTGCTGTCTGGTTCTTTGTTATACTGTTGAAGTTTATTGCCCTGGTTGGGCAAATTCTGCATTGTAATGGATATTTATGTGATTTAAAGAACTATCACTTGTAAATTTGTGAGCAGTGTGAATAACTTTTGCTGTGCTTGTGGAGAGGTGACTTCCTCATCACAGATGGGTTAGTTAACCCATGTGAGGAAAGCATACCATCTTTAATTTGGGTATAAGATTGGATCTTCTCCAATCTTATACAGGGGTTTGTTTGCATAAATATTACTGCACCACACATAATGCAGTAATATTTATGCAACTGGTTGAATCACAAAAACTGATCAGTGCATTTCTCCATGCCTATGGTATGGAGCAGGCCAGTGACTTACATCAGTGACTATTATTATTAGTATTACCTGGAACTTCCAGTCTGCCAAGTAATTTTGATGAATAAAAACTGGACCTTAAGCTATTCAGGTATGTGCCCAATGCTTGACAATAAAGACAATGAAGGACTTACTGTTCTGGCTCCCATAAAGTTATTTTCAGTAGATTGTGATAGCAAACATAGTTGTGAAGTTTGTGAAACACTTTGGCCATCAACACCAAAAGATCTTGATTTCAAACCCAAAACTGCATCTTCTCAACCACACAGTATCATGCAGAGTGAATTGAATAGCCTTGTCAGAAATCTGGAACTCTCAATGAACAAGGCAGTGCTGTTGGGCTCTATACTCTTATAATGGAATCTTGTTGAAGAAATGTAACAATATCAGTTTCACCAAAAATCTTGTGACGAGTTTTTTTATGATGGAAGGTAGCCCCATTTCCCACAGTGGTAAAAGTGATCTAATAGCAGTCCTCAGTGTTAACTATATAAGGCTAACAAGATGACTTTTCATAGATTCTGAAGTTGCATTTAAAAGCTGTCTTACTTCATAATGATCACATGTTATAATTTACACTTGCTAATGCTTTTCATATGAAGGGAACATGATGTGAAGGGTCTTATAAATCGTTTAGACTGTAAAAAACATGAATGGCAGGTTTATGGTGACTTTGAAGAGTATTGTATACAAACGAGAGTTGAAACATGCCATTTGATTGAGGTAAGTTGTCTACAATATTTTATATAAAGCCATACTAAATAGTAGTGAACCAAAATTCCTTTTAAAAAAGAAGTATGTACCTAATTATCCAATTTCATAGGTTCTTTTTCAAAGGTTCCTTGCATTGTAACACAACTTGCCAACTGTCATTACCATGTTTCCAATACAGAATCCAGCCCATGAAAGGAAAGGCATTTGCATAACATCTTGATAACTTTTGCCACCTCCTTTTTCCACATAACAAATGTTTGTTTCATTCAAGAAAATGCCAGAAATCATGGGGGGGGGGGGGGTGAGATCTGAGCTCCACAAAGGAACATCATGGGATATCTTCTCTTCTGAAATGTGTGCTGCAACTTGATAAACATGGGAACATGCATTATAAGATGTGGCAGCAGCTCCTCCTCAATCTTCTTGTGTGGACATTGTTTTCAAAATTTATGTAGCCTGCACTTAAAGCTGTGAGGCAATATGAGGTGTTGATAGATGAATCCTTCATGATCAAAGAAGATAATCATCTGATTTTGCCATTCATTGTAGTACATTTGTGTCCCCAAGACTTTAATAATCCTGTTTGGAAAAATTGTGGCAAGCATTTTATGACCTGTGTCCTCAAGATGACTTTAATGGCTTTTAGGACAGTGCCTAATATTTGACTGTGGACACTGCCCCCCCCCTCCAGGCTCAGTTGGCCAAATCCCAGTGGTGGCAAATCTCTACCATAAGGGTGATTTTGCATCACAGAGCAGCCCATTTTTGTAGTTGCCTGATTTGTGGCAAGTACTTGTTACGAAGGGAGTGTTCATCGTGTGGTTGGATGGATTTAAGATAATTTTGGTGCTTCCTTTTCTTGGTGGCTTCTTGAGTGAACTGTTCTCTATGTTTCCCAAAAATCCACTCAAGGATGACATCCTTGTCCCAGAAGACTGTGAGCATTTCTTGAATTGATAATTACATTTTAAACTTCTTAGACAATGGTGGGATGCTGTGCTGTCAGTGTATTGATTGATCCTTAGTCTGTGGAACATATAGATGTGCCTATGTCTCACCTTCTGTTTCAACATTTTGAAAGAGAGGGGGGGGGATTACTTGGCTTTAAAACACTGTCATCACCATTCTTTTGTATTCAAATCAAATAAAAGCTGAGGAAGAACCCATTTGGAACACTTCCTTCTAGTCTGAGTCTGTGATTGTTTCCACAGCATTATGAGTGCAGTGCAAGTGTGATAAGTGATTTATTGGATAGTTATTTACCTGCCTGGATGAATCACTCATCTATCCTTTGTTTTATGTCTGATGGCCTCAGGGGGTGTACTGATTACCCCCACCCCATAACCACCACGTTGTGAGGAGCCTCTAACCTTAGGAAGAAAATTTTGCACATTTTTTGGGGAAACTGCATGTGGAGCTGGTTAAAGAAATGAATTTTTGACAGTGGCTTTGAATGAAACATTGAAAAGAAAAGGAATTTTTTTGGCAATTTTTTTCAATAACATATTTGGAAATCATTTTTGCAGTTTTAATTTGCAAAATTAAAACTGCTGGATGAGGGAATGCAGCAATTCCAAATGACTTGAGTCCTTGTTTCAGTCATAGCAATAGTACCTATACATATATCTATTAAGAAATATCAGTTCAATGAATGAAATTTTTATACCAATCAGGTTAAGGTGTTATGCATTACAGTTGTTTGCACATAACTGCACATCTTTCAGAATATAATAAACTGAAAGGTGTTCTTCATAGAGATGAAGAAACAAAGACCTATGCCATTTTTTTTATAACAGTCAAAAGAAAAATCTTTACTACAGGATGTTCCTAAATACGTGCGACATACAAAGAGGAGTCATAGTACACGTAAAGACAAATAACATTTGCAATGGAATGTAGGATGGCACTCCGCTCCTAGTGCCCGAAAAATGTTAAGTTCCATATCAGCGTTTATCCTCCAACAGTGGAAATAAAACACAACTTACCTAAATTATGGGATGCACACTTGCATTGCTGAACATAGAGGCAGAGCAGGACTCATAGGAGGGGCTTGAAGTGGTGCCCGAGGGCGTCATTGCACAGTCCACACCGACGGACAAAGGACTGTCTTACTCTTCCATAGAGTCCCGATGTGATGTTGATCTGGTCCACGGCGACAATGTTCCTCCAGACGAGATCTTCCGGAGACTCCACAGGCGTCTCGTACACCAGTGTTTTCAGGTGTCCCCAGAAGTCCAGTGGATTCAAATCTGGACAGTGTGGAGGCCAAGCTACCAGTTCACCCCATCTAATCCACCTGCTGGGGTACGTCACATTCAGGAAGTCCCGGACCATGGTGGAAAAATGTGCAGGGGCCCCATTGTGTAAGAACCACATCTCTCTGAGCATTGTGCGGAACACATGGTACGTGGCGCCAGTCAGACGTTGTGGAAAGATGTACGGTCTCGCCAGCCAATCGCCAAGGATACCTGCCCAGATGTTGACGGCAAACCTCATCTGGTAGTGGTAGTGGCAGTGGCGTGCAGATTATTGTTAGCCCAGATGTGTTGGTGGTGGCTGTTGAAAATGTCCTCCCATATGAAGATCTCCTCATCACTGAATAACCCTAAGGTGGGAAAGTGTGGATTAGCAGTGCTGGAACAAGTCAAGTGATGAACCATACTTGCCGGGAATAGTCATCTCCGGCCAAAGCTTGGACCTTCTGCACGTGGAAGGGATACATCTGTTGCTCGTGCATAACTTTCCACACCGCACTGTGAGGAACACTCATTTCCGCTGCCACTGCTCCCATACGTTTAGGTGTGAAGTGCCACCCTATGTTTCATTGCAAAAGTTATTCATCTTAATGAATAACTTTTTGTACAATGGTGTAACCCCATATTTCATTCATTGATATTCTGTGCCTCTGGGCATCACAGGGAATGAATTCTTAACCTCCAGATTCACTGTGTATGAATGCTGGCTGCTTCGATTAGCGAATCCTATGATGGTTATATTCAAATTAATTGGAAACTTCAAATTTGGCCATTCTGGGTGGTATAGTGGGTTAGCCTACTCGGGTGCTATCAGGGAGACTCTTAGATTCCTGCTCCAGGACGACTAAATTTTCAAGTTTTTATCTCACTTAACATCCAAGTATTTTTTTTTATCTCACTTAACATCCAAGTATTTTTTTTTACCTCACTTAACATCCAAGTATTTTTTTTATCTCACTTAACATCAAAGTATTTTTTATCTCACTTAACATCCAAGTATATATTTTTTTTAATCTCACTTAACATCCAAGTCATATTTACACTAATAAATGGATTCACATCTTCCAAATTTGTATTGTGTTATTCATCTTTATGTGTGTTATCACCCCTCTTTGTCGCATAAATTCGGGAACACCCTGTATGTGCAAAATATTGTGGCATTATGTGAAGTGTGTTTATATATATATATATATATTAAAGAGTAAACAATTTAAGTGGTTTTACTTTTTATGCTTCATAATTCTTAAATGTTACTTATTTACTTGCATACTTATGTTCTGTATTTTCTTATAAATTGGAAAATGTCATTAGACACTGTCATATGGCAGTTTTGTGTGCGAGATTGATTGTGAGGCATTTCAGAGTCTTAGTTCTCTAAATATATATATATATATAATTTGCATATGATTAACTTTGGTGTAAGTGATTTGTAATGTGTTGTAATTGTATTAAAACTAGGGCAGTCATTTTAATTACAACGTTCACATTTGTGTTACATGCAATAAAGTGAAATGATTTTGATTTTATAAAAAATGCCTTTAGGTTCTAAAGAATTTGAATTATTAAAATGCTAATAAAAACCAGTTAATAATATGGAATTTAAAAATTTCTGTAATTGAAAGGCAATAGATTTTGGGAAAAGGACCTCAACATTTTTCTCGGGGGAAATTTCCATTATGCCGTTGGATGGCCTGTCACATTAGGGTTTATCCATTGGCAAACTTCCTCGACCCACCTTCACACATTGCTGATGTTGACTGTCTACTCACCATATATGTTAGCTTGACACATGAACGTTAAATCTGCCCTTTATCAGGAACTTGACAGTTTTTGTTTTGTTTTTCTCATATCCATGGTTCCTCAGAATTTGTGTGTGGAAAACATGTTCTAAGAGATGTGAAAAGGTTTGAATTGCATATTATTAAAAAAACTTAACTAAACTCACAACGGTTATGCATGTTACAACCCTGCGGACATTACTTGTGGCATTTCACTCGTGTGAAAAGAACTTTTTATAATAACATGATGTATTTCCTCACTTAAAGCAATGTGATTATGCAGATTACAGTAAAATGCCATCATATCTGACTTTAATTATACAGGGTGTCCCACTCACTACCAAACTCGGCATTTCTTTAATAATATTAACACCAATGAAGATATTGCAACGAAATTTGAAGTGGACTAATATTGTTTCGTGCAAAATGTGATGACATCACTACGTGTGCTGGAAGCGGCCACCATTTGCATCCAGACAGCATTGAACCAGTCACACCATATTGTGGAAAGCCCTTGCCAGTATGTCCGCAGTCACTGTCCGAATTTCTTCGTTGGTGTTTGCTTTCAAGGCATATATGGTTTGCGGTTTCTTTTGGTAAACTCTCCCTTTTAGATATCCCCATAAAAAGTAATCGGGAGGCATCAGATTGGGCGAGCGCTGTGGCCATAGACCCTTTGACATGATGCGGTCGCCGAAAAAGGACTGAATTTCGGCCATACTGGTGTGTGATGTTGCTCAGTCATGCTGGTAATATCCAATGGAGAGTTCTTCGTCGTCCAATTGATTTACAAAGGTGTTGAAGATTCCCATATATGCAGCTGTTGTGATGGTTGTATAGAAGAAGATGGGACAAATTATGCGGTGCCGGGTTATCCTACATCAAACACCAATTTTCTGGGAATGAAGAGGTTCTTCACGTATCGCGTTGGGATTTTCACTGACCCAAATACGGGAATTTTGACGTATCCGGACAGGTGAAACCGCACCTTGTCCAAGAACCACGTGTAGTCCACAATGCCCGGATTTTCCTGAAGAAATGTCTGAAACCATCGACAGTTTGTCACTCGTTTCACGTGGTTAGGCTCTTTCAGTTCGTGGGCCACGAAAATACAGTACACATGCAGCTTCGCTTTTTTTTTTCACAGCACGTTGACAAGTGCTTTTGGACAACCCTGTTTTATGCGACAGTCTGCGAAGTGACTTCCTGGGAGATGCAAGTAGTCTACCCTTTACATTCTGGATTGTTTCCTCGGACATTTGTGGACAACCTCCTGCGTGGTCGTCTAATAAAGTCCTCTTGGTTTCCAATTTCTTCCACAATGCCCAAATGGTGGACTTGTTTGGCAGATATGTCTACAAACCTCTCCAGAAATTGCTGTTGACAACTCTCTATCGATTCTGTTTTCCAATAAGTGCGAACAATGAACACTCGCTCCTCCAGAGTATGCCGATTACATTTTCACACGTGCGCGAGCAGCCACGAGCACAAGCACTCACTATCAACAACCGTATTGTGTAGGCACGCTCGGCGAAATGGCGTAACAAAGCAGCAGAGAATAGTGTCCAGCTGGCTGGCAGACTGCTCCCCAGTGGCGCCACACTTAGGAATGTGTCTGCCACTAAGGAGCACTCTGGCTGGCGGACAGCGCTGGATTCAATGCTGTGTGGATGCAAATGGTGGTCACTTCCAGCACATGTTGTGATATCACATTTTGCACGAAATGAGGTAAGTCCACTTCGAATTTTGTTGTAATATCTTCATTGGTGTTAATATTTTTAAAGAAATGCCGGGTTTGGTAGCGAGTGGGACACCCTGTATTAAGTATTGCCATTTTAGCACTGTTTTGTGATGTTATTGTTTGACATTTATGCATTTTGTGTGAGACATGGTTTATGTACTGGCAGAAAAAAGTAATTTAAGAACCTCCAAAAATGTATCTGCCGAAGTTTGGATATAAGAACTAGCCAAACATTTCAGGTCTCTGTCCTTTATTTTAAGAAATTCAGAAAATCTTGCTCTGCTGTAAGCTGCCATCATGACAGGGAGGTGAGGGTTCTGCTGCCATGATTTCTTTATAAATAGTGACAGTCACTGAAAGAAGAGTTTGACTTCACAGTGCAAATTGAGGCATGTAATAACAAGTCTGATGCTGTTAGACGTGTCACGAACAACAAAAGAGTGTCATATGTTGCTGGTAAGTTCTGCACTAGTCATTTTTCGAACCGATTTATTCCTTCTACACACCAAAACTATGAAATTTTTTTCTTAGTTACATTTTCCATGTGCATTAGAATCTTTAGGTGTTTAAACGCAGTACAAACAATTACCGCAATTTCTGCCTTACAGTAGACAGATTGTCTGTTAAAAAAAAAAAATTTTATAAATTTAGGTTCTGTAGATGTACCCTAATATTTTTTTGTCAGCATCAGTCCCCAGAGATCTGCACATGAAAGGTTGAGTCTGTTAACATTTTCTGTTAAAATTCCTTTTTTAGAGTGCAATGAATTTAGAGAAATTTCTTTTGCAGGATTTGCTCTGTACCAGTCTATCTCTCAAATAAGGCATTACATCTTTTTCTTCAGAGCACTTTCTCCATAGATGAAATAAAATACACCATCAAAGGAAACTCGCTGGACTTTAGCATGGCTGTTGACTATATTCTGAACAGAAATTCCAGGTATTTAACTCTCTCATCATTATATAGCAATCGTCATGTATTGACAGTTAATTATGTGAACATATACCTTCCTAATAAAGGCTGCTTTTTTTCACTAGAAGGATATCATCAGTTTAGATAAAAACTAATGAACCTCTCTGTCTTGTGCACAAATTAGTGCATAGTTTGGAACTCTAGTGCTTTTCACTTAGAACGATTGAACATGTGATAACAAAAGCAGAAAAATTATAGCCATTATTATAGATCTTTGAAGCATTTATTCTGGAATATGCGATTCTAAATTATGTTGGTAAGCTTTGTGTAGTTTCAATTTTGTTTTTGTGTTCATCTTCTAATTTCCTTCCCTGTCAACACCATATATACAGAACAGGCTATTTATTATACATACCCAACTAATAATGTGTGGGCCCACCTTTTCTCCTCACAATAGTTGTAATGTGTCATGGCACGGACTCTATCAAGCTTTGGTAATGTGGGTGGTATCGCAGCAGGTGATTCAATGACAGCCATCCATAAAGCGCCAAAATTTCTGATGGTGCTCTTGGGCTCGAATGCAATCCACTTCACCTTACAGATGCTTAATTGCTTTGTAACCAGAAAGTGGGAGGGCCATTTGAGGGTAGCGAACTCACTCAAATAAGATATGGTGGTATCTTGTTGAAAGAGACCATCCTGTTGTGGGAAATTGAAGCCATTAGTCATTAGTGGTCGGCAAGTATGTCAGCATAGCCTTGTGCTGTGGTGGTGGTCTCGTTAGGTACAATGGGCCCCAAAGTGGCCCACACATACAGAACAGACCCTACAACCTTACACTGTTTCCATTAGTCTATTACACTCCAACTTGACAATTGGGGTGTTAGTTCATTGCATCATGCAGTCTATGTCATACATGCATCCTCCCATTGGTGTGTTGTACTTGAAATCTGAATTACTGGAACAAGCTACTCATTTCCAGTCTTACTTACATAGTCCATTGCTTATGCTCCTTTGCCCACTGCAGCCTCATAGCACAGTGGTGTGATGTTAACAGAGGCACTCGATGCGAGTATCATTTGCCACATTCCATGTATGCCATCATACACCCCAGCTTCATAGCACAGCGATGTACTGTCAGCAAGGGCACTCGATGCGAGTATCATCTGCCACATTCCATGTATGCCATCATACACCACAACTTCATAGCACAGCGATGTACTGTCAGCAAGGGCACTCGATGTGAGTATCATCTTATAAAAAAATATGTTATTGAGGCAAAGGAAATCATAATGTGGTAATGTGAAAGTAAGAAAAGTGGTTTAGTTGAGTGAGAGGAGAGGAGAGTAGAATAGAGTGGAATTGAATGCAATGGGATCAAATAGATTTTAGTTGAGTTCAATTTTTTCACCTTTTTAGTGTTCCAAATTTATTTGTTAAATAAAAGGTGTAACAAAGTGAAAAAATTTCCACACACACATTTGACAGAATGAGAAATATATCCTTGGTACTACAAGGAGGTTTTTACAATATTGATTGTGGCTTGGGTCTTTTTATACATAGGAGAGACTGGATGCAAACTGGAAACTTATTTAGCCGAAAATAAACCAGGTTTTAAAGATTTGTATAAGAAAACACGCTGGAAAACCTCTTTATTGAGAATTTCATTATCACTTTGATCACATGGGTTGTTTGCTGCTTTAAAATGGCTGCATGTGATTTAATGAAACTATTGCACTGACGGTGGTGGTGTAGTTAAGTTTGTCACCTGTCTTTTTACAAGTAGCTTTTCAATGGTAATGATTGAAATCATTATCTACCACTCTTAACACAATGGTGCTGAAAGTTTCCCAAGTCTCTTTACCAACTCTGTCTTGAAGCATTCTCTCTCATGTCACTTCTACATGCTTTTGAACTTCATCCACTCATAATCCACGTGTCATCTTCTGGGTCTTTTTCTATATCCACTCGAATATTTCAGTTGTCTAAAGCGATCAGTTATCCTAGCTCATATGTCTTGCACATTACCACTTGACGGTTTTTATTTTGAACAAGATGTCATCTTTTCTTGATCAATGAATGTTTGGTAGGCCAAGAGGTATTTACATGATACTTATCATGTGGCACATTTCTGGCTGTATAAATATTGTATTATATATAATGATTTTAAACTGATTTCTCCAGATAACTGCTGTAAATTACCTGAAAGAAAATTTATCTGCTGCATAATGTCATTCAAAACTCTTAACTGAATCTCACTCTCATAACTGTTCTAAAGTATTTTTTGTATAAAAAAACCCAACATATAATCTGTCATGAATGTGAATGATATTTTTATGAAGACTTGCAGCATGACAGGACTGGAGCAAGCCTTTTTGATCTGGGAGGGCAATTATGCCCCTTTGAGTTCAAATGTTCTCCACTTCAACTTGAATAGTGTGCAGGTTTTACTTTCTCATACCTCCGTTGTGAGAAAGTATTCTAATCGCTCAATGACCTCGCTTCTGGCTTTTGAGATAATTTTATTAAAAATGTAAAAATCGGGTAAATACCTGAGAACCAATGGTTATAAATATCAAGGAAAACGTAAAGTTTATGTGGATGCCAACAACACAACACTTCACATAAATGGAGAATGGAAAAGTATCTAGCACAGAACAAATGAGTATCAGATAGTGAATGTAGCAATAAGAAGATGCTTTCAGGGTAGGACTTGAAAAACTTCCATTCAAGGTTAAACGTTCATAGAGCTTTCTGTGACAGCACAAATGACTAATTAGCTCTTCATCCATCTATGGTGTATTTGGAAAGTTTGTGGAGGATAGGCATATCTGCACGTTGTTTAATATACCCCCATCTGCTGTTTTGCAGTTTCCTTCGTGCATATGAGGGGCTCACACCTTACCGTGTATGTTATTCTGTACCCCATTTAACTGGGTGTGGAGTACTGTAGATGGCTAACACAAGTCTTTAGAAAAAGAAAATACTGAAGGGTGTAACTATCTTTTTTAGTTAGTTTTTATTAAATTTATTCACACGTTGTGTATTTCTATTTTTTATGTCCCTCAGAGCATAAAAAAAAAAAAAATCTGGTAGGGCAGTTGCTCTTCCTGTAGCTATGGCCCTGCAGCATGGGAACATGCATGTGTTAGTGTTTTGTAAAGATTATGTGTAATGGTATTTTGTTAGGGTTTCTGCACTGTTTGAAAGAAGCTGGTTGACATCATATTTCAGAACAGAGGTGTTGAGTACATGTTTTGTTGGTGGAAAAATTTAATGAGAACAGACAGTAGATTTCGATGTCTGTTTCTGTCGCGTAGCACATGAAAGAAGGCCTAAAGAAATGACATTCTGATATCACATTCCATGGATTAAGGAATAGATCTGGAAATGATATGGGGTAGGGGATGTAAAATCAGCTATTAGTAGTAATGGAGAAGAGAGGCAATGTGTTAAAAGCAAAAATCTTTCAGTGGACAAAAGGTATGAAATATGTTAAGTCTGTTGCAAACTTTTTACTTTTTATTTGATTTGGTCTTAATTATTATTTGAAAACTTCCAGTTTGATTATGATGATTTGAAGGCTAATCTATTGTTTAGGGAACTGTTTTCAATAATGTTAGACACCAACCGAATGCTGTAGCTTCACCCTCAAGCTGCAACACAAAAGCTATAGATTTTAATAATTTGTGGAACTCATCATCATCAACTATATGTCAACAAAATAGTTTCCATATCATCTACTGTTTCGCACGTTACTAGAAATTCGAGCACGGGAAAAACGTCCATATAATAAAAAAAAAAATTATTTTTTTTATTTCAACTTGTCACTAATATTCCTTTTTTGATGTTCCTTATAATAGTTTAGAATTTTATTATATGAAGATTACAAATTTATATGAAAAAATGTTTTTATATGTTTCATATAAATTTGTAATCTTCATATAATAAAATTCTGAACTATTATAAGGAACATCAAAAAAGGAATATTAGTGACAAGTTGAAATAATTTTTTTTTTTATTATATGGACATTTTTTCCGTGCTCGAATTTCTAGTAACGTGCGAAACAGTAGATGATATGGGAACTATTTTGTTGACACATAGTGGATGATTTCTGGGGCCACGTAGTGTTTTCGACGGGTGTTGAATTGATATAATTTGTGGAACATTTTGTTCAGCAAAAGTGTTACATCGAGCCTCTCATTTTAATGTTCTGTGTAACAACTTACTTGATGTTTAACTGGAAAAAACGGGATTACTCAAAGCAATCGGAATCTCGTACTGAATTGCCTGTAGTTCACTGGTGTCTCTATGTAACATCTCAGAAAACTTGAAAATTACATCACCCCAGCGCAGGAATCGAAGCTGCATCTCCCGATTTCTGTTCAAGTATGCTACCCGTTATGCCACCCAGGATAAAGTTTCAAACAATTAATGCTAAGCATTTATAGCTTACGAATCTGAACCTCAGATTTTTCTGATCCTGCCTCATCGTAGCATCAAACAACCTTTTTATATGCAACCATGGACATAGGATTTAATTCACCAGTATTTCAGGTATAGGAATTAAAGAATTAGGCAGGATTGCTTTGACTAGTGAAAATCAGAGGTTCAGATTCCTAAGCTATAATGCTTATCCTTAGTTGCTTGGAACTCCATTGTCCAGGGTGTGTAATGGATAGCATGCTCGAACGGAAATTGGGAAATGCGGATTCGATTCCTGTTCCATGGTGATGTAATTTTTAAATTTTTCTGAGGAGATTTTACATGGCGACCAGTAAACTACAGGCAATTCAGTTCACGCTTCTGATTGCTTTGAAATAATTTAGTGAATTTCCATGTATTTCTAAGGAATGTTTTTTCCTTAATTTCTATATGGAGAAAACAGTTTTTACTCTGCATCCTAAATTTTCAGGTAAATTCTTTCTGCAATACAGTTTGATGAGCCTCTTGATGGATTGATTAAGCTTTGTTACTATTGGCTGTCTCCATCTTTCTTTTCAATTTATGATCAATTTCATCAGTTTTTTCTGAACTAGCAGGGGTACCCGGTATTTCCCGGTTAAATATTCGTGGAATCGCCAAGTTCAGCTGGTGAAATTTTATGAATGAAAATATATTCCTGTAGTTTTCCCATTAATACCAAATTTGGCGGTTCTAAATTGAAAACTGTAGAACATTAAAAGAATTAAAGAATTCTTGAAATCGTAATCACACGCGTAAGTTATGTTGAAAAATTATGAGCGGGACATTTCGGTAGCGACTTCTACCTTCATCATAATTTGTCAACGTAACTTATGCACATGATTACGATTTCAATAATTCTTTTAATGTCTTGTGTGTTATGTGTTTTCCTGCCAATTCTTCTCACTATGAAACTGTAGAACTTTTTTTTATACCAAATTTGGTGGTTCTAAATTGAAAACTCTAGAAATTTTTTTCGAAAATTTTATCGGGGGTGGGGGCAATGATCCCCAGCTTGGACCCCTTCCAAAAACTGTCTACAATCTAAGTCAGAGTATAACGAGATATTATACCAAATTTGGTGGTTGTAAATCGAAAACTGTTGAACTTTTTACGAAAATTTTGTATGGGGGCCTTTTGACTTCGCGGGCTCCAACCCCTTCCCAAAACAGTGTGCGGTCTAAATCAGAGTACCATGAGATAGAATACCAAATTTGGTGGTTCTAAATCGAAAACTGTAAAAATTTTAACTAAAATAACAAAAATTGTGTATGCTTCCTTCCCCCTCCCTTCTCTGGGCTCCAATCCCTTCCAAAAGCCTTCTATGGTCTAAGTTACAGTACCATGAGATAGTATATACCAAATTTTGTGTTTCTAAGTTGAAAACTCTAGATTTGTATAGTGGACAAACAAACCAGCATACAAGCTTTCACTTTTATATATATATATATATATATAGATTACCAGATTCTTCTTTCAATTTTTCTTACCAGATTTTTCTCTCGATTTTTCTAAATCTTGAAAATCGCATCCCAGACATAGAAAAACGCTTTTTATTGAAGAGTTACTAATTGCTCACTAATTAATGATCTCACTAAATTACCATGTGAAAGAATATCCCCGATGAAAAATTGTTATATGCTTCGAGAATTTTATGATTCTAATGCCTCTAACTGTTGTATGGTGATGGTGCTTCAGTCAAAGATGAAGTAATAAAAAATATTTACTATTTGCACTTCTGGAAAACTTTTCACGTCATCTTCGGAGATACTTACATTTGGCACATAGTGTCATGGCGAAAATTTTAACCTCTGGTGAATTTCAGAAAGACATGATAAATCTTCCTGTTGGTTTATCAGGGATTAATTAATGCAAAATTTTCTCCCATGACATACGTTAGAAGAAAAATTCCTGGTTGAAAGGCAAAGGAATTTGTGCGCAAAATTTGCTTGTCTTAATCTCACAACCAGGAAAACAAAATTTCATATTAAGAAAAAAAAGAAAAAAAAATAATATTTGATTTAACTGACTTTGGGGTTTTGGAAATAATTTATCTGTTCTTTTATCGCGATAGCAAAAGGCGAGTAGGTGTGCAGCTCAGAGAATCAAAATTAATTTTAGTTTAACATCACGGAACAAGAGAAAACGAAAATTAAAATTAGTGATTTTCTGCAAGGCAAGAATTCTTCATTTCGCCATTTTTCGTTCCTGTTTTCCAGCGTCGTGAAAGTCGTCCAAAAGTGCAACATCTTTTCGTCTTTTGGGTAAGGAATTCAGCAGCAGAATCTATTTCGGGAACAAGGTCACAGCATTATGCAGGAGGTTACTTGGTCCCTACGTGTGAAGGTCAGAGTGTCACCCTTGGCTTGCGTGGGAGAAAAAAAGAAAATTGGAGGGCCGGCCATGTGTGTTTTCTCAACAGTTTTGGCACGAGGGCACAGACCGAGGGGAGAACAGCTTCTTTGCTGTTGCTAAGGCAGAAGTTTCGACCAATGAGAAAGGTCAACGGATTTGAGCACCCCGGCTTCAAGGGAACGAAGCGTCACTCTTATCTTTTCTTTTTGGCCAGCAGCACGTAACGAGAGCTAGCGTTGGAGCCCCCCCCCCCCCCAAGCCGGCTCTTCATGAGCTTTGGCCGGCTGGGCAAAAAAAAAGGGAAAAGGGCGTGAGTGGACCCAATGTCCCACGCAGGGCTGAATATCATAATCGAAAAAAAAAAAAGGAATAAAAAAAGAAAATTAATCAAAATTACTCTGCGCTTCCAGTTTGCCGGCTATCTGTCAGCGATGACCAGCAACGCTTCTTGCCTGGACCATCCTACGGAATGCAAGATGTAGGGAGGCAGTGTGAAGGATCCATAATATAACTTGGAGTTCGCCCGGGTTTTCAGCCATCATGAAGAAAAGTCCTTCCTGAAACCGAGAGAAAGATTCCTGCCTGTGGCCTTTCACCTAGGTGCCGATACTGTGCTTTCACTTCCACGAAGACTACTCGGGCGTGTTGTGGATTGCAAACCTTCAGTCCCAGCAAAAAAAAGAAAGAGCAAAACCCTTGGAGGTGAAGAGAAAATCACCCGGGACAGTGATGTTCTCTCAAGCAATGCAGTGTTTCTCTATTCGGCGACTATTGTACCTCGAGAGTTGTTGCTGACCCAGTCCTAAAGGTAATTTTTTTTGTTGGCAAATTTTTTTTAAATATTATGTTGTGGTTTCTTTAAAATTATGAAACAAGTGGGTTTTAAAATGGGGCTGTCGAGGAAAAAATTTGTTGCAAAGAAAGAGATATGTTAGGGTTACTCTAAAATATTTAACATGTGAGTTTTTGACAGTGGTTTCAGTTATAATCCATGCTTGGGTCAGTAAAACTAAAGTAATAAAAATGTAAATGTTTTTCCATTCAGGGGTTTTTTTTATGATAGTGTTATGCTGAGTAAATTTTTACATGTGTAAGGAATATCTGAAATCCAAATTGTGTTATAATCTATCATGAAAAAGCAACTCCTCATGCCAGTTATTATTATTATTATTATTGAAATTTAACTCTGTGTGCTTGGTAAATTTTAATATTGAATAAACTGTAGTTGGTAGTAGTAAGTATAAAGTAAGAGTCTGATAGTAGGTTTTTTTTTTTTTTTTTTTTGTCTTAAAGGCAGGTTATGGTGATTTTCTAGTTTAGCAAGAATGGGGTGTAAAATTGTTTATACCATTTAATAGTGTGACTAGGGACCATATCAGCAGATGGATCTGGAAAAATTTAATTTTCATGAGAGGGGAGACATTAAAAAGGGCATGCACGCTGACTAGGTTAATAAAGTGTTGTACTGTACATTACCCTTGTATAACGTTGGAATTCTTCAGGAGGAGGTGATTTCTGAAAATGGATAGATTTGCAATAGGTGTTGAATTTTTCTGGAAATAAGTGGGTCTGCAGTATAGTGATTTTCTGGGAGATGAGTGAGTACAGTGTGTTCCTGGTAAATAAAGATAAGTGATTTTCTGGGAAAGAAGTGTGTTCCTGAGAAAATGAAGATATGAAGTGTGTTCCTGGGAAAAATAGGATAAGAAGTAATTTTCTGGAATAAAAGGTGATGTATTGAATTTTCTGGAGATGAGGATGTTGATGTAGTTTTCTGGAAAATAGAGAATGAGATATTTTGGGGGCAAGAGAACTCTGGTGGGATGCTTTTCCCTATGTGGACACGCCTCGGGTCTGAAAGGGTGCATGAAAACAGATTGGGGGATTTGTTTTCTGCCTGAGTAAGCTCGTTGGTTCATAGGAGGTGGTATCTATCAGAGAGTGAAGTGATGTCCCAAAATCAGAGTGAAGAACCAATACAGGGTGATAGTCACACATAGTTTACCATTTTGGTGCATAGGTCGAATTGGATTCACGACCCAATCTCACCTTCAGCCTCAATAATACTTCCTCCCAGTGAGAATTTTGTTTTTAAGTGAAATTTAGTAATTTGACTGAGATGTTTTGCCTACACGTTACCTCAGTGGCTTACTACATGAGTTAGTAAAAATTACTACAAGCTTACATGGTACTAGTTTGAATTTTTTGATTAAGTTGTTGATAAATTGATGGTGAGAATTAGTGGCATAAATTTTAAATTGTTGTGAACAGTGGGAGTGCAGATAAGTATGAATTTGTGTCCAGGAGTGTTGAGAGTTAGTGTTTGCCTTTTGTTTACATAGTGGGATATTGTGTACTCAGAGCAAGTTTGAATAGTGAAGTATTTTGAATTTTTCCAGATGATAGGGTGAATTTTAAGTATATTTGTCAGCATTATTGTGTAATGATAACTTTTGAGATAATTTAGTAAGGTATTTAGTAGAGTGATTTTGTATCGAGTAATGCTAGAATGTTGAGTATATTAAGTTTTAATGCAAATTTTCCTGGTAGTGTAGGATTGTTTATGGAAGTAACTTTTGGTTATTTATAATTTTTTTACTCAGTTATTGCAATTTTAAAATTAATGTTGGTTAAGAAAACTGGTTTGAGGGGCGTGTTCGAAATGAAATGAAATCTGTATTGTGTATACAATAATCTATAAATTTATGAAGAGAGTGAGAGATTGCACTTCAGCTGTCCAAACTCATCCACAGTGTTTATGTTATGTTCCCTAAGTCAAGAGTATTATGTGTTTTTGCAAATCTTGATTTTCTGGCAAAAATATGTGTTCTTCCTTTTGGGGTTTATATAAATACAAGTGAGTGTCATCTGATTTTGTTTGCTTTTATAAGGCCTGGTTGCCAAAAGTGGAATTGACAAAAAATATTAAAAGCTGATTGTGTTCGGAAAAAAAAAAAATGGTTGTCGGGGTAATTATCCGTCTTCTTGAAACACTTTGTTATTGTGTTTGTTGTTGTTTTTGGTTAAGTTTTACAATAAAATAGGCCAAGTGGCCTTTCAAAAACCTAAACCTTAATGCAGTGAAGTTTTAGATATTTTCAGTTTAAATTTTCATCACATAGTTCAACTGCATCCCCCTCAGCAATGACTGAGGTGGGAAAGTAAGCTTAGGTTATTGTGGTTTAAAAAAAAAAAAAAAAATCAATGTTTTGTCCTAACTATCTAATTTGATCATCGCCACTTCCAAAAGGTTATTTACATGTGTACATTGTATACCATTAAATTTTAGTGTTTACAAATTTGGTACACATGCAAACAATAGTTACCTTTCTTCCCCTTTCAGGTGTATCTACTCGTCTAACGCAAACAATACAATAGTAACTTTTGGGAGTTCCCAAATTCAGTGGTGCATTTTATTTTTCTATTTTGTTTCATGGCCTTAGTCAAAATTTCAGTTTTGTTTCGAAATGCATCCACCCATCTCCCAAATTCTAATTTTTCCATAATTTACATATAAGTCTTTTGTTAATAACCCCCAAAAATTTCAATATAACATTTTCCTTCAATCTCATTGATTTTTTTCAAATACCGCATTTTGTACTCAAAAGTTAAACTTTCAAAATAAGATGCCATCATTTCAATGAGGACTGGTTGTCCTTCACTTGCGTTACTAAGGCTTGTTGCCATGAAGAAAGTCACGTGTCTGCTGTATCCTCATAGGCAGTGGAAGCCACTAAAGAATGAGAACGGCAGTTTTTTCTTTGACTTGTTACTAGAATCATTACTGCTCGGCTCCCTTTTGTCATAGATTAAAGTTTCATACTCCTATAAACCTTCCTCGACAAATGCTCTATGGAATGGTGAAAACCGCATCAAAATCTGTCCAGCGATTCTCAATATTAGCCCGAACAGACAGACAATGCCTACCGGGGACTTTATTTTATACTATGTATAGATTAGTAGAGAAGCCAGTCTATTGTAAAGATGCTACTCATCATTTTGTATGTTATTTTTTTGCATGTATCCACCTAATTTTATTTTAAGTTTTTTTTTTTTTTTACATTTTTCATTGCAGATTTTTACTTAGCAGTTAGTTTTTCCATGTTACTGATACAGGGAAGTCTGCAAGAAAACTGTACTAAAAGTTGATTCCTCTTGTGGCAAAATGTTTTTGTATTAGCCAAAGTTGGAGAGAGTTTTATTTTTTAAGTCTTGCTGTGATTTTTTTTATATTTGAAGAGGATAGGGCATATTTGTGGGTGGATTGATTTTAGGAAAATGTTCAAGAAATAAGCTCATAGTAAAACTCAATGAATTAAGCAAGTACCCCTAAAATTGTTGAATATGTGCAGCTCTCTCTCTCTCTCTCTCTCTCTCTCTCTCTCTCACACACACACAAGAAAAAATGCAGGAAGAATTGATAGCTGAATCAAATGGTTAAGAAGCTTGATGAAGTCATCGTGTGTGGCATCAAATATTGCATTATGTGTGAAAAGTATCATATGTACTCGTGCATAAGCCTAAAGTTTTTGGAAGAAATCCTGCTTAAAAGTGTGGGGAGGGGGCTGTCTTATACATGGGTAGTAAAAAATTGGGGTGGACTTGTGAAGTGTTATGCGAAATTTGCAGGCGGATTTGTTTGTTTTAGACCATGGCTCTCCACAATAGTTTTCTGATCTTCTGCCAATCATATCCTCAGCTGTGTATCCCACTTTTGAAAAGGAAAAGGCACAGCTATTCAAAAGACTGGTAGGTATGATTATTCTGCTCTGAAGGCATCGTGGCAAAACCACTTCTTCCATTAGCCAATGGCACATCTTCGATGCAAAAGGAGACATTGATTTCACACCAAAGAAAAAAATTATGATTGCAAGATTTTTTTGTAACACTTTCTCAGAAGTACTTCCAAAAAAAAAAAAAAAAAAAAATTCACTCAGAGTAAGATTCCTACAGAAAGACCTAAAATGTTTGTTTTAGACTACAGCTCTCCGCTATAACCTAAAATGTTTGTTTTAGACTACAACTCTCCGCTATAGTTTTCCAACCTTCTGTCAATTATCTCCTTGGCTGTGCCCCTCTTTGAGGTAGGGAGGGCAGCTATGAAAAATAACTGGTAGGTATGGTTATTCTGCTCTCATGACATTGATTGTGGAGAAACAGCACTCCTTCCATTAGCCATTGGCATATGTGTGATGCAAAAAGAGACATTTATTTTACACTGAAGAAGAAAATTGCAATTTTAGAGATTTTTCACATTCCTACCTACATATTTTACTTGTGTTAATTGAAATATACATGTGTATTCTTTAAAAAAATCTGACACTGTTTTGCATTTCACTATTTATATCACGTAGTGACACACTATATCACATAGTGGCCACAGTTTCAAAGTAAACAAATTCCTGATAACTGCAGCAGAAGAATTAATGTAACACTTTCTTTGGAAGTGAAAAAAAGTATGAAATATTTTTTAACCCAGAGTAAGATTCTTACTGGAATAGGTGCTGCTAATATGATAAGTACAAACCCTAATGCGCTGCCCCGGTGGCGCAGTGGTCTAAGCGATGGCCTCTGATCATTCGTCCAAAAGGGGTCCGGGTTCGAATCCCGGTGAGGCATGGATGTTGTGTTTGTCTTACGGCACTGGCTCTCTCCCTTCCCTGGAACCAGTGACCCTAAATTAGGGACGGGCGACTGCTTATAGCCCATTGAGTTGCTCACGGTGGTCGTTAAACCTCCACTAAAAAAAAAAAAATAAAAACCCTAATGCTGTTTCAGATTGAGACCGTGGAATTTCTTGCTTCTAAACATGAAGGAATACTTCATTATTTCCCCTGTGCAAACACAGGACTCCATCTTTCGAACTTGACTGGACTTTTTTTTTGGAAGTAGGTCAGACACCAGATAAGTCACTTAGCTATTGGGAACCCACACACAACAACTCGGGTATCTCTCCTCCCAAGTTTTTACAGCAAGCATGGATGTGCATAGTCTTCAGTTCTTGCACTGACACAGCTAGTGGAAGCCATCAGCACAGGCAAAGCAGCCCTTTAGGGGTGTGCGGCAGGTGCAGTCACACAGGGCCCAATGCTTAGGAAGGCCCCCACTTACACCCTAAGAAAAAAAGAGGAAAAGAAAGGGAGAGAGAGCAAGAAGGCGAATTTCTTATTTTCAATTCCAATTTTATTTTTTAAACTCAGTCTTGTTTAATTCTTTTTTTTTAATATTTAAGATACATGAATAAAATTCAGAATCCTTTCCCTAATGCTTTCATTGCCTACAGGATATTACTTACTGTCCCAGTAACAGTGGCAAGCCCAGAAAAAAGTTTTTCACCCTTGAAGCTGCTTAAATCTTATTTAAAATCCATCATGTCTCAAGAAAGATATGTTTTTGGCAACTCTGTCAAATGAACACAATAAAGCAAGCAAAATAAATGTTGATGATTTAATAGCTGACTTTGCTGGGATAAAAGCAAGAAAAGTCTAGTTCTTATAAGGTGAGTTCTGTAATATAAGTTCTGTCCCATAATAGGTAGAGACAGAGCCACTCTGAGGGAAGGACATTTGCTGGTGTGCTTGTTTTATCTACATCATTTAAAAGACATTTACAAAATGTTCAAAAAATTTAAAATGTCTTTCATTATTGGTTAATTTTCAAACATCTTGACGTTTCATTAAACTGTACAGATAACTGTTATAAAGTTTTATGTCTAGTGTAGGAGGTTAAAGGCAGGGCCTTGCGGCTGGGTTCGCACCCAGCCCCATGGCTGCTAAGGACGACTGTGAGCACAGTTAGTGCTATGGAAGAGCAAAGACAGTGTTTTATGAAAGGTGGTAACTTGAAAAAGGCAGATATTGGCCTTGTTACTTCTTGGGTGTATGAACTGTGGTATACAATTTCACCAGAAATGGTTAGTCTTTCAAAAACTGCTGCATAAGTAATGTTATTTATGTTACTGGAGTCATTTGGAAACTTGGATGGGAAATTTTTCTTTGAAGGTTTTTACAGAAGATAATCTCAGAAATTTGCATAATTCATTTCAATAAAATGTTTCCAAAAATCTTGTAATTTGAGGTCAGCTTATACTTTGGTCAAAGTTTTTCACAAATTTTCAAATGCTGAAGTGAGGGATCAGCTTATACACAAGATCCGCTTATGGTCGAGAATATAGGGTAACTAGGTTTTACCTGGAAATTAAATTGTGATTAAATAATTTTCTTGAGTTAAATTCCATACATATATTTGAATATATTAATTGCAGAAAAAAATGAATTTTTGTTCTTAATAAAGCAAGTACTTTGGGTTCATAATTATATTAACATTGGTGTACAAGGTTTTCTTCTATGCAACATGTAGATCATACCTTTTTTGTATGTGTGTAGAGCTTTGATATATTTTTTTTTATTTTCATGCAGCATTTTTGTCATTGTGTTCAGTGTATCATGCACATTTTTAAGCTTGTCTTTTATTTAGGACACAAAAAGTTAATTCTGTTGGATATGAGGAATTTTCAAAATACAATTCGCAAGCTGCATTGGAAGCTGACAAACAAGATAATCAAGAGTTGGTCAGCGGTGAACCTGAGGAAATTGTGATTCACGAAGAATCCAGTGAACAACCACGATCTGTGATATCTCCTGCTGCAAAGAGAGTCAGCTTTGCTGACACAGTTGTGGTAGCCTTAGTTCATACACACTGAAACAGAAGAACTGGATTATGATATGGTGCTGAACTTATCATTTCTGCTTGAGATGTGTCACGCAAGCAATTGGAATTATTTTGAAATTCCTGTGTGCATCTGTGAACATTGTAGTGATAATTTCATTTCCTTTCTATATCATATTGTACACATCACCCACCTCTCCTCAGTCATCACCAGTTTTTTGTATTGCATCTTTTGATTTATTTTGGTAGTTTCCTTTTTTTTTTTCCTTTTGTGTGTTAAATCTCAAAGAAAATATATTTGAATATGTTTTTTCTCATGTTATTTTCACTGCCAAAGGCAGAAAAAAAATCTTGAGAGGGTATAGGTTCTCCTCTTTATAAGTTTTGTTTGGTTTTTGTTTTAAAGAATGTAGTGACCATTTCCTGATAGGTTATTACAGAAAATGCTTGCTTTTTATTTTGATGTAGTTCCAAAACAGAATTGTTCTTTTGTAGTAATGCATAGTTAGTATTTATAGTGGTGGAAAGAATTGTGAGGTTTATACAAAAAACAAAATGAGCATGCACTGTATTGTAAGTGCATATTTGTGAAATCTTATTTCCTCTAAAATTGTAGGAGTTAAGTTTATAAAACTTAGACAACTCTTGGCCAAATTCATACATGCTGTTATCAATTTTTAAAGTGAATTTTGCTATGCTTTTTGTTTTCAAGATGTATAGATCTAATTGAAAACTAAAAAAAAAAAAAAATTAAATTAACATTGTTTCAAATTAAGATGTTCTCAATAACATTTAATATGGCAGTGATTCTAAAATCCAATTTTAAGCCTAGTTCGTTTAGTTGCTACAATTGAAATACACAATGTCTGTATATCAATAGTAGCAACCTGGTAGCAAATTCCTAAAATGATGTGGGTTGAGCTCATTGCAAATCATTTACAGACCAGGTAATATTATTTGATGCCATACTTTTCCAAAAAAAATTCTGTGCACCTAATTATAAAATATACTATTCTAAAGGCAAAGATAGGTTCACAGACTGACAACTCCCTTGCTATATTATGTTTTTTTATGAATCTGAAAAATATTCACAATTCAAAATTGTAGAATTAGCTACATGGTACAATAGTACAAATATCTTGAAAACTGCAATTTATTTCCATGGGACTATTTTGTTCTCATGTTTTTGTCAGGCAGTAAACAGCTTGGCAAGTCCAGAACAGTGTCTGTGATAATACATATTTTGTATAAGAGACAAATTACAATCCACAAAAACAATTTATAAGGTATTCTTCGTACCTTAGTTTCCAAGGATTGGTTTTTATAATGATTTTTCTGCTTGTTTCCTTCTCCAGTTATTTCCTTGCAAGAGGGGTAAGGTTAAAAACAGGGTCATAACTGAAAATATGATTTCCCTTTCTTGCAGGGAATTAACTTCAGAAGAGGAAATAAGCAGAAAATTCCTTAGAAAATCAACCCTCTGAAACTAAGGTAAAAAGAATACCTTATAAGTTTTAGTGAATTGTAATCTGCCTCTTATGTGAAACATTATCGCAGACACTGTAATCTGGTCTTGTCAAGCTGTTTAATGCCGAACAAAATACATGAAAATCAGAATAATCTTGTGAAAGCACATGGCTGTTTTTTAGACTGACACTGCCTTAATATTTGTCAGACCAGCCATTGCTATTCTGCAGTACAGCACCAAGTGACACTTACTGTGCTGGCATCAGGAATGCCCCTTGCGTGCTGAATTGAGATGCCTCACACTTACTTTATTGACCTGTAATTTATCTGACTGTGAATTAGATGCTTTTCCCTTACTGCTTAGTGACTGTTTTCATTAATACACTTCCAACATCAGTTGTTCCCTGAATGTTGGTTTAATCATTGATGAATTTAATTCTCAGTAAACTACCTCTTCAACTTTTTTCAGCTGCAAAAAAAAAAAAAAAAAAAAAAAAAAACCCAACTGCCATTCAATTGAAATATCAGTATCCTATCAGTCAATTTCTTTTTAAGACTCATTTTTAGTTTTATGAGGACCCCACTCAATATGTTTAGCTGTTAGCTGACAACCATTTTGTTTGTTTGACTAGCTGTTAGCTTACAACCATTTTGTTTGTTTGACTAGCTGTTAGCTAACTAACATTTAGTTTATTTGATTAGCTGTTTGTGGACTACCATTTATTTTACTAGCTGTTAGCTGACTACCATTTATTTTACTAGCTGTTAGCTGACTAACATTTAGTTTAATTTTACTAGCTGTTAGCTGACTACCATCTGGTTTTATTTTACTAGCTGTTAGCTGACTACAATTTAGTTTATTTTACTAGCTGTTATCTGACTACCATCTGGTTTTATTTTACTAGCTGTTAGCTGACTACCATCTGGTTTATTTTACTAGCTGTTAGCTGACTACCATCTGGTTTATTTTACTAGCTGTTAGCTGACTACCATCTGGTTTATTTTACTAGCTGTTAGCTGACTACCATCTGGTTTATTTTACTAGCTGTTAGCTGACTAACATTTCGTTTATTTTACCAGGTGTTAGCTGACTATCATCTGGTTTTATTTTACTAGCTGTTGGCTGACTATCATCTGGTTTATTTGACTAGCTGTTAGCTGACTACCATTTAGTTTATTTGACTATCAGGCAAATACTAGCCACGTTGTTTGAACATCCATGCACCACTAGTCAATTTTTGTTTTAGTTGTATCAATACTCAACTTGTTTAGTTTTACGTAGACCTTATCTGGTGTGAGTATGAATGGAAAGCTGAGACATACTACGCTTCTGTTTTACTCCTAACAATATAATATATACTATTCATTTTATTCTAAGCAGTCTAGAGTAAGCTTGTTTGAGTATCATTAGACATTTTAAGGGACCACCTTGTTAAATCAGCAGTCTAAGAGACATAAGTGCAGTAGCAGTGCAAGCACTTCACTGCTATCTAACAAGGCTGCATTTGGGAAAAGACCTCACCTGCACTGTCAGTCAAATCACGTGTTCAGCTTCCTGAAGGTTGTATGGTCAGCAGATGGTAAAATTCAATGCAGACTCATATGGTCTGCCTTGTATGTGATACTCAGAAACCATTGTTGGTTCTTGTACTCTCATGGAACACTTGTTGGTTCACGTTGAAATGATGCTGTACATATTGCTTGGCATTTTGATATAACAAAACTTGCTCTTAAGTGGTTGTACAAAATTTCTGTTGTTTTTTTAATAGTAGTTTATTTTAGTCTTATTCTTTATTCTCTTATCTTTTGACCAGAATTTAAAACTAACATTGTGGCACAAATTTAAATTCATGTTAGTTACCATGTGTGGTTTTTACACCATATGTCATTTTACAGTAATGTACAAGTGTTCTTTCTAGGGAAAAATGTTCTATGTGAACAAAAGTTTGTACTTAGCATCTGTGTTCTTGCTGATCATGCTTTTGTTACTCAGTTGTAATCAGGGTAGTGTATTGATTGGTAGCTTCCGTGCAGCCCAAGCTACGTCATTTATGGTAACCCTCGCATTGTAATTTTTGCCTGTCCTAACTCATTGTGTGTTTAATTCTTTGTCATTGTATATGGGGCTTGTGCTCCTGAAAACCATTTCTTACCAGTGTTTTATCTGCCATTCATACTTTTTGCCAAATCACGACAAACTAATTTTGCAACAGAAAGCAACCACTGCATTGATGAACAGTTAATACTGGAAATGAGGAAACTTTTAAGTAAAACATGTGAGAAATGTTTGAAGAAATGTTCTTGTATATTATTTTCCCCTTAATATTTGCTTTGAGTGTGCACCACACCATAGTCAGCAGTGCATCATAATAATAAACATATTTTCTCCATGCAAGTGGTCTTTAAAGGAATAGGCAATCCAAGGGAAATATCTTTTAGTAGCACATGAATTGGGTGAGACCATGTCTTCAACTAAGAAACACCTGAAGGTGTGGCCTTTTAAATTGCACTGAATATCACTTGTAGCACAGCAATGGAATTCTGTGCCCCATCTCTGATTACAAAGAAAGTGATCAGCTGACTTTCATTAGTAATAATGTGCAGCTTTGTATTTTAAAATGAATATTCCCAATGAAATTCATGTTTACTTATTCCTTACAACCACTTCTTATCATACCAACTTAACAAGAGTAAACATTTTCTTTTTTTAAGTGAACTCAGAGTTCAAAATCTATAACCCATAAGCCATAGCCTTTATTTATTGACCTGAAAAGTTTTTACAGTAGTTATCAGAAGTGTTACTGATTATGAACTTTTAATTCATTTAAAAAATGGGGGGAGGTACCTTCCCAAATGATTGACATAACAGGAATGGGGGAATGCGCATTTCACTAGGAAACTTAATTTAAAAAAAAAAAAAAAAAAAAAAGCCCCTCTTTAGTGCTGTTTCTCTGGTGAGAGGTGAAATAACTCCAGAGCTGAAGATCTGGAAAAGGAAATATTTGAACTTTAACCATGGGAGCAACAACCAAAATTTAGGTAAACTCTGTTATACTAGATGTGTTTGTATAAGAAGTGGGCTGCATATATTTATGCAAATTGCATCTATCAGCAAAATGTTAAGTCTTCATTAAAATCAGATGCAAAAAACGTATTTGTTTATATTCTTAAATTCTATTCAAAGTAGCAAATTTAATTTTATGAATGCATTTTTTAATAACCTTTGCTGAAAATTTTGCCAAATTATTGTAACAGAAAAAATGAAATCCCAGCTTAAACACCATTCTTCACACATTCCTGAAGTTTTTTGTCATCCAAGATTTTTCAAAGAGTTAGATCTGTCATACTTCCTAAAACTGCTGTTAAAATCTCATTTGTGGTATAGCTGTGTACATATCAGACATGGTGTGAAAGACATTGCTGTTTACTTTTTGTGATGTGACAGATTTCTGGCTGTATACAAATTGTAGATAGCGATTCTAAACCGATTTCTCCACATAATTGCTTTAAATTATGTGAAAGAAAATGTCTCTTGCATAATGTCATTCAAAACTCTGGCTGAATTCTAATCTCATAACTGTTCTATTTTTGTAATTTTATATAAAAAATGTAAATCTGTCTTGAATGTGAATGGTATTTTTATGAAGGCATGGGAACATGCATTTGATGGTGTTTTGTAAAGATTATGTGTAATGGTATTTTGTAAAGGTTTCTGCAGAGTTTGAAATATGTATAATAGTACTTACAAAGTGTTTGTAGTTCAAGTATTTGTACTTCTGAATAAAGTAAAAACATGTGAAGTCCTTCATTGTAAATGTGTGTATTTTGTTGGCATTTCTGTGGCTTTCAAATGTTTGTTCTGGAATCTCACTTTGATAATTATTTTAACTCTTACCTTATTTAAGCAACAAAATCAGAAAACCAGGAAATGTCACCTCACAGGTATTGTGTCATAATTGTGTTTGTAATTGGAAAATAAGCATCCATATTCCATCTGCTAGCAGAGTTACATTCAACATCAGCAAAGACAACAGTGGGAAAAAATTGCAGTGGCATCTCATGGGGTTTATTGGTGAGGCGAAGAACCAGCCTACAACTTACAGTATGTAAATTATGAGAGATAACTAAAGCCTAATTTTGAAGGGAAGACACTACATCATCATCATCAACCATTATCAATCCACAGCTGGATAAAGGTCTGGCCAAGTTTCTTCCACAATGGTCTGTCTTGAGCCTGTCTCCTCCATGTCACTCCAGCATACTTTTGAACTTTATCCTTCCATCTTCCATGGGGTCTTCTTCTGGGTCTTTTCCTGTCCCTCGGAATCCAGTCTAAAATTTCGGTTGTCCACCGGTGGTCCGTTCATCTGGCAACATGTCCAGTCCATTGCCACTTCAGGGATTTCACTCTGGTTCATGATGTCCACTCCTGTCCTTTTGCGTATCCACAAGTTCCTCTTCTTATCTTTCCTGGTTATACCAAGCATGCATCTCTCCATGCTGTTTGAGTTGTCTGTAGTCTTTGTGTGTCTCTTTTAGTTAAGGTCCATGTCTCTGCTCCATACGTAAGCACTGGCAGGATGCATTGATTAAACACTTTTAAGACATAATGGCATACTGCTCTTAAAAATTGTACTGTTTCTTTCAAAAGCTCAAGTTTTGTACGCTGATTAATTTCTTCATCAATGTGACCCTCACTTGATATCTGCTACCCAAGATAAATGTAGGTATCTGTTGTCTCAAGCTTTTCTCCATTGATCAATAATCTGTGTTTCTTGTACATGACTTTTGTGTAATGAAAGTCCTTTTTTTTTTTTGTTTATCCTGCTTCTTTACTCTTGTTGGCAAGTTCTTGCAAAGATGACTACATCACTGGCAAAACGAAGGAGAGTTCAGTAATCTCCATTAATCTTTTTCCCTTTGTTTTCCCAGTTCAATGATTGAAAAATATTTTGCAATGTGGCATTAAAGAGCTTGGGAGATATGGTGTCACCTTGTCTCACTCCCTTTTCAATTCTTATTTGTGCTGTATCCTCAAATATCCTAACCTTTGCATTTCCATAGATGTTATTAATAATGCTAATGTATACATCTTCAATACCACAGGATTTCAAAGCTATATATACGTATATACTGCCTGACGGAAAATGCCACACAAAGAAGACGTGAACGCAGCGCCACGCAAATTGCAGGGTGGGGTGCACACATACCTAGTTAGGCAAATGATTTCACTGCAGGCCAATCGCACGAACGGTGTGCGGGGTTATAAGCTGACAACCAGCCCGTGAGGCCACCAGTCACGGCCGCGAGAAGTGAGTGGTTCTGCTGTAACCGTGTCTGGAGAACGAACAAGGGTTGCCAATGCCGTTAAGACGCGTCGTACGCGATTTCGTCAAACGGATGAGTTCACAAGAGGTGTCGTAGGCCTTCGTATCGCCGGATGATCCTTGCGGAGGAAACGCAACGGGTAGCCACAACAGTCGGTCGTATTTGGAGACAATGGTCCAAGGAAGGATCTGTGCAATGTCATAGGGGGACCGGAGATGGACGTCCGAACGCACTGATCATCTTATCCGACGTGGTGCCGTAGCTGACCCAAGGAGGTTATATTACTGGAGACACCACTCCTATCCACGCAGCATTGGCCGCCATAAGTCACCGTCCGTGCTGCAAATGACGTCATGAGCAGGCACGACGCAGCCGCAGTAAAGAAGCTGCTTTGAAACCAATAGAACAAAAGCTTCTAAGCGAATAAACAGATAAAATGAGTAATGCAATAATCTTTATCAATGATACACAAGCTTACTGTTTTATCAACGGTATAATTTAGTTCGTTTTCTTTGCCTGCTTGTGACGTCATACCACAGATTAGCTGTGACCTGTGGCGGCAGAGCCAGTGGTGTCTCCAGTAATATAACCACCTCGAGCTGACCCACAGGCCACAACGGGTGACATTTTGCGGAGGTACAGGGAGGCTTGGATGCTCCGATATCGACGCGAACAGTTTCGCGCTGATTGGCTGGGTCTGGTTTGCAGTTCAGTCGTCCGTTGTGAGGGCTACCCTTAACCGCGAGCCATCGTTGTCACCGCTTTGCGTGGGGTGCCGAATGGAACAGTGTGGTTGTTCAGCGACGAATCACGGTTCTGTCTCACCACGGATGATCGACGTCCGAGTCTGGAGGTTTATGTGGCCAACGGGCGTCTGCCATTGTGGAGCGCCATACGGCCTGGCAACGTGGAATCGTGGTGTCTGGTGCTGTCAGCACCACCAGCTGGTACGCATTGCGGGCATGCCGCTATGTGGACGAGATGCTGCGGCCCGTGGCACTACCGTAATTTAGGGCATCCAAAACGCAGTTTCTCACAGGATAACGCCCGGCCGCATACCACTCGGATCAGCCTAAGTGCTTTACACGGTGTGCGGATGCTTCCGTGGCCAGCACGATCTCTCCCATCTAGCATCTGTGGGACACGATTGGACGTTGGTTGAGTACCCTCTCACCCGCGCAAAATGAAGATGAACTGTGGACTCGGATCAACACCACATGGTCCACAATACCCCCAGGTCTCAATTCGGACTATCATTGCCACGTCGGATTCAACGCTGTATCCCCCAAAATGGGGGCCCACACTCCTTATTGATCATGCTGTACATTCAGCCACTGGAGCCTAGTCTGTATGTGACAAATCATTTGTTTAGGACCTACTTGGCTATCGGTCTGTGCAGTTTGGTCTGTTTTCGTGCATTCCTTCATGGTGTGACATTTTTTCTGTCAGGCGGTGTATATACGTACGTTTATCTTGGACAGCAGATATCAAGTGAGGGTCACATTGATGAAGAAATTAATCGGCGTATAAAACTTGCCTGGAGAGCTTTTGGAAGAAACGGAATAATTTTCAAGAGCAATATGCCATTATGTCTTAAAAGAAAAATGTTTGATCCATGCATCCTTCCAGTGCTTACGTATGGTGCAGAGACGTGGACCTTAACTAAAAGAGACATACAAAGGCTGCACTCAAAGAGGCATGGAGAGGTGCATGCTTGGTGTAACCAGGAGAGATAAGAAGAGGGACTCGTGGATCCGAAAATGACAAGAGTGGAAGACATCATGATCAGAGCTAAATCCCTGAAATGGCAATGGGCTGGACATACTGCCAGAAGGTCAGACCATCGATGGATAGCCGAAATTTTGGATTGGATTCCCAGGGACAGGAAAAGACCCAGAAGAAGATCATATGGGAGATGGGTGGATGAAATTCGTAAGTATGCGGGAGTAACATAGAGGAGACTGGCACAAGACAGTTTGTTGTGAAAGAAACTTGGGGAGCCCTTCGTTCAGCAGTGGATTGATAATGGTTGACAATGATGATGATACAAATTTTGAAGATGACAATCCGATTTTTGACGTAAATGTGACAAGGACGGTAAGTCAGATAATATCCGAAAACTTGAAAATTTTCATCGTCCTGGAGCGGGGCTCGAACCCGCGTCTCCAGTCTATAGCATACCTGGGCGCTATCTGGGAGACGCGGGTTCGAGTCCCGCTCCAGGACTATGAAAATTTTCAAGTTTTCGGATATTATCTGACTTACCGTCCTTGTCACATTTACGTCAAAAATCGGATTGTCATCTTCAAAATGCGTATTATATAACATAATCCCGTATTTCTTTCAGAATAATGATATGAAAAAGCAAATACACACCCTTTAAAAAACAATTTATGATTTTATGTGTTCCTGGGTGGTCTTGGAATTCATAAAATTATAAATTATTTCTTTTTTTAAAGGTGATGGTTTTCTTTTTTTCGTATTCCTTTTGAATGTTCTATTCTGCGGCTACTAGCACATTTAGATTTTCTAAGTTTGGTAAGTTTTTTTCGAGGCTAAAGTGATTTTGTTTTCCTACTTTGTTGTATAAGTATATTTTTCAACGATAGCTCAACAAAATCACAGGAAGACATCGAGCACAATGGAGGGAAGGAGATGCTCTTCAAAAATCGAAAACAATTTCGGAGAGGAAAAATATATATTTTGCCAAAAAAAATAAAGTAGAGTGGAAAAAAGGTTCACCCATTTCCCTTTATGTCATACCTCATGGGCGGAAACTCGCATTTTACGCTCAATTTCTTTATCTAGCGATAGCTAGTGTGAGTGGTCATTGCATCACGCACGACACCAATCTAACATCCACTCCGCCGCCCCGGTGGCGCAGTGGTCTAAGCGATGGCCTCTGATCATTCGTCCGTAAGGGGTCCGGGTTCGAATCCCGGTCAGGCATGGATGTTGTGTTTGTCTTACGGTACTGGCTCTCTCCCTTCCCTGGAACCAGTGACCCTAAATTAGGGACGGGCGACCGCTTATAGCCCATTGAGTTGCTCACGGTGGTCGTTAAACCTCCAATTAAAAAAAATGAAAAGAAAAAACATCCACTCCACCAAAAATTAAAAATAAATAATTTTAAGAGAAAAACTACTTTTCTCACAAAATGTTTCTTAGTCTAGAATAAAAGTAACAGGCCTGTGTTAGCGAAGGTGCATCCCGCACGTACGCCTTGACCCGGAAACTGTATCTAAAAGAAATCGAGCTTTCTCTCTGGAAACACATTTCTGTATCACGTAAAAACAGCTCAAATAACTTAAACAAGGAAGAAATCAGGACATGACCACCCGTGAGATTGTTTTTCCCAACAGAAAGTATTCAGTTTATTTTTTATTAATGAGTTCAATTCTAAAAATAATTATCTTTAAATAGTAATAAAACTCAGCACATTTCTCGCCTAACCAGAAACTATCGAAGGAACACATTCCAAAAAGGCAGCACACAAATATACACTCGCGGACAATGAAAATTTGCGCACCAAGAATTAAGGAAGCATCGGAGTGAACTGAAATTTTATGGGCTGCCCCGGTGGCGCAGTGGTCTAAGCGGTGGACTCTGATCATTCGTCCGTACGGGCTCCGGGTTCGAATCCCGGTGAGGCATGGATGTTGTGTTTGTCTTACGGCACTGGCTTTCTCCCTTCCCTGGAACCAGTGACCCTAAATTAGGGACGGGCGAGTGCTTATAGCCCATCGAGTTGCTCACAGTGGTCCTTAAAAATCCAATAAAAAAAAAAAAAAATTTGATGGACGTAATGATACAGATGAATGATACACATGATGGCAAAAACAGAGCTGCAAGACAATTACAGAGGGATCTGTGGCACGCAGTCCGGTCATCTTCAATACGGCGTCTCACCGCCTCGTGCGGCGATACATGCTGCAATACGGTCCGGCATGGAGGCGAACAGACGCCTGATGTACTGCGGCAGACTGGCTCACACGTGTTCGACGGTGTACTCCAAATCCCGGATAGTGCGGCACGGCGGCAGCTGACGTTTCAACTGGTCCCACACATGTTCAATAGAGGACATGTGCGGGGAGCTGGCAGGCCATGGAAGTGTCTGCACATGACGTAGGCAGTCCTGGGCAACCCGAGCCGTGTACGGGCGGGCATTATCTGCTGGTATAGCGTACCTGGAATCCTGGGCAGGAATAGGAGCACATGGGGCCGTAGGATCTCATCCACATACCACTGCAAGGGAAGACTAAAGCTGTTAAGGGAAGACCAAAGCCAATTACGACTACTTTACCAGGGGCACCAGATGACCTTTTATGTTTAATTTCATGCAACTGTAAGAAAGAATGTGGGATTTCCTGCAGTTTCCGAAAAGCCGGATTCTCGTGTTCTCCTATGCGTGGACATTGCAGTGGACTGTCGTGCACAAACACCCTGATATAAGCGGCGACACTTATCACCATTCTGCCACAACTGTGCGATGTTCAGAACCACAGAAGCCAATGTAAGACAAAATGTATATCATTTTAAAAGTTATAAAGTTAATCATCACCACTTTTGCTTGCAGCTTTTTCTTTTTTAACTAGAGTTTTGTGCAATTTTAATCTCAGTTCATTTAGAAAATTTGAAAATGAAAATGTGTGTTTTTTTGTTTTTTTTAAGTATTTTGAAATTGTAGAAACAGCAGCAGTCCAAAGAACTAAATTCAAACTTCATAACAAATGAATAAAGGGAAAAAAGGACATTGTCATATTTCAATTCAACAATGCGTTTGCGCATAATAATCATTAGTCCCAATCCCTCCGGGGGTCAGGCCCTGATTTACGGGAGGGCACACGGGGCACGTGCCCAGGGCCCCCGATTTTGGGGGAGGCCCCAAATTTGAATTAAATGTGTACTTAGTTAATGGGAATTTTGTGTGTGTATATTCAAAATTTATTTTTTTACTTTTGCGTGCTCACGAGTCATGTATTTATAGATGTGGTACTTACACGCAGTGAGTTTGAGTTTCGAATTTCACGTAAACACGTGGCCATTAATGAGTTTCAGTGGTTTAATAACCTTCAGGTGGCCATTGAGGAGGAGGATCGCTTCCATTGATCCACGTGCCTTTTCTTGATTTTCCGAACGCACCTAAACTCAACTGATCCTTCAACTTCCTGCACACAGCTTGTCGTAATTGTAATCGCGAAGGCTTGGTTGTATTTTGCGTTGCGTTTCTTGTAGTCTGATGGAATGTTGAATATTTGTTAATTTTATATATAATCAAATTTAGTTAGTTGTAACAATATATATTTAAGTTGAATTATTTAACAGTTAAATTATGTCAAAACGTACATATTTATCCGGCAGTGCTAAACGGAAAGCCAAACAATTGAAACTGAAGGATGATGACCTGCAGCATGGTAGCATTGAACGTTTTGCCATTAAAAAATTGGATATTTCATTTGATCCCAAAAGTTGTACAAATTCATCTAATTTTACTACTGGTGAGTCTGTTGAGTGTAATTTGTCTTTGGAAGCCAGTAATCTGACTTCAGAATCATCTAACATCACAGATGCTCCTAATTTGGGAAATCTTTTGAATTCATCTAATGAAGAGAGCACAAGTTCCACAATGAATGCAGTGGATCCTGCCTTATGGGGAGAAATTACAGAAGAAATGCGCGAATGCTTTTTGAGCAATCCACCAGTCCAAGATTTGAAGTTGCTGGCATTCACAGGGAAGGATATGTGTGGTAAAAAATGTTTTCTAACAGAAGGTAATTTTTTCAGAATAAAAAAATAATGAAAAGGTAAAATGCGACTGGCTTCTTTTATCCCCATCAACTTGTTTACTATTCTGCTGGATATGCAAATTGTATGCTAGGAGCACTACAGCATTAGGATCCACAGGTTTTCCTGACTGGAAGCATGCAAGTGAACGTCTTACAGAGCATGAAAATTCACGCATACACAGGCAAGCAGTATGTGACTATTCATCACGCATGAATGCTTCTGCACGCATTGCCTGTCAGATAGTTATGCAGTATCGGAATGAATCCAAGTACTGGCAAGATGTTTTGCATAGAGTTGTTGCAACAGTTAAGTATCTCTCAGTTCGTGGGTTGCCAATGTATGGTGATGATGAAACAATTGGATCAATTCAGAATGGAAATTTCCTGGGCTGCTTAGAATTAATTGCAGAATTTGATCCATTCTTAGCTCAACACTTGGAAAAATGTGGGAATCCAGGAAGTGGTAACACCAGTTACTTATCTTCAACATGTGTGGATGAATTTGTTGAATTAATGGCTGTATGTGTTTTAAATGCAATCATTGATAAAATAAAAATGTCAAAATATTTTTCTGTCATAGTTGACTCAACTCCAGACATTACACCTATAGATCAACTGTCTTTTATCATAAGGTATGTCAACAAAGATTGTGAAGCAAAAGAACGGTTTTTGACATTTATTCTATTCCATGGACATACTGCAGAAAACATTACAAATACCATGATATCTTTTCTACAGGAGGCTGGCCTGGATATTATGAATGTCAGAGGCCAAAGCTATGACAATGCCAGCAACATGCCTGGGAAGTATTCTGGTGTTCAAACACGCATTAGGGAAATCAATCCACTAGCGGAATATGTGCCATGTTCTGCTCACACTTTAAATTTAGTTGGTGTGAATAGCATAGATAGTTATGGTAAAGTTCTCTTTTTTCACATTTTTGCAAAAACTCTATACTTTTTTTCTGCATCAACTCACCGTTGGAAGATGCTTCAGGAGAAAGTCCAGGAAGCACATGGAAATTCATCACTCACACTGAAGAGTCTGTCAGTTACCAGATGGTGTGCAGATGCTGCAGCTACACGATCAGTGAGGAAAAATTATCGTGAAATAGAGAAAGTTTTAGTATTTCTGTCAGAAAATGCAGATGATTCTCGACAGACAAGAGATGAAGCAAAATCACTGCTGAAGAAAATGCGAACAATGGAAATATCGATCAGCACAGTAGTTTGGGACACAATACTTCAGAGATTAAACTGTGCAAATCAAACCTGTCAGAATCCAAAAGGAAATATTTCTGAAGTACCTACCTAAAATTTTCCAGTTGTTAATTGAATTCATTCAGTTCGGGAGGGAAAATTTTGAAGTCTATGAAGAGGAAGCTAAAACATTAGTGTCTGAAAATGTGCAGTACCATGGTCATGATTCCCGAAGAAAGAAAGTGCCCAAGAATAAACACCTAGATGAATGTAACAGTGAACATATAGAACTCAGTGCAAGGGATATATTTAGAACTCAGGTTCATTAGTGCTTTGTGATGCTTTAGTCACTCAGCTTTCAAGCAGAAAAAGTGCTTATGAAAATATAATGAGAAAATTTGAATTTTTTACAAAAAAATCAAGATCTGAAATTTTTAAAGGGGCAAGCATTGCAGGAATACTTTAACAATGACCTTGACGACCAGTTTGCAGATGAGTTTTTGCAATTCTCCTCAATAATGGGGGAGCATGCAACCATTCCCCAGATGCTGCAAACTTTGAAGGAATACAATTTAGAAGCCACATTTCCAAACACTGAGACTGCACTTAGAATGTTCATGACATTACCGATTTCAAATTGTACAAGTGAGAGATCATTTTCTTTGCTGAAAAGACTTAAAAATCCCTTACGATCAACCATGCGACAAACGAAACTGGCATGCTCTGCTGTCTTTGGAGAGTGATGTGACAGTCTTTAAATTATGATTCTCTGATACATGACTTAGCATCTAGGAAATGTAGAAGAAAAATATTCAACCCAACTGTTTCGTCCTGATATAGGAGGAAATTTTCAATTGTTTTTATTCATTCCTAAAAATAAAGAATAGTAACCGAGTTATTACAAATAAAAAGATCTGGTGCCCAAACACAGCACTTTGTCATCATATTGTCAGTTTTGTTTGACATTGGACAATTTATACATTCATGTCATTATGTGCTCATTAGATTTTGGTAAAAATTGGGTAAATGTGTAGTTTAGCATGGTAAATTATTTGGTCAGAAAAGTTGTAAAATTTCTAAAAAGTGTGACGTACAGATTCTAAAATATGCAATTTAAGGGGAAATGGGGAAAAAATTTCATCGTTAGAATGAATATTAAAGATGTTTACCGAAAAACTTGAACTCCAAGTATGACGAGTCAGCAGACGCTGCGGGAGGCCTTAAACAACGCTGAGGCGTTGACATGAAGCTGTGCTCCGTTGAAAGGAAGGATCGCTGCAGCCAGGACATTCACTGGCGGAATAGTACAACAGGAACCGGGTACGCTGTTGTCAGGAAAGAGTGTAGTGCTACGCTACAGAAAATAGTTAATTTCGGTGTCAGTTCTTGACGTCGCAATCGGACAGTTTCTTGTTTTTTTTCACATGGGATTCTTTGATGCTGAATGTATGAACTCATTTCTCCGTGGAAGCTTTTTTTTTTTTTATTTAGTAATCAAACTTTCACTTTGAGACTTGTCATCTAACTTCCGTTAGAGAGAATGCGACACCTACTCTAACGCTTTTCTAGAAACAAGAAAGGCATGTGCATACTTACTATTTCGTATCGCGAAATTACATGCCAAAGAACGAAGACAGTCTCTGCATGTTTCTTTAAAAAGTGAGACAGAAATTACAAACTACATTCTTTAGCGTAGCAGTATATTCTGTTACTCTTTCCTGACAAGAGCGTACCTGATTCCTGTTGTACACTTCTGCCCATGAATTCCCAGCCGCAGCAAACCTTCCTTTCAACGGAACAAAGCTTCAGGTCGTCGCCGCAGCGTGTGTTTACTCATCCTACTTTGGACTACTTGGAGGTAAGTTTTTCGGTAAACATCTTTAATATGCTTTTATTTTATTTTTAATTTTACAACTTTTCTGACCAAATAATTTAGGACGCCGGAGTACAACACATTTACCAAAAATTGAACCAGAGTAGGTGTTCCCCTCAGCTTTTCAGATTATCATTATGTTTTTTTTTTTTTTTTGTGTGTGTGTAACTCAAACTGTTCCTCATCAACACAAAATTTTATGTTTTGCAGTTTTCTGATATATTGATCATGATGCGCTGATTTGATCTTGGTAAAAACCGGGAAGCTGGAAGTAGGAGTTCCCATAGCACTTTTTCAATTTTTTATGCAGCTTCACATCTATATTTATGAGAAAGTCCAGTGGAGGTCACCATGGATTTTTTTTTTTTTCTTGTTTTAGTTCACATTTTTTGTCGGATGCATTGTTCTCATGTTCTAGACGTAAGAATCAGTACATTGCAAGACCACAATATTCACTAAAATTAAGATGTCCATCCATTTTGTCATAGATATATTGTTATAGTTAGAGTCTATGGGGGTCATTAACACCACAAACTACTGATCAACCAGTTGTCCCCGCACAGCCAGAGTTGTATAAAAATAAAATGTATCTGCGTACACAGCTATTGAAACAGAAAACTTGCTGCCAACCCGCAAACCATGATAACAATAGAATAAGATAATTTAAAGGAAAATTAATAAAACAAATAATTATTAGAACATTACAGATTCCAATGAGGACAAAATAGTACATTCTAATTGAATGTGCAGCAATGTGTGTAAAATGGACTTTTATGGCAAAATATTAAAATACTGGACTACGAACAGCATAAAAACAAGAGATTAATTAAAGTTTTTATATCCAGAAAAACAGTTCTATCAATGAACCTTCAAAAATTATAAATATGATTTTCAACAAGTTAATTCAAAAATACTGGACTTACAAAATGCATAAGGAAATATTTTTATTTAATTGGCAACTGAAAGAGGAACCTGGCAATAAAATTTAAATTCTGTGTAAACAAAACTTTTAATACAGTTCATATACATTGAGAACAGGCCTTGATAAAATCTAGAGGCCAGAAATGTCTCTATAAACAAAAGAACTCAGAAGATGTGAAAAATAATTAAGTTCTTCAGTTAAAATAGAATTAAGTATATTAATCTGAGTAAAGTGTTGAGTAAGTGTTTTAATTGCTGTATATAGGCCTAACATTTTTATTTTTTTAATCTACATGCAAAAACTATCTGCGAATCTGCTAATGATTTGGAAACTATCAGCGTATGCATGTACGTCTACATTCTGCTACTCTGCACACAGTGACTATTATTTGGTCGATAGAGAATAAGGAGGGGGCCCCGGAAATGTTTTGTGCGCTGGGCCACGCATGTAGTAAATCGGGCCCTGCGGGGGGGTTCGGTGTGAAGCGGTGCCCTTTTTGCAGGCAGGTACGAATGAGTTTTCCTCTCTTTTTTTTTTAAATTATCGTTGAAAATTATACTCCCCGCAAAATTATTGCATGTTTTACCCGATGTTTTGTCATTTTAGGGCTACAATGCATTCGCAGTTTCGGTACAATAGAAGGCAAACTATAAAGTATATTATGACAAATAATACATCGTTGTAAAGGTTATAAAATTTGCCAGAACTTTTATTCTGAGCCTTTTTCGGAAATTTTGGCTCTGTGAAGCGGTAATTGCAATTAATTGATAAAATGTCGAGGAAAAAAAGGTGCTGTTTTGCGGGTTTTCGAAAATTGCAGCAAAACTATAGGAGATATAGAAAAAATGAATAGAACAAAATTTATAGATCATATCAAGAGGAATAAATTAAAAAAACAGTTATCGCTGTACGCCAATTATTTCGGGAGTTACGAGTGGATTAGTATTAGACCTAATCCCCCCCTTTATGGGGGGTGTAGAGGGGGGAAGCAAGCGGGGATGGGGAGAACTTTTGTGAAAATGCTGAGCCCAATGAGTTCTACCAGCCTGCAAAAATTCAGCTTTTAGCTAATTTGTTGCGTGTCAAGTCCTTTATTAACTGGGCTATACAGGATGTCAGTAAAATCTAGTATAATATGGAATTTAAAAATTTCAGTAATTGAAAGCAAACAGATTTTCGTACCAGGGCCTCGTAGATATTTCTTTTGCGAAGGGTCCCCGAATTTTTCGGGTACACCATTGTGATATACCGTTTTCTTAGGGATGGGATACCTTGACAATTTTTTCAGAAAGTGGGCCGCCCAAAATAGCTTCCAGTGCCTTTCATGGATTGCAGTGATGTATTCAGGCATTTTCTTGGCGTTGCTGAGTCCCCGAAAATCCATGAACGCGTTCCGTAGGTTTTTGGGTGATCTATATTTAGTTTAATTATTTTCCTTTATCGCTGAATATTTGGAGAAACTAATTACAAAAAAAAAAAAGCTTAAGAAAATGAGGGAAAATATTATAATAATAAAAAACACCGCACCCATATGGACTTAATGTCTCAGTAGCATTAAGATTATACAAAGTTTTAAATTAAAACAAACAAACAAACAACAACAACAAAAAAACGGATCGCAGGATTGTCGTCGAAGCAACACAAAAATTATAACTTATCATCTACGAGAAAGGAAGTTTTTTTTCAACAGATTTCATACGTTAGTTGCTGTAAGAAAGAAAAAAAAATCGTTTTTTAGCAATCGAAAAATTACTACGTGTCAGAAGTGGGATTCGAACCCACGCCCACATTCGTGGACCAGAAATCTCATTCTCTGCAACAGAGGAAGGAAGTCCTTGAGTCTGGCGCCTTAGACCGCTCGGCCATCCTGACACAGGAAAGCGTTGCTTGATAGCATTACAGGTTTCTAAAGATATCTTTGCCGCTAAGTCTGTCGGGTGTCACGTACTCGTTACGATCGTTCAGTCCTAAGATTATAATCAATTTTGCGGGTCGCTACTCACTACAGACAACCGATTCAGAAAACAATGGATAACGACATCAGAAGTTATCCCCACATTCTTTAAAGAACTGAATACGAATAATTTACTTCTCAAGTTATGCTTCCAGCATTAATCTTAGGAACAGATTTTTTCGATGTTAATATGTAACGCTAAAGTTGCTGATCGAAGTATGTATAATCATGAATCTACATCAGGGGCGTATTTAGATTGATGGGGAGGGGACACAGGGTCTTGCCTCTCCCCGCAAAGTGTTTCATTTTTTCATGTTTTTGATTAAAATGCGTCTTAAATTAGAAATAAAAAAATGCGTTAATTTAATAAAAATGCGTCAACTAACATTAGAAAAAAATGCTTTAATTTTTTCTATTTTTCATTAGCTTTTATTTTGTTCTGGTGGATTTCAAAATTTTCCCTTCTTCGTCGCCCCCGCAAAATATTCTATATTTGCCTCTGATCTATATATTCTTGTTTTCTTTGTGAAGTTAATTTATTTTCAAGGGTTTTTTATTTGCTACAAGTCAGAGCGCGACTTAAGACTAGTGGGGTCTTGGGCACAAACAACTTGTGGGCCCCCATCCCCGGTCATGAATCGTACTCTTAATAAATTAACAATGGTACTTGCGTATTAAGGCAGCATCTCTGGTGCTTAGCACAATTATTCCATAATTGCGCGTATAATTGTCTAAAGCACAAGTGCTGCCTTAATACAGGGGCGCGCCAAGGGCATTTGCCGCCTGGGTACAAGCCCAGATTTGCTGCCCCTATGTACGAGAATATTTTTCAATTTTTATTCATTTTTACATGAAATAAATATCTTTAGCAACATTATTTTCTATTTCCGGTAAAATGAGATTTTCCATAAAACACTACTGTCTCATATAAAACTGAAGAAAAAAAATCTGTAAAACTCTAGTTCAGATGACGCTACGAATACTTCAAGAAGTCAGCTTCCTCTCTCTCTCTCTCTGTCAATTTACACAAAAGTCTGCATTACCGGTAAAAAAAAGTTTCGTCATGTACGATGATAAACATATTACAGCTTCCCGATGAATACACACACACACACACATATACAGTATATATAACTAAGCAAGATGAGATGAGGAATCCGTGGTAATGGGCTGGACATATTGCCAAGAGAACGGACCATCGATGGACAACCGAAATTTTAGACTCGATTCCAAGAGACAGGAAAAGGCCCAAAAGAAGACCACGTGGGAGATGGGTGGATGAAATTCGAAAGCATGCGGGAGTAAGATGGAGAAGACTGGTCCAAGACAGACCGTTGTTGAAGAAACTTGGGGAGACCTTCATCCAGCAGAAAATTGATAATGGTTGAGGAGGAGGATGATATATATATATATATACATGTAATATTAACATGACGGGCGTCTCTTTAACTATTCTAACCAAAATATCTAATATCGTAGAATACATCGAAATTTTACCCCAAGGCTCGTTACCCGTATTGCATCGATCCTATAATATTTTCCTTCCCTGTTTTACGGTCAACGCTGGAAGCTCTTTCTTGAAAATTTGCCAACGATAAGGTAATTCAGAAAAGTAAGCATATATTTCTTGAACAATGCTGAAAATGTTCACAATCTGTAGAGAAATTTTTTCGTCGTCATTTACGACCAGATTTAAAATATGAGCCGCTCAAAGTACATAAAATGCGTAAGGGTCTTAAGTCGACAAATTATGCTTTTGTGTTTTTCCTACATATTGGCCCCATTTGTCATAGCGCTGGCCACGCATTCATGAATGCTGAAATCTTCAACATTTAAAAAAAAAAGTTATAAAAGGAATTTTCAATCCTTTGCCCGCGGTATCTGTTACTGAACAAAAAGTAAAAATTATTCTCTGATTTCAAGATGCTTTCTGTTGAATTATAAATGAGTTATTTTTACTAAAAAGTAAACGTTCCACTTAGCATTACGATTTCTCACATTATAACGTTTTCATAACTTTTCGCACGTCACTAATATTAATTTATCAAACGAAAAAATTGACTGTGGGTTCTTCCTCCCCGGGAATCTGGGGCCCGGGTGCTTAGCACCCGTTGAACCCCCGCTTGGCGCGTCTCTTCCCTAATACACAAGTACTATCTACTTTAATAAACGCAAGAAACAATAAACGTTAAGAAAAAAAAAATTGCCATCCAAATTGCCATCTTTCAAATGGATATTAATAATCGATTTTTTTATGTAACATATCGATGCATATTTGCGCTTGGTGAAAATTAACTGCTGCACGCCGCCGTCGCCGTTTTTGCTGGCCATAATAATAAAAATTAAATGCTTAAATTGAGGGGCTCCAGTCCACGGGGGCCCTGGGCATGGGCCCCTTGTGCCCTTGCGTAAATCCTGTTACAAGCTAATAACATCAAAAGGGGGAGCAGTGGAGTTTATGTTTCCATTGTTGTAATACATAGGTGGAAATAAATTTATTTCAAATAGGCCACCCTCACGGTGGTCGTTAAAACCCCAATAAAAAAAAAAAAAAAAAAAAGAAGCAAAACTAATTGACAAGTTAGATTCAACCACCAAACTTGATATTTTGGAAGCTTTCCATATACTGTACTTGCATATCAGAAGCCTTCGCAACTTGTTAATGGCATGCATCCACCCCATTTCTATAAAGCGCGTGATGGAAGCTACTAACCACAACCCAGGACTGTAAACATTTATGATCATCATCATCATTGTCAACCATTGTGAATCCACTGTTGGACGAAGGTCTCCCCAAGTTTCTTCCACAACAGTCTGTCTTGTGCCAGTCTCCTCCATGTCACTCCTGCATACTTTCGAATTTCATCCACCCATCTCCCATGTGGTCATTTTCTGGGTCTTTTCCTGTCCCTTGGAATCCAATCTAAAAATTCGGCTGTCCAACGATGGTCTGTCCTTCTGGCAGTATGTCCAGCCCATTGCCATTTCAGGATTTAGCTCTGATCATGATGTCTTCCACTCTTGTCATTTTTCGGATCCACGAGTTCCTTTTCTTATCTCTCCTGGTTACACCAAGCATGCACCTCTCCATGCTTCTTTGAGTCGTCTGCAGCCTTTGTATGTCTCTTTTAGTTAAGGTCCACGTCTCTGCACCATATGTAAGCACTGGAAGGATGCATTGATCAAACACTTTTCTTTTAAGACATGATGGCATATTGCTCTTGAAAATTATGCTGTTTCTTCCAAAAGCTCTCCAGGCAAGTTTTGTACGCCGATTAATTTCTTCATCAATGTGACCCTCACTTGATATCTGCTGTCCAAGATAAACGTACGTGTCTGTTATCTCCAGCTTTTCTCCATCAATCGATAAATCTTCATTTCTTGTATAAGCGTTGAACATCACTTTTGCCTTCTGAAAGTTCATTTTTAATCCCACTTCTTTACTCTTGTCAGCAAGTTCCTGGATCATACTCTGCAGCTCTGAGGGGGTAGTTGCAAAAATGACTATGTCATCAGCAAAACGAAGGTGGGTTAGATAATCTCCATTAATCTTTATCCCTTTGTTTTCCCAGTTCAGTGATTGAAAGACATTTTCCAATGTGGCATTAAAGAGCTTGGGAGATATGGTGTCACCTTGTCTCACTCCCTTTCCAATTTTTATGTGTGTTGTATTTTCAAACAACCGAATATCATATACAATTTGAATATTTACGTGCCATTCGTCCTGATGAAGACACCACAGAAACGCATGGTCGACTTGAAAAAATAAATATTTGTGACAAAATACGTTCTATTATCTTGATATATATCATGTGAAATGGGTTTGTAAATAATTGCTTCATGGGAGCATTTATCAAACGCTTTGGCAATATCAAGGAATATTGCAATCGCATTATTTTTACCTTTAAAGATTTCAAAATTCGTTTCAGCTATACCCTGCGAAGCTCATACACTGTGGAGTTGTATTTCTCTGAACCAAGGGTGTAGGAACCGCGATGCAGAGGAGGTAGTTGCCCCCGCACACAAATGAGAGTGGGGTCAAAACATTACATTTGCCCCCTCAGTTTTCTTCCTTTTCAAATTACATATGTTCGTGATTGGAAATCTCAAACATTCGTTTTGTTGTTTTGTTTTTTACGCTTTCCAACCGTACTTTGAAGAAGCGTATATGCTCCAGCTTTGTCCGACTGTCCGCACGATAACTAGCAAAAATATGGTTCGATTTCAAAGAAATTTTAGTATGTGGTAGGGGAGTACCTGGGGACGAACACTACTGAAAATAGGTGAAGTGGGGTCAAAGGTCAAGACATAGGAGCGGGATGCATTCCATTGCCCTTATGCGTCATAACTTGCGTAAATACCGTTCGATTTTGATGAAATTTTAGTATATCGTAGAGGACCACCTGGGGACGAACCCTATTGAAAATAGGTGAAGTGGGGTCAAGGGTCAGGACATAGGAGCTGGGTGCATTCCATTGCCCTTATGCGTCATAACTTGGGTAAAAATGGTTCGATGAAATTTTAGTATGTGGTAGGGGACCATCTGGGGACGAACAGTATTGAAAATCGGTAAAATAGGGTCAAAGGTCAGCACATATATAGAATCGCGATCCATTCCATTGCCCTTATGCGTTATAACTTACGTAAAAATGCTTCGATTGAGACAAAACTTTATCATGGTGTTTCGGAAGTATATACTTTACCGGTTCTGTTGAATATCGTCGAGATGGGGTCAAAGGTCGGGTCATAGGAGCGAGCTTTATTCTACAGCCATTATCCTCATAACTTGAGTAATGATTTCTGGTATGTTGGAAAGCGTATCATAATCAATGCATCGCATGATTTTACTAACTTGTTTGAAGTTCATGTTGATAAAAATTGAGTATTGCTCTTCATTTTTGACCATGAACTATCTAGAAATCTGCATATTTTTTTTATTGTCACCTACTCCTGAGACGTCAAGAAATGCTGGCTCCATTAAACAGTCCACAGGGCTGGTTCCCGTTTGGAGACCAGCAACGTTTTGTGCCTCATTAGGTGTAAAAAATTAGTCTTCCTCTAAAAAAATAAGTAAAAATAAATAGGGAAATGCAGTGGCGTAGGAACGCTTTTGATTTAGGGGGATACAAGCTTATGAACCTTACATCTCAAGGATGTATGGATGACCCCTCCGAATTTTTTGGGGGGAGGTAGTATATTAGAGTTTTTATAAAATACGTATGCTGATCAGGAATTCATCCGAATGAACATTGTTATCATCATATTATTAATTATTACCATTATTATTTTTATTGCTGACAAAAAGTTTCACATTATTAATTTCTTATCAGAAAATGAACGGAGAAGTGTTTTTTTTTTTTTTTTTTTTTTTTGGTGTTTTGGTGTTCTCTCTTGTTAATTTTTGTACTTTTTTTTTCCATTTATTTTTTATTGAGCAGGGACAAGTCAACATTAGGAGATGAATTTCTGTCAGCAGGGTTTGGAAAAGAGGGATTTCTCAGGAAATGTTATATAACTCTTTACAAGAACGAATTAAATTTCTTATCATTTTTGTTTACGTTAATAAAGTAAAACCGCAGTAAGATCAAAACTGCTCTACCCGCGAAGATAGTACCATTGAAGCATTATGAAGTCTATATTAAAAACTGTGAACGATACATAGGCTGACAATTGATGTAAAAAGCACATTGGTCTGGTGCAAAGCTAAATGATGGTGGAGTTATCGAGGAATTGGAGTTCTATGAGTGGTATGTGAAATCCGTAATGCACTTGTTGTATTGCTACAGATCTTAAGACAGAAAACAATTTTAGTGCCGGGGCTGCGGGCGCTGAAACGACACTCCGTTTCAACCCATCGCAATGGGTTGAAACAAAGCTTTAGGTGACTGGCAGGTATCATAATATCGGCGCCTTTCTTCTGCTCAAGCTAGCAGTCGTTTGAACTCGTTTCACTGCAGAACTAATTTGCTGGAGTTTCCCAGATGGTTGGCCAGTTTTTGGTGGGCGAAAAGCCTCCCACTACAAGCTTCGGATATAAAAAAAAAAAACCAGATGACCCGTGATATTTCTTTGAAAAAAAAGAGAATAAAAAAAAAATAAGTAGCATATAAATTTTACAGTTCACTCTTTATGAATGATTGGTTTGTGTTTGCTCATATCTGGAGGGGTACAGTAGATATTAATGTACCCCTCTCCAAAATTTGAGGTGGGGGTACATTGTACCCCCCCCCTTCCCTGTTCCTACGCCACTGGGGAAATGGAAGTAGGGTGAGGAATGAGATATAAGTTCCTTCAATGTTGTGAATTATAGCGTCTACGGCCACAATTCTTGCGGAATTCGTACCTATCCCGAAGTATCAAAATCTATAGTTTAACGCCGTTTATGTGTACAGTTATTTTGCATTGAGAAACTATATGGAAATGAAAGCATTTTTTTTTTTCAGATGAATGTTTAATCGAAAAAGAAAAAAAAAATGTTCAGCAAATTTTCCTAATGAAGTCAGCACGTCTTTTCTTCTTTTACAGTAGTACGATAAATTTTATGCCGTGATAAAATATTTTGTTCTCCGACATCTTGACCCGCTGACAAAAAAGTGTTTCGACGCCACTGAACTCTAAATCTTGGCGCCAGTGGTTGAATGAACCGGCCCTGCTGTGAAACCACCACGAAATGTAGAGGATTTTACGTAGAGGATTTTATGTAGAGGATTTTACGAAGGGAGTGTCTGACCCCAGGTCTTAAACAACCCTTAAAAATAGGAAGCTAGGAGATTTGGGCAAGAGTGCCCGATAGGAAAGTGACACGGAAGCGAAGTAGAAAGGTGAGAAAGGCGCCGTTATTTATTAACGGGGGGCCAGTACTCGGGGTCCGACGGCTTGACGCGCCCATCCGACGTACGGCGGATGTTTAATGGTTCGAGCGTTCGTATCTACCTGGGATCGAATCTGAGGCTCCTCCGTTGCAGTCACGAACGCTGACCACTAGGCCATCCACGGCCCGGTCTATGGACCAGTCTCAACGACCGAATTAAGGGTGGGGAATCTAACGGAGCTGAAAATCTCCCCATTACCAAGGGCCTAGGAGGCATGCAAATATATATTTTTGGAGAGAGAAATGTGAAATAGTTTTTCTCTTGTATAATTTGGACTCGATTACAAAAAGTAGCTAGAGCAGATTTTAAGGCAGTAAGTAACTCAGGGCAAACGTTGTTTCGTGTCACTGTGTACAGCGGGGTCGGCGTGACAATTTCAGCTTTTTCACTACTATCCACCCACACCTGCGTGTTTGCACTTGGAACCGTAATGGACGAAACCACTGTGACTTCACATTCATAACGAAAAAGATGCACCAAGAAAAGTATAAAATGCTTAATTATATTAAATTCCAAAACAAAATCTAGGAATCTTAAGATTTTAATTCCTGTTCGTGTGAGAAAAGTGGAAAATGGTGACTTTTTGTGAAAACTGCAGGTAATTTATTAGTTTGAAGAATGCACTACGTATTATCACAAGCATTGCGTGTTTTAACGAATTTTCGTCATAAGTTATTAGGGGCCCACTCAGATGTCTTAGTCTAGGGCACCACTAAGGCCTTAATCCCAGGGAAGCTTTAAGAACCTCTAAGGCCCCCTGGGCGTCGTGGCACGAGGTTTCCCCCACCCCGCTTTCCGTATCGCGCACTCACATACAATATATTCAATTTCATCTAAAATTTTAAAATATTGCCAGGTATCTTATTACTTTCATCTCAAGAAATACGATTAAAAAATTTTGCAGTGTGTTTTAGGCACTACATTTTAAACCCAGCTGAAACTGAGATGGGACACAAATATCGAATTTTCTCCGGCTGTTCCTGTGTAAACCAACTCTGCACAAATGGGGAATTTCTGCGATCTGCAATCAATCGGTGGGATTAGACAATATAGACACCTATTCGGCAACGTAGTAGGAGAGAGAGAGAGAGAGAGACCCACCACCAACAACAACCAGTGGCGTAGGGTGACCTAGGATTTATCCGTGGCTAAATATTTTTAAAATTACTCTCAACCTTTCGTAGTGTGAAATATAATTTCAGGGGATTGTAAGGTTTAAAAACGCCACCAGCTGAAATTTCCGGGTGAAGGGTCAGGTGCACTCAGAGTCCGGGTGGAGGGGTGCACTCAGAGTTTGGGTGGAGGGTCACCTGCACTCGGAGTCAAAGCGTTTGATAAATGCTCCCATGAAGCAATTATTTACAAACCCATTTCACATGATGTATGTTAAGATAATACAGCGTATTTTGTCACAAACATTTATTTTTTCAAGTCGACCATGGTTTCGGTGGGTATTGACCTAGCTTCATCAGGACGAATGGCACGTAAATATTCAAATCGTATATGATATTATAAATGTTTACAGTCCTGGGTTGTGGTTAGTTGCTTCCATCACGCGCTTTATAGAAATTGGGTGGATGCATGCCATTAACAAGTTGCGAAGACTTCTGATATATAAGTATATGGAAAGCTTCCAAAATATCAAGTTTGGTGGTTGAATCTGACTTGTCAATTAGTTTTGCTTCTTTTTTTATTATTGGGGTTTTAACGACCACCGGTGGCCTATTTGAAATTAATTTATTTCCACCTATGTATTACAACAATGGAAACATAAACTCCACTATTTCCCCCCCCCCTTTTGATGTTATTAGCTTGTAACAGAATTTACGCAAGGGCACAAGGGGCCCGTGCCCAGGGCCCCCGTGGACTGGGGACCCTCAATTTAAGCACTAACATTTAATTTTTATTATTATGGGCAGCAAAAACGCCGGCGGTGTGCACCTGTTAATTTTCACCAAGTGCAAATATGCATCGATATGTTGTTTCAAAAAATCGATTATTAATATCCATTTGAAAAATGGCAATTCGGAAAATTTGGATGGCAATTTTTTTTTTGAACATTTATTGTTTCTTGCAATTTATTAAAGTAGATAGTACTTGTGTATTAAGGCAGCACTTCTTGTGCTTCATACAATTATACGCGCAATTATAGAATAATTGTGCTAAGCACCAGGGATGCTGCCTTAATACGCAAGTACCATTGTTAATTTATTAAGAGTACGATTCATGCCCGGGGATGGGGGCCCACAAGTTGTTTGTGCCCAGGGCCCCACTGGTCTTAAGTCGGTCTCTGGCTTGCAGCAAATAAAAAACGCTTGAAAATAAATTAATTTCACAAAGAAAACAAGAATATGTAGTTCAGAGTCAAATATAGAATATTTTGCGGGGGCGACGAAGAAGGGAAAATTTTGAAATCTACCAAAACAAAATAAAAGCTAATGAAAAATAGAAAAAAATAAAGCATTTTTTTCTAATGTTAGTTGACACATTTTTATTAAATTAACGCATTTTTTATATCTAATTGAAGTCGCATTTTAACCAAAAACATGAAACACTTTGCGGGGAGAGGCAAGGCCCTGTGTCCCCTCAATCTAAATATGCTTCTGATGTAGATTCATGATTATACATACTTCGATCAGCAACCTTAGCGTTACATATTAACATCGAAAAAATCTGTTCCTAAGATTAATGCTGGAAGCATAACTTAAGAAGTAAATTATTCGTATTCAGTTCTTTAAAGAATGTGGGGATAACTTCTGATGTCGTTATCCATTGTTTTCCGAATCGGATGTCTGTAGCGAGTAGCGACCCGCAAAATTGAATATAATCTTAGGACTGAACGATCGTAACGAGTACGTGACATCCGACAGACTTAGCGGCAAAGATATCTTTAGAAACCTGTAATGCTATCAAGCAACGTTTTCCTGTGTCAGGATGGCCGAGCGGTCTAAGGCGCCAGACTCAAGGACTTCCTTCCTCTGTTGCAGAGAATGAGATTTCTGGTCCACGAATGTGGGCGTGGGTTCGAATCCCACTTCTGACACGTAGTAATTTTTTGTTTGCTCTCTAAATATCAAATCTGTTGAAAAATAGCTTTCTTTTCTCGCAGATTTTAAGAGATATGATTTTTCTGTTGCTTCGACGACAATCCTGCAATCCGTTTTTTTTTTTTTTTTTTTTTTGTTTGTTTGTTTTAAAGCTGAGAAGTGAGAACACGGGTTCTCGTCCGATCACCGAAGTTAAGCAGCTTGTGTGCACGTGTCTTTTCATGCTCCGTGAATTACTTCGTTTCATAGACTCTTATCAGATGGATACTTGCCATGATTGCCCATAAAGGTCAGTACGTTCCTATCTATAAGTTTAAGCACCGGTGAAGCACAATTTCTTGAAATATAGTGATTTTCGTGCCTCCCCTCCAAGCCAGTCAGGGGTGACCCCAACCGCGGCACAGCCGCAAGAACTCGCTGACTTACCGTCAGAATTCGAACTTTATCGGCTCACCGAGTGCGATCCAGTGAACCTTTTTCCTGTGTATTTCCACTAATGCATACATACACCTGATAAATCATGAGCAGAAATTCTGAAACTTCCCCAATGGAAATTACCATTGAGGAGAACAATGAAGCAGCAGCTAAGCCTACTCTGGAAGAGCCAACGACAGATTCAATAGCCACAGCGGCAGCAGAACCCGTCGAACAAGCTCTCCCAGCAGCAGAATCCGAAGCCTCTGACCAAAGAATATAAACGCTTCGCGTGAAGAAACTCAACTTTCGTAGAGATAATGTAAAACAGGCGACAGCAGCGCCACCATGTAATGCGGCCGTAGATGCTCTGCGGGAAAGTTAACATCCAGGCGCAAAAAGCGTAGGAGACACGGCACGGGAAGCCTATTTCACGGAAAGGAAGCTAAGCTTTGATCTGCGACTGTTTCCTTCGGTCTCATTTGGTCTACTAAAGCATTTTCTTTTTTGTTCTTTTCTGAGTATCCCTCCTGTCCCTTCTTTTGGTGAAACAAATATATACATTACAAAGGAATGGGTTCCCACAAAACGTAAACATTAGGTACCCAGCAAAAACAGTCTTGCTGGGCCAGCACTGTCCGCCAATTTCCAAGTAGTAGCCATAATAATAAAAAAGCAAAGACAACCGCAGTTTCCCAAAGCTGCAATTTTTTTTCTACCCTTCCGAAGTTTGTAAATTAAACGTACGGCGCTGGGGAAATTTTCTCAACAGATCGGAAAAACATTCGTTCGTATATGAGTAGGTTCGAACCTGGGCCGTTGGCGTGATAGCTGAGCTCTCTACCGACCGGACTAATTCCTCACGTTCGAGTATATGCTTAAAGCTGTCTGTTTGGTATGCAATGTGTAATCGAATGCTTCCCTCTTTCATTTTACAATATTACGAGGTATTTTTCATAAAAGTCAGTTTCATATAATTGATAAATTAATTTTTTCAACGTAACGATAGCTTTTTTTTTCAGCAAACGTTGTTTTAATGGTTTTCCAGGATATTTGTTTCAAACGGTTTCAAATTTGTTCTTGTTATTCATCCACTCCATTCCATGAATTGTTATTCATCGGAATGGAGTGGGTGTATTTCATGGCTGTAATATAAACGCAGATCTAGATGAGAACAACAAAACCTTTGAACAAAACGCCAACACAAACAAGCGTTTATATTCTTTGAACACAAACACGCATGCTCAGTCTAACTCAGTCTGCTCGGCATCCTGCGGCATCAGCCTGTAATGTTGGCTTCTGTGTAGTAATTCTTTGCCGCATAATATAGTGGCGCTAGTTACGTCTCGCTGAGCCTTACCTTCTTATCAGTTTAGATATTCTTTGCTCTGACGCCTCGCGCTCATTGGCCAACGCACCCGCCCCAGGAGCTGCACGCTCATTGGCTGACGCTCTCCACTCGACTCCCGTCGAGACAACAGACCAGACGTCAGCTACAGCTCTCTCCCAAGCCACGCGCGTCGAAAAGACGGCGCGCGAAGATGTAAACAAACCCAGCGCCGCGGCAGCAGACACCAAGAGTGCTCCGACTCAGCCTAAGACGTTTGCTGCAGCGCTTGCTGGAATGCAAACCAACACAGTACCAGCACATCTGTCTCCCACCACGACACAACAGTCAAGAGGAGAGACAATGTGCTAAAGATTACAGTCCCGGAGCACTCAACGGTAGCCCAAAAATACCAGTCCAAAGTTCGCCTTGGAGTTTGCTTCGAGTCACTCCGGGACACCCCGCTCAAGAGATACTCTGCAGCCCTGAAAAAATATATTCCTGCCTCAGCCATCACTCACATGGCACGCAGGAACATACAAGTCCTTGTGTATCTCGACGCAGAAATACAAACTGCAAAAGTGCTGCGCCATGGTATCACCATCGGGGCTCACCACCTCCATGGCGGAGCGCCCAATTCTGATTAACCTGTATCCCGTCCTGCCACAGATGCCAGATTCAGTGCTCTTAGCAGCACTAGCACAATGCGGCCGAGTGGTGGGCGAGATCTCCACCCTGTCTGCAGCCCCTAATGATGCCGAAGACAGGCACATAAAAGGCCTCAGGAGACAGGCGAAGGTCATCTTCCCCTCCGTCGAAGCACTCCAAACCTGCCCCAACATGATTGAAGTGGCCATAGGGAGAGAGATCCACGAGATCGAACTCCTCACCTCAGAACACTGCAACCAGTGCAAGGCTTTTGGACACCAAAAGAACATGTGCCCCCAGCCCTCCCAGCCCTCCACCCAACTGCCAAGCACCACAAGACAGCCCACGGAAAGAACAACCTCAACACCGGAGACGAAGGAGAAGACTGACCTCCAGACAGTTGCCACCGCCACTCCTGCTGGACCTCCACCTTCCACGACTGCCAACCTGCCAACCCCAGGCAGCGCCCCTACTGGGGACGACACTCAAATGGAAGCAGTCTCGCCTCAGCACTTTCCCCTGCTGGTGCCCCGACCCATCGGAAAGAAGCTGGACCAGCAACCAGGAAGGAAGAGACTGACTCCATCACCAAGGGCAAGCCCCCCCCGACCCATCGGAAAGAAGCTGGACCAGCAACCAGGAAGGAAGAGACTGACTCCATCACCAAGGGCAAGCCCCCCCAGTGAACGCTCCCGCCTCCCAAGGAGAAGATCGACTTCGAGCCACCGATCCCAGCCCTTCCTCTAGGGATGGATCGGACTCAGAGGACGAATTCTATGCCAGCACCTTCAACAACCTGCTAGCCCTCAACCAGCAACCCACCAGCTCCCAGTGGTTTAAAGTCTCCACGGAAACACTTCCGAGGAAACCGCATCTCAAGAAAATGAGGAGACGCCAAGAGAACCGACTGGAGTTCCCCCTCACCGCCTCGGAGCTGATTCAGAAGCTCGAGTCTGCCTAAAGCATGGACGGACCTGTTCCTCGAACATAACTCGCCCACCTCCTCACTTTCCCACAACACAGGAAATTCGACCATGTACACCTCATCCAAGTGCATCGCCACAACATCACAACAGCAGTTTCACAAATCACAACTTTCTCCGCCTGGGCCCAACAAGAATTTGCCACCTCCCCACTCTACCAACCCTGGATCCGCTCCCTCAAAAACAGATTACACTCACTACCTTACCAAATTGAGCTCTGAGATTGACATCCACCCCGTTCAAGACCAACACTATTAGAATTGCCACCCTCAACTGCAGGGGAATGGCCAACCCCTTAGCCAACTCCCTCGCATTTGAGGACCTTCACAACATAAACGCCGACGTCCTCCTATTACAAGAAACCAACTGCACATCCAACACCAGATACACCCAGTGGCGGCCTTGGCCATACACTTTTCACCACGCACACAGTCTCACCCAATGCGGAGTCATCGCCATCGCACTCCACCACTACCTCCAAGCACACCACACCTCTATTTTTGTCACCAATCTCTACAGAGATCTACTGCAGCACCTCGTTCTCACCATCCAAGACTCCTCTTTCCACATTTTCAACATCTACGTCCCCCACCAGACTAACCTGGTCGCACCACTCTTTCAACACCTCCACACTGCCATTAACACTCTACCCTACAATTCCACCATCATTCTGGAAGGAGATTTCAATTGCGTGCTCAACGCCGCAATTGATCGCTCCTCCGAGACTGACCGTAACACCTCCACGGCTAACCATCTCACCACTGTGGTCAACAATTCCACCCTTCACAACGCCTTCAGAGAGCTCTTCCCCTCTCTCCACTCTTACACTTGGAGGTCCCAGTCAGCAGCATCTACTGCCGCTGCTCGACTCAACAGATTTTACATCTCTGGAGACCTCCTCCCCACCCTTGCTGCAGTAGACCACACCCCCACTGCCTCTTCTGACCGCTGCTCTGTCCTCATCACCCTCTGCCTTTCTTCCACCCCCGCCCGCAGCATTAGACACTGGACCTATGATCCAGAACTCCTCAATGACACAACATACTGCACTACCGTTACCAACATTCTCCAAGATGCCATCGCCGCCCTTCCCACAACAGACGGCCCCATACAACACTGGCTCAACACTAATGCCAACATTCGCCTCCTCTCCAAACAAACTTCCTTCACCAACAGAACCCTCCTCCGCATGCACACAGACCTAAGAGCACTTCTCAACATCACCGACATCACCTCCCCGTCCTTCCTTACACACCAACTCGCCCTTCAAAAAGCACTTGAACCCCTTGCCCGCCAAGCTATCCTACGAATGAAACTCCTTCACCTCAGCACAGTCGAACATCTCCAGGAACACTTCCTTAACATTGAAAAAACACACCAAACCTCCTCCTCTCTCCACTCCATCTCTCACCCCAACGGCAACACCACAGATGATCCCCACGACATCTGCACCCACGTTCACCAGCACTTCAACCTTTTCACTCCTTACTCTGCTCCCCCTCACACCCTTGACAACATCCTTCATTCCTTACCTCAAGTCCCCCACCACCTTCACTCTTCGCTTTCACCCACCAGGAGATACTCTCTTCCCTTTTCAATCTTAACCAGTCAGGCTCCCCAGGGCCTGATGGTCTAACCGCAATCTTCTACAGGAAATTTTCCTCCTTCATTCTACCTCTCCTCCTGGCGTGCTTCAACTCTATCATTCTCCTCCACCTCCATCCCGGCGGAATTCACCACCGCCCACATCATCCTTCTCCCCAAGAAAGGTTCGCTTCTTGACCTGAACAACTGGCGTCCTATCAGCCTCCTGAACCTGGACTACAAAATTGTCACCAAAACTCTCTCCACGAGGCTTAACCTCGTACTTCCATCTTTGATTCACGTCGACCAGTCCTACAATATCCCGTCCAGGTCAATCCACGAGAATATTCACATTCTCCGGGATATCACCCACCTTGCGCACATCCACGATGAACCCCATGCCCTTCTAAATCTTGACCAGAGGAAAGCATTTGACAATGTGTCCCATCGCTACCTCACCGAAGTCCTCCACAGCTTCGGATTCCCTGCCCTCTTCTCCTCCATCCTCCTCACCCTTTATAGCAACGCAGTCGTTCACGTCAGGACGCGAGCCTTCCTCACTGCCCCCATCCCCTTCCAGAAAGGCATCCGCCAAGGATGCCCCCTCTCTGGCCAACTCTTTGCTCTCTGCTTTGAACCCTTTGTTCGCACTGTCTTCGCCTTCTCTCACCCCACTGTGCTCGCCAGCCATCGGCACCATGCCATCTATGTCTCTGCTTATGCCGATGATGCAACCTTCATCATCAGGCAAAACAACCAATTACCCCTCCCTTTATGACGAGTACACCAACCTCTCCGGTGCTTCCCTCAACCTCAGCAAAAGCACCGGATTGTGGTGCGGATCCTGGGTTTCCCGGACGGACACCCCTGCGCCGCCCAGAGGTCCGCCGACAGTCAGCACCTCCTTGGTGTCCACATCGGAAAGCGACACGTCACTGATGCTGCCACCTGCCCCCCTATTCGAAAACTCAAGCAGATGGCAGGCTGGTGGGCTCAAACCAAATTCTGCACCTCCTTCCATAGTCGTGCTGCCATTGCTAATAGCCTGTTCATGTCCCAGGTGTACTACGCCTGGACAAACACTCCCGTCCACTTCCACCTCGACGTCACCAGAGTCCTCACCAACTTCATTTGGTCCAAGCACCATTGGACCACAGCTGAAACCCTCGCTAGACCTATCTCCCATGGAGGACTTGCTCTTTTCGACGTCCCCATAAGATACAAGGGTTTTTAGACTTGTCTCTTTCTTCTGTGCCCTGATCTCCTCCAATCCTGCCACCTCCACCCTTCTCAACGTGATCTCTTTTGCACGGAACCCCTCTCTCTCACCTTCCACACTTTCCTCCTCATGGACCACTACCCCCGAGTTCCTACTCGCCTCTCCCCCACCTACCATGAGGCTCTCACCCTCTTTCGCTCCCTTCCCACCTCTCGGGTCTCTCCAACCTCTACCCTCAAACTCCTCTCTGAACCTCTTTTCTTCTCCTCTATCCTTAACCTCCCCCCCCCTACCTTTCTTTCACTTTCCCTCATGGCTCCGAGCGGGTGTGGCCACTGTACGCCAGCTCCTACACACCAACCTCGCCTGGAAACATGTCTCCGAGCTCTCTCCCACCCTCCCAGGCTCCATCTCGAACAATTACAAGTTCACTCAAATTAAAGAAGCTCTCCGCCTCCTCTTCCCCTCCCTCACCTCCCCCAATGGGATTTGCACTGTCCAGGCAGCGCCAATCCCTCTCCCCTTCACTCTTAACACCCCCTCTGCTGCTCTCCACATACACTCCATCAGTGCAAAACAAATTTACCACTTCCTCCAGAACTCTACCCTCACACCTTGCCCTACTCATTCACTCACCCTCTCACAATCCACCCCAGTTTGGTCCACGCTCACCACACTCACTAACCACCCACACGAAATCAACATTCAGTGGCAATTCCTCCACTCTCGTCTGCCAGTCCCAACCACTCTACACCAGATGAAGATTCTCTCTTCCCCCCTCTGCGCAGAACTGGCTCCATACAACACACCTACATCCACTGCCCAGCCCTCCTCCCGATGTTCCATCTGATGTTCTCCCTTGCCTCCAAAGTCTGCCCTATCACAACACAAGATGGAACACTACCAATTCCTCAACACTGCACCCACTACACCACACACTTCGACTACATGCTCATACTTCTTCATTCTGGCGAAGTACATCATATACCAACTTTACTTACAACACACTACTCACAGACCAACCAGCAAGCACCAGTCTGCTCCACCACTTCAAGAACAGGGTCGTCGCCCGCCTCCAAGCTGATTACACAGAAGCACACAGGACAGCGAGTTGTGGAAGCGGTGGAACCCACACATCAGCTGATTCACCATCACCAGCGACAATCAGGTCCGCCTCGACTAAAGCACGCTCTAGCAACTACAGCGAACCACACACGGTGCACCATCCCAAGAAGCCATCTGTCAACATTGCAGCAAACAAATGAAAGCTGCACTGCAAACCATGTGTGGAAAAATGCCTGCATACAACTCTTTTAAAATGCATCTTTCCTTCTGTTTTCCATATTCACCTTCTCTTTCAGCTCACACTTAACCTGAAAAGACTCTGGACTTATCAACCAAATATTAATCAATGCACCTACTCTCAACTCCAATGAAAATGAAATTATCTTTTGTAAACTACTTATTTTCATCTGTGAATTTACACCTCAATGAAACCAAGCACCTCAACTCATATATTCTCATACTTTATTTCTGTCAACGCACCCACATGCTGCTCAAATGAGCAAAACAACTGTATATATTCATAACATCTGTAAATACTCACCAAAATCATACTACCATCAATTTTCTGAGGTGCGAAAGCTCTCTCGCCTTGTAAGCAACGAGTGTACCTCATCTCTCTGTAAATAAAGTTTGTTTTGAAAAGAGAATGAGATTTCTGGTCCACGAATGTGGGCGTGGGTTAAAATCCCACTTCTGACACATAGTAGTTTTTTTTTTGTTTGCTCTCTAAATATCAAATCTGTTGAAAAATAACTTTCCTTTCTCGTAGATTATAAGAGATATGACCTTTGTGTTCTTTCACCGACAATCCTGCGATCCGTTTTTTTTTTTTTTTTTTTTTTTTTGTCGAGATACTGTATACATTAATGGCTGCATTGACTCGCCGGATTGAGAAAACGTAAATACATGTGCGAATGACAGTTTTAGTTGGTGTGTTTAAAACAAAGAAATTAATTTAAAACTTCGTATAATCTTAATGCTACTGAGACATTAAGTTCATATGGGTGCGGTGTTTTTTATTATTATAATATTTTTCCTCATTTTCTTAAGCTTTTTTTTTTTTTTAAATTAGTTTCTCCAAATATTCAGCGATAAAGGAAAACAATTAAGACTAAATTTAGATCATCCAAAAACCTACGGAAGGCGTTCATGGATTTTCGGGGACTCTGCAACGCCAAGAAGATGCCTGAATACATCACTGTAAACAGAAGTGGACTAGCGATCCATGAAAGGCACTGGAAGCTATTTTGGGCGGCCCACTATCTGAAAAAATTCTCAAGGTATCCCCAAGAAAGTGGTATATCACAATGGTGTACCCGAAAAACTAGGGGACCCCCTGCAAAAGAAATATCTTCGAGACCCTTGTACGAAAATCTGTTTGCTTCCAATTACTGAAAATTTTAAATTGCATATTATACTATGTTTTACTGACGTCCTGTATAGCCCAGTTAATAAAGGACTTGACCCGGGACAAATTAGCTAAAAGCTGAATTTTTGCAGGCTGGTAGAACTCATTGGGCTCGGCATTTTCACAAAAGTCCCACCCCTCCCCCGCTTATCCCCCTAAACCCCCATAAAGGGGGGAAATTAGGTCTAATACTAATCCACTGGTAACTCCCGAAATAATTGGCTTACAGCGATTAAAAAAAAAATAATTTATTCCTCTTGATATGATCTATAAATTTTGTGCTATTCATTTTTACTATATCTCCTATAGTTTTGCTGCAATTTTCGAAAACCCACAAAATAGCATCTTTTTTTCTCGACATTTTACCAATTAATTGCAATTACCGCTTCACAGAGCCAAAATTTCCGAAAAAGGCTTCGAATAAAAGTTCTAGCAAATTTTATAACATTTACAACGATGTATTATTTGTCATAATATACTTTATAGTTTGCCTTCTATTGTACCGAAACTGTGAATGCATTATAGCCCTAAAATGACAAAACATCGGGTAAAACATGCAATAATTTTGCGGGGAGTATAATTTTCAACGATAGGTTAAAAAAAAAAAGAGAGGAAAACTCAGATTCATACCTGCCTGCAAAAAGGGCATCGCTTCACACCGAACCCCCGGAGGGATTGGGACTAATGATTCTTATGCGCAAACGCATTGCTGAATTGAAATATGACGATGTCCTTTTTTCCCTTTATTCATTTGTTATGAAGTATGAATTTAGTTCTTTGGAATGCTGCTGTTTCTACAATTTCAAAATACTTAAAAAAAAACAAAAAAACACACATTTTCATTTTCAAATTTTCTAAATGAACTGAGATTAAAATTGCACAAAACTCTAGTTAAAAAAGAAAAAGCTGCAAGCAAAAGTGGTGATGATTAACTTTATAACTTTTAAAATGATATACATTTTGTCTTACATTGGTTTCTGTGGTTCTGAACATCGCACAGTTGTGGCAGAATGGTGATAAGTGTCGCCGCTTATATCAGGTTGTTTGTGCATGACAGTCCACTGCAACATCCACACATAGGAGAACATGAGAATCCGGCTTTTTGGCAACTGCAAGAAATCCCACATTCTTTCTTACAGTTGCATGAAATTAAACATAAAAGTTCATCTGGTGCCCCTGGTAAAGTAGTCGTAATTGGGTCTTCCACCCTCTAACTTCAACCCCAGCAGTTGGTGGGGTCAAGTTTGTTCCCTAATCACATTTGAACTTGAAAAGTATACCCGCAAGAAATGCTGTCTAGCTGCTGCTACTGTAGGTGGAAATTTTCTCAAGTCAAAGTTTGATCTCAGTGATAGTTTCACAATTGATTTTTTGAAATAAAAGTATCTGGCATCATCTAAATTGTCGTGTTTCCTCAAACCATATATATCCAAATGTAAGCTTTCTCCATTTAGAAGATTTCTTCATTTGAAGCATTAATGCGGTTGAAAACCGTTGCTTGCGACTGAGCCTCCTGAGAATTTTTTATTAGGTTAACTTCCTTTTGTTTCCCAAGTCCGTAAAGTGTGACGTTGTATCACATCCTGTAATGGCATGCGTGAATAACAGGCATGGCTGTAAATAGATATCAGTTTTTTCAATGCTGTAAAATATTGGAGGATTGCAACAGCGCCTGGTTTAAGAAAGAACAAAGATTTTGTTTCTTCTAGCGCTAGCGCAATTAATAAGACAATAAGGTCTGTATCCGTACCTACGGTGACAACAGTAGAGTTTAGTTTCGATATTTCTACAGAGGTTCGAACTATATCTACATCAGCATCGTTATTAGCCGTGAGAACCGTGATATTAATGGAACAGAGGAATTTCTCTTTTAATGCTGCAATCATTCTTTTCTTATTGTGGGGTTTAGATAGAAAATCAGTCTGCGCTGGAGTGCACCGCATGCTATTGGTAAATATAATGTTCGCTGACGTCCTTTTAGCAGATCTTGTTTGTTCTTCTTGATTTGTTGTTGGCGTTTCAGGGTATCCACCAAAAACAACGTAGCAATTTGTACCATAATAGGAAAGTACATGATATATGCATAATTTTGCACAATTTGATCATATGTTGTGCGTTTAGGCCAAATTACTGAATGAAGGAGATAACCACCATATGTTATAACCAGTGGCGGCTCGTGGCAAAACAGGTGGGGCCAGTAGCGGAAGTCAAACAATGAAATAAAAAAAAACCTGTCATTATTAGGTCAACTATTCAGACCCCCACCCTACCCCCAGGATTCCTTTACTCTGCCTCTGTTTACCCCCTTGACTACCAATAATGCCCAAATCAGACAGGAATGTGTCAACTATTGTATTGCACACGAAAAAAATTTCCTCAGAATAGAATGCATAATTATTAACAGAAAAATGTTAAAACTCCTTAAATAAAATGTTTACCTTAAAACATATGAGCATTAATTTATGTTAGTTGTGCTTTGTGTTTCTTTAGATTTCTCAACTCAGGAATAATCACAGGACTCGCAGGATAAAAAAATGTAGTGAAGAAAATAATAACTCCAAATATATGCAGGGTGGGAATGTTTTACGAATTTCGTCCCATATAGAATGAGTACAATACTACCATTTGCATTATTTGAAAAGCTTGACCTTTTTTTTTAAAGAACTTGTGAAACCTAAAAACATTCATGTACTCTTGTGCAAATTATACTTACAGGTTTTCTCGTTTATTTATTTATTTTTAACTTAGAAAATCCTCTCAGTTAAAACTGAAATTAGTTCTGCAAAGCGCTTTGTAAACTTTATAATCTTGGAAACTCAAATTCTTATAAGCACAGAGTTTTTTTAAGTGAAGCTTTTTGACTCAAATTCTTGGCTGATGAACACTGTGTTTTTTTAAGTGAAGCTCAAACTAAAAATTCTTGGGGTGATAAGCACTGAGTTTTTTAAGTGAAGCTTTTCTTCCAGATTTAAAGCAAGGAACAGAGATTTTAACAAAATATCCACTCCATTCATTGTAATCGACAAGCAAAAAAGTCACGACACAAAGGAACAACACATCACCGAGAAAGACACACAGAAAAAACAACTAACTGAACTTTGAGCTTGGTCGGGGTAAGCTTCTCTGTCAACCCACGGCGTTAAGGAAATGGATGCTCTCCTGGCCAATCAAATTAGCGCAGGGCCAGATCACAGCTTTTTTGCACACACGTTAAGGCAGTGTTGTATGTAGGTCATCATACTAAATGAGACTGGGAGGAAATCGTCTCCTCTTCGCTTGCGTAGTGATGTTACTGGGGCCTGTTGGAGCTGGCCCCAATAACCTCACACTCTGAACGTGATCTCTTTCCTCAGGGAATAGTTTTTCGTTTTTGAAGGAAACTTTCCCCTTAGGTAATGGTTTTTGAAGGGAAAGGTTTATCACTATGTAGTTAAGAGAGAGAATGAGAATCAGGGCAAAAAAAAAAAAAAAAAATTCTAAAAATAGAAATTTTTAGGTGGGGCCTGGCCCCTCTGGCCCGTAATGACGAACCGCCCCTTGTTATAACTATTATAATAGCTGCACCAGTAGGTATATTTTCCTGTTCAACAATACCACCAACGAAAGTTTTAGTTATGGAGGATTTCGTACCTTTTCGCAGTGACACTTCGTCAAATAAAGCTGGTGGGCGAGATACTATAGTTCATAGCTGAAGTATGATTTCGCCGCCCCGGTGGCGCAGTGGTCTAAGGCGCTGGCCTCTGATCATTCGTCCGTAAGGGGTCCGGGTTCGAATCCCGGTCAGGCATGGATGTTGTGTTTGTCTTACGGCACTGGATCTCTCCCTTCCCTGGAACCAGTGACCCTAAATTAGGGACGGGCGACTGCTTATAGCCCATTGAGTTGCTCACGGTGGTCGTTAAACCTCCAATCAAAGAAAGAAAGAAAGAAGTATGATTTCAATTTCAAAGAGCTGTTACAAACACAGATAACTCTGTTGAACAGTTGGTGTGCCCTTATTGACTCCAGCCTCTTCGAGTCTTTGAAACAGCCGCAAAGCCACTTAGCCACAGACAATTTAACAGAAACAATATCTTTAATGATGCTTGCGTACTATCTGTCATCTTTCTGTTACTTAGGTCTTGAACTGTTGTGTCCTGTAAGTCGAATAGCCTTTTCTCAGGATAAGCACGAAGCCGTATGGTTACCTGAGGTTTAGAAATGTTTCCAGACTGTAGTCGTGAAACATCAACCTTCTTGTCAACACAGATGGCTGGTGTAATGCATTGAATTCCTTCCATTGCATGAAAAGTCTTTAATCCATCTAAAGAATGTACGTTCACTTCTGCATTACCAAACACGTACTGAATAAAGTCTTCATTACTCACAGAAGGTAATCCTGCACTAATTAGAGAATTTTGATATTGCTCTGCTTTGTAGTATGAAGAACACATATACCCATCGATGATAACAATTGAGCTAAATGTTTGGAACCATATCTACGACTTAAACACAACGCAAAGCTGACTTGAACAGCTGACAGAAATGACCTAGGTCTTACAGCAGATATTATAGCATGGTTTATTACAGTTCGTTTGCAAATAGTTCCGGATGTGCTGCGTCTTTTTTTTTTTGTAGCCATGTCTGTAAATATTTGCAGCATTTTGGGAACAACATTTAACCAATTCTCTTTGATATCTTTTATATTCGGATATTTGCTACTGTTGTAAATCATTTTCTGTATGTCCTCTCTAATAATTTCTGCTGTTGCTTCGACAACTCTTCTACGTTCACAAACTGTATCTTTCTTTCTCTCATTGTACCATTGATCAGTCAGCAATTTATTATTAACATCTGTCATACATACAATATTCGTCTTCCCAGAAATGTTTGTACCGCCCAGGTGGCGCAGTGGTCTAAGCGCTGGCTTATGACCATTCGTCCGAGAAAGGTCCGGGTTTGAATCCTGGTGAGGCATGGATGTTGTGTTTGTCTTACGGTCCTGGCACTCTCCCAGCCCTGGAACCGGTGACCCTAAATTAGGGACGGGCGACAGCTTATAGCCCATTGAGTTGCTCACGGTAAAACCTTTAATCAAAAAAAAAAAAAAGGAAATATTTGTTATCACTATCCTGTCTCCGAAATGCTGTAACAGTCGCTGCTTCAAATATTTATCAGTAATGGGTGTAGAAGGGCCATGATATTTTATAAATCATTTAGGGTGTAGTGCCATTCATCTGTTTTTTCAATGTAGTCACACAATAAAGAGAAAGCAGTTTCAGTGCTCTGATCTTGTGGCCGACCAGGTGCTCTAAACAGCTTTATTTTTCTGAATTTTCTGTAGCACTCGGAATGATATCGTGCTTCAACGTTGATGCTGAAGAAATACTTGTAACATGTGAAGCCTTACTACTTTCTCGCGTGTAATTGCACCGACAAATCTGGTGAACCATAATAGAAGTAATATTCTCTAATTTTTCATGCAAACTGTCTTTTCTATTCAGGCTAGAATCAGTTATCCTTTTTAAACCTTTGGGGACAACTATACTGATTCTCCCTCACAGAGATGGTTATGGCAAATCATGTATTTGTCCATTTTTATTCAGTTAGTAAACCAGTACGGGAATGCATTCAGAATTTGCTTTACTTTTTAGAGGCTAAAAAACGATCAACTTACATTTCGTTCTTTGACTCAGCGAATCTTCCGTTCGGACTCCTTACCTATCCGATAACTTCATTCCATATGCTTTGTGGCATATGTGTGCACTGTGGGAGAGTTTTAGGAATGCATTTTATTCTCCCTATGTGTCAAATAAATTAATCAATTGCGTGAGTCAGCGCCTCTTATCTCTCTCTATCAGTACCATGGTCTTCCCGCGACGCAAATTCTTCGCAACAGAAGTGCTTAAGGCAGACATGGTTTAGATACAGTGTAAGCGAAACTATATGTTGCTGTAAGACAAATAATATATCGTTGTAAAGGTTATAAAATTTAATACAACTTTTATTCGGAGCCTTTTTCGGAAATTTTGGCTCTGTGAAGCGGTAATTGCAATTAATTGGTAAAATGTCGAGAAAAAAGATGCTATTTTGTGGGTTTTTGAAAATTGCAGCAAAACAATAGGAGATATAGTAAAAATGAATAGAACAAAATTTATAGATCATATCAAGAAAAAAATTATAAAAAAAATAGCACTGTACGCCAATTATTTCGGGAGTTACGAGTGGATTAGTATTACACCTAATCCCCCCCCTTTGTGGGGGTGTAGGGGGAAGCAAGCTGGGGAGGGGTGGGGACTTTCGTGAAAATGCTAAGCCCAATGAGTTCTACCAGCCTGCAAAAATTCAGCTTTTAGCTGATTTGTTCCAGTTTGACCCAATTTGGGCCTTTATTTCTGGGTTACCTTATTCACCTCGCATTGCATCATGGAGAAACTTTTCCGTGGCTGCGGACCAGCAATAGTTTGTTTACATGCACTTGGCTACCCCATCAACAAAATTTTAAGGCATTATTTGTGGAAAGCTATATATATACATAAGTTTAGCCAAGATTGTTTGTTTTCTCAATCTTGGCTACCCCGTCAACAAAATTGCAGACATTATTTGCAGAAAGCTTATATATCCATAAGTTTAGGCGTGATTGTTTGTTTTCTCAGTCTTGGCTACCCCATCAACAAAATTTCAGACATTATTTGCAGAAAGTTAAATATATATATATCCATAAGTTTAGCCATGATTGTTTTTTTCTCAATCTTGGCTACCCCATGAACAAAATTTAAGGCATTATTTGCAGAAAGATATATATGTCCATAAGTTTAGCCATGATTGTTTGTTTTCTCAATCTTGGCTACCCCATGAACAAAATTTAAGGCATTATTTGCAGAAAGATATATATGTCCATAAGTTTAGCCATGATTGTGTGTTTTATCAATCTTGCCTACCCCATCAACAAAATTTCAGACATTATTTGCAGAAAGCTATATATGTCCGTCAGTTTAGCCATGCTTGTTTGTTTTCTCAATCTTGCCTACCCCGTCAACAAAATTTCAGACATTATTTGCAGAAAGCTATATATGTCCGTAAGTTTAGCCATGCTTGTTTGTTTTCTCAATCTTGCCTACCCCGTCAACAAAATTTCAGACGTTATTTGCAGAAAGCTATATATGTCCGTAAGTTTAGCCATGCTTGTTTGTTTTCTCAATCTTGGCTACCCCGTCAACAAAATTTCAGACATTGTTTGCAGAAAACTATATATATTCATAAGTTTAGCCATGATTGTTTGTTTTCTCAATCTTGGCTACCCCGTCAACAAAATTTCAGACATTTTTTGCAGAAAGCTTATATATCCATAAGTTTGGTGATATTGCTTGCAATGGAGACACAACGTACCTTATCCCTCAGCCCGGGAAGCAGATTCTGTGATTACCAGATTTGATATGTTTACATTACCATTTGGGGGGAGAGGAGATGGGGGTGGTAACTAGAAAACAGGAAGTATTGACCAGTGACGTCGGAACTCTTTTTTGACAGCGAGGGCAAGATGTCGGAGAAAAAGTATTTTATCATTTCATAAAATTTATCATACTACTGTAAAAGAAGACGTGCTAACTTCATTACGAAAATTTTCTGGAAAACTTTTCTTTTTCGGTTAAGCATTCATCTTAAAGAAAACATTTTCATATCCATATACACTGAAGAGCAATTGAATTAGAGACGGCGGGCGTTATGCAAATGTGGCGCTGTGGGAGGCCCTGTAAACGGAAACGACATGACGTATGCAGCGATCCGACAATATAAGGAGTGATGCGACGAGAATCAGTAAGAGTCGGACACAGTATGGGTAAGACGAAGGATCTAAGCGCATTTGATCGTGGGCAAATTGTCGGGGCCCGACGAATGGGTCACTATCTCGGAAGTCGTGCAGGCACTGGGATTTTCACAAGCCACTGTGTCACGGGTGCACCGTGAGTATATCGAATCCGGTAAAACCATCCCTGCAAGGGCCAACTGCCGTGGACAACAGCGTGTGGATGAGCGGGGTCATTGTCGGCTAGCTCGCATTGTAACAGCGGATAGACGGGCCACAGTGCAAGAAATCACTCGGCAATTTAACGCTGGTGCACAAAAACGTGTAAGCAGCCACACCATCCAGAGCCATTTCCTCGCTATGGGGTACAGAAGCCATCGTTAGGTCCGGGTTCGAATCCCGGTGAGGCATGGATGTTGTGTTTGTCTTACGGCACTGGCTCTCTCTCTTCCCTGGAACCAGTGACCCTAAATTAGGGACGGGCGACTGCTTATAGCCCATTGAGTTGCTCACGGTGGTCGTTAAAACTCCAATCAAAAAAAAAAAAAAAAAAAAAAGAAACCATCGTCCCACGAGGGTACCGCTGCTGACCACACATCACAGGGTGTAAAGATTAGCATGGGCGCGGGAACATCGCCACTGGACCCTAGACATGTGGAAAAATGTTGCCTGCACTGATGAGTCGAGATTCACGTTGGTACATGCGAATGGCAGGATATGAGTACGACGCAAACCACATGAAGCGATGGATCGTTCTTGCCAGCAGGGTACTCTTCAAGCTGGTGGGGGTGGCATTTTCGTCTGGTGACTGTTTACGTGAACTGAAATGGGACCCCTGGTATGTGTGACATCGTCCCTCACAGGTCAACGTTACCGGGATATCCTGGATGACCATTTGCTCCCGTTTGTTCGTCTTCAACATCCCACTGGGGACCTCATCCTGCAACAAGACATTGCACCGTGCCATCGCTCCCGAATTGTATCCAAATGGTTGGATGAACACTCCACCGACGTGACCTCGCTTCCTTGGCCAGCTAGGCCACCTGATCTCAACGCCATCGAGCACATCTGGGATGCCATCGAGAGATATGTTCGAGGCTCTGAACCCCTCCATCAAATCTTCGTGAACTGTGGGAGCTTGTTCAAGGGTCGTGGATCCGTATGGCGTCTCAACGCTTCCGGTGTCTTGTCGAGTCCATGCGTAGACGAATCGCCGCCGTCATCAGGGCAAAAGGTGGTGCTACACGTTACAAGACAGGTATCTCTAATTCAATTGCTCTTTAGTGTAGTTTCTCAATGTAAAATAACTGTACACATAAACGGCCTTGAACTATCGACTTTGATACTTCCCAGTGGCGGCCATATGAGTACTTTTAGGCGGGGGGGGGAGGAGAATCCTTAAAATCCTTACCTCCTTCAAGGCTGACAAACATTTTAGTAAATGTACAAGATACTAAAATACAACTATAAAGAAGTTTGATAATTGCAATACATCATTAATATCTTATTATTTTTAAAAATGCTTTAAAAAAAGGTTTCATCCATTTTAGTGTTTTTAATTTATCAAACATTTGGCTATACCAACGGCTAGGGGTAGACTCGAGCCCCCTTCCCCCCTATGACCGCCCTTGATACTTCCAGATTGGTACGAATTATGCAGGAATTGTAGCCGTAGACGCTATAATTAAACATTGAAGGAACCTATATCTCATTCCTCACCCTGCTTCCATTTCCTTATTTAATTTTACTTATTTTTTTAGAGGAAGACTAATTTTGTACACTTAATGAGACACAAAACGTTGCTGGTCTTCAAACGGGAATGAGCCTACTGGACTGTTTTATGGGGCTCTAGCATTTCTTGGTGTCTCAGGAGTTGCATAAAACAAAATCAGATTTCTAGATGGTTCATGGTAAAAAAATGAAGAGCAATACTCAATTTCTATCAAAATGAACTTACAAAAAAAAACGAATGTTTGAGATTTCCAATCGCGAAGATATGTAATTCGGAAAGAAAGAAAACTGAGTGGGCAAATGTGATGTTTTGCCCCCCCCCCCCCACTCATTTGCGTTCCAATGTATTAAATATTTTATTGAATCATCGGTATGTTGAAGTAATTACATTTCGTGTTTTATAGATCGTGCAAATACGGACTTTGTGATAATTTCCGATTTTGTTCGCACGAGTTTTGTGAATTTCAGCAATTATTTACATGCGTTTTCCCCATTGTTTAAAAAGGAGTTATGTTGCAGGGGTTAAGAAAAATCGCTATTTTCGAAAATGTATTAAATACATGCCTAACTTTTTTCTCATCGTATGGTTGTGCTTATAAAACCCTGACACCTAAAATGTGCAGAAGGAATAACTTTCCATAATTTTTCTCTCAATAAGGCCGAAAATGTTAAAGGAAGGGCTGTGTAAAATGAAATGCGATGATTTACAACCCAATGTGCATTCTCGAATATGTTCTGCCCACTTTACTAGGTTTTAATCGCCTTTTATTCTTAATGCCGTAATATTCAGAATCTTCCTCATTAGTGTTCCTTCGTTATTTAATTTCCAAAAAAAAAAAAAAAAAAATGTGAAAAAGAGAAAACGAATTGCATATCTAGATCGGTAAGTTGCGAATTAACTTCTATGTTCTTTTCCCAAAGAACGAAACCTATCTATAATTTTTTCTTTCATCCATAATAATTATCTATAATTTTATAGATATATCGAAACCTATCTATATTTTTTTCTTTTATTTAATGTTACGTATTCCTTTTTCTTTTTAAGTAGATTGCCTAGCGGGAAACAATGGGAAGTTTTTAGTTGTTGTTTTTTTTAACCTGTTTGTTTCCATATTACCCATTTGTCTGAAATTCTAAATATTTCGTTTAGTGAAAAATCAAAACAAAAAAATCTAGGTTTATGTTTCAGGTGTTTCGCCAATGTCTGCTAATAAGAACGTGAAATTTAATAAACCGTGACTTAGAAATGCTTCATTAAAAATTTCACCATGACTAATGACGATGTTGTCCAGCATCATTTGAAATAAACACCGAACGCGAAATTGTCTTGGTATATTTTTGCAACCTTGATTTGCCGACCCAATGGCGCAGTGCCCGAGAAGGGTCCGACTTCGAATCCCGGCGAGGCATGGATGTTGTGTTTGTCTTACGGCACTGGCTCTCATCCTTCCCTGGAACCAGTAACCTTAAATTAGGGATGGACGACTGCTTATAGCCCATTGAGTTGCTCACGGTGGTCGTTAAGGTGGTTACACCTAAGATCTCTTCCATATGCTTCCAATGGTAAAACTTCTTTACATATTTTCTTCGCAATTAATGTATTCCCAAGGATAAAAATTTTCACATCGATTAAAATAACTTTAAGTTATAGCATGGGAGGGATACTTAATACTTGCTAAAATATAACCATAATTATATTAAAAGTAAATCATTTTTCTTTGAGTAATGTTCAGACCTGTTAATAGATGGCGCGACCTGTACATTGATGACGTCAGTAGACAAACAAATGTTGGATTGCTTAATTATGGTTATGTTTTAGCAAGTATCCCATGCTATAACTTAAAGTTAGTTTAATCGATGTGAAAATTTTCATCCTTGGGAATACATTAATTGTGAAGAAAATATGTAAAAGAAGTTTTACCATTGGAAACATAAGGCAGAGATTTTAGGTGGAACCACCTCAAACCTTAAATAAAAAAAGAAAAACAAAACAAAACCTTGATTTGTTGTCCTAAGAAATTAATTTCATCTTCTTCGCTCTGTAGCTTTATTAATTTGTTGGCATACTCCAAGACGCTAAAATTTTAAAATTTGGCCTACGGTAAGGGATGATCTAATAGTGACAACATTGAATCAGCAGCCACGTTGGTCTGCAGAAATCCACTTCTGACGTCACATGAGTAAGGTCCATTCAAATTCTTGGGAACCTGTAGGTATTTTTTCGTGTTTTTTTTTTTTTTTTACTTTATTGCGTGTAAGACAGACAGACGTACACGCAATAAATTAATTAAAATTAATGTAATTAAAAATGAAAGCCATAGTTCTATACCAATACAAAGAATTAAATTACAAAACACTTACGCCATAGTTAATCATATCGTGTACATTTTATTCTTTTAGACACAACTAAGGCCAGCCTCTTTGAAATACCTCATGTTACACATAAAACACGTAACGGCAATATTCCCTCTAAGCAGCCATGTGCAAAGCGCGCCTAAAACAATAAGCTGGGCAGGTATCAAAACCACGTGGGAATTTTTATTTTTTATTTTCTCAGTTTCTGTTACTAATGCAGTAGAAATTGGAACTTGGATATTGTTCTTTTAATTTCTTCAAGATAAAGTATCCGGTTTGCACTTAAATTATTAAATAAATAAACGTAAGGGCCACAAAGTGATGAAATTTAATTTGTTATTTCATGAATGCGGAAAATATTAAGGTGGTTATAATAATCACTTGAAATCAGCAAACCTCAGTGTTTGTACTACGAAGGGCGATAACCTAATTGAAAATGGGGGATTGGAAACAACAACAACAACAAAACAATACAAAAATATCTTTTTAAGCGCCTCGGGACTCGAAACGTGCACACAAAAAATAATAATTGTAAAAAATTCTACCGAAAATGATTTTTTCCCCCAAACTGCGGGGCCCCCATGGTTCGGCCGGCCCTGTCCCTTCCCTGGCAAAAGTGGCACTAAAATAGGAGCGGAAAACTAAAACGCAGGGCTCGAAATTTCATTCCAGGAGCCGCAATGAAATCGCCCCTGCGAAAGAGGTACTATCCGACCCAGTGTATAACTCTGTGTGTGTGCATATATGTTACACACCCTTCCGAATGGAGGGGTACCGCGATTTTTTATGGGGGTGGGTGTCTGAGGAAATTTGGGGGTGTTTAGGGGCGTACTGATAGCCCCCGCATTGCCGGGGGAGGGTCGCGGCTTCGAGAGCCTCTTGCCTCAGTAAGAAGATTCTACAAAAATTTTCATATGAAAGTGGTTAAGAAAATAGCAAGTAATTTCTGATGGCTGATTTCAACAAGTTAGTAAAATCATGCAATGCGTTGATTATGATACGCTTTTCAACATATCAGAAATCATTACTCAAGTTATGAGAATAATGGCTGTAGAATAAATCTCGCTCTTATGACCTGCCCTTTGACCCCATTTCGATGATGTTCAACAGAAACGGTAAAGTATACTTCCGGAACAACATGATAAAGTTTTGTCGCAATCGAAGCATTTTTACGTAAGTTATAACGTATAAGGGCGATGGAATGGATCCCGATCCTATGTCCTGACCTTTGACCCAATTTCGTCCATTTTTAATAAAGTTCGTCCCCAAGTGGTCCCCTACCATCATATACTAAAATTTCAATGAAATCGAACCATTTTTACGTAAGTTATGACGCATAAAGGCAATGAAATGCATCCCGCTGCTATGCCCTGACCCTTGACCCCACTTCACCCATTTTCAATAGGGTTCGTTCCCATTGAAAATGGGTGAAGTGGAATTTCAATGAAATTGTAGTCCCTACGAATACTACAAACAATTTCATTGAAATCGAACCATTTTTACGCACGTTATGACGCATAGGGGCAATGGAATGCATCCCGCTCCTACGTCCTGACCTTTGACTCCACTTCACCCATTTTCAATAGGGTTCGTCCCCAGGTGGTCCCCTACCACATATTAAAATTTTATCGAAATCGAACCACTTTTACGCGAGTTATCTTGCGGAGAGACGGACGGACAGACAAAGCTGGAGCATATACGCTTCTTCAACCTACTGTTGGAAAGCGTAAATAAAGTATTAAAAAGAAAATCAATTTTTGGAGTTTTCTTCCAATAAATTAGATAAATAATTAGAAACATTTTCTGGGTTTTAGTATAAAAAAACTGGATGACGGGAAAGCCTCCATTTTTTTTTTTTTTTTTTTTTTTTAGACGACTTGAGGCCACTTTTCACAGTCATATACTTGTATATTAGCGAGAGAATGTGATCAATAAATGAAATTTCGTACCAATGCGGATAAGGTGCTATGTATTACTGCTGCTTATACTACATAACTACGCATCCTTCAGAATGTATAATGAACTAAAACATGTTCTTGTGGGATTTTTTTATTACAATGTCAAGAGAAAATTTTTTATTATGTGCAAAACATTGTGGAATTATGATAAGTGCGGTTTTTATATTCAAGAGTTAATAATTTAAGTAGTTTTACTGTTTTTATACCACAATTCTTAATAGTTACTTATTTGCTTACTTATGTTTTAAAACTTGGAAAATGTCATCAGACGCTATCTCATACGACACTTGAGTGTGTGATGCATTTCGAAGAGATGGCTACAGTTCTCTAAAAGAATAACATTTACAAGATATGCTAAACTTTTGCGGAAGTGTTTTGTAATACTTTGTATTTGCATAAAACTAGGGCACTAATTTTAACTACACCAAGAACGTTTGTGTTACATAACATAAAATGCAACAATTTTGGTTTTACAAAAATCACCTGTAGGTTCCGAAGAATTTGCATTATTAAAACAACCATAAAAAACATGGAATTAAAATATCTCCAAATAAATAATAATGGTAATTAATGACGTGAATTCAAAATTTTAAATAATTGAAATCTAATCGATTTTCACAAAAGAGCCTCGAAGATATCTTTTACGGGGGGGGGGGGGGGGCGAGTTTTTCAGGTACGCCCCTGAGGGTGTTGGAGGTGTTAGTGTGTAAATACCTTTAGTCAATGAGTTAACTATTTGTATTCAGTTCCTTAAAGTAGGTCAGGGTGATTTTTAATGTCGTTATCTCGTCTTTTCCGAGTGGATGCTTATCGTGACTCGTAAAGTTAAATATAGTTTTTTATCAGTAGAGAACTAAACGATCGCAATGAGAGGGGGGGGAGGATGAGTGGGTAACACCATGAAACACTTAGCAGCAAGAAATATTGTCAGGATTACGATATTTTAGTAAAGTTTCACTGTGTCAGGATGGCCGAGCGGTCTAAGGCGCCAGACTCAAGGATTCCCTTGCTCTGCTGCAGAGTTTGAGATTTCTGGTCCACGAATGTGGGCGTGGGTTCAAATCCCACTTCTGACACGATGATATATTTTTTTTATTTGCTTTCTCTCACACAATGACAGTTTTCTTTTTCCAGTCTCTTGAAAAATAACTTTCCTTTCTCGTAGTTTATGACACAGGTAACTTTTCAGGTGCTTCGACCAGAATCTTGCCACCTGAACTGCTCGATTAGGCAGTTTTTTAGAACGTCTTTTGTAAAAAAAAGATCGTGCTTCTGCTATCGACTTGTCCGTCCGTCCGTCTGTGGACACCATATCTCTGCAACTATTAGTCCGATTTGAAAAATTCTTTTTGCATTGGAAAGCTTGAAATATGGGAATGATATTCCTTTATTACGTTTTTTTTTTCTTTTTACGATGTACAATTTCGCCGCTAGAGGGCGTAAATGCAGTTGATATAGAATTCAAATTACATTTTATTCCATATATTTGCTTCTATACATCCCATTGAAAAAATTATTTTACCTTTCAATTCCGTTTATGTCGAAGAATAGTTTAGGCAGTAAGAAACCTTTTCAACTTACGCATAGATTTTCTGCTAGGGGGCGTAAAAGTAAATCGCGTTTTCCCCGATATCTCTACTTCTAAAACTCCGATTTCAAAAATGTTTTCTTCAGAGGATACAGCTCCTGATCGGAAATGTTTTGACATAAAATTTCTAATTTTTGGTAAGCAATGGTTTGGCCACCAGGGGTCGTAAATGTTAATTTCTGCTTCTCCTGTATTGGCCACAAAATCTGAGCTTCAAAAATGTCGACTGAATAAATTCATTCGTGGACCGATACTACTCACATCGATGAACCTGTTCGGAATATTTGCTTCTTAAAATAACTCATGGTTTCTCTGCCAGAGGGCGTAGACGTAAATCTTATTTCTGTCAGTATCTCTGCTTCTAATGGCCCGATTTGAAAAATTCCTTCTTCATTGAATAGTTTTCGGTGCGACATATTTTTCATATAATTAAAAATTTCCAAGTAATTCATGGACATTCCGTTAGGTGGCGTTATGGTAAATTGATCCCCCTCCCCCCTGATATCTCTGCTTCTAAAACTCCGATTTGAAAAATTATTTTTGCATCCAATACAGCCCCTGGTGGGAAATCTTTGTACCCAATTTCTAATGTTTGGTAAAAAATTGTTTGGCCACCAGGGGGCGTTGATTTATATCGTATTTTTGTCAATAGCTCTACTTGTAAGAATCCGATTTGAAATATTCCTTCTTTGTTAGCCAGCGTTTCCGGTGCCAAATGTTTTTCATGTAATTGCAAAAAATGTCAAGTAAATCGTAGACTTTCCACTAAGAGGCGTTAAGGTAAATTGAGTTTTCCCGGATATTTCTGCTTCCAGAACTCCGATTTGAAAAATTCTATTTCTACTTCTAATGTATTTGCAGCAAAATCTGAGCTCCTGAAAACTCGATTGAAAAAAATATTTCGTGGACCGATACCGCTCACATTGAAAAATATCTTGAGAACACTTTCTTCATAAAATAATGCATAGTTTCTCCGCCAGGGGGCGTAGAGGTATATCTTATTTTTTTCAATATCTCTGCTTCTAATGGCCCGATTTGAAAAAATTTTCTTGGAGAGCGTTTCCGCTGTGAAATGTTTCTCACATAATTTAAAATTTTTCTTAACGCACAAGTCTGCAACCAGAGGGCGTTAGTTCACGATTCCGTTTACAGCAGTATCTGCGCGATTAAAAATCCAATTGGAAAACTTCTTTCTTCGGTCAGGTACTACTGGTTTTTAAACCGGTTCCATTGACTTTGTTATAGCTTTGATAAATTTAATTCGCGTCAGAACGTATTCAAAAGACGTGATTATTGCACCCGAAAGTTCGTTGTCATCTTTCTTGTTTAGCATTCAAAAAAGATCTAATATAACGTACATACATATTTAAGGAGGAAGCCAGCTCCGCCTCTCAAAGTTTTTCGAAAGGTTAGCAAAGTACTTCATAGATAAAAATCTTTCTGCACTTAATTTTTAAGACTCACGTCAGATTCATCCAGTGGCCTAGTCAGAAATTTCTTGGAAGGGGGGGGTGTCATGGATTTGGTGCATCGGGGAAGACCTCCCGTAAAAAAAAAAAAAAAAAACTCCAAGTGGGAATAAGCCCAAAATCTTTTAAAAGTCAGAAAATGAAAGAAAAAAAAACTTACTGAGAAAAGAATATTTTTAATATATATATACTGTATATACGTATATAGCATAAAAACGAGTTAAAGTTATAACGGCCAGAAACTGAACAGAAACAAGTCACAAAAACGACAAAATAGCTTACGTCCGAAGGTAGCAGCTGGTCAAACGGTGAAGCAACATATGAAGTGTACATTATGACGATTCAAAAACCTCGACGGATAGACAAAGAACAAATGATGAAACATAAAACGGTAAACCATGAACTGTCTTCATTAGGACAGTACCAGTACATGGGGAGAGCAGCTTTTCTGATGTCAGTGAAAGGTATAGGTAAAAGACCAAATACCCACGGATAGTACTCTCTAAGCTGCGAACTCTAATGCAAGACCAAACGAAGAAACAAAAGAAAGATCAGATGAGATCATATGTAGAGGATTTTAGGAAGGGAGTGTCTGACCCCAGGTTTAAAACTACCCTTAGAAATAGGAAGCTAGGAGATTTGAGTAAGTGAACTCAATAGGAAAGACAAACAGAAAAATTGAGTGGAAGGAGAGGGTGAAATATTTTTCAAACTGTGACACCAGTCCGGGGGAAGGGGGGCAAAGGGAACCAAGCACCTCACAACATCACAGGGAACCACAATACCACCCGGCCGCCGACACACCAGGTGGTCAATGCAACTCAACGAAACCAAATCCAAATGCCCGAGCAGAATCCATTTTCAAAGTCTCGATGCCAGTCTGAAAAAGAAGGGAGGGGGTCTGTATGACACCCACCAATGTTTGCATACTTACTCTCTCCGTCAAGGGGGTCAACGATCGCCGCCTTAGTTCTGGGATACCTAAGGAATTCGCTGGGATTGTAATCAACCGCGTCCCTAACAAGTTCATTAGGGTGGGTTTCTGCTTTCTTGAAGAACTTCTTGGAGAGTCTGGTGGAAAACTCATGTACCTTCTCGATTCCAAGTCTGTTCCGAAGTGGGATCCAAGACGGAGCCCCAGTGATCGGCTGTGCACCCTCTCTCGCTGATTTCTACTATAACACCAATCCAGGTGAAGGAGGCGTAGGTAAGCACCGTCCTGACGACCGTCTTATACAGCAGTTCTTTGTGCCGTGTTGTAAGGAAGCTTCTCCGGCGTAGTAGTGGAGCTAGCTGCCCAAGGCATTGCGTAGCTTCATTTGTGTGGTAGCTGGTGTTCGTCACCCACGAAAGTCGACAATCGAGTTGGAGCCCTAGATACTTAGTGGAAGTAGCCCAGGGGATTGTCTCTTGAAACATAACGAGTTTCGGTACTCCTTCGACAGATCCAGAAAACAACAGCGCACTGCTCTTAGACGGATTGATCTTGATCCGCCAGTCAGTGTAGTAAGTTTCCAGCTGAGAGAGAAAGCCCTGGAGAAGCGTCACTGCTCTGCTTTTGTTCACGGACCTGATGACAACAGCTGTATCATCTGCGTACATCATGACCTGCCCTTGTTCTTCACACACGTGTTAGTTATTTATAGTAACTCTGCGACACCATACCCGCAACACCTGTGGGTGCGTCCACTCCACTGCTCGTTCACGCGGGACATTTCATTCGCACCAACTCAATACATATATATCACTTTAAATTTGTACTCAGTCCCCCTCAAGGGAGCCGGTCCGGACCCAAGAACTCCCTACCCTTTGGCTACGCCTATGGTCTGCCAGCAAGATTTGACAGTTTTTGGGGAGAGGGACTCACACAAAGTTTACCTGACAGAATTTTTGGTTGGTTGGTTGGTTGGTTTGTTAGTTTTTATGGCGCAAGGGCCATGTCTGGCCAAAGAGCGCCAAACACAAGACAAGACACAGGACAGCCAAACAGTATTAAAAATATGGTAAAAAACTTAAAACCTGGCTGATTAAGTAAAAGTGAAAAATGAGAGTGATGGAAGGGCTAAAAGACAATGAAACAAACAGCATTAAAAATATGATACAATGTTTAAAATTCGGTTGATTCATTAAAACTGAAAAATGAGGATGATGGAAGAGCTAAAATCTAAATGCGTTTAAAAAAGTCAATTTCTTGTAAAAACGAAAACACAGCGACAGTATCGCAGTGGTCATCCAAGACCCGCTGCAGCAAGAAATATTGTCAGGATTACGATATTTTAGTAAAGTTTCACTGTGTCAGGATGGCCGAGCGGTCTAAGGCGCCAGACTCAAGGATTCCCTTGCTCTGCTGCAGAGTTTGAGATTTCTGGTCCACGAATGTGGGCGTGGGTTCAAATCCCACTTCTGACACGATGATATATTTTTTTTATTTGCTTTCTCTCACACAATGACAGTTTTCTTTTTCCAGTCTCTTGAAAAAATAACTTTCCTTTCTCGTAGTTTATGACACAGGTAACTTTTCAGGTGCTTCGACCAGAATCTTGCCACCTGAACTGCCCGATTAGGCAGTTTTTTAGAACGTCTTTTGTAAAAAAAGATCGTGCTTCTGCTATCGACTTGTCCGTCCGTCCGTCTGTGGACACCATATCTCTGCAACTATTAGTCCGATTTGAAAAATTCTTTTGCATTGGAAAGCTTGAAATATGGGAATGATATTCCTTTATTACGTTTTTTTTTTCTTTTTACGATGTACAATTTCGCCGCTAGAGGGCGTAAATGCAGTTGATATAGAATTCAAATTACATTTTATTCCATATATTTGCTTCTATACATCCCATTGAAAAAATTATTTTACCTTTCAATTCCGTTTATGTCGAAGAATAGTTTAGGCAGTAAGAAACCTTTTCAACTTACGCATAGATTTTCTGCTAGGGGGCGTAAAAGTAAATCGCGTTTCCCCCGATATCTCTACTTCTAAAACTCCGATTTCAAAAATGTTTTCTTCAGAGGATACAGCTCCTGATCGGAAATGTTTTGACATAAAATTTCTAATTTTTGGTAAGCAATGGTTTGGCCACCAGGGGTCGTAAATGTTAATTTCTGCTTCTCCTGTATTGGCCACAAAATCTGAGCTTCAAAATGTCGACTGAATAAATTCATTCGTGGACCGATACTACTCACATCGATGAACCTGTTCGGAATATTTGCTTCTTAAAATAACTCATGGTTTCTCTGCCAGAGGGCGTAGACGTAAATCTTATTTCTGTCAGTATCTCTGCTTCTAATGGCCCGATTTGAAAAATTCCTTCTTCATTGAATAGTTTTCGGTGCGACATATTTTTCATATAATTAAAAATTTCCAAGTAATTCATGGACATTCCGTTAGGTGGCGTTATGGTAAATTGATCCCCCTCCCCCCCCGATATCTCTGCTTCTAAAACTCCGATTTGAAAAATTATTTTTGCATCCAATACAGCCCCTGGTGGGAAATCTTTTGTACCCAATTTCTAATGTTTGGTAAAAAATTGTTTGCCACCAGGGGGCGTTGATTTATATCGTATTTTTGTCAATAGCTCTACTTGTAAGAATCCGATTTGAAATATTCCTTCTTTGTTAGCCAGCGTTTCCGGTGCCAAATGTTTTTCATGTAATTGCAAAAAATGTCAAGTAAATCGTAGACTTTCCACTAAGAGGCGTTAAGGTAAATTGAGTTTTCCCGGATATTTCTGCTTCCAGAACTCCGATTTGAAAAATTCTATTTCTACTTCTAATGTATTTGCAGCAAAATCTGAGCTCCTGAAAACTCGATTGAAAAAAATATTTCGTGGACCGATACCGCTCACATTGAAAAATATCTTGAGAACACTTTCTTCATAAAATAATGCATAGTTTCTCCGCCAGGGGGCGTAGAGGAGATCTTATTTTTTTTTCAATATCTCTGCTTCTAATGGCCCGATTTGAAAAAAATTCTTTCTTGGAGAGCGTTTCCGCTGTGAAATGTTTCTCACATAATTTAAAATTTTTCTTAACGCACAAGTCTGCAACCAGAGGGCGTTAGTTCACGATTCCGTTTACAGCAGTATCTGCGCGATTAAAAATCCAATTGGAAAACTTCTTTCTTCGGTCAGGTACTACTGGTTTTTAAACCGGTTCCATTGACTTTGTTATAGCTTTGATAAATTTAATTCGCGTCAGAACGTATTCAAAAGACGTGATTATTGCACCCGAAAGTTCGTTGTCATCTTTCTTGTTTAGCATTCAAAAAAGATCTAATATAACGTACATACATATTTAAGGAGGAAGCCAGCTCCGCCTCTCAAAGTTTTTCGAAAGGTTAGCAAAGTACTTCATAGATAAAAATCTTTCTGCACTTAATTTTTAAGACTCACGTCAGATTCATCCAGTGGCCTAGTCAGAAATTTCTTGGAAGGGGGGGGTGTCATGGATTTGGTGCATCGGGGAAGACCTCCCTAAAAAAAAAAATAAAAAAAAAAAACTCCAAGTGGGAATAAGCCCAAAATCTTTAAAAGTCAGAAAATGAAAGAAAAAAAACTTACTGAGAAAAGAATATTTTTAATATATATATACGTATATACGTATATAGCATAAAAACGAGTTAAAGTTATAACGGCCAGAAACTGAACAGAAACAAGTCACAAAAACGACAAAATAGCTTACGTCCGAAGGTAACAGCTGGTCAAACGGTGAAGCAACATATGAAGTGTACATTATGACGATTTAAAAAACCTCGACGGATAGACAAAGAACAAATGATGAAACATAAAACGGTAAACCATGAACTGTCTTCATTAGGACAGTACCAGTACATGGGGAGAGCAGCTTTTCTGATGTCAGTGAAAGGTATAGGTAAAAGACCAAATACCCACGGATAGTACTCTCTAAGCTGCGAACTCTAATGCAAGACCGAACGAAGAAACAAAAGAAAGATCAGATGAGATCATATGTAGAGGATTTTAGGAAGGGAGTGTCTGACCCCAGGTTTAAAACTACCCTTAGAAATAGGAAGCTAGGAGATTTGAGTAAGTGAACTCAATAGGAAAGACAAACAGAAAAATTGAGTGGAAGGAGAGGGTGAAATATCTTTCAAACTGTGACACCAGTCCGGGGGAAGGTGGGCAAGGGGAACCAAGCACCTCACAACATCACAGAGAACCACAATACCACCCGGCCGCCGACACACCAGGTGGTCAATACAACTCAACGAAACCAAATCCAAATGCCCGAGCAGAATCCATTTTCAACGTCTCGATGCCAATCTGAAAAAGAAGGGAGGGGGGTCTGTCTGACACTCACCAATGTTTGCATACTTACTCTCTCCGTCAAGGGGGTCAACGATCACCGCCTTAGTTCTGGGATACCTAAGGAATTCGCTGGGATTGTAATCAACCGCGTCCCTAACAAGTTCATTAGGGTGGGTTTCTGCTTTCTTGAAGAACTACTTGGAGAGTCTGGTGGAAAACTCATGTACCTTCTCGATTCCAAGTCTGTTCCGAAGTGGGATCCAAGACGGAGCCCCAGTGATCGGCTGTGCACCCTCTCTCGCTGACTCCTACTATAACACCAATCCAGGTGAAGGAGGCGTAGGTAAGCACCGTCCTGACGACCGTCTTATACAGCAGTTCTTTGTGCCGTGTTGTAAGGAAGCTTCTCCGGCGTAGTAGTGGAGCTAGCTGCCCAAGGCATTGCGTAGCTTCATTTGTGTGGTAGCTGGTGTTCGTCACCCACGAAAGTCGACAATCGAGTTGGAGCCCTAGATACTTAGTGGAAGTAGCCCAGGGAATTGTCTCTTGAAACATAACGAGTTTCGGTACTCCTTCGACAGATCCAGAAAACAACAGCGCACTGCTCTTAGACGGATTGATCTTTATCCGCCAGTCAGTGTAGCAAGTTTCCAGCTGAGAGAGAAAGCCCTGGAGAAGCGTCACTGCTCTGCTTTTGTTCACGGACCTGATGACAACAGCTGTATCATCTGCGTACATCATGACCCGCCCTTGTTCTTCACACACGTGTTAGTTATTTATAGTAACTCTTCGACACCATACCCGCAACACCTGTGGGTGCGTCCACTCCACTGCTCGTTCACGCGGGACATTTCATTCGCACCAACTCAATACATATATCATCATCATCATCATCATTGTCAACCATTATCAATCCACTGCTGGACGAAGGTCTCCCCAAGTTTCCTCCACAACGGTCTGTCTTGTGCCAGTCTCCTCCATGTCACCCCTGCATACTTTCGAATTTCATCCACCCATCTCCCATGTGGTCTTCCTCTGGGTCTTTTCCTGTCCCTTGGAATCCAATCTAAAATTTCGGCTGTCCATCGATGATCTGTCCTTCTGGCAGTATGTCCAGCCCATTGCCATTTCAGGGATTTAACTCTGATCATGATGTCTTCCACTCTTGTCATTTTTCGGATCCACGAGTTCCTCTTCTTATCTCTCCTGGTTACACCAAGTATGCACCTCTCCATGCTTCTTTGAGTTGTCTGCAGCCTTTGTATGTCTCTTTTAGTTAAGGTCCACGTCTCTGCACCATACGTAAGCACTGGAAGGATGCATTGATCAAACACTTTTCTTTTAAGACATAATGGCATATTGCTCTTGAAAATTATGCTGTTTCTTCCAAAAGCTCTCCAGGCAAGTTTTGTACGCCGATTAATTTCTTCATCAATGTGACCCTCACTTGATATCTGCTGTCCAAGATAAACGTACGTGTCTGTTATCTCCAGCTTTTCTCCATCAATCGATAAATCTTCATTTCTTGTAAAAGCATTGAACATCACTTTTGTCTTCTGAAAGTTCATTTTTAATCCCACTTCTTTACTCTTGTCAGCAAGTTCCTGGATCATACTCTGCAGCTCTGATGGGCTAGTTGCAAAAATGACTACGTCATCAGCAAAACGAAGGTGGGTTAGATAATCTCCATTAATCTTTATCCCCTTGTTTTCCCAGCTCAGTGACTGAAAAACACCCTCCAATGTGGCATTAAAGAGCTTCGGAGATATGGTGTCACCTTGTCTCACTCCCTTTCCAATTTTTATGTGTGTTGTATTTTCAAACAGCCTAATCTCTGCACTTGCATTTTCATAGATGTTATTAATAATATTAATGTATGCATCTTCAATACCACAGGTTTTCAAAGCCATTGTAACTGCTGATGGTTTCACCGAATCAAAGGCTTTTTCATAATCGATAAAAGCCATGCACAATGGAAGTTCATATTCCCTCGCTCTTTCAATTAGTTCTCTCAGCACATGGATATGATCTATTGTGCTGTAGCCACTCCTAAATCCAGCTTGTTCTCTCGGTTGAGCCATGTCCAGTGTTACCTTCAAGCGGTGTGAAAGAACTTTAGTGAAGATTTTATAAACTACTGATAGGAGGCTGATAGGTCTGTAGTTTCCGAGATCCTCAATGTCACCTTTCTTATGTAGCAGGATCATTGTAGCGGTGTTCCAATCCTCAGGAATCTTTCCTTCATTAAGGCATCGAGTGAAAATTTGGGCGAGTACTGTTTCGATTTCTCCACTTGCTTCTTGTATGATGTCTACAGTAATTCCATCTTCTCCTGGAGCTTTTGCCCGCTTCATGTTCTTGATTGCATGTGCAACTTCTGCTGGAAGGACTGGAGGAACTCTGGTACTGGTATCTTTCATGATGTCTGGAGTGCATGTATCATCCCTTTCATATAATTTGGAGTAGAAATCTTTCACTCTTGTCAAAATTTCGCCTCTATTTCTTGTTACAGAACCATCTTCTTTTCTCAGTGCCATAATCTGTTTTCTTCCCTTACTGAGATGTCCCTTTGCTATCTTTAGGCTTTGGTTGTTTTCAATTGCTTTCTTCACTAGTTCACAGTTGAATTTTCTTACGTCTTCAGTGATACTTTTTCGTACTGTCTTGCATAGCTCTATATATTCCACTTTGGAAGTCACATCTTCTTTAGTTGTCCTCATCTCTCTTCTTTTTTGCATCAACATTTTCGTTTTTCCTGATAATTTATTTACATGCAACTTGTTCTTAGACCCAGCTAATTTTGTTGCTGTTTCCATAAGAGCTTTGGTTACTTTTCTGTTAACTTCAGAGATGTCCACTTCTTCCGATGTTAGGCCTTCTAAAGCAGAGAACCTGTTCTTCAGTTCCAACTTGAAGGTATTATGGTGTTTTTTAAGGTTGGTTATGTCAATACATTTTGTTTGTCTTATGAGCTTGCCACGTTCCCCTCAAGGGAGCCGGTCCGGACCCAAGAACCCCCTACCCTTTGGCTACGCCTATGGTCTGCCCGCAAGATTTGACAGTTTTGGGGGAGAGGGACTCACACAAAGTTTACCTGACAGAATTTTTGGTTGGTTGGTTTGTTAGTTTTTATGGCGCAAGGGCCATGTCTGGCCAAAGAGCGCCAAACACAAGACAAGACAAGACAAGACACAGGACAGCCAAACAGTATTAAAAATATGGTAAAAAACTTAAAACCTGGCTGATTAAGTAAAAGTGAAAAATGAGAGTGATGGAAGGGCTAAAAGACAATGAAACAAACAGCATTAAAAATATGATACAATGTTTAAAATTCGGTTGATTCATTAAAACTGAAAAATGAGGATGATGGAAGAGCTAAAATCTAAATGCGTTTAAAAAAGTCAATTTCTTTTAAAAAGGAAAACTCAGCGACAGTATCGCAGTGGTCATCCAGGACCCGATGCAGAGTAGCGGCGTCCTCGGTCTACAAATGAGAATGAAAATAGTGAAAACGTACACCACGAAAACGAACACAGCTACACAAAAAATGAATGACAGTGAGTCGGCAATTGCACGTCTCACACATCGGTGCAGTGCCGCCACACAGCAAAAAGCGGTGAGTGAAACGACAATGCCCAATGCGGAGACGCGCAAGCACCACTTCCTCCCTGCGGTTCCGACGAGATGAGGAGTTTCAGATTTCGAGAATAGGTTTTATACGATGCAGTTTATTTTCCACCTGTTGGTCCCACAGACCCTGCCACGTTCGTTTGATATGATCACGAACAAGAAATCGAAAATCGCGATGAAAGAGTGGCAAGGGTGTGACGACCAAAGAGGAAGCAAATCTAGCGGCCGCATCAGCACACTCGTTACCCGAGATTCCAACATGCCCAGGAATCCAGAAGAATTGAATCTGGACACCGGCCTCGAGTAAGGTACGAAGAAGCCCTCGTACGTTCAAAAGAAAAGGATGATTACAATAGTCCAGCGATGACAAAGACTGCAGGACACTTAAGGAATCCGTATAGACCATTACCCTATGATGAGAACTCGACTGAACATGAAGAAGTGCAAGATACACAGAATGCATCTCCGCCGAAAACACCGTGGCCTCAGCTGGGATCCGCGCTACTGACACGTCATCAACACAGACAGCTGCGGATCCAACGACTCCATGCATCTTGGAGCCATCAGTGAAAATGGGAGTGTATTCAGTATTGAGGGCACGGTGCTCAGCGAAGAGCTGCTGGTACACTGACGCAGGGGTTGAGGATTTGTCGAAAGACGTAAAGGTGGTATCAACCATGACACCAAGTGGGTGCCATGGAGGATCCCCCAAGCCCCTGGTCGCTGCAACAAGCGACAAGTCGAGCCCTGCATCACGAGCTACGGCCGCCATACGAAGACCGAAGGTTGGAACGCACGAGGGCCGGTTCTCAAATAAACGAGCATGCTGAGGATGGAAAACTGCACCGTACAAAGGATGGTCTGGAAGAGACCGAAGTTTTAAGTAAAAGTGGACAGACAGCTGCAGACGGCGTAATTCAAGCGATGGTTCGTTCGCATCAGCGTAAAGGCTGGGAATCGGAGATGTTCGAAATGCTCCCGTACAAAGACGCAGCGCCTGATGATGAACAGCGTCCAAAGGCCGGAGAACGGAAGGACGAGCCGAGCCATACACGATACAGCCATAATCCAGTTTCGACCGAATTAAGGAGTGGTAAATGCGAAACAAAGAGATCCTGTCTGCGCCCCACGAAACTCTCGAAAGGATTTTTAGAATAGAAAGAGCACGCAGACAGGAAATCTTGAGCCGCCGAACGTGCACACGGAACGTAAGCGCACGGTCGACGGTCAGTCCAAGGAACTTGGTCTCCGGCAAAACTGGAATGGCTGCACGGTCCAAATACAGCTCGTGGTCAGGATGGAGGCCACGCCTCCGGCAGAAATGAACACACGCTGTCTTGTCGGGAGAAAGAACGAAACCATTGCTATTCGCCGCTTTAAAAATCTGATTAATTGTAGACTGCAACTGCCCTTCAATAAAACGCATGCTCGATGACGAGCAGAAGATGTGCAAGTCATCGACATACACAGTAGCCGAAACCGCAGGAGGAAGATTTGTGAGGAGACAATTAATGCGAAGGATGAACAATGTGACAGATAAAATGCAACCTTGAGGAACACCTTGTTCTTGATGGAATGTTGCCGATAGCGTCGTACCCAGGCGCACCTGGAACACCCGATTGCGAAGAAAATTTACAATAAAGGTCGGAAGATTTCCTCGCAATCCGCATGCGTGGAGGTCACGGATAATCCCGTGCCGCCACGCACGATCATAGGCTTTCTCGATGTCAAAGAATACAGAAACTAGGTGCTGCCTACGCACGAACGCCTCGCGCACAGATGTCTCAAGGTGCAGGAGATGATCGTGAGGTGAACGATGACGCCGAAAACCGCTTTGTGATGGTGAAAGTAATTGATGATGCTCTAAAAATGAATTAATCGTGAGTTAACCATGCGTTCGAGAACTTTACACAGACAGCTAGTGAGAGCAATTGGGCGATAACTAGAGGGAGACTTAGGATCCTTGCCAGGCTTCGGAAAAGGTAGAACAAAAGCCTTTCGCCAAGACTCCGGGAAACTGTGTTCTAACCAGATGCGGTTGTATAAGATTAAAAGGTTCTCGAGAGACGACTGGGAGAGATGACGGAGCATGTCGTAGTGGATGTCATCGGGACCGACAGAAGTAGCCCCGGACCGATGCAGAGCCACCCGAAGTTCACACATGCTAAAGGGGGAGTTATAACCAGTGTCGGTATACGGCGCAAAAGAGATTCTCTGGCGTTCCGCGGAGGATTGAATCCTATGAAAGGAGGCCGGATACGCCAGATCACTCGAAACGGAGGCAAACGCCTCCCCCAAACAATCTGCAATCTCCCCGACTTCAGCATATGTGCAGCCGTTACTCTCGAGAATGGCAATATGGTGTGAACTGTAGGTACCCCGGATCTTACGAATCCTTTCCCACACACTTTTCGAATTGGCACGTGAGGTAAGAGATGATACATACTGGATCCAAGACTCCCTCTTGCTACGTCGACGCACCAACCGAGCATAGGATTTAGCACGTTTAAAAGCAACGAGATTAGCCTCAGTTGGATAACGCCGAAAAGTAGACCAGGCCTTGTGTTGAGCTCTCCTAGCCGCTGCGTATTTAGGGTTCCACCAAGGTTTCGGAATTCTGGGGAGCTTCGTAGATGTTTTACGAATTGAAAGATCAGCTGCCTGAAGAATACAAGTTGTGACTTTAAGTACAGCTGCGTCGATTGACTCTTGGGTCACCATTTCAGAAGATATCACCGCGGACGATGTGAAGACCTCCCATCTGGCACAATCCATCCTCCATCGAGGTGGGCGGGAGGCAGAATATGGCACGTTTGCATGGTGCCAGAGGACGATTGGGAAGTGGTCGCTCCCGTGGAGATCCTTACACACCGTCCACGACCAGTCAGCAATGATCGATGGGGAACCCAAGGTCAAATCGATCGCACTGAAGGATCTTGTCGGCTCATGGAAGTAAGTGTCGGTGTTTAAAAGGCACACAGAGGCCGAGCACAGAAGAGACTCTATGCGACGACCTCTAGCGCTGGCGCTGACACTACCCTACAAAGGATGATGAGCATTAAAGTCACCCAAAAGAAGGAAGGGTGAAGGCAGCTGATCAATCAAGCTCTCCAGAACAGAGACGCTAACATCCTCATCCGGTGGTAGATAAACACTGCAAACAGTAAGAGGCACAGGCATAGAAATACGAACCGCCACGGCCTGCACAGTTGTGGAAATCGCGACGGAAGATACCGGAACCCTGTGAGGGACGAGAATAGCGACACCCCCACAGGCTATATTTCCAGACGAGTGGTCTGTCCGAAATGCACTGTAGCCTCGAACTGAAAGCAGGTCCGATGGTTTAAGCCTTGTCTCCTGAAGACAAAGGCACACCGGAGAGTACAAATAAAGCAGATGTTTCACGTCATCAAAACTGGTGCGAAAACCTTGGCAGTTCCACTGAATTATTGAACCCATGGGTAAAAATGAAATGAAAAAGGAAATGGTTAAACTTGGTCAGCCTCCATTTCCTCTGGTGAGCGTTCCCCCAGATTTGGGGGTGTGTGACCTGGGGCCAAGATTGGTGAATGCTTTGTCCCAAGTGTCTTAGCGGGATTTGCTCGCCGTTGATTGTTTGGCTGAGACTTTGAAGGAGAAGAAATGCTCTTCTTATCCTTGACCTGGGTGTTGGTGTTAGTGTTGGCGTTTTTGCCAGAAGAAGTGGCCTGAGTTCCCTTGCTGGTGTTGGAGTGAGTTTGCTTCGGTGAAGTGGCGGATGCCGCTTTCAGACCCCTAGCTCGCGACTGGAGTGCCTCCAGTCCGGCTGCGATGATTTCCTCCATATTGAATGGACATTTAGGGGGATCTGAACGTCGGTTTGAATGGCAACCGTAGATTTGGCAACCACCACTAAAGCGTATGATCGCCGATCAGATGTAACAGGAACCACTCTTCTTCTGGCCTCAGGGTAGGAAATATTTTCCACCGTTTTGAGCCTTTGGATTTCCTTCTCCTCCTTCCACTTGGGACAATCTTTGGCTGATGTTGGGTGTGAACCCTTGCAGTTCACACAAAACTCGGCCTCGGCCACACATTCTGAGAGGAGATGCTCTGTCGCACCACAGCGTCCACACCTAGGAGTACTCCTACATGACTGCTGAGAGTGGCCGTACGACTGGCACCTAAAACATCTCAACGGGTTGGGAATGTACGGGCGTACCTCGAGGTGGAGATACCCTGCCTTGATGGATGTAGGCAGGGAAGGGCAGTTAAAAGTCAAGATAATGTTCCAGGATGGGACAAACTGCCCATTCCTCCTAAAAGAAATGCGTCGCACACCCGTAACATGTTGGCTCCTCAGTTCTTCGAGAAGTTCATCCTCAGAGCAATCAATAAGATCCCGAGAGGAGACAACACCTCGAGATGAATTTAGGTAGCCGTGTGGTGTTATTTTGACAGGCGTCTCGAGCAGCATGCTAGTGTTGATAAGTGTGGAACTGTAGGCCACAGTAGACATCTCAACAAGAAGATCTCCAGACTGGAGCTTCTTGACGCTCTTAGGAGAGCTTGCAATTGATTGCAGTGCTTTGTGGATCCAAAATGGACTTTTGGCACTCAAAGGCTTTGAAGGGTCCAATGAGTGCACAAAAAAGAATCTAGCATTGGAAACATCTGCGACAAATTTTTTGGCGGAAGGACCTGAACCTTCCTCCATACCTCTTTTAGTTTTGGGTTCATGGGAAATTTCATTGAGAGCCATGAAAAAATTTAAAGGATTCATCCGCCGACTTCCCCACCCACAATCGAGCCCAACGAGGGAGAGCCGGAGGTCTGCAAGCCCAAGTGGACGCAGGACACGGCTCTAGGGATAGCAAGCGGATATAGCAAGTTGATAGGGCAGACATACGCTCGGCGTGCACCCAGACTTTCCCATGCCTGTGGAACACCCCTTTGGCATGCCCACCCTATCCCCAGACTCACCCTGTCGTGCAAAACGACAAGCCGTTAGAGGTCTGGGCTCCACTCGGCCACAGACCTCATTGACTAGGAGTGGGTTAGTTCCCAGCCGCCCGTTTAGGGTGAAGCAGGGGCAAAGAGGAGTGTTGGCAACTGGCGACAACAACACCCAGGCCACCAGAAACCTCAGCCTCCAGCATCCCCTTTTCCACCTTACGAATCACCGCACACGGCAAACGTGCAGGCAGGTCTAGCTAACCAGCTCGGAAAAACAAAGAAAGGAACATGAAATGGAGAAGACAGGAAAGAAAACGAGAAACTAAAATCCTGAGCTGGCGCATAATCACAACCTCAGCAACCTACAACTGAGGCGGGAGCGTGTCAAGTGAAAAAAAAAACAAAAAAACATAAAAAAAAAATGTGAAAATTCACATCTAGTATATGTCGGCTCGGGCCGTGGGGATGCCATCCCCCATCAGCTGGATGAACAGCTGTCCCTTCGAAGATGTTATCGTTCATGAGTAAACGAAAAGTACTCCGTCACAAGGTGAGCTCGGGCCGTGGGGGCGCCGCTCCCCAAATAACTGGAAAAACAGTTATCCCCGTGCGGGGCAGAATTTTTGGAAGCTGGGAATACTGGCAATTCAGCACGTTATATTGAAAGCAAAAAATAAAGAACCAACGCCGTAGGGTGTGTCGAGTTAGGAAGTTAACTACACCGATTTTTTTGCTGAATGACAACCCAACACCACACATTTCTCACGCAACTCTTGATGCTCTCCAGAGGATGAAATTTGAGGTTCTGTCACATTTGTCCTACAGCCGCTGAGCGATTTTCATTTCTTTCCAAATCTGAAAAAAGATTTCTAGGGGACTCATTTCACCTCAGATGAAGTGAAACACGCTATCAATCAAAGAAGCTTTGAACACTGCATTGACGGCATGCGTAAACTTGTCTTACGTTGGGGAAAATGTATTGAACGCGGCGACTACATGGAAAAATAGGTATGTCAATTTCCACTCACCATATTGGACTCCCATTTCAGTTTTTGTCTCAGCAAGTTCTTTTCTGGATATTTAACCGAATGCATTACTTATCATCCTACCCTCATACACTGAAAGGACAAATTATTACGTACACCCCGGTGAAAATACGTAAAGCAGCAAGACAGCAGCAAATGGCGGTGTGCAGAAAAACCGGTTAGGGCTATAAATAGAGTGGGTCGGTACGCACATGAATACATTCCGTCAAGTACCAGCATGGGCATCACCCCCTTATAGCTTACAGGCCCGCGCACCAAATACCGGAAGCTGGGTGATGTAGGAGAGAGTAGTCTGATAATGCGTAATGGGTAGTCGAACGGTGTGTACCCCATTGTCCCTGCTCGTTCGCTGTATAGCTTGCTCGTTCGCTGTATAGTGTATAAGCATCACCCCTTTATAGCTTACAGGCCCGCGAAGTGAATACCGGGAGCAGGATGACGTAGGAGAGAGTAGTCTGATAATCCGTAGTGGGTAGTCGAACGGTCGAGCTTGTTCGCTCGCTGTATAGTGTATAAGCATCACCCCCTTATAGTTTACAGGCCCGCGCACCGAATACCGCAAGCTGGGTGACGTAGGAGAGAGTAGTCTGATAATCCGTAGTGGGTAGTCGAACGGTCGAGCTTGCTCGCTCGCTTCATAGTGTATAAGCATCACCCCTTTATAGCTTACAGGCCCGCGCGGCGAATACAGGAAGCTGGGTGAGGTAGGAGAGAGTAGTCTGATAATCCGTTGTGGGTAGTCGAACGGTCGTGCTTGCTCGCTCGCTGTATAGTGTATAAGCATCACCCCCTTATAGCTTAGAAGCCCGCGCACCGAATACCGGAAGCTGGGTGACGTAGGAGAGAGTAGTCTGATAATCCGTAGTGGGTAGTCGAACGGTCGAGCTTGCTCACTCCTTATATAGTGTATAGGCATCACCCCGTTATAGCTTACAGCACCGCGCACCGAATCCCGGAAGCTGGGGGACGTAGGAGAGAGTAGTCTGATAATCCGTAGTGGGTAGTCGAACGGTCGAGCTTGCTCGCTCGCTGTATAGTGTATAAGCATCACCCACTATAAAGCTCACAGGCCCGCGCACGGAATACCGGAAGCTCGGTGACGTAGGAGACGGTAGTCGAACGGTCGAGCTTGTTCGCTCGCTGTATAGGGTCTAAGCATCACCCCCTTATAGTTTACACGCCCGCGCGCCGAATACCGGAAACTGGGTGACTTAGGGGACAGTAGTCTGATAATCCGTAGTGGGTACTCGAACGGTCGAGCTTGCTCGCTCGCTGTATAGTGTATAAGCATCATCCCCTTATAGCATACAGGCCCGTGAACCGAATACCGGAAACTGGGTGACGTAGGAGAGAGTAGTCTGATAATCCCTAGTGGGTAGTCAAACGGTCGAGCTTGCTCGCTCGCTATATAGTGTATTAGAATCACCCCCATATAGCTTACAGGCCCGCGCACCGAATACCGGAAGCTGGGTGACGTAGGAGAGAGTAGTCTGATAATCCGTAGTAGGTAGTCGAACGGTCGAGCTTGCTCGCTAGCTGTATAGTGTATAAGCATCATCTCATTATAGTTTACAGGCCCGCGCGCCGAATACCGGAAGCTGGGTGACGTAGGAGAGAGTAGTATGATAATCCGTAGTGGGTAGTCGAACGGACGAGCTTGCTCGTTCGCTGTATAGTGTATAAGCATCACCCCTTTATAGCTTACAGGCCCGCGATGCAAACACCGGGAGCTGGGTGACGTAGGAGAGAGTAGTTTGATAATCCGTAGTGGGTAGTCGAACGGTCGAGCTTGCTCGCTCGCTGTGTAGTGTATAAGCATCACCCCTTATAGCTTGCAGGCCCGCGGGCCGAATACCAGAAGCTGGGTGACGTAGCAGAGAGTAGTCTGATAATCCGTAGTGGGTAGTCGAACGGTCGAGCTTGCTCGTTCGCTGTATAGTGTATAAGCATCACCCCTTTATAGCTTACAGGCCCGCGAGGTGAATACCGGGAGCAGGATGACGTAGGAGAGAGTAGTCTGATAATCCGTTGTGGGTAGTCGAACGGTCGAGCTTACTCGCTCGCTGTATAGTGTATGAGCATCACCCCCTTATAGCTTAGAGGCCCACGCACGGAATACCGGAAGCTGGGTGACGTAGGAGAGAGTAGTCTGATATGCCGTAGTGGGTAGTCGAACGGTCGAGCTTGCTCGCTCGCTGTATATTGTATAAGCATCACCCCCTTATAGCTTACAGGCGCGCGCGCCGAGTACCGGGAGCTGGATGACGTAGGAGAGAGTAGTCTGATAATCCGTAGTGGGTAGTCGAACGGTCGAGCTCGCTCGCTCGCTTTATAGTGTATAAGCATCACCCCCTTATAGTTTACAGGCCCGCGCGCCGAATACCGGAAGCTGAGTAACGTAGGAGAGAGTAGTCTGATAATCCGTAGTGGGTAGTCGAACGGTCGAGCTTGCTCGCTGCATAGTGTATAAGCATCACCCCCTTATAGCTTAGAGGCCCGCGCACCGTATACCGCAAGCTGGGTGACGTAGGAGAGAGTAGTCCGATAATCCGTAGTGGGTAGTCGAACGATCGAGCTTCCTCGCTCGCTGTATAGTGTATAAACATCACCTCTTTATAGCTTAGAGGCCCGCGCACCGAATACCGCAAGCTAGGTGACGTAGGAGAGAGTAGTCTGATAATCCGTATTGGGTAGTCGAACGGTCGAGCTTGCTCGCTCGCTGTATAGTGTATAAACATCACCACCTTATAGCTTACAAGCACGCGTGCCGAATACTGGAAGCTGGGTGACGTAGGAGAGAGTAGTCTGATAATCCGTAGTGGGTAGTCGAACGGTCGAGCTTGCTCGCTCGCTATATAGTGTATAAAGCATCACCCCGTTATAGCTTACAAGCACCGCGCACCGAATCCAAGAAGCTGGGTGACGGAGGAGAGAGTAGTCTGATAATCCGTAGTGGGTAGTCGAACGGTCGAGCTTGCTCTCTCGCTGTATAGTGTATAAGCATCACCCCCTTATAGCTCACAGGCCAGCGTGCCGAATACCGGAAACTGGGTGACGTAGGAGAGAGTAGTGTGATAATCCGTTGTGGGTAGACGAATGGTCGAGCTGGCTCGCTCTCTGTATAGTGTATAAGCATCATCCCCTTATAGCGTACAGGCCCGCGCACCGAATACCGGAAAGCTGGGTGACGTAGGACACGGTAGTCGAACGGTCGAGCTTGCTCGCTCGCTGTATAGTGTATAAGCATCACCCCCTTACAGCTTAGAGGCCCGCGCACCGAATACCGGAAGCTGGATGACGTAGGAGACGGTAGTCGAACGGCCGAGCTTGCTCACTCGCTGTATAGTGTATAAGCACCACCCCCTTATAGGTTAGAGGCCCGCCCACCGAATACCGCAAGCTGGGTGACGTAGGAGAGAGTAGTCTGATAATCCGCAGTAGGTAGTCGAATGGTCGAGCTTGCTCGCTCGCTGTATAGTGTATAAGCATCACCCCCTTATAGCTTACAGGCTTGCGCGCACCGAATACCGGAAGCTGGGTGACGTAGGAGACGGTAGTCGAACGGTCGAGCTTACTCGCTCGCTGTATAGTGTATAAGCATCACCCTCTTATAGTTTAGAGGCCCGCGCGCCGAATACCGGAAGGTGGGTGACGTAGGAGACGGTAGTCGAACGGTCGAGCTTGCTCGCTCGCTGTATAGTGTATAAGCATCACCCTCTTATAGTTTAGAGGCCCGCGCACCGAATACCGCAAGCTGGGTGACGTAGGAGAGAGTAGTCTGATAATCCGTAGTAGGTAGTCGAACGGTCGAGCTTGCTCGCTCGCTGTATAGTGTATAAGCATCACCCCCTTATAGTTTACAGGCCCGCGCGCCGAATACCGGAAGGTGGGTGACGCAGGAGAGAGTAGTCTGATAATCCGTAGTGGGTAGTCGAACGGTCGAGCTTGCTCGCTCGCAGTATACCACCCCCTTACAGTCCCGCGCACCGAATACCGCAAGCTGGGTGACGTAGGAGAGAGTAGTCTGATAATCCGTAGTGAGTAGTCGAACGGTCGAGCTTGCTCGCTCGCTGTATAGTGTATAAGCATCACCCCCTTATAGTTTACAGGCCCGCGCGCCGAATACCGGAAGGTGGGTGACGCAGGAGAGAGTAGTCTGATAATCCGTAGTGGGTAGTCGAACGGTCGAGCTTGCTCGCTCGCTGTATACCACCCCCTTATAGCTTACAGGCCCCCGCACCAAATACCGGAAGCTGGGTGACGTAGGAGAGAGTAGTCTGATAATGCGTAATGGGTAGTCGAACGGTGTGTACCCCATTGTCCCGGTTTTTGTGACGATCGACCACATGTTATATTATGCACCACGTGTTATAATTTGCTTATTTTTCTCTGAAAATCATCGGGGTATTCAAATTCCCTTCTAACGGGGACCTCCTAATAAAATGGATTACTTTAATTAAGCGGGGAAATTTTAGAGTGACCAAGAACTCCCGGGTAAGTAGAAATATTTTGTAGACCTAAGGCATGCATCCCGTCGCTGAATATAAATTGCATGTGGAGCAAAACTACATGTGGTTTCAATTTCTGGTCGTAGAGCATAATATAATTAAAGATGTGATATTGCTCTTTCCTTGGCACTTCGTAGCAATAATGAACTTTCGGCAATTAACAAATAAATGAAACACGACATCAGATGGCTGTCTTTTTTCTTGTGCAGTAGAAAATTCTATTAAAAACTTTTTTATTTTAAAATTTAGTTGCCCAGCGTGGGCAACTAGATTTTTTATTTACCTGCCCAGGTCAATGATTTACATGCCCCGGGCATCTAGGGCATGGTATTTTCAAGCCCTGGATATTGTCATTTTTAAGAGTGAAAAAATTACCTGGATGGGCATGAATCCACATATTGTGGAAACTATGTTCTAAACAAACAAGACTTTTAAGATACAAGTACAAATATGTACTCGTATTTTTTTTTTTTTTTTTTTTTTTTTGAAAAAAATCTGCTTAAAATGAGAGATCAGATTTTTTATTCATTCATCTAAACTTATCACTTGTCTATCTTCAGACTTCCTGCACCTTTTCTTCACAAGCTACAGCTATAATAACTGGAACTAATATATCTCATATTATCCGATAACTACTGGAACGTGTGCTTCGAAATGTGGGGGTGGGTTTCAATCTTTGTATAGAGATAAACTTTTCCAATCCGTCATGAAATTTAGTTTGAACCCAAAATCATAAAATAAGGAAAAAACAATCTTTTCAATAGCTTTAGTAATGACAAAACATTTGCGCAGAATTTTATGCCATTGCTTTTATTAGTTCTAAGAAAATTGTACCTCAAGTTAGTCAATTTATAATGAGACATGTACATCTTTAAAAAAAACGTCCTATAGTACCAAAACAGTCGTTCAGATTTATCCAGTACAATAACTGAATGCGAGTTTGTCAGGTTCTCAAAAAATACAATTCTTATATGGAAAAATACTTTATTAAAATCTTATTGGAACAAATTCCCAATTTCCTTAGAATGCAATTTGTCTTTGAAATTATTCGAGGAACAGCTAACGGACAAATATGATACACAAAGAACTACACAAACATAGTATGTATTTGTACATTGGTAGTTTTCCTGAATACTTCTTGAAAATCAAATTTCAGGAAATTTATGCCAATAAGTACTCGTATTTTTCCAGATAAAAAGTAAAGTTTATATTCTGGATCCGAATAGTTTTGTTTAAAGCTAGTAATAAACTTAATACAGATGTTTTAAACTTTCACAAGGAAACGTTTTTTAAATAGTGCTCTGGAAGACAAAAATTATAAATTTTACGTTTGCGTACCAAAATAAAGTTGCCCAAACATGTAATAGATGGTACTAAAATTAGGAAAAGTTGTTACGTCATTAAAATGTCGTTATTGTACATTTAATAATGTAACAATTGCGTATTTTTCTTAAAATCTTAATTTATTTGATGCAATCAGTGGATCAAGCAGCAATCCACTGTATGCATGTTAAAGTGTTTTATTGAGCCTTTGGTAATAATTTAAAAACACAGGGAAAAATTCGGTTTTTCTTCTCAACCTTTTTTTTATATACTGTATGTTAGTGAATATGGATCGCAAATAAATTTCTAGTTACTGTCTGATATTTCATTACTCAATATTTCGTAGTCGGAAGCTCGTAATGAATGAAAAATCTGATTCCTTAAATTCGTCAATTGACATCTTTTGAAACGACGGTGGTACTTCGTAATGGACCTAATCTTTTAAGTACGAGAATGATTTGGTGAACTATGACAACACTATAACTTTAAGTGAAACTATGACGACAGTTTATAATTTCGATTACAGGAATGGTTTAGCACTTCCAGTGAAATGACAGCGACGCTTTCATTAAGTTGACTAATCTGTCTTGCTTACACTTTTACATTGAAATTATTGCTAAGCTAGATTTACGCTGTAATTTTTTTTCTTTTTTTTTTTTTTTTCTGTATTTTGAAAGATTATAAAACAAACGTGTAAACTCTGCAGTTATTTAAAAAATATATAACATAGCTTATTTAAATGCTGTGAAACTCTAAATAACGCGTGACTTGTTTCGTTGGTGTACGTCAAAGACGTGTTCACTTCGCCGCACGGCTTCCAACATCACCCTCTCCCTGACTACCCTAGTGACGTCACAATCCGGAGCGCGGGCCTGTAAGCTATAAGGAAGTGATGGCATGGGTCAAGGACGAGACTTAAGTGATGAGTTTGATCGAGGTCAAGTCATGGGAGTCAGGAAGGGCAGATGTTCAGTCAACCCAATGGCGAAACTGTTAGGAATTCCGCGACAAACCGTAGCAAGTGCGTACCAGGAGTACGTAAAATACGGCAAAATCGCTAACAGTCGGATGAAATGTGGCCGTAAAAGTGTATTGGATGATCGAGGGCGCCGACGATTGGCCCGCATTGTACAGACGAATCTGAAGGCTCGTTTGCAGCAAATGACGTCACAATTTAATGAAGCATCCACAAGCATATGCTCAAAGGCAATCCGTCGACACATGGCACAACTCGGCTGGGACAGTCGACGACCACATCGTGTCCTCATCAGGGGAGGATCCAGAAGTTTACTCTAGGGGGGCGGTTTTACGAGTACAAAAAGGTGAAAGGGGGAGAAGACATTACGGGAGCCGCGGATGGCTTAGTGGTTAGCGAGTCAGACTATCGATGCAAGGTCCTCAGGTTCGAACCTGGGCTGATCTTTCAGAGATGGTGTGATTTACTAACAATCCCTAAATATCCGCCATGCATCGGACGAGCACGTTAAGTGACGGCCCCACTGGTTAAATGGGTATCCTTTCCTATGCCCCCCCCCTGAAATTCTCTCACCTCTCTATGTGCAACATCTTATTTGTATGGTGGCGCCATCTACTGTACTCTAATCTCACTACAAACTGTTCTGTCAAAGTAGCTAGACTTGCTCTCATTCCTTCCGTTTCTGTGTGATGCCCAAAAGGCGATCTCGCTGTAGGTGGCTGGGACTTAAACTCTACTCACTGTGGACGGAAGAAAATGACAAATACTCTAAAAAAAAGAAGACATTATGGAAGGGTTTTTTAGATATAAATTATACATATTGGTGGTGCCGCTTTTACCTAGCGTTCCTTTGCAAGGTCTTTAAAACACTTTCACTTGCTCCAGGAATGTTAAATACCTGAACGAGAGCAAAAGGTGAAAAATCGCAATTGTTTCAGAGCGATCGATTGCATGTTTCCCGAAGAAATGAACTTTATGCTTTTTTGAAATCGGCACAGACTACGTCTGAATGAAATTCTTCAAATTAAAGCCCAAGCACGTATATTCGGAGTTGGTTAATTCAATAAAACCTACTCTGGTTTCAGTGCCTTACCCTGTTTCGAGATGATAAGAGACGCTAGACAATAGCAAAGAACTAACAAAGAATACCCCCGCTGTCCCTGTCTTCCATTCATCGTTTACGCTGTCTTTATTCTATTCCCTTTTCTTTTTTTACTGAAGCTAAATCAATGTAACACGTATTTTAAATCCAATTCCGCAGTAAGTTTGTTAATTTTTTTTTTTTAGAAAAACTGAAAAAAAAAATGCGATGTTAATCATTTACGATCTTCGCTACTTTAAACGCAAAAAACTCCGTTAGGGTTGGGTGCCCCCTCCCTCTCTGGCCCTGATGTTAACGGCACATCATCACATGATTCGGCTGCAGTTTGCGAAGGTCCATCGAAACTGGAGCATGGATGATTGGAAACGCGTCATATGGTTTAACGATTCCCGTTTCACAGCGTATCGCACAGATGGCAGGCAGCGTGTGTGGCGTAAATCACACGAAGCTATGGATCCCGCATGCCAAGTTGGGGTACTACCGACCGGTGTAACTGTTTCGGTAGCTTTCGCGTGGTCCGGCCCGAGTCTTTTGTCACTGGTTCCATCTATGTGCAGCTCCTGACCGACCATCTCCACCCTTTCATTATGTGCCTCTGTCCAGCTATGTGAAGCTCCTGGCCGACCATCTCCACCCTTTTCATTATGTGCCTCTGTCCGAACCGAGTTCCGATCTTTCAACAGGAAACGCTCCATCCCATCGGTCCCGGCTAGCTCCAGAAGCATAGCAGTGAGCTTACCCAAAACCCCCTAAAGATTAAGAAAGCCTCCGAACTGATCTGTGATGTCAAAGCTAGTGGGCCGACCGACTCGAGCCTCGAGCTCTCCGCTCCTGAAAACGCCGACGAAGTACCGCAGTGTTTACGCAGAGAAATAATTTCCCGAGTGCGATATTAGACAATTTGCGCACACAACAATAAATCGACCGGGTCTTTTTTTTCTCTTTATTTTTTGTCCTTAGATTTCATTTTTTTTCTCAGTTTCCAGCGATGATATCCGTAAATCTGGAAATTCCAAAGTTTTGCTCTTGTGCTGGGAAATGATTTCATGAAATTTTTCCTTTAGTTTTCAATTTGGCTAAAGGAGCAAAAAAATAAGTTTTTTCGCGCATAACGTACAAAACCCAGCATTTTACGTGAAGCATTTTTGCAAGTACGATCTTTTTAATGGCAAATTGGTAGGACTGTATGAACATAATCATTTCACTTAAAACATTTAGAAATTCCCTTCGCGTTCGATTTATTTAAATGAAAGCAAAAAAGAAAACACTTTTCCGTAATTACATAACGAACCCGAAAGCAAAATATCCGATTTAGTGAGTATATTTACTGAAAATACGGTAAAATGTGTGCTTAAATCTTGCAACTATTTCTAGAAGGTAAAAAAAAAAAATTATAAATTAAAATCATTTAATAAAAAGTTATTTGACAAATGAACATGGAATATATTAATTCCGAATTCTTGTTTTAATTAGGACTCTGATACACAGGAATTTTATGAAGAAAAATGACATTTGTTTTACGGAAATGAAATGTTGATTAATAAATAACGTAATTATTTATTGCCAGTTTCTTTGCCTGGTTAACCTTAGTACTTTATGCGCTGATAATATATGTACATCTTTTTTTTTTTTTTTTTCCTTCAATTTGAAAACAACTTACTACGAATTTTGTAAAGAAAAATAACTATTACTTTATGGAAATGAAATGTTGATTGGTTATTAATACCATTATTTAAACGACAACAAATAATGAGCTGATAATCGGAAGTCCCTTAAATGTACTCAGTCAATAATTAAAAAAAAAACGACTAACAATTCACTAAATTATAATTGTAGGCTATCTACAACGAAAGCAAAAAATGCTGTCATGAAAACTTAACTAACCTTTGAATTCACGGTGGGTTCAAAATTTTTCATTGCTGCGGAAGAAATCCTCCTTCTGAAGCTTTCACCTTCAGGAAAGCTGAAAACAGTGGCTTTTGTATGTGTTTTGTAATTAGACCTATATAAAGGCACTCAATATTTTCCAGGCATGTTGTAAAAAAAAATGCTTACTCACGTGCACGACTACCGAAAGTTCAATACTGATCAATGCTGCATGAACACGAAGCTAATATCGGCATTCCCCTTACGTTTGCCCTTTGACCTCTCTGGAGAGAGGGATTGCGATGGCCCTCTGACCGTGACGTCACACCCCTTCGTAGTTCGCGCGGTGGGGCTTTCTCTCCAGGGGGTTTTGGCTTACCGCACTCGCATGGCCCCCTCGCTCATCAACCCTACAGAGAATTTATGGGACATGTTGGAACGAGCTGTTCGTGATGAACTATTCCCACCTACACCAAGCACTCTTAGATGGTTGGTCAGCGGTACCAGTCTGTGTTTTGGAACCTCATTGCGTCCATACCACGACGTTAGGATGCTGCCCTGTGTGCAAAAGATGGTGCTACACGCTATTAGGTGAGTGTAGGTAATAATTTGCCTTTTCAGTGCATTTATCCCTTAATGTAGCATGAGTAGTACCTGGTGGAGAGTTACTGACCAACCGCAATTTTGAGATTGAAATAATTTGAGATTGATTATTGTTTAAAACTTTACTATAGTAAAACGCAGCCACAAAATATGGCTTCTAACCTTTCTTACAGATCTTAATTACATTCCAAAATGTCCTGTAAAACATTCAATTTGTAGTTTCCAGGTTTCACAGAACATTCTAGCCAGTCAATTTCATTTACCGGCAATGGTGGTATAAACCATTCCTTCTTGGGAGTTCAATAATCATTTAAGCAAAAACAGTCATTCACAAATGATCCAGGTTGTCACTGCACTTATTAAGTAAATTATTCGTTGTAGGGATCTCGTTTGTGAGCTCTTCAACCATTCACGTTGATTTGCCACAAACAAATGATCCTGGCACACCATTTAAATGCATGACATTCACTTATCATTTCCATTCTTAAGTTTCACCATTTTATTCTAGCCGACTGCTTACTTAAATAAAAAATCATCAGCTCCTAACTTACTTTTCTTAATGGGAATTCATTTCCGAACTCATGCAGATGGAAGAAAGTTAAAGATGCTGCGACTTCTGTGTATGTTACACTGATGACAGATTGAATGACCATTCATGAATGGAAAAAACCTGATACTTAGGATATAAAATTGCAGTCTCGCGATTAAAAGTAGTGATTTAGAATCGTTCTGCTTTTGCATTGTACACAAGGAGGTTAGAAGAAGGAGGAGGTGGTAACAGCCTCTCTCACCGTGCTTCTGGCGTGACGCCGCTTTTTTATCAACTGACTACGCCTATGCGCCCAATCTGAGAATCTCCTGTATATCTCTATGGGGTAATCGCGATTTTGAACGAGTTTTTCGGACCCTTATTCTACCCATACAGTCATGAAAAAAATTGAGGCTGAAATATTCATTCCCATAATTATAAAATTCCAGAAAAAATAGGAAAATATATGTTGGTATTTTTTTTTAAAATTGAACAAAATAATGATTTTTTGAACGGAAGTGCATACTGCGTATGGTTACTTGCATACTGCGCCTGTGCAAGTAGCCATGTTTAAAATATTATCAAAACTCTAATGTTGAGAAATACGAAGTCCGAAATATTCCTTGTTTGCATGCGCTAAACGTAACTGCTTCAGCCACAGGAAGTGACGTCACGTTTCCGAACTCCCGCAAACTCGCACCACCTCAGTGAGAGGATCAAAACAGCTGATCTGTTTCGGCTTCACTCAAAACGGGTCCTTTCACCTCCTCTTCTTCTAACCTCCTTGATTTTTTTGATTTTTTTTTTTAATTGGAGGTTTAACGACCACCGTGTGCAACTTCAATGGGCTATAAGCAGTCGCCCGTCCCTAATTTAGAGTCACTGGTTCCAGGGAAGGGAGAGAACCAGTGCCGTAAGACAAACACAACATCCATGCGTCACCGGGATTCGAACCCGGACCCCTTACGGACGAATGATCAGAGGCCATCGCTTAGACCACTGCGCCACCGGAGTGGCGCCCTCTTTGATTGGAGATGTAACAAATATTTTCAATCTATATAACCCAGCAACACAATTCAAATAAATATATATATATTTTTTATTGAATGTTTAACGACCACCGTGAGCAACTCAATGGGCTATAAGCAGTCGCCCGTCCCTAATTTAGGGTCACTGGTTCCAGGGAAGAGAGAGAGAGCCAGTGCCGTAAGACAAACACAACATCCATGCCTCACGGGATTCGAACCCGAACCCTTTTCGGACGAATGATCAGAGGCCATCGCTTAGACCACTGCGCCACCGGGGCGGCATAAATAATTCAATAATGTTAAATTGAAATTTCAGCTTCAGCTACTGCATTTGGCTACTGACAATCCCAAACATGAAGTAAACTGAAAACTGTGTATACAATTCTGCTTCCCAGGCAGGATCCTCAAATGTTGCATATATTCTAAAATTTGTGCATAGTTTAACTGTTGCATGTGACAGTTGATTGGTTTAGATGAATGAAATTGGCATGTCTGCTTTCCCACTCAGCGCGACAGAGTTTTTTTTTTTTTTTTTGATTGGAGGTTTAACGACCACCGTGAGCAACTCAATGGGCTATAAGCAGTCGCCCGTCCCTAATTTAGGGTCACTGGTTCCAGGGAAGGGAGAGAGCCAGTGCCGTAAGACAAACACAACATCCATGCCTGACCGGGATTCGAACCCGGACCCCGTTCGGACGAATGATCAGAGGCCATCGCTTAGACCACTGCGCCACCACGCGACAGAGTTGTGGACATGTACATAAGAATACAGTATGTATGGATAAAAAAAACACTATGAATTGAAATGGCTAGAAAATATAAAATATGGTTTAAAAACTTATATTACCATTTCACATGTTGCAATTTTTAATTAGTTGTATTACTTTCATGCATCCCTGTGTGTGAATCTTCAGCACTGTGATCAAATGTCTGTTCAACTTTAATCCCTGTTTATTGAACCATTGCCATAATATTCTTGGTTAATTTGCTATTTAAGATGCGTTCATCTTATCCTATACGGCTCTGAATGATTGGTTTCTATTTTAAGATTTTTGCAGTGGATTTTGGGCGATTCTTTGTTTCACGAACTAGAAACTTTCACGTAGAGACATGGTATAGAGCAGGAATCTTCAGCCCATCCTACGGACCAACAGTGGCCCGTAAGAGTTTCTCCATGTAAAAAATTCTTAATATAAAAAACAAACAAAAAAACTATACAACTTTTTTCATTAATTTCATTTCTCAGTAGTTTATGTTTTGCATGAATTTTAATTACACTTTGATTAAGGAATCACATGTTTTGGCATTATTTCATATACGCTGGTGTGCAAAAATTAAGGACGAAGAGGAGAAATTAGCATAACAGCGGAACGAGCAGGCAGAACGGACCGAGAGACCACTCAGGAGATAGACTGGGGTCCGGTACGGTAGGGCATGCGCATATATGCAGCATGACGTAGAGGGGGGAGTGTCGGAAGCGTATAAAGCACACGGACGGTGTACGCTCAGCAATTCGGGGCCGCGGGTGGCCTAGTGGGCAACGTTTGTGACTGCCACGGAAAGGGCCTCAGGTTCGATCCCAGGCAGGTACGAACGCTCGATCCACTAAATATTCGCGGTGCGTCGGATGGGCACGTTAAGCCGTCGGACCCCGGGTACTGGCCTCCCGGTAATAAATAAGGGCGTCTCCTCCCCTTCCGTTTCACTTTCTTATCGGACGCTCTAGCCCAAATCTCCTAGTTTCCTGTTTCTAAGGGTTGTTTAAGACCTTGGGTCAGACACTCCCTTCCTAAAATCTTCTACATATGATCATGCTCAGCAATTCGGTGAAAGCTATTGCACGGTGTACATCGGTTTGAACGACGTCGAGTTGCTGCCACCGTGTGATATGGCCAACAGGCAATCCAGCAGACATCTGGATGACTTTACCCAAGTTCGCGTCATTGGGAAGGTCGAAGTGTGACTAGTGTGGCCAAGAAGTTCGGGATCGTTCACAGCATCGTTTCACGAGCTTGAAGAGCATTTCAAACGACAGGAACAGCTGTCCGTGAGTACAGCAGTGGTCGTCCACGAGCAACCACGGCGGCGGACGACCGGTATATTGTCCTACAGGCCAGAAGAGACAGACGGCAGAGAGCGGGAGAAATCGCAAGGCACATGCAATAGACAACTGGACGTCCGTTATGGCATTTTACCGTGGCCAGGAGACTGCACAAAGGTGGTCTATTTGCACGACGACCAGTACGGTGTGTGCCATTAACGCCTGCTCATCGCAGACGGCGGTTTCTGTGGTGCGACTGGAACACAAGAACTGGACACATCAGCAATGGGGTCGAGTTCTCTTTACGGATGAGAGCCGATTTAGTCTGACGAGCGATTCTGAACGTATACACATCTGGAGAGAGAGGGGAGCACGCAATCACACCTCCAACATCATCGAAAGGGACCGGTTTGGAGGTGGCGGAGTTCTAGATTGGGGCGGTATCATGCTTGGTAGCCGTACTGATCTCCCCATCTTCCAAGGAGGTTCAGTCACTGGTGTCCACTATTGTACCGAGGTTCTCCTGCCTCACGTGCGTCTGTTTAGAGGTGCTGTGGGTCCTGAGTTTCTCTTCATGGACGACAACGCTACACCTCATCGTACAGTGGCTGTCGCAGAGCTGTTGGAGAGTGAAGATATTCAACGCATGGATTGGCCCGCAAGGTCCCCGGACCTAAATGCAATCGAACACGTGTTGGACCTTCTCGGGAGACGCTTGGCAGCGCGTCACCAGCCGCTAGCAACGATTCCGCAGCTGTGATTGGCGCTACAAGAGGAATGGGCCGCGATGTAACAACAGCTCCTTGACAACCTCGTCCTCAGCGTGGACAGACGTTGTAAATCCTGCAACGCAGTCAGGGGTGATCATATCACCTACTAAAAGCTGGATTTTTCTTGCCAGTCGCATGGACGTTTGTCTTCTGTCCAGTTGTGTTCGAAGCTACCTTTTCAATAAAGTGCCTTTGTATCCCTTGTTTGGACGGTTTTGCTCACGTGTCCCATATTCTTACATCTTGGGGACTTATGGTATGATTTGAGTCGATGTGGAGCACTTCTGCGCGACGTTACATTCAAAAAACTGTCTCGTCCTTAATTTTTGCACGCCAGTGTATATGCCCCACATTTAAGATACTTGATCAACTCTTTCAAGACTATTATATCAGTATGTACCTTTCGTCCTTGGGCTTTAAGGTGGTTCTCTCTAAAATATCTGCCTTATGTTTCCAATGGTAAAACTTCTTACATATTTTCTTTGCATTTAATATATTCCCAAGGATGAAAATTTGCACATCGATAAAACTAACTAAGTTATAGCATGGGATACTTAATACTTGCTGAAACATAATATTAATAATATTAAAAACCAATCATTTTTCTTTGAATAATGTTGAGACCTATTAATAGATGGTGCGACCTGTACATTGATGATGTCAGTAGGCAAATAAATGTTGGATTGCTTAATTATGGTTATGTTTTAGCAAGTATTAAGTATCCCATGCTATAACTTAGTTATTTTTATCGATATGCAAATTTCCATCCTTAGGAAAATAAGCAGAGATTTTAGGTGGAATCACCTTAAATCCCCAAATCTGCAATAAACTACATTTATATAAATTTTATATTTTAGAGTAGTGCTCAAAATGTAGGTACATCAGGGAGCTACATCAGACTTCTTTGTAACATAGGTGTCATATTAAGTAGATTGCTTCTCTATGCAGAAGTTATGTTTTAGGATTTTTGTTAATTTTTTTTTCTCTCTTTCATGTGGCCAGCCAGTACTAATCCATTTTACCATGCTTTCATATTTTTTGGAGGGTTTAATGCCCACCGTGAGCAACTGATTATGCAGTCACCCATCCCTCATTAAGGACCACTGGTTCCAGGGAAGGGAGAGAGACATGAGACAAACACAACATTCATGCCTCACCAGGATTTCAACTCAGACCAATCTGGGAAGAATGGCCAAAAACAAGCACTTAGACCACTGTGCCACCAGTGCGGCATTTTGTCATGTTGCCCACAGTTCAGAAACTAAGTTTCTTCTACAACTTTCTGTTTTGTAACCTACATCGCACATGGTTTCTTCTTGGTCTTTTCCTATATCTTGGAATATAGTCCAACAGCAGTCAGTTCAACGTCTAGCCCACTGCCACTTAAGGATTTGTTTTTTTTTTTTTTTGATTGGAGGTTTAACGACCACCGTGAGCAACTCAATGGGCTATAAGCAGTCGCCCGTCCCTAATTTAGGGTCACTGGTTCCAGGGAAGGGAGAGAGCCAGTGCCGTAAGACAAACACAACATCCATGCCTGACCGGGATTCGAACCCGGACCCCTTACGGACGAATGATCAGAGGCCAACGCCTTAGACCACTGCGCCACCGAGGCGGCCCACTTAAGGATTGACTTTAATCATAACATCAACTTTTTTTTTTTGATTGGAGGTTTAACGACCACCGTGAGCAACTCAATGGGCTATAAGCAGTTGCCCGTCCCTAATTTAGGGTCATTGGTTCCAGGGAAGGGAGAGAGCCAGTGCCGTAAGACAAACACAACATCCATGCCTCACCGGGATTCGAACCCGGACCCCGTTCGGACGAATGATCAGAGGCCATCGCTTAGACCACTGCGCCACCGGGGCGGCTGACTTTAATCATAACATCAACTTTTGTCAGACTCATGATTCACAAGTTCCTCTTTCTATTTTTTCTGGTTATCAAATATGCACCTCTCCATATATTCTTTCAGTAGTTTGCAGCCTCTGAATGTCTTTTTTAATTAAGGCCCACGTCTCTGATCTAAAAGTAAGAACTGGAATGATGTAATAATGAAAGACTTTTCTTTTGAGAAATAATAGTAAATTGCCTCTGAAAATTGTCCTGTTTCTTCTAAACACTCTCCAACCAAAGTTTGTACTCCTATTAATTTCTTCTTTGAGTGGCCCTTGCATGATATCTGTTGTCCAAGGCAAATGTCAGTGTTATATGTATACTGTATCAGTACAGAAAAAAATAACAAATATATATTATACCAATTGCAGATACACTTTCAAACCTGTACATACTACAATATATAAGCAGCGTTACCCATTTGATGGAACACGTTAATTACATTCAAAAGTGGTGCTGTCTCCAGTCTATGCATTGGCCATGCTGTCAATCACATTCTCTTTAATTTGCGAAAAAAAAAACATTTTGGTGATGGAAAAAAAATTTTGGTGAAAATATTGGCGATTACCTTTTTTGTACTGTTGTAAAAAAATACTGAATTTGGCGAAAACTGTTAAAAAGCCAGAGCAACCACACAAAAGAACTTCATTCCCATTTTGAAAAACATGGTTTATCATTCTGGAAATGATTCTGAATGCAGTATAAGTTACATGGAAATACCATACATTTCCAGCAGTCACTCGTCCCTACTTTAGGATTGATATATTTCCAGCACTAATATTTGTTGGTTGGTTGGTTAGTTTTTATGGCGCAAGGGCCATGCCTGGCCAAAGAGCGCCAAACACAAGACAAGACAAGATAAGACACAGGACAGACAAACAGTATTAAAAATATGGTAGAAAACTTAAAAACTGGCTGATTAAGTAAAAGTGAAAAATGAGAGTGATGGAAGGGCTAAAAGGCAATGAAACAAACAGCATTAAAAACATGATACAATGTTTAAAATTCGGCTGATTCATTAAAACTGAAAAATGAGGATGATGGAAGAGCTAAAATCTAAATGCGTTTAAAAAAGTCAATTTCTTTTAAAAAGGAAAACACAGCGACAGTATCGCAGTGGTCATCCAAGACCCGCTGCAGAGTAGCGGCGTCCTCGGTCTACAAATGAGAATGAAAACAGTGAAAACGTACACCACGAAAACGAACACAGCTATACAAAAAATGAATGACAGTGAGTCGGCAATTGCACGTCTCACACATCGGTGCAGTGCCGCCATCACACAGCAAAAAGCGGTGAGTGAAACGACAATGCCCAATGCGGAGACGCGCAAGCACCACTTCCTCCCTGCGGTTCCGACGAGATGAGGAGTTCCAGATTTCGAGAATAGGTTTTATACGATGCAGTTTATTTTCCACCTGTTGGTCCCACAGACTCTGCCACGTTCGTTTGATATAATCACGAACAAGAAATCGAAAATCGCGATGAAAGAGTGGCAAGGGTGTGACGACCAAAGAGGAAGCAGATCTAGCGGCCGCATCAGCACACTCGTTACCCGAGATTCCAACATGCCCAGGAATCCAGAAGAATTGAATCTGGACACCGGCCTCGAGCAAGGAACGAAGAAGCCTTCGTACGTTCAAAAGAAAAGGATGATTACAATAGTCCAGCGATGACAAAGACTGCAGGACACTTAAGGAATCCGTATAGACCATTACCCTATGATGAGAACTCGACTGAACATGAAGTGCAAGATACACAGCATGCATCTCCGCCGAAAACACCGTGGCCTCAGCTGGGATCCGCGCTACTGACACGTCATCAACACAGACAGCTGCGGATCCAACGACTCCATGCATCTTGGAGCCATCAGTGAAAATGGGAGTGTATTCAGTATTGAGGGCACGGTGCTCAGCGAAGAGCTGCTGGTACACTGACGCAGGGGTTGAGGATTTGTCGAAAGACGTAAAGGTGGTATCAACCATGACACCAAGTGGGTGCCATGGAGGATCCCCAAAACCCCTGGTCGCTGCAACAAGTGACAAGTCGAGCCCTGCATCACGAGCTACGGCCGCCATACGAAGACCGGTTCTCAAATAAACGAGCATGCTGAAAATGGAAAACTGCACCGTACACAGGATGGTCTGGAAGAGACCGAAGTTTTAAGTAATAGTGAACAGACAGCTGCAGACGGCGTAATTCAAGCGATGGTTCGCTCGCATCAGCGTAAAGGCTGGGAATCGGAGATGTTCGAAATGCTCCCGTACAAAGACGCAGCGCCTGATGCTGAACAGCGTCCAAAGGCCGGAGAACGGAAGGACGAGCCGAGCGATACACGATACAGTCATAATCCAGTTTCGACCGAATTAAGGAGTGGTAAATGCGAAACAAAGAGATCCTGTCTGCGCCCCACGAAACTCTCGAAAGGATTTTTAGAATAGAAAGAGCACGCAGACAGGAAATCTTGAGCCGCCGAACGTGCGCACGGAACGTAAGCGCACGGTCGACGGTCAGTCCAAGGAATTTGGTCTCCAGCAAAACTGGAATGGCTGCACGGTCTAAATACAGCTCGGGGTCAGGATGGAGGCCACGCCTCCGGCAGAAATTTTTTTTTTTTTTTTTTTTTTTTTGATTGGAGGTTTAACGACCACCGTGAGCAACTCAATGCGCTATAAGCAGTCGCCCGTCCCTAATTTAGGGCCACTGGTTCCAGGGAAGGGAGAGAGCCAGTGCCGTAAGACAAACACAACATCCATGCCTCACCGGGATTCGAACCCGGACCCCGTTCGGACGAATGATCAGAGGCCATCGCTTAGACCACTGCGCCACCGGGGCGGCCCGGCAGAAATGAACACAAGCTGTTTTGTCGGGAGAAAGAACGAAACCATTGCTATTCGCCGCTTTAAAATACTGATTAATTGCAGACTGCAACTGCCCTTCAATAAAACGCATGCTCGATGACGAGCAGAAGATGTGCAAGTCATCGACATACACAGTAGCTGAAACCGCAGGAGGAAGATTTGTGAGGAGACAATTAATGCGCAGGATGAACAATGTGACAGATAAAATGCAACCTTGAGGAACACCTTGTTCTTGATGGAATGTTGCCGATAGCGTCGTACCCAGGCGCATCTGGAACACCCGACTGCGAAGAAAATTTAAAATAAATGTCGGAAGATTTCCTCGCAATCCGCATGCGTGGAGGTCACGGATAACACCGTGCCGCCACGCTCGATCATAAGCTTTTTCAATATCAAAAAATACAGAAACCAGGTGCTGCCTACGCACGAACGCCTCGCGCACAGATGTCTCAAGGTGCAGGAGATGATCGTGAGGTGAACGATGACGGCGAAAGCCGCTTTGTGATGGTGAAAGTACTTGATGACATTCTAAAAAATGAATTAACCGGGAATTAACCATGCGCTCAAGAACTTTACACAGACAGCTAGTGAGAGCAATTGGACGATAACTAGAGGGAGACTTGGGATCCTTGCCAGGCTTCGGAAAAGGTAGAACAGAAGCCTTTCGCCAAGACTCCGGGAAATTGTGCTCCAACCAGATGCGATTGTATAAGATTAAAAGGTTCTCGAGAGACGGCTGCGGGAGATGACTGAGCATGTCGTAGTGGATGTCATCAGGACCGACAGAAGTAGCACCGGACCGATACAGAGCCAACTGAAGTTCACACATGCTGAAGGGGAAGTTATATCCAGTGTCGTTAAAAGGCGCAAAGGAGACTTTCTGGCGTTCCGCAGTGGATTTAATCCTCAGAAAGGAGGAAGGATACGCCAGGTCACTCGACACGGAGGCGAACGCCTCCCCCAAACAATCTGCAATCTCCCTGACTTCAGCATATGTGCAGCCGTTACTCTCGAGAATAGCAATCTGGTGAGAGCTGTAGTTACCCCGGATCTTACGAATCTTGTCCCACACACTTTTTGAACCGGCACGTGAAGTGAGAGATGACACATACTGGATCCAAGACTCCCTCTTGCTACGTCGACGCACCAACCAAGCATAGGATTTAGCTCGTTTAAAAGCAACGAGATTAGCATCGGTTGGATAACTTCGAAAAGTAGACCAGGCCTTGTGTTGAGCTCTCCTAGCCGCTGCGCATTCAGGGTTCCACCATGGTTTCGGAATTCTGGGGAGTTTCGTAGATGTTTTAGGAATTGAAAGATCAGCTGCTTGAAGAATACATGTTGTGACTTTAAGTACAGCCGCGTCGATTGACTCTTGGGTCACCATTTCAGAAGATATCACCGCGGACGATGTGAAGACCTCCCATCTGGCACGATCCACTCTCCATCGAGGTGGGCGGGAGGCAGAAGATGGCACGTTTGCATGGTGCCAGAGAACGATTGGGCAGTGGTCGCTCCCGTGGAGATCCTTACACACCGTCCACGACCAGTCAGCAATAATCGATGGTGAACCCAAGGTCAAATCGATCGCACTGAAGGATCTTATCGGCTCATGGAAGTGTCAGCACCGGTGTTTAGAAGGCACACAGAAGAGACGACCTCCAGCGCTGGCGCTGACAATACCCCACAAAGGATGTTGAGCATTAAAGTCACCCAAAAGAAGGAAGGGTGAAGGCAGCTGATCAATCAAGCTCTCCAGAACAGAGACGCTAACATCCTCATCCGGTGGCAGATAGACACTGCAAACAGTAAGAGGCACAGGCATAGAAATACTGACCACCACGGCCTGCACAGTTGTGGAAACCGCGACGGAAGATACCGGAACCCTGTGAGGGACGAGAATAGCGACACCACCACAGGCTATATTTCCAGACGAGTTATCTGTCCGAAATGCACTGTAGCCTCGAACTGAAAGCAGGTCCGATGGTTTTTAAGCTTTGTCTCCTGGAGACAAAGGCACACCGGAGAGTATACAAATAAAGCAGATGTTTCACGTCATCAAAACTGGTGCGAAAACCTCGGCAGTTCCACTGATTTATTGAACCCATTGGTAAAAATGAAATGAAAAAGGAAATGGTTAAACTTGGTCAGCCTCCATTTCCTCTGATGAGCGTTCCCCCAGATTTGGGGGTGTGTGGCCAGGGGACAAGATTGGTGAATGCTTTGTCCCAAGTGTCTTAGCGGGATTTGCTCGCCGTTGATTGTTTGGCTGAGACTTTGAAGAAGAAATGCTCTTCTTATCCTTGACCTTGGTGTTGGCGTTTTTGCCAGAAGAAGTGGCCTGAGTTCCCTTGCTGGTGTTGGAGTGAGTCTGCTTCGGTGAAGTGGCGGGTGCAGCTTTCAGACCCCTAGCTCGCGACTGGAGCGCCTCCAGTCCGGCTGCGATGATTTTTTTTTTTTTTTTTTTGATTGGAGGTTTAACGACCACCGTGAGCAACTCAATGAGCTATAAACAGTCGCCCGTCCATAATTTAGGGTCACTGGTTCCAGGGAAGGGAGAGAGCCAGTGCCGTAAGACAAACACAACATCCATGCCTGACCGGGATATGAACCCGGACCCCTTACGGACGAATGATCAGAGGACAGCGCCTTAGACCACTGCGCCACCGAGGCGGCCTGCGATGGTTTCCTCCACATTGAATGGACATTTAGGGGGATCTGAATGTCGGTCTGAATGGCAACCGTAGATTTGGCAACCACCACTGAAGCGTATGATCGCCGATCAGATGTAACAGGAACCACTTCTAGCCTCAGGATAGGAAATATTTTCCACCCTTTTGAGCCTTTGGATTTCCTTCTCCTCCTTCCACTTGGGACAATCTTTGGCTGATGCTGGGTGTGAATCCTTGCAGTTCACACAAAACTATGCCTCGGCCACACATTCTGAAAGTAGATGCTCTGTGGCACCAAAGCGTCCACACCTAGGAGTACTCCTACATGACTGCTGAGAGTGGCCGTACGACTGGCACCTAAAACATCTCAACGGGTTAGGAATGTACGGTCGTACCTCGAGGTGGAGATACCCTGCCTTGATGGATGAAGGCAGGGAAGGGCTGTTGAATGTCAAGATGATGTTCCAGGATGGGACAAACTGCCCATTCCTCCTGAAAGAAATACGCCGCACACCCGTAACATGTTGGCTCCTCAGTTCTTCGAGAAGTTCATCCTCGGTACATTCAATAAGATCCCGAGAGGAGACAACACCTCGAGATGAATTTAGGTAACCGTGTGGTGTTATTTTGACAGGAGTCTCGAGCAGCATGCTAGTGTTGATATGTGTGGAACTGTAGGCCACAGTAGACATCTCAACAAGATCTCCAGATTGGAGCTTCTTGACACTCTTAGGAGAGCTTGCGATTGATTGAAGTGCTTTATGGATCCAAAATGGACTTTTGGCACTCAAAGGCTTTGAAGGGTCCACTGAGTGCACAAAAAAGAATCTAGCATTGGAAACATCAGCGACAAATTTTTTGGCGGAAGGACCTCAACCTTCCTCCATACCTCTTTTAGTTTTGGGTTCATGGGAAATTTCATTAAGAGCCATGAAAAAAAAAAAAGATTCATCCGCCGACTTCCCCACCCACAATTGAGCCCAACAAGGGAGAACCGGAGGTCCGCAAGCCCAAATGGACGCAGGACACGGCTCTAGGGATAGCAAGCGGATATAGCAAGTTGATAGGGCAGACATGCGCTCGGCGAGCACCCAGATTTTCCCATGCCTGGGGAACACCCCTTTGGCATGCCCACCCTATCCCGACTCACCCTGTCGTACGAGACAAGCCGTTAGAGGTCTGGGCTCCACTCGGCCACGGACCTCATTGACTAGGAGTGAGTTAGTTCCCAGCCGCCCGTTTAGGGTGAAGCAGGGGGCAAAGAGGAGCGTTGGGAACTGGCGACACCACCACCCAGGCCTCCAGAAACCTCAGCCTCCCCTTTTCCACCTTACGGGTCACCGCACACGGCAAACGTGCAAGTAGGTCTAGCTAACCAGCTCGGAAGAACAAAGAAAGGAACATGAATTTTTTTTTTGATTGGTTTTTTTTTTTTTTTATTTGATTGGAGGTTTAACGACCACCGCGAGCAACTCAATGGGCTATAAGCAGTCGCCCGTCCCTAATTTAGGGTCACTGGTTCCAGGGAAGGGAGAGAGCCAGTGCCTTAAGACAAACACAACATCCATGCCTCACCGGGATTAGAACCCGGACCCCTTACGGACGAATGATCAGAGGCCAACGCCTTAGACCACTGCGCCACCGGGGCGGCGAACATGAAATGGAGAAGACAGGATAGAAAACGAGAAACTATAATCCAGAGCTGGCGCATAATCACAACCTCAGCAGCCTACAACTAGGCGGGTTTGTGTCAAGTGAAAAAACATAAAAAAGTGAAAATCATCACATATAGTACATGTCGGCTCGGGCCGTGGGGACGCCATCCCTCAACAGCTGGATGAACAGCTGTCCCTTCGGTTACATAATCGTTCAAGACGAAATGATAAATTGATCCGTCACAAGGTCAGCTCGGGCCGTGGGGGCGCTGCTCCCCAAATAACTGGAAAACCAGTTATCCCCGTGCGGGGACTAATAATTGTAATGAATACATCTTATACCATACCACTACCCTGGAAGTTATTACAGTGTGTAAAACAAAGAATCACTCAAAGTCCACAAAAAAAAAAAAAATATAACATAGGGACCAATCATTCAAAGCCATATTGGACAAGGTGAAGGTACCCAATATACAATATATACGCAATTTAATTAAAAAACAAAATAATGATGGCAACAACTCAACATCCAATAAACAAGGAGTTTTTAAAAACTTGAACAAATGTTTAGCAACAATGGTTAAAGATTCACACATGAGGGGCCGATTTTTTTTAATCGTTTTATCTCGGGTTAACTGGAATGAGAGTTCAGTAGTCCCAACTTACTTTGATTTAGTCACAAGCAAATTAACATGAAGTAAAGCTCAAATTTAGGAAATGTCGATCATACAAAACTACGAGATGAAGACAAACCATTCACTTGCCTTTCTGACAGAGCCCACCCATACTTAACCCCTCAGAGGCCGTATTTTTAACAGTCCAGCAACACCAGAAAGCAAGGAACCTTACTCAATCTGTTTTTCTCCAACTTCCTGCATGCCCCAACAGAACTGGTATTGGGAGGGGGGTAATAATCATCGTGAGCAACTCAATGGGCTATAAACAGTCACCCGTCTCTAATTTAGGGCCACTGGTTCCAGGTAACGGAGAGAACCAAAGTCATAAGGCAAACACAGACATCCATACCTCGCCCAGATTCATCTCGGATGAATAGTCACAAGCCAGCACTTCGACCACTGCGCCACCGGAGCAGCACTTGTATTCCACACCACAGTAGATGCAATTCTTGAAATAGAAATGTCAGACATCAAAATGTGTAAGGTTTAACACCGCTGCATATGTATGTTATTAAAAACAAAAGGCATGTAAAATTTCTAAAATACACCTGCTTTAAGCCTTACAAGAAAAAATTTTCAAACAGTAGTCCTAGGCTAATATAAAATATTTTGTTCTAGTCTGAACATAAAAACCAACAATCCTAGACATTGGATTAGCTGATTTTTTGATTCATGCACATTGATGTGTGAAAGTTTACCTATCACTAATTAAAAATCACATGTTAAATAATAACGTTATTTTTTTAGATATTTGTTGTCAATGACCTATTATCTCTTTGATAATAATACAGTACAATTAACAAATATTCTGAAGTAAACAAGACATAACAGAACATGTTATTAAGCTAAATTATCATGAAAACACCAACAATTACTATGAAAAAAACCGTCCTGTTGCAAGAAAAAAAAATGCCAAAAGATATGCATACATAATCCGTAGAAATATTGAGAACAGGGAAACTAATAACAATCACGCAAACTAAAATAAAAAATGACAACCACACTATAATATTAATACATGTATTACTTCAAAAACATTGCTAACAATGTAAATACTTAAGGTTGACAAGTCATTAACGGAACAGTCGACTCAAAACAAGATGATTGTAACTGGTAGCATATAAAGCTCCTCTTTTCCCCAAAAGCGAAGGTGGGGCCAGCTGCTGATCACACTTTTTACTACAAGCTTACATAACATTTACAAAAGCATATCCTTCAGTTTTCCACAAGCACAAACTATATTTAATAACAATTTTGCTCTTGAATTACATATCTCCAACAATATCAAGACACGAAGTTTTAATATTTGTCCTGAGTCATTTGTATGTTTCTGTAGTATAATAGAAAGACCATTTGTTTTTCAATGTTTTTAAAAGTGTACTTTAATAGGGGATAATAAGATTAATGGATTCCACTAGATTCAATCAATATTATTAGTTACACAACACTTACATATGAACTCATTTCCATGCTGAATAAAATATTTTGGGAAACAATTAAAATTTAGGTAAAACATGCATTAAATAATTTAGTGACAGAATATATATAAAAAGACAAGACATTTAAGAGTAAAATATCATGCTTCATTATGCAAGTAAAAAATAAAATCAAGATTGAAATTCATTGAATCCATGCTAAATAACTTTGTCTAGGATTTGATGGAAGGCTTGAATACAGAGTAACAATCACCAGCAAGCATGCAATCTTGTCTTGAGAACACTATCAGAGTAACAAGCATCTGATAGTGTTCTCAAGACAAGATTTTTGCCAAGGTTTGATAAGCCTGCTCCTATTTGTGAAATTAAATAAGCATGAGAGGCTTTTATAACAAGAAATGTCCTTGGTTTAAAGGGTTCTGGTAATCGAGCATCATGTGGAAACCATGAAGACATTCAAACATCCTGATGCAGATAGCCACTAAGACCTCAAAAATGATCTCATACACTCCAGTCATAAAAAATTATAATGAAAAAGTACTTGGAACTAAAACCAGGCTGTGTTGATGAACTTTTCAACAGAGATTTTGCCATTCTGGAAGTTGCTTTGGTACATTATATGGTTCATAGTCTTTTTCAACCACAGAATTCCAAGACTTCTGAAAGTTTTTCAAGAACACATGATGAAATCACAGGTCTCTTCAACATGTTGGATGGGCAAATCCAAGGGGCCCAATCTGTAATTTTTTACCTAGCAACTGAGTTCTCAAATTCAATTCTAAAAAATATCTTTTAAAATTTGAATTTATATCTCTTTAATAAAGCAACGAGTACATTACAGGGGTGGTGCCGCTGATGGCATTATTCGCAATTTGCAAAAAACAAATCGATGGATTAAATTTTTTGGCAAAAATATTTGCGATTATCTTTTTTAATGATGTCCAAGCAAAAATAATATTTAAAAAAGATGTTTTTTGCTTGGACGTCATGTCAAAGTTTGCTTCGAACGGCAATGCCAAAGATATTTTAAAAATTAATATAGAATTTTTAAATGTGATTTATTTGTGGATTTCTTATCTTTTGATGTGAACCACCAACCAACATTGCACAACTAATGAAAATAATTCCTGTCTCCAAAGATGAAAGTTCTATAAGTAATGAAGTGCAATTTTTTTTAAAACATCTGTATGTTTTTACATTGGCTTTTTTAGAAACAAGCCACAGAATAAATGCAGTACCCAATTTTTCAATTTATTTGAAATTTATCCTATCAATGCTTTTTTTTTTTTTTTCAGAAATTTTATAGGTAGCAATAAATTTAAAATAAGTGCCTATATTTGTTTATATTAGGATTTTTTTGTTTTTGTTTGATTGGAGGCTTAACAACCACTGTGCGCAACTCAATGGGCTATAAGCAGTCGCCTGTCCCTAATTTAGGGTCACTGGTTCCAGGGAAGGGAGAACCAGTGCCGTAAGACAAACACAACATCCATGCCTCACCGGGATTCGAACCCGGACCCCGTTCGTACGAATGATCAGAGGCCATCGCTCAGACCACTGCGCCACCGGGGCGGCTCTATTAGGATTATCAGGATCTGTAACATATTTTGCTGCTTAATTGTAAAGAAACTATAACCTATTGGGTTTTTTTTTACTATTTTAACACTTTGTCTTAATGGTTTCTATATTTCCGACGGAGTGAAAAAAATTGCGATTTCAGATTACATTTGGCAAAAACTTTAAAAAAGTCAGAGTGGCCACTGCATTATATGGATTTTTTTATGCTTGAGTCTTTCCTGTAGACTATTTACCTTCAAATAAAGATGCTAATATCAACACCATCACCTTATGATGCTCTGGTACTACTAGTTTCCATTATCAGCTTCATATAATTCACCTAAGTTTCTTCACAAAACATGTTTTCCAGTTATTCATGGATTGTAATGCTATATCAGTCAATGAAGCACCCACATTTGTGGCTTAAATTTTCCAAATTTCATCTTGAAATTGGTGCCTTACCCACTGCGATTCTTCAGCAACTGCCATTTGCAACAGCACGAGTTGTTTTGGCACAGGTGTCATCGGCTACATGGAAACAACTGATAAGCAGTGGATGGATGAAAGTCTATGCTCTTGTATTACAGACGAGCAGAAAAGGCATTGAATTACCAAATGTCATGTGACACAGAACCAATTGTTGTACTTTCACAGCTGTATGTTAATCTACGTTTTCCTGGCTCCACATGACTAATGGCGAACAGATATCCTTTACACGAAAGTATATTTGGATTATCTACGTTTGAGGAAGATATTTTTTCAAGAGATAAATTCTGGGAAAGAAATTAAGGCTACATTTTACTGAATTTCTAAATATGCTGTTAACAGTGTTAAAAGCTGTAATTTTTCCTCTTAAAGCAATTTGGCTATTTTGTCTGCAAAAGTTGTAGCAAAATGATATGCAGATTAGCCAAATGTATGGTTCTGTTTTTTGCTATATTTGCGCACGAAAATACAAGCACAACGCATTGTCCAAATAAATGTTTGTATTTTAAATAGAATTCAAGAATAAAAACAAATGGGCTCTTACATTTCTAATTTTAATAAAAATACTTACATATGCTGATACATGCAGTTTGTGAAAATATATACAAAGATTAGGAATAATTAATACACACAATTAATGTGGATTAGGAAGATCAAACAGAAGTCATCACCCTTTTCCCGTTTATAAATGAGTCACAGAAAAATTATCGTCGGCCGCCACCGGGGATCGAACCCAGGATCTTCCAGTTACGCGCCGGACATGCTACCACTGCACCACAGCAGCCTCGAATTCTCCAGACTCGCATCTGATGGAAGGGTTGATCCAAACCACATCTGGAGAATTGGAGTCTGCTGTGGTGCAGTAGCATGTCCGGCGCGTAACTGGAAGACTCTGGATTCGATTCCCGGTGGCGGCCTGATGAGAATTTTTCTGTGACTCACTTATAAACGTGGAAAGAGCGACGACTTCTGTAAGATTAGGAAGGACAAAGCCATAACAGATGCCACACCGACGGACGGGTTGATCCGAACCGAAATGGTGCATGATGCTGCAGTGGGCTGCTGAAGAAACAACCGAAACACCTCTTTCCTTAACCCTTAGACGACCATGACCCCAAAATTTGTATCACACTTACTACCATAACGTCCAAAACTGTCTCGCTTCTTTGTTTAGTAATGATAATGAAGACTGAATGTGACCCTGATGATCCCTGAATTTTAAAGAAAAGGTAAAGATAGGAAATTTGACTCACTCTAGAAAGGTGTTTCGGGCGGCTATGGTCATTTGCATGTACGGGCATTTTGGTCGTTAAAGGGTTAACCATTGCAGCAAACCCATTGCAAAAGATGCTCTCGAAGTTCTTTTTTTTTCTTCTTTTGATTAAAGGTTTAATAACTACTGTGAGCAACTCAATGGGAAATAAGCAGTCGCCCATCCCTAATGTAGGTCCACTGGATCCAGGAAAGGGAGAGAGCCAGCGCCGTAAGACAAACACAACATCCATGCCTCACTGGGATTTGAACCAACCTGAAGCCTTCACGGACGAATAGTCATAAGCCAGCGCTTAGACCACTGCGACACCGGGGCGGTCTCTCGAGGTTCACTGGTGCTTTTGTGCAATAGGAGAAAAGACAATGGTAATGGAAAAATGGCAATAGGGCGAAGCAGTGTGCGATAGCAATGACAAAGAAAAAATTATGGGGAAGGATACCAGGGCAAAGCAGGAGTGGGTGGGATGACGGAAGAAAAACCGATGGGGAGGAAATCAGATTGGCAGGGAGAAACAGCGATGAAGAACAATGCAAATGGAGAAGCAGGGTATATTTTTTATCCCTGGTGATTTGTAACGAGTGGGAGAAACAACAAATACCAAAAGGCAGTTTCCGAGTCCTAGTCTTGTTGCAACGGCGGTTTTCCATTACTTCCATCCCCACCATCCGTAATGAGCAGAAGTAAGCAAAATAAATGTCCTGCTCTTCCTTGGATTTGTTCAGTCTCCTCCACATTACTCTGGCAAACTTTCGAATTTATATAAATGACACTAATCTATTTGGAAAAAAAACCATAAAATATGTTGGTCCATAAAACAAGTACAATTTCTGTAAATTTTACGAGTAAACTGTAAAACTTAGCAAGTATGAATATGGTCTTCTGGGTCTTTTTTTGTGTCTTAGAATCAAGTCAAGCACTTCAGTTGCTCAAAGGTGTGGTCAGTTTTTTTCTGCCTGTATCTCTCTTGTGATGTGCAGGAAAAATTATGCTAGAATTGTTACAGCCATGGGTAGACAATTCCAAGGTGCCCGGTTGCCATTGTGACTGAAAGTTTTCACCTGGCGCCAGAGTTTCCGAATTTCGTTCTGAAAATGTTATTTCAAATTCCATTCTCAAAATTTGAATTTCTATTATTAAGCATATCTTTAATAAAACAACAAATACAGTATACGAATGTTTTATGTTTGTGCTTTTATTATACATTAATTACTGTACAATCAAAATGATGAAGTTAATAACAAATTTTTGGTACCACCGCCAGCAGAGTTATGTATTCTGTAGAGATCTTGTCAGTAGTGATTGCAGTGCAGTCCAAGAGAGGTGCCTGCACTAATTTGGAGTTTTTTTTTTGTTTTTTTTTTTTTGTGATTGGAGGTTTAACGACCACCGTGAGCAACTCAATGGGCTATAAGCAGTCGTCCCTAATTTAGGGTCACTGGTTCCAGGGAAGGGAGAGAGCCAGTGCCGTAAGACAAACACAACATCCATGCCTAACCGGGATTCGAACCCGGACCCTTTACAGACGAATGATCAGAGGCCAGCGCCTTAGACCACAGCGCCACCAGGGCGGCCTAATTTGGAGTGTGCATCAGAATGTTCTTAAGGTGCACACACACACACACTCTTGAATGTCATGCCAGTGATAGGGGGAGTTTGGTGCCCAGAGGTGAAGTGTGATGTGGAGTGAAGCTCTTCGCCTGCCTGAAATTTTGACCGCGGGAGGGACAGAACTGTAGTCCTGAGATTTTTTCTATCCATTTTCATAGTCAAGTCCATACGAAAATTCTAAAATCCGGAATTGGAAAAGTCCGGATTTTCGAGGTTGTACTGTAATAGTATTTCCATACAGTCTGCGACTGCTACGGAATGTCTGTAGTTTCTAAGGATTTAGTTGGCTGACTACAGAATTACGAACCTTGCTGTCGAAACTACGGATTCTACGAATTTTTATTTTGTTTACCTTTTTTTTAAAAAATTTTTGTTGTTGTTTTATGGTATACACTAAGCGGATTCACGGAATTCCGCATTTTTTTTTGTCATCTTTTAGATCATTATCAGGATCAACGTAAAACTGAAGACAATTTGCGAGAGGAGGGGGGTCCATCTGGGGACGGTATTTTGTGTCTCAAAACTTTCGAAAACGGTAGTTGAACGGAATGAAAAAGTTACCGTAATCGTAATTTTTCTCTCCCGATGTTGCCTTTGTGTCCAGTTTTATTGTTAAATATGTTTTTATTGCATAAAAGTATTTCAGCTTGAAACTGTAGGAAACAATTTGCCAAAACGTCGGGTAAACGCCGCAAAAAATTCCCAGTAATCTTCAGGCATCATGGAGGAATTCCGCCTTTTTCGTTATTAGTTTGGTCATTCGCAAGATCAATGCACCAGTGAACATAATTTGGGGAGGGGAGGGGATGTTTGTCAGAGCACGGAATTCCAACTTTACAAAAATTTGGAAAACGGAAGGTCGATGGAGTTCAGATTTTTTCCACAATCGTAATTCCTTTCTTCTCACCATGTTGCCTCTGCCCAGTATTACTGTTTTATAATATTTAACTGCATAAATATTTGTATTTCAGCTTCAAAATAGCAAGAAAATTTCCAAAACCGGAAGTCGGACGGTGCAAATGTTTCTCCCGTAATCGCATTCCTCTTCCCGCACGATGTTCCCACTCTCTTGCATTGTTTTATTACTTCAGTTTCAACTTTTAAGTACACTATAACTGAAATATGCAAAATAAAACATACTGATATTATACTAAGCAATTTTATAAAAATAATATAGTATGAAATACACAATTTGATTTTTTTTCAAAGTTTGGCCACTGATTTTTTTTTTTTTTTTTTTTATGGCCACTAACAATTTTGGTATTTATGGCCAATGTCTACTAGCAACATTTGTAAGTCTGGATCTTTACACATACCTCAATTTCCTTGCCTCCTGTTCTTATCCTTTTTTCATTACACACGTCTCAACCATTGGCTTGAAGTCCTATTTAAGACAACTGCACATGTTTATACAGGGTTTTTTCACCTGATAGACCTGTTGTGACAGGGTCAGAAAGATCTGGTGTTTTTTAATTAAATGATTTTAAACTTGTAAATACCATTTCTTCAGGTTTATTTTAATCATGTATCAACAGCCTTTTAAGAATTATAACTCTTTATTTCTTCCATTGGGTTGTTTTAATGATATTTATAAATTCATTAAACTGTGTAGTAAAGAGTGTTCTTCCAAAATACAATTAAGTTTAGAAAGTCAGCTCACCTGCATATTTAAAGGCAATCCAAACAAACTAATACTATTTGACCTGCCAAAAGTCTTATTACTCTATTTCATACATACATATCACTAAGCTGTTCTCTGAGATTCAGAGGTTAGCTCCAAAAAGAAATTCAAACTACCAGATAATTTTGCATGCATTAATTTGCATTTTGTTGTGAAATTACTCATATTGCATAATGAACCATGCAGTCATTATGGGAAATGTGAACAAACCCACTGACTTGTAACACTAAGAACAGTCCAATAAAAATCACAATTTTAAGAAACACAATTTGAAAACTCAGGTTCCAGGTAAAAATTTTCAGGCACCATGGATTTTTTTTTTTTTATTGGAGGTTTAACGACCACCGTGAGCAACTCAATGGGCTATAAGCAGTCGCCCGTCCCTAATTTAGGGCCACTGGTTCCAGGGAAGGGAGAGAGCCAGTGCCGTAAGACAAACACAACATCCATGCCTCACCGGGATTCGAACCCGGACCCCGTCCGTACGAATGATCAGAAGCCATCGCTTAGACCACTGCGCCACCGGGGCGGCCCATGGATTTGTCTACCCCTGGAAGGAAGCATGCAGTTAATCTCTAACAACTATGTTGAGCAGAATCAAATGAATTCAAAAGGCTGTAATTGAAATATGATGAATCAGCATATTAATTATTTGAATAATTTCTGATTTTTACAATTTACCAGTAGATGGCATGATACACTAAGTTTTCCACTTTTGACAAATCAAGACATTCATTTGAAATAATCATTCGAATAATTTGTAAGTCATTCCTTAACAGGCACATACTGAAAACGCAATTTCTTCTCCTAACTCAAATTAAATAATTTGAGCTGTAAATGAAAGATGATTTGTTTGTTTAGGGATTTAACGACCACTGTGAGCAATGACGTGGTCTATAAGCAGTGGCCCTGTCCCTAATTTAGGGCCATTGGTTCTAGAGAAGAGAGACAGCCAGTGCTACGAGACAAAAACAGCATTCGTGCCACACTGGAATTCGAACCCAGATCCACACAGACAAATGATTAAAAGGCAGCACACCGCTCAAATGATTACTGCACCACCGCTGAAAGATGCCTAATTTTTTTTGAATAAAATAACCAGGGTAGAAGTGATCTGAGTGAAACTCCATGCAAGAGAACATTTGATCACACAAAAAAGTGAGCAATTCCAGAATTTCTCATGAAGAGACATGTGATTTTGCATAGGATTAGAACAATTGGTTAATATTTTGATAAACATGTAGTTTAGTGTTTTAAATTATTTGGGTGAACATTTCGAGAAAAAGTTATACACATATCTTAAAGTATGTAATTCGCTATGAAAAAAATTTCAGCTTTACTACATATTTTAAATGCTTTTACTGTAAAATTTACCTGCAAGTACAACAATGTTAACACGCTGCGGCAAGCTTACACGTAGACATTGCTGCCATGTCATCCAAGGCACAAGCAAAGCGATGAATTTTTTTTTTTTGATCGGAGGTTTAACAATCACTGTGAGCAACACAGGGTCACTGGTACCAGGGAAGGAAGAGAGCCAGTGCCGTAAAACAAACATAACATCTATATCTCACCGGGATTTGAACTCCGACCCCTTTCAGACAAATGATCAGAGGTCATTGCTTAGACCACTGCACTACCAGGTGGCAGCAATGAACTTCGAGCCGTGCTGTGACAGCCATTTTGTGGAACTGCTGAAATGAAAATCTTTTATTTTATTTTTTTTTTTTGTAATCCACTTAAAAACAGTTAAAATGTCCTTTCTAGTCAATAATAATGGTAAATTTAGGACTCTTCCAGAGCAAAGCATACTGTTGCAAGATGCAAAGGCTTCATTCCTCTGTCTCAGTTTTCCATCCATAAAGTGGCCGTCGCAGCGTGAGGCACACATTGTTTCAATGATGCTTGCAACAGCACGTATTTTCATCCCCATACTTGCAGGTAAATTTTATGGGAAAAATCCTTAAATTAATTGTAAAGCTGAAATTTTTTTCATTTCACATCACATTATATATTTAAAAAAAAAAATTTATCGAAATTTTCAGCCAAATAATTTAGGACGCTAAACTACACATATACAATATTTTGTCACCTTTCAAATGCAATAATTGGAATGAGATAATGTAGAAGCAGTCAAGTCCTCACGCTCAATTTTTCTCTTCACTCAAATCATTTTGCTGTAACTGAATGTTACGAGAGATTTCTAAAATCAAATGTATCAATTTCTACTCAATTATGCTCATCATTAATTAGAACGTATAGGGACTTAGTGGCCCCTCCATAGTCCGAGTGTTTTGCAATCCACAACAGGTGCTCAAAAATACCTGTAAATCTCTTGTTACTCACTCCTTTGACGTTGGACTGTACATACTTGCAAAACGCGCAAACAATTTAAAAGACATTTTACCTTACTCAGGTTCCTTCGTCATGTGAGTGAGCAAATGAACAGAAAGCTTATTCTTTTGGGTGTATTGTTTGGGACAAATATCACATGCATATGGCTTTTCACCTGTATGAGTAATCATATGCCTCAAGAGGTTGCACTTTTCAGTGAATTTTTTGGAGCACATCTCACACTGGTAGGGTTTATGACCTGAATGTGTGAGCACATGCCTCCTGAGATGATTTTTCCACCTAAATCCCTTAAAGCAAATTTTACACACATGAGACTTTTCCCCAACTGTATGAACAGCTAAATGCTTCCAAAGATTTTTTTGCTGCAAACTCCTTACCACATTCGTTGCACCGATGACGTTTCTCACTCGTATGAGTAACCAAATGTTGAGAAAGAGCACGCTTTTGGGAAAATCTCCTGGTGCAAATTTCACACTCATACGGATTGTCACCTGTATGTAGCAGCAGATGCTGGTTGAGGTTTCCTTGCTGAGTGAACTGTTTCAAGCACACTTCACACTCAAGGGGTCTGCCGTATGTGCAATTGGGTTCATGTTTCCTCAGATTCACTTCCCTGACGAATTTCTTAGAACAAGTGAAACAGCTGAACACTTTTTCTCCAATGGTCGGAACTGACGTACTCATGCTAATAATTTTCACCTTTTTTTTGTATTCATAAAATGTTCGAAACACAGCACTAGATGTGTATGCTTGGATTTATTTCTCTTCCTTGGCGTATCGCCCTGAACATGTCAAACAGTTGAACATTTTTTCAGCGCTGATCCCATCTGATGTACTCACAATAAAAAATTTTTAATGTTTTTCCGTATTCATACAATAATAATTCCTTTCCTTCTATTAACATTGATTGTTACCGACACTGTATTAATAATGTGATACCATTTTACCAAAGGAAGGCCGGAATTTCTCTTGTTTTCGAATAGGTCAACTGATTCCACAAAGTATCTCTAACAGTGTTAATAACATGTTTTCAGAATGAACATTCTTCAGGTACCGTAAAGAATTCGTTTCTTTCGTACTTCCAAGTCCAAACTTCTCCAAACGCGTACAACACAAAAGTTACGGTTTTTTTTTTAAGACGATGAGGCCTATAGACTGAGTTTATGCCTCACAGCAACTAGTTGGCCATGCGGAAATAGCGAAAATGTCTCCTGATCACTAAGGAAGGTTAGAAATGGAGCTTTCAAAGGAGAAGCGTCTTCATAGAATTATAAATTTCTCCAAGGCCCGAACTTTACGTTTTGTCACGGAAGCGTCCCGAAAGTCCAACAAGGAATACGTTTGAGCAGAGACGGAAGTTGTGGAAGAAGGGATTGTCACACCAAAACAAACCCTCCGATAGGCGCTGTACGCAGGGCAGGAGAGGAGGAAGTGAGGAACAGTCTCAGGCCCGGAGCCACAGAAGCACATCGGGGAAGGACATTTCCGAATCAGAAAGAGGTAGCTGTTTAAAGGTGCCATGTCCATGCGTAATTTCGGAATGATGACCGCTGAGGAACTTCGATAACAATGTTTGCTAGGCCATCTGTGACAGAAGCTGGTGAACGGATATCGCTCTGCCCACCCGGAAGAAAGCCAGGCTTAATCAGAAGCGGAGATGATCATGTTACCACTGTGCCGAGCAGCGTCGGAGGCTGTAACAGGGGGGAGGGGCAGGACAAGGCCCACATTCCTTTCCTTCTATTAACATTGATTGTTACTGACACTGTATTAATAATGTGGCCCCTTCGGGCGGCAGCGTCAGCGGCCTCATTCGCTGGTAGACCTACATGAGCCGGGCACCAAACGACACAATGTCCTCGTCGAAAGAGCGAAGGCGTTGAAGAGAATCATGCAGAAGAACGATAATGTCTTGAGATTTGCGATTTAATGCCAACAAAGTCTGTAGAACAGAACGACTCTCAGTAAGCAGCAAGAAGCTACCGCACGGGCCGGGAGCAAATTCAAGCGGTGTTATTAGGGCCCACGCTTTAGCGGAGAACACTGAAGAAATAGTCTAGAAGGAGAACGAACGGCTGGAATTGTTCCGTGGGAAAAAAATGCCCGATCGCCATTGAGGAGTTAATCTTCGAAGCGTCAGTACTGGGCCAGGAACACCCCAAAGCGATGTCTGAGAAGCATCGGATTCAGATATCGGTGCTGAAAAGGGAGACCCGAGCAAATAATCGAGTAGCAGGGTGCAGACAAAACAGGAAGGGCCGGCAGAGCCTAAAGAAGATCGCTGTTGACGAAAAGCGGCTTCTGTCGGAAGTGACTGAGCACGATTCCAAGGCGAAAGCCATGGGATCTCCAAGCGTAGAATGACAAGGCGTTCCAGAAGAAGATTAGCGATAGGCAAACGCTGACCCATCGACAGGTGACGGTACAAAAGTCGAACTGTTAGGAGGGTGATTCGAGAACGAACGCTAGCGATTCGACATTCAGCACGCAAGACCGCAACAGGCGTCGAACGAGGGAGGTGGAATTGCTGCACGGAGTGCATGGTTGAGCAGAACTTCTAGAGCGTCGTAGAGATAGATGGGGGATGGAACAGGACCGGAGCAGCATATTCTAGAATTGGCCGAATCACTGCAACAGCAAAGGCAAGAGCGTTGGGGAAGGCAAGACCCCACCGGCTATGACAAACAACTTAACAGCAGACAAGGCTCGGAAGACTGACTTCTTGACGTGCGTGAGGTGGGAAGACCAAGTCAGGGAGGAGTTAAACCAGACCCCTAAAATCTTGATGGAGGACTGCCAGGCCACTGAGTCGGAGCCCAGCCGGAAAGGAGGGATCGGCGACCGGCGCTTATGAGAGAAGTCAACCGCGAAGCTTTTAGAAGGAGAGAGACGTAAATCCCAGGAAGATGCCCACTGAACAATGGAATCCAAAGTTAATTGCATATAACTAAGAGCCGCCGCCCTGTTGGGACTATAGGAAACAATAAAAATGTCGTCTGCAAATAAGAACATATGCGCATTCGGATGACAACAATCCACCACATCATCAATGTATAAGTTAAAAGGATAGGCGAAATGGAGCCACTCTGAGGAACACCTCGACACTGCGGAAAAGAGGATGACACCGTTCCCCGCCAACGAACGCGAAATCTGTGCCGAGCACGGTAGTCCACCAACCAACGGAGAAGACGTCCACAAACACCCAGAGACGCCAATTTACCCAGGAGAGCAGGATGACAGAGCAGGAGAGCAGGATGAAGGTCCAAAGACACCAGAAAAACATAATTATGTCTAGCTCGAGCCACCAGAAGATGACGTTGGATAGACAGAAGGCACACCGATGTGGAACGTCCTGGCAAAAATGCAAACTGCAGCTTGCTGATCCGTTGATGAGAGAGAATAAAGTCTGTTTTAGGCGAGAGACTATACTTTCTCCAAGATCTTCGAAAAAACCGATGTGAGGATGATCATTCGGTACGATGATAAGTCGAGAGCAGATTTGTTGGGCTTCTTTATTGGGATCACCCATTACTCCTTCCAGCATGAAGGGTGAACGCCGCCAGACCAAAAGAGGTTAAGGAGCTCAACCAGCCATGACGAATTCCACCTCCATATACGTCTCACCAGTTCGTAAGTACACCCATCAGGACCGGGTGCACAGCGTCGGGACGATCAATTAATAGCCCTGGCAAACTGCACCGGCTGAAAGTAAAGCATCCATCACTAGGGAAGAGTCATCATGGTCAATAGAAAAGCAGTGCGCCGAACAGCCTGAGGCTGTGGAAAAGAGATCACCAAACGCCGAAGCCTGCTCCACTGGATCAGCAACCAGGGAATCGTCAATCCGAAGAAGCGGGTGATCCGGGCTCGATCTAACATGAGATTTTAGACGGCGAAAATCTCATGTTAGATCGAGCCCGGGAGAAAACGAAGCCTGACCTCGAGGTGGCGTTGCATTGTGCCTTCCAGTACGCACGTCTCTTAAGTGTGAGGAGGTGACGAAGATTCCGTTCTTTCTGCCGATATAACGTCCAAGCGAAGAGGCAGCCGGACGACTTGGCATAGTGAAGGAGGCGACGTTTCTTGCGAAGCCGCTGAGCACTATCAAAGTCCCACCAGGGAGACCAACGTCGACGCAGACCGCTGGGCTGACGAGAAGCATGGGGAATCTGGGAAATCCGGTCCAGGATCAAAGCGGCACCGTCAGGAGTGGAAGGAAGTTCACCTCGGATAATCTTTTGGATGGAAGGCCAAGCCACTGACCACGCAACTGGCTGCAGACCCAGTGAAGGAGGGGGAGGGGAGCCAAACATCCCTGCCGCCAATGTTGTAACGACAGGATAATGGGTGCTACCGCAGAGATCACTATCCACTGACCAGGAGCAGTAAGGAACCAGCAGAGGAGAGCACATTGTGAGGTCCAAGACAGAGCAACTTGATCCCCTGCAAAAGGTAGAGGCCCCCTGAGTTTAGGAGACAAAGATCCTGTGAGCAAAGCCAGTCCACGAACTCAGTATCTCCCCGGCTCGGAGAAGCAGAACCCCAACTAGGGTGATGAATGTTGAAATCCCCAACCACCATACAACAATCAGTGAGCAGTTGTTCGATACGTCCCAGCAAGAGCGCCGAGAGGGGATAAGAGGGAATGTATAAATTAATAATCCTGATCGTGGTGTCACCAGAAAGGATATCCGTAGCAAGAAGCTGTTCGTTCGAATCCGAGCTGAAGATGTCCACCAATCTGGAAGAGATATCCGACCTGATTGCAGTAAGGAGCCCCCCCCCCCCCGATCACTTCTATACACCGTACGGGCTGGGAGGGAAAACGTGATACCAGGAGATAGCCAGGATTCTTGGATAGTCAAGATCGTGGCTGTAGCAAAAATAGAACTGTCGGTAAAATAAGGTCTTTTCGAGCGAAAGGACTGCGCATTCCATTGGACCAGTGACCAACTATTCATGAAGAGGGAAGTGGTACGCTAGGCCAGATGCCGTCTTGAACCGCTTGAAACAGAGACTGCAAAAAAACTTACCGTCGTTACGATGAGCTTTCAGGTGAGACTGCATGGCTGGACGAGAAGAGAAGGGCATGGCGCATGGAGCACACAAGAAGGTTCTGGAGTGAGAAAGTTTGACGGATCCCGCAGCCGACTTCACATACGGAACCACAGATTCTTCGCATAACAGGAATTCATCGGCGCTTTGGCCAGTGTCAGGAGGTTGCTCAGAAGGCACTGAAGCAGCTGGGCTCGCTGCAAGTGTAGTGGGAGGATTCTGCAAAACTTCAGCCTGTGGCACCTGTGCAGCGATTGAGGTGGGACCGGCATGTAGGGAAGAAGGAGGTGAAAGAAGATTCGTCAATGAGTCCAATCTACTTGTGAGTTTGGAGACGACGTTCAGAAGCTGAGGGAAGACAGAGGAGCAAGCACATGGAGGTTGAGCCTGTATCGCCGCCGCCGCCGCATATGAGACCTGGTGGACTTGACGCGCACAGAGTCCCTAGCTTCTGGATAGCTGAGATGCTTCGAAGCCATAATATCTAGTATCCGCTTTTCTTGGAGGTAAATTGGGCAGTTCGTGTCAGAAGCGGCATGAGAGCCCTTGCACAATACGCACTGGAAGCTCGACGCCGAGCATACCGAATAGTCATGTCCTTCGCCACAACGAGAACAGCGAGCGGCTCTACGACAGGTTGACATCAGATATCCATAACGCTGACAATTTTTACACTGCCTAGGCGAATCCAAGAAGGGTCTGACCGCACATCTCGAATATCACAGATAGATAGTGTCACGGTTAGTAAAGCCAAGTTCCTCCACTAGGACCGAAAAAGTAGGGACTCTCGAGGAATTTACTGAACGTCGGAGCCGAACAACACGAAGACAGTTCACACCACGTCCACATCTCGAACTAAAAACTTTGTTATCAAAAGCTTAGTGCCGCCCCGGTGGCGCAGTGGTCTAAGGGGCGCTGGCCTCTGATCATTCGTCCGTAAGGGGACCGGGTTCGAATCCCGGTGAGGCATGGATGTTGTGTTTGTCTTACGGCACTGGCTCTCTCCCTTCCCTGGAACCAGTGACCCTAAATTAGGGACGGGCAATTGCTTATAGCCCATTGAGTTGCTCACGGTGGTCATTAAACCTCCAATAAAAAAAAAAAAAAAAAAAAGCTTAGTGAGGACCTGAGTTTTGACAGGGACCTGGAGAAACTGAGAAAGTTGACAAATTTCCAGCAAGCAAATGAGATTCGAGGAACGCACCAATAAGTTGGTTGGTTGGTTGGTTGATTGGAGGTTTAACGACCACCGTGAGCAACTCAATGGGCTATAAGCAGTCGCCCGTCCCTAATTTAGGGCCACTGGCTACAGGGAAGGGAAAGAGCCAGTGCCGTAAAACGCAACAGCATTACATTATTTTCTGAAACATCTCTACACATCAAAGACACCATCGTCAACCACATTATGTCTCCTTATGTAAGCTTTAACATCCTCTATACGTTTATAGCATGTTTCGTAATAAGTGTCTAAAAGTTCAGGAAAAGGATTTTTCGTAATTATCCAATTCAACACGGCATCCAAACAAAGTACAATAGCATTTAACTTATACATATAAAACTCGTAAAACTCCGGAGTCAGTGGACATATGTTTTTATTAGGCACAAAAAAAATTTTCATTTCGAAAAGACTCAAAGTTTCGTCATAATCAGGGCAAGATGCAATAAGTTCCTCTATAAGACGATACTGTGATGGCTTACCTCCATCTTCGTCAAAATCAGGATCAAGAAGAAAAGAAAGATCTACACGAGGAGTACATTCCGGTTGTAGATAGTCTTTACCTTTGCTCCGCTTTAACGGATCACCACTTTGATCAGTGCTGGGTCGTTTAAATGTCGAAGCTGTACTTGAGTTCTCTGCGAGATTCTGTAATGCTACTGAACAGTTCTGGAAGTTAACAATGCCCAACGTACCAATATTTGCTGTTGTCTGAATCCCAGGATCCAAAGAAGTGGGCATTTCGATCAATGTCTTCTCTATCGGCTCGACTGGATCCACCACTCGGGTTTCACAAGTCTCAGCCACGGTAGGAACCAAGTCAACGACATGTGTAATACCATGTTCTAAGTCTGATCTATTTTCGGCTACAGCAATTTTTTCCTCATGGGAATCAGAGAGACTCTTCCTGAAGGGTGGCCTAGGTACATAAGTGCATTTAGCACGGATGTGCCCTCTTTCATTGCAAGCATAACAAAAAATTCCTATATAAATATTAAACATGAAACTATGAGAATCCAATACAATTTCAACTTCTCCTGGACAAGTCTGAAGAGCTGATTCATTCGGGAAGATAACCCGAAGAGTCCGCTTCAACCCACCAACATGACAATAATTTGAAGATTGCGGGGCTTCGATTACTCTATAAACTGGTCCCACCACCCGGCTAAACTGAGAAAGAAGAACTATCAATACAGAATCCGGTACCTCAAGTGGCACCGGAGACAAAGTTACAGTGATCGGTCGTTCACTTGCATAAGCAGGATACAAAATTTGATTATTTATAGAAATCCCTTGCTGTAACACAAGTTTACAATCTGCACAATTTATAAACAACACTGATATACCACGTTTACTGCGACCGATTCCTTTAATTGCCTCTCTCGGCACTCGTTCTTCCAAAGCTTGCAAATATACAGGTAACGAAGTCTGTGGTAACGCATGAAAAATAATAGTTTTCTCAGAAAGATCATGAAAATCTTGACATACCTTGGAATCCTTTTCGAAAGTTAGACGAAATCTATTACCCGGACACTCACTCTCTGACGCACAATGCTGATCACTCGTATTGTCAGAATTTGCCATGGCAACCACCGATGCCCAACTGCTATTTCCCGTCGCCATAGCAACACCCTTCTGCATTCTTATCGCAGAAGAAACTCCTTCAGCAGCTACGCACGAAGACACGCTCTGTTGATTTCCAGGACCGGTTTGACTTGTTGGATTCTTATCTCTTGAGAAGCTCGGGTCAGTCTCCATGGCAACCCTCTCGGAGGTCAAAGGAGAAACACTCGGCGATGTCTTATCAGTAGATCCTGCTCGAAGCCGAACAGCTTCCTCTGAATGGGCACGTGCAACATGGACGATAGAAATCGCCATTTGCAGCACTCAACAACGGCGAGCACAAACACAAAATAAAACACTTCGTGTGAACAAACTATAATGCCCAGCACTCCCAAACTTCACCAAATGAAACATAGAACACTCATACACATGTCACGCTACTTCAAACCTTCCCACACACGATATTTCTACATGAAAAACTCGCAAAACCCGGGAGCTTAACAACACACGACCCATGTACGCAGGCTCCGGCAAACGCACCAATAAGTCACCCGAACGTAAAAACTGAACGTCTGAAATCGAGTCATGCATTGAAATATTGTCCACGAAGAATCTCTTCAACAACATGGGACGGACTCTGTGTAGCTTCCCAGAAGTCACGGAAAGAAGTATTTCACCACGAGTCACTCCGCTCGCAAATGCCCTACGCAGCAATTCCTGAGAAGACAATTTTTTGAATCGAACAAACAAAATCATTAACTGGTACTAGCAAACCACCCACCTGAGGAAGCTCATCACCCGGTGAAGAACACATCCTTTTAGCCGGAGTCGAGAAATCAGAGTCCCCAATCCCCTCCGAACCCATCGGCGGTAGCTGGGGCCCACCCCGAATCAACTGACCACAACAAACAAGAACATGGAAAGTAAAATATCCTACTTTGGATATGGGAAGAACCAACCGCCCACAAAACCTTAGCAGGCAAATTAAAGAAAATCAAAGAGGAAACAGCAAGCCGCTGTCTCAAAAAACTAACGAAACAAGAACGTTTTCGCCAACGACGACACGGGCCGCCCCGGTGGCGCAGTGGTCTAAGCGATGGCCTCTGATCATTCGTCCGAAAGGGGTCCGGGTTCGAATCCCGGTGAGGCATGGATGTTGTGTTTGTCTTACGGCACTGGCTCTCTCCCTTCCCAGGAACCAGTGACCCTAAATTACGGACGGGCGACTGCTTATAGCCCATTGAGTTGCTCACGGTGGTCGTTAAACCTCCAATTTAAAAAAAAATCTGAACGACGACACGCCCAAAACGCACGGTATCCTGCGGGGTTCACAGACTAGAAACAGGAGAGCCAACTTCACATTAGCCAATCGTTGCCAATCAGCAGAAACTCCTTTGCGGTGTTCTTTTTTTTTTTGACTGGAGGTTTAACGACCACCATGAGCAACTCAATGGGCTATAAGCAGTCGCCCGTCCCTAATTTAGGGTCACTGGTTCCAGGGAAGGGAAAGAACCAGTGCCGTAAGACAAACACAACATCCATGCCTCACCGGGATTTGAACCCGGACCCCGTTCGGACGAATGATCAGAGGCCATCGCTTAGATCACTGCGCCACCGGGGTGGCCCTTTACGGTGTTAATATCGTACGTAAAAAATATATATATTTCTTTTTTCTATTTTTATTATTTTGGGGCTTTACCACCACCGTGTACAAATCAATAGGCTATGAGCGGTAACCCGTCCGTAATCCATGGTGACTGGTTCTACGGAAGAGAAATAACCAGTGTGGTTAGAAAACCGTAACATCCATACCAGATCGAGATTAGAATTTTTTTTTTGATTGATTGGAGTTTTAACGAACATCGTGAGTAACTCAATGCGCTACAAGCAGTCGCGCGTCCCTAATTTAGGGCCACTGATTCCAGGGAACGGGGAGAGCCAGCGGCGTAACACAAACACAACATCAAAAACCCACCAGGATTCTAACCCGGACCCATCTCGCACGAATGGTAAGAAGCCAGTACTTTGACTACTGCAGCACGTAGTCAATACATTTCAGACTTGTAATCTGTTTTCTACTTTTGGTGTTTAATAACCACCATGAGCAGGCTATTATCCTGTCCGCAGTCCGGAACCACTTTTTCCCGGAAAGAAATCGAACCAGTGACATTCAACAAACAAATCACCCATGCTTCATCCAGGAATGGAATCCCGGCCTTCCTTGGACGTATGCTCGAAAGCCCGGATCTAAAACCATTCGTACCGTGATTCCAGCCACAAACATAACATCTAAAAGCCCGGATCTGAAACTATTCGGGCCCCGGTGGCGCAGTGGTCTTCGCGACGGCTTCTGATCATTCGGCTGAGATGGGCCCTGGTTCGAATCCCAGTGAGGCATGGAAGTTATGTTTGTCTTAAGGCACTAACTCTTTCCCTTCCCTGGAAACAGTGGCCCTAAATTAGGGACGGGTGACTGTTTATAGCCCACTGAGTTGCTGACGGGTGATCGTTTTTTTATTCAAGGTTAACGACCGCCGTGAGCAACTCAATGGGCTAGAAGCATCTCCCGTCCGCCACCCCGGTGGCGCAGTGGTCTAAGCGATGGCCTCTGATCATTCGTCCGAAAGGGGTCCGGGTTCGAATCCCGGTGAGGCATGGATGTTGTGTTTGTCTTACGGCACTGGCTCTCTCCCTTTCCTGGAACCAGTGACCCTAAATTAGGGACGGGCGACTGCTTATAGCCCATTGAGTTGCTCACGGTGGTCGTTAAACCTCCATTCCAAAAAACAATCCAGTCTCCCGTCCCTAATTTAGGGTCACTAGTTCCAGGGAAGGGAGAGAGCCAGTGCCATAAGACAAACACAACATCCATGTCTCACCGGGATTCAAACCCAGACCCCTTTCAGACGAATGATCAGAAGTCATCACTTAGACCACTGCATCACCGGGGCGGCCGGTGATCGTTGAACCTCCAATAATGAAAAAAAAGACCATTCAGTGATTACGGCGTAACTCAGAAAGCTGCATGCACTTGCCCATCTCCATTTTAGGTACACATCATGGGCATCGCTGGCGGGGAAGACGGGAGAGATATGTCCCCTCCAATATTTCTGACCCTCCATATTTTTTTCGCAAAATAACTGCGATACTTTTCTAAAAATGACTGCAATGCATTTAGATATGCATTTATTCAATATACTTAGGAGATATGCTGTCCCCAGTCAGTACATTTTGAATTATTTTTTTAAACTAAGAAGTTGGTGCACGCTTGTATCCCACCCCAAAACTTATTTACCAGCGACGCCTATGAGAACAGGCTCCAGGGAAGTGACATAACCAGTGCCATTGGATGAAAATACCAACCACTGGTTGCCCGTCAGGTCGTAGCCATGGCACCGGGACTTCACAATCCTTCATGTCATATGGACATTACCCAGTAGGGTGAGCACTGACTGGCACTGAGCAGTCACTATGTTACTTTCTATCCGGTCGATTAAAATGGTAAAACGTCTGTTGTGTGTGAATGATCGGTCGCTTATTCACTATTTGCATAGTGTTGCGTAATCTGTGGACACTATACTCACATATTATAGCCACTATACCGTGGGTGTAAGGTTTATTTGGAATAATTTCCAAAGACCTTTAAGATACATAGACTAGGAAACCTTAAGTTAACCGGGCGACATTTGAAGTTCAGCGTTGTACGGAAAGAATCTATTGCATCTCGTTCTTTACTATAGGCGTTCGTGTGTTTATATCAATTACATCCATTTTTTTTAATGTATAACCAATAAGATTTCATTTTTGTTTTTATAAATAATGTGTATATATTGTAAAGTATTTCAAAAAATAATATAGCCAAATTTAATGGGCTAAACATATTTTTAAAACGGTTACATCTTGCGTAGCGTACGGATGTTCCAATAAACAAACATCTGGCCAGCAGACACTTTCATTTCGTAGGTTTCCTCATAATAATTGTGATATTTTGGGGAAGTGGGTAAATGCTGTATGACGTGCTAACTCGAAACGAAGCTAAGCCAAGCCGAAATCTGACGATTACCATTTAGCAAAAGGTATTACACACATTTGCGGTCTTACTATACCTGTATCCCTAAGCTGATCAGACGTCCCCAATTCTTGAGGACAGTCCTCGAATTTAGTTTACTGTCCCCGAAAACGTCTGAAGCCTTTGGGGACGCAAATTGTCTTCAAATTTTAATGTTTGTCCTCAAATGTCCTCGAATTTACACTTCCCCATTAACCCTTTAGATTTCCAATGAAATTTTTTTCAAAAAGTAGTTTCCGTTGTACTAATTTTCCAACATGCTTCTTGTGAAAAGAAATTTTAATTTGTTTTCTTCTTTCTGGGTTTAACGACCATTACGAGCAACTCTAAGCACTATAAGCAGTCACCTGTTTCTAATTTGGAGACATTCGTTCTATAGAAGGGAGAGAGCAAATGCTGCAAGACAAACACACCACCTGTGCCTCATTCGGGACTCGAATCCGTACCAACTTGTACGAATAGTCAGGGCCCGATTCAGGTCGGTAGAGGCCCTATGCCCATCGTAAGTCTGTGGCCCCCTCGATTAAAATTATCAGCTATCAGTTGAGAAGAATATTTGCTGGTAAATAATTTTTGCAAGCAATTTTTCTAGTAGTAAAACAATAAATACATCCCACATGCCAGTCACCTTTACAGTCAATATGGATTATAATAGACGAGCATTCACACCACTTGAACTTCTCCGCATCCGCAGAGGTTACAGCTGTAACATTAATTACTCTGGAATTCTTTCTTTGTTTTATGGTATCATTTACAAAACAAATAACTATCTCCCCAGAGTTATAATTTAAATGCTCTAGTCTATCATAAATTTAATGGAAATGATGAGCCGATGGTAGTTTAAGCTGTATGAAGTAATCCCTCACAAAATGTTATAACTGACAAGTGACAACACACATTGTGGGATAAATTATTGCAACAGTCCATGTAAATTATTAAAAGTCTTTAAATAAAGTAATGTCATTTGAACTTTTTCTGTATTTTCATTTATATGAAAATAAACCCTACATAATTATGAGTATTGATTCACAAATTTTGTTCTCACAAAACTAATATTAATAAAGATATTTTTAGTAAATTCTACGTTTTGCTGAAATGCTTTTCATGTATAATATACCGTATTGCTCCGAATATAGGATTCACCCATGATATGAGACCTCAAGGAAAAACAAACCGTACCTACATGTTATTACAGGAGCGTGATTATAAGCCACACCCCATTTTAAAACAAACCATTAAAAATGTACGAATAAAAATATTTAAAAAATACTTGATAATTTTTAACTGTTGAATTGGCAGCAGGACATTAAAAAATGACTTTTTCTACCTTTTGTGACTGCAAAATCATCAATTATATCGTCAAAACTTAAATCTTCATATACTGTCCATTAAAAGTGTTACATCACTTTTAATGGACAGTATATGAAGAGCATCAATTGACTCTTCTTTTAAACTTCATGCTTTGTTCTTTTCAGAACCGCAAACGAGCGTTTATTTGAACAGTTGGAAATTGGTATTGGTAAAAAATATTCTCAGGCATGTGTTACCAATGGGAAAAATCTGAACTAAATTCAAGTCCCTTAACTTCCCAAGGCAAGTGAGGGGATCTGTGCTCTCAATGAATGAATTGTTCCGTCAGGTTTCGAAACTGAAGGAACTCTTCAGCAAAGTCTTCTTCAAGTTCATTTGAATACTGCTTTTGCAACAATTCAGCTGCTTCCATCACATCACTTAGGTCATTCTTGTAGACAAATCCAAATCTAGAGTCCAATTCCTCATATGACTTCTTTCTGGTTTGTAACTGTGAAACAAGATTGTCACATATTAACTAAAAAGTTTGAGTGATGAAGGAATCTCGATTATTAAAGACATCTGGAGTTGATGAATCATCTAGAAGTCGGTTCTTGGGTATTTTCTTCCTTCTTGAGGATTCATAATCAATTTCTCTCATTAACAACTGGTTGGATTCTTTCTCGAAACGTTCAAAATTTTTTCTCACGAAAATCAGGATGAAGTCAATAATTGACTCAAATAATGGTACAACTAACGACAAATTGCCCATGGAAGATTGAAAGGGAAGTGCTCACTTTATTAATTCGTTGCAATATTGTCTCAGATAATCATTAACAACACAGTCTCTTTTTTTCATTAATTTGGCATGAATAGACTTAAATGCCGCCCCGGTGGCGCAGTGGTCTAAGCGATGGCTTCTGATCATTCGTCCGAAAGGGGCCCGGGTTCAAATCCCGGTGAGGCATGGATGTTGTGTTTGTCTTACGGCACTGGTTCTCTCCCTTCCCTGGAACCAGTGACCCTAAATTAGGGACGGGCGACTGCTTGTAGCCCATTGAGTTGTTCACGGTGGTCGTTAAACCAAACAATAACAAAAATCAATCAAAATCTTTTTTCATTAATTTGGTATGAATAGACTTAAATGCCGCCCCGGTGGCGCAGTGGTCTAAGCGATGGCTTCTGTTCATTCGTCCGAAAGGGGTCCGGGTTCAAATCCCGGTGAGGCATGGATGTTTTTTTTGTCTTACGGCACTGGCTCTCTCCCTTTCCTGGAACCAGTGACCCTAAATTAGGGACGGGTGACTGCTTATAGCCCATTGAGTTGCTCACGGTGGTCGTTAAACCTCCAATCAAAAAAAAAAGAATAGACTTAAAAATATATTTGGTTTTTAGATGTAGTTTGGAGGCCTCCCAAATTCTGAGGCCTTGTGCACGTCAGAAATTAGGCCCTGCGAATGGTTAGTAGCCAGCACTGGGTCAATGCACCACTGGCGCTGTCAAATTTTGACTGTACTTGTTCTGAGTTTCTCCAAAAACTTTGGCAAAATGAAAAATTCGCCATGCAATTACTATGGTGTGCATCCTAATTTTAATTCAGCGCATGTACCTAAGGTAATGCATTTCACTTTTGCTAATATGTTCTCGCCATCTTAGTTCTGCTTTGTCAATACAAATTACCAACATTCTACAAGATATATCATTTTAAGACACAGATTTAAATGTGTAATATCACACTTATTGAAGCAACGCAGTTTTGTGACAAAAAATTTGCATATTTATTTTGAGTACGTATGTATCCCGAAATGAACTACCGATTTTGGGACGCCACGTCCTTTTGTCCTCAAATCGGTGTTTCGATATCAGGTCACCTTAGGTATCCCCTGTCTGGAAATAGAAAAGAGAAGAACGACGACCAAGTTGTCTCCAAGAAAAAAAAAGCGTGAGATAAAAAAAAAAGGTAATATATTCATATTTTCATTCGGATTTAAGTGCTAGTCACAGCAATTTTGCCGTGACTTGCAGTTTCAATTTAGGCTTCTCACCTTCTTTTCTAATCTTTCTCTCGAAATAATAGAGGTGTTTTAGTATTTTAAGTGCAGGATAGTTAGCTAGTAACCTTTTTAACTCACTTTATCTCTAAATATTAAGTTGAGAGATTTAGTTTTTACTAGAACCTTGTCTCATTTACCGTTACTCGCAGTTTCAATCCAGACTTCTCACTTCCTTTCGTAATCTTTCCCTTGACATAATAGAAGTGTTTTAGTATTTTAAGTGCAAGATAGCAAGCTAGTAACTTTTCCCACTTATTTGATCTCTAAATATTAAATTGAGGTACTTAGTTTTTACTATACCCATGTGTCATTCACCAGACTGTATATAGCTTTAAAGGGAAGGTTTCTCGTTGGTTTGTTAACTCGTGTTTCTTTTTCCAGACTTTTCATCCTCGAGATTTGTAATTGTCTAAACTCTAAATTATATGAAGAAGGCATTTCTTTCTATCATATTTAATTTTACTTACTTTTTCTCCCGTTGAGTAGCTATTACGAACTCATAATACTGAGGGGAAAACTTCCGAAATTGAAAGTTTTGCTCTCGGCAATTTCTCGTAAGAATAAGCAAATGGCCACATTAAAATGATTTTTGACATTACTTAGAGTGTGAAACACGAATTTCATGCAACTAGATCACGCAGTTTGCAAGCAAATGAAGCCGAAATATACGTATTTTACATGTAGGACAAGCGACGTTTCCCTTCAGTTATTTCATATCCCCCAAAATTGCGATAATGATGTTTTCTTTAATCGTAAGTTAAAAGGCGCAATGTCTAATTTATACCCCATTGGATAAAAATTAATACGCAGTATTTAAACAGGGTAAAATTTCTTCTTTCGCGCAAGTAAAAGAGATTAATTAACGTTGCTCACATACGACACACGCCGTTTTTACCGTACAAACTCTGCGAACTGCGATCAAAATGTCGCAAGCTGCTACCACTCAATTACACAAGAACTTCCAGTCTATGTATCTTAAAGGTCTTTGGTAATTTCATATCCACAAAGAGTTCAAACTCTGTCTCTGTTTTTTTTATATGTTGGGTTAAAGCGATCGTAACGGATTGAAAAACGTCTTTTCTTGGTGTTCAACCTGCAGCACAGTATGTTTCTCAGCAAGGTTTTTTAGGCACTGTGATGTTTCCTGATATAACAGGTAACGGGCAAAATGTTGTGTTTGGAATAGATATATTTGGTGTCCATAATGTGTCTTAGGGTACGTTTATGCTGCAGCCTCGCTGCTGGAACATCGCCGAGCTGTGCACATGGATGCCTGACGATGATGAAACAAAACCATAAATCTTTGCAGGCTCATTTATCGTGGAGCAGCGATGCTATCTGCGCTGTTCGATGCGATCATCGCCACAGCGATGATATCAAACTGGCTTGTTTTTCGAGCCTCAACCATCGCCAGACATCCTCAAACTTACGCTGCGATTGGTTCCTTCAAGGCACTCTTTCCGTCCATTGACCCACTTTGCCAACCGAGTGTGAAAATACGCAGTCATTTCTCTCGTATCTTTAAAAACCGTGTTGTGTTTTTATAGAAGCAAGTATTTGTGGAGTTTTCCTGTGATTCGAACTGTGATTTGGACTTTTTTTTTGAACTTCTCCTTGGATTGATCAAGAGTTTTCCGCCACGGTGGCGCAGTGGTCTAAGCGATGGCCTCTGATCATTCGTCCAAAAGGGGTCCAGGTTCGAATCCCGGTCAGGCATGGATGTTGTGTTTGTCTTACGGCACTGGTTCTCTCCCTTCCCTGGAACCAGTGACCCTAAATTAGGGACGGGCGACTGCTTATAGCCCATTGAGTTGCTCACGGTGGTCGTTAAACCTCCAATAAAAAAAGAGTTTTCCTAGTGTAAGGCTTCATCATGTGTCTCAGTAAGGGTTAGGGTTCATTACCTATGAACACAAAGGGACTTGGATGTCTTACTTGGTAGGAGGTTATTACTTGGTAGGAGGTTATCACCCTTTTTCATTCTGTCATACACGGCAGACTTTCTGAAAGGGCCCCCATCACTTTGTTTTCCATAGGCTCCGACCTCACTGAAAATAAATTTACAGTGTGCATCACTGAAGACCTGCAGAACTATTGAAAAGTAGCTTTTATAATTAAAGAACATGGGGGCCTGACCATTGAGAGCGAAGTATTCGGATGTGCTTTCCATCGATAGAACCTGGACAGTTAGGGAATCCCCATTTCTTGTAAAACATATCAGCGATTTCTTTGAAGGCTTCATATGCATAGGTTGTAAAACTTATCATAACATTGGTAAAGTCTGTTTGACAATAAGAGATACAGTCATGATTTTTATAATAATAATAAAAGCGATATGAACAGCTGCATGGTAAATGCTCCATGGCGAGCATCGCAGCTACATGCAAGCAGCGAGGTACCTTGCATTTCGACGTGTAATGCATTTCGACATGTAATGCGCGATTACGCTCTCTATACCAATCACACGCTAGCCAGAGATTCAGGATTTCATTTAAGGGGCGGAGCTAGAAACTGGGTTCACGTGCAATGATCACCACCTGCTCCGTGCAAAGCGAATGGTTTTCCTTGCCGTATTATTCCGCGTCACAGAAAAACGCTCCTGCGTGAAATCCTTCACAGTAAAATTTTAGTATTATTAATAAAAAAAATATCTGTGACACAACATTAATAATAATGCTGCTTACCTTACTTTAAATATTTGCGAAAAATATCCTGGGTTCATAACTTCTTCTAAGATAGGTCCAAGCTTCAGCGTTTTCTCCCAAATGGCTGTGGTTATGATTTACTTCTATGATAGCAGTGAGGCCTTCTTTAACGTATGCATCTCTGTAGCGAACATCTTTACTATCCCGTTTTATTCTTATGGATAAACTTGCTTTGCAGGGTTTTTTTTATTTGTCAGCTCTTAATCCTTGTAAAGAAGAAACAGATATTATTATTTATTATTATATATTTTTATTTATTATTATTTTACTTTTCATTTATTAAGGTGACCAGACGTCCTCATGCTCTGGGGTTAATCCTCGATTTCAATGCTTCGTCCTCAATTCCGTAAAAATTGACTGAGGACGCCAAATGTCCTCAATTTCTTATTTTTTTGACTCAATGTTTGAAATTTACTCCTAAAACTGAAATATTGGCTATTAAAGGAAATTTAAATATTCGGGATGTTCAGAGAAGTCGGAACATCATTGTGCCCAGCTTCATAACACGCAACATTCATGGTAGACATGCCGAACATCGTACAAAGTCATGTCCATAATTGTGATGTTATTTTGTGTCTGTTTTAACTGGATTTTTTAACTAAAATATTTATAGGATTTAGAATAAACCTGATCTTTTTTTAACATTCACTTTCTGGCAATTAAATAAATAAGTGACGCTAAATTTTGTTGCATTTGGTAAATTCCATTGAGCGTTCTACAACTTTTTCTCATTACATTTTCTCGTTGAACTATTTCTTCAAGTGAAGTGTTTGTACTTGAAACATGCCTTCTCATAAAGATAACATATAAGTATCCCATGAGTTTTGTCTGCTCACTGTACAGTAATTTTCTGCTTCAGATATTTTTTCCTGTACAGAATCACAATGAAATTTCAGTAGAGTCAAAATGTAGCTTTGATTGCATGAGTGACATTTATAATATATCAAAAGTAATATTCGGCATGATAGTATTTATTGCTATTTTATATTTGTTTCCACATGAAAATTATCTTTCGTCATATGTTTTCCCATGAAACTGGACAGTTATGATACAATTCATAGCATTCTTTGCCAATCTTCGGTTTTGCCATAATGTGTCAGATGTTGTCCTCAATCATGTACTCATTTTGAAACGAAATTGTCCTCAATTTTGGATTAAAATTGACGACAACGTGCCATTTTGTTCTCAATTTCGTTCTCTGAAATCTGGTCACCTTACATTTATTCTTATTATTTACTTTTTATTTATTATTGTTATTTATTTTTATTTATTAATTTTTTAATAATTTTTTTTAGTGAATACCGAACCCTTAACTTTTTCATATTTTCCATGTGCTGAATGCTGGCCGACATAATCTCTGTTGAAAACAAATGATGTTTCACTGCATGCAACAGCGTACCTCATAATCCAGGAGGTATGAGTATAGTCTGCAAAATTCTGAAGCCACAACTGAAAATCATTGCTGTTCTTTAATTCAAAGCGCAGTTTACATATAAAGCTTTCATCAGAAACTACCTTACATTCAATTATTTTATGCTTGAATGTTTGAGGCAAAACACTTCAAACTTTTTACACGGCGTCACGCGTCAAAATAGCGTACATACTAGGTGGCCATGTGACCCCAGTTTCTAGCTCCGCCCCTTGAACGAAATCCTGAATCTCTGGCTAGCGTGTGATTGGTCTAGAGAGTGTAATCGCGCATTACATGTCGAAATGCAATTCACGCAACGAGGCTGCAGATAAACGTACTCTTACACTGGGTGGCAGATTTGCGTAAGACCAAGATGAACTGCTATTCTGTTTGTGTATGGGGCGTATTTAAACACTTTATCAGTGGGTGAAATGGGCGGCGACGAAAAGTAGAAGTATTTGAAATCCACCAAAACAAAATAAAAGTTAATGAAAATATAAAAAAAATAATTAAAGCATTGTTTTCTAATGTAAGGTGATCAGGGACGTACGCAGGGGAGGGCCAGGCCGGGCTGGGCCTGACCTGTGTTTCCTTTTGCCCGTCCTAGCGACACGTTTCGTTGACCGGGCCCGAAATTTCGAATCGTTGTGCATCTTACTCCCTCCCGCTTTGCATAACAAAAGAGGATGTAGCATGTGACGTCATCAGGGAGTTTCAGTGAAGTGGCAACAGTCCCTGCAAGTTCCTGAAGGACAAGCGGACAAGCATAGCCGGCTGTCCTGCACTTAGTGTGTAGGACAGCCGGCTATGCTTGTCCTTGTCCTTTTGTGTGTAAAGTGCAATCATTTGCAGTCGGTGTTTATAAAAATTTAAAGCTAAAATGCCTAGATTTTGTGGCATGTGGTAATAGAGAAAATCGAGACGGTAAGTTTTTTTCACGCTACCAGCTGCTCTCTCTGAATGCAGTACCCAAAAAATTCGCTTATATGCCAAAAGAAGGAAGATCGTTCACAGAGCTTTGAAAACACTTTTTATTGTAGAGTTAGACTCTTCAAAGGCAGATAACATTTTATACGTTAGTTTTATCTATAAATTAGTGATTTCTGCTAAAGCAGATAATCTATCTTTTACTTATTCAAACGCTATTGGAGTACAGTGCTTGCATTTATTGGGCCAGGCGTTTCATTCGTTGATTCAAAGTTTTCAAGTTGAATTAAAAAGGTGTTGGCTGTTTTTTTGCTTAGGTTTTACTGCTACTGACTATTTTCTTATCGAACACCTTTTAGAGTTTGTCTCTTAGTCAAAATATTTCTTAAATAAACCCTTCGGTCCCCAATCGGCATTTTTGTGCACGTTTTTTCTTTTGTTGTTTTTATTTTCTCCAGGGACTTCTTTTCAGAAGGTTCCTGGTTGATCTAGAGGGTGTTGAAACTCTTTATAAGGTTAAAAGTTAATTTGTTAGCAAAATGAGCTCTGGCTCTTCTGTATTTTTTAGAGTTCTAGCACACCGTTCCCCTGACTCACTTTTTTTTTTTTTTTTTTTTTTTTTTTGCGAGTTTTCGGCTTTTTACTCTTAAGGTTATTTGGCTGTCGGTGTTGGGTTTTTTTTTAGTTTACTACTTTGTTCTATATGTTATTCCCTCCCCAAACTACCGTTGATTCTACTTTCAGTACACCTGGATTTTTACCTGGAGCTGAAGCACAAATTTGTGGGAAAATACTAATAATGGCTAAAATTATTGTCCAAATAAAATTCTTTTTGGTTTCTAGGTCTGTTTACATGCCGGTGTTATGCTGCTAAATCTATTTACGGATAAATAGATTACAGGGCACAAATCCCAGCAAAATTATTTAGTTTTTTCACCACAATTTTATGAAAAAAAAAAAAAAACGTTTCTGCTCATTTTTTTAAGGCGTGGAAATCGCTTCCCCAGAGCTTAGAAAGGCACTTTTTGTTGAAGAGTTAAACTCTCAAAAAGGCATAGAACCTTTCAAGGGTGAGTTTTATACAAAATCAGCGATTCCTGGAAAGAAAGAAAACCTTTCTTTTTTTACTCAGGTCTCCGCACCTGGGAGGTAAGAGAACCTTACTTATTAAAGCAGCATACCTATTTTCTCCATAAATTACTGATTACTCAATAATTTGCGATCGTACTAAATTACCCTGTAAAAGAATACCGATGACAAGAATTTGTTATATGCTTCGAAACTTTTATATGCCTTGAACTGTTCTGCGGTAAAAACACTTTGACCAAAGACGAAGTAATCGAAAATACTTACTATTTGCACTTTCGGAAAACTTTTCGCATCACCTTCGAAGATGCTTGCATTCAGCACATAAGGATGTTTTCCTTGATTCTCTTCATTTTTTTCCAAATGCCGCATTTTGTAATCGGAAGTTAAAGTTTCAAAGTAAGACGCCATAATTTCAACGGGGTTGGTTGTCTTTCACTTACGTTACTAAGGCTCGTTGCTATCCTCATAGGAGAAAAACAGTGCCTAAGGAGATGACCACCTGACCACTTACCTAGAGGAACTTCCTAAGGCACATCAACGAAAATTCGCACATATGCCAAAAAAATAAATAAATAAATAAAATCTTGGCTAAAATTATTGACCGGGCCCGGGCGGTTCCGCCGCCACTGCACAACAGTATAGTGCCCGACCTCTTTTACATCTTTTGCCCGATCGCTTTATATCCTTCGCCAGATCTCAATAATCGGCCTCCCCTCCCAACTTGCTTGTCTAGCTACGGGCCTGAAGGTGATTCATTTTTATTACATCAAAGCATTGGCTCAACTTCCATATTACTGTCCCAAATGAAATATTGCTGTTGACGTCTTTCTCTGCCACTAAATGGCGAAAGATCATCACTCTGGATCCCAAGTTTTTGCGCTCCTGTCTGCGCAGTTCTCGTGGGAATTTTTAGCGGGAGGTTTGTTTTTATAGTTCGCATATTCGAAACATGTGGCATAGCTGCCAAGTGTCCCGGTTTACCCAGATTCTGTCCGGTTTTGAAAATATTTTCCGGGAATCCGATTTTTTACAAAAAATCCGTTTTTTTATTTTCTTATTTTTTTTTATTTTTTTTTATTTATTTATCATGTATGGTTTTTTTCCTTCAATCTTATCAGCCATCATTTTTCTCCAGCGTCAACGCTGGCTGTAGGAATCCGTAACGAATGGAACCAAAAAAAAAAACTTTCGTTTGTTAATCCACGATACTTCGAGTGCCAAGGTGGTGTACCCCCCAAAGGCTCGGAAAGTTGAAATACTGGCTTATGACGTCACATCACGGTGCTCGCAGCCAACGAATGCACGGCGCTTGTGCAGAGCTTCGTGGGAGTGGAATGAAAAGCTATTTGTTTGCCAACGCTCAAGTAGAACGCCGGTTCCGTATTTTGATCTTTCAAACAAAACAAGTTGTGTTGCAAGTTATTATTTCAGTTCACAACCCATGAATGGGGCCTTTTTAAAGAAATACTCCGAAGAATTTGACTTGTAAAACCATCACGAAGGGTAAGTTTCGTGCATGTTGCACTCTCAGAAGTGCTAACCATTACGGTTTCGGCCACCTGATTATCGAATTACGGACAGGTTGGAAGAATTGCGGATTTCAATGTATTTCGTAAAAGTTCTGAATTTTTTGTCCTTTCTTGTTAAAATCACGGTTTAAACTGAGATCGCATTTTTTTTTTTTTTGGTTGGAGGTTTAACGACCACCGTGAGCAACTCAATGGGCTATAAGCAGTCGCCCGTCCCTAATTTAGGGTCACTGGTTCCAGGGAAGGGAGAGAGCCAGTGCCGTAAGACAAACACAACATCCATGCCTGACCGGGATTCGAACCCGGACCACTTACGGACGAATGATCAGAGGATCGCATTTTGCGAATATATTTATAGTTCTTCTCGCACAAATGCGAAAACGTTTAATTGGTCCCGTTTCTAAGTAAGCGCCTTTGAAATTCAGATATCGGATACATCGGCAAAGCCAATATCGGACGAACATCGGGTGAAGAACGGCCGGAGGATATTGGATGCAATGGCAAAGCCGATAGCCGCCCCGGTGGCTATCGGCTTGGTCTAAGGCGTTGGCCTCTGATCATTCGTCCGAAAGGGTCCGGGTTCGAATCCCGGTGAGGCATGGATGTTGTGTTTGTCTTACGGCACTGGCTCTCTCCTTCCCTGGAACCAGTGACCCTAAATTAGGGACGACTGCTTATAGCCCATTAAGTTGCTCACGGTGGTCGTTAAACCTCCAATCAAAAAAAAAAAAAAAAAAAAAAAGCCGATATCGGGTGAAGAACGGCAAGGCGATATTGCATAATATGTCGGAAAAGCCGATATCGGTGCAATGACGTCCGCATACCTGCCAAGTATCCCGGATTTCCCGGAAGTTTTACGGAGTTTTGGGAAGTTTTACAGTCGGAAGATAGTTTTTTCCGGATTTTCGCCGAAATGGCTCGTGAATTTTTTTATACTGATGGAAATTGATATCGTTGTTATTGTCGCTTAATGTACACTCCTGCTTTTCTTTTATTATGATCTCATAGCGATTGAACCTTATGTTATCTCATGTTTCTAGCTGTGAGCGATATTTATTTATAGATCGCACACACCTACTCCCGGCAATCCTTCTAAACTTCGTCTTTCTCAGTGTTGGAATAGCTGTGCTAATTGCGCCGAAGTGCGAATTTTTTTAATTCTGTGCCATGCAGAGTTCGCCAAAATGCGTAATTACGCGTCTAGTACGCATCAAAAAGTGTGTTTACTCATCGAAATTTTACCAACGCGTAAAAATACGCATCGGGACGGTATTTCGTCTTTCAGAAACGGTAGTAAACGAAATAAAGATTTTTTTCCGTAATAGCAATTTCTTTTTCCTGCCTCTGTCCAGTATTGTTGTTATCATCATCATCATCATTGTCAACCATTATCAATCCACTGCTGGACGAAGGTCTCCCCAAGTTTCCTCCACAACGGTCTGTCTTGTGCCAGTCTCCTCCATGTCACTCCCGCATACTTTCGAATTTCATCCACCCATCTTCCATGTGGTCTTCTTCTGGGTCTTTTCCTGTCCCTTGGAATCCAATCTAAAATTTCGGCTGTTCGTTGATGGTCTGTCCTTCTGGCAGTATGTCCAGCCCATTGCCATTTCAGGGATTTAACTCTGATCATGATGTCTTCCACTCTTGTCATTTTTCGGATCCACGAGTTCCTCTTCTTATCTCTCCTGGTTACACCAAGCATGCACCTCTCCATGCTGCTTTGAGTTGGCTGCAGCCTTTGTATGTCTCTTTCAGTTAAGGTCCACGCCTCTGCACCATACGTAAGCACTGGAAAGATGCATTGATCAAACACTTTTCTTTTAAGACATAATGGCATATTGCTCTTGAAAATTATGCTGTTTCTTCCAAAAGCTCTCCAGGCAAGTTTTATTCGCCAATTAATTTCTTCATCAATGTGACCCTCCCATCTGGTGTCCAAGATAAACGCACGTGTCTGTTATCTCCAGCTTTTCTCCATCAATCGATAAATCTTCATTTCTTGTAAAAGCATTGTACATCACTTTTGTCTTCTGAAAGTTCATTTTTAATCCCACTTCTTTACTCTTGTCAGCAAGTTCCTGGATCATACTCTGCAGCTCTGATGGGGTAGTTGCAAAAATGACTACGTCATCAGCAAAACGAAGGTGAGTTAGATAATCTCCATTAATCTTTATCCCTTTGTTTTCCCAGTTCATTGACTGAAAGACATTTTCTAATGTGGCATTAAAGAGCTTAGGAGATATGGTGTCACCTTATCTCACTCCTTTTCCAATTTTTATGTGTATTGTATTTTCAAACAGCCGAATCTTTGCACTTGCATTTTCATAGATGTTGTTAATAATATTAATGTATGCATCTTCAATACCGCAGGTTTTCAGAGCCAATTGTAACTGCTGATGGTTTCACCGAATCAAAGGCTTTTTCATAATCGATAAAAGCCATGCACAATGGAAGTTCATATTCTCTCGCTCTTTCAATTAGTTCTCTCAGTACGTGGATATGATCTATTGTGCTGTAGCCACTCCTGAATCCAGCTTGTTCTCTCGGTTGAGCCATGTCCAGTGTCACCTTCAAGCGGTGTGAAAGAACTTTAGTGAAGATTTTATAAACCCCTGAGAGGAGGCTGATAGGTCTGTAGTTCCCGAGATCCTCAATGTCACCTTTTTTATGTAGCAGGATCATTGTAGCGTTGTTCCAATCCTCAGGAATCTTCCCTTCATTAAGGCATCGAGTGAAAATTTGGGCGAGTACTGTTTCGATTTCTCCACTTGCTTCTTGTATGATGTCTACAGTAATTCCATCTTCTCCTGGAGCTTTTCCCCGCTTCATGTTCTTGATTGCATGTGCAACTTCTGCTGGGAGGACTGGAAGAACTCTGGTACTGATACCTTTCATGATGTCTGGAGTACATGTATCATCCCTTTCAAATAATTTGGAGTAGAAATCTTTCACTCTTGTCAAAATTTCGCCTCCATTTCTTGTTACAGAACCATCTTCTTTTCTCAGTGCCATAATCTGTTTTCTTCCCTTACTGAGATGTCCCTTTGCTATCTTTCGGCTTTGGTTGTTTTCAATTGCTTTCCTCACTAGTTCACAGTTGAATTTTCCTTACGTCTTCAGTGATACTTTTTCTTACTGTCTTGCACAGCTCTATATATTCCACTTTGGAAGTTGTTATACATCACTTTATTCCAAAAATATTTGTATTTCAGTTTGAAAATGGAAGGAAAATTTCCGAAAACGAAAATCCGACAACGCAAAAATTCCCCTGTAAACTTTAGGCATGAGCGTGCAACGGCTTCGATGAATTTCTCCTTTTCCGTCATAATTTGATTTTTCCTCGAGATCGATGCATACCTGAACAGAAATTTCGGGGCAATTGGTAGCGGAGGAGAATGTTTTTCGCTTGAAACTTTTGGAAATGGAAGTTTCGTCTTTCAAAACTTTCGAAAACGGAAGTTAGACGCAGTGAAGATTTTTCCCATAATCGTAATTTTATTTTTCACGCGATGTTTCCTTTGCCTAGTATTGTTGTTAAATATCATTTTATTTCATAAATATTTGTATTTCAACTTGAAAATGGAGGAAAAATGTCTGAAAATGGAAATTGGACGAAGCAAAGATTTCTGCCGTAACTGTATCCCCCCCCAATAATGTTCTGAACATGGGTCCTGTATTCTTAAATATTCCTCAAACCCCCAAAATAAGGTTTGCATTTCAGCTTGACAAAGAGAGAGGGGGGGAATAAAGTTTTTTTCCGTAATCGTAATTCTTTTTCCTGAAAACGAAAGTGACGAAGCTGAAAATTTGTTTTCCAAAAACAAAAGTGACGAAGCTGAAAATTTGTTTTCCGAAAACGAAAGTGACGAAGCTGAAAATTTGTAAGAATTGATGCATGGTGTTCAAAAGTATTCATATTCTCAAAGTTACACAATACACCCTTCATCTAAAATAGTGCTGTCATGCATTCATGATGGATAAAATTCTCATCCAAGGGCATTAAAAAAAGTCACTGTCTTGCCATTGCTTAGATGAAATCAAGTTATTTCTAAAATTGCGTCATTTAATTTTTTAATAAAAAAATTCAAACCTTGAAAATCATCGCAATTTCTGAACTCCATCTATGAGTGACTGACACAGCAAAATAATTGAATGCAAGTATCATCAAGCATACTGCTAGAACATCCCATACATTGCCGCTCCCCCCAAATAATAGATAATCATGAATTAACAGTTCTGGTACTGTTGCAAATATTCTTGATTCTAAGATAAATCTTCTTAATTTTAGGATAAATCTTCTTGATTTTATGGGAAAATCTTCTTGATTTTATAGTGAATCTTCTTGATTTAGGATTTTTTTTGTCCGATATTGAGCAACATTCAGCCGTCATAACCAATATCGGCTCGATATCTAGCCGATATTAATCCCCACTTGGGTTGTTAAAAATTTTAACCATTGAAATAGAAGGGTCGTGTTATGAGGTACATATTTGATTTTATAAGGTTATTACGCATTTCACACGTTAAGTTCTCATGAAATACTCTTCCCACGCGTCAGTGGCGGCGGAACCGCTCGGGCCCGGTCAATATTTCCAGCCAAGATTTGTATTTTCAGTTTTTTTATTTGGCATATGTGCGATTGCTGTGATGTGTCTTACAAAGTTCCTCTAAGTAAGTGCTCGGGTGGTCCTAATCCCCAACAAAGCTCCTTAGGCATTGATTTTATTCTGTTTGTTCCAGAAAGCGGGAAGGGATGGGGTTGACTATGATTCGAAATTTCGGGCCCGGTCAACGAACTTCACTTTCCGCCGCCCCTGCCACGCGTAAACGATGAGGCTTCGTATAGTGATTACTGATAGGCAACACTGAAGGTTGGCACCTCAGCACTTTTGTGTAACACTGATTTCTCTGTTTCTCATGCTGGTCGTGGAGACATCGTTGCACATGTTGGAACTAATCAGCACGTAAAAAATCATGATAGCGCAAAAAGCGTGTGAAACGTAAATCGTTTTGTTTAAGTGCCGAATGATTTTGAAATGATTCATGCAGAAGTTCTGTTTACCGGATTTGTGTTGGAGCAGAACATACCACTAGCTGATCATGTTTTCCGATTGTTGTCAGCTATGTTTCCTAACTCCCCAGCAGAGAGTAAAAAGATGCATGTGGCAGAACAAAGAACTTCACATATTGTTCAAGAAATGGAAAAATATCATCCAAAAAATGTCCTCGGTGCTATTAAAAGTGGACAATTTTTCTGTCGCAACTGATGGCAAAAAATGATGCTGACAATCAACTTTATATTGCCAAACTTGTGTCCGAAAAATTTCAGTATCATGGTATTCCGTGGATGAACTGTCTTGCCTTATGTGATAACACTCTTCTTATGGTGGGGAGAAAAAACGGTGACTCTCTGGAAAAAACAGTGTCTCACTCTCTAAAAATGAAACTCATTAACAAGGTTTGTTAATCTTATTTTATATTTAAAGGCTATTTTTTTTGTAAACATTTCTTTATTTGTATTAAATAATTAACTGTAATAAAAAATAGAGAAACCTATAATATATAATTGTATTATTTATAAATTGTAAATACGCGCGCCGCCGAACGCGCGTTGATGTCCCGGTTTTTGGTTTTGAAAAGTTTGCAGCTCTGAATTATTGTGGAATATTATAAAAATATATATATATATTATAATATATATACACACATGTATAATATATATATTATTTTTGTAATAGAATTAAAATAATTATAATATTCTTGATCTTTTCGAAAGAATGAAACTTGTTATTCGAATAATGTTCCATGTTGCAGAGAGGAGCACGTTGCATGACCAAGGACGATCTGTCGCCATCTAGTGGCATAGATAAACGTCAACAGTAATATTTGTTTTGGGGCAGCAACACGGAAGTTAAGCCAAAACATTTTTATTCTTACGTAAGTCATATTTTAAGCAAAAACACTATCGGAAGGGAAAAGGCTCTGTGGGTACCCCTTTAGATATGCCCCTGATGTGTATAATATTAGTTGGCATACTATCATCATTGTCAACCGTTATCAATCCACTGCTGGACGAAGGTCTCTCCAAGCTCCTTCCACAACGGTCTGTCTTGTGCCAGTCTCCTCCAGGTTACTCCCGCATACTTTCGAATTTCACCCACCCATCTCCCATGTGGTCTTCTTTTGGGTCTTTTCCTGTCCCTTGGAATCCAATCTAAAATTTCGGCTGTCCATCGATGGTCTGTCCTTCTGGCAGTATGTCCAGCCCATTGCCATTTCAGGGATTTAACTCTGATCATGATGTCTTCCACTCTTGTCATTTTTCGGATCCACAAGTTCCTCTTCTTATCTCTCCTGGTTACACCAAGCATGCACCTCTCCATGCTGCGTTGAGTTGGCTGCAGCCTTTGTATGTCTCTTTTAGTTAAGGTCCATGCAGTGGCGGGGGCTCGTGGTTGAAAAAATAGGTGAAGAGCTACAAGAGCAATATGAAAAGATATCTACTGTCTTCAATGAAAATCACTATATGAGGACTGACCTATTTTTTGTATATTAGATCAATTCTTTCTTTTAAAGCTGCAAATTGGTTGATTATGTCGTCATAGAATGGTTGTTTCTTCGTGAGCATCAATAAAATATCTTTCTGAATAGAAATATTTGCCAAAGAAGCAAGTCTCTTTTAAGAAATAGTATTTCTTGAGTAAGTTTGTATTCTTTTAAGGCAAGAAAAAACTTCTTTCCACTGACACACTTGTAGATGGAATGATTAAAATGAGGGCAACCAATTTATAAGCTTCTGTAAAAATGTCTTTATCTTCATGAAGTACTCGAAGAAGTTCTTGAGTCGATATATTCCTTAATTTTCGTTGGCATATACAAGACTCGGTTCATTTTTAAGGCGCTGGAGTTTAGTAAATATTTTTCCGTAAAAATGTAGATTTTCAAAAGCGTGAGAGGGAAAGCTTGAATTAAATTGTTCGAATTTGGTTGCGTCAGCAAGACAAACAAATTGAAGTTTTTCGCAGTCTTGAAATCTTATATCCATTTCCATAAGAATGTAGCCTAAAATTTCAAAATGCAATTGTTTATAATTTTGAAAAATTGTTTCTTGTGTAAGAGCAGCATATTCCCGTTTAGATCTGCTTATTTCTGTGATTTTACTAGCTTTTCCAAACAGTGTTTCAAATACTTCATCGTTCCTTTTATGACTCAAAATTTCACGAGTTTTTATAATTTGAGTTGCACAGTAGTTTTTGTCTAGTGATTTTTTCTGCAAAATTTTTAAATAATAGATCGGTGGGGCCAAAAATGTCATTAAATACTATTGCCAAAAATGTAAATTCAAAAGTGTCCATATCGTTTAAAAATCCCTTGGCAAGATGAATTGATTTTTTATCTGATTGCTCGCTATTTGTCAGAAATTCGAATACTTCCTTCAATTTATCCCAATCTTCAACAATTACACTTACTAACTTCGAAGTGGAGGACCATCAAATTTCTGCTATGGTTGGTATGCGTCTTGCGGTTGTAGATGTGAGTGCATAAGATCGCTTCACTGGGTGGTGAAAAAACGAAGGAATTCCAGTGAGGCTTGCGTAAAATATATGACTCTTTGAAATTTTAGAAAAACTCTGCTGTAATACAAGGTTCAAACGATGTGCTAAGCAATGAACAAAAACAGCTTGAGAAGCTTTATCCTTGAATTTTTTCTAGAGCCCATTCAAGTGTCCAGACATTACACTTGCCCCATCGTAACATTGTCCTATTAATTTGTGTTGATAATCGAATTGTTCCAAAATTTTGTCTAGCATTTTGTATAAAGCTTCTGACGTTCAGTCTCCACTCACGTCGTGGAAACCCAAAAATCGCTCAGCCAATACACCTTCCGAATTAACAAATCTTATTATTAAAGAGCACTGAGAAGTCTGATTTATGTCTGTGGTGTTATCTACTTGAATAGAAAAGCATTGGATTTCATTTTTAACGTGATCATTTACATATTCAGAGATACATTCAATTAATTCATTTTGAATAGTTTTTGAGTCACCTGTGAAGACATTTTTTATCTTTTCGTATTGATTTTGAATTTCTAAAGGATTTCTTGATATCAACAATGAAAGTAATTCCTTGAAATTTCCACAATTTATCGAGTCCATGCTTTCATCATGGCCACGGAATGCTAGTTCTTGTTTACTCAAATATAATACTGCATCAATCACTGTCTGCAGGAAAAGTCTATTTAAACGAACGTTTTCGTTGAAATGCATTTTCAAAAGCCTAGCATTCTCCCTCTGGGCATCGGCAATGGTGTTCTGATTTTTTTCAAAATTCTTTAGCATTAACTCGCATTTCAGGTGTTCGCTAGAATCACCATGTTTATGAAGTGAGCGTGTTATATTTAATAAAGCTGAGAATCTGTCTTTATTCCACGCCGAAAGTTTATTACTAAAAAGTAAGCAGGGCCATCAAAATAATTTTTGTAACACAGAAGTACTACAAAGCCATTTATATTCAGTAAACCAACAATTTTTAAAATTAATATTGTAAGATTTACCGCTCTTCTTGATTTCTTTTTTGGTAACAATTTTTAGTGAATCCGTCGGTCGTCCTTAAAGTAAAATGTCTCTTTTTATCCTCATCTTTCCACCGATTAAATGGAGTTTGTAATAAATTACAAACAATGTCGTTCACAGGATACATACTTTAATTAAAACTATCACTAACTGTTAAACTGAACACGAAACTACAGTAACAGCTAAACTTTTTGACAAATAATCACAAAGCACGAAAAAACAAATCCCTTTCGGAAAGCATGTACCACAACACTGCAAGATACCCTGGGTAAAACATCCCGTTTCACTATGATATCCTTCGAAGGTCACGATTCCATCTGCGGAGCTTCGGCGCTGAAAGATAAAACTTCACTTGCGCGCCAGATAGAGGAGGTTGATGTCACAGTTACCATAGCAACTTGGTCGAAAGCTGCAGACTTCCAAGGGTTTTCGTTTCGGCTCTTCACTTGCACTGTTTTGCATATGAAGACTTGTTATCCGTCTTGAACACGCTATGTGAATTAATATCTAATCAAAATTTTGAGTATTTTGTAACACAATACAGACAAAAAATTATATAATATACAAATTACTGAATAAAATTTTATTTTAAGTAAAATAGGTGAAGAGACACTTCACCTACTTCACCTGAAAAGCCGCCACTGGGTCCACGTCTCTGCACCATACGTAAGCACTGGAAAGATGCATTGATCAAACACTTTTCTTTTAAGACATAATGGCATATTGCTCTTGAAAATTATGCTGTTTCTTCCAAAAGCTCTCCAGGCAAGTTTTATTCGCCAATTAATTTCTTCATCAATGTGACCCTCCCTTGATATCTGGTGTCCAAGATAAACGCATGTGTCTGTTATCTCCAGCTTTTCTCCATCAATCGATAAATCTTCATTTCTTGTAAAAGCATTGTACATCACTTTTGTCTTCTGAAAGTTCATTTTTAATCCCACTTCTTTACTTTTGTCAGCAAGTTCCTGGGTCATACTCTGCAGCTCTGATGGGGTAGTTGCAAAAATGACTACCATATGTCATCAGCAAAATGAAGGTGAGTTAGATAATCTCCATTAATCTTTATCCCTTTGTTTTCCCAGTTCAGTGATTGAAAGACATTTTCCAATGTAGCATTAAAGAGCTTAGGAGATATGGTGTCACCTTGTCTCACTCCCTTTCCAATTTTTATGTGTGTTGTATTCTCAAGTAGTTGAATCTTTGCACTTGCATTTTCATTGATGTTATTAATAATATTAATGTGTGCATCTTTAATACCGCTCGATTTCAAAGCCTATATGAAGCATTAAGTCAGGGTATTGAACTGTCAGAACAGAATTGCATCTTTCCATTGTAAGGACTATTGCTGAGATGAGGCTAAAATTATTGCAAGTGCAGTCCAAGGTATCAAGAAAGAGGTAAACTAGGAAAGATGTGCCTGATTATTTACATGATTAACACCTTTTCCCTTCTAATGTTGTAGAATTTGACTTCTGCAATTGTAGTCAGTGCATTCGTTAAGATTCAGCATTTTTATACGAATAGTTTCAGCATTGTCTGTGACCGTTTTAAGCTGTAAGACCAGGTGAAGCCTTCCAATGGAGGTGAACACTCGGCATATATTGAGTGTTATATTTATGATATTAAAGTAAATGAGCAGACGTCCTCATTTTTGGGGGTAGTTCTCAATTTCAATCCTCAATTTTATCCTCAATTCCATAAAAACTGACTGAGTACAACAAATGTTCCCTATGTCTTATTTTTTGCCCTTAGTTTTTGAAATTTTCCCCTAAAATCAAAGTGGTGGCGATTTAATTAAAAAAAAAAAATCAAACTTGCAGGATGCTCAAAGAAGTTGGAACATCATCATCAGCGTCAGCATCGAACAAAGTCCTCTCAATAATCGTGTTATTTCATTTCTGCTTTAACTGGATTTAACTTAAATGTTTATAGGCTAGGAAATAAATTTCATCTTTTTCAGCATCCGCTTTCTTGCAATTAAGTAATTGATGCTAAATTTGGTTGCATTTGGTAGCATCCATTGAGAGGTTCTGCAGCTTTTGTTCAGTATATTTTTCATTAAAACGTTCTTTCCAGTGAAGTTATTGGATTTGAATTCCATCTCGTAGAGATAACATACAGGTGTTCCATGATTTCTGTCTGCTCAGTGTACAGTAAATTTCTGGCTTCAGATATTTTTTTCCTCATACAGAATCACAACGAAATTTCAGTAGATAGTCAGAATGTATCTTTGTTTGCACGTGCTGCCACCTATGAGTAACATTTAAAATTTATCAGAAGTGATGTCCTGCATGATAGTATTTTATTTCTATTTTGTACGTATTTCATATGAAATCATCCTTCAGAATTCGTGTTTTCCTATGAAACTGGACAACTATGGTACAGGTCATAACATTCTTTGCTAAATTTTGGCTTTACCATAATGTGTCACATGTTGTTCTCATTTTGAAATGAAATTGTCTGCAATTTTGCATTAAAATTAAGGACCTGTTATTTGTCCTAAATTTTGTTCTAAAAAATATAGTCACCTTACATTGAAGGGAATTTTAGACTTGTGTGAGCTGTATGTTATATTATGTGAAGGTAATTTATGGTGGAACATTTGATCTGTTTGCAAAACTAAGAGAAAATCAAAGTACATGTTAATTTAACTTGTAAAAATATTAGTTTCATTAAAAAAATTATAGATTACTTTTATTGAAGCAAAGAATCACTCTTTCCATTTTTGTGCATTGGCAGGAACTTTAATTAAATCTTTGGTATTTATCTTCCTTTTGAGCTTCAGTGGCAATTGGCGAAATATATTTATCTCATTCCTGACATAAGTGCCATAGAAACACTTGTGACCAGAGTTGTATATAAAAAAAAAATTGTGTCTGTGTACACAACCACTGAAACAGAAAACTTGCTGCAAACCCACAAAGCAGGATAACAATAGAATAAGATAATTTTGAAAATGATTAATAAGACAATTTTTGGAACATTACAGATAGATTCCGACGAGGACAAAATCAGTACATTATGATTGAATGTACAGCAGTGTGTGTGAAATGGCTAGATTTGTATTTTACTTTCTACCACAAATGAGTTGGTTAGAATTCACATGGTTCAGCTTCCATCATATTTTTGTCACTGCATGTGGGCACCATGTTTCCATGTGGTTTATTATACATATTTATTTAGTCTACAATATCTTTAAGTGGTGGTGGAAAATGGGTAAATGAAAAATTTAAACCAAAAAGGAAAGTGTGTCTTTGTTTTAATCTACAAGCAAAAACTGGCTGCAGAATCTGCTAATAATTTGGAAACTATCTGCATATGCCTACATTCTGCAGCTCCTCTTGTGACATATAGATGTTAATTATATTTCGACAGTTCTGTGAGTTCTTTGAGTTTACTTTGTTTTGTGAAACTATTTACAAAAGCTGTATGGAGAATATTTTTTAGAAATTTATGTGTAGGATTTTAGGAAGAGCATCTGACTCCAGGTCTTAAACAACCCTTAGAAGTACAGAGCTGTGAGATCTTCATCCTTTTTTTTTTCAGATTGTTTTCATATTGTAAAATGTTGCATTCAGTTAGTGTAAGTAAGTTTTGAAGCTCCAGAAATGCACAATTATTGACATTTTTAAAAAATATTAATAGATCTTTTTCTAAGTGGTGTAATACATTTCTAAAATTCCATAAAGCACATTTACCCAATATGCATCTCCTGCTCTTTAAATCTGTGAAAGAGTTTCATATCATGCCAGTGAGGTCCTCTGCACATGGGCAAACTGGAAGCCCTTCTCCCCTAGCTTGCTGTTTGCAATTAATAACCCCATGCACAGGGGCATACTGATAGCCCCTGCAGCACGGGGGACCTCATGGTTAAAAGAGCCTCTAGCCTGAGAAAAACGTTTTTACGAAATTATTTGTGGAAACTTTGTATGAAACTGGTTAAAGAAATAGCCAAGAATTAAGTAGCTTTGAATGAGTTTCAAGAAGAAAAATTTTTTCTCAGTAAATACGTAAAATCTTTAGAAATAATTTCATTGCTTTTGTTCATAAAAACTGGATGACGGGAAAGCAACTGTTCGAAAGAACTTGAGGCCCCTTGCTGTTACAAGGGGCCTCAAGTTCACAGCCCTTGCAATAGTTTCTATGCAGGTACGAGTATATTAACAAGAGAATGTGAAAAAAATATCAGTTCAATAAGCGGAATTTTTTATACCAATGAGGATAAGGTGTTATGTATTACTAGGCTGATCAGAAGTCCCGAATTCTTGAAGACAGTCCTCGAATTTAGTTTACTGTCCCTGAAAACGTCTGATGCCTTTGAGGATGCAAATTGTCTTCAAATTTTGATGTTTGTCCTCAAATGCCCTTGAAAATTTACACTTCCTTATGAGCTCGTTAGATTTCTAATGAAAAATATTGTACCAATTTGTACGAATGGTCAGTGGCTAACACTATGAACACTGCACTACTTGAGTGGGTGTCTGGTGCTCTTTGGCCAAACATGACCCTTATGCAATAAAAATTGACCAACCAACCAACCTACTTGAGCGGCTAAATTGTGACTCTGCATGTTGTGAGTTCCTCCAAAAACTTTGGCAAAATGAGAAATCCACCATGCAATTTGTTCATTAGTGTACAGCTTGATTTTAATTCAGCACATATAATCCTGCAGTATTGAAGATGCATACATTAATATTATTAATAACATCTATGAAAATGCAAGTGCACAGAAAAGAAGGGCTGTTTGAAAATACAAAATATACTTATTAATAATATCTATGAAAATGCAAGTGCAAAAAAAAAAAAAAAAAAGGGCTGTTTGAAAATACAACACACATAAAAATTGGAAAGGGAGTGAGACAAGGTGACACCATATCTCCCAAGCTCTTTAATGCCACATTGGAAAATGTCTTTCAATCACTGAACTGGGAAAACAAAGGGATAAAGATTAATGGAGATTATCTAACCCACCTTCGTTTTGCTGATGACGTAGTCATTTTTGCAACTACCCAATCGGAGCTTCAGAGTATGATCCAGGAACTTGCTAACAAGAGTAAAGAAGTGGGATTAAAAATGAACTTCCAGAAGACAAAAGTGATGTACAATGCTTTTACAAGAAATGAAGATTTATTGATTGATGGAGAAAAGCTGGAGATAACAGACATGTACGTTTATCTTGGGCAGCAGATATCAAGTGAGGGTCGCATTGATGAAGAAATTAATCGGCATACAAAACTTGCCTGGAGAGCTTTTAGAAGAAACAGCATAATTTTCAACAGCAATATGCCATTATGTCTTAAAAGAAAAATGTTTGATCAATGCATTCTTCCAGTGCTTACGTATGGTGCAGAGACATGGACCTTAACTAAAAGAGACATACAAAGGCTGCAGACAACTCAAAGCAGCATGGAGAGGTGCATGCTTGGTGTAACCAGGAGAGATAAGAAGAGGAACTCATGGATCCAAAAAATGACTAGAGTGGAAGACATCATGATCAGAGTTAAATCACTAAAATGGCAATGGGCTAGACATACTGCCAGAAGGACAGACCATCGATGGACAGCCAAAATTTTAGATTGGATTCCAGGGGACAGGAAAAGACCCAGAAGACCACATGGGAGATGGGTGGATGAAATTCGAAAGTATGCAGGAGTGACATGGAGGAGACTAGCAAAAGACAGACTGTTGTGGAGGAAACTCGTGGAGACCTTCATCCAGCAGTGGATTGATTATGGTCTACAATGATGATGATGATGATACCTAAGGTAAAGCATTTCACTTTTGCTAATATGTTCTCACCATCATAGCTCTGCTTTGTAAGTAGAAATTACCAACATCCTACAATCTATATCCTTTTAAGACATAAATGCTCATATGTAATTTCACAACTTATAGAAACAATACAGTTTTTATGAGAAAAAGATTTGCATATTTATTTTGAGTATGTATGTGTCCCCAAATGACCTGCTGATTTGAGGACACCATGCCATTTTGTCCTCAAATCAGTGTTCCAATATCTGGCCACCTTATGTATTGCAGTTGTTTGCACTTAACTGTGCATCCCTCGAATATAATAAACGTCGCCCCAGTGGCGCAGTGGTCTAAGTGATGGCTTCTGATCATTTGTCCGAAAGGGGGCCGAGTTCAAATCCTGGTGAGACATGGATGTTGTGTTTGTCTTACGGCACTGGCTCTCTCCCTTCCCTGGCACTAGTGGCCTTAAATTGGGGACGGCTGAATGCTTATAACCCATCGAGTTGCTCACGGTGGTTGTTGAACCTCCAGTTAAAAAAAAAAGTGTATAATGAACTGAAAGGTGTTCTTCGTGGGAACGAAAAGTCAGAGATCTGTGTCATTTATTTTTGTAACAGAGTCAAAAGATTTTTTTTACTATGTGCAAAACATTGTGGCATTATGTTAAGTGTGTTTTTTATATTCCAGTGTAAATAATTTAAGTAGTTTTACGCTTTTTTGTGCTACAGTTCTCTATCGTTACTTAGTTATTTGCTTACTTATGTTGTGACATTTCGTATAAATCAGAAAAGTCATTAGGTACTCTCACACTGCAGTTGCATGTTTTCTGTGTGCAATCGTGAGGCATTTCAAAAAGCAGGACTTAGTTGTTTCACACAATAAAGTGAAATAATTTTGATTTTATGAAAAATACTAGTAGGTTCCAAAAAATTTGATTTATTAAAAAGCCTAGTTAATACACTGCCGGACAATTGCTAAGGACGGATAACAATAGCAACGATAGCAACCATAAAATGGAAGGCAGGAAAATGTTGGAAATTAGCATAAGTGCGGGATACAGTAAGACGTGTTGTGCGTATGCAAATTTTGGATTGCCGAACTTGTTCGTGACGTCATAGTGCTGATAAGAGATATAAAGGATTTGACGCATATTGACCGTTGTTGTTCAAATGCAAAATTGAAAGAGAAAGAATCAATTGACGAACTTGCAATTTTCAGTATGTCTTCCTGACATCACCTAGATGATTTTACGTGTGGCCGTATTATTGGAAAGATTGAAGAAGGGCGAAAAATAACAGATGTTGCCAGGGAGTTCGACGTCAGCCACAGTGTTGTTTCAAGGCTTTGGAAATTATTTCAAACAAATGGAGAGTGTAGCAAACGTCACGGGGGAGGTCGTGTTCGCAGTACGACACCTGCAGAAGATCGGTACATAGTGCTACCAACAAAAAGACACCGGCGCAGCACAGCTAGTGAGGTAGCAAATCAGTTTATGGCTGCTACTGGCAAGCGGATCTCCCGAAAAACTGTCGCCAGACGTTTGCACGAAGGAGGACTATACGCCCGCCATCATGTTGTGTGCATTCCATTGTCCAGACGTCACCGTACCGCCCGTTTGCAATGGTGCCATCAACATCGCAATTGGACTGATAACGACTGGTCTGCTATCCTCTTCTCATATAGAGTAGATACAGTCTATCGTCTGATTGTCGACAACAACTGATCTGGCGTGATAGTGGTACTGCATATTGTCCAGCAAACATACAGGAAAGGCACCGATATCCGACATGTAGTGTCATGGTATGGGCTAGCATCATGATCAATGGCCGTACGTCCCTCTATGTGCTTCCAACTGGGACTATGACTGGCCAATGATACATTAATAATGTTCTGCTACCTCATGTTCGCATGTTCCGTGGTGCTGTCGGTGATAGATTCATTTTCATGGACAACAACGCAACATGTCACCGAACAGTCGCTGTCCAGGAGTGTCTTGAGAGCGAAGATATTCAACGCCTTGTATGGCCAGCACGTTCTCCAGATCTGAATCCCATTGAAAATGTGTGGGATGCTTTGGGGAGGAGTCTTGCTGGTCGCCAATGCCCTCCAATAAACAAGGACACCCTCATCCGTGCACTGACAGAGGAATGGGATAAATTACCCCAACAGCTGATTGATAATGTTGTGCAAAGCATGACACGACGTGTGGAATCTTGCATCGCCCTCCATGGTGGCCATATCCCGTATTGACATCTTACGCCGGAACGCCTGCGGACGGTAATTGCATTTTTTTCATGTTTGTCCCTTGAACATGTTCCAAAGCCTTCTGGATTTCAGAGCACAATAAATTGTCTTTCTTGTAATGTCCTGGCATTCTGACATTATTTTATTTCACTTGGCATCCAACCACACTTACTTTTTTATGCGCTATATAGCCGTTTATGATCCGCCCTTAGCAATTGTCCAGCAGTGTAATATGGAAGTTACAAAAATATAATTGTGAGTAACTAAAAGGTAATGGATTTTCGTAAAAGGGCCTTGAAAGCATTTTTTGCGGGGGGGGGGGGTGTCGAGTTTTTCCGGTACAACACTGCCCAAGCATCTTACTCTTCTGGAGGTGGGTTTGAGTTGAAAAAAAAAATAAAAAATCACTGGACTTCCTAATGCTTGTAAGCCCTTAAGCATCACTTAACCATGCTTAATAGTTATGCCATTTTCAATTTATAACCCAAGACTATTGAAAATAAGTCAAAAATTGCTGTCTTACTTGGTGGATATGCCCACAGGATGCGAATGATTATGGTACGGTGGAAAAATGGTACGGTGGAAAGTTTGATAATATAGTTAGTGGTGTATCTAGAATATGCGAGTGTGCAGATTGTTCTATGCTGATGACACAGTGCAAGATATGTAGGTCTTAATGGCACAGAGATTGACCAAATGAATGAGGTTGTGTGTTTAGGAAGTATGTTTGACAGAGAGAACAAATTAGATGGCTTTTAGATCTCCTTGTAAGGTAGAACATACAGCCTAAATTATGACTAAGTGCATGCATGAGATTTTGGTACTGATTAAAGATTTAAGATGGAAAAATTCATTAACAATGCTATCTTTAATTACTGTTATTTGTGGTATTGTAAAGGTTTAAAAAGTCCTTGAGTATGTCTTTGGAAAAAATTTCTGAATATGCTATGTATGCTTTGCTGGTAGAAAGAAATTTCAGATGGTTTTGTTTTTTCCTGATGCTGCTGCTGAATTGCAGCAGTGAAGTCTCAGTGCATGTGAAGAAGCATGCATATTATATTTAGTCTTTATTACTGTATTTTTCATTAATATAGTGATTCTAGGTAGCAAACAAATGTCTGAATATTTTTTCTTACTTGAAAAAGAGATTCGGTGAAAATATGCATTCAATCCTCCATATAGTAAGAAACATAAATGTGCAGCCTAAACCTAATACAGTAAGCACCGTTTATACGTCTTTCAAGGGACCGTTCATAAAAGACGTATAACTGAGAATGACATATAACTGAAATTAAAGTCTAAAATGCGAAGCAAATTTCTTTAGTACATATGTATAATATGTACAGTACTACTGTAGTACCTGTTACGTATAATGAAAATATATTTTGTTATGTATTAAATATTTACACTTATTACGCTATTTATACAGTATGATGAAGAATTTTTTTTAAAGTTTAATTAAAAAAATCCAATTGTACTAAAATTACATATATGTAACATACAGCTAAGAAAAATTCATTCCTTTATTTCAGTGTCACATCTTGATTAAATATGTTAACTCTCTTTCGAACAAGAAAAAGTGCTGGATATCATCGACCGTTAATAAGCACTTTTAAATTCATTTGAAAAAGTCTTTTAGTGATGTTTGCCTGGTTGTTTAATTTTGCGGGACGCAGGTGGCCTAGTGGGAAATGTTCATGACTGCCATGGAAAGGACCTCAGGTTCGATCCCAGGCTGGTACGAACGCTCGATCCACTAAATATCCGCCGTGCGTCGGATGGGCACGTTAAGCCTTCAGACCACGGGTACTGGCCCCCGGTAATAAATAAGGGTGTCTTCCTCCCCCTTTCTACTTCGCTTCCATGTCACTTTCCTATCAGGCACTCTAGCCCAAATCTCCTAGCTTCCTATTTCTAAGGGTTGTTTAAGACCTGGGGTCGGACACTGCCTTCCTAAAATCCTCTACATATGATCATCATGTTTAATTTTGCATTTTAAGGAGAGTACTATGGATTAAATTAAATTATCCAAACATTTTCTCACTGGTGTTGGCATAAAAAACAAAGAAATTTCTCAGTGTATCAATACTATGCATTGCATCTTGAAAGAACGGTCGAATGGTTCTTCACTTTCTTCATGACTGCTGCTGGAATGTTCATTCTCTAAATTAGTGTCTATTAATTCTTCTACTGTGCACAGTTTTGAAGTGATCATATCAGCATCGCAATTTACATACTCCTTGAAGGTTATGTCTACTCTCAGGAGTTTCCAATCCTCATCATCCGTAATCACAATTTCTTCATCGCTTTTGTAACCGTCGGCGCTTTCGCTTGCTTCCAAGATTGAAAAACCTCCTTTGACAAAACAATGAAGCAATCCGATCCCCCTCACTCAGGGTCTTCTGATGGAAAAGGAGAGCCCCCCACACCTTTGTGTATACCCCCATCTTTGTAGCCTCTACTGGTCAGTGGACGGTTCTTCTGTCTCTGCTGAAGAAACAGGCCTCGAGTCTGCGTTCGAAAAGTGTGTGAGAGAATGACTCAGATAAGAAATATTTGACTTCAGAAGCAAACTTTGACTAACCAATGAGGGAAAACGATGGCATATAACCGAAGTTACGCGTTGTATAGCCGTAATGTTTTACTATTAAAATTAATAGGAATTAATCGGGACCGACCGGAAATGACGTATAAATGGAAAAGACGTATAACTGAGAAACGTATAAATAATGCTTTACTGTATATATATATATATATAAAAGGAAACTTACTAATGGTGGCACATTTTATATTGCCAACTCCTACTTCAAAAAAAAAAAAAAAAAAAAAACCATGCATGTGCTTTAAGGCATCTTGCCTCAAACTTGTGGTGGCAAAATATGAAACATTTCAAAGTTTACTACTAATTAATAAAATATTCAGTAAACACACCAATTAAACAAACACCCCATTAATATAAAAATTTTATGTATACATATATTTTTATATTCATATAAAATTATTTTTATATGATGGAGTGTTTTAGTGATTAATTGATGTTTTTACTGAATATTTTATTAATTAGTAACCAACTTAAGTGTTAGCATATTTTGCTGTTGGGAGTTTGAGGCAAGATACCATGTGCATGAAATGTTTTTTAAGTAGGAATTGGCAACATGAAATGTCATTAGTAAGTTGCCTTTTTATATATATATATATATATATATATTAAGTTTTCCTCACATGTTAATAAAATTTAATTTTACTGGCTTTGAGGCAAAAAGAGTACTGAAAATGAAAAAAATAAGCTTTCACTGTATATTTAAGTGGTTTTCACCAGGGGCGTCCGGTCAGAGGAAGCAAGGAAGACCAGGCCTTCCCAATGATTCTCTCAGTAAAGTATTTGTACAAAGCAGAAGAATAAATTACATTTAGGCAGAAAAACAAAAATGCAGTGCTATAAAATACAGCATTATTCAATTACATACTGCGCCCGTTTGCACAAGCACTTTCTTGGACTTTCCTAGTTAACTACACACGATATAGCTTGAGAGAGAGGCCCAAAGAGGCCCGCTTCTTCGTGGCCACCGGCGTTACCATGGTCACAGTGTGGGAGCCAATCAGTGCACAGCATTCAACGAAAGCTTGCGGTTTCTATTAACAAATCACAGGAGGCACGTCGCAAGCGAGCCTCAGTCCTAAAGCAGTGTCTTAAAAGTTTTCCTAGAATACGCTGCATCACACGGCGTAAGTGATTTTTTTTTTTTTTGTTACTTCTACTGTCACAACAATAAATTTTGCATGTAAACTTTTGGATTTAGCTGTACAAAATCAATATAATAAATGGGGAAACCAGTATTTGCAGTGTATCAAGATGTAATACTGACATTATTACTTCTTTGTTAGAAGTTCCTTTCTCAAGAAGAAATGACATTGAAAGACATGCAATTATAAAACAAGGAAAACCTCTTCTGAAGTTTTCTCTTATGCAAAAAGACAAAGGCAAAAACAGAACACTCCAATCTTCATGGTACCATCAACATAAATGGTTATGCGGTAGCATAGTGAAAGCGAATTTATTCTGCTGGCCTCGTTTGCTATTTAAGCTTGAATAAAAGTGTGTAGTCTTCTGAAGGATACAACGACTTAAAAAACTTATCTAAGGCAGTGGTTAGACACGCATCTAGTAAAGATCACTTGAATTCTTATGTGCCATTTTTTGTGACTACCGACAAATTATTGTTCTGGCCTCTCTAAGGTTTGAACCTACCATCTGCCACTGGTTTTCACGAAATGTGTGCATTTCAGGGTTTAAAAAATATTTCCACTTCTAAGACAGAACTTCTTGTAAGACTAACAATGAGCAGCTGTCATTCTATAAAGATGGTCAGTAAAAATAGTTTCACACTTTTAATGGGAAATAAATTAAATTAGACTAAAAGAATGCAGTAAGTTTGCCCTGGGGGTGGGAGTGAGCACAATAGCTTGAGTTGAGTGGTTTGAGGCACTGTCTTATGACTATTATCTGAGATGGGCCCTGAGTCTCGGATTAGTCTGGGTAGTGTTAGTCCAATGGTATCTGCTTGTCCTCTTCCCAGGAACCAGTAACCCTAAATTAGGTACAGGTGATTTTAGTCCATGAGTTAAAGAACAGATAGAGGTGGGGACTAGATGTTACCAGCATAATGTGACTTCTAAGTAAATTGATAGCAGCTGTTGGGTACAACTTAAAATGCAAGGATTTGGCACAACTGTTGTTTTACCCTAGTGGCCAAAGAGGTGTTTGGCCTCCTTGGGTAGTCATGCAAGTTTTACTTGGGTTTGAGTCCCAAACAAGATTCATATCAGGGGCGTAGGAATGGGGCTCAACGGGCCCAAGCCCCCCCCCCTAATATTATATAAGTTTTGTTTTTCAATGTTTAGTTCGGTTGTCTTTACACTTTTTCTCCAGAGTAGAGGAAAACCAAAATTTAAAACTTCTTTCGTTTTGGAAATGAATGTTAATTCTAGAACATAGAGAGGTATGGTGTGTCCTTGTGTGTTAGAGTGTGTGGGGGCTGGGGTGGAGCTTCAGCTGTTTCAAGTGTCTGAAATCACGATGTCACATTAAGGTCAAACGCAACTGCAGTGTTAAATTTTCCTTGGACGGCCATGAGCTTGAGTAGGAGTGTGAACTCACAAGTATACATTAGCTTGCTGACGGGGGACGGCACAAAATAAGCAACCCTTCTATTCCCCACCACTGGCCTGGCCATTGTACGTAATGTCACAGCCTTTGGAATGAAATACAGTAATACACCCGGGACTCGGCCCCGAGGTGTACTGCATTTATGAATAAGAAATGTTCCCAAACTACATGTACCACCGAGGCACCGACCACGAAACCGATGCAATCCATTGGGTATGTGTTGTACTTGTGTTTGTATACTGACTTTATTTCATTTAATCTTTAGACTGTTTACTTTTGCTACATAACTTTCAAAACATTGGTTCCAAATCATGCACTTTCGGTAGATAAAAGATTTAGACAAATAATTACACTTTTCTTCTTCTGTGCCGTATTTTCATAATATCATCATTATGCTAGCCAGATATAACGTTTATAGTGACATCTTCAAGTGCAGTAAGAATAAATAAATAAATATATAATTTATTTTCTTTGAGCCCCTCCCAAAAATTCTGAATTGCTACGCCCCTGATTCATATATACAGTATATGCAAGCATATCTAAAAATAAGTTTCACATAAATTTTGCTAAACAACCAGAAAACAAAAAAACTATAATTTCTGGAACATGTACCTTTCCTTTATTTTTCCATGTAATCGCCAAGTTTTAGTAAATACTTGTTGGAACGAGAAACCAGTTTTTCAACAATGCGAAAGTAAAAGTTTGCTTCAAGTTCATGGAAATATGTTTTCACACCTTCCTTGACTTCATCATTTGTGAAATGCTTGCCCCCCAAGGCCTTTATTTTTGGGAACAAGTGGTAATCGCAGGGTGCTAAATCATGACTATGTGGGAGATGCAGCCATACTTCCCACTTGAAATTGGCTTGCGAAGAAGCTCCTGTGTGGCAGCAGCTTTGTGTGGGGTTGCATTGTCTTGCTCAAAATGATCCCTTTTGACAATTTTTCTAGTCTTCAATCCTTAATTGCTTTCCCTAACTTCAATGTCTTGCAGTACATTGCAGCATTTATCATACTCCCTTTTGCCATGAACTCTGTGTACACTGCAGTAAAAAAGACTGTTGCCATCGCTCTTCCGGCAGACGGCACAGCTTTAAATTTTTTTGCATTTGGTAAGCTGGGGTGTTTGCACACCAATTTTTGCTTTCTGGTGTGAAGTGATGCAATTATGTGTCTATCATCACCAGTGACATGCTGCAAAAAAATCTGTGCCTTCAGAATAACGTTCCAGGAATGCAAGACAGGATACAAATCGCTGATTTTTTTTTGCTGTTTTGTAAAAGATCATGGAACCCATTTTGTGCACACTTCTGAAATACAGGTGCCCATGAATGATAGTGTGTACACTACCATATGGGATGCCCAATTCATGAATTTTAATGTGGTGATTATCCCTAATCAATGCACGAAATGTGATAAATGTTTGTTGAAGTCAAAGATCTGCTTATGCTTGGTTCATCTGTCAAATCTGTAAGTCTTCAAACTGCTTATACCATTTTCCAGTTGAATGGTGCGACATTGCCTCTTCTCCATAAACAGCTAACATTTCACAATGGATTTCAGTTGGATTCAAATGTTTTTCCCATAAAAAAATAAAATAAAAGCGCTCTGTTTCGTGAACTTCCAATTTCGAGTGACACTCCAGCTGCTGTGCTATAACAAACTACTGTTAACAAATAAACTACACAGCACAAATGTGCCACACACATTCCACAAGCAGATGACATCAGTCCGAAGCCGCTTTCCTACCATTTCCGATAGTTGCCCCTATGTGAAACTTCTTTTTATACACCCTCATATATTGTGGGAAGGGGGAGGTTATTTGTCATCTTGAGCAACTAGAAGTGCTATCAGCAGTCTCTCATCCCTAAAGCTGGGTCACTGGTTCCAAGGAAAGGTAAGAGCCAGTGCTATACGACAACACACCAGCTATGCCTTATTCAAGACTCAAACCCGGGTTTGTCTCTGATGACTTAAAATTTCTAGCTAGTCATTTGGCCATCTGGGTGGCTGTGTCTGTCTCCTGGGACTACTGGGCCCTAATTATGGTCAGGCAAATTCTTAACCCAAAACAAAAAAGGAAGTCTTTTGGCTTTATATGCCTTTCATTATACTGGTGTTAAATTGAATCCGTTCTGAGGCAAAGTTATAAAATAAGAGTTTGCAATGTTGGTGCTGATTTAATTATTGATTTACTAAACTTAAAAATAAGGTAACAGTGTAACACCTTCTGTAGTCAGTTGAGCCAAGGCCATCTGGAAAACACAAGGCTATGATATTAGAGATGAGTACCCTCTTCTAGTGATGTCATATGGAAACCGTTTCATATTGGTTTCCAAAGCTGTCATGTGTGATGTCAAACATAACACTGATATATCAGTCCATGTAACATGAGAGTGACATCACAAATGGAGGGAACTCATCTCTGTAATATCATGGCCTTGTGTTTTCTAAACGGCCTTGGTTGAGCTGTCGCTTCCATTATATTCTTTAGATACTTCACCTACCATGTTTAAATTAAGAAATTCAAAATGAAAGTTTGAATTATCTGAAAAATACTACTAGCATTTATATTTCTTAATCAAAATGTAGATATCTAAATTATGCGAATTGTTGTGTGCGGTTTTATTCAATTGCATGACTATTCTAATTGGGGCCAGCCTTAGCAGCCACTTCAGTAGCAACATGGTATGAAAGTTGGCTTCTAGCTGTTTGAGATGCATCTGGGTTCATATTTTGAGTAAGGCATGGATGGCATTTGTTATACAACCCTGACTTCCTTCTTCCTTCCCTGGAACAAGTAGCTCTGAATTAGGAACTACCGACTGCCTTTATAGTCCATTGAGGTACTGACAGTGGTTGTTAAACCCCCAAACTAAAAATAAGCCTTAGAGCCCAATTTTGATGGGGCCTCCTAAATGTAAGATTTTCCATATTAGGTATTAGGAGTAGATGCTATGATGTGACAAATTTTATGTCAATATGTTAATTAACTTATAATTTAACATCATCATCATCATCATTGTCAACCATTATCAATCCACTGCTGGACGAAGGTCTCCCCAAGTTTCCTCCACAACGGTCTGTCTTGTGCCAGTCTCCTCCATGTCACTCCCGCATATTTACGAATTTCATCCACCCATCTCCCATGTGGTCTTTTTCTGGGTCTTTTCCTGTCCCTTGGAATCCAATCTAAAATTTCGGCTGTCCATCTATGGTCTGTCCTTCTGGCAGTATGTCCAGCCCATTGCCATTTCAGGGATTTAACTCTGATCATGATGCCTTCCACTCTCGTCATTTTTCGGATCCACGAGTTCCTCTTCTTATCTCTCCTGGTTATACCAAGCATGCACTTCTCCATGCTTCTTTGAGTTGTCTGCAGCCTTTGTATGTCTCTTTTAGTTAAGGTCCACGTCTCTGCACCATACGTAAGCACTGGAAGGATGCATTGATCAAACACTTTTCTTTTAAGACATAATGGCATATTGCTCTTGAAAATTATGCTGTTTCTTCCAAAAGCTCTCCAGGCAAGTTTTGTACGCCGATTAATTTCTTCATCAATGTGACCCTCACTTGATATCTGCTGTCCAAGATAAACATACGTATCTGTTATCTCCAGTTTTTCTCCATCAATCGATAAATCTTCATTTCTTGTAAAAGCATTGAACATCACTTTTGTCTTCTGAAAGTTCATTTTTAATCCCACTTCTTTACTCTTGTCAGCAAGTTCCTGGATCATACTCTGCAGCTCTGATGGGGTAGTTGCAAAAATGACTACGTCATCAGCAAAACGAAGGTGGGTTAGATAATCTCCATTAATCTTTATCCCTTTGTTTTCCCAGTTCAGTGATTGAAAGACATTTTCCAATGTGGCATTAAACAGCTTCGGAGATATGGTGTCACCTTGTCTCACTCCCTTTCCAATTTTTATGTGTGTTGTATTTTCAAACAGCCGAATCTTTGCACTTGCATTTTCATAGATGTTATTAATAATATTAATGTATGCATCTTCAATACCGCAGGATTTCAGAGCCGTGGTAACTGCTGATGGTTTCACCGAATCAAAGGCTTTTTTCATAATCGATAAAAGCCATGCACAATGGAAGTTCATATTCCCTCGCTCTTTCAATTAGTTCTCTCAGTACGTGGATATGATCTATTGTGCTGTAGCCACTCCTGAATCCAGCTTGTTCTCTCGGTTGAGCCATGTCCAGTGTTACCTTCAAGCGGTGTGAAAGAACTTTAGTGAAGATTTTATAAACCACTGATAGGAGGCTGATAGGTCTGTAGTTCCTGAGATCCTCAATGTCACCTTTTTTATGTAGCAGGATCATTGTAGCATTGTTCCAATCCTCAGGAATCTTCCCTTCATTAAGGCATCGAGTGAAAATTTGGGCGAGTACTGTTTCAATTTCTCCACTTGCTTCTTGTATAATGTCTATAGTAATTCCATCTTCTCCTGGAGCTTTCCCCCGCTTCATGTTCTTGATTGCATGAGCAACTTCTGCTGGGAGAACTGGAAGAACTCTGGTACCTTTCATGATGTCTGGAGTACATGTATCATCCCTTTCATATGATTTGGAGTAGAAATCTTTCACTCTTGTCAAAATTTCGCCTCTATTTCTTGTTACAGAACCATCTTCTTTTCTCAGAGCCATAATCTGTTTTCTTCCCTTACTGAGATGTCCCTTTGCTATCTTTAGGCTTTGGTTGTTTTCAATTGCTTTCCTCACTAGCTCACAGTTGAATTTTCTTACGTCTTCAGTGATACTTTTTCGTGCTGTCTTGCATAGCTCTATATATTCCACTTTGGAAGTCACATCTTCTTTAGTTGTCCTCATCTCTCTTCATTTTTGCATCAACATTTTGGTTTTTCCTGATAATTTGTTCACATGCAACTTGTTCTTAGACCCAGCTAATTTTGTTGCTGTTTCCATAAGAGCTTTGGTTACTTTTCTGTTAACTTCTGAAATATCCACTTCTTCCGATGTTAGGCCTTCTAAAGCAGAGAACCTGTTCTTCAGTTCCAACTTGAAAGTATTATGGTGTTTTTTAAGGTTGGTTATGTCAATACATTTTGTTTGTCTTATGAGCTTGCCACGTTCCAGTTTAGTGTTGAGGTGCATCTTACATCTCACCAATCTATGGTCACTACCTGTGTTGAACTTGTTCAGCCCACTGCAGTCTTCGATGACGAATTTTTTGTTACACATAATAAAATCAATTTCACTTGTCGTCCCAATTGGATGTCTCCATGTCCATTTCCTGTGTGGCTTTTTCTTGAAAAAGGAATTCAAGATGAAAAATCCTTCTGCCTCTGCAAACTCGACGAGAGTATTTCCACGCTGGTTTCTGTTGCCGTGACCGAATTTACCTACTGAAGTTTCATTCTGTTGCCGGTGCCCTATTTTTGCATTGAAATCTCCCATAATTATCTTCAAGTGCTGCTTACCTTTATTATTTAGATGACGAATTTCCTCTTAAAATTCTTCAATTTCTTCTTCAGGATGACTTGTGGTGGGTGCATAAGTTTGAATAATCTGAGCCTGGTATCTTCTCGATAGTTGGATAACGAGTCGTGCAGCTCTGTCAGAGGAACTTTCAACTTCTACCACTTTATCCTTCAGTTTCTTGTTTATTATAAATCCAACACCACTAGTTCTGCCAGTATCTGTCCCACCATAATAGAAGAGATGTCCACTTTTCAGTTCAATGAGATCTTCTCCTTTTCTCCTTACCTCACTTAGCCCGATGATGTCCCACTTGATCCTTTGTAGTTCCTCTTCCAATTCAAGAAGCCTTGAATCAGAAGATAGGGAGCGTCCATTATACGTAGCCAAGGTCAGCATCAAATGGCAGCCTAGTCCGGTCCTCCGGGGATTCTTAGCACCCTCTGCCTTCATGTCGCACTGGCCGCTGCCTTGGCCAGGTACATTCCAGCTGCCGGAGACTGAAGGCCATGATTTAAGTTGTAGAGTCATTTTTGAGGTGTTTGGCCTTAACTCACCACGCTGGCCAAGCGGGTTGGTGAGTGTGGGATAGCATTTCCTCTGATCCCGATGGTATAGTTATACCGCTATTGGTGGTCGTCAGAGCCCCTTTAGTGGGAACAGGATGCACCACGAGAAGGCGGGGTTGACATTTGTCAAGGAGAGGCTGTGATGTTACGCATCACCTGACCTTACATCCCATAATTTAACATAAAATGTGTTAAAACAAAATTAAAAGAAATGCTTCTTGCTTTCTGTTCTGAACTGTTTTTTCAAAATTTTGTAAGTTGAAGCTTTTTTGCTTCATTGCACTCAATTGGTACAGTTGAAGCATGTTGGACCTTAGATCTGATTCATTTTAATTTTGAAAAGAGCTCTTTCCCCGAATGCCACTCTAAAATTTAAAAAATGTATAGCGCTATAATACAAATTAAATATGATAGCTCAGTAAGCCCAAAAAAAAAAAAAAAGAAATTTCAAAATTTTAGACTTTTCAAAGTGTGAAAGGAAGAATTAGCTTCAGTTTCTTTGAGCAGCATATGACCATTTAAATCTTGACAAGTTAATTTTTCTAAATCAGCCTGACGTCTGTTAGTGCAATTTCTAAATCTGAAGCATGTTTTCAGAATTCCTTTTTTGGAAACAATTGAAACTTACTTAAAGCCAAATAAATCAACATAGTTTTTCAGCTGCTTAAACCATGGTTCCAAATACAGCACAGCCTCAATGAAGAATTGGTTGAAACAAAATACCTTATAAGCTTATTTAGGATCATCAGCAGACTTGTAACTGAAGTCTTTTTCTCTTTTGCAATTGTTTCAAGCTCTTGAGCTATCTCTGAGTCATTTGTAAGCTCATTGCACCAACTAAAACTTGTTCAAAGTGAGTTTCTTTGTACTTTATCAGTAAGTGCAAGAGCTTTTCATGTAAATTTTTGGGAAGATCTACTACTGTATAATGTTGTGCAGCTCTTTGCTGACAAACTTTACTTGAAGCTATTCATGCCAGAAAACTGATGATACAATTTGTAACCGTTCATTTGGTTAGCTAATGACTCAGGTTCACTTCCTGCCCCATTATCTTTTATTTCTATAAGTGCTTCATTGAAAAATATGATGCGTTCAATACTCTTGCCCTGTTTCACAGAGGCTTCACAGAAAAAAACATCACAGCGTTCGAATTACCCAGTGGTCTGCTGGCCATTTGCCAGTAGAACTTTCGTTGGACCACTGAACTGTTGATTTTACTGGCCCAGATGGCTACTAAGTTTTTTTATTTCTAATTTGTCACAAGTTAAAAAATGAATTTCTATTTCGTTTACCTTACTGTGTGGTTTTCTTTTTAGGCTGCAAACTAATGATAGGCTTAAAAACAAATATTGGAGAAAATTCCATTGAAATGATACATTATTTTCTACATATATTGTAAATGTCTTTAAGTTTTTTATTCTTTTTTTACAGACCAGTGGGCAGTTTGGTGGACCAGTGGTTTGCAAATTCTAGTGGTCTGCTGGACTAGTAGAAGATTTATTTCTAATTTTCACACTACATCATATACTTCTACCTATGCAGGGCCATAGCCAAGGAGGAGTTTTGGAGGCGTAAACCCTCCCCAAAATGCTGTACTTAAATAAAGAGAGCGTAGATAAGTCCATATACTTGTGTAAGTAGCATAGCATGTAAGTCAGTATTTGAAAAATGGGGAGTATCAAATAGAAGAATTTCATGTGCAAGCAAAATGTGACAAAGAAAAAAATTTAATGTGTAATGTACGGTGAAAATTAATTTTCAAATTCAGGAACCCTCCCCGAAAACTTTCTAGCTATGACCGTGTACACTTGTATTTATTGTTACTGAATGCAACTAGATGCTGAAGTGTTTCAAAAACGATTTAGAACAGGTTTTGGCTGTATATCACATAGAAATAGATTATAATTGTAACCAACCCGTAATGCAGAAACTGCTCTTGGATTTGTTTGTAAAAGTTGAGCCTGAGCAAGTGATTTCTCTCCTTGTGTTAGCTCCACTTTCATATAACTGAGCTCTGATAAACAGTGGTAGTTCTAGGCCAGGAGGGAACTGATTTTTTTTTTTTTTTTTTTTTTTTTTGGAATTACATTTCAATTTTAATTATTGGCACATGCAGGAATTTGTGCTCCCCCTACCACATTTTTTTTTTTTTTCTAGAAGTGCCACCGCTAATAATACTTTGTTCAGTCCTAATATTTCAAGTTCCGGCTTCAGCTAGTTCACACTTAAACAATTAATACATACCAGCTGGTGTATTAGGTGTAATGTACTGTTGCTAATTTTTCTAATTGGCATGGACATTTGCTCCTGATTGTTGATGTCTGAAGTGCTGTCAAGGATTACAAAAAAATATATACTTTGATACTTTTTGTTCTTGTCAACTGCATCTCTAATGATACTGATAGCCAGAGTTGTATAAAAATAAAATGTATCTGTGTACACAACTACTGAAACAGAAAACTTGATACAAATGTGCGAACCACAAAAATAATAGAATAAAGTAATTTACAGGAAAAACTAATAAAACAATAAATAATGATTAAAAAATTAGATTCCAATGAGGATAAAATAAGTACATTACAGTTGAATGTGCAGCAATGTGTGTGAAATGTATTAACACTTTTATGGCAAAATATTAAAATATTGGACTATGAACCTCAAAAATGAAAGACTAATTAAAGAAAGTTTTTATATCCAGAAAAACAGTTCCATCAATGAGCGTTCAAAAATTATAATAGCCATGATATAATCAACACAGCAATCAGACATCGCTGACTTGACTGTGATTACTGTTTCTCACGTAATGTTAATCACATCAGAACCAAAATTTTCAAGTTTTCTGATGTGATTGATATTACGTGGGAAACAGTAATCACAGTTAATTTTCAGCGATGTCTGATTGCTATGTTGATTATATCATGACATATTGACCATGTATTATGAGAAGAATATTTCTTCCACATTGTTTATTATAAATAGCATTTTCAACAAGTTAATTCAAAAATACTAGACTTACAAAATACATAAGGAAATGATTTTAATTTAATAACTAGCAATTGCAAGAGGAACCTGGCAATAAAATTTAAATTCTTTCTGTAAACGAAACTTTTGATACAGTTCCTATACACTGAGAACAGGCCTTGATAAGATCTCGAGGCCAGAAATGTCTGTAAAAACAAAAGAACTCGGAAGATGTGAAACATAATTGAAAGTTCAAGTTAAAATAGAATTAAGGCTATTAGTCTGAGTTAAGCCTTAAGTAAGTGTTTTAATTGCTGTGAATAACATTTTAATTTTATTTTTTAATTTACAAGCAAAAACTATCTGCAAAACCAGCTAATAAATTGGAAACTATCCGTGTACATCTACATTCTGCTTCTCTGCTGATAGCTCATTTTGAATGTTTGCCAAGGTGCAGTGATCCTAAACATCTCTAATAAAAGTTCATTTAAGATAATCATCTTGCATTACTGGGTCAAATTTCACCAAAAATAATTGTAAGAAAATCGCCACTGTTTGAAGTTTCTAACTGTTCAACAGAGCCATGGAATGCCAAATTATGCTCTGATGAAAACTGAACCACAGCAACTAATTTTTCAAAAATTTGATGTCATTGCATTTTTCTTCTGACAATTTTGACATTGCTGTCAGTTTCTTCAGCAGTGTCTTCTCTGAAGTTCACAACAGTTTGGAATAGCCACTAAATGACCTTTCTATTTTTCATGCCCTGCAAACTTAGTATGGGTACTGAGCCACTTGTTGAATCCATTAGTCAAGGCACTTTTGATGTAATTTACAAAGAATTACAAACATTTATTTTAGCTTAGAAAGATTTCAATTCTTCATATCTTCTGAGTTCTTTTTTATTTTCAGATGTTTCTGGCCTTTAAATCCTTACCAAGGCCTGTTCTCAATGATTAGAAATGGGATCAAAGGCTCTATTCACACAGAAAGAATCTAAATTTTGTTGCTAGGTTTCTCATACTGTGGCCAATTCTTAAATTAATGTTTTATATATTTTTTAAATCTATTTTTCAATTGAGTTGTTGAAATTGCTCTTTGTTAATTAACAGAACAAGTTTTTTTTTTCTGGATATAGGGACTTTTTTTTTTTTTTTTTTTGATGTTCATAGCCCAATATTTTAATTTTATGTCCCAAAAGTTCATATTTGCGTAATTGTATGTGATTTGCTAATACACTATTTTGATCTTTATATTAATAGCTGTTACGTGGCTTATAATTCTGAATTCCAATTTCACAATTTCAGAGACTTTTTTTCCTGTATAATTACTCCTGCAGTCCAGTGGAATATGTTTCTTGTTTTGTGTATTATTGGAAGGGTCTTTGTTGGCTAAATTTGCTACCTTGTTTTGAACTGCAGTTGCTACTTTTTACATTTTTTTTTTTTTGAAAAGGATAAATTTTACTTAATTTTCCCCTATTTGCCATGGACATGTACTTGATCATTTTATCAGCTTTTTGCTTTCTTTTAGATTCCAGTGGACTGCAACAGTGATTATACAAGACAAACTTCTTGAAAATTGGAACTCAAAATCGAGGAACTTGTAATAACTCTTAATAAAGATCAAAATAGCTTATTGACAAGAGGGGGGACCATGGCCTCCCCTTGAGTTGACTGAATTAAATTTTAACGCACCTTACTCTGTGGTCTATATTAAACTTGTTACAATGATTTCAATTTTGTGGTAGGCTATAAGGATTTTATCTGTGAAATTCATTTTATTCAAATGATGTGTATTTAACTTCATTCTGTAAATATAAGTTTCATTTCTATGGCTTTCTGATAAGTTTTTTTTTAATCTTCCCATAGATTCAATTGCCATAAGGCTGACCCTGGAGTTTTCTGTACCTTCCTTGAAAAAGCAATCTGGTTGATGTGTGCAGGGAAAGTTTGAAAACAAATGAGATTACTAATATAGTTTACTTATCTCCTTCAGTACCTTGGCAGGTAAGATAGGGACAAAGAATGTTGCCAAAAAAACTGCGCCTCAGATAGGATGGATATTACAGCTGAAACATGGTTAAATGAAAAGAAAGGTGTTAAATTTTAGTTTGACATGTGATGGTAGTTACTTGAGGTGAGCTGTGTATGCCTGTTCCTCACAGAGCCTGGCAGGGAAGGATGCTGGTGCATGGCCTGTTGGTGGCATTGTCTCTTGGACCCTGTGAGTTCTCTACTTGTTTCTTCTGTGAAGCCACCTAGCTATACAGTTTACATTTCACTGTCTGTAATTCTGGTTGTTGTTGTTTTTGTCCTATAAGATACTCTACTCTTCAAGCTTACTATTTCTAAGGGTCGTTTAAGAGAAGGGGTGAGAATGCCTTTGTAAAATCCTCTGAACCATGATTGATAAAATTTAGCTGGAGGTCATTCAATTCTAGTGAACTATAGGTAAAGATAATATTAATAAAAAACAACTTTTGCCAGGGTTTGCTTGAGCATTCGTGGCATCTGGTGTAACATTTGTTGCCCCCTACTCCCCAAGACTTTTTCTGTTTGTTTTTCTGTTGGGCTGTAACAGTTCTTCAGCTGCACATGAAAGGAATACAAAGCAGGTCTGGCTCAAGCTGATAAAGCATGGCAAGCAAAGAATTTGGGTGCCTCCTCTCAGGGAAAGGAGAGGGGGGGGGGGATCTTTGAAAATGCAACTCTTGTAACACTTTAAAGGGGGGGGTAAAACATTCCTGGGACTCTTACAGCCTTATTTCATTTTAGAGTGAATTTTACCCAAAAGTACACACTTCACTGTCTGTAATTCTTATTCTTTTTGGGGAGAAATGAAACTTAGTGTTTAGAAGCCCACATCCCCCTCCCTTGCAGCGACATATTGGGAGGGGAGTAACAACACCATGAGCAGTTGCCTGTCCCTAATTTAGGGCAACTGATTGAAGGAAAGGAAGGAGAGCCAGTGTCATTGAGACAAACACATCCATGCCTCACCGGGATCCAAACCAGGATCCATCTCAAACGAATAGTCAGAAGCCAGCGCTTGGACCACTGGGGTAGCTGATGCATTTCCCATTAAACAAAGGAAACAGCTTCTTGGTTGGACAATTAACAGTTGGCCTGAATGTTGCTCTCTAAAAGTTTCACAGAGCACCTGTTTTTTTCATGAATAAAATGTAGAGGACATTGAGAAATTACTAATTATTTTAATCTCTGCCTGGAATCACTCTGTGTACAGAGAAGCACCAGGGGTTTGGTGAAATTCATACCCCAAATAATTTTACGAGGGAGAAAGTTCGTATCTCATATGTTTCAATATCGGTGAAATCACTTTTTATTCTGTGACAATTTGTGTCACTAAGTACTTGAAAGACCCTAAAACACCTTATCTCTAAATTTTTGGAAGTGGAATTGGGTGGTGGAGCAGCCAATGTGAATGTTAAATTCGAAACCATCATATAAATTTTCTCCACTGAAAAGTAAGAGAATTGAAGTGACACTTTGCATTAGGGTGCAATCGTTCCTTGAGCCAGAGCTGGGTACAATAGGAAGGGTATTCTCAAATACTGTATACACAAAATGCAAAATTTATATAGGGAAGGAAGATCAAAACACTATCATCCATATATAGCTGTGATATTTATAGCCTAAAATAATATACATGTTTTGTCTGGATAATAATTATTACATGGTTGGGCCATATTTTTTTTTTTTTACAGTAAATTTATTTCTTGGCCCCACACCTTGAGCCAACCAAACCATTCATTAAATACACCACTCTGGTGGCATAGTGGTCTAAGCACTGGCTTCTAATTCGTCCGGGATAAGTCGGGGTTCGATTCCCAGTGAGGCATGGATGTTTTATTTGTATTGTGGGAGTGGCCCTTAATTAGAGATAGGTGACTGCATATAGTCCGTTGAGTTGCTCACGGGGTTAACCTCCTATCCCCAATTAAAATGCTTAATAAGCTCTAAATGTAATATCATTAAGCACTTGATTTGTTAAAAGACTGATATCTCAGTATTCACCTTGGCATAGTGCATCTCAAATTTTCTCAGATTAAACCAAATTTGCCAAATAGCTGTACTAATCCCAAGAAATTTCCATTATTTGTTGTAAACAACTTATCAGATGACCCCATAAAGGTTAAATTGTACTTTGATAAAAAATAAAATTATTGATATAAAACCTCTCCAATGAATAATTTCTTTGTTGACCATTTGCTAATGTGAAGTGTTCACATTTTTATCTGCAGGGTCATGCCTCTGTTTCCATCTAAACGTAGTACATTGTCATGTGATACAGAAACTTTTCATGTTTCTTCAAACGAAAACTTGCCTTCAATCCTGAGAACCTATACTTCCTAAAGAAGTTCACGATTTTTCAGTTGGAAAAAAATTATAGCAAAAGCAATATACACAGTCAGAAATATTTCAGTAAATCAAGCATCTGCACTTTTTCTTCACCATTGCCCAGTGTTTTAATATCAAAGTTTTTTTGAAAAATGACATTTTTTATAAATTTCATGTCCTCAATTTCAGGTGGTCCTAAAATTACAGCATTATCTATAAATGCAGAACTAAATTTTTTGGGGCACAGTGCCAGATGAGTTGTATCGTATAGGGAGGATGACGAGAACGTGCTAAGCAGACTGTGCGTACTAGCATTATGATTATTTAGTACATCAGCTGAACGAACTATCAACACTTTCTTTGTCAATTGAAGCCAAAGATGATTCTAATTCAAAATTTGTAGAATCTTGAGAAACCCCTCTTCTTTACCACATTTTTAAAAAATGATCCAGCAGTTCGTAAAAAAAAAAAAAAAAAAAATGAAGGTTTTCACAGCTTTCTGTTCTTTTGGTTCCCTTTCCACTTTTCTCTTCTGGTTGTGTGCTCCTGATAACTTTTTGAGGTCATTCTTCAAGTTATAGTTCCAGACATTAGCCTGAAAAATGCGTAAGATTCAGTGAGTATTGGAAAGTCAGTTCCTGTGTTGGTTGAGGAAACTTAATTCTTGTGTGGGTGGCAAATGGAGAAAATATGAACACTGTGTTACAAAGAGAACACATTCCAACAGATATTAGTGATTTTCTGCTGGCACTTCAGTGAAATAAATCTATTTTTTCAATCTCTGGTGATAGTTGTGAGTGTGAAGGAGTGGGTTTTTGAGCATTATAAACCCTTCTTGAAGTCCTACTCTCTGGCATGTAATTATTACCGAGGAAGCTCGTCATATTGAAATTTTATGACACTGCTGAAGTTTCACAATATCATTTGGAGTAAAACTGAAGCTATATCAGTTGGTAAATGGAGAACAACCTAAGAATGTAATCACCAATAAGAGAAAAAAAAATTATGCAGTGTACAGACTTGCTCAATCAACTTTTGGGAAGATGGTGGACTTGGGTGAGTTAGGATAATTATGACAGCTTCAAAGTTTTTCAACTTCTATTTGATGTGCAATCGGTCACAAAATTATCCGGCCACACTCATCACAAATTTTCAAGCATAATATTAAAACTGGATGAAACAAAATATTACATTTATTTTTACTTCTCCAAATTCTGAGAATTCAAAATATTATACAAAAAAATTTGGTTATTTAGACAATATGTATTTAAATGAAACATTAGAAAAGGCACACACAAGTATCCAGCCAGTATGAAATATGGCAGAAACATATAATAAATTACAATTAATATTTTGTTGGGTATCCTTTAGATTATATAATTGCTTTCAATCTATTAGGCATAGATTTTACCAGTTTCTTAGTTAAACTGGGGCTTATTTATGCCATTCTTCCTGAAGATGTTTAACATGTCTATATACAAGGTGGTTATAAATTAGTTGGGCAAAAAGAAAACTTTATTGTGCACAGTTATAAGAATGCATATGATAATAAGTGCGAACAATATATAGTTAAACACACCAAGTTTATGTTTATCTTTTTTCACAAATGCTCAATGTGGCTTCCCTTGGTTACTCTGCAAATGTCCCATCTGTAAATCTGTTCTTCCCACATTGCTGTCAGCATGTCGACATCGACCAATGCGAGTGCAGTAGTGATTCTTGATTTCAGTTCAGGAAGGGACTTTGGTAGCGGCAGAAGGTAAACCTGATCTTTAACAAAACCCCATAGACCAAAATCTAGGGGCGGTAGGTCCGATGAGGGGGGGGCCTTACATCAAAAACAATATTTAAGACTTTGACTAATTTCTGCACATTGCCACTTGTTGCACAGATACTTTTATGTGATTGGTTTTACAAGCTCACGTACTTTCCTTAAATTTTCTTGTGAATTGTTGCTTTCACTTTAAGCTTACAAAGCTAACTGATATAAAACCTGCTTTTCAGGTTGTTAATAGCTGGAAATGTAGTAGTCTGTCTTTTTTTTTTTTTTTTTTACGATGTACAATTTCACCACTAGAGGGCATAAATGAAGATGATGTTGAATTTAAAAATACGTTTTATTCCCCATATTTGCTTCTAAACATCCGATTGAAAAAATTATTTTATCTTTCGATTCCATTTATGCCGAAGAGTATTTTAGATATAGTTACTTTTTCAAATTACGCATAGATTTTCCGCTAGGGGCGTAAAAGTAAATTACATTTTTCCCGATAACTCTTCTTCTAAAACTCTGATTTGAAAACTTTTTTCTTCGGCGGATACACCTCCTGATGGAAAATCTTTTGCATATAATTTCAAATTTTTGGTAAAGAATACTTTGGCCACCAGGGGCGTAAGTGTTCATTTTTGCTTCTGATGTATTTGCCATAAAATCTGAGCTTCTAAAATATCGACTGAAAAAATTATTTCGTGGACTGATGCCACTCACATCGATAAACCTTTTCAGAATATTTTCTTCTTAAAACATTCCACAGTTTCTCTGCCAGGGGGCGTAGATGTATATCTTATTTTTGTCAATATCTCTACTTCTAGGAGTCCGATTTGAAAAATTCCTTCTTTGTTGGATAGTGTTTTCAGTGTGACATGTTTTTCATATAATTTCAAAATTTTCAAGTAATTCATAGACTTTCCACTTGGAGGCGTAGAGGTAAAAAATTGCGTTTCCCCTATATCTCTGCTTAAAGATGACACCAAAAATTCGGTGTCATCTTTCTTGTTAATACTTTAATCTGTTTACCATTTCCACACTGTGAGAAAAACAGCCACTGTGCTTAGGAAAATTGACATAGTTCTTAAAGACTTAATTGAATCTCTTGTGCTTTGGTTAAAATATGTAGCATACACAAGATTATTCCATGGAAATCCACATTTTTTGTTTTGTTTTTTTTTGTCATCATGTGAGTCATTTTAGACATTGATGCAAAAACTGAAGAGACATTTTTGTGGTAGGAGGGGTTGCATGTGCGTTTTCTGCTCGCCATACAAAGAAATTTAATTTTCTACTCTCCAAGCAAAAAAGTCAAGCAACATCTCCGTCTTCAGCCTCTACTGACAAGCCAAAGTATGCAAATCTTTCTTCTGTCACTATTCCTCCTAGCTTGGATAAATTATTATCATTAGGCCCAAAATTTTCACCTGCTCTTCCTATCAATCTTCCACTGTTTCTGTTATAGAATCAGCCATCCACAGTACTGAGACTGTTCACCAACCTATCCTTCGTGCCAACGTTGCTGTTATCCTATCCAAGCAAAATTCTGTGCCAATCAAGTACTCTTTTCTTGTTTAAAAGAATTCAGGTCATTTATTCAGGAAAATGACCTTGCCGTATGCAAAGCAGATAAAGTTGGTTGCCCAGTCATCTTTGGTAAAGAAACACTAAACCAAAAAGTTCATTCATTTCTTACATCTGCTAACTGCATTCCTCTGCAGTTAGACACCACCAACTCACTCAAAAACTCAGTTGACAGATTAGCTAAGAAAGAAACTCTTCAATCCTTCCTTGGTGATTTATCACCCCTCCTTACTTTAGAACTCCCAGGCTTTTCCTGCAAGTGAAACTGCATAAAGCTGGTAACCCCATCAGACCTTTAGTTGAATATTCTTTTTCTCCAGCAGTAAACCTTGAAAAGAGATTGATCCTCAAATGCAAATCCCTGGCAGCCAACCATCCTCATACTGTTGTCTCTACTTCAAACTTCATCCACAAACTTCCTAATTCCTTTTCTCCTAGTGTTAATCTGTATACTCTTGATGTAGAATTTTTGTTTCCCTCTGTACCATGTTTTGAGTCCTACATGCTCCTCATGAAGAAATTTATTCTTTATTTTGAACCCCCGGTACTCTTATCAAAGATCTTTATGATTGTTTCCACACTATTCATCAACACAGTTGTTTTGTTTTCAACAAAATTGTGTATAGGCAACAATCTGGTCTCCCCATGGGCTCGCCTCTTTCCCCTCTGCTTGCAGAAATCTATATGCAACATATTGAAGTTTCCATCATTCCTCAACACTCTTTTCAACCTTCCCTATGGTTAAGATATGTAGACGACATTTTCATTAGCTGGCCACATACCGAGTCTGAACTACAGACACTGATCAACTCCATTACGGAAAAATTTCCTTCCATTAATCTCACTATATCTAAGGAAGTAAACCACAAAATTGATTTCCTGGATGTGTCTATCTGCAGAAACGCTGATCTCTCCATTACTCATTCCGTTTATCGTAAACCTTCTGCGGCCACTAACATCATTCCCTACAAATCTTGCACCCTGCATCTCTACAAGCTTGCAGCATTGAAGTCCTACATCCACAGGGCTCATATCATTTGCAACAACCAACTCTCTCTTCAAGAAGAACTCTCCAAAATTTCTACAATAGCCCTCTCTCATGGTTTCCCTGCTCTTACAGTCAACTCCCTCATAAAGAAATTTGAAAACCATTCGAAAATTGAATGCCTCCTTCCTCAAAAGAAAGAAAACCTGAAATTCTGTGGTTCTGTTCCTTACCATCCTTCCTATGCTTATAAGTTACAGATTCTTTTTAGAAGTTTTGGTTACCATCTTGCCATTAAATCTACCCCAAACATCTTGAAACTTCTACAAAGGGATAGGGACAAAGTTGAAAGCCTGAACCTCCCAGGAGTTTACTGCATTCCTATCTGTTCTTCTACTGGGGATAACTTATACATTGGAAGCACGTACAGGAGCATTAACCATAGAATTTTAGAACATAAAAAAGATGTTTTGAAAGCCAATCCTAATACTGCCTTGTCTATTTTGACAATGGAAGACACTTCTGCAGTTCCCCACTGGAACGAAGCAAAACGAATTGCTTCTTTTGACAATCGTTTTGCCCTCCGTTACTGTGAAAGCCTGGAAATTATTTTCAACTCAATGACTTGCAATTCCGAATCTCCTCTCTACATTCCGATGATCTGGAGATCAATTCTTAGTTTTGGCAACAAAACTAGGAAAAATTCAAATGTAGAATCTGGCAACAATCTTAGTCCTCCATTGGCGTGATGAAGACCTAAGATAAGGTCGAAAGCTTCCAACTTGCGAACTTTTTGTAAAAGTTTTCGTTTAACGTAACTAGCGTGATCAAGTTACCTTTATTTGTTAATGTTGTTACGTGTTTTGCCCATAATCGTCAAGTTAGATGCAGCGAAAATTTCCCTCTTAATCTCAAGGCACAAGATTCTGCTGCGGATTCGAGGAATTCCGTCTTTTCCATCATTTGGGCGGTTCTTGAGATTGATGTTTAACTGAACAGAATTTGGGGGGAGGGGGGTCATTTACCATCAGAGGAGATATAATTCAGACTTTCGAGAATGGAAGTTAGAGAAAGTAAAGATTTCTTCCATAATCAGAAATTTTTTTCCGATGTTTCTTCTGCTCATTTTGTTGTTAAATATAATTTTATTCAACAAATATTTGTATTTTAGCTTGAAAACGGAAGGAAAATTTCCAAAAACGGAAGTCGGACAGAGCAAAGATTTCACTCAGTCGTAATCCCCCCCCTCCTTGCAATATTTCCTCTGTCCTGCATTGTTAACTGTAAGTAATTTTATATTTGGAATAGTGATTTGCTTCAGTTTAACATTTATAAAAATAAATTTAAGTGAACAATTCAGCCTTGCTCATGCTGCATTATATTCACACTGTTTTGCAGCACCTTCTGATTTTTCACCCAGTTAAAAAGTTCAGTTTTTTCTTCTTAGACTCATGTATGATTTAGTTTGAGGTTTGTCCTGAACTTTTTTTCCAGAACTATTGCTGTTTATATAAGTAGAACTTAATGTGATGTTTATAATATTTTTCATTCTCAGCAGAATGAAAGTGCTTCCATTCTCTCCATTGCACATATTATTAGTTCATAAAGTACAATAACTAAATATCCATGGTAATAATTGATGTCATGGCTATTCCTGGACTTGATACACTATAAATTTCACTAAATTATGGGTTTTACACAGGAATAAAGGAAATTCCCTACAGTCAAATTTTTGGGTAGCACCCCTATGGCCTACCCTTCCTCAGGACTACACTATAGCAGGTGTTGCCATTCATTAGCTAAATTCCAACCTTTCACATCATTTACTGTTGTACCTCTTCTTCTCTCAATTTCCAGTCCTTCTGACAATTTTCTCTTGAAAAAGTGCTGTTATGTGTCAGAACTTCAACAGAGTCCCAAAGCACTTTATGTCTTGTATTTTGAACGTCTGTCCAAACCTGTTTTGTTTGTCAAATTTCTAATTGCAGCTTTATGTTCTGCTAATCTGGTCTGAAACTGTCTGCCTGTTTCTCCCACATAGCTGAGACCACACTCACACTTTATGTTGTAGACCATTCCTTCCTGTAACCGGATGTTTTCTTCCTTTTGCTTTAATTTTGGAAGGTAGTTACTAATTTTATTTTGTAATTCTGGAGCCAGTCTGTCATCCAGGGTGTTGCAATTTGTCATCCAGGGTGTTGAACCAGTCCAATATGTCATATGAAACAGTCTATTATGTCATAACAGTCTAGTATGTTTACCCTAAAGACTGTTTGAAAAACTTCAGATAATTAGTGAAAAATTTCTAATCAGACTGGCTCCAAGATTACGAAATAAAATTAGTAACTACCTTCCAAAATTAAAGCAAAAAGAAGAAAACATCCTGTTACAGGAAGGAGTGGTTTACAACATAAAGTGTGAGTGTGGTCTCAGCTATGTGGGAGAAATCGGCAGACAGCTTAAGACCAGATTCGCAGAACATGAAGCTGCAATTAGAAATTTGACAAACAAAACAGGTTTGGACAGACAAGTTCAAAATACAGGACATAAAGTGTTTTGGGACTCTGTAGAAGTTCTGACACATCAACAGCACTTTTTCAAGAGAAAATTGTCAGAAGGACTGGAAATTGAGTGAAGAGAAATTGAGTGAAGACTAATTATCTGAAGTTTTTCAAACAGTCTTTATGGTAAACATACTAGACTGTTATGACATAATAGACTGTTTCATATGACATATTAGACTGGTTGAACACCCTGGATGACAAATTGCAATTCACCATTGAACTGCAAAAAGATAATCAACTCAATTTTCTAGACTTATCATTAGTCATAAAAGAAGGAAAAATTGAAACAAGGTTATACAGGAAAACTACCAACAATAATAAAATTTTAGACTATCAGTCAAATCACCCTAATTACATAAAAACAAACTTGGCCACTCAATTTTTGGAAAAGATTGACATTCTAAATTCTTCAGAATTGTTAAAACATGCTCAAAAGGAGGAACTGAAAAAAGTTTTGGAAGATAATAATTATCGTTCTCTAGCAGTCAACAAAATTCTTAATAAAAAAGAAAAGAAGCAGAAGTCAAAAACTAAATTGTTTCAGTTAACCAAAAAAAGTTACTTACCATAAAGGACTGTTTGAAAAACTTCAGAGGATTAGTGAGAAATTTCTTATCAGACTGGCTCCAGAATTACAAAATAAAATTAGTAACTACCTTCCAAAATTAAAGCAAAAGGAAGAAAACATCCGGTTACAGGAAGGAATGGTCTACAACATAAAGTGTGAGTGTGGTCTCAGCTATGTGGGAGAAACAGGCAGACAGTTTCAGACCAGATTAGCAGAACATAAAGCTGCAATTAGAAATTTGACAAACAAAACAGGTTTGGACAGACGTTCAAAATACAAGACATAAAGTGCTTTGGGACTCTGTTGAAGTTCTGACACATAACAGCACTTTTTCAAGAGAAAATTGTCAGAAGGACTGGAAATTGAGAGAAGAAGAGGTACAACATTAAATGATGTGAAAGGTTGGAATTTAGCTAATGAATGGCAACACCTGCTATAGTGTAGTCCTGAGGAAGGGTAGGGAGGGGTGCTACCCGAAAATTTGGCTGTAGGTAATTTCCTATATTCCTGTGTAAAACCCATAATTTAGTGAAATTTATAGTGTGAATATCCATTTCACATGTGCATGAGCAAATAGCTGCTGGTTTGTCAATATGTCCTTCCTAATTGATCAAACTGAAGAATCATATCAAGGGATTTTATTCTGTAGATGAATCTCTTTATATCGAGTTATTTCCCAAAGACTTTTTGGAAAAAAAAAGTGTTTTCTCAGTTATTTGAGTGTAGATTATTCATGCACAAGTTTTACTTTACTGATTCATAAAATTGCAATGAACACCCACAAACTATAAATATAAAACAGATATATATGTAGGTGGCAAGTTGTACTGACCATATGGCATAACTAGCACAATGTGCATTCCCCTGCAAGATTTACTTCACCACCTCTAAGCAGTAATTTTCCCACGATTTCGAACATGAGGGAGGATACATTTCTCATGTGTGTGTGTGTGTGTGGTTGTTGGGAGGGAGGGATTGGAAGTCAGGGAGAGTGTCTGCAAAAGTAATGGTGGTACCTAGGGCCCTGTAGTTTTAACTTTTTAAGTAATAGATTTGACAACACGTGTAATTGCTTTGTCCAAAACTAAAATAAATCACTTGAAGAAATCACCTTCTTACACATAGCAGAGCTGCAGCTGATGTAAATGAATGTTGACGCCTGTCATGCACGTAATCCTAGGTAACTGACTGTTTTCCCACATCCTCCACGAGGAATTCCACTGTGGCCTCGCGCTTTTCCTCAGCAGCGCAGAGAGAAAGAGCGATTGGAGAGCGATCGTATTACAACCCGAAGTCAAAGAGCCGAACACTTTCAATCTGTAGGACATTCACTGTTTTAAAAGTGAAACTAGGTATTTATTTAGGCAAAGCTAAATATATCTTAAAGCAAAATGTGAATCTTTGGGTTAATTATTGTGCATGTTCAAATTTTTTCATAAAAATATAGCTGGCAGCTGCAGTATGCCCTTTAGTTACCTGCCCCCCCCCCTGCAGCTTGGGGTAGGTGGTGGTAGTTACACCACTGGCTGTACTAACCTGCCACATGCATAATGTACATTATATGTTCTATACCATGCACAGGTGCCAACTATAGGGGGTGGGGGCAAGGTGAATCTTGCCCCTCCAATAATTTTACTGGAGGCAGTGCCCACCCAATATTTTTCATCCTATTTAATTAATCGCTTTAGCCTTTTTAGGTGGACCAAGCTCCACCTTATGAGGCCAAATCGATTTATTTCCAAAATATTAATAACAAAATAAGTAAATTCTTTTTCCCATATTAATAATTGCTCATTTGATAAGAAACTGGATTGCCAGCCTCGTATTGCATTTGACATGTTCTTATGATGTGTGGTAAACGTTTAAAATAATTATAAAAAATGAAATAAATAAAAATACAGAAACTTATAATCTCTAGTGCCTTTATTTATCTACTTTTGCACTTCTTGTTCTTTGTTTAAGTAACCCAGAAAATTTCTCTTTTTTTTTTTTTAATAAATGTTTGGAAATAAAATCTCTGGATATTTTTTATAAAATCACAGGCTGAATTTTTTTTAAGATATTAATATTCATCAAAAGAACATTTCTGTTTCCTTGTTTATTTGCTGATGAGCAATTACAGTTGCATTTTAAAATATACGTCGAATCTGGTAGTTTATCTTTTTTCTCTCTTTTTTTAAATTTTACTTCTGACAATTGAAGAGACATGCCCCTTGAACATCTGATCTCTTCACGCCTTCCACTCCCCAATAATTTGGTGAAGTCGGTGCCCCTGATGACACATCACTTTGGAGAGGGGGAACTTCCTGGGATTACATAGACAAATTTTTGAACTGATTTATAAATAAATAAAATAAATTAGGGTTGCTATTAGGTATAAATGAAAAGGTGAAAATTATCTAAATACGTGGCATCAGTTGAGTAAATAAATCCATCACTTTTTCCACGTAAAGCAACCCACAGCAACAAAAAAATTGTTATTCGGCCGCCGTCGGGGAAATGAATCCCGAATCTCTCGATATCAAGTCGAGCGCGTTATCCTTACACCACAGCGGCCAACAATTCTCGGTGCTATGTGTGTTTTTTTCTTTTTCAGTCAGCATCTGACATCATAAATCCATAAGATGGGCTCAGCTACTGAGATGTCTCCATCTGGTGTTCATTAACGGCACTGGCTATATATAATTATAGCAATAATCCTGTTACATTTAACAATTTTTCGGTTGCTGTGCATTGCTTTGCGTGGAAAGAGCGATGGATTTATTTATAAATGAAAGGATCAAATTCAAAATTTACCACCCCGCTGGCGTAGTGGTCTAAGTGCTGGCTTCTGGTCATTCATCCAAGTTGGGACCAGGTTCGAATCCTGGTGAGGCATGGATGTAGTGTTTGTCTTATATCCCTAGATCTCTCCCTTCCCTGGAACCAGTGCCTTAAATTAGGAACGGGCAACTCCTTATATCGCATCGAGTTGCTCACGGTGGTCGTTAACGTGTTTGCTGCATAAAGACCCACTTGCGGTTTGTTACGTGTGGGTTTCATGTGCGGCATCCAGAAATGTGCGCTGTTATAAAGCAATTACTTCTATGCTTTTTAGAGGGTGGAAAACAGTTTTTTGTATATATATAAATCTACAGTAGGTATCTGTCACTTCATATACACTATCTACCAACAAGTAATTGGACACCTGTGATAGCAAAGGAAAACAAAGTTTATTCACCTTCAATAGTTGGTGGAGCCTCCATGAGCAGCGATTACAGCTACGACCCTCCGGGGCATACTCTCAACCAGGCATTGTACGACGGCTAGTGGTATTTTCTTCCACTCGGCTTGGAGAAGACAGGTCAGTTCTTTCACTGATTTTGGACGGTGGGGGCACCCCTTAAGTCGACGCTCCAACTCGTCCCAGAGGTGCTCGATAGGGTTAAGGTCTGGGCTCTGCGCAGGCAAGTCCATTCGATTAACCCCATTGTCACCATACCAAGCCATGGTGGACCTCACAACATGACAGGTGGCATCCTGAAAGTAACATGGGTCCACCCCGTAAAACTGCCACAACGTAGGAAGCGCATGGTCATCCAAAATGGTGCAGTAGGTCTCGGCATCGAGTCTACCAGGAATTGCGACCAAGGGTCCCGTGCCATACCAGGAGAAACACCCACATAGCATAATTCCACCGCCGCCAAACTTCACAGTTGGCACAATACATTCCGGCAGGAGGCGTTCTCCAGGCAGACGCCAAACCCAGACCCTGCCATCCGAACGGTAGAGGGTGAATCTTGATTCGTCGCTCCAGAGAACCTGTTTCCACTGTTCAGCGGTCCACTGTCGACGTTCTTTGCACCACGTTAGCCGAGCAGCGCTATTGGACTTGGTGTTCAAAGGCTTCTGGGCGGCAGCACATCCATGATAACCGAGCAGATGGGCTTCCTTATGGATGGTATTCATGGAAAGAACACTCCCAGATGCCTGTTGAAACTCCTCACGGATGTGGCCCATCGATTTGGTGTGGTTCTTCTGAATTTCTCTGTCCAGCACCCGTCGGTCTCTAACTCCCAGTTTTGTGGGTATGCCGGGTCGGGGCACATTCCGACAGTCACCTCTCATCTTCCACTTGCCAATCACGTAGGCCACTGTCGATTTTGGGTACTTCAAATCGCTGGATATGTCACGTATGGATCGGCCATTTCTGTGATACCCGACGAGTACACCTTTCTCAAAATCAGAGAGCTCCGAACTGCGTGGCATCTAGCATGCGACTGGTTGTGTTGTTGTTTCTCACAGGATATTTAACGGCGGCGGCCGTGACATGTATCAGGACCGCAGATATCGTCGATTGCAGGGGTGTCCAATTACTTGTTGGTAGATAGTGTATATATCTTTGAACAATCCACCGGCAGGACATCACTCACACATTTCCAACTTACGTCGTAAGTTAGTGATCGTTTATAAAATGCATGCATGGTTATAGCTGCTTTTCAGACTCCACACCTCCTATTATGCTATATTTAACATAGCAATCAGACATCTCTGAATTGCCTGTATTTACTGTTTCTCACGTACATCAATCACATCAGAAAACTTGAAAATTTTTATCGTCCTGGAGCAGGAATCGTACCTGCATCAACCAATTTCCATTCAAGTATACTATCTGTTACACTCAAGACGACACTATTACATTTTGTCCAACTTAGTGTCGACCCCTCCCTCCTCTCATTACATGGGAGCATACTTTGCAGACGGCCCGCACCTGCTGAAAGGAAAGACGTGAAATGTGCTCTTTTGCCTATGTTCCCCCACCATAAAAGACAAAAAAGATCAAATGTGCTGTGTATAACTGAGAAAATTGTGTTACTGTATCTCCCCAATACAGATTGTGATAAATCAATCTTATAGGCATAATAAATAAGGTTAATAAACAAAAATCAAATTGTTTTTTCATTTAGTAAAAAGTTATGGAGTGTATTAATTTGTTTCATCATTTTGTGCTGAACAACCCACCAATGACCATTCCTACACATGCATAATGTGTTATAATAAAAATCTTATAGTGAAGAAACCTAATTAGTTACAATGTAGAACCTACATTAAATATTCTAATTATAGTGTAGAACCCCTTTCATTATTCACGTATGTAGTTATTTAGTGCATAAAATCAATATACTACAATGGTCGTTCCATAAAAACAGAGTAAAATAACACAAAATGAAGAAATATAGGTACAGCAAAATATATGTTATTCTTTCTCAAAGTATCTTTCCTAGGATGATGTGCACTGGTCTCTTCGTTCAGTCCACTTTTCAAAGGATGTGGCGAAGGCATTTTGGGGAAGCTGCTTTAGCGACTCCTGTACAGCTTGAATAACATCAGCATCTGTGTTGAATGTTGTGCCACGAAACTTCTCCTTCGTTGTTGGAAACAACCAGAAATCGCACGGGGCGAGGTCAGAATTGTAGGCAGGCCGTGGCATGATTTCAATACTGCATTTCTTTTTTTCTTTTATTGGAGGTTTAACGGCCACTATGAGCAACTCAATGGGCTATAAGCAGTTGCCCATCCCTAATTTAGGGTCACTGGTTCCAGGGAAGGGAGAGAGCCAGTGCCGTAAGACAAACACAACATCCATGCCTCACCGGGATTCGAACCCGGACCCCGTTCGGACGAATGATCAGAGGCCATCGCTTAGACCACTGCACCACCGGGGCGGCCAATACTGCATTTCATAGGAAACTGTTGAACACAAGCAGCCACATGTGGGCGGACGTTATCATGGTGTAGAGTCCACTTGCCTAACAGTTCCAGTTGCTTAATCGATATGTGCCGTTGCAGACGCTTCAAGACTGAAATGTAATACTCAGCATTGACAGTAATTTATGTAGGAACTGCATGCTGGTAGACTACACCTTTATGATTAAAGAAAATTATCATCATCACCTTCTCAGCTGATTTGGTTTGGCCAACTTTTTTTGAGGAGGCGAGCCCACGTTTTTCCAGACACTTGTTGCATGCTTCATGAGGGGGTCAAAATAGTGAACCCATGTTTCATCAGCAGTTTTTAGTTTGTTTAGAAAGTTTGGATCCTTTGCAATCATTTGCTTCCACTCACGACACATCTAAACTCTAGCTAACAATTGTTATCTCATCAGGTGATGAGGTACCCATCTGGAATACACATGATGTAGGCATAATTTGTCACGTAGAATGCGGAATCAGTGATGCGTTTAGGCATCTTTTCGGGAGTGCTTAGCCCCCCCCCCCCCCAATTTCAATACAACAAAATATTTGCGCTACCTATTATTTAACGATAGCAAATTATGAAAAATTATTCTCATAAAAAGTTGTTTTTTTTTCCTGGCAGTATGTGGTTTACACTCTGTGACAAAAAGAAATCCAGGATTTTTTAATTTGGTTGACATTAAATGTCTGTAAATACTGTTTCACAAGTTATGCAAGTTCAGCTATCGGGAGATTGCAAAAGGACGTTAACAAAGTATTGGCAATTGAAGTCAAGTATAATAATAATAAGTATCTGTACTTACAATATATACAATATTTAAAATATTGTAAGTACAGATACTTATTATTATTATACTTGACTTCAATTGCCAATACTTTGTTAACGTCCTTTTGCAATCTCCCGATAGCTGAACTTGCATAACATGTGAAACAGTATTTACAGACATTTAATGTCAACCAAATTAAAATATCGTAGCCACGTAAAAAGTATGTTCATCGCAAATTGGCGAAAATTGAACAACGATATAAGAAATCCAGGAATTTCAAACAATTAATTAGTTGTTTTTTTTCCTGGCGGTATGTGGTTTACACTCTGTGACAAAAAGAAATCCAGGAATTTCAAACAATTAATTAGTTGTTTTTTTCCTGGCGGTATGTGGTTTACACTCTGTGACAAAAAGAAATCCAGGAATTTCAAACAATTAATTAGTTGTTTTTTTTTCCTGGCGGTATGTGGTTTACACTCTGTGACAAAAAGAAATCCAGGAATTTCAAACAATTAATTAGTTGTTTTTTTCCTGGCGGTATGTGGTTTACACTCTGTGACAAAAAGAAATCCAGGAATTTCAAACAAGTAATTAGTTGTTTTTTTTCCTGGCGGTATGTGGTTTACATTCTGTGACAAAAAGAAATCCAGGAATTTCAAACAATTAATTAGTTGTTTTTTTCCTGGCGGTATGTGGTTTACACTCTGTGACAAAAAGAAATCCAGGAATTTCAAACAATTAATTAGTTTTTTTTCCTGGCGGTATGTGGTTTACATTCTGTGACAAAAAGAAATCCAGGAATTTCAAACAATTAATTAGTTGTTTTTTTTCCTGGCGGTATGTGGTTTACACTCTGTGACAAAAAGAAATCCAGGAATTTCAAACAATTAATTAGTTGGTTTTTTTTACAACTATGTGCTAATCTAAATAATCTAAAGGGGCTGTGAAACCAAGTGGCGGGGGAATGGTTTACAACATACGTTTCCAGGTAACACCATAATGATTCCTTAATAATCAGAAACACACTTGTAGTAAGATGAAGATATTTTTGCCACTCCTAATGTTGTTGGGGGGGGGGGGATTTTCTACAGCACAGCTTTATTTTACTCCTTAATATTTTACACCACCGCATGGTGAAATCTGTGGTGCATTACTGAATTTAAATAAAGGTATAACATTTTTAATCACTTGTATTGTAGATTTCTTGCATTTGCGATATACGAGCATAAGAAAAGTTTTATACTTTATTAAAAATATTGTTATATGTATTAATGTATATATAAATAACATAATATGTATAAATGTGTGTGTATATAAATATCAAATAACGTTTGAGCCCCCTCAAAATTTGTAATTGCCCCCCCTCCCCCCAGAAGCTCTCTGAATGCAACACTGTGCGAAATGCTGATGTTTTTGAAATATTAGTTGGCACCGCTATGTCTTTACACATCATTCATCGATCTTCTTGCACGATTGCCCAAACGGTGTGAACAATATGCTCTGTAAAAACACTTTCAGGTTGACCAGGCCTAGGAGTGAATTCTGCTGCCAAATGCCCCTTTTTGAAATCTTGGTGTCATCTCAAGACACCATTGATTCACCCAAACATTTATCTTTGTGTAAGCTTTTTTCATTAAATCAACTGTTTCTGGAACCGTTTTACCCAAACGATAGCAAAATTTTATTGCACAACGCATTTCATTTCTTAACTCTGAATCCCTCGCCTCCATAGCTGTATGACGAAATGCAGACGTACCTTAAACAACTGCGCAATAACAAAACCAGAATTGTCTGCCAAGGCTAATAACTGTTGCTATAGGTATTTCCTTAATTCAGTTAGTTGTCTGCGTAGTTATTTTTCCCATTTGCACTGCTGCCAACTCAAAAAAAAAAAAAAAAATTACTCTCAGTTTTAATGGAATGGCCTTTGCATACTATATATGTAATTCTTTTTACATTCTTCACTTTTTTAGCACGTCTTTTGTAAAAAAAGATCGTGCTTATGTTACCAGTTTGTCCGTCCGTCTGTACCCACGATATCTCTGCAACTATTAGTCCGATTTGAAAAATTCTTTTTGCATAGGGAAGAAATACGCGAATGATGATCCTTCATTTTGTTTTTTTCTACGATGTACAATTTCTCCACTAGAGGGCGTAAATGCAGATGATGTCGAATTCAAAACTACGTTTTATTCCACATATTTGCTTCTAAACATCCGATTGAAAAAATTCTTTTATCTTTCGATTCCATTTATGTCGAAGAGTATTTTAGATATATTTACTTTTTCAAATTACGCATAGATTTTCCGCTAGGGGGCGTAAAAGTAAATTACATTTTTCCCGATAATTCTTCTTCTAAAACTCCGACTTGAAAAAAAAAAAATTCAGCGGATACACCTCCTGATGGAAAATCTTTTGCATATAATTTTAAATTTTTGGTAAACAATACTTTGGCTACCAGGGGTGTAATGTAAGAGTTAATTTTTGCTTCTGATGTATTTGCCATAAAATCTGAGCTTCTAAAATATCAATTGAAAAACTTCTTTCGTGTACTGATGCCACTCACATAGATAAACCTTTTCGGAATATTTTCTTCTTAAAATATTCCAGTTTCTCTGCCAGGGGCGTAGATGTATATCTTATTTTCGTCAATATCTCTACTTCTAGGAGTCCGATTTGAAAAAATCCTTCTTTGTTGGATAGTGTTTTTAGTGTGACATGTTTTTCATATAATTTTAAAATTTTCAAGTAATTCATAGACTTTCCGCTAGGGGGCGTAAAGGTAAATTGCTTCCTCGCTATATCTCTGCTTCTAAATATCCGATTTGAAAATTTCTTTCTGCACCGGATACAGCTCCTGATCGGAAATCCTTTGCACATAATTTCAAATTTTTGTAAAAAATAGTTTGGACACCAGGTGGCGTAAGCCTTAATCTCCGCTTCTGATGTATTTGCAGCAAAAAAAAAAAAACCGTCTAAAATCTCGATTGAAAAAAAAGTCATTTGTTAACCGATACTATTCATGTCGACAAACCTTTTAGGAACATTTTCTTCTTGAAATAATGCATGGTTTCTACGCCAGGGGGCGTATATGTATATCTTATTTTTGTCAATATCTACTTCAAGGAGTCCGATTTGAAACATTCTTTCTTTGTTGGATAGTGTTTCCGATGTGAAATGTTTTTCCTATAAATTCAAAATTTTCAAGTAAATCATAGACACTCCGCTAGGGGGCACAAAGGTAAATTGCGTTTTCTGAGTTATTTCTGCTTCTAAAACTCCGATTTAAAAAATTATTCCTGTATCGCATACTAGACCTGATGGAAAATATTTTTCACATAATTTCTAATGTTTGATAAAGAATGGTTTGGCCACCAGGGGGCATAAGGGTTAATTTCTATTTCTGATGTATTGGTAGCATCTGGGCTCCTGAAAACTCGACTAAATTTTTTTTTCTTGGACCGATACCGCTCATATGGAAAAACCGTTTGAGAATACTTTCTTCCTAAAAGAATGCATGGTTTTCCCACCAGGGGACATAAAGTCACATCTTATTTTTGTCAATATCTCTGTTTCTAAGAGTCCGATTTGAAAAATTCTTTCTGTGTTGGAGACCATTTCCGGTGAGAAATGTTTCCCATATAAATTCATGTTTTTCTTAATGCACAAGTCTGCAACCAGAAGGCGTAAGTCGGCGATTGTTTTTTTTTTTTTTTATTGGAGGTTTAACGACCACCTTGAGCAACTCAATGGGCTATAAGCAGTCGCCCGTCCCTAATTTAGAGTCACTGGCTCCAGGGAAGGGAGAGAGCCAGTGCCGTAAGACAAACACAACATCCATGCCTGATCGGGATTCAAACCTGAACCCCTTACGGACGAATGATCAGAGGCCAGCGCCTTAGACCACTACGCCACCAGGGCGGCAATTCCGTTTACAGCAAAATCTGAGGGATTAAAAACCCTATTGAAAAACTTCTTTCTTCCATGAGATAGTATTGTTTTCCATACCGGTTCCATTGACTTTGAATAGCTTTGATAAATTTAATTTGCGTCAGAACAGATTCAAAAGACGTGCTTATTACACCCGAAAATTCGGTGTCATCTTTCTTGTTGTTTATTTTAGAAATTAGCTGATATAACTAAGAACATTATGCTACTGCATCACCTCACCATAGATTCCATGAAATAAGTCTTATAGGTATAATAAATTTAGGGCTAAGAAACGAAAGGCAAACTGTACTGTGTTTAATAGAAATTATATATATAATTTTATGGAGTACGTTCATCAGTTTCATAAATGACACACCAGTGATCACTCCTGCTCTTGTACTATGCTATCTAAACTCTGTTCGTTACGAAATGCAAATGTACAAACCACAAGCATCAACCGCCATCTGTTGGCAGATAAGGAAAACACTTCCAAGAAATGACTCGTCTGTGTTGTATGGCACTGAATTGAATTAGTCAACATCCCACTGGTGGGTTGTCGCGCACCGCAAAAAAGTCGTAGAAAAACATCTGCAGCAAATGTGTTAAACCCCATTCAAAAAAAAAAAAAAAAAAAAAAAAAGAAATCGAAATTTGTAGAAATATATTAAACTCAATTTGAATTGCACAGAAACTTGCCTTGAAGATCATTCATAAGCAAATCATTCCGTATTCATCCATTAATTTTAAGAGAGGTAATTCTTGAAAACAAAAAAATGAAATTTTGGAACATTTGGATTTCCTTTCTGACTAAATGCAAAGAAACTTAAAATTCTGAATTCATCTATCACAATAAAATTTGCATATGAGTGGAATATAACTTCGACAGTCTGTCATAGAGAACATACTATGTCTGTTGCTTGAGAAATTAATTAAAACAGTAATACATGAAGGTAGAAAATATTTTCTGAAATTATATTTACAACATTTTTTAACTAATTGTTATTAAATGGTTGTAATATAAAGTTAAATCATAAATTAGATTTTTAAATGACAAGTCAAAGCCATAACTATTGCTGGAGATCTAAAATTCAACATTACACTTTAGCACACAGTTAAGGACTCGTGCCAAATATTGGCAAGTGGCACTGAAAATATCTTATTGAAATGAATTGCAACTGTAAAGTCAAATTAGATGTGACACACTTGCTGTTATGAAGGTTTTCATTCAAGTTCTTTATTCATGTAAAAATACACTATCTACCAACAAGTAATTGGACACCTGTGATAGCAAAGGAAAACAAAGTTTATTCACCTTCAATAGTTGGTGGAGCCTCCACGAGTGGCAATTACAGCTGCAACCCTCCGGGGCATACTCTCAACCAGGCATTGTATGACGGCTACCGGTATTTTCTTCCACTCGGCTTGGAGAAGACAGGTCAGTTCCTTCACCGATTTTGGACGGTGGGGCCACCCCTTAAGTCGACGCTCCAACTCGTCCCAGAGGTGCTCGATAGGGTTAAGGTCCGGGCTCTGCACAGGCCAGTCCATTCGATTAACCCCATTGTCACCATACCAAGCCATGGTGGACCTCGCAACATGACACGTGGCATTGTCATCCTGAAAGTAACATGGGTCCACCCCGTAAAATTGCCACAACGAGAAGGAAGCGCATGGTCATCCAAAATGGTGCAGTAGGTCTCGGCGTTGAGCCTACCAGGAATTGCAACCAAGGGTCCCATGTCATACCAGGAGAAACACCCCCATAGCATAATTCCACCGCCGCCGAACTTCACAGTTGGCACAATACGTTCTGGCAGGAGGCGTTCTCCAGGCAGACTCCAAACCCAGACCCTGCCATCCGAACGGTAGAGGGTGAACCTTGATTCGTCGCTCCAGAGAACTTGTTTCCACTGTTCAACGGTCCACTGTTGACGTTCTTTGCACCACGTTAGCTGAGCAGCGGTATTGGGCTTGGTGATCAAAGGCTTGTGGGCGGCAGCACGTCCATGATAACCGAGCAGATGGGCTTCCTTACGGATGGTATTCATCGAAAGAACACTCCTGGATGCCTGTTGAAACTCCTCGCAGATGTGGCCCATCAATTTGGTGCGGTTCTTCCGAATTTCTCTGGCCAGCACTCGTCGGTCTCTAACTCCCAGTTTTGTGGGTCTGCCGGGTCGGGGCACATTCCGACAGTCACCTCTCATTTTCCACTTGCCAATCACATAGGCCACTGTCAATTTTAGGTACTTCAACTCGCTGGATATATCACGTATGGTTCGGCCATTTCTGTGATGCCCGACAAATTACACCTTTCTCGAAATCGGAGAGCTCCGAACTGCGTGGCATCTAGCATGCGACTGGTTGTGTTGTTGTTTCTCACAGGATATTTAACGGCGGCGGCCGTGACATGTATCAGGACCGCAGATATTGTCGATTGCAGGGGTGTCCAATTACTTGTTGGTAGATAGTGTTGTATGGTATTTTTGGCAACAACTGCATTTTAATTTTATTTATGCTACTGATAATGTTAACGAAGGCAAAATCCTTCCTACTCAATAGCTTTACTTTTGATACCATGTCAGAGAAAACTCCCTGCAGGTCCACAGACACGTATTCATAACTGCAGGTTTGCTGCTCTCAAAGCCAAGATTTCTGACAGGCGTTGATGAGCTCACTCCTGATTCACTCCATGCCACACTTTGCTTCAGAAAGTCAAGATTTCTGACAGGCATTGATGAGCTCACTCCTGATTCACTCCATGCCACACTTTGCTTCAGAAAGTCAAGATTTCTGACAGACGTTGATGAGCTCACTCCTGATTCACTCTACTCCATGCCACACTTTGCTTCAGAAAGTCAAGATTTCTGACAGGCATTGATGAGCTCACTCCTGATTCACTCCATGCCACACTTTGCTTCAGAAAGTCAAGATTTCTGACAGACGTTGATGAGCTCACTCCTGATTCACTCTACTCCATGCCACACTTTGCTTCAGAAAGTCAAGATTTCTGACAGACGTTGATGAGCTCACTCCTGATTCACTCTACTCCATGCCACACTTTGCTTCAGAAAGTCAAGATTTCTGACAGGCATTGATGAGCTCACTCCTGATTCACTCCATGCCACACTTTGCTTCAGAAAGTCAAGATTTCTGACAGACGTTGATGAGCTCACTCCTGATTCACTCTACTCCATGCCACACTTTGCTTCAGAAAGTCAAGATTTCTGACAGACGTTGATGAGCTCACTCCTGATTCACTCTACTCCATGCCACACTTTGCTTCAGAAAGTCAAGATTTCTGACAGGCATTGATGAGCTCACTCCTGATTCACTCCATGCCACACTTTGCTTCAGAAAGTCAAGATTTCTGACAGACGTTGATGAGCTCACTCCTGATTCACTCTACTCCATGCCACACTTTGCTTCAGAAAGTCAAGATTTCTGACAGGCATTGATGAGCTCACTCCTGATTCACTCCATGCCACACTTTGCTTCAGAAAGTCAAGATTTCTGACAGGCATTGATGAGCTCACTCCTGATTCACTCCATGCCACACTTTGCTTCAGAAAGTCAAGATTTCTGACAGACGTTGATGAGCTCACTCCTGATTCACTCCATGCCACACTTTGCTTCAGAAAGTCAAGATTTCTGACAGGCATTGATGAGCTCACTCCTGATTCACTCCATGCCACACTTTGCTTCAGAAAGTCAAGATTTCTGACAGGCATTGATGAGCTCACTCCTGATTCACTCCATGCCACACTTTGCTTCAGAAAGTCAAGATTTCTGACAGGCGTTGATGAGCTCACTCCTGATTCACTCCATGCCACACTTTGCTTCAGAGCAGAACATCACCCCAATCCTTGGCATGACACTCAAAAGTGTGTGCCTGTGGGATCTTTTAAGGTTAGATTTGTTCTTCACTTCCTCTATGGGTCTACTAGTAAAAATAATTTTGTGGAAAAGTATTAAAAAAAAATTCACATTTTTTGTTATTGGGTAATCTATTGGGGGGGGGTTCCCCCTGGATAACGTGCCTGGATGCATCTAATAGAATCTCAGGGTTATAAAATTTTCTTGGGGGGCTGTGTGCTATTTATGATGTCTCAGATGATATCTAATGTGAAAGCAGTAATGCTAGCTTGATCATGGGGAAAAATTCTTTCGAATATTTATTTTTACTGTAACAAAGAAGTAAGCAAAATGTCCCAGATAATGAATTTAGCAATACTTGCCAACTTTGGAAAATGTGCATCAGTAAAACTTTTGCTTGAATGCCGTTTACCTCAAAACAAAGCATAATTATACTAATAAATATGCAGTAAAAATCTCTACATATGCCACAATAACTAAACTAGTATTATCTGTGTTTAAAATAATAATTTAAAAAACCATAAAGTAAAATCTTAATTTTGTTCAATGTTAGCCTCGCAAACCTGTGGTGTTTCAATACCAAACTAAACATTTCCTGTAAAAAGGAAATAGTCACTTTAAGAGTACCTACACATTGCATTCAAAACTATATGTTACATACCTTCTAATCTTCATCTTGTATATCAGGATTATATAATATTGTAATCAGTGGCATATCTTGGGTCCGAGACCTGGGCTCTCCCCCCTCCCCCCAGTACTGTTTTTTTTAATTGCAAAGTTTAATTTTTAATGAAGTAATGGAAGTAACTTTTTTTTCTAAATTTTAGGTACATGCCATTAGCGAATTAGGATTTGAACACTTATTTGTACACAAACTCCATTCTTCTTCTGAATACTTTATGTCTACATGCACTCCATTCTTCTTTCCTTTTGTGTGAACTTGAGTGTTATGTTTTCATAAAATGTTTTTTCCGAGCACTTTTCCATATTTAAAAAAAACATTTTTCTCTACTGACAAAACAGCCAAGTTTTTTGAATGGGCATGTCATTGTGTGGCTCTAAGATATACACTGACGGGAAAAAAATCCCAACACCACGAAAAAATAGTTGTAGAGGAATGAAATGGCGGCAATACATTTATTTGTATAGGTAACATATTTTTTCGATTAAGGTTTCAAGATCACAGCTTAATGTAAGCGCGAGAAGAGCAATTTTAAATGTGAAATGTGGTACATTAATAACCAGTGTAACTGCCAGAATGTTGAATGCAAGCACGCAAACGTTCATGCATTGTGTCGTACACATGCTGGATGTCAGTTTGTGGGATGGAGTTCCATGCCTGTTGCACTTGGTCTGTCAATAATGGGACGGTTAATGCTGGTTGGGGTGACGCTGGAGTTTCGTCCAATGATGTCCCATACGTGCTCGATTGGTGAAAGATCTGGTGATCTAGCAGGCCACGGCAACATGTTGACACTCTGTAGAGCATGTTGGATTACAACAGCGGTACGCGGGCGAGCGTTATCCTGTTGGAAAACACCCCCTGGAATGCTGTTCATGAATGGCAGCACAACAGGTTGAATCACCAGACCGACTTACAACTGTGCCGTCAGGGTGCGTGGGATAACCACGAGAGTGCTCCTGCTGTCATAGGAAATTGCTCCCCAGACCATAACTCCAGGTGTAGGTCCAGTGTGTCTCGGGCGCAGACAGGTTGGTTGCAGGCGCTCACCTGGCCTCCTTCTAACCAACACATGGCCATCACTGGCACCCAGGCAGAACCGGCTTTCATCAGAAAACACAACAGATCTCCACTCCGTCCTCCAATGAGCTCTAGCTTGACACCACTGACGTCACAAACTGCAGTGGTTTGGAGTAAGTGGAATGCACGCTACAGGGCGTCTGGCTCAGAGCTATCCTTCAAGTAACTGATTTGTAACAGTTCGTTGTGTCACTGTGGTGGCAACTGCAGCTCGAATTGCTGCCGCAGACGCGGTACGATGCGCCACGGCTATACGCCGTACATGGCGGTCTTCCCTCTCAGTAGTGCCACGTGGCCAGCCGGAACCCAGTCTTCTTGAGGCAGTACCTTCCCTTGACCACTGCTGCCAACAATCATGCACAGTGGCTACACTCCTGCCAAGTCGTTCTGCAATATTGCGGAAAGAAAATCCACTTTCTCGTAGCCCTATTACACGACCTCGTTCAAACTCCGTGAGCTGTTGATAATGGCTTCTTCGTCTTCTTAAAGGCATTCTTGACTAACATCAACACCCTTCGTCGAATCTCAACGATAACTAATGATCACGAACGTTACAGCGCATATTTACAGCAAACCTGCTTTGCATGTTCCGAGGGGCGCTACTAGCGCCACACGTATGCGCCGAGCGCAAAATTTGCATAGACGTCATCTTACAGATGTACTCTCACCGCCTACCAACTGTCATGTATCTAACACAACCCCTTCTTGGTGTTGGGATTTTTTTCCGTCAGTGTATCTTAATTCTTTTTAATGCAGAAAAGCTTCAAACTTCTTTCGGCAATTGCTGTTGTGGATGGAAAGCTTAATATGAGGTATGCTAATTTGTACACCTCACTAAACACTATGTCCAATTTTTCCAACTTTATGTAACACTAATGTCTCTTACTGATTTGTTTTTGTATTCATCAAAGTAATAAAACACCTTGAGTTCATTTTTTTGTCGAGCTGTATCAAAATTTGAAGCATAGAGTTTTTTAAGTTCTGACAGTAGATGTTCAGGGAAGCTTTCACAAAATTTATCAAAACAGTTCGAGTCCAACAAAGCCACGAATTTAAGATATAATATCTCTGATTTTAATTCATTGACACTTCACAAAAACTGAAACAACTCTCGCGAAATATTCTTATGGGCGGGAGTATGCGAGTGCCTGAGATAGCCTAAGTCTTCTCTATTCTGAGTGAACCGTTTCCCAAAGCAATGGCCCATTCCTCTCTACCAGTTAATTCATTTTGTCATGGAAATGCTAGCAGACGATGGTATGGAAGGTTTTCTCATCAGAACTGCGAAGCCTCTGGAAGAGCTGCTTGCGTTATGCCGTTGGGTTTTGCTCGCCAGACTGTGTCAAAGAGCAAATGGTTGTCCAGGATATCCCGGTAACATGTACCAGGGGTCCCATTTAAGTCCACGTAAACAGTCCCCAGACAAGAATGTCACCCCACCAGCTCGAAGAGTACCCTGCTGGCAAGAAGGATCCATCGCTTCATGTGGTTTGTGCTGTACTCATATCCTGCAATCCGCATGTACCAACGTGAATCTCGACTCATCAGTCCAGGCAACATTTTCCCACATGTCTAGGGTTTACGTGCCTACAATTACTTTAATGAGAGCAAGAAGAGAAACTTACCCCTGCTAGGTCTGTTCTCTTTGAAAAATACATTTCTTTGCACGTTTATTTCCATTTTAATATCTATGGTTGGTTTGGGCTGCTGGTGCGGCAGTTTTATGTTGTCTTCAACTTGGTCCAGTGGCGATGTTCCCGCACCCATGCTAATCTTTGCACCCTATAATGTGCGGTCAGCAGCGGTACCCTCGTGGAATGATGGCTTCTGTACCCCATAGCGAGAAGATGGTTCTGGATGGTGTGGCTGCTTACACGTTTTTGTGCACCAGCGTTAAATTCCGAGTGATTTCTTGCACTGTGGCCCGTCTATCCGCTGTTACAATGCGAGCTAGCCGACGATGATCCCGCTCATCCACACGCTGTTGTCCACGGTAGTTGGCCCTTGCAGGGATGGTTTTACTGGATTCGATGTACTCACGGTGCACCCGTGACACAGTGGCTCGTGAAAATCCCAGTGCCTGCGCGACTTCCGAGATGGAGTGACCCATTTGTCAGCCCCCGACAATTTGCCCACCATCAAATGTGCTTAGATCCTTCGTCTTACCCATACCGCGTCCGACTCTTACTGATTCCCGTTGCATCACTCCTTATATTGTTGGATCGCTGCATATGTCATGTCATTTCCGTATACAGGGCCGCCCACAGCGCCACATTTGCATAATGCCAGCTGTCTCTAATTTAATTGCTCTTCCAGTGTATGCGTGCTCTGATTATATTACTGTAATTCGTTGTTTGAAAAGTCACAGTATCACTATAACTATTCAAAAATTTACGTGCCTACAATTACTTTAATGAGAGCAAGAAGAGAAACTTACCCCTGCTAGGTCTGTTCTCTTTGAAAAAATACATTTCTTTGCACGTTTATTTCCATTTTAATATCTAAGGTTGGTTTGGGCTGCTGGTGCGGCAGTTTTATGTTGTCTTCAACTTGTTCTTTTATTTGACTGAGTGAGTAATTTATTAATCCATACTGCTGCAATGATACTTGACCCAAGAAACCTCTTTTTACTTAAAAACCTATATTTACACTGACTTTGAATAACCCTAACCGGTAGTCTAATTGGCTTATAAAACTTATTATTCAGTGAACCTAATTGCGTGTACATTCAGAAACCATAAGCTAACTTCTTATTTACAAACACCAAAACATCTAACAAAATAATTGCATTTTAGGTTTTTAAATGTTTTCGTTAGATGTTTTGGTGTTTGTAAATAAGAAGTTAGCTTATGGTTTCTGAATGTACACGCAATTAGGTTCACTGAATAATAAGTTTTATAAGCCAATCAGACTACCGGTTAGGGTTATTCAAAGTCAGTGTAAATATAGGTTTTTAAGTAAAAAGAGGTTTCTTGGGTCAAGTATCATTGCCGCAGTATGGATTAATAAATTACTCACTCAGTCAAATAAAAGAACAAGTTGAAGACAACATGAAACCGCCACACCAGCAGCCCAAACCAACCGTAGATATTAAAATGGAAATAAATGTGCAAAGAAATGTATTTTTTCAGAGAGAACAGACCTTCTAGTAGGGGTAAGTTTCTCTTATTGCTCTCATTAAAATATTACTGTATATTTAGCAATTTTATAATTATGGATTTTTTTATGCCTTTCAGGGTAAGAACTCTAGTGGACTGCTATACCAAAAATTGTAAGAACTAATCTATCCAATTGTACTGGTCAACCTGAAAAAAAAAATCCTAAATATTTAATAAATTGCAATTTATTTTCTAAAATCTACTGAAAATGGGACTGGACGTTGTTCTTTACCTTGATGCAAAAATCCACAATTGTGATACCTTGGCTAAGAAATATTCAAAGACAATGTATTGGCATAAAAGTAGTGCTACAGTTGTTTCAAATTTAGATGACATTTGGGAAGATTCACAGCCCAACTATGAGAAGGTAATCTTTGATTATTTTGAGTGTGAGTGTGAAATAAAAAATATTTATACGTTAAATGTGGGTTATAATTCACGTTACTCTGTTGGCAGTGAATTTTTTCCTGGAAAGATTATTGAATATTCAACAAGCAGATCAATGTATTTTGGAGCCTATTCCAAGTTTGCTCGAGAACGCCAGATGGTTTCCGTAATGACTTCTATGAGTGACTGTGATGGCTATTATACTGGTGGATTTTTATTATACCTTGTTAATAAACTTAGAGGAACTGGTAGCTTATCCCCAGCTCTGGAAGAGTATAAAGACTTGTTTGAAGGCCTTTCAGATGAAGACATAACCAACTCGTGTGTGCTACAACACCGTTAATCTTTTGGCAAATCTGTGCATTGCATGCACTGCTTGAATTATCTGTTAAAAATTCCATTTATTTTAAACCTGCTGTGAATGTGGTTTTGTTGCAATCTTAAGCTGGAAATACATCCACTTGCAAGCAATAATATTTAGTTGAATCTGAGTTTCTAATGGAAACATACTGTTTTATTTTGTATAGCATAATAATAAACTTGGTGGTATAACTGTTGTGAATCTCTACATTTAAAACAAACTGTAGAAATTATAACTGAACTGGTATGATCCACTTCTGTGGATAGCACCTACTTTACTTTCTGTTATTGAACTGCAATAATTCATTTGATATTTAACCATTGAACTGGTAAATTCTTAATTTTGGTGATACCATAAGCAAGTAGAGTGAACACTAAAATTCTTATTTATGAACAGTGATTCCTATTTAGTAAATGCATGATTTTGCTAGCAAACTTAAAATATTGGTATGTGGGTTCATCAAAGCTGTCATGTGACTACATGAAATTTGTATACTGGGTTTTTGTGTTCCAACTGAGAACATTGGAAACAGATCCTTATAGTCAAAGGGAAAGCATAATAATTCATTAGGCTTAGTATTGGAAATTGAAGCAAAGTGTGAACATGGAAGTCAAATTTATATCTTCCTAAAAGCTGCACAAAATCCAGCTATGTATAGTTACTTCATTTTAATAATTTTAGGTATTGCAATGAATCCAAATTGCTGACTTGGGGAGTTTCTTTTACAGTGGGTAAAAAAGTATTTGCATAACTTGTTTTTCAACAATAATTACACACAAATAATAATAATAAGGGGAAAAGTATATTTATTTAGCAGCAAATGGGCTAATGAAACAAAAAAATACTTTGTTGAGAATTGAAAAAAATACGGGACAAGGCATTGGCGTAAAAGGCATTTTCTGAATGGCAAAAAAGTATTTGCACACGAGTGATACCATCACTATGTCATAAATAAAGTCCAAAATAATTTTCTAATATTTAGTATGCATACCTTTTGCATTAATAATGGCTTGAAGTCCTCTTGGCATAGACTCTACTAATTTTTTAGTCGTTTCTTGTGCAATATTCTGCCATTCTTCAGTTACTGTTTGTTTTAGATCATTTTCTCCCGAAATTTTTCTTTTCCTTATATATAAATCCAATAAATACCGCAAATTCTCGATAGGGTTAATGTCTTGAGACTGTGGATGCGTATCAAGTTTCTCGTGAACATTGTACAATAACCACTCTTTTGTGATACGTGCAGTGTGTTTTGGATCGTTATCCTGTTGAAAGAGATAACGATCACTTATGCCTAATTTTGCTGCACTGTCTGCTAAATTCCTGCGCAACACATCAATATATTTCTTTGCATTCATTATACCTTCAATAAACGCAATTTTATCCACTCCATTGTAACCCATGCAGCCCCGTATCATTATATGACCTCTACCATGCTTCATAGTTGCTTTGAGATTTTGTTGCTGGAGTTCATTGTTTGGTCTGCACCACACAAATTTTTTTACCATTAGAGCCAAACAAATTGATCTTTGTTTTGTCAGAAAATATAACATTCTTCCAGAATTCGATTGGTTTACTGACGTGAGCTTTAGCAAAATCCAAACGTTTCTATTTCTTTCACTAATAAAAGGTTTTTTCCTTGCCATTCTGCCATGTAACTGTGCACGATGCAGCACATTTCTTATTGTTTGAGCACAAACAGTCTTACCTGATAGTGTCGCAAGCTGTACAGCTAAAGTTCGAGCACTAGTAAATGTTTTTTTCCTCACTTCTTTCACAACATGGCGGTACTCCCTGGTAGTAAGAATCTTTAGGTGACCCGTTCTCTTCTTGTTATCTGTGCTACCAGTTTCGTTGTGCTTTTTCACCACATTTCTGACTGTTGAAAAGTTCAAATTCAAAATTTCACCAATTTTTCGATAACGTTTTCCTTCCGTACGCAAAAAAATAAATAAAAATAAATTCTTTCCCATATATGTTTGGGTAACTCGGACTTCTTACGTGTCATGTTGAACTACAACTCGAGCTGAGCACTGCCGCTAGTCTGAAATTCACACATACAACTGTAGCAACCACTTGACGTTTGCAGTACTTATAATACCACTGAAGATCGGTTTGTGCAAATTTAAGAGGTGATGTAGTGATGTCACTGCAGTGTGCAAATACTTTTTTTGGTAGCGATTTTTTAGTAATTGCTCAGTACACTTTTTCCTAATGAATTCAACAGAAATATTTTTACGTACATAATTGACATTCATATTCATCTTTGCAATGAAACAGTTTTTAGCTCTGTTTATCTTATCATGACATCATTGTGAAAACACTTGGTGTGCAAATACTTTTTCTACCCACTGTATCTGCATTTCAAATGGGCCCTTCTGAAGACCAATTGCCAGCAACTCAGTACTAAACATATGTCAATAAGGGGATACAGACTTGGGAGGGGGAGCTGATATTAATTTTTTTTTTACCCATGATGTGATTAAGTGTGACATTATCTCTTGAGTAAGTAGACATGCCTCAGAAAACTTCAAAATTAAATCTTCCTTTCCTGGAAGTTTTCTGAGGCATGTCTACTTGCTTGATTGATTTGGCATCCATTTGCCTGACTAACATTATCTCTTGTCTTCTGGGTGTAGCCCAGGTTTCTGGGTTCATGTCACATTCAAAATCTGGATTTTTGTGTTTTGCAAGAATTTGGGAATCTTCAATCACCACATTTTCGAAAATAATTAAAAGTGCCTTTCGAGTTTTGTTTGCTTGGGAACTGCAGTATTTGTTTGAAAACGCACAGTAATTCTGTGAGCCTCGTTTGCACAGTTGGTAAGGATAGACTAACAATGTGACAACTAGGGGGCATAAAAGTAAATGGTGTTTTCCTCTATGTCTCTGCTTCTAAAGCTCCAATTTGAAAAATTCTTCTTGTAAGGTATACAGCTCCTGATGGAGAAAGTTTTGCATATAATTTCTAATAGTTGGTAAAGAATGGTTTAACCACCAGAAGGGGTAAAAGTCATTCCACATGAAATCAGATTAAAAAAAAAATTGTAGTTGTAGGTTTTTTGATTTTCCTTATTTTTTTTATATGTTACAGTACAACATAAAAGTACCCTGAAAACGTAGTTTGGGATTTATTTTCCCACCCCCTTTGGAGATATGAGTCCTCAAACCTCCCAAAATGAGCTAAAATAAGGGTTATCATTAATTAACACAAATTGAGTAATTGTGGAGATAATGACACTTAATGGGTGTCTAAATAGAAGTAATAACCTGTACATTCATATCTACAAGAATTCCATTATGCTGAAAGGAATATGCCAATAATAGCATTACAATGCCTCCTACCATGTATTTATGAAGAATTATTTGTTCAGAGAAATTTGTTTCCCAATTGTATATGACGTACTTTCATCACTGGAATTTGTGACCTACATCCGACCCTGGATGTGAGAAAAGGTCGTGATATGCTATGATGGGGCATGAATAGCTTCAACTAGCACAAATCTGAAACTTCTGAGATACAAAACAGTGTTACAAGTTTTGATCATATTTGGAGCTACATCCAGTGTTAGAATTGCAGGATGTGCACAGGTGCTTGAAAACCTGGAAAGTTCTTAAAAATCACGATTACGTTTTCAAAGCCTGGAATGTTCTGGAAAAATAGTGTTTTTTTTTAAGCTGTCTTGAAAAGCCATGAAATTTGAAATTAGTGCTTAAAAGTACATTTGGATTTCTTTTAGGAAATCAGTGTTACCTCTTTTAGCACGTCTTTTGTAAAAATGATTGTGCTTATGTTCCTGGTTCATCTGTCTGTCTGTGGACAGCATATCTCTGCAACTATTAGTCCAATTTGAAAAATTCTTTTTGCATTGGGAAGCTTGAAATATACGGATAATGATCCTTGCATTCAGTTTTTTTTTTTTTTCGATGCACAACTTCACCGCCAGAGGGCATAAATGCAGATGAAATCAAATTCAAAATAAACTTTATTCCATATAGTTGCTTCCAAACATCCGATTGAAAAACTTATTTTACCTTTCGATTCCATTTATGTCGAAGACTATTTTAGGTATAGCCACTTTTTTCAAGTTACGCATAGATTTTCCGCTAGGGGGTATAAAAGTAAATGGTGTTTTCCCCGATGTCTCTGCTTCTAAAGCTCCGATTTGAAAAATTCTTCTTGTATGGGATACAGCTCCTGATGGGAAAAGTTTTGCATATAATTTCTAATAGTTGGTAAAGAATGGTTTAACCACCGGAAGGCGTAAGGGTCATTCCACATGAAATCAGATTTTTTAAAAAAATGTAGTTGTAGGTTTTCTGATTTTCTTATTTTTTTTTATATGCTACAGTACAACATAAAAGCACTCTGAAAACAAAGTTTGGTATTTATTTTCCCACCCCCTTTGGAGATATGGGTCCTCAAACCTCCCCAAATGAGCTAAAATAAGGGTTATCGTTAATTAACACAAATTGAGTAATTGTGGAGATAATGACACTTAATGGGTGTCTAAATAGAAGTAATAACCTGTAAATTAATATTGTGACGACCCCCTCGCATAATTAATTGGCGAGAGGCATGGCTAATTAACGGTAATTGAAACTTGATTGGGGGTTTTAATTAACAGAGAGTTATAATTTAAACACTTGCGAGGGGCAGTATATTAAGAAAAGATCTGCTGGCACTTTGAATTCAAGTGGCGAGTTGCAGGTGTTTGCCATGAGAACAAAGAGCCCATAAACGGAAATGGGACGGGTCAGAGTTTAAAAGCTATTTCCCACGACTCAAAAGTGTTTGGACGGCAAAAGCGTTTGAAGCTTTTGTCTGTGCCGCGCGAAGCAGTGGGAAAGCTCTTGGACTTGAAGAGTGGTTTATAATAAATATGTCGCGGTTTCAAGTGTTAGAATTCACCGCTTAACTTTTTGGAGACAAGAGATTGTTGTTGAAAGTGACAGAATCCATTTGAGAGCCGAGAGAAGGAGGAAGGATTTTGTCTCGCGCTAGAACAAATGCTTGCCGTCTGTGTGCTCTAGCAATTCTGAGCAAAAGAAGTGAAACCAGCTAAAAACATAAGCTGAGGACAAACCAGCAACAGATTTACCTGAGAACTTTCTTCACCTCGCCGGACCATGGAAACCTGTCGTAAGGAGCCATTTCAGGTGAAATGCAGACAGAGAAATAATAATTGCGGAATATCCTCACTCATCCAGAGAGAGAGATAAGAAACGCCAGCATCAGGAACCACGGAGGAGCCCCCTGCAGAGAAAGAGCTCTGAAGAAACTGCTAGCCTCTTCGTGTTCAAAGCGGGGAGAGAAATCTTGTGTGTGTGTCTGATTACGTACCTCCAGTGACCGGGGAACGACATCGTTTTAGCCACAGCAAAGAATGAGCGGTGATGGAAGTTACGATCAAACTACCCATGTGAGTGTTGTGTTTTTTTGGTGTCATCAATACTGTGGATACTCAAAGATCTATCTAAGTACTTTTTACCAGTATTTTATTTGCGGCCCATTGTGAACGAACAGACTTTTCGTTAGGACATATTTTCTGAAACACCGAAGAGGGCCAAAAGCTGGCCGGAAATTGTAGCCTTTGTTATTTTGATGAAGTGTTCGGTGTAATTTATGCATATATCTATTAAATCCTTGTTTTAATTGTTATACTGTGCCTCCATTGGTTTATTGGTGTACTGTGTCGGCTAATTGGCTAACGAGGTATTGGCGGATCCAGTGATTCGAATCGCAGTCCGGAAAATAATTGAGCATCCTGACATCTAAGGCCCAAAGGTTGCAACAATATATAATAACTTCATTTCCATAGCATAATAATTTGTCAGGTTGTAAGGGGGTCAATGTGATGATTTTGCCACTTCTTGGCAGCATTTTTATACCTGAAGTGTACTTAAACACAAAGTGAATATTTTTTCAGGCAATCCTCATATGCTACTAAGAATGTTAAAGCATTTTTCGAATTGTGTTATGTTTCCCTTTTTTAATCAGAATATATTTTGTAACTGCAACCTTGCCAAAATTTCTGTTTTTGGGATACAATAAATCAAAAGGGGTAGCAGATAAATACCTTATTTTTTCTGAGGACTATCTTCTATTGCATATCTAAATATTCTCAAAGTTTTGTTTAGTGTTTCACAATAGTTTCCGAAATAATGGTAATGCAAATTTGCCCTTGGTAGTATTCAATATGGGCATACTTTTAGCATTTAATCTAACATGAAATAGTTAGTAATACATGCATTTAATAAATATGTTTACTTTAATACATTAAAAATGTATATAATTGTTTTGCAAAGTAATAAGGCCGGTTATTGTTACTATGCAACTGCAATACCGCCTCCCCATTTGTTTTCAAAAAATGTTCCAAACAAATTATTTCCATTCATGTTGTAGGTCTTTTTGCTAAAATATCCCCAGTTTTAAGGGGTTTAGAAAAGGGATACAATCATAAGCTAACATGTCATCATTCATGGCAGTCTGATATGGGGCCGTCCATGATTTTGTTTACTGTTTTTAGACTCCCCCTCCCCATGTCACATTTTGTCCGATTGTTGTCACCTCCCCCAAATAGTACGTCCTAATTACTGCCCCTCCCTTTTTGACAATTGCTTTTAGAAGTCCGTTGAGAAACAGAAGAAAAACATGCAATTTTTTAAGGGAATCTTCCATATATTTACACTTTTTCTTCGAAAAAAATATTTATTATTTAGGCAGTAATTTATTCCCAAATGCTACCCCAACTTTATCATTCTCATATAAAGATCTACAAATGAATGCATGCATTCGAGGTTGCTACACTACCGATCATACCATCTACAAAACACGATAGATTTGGTAGTACAAATACGAGAACTTAATATTGTGATTTAGCTAAATATCACCAGAAATCTTAAATATTTCATACCTTTTTTTAACTATCAAAAGAAGAAACAAGAAAGATGACACCAAATTTCCGGGTGTAATGAGCACGTCTTTTGAGTCCGTTCTGATGTGAATTAAATTTATCAAAGCTATTCAAAATCAATGAAACCGGTATGGAAAACAGTAGTATCTGACAAAAGAAAGACGCTTTTCAGTCGGATTTTTAATCCAGCAGATATTGGTGTAAACGAAAATGTAACCTGCCGCCCTCTGGTAGCAGACTTGTGCATTAAGAAAAATTTAAATTATTGGCGAAACATTTCTCAGTGGCAACACTTTCCAACAAAGAAAGCATTTTTCAAATCGGGCTTTTAGAAGCAGAGATATTGACAAATATAAGATATGCATCTACTGCCCCTGGCGGAAAAACCATGCATTATTTTAAGAAAGTATTTTCAAAAGGTTTTCCAATGTGAACGGAATCAGTCCACGAAAAAAAATTTCAATCGAATTTTCAGGAGCTCAAATTTTACTGCAAATACATCAGATGCAGAAATTAACTCTTACAACCCTGGTGGCCAAACCGTTCTTTATCAAATATTACCAATTGTATGCAAAACATTTCATATCAGGAGCTGTATCCGGTGCAGAAAGAAGTTTTAAAATCGGAGTTTTAGAAGCAGAGTTATTGAGAAAAACACAATTTATATTTATGCCCCTAGCGAAAAGTCCATGCATTACTTTAAAATGTTGAAATTATATGAAAAACATTTTACACTAGAAAAGCTGTCGAACAAAGAAGGAATTTTTCAAATCCAACTTTTAGAGGCAGAGATATTGACAGAAATAAGGTAGACATCTACGCCCTCTGGTGGAGAAACCATGCATTATTTGAAGAGGAAAATCTTCTCAAATGTTTATCGACATGAGCGGTATTGATCTACAAAAGAATTTTTTTAATCAGGGTTTAAAAACCGGGATTTTGCTGCAAATACCTATGAAGCAGAAATTTAACGTTTACGCCCTATGCGGGCCAAACCATATTTTATAAAAAATTAGAAATTACAACAACAAAAATTTCCGTCAGCAGCTGTATCCGGTGCTAGAAGAATTTTTCAACTCTGAGTTTTAGAAAAAGCAGAGATATCGAGGAAAGCGCAATTTACCTTTACTCCCTCTAGAGGAAAGTCAATGAATTACTTGAAAATTTTGAAATTCTATTACAAACATTTCACACTGGAAACTCTCTCCAATAAAGAAGAAATTTTTCAAATCGGACCATTAGAAGCAGAGATATTGACAAAAACAGGATGCATGTATACGCCCCCTGGCGGAAAAACCATGCATTATTTTAAAAAGAAAACATTCCGAAATGTTTGTCTACGTGAGTAGCATCGGTCCATGCAAGAATTTCTTCAATCGAAATTTTAGGAGCTCAAAGTTTGCTGCAAATACATCAGAAGCAGAAATCAATACTTACGCCCTCTCGTGATCAAACCATTTTATACCGAAAATTAGAAATTGTATGTAAAATATTTCCAATCACGAGCTGCGTCTGCTGAAGGAAAAAAATTTCAAATCGAAGTTTTAGAAGCAGAGATATCTGGGGAAAAGTAATTTACTTTTAAGCCCTCTAGTAATTTACTTTAAGCCCTGTATGCGTAACTTGGAAAAGTGACTATTAATCTTCAACGCGAATGGAATTGAAAAGTATTTTTTGAATTGGATGTCTAGAAGAAAATATATGGAATAGAATGTGTTTTGAATTCAATATCATCTGTTTTTGCGCCCTCTAGCGGCAAAACTTTCCATCGTCAAATAAAAAAAAACCGAAATAAAGGATCATCATTTGCACATTTCAAGCTTTGTAACGCAAAAAGAATTTTTTCAAATGGAACTATTAGTTTCAGAGATATTGTGTCTACAGACAGACGGACAAACTGATAATGTAAGCATGATCTTTTTTTTACAAAAACGTGCTAAAAAATACAAAACAAAGCGAAGAAATATCATCCACTATATTTTTGCCGCTGGATGTCCGAATTACTAAACCTCCCCCTTGTCACATTTCTTCTGGTTGTCAGGAACACCCCTCCCCCTGTAATCTCAGACATACTTTATGGATGGCCCCCTATGTCCATTTGAAGGACTTTCAGTGTTGGATTATGCAATACAATCAGATGTTGCATCATCCACCTCAAGCAGCAGAACTCAACTCCACTGTCAATTCAGTTAGCTTAGAACCTTTGAGAATGAAACATCCAAGTCTCTTAGCTTTGTTTCAAATTTATATCAGTGTTTTAAATATGTATAATTTCTATGCAAATCAGATTTGCTGAATTAGTTTTGAAGTTATGTAATCCAATTTTTTGATTAATACTACAAATTCAGAAATTATTTGTATCATAAGTGTATTCAGTAATTCAGTGTTGTGTTGGTGTCTTGACTGAGGAAGACTGTACTAATGCATCATACAGCTCTTTACAAAAAATGACTAAAATTTGTGAGTATTCATCTGAGGAACAGAAATTATTAAAAATGAGAATTAAAGACAATATTCAAAGTGTGTGTGAGCACCATAAAATTTTATATTTGGATAAATACCACCACTGATATGGAAATATATGTTGTGATCCATACAGTATTAAAAAAAAAATTAATAAAGAAATCATTGCGTGAGATAACCATCAGCTTTGCTGAAGAATACTCACATCTGGAACTATAGCTTGTGCCTAGGAAATCTATGTTCTAACTGTCAAAAAATGGTCACTAAGAGCGACAAGACTTGTCATAGAACAGGAAAATGCAAGAAAGTAAATTACAAGGAATCATACTCTGAATCTGATATTTCAGACCATGACGCTGAAACTGATAAGAATAGCTTGTATGAACTACGACATGTTAAATTGGAATAAGTTAATCAAGCATGCAGCATTTTAGGAATTTCTCTAGTGAAAGCTCAAACTTTGCCAGCACAGAAGAGATATGCTGCCATAGAAAAAAGTTACCAAACATCTGATAATGTTTCACATAAACTGCATGTTTTGTTGAGGTTTATAAGGAACCCAGTACTTCAAAATCAAAGGAGACAAAACAACAGATTGAATATAAAACATTAATTTCAAACCTTAATACAAAGATAAATAATGTTTCTAGTTTTGAAGAAAAGGTCAGGATTATTAGCTTGCTTCCACAATCATGGTCAATCTCCAAATTTGTGCACAATTTGAAGTCAGTGAATACCTTGTATGAACAAGAAGATGAATTGTACAAAATCATGGTGTATTACCAAGTTTCACTCACCAAAAACAAAGTTTCAAGAAGATTTCAGATAATACCTTATCCCAAGTAATCAGTTTTTATGAGGATGATGAATGCAGCAGACTGTGTGTGTCCAGGAATAAAAGATTTTGTTACCGTACGGAACAACTTGGGAAAAAAAGAAAAAGACAAAAGCAGCTAGTACTTTGCAACTTAAAAGAACTGTATGAAAGGTTCAAAGAATTGCATTCAGAGGCATAAATTGGATATTTTCCAAATTCTGTGAATTGCATCCAAAATGGTGAATGCTAGCTGGGGCACCAGCTATTTGCATCATCCAACACTGAAAGTCCTTCAAATGGACATATCAGATTGCCATGAATGATGACATGTGAGTTTATGATTGCATCACTTTTCTCAAACCCTTAAAACTGGGCAAGGACATTATATTTTAGCAAAAAGACCTACAACATGAATAAAAATAAGAATTTGTTTGGAACATTTTTTGGTAACAAATGGGGGGAGGGGGTATTGCAGTTGCATAGTAACAATGACAGGCCTTATTACTTTGCAAAACAATTATATACATTTTTAATGTATTAAAGTAAACATATTTATTAAATACATGTATTGGTAACTATTTCATGTTAGATTAAATGCTAAAAGTATGCCCATATTGCATACCATGAAGGGCAAATTTGCATTATTATTATTTTGGAAACTATTGTGAAACACTAAACAAAACTTTGAGAATATTTAGATATGCAATAGAAGATAGTCCTCAGAAAAAATAAGTGTTTATCTGCTACCCCTTTTAATTTATAGTATCCCAAAAACGGAAATTTTGGCAATGTTGCAGTTATAAAATATTTTCTGATTAAAAAAGGGAAACACAACACAAATTGAAATATGCTTTAACATTATTAGCAACATATGAGGATTGCTTGACAAAATATTCACTTTGTGTTTAAGTACCCTTCTGGTATAAAAATGCTGCTGAAAAGTGGTGAAATCGACACAGTGACCTTGAACTTTGACCCCCCTACAACCTGATGAATTATTATGCTATGAAATGGGGTAATTACATAGGAATGTACAGGTATATTTAGGCACCTATTAAGTGTCATTATCATCACAATTACTCAATTTGTGTTAATTAATGATAACCCTTATTTCAGCTCATTTGGGGGGGGGGGGGTTAAAGAACCATATCTTCAAAGGGGTTGGGAAAGTAAATCTCAAACTTTGTTTTCAGGGTACTTTTATGTTGTACTGCAACATATAAAACAAGTTTGTAAAATCATGCAATGCATTGATTATAATACGCTTTTCAACATACCAGAAATCATTACTCAAGTTATCAGAATAATGGCTGTGGAATAAATATCGGTCCTGTGTACTGACCTTTGACCCCATTTCGATGATAATCAACAGAACTGGTTCGGTATACCTCCGAAATAACATGATAAAGTGTTGTCGCAATCGAAGCATTTTTACGTAAGTTATGATGCATAAAGGCTATGGAATAGATCCCGCTCCTGTGTCCTAACCTTTGACTCCATTTCGCCCATTTTTAACACAATTCGTCCCTAGGCAAGCCCCTACAACATACTAACATTTCATCCAAATCGAAGCATTTTTACTAAGTTATGACGCATAATGCCGATGGAAGTGATTCCGTTACTATGTCCTGACCTTTGACCCCATTTCACCCATTTTCAACAGGGTTTGTCGCCAGGTGGTCCCCTACCACATACTAAAATTTCATCGAAATCAAACCTTTTTTACGTTAGTTATGACGCATAACAGCAGTGGAATGGATCCCGCTATGTACTGACCTTTGACCCCATTTCGTTCACTTTAAATAGGGTTCCTTCCCAGATGATCCCCTACCAGATACTAAAATTTCATCGAAATCGAACAATCTTTACGCGAGTTATCGTGCGGACAGACATATGCACACAACGCATGACGTAATGAGGCAGATGGGAATCGCGAACACCTGCTCGCAAGAGTGTGACGTCATAAAACTCTAATAGGATCCACACACAACGCGTGACGTAATGAGACAGATGGCGTGACAGCACGCCAACATTCTCAAACGCGAGATTGTGACCTCATAAGATTTCTAAGCATTCGTAACATTAATGGAACAACGCCATGACACTGAAAACATTATAATTCGGGGTGGTTATTTAACTCACTAAACGAATTCTCCTAAAGTCGAGATCAAGCTAAATCGATTTCTAGTACCAGAAAACCGTAGGTTAACGACTTTCATCAAAATTCTTAGAGCTGTTTTCAAAATAAAATGTATATACATACATACAAGAATTGCTACTTTAAGGTGGACGTCAAGTAATTTTTCTTCCTATACTTCCAATGGTAAAACTTCTGTACACATTTTCTTCACAATTAATTCGTTCCCAAGGATGAAAATTTGAACATCGATTAAAATAGCTTCATTTCATAACTTGCAATACTTAATATTTTCTAAACCATAACCGTAATTATGCAATCCAACATTTATTTGTGTGCTGACGTCATCAAAGTACAGGTCGCGCCATCTTTTCTCTGGTTTCAACACCACCAAAGGAAAAGTTATTGATTTTTAATATAATTATGGTTATGTTTTAGAAAATATTCAGTTTTACAAGTTATAATTGAAGTTATTTTAATCGATGTTCAAATTTTCATCCTTGGGAACACATTAATTTTGAAGGAAATGTGTACAAAAGTTTTTCCATTGAAAGTATAGGAAGCAAAATTACTTGACGTCCACCTTAATAATTATGAGATAAGGGGGATCAAATGGATCGCAATCCTATGTCCTGACCTTTTACCACATTTCGTCCATTTTCAATAGGGTTCGTCCCCAGGTATTCCCCTACCACATACTGAAATTTCATCGAAATCGAACCATTTTTACGCACGTTATGACGCATAAGGGCAATGGAATGCATCCCGATATTATGTTCTGACCCTTGACCCCACTTCACCCATTTTGAATAGGGTTCGTCCCCAGGCAGTCTCCTACCACATAGTAAAATTTCATTGAAATCGAACCATATTTACGCATGTTATGAAGCATAAGGGCAATGGAATGATCCCGTTCCTACGTCATGACCTTTGACCCCATTTGTCCCATTTTCAATAGGGTTCGTCCCCAGTGGTCCCCTACCACATAGTAAACTTTCATTGAAATGGAACCATTTTTACGCCAGTTATCGTGCGGACGGACGGACAAAGTTGGAGCATATACGCTTCTTCAACCTACGGTTGGAAAGCGTAAAAAATGAGGAAAATAAAAAAAAAACACACAACTACAAGCACCTGGTGAAACCGTGAATGATTTTAACTTAATCCTAATTATGATTTTTGATGAACCATGGGTAACTTAGAAATAACTGGCAAATTTTATAACACCATAATGAAATATCAGGGCTTGAAAAATACCATGCCACAGATGCCTGGGGCATGTAAATTATTGGCCTGGGCAGGTAAAAAAATATATATATAAAGTCTAGTTGCTCCCCAGTCTGGGCAAGTAAATTTAAAAATAAAAAAGCTTGGAATAGAGTTTCCTGCTACAAGAAAAAAGACAGCTATCGCATGTTGTGTTTCCACTCACTGCTAATCACTGGCTGCTGTATTATTGCTACAGAGTGCCAAGGACAGAAAAATATCACTTCTTTGATTATATTAGGCTCTGAAACCAAATGTTAGTCGGCAATCGGATAACATGATTCTGACGGAATTAGCCTCCAGTGTTTAGTGACAAGGGAGCAAAAACTTCAACAATAGAAACATGGCAGAATCACTAAATTTCTCAAATACTAATACCATTTCAGCAGCATCTTAAAACTTGAGATGCACACTTCTGTGCATTGAACATTTTGAATACAGACCCTTAAAATGTAAATGCAAAACATGTAAAAAAATTTCATCATAACTTAGCAAATCAGAACCCTAATTTCTTTTATCTTAAAAGATAAATTTTCCTGGGCGTCCAACTTTTACTTACCCGAGCAGGTAAATAATTTCTGCACTAACTTTTCAGATATTTTTCAAGCCCTGAATATAACAAACAGTGGCAGCAGGGCCAAATAAAACTTTTGTGAGGCCCAGGGCAAATTTTCATAGTGGGAGCCTAGAGGAAAATCTTGTTGTGGGCCCTAGAAAATATATCTAATATTTTAATAAAGTCATTATGTGAAAAATTCTGTCTGTAAAGAACACAGGTCAAAACTAAGACAAAATTATCTTGAAGTTTTGCATTAAGCTTAAGAAAAACACCATAGTATGGATTGAAGGTTCAGAGAGTGTGGAAGTAAAAATAGTGTTAAAATCTAAGATTTTCTTTCTGAGGAGAGGGGGTTGAAGCTGTATGCTGACACTTATGAAAATTTTCACACAAAATGATAAATAGTATTATTCCTCCCTGATACATGTTTTAGTGAGGATTTCAGATGCAAGGTAGGGAAACTGACAAATCAGTGACATTAACTTTTATACGAGCTCATATATAGAAATTGCTTTTTCTTTTTTAATTTCCAGTACTGCTTTTAATGTCACTGAGCAGTTGGCCTTTATAGATATCCCCTGAAACAACTCTGATGTTCTTTTTTATTTATTTTAATTTTACTATCTGGTTTACACAACAAATTGTATAAAAAGTAGAGAGCCACAAAATAATAAAATTTAATTTGCTATTTCTTTTTTTTTTTTTTTTTTTTTTTTGATTGGAGGTTTAACGACCACCGTGAGCAACTCAATGGGCTATAAGCAGTCGCCCGTCCCTAATTTAGGGTCACTGGTTCCAGGGAAGGGAGAGAGCCAGTGCCGTAAGACAAACACAACATCCATGCCTGACCGGGATTCGAACCCGGACCCCTTACGGACGAATGATCAGAGGCCAACGCCTTAGACCACTGCGCCACCGGGGCGGCAATTTGCTATTTCATGAATGCAGAAAAGTTTAATGTGAAATATAGTAACATTATACTAGTGATCTGATTTATTAGCGTAGGAAAATATACATAATCATTTCCAAGCTTTCGCACATCAACCAGATGGCTTTTTCAAGGGAGTCAGACAGAAACTGCAAACTGAATAATAGAACGTTTAACAATTTGAACGCAGGAACTTGACAATAAATAGATACATTATATTCATTTAAAGGTATGAGGTATCAGGTTGGTTGTGCATGTGGCATCCCGGTGCGGAGAAGGCATTATTATTTAAATAATGATTATGTATATTTTCCTACACCAATAAATCAGATCACTAGTATAGTGCTACTATATTCTACATAATTGGTGTACTGTTCCTCATTGTCAATAAGTTTAATGTGGTTATAATAATAATTTGAAATCTGTGTTTGCACGACAAAAGGCGGTAACCAGGATTGGGTTTTTGACGTGACGAACATCTAAAACTGGTTTAAACCATCAAAAACTCATAACTAATGCTTTTAAACAATTTGTAAGCATTAACAGGTATACTACACAGTAAGAAACTTACCTTCAAGCAAACTGCAATGTTAGTCTTTATTTTTAATTTTATTACAATCATTAAGAGCAGAAAAGTGGCAAAGTTTTATTCTTTAAAATCTCTGACCTGTACAGAATCGATTTCATTCATCTAAAATTATGTAACTGCCAATGAATTGCAGAACTAGTAGTCTGGTTCATTTTTACCTCGTAGCATTCGATACCACATAGCTAATATTGCACGTTTGTTGACACCTAAACGATTAATGAGCTTAGAGAGTATAAATCCAGTCAGAAAATACTCTTTGAACTGAAGTTGAGCTGGCAGTACTCGACAGTAAAAGCATTGCTCGTTCAGCAAGTTTACAGGCAGGCTCAGTTGTAAAGCCATTACATTTAGAAATTATTTTCCACCAAATCATGAGATTCATTTCCTCCCAGTCAGGACTGTAGCAAGCTTTTCTTACCTGGGAGGGTGAAACTTCAAATTACACCCCTTCCAGTTCAAAATTATGCCCTTTTGTGTTTCACTCAAATAATATGTGTTTTTTACTTTCTCACACCCCACCATTAAAGGAAAGTAATTGTTCAAAAATCGCACTTCAGGTGTTTGATATAATTTTATTAAAAATGTAAAAACTAGGTAAATACCCAAGAACCACAGATGGTAGATACCAAGTAAAGCATAAATACTGTGTGTGTGAATGCTGAAAACACAACACTCCACAGAAGTGCAAAACGAGAAACGAACCAGCACAGAACGAATGAGTTTCGGATAGTGAACGTAACAATAGTAAGAAACATTAGAGTTAAGGCTAGGAAAAATTCTGTTCAAGGTTAAACGCTTAGATAACTTTCTGTGATAGAGCACTTTGATTAATTAGCTCTTCTTTCCAACGACATGTTCGGAAAGGTAATGGAGGTTACACATATCAGCATATTGTTTTCTATTCACTGTTTTGGAAAATACCCTTCATGGATATAGGATGTTTACACCTCATAGTGTATGTTACACTGCACCCTGCTTAGCTGCATGGAATACTGTATGAGATTAAGTCTTTAAAAAGAAAATACTGAAGGGTGTTTGTTACCTTGCTTTTTTAGTTACAATTTCAATTTTTTTACACCCCCAGAACATGAATTTATGCCCCTGGAATGATCATTGTGGGTGGGCAAATGCCCTCCCAGTAGTTACAGTCCTTCTTTCAGTAGCACTGAAATAAAGGGGGAGGGAGAGGCATCCTGTCAGCTTCTTGTTTTTTGTTTTTTTTTTATTGGAGGTTTAACGACCACCGTGAGCAACTTAATGGGCTATATATAAGCAGTCACCCGTCCCTAATTTAGGGTCACTGGTTCCAGGGAAGGGAGAGAGCCAGTGCCGTAAGACAAACACAACATCCATGCCTGACCGGGATTCGAACCCGGACCCCTTACGGACGAATGATCAGAGGCCAGCGCCTTAGACCACTGCGCCACCAGGGCGGCCCTGTCAGCTTCATGTGCAATCAGCATAGTGAAACACCCATATGGGTGAATCAAGTCTAGATCCCTTCTCGGGATGCTAGAACTTCTGTTAAAAAATTTAAAATTGACAATCTGTTTCCACACTAGTGTGTTAGTGCCAAGCTAATCCTGGATTTGTTGTGGAGACAAACTTGGAATGCTATTTTGTTGGGTTAACAAAATACATTCCACGTTAAAATAAACACAAATTTTAGTCCAGAAAATATGGGTTGACTCATAATATGCTTGAATTTACTGTATGGTTTAACAAGAGAAATTTTACCATATTGCTTATTTATATATAAATACTTAGAAAGTAGAAAATTTTATTATTTAACAATCTTATAGCAGTTATTCATTACTCATGTATTATTGACATTTTAAACATTACATGCAATGTAAGTTTGTTATCTTTAAAAGGCATTTTTACATTGAAATGCAGTATTTGAAGTTTTTGATGTGACTGGTTAAAACCATCAAAAACTGCTGCATCAAAAACCTGCCAACCCTGGTGGTAACTCATTTTTTGTAAACCAAGAGGATTAGAAACTGGAAAAAAAAATTGTAAAAATATTTTCCAAAGGGTCTTGCACCTACCTCAAAAAAAAAAAAAAAAAAAAAAAAAAAAGAATAAATAAAAAGATCTACCAAAAGTGATTTTTTTTTAATTTCCTGAAATGCAGGGTTCAGTAGTATAGCCATGAGGCCAGATGGCCCAGTCTGCCCTGAGTGGCAGTACATTAAAGATTGACTGTATGTATTTATTTCATACACAAGATTCATAGATCATAATTCAATACAGAAATGCAGTTTTCATTGGGTGAAAAGTTTACCCATGCATCCTTACCTCCAGATCAGCTAGTAGTAACTTTGCAAACAGCAGAAAATCAGTATCTTTGACAATCATTATTTACAAATAAATAAATAAAAATCTGGAGTCAATCGTAGCAGCTTTAATTTCAGAGAAAACCAAAGTAACTTCACATAGAAAAATGCTCCGGAAAAAGAAAAAAAGTCTGTAGTACAATAAATTTCCTTCATAAATAAATTTACAAAAAAAAAAAAAAAGTGCCCTTTTTTAAGAAAAATACTACAAAAAGTACCAGGGTACTCTGAATTTATTCTATGCATCCTTTGCATGCCAAGATCTTTGTGGGTATGAAATAAAACAAGTGATTTGAGAGTGTACATTTATGTTCAACAAGCTGCATTTGTTTGTGCCACTCATGACCACACCAAGCCACAGTCTGGTACATATTAAGTGGAATTAAATCGTAACAACAAACATTAAGGTATACTAATTCCTCAGAGTGAGCGTTACTTAGATAGGTGGAATAATGAATGTTATCATCGTCTAACCAATGAAAGAAGATATGAGTCAACAGTAAATAAACTATGGCGTGGCAATAGTATTTCAGCTGTTTAATTTTTCAAAATTTTTATTACACAGATTAAGATTAATATTGAAATGACCCTGATGAGATGTGATGAAACAAAGAAAATTAATCTGTGCATGCGCATTATAAAATCTGACTTCAATATACACTGAAGAGCAATTGAATTAGAGATACCTGTCTAGTAACATGTAGCACCACCTTTTGCCCCGATGACGGCGGCGATTCATCTCAGCATGGACTCTACAAGACATCGGAAGCGTTGGGAAGCCATACGGATTCACAACCCCTGAACAAGCTCCCACAGTTCACGAAGATTTGATGGAGGGGGTCAGAGCCTCCAACATCTCTCTCGATGGCATTCCAGATGTGCTCGATGGGATTGAGATCAGGTGACCTAGCTGGCAAAGGAAGCGAGGTCACGTCCGTGGAGTGTTCATCCAACCATTTTGATACAATTCGGGAACGATGGCACGGTGCATTGTCTTGTTGCAGGATGAGGTCCCCAATGGGATGTTGAAGACGCACAAACGGGCGCAAATGGTTGTCCAGGATATCCTGGTAACGTTGACCTGTGAGGGACGATGCCACACGTACCAGGAGTCCCATTTCAGTCCACGTAAACAGTCCTCAGACAAGAATGCCACCCCCACCAGCTTGAAGAGTACCCTGCTGGCAAGAAGGATCCATCGCTTCATGTGATTTGCGCCATACTCATATCCTGCCATCCGCATGTATCAACGTGAATCTCGACTCATCAGTCCAGGCAACATTTTTCCACATGTCTAGGGTCCAGTGGCAATGTTCCCGCACCCATGCTAATCTTTACACTCTGTGATGTGCGGTCAGCAGCAGTACCCTCGTGGGACGTTGGCTTCTGTACCCCATAGTGAGGAGATGGTTCTGGATGGTGTGGCTGCTTACACGTTTTTGTGCACCAGCGTTAAATTGCCGAGTGATTTCTTGCACTGTGGCCCGTCTATCCGCTGTTACAATGCGAGCTAGCTGACGACGACCCCACTCATCCACACTCTGTTGTCCACGGCAGTTGGCTCTTGCAGGGATGATTTTACCGGATTCGATGTACTCATGGTACACCCGTGACACAGTGGCTCGTGAAAATCCCAGTGCCTGCACAACTTCCGAGATGGAGTGACCCATTCGTCGGGCCCCAACAATTTGCCCACGATCAAATGTGCTTAGATCCTTCGTCTTACCAATACTGCATCCGACTCTTACTGATTCCCGTCGCATCACTCCTCATATTGTCGGATCGCTGCATACGTCATGTCGTTTCCGTTTACAGGGCTGCCCACAGCGCTACTGTCTCTAATTCAATTTCTCTTCAGTGTAGAAAGAATAACTGAATTTTGTGTTAGTGAGGGGTATTAGAATATCTACAGGTTACATCCCACCATGTTATATAATTCTTAAGCTCTTGCCAACAGCAGGTAACCCTCATTTATGGGAGTTAGGAGGAAGCCAAATTTCCTATGACATATTTAGGTAAATATGTAAGAGTAGCATCCAAAATTATTTGGCTACATATTTTAAAAAAAATGAGATATACATATTTTAAAGTATATAATTTGATGGCAAATTGTGAAAAAAAATTCCATGTTTAAAATGCATTTTAAAGATTTTTACTGTGAAACTTACCTTCAAGAACGATGATATGAGCACATGCTGCGGCAGGCCTAACTAACACAAGGCCACTGCGACAATGTCGAGCTTGGCTCCGGTGAAACAATGGCCTCATTCCAGTGTCCAATTTGCTGGCAAAAAGGTACATTCTTTCTGCGTTCCATTTTCTAGTGCTACGCCACAGAAAATAGCTAATTTCTGTCTGTTTTTCACATCAGAATCTGACAGTTTCTTGGTATTTTTTTTAGCGTACGATTCTTTGATGCGGAATGTGTGAACTCTCTTCTTGGAGTTTTTTTTTTTTTTTTTTTTTTTTTTTTCTTCCCAGTCCAGTTTGAATCAACTGCGAACCACGCCATCAATACTAGAACCAAAACTTTCACTTTCCGATGCCATGTAACTTCTGCTGGAGAGAACACAACAGCTACTTTAACGCTTTTCTATTAGATGTGCATACTTTCTATTTTGTATCAAGGAGTCATATGCATAAGAACGAAGCAATTCTCAGCATGTGTTTCGAAAAACTGCGAAAGAAACGAACTGTTTTCTGGGATGCACTTCGGTTTGCGGTCCCCGTCGTCTGCTACAAGAAAGTAACGTGGAATCGCAGGAAATTACACGATTTCTGATAGGTGGCGCTTCCACTCCTTCGTTCTAGCGCTGCTGCCCAGAGGCTGTGCTGCCTCCGTTATGTCATCGGTGATTGCTCTTCACTTCATGCATCTTACTTGGTTTGCCCATCTTGTTTTTAAACATGCGTTGCGAGTCTGTGGATGTTGACATATGGAATTGGAAGCGATTTTTTGAGGAAGTTGTGAAAGATGAGGATACATGCATTGCTTAGTGTGAGCGCAAGGGATTGGTTCCAACTGTACGAAGATGTTCAACAGGTCATCCAATGAGAGTGGATATGTGGCATCGTTTAGGACAATTCAGGTGTCAGAAGAATCACGTATCAGGGAAATCTGAGTAGTGTTCCCGTGCAATTGGGACATTATTCGAGAATGCTCATATTCCTATTGATAGAGTGATGACACTTGTATATTGTTTTGCCAAAGGATTACAGGTTTCCATTCTGGTGGAAACACATATTTTCCATCCCAGTAAATGTTTCAGAGTAGGTACACAATGAGCATTAAAAAAGGCCCTTTTAAGGGGCAGCCAAAATAATGCAGAAACACATTCATTACAGAAATAACCCATGCCGCGTATTTCATGTCGCCCGATAGATGGCAGCATGTCACTAGCACTGCATCTCTTGTAGCAGACAACGGGGGGGGGGGGCGCAAACCAAAGTATAGCTATTTTCTGTAGGGTAGCACTACAAAATACGACACTTTCCTGGCAAGAACGTACCCAGCTCCTCTGGTAGTCTTCTGACAGTTAATTGGCCGCCGGAGCGAGACCTTCATTTCAGCGGAGCCAAGCTGGACGTGGTCGCCACAGTGTTGTGTTAGACCTGCCGCAGCGGGTGTTCACATAGTCATACTTGGAGGTAAGTTTTACCGTAAAAATCTTTGCATTTTAAAGATGAAATTTTTTTCACCATTTGCCATCAAATTACATACTTTAACATATGTATATCTCTTTTTTTTTAAATATGTAGCCAAATAATCTAGGACGCTAAACTACATATTTACCACCATTTTTAAGATATTTGAGAAAATACTATTGAATGCAAAATACACTGAATTAGCAAATTATGAGGAACACCCAACAGCAATCGGACACAAGCCATCCTCATTTTGTAATGGCTTTTATCACATTTAGCATCAGGTTCTTGTAATTTATGCAAATTGTAATGAGATATTGTGATGCTCGTGTAAGATGTGATGAAATAGTATTTGGCAATAGTTTAGTAAAATATATTATTAAGTAACAATGAAATAAACTATTGTTGCGTCACTTCGTGGGACCGCATTTGAAAATCAAATTTTAACAATAGTTTTGACAATGACACACCATTACCCATTTTCATTACATTGAAACTTTTTACTTTGGATTTACTTTATTACTATAGGGAAAGGTGCATAGCATCAAATTTCATTAAAGCGTCAATTATAGTGAAAGTCTAAAAATTTCACTATAATAGATGCTTTAATGGAATTGATGTTATGCACCTTTCTCGATAGATATTTTTTAGATATTGAGAAATTATGGCAATATAGATTATTAGGATTTATGTATAAAAGAATAAAGGAGAATAGATATCAACATTTAATTCAGCTGAACACTGTGGGTCACGACTATCAAACTAGAAACTGAAATGCGTTTTTGTTACCAATGCCTAATACTTTAACCCAACAAAGATTTATTGATTACCAGGGATTGATGTCATGGAATAACCTACCTTGTCAACTAACACATATCAATAATTATAATGACTTTCGAAAGCAGCTGAAAATATATTTTCTAACAAACTAAAATTTAATAGCAGAAAATTACTAATGAGGCCATATATGTGTAAATAGGAAGTTTGGCTTGACTACGCACTTTAGGAGAATTGGGTTTCACTCGGGCCCTTTACTCAATTTCTTGTTCTGCGGTTACAATGTACATAAATATATATGTTATGAAATTAATATTGAACTGTAATATAGTCAAATGTAACCTCATAATGAAAATAAATGAAATGAAAGCAGAACATTATATGCAGAGTTGGGAATGACTGAAAGGTGTTCTTATTCTGAAGACCACCTATTAGAATTCTGATCTACACCCACTCTTTAAAGCAAGCTAATTTGGCATCATCTGTTGATCATTGACAAGTAGGGAATTATGTGATTTAATTTTTTTCAGATGCTATAAATAATACTGTGACACTAGAATTTAGTGATGGCTCTGCATTATGACTTTAGTAAAAAGTATCACTGCCTATTTAAATTTTTTTAGCTCTATCCTATTCACAGCATTAGCAATCACTTGCTTGCATTGTGAGTGAGCAAGTGTCTACTAAGATTGTTGCTCCGAGTAAACCTCTTGCAGCATATTGCACACTGGTATGGCTTCTCATCTGTGTGAACTAGTAAATGTTGTGAAAGAGTGCCTTTTTGTGAAAACGTTTTGAAGCACACGAGGCACACATGTGGTTTCTCTCTTGTATGAGTGTGCAAATGATTTGAAAGATGAATTTTCTGTGTAAATTCCTTGTGGCATACTTTACACTGATGAGGTTTCTCACCTGTATGGGTAAGGAGATGTCTTAAAAGATGGCCTTTCTGCGTGAATTTCATGCTACAAATTTCACATGAATGGGGTTTCTCCCCATTATGAGACATTAAATGCTCAGTGAGATGACCTTTGTGCTTGAATTTCTTGGCGCATAATTTACACTCATGTGGTCGCTCATCGCTGTGAGTGCGCAAATGTGCCGAAAGGTTGCGCCTTCTGTTAAACTTTTTGTTACACACGTGACATACGTGACTCTTCTCAGCAACACAACTGTTGTGCTCACTTGAAGTCTTCGGGCAGTATGACGCACCTTCAATGCGTTTACTAGTCTGTGAAATCTCTGTTTTGCGGATAATAGTGTCAGTACACTGACCCTGAAGTGCAGCATCCATTGCGACATATTTTATGAGGAACAGTGAAAAGCACTTTCGCAGAAATTCATGTTTCCTATTAGTGGGAAAATGCTTGATACTTCCCTTTGTTAATTTTTTCCCACAACTATCACACGTAGGAAGATTTTGGAATACGAACATCAATGCATCAGTTCATATTACAATTCACACAAGCTGAACCACAACAAACTGCAATCTGGGAACTGTTGATATGCAAACAAGTTACGGTTACGAGCAACAGCGAGATCTTGTGGAAGGCAAGAATCTTTAGAAATATATTAGCAGCAGTGGCGTATCTTGGGTCCGAGACCTAAGCTATCTCACCCACCCCCTCACCCCACACACACGGTACTGTTTTTTTTTTTAAATTGCGAAGTTTATTTTTTAATTGTTAAGTAATAGCCGAAGTAACCTTTTTTTTTTTTCTAAATTTTAGGTACATACTATTGCTAACATGGTACCAAATAATTATGAGGATTAAGATTTGAACACTTATTTGTACACGAATTCCATTCTTCTTTCCTTCTGTGTAAACTTGAGTGTTACGTTTTCACATAAATGTTTCTTCCGAGTACTTTTTCATATTTAAAAATAATACTTTTCTCTGTTTACAAACCAGCAAAGTTTGCTCGAACGAATGTGCATGTCCTTGTGTGGCTGTAAGATATATCTTGATTCTTTTTAATGCGAAAAACTTCTTTCGGCAGTTGCAGTTGTTGATGAACAGTTTAATATAAAGGTCTTTGGTTTAATATTGATCTGCTAATTTGTACACCTCAATAAACACTATGTCCAATTATTCAACTTTATGTAACAAGTAATGTTTCTTACTGATTTGTTTTGTATTCATCAAGGGAATTAAACACCTTCAGTTGTTTTTTAAGGTGGACGTCAAGTAATTTTGCCTCCTATACTTCCAATGGAGAAACTTCTGCACACATTTTCATCACAATCCATTCCCAAGGATGAAAATTTGAACATCGATTAAAATAGCTTCATTTTATAACTTGGAATACTTAATATTTTCTAAAACAGAACCATAATTATGCAATCCAACATTTGTTTGCCTACTGACGTCATCAAAGTACAGGTCGCGCCACATTTTTTCTGTTTTTTTTTTTTTTTTGATTGGAGGTTTAACGACCACCGTGAGCAACTCAATGGGCTATAAGCAGTCGCCCGTCCCTAATTTAAGGTCACTGGTTCCAGGGAAGGGAAAGAGCCAGTGCCGTTAGACAAACACAACATTTATGCCTCACCGGGATTCGAACCCGGACCTCTTTCGGACGAATGATCAGAGGCCATCGCTTAGACCACTGCGCCACCGGGGCGGCTTTTTCTGGTTTGAACACCGCCAAAGGAAAAGTTATTTATTTTTAATATAATTATGGTTACGTTTTAGAAAATATTAAGTATTCTAAATTATAAAATGAAACTATTTTAATTGATGTTAAAATTTTCATCCTTGGGAACGCATTGATTATGAAGAAAATGTGCACAGAAGTTTTTCCATTGGAAGTATAGGAAGCAAAATTACTTGACGTCCACCTTAATCGAGCTGTATCAAAATTTGAAGCATAGAGTTCTTTAAGCTCTGATAGTAGATGTTCAGGAAAGCTTTCACAAAATTTATCAAAACAGTTCGAATGCAACAAAGCCACGAATTTAAGATATAATATCACTGATTTTAATTCATTGACACCTCACACAAACTGAAACAATTCTCGCGAAACACGCGCTGGAAGCATGGAGGGATTCAAGTAGTCCGAAGTCTTCGTTTTTTCGGTGCGAGCCCTTGGCCAAAGCAATGGCCACTCACGAGCTCATTCATGTTGTCATGGAAACGCTGGCAGGAGATAGCATCCAAGCTCTTCACATCAGAACAGCAGTCTCTGGAAGACCTATTTGCGTTACGTTGATGCCGTTGATCATCGCTCACTAGACTGATTGTCATAATCGAAAGAAGCGAATCCGCTCATGTTTTTATCGCACCGAAAGCATTGACATATATTAATACCGTTGATAATTGACCTTTATTTGTGTATATTTAATTGACTTTTATTTGTGCATTCTCTGGGCTTCGCATCTAGCCTCGAATATACGCCACTGATTAGCAGTGCCATTAAGGAAATTAAGGTGCGATTAAATTAATAATAATCGCGCACGCACGGCAACTCGAGTTTGCTCACAGATATCTGGATCAAACAGCGAGCCCATGAGACGCGACAGAGTAAAGCTGGTCATGATGTTCCCATCGAGGGGTGTTCCTTGTAAACAAGGCCATCTTGATTTAAGTCAAACGTATACGAGTTTGGTAAGGGGATTTAATATTTACATTGTAATTGTAAGCAGCTAGTACACATTTGGCAAAGGAAATCATCATAATAAAAGACATTGGAGTAGCGTACGTAGCGTAAGCAAATTTAAAGCGACGGAGACCACGACCAAATGTAAATGCGGAGACCACGACCATCTATGAATAGGGTAAGTTGGAAGTTAACAGACGTCTATTGGAAAGCAAAAATACGACATACGATATTTGAAGAAGTTTTAGGAAGGGAGTGACTGACCCAGTGGCGTAGCCAGAAATTTCTTGAGGGTGTGGGGGTCCATGGGTTTGGTTCATTGGTGAAAGCCTCGTAAACACATTATATATCGCTTTAAATTCGTGATCAGTCTCCCCTCAAGGGAGGGGTTTAAATCCCCGACCCCCCCCCTCCCTCTGGCAACGTCACTGGTCCGACCCCAGGTCTAAAACTACCCTTAGAAATAGGAAGCCAGGAGCAATGATGTAGTTCTAAATAAAAAAAGTGCCTTAGCGGTGAACGGACTAGGAAAAAAATACCCTCAAAATATGATTCATTGCTTTTATTATTTATTAATATTTTGAATTTTCATTACTAATGAGCAATAACAATTTATATTAAAACTGTGTAATCTAAGCAATTTTAAATAACAGGAAGAATGCAATGTGAGAGACATATGCTAAGGTAACATTTTTATTTAAATACAGCTCTGTGTCATTCTATACGATTTTAAATATGCATTGGGAATATCTGCGAACTAACAGAGTAGCAAATTCAATATGACTAACACGCCGTTTTTACTAAGGTTATATGGTGCATGTGGAAGATTTTTGTGTTGCCTGTATCCCTGTAAGGTGTCAGAGTGACCATAGACCATACCATCATATGTAGAGGATTTTAAGAAGGAAGTGTCTGACCCCAGGGTCTTAAACAGCCCTTAGAAGTAAGAAGCTAGGAGATTTGGGCTAGAGTGCCCGATAGGAAAGTGACACGGAAGTGAGGTAGAATTAAGGGGGAGAAACATGGAGGTAGGAATAAGAGTAGACGCTGTTTCTAACTCTTCCCATGCTAGCAAAGTGAAGCCGAGTTTATACGCTTCCACGGTGAAAGCAGTACCGCCAGCTTTGGCGTGGTTACCCTCAAGATGAAAAAGCAGACGATTTTCCGTAGGAAATTATTAGGGGGACCCTGTTCGTTTTCTTAAGATTTTACATTGTCTTAAAGTATAAGCGAAATGGAAAAGTAGTGGAATAGGTTTAATAAACTCTTAGGCTTACATGAAAGGAATTTTAATGCAAAAACTTAGATTTTTATGGAGGAAATGAGATCTAAAAAAGCGTCTTCGTAACGACTGAGATGTATATGAACTGACGATTTAAAATGTGTTTAGATCAAACGTAATTTTATAAAGCGTTTAAAATCTTTCTCTGTCTTAGCGGGTTATCGTAAATATTGTTTATCATAGAAATAGTAACGGTCGAACTTCAGATAATTTGCATTACGAGGGAATTTTTCAAAAGATCGCGCTTTAAAGGGAGGAAACACTTTTTCCCTGTTGTCAGGAGGAAAATTGAAGTAAGCAACGACATTCCACGTATGTTTTGCTTAAAGAGCAATTGCGAGTGTTCTTAAGAAAATAAACAAAGGGGGGTGAGGAGAATATTCTCATTGAACATTATTATTCAAAAAAGCAAAAGTTTATGAAATATCTAGATTTTATTTTCAAGCCTTTATAGAAAAAATGGGGAATCTGCGAGCTTGTTGAAAGAAATTTAAAAAATCAGACGCAAAATATGAGGTTACTGAACTTTCATTTTATTTTTTATAATTGCTTTAAGCACTTGACTGATTTTAGTTTTTTCTAATGTAGGTAAGAAATTCCTACTGGTTTGGTTAGAACTATGGTGGGCTTCAAAAGATATGAATGTAAATAATTTTAAAAACTACAGGGAATGCAATAGCCTTAATAGGAAGGTTTTTCGGGGGGGGGGGGGTATCTTTTTAAAAGATTGCAGTTTCAAAATATAGCAAGAAAATATACAATTTTTTAATTTGTGGAAATAGGATTTACAAGTCTCGCTGATAGTAAAGGAAATCTGAGTTGACAAAATGTCTTGGTAAAAACAGATTTACAAAAGCAGCAGAAATAATTCCTACTGTAAGATCACTTTAAAAATAAATCCAACTGGATTCAAAATATTATACTTCTAATACACATCACTATTAACAGAGACACATTCATAATGTAATAAGTTAATAGCTTTTAAGTAGTAAATGAAACAGACGTGTGTATATAATAAAGATTTTTAATTTGGTTTCTGAAATATATGTATACCCAGTGGCGTAGGAACGCTTTTGATTTAGGGGGGGGTACAAGCTCATGAACCTTACATCTCAAGGATTAAGCCATCTATGGATGACCCCCTCCGAATTTTTTTTTTTTTTGGGGGGGTAGTATATTAGAGTTTTTATAAAATACGTATACTGATCAGGAACTCATCCGAATGAACATTGTTATCATCATCATATTATTAATTATTACCATTATTATTTGTATTGCTGACAAAAAGTTCACATTATTAATTTCTTATCAGAAAATGAATGGAGAAGTTTTTTTTTTTTTTTTTGTTATCTCTTGTTAATTTTTGTACTTTTTTTTCATTAAAATATTGAGCAGAAACAAATCAACATTAGGATGAATTTCTGTCAGCAGGGTTTGGAAAAGAGGGATTTCTCAGGAAATGCTATATAACTCTTTACAAGAACGAATTAAATTTCTTATCATTTTTGTTTACGTTAATAAAGTAAAACCGCAGTAAGATCAAAACTGCTCTACCCGCGAAGATAGTACCATTGAAGCATTATGAAGTCTATATTAAAAACTTTGAACGATACATAGGCTGACAATTGATGTAAAAAGCACATTGGTCTGGTGCAAAACTAAATGATGGTGGAGATATCGAGGAATTGGAGTTCTATGAGTGGTATGTGAAATCTGTAATGCACTTGTTGTATTGCTACAGATCTTAAGACAGAAAACAATTTTAGTGCCGGGGCTGCGGGCGCTGAAATGTCCACTTGTGCATTAGTTTTTTTAAAAAAGTGCAGAAAGGACGTCCTGATCAAGATGCATGGAATTTTAAGAGAAAAGAAACACTGATCACAAGTATGTTATCAAGCCCTAGCCCTACCATATGCTGTTTGAAGTTATTAACAAAAGCCTCGCACTCGTCGTTTCCTTGCAGAACTAATTTGCTGGAGTTTCCCAGATAGTTGGCCAGTTTTTGGTGGATGAACCACTACAAGCTTCGGATATTAAAAAAAACCCAGATGATCCGTGATATTTCTTTGAAAAAAAAAAAGAGAATAAAAAAAATAAGTAGCATATAAATTTTACAGTTCACTCTTTATGAATGATTGGTTTTGTGTTTGCTCATTTCTGGGGTTGGGGGGTACAGTAGATATTAATGTACCCCTCTCCAAAATTGGGGGTACCTTGTACCCATGTACCACCCCCCCCGTTCCTACGCCACTGTGTGTACCATTTATGAGCAAGGTTATATTTATTAATAAATAATTCATTGAGGATAAATCCTACAGTTTGTTGCTAGCACAACATATGTTCAAGAATAGGAAAATCTGATCACATAAGGTGTGGTTAATCAACACAACAAAGTGATTCATTTTAGCTCTAATGACAGAGAACATTGCTAACAGCAGCCCATATGCTAATGCACATTTAACCTACATTTTATGGCCACTAAAATTAATGGAGAACTAATCAGAAGTGCATGGGAAATATAGAAGTGCAAATTTTCTGCCATCGGATACTAAATCATCTTTAGTTCAGTGTTATCCATGTAACATCTCCAGTACCAAAATCTGATTTCCGAAAATAACGCTGACCTTTTAAGTAAAAACTTCTTACGACAGCCTATTTCATCTGGCTACGTAATAAAGTTCCCCCTCAAGTAATTTATTTGTTTACCATAACTATAAATTTTCATATATTGCAATTAATATCTTTATAAATACATTTTATGTTGTTATATTTTTACTTCAGCTGAATTCAAGATTTCTCCCCATTTCTGTCATCAAAAGCCTAGCTGTGAGCTGTATTTCATATTAATTATGTACATTGTAAGCTGTAGAAAAGATTTCAGTACTATCATTTCCTTATGGGGGTTCAATATACCTCTAGTTACACAAGACAAAAGAGAATGAGCTAATTAGGACACGAAAAAAATATTATTATGAGTTGATGTCCACATACATATTAAACTTCTTGAAGTCATTTTTATATATGCGAGAAAAGAAAAGCTTACCCAACAGTATTTGTAGCTGGAACTTAGCTTACTGCTGCAATTCAGAAAATCAAAGACAAATGTTTGTATCGGAAATTTATATATAAATCCATGTTGTAAATGCATTTATGACACCTCTATTCATAGTGATTGTGGAATAGCTTTTTTTTTTTTTTTTTTGATTGGAGGTTTAACGACCACCGTGAGCAACTCAATGGGCTATAAGCAGTCGCCCGTCCCTAATTTAGGGTCACTGGTTCCAGGGAAGGGAGAGAGCCAGTGCCGTAAGACAAACACAACATCCATGCCTCACCGGGATTCGAACCCGGACCCCTTACGGACGAATGATCTGAGGCCAGCGCCTTAGACCACTGCGCCACCGGGGCGGCAAATAGCTTTTTTACGGGTCTTATAGAGGTTATTTTTCATCAAAGTTGGTTGTCAAATTTTCGAACTAAAGCCTAGTTCGTCATCAGGACTATGTCACTGGAGTAGTTGCTGCCACTCAATTGGAAGAGTCCATCCGCAATTATCGTTAATTGTGGTACTTCTTCTTCTTGCTATTTCGATCCCTTCTTCTAGTTTCCTCTTTACTAAGTTTGACTGGTGGGCGATTATTTTCACTGAGTCCCAATTTATGGAGTGTCCACTTGCTTGTATATGTCTGTCTAGCCCTGTTTTGTTCCCAATGTTCCTAATAGCTGCTTGGTGTTCTTTCATTCGGACCTTAATACTTCTCCCTGTATAACCCTATAGATCAAACTGTCAAAAATCTTAAGAAATTAATCAGCTCTTTAAGAAATAAAAAACAGCTTAATGAGCTCTTCAAAAACTTCTCCAAAATCCAGTCAAGAATTCCACAGATCTATGGTACGATAAAAGTTCACAAAGAAGGCCATCCAGTAAGACCTATAATAGACACTAGAAATTCGCCACTCTCCAACATTAATTATTATTTACTTGGTCACCTCAGAGATATGTTCCCTTCTCCTCCCTACCTACTAAAAAATTCCATGCAGCTAAAAAGAAAGCTGGACAACTTGCCAGAATTAATTCATCCAGTAATGGCAAGCCTGGATATAGTCTCTATGTATACCAACATTAACCTGGACCTCCTACTGGAATTCATTGCAGATGACCTTGCGGAAGAAATAGTATTCCATAATCACAATAAAGAAATACTACTTGGCATATATGAACTGCTCCTATTTTCCTTCAAGAATAATTTCTTCCAGTTTGGAAAGAAATATTACAGGCAAACTTCAGGACTTGCAATGGGTTCTCCACTAGCACCTCTGCTAGCAAATTATTATATAAGTAAACTAGAGGCAAAAATCCTTATACAACCCTCCTTGTTCGCTCTCTATGTAAGGTACATGGATGATGTCCTAATTATAGTAGATACTGTGGACCAATCTCTACCCTCTCAGATTCTGGAAGAATTTAACTTACTAGAGAATACCTTGCAGTACACCCTAGAACAGGAAAGAGACCACAGCATCAATTACCTAGATTTAACCTTGACCTCAAGAGAGGGGAAAATATTCACTCAGCTTTTTAGAAAACCCACCAACACAGGGAAGATGTTAGACTTCTGCTCATTCCACCCTGATTATATTAAATCGAATACGGCGAGACAATTTTTGGAAAAGATTGAAATCCTGGTCTCTTCAGCTACTCAGAAAGATCTTCACAAAGAAGAATTAAAGGAAATATTGGAAGAAAACAATTACCCCTCCCCATATGTTGAGAAAATATTTAAACAAGTGCCAAAAAAGAAGCAGGAGAAAACCAAAATCAAATTCACCAGCAAAATTACGTACCACAAGGGACTTTTCGAGAACCTGAAAAGGATCGGAGCAAAATATAATATCAGGCTAGCTCCAGATCTTAATAACAAAATTAAGAAATTCCTGCCAGCTTTAAAGCAGAAAGAATTGGACATCCAATTGCAGGAGGGAGTAATTTACTGCATCGACTGTAACTGCGGACTCAGCTATATAGGAGAAACAGGGAGAAGTATTAAGGTCCGAATGAAAGAACACCAAGCAGCTATTAGGAACATTGGGAACAAAACAGGGCTAGACAGACATATACAAGCAAGTGGACACTCCATAAATTGGGACTCAGTGAAAATAATCGCCCACCAGTCAAACTTAGTAAAGAGGAAACTAGAAGAAGGGATCGAAATAGCAAGAAGAAGAAGTACCACAATTAACGATAATTGCGGATGGACTCTTCCAATTGAGTGGCAGCAACTACTCCAGTGACATAGTCCTGATGACGAACTAGGCTTTAGTTCGAAAATTTGACAACCAACTTTGATGAAAAATAACCTCTATAAGACCCGTAAAAAAGCTATTCCACAATCACTATAAATCCATTACAAAACACTTATCTCAAATAGTTAAATCTCATCTTCAGTAACCTTCTTTTTTTTTTTTTTGATTGGAGGTTTAACGACCACCGTGAGCAACTCAATGGGCTATAAGCAGTCGCCCGTCCCTAATTTAGAGTCACTGGCTCCAGGGAAGGGAGAGAGCCAGTGCCGTAAGACAAACACAACATCCATGCCTGACCGGGATTCGAACCCGGACCCCTTTCGGACGAATGATCAGCGGCCATCGCTTAGACCACTGCGCCACCGGGGCGGCTTTTTCAGTAACCTTCTCCGGCGGCAGGAAAATGCTTTCCTTCATATACAATGAGTGTCTTTCCTCTTAAAAGGCTTAGTCCTCCAGTCCTAATGGGAAAACAAAAAATGAAGGGTGGGGGATGCATGAATACACAGCAATACCAAAGAATATGAAATAAAAATATACAATACAGGAAATCTGTAACAACTATCAAAATATTGGGTACAAGAGATTTACACAGATGTGCAGAACAGTACAGTCTAATTACACTGAGCTAATCAGAACATGAACTGTGAGCAAATAAACCACAATAAATATTTGAATGTTTCAGCTACCACAAATACCTCAGCTTTGGAGAAATTACAATCTGTTGATAAAACAGAGACAAGCCATAAGCTCGATAGACAAAACACACACGCCACACCCACTGTGCAAAGAATGACCTCTTAGCTACATCTCACAGATTTTACCAAAAAAAAAAAAAAAAAAAAAATAAGCACCTGAGAGAAATGATGTAAAGGAAGAAAAGGTAACAAGAAGGACTTTAAATATCAACAGAGAACCAAAAGGGGAAAGTTTAATTAGAGCATATATGCTGTAGAGCATTAATGCTATAATTAATATTAGACAGAAAAAGCAGATTATTCATGAGAGAGTTAAAATGCATAAAAACAGTGTTTAATCTCAGAACATATACATGCATTACAGAATAGCAACTAAATCAGGTAAAGAAAACATTTGGTACCAGAAGTGAATGAAATATATTTGACTGATAGCTTATTTATGGAATATCAAAGTAACTGTTGATCCTAAAATGTTTACTGCTCTGTAAAATGAACAAGAGAACATGAAGTTTTAGAATACCAAAAATGTGCAATGACTAGAAATGAGGTGGCAGAAGAGAATCAAATTTAATTTTGGAATGAACAGGAAATACAGGCAATTCAGAGATGTATGATTGCTGTTTTAATAATTCTAATTGATTTCCATGTATTATGAAAATATTTCTTCAAATATCATAATGTGCATACATATGTTTACAAGGTCATAGCTTGAGAGTAGCCAGAAGCACAAATCTTCTCTGTAAGGTACTCATGTTCGGTCACGTTCAAATGTTTCCTTGTTCATTCGTCTCTTACTTCCATTCTTTTTCTTTTTTTAATCTTTTAAATATCTGTGCATCCTTTGTGTTTCAACTTTCTCTTTTCTCATCTATTGTGTTTAGTATCACCATTATTTTATGTTTCACATACAAGGTAGTTTTGTTGTTAATAAGAAGATATTAACAGGAATGTTTTGCGTTGTCATATAATTCCGAGATACGGTGAGTGCAGTGTCTCTCATACAAAAGTTACTATTTTATGTCCTCTGCTAATCCAGAGAATCTGCATTTGTACTGTGAAGTTCAGTTTTAAATAAAGGAGCTCCAGTTCTATTAACTGATCTTGTAGCACTCTATCAAAAGCACCTTGTCTATAAGTTTATAATGAGTATTATTTATTAGTTATGGTCAAATCTGAAATCTAGTGTACTGGTGAAGCCCTAAAACGGGGGGGGGAAGAGATGAACTTTTGGTAAATGTAGCTAATTCCTAACCCTTATCGTTGTTGCTTATAGTGCAAAGTTTTTGGACTATAAGCAACAACGATTATCTTAATAATATAGTTTTATTGAACATCCTTTTAAACGTGGCAGTTATGAATACCCCTCCGATTACATAATCTACACTATTCCAGAAAAATATGCTGTAACTTTCGTAAACAGCTCTGTATAACCTACGTAAACATAGTGACTTCTTTAATTTTGCTACAAATTTGGAACATTACATGATACGCTAAAAGCAAGCAAATCATCTCAGCAAAATATACAGTAGTCATTTGGCCATTCACAGTAAATTGCAATCGACGATTGAATCCCAAAGAACTTAAGAATTTAAACCTAGTAAACGGAAAATAAAGTGATACTAACCGGTGGAATGACATACCTGGTATTTTCTTTTTAAATTTATTTGTAAAGCTGAATCCCACGATTAATCCCATGGAAACTAAATATGAACAAGCTAAAGTATGCTGTCAAACACAGAAAAAAACTTACGCTGACAAACCAGTTTGACAAAAAATATGAGCTTCTAAAAATCACAAATTTTCAATGCTTTCCTATGGCAGACACGACCGAGAGGGTAACCAAGGCTCTGGAGGTAGCCAAGCACGCGGATGGATATCACGACAGATCGACTTCAGAAATCTGCGTTCACAGCGTCTCCTGTATTTCCTACCTATATGGGGAGAAAGGCGTAAAGGTGGAAAAGTATCGATAGTTATGACACGATTGTTTTCGACGGTCAAAAAATAGCAATCGATAACTATCGATAGTGTGTTGGCAAAGTTGCTCGGGAGAATTTTTTTTTTCCGGAATGAAAAATTATTTCTGACCAGAATTTTTCTTACCTTCCCACACTGTCAAAAAGTTAAGCTCCGATAAACTTTGAAGCTATTTCTTTTTTTCGGGTTTAACGACAACCGTGAGCAACTCGAACTGCTGTAAACAGTCGCTCGTCCATAATTTCGAGCCACTGATTTCAAGGAAGACAGAAGCCAATGCTGTAAGTCAAACACAACCACAAAATCTATGCCTCACAAGATTCGAACCCGGACCTATCTCGGACGAATGGTCATGAGCCAGCGATTAAAACACGGCGACACCGGATCTAACGTTTCGACGATATCCTCCCGAAGTGAGTGAGTAAAAGACACGAAAAAATGTTTTACATGAAGGACAAGCTAATTCGTAACTCTTTAATTCTCATTTTCTGTTTGCTTTGTAACTTATGATTTCTTTGTGTTTCTGTTCACAAAAGCTAAAGAAAAGAATTCTGCAGTTTCGCATGCAAAATAATTTTTTCTATAATGTTTGCCGAGCCGCCCCGGTGGCGCAGTGGTCTAAGGCGCTGGCCTCTGATCATTCGTCCGTAAGGGGTCCGGGTTCGAATCCCGGTCAGGCATGGATGTTGTGTTTGTCTTACGGCACTGGCTCTCTCCCTTCCCTGGAACCAGTGACCCTAAATTAGGGACGGGCGACTGCTTATAGCCCATTGAGTTGCTCACGGTGGTCGTTAAACCTCCAATAAAAAAAAAAAAAATGTTTGCCGAAATCTTGGTAATAATCCGAGAGAAACTGAATAAATAAAGTTTTGAGTGTGGCTGTTGCTCAATTGTTTTTTTTTTTTTTTTTTTTTTTCTGGGATAATTTAAAATCACAACAGCTGGATGCTGCTTGTCGTTTTCAATGATCCCTAAGATTTGACGACTTTTAGTTCTTCCCACAAAGGCTGCATTTTCGGTAGACCTTATCCTTACCAGAAGAAAATAATGCTGCACAAAAGATGTTGCACGTGCATCCACTATTACTGATTTCTTACTTTTAACAAATAACTGTTTCAGCACTTGACCCATGTTTGAACTTCCAGTACAAATAACGAGAACAACACTTTTGACTTTGTTTATATCTGACTGAAACGTACACTTTCGCTTTGATCTTGAGTGCAAAACCGAATACCATCACCGTTTGCTCTTTTGGTTACAGTTAACTTTAGTATCGCATTGTCATCATGTATCAATATGGCTGGGGTCAATCTTTCCGACAACCTTATAAATGGAGTGAAAGTAATTGTTCCCAGTCATCAATGCCATCGGTGGAAACTGAATAATTTACACTTACTGCATTGAAAAGCGTAAAACTATCGATAGTTTTAAAAAAACTATCAATGCACTGAGTTGGATAAAATTATCGATAGAGCCATCGATAGTACCTCCACCTCTAGGAAGACGCCTTTATTTATAACCGGGGGGGGGGGGCAGTACCATGGGTCCGACGTCTTAACGTGCCCATCCTATGCACGGCGGATATTTAGTGGTTCGAGCGCTCGTAGTTGCATGATATCGAATCTGAGGTTTCTCCGTGTCAGGCATGAACGTTGACCACTAGGCCATCCACGGCCCAGGTGTCAGAGTGAACTTAGAGGATTATTTTTATTGAAGCCTATACCAGTGGCGAGTTGTTTAATACGTACAAATGTCTATCACTACCGTTTTATCTCTGAGCACTGCTATCAAGGAGGTTATATTACTGGAGACACCACTCCTATCCACGCAGCATTGGCCGCCATAAGTCACCGTCTGTGCTGCAAATGACGTCATGAGCAGGCACGACGCAGCCGCAGAAGAGAAGCTGCTTGGAAACCAATGGAACGAAAGCTTCTAAGCGTATAAACAAATAAAATGAGTAATTCAATTATCTTTATCAATGATACACAAGCTTACTGTTTCATCAACAGTATAATTTAGTTCATTTTTGCCTGCTTGTGACGTCACACCACAGATTAGCTGTGACCTATGGCGGCAGAGCCAGTGGTGTCTCCAGTAATATAACCTCCTTGACTGCTATTTTAACCCCACGCAGTAGCCATTCTCTACAAAATAATTTTGACTGTCTAGACAAAGGAGTTCACATTCTCTTTGTGATAGAATCTTATGATTTGTGAGACACTCTATTGCGTTATCCAACTATGTAGATCAGTCTACACAATATTTTTTATTTGTAACTGGGTTTAACAACTACCATGGGCAACTCGTATGGTTATAAGTAGTCGCTAGTCCCTAATTTCGGGCCACTTGTTCCCCTTTATAAGAATCAAACGAAAATATAATTAGAATACGACTGACTGTTCTCTATGTTAAAGACTAATATGTTCTTGAAGTAATTAAATAAATGAGGTGTGATCAGAAAAACAGACGCGATAGAGAAAACCTACTTAAAACGAAAGTAAGGGGAAACGAAAGTTAACGCCTAAAGAGAAATACAGCAAACACAGAGGTTTCATATGTAGTGTAATGTCGGACGTGTTAGAACTGGTCACTGAGTGCATGGAATATACACGAAGTTTTGACGCATCTCTGTGTAAAGCGAAATAATTGAGGAAAAGGAATGTGGTTAGGTGCGTTCATACCGACTTTGGTGAGGTGAGTTATCAATAAATATTTGTTAATACACGAAAAAAGTAAAAATAACTCGTTAAGAATATGACTTTTGATGAAAGTATCATATTTTAGCTGATATGATATGATAATAAATGTTGGAGAGATTAAAAAATAGATGAAGTTTTTGTTACATTTCTGATATTAGGAAAATTTATATGGAAAAGTGAGGGCGATTAAGTCGTTAAGAGAAAAAATGTGTTGGAAAGAAACAGGAAAAAAACTATGAAGAAGAAAAAATAAAAGTAGAGTATAAAGCAGTTACAAAGCGAAGTTAAACAAATACATAAACAGAATAGCATTTCGAAAAATAGATTAAATCATTGTACAGGGAAAAGAAATAAGTCTTTCTTAAAAGATTACTTTTGTTTGGGGAAACACTATCTTTTAGCTACGTCTTGGGAATAATTGTATTTCTGATGAGTTACCAAAATGCTATACTGAGGGAAAAAATATCAGTAAGAATGCCATGTTTAGTGGAAGTACGGACTTAGTCACCATGTGTCCAGAATGAATGTCTTTTCTGTCGAGTTAAAAAAATATACACAAAATATATCGCAAAGAATACAAATTTTAGTGTAAGTATAAACTTTTTAGAATTCTTGAGAATGGATGCTTTTCTGTTGGGTCAATGATTAAAAAAGTATAGCAAACTAGGATAGCATAAAAAAAGATATGCATATTTCACATACATGCAAGCTTTTAAAAGGAATACTTAAAAGCAAGTAAGAAAAATAGAGTAAGCTACCTAGGGAAACAGAAATTTGAAGTTTTGGTACATCTTGCAATATCAAGTTGTAAAAAACGTTTGTTGGAAGGAAATCGAAAAATAAAGTTAGAATACAATTTATTGAAAGTTTGCAAAGTTGGAAAAAAATAAATAAAGTGGATACATCGAGAAGTTTAATGACACGCAAACATAGAATAGAATTTTTGAAAAATAATTTAGGTTATATAGGAGAAAGAAATAATAATAAAGAAACGTTTGTTAGAAATAAATGGAAAAATAAAGTTTTAATTAAAGTAGAAGTATAAAAATGCCTATACATCGTGAAGTTCAATTAATGTACTAGTATAGAATAGCATTTTGAAAAAAAACGTTTAAGTTAAATAGGAAAAAAAGTAATAGTGAAGAAAATTTTGTTGGAAAGAAATGGAAAAATAAAGTAAGAATAAAAAAATACTGTTTCAATCGAATTTTATGTATAACCACTAAAGATCTGTGCACTTACATGAAAACTGTTGGATGTTTGCGTCCTTTGCTCGCTTCTTTTATATTCGTCGAACACCTGCTACAAGTTTACGTTTGTTAGTTTCAGTTGCGTGGATGCAGAACAGCAGTCAACGGTTTGTTGCAAAGAATTATGGGATCACGACAAGGAAGTTATACACTGCCGGACAATTGCTAAGGACGGATGACAATAGCAACGATAGCAACCATAAAATGGAAGGCAGGAAAATTTGGAAATTAGCATAAGTGCGGGATACAGTAACACGTGTGCCACCTGTGCTGCGGTGGCACAGTGGTCTAAGCGATGGCCTCTGATCATTCGTCCGAAAGGGGTCAGGGTTCGAATCCCGGTGAGGCATGGATGTTGTGTTTGTCTTACGGCACTGGCTCTCTCCCTTCCCTGGAGCCAGTGACAATAAATTAGGGACGGGCGACTGCTTATAGCCCATTGAGTTGCTCACGGTGGTCGTTAAACCTCCAATAAAAAAAACCAAAAAAAAACCCAGTAAAACGTGTTGTGCGTATGCAAATTTTGGATTGCCGAACTTGTTCGTGACGTCATAGCGCAGAGATATAAAGGATTTGACGCATATTGACCGTTGTTGTTCAAACGCAAAGTTGAAAGGGAAAGAATCAATTGACGAACTTGCAATTTTCAGTATGTCTTCCCGACATCACCTAGATGATTTTACGCGTGGCCGTATTATTGGCAAGATTGAAGAAGGGCGAAAAATAACAGATGTTGCCAGGGAGTTCGACGTCAGCCACAGTGCTGTTTCAAGGCTTTGGAAATCATTTCAAACAAATGGAGAGTGTAGCAAACGTCACGGGGGAGGTCGTGTTCGCAGTACGACACCTGCAGAAGATCGGTACATAGTGCTATCAACAAAAAGACACCGGCGCAGCACAGCTAGTGAGGTAGCAAATCAGTTTATGGCTGCTACAGGCAAGCGGATCTCCCGAAAAACTGTCGCCAGACGTTTGCATGAAGGAGGACTATACGCCCGCCGTCCTGTTGTGTGCATCCCATTGTCCAGACGTCACCGTACCGCCCGTTTGCAATGGTGCCATCAACATCGCAATTGGACTGATAACGACTGGTCTGCTGTCCTCTTCTCAGATGAGAGTAGATACAGTCTATCGTCTGAATGTCGACGACAACTGATCTGGCGTGATAGTGGTACTGCATATTGTCCAGCAAACATACAGGAAAGGGACCGATATCCATCATGTAGGGTCATGGTATGGGCTGGCATCATGATCAATGGCCGTACGTCCCTCTATGTGATTCCAACTGGGACTATGACTGGCCAACGATACATTAATGATGTTCTGCTACCTCATGTTCGCATGTTTCGTGGTGCTGTCGGTGATAGATTCATTTTCATGGACGACAACGCAACATGTCGTCGAACAGTCGCTGTCCAGGAGTGTCTTCAGAGCGAGGATATTCAACGCCTCGTATGGCCAGCACGTTCTCCAGATCTGAATCCCATTGAAAATGTGTGGGATGCTTTGGGGAGGAGTCTTGCTGGTCGCCAATGCCCTCCAATAAACAAGGGCACCCTCATCCGTGCACTGACAGAGGAATGGGATAAATAACCCCAACAGCTGTTTGATAATGTTGTGCAAAGCATGACACGACGTGTGGAATCTTGCATCGCCCTCTATGGTGGCCATATCCCGTATTGACATCTTACGTCGGAACGCCTGCGGACGGTAATTGCATTTTTTTCACGTTTACATATTCTGCACAAAATGGCCTGTTTGCCCCTTGAACACGTTCCAAAGCCTTCTGGATTTCAGAGCATAATAAATTGTCTTTCTTGTAATGTCCTGGCATTCTGACATTATTTTATCTCACTTAACATCCAACACACTTAGTTTTTTATGCGCTATATAGCCGTTTATGATCCGTCCTTAGCAATTGTCCAGCAGTGTATTACTGGAGACACCACTGGCTCTGCCGCCATAAGTCACAGCTAATCTGTGGTGTGACGTCACAAGCAGGCAAAAATGAACTAAATTATACCGTTGATGAAACAGTAAGCTTGTGTATCATTGATAAAGATTATTGAATTGCTCATTTTTTCTGTGTATACACTTAGAAGCTTTTGTTCCATTGGTTTCCAAGCAGCTTCTCTTCTGCGGCTGCGTCGTGCCTGCTCATGACGTCATTTGCAGCACAGACGGTGACTTATGGCGGCCAATGCTGCGTGGATAGGAGTGGTGTCTCCAGTAATATAACCTCCTTGGATCACGACCCTGGACAGAGGTGATGGCGTCGCTTCGATGTGTGTGAACATGCTGTGTTTGTTGTTCTTACAGAAGTGCTCTAAAAGAATACATGCATTATGATCACCTAAAAGGATTCTCGCTGCAATAAACTGTTTTTGTGTGAAGTGCCAAGGGATATATTAAATTTATGGTAAGACTGCTTAAAACAGACTAAATAGAAAGCAAAGTTCGTTGTTGATTAATAGCTCATTCATTCCATGTTTATTGTATATCCGTGAACTTACATTAGCGTTTTAGTTGTGTGTTTAGTCAAGAATAAATAAGATAAATATATTTCAGGAGTGTGTCGATTATGAACATAGTTATCGTTGCAAATCATTTCTTAGTTTCTAACTTACTAGGGGCTACGCCTCTAAGCTCGCTACGCTCGCTAGCAGAGTAGCGCTCGGGTCCTGTAGCGCGATCTCCAAGTATATCACATGAAATCGAAACTAGAAAATTCATATAAATTTCAATTTTTATTGCTTGTCTAAGCAAATAAGGCTTGTTATTCTAAAGTTTCAGAGTTTTTTTACCGTCGTTAATTTTTGGAAGGTCAGACTTTTGTCGTTTGAACTTAAAGCACTACTAAATTTACCACTAAGGAAAACAAAAGCGGTCCAAAAAGCATTTCCGTAAGCCGTAAACCGTTAAGGTGGACGTCAAGTAATTTTGCTTCCTATACTTCTAATGGAAAAACTTTTGTACACATTTCCTTCACAATCAGTGTGTTTCCAAGGATGTAAATTTGAACATCGATTAAAATAACTTCATACTATAATTACAATACTTAATATTTTCTAAAACATAACCATAATTGTATTGAAATCAATAAATTTTCCTTTGGTGGTGTTGGAACCAAAAAAAAGATAACGCGACCAGTGCTTTGATGACGTCAGTAGACAAACAAATGTTTGATTGCATGATTATGGTTATGTTTTAGAAAATATTAAGTATTCCAAGTTATAAAATGTAGCTATTTTAATCGATGTTCAAATTTTCATCCTTGGGAACGCAGTAATTGTGAAGAAAATGTGTTCAGAAAGTTTTCCATTGGAAGTATAGGAAGCAAAATTACTTGACGTCCACCTTAAACAACTGAGATAGCTTTACCAACAAAACATATGCATAACAAATTCTCTGTGTCACCATGGGAGCAGGTCACGGGACCAGAACTTTCCTCTGTGGTTATCGTGAAGACAGACAAGCCGTTCGTTTCTTTCCTTTGCGTCTGTAAAAAAAATGTTTTTTTTCCTGTGAATCTATCGTCTGCGTTAGTGGTTCGTGTTGACTGCGTTGTGGTTTCACCGTTTTGCCTCACTTGAAGTGAGTGTGTGTGCCTTCTGTTACGTTATTTTGTGTTTCTTCTGTGTGACGCAGTTGCAGCACACAGTGTTGTGTTGTTCGGCTTAGCGGCCATGATGGCTGCTTCCCAAGTACAAATGCAAGTTCCGTCTGCTGATTTTATCTCCGCTGGATTTTCTTTGGCTACATCGACCGCTTGTGAGACAACTATGACCTCTTCAAATGTGGATTTGTCTACTTCCAATTGTGTTTCTGCTTCTAATGTGCTTCGTCCTAATGTTTCTGCATCGAATGTTCTTCGTCCTAATTTGCATATCCTGGATGCCGAGTCACGTTCTGCTGCCACGGCTGCTACTCCTCCTCGCTCGTATGCTGCGACTGCTCGTCCAAACCAATCTCATGCACCTCTTTCAATGCAACCAGAATTTTCTAGAGAAGATAAAGTTCTCAAGATTCGGATTTCTGACGACTCACCAGCAGGTAAAGAACTTTCCTCAGCTTTGTTATTAAGTGTGTATTTTCCGCCTCTTCGTGACACCCCCTCCCCCTCTATTTGGAGGCCTTGGTTAAAGTTGTTCCCAAGGAAAGCATCGTTTCAATTATTCGCATTGGAGGGGGTGTTGTCGTTCATTTTGTTCACCAAAAAGCCACCGACACCGTTCTTGCCACAGGCATTGATATTGGCTCTTTTCACTTGCAACCTGTTGCTTCTGCACAGCGCCCGGTCACAGTGACATTATCTCCTGTGCCTACTGCTATTCCTGACAACTTACTTGTTGCTGCACTCGGCACTCTTGGTCGAGTAGTGGGAGAGACTAAATTTCTCCCAGCTGCTGCCAGAGACTCTCCATTCAAATTTGTGCAAGGAGGACGTCGCCAATATCGTGTTATTTTCCCCACTGACCAAGCCATTTCTAACCGCCCCACATCTCTGCAACTTGTTACGGACACACGAACATACGTTTTCAACTTATTTGCTGGTGTCCAGTGTTTCCGGTGTAGAGCTGAGGGACACCTGGCTTATGAGTGCCCTCAGCGCACACTTGCACAAGGTGCTGTCCCTTCGTTGAAGGTTCGTGACACACCTCCATCATACACTTCCTCCGCCCTTACTACTGAACAAACTGTTTCCCCAATGTCAACCACGTCACCATCTCTGCTACTTGCTCCTTCAATGACTGCAGATATTTCGTTGTCTTCACCTGTTTCAGTTCCGCCACTGCCATTCAACTCCGAGCAGCCGCTGTCTTTCAAAACTCCTACGCAGTTATTGCCAAGCACTAAACAGCCATTACCATACAACTCCGAGCAGGCACTTTCTTTCAAAACAACTACGCAGTTATTGCCAAACACTGAACTGCCATTTCCATTCAACTCCGAGCAGCCGCTTTCTTCCGAAACTACTGCGTCATCATTGCCCAGCTCTCACGCGCCACCACCAAGCAACAAATTGCCTCCCGTTTCACAGCCTGTTTCGCAAGTGCAAACACCTGCTTCTCAACTGTTCAAATCTGCCCTCATTGTTGACATGTCATTTCCACCTCTTCCTACTTCGGTGGGCTCCTCTGGACCCAAAACTGCAGGGAAACGTCCAAATTCTGCCGAGTCTTCTCCTAGGCCTTCGCGTCGCACTAGGCGTTTTCGGACCAAATCTCCTGCCACTTCCTCTGGAACCTCTCCTGGCGTAGAAAATTTTTCTTCTCAACTTCGTACAACAAACAGATTCGCTTGCCTCCCTACTGATGATGATATGGATGTTGCTGCTAATTTAAGTGAATCAGCATCGATTGCTTCGGATGTTGTTGGAGATGATTCTTCTCTTCCCACCATTCCCAAACTTTCCGCTCTGTTCAAAGACTGTTCTGTTCCAATGCAACCGCTCACATTTACTGAACTTCTTGAACTAATTCAACGCCCTAGGATTGACAAATTTCTAACAATCCCGTGTATTCAATCTAAGTTAAATTGGTTACCTGAAATGCTTCAACAACTGCAATTGCTTGATGAATTTTTGATTAACGTTTCCGTTCCCCCTGAAGATGCCCAGCTTCAGTATCGTCTGTGGTACATGCTGAAGTTGCTCACAGCTGAACTGGAAAACAATCAACAGCCTGTTCATGATTTCCCAACTGACTGAGTTTTTTTTTTCTTCTGAATAAACGTTTTGTTTTGAAATTGTTTACCTTTGAACTTGTACTGGTTTACCGTCTGTTTTTGTTTAGTTTTCGGCGAACTCTTAGACACAGTTTAATACTATTGTTATCAACGGACTAATAGACTTTTATTTTTACTGCTGTTCAACTGGGCAGCCTCTCAGCGCCCTCTTTTTCACACCCTTTACACTGTTGTTATTGTTTTTTTTTTAAATGCTTGCGTATACCTTGTTCTCTCCCACATCTTGTTACTGTTTTGTATTCTGTACTTGTTCATATTTTGTAGAGGCGTTTTTTATAACTAACATTTTGAGCAATAAATACCTTATGAAGACAAGCCGTTCGTTTCTTTCCTTTGCGTCTTTAAAAAATGCTTAAAAATCAATAAAGGACTTTTTCTTCATTTTTTTTATAAAAAAAGGGCTGATAGTTGTAAGTTTATGCTGTAGAAATTGCAATGCGTTATGATTTATAGTTTGCCATATATCCATTTTTTTAAATCGATCCTATCGCGAAATAGAGAAATTTGTGAAATTTAGAAATTTAATTTCTCGTAAAATAAATCGAAGTTCAAAAAATGGGCGACGGGGTGCGAAAATTCGGTCATGGCACTACATGCCTACAAAGTTTCGTGGTTCTGTTGCTGTTAGTGTGTCCGGAACGCGACCTGACAGCACTTTTTTGCTTACCTTAAGTTTGAAATACAATAGCTCTTGAAGTAACGCCAGATTCGAGAAACTGTTTATTTCAGCGTGTTCTCCAAACAATTCTCTACAAACGATGTAAATTTCATATTTTTGTGCTCAATACGTTTTGCGCTGCGAGCTAGGAAAGCAAGAGTGTCGCGAAATTACTAAAACAGCGGCAGCAGCGGCGGCCGTTACTTTTTTAGAATAGAGAGACACCGTCAAAAACCAAGGCAGAAAACTGGTTTAACTTATATCCCAGCAAAAACAGTCTTGCTGGCCCAGCACTATGTTGCCGCTGCCGAACCGTCAATAAGATGTCCGGGCGGCCAACAGAAGGGCCAGCAGTTCAGACCAACAGTTGGCACCCCATCAGTTGTCATATGCCACAACAGGGCCATCAGTGGTCCATCACAGGCAGTAGCTGCCACATGTGGCCTTTCAGTGGCCCAGCAAGCACGTGCCAGAAATGATGGCTAGCCTAATGTGGTCCGCTAGTGGCAGCCAGCAACAACGTGACGTAACTGGTGGCTTGCCGAATCTTGTCCGCCAATTTCCCAGTATTAGCCATAATAATAATAGCAAGGATAACCGCAGCGTCCTAACGCGACAATTTTTTTCTACCCTTACGAAGCTTGTGGATTAACGTACTGCGCTGGGGAAATTTTCTCGACAGACCGGAAAAACGCCATTTGCATCTGACTAGATTCGATCCTGGGCCGTTAATGTGGAAGCCGCGCACGCTAACGACCGGACTAATTTACGACGCTCGGATACGTGCTGGAAGCTATCTGTTTGGTATGCAATTTGTAATCGAATGCTTCCCTCTTTCATTTTATAATATTGCGAGGTATTTCTCATAAAAGTCAGTTTCATATAATTGATAAATTAATTTTTTCAACGTAACGATAGTTTTTTTTTTTTTTTTACGTTAAGGGAACTTCACTTATTTTCAAGGCGTGTACATACTTAGAGTCGCTTTCCAAAGTTTTGTACTGTCCTTGCCGTCTTGAAAAAGAGATTGTTGAATAAATATATATTTACCCGGGTTCATGTCACATTCTGTTACATTTTTAACGTTGTGTCTTTCCTTTCCGTTGTCCGAAGCTACATTTGTTTTAAAGAGTAAAAGATATTTTATTTTACTTCTCGTTATTTTTAGAAGCGAATTCCTCCCAGTCTTGTGTATTCAACCCATGGATGAGTACACCACATAGCGTTGCTTTTTTTTCTTTCAAATAATTAATAAATTTTGTATGCGTATAATTCTTTTTTTTTTTTTTTCCAACAAACGCTATTTTAATGGTTTTCCAGGATATGTGTTTCAAGCGGTTTCACATTTTTTTGTTATTCATCCACTCCATTCCATGAATTGTTATTCATGGGAATGGAGTGGGTGTATTTCATGGCTGTAATCTAGTATTTCACGGCTTAATCTGATATCTTCGTCGACGTAAAATTTCATTAGGAAATTAATTCGCCTCTCCACATATGGATTTTTTTCTTAACATCCACTAAAATAACACGATGGCGATAGCGTCGTCTTCAACTAACTGGTACCATGAGAGAGACAGCAAGTGTTGCTTCTGCGCATGCGCAGTCCCGATGCTTCCACCTGCTGTTGGGGGGTTGCATTGGTTGCCAGCAACGGGCCACTAGTGGCACTTGCTTGGAGGCCCACAATTCACGGCGATGCTGCAGGGCCATCAATGGCTCGCCAACTGATAGCGCTGCCACCAACGGGCCACTACCGGGCCGTGAGCGGCAGATTTCAGCCAGCAGTGACCCATCACTGCCAGCTGGTGGCCAGCAGTTTCCCAGCACTTGTGTTTTTGCTGGGATAGGAAAACATTAAAATCAAGTACGAAAAATGGTTTAAGAGGAAAAAGAAGAAATAAAAACGTTTCCTGAAAGCAATATTTTAGAAAAAATGATGATATGGAAAATTTTGCTAAGTGGAAAAATAATTTATGAAATAAAAAAAAACTACTTAGGAAAAATAAAACAATAAAGTTCCCCAGTAGAGGACAGACAAAAAAAAAAAAAAAAATGCACGAATCAAGAGCAAAAATTACATTTAAAAATAAATCATAGGCTAAAAAATAATACTCGATCGAATTACGAATACAATCAGTTTCAATATTCTCTCACTAACATGCATCAAACCGAAGCCTCCGAACGTCGTTAAATAAAATTCTTTAAATAGGAAAAATAAGGAATCATCTATGAAAAAAATTGGTATAATGAAATAAGAAGAATTTGCGAAAATTCACACTCAGGAAAATTTCCTAGCGGGCAAAATGAAGCTTTCCGGGAAAACGATGTCATCCACCGGAAGAGTGATGTCATCTAAAACTAGAACGTATATAACTATTTGTCGAGGGATTGTAAATAATATTAAAAACCCACGAGGAAAAACAAATTCTTTGAAAAAAAGACCATTCAAAATTAAGAAATCACCCGAAATAAATTAAAAAAAAAAATTCACAAGACGAGGGATTAAAAGAAAAGTTTCCGCACACATGTTAGATAAAAGAAAAAAAAAATTGAAACATTTGTAACGTCGTCACCCTTCTTTTTTTTTTTTTTTTTTTTGATTGGAGGTTTAACGACCACCGTGAGCAACGCTATAAGCAGTCGCCCGTCCCTAATTTAGGGTCACTGGTTCCAGGGAAGGGAGAGAGCCAGTGCCGTAAGACAAACACAACATCCATACCTCACCGGGATTCGAACCCGGACCCCGTTCGGACGAATGATCAGAAGCCATCGCTTAGACCACTGCGCCACCGGGGCGGCCGTCACCCTTCGTACCGAGATAGTATTGCGAAATACTAATTTAACCACAACGCAAACTCAAACCACAAACCACAACGCAACGCAACCCCTATGATGTCATACATCCGCATAATAGGACGGCGCAGTATTATCTCCGAGCCACCTGCGGCAACCCCATGACGTTATCAGTCCCCAGACAATCATCCAAAATGGCGTAAGATGTGACCCTCCGCCTGTCAAAGTGGAGGGTCCCATAGGTTAGCATTGACCCTCTACTAGCACAGAATCCCCCTTTTATACACTACTACATACAGTACTCACGTTCTTCCCTCACTGCTCCAAAATCCTTGGCTATCACCTACTGGCCAGGGCCTGATTTCTGCATGTGCACGCGGTGCACATACACAGGGCCTCAAAATTTGGGGGCCTCCAAACCACCTCTAAAAACCAAATATAGTTTTAAGTCTGTTCATGCAAAATTGATGAAAAAAGAGACTGCTTTGTTAACGATGATCCGAGACAATATTGCAACGAATCAGCAGAGTGAGCACTTCCCTGAAATCTTTCATGGGGAATTTGTCATTAGTTCTACCATTATATGAGCCAATTATTGACTTCATCCTGAATTTTGTGAGGAAAAATTTCGAAGTCTTCGAAAAAGGATCCAACCAGTTGTTAGGGTGAGAAATGGATTATGAATCCAGGAAGAAAATACCCAACAGCCGACTTTTAGATGATTCATCAACTCTAGATGTTGTTTTTAATAATCGAAATTCCTTCATCACTCAGACGTTTTACGTAATACGTGACAATCTTGTTTCACAGTTGGAAACCAGAAAGAAGTCATATGAGGAATTGAACACTGGATTTGGATTTGTCTGCTACAAGAATGACCTACGTGGTATGATGGAAGCAGCAGAATTGTTGCAAAAGCAGTATTCAAATGAAATTGAAGAAGCCTTTGCTGAAGAGTTCCTTGAGTTTCGAATGTTGATGAAACAATTCATTCATTGAGCGCACAAATCCCATAACTTGCCTTGGGAAGTTAAGGGAGTTGAATTCAGTTCAGATTTTTCCCAACGTTGACACATACATGCCTCAGGATTTTTTTACCAGTACCAATTTCCAACTGTTCAAACGACCGCTCGTTTTCAGTTCTGAAAAGAACAAGGCATAGACTTAAGAGCAAGTTTAAAAGAAGAGTCAATGATGCTCTTCGTCCATTGAAAGTGATGTAACAGCAAATTTAAGTTTTGATGATATCATTGATGATTTTGCAACCACAAAAGGTAGAAAAAGGCCATTTTTTAATGTCCTGCTGCCAATTCAACAGTTAAAAATTATCAAATATTTTTTTTATATTTTTATTCATACATTTTTAATGGTTTGTTTAAAAATGGGGCGTGACTTATAAACACGCTCCTATAGTAGCATGTAGGTATGGTTTGTTTTTTCCTGATATCTCATATCACGGGTGACGCCTATATTCGGAGCAATACGGTATATCATACATGAAAAGCATTTCAGCAAAACACGTAACATTTACTAAAAAATATTTTTATTATGAATATTAGTTTTGTGAGAACAAGATTTGTGAATCAATATTCATAATTATGTAGGGTTTATTTTCCCAAATGAAAATATGAAAAAAGCTCAATTGACACTACTTTATTTAAAGACTATTGTAATAATTTGCATGGATTGTTGCAATAATTTTTCCCACAATGTCTGTTGCCAGCTGTAACATTTTGTCAGGGATTAGTTCTTACAGCTTAAACTACCATCGGTTCATCATTTCCATTAAATTTTTGGTAAACTATAGGTCTTAAATTATATCTCTGGGAGGATAGTTATTTGTTTCGTAAATGATACTATAAAAAAAAAAAGAATCCCAGAGTAATTAATGTTACAGCTGTAAGCTCTGCGGGTGCGGGGAAGTACAAGTGGTGTAAATGCTCGTCTATTACAAGCCACATTGGCTATGAAGTTGACCAGCATGTGGGATGTATTTTAATATTTTACTACTAGAAAACCGCGCGCCAAAAAAATATTTACCAGCTAATATTCTTTTCGACTGCTGACTGAAAATTTTAATGCCGCCCCGGTGGCGCAGTGGTCTAAGGCGTTGGCCTCTGATCATTCGTCCGTAAGGGGTCCGGGTTCGAATCCCGGTCAGGCATGGATGTTGTGTTTGTCTTACGGCACTGGCTCTCTCCCTTCCCTGGAACCAGTGACCCTAAATTAGGGACGGGCGACTGCTTATAGCCCATTGAGTTGCTCACGGTGGTCGTTAAACCTCCAATCAAAAAAAAAAAAAAAAAAAAAAAAATTTAATCAAGGGGGCCCTAGACACAGGATATGCCCAGGGCCTAGACTGACCTAAGTCGAGGCCCTGCTACTGGCTGCCACCGTAGATGAAGATGGGTATTGTCAAGTATGCTGTTGTTGATCCTCTTGTACTTGGCACAGCAAGGAAGTGCATCACGTGGATCAGAAGAAGGAAAATTTCTACTAGGAAGTCTTCGAAGTAGGAAATTTTTATACACCATTGAACTTGTTTCTCACTACCATCTTCCACTTAAGGAGCATTTCGAGAGCCACATAAGAGGCAAAGTTGGTTACTTCTCTCATGAAATTTAGGATGAGTTCTTGGAAATCATTGCTTGTGAGATAAGGCAACAAATTCTAGTGATATCCGAGAAACAAAATTCTAGATGACGTCCGACACCCGACGTTAGTCATAAATAGGGCCTGATTTACGCCTAGGCCTGCAAGGCACGGGCCTAGGGCCCCACAATTTAGGGAGTCCCAGAATCGCAACGCAAAAAAAAATTATGCTTCTTTTATTAATTAATTATTATGAATGAAGAAAAACATTTTGGGAGAAAAAAGTATTATTTTTTCCTGAAATGAAGAATGACTAACTTGATCTTAACTTTGATTATTGTTCCTTTTTTTAATATAATGTGTGTGTTTGTGTGTATATCATCATCATCATTGTCAACCATTATCAATCCACTGCTGGATGATGGTCTCCCCAAATATCTTGTACAATGGTCTGTCTTGCGCTGGTCTCTCCCCCATGTCACTCCCGCATGCTTTCGAATTCACACACACACACACACACACACAACTTACTTTTAGTCCTCAAAACCACAAACATATTGTTTGTTTGGAAAAATCAAAATCTAGGGGACTTGTAAAAATTGATTTGTATGGAATCCCTTTAATTTCAAATGTGAGTAATGGATCAGGCTGAAAAATCGCAGTGCGTAATATCTGAAACTTGCAGATGAAATATAAATGTGCTCTTTCCCTATATATACTATACTACACCTCGTGAGAGAGGTTTTGCATTACTAAGACACTTTGTGGAAGCTTTGAGTACTTCATATTGTAAAGTATCAGCTTTTAAAATTAAATTGCTTTCACAGCAGTCTATCGTGTGTCAGTTCAGTCTCCTGCGTGTCACTCCTGTATGCTTGAATTAATGAGCTGAATAATGTGCTTTTATGAGTGTGAGAATTATCCAGCCATGTATGTTTGCTCAAATCTAAGTATCATTCCCCTGTTAATAGAATTATTCGTGTATGTTTGCTCAAATCTAAGTATCATTCCCCTGTTAATAGAATTATTCATGTATGTTTGCTCAAATCTAAGTATCATTCCCCTGTTAATAGAATTATTCATGTATGTTTGCTCAAATCTAAGTACCATTCCCCTGTTAATAGAATTATTCATGTACGTTTGCTCAAATCTAAGTATCATTCCCCTGTTAATAGAATTATTCGTGTATGTTTGCTCAAATCTAAGTATCATTCCCCTGTTAATAGAACTACTCATGTATGTTTGCTCAAATCTAAGTATCATTCCCCTGTTAATAGAATTATTCACGTATGTTTGCTCAAATCGAAGTATCATTCCCCTGTTAATAGAATTATTCATGTGTTTTTGGTCAAATCTAAGTATCATTCCCCTGTTAATAGAATTATTCATGTATGTTTGCTCAAATGAGTCAAATCTAAGTAACATTCCTCTGTTAATAGAATTAGAATATCACAAGCGATTAATCATCTACAAAGAAGTTCATCTTGCCCCCCAAAAATCCGAGTATACCAAGTCTAAATAATGTTCATCGGTTAAAGATAAAATTGAAAGGGAATGAATCACTTAACATCTCTGGATATTTGAAGTATTGTACAAATTGTGTAGTGACATGCGAAAATAGCAATACTAAACCATTAAATAGTGTTTTACTTACCCGTTTATATTTTAAGTGCAAATTTCTATACTAATATTAGGATTTAATAAAAATAGATGTTGTTTCCTATTTTTCCCAGCACAGTGTCCCATTCATTAAATCAACTTTCAAATTAATTGATGACATTTAGTGGCGACAAGTGTACTTACTCTTTCAAGAATGTGGACGGGTCGCGGGGCCTCATCTTGTGTTGTGCCTAGAAGAAGGTCTTTAGGTCACAGACAGTTTAATTTTTATTTTTTAATCAGTGGAAAAACAGGTGAAATTTTTGCTGGTGGAATAGTCAGAAAATTGGAAAAAAGATGGTTTAGTTCTCGCAAAATGAAGAAGACAGTAGTATGACAATGTAGCTCACACGGCAGGAAGAAGCAAGAGGGTTCAAGCATGCATTCTTAAAGAATATAATCTTGCCTTTTTTCTTGCCATGTGCAGCTCACTCTCTTAATCAAGTGGGAGTTCAAGCTGCTAGTGTAAATCCGGACGCAGATATTTACTTCAGAGTTCTCCACTGTTTCTACTTATTTTTTGTGTCTTCAACAGCTAGTTGGGAAATATTACAGAAACGTGTTAAAATGTCCCTCGAATCTCGATCTAACACAAGGTGGTCCACAAAGATAGAAGCTGTTCCGATTAAAGATGTTTTAGTAAGCTGAAGTTTAACAAAACATATCTGCGGAGTACAGCTGGGCAACTGAGATTAACAAATTTAAGTGTGATCTCCATAGAACATGAGTTTGCATCAAAACCTTCTTATAATGATATCATAAAGGCTTTTGCTGCCAGAAAAATCAAGTTGTCCCTGGAAATTTTTCTCGTAGTTTAAAAACCTGGGCTTCATTTTAAATTGTAATGCACACCTGCGTTCTAATGTTTAAATGCGTATGTCATACAAATGTTTAAAATGTAAAACCCAAAAAGGTCTGTGTATTGAATACAAAATAGTTTGTGTATTGAATAAAAAATAGTTTGTGCATTGAATAAAAAATAGTTTGTGTATTGAATTAAGTGTTATTTTAGTGAACAGTGTATTAAAGTTACAGTTATTTATTTAAAAACAAAGTGATAGAACAGTGTGTTGAAAGACCAGTTGACCAGTTTTTGAACATGGGAAACTTATTAATTGGTTAAGACTAAAATATTAAATTATTGTTTTTACTGTAAAAGAACTCTTGATTTTATTAACTGTTGAGATTCATTCAAAGAAATTAGTGGTTTAAGCGATGGCTTATGATCATTCGTTCTCGTGGGTTTGGGCTCGAGTTCTGGTGAGGCATCGATGTTGTGCTAGTCTTACCGCACTGTCTTCCTCCCTTCCCTGGAACGAGTTGTCCTAAATTAAGGACGGGCAACGGCTTATAGCCCATTGAGTTGCTTACGGTGGTCATTAAATCTCCAAGTAAAAAAAATAAGAAGAAGAAGAATAAACTGATAATTTCTTTAATAAGTCGTCTGTGCCCAATATCACAAAAACCCATGATTGTTACGATATTAATGAGCGAGTTTTATTTATTTTTGAACCTCGAAAAAAACAAAACCGCAAATCAGGTGCAATTGTAAAATTTAACGAGATGCTAGCAGATGTAATCTCAAAAATTTAAAAATAAACTTTAGTTAATATTTTGTTGATGAAGGAAAGGTGAGGGGAGTGGGGAGCGCCAAACCGTGCTTTGCTCATGCGGAAAGAAATCCTATAGCTTCGCGTCTGCCTAAAGTATAAATATCCATTTATTTATGCAATTGAAAATAATGGATGTTATGCAAATTACTGAAATGGTCCCTGGTGCTTGATTAAGTATTTGCCTATATGCTACGTATTCTGAGCTACCATTTTTTTTTTTTTTTGATTGGAGGTTTAACGACCATCGTGAGCAACTCAATGGGCTATAAGCAATCGCCCGTCCCTAATTTAGGGTCACTGGTTCCAGCGAAGGGAGAAAGCCAGTGCCGTAAGACAAACACAACATCCATGCCTCACCGGGATTCAAACCCGGACCCCTTTCTGACGAATGATCAGAGGCCATCGAGCTACTATTTAAGTGCTGTTATTATATTATAAAAACTTTAAGTTCAGGAGCGGCTTTATTTGCACATTTGCCTCATTGCTTTACCTGCTCTCAGGCTAATAACATTTTACAACTGTTTTGGTGTTAGCCCAGGGTCCATTTCCGATAATGTACTCCACATAGCATTTGTTCTAAGCTATAAAACAAGTGGTATTAGATTTCGTATCACCCTTAGTTCGGGAGATAGCCTTCGGTGTCAGCTCATTTGCATGCAGTTACCCCTTGCTTTCCTCATTTGGACACCGACTCCTTGAAACAAACTGCTTCAGTCTGCAGCATTTATGCATTTGATGGTACATGCTGTCTTCGGTATTAGTATATTATAACTATTTGTGCTATGTTTAAAAGAGAACAATGGATCTGTCGCCCCAGTGGTCTAAGCGATGGCTTCTGATCATTCGTCCGAAAGGCGTCAGGGTTCGAATCCCGTGAAGCATGGATGTTGTGTTTGTCTTATGGCACTGGTTCGTTCCCTTCCCTGGAACCAGTGGCCTTAAATTAGGGACGGGCGACTGCTTATAGCCCATTGAGTTGCTCACGGTGGTCGTTAAACCTCCAATCAAAAAAACAAAACAAAAAACAATGGATCTAATCCTTGCCATGTTTCCTAGGTTACTGTCACAAACGCAATTTGCAGACGGGCCCCTTAGAAGTCCAAGGGACGACGGTCGTCAGCAAAGAAAGCTGCCGTGTCTGACAGCGATGTACCTGCGAGATTTCGCTGCATCTCCCAGTAGATTTCAGAGTTGTCTGTATTAGAACATTACCAAAAATCCCTATTTCTTTAACCAGTTTCGTATGAAATTTTCGCAAATTTTTTGTATCTTTTTGCGGAGGGTGGATGCCCTTTTTTCGTGAGCTCCTCCCTCCCTCCCCTGGTTGTTGGGGCTACCAGTACGCTCCTGCCACATGGAGAAATGGACGAACGTAATGATAACAAAAGCACGTACTTTTTGTCAAAAGACGTGCTAAAACGCAATTAAGAACATTGTTGATCTTCTGATTTAGAGATACCCGAATGACCTGGATATATTTTCCTTTACGAGTTAATTGCGAGGCCATTTATATTCATCACACAAAAGGACGGCTTGGAACACTGCCAGTTACTGTATCTATTGGCGTCCAGAACATTGTGTATGCTCTTTAAGCCGCTATCTCCGGAGTATCAATGCAGTCAACGGTTTGGCGGGACACCGGATATGAGGCCGACGACGAGATCATTCGCTTTCTGGCTCGTAATGAAAGTGACTCAAAGGAAAAAAGAGAGAGAAAGAAACTGAAATGACGTCATACATGCGTGATCTAGAGCCTGGATATCGACAAAACATTGAAAGAGCAAAACTGGATTAAGTTTTTGCTTTGTTGGTAAGGTGAAACCCAGTGGTGTCGGAACTCTTTTTTGATAGCGGGGGCAAGATTTCGGAGAACAAAATATTTCACCCTGGCAAAAAATTTATCGTACTACTGTAAAAGAAGACGTGCTGGCTTCATTACGAAAATTTGCAGAAAAGCAATTTTTTTTTTCGATTAAACATTCATCTATAAATAAAAACAATTTTCATATCCATATAGTTTCTCAATGTCAACTAACCTGTGCACATGAACGGCGTTAAACTATAGATCTTGATACTTCCGGATTGGTACGAATTTCGCAGGAATTGTAGCCGTAAACGCTATAATTAAACATTGAAGGAACTTATATCTCATTCCTCCCCTTACTTCCATTTCGCTATTTATTTTTACTCATTTTTTTAGAGGAAGACCAATTTTTTACACCTAATGAGACAAAACATTGCTGGTCTTCAAACGGGAAACAGCCCTCTGGACGGAGCTAGCATTTCTTGGCGTCTCAGGAGTGAGTGACATTAAAAAAATATATTCAGATTTCTAGATAGTTAATGGCAAAAAATGAAGAGCAATATTCAATTTTTACCAAAATGAACTTAAAAGAAAAAAAAACCCCCGAATGTTTGAGATCTCCAATCACGAACATATGTAATTTAAGGCGCTGGCCTCTGATCATTCGTCCGTAAGGGGTCCGGGTTCGAATCCCGGTCAGGCATGGATGTTGTGTCTGTCTTACGGCACTGGCTCTCCCTCCCTTCCCTGGAACCAGTGACCCTAAATTAGGGAAGGGCGACTGCTTATAGCCCATTGAGTTGCTCACGGTGGTCGTTAAACCTCCAATTAAAAAAAAAAAAAATGAAGGAAACTGAGGGGGCAAATATCATGTTTCCCCCTCCCCTTCATTTGTGTGCGGGGGCAACTGCCCCCGATTGCCGACGCCGCTGGGTAAACCAGATATTCAAGTACAGTGGAACCTCAGTTATACGTTTTTCACTTTTATGCTAACTAGCGAAGGTTTCCGGCGTTGCCCGGGTTTAACAAAAAATACATGAATTAGCTTCTGGGCCAGCGGTTTCGGAACACTTTTCTTGGATTTTGGATTGATTTGTCCAATAGATTTTCGCTTTTTTTTTCGGAAGCATGCTGGAATTCACGTTGTTGAGGAGTCTCCAGTTCTCTTAATAATTTCACTAAGTGGCGGACTGGCGGTCCATGAACGGCCCTGGAAGCTATTTTATGTTGTCCACTTTTTGAGAAAGAATTATCAAGCCCTCCCCCCCCCAAATACAGGTAAGCTCAGTTTTGATTGAGACGTGAGTTTGTTGGAACCTAGGACTACGACTTGCAGATCGGAGAGTTGAAATTAGCTAGTTCAGTATGGGGTTTCAAAGTGTTTATTTAATTTGTTATAGCCAACAGAGGTTTATGATGTGAAAAGTAGCTAACATATCTTTTACAAATAATGCTGGATACATTGCGAACACAAAGCAGAGTGCCGCCCCGGTGGCGCAGTGGTCTAAGGCGCTGGCCTCTGATCATTCGTCCGTAAGGGGTCCGGGTTCGAATCCCGGTCAGGCATGGATGTTTTGTTTGTTTTACGGCACTGGCTCTCTCCCTTCCCTGGAACCAGTGACCCTAAATTAGGGACGGGCGACTGCTTATAGCCCACTGAGTTGCTCACGGTGGTCGTTAAACCTCCAATCAAAAAAAAAAAAAAAAAGCAGAGTTCGAGATGGGCCGGGTACGGGTTCGACCGGTGTGTTGGATTTTTTATGGCGGCGGCTGCTTTCAGGCATTCTCGACACTCTCTAGTTCGTTGGGTTGCAGTCTTCTTGGGCTTCTCACATTCCTCATCCCTTGCTCTTGCCTCTCGTTTTGATTTTCTCCACTTTGCTTACTTCTGCGAAATCCGCGTCTTTGTCAGAAATGTTAACCATTCACACGAAAACAGTTTTTAAAAATTGTAGTTTAAACCGCTGCGATATGTTATTTATATAATTAAACAGATCTCGTCGAGAGCTTTAAAATTATACCACGCACAGTCGTTTTTCACCCACGGTTGTCCAGATAAACCACGATATTGTCAAAAGTGATCACCGGTTCACAAGGAAACAAGTTTTTAAATGTTCAGTTTAAACCACTGCGAAATGTTCTTCGTATGTTTGAATAGATCTCGTCGAGAGCTTTAAAATTATACCACGCACAGTCGTTTTTCACCTACGGTTGCCCAGATAAACCACGATATTGTCAAAAGTGATCACCGGTTCACAAGGAAACAAGTTTTTAAATGTTCAGTTTAAACCACTGCGAAATGTTCTTCGTATGTTTGAATAGATCTCGTCGAGAGCTTTAAAATTATACCACGTACAGTCGTTTTTCACCCACGGTTGCCCAGATAAACCACGATATTGTCAAAAGTGTTCACCGGTTCACAAGGAAACAAGTTTTTAAATGTTCAGTTTAAACCACTGCGAAATGTTCTTCGTATGTTTGAATAGATCTCGTCGAGAGCTTTAAAATTATACCACGTACAGTCGTTTTTCACCCACGGTTGCCCAGATAAACCACGATATTGTCAAAAGTGATCACCGGTTCACAAGGAAACAAGTTTTTAAATGTTCAGTTTAAACCACTGCGAAATGTTCTTCGTATGTTTGAATAGATCTCGTCGAGAGCTTTAAAATTATACCACGCACAGTCGTTTTTCCCCCACGGTTGCCCAGATAACCCACGATATTGTCAAAAGTGATCACCGGTTCACAAGGAAACAAGTTTTTAAATGTTCAGTTTAAACCACTGCGAAATGTTCTTCGTATGTTTGAATAGATCTCGTCGAGAGCTTTAAAATTATACCACGTACAGTCGTTTTTCACCCACGGTTGCCCAGATAAACCACGATATTGTCAAAAGTGATCACCGGTTCACAAGGAAACAAGTTTTTAAATATTCAGTTTAAACCACTGCGAAATGTTCTTCGTATGTTTGAATAGATCTCGTCGAGAGCTTTAAAATTATACCACGTACAGTCGTTTTTCACCCACGGTTGCCCAGATAAACCACGATATTGTCAAAAGTGTTCACCGGTTCACAAGGAAACAAGTTTTTAAATGTTCAGTTTAAACCACTGCGAAATGTTCTTCGTATGTTTGAATAGATCTCGTCGAGAGCTTTGATATTATACCACGTACAGTCGTTTTTCACCCACGGTTGCCCAGATAACCCACGATATTGTCAAAAGTGATCACCGGTTCACAAGGAAACAAGTTTTTAAATGTTCAGTTTAAACCACTGCGAAATGTTCTACGTATGTTTGAATAGATCTCGTCGAGAGCTTTAAAATTATACCCCGTACAGTCGTTTTTCACCCACGGTTGCCCAGATAAACCACGATATTGTCAAAAGTGTTCACCGGTTCACAAGGAAACAAGTTTTTAAATGTTCAGTTTAAACCACTGCGAAATGTTCTTCGTATGTTTGAATAGATCTCGTCGAGAGCTTTGAAATTATACCACGTACAGTCGCTTTTCACCCATGGTTGCCCAGATAAACCACGATATTGTCAAAAGTGATCACCGGTTCACAAGGAAACCAGTTTTTAAATGTTCAGTTTAAACCACTGCGAAATGTTCTTCGTATATTTGAATAGATCTCGTCGAGAGCTTTAAAACGGCAGCACGCCAAGTCGTGTTGCGCTTACGGTTGCCAAGATACTCTGAGTAAAACGCAGCGGCACACCTAGAGATATTGCACCATCTCCCCCGCGCACAGGGAACGAGGGGAGCGTCGCGCGCACGATGTGTTGCGCAGTACGCGAATTGGACTCCATGCTGTTTACGAGTATGCTAACACGATTAGTGTGCGGCACGTATTTTTAACGCTCTAATGATTTCAATTGGGACGTATTTTTCTCACAGGCGGTCGGGGCCCTAAGTCGCCGCATATACTATCCGCGGAGTTACACGTAGTCCTACATTCTTTGGTCCTACGTCAAAACGGTATGTCAGCATTGCCGTTTACTGTTCAAACGCCTTTTCAACACAAGTCTACCAATCGTTGCAGTTCTTTGTACTGAGGCAATAATTAGCAACATTTTACACTTTTTTGCTGAATCGCAGATCCCAATTAAAATTTAATGCAAGAACAAAATAAGAGAAGTAACAGACAAGGTACTTTCTCACAGAATGACTGTGGAAGACTTTATTCCATTCTTATGAAATTTATTGCGATAACTGAATTCAGAATTTGTAACAGTTTCTTCGCTTTTACTGATGTTGCCGCTAAAATTCTTCTAATTTCGGACACATTGCTTCTGGTAAAGAAATACCCAAATTCGAGATTTAATTGCCTAATTAATTATGTTAATTAATTAATCATTTCTTTAATTAGAGCAATTCCTGATTGGGTTTGCAGGGAGTATTATCGCGCCCCAGGTCGCAGAGGGATTTGCTGGTTTCTTTTACTTTTTGTTTTTCCTTCGCGTGTGAAGAAGATCGGAAAGCAAACGCCAGGCCAGGTGAAAAATTCCGCAAACGAAATGAAAGGTATTTTCATTGCCGGGCATTTGCGAAGAACCAGCACTGCGAACTACATAGTAAAGCCTTAGTTAACGATTGGCCAGTGGTGACTATACGGCGAAAGTCCAAGAAAGAATCCTAAATCTGGTAAGAAGGCAAAGCTTATGCAATAACTGTCACCCAGGCTCTGTGCCGGGGAGCATAATTCAGTAGGGCTTACGTGCCTTCGAGCATACTTGAAGATGTTTTTTATTATTATTGGAGGTTTAACGACCACCGTGAACAACTCAATGGGCTATAAGCAGTCGCCCGTCCCTAATTTAGGGCCAGTGACTCCAGGGAAGGGAGAGAGCCAGTGCCGTAACACAAACACAACATCCACGCCTCACCGGGATTCGAACCCGGACCCTTCTCGGACGAATAGTCAGCAGCCAGGGCTTAGACAACTGCGCCACCGGGGCAGCACTTAAAGATTTAAAAAGGTTTCTCGGATGGTCTGATAATAGAACTCCCAAACAGAGTGACAGTTAGGGCCGAATAAATTTTTAAAGGGCTTAGCTCGGCAGATGGTCAGCTGACCAGAAGCACATCTGCTCGAAATAGCCACTGGTCAACGTCCACCGGACGGCGGACCACTGCCGGATGAGGGGGGGGAGAGGGCAGAAACCAATGAAGGTGACGGTTACAACTCCAAGAGGGGAGGTCACGCCTATATATAGCAGCACGGAAGAAAGCGATAACGAAACGAAAGTAAAATGCGAAAACTTGGAGAAAATCAGGGTTGTTGTTGGGGATTTGATGTTGTCGTCGGTTGGCAGAAATACTTGGCCTTGCGTGTGTCAAAAAGTCGGACTCACAAATTTCGTAGTATGTTAGGTACCATTGGAAAGTAGCAGGCATAAGAAGCCAAGTTCGTCGTAGAATCTCTATAAATGTCAAAGGCTCCTAGACTGCGTTTTTTATCCACGGAGAATAACAGCCCCGTTTCTTTTACCACCACGGGGATGAGAAGACCCATCATCGACTCCAGGAAACCGAACCGAACAGTAGAGGATGCAGGGTAAGACATCATCCAAATATTTCAATAATTTGCATGCTGAGTAATCATTGAAATTTGAAAACGAAATATTTAATTAAATCTGGTCCCACTATTAATCTGTATATAAATTAAGAAGTATATTAAAATAAATTTTATAGTTTTTTCTTTAAAGAAACGTGTTTTTCTTTGCTGCCGCTCTGCAAAAGAGTAATAGAGTTTGAGTGTTGGGTTTTGGTTTATTTTAAAGTAAACAGTTTTCCTTTCTTTGAAGATACCACGATTCAAAACATGATACTGAAATGTTAGTTTTTTAAACTTAATTTCTTTGCGGCTTATGAGTTCTTGCGACAACCTCGTACGCGCTCGTATGAAACACAACGCGTATACAGGTCCCGACGATGAGACTGGGTCTCTTATACTAGGAAACCCAATGTCATTGTTGCCACTTTAGTCGATTGGAATTAATTAACAAAATTTATGCCTGCAAGTTCCCAAACGAGGCTTGGCGCGGTAATAGTGAGAACGCAACGCACCAAAAATTAATTTCAGTTTCAAGACTTACGTATCATTAATAAAATAATTTTGAAAAAAACTGAGAATGTCCAGAATTGCAAGAATTTCAGAGCAAATTTATAATTTTCATTTATTTACTTCAGAATTGAAAACGTCCCAGTGGCGCAGTGGTCCAAGCGGTGGCTTGTGACCATTCGTCCGTAAACGGTCGGGTTCGAATCCCGGTGAGGCATGGATGTTGTGTTTGTCTTACGGCACTGGCTCCCTCCCTTCCCTGGAACCAGTAACCCTAAATTAGGGACGGGAACTGAAACAAGTTTTCCGGAACTACAGTTGAAGAATTCGTGTAAACGTAAGGCCCAAAAGTAGTAAATCAGATTCAGATCTCGTTAAAAAAAAAACAAAAAAAAAAAACATATACATTCGACCCAAATATTTTACCGTCGGTGAACCTCAGTTTTACACTGTTCAAAATTTTGCGGTTTTACACTGTTCAAAATTTTGCGGCAGGCCGCACCAAAAAGTGGTGCACCACCAGCTGCGCCACTTTCTGATAGAAGATACATCATTGTGTGGTGCAAACAAAAGCCAACAACATAATGCGGCTTTGCACACTAATGGCACAAGATTGCACCACATTATGGTTCAAAGTTTCACCATGTTGTTCGCTTTTGTTTACACCACGCAATAATGCTTTCGCTGTGTTCATTGTCAGACCCTTTTTAAGACTTTCCATCCATGAATCCTCTATCATATTTTGCATTTTACTATTGCTAGATGTAATGATGACTATGTTATCAGCAAATCTTAAGTGAATTAAGTACCTTCCATTTATGTTTAATCCTTTTTCATTCCAGCTTAAATTTCTAAAACTAATTTCCAATACACAGTTAAATAATTTTGGAGATAGTGGATCTTCTTGTCTAACAACTCTCTCCACCTGGAAAACCGAGCGCATGCTCTCCAACTTTATTGTTGCTTAGCCTTACTATATCTTGTATTTATTAAACTGACACATCCTTCCAATGTTTGTCTTTTTATTGAAGAACTCATTTCCTTTTGATATATAGAATCCAAAGCTTTGGTATAGTCTACAAAAACTAAGTGAATTTCTTTCTGATATTCATTTGTTTTTTTTTACTACTTGGTTAATTGTATGTATATGGTGTATTGTAGAGTAACCAGACCTAAAACCCGCTTGTTCTACCTTTTGTGCATCTTCTAATTTTGAAGTTAATGTTTTTAGTATTATTTTTGTGAAAAGTTTATACACTTGTGTATTCTATTTCTAGCTCGACAGAGGCTCTTCAGAAGATTAAATCTTTTAGCTCTTCGAACTCTAAACCTTTTTCAATGGCGTATTTAGACGTCATTTCTCTCTTTCCGAATGTTCCGGTTCAGTCTGTTCACGCGCTTATTCAGGCTAAATTTTATACTCAGGACACAATCCCTCCCTCATGCGATTCAGGCCATAATGTCTGCTTTAAAGTTAATTTACCAGCGTTCCAATTTTCAATTCAATTGTGTTATTTACTGACAGTGTTCAGGGGCGCCCACGGGCTCCCCCTCTCCTAGGTGAAATTCCGTTGCAAGACTTGGAGGATAGAGTGTTGAGCTCCTACCCTATTAAACCTATGTTGTTTCTTCGCTGTGTGGACGACATTCTTGTTTTTTTGGCAGTCTTCTGTTGCTGACCTACATACCTTTGCTAATAACCTTTCTGCACAATAACCCTCAATAAAGTTCACTGTTGAATTGGAGGAAAGCTTGTGGCTCCCGTTTTTGGATTTCAAACTTCAACGTTCCTTTGACTCTTGTTCTTTATCGTTCTGTGTCTACAGCAAACCTTCTTCCTGTCCCGTTATTATTCCTAAATCGTCCGCGCACCCTATGCCTTGTAAACTTTAAGCTTTCACCTTTTTAATCCGTCGCGTTTTCTCACATTCGTCTACCCCTAGACTTCGTAGTGTGGAGTCGGAGACCATACGGGGTTTGGCTGAATCCTTCGGTAATTCTAGATCTTTAATCAATAGACTTATTAGCAGGATTTTTAGAACTCATTCTATTACTTTGACTGGCGAACGTTCTAATTTCACTTTTGTCGGTTCTGTCCCGTTCATTCCTGCTATTACTAGCCCCTTCAAACCATATGTAGGAGGCACAATTTAGGCTTCGGCATTAAAGTTTCTAACATTTTCTGTCTCACGAAAAAAGACCGCGACCGACCTGTTGATCTCCATAGGCATGGGATATACAAAATTCATTTAAAAGTTACTGTGAGAGCGAAAGAACTGGTCGCTTGCTGTGGCCCCGCCACCTACTTATGACTCGGTGGCGTCATCGCTATATGTGCTTCTCACAGTCACAAGGAAGCATTTCTGTTTATCTGAAACACTCCCTGAACTCTGTTCGGGCGAACAAACGAAGCCTTCCCCACTTTGATATGATATCTGTGAATCAGGAAGGCGGATAGAAACGGCTGAACGAGCAGAATAATGATCACTACTACAATAGAAGAATCTCGAGAGGATTTACCAACACAAAACAAACATTTATTGAATTACAGTTAGGTTCTGACGGCGGTGGATTAATCCTCCTCCTCCTGAAGCAGGTTTTACTAAGTTCTAGATCTGACGGTTGTTGGGATTAGAAGTCTAGGAGAATCATTCTTGAATAAAAATGTATATTTTCTAGATTTAGACGTTGACATTCCAGAGAGAATCTACCTACTATGTATTAGGTAGATAGATCTGTATCTCTGAGAATGTTACTACTTTTCTAACTCGGGCTTCAACTCCGTTGCGAACTTAATCTTCGTAAGAACTATAAATTATCTTGTAGTGGATAAATATCTCTAACGCAAGCGGGATTCCCTGACCGGGACCTGTGCCGCTGCAACAAAAACCCTATCTCCGCAAAGATAGTGCGCTGGTTAACATCATTCAGAGCCTCGGACCTCCGTATACTTGGAGCGGCCGCTTGCTCAAAAAGAGGAAAAGCTTCGCGTGTCCTTACCGGAGAACTACGCTCTCTGCTAGACAAAAACAGACTAATTAACTCGTTCCTCCTAAGAGCCTCGCGCTCTTTCCCGCCTCATCACTACGCATGCGCGAAGCCTCCGGCGTTAACACTCCTCTCTCGCCAACCTGCTGACGTGGCGTTCCTCCCCTGCCGAGCGTCCCTCCGCTGACGTCACGCGTCCGCTGATCCTTGGCGTCGGCGAAGCGTACTTAACCGATGCGTTTACTTTCGCCCTTCGCATCCAGTAGGCCTGTCAGATCTATCCATTGGGAAGTGCACCCTTTGAGAAAGTAATCCTACCGCCGAAGTACATCCTTTCATTAACACAATACACACTGCTACAGATATACAAAGGTAAATGGATGGATTTTCATACTTTTAGGTGTCTGTGCAACGCCGACAATATACAGCGGAAGTCGTGGTATAATTGTAGATGCTTATCAGTCCATTGGAAAGGCCTATCCCTTTCTAAGGCGTGCGAAAACTGAAGTTCTTTGTCTGAGGCCATCGACATCGAAAAATGTTCTCGAACATTCTGTTGCCTTTGTGGGCTTTGTACTCTGTTTTCAGTTTTGTAAATAATTAAAACATTATAGATATCCCTATCTCTGGTGTCGAACACAGCATACATTAACACAGTATAAAATCAACATTCTAATCACCTCCACAAGCCTTTAATATATGTCTGTCCTACTTTTCTTTCGTGTAAAAGTAGCATAATGTTAAGTTCATTATGGTTTATCATAGTTAATGTGTCGGCTCTTACAGTCACTCTCCTCAGGGAATCCCGACATGTGTTACATTGGTTCTATGTCTAGGACATAAAAACTAGTTAGTCGGAACACCAGTACGACTTACGGAATGGATCTACTTCCACTGCTTTAGCTCGTTTTGTCACTAGAGGAAGTCATGTTCCCACTTGGGAAGAAGCTAGGATTCTTACTGCTCCTCTCGTCAAATCACGCTTATTACTCACAGAAAGCCTTTTCATCGAGAAATATTCTGGTTTCTGTTGTACCGATGAATAACCAAGGACTATTCCCCAACCATGGAAAACCTTGCTCATAAATTGACTGTAGTGCTCCTCTTTCTTCGCTACGATCTTGCGCCTTGTGTTTCGGTTGGACATGCGCTGTACAGTACATGAGTATTGACTATGCGTCATCCCATTTTGTTTGCGACTGTGTTTATAAGCTGCCTCGACCACGTAGTCGTTTCATTACGTCTGAAGATGGGTACCTGCTGGACGGACCCGAAAGATCTTACGTTTGTCATTGTATTTTATCTGCAATTAAAGTTTTACTTTCATCGGGATTTTTAGTGTGTATCGTGCTTAGACCGTTATGTTGCAACGTTTCTTACTATACACTTGTGAGAAAATGCTTATAGGTCTGTAGTTGTTAATGTCACCTTTGTTTCTTTTTTATAAATAAGAGTTATAACTGTATTATTCCATTATTCACGGGTTTCTTCTTTTTCTATCACTTCGTTAAATAAAGCTGTCTGGGATTTCCATAAAATTCCTCCCCTTCCTTTAAGTGTTCTGTTGTTATTCTATCTTGTCATGGGCTTTTATTTTTCTTCAGTTCTGAAATGGCCTTTTCTGTTTCATCTATTGTTATTTTTGGAATATCTTCTAAATTTTAACGCGAACCCGCTTTTCCAAGTCGAACCACAAATGTTCGATTGGGTTCATTTCAGGTGAATTTGGAGGCCAGGTCATTAACAGAAAATCACCAGCATGTTCCTCGAACCACTCCTTGACGATTCTGGCAGTGGGGCATGGCGCATTATCCTGTTGGTAATGGCCATCACCAGCAGGGAACACTGTTTCCATGAATAGGTGAACTTGGTTCGCAACGATGTTCAGATACCTGACAGCTGTCAGGGATTGTGTTATTGAGATAATGGGGCCTGAAGCTCCCCCCCCCCCCAACATCGTCCACAGCATAACACCGCCTCCGCTGGCCTGTTTCCTCCCAACAGTGCATCCAGGTGCCATAGCCTCCGTTGGTAATCGGCGTATATGCGCTCGGCCCTCTATGTGATGCACCAGGAATCTTGATTCGTCAGACCAGGCCACTTTCTTCCAATCATCCACGGTCCAATCTCGTTGATCTTAGGCCCATTTCATGCGCTCTTGGCGATGACGTGCAGTGAGCATGGTGATCCTGCTGGGTCTTCGGCTACGCAGGCTCATGCGCAGAAGGCTGCGATGGACTGCGTGTGTGACACATTGCCCTAATCACCACTGTTGTAACTACGGGTGATTTGTCGCACTGTGGCCCGCCCTGCGGTCGCTGTGAACAATGCGCGACAGTCTCCCCTGCCCTCTGGCGTCAATGAGCTGCGGACGACACGCGGCTGGACGACGGTTCGTCATTTAGCCCTCTGTGCACCACTTTTGATACGTACTCACTGTAACGGCACGTGAACAACCCACAAGCCGCGCCGTTTCCGAGATCGTAGTTCCGAGGAATTGTGCCATCACATTTTGTCCCTTATCAAACTCCGATAAATCGGCAGCTTTTCCCATTCTCTGACTCCGAACACTCTACTAACCGAAGGCCGGTCCTCGGATTGTATATGTACTGCTCCGTGAACTTCACCTGCGCCACCGTTTGGTCTCCAGGCGTGGTGATTTCTCTAGGCTGGGGGTGGTCAAAATGTAATGGCTCATCGATGTATATCAGTTCGCCTTCTCTACGCAGCAAAAACAGTCTTGCTGGCCCAGCACTATGTTGCCGCTGCCGAACCGTCAATAAAATGTCCGGGCGGGCAACAGAAGGGTCAGCAGTTCAGGCCAACAGTTGCCACCCCATCAGTTGCCTTATGTCACAACAGGGCCATCAGTTATCCATCATAGGCAGTAGCTGCCACAAGTGGCCCTTCAGCGGCCCTGCAAGCATGTGCCAGAGATGATGGCTAGCCTAATGTGGCCCGCTAGTTTGCCGGTAGTGGTAGTCGGCAACCACGTGACGTAACTGGTGGCTTGCCGAATCTTGTCCGCCAATTTCCCAGTAGTAGCCATAAAAAAACAAAAAAAAAATCAAGGATAACCGCGGTTTCCCAAAGCTACAACTTTTTTCTTTTTTTTCTCCCTTTACGAAACTTGTGAATTACAGAACTGTGCTGGGGAAATTTTCTCAACAGACCGGAAAAACGCCCGTTTGAATCTGGGTGGATACGAATCAGGGCCGTCGGCGTGGGAGCTGAGCTCTCTACCGACCGGACTGATTTACCACGCACGAGCGTGTGCTTGAAGCTGTCTGTTTCGTGTGGAATGAGTATCTTTCATATAAAATGAGAGATGGGAATGGTCCCATCTTTCATTTTATAATATTGCGAGGTATTTTTCGTAAAAGTCAGTTTCATATAATTCATAAATTTATTTTTTCAACGTAACGATAGTTTTTTTTTTTTTTTTTTTTACCTTAAGGGAACTTCACTCATTTTCAAGGAGTGTACCAACTTAGAGTCGCTTTCCAAAGTTTTGTACTATCCTTGTCGTCTTAAAAGGAGATTGTTGAATAAATATATATTTACCCGGGCTCATGTCATATTCTGTTACATTTTTAACGTTGTATCTTTCCTTTCCGTTGTCTGAGGCTATATTTGTTTTAAAGAGGAAAGATATTTTATTTTACTTCTCGTTATTTTTAGAAGCGAATTCCTCCCAGTCTTGTGTATTCAACCCATGGATGAGTACACCACATAGCGTTGCTTTTTTCTTCTTTCAAATAATTAATAAATTTTGTAACCGTATAATTCTTTTTTTTTTTCCGACAAACGTTTTTTAATGGTTTTCCAGGACATTTGTTTCAAGCGGTTTCAATTTTTTTTGTTATTCACCCACTCCATTCCATGAATTGTTATTCATAGGAATGGAGTGGGTGTATTCCATGGCTGTAATCTAGTATTTCATGGCTTAATCTGATATCTTCGTCGACGTGGAATTTCATTAGGAAATTAATTCGCCTTTCTACATATGGATTTTTTTTTCTTAGCATCCACTAAAATAACACGATGGCGATAGCGTCGTCTTCAACAAACTGGCACCATGAGAGACACAGCAAGTGTTGCTTCTGGGCATGCGCAGTCCCGTTGCTTCCACCTGCTGTCGGGGTTACATTGGTTGCCAGCAACGGGTCACTAGTAACACTTGCTTGGAGGCCCACAATTAACGGCGATGCTGCAGGGCCATCAATGGCTCGCCAACTGATAGCGCTGCCACCAACGGACCGCTACCGAGCCGTGAGCGGCAGATTTAAGCCAGCAGTTTCCCAGCACTTGTGTTTTTGCTGGGTATTCTTCCAACAGGGTATCCAGTTCTGTCCCTCTATTTAACTTCTTTCTTGCCAATTTTAGAGATTTGTTGTTTTCAGTAGCTTCTTTCACTTCGTTTGTGTTATAAGATCTTATGTCTTTTCTTATTTCTTTCCTTACCAGTTTTATTATTTCAACCCAAAAAAAAAAAAAAATCCAACATATTCTATTTTTTGTCTTGGGCTATGGGCTCAGAGTTATTTTGTTTTTGAATTCTTCTCTTTTTGTTATCAGGTCATAGGTTTTTTGACTTAATCTATTTATTACCGATTAGAAAATTCTTCATTCGCGCCGGAAACTTCCTAGGTAATCAGAGACAACAGTTTTTGCTACATCAGCACGCAGTTCTCTACGCTGAAGCTACACGTTCGCAGGATGTTCGAAAGATGGCGCTGCTTCTGAGAAGGTGTCATGCTACTTCTCCTCTCTCTCTCTCTCTCTCTGCAGGACCGTTAAAGTGGGAGTGCTTTTTTTTTTTTTTGCGGAGAGCAGCTGTCACAGCAGATGCGAACAGCCAACAGGAGTATGTCAACAATAGGCAGATCGACGCTCACAACGTATTACTAAATTGAAAGCGAACAAAAGCGAACTGCGTATGAATGGAATGCTGGAACGTAAATTCTTGCTTCATTCACAACTTGAGTAACCTCGTGCTGATGGCCTTGGTTTCTTCGGGAGCTTTCCGGCGTGCAGAAGACGCGGTTCATGTGCCAGCCATCTGCCTATTGTAGTCTACTGAGATTTTGAACGATTATTTCACGCCGCTAGTGGCCATTTCGAATTCCTGCCGGAACGGTAATCGACATTTTCTTTTGTCTACAGTTGCCTGTCAATCATTATCTAAAGAAAAAGAAAATCATTATTACATGATGGAGAACAGAGAAAAATATACATTTACGTGCAACGACATGCCTAAAAGAAGTTTTCACTTCTTCGAAGATATGTGGAAGAAGAAGGAATTGTGTGATATTACCTTTAACATAGGAAACGATTCTGTCTACGCCCACCGTATAATTATAACCGCAGCGATACCGTATATGAGGGACATACTCTCCAATACCGTTCGACAAGGAGAGGAAGAAGGTATTAGTCTACCCAATATCGAACCGGATGCCTTCAGAAATCTCATTGAGTATTCATATACCTGCAAACTGGAAATTGATATCGAAAACGCGATGAACATCCTTTCTGCAGCATGTTATTTACGCATCGACGAGGTAAAGGAAGCTTGTTGCGATTTCTTGGCTGAACATTTGGATCCCGGAAACATACTGAATATCAGAGAATGCGCGGGTAATCTGAAATGTTCGGAACTGCTCGCTAGCATTGATTGTCACGTTAAACAAAATTTCTCTGAGATAGCTGAAACAGAACAATTTTTGAACTGGCCGGTTGCTTACATAAAGGGTATTATTGGGGGAGATGACTTATGTGTAGACAACGAGCAAACAATTCTTGAAGCAGCAATTAAATGGGTGCAAGTCTGTCCCGAAGAGAGAAAGGATGAGTTACCCGATTTGCTGAGAAAAATTAGACTGCATGAAGTAGATCTTCTGTGTTTAGTGGATATCGTTGAAAAGGAAGGTTTTATTCGAGCATCTATGCCCATCAGAGATTTGATTGACGAGGCTAAGCATTACAATTTACTTCCCGAAAGGAGAAAAAGCCTTTGCAGTTTCCCACCTGAACCACGGCAATGTATGAAAGGTACCACACAAAGCGACGATCAGGACGATCTGTGCATTTACAAGTTGAATGTTCGTCTGCAGCACACTGTGCAATGTTTCGATTTGTTGAAGGAAAGGTGGCAGATTAAACGCAGTCACACAGTTTACGTCAATGGAAGTTCAACAGCTGCATTGCGAAATAAAATGTATTTCTTTTCTTGGGGGTCTACATTGCAGTATGACCTAGTAAACAATTCTTGGAAATATCTGAGTCACGTGCCAGCACCTTCTGCCTTAATGGGAGCAGTGGCTTTAGGTGGAAAGATTTATGTCATCGGTGGGAAGATAAATCAAAGTGCTTCATGTGTTAACCGGTGTTTTGACCCAGAAATGGACGTATGGACAGAAGTGAGATCAATGCGCACATCACGGTGGGGGGCAAGTGTTGTTGCATTATCAGGATATATCTTCGTTCTAGGTGGTCGGAACGACTCGTTGGTGTTTGATTCTGTTGAGAGGTACGATCCTGAAACGGATAAATGGAAACCTGTACAGCCGATGCTTACGAAGAGATGTTTCGCAGGAGCTGCATCCGTAAATCAGAAAATCTACATATGTGGTGGCATTTCACTTCCGACTGGAACGGAATGCGTTGCTTCAGCAGAGATGTACGATCCCATGAAAAACAGGTGGACATTCATAAAGCCCATGAATTCAGCTAGATGGGAATTCACCTTACTGTCATGTGGCTCTAAACTTTATGCCCTAGGAGGTGAGGATAGCGAAGAAAATCTCCAGCAAGAATTCGAGATATATTACCCAGAAAGTGATGAATGGACATCTGGTCCTTCAACTGATCCTACTTATGCGTTTTCTGGCGCAGTAATCATGTCCGCTGTCCACGATTGAAAGGATATTTCAAACCTCATTGAACTGGTTGAGGTAAATCAAAACACATTATTTTAATGCCATTAGTGCTGTAGTTTTCTAATTTAATTTAAAATTAAACTAAATCTCTTAAAAACTATTTCTTGTTGATAAGATGTAAAAATACAAGCTTAATCTATAAATATCGCCAGTATCTATTTCTTAGAGAGTTCTTTCCACTTTATTTGATACACCTTCATAATGTGTCTCTGGAAAGGAACACACCGAATTAAGATAACGTTTTAAGTAAAAGTTTTGCTAGGAGTATTTTACTGATCACTTGAATTTTACATTAACCGATCAAAAGGTTTTGCCATCAGTTATTTATTAAATTGCAAAGTTGATAACCTTAAAATTTTGAAACCAGCTTTTTGCGTGATGGGGGACTCCTCCCCCTAATTTTAGGCAAAAATTATGAATGTAAAAGATAAATCATGAATGTAATGTAAGTGTGAATGTTAGAAATGTTTACCCATGTATGTATTCAGGGACTCACACCCTCCAGCACACCCCAAATTTCCTCAGGCACCTCCCATAAAAGAAATCGCAACATTCCTCCGTTTGAAGGTGTGTAGCACACACACACGCACACATTTAAGTATCATTGCACTTATTAATACGTATATAAGTAGTATTACATTTTTTAAGTATTATACCTTTTTATTATCATATAGCATAGTTGTCAATAGCAGTTGGTATTTACATGAATTCCACAACTCTACCTTGAAGTTTTTTCTACCATAATGCGATATAAATATATTTTTAATTTGAAGTCCATGTATATAGCAGTCTAATACTTCTTTGTTAGTTTTTCTTGTTTATAAGCATATGTTTGAAGTCAGCCATTGCAACCACAAAACGAATGTACTATCTTTTTAATTTGTTCTGCTACAAGTTTTGCAGACATATAGAGGATGTTCACACATTTTTTGAATTTTTGGTAGGAATTTACAGAAAATAAAAGAAGTTCAAAGAATTGAAACTGGAAACAGGCAGAGTTGTATAAAAAGAAAAGGTATCTGTGTACACGACTGAAACAGAAAACTTGCTGCAAATCGGCGATCAGCGAAACGCTATAACAATAAAACAAAATAGTTGAAAAAATTAATAAAACAATAACTTATTATTAGAACATTGCAGTAGTGTTCTCCCTAGAGACTTTTTACTGGGCGGTTCGCCCAGCTAAATTTCCTTTAACGTACATTTTTACAAAGCTCATAATGGTAAGAGGACAAAACTTACTCCCATATACACCATAAATATTGATAAAAATGGTTGAAATCTGTTTTGAATGATTTATTAGTAGTATTCATTTTTTATCATTTTTGTACAATTTTTCTGATGTTTATTAAGATATGTTACATTAAAATGCCTACCTCATGCTAAAAATGCTTAATAAGTATAAAAATATTACGCAAAACATCCATTTTTTTCTTCTCGATTGGCGAAGGTGTCGTTAATACTATCCAGCTAAAATTTCTTGCCACCCACTTATAACAAAAATTTAGAGAGAACACTATACAGATTCCAATGTGAACAAAATAAGTATATACATTATAACTGAAGGTGTAGCAATGTGCGTAAAATGGACCTTATGGCAAAATATTAAAATATTGGGCAACGTACCTCATAAAAGCAAGCGACTGATTAAAGCTTTTATATCCAGAAAAACAGTTCCATTAATGAAGCTTCAAAAATTATAAATAGTATTTTCAACAACTTTATTTAAAAATAGTAGACTTACAAAATACATAACAGAAATATATAAATTTAATAACTGGCAGCTGCAAGAGGAACCTACCACAGAGCCGCAACCTGCCAAGAAGGCCAGAGGGGGCTTCGAAACTTTCAGGGGAGCTCAAGAAAAAAAAAAAGTCCAATGCCCAGCTCAAGTGCTGACGTTAAGAGCATGCCATGTCCTTCTTGTAAAACAAAGAATAAAATCTTCATCGTGCAATTTATTGCATTGAAAACATCAAACGATCCCCCTGCGGAACTTATTTTGATCTCTTGAAGGTTTGCATATCCCACCAGGGGTTGAAGCGCCGCGCCGTAGGGCGCTAGGTCCCCAGTAAAACTGCTATCGAGTCGAGTCGAAAATTTTAATTTGTTTATTTTTCTTTAATTTAGTGATGTAAAAAAAATTTAATGGTGAATTTTGAGACTTTAACAAAACTTTTGTGATTTAATAAAACTTGATCGCGCAATTAGTCGTATCTAAAACAGCAAACGATTTTTTATTTGAATTGTTTATTTTCCTTTTATTTCATTTTTTCATGCATTACTTCCAAAGCTACGTCAAACACGCCAAAATATTTGCCAAATATAGATTTTTGCATCTATCTCTAGAACTATGTGTCGAAGCTCAATGAAACTAGTTTCATGGTCATTCGATTCAAAATGCAAAATTACATATAAAATCATACATTGTTGGCCATTTTCCCCAAAAAACGTTTTTTTTTTTTGTTTTTTTTTCTGGGGCCCCTTGTGCGCTTTATTATAGACCGATTTTACTGGTTAACAAAATCCAAGGGATTACGAAATCTGATTTTTGCATCAAAAATCAACTCAATCGGTACATAATCCTGGAAGCTACCGTGTTGACAGCCTAATAGATATACATACAGGACACATAAACTTTTGAGATATTGTTCAGATTCCTATTCTATATTTTCATTTCATCCTCCAAATTCTTAAAGAAAGAATTACATATTCATTTCATCCTCCAAATTCTTAAAGAAGGAATTACTCTCCTCCAGTATTGCATCAAAATTAGAAATGTTTCGAAGGTCAACAAGTGTTTGGTGCGCAGAATTAAAATTTTTTTTTTTATGTTTCCAGGTTTACAGCACGACTCTGTTAAATTTTATCTGCTGGATGTAAAATTCCAAGTATTTGTTTCTTCAATACCAAACAAAAGCAGAATGTCCCATTGCTCATTGTATGTAATAATCCAGTGCTGATTAATTTTTCGCAACATCTTCTCCATCGAACTTTTTCTTTTCATTTAACTGAATTTCTCTAAGGGAGTTGGCAATATCTTCGAAATTTTCAAACATTAATTTAACGATTTCAAAATGGCCCGACTACCTTTGTTCTAAAAGTCGAACACGTTTTTTGCCTTCATATATGTTACGGTTATTTTCTTCCTTGAGAAAATTATCTGGCTGAAAAAGTACTGAATGTAATCTACCATTACTATACTTTCATTACAACTAAATGTAATATATGGTTGTGGCAATGAACATAGGTGATTTTCCGATTTAATTTATTTTGCAAATAGATACTAAGCAAATACTTAGTATCTATTTTGCAGGTTTCTAATAAATGACAGTTAATATGCACAGTGATAGTACACTACAAATGTTGTAATTGGAGCAAAGCTATGTTGCCACCTACGGAGTACGTGGTCACAAATGATGAAAAAATAGAGGAACTTACGTGTCAGAAATATTGTCAGTGGTTGGGAACAAAAATAAATTTATATTGCAAGTTTTTAGGGAAAGTTAAATCGTGTATAAGACAGCTTAACCTTGGTTTTAATGTATCTCATTTCTATACAAAGTTATGTTAATCTGAAGCTTTGTAGCCATTTGAAGTGATCTCTACATACTTCTACAGATTTGCATTATTTCATATGTCCAGAGTAGTGAGAAAATGTTCAGTGGGAATGGTAATTCGGACAAAGCATTTTTTCTGCCGTGCTCCTTAAGCAAAGATGTTCGTTAAGTGGGGGAGGACTGTCTTTTAATAGAAGAAGCCGGATTCTCAATTTTAGTTATGCGGAAACATTGATCGTGTGAGAAGTGCTTTAACTTTAAAATTTATAAAAGTCTGGGAATCGCTAGGGGGGGCTCTGAGATCCGCTAGAGGGGGCTGAGCCCCTCACCCCTCCCCCCCTTCTGGTTACGGGCCTGACCTGCCAATGAAATTAAAATTATTTCTGTGCAAACGAAATTTTTAATATAGTTCCTATACAATGAGAACAGGCCTTGATAAAATCTAGAGGCCATAAACGTCTGTGAAAACAAAAGGACTCGGAAGTTGAGAAAAATAAGTGAAAGTTCTTCAAGTTAAACTAGATTTAAGTATATTAATCTCAGTAAAGCCTTAAGTGTTTTAATTGCTGTAAATATTTTTTTATTTTTATCTACAAGCAAAAACTATCTGCAATATCGGCTAATAATTTGGAAACTATCCGCGTACGTCTACATTCTACTACTGTTGCCAACTTGAACGCAAAATAAACATCTGCTGCAGTTAAATATCGTCAGCTAAGAAAATGGCGCACACAAACAAGCTGTGGTTAGAGGTTATGCTTTTGATTTTTACGAAGAGAAATATTCGTATTCTGTAATTAAAAAACGCCATGAAAATCATGGAATTAGCATTTCCAACTGTGAAATAAGCAATATTATTAATAATAGAGGGGGAATTGCCAAGCATTGCTTCTAACAGGAAAAAGAATAATAAACGAATATCCAAAGAAGGTACGTAGTTTTACGACTATTTCAAAAGTAAGGTCTCTCCTAAAAGAAAATCCACTGACCCAAAGAGCAATCCCTGAGTCGTTAAAAATATCTGTATCAACTTTAAACAAGGCAATAAACAAAGATTTGAACCTGAAAAAAAAAAAAAAAACATAAAAAAAAAATGCATTTGCACGTCGCTGAGCGTATAACACGGTGTTGACTTCTTTCTGAAAATCACTTAGCCGGAGACAGATGGGAATTTATTGTGACTATTGAAGAAGCGTGGATCTACCTAAACCACTGTAACAAAAAATAAATAAATAAATAAATAAATAAATAAAAAATCGATTTACTGTCGCAAAGGACAGAAAAAACTTACAAACTTGGCTCCAAAGAAAGTTTCAGTAAAGGATTCATGATTATTGATGGCTTCTCGTACAATGGGAAATTAAGGTTAAGAAAAATTGAAATGAATGTTAAATTCAATTCTACACATTGCCAAAATAATGTTTTAACTCCTATATTTAAAGAGGAAATACCATTCCTTTAGCCACAGAGCCTTTAAAAAGTAGAACTCCATCATGATAAGGCTACCAGTCGGCAGTCACACATCCAAATCGAACATTCTATTTCTTGAAAAAATGATAAAAAAAAAAAAAAAAAAAAAAAAGGGAGACGTATATATATATATATATATACCTTTTTCTGATATTCCTCCGAAGTCCCCCGTTGGGTCACCAATGGACTGTGGTGTCTTTGGACCGTATGACGAAGGAAATTTCTCCATCATTTTCTGCGCTTTCCAAACGTAGGTTGAAGAAGCGTATATGCTCCCGCTTTGTGCGTCTGTCCGCACGATAACTCGCGTAAAAATGGTTCGATTTCAATGAAATTTTAGTATGTGGTAGAGGGACCACCTGGGGACGAGCCCTATTGAAAATGGACGAAATGGGGTTAAACGTCACGACACAGGAGCGGGATCCATTCCATTGCCCTTATGCGTCACAACTTGCGTAAACATGGTTCGATTTCGATGAAATTTTAGTATGTCGTAGAGGACCACCTTGGGACGAACCCTACTGAAAAGGGACTAAATGGGTTCAAACGTCACGACATAGGAGCGGGATGCATTCCATTGTCCTTACGCGTCATAACTTGCATAAAAATGGTTCGATTTTGATGAAATTTTAGTATGTCGTAGGGCACCACATTGGGACGAACCCTATTGAAAATGGGTGAAGTGGGGTCAAAGGTCAGGACATAGGAGCAGGATGCATTCCATTGCCCTTATGCGTCATAACTTGCGTAAAAATGGTTCGATTTTGATTAACTTTTAGTATATGGTAGAGGACCACTTGGGGACAAACCCTATTGAAAATGGACGAAATGGGGTTAAAGGTGAGGACATAGGATCGGGATCCATTCTATCGACCTTATGCGTTATAGCTTACGTAAAAATGCTTCGATTGAGATAAAACTTTATCATGTTGTTCTGGAAGTATACTGTACCTGTTCTGTTGAATATCATCGAAATAGGGTCAAAGGTCAAGTCATAGGAGTGAGATTTATTCTACAGCCATTGTCCCCATAACTTGTGTAATAACTTGAGTAATGATTTCTGGTATGTTGGAAAGCGTATAATAATCAATGCATTGCATGATTTTACTAACTTGTTATGCCAGGGACAGGATTCGAACCCCCAAATCTCGGTATCAGAGCTCCGTGTGCTATCCTCTATACTACACTGGAATGTGCTCTCACTGCTATCTGCCTTTTATCTGTTGTGCGTTCTGCGGAGCAGGCACGGCACAACTGCTAAAAACAGAGCGCTTTCTAAACGTAGACCTAAAACAATGATTGAACTGGTGCATGGAAGAGGAGTGGAATAAAATACCGCTACTAATTTTAAGAAATGTCCTCTTATCTTGGAAATCTAGATGTACACTGAAGTACCAGAAAAACTGGTACGCCAGTCTTATACTTGGTAGGTCCCCCACGGGAGCACTGGACTGCAGACATACGACGGGGCATGGACTCCACTAGCTTCTGGAAATATGCTGTAGGCAATGCACACCATACTTCCTGCAGAGCGTTCCACAATTCGGGTGTATTCCGAGGTCTCTAATTCCTGTGTTCGATAGCTCGTTGCATGGCATCCCAAATGTGTTCTATCACGTTCAGATCTGGGGACTTTGGTGGAAATGGCAACGCCCCAAACTCAGATGAATGCTTCTCTAACCATAAGGTGGCGTCTCGACACTTGTGTGGAGGTGCATTGCCCTGTTGAAACAGGCCCAACCCATCAGCATGAATGCAGGACATGAACGGGTGTACCTCGTCAGGAAGGATGCGCACATAGCGTTGGCCGGTTACAAACGTTTGTAGACGTACCAGGGGTCCCAGTGAAGTCCAGCTAAACACACCCCATACCGTTACGAACCCCCCATGCACCAGCCGGTACAATTCCCTGTTGACAGGCAGGATCCATGGCTTCATGGGGTTTGCGCCACACACGAATCCTTCCATCTACCCGATACAGTTAGAAACGCGACTCGTCAGACCAGGCTGCTTGTTTCCAGTCATCAAGTGTCCAGTGGCGGTGTTGCCGTGCCCAAGCGAGGCGCATAGCTCTGTGTCGTGCACCCATCAAGGAGACTCGAGTTGGGTGTCGGCTCCCAAAGCCCATATCGTGCATGGTACGTTGCACAGTCCGGAAGCTGATGCTTGTTGAGGCTCCAGCATTGAATTCCGATGATACCTGCGAGAGTGTTGCAAACCTATTGCGTGAAACGATTCTTGACAGCCGACGGTGGTTACGTTCACCCAATGTCATTTTACGGCCACACTGGTATCGGAGTATAGAGGTTTTGCCGGAATTCTTGTATCACGGTACACACCCTTGCAATGGTCGTCCGCGGAAATCCGAACTTCGTTTCTACCTCCGAAATACTATGGCCCATCTCACGAGCGCCAACTATGACACCGCATTGAAAATCGCTTAAATCGTTATTACTTGTCATTCTCATGCCGAAAACAGCTCTGACAGCTGGCAAGGATGTTTATCGCTTTATATACGGACTGGTGGACGCAACCGAGTACGCGCATAGGTGACGTTGCTATGTATTTTGCATAAGCTCGTCTGTATCAGTTTTTCTGGCACTTCAGTGTAGGTTCATAATTCACAGAAAGGGCTATCAAATAGAATATTTAAGAAATTATTTTATTTTAACATTAATTACATTATATGCAATTGGGAAACGAATTTCCCAGAAGAAATAATTCTTCATAAATACACGTGTGACGCTACGATGGGGTAAGAATAGCTTCGATTAGCGTAAATCTGAAGCTTCTCAGATATCTATGTTCAGTTGCTTGGAATTTCCTTGTCCTGGGTAGTGTGTAATGACTAGCATGTTCGATCGGAAATCGAGAGGAGCGGGTTCGATTCCCGCTCCATGCAAATTTTCAAGTTTTCTGAAGGAAGTGGTTACATGGAACACAGTGAAAATATGCCAATAACAGCATTAATTATATTGCTGGAGTATCTTTCTAAAACACGTGAACATCTAAATGCAGGATAAAACATTCGTGCACATGAATCATTAGGATGAATACCGTCTTCACACACGATTTTAATGATCTTAAAATATGAAATATATGTACAATTAAAATACTCTAAAACACACTAGCACTTTCAGAGCGACAGTCGCCCCATCATCAGGTGTGATCGGATCTCCCAAACCGTTCAGTATAAATATCTGTGGTGCGCCATAACAGCAATCGACGTAACAGAAAATTTGCGATATACGCCCCATCTGTCCCGGCGGTTAAACCACGATCAGAGCGACACCACATCACAAATCGAAAACATGTTTATAACTGCAATATTAAAGTCTAAAAAAGGAAGATAGTTCTGAGGATTGTCCAACACTTGTAGACAAAAGACGTCTCCAAACATCAGGTAGATCCCAAGGGCGATTATCATATACAGCAACTTCCTTTGAACGCGGAAATGAACAAACTCTCAGTCACCAGTAGCATGTTTGTAGAGGCTGGGGTTATCAAAATTTTGGCATTGTCCCAATCAGGGATTAAATCTTCTGAATCAATGCACTTGGTAAGGGCTGTACAGATATGGCTTGCTTTTAAACTATATTTATGTTCCTGCAGCCTGAGGCACAGTTTCCGACGAGTGGAGCCTATGTAATAGTTAATACTCTCATGCGAGTCATTGTCCAATAGTGGGATGCAATAAACACCCCACCTCTGTGAATCATCAATTCCTTGGGGCGCGGGTGGCCTAGTGGTCAGCGTTCGTGACTGCCATGGAGATAACCTCAGGTTCGATCCTGGGCAGGTACGAACGCTCGAACCACTAAATACCTGCCGTGCGTCGGATGGGCACGTTAAGCCGTCGGACCCTGGGTACTGCCCCCCCCCGGTAATAAATAAGGGCGTCTTCCTCCCCCTTTCTACCTCGCTTCCGTGTCACTTTCCTATCGGGCACTGTAGCCCAAATCTCCTAGCTTCCAATTTCTAAGGGTTGTTTAAGACCTAGGGTCAGACACTCCCTTCCTAAAATCCTCTACATATGATCTGATCTGATCATCAATTCCTGGGCGGTCTTTCCTCAAAATGGATGATAGGTTGTTAACTCCCACGCCAAAAAGTACAGAAGATGTGAACATCTTCTGTACTTGTGAATCATTTTAGCATGTACAAGATATGTGAAAATAGCACCAACCGATGTTAACACTGTTTCACCAATCGATATATTTAGTTGCATTTCCCTTATTTAGGGAAGTATTTAGGTATGAGAGGTAAAAAATAAAAACATCACAAAAAATAAATAACCGTGTGTGGTTTTAGGAAAAAGATTCCCTGCTTTAACCATTCTTAACTATGAAAAAATTTAACAGTTCTTCATTTTTTTTTAAGTTTTCCGCAGTTTGCCTAGACTTATAAAGTCGAAATATTTCATTTTAAAAAGTTTTAGCCTTCGAAATATCCGCTTTCACCCAGTACCCCCTCCGCCCCCTTAATATTTTTCAGCACCACCGTAATTTTTCAACACCCCCCAATTTAAAATTCCTGGATGAAACCACGGTGTGTAACATAATACTGACAATTCCTTTTTCTTTTCACCACTTTCATTAAATGCATCACCGGAATCTCTGACATAAAAAACTGATTTAGAATATTCAGTTTCACATTCGTTTAGACAGGCTCAAGTTTCCTTAAAAGGAATCCTTACCGTCAATAATTATTTCAGTAACTTCACCACCTACGCGTGTTTCTTTCCCAAAATGTGCTTTTTGGAAGTGTTCTAACACGATGGCTAGGCAAAGTTCGAAAATTTGTCCACACATGCATGGCGTGTTAAACCACAGCGATGATTAATAAAGTCTACATTAGAAGTAAGTAAACGTCCCATAAAAACTGAGAGTAAAATCACACAAAATGAAGGAATATAGGTACAGCTAAATATATGTCATTCCTTCTCAAAGTATCTTCCCTCGGATGATATGCAACGGTCCCATCGTTCAGTCCCCTTTTGAAGCATGTAGCGAAGGCATTTTGTGAAAGCTGCTTTAGCGACCCTTGTACGGCTTGAATAACGTCAGCATCTGTGTTGACTATTGTGTCACGGAACTTCTCCTTCATTGTTGGAAACGATCAGAAATCACACGGGGCGAGGGCAGGACTGTAGGCTGGCCGTGGCATGATTTCGATAATGCATTTTGTAAGAAACTGTATAACGAAGTAAATTTCTCCGTCATTTTTGGTCCACGCCGGGGATCGAACCCGAGTCCGCTTATTCCGGAACAAGTCGCTCTACCAACTGAGCTACGCAGACGTTCATTCTCGCCGCTGTCTGCCTTTATGTCGTGTGCGTCCTGCAGGCACGTCACATCCCCCCGAACGAGGGCCGGGGGCATGGCCCACGGGTCAGCTGTGACCATGAATCGTTGCAGGCAGCCATCCGCTGTAGAACATGCACTTGTGAACTCCCAGTCAATCTGTTGTGTGGAATGCAACGTCACACACATTTCTTTTTCGAAGCGCTGGAGAAGGGATTCTCTTATTTTTCTTGTCTAGCGGTGTGGAAACAACATCACTCCATTGCGAGATCTTTAACGTCCAGGTCATCCGGAAAGTTCTGGCGCCATTATAACGAAGTAAATTTCTCCGTCATTTTTGGTCCACGCCGGGGATCGAACCCGAGTCCGCTTATTCCGGAATAAGTCGCTCTACCAACTGAGCTAAGCAGACGTTCGTTCTCGCTGCTATCTGCTTTTATGTCGTGTGCGTCCTGCGGAGCAGGCACGTCACAGGTGTTTAGAAAGTTTGGATCCTTTCCAATCATTTGTTTCCACTCATGACGCACCTGAACTCTGGCTAACAATTGTTCGCTCGTCAGGTGATAAGGTACTCATCTGGAACACACACGATGCAGGTGTAATTTGTCTCGTAGAATGCGGAATGCCGACGTTTTTGAAATATTGGTTGACGCCGCTACATGTCTTCACACGTCACTCGTCGATCTTCTTGCAGGATTGCCCAAACAGTGTTAACAATACGCTCCGTAACAAAACTTTCAGGTCGACTAGACCTAGGAGCGAGTTCTGTCGACAAACGCCCTTTTATGAAATCATGCTGCCATCTAAAAATCGTTGACTCAACCGAAAAATTAATTTTTGTAAGCTTTTTTAATTAAATCAACTGTTTCCGGAGCCGTTTTGTCTAAACGATAGCAAAATTTTATCGCACAACGCATTTCGCTTCTTAAATCTGAATCACTCACTTCCATAGCTGTAGGCGAAATGCAAGATGCACCTTAAACAACTGCGCAATAACAAAACCAGAATCGTCTGCCCCGGCTAATAACTGTTGCCATAGATACTTCCTTAATTCAGTTAGTCGTCTGCGTGGTTATTTCCCCTTTCGCACTGTTGCCAACTCAAAAAAATACTCTCCGTTTTTATGGAACGGTCTTTGTAGAAATCATAAAATAAGAGCAATTTATGATTTTCGTATTTCCATAAGGATCACTTTACGAATGCACATCAAAAGTGTATTTAATTTTTTTCTTCTTCAAATACGATTTGTTTTCCCCAATGCTCTCTGATATGCAAAACTTTCTCCATAAGGTTTCTAAGTTTCATTAGAATTCGTTTTTTCAGAAAGGAAACACGAAGAATTTTAGTAAGAAATTTACTCGAAATAAATAAATGAATAAAATGTATAATTAAAAGATCTTTTAATGTAATAATTGGAATTACAAGAGACGTTGTTCCGCCTTCAATGAACGTGATTATGGTACAAACAATGAATAGTTACCATCAGTATGTCCCCTTTTAAATCCTTAACTTTTGCATTCTTAAGTAAGTGCGATAAAAATCTCTTAATACTTTTAGAAACATTTCTCATTTGTAGGTAGGATCATATGTTCTTTTACACACAAAATGTCATTGAAAGTACTAGGCTTGTGCGACACTGGTAACAGCACAAAGAATATTCATGGAACTGGTACGCCTCAAAATAAATAAATGAATAAAATGTATAATTATATTTGTTTGTATAACAATTTAGAAATGTTTCATTAGGAAATATGTTAAAAACATGCTGTATAATTAAAGAGCATTTTTTGATAAAAATGACTGTCATATTGAGTATTTTTCCATAAGTGTTGAAAGTTTAGAAATCATTCCGCAAAAATAGCAAATACTGGATTATAAGAGGTATAGAATGTCATTTCCTGAAATGAAAGTTTTTCTGTAAAGATATTTTCGTGTGCTGTTCGAAAAATATTTTTTTTCCAGATAAAGAAGGTAAGCGAAAATGCAGAAACTGTAATATTTCAGATATAATTTTTATTAAACATGACAAAGGTCGTTTTCTTGAAAACATAAGTAACGAAATATCCTGAATAAATTGCATCAAACAAGCAACAAATATTATATGAAAATCAATTTCAGTAAAACAAAACTAATGGCAATTGGGAGAAAAAAGGAAAACAATACAAATGAAAATAGGAAACAATAACGTAAGACAAGTAAACAAATTCAGTTATCTAGGCTCAACAATCGCTGAAGATCTTGACTATTTTCAAACCATAAAACACAGAATCAATAATGGATGGGTAACAATGGGCAGACTAGAACGAACATGGAACAATAAAAGATTTTTTTTTAATTTTTTTTTTTTAATTGGAGGTTTAACGACCACCGTGAGCAACTCAATGGGCTATAAGCAGTCGCCCGTCCCTAATTTAGGGTCACTGGTTCCAGGGAAGGGAAAGAGCCAGTGCCGTAAGACAAACACAACATCCATGCCTCACCGGGATTTGAACCCGGACCCCGTTCGGACGAATGATCAGAGGCCATCGCTTAGACCACTGCGCCACCGGGGCGGAAATAAAAGATTAAGCAAAGAACTCAAACTAAAGATATATAAAACAATAATTCCCACACTGCTGAGAATGCTGGATCTTAGAAAAAAGGGAAATGGATAAACTCATTGCTTTTTTTAAACAAAATGCCTAAGGAAAATCAATAGAACAAACTGGACAGAAAGAAAAACAAATGAAAAAGTCAGAGAAGAACTTAACTTTAAAGAAACAATACTTACAGCACTCAATATTGATCAGCTAAGCTGCTTTGGAGATATTTCAAGAATAAACCCAAAAAGACTATATTATTAAATGGTAGAATTGGAGGACAACCCTGGAGAGGATGACCAAGAACGATACGGATTGACAACATTAAAGAAAGCGCCCACTTAAACTCTGTAATAATAGAACTACACAAAAGGACAGCAGACAGAAAGAAATGGAGAAAATTCGTCTTTGAAGAACTCAACCTGCCATGAGCGGAAGAGGAAGAAGAACTAACAAAAATCTACATCGAAATAATGATATACACTGAAGAGCAATTAAATTAGAGAGAGCTGGCGTTATGCAAATGTGGCGCTGTGGGCGGCCCTGTAAACGGAAACGACATGACGTATGCGGCGATCCGACAATATAAGGAGTGATGTGACGGGAATCAGTAAAAGTCGGACGCAGTATGGGTAAGACGAAGGATCTAAGCGCATTTGATCGTGGGCAAATTGTCGGGGCCCGACGAATGGGTCACTCCATCTCGAAAGTCGTGCAGGCACTGGGATTTTTACGAGTCACTGTGTCACGGGTGCACCGTGAGTACATCGAATCCGGTAAAACCATCCCTGCAAGGGCCAAATGCCGTGGACAACGGCGTGTGGATGAGCGGGGTCATCGTCAGCTAGCTCGCATTGTAACAGCGGATAGACGGGCCACAGTGCAAGAAATCACTCGGCAATTTAACGCTGGTGCACAAAAACGTGTAAGCAGCCACATCATCGAGAACCATCTCCTCGCTATGGGGTACAGAAGCCATCGTCCCACGAGGGTACCGCTGCTGACCGCACACCACAGGGTGCAAAAATTAGCACGGGCGCGGGAACATCGCCACTGGACCCTAGACATGTGGAAAAATGTTGCCTGGACTGATGAGTCGAGATTCACGTTGGTACATGCGGATGACAGGATACGAGTACGGCGCAAACCACATGAAGCGATGGATCCTTCTTGCCAGCAGGGTACTCTTCAAGCTGGTGGGGGTGGTATTCTCGTCTGGGGACTGTTTACGTGGACTGAAATGGAACCCCTGGTACGTGTGACATCGTCCCTCCCAGGTCAACGTTACCGAGATATCCTGGACGACCATTTGCTCCCGTTTGTGTGTCCTCAACATCCCACTGGGGACCTCATCCTGCAACAAGACAACGCACCGTGCCATCGCTCCCGCATTGTATCCGAATGGTTGGATGAACACTCCACCGACGTGACCTCTCTTCCTTGGCCAGCTAGGTCACCTGACCTCAATCCCATCGAACACATCTGGGATGTCATTGAGAGAGATGTTCGAAGCTCTGACCCCCTCCATCAACACTTCGTGAACTGTGGGAGCTTGTTGAGGGGTCGTGGATCCGTATGGCTTCCCAACGCTTCCGGTGTCTTGTCGAGTCCATGCCGAGACGAATCGCCGCCGTCATCAGGGCGAAAGGTGGTGCTACACGTTACTAGACCGTTATTTCTAATTCAATAGCTCTTCAGTGTATAGTCGTAACAGAAAGTGCAAGTTCGTGCTTTTATTAACGTACAACGAAAAATGATGAACAAAACAAATAATGTATTTATGCCGACCTAAAACAGAAAAGTACGCGAATTTGAAGCGACAAACATGTACATACTAACAAATGCAAATCGGGAATTCTCGCTGAGGTAATTATGGAGTGAATTATTGATTTAGTATAGGATTTTCCATAGCTCGTATTCGACCAATAGCAATCAGCAAATTTCTGGTGAAAATTATATATCTGCTGGTGAAAAAAAAAAAAAAAAAAAAAAGGCACTAGCAAGCACTATTCTAGTGCATTGTACGAAATTAATCTACCGGCGGCATTGCTTTCGTTTAATGAAAGAAGTCTGCGACACTTGCCTAATCATTCAAAAAATGTGACTTAGATCAGAATAACTGTTCACACTTTTTCTTCTCATCCGCGTAGGCGTAGCGTCGGAGCAGCACAAGGCAGGGGGGGTGGTGCCCCCGAAACTTAAAAAAAGTCGAAAAATTAAGGCTACGCAATAGCGAGCATTTTTATGTCTTTTTTCCAGTAGCCATTCCATGCACAATAGCATGCAGTCACCTTATGTTTTTTTTTTTTTTTTTTTTTTTTTTATTGGAGGTTTAACGACCACCGTGAGCAACTCAATGGGCTATAAGCAGTCGCCCGTCCCTAATTTAGGGTCACTGGTTCCAGGGAAGGGAGAGAACCAGTGCCGTAAGACAAACACAACATCCATGCTCCACCGGGATTCGACCCCGTTCGGACGAATGATCAGAGGCCATCGCTTAGACCGCTGCGCCACCGGGTCGGCTCTAATGGTTTTCAACATCAGATAACTGCATGAGGTACTTCGAAAGATATATTTTTTTCATCCTCATTAGGTTGAATCAACGCAAGCGTCTCACATCTCGTACTTTTGGATATACGTATTAGGCATGTAAAAAACTTAAGTTATGGCACTAATTAACGGCAATTGAACGGAAGCATTTTCGGAGAAATAATTTCCGACCCCCCCCCTCCTCCAAAAAAAGAAAAAAAATAGATTACACTTATTTGTGCCCCCCCCCCCCTCTAAATTTTTGGTCACGTTACGCCTATGCTCATCCGAAATACTATAATTTGCTCCTGAATTCCGCTTCAGCTATCTGTAATGGTTCAATGTGCGACTCTTAGTTCTTTGATTACACCCAGTACATAAAACAGTACAGATAGGAGTGATGGGCGGGTAATATGGTCATCCCCCATGTCACCTGATTGGAGCAGACCCAAACCGAAAGCTGGCGACAAATAGGCGGACAGTAAGGCTTCCCAAAAGTGGGGGCCGCGGATGGCCTAGTGGTGAACATTCGTGACTGCCACGGAGGAACCTCAGGTTCGATCCTGGGCAGGTACGAACGCTCGAATCACTAAATGTCCGCTGTGTGTCGGATGAGCACGTTAAGTCGTCAGACACCCGGCTACCCCCCCCCCCCGGTTATAAGTAAGGGCGTCTTCCTCTCCCTTTCTACCTAGCTTCCGCTTCACTTTCCTATCGGGCACTCTAGTTAAATCTCATAACTTCCTATTTCTAAGGGTTGTTTAAGACCTGGGGTCAGACACTCCCTTCCTAAAATCCTCTACATATACACTATATTGACAAAAGCCACCGGACACCTAGAAGAGGAACACAACATAGCATTTGTTGACATAAATTAGTACGGTATCGGTCTACCTTTGGCCTTAAATGCATGCACTGACTTTTCGAGACATGCTGTCGACAAGGTTTTGTAACACAGCGATAGGTATGGCCTTCCATTCAGAACGTAATGCTGCCGCTAACCGTTGCTTTGTAGTAGGCCTTGGTTCCGAACTTCTTATGCAGCGCTCTAATTCATCCCATAGGTGCTCTATGGGATTAAGATTAGGGCTCTGTGTTGGCCAATTCACACACGATACGGAATTATCGTCAAACCACGCCGTAACAGTCCTAGCTTTACGGCTTGGTGCATTATCCTGCTGGTACCAACAAGCCTCGGTTCCATAGTATTGCCACAGAATTGGTAGGTCATAATTGCTCAGACTATCGAGGTAGGCATGCTGGTTAACAGGTTTGTCCACGATAACCAATGGGCCGGGACTATATCACGAAAAACACTTCCACACGCGTACACTGCCAGCTCCAAACTTGACCATAGGAACAGTACATTGTCGTAAATGGCGTTCCCCCGGCTGCCGCCATACCCACACACGGCCATTAGACTGATGGATCGTGTATCTGGATTCATCAGTCCATAGGACCCGTTTCCATCGATCTACGGTCCACGATAAATGTTCTTTACACCATGCTAAACAACGAGTAGCATTCCGAGTGAAGATGAAAGGCTTATGAGCAGCCGTACGACCACGGTAACCCATGAAATGAAGTTCTCTGCGAATGGTACGTGTACATACCGAGGTTCCAGCATTTTTGCTCACCTGTAAGCTGTCTCGTGCAGTACTCCGTTGATTAGGTGTAACGACTCTCCTGATGCTTCGACATCCTCTATCACTGATTTTCTTTGATCTGCTGGTAAGTTTTGCTGCTTCATGTATATCGTGTGTCTTCCACTTATTCAGTACATCCAAAACAGTTGACTTGGGTATATTTAAACGCCTCTCGGTTTCTCTTATGGACAACCCACTAATACGATACCCAATAATCTTTCCTTTCTCAAAGTCAATTCTCTCTCGCCGCGACATTTTCACTCAACCTCACAGTGCGATAAGATCGCGGACAGCTGCAGGCTTGTTTTTATATCTTTTGCAGCTGTACCGCGCATCTTAACAACGCAGCGGACCCGTTAATTTGCTTTTGAAGGGGTGTCCGGTGACTTTTGTCAATATAGTGTATGTTTCGCCAGTTTAGGGTACATTTACAAATTAAAATTTGCATTTATTTTTCAAAATGTGTTGCAAGGGATATTGGTTGCTCACATTGAAAAATGAAGATGCGATTGTACGTACGTTGTAAGAGAAATATGTCGTTTGCATTGTTAGAGATTCTCTGGAAGCTATTTGATCATTACTGCGAGCCACTACTTCCAGCTGCATTCGATTCGGTTGATGTGCTACTGAAGGTTCGAAAGCCAAAACAATTGGAAAAAGGCGTAGAAACAGTCAGTCTGATATGGAAGAGCCTGGCTCAACACAGAAAGTTACGGAAGAAATTTGAGGAGACCTTCATTCAGCAGTGGATTGATAGTGGTTGATGATGATGATATACAGGGTGACTCAAAGAAGTATGCAGTTTCAACGCACTATAAGACAAGAACAATGTAAGATATTTTATGTTACCTGTAACAGAATTGTAGGGGAATGTTTCAAGTTTTTTTAGAGACAGTCACAGATGTTCTATGTGTGTAACCTTAGTCACACGACACACATCGAGCCGGTAATCCATTTCCGCCCAAACGCGAGGTAAGATATCTGAATCAAGTGCAGTGATAGAGGCTTTGTATGGAATCATTTTCAGCTTCTTTCTCAAAATTCTCCAGACAGTGGGCTGTGAAACATGCACTTCACCACTCACCCTCCACGTTGATTTTCCCGGGCTTCGTTGAATGGCGGTGCAAACACTATCGGCGGCTTCTTCCGATACGCGCGGTCGTCCAGGACTTTTAAGTTTGCAAAAACAGCCTGTAGTTTCAAATTTTTTTATGCCGATCGTAGATAGATTTTCTGGTTGGAGGTTCTTTTCCGAATCGTGATCGAAAATGCCGTTGCACAACAGTTACAGATTCCGTTTTGCTCAATTTAAGAACACAAAACGCCTTCTTCACTGCAGACGCTGCCATTTTGACTGACTAGTCACGTGACACGCGCGCTATCGCTTACGTCACTTCCCTCAGTAGCGGGACACAAACTTTATGAGTACATCTACCTCGCAGTTGTAGTCCGTGTCTTCAACAGTTACTGTTTTACAGCATCTGGAAACTGTACACTTCTTTATGAATCACCCTGTATAATAGAAAGAGATGGAGGGTATATAAAGGGCAATATGCGAAATGCCTAGTTACGCCTTTGTTCGCGGAAATACTTGAGGTTTGATTAACTGTTAAATTTCAACCGTGTGTCGAAGATCGGATATTGTGGATAGCATATCGCATGGAATTTTGACTATTGTGGCACCGGATAATCCTTCCCCTGTCTCACATTTTCTGCACCAGCTATTGTGTATTGTATTAGCGTAAAAAACCGGGTATTTAAATGATTGTACGGAGGATTGTATGATGTCTATGCGTCAGTCTGTAGTCCTTAAGACAAAAGGCTATTATAGCTATCAAGAATAAATGTGATATTATAGGTGTGCAACTTAATTCTCGGCCACAGGCACGACACGTTGACAGCAAATTAATAGCAAATCGAATACGTACCTAATCAGGGAAATAATACCCGTCGTGTTGGATACATTTGAGCCATCGGTCAGGGAGCTGCCGAATGCCACTGCGAAAAAAAGAGGGCTGTTTCGAGTTAATAAAGTCATCAATACTTGTGTGTACCTCCTCGACAGAAGTGAAGTGCGTTTCACCCAGGTGATGTTGCATGGAGCGAAAGAGGTGATAATCCGGCAGGGCGAAGTCTGGAAAATACGCCGGGTGGGACAAAATCTCCCATCCCAGGTCGGCGATCGTGTTTAAAGTCGTTTCCGCGGTGTCAGGATGCGCGTTATTGTAAAGCAACAGGCCCGACCTTCTGCCCTTGCCGGTGTATATGGCAGGGCTTTACAGAGGGAAGGGCTAGTCCGTCCCTTTGAGGAACTGAATGACGACGCGTGTCTGAAAGGGTGGGTGGAAAACAGGTTGGCCATTTGTGTCCTACGTCATCGCGATGGCCTGCTCCCTGAGCTTCGGTGGTCAACTTCCCTACAAGACCAAATTTTCGTCTGTTATGGTTTTGTACGCCCGCGCCTTTTCTTGGTTTATTTATACACTGGTGTGCAAAAATTAAGGACGAACAGGAGGGATTAGCATAACAGCGGAACGAGCAGGCAGAACGGACCGAAAGACCACTCAGGAGATAGCTAGGGTACGGTAGGGCATGCGCATATATGCAGCATGACGTAGGGGGGTGTCGGAAGGGATATAAAGCACACGGGCGGTGTACGCTCAGCAATTCGGTGAAAGCTATTGCACGGTGTACATCGGTTTGAACGACGTCGAGTTGCTGCCACCGTGTGATATGGCCAACAGGCAATCCAGTAGATGACATCTGGATGACTTTACCCGAGGTCGCGTCATTGGGAAGAAGGTCGAAGTGTGACTAGTGTGGCGAGGAGTTCGGGATCGCTCACAGTATCGTTTCACCAGCTTGGAGAGCATTTCAAACGACAGGAACAGCGGTCCGAGAGTTTAGCAGTGGTCGTCCACGAGCAACGACGGCGGAGGACGGCCGGTATATTGTCCAACAGGCGAGAAGAGACGGACGGCCGGTATATTGTCCAACAGGCGAGAAGAGACAGACGGCAGACAGCGGGAGAAATCGCAAGGCATATGCAACAGACAACTGGACGTCCGTTATCGAGTTTTACAGTAGCCAAGAAGCTGCACCAAGGTGGTCTATTTGCACGGCGACCCGTACGGTGTGTGCCATTAACGCCTGCTCATCTGAGACGGCGGTTTCTGTGGTGCCAGGAACACAAGAACTGGATACATCAGCAATGGGGTCGAGTTCTCTTAACGGATGAGAGCCGATTTAGTCTGACGAGCGATTCTGGTCGTATACGCATCTGGAGACAGCAGGGAACACGCAATCACACCTCCAACATCATCGAAAGGGACCAGTTTGGAGGTGGCGGAGTTCTCGTTTGGGGCGGTATCATGCTTGGTAGCCGTACTGACCTCCACATCTTCCAAGGAGGTTCAGTCACTGGTGTCCGCTATTGTACCGAGGTTCTCCTGCCTCACGTGCATCTGTTTATAGGTGCTGTGGGTCTTGAGTTCCTTTTCATGGACGACAACGCTACACCTCATCGTACAGTGGCTGTCGCAGAGCTGTTGGAGAGTGAAGATATTCAACGCATAGATTGGCCCGCAAGGTCCCCGGACCTAAATCCAATCGAACACGGGTGGGATCTTCTCTGGAGACGCTTGGCAGCACGTCACCAGCTGCCAGCAACGATTCCGCAGCTGCGATTGGCGCTACAAGAGGAATGGGCCGCGATGCCTCAACAGATCCTTGACAACCTCGTCCTCAGCATGGACAGACGTTGTAAATCCTGCAACGCAGTCAGGGGTGATCATATCCCCTACTAAAGACTGGATTTTTTTTTTTTGGCAGCCACCTGTCACATGGACGTTTCTGTCTTCTGTCCAGTTGTGCTCGAAGCTACCTTTTCAGTAAAGTGCCTTTGTATCTTTTGGATTCCTTGTTTGGACAGTTTTGCTCACTTGTCCCATATTCTTACATCTTGTGGATCTTATGGTTTGATTTGAGTCGACGTGGAGCACTTCTGCACGACGTTACATTCGAAAAACCGTCTCGTCCTTAATTTTTGCACGCCAGTGTATATATCATTCGTTTCACGTTGTGTTTTACTTAAGTTGTACACTCAGTGTTGATTTTTATTTCCTTTTTTTTTTTTTTTTTTTATTTACGAAATGTCATCATGTGCCGATGTGACGTGCTGACATACGCATATAAACACGAAAGGACAGGACATTGCTTTCCATGTCCTTTCGTGTTTATAAGAAGGACCTCTATCGGAATCCAAAAAGATCCTTGTTTAGGAACTATTTCAAAAAACTGCCCCGAAACTAATTCTGTCCAAGATAATTGGGCAAGACTAATAATACCTGTTGGGTGTTTGACAGTAACATCATGTTCTTATGATAATATTATTAAACAGTTTGAAAAGATTTTCTGCGCAGTTCACGACAGGACATTTAAAAAAGGAAAAGGTGTTATTAGGGAACTCATAAATGATCTAGAAATACGTTTTCGATTTGTCAACAAAGATGCTATTTGTTGATTTTTTTTTTTTTTTTTTGATTGGAGGTTTAACGACCACCGTGAGCAACTCAATGGGCTATAAGCAGTAGCCCGTCCCTAATTTAGGGTCATTGGTTCCAGGGAAGGGAGAGAGCCAGTGCCGTAAGAAAAACACAACATCCATGCCTCACCGGGATTCGAACCCGGACCCCTTACGGACGAATGATCAGAGGCCAGCGCCTTAGACCACTGCGCCACCGGGGCGGCCTGCTATTTGTTGGTTTTGCAGAATCCGAATATTTATTCGTATTCGATTTCTGAAAAGAAATTCATTATTAGTGCGGCGCAGGAAAGCTCTGCAGAAAATGAAGAAAAAAATGGGTTGACTCAAACGCAGTCAGAAAAAACATATGGTTTTTTTTTGTTTTTGTTTTTTTTTCATTTGGGTGATGAAGAAAACAGTTTTACATTTTGCACAATGAAAAAAACATTTTCCAGTTTGTGCAATAACGAGCATACATACCTTCATTTCACGAAGTAAATTTTGTTCACCACTTTTTAAACTCAGTGACCTTCAGAAATCATGATGGATACAAAACGCAAGTAAATTTTTTTTATTTTATACATTAACAGAGTGTTTGAACAACTGTTGCGGAGTTTGAAGAACTCAGTAACTTTCAGTGTCTTAAAAGTTTTAAAGAACTAATGTTTGTGACAGAGAGAAAAAGGTTTTAAACCACTAAACTTTTCTAGGAAATTACTAAAAAAAAAAATAAGTAAAGATACACTGAGTTTTTGACATCAGAAAAATGTAGTTAGTGTAAATAAGCAAACTACTTAAAAAAAGTATTCATGACAGAAATTGTTCATTTAAAATTATCGCATTTATACTATTACATAAAGGTTTTCCGATTTTAGGACCCAAAATCCTTAACTTTTGTTTTCGAAAAAGACAATTTCTAATATTTTAGTACACATTGCAATAGATGACACACTGTAATATGCATTGCATCACTCACACGAATGAGTTGCTGACAATAATGCTTAGCATTGACCGTTTCACCAGGTTTGAGCAACTCATAGTGTACGACACCGCGCTGATCCTACCATATGCACAGCAACAACTTCCTGGCATGGATATTCGGTTTGGCGGTACTGGTGGTAGGCTGACCTGGATAAACCCATGATTTGCGCCGCTTAGGATTATCGTAGAGGATCCACTTCTCATCACAGGTCAAAATCTTGTAGAGGAAATCCTTCTTCTTGAATCTGGAGAGCAAGGACACAGCAACATCGTACCGCCTAGACTTGTCCGCAGCTGTGAGTTGGTGGGGCACCCAACGGCCATTCTTGTGAATCCGTCCAAGCTTGTGCAGCCGCTTTGCAATGGCTTGCCGTGTTACTCCAAGTTCCTGGGCGAGCTCTGACTGTGTGCGACAAGGATCCGCGTCCCACAGTTGTTCCTGTTCCTCATCGACAACTTTCTCTGACTGTCCCGGACGTTCTGCATCACGGAGATCGAACTTTACCTGCTTAAACCGCTGGAACCACTTCTTACACGTACTGTATAGGACACTGAAGCTTCACCCAAAGCAGCACAGATCATTTGCTGGGCGTTCGCGGCACTTTTTTCAGCTGAAACGCGAACAGGTGGCAGTGTCTCAAATGTTGCTTCTCGAACGACATGACTTTCACCGTCAACTTTCGCCCCTTCTGTCACTACAGCTGTGAGCGGTTACGGTTGCCTGCATCGAAAGCTGTTGGATGGCGCTGCAATCAGCCGTTATCGCACACAGCTATTTGCATTTGCCGACGTTCTATGATCGCTTGCGGTTAGGGGTCGAGAATTAAGTTGCACACCTAATACACTGCCGGACAATTGCTAAGGACGGATGACAATAGCAACGATGGCAACCATAAAATGGAAGGCAGGAAAATGTGGAAAATAGCATAAGTGCGTGATACAGTAAGACGTATTGTGCGTATGCAAATTTTGGATTGCCGAACTTGTTCGTGACGTCATAGCGCTGATAAGAGATATAAAGGATTTGACGCGTATTGACCGTTATTGTTCAAACTCAAAGTTGAAAGAGAAAGAATCAATTGACGAACTTGCAATTTTCAGTATGTCTTCCCGACATCACCTAGATGATTTTACGCGTGGCCGTATTATTGGCAAGATTGAAGAAGGGCGAGAAATAACAGATGTTGCCAGGGAGTTCGACGTCAGCCACAGTGTTGTTTCAAGGCTTTGGAAATCATTTCAAACAAATGGAGAGTGTAGCAAACGTCACGGGGGAGGTCGTGTTCGCAGAACGACACCTGCAGAAGATCGGTACATAGTGCTATCAACAAAAAGACACCGGCGCAGCACAGCTAGTGAGGTAGCAAATCAGTTTATGGCTGCTACTGGCAAGCGGATCTCCCGAAAAACTGTCGCCAAACGTTTGCATGAAGGAGGACTATACGCCCGCCGTCCTGTTGTGTGCATCCCATTGTCCAGACGTCACCGTACCGCCCGTTTGCAATGGTGCCATCAACATCGCAATTGGACTGATAACGACTGGTCTGCTGTCCTCTTCTCAGATGAGAGTAGATACAGTCTATCGTCTGATTGTCGACGACAACTGATCTGGCGTGATAGTGGTACTGCATATTGTCCAGCAAACATACAGGAAAGGGACCGATATCCGACATGTAGTGTCATGGTATGGGCTGGCATCATGATCAATGGCCGTACGTCCCTCTATGTGCTTCCAACTGGGACTTTTTTTTTTTTTTTTTTTTTTTGATTGGAGGTTTAACGACCACCGTGAGCAACTCAATGGGCTATAAGCAGTCGCCCGTCCCTAATTTAGGGTCACTGGTTCCAGGGAAGGGAGAGAGCCAGTGCCGTAAGACAAACACAACATCCATGCCTGACCGGGATTCGAACCCGGACCCCTTACGGACGAATGATCAGAGGCCAGCGCCTTAGACCACTGCGCCACCGGGGCGGCCCAACTGGGACTATGACTGGCCAACAATACATTAATGATGTTCTGCTACCTCATGTTCGCATGTTCCGTGGTGCTGTCGGTGATAGATTCATTTTCATGGAAGACAACGCAACATGTCATCGAACAGTCGCTGTCCAGGAGTGTCTTCAGAGCGAGGATATTCAACGCCTCGTATGGCCAGCACGTTCTCCAGATCTGAACTCCATTGAAAATGTGCGGGATGCTTTGGGGAGGAGTCTAGCTGGTCGCCAATGCCCTCCAATAAACAAGGGCACCCTCATCCGTGCACTGACAGGAGGAATGGGATAAATTACCCCAACAGCTGCTTGATAATGTTGTGCAAAGCATGACACGACGTGTGGAATCTTGCATCGCCCTCCATGGTGGCCATATCCCGTATTGACATCTTACGCAAGGACGCCTGCGGACGGTAACTGCATTTTTTTCACGTTTATGTATTCTGCACAAAATGGCCTGTTTGTCCCTTGAACACGTTCCAAAGCCTTCTGCATTTCAGAGCACAATAAATTGTCTTTCTTGTAATGTCCTGGCATTCTGACATTATTTTATTTCACTTGGCATCCAACCACACTTACTTTTTTATGCGCTATATAGCCGTTTATGATCCGTCCTTAGCAATTGTCCAGCAGTGTATTTCGGAGTTTTTTTAATTATTTCTTTAAAACAATACATTTCAACTTTTCTTAAAGATAATTTACAGTCGTTGTCAGTGTAAAAAAAGATCTCAAGTTCTAAAGCACTGTTTTGCTTCGAAACAATCACCATGAAAAAAGTACTTCACTTGTGATAAGTCCTTCTACAGAAAAAAAAATAAAAATATATTACAAAACTATTGGGGGAAAAAATAATAAGCTACAACATGGTTTCTGATCATTCGTACGAAATGGGTCCGGGTTCGAATCCCGGTGAGGCATGGATGTTGTGTTTGTGTTACGGCCCTGGCTCTCTCTCTTCCCTGAAATCAGTGACCCTAAATTAGGGACGGGCGACTGCTTATAGCCCACTGAGTTGTTCAAGATGGTCGGTAAACCTCCAATCAAAAAATAAATAAATAAAATAATGGGTTATGTTATCTTCGCGTAAATACGAAATCATAGTTGTCTGTTCAGTGTCAGCACTATATGAACAATTAAAACAAACTTTTTTTTTTTTTTTTGGTGGTGAGGGGGGGGGGAGTAATACGTTCTCAGAAAGGAAAGCTCCCATCAAAAACTTAGTTCCACGATAGATGCTGCTCCATGTTCCACCGATTTCGTGTGATGTCAACTGCTGCTGCTTCTCTCCGATGACCTCGGCAGGAACTTCCCGGACATTGCTTGGAGGATGGAAGTTGGTGTTGCCAGATGATTCAAGGCAAAAAACAGTATAGACAGAAGCGTAAAAAATCAGTACAGATCAGCTGACATTTTTTGTAAGGCGCACGTGCTATGTGGGCGCATTTTTAATCATATATATGAACATGTGCGTAAATAAAAGGGCACATATATGAAAATATAATTTATTTATTTTTTTATTGGAGGTTTAACGACTACCGTAAGCAACTCAGTGGGCTATGAGCAGTCGCTCGTCCCTAATTTAGGGTCATTGGTTTCAGGGAAGGGAGAGAGCCAAGGCCGTAAGAAAAACCCAACATCCATGCCTCACCGGTATTCTAACCCGGACCCATCTCGGACGAATGATCAGAAGCCATCTCTCAGACCACTGCGCCACCGGGGCGGCGTGAATTTTATAAACATCTAAATCGAGGACGCTGGAAAAATTACATACACCCACCGGTCACTGAATTAGATACTTTTATTCAGTACCGGGTTGGATGTCCTTTAGCTCAAATTACAGCTCGGTGGCGCAGTGGTCTAAGCGATGGCTTCTGATCATTCGTCCGAAAAGGGGTCCAGGTTCGGATCCCGATGAAGCATGAATGTTGTGTTTGTCTTTCGGCCCTGGCTCTCTCCCTTCCCTGGAACCAGTGGCCCTAAATTAGGGACGGGCGACTGCTTATAGCCCACTGAGTTGCTCACGGTGGTCGTTAAACCTCCGATAAAAAAAAAATAGTAATAATTACAGCACGTATGCAGGTTGTATTCACAAGGTGTTAGAGTGCATGTGTTTCTACAGCATACCAAGCGTGCACTAAATTAGAGATGTATAGTTCTCGAACGATTCGTTCGAAAAGAACGAATCTGCAAACTGAGTCACTGGCGAATGAATCTGTCCTGACAGAATCGATTCCGCCATAGAGCCGATTTCCTGAATGAATCAGTCGGAATTACTTTTTACTAGACATCAAAATTTCAGCACGGTGTCCGGGTGAAGTTCATGTTCTAGTCAGAAAATCTTACCTTACCCAGGAGTGTACAAATGTAATAAATTACGTGAACGTTTAGAAAAGAAACTTATAAGAAAACCAATTTGACGTAAGAGATAAAAACAAATCTAAACTTAAAAATCGTCCACTAAACCGGGAACTCAACGAAAACAAGCATTCGACTCTGAATCATTTCCCTAGATACAAATCGTTCTCTAAACCGGAAGAATCACTGACCGAAACGAATGAATAAGTCCGAACGAATCTTTTTAGCACGTCTTTTGTAAAAAAAGATCGTGCTTATGTTATCGGTTTCTCCGTCCGTCCGTCTGTAAACACAACATCTCTGCAACTATTAGTCTATTAGTCCAATTTGAAAAATTCTTCTTGCATTCGGAAGCTTGAAATATGATAATGATGATCCTTCATTTCGTTTTTTTTTTTTTACGATGTACAATTTCGCCGCTAGAGGGCGTAAATACAGATAATGTCGAATTCAAAAATACGTTTTATTCCACATCTTTGCTTCTAAGCATCCGATTGAAAAAAATATTTTATTTTTCGATTCCATTTATGTCGAAGAGTATTTTAGATATAGTTTCTTTTTCAAATTACGCATAGATTTTCCGCTAGGGGGCGTAAAAGTAAATTACATTTTTCTCGATAACTCTTCTTCTAAAGCTCCGATTTGAAAAATTCTTTCTTCAGCGGATACACCTTCTGGTGGAAAATATTTTGCATATAATTTCGAACTTTTGGTAAAAAATACTTTGGCCACCAGGGGGCGTAAGGGTTAATTTTTGCTTCGGAGGTATTTGCCCTAAAATCTGAGCTTCTAAAATATCGATTGAAAAAAATCTTTCGTGGACTGATGCCACTCACATAGATAAACCTTTTCGGAATGTTTCCTTCTTAAAATATTCCACAGTTTCTCCGCCAGGGGGCGTAGATATATATCCTATTTTTGTGAATATCTCTACTTCTAGGAGTCGGATTTGAAACATTCCTTCTTTGTTGGATAGTGTTTCCAGTGTAACATGTTTTTCATATAATTTCGAAATTTTCAAGTAATTCATAGACTTTCCGCTAGGAGGCGTAAAGGTAAATTGCTTTCTTTCTTTTTTTTTTTTTTTTTTTTTTTTTGGATTGGAGGTTTAACGACCACCGTGAGCAACTCAATGGGCTATAAGCAGTCGCCCGTCCCTAATTTAGGGTCACTGGTTCCAGGGAAGGGAGAGAACCAGTGCCGTAAGACAAACACAACATCCATGCCTCACCGGGATTCGAACCCAGACCCGTTCGGACGAATGACCAGAGGCCATCGGTTAGACCACTGCGCCACCGGGGCGGCGTAAATTGCTTCCCCCCTATATCTGTATTTCTAAATCTCCGATTTGAAATTTTTTCTGCACCGGATACAGCTCCTGGTGAGAAATCCTTTGCACATATTTTCTAATTTTTTGTAAAAAATGGTTTGGCCACCAGGTGGCGTAAGTCTTAATTTCCGCTTCTGATGTATTTGCAGCAAAATATGAGCTTCTAAAATTTCGATTGAAAAAAAGTCGTTTGTTGACCGATACTACTCATGTCGACAAACCTTTTTGGAACATTTTCTTCTTGAAATAATGCATGGTTTCTACGCCAGGGGGCGTAGATGTATATTTTATTTTTGTCAATATCTCTTCGATTTGAAAAATTCCTTCTTTGTTGGATAGTGTTTCCGATGCGAAATGTTTTTCCTATAAATTCAAAATTTTCAAGTAAATCATAGACTTTCCGCTAGGGGGCACAAAGGTAAATTGCGTTTTCTGCGTTATTTCTGCTTCTAAAACTCCCATTTGAAAAATTCTTCCTGTATCGCATACAAGACCTGATGGAAAATACTTTTCACATAATTTCTATTGTTTATTAAAGAATGGTTTGGCCACCAGGGGGCATAAGTGTTAATATCTGCTCCTGATGTATTTGTAGCAAAATCTATGATCCTGAAAACTCGACTAAATTTTTTTTTCTTGGACCGATAGTGCTCATATGGAAAAACCTTTTGAGAATACTTTCTTCCTAAAAGAATGCATGGTTTTCCCACCCGGGGACGTAAAGTCACATCTTATTTTTGTCGATATCTCTGTTTCTAAGAGTCCGATCTGAAAAATTCTTTCTGTGTTGGAGAGCGTTTCCGGTGCGAAATGTTTCTCATATAAATTCATGTTTTTCTTAACGCACAAGTCTGCAACCAGAGGGCGTAAGCTCACGATTCCGTTTACAGCAATATCAGAGGGATTAAAGACCCGATTGAAAAACTTCTTTCTTCGGTCAGATACTATTGTTCTTCCATACCGATTCCACTGACTTTGAATAGCTTTGATAAATTTAATTTGCGTCGGAACGGATTCAAAAGACGTGCTTATTACACCCGAAAACTCGGTGTCATCTTTCTTTTTAGGCGTCGAATCGAAACAACCAGTTTGTCGCCCCAGTGGGGCAGTGGTCTAAGGCGCTGGCTTCTGACTTTTCGTCCTAGTTGAGTCCGGGTTAGAGTTCCGGTGTGGGAGGGATATTTGTGATTATCTTTCGGTACTGGCCCTCAGTGTGTTTCTTGTCCAACACTGGTTATCTGTGTACATTGGTCATTGTCAAATTCATGTTTGATGTATACTTGTTCACAATGTGTTACATGATCAACACTGGCTATATCTGTGTAAATTGATCATTTGACATGCTGCAAACCATGTATGATTTGTACTTGTTGCTGTGAAATATCTGTATCCTGTTTATGTCTGCCTGTTTGTCATGTCTGCACGACCAGGTCGTCCAATAAATCATTAAAAAAAAAAAAAAAAAAGTAATCGGTTTGCACATCTCTACAGACGGCTTTTTAACCAGTTAAGATTTGACAAAACATTGCAGGATGAACTTGATCGGCAACAATGTTCAGTTATATAATAACTTATGACTACAAACTTGTGGTGTTGAGATAGAATAAAAATACCAACGTTCACCACAATCAAAAGTTTATTATACATCCATCGACTATAGTTTCGCAGAGCTCTTGGCTCAGTATCATGAGGATAAAGAAGTTCAGATTACTGAACCACTTAAGCTTCGATGCAAGAGATGCCCGATATTATCAATTTTTATCTCTATTAAATGCAACTTACGACCTTCCCGTAACGTCAGGAAAGTCATATCTAACGCTTCGTTTGCCCTATTAAGAGCTATTATTAAAGATACGACAAAAATATTGCATATACGTTGAGGTCGAACTGTAGGACCTACACATTTTATTGGCGGAAATTTTAACAGATTTTCCTGACTTGGACGACAAAACTTGGTCTAGGAGTTACAATATGTCGTTTACTCATAAAATGACATTAGAACGAAAATTTGAAAAACTATCAAATAACAGCAACAATAAAGAAAATTCTACTTCGCAAGTTGAGGATATACCTTTACGGATAATGAAGTAATATCTAACCTTTCTTGTTTTACGCCGAGCGAAATTCAAAAACGGATACTACGTTACAATTCGAATTTCGCAATTTCGAAAAAGGTACCAGTATTCAATATCGTTGCGTCGGTTGAGGAATCCCTGATAAAAAGCAATCTAAACATTGATAAAAAAAAACAATGAGACATTGCGTCAGCGAGATAATAACGTCAAAGTCCTTTTCACCATTTAAACCCAATCTCACCAAGGAAGAATACAATACTCTAAAAGAATTACAGTCAAATCGTGATATTATATTATCATTACTAAAACTAATAAAGGAGGACAAGTTGTTATTATGGATAAAAAACATTATGAGGCAGAAGTCGAAAAATTTATTTCCGAAGGACCCTATAAAAAAAAAAAAATGATCCATAAGAGAAAAAATTAAAAGAAGTTCGGAAATCGGTATCAAGTTGTGTAACTCTTGAACAAAGCTCAAAAAGTCTTCTAAAGCCCTCATATGCACGTTGTCCGGGTTTCTACGCACTTCCGAAGATACATAAGTTTGGTAACCCTTTCCGTCCTTGCAGTCAGCAATATCGGCTCAACTACACATTAGCTGGCGGAGTTTCTATCTTCGAAACGATTCACCTTAACGACTACTTCGAACAAAACAGCTGTAAAAAATTCCATTGAATTTGTCAATCAGCTAAAACGACATCCATACAAGGATCAGTTCATGTTATCCTTCGATGTGAAATCCATGTTCACAAGTATCCCACTGAATGGAGCTATCGAATCATTGAAAGCTAGTCTCACTGAACATCATATCATCCAACCGGAAGTAGAAGATATTTTTGAGACTAGTAGAATTTGTATCAGACAAAACAGTTTCCTTTTTCCTGGAAGATTTTTCCAACAGACGGAAGGCCTTGCTATGGGTAGCCCACTGTAAAGGTCTCCACGGGGCCGGGATGGCCTTGGCTCATTTCTAAGTTGGGAAAACGGGCCGGGCCTGGCCTTCAATATTTAATGTAATATACTGATTTCATTGTCCCGTTCCGCCAATCTGTCTTGGCTCCACGGGGACTTGTTGAGCACCTTGGATGTTATTTTGAAATGTTGCGACAATTATCCTGCCTTGAGACGCGGTTCGGACCCTGGCCACCCCAATGGCCCAGAGACCAGCCCGTGGTGACGTGCTGGCAGGCGACCTAGAATACCTTTGTCTGGGTTCCCGCTCTGTCTGGCGGGATAGGTCGTTTCTTACTTTTTCGCTGACTGGAAGATTCCTTGCCCTCGAACTTTTTTTTTGGGGGGGAATAATTTCCCTTTATTTTCTTTTTCAAACACCTACACACATGTATACACTGTCCTCATGCTTAGGACTTACAACATCAAGAGATAGCAAAATTTATTTACAGAATATTTACATTGGTGGTTTCTTCGTCTGCTTTCCCACAGACTTCTACCCTCATTCATCTTCCGATTCGCTTTCGGTGTGCACGTTCACCTCCTGCGTTTCGGTCCCCGTTTGATTGGGGAAGATGGTATGTTGCTGGAGGGTTAGCCTTTCAACCAAGGCTATTATCCCCCTCCTGTTAACGGAAGATTGGATGAGCAGATCCAATCTTCGCGTTCTTTGCACACCTGGGATCAGTGTGTTTCTCCATTCGGCGAAGCCACTGCATTCAAGTACGCAGTGTTCTATGCTTGCCGTTCTCTTTCCACAGGGACAAGTGCAGTTCCTGATGGCAAATCTGCCTAGGTATTCAGGGCTGATGCCATGGCCACTGAGTACTTGATTCAGGAACTTATTTGTCTGTGCTCGTTTGGTCGAGACTTTCGGAAACACTCTGTGTGTCTTCCGCCCTGTCTCTCCCGTGTCCCATCTGACCTGCCATTCGGTCATGGTCCGACGTGCTAGTGCTGCGCGAATACACCTTCGCGGCGTTCTGCATTGCACGTCGACCGTCTCTTTCAGCGTGGCTGCCTTCGCCAGCTGATCTGCCCTTTCGTTTCCTAGGGTTCCGACATGGCTTCGTACCCAGTGGAAACTAACTGCCCCATCTCCCTCTGCCCTCAAGAGGGTTTTGATCCTCTGGACGATGGGGTTTCTTCCCCTGAATCTACTCAGAGCCTGCAGTGCTGCCTCACTGTCCGAGTAGAGTTTTATTCTTTCGTCACTACGCCTGGGGAGTGCCCAGGTGAGTGCCGTCTCTATCGCCAGAAGTTCTGCCTGAAAGACCGAAGCGTTCTGCGATAATTTCACGCTTCCTGCAGTGGCTTCGTTCCCGTCCGAGAACGCACAGAAGCCTGCCCCCACTTGTCCCTTCAACTTTGAGCCGTCCGTGAACAGCTCATGCCCAACTCCCGTGGGTTTCTCCTTGTCCCACGGTGGGCAAATTTCCTCGGCAGGGTGGATCTGCCAGTCCACGCTTTCCATCTCCATGTCGGAGGCTCGATGCGGCGCACCGAGAAGGTAGGCGTCCTCGCCTGTCCTTAGGCAGTGCATTGCTGCCTCCCTTTCCGCTACTAGGTCTGCCGGCTCGCACCCCGCCAGCACTTGGAGTGCTAGGGTTGACGTTGTGCGAAAACAACCGGTTATCCCTAGTAGGGCCAACCTTTGGATTTGGTTTATCCCCTTCTTCATTCTGACTGTGGGAGTCCACCAAGCTCCACTTGCATACGTCAGAATTCTTTCAATTCCTCTCTGATAGATGGCCTTCTTGGTTTTGCCCGTTAACCTCATGCCATTCAATCTATTGAGAATCACCGTGCACCTTGTTCTAAGGTGCCTCAGGTGTGGCAGCCCTGATAGATATTTAATGTAAACCAGTCACGGGCCGAGCAGGGTTTTTTTTTTTTTTTTATGAGCAAAACAATCGCTGTACGATGCCTTTCTCGTTTGGAAAACTCGCAACATACAGTAGCAGGATAAGATTGAATAATTTCCGCTGTTGGAAAAAATAGAAGTTTTACCACATCTTTCCCTTCTACAAAACAATTGAAGTGGGTCAGCTCCCTTAGTTTTTCAATGTCAATGCGGTCCTCTTTCTCTCAACTTTCACCCTCCTCGCATGCTTCAGGGCAGGCTATTAACTGCAGCATTTCTAAACCGAACCACCCGCTCGCAGACGATGTTTTTTTATTGTTCTGGTCCGGGCAGTTTGTTCTCTAGAAGTCTGAAAAGCTCTTAAGTTGTTTTAAATGGCACGGGAGAAATGGGCTGGGAGAAACTTACTTCTGTGTATAAATCTGTGCCGTATTTTCCCCATTTGTACTCTCAGGCAGCCGTTTTCAAAACTACTGTGGCACTGGTTAGCTGGGCAGTCTGTCGTTGTTTTCCCTTAGCATATGCTCAGTTCAGTGTTACTGATAAATACTCTTCCATACTTATTATGGAGTTTAAGAAAGCGAAAGATTTTCGCGAAAAAATCGCTTCCGGAGAATATGTGCTTGTAGACAATGTAAAGGGGAAAAGCGATATTTGGAAACATTGTAAATTACTCTCCCGTTCTGAAACTAGTCGGCTGGAAAACGTTGTGCAGTGCACTAAATGCAAAACCTTTTTGAGTTACCATAGCACAAAATCTGGAACATCGCATCTTAAGCGGCACAAATGTGCCCCCCCCCCCCCACACACACACTTGAGGCATCTTGGGTTTCAGCGATATGATATGCCAGTAGGGAAAGGTGCAGTGTATAAAGCCATAAAATCTTCTCTCAGTAGAATGATCGGACTCACAATTCTGGATATTTCGTACTTTTCTTTTCGAAATACCCCCCCCCTCCTTATCCCCAAGGACATTTCCGGGTCCGGCGGTAGGGAATGAAAATTTGAAAACCAAGTAAAATGTGAAAGGTATGGAAATTGTCTTTTTCATGCAATATTTTTGAGTATACAAGCCCCCCCTCCTCGTAAGTCACGTGACTTATACAGAGTCTCAGGAATATTCTGAATGAACGTTTATTGTAATAGAATACGTGTAGCAATTAAGAAAACGAAAAGAGTCGAATGACAGAGTACACCAGGTGTCAAATTCGTGTTTTGGTAATTGTTGAAATTTTACGGGCCGGTCCGGGCCTTGAAAACAAGAGAAATATACGGGCCGGGCTTTCCCCTGCAGACCTTTAGCCCACTATCGCTTATTTTACGCGAAGACTGTGTACGCCACTTTGAGGACAAACTCTTTCAGCTTGGTGCATTTGACCTGTGGATTCGATATGTAGATGATATTTTTGTTCTCTGGAATGGCATGAATTCGGAAATACCTAAATTAGTTGAACTTTTCAATTCAATTGATCCTCATATACAGTTCACATGTGAGACTGAAAATAATGGTTGCTTACCATTCTTTGACGCCCTTTTATCACGTTCCGAAGAATCCTTTAGTACAACAGTCTATCATCAAAACCCATTTGCTGTTTCATTAGCCCCACATGCAAAATCAAATCATCTATGGAAACAAAAATCTCTGCCTTCTGCACATACGTATATCGTGCTATAAATATTGTATAAGCTCAACAGAGGTTTCCTTGCAGAAAAGAGCTTGATTTTCTTAAAAGAAAAAATGACACCGAATTTTCGGAAATTTAATAAGCACGTCTTTTGAATCCCTTCTGACGCAAATTTAATTTATCAAAGCTATTCAAAGTCAATGGAATCGGTATGGAAAATAATAGTACTGTATCTGACGGAAGAAAGAAGTTTTTCAATCGGGTCTTTAATCCCTCAGATATTGCTGTAAACGGAATCGTGAGCTTACGAACTCTTACAAACAGAGTCATCGACAAAAATAAGATGTGACTTTACGTCCCCGGGTGGGAAAACCATGCATTATTTTAGGAAGAAAGTATTCTCAAAAGGTTTATCCATACGAGCGGTATCGGTCCAAGAAAAAAATTTAGTCGAGTTTTCAGGAGCCCAGATTTTGCTACAAATACATCAGAAGCAGAAATTAACACTTATGACCCCTGATGACCAAACCATTCTATACCAAACATTAGAAATTATGTGAAAAATATTTTCCATCAGGTCTTGTATGCGATAAGAGGAAGAATTTTTCAAATCGGAGTTTTAGGAGCAGAAAACGTAATTTACCTTTGTGTGCCCTAGTGGAAAGTCTATGATTTACTTGAAAATTTTGAATGTATAGGAAAAACATTTCGCATCGGAAACACATCCAACAAAGAAGGAATTTTTCAAATCGGACTTTTAGAAATAGAGATATTGACAAAAATAAGATATGCATCTACGCCCCTGGCGTAGAAACCATGCATTATTTCAAGAAGAAAATGTTCCTAATAGGTTTGTCGACATGAGTACTATAGGTCTACAAAGGACGAATTTTTTGAATCGAGAATTTAGAAGCTCATATTTGGCTGCAAATACATCAGAAGCGGAAATTAAGACTTACGCCACCTGGTGGCCAAACTATTTTTTACAAAAATTAGAAATTATGTGCAAACGATTTCCCATCAGGAGCTGTATCCGGTGCAGAAATATTTTTTCAAATCGGAGATTTAGAAGCAGAGATATAGGGGGAAACGCAATTTACATTTACGCCCCCTAGCGGAAAGTCTATGAATTACTTGAAAATTTTGAAATTATATGAAACACGTGTCATACTGGAAACACTATCCAACAAAGAAGGAATTTTTCAAATCGGACACCTAGAAGTAGAGATATTGACAAAAATACGATATACATCTACGCCCCCTGGCGGAGAAACAGTGGAATATTTTAGGAAGAAAATATTCCGAAAAGATTTATCGATGTGAGTAGCATCAGTCCATGAAAGAATTTTTTCAATCGATATTTTAGAAGCTCAGATTTTATGACAAATACATCAGAAGCAAAACTTAACCCTTACGCCCCCTGTTGGCCAAAGTATTCTTTACCAAAATTTCAAAATTATATGCAAAAGATTTTCCATCAGGAGATGTATCCGCTGAAAAAAATTTCAAATCGGAATTTTAGAAGAGTTATCGAGAAAAATGTAATTTACTTTTACGCCACCTGGCGGAAAATCTATGCGTAATTTAAAAAAAAAAAACTATCTAAAATACTCTTCGACATAAATGGAATTGAAAGATAAAAGATTTTTTTGAATCGGATGTTTAGAAGCAAATATGTGGAATAAAACGTATTTTTGAATTCGACATCATCTGCATTTACGCCCTCTAGCGGCGAAATTGTACATCGAAAAAAAAAAAAAAAACGAAATGAAGGATCATCATTCGCATATTTCAAGCTTCCGAATGCAAAAAGATTTTTTGAAATCGGACTAATAGTTGTAGAGATACTGTGGGTACAGACGGACGGACGGACAAACCGATAACACAAGCACGATCTTTTTTTACAAAAGACGTGCTAAACAGCGTGTATGCTTCAACTTTGTCCGTCTGTCTGTCCGCACGATAACTAGCGTAGAAACAGTTCGATTTCGATGAAATGTTAGCATGTGGTAGGGGACAACTTGGGGACGAACCCTATTGAAAATGGACGAAATGGGATCAAAGTGCAGGACAAAGGAGTGGGATCCATTGCATCGCCCTTATGCGTCATAACTTATGTAAAAATGATTCGATTGCGACTAAACTTTACCATGTTATTCCGGAGTTATATTGAACCGGTTCTGTTGAATATCATCGAAATGGGGTCAAAGGTCAGGGCACAGGAGCGAGATTTATTCCATGGCCATTATCCTCATAACTTGACTAAAAATGCTTCGATTGCGACGAAATACAATACGTTGTTCCGTAACGACTTTGGAAGCAGTTCCGCCAAGAATGTTTTTGTCAGCAATTGCGGGCAGTGCGCATGCGTGAGATTCGTTAGCCATTATTTTCGCACGATAACTTCCGTGAAAATTGCCCGATTTAGATGGGATGTTTAATTATAAAAACGGCTTGTGTGTGGTAGTTCTTGATAACAGAAATAGGTAACACGGGCACAAAGAGATTTAATTTTGATATATGTGGACCTCAAACGCTATACCATAATTTAGTTCCCTCAAAACCAAGGCATTTTCCTTTGATTTCCGGTATGTAGGCGCATTTTTTTTTTTTTTTTTTTAGGACCGTGATGCGCGCAAACTCACTGGTTCGTTATTTCAAACACGTCGGAACTCAGGATCGAGTCTTCCATTTGAACAATGAAGTGTTTGGTTATTATGAATAATAGCAATTTTCACACACACTGCCAATGTTCTTCAAGCTGGTTTTCTCGCCTGCGAACAGAACTATTAGAGTAATCGCATTTAATGCAACACCAAGCGAGTAATTGCATTTAATGCAACAGCAAGCGATTCCTTGCATGAATGTTTAGCAGGTTTTTTATTTTTTTTTCACCGTCGTCATAAATGGAAGCTTCAAGCTTAATGATGCCGCCCCGGTGGCACAGTAGTTTAAGCATTGGCTTCATATCATTCGTCCGAGGTGGGTCCGGGTTCGAATCCAGCTGAGGCATGGATGTTGTGTTCACCTTACGGCACTGTCTCCAGGGGCAGATTTCCAACTAGGAGCAATAGGCGCGCGCCTACAGCGCTGGAGCCTGAGGGGCCCGTATACATAATTGGATTGCCTGTTTTGTTTTGGTTTTCACGGACCGAAACAAATCAGTCCTTAAAACGACCACTTTATTTCTGTAATCAATTGATATTTTGCTTTCTGATATTAGTAACATATTCGGTATTATTTTTTTTCTCTTTTTTTTTTTTTTCTGTTATTGATGCACAAATTTTTCGAGTTCTTATCGATGTACTTGTTTTGAAAAAAACAGTTCAAATTATTTAGTCTTCCTTTTAGTTGAATAGTTTCTTCCCAACAGAACTTCAGTTTTTCAAATTTTCAACTTTGACAGCACTTTGGGTTAAATTTATGAAGTATATGATATATTTAAAGTGCCAAACTTAATATCCTTTGATTTCCGCAAAACTAATTTTTAAAATATCTCTAAAAACAAAAAAGGTCGATGAGCACGGAAAGACAAAGCAATTACATTAGCACTGTTTCACACAAAATGTTCTAATAATAGAAAGATAGAATGGCATTACAAAAAAAGATAAGAACTCCTTTCTTGACTTTATTATTATTTTTGAATCTGACGGATGAAAATTTCTGAGGCGATAAGAATTTGTGGAAGGGAGCCTGAACCTTTTAGCGCCTAGAGCCCTAAAATTGATCTAAAGTCGCCTCTGACTGGCTCTCTCCTTTCCTTGAAACCAGTGGCCCGAAATTACGGATGAGCGACTGCTTATAGCAGGGGTCGGCAACATGTGGCTCGTGAGCCAGATATGGAACTTTGGGAATCTAAATATGGCTCTTTTGATACTTGAAGGAATGGACAAATTTGCAAAGTTTCAGCTTCTACATCGACGTAATTCTTCTTCAACGAAAAATCCCATTTACTCTCCAAACTAATTTTGTTTGCTTCTAACTCGCAACGGGGCACCTGCTTGCATTTCAACTTCTTGAAGAAACATCGCGAATCTGGAGTTTCGATAGATTTCAAATACGTCAAAGATTGTATCGATAGAATGCGGAACTCCTTCCTCACTAGGTTCCAAGAGTTCAGGAATCACAAGGACATATTGTCGTTTTTCACAAAACCGCTGATATGCGATTTAGAATCTTTAGATTTTTCAACATTTCGTAATTTAAGTCGTGCCGATTTTGAATTGCAATTTATTGATCCGAAATCTAGGGAAATATGGACATCGAAATTCTCTGATTTGGAAAGCAAATTGGAAGAACATGATCAAGAACGCAGTAAATTCATTTCAGATCACAGGTGGGCTGAACTTAAAAATACACTATCTACCACCAAGTAATTGGACACCTGTGATACCAAAGGAAAATGAAGTTTATTCACCTTCAATAGTTGGTGGAGCCTCCTCGAGCGGCGATTACAGCTGCGCCCCTCCGGGGCATACTCTCAACCAAGCGTTGTACGACGGCTAGCGGTATTTTCTTCCACTCGGCTTGGAGAAGACAGGTCAGTTCCTTCACCGATTTCGGACGGTGGGGGCACCCCTTAAGTCGACGCTCCAACTCGTCCCAGAGGTGCTCGATAGGGTTAAGGTCCAGGCTCTGCGCAGGCCAGTCCATTCGATTAACCCCATTGTCACTATACCAAGCCATGGTGGACCTCGTAACATGGCAGGTAGCATTGTCATCCTGAAAGTAACATGGATCCACCCCGTAAAACTGCCACAACGTAGGAAGCGCATGGTCATCCAAAATGGTGCAGTAGGTCTCGGCGTTGAGTCTACCAGGAATTGCGACCAAGGGCCCCGTGCCATACCAGGAGAAACACCCCCGTAACATAATTCCACCGCCGCCGAACTTCACAGTTGGCACAATACATTCCGGCGGGGGGCGTTCTCCAGGCAGACGCCAAACCCAGACCCTGCCATCCGAACGGTAGAGGGTGAACCTTGTTTCGTCGCTCCAGAGAACCTGTTTCCACTGTTCAACGGTCCACCTTCGGCGTTATTTGCACCACCTTAGCCGAGCAGCGCTATTGGACTTGGTGATCAAAGGCTTGTGGGCGGCAGCACGTCCATGATAACCGAACAGATGGGCTTCCTAACGGATGGTATTCATCGAAAGGATACACCCTGATGCCTGTTGAAACTCCTCGCGGATGTGGCCCATCGATTTTGTGCGGTTCTTCCGAATTTCTCTGGCCAGCACCCGTCGGTCTCTAACTCCCAGTTTTGTGGGTCTGCCGGGTCGAGACACATTCCGACAGTCACCTCTCATCTTCCGCTTGCCAATCACGTAGGTCACTGTCGATTTTGGGTACTTCAACTTGCTGGATATGTCACGTATGGATCGGCCATTTCTGTGATACCCGACGATTACACCTTTCTCGAAATCAGAGAGCTCCGAACTGCGTGGCATCTTGCATGCGACTGGTTGCGTTGTTGTTTCCCACACGATATTTAACGGCGGCGGCCGTGACGTGTATCAGGACCGCAGATATCGTCGATTGCAGGGGTGTCCAATCACTTGTTGGTAGATAGTATATTACTCCTATCGACAAAATTGTTTTCGAGACGTGGCACAGTCTTCCTGAATCATACTGTTCTTTGAAGAAGTACGCATATGGCGTATTGACTATATTTGGTTTAACTTATTGCTGTGAGCAAACTTTTTCCGGCATGAATCTGATAAAAAGCAAATTGAGAAGTTCACTCACAGATGAGAGTCTCCAGGCTTGTCTGAAGATGAAAATAACACAGTAACAACCGGACATTGAAAATCTAGCAAGCGAGATGCGGGGATAGATTAGCAGTAGCCACTAAAACTAAAGTTAGTCAAAATTGTAACATTTTTTTTTTTTTTCACTTCGAATATGTGAGTGACGAACGAGCTGAAAAACCGGCGTCAGCAAAAAACGAACTCTGAACATTTCTTTTCCCTTCGTTTTTTTTTGCTTGCTTTGTATTTCTTCTTTTAAAAGACAGTCACGCAGGTCAGTACGCAGGTCAGTACGCAGGTCCGTCCCACCTTTAAAGTGGAGATTTCTTGAAACTTCGATTCCACTATATATTTTAATTCGAAGCGGAATAATATTAAATTTGTATAATCAAGATCTATATCAAATATTGGGCATACATTTCCGCAAATTTTGCCTGTGTCGGCCGGGGGCTGCAGTAGACGCTACAGTTCACATCGCCGCCATTCATGGCTCTTCTTCTAAAAGTAAAGAATGTATATTTTACGACTTTTTGGCAATTCTCAAGTGTCGACCTCTGGCTTACAGTGTCACGTATAGTCTTAAATCCCAATGCTTGAAGAATACAGATGGAATCTGCTCCTCACCGTGTTTCAAACTGGCCCAGTTGTTCACTGATATGTTCTATTCTTAGTTTATACAATATCTACCAACAAGTGATTGGACACCCATGCAATCGACGACATCTGCGGTCCTGATACACGTCACGGCAGCCGCCGCCGCTAAATATCGTTGTGGGAAACAACAACGCAACCAGTCGCTCTCTGATTTCGAGAAAGGTTTAATCGTCGGGTATCACAGAAATGGCCGAACCATACGTGACATATCCAGCGAGTTGAAGTACCCAAAATCGACAGTGGCTTACGTGATTGGCAAGTGGAAGATGAGAAGTGACGGTCGGAATGTGCCCCGATCCGGCAGACCCACAAAACTGGGAGTTAGAGACCGACGGGTGCTGGCCAGAGAAATTCGGAAGAACCACACCAAATCGATGGGCCACATCCGCGAGGGGTTTCAACAGTCATCCTGGAGTGTTCTTTCGATGAATACCATCCCTAAGCACGTCCATGATAACCGAGCCCATCTGCTCGGTTATCATGGACGTGCTGCCGCCCACAAGCCTTTGATCACCAAGTCCAATAGCGCTGCTCGGCTAACGTGGTGCAAAGAACTTCGACAGTGGACCGTTGAACAGTGGAAACAGGTTCTCTGGAGCGACGAATCAAGGTTCACCCTCTACCGTTCGGATGGCAGGGTCTGGGTTTGGCGTCTGCCTGGAGAACGCCTCCTGCCGGAATGTATTTTGCCAACTGTGAAGTTCGGCGGCGGTGGAATAACGCTATGGGGGTGTTTCTCCTGTTATGGCACGGGACCCTTGGTCGCAATTCCTGGTAGACTCAACGCCGAGACCTACTGCACCATTTTGGATGACAATGCGCTTTCTACGTAGTGGCAGTTTTACGGGGTGGACCCATGTTACTTTCAGGATGACAATGCTGCCTGCCATGTTACGAGGTCCATCATGTCTTGGTATAGTGACAATGGGGTTAATCGAATGGACTGGCCTGCGCAGAGCCTGGACCTTAACCCTATCGAGCACCTCCTGGACGAGTTGGAGCGTCGACTTAAGGGTGCCCCCACCGTCCGAAATCGGTAAAGAAACTGACCTGTCTTCTCCAAGCCGAGTGGAAGAAAATACCGCTAGCCGTCGTACAACGCCTGGTTGAGAGTATGGCCCGGAGAGTCGCAGCTGTAATCGCCGCTCGTGGAGGCTCCACCAACTATTGAAGGTGAATAAACTTCGTTTTCCTTTGCAATCACAGGTGTCTAATGACTCGTTGGTAGATAGTGTAGTAAAAAACGGAAAAATACCGCACCCAGACAATACATGAGAGAGAGAGAGAGAGAGAGAGAGAGGAGAGAGAGCTTTTGATTTCTTCATACGCAAACACATAGCACACTCTCAGCGGAGTTGGGCTCTCATCACTCAGCATGGGAAAGTACGATCACGTGATCAGTGTTTGTTTTCTCTGTCAGGTGTGAAAACATGTCCTCGCGGATTCCTAAGTAGTATCCCTTTTATGCAAGCGTTTCTTGCTGCGCGTTTCGGCGACGGTAAAAAAACGTCCGTTCTGTAAAGCAATGGGGACAAGCTGTTCCTTTTTTGCACTGGCGTCGCGTTTTCTTGCGGTCGCGGTTGTGAAAAACATGCAGTCGTGTTCTAGAGAACGCCGGGCAGCAAAAAGACGCTCAGCTCTTCCAAGTACATGGTGGTGAGTGGGACTATTTACGCAGACGCTGCGTTTCCTCAAAGAATATAAACGCTTTTGGTTTCCTGCCGTCGGCTTGTAATAAATCAACCTCCCCCCATCTGCAATCCAAGGGTCGCTGGCAACCGGTCTGCAAAGTGTCCACTGTCCATCAGTCCATCAGTGTTCATCGCCGTGGGATTACATTGTGCTAGTTGAAGTATAATTGTTATATTTTATAAGAAATGAATGATGTTGAAACAGAACGTTTTATAGATGCTATTAAAAATAATAGAGCAATTTGGGATTCATCATCGGAGGACTACAAAAATAAAAACCTGAAAAAAATCAGTGGATCGAAGTATGCACTCTATTTAACCCGGAGTTCGAAGGATTGGATGTTAAAGAGAAACATAGTTTTGGTTAGTTCAAACTGTTATTATTATTGTTTAATCTTAATATTATTTATTACTAGCTTGTAGCCTGTCGCTTTGCTGACGCTGTTTCAGCTTTGAATAAAAAAAGTACACTATTGCGAATGATGCAACTGTACTTCTCTTTTAATTCATCCAGCGTTCGAGTGCGATTTCGGTGCAAATTGCCAATGAAAATTGCTGTTGAAGGAATAGCTTTCTCATCTTTTACGTGCAATGTGTATGTAAAAGGTGAGAGAAAAAATCTGGAAGAGTCAAATTACAGTTATTTTACTTGTGACCATACCATGTATAACGAAGATGTTAGACACAATAAGAATAAAAAAATTTAATTCGTATCGGTTGGGGGTAGAAAACTCGAAAGAACCCAAGACGTGCATCACTGCAAATTTTTAAGCCTCAAGTTCCCCAGTGGTTTTGGAAAAAAAAAAAAAAAAAAAAAAAGTTTTGCGTCTTTTACAAGAATTTTTACAAATTTGAACTGCCCTGGTAATGAAAATCAGAAATAAATCAAAATTTTTAATTGACAAAGAAATAATCAAAAATTTTGGGCATCATGTTCAAGTGTTTTGAAAGCACATAGGTTTTGATAATTTTGAAAACAATAAATTAAATAACTCCTGAAAATGTTATTGTCTTCGACAACAGATTGTGATATTTTTCGCCGATACAAACAATACATCACGCACGGATCCATCTTCCGCTCTGCATAGAATGCGAAGAGTCACTGGCAGCACTGACCACACAATCTGCCGTCGTCGAAGCGCGCGGCACGAAACGTCCGCATAAAAAGACAGGCAACGACGGCAAAAAAACGTCTGCATAAAAAACGCTCTTAAAAAGACAGTTTCGTTGCGCCTGTTCATTTCACGTGTACGTATACAGCGGGATTAATCTTCCGTTAGTTGTGCATATATTTAAACGACGAACACGAGAGGCACGGAAGAGAACGTCAGGAATTCCATGCCGCTGTATATATATATCACGGATGAGTTGCACTGCACAAACCCCACTTTTCAATAGAGGTGAGGTGTTTCGGAACGATTCGTCCGAAAAGAAGGAATCAGGAAAGGGAGTCATTCGCAAACGAATCTTTTCTGAAAACAAACAATTCCGCTAAGGAACCGATTCCCTAAATGAATCAGTCAGAATTACTTTACACAAGACATCAGAAGCTCATCCTAGAGTCTTTCTTATTGAGGTTCATGTCGTCGTCAGAAAGCATAACTCTATTCCAGTGGCGGCTCGTGGTGTAAAATGCTGGTGAGGCGAACGGTCTTGATGTAAATGTAAAACAGTAAAACATATGTTATTGAAATATATATAAATTCGTATACCGTTATACGAACATATATACATATCAGTGGCGTAGCCAGGGGGGTCGTGGTTTGCACCCCTAAGTATGCGAGACAGTTAGCTTTTTCTAAGTACGTTTTATAGATAATTTCCCTATTTAAATTGATTGATTTTTACATAACTTACAATGTAATACAAATAAATTACATTGATACATAATATCAATGTAATTTCTTGATAATAGAAGAGAAAGTAAAGCAAAGCGGCCAAAGAAGTTGCTTTATTAAATTTTTATTAAAGCAACTATAATTTATTGCATTTTCTTCATTTTATTAAATTAGCTTCGTTTTGTATTAATGTTCAAGATGTGCGTACGTACCAATAGAAAAATATTTGTCGAAGCGCCCCCCCCCCCAATTGTTACATGTACTTATACACAGTTATACAGCAGAAGTGCAGAACCCTTCCCCCCTCAAAAGTTTCATTTCAAAGGCAGTATCACCCATCGAATATCTTTGAAGTCCTGGGTTCGAGTCGGCTGAATCATTAAATTCCGCTGAGATTCGGAAGTCTCGTTAAGCCATTGGTCCCGGGTAGGCGCCTTGTTATAAACAGCTGTAAATCCCATTCCTTAGGGCTTCAGCCCATGCCATTAAGCCCTTATATACAAATATTATTCAACAGTAATGGAATAAAATACAGAAATATATGAAACACGGCGTGGGGAATCTTTCTTCACGAAAAAATCCAAAAATTTTAGAGGGAAAATGTGCATATACCACTATATATATGTGTGTGTGTGTGTGTGTAATATACGCTACTTTTGCAACAATATTTTTATGAAAACAATTATTCGATAATTTTACAACAAAGAAAGAAATATTTCACCTGTATTCTTTTATGTAATACACTTCAGCGAAAATACGCAATTTGTGCGGTTTCTTTAGCTAGTCAATGCTACACTCACATCCCAACGCCAGTCGGCGATACACTTCTTAAAAAATTCAAAGTAAATCATTTGAATAGAAATTGTTTTCTCACGAAATGTTTCTTGAGCTTGAATAAAAGTCACAGTTCGATTGGCATATTAGTGAAGGTGCATTTAGCACGGGTCACAAACTGAAGACCAGGCTCGTGATAACTATGTACAGGAGAAGTCAAGTTAAGGAAGCACATTTCTATATTAAAAAAGTATTAGGTAATTTAAACCTGGAATTAAAAACAGAGGAATACAATATTAATTTGCTTTGGTCTCGAACAGCATGCTTTCAGTTTATGTTTTATAAATAAGTTCAATTCTGCGATCCTTTTTGGCTGCAAATTTGTCTATGATCAGATCATAAAATGGTTGAGTGGACATTAGATGGTTCAGCAATTCTTTCTCGATTGAAATTTTAGCGAGTGAAGACAAACGATCTTGTGCCGTTGTATTACGGAGGTAAGTCTTAATTCTCTTCAAACAAGAAAAAACTCCTTTCAGCAGAAGAACTTGTTGATGCCAGTGTCAATACAAAAGAAAATAATTTGTAGGCTTCTGGTAACACATCTTTCAACTCGTTTTCTTTCATTGTTTTCAAGGTTTTCTGAACACTGAGTTCCCCCAAGTTGTGATCATTATATAAAAAATTAATTCGTTTTTTAGTCGTTGTGTGTCTGTAAAAATGTTTAGATAATTTTTTTTTGAGAGTGTTAAGGGCACTGGATGGAAATGACTCTGAATTACTATGGTATTTTGAGTTGTCAACTAGCTGCAGAAACTCGAGCTTCCCCATATCTTCAAATCTGGTATTTATTTGGACTATTATGCTGTCAACGGTTTCGTAAAACAAAATTTTGTAATAGTTTTCCACTTCTTCTTCAGCCAAATGTTTCTTTTGGCGACATTTAGGACCTCCACTCAAACTAATTGCTTCACTGAAATGTTTCAAATAAGTGGTTACATTCCTTTTTTTATTTATTCGTTCGCAACATTGTTTAATTTGTCTTTGGCAATAACTGATATCTAAAGTCTTTTTTTGTAAAACATCAAACAGTACATCCGTAATTCCAAAAATGTCATAAAAAATCAGTGATAAAAAAGCAAATTCAAAATTAGTGAAATTTTTCAAATATCCTATGGCTCCGTTGATTGATTCTGCCGTTGATTCCGGGTCATTCATTATGTTTTCAAACACATTCTTTAGTTTGCCTCATTCGCTTACAATTAAACGCAAAATTTGCGAACGTGATGCCCAACGTGTTTCAGCTATTTGAGGAATCCGTTTCCCAACAACTGAATCTGCTACGTGGGTTCTCTTGGCAGATTTATGAAAAAATGAGGGCATGCTGGATTGAGGTGCGAAATATATGCGACATTTTACAATACTTTTGCACCCCTGTTGTAGGACAAGGTTAAGGCGGTGGGCGAAACAGTGGGTAAACAAAGCTTGCGGGGCTTCTAGCTTGACTCTTTTCTGCAAACTGCTCAACTCTCCAGCCATAACGCTTGCACCATCATAACACTGGCCTACTAACTTTGATTTAAAATCAAACTCCTCCAAAACCGAAGCTAGCAGATCATACAGTGCCACAGCAGTCCTGTCAGTGCTGATATAATAAAAACCAAGGAAGCGCTCAACTACTTCACAATTTGAGTCCAATATGTATCTGACAATTATTGAACACTGTGATTTTTGAGTAATATCAGTTGTATCATCAACTTGCACTGAAAAAAATGTTGACTCATTAATTTCGCTTTTAACACATTCGTTTATATATTCATGAATACACTCCAGTAAATCATTCTGTATCGTTTTTGATTGTCCAGAAAATAATCTTCGTATTTCTTCAAAATATGCTTAATTCTGGGGTGCTTCTACGAAGTAACAAACGGAACATCTCCTTGAAATTACCTTTATTTAATGAGGAAATAGATCCATCATGTCCTCGAAAAGGCAGTTCTTGCTTGCTTAGAACGACAACTAAATCGATTATATGTTCCATAAAAAGCCTATTTAGTCTGACCTTTTCATTAAACTTAGCTTTATGAAGAGCAGCATTTTCTTTGAGCATATCAGAAATAGTGTTTATATTTTTTTCCATTCGTTTCAGACCTACGCGGGTAGTTATATGCTCTTAAGAGCTTTCGTGCAATTTTGCACTACGAGAAAAGTTTTTCAGATCAAAATAACCCGTTGTATTCCACACATTTTTCTTATTGCTCAAAAGTAAACATGGCCAGCAAAAGAGAGTTTGCTTGTAATAGCTACCAGAAAGCCAGGGGAAATTTTCGTACCATGACTTATTGAAAGACGTAAAAAACGATTTGCCGCACTTCTTATCTTTAGATATTGAACTTATTATAGGTGTCGGTCTTCCAGATATGAGAACATCCCTTTTATCATAGTCTTTCCAGTGTTTAAAAGGAATTTCTTCCAGAACACAAATCACGTCGTTTGTTGGGCCATTCATATTTTCCAACCAAAATCAAAATATGCTGTTTAGTAACAATAACAAAATAAAAAAGAAGAAAAACTCAACATTACTATGAACTAGCCAACACCCGCAGAAGAGAGGATTGAAAACACACTACAAAAAGTTAGACTCAAATACACTCTGACGAATAGTTAAAGCTACGCAGAAATCATCGTACTCCAAAGCAATAGAGGCGAACGGCGTCATCGCCTGTAAAACCAATTTTTACCAAGGTCATCTGCTCATTTTCCCGCGCCCATTGGATACACAATCCTTGGATTCTCCAATAACAGCAGAGATGCGATTCCAGTTTAAGCGAAATGGAAGGTCGCCTCAGAAATTTCGTTTCTCTTACTGGAAGTCCGGCACCTCCTTAGGTAGACTTCGGACCGTGGGGGTGGGGGGTTCACTCTGTAGGGCTCTTCTCTGATCCCCAGTTTCCAAACCGGCTTCTCATCGAGACGATTCAGCCGGTCGCCTCTAAGCGCTTAAAACGTACAGCTCCTTTGCAAAAATAATGATTCATTCCTCTTCTTGAAAGCCTTTCTTTAACCTAATTCATGAATCACAATGTGAATTTCAGTGTTTCATTTATCCTGCAAAGCTCTTATATCTTTTTTACTGACCGAAGTTGTTCTTTTTTTCACTTCTCATTCTGCGGAATTTCAGGTGAGGCGGCGCCTCACTTGCCTCATCTGACGGGCCGCCACTGCTCTATTCAGAAGGGTAAGAAATGCGATAAACTGCGTGAACGTTTCGAAACGAACTTACTTGAAAACTAAGAAAAATAATTTTCCCTAAGAATTAAACATAAATTACTGAAAATCATTTACTCAACCGGAACCGTCAACGAACAAAAGGATCCGACTCAGAATCGATTCCCGAGATTCATTTTCTTCTAAATGCGTTCACTATACCGGAAGTGCCAATGAACGAAACGCTCAGACTCAATTTTTTTTTTTTTTTTTTTTTTTTGATGTTTTTGACGAGCACCGTGAGCAACGCAATGGGCTATAAACAGTAGCCCGTCCCTAATTTAGGACCACTGGATCCAGGGAAGCGAGAGGCTGTGCCGTAAGACAAACACAAGAGCCATGCCTCTCTGGATTCGAACCCGGACCCTTTCTCGGACGAATGGTTATTTATAAGCCAGCGCTTAGATCACTGCGCCATCAGGGTGGCAGTGCAAATTTCTCTTGTTTTAGCAAGTTTTGGAATCCAGTGTGCAAGTGGATCAGAGCTGATGTATAAAATTATTAAATGAACGTGTTGAAAAATTACTCGGTGATGCTACGACAGAAATGGCAACACCACAGTTGTAGAATGTCGTCCACGTACCGTTGAGCCGTGAGAGTGGTACGGAAAACTAGTAACACGTGTCTCCGGCTATCATAAAAAGTGGCTTCCCAGAGTGTCAATTCATGTGTTCGAGTCGTGTGCCGTTGTACGGTAAAGGCAGGATCCGTGCACTGTCCGGCTCGTCTCCAGACTAGGGATGGGCAAATAACATCCATGTTTTGCTACCGATGATCGATCTTTTAACCTCGATGTTGCAGAAGCCGATACCAAGAAGGTTATATTACTGGAGACACCACTGACTCTGCCGCCATAGGTCACAGCTAATCTGTGGTGTGACGTCACAAGCAGGCAAAAAAAAAAAACGAACTAAATTATACCGTTGATAAAACAGTAAGCTTGTGTATCATTGATAAAGATTATTGAATTACTCATTTTATCTGTTTATGCGCTTAGAAGCTTTTGTTCCATTGGTTTCAAAGCAGCTTCTTTACTGCGGCTGCGTCGTGCCTGCTCATGACGTCATTTGTAGCACGGACGGTGACTTATGGCGGCCAATGCTGCGTGCATAGGAGTGGTGTCTCCAGTAATATAACCTCCTTGAACCACACCGATGTCGATCATCGATGTTACCCACCAATGTACCCATCAGAGCTGAGTAGGGCTCAGTTTTAAGAGCCCGAACCCATCCGAGCCCATGTATGTCACCCAGAGCACGAACCCGTCCGAGCCCATGTATGCCATCCAGAGCACGAATTTTATATTGCAAGAGAGAGCCCGGGCCCGAACGGGCCCGAAAACTATGATTAACCTATTTAGGCATTAAAAAAAATATCCTCTCCCAGACGTCCACTGTTTCCACCGATGTTTTTCTCAACTGCGGTGCGGGGAAGGGATGTCTATCTATTTCTATAGTTTCTTTGACTATTCATTTCTTCCTGAAACGTTTCGGGGGTGGCTGGGTATCAGGAAAAATTAGGAGGCACAACAGTCTATGTCGTACGTTGCTCAATAGAATTAGCAGGGAGCTGCCCCGTCGATGTAGGAAACAAAATTTCGTCAGCTTGTTATCTACTATTTTTAGCTCTTAAAGAAACTATTTCTTGGCAGAAATTCAGTAATTCATGGCCTATGGTATTTGTTACCCAGGCCAGAATGAAAAGCCTTGCCGAGTTCCCACTCCCCATCCGGACACTGTTGCCAAAGAATTGTATTTAACAACTAGAAAGTGTAAAAAAAGTCTCGTGTGCTAAATCATACAGAATCACATTTAGAAAAAAAAAAAAAAAAAAAAATCTCTCCCTCTCTCAGAGCCAGAGCCCGCCCGAGCCCGGGCTCGACTTCGGGTTTTCGGGCTCGACCCATCTCAGCATTGGTACCCATCTCTACTAAACACACGTATACCTACACTGTAAAAAATAAATGGTGTGAATTCACGGAAAATTTCTGAAAATAACGTGCAGCAAAGTTGGCGGTAGGTATCCGTGTTTTTCAGAAATTTCCGTTTGTAAAAATGCCCGTTCATTTCAACTTCCGTATTTTCACAGATATTTCCATTTCCGTAGGCAGAATTTCCGTTTATTTCAGAAAAATCCATTTCTAGTTTTCCCGTACAGCTCGCCGGACAGGCAACTTGTGGCTTTACCAACTGAACCACAAATGCTCAGCAACCAGACACACGTACGTCATAAAACGAATCCTACGAGAAAGATTTTTTTTTTGTCATTAATGTGAGTGATTTAGTCATTTTATTTTCTGTTGGAGCTTATTATTTTTTCTGAATAGGTTTGTAATTTATTTTTTTCCCTATAAGAGGACTTTTCAAATATTAAGCATTTTTCATCGTGGTTTTTCGAAGCAACAAATTGCTTTACAACATGATTTTTTTAAACTGACAATGACTCATTTATCTTTAAAAAAGGTGAAATGTACTTTTTATAGTACATATTATTTCACACGCACACAAAAACTGAATATGAAATTTACTCTCGATAGCTATAATAGCTTTTGTCTTAAGTTGTCCAAAGACTGATACACAGACATCGTATAATCATCTGTACAATAAGTACCCGGTTTCTTACAGTAACACAATATATAATAAGTAGCTGGTGCACGAAATAGGGGAAAGGAGAAATATCCTGGGACACAAAAAACAAACAAAATCTATGTTATATGCTATCCACAATATCCGACCTCGCTACGGAACTTCAAAATTCGGCAGACGATTGAAATTTGAAAGTTAATCAAACCTCAAGTATTTCCACGAATCGCTATTACAGTATTCGAGGAAATTTCTCGTCATACGGATACGGAAAAGGTGAGAACGGAGATTTTCCGTTAATATACGAAAGGAATTGCGGAAAGGTTTCTGAAAATTCAGAATTTTCCGTTAATATACGAAAGGAATTGCGGAAAGGTTTCTGAAAATTCAGAATTTTCCGTTAACAGATCTCTAAAACGGTAATTTACCGTTAACATAAGAAAGAAACTGCGGAAAGGTTTCTGAAAATTCAGAATTCTCCGTTAACAGATCTCTAAAACGGTAATTTACCGTTAATATAAGAAAGAAACTGCGAGAAGGTTTCTGAAAATTCAGAATTTTCCAGTGGCACGAAAAGCCCGCTAAATACAGGTTTTCCTCCGTCATTTCACCGAAAGGTAGTATCAGAAACATGCTTCGTTAATTCACGAAAGAAATGACGGACAGTAGTCCGTGAATTTCAGAAAAATTTTTACAGTGTAGTCTTCGGTGCCAAGTGAAATAATGACTCACCGCTGAAACCAATACGACGCCACTGGACACTATCCCACGTTGATCCCGACAACAACTGCAATCGGTGCCTCATGCGATGCCAGCGATATCCGCTGGTCAGTGATAAGCGGCAGAGTGACTTCCTCGAATGTAGTCCTTGTACCGCAAGTCGGGTGGCAAAGGTCCGGATGTCCAGTCTCGGACCTTTAGTCGACGCAACATGTCCACGCATGATCGAGAGCGGGGAATTCGGTTCTGTTCGTGCGGCTCTTACAATCGCTATATCCTTGCGTTCCTTCGTTGCCCTCGGCTGTCCACTGCGCACTTGATGCATTGGCGCCAACATCGGTCCGATTGCCCCCCCCTCCCCGGGTGCGCCCCTGTACATACATACATACATATCCCTAAGCTGTTCTCTGAGATTCAGAGGTTAGCTCCACAAAGAAATACAAACTACCAGATAAATTTTAACTGGTAATTTATTTACTGTTGCTGTATCAAACTTCTAAATTTACAGCGATCTTGACACACAACTCGGGCTTCACTGACATCCATCACACGCCGTACAAAAGACCTTCTATACTTCATACTCATAATATTTTTATCATGCAGACACTTCTGAATCTGCTCCTCTCATGACTTCCTTGGCCTTCCTCTACCTTTCCTTCCTGCCATTTGGGCTAAAAAAAATCTCTTAGTAAGCATCTCATCACTGATTCTTTCAACATTTCCAAACCACCGAAGTATATTAGTCTCCAATATTATATTATTTCAACTCTCATTCATGAACTAAACAATTTTTTACTACCTCAAACGAAAAGTTACTACCTCAAGAAAGACACTATACGAAAAAAAGATATGAAAATTTTGTAAACGCGCTCTTACAAAATTCACGATCTGAAATATTTTAAGAAGAAATTGATGTGGTAGGGTATTTTTCTTTTGTTACCTGAGACGTAAGTGCATCTCTGGATGCACTTTTTCTGTCAGCTGTTAAGTACGGGATTGTCCTGTGTATGAAGCTTGATAGATGGCGCCCTGTGTTCATCTAATTTCCTGTGTCGGGAACAAAAACCAGATGCTTTAACTGCAAACTTATCGCAGATTTGTCTTTAATGTCATTGCTTGATGTCTGCAGCTGTTGGAGGCTTAGACGTAACGAAGCCCGTGTATCTGAAATTAACTGGAGTGTAAAGGAATTTTCTAACGTTACCCACTCAATCTCGTATCAAGTCTGTGTGCAGGTGTTCACAGTGTATTGTTCGTTCCGTATCACTTCTGCCGATTTGAAACATCCTGAGAAGAACCACTGTTATCTAGTCTATTTATCAGTGTTCTACAAAGCAGCGATATCCAATTCCAGCAGACCTGATTCAGTTTTTGTCGCGGCTTTAAGGGAAACATAATCTGAAAAGCGTAAGCATTGCTTTCCGATGGAGCACCGGAATAAACTTGTATTCAAGTCCAGCGGCATGACTGAAAGAAGTTTTCTCTTCTTCAACGACATGCGGAAGAAAAAGAGCTATGTGATATTACCTTTCGTTTAGGAAATGACTCTGTGCAGGCCCACCGCATAATTATTACCGCAGCAATTCCTTATTTAAGGGAGTTAGTGTCAAATAATGATCAACAAGGAAAGGAAGAAGGCTTAAGCATACCAAACATCGAACCAGAAGCGTTTAGAAACCTGATTGAGTATTCTTACACCTGCGAACTGGAAATTGATATCGATAATGCTATGAACATCCTATCTGCCGCAAGTTATTTATGCATGGAAGAGTTAAAGGAGGCTTGTTGCGATTTTTTGGCTGTGAATTTTGATTCCGGAAATATAATGAATACGAGAGAATTCGCCAGTAATTTGAATTGTTTGGAACTTCTCAATACCATTGATTGTCACGTTCAACAAAATTTCCCCGAAATTGCTGAAACAGAAGAATTTTTGAACTAGCCTGTTGCTTACTTGAAGGAAATCATTGGGAGAAATGATTTGTGTGTTGAAAATGAACAAATGATTCTTGACGCGGCAATAAAATAGGCAAAAGTCTGTCCTGAGGAGAGGCAGAATGAGTTACCAAATTTGCTTCGCAAAATTAGACTGCACGAAGTAGATCCTATGTACTTGGTGGATATTGTAGAAAGGGAAGAGCTTATTCGAACATCACTGCCCCTTCGAGATTTGATTGACGAAGCCAAACATTACAACTTATTTCCCCAAAGAAGAAATAACCATAGCAGTTTCCCACCGGAACCACGACAGTGTATGAAAAGTACCACCCAAAGCGGCGATCAAGACTACCTGCGCATTCACAAGTTGAACGTAGCGTTGAAATTTAATGTACAGCGCTTTGATTTACAGGAGGAAAACTGGCTGACTAAAAAATGCAATAGATTTTACATTACTGAAGGCACAACAGCTTCAGTAGAAAATCAAATGTTCTTCTTTCACTGGGGTGATGCATTGCAGTATGACTTAGTGAGCAACTCTTGGGAATATCTCAGTGACGTCCCTGTGCCTTCTGTCTATGTTGGAGCAGTAGCTTTAAAGGAGGAGATTTATGTCTTCTGCGGGAAGATTGATGATCAAACTGCTATACTAGTGCTGCCCGTTGTTATGATCTAGAAACGGACGAATGGACGAGGTGAGATCAATGCGCATAGCTCGGTGGGGAGCAAGTGTTGTCGCATCATCAGGCTATGTTTTCGTCCTGGGTGGACGGAACAGTTCTTTGGTGTTTGATTCTGTTGAGAGGTACGATCCAGAAACGGATAAATGGAAAACCATGAATTCATTGCTTACGAAGAGATATTTCGCAGGTGCTGCCTCAGTGAATGAAAAAATTTACGTTTGTGGCGGAAATACACTGGTGACTGGAATAGAATTCGTTGCTACAACTGAGGTGTATGATGTAATACGAAACAAGTGGTCATTCATAAAGCCTATGAATTCAGCTAGATGGAAATTCACTTTACTGCCGTTCCGCTCGATGGTTTATGCCTTAGGAGGTGAGGATTGTGAAGGAGAACTCAGCTGCAAATTTGAGATATATGACCCAAAAAGTGATGAATGGACAACGGGTCCTTCAACTGATTCTGAAGTTACTGGCGCTGTAACTATGTCATACGTCACTGATTAATTGGATATTTGAATTTGCAAAAGGTAATTCTTAAAATCTTATGATTAAAAGGTAACTGAAGTAACATTTTTCAAAGCGACTAGTGAAAGAAACTTGCTAATTCGACATAAATATATACTATATATATACTATTCAAAAACTATGTGGTGTGTAACATGAAAATACAAATTTGATCTTTAGAAATCCTGACTATTCACGATGGAGTTGGATAAATTATTATTTATTTACTTTTGTGGCATACTGCCAGGCCACCACGTTCTAAGGTACACCGTCATACAGTAATTAGCTTTATGAAAAATTATACTCGCAGTCGGTTTTAACATTTTAAACAAGAGTTTCACATGAGCAGAATTTCTTCAAAGACATATTTTTTTTTTATCGGAGGTTTAACGACCTTTATGACTACCACCGTGAGCAACTCAATGGGCTATAAGCAGTAGTCCGTCCGTAATTTAGGGTGACTGACTCCAGGGAAGGGAGAAGGCCAGTGCCGTATGACAAACACGACATCCATGCCTCACCGGGATTTGAACCCGGACCCCTTTCGGACGAATGATTAGAGGCCATCGCTTAGACCACTGCGCCACCGGTGCGGCACAAAATGAATCTGAGTATATATATTTTTTCTAAAGCATCAAGATGTTATGCCGTCATTTACTAAGTTGACCGCTTCGGTACAGCAATGGTCTGAGCTCTGGTTTCTGACCATTCGTCCAAAATGGGTCCGGGTTCGAAACCCGCCGAGGCATGTATGTTGTGTTCGTTTTACGGCAGTAGCTATCTTCCTTCCCAGGAACCTGTGGCCCTAAATTAGAAACGGGCAACTGCTGGAGTTGCGCACGGTGGTTGTTGTTAACTCCTCTCCACCCCAAAGCTAATTCGACGTTATGAGTTTATCAGCTTGCATTTTCCTTATACCTCTCAAAAGAACAAGAAGCATTGAGAAACTCCGTATAATTCAACAGCTTGTTCATATAACCTATCCCATTTGTTACAGTTTGCAGCAGAATTGCAGCCATATTATTTATTTTATTTATTTTTTGCCGGTAATGTCCTAAAGGGTCATCCATAAAGTACTTCCATGATTTTTCACTATTTCAGACTTCCCTCATGTCACATTTTGTCCGATTGTTGACACCTCCCCCCTAAAAAAGTGCGTCCCAATTCCCGCAACCCCCTTTATTTTTGGCGACTGCTTTTAGAAGTCCGTTGAGAAACAGAAAGAAAACATGTAATTATTTAAAGGTAGCTTCCGCGTATTTACACATTTGCTTCAGAAAATGTTTATTATTTGGGCATTAATTTATTCCCAGATGCTACCCGAACTTTATCATTCTGAAATAAAGATCTACAAATCAACGCACTCGTTCAAGGTTGGAACACAATTATACCATCTACGAAACACGATAGGTTTGGTAGTACAAATAGGAGAACTTATTAATATTTTGATTTAGCTAAATATAATTAGAAATATGAAATATTTCATACCTTTTTTTTAACTATTAAAAGAAGAAAAAAGAGAAAACAAAACGAATAGTATTTTTGGACCATCCACTCTATTTTAGCCACTGGGCGTCCGAATTACTAAACCTTCACGGCCGCCCCGGTGGCGCAGTGGTCTAAGCGATGGCCTCTGATCATTCGTCCGTAAGGGGCCCGGGTTCGAATCCCGGTGAGGCATGGATGTTGTGTTTGTCTTACGGCACTGGCTCTCTCCCTTCCCTGGAACCAGTGACCCTAAATTAGGGACGGGCGACTGCTTGTAGCCCACTGAGTTGTTCAAGGTGGTCGTTAAACCTCCAAAAAAAACAAAAACTAAACCTTCACCCTACCTCATGTCACGTGTGGTCCGGTTGTCAGGACAACCCCCTCCCTCCCACTGTAATCTCGGACGTACTTTATGGACGACCCCTAACACAGACAACTTTTAAATCCACCGGCAGATGCATCGAATATTGCCGTCAGGCACGACAGCTTCATTCTTTGACAACTGTCGGCTCAGGTACTCTTAAGGGGCCCGTCTACAAATTGCGTTTGTAAGCCTAAAGAGCACATATCCATTTATTTATGCAATTCAGAAAAATGGATATTATGCCTGCAGCAGAAAAACGAGGGAGAGCCCAAATGAGAAAACCAAGGAGTGAGTGTATGCAAATGAGCTGACACAAAGGACTATCTCCACGACTAAGAGATACAGAAACGTAATACCACTTGTTTTAAAACTTAGGAAGAGTGCTATCTGAAATACACTATCCGAGTGGACCCTGGGCTAATACCAAAAAAGCTATGAAATGTTATTACCCTGCCAGCATGTTAAAACAGTAAGGCAACTAGAGAAAATAAAGTTATTTTTCAACTTAAGGCTTTCATAATCAGCATTCATGTATTTGATGGTACACGCTGCTTTTGTTATTAGTGTATTACACCTATTTGTGCTGTGTTTAAAAGAGAAAACTGGAATCAATCTTGGCAGCGTTTCCAAGGTACTGTTACAAACGCAATTTGCAGACTGGTCCACTGTTGTCAGTAAAGATAGCTGAGCCGGCCCGGTGGTGAAATGGTCTAAGCCATGATCATATGTAGAGGATTTTAGGAAGGGAGTGTCTGACCCCAGGTCTTAAACAACCCTTAGAAATAGGAAGCTAGGAGATTTGGGCTAGAGTGCCCGATAGGAAAGTCACATGGAAGCGAAGGAGAAAGGGGGAGGAAGACTCCCTTATTTATTACCGGGGTCCAGTGCCCGGGGTCCGACGGCTTAACGTGCCCATCCGACGCACGGCTGATATTTTGTGGATGGAGCGTTCGTACCTGCCTGGGATCGAACCTGAGGTCCTTTCCGTGGCAGTCACGAACGTTACCCACTCGGCCACCCGCGTCCTTATAATCTGAGCCTGTGTTCCGCAACCTTTTTCTACTCGCGGCACACCATGAATTGTACCATGACTCAACACGGCACACCAAAATGTCAATCACCTCAAAAACGTATGATATGACACTCGTAATATAAATACGTAATGTAATCAACCTATTATTATATTATTCTATTCGACTCGTGCATTTATTAAATTCATGAACTTTAATTCACTGTAGAAAGTACACTTTTCTATTACTATTAAAGTAAATAATTCTACTCATACTTTCAATGTGATACGTGTGCCTGCTTAGCTGCACACAGGCGGCTGATCCGCGGTGAAATCGTTGAAAATGCAAGTCTCATTTCTTCATCGACGGATTTGAGTCTCTCCCGCTTTGATGTTTTAATTTCAGACAACGTCGAGAAGCCCAGTTCACACAAATATGTAGTTGAAAATCTTAATAACACATTAAGTGCTATCTCGGAGATAGCCGGGTGTTCACTCCTTATTGCCAACCAAAATGTGTCCAAAGGCACTTCGAGAAGTTTTAATTTCAACGTTCTGTCTGCTTTTAAATCTGCGAGTTCCTCTTGTATGTTAATCGGAAGAGGTTTTGAATGCGCAACGAATGGATCACGAACCCAGTCGAAATCTTGAACACTCTCTCCAAAATACTTCTTGAACTTCTGCTGCAAGATTTCTAAATGTTCTTTAATTAAGTCCATCACCACTTTATCACCGTTAGCAAGTGGCCATACAGTCGGGAACATCTCAAACGACCCATTTTCAATTCTCTGTATCCACAAATTCAGCTTATTCAAAAATCCTTGAATCTTATTCATTATACTAGTCAGAATATTTTCGTTCCTACCTTGCATTTTTCTGCTCAGCTCATTCAGGTGTACGAAAATATAGGAAAGATATGCCAATTTACATACCCATTCATCATCTGCAAACAAATCCGCGTACTCATGCCCCTCAACAGTCAAAAATGCATGTACCTCCTCTTATTGTTCAAATATTCGCGTTAACACTTTTCCTCGTGATAACCATTGTACTTCTGTACATTGGCGCACCCACGGAGGGGCTTTGCCCCCTCCAAGGAGATTAAGAACGTAGTACGTCTCTAATTAAACATTCGAAAATATTATTTTACATGTTCAAAAAATTACATAGTGTCTTCTTCCGAAAGCCCCAACGAGATTAAGAGCGACGTACGTCACAAATTAAACATTCAAGAATATTAGTTTACATGTTCAAAAAATTACATAGTGTCTTCTATTACATGGTGTCTTCTCCCTAAAGCCCCAAAGAGATTATGGGCGACGTACGTAACACATTGTGTACGGTATACTATATACATATAAACCCCTCCAACAGGAATTCCTGGGTGCACCACTGCTACTGTATGTAGCACGAGTGTAGTGTGTTCTGAATTCTGATCCCATTTCCTGACACAAAACGGAGAAAAGCCGCGGATTTAGGGGCCGAGATTTGATAAGGTTCACGACTTTTACTACTTCGTCCAGCACAACTTTCAGAAAAGATGGCAAAGACTTAGCAACAATGGCTTCGCGGTGAATGAGACAATGATGGCATCGTATGTTAGGAATTACTTAGCGTACTTTAGCTTCAAATCCTTTCACTCGGACTGTCATAGAAGAGGCTCCGTCTGGACAAAGACTAACGCAATCCTCCCATTTTAATTCATTATGGAGCACATATTCATTAGTCACACGAAATATTTCTTCACCGGTGGCTCGCTCGGGAAGTTCTTTGCAAAAAGAAGAAATTAGCTGCAATTACATCTCCGTCGATGTACCGAATGTATGCAAGAAGTTGTGCGTGACCGCTAATATCGGTGGACTCGTCGATCTGAAGTGAGAACTTCTGACTGATGTTGATTTTCTCCTTCATAATGTCCTCATTGTCACTGGACATGTCACTAACTCGGCGACTGATTGTGTCAGCAGAGAGAAGAATTTTTGAAATTTCAGCAGCAGCTTTGGAATTGTTCTTGAAAAAATAAAATAGTTTAATACTAATAGAAAATATCAAGACTGACTAGCAATCACAATTTTCGGACTACTTTAGAGCACAGCTGTGGTAGAACTGAAATAATTGTAAGACGCGGGACCTATACTCCTCAAAGGGAAAAAGGGACACATATACCAACCTATTTAAAATAAAGTCAAACAATGGGTGGGTGCAACGGTACAGAAAAGAAGTAATAAAGTTGAAGCAGAGACAAATTCCAAAACAGCGTAATAAAAGACGGGGAAAGGTTTTCCACACACTTTTAAGGAAAAGCGTATACAGAACATGCGGCAAGTGTAACAAAGAAGCTGCATAGCGCAGCAGTAGAGGCGAGAAATACAAATATATCAGTAAGCAAAACTACGATATAACAACAACTGTGAGTAAATAATTTGCCTTTAATTTCTTAGAATACATAAAAATTCGCGGCGTGTAATAAGGAATAAACAAGCATCATCTTATTTAATCAGTGCAGCGGCAGAGAAAGAAACACAAGCACATGAAACACAGTAACTGGGATAAAATTAAAAAATAAAACTCTACAATTAATTTCTTACGATAGGATAATAGGTAAAAGTTCGCGTCACACCTTTCACCTTGTGGGGGCGCACCTGTTTCAGAACACTGATCTAGGCGACAGCCTCTGATCATTCGCCCGAAAGGTGTCCGGGTTCGAACCCCGGTGAGGTATGGATGTTGTACTTGTCTTACGGCTCTGGTTCTCTCTCTTCCTGGGAACCAGTGACTCCAAATTAGTGAAGGGCGACTGCTTGTATAGCCCATTGAGTTGCTCACGGTGGTCGTTAAACCACCAATAAAAAAAAAAAAAAAAAAAAAGATAGCTGCCGTGTCTGGCCGCTATCCTCGCCGCTACAGTTCGCTGCATGTCCCGGTGGAATTCAAAGTTGTTTGTATTAGGACCACAAACATATTATAACCATATTTTTTGTAATATGTATGATCCCCAGACCCATTTAGGGGAAATGATCACAGACCAGAGCTCAAACCGTTCAGCCGCCAGGGCTGCGTAGCCACTTTTCTATCTCAGCCGAAACGAGAACCGCAACTAATTTCCGTCGTAATCGGTCTAAAGCGGTGTCTTGCACAAACAATTCGCATCCGAAATTCGTGATATCTAAATTCAGTTCAACTACGTTTCAAAATACCACTGAATTTTGAAATACCATTAAACTGCATTTATTCTAAATTTTATAGGATGTGAATACAAATAAATATATTCGGCACCAGGGACGTTGCCAGACTTCGAAATCAGGATGTACGACAGGGGGGGGGGGGCATTATTTTAGGTGCGGCAAGCTTGATAGCAACTTTTTTTTTACGAAACACTGGAAGAACGAATTTTTAATGTGTTTAATATTATTATTACTGAGGTTTAACGACCACCGTGAGCAACTCAATGGGCTAACAGCAGTCGTCCGTCCCTATTTTAAGGTAATTCGTTCCAGGGAAGGGAGAGAGCCAGTGCCGTAAGACAAACACAACATCCATGTCTTAACGGGTTTCGAACCCGGACCCTTCTCGGACGAATGGTCAGAAGCCAGCGCTTAGACCACTGCGTCACGGCTTTGATGCTTTTCCCTACCAGCTACAAAGGAATTCGGGCGATCCCCAACCCCTCCACTTGGATACATAGATACATTTATACACGGATCTGACTAGCTACGCCACTGGTGTAAGATACAAGTGTTGGTAGAATGTCTGATTCAATTTTTTGCTTTCTCTGAATGCATTTCCTAAAATTGCTTTTCAAAATTTTGCATTTTTGCATACGAAAATAGTACTGTACTTGAACAATTTATTTAAGAGAAAATGTCGTTTTTCTTTATCTAAATCAAATTTTAATGTCGTGCCAAGCAGATACAATACCTCCCCCCGCCCCCATAACTTCCCTCCTTCCAGCCAGCGACTGTGCCTTGCACTCCTCTCCTACAAAGCAATCGTCAGCCACTTCCTGCTCTTTCACTGTCCCGGGGCGATATTAAGAGCGCTAATCTAGCTTTATACTGCATTTTCCGTGTTGGATTCCCCTATTTTGTACAGAAAACAAACAGAGCAATTAATAGTGACCCCCTCAGTGAATTCCTATCAGCCGCCCCGGTGGCGCAGTGGTCTAAGCGATGTCCTCTAATCATTCGTCCGTAAGGGGTCCGGGTTCGAATCCCGGTGAGGCATGGATGTTGTGTTTGTCTTACGGCACTGGCTCTCTCCCTTCCCTGGAACCAGTGACCCTAAATTAGGGACGGGCGACTGCTTATAGCCCATTGAGTTGCTCACGGTGGTCGTTAAACCTCCAATCAAAAAAAAAAAAAAAAAAAAAAAGAATTCCTATCCACCCTCCTCATTAGCCATCTGGTCCTACAGACATCAAGAAGAGGCTTAAACTAACGAATTGGGAGAGCGAAGAACCATTGAATTTTCATGGCTCTGCGGATGCTATTCTGATAAGTTATTATTATTTTTTTTTTGAGACGTAAACAACGCATATCCTATAGAGAAAAATACGTAGGCTACATGTAATAAAACACAAGACTTTTTACTTGGCAAAGTGCAGATTATACTACTTTTAATTTAAATATACTGAAAAATGAAACATTTTGAGGAGCCCACCCTGCACCCCTTTGGCAACGTTCCTGTTCGGCACATCAAGAGGCGTAACTAAGAATTTTTGCACCCGGGGCAAACCATAAAATATCGCGCCCTCATAACCGCAGTCGTTAAGACAAACAAGTTAGTAAAATCACGCAATGCATTGATTATATTTCGCGCTTTCCAACATACCAGAAATCATTACTCAAGCTATGAGGATAATAGCTGTGGAATAAATCTCGCTCCTATGCCCTGACCTTTGACCCCATTTCGTCGATATTCAACAGAACATTTTCAGTATATCTCTGGAACAACATGATAAAGTTTTGTCGCAATCGAAGGATTTTTACATAAGTTATGACGCATAAGAGCGTTGGAATGGATCCCGCTCCTATGTCCTGACCTTTGACCCCATTTCGCCCATTTTCAGTAGGGTTCGTCCCCAGTTCTCCCCTACCACATACTAAAATTTCGTCGAAATCGAACCTTTTTTACGCGAGTTATCGTGCGGACAGACAGACAGACGGACAAAGCTGGAGCACATACGCTTCTTCAACCTACGGTTGGAAAGCGTAAAAATCCCATCTTATCTTCGTTTTCTAAACACAGCATGAGTCCTGCTGTAATTCTGTTTCGTCCAACTACCAGATAAATTTTTGACTGATTATTTGTTTACTTGTTCCCACATGAAACTTCCCCATTTACAGCGATCTTGACACACAACTCGGGCTTCACTGACATCCATCACACGAAGTACACAAGACCTTCTATACTTCATACTAATAATTTCTTACCGTTGCTGTATCAAACTTCTCCATTTACAGCGATCTTGACCCACAACTCGGGCTTGACTGACATCCATCACACGACGTACACAAGACCTTCTATACTTCATAATCTTTTTCTCATGCAGACACTTCTGAATCTGATCCTCCTATGACTTCCTTGGCCTTCCTCTGCCTCTCCTTCCTGCCACTTGGGCTAAAAAAAAATTCGTAGTAAGCATCTCATCACTCATTCTTTCAACATGGCCAACCCACCGAAGCATATTAGTCTGCAATATTATATTATTTCAACTCTCATTCTTGAACTAAACAATTTTTTATTACCTCAAACTAAGTCTTTATACTACCTTAAGAAAGACAAAATACGAAAAAAATATAAAAAAAATTCGCAAACGCGCTCTACCAAAATTCACGTTCTGAAATACTTTATGAAGAATTTGATGTGGTAGGGTATTTTTGTTGCCAGAGTCTAACGATTTTTAATATCATATCTGATTGCAGTTAGGAAATTCTTGATTCGTGCAGGTGCTTTCTCTGGCTGCTGGCTTGTCCTATGTATGAAGCTCTTCGATAGATGGCGCCCTGTGTTAATCTGATTTCATGTATAAAGTGAAAATTGCTCGACAACGAAAACCAGATACTCTAACTGCAAACTTATCGCAGCTGACCTTGGTTGATGTCTGCAGCTGTTGGAGGCGTATACGTAACGAAGCCCGTGAGTCTGAAATAAACTCGTGTTCAGAGTATATTGTTCATTCCGTATAACGTATTATTTCTGCCGATTTGAAACATCCGGATAAGTACCACTGTTCTCTAGTCTATTTATCCCTGTTCTACAAAGCTGCGATTTCCAAATTCCAGCAGACCTGATTCAGTTTATATCGCGGCTTTAAGGAAAACATAATCTGAAAAGCGTAAGCATTGCTTTCCGATGGAGAACCGGAATAAACTTGTATTCAAGTCCAGCGGCATGACTGAAAGAAGTTTTCACTACTTCAACGACATGCGGAAGAAAAAAGAGCTATGTGATATTACCTTTCGTTTAGGAAATGACTCTGTGCAGGCCCACCGCATAATTATTACCGCAGCAATTCCTTATTTGAGGGAGTTACTGTCAAATAATGATCAACAAGGAAAGGAAGAAGGCTTAAGCATAGCAAACATCGAAACAGAAGCATTTAGAAACCTGATTGAGTATTCCTACACCTGCGAACTGGAAATTGATATCGATAATGCTATGAACATCTTAGCTGCCGCATGTTATTTACGCATGGAAGAGGTAAAGGAGGCTTGTTTCGATTTTTTGGCAGTGAATTTTTATTACGGGAATATAATGAATACGAGAGAATTCGCCAGTAATTTGAATTGTTTGGAACTTCTCGATATCATTGATTGTCACGTTCAACAAAATTTTCCTGAAATAGCTGAAACAGTAGAATTTTTGAACTGGCCTGTTGCTTATCTGAAGAACATGATTGGGAGAAATCATTTGTGTGTTGAAAATGAACAAATGATTCTTGACGCAGCAATTAAATGGGTAAAAGTCTGTCCTGAAGAGAGGAAGGATGAGTTACCAAATTTGCTCCGGAAAATTAGACTGCATGAAGTAGATCCTATGTACTTGGTGGATATTGTAGAAAGAGAAGAGCTTATTCGAACATCACTGCTCTCTCGAGATTTGATTGACGAGGCCAAACATTACAACTTACTTCCCCAAAGAAGAAAAAGCCGTAGCAGTTTCCCACCCGAACCACGACAGTCTATGAAAAGTACCACCCAAAGCGATGATCAAGATGGCCTGTGCATTTACAGGTTGAATGTAGTGTTGGAACTTGACGCGCAGCGCTTTGATTTACAGGAGGAAAACTGGCTGACTAAAACATGCAATACAGTGTACAATACTGAAGGCACAAAAACTTCAGTAGGAAATCGAATGTTCTACTTTCACTGGGGTGATGCATTGCAGTATGACTTAGTGAGCAACTCTTGGGAATATCTCAGTGACGTCCCTGTGCCTTCTGTCTATGTTGGAGCAGTAGCTTTAAAGGAGAAGATTTATGTCTTAGGCGGGAAGATTGATGATCAGACTGCTACTAGTTCTGTCCGATATTATGACCCAGAAACGATGGAATGGACAGAGGTGAGATCAATGCGCATAGCTCGGTGGGGAGCAAGTGTTGTCGCATCATCAGGCTATGTTTTCGTCCTGGGTGGACGGAACAGTTCTTTGGTGTTTGATTCTGTTGAGAGGTACGATCCAGAAACGGATAAATGGAAAACCATGAATTCATTGCTTACGAAGAGATATTTCGCAGGTGCTGCCTCAGTGAATGGAAAAATTTACGTTTGTGGCGGAAATACACTGGTGACTGGAACAAAATGTGTTGCTACAGCTGAGGTGTACGATCCCATACGAAACAGGTGGTTATTCATAAAGCCCATGAATTCAGCTAGATGGAATTTCACTTTACTACCGTTCCGCTCGATGGTTTATGCCTTAGGAGGTGAGGATTGTGAAGGAGAACTTAGTTGCAAATTTGAGATATATGACCCAAAAAGTGATGAATGGGCAACGGGTCCTTCAACTGATTCTGAAGTTACTGGCGCTCTAATTATGTCATCCTCCAGTGATGAATTGGATATTTGAATTTGCAAAAGATAATTCTTAAAACCTTATGATTAAAAGGTAACTGAAGTAGAATTTTTCAAAGCGACTAGTAAAAAAACTTGCTAGTTCGACATAAATGTATGCTATATATTAATCAAGAACTATTTGTGGTGTGTAACATGAAAATACAAATTTGATCTTTAGAAATCATGACTATTCACGATGGAGTTGAATAAATTATTATTTATTTACTTTTTTTGGTATACTGCCAAGCGACCACGTTTTTAGGTACACCGTCATACAATAATTTGCTTTATGAAAAATTATACTCGCAGTCGGTGTTAACATTTTAAACAGGAGTTTCACAAGAGCAGAATTTCATCAAAAACATGTGTTCGTTTTACGGTAGTAGCTTCCCTCCTTCCAGCCAGCGACTGTGCCTTGCACTCCTCTCCTACAAAGCAATCGTCAGCCACTTCCTGCTCTTTCACTGTCCCGGGGCGATATTAAGAGCGCTAATCTAGCTTTATACTGCATTTTCCGTGTTGGATTCCCCTATTTTGTACAGAAAACAAACAGAGCAATTAATAGTGACCCCCTCAGTGAATTCCTATCAGCCGCCCCGGTGGCGCAGTGGTCTAAGCGATGTCCTCTGATCATTCGTCCGTAAGGGGTCCGGGTTCGAATCCCGGTGAGGCATGGATGTTGTGTTTGTCTTACGGCACTGGCTCTCTCCCTTCCCTGGAACCAGTGACCCTAAATTAGGGACGGGCGACTGCTTATAGCCCATTGAGTTGCTCACGGTGGTCGTTAAACCTCCAATCAAAAAAAAAAAAAAAAAAAAAGCCAGGGCTGCGTAGCCACTTTTCTATCTCAGCCGAAACGAGAACCACAGCCGATTTCCGTCGTAATCGGTCTAAAGCGGTGTCTTCCACAAACAATGCGCATCCGAAATTCGTGATATCCAAATCCAGTTCAACTACATTTCGAAATACCATTAACCTGCATTTATTCTAAATTTTATAGGATGTGAATACAAATAAATATATTCCGCATCAGAGACGTTGCCAGACTTCGAAATCAGGATGGGCGAAGGGTGGGCGAGCATTATTTTGGGTGCGGCAAGCTTGAGAGCAACTTTTTTTTTTTTACGAAACACTGAAAGAACGAATTTGTAATGTGTTTATTATTATTATTGGGGTTTAACGACCACCGTGAGCAACTCAATGGGCTTACAGCAGTCGTCCGTCCCTAATTTAAGGTCATTGGTTCCAGGGAAGGGAGAGAGCCAGTGCCGTAGGACAAACACAACAACATCCATGCTTCACGGGTTTCGAACACTGACCCTTCTCGGACGAATGGTCATAAGCCAGCGCTTAGACCACGGCTTTGATGCTTTTCACTATCAGCTACAAAGGAATTCGTGCGATCCCTAACCGCTCCACTTGGACACATACATACATACACGGTTCTGACTAGCTACGCCACTGGTGTAAGATACAAGTGTTGGTAGAATGTCACATTCAACTTTTTGCTTGCTCTGCATGTATAGTCTTAAATTGCTTTTCAAATTTTTGCATTTTTGCTTACGAAAATAGTACTGTACTTGAACAATTTATTTAAGAGAAAATGTCGTTTTTCTTTATCTAAATCAAATTTTAATGTCGTGTCACACAGGCACAATACCTCCCCCGCCCCGTAACTTCCCTCCTTCCAGCCAGCGACTTTGCCTTGCACTCCTCTCCTACAAAGCAGTCGTCAGCCACTTCCTGCTCTTTCACTGTCCCGGGACAGTATTTAGACTCCACTTTCCGTGTTGGATTTCCCTATTTTGTAAAGAAAACAAACAGCAATTAGTAGTGACCCCCTCAGTGAAATCCTATCCACCCTCCTCATTAGCCCTCTGGCCATACAGGCATCAAGAAGAGGCTTAAACTAAGGAATTGGGAGAGCGAAGAACCATTGAATTTTCATGGCCCTGCGGATACTATTCTGATAAGTTATTATTTTTTGGGTGACTTAAACAACGCACTTCCCAGGAGAAAGAACGTAGGTTACATGAAATAAAACACAAGACTTATTACTTAGCAAAGTGTGGATTATATTTTAAATTTAAATATACTGAAAAATGGAACCTTTTGAGCAGCCCACCCTCGCATCCCTTTGGCAACGTCCCTGTTCGGCACATCAAGAAGCGTAACTAAGCATTTTTGCACCTGGGGCAAACCATAAAGTATTGCGCCCTCAAAACCGCAGTCGTTAAGACAAACAAGTTAATAAAATCATCCAATGCATTGCTTACATGACGCGCTTTCCAACATACCATAAATCATTACTCAAGTTATGAGGATAATGTATGGCTATGGAATAAATCTCGCTCCTGTGCCCTGACCTTTAACCCCATTTCGATGATATTCAACAGAACCAGTTCAGTATGCCTCTGGAACAACATGATAAAGTTTTGTCGCAATCGAAGCATTTTTACGTAAGTTATGACGCATAAGGGCGTTGGAATGGATCCCGCTCCTATGTCCTGACCTTTGACCCTATTGCGCCCATTTTCAATTGGGTTCGTACCCAGTTCTCCACTACCACATACTAAAATTTCATCGAAATCGAACCATTTTTACGCGAGTTATCGTGCGGACAGAAACAGACTGACAAAGCTGGAGCATATACGCTTCTTCGAATTACAGCATGACACATGCTGTGTTCAGAAAATCGTCCTTTTCTGAACACAGCATAAGTCATGCTGTAATTCTGTTGTTTCGACCAACTACCAGATAAATATTTAACTGGTAATTTTCTTACTGTTGACATATCAAACTTCTCCATTTATAGCGATCTTGACACACAACTCAGGCTTCACTGACATCCATCACACGACGTACACAAGTCCTTCTATACTTCATACTCATAATCTTTTTCCCATGCAGACAACCCTGAATCTGCTCCTCCCATGACTTCCTTGGCCTTCCTCTGCCTTTCCATCCTGCCACTTGGGCTAAAAAAAATTTCGTAGTAAGCATCTCATCATTCATTCTTTAAACATGTCCAACCCACCGAAGCATATTAGTCTCCAATATCATATTATTTCAACTCTCATTCATGAACTAAACAGTTTTTTATTACCTCAAACGAAAAGTCTTTACTACCTCAAGAAAGACAAAATACGAAAAAAATAGAAGAAAATTTTGCAAACGCGCTCTAGCAAAATTCACGTTCTGAAATACTTTAAGAAGAATTTGTTGTGGTAGGGTATATTTTGTTGCCAGAGTCTAACGATTTTTAATATCATATCTGATTGCAATTAGAAAATTCTTGATTCGTGCAGGTGCATTCTCTGGCTACGGGCTTCTCCTATGTATGAAGCTCTTCGATAGGTGGCGCCTTGTGTTCATCCGATTTTTTGTATGAAGTGAAAATTGCTCGACAACGAAAACCAGATACTGTAACTGCAAACTCATCGCAGTCTGACATTGCTGGCGTTGGTTGATGTCCGCAGTTGTTGGAGACGTATACGTAACGAAGCTCGTGAGTCTGAAATAAACTCGTGTTCACGGTGTATTGTTCATTCCGTATCACTTCTGCCGATTTAAAACATCCTGAGAAGTGCCCTGTTCTCTAGGCTATTCATCACTGTTCTGCAAAGCAGCGATATCCAATTCCAGCAGACCTGATTCAGTGTTTATCGCGGCGTTAGGGGAAACATAATCAGAAAAGCGTAAGCATTGCTTTCCGATGGAGAACCGGAATAAACTTGTATTCAAGTCCAGCGGCATGACTGAAAGAAGTTTTCTCTTCTTCAACGACATGAGGAAGAAAAAAGAGCTGTGTGATATTATCTTTCGGATAGGAAATGACTCTGTGCAGGCCCACCGCATAATTATTACCGCAGCAATTCCTTATTTGAGGGAGTTACTGTCAAATAATGATCAACAAGGAGAGGAAGAAGGCTTAAGCATACCAAATATCGAAACGGAAGCATTTAGAAACCTGATTGAGTATTCCTACACCTGCGAACTGGAAATTAATATCGATAATGCTACAAACATCTTAGCTGCCGCATGTTATTTACGCATGGAAGAGGTAAAGGAGGCTTGTTGCGATTTTTTGGCTGTGAATTTTGATTCCGGAAACATAATGAATACGAGAGAATTCGCCAGTAATTTGAATTGTTTAGAACTTCTCAATATCATTGATTGTCACGTTCAACAAAATTTTCCCGAAATTGCTGAAACAGAAGAATTTTTGAACTGGCCTGTTGCTTATCTGAAGGACATCATTGGGAGAAATGATTTGTGTGTTGAAAATGAACAAATGATTCTTGACGCAACAATTAAATGGGTAAAATTCTGTCCTGAAGAGAGGAAGGATGAGTTACCAAATTTGCTCCGGAAAATTAGACTGCATGAAGTAGACCCTGTGTACTTGGTGGATATTGTAGAAAGAGAAGAGCTTATTCGAACATCACTGCTCTCTCGAGATTTGATTGACGAGGCCAAACATTACAACTTACTTCCCCAAAGAAGAAAAAGCCATAGCAGTTTCACACCCGAACCACGACAGTGTATGAAAAGTACCACCCAAAGCGGCGATCAAGATGACCTGTGCATTCATAAGTTGAACGTAGCGTTGAAATTTAATGTGCAGCGCTTTGATTTACAGGACGAAAACTGGCTGACTAAAAAATGCAAAGAATTTTACATTACTGAAGGCACAACAACTTCAGTAGGAAATCGAATGTTCTTCTTTCACTGGGGTGATGCATTGCAGTATGACTTAGTGAGCAACTCTTGGGAATATCTCAGTGACGTCCCTGTGCCTTCTGTCTATGTTGGAGCAGTAGCTTTAAAGGAGGAGATTTATGTCTTAGGCGGGAAGATTGATGCTGATCAGACTGCTACTAGTGCTGCCCGTTGTTATGATCTAGAAACGGACGAATGGACAGAGGTGAGATCAATGCGCATAGCTCGGTGGGGAGCAAGTGTTGTCGCATCATCAGGCTATGTTTTCGTCCTGGGTGGACGGAACAGTTCTTTGGTGTTTGATTCGGTTGAGAGGTACGATCCAGAAACGGATAAATGGAAAACCATGAATTCATTGCTTACGAAGAGATATTTCGCAGGCGCTGCCTCAGTGAATGGAAAAATTTACGTTTGTGGCGGAAATACACTGGTGACTGGAATAGAATTCGTTGCTACAACTGAGGTGTATGATGTCATACGAAACAAGTGGTCATTCATAAAGCCCATGAATTCAGCTAGATGGAATTTCACTTTACTACCGTTCCGCTCGATGGTTTATGCCTTAGGAGGTGAGGATTGTGAAGGAGAACTCAGCTGCAAATTTGAGATATATGACCCAAAAAGTGATGAATGGACAACAGGTCCTTCAACTGATTCTGATTATGAAGTTAGTGGCGCTGTAATTATGTCATCCGTCACTGATTAATTGGATATTTGAATTTGCAAAAGGTAATTCTTAAAATCTTATGATTAAAAGGTAAGTGAAGTAACATTTTGCACTGCGGCTAGTAAAATAACTTGCCAATTCCGCATAAATCATCATCATCATTGTCAACCATTGTCAATCCACTGCTGGACGAAGGTCTCCCCAAGTTTCCTCCACAACGGTCTGTCTTGTGCCAGTCTCCTCCATGTCACTCCCGCATACTTTTGAATTTCATCCACCCATCTCCCATGTAGTCTTCCTTCTGGGTCTTTTCCTGTCCCTTGGAATCCAATCTAAAATTTCGGCTGTCCATTGATGGTCTGTCCTTCTGGCAGTATGCCCAGCCCATTGCCATTTCAGGGATTTAACTCTGATCGTGATGTCTTCCACTCTTGTCATTTTTCGGATCCACGAGTTCTTATCTCTCCTGGTTATACCAAGCATGCACCTCTCCATGCTTTTTTGAGTTGTCTGCAGCTTTTGTATGTCTCTATTAGTAAATATACACTATATATATTACTCAAGAACTATTTGTGGTGTGTAACATGAAAATACAGATTTGATCTTTAGAAATCATGACTATTCATCACTATGGAGTTGGATAAATTGTTATTTATTCATTTGGTATACTGCCAGGCTACCACCTTTTTAGGTACACCGTCATACAATAATTAGCTTTATGAAAAATTATACTCGCAGTCGGTTTTAACATTTTAAACAGGAGTTTCACACGAGCAGAATTTCATCAAGAACAAGATGAATTTGAGTTTTTTTTTTTTTTTCTACAGCATTAAGATGTTATGGCGTCATTCATTAAGTTTACCGCCTTGGTACAGCAATGATCTGAGCTCCGGTTTCTGACCATTCGTCCTAAATGGGTCTGGGTTCGAATTCCGCGAGGCATATATGTTGTTTGTTTTACGGCAGTAGCTCTCTCCGTTACCTGGAATCAGCTGCCCTAAATTAGGAAAGGGTAACTGCTGGAGTTGCTCATAGTGGTCGTTAACGCTTCTCTACCCCAAAGCTAATTGGACGTTATTAGTTTATCAGCTTGCATGTTCCTTATTTCTCAAAAGAACAAGATGCATTGGGAAACGTCATATAATTCAACAGCCAGTTCATATAATCTGTCCCCTTTATTTCAGTTTGCAGCAGAATTTCAGCCATCTTTTAATTTTTATATTTTATTTATTTATATTTTGCTGGTAATGCCCTAATACAAACAACTTTGAAATCCACCGGGAGATGCAGCGAAAATTGCGGTCAGACATGACAGCTTCATTCTCTGACTACCGTCGGCTCAGGTACTCTTAAGGGGTCCGTCTACAAATTTGCGTTTGTAAGCCTAAAAAGAGCACATATCAATTTATTTATGCAATTCAGAAAAATGGATATTATGCCTACAGCAGAAAAACGGGGAGAGACCAAATGAGAAAACCAAAGGTGTCAATGTATGCAAATTAGCTGAGACAAAGGGCTATCTCAACAACTAAATGATATTGTGACATAATTCTAAATTAACTTTCCTTTTTAGTTTCTTTCCTATGTAAATCTTGAGTTTATTCTCAGTTATACTTTACACTTAACGTAATATCTTTTCTCTCAAACGAATACTCTTGGCAACATAATTGAGGTTGAATGAACGTGAGGTATGCCTGTTTTGATAAGAACGAGAGATATAAACTACTAGTAACCTGTTGCTAAGAGCGTTGTGTTGGAGGGCGATTAATGTTAGCGTTGTGTTGTGGAGTGTTATGTTACGATGTGTTGGAGAAAACCTTTAATAATGCATCTTTTCCGTAAGTTTGACTTCTGTTGTTTACATGTTTCGTCTGGCCGTTAAGGTTTAATTTTGGAACTATTTCATCTTATGGTTATGTTTTTAAAATAACGTAGAAGTACGAAAAGACTTCTACGTTAGAATATATAGAAACGTAATAGCACTTGTTTTAAAACTTAGGACAGGTGCTACCTGAAATACAGTATCGGAGTGGACCCTGGGCTAATACCAAAAAAGTTATGAAATGTTATTACCCTGACAGCAGGTAAAACAGTAAGGCAACTAGAGAAAATAAAGTTTTTTAATTTAAGGCTTTCATAATCAGCATTCATGTATTTGATGGTACACGCTACTTTTGTTATTAGTGTATATTACACCTCTTTGTGCTATGTTTAAAGGAGAAAACTGGATCCAATGCAGGCTGTGTTTCCAAGGTGCTGTTACAATCGCAATTTGCAGACGGGCCCTTAGAGGTCCACCGTCCTCAGCAAAGATAGCCACCGTGTCTGACCGCAATCCGCGCCGCCACACTTCGCTGCATGTCCCGGTGGATATCTTTTCTTTTTTTTTTTGATTGGGGGTTTAACGACCACCGTCAGCAACTCAAATGGGCAAAAGCGTCGGGGTCACTGGTTCCAGGAAAGGGAGAGTGCCAGTGCCGTAAAACAAACACATCATCCATGCCTCACCGGGATTCGAACCCGGACCCCTTTCGAACAAATGATCAGAGGCCATCGCTTAGACCCCAGTGGATTTCAAAGTTTTGTATTAGGACCAGAGACATTAGAACCATTTTTCTTGTATTATGATTCCCAGACCCATTTCGGGGAAATGGTCACAAGCCAGAGCTCAAACCGCTGCGCCGCCAGGGCTGCATAGCCACTTTCCTATCGCAGCCGAAACGAGAACCGCAACTAATTTCCGTCGTAATCGGTCTAAAGCGGTGTCTTGCACAAACAATTTGCATCCGAAATTCCTGATATCCCAATTCAGTTACACTAAGTTTCAAAATACCACTGAATTTTGAAATATCACTAAACAGCATTTATTTTCATTTTTATAGGATGTGAAAACAAATAAATATGTTCCGCATCAGAGACGTCGCCAGACTTCGAAATCAGGATGTGCGACATGTGGGCAAGCATTATTTTGGGTGCGGCAACTTTTTTTTTTTACGAAACACTGAAAGAACGAATTTTTAATGTCTTTATTATTATTATTGGGGTTTAACGACCACCGTGAGCAACTCAACGGGCTAAAAGCAGTCGCCCGTCCCTAATTTAAGGCCACTAGTTTCAGGGAAGGGAGAGAGCCAGTGCCGTAAGACAAACACAGCATCCATGCCTCACCGAGTTTCGAACCCTGACCCTACTCGGACGAATGGTCATAAGCCAGCGCTTAGACCACTGCGCCACCGGTGCGGCTTTGACCGGCTACACAAGAACTCGTGTGATCCCCAACCCCTCCTTCCACTTGGACACATACATACATACATGTCGGGTTTTCTCTATTAGCCTTTTGACTTTTGAAACTTTCTTTGAACTGTTGTCGATGATGACGGAGTGAGAACGCGAGAGAGTGAGTAGTTCACCTCTTTCCCCACGAAGAAGGAAAATGTTTCAGTTCAGAGTTCAGCCGACGAAGAGTAGATGATTGAGAGCAGACGGACTTACGACGTAGAGAGACGAAGTTGAAAGTTCATGAGAATATGAAAGTTTGCGAGTTAAAGGATGTGTGCTTATAAGACGATGCTTAATTATGTTTCATTCCTCTAAATCAACGACGTCTGTATTTATCTTAACTTCATTAAATAGTATTTAGTTATTATTACATTAGGTTAGTCCTGCTTCATGATACAAAAGCAATCCCCTCTTCAACGAACCCACCAACGCCCTTCCTACATACATACGTCCGAAAGGGGTCCGGGTTCGAATCCCGTTAGACATGGATGTTGTGTTTGTCTTACGGCACTGGTTCTCTCCCTTTCCTGGAACCAGTGACCCTAAATTAAGGACGGGTGACTGCTTATAGCCCATTGAGTTGCTCACGGTGGTCGGTGGCTCCAATAAAAAAAAAAAAAAAAGCCGGAGCTCAAACCGCCGCGCCACCAGCGCTGCGTAGCCACTTTCCTAAGGCAGCCGAAACGAGAACCGCAACTAATTTCCGTCGTAATCGGTCTAAAACGGTGTCTTCCACAAACAATTCGCATCCGAAATTCGTGATATCCAAATTCAGTTCAACTACGTTTCAAAATACCACTGAATTTTGAAATACCATTAAACTGCATTTATTCTAAATTTTATAGGATGTGAATACAAATAAATATATTCGGCACCAGGGACGTTGCCAGACTTCGAAATCAGGATGGGCGACGGGTGGGCGAGCATTATTTTGGGTGCGGCAAGCTTGATAGCAACTTTTTTTTTACGAAACACTGAAAGAACGAAATTTTAATGTGTTTAATATTATTATTACTGGGGTTTAACGACTACCTTGAGCAACTCAATGGGCTAACAGCAGTCGTCCGTCCCTAATTTAAGGTAATTGGTTCCAGGGAAAAGAGAGTCGGTGCCATAAGACAAACACAACATCCATGCCTTAACGGGTTTCGAACCCAGACCCTTCTCGTGCGAATGGTCATAAGCCAGCGCTTAGACCACTGCGTCAGGGGCGGCTTTGATACTTTTCCCTACCAGCTACACAGGAATTCGTGCGATCCCCCAACCCCTCCACTTGAACACATACATACATACACGGATCTTATTGTCTACGCCACTGGTGTAAGATACAAGTGCTGGTAGAATGTCTCATTCAGTTTTTTGCTTGTTCCGAATGCATTGCCTTGAATTGCTTTTCAAAATTTTGCATTCTTGCATACGAAAATAGTACTATACTTGAACAATTTATTTAAGAGAAAATGTTTTTCTATATCTAAATAAAATTTTAATGTCGTGTCACACAGACACAATACTCCCCCGCCCCCGTAACTTCCCTCCTTCCAGCCAGCGACTTTGCCTTGCACTCCTCTCCTACAAAGCAGTCGTCAGCCACTTCCTGCTCTTTCACTGTCCCGGGGCAGTATTAAGAGCGCTAGTGTAGCCTTGGACTCCATTTTCCTTGTTGGATTTTCCTATTTTGTAAAGAAAACAAACAGAGCAATTAGTAGTGACCCCCTCTGTGAATTCCATTCCCCCATCCTCATTAGCCCTCTGGCCATACAGACATTAAGAAGAGGCCCAAACTAAGGAATTCAGAGCGAAGAACCAATGAATTTTCATGGCCCTGCGGATGCTATTCTGATAAGTTATTACTATTTTTTTTTTTTTTTTTTTTTGAGACTTCAACAACGCATGTCCTATAAAGGAAAATACGTAGGCTACATGAAATAAAACACAAGACGTATTACATGGCAAAGTGCAGATTATACTATTTTTAATTTAAATATACTGAAAAATAGAACATTTTAAGGAGCCCACCCTCGCACCCCTTTAGGCAACGTCCCTGTCCGGCACATCAAAAGGCTTAAAACTAAGCATTTTTGCACCCGGGCCAAACCATAAAATATTGTGCCCTCATAACCGCAGTCGTTAAGACAAACAAGTTAGTAAAATCACGCAATGCATTGATTATGATACGCTTTCCAACATACCAGAAATCATTACTCAAGTTATGAGGATAATGGCTGTAGAACAAATCTCGTTCCTGTGCCGTGACCTTTGATCCTATTTCGATGATATTCAACAGAACAGGTTCAGTATACGTCTGGAACAACATGGGAGAAATGGGGTCAAAGGTCAGAACAACATGATAAAGTTTTGTCGCAATCGAAGCATTTTTACATAAGTTATGACGCATAAGAGCGTTGGAATAGATCCCGCTCCTACTGTATGTTCTGACCTTTGACCCCATTTCTCCCATTTTCAGTAGGGTTCGTCCCCAGGTTCTCCCCTACCACATACTAAAATTTCATCGAAATCGAGCTACTTTTACGCAAGTTACCGTTCGGACAGACAGACAGACGGACAAGGCTGGAGCATATACGCTTTTTCAACTTACGGTTGGAAAGCGTAAAAATGCCATCTTATCTTCCTTTTCTGAACACAGCATGAGTCATGCTGTAATTCTGTTTCGTCCAAATACCAGATAAATTTGTAACTGATTTTTTACGTACTGTTGCCGTATCAAACTTCTCCATTTACAGCGATCTTGACACACAACTCGGGCTTCACTGACATCCATCACACGAAGTTCACAAGAACTTCTATACTTCATACTCATAATCTTTTCCCCATGCAGACACCCCTGAGTCTGCTCCTCGCATGACTACTATGGCCTTCCTTTGCCTTTCTTTCCTGCCACTTGGGCAAAAAAAAAAAATTTGTAGTAAGCATCTCATCACTCATTCTTTCAACATGACCAACCCACCAAAGCATATTAGTCTCCAATATTATATTATTTCAACTGTCATTCATGAACTAAACAATTTTTTATTACCTCAAACGAAAAGTCTTTACTACCTCAAGAAAGAAACATTTCAGAAAAAAATATAAGAAATTTTGCAAACGCGCTCTAGCAAAATTCACGTTCTGAAATACTTTAAGAAGAATTTGTTGTGGTAGGGTATATTTTGTTGCCAGAGTCTAACGAATTTTAATATCATATCTGATTGCAATTAGGAAATTCTTGATTCGTGCAGGTGCATTCTCTGGCTGCGGGCTTGTCCTATGTATAAAGCTCTTCGATAGATGGCGCCCTGTGTTCATCTGATTTCATGTGTGAAGTGAAAATTGCTGGACAACGAAAACCAGATACTGTAACTGCAAACTCATCGCAGTCTGACCTTGCTGGCGTTTGTTGATGTCCGCAGCTGTGAGTGGCGTATAAGTAACGAAGCTCGTGAGTCTGAAATAAACTCGTGTTCAGAGTATATTGTTCATTCCGTATCACGTATTATTTCTGCCGATTTGAAACATCCTGTTAGGTACCACTGTTATCTAGTGTATTTATCACTGTTCTACAAAGCTGCTATTTCCAAATTCCAGCAGACCTGATTCAGTTTATATCGCGGCGTTAAGGGAAACATAATCTGAAAAGCGTAAGCATTGCTTTCCTATGGAGAACCGGAATAAACTTGTATTCAAATCCAGCGGCATGACTGAAAGAAGTTTTCTTTTCTTCAACGACATGCGGAAGAAAACAGAGCTGTGTGATATTATCTTTCGTATAGGAAATGACTCTGTGCAGGCCCACCGCATAATTATTACCGCAGCAATTCCTTATTTGAGGGAGTTACTGTCAAATAATGATCAACAAGGAAAGGAAGAAGGCTTAAGCATACCAAATATCGAACCAGAAGCGTTTAGAAACCTGATTGAGTATACTTACACCTGCGAACTGGAAATTGATATCGATAATGCTATGAACATTCTAGCTGCCGCAAGTTATTTACGCATGAAAGAGTTAAAGGAGGCTTGTTGCGATTTTTTGGCTGTGAATTTTGATTCCGGAAGCATAATGAATACGAGAGAATTCGCCAGTAATTTGAATTGTTTGGAACTTCTCAATACCATTGATTGTCACGTTCAACAAAATTTCCCCGAAATTACTGAAACAGAAGAATTTTTGAACTGGCCTGTTGCTTACTTGAAAGAAATCATTGGGAGAAATGATTTGTGTGTTGAAATTGAACAAATGATTCTTGACGCGGCAATTAAATGGGCAAAAGTCTGTCCTGAAGAGAGGAAGGGTGAGTTACCAAATTTGCTCCGGAAAATTAGACTGCATGAAGTAGATCCGGTGTACTTGGTGGATATTGTAGAAAGAGAAGAGCTTATTCGAACATCACTGCTCTCTCGAGATTTGATTGACGAGGCCAAACATTACATCTTACTTCCCCAAAGAAGAAAAAGCCATAGCAGTTTCCCACTCGAACCACGACAGTGTGTGAAAAGTACCACCCAAAGCGATGATCAAGATGACCTGTGCATTCACAAATTGAACGTAGCGTTGAAATTTAATGTGCAGTGCTTTGATTTACAGGAGGAAAACTGGCTGACTAAAAAATGCAAAGAATTTTACATTACTGAAGGCACAACAACTTCAGTAGGAAATCGAATGTTCTTCTTTCACTGGGGTGATGCATTGCAGTATGACTTAGTGAGCAACTCTTGGGAATATCTCAGTGACGTCCCTGTACCTTCTGTCTATGTTGGAGCAGTAGCTTTAAAGGAGGAGATTTATGTCTTCGGCGGGAAGATTGATGATCAGACTGCTACTAGTGCTGCCCGTTGTTATGATCTAGAAACGAACGAATGAGATCAATGCGCATAGCTCGGTGGGGAGCAAGTGTTGTCGCATCATCAGGCTATGTTTTCGTCCTGGGTGGACGGAACAGTTCTTTGGTGTTTGATTCGGTTGAGAGGTACGATCCAGAAACGGATAAATGGAAAACCATGAATTCATTGCTTACGAAGAGATATTTCGCAGGTGCTGCCTCAGTGAATGGAAAAATTTACGTTTGTGGCGGAAATACACTGGTGACTGGAATAGAATTCGTTGCTACAACTGAGGTGTATGATGTCATACGAAACAAGTGGTCATTCATAAAGCCCATGAATTCAGCTAGATGGAATTTCACTTTACTACCGTTCCGCTCGATGGTTTATGCCTTAGGAGGTGAGGATTGTGAAGGAGAACTCAGCTGCAAATTTGAGATATATGACCCAAAAAGTGATGAATGGACAACGGGTCCTTCAACTGATTCTGATTATGAAGTTAGTGGCGCTGTAATTATGTCATCCGTCACTGATAAATTGGATATTTGAATTTGCAAAAGGTAATTCTTAAAATCTTATGATTAAAAGGTAACTGAAGTAACATTTTTCACTGCGGCTAGTAAAATAATTTGCTAATTCCGCATAAATCATCATAATTGTCAACCATTATCAATCCACTGCTGGACGAAGGTCTCCCCAAGTTTCCTCCACAACGATCTGTCTTGTGCCAGTCTCCTCCATGTCACTCCCGTATACTTTCGAATTTCATCCACCTATCTCCCATGTGGTCTTCTTCTGGGTCTTTTCCCGTCCCTTGGAATCCAATCTAAAATTTCGGCTGTCCATTGATGGTCTGTCCTTCTGGCAGTATGCCCAGCCCATTGCCATTTCAGGGATTTAACTCTGATCATGATGTCTTCCACTCTTGTCATTTTTTGGATCCACGAGTTCCTCTTCTTATCTTTCCGGGCTATACCAAGCATGCACCTCTCCATGCTTTTTTGAGTTGTCTGCAGCTTTTGTATGTCGCTTTTAGTAAATATACACTATATATATTACTCAAGAACTATTTGTGGTGTGTAACATGAAAATACAGATTTGATCTTTAGAAATCATGACTATTCATCACTATGGAGTTGGATAAATTATTTATTCATTTGGTATACTGCCAGGCTACCACCTTTTTAGGTACACCGTCATACAATAATTAGCTTTATGAAAAATTATGCTCGCAGTCGGTTTTAACATTTTAAACAAGAGTTTCACAAGAGCAGAATTTCAGCAAGAACAAAATGAATTTGAGTATTTTGTTTTTCTAAAGCTTTAAGATGTTATGGCGTCATTTATTAAGTTTACCGCCTTGGTACAGCAATGATCTGAGCTCCGGTTTCTGACCATTCGTCCTAAATGGGTCTGGGTTCGAATCCCGCGAGGTATATAAATGTTGTTTGTTTTACGGCAGTAGCTCTCTCCGTTACCTGGAATCAGCGGCCCTAAATTAGGAACGGGTAAACTGCTGGAGTTGCTCATAGTGGTCGTTAACTCCCCTCTACCCCAAAGCTAATTGGACGTTATTAGTTTATCAGCTTGCATGTTCCATATCTCTCAAAAGAACAAGATGCATTGAGAAACGCCATATAATTCAGCAGCCAGTTCATATAATCTGTCCCCTTTATTTTCAGTGTGCGGCAGAATTTCAGCCATCTTTTAATTTTTATATTTTATTTATTTATATTTTGCTGGTAATGCTCTAATACAAACAACTTTGAAATCCACCGGGAGATGCAGCGAAAATTGCGGTCAGACATGACAGCTTCATTCTCTGACCACCGTCGGCTCAGGTACTCTTAAGGGGTCCGTCTACAAATTGCGTTTGTAAGCCTAAAAAGAGCACATATCAATTTATTTATGCAATTCAGAAAAATGGATATGCCTGCAGCAGAAAAACGGGGAGAGACCAAATGAGAAAACCAAAGGTGTCAATGTATGCAAATTAGCTGAGACAAAGGGCTATCTCAACAACTAAATGATATTGTGACGTAATTCTAAATTAACTTTCCTTTTTAGTTTCTTTCCTATGTAAATCTTGAGTTTATTCTCAGTTATATTTCACACTTAACGTAATATCTTTTCTCTCAAATGAATACTGTTGGCAGCATAATTGGGGTTGAATGAACCGTATGCCTGTTTTGATAAGAACGAGAGATATAAACTACGAGTAACCTGTTGCTAAGAGCGTTGTGTTGGAGAGCGATTAATGTTAGCGTTGCGTTGTGGAGTGTTATGTTACGATGTGTTGGAGAAAACCTTTAATAATGCATCTTTTCCGTAAGTTTGACTTCTGTTGTTTACATGTTTCGTCTGGCCGTTAAGGTTTAATTTTGGAACTATTTCATCTTATGGTTATGTTTTTAAAATAACGTAGAAGTACGTAAAGACTTCTACGTTATAATATACAGAAACGTAATAGCACTTGTTTTAAAACTTAGGACAAGTGCTACCTGAAATACACTATCGGAGTGGACCCTGGGCTAATACCAAAAAAGTTATGGAATATCATTACCCTGACAGCAGGTAAAACAGTAAGGCAACTAGAGAAAATAAAGTTTTTTAATTTAAGGCTTTCATAATCAGCATTCATGTATTTGATGGTACACGCTGCTTTTGTTATTAGTGTATTACACCTATTTGTGCTGTGTTTAAAAGAGAAAACTGGATCCAATGCAGGCTGTGTTTCCAAGGTGCTGTTACAATCGCAATTTGCAGACGGACCCTTAGAGGTCCACCGTCCTCAGCAAAGATAGCTACCGTGTCTGACCGCAATCCGCGCCGCCACATTTCGCTGCATGTCCCGGTGGATATCTTTTTTTTTTTTGATTGGAGGTTTAACAACCTCCGTGAGCAACTCAATGGGCTATAAGCAGTCGCCGGTCCCCAATTAAGGGTCACTGGTTCCAGGGAAGGGAAAGAGCCAGTGCCGTAAGACAAACACAACATCCATGCCTCACCGGGATACGAACCCGGACCCCGTTCGGACGAATGATCAGAGGCCATCGCTTAGACCACTGCGCCACCGGGACGGCAAGCATTTTTGCAACCGGGGCAAACCATAAAATATTGTGCCCTCATAACCGCAGTCGTTAAGACAAACAAATTAGTAAACTCATGCAATGCATTGATTATGATACGCTTTCCAACATACCAGAAATCATTACTCAAGTTATGAGGATAATGGCTGTAGAACAAATCTCGTTCCTGTGCCGTGACCTTTGATCCTATTTCGATGATATTCAACAGAACAGGTTCAGTATACGTCTGGAACAACATAAGGTTTTGTCGCAATCGAAGCATTTTTACATAAGTTATGACGCATAAGAGCGTTGGAATAGATCCCGCTCCTACTGTATGTTCTGACCTTTGACCCAATTTCGCCCATTTTCAGTAGGGTTCGTCCCCAGGTTCTCCCCTACCACATACTAAAATTTCAGCGAAATCGAACTATTTTTACGCAAGTTATCGTTCGGACAGAGAGACTGACAAAACTGGAACATATACGCTTCTTCAACCTACGGTTGGAAAGCGTAAAAAATCCCATCTTATCTTCCTTCTCTAAACACAGCATGAGTCATGCTGTAATTCTGTTGTTTCGTCCAACTACCAGATAAATTTTTGACTGATTATTTGTTTACTTGTTCCCACATGAAACTTCTCCATTTACAGCGATCTTGACACACAACTCGGGCTTCACTGACATCCATCACACGAAGTACACAAGAACTTCTATACTTCATACTCATAATCTTTTCCTCATGCAGACACCCCTGAGTCTGCTCCTCCCATGACTACCATGGCCTTCCTTTGCCTTTCCTTCCTGCCACTTGGGCAAAAAAAAATTTGTAGTAAGCATCTCATCACTCATTCTTTCAACATGACCAACCCACCAAAGCATATTAGTCTCCAATATTATATTATTTCAACTGTCATTCATGAACTAAACAATTTTTTATTACCTCAAACGAGAAAAGTCTTTACTACCTCAAGAAAGAAACATTTAGGAAAAAAATATAAGAAATTTTTGCAAACGCGCTCTAGCAAAATTCACGTTCTGAAATACTTTAAGAAAAATTTGTTGTGGTAGGGTATATTTTGTTGCCAGAGTCTAACGAATTTTAATATCATATCTGATTGCAATTAGGAAATTCTTGATTCGTGCAGGTGCATTCTCTGGCTGCGGGCTTGTCCTATGTATAAAGCTCTTCGATAGATGGCGCCCTGTGTTCATCTGATTTCATGTGTGAAGTGAAAATTGCTCGACAACGAAAACCACATACTCTAACTTAGGGATAGGCGATATTTGCAAAAGTATCGACACCGATATCTTTTGATATTTTTGAGTTCGATATGTTGAATCGATAATATCGGTATTGAAATATCAATATATCGGATCGAGTTTTCGATATTTTTCAATACTTCTGATCTCAATACGACTGATATTCCGGTTTATACTGCCTCAGGGTTATCACTGAATCCGATCCGTACTGATGTTGTGGCTAAGTATTGGCTGTTGGGAACTTGGAACTAATTGGCTGCTGGCCAAAGCGAGCTGTTGGCTTGATCGCAATCTCAACCAGCCCTAATTAAATAAAGCATCTGTGCGGCGCCATTTGAAAATCTGTATGGCTTTATTGAATGCAGTGTCAAAGTGTGTATAAATAAATACACACAAACTATTCCTTACAGAGTTATCCGAAAATGATAGAATTGTATAACAAGAAATTTTCATAGCAATTTTTTCTTTCTAAATCACGAAATTTATACTCTAGTTCCAGGGTTCTTAAAACGAGAGCTGCTTCCTCCTGCTAAAAGGGAACAATTTTATTTGTCATTTATTATTACATTTTATAGCTTAAAACTATCTTTATGCAAGATTGCAGCTCTCAAGCTGTATTTTTAGTGGTATGAAAAACACGTAAAATATTGTTTTCCAGATCCTAAAATAAAAAATATATATACCAGAAAGTTTTGATGCAAAAATAAATAAATCATGCAACAGAAGTGTGCTTTATAATCTGTAGAAATGCTGAATATACTTTCCAAAACCCAAAAGTGATTTTTTTGTTTCATGTGTGGGCATTGCTCGACGAGCATGGATATGGTTTCTGCCAAGAAGTTTCCAAAAATCCCAGTTGCAAAGGAATGTTTTCATGAGTTTTTCATAAATGTGAGATTATGAGAAATATGTATTTCCAACATTTCGAGGAAAGGTAAGTTGAAGCTTCAGTATGGCATAAATGACAAAACAAACGTACTTATTAAAATCCCAGCAGACTGTAATCTTAACCATCAATTAACATGGGAATAACTGAATTATAGAAAGAATAACTTTTTTATTGGCATGCAAATGTCAAAGTTAACATTATATCAGCTTGCAAGGAAATGTTATGGAAAAAAATCTTTAAAAAAACTTTGTTATTGTAATTTTTAGAGCATTTTGTATAGATTTATATTTTTCAGAAGGTGTGAACAATGGTTAGCTATTTTTTTTATCGTTTAAGACAGGACACAATGTTAATGGAGTATACAGATATAATTACTTCCATGGTGTAAGCTAAAATAGTTCCCATGGCATAAGCAAAAAAATTTAAAGTGGTTATAATATGTTCACAAGTGACATTTTTTATTAGAAACAGTAATTAGAGTACGAATAATTTGTGATGGCCTTTTCATAGAAATTATTTTTCCAGAAAGATATTTAAAAAAATGCTAACGATTTATTAGTCATCTGTTAAAAATCGATTATAAAAATAAAATCATAAAAATATCATAATCCAAATTAATCAAGTATATATATTTACTAATTAATTAATGAAAGCCATACTAATTAATGTATGAAAAACATAAAAAATATCATAATCCAAATTGATCTAGTTTATATTTACTAATTAATGAAAGCCTGTTTCTCCTAGATAACATAAAAACGAATGGACTGTCAAAGGAAATAACATATTGTAAGTGTGGGAAAATCAGCAGATCAAGACGAAAGTTAATTATGCTCATATTTTTACCAGATTATTTAATTACTTCCGGAAGTTTCACTGTGTATTAACAAGATATTTATCAAACGATGATAAAAAAAAATTACGTCTGATATATACATAGCCTGAATTACAACAAACTTTATACTACATAACTTGTAAGACATCAAGAAAACTCTCGAAAAGCTGTTTTGCATTTCCTTAGCCAGATGTTAAGATCTACGTACTTTAATCACTAAAAAAAAAAAAGAAATGCTTATCTTCAAATTGTGTGTCATTGGTATGTATTTAATTTTGGTCAAAGTGCCAGTTTACTTCAAACATAATACTCATAGGCAAAAGAACAATCTGCTATCGATCGTCATTTAAATTTCTTTTTTGGGTGCCTACCGTCAACTAATAGTTAAAATTTTCAACCATCGAGGTTTTCAACACAGCAGATATTTTTCCTTGTAAAGTTCTAGAAATCGGAAGGTGACATAATATCATGTGAATCTCTATAATGAGATCGCAGTTTGATAGTCCTCAAGCAACATAATTTTCGTAACATGTCAGAGAAAAGAACACAGATTTCATTCCACAAGTGAAATCACATCGGCCATACGCTGGTATATTGAATATCAAATACCAATATATTGAATATCGCACCGATATATCAAAAACCAATATATTGATTTTCTGATATATCGATACTTCGATATCAATACGAAATGTCGGGCGCAAATATCGATATATTGATAAATATCGCCCACCCTTACTGCATTGCCTCCGTTCTACTTGATGATGGGGTAAATGTTACCCCGAAAGTGCAAGTGGGGTATTTTAACTGTAAATATCTTTCGTATTTTAATTAAATATCGTACATGGACGGTGAGTTTTCTCATTTCATTAGACGAGTTGTGCGAAGTCATCCTTTTATTGTAAAAGGAAAGAAATATTTTACTTTATTTACTTAAAAGTAACTTATACTATATGCGATTCATAGGAACTTACGCTGATTATAAATTAATGTTAGTAAATGTAGAAGGCATGGTCCTCGTTGTCAGTATTTATTGCTAAAATTGTTCCTTCTTCAGAGACAATTTTTTAAACTCTTTAGTTGCCTTGTTATAAATTTGGCGATACGTCTCGGGCCTAATGTGCTCTTCTTGTTGAGATTCGGAATGCATCGACGTTGTAAAGGTTTGAGACGTAATACATTCATTATCCAGCGAAGTTGTGAAGACTGGCGATGTGTACATTTGTATTCCATGCTCGGTGTGAAAATTTGGATCGATGACATCAGTCTCCACCTGTTCGCCGCCCCGGTGGCGCAGTGGTCTAAGGCGCTGGCCTCTGATCATTCGTCCGTAAGGGGTCCGGGTTCGAATCCCGGTCAGGCATGGATGTTGTGTTTTGTCTTACGGCACTGGCTCTCTCCCTTCCCTGGAACCAGTGACCCTAAATTAGGGACGGGCGACTGCTTATAGCCCATTGAGTTGCTCACGATGGTCGTTAAACCTCCAATCAAAAAAAAAAAAAAAAAAAAAGTCTCCATCTGTTCTTGCTGTTCAGGCTCAATTTGTGCATATTAGCCATTTTATGTTCGATCTTGCAACGTGGATTTTGGTCATTCTTGCCCACATGATGAGCCTTACTGGTGATCATGAGTGCGTACCATGACTGTTGTATGGTATAATTTTTCCCCTTATATAACTGTATATCCATGCCAAATTTCATTAAAATGTGTCCATTAGTTTTTCAGAAATTTGACAAAATGTGCAAATTCTCTTAATTTTGAACATCAGTGTATATTTTGCTCTTTATCTGTGCAGAAAACTAGAATACTACACTACTTACTGTTAAATGGTTAAAATATACAAGTATTTAACAGTAAGCAGAACTCGGGTGAAACTGATATCGGCGCGCGGAATTTGACGCTCGCTACATTCCTGTTACCTTTCGTTTGACGACTTAACGGGCCTTTTCGAATTAAGCTCGTTCGCCTCTGTTTCTTCAACTTTCGTCGGTTCTTACAGTAATTTTCCTTGGATTTTCGCCGCATTCCTAAATTTTCGTCGCCAAATTTTGTTTTATCTAAAAAGTAAATAATCCACTTTGTTTCGGTTTATCACGTACGTCCGTCATCTCTGACCGTCAGCTATCAGAATGCGGGGCTGTGGTCATCGCTATAATTATCTATTCACTAGTTATCAACCTTAAAGGCGTGCGACGAAACAAAATCATGCGAAATTTAGCTTAAATTTCTAACTCTACTGTATCGAAGGGTTAAGGGGTTGGAATTTATTTTGTTATAAATAGGACTCTATAAACTGTCTATTGATGTATTATTTATTACTCTACGATTATTAGTTTCGAAGATATAAGCATTCTAAGTGTGACATGTTTTCGTTGCTTCTGTGCTCTCGATATTACCATCTACCGAGCGTGCAGAAAGACGTAGTTCTACGTTAAAAAACGAAAAAAAAAAAAATCAGCTTTCCTTTGTTATAGGTTCCGATAAGTGAGAGGGAATGGAATAAACAAAAAACAGAATACTAATAACAATACCATTCATTCTCTTTACAGAGAATGCTTTGTAACGGTCTCCAGTCCTGAATAAAATTTACATAAAACGGTCAGGTTTATGTACTCGGGACCGAGCAAAAGGCCAGCATCAGAGTTAAGTTCGAGCTCAAATTTGAGCGGCCGAGCTGGGATTTAATATCGAAAAATAGCCTAGGCCCCCACCTTCCCAATCCCATTAACAGTTGTTTTTCTCAACTGCGGGGTGAAGAAGAGGCATCAATCAGTTTCTGTAGTATATCCATTCGATTTTCTTCGACCTCTTCTTCGTTTCCGCTTCAACAGCTCCGGGAATCCGGCAAAATCGGAAAACCCTTGCAATTTTACGTTGCTCCGTAAAATTAGCATGGAGTTGCCGCTTGAAGGGGACGGAGCAGCGAAGTTTTAACTGCATGGTAGCTGCTACTTACAGTTCTTGAAGAAACATTTCCTTGTCTACAGAAATTCCCTAATGCGTACCATTGGCATTTGACCCCTAAACCCAGAATCCTTCTTTTTGTCCGCTCTGCCCCCTCTACCCAACTCTTTCTCTCCTTTCAGAGCTCCTCTCCGCTTTCTCCACGAAGCTTCTCTATCGCTTTCTCCGTGCCCTTCCTACTTCTCTTTCTCAGCCCATCGCGTCTGTTTCTCCTGTTTCTCCTCTCTGCACTTTCTGCTCTCTCCATGCTGACGTGTTACACACGTGTATTTGTATTGCCCAATTCTCCTTCCGCTATTACATCTGACGTTCTCCATCGCCTGACACGTCTGCTCCGTCGACGTCTCCTTTTGAGGCCAATCATACCTTTCTTCAGACAGTTACTCCACCTACTATAGCCTCCAACTTGCCCGTGCCCATGTTTCTGCCCACACGAAGCACGCAATCTACGTTTTGCACCATTATCTTCGCACTGCTAGTAAGACTTTGCGAGTGAGACCAGGCGGAGTGAGGCTTTACGCATGTATTTTCGGGGCTCGTCTCACTCCCCGGCTCCACTTGGACTGCTCATTTGTTCCCGCCCGCTGTCGTGTGGAGATCTGCTCCACCTGCATGATCACCGAAATTCCCTTCGTTCTGGATCTCTGATTATTACTGTGTGATGTCCTGTGTTACCTATGGCCGTTGATACTTGCTGATTCCGGCCCCGCCTCTGCTTGTCTCCCCGGCGGTAGCCTCTGAGCTGCTCGCAATTACTTCTCATTTGTACTTATCTCTTCTTTTCATCTGTGAATATACACCACCGTGATTTTTTTTTTGTATATCATCATCATTGTCAACCATTATCAATCCACTACGGAACGAAGGTCTCCCCAAGTTTCTTCCACAACGGTTTGTCTTGTGCCAGTCTCCTCCATGTTACTCCCGCATACTTTCGAATTTCATCCACACATCTCCCATGTGGTCTTCTTCTGCGTCTTTTCCTGTCCCTTGGAATCCAGTCTAAAATTTCGGCTGTCCATCGATGGTCTGTCCTTCTGGCAATACACATGTGTATGTCCAGCCCATTGCCATTTCAGGGATTTTACTCTGATCATGATGTCTCCCACTCTTGTCATTTTTCTGATCCACGAGTTCCTCTCCTTATCTCTCCTGGTTACACCAAGCATGCATCTCTCCATGCTTTTTTGAGTTGTCTGTAGTCTTTGTATGTCTGTTTTAGTTAAGGTCCACGTCTTTGCACCATACGTAAGCACTGGAAGGATGCATTGATCACACTTTTATTTTAAGACGTAATGGCATTTTGCTCTTGAAAATTATACTGTTTCTTCCAAAAGCTCTCCAGGCAAGTTTTATACGCCGATTAATTTCTTCATCAATGTGACCCTCACTTGATATCTGCTGTCCAAGATAAATGTAGGTCTTGGCTATCTCCAGCTTTTCCCGATCAATCGATAAATCTTCATTTGTCTTCTGAAAGTTCATTTTTAATCCCACTTCTTTACTCTTGTCAGCAAGTTCCTGGGTCATACTCTGCAGCTCTGATGTGGTAGTTGCAAAAATGACTACGTCATCAGCAAAACGAAGGTGAGTTAGATAATCTCCATTAATCTTTATACCTTTGTTTTCCCAGTTCAGTGATTGAAAGACACTTTCCAATGTAGCATTAAAGAGTTTGGGAGATATAGTGTCACCTTGTCTCGCTCACTTTCCAATTTTTATGGGTGCTGTATTCTCAAATAGCCGAATCTTTGCACTCGCATTTTCATGGATGTTATTAATAATATTAATGTATGCATCTTCAATACCGCAGGACTTCAAATCCATTGTAACTGATAATATATTAGCTGTTCACAGTTTCTGTTCTTTTGAGACGTTCACGCTGTTTACGTTTCTCGCTGTACCTTATTTTAGACAAATAAAATGATGTTGAAACTTAAACCCAGAATAAACTGCCCCTCCCCAGTCCCCGCGCTCTACACAATAAACAGGGGAGGATCAGGACTGGCGGCGCCCCAGCTGCGTTTCCTTTTTGCCAGTCCTAGCAACTCTGCGTTCCCTTTAGTCAGTCCTAGCAACTCCAGTGACAGACCTCTTTCATAGAGATTATAGATTTATGTAGAGGATTTTAGCTAGGTAGTGTCCGACTTCATATCTTAAACAACCCTTGGAAGTAAGAAGCTAGGAGATTTGGGCTAAAGTGCCGGACAGGAAAGTGACACGGAAGCGAGGTAGAAAGGGAGGCATGTCAGCGTCATTTTCTTGTAGGACTTCCGTCCACAGGTAGTAGAGTTTAGGTCCCAGCCACCTACAGCGAGATCGCCTTTTGGGCAGGACACAGAAACGGAAGGAATGAGAGCAAGTCTAGCGACTTTTGACAGAACAGTTTGTAGTGAGATTAGAGTACAGTAGATGGCGCCACCGTACAAGTACGATATTGCTCATAGATGGGTGAGAGAATTTCAGGGAGGACATAGGAAAGGATACCCATTTAACCAGTGGGTCCAGCCTGGGGGCCGTCACTTAACGTGCTCGTCCGATGCACGGCGGATATTCAGCGATTGTTAGTAAATCACGCCATCTCTGAAAGATCAGCCCAGGCTTGAACCTGGGGACCCAGCATCGATAGCCTGAAACACTAACCACTAAGCCATCTGCGGCTCGGAGGTAGAAAGGGAGGGAAAGACGCCTTTATTTATAACCACGGGGTCAGTACTCTAGGTCCGACAGCTTCACGTGACCATCCGATTCACGGAGAATATTTAATGGTTCGTCGAACCTGCCTGGGATCGATTCTGATACTTTTCGATGGCAGTCCTGAACGTTCATCACTGGGCCATCCGCAGCACACCTCTTTTAAATCTTTTGCCCGACTTCAATCATCAGCCGCCACTACCAACTTCTTTGTCTGGCTACGGACTGACCCAGTAGCGGAGTGCGACTAAAGCAATCTTCCCCCCTCCCTTGAAGCGGTTCATGCCAGTTTTGCTTCTTCCCAACTGCCTTTCCCTGCTGTGCCTTATATTGGGGTCATTAGTGGTTGTAAAACAGGGAGACGAAAGTTTAGATGGAGAAAAAATAAAATACTCGCACCCATGTCTGCGAACATTATACAATAAAACCTCCATTAACGGACACCTCCGAACAACAGTAACCTCAGAACAACGAAAAGTTTTCGTTGGTACAAAACAGCTGTCGTAGGATTCACATTTACGGTAACCTCCGAACAATGAAACTTCTTAACAGCATTCAACGAACACCCCAGTTAGTCCTAAAGAAGATCTAACGGACACACACACACACACCTTATCCTTTAGAATTTTACGTAGTTCCTTTGGTACTACGACGAGAGAAATAAAATCAGGACAAAGAAGAATTCTAAAGAAACTGTACCTCGGGAAGAATGGGTTGGATTACCGCGGGTACAGTGTTCTTAAGTGAAAAGAAAGGAATTAAAAATTTAATTCTACTTGAGGTGAGTTCCCGTATATGTTTCAGTAACCCTCCGGGTGCTGCGGGAGTAGTTCATGGCGCCTAGAGTGTGGCCTGTTCGAGGAGGTATCTCTTCGTTTGGTCCACGTGGGTTCCGTTCCTTCTTTCAGGAGTGCGGCCAGCTAACTCTGCAGTTGTGGGCGACGGATGGCCTAGTGGTCAACGTTCGTGACTGCCACGGAAGAAGTATCAGGATTGATCCCACGCAGGTATGAAAGCTCGAACCGTTAAATATCCGCCATGCGTCGGTTGGTTACGTTAAGCCGTCAGACCACGGGTACGGGTTCTCCGGTTATAAACAAGGGCGTTTTTCTCCCCTTTCTACCTCGTTTGCGTGTGACTACTTGCCTGTTGGGCACTCTAGCCCAAATCTTGTACTTCTAAGGGTTGTTTAAGACCCGGGGTCAGACACTCCCTTCCTAAAATCCTCATCAATCTCAACCCGGCAGTTGCACTTCAGTGTCAACCATTTTTCTTTTCTATAGCGTATACCCTAGGCTTTATCACCAAGCTTGCTCTTTCTAAAGGCTAATTAGGAACAGACGTCAGACAGTGCTTTACTAACATCCTGTGCACCATAATTTTTTTAATGTATTTATTATACTGATTTTTGTTCAGTACTCAGCATTTGGGGAAAACACTGATACCGTTTTCTTTGTGTTAAAGCTTCGTGTACTTATTTTGATTTTGTGGAAACGTTACGGTTTAGCAATGTTAATTTAGGCCTAACCAGCGGCGTGCTCAAGGGGGTGTTACCCCCCCCCAATGGACACCGTTCGATATTTCAAAAACGCGGTTTCAAAATGAGTTTTGATTACAGCTAAAAAGCAAGAAGTTTTGATTAAGATGCCAAGAATCACATCAAAACAAAACCAACGCTGTAACATAAACCCAGAAGACTATTACAGGATTTCAATTTATGTACCATTTTCAGACATGTTTATTAGTGCTTTGGAAAAGAAATTTCTGGCACACAAATCTGTCTCATCAAGATTCCAGTCACTTTTTCCAACAAATCCCAATGTGCTAACATCTTCTCCAGATATTGGTGGTTTTAAAACTTTAACTGAATTTTATACAGATGACTTGAATGGCTCGCAAGAAGAACTAATCACACAATTGAAACTGTGGTACGGTAAGGATCGCCCGCAAAGAAAAGGATCACTGGCCAAAAGGTGCATTAAGTGCTTCAAAACTGCTACAGTGCATGGGGTGTTATCCCATTATAAAAACATTGTTTCACATACTAGGCATTCTAGCAGTGAAAACTGCAGAAAGTGAGCGTTCGGTTTCAACACTGCGCCTCTTAAAGTCATATCTACGTAATAAAACATCAGAACTGAGACTTAATGGGTCAGCATTACTTCACATTCATGGAGAATACACACAGAGTCTAAGCGATGGCCTCTGATCATTCGTCCGAAAGGGGTCCGGGTTCGAATCCCGGTCAGGCATGGATGTTGTGTTTGTCTTACGGCACTGGCTCTCTCCCTTCCCTGGAACCAGTGACCCTAAATTAGGGACGGGCGACTGCTTATAGCCCATTTGAGTTGCTCACGGTGGTCGTTAAACCTCCAATAAAAAAAAAAAAAAAAAGCCGCCCCGGTGGCGCAGTGGTCTAAGGCGTTGGCCTCTGATCATTCGTCCGTAAGGGGTCCGGGGTTCGAATCCCGGTCAGGCATGGATGTTGTGTTTGTCTTACGGCACTGGCTCTCTCCCTTCCCTGGAACCAGTGACCCTAAATTAGGGACGGGCGACTGCTTATAACCCATTTGAGTTGCTCACGGTGGTCGTTAAACCTCCAATAAAAAAAAAAAAAAAAAAAAAAAAAAGCCGCCCCGGTGGCGCAGTGGTCTAAGGCGTTGGCCTCTGATCATTCGTCCGTAAGGGGTCCGGGTTCGAATCCCGGTCAGGCATGGATGTTGTTTGTCTTACGGCACTGGCTCTCTCCCTTCCCTGGAACCAGTGACAATAAATTAGGGACGGGCGACTGCTTTAGCCCATTGAGTTGCTCACGGTGGTCGTTAAACCTCCAATCAAAAAAAAAAAAAAAAAAAAAAACTTTGACCTGCTAGAGGGGAGAGATTTACCTGGAGCAAACTTCCTTTTCCCCCTATTCTTGTTTCGCCTATTACTGCTACGTCGAAAGTTAATGAGGCGAGAAAATGCTGTTACATTATTTCGCTTAAGCTTTGACGGAGTGATTTTAAAAAGAGATAAATCTTTACCTCCCGTGAATTTTTTTTTTTTTTTTTTATCGAAACACTAAATATTTCGTGCATTAATGTAGGAGACATCAAATGTTGAGCAAAAAGTAATAAACGGAAGGTAGTCATCAGCGTGATTAAGGTATTAAATGTGTCGTCCAATCAAAATCGTGAGAAACTATAGTGAGGGGTGGGGGAGATGTTATGTGGGTGTACGGCAGAATTCAGGAAAGTTTTGATAATGAAAGGTAAAGAAGAGTAAAAGATAGAGGGATGTTGATGCGAGGTCCGGACAAACCTGACATTTGCACAACCGGACACTTGCCCACTATGGATTTGTAGATAATATGTAACGTCGGAGGACGTTTCCGGTCTAGTCTAGGAAAATTGATCACATAAATATTTATGGATCGTATAAAAATTGCACTTTGTTTTAGAAATGTTGAAATTTAAGAGGGTTACTCCCAAACCTAAACTTATATATATTACCTCTGTTCTGTGTTCAAAAAGCTCAAATTTAAATCACAAGACAACGCTATTAACAAACGAGCAGCACACTTAAAAATTTGGAAAAGTTTAAATTTAAAGGGTGTTAACCTGCTAAATGTAAACTAACATTTATAATCTTTTTCGTGGGTTCTAAAAAGCTCAAACTTAAATCACAAGACAACGCTACCAATCGACGAACAACGCACTTGAAAGTTTGGAAAAGTTTAAATTTAGGGGTGTTAGCGTCCCAAATGCTAACTAACATATATAATCTTTTTAATGGGATTCCTTGTGTTCACTCTTGTTGCTTGCTTAACTTCAAAACCGTAGAAACAGATTTGTTATAATGGCAAACGATAAGCTTTCTACATTACGGACAAGAACATATTGTAATGTATCAAAGTTTTCTTCAAAAAATTAAACAGGATGTACATCAGTAATCAAATACAGATTTTTATTTCGGCCAAAAACGAAAGAGAGTACATGACCCCATAGGACCAGGGGGTCCGGACACGAGCCCAGCTTCATTGATCGACTACGACATGAGCCCACCGGATATGAGCCACTTCCGAAAATGGCCTGATTTTATTGCTATTGAATGTTCACGCATGTGTAAATCGTAGTAGCAGAAATTTCCGGTCATAAAAATTCCCCATGTTAGAAAGATCCCTATCCGTTTATAAGAAAACAAAATTGTTACAAACTAAAGTATAGGATACGGAGGAACTCTCCACTAGGTAGCATTTTCCAGCCGTAACACTGGGAGTGCACTTTTGAAACCACACATGAAAATAAAAGGCAGCACGTTATGCCCTAATGCTTACAAGGCATCTAGGCTAAAGAGCACTTTTGCAAACTAGAAGCTATAAAATTTTAAGTTAGACGTATTAAGTATGTATATATTTTAAAAATGAAATGAGACTATGAAAAATAAAATTAAACTATTAAAAATAAAATGAGACAATTAGACACAATATATTGATTTTGAGCAGCTTACGAAGGACATAAGCTTAGGTCTTATTTGTAGGTTTTAAGTGGTAAGCATAAAATTTGGTACGTGCACATAGGAAATAATATTTGTAAAAATCTGAGGATATATCAGTTACATTATTATATTCCCCTCAGATTACTGAGAACCTACTAGCATCATGATAGTAAAAAACTCGTTAGCGTTGAACTCCCCTTTGTACACCGGCTCTTTTGACTCAACATGAAGTGGTAAAAAGCATTTAAGGCGCCATAAATTAAACTGTGGCTGCCATCTAGTGACTTCTGAATTCTGTTATGAGTGTTACAGAAATTTTAGTTATCCACCCACCCTCCGAACCAGAACTGGTCAAGTAGCTGGCACATTAGGCTGAGATAATATTAAAGATGCAGAGCCACAACTTTACTAGCTTTTTTCCCAGATAGTTCTGTACTGTTGGCCTTTGAACCGAAGAGGTAAACAATTATGTCACGGTCTCTTTTGCTTTTTACTCAGCATTTGATGTCTCAAACATTAACGCACGAAAGATTTTACGTTTCCATTAAAAAAAAAATAAAAAATCACGGGAGGTAAAGATGTATCTTTTTCTAAAATCCCTCCGTCAAAGCCTATGCGAAATAATGCATCCCTTCGCCCCTCCCTTTTTTTACGTTTTCCAACCGTAGGTTGAAGAAGCGTATATGCTCCAGCTTGTCCGTCCGTCCGTCCGTCGACAAGATAACTCGCGTAAAAATGGTTCAATTTCGATGAAATTTTAGTATGTAATAGGGGACCACCTGGGGACGAACCCTATTGAAAATGGACAAAATGGGGTCAAAGGTCACAGATAGGAGCGGGATCCATTCCATTGCCCTTATGCGTCATAACTTGCGTAAATATAGTTCGATGTCGATGAAATTTTTAAATGTGGTAGGGGACCACCTGGGAAGGAACCCTATTCAAAATGGGTGAAGTGCGGTCAAAGGTCAAGACATAGGAGCGGGATGCATTCCTTTGCCCTTATGCGTCCTAACTTGCGTAAATATGGTTCGATTTCGATGAAATTGCAGTATGTCGTAAGGGACTGGGGACGAACCCTATTGAAAATGGACGAAATGGGATCAAAGGGCAGGACATTGGATCGGGATCCATTCCATCGCCCTTATCCCATACTATTAAAAGAGCATTTCCGTAAGGGGTCCGGGTTCGAATCCCGGTCAGGCATGGATGTTGTGTTTGTCTTACGGCACTGGCTCTCTCCCTTCCCTGGAACCAGTGGCCCTAAATTAGGGACGGGCGACTGCTTATAGCCCATTGAGTTGCTCACGGTGGTCGTTAAACCTCCAATCATACAAGAAATGCTCCTTTTTTTTTTTTTTTTATGTATGTAAATTTTATTTTGAAAACGGCTCTAAGGATTTTGATGAGTCGTTAACCTACCGTTTTTTGGTACTAGAGATAGATTTAGCTTGATCTCGACTTTAGGAAAATTCGTTTAGTGGGTTAAATAACTACCCCGGATTATCACGTTTTTTGGTGTCACGGCGTCGTCCCATTAATGTAACCCATGCTTAGAAATCTTATGACGTCATAATCTCGCGTTTTAGATGTTGTCGCGCGGTCACGCCATCTGTCTCATTACGTCACGCGGTGTGTACGTATGTCCGTCCGCATGATAACTCGCGTAACAATCGTTCGATTTCGATGAAATTTTAGTATGTGGTAGGGGAACACCTGGGAAGAAACCCTAATAAAAGAAATAGGGTAAAAGGTCAAAACATGAGCGGCATCACTTCCATCGCCATTATGCGTCATAACTTACGTAAAAATGCTTCGATTTGGATGAAATGTTAGTATGTTGTAGGGGCCTGCCTGGGGACAAATCCTATCGAAAATGGGCAAAATGGGGTCAAAGGTTAGGACACACGAGCGGGATCTATTCCATAGCCCTTATGCATCATAACTTAAGTAAAAATGCTTCGATTGCGACCAAACTTTTTCATGTTATTTCGGAGGTATACTGAACCAGTTTGTTGAATATAATCGCAATGGGATCAAAGGTCAGGGCACAGGACCGAGATTTATTCCACAGCCATTATCCTCATAACTGGAGTAATGATGTCTGGTATGTTGGAAAGCGTATTATAATCAATGCATTGCATGATTTTACTAACTTGTTTAAATTATAGATGTTTTGCACAGCTTTGTTTTCTACTAGGCTTTTTTTTTCGATTAAAGAAATAACACTGGTTTCAAACCCTAGGGATAAAACTAGCTTTTTTTTTTTTTTTTTCACGGGAAGTATTGTCCTTTTTTTTTTTAACACACGAAAGATTTAGTGTTTCGATTAAAAAAAAAAAAAACACGGGAGGTAAAAATGTATCTTTTTTTCAAAATCACTCCGTCAAAGCTTAAGCAAAATAATATAATAGCATTTTCTCACCCCATAACTTTAACGTAGCAGGAATAGGCGAAAAAAGAATAGGGGGAACAGGAATTTTGCTCCAGGTGAATCTCTCCTCTCTAGCATGCAAAAGTTTCAGGCGAGACAGGAATAGGCGAATCAAGAATTCTTTCCTCGCCTGAAATGGCGGAACCCATTAACTTTCGACGTAGCAGGAATAGGCCAAACAAGAATAGGCGAATCAGGAAGTAACCCCTCATGGGTGGGGTCCGGATCCGGGACTTCCCTCCCTAGGTGCGCCCCTGTACATACATATCCCTAAGCTGTTCTTTGAGATTCAGAGGTTAACTCCACACAGAAATGCAAACTACCAGATAAATTTTTAACTGGTAATTTACTTACTATTGCCGTATCAAACTTCTCCAACTACAGCGATCTTGACACACAACTCGGGCTTCACTGACATCCATCACACGCCGTACACAAGACCTTCTATACTTCATACTCATAATCTTTTTCTCATGCAGACACTCTTATTACTTACTATTGCCGTATCAAACTTCTCCATTTACAGCGATCTTGACACACAACTCGGGCTTCAGTGACTTCCATCACACGCCGTACAGAAGACCTTCTATACTTTATACTCATAATCTTTCCCCCACGCAGACACTCCTGAATGTACTCCTCCCATGACTTCCTCTGCCTTTCCTTCCTGTCACTTCGGCTAAACAAAAAGTTCTTAGTAAGCATCCCATCACTCATTCTTTCAACATGTCCAAACCACCGAAGCATATTAGTCTCCAATATCATATTATTTCTACTCTCATTGATGAACTAAACAATTTTTTATTACCTCAAACGAAAAGTTTTTACTACCTCAAGAAAGGCAAAATACGAAAAAAAAAAAAATTGTAAACGCGCTCTTACAAAATTCACGATCTGAAATACTTTAAAAAGAATTCGATGTGGTAGGGAATTTTTCTTTTGTTGCCAGAGACTAACGATTTTTAATATATCTCATTGCGATTAGGAAATTCTTGATTCGTGCAGGTGCATTCTCTGGCAGCGGGCTTGTCTTATATATGAAGCTCTTCGATAGATGGCGCCCTGTGTTCATCTGATTTCATGTGTGAAGTCGTAAAAATTGCTCGACAACGAAAACCAGATACTGTGCAAACTTACCGCAGCTGACTATGCTGGCGTTGGTTGATGTCCGTAGCTGTTGGAGGCGTAGACTTAATTAACAAAGCCCGTGTGTCCGATAATAGCTGGTGTTCACAGTGTATTGTTCATTCCGTATCACGTATCATTTCTGCCGATTTGAAACATCCTGAGAAGTGCCACTGCTCTCTAGTCTATTTATCACTGTTCTGCAAAGCAGCGATATCCAATTCCAGCAGACCTGATTCAGTTTTTGTCGCGGCGTTAAGGGAAACATAATCTGAAAAGCGTAAGCATTGCTTTCCGATGGAGAACCGGAATAAACTTGTATTCACGTCCAGCGGCATGACTGAAAGAAGTTTTCACTTCTTCAACGACATGCGGAAGAAAAGAGAGCTGTGTGATATTACCTTTCGTATAGGAAATGACTCTGTGCAGGCCCACCGCATAATTATTACCGCAGCAATTCCTTATTTGAGGGAGTTACTGTCAAATAATGATCAACAAGGAAAGGAAGAAGGCTTAAGCATAGCAAACATCGAAACAGAAGCATTTAAAAACCTGATTGAGTATTCCTACACCTGCGAACTGGAAATTAATATCGATAATGCTACAAACATCCTAGCTGCCGCATGTTATTTACGCATGGAAGAGGTAAAAAAGGCTTGTTGCGATTTTTTGGCTGTGAATTTTGATTCCGGAAGCATAATGAATACGAGAGAATACGCGAGTAATTTGAATTGTTTGGAACTTCTTAATATCATTGATTGTCACGTTCAAAAAAATTTTCCCCAAATAGTTGAAAGAGAAGAATTTTTGAACTGGCCTGTTGCTTACTTCAGGGAAATCATTGGGAGAAATGATTTGTGTGTTGAAAATGAACAAATGATTCTTGACATGGCAATTAAATGGGCAAAAGTCTGTCCGGAAGAGAGGAAGGATGAGTTACCAAATTTGCTCCGGAAAATTAGACTGCATGAAGTAGATCCTGTGTACTTGGTGGATATTGTAGAAAGAGAAGAGCTTATCCGAACATCACTGCTCTCTCGAGATTTGATTGACGAGGCCAAACATTACAACTTACTTCCTCAAAGAAGAAAACGCCATAGCAGTTTCCCACCCGAACCACGACAGTCTATGAAAAGTAGCACCCAAAGCGATGATCAAGACGACCTGTGCATTTACAATTTGAATGTAGTGTTGCAACTTAACGTGCAGCGCTTTGATTTACAGGAGGAAAACTGGCTGACTGAAAAATGCGAAGAATTTTGGATTAATGAAGGCGCAACAACTTCAGTAGGAAATCAAATGTTCTACTTTCACTGGGGTGATGCATTGCAGTATGACTTAGTATGGAAGTCTTGGGAATATCTGGATGACGTCCCAGTACCTTCTATCTTTGTTGGAGCGGTGGCTTTAAAGGAGAAGATTTATGTCTTCGGTGGGATGATTGATGATCTGACCGCTACTAGATCTGTCCGATGTTATGACCCAGAAACGATGGAATGGACAAAGGTGAGATCAATGCACATAGCTCGGTGGGGAGCAAGTGCTGTCGCATCATCAGGCTATGTCTTCGCCCTGGGTGGTCAGAACAGTTCTTTGATGTTTGATTCTGTTGAGAGGTACGATCCAGAAACGGATAAATGGAAAACCATGAATTCATTGCTTACAAAGAGAAGTTTCGCAGGCGCTGCCTCAGTGAATGGAAAAATTTACGTTTGTGGCGGAAATACACGGGCGACTGGAACAGAATGCGTTGCTACAGCTGAGGTGTACGATCCCATACAAAACAATTGGTCATTCATAAAGCCCATGAATTCAGCTAGATGGAATTTCACTTTACTGCCGTACCGCTCGATGGTTTATGCCTTAGGAGGTGAGGACTGTGAAGGAGAACTTAGCTGCAAATTTGAGATATATGACCCAAAAAATGATGAATGGACAACGGGTCCTTCAACTGATTCTGATTCTGAAGTTACTGGCGCTGTAATTATGTCATCCGTCAGTGATGAATTGGATATTTGAATTTGCAAAAGGTAATTCTTAAAATCTTATGATTAAAAGGTAACTGAAGTAACATTTTTCAATGCGACTAGTAAAATAACTTGCTAATTTGGCATAACTATATATACATATTTCTCAGGGACTATTTGTGGTGTGTAACATGAAAATACAAGTTTGATTTCTAGAAATCATGACTATTCATCACTGTGGAGTTGGATAAATTATTATTATTAATATTGTATACTGCCAGGCGACCACCTTTTTAGGTACACCGTCATACAATAATTAGCTTTATGAAAAAAAGATAATATGTGTAGTTCAGCGTTCTAAATTATTTCGTCGGAAAAGTTCAAGGATTGCGAAAAAGTGGGACGTAGAGATTTAGAAGTATGCAATTTCATGGCAAATGGGGAAAAAATTTCATTATTATGGTGCATTTTAAAGATTTTTACCGTAATATTTACGTGCAAGTACGACGCTGTGAACAGAAGCTGCGAGAGGCCTGCCACGGCGACATCAAACTTAGCTTCGCTGAAACGATGGTCTCGTTTCGGCGGCTATTTTGCTGGCGAAGTGTACAACGGTCTTGCCTGGGGAAAGTTTCCAATTTGTAGTGCTGCGCTACAGAAAATATATCATTTCTGTCCCATTTTTTGACATAAAGTGATAATTTTTTTTCGCGTATGATTCTTTGATGCGCAATGTATGAACTCAGTTATTCGAGGTTTATTTTTTTTTTTTTTTTTTGTAATCCAAATTGAATGATTTGCGAACAATGCTGTGCAAAAGAGGAGCAAAACTTTGATTTTCCGATGCAACGCAATGTTCCTTTTAACAGAACGCGGCTTGTCCTTGAACGGTTCCGTAGAAGGAAGGCATCTGCATACTTTCTATTTCGCGCCAGGGAATTACTTGAGTAACATCAAAGCAATTGCCACCATGTGTTTTGAAAAATTGCGCCATAAATGAAAAACTACTTTCTTTAGCGTATCACTACAAATTGGAACGCTTTGCTAGCAAGAACGTTCCCATTTGTCTTGTACTCTTCCGCCGGAACGAGACCTTCGTTTCAGCGGAGCCAAGGCTCCCGTGGTTGCCGCAGTGGTGCTCACGTCGTCGTACTTGGGGGTCAGTTTTACGGTAAAAATCTTTAAAATGCATTTCGCAGATGACATTTTTTCACCATTTGCCATGAAATGCATACTTTAAAATATGTACGTCGCACTTTTTCCAGGTATTAAAATTTTCCGACGAAATAATTTAGGACGCCAAACTACACCTTTACCAAAAAGTATACTCGTAATTGGTTTTAACATTTTAAACAGGAGTTTTACATGAGCAGATTTCATTAGAAACAATATGAATTTGAGTTTTTTTTTCTAAAGCTTCAAGATGTTTTTTTTATGGCGTCATTTACTAAGTTTACCGCATCTGTGCAGCAATGGTCTGAGCTCTGGTTTCTGACCATTCATCCAAAATGAGTCCAGATTGGAATCCCGGCGAGGCATGTATGTTGAGTTATTAAAATTCGTAGCTCCAAGTCCTGTCAACATGCTCGACTTTCATACCGAAAGTTCTGTAGGTAGTCACGTGGGTTATGATCTGCGATTATCCATTACACAGGTCTGGACTGCTCTTTGATCTTACGTAAAAAACTGCTCATTGGAGCTACGATTCTTTGGTACACAAATAGTGATGTTAACTATTTTTTTCACACACATAGAGAATTTTTTACAAACTGGACAACCGTCCATCTCTTTTTTCACTCGGAAATGGACTTGGCTAACTTGGCAAAAAATTTATTTATAACTACACTTCCTATCTTTCCCCGGCAAAAATTAAACAGAAGTATCTATAGTAGCTTTAGCGACTGTTGATCATGGCAATTGCAAGGTGACGTTTGCTTAGCAAACTAACCCAATTTAATACTTGAAGTTCATAAATAACTTTCCTATGAAAGCTTAATAGACTTCAGATTATTATTTTAGTCAGTTTTCTTTACTGAAGCAGGTTGTGAGAACATCTGTTGTTTTAGAAAAATTATATTTCCAAGGGATATATTTAGTTTAATACTGGGTCATAGAAAGGAGTCAATGCATGATGACTTTGCTCAGCTGTCAACCTGTTTGAGTGTTTAACAAAGTAACGAGCATATTTTATAACTTTAAAAGGGGACTTATTTCTTTTATGAAAAAGGCAAATAAAAAACAGGGTTGTCTGCATTGAATTTTATGTTTAAATATAAGAAATAAAGTTCTTTGTAATTCTGGTTAATTTTACTTAATTTTAGGCAGTTAGGATAAACATCTCCAAAATCATTTTCTGAAATTTCAGAGTTGTTGAGACAATGTAAATCATCTATCTATCTATCTATATATATATATTCTAAATAATCCTTAAACTCTGTTAGCTACTTGAATGTATACAAGTAGTTATCAGAGTTCAAGGATTGATATTTAATTAACTGATATTCTTTCAAAAGAAAGAAAGAAACAGAGTGCATACATTGGTATAGTGGGAACATCCCATAGGGATACCATTAACTTGCCTATAGGCTGATTATTTAAAATAGATATTTTTAATACAACATTGTAAGAGGTATTCCAGGTAAGCTTTAACTATTTGACAAATTTTAAACACTTTATGAAGTTCATTAAGAGTGGAGATAATATCTCCAAGAGGAAGATTAGTATAGAGATTCTCAAAGTTGTAACTATTATATCTATGGGCCTTAAGCTAAGTATTATAGAGTATTGTGGAAATAACTTTGGAATTGTTATTTAAAATGTAAAAAATCTGTTCTGAAAATTAGTACTGCTTTTAACATGGTACTGAATGTTTTTCAAGATTGCTTCAAAAGTCTGGTCTATTTTCTTTTTGTGACTCTTAACCCCACTGGCTAGGAATTTGAATTCCATTGGATTTTTATGAAATTTTGTTGCAGCAAACTGAAGTGGAAATCCAGGCTTATAACCCTTACCTAAAGGAAGCCGAAGGGTTTTTTTGGTAAACCTTCAACAGATTTGCTAGTTGTTTAGCACTAGAACTGACTGGCTCATAGGTCACTCTTTTGTTTAGTTCTTGATTAATTCATAGTAAAAAATGTTTCATACTATAGCAAAATTGCTACCTTTATCAGTAGTTGTAAAAATATATTTATCATGAAGCTTGGAAAGACTTGTTAGAAGCACCCGAGAAGAGTAAACCTTTATGATAGTATAACTTAAGACTAGCTAATTTTTCTGAAAAGCTAAGCATTATGTTGTTTCCATTGTGCAAAAGTCTCAGTTGGCCGACTGAATGCCATGCCTTAATAAAGTACTAGGGGTGTTCAAATGAAAAGGTAAGAAACGACACTGTGGGTATAAATGAAGACTTTATTTAAAGTATACACCATAGGCCGTAGCACAACGATCCCATTGATTAACGAACCGAAGGATTCCTTGTTCCCAGAATTCCTGTGGCCGTGACGAAACCCAGTCCTGCACATCGTCCTTGAGTTTGTCGTCCGAGTGGAAGCGCTTCCTTTTCAGATGTTTTTTCATGGGACCAAACACATGGAAATCGCAGGGCGACATGTCCGGGCTGTAGGGCGGATGGTCAAGCTGCTCCCACTGGAACTTGGCCAGTTCCGCGTGTGTGACCCTGGAGACTTGTGGACGTGCGTGTTATCATGGAGCAGAACCACACCCTCCGTGAGCAGCCCCGGTCTTTTGTTCTCGATGGACCTGCGTAGGCTTCGGAGTGTCTCACATTACACATCGGAGTTTATGGTTCGTCTGTGCTAGAGGAATTCAACAAGTAGTCAATTGGACGGCGCTCTTTATAAGAGCCTCTGCTCTCTCCTGCGCATGCGGGCGCCCGCGCATGCTCCGATCCACGCCGGCGACTCCAATCGCATCCCTAGATGTGTCGCTACGTTCTCCCATAGCGACATAGGCAAATATGTTAACGGTTACGTTCTTATGACGTTTCGTACCTTTTCATTTGAACACACCTAGTACCTATTGATATCCTGACAGAAATTACTAAAAATTTGCCTTTTAGAGTAATACGTTAAAGGCCTAAATTTTGTCCCAAAACCTTTCTAAGTTTAACATCCTCAACAATGTTTAAGTTAACAGTAATTACATGTTTACAGTGACTATTGTAATATTCTGTTTCCTTGTACTCTTCACATTCACAACAATGGTTAAGACTAAGAGCAGAAGAACTTGATTTATCCCCCCCCCCTCCCCTCGGAACCTAAAATTTAAACATACTTAAAACTAACTAAAGATTTGTTTCTAGGAATAGGAAAACCGCCAGCTTTATTGTGGAACAACTTCCTAATATTAAGGAAATAGTTTTTATTATGAAACCTGATTGTAATAAAATTTTTGGAGAAGTACTTCTATCCTTGGGAATGTGTTTAATAATATCCAACACAAGATCAAAAACATGACAATCAATTTTACCAGCAGCATTTCCAGAAATGGGGAAAAAAAAAAAGCTTTTAAGTCAAGTGTTTAAAACATTGAAGAAGGCTGATAGCTTTCTTAACAAAATTTAAACTGGTTTTAAAATTAATGAGATTGCTGCAAAGCAGTAAAACCTATGCAGCTTGCTCTTCTAACAAGACTGTTCTCTGTTACCCCTAGAGCATACTTTGTGGTTAAAAGGAAGAAAAGTTCCCTGATGGAAACTTATTCTTAGCAAGCTTATTATCTTTTAGATAATAAGCTTGCTATGGATAAAGAGACTGATGCTGCAGAGACTGTTTCTAGTCTTTCTACTAGGTTAAGTATACACTATAAATTTCACCAAATTATGGGTTTTACTCAGGAATAAAAAGAAATTACGAATAAAACCCATAATAATTTAGTGAAATTTATAGTGTATCAAGTCTAGGAATAGCTATGACATCTATTATTACCAAGTTTAGGTCATGTATAATATGTAAAACCTCTATTTGCACCTTATCACAACTGTGACTACGAAAGTGTTCCAATTCAAAGTTGGGTATTGGTTGGCTTTGTGGGGAGAGCTCTGCCTTTTTAGATTAAAAACTACTAGTAAGAGACCTGTGACCATTAATTCTGAGAAGAGGGTTTTTACTTTGCCCTATCTAGTTAAAACTGCAAACAGTACAAGTTAGCTTGTAAATAGTATATATTATTCGCACTGTCGTATAATCCGCAATGGCTAGAATTTAAACTTTTAGGAACAGATAATCCGCGGATTATGTGCTGGAGTGCATGGCTTTTATCGATTATGAAAAAGCCTTTGATTCGGTGAAACCATCAGCAGTTACAATGGCTCTGAAAACCTGCGGTATTGAAGATGCATACATTAATATTATTAATAACATCTATGAAAATGCAAGTGCAAAGATTAGGCTGTTTGAAAATACAACACACATAAAAATTGGAAAGGGAGTGAGACAAGGTGACACCGTATCTCCGAAGCTCTTTAATGCCACATTGGAGGGTGTTTTTCAGTCACTGAGCTGGGAAAACAAGGGGATAAAGATTAATGGAGATTATCTAACCCACCTTCGTTTTGCTGATGACGTAGTCATTTTTGCAACTAGCCCATCAGAGCTGCAGAGTATGATCCAGGAACTTGCTGACAAGAGTAAAGAAGTGGGATTAAAAATGAACTTTCAGAAGACAAAAGTGATGTTCAATGCTTTTACAAGAAATGAAGATTTATCGATTGATGGAGAAAAGCTGGAGATAACAGACACGTACGTTTATCTTGGACAGCAGATATCAAGTGAGGGTCACATTGATGAAGAAATTAATCGGCGTACAAAACTTGCCTGGAGAGCTTTTGGAAGAAACAGCATAATTTTCAAGTGCAATATGCCATTATGTCTTAAAAGAAAAGTGTTTGATCAATGCATCCTTCCAGTGCTTACGTATGGTGCAGAGACGTGGACCTTAACTAAAAGAGACATACAAAGGCTGCAGACAACTCAAAGCAGCATGGAGAGGTGCATACTTGGTGTAACCAGGAGAGATAAGAAGAGGAACTCGTGGATCCGAAAAATGACAAGAGTGGAAGACATCATGATCAGAGTTAAATCCCTGAAATGGCAATGGGCTGGACATACTGCCAGAAGAACAGACCATCGATGGACAGCTGAAATTTTAGATTGGATTCCAAGGGACAGGAAAAGACCCAGAAGAAGACCACATGGGAGATGGGTGGATGAAATTCGAAAGTATGCAGGGGTGACATGGAGGAGACTGGCACAAGACAGACCGTTGTGGAGGAAACTTGGGGAGACCTTCGTCCAGCAGTGGATTGATAATGGTTGACGATGATGATGATGATGATGTGCTGGAAAACACGGTGCTTTGCTTCATCTGTTACTATACAACTTTATCAAAGGATGCATTATATGGACACCTCAATGGTGAGGTAGTCACAAATTTTTAGCTTTTGAAGCATCTCTCGTTGAAAAAGACATTTGCACAGTCAGCATTCTGGGAGGAAGAGCACACGAAATCCTTAAATTCATTTATGAATCTATAGATGTCTCGGCGTTAGACTTTATATTGATTGGAGTGGGAATTAATTGCATCTGTGGGGATGGCTGGTTAAGTATCTTGTGTGATGTCATTCACTCTCCGGAACAACTTGAAATGAGTGAGGCAATGACTACCTACATCTCATCATGACTGAGATCAGTGGCATATGAACACTTTTGATTTAGGGGGTACAAGCTCATGAACCTCGCATCTCAAGGATTAAGCCATCTATGGATGACCCCCTCCGAATTTTTTTTCCGGGGGGGGGGTAGTATATTAGTTTTTATAAAATACATATACTGATCAGGAATTCATCCGAATGAACATTATCATATTATTACTAATTACCATTATTATTTTTATTGCTGACAAAAAGTTTACATTATTAATTTCTTATCAGAAAATGAATGGAGAAGTTTTTTTTTTTTTTTTTGTTCTCTCTTGTTAATTTTTGTACTTTTTTTTTCCATTAAAATATTGAGCAGGGACAAGTCAACATTAGGATGAATTTCTCTCAGCAGGGTTTAGAAAAAGGGATTTCTCAGGAAATGTTATATAACTCTTTACAAGAACAAATTAAATTTATCATTTTTGTTTACGTTAAAGTAAAACCGCAGTAAGATAAAAACTGCTCTACCCGCAAAGATAGTGCCATTGAAGCATTATGAAGTCTATATTAAAAACTTTGAAAGATACATAGGCTGACAATTGATGTAAAAAGCACATTGGTCTGGTGCAAAGCTAAATGATGGTGGAGATATCGAGGAATTGGAGTTCTATGAGTGGTATGTGAAATCTGTAATGCACTTGTTGTATTGCTATAGATCTTAAGACAGAAAACAATTTTAGTGCCATTGCTGCGGGCACTGAAATGTCCACTTGTGCATTAAATTTTTTTTTAAAGTGCAGAAAGGACTACCTGTGCAAGATGCATGGAATTTTAAGAGAAAAGAAACACTGATCACAAGTATGTTATCAAGCCCTAGCCCTACTATATGCTGTGTGTAGTTATTAACAGAAAACCTCACTAGTTGTTTCCCTGCAAAACTAATTTGCTGGACTTTCCCAGATGGTTGGCCAGTTTTTGGTGGATGAAAAGCCTCCCACTACAAGCTTCGGATAAAAAAAAAAAAAAAAAACCCAGATGACCTGTGATATTTCTTTGAAAAAAAGAGAATAAAAAAAAATAAGTAGCATATAAATTTTACAGCTCACTCTTTATGAATGATTGGTTTGTGTTTGCTCATATCTGGGGGGTACAGTAGATATTAATGTATTAATGTACCCCTCTCCAAAATGGGGGGTACATTGTAACAACCCCCCCCCCCGTTCCTACGCCACTGACTGAGATTATTCAGATGTAACAGAGGTTCCAAAAATCCCATAGATCAATGAAGAAAATATTTACATATAACATATAGCTTGTAAAAACTGGAGTCAGTATCTCACACATCTTCTCTTCAGCAAATAATTATGTGCAGTTGTTTGTTGCATTACAAAAAATGAAGGCAGGTGTTTTATAATCTTGGTGAAATTTTATCTTTCAGTTCTGCAGATGCCTTTTTTTAAAAAAACTTGATGGATAACAGTGTGGGTGATTTTTCTGGCATATCCCAATCAATGTGTTGCATAATTGCATTTGAGCACTATTGCATATAAAAAAGTAATGCACTGAGCCAAGTCTGTTCAGATATACTACGTATCAGAATATACATCTCGACCTTGCATGGAATTTGAACCAAAAGTTGCATTGCCACACTGTATTTAATAAAACTACACTAGAACCTTTCAGTACTGATGCTTTCTTTACCTTTGCATTGCTTACTGCGGGCTTGTTTCATTTGCTTTATTTGGTAAATCTCGTAGACACTAGAAAGCAGTGGCGTAACTAACACAATGTGTGCCTCCCCGCAAGATTTACTTCAGCACCCCTGAGCACAGCAATTTTCCCAGTATTTTGAACTCAAGGGAGGACACATTTTTTTGTGGTGTGTGTGTGTGTGCGGTGGTTGGGTTAAGAGGTCAGGGAGAGTGTCTGCAAAAGTAATGGTGGTACCTAGAACTTTGTAGTTTTAACTTTTTAAGTAATAGATTTAACAATACGTGTAATTGCTTTGTCCAAAACTAAAGTAAATCACTTGAAGAAATCACCCTCTTACACATCGCAGATCTGTGGCTGCTGTGAACGTAATCCTAGGTAACTGACTGTTTTCTTGCATCATTCGCAGGGAATCCCACTGTGGCCTCGTGCTTTTCCTCAGCAGCGCAGAGAGAGAGAGGGCGATTGGAGAGTGATCGTATTGCAACCCAAAGTCTAAGAGCCGAACACTTTCAATCTGTAGGACTTTCAGTGTTTTAAAAGTGAAACTAGGCACGTCATATACAATTGGGAAAACAAATTTCCTCGAAGAAATAATTCTTGATAAATACATGGTAGGCATTATAATGCTATCTTGCTACCAAAAATTGGGAGGTGAGGGTCCATTTCCCACTCCAGGCTCATGAAAATTTTCAAGTTTTCTGAAGGAGGTGGTTACATGGAATACAGTGGAAATATGCCAATAACCAGGAAAAAATATATATATACAGAATTCTGAGATAATGAAGCCCAATCTCTGTTGTGGAAAATAGCATTGAAACTAGGCATTTATTTAGGCAAAGCTAAATAGTGAAAGTCCTCCAAATACACGGAGAAAATGTGAATAGACAGTTATCGCTTTTTCCATGTTTTCTTTATTTAATACACTAAATATATCTTAAAGCACAATATGAATCTTTGGGTTAATTACTGTGCGTGTTCAAATGTTTTCATCAAACTATAACTGGCAGCTGCAGTACTCCCCTTCGTTACCTGCGCTCCCCTTCCCTCACACTTGTGGGGGTGGTAGCTACACCACTGCTAGAAAGTGTTCTATGTGTTGTTATTTGCAGTCGTATTGCTGTGAAACATTACGCATAGTGAAAGGAAGACTAATTTTTTCCTGGATTGTTAAATATTCATAGTGTTTACTGGGTGAAAATATTGCAGAAATTGAAAAATGGTATGGAAAAAGTTCTTCACAGTATCTCAGATGAATGTTTCATGCAAATTTGTCTCGAAGCAATAATATGTATGTCCATCAATTCTGCTATGTACTGCAGTTGCATTTTTGAGTCAAAATAGTTTCCGTAAAATATTTCTATGCCCTCCAAGTAAAACTTCCAGTGTAAAATAGGCATATTTCTGCAATTGTCTGTTGCTATAACATATCCATTTTGAAGAAGTGTGTGCATTCTAATATAAAGTTTGTGTACATAGAGAAATACGCATCATGCAGTTAAAGTAATATTGCACTTATAGTTAGAGGATGAACTGACATATGACCCACACATTCAGGTATTCTCAGTATTCTATTAGGGGTATGCAAAACTTTCAGCCGCTTTATGGACAAAGGAACAATCAGGAAACTAGTACACATTTATTCAATGAAATATTGGCCGTTAGCATCAATGACTTTTTGCCATTTTTCAGGCAACAAATGAATGCCCCTGTGATAGAAAAGACTTTGGTTTTGAGTTGAAGAACACAGTGACGAAATTTTCCACCTCTGGAACTGTGGTGAACCACTGTTGGGCTAGGGCATAAAAATTGGACTGATTCTTAAGTTAGTGGAGTTCAGGACATTTGGACACCGGACTTTTGGGCACAAATCTTGAGGGGCCGTACAAAAATTGCGTTTTTTTTTCGCTGTGAGGGTAATTGAATGGAGAAAACGTTTCCAGTAAGACAAACGACAATTATAATTTAATTTAAAAAAATATTGCAATGCACAAATTTTGAAGATGACAATACGTTTTTTTGGGTGTAAATATGACAAGCATAATATCCGAAAACTCGACAATTTCGTCGTCCTGGATCGGGATTACATAGCTCATAATCATGAATGTGGATTACATCATATTCATGATTACATAATCCAAGGGTGTCAAGGGGGATGCCCCCTGGACACCCTTGGTGCTGAATAGCCAAATTTTTGATAAATTTAAAACACTAAAATAGACGAAACCTTTTTTTAAATGTTTGACAGCCTTGAAGGAGGTAAGGATTTTTCTTAGCCCCCCCCCCCTCCCAACACACACACACATAAAATGTCCGTAATTTCGTATTTTCTAATTTACGATATTTTTCTATAAGCTATAACTAAAATTCTCTGCGAGTATGAGCAAACCCAGGAAACTTAGGGGGGGGGGGCTTAAAACCTAAATTATGAAATATAAAGAATTTCTGTTCCGATCGGGAGATTTTCATCCATTACAAGCTACAAGTCATCGAATTGTCTGAGGGCATCTGCTGCCTCAGGAAACTAGTGCCGGGGAGGGGGGGGTTTACCAAAAGCGTAAGTGGGAGGGTAACCAAAAGCGTTAAAATATCAAGAATTTCTCATCACTCTTCCGATCGCGAGATCTTCAGCATTTACAGGCTGCAACTCGACACGTTATTTGAAGGCATGTGCCTACTCAGCAATCCTGTGTATGTGAGGGGGGAGGGGGTACCAAAAGTGTAAAATATGAAGACTTTCTCGTCCAATCTGGAGATTTTCAGGATTTACAAGCTGCAGCTCGACAAATTTTCTCAGCGCATGTGCACTCTCTGGAAACCTGGCGGGGCGGGGGAGGGGGGTACCAAAAGTGTAAAATATGAAAAATTCCTCGTCCGATCGGGAGATTTTTGGCATTTGCAACTGGACACATTATTTGAGGGTGTGTGCCTACTCAGCAAACCTGTGTGTTTTTCGGGGGGAAGGAGCATACCAAAAGTGTAAAATATGATGAATTTCTCGTCCTTCGGGAGATTTTCAGCATTTATCAGCTACAACTAGACACATTATCTGAAGGCATGTGCCTACTCAGGAAACCTGGGGGGGGGGGGGTTGTAGCTTGTAAATGCTGAAAATCTTCGGATCAGACGAGAAATTCTACACTCTTAGTACCCCCCCCGACAAGTTTTCTCAGTAGGTTCATGCCCTGAAATAATGTCTCCAGTTGTAGTTTGTAAATGCTGAAAATCTCCTGATCGGACAAGAAATTCCTTATATTTCACAATTATTACTCCAGTTGTAGTTTGTAAATGCTGAAAATCTCCTGATCGGACAAGAAATTCCTTATATTTCACAATTATCATATACCACACACACACCCCACCGACAGGTTTTTTGTATTACCCCCACATTTTCAGTGTAGGCACGTGCGCTAAGATGATGTGTCCAGTTGTAGCTTGTAAATGCTGAAAATCTCCCGATCGGACGAGAAAAATTTCATATTCTACACTTTTAGTATTAACCCGCCCCAGGTTTCGTCAGTAGGTTCATGCCCTGATATAATGTATCCAGTTGTAGTTTGTAAATGCTGAAAATCTCCAGATCGTACGAGAATTCTTCATATTTTACACTTTTGATTTACCCCCCCCCCCCCCCCGACGGGTTTGCTGAGTATGCACGCGCCAGTAAATATTTAGTGCCTAAGTAACTTGCGGCGAACATTTTCTCGGTCAAACTCTTACTAGTGGCCCAAGAAACGGTAATTGTTATACGGCCCCTTAAACATTTGTGCCCAAATGTCCGGGTGCCCAAATGTCCGCCCCGTCTTTCAGACCGAAAATTGTAAATATGTCTCAATTTCTTAATGATTATGAGATATGAGTGAAAAAATTTTTGTGCACACCACTTGCTCAAGTAGGGAGAAATATAGGAACACTATAATTTTTAACGCAGCGCAATTTCATTGCTTTAAAAATGAATGTGCCCAAATGTCCGGGTGCCCAAATGTCCGCTCCGTCTTTCAGACAGAAAATCGTAACTATGTCTCAATTTCTTAATGATTATGAGATATGAGTGAAAACATTTTTGTGCACACCACTTGCTCGAGTAGGGAGAAATATAGGAACACTATAATTTTTAACGCAGCGTAATTTCATTGCTTTAAAAATGAATGTGCCCAAATGTCCGGGTGCCCAAATGTCCGGTGCCCAAATGTCCGGTGCCCAAATGTTCGAACCCCAAGTTAGTGACTGTTAAAACGACAGTAGTCACACTGATTTTATAGTTGTTTTCATTTTTTTTTTTTTTTGTTATTGACAATGCCAAACATCCAAGTTGCTGTTCTTTAAATATACAAATTGTATTGTACTGTAAGTGTACTTGAAGTTGATTAAAGAAAGACATCTTTTTTCTGTTAGAACCTCATCTTTTCAAGTAAAAAAAAAAATGGGAGTGAGAAAGCTAAATTTCATTTTGAATTTGTGAAGATATGTAGTTACAACCAGAACTAAGGCAAGCTATCACAACATTGTTCGTCATCCTTCCTTTCCACTCTAGTGGCTATATAAGTATAGGTGGTATATTGATCATGTGGCCCTGGTCCTGCTGATTCCCTGGAGTTTACGACCCTATGTTAGTGATGGGTGCTTGCTGTTAGTCTCAGATGATCCCCTGAGCTGTTAAACTTCAAAGCAAAACAAGAAACCTCTTCAACAGTGGCACATATGCCCTCCTAATTTGAACACAGAAATCAGTAGTCCTCCAAAATTTTGATGTGAACTGAGAGAATCCTTGTCTGTGTATTTTGAGAAAAGATTGCAGTTCTGTTTAGCTGCTGTCAAAGCTTATACACTGAGTTGAAAAAATATATATACCTGTGAACATTGTGCACAGTTCCACATGTGATTGGTTTGTGTTACAGTATATTGGTACTAGGGCTTCAATAAGCCCAAAAGCACAAGCACCATAATTTTCAATGTAAACATAAATGGGAGGAGGGGATGTACAAGATACATGCCAAGAAATAGTGTAAAGGGTAAACACACACACACACACACACACACACATTTGCACAACACTGGTACAATGTAATAAAGAACACAAAAGACATTACAGTTTAAAAGACTACCCAGGATTTCTGGGGCATCATGTACATGTTCTACATACAGTGGTGTTACACAACAAATACTGGTATGTGAAATGACAATGGCTAATATGGAGATGTATAACTTCTTTCATATGGTTCTGATGGAGATGTGAATACCAGCTGGAACAGAGCAGATATGGAAATGGTAATGATTGGAACACTGTGAGGATTGAGGATTGCAATGCCCTGCACATAATAAAAACCATACACATTATAGCCAAATAAAGTCTGCCAACAATATGGTTCCACTGGGATTGGGCACAACTATAGGCAATATAATTTCAATAACAGTTGAACCATTGTCACTGGTCCATTTTTGATGTAGAGATGCATACAATTGTCAGTGCTGACACATGCACGAGAGGATTCCACCACTAACAATATATCTTTTTATCCTTTATATCTTTTTATAATATAAAAAGATATAAATATATATCTTTTTATAATATAAAAAGATATATATTCAATATATCTTTTTATCCTCCCTAGTGGTACTTTCAGTCCCACTAGGAAGGAACTTCAGTTTTACATTCTCTAATGAAGTTTGCTACATTGCACAAGTAATATTTGTTGCCAGTCCATCTCTAATGAAGTAAACTGTTTACTTTGATTCATGTACTACCACAACCTTGAAATTGAAATATTCCAATTATTAAACAATATGTAAATTTATCGCATTTTTTTAATGACCTATTTAAACACTGGTCACACATTATTCAGAATTCTCACTGAAATTAGCTATTTTGAGAGCCCAATTATTAATAGTAAGCTTACAACAGTTAAACAGAAGTCATTGTTTTTTCCACGTTTATAAGCGAGTCACAGAAAAATTCTCATTGACCACCACCAGGAATCAAACCCAGGGTCTTCCAGTTACGCGTCGTACATGCTACCACTGCACCACAGCGGCCTCAAATTCTCCAGACTCGCATAAACGTGGAAATAGCAATGACTTCTGTTTGATGTTCCTAATCCACGTCAATTGTGTGTATTAATTATTCATTCGCCTCCTACTTATTTGTTCAGTTGCTGTTTTCCAACTTGGGTGTATCCCCAGCATTGTGGGGGGGGGGGTCTCCAAGAAGCAACCTACCATGGGGTTTGGCAGTTAGTTGTATGTGAGTCTGGAGAATTTGAGGCCGCTGTGGTGCAGTGGTAGCATGTCTGGCGCATAACTGAAAGACCCTGGGTTTGATTCCCGGTGGCGACCGATGAGAATTTTTCCTTGACTCGCTTATAAACGTGGAAAGAGCGATGACTTCTGTTTGATGTTCCTAATCCGCATCAATTGTGTGCATTACTTACGATAGTTTCTTACTATTAAAGAATCCAGTTCTTTTGATTCATACACTATACATTTTTATCCTGTTATGCTTATTCTATTGAAATAGATACAACTACAGGTTAAAAGTTTTAAAATCTTGTACATTAAATTTTAACAATGTACATCTGAAAATCGGCAGAGATGTAACTCAATCCTGGTATCATTTGCAAGTAACACTGCATGTTTTTCCTTTAAGTGCATATCACTCAACTGATTTGCAATTGGTTATGTCACTGCAGTCTTCTACCTCCACATATAAGCAGTGAATATTATCAGTGCTGTATTGTCATTTTCTACACAGTTTTCTTTTTTACGATGTTATATTCTATCAAATCAATTCTAGTGTATGTGGTGTTTGCCTTTGCCCTGGTAAGTACATTTTATACCCTTGCTTTGTATTAATGTTGGATTGTAGTGTATTATATTGTGCTATGAAAATGAACTCCTGAATAAATGACAATTACATATTCACTTTAGTAGTTATTTATCAGAAACACAAGAAGTTACACATCCATTTTTCTGATTGAGAAATATCGTTATTCGCTATATAATTGTAATTTTTTTTTTATTTACCAAACTTCTGATATTATACAGCAAGAGCATCAATCGAAGTACAAGGAGTAATCCACAATGTCTCTCAAACCCCTGTGCAAAAAATAACTACCACAGCAGCAGTACTGAAGAACTCTATCTGTCCCACACATGAATGGAGATGGTTAAATATTTTTTATACAATTTTTTATTTAACTATTTTTGTGATTAATAATTTCAAAGACAGGTTTTTCACAGATATGGAATCTACACCTGCTGCTTTCCAGTTAGGTAAGGCAAGGGAAATGAGAGAAGTTTATGTAAAACAGTATTACGCAATGTGGAAGTACCTTTTAATAAGACACAATTATACCCATTTCCTTACCCATTAGAGGCTTTTGGGAAGATCTTAAAACAGAGGCCCATCAGCTTCTGTTCTAAGATCTTCTCCAAGACCATGTACATACTTTCCCTTCACCAGCACACTTTCCTTCCACATGACTTTACATATGCCACATCAAAAATGCAGTTGTGTGCAAGATGTATTATTTTAGGGATATAAGACCCCCTCCCCCCAAAACACACACACACAAAGTATGCATTTATGTGCCTAAAATAGTATCTCCATTTGTTGTATGGTTCTAATACTACTGTGAGAGAGAGAGAGAGAGAGAGAGAGTAGTAACGTTAATTAAAACTTAGATTATGTCTTGCCACGTGGCACCAAAAACCGAAAATTAGCTTTTATGATTTTTACTGTAGCCACTTGCATGATTTATATCACTACATAACTAGTGCAAGTGGCCACTACTAATATCAAGTGTGAATAGTTTGCATCATTCACATGGTACTTACTATTATTGTTAGAAAAATAAGTCATAAGTACATCTCACAGGAGGCGCAAACACAGTTTCTATGTACAGAGTAAGTTGCTGATTATTATTTCACTTGTCTGTGTTTTGCACTGTGCCAGTGTCCATGATCAGGTTGTGGAAAAACACCTGGTGAAAGTGGACTCATAATGTTCTCTGATACCTTGTGTCATTCCTTCTGCTGCAATGTTTTTCATAAGTATAGTGTGTGTTATGTTCTCTGATAATCATGTTTATATTTTAAGTGTTATACTTTAGAAACTCCATTTATTTCTATTCCATGTGCATGTACCTATATCAATTAAAGAAATGTTCTTAAATGCAAATTTCATTTTCATGTCTTGTCATCTTATTTAAAGGTGAATCATTTTATTTGTGTACAATAATTTCTGAAGTATCAAGTCCATCCATTGTCGCTATAAGTATACCAAAGGCAAGTGTAGAAACATAAAAATCCCATTTTTATGACACACCACAACAATAACTATTACTTTGTAAGTCTCCTGATGATTAATCACCTTGCTTTTTGTCCACATATCATTCAATAGCAAGAGAAAAAAATCTTCAAGTTGAAACTAGAACCTGTCAAAATTATGTTTACATGATATAACCTTCAAACAAGTAATTTCTGGAAAAAAGGTTAAAATTTGTAATGTGAGACTGAACTTTATTACCTACTAAAAATATTGACAACAACTTAAAATACAGTTGAATCTACAAATAGCGATCTCATATAACATTAAGTCCCGCATAAACCGAAGTTTTGACATGTCTCTTGAACCTCAAAGTATTGATTACTTATTAGCTGTCCTATGTATATATACAGAGCTATTCAAAATGACTGTCAGGGTTTAAGTACTTGTTTGTGGGTAGTGCATTTAACATAACACATTTAAAGCCATACTGTTTGATAGAGAAACTCTAATATAAGTTGGGTTGTTTTTAACCTTCTGCCATTCAGCAGCTTACAGGTGCACCCACCAGATGGCATCTGATGGTCAGAACAGCATCTTCCCAGCCTAGCAACTTATGTGTTTGTGAGATAGCATCTGACAGAAAGGAGAAAGATTTTTTGTGTCCTTGAATTTCATCAAAGTCAGTCTGTTTCCATTGTCCAGCGGCACTTCACCATGAACTTTGGGAAGGATCCACCCTCTGACAATTCCATTCGCAGGTGTTATGCCCAATTTAAGGAGACAAGCTGCCTGTGCAAGGGGAAATGCAGTGGATGTCCCCCTCTGTCAGATGCAAAAGTGGAACAGATCAGAGAAGCCTATCTGTAGAATCCACCAAAATCAACTGCAACAAACAGCAGGGAACCCAACACACTACAACCGACAGTATGGTGTGTGTTGTGGAAGCAACTCTGAATGAAGCCATATTGCCTAAACCCGGTGCAAGCTTTGAAGCATTATGGCTACTGCCTGAAGAGGAATTTCTGCACCACACTGCAAGACCTAATTGCACACAGAAGGCTTTTGTGATAGACTGATTTTTTTTTTCATGAAGCACCCCTGCATTTGTGTAGAAAAGTCTGTAGACACAGTGTTCAAATTTGTGGGATGGAATATCCCCATTGTTATGTTCAACATGAGCGTGACTCCACCAAAGTGAATGTTTTGTGAAATTTCCAAAACAATCTACTCCCCATTTTTCTTCATTGAAAAGACTGTAACAGGTGTAATTTATCTGTATATACCCAGTTTATGGATACTAACTCACCTACAACAGGACAGTGCTCACTTCATACTATGCCGCCCCGGTGCCGCACTGGTCTAAGGCGTTGGCCTCTGATCATTCGTCCGTAAGGGGTCCGGGTTCGAATCCCGGTCAGGCATGGATGTTGTGTTTGTCTTACGGCACTGGCTTTCTCCCTTCCCTGGAACCAGTGACCCTAAATTAGGGACGGGCGACTGCTTATAGCCCATTAAGTTGCTCACGGTGGTCGTTAAACCTCCAATCAAAAAAAAAAAAAAAAAAACTTCATACTACAACAAGATGGAGCCCCACTTCATTTCAAACAGGAAGTCAAGGCATTTTTAAACCAGCACTTACTGCAGTGATGGCTCAGACATGGGACTGACTTAGATCAGAAGTTACTGTATTGGCTGCCTCATTCCCCAGACTTAATGCCATGCAGCTCTATGGGGAGTCTGAGTCACAGTTAACGCCACCTTAACTCTACAGGGAGTTGTATCACATGTACATACCCCTTGGTTTAGAATTAAAGAAGATAAATGTGGGTTATATCATACCCCGTGGCTAAGAATTAACGAAGATAAACGTGGGTCATATCATACCCCATGGCTTAGAATTAAAAAAGATAAACGTGGGTCTTATCATACCCCGTGACTTAGAATTAAAGAAGATAAACGTGGGTCATATCATACCCCGTGGCTTAGAATTTAAGATAAACGTGGGTCATTCGAAGCCAAACTACCAAATCTTAAAATCTAATAAAGTAATAAAAGCATAATTAATTGGTAAGTTGGAAACACTGTAGAAGACCCCAACGAAGTTGCACCCTTAAAGGTAACTTTGCCACCCTGGTGGGACAGTGGTCAAAGCGCTGGCTTATGACTGTTCATCCAAGTGGGTCCGGGTTTGAATCCCAATGGGGCATGGATGTTGTGTTTGTCTTATGGCACTGTCTCTCTCGCTTCCCTGGAACCAGTGGCCCTACATTAGGTATGAGACTGCTTATAGCCCATTGAGTTGCTCATGGTGGTCGTTAAGCCATCAACCAAACAAAAATAAAGGACTTGCTTTTGTTTTATGCACTTTTACAAAACTGCGTTTTAGTAATTTTCAAGTTCATTCTTTAAACCTTTAAATCAACTTTTGGATCCCCTTTCAAAATGTACAATCACGATCTCTCATATGATATACAGTATTACACTTAAATTTCCATGTTACTTTACAGTTGTTTTCCATGAACTGCAGAGATCTACCATTACCTTTGTAAAATGTGTAAATTGCTTGCAACATCTTGAGAACTTTTAATTTATCATTGTATGCTTTCTCACAATCCAGTCAGTACAAACCACACTTCAGATAATGGTTTATTCTTTTTTGGTGCTTAAATGAACTCTTATTATGGACACATGTTTTTCCACAAATTTCACAATTGTATTTTTTACACATGCCATTCAGACTATAATGCTTTCCTATTATGTGCTCAATACACTGTAAAGCTACCCTGCTAGCCGAGTGGTAAGAAGAGCTGGGAAGTGGCAGATCCAGCAGGGGGCAACTGTTCCCCACACACAAGGCCGGCTGGACCATGGGGGCAACCCGGGTGGTAGCCCCGGGCCCCGCACCTTCAGGGGGCTCCGCAGTTTAGAAAACAAAATAATTTTCGGTAAAAAAAATGTAACTACATTTTTTTTTGTGACTTTTGGGGCGCAAGGCCCCATAAAATATATTTTTGAAGTTTTTTTGTTTGTTTCCAATCTCCCCATTTTTGAATACCTTATCCACCCTGTTCGTCGTACGGACACAGATTTGCAGATTCGAAATGATTTTTGTGGCCACCTTAATCTCTTCTGCATTCATGAAATAACAAATTAAATGTCATCATTTTGTGGTCCCCTACTTTTATATATCCAACAATTTGTGTGAAAACCTGATACTTAAATTTAAGGAAATAACAAGTAAGTAAAATCATGCAATGCATTGATTATGATACGCTTTCCAACATACCAGAAATTTTTACTCAAGTTATGAGGATAATGGCTGTAGAATAAATCTCGCTCCTGTGTCCTGACCTTTGACCCCATTTCAATTATATTCAACAGAACCGGTTCAGTACACCTCAAGAATAACATACTAAAGTTTTGTCGAAATAGAAGCAGTTTTACGCAAGTTATGAGAATAATGGCTGTGGAATAAATCGTGCTTTTGTGCAATGACCTTAGTAGTTGTAAAAGGCTACGTTCTGGGCCCATTCACTTAACATTGTACGGCGCATAGCGACGCATCACGGTCGCCGCAGGGGGCCGTCACAGGAAGGGTTCGGAGCTCATTACGAGTCCTCCCCATGATGTGCTATTCACGAATGAACCTACCGGAAGTTTCTTATCTCGGGAGATAACGTATTTATTGAACTTTGGCAATTGTTTGGGAAAGGAAGTTCTGTGTATGTATTTATTGGACTTGGGCAAAATGTTTGAGAAATTTTTATGGAATGTATTCATTATAACTTTTTCGGACTCCTCAAATTAGGATTTTTTTCCCCCATATGTAATACGGGTTTTTACTCGTGATTTGTTCGTGTATTATTTCTTCTCTGTTTTATTCTTTCGATTAATTTACGCTAATTCTTCATGTTTCTTCCCCTATCGAAATTACTTAGTTCAAGTATTATTTATTCTTTGTTTTTCTCCCAAATAATTCCTAAGTGTCCCCAACTCAAGAATTTTTTTTATATGTTATAACTCATTTTGTTCTAACTTGGTTCTTTATTTTGTTTTCCCTTATTGACTTTTTTTAACAACGTTCGGGATATATATTAGTTCATGTTCAGTTAAGGGAAATGCATGTATATATTTCAATATGAAAGAAGCCCTATAAGTGAAAGCCCAACCTAAAGACGGATAGATTGTTCCCGCTCTCTCTACTCTATGACATTTCAACCTAAAGACTGATAGATTGTCCTCGCTCTCACTACTCTATGACATTTCTTTACTGAATGAACCATGGCCTTTTTTTTTTTTTTTTTTTTCCATGAACCGCTTTAAAATCTTCGTTCTCACTTTACTATTGTCAGATTCCATGTCCCTCCAGTTCTTTACTGAGAAACAGAAGCATTTCTTCAATTTTAATTTATTAAGAGAGTAGAACTCTTTTAGGCTATCGAAGTACTTTCAGGTCTTTCATTACAAAAATGTTCATTGTCATGAAAGCAGGCTTGATCGAGATGATTTACTATAGTTTCAATGAAAGTGTTTACGCATTCATTGCTCTGATGTCAGATTTCATTTTCTTATACTTCAAACAGAAATAAGTTTGAATCATTCGTCGAGAAAACATTTCTCTCACATATATATATATATTTTTTTGCCTCTGAATCAAACGAACTCAAACAGGAGAGACTCACTTTAATGTTTTGTCCTCTTATGAGTGGAATATGGGAATATGATACAAACAAAAATTAAAGAATATAGACTTTCTTCTCAACACCTCACAACTACGGTTTTTTTTTTGTTTTTTTAATTTTCAATAAGCAGTTTCTATATTTTTACAACTGAATAGAATTATTTATTGAAAAATTCTAAGTAAGACGAAAAATGGTTTTGTTGATTTCCTAAGAGGATGATTTTGGAAATTTTCTTTTTCTAGTAATTGTAAAAATCTCATAGAATAACAGGGGAAAACTAGCATGCATAAACGACTGTTTTGGATCGAGTAAAATTCTGTAACGGCAGTTTTCAAAAAGAAGAAATTACAACAGGACGAAAATGGATTGCAAGAAAATGTACCAGGGCAAGTTTCGGAAAAGTACATTCTCTTATAGGGTTGAAAATGGAAATTTTCGTTTTCTTATAATTGCAAAATTCCCATAGGATAACATGAGAAAACTAACATGCATAAAAGACTGTTTTGGATCGAGTAAAATTCTGTGAACGGCAGTTTTCAAAAAGAAGAAATTATAACAGGACGAAAATGAATTGAAAGAAAAAGTATCATGGCAAGTTTCGGAAAAGTAGAAAATAAAAGAGGGAGAAAATGGAAAGAAAGAAGATGCACTTTATGAAAAAATCATTAGAATTTGCTACGGCTGAAGGTCCCCGAGCGGGTTTATAAACCGATACTCGTATTAACCATTCAAAGAATGGGGGTGTCAGGAAAGCCACTATCTCTCATTGTCGCCTTCATGTAGCGTACGGAGGTGGTGAACTTCACCAAACATGAATCCATAATATTGTAAAAATCATTCAGGTTTACGGGGTTTTTACACCCACGCCAGTGACCTTCATGCATACGAAACATAAGTTAACTTCACATTCACACACTCATTCATACAAAAATGAAAAAAAAAATACATAAATAAATCAAAAATTAAAGGGTACTAACTGAGCTGCACGGTGGAGTCAAGATGGAGGGGAATAACCTCCATCTATCGTCCAGTCGTGCAATAATTGTCGAAGGTTGAGAGCTCGAATAACTAGCCCCTCCATGTTCGATATCGCTCTCAGAATCCAAAGTGAGATCGATTAGTTCGGGCTCCGAATTGATGACATTTATTTCTTCAAGCTCAGACTCTGAATCAATATCCATGGTGAGATCAATCAGCGCTGGCTCCGAATTGATTATATTTATTTCCTCAAGCTCAGGCTCTGAATCATTTTCTATGACGAGATCAATCAGCTCTTCTCAGAATTGATATTTATTTCTTCAAGCTCCGGCTCTGAATCATTATCCATGACGAGATCAACCAGGTCCGGCTTGTTATTAATAATTTCTCACTGTGATGACGAAGGGAGTCCCATCAACCACCGTATAATATATGAATTGTCTATAGTTTCCTGAAAAAAAAAAAGAGCTAGTCTGAAGAAAAGATTCTAATCACTAAAAAGGAACTTAGAATTACGATTCATTTAAAAGGGACACATACACCTATAAAAAATAATAATAATAAAATAAATAAATAAAACCTTACACTATACATAATCAAAAAAGAAAATTAAAAACTTATTCTTACCAAATCATAACCCATGGGAGATGATGGAGGTTTAGAAGATTGCATATTCAAAGGGAGAGTAATAGTATTTGTTTTCAAGAAAGATCTCCGATACTCTGACTTTCTACGATTTTCTTACCCCTTTTAATCTTACAGAAGGAAAGATAATGAGCTGTGGTAGCTCTTTAACAAAGGATTTTCCTTTATCTTGAAACTGAAATAAACACATCTGGTCTAGAGGTGACCTTTCCAACAATCCTGATATGATATGTTTGTATAGATAAGTGGAAAGGCAGGGGAATCATTGCGTTTTCTGAAACTTAAGACCGAAATACATATCACCCACTGACCAGTTCAGTGAAAATCCCTGATAAGATGTGTTTGTTCTCAGATAACATTTGACCCTGTTAAACAAGATGCTGCTTTTAAACTTAAGACTGAAAACAAAGGATTTTCAGTTATCTATACAAACACACCATATCATGGTTGTTGGATAGGTTACCTCTCAACCAGATGTGTGTACTTCAGTTTCAAGATAAAGGAATAAATCCCGCTCTTATGCCCTGCCTGACCTTTGACCCCAATTTGTCAATTTTCAATAGGGTTCGTGCCCAGGTAGTTCCCTACCACATACTGAAATTTCATCGAAATCGAACCATATTTTACGCAAGTTATGACGCATAAGGACAATGGAATGGATCCTGCTCTTATGGCGTGACCTTTGACCCCACTTCACGCATTTTCAATAAGTTTCGTCCCCTGGTGGTCCCCTACCACATACTAAAATTTCATCGAAATCGAACCATTTTTACGCGAGTTATCGTGCCGACAGACAGACGGACGGACGGAAAAGCTGGAGCATATACGCTTCTTCAACCTACCGTTGGAAAGCGTAAAAAAGAACAATATCCAAGTTACTTTCGGACTACACATGGAGGCCATGTCGTAATGGTAGGTAGTTTACTGGGGGAGTCAGCTTACTTGATTTTTGCCTTGAAATTTTCTTACATATTTTTGAAAATGACACTTTTTTTTTCAATTTTTTTTTTCCAATTTTTGAAAAACGGCACATTTTTTTTTCAAATTTTTGAATTCAGTGAAAAAATTAGAACTGTGAACATTATTTAGTAAATTTTTAATAGCAGGAGAACACAATTCCCGGCAGGGCTCGCACTAAGCATTCACCAAGTAGCCAAACGTGATTAAATCCGAAAATGGCGAGAAAAAATTAGTAAGAGTGAAAATGGTGGTGAATGATTTTATGAAACTTAGGCAGTTTTTGACTTACGGGTAAACTGCAATTTGCGGTAATTTTTGGGCTAAACTGCAGCTGATATGATTTCAGAGTTTGATTTTCCAAAGCTGTACGTGGCACTGAAAATGGTGCAGATCAGTGCAATTTTTATGGAGTACTGTGAAACACCTATTAAGGCTGCTTGAGAGTCGTTGGGAGAGTCAATGAAAATAAGAGCTACTGAAGGTGGGGGACATCGAGAGGGAAGAAACTCTTCCGTAATTTATAATGAGCAGATCCAGAGAAATGAGATAGAAGAGGTTAAACAGTCTGCAGCACACAGTCCAGTGTTGGTGTTGCACTTTGACTTTGCTCAGAACTCGTCTGTAATTCTACCTGATGAAGTGCAAAGTTACTACTGGCAAACAATGTCCAGATCTCACTCTTTACATGCATTGCATACTTTCCAAATGAGACTGTCTTTTGTGGTAGCATGCAATGATATAAGCCATGACACAGCACAATGCTCTGTTTGCTATTCTGCTCATAAAAAGTGAAATTGCTAAGACTTGTCCTTTGGAAGAATTTAAAACAATTAATTGTTTACATCTCAGATGGAGCAGCCGGGCACTTCAAGAACAAATATCAGTTTTATGAACTTATGAAGGGGGACCCAAATGCAACAAGGAAGTGGATCTTCTAAACCACAGGTCAATGCAAGAGTGCATGTGATGGTGTGGGTGGCCTGTGCAAGCATTTTGCTACTAAATTCAACTTACAGAAAAAAGCTTCACAAGCTATAAGAGACGCACCTTCATTTGTTGAAACTGTCTCCCCCTTGATCCCAAAGACTAAACTTCTACTCCTCACAACTTATGAAGTTCAATCCTATCGAACCAGCAAAGTAAAAGAATGGGATACAGTAAAATCTGTTGTTGGAATACAGTCGCAGCATTCCTGGTTAATACAAGGAAATAAACCATCAATGGCCAGAACAGTCCAGCACCCACATAACGCAGTGCAATTTTCAAGCAAATAAAAAAAGGACCTATTTTCTGTGAGTGATTTTCAAATGGGAGAATTTTTAGGATGCATTTATGACAATAACTGGTGGATGGATGGGACAGATTACAAACATATCTAAAGAATTCGAGGACATAACAGTATCTTTCATGCACCCTCATGGACCAGCCAGAGGTTTTTGGTGGCCAGAAGAATGTGGCAAGAAAATAAACAAGTGTCCAGTGCCCTTAAAAAATTTACTTCTAAAGGTGAAACTCCTGTTGGACGTTCTGCACGACTTCATACCTTTGATGAGAAGGAAATCAAAAAATCCAGCAACTTTTCTCAGTTTGAATAATTTGTAGTTATGATGGTAAGCTCATAATTTTGTTTTTTTGAGGCCTTTTTTTCTTATGTAAATAGAAATTGAATCTTAACTGCAACTGAGATAATGTATTGTATGTGTATAGACTATGGATTTAAAAAAAAAATAAACATGTACATACATGTACATAATTTTCACCTATAGGTGACAATTATGAAAAATCATAAAAATGACTTTAAAATATAGATTGACACTGCAATTTGGAATATATACTCAGGTAAACTTTTCAGAAACATCTTTCGAAGTTTTTTTTTTTAATGATTACCCAACCGTGAAGTTCGAGCAGGAGAGAAACGTGCATTTTCAAAAATTTGTAGGAAAATTTCAAGGCAAAAATCAAGTAACCTGACTCCCCCAGTAAACTACCTACCATTAGGACATTATTTGGGCAAATTTTCTGAATTTTTAAAAATGAGGTTTTCGAGATATTGCAATTCAAAAATGTTGATTTTTTGAAATTTTGTATATTTTAAAAATTAATTTTATGAGTTGCATGCATCACAGGATAAAAATAAAATTACTGCTAAGACAACCGTAGTAGGAGTGCAGGTTGGCACACTTACCTACTTGATAAGTCTTTTTCTTAAGAAAAAACAAAATCCTAAATTTGTGGAAAATTTACATTTTTTGTAATAAATATAGACTTTTTTTGCCATCTAGCAACATTCCTTTGATCCATTTCTGTGAACATTAAGAAAGTCCAATTCAATAGCTTTAAAATAAAAAAAAAAAATCAAGTCTCTACTTGTACAGGAGCAGTGTACATTTAGAAATTTGGTGTTTCACATGATTTTCGTCACGGGTGTATTTTTTGCCTATCAAAATGCTGTAGCTCGGTCAAAAAAAAATTTTTTATGAAAAATTCTTTTGCAGTACTTTCCTTAATTAGGAGTACCTACCATAATTTTTTCAAAAAAATTGGAGGTGGTCAACTGACACCCCCTGCCTAAATTGAGATGGAAAGGGCCCATGTTATATATGTTGCTTGTTATAAGTAGCATTAAACAAAGATTCCATATGTTTAAACATGGCATCATCCATTTTCTTTATACACCGAGCCATTGGTCTGCTTTCAGGATTTTTTTTTTTCTTCTTCATGGCATCTTCACATTTTTGGTGGCAGAGTGATTTAGCATGGATCTTTAAAGTTCCTTTCTTGAAGGGCTCTTGCAAACCAGTTGCCAATCTTGAGCTAACATCTGCTGTTTCCCAGTTGCAGCGGAAACGCCCGGGCCGCCGGGGCCCGTGCCCGGTCAATAATTTCAGCCAAGATTTTTATTTTTATTATTGTTTTATTTGACATATCTGCGATTGTTGCGATTTACCTTAGAAAGTTCTTCTATGTAAGTGGTTGGATAGTCCTAATTCCCAAAAAAAGCTCCTTAAGCATGTTTTTTTTTTACTGTTTGTTCCGGGAAGTGGGAAGGTAGAGGGTGCACCACGTTTTAAAATTTCGGGCCCGGTCAATGAACTTCACTTTCCGACGCCCCTGCTGTTTCCGGAAAAGCACTGCACACTGTACATCTTGCTCTAGCAGCTTCAACATCATATTCCAGCCGTTCAAATTCTTTGAGCCAGTGGTCTTGGAATTGCCTCTTTTTTACGCTTTCCAACCGTAGGTTGAAGAAGCGTATATGCTCCAGCTTTGTCCGTCCGTCTGTCCGCCCGTCCGTCCGCACGATAACTCACGTGAAAATGGTTCGATTTTGACGAAATTTTAGTATGTGGTAGGGGACCACCTGGGGACGAACCCTATTGAAAATGGGCGATGCAGGGTCAAAGGTCAGGACATAGGACCTGGATCCATTCCATTGCCTTTATGCGTCATAACTTGCGTAAAAATGGTTCGATTTCGATCAAATTTTAGTATGTGGGAAGGAACTACCTGGGGACGAACCCTATTGAAAATGGGAGAAATGGGGTCAAAGGTCAGGACACTGGAGTGGGATCCATTACATTGCCCTTGTGCATCATAACGTGCCTAAAATGCTTGGATTGCGACAAAACTTTATCATGTTGTTCCGGAGGTATAGTGAACCGGTTCTGTTGAAAATCAACGACATGGGGTCAAAGGTCATTGCACAAAAGCCAGATTTATTCCACAGCCATTATTCTCATAACTTGCGTAAAACTGCTTCTATTGCAACAAAACTTTATCATGTTGTTCCGGAGGTATAGTGAACCGGTTCTGTTGAATATAATCGAAATGGGGTCAAAGGTCAGGACACAGGAGCGAGATTTATTCCACAGCCATTATCCACATAACTTGAGTAATAATTTCTGGTATGTTGGAAAGCGTATCATAATCAATGCTTTGCAGGATTTTACTAACTTGTTTATTATTTATCTTGGCTAATGATATTGGATGCACAATGGGGCTTTGGCTACACATATAGTTTGTATTTCCAACTCTTCGTCATGTTGATCAGGTATCTTTTGTTAACATGTTCTTTTTAGCACGAGATGGAAAAAGGTTGCATTTTGAGATTTTATATGAAATCCTAAAACCTAGTATAAAATCTCTGTAACACTTCTCTAAATTACTTGGTGGAGGAACTTTAACACTGGAAAATGAGTTCAGTGTTTTTTGCTTTGACATCATTGTTTAGTTTACAGAAAACTTTTCAAAATACTATTTAATAATAGTTTCCCCTCCCCCCCCCCTTTAGAAAAGAAAATCAAGTGAAAAATAAAGTTAATTGCATTTAAAAACGATACTTATAAAGGAACGATGTGAAAAGTTTGAGGTCGGAAAATAACCTGAAAGAATTCTGAAGCTGTGAGGGTAAAGAACCAGTCATGAACCTGTCAACCCTACCCGTTACCAGGGAAAATAAATACCCTTTGTTTCTGAAACAGTAAGCTGTTTTCCCTTTTGCTTCTGCTGGCCAGCACAAAACAAGACCCCCTTCATGGAGTTGGGACAAAGGAAACGCAAATGCCATAGGCATACAAATAGCCCGCGTCGCGCGGGGGGGGGGGGCTCAGGGCTAAGAGGGCCTTCACCTCTGGAAAGCGATTAAAAAAATTTAATGGGGGAAACTCGATGTGAAGCTAGATAAAGAAAGCCAGGAATTTGCTGTCAGCGTTGAATGAAGAATTAAAAGGAAAGGCAATTTCTGTTTGTTTGTTTTTCAATAAATAAGTAAAATATCTGGAAGTCATTTCTGCGGTTTAGTTTATAAAAACTGGATAATGGGAATGCAGCTATTCCAAACGACTTGAGCCCCCTTTTCATAGCCATAGGAATAGCTGCACATAACTACGGATCCTTCAGAATATAATGAACTAAAAGGTGTTCCTCACGGGAACGAGGAAACAGAAACCTGTGTCATTTTTTTTTTTTTTTTGTGACAGAATCGGAGAAAAATTTACTAGATGCAAAACATTACGGATTATGTTAAATGTATTTTTTATAAATTCGAATGTAAATAATTTAAGTAGGTTTACTTTTTGGGAACCATAATTCTTAATTTTTACTTATTTATATTTGCGTACTTATTATGTTCCGTGTTTTCGTGTAAATCGAAAAAGTTCGTTAGACACTGTCACATGGCAGTTATGTGCTTTGAGTGTGTGATTGTGAGGTATTTTAATCTCAGTATTTAAAAGTAATACTATTCACAAAAGGGCCTAAAAGATATTTTTTGTGGCAAGCCCCAACTTTTTCCGGTACACCAATGGCAAGTGCCGTGTTTTTAGTTTGATGACCCAACAATCCCAGTGCTCGCTCGCACTTTGCCAGTGATCGTTGGCTGTGTGCCAAATTTTGTTTCACACCAACTCAGAACAAAAATGTTGTATTTGTGCCTGCATGAGTGATTGGGAGATCTAATGTGGCAGTTTTTCTGAGTGTAGAAGGTGGAAAATGAAAGTTTTATTTGCGGTTAAGCTTTATGCAGTCATATACGGTACTTAAAAAATTCGGAAACAAAAACAGAAAAATGAATTTCGGAATTTCTTTTCCGACAACTTGATGATCCGCAGATTCTCTGGTTTTGCCGCTTTCAGAAGGTGCAGGAAAAAAAAATTAATTCATATAATACGTACTAATATCTGCTTTCATTTGCAGTGATTATGAACCGAAGTTGTTACATCCGCTCTCACACTGAGCAACGTGCACCGTATCACCCACCCCAACGTTTGTAGCATTATTCCTTAAAAACTTACACTTCAAAATAGATGCATGAAAGTCATTCCCACCCCCCCCCCATTTCTCCTCCTGCACAAAACATCTCTTGGCCACCTGGGGTTTTTTGACCTTGACGAACCTCACTGCTTCAGTCACTTACTAGCATTACTTACCCACCTGCCTGTTATTTCCTTTCTTCACTGAACAAGCTTGTTTTATCTGCTTGTCTATGTAAAAGTCTCAAAGTTCTGAATGAGCTCTCAACTCCCCTAAGCACTATACTCGGGGCAAAGCTATCCTGGCAATAAGGCCGAAGCTACGGTGACCTTTTCACTCCCAGTATTACTCCCAGGGCCCTGTTATTACTCCGCACTGATGGTGTGTAATTAACCTTCACTCGGGAAAACTTCTCCCACAAGCCCTCAGGGCTGTCTGTCTGTCACCGTGATCCCTTACCAAACCCCTCTATTTTAAACCCCTCCCCACCCCGCGCGCGTTGCAGACCGGTAGACAAGCAGTTTATTTCTCTCTCTCTCTCTCTATTTATCTTTTTTGTTTTTTGTTTTTGAGATGTTACAGAACGTGTAACGTTTCTTTCTTTTAAAATGAAATTATCTTTGCTAAACACGGGAAGAAGTCTTAAGTGGCCTAATTTTGTTTTCACATATTTTTCTATTTTTTTTTTTATTATATATTTCATTTATTTCTACTTACTGCTTGAAGACCAACTGCGGGATTTAATTAAAAGTATTTTTACCATGTCATCAGTTATGCGTAAAATTTCGTTCTTTCCAAAATTTTGCCTTCATTAGATTTTTTTATAACAGACACCCGTTAAATGTGTATGCATTTTTAACTACCCTGTGTTGCCATAAGTACTGGACAAGAGCCCGTCTCTGTGATAAATGATATTTTAGGGTTCACTGTAAACTGCCACACATCTTTCAGCAACTTGGAAAATTGCCACATGTTTTTCATTGATGGGCCGGGCACAAATTGCTGTTCCTCCGAGGAACACTTTGAATGTGTGGCAGTTTTCCAAGTTTCCGAATTATGTGTGGCAGTGGAAGGAACTCTTTCATTTGTCTGAATTTTCATGCCGGTTCATACGCGTTTAAGGCAACTGCGCACAAAAGTTCAAATGGAAAAGATAGCAGTTCCTTGGCCTATATTGAGAACTGAATTGGGAACTCCAAACTAATTTCGAGAAAACGTTCTATGTAAGCCAAGCGAGAATTGTATTTTAATTTGAAGAAATAAATTGCCGATGGATCTGAGGTACTTCAATACTAAATTCAACCTTCATTCTCGCAATGGTGCGACTTGAAACAACAGTGAGTTCTGCCGTAAGAACTGTTATTTCATTTCGCGATTTATTCGGCTAGTGTTTTTCCATCAATTTAGTGAAAACATTCATAACGATCACCTTAGCAGAGCTTCGTAATGGTTTCCCAGTTTTATGCGGCTGAAATATACTCGAGTGACCGGCAGATGCCATTCGAAAAAACCGAAAAGACAGAAGAGTGTTTTAAAACAACAATCAAGAAGGAGAAACCAGGGGAGAAACGCGAAATGCCCTCGGAAACACTTTTTTCGCCCTCATCCTTCCGCTAATGACCCCCTACAGCAATAAATATCCCCTGGGTTGACAGCTTAACTCTGACCCAAACAAGAATGCTGTGACAGAGAACCATCAGTGACGTCACCAAAACACGAATATCTGTATTTTTTTAGAAATGCCGCTGAAACTGATATCTGAATGTTTTAAATGCACACACACACAACGTATTGAACATCTGTGTCCTCTTTAAGTGCCAGTTGAAGCTGTAGTACGAGCTTTTAGACCGGAACTATTTTATGCAGTGGAAGTATACACTCTGCAGCCTTCCTTCCAATGACAGGTTAAGTTTGTCCCGAGGTTGAGTTTAGAAGATGGTAGAAAGGAGAAAGAAAAAGGAAAAACACCTGGGGAGGGGGAAGGGGGGGGGGGTTGCTCATTCTTTTTTTTTTTTTTTCTTCCGCCGGAGCTCGCAAATTCTTGAATTACATGTTTTTCAGTGATATTTTCCATGGTGGTCTGGGCGATATTTTTGGTTGCCGTTGGCGACCAGGTGACTGTATTTTTCGAACACTGGCAGGGACAAGGTACAGGCAAACGCCATTCGCCTGCTTCTCAGCTAACTCGCCCTCTCCTTGCGAGGTTCACTGTATGACTAAGAGTTATTTTTCACATCACATCTCTTACATTGAGCATTCAGAGGTTTTCGATTGATGTGCTAACATCCCGTTCCCATGACATGTCATGTCGAAATTAACTCCTTATTTATTAACATGGATGGATTTAATATTAAGGAGGTTGAGAAAGGCGTCGAGGCCAACAAATACGTGCTTGTTGAAAACCACAAGGGGAAGAGTGAATGCTGGAAATTGTTTCGTCTCATTAAGGAACCGGGGAATAATTCTGTGTTGTTTGGTCTTGCATGTTGTTCAAAATGTGGAAAGTGTATAATTTCAAAGAAAGATGTCGACGGTGTAATAAGAGATTATGGAACAGAAAATCTAACGGGCCCTATGAAAGTACGCGCACCTCCATCAAAGCGTGGAAAGAGCGAACAACCTAAATACATTTTAAAAAATGCATTTGCGTAATCGTAAATAATGATTCCCATTTGTAATATACTCCATGGCCACGGTCATAGTCAGCCATTACTTCTGGATTACGCAAAATAGTGGCACTAAAATTTAGCAAGTAACCAAATTTTATTATTAAAAAAGGATTTCAGTTATTGAATATCAAGGAGTTATTGGTATGAATACATATTACGTTTATATGTACATATATATAAATTGAGTTTCGAATTCATAGTTCAAAGCAGATTTGTCCGGGTCAGTTATGGGACGTCCTGGTCCGAAATTTCTGACCAGCTTCCAACACTGCCATCCGTCTGCATCGGAACCCCATACGCAGCAGGATTCGCTGAACTGTCGTTTTACACACACTCTCGGTAGCCCCCTGGTTCATTCGGCCAGTGAGTTGCTCCACTGTAGCGTGTCGATCGGCCCTCACGCACCTTCGAAGTCGACTTTCACCTCTCACATCAATGGCACGTCGTGCTCCGCAGTTTGCACGTCGCTTATTCGCAATGGTGCCATTTCTCCAATCACGATACACTTTAACCACAGCAGCACGCGAACAGTTCACAAACTGCGCTGTTTCAGAAATACTGCCACCCTTGGCCCGAAAGCCAATAATCATCCCTTTTTGCAAATCTGTTAAATCGCTCCTTTTATCCATGACAGCAACGAGTGATATGTTTTCAGAATGCTTACACGACACCTTATATACCTTCTAAGCCAGCTCACCACACGTACCTTCTTTCATTGGCTACGCGCTGTTGACGTCAAAAGTAGGAGGTAGTCACAATAATGCGACTCGGCTGTGTATTAACTAGGCCTTATTGGTGAAGAAATTAATCGGCGTACAAAACTTGCCTGGAGAGCTTTTGGAAGAAACAGCATAATTTTCAAGAGCAATATGCCATTATGTCTTAAAAGAAAAGTGTTTGATCAATGCATCCTTCCAGTGCTTACGTATGGTGCAGAGACGTGGACCTTAACTAAAAGAGACATACAAAGGCTGCAGACAACTCAAAGCAGCATGGAGAGGTGCATGCTTGGTGTAACCAGGAGAGATAAGAAGAGGAACTCGTGGATCCGAAAAATGACAAGAGTGGAAGACATCATGATCAGAGTTAAATCCCTGAAATGGCAATGGGCTGGACATACTGCCAGAAGGACAGACCATCGATGGACAGCCAAAATTTTAGATTGGATTCCAAGGGACAGGAAAAGACCCAGAAGAAGACCACATGGGAGATGGGTGGATGAAATTCGAAAGTATGCAGGAGTGACATGGAGGAGACTGGCACAAGACAGACCGTTGTGGAGGAAACTTGGGGAGACTTCGTCCAGCAGTGGATTGATAATGGTTGACAATGATGATGATGATGATCGGTGTTTCAATAAATAAAATTCTTTGGAACCTAAGAGTATTTTTCGTAAAATCAAAATTATTCCACTTTATTGCGTGAAGCACAAATGTGTACATTGTAATCAAAATGACTGCCCTGGTTTTATACCGATACAAATTACCACAAAATACTTAAGTCAAAGTTAAGCATATTATGCGAAATTTATTATTTTAACGAAGTAAGGCCAACTTTTTGAAATGCCTCTCGATTGCACACACAAAACATGCAACTCGCATGTGCCTGTGTCTAATGACTTTTCCGATTTTTACGAAATGCCACGACGTAAGTAAGAAAATAACTAAGTAATGAATAAGAACTGTAGCACAAAAAAACGTGAAACTACTTAAATTATTTACTCATGGATCTAAAAAAAACACGCTTAACATAATTCCACAATGTTTTGCACACAGTAAAAAAAAAAAGTCTTTGACTGTTATAAAAAAAAAAATGTCGCAGGTCTCTGATTTTTCACTGCCACGAAGAACACCTTTTAGTTCAGTATATTCTGATGGATGCGTAGCTACGTGCAAACAACTCTAGACATTATATTCATTGGTATACACTGAAAAGCAATTGAATTAGAGATACCTGTCTAGTAACGTGTAGCACCACCTTTCGCCCTGATGACGGCGGCGATTCGTCTCGGCATGGACTCGACAAGACACCGGAAGCGTTGAGAAGCCATACGGATCCACGACCCCTGAACAAGTTCCCACAGTTCACGAAGATTTGATGGAGGGGGCTCAGACCCTCGAACATCTCTCTCGATGGCATTCCCAGATGTGCTCGATGGGATTGAAGTTAGATGACCTAGCTAGCCAAGGAAGCAAGGGCATGTCGGTGGAGTGTTCATCCAACCATTCGGATACAATTCGGGAGCTGCATTTTCTTGTTGCAGGATGAGGTCCCCAGTGGGATGTTGAAGACGCACAAACGGGAGCAAATGGCCGTCCAGGATATCCCGGTAACATTGACTTGTGATGGACGATGTCACACGTACCAGGGGTCCCACTTCAGTCCACGTGAACAGTTCCCAGACGAGAATGCCACCCTCACCAGCTTGAAGAGTACCCTGCTGGCAAAAAGGATCCATCGTTTCATGTGGTTTGCGCCGTACTCGTATCCTGCCATCCGCATGTACCAACGTGAATCTCGACTCATCCGTCCAGGTAACATTTTCTCACATGTCTAGGGTCCAGTGGCGATGTTCCCGCGCCCATGCTAATCTTTGCACCCTGTGATGTGCGGTCAGCAGCGGCACCCTCATGGGACGATGGCCTCTGTACCCAATAGCGAGGAGATTTTTCTGGATGGTGTGGCTGCTTATACGTTTTTGTGCACCAGCGTTAAATTGCCGAGTGATTTCTTGCACTGTGGCCCGTCTATCCGCTGTTACAATGCGAGCTAGTCGACGATGACCCCGCTCATTCACACGCTGTTGTCCGCGGCAGTTGGCCCTTGCAAGGATGGTTTTACCGGATTCGATGTACTCACGGTGCACCCGTGACACAGTGGCTCGTGGAAATCCCAGTGCCAGCACGACTTCCGAGATTGAGTGACCCGTTCGTCGGGCCCCGACAATTTGCCCACGATCAAATGCCCGTAGATCCTTCGTCTTACCTATACTGCGTCCGACTCTACTGATTCCCGTCGCATCACTCCTTATATTGTCGGATCGCTGCATACGCCATGTCGTTTCCGTTTACAGGGCCGCCCACAGCGTCACATTTGCATAACGCCAGCTGTCCCTAATTCAATTGCTCTTCAGTGTAAAATCTCTGCTCATTGAGCTGTTGTTTCTTTCACATTCTCTTGTTAACATACACTATATTGACAGAAGTCACCAGACACCCCTTCAAAAGCAAATGAACGGATTAGCTGCGTTCTTAAGATGAGCGGTACAGCTGCAAACGGTATAAAAACAAGCCTGCAGCTGACCGCGGTCATATATCGCACTGTGTGGTTGAGTGAAAATGTCGCAGCGCTGACTTTGGGAAAGGAAAGATTGCTGGGTGTTTTATATTAGTGGGTTGTCCATGAGAGAAACCGAGAGGCGTTTAAACATACCCGAGTCAACTGTTTTGCATGTACTGAATAAGTGGAAGACACCTGGCGTACCTGAAGCAGCAAAACGTACCGGCAGACCAAAGAAAATCAGTGATAGAGGATGTCGAAGCTTCAGGAGAGTCGTTACAGCTAATCGACGGAGTACTACTGCACAAGACTTCAGTGTACAGGTGAGTAAAAATGCTGGAACCTCGGTATGTATACGTACCATTCGCAGAGAACTTCATTACATGGGTTACCGTGGTCGTGCGGCTGCTCATATGCCTTTCATTTCCACTAGGAATGCTACTCGTCGTTTAGCATGGTATAAAGAACATTTATCGTAGACTGTAGAACTAGCGTCTCGAGGTAGAGACATCCACATGTATCGAGTTATCTCATTGGCAGCAATACAACTGGGACCAACCAATTGGCGAACGGCATCGTAACGGCTTTAACAGTTTGGCGGTAATAATGGTGGATAATAGCTGCAAACCATAAAAGCACATCAAATAAATCCAATTTCACCTTAAAATATCAATTGTACAGGACTATCGACAACCGCCAACGAAGAAACTAATGTTAACTAAGATGTAAACAACCTGTGTCACGACTTCGACGACGTATATCTGGCTCAAATTGTATTTCTACCCGAATGAAACAGTACAAATCGAACAACTTAACCTGTTCGCAGTATCCATCCAAATATAATTATTAACTAGATAGAAGTTTTAAAGAAAACTACTTACTTATTCTCTCAAACTTACCTCTTCGCCGCGTAGCAGTAGCCATTATCCACCATTATTACCGCCAAACTGTTAAAGCCGTTACGATGCCGTTCGCCAATTGGTTGGTCCCAGTTGTATTGCTGCCAATGAGATAACTCGATACATGTGGGTGTCTCTACCTCGAGACGCTAGTACTGTAGATCAGTGGAAACGCGCCCTATGGATTGGTGAATCCAGATACATGATCCATCAGTCTGATGGCCGTGTGGGGGTATGGCGGCAGCCGGGGGAACGCTATTTACCACAGTGTACTGTTCCTACGGTCAAGTTTGGAACTGGCAGTGTACTCGTGTGGGGGTGTTGTTCGTGGTATGGTTCCAGCACATTGGTTATCGTGGACAAAACTGTTAACCTGCACGTCTACCTCGATATTCTGGACAATTATGTGCTACCAACTCTGTGGCAATACTATGGAACCGAGCCTTGTTGGTACCAGCAGGATAATGCACCGAGCCATAAAGCAAGGACTGTTACGGCATGGTTTGACGATAATTCTGCATCGTGTGTGGACTGGCCAGCACAGAGCCCTGATCTTAATTCCATAGGGCACCTATGGGATGAATTAGAGCGGTGCATAAGAAGTTTGGAACCAAGTCCTATTACTAAGCTACAGTTAGCGCTGGCGTTATGTACTGAATGGAAGCGCATACCTATCGCTGTGTTTCGAAACCTTGTCTCTAAGGGTCAGTTTTCACACAGTATTTATTAGAAGAAAGATACAGGAGATGTGCTTGAATAAATCATCTCAAATGATGTAGGACAAAAAAAAATAATATTTACAGATGCTTGTAGCTTACGCTACTGCTTATTTACACGGTTTTGTACATTGATGATAGTAAAAAAACAGTTAATTACACTCGAGTGTCTGGTGAGGCAACAAAAGTCTCTGACAAAGCAAAGAATAGGACCAATTCAGCTTGAAGAGCGTTATACAATATTAATTTTGCACAGTATTGAAGCAAGGAATGATACAGAATTCGAGCTTGCAGACATAGATTCAAAAGACAGGTGATGAGAAATTAACAGAATGTGCAGCTTGCGCTACGTTAATTACAGGATTCGGTGCAATGTTTGCATGACAACAGTTAAGTGCAGTAGAAATCTGGCAAGGCAACATGAATCTGGTTATACAGAGAGTAAAATCAATCCAGAATGATGAGCACTATAGAGTATAAATTTTACACAATATTGACGAAAAAAAAGTTCTGACCGAGAGGTGATACATTGTGGGTGACCTGAAAAACCAGGAGGTTGCAGGTGATCAAGGAGACAATCATGAAATCAAAAGTTCGAAAGACAGATGATGAAAAATTTACAGATGAATGTGGCTCGCGGTACTACATGTTACATACAACGGTGATATGAAAAATAATTATATACAATAATTTTCCTGAGAATACAAAAGAAAAAATAATCTCTGAAAATACAGAGAGAAGACACAACTCATCACAGTGAGTATTGGAGAACACAAATTTACACAGTTGAAAAGTAAAATTACACATTTGAATCAGGAATTGAAAATAAGAATATACTGTAAAAACGACAAAGTTTACAGATGTCTGTGTTTCGTGAAACGACCTATATACATGATTCTGTACAATGAGAAGTTACAATTTATATATATTGGTTTGTCAGAGGTGGTGGAAGTACAGTTTGTTTCCTGCAGAAGTAATATATCAGCATTCGGCGGAGCAAGATCCTCTCGTACCAGCGCATTCGCAAGAGGTGTCGCAAAACCACGACAATTAAGTGACACCACCTTGAATGTCTAGGTTAGTTGTGGGATGCAGTAGGAATTGACTGGCTGTAGTGATGGAGTGGAGTCGACGGAGAAAACAAGCACTCCACGGGACCTCGTCCGCAGTGCGCCGAAGAGTGTTTTCAAGTGAGTGTAATTGAACCAGCACTTGTGGAAGAGCTGCTTCATACTGCTGAATGGAAGTGCGTGCTGAGGAAGGGCTAGAGGACCCTAAAAGGCAATCCAGCACGTCCTCGTATGGCAGAGGCTCAGCAGGGAAAGCATTTTCAGCAAGAAAAGTTGTGAATTCATCTAGTGAGGGAAAGGCACCCTCACATGCTGTCTCCGAGGAAGTGTGTAGAGGCGACCTGGAGAACGGTCGTCGAGAGCTGACGGAGCGAGTGGATGAGCGGGTAGAAGAGCGAGATTATCTTCGGGACGCCAGAGTCTTTGACTTCTTCGTCTTGGGGTGAGTAGCACCACTGCGTTTTCCAGCAACCACAAAAGCTTCATGATCGTCTGGAGAGTCTGAACCCGAAGCGTTACCTGTGACTCGTGTCATGGAGCCAACGGTAAAAGCTGAGGAGTGGTCAACATGTACATCAGCAGTGGTTGTAAAAGTACTAGGGGGAGTCGATTTTGGAAGCCTGGGAAAATTCTTAGGATCAGCAGGAGGTGGAGGCATCAAAGTCGTTTGTTGACCAATGGCAGTAAGCTGACTTTTGGAAGATCATGATTTTTTTTATTGGAGGTTTAACGACCACCGTGAGCAACTCAATGGGCTATAAGCAGTCGCCCGTCCCTAATTTGGGGTCACTGGTTCCAGGGAAGGGAGAGAGCCAGTGCCGTAAGACACACACAACATGCATGCCTCACCGGGATTCGAACCCGGACCCCGTTCGGACGAATGATCAGAGACCATCGCTTAGACCACTGCGCCACCGGGGCGGCGAAGATCTTGATTCCGCGACTTTCCTCGAATAGGAAGAAGTCTGTGAAGCGTTGGTGGACAAAGTAGAAGAAGATGTAGTGTGTGGAGCTGTTTGCAGGGAGGCACGTGGGCACTGAGCCCTTATGTGACTTTCGCTCTGACAGATAGTGCAATACTGTGAAGTGATTATCTCAACTCTTCGGCGTTGCTGTCCACAGCGGATGTGCAAAACATTCGGAACCGCTTTCAGCTGAGCAACAGATGAAAAGAGGACTCGAGCAGTGCGGCAGAAACCCCGAATCGATTTGTCTTCAGGGTCTCTGGGAGCCGCAGAGAGAGTTGTTATGGAGCCAACAACTCTGCCGTACCTGCTGAGCAAGGTGCAGAGTGCAGCGTCGGATACTTCTGGTGGTACGGGGTAGAAGGTCACCTGCACCGGGCGGTGCGCAACCGGTTGTGCTAACAGATGCACGTCATTGATGGTTAGACCTTCCGTAAGGACCTGGTCAGCATGCGCTTTATCCTTAAAATAGACCAAGACAGATCTGGGTTTTCGAGCTACAAAGTCTATTGTATCCTTTGGTAAGATAGTTTTGAGGGCCCGGCTATATTGCCACAGCTTAGTGTCTGGAAGCGCATCAAAATAGACGCCCCGTTCCATAGTGGAGGAAAAAAGGTGACCAGCTCGGGAATCCTCTGGTATGTCAATTGTATCAGTAGAACCGACGACAGTGACATAGGATTCAGGAAAAGGCATAGGTGAACAGATGAAACGGGGGGTGTGAGGACCCCAGAAGTTGCAGAAGCATAGGACGCTTGGGCAGACATGGGTCGAGAATTCGATGAAGCGGCCCCTAGCAGTGAGGGCGGATCAGAAAGTTGATGAGAAGTAGAAGCTGTGAGCTCAGTATTGCTGATAACGGATACGTCATCATCTGCTGAGATGTAGATAGGAGACTTGGCACTACCGCACTTGGTGGGAGTTATAGCTGGAGAAGAAGAGGTGTCCATGACGTCGCAATGACGCTCGGGAGCCACCTCATTAAGCTGAGCAGGAGCTACCGCTGTAGAAGAAGAAGAGGAAGCTGGCTGATCTGCCAAGATAAGGATGTGGGCGTCACCCTTGTCTGCCTCCGCCATCGAAGCAATGGCGAGACTTTAACGAAAAAAGACCAGCTTGGTTGAAAAATAAAACAGTGAATAATGAGAAAATATGGCACTCACCAACCTGGGAGATACACGAACGTAAAGTGTAGAACTTCAACTTGAAGATACACGCAACCACAGAAACTAAAGCACTCAATAAACACCTTATAGCAACGAAAATCACGGAGCTCAAAACCCAACCACTTCGAGCTTCGAAGGGTCAGTGCATGCATTAAGACCAAAGGTGTATCGACTACCGACACCGTACTAAAGTATGTCAATAAATGCCATGTTGTGTTTCTCTTCTAGGTGTCCGGTGACTTTTGTCTATATAGTGTACATGCACAGAAACTATTGCGAGGGTTGTAATAAGGGGCCTCAGCTTTCTTGAATAGCTGCCTTACCATCATCCAGTTTTTATGAACTAAAGCAACGAAAATGATTTCTAAATATTTTACGGCAGCCCCGGTGGCGCAGTGGTCTAAGCGATGGCTTCTGATATCGGTCGCATGTGTTGGAGCTCCCGAGATTGAGTTGGTCGTTTTGCCGGTTCTGGATATTTTTACGTGGTTTTTGTGGTTTTGTACTGTGTTTTTGCATTCCTTTTCACTGCACAAGTAGTGACGGTGGTCACATTTCCGTAGGATTTTTAGTTTTGAGTGTTGAAAGGAGCAACTCTTGTCGTTTTCGTTAGGGCTAGAGGCCGAGATGGCTTCTACCCAGCTTCACGAGCTCAACTCTTCTTGTGTTGGTATGGCTTCTGCATTGTCTTCTGCTGTGTTTTCTCAGGCTACTATTCCTACCATTATCAATGTTTCAGCGTCGTCTACTAATACCATTTCTACTGATAAAGTGCTACGTGTCTCACCAGTGATTTTGGGTGCTGATGTTGAGGTAAACAACCAACCCCCACCTTCTACTTATGCTGCTGCTGCTGCTGCTACGAATTCTAGATTATCTGTGCGACCAGTGCCTTTTGCTTCATCCATAGTGTTTATTTATAGGGAAGCGGGTGTGCTGAGGGTTACTGTTCCTGAAGACTCTGATGAAGGTAAGAGCTTTTTATCGGCTCTGTTATTAAGTGTTTACTTTTCCACTCTGCGTGATACCCCCTCCTACTGTATCTTGATGCTATCTGTAAAAATGTCACATCTGAGAGCGTCGTTTCAGTTACTAGAATGGTAGGGGGAGTAATTGCTCATTTTACTGTTTGCCAAGCTGTTGATACTATTTTACTTTCCGGTATCGATATTGGTCCCATTCATCTTACTGCCATTCGTTGTATCCAAAGACCAATAACTGTTACTCTTTCCCCAGTCCAACTGCTGTCCCTGATTCGATTCTGGTCCAAGCTTTAGGTACGCTTGGCCGTGTCATCGGACTTACCAAGATCTTGCCGGCGGTGGGGCGGGATTCCCCTTATGCTAGAGTACAGGGCGGTAGGCGCCGATACCGAGTTATTTTTCCTAGTGAAGCTGCCTTTCTTCAACGACCCACTACTCTGGAGCTAGACTTTAGTAATCGCAAAATTACTTGTAATCTGTTTGCCGGCGTCCAGTGTTTTTCCTGCAAAGCTGAAGGTCATATTGTGAAGTAGTGCCCGCGTAGGTCCTCCCTACTCTCAGCCGTGGATGCCAATTCATCGGTCATCACCCCTGCTTCTCAACCACCAACTTCTGTTTTGTCTGTTACTACTAATTTGGAAATTCGTTCCTCCCCCACTGAGGCTCATTCTGTCTCCTCATCTGCTGTGTCGACTGTGGTTTCCATCCCATTGAAAAATGTTTCTACCAGTTCTCAACCTGAATACACCTCATCACCTCCAGCTTCAGAAGTTCCTTCTACAACAATTTCAGACGCGGATTTCCCGTCCCTTGGTCATAGAAAGACTACTCAATTATCCACACCAGTCAAGCGTTCTGTTCCGTCAGTCTCTCCTCCCCTTACCAGAACACGCAATTTGTCTCAGGTTAAAAAGAAACGTAGTGAAACCAACTCCGATTCCCGCAGCTCATCCACATCATCTCGACCGGATTGTGAATCTGTAGTTGTCTCCATTTCCAACCGTTTTGCTTTGCTCGGCGACCAACCTGATGAACTCATGGACTCTGCCTCTGAGAGTGAGGCCACAGCTCATGACATGGCGGATTCAGATGTTACCTGTGTTCTCCCACAAGAACTCTCTGAACTATCACTGCATCTTGACAATACTACTATCCCAAACTCACCATTAAACTTACCTGAACTTATGTCTCTTTACAGCATTCCGAAAAAATGCTCTCTACTTAAAAACACCTGTATTAAAAACCATTTGTCTCACTTGCCTGAAGTCATACATCAGCTCTCGTTTGTGGATGAACTCTTTGATAATACTGACTTACCTGCCTGGGCTGCACAATACGGCAGGAGAACAAAATATGTTCTTAAAATATTCTCTACACACATTGAGCGCCACCTGCAGCCACCATAATGTTGCAGAAAATTACCTGTGTTTCCTTCAATTGCCGGGGCCTCGCTGCTTCGACAGCGAATGCCCTGGTTTTTGAAGACATTAGATACTTGAATGCCGATATCATTATGTTGCAGGAAACCAACATTACATCTGATACTCACCCTTTGTGTTGGCGACGTTGGCCATTTCATTTTTTTTCATAATTTCTGTACTCATATCGGGTCGGGAACTTCAATTGGTTTTCATAACCGTTTCTTTTCATTCACTTCAGGTATTCATGAGTCACAGAGCAGACTTGGAGTTTTATAGTATGTTTCCTTCCGTTTTCAGTCCAGTTATTTTCATTTACTTAATATTCATGTTCCTCAAAGTTCCATCGAAGCCAAATCTCTTATTAACCATGCTGTTACTGTTCTTGCCACAATCCCACCAGATGAGTTTATTATTTTTGCCGGTGACTTTAACTGCACACTCAACCCTAGATATGACAGAACTGGTTCTATTGAATCACGCAATCTATTGGTTTCACAGCTCTCCCAGGTCATTTAAAAATTTCAACCTTCAAGATGCTTTCCGCTTGCTTCATTCAACAGCTCGAGAGTATACTTGATTTCCTCCTCCCACCCTTTCTTGTGTTCCTGCTCGACTTGATCGTTTTTATGTTTCTCAGTTCCTTCATTCAGCAATCAGTTAAGCTTCACATTCTACTAGCGTTTCCTCTGATCATCGTCCAGTTGTCCTTGTGTTTCACCCTTCCCTTTCCGTTACCCCTCACCCTCACGTTTGGACATTACACGATTCCCTTCTTCAAGATCAATTTTTTGTTGCAGAAGTTAATGCTATAATTTCGCTTTCCGTTTCTGTTCTTTCTCCTTCGGTTGATCCAGCTGCTCTGTGGCTTTCCACAAAGAATCAAATCATTATTTATGCTCGAAATTTCTCTTTTCATTCCCGCACTCTTCATGCCATGGAGGTTGCTGCACTACACCAAGAATTGCTTTCTACTCCGACGACGTCGCCAAACCACGTATTCCTTCAAGCGAAACTTCGACATCATAATACTACTTCCGCTTCAGCTGCCCTAACTCGGCTGAAATACTCAACTCTTGGTTTTGATGATACCCCATTTGACAGTCTTCGTCATTTGGAACGTTCAGCTGTAAAAAATACCACAATTACTTTTCACACTTTGTCGGATGGCACAGAAACTTGCGATCAATTTCGTATTTGTACTCTTACCCATAACTATTATAAACAACGTTTTAGCCCTTCTGTAACTTCCAATGCTGAGGGTTCTTCTTTTGTTCAAAATCTACCGCAAGTTCCTGAACACTTTCATGCACAGCTTTCTGCGCCGATCTCCCCTGCTGAAATCAAGACTTCAATCTACAGTCTTAATGATCGTTCTGCACCGGGAGATGATGGTCTCCCCTCCCCTTTTATAAAAAAAATTCTTCCGGTTTTACTTCCTTTATTGATTGCAGCTTTTAATTATATTTTTTCGGCTTCTCATTTTGATTCATCTACTTTTTCTTTTGCAACTTTCCGTCTAATTCCCAAATCCGGTATTCTCAGTTCTTTGACTAACTGGCGGCCTATTTCTGTTCTTAATACTGACTATAAAATTTTTGCTAAAATTCTTGCCCTCCGTCTCAATCCCATTCTTGTTGATATAATACACCCTGACCAAACTTACACGGTTCCTTCTCGTTCTATCGTTTCTAATATTCTCACAATTCGTAACCTTTACTCCCTTGCGTCCAGGCTCTTGGAAACCCTGCATGGCAGTCTTTTCTTTCGACCAAAAACAGGCTTTTGATTCTATTAACCATTCTTACCTCTTCACTGTTTTTCGCCACTTTGGCTTTCCTCCCGCTTTTGTTGCTGCAATTTCTAATCTCTACACTGAAGCCTCATTTCGTATTCGTACTGCCGCTTTTTCCACTTCCACTATTCCCGCCAATACTTATAAAGAATACTCTGCTATTTCCGGGTCTGCTCTGAACGTGGAAAAATGTTCTGGACTTTGGGCCGGATCGTGGGCCTCCCACAACAATCGACCGTGGGGAGCTCAGTAGTATAAAATGACCGATCCGAGGGCAAGGAGCAGCTCCTTCTAAAGAAGGAGCAAGGGGCGTGGCTTGCGGCAGAAGGATGGGGGCGTGGCGTGTGACCGAAGGATGTGGGGGCGTGGCAGATGACGCTGGCAACGACCGAGTCGGGGAAAGGAGATGTGCTGCCCCCTAGCGGTGCTTCTTGGAACTTTCGATGGATCTTTGAGGGATGGCAACGACCGAGTGGGGGAAAGGAGATGTGCTGCCCCTAGCGGTGCTTCTTGGAACTTTTAATGGACCTTTGAGAGATGGCAACGACCGAGTGGGAGAAAGGGGCTGGATATAGGGGATGTCAACTCGATGTGCTGCCCCCTAGCGGTGCTTTTTGGAACTTTTAATGGATCTTTGAGAGATGGCAACGACCGAGTGGGGGAAAGGGGGTGTACGTTGCTCCTCTAGCAGTGCTTTTTCGAACTTTTCTCGGGAGATTTATTGGACGTTGACAAATTTTTAAGAAGTCTTTCCAATATTTATTTTTTTTTATTTTCTCGGGAGATTTACTGGACTTTGTCAAATTTTTGAAGGAAGTTTTTTTGTCGTTTCCAATTTTTTTACTCGTATTTTTTTTTTGTCCTATTTTTTCTCTCTAATTTATCTTATTAAATTTATATTTTCAGGAATTCCCTGAGGTATTATAATTTTTATAGACGTTGCATTATTTTTTAAATTTTCTCGGGAGATTTACTGGACTTTGTCAAATTTTTGAAGGAAGTTTTTTCAATCGAAGCATTTCCTCAAATTTGTTTTATTAAATTTATATTTTCAGGACTTCCGTGAGGTGTTATAATTTTTATAGACGTTGCATTATTTTTAATTCTTATATTTGTCCCCCGTCCAATTTTAATTTAGGCGAGAAAAGGCTTTGTTTGAAAAGATTTCGTTCCCGTTGATTCATGTTCCGCCATTTTAGTTTCACCACGTTGTCATTTTGTGAGCCATGTGTTTTGGGATGACTCACAATTTTCTCTTTGACTCAGAAAACTTTGTATGACACGTGTTTTGGGAAGAGTGACTATACCGGATGACGCATGTCGTGATAGCAGACATGACATCAGCCAACGCCATTTCCTCCACGGGGTCGGCGGTTGACGTCATTTGAGATTCTGTAGCCACATTAAGTTCCAAGACTGATTTTTTCAATAATTTGTTCATTTTGCAACGAATTTATTCCTTATTTTTCCTCATAATTTCCCATTTTATATTCATAATTTTTCAACGTAACGATTTTTTTTATTTTCTTTGAGGAGACTTCACGCATTTTCAACTGACGTTCCAACATAAAAACGTTTTCCAAAGTTTTGTGCTGCAGACATAATCTTAAAACACGATTGTTTATTAACGTATTTACGTGTTCATGACATTTTCTGTTACATTTTTTTAACGTTGTACCGTTTTCCACCGTATAAAGCCACAATTTTTTATGCATAGTTAAAATGTTTATTTTTTATTTCTTCATGATTGTTCAGTGAAATGTACCCTTTAATGCATTATCTTAATCTTTTTGTACTAAATGCTTGCATACTCGTTAAACTTCTCGATGTACCAACATTACTTTATTTTCAAACTAACAACTACTTTTATCGAGGCTTTATTTTTTCTGTCTACGAAGAATTTTTTAGTTTATTCTCTCAAGATATGAAAATTAATTACAACGAAATCCTTTCACTTTTCTATCGCTAAGAATTTTCCTTAAAATAAGTCCTGAGCTATAGTTCGCTTTGTCTGGTTAGAGGTGATTCAGCAATAGTATGTTTGTGGCCAGATAACGTCTCCGTGCAGTTACTGCCTGAAGCGATGACGCATGGGTGACGGGTACGTCGTGATGTCATCCTTGTGAACTTGGAATGTCATCATACTGCTTGAAGCGATGACGCACGGTGACGGGTTTTTCGTGATGTCATCTTTGTGAACAGATCCCAGAAAAATTTCAGAAACTGTTTCAACTTCGAACCAATGACGTTTCTTCCAATGTCGGGGGTCAAAAAGGCATCCTGTTTGCTATAACAAAATTTCATACTTTCACCAAAAATCATATTTTTAAACGCGCTTTTTTTTTCATGTATAACTAAATTTTTATTGTTTATTCATCTCATCAAAGTCAATCTCATTCCTTCATTTAGTTCGCTTTAAATTGAGATGTTTCAAAACTTCGCGTATATTTCATTCACTCAATGTCCGGTTCTCAAGTGTCTGTCCCTTCATTTTCAACTTCTGTGCATGCTGCATTTTTTCTTTAGACGTTTAGTTTCATTGACCTTTTTTTCGTTTTAATTAGGTTTTCATTATCATATTTTTTTATTCATTGTCTCAGCAGAAAAGCTTTCATTCTAGAGACATAGCGACTAAGTCCGTACTTCCTCTAAACATTTTTATTTCACGTTTTACTAATTCGTCAGAAAAGCAGGTGTTTCCAAACTCCCATAGTGAAAATATTGTATTCTCCTTATTTTACTTATTATATTTTTCCTTCTATTCAGTGTTGTATGATTCTTCAAACTTTGGTTTATTTTTATGAAACTTCTTTTTTCTTAGTTTTTTCTGATCCAGACTATCAATCTTTTCCTATCGATTTAATTACTCTTATTTTCCCATTCGACTTTACTTTTGAACAGAAATGTATCTAAAATGTTCAGGAGTATTTTAGTCTATAAGGCCGATTCTTCCCTGTTGCAAATAAAGTCATGTAGGATTTTAGTGTAAATGCCCCCAAATCTTTAGAACTTACTTTTCATAGTTAGATACTAATTCCTCGAGGTTTAAATTAAAACATGAAAGAAGAGTGTTTTTACGCTCTCTCCAGTGTGTGAGCTTTCCCCAAGAAATTAACTTTGAATTTCCCCATGTTTCTGTCGGAAACTGAAAATCTCCTGCGACTGTTTTCACGCGTCTCTTGCTTACAGGAAAACCTCATATGGCATGAAATCACTTTGCTTGGCAGATTAAACTAAATTCTGGTTTTGAACTTTGAATGCAAACTCAAGCTCGCAAAAGCATAGTTTTCTGAGTGAACTTAAACTGTCTAAGATGACAAAAATCTAAAACTGCTGACTCAATGGGACAGAGCGTTTGAACTTTGCCCTTCATTCTCCATTTACGAGATCCGTCGTGAACCACTAGAAGGGAAGTAAGCAGACCCTGATTTAGTCCACTGTTTCCAAGGAAGGTAGAAAGCTAGTGTCGTAATTCAAAAGCTCATAACTCAAGCCTCCCCAGGATTCAATTTCGGACGAACGAATACTCAGATGTCAATGCTTAGACATTGAAAAATTACTTCAGACAAATATTTTCTTACTTAAAGTGCTTCAATTCAGAATTTGTACTACTTAAGATTTCCCTTAGTCAATATTTGTTCTATCTTAAAAACTTCTAAAGGGTTGATTTTGAAAAAAAAATAAAAAAAATAAATAAAAAAAAACGAGTTCCCACAAAAATGTAAAATTTCCTCAGATTGTATGAGGAACCAAAAAATTGATGAAGCTTGAATGTTAACCATTTCTTTCTCTTCATGTTTCATTCCATAAACTTTCTTCAAATTCCTATATATCCAAGAATTTTGTTAAATGTCCAAGTTCGACTCCCCCAGAAATTTTCTGAAAATGATAGTTTCTCTTTTTAAAAATTCCAGAATAAGAATCCCTTCACTGAAACAAGAAATTCCTATTCAAAGCATTCCATCCCTCTTTCTACTTCAAATACTCTATTTGTAAATCTAAGGAAGTTTTTTTAATATTCATATACTTTTCCTCTAACTTTAGAAGATATTGTCTTAAAATGTATGTACATATTACAATAGTAAAATATCTTACTACTGCTTGATGTTCAATTCACTTCACATTATCTTAAGGAAATTCGTTCATAACACATAGACATGTTATTTTTCTTCCCATTCACTTCAAAGACTTGAGATCAACTTAATGGAGTCCTTTGAGGAAAACTTTCATAGGAAAGCATAAATTTGCCCAAAAAGTACATTAAAAATAAACAAATGTTGAAAGTTCCTGTACAAGAAGGAAATTCTGTTGTAACTTCTAAACGAAAAAAGACAAATTCTAAGAAAATATGTAAAAATGTTCATTGGATTCCATATTAAAAAAATTTAGTTGAACAAAAGTGTCATTCTTTTTTCTTTTTTAAATGTATGCACTTTCGGAACAGTTCATTCTTTCTTAGGGTTAAAATGGAACACTTCATTTTTCTTAGTGGACAGCTTTGAGAAAACACATTTCATTAAAAGCAGGGAAATTCTCATAGAATAACATGGGAAAACTAGTATACATAAAAAGACTGTTTCGAAACGAGTAAAAATCTGTTGAAGTTCGTTTTCGAAAAAGTTGGAAATAGAATATAGTAAAAACAGTCACAGCAAGTTCCTGAAAGTTGAAAATTGGATGTACTAAAAATGTCTAAGGAAAGAATTTTTTATAAAACACAACTGCTTTAGTTTTCCCAGGCTAGAGGGGTCTTCAGTGAGAGGGCTTCTTCTTTTTCAACACAAAGAATGAAGCGAGTCAGTTTGAAACATTTCAAACTCCCCGAAAATAAGCCGTGTACTCTGGTTTCGGCTCAATACTGTAAAGCATTGCTCTCAGACCAGTCGGAAATCCCCCGATTGGCCGCCTGATGGAAAACATCAGGCCCATTTCCCTTAATAAATACCCAAATATCCTTAAGAAAAGTCTTTAGCAAAAAAAATACTAGTTCCCCATTAAATCAATTCATTCTGTTACTATTTTAAAAAAGAAATTTCTTTTACTTTTAAAATTCTTGAAAGCTTATTATTTTGATTCATTTCAATAAAAAAACATAATTTCACTTAAATTTAGGTTAATAAAAAATAATTTCACAAAATTTATATCTTAGAATGAATAAAATACTTACACTTAAATTTAGGCTCTGGAAATAGAAAAAAATTACTTTAAACATTTCCAAAAAAATATTTACTTTTCTTTTTCAGTAATTTACCTACCTCCCTCCCCCTTCCCTTACCCAAATTTTTAGGAGCCCTAAAAGGACTTTTTCAACAGCTGCTGTTTCCTCCAACTCAATACAAGTCGTATTGGGCTACGTGCATGTCGTGAACCGTTTTCAACAAGTTCGTAATGTCCAGAGATTCTAAAAATTCTTTGGAGATGAGTCCCTTCGAAGCAGCAACGAAAGATTCCGCTACAACCACAGGCTGCAGCATAGCAACGGCGCAGGCAAAGTGAGTGCTAAACTTAATATCCATGGAATCAGAGCAGGCATGCTCCATGATGTTGTTAGGCAATTCACGATAGGGCAAGAGACATTCCGGACATCGAAACAGTAGGTTTACCTTTTCTTCTATTTGTGTCGTGAGCACCTCGGTCAAGATGAAAATCAACTCTTCATCAGAAATGTTCGTTCCTGGACGATTCGTACTCTGCAGCTCTAACACAGCTTTTCTAAAAATGGATCCAAATTGCAGCTGAGTAATGCTTTTCCATATGTCATCGCATTTCTCCAACAGTTCATCAAATTCTTCCCACTTTAGTGTGACGGAAATGGGGTTTAATCGACGGAAACCATGAACTCTAGGAGAGATCTGTTCAAAGGAATACACACAACTGTCCCCCACTTCTCCGGCAGGAGAGGAAGAAACAATCAGTTCACTGTTGACAATCACTTCGTCAATCCTAGCTCGGAAACTATATGAACGTTCCATAAACTTTCGGAAAGTTAGAGCTGACATAGTAATTCCATTTTTGGTGGGCTGGAAAGTTTGTCCGTCATAACGATAACTCCGGAGATGGACTCTGACTGAGTTTGTGAAATCAGTAACTTTCACCACAACTTTTCCTCCCAAAGGAAAATGATGGGGGTGAAGATCATTTGTAGTTGGAGAACGATTCATAATGTTCGGCTCAGCTACGCAGGCTTTCTTAGCTACAGACGAGGAATTAGTCGACGAACGCTTCATCATGATTCGGGAAATTGAATCGTTAGCACACAACAAGGAGGAAGAAGGCACAAGTGACTCGGACGAATGCACAAGACGAATTGACGGTGAAAGAGCACTGTCTTTATCTGGTTTGTTATCAGCAGACAAACAAACGGTGGGCCTTGGAACTGATAACAGAGGTTGGTAGTCATCCTGTTTACTGCGTGAGCGCGTGAATGAGTCATGAGACAATGGCGTCTGTGCTATCATCTTTCTGAAGGTTAAATTTAGCCTAATATTTGGAGCGTTCTTTTGACGCGGTAGACCATGACTCCAATAAGAATTCGTTGGCGGAAGCATCTGGAGTAGAGAACCTGATCTCGGAGTTAATGAAACTGGTTTAAATCCGTTCCTCTTAAAAACAAAATCTCTTTCTTGCCCGAGAGATACAGAAGCAATGCACGACAAAGGTTCTAAATCTGATTCATTGTCCATGTGAAATCCGATGCTATCTTTTCCAGTTCGGTATTTGTTTATTAAAACAAAGTTGAAAGTCTCCTCGCATTCTTTCTCAACAGCGAGCTTGATTTCTTGAAGCAATGGGGTCCAAGGGTTAGGTTCTAAAGTCAAACCGCTAAAAGTGTATTTCAGATTGGGGTCCCCGAAGGCAACATGCTGTCTTGGAATGTTATAACACTTTCCGAAAATTTTTATTTTTGAGAATTCACCACTCAAATTTTTCACTTCATGTTCCAAACGAGAATAGTAATGAATCGCTTGAGCAAGGGAGAAGAGCTGAGAGTAACGAAAATTCAGATTTTCCTTGTTATGACGAAGAGACAACATTTTTCAGATCAACACACTCACACCAAGCACCGAAGCGATAATGAGTCAGGCAGGCAGGCAGGGAGGCTTGCGATAAGGCGTATGATGTCAGGTTTCCGAGAGATGAGTAAGCAGCTTTTCCCCCTTTCCCCACCTGCTTATTCTGTCAGAAGGTCCTACCCTTTTGAAATGTTGGGGAAAAATTACTCCCCCAATTACGTTGACAACGAAATTTTCTAGAAATGCGTACATGAAGACACAATATTAAAGTAACAACATTCCTCAATTTATATTAAAAAAACCTCTACTGGTTTTAAAGTTCCTTCTCTTGTAATTTTTTTCTCGCTAAATGCATCTTTGACAACCCCGAAAGCTGAACTTCTGTTCTTTTCAAAATGATTTGTTCCGAAAGGGGTTCACTCCCTGAGGAATGCAGATTCAAAGCAACGTGATCACTCGTTATTTTTGTACAGACAGTTAAAACTATGATCAGCAACAAATTTGAAAAAAAAAAAAACATTGGACTGTCTCCACACATTTTTAAAGTGACGTCATTTGAGAGGAGGTTTTTCATGACAAATTTCTTCCAACAGGAAAAGAATGTATGCGAGCAGAGTAAAAAATTTTCGTCTCATAATGTTTGTTTTGCTCACGTGAAGATATTTCGTCTCGATTTGCTCACGCGAAGACTCAAAATGTTTACTCTGCTCGCATACATTCTTTTCCTGTTGGAAGAAATTTGTCATGAAAAACCTCCTCTCAAATGACGTCACTTTAAAAATGTGTGGAGACAGTCCAATGTTTTTTTTTTTTTTTTTTTCAAATTTGTTGCTGATCATAGTTTTAACTGTCTGTACAAAAATAACGAGTGATCACGTTGCTTTGAATCTGCATTCCTCAGGGAGTGAACCCCTTTCGGAACAAATCATTTTGAAAAGAACAGAAGTTCAGCTTTCGGGGTTGTCAAAGATGCATTTAGCGAGAAAAAAATTACAAGAGAAGGAACTTTAAAACCAGTAGAGGTTTTTTTTTTAATATAAATTGAGGAATGTTGTTACTTTAATATTGTGTCTTCATGTACGCATTTCTAGAAAATTTCGTTGTCAACGTAATTGGGGGGAGTAATTTTTCCCCAACATTTCAAAAGGGTAGGACCTTCTGACAGAATAAGCAGGTGGGGAAAGGGGGAAAAGCTGCTTACTCATCTCTCGGAAACCTGACATCATACGCCTTATCGCAAGCCTCCCTGCCTGCCTGCCTGACTCATTATCGCTTCGGTGCTTGGTGTGAGTGTGTTGATCTGAAAAAATGTTGTCTCTTCGTCATAACAAGGAAAATCTGAATTTTCGTTACTCTCAGCTCTTCTCCCTTGCTCAAGCGATTCATTACTATTCTCGTTTGGAACATGAAGTGAAAAATTTGAGTGGTGAATTCTCAAAAATAAAAATTTTCGGAAAGTGTTATAACATTCCAAGACAGCATGTTGCCTTCGGGGACCCCAATCTGAAATACACTTTTAGCGGTTTGACTTTAGAACCTAACCCTTGGACCCCATTGCTTCAAGAAATCAAGCTCGCTGTTGAGAAAGAATGCGAGGAGACTTTCAACTTTGTTTTAATAAACAAATACCGAACTGGAAAAGATAGCATCGGATTTCACATGGACAATGAATCAGATTTAGAACCTTTGTCGTGCATTGCTTCTGTATCTCTCGGGCAAGAAAGAGATTTTGTTTTTAAGAGGAACGGATTTAAACCAGTTTCATTAACTCTGAGATCAGGTTCTCTACTCCAGATGCTTCCGCCAACGAATTCTTATTGGAGTCATGGTCTACCGCGTCAAAAGAACGCTCCAAATATTAGGCTAAATTTAACCTTCAGAAAGATGATAGCACAGACGCCATTGTCTCATGACTCATTCACGCGCTCACGTAGTAAACAGGATGACTACCAACCTCTGTTATCAGTTCCAAGGCCCACCGTTTGTTTGTCTGCTGATAACAAACCAGATAAAGACAGTGCTCTTTCACCGTCAATTCGTCTTGTGCATTCGTCCGAGTCACTTGTGCCTTCTTCCTCCTTGTTGTGTGCTAACGATTCAATTTCCCGAATCATGATGAAGCGTTCGTCGACTAATTCCTCGTCTGTAGCTAAGAAAGCCTGCGTAGCTGAGCCGAACATTATGAATCGTTCTCCAACTACAAATGATCTTCACCCCCATCATTTTCCTTTGGGAGGAAAAGTTGTGGTGAAAGTTACTGATTTCACAAACTCAGTCAGAGTCCATCTCCGGAGTTATCGTTATGACGGACAAACTTTCCAGCCCACCAAAAATGGAATTACTATGTCAGCTCTAACTTTCCGAAAGTTTATGGAACGTTCATATAGTTTCCGAGCTAGGATTGACGAAGTGATTGTCAACAGTGAACTGATTGTTTCTTCCTCTCCTGCCGGAGAAGTGGGGGACAGTTGTGTGTATTCCTTTGAACAGATCTCTCCTAGAGTTCATGGTTTCCGTCGATTAAACCCCATTTCCGTCACACTAAAGTGGGAAGAATTTGATGAACTGTTGGAGAAATGCGATGACATATGGAAAAGCATTACTCAGCTGCAATTTGGATCCATTTTTAGAAAAGCTGTGTTAGAGCTGCAGAGTACGAATCGTCCAGGAACGAACATTTCTGATGAAGAGTTGATTTTCATCTTGACCGAGGTGCTCACGACACAAATAGAAGAAAAGGTAAACCTACTGTTTCGATGTCCGGAATGTCTCTTGCCCTATCGTGAATTGCCTAACAACATCATGGAGCATGCCTGCTCTGATTCCATGGATATTAAGTTTAGCACTCACTTTGCCTGCGCCGTTGCTATGCTGCAGCCTGTGGTTGTAGCGGAATCTTTCGTTGCTGCTTCGAAGGGACTCATCTCCAAAGAATTTTTAGAATCTCTGGACATTACGAACTTGTTGAAAACGGTTCACGACATGCACGTAGCCCAATACGACTTGTATTGAGTTGGAGGAAACAGCAGCTGTTGAAAAAAGTCCTTTTTAGGGCTCCTAAAAATTTGGGTAAGGGAAGGGGGGAGGGAGGTAGGTAAATTACTGAAAAAGAAAAGTAAATATTTTTTTGGAAATGTTTAAAGTAATTTTTTTTTTCTATTTCCAGAGCCTAAATTTAAGTGTAAGTATTTTATTCATTCTAAGATATAAATTTTGTGAAATTATTTTTTTATTAACCTAAATTTAAGTGAAATTATGTTTTTTTATTGAAATGAATCAAAATAATAAGCTTTCAAGAATTTTAAAAGTAAAAGAAATTTCTTTTTTAAAATAGTAACAGAATGAATTGATTTAATGGGGAACTAGTATTTTTTTTGCTAAAGACTTTTCTTAAGGATATTTGGGTATTTATTAAGGAAAATGGGCCTGATGTTTTCCATCAGGCGGCCAATCGGGGGATTTCCGACTGGTCTGAGAGCAATGCTTTACAGTATTGAGCCGAAACCAGAGTACACGGCTTATTTTCGGGGAGTTTGAAATGTTTCAAACTGACTCGCTTCATTCTTTGTGTTGAAAAAGAAGAAGCGCTCTCACTGAAGACCCCTCTAGCCTGGGAAAACTAAAGCAGTTGTGTTTTATAAAAAATTCTTTCCTTAGACATTTTTAGTACATCCAATTTTCAACTTTCAGGAACTTGCTGTGACTGTTTTTACTATATTCTATTTCCAACTTTTTCGAAAACGAACTTCAACAGATTTTTACTCGTTTCGAAACAGTCTTTTTATGTATACTAGTTTTCCCATGTTATTCTATGAGAATTTCCCTGCTTTTAATGAAATGTGTTTTCTCAAAGCTGTCCACTAAGAAAAAATGAAGTGTTCCATTTTTAACCCTAAGAAAGAATGAACTGTTCCGAAAGTGCATACATTTAAAAAAGAAAAAAAAGAATGACACTTTTGTTCAACTAAATTTTTTAATATGGAATCCAATGAACATTTTTACATATTTTCTTAGAATTTGTCTTTTTTCGTTTAGAAGTTACAACAGAATTTCCTTCTTGTACAGGAACTTTCAACATTTGTTTATTTTTAATGTACTTTTTGGGCAAATTTATGCTTTCCTATGAAAGTTTTCCTCAAAGGACTCCATTAAGTTGATCTCAAGTCTTTGAAGTGAATGGGAAGAAAAATAACATGTCTATGTGTTATGAACGAATTTCCTTAAGATAATGTGAAGTGAATTGAACATCAAGCAGTAGTAAGATATTTTACTATTGTAATATGTACATACATTTTAAGACAATATCTTCTAAAGTTAGAGGGAAAAGTATATGAATATTAAAAAAAAACTTCCTTAGATTTACAAATAGAGTATTTGAAGTAGAAAGAGGGATGGAATGCTTTGAATAGGAATTTCTTGTTTCAGTGAAGGGATTCTTATTCTGGAATTTTTTTAAAAAGAGAAACTATCATTTTCAGAAAATTTCTGGGGAGTCGAACTTGGACATTTAACAAAATTCTTGGATATATAGGAATTTGAAGAAAGTTTATGGAATGAAACATGAAGAGAAAGAAATGGTTAACATTCAAGCTTCATCAATTTTTTTGGTTCCTCATACAATCTGAGGAAATTTTACATTTTTGTGGGAACTCGTTTTTTTTTATTTATTTATTTTTTTTTTTTTTCAAAATCAACCCTTTAGAAGTTTTTAAGATAGAACAAATATTGACTAAGGGAAATCTTAAGTAGTACAAATTCTGAATTGAAGCACTTTAAGTAAGAAAATATTTGTCTGAAGTAATTTTTCAATGTCTAAGCATTGACATCTGAGTATTCGTTCGTCCGAAATTGAATCCTGGGGAGGCTTGAGTTATGAGCTTTTGAATTACGACACTAGCTTTCTACCTTCCTTGGAAACAGTGGACTAAATCAGGGTCTGCTTACTTCCCTTCTAGTGGTTCACGACGGATCTCGTAAATGGAGAATGAAGGGCAAAGTTCAAACGCTCTGTCCCATTGAGTCAGCAGTTTTAGATTTTTGTCATCTTAGACAGTTTAAGTTCACTCAGAAAACTATGCTTTTGCGAGCTTGAGTTTGCATTCAAAGTTCAAAACCAGAATTTAGTTTAATCTGCCAAGCAAAGTGATTTCATGCCATATGAGGTTTTCCTGTAAGCAAGAGACGCGTGAAAACAGTCGCAGGAGATTTTCAGTTTCCGACAGAAACATGGGGAAATTCAAAGTTAATTTCTTGGGGAAAGCTCACACACTGGAGAGAGCGTAAAAACACTCTTCTTTCATGTTTTAATTTAAACCTCGAGGAATTAGTATCTAACTATGAAAAGTAAGTTCTAAAGATTTGGGGGCATTTACACTAAAATCCTACATGACTTTATTTGCAACAGGGAAGAATCGGCCTTATAGACTAAAATACTCCTGAACATTTTAGATACATTTCTGTTCAAAAGTAAAGTCGAATGGGAAAATAAGAGTAATTAAATCGATAGGAAAAGATTGATAGTCTGGATCAGAAAAAAACTAAGAAAAAAAGAAGTTTCATAAAAATAAACCAAAGTTTGAAGAATCATATAACACTGAATAGAAGGAAAAATATAATAAGTAAAATAAGGAGAATACAATATTTTCACTATGGGAGTTTGGAAACACCTGCTTTTCTGACGAATTAGTAAAACGTGAAATAAAAATGTTTAGAGGAAGTACGGACTTAGTCGCTATGTCTCTAGAATGAAAGCTTTTTCTGCTGAGACAATGAATAAAAAATATGATAATGAAAACCTAATTAAAACGAAAAAAGGTCAATGAAACTAAACGTCTAAAGAAAAATGCAGCATGCACAGAAGTTGAAAATGAAGGGACAGACTCTTGAGAACCGGACATTGAGTGAATGAAATATACGCGAAGTTTTGAAACATCTCAATTTAAAGCGAACTAAATGAAGGAATGAGATTGACTTTGATGAGGTGAATAAACAATAAAAATTTAGTTATACATGAAAAAAAAAGCGCGTTTAAAAATATGATTTTTGGTGAAAGTATGAAATTTTGTTATAGCAAACAGGATGCCTTTTTGACCCCCCGACATTGGAAGAAACGTCATTGGTTCGAAGTTGAAACAGTTTCTGAAATTCTTCTGGGATCTGTTCACAAAGATGACATCACGAAAAACCCGTCACCGTGCGTCATCGCTTCAAGCAGTATGATGACATTCCAAGTTCACAAGGATGACATCACGACGTACCCGTCACCCATGCGTCATCGCTTCAGGCAGTAACTGCACGGAGACGTTATCTGGCCACAAACATACTATTGCTGAATCACCTCTAACCAGACAAAGCGAACTATAGCTCAGGACTTATTTTAAGGAAAATTCTTAGCGATAGAAAAGTGAAAGGATTTCGTTATAATTAATTTTCATATCTTGAGAGAATAAACTAAAAAATTCTTCGTAGACAGAAAAAATAAAGCCTCGATAAAAGTAGTTGTTAGTTTGAAAATAAAGTAATGTTGGTACATCGAGAAGTTTAACGAGTATGCAAGCATTTAGTACAAAAAGATTAAGATAATGCATTAAAGGGTACATTTCACTGAATAATCATGAAGAAATAAAAAAACATTTTAACTATGCATAAAAAATTGTGGCTTTGTACGGTGGAAAACGGTACAACGTTAAAAAAATGTAACAGAAAATGTCATGAACACGTAAATACGTTAATAAACAATCGTGTTTTAAGATTATGTCTGCAGCACAAAACTTTGGAAAACGTTTTTATGTTGGAACGTCCGTTGAAAATGCGTGAAGTCTCCTCAAAGAAAATAAAAAAATCGTTACGTTGAAAAATTATGAATATAAAATGGGAAATTATGAGGAAAAATAAGGAATAAATTCGTTGCAAAATGAACAAGTTATTGAAAAAATCAGTCTTGGAACTTAATGTGGCTACAGAATCTCAAATGACGTCAACCGCCGACCCCGTGGAGGAAATGGCGTTGGCTGATGTCATGTCTGCTATCACGACATGCGTCATCCGGCATAGTCACTCTTCCCAAAACACGTGTCATACAAAGTTTTCTGAGTCAAAGAGAAAATTGTGAGTCATCCCAAAACACATGGCTCACAAAATGACAACGTGGTGAAACTAAAATGGCGGAACATGAATCAACGGGAACGAAATCTTTTCAAACAAAGCCTTTTCTCGCCTAAATTAAAATTGGACGGGGGACAAATATAAGAATTAAAAAATAATGCAACGTCTATAAAAATTATAACACCTCACGGAAGTCCTGAAAATATAAATTTAATAAAACAAATTTGAGGAAATGCTTCGATTGAAAAAACTTCCTTCAAAAATTTGACAAAGTCCAGTAAATCTCCCGAGAAAATTTAAAAAATAATGCAACGTCTATAAAAATTATAATACCTCAGGGAATTCCTGAAAATATAAATTTAATAAGATAAATTAGAGAGAAAAATAGGACAAAAAATACGAGTAAAAAAAATTGGAAACGACAAAAAAACTTCCTTCAAAAATTTGACAAAGTCCAGTAAATCTCCCGAGAAAATAAAAAATAAATATTGGAAAGACTTCTTAAAAATTTGTCAACGTCCAATAAATCTCCCGAGAAAAATTCGAAAAGCACTGCTAGGGGAGCAACGTACACCCCCTTTCCCCCACTCGGTCGTTGCCATCTCTCAAAGATCCATTAAAAGTTCCAAAAGCACCGCTAGGGGGCAGCACATCGAGTTGACATCCCCCTATATCCACCCCCTTTCTCCCACTCGGTCGTTGCCATCTCTTAAAGGTCCATTAAAAGTTCCAAGAAGCACCGCTAGGGGGCAGCACATCTCCTTTCCCCCACTCGGTCGTTGCCATCCCTCAAAGATCCATCGAAAGTTCCAGGAAGCACCGCTAGGGGGCAGCACATCTCCTTTCACCGACTCTGTCGTTGCCAGCGTCATCTGCCACGCCCCCACATCCTTCGGTCACACGCCACGCCCCCATCCTTCTGCCGCAAGCCACGCCCCTTGCTCCTTCTTTAGAAGGAGCTGCTCCTTGCCCTCGGATCGGTCATTTTATACTACTGAGCTCAATGGCCTGCATCTATCATTAAAATACTGGGAGTGTACGTTGGATCGCCAGCAGCGGTCGCAGCCGCGACTTGGACTCCCCTCCTTCAGAAGATTGGTCGCTCCCTGGGTTCGTTCCGCCCATCTGAAAACACAGCTCTCGTTCTCAAGTCGCTCATTTTTACTGAACACTTTTATACGTATTGCCGAAGCTCTTCCATACTTGGATTGCCGATTCTCCACCCAATTTTTTCTGACTCACGTTCAACGCATCTTCACTAATTTCATTTGGGCAGTTATTCATTGGGTAGATCGTTCTACCATTGTTTTACCCTCTACTTACGGTGGCCTCGGTCTCGCTGATGTGTCCCTTAAATTCAAAGCTTTTCAGCTGTTTAACTTTGTTCGTGAATTTACTCTTCCTCTGTCTTCCTCTCACACCATTGTCGATACTTTGTTCTTTCCCCGTAGCCCATTTCTTACTGTTTCTACTTTTCTGCAGATGGATCTTTTTCCATTCGTTCCCAGCCACTTTCCTGAAACTTACATTTCAGTACTTTCCTTTTGGCGTTCCTTATGTCCAGTCCGGCTCCCTCCCTCCACTACTAATGATGTGTTAGCAGAACCACTTTTCTCTTCTTCCGCTATTCACTCTTCTACCACACTCTACCTCCATGCACCTGGTTTTTAAGTGGAGTGGTGAAGGTTTCACAGCTTGTTGATTCCACACTGCGTTGGAAATCGTTCCATTCTATTTCGCCTTCTTTGCCAGACACATCAGCTTCTCGTCTTCAACTCCGGTTTATCCAAACTTGTATCCAAACTCTCTATCCTTCTCTTCCCGATCAGCATGGATTGATTTATACTCCGTCGGCTGCTTTTAGTTTGCCTTATACTGTCTATTTGAATGATGTACCGTATCTACTCCATAATATCACCATGAAATTGATTTATCGTCATTTTCTAACCTACTTCGATGAGCCAAGACCCATTCCAACAGTTCCAGTTGAGGCTCTACCAGCCACATGGACGGACATTAATGTCTCTCTCGCTTCACCAAAAGCAAAAGCAATTCACTGGCCCCACCTCCATCAACGTCTTCTCACCAACCGTACCCTTCATCGTTTTCGTCATCTCACATCGCCGAATTGTTTTTTTTTTTTTTTTTTTTTGTTCCACCGTTGGTGATGTCCATCATTCGTATTCTATGTGTCTCATTTTACAACCTTAATTTTCACTTATGTTCTGCCTCGCGGAGAAGGTTTGTTTCTCAATTCATACATACTACAATGCATTATCTTATCCTTCGCCGCCATTGTTTAACTGAAAGTAGTCATAATCAACTCTGTGCTTTTTTCTTTCTTCAGGCAAAACTTGCCATCTACCATTATTACCACACTTCCGTCGATAATCCCTTATTGCGACGTTATCATGTGGCACGTCGTTTTTTGTGTCGCAATTTTCGTTCATCTATCCTTACCATCTTGCAAACTGAGTATGACATGTCAAAAAATACTGTTACTTCGTTTTACGAGACCTGGATGTCTGATAAGTCTTGGTTTCATGTTAACAATGAACGCGTTTCCCTCAACGTGTGATTTTTTTTCCTGTTTTTGCTTCCAAAGAGTTTTTTCTTCGCATATTGCAATTTTGTTTTGGCGGAATCTTACTGTTGATACTGCTCTTTTGCTTTGGAGGATTTTTGTGGAAGGAGACTCTTCCTTGCTGTTTTTTTTTTTTCAATGTCTCGTTTTTATATTGCTTTCTACTACGTTTGTTTGGGTTGTCAAATCCTCAGTGGACAGAGCCTCTTTCCTTCTTTATTTCACAATATGGTTTCACTGTGACTTTTTTATGACCTTTTTTTTTTTCTGCGCTTTATATATTCTGTTTCATTTCAATCATATGCTTGTGTTATGTTGTTGTTGACCAATTTTTATGGAATCATTATTGTTTATATGGCATGGCATTACCCATCACTTTTATAACACGCTATGATTACTTACACGCTGATGTTCAAGAATATTGTTTATTCTTATGCTGTACATTGAAGTACAACTCACAACAATAAGAAAAACATGTGATAATCATTCACCTGTTTAGTGTTTATTATCAAGTGTTTCCTTTTACGCATTAATGATGATATCTGTGTTTACCTAATGTATTTGCTTTCTTTATCTTTCTTGCTATCCTCCCCTTCTGCAGTTTGATTGAATAACTGCGCAGTTTGTTTGATTCCCTGACTAACAGTTGAACCAGTTTTATTTTGTCTATTTATCTCTTCTTCATTTTTCTTTTTCTGCTGTACCTACAATATTTCCATGAAAGTTTCATTTTAAATTGCTGAATCTGTTTGCATGATGTAGTGATTTTATATTTACTATTATTTGGTGGTATGGTTCTATGTGGTCGGGAATTTGTTGATATTGTACTCATGTTTTGTGTTTCCATAAGGTCCCTTGGAACTGTATTGATGCCGCCCGGTGGCGCAGTGGTCTAAGGCGCTGGCCTATGATCATTCGTCCGCAAGGGGGTCCGGGTTCGAATTCACGCATGGATGTTGTGTTTGTCTTACGGCACTGGCTCTCTCCCTTCCCTGGAACCAGTGACCCCAAATTAGGGACGGGCGACTGCTTTATAGCCCATTGAGTTGCTCACGGTGGTCGTTAAACCTCCAATAAAAAAAAAATAATAAATAAAAAAAAAACTGTATTGACAGCATTTGTTACAAGAGCAGATTGTTCGACGTTTCATTATTTTCCTTTAACTTTGCTTTGTATATCGTTGTGGTTTTTTAATTCTTTCTGTTTATTTAATTCCTCATAGAGCTGGTATCTCGATAGTACCCACAGGTATTGGTTTTAATGTTTTATTGTTATATTGTTATTCATTGTGACGCCGGAGGTATGTTTTTCCCGGTGGTTTTACTTGTTGTATGTTTTTTTACCTGCAATAAAGATCTTCTGATTTCTGATCATTCGTCCGAGACGGCTCCGGGTTCGAATCCCGGTGAGGCATGATGTTGTATTTGTCTTATGGCGCTGGCTCCCTCCCTTCCCTGGAGCCAGTGACCCTAAATTAGCGACATCGACTGCCCATAGCCCATTGAGTTGCTCCACGGTGGTTGTTAAACCTCCAATCAAAAAAAAAAAAAAAAAGTTTTGAATATCGATGGCAGAACTCAGGGCAATATCTAAAATATTTCTCCTCAATTTCAGGGAAAGCTAAAAAGTATTTACGCTCTCCCATCTATGGATTCCAACAATGACGTAGCCAAGGTGATGCGAGGTGTGAAAATTTTCTTGACCACCCTGCCTCACACCCAGTTCAAGATGAGACATTTTCAATTTTTTAAACTTTAGAATATAATATGGACTTTGCCAAGTAATAATAATATAGTGCTTTTCATCGTGCAACCCTGTGTGTTTCCCCCTAGGAAATGTGTTGTTAACTTCTCCATTGAAAGGTTATCAGCCGCCCCGGAGCAGTGGTCTAAGCGCTGGCTTATGACCATTGGTTCGTGAACGGGTCCAGGTTCGAATCCCGGTTAGGCATGGATGTTTTGTGTTTGTCTTACGGCACTGGCTCTCTCCCTTCCCTGGAACCGGTAACCCTAAATTAGGGACTGGCGACTGCTTATAGCCCATTGAGTTGCTCACGGTGGTCGTTAAACCTTCAATCAAAAAAAAAAAAAATATATATATATATAAAAGGTTATCAAAACAGTATCCGTAGGGACATGAAAATTCAGTTGTTCTCCACTCTTCCAAATCGTTAGTTTAAGCATATTTTCATGTCAGTATGACAAGCGGCGAATGCAGGGGCTGAAGAAGGTCATTACTAATTGCTCTGCTATTAATTTGTTCTACTTAGTAGAGAATTCCAATACGGAAAGGAGAGTCTGAAGCTACACCACCCAGCAAAAACACAAGTGCTGGGAAACTGCTGGCCACCAGCTGGCAGTGATGGGTCACTGCTGGCTGAAATCTGCCGCTCACGGCCCGGTAGTGGCCCGTTGGTGGCAGCGCCATCAGTTGGCGAGCCATTGATGGCCCTGCAGCATCGCCGTGAATTGTGGGCCTCCAAGCAAGTGCCACTAGTGGCCCGATGCTGGCAACCAATGCAACCCCCCAACAGCAGGTGGAAGCATCGGGACTGCGCATGCGCAGAAGCAACACTTGCTGTGTCTCTCATGGTACCAGTTAGATGAAGACGACGCTATCGCCATCGTGTTATTTTAGTGGATGTTAAGAAAAAAATCCATATGTGGAGAGGCGAATTAATTTCCTAATGAAATTTTACGTCGACGAAGATATCAGATTAAGCCGTGAAATACTAGATTACAGCCATGAAATACACCCACTCCATTCCCATGAATAACAATTCATGGAATGGAGTGGATGAATAACAAGAAAAATTTTTAAACCGCTTAAAACACATATCCTGGAAAACCAATAAAATAGCGTTTGTTGGAAAAAAAAAAAAGAATTATACGCGTACAAAATTTATTAATTATTTGAAAGAAAAAAAAGCAACGCTATGTGGTGTACTCATCCATGGGTTGAATACACAAGACTGGGAGGAATTCGCTTCTAAAAATAACGAGAAGTAAAATAAAATATCTTTTACTCTTTAAAACAAATGTAGCTTCGGACAACGGAAAGGAAAGACACAATGTTAAAAATGTAACAGAATGTGACATGAACCCGGGTAAATATATATTTATTCAACAATCTCTTTTCAAGACGGCAAGGACAGTACAAAACTTTGGAAAGCGACTCTAAGTATATGTACACGCCTTGAAAATGAGTGAAGTTCCCTTAAGGTAAAAAAAAAAAAAAACTATCGTTACGTTGAAAAAATTAATTTATCAATTATATGAAACTGACTTTTATGAAAAATACCTCGCAATATTGTAAAATGAAAGAGGGAAGCATTCGATTACAAATTGCATACCAAACAGACAGCTTCCAGCACATAACCAAGCGTAGTGAATTAGTCCGGTCGGTAGCGAGCGCGGCTTCCACGCAAACGGCCCAGCATCGAATCTAGTCAGATGCAAATGGCGTTTTTCCGGACTGTCGAGAAAATTTCCCCAGAGCAGTGCGTTAATTCACAAGCTTCGTAAGGGTAGAAAAAAAATTGTAGCTTTAGGAAACTGCGGCTATCCTTGCTTTTTTTTTTTTATTATTATGGCTACTACTGGGAAATTGGCGGACAAGATTCGGCAAGCCACCAGTTACGTCACGTGGTTGCTGGCTGCCACTAGCGGACCACATTAGGCTAGCCATCATTTCTGGCACGTGCTTGCAGGGCCACTTGTGGCAGCTACTGCCTGTGATGGACCACTGATGGCCCTCTTGTGGCATATGACAACTGATGGGGTGCCAACTGTTGGCCTGAACTGCTGGCCCTTCTGTTGGCCGCCCGGACATTTTATTGACGGTTCGGCAGCGGCAACATAGTGTTGGGCCATTGCTGGCAGTGCTGGCTGCCATCAATGGCCCACTGCTGGCCCAGCAAGACTGTTTTTGCTGGGCAGTGATCTTCAACCTGGTCCGGGGCAGTAATGGCAACGGTCATGGCTGACGACTGTTTTGGAGGTGTCGTGCTTTTTGCGTACGTTACACTTGCGGACAATGCCAGATGCGGATAGCTACTTCTTGCACCGATTTTTGACGATTTCAAATAGCAAAATAGTTTTCGGCTATCACTCATACGTAACATACCACGGCAAATCACCCCCTATTTTTCCACTACCCGTTCGTCGATTCTCTTACGCCCCCCCCTCCCCCTTTTTTTTTACCAACAACAGATGTTTCCGAAACATGAAAATCCTCCAAAACTTTAAATTTGTGATATATCAATTAGATAAACACGCGGTTAGCCACGATTGTTCAGAAACCAGGGTCTTTGACCCCTCTACCACCAACATAATTTGAAATTTGTAGCATTAAAATGCCATATGGAATCATTCTCCTGAAATTTGTAAGCCGCCAGTGTGAATTGTCCGCATCTGGCACGATGAACCCTTCCAATTCAATATCGGTTTGTCCGCAACTGGCACGTCCTCAATGAACGTAGATGAACATGAGATGAACGCAGATGAACAACACGTTCCTGAGATGAACATAGTCATCCACACGCAGTTTATTTTGGTTGATCCGGATGTAGAGCAAGCGTTCACTCTCAATCTTGGCGTACATGTCCACAACGAACTGATGGAACAGCTGACGACATTGTAACACATGATTTTTATCTCCAACTCTGCTCATGATTTTATAGTCATGCAAGTCCATGGCAGAGACCTTCTTTCTATCAATAGGAAGCGGGTTGCTTGTGTTTGGATCAATCTGAGGAATCCCAAAGTAATATCCGTCATAGCCTTGCCAGAAGATAATCGGGTTTTGGAGGGCATCGTAGGATCTATGAGTTTCTGCTACTCTCTGGAGTCTATTGTTTCTCTTCTGGAGGACAATAACGCTGCGGTCAAACTTATTGCCCACAATGACAATTGCAACTTGATCAATTGTGGCGCAGTGGTCTAAGCGACGGCTTCTGACCATTCGTCCGAGAAGGGTCCGGGTTCGCGCATCACGGTGAAGCATGGATGTTGTGTTTGTCTTACGACACTGGCTCTCTCCCTTCTCTGGAACCAGTGGCCCTAAGTTAGAGACAGGCGACTGCTTATAGCCCATCGAGTTGCTCACGGCGGTCGTTAAACCCTCAATCGAAAAAAAAAAAAAAAAAGGCACGTAACCGTTTTGGAAGGGAGGAGTGCACGGGCCGCTGGCTTGAAGGAAGGAAGTTAGGGGGTTGGGGGTTGGAGGTGTATCTGCTTTTTACGACGTTAAAATTTGTAGATAAAAAAAGAACCTTTTTCTATAAAGAAATTCAAGTATAATACTATTTTCATAAGCAAAAATTTTAAATTTTAAAAAGCAATTAAGATAGTGCATTCACAGCAAGAAAAAAAAAAAATCAGAGGCCAGTTTACTAACACTCTGGCCCACAAGTCATTCTTATGTTACGTTGTTGGTTTATAGGTGACGTAATCAGTGACGTAACTCTCAAATCCAGGTGTGTATATGGATCTGCATATCCAGGGCAGATCCATATACACACCTGGAATTCGATTGCGCCGAATTCCTTTGTAGCCGGTAATAAAAAAGCATTCAAATTCTCTCTTTCAGTGTTTCGTAAATAAAGTTGCTATTAAACTGCCCCACTAAAAATAATAATCGCCGATCTCGATTTCGCAGTCTTGCATCGTCCCACGATTCGGATAGAAATTAGTACTCAATCTTCCACCGTTTCAATCATACATAAAAGTATCTGTTAGCAAGCAACTAATTTTTCAACCCGTGAAGGGTCTCTGGGTTCGAATCCCGCGAGGCATGGATGTTGTGTTTGCCTTACGGCACTGGCCCTCTCCCTTCCCTGGAACCAGTTACCCTAAATTAGGGATGGGCGATTGCTTATAGCCCATTGCGTTGCTCACGGTGGTCGTTAAACCTTCAATAAAAAAACAAAAAAAACAAAAGAAAACTAATTTTTCAACAGAGGCTCTGCATTTACCAGTTTCCAGAAAGATATACGCTCATATAACTTGAAAATTGTGTCATCCACATGTCCCGATATGCGTTCTTGTTAGTCATGCAGAACAACGAATTCTCAAATAACTGAGTGTAGAAATCTGAAACGTTAGACCCTAAGCAGTCTATGCCTTCTCGTATCGACGCTATTGTAATTGTGGGTGGTGTAGCGATAACGTGGTATCGAACAAAAATGCAAAGACGGAAATTCGTTTTGTGCTTCAGAAAGACGCCAACAGTTAAATATCGCACCTCTGTGTCTAATATTAATGTGCTACTGTGATTGCCTCACATTTGCGAAATTTCGTTCTTCATAAACACCTAAAATGCAATCTATTATATTGAACTGATATGAGTTCCCATAATTTGAAATTTCACCAGTCAAATGATCGGGTTCAACATTTGGCTCAATTTTTCTGTGTAACTGTTATTTCAATCTCGTTGCATTATTTGCGTTTTTTTTTTTTTTTTTTTTTTGCTCATGCAATGCACAGGTACTGTGAATTAGTTTTAAGAACACATGTGAAACCAAACAGCCACCCCGGTGGCGCAGTGGTCTAAGCGATGGCCTCTGATCATTCATCCAGAAGGGGTCCGGGTTCGAATCCCGGTGAGGCATGGATGTTGTGTTTGTCTTACGGCACTGGCTCTCTCCCTGCCCTGGAACCAGTGGCCCTCAATTAGGGACGGGCGACTGCTTATAGCCCATTGAGTTGCTCACGGTGGTCGTTAAACCTCCAACCAAAAAAAAAAAAAAAAAGAAACCAAACAGAGCGAATAACAAAGATGACAAAAATACTGGATGGTTGAATTCATTTTGACTATAAAATAAGAGGGGGACAATTTTTTTTCAAGTGTAGTTTCTCCATTACGTTATTAACCCGTCGTTTGTCGCGCCCACAGCCTCAGTTACGGGGGCGTAGGTAATGATGGGGCATTCTGCAGCTGCCAGTTATAGTTGTATGAAAAAATTCGAACACTCACAGAAACAAACAAATAATTAACCCAAAGATTCATATTTTAGCCTTGCCGAAATAAATGCCAAGTTTCACTTTTAAAACGCTGGATATATCTTACAGACTGAAGCTATTCGGCCCTTCGGCTCCAGATTGTAATACAATCTTACTCCAATCGCCCCCTCTCAGGAAAGGTGTGAGGCCACATGGGGATTCCCCGTGGAGGATGTGGGGAAACAGGGAGTCACCTAAGATTTTGTACACGACAGGCGCCAACATTTATTCTGCAATGTACACTGAAGAGCAATTGAATTAGAGACAGCTGGCGTTATGCAAATGTGGCGCCATGGGCGGCCCTGTAAACGGAAACGACATGACGTATGCAGCGATCGGACAATATAAGGAGTGATGCGACGGGAATCAGTAAGAGTCGAACGCAGTATGGGTAAGACGAAGGATCTAAGCGCATTTGATCTTGAGCAAATTGTCGGGGCCCGACGAATGGGTCACTGTATTTCGGAAGTATTGCAGGCACTGGGATTTTCACGAGCCACGCGTGCACCGTGAGTACATCAAATCCGGTAAAACCATCCCTGCAAAGTCCAACTGCCGTGAACAACAGTGTGTGGATGAGCAGGGTCATCGTCGACTAGCTCGCATTGTAACAGCGGATAGACGGGCCACAGTGCAAGAAATCACTCGACAATTTAACGCTGGTGCACAAAAACGTGTAAGCAGCCACACCATCCAGAACCATCTCCTCGCTATGGGGTACAGAAGCCATCGTCCCACGAGGCTACCGCTGCTGACAGCACATCGCAGGGTGCAAAGATTAGCATGGGCGCGGGAACATCGCCACTGGACCCTAGACATGTGGAAAAATGTTGCCTGGACTGATGAGTCGAGATTCACGTTGGTACATGCGGATGACAGGATACGAGTACGGCGCAAACCACATGAAGCCATGGATCCTTCTTGCCACCAGGGTACTCTTCAAGCTGGTGGGGGTGGCATTCTCGTCTGGGGACTGTTTACGTGGACTGAAATAGGACCACTGTTACGTGTGACATCGTCCCTCACAGGTCAACGTCACCGAGATATCCTAGAGGACCATTTGCTCCCGTTTATGCGTCTTCAACATTCCACTGGGGACCTCATCCTGCAACAAGACAATGCCGCTCCTGAACTGTATCCGAATGGTTGGATGAACACTCCACCGACGTGACCTCGCTTCCTTGGCCAGCTAGGTCACCTGACCTCAATCCCATCGAGGGATATGTTCGAGGCTCTGAGGGCCATCACATCTTCGTGAACTGTGGGAGCTTGTTCAGGGGTCGTGGATCCGTATGGCTTCCCAACGCTTCCGGTGTGTTGTCGAGTCCATGCCGAGACGAATCGCCGCCGTCATCAGGCGAAAGGTGGTGATACACGTTACTAGACAGGTATCTCTAATTCAATTGCTCTTCAGTGTATGAGAGGGGGATTTCTTCAAGTAATTTATTTTAGTTTTGAACAAACCAATTTACTCGTTGCTGTTGCTTTTAGTTCTTCCTTATCGTGAGTATGTCTATTTGATTCACTGAGTGGAAACTTTAATTGTACAAACGAACGACATCCGTTTGTCACAAAACCGTCCAAGTGATCACAGTATCGGCGAAAGAATAAAACGAGATTGAGCGAAGAAACTTCCAAACCTCAATAAACTCTTTTTGCCGCACAATCAATTAAGAGCAAGTGCTTTTTCTGATTAGAAGAATGATTATTAATTTGCTTAGCACGTCAAGTGTTCATAGTTTAGAAGCAGACATTTCACGAAACCAAGCGCTTCAGAAAAAAATGAAAGTAAAATGGGTGATCACAAAGTCTTATAGCTATTAACCTTAAATATTTAAATCTATTTTACCGAATTAATTTCTTGCGATAAAATAATATAAACAGTGAAATTTCCATTAACGGACACTTTTTAATAGCGGACGTCTCTCTATAACGGACAATTTTTTATATCCCTGCAGAAATGTATGGCTTCTTATGGGGCATTTACTTCTAAATAGCGGACATACTTAAAGTACAATATAATGGACAGTTTGCTTTCAATTCTAGGAATTCATAGGGGTGTGATTTGCCAAAACCCCCAGTTCCCCCCTTTGTTATTTTACCTTTCCTCATTCTCTATCTTAAACGTTTTGTTCCTCAGGCCTATAGTAAATTTCAAGGTGCTAAGTGCTATATGTGCCCCGGGTAAGTGCCAGAAATCGCAGAGACGGCTTAGTGGTTAATGAGTCAGACTATCGTGACTCGTTAACCACTAAGCCGTGGACGGCTTAGTGGTTAACGAGTCAGACTATCAATGCAAGGTCCTCAGGTTCGATCCTGGGCTGATCTTTCAGATATGGTGTGATTTACTAACAATCGCTGAATATCCGCCGTGCATCGGACGAGCACGTTAAGTGACGGCCCCCAGGCTGGACCCACTGGTTAAATGGGTATCCTTTCCTATGCCCCCCCCCCCCTGAAATTCTCTTACCCATCTATGTGCAACATCGTACTTGTACGGTGGCGCCATCTACTGTTCTCTAATCTCACTACAAACTGTTCTGTCAAAGTCGCTAGACTTGCTCTCATTCCTTCCGTTTCTGTGTCTTGCCCAAAAGGCGAACTCGCTGTAGGTGACTGGGACCTAAACTCTACTCACTGTTAAAGGAAGTCCTACAAGAAAATGACAAATGACAGTGGTTAGCCGAAATCGCAGAAAAAGGATCAGCGTTCGTGCTCTCCACACAGTCTGACTCTCTCTCTCTCTCTCTCTCTCTCTCTCTTTGCATACGTAAATCTGACCAGGAGAAACTGCCTTCTAGCTCTTCAGGTGCTTCCAATGGGGTGAGACCTCAGAAACGGGGTCCAGCGCCTAAGGCTGGCTATATTCGGGAACGGTAATCGGATTGAAACACCTGCAAACCAAGGAGGGACTCATCTTTTGTTGTTTGGTAAGGTCAAAGTCTGTGCACCGAGATCAATTTCAAGTCCAGATTACTTTGCAATCAATAATCATGTAGATTTTTCTCATCAAGCGAGCTGTGAAGCAAAGATTTCTTAAACATCGATTTTAAAACGTCGCACAAACGTAAGCGCTTGACTGTAAAGGAAAAAGTTGAAATAGTGGAGCTCAGATCAGATCAGATGTAGAGGATTTTAGTAAGGGAGTGTTTGACTCCAAGTCTCAAACAACCCTTAGAAATAGGAAGCTAGGGGATTTTGCCTATATAAAGTACCCAATACGAAAGTGACACGGAAGCGAGGTAGAAAGAAGGAGGAAGACGCCCTTATTTATTACCGGGGAGCTAGTATCCGGGATCAGATGGCTTAACGTGCCCATCCGAAGCACGGCAGATATTTAGTGGTTCGAGAGTTCACATCTGCCTGGGATCGAACCTGAGATTCACTCGTGGCAGTCATGAACGTTGACCACTAGGCCACCCGCTGCCTGAAATAGTAGGGCTGAGTGAAAAGGAAAGATTGAGTATGTGCGTTTTAGAAGATAAACTGGGCATTGGAAAAACGTGTGTGTGTGAAATCTCAAAGTGTTGGCAAGATTATAATGGCAAGCAGAAAATTAAAAGAGCTGGGGACATCCTTACCTATGAATGGTTTTGCCGCGCTGGAGCCAACAACATTCCTTTATCAGGAACTTTAATTCGTCAAAAGGATTTACCCCAGTAGCATACTGACATTGGCCAACGGTTGGCCCAATGATATTTTTGCGTCGGCAGCGTTGGGTGAAGGTTGTGTTGTTTATCGAAGATTGGCCAACGGTTTTTCCAACCACACATGACCAACCATTTATCAACAAATGACCACTTAACGGTTGTCCGATGGTTGTCCAAGAACACATGATCACATTGGAAAATTGTTTGCAACAGTTTTCCAATGTAGGTCCAACCGTTGAACCAACACATATCCAATTGTTGGCCGCCTCGTCGCTGGGCCGACCGTTGAAAGCCCACGGTTGGTCCAACATAATATTGCTACCTGGGTAAAAATCGCAAATGAATTAGGATTCACAGAATTCAAAGCTTCAGGCGACTGGCCAGAAATTCATTTAGAAAACAAAATTTCCCAAGAATGTAATAGACAAAAAACAATAATTGATTATTTGCTTCTTAGATGGTTAATATGTATCAAATACGTGGAGATAATGTAAATGGACAATGTCATCGCTCTGTCCACGTTATTTTATAAACAACGCATAGCGACCGAAAAATTGTGTTCCGACACCGCTGGGATCGAACCCCAGATCTGTCGATAACTAGTCGAGTGCGTTCGCATTTACGTTACGGCGTCAACAATTCTCAGCACCATGCGTGGTTTATCAGTCAGCATCTGACTACAGGAATCCGTATTGATGGTGTCAGCAACTTAGATGTCGTCATCTGGTGGCATTTAACGCAACATATATTTAATTCTAGCTGATAAATTCAAAGGGCGATAGAAATGGTTAATATAAATAAAATATGTGGAGATAATGCAAATGGACAATGTCATCGCTTCTTAGATGTTGACGGATATTTTTTAATAAAGGTTAGTGCAAGTTTGCTCTATGTATTGCATTTACATACTTATATTTACTTGCCTTTTAAACTGCTTTTACGTTATAAACATATTACATGTACACTGTCATAAAGCAGGTGTTTCCCAATAGCGGACACTTCTGAATAACGTACAGTTTTTTCTTTCCCCTTCGATATCCGCTATTCGGAAGTTTTACTGTATTTATGTCGCGTAGCCTCACTTCCCCTAATCCATTTCCCCTAATTCCCGTTTGCCCTAATCACGTTTCCCCGAAATCGCTTTTACCCGAATTCTCATTTCCCCCTAATTTCGTTTCCCCTAATCTCGGTTCCCCTAAATCTCGTTTTCCCTAATTCGCATTTGCCCTAAACACGATTACCCCAATGGCGTTTCCCCGAAATCACTTTTACCCGAATTCCCATTTCCCCTAATTTCGTTTCCCCTAAATCTCATTTCCCCTAATTCACGTTTGCCCTAAACACGTTTACCCCAATGGCGTTTCCCCGAAATCGCTTTTACCCGAATTCCCATTTCCCTAATTTCGTTTGCCCTAATCTCGTTTCCCCTATTTCACGTTTGCCCGTATCAAGTTTTTCCTAATTCGCGTTTGCCTTAATTTATATTTGTCCTAATTTTTATTAACCGAAATAAAACGGTGGGTCTTGATATCGCAAGAGAATTATTCTTTCCTTTCTTGTTGATGACTTCGATAATCATGCCAACAAAAGTGTAAAGATGTGCACATGGTGAGGACCATTATACGGTTAGTCCTTAACGCAGCCATTGTATCCGTCACGCCCCAACAGATAAAGTACTACATCGCACTAAACTTTTATTAAAGCAAGAAATAGTATTGCAAAGCATTCGCTAGAATTGTGAACGCAGAAGGCCCACTTTTTAAGAGTTCTTAGCGTACTAGACCCCCTCCCCTCTCCCCACCGTACGAGACTCGAAGCATGAGCCGTGGAAATGCCTTTTGCTAATTTAGTTCCCCCTTAACAGCAGACGTCAGTTTGTCCAGTTTTTAAATGACCTTTATTCTTTAGTGACACTAAGCAGAGGTATAAAAATAAAATATTATATAAACTTACAAATGAAATTGTCAGATACTGCACGCAAAGAATATGATATAATTGCTTCAGATTTGTGTGACTAAATTCAAATGAACCAATAAAGTGCTTTAGAATACATATTTTCAATGGACTCATTAATATGTTTTCCAAACAATTCAGTAGCTTTACAAATATTTCTGATGATGCCTGTAGCGAAGCATCGTTGGCAGGGGGGCACACGTGTACAATGTTCAGTTAGACGAGATATATTAGTTTTGGATCTTATGGATTTTTTACACTGCCCGAAAATAAATATCTTTCCTTTTCTTTCTGTTCAACTTGAAATCCAGAAAGCATAAAGAAATTTTTTTTTAATTTTTAAAGAAAATTACAATGCCCCCTTTTCCATTCCTGAGAATTGATAGCGGCAATAAGGTGCACGAAACCCTCTTTTCAAATTTTTACTGTCTGTAGCAGTGGCTTACGCCGGAAGATCGTTTTCCAAACTTAAAATTATGAAAAGTTAGTTCTGATTAAATGTGAAACAGGAACGACTTTTTTTTTTTTTTCGTTAGCATTGAAAACAAAATTGCTACAGACTTAGACATTGTTATAAAGTTCGTAACAAAAAGAAATAGAGAAAGCTACAAAAGCGAATTTTAACTGAAACTACGTTTGTTTGTGTGCTTTCTTAAAGCTTTAGTTTTTAATTTATAGGAAAAATAATTTCATTTAATACGAGAACCAATTATTTCGAATTTTACTTTTAGTTTTATACAATTCATTTGAATATGTATCAATAGAAGATATTTTTGGTTAGAATAGTTCAAGAGACGCCCGTCATGTTCAATGCTATATATATATGTATATATATTAGCCTCCTATCAGTGGTTTATAAAATCTTCACTAAAGTTCTTTCACACCGTTTCAAGGTAACACTGGACATGGCTCAACCGAGAGAACCAGCTGGATTCAGGAGTGCCTACAGCACAATAGATCATACCCACGTACTGAGAGAACTAATTGAAAGAGCGAGGGAATATGAACTTCCATTGTGCATGGCTTTTATCGATTATGAAAAAGCCTTTGATTCGGTGAAACCATCAGCAGTTACAATGGCTCTGAAATCCTGCGGTATTGAAGATGCATACATTAATATTCTTAATAACTTCTATGAAAATGCAAGTGCAAAGATTCGGCTGTTTGAAAATACAACACACATAAAAATTGGAAAGGGAGTGAGACAAGGTGACACCATATCTCCAAAGCTCTTTAATGCCACATTGGAAAATGTCTTTCAATCACTGAACTGGGAAAACAAAGGGATAAAGATTAATGGAGATTATCTAACCCACCTTCGTTTTGCTGATGACGTAGTCATTTTTGCAACTACCCCATCAGAGCTACAGAGTATGATCCTACAGAGTATGAGGAACTTGCTGACAAGAGTAAAGAAGTGGGATTAAAAATGAACTTTCAGAAGACAAAAGTGATGTTCAATGCTTTTACAAGAAATGAAGATTTATCGATTGATGGAGAAAAGCTGGAGATAACAGACACGTACGTTTATCTTGGACAGCAGATATCAAGTGAGGGTCACGTTGATGAAGAAATTAATCGGCGTACAAAACTTGCCTGGAGAGCTTTTGGAAGAAACAGCATAATTTTCAAGAGCAATATGCCATTATGTCTTAAAAGAAAAGTGTTTGATCAATGCATCCTTCCAGTGCTTACGTATAGTGCAGAGACGTGGACCTTAACTAAAAGAGACATACAAAGGCTGCAGACAACTCAAAGCAGCATGGAGAGGTGCATGCTTGGTGTAACAAGGAGAGATAAGAAGAGTAACTCGTGGATCAGAAAAATGACAAGAGTGGAAGACATCATGATCAGAGTTAAATCCCTGAAACGGCAATCGACTGGACATGTTGCCAGAAGAACGGACCATCGATGGACAGCCGAAATTTTAGATTGGACTCCAAGGGACAGGAAAAGACCCAGAAGAAGACCACATTGGAGATGAGTGGATGAAATTCGAAAGCATGCGGGAGTGAGATGGGTGGATGAAATTCAAAAGCATGCGGGACTGAGATGGGTGGATGAAATTCGAAAGCATGCGGGAGTGAGATGGTGGAGACTGGGGCAAAACAGACCGTAGTGGAAGAAACTTGGTGAGATCTTTATTCATCTAGCAGTAGATTGAAAATGGTTGATGATGATGATTAAATATACATATATTTTCCTGAATTTGACGATAAAAATTACATACAACGATTTTTTTTTCCTGAATTTCACGATAAATCTGATTTTTTTCCCTGAATTTTGGCGATAAAAGAAACGTTTTATTTCACTCAACGAAAATCAGGACAAACGAATTGGGGAAAACGCGAATCAAGGCAAAGGAGAATTAGAACAAACTTGATACAGTAAACGTTTTTAGGGGAAACTTTGATACGGACAAACGTGTTTAGGGCAAACGTGAATTAGGGGGAATGAGATTTAGGGGAAACGAAATTAGGGGAAATGGGAATTCGGGTAAAAGCGATTTCGGGGAAACGCCATTGGGGTAAACGAGATTTAGGGGAAACGAAATTAGGGGAAATGGGAATTCGGGTAAAAGCAATTTCTGGGAAACGCCCATTGGAGGAAACGAGATTTAGGGGAAACGAAATTCGGGGAAATGAAATTAGGGGAAATGGGAATTTGGGTAAAAGCGATTTCGGGGAAACGCCATTGGGGTAAACGTGATTAGGGGAAACGGGAATTAGGGGAAACGGGTGTTCACCATTTATGTTCATGCATCGATTCCCGCACCGTGTTAATCCTAATTGGCTGATTGATAACCTTGCATTATGTACTTCTGTTCCAAAAATTAGTTAAAAGGTTAAAAACTACAGGGCTCTAGATACCTCCCTTACTTTTACAGACCCTATCCCTGACATTCTTAACCCACCGCGAAAAACACATTCCCCCTCTTGTTGGAAATTCGTTGTGCTAGTTACGCGAGAGAGTCGCGATATGAGCATTTCTCTCACGCATCGCATATAAAATGCACCATTTATTTGGAAATGATCAGGGGTGTGGGTGTGTGTGTGTGTGGGGGGGGGCAACATCCCGGTTTCAGCTGGCTTTCAGAATATTCTCAACAATCTGTTATCAGTTCCGATAAGGACTGGCCCTTCTTTGACCTTCAAGGTGTCTGCGTGTTGCTCCCGTGTGCTTCGTGTGAGCATTTCTCTCATCAATCAACCGCTGGCGTTTTTATCACGTGAGCTTTTCTCATCAAGTGATCAGTGGCGTTTATATTATTACTAGATGAAAGCCCGTCAATAATGATGGGGAAAAATAAAATTTATGATACAGAAATTATTAACATTGAGTTTTTGAGTTCCACGTCAATAGATGGCGACGTTTGCTCCCAACTTTCTGAAAATTTCCCGAGCAGTTTGTTATGGAATTTGATACGACGGGCTGTCTGTTGTGTGTTTTGTAAAACCTTTAAGTCCGTATTTCGTTAACACATGTACACAGTATTTTTCGTATACACTGACTATGAACCCTGTGCCCTGTGTCAATTTCCCCTATTCTTTTTTTTTTTTTTTTTTTGATTGGAGGTTTAACGACCACCGTGAGCAACTCAATCTATAAGCAGTCGCCCGTCCCTAATTTAGGGTCACTGGTTCCAGGGAAAGGAGAGAGCCAGTGCCGTAAGACAAACACAACATCCAAGCCTGACCGGGATTCGAACCCGGACCCCTTTCGGACGAATGATCAGAGGGCAGCGCCTTAGACCACTGCGCTACCGGGGCGGCCCTGTTCTTTTCCGTGAATTATTTTTATCTTGACGTCGTCAGATGGTCGCGCGTACTCTTGACGTTGCCATATACAGATGGCTAAACACCGGTTCAGGTAGTGAACCGAAATTCCTGATGTAAAGTTTTTCGTAGCCGCCCCAAGGGGTCCGGGTTCGAATCCCGCGAGGCATGGATGTTGTGTTTGTCTTACGGCACTGACTTTCTCCCTTCCCTGGAACCGGTGACCCTAAATTAGGGACGGGTGACTGCTTATAGCCCACTGAGTTGTTCACGGTGGTAGTTAAAGCACCAACCCCCCCCCCCCAAAAAAAAACCCCTTCGTATCTCTAGAGTTGACAGTGTGACGTATCGCACATCTGACGTCATGTGATAATGATTTGGATTAGATGACGTCACCAAAACACCAGCAGCTGTTTTCTTTGTTGCTATGACAACAAAACAAAGTGGTATACGCGTAGACGGCGCGTGTAGGTGATTACGTCACCTACACGAAAAGCTAAGCGTGACGTCACAAACATTTGTTTCTCGGTTGTTGCTATGACGACTTAAAAAGTGGCACGGAGGAGGAGGACCCTAGCAGATTTATATATTAGGATAAAACGCTTGATACGAGTTTCGCCTAATTTGATTTATAACATATAAAATTGAAAACACATGGAATAATTAATATAGACATGAATCAAACTGTTTTTTCCATGTGAGAGGGGAAAAACCTGCTGCGGAACATGAATCAACAGGAACGAAATCTTTTCCATCGAAGCATTTCCTCGTCTAAATTAAAACTGTAGGGAGGACAAATATAATAATTTAAAAAAAAAATGCAACGCTTACAAAAAATCCTAACACCTCATGGAAGTTTTAAAAAATAAGTTTAATAAAACAAAGAGAAGAAATAATACACGAAAAAATTACGAATAAAAGAAAAAATCCTAAGTTGTGGAGCCGGAAAAAAGTTATAATGAATAAATCAGAATTAAACGCATGAAAACATTTTCAGCTTGACGAAAAGATTTTCCAAATATTTGTCAAAGTTCTTATCTCCAGAGATAAGACATTTCTGGTAGGCGCACTTGTGAGGAGCTCCGCCCCTCCCTCCCTGCTGCGACCCCCGTGAGGAGCACAATGCTAAGTGAAGGGAGCCAAAACCGATCATTTATCCCTACTGACCACTGAGATGCTGTTGAAAAAACGAGAGTTAAAGCTCTGTGTCTTTGCCTCTGTTGGGATGAGCAGGAGCTGCATGTCCGACAGCAGCTCAAAGTTCATTTCAGAGAGATAAAACGGCCGCCCCGGTGGCGCAGTGGTCTAAGCGATGGCCTCTGATCATTCGTCCGAACGGGGTCCGGGTTCGAATCACGGTGAGGCATTGATGTTGTGTTTGTCTTACGGCACTGGCTCTCTCCCTTCCCTGGAACCAGTGACCCTAAATTAGGGACGGGCGACTGCATATAGCCCATTGAGTTGCTCACGGTGGTCGTTAAACCTCCAATAAAAAAAAAAAAAAGAGATAAAACGCAGAAAATACACCTGATAAAAAGAAGAGACCACCAGGAAGGTTCTCCAGCAGCAGAACAGATAAGTGATATTTTGATGCCCACTATCAGGTTAAAAGGGACGCTTTCGGATAACACTTGTCATGATAAAAGCGGACTAGCAGATATACGTGCGATCAGCAGGCTTCAAATTGCCAGAGAAAAAGTTGTGTTTCTCATGGCTCTACATTTGCCATTTCCGCTTCTAACAGTAGTGATTGATAATTCTACTTCAATCGTTTTATGTCAAGAATAATTAATGTATGCAAAAAGGATCGCTTCATGATGGGGAACAGGAAACAATATACGTGCGACGACGTGCGTAAAAGAAGCTTTAAGTTCTTCGAAGACGTTTGGAAAAAGAAAGAGTTGTGTGATATAACCTTTCACATGAGAAATTATTCTATCCAGGCCCACAGGATAATTATAACTGCAGCCATACCTTATTTGAGGGATATACTCTCCAAACATGGTGGACAGGGAGAGGAGGAAGGTATTAGCTTACCAAATATCGACCCGGATGCCTTTAGAAGTGTCATTGAGTATTCGTACACTTGTAAATTGGAAATTGATGAGGATAATGCAATGAACCTCCTTTCTACAGCATGTCATTTACACATGGAAGAGGTAAAAGAAGCTTGTTGCGCTTTTTTGGCTGAAAATTTAGACACCGTAAACTTAACAAGCATTAGAGATTTCGCCAGTAATTTGAATTGTTCGGAATTGCTCGCTAGCATTGATACCTACGTTAAACAAAATTTCTCTGAGATAGTTAAAACGGAACGATTTCTGAACTGGCCTGTTGCTTTTCTAAAGGGAGTTATTGGTGGAAATGATTTGTATGTCGACAACGAACAAATAATTCTGGATGCAGCAATTAAATGGATCAAAGTCTGTCCGGAAGGTAGAAAGGATGAGTTACCAGATTTGCTCACGAAAATCAGACTGCAAGAAGTAGATCCTACCTATTTAGTGGATGTTGTGGAAAAAGAAGAATTTATTCGAGCATTGCTACCCGTCAGAGATTTGATTGATGAGGCGAAACATTACAATTTATTTCCACACAGAAGGAAAAGCGTTTGCAGTTTCCCAACTCAGCCACGGCTGTCCATAAAAAATAGTCCCGACAGCGTCGAGAAAGATAATCCATGCATATACAAGTTGGAGGTACAAATAAAACACACTCTGCAGTCTTTCGATTTAACGAAACAATTGTGGGAGATTAAAGGAAGCAAAGAATGTTTTGTCAGTAATGGTTCAACAGCTTCACTGCAAAATAAGATGTATTTCTTTTATTGGGGGTCTACATTACAGTTTGACCTAGCAAACAATTCTTGGAAATATCTCAGCACAGTCCCAGTGCCTTCTGGATATATGGTAGCATTGGCTGTAAATGAGAAGATTTATGTTATAGGTGGAAAGATAAATCCAGGCGCTTCTAGTGCTGTCCGGCGTTTCGACCCAGAAATGAATGTATGGACAGAGGTCAGATCAATGCGTAGAGCTCGGTGAGGAGCAAGTGTTGTTGCATTATCAGAATATATCTTCGTTCTAGGTGGTCGGAACGACGTATTGGGGTTTGATTCTGTTGAGAGGTACGATCCTGAAATGGATAAATGGAAACCTATGCAACCAATGCTTACAAAGAGGTCCTTCGCAGGCGCTGCATCAGTACATGGCAAAATTTACATTTATGGTGGTATTTTACCTACAACTCGAACACAATTCATTGCAACAGGTGAGATGTACGATCCCATGAAAAACAGATGGACATTTATAAGCCCCATGAAATCACCTCGATGGAAGTTTTTCTTATTGCCGTTTAACTCAAAGCTTTATGCTTTAGGAGGCAAAGACGATAAATGTAAACGTCAACTCAAATTTGATATTTACCACCCAGAAAGTGATACATGGACAACAGGTGCTTCAACTGATTCAAGTCATAATATTTCTGGTGCAGTGATCATGTCGGCAGCAAATGACTGAAGATACTCGGAAATCAAACCTCCAAGGTGAGGACATTTAAATGACATTAACGTTACGATTTGCTATTTTGATTTGATGCCTAATAACTAAAAAGCGGTATCTATTTATTTTTAACTAGCATATATATCCCATCCTAGGACGGTTGTTTTTAAGCCTTAAATAAATATTAATATATAGGGAAATGGACATTCAATGCTTTTACAAGAAATGAAGATTTATGGATTGATGGAGAAAAACTGGAGATAACAGATACGTATGTTTATCTTGGACAGCAGATATCAAGTGAGGGTCACATTGATGAAGAAATTAATCGGTGTACAAAACTTGCCTGGAGAGCTTTTGGAAGAAACAGCATAATTTTCAAGAGCAATATGCCATTATGTCTTAAAAGAAAAGTGTTTGATCAATGCATCCTTCCAGTGCTTACGTATGGTGCAGAGACGTGGACCTTAACTAAAAGAGACATACAAAGGCTGCAGACAACTCAAAGTAGCATGGAGAGGTGCATGCTTGGTATAACCAGGAGAGATAAGAAGAGGAACTCGTGGATCCGAAAAATGAGGAGAGTGGAAGACATCATGATCAGAGTTAAATCACTGAAATGGCAATGGGCTGGACATACTGCCAGAAGGACAGACCATAGATGGACAGCCGAAATTTTAGATTGGATTCCAAGGGACAGGAAAAGACCCAGAAAAAGACCACATGGGAGATGGGTGGATGAAATTCGTAAATATGCGGGAGTGACATGGAGGAGACTGGCACAAGATAGACCGTTGTGGAGGAAACTTGGGGAGACCTTCGTCCAGCAGTGGATTGATAATGGTTGACAATGATGATGATGATATAGGGAAAGTTACCCGTCCTGTGAGGGAGTGAAATTTTCAATTGAAGCAGATTAAAAACAAACCAAATAGATGCCGGATTTCTGTAAGGAAACATAGTAAAAACTTATATATAGTAGGAACTCATTCATATTAGAACTAAAAATTATATGCTATTTTTCTTTCTCAAAAGACCTCGCGGTAATAACATTATGTGTAAAATATTTGTTTAACAATTGTAGATTAAAGTGTTAGATAAATCGATATTTTACAAAATACAGCATTATACTCGGAAAGTCGCTTTCTTGTAAACTTAGCTTTATAGCTTTTACGTTGCATTACTTTTTCTCCGGCACACTTGTTGTTCCCTTCACGGCTTGTTTGAGACTGTCCTATTGGACCGTTGATTTGAAACTTCATACCAAAGCTTTTTCTACAAAATAATGCGACATCTGGTGTTACAAATCGGAAGTATCTAAATTCTCGACAATGTACTCTTGGGGGCAACATCTGCTTTTAGAAGCAATCTTGCTCACTTTGACATCTCAAGATTTCAGTTTTAAGGTTACAGCGTTTAGATAGATCGATATTTTGCAAAATGTATAATATAATCAGCACTAAACTCGGAAAGCTAGTTAGATTAAAAAAGTAAAAAAAAAAAAAATAATTAAAGCGTACAAATTAATATTCGAATTGTGCTAAATTAAATTAATATACGAACGCAACTTGCCATGATATTAAGATTTTAATTCGAATTTTGTAGAACGGATAAATAGAACTCGAGTCATTGATAATCCAATGTTTTTAAATTAGCACGCGATCACTTTGACATCTAAAAGTGATCGCGTGATATTATATAGCAGGTAATCATTTTGACATCGAGACAGTACACATGAATTATTTCATTAAGTGATGGCTCAACAATGCAGACGTTGCTGTGACGTCAAGCGTTCTAGAGAGACAGACGGATCTGGGTGTTTATATACATTGAAGTCCCAGAAAAACTGGTACACCAGTCTAATACTTGGTAAGTCCCCCACGGCAATGCAGGACTGCAGAAATACAACGGGGCATGGACTCCACTAGCTTCTGGAAATATGCTGTAGGCAATGCACACCATACTTCCTGCAGAGCGTTCCACAATTTGGGTGTATTCCGAGGTCTCGGATTCCTGTGTTCGATAGCGCGTTGCATGGCATCTCAAATGTGTTCTATCACGTTCAGATCTGGGGACTTGGGTGGGAATGGCAACACCCCAAACTCAGATGAATGCTCCTCTAACCATAATGTGGCGTCTCGACACTTGTGTGGAGGTGCATTGTCCTGTTGGAACAGGCCCAACCCATCAGCATGAATGCAGGACATGAACGAGTGTACCTCATCATAAAGGATGCGCACATAGCGTTGGCCGGTCACAGACGTTTGTAGACGTACCAGGGGTCCCAGTGAAGTCCAGCTAAACGCACCCCATACCATAACGGAGCCCCCACCAGCCGGTACAGTTCCCTGTTGACAGGCGGGATCCATGGCTTCATGGGGTTTGCGTCACACACGAATCCTTCCATCTGCCCGATACAGTTGGAAACGCGACTCATCAGACCAGGCTACTTGTTTCCAGTCATCAAGTGTCCAGTGGCGGTGTTGCCGTGCTCAAGCGAGGCGCATAGCTCTGTGTCGTGCACCCATCAAGGGGACTCGAGTTGGGCGTCGGCTCCCAAAGCCCATATCATGCAGGGTAAGTTGCACAGTCCGGACGCTGATGCTTGTTGAGGCTCCAGCATTGAATTCCGATGCTACCTGCGAGAGTGTCGCGTGAAACGATTCTTGACAGCCAACGATGGTCACGTTCACCCAATGTCTTTTTACGGCCACACTGGTATCGTAGGTTGGAGGTTTTGCCGGAATTCTAGTAGTCACGGTACACCCTTGCAATGGTCGTCCGTGAAAATCGGAACTTCGTTTTTACCTCCGAAACATTATGGCTCATCTCACGAACGCCAACTATGACACCGCGTTGAAAATCGCTTAAATCGTTATTGCTTGTCGTTCTCATGCCGAAAACAGCTCTGACAGCTGGCAAGGATGTCTATCGCTTTATGGCGGACGCAACCGAGTACGCGCATAGCTATGTATTTTGCATAAGCTCGTCTGTACCAGTTTTTCTGGCACTTCAGTGTATATTATGATTCGTATGAAAACACCAGTTTGGTTTTTAAAAACCGCGAATATCCATCCGAGGAGAATTGGTTAGGGTAATTTTCGCTCATTTTAATATGAAATGCCAAAAATCACGGGATAGCAGTATTCACATTTTGTACTAAAGCTGCCGTCGCATAAAGGCTTGTACGCACGCCACGGTTTTTATCAGTTGTGAGGTGCAATCACGTGAGTCAGGTTGAACAGCCGCCAGTAGGATTATGGCAAGCCGACGAGAATGATCGGAGTTTGAACGAGGCATGGTAGTGGGAGCCAGACGGAGGGGGCATTCATATTCTTAAGTTGTGCGAACATTCAACACTCCTCGATCCACAGTGTCACGTGTGTACCGAGAATACCTCATGGAAGGCATTACCACCCACAGTGGACGGCGCAGTCATCGACCACGGGAGCTGAATAACCGTGAGGAACGGCGTCTGACCAGGATAGTCCATGCACTGAGAAAAACGTTTTGTTAATTCAGCAAAAGTCCATGCACTGAGAAAAACGTTTTGTTAATTCAGCAAAAGTCCATGCACTGAGAAAAACGTTTTGTTAATTCAGCAAAAAAATGTTGAATCAACCAAAAAATTTTGTCGATATACAGTCGACAAAAATGTTTGTTGAACTTACAAATTTATTTTGTTGAAAATTATTGTTGATTCTACAAAATTTATTATTATCATAACAAAACGTTTTGTTCATTTAACAAAATATTTTTTTCGATTTTTGTTAATTTGTTTGATCCAACAATATGTATTGCTATCGTGATAAAACGTTTTGTTGCTGCATCCAAACATATTGTTATCGTGACAGTAATTTCTTGCTCCAACAAAATTTAGAGTTAGGGCCACTTTGTTCTCTAAACTTTTTTTCCAATGACAACAATTTGCCGGTGCCCTTCTCCCCTGGGGGTCCGCCATTTCTTTCCCCGCCGTATTTTAATTTTTCCTGACGTATTTACTTTCTAGTGGTGCTTAAAGGAATTTGGACAGTGTTACGTCACGAGGAAATTTTTTCAGAGCCAGCGAAATATCTCTCACCGAGCGGATTCGAACCTGAGACCTTCAGTTAAGGAACTAGGCGTGCTAACCACCCGGCTATACCTGCTCTTGCAAGCAGTCGCATTTTTTTTTTCGCTCACAAGTGAGTCCTAACGTGGTTTGTTTATATTGTGTTTTTCGTCTGTTTTTTTTTTTTTTTTTTGGACTTTTTGAGTTTATGTTGTGTTCTGTGTTGTCTTCCTAACAAGGAGTGACGCTGTGTGCCAAGTGTGCACCTATTTTTTTTGTTTTGTTTTTTATGTTGTGTGTTGCAAGTTTGTAACACACGAGTAACGAGGGTTAGTGGCCGAGTTGGCTACGACCAGTGAATCGATGAATGCTACTCCTTCGTCTGAGTTCTCTTCTGTTGGTGTTTTGCCTTCTTCTGTTTCAAGCTCTGCGATTAATATGGCTGGTATTTCACCAATTAGTGCTACTTCGTCGACTACTGCGAATGTGAATTCCACAGGGTTGGTGACTGGGTCGAGTGTGCCCGGCCTCTCTCAAGCTGTGACTGGGTCGAGTGTGCCCGGCCTCTCTCCAGCTGTGACTGAGTCGAGTGTGCCCGGCCTCTCTCCAGCTGTGACTGGGTCGAGTGTGCCCGGCCTCTCTCCAGCTGTGACTGAGTCGAGTGTGCCCGGCCTCTCTCCAGCTGTGACTGGGTCGAGTGTGCCCGGCGTCTCTCCAGCTGTGACTGGGTCGAGTGTGCCCGGCCTCTCTCCAGCTGTGACTGGGTCGAGTGTGCCCGGCCCCTCTCCAGCTGTGACTGGGTGGAGTGTGCCCGGCCTCTCTCCAGCTGTGACTGGGTCGAGTGTGCCCGGCCTCTCTCCAGCTGTGACTGGGTTGAGTGTGCCCGGCCTCTCTCCAGCTGTGACTGGGTCGAGTGTGCCCGGCCTCTCTCTCAAGCTGTGACTGAGTCGAGTGTGCCCGGCCTCTCTCTCAAGCTGTGTCTAAATCGTTTGATGCTGCTACTGGTACGAGTTCGACTCCTTCGGGTGCTACGGGGACTTCGTGTCCCGAGTTCGAGCGCGTGGCCTCTTCTTCTTCTTTACGGATTGCACTTCCAAATGACTGTCCTCAAGGTAAGGAACTTTCATCTGCTTTATTATTGAGTGTATTCATACCGGCTTTGCGTGACATCCCCTCCCCCAGTACTTGTCTGCTGTTTCTGCTGTTGTTCCTGGCACAAGTATTGTGTCAATTATACGCTTAAGAGGGGGTGTGGTGTCCACTTCACCCATCAACAAGACGTGGACAAATTTCTAGCCTTTGGCATTGACATAGGCTCCATTCACCTTCAGCCTGTTGCTGCTGCGCAAAGACCTGTGACTGTAACCCTTTCACCAGTGCCAACCGCTATTCCCTATTCTATTTTGATAGATGCTCTGAACACCATGGGACGTGTGGTGGGCACCACTAAGTGCCTGCCAGCTGCTGCTCATGACTCTCCCCTGCCCCACGTATAGGACGGGTGCCGACAATATAAGGTGATTTTTCCGACACCCAAAGCCATTGCCAACAGACCCACCACTTTGGATTTGGTCACCGAGGCGAGGACCTAATCTTCAACCTGTTTGCTGGTGTCCAGTGCTTTCGCTGCAATTGTAAGGGACACCTTGCAACTGGCTGCCCCCATGCTTCAGCTGGTGCTGGACCTACTTCATCTTCGGCTATTTCTTCTGATGCTGCGGCTGCCGCCCCAGTGATTACTACGCCTGCAGTTCCAGCTTCTACCCCACCCCTCCCCTCTCAACATGTTCCTGCAGGCTCACCAGTGGTCGTCAATCTGAAACTTCTGTTGCTGTTCCGGTACCGTCTTCTGATGATGTTCGCCAGTTTCCTCCATTGCTACAATCGGGGGCCCAATCCCCAGAGGAACAAGCGCCCTAATTCACCAGGAGCGTAGATTCACCAGGCACGTTCATCTGACCGTCTACGCTCTAAGAAGGCTGCTTCTTCATCTTCGGTCTCACCCGAACCGCGTGAAACCACGCCTCCGGTCTCTATTTTAAACCGTTTTGCTTGCCTGACAACCGATGACCTGATGGATGTCTCCGTTCCAGCCTCTGACGACTTACAGCTTGCAGATTCGGACGACGACTCCCCTCCCCTATTGTACCTGAGATAATGTCTATGTTTGAAGATCTTGATGTATCGTTATCACCCCTCACTTATACCGACCTGTTAGCCTTGGTTTCCCGTCCTAAACGGGCTAAATTGCTCACCTTACCATGTATTAAGAGTAAACTCTCCCAATTGCCTGAAATGATACGCCAGCTAACACAGTTTTACGAGATCATTCTTACTGTTGCTTTGGCAGTCGGTAGTGAGCAGTGCTCCCGCCGACTTAATTATTTGATTAACATTCTAAAGGCAGAACTGGAGGTTTGGATGCATCATCTAGTGATGTCTCAGTTGACAATAAGTAGTTTCAACTGTCGAGGACTAGCGACTTCCGCTGCGAAGGCTTTGGTCTTCGAGGACGTTCGTTTTCTGAGGGCTAATATCCTCCTCCTCCAAGAGACGAACTGTACCTTTGCGACCGAGTATTCCCGCTGGAGACGCTGGCACTACACTTTCTACCATAACTACCGGTCTCACATTGGTTCCGGTTCAGCAATTGCCTTTCATGTTCGCTTTCACGCTCTTATTTCTGACATCGTTGAGTCACAGAGTCTGCTGGGTTCTTTTCAAGGTATCTCTTTTTGTTATCTTTCTTCTCGTATTCATATTTTCAATATACATATTTTCCAATCTTCTGCCGATGATGACGCTCTTCTTCAACATCTTATCTCGCTTCTTATTCTTATCCCACCTTCTGAAATTGTCCTTCTTGCGGGTGACTTTAACTGCACTCTCCAACCGGGCTTTGACCGTGATGGTTTCGTGGAGAGTCGCCCTAACCTCTCCTCCCAACTTTCTCAACTCGTCTGTAATTTTGACCTTATTGATGCCTTTCGTTCTCTCCCTCCACAGTCCCGTGAGTTCACTTGGATTCCCCCTGCCTCTTCAGCTCGTGCTACGGTTAGACTTGACCGTTTTTATCTCTCTAGTTTCCTCCGTTCGTTCCTCGTTGAAGTCACCCATCACCCCTCTGCTTCATCTGACCACCGTCCCGTTCTTTTTCCCTTCTTCCACTGTCCCCTCTTCCCCGGTCTGGTCTCTCGATGATTTTCACTTATCTGATCCTGCTTTTAAGGCTGAAATCCAGTCAATTATTTCCTCTTCGATTTAGGAGCTTCCTTTCTCCGACGACCCAGCAGCTCTATGGCTTTCCACAAAACTTTCCGTCATTTCGTTTGCTGGCCAATTTTCTTTTTCTTCCCGGTCGCGTCGATTTCATGATTTAGATTCTCTTCGTCGTAAATTACAATTCCTCCCCCCGTCTGATCCTTCATATGCCGTCCTTCAATCCAAGCTTCATAGTACTTTGACTTCTTTCGCTTCTTCGGCTCTCAACCGGTTGAAATCTCACATTTACGTTTCCATGACGACCCGTTTCAGAATTTGCGACACCTCGAAACTCACCGTGCTAAGAGTAATGCCCTATCCTTTCTTTCGCTACCAGATGATTCCACAGTTACCGATCCGGTTCAGCTCTGTGATTTGACTTTTCAGCAGTACTCTGAAAGATTTCAATACCGGGTCTTACCGCCAGCGGCAAATTCCCCTCTCTTATTCAATCTTCCTGAGGCTCCTTCTTGTTTTCTTGACTCCTTAGATTCTCCTATCTCTCCATCTGAAGTTCGCTCAGCCGTTTCCAGTCTTAATGATCGTCCCGCCCCTGGTGCGGACGGTCTTCCGCTATCTTTTTACAAGTCCTTTCTTCCTGCTTTTCCTCTTCTCGTTGCTTGTTTCAACTCTATCTTTTCCTCTTCTGCTTTCCTTCAATCGGACTTTACTTTTGCCCTTCTTCGACTCATCCCCAAATCTGGTAACCTTGGACTCTTTTCTAACTTGCGCCCTATCTCAATTCTAAATACCGATTACAAGATCTTTGCTAACCTTCGCCTTAATCCTGTTTCACAGTACATTATTCATCCTGACCAGACTTACACTATCCCTTCCCGTTCGATAGCTACTAACATTACTACCATCCGCGACTTATACTCTCTTGCTTCTCGTCTTTCCGAACCGCTAGCTATCTTTAATCTCGATCAGAAACAAGCATTCGATACTATCCACCACTCGTATCTCTTTGCTGTACTTCGTCACTTTGGCTTTCCTTCCCTTTTCTGTCAGGCACTTTCCAACCTTTATTCTCACTCATCTTTCCCTGTCCGCACTTCTTCCTTCATGACTGCTGCCATCCCTTTTGCGAACGGGATTCGGCAGGGATGTCCCCTGTTGGGTCAACTGTTCGCCCTTTCTTTTGAACCTCTCTTGATTTCAATTCGCTCTCGTTTAGTGTCCGGCATTCCTCGAGGCGTTGCCTCCACACGTCACCACCACACGGTGTTGTCAGCGTTTGCGAACGATTTGACTTGGTTCTGCGGTCTGAGCGGACATTCGGTTTCGTTCTATCCATTCATCAGGAATACGCTGCCATTTCAGGCTCCGAACTCAACACGTCAAAATCAATTGGCTTATAGGCTGGCTCGTGGTCGGCTCGTGGTCGGCTCGCGGTGATCGCCCCTGGGGTGCTCGCTGGTCGAGCACGGCCATTAAACTTCTGGGTGTTTACATTAGCAGTCCGATGGCAGTTGCTGCAGCCACTTGGACACCTTTGGTTCACGAGTTAAATCGTCGTCTGGCTCCCTTTCGCCTTTTTAAACCGTTTCTTTCATTTTTCAGCAGAGCGCATCTTATTTCCACCTTTCTTCTCCCAGTTCATTCCCATTCATGGATTGCCCATATTCCCCCTCTCATCTTTCTCCGTCACGTGCAGCGAACATTTACAGATTTTATCTGGGACGTCATTCATTGCTTCCATCGCGCCACCCTCGTTCTTCCTCTTTCTTTTGGTGGCCTTTCTCTTCCTGACCTTTCTCTCAAATCAAACGCTTTCCGTCTTCAGCACTTTCTTCGTAACTTTTCCTTCCCCCTCACTACTTCTATGACTGTTGTTGATACTTTGCTCTTTCCTCGCAGCCCTTTCCTCTCACTTGCTACTTTCATCCGCATGGACATCTTCCCCCTTATTCCCGACCATTTTCCCGATACTTATCGATCCGACTTCTCCCTCTGGCACTCCTTATGTCCAGTTCGCCTCCCCCCCCCCTCTTCGACTAACGATCTTCTTGCGGAACCTCTTTTCTTTTCTTCTGCTATCCGTTCTCCTACCTCCGAGTACCTGCACTTCTCCACCTGGTTCGTCAGTGGAGTGGTGCAGGTCTCTCAACTTGTTGATTCTTCTCTCCGATGGAAGTCTTTTTCTCAACTCTCACCTCCTCTCGCAGATATACCTCACCATCGCGCTCAACTCCATTTAATTCACTCCTGTCTTCAACTTCTATATCCGTCTCCTGTCTCTTCTTCCGGCCTCATTCCCTCTTCTTCGTCGTCCCTTTGCCTTCGGTTTCTTGTTTTTCTCAACGATTCCCCTTTCTTTCTGCATCACGTCTCAACCAAACTCCTATACCACCATTTTTTAGCTTATTTTTTAGCTCCGCTCGCCATTCCTTCAGTTCCCTCTGCTGAGCTTTCCCGCACCTTTTCAGACCCTGATACTTCCTTGGCGTCGCCTAAGGCGAGGTATGTCCATTGGCTCCACATTCATCGCAGGCTTCTTACCCCCGTACACTTCATCGTTTCCGCCACCTATCATCCCCTTCTTGTTTTTTCTGTTCTACTCTCGGTGATGTTTCTAACGCATTCGATTCTTGTTTGGTTTTGCAACGCCTGTTTTCTTTCATGTTCTCTCTTCTCTGCAAGGTTTGCCCCCAGTCCCATACAATGTCCAATTATTATTTTCTTCGTAGTCACTCCCCTTCTGCTTCTACTCACAATCCCGTTTGCGCTTTTTTAATGTTGCAGGCTAAGTTAACTATTTACACTGCTGGCCAACCAAAATGCAGCACCAAGAAGGAAGCATCCGATTGGCCTGAAATTCGCAGCATGCGTCGCCCGCAAAAGGACATGCAAACGATTAGCATTGCAGGGCATATGCAAATCATATGCGCCCGGCATGCCCCCGAGAAGCATTATAAGATGGGTGCACAGAAGACGGGGTGTAAGTTGTGGAAGTGTGTTGTGCTGCCGGACCTGTGCGTGGGAAGCTTCCTGATGCCTCGTCGCAGAACACGGCAGTCATTCCAAGACGCTTCGGAGTTCGACAGAGGACGAATAGTGGCTTATCGCGACAGCGGTTTATCGTACCGAGACATCGGCGCCCGTGTGGGACGACACCCAGCTACAGTGAGGCGAGTATGGATTCGGTGGGTGCAGGAGAGACGGACGGGCCGACGTGATCGATCGCCGTGGCCGCGGCACACCACCGAACGAGAGGACCGGCATGTTGTGCGGCGGGCATTGACGGCTCGCACCGCCACATCACGAACGTTAGCGCAGGAATTAGGATGTGTTGCGCAACAACCTGGGTCAGCACGTACTGTTCGACGTTGTCTGCAGGAGCGGGGACTTGTCGCACGGCGCCCATTGCTCCGATTACCATTGACGTTATACCACCGGCGAGTGCGGCGGCAGTCTTCTCCGATGAATCCCGCTTCTGCCTACAACACCACGATGGTCGGATCCGCGTGTGGCGGCACCGCGGCGAAAGACTGTATGACGCCTGCATTATGCATCGCTATGCCGGTCCGTTGCCTGGCGTTATGGTTTGGGGCGCAATTGGATATGACACCCGGACCCTTCTGGTACGCATCGCCGGTACACTCAACATCCACCGCACCATATCCGACTTTTTGGAGCCTGTAGTCCTCCCTCACCTGCAGGACCTGCCAGCGGCCACGTTTCAACAGGACAATGCGCGCCCGCACGTGGTACGCACCGTGCAACAATTCTTCACGGCCCAGCAGGTGTCACTGCTGCCGTGGCCCGCCTGTTCTCCCGATATGTCGGCCATCGAACACGTCCGGTCGCTGATCGGCAACCTAGTGGCCCGGCAAGCACCACCCGCGGCTACGCCTGATGAACTGTGGCAACGTGTGGAAGCAGCCTGGACCGACATACCCCAAGCTTACACCTAAAGCCTCTTTCGTTCGATGCCGCGGCGTGTAACGGCCGTTATTGCCAGCCATGGGGGCCACACGAACTATTGATGTCTGCGTGGTCCGCAAGTCGCACGTGCCTGTAAGCTCAATCGTTTCATCTTTGTACTGTTGTTATGTGTCCAGTAAATCTGGCTTTGCTATCTCGTGTGCTTCTTGATGTTGCATTTTGGGTGGCCAGCAGTGTACTTAAAATACAAGTAATCTACTCTCCCGGAAAATGCTTCTGTTACCATAATAACTACATTGTAATAAGAAACAGGGGTACAAAAAAGTGGGCTTCCTAACAAAAAATTTCAGCCCCGGCGGGCCGGGTTTTGTTTTAGAGTGGTTTCGGCGGTGTCCAGCTCAGAGTTTTCGGGCAAGGCCCAACAGAACTCTTAGCCGGCTGTTATAGCGTCAGGTCGGGTCAAATATTTCAGGCCTGTGCAAACCTCTATTTCTAATCGGCATACCCGGTGCCGACTATCATACCATATTCAAAGTCTCTCAGATCACTCGTTTCCCCCATTCCGTACCTCAATCGAACTGAAACTCATACTCGTCGAACTGGTTTGTCTAATTTTTGCCGCACACAGCGAGATCTTACGAGTGAGATATTGAAAGAAGCTCATATCACTCGTTTCCCCAATTCCGTACCTCAACCGAACGCAAACTCATGCTCGTCGAACTGGTTTGTCTAATTTTTACCGCACACAGCGACATCTTACGAGTTAGAGTGAACCATTTATGTCAAGAGAGAAGGTGTACTTAATAAATTGGCATGTCAGTGTATATACGTATTTGTTTTAGTAAACACGTTTTGAAAGAATTAACTTTCGTTTATTTAATCTGTGCATATTTAAGGATTTTTTTTTTGTCTGGGAAGGGCAAGAACTTAATCGCTATTAAATTGCGATTAGAAAATAATTCGCTTTCTTTTGCGGGAACATTTCATCATTAAATAAATTATTGCAGCTGTGCAACCTTCCCTGTTACATAATAATCAGAGCCCATTTAAGAGGGGGGCTAGGGGGTCTTCTGCCCGGGCCCCGCATTTTCAAGTAGCACCAAAGAATTATGCAGGGTGCTTGAAGAATTGACAGAGTTGGACAGTTTTTTTTTCGTTGTTGTTGTTTCTGTTACAGCTAGCACAGCAAAAACTATAAGAAACTGCCTTGTGAAGATTTTTTTATTTCTTTCCACTTTTTCACGAGTTCGCAAAAAGTGTATTAGATAGAGAGGGAGAGAGAGCCTCCAGTCCATCCTCATATCTTTCAAATGCATTACAGATGTTTTGTACACATCTGTAATTGGGGGAAATTTTTATACATTAGGAATCGTTTGAATCATGATATGCCGCCCCGTTGGCGCAGTGGTCTAAGCGATGGCCTCTGATCATTCGTCCGAACAGGGTCCGGGTCCCGGTGAGGCATGGATGTTATGTTTGTCTTACGGCACTGGCTCTCTCCCTTCCCTGGAACCAGTGACCCTAAATTAGGTACGGGCGACTGCTTATAGCCCATTGAATTGCTCACGGTGGTAGTTAAACCTCCAATAATAAAAAAAAAAATCATGATATTTGGATCGTATTATTTTGTCCACTTGATGTAATTTCAGAAAACTGAAGCCTGGGGGCAAGGGGAATAAAGCAGAAATGAACTGGTATCCATTTTTCATCCATGCATTTTTACATTTTTGTGCTAACACTGATTCGTCCATGAAGAATCATGGGGTACACACTTCAATATGGCGGGGATATTTTTGTGCCTTCCTCAGCTATACTTTGGGAATGTTTACGCCGGGGCATTTTTTTTTCTTCTTTTTTTTTTTTTTTTTTTTGGCCACCCCTATTGAAATCCTAGATGTGGCACTAATACTGGGCCCCCCAAAATACCGTCTTAGCCCCTGCACCCTGTCTCCTTAAATGTGCTCTGATAATAATCAATTAAAGCACAAACAGTGTTGCATTAAAAGAGTTTTTCAGGGGCGGAGGGTTACAAATTTTGAGGGGGCTGAAACTTGTTGAGATATAATTTTGTTATTTATATATACATTAATATACGTATGGTGCAGAGACGTGGACCTTAACTAAAAGAGACATACAAAGGCCGCAGACAACTGAAAGTAGCAGGGAGAGGTGCATGCTTGGTGTAACCAGGAGAGATAAGAAGAGGAACTCGTGGATCCGAAAAATGACAAGAGTGGAAAACATCATGATCAGAGTTAAATCCCTGAAATGGCAATGGGCTGGACATACTGCCAGAAGGACAGACCATCGATGGACAGCCGAAATTTTAGATTGGATTCGAAGGGACAGGAAAAGACCCAGAAGTAGACCACATGGAAGATGGGTGGATGAAATTCGAAAGCATGCGGGAGTAACATGGAGGAGACTGGCACAAGACAGACCGTTGTGGAAGAGGCTTGGAGAGACCTTCGTCCAGCAGTGGATTGATAATGGTTGACAATGGTGATGATGATACATACATAAAAATTTTAAATGGAGTGCAAAAGTTTTCTTATGTTCGTATATCACAAATGCAAATGTAATGTACACATACATGTGACTAAAAATGTTATACCTTTGCTTTAATTCAGTAATGCACCACGGATTTCACCATGGGATGATGTAAAATACCCCCCCCCCTCGTCCCTAAAATAAAATATTAGGAGTGGTAAAATGTCTTCAACTTACTACAAGCTTGTTTTTTTTAGTATTAAGGAATCATTACAGTGATACCTGAAAACGTATGGTATAAACCATTAACCCTGCCGTTTGGTTTCAGCCTCTTTAGATTATTTAGATTAGCAGGTGGTTGTAAAAAAACACCCCAACTAACTAACCGTTTGGATGCCACTTTTAGATGCCTCCATTTTTTTTTCTTTTGCTATAGAGTGTAAACCAGAGAAAAAAAACTGTGTGTATTTCAAGAAAAAAAAACAACTTTTTATGGGAACAATTTCTCATAATTTGTTTTTGTTAGAAATTAGGTAACAAATATTTTGTTGTATTGGAAGCACTAACGTTACGGTAGCTACACTGAGGTTTAACCGTATACAAGGAAAGTCGGCATCCACGAGACTGAAATAAAACTGAATGCCAGCTTCCAAAATATGATTATACACTATCTACCAACAAGTAATTGGACACTCCTGCAATCGACGATATCTGCTGTCCTGATACACGTCACAGCCGCCGCCGTTAAATATCGTGTGGGAAACAACAACGTAACCAGTCGCATGAAAGATTCCACGCAGTTCGGAGCTCTCTGATTTCGAGAAAGGTGTAATCGTCGGGTATCACAGAAATGGCCGATCCATACGTGACATATCCAGCGAGTTGAAGTACCCAAAATCGACAGTGGCCTACGTCATTGGCAAGTGGAAGATGAGAGGTGACTGTCGGAATGTTCCCCAACCCGGCAGACCCACAAAACTGGGAGTTAGAGACCGACGGGTGCTGGTCAGAGAAATTCGGAACAACCGCACCAAATCGATGGGCCACATCCGCGAGGAGTTTCAACAGGCATCCGGGAGTGTTCTTTCGATGAATACCATCCGTAAGGAAGCCCATCTGCTCGGTTATCATGGACGTGCTGCCGCCCACAAGCCTTGGATCACCAAGTCCAATAGCGCTGCTCGGCTAACGTGGTGCAAAGAACGTCGACAGTGGACCGTTGAACAGTGGAAACAGGTTTTCTGGAGCGACGAATCAAGGTTCACCCTCTACTGTTCGGATGGCAGGGTTTGGGTTTGGCGTCTGCCTAGAGAACGCCTCCTGCCGGAATGTATTGTGTCAACTGTGAAGTTCGGCGGCGGTGGAATTATGCTATGGGTGTGTTTGTCCTGGTATGGCACGAGACCCTTGGTCGCAATTCCTGATAGACTCAACGCCGAGACCTACTGCACCATTTTGGATGACCATACGCTTCCTACGTTGTGGCAGTTTTACGGGGTGGACCCATGTTACTTTCAGGATGACAATGCCACCTGTCATGTTGCTAGGTCCGCCATGGCTTGGTATGGTGACAATGGGGTTAATCGAATGGACTGGCTTGCTCAGAGCCCGGACCTTTACCCTATCGAGCACCTCTGGGACGAGTTGGAGCGTCGACTTAAGGGGTGCCCCCACCGTCCGAAATCGGTAAAGGAACTGACCCGTCTTCTCCAAGCCGAGTGGGAGAAAATACCGCTAGCAGTCGTACAACGCCTGGTTGAGAGTATGACCCGGAGGGTCGCAGCTGTAATCGCCGCTCGTAGAGGCTCCACCAACTATTGAAGGTGAATAAACTTCGTTTTCCTTTGCTATCACAGGTGTCCAGTTACTTGTTGGTAGATAGTGTATATTGCTATGCAAACATCGCTACTTCGTGGAATAAGGTTTTTATTGTGGAAGTAGTCCAGTTTTCAGTGCTTGAAAATTCACCCGTTCAGCGAGTCTATTTAATGATTTATTGAAGGTTGATAGGAATTTCAGACTGAAACCCATCTGGGTGGGGTTTTTTTTTTTAATTATTATTGTAATATTTTGCTACATTTTTTAAGTTTTTTAATTAATTTCTCCAATGTTTCAGCTATAAAGGAAATCAATTAGACCAATTATAAGGGAAGATCGCCCCAAAACCTACGGGGGTAGCGGCGTTCATGGATTAACCCCCCCCCCCCCCCCCCAACTACCGAGATTATGCCTGAATACATCACTAAGCACAAATATGTGTGAGCTGAAATTGTCGCTCCGGAGAAGCTTCGAAAGTTTTTCACTCGATAGATGGCGCTGTGCATTCAACTGAAATCCTCTCTCTCTTCAACACGCAGGCTTGACAGAATAATTGACAGTACCTTATCTGAGAGATCTACTGCCTTGGCGTCGTAGGCTTTGTTCACAGCAGATACCGAAGAGGAAGCGCACAAAACTCATCTGACAAAAATATCACACTTTCGGAAAGTTTCTGCAGCGGCAGAAGAAAGTTAAAGAGATATTCTGATGCCTACTACCAGATCTTAGTGGCGTTGTTGGATTACGTTCGTTGTGATGAAAGCGTAGTTAACAGATATATGTGCGATCTGCAGGCTTCAAATCCTCTGGGAAGAGATCTGCTTCACGTGATTCTACCAGTTGCCATTTCCGATTTCAACAGTAACGGCATCACATTACATGAACCGTTTTCTGTCAAGCATAATTAATACGTCAAAAGTACCGTTTCATGATGGCGAACAGAAAGAAATTTACATTTATGTGCAACGACGTGCGTAAAAGGAGTTTTGATTTCTTCGAAGACATGTGGAAACAGAAAGAATTCTGTGATATTACCTTTCACATAGGAAGTGATTCTGTGCAAGCCCACAAGATAATTATAACTGCAGCCATACCTTATCTGAGAGATCTACTCTCTGAAAATGATCGACAAGGAGAGGGAGAAGGTATTAGTTTACCAAATATCGACTCGGAAGCATTTAAAAGTGTCATTGAGTATTCGTATACCTGCAAACTCGAAGTTGATGAAGTTAACGCAATGAACATCCTCTCTGCAGCGTGTTACTTACGCATCGAGGAGGTAAAAGAAGCTTGTTGCGATTTTTTGGCTGAACATTTAGATATCGAAAACATCACCCGCGTTAGAGATTTCGCCAGTAATTTGAGTTGTTTGGAACTACTCACTAGCATTGACACTTACGTTAAACAAAATTTCTCTGAGATAGTTAATACGACGCGATTTCTGAACTGGCCTGCTGCTTTTCTAAAGGGAGTCATTGGTGGAAATGATTTGTACGTCGACAACGAACAAATAATTCTGGAAGCAGCAATTAAATGGGCGAAAGTTTGTCCCGAAGAGAGAACGGATGAGTTACCAGATTTGATGAGGAATATTAGACTGCATGAAGTGGATCCTACATATTTAGCGGATCTTGTGGAAAGAGAAGAATTTATTCGATCATCAATGCCCATTAGAGATTTGATTGATGAAGCCAAACATTACAATTTACTTCCACACAGAAGAAAAAGCATTTGCAGTTTCCCAACTGAGCCGCGGCAGTTCATAGAAAATGCACCTGAAAGCGTCGAGAAAGATCTACGCATTTACAAGCTGGAGGTAAAACTAGAACACACCCTGAAATCTTTCGATTCAAAGGCAGAACTGTGGGAGACTGAAGGAAGCGAAACATTTTATGACACTGATGGTTCAGCAGCTGCATTACAAAGTAAAATGTATTATTTTAATTGGAGTGAAACGTTGCAGTATGACCAAGCAAACAATTCCTGGAAATATATCAGCACTGTTCCATCGCCTTCTGCTTTTACTGCAGCAGTGTCTTTAAATGGTAAAATTTATGTTATCGGCGGAAAGGTAAATGAAAGAGCTTCTTGTGCTGTCCGCTGTTTTGACCCAGAAATGGACGCATGGACAGAGGTGAGACCAATGCGCGCAGGTCGTTGGGGAGCAAGTGCTGTTGCATTATCAGGGTATATCTTCGTCCTTGGTGGACGAAACAGCTCTCTGGTGTTTGATTCTGTTGAAAAGTACGATCCTGAAGTAGATAAATGGAAACCTGTACAACCAATGCTTACAAAGAGATGTTTCGCGGGTGCTGCATCAGCAAATGGGAAAATGTACTTATGTGGTGGTTATTCGCTTCCATATGCAATAGAATGCGTTGCTACAGCAGAGGTGTACGATCCAAAGAAATACAGTTGGACATTTATAAAATCCATGAATTCCCCTAGATGGGGGTTTGTCTTATTGCCATTTAACTCAAAGCTTTATGCCTTAGGAGGCTTTGATAGTGATGACAAGCATCAATACAAATTCGAGATATATCAACCCGAAAGAGATAAATGGACAACGGGTCCTTCAACTGATTCTAACCATGAAGTTTCCGGTGCAGTGATTATGTCGGCAGCAAACGACTGAAGAATACTAGGAATTCCAATCAGTCAGGTAATTTAAATGGCAGTGACTTCATAAATTGTTATTTTATTTGATGTAGAATTTAACTTAATAACTCAAAAACGATATATACTTTTTAATGATTTGTATGAAAATAACAATTTGTATTTAAAAAACAGCGAATACCCATTCTAGTAGAGTTGGTTAAATTAATTTTCGCTATTTCTAATATAGTACCACAAAACTTCGTTAGATACATCCTTTCGTTATTTCTGTTAAACGAAAACTGTACAGTTAGCCCAGTACTTCTAAATAGCAGCTTCAAGAACATTTTTCAATAAAGGTAACTTAAAGTTCACATGATCTGATAAAGCTTGGAAATAGGGAATCAATTATTTGTAAAAATCCAACAATATGAACTTCAAAATTTTGAAACTAATTTCTCCTGATTCGGAGATTTCTCTAATTTTAGGAAGAACTACTTCCACATGATTTTATACGGGCTGAAGTTGTTGTATACCGTACCTTTTATAGTGTCCATCATTTGAATAAAATTTAGAAGCTAAAACCGTGAGACCGACATTAGACTACACTGTAAAAAAATTCTGAAATTCATGGACAAGTTTTCGTCATTTCTTTTGTGAACTAAGGAAGCACATTTCTGATATAACCTTCTCCGTGAAATTACGAAAAGAAACCTGAATTCACTGGCGCACCCACGGAGGGTGCTTTGGGTGCTTAAGCCCCTTCCAAGGAGATTAAGAACGATGTGCGTCACAAATTAAACACTCAAAAATATGTATTATTTTACATGTTCAAAAAATTATATAGGGTCTCTCTATTACATGGTGTCGTCTTCCTAAAGCCCCAAAGAGAGTAAGGGCGACGTATGTCACAAATTAAACATTCAAAAATATTTTTTTACATGTTCAAAAAATTACATGGTGTCTTCTTCTCAAAGAGATTAAGAGCGACGTACGTCACAAATTAAGCATTAAAAAAATATTATTTTGCACGTTCAAAAATTTACATAGTGTCTTCTTCCCAAAGCCCCAAACAGATTAAGAGCGACGCACGTCACAAATTAAACATTCAAAAATATTATTTTACATGTTCGAAAAATTACAGTGTCTTTTTCTCAAAGCCCCAAAGAGATTAAGAGTACGTCACAAATTAAACATTCAAAAATATTTTTTTACATTTTCAAAAAATTACATAGTGTCTTCTTCCCAAAGAGATTAAGAGCGACATACATCACAAATTAAACATTCAAAAATATTATTATACATGTACAAAAAATTACAGTGTTTTCTGTTACATGGTGTCTTCTTCCCAAAGCTCCAGACAGATTATTTAAGAGCGACGTACGTCACAACCGTATATAAACTATAGGCGTAGGCCTACACTACATATATGTACACACATTGTGTACGTATACTATATACACTGAGTGGCCACTTTATTATGACCACCTGACAGTTTTAAGCAAATGAGCTATGGCTGCACACTTATGCCGCCAGAGGGCGAGTCTAGTATAAAAAGGAAAAGCTTAGTGCTTGCGACAGTAGTACAAGTGATTTTGGGGGACGAGATGGGTAAAAAATGCGATTTGACGGACTTTCAACGCGGGATGATTGTAGGAGCTCGGAGCCATGGTGCGAGTATCACCGGAACCACCGCATTCGTGAAATGTTCCAGAGCAGCTGTTGCTAAAGTGTTTAAAGACTGGACTGTCAGCCAAAAAACTGAGTCTCTATACGTGCAACGTGTGGTCGTCATCGACTAGTGACTGCTCGGGCGGAACGGAGAGTGTCCAGACTGATAACAGACAACAGGAGGGCAACAGTGCAGCAAATTACAGACCATCTTAATCAAGGATCCCCTCAAATGATCTCTGCACGCACTGTTCGCCGTACACTGCATCGGATGGGATATGGCAGCTGAAGGCCTGTTCGAGCACCTTTGCTGTCTGCAGTTAACAAGAGAAAACGTCTCCAGTTCGCACAGGAGCACAAGGATTGGACAGTCGATAATTGGAAACAAATTATGTGGTCCGATGAATCACGTTTTCAGTTGCGCCATGCCGATGGGCGAGTGAGAATTTGACGGAAACAGCACGAAAGCATGGACCCCAAAGGCATTGCTACAAACCTTCAAGCTGGTGGAGGCCACGTTATGGCTTGGGGAATGTTTTCCTGGCATGCTTTGACCCCTTTAATTCGTGTTGATCAACGTCTGACTGGCACATCATATCTAAACATCATTGCGAACCAAGTGCATTCTGTAATGTGGATGGTTTACCCCAATGGCGATGGCTACTTTCAACAAGACAATGCGTCCTGCCATAGTACTCGTATTGTACAGGATTGGTTTCAGGAACATGCCGGTGAGTTTACTTTGCTTAGGTTGCCCCCACAATCTCCAGATCTCAACCCCATTGAGACTTTGTGGGATGAAGTTGAACGAGCCATCAGACAACTGGATCCACAACCCTGCAATCTCGCACTCCTGGAAAGTGCTATTCATCAAGCATGTTCTCAGATTCCACAAACCACCTATCAACATCTCGTGGAGTCCATGGAGCGATTCGTGAAAATGCTTGAGGTTTGATTAACTTTAAAATTTCAATCGTCTGTCGATTTTGAAGTTCCGTAGCGAGATCGGATAGTGTGGATAGCATATCGCATGGATTTTCTTTATTGTGACACAGGGTATTTCTTCTCCTTCCCCTGTTTGGCGCACCAGCTACTTATTATATATCGTGTTACTGTAAGAAACCGGGTACATATTGTATAGATGATTATACGATGTCTGTGTATCAGTCTTTGGACAACTTAAGACAAAAGCTATTATAGCTATCGAGAGTAAATTTCATATTAAATTGATTGTCAGTTTAAAAGATCAAGTTGCAAAGCATTTTGTTGCTTCGAAAAATGCTTAATTTGTGAAAAGTCCTCCCACAGAAAAAAAAAAAAAAATTACAAGCCTATTTAAAAAAAATAATAAGCTCCAACAGAAAATAAAGTGACTAAATCACTCACAATAATGACAAAAAACAAAATTTCATCGTCGCGGAATTCGTTTAACGATGTACGTGAAGGCGAGCGTTTGTGGTACAGTTGTTAAAGGCGCGAGTTACCGGGTTGAGCCAGGCTCTAACGACGGGGTTTCGATCCTGACCTCAGCTGAAGGATTACACTGATCTGCAATTTTTCAACTTTTTTCTGTTGTTTTCAAATGAATAGGTGTATCTGAGTGGATTTTTTGCGCAGATTCCGAAAATGACCTTCAAAATTCCGTATCGTGTCAGGTTTTTTCACAAATGACGGAAATGTGAAAATTAAAAAAAAACGTTATTTTTTAATGTCATTGCTATATGGCAACGTTTGTAACGTGTGAAAATGTTCTCTGGAGGGGCGGAATGATTGTTTAAGGAATAGATAAACATAAATACATATTCAAAAGCAAACATACCTAACATTCGCCACTGGGCTCCCCTTCAAACTTCCTCTTTTTGGATTGTCTTCGGTGTGCGTCCGTACAGTCTCTGTTCAACATCCAACAATAGTCGACCATCATATGTAAAGTCCACTTCTCTTTTCCATCATTTTAATATCCTGATGGAAGCCCTCGCCATTTTCTTCCGAAAAATCACCAAGATTGTTAGGAAAGTAATTTAGATGAGCATGAAGAAAGTGAACTTTGACGCTCATGTTGCAACCAAGCAGTTCATAGGATTCCAGCATGTCCTCGACTAAAGTGGTGTAATTTGAAGCCTTCGTGTTCCCCAAAAAGTTGTGCACCACATTTCTGAATGCAGTCCATGCTCGCAATTCGCACTCACTCATGGTTTCCTCGAATATGTTGTCTGCGATTAATTTTCGTATTTGAGGGCCTATGAAAATGCCAGCTTTAATTTTTTCAGACGTGATTGATGGAAACTTACCACCAAGATACTGAAAGCATTTACTGTCCCTGCTTAAAGCTGTCACGAATTGCTTCATTAAGCCAAGTTTGATGTGTAAAGGTGGCAACAGTATTTTCGAGGGATCAACCAGTGGAAGTGAAACAATGTTTTTTTCGCCAGGTGTGAATGTACTTCTGACTGGCCTCTGCTGCCGAACCCAATGTTCCGTCCTTGCTCTGGAGTCCCATTCAAACAAAAAGCAAGGAAATTTAGTGTAGCCTGCTTGTTGGCCGAGCAATATTCCAATCACCTTGAAATCCCCGCACAAAGACCATTCATGAAACTTGTACTGCACACTTTCCAGCAGTAATTTAAGGTTCTCGTGTATCTCTTTCAAAGTCACAGAATGTGCTACTGGAATGGATGGATGGATGTTAGTATTGTGTAATAAAACACCTTTTAAACTGGATTTGCTGGCATCTATGAACAACCCCCACTGTCCTGAATTAAAATTAATGTTGAAGTATTTCATGACTGCCTGAATGTCTCGACAATATACCAAACCGCCTTCCTCAGCAAAAAACGGAACCAATTCTGCTTCTCGGTGTCTGTACCAGGAGAATCTCGTATTAGGACATAGTACATTCTTTTCCTGAAGTCGTGATCCTAAAAGCTCTGCTGCGTCTTTAGGTAAATTCAGATCACGAACCAAATCATTCAGTTCATGCTGGGTAAACTGGGTTTCATCCTCCATGCTGTCCGTTTGGTACATCTCATCACTTGTATCACCGTCTGAATCGGTGTCTGTTGAGGGCTTGATATTGGACGGGGATGGCACAGGGATTGATTCACTATGGGGCACTGGTCTTGTGGCAGATGGGATATTGGGATACACAATGTTACGCTTACTGGTTCTGGTATGGCCCACGATATTCACTGTGCAGAAGTAGCAGTCGTCACTGTGATTTTTTGTCTCACGCCACACCATGGGTACACCGAACGGCATTGATGCCCTTTTTCCACTTCCAGTTCCTCAACACCTCCACACATGCACGGCACACATTGTGAGGAGACCAAACTTTGTCCTGATCTGCTAGTTTAATGCCGAAGTATTGAAAATAAGCATTTTTCACGAAAGGCGTAATATTTTGCCTCTGTTTTTTTCCTGTCGTATAACAGCCACATATGTAGCAAAATATGTCTCGATGATTTACACAACCACGTGAAGCCATTGCACACGCCACAAAGAAACAACCGAACGGGACCAGTCCCTTCTTTGCACTGACTAGTGTAACACGACCTGCCCCGAATGACGCCACATGTGACCAATAGAAAGAAGGGAGCGGTGGCGTGAGGTATGAGTCATACTGCCGTGCCAAGATAACATTCTCTCATGTTCCGCCTTTGTGAGTGGCGCAAATCGTGACGTCATACAGATAAAACAGTTGCATTTCCATTATCAGCTATATATTTATGTTTATCTATTCCTTAAATAATCATTCCGCCCCTCCAGAGAACATTTTCACACGTTACAAACGCTGCCATATAACAATGTCATTAAAAAATAACTTTTTTTTTAAATTTTAACATTTCCGTCATTTGTGAAAAAACTTGACGTGATACAGAATTTTGAAGGTCATTTTCGGAATCTGCGCAAGAAATCCATTCAGATACACCTATTCATTTCAAAACCTTGCATATTAGTGTTATCTGGAGAAGAGCTGTACAGGTCGTCGATTTTTAGGAATTTCAGTTTAAATAGGCCTGAAATAAGCAGAATTTCTCTGTCTACGGAAAATCTTTGAAAATATGGAAGTTTAAATAAAAGGGCACTTTTAAAAACGGAAATTTCTTAAAAACACGGACACCTACCGCCAACTTTGCTGAACGTTATTTTCAGAAATTTTATGTGAATTCACCATTTATTTTTTACACTGTAAGTATGTACATTTCAGCTTCAGTGCCTTATTGCTGATTGCACAATAAAGGTATGTTTCACTCCTTTCAGATCTGAATTCGCTGAAGTATTTTTTGTTTGTTTTTTTGTTTCCACCACGCTGCATTAAAATTTTTTAAACTTAGCTGCAAAGTTTTTGCTATGAACTTTTTATTTTCATGAGTTCATTTTAATTGGAAGTGAAAACACTTTTTTTAGTAATACATTAATACCATTTTGCTATAAACAAGGAACAGTAATATCAATCTTCGTGTATGACGTGGGCCTTTATTTCAAGAAACTCCATGGATCAAAACACCGTGAAGCAGTAGAACGACATCACTGAAATCCGATAGGTTGTCAAAAGTATAGGAAGGTAATGATATAATCTATGAAGTATTTTGTAATGATAGTAATGTGATCACCAGTGCCCGGATGTTGACGACCTAAAATTTCCCTTAAAATTTAAAGGAAAAATCGTTCTAAAACAGTTCGTGTTATATTTTTTAAAAACTATAAATTAGATAACTTCAGTCTTAGACAACTCATAAACTAGAATTTTGTCTTTTCTTTATAACTGCACTCTAAAACCTCAGTAGAAAAGAAAAAAAACAAGTAAATACATATGAATTGCAATGATCTGTTCTCTAATCACTTGCAAGGACATCAGAAGTACACTTTTTTTTTTTTTTTTTTAGCATTGTCAAAAATGAAGGACCGAAGTAATCACAAGACCATTACCGTACGAGTAAAATGACATCGGAAAACGTGTTTTACGAGGCACCGGTATAGATTTCATCCATGTTCGGACTGTCTCTAAGGAAACTAACTGTCGCCAAGGGCATGCGAGGGTGTGCTTGAGCCCACCTTAAAATTTGTCTTGCCCATCCAATTAAAAATGTGCCATTTTCCTATATATTTAACTTTAAAGTATAATCTGAACTCGCCAAGTAATAATAAACTAGACGAAACCCGTCGGAACCGACGGTCAGTTTTTGTTTTTGTTTTTTTGAAAAGAATAAACTCATGAAACAACAAATGTAAACTTTATTTGATTTACAAAAAAAGTTTACACTGAAGAGCAATTGAATTAGAGATACCTGTCTAGTAACGTATAGCGCCACCTTTCGTCCTGATGACGGCGGCATTCGTCTCGGCGTGGATTCGACAAGACACCGGAAGCGTTGGGAAGCCATACGGATCCACGACCCCTGAACAAGCTCCCACAGCTCACGAAGATTTGATGGAGGGGTCAGAGCCTCGAACATATCTCTCGATGGCATCCCAGATGTGCTTGATGGGATTGAGGTCAGGCAACCTAGCTGGCCAAGGAAGCGAGGTCACGTTGATGAAGTGTTCATCCAACCATTCGGATACAATTCGGGAACTGCATTGTCTTGTTGCAGGATGATGTCCCCAGTGGGATATTGAAGACGCACAAATGGGAACAAATGGTCGTCCAGGATATCCCGGTAACGCCCCAGACGAGAATGCCACCCCCACCAGCTTGAAGAGTACCCTGCTGGCAAGAAGGATCCATCGCTTCATGTGGTTTGCGCCGTACTCGTTTCCTGCGATCCGCATGTACCAACGTGAATCTCGACTCATCAGTCCAGGCATAATATCCACATGTCTAGGGCCCAGTAGCGATGTTCCCGCGCCCATGCTGAACTTTGCACCCTGTGATGTGCGGTCAGCAGTGGTACCCTCGTGGGACGATGGCTTCGTACCCCATAGCGAGGAGATGGTTCTGGATGGTGTGGCTGCTTACACGTTTTTGTGCACCAGCGTTAAATTGCCGAGTGGTTTCTTTCACTGCGGCCCGTCTATCCGCTGTTACAATGCGAGCTAGCCGACGATGGCCCCGCCCATCCACACACTGTCAGGGTGCACCCGTGACACAGTGGCTCGTGAAAATCCCAGTGCCTGCACGACTTCCGAGATGGAGTGACCCATTCGTCGGGCCCCGACAATTTGCCCACGATGAAATGTGCTTAGATCCTTCGTCTTACCCATACTGCGTCCGACTCTTACTGATTCCCGTCGCATCACTCCTTATATTGTCGGATCGCTGCATACGTAATGTCGTTTCTGTGTACAGGGCCACCCACAGCGCCACATTTGCATAACGCCAGCTGTCTCTAATTCAATTGCTCTTCAGTGTACATTTGTTGTTAATATGAGTTTATTCTTTTCAAAAACAAATGTGACTTTATTTGATTGACAAATTCATTGTCCAGGTTCCTGATTTTTTTTCATTTTTTTTTTTTTTGGCTGAAGGTTTAAAGACCACCGTGAGGTACTGAATGGGCTATGAGCAGTCGCCCGTCCCAAATTTAGGGTCACTGGTTCCAGAGAAGGGAGAGAGCTAGTGATGTAAGACAAACACAACATCCATGCCTCACCGGGATTCGAACCTGTACCCTTCAAGAACGAATCATCATAAGCCAGCGCTTAAACCACTGCGCCACCGGGGCGGCCAGGTTCGATGATGAGCATCACGACTGCACCCTTTCGCAGTCGTAAAATGTGAGGCGGAAGTCCACTCATCTCGATCGTGTGCAAAATTTCAGCTGGTTAGCGCACTCTTTCACATCTTCAGTCACAACTGTGTTTGTAAATGTTGTTGGAATGAGATTCGCGTTGAATACCCTTCATCCGTCGGAATTGACCGTTAGTTTTTTTTAATTTTTTTTTCTTGAAAAGAATAAACTCATATGAAACAACAAATGTAAACCTTATTTGATTGACAAATTCATTCAACCACTTCAGTAAAGACAATAGTCCAGATTAGTGATTTTTTCTTTTCTTTTTTTTTACTGAAATTTTAACGACCACCGTGAGCAACTCAATGGGCTATAAGCAGTCGCCCGTAATATTTTCACTAACAATGGTCAACGGAATGTTTATTTACATCTTTACATAATGGGAAACTTCTTACCAACGGGAATAAACTGGATCGAATGATTAAATTGTATATATACATCACACAGTTCAACGGCATAACGCAATCAGGTCTTCGAGAGTGTTCACTGTCCCGTTGAGAAGAACTTTAATACGAATGTCTGCTAGCGTTGCTTTCGCCCAGAAAAAGACTATCTCAGTCCCTCCATGCTACCGCTTTCAACAGCGCGTGAGTCAACAGCAGGCGATCGTATGTCAACCGCACGCTTCTCCCAAAGACTTTACATGGAAAATTTGCCTCCCCACAACGCCCGAACAGTTGCCCCAATCTCATTTTTCTCTTCGGCTGGCACACCTACATGGTAAGACCTTTATTTTGATACCTCAACTATATCTTTCCGTTCAGCCATTCTCTCAAAATAGGACTCACAGTAAAAAACCTTATAATATTAATATATAGATACACTATCCACCAACAAGTAATTGGACACCCCTGCAATCGACGATATCTGCTGTCCTGATACACGTCACGGCCTCCGCCGTTAAATATCGTGTGGGAAACAACAACGCAACCAGTCGCATGCAAGATGCTACGCAATTCGGAGCTCTCTGATTTCGAGAAAGGTGTAATCGTCGGGTATCACAGAAATGGCCGATCCATATGAGACATATCCAGCGAGTTGAAGTACCCAAAATCGACAGTGGCCTACGTCATTGGCAAGTGGAAGATGAGAGGTGACTGTCGGAATGTTCCCCAACCCGGCAGACCCACAAAACTGGGAGTTAGAGACCGACGGGTGCTGGCCAGAGAAATTCGGAAGAACCGCACCAAATCGATGGACCACATCCGCGAGGAGTTTCAACAGGCATCCGGGAGTGTTCTTTCGATAAATACCATTCGTAAGGAAGCCCATCTGCTTGGTTATCATGTACGTGCTGCCGCCCACAAGCCTTGGATCACCAAGTCCAATAGCGCTGCTCGGCTAACGTGGTGCAAAGAACGTCGACAGTGGACCGTTGAACAGTGGAACAGGTTCTCTGGAGCGACGAATCAAGGTTCACCCTCTACCATTCGGATGGCAGGGTCTGGGTTTGGCGTCTGCCTGGAGAACGCCTCCTGTCGGAATGTATTGTGCCAACTGTGAAGTTCGGCGGCGGTGGAATTATGCTATGGGGGTGTTTCTCCTGGTATGGCACGGGACCCTTGGTCGCAATTCCTGGTAGACTCAACGCCAAGACCTACTGCACCATTTTGGATGACCATGCGCTTTCTACGTTGTGGCAGTTTTACGGGGTGGACCCATGTTACTTTCAGGATGACAATGCCACCTGTCATGTTGCGAGGTCCACCATGGCTTGGTATGGTGACAATGGGGTTAATCGAATGGACTGGCCTGGGCAGAGCCCGGACCTTAACCCTATCGAGCACCTCTGGGACGAGTTGGAGCTTCTACTTAAGCGGTGCCCCCACCATCCGAAATCGGTGAAGGAACTGACCTGTCTTCTCCAAGCCGAGTGGAAGAAAATACCGCTAGCCGTCGTACAACGCCTGGTTGAGAGTATGCACCGAAGGGTCGCAGCTGTAATCGCCGCTCGTGGAGGCTCCACTAACTATTGAAGGTGAATAAACTTCGTTTTCCTTTGCTATCACAGGTGTCTAATTACTTGTTGGTAGATAGTGTATATTTTACTTCATATAGCCCTATGTATTTTCCCCTAAAAAGTTCGCTGTTTACATCTCCGTAGAAAGGTTATCAAAATAGCATCCGCAGGGCCATCAAAATTAATTGTTCTCCACTCTTCCAATTCCTTAGCTTAGATCTATTTTCATGGTTGTATGACGAGAGGGCGAATGATAAGGGTGGATAGAAATTGACTGAGTGAGGCCATTACTCATTGCTCTGCTGTTTGTTTTCTTTACAGAATTGGGAGGTACCAACACGGAAAGTGGAGTCTAAAGCTACACTAGCCCTCTTAAGTTTGCCGCGGGAAAGTGAGAGTTCAGGAACTGGCTACGACTACTTTGCAGAGCAGGAGTGCAAGGCAAAGTCGCTGTCTTGAAGGAAGGGAATTGAGGAAGGGGGAGGATTGTACGACGTTAAATATAATTTAGATAAATAAAAGCGACACTTTCCTTTAAACAAATTGTCCAAGTACAGTATTTTTTTCGTAAGCAAAAATGCAAAATTTTGAAAAGCAATTAAGACAATGCATTTAGAGCAAGCAAAACATTCTAGTAACACTTGTATCTTATACCACTGGCGTAACAAATCAGATTCGTGTATATGTGTGTGTCCAGGTTAAGGAGGTGGTGATTGCTAGAATTCCTTTGTAGCCGATAGGAGAAAGTATTAAAAATCCTTTCTTTCAGTGTTTTGTAAATATGTATATTTGCTATCAAGCTTGCCCCATCAAACCCGCCCATCCGACGCCCTCCCTGATTTCGAAGTCCAGTGACGTCATTGCTGACGACATCGACAGCAGATTCCACACCGTATGTTGCATAAATGTCCGTTATAGCAGTATAAACTAACCTTACGTAACATGTTAAAGTACTGTGATTCAGTGGACATATTTATAAAAAAAGTTCCAACTTTTCTTCCTTAACAAAAGGTTTTTCACTTCAGCCACTTCCTCCCGATCAGTGTATCACAAAAGCGCTCAGTATTAAATTTCGTCTCGATAGCTATAATAGTTTTTGAGTTATGGTGACAACAAACCACACACACACACACATCGTGACACCACCATAAAAATAGTAAAATCATTCGGGGGAGCCCAAAATGAGTATTCCTATTGAAATCTGGAAGTCAGTTTGTGTTTGCGATTGCATTAATTTCTTATACATTAGTGGGAGAGAGTAAAAAAATGCATGCCCGGCAAAGTGAGAGGGAGGGATGGGGGAACCCGACGCTGTGCGCAGGTCCTGTGTAACTCTAAATCCGCCAACGTTCTCCACAGTGGCGTAACCATGTTTCAAAATCGGGAAGGGGGGATGGGGGAGGGCTGATCACACATATTACAGTATCATCATCATTGTCAACCATTATCAATCCACTGCTGGACGAAGGTCTCCCCAAGTTTCCTCCACAACGGTCTGTCTTGTGCCAGTCTCCTCCATGTCACCCCTGCATACTTTCGAATTTCATCCACCCATCTCCCATGTGGTCTTCTTCTGGGTCTTTTCCTGTCCCTTGGGATCCAATCTAAAATTTCGGCTGTCCATCGATGATCTGTCCTTCTGGCAGTATGTCCAGCCCATTGCCATTTCAGGGATTTAACTCTGATCATGATGTCTTTCACTCTTGTCATTTTTCGGATCCACGAGTTCCTCTTCTTATCTCTCCTGGTTACACCAAGTATGCACCTCTCCATGCTGCTTTGAGTTGTCTGCAGCCTTTGTATGTCTCTTTTAGTTAAGGTCCACGTCTCTGCACCATACGTAAGCACTGGAAGGATGCATTGATCAAACACTTTTCTTTTAAGACATAATGGCATATTGCTCTTGAAAATTATGCTGTTTCTTCCAAAAGCTCTCCAGGCAAGTTTTGTACGCCGATTAATTTCTTCATCAATGTGACCCTCACTTGACATCTGCTGTCCAAGATAAACGTACGTGTCTGTTATCTCGAGCTTTTCTCCATCAATCGATAAATCTTCATTTCTTGTAAAAGCATTGAACATCACTTTTGTCTTCTGAAAGTTCATTTTTAATCCCACTTCTTTACTCTTGTCAGCAAGTTCCTGGATCATACTCTGCAGCTCTGATGGGGTAGTTGCAAAAATGACTACGTCATCAGCAAAACGAAGGTGGGTTAGATAATCTCCATTAATCTTTATCCCCTTGTTTTCCCAGCTCAGCGACTGAAAAACACCCTCCAATGTGGCATTAAAGAGCTTCGGAGATATGGTGTCACCTTGTCTCACTCCCTTTCAAATTTTTACGTGTGTTGTATTTTCAAACAGCCGAATCTTTGCACTTGCATTTTCATAGATGTTATTAATAATATTAATGTATGCATCTTCAATACCGCAGGTTTTCAGAGCCATTGTAACTGCTGATGGTTTCACCGAATCAAAGGCTTTTTCATAATCGATAAAAGCCATGCAGAATGGAAGTTCATATTCCCTCGCTCTTTCAATTAGTTCTCTCAGTACGTGCATATGATCTATTGTGCTGTAGCCACTCCTGAATCTAGCTTGTTCTCTCGGTTGAGCCATGTCCAGTGTTACCTTCAAGCGGTGTGAAAGAACTTTAGTGAAGATTTTATAAACTACTGATAGGAGGCTGATAGGTATATATATACACACAATATTATATACAAACTGTATAAGATAGTATAACGAAGTAAATTTCTCCGTCATTTTTGTCTACGCCGGGGCTCAAACCCGGGGCCCCTCATTCCGGAATAAGTCACTCTACCAATTGAGCTACGCGGACGTTCATTCTGACTTGCATCTGCCTTTATGTCGTGTGCGTCCTGCGGGCAGGAACGTGGCAATAGTTTGGGACCCCCTACCCGTCACACGCAGGAGCAAAGCAGTTAATGAGGCACGATCTAACGGGCACGACATAGGCGCCTCTGTTGGCGAATTGTGGAACTTGGCGAACACAACTGTAAAACTATGATAGACAGGGAAGAAATATATATTACACAGTTGTAGAGCTGACTTTACTTATTAGGAATCGATATCACGCTTTTACTAAGTACACATTATACACGTGTTTGGATTCTACGAAAAATTACAATCTCATATTATTAAATTTAGTTGGGTTCACATCATAAAACAACAAAGATGACACCGCATTTTCGGGTGTAATAAGTACGTCTTTTGAATCCGTTCTGACGCAAATTAAATTTATCAAAGCTATTCATAGTCAATGGAACCGGTATGGAAAACAATAGTATCTGATGGAAGAAAGAAGTTTTTCAATCGGGTTTTTAATCCCTCGGATAGTGCTGTAAACGGAATCGTGAGCTTACGCCCTCTGGTTGCAGACATGTGTGTTAAGAAAAACATGAATTTATATAAGAAACATTTCACCGCGGAAACGCTCTCCAACACAGAAAGAATTTTTCAAATCGGACTGTTAGAAACAGAGATAGCGAGAAAAATAAGATGTGACTTTACGTCCCCTGGTGGGAAAACCATGCATTATTTTAGGAAGAAAGTATTTCCAAAAGTTTTTCCGCATGAGCGGTATCGGTCCAAGAAAAAAAATTTGTCAAGTTTTCAAGAGCCTAGATTTTGCTACAAATACATCAGAAGCAGAAATTAACACTTATGACCCTTGGTGGCCAAACCATTCTTTACCAAACATTAGAAATTATGTAGAAAATATTTTCCATCAGGTTTTGTATGCGATACAGGAAGAATTTTTCAAATCGGAGTTTTAGAAGTAGAAATAACGCAAAAAACGCAATTTACCATTGTGTCCCCCTAGCGGAAAGTCTATGATTTACTTGAAAATTTTGAATTTATAGGAAAAACATTTCGCATCGGAAACACTATCCAACAAAGAAGGAAATTTTCAAATCGGACTCCTAGAAGCAGAGATATTGACAAAAATAAAATATACATCTACGCCCCTGGCGTAAGAACCATGCATTATTTCAAGAAGAAAATGCTCCTAAAAGGTTTGTCGACATGAGTAGTATCGGTCAACAAACGATTTTTTTGGCAATCGCGATTTTAGAAGCTCATATTTTGCTGCAAATATATCAGAAGCGGAAATCAAGACCCCTGGTGGCCAAACCATTTTTTACAAAATTAGAAATATGTGCAAACGATTTCCCATCAGCAGCTGTATATCCGGTGCAGGAAGAATTTTTCAAATCTGAGATTTAGAAGCCTAGAGATATAGGGAGAAATGCAATTTACCCCTATGCCACCTAGCGGAAAGTCTATTAATTACTTGAAAATTTTGAAATTATATGAAAAACACGTCACACTGAAAGCACTATCCAACAAAGAAGGAATTTTCAAATCGGACTCCTAAAAGTAGAGATATGGGCAAAAATAAGATATACATCTACGCCCCCTGGTGGAGAAACCATGCAATATTTTAAGAAGAAAATATTCCGAAAAGGTTTATCGGTGTGAGTGGCATCAGTCCACGAAAGAATTTTTTCAATCGATATTTTAGAAGCTCAGTTTTAATGGCTTCAAAAACATTTTATACATGCATCAGAAGCAAAAAAATCTATACATCAGAAGCAAAAATTAACACTTACGCCTCCTGGTGGCAAAAGTATTCTTTACCAAAAATTTGAAATTATATGCGAAAGATTTTCCATCAGGTGGTGTATACTCTGAACAATTTTTTTTTTCAAATTGGAGTTTTAGAAGAAGAGTTATCGGGAAAAATGTAATTTACTTTTACGCCCCCTAGCGGAAAATCTATGCGTTATTTGAAAAAGTAACTATATCTGAAATACTCTTCGACATAAATGGAATCGAAAGATATATTTTTTTTTCAATCGGATGTTTAGAAACAAATATGTGGAATAAAACGTATTTTTGAATTCGACATCATCTGCATTTCCCTCTAGCGGCGAAATTGTACATCGTAAAAAAAAAGAAAACGAAATAAAGGATCATCATTTGCATATTTCAAGCTTCCCAATGCAAAAAGAATTTTTCAAATCGGACTAATAGTTGCTGAGATATCGTGGATACACAAGGACGCACAAACCGGTAACATAAGCACGATCGTTTTTTTTACAAAAGACGTGCTGAAAAATGTGCATTACATCTTTATATTTCCGAAAAATTTGGGAGAGGGATCCCTTACATTGTGGATCCCCGACCCTGAAAATCTGGGAGGGTCCTGACCTCATCCTTCCCCTCCCCCAGTGGTTACGCCTATGGTCCTTTACGACAATTCGCCAAGATGAATTTTAGTTCCATATAGTTCCCAAATCCATTGCCTCTTCACGGTATACAACACTTGCATTTCTTATAAATTTGCGGAATTTACATTACAAAAGAAGATACGTCAATTATTATTATTATTTTTTGTAGTGCAGCAGTATGTCGTCATTATTCGTAACAACGGGACCATAAAAAGACTACTGATACTGAATCCGTTTATAGTAAGGGCCAAATTTCCTTAAGAATTAATACAACTAAGATTTAACTTGTTCCTGAACGCAAGAAATGTCACCCTCAGCAAAGGATTTATTGGATTTTAAAATGAACGACTTTTAGCGATGTACTATTCCTTTGCTTTCATTAATGGTATTTATTTTCATATCCAAGCCTTAGCTAGTACGCTTTCTTGTAAGCACGAGAGCTGACATACCAATTATTTTAAAAACTGTAGACGTATGTACAATAATGAGAGATATGAAAAATAACAAAGCACTGAAAATCAAAGCGAAACCTAGACGTCTTTATGAACTTACGTCAGAAAAAAAGGGACTCCGTCACTCGAGTAGGCAGTATTCTGCGTTCTTTCCTCCTCTAACGTGCTATAAAGGGAATCACATCAATTAAGGCAAACAATCAAAAATAATTGTTGCTGCATTCATCAAAATAATTATATGTAAAAAACATTGACTACACTCCTCAATATTAATAAATACACTGGCGGAAAGTGAAAAAAGAACACCAAGAAGGAATCGGCGGACGATCATGAAATTTACATATATTAATGGGGTCGAGTTTACGTAGGTGTGATGTTAATTTCGGGACCAACCGGTGAGCGCTTATACGCCACAGCACGGCATAATATGCAAATTATCGTAGGTGGTATTTAAGGAGTACGGCGAAGTGAATGTAAGTAGTATATGTCCCATACTATGGGACACATCATATACTACAAAAAACCTCAAAATCAGGCGTTTTTTGATTTTTCAGACCTCAATAATCACGAACATTTTAAGGCTTTTTATGATCAAAAACACCTTATTTTCATTAAAAATCATTGATTTTTGGGCATAAAATAGTCAAAACATCAGATTTTTGAAAATTGAAGTTTTTACTCTGTTTTTTCATAAAAACAGACATCATAAAAACACACATTTTTGATGATATTTGACGACTTTTTTGAACAATTGCAATCATTTTGAACTTTGAATAGCTTTGAAAGTGATGAAATGATGGATTTAGTGATGAATAGAAAAGTTGTAAAACAAACTACTTTGCTTTTTAAAAATGCATTAAAAAAAGGGGTACCCAAAATGGATACCCCTTATAGAAAGATTAAAAATTTAGGAAGATAAAAAGTGTAGGAAGATTAAAGTTCTAATTCAAATGGAATTAAAAGTATGTTATTTTTTCAATTTCTAAGTAAGGTTTAAAAATGTTTAATTCTAAATAAGACATGACTTGTATGCTTAATTCATCATTCTTTTTTCCTGATGCAAAGAGTATTAAAGGTTTATCTGTGTACGCATCACTATTAAATAATATATTCTCCCCAAGTGTAATTAAAACTTCTGATTTCCCATTAGTATAATTAGGACGTAAATAAAATGTAATTTTCATATCCATATTTTCACTCAGTTTCATATTTCTGTCAAGGAGATTGCTACTAAATTTCATAAAAACGACTGTTTCCCAGTAACGCATAGCACCAAGAGTATTATATGCTTTTTTATCTTCTTGAATTGTTGCATAACATTTTTGATTATCCACGTAATTTTTATTAACTGCGTCATACATATCCTGAGGAGATGGAATATTCACTAGTCTTTTATTTTGAACATCAAACTTTTCATCTTTTAAAATTAAAACATTGTTTTCTAAATACCTCTTATTCACTGCATTCTTATCTGCTGTAGGATCAGCAACATTTCCTATTCTTTTACCTTTTGCATTAATTACATTCCCATCTTGAATATGTAAATATTTTTGATCCAAATTACTTAATTCACCTTTAAGTACAGCATCTAAATCTCTTATTCTTACAGCAGTTTCTTGAACAAAATCTGAAAAACTACCATTAATATTTTTTTCTATTTCACTTTTAACTTCCAGATTATTCTCTCTCATTTGTTTTAAAACATATTCTCTTGTAGTAACATCATGTTCATCTATAGGTTCTTTACAATTTTTTAAATTTTTTTCTTCCATATCATAATTACCATCATCTGTTAATTTAAATCCATTTCCAGGAGGTCCAGATGGTCCAATTCCAAATTCTTCATAAGACGAACCAAAAGGGTACCAATTCATTTATTTAATCTAAAGTTTTCAAAGTTTTAAATTCCTTATTAGCCATATTAAGTGATCCTCTTTTTGTTTCATTCACGATGAAATAAAATCTATATGGTTTACCTGGATTTGATCCTAATCTCCAGTTAAATTCTAGTCTTAAATTCGAAATATTAGTATACTCTGGATGATTAGATAAATTAAAATAAAAGATTGGATACAATCTCGCATAATTTACATAACTTATAAGACATCCACTTTCAGTATTATGAGTATTTAATCCAGCTGCTAATAATTCAGAATAACATCTATTATAATCTAACTGTCCATCTTTAAAATTCGTTTTATAAATTTCTTCTGGAACTTTTTTATTATTACATAATATCCAGCATTCAAGGAGATCTAAATTATCAAAAACCATATTGTTCTGATTTTGATTGCTTTCTTTTTCTACATACTGTGGAATGACAAGAACACTTAACACCTCATCAGATGTAGTTCTTATATGACATGCACCACTTGATGTTGTTTGCTGATTACTTTTCTCAATTGAAGCAGAACACCAAGTAATTTCAATAGGTGTAGAATTCAAAGCTATACTTTTAAATTCAGCCTCAATGGATGGGTACAACTCTACATAAGGTAACCATAATTGAAAATCAGATATAATAACTTTATAATTAGGATTTGCAACATCTGTGTATAACATATCATTATGACTATTTCTTTGAAATTCAAATGTAACTTTTATATCAGAAATTAATCTTCTAAAATCATTGAGGAACCCAAACAGTTGTCTTAAAGGAATCCAAAATTTTATTACATTACTGTTTTTTGTTAAAAGCCATCTCTGTCTAAATCCTTTATTATAAGAGGCATTTTCTTTTAATTTGATATCTGATCCTTTCTTTACATCTTTATCAGGATCATCTATTACTATTTTATCTTTATCAGCTGATTCTGATGTATCAACATAATACATCATATTTGTAGCCTCTGAAGTGGAATAATCTTTTGTGAAATTTATAAGTCCATTAATTTGATGAATTAATGAAGCACATTCAATATTAGAATCAGTTTGTTCTTTTCCTATAGTTAATGAAGCGGATCTAAACAGATTCCCACCATTTACAAATGTAACATTATCAGTTCCTATAGTATCATTATTATTTTTTACTATTTTACTTTCTAAGCATATATAACCGTTACTATATAATATAGGTGAATTTGTATCTTTAATAGTAAACTTATATTGATCAGATTCTTTTACATTAGTACTATCTTCATTATGTTTTATGTATTCATACTTAGCAATTTTATTACTATAATAATCTGGAATAGCTTTTAAGTCCCAAAGTTTTTCCATTTATTAGGATAAAAAACTCATTTATACCATTTCAAACCAGATCCATCCTGAATTTTCGTTTTAGCTAATATATCATTAACAGTTACAGGAGGTTTAGATAATATATTTTCAAGTTTATTTAGAATAACATTTTTAGCTTTATCTTCAATTGCTGATTTACCTAAAACTTCTAATATTTTTTTCCAAAAGTTTTAATTCCTTCAGTGAAGATATTACCACCATATCGTTTTGCATATAATCTATGTTTGTTATAATTCATTTATTAAGCTAAAATTAATCTATATAAAACTCTCATATTATTCAAGTCTATCAGTTCATTATCTTGATTCGTGATATACATTCGAATTCTATGAATATAATTTCGTCTATTAATGGGTAAAAATAAAGGATTTATTTCATCAATTTTTATTAAACTACCAGGAGGATTAGATGGCGTAAAAGAATATAAAATATCTGAATTAATATTATTATATAGAGCTCCTGTAATTACATCACAATGAATGTGTATGTCATCAACTCCTCTAGAAATGTTTGCCATATATTTTCCTTCCTGATGATTATCTTCATATATTTCTGATTCAAATCCTAAAATTTCATGTAATTTACTCTCTCTAAGATCAATTTTATATTCATCTTTTAATTCAATTATAAAGCGCTGTGTAGCGAAATTAGCTTTAAATTTAATTGGTGGTTCATCTCCAAATCGTTTTATTAAAAAGTTATTTAATTCCCTTAATGTGTAATTTCCATTATCTAAAGTTATTTCATGCCATAAACTACCATCAAAATACTTAAATGTATTATTTTCTTCATCAATATTGTTCCATGAAACCCACATAGACATAGATTTTAAAGCTATTTTTGAATTTTCATTAACAGGAATAGGTGGGACATATTCAATTGTAAAATCTTCTGATTTCTCAAAATTTTTTGAATCTAAAATTAACATTTATTAAGCACAAAATCTTCATTATAACCACTTGGTTCTTGGGTAAAAGAATATAAAACTTCAACAGGTGATTTACCTTTATTCCTTTGAGTTATGTATTTCATACAATAAAAACCACATTTAACAGATGTTGGTTCTTGTAAAAAACTCGAATTATATCTAATTCCTTTATTAGATGTTTCAAGATATTTTACAATATTTTTAGGTATGAAAATGTTATTCAATTTAATGTCTTTATATTTATATTCTCCAAATGGATCAAAATATTCCACAAAATTATATTTAGGATCATTATAATAACAGACCCAATGAGTCCCAGGTCCTGTAGATATATCTAAATTAATAATTCCACTTTCAAATTTCTTAATCTTTTTAGGTAATAAATCTGATGTAAATACACCTCTGAATCCTTTTACATTTTTCATATTTTGTTCTATCGTTTTATTGGATATACCTCGTAATTCTGAAGAACTCCCTTTCCAGAATGTTTTTTTTTAAGGTGTGAACCTTTCGGTTTACAACCTGATCCAGTTACTTTACTTAAAGCTTTATTCACACCAAAACTAGCAGCACCAGATAAAGCACCAGTACCAAGAGCAGCTAAGATAGGGATCAAAAAGGGTAAAATACCTCCGTTTTTCTTTAATTGTGTCTTACTTATAGTTATTCGTTTACCATTTTTAATTTGAGTAATTTGAGTTTTTGTTAAATACATATCATGATTAGCACTTTTAGTTTTATCAATTTGCAATGTAATTTCTTCACCTTTCTTAACTGCTGATTTTAATTTGTTTTTCTGACCTTCACTCAAATAAATTCTTGATACAATATAATTACTCATTTATTAAGATAGAAACTTTGAATAATATTGTTTTACTTGCTCATTAGTCATTTTACCCTCTTTCAATAATAAATCTAGTATTTGAACTACTTGGTTATATACTTTCTTATTTTTAGTTCCCTTACATATTTTATCTGTTAATTTATCTAAAATATTAAGACCCTCACCCATATAGTAATTCCCCATTTTGAGAGCTTCTAATGCTCTAATATATTTTCGCACCTCAGCCATTTTATAATCGAAACGATCAATTTTTTTCTCTAATTTTTTCTTTTTTCTTCATCTTTAGCATTATTAAGTGCTTTTACTTGAGGACCTTTTAGACGTCCGATTTCACTGATTTTTTCATTTGCTTGTTTTATTTTTTCATCAATCTCTTCATCAGATTTATTAACTAATTCTGAAGGTAAATCAAATCCTAACTTTTTTTAATAACTGATACATTCAAGTTTTTGTTTAAGTTAATTTTATGAATTCCTGCTTCTCTCTCATACATTTCTTTAGCATCTGAAATAGGTTCTTCAACATCTTCTAAGGCAGGAAATCTTGAAGATTCTGCAATTGGTTGAAATGAAAGTTCTTCAATTGCATCTTGAATAGCTTTTAAATTTTCTTTTCTAGATACATCTTGATATTCTAATTTTTCAACTATAGGTTTATGAAATTTTGTGATTGCCTCTTCATATCCTAAATCTTCTAATTGCTTCTCCTTATTTCGTTTTCTTAGTTCAGCATTTACTTTTGCTAATTTTAATAAATCTTGTATCACTTTACTCATTTATTTAACTGAAAATTTGCTTCCAAGCAAATTATTTTACTTCCAAGCAAATTATTTTACTTCCAAGCAAATTATTTTACTTCCAAGCAAATTATTTTACTTCCAAGCAAATTATTTTACTTCCAAGCAAATTATTTTACTTCCAAGCAAATTATTTTACTTATATAAATGGAAGATTTTGAACAAATTGAAGAATATTTATCTTTTGCTGAAATGGCATTATATCTAGCTGAATGTTATTTATCTCAAGGAATACCAGCTGAAGACTTATTATTTGAAGCTGAAATGTTTATTGAAGATGCTGAATTTCTATTAAATAAATATGATTAAGCCTTGCAGCATTAAACTAAAAGATTATTCAGAACCAGAAGAATTTATAGATCCAAATCAAAATCCAATATTACCTATTCATCCTTTTAAACTTTTAATAACAGGATCTTCAGGATGTGGAAAAACAAATTTACTATTAAATTTAATATATGATCATTGAAATTTTGATGCATTATTCATATGTGCAAAAGATATTAACGAACCTAAATACTCTAAATTAAAAGAAAATTACTCAATGTTTGATGATATAGAAGAGGAAGACATTTTAAAAATAAAGGGAAAGAATAAAAATAAGTTATTAAAATTATTTAAAAAGTTTAAGAAAGAAACATTATTTAGTTCAGACATAAATGAATTTATTACTGTAGATGACTTAGATCCTTCATTAAAAAATCTAGTTATCTTTGATGACTGTGTAAAAGAAAAAGATCAAACCGAAATTGAAAAATTTTTTATAAGAGGAAGGAAGAAAAATGCATCCATTATTTATTTATCACAGACCTATTATTCAACACCTATTGATATAAGAAAAAACTGTGATTACTTTATATTTTTTAAACTTCAGCACAGAGAAATTAAACAAATTATTAGAGAAATTGATGGTGATTTTAATATAGATCCTTATCAAAAAAGTATTAAAAAACCTTATGATTTCTTCATGTTAGATTTGAAAAATCCTCATATGAGATACAGACATAACTTTGATCCTATATAAATGGAAGAATATTTAGAAAAGAAAATGTATGTATACAGAAAAAGTTTTAATTACTATAATAAAATTAGTATATCACTATCAGTAGGCAAATTTATATTTAGTGCTTCAGGTTTATCAGCTTTTGCATTTATTCCTTTAGCAGCTCTTTCTTTAGGAGCAGGAGTCATTGAAGGTGTTGATAAAACTCTAAATATTTCAGAAAGAAAAGAAGAATATAAACAAGCTTACAAATTTTATAAACAGATATTAAATTTAATAAACGCTAATTCAGTTTCAGAACAGGATGCTTACATTAGAGAAGAAGATTTTATAAAAAATATTAAGTATTTTCCTTTAGAAAAATATGTAAAACAAACACAGCTAAATGGTTATAGATACGTAGTTAAAAAATAGATTTACAGATAAATAAATGATTCATATATTCAAAGAAATTAAAGGTACTGGTTATATAATAACAGGAGGTGATATAGTAGGATGGTTACAAGATAAATTAAATCCACCTGAAATGCATATACCAGGGTACCTGTATTGTGGCCCATTTACAAAATTAGAAAAGAGATTAAAAAGAGGTGATCCAGGAATTAACAGAGTTGATAAAGCTTGTAAAAAACATGACGTAGCTTATAGTAAAACTAAAGATACTAAACAGAGACATATTGCTGATCAAGAGCTCTTAAACGATTTAGATTCAATTGAAAATACTACAAGTGGATTCTATCCATTAGGAGAGAAACAAGCTAGAGCTGTTATAAAACCAATTATAAAAGCAAAGAAAACATTTGGTTTAGGAATTTCATCCTATATGTATTGCTTAAAGTGCAAACAGAAAACTGAAACTAAAGATATTCAAGAAACAGTAGCTAAAAATGGTAGACCCATGGCAAAAGGAAAGTGTAAAGTTTGTGGAACTAAAAAGAGTGTTTTTTTAAAGACGTCGTGAAGCACCTTAAAAATATTTATTATACACCAGAAACTGGTTATTGTGGTATTAATGAATTACAAAGAAAAACTAAATTACCCAGGAAAGATATAGAAGAGTTTTTACATCAACAAGATGTATATACAAAACATAAACCACTTATTCATAGATTTAAAAGAAGAAGAATTTATGTTTCTCATGTCAATGACCAATTTCAAGCTGACCTTATAGATATGCAAGAATTTAAATCCTTTAATAATGACACAAATTATATTTTATCAGTGATTGATATATTCAGTAAATATGCTTGGACAATTCCGATTAAAAGAAAAACAGGTGAAGAGGTAACTAGAGCATTTAAAAAAATATTTAAAGAAAGAAAACCAGAAAAACTTCAAACAGATAAGGGTACAGAGTTTATAAATAAACAAACTCAAAAGTTATTCAAGGATGAAAATATTCACTGGTTTACAACTGAGAATACTGAGATTAAATGTGCTGTTATTGAAAGATTCAATAGAACTTTAAAGACTAAAATGTGGAAGTATTTCACAGCAAATAATACTAGAAAGTGGTTAAATGTACTAGATAAATTAATTAAGAATTATAATAATTCTTATCATAGATCCATTAAAATGACACCTATAGAAGCAAGTAAGGAAGAAAATGAATTAAAAGTTTATAATAATTTGTATAAAGAAAAAGAGAAAAATAAACCAAAATATCAAAAAGGAGATAAAATAAGAATTTCAAAATATAAAAGAGAATTTAAGAAAGGTTATCTTCCAACATTTACAGAAGAAATATTTATAATTTCCGATATATTGAACACAGATCCTCCGACATATAAAATAAAAGATTTAAATAATGAAGAAATTACAGGAACATTTTATGAAAAGGAACTGGTTAAATATGATAAGAAAGATGAGGTTTATAAGATTGAAAAAATTATTAGAAAGAAAGGAAATAAATACTTAGTTAAATGGTTGGGATATCCTGATGAATTTAACAGTTGGGTTGTACTTTGAATTTTTTTGCAAAACGCCCTTTCGGTGGAGGGTCTATGCTTCTTTTTTTTTTATTTGTACCTGGCCAGCCAGGTACTTATGGGCGTTAACTCTTAAGACCCTTCCACCGGAATCACACACACACACACAGAACTTTTTTAGATGTTATCACTCAAACCCGCTCTACCGTGAACCCAAACTCTGATTTCAAAGATTGAGACAGGGAGCCATTCTACCGACCGAGATTAGAACCTGGTACCTTTTGCATGCGAAGCGCTTACGCTAACGATCGGCCACGTCTGGCCAGAAAGTTTCTGTTTGAAACATATATTTATGTCGAAGCTTGGCTATGATCCAAAGTTGTTACGTAACGAAGAACTGCTTTTTTCCGAGGACACGTTACGTAATCGCGCGCCGCGGAGAGTATTTTGGCAGCTGTTCAACTCTGGTTATGTAAACATTTTCGCTCGCCGCTTATCAGTGTTATGTAATGACTGTTTTTTGCAACTAAGAAAGAAAGAGAGATAATGCCTTGTGCTGACATCTATATGTGAAAGAAAAAACTGTTATATGAAAATAATGAATACTGACGATATTAAAAGAATAAAATGATATCTAATAAATGGCTTCATTAAAAGATGTATGTTATGAAAATATTAAAGATAATTATTATTATGGTCTCTTTGGAGATTTTAAATTAATAATAGATAAAAATACTGGATATTTTAAACTTTGTAAAGATGGAGGTAAGAGATTTAAAAAATGGCTTCAGAAGATTTAATTAAAGATATTTCCACGGCTGGAATTCCAGCCATGGGAAAAAATGATGTAATATATGAAATTAAAGGTGGTTTAACTGAAAAGTATAATGTAAATGGTTCTTATGTGTCTGATGATAAAAATTGTGGTGGCCCGAATTCGGGCCGCCATAAAAATGATCAATTTGGTTAAGAATTTAGACGGCCCGAATTCGGGCCGTGAAAATATACATGAAATAAGAGGTAAAACAACAATAAAATATAACTTTAATGGTACATATGTCAGTGAAGATTTAATTACAAATATAGCTTGTTGGGTTTCAAATGATTTTTATGATAAAGTTAACAAGATTGTTAAAGATTATTATGTTAAAAAATTAAAAAGTTTTTAATAAAATGATATCTAATAAATGAATTATTTTAATGAAGAAACTAATTACTTTTCTTCTTCAGAAGAAGAACAAATTGAAATTCCTGAAAATTTTAAAAAAGTAATGAAACAAATAAAGAAAATGAAATATGATGAAGAGGAAGACTGTTATTATATAGATTATAATAAATATTTAAAAAGTAGATATGTTAGTAGAATAAGATATTTTAATCAGTTTAAAAGAAAAAGTAACCTTAAATTTAATAAGGAAGCAGAAGATTTATTTTTAAAATTACTAGATTTTATGTACTATGAGAAAAATTTAAAATATACATATTTTATTAAAAAAATTTGTGACTATTGTAATATATCAAATGATATTAAAATTAATATAAATCCAAATAATGAAAAGATCTGGGAAGACTTTAAAGCAGCAAACTTTTCAGCTTAAGTATTTATAAAATTTGTTTCCTAATAAATGGAAGACAAAACATGCACAAGTTGTAAACAAACAAAACCTATTGATGAATTTTATGTTCAACATCGTTATGGTAAAGTTGATAGACAGCATTTTTGCAAATCTTGTCAGTGCATAATTTTATATAGAAAAATAAATTGTGATTGTGGTAAACAATATACTTATACTCATAAACAAAGACATTTAAGAAGTAAATTGCACAAACGTCGTTTAGCTTTTATCACTTTTTGATTTCGAAAATCCCTTTATAAATTTACTCCCTAATAAATGGATAAAACTTTGAAGCCAATTATTGTGCATCTTAAAAGTGCTCTGAATGCTATTAGTGTTCAGAAACTTAGAAATGTTTTAAAAAGATTAAATATCAAAAAACGAAATGTAAAAAAAGATGATTTAATTAAATCGTTGATAAAATATATTAGAAAGACAGGTGATTATAAGTCTGTTTTAGTAGATATCCTTGGATTAGATACATCAGAATATTTAGATAGAAAAAGAAAAATATTTATTAATCATCCAGAGAGAAGAAATAGAATTAAAAATTATTTGATTCTTTTAACTTGAAATTCAAAGATAACAAACTGAAACCAAGAAAAGAAAAGAAAATTAAAACAGCTGTAAATCTTGAAAAATTATTTAAACCTGATTATGAAATTATTGAAACAAAAGGAAAATATATTAAAAAATATATGGTACATAGAAAGAATTATAGAGTAGCTGGAGTAAACATTAAACCTGAACAATATTTCAATATTTTACAAGATATATTTAGAAAAGCAATTGGTAAAATTCATGGAAAAGTAGATATAATAGTATACAGTCCTAATCTCAATAAACCATTTCATGATAAAATGATGTCAACAAATGATGCTTATGAATATTATATATATAAATTATCTGATCAAATAGAATATAAAGAATTAGATATTACAGACTGTATATTTGATTTTAATGTGGTTGAATTACCTGAAGGAGGAAAACATTTAATAATAGTTAAAGAAGACGATATTGTAAATAAAAGAAGTATATGCCAAATAAAAAATAATGATAATATTTGTTTAGCTACATCAATTGTAACAGCATTAGCAATTCAAAATCCTGAGGTGTTATGTAATAAATTAAACCATGAAAAAATATCAAAGAATGATATAACATATATTAGAAAAGGTAGAGTTTTACAAAAATCATTAGCTGTAAAATTACATGAACTATGCAATATTCCATTAGAAATATGTTGTTTAGAAGAGGTTAAAATATTTGAAGAATTCTTAGATATTCAAATTAATATATTTTGTAGAGAGAATTTTAACGAAAGAATATATAGTGGTACTTATAAACCTACATGTATCTATATATTTAAAAATAGAAATCATTTTGATGTTATTACTTCTATTAAAGGATTTTTAGGTAGAAGAAATTATTGTGATTACTGTCAAATAAGTTATGATAAAAAAGATAAACATAAATGTCCTCTTAAATGTGATAGATGTTTTACAACAGATAGCAAATATTGTAATAGTGATGAAATATTTTGTAAAAAATGTAATAGATTATTTAAAGGTAAAGAGTGTTTTATATACCATGAAATGAAAGATAAAAAAGGTATAAGTGTTTGTAATAGTTTATGGAAATGTTTAAACTGTAAACGAATTATTAATCAATATGAGAGGAAATCAAAAGAACATAGATGTGGTGAAAAACGATGTAAAAACTGCTGGCAATGGGTTCTAAATGATCATAAATGTTTTATGAAACGTAAAGATACAAAAGGTGGTAAATGTATAAAAGACTGTGTTGAAAATATTCCATTTAAAGATAAATGGTGTGAAAAATGTAAATATGAATATACTGAAAAATATTTCTTTTTTGATGTTGAAACGAAACAAGAAACAGGAATTCATGAAGTAAATCTAGTTATAAATCATGGTTTTAAAGGAGATGAAAATATATTTAAAAATGAAGATGAATATTGTGAATGGTTATTTGATAAAAAACATTACGGCTATACAGTATTAGCACATTATGGAAAAGGATTTGATTTTCAATTCTTAGCTAAGTATTGTTTTAAAAATAAAATTGAAGTATTCACTATATATAATGGAAATAAACTTAATTATATGCAAATTCCTTGTTTAAATATGAGATTTATTGATTCTATTAATTTTACATTAGTTCCATTAAGAAATTTTCCTAAAACATTTGGATTAGATGAACTAGCAAAAGGATATTTTCCTCATTTATTCAATACATCAAATAATCAAAATTATGTAGGTCTATATCCTAAAAAATATTACTATGGTTATGATAGTATGACATCAGAACAGAGAGAAATGTTTGATAAATGGTATAATACTGTAAGACATGAAACATTTGATTTTCAAAAAGAATTCATTAAATACTGTAGATCAGATGTAGATATTTTAAGGAGAGGATGCTTAGAATTTAGAAAATTATTTTTAGAAATTGCAAACATAGATCCCTTTAAATATGTTACATTAGCAGGTGTATGTATGGCTATTTACAGAGATAAATTCCTAAAAGAAAATACAATTGCTGTTGATGACGATATAATTCATAAAGATAAATATAGTAAAAAATCTATTGTTTGGTTAGATTATTTATCTCAGAAACATAATATTAATATTCAACATACTTTAAATGGTGGAGAAAAGAAATTAAAATTAGGTAATAAATATTATAAAGTAGATGGATTTTATAATAATATAGTGTATCAGTTTCAAGGATGTCACTGGCATGGATGTCCTAAATGTTATAGAGAATCAACTATAAATATTCAAAATCAGATATGTATGAAAGACTTATATAATAGAACAAAAAAGATAAATAAGAAGATAAAAAATAATGGATATGAATTAATTGAAATATGGGAATGTGATTTTGATAATAATAAGGAAATTAAAAAATATATGAAAACTGAATGGAATAGAGATTTTGTAGATCCTTTAAATCCTAGAGATGCTTTTTATGGTGGTAGATGTGAACCAACAAAATTGAAATATGAATTCAAAGGAAATGAAAAAGGTAGATATATAGATGTGTGTTCATTATATCCAACAGTTAATTATTTTGATAATTATCCAATTGGTCACCCTACAAAAATATTTAATCCTAAGAAGTATGATAAGAAATGGTTTGGATTAATAAAATGTAAAGTCTTACCACCTAGGAAATTATATCATCCTGTGTTACCATATAAAGGCGAAAAATTAATATTCACTCTATGTAAATCATGTTCTCAAACTATAAAATGTAATCATTTTAAATCGAATCAAATTGTAGAAAAGAAAAGATGTAAAGACTGTTATGAAGTCAGAAATAAAGAATGTAATCATACTGAAAGATGTTTTATTGGTACTTGGACTACTGATGAAATGAGATTAGCACTTAAAAAAGGTTATAAAATTTTAAATATATATGAAGTATGGAATTTTGAAAATAAAACAGATGAACTGTTTAGAGATTATGTTAAAATGTTCTTAAAAATTAAATTAGAAACTGATGATAAATGGTCTGAAAATTTTAAAACTGAAAAGGAATATAAGAGATGTGTTAAAGAAAAATTAGATATAAAATTAGAAAAAATAGAAAAAAATCCTGGTTTAAGATTTATAAGTAAGATATGTTTAAACTCTTTATGGGGTAAGTTTGGACAACGAAAAAATATGAAACAAACTGAATATGTAATGGAATTAGAAGATTTTTATAGAATTATATTGAATGATAATATTAAGGAATTAAACATGATATTCATGAATGACGATTGTGTAGAAATGACTTATAAAAAGAAAGACCAATATGCCGAAAATAATTTTAATACAAATGTTTATATAGCAGCATTTACAACTAGTTCTGCAAGAATAAGATTATATAAAATGCTTGATAAATTAGGAGATAAAGTGATATATTATGATACCGATAGTATTGTATATATTGAAGATGGTACAAATAAAATAAAAACAGGATGTATGTTGGGTGAATGGACTGATGAATTAGGAGATGATAAACATATGAAATCATGGATATCTGGAGCCTCTAAAGATTATGGATATATATTAAATGATGGAATTGTAAAAGGAAAAGTTAAAGGATTTAAAATGAGTTATGAGAGTGAAACTGTTTTAAATTTCGATGAGAGAATGAAAGTAATTACAGGAGAAACAGAGTATTTAGATGTGAAAAGTAATCAATTTCAAATTCAAAAAGATAGAAATATTATGGTTAAGAAAACAAATAAAAGATACATGTTTGGATTTGATAAAAGAAGAATTTTAGATGATTATAATACTGTGCCTTTTGGATATTAAATCTTTGAATGTTTTAAACTTCTGAATTTTTAATCTTTCTATTTATAAAAATTATTCTATATAAATGGATGACATTACACTGATTTTCAATTTTCAAGGATTTATTCTTCCTAATAAAAGTATAATCAGAGAGATAAGTTGGTGTCATTTACATCAACCTGTAGGGGGAACAATTCAAGTATTTGAACCTCATTATATATTAAATGATAGAGAGCGAAGAATTATATATAAATGTACAAGAGATATTCATGGATTAAAATTTAAAAGATTTCCAGATCAAAAATCTCTATGGATAAGTACTGATGAGATTAAAAATTATATAAAAAACTTGTATGAATATTATGGTGGTAAGTTTGTATATAAAGGAGGAATAATGGAAAAACAAATATTTGATGAGTTAGAAATTCCTTCTATAGATCTTGAATTAACTAAATGTGCAAAAATTTTAGGTATAGATGTATGTTTTACAAGAATTGTATTTCAAAAAAATGAAACCTTATAAATGGATTTATTAGGAGATATGAGAGCTCTCTTTACTGATCGTAAAGGAATCAAATATAGTGATGATATAAGATGTTTATCTCATTTATGTGAAGATTTAATATATGTGAGTAAAGATTATAATAATGAATATCCTGATCTTATTAAATTGATTGCTAAATATCTTAAAAAGATGCATAAACTAATTTTGAAAATAAGAACAAATGAAGAGGTTAAAAATAAAGGATTAGAAATATTTGATGAGATTACAAAAGAAATTACATTTGTGACAAATATATTTTAAAAATATTTATAAAAATGTTTCCTAATAAATGGATGAATTCAACAACATCAGATCATATCCTGAAACTTTCAACTGACGTTTTAAGGCTTTTTATGAACAAAAACACCATATTTTCATTAAAAATCATTGATTTTTGAGCATAAAATAGTCAAAAACATCAGATTTTTGAAAATTGAAGTTTTTACTCTGTTTTTCATCAAACTAGAGCATCATAAAAACACACATTTTAAGTCATTTTTGTGAACATTTTTGAACAATTGCAATCATTTTGAGCTTTGAATAGCTTTGAAAGTGATGAAATGATGGATTTAGTGATGAATAGAAAAGTTGTAAAACAAACTACTTTGCAAAGTCCTTTTTAAAAATGCATTAAAAAAAGGGGTACCCAAAATGGATACCCCCTTATAGGAAGATTAAAAAAATAGGAAGATAAAAAGTGTAGGAAGATTAAAGTTCTAATTCATAATCATAATATTTATCATCAATTTTGCCTTTAAAGTTAAAAACATAATTACCTTTATTGAGTTTTTTAATTGTTTTATCTGACAGTTTTCCATGACATTTTTTAAGAAAATAATCTCTTTCTTCATCATTAACTTCTAATTTTGCAATTGTTGTATCTCCAAATTTTGTTTGGATTTTTTTCAATGATATGAGTTTATATTTTCCTGTATTCAAATCTTTTAATTTGAAAGTTTCAGGATATGATCTGATGTTGTTGAATTCATCCATTTATTAGGAAACATTTTTATAAATATTTTTAAAATATATTTGTCACAAATGTAATTTCTTTTGTAATCTCATCAAATATTTCTAATCCTTTGTTTTTAACCTCTTCATTTGTTCTTATTTTCAAAATTAGTTTATGCATCTTTTTAAGATATTTAGCAATCAATTTAATAAGATCAGGATATTCATTATTATAATCTTTACTCACATATATTAAATCTTCACATAAATGAGATAAACATCTTATATCATCACTATATTTGATTCCTTTACGATCAGTAAAGAGAGCTCTCATATCTCCTAATAAATCCATTTATAAGGTTTCATTTTTTTGAAATACAATTCTTGTAAAACATACATCTATACATAGAGCATCCAGTACCTAAAATTTTTGCACATTTAGTTAATTCAAGATCTATAGAAGGAATTTCTAACTCATCAAATATTTGTTTTTCCATTATTCCTCCTTTATATACAAACTTACCACCATAATATTCATACAAGTTTTTTATATAATTTTTAATCTCATCAGTACTTATCCATAGAGATTTTTGATCTGGAAATCTTTTAAATTTTAATCCATGAATATCTCTTGTACATTTATATATAATTCTTCGCTCTCTATCATTTAATATATAATGAGGTTCAAATACTTGAATTGTTTCCCCTACAGGTTGATGTAAATGACACCAACTTATCTCTCTGATTATACTTTTATTAGGAAGAATAAATCCTTGAAAATTGAAAATCAGTGTAATGTCATCCATTTATATAGAATAATTTTTATAAATAGAAAGATTAAAAATTCAGAAGTTTAAAACATTCAAAGATTTAATATCCAAAAGGCACAGTATTATAATCATCTAAAATTCTTCTTTTATCAAATCCAAACATGTATCTTTTATTTGTTTTCTTAACCATAATATTTCTATCTTTTTGAATTTGAAATTGATTACTTTTCACATCTAAATACTCTGTTTCTCCTGTAATTACTTTCATTCTCTCATCGAAATTTAAAACAGTTTCACTCTCATAACTCATTTTAAATCCTTTAACTTTTCCTTTTACAATTCCATCATTTAATATATATCCATAATCTTTAGAGGCTCCAGATATCCATGATTTCATATGTTTATCATCTCCTAATTCATCAGTCCATTCACCCAACATACATCCTGTTTTTATTTTATTTGTACCATCTTCAATATATACAATACTATCGGTATCATAATATATCACTTTATCTCCTAATTTATCAAGCATTTTATATAATCTTATTCTTGCAGAACTAGTTGTAAATGCTGCTATATAAACATTTGTATTAAAATTATTTTCGGCATATTGGTCTTTCTTTTTATAAGTCATTTCTACACAATCGTCATTCATGAATATCATGTTTAATTCCTTAATATTATCATTCAATATAATTCTATAAAAATCTTCTAATTCCATTACATATTCAGTTTGTTTCATATTTTTTCGTTGTCCAAACTTACCCCATAAAGAGTTTAAACATATCTTACTTATAAATCTTAAACCAGGATTTTTTTCTATTTTTTCTAATTTTATATCTAATTTTTCTTTAACACATCTCTTATATTCCTTTTCAGTTTTAAAATTTTCAGACCATTTATCATCAGTTTCTAATTTAATTTTTAAGAACATTTTAACATAATCTCTAAACAGTTCATCTGTTTTATTTTCAAAATTCCATACTTCATATATATTTAAAATTTTATAACCTTTTTTAAGTGCTAATCTCATTTCATCAGTAGTCCAAGTACCAATAAAACATCTTTCAGTATGATTACATTCTTTATTTCTGACTTCATAACAGTCTTTACATCTTTTCTTTTCTACAATTTGATTCGATTTAAAATGATTACATTTTATAGTTTGAGAACATGATTTACATAGAGTGAATATTAATTTTTCGCCTTTATATGGTAACACAGGATGATATAATTTCCTAGGTGGTAAGACTTTACATTTTATTAATCCAAACCATTTCTTATCATACTTCTTAGGATTAAATATTTTTGTAGGGTGACCAATTGGATAATTATCAAAATAATTAACTGTTGGATATAATGAACACACATCTATATATCTACCTTTTTCATTTCCTTTGAATTCATATTTCAATTTTGTTGGTTCACATCTACCACCATAAAAAGCATCTCTAGGATTTAAAGGATCTACAAAATCTCTATTCCATTCAGTTTTCATATATTTTTTAATTTCCTTATTATTATCAAAATCACATTCCCATATTTCAATTAATTCATATCCATTATTTTTTATCTTCTTATTTATCTTTTTTGTTCTATTATATAAGTCTTTCATACATATCTGATTTTGAATATTTATAGTTGATTCTCTATAACATTTAGGACATCCATGCCAGTGACATCCTTGAAACTGATACACTATATTATTATAAAATCCATCTACTTTATAATATTTATTACCTAATTTTAATTTCTTTTCTCCACCATTTAAAGTATGTTGAATATTAATATTATGTTTCTGAGATAAATAATCTAACCAAACAATAGATTTTTTACTATATTTATCTTTATGAATTATATCGTCATCAACAGCAATTGTATTTTCTTTTAGGAATTTATCTCTGTAAATAGCCATACATACACCTGCTAATGTAACATATTTAAAGGGATCTATGTTTGCAATTTCTAAAAATAATTTTCTAAATTCTAAGCATCCTCTCCTTAAAATATCTACATCTGATCTACAGTATTTAATGAATTCTTTTTGAAAATCAAATGTTTCATGTCTTACAGTATTATACCATTTATCAAACATTTCTCTCTGTTCTGATGTCATACTATCATAACCATAGTAATATTTTTTAGGATATAGACCTACATAATTTTGATTATTTGATGTATTGAATAAATGAGGAAAATATCCTTTTGCTAGTTCATCTAATCCAAATGTTTTAGGAAAATTTCTTAATGGAACTAATGTAAAATTAATAGAATCAATAAATCTCATATTTAAACAAGGAATTTGCATATAATTAAGTTTATTTCCATTATATATAGTGAATACTTCAATTTTATTTTTAAAACAATACTTAGCTAAGAATTGAAAATCAAATCCTTTTCCATAATGTGCTAATACTGTATAGCCGTAATGTTTTTTATCAAATAACCATTCACAATATTCATCTTCATTTTTAAATATATTTTCATCTCCTTTAAAACCATGATTTATAACTAGATTTACTTCATGAATTCCTGTTTCTTGTTTCGTTTCAACATCAAAAAAGAAATATTTTTCAGTATATTCATATTTACATTTTTCACACCATTTATCTTTAAATGGAATATTTTCAACACAGTCTTTTATACATTTACCACCTTTTGTATCTTTACGTTTCATAAAACATTTATGATCATTTAGAACCCATTGCCAGCAGTTTTTACATCGTTTTTCACCACATCTATGTTCTTTTGATTTCCTCTCATATTGATTAATAATTCGTTTACAGTTTAAACATTTCCATAAACTATTACAAACACTTATACCTTTTTTATCTTTCATTTCATGGTATATAAAACACTCTTTACCTTTAAATAATCTATTACATTTTTTACAAAATATTTCATCACTATTACAATATTTGCTATCTGTTGTAAAACATCTATCACATTTAAGAGGACATTTATGTTTATCTTTTTTATCATAACTTATTTGACAGTAATCACAATAATTTCTTCTACCTAAAAATCCTTTAATAGAAGTAATAACATCAAAATGATTTCTATTTTTAAATATATAGATACATGTAGGTTTATAAGTACCACTATATATTCTTTCGTTAAAATTCTCTCTACAAAATATATTAATTTGAATATCTAAGAATTCTTCAAATATTTTAACCTCTTCTAAACAACATATTTCTAATGGAATATTGCATAGTTCATGTAATTTTACAGCTAATGATTTTTGTAAAACTCTACCTTTTCTAATATATGTTATATCATTCTTTGATATTTTTTCATGGTTTAATTTATTACATAACACCTCAGGATTTTGAATTGCTAATGCTGTTACAATTGATGTAGCTAAACAAATATTATCATTATTTTTTATTTGGCATATACTTCTTTTATTTACAATATCGTCTTCTTTAACTATTATTAAATGTTTTCCTCCTTCAGGTAATTCAACCACATTAAAATCAAATATACAGTCTGTAATATCTAATTCTTTATATTCTATTTGATCAGATAATTTATATATATAATATTCATAAGCATCATTTGTTGACATCATTTTATCATGAAATGGTTTATTGAGATTAGGACTGTATACTATTATATCTACTTTTCCATGAATTTTACCAATTGCTTTTCTAAATATATCTTGTAAAATATTGAAATATTGTTCAGGTTTAATGTTTACTCCAGCTACTCTATAATTCTTTCTATGTACCATATATTTTTTAATATATTTTCCTTTTGTTTCAATAATTTCATAATCAGGTTTAAATAATTTTTCAAGATTTACAGCTGTTTTAATTTTCTTTTCTTTTCTTGGTTTCAGTTTGTTATCTTTGAATTTCAAGTTAAAAGAATCAAATAATTTTTTAATTCTATTTCTTCTCTCTGGATGATTAATAAATATTTTTCTTTTTCTATCTAAATATTCTGATGTATCTAATCCAAGGATATCTACTAAAACAGACTTATAATCACCTGTCTTTCTAATATATTTTATCAACGATTTAATTAAATCATCTTTTTTTACATTTCGTTTTTTGATATTTAATCTTTTTAAAACATTTCTAAGTTTCTGAACACTAATAGCATTCAGAGCACTTTTAAGATGCACAATAATTGGCTTCAAAGTTTTATCCATTTATTAGGGAGTAAATTTATAAAGGGATTTTCGAAATCAAAAAGTGATAAAAGCTAAACGACGTTTGTGCAATTTACTTCTTAAATGTCTTTGTTTATGAGTATAAGTATATTGTTTACCACAATCACAATTTATTTTTCTATATAAAATTATGCACTGACAAGATTTGCAAAAATGCTGTCTATCAACTTTACCATAACGATGTTGAACATAAAATTCATCAATAGGTTTTGTTTGTTTACAACTTGTGCATGTTTTGTCTTCCATTTATTAGGAAACAAATTTTATAAATACTTAAGCTGAAAAGTTTGCTGCTTTAAAGTCTTCCCAGATCTTTTCATTATTTGGATTTATATTAATTTTAATATCATTTGATATATTACAATAGTCACAAATTTTTTTAATAAAATATGTATATTTTAAATTTTTCTCATAGTACATAAAATCTAGTAATTTTAAAAATAAATCTTCTGCTTCCTTATTAAATTTAAGGTTACTTTTTCTTTTAAACTGATTAAAATATCTTATTCTACTAACATATCTACTTTTTAAATATTTATTATAATCTATATAATAACAGTCTTCCTCTTCATCATATTTCATTTTCTTTATTTGTTTCATTACTTTTTTAAAATTTTCAGGAATTTCAATTTGTTCTTCTTCTGAAGAAGAAAAGTAATTAGTTTCTTCATTAAAATAATTCATTTATTAGATATCATTTTATTAAAAACTTTTTAATTTTTTAACATAATAATCTTTAACAATCTTGTTAACTTTATCATAAAAATCATTTGAAACCCAACAAGCTATATTTGTAATTAAATCTTCACTGACATATGTACCATTAAAGTTATATTTTATTGCTGTTTTACCTCTTATTTCATGTATATTTTCACGGCCCGAATTCGGGCCGTCTAAATTCTTAACCAAATTGATCATTTTTATGGCGGCCCGAATTCGGGCCACCACAATTTTTATCATCAGACACATAAGAACCATTTACATTATACTTTTCAGTTAAACCACCTTTAATTTCATATATTACATCATTTTTTCCCATGGTTGGAATTCCAGCCGTGGAAATATCTTTAATTAAATCTTCTGAAGCCATTTTTTAAATCTCTTACCTCCATCTTTACAAAGTTTAAAATATCCAGTATTTTTATCTATTATTAATTTAAAATCTCCAAAGAGACCATAATAATAATTATCTTTAATATTTTCATAACATACATCTTTTAATGAAGCCATTTATTAGATATCATTTTATTCTTTTAATATCGTCAGTATTCATTATTTTCATATAACAGTTTTTTCTTTCACATATAGATGTCAGCACAAGGCATTATCTCTCTTTCTTTCTTAGTTGCAAAAAACAGTCATTACATAACACTGATAAGCTGCGAGCGAAAATGTTTACATAAGTTGAATCGCTGCCAATATTCTCCGCGGCGCGCGATTACGTAACGTGTCCTCGGAAAAAAGCAGTTCTTCGTTACGTAACAACTTTGGATCATAGCCAAGCTTCGACATAAATATATGTTTCAAGCAAGAATTCATCGGCCTGTGTTGGCCGAGTGGTAGCGAGTCAGGCATGCATGCAAAAGGTCTCAGGTTCGAAACTCGATACGGTAGAATGGCTCCCTGTTCAAACTTTGAAAATAAGTTTGGTTCATGGTAGAGCGTGTGCGTGAATAACATCTGATGGTAGAGAGTGTGTGCGGTGGAGGGTCGAAAGAGTTAACGCCCACCTGGCTGGCCAGGTACAAATAAATAAAAAAATGAAGCATAGACCCTCCACCGAAAGGGCGTTTTGCAAAAATTTTTCAAATTACAACCCAACTGTTAAATTCATCAGGATATCCCAACCATTTAACTAAGTATTTATTTCCTTTCTTTCTAATAATTTTTTCAATCTTATAAACCTCATCTTTCTTATCATATTTAACCAGTTCCTTTTCATAAAATGTTCCTGTAATTTCTTCATTATTTAAATCTTTTATTTTATATGTCGGAGGATCTGTGTTCAATATATCGGAAATTATAAATATTTCTTCTGTAAATGTTGGAAGATAACCTTTCTTAAATTCTCTTTTATATTTTGAAATTCTTATTTTATCTCCTTTTTGATATTTTGGTTTATTTTTCTCTTTTTCTTTATACAAATTATTATAAACTTTTAATTCATTTTCTTCCTTACTTGCTTCTATAGGTGTCATTTTAATGGATCTATGATAAGAATTATTATAATTCTTAATTAATTTATCTAGTACATTTATCCACTTTCTAGTATTATTTGCTGTGAAATACTTCCACATTTTAGTCTTTAAAGTTCTATTGAATCTTTCAATAACAGCACATTTAATCTCAATATTTTCAGTTGTAAACCAGTGAATATTTTCATCCTTGAATAACTTTTGAGTTTGTTTATTTATAAACTCTGTACCCTTATCTGTTTGAAGTTTTTCTGGTTTTCTTTCTTTAAATATTTTTTTAAATGCTCTAGTTACCTCTTCACCTGTTTTTCTTTTAATCGGAATTGTCCAAGCATATTTACTGAATATATCAATCACTGATAAAATATAATTTGTGTCATTATTAAAGGATTTAAATTCTTGCATATCTATAAGGTCAGCTTGAAATTGGTCATTGACATGAGAAACATAAATTCTTCTTCTTTTAAATCTATGAATAAGTGGTTTATGTTTTGTATATACATCTTGTTGATGTAAAAACTCTTCTATATCTTTCCTGGGTAATTTAGTTTTTCTTTGTAATTCATTAATACCACAATAACCAGTTTCTGGTGTATAATAAATATTTTTAAGGTCTACGTCTTTAAAAAACACTCTTTTTAGTTCCACAAACTTTACACTTTCCTTTTGCCATCGGTCTTCCATTTTTAGCTACTGTTTCTTGAATATCTTTAGTTTCAGTTTTCTGTTTGCACTTTAAGCAATACATATAGGATGAAATTCCTAAACCAAATGTTTTCTTTGCTTTTATAATTGGTTTTATAACAGCTTTAGCTTGTTTCTCTCCTAATGGATAGAATCCACTTGTAGTATTTTCAATTGAATCTAAATCGTTTAAGAGTTCTTGATCAGCAATATGTCTCTGTTTAGTATCTTTAGTTTTACTATAAGCTACATCATGTTTTTTACAAGCTTTATCAACTCTGTTAATTCCTGGATCACCTCTTTTTAATCTCTTTTCTAATTTTGTAAATGGACCACAATACTGGTAACCAGGTATATGCATTTCAGGCGGATTTAATTTATCTTGTAACCATCCTACTATATCACCTCCTTGTAATTCCATTTATTTAAGTGTAAATCTATTTTACATATCTATAACCATTTAGTTGCGTTTGTTTTACATATTTCTCTAAAGGAAAATACTTCATATTTTTTATAAAATCCTCTTCTCTAACGTAAGCATCCTGTTCTGAAATTGAATTAGCGTTTATTAAATTTAATATCTGTTTATAAAATTTGTAAGCTTGTTTATATTCTTCTTTTCTTTCTGAAATATTTAGAGTTTTATCGACAACTTCAATGACTCCTGCTCCTAAAGAAAGTGCTGCTAAAGGAATAAATGCAAAAGCTGATAAACCTGAAGCACTAAATATAAATTTGCCTACTGATAATGATATACTAATTTTATTATAGTAATTAAAACTTTTTCTGTATACATACATTTTCTTTTCTAAATATTCTTCCATTTATATAGGATCAAAGTTATGTCTGTATCTCATATGAGGATTTTTCAAATCTAACATGAAGAAATCATAAGGTTTTTTAATACTTTTTTGATAAGGATCTATATTAAAATCACCATCAATTTCTCTAATAATTTGTTTAATTTCTCTGTGCTGAAGTTTAAAAAATATAAAGTAATCACAGTTGTTTCTTATATCAATAGGTGTTGAATAATAGGTCTGTGATAAATAAATAATGGATGCATTTTTCTTCCTTCCTCTTATAAAAAATTTTTCAATTTCGTTTTGATCTTTTTCTTTTACACAGTCATCAAAAATAACTAGATTTTTTAATGAAGGATCTAAGTCATCTACAGTAATAAATTCATTTATGTCTGAACTAAATAATGTTTCTTTCTTAAACTTTTTAAATAATTTTAATAACTTATTTTTATTCTTTCCCTTTATTTTTAAAATGTCTTCCTCTTCTATATCATCAAACACTGAGTAATTTTCTTTTAATTTAGAGTATTTAGGTTCGTTAATATCTTTTGCACATATGAATAATGCATCAAAATTTAAATGATCATATATTAAATTTAATAGTAAATTTGTTTTTCCACATCCTGAAGATCCTGTTATTAAAAGTTTAAAAGGATGAATAGGTAACATTGGATTTTGATTTGGATCTATAAATTCTTCTGGTTCGGAATAATCTTTTATTTTAATGCTGCAAGGCTTAATCATATTTATTTAATAGAAATTCAGCATCTTCAATAAACATTTCAGCTTCAAATAATAAGTCTTCAGCTGGTATTCCTTGAGATAAATAACATTCAGCTAGATATAATGCCATTTCAGCAAAAGATAAATATTCTTCAATTTGTTCAAAATCTTCCATTTATATAAGTAAAATAATTTGCTTGGAAGTAAAATAATTTGCTTGGAAGTAAAATAATTTGCTTGGAAGCAAATTTTCAGTTAAATAAATGAGTAAAGTGATACAAGATTTATTAAAATTAGCAAAAGTAAATGCTGAACTAAGAAAACGAAATAAGGAAAAGCAATTAGAAGATTTAGGATATGAAGAGGCAATCACAAAATTTCATAAACCTATAGTTGAAAAATTAGAATATCAAGATGTATCTAGAAAAGAAAATTTAAAAGCTATTCAAGATGCAATTGAAGAACTTTCATTTCAACCAATTGGAGAATCTTCAAGAATTCCTGCCTTAGAAGATGTTGAAGAACCTATTTCAGATGCTAAAGAAATGTATGAGAGAGAAGCAGGAATTCATAAAATTAACTTAAACAAAAACTTGAATATATCACTTATTAAAAGAAAGTTGGGATTTGATTTACCTTCAGAATTAGTCAATAAATCTGATGAAGAGATTGATGAAATAATAAATCAAGCAAATGAAAAAAACAGCGAAATCGGACGTCTAAAAGGTCCTCAAGTAAAAGCATTTAATAATACTAAAGATGAAGAAAAAAAGAAAAAATTACAGAAAAAAATTGATCGTTTCGATTATAAAATGGCTGAGGTTCGAAAATATATTACAGCATTAGAAGCTCTCAAAATGGGGAATTACTATATGGGTGAGGGTCTTAATATTTTAGATAAATTAACAGATAAAATATGTAAGGGAACTAAAAATAAGAAAGTATATAACCAAGTAGTTCAAATACTAGATATATTATTGAAAGAGGGTAAAATGACTAATGAGCAAGTAAAACAATATTATTCAAAATTTCTATCTTAATAAATGAGTAATTATATTAAAACTAGAGTTCATTTGAGTGAAGGTCAGAAAAATAAATTAAAATCAGCATTAAAGAAAGGTGAAGAAATTACATTGCAAATTGATAAAACTAAAAGTGCTAATCATGATATGTATTTAACAAAAACTCAAATTAATCAAATTAAAAACGGTAAACGAATAACTATAAGTAAGACACAGTTAAAGAAGAACGGTGGATTTCTACCCTTTCTAATTCCTATTCTTACTAGTTTAGCAACAGGAGCTCTATCTGGTGCTGCAGGTTGGGGTGTGAATAAAGCTTTAAGTAAAGTAACTGGATCAGGTTGTAACCTTAAAAAAAAACATTCTGGAAAGGGAGTTCTTCAGAATTACGAGGTATATCCAATAAAACGATAGAACAAAATATGAAAGATGTAAAAGGATTCAGGGGTGTATTTACATCAGATTTATTACCTAAAAAGATTAAGATATTTGAAAGTGGAATTGTTAATTTAGATATATCTACAGGACCTGGGACTCATTGGGTGTGTTATTATAATGATCCTAAATATAATTTTGTGGAATATTTTGATCCATTTGGAGAATATAAATATAAAGACATTAAATTGAATAACATTTTCATACCTAAAAATATTGTAAAATATCTTGAAACATCTAATAAAGGAATTAGATATAATTCGAGTTTTTTACAAGAACCAACATCTGTTAAATGTGGTTTTTATTGTATGAAATACATAACTCAAAGGAATAAAGGTAAATCACCTGTTGAAGTTTTATATTCTTTTACCCAAGAACCAAGTGGTTATAATGAAGATTTTGTGCTTAATAAATGTTAATTTTAGATTCAAAAAATTTTGAGAAATCAGAAGATTTTACAATTGAATATGTCCCTCCTATTCCTGTTAATGAAAATTCAAAAATAGCTTTAAAATCTATGTCTATGTGGGTTTCATGGAACAATATTGATGAAGAAAATAATACATTTAAGTATTTTGATGGTAGTTTATGGCATGAAATAACTTTAGATAATGGAAATTACACATTAAGGGAGTTAAATAACTTTTTAATAAAACGATTTGGAGATGAACCACCAATTAAATTTAAAGCTAATTTTGCTACACAGCGCTTTATAATTGAATTAAAAGATGAATATAAAATTGATCTTAGAGAGAGTAAATTACATGAAATTTTAGGATTTGAATCAGAAATATATGAAGATAATCATCAAGAAGGAAAATATATGGCAAACATTTCTAGAGGAGTTGATGACATACATATTCATTGTGATGTAATTACAGGAACTTTATATAATAATATTAATTCAGATATTTTATATTCTTTTACGCCATCTAATCCTCCTGGTAGTTTAATAAAAATTGATGAAATAAATCCTTTATTTTTACCTGTTAATAGACGAAATTATATTCATAGAATTCGAATGTATATCACGAATCAAGATAATGAACTGATAGACTTGAATAATATGAGAGTTTTATATAGATTAATTTTAGCTTAAGCGCAGGCTTTTCAGCTTAATAAATGAATTATAACAAACATAGATTATATGCAAAACGATATGGTGGTAATATCTTCACTGAAGGAATCAAAACTGTTGGGAAAAAAATATTAGAAGTTTTAGGTAAATCAATTGAAGATAAAACTAAAAAAGTTATTCAAAATAAACTTGAAAATATATTATCTAAACCCTCTGTAACTGTTAATGATATATTATCTAAACCCTCTGTAACTGTTAATGATATATTAGCTAAGAAGAAAATTCAGGATCGATATGGATCTGGTTTGAAACGGTATAAATGAGTTTTTTATCCTAATAAATGGAAAAACTTTGGGACTTAAAATCTATTCCAGATTATTATAGTAATAAAATTGCTAAGTATGAATATATAAAACATAATGAAGATAGTACTAATGTAAAAGAATCTGATCAATATAAGTTTACTATTAAAGATACAAATTCACCTATATTATATAGTAACGGTTATATATGCTTAGAAAGTAAAATAGTAAAAAATAATAATGATACTATAGGAGCTGATAATGTTACATTTGTAAATGGTGGGAATCTGTTTAGATCCGCTTCATTAACTATAGGAAAAGAACAAACTGATTCTAATATTGAATGTGCTTCATTAATTCATCAAATTAATGGACTTATAAATTTCACAAAAGATTATTCCACTTCAGAGGCTACAAATATGATGTATTATGTTGATACATCAGAATCAGCTGATAAAGATAAAATAGTAATAGATGATCCTAATAAAGATGTAAAGAAAGGATCAGATATCAAATTAAAAGAAAATGCCTCTTATAATAAAGGATTTAGACAGAGATGGCTTTTAACAAAAAACAGTAATGTAATAAAATTTTGGATTCATTTAAGACAACTTTTTGGGTTCCTCAACGATTTTAGAAGATTAATTTCTGATATAAAAGTTACATTTGAATTTCAAAGAAATAGTCATAATGATATGTTATACACAGATGTTGCAAATCCCAATTATAAAGTTATTATATCTGATTTTCAATTATGGTTACCTTATGTAGAGTTGTACCCATCCATTGAGGCTGAATTTAAAAGTATAGCTTTGAATTCTACACCTTTTGAAATTACTTGGTGTTCTGCTTCAATTGAGAAAAGTAATCAGCAAACAACATCAAGTGGTGCATGTCATATAAGAACTACATCTGATGAGGTGTTAAGTGTTCTTGTCATTCCACAGTATGTAGAAAAAGAAAGCAATCAAAATCAGAACAATATGGTTTTTGATAATTTAGATCTCCTTGAATGCTGGATATTATGTAATAATAAAAAAGTTCCAGAAGAAATTTATAAAACGAATTTTAAAGATGGGCAGTTAGATTATAATAGATGTTATTCTGAATTATTAGCAGCTGGATTAAATACTCATAATACTGAAAGTGGATGTCTTATAAGTTATGTAAATTATGCGAGATTGTATCCAATCTTTTATTTTAATTTATCTAATCATCCAGAGTATACTAATATTTCGAATTTAAGACTAGAATTTAACTGGAGATTAGGATCGAATCCAGGTAAACCATATAGATTTTATTTCATCGTGAATGAAAGAAAAAGAGGATCACTTAATATGGCTAATAAGGAATTTAAAACTTTGAAAACTTTAGATTAAATAAATGAATTGGTACCCTTTTGGTTCGTCTTATGAAGAATTTGGAATTGGACCATCTGGACCTCCTGGAAATGGATTTAAATTAACAGATGATGGTAATTATGATATGGAAGAAAAAAATTTAAAAAATTGTAAAGAACCTATAGATGAACATGATGTTACTACAAGAGAATATGTTTTAAAACAAATGAGAGAGAATAATCTGGAAGTTAAAAGTGAAATAGAAAAAAATATTAATGGTAGTTTTTCAGATTTTGTTCAAGAAACTGCTGTAAGAATAAGAGATTTAGATGCTGTACTTAAAGGTGAATTAAGTAATTTGGATCAAAAATATTTACATATTCAAGATGGGAATGTAATTAATGCAAAAGGTAAAAGAATAGGAAATGTTGCTGATCCTACAGCAGATAAGAATGCAGTGAATAAGAGGTATTTAGAAAACAATGTTTTAATTTTAAAAGATGAAAAGTTTGATGTTCAAAATAAAAGACTAGTGAATATTCCATCTCCTCAGGATATGTATGACGCAGTTAATAAAAATTACGTGGATAATCAAAAATGTTATGCAACAATTCAAGAAGATAAAAAAGCATATAATACTCTTGGTGCTATGCGTTACTGGGAAACAGTCGTTTTTATGAAATTTAGTAGCAATCTCCTTGACAGAAATATGAAACTGAGTGAAAATATGGATATGAAAATTACATTTTATTTACGTCCTAATTATACTAATGGGAAATCAGAAGTTTTAATTACACTTGGGGAGAATATATTATTTAATGGTGATGCCTACACCGATAAACCTTTAATACTCTTTGCATCAGGAAAACAGAATGATGAATTAAGTATACAAGTCATGTCTTATTTAGAATTAAACATTTTTAAACCTTACTTAGAAATTGAAAAAATAACATTCCATTTATAAAAATACATTCTATGTAAATGGATAGACTAATTAGGAGCAGTATTAATTGGGATTCATTTTCTAAAGATAATGAACTTTCAGAAGATATAATTAGAAGTGTAAAAGATGCAGTAAATTGGGATTTAATATCAGAATATCAAAAATTATCTGAAGATTTTATTTCAGAATTTCGTGATAAAGTGAACTGGGATAAAATTTCTCAATATCAGATTCTTTCTGAATATTTTATGAATAACAATGAATTAAACTGGTCTTTGATTTCTCAATATCAAACACTTTCTGAGGGTTTTATATTAATGAATATTGATAAATTAGATATGAGAAGAATTTCTATGTATCAGAAATTAAGTAATGATTTTATAAAAGAAAACTTTCGATTCTTAGACATGTCAGTAATTCCAATAAAACAAAAATTAAGTGAAGAAACTATAGATTTTCTTAGTGATTTTATTGATTGGAAAGAAGTTACAAGAAATCAAGAATTAACAGAAGATTTTATTATGAAATATAAAGATAAAATTAACTGGTGTGATATTGTTATCAATAGAAAATTCTCTGATGATTTTATAAATGTAAACTATAAAAAACTTGTTGTGTATCTACTTGCAAAGATATGTCATAAAATTTAAATATTTTTTAATCTTCCTACACTTTTTATCTTCCTATAAGGGGTATCCGTTTTGGGTACCCCTTTTTTTAATGCATTTTTAAAAAGGACTTTGCAAAGTAGTTTGTTTTACAACTTTTCTATTCATCACTAAATCCATCATTTCATCACTTTCAAAGCTATTCAAAGTTCAAAATGATTGCAATTGTTCAAAAATGTTCACAAAAATGACTTAAAATGTGTGTTTTTATGATGCTCTAGTTTGATGAAAAACAGAGTAAAAACTTCAATTTTCAAAAATCTGATGTTTTTGACTATTTTATGCTCAAAAATCAATGATTTTTAATGAAAATATGGTGTTTTTGTTCATAAAAAGCCTTAAAATGTTCGTGATTATTGAGGTCTGAAAAATCAAAAAACGCCTGATTTTGAGGTTTTTTGTAGTATATGATGTGTCCCATAGTATGGGACATATACTACTACCAGCAAATATAGCTGTATTTTTCCATAATGTTTTGATCACGTTATCCTCTGTATTCCCTTATTATGCTGTTTAAATTTCGTTGGTATCAGACGTCTCCTTCTTGGTGTTCTTTTTTCACTTTCCGCCAGTGTATATGATAAACGTTGACAAAAACTCCTCACTACAATGGTTACAAAAACAAAAAAACCCAAAAAGTTCCTCACTACAATGGTCAGCTTTATTCAGAAACTGAGGGATTCTTCATTGAGATTCAAGATATCGCAACCCAGAGCTACAAGAAACACATAATGAAAGTTGTAGATGATGACACCTGCAGAATGTGTAAGAAAGCCAATGGAACTTTAGAACACATTTTAGCCTGCTGCTCTCTTCTTTCTTCAAAACAATATATGTTAACAGACACGACCAGATGGTCAAAATCCTACTCAAAGAGAGCTTGGCATTAAATATTTTTCATTTATTTATTTATTTTTATTTGCTACAATAAACAAAATTTTACTTACAATAACTGGTGCATTTCAAATTGTTTTTTACAATCACTAATGCATTTCAAATTAGTTTTTACAATCATTAATTCATTTCAGAGCAGTTTTTACAATCATTAGTGCATTTCAGATCAATGTTTACAGTCATTAGCACATTTAAAATGTGGTTTCTACAATAATTACTGCATTTCAAAATGTTTTTTTTTTCCATCATTAGTGTATTTCAAATTAGTTTCTACAATCACTAGTGCATGATGGCATTATCCAAGGCTATACTTCACCTTATTACAAGTACCAACCAGAAATTATTCTCAAAAAGCGCAATTACATCATGTACTGGGACAAACCAATCATCACAGCCAACAGAAAAGACCATTGACCAAAATCGACCTCACATTGTAATTGTAGACATAGTGATAAAGAAGACACAAATGACTGATGTAGCGGCCCCACTTAAAACAAGTTAGTAAAATCATGCAATGCATTGATTATGATACGCTTTCCAACATACCAGAAATTATTACTCAAGTTATGTGGATAATGGATGTGGAATAAATCTCGCTCCTGTGTCCTGACCTTTGACCGCCTTTCGATGATATTCAACAGAACCGGTTCAGTATACCTCAGGAATAACATACTAAAGTTTTGTCGTAATAGAAGCAGTTTTACGCAAGTTATGAGAATAATGGCTGTGGGATAAATCTTGCTTTTGTGCAATGACCTTTGACCCAATTTCGTTGATATTCAACAGAACCAGTTCACTATACCTCCGGAACAACATGATAACGTTTTGTCGCAATCGAAGCATTTTTAGGTAAGTTATGATGCACAAGAGCAATGGAATGGATCCCGCTTTTATGTCCTGACCTTTGACCCATTCCCCCATTTTCAATACGATTCGTCCCCAGGTGGTCCCTTACCACATACTAAAATTTCATCGAAATCGAACCATTTTTACGCAAGTTATGACGCATAAAGACAATTGAATAAATCCCTCCCTTATGCCCTGCCTGACCTCTGACCCCATTTCGCCCATTTTCAATAGGGTTCGTGCCGAGATGGTTCTCTACCACATACTAAAATTTCATCGAAATCGAACCATATTTACGCATGTTAGGACGCATAAAGGCAACGGAATGGATCCCGCTATTATGTCCTGACCTATGACCCCATTCCGCCCATTTTCAATAGGGTTCGTCCCCAGGTGGTTCCTTTCCACATACTAAAATTTCATCGAAATCGAACCATTTTTACGCAAGTTATGACGCATAAGGGCAATGGAATAAATCCCGCTCTTATGCCCTGCCTGAACTGTGACCCCATTTCGCCCATTTTCAATAGGGTTCGTGCCCAGATGGTTCCCTACCACATACTAAAATTTCATCGAAATCGAACCATATTTACGCATGTTAGGACGCATAAAGGCAACGGAATGGATCCCGCTATTATGTCCTGACCTTTGACCCCATTCCGCCCATTTTCAATTGGATTCGTCCCCAGGTGGTGCCTTACCACATACTAAAATGTCATCGAAATCGAACCAATTTTACGCAAGTTATGACGCATAAGGGCAATGGAATAAATCCCGCTCTTATGCCCTGCCTGAACTGTGAATCCATTTCGCCCAGCCGCCCCGGTGGCATAGTGGTCTAAGGCGTTGGCCTCTGATAATTCGTCCGTAAGGGGTCCGGGTTCGAATCCCGTCAGGCATGGATGTTGTGTTTGTCTTACGGCACTGACTCTCTCCCTTCCCTGGAACCAGTGACCCTAAATTAGGGACGGGCGACTGCATATAGCCCATTGAGTTGCTCACGGTGGTCGTTAAACCTCCAATAAAAAAAAAAAAAATTCGCCCATTTTCAATAGTGTTCGTGCCCAGATGGTTGCCTACCACATACTAAAATTTCATCGAAATCGAACCATATTTACGCGTGTTAGGACGCATAAAGGCAACGGAATGGATCCCGCTATTATGTCCTGACCTTTGACCCCATTCCGCCCATTTTCAATAGGATTCGTCCCCAGGTGGTGCCTTACCACATACTAAAATGTCATCGAAATCGAACCATTTTTACGCAAGTTAGGATGCATAAAGGCAATGAAATGGATCCAGCTCCTATGTCCTGACCTTTGACCCTGTTTCGCCCATTTTCAATAGGGTTCGTGCCCAGGTGGCTCCCTACCACATACTAAAATTTCGTCGAAATCGAACTGTTTTCACGTGAGTTATCGTGCGGACGGACGGATGGACAAAGCTGGAGCATATACGCTTCTTCAGTTCAACACAATTTTATTAACAAGGTTGGGCTCAGGAGGCGAACATGGGCGTCCTGATACATATATTGTACGGTAAAATATACAAACTCTAAAATTCTATGTACATTATATACAGCACGATGTATTGATTCACAAAGGAGCCTCGTGGTAAGAGGTGCAGGCATTTTGCACAAGAACAATAAGAGAGATTGTCGAAACATTTCGTCTCGAAGCATAAGTATATTAAAGTGCTGACAAATAACAGAACGAGAATATTATAATGAAGCACTGTGCAAAAGGAGAACTGTAGATGACAAAGTAGACAATGTGAAACCTAAGGCAAACAGAATAACGATGTCTTAGCACTGATAGAAAAAATGATACTCAAAGAGAAAAAACAAGAAAGACTATATACATTTGTACAGTATGGTGCATATTATATTCACATTTGTTAGAAGATATAAGCTTTATGTTGAAGTTTGATTCCGAAAACCAATGGTGAGCATGCACGTTGAACTGAAGTTCAACAGAGCTAGGAGCAACGAGGTTATAAATTACCGACAGTCAGTTGCAACGTCGCTGGCATGCCGGCGAACCAGGAAGCGACCGGAGACCAGGTGGAATGGAAAAGTGGTTCTCTCTGTTGGGCAACGGCCACAAGGTTCTCTAGACGAAGTCTTGAGAGGAGACGCTCCCGAAAGTGGCACAGTAGTTACACAGAAGCGTGGTGGATGGTATAAGGAGCTGAAATACGTAGATGACGTGTTTCACCAGGATGAAAATATATGAGCAGATGGGTGGAAGCTTGACTGGCGGAGAGACCTGCAGGAGGAGTGTCTTATAAGCATCGAAAGGAAGATCAGTTGTGGCTGAACGTTGAGCAATGGAAAATGCAAGATGGAGTAGTGGAAGGAGAATGACACAATGTAGATAAACGTGAGAGACATCAGCTACTTGAGCACAGAAGGGGCAAAGAGGTGAGTCAAGAATGGTAGTAGTATATAGGGGATACTATGGCACACACCAAAATCACATAAAAACCTCAAAATCAGGCATTTTTTGATTTTTCAGACCTCAATAATCACGAACATTTTAAGGCTTTTTATGATCAAAAACACCATATTTTCATTAAAAATCATTGATTTTTGGGCATAAAATAGTCAAAAACATCAGATTTTTGAAAATTGAAGTTTTTACTCTGTTTTTTCATAAAAACAGACATCATAAAAACACGCATTTTTGATGATATTTGACGACTTTTTTGAACAATTGCAATCATTTTGAGCTTTGAATAGCTTTGAAAGTGATGAAATGATGGATTTAGTGATCAATAGAAAAGTTGTAAAACAAACTACTTTGCAAAGTCCTTTTTAAAAATGCATTAAAAAAAGGGGTACCCAAAATGGATACCCCTTATAGAAAGATTAAAAATTTAGGAAGATTAAACAAATTCAAGATTTAATTAAAAATATTACAAAGATTTAAACGAATTCAATAATATAAGGTTTTGTTATGTAGTACTTCATTTCTCTTTAAAGATATGTCCTATTTTATTTTCTGTTTCGGTAATTCTTCTTTTGAACCTCTCTCGATCAACTGCATATGTTTCCCATATACCTTTTCATTTCCTACATATATGACAACAACATTAGGATTGAAGTGAACTTTCATTTTAATAGAATTCGTTTTTTTAAGTTTTTACTAATTCATAATCATAATATAGATCATCAATTTTACCTCTGAATCTGAATATATAATTACCTTTATTAATTTTTTTAATTGCACTGTCAGATAGTTTTCCGTGACATTTTCTAAGATAATATTCTTTTTCTTCATCATTGACTTCTATTTTTGCAATAGTTGTATCTCCGAATTTCGTTTGGATTTTTTTCAGTGACATCAATTTATAATCTCCAGGATTCAAATCTTTTAATTTCTGTGTTTCTGTAAATAATCTGATGCTATTGAACTCATCCATTTATAAGGTTTTATTTTTTTAAAGGCTTTTGAATACATGTGATGAGAACTGTAAATTACAATAACTTACAAACTCATTTAAAATTTCTAATCCTTTGTTTTTAATTTCCTCGTTTTTTTCTTTTTTTCAATTATTCTTTTTATCTTTTTTAAATATTTATAAACTATAGTTAGAATATCTGAAAACTTGTAATTATCTCTATACATATGAATCAAGTCATCACAAAAATGAGCGAATTGAGATATTTCGTTACTATATTTTTTATCTGAAGAACAGTATAGAGCTCTAAGGTCACCCATTAAATCCATTTATAAGTTTTCATTTTTTGAAATATAATTCTTATAATACATACATCTATACATAGAGCATCCGGCGCCTAAAACTCTTGGACATTTAGGTATATCTAAATCAACAGATGGAATATCTTCAAGCATCTCTTTTTCCATTACTCCTCCTTTATATGCAAATGTACCACCATAAATATGGTACAGGTTTTTAATATAGTTCTTTACCTCACAATTATTAATCCATAGTTCTTTGCTATTTGGATATCTTTTAAATCTCAGTCCATGCACATCTAAAACACACTTACGTACGATATTCAATTCTTGTTCATCTAATTTGCAGTCAGGTGTGAACACTGATATTGTTTCACCAATATTCAGTTTTGAGTGTACCCAACTTATCTCTCTTGCTATCTTACGATTTGGGAGCACAAATCCTTGAATATTTATAATCACAATTATATCATTCATTGTTTATATTTACTCACTTTTTTTAAATACATATCCAAAAGGTACAGTATTCAAATCATCTAGAATTCTTCTTTTATCAAATCCAAACATGTATTTCTTGTTCAGTGTATCTACAGCTATATTTCTATCTTTTTGTATCTTAAACTGATTATTTGATATTTCTAAGTAATCTGTTTCACCTGTTATTACTTTCATTCTATCATTGAAATTCAAAATATTTTCATTCTCATAGCTCATTTTAAATCCTTTAACTTTACCTTTTACAGTTCCATCATTTAGTATGTAACCATAGTCTTTTGGTGCACCAGCTATCCAGGATTTCATATATTTGTCCTCTCCCAATTCATCTGTCCATTCTCCTAACATGCATCCTGTTTTGATTTTATTAGTTCCATCATCTATATACACAACACTATCTGTGTCTTTATAAATCACTTTTTCACGTAATTTATCAAGCATTTTATATAATCTAATTCTAGCAGAACTAGTGGTGAAAGCTGCTATATAAACGTTAGTATTGAAGTTATTTTTAACATATTCATCTTTCATTTTATAAGTCATTTCTACACAGTCATCATTCATAAATATCATATTTAATTCTTTGAGATTATCATCTAATATAATTTTATAAAATTCATCTAAATCCATTACGTATTTAGTCTGTTTCATATTTTTTCTCTGTCCAAACTTACCCCATAATGAGTTCAAACATATCTTACTTATAAATCTCATTCCTGGATTTTTTTCTATTTTTTCTAATTTTATATCTAATTTCTTGTAAACTGTCTTCTTATATTCTTTTTCACTTTTAAAGTTTTCAGACCATTTATCATCTGTTTCTAATTTGATTTTCAAAAACATTTTAACGTAATCTCTAAATAGTTCATCAGTTTTATTTTCAAAATTCCAAACCTCATATATTCTTAAAATTTTATATCTTTTTTTAATTGCTAAATTCATTTCATCAGTAGTCCATGTACTAGTGAAACATCTTTCGTCTCTTTTATGATTACACTCCTTATTTCTAATTTCAAAGCATTCTTTACATTTCTTTTTATCTACAACACTTTTAAAGTGATTACATTTGATAGTTTTAGAACATGATTTACAAAGAGCAAACATCAATTTTTCATCTTTAATTGGCAACACTGGATGATATAAATTTCTAGGTGGTAAGACCTTACATTTGATGAAACCATACCATTCTTTATCAAATTTTTCAGGATTAAATATCTTAACAGGATGACCAATTGGATAATTATCAAAGTAATTTACAGTTGGATACAGTGAACATACATCAATATATCTACCTTTTTCATTATTTTTAAATTCATATTTCAATTTAGTAGGCTCACACCTACCCCCATAAAATGCATCTCTAGGATTTAAAGGTTCCACGAAATCTCTATTCCATTCATTTTTTATATATTTTTTAATTTCTTTATTATTATTAAAATCACATTCCCATATAACAATTAATTCATATCCAGCTTTTAAAATCTTCTTTTGAATCCTCTTAGTTCTTTTATATAAGTCTTTCATACATATCTGATTCTGTTCATTTATAGTTGATTCTCTATAACATCTATTACATCCATGCCAGTGACATCCATGAAATTGAAACACTGTGTTTTCATAAAATCCATCTACTTTATAAATTTTCTTACCTAATTTTAATTTTTTCTCTCCACCATTTAATGCATGTTGAATATTGATATTATTCTTTTTAGACAGATAATCTAACCAAGCAATTGATTTTTTACTATATTTGTCTTTTTGAATTGTATCATCATCTATGGCAATTGTACCTTTTTTTAAGAATTTATCTCTATAAATACTCATGCATACACCTGCTAGAGTTACATATTTAAATGGATCGATATTTGCGATTTCTAAGAATAATCTTCTCAATTCTAAACATCCTCTTCTTAAAATATCTACATCTGATCTACAGTATTTAACAAATTCTTTTTGAAAATCAAACGTATCGTTTTTAACAGTTTCATACCATTTTAAGAATTCATTTCTCTCTTCAGATTTCATAGAATCACATCCATAGTAATGTTTTTCAGGGTATTTACCTATATAATTTTGATTACATTCTTTATTAAAATAATGAGGAAAATAACCTTTTGCCATCTCTTCTAACCCAAATGTTTTTGGAAAATCTCTTAATGGAATCATAGTAAAATTGATTGAATCTATGAATCTTATATTATATCCAGATGCCTGCATATAATTGAGTTTATTTCCATTATATATAGTAAACACTTCTATTTTGTTTTTAAAACAGTATTTAGCTAAGAATTGAAAATCAAAGCCTTTACCATAATGAGCTAGTACAGTATATCCAAAATGTTTTTGTTGAAATAACCAATTACAAAAATCATTTTCATTTTCAAATATCTTTTCACTACCATCATACATTTGACATACAACTAGATTAACTTCATGAGTTCCTGTTTCTTGTTTAGTTTCAACATCAAAGAATATATATTTCTCAGTATATTCATATCTACATTTTTCACACCAATCTTTTCGATTTCTTGTTAACTTAGGACAATCATTTTCACATTTACCACCTTTAGCATCTTTACGTTTCATATAGCATTTATGATCATGTAATACATATTTCCAACAATTTTTACATCTCTTTTCACCACATACATGCTCTTTGGGTTTTCTCTCATATCGATTAATAATTCTTTTACATTTTAAACATTTCCATAGACATTTACATACACTAACACCTTTCTTATTTTTTCTTTTGTGGTTATCAAAACACTCCTCACCTTTAAATAATCGATTACATTTTTTACAAAATATCTCTTCACCATTACAGTTACTATCTGTTTTAAAACATCTATCACATTTGAGAGGACATCTGTGTTGATCTGATCTTTTATAGCTTATTTGACAATAATCACAGTAATTCTCTTTTCCTAAAAATCCTTTAACAGAAGTAATTACATCGAAATGATTTCTATTTTTCAATATGTAAATACATGTAGATTTATATTTACCACTATATATACATTCATTAAAATTCTCTCTGCAAAATATATTTATCTGAATATCTAAGAATTCTTCAAATATTTTAACCTCTTCTAAGCAACATATTTCTAATGGAATATTGCATAGTTCATGTAATTTTACAGCTAATGATTTTTGTAAAACTCTACCCATTTTGATGTATCTAATATCATTTTTTGATAATTCATTATGATTCAATTTATCACATAATAGCTTAGGATTTTGAATAGATAGAGCAGTTACAATTGATCTAGCTAAACATATGTTATCATCATTTTTTATCTGACAGATACTTCTTTTATTTTCTATTGTTTCATCATTAATTATCTTTATATGTTTACCTCCTGAAGGTAATTCAATTACATTAAAATCAAATATACAAGCAGTTATTTCTAATTCCTTATATTCAATTTGATCAGATAATTTATAAATATATAGCTCATAGGCATCCTTAGTATACATCATTTTATCATGAAATGGTTTATTCAGTTTAGGATTATATACAATTATATCTACTTTACCTTGAATTTTACCAATTGCTTTTCTAAATATATATTGTAAAATATTGAAATATTGTTCAGGTTTAATGTTTACTCCAGCTACTCTATAATTCTTTCTATGTACCATATATTTTTTAATATATTTTCCTTTTGTTTCAATAATTTCATAATCAGGTTTAAATAATTTTTCAAGATTTACAGCTGTTTTAATTTTCTTTTCTTTTCTTGGTTTCAATTTGTTATCTTTGAATTTTAAATTAAAAGAATCAAATAATTTTTTAATTCTATTTCTTCTCTCTGGATGATTAATAAATATTTTTCTTTTTCGATCTAAATATTCTGATGTATCTAATCCAAGGATATCTACTAAAACAGACTTATAATCACCTGTATTTCTAATATATTTTATCAACGATTTAATTAAATCATCTTTTTTTACATTTCGTTTTTTGATATTTAATCTTTTTAAAGCATTTCTAAGTTTCTGAACACTAATAGCATTCAGAGCACTTTTAAGATGCACAATAACAGGCTTCAAAGCTTTATCCATTTATTAGGGAGTAAATTTATAAAGGGATTTTCGAAATCAAAAAGTGATAAAAGCTAAACGACGTTTGTGCAATTCACTTCTTAAATGTCTTTGTTTATGAGTATAAGTATATTGTTTACCACAATCACAATTTATTTTTCTATTCAAAATTATACACTGACAAGATTTGCAAAAATGCTGTCTATCAACTTTACCATAACGATGTAGAACATAAAATTCATCAATAGATTTTGTTTGTTTACAACTTTTGCATGTTTTGTTCTCCATTTATTAGGAAACAAATTTTATAAATACTTTGCTTTAAGCTGAAAAGCTTGCTGCTTTAAAGTCTTCCCAGATCTTTTCATTTTTTGGATTTATATTAATTTTAATATCATTTGATATATTATAATAGTCACAAATTTTTTTAATAAAATATACATATTTTAAATTTTTCTCATAGTACATAAAATCCAATAATTTTAAAAATAAATCTTCTGCTTCCTTATTAAATTTAAGGTTATTTTTTCTTTTAAACTGATTAAAATATCTTATTCTACTAACATATCTACTTTTTAAATATTTATTATAGTCTATATAATAACAGTCTTCCTCTTCATCATATTTCATTCTTTTTATTTGTTTCATTACTTTTTTAAAATTTTCAGGAATTTCAATTTGTTCTTCTTCTGAATAAGAAAAGTAATTCGCTTCTTCAATATCATTATCCATTTATTAGATATCATTTTATTAAAAACTTTTTAGAACTTAGTTATTCTTTTAATAGCCTCTTTTAAATTATCAATAGTATGATCACTAACAATATTAAGATGATTAAATTTAGTTTCTATGTATGATATATTTTCTTTAACTCTGTTAAATAAATTAATAGAATTAGGATTATATTTTATTTCATATACTGTATTTAAATCTGGATACTTTATTTTTAAATTACCAATAGTTTTATTCATTTTATCTCTTTGACATCTGATTACATAATAAGGATAATCAGAGTTTCCTTTATTTTTCTGTATGATAGTAAACATATGAAGCTTTTTAGAATTAGCAGTTTTAGGTGTTATATCCTCTTCTACTTCTTTATATTTTTCATTTTCAAGTTTTAATTTTTCCATTTTCTTTTTTATCTTATTTAATTTCTTATTTAATTTTTCATTATCATTCTTGTATTTATCATTGAATTTTTTAATGTAATAGTCTTTAACAATCTTGTTAACTTTATCATAAAAATCGTTTGAAACCCAACAAGATATATTTAAAATTAATTCCTGCTTAACATATGTTCCATTAATAATATTCTTACCTGTTCCTTCTCTTATTTCATACATTTGATCATTTTTATGGCGGCCCGAATTCGGGCCACCACAATTTTTATAATATTTTATTAATTCTTGAGATTGTTTATTCTCTAACCATTTTTTAAATTTTTTACCACCTTGTTTGCATAATTTTGTAGCATTAAAGTATCCAGTATTTTTATCTATTATAATTTTAAAATCTCCAAATAGACCATACCAGTAATTATCTTTGATTTGTTCATAACATACATCTTTTAATGAAGCCATTTATTAGATATCATGTTATTAAATACTTTTTCACGTATATCTTATTTTAAATCGTTAATAATTCCTACCTAAGAAATTATATCTTTAAATACTGAAATACAGTTTTTTCTTTCACATATAGATGGTAGCACAAGCAATTAAATCTCTTTCTTGCTTAGATGTAGTCATTACTGATAAGCTGCGAGCGAAAATGTTTACATAACCAGAGTTGAACAGCTGCCAAAATACTCTCCACGGCGCGCGATTATGTCCTCGGAAAGAAGCAGTTCTTCGTTACGTAACAACTTTGGATCATCGCCAAGTTTCTCTTGCTTGAAACGTAAATATATGTTTCAAGCAAGAATTTATCGGCCTGTGTTGGCCGATTGGTAGCGAGTCAGGCATGCATGCAAAAGGTCTCAGGTTCGAATCTCGGTACGGTAGAATGGCTCCCTGTCCTAAACTTTGAAATCAGAGTTTGGGTTCACGGTAGAGCGTGTGCGTGAATAACATCTGATGGTAGAGAGTGTGTGCGGTGGAGGGTCGAAAGAGTTAACGCCCACCTGGCTGGCCAGGTACAAATAAATAAAAAAAAATGAAGCATAGACCCTCCACCGAAAGGGCGTTTTGCAAAAAATTTTTCAAATTACAGCGTCAACCCAACTGTTAAATTCATCAGGATATCCCAACCATTTAACTAAGTATTTATTTCCTTTCTTTCTAATAATTTTTTCAATCTTATAAACCTCATCTTTCTTATCATATTTAACCAGTTCTTTTTCATAAAATGTTCCTGTAATTTCTTCATTATTTAACTCTTTTATTTTATATGTCGGAGGATCTGTGTTCAATATATCGGAAATTATAAATATTTCTTCTGTAAATGTTGGAAGATAACCTTTCTTAAATTTTCTTTTATATTTTGAAATTCTTATTTTATCTCCTTTTTGATATTTTGGTTTATTTTTCTCTTTTTCTTTATACAAATTATTATAAACTTTTAATTCATTTTCTTCCTTACTTGCTTCTATAGGTGTCATTTTAATGGATCTATGATAAGAATTATTATAATTCTTAATTAATTTATCTAGTACATTTAACCACTTTCTAGTATTATTTGCTGTGAAATACTTCCACATTTTAGTCTTTAAAGTTCTATTGAATCTTTCAATAACAGCACATTTAATCTCAATATTCTCAGTTGTAAACCAGTGAATATTTTCATCCTTGAATAACTTTTGAGTTTGTTTATTTATAAACTCTGTACCCTTATCTGTTTGAAGTTTTTCTGGTTTTCTTTCTTTAAATATTTTTTTAAATGCTCTAGTTACCTCTTCACCTGTTTTTCTTTTAATCGGAATTGTCCAAGCATATTTACTGAATATATCAATCACTGATAAAATATAATTTGTGTCATTATTAAAGGATTTAAATTCTTGCATATCTATAAGGTCAGCTTGAAATTGGTCATTGACATGAGAAACATAAATTCTTCTTCTTTTAAATCTATGAATAAGTGGTTTATGTTTTGTATATACATCTTGTTGATGTAAAAACTCTTCTATATCTTTCCTGGGTAATTTAGTTTTTCTTTGTAATTCATTAATACCACAATAACCAGTTTCTGGTGTATAATAAATATTTTTAAGGTCTACGTCTTTAAAAAACACTCTTTTTAGATCCACAAACTTTACACTTTCCTTTTGCCATCGGTCTTCCATTTTTAGCTACTGTTTCTTGAATATCTTTAGTTTCAGTTTTCTGTTTGCACTTTAAGCAATACATATAGGATGAAATTCCTAAACCAAATGTTTTCTTTGCTTTTATAATTGGTTTTATAACAGCTCTAGCTTGTTTCTCTCCTAATGGATAGAATCCACTTGTAGTATTTTCAATTGAATCTAAATCGTTTAAGAGTTCTTGATCAGCAATATGTCTCTGTTTAGTATCTTTAGTTTTACTATAAGCTACATCATGTTTTTTACAAGCTTTATCAACTCTGTTAATTCCTGGATCACCTCTTTTTAATCTCTTTTCTAATTTTGTAAATGGACCACAATACTGGTAACCAGGTATATGCATTTCAGGTGGATTTAATTTATCTTGTAACCATCCTACTATATCACCTCCTTGTAATTCCATTTATTTAAGTGTAAATCTATTTTACATATCTATAACAATTTAGTTGCGTTTGTTTTACATATTTCTCTAAAGGAAAATACTTCATATTTTTTATAAAATCCTCTTCTCTAACGTAAGCATCCTGTTCTGAAATTGAATTAGCGTTTATTAAATTTAATATCTGTTTATAAAATTTGTAAGCTTGTTTATATTCTTCTTTTCTTTCTGAAATATTTAGAGTTTTATCAACAACTTCAATGACTCCTGCTCCTAAAGAAAGAGCTGCTAAAGGAATAAATGCAAAAGCTGATAAACCTGAAGCACTAAATATAAATTTGCCTACTGATAGTGATATACTAATTTTATTATAGTAATTAAAACTTTTTCTGTATACATACATTTTCTTTTCTAAATATTCTTCCATTTATATGGGATCAAAGTTATGTCTGTATCTCATATGAGGATTTTTCAAATCTAACATGAAGAAATCATAAGGTTTTTTAATACTTTTTTGATAAGGATCTATATTAAAATCACCATCAATTTCTCTAATAATTTGTTTAATTTCTCTGTGCTGAAGTTTAAAAAATATAAAGTAATCACAGTTTTTTCTTATATCAATAGGTGTTGAATAATAGGTCTGTGATAAATAAATAATGGATGCATTTTTCTTCCTTCCTCTTATAAAAAATTTTTCAATTTCGTTTTGATCTTTTTCTTTTACACAGTCATCAAAAATAACTAGATTTTTTAATGAAGGATCTAAGTCATCTACAGTAATAAATTCATTTATGTCTGAACTAAATAATGTTTCTTTCTTAAACTTTTTAAATAATTTTAATAACTTATTTTTATTCTTTCCCTTTATTTTTAAAATGTCTTCCTCTTCTATATCATCAAACATTGAGTAATTTTCTTTTAATTTAGAGTATTTAGGTTCGTTAATATCTTTTGCACATATGAATAATGCATCAAAATTTAAATGATCATATATTAAATTTAATAGTAAATTTGTTTTTCCACATCCTGAAGATCCTGTTATTAAAAGTTTAAAAGGATGAATAGGTAATATTGGATTTTGATTTGGATCTATAAATTCTTCTGGTTCTGAATAATCTTTTAGTTTAATGCTGCAAGGCTTAATCATATTTATTTAATAGAAATTCAGCATCTTCAATAAACATTTCAGCTTCAAATAATAAGTCTTCAGCTGGTATTCCTTGAGATAAATAACATTCAGCTAGATATAATGCCATTTCAGCAAAAGATAAATATTCTTCAATTTGTTCTTCCATTTATATAAGTAAAATAATTTGCTTGGAAGTAAAATAATTTACTTGGTAGTAAAATAATTTGCTTGGAAGTAAAATAATTTGCTTGGAAGTAAAATAATTTGCTTGGAAGCAAATTTTCAGTTAAATAAATGAGTAAAGTGATACAAGATTTATTAAAATTAGCAAAAGTAAATGCTGAACTAAGAAAACGAAATAAGGAAAAGCAATTAGAAGATTTAGGATATGAAGAGGCAATCACAAAATTTCATAAACCTATAGTTGAAAAATTAGAATATCAAGATGTATCTAGAAAAGAAAATTTAAAAGCTATTCAAGATGCAATTGAAGAACTTTCATTTCAACCAATTGCAGAATCTTCAAGATTTCCTGCCTTAGAAGATGTTGAAGAACCTATTTCAGATGCTAAAGAAATGTATGAGAGAGAAGCAGGAATTCATAAAATTAACTTAAACAAAAACTTGAATGTATCAGTTATTAAAAAAAGTTAGGATTTGATTTACCTTCAGAATTAGTTAATAAATCTGATGAAGAGATTGATGAAAAAATAAAACAAGCAAATGAAAAAATCAGTGAAATCGGACGTCTAAAAGGTCCTCAAGTAAAAGCACTTAATAATGCTAAAGATGAAGAAAAAAAGAAAAAATTAGAGAAAAAAATTGATCGTTTCGATTATAAAATGGCTGAGGTGCGAAAATATATTAGAGCATTAGAAGCTCTCAAAATGGGGAATTACTATATGGGTGAGGGTCTTAATATTTTAGATAAATTAACAGATAAAATATGTAAGGGAACTAAAAATAAGAAAGTATATAACCAAGTAGTTCAAATACTAGATTTAGTATTGAAAGAGGGTAAAATGACTAATGAGCAAGTAAAACAATATTATTCAAAGTTTCTATCTTAATAAATGAGTAATTATATTGTATCAAGAATTTATTTGAGTGAAGGTCAGAAAAACAAATTAAAATCAGCAGTTAAGAAAGGTGAAGAAATTACATTGCAAATTGATAAAACTAAAAGTGCTAATCATGATATGTATTTAACAAAAACTCAAATTACTCAAATTAAAAATGGTAAACGAATAACTATAAGTAAGACACAATTAAAGAAAAACGGAGGTATTTTACCCTTTTTGATCCCTATCTTAGCTGCTCTTGGTACTGGTGCTTTATCTGGTGCTGCTAGTTTTGGTGTGAATAAAGCTTTAAGTAAAGTAACTGGATCAGGTTGTAAACCGAAAGGTTCACACCTTAAAAAAAACATTCTGGAAAGGGAGTTCTTCAGAATTACGAGGTATATCCAATAAAACGATAGAACAAAATATGAAAAATGTAAAAGGATTCAGAGGTGTATTTACATCAGATTTATTACCTAAAAAGATTAAGAAATTTGAAAGTGGAATTATTAATTTAGATATATCCACAGGACCTGGGACTCATTGGGTCTGTTATTATAATGATCCTAAATATAATTTTGTGGAATATTTTGATCCATTTGGAGAATATAAATATAAAGACATTAAATTGAATAACATTTTCATACCTAAATAATTCGAGTTTTTTACAAGAACCAACATCTGTTAAATGTGGTTTTTATTGTATGAAATACATAACTCAAAGGAATAAAGGTAAATCACCTGTTGAAGTTTTATATTCTTTTACCCAAGAACCAAGTGGTTATAATGAAGATTTTGTGCTTAATAAATGTTAATTTTAGATTCAAAAAATTTTGAGAAATCAGAAGATTTTACAATTGAATATGTCCCTCCTATTCCTGTTAATGAAAATTCAAAAATAGCTTTAAAATCTATGTCTATGTGGGTTTCATGGAACAATATTGATGAAGAAAATAATACATTTAAGTATTTTGATGGTAGTTTATGGCATGAAATAACTTTAGATAATGGAAATTACACATTAAGGGAATTAAATAACTTTTTAATAAAACGATTTGGAGATGAACCACCAATTAAATTTAAAGCTAATTTCGCTACACAGCGCTTTATAATTGAATTAAAAGATGAATATAAAATTGATCTTAGAGAGAGTAAATTACATGAAATTTTAGGATTTGAATCAGAAATATATGAAGATAATCATCAAGAAGGAAAATATATGGCAAACATTTCTAGAGGAGTTGATGACATACACATTCATTGTGATGTAATTATAGGGACTCTATATAATAATATTAATTCAGATATTTTGTATTCCTTTACGCCATCTAATCCTCCTGGCAGTTTAATAAAAATTGATGAAATAAATCCTTTATTTTTACCCATTAATAGACGAAATTATATTCATAGAATTCGAATGTATATCACGAATCAAGATAATGAACTGATAGACTTGAATAATATGAGAGTTTTATATAGATTAATTTTAGCTTAATAAATGAATTATAACAAACATAGATTATATGCAAAACGATATGGTGGTAATATCTTCACTGAAGGAATTGGAAAAAAAATATTAGAAGTTTTAGGTAAATCAGCAATTGAAGATAAAGCTAAAAATGTAATTCAAAATAAACTTCAAAATATATTATCTAAACCTCCTGTAACTGTTAATGATATATTAGCTAAAACGAAAATTCAGGATGGATCTGGTTTGAAACGGTATAAATGAGTTTTTTATCCTAATAAATGGAAAAACTTTGGGACTTAAAAGCTATTCCAGATTATTATAGTAATAAAATTGCTAAGTATGAATATATAAAACATAATGAAGATAGTACTAATGTAAAAGAATCTGATCAATATAAGTTTACTATTAAAGATACAAATTCACCTATATTATATAGTAACGGTTATATATGCTTAGAAAGTAAAATAGTAAAAAATAATAATGATACTATAGGAACTGATAATGTTACATTTGTAAATGGCGGGAATCTGTTTAGATCCGCTTCATTAACTATAGGAAAAGAACAAACTGATTCTAATATTGAATGTGCTTCATTAATTCATCAAATTAATGGACTTATAAATTTCACAAAAGATTATTCCACTTCAGAGGCTACAAATATGATGTATTATGTTGATACATCAGAATCAGCTGATAAAGATAAAATAGTAATAGATGATCCTGATAAAGATGTAAAGAAAGGATCAGATATCAAATTAAAAGAAAATGCCTCTTATAATAAAGGATTTAGACAGAGATGGCTTTTAACAAAAAACAGTAATGTAATAAAATTTTGGATTCCTTTAAGACAACTGTTTGGGTTCCTCAACGATTTTAGAAGATTAATTTCTGATATAAAAGTTACATTTGAATTTCAAAGAAATAGTCATAATGATATGTTATACACAGATGTTGCAAATCCTAATTATAAAGTTATTATATCTGATTTTCAATTATGGTTACCTTATGTAGAGTTGTACCCATCCATTGAGGCTGAATTTAAAAGTATAGCTTTGAATTCTACACCTATTGAAATTACTTGGTGTTCTGCTTCAATTGAGAAAAGTAATCAGCAAACAACATCAAGTGGTGCATGTCATATAAGAACTACATCTGATGAGGTGTTAAGTGTTCTTGTCATTCCACAGTATGTAGAAAAAGAAAGCAGTCAAAATCAGAACAATATGGTTTTTGATAATTTAGATCTCCTTGAATGCTGGATATTATGTAATAATAAAAAAGTTCCAGAAGAAATTTATAAAACGAATTTTAAAGATGGGCAGTTAGATTATAATAGATGTTATTCTGAATTATTAGCAGCTGGATTAAATACTCATAATACTGAAAGTGGATGTCTTATAAGTTATGTAAATTATGCGAGATTGTATCCAATCTTTTATTTTAATTTATCTAATCATCCAGAGTATACTAATATTTCGAATTTAAGACTAGAATTTAACTGGAGATTAGGATCAAATCCAGGTAAACCATATAGATTTTATTTCATCGTGAATGAAACAAAAAGAGGATCACTTAATATGGCTAATAAGGAATTTAAAACTTTGAAAACTTTAGATTAAATAAATGAATTGGTACCCTTTTGGTTTGTCTTATGAAGAATTTGGAATTGGACCATCTGGACCTCCTGGAAATGGATTTAAATTAACAGATGATGGTAATTATGATATGGAAGAAAAAATTTAAAAAATTGTAAAGAACCTATAGATGAACATGATGTTACTACAAGAGAATATGTTTTAAAACAAATGAGAGAGAATAATCTGGAAGTTAAAAGTGAAATAGAAAAAAATATTAATGGTAGTTTTTCAGATTTTGTTCAAGAAACTGCTGTAAGAATAAGAGATTTAGATGCTGTACTTAAAGGTGAATTAAGTAATTTGGATCAAAAATATTTACATATTCAAGATGGGAATGTAATTAATGCAAAAGGTAAAAGAATAGGAAATGTTGCTGATCCTACAGCAGATAAGAATGCAGTGAATAAGAGGTATTTAGAAAACAATGTTTTAATTTTAAAAGATGAAAAGTTTGATGTTCAAAGTAAAAGACTAGTGAATATTCCATCTCCTCAGGATATGTATGACGCAGTTAATAAAAATTACGTGGATAATCAAAAATGTTATGCAACAATTCAAGAAGATAAAAAAGCATATAATACTCTTGGTGCTATGCGTTACTGGGAAACAGTCGTTTTTATGAAATTTAGTAGCAATCTCCTTGACAGAAATATGAAACTGAGTGAAAATATGGACATGAAAATTACATTTTATTTACGTCCTAATTATACTAATGGGAAATCAGAAGTTTTAATTACACTTGGGGAGAATATATTATTTAATAGTGATGCCTACACAGATAAACCTTTAATACTCTTTGCATCAGGAAAAAAGAATGATGAATTAAGCATACAAGTCATGTCTTATTTAGAATTAAACATTTTTAAACCTTACTTAGAAATTGAAAAAATAACATACTTTTAATTCCATTTGAATTAGAACTTTAATCTTCCTACACTTTTTATCTTCCTAAATTTTTAATCTTCTATAAGGGGTATCCATTTTGGGTGCCCCTTTTTTTAATGCATTTTTAAAAAGTAGTTTGTTTTACAACTTTTCTATTGATCACTAAATCCATCATTTCATCACTTTCAAAGCTATTCAAAGCTCAAAATTATCGCAATTGTTCAAAAAAGTCGTCAAATATCATCAAAAATGCGTGTTTTTAAAAATGCGTGTCTGTTTTTATGAAAAAACAGAGTAAAAACTTCAATTTTCAAAAATCTGATGTTTTTGACTATTTTATGCCCAAAAATCAATGCTTTTTAATGAAAATATGGTGTTTTTGATCATAAAAAGCCTTAAAATGTTCGTGATTATTGAGGTCTGAAAAATCAAAAAATGCCTGATTTTGAGGTTTTTATGTGATTTTGGGGTGTGCCATAGTACCCCCTATATACTACTAATGGTCATGCGGTGGAGGATGGATGGAACGGGAAGACGGCGGTGGAGAAAAAGCCAGTGAGTGTTTATTTCAAGAGGAGCTGAAAGAGGAGAAAGGGTGGCAGACCAGACAGCGGTGAGAGAGGATTGGGAGACATCAGGGATGTGAAGGGGAGAGGGATTTTAAAAGTAACCGATAGAGAACTGAGGTTGAAAGGAAGGAGAGTGGAAGTGTAGATCTGCCGACTGAAAGAAAGAAAGGAAGGTGGAGGGAGGCGGAAGGAACAAAGGTCAGGCCGGTGGTGGTTGCGAGATGAGGGAACTTAGCAATGATGGTAGAGAGTAGGGAGTCATAGACAGAGAGAGAGGAGGGTGAAAGTAGAACGGTGGGGGGAGGCTGGCGTAGGGTCGCCAGGACAGATCTGAGGTTACAAAGTCTTTGACGGTTACAACTCCGACTCGGAGCCAAGAAGGATAGGCGAAGCATGAAAGATGAGGGGGTGAAGAAGAGAGGAGAAGAACAGGGGTTCGGCAAGGAGTTCAGTGGTGGAATCGGGTGGGGATCGAGTGAGCGGGAGAGAGCGGAGAAAAGTAAGAGTCTCCCGTAAGGTAGGAAGAAGGCGAGAGTGAGTGGTAGTACGGAGGTTCATTAGAATGAAAGAAGTGAAAGTGAAATTAGTGTTGCTCGAAGAGGTGATGACATTCCTTGCGGTAACGGCGTCGGCAACAGGTGAAGTAAGAAGACGGAGGAACGAAGTAATCCGGAGAGCTTGATAGTACAGTCGTGTATCAATTAGGCCAATGCCACCTTGGTCAGGAGGAAGGCTGAGCTTGGGGGCACTGAGCCAGTGGTGTCCGGTCCAGATAACTGAGGTGAAGCAGCGAGTGATATCATTGAGACGAAGAAGTGGGGATTTAGTAGCAAGCCAGGAATGTGTGCACATGGAGAGAAAATAGGTTTGCGCAAGACGTGCACGTTGAAAATATGAGGTGCAGAACTGCGCTTTTCGCCGAAACGCAGTTGACCGATGAAGACGTGGCTGGATGGTATTCCACGTTGTGCTGGAGGCTTCACCTGGGACGCCAAGATGTACGCCAAGGAAACGTTGAGAGGCTGAAGACCAGTGCGCTCCCCATGGGGAATCCAAGCGGTCAACCCATGAGCCGCACCACAGGCCTGTGCTTTTGGTTGTATTAATCACAGCTCCGGAGCAGGAGGCGTAATCGGCGAAAAGACTTTGGAGCAAAGAGAACTGTGAATCCAGGCGTATACAGAAGGTAACGTCGTCTGCATACGCCACGGAAGTGGTGACATGGTGTCTCGTGCGGGCGATGAGTGGCGGAAGAGTGGCTTGAAAGGAGCGTTGAATGGAGCGGAGAAAAGGTTCTAAGGCTATGGTGAAAAGTTGACCGGAGAGTGGGCAGTCTTGCCTCACTCCACGGCGGAAGAGAATTGGTGCTGTAAGAAAGGTGGGCAACTTGACCTGGAAACTGGCGTCCTGGTAGAGGGAGGTGAGGAGAGAAATAAACGGAGATGGAAATCCAAATCGGAGAAGTGTGGCGGAGAGATAAGTGTGGGAGATATTATCAAAGGCGGACTGTTGGTCTAAAGAGAGGAGGGCGAGGGGTTCAGAGCGGGAGCGCGCAAGGTGAATTAGATCAGTCAGGAGATGGATGTTGTGAGATAGGGAACGGCCGGGAACTGTGTAAGTCTGGTTAGCGGAGAGGATGTAAGTGAGGATGAGATTTAGTCGTTGTGAAAGAAGCTTGGTATAAAGTTTGTAGTCGAGATTCAGTAGGGAAATTGGACGCCAGTTCACCAAGTCAAGGAGATCACCTTTCTTGGGGAAAAGGACAACGTATGCATTTGTGAATCCCCTCGGGAGAGTAGAGTAAGTAAAGGCAGCAGAGAAAGCGGATAGGCGAAACGGAAGAAGAAGAGGCAGAAAAGTTTTATAAAAGCTAAAGGTTAGGCCGTCCGGACCCGGAGCGGCACTAGAATTCAGAGAAAAGAATGTAGTGTTTAGTTCAGAGAGCGTGGGGGAAAGGAGAAGAGAAGAAGCGAGATTGGGGGGCTGAGGTAGATTAGAAAGGAGAGAATCCATTGCTGCAGAGGACGGTTGAGGAGGTTCACTGAACTTCATGGAAAAGTACTGACGGACATGGGAACAAAGCACAATCGGCTCATCTGATACCTCTCCAGAAGAAAGGCGTAGATGATGAAGTATGGACGAAGCTCGTCGGGTGTTTTCCACCGACGTCAGGAATTCATAGTTGTGAGCATCCGGCGTCAGGTGTTGCAAACGAAGTCGGCGGAGAGCTTGTTGCGCCAGAGGAGTGAGAAGAAATCGAAGCTCTTCTTGAAAGGAGGAGAAGAGAGGATCACTGAGACTGAGCATGGATAGCATTGAACGAACATAGTCTAGGCACATGTTCTGGAGTGTCTTTAATTGGAAAGAGTAGTTTCGGACATGCAGAACGAGCTGTTGCTTGATCTCCAGCCAAGAATTTAATCCGCAGAGTGCAGATTGAAGCTGCGGTCGTCTGTCAATCAGGAATGACCGGACCGAAGAGCAGAATGCCGGGTCGGAGAGAAGTGCATCATCAAATGTCCACGGGCGAATTATCCTGGGTTTGAATGGTGAAGTATGGACTATGATGGCAATGGCGCAGTGGTCAGATGAGGCCGTGGGATGCACACTCGATTCTGTCACTGCAGGAAGTAGAGTACTGGAGGCATAAAACCTGTCAAGGCGGGCTAAGAAAGGATTTTGCGCATGAGAGGAGCGCCAAGTGTAATTAGTCGACCATGGATGAATATGCCGATGTACATCATGAAGAGCGTTGTTGGTGACAACTGTCTGGAGCAGGTTCGCCAGGGCATGGCGGCGCTCTCTATTTGTAGAAGACCTATCCAGAAGAGGATCCAGAGTACAGTTAAAATCCCCACCAACGAGAACATGGTCTGACGGTGGGATACGGTCGAGTGCTCTGCGAAGACGCGTGAAGAGAATTGATAAATGTGTTGTAGTGCTTGGAATATAGATATTGAATAAATGGTATCTGGAAGACGCGATGGTAAAGGATGCATGCTGTAAGAGATCTCGACAAATATTTCGCACAGAGAGGGATGTGATAATAGAATTGAGAGTATGACTAATGCCGATGGCAAGATAGCTATGAGATGTTAGTCCATAGGCGTGATGAAACACAAAGTTCCACTGGCGCCATCGAGAATAGACGGTAGTTGGTTTGCAATTTGTATCTTGAAGGAGGAGAATATCAGCCCCCAACGGGTTGAGGTCTTCATATGCCAGAGAGTTGCTGAAGGGGGAAGCGAATCCCCTGCAATTAAGTGACACGATCTTGAATTGTGGGGTCCTTGCCTCTAGCTGAAGATCTTTCAGAGCTGGAGGAAAAGACTTAAGACGATTATAGAAGATTTGTGCCCACGGTTGGGTGGGAACATTCTGGCGGCAGAAATGCGACACATTGAAGATCTGCTCCGGCACAAGTTGGCGAAGCGATGGATTCTTGACTGCTAAGGCACGTGCTATTGCGTAGCTTGTCGGATTCGTTAAGTATGTATGCAGATCAATGTATGAGAGTGGTACGGGAGGTATATTGGCTGTCTGGAGAAATGCAGCGAACTCTTCGACCGTGGGAAAGGAGACTTCGGCTGGCGAGGTGTGTCGAGGAGAACTGCTGGAGAGGGAGGTTGAACGAGGTGAAGTAGAGTTTTGCTTCTTCGCTACTCGCCTGCTGCGGCCAGAGCCGCGGCGCTTCAGTGGAAGCTCGGTCGTCTCATCCTCACACTGCGTCTCTGGACCAACGGACTCCACATCAGCTGTTTCGGAGGTTCCAGTGGTAATAGCTGGTTGTGAACCTTCTGAAAGGGACTCAATGGTGGAGCGACGACGTAGCGGGAGTGAGGAGGCAATTGTAGGAAAGTCCTCTAGTGAAAAAGAGGAAGCGGCTGTGAGAGCGTTGCGTTGACCAACGTTTGTAAGCGAACTTTTTTCATTATATCTTGGCTCCGAGGCCTGCTGTGCTGAAGTAGATGGTGCGGTACGCTTCGAGGTAGGAACAGTACCTGTAGGAGCGCCAGTCGGAGTCGGTGGAACTTGATGTGGGCAGTGCACGCGAAGATGGTTTTCGCCATGGCAAAGCGTGCAGTGCAAGGAGGTAATGACGTCGATTCTCCGACGTTGCTGGCCACACCATACGGTTAGGATCTTCGGGCACGCAAGCAGATGATCGTCCGACGGAAATATGACACGGGCACTTCGACGAAACCCTGCAATGGATTTGTCATCGGGATCTTTGGGCGCCGCCGAAAGAGTCGTTATTGGTCCAACCACTCGGCCAAATTTGCTGAGTAAAGTGCATAGAGCGACATCTGAGACTTCAGGCGGGACTGGGTGGAAAGTGACCTGGATAGGTCGCTGCGCCACAGGTTCAGCCAGAAGATGCACATCTTTGATGGATAAGCCATCAGTCATCACAAGGTCTGCATGTTCTTTACGGGCAAAATACACTAATACGGCCCGTGGCTTTCGAGCCATATGAATGATATAAGCTCCTGTAGGAAGCATCTTCTTTAGGGCAATACTATATTCCTTGAGTTTCGTGTCTGGTAATGCATCAAAACAGACACCGAAATCCATTGTGGAGAAAAATTGTTTCCCGGCTGGGGAATCCTCTGGGATATCGATGGTGGCAGAACTACCCTCAACACTGACGTAAGAGTCAGGAAAAACGGGAGCAATAAACTTGGAAGGAACTCTCGCTCCGGAGGTCACTTTGGAGTAAGTGAGAGACGTAGAGTTGGCAGCGGAAGGATGCGACACAGTGCTGATTGCTGGTAGCGGCTTGGTAAACTGAGTTGAGCCAGTTGAAGGCAACGCAAACGTGCAATCGGTCACATCCATAGCTTCGGCAAGTGAACCAGGGACGTGCGTCAAGGTGACGTCACTCTCCTGGGCAGGGATATCAGCTTGAGCCTTTGCAGAGGAGTCGCGCGTCACATCTTGTATGCGTATGACGTCTCTGGCGTGCATAAATGCTGATTGGTCTCCTGAGAGTGAGGAGGAGGAGGAGGTTGAATGAGCATCACTGATGTTGGCGTGGACATCACCCTTCTCAGTGCCCGCCATTGTAAATGGCGAGGATTAACTTAAGGATCGATCAGCTTGATCGAAAATAATAAAACGCTGAATGCAAACAAAATATGCAACTCACCGACTTGGGAGCTGAGCTAAAGGAAAGTACAGATCTTCTTCTTGAAGGGGAACACAAAAATAGGAACAAACACTCACTATACACTTCCAAAAACTGGGCACAAACAAAGAGCTCGAAGGGAACGTGACTATATCGGTTATACGCTTCTTCAACCTACGGTTGGAAAGCGTAAAAAACATCCGAAGAACAGTATCTGAGAAAATCTCGAAATGTGTTAACCGGCTACTGGAAATCTAAAGGATCTGGAAACCAAAGCACGCAACACACATCGTACCAGTTGTCATTTTGGCAACCTCAGTGGTACTAAACAACTTTCCGAAAATTCTCGAAAAATTACGATTGTCACAGAAACTGCTTCACCCAATACAAAATGGCAGACATTCGACAAACCAGCTGTACCACTAAAAAGTTCTGGAGTTTCCAGGTTTGCGATGAATCTCCGCCTTTTGCTCACCGGCCCTGGCTGAGAATGTCGACCACAAGAGTAATAATAACTATGTGTAATTTAATTAAAATAAAAGTAATCTACTCGCCCGGAAAATGCTTCTGTTACCACAATAACCACATTCATTGAAATCATAATAAGAATCAAGAGTAAAATACAAAAGCGGGCTTCCTAACACAATTTGCTCGGGTCGGGTCGGGTTTCGGTTTTGAGTGGTTTCGGCGTTGTCCGGCTCCGAGTTTTCGGGGCAAGGCCCAACAGAATTCTTAGCCGGCTGTTATCGGGTCAGGTCGGGTCAAAAATTTAAAGCCGGTGCAAACCTCTTTTTCTAACTGACATACCAGCTGACGATTATCATACCATATTCAAAGTCGCTCAGATCACTCGTTTACCCCATTCCGTACCTTAATTGAACACAAACTCATACTCGTCGAACTGGTTTGCTTAATTTTTACCGCACACAGCGCCATCTCACGAGTGAGATATTCAAAGACGCTCAGATCACTCGTTTCCTCCATTCCGTACATTAAACGAACACATAACTCTTGCTCGTCGAACTGGTTTGCCTAATTTATACCGCACACAGCGCCATCTCACGACTGAGAAATTCAAAGACGCTCAGATCACTCGTTTCCGCCATTCCGTACATTAAACGAACACAAAACTCTTGCTCGTCGAACTGGTTTGCCTAATTTTTACAGCACACATCAGCCATATCTTGCGAGTTAGAGTGAGCCATTTATGTGATGAGGGAAGGTGTACCTTGTCAGTTTACCTACGCATTTGTTTCAGTAAACGCGTTTTGAAATAATTCACGTTCGTTTATTCAATCTGTGCATATTTAAGGATTTTTTTTTTTTAAATCTGAGAAGGGCAAGAACTTAATCGCTATTAAATTGCGATTAGAAAATAATTCGTTTTTTTTTTTTTTTTTGCTGGAACATTTCATCCTTATCATAATTATCGCAGCTGTGCAACCTTCACTGCTACATATTAATAATCTGAGCTCATTTAAGAAGGGGGGGCGGGGGCGGTTGCCCAGGCCCCGCATTTTCAAAGGGTCCCATAATTATGCAGAGTGCTTGAAGAATTGACAGAGTTCCACAGTTTTTTTGTTTTGTTTTTTCAGACGGCCCAGCAAAAACTAAAAGAAAGTGCCTTGAGAAGAAATTTTCTATTTCTTTCCGCTTTTTAGGAGAACTTTGCAAAAAGTATAGTAGCGAAAGAGTTCATCCTCAAATCTTTCAAAAGCATTACAGATGTTTTGTACACCCTGTAATTGGGGGAATTTTTTTTTTTTTTTTTTTTTTTTGGTTGGAGGTTTAACGACCACCGTGAGCAACTCAATGGGCTATAAGCAGTCGCCCGTCCCTAATTTGGGGTCACTGGTTCCAGGGAAGGGAGAGAGCCAGTGCCGTAAGACAAACACAACATCCATGCCTGACCGGGATTCGAACCCGGACCCCTTACGGACGAATGATCAGAGGCCAGCGCCTTAGACCACTGCGCCACCGGGGCGGCGGGGAAATTTTCATACATTAAGAATTCGTTTGAGTCACATGATATTTGGATCATATTATTTTGTCCACTACTTTCATGTAATTTCAACAAACTGAACCTGGGGGGGCAGAAATGAACTGGCATCAATTTTTTAACCATGCATTTTCACATTTTTTTGCTAACTCTGATTCGTCCGTGAAGAATCATGGTACACACACTTCAATATGGACAGGATATTTTTATGGCTTCCTCAGTATACTTTGGGAATGTTTTCTCCTCCTGGTTATTTTTATTCATCCACTCATAGTGAAATCCTACGTAGATGTGCCACTAATACTGGGCCCCAAAAATACTGTCCAGCCCCTGGCCTATTGTCTCCTTAAATGTGCACTGATAACAATCAATTAAAAGTACAGATAGCCGGAAATATCTATCTCCTAGCAGAAAGTGTTGCGAAGGAGAAGCTTCAAAGTTCTTTACTTGATAGATGGCGCTGTGTATTCAACAGAAGTCCTCTCTATCTCTCTCGGCAACTGCAACAAGAAGCTTTACATTAGCTGGTTTACGTTGGCGTCATAGACTCAAAGTTCACAGCAGAGACTGACGAAACACACAAAACTCATCTGACAAAAAATATCACACTTTCAGAAAGTTTTTCTAGCGGTAGAAGAAAGTTAAAGCGATAATTCTGATGCCTACTAACAGGGTCTGAGTGGCGTTGTTGGATAACGTTCGTTGTGATGAAAGCGTAGTTAACTGATATATGTGCGATCTGCGGGCTTCAAATCCTCTGGGTAGAGATCTGCTTCACGTGATTCTACCAGTTGCCATCTCCGATTTCAACAGTAACGACACCACTTTAGTTACTTAAACCGTTTGCTGTCAATCATAATTAATACATAAAAAAGTACTGTTTTATGATGGCGAACAGAGAGAAATTTACATTTACGTGCAACGATGTGCGTAAAAGGAGTTTTGATTTCTTCGAAGATATGTGGAAGAAGCAGGAACTGTGTGATATTACCTTTTACCTCGGAAGTGATTCTGTGCGCGCCCACAAAATTATTATAACAGCAGCCATACCTTACTTAAAGGACATGTTGTCCCAAAATGATCGACAAGGAGAGGGAGAAGGTATTAGTTTACCAAATATCGACCACGAAGCCTTCAAAAGTGTCATTGAGTATTCGTATACGTGCAAACTCGAAATTGATGAGGATAATGCAATGGATATTCTTTCTGCGGCGTGTTATTTACGCATTGCAGAGGTAAAAGAAGCTTGTTGCGATTTTTTGGCTGAAAATTTAGATACCGAGAATTTTACTAGCGTTAGAGATTTCGCCAGTAATTTGAATTGCTTGGAATTGCTTACTGACACTGATATTTTCGTTAAACAAAATTTCTCTGAGATAGTTAAAACGGAACTGTTTCTGAACTGGCCTGTTGCTTTTCTAAAGGGAATCATTGGTGGAAATGATTTGTATGTCGACAATGAACAAATAATTCTGGAAGCAGCAATTAAATGGGCGAAAGTCTGCTCGGAAGAGAGGAAGGATGAGTTACCAGACTTGCTGAGGAATATTAGACTGCATTTAGTAGATCCTACCTATTTAGTGGATATCGTGGAAAGTGAAGAATTTATTCGAAAATCACTTCCCATCAGAGATTTAATTGATGAGGCGACACATTACAATTTCCTTCCACACAGAAGAAAACGCATTAGTAGTTTTCCAACTGAGCCACGGCAGTCTATAAAAAATATATCTGAAGGCGATGAGAAAGATAATATGCGCATTTACAAGTTGGATGTTCAATTAAAACATACTCTGCTATCTTTCGATTCAACGAAAGAATTGTGGAAGATTAAAGGAAGCAAAACATATTTCGTCAATAATGGTTCAACAGTTGCATTACAAAATAAAATGTTTTTCTTCCATTGGGGATGTGCATTACAGTATGACGTGTCAGACAATTCTTGGAAATATCTCAGCAGTGTCCCGGCACCTTGTGTTTATATGGCAACAGTGGATTTAAATAGAAAAATTTATGTTATCGGTGGAAGGATAAACCAAAATGCTTCTTGTGATGTCCGCTGTCTTGACCCGGAAATGAACGTATGGACAGAGGGAAGACCAATACGCACCGCTCGATGGGCAGCAAATGCTGTTAAATTATCAGAATATATTTTAGTTCTAGGTGGTCGAAATAAATCTTTAGTGTTTGACTCTGTTGAGAGGTACGATCCTGAACGGGATAAATGGAAACCTGTGCAACCAATGCTCACGAAGAGATGCTTTGCAGGTGCTGCATCTGTGAATGGGAAAATTTACGTATGTGGTGGTGGTTCACCTTCTGACGGAATCGAATGCGTTGCAACTGCTGAAATGTACGATCCCATGAAAAACAGATGGACATTTATAAAGCCCATGAATTCACCTAGATGGGGGTTTATTCTATTGCAGTTTAACTCAAAGGTTTATGCCTTAGGAGGAGGATCGTGAATGTAGACGTCAATTCAAATTTGAGATATATCATCCCGAAAGCGATACATGGACAACGGGTTCCTCAACTGAATATAATCATAATGTTTCCGGTGCAGTGATCCTGTCAGCAGCAAATGACTGATTGATACTCGAAATTCAAACTTCCTAGGTGAGGAAATTTAAATGGCATTAACGTGATAAATTGCTATTTTGATTTGATGTAAAATTTAACTTAATAATTCAAAAACGGTATTTACTTTTTAATGATTCGTATGAAAACACCAATTTGATTTTTTTTAAAACCCCGAATATGCATTCGAGTAGAGTTGTTTAGGTTAATTTTCACTGTTTTTCATATAGTGCCTAAAAACTTTGTTATAGGTACATTCTTATGTTATTTCTATTAAAAGAAAATCCTATAGCCAGCCTAGTACTTTTAAATAGCAGCTTCGAGAGCACTTTTCACTAAAGACAAAGTTCACATAATCTGCTAAGGCAAGGAAATGTGGCATCAATTAAAATGCAACAGTACGAATCTCAACATTTTGAAACTAATTTCTCCGTGATTCGGAGATTTCTCTAATTTTAGGAAGAACTACTTCCACGTGATTTTTTGCGAACCGAAGTCATATCGTTATTTTTATAGTGTTTACCGTTTTGTTGTGGGGGTGGGAGGAGACTAAGTTAAATTAAAGTTGACAGATGCAAATTTAAATTTAAATTTAAACACTTTCCCTCCGAATATGGATATTAAAAGGAGACAAGCAAAACTTATAGGTATATACATGTATGAAAATGCAAGTGCAAAGATTCGGCTGTTTGAAAATACAGCACACATAAAAATTGGAAAGGGAGTAAGACAAGGTGACACCATATCTCCGAAGCTCTTTAATGCCACATTGGAAAATGTCTTTCAATCACTGAACTGGGAAAACAAAGGGATAAAGATTAATGGAGATTATCTAACCCACCTTCGTTTTGCTGATGACGTAGTCATTTTTGCAACTACCCCATCAGAGCTGCAGAGTATGATCCAGGAACTTGCTGACAAGAGTAAAGAAGTGGGATTAAAAATGAACTTTCAGAAGACAAAAGTGATGTTCAATGCTTTTACAAGAAATGAAGATTTATCGTATGATGGAGAAAAGCTGGGGATAAGAGACACGTACGTTTATCTTGGACAGCAGATATCAAGTGAGGGTCACATTGATGAAGAAATTAATCGGCGTACAAAACTTGCCTGGAGAGCTTTTGGAAGAAATAGCATCATTTTCAAGAGCAATATGCCATTATGTCTTAAAAGAAAAGTGTTTGATCAATGCATTCTTCCAGTGCTTACGTATGGTGCAGAGACGTGGACCTTAACTAAAAGAGACATACAAAGGCTGCAGCCAACTCAAAGCAGCATGGAGAGGTGCATGCTTGGTGTAACCAGGAGAGATAAGAAGAGGAACTCGTGGATCCGAAAAATGACAAGAGTGGAAGACATCATGATCAGAGTTAAATCCCTGAAATGACAATGGGTTGGACATACTGCCAGAAGGACAGACCATCGATGGACAGCCGAAATTTTAGATTGGATTCCAAGGGACAGGAAAAGACCCAGAAGAAGACCACATGGGAGATGGGTGGATGAAATTCGAAAGTATGCGGGGGTGACATGGAGGAGACTGGCACAAGACAGACCGTTGTGGAGGAAACTTGGGGAGACCTTCGTCCAGCAATGGATTGATAATGGTTGACAATGATGATGACATGTGTATATATGAAAGCTTAATTTATTCCCAAAACTGATAATAATAAGAAATTAGTCGTTGCAGTACAAGAGGGTTATTTCATTTTTATGGCCGAAAAAACAAAAAACAATTTGTGTTATTCAAGGACTATTGCTGTTTGTGACGTGCAAAATAAATGGACAGAGCCCCAAATCCGATCCACCCACTAGTCTAAGCTAATGTGGACACATGCTTTTGACTAACATATATTAAGCATACAACACATTAGAAAACTCAAGAATTCAATTTTGTAAAAAGACCAGTCGGTCTGCATTTATTGATGAACAATTTAATGAGTGGTTGTAATTTCTTTTTCTTTTTTGTAATTTGCTTTTCACAAACACCCAGGAAGGTTACAGAAATTTCACATTTTTGTTTATGTTTTTACACAGCATTTTTAGTTCATGGTAACCACTTTTAAAACACATTTCCAGAGGAGAACTGCCTGCTTTTTTTTTACTCAATTCCTTAAGGCAAATTAGGAAAAAGTTGTATACTTCCTAGTGGTATTCAATATATATTTTTAACTTTATATTTAAGAAGGTCTCCACAGAAGCAAGCTGGAGGTAGGCCTAAAACATGTTTGAAAGGTTAATTTTTTTTATTTTTTTTAGTTTAATTTTCAGCTGCTGAGGTTACGAGACACTAAAAGATTAAGGTAACCAAGATTTTAATTTAAGGTAAGAAGTTAATTGAAGTTTAACATCAATTTTTAACTTAGCAGCGCAGTTCCTCGTGGTTATAATATATATATATTCAGGCAATTTTATTCTGACATGGGAGATCTTGGCCAAGATTCCAAAACTAGCTTTACATTACGTCACCACATTTTCTGACTTGACAAACAGAACTGTCACTCTTGGGGAGTAACTCCAAGAACAAAATAGATTTTTTTTTTTTGTTTACATAGGTATATTAATTAGTTTAGTTTTTTTTTTCAAATAGGTAGGTTATGGAAAAAAGGGGAAAATAAGGTCTCGTAGTGAGAAAATAGTCGACTTCCGAAGGGCTAACATGGCTGGCTAGAATGTTAAACGTTCGGTGTGACGAGGAGGATTTAAAAGTGCAGCTTACCGCTTCATGAGTTCACCTCTTGGATCTGAAGAAGGGGGTCCTTCAAGTGTACTGAACTGTAGTATTACTGGAGTGGCACTAGCAGAAATCCGGGAGTGGACACATTCAGACAGCAGTAGCAAGGAAGATGTACTCTTGATTATCGTATTTCCTCCAAAAGCCGGGTAACTGGTGGTAGAGCAGCAGTTCCCCTTTTGGTCCCTTAGCACACATCCTAGGGTGGTAACTCTTTTGGGGTGGTGAGGCGGTAGGACTGGATGAATGTCGAAGTTGCCCCGGTCGCCTAATTAAGCAGGCTCTTCGAAGAACCGACGCTCCGGTTACCCTCAGGCAGCATGGAGGCATGGGGCAAATACATTTTTATTGATCCTGTGCTCCCCCGGGGTTGGCATTTTGGTTTCTTTTTTTACAGTTGTTCACCTTCCATTTCCCAGGAAGGGCTAAAGGAATTCCAGAGGGTTAGAGGTCCCTCGGGGACAACAGAAGTTTTTTCTTTTCCGAAGAAGACTCTGTCTTAGCAGAAAAAAATCGAAAGTGTCCTCCAAAAAAATTTCAACTCACACGTCTTTTCGAAGGATGCAGGAGAGCGCCAGCTCCCTCTACAACGACGCTACTTTCTTCCAATCAGATTTCCTCCATCCGGCTGGTGAGCTGCCTGTAACTCTGTGTGCAAAACACAGGCAACCCCCCCCCCCACACACACACACAAAGAAGAAATTTTCTCCCGCGATTCAGCTGGCCAGCCACGAAGGAAGGGGCACACCACTTAACGCTCGCGTCTTATGACATAACATGGAAAGGGCGGGGTTCCACACCCGAATTTATCACCTTACGCATACGGGGGAACGCTTTCCAAAAGCGACATCTGATACCACCCTGACTTCTAAAAAAATTTTCTCATGGGAACGCAGGTGGTTGCTGGCCAGAAATATTTGACCATCTCTGGTCATTCCATAAATAAAGAGAGAGAGATACTGCAAATCACCCCCTCTGCGTACCAGCAACACTTCGAAAACCCAAGTATGCGTGAAGTTCACCATGTTAGCAATGCCAGGAAGCAAGCTGAGCTCTTTTTGCACACCCTCCCATAAATAAGGAGGGGGGGGGGGCAGGGAATCTTTCTGGCTAACTATCTATACGCGGTAGCTTCAATTCATGAGAGAAGACGGGGGAGGAAGAAAAGGAAAATCTCAAAGTTATCATGTACATTTATATTGCATCTTTCTACATACATATCTATAATTCTAAGAGGGACAGACTGTTCCATACAACAAATAATTATTTCCTAATGTTATTCGTAATCGACACAGAATTTTCTTTATGATGGTGGTTACATAAATACAAGTAGATGGTCGAACGACACCATTATTACTTTACACACACATATACATATCATCATCATTGTCAACCATTATCTATCCACTGCTGGACGAAGATCTCCCCAAGTTTCCCCCACAACGGTCTGTCTTGTGCCAGTCTCCTCCATACCACTCCCGCATACTTTCGAATTTCATCCACCCATCTCCCATGTGGTCTTTTTCTGGGTCTTTTCCTGTCCCTTGGAATCCAATCTAAAATTTCAGCTGTCCATCGATGGTCTGTCCTTCTGGCGATTGTATGAAAGAATGCCCACGGAAAAAACGCCCACGGAAAAATCGCCCACGGAAAAAACGCCCACGGAAAAAACGCCCACGGAAAAAACGCCCACTTTTCGAAAGTAGGAAAAAACGCCCACGGAAAAATCGCCCACAGACAAGATGCTCACGGGAAAAATATGTGTTTAACTGATAAGTTTTTATGTCTGTTATAAACGGTGTTCGGACAACTAGTCACAGACTGCTGGCCAAAAAACCGTTAGGGGTCATATAAAAATTGCGGGTTCTAGGCCACCTCACCTACATAACGCGAATATGGGAATGACGGAATGAAAACTTTTAGAAGGGCCTGAACGTTAGTACTAATATTATTTTCTGCCTGAGTAATACTGCAATATTAATAATTTGATGTGTAAAACATTTTCTGCAAACCTTACAAATACGAGAGGAAAGTTCGGATTGCACTGATGGACTGTAGAGGTTGTATGGTGTTGGCCTGAAAGCCGTGGTAGTCTTATGCAACAGTTATTTAAAAACATACTAATGATTCACCGTTGTCTTCAAGCCAACTGCTGTACAATATTTTTCTAGAAACTACAAATAAAAAAATTCTATGCGAGTATGTGCAAACCCAGGAATTTGTCTGGGGAGGGGGTGCTTAAAGTCTAAAATATGAAATATAAAGGATTTCTGGTCCGATCGGGAGATTTCCAGCGTTTACAAGCTACAACACGTCGAATTATCTGAGGGTATCTGCTGCCTCAGGAAACTAGTCGGGGTGGGGGGAGGGGAGGTATTACCAAGATCGTAAAATATCAAGATTTCTCTTCCGATCTGGAGATCTTCAGCATTTAGAAACTGCAACTCGACAAATTTTCTTAGCGCATGTCACTCTCTGGAAACCTGTCGGCGAAGAGGGGGGGGGGGTAATACAAAAAGTGTAAAATATGAACAATTTCTCGTCCGATCGGGAGATTCTCGGCAATTAGCAGCTACAACTCGACACATTATCTGAAGGCATGTGAATGATGAAAATCTCCGGGTCGGACAAGAAATTCTATATAATTCACAATTATCATATAACCACCCCATCCACCCCACCCCCAGGTTTGCTGAGTAGGCACGTGCCCTCAAATAATCTGTCCAGCTGTAGCTTGTAAATGCTGAAAATCTCCCGATGGGACAATACATTTTTCAAATCTTACAGTTTTGATATTACCCCCCCCCCGACAGGTTTCCTGAGTCAGCACATGCGCTCAGATAATTTTCAGACTTGTAGTTTGAAAACCCTTAAATCTTTTGCTCAGATGTAGATCATAAACATTTCTTATAAAGAATTACATTAATTATCGCAATTAAGAAAAGACGAAATTACGGAAACTATATATGACTCTGATTACCACCCTCTGGGGATTGTGGGCACGAAGCGGTCAAAAACGTTATTTTTATACGGCCCCTTAAAATTTTTGTGGCCAGTTCTCCTACACCCATTTTCGTTATGTAGGTGAGGTGGCCAAGAAACCGCAATTTTTATATGACCCCTAACGATTTTTTGGCCAGCAGTCTGTGACCAGTTGTCCTGTCACCGTTTATAACAGACATATAAACTTATCAGTCGATCACATATTTTTCCCGTGAGCATTTTGTCTGTGGGCGATTTTTCCGTGGGCGTTTTTTCCTACTTTCGAGAAGTGGGCGTTTTTTCCGTGGGCGTTTTTTCCGTGGGCGTTTTTTCCGTGGGCGATTTTTCCGTGGGCGTTTTTTCCGTGGGCATTCTTTCCTCATACCCCTTCTGGCAGTATGTCCAGCCCATTGCCATTTCAGGGATTTGACTCTGATCATGATGTCTTCCACTCTTGTCATTTTTTGGATCCACGAGTTCCTCTTCTTATCTCTCCTGGTTACACCAAGCATCCACCTCTCCATGCTACTTTGAGTTGTCTGCAGCCTTTGAATGTCTCTTTTAGTTAAGGTCCACGTCTCTGCACCATACGTAAGCACTGGAAGGATGCATTGATCAAACACTTTTCTTTTAAGACATAATGGCATATTGCTCTTGAAAATTAGGCTGTTTCTTCCAAAAGCTCTCCAGGCAAGTTTTGTACGCCGATTAATTTCTTCATCAATGTGACCCTCACTTGAAATCTGCTGTCCAAGATAAACGTACGTGTCTGTTATCTTCAGCTTTTCCCCATCAATTGATAAATCTTTATTTCTTGTAAAAGCATTGAACATCACTTTTGCCTTCTGAAAGTTCATTTTTAATCCCACTTCTTTACTCTTGTCAGCAAGTTCCTGGATCATACTCTGCAGCTCTGAACTGGTAGTTGCAAAAATGACTACGTCATCAGCAAAACGAAGGTGAATTAGATAATCTCCATTAATCTTTATCCCTTAAACAAGACATTTTCCAATGTGGCATTAAAGAGCTTTGGAGATATGGTGTCACCTTGTTTCACTCTCTTTCCAATTTTTATGTGTGTTGTATTTTCAAACAGCCGAATCTTTGCACTTGCATTTTCATAGATGTTATTAATAATATTAATGTATGCATCTTCAATACCGCAGGATTTCAGAGCCATTGTAACTGCTGATGGTTTCACCGAATCAAAGGCTTTTTCATAATCGATAAAAGCCATGCACAATGGAAGTTCATATTCCCTCGCTCTTTCAATTAGTTCTTTCAATACGTGGATATGATCTATTGTACTGTAGCCACTCCTGAATCCAGCTTGTTCTCTGGGTTGAGCCATGTCCAGTGTTACCTTGAAGCGGTGTGAAAGAACTTTAGTGAAGATTTTATAAACCACTGATAGGAGGCTGATAGGTCTGTAGTTCCTGAGATCCACAATGTCACCTTTTTTATGTAGCAGGATCATTGTAGCGTTGTTCCAATCCTCAGGAATCTTCCCTTCATTAAGGCATCTAGTGAAAATTTGGGCGAGTACTGTTTCGATTTCTCCACTTGCTTCTTGTATGATGTCTACAGTAATTCCATCTTCTCCTGGTGCTTTTCCCCGCTTTATGTTCTTGATTGCATGTGCAACTTCTGCTGGGAGGACTGGGAGAACTCTGGTACCTTTCATGATGTCTGGAGTACATGTATAATCCCTTTCATATAATTTGGAGTAGAAATCTTTCACTCTTGTCAAAATTTCGCCTCTATTTCTTGTTACAGAACCATCTTCTTTTCTCAGTGCCATAATCTGTTTTCTTCCCTTACTGAGATGTCCCTTTGCTATCTTTAGGCTTTGCAGTTGTTTTCAATTGCTTTCCTTACTAGTTCACAGTTGAATTTCCTTACGTCTTCAGTGATACTTTTTCGTAATGTCTTGCATAGCTCTATATATTCCACTTTGGAAGTCACATCTTCTTTAGTTGTCCTCATCTCTCTTCTTTTTTGCATCAACATTTTGGTTTTTCCTGATAATTTGTTCACATGCAACTTGTTCTTAGACCCAGCTAATTTTGTTGCTGTTTCCATAAGAGCTTTGGTTACTTTTCTGTTAACTTCAGAAATATCCACTTCTTCCGATGTTAGGCCTTCTAAAGCAGAGAATCTGTTCTTCAGTTCCAACTTGAAGGTATTATGGTGTTTTTAAAGGTTGGTTATGTCAATACATTTTGTTTGTCTTATGAGCTTGCTACGTTCGAATTTAGTGTTGAGGTGCATCTTACATCTCACCAATCTATGGTCACTACCTGTGTTGAACTTGTTCAGCACACCGCAGTCTTCTATGACGAATTTTTTGTTACACATAAAATCAGTTTCACTTGTCGTCCCATTTGGATGTCTCCATGTCCATTTCCTGTGTGGCTTTTTCTTGAAAAAGGAGTTCAAGATGAAAAACCCTTCTGCCTCTGCAAACTCTACGAGAGTATTTCCATGCTGGTTTCTGTTGCCGTGACCGAATTTACCTACTGAAGTTTCATTCTGTTGCCGTTGCCCTATTTTTGCATTGAAATCTCCCATAATTATCTTTAAGTGCTGCTTACCTTTATTATTTAGATGACGAATTTCCTCATAAAATCCTTCAATTTCTTCTTCAGGATGACTTGTGGTGGGTGCATAAGTTTGAATAATCTGAGCCTGGTATCTTCCCGAGAGTTGGATAAGGAGTCGTGCAGCTCTGTCAGAGGAACTTTCAACTTCTACAACTTTATCCTTCAGTTTCTTGTTTATTATAAAACCAACACCACTAGTTCTGCCAGTATCAGTCCCACGATAGTAGAAGAGATGTCCACTTTTCAGTTCAATGAGATCTTCTCCTTTTCTCCTTACCTCACTTAGCCTGACGATGTCCCACTTGATCCTTTGTAGTTCCTCTTCCAATTCAAGAAGCCTTGAATCAGAAGATAGGGAGCGTCCATTATACGTAGCCAAGGTCAGCATCAGATGGCAGCCTAGTCCGGTCCTCCGGGGATTCTTAGCACCCTCTGCCTTCATGTCGCACTGGCCGCTGCCTTGGCCAGGTACATTCCAGCTGCCGGAGACTGAGGGCCAAGATTTAAGTTGTGAAGTCATTTTGGAGGGGTTTGGCCATAACTCACCACGCTGGCCAAGCGGGTTGGTGAGTGTGGGATAGCATTTCCTCTAATCCCGATGGTATAGTTATACCGCTATTGGCGGTCGTCAGAGCCCCTTTAGTGGGAACAGGATGCACCACGAAAAGGCGGGGTTGACATTTGTCAAGGAGAGGCTGTGATGTTACGCATCACCTGACCTTACATCCCATATATATATATATATATATATATATATATATATATATATGTGTGTGTGTGTGTGTGTGTGTAAAAAAAAATATATATATATATATATATATATATGTACATGGGATGCAAGAACAGGTGATGCGTAACATCACAGCCTCTCCTTGACAAATGTCAACCCCGCCTTCTCGTGGTGCATCCTGTTCCCACTAAAGGGGCTCTGACGACCGCCCATAGCGGTATAACTATACCATCGGGATCAGAGGAAATTCTATCCCACACTCACCAACCCGCTTGGCCAGCGTGGTGAGTTATGGCCAAACCCCTCCAAAATGATTCCACAACTTAAATCTTGGCCCTCAGTCTCCGGCAGCTGGAATGTACCTGGCCAAGGCAGCGGCCAGTGCGACATGAAGGCAGAGGGTGCTAAGAATCCCCGGAGGACCGGACTAGGCTGCCATCTGATGCTGACCTTGGCTACTTACAATGGACGCTCCCTATCTTCTGATTCAAGGCTTCTTGAATTGGAAGAGGAACTACAAAGGATCAAGTGGGACATCGTGGGGCTAAGTGAGGTAAGGAGAAAAGGAGAAGATCTCATCGAACTGAAAAGTGGACATCTCTTCTACTATCGTGGGACAGATACTGGCAGAACTAGTGGTGTTGGATTTATAATAAACAAGAAACTGAAGGATAAAGTTGTAGAAGTTGAAAGTTCCTCTGACAGAGCTGCACGACTTGTTATCCAACTCTCGAAAAGATACCAGGCTCAGATTATTCAAACTTATGCACCCACCACAAGTCATCCTGAAGAAGAAATTGAAGAATTTTATGAAGAAATTTGTCATCTAAATAATAAAGGTAAGCAGCACTTGAAAATAATTATGGGAGATTTCAATGCAAAAATAGGGCAACGGCAACAGAATGAAACTTCAGTAGGTAAATTCGGTCATGGCAACAGAAACCAGCGTGGAAATACTCTCGTTGAGTTTGCAGAGGCAGAAGGGTTTTTCATCTTGAACTCCTTCTTCAAGAAAAAGCCACACAGGAAATGGACATGGAGACATCCAAATGGGACGACAAGTGAAATTGATTTTATTATGTGTAACAAAAAATTCGTCATAGAAGACTGCAGTGTGCTAAACAAGTTCAACACAGGTAGTGACCATAGATTGGTGAGATGTAAGATGCACCTCAACACTAAACTTGAACGTGGCAAGCTCATAAGACAAACAAAATCTATTGACATAACCAACCTTAAAAAACACCATAATACCTTCAAGTTAGAACTGAAGAACAGGTTCTCTGCTTTAGAAGGCCTAACATCGGAAGAAGTGGACATCTCTGAAGTTAACAGAAAAGTAACCAAAGCTCTTATGGAAACAGCAACAAAATTAGCTGGGTCTAAGAACAAGTTGCATGTGAACAAATTATCAGGAAAAACCAAAATGTTGATGCAAAAAAGAAGAGAGATGAGGACAACTAAAGAAGATGTGACTTCCAAAGTGGAATATATAGAGCTATGCAAGACAGTAAGAAAAAGTATCACTGAAGACGTAAGGAAATTCAACTGTGAACTAGTGAGGAAAGCAATTGAAAACAACCAAAGCCTAAAGATAGCAAAGGGACATCTCAGTAAGGGAAGAAAACAGATTATGGCACTGAGAAAAGAAGATGGTTCTGTAACAAGAAATAGAGGCGAAATTTTGACAAGAGTGAAAGATTTCTACTCCAAATTATATGAAAGGGATGATATATGCACTCCAGACATCATGAAAGATACCAGTACCAGAGTTCCTCCAGTCCTTCCAGCAGAAGTTGCGCATGCAATCAAGAACATGAAGCGAGGAAAAGCTCCAGGAGAAGATGGAATTACTGTAGACATCATAAAAGAAGCAAGTGGAGAAATCGAAACAGTACTCGCCCAAATTTTCACTCGATGCCTTAATGAAGGAAAGATTCCTGAGGATTGGAACACCGCTACAATGATCCTGCTACATAAGAAAGGTGACATTGAGGATCTCGGAAACTACAGACCTATCAGCCTCCTATCAGTAGTTTATAAAATCTTCACTAAAGTTCTTTCACACCGCTTGAAGGTAGCACTAGACATGGCTCAACCGAGAGAACAAGCTGGATTCAGGAGTGGCTACAGCACAATAGATCATATCCACGTGCTGAGAGAACTAATTGAAAGAGCGAGGGAATATGAACTTCCATTGTGCATGGCTTTTATCGATTATGAAAAAGCCTTTGATTCGGTGAAACCATCAGCAGTTACAATGGCTCTGAAAACCTGCGGTATTGAAGATGCATACATTAATATTATTAATAACATCTATGAAAATGCAAGTGCAAAGATTAGGCTGTTTGAAAATACAACACACGTAAAAATTGGAAAGGGAGTGAGACAAGGTGACACTATATCTCCGAAGCTCTTTAATGCCACATTGGAGGGTGTTTTTCAGTCGCTGAGCTGGGAAAACAAGGGGATAAAGATTAATGGAGATTATCTAACCCACCTTCGTTTTGCTGATGACGTAGTCATTTTTGCAACTACCCCATCAGAGCTGCAGAGTATGATCCAGGAACTTGCTGACAAGAGTAAAGAAGTGGGATTAAAAATGAACTTTCAGAAGACAAAAGTGATGTTCAATGCTTTTACAAGAAATGAAGATTTATCGATTGATGGAGAAAAGCTGGAGATAACAGACACGTACGTTTATCTTGGACAGCAGATATCAAGTGAGGGTCACATTGATGAAGAAATTAATCGGCGTACAAAACTTGCCTGGAGAGCTTTTGGAAGAAACAGCATAATTTTCAAGAGCAATATGCCATTATGTCTTAAAAGAAAAGTGTTTGATCAATGCATCCTTCCAGTGCTTACGTATGGTGCAGAGACGTGGACCTTAACTAAAAGAGACATACAAAGGCTGCAGACAACTCAAAGCAGCATGGAGAGGTGCATGCTTGGTGTAACCAGGAGAGATAAGAAGAGGAACTCGTGGATCCGAAAAATGACAAGAGTGGAAGACATCATGATCAGAGTTAAATCCCTGAAATGGCAATGGGCTGGACATATTGCCAGAAGGACAGATCATCGATGGACAGCCGAAATCTTAGATTGGATTCCAAGGGACAGGAAAAGACCCAGAAGAAGACCACATAGGAGATGGGTGGATGAAATTCGAAAGTATGCAGGGGTGACATGGAGGAGACTGGCACAAGACAGACCGTTGTGGAGGAAACTTGGGGAGACCTTCGTCCAGCAGTGGATTGATAATGGTTGACAATGATGATGATGATGATGATATATGTACATATATATATTTTTTTCTCTTCTTCCCCTAGAAAAATAAGAGGACAACAAATTTATGAAGTGGCGTTACAACGATTCACCTAAAATGTCCTCCCTCCGACCTACTGACAGCATAAAAAAAAAACTACAGTTGCCCAAAGGACACACACACCGAGCAACACTCACCAGGAAGATACAGATTAATTTTGAAAGCGAAATTTCCGAGAAAAGATTTCTGACTTTTCCTCAACTTTTTTTTCTTAAGAGGACATATATATGGATATATATCCACCTCCTGCACAGTGTCAAGAAAAATGAGAGACCACTTAAAAAAAATGATCACACATTTTCTCATTTTCTCTTATAGAAAATGCGTTGGACTGTTGTCAGTCCTGAATGAAAATTCACATAAATTGGCCAGATTTATGTGTTTCCAGGACTGAGCAACAGTACAATTTGAATAAAATTTAGAAGCTGAAACAACCATGGGACAGAAATTAGGCAAAGTGTGTATATTTTAGTTCCCGTTCCTTATGCATAAAATAAAAGTATTCAGATGCGAATTCACTAGTGTATTTTACATAAAGCAATTTTCCACTATATTTTTTACCCTGAATTAAAACTTTTTTAACTTCCCATAATTGCAAAGTTTTTCCTGTGATTTTTTTTCACCAGTTGATTTTAATTGGAAGTGAAAACACTTTTTTAGTAACACATCAATACGATTTTGCTAAAAACAAAGAACAGTAATAGCAATCTTCGTGTACGATGTTACGCCTTTATTTCAAGAAACCCGATGAATCAAAACACTGAAGCAGCAGAGTGATATAATTGAAATCCGATAGGTTGTCATTAAAAGTATAGGGATGTAATCAGGGGCGGATTGGCCTACCGGAACACCGGGACATTTCGCGGTGGACCATTCCAGATTTTTGGTGCTAATGAATAATAATGGTTAACTTCATTTGAGCTTTATTTCCTTAAAAAAAAAAGTTTCCTTTCATCTATCTTCCCTGGGCGTTTGCTCTAAAATGACATAATAAAATTATCTGCACTTATGTGAAAAAAAAATGCTGCGAGACCTACCACGCTGTTATAAATTAATTAAGCTAATGCTAATTACAGTTAGACGTACATCGTTGGACTTGCAGCCCAGGGTCATTGGTATGCCCAGTGTTTCTTTCATGACTTCTTGGAAGGGGGGGCAAACGGAATCTTAGAGGGGGCAAAGTTTTCCATCTGACATATACATTGTATATATATACTGTATGTATTTTTATGTACTATATTTACATATATAGGAGTAATTAATATACATATAGTAATTACTTCTTCAAACGTGTACAGAACAAACTTTTACCAGCTAAACAATTGGGGGGGGGGTCAAAATATTGCAAATTGCACTACAGCCGAAAGATCTCATTGTGAAAACAGTCAATCGCGAAATAAAATATATAATTATCTAAATGCTGCCACATAGGTGGAAACTAGGTTAAAACGTGTATCTTAACTTGCCAGTTTTCTATAAACATTACTTAGTTTTCATCAACGGAACTTTCAGAATAGAGCAGCACTATAAAATAGCTTTTTGGCGTATAATCTAATAATTACAATTTAAAATAATGCCCATATGAAATTAAAACTGTAGAATGAAACCCCCAGTTGGGATGAGCAATTTGGAAATGGTTTTTAGTCTTTACATAAAAAATACAGCACAGGAAATAATCCATGAAGTTCATAATGGACAGTTCATTTAATCACTTTCACTCAGCTACAGTGTTGTCTTTTTCGTTTTGTTTTTTCATGTCCGCTACAGTGAATGGCTTGAAATTCTCATCTATTAAAATGCATTCAAATACACTCCTGATCATGAATTGCGATTCCTTGACTATGAGGTAGGACTAGTCTGCTTATTATATTTTGAAGAACGGCATGTGTCTTAATACGCTTTTTGACAAAATGAACTATAGTTGAACAAATATTTAAAAAATTATAATTGGAGAAATATTTGTAGCATCAAAAGAAGCAAAAACTTTCTTTTTCATTACAGCCTGAATTTATTAACACTTGGTTTATTTAGTAATATAAAATGTCTCCGGGGAGGGGAGGGGCTTCGCCGTCCTGGATGTATGCCTGAAAGAAACACTGGGTATGCCTTACACTCCTAGTTGTAATATTGAAGGTGACGCTCATTGCCCCCCCCCCCCCCTTATGCGCAGAGCCCAAAGCGATTCTCCGGCAGAGATATTCCGAAATCCATGTTCCACCCATATTTATCTTATAAGAAGTGAAGATTTACCAATACGGGCTTATGGGTAAATGGTGGTTAATGGGTCAAGATAATGGGTAGACTTAAAAAAAAAGGAATCTACTTGAGGAGTTACTATAATATCATCGATTAGTGACCAAATAAATAATATAAAAATTAGTTGCGTAGCAAAATAGCTATGTGGCATATGCACATTTCAAATTTCAGAATGACCTTTATGGTGATTTTTGTTGGAAATGAGGTCTGCAAAACGAAATTTTTCGAATGAAAATAATTATCTGGTTCGGCACTTAGTTTTGAGCCCAGTTTGATGTTACGTTTAATCATGAGCGGATTTTTAAAATTATTTCACTGTTCAGTTTTTGTTATAGTTTGTTCACAACTGCATTCGTTTTACGTTGCATGCCAGTTCCCTTTCATCCAAGAGCTAACAGAAGTCTTTTCATGGGAGAATTATTTCACCTGTATAGGTACGTGTGTAGCCACAAAGGTTCTCTGCAGATGATTCAACAAGAAAGGTGGCGGCAGGTGGGTAATCCAGCTGTGAAACAATTTCGGTTGCACAAACACGTTTAGTAGGATTGTCCTACTAAAAAATGAAAGAAAGGGTTTGAGCCGACGGAGCAGGGCAAGTCTTCGATTAATTTGATGAACGAAGGGGGGACCCTGTTGCAGCAGCGACCGCTTCCGTTTTTCCGAAGTGCACACCAAGAAACTTGACAACCGTTTGAAGACCATCGGGACCCCCCCCCGCCGGACGGTGGCCACGGGTCACCCACGCTCCAGTCCATAAACCTGAGCATTTTTCAGTGTTTAAGGTGATAGAGAAATCACATAAATGTATTACAGAAACGTATAATTTACTCACTTACAGAAAGTGTTGAAACTGTCGTTCTTCACATAATCTGTTTTACACAAGTTTTCAGACACATCTACGAGAGGCTGTTCCCTCTGCAGTAATGTTAAGGCTGTTCCAACTTAATTTTGATGGTGCTAAAGTCGAAATGTTTGAATTAAGCATAAGAACTTGTTGCATGTTTAATTTCAGTTTCTGCTGTTATATCTTGATAGCATATCAAGCTTTAGAATATGTTTCACAGCAACACCCATTTTTCACCAGCTTCTGATGAGTCGAAAATTTCCAAAATGTGAATATTGATTTTATCATTGCCCCTCGAAAGGAAGGGAACAGTCATGAAATATTTCAACATTCACATTTTGAAAACTTTCAGCTTAACACAAGCTTGTGAAAATTAGTGTTGCTGTGAAACGTATTCTTGTTTCTTAATGAGATGCAACGACCTGCAGCATTCATTCTTCTCCGTTTCGTTCTCAACAAGAACGTGTTTGTTGGCCACGACGTCTTTCTCAATCTTCTAAATAACAAAATCATTCGCATTAACAAATAAGGCATTAATTGGCAATCTCAGCGGTCCGCTCTCCCTCTAGCGGCAAAAGGAAGAATTACTGTAGTAGGGGTAACGTTTTTGGCTCAATGCTTAGCGGTTGGTAGATCACTCATTACGTTCAGTTGTCGTAGTTTGGTGTATTTTTGCATTCATTCTGGAATTAGAGAATTGTATAATGGAGAATTCCGTGAAGAAGAACAAATCATATTGTTGTGTCCCGCAATGTCGTTCACAAGGTTTCGGATATGTTTTTCACAAGTTATTATAAACGTTTGTGCCTTGCGTTTGAAATCCTTCCAGTGAAATGCTACTAACCGAGTAACGTCTTTGAATGAATGATAAACAAGGCAGCATGTTTTTATTGCATAGTAGTAATTAAAAAATCCGCATTTCTACATAATCTTGAAAACAAATAATTGCTGTTATCCATATAAATTTAAACTTCATTATAGAACAAGATTTTCAATGTTCTGTCAACAGTCATCGGTTCAAAAACGCAGAACCCAATGATGATCAACAATTACCAATTCACAAACACTTTTAGGAACAGAATGTTCAAAAATTACAAATGTTATTGTTGACAGTATTGAAAATGGGTCCTGGGAAACGTCAAGTGAAACGAAATGTCAGCTTTTAATGGTAATCCGGATTAGAACACCACTGTCGGTATTACTATATCACTTGCCTGAAAATGTAAAAATAAAAATTACCTGTTACAGTAAAGCATTACTGCTACACAGTGCTTACACGTTCCACTTCTGCCCGCTTTACAAGAGCACTCAAATGACTTTATAGAAATTTCACTGTTACTTGTATCTAAAACACCGTTGATGGAGTGAGGCGACGACGTTATTGCCGTGGACTGAATGCAGTGTGAAACTATGAGATTTTTTCTTCCATCTTCCTTCTTAATTCCACAAGAAATTATATGGCCTACATTAACAATCACTTCCCCTTCTTTAATGCATCTTGAATTTTTGGAAGCGTCCACAAATTTCATTATTTCAAGGATTGAAAGCGACAAACCAGCCATTCTAACATTCGACTTTATGGAAACACGTGCGACGTTACCCGTACTAGAGAAGTTTGTTTACGTTTGCGCAGCGCCCCCTATAGTTCGTTGAGGTTCCCAATTACACGACATGCAATGAATGGGATGTTAGCACGTCAAACGAAAATCTCTGAATGCTCAATGCAAAAGATGCGATGCCACCCCGGTGGCGCAGTGGTATAAGCGATGGCCTCTGATCATTCGTCCGAAAGGGGTCCTGGTTCGAATCCCGGCACTGGCTCTCTCCCTTCCCTGGAACCAGTGATCTTAAATTAGGGACGGCTGACTGCTTATAGCCCACTGAGTTGCTCACGGTGGTCGTTAAACCTCCAATCAAAGAAAGGGTTTCAAAAGAGCTTTTAATAAAACCAAAGACATCATACAGTCAAATACAATCACCGGGAACAAAAAATTGCACTAAGACACACAGGTATTGTAGTAACACTGCGCTTACAAAAAAGGCTTCTACAGAGTAGCATATCATGACCAAACAAACAAGGATCATAGCCAGTAAGGAAAGAAACACAATACAAGTGGCTTGAAGCCGACGAGGGAAAAAAAGGAAGATCGGCGAACTAGACCGACAGCAAAAACAGAAAAAGGAACATTCACTTTAACTTAAAAAATCAACAACAGAAACACAATGTACACTATACGAAAAACACCAAGGATGCAAGGCAAAAAATATAGTCAGGCACTACCGTCTGTGACATACGGTAGGACAAAAGCAAGGACACCCAACATACAATGTTTAATATATATCAAATATGTGGAGATAATGTAAATGGACGATGTAATCACTCTTTCCACGTTATTTTTTAAACAACGCATAGCGACTGAAAAATTGTATTTCGGCACTGCTGGGATCGAACGCCAGAACTCTCGATAACTAGTCGAGTGCGTTCGAATTTACGCTACAGCGCCAACAATTCTCAGCGCAATGCGTGGTTTATCAATCAGCATCTGACTATACGAATGCGTATTGATGGTCTCAGCAACTGAGATATCGTCATCTGGTGGCATTTAACGCAACAGCTATTTTAATTGTAGCTGATAAATTCAAAGGGCGATAGAAATGTTAAATATATATCAAATACGTGGAGATAATGTAAATGGACGATGTCATCACTCTTTCCACGTTATTTTTTAAACAACGCATAGCGACTGAAAAATTGTATTCCGGCACTGCTGGGATCGAACCCTAGAACTCTCGATAACTAGTCGAGTGCGTTCGAATTTACGCTACAGCGCCAACAATTCTCAGCGCAATGCGTGGTTTATCAATCAGCATCTGACTATACGAATGCGTATTGATGGTCTCAGCAACTGAGATGTCGTCATCTGGTGGCATTTAACGCAACAGCTATTTTAATTGTAACATACAATGCACTCTCTACAGGAAAAAAAAAAAATAAATAAAAAAAACACCAAAGGTACAAGACAAAAAAAAAAAAAAAATAAAATGAGACGGTTAATTTGAAAACCAACCGATAAAGAATAAACACAGTTCCACACGTAAACAGTAGCCGTTAAGCGGAAAACACGGCGCGGCACACAGACAGGTGCGTCGGCCAATGGTTTGAAGCCGACGAGAAATAAAAAATAAAATCGACAAACTAAACAGACAACAAAAAACAGAAAAATGTGTGCACAGAAACGGAAAAAAACCCAACACGGTGAAGCAAGGGAATCCGGAGGGCGGAATCAAAGCAAAAAAAAAAAAAAAAAAACACGCAATACAAGAAGACGTATTTCAGGTAACTGCCTCCACCAACACAAACAAAAGCAATGCGTGGTTTATCAATCAACATCTGACTACACGAATGCGTATTGATGGTCTCAGCAACTGAGATGTCGTCATCTGGTGGCATTTAACGCAACAGCTATTTTAATTGTAATATACAATGCACCTGATAAATGCAAAAAAAAAAAAAAACACGCAATACAAGAAGACGTATTTCAGGTAACTGCCTCCACCAACACAAACAAAAGCAAAAAAAAAAAAAAAACACGCAATACAAGAAGACGTATTTCAGGTAACTGCCTCCACCAACACAAACAAAAGCAAAAAAAAAAAAAAAACACGCAATACAAGAAGACGTATTTCAGGTAACTGCCTCCACCAACACAAACAAAAGCAAAAAAAAAAAAAAAAAAACACGCAATACAAGAAGACGTATTTCAGGTAACTGCCTCCACCAACACAAACAAAAGCAAAAAAAAAAAAAAAAACACGCAATACAAGAAGACGTATTTCAGGTAACTGCCTCCACCAACACAAACAAAAGCAAAAAAAAAAAAAAACACGCAATACAAGAAGACGTATTTCAGGTAACTGCCTCCACCAACACAAACAAAAGCAAAAAAAAAAAAAAAAAACACGCAATACAAGAAGACGTATTTCAGGTAACTGCCTCCACCAACACAAACAAAAGCAAAAAAAAAAAAAACACGCAATACAAGAAGACGTATTTCAGGTAACTGCCTCCACCAACACAAACAAAAGCAAAAAAAAAAAAAAACACGCAATACAAGAAGACGTATTTCAGGTAACTGCCTCCACCAACACAAACAAAAGCAAAAAAAAAAAAAAAAAACACGCAATACAAGAAGACGTATTTCAGGTAACTGCCTCCACCAACACAAACAAAAGCAAAAAAAAAAAAAAAACACGCAATACAAGAAGACGTATTTCAGGTAACTGCCTCCACCAACACAAACAAAAGCAAAAAAAAAAAAAAAACACGCAATACAAGAAGACGTATTTCAGGTAACTGCCTCCACCAACACAAACAAAAGCAAAAAAAAAAAACACGCAATACAAGAAGACGTATTTCAGGTAACTGCCTCCACCAACACAAACAAAAGCAAAAAAAAAAAACACGCAATACAAGAAGACGTATTTCAGGTAACTGCCTCCACCAACACAAACAAAAGCAAAAAAAAAAAAAAAAAAACACGCAATACAAGAAGACGTATTTCAGGTAACTGCCTCCACCAACACAAACAAAAGCAAAAAAAAAAAAAAAAACACGCAATACAAGAAGACGTATTTCAGGTAACTGCCTCCACCAACACAAACAAAAGCAAAAAAAAAAAAACACGCAATACAAGAAGACGTATTTCAGGTAACTGCCTCCACCAACACAAACAAAAGCAAAAAAAAAAAAAAAACACGCAATACAAGAAGACGTATTTCAGGTAACTGCCTCCACCAACACAAACAAAAGCAAAAAAAAAAAAAAAACACGCAATACAAGAAGACGTATTTCAGGTAACTGCCTCCACCAACACAAACAAAAGCAAAAAAAAAAAACACGCAATACAAGAAGACGTATTTCAGGTAACTGCCTCCACCAACACAAACAAAAGCAAAAAAAAAAAAAAAAAACACGCAATACAAGAAGACGTATTTCAGGTAACTGCCTCCACCAACACAAACAAAAGCAAAAAAAAAAAAAAACACGCAATACAAGAAGACGTATTTCAGGTAACTGCCTCCACCAACACAAACAAAAGCAAAAAAAAAAAAAACACGCAATACAAGAAGACGTATTTCAGGTAACTGCCTCCACCAACACAAACAAAAGCAAAAAAAAAAAAAAAAACACGCAATACAAGAAGACGTATTTCAGGTAACTGCCTCCACCAACACAAACAAAAGCAAAAAAAAAAAAAAAAACACGCAATACAAGAAGACGTATTTCAGGTAACTGCCTCCACCAACACAAACAAAAGCAAAAAAAAAAAAAACACGCAATACAAGAAGACGTATTTCAGGTAACTGCCTCCACCAACACAAACAAAAGCAAAAAAAAAAAAAAAAACACGCAATACAAGAAGACGTATTTCAGGTAACTGCCTCCACCAACACAAACAAAAGCAAAAAAAAAAAAACACGCAATACAAGAAGACGTATTTCAGGTAACTGCCTCCACCAACACAAACAAAAGCAAAAAAAAAAAAAAACACGCAATACAAGAAGACGTATTTCAGGTAACTGCCTCCACCAACACAAACAAAAGCAAAAAAAAAAAAAACACGCAATACAAGAAGACGTATTTCAGGTAACTGCCTCCACCAACACAAACAAAAGCAAAAAAAAAAAAAACACGCAATACAAGAAGACGTATTTCAGGTAACTGCCTCCACCAACACAAACAAAAGCAAAAAAAAAAAAAAAAACACGCAATACAAGAAGACGTATTTCAGGTAACTGCCTCCACCAACACAAACAAAAGCAAAAAAAAAAAAAAAAACACGCAATACAAGAAGACGTATTTCAGGTAACTGCCTCCACCAACACAAACAAAAGCAAAAAAAAAAAAACACGCAATACAAGAAGACGTATTTCAGGTAACTGCCTCCACCAACACAAACAAAAGCAAAAAAAAAAAAAACACGCAATACAAGAAGACGTATTTCAGGTAACTGCCTCCACCAACACAAACAAAAGAAAAAAAAAAAAAAAAAACACGCAATACAAGAAGACGTATTTCAGGTAACTGCCTCCACCAACACAAACAAAAGCAAAAAAAAAAAAAAAACACGCAATACAAGAAGACGTATTTCAGGTAACTGCCTCCACCAACACAAACAAAAGCAAAAAAAAAAAAAACACGCAATACAAGAAGACGTATTTCAGGTAACTGCCTCCACCAACACAAACAAAAGCAAAAAAAAAAAAAAAAACACGCAATACAAGAAGACGTATTTCAGGTAACTGCCTCCACCAACACAAACAAAAGCAAAAAAAAAAAAAAAAACACGCAATACAAGAAGACGTATTTCAGGTAACTGCCTCCACCAACACAAACAAAAGCAAAAAAAAAAAAACACGCAATACAAGAAGACGTATTTCAGGTAACTGCCTCCACCAACACAAACAAAAGCAAAAAAAAAAAAAACACGCAATACAAGAAGACGTATTTCAGGTAACTGCCTCCACCAACACAAACAAAAGCAAAAAAAAAAAAAAACACGCAATACAAGAAGACGTATTTCAGGTAACTGCCTCCACCAACACAAACAAAAGCAAAAAAAAAAAAAAAAACACGCAATACAAGAAGACGTATTTCAGGTAACTGCCTCCACCAACACAAACAAAAGCAAAAAAAAAAAAAAACACGCAATACAAGAAGACGTATTTCAGGTAACTGCCTCCACCAACACAAACAAAAGCAAAAAAAAAAAAAAAAAAAACACGCAATACAAGAAGACGTATTTCAGGTAACTGCCTCCACCAACACAAACAAAAGCAAAAAAAAAAAAAAAAAACACGCAATACAAGAAGACGTATTTCAGGTAACTGCCTCCACCAACACAAACAAAAGCAAAAAAAAAAAAAAAACACGCAATACAAGAAGACGTATTTCAGGTAACTGCCTCCACCAACACAAACAAAAGCAAAAAAAAAAAAACACGCAATACAAGAAGACGTATTTCAGGTAACTGCCTCCACCAACACAAACAAAAGCAAAAAAAAAAAACACGCAATACAAGAAGACGTATTTCAGGTAACTGCCTCCACCAACACAAACAAAAGCAAAAAAAAAAAAACACGCAATACAAGAAGACGTATTTCAGGTAACTGCCTCCACCAACACAAACAAAAGCAAAAAAAAAACAAAAAAAACACGCAATACAAGAAGACGTATTTCAGGTAACTGCCTCCACCAACACAAACAAAAGCAAAAAAAAAAAAAAAACACGCAATACAAGAAGACGTATTTCAGGTAACTGCCTCCACCAACACAAACAAAAGCAAAAAAAAAAAAAAAAACACGCAATACAAGAAGACGTATTTCAGGTAACTGCCTCCACCAACACAAACAAAAGCAAAAAAAAAAAAAACACGCAATACAAGAAGACGTATTTCAGGTAACTGCCTCCACCAACACAAACAAAAGCAAAAAAAAAAAACACGCAATACAAGAAGACGTATTTCAGGTAACTGCCTCCACCAACACAAACAAAAGCAAAAAAAAAAAAAAAAACACGCAATACAAGAAGACGTATTTCAGGTAACTGCCTCCACCAACACAAACAAAAGCAAAAAAAAAAAAAAAAACACGCAATACAAGAAGACGTATTTCAGGTAACTGCCTCCACCAACACAAACAAAAGCAAAAAAAAAAAAAAACACGCAATACAAGAAGACGTATTTCAGGTAACTGCCTCCACCAACACAAACAAAAGCAAAAAAAAAAAACACGCAATACAAGAAGACGTATTTCAGGTAACTGCCTCCACCAACACAAACAAAAGCAAAAAAAAAAAAAAAAAAACACGCAATACAAGAAGACGTATTTCAGGTAACTGCCTCCACCAACACAAACAAAAGCAAAAAAAAAAAAAACACGCAATACAAGAAGACGTATTTCAGGTAACTGCCTCCACCAACACAAACAAAAGCAAAAAAAAAAAAAAAAAAAAAAACACGCAATACAAGAAGACGTATTTCAGGTAACTGCCTCCACCAACACAAACAAAAGCAAAAAAAAAAAAAAAACACGCAATACAAGAAGACGTATTTCAGGTAACTGCCTCCACCAACACAAACAAAAGCAAAAAAAAAAAAAACACGCAATACAAGAAGACGTATTTCAGGTAACTGCCTCCACCAACACAAACAAAAGCAAAAAAAAAAAAAAAAAAACACGCAATACAAGAAGACGTATTTCAGGTAACTGCCTCCACCAACACAAACAAAAGCAAAAAAAAAAAAAAACACGCAATACAAGAAGACGTATTTCAGGTAACTGCCTCCACCAACACAAACAAAAGCAAAAAAAAAAAAAAAAACACGCAATACAAGAAGACGTATTTCAGGTAACTGCCTCCACCAACACAAACAAAAGCAAAAAAAAAAAAAAAAAACACGCAATACAAGAAGACGTATTTCAGGTAACTGCCTCCACCAACACAAACAAAAGCAAAAAAAAAAAAAAAAACACGCAATACAAGAAGACGTATTTCAGGTAACTGCCTCCACCAACACAAACAAAAGCAAAAAAAAAAAAAAACACGCAATACAAGAAGACGTATTTCAGGTAACTGCCTCCACCAACACAAACAAAAGCAAAAAAAAAAAAACACGCAATACAAGAAGACGTATTTCAGGTAACTGCCTCCACCAACACAAACAAAAGCAAAAAAAAAAAAAAAAACACGCAATACAAGAAGACGTATTTCAGGTAACTGCCTCCACCAACACAAACAAAAGCAAAAAAAAAAAAAAAAACACGCAATACAAGAAGACGTATTTCAGGTAACTGCCTCCACCAACACAAACAAAAGCAAAAAAAAAAAAAACACGCAATACAAGAAGACGTATTTCAGGTAACTGCCTCCACCAACACAAACAAAAGCAAAAAAAAAAAAAAAAAAAACACGCAATACAAGAAGACGTATTTCAGGTAACTGCCTCCACCAACACAAACAAAAGCAAAAAAAAAAAAAAAAAACACGCAATACAAGAAGACGTATTTCAGGTAACTGCCTCCACCAACACAAACAAAAGCAAAAAAAAAAAAAAACACGCAATACAAGAAGACGTATTTCAGGTAACTGCCTCCACCAACACAAACAAAAGCAAAAAAAAAAAAAAAACACGCAATACAAGAAGACGTATTTCAGGTAACTGCCTCCACCAACACAAACAAAAGCAAAAAAAAAAAAAACACGCAATACAAGAAGACGTATTTCAGGTAACTGCCTCCACCAACACAAACAAAAGCAAAAAAAAAAAAAAAAACACGCAATACAAGAAGACGTATTTCAGGTAACTGCCTCCACCAACACAAACAAAAGCAAAAAAAAAAAAAAACACGCAATACAAGAAGACGTATTTCAGGTAACTGCCTCCACCAACACAAACAAAAGCAAAAAAAAAAAAAAAAACACGCAATACAAGAAGACGTATTTCAGGTAACTGCCTCCACCAACACAAACAAAAGCAAAAAAAAAAAAAAACACGCAATACAAGAAGACGTATTTCAGGTAACTGCCTCCACCAACACAAACAAAAGCAAAAAAAAAAAAAAAACACGCAATACAAGAAGACGTATTTCAGGTAACTGCCTCCACCAACACAAACAAAAGCAAAAAAAAAAAAAACACGCAATACAAGAAGACGTATTTCAGGTAACTGCCTCCACCAACACAAACAAAAGCAAAAAAAAAAAAAAACACGCAATACAAGAAGACGTATTTCAGGTAACTGCCTCCACCAACACAAACAAAAGCAAAAAAAAAAAAAAAAAAAAACACGCAATACAAGAAGACGTATTTCAGGTAACTGCCTCCACCAACACAAACAAAAGCAAAAAAAAAAAAAAAACACGCAATACAAGAAGACGTATTTCAGGTAACTGCCTCCACCAACACAAACAAAAGCAAAAAAAAAAAACACGCAATACAAGAAGACGTATTTCAGGTAACTGCCTCCACCAACACAAACAAAAGCAAAAAAAAAAAAAACACGCAATACAAGAAGACGTATTTCAGGTAACTGCCTCCACCAACACAAACAAAAGCAAAAAAAAAAAAAAAAAAAACACGCAATACAAGAAGACGTATTTCAGGTAACTGCCTCCACCAACACAAACAAAAGCAAAAAAAAAAAAACACGCAATACAAGAAGACGTATTTCAGGTAACTGCCTCCACCAACACAAACAAAAGCAAAAAAAAAAAAAAAAACACGCAATACAAGAAGACGTATTTCAGGTAACTGCCTCCACCAACACAAACAAAAGCAAAAAAAAAAAAACACGCAATACAAGAAGACGTATTTCAGGTAACTGCCTCCACCAACACAAACAAAAGCAAAAAAAAAAAAAAAACACGCAATACAAGAAGACGTATTTCAGGTAACTGCCTCCACCAACACAAACAAAAGCAAAAAAAAAAAAAAAACACGCAATACAAGAAGACGTATTTCAGGTAACTGCCTCCACCAACACAAACAAAAGCAAAAAAAAAAAAAACACGCAATACAAGAAGACGTATTTCAGGTAACTGCCTCCACCAACACAAACAAAAGCAAAAAAAAAAAAAAACACGCAATACAAGAAGACGTATTTCAGGTAACTGCCTCCACCAACACAAACAAAAGCAAAAAAAAAAAAAAAACACGCAATACAAGAAGACGTATTTCAGGTAACTGCCTCCACCAACACAAACAAAAGCAAAAAAAAAAAAAAAAAAAAAACACGCAATACAAGAAGACGTATTTCAGGTAACTGCCTCCACCAACACAAACAAAAGCAAAAAAAAAAAAAAAAACACGCAATACAAGAAGACGTATTTCAGGTAACTGCCTCCACCAACACAAACAAAAGCAAAAAAAAAAAAAAAAAAAAAACACGCAATACAAGAAGACGTATTTCAGGTAACTGCCTCCACCAACACAAACAAAAGCAAAAAAAAAAAAAAAACACGCAATACAAGAAGACGTATTTCAGGTAACTGCCTCCACCAACACAAACAAAAGCAAAAAAAAAAAAAAAAACACGCAATACAAGAAGACGTATTTCAGGTAACTGCCTCCACCAACACAAACAAAAGCAAAAAAAAAAAAAAAAAACACGCAATACAAGAAGACGTATTTCAGGTAACTGCCTCCACCAACACAAACAAAAGCAAAAAAAAAAAAAAAAAAAACACGCAATACAAGAAGACGTATTTCAGGTAACTGCCTCCACCAACACAAACAAAAGCAAAAAAAAAAACACGCAATACAAGAAGACGTATTTCAGGTAACTGCCTCCACCAACACAAACAAAAGCAAAAAAAAAAAAACACGCAATACAAGAAGACGTATTTCAGGTAACTGCCTCCACCAACACAAACAAAAGCAAAAAAAAAAAAAAACACGCAATACAAGAAGACGTATTTCAGGTAACTGCCTCCACCAACACAAACAAAAGCAAAAAAAAAAAAAAAACACGCAATACAAGAAGACGTATTTCAGGTAACTGCCTCCACCAACACAAACAAAAGCAAAAAAAAAAAAACACGCAATACAAGAAGACGTATTTCAGGTAACTGCCTCCACCAACACAAACAAAAGCAAAAAAAAAAAAAAAAAAAACACGCAATACAAGAAGACGTATTTCAGGTAACTGCCTCCACCAACACAAACAAAAGCAAAAAAAAAAAAAAAAACACGCAATACAAGAAGACGTATTTCAGGTAACTGCCTCCACCAACACAAACAAAAGCAAAAAAAAAAAAAAAACACGCAATACAAGAAGACGTATTTCAGGTAACTGCCTCCACCAACACAAACAAAAGCAAAAAAAAAAAAAAAAAAAACACGCAATACAAGAAGACGTATTTCAGGTAACTGCCTCCACCAACACAAACAAAAGCAAAAAAAAAAAAAAAAACACGCAATACAAGAAGACGTATTTCAGGTAACTGCCTCCACCAACACAAACAAAAGCAAAAAAAAAAAAAAAAAACACGCAATACAAGAAGACGTATTTCAGGTAACTGCCTCCACCAACACAAACAAAAGCAAAAAAAAAAAAAAAACACGCAATACAAGAAGACGTATTTCAGGTAACTGCCTCCACCAACACAAACAAAAGCAAAAAAAAAACAAAAAAAACACGCAATACAAGAAGACGTATTTCAGGTAACTGCCTCCACCAACACAAACAAAAGCAAAAAAAAAAAAAACACGCAATACAAGAAGACGTATTTCAGGTAACTGCCTCCACCAACACAAACAAAAGCAAAAAAAAAAAAAACACGCAATACAAGAAGACGTATTTCAGGTAACTGCCTCCACCAACACAAACAAAAGCAAAAAAAAAAAAAAAACACGCAATACAAGAAGACGTATTTCAGGTAACTGCCTCCACCAACACAAACAAAAGCAAAAAAAAAAAAACACGCAATACAAGAAGACGTATTTCAGGTAACTGCCTCCACCAACACAAACAAAAGCAAAAAAAAAAAAAAAAACACGCAATACAAGAAGACGTATTTCAGGTAACTGCCTCCACCAACACAAACAAAAGCAAAAAAAAAAAAAACACGCAATACAAGAAGACGTATTTCAGGTAACTGCCTCCACCAACACAAACAAAAGCAAAAAAAAAAAACACGCAATACAAGAAGACGTATTTCAGGTAACTGCCTCCACCAACACAAACAAAAGCAAAAAAAAAAAAAAAACACGCAATACAAGAAGACGTATTTCAGGTAACTGCCTCCACCAACACAAACAAAAGCAAAAAAAAAAAAAAAAACACGCAATACAAGAAGACGTATTTCAGGTAACTGCCTCCACCAACACAAACAAAAGCAAAAAAAAAAAAAAAACACGCAATACAAGAAGACGTATTTCAGGTAACTGCCTCCACCAACACAAACAAAAGCAAAAAAAAAAAAACACGCAATACAAGAAGACGTATTTCAGGTAACTGCCTCCACCAACACAAACAAAAGCAAAAAAAAAAAAAAAAACACGCAATACAAGAAGACGTATTTCAGGTAACTGCCTCCACCAACACAAACAAAAGCAAAAAAAAAAAAAAACACGCAATACAAGAAGACGTATTTCAGGTAACTGCCTCCACCAACACAAACAAAAGCAAAAAAAAAAAAAAACACGCAATACAAGAAGACGTATTTCAGGTAACTGCCTCCACCAACACAAACAAAAGCAAAAAAAAAAAAAAACACGCAATACAAGAAGACGTATTTCAGGTAACTGCCTCCACCAACACAAACAAAAGCAAAAAAAAAAAAAACACGCAATACAAGAAGACGTATTTCAGGTAACTGCCTCCACCAACACAAACAAAAGCAAAAAAAAAAAAAAACACGCAATACAAGAAGACGTATTTCAGGTAACTGCCTCCACCAACACAAACAAAAGCAAAAAAAAAAAAAAACACGCAATACAAGAAGACGTATTTCAGGTAACTGCCTCCACCAACACAAACAAAAGCAAAAAAAAAAAAAAAACACGCAATACAAGAAGACGTATTTCAGGTAACTGCCTCCACCAACACAAACAAAAGCAAAAAAAAAAAAAAACACGCAATACAAGAAGACGTATTTCAGGTAACTGCCTCCACCAACACAAACAAAAGCAAAAAAAAAAAAAACACGCAATACAAGAAGACGTATTTCAGGTAACTGCCTCCACCAACACAAACAAAAGCAAAAAAAAAAAAAACACGCAATACAAGAAGACGTATTTCAGGTAACTGCCTCCACCAACACAAACAAAAGCAAAAAAAAACAAAAAAAAACACGCAATACAAGAAGACGTATTTCAGGTAACTGCCTCCACCAACACAAACAAAAGCAAAAAAAAAAAAAAACACGCAATACAAGAAGACGTATTTCAGGTAACTGCCTCCACCAACACAAACAAAAGCAAAAAAAAAAAAAAACACGCAATACAAGAAGACGTATTTCAGGTAACTGCCTCCACCAACACAAACAAAAGCAAAAAAACAAACAAAAAAAACACGCAATACAAGAAGACGTATTTCAGGTAACTGCCTCCACCAACACAAACAAAAGCAAAAAAAAAAAAAAAAACACGCAATACAAGAAGACGTATTTCAGGTAACTGCCTCCACCAACACAAACAAAAGCAAAAAAAAAAAAAAAACACGCAATACAAGAAGACGTATTTCAGGTAACTGCCTCCACCAACACAAACAAAAGCAAAAAAAAAAAAAACACGCAATACAAGAAGACGTATTTCAGGTAACTGCCTCCACCAACACAAACAAAAGCAAAAAAAAAAAAAACACGCAATACAAGAAGACGTATTTCAGGTAACTGCCTCCACCAACACAAACAAAAGCAAAAAAAAAAAAAAAAAAACACGCAATACAAGAAGACGTATTTCAGGTAACTGCCTCCACCAACACAAACAAAAGCAAAAAAAAAAAAAAAACACGCAATACAAGAAGACGTATTTCAGGTAACTGCCTCCACCAACACAAACAAAAGCAAAAAAAAAAAAACACGCAATACAAGAAGACGTATTTCAGGTAACTGCCTCCACCAACACAAACAAAAGCAAAAAAAAAAAAACACGCAATACAAGAAGACGTATTTCAGGTAACTGCCTCCACCAACACAAACAAAAGCAAAAAAAAAAAAAACACGCAATACAAGAAGACGTATTTCAGGTAACTGCCTCCACCAACACAAACAAAAGCAAAAAAAAAAAAAACACGCAATACAAGAAGACGTATTTCAGGTAACTGCCTCCACCAACACAAACAAAAGCAAAAAAAAAAAAAAACACGCAATACAAGAAGACGTATTTCAGGTAACTGCCTCCACCAACACAAACAAAAGCAAAAAAAAAAAAAAAACACGCAATACAAGAAGACGTATTTCAGGTAACTGCCTCCACCAACACAAACAAAAGCAAAAAAAAAAAAAAAACACGCAATACAAGAAGACGTATTTCAGGTAACTGCCTCCACCAACACAAACAAAAGCAAAAAAAAAAAAAAAAAAACACGCAATACAAGAAGACGTATTTCAGGTAACTGCCTCCACCAACACAAACAAAAGCAAAAAAAAAAAAAAAAAACACGCAATACAAGAAGACGTATTTCAGGTAACTGCCTCCACCAACACAAACAAAAGCAAAAAAAAAAAAACACGCAATACAAGAAGACGTATTTCAGGTAACTGCCTCCACCAACACAAACAAAAGCAAAAAAAAAAAAAAAAACACGCAATACAAGAAGACGTATTTCAGGTAACTGCCTCCACCAACACAAACAAAAGCAAAAAAAAAAAAAAAAAAAAACACGCAATACAAGAAGACGTATTTCAGGTAACTGCCTCCACCAACACAAACAAAAGCAAAAAAAAAAAAAAAAAACACGCAATACAAGAAGACGTATTTCAGGTAACTGCCTCCACCAACACAAACAAAAGCAAAAAAAAAAAAAAACACGCAATACAAGAAGACGTATTTCAGGTAACTGCCTCCACCAACACAAACAAAAGAAAAAAAAAAAAAAAAACACGCAATACAAGAAGACGTATTTCAGGTAACTGCCTCCACCAACACAAACAAAAGCAAAAAAAAAAAAAACACGCAATACAAGAAGACGTATTTCAGGTAACTGCCTCCACCAACACAAACAAAAGCAAAAAAAAAAAACACGCAATACAAGAAGACGTATTTCAGGTAACTGCCTCCACCAACACAAACAAAAGCAAAAAAAAAAAAAAAAACACGCAATACAAGAAGACGTATTTCAGGTAACTGCCTCCACCAACACAAACAAAAGCAAAAAAAAAAAAAAAAAAAAACACGCAATACAAGAAGACGTATTTCAGGTAACTGCCTCCACCAACACAAACAAAAGCAAAAAAAAAAAAAAAAAAAAAAACACGCAATACAAGAAGACGTATTTCAGGTAACTGCCTCCACCAACACAAACAAAAGCAAAAAAAAAAAAAAACACGCAATACAAGAAGACGTATTTCAGGTAACTGCCTCCACCAACACAAACAAAAGCAAAAAAAAAAAAACACGCAATACAAGAAGACGTATTTCAGGTAACTGCCTCCACCAACACAAACAAAAGCAAAAAAAAAAAAACACGCAATACAAGAAGACGTATTTCAGGTAACTGCCTCCACCAACACAAACAAAAGCAAAAAAAAAAAAAAAAACACGCAATACAAGAAGACGTATTTCAGGTAACTGCCTCCACCAACACAAACAAAAGCAAAAAAAAAAAAAACACGCAATACAAGAAGACGTATTTCAGGTAACTGCCTCCACCAACACAAACAAAAGCAAAAAAAAAAAAAAAACACGCAATACAAGAAGACGTATTTCAGGTAACTGCCTCCACCAACACAAACAAAAGCAAAAAAAAAAAAAACACGCAATACAAGAAGACGTATTTCAGGTAACTGCCTCCACCAACACAAACAAAAGCAAAAAAAAAAAAAAAAAACACGCAATACAAGAAGACGTATTTCAGGTAACTGCCTCCACCAACACAAACAAAAGCAAAAAAAAAAAAAAACACGCAATACAAGAAGACGTATTTCAGGTAACTGCCTCCACCAACACAAACAAAAGCAAAAAAAAAAAAACACGCAATACAAGAAGACGTATTTCAGGTAACTGCCTCCACCAACACAAACAAAAGCAAAAAAAAAAAAAAACACGCAATACAAGAAGACGTATTTCAGGTAACTGCCTCCACCAACACAAACAAAAGCAAAAAAAAAAAAAAAAAACACGCAATACAAGAAGACGTATTTCAGGTAACTGCCTCCACCAACACAAACAAAAGCAAAAAAAAAAAAAAAAAAAAAAACACGCAATACAAGAAGACGTATTTCAGGTAACTGCCTCCACCAACACAAACAAAAGCAAAAAAAAAAAAAAAAAAACACGCAATACAAGAAGACGTATTTCAGGTAACTGCCTCCACCAACACAAACAAAAGCAAAAAAAAAAAAAAACACGCAATACAAGAAGACGTATTTCAGGTAACTGCCTCCACCAACACAAACAAAAGCAAAAAAAAAAAAAAAAACACGCAATACAAGAAGACGTATTTCAGGTAACTGCCTCCACCAACACAAACAAAAGCAAAAAAAAAAAAAAACACGCAATACAAGAAGACGTATTTCAGGTAACTGCCTCCACCAACACAAACAAAAGCAAAAAAAAAAAAAAAACACGCAATACAAGAAGACGTATTTCAGGTAACTGCCTCCACCAACACAAACAAAAGCAAAAAAAAAAAAAAAAAAACACGCAATACAAGAAGACGTATTTCAGGTAACTGCCTCCACCAACACAAACAAAAGCAAAAAAAAAAAAAAACACGCAATACAAGAAGACGTATTTCAGGTAACTGCCTCCACCAACACAAACAAAAGCAAAAAAAAAAAAAAAAACACGCAATACAAGAAGACGTATTTCAGGTAACTGCCTCCACCAACACAAACAAAAGCAAAAAAAAAAAAAAAACACGCAATACAAGAAGACGTATTTCAGGTAACTGCCTCCACCAACACAAACAAAAGCAAAAAAAAAAAAAACACGCAATACAAGAAGACGTATTTCAGGTAACTGCCTCCACCAACACAAACAAAAGCAAAAAAAAAAAAAAAACACGCAATACAAGAAGACGTATTTCAGGTAACTGCCTCCACCAACACAAACAAAAGCAAAAAAAAAAAAAAAAACACGCAATACAAGAAGACGTATTTCAGGTAACTGCCTCCACCAACACAAACAAAAGCAAAAAAAAAAAAAAACACGCAATACAAGAAGACGTATTTCAGGTAACTGCCTCCACCAACACAAACAAAAGCAAAAAAAAAAAAAAAACACGCAATACAAGAAGACGTATTTCAGGTAACTGCCTCCACCAACACAAACAAAAGCAAAAAAAAAAAAAAAAACACGCAATACAAGAAGACGTATTTCAGGTAACTGCCTCCACCAACACAAACAAAAGCAAAAAAAAAAAAAAACACGCAATACAAGAAGACGTATTTCAGGTAACTGCCTCCACCAACACAAACAAAAGCAAAAAAAAAAAAAAAACACGCAATACAAGAAGACGTATTTCAGGTAACTGCCTCCACCAACACAAACAAAAGCAAAAAAAACAAAAAAAAACACGCAATACAAGAAGACGTATTTCAGGTAACTGCCTCCACCAACACAAACAAAAGCAAAAAAAAAAAAAAACACGCAATACAAGAAGACGTATTTCAGGTAACTGCCTCCACCAACACAAACAAAAGCAAAAAAAAAAAACACGCAATACAAGAAGACGTATTTCAGGTAACTGCCTCCACCAACACAAACAAAAGCAAAAAAAAAAAAAAAAACACGCAATACAAGAAGACGTATTTCAGGTAACTGCCTCCACCAACACAAACAAAAGCAAAAAAAAAAAAAAAAACACGCAATACAAGAAGACGTATTTCAGGTAACTGCCTCCACCAACACAAACAAAAGCAAAAAAAAAAAAAAAAACACGCAATACAAGAAGACGTATTTCAGGTAACTGCCTCCACCAACACAAACAAAAGCAAAAAAAAAAAAAAACACGCAATACAAGAAGACGTATTTCAGGTAACTGCCTCCACCAACACAAACAAAAGCAAAAAAAAAAAAAACACGCAATACAAGAAGACGTATTTCAGGTAACTGCCTCCACCAACACAAACAAAAGCAAAAAAAAAAAAACACGCAATACAAGAAGACGTATTTCAGGTAACTGCCTCCACCAACACAAACAAAAGCAAAAAAAAAAAAACACGCAATACAAGAAGACGTATTTCAGGTAACTGCCTCCACCAACACAAACAAAAGCAAAAAAAAAAAAAAAACACGCAATACAAGAAGACGTATTTCAGGTAACTGCCTCCACCAACACAAACAAAAGCAAAAAAAAAAAAAACACGCAATACAAGAAGACGTATTTCAGGTAACTGCCTCCACCAACACAAACAAAAGCAAAAAAAAAAAAAACACGCAATACAAGAAGACGTATTTCAGGTAACTGCCTCCACCAACACAAACAAAAGCAAAAAAAAAAAAAAACACGCAATACAAGAAGACGTATTTCAGGTAACTGCCTCCACCAACACAAACAAAAGCAAAAAAAAAAAAAAACACGCAATACAAGAAGACGTATTTCAGGTAACTGCCTCCACCAACACAAACAAAAGCAAAAAAAAAAAAAAAACACGCAATACAAGAAGACGTATTTCAGGTAACTGCCTCCACCAACACAAACAAAAGCAAAAAAAACAAAAAAAAACACGCAATACAAGAAGACGTATTTCAGGTAACTGCCTCCACCAACACAAACAAAAGCAAAAAAAAAAAAACACGCAATACAAGAAGACGTATTTCAGGTAACTGCCTCCACCAACACAAACAAAAGCAAAAAAAAAAAAAAAAAACGCAATACAAGAAGACGTATTTCAGGTAACTGCCTCCACCAACACAAACAAAAGCAAAAAAAACAAAAAAAACACGCAATACAAGAAGACGTATTTCAGGTAACTGCCTCCACCAACACAAACAAAAGCAAAAAAAAAAAAAAAAACACGCAATACAAGAAGACGTATTTCAGGTAACTGCCTCCACCAACACAAACAAAAGCAAAAAAAAACAAAAAACACGCAATACAAGAAGACGTATTTCAGGTAACTGCCTCCACCAACACAAACAAAAGCAAAAAAACAAAAAAACACGCAATACAAGAAGACGTATTTCAGGTAACTGCCTCCACCAACACAAACAAAAGCAAAAAAAAAAAAAAAAAAACACGCAATACAAGAAGACGTATTTCAGGTAACTGCCTCCACCAACACAAACAAAAGCAAAAAAAAAAAACACGCAATACAAGAAGACGTATTTCAGGTAACTGCCTCCACCAACACAAACAAAAGCAAAAAAAAAAAAAAAACACGCAATACAAGAAGACGTATTTCAGGTAACTGCCTCCACCAACACAAACAAAAGCAAAAAAAAAAAAAAAAACACGCAATACAAGAAGACGTATTTCAGGTAACTGCCTCCACCAACACAAACAAAAGCAAAAAAAAAAAAAAAACACGCAATACAAGAAGACGTATTTCAGGTAACTGCCTCCACCAACACAAACAAAAGCAAAAAAAAAAAAAAAAACACGCAATACAAGAAGACGTATTTCAGGTAACTGCCTCCACCAACACAAACAAAAGCAAAAAAAAAAAAAACACGCAATACAAGAAGACGTATTTCAGGTAACTGCCTCCACCAACACAAACAAAAGCAAAAAAAAAAAAAAAAAAAACACGCAATACAAGAAGACGTATTTCAGGTAACTGCCTCCACCAACACAAACAAAAGCAAAAAAAAAAAACACGCAATACAAGAAGACGTATTTCAGGTAACTGCCACCACCAACACAAACAAAAGCAAAAAAAAAAAAAAAAAAAAACGCGCAATACAAGAAGACGTATTTCAGGTAACTGCCTCCACCAACACAAACAAAAGCAAAAAAAAAAAAACACGCAATACAAGAAGACGTATTTCAGGTAACTGCCGCCACCAACACAAACAAAAGCAAAAAAAAAAAAAAAAAAAAACACGCAATACAAGAAGACGTATTTCAGGTAACTGCCTCCACCAACACAAACAAAAGCAAAAAAAAAAAAAAAAAAAAAGGGCAAAATACATAGCACACAATGCAAAAGACACTATATGACCGAGCAATGAAATTTAAGTCAGTTGACACAGTGCAAAAACGGTGTGGCGGCCAACAACACCGACCGATGATACACAAAAAAAGAAAGACAACCCGCTGACACAAAAACACGGCATGCACTAAAAAAACCCCACCATACACTAAAAAAAAAAAAAAAACCAGGCTAAGGGAGTAAGTCAATGACGCCGACAGAAATATGAAACCAGGGCAAATATGGCGACCAGACCGAAAAAAATGCAGGGACATACTGCCGAACCAGTGCCATATCCTACTCCAGTTGGAGGAGCGGTAACGACGGCACAAAAAGATCCTCGCAGGATGGTAGCGCCGGTGCGACGCCTGGTCAACACACGAATGATAAAACAAGTATACAGTGAGCTTGGCTTGAAGGAGAAGAAAGCCACAGACAGGATTATGGACAGCGGCAGAGGAATGGTGGCGTCGGAGGATGTAATAGTGGTACATGGTATGAAGATGTGGGCACACCTTACAGAGAAGGGAAAACAAAGGTTGGAGAAGAAGACAAGAATCAAAAGAGTGGGAAACATCTCCCAGAGTAGAACAGAAAAAACAAAGAGGGGACGACAAGTGACGAAAACGGTGAAGAGTTCGGGGGGTGAGCAGCCGGCGATGTAGATGAAGCCAATGAATGTCTTTAAGCTTTAGGTGACGCCAAAGAAGTGTGAGGATCTGACCAGGTAAGAGGAAGTTCCACAGGGGGAACAGAAGGGATGGCAAGCGGAGCTGTAAAATACGTAAGAAAATGACGGTAAAGAAGTTTAGCAGTGATTTGGTTTAGAAGAAAAGGGGAATCGTTCAAAAAAAATAAGAAATGGAAGACTGAGAGACGGCGCTGAAGAAGAAATAAGACCAGAAGTATCGACAAGAGATGGGTAGAGACGACAAAGACAGGATTGGAGTAAACGAAATTCAGCACTGTGAAGGGGAGTGTCGGCCAAAGAAGGTGACAGTTACGTGAAAGATTTCCAACGAAGGGAAGAATCAACCAGTTGAGAGACCTGCACAACGCCACTGGTGAACCAAGTGTAGAAGTGCAAGTACGGGGAGGTATAGGAGCGGATAGCGGAAGAGAAAAAAGAGGTTCCGCAAGGAGACACAAGGAACACCAGCAGGAGATAACGGAACGATAAGTAACAGGAAAATGGTAGGGAACAAGTGGGAAAAGATCCATGCGGAGGAAAGTAACGAGTGTAAAGAAAGGGCTGCGAGGAAAGAGTAAAGTGTCAACGATAATAGTGGCAGAAGAGGGAGGGAGAGAAAAGACGTGGAGAAAGTTCTGGAGATGGAAAGCAAGAGACTTATGCGAAAGTTCCGGAAGGGAGAGACCGCCTTATGAAAGAGAAAGGACGAGGGCGGAACGATGGACCCAATGGATCACACCCCAGATGAAGTCTACGAAAGTCCGTTGAACGTGACGGAGGAAATTAGCAGGGGGAATGTGTGCAATCCAAGAGTGGAATAGGACAGGAAGAAGGAAGGTGGACACAAGATGAGCTCTACTGGAAAACGAAAGAAACTTTTAATAGAAGAAACGGAGCGAGGCGACGATTAACGACTTGAACCAAAAGCGTCCAAGTGGCAGCGGCAAACGCCACCGGACAGCCAATGTAGACACCGAGGAGTTTGATGGTCGTGATCGACCAGCGGGCGCCCCAAGGGCGATCTCCGCGATCCGACCACGAGCCAGCCCACAAACCAACCGATTTAGACAACTTAAGTTCCGAACCCGAAAGGGAAGCATACACACGGTAGGCGTCCAGCACCACACCAAACGACCTCTCTGTCCTCAGAAAGAGGGTGAGATCGTCCGCGTAAGCAGACAACACCGTGCGATGGTGGCGTGTAGAAGCGATACTACGAGGGATGGCAGAAAGCAAACGAGAACGAATCGAAATCAGAAGGGGTTTAAATGAAAGACCGAACAGTTGACCCTACAGGGGGAAATCCTGTCGGATCCCGTTCGCAAAAGGGATGGCTGCAGTCATGAAGGTTGAATAAAGATGAAAGAGAGCTGGACAGAAAAGTGGGGGAAAACCAAAGCGGCGAAGAACAGCAAAGAGATAAGGGTGGTGAATGGAGTCAAAAGCTTGTTTCTGATCAATATTAAAGATAGCGAGGGGTTCGGAAAGGCGAGAAGCAAGAGAGTGTAAGTCGCGAATGGTAGTAATGTTAGTTGCAATAGATCGAGAAGGAACAGTATAAGTTTGGTCAGGATGAATAAGGTATTGTAAGACAGGGTTAAGACGGAGAGCGAGAATTTTAGCAAAGATTTTATAATCTGTGTTAAGAATAGATATAGGGCGCCAGTTTGAGAAAAGACCAAGGTTTCCAGTTTTCGAAATGAGACGAAGAAGAGCAAAGGAAAAATCAGACGACAGAAAAGCAGAAGAGGAAAAGATAGAGTTAAAGCAAGCAACGAGAAGGGGGAGAAGGGCAGGAAGAAAAGCTTTGTAAAAAGGAAGCGGAAGGCCGTCCACGCCAGGGGCGGAACGGTCATTAAGGCTAGATAGAGATAGCAGAACGCACTTCAGAAGGCGAGATAGAGGACTCCAAGGAAGCAACGAAAGAAGATGGAACTTGAGGGAGGCTGGAAAGAAGTGGAGAATCAACCGCAGAAGGCAGAGCACAAGATTGAAAACGATCGGTGTAATGAGAAAAAGTGTGGTCACAGATACGGATAGGATCTGTGACTGTAGAGCCATCAGGAAGAGAAAGAAAACAGATGGTGTTACTCTTGACATGGTAATCTTCAAGGTAACGTAGGCTCTTAAAGAGGTCATCGTGAAACCGCAAATGTGAAAATTTCAAGCGAGTCAATGCTGACGATGCGAAGGAAGTCAGAATGGTGTGAAGTCGGGTTTTAGCAACAGTGTAGGAGGGATCAGACGGAGAGAGGGAACGTAATTTACGATGGAGATAATCAAGTTCAGAATAGCAAAGAGTTCGAGACGAAAAAGAAAACTGACGGGCGAATGAGATAATCGAGAGTTTAGTTGAGAGCCACAGAACCGCCGGGCCAACCGTGGGAGAGAGCTGACCAACCGAGAAAGAAATAATGGAATGGACTTCAGCGAGAAAAACAGGATCAGTTAAATAAATATCATCAAGGGAGCAAAAAGGGGAAGGCGGCAGAAGTAGGCAAAAAGAAACGCAGAAGGACAGGGCGATGGTCTGATGACACAGATGGGGGACTTCAACTAGGGAGGAAACCGGAAGCATAAAATCGGTCGAGACTGGCAGGGGCACCAGGTGAACTCTCGGGATTGAGGACAGAGAGAGCGGAATGCATCGACCAGGTCAAAATTGACAACAAGTTGGGTAAGTTGAGATGTAAGATCGAGTCGACTCTCCAACGAACCATCACGGGCAAAACCTGGTTGGAGAGTGCAGTCAGTTGAAGTCACCGGCAACTAAAACAACATCAGAGGGTGGTATGAGAATAGGAACTGAGATAAGGTGCTGGAGAAGAAAGAGCATCAGCATCTGCCGAAGACAATAGGGAACATGGAGGTTAAGAAGATGAACACGAGAAGAGAGGAAACTAAAGGCGATATGTTGAAAGGAACCCAGCAGACTCTGTGACTCAACAAGATCGGTAATTTGCGAGTGAAAATGAGTATGAAAGCCAATTGCGGTACCGGAACCAATGTGGGACCGGTAGTTATGATACAGAATATAGGGCCAGCGTCTCCAGCGGGAATCCTCCGTCGCCAAAGAACAGTTCGCTTCCTGGAGGAGGAGGATATTAGCCCTCAGGTAACGAACGTCCTCGAAGACCAAAGTATTCACGGCTGAAGACGTAAGGCCTCTACAGTTAAAACTAAGGACAGTCAGAGAAGACATCACTGGGCGGTTGCATCCAACCCTCCAGTTCTGCCTTTAATACAGTAATTAAATGGGCCAACCGGCGAGCGTACTGCTCCGATCCGGTAGGCAGCTCAACATTTGACAAAAACTCATGAAATTGTGTCAGCTGGGTCAGCATCTCCGGCAAATGGGAGAGTCTACTCTCAATACAAGGCAAAGTAATCAATTTTGCCCGCCTGGGTCGGGTAACCAAGCCAAGCAGATCAGTGAAAGTGAGGGTGTCAAAGGCACCTCAAGTTCTGCAAACATGGAAGTGATGTCAACAACAGAGGGGGTAGGGGAGTCATCATCAGAATCAGCCAGCAGGGTTTCATCAGAATCGGGAACGGTGACATCCATGGAGTCGTCTGCTGCCAAACACGAGAAGTGGTTGGAAGTGGAGACTTGAGAGGTAGCAGGATGCGGCCCAGGTGAAAACGACGAAGATGTAGCCGTCTTCTTGGATCGTAGGCGCTCAGAAGAACGCGCAAGACGGTTCGTCGATCCTGGGGAGTTCTGGCGTTTATTCCGTTGAGCCTTGGGGGTGGAAATCCACTCAGACGCCTGCAGTGGTGGAAACTGGTGCAGATCGGTTGGCGCTGAAGCAACTCGAACAACAGTAGGCAACAAGGCAGAAGTAGGACCAGGAACAGCAGCCGAAACCGGTGGAGGGTGGGGGCAGAAGCTGGAAAGACGTGCGTAGTATCCGCTGGGGCCGCAGCATCAGAAGATGTAGCAGGACCTGCACCCGCTGCAGAATGCGGGCAGGCCGATGCAAGGTGACCCTCGCCCTTGCACCGGAAACACTGTACACCAGCAAAGAGATTAAAAATGTAAGTCCGGGTATCCGTAATCAATTCCAGGGTGGTAGGACGACTCGCTATTGATTGTGGGGTCGGAAAGATGACCCGATATTGGCGACGACCGCCCTGAACATGTTTCAGGGGAGTGTCGCGACCAGCAGCTGGAAGGTACTTGGTCGTACCAACCACACGCCCTAGGGTGTTGAGAGCGTCAATGAGAACAGAGGCAGATATAGCTGTGGGCACTGGAGAAAGGGTTACTGTTACAGGCCTCTGAGCTGCCGCAACAGGTTGAAGGTGTAATGAACCAATGTACAGTCCATAGGCTGTACATTGGACCCCCCCAAGCGGATGATGGAAACAATACTTCCACCAGGAACAAATTTCGAAACCGTAGCTAAATACTAGGGGGGTCGCACAGAGCCGAAATAAAAACACTCAAAAGTAAGGCGGATGAAAGTTCCTTACCTTGAGAATTGTCGTTTGGTAAAGTAATCCGTAAGGCAGAAGCGACACGCACAAATTCAGGACGTGAAGACACTGAAGCATGGGGTGACGATGAAGTAGCACCCACAGATTTGGCAAACGAACGAGGCATAGGAATAGAGGAACTGGGTACGCCTGACCCAGCCTCCAACACATGTGTATCCAGCGGCGTAGTGGAAGACGATAAAATGGCACTATTTGATAAGACACCAGCCATGGTGGTCGCAGAGCTTGACATAGACGATGAAGAAATACCAGCAGAAGTCGACACAGACGGGTACGAAGCACTCATATTCTCGGCGGAAGCGGCCAGCTCGGCCACTAACCCTCGAAGCAAGAGTGTTGCAGCTCGCATCTAGGGGAATTCATGACCCTTTCCGCCGCCCCTGCTAATACCTGTGGATATTTGAATTACAGTGTTCAAAATGTTCCAGTATGGCATACCGGTAGTTAACAAAAATGAAAGTGAGCATACCGGCAGTTAAAAACATTATTTACCATCCCGGTATTTAATAAATTGTACACCCGTCACGAACTACGTAAAGAAATTAAAATGAAAGCACAAATTTTAGCGCAAAAACCGGCAAATGACATTTTTAACGGATAAAATTGATAAATGATTAGCAGCTTGGACTGAAAGAGACCACAAACCCTTCAATGAAGGGATTTTTTAAATTATGACTGTAATTTTTTTAATATTATATACATTTATTTTTTTAACACACACACACACACACACAAACCCAGTTATGTGGAATGGTATGTAAGTAGTATAAAATGACCGATCCGGCCGCAAGGAGCAGCTCCTTCTAGAGAAGGAGCAAGGGGCGTGGCTTGCGGCAGAAGGATGGGGGCGTGGCAGATGACGCTAGTGCGTTGGGTCGATGTGCTGCCCCTAGCGGTGCTTCTTGTAACTTTATTATTATGTTAGATCTTTGTTTTTGAGAGATGGCAACGACCGAGTCGGGGAAAGGAGATGTGCTGCCCCTAGCGGTGCTTCTTGGAACTTTTAATGGACCTTTGAGAGATGGCAACGACCGAGAGGGAAAGGGGTGGATATAGGGGGATGTCAATTCGATGTGCTGCCCCTAGCGGTGCTTCTTGGAACTTTCAATGTATCTTTGAGAGATGGCAACGACCGAGTGGGGAAAGGGGGGGGTGTACGTTGCCCCCTAGCGGTGCTTTTTCGAACTTTTCTCGGGAGATTTATTGGACGTTGACAAATTTTTGAGAAGTCTTTCCAATATTTATTTTTTTTATTTTCTCGGGAGATTTCCTGGACTTTGTCAAATTTTTGAAGGAAGTTTTTATGTCGTTTCCAATATTTTTTACTCGTATTTTTTGTCCTATTTATTCTCTCTAATTTATTTTATTAAATTTATATTTTCAGGAATTCCCTGAGGTGTTATAATTTTTATAGACGTTGCATTATTTTTAGTTCGTATATTTGTCCTCCCTCCAATTTTAATTTAGGCGAGGAAAGGCTTTGTTTGAAAAGATTTCGTTCCCGTTGATTCATGTTCCGCCATTTTAGTTTCACCACGTTGTCATTTTGTGAGCCATGTGTTTTGGGATGAGTCACAATTTTCTCTTTGACTCAGAAAATTTTGTATGACACGGTTTGGGATGAGTCATTATGATGAGTGACGCATTCGTGATAGCAGACATGACATCAGCCAACGTCGTTTTCTCTTCAGCGGGGTCGGCTTTATTTATTTTTTTTATTTTCTCGGGAGATTTACTGGACTTTGTCAAATTTTTGAAGGAAGTTTTTTCAATCGAAGCATTTCCTCAAATTTGTTTTATTAAATTTATATTTTTAGAACTCCGTGAGGTGTTATAATTTTTATAGACGTTGCATTATTTTTTTCATTCTTATATTTTTCTTCCCTACAATTTTAATTTAGACGAGGAAAGGCTTTGTTTGAAAAGATTTCGTTCCTGTTGATTCATGTTCCGCTATCTTTTGTGAGCCATGTGTTTTGGGATGAGTCATCATTTTCTCTTTGACTCAGAAAATTTTGTATGACACGTGTTTTGGGATGAGTGACTATGCCGGATGACGCATGTCGTGATAGCAGACATGACATCAGCCAACGCCATTTCCTCCGCGGGGTCGGCGGTTGACGTCATTTGAGATTCTGTAGCACATTAAGTTCCAAGACTGATTTATTTTTCAATAACTTGATCATTTTGCAACGAATTTATTCCATATTTTTTCCTCATAATTTCCCATTTTATGTTCATAATTTTTCAACGTAACGATTTTTCAACGTAACGATTTTTCAACCGACATACCAACATAAAAACGTTTTCCAAAGTTTTGTGCTGCAGACATAATCTTAAAACACGAATGTTTATTAACGTATTTACGTGTTCATGACATTTTCTGTTACATTTTTTTAACGTTGTACCTTTTTCCAACGTACAAAGACACAATTTTTTATGCATAGTTAAAATATTTTTTTTTTTTCGTATTTCTTCATGATTAATCAGTGAAATGTACCTTTTAACGCATTATCTTAATATTTTTGTTCTAAATGCTTGCGTACTCCTTAAACTTCTTGATGTACCAACATTATTTTATTTTCTAACTTTTCAAACTAAGAACTACTTTTATCGAGGCTTTATTTTTTCTGATTCAAACAAGCAAACGTTTCTTCATTATTATTTCCGTTACCTATACAAACAACTTTTCTTACTTGCTTTTAATGTATGACTTAATATGGTTTTCTATATAGCTGTTTCATGTTTGTGCAAGAAATATATAGATCTATAGCAACTAGCTATACATAACATTCGTTCGTAACAGTATCTTTTTTTTTTTTTTCCAGGTTTAAACCAACACACGCTTCTTAACGACTTGATATCGGTTTTCTGGGGAACTTTTCTTTTTCCTTCATTCAATTTTATTCCAGATAATGAGGCGAGGAAATGCTTCTTTAGAAACGATTTCGTTCCTGTTCGCAGTAATTATTGGATTTTGACAAATTTTTTGTGAAACGACTTCATGCTAATTCTGAGTCTTTCGCCTTTACAATATTATTTTCTCGTAATTTTTTCGTGTGTTCAAGAACTCTACAGGTCTTTCACAGTTAAAATTCTGGTAAAACTATATTTTCTTACTTTATTTAGCATATCATTATAGCTTCCCAATTTTCGCTATTTTACTTCATCTTTTTGAAATTTAGTAAAACTTTTCAGTATGTCAATAATTTATTTCTTACTTGGCCAAACTTATGACTCCTTTTATTTAGACTATTTTTTTTTCATTTCATTTCAGCAAAATGATTATTTTAGATGTTGCAAATCATCAGGTTTTTTGTTTCCTTATATATCATATTTTCCAACTTGCTTTTAAAGTATTTCTCAAAGCTTGCATGTATGTCAAATACGCATTTTTTTAATCCTTCCCTAGTTTGCTATACTTTTTCGTGGACTGCCCCAACAGGAAAGCATTCATTGTCAAAGCATGAAATCTAAAACCTTTTTTCTTACGATAAAATTTGTATTCTTTGGGACATATTTTCTGTATATTGTTCTGTCTCGTCCGAAAAAAACATTCATTCTGGAGGCAAAGCGAGTAATTCCGTTCTTCCACTAAACATCATTTTTTTACGTTTTACTAACTCACCACCCCCATAGCGAAAATAAAGAAATACTAACTCTGTTCTCTACATATCGACTCAATCTATTTCTTTTCGAAATGCTGATCATGACATTTCAACTAAAATTTCATACTTTCACCAAAAATCATATTCTTAAACGAGCTATTTTTTACACAATTATTTCATGTATAACTAAATTTTTGTTGTTTACTCACCTCATAAAAGTCAATAAGAACTCCCCTAATCTCATTCCTTTCCCTCATTTAGTTCGCTTAAATTGAGATGTTTCAAAATTTCGCGTATATTTCATTCCCTTAATGTCCAGTTCTCCCGTGTCTGCCCCTTCATTTTTAACTTCTGTGCATGCTGCATTTTATCTTTAGAAGTTTAGTTTCATTGACCTTTTCTTTCGATTTAATTAGGTTTTCATTATCGTATTTTTTATTCATTGTCTCAGCAGAAAAATCTTTCATTCTGGAGACATAGCGACTAAGTCCGTACTTTCTCTAAATATTTTTTCACATTTTACTAATTGTTCAGAAAAGCAGTTGCTTCCAAACTCCCATAGTGAAAATATCGTATTGCCCTTATAGTACTTATTACATTTTTCCTTCTGTTCAGTGTTGTATGATTCTTCAAACTTTGGTTTATTTTTATGAAACTTCTTTTTTTTCTTAGTTTTTTTCTGATTCAAACTTTCAATCTTTTCCTATCGATTTAATTACTCTTATTTTCCCATTCGACTTTACTTTTGAACAGAAATGTATCTAAAATCTTCAGATGTATTTTAGTCTACAAGGCCGATTCTTCCCTGTTTCAAATAAAGTCATTGTAGGATTTTAGTGTAAATGCTGCTAAATCTTTAGAACTTACTTTTCATAGTTAGATACAAATTCCTCGAGGTTTACATTAAAACATGAAAGAAGAGTGTTTTACGCTCTCTCCAGTGTGTGAGCTTTCCCCAAGAAATTAACTTTGAATTCCCCCTGTTTCTGTCGGAAACTGACAATCTCCTGCGACTGTTTTCACGCGTCTCTTGCTTACAGGAAAACCTCATATGGCATGAAATCACTTTGCTTGGCAGATTAAACTAAATTCTGGTTTTGAACTTTGAATGCAAACTCAAGCTCGCAAAAGCATAGTTTTCTGAGCAAACTTAAACTGTCTAAGATGACAAAATCTAAAACTGCTGACTCAATGGGACAGAGCGTTTGAACTTTGCCGTTCATTCACCATTTAAGAGATCCGTCGTGAACCACTAGAAGGGAAGTAAGCAGACCCTGATTTAGTCCACTATTTCCAAGGAAGGTAGAAAGCTAGTGTCGTAATTCAAAAGCTCTTAACTCAAACCTCCCCAGGATTCAGTTTCGGAAGAACGAATACTCAGATGTCCATGCTTAGACATTGAAAAATTGCTTCACACAAATATTTTCTTACTTAAAGTGCTTCAATTCAGAATTTGTACTATTTAAGATTTTCCTTAGTCAATATTTTTTCTATCTTAAAAACTTCTAAAGGGTTGATTTTGAAAAAAACGAGTTCTCACAAAAATGTAAAATTTCCTCAGATTGTATGAGGAACCAAAAAAAATTGATGAAGCTTGGACGTTAACCATTCCAACCATTTCTTTCTCTTCATGTTTCATTCCATAAACTTTCTTCAAATTCCTATATGTCCAAGAATTTTGTTAAATGTCCAAGTTCGACTCCCCCAGAAATTTTCTGAAAATCATATTTTTCCCTCTAACTTTAGAAGATATTGTCCCAAAATGTATGTACATATTACGATAGTAAAATATCTTACTACTTACTGCTTGATGTTCAATTCACTTCACACCGTCTTAAGGAAATTCGTTCATTTATTCATAACACATAGACATGTTATTTTTCTTTCCATTCACTTCAAAGACTCAATTGAGATCAACCTAATGGAGTCCTTTGAGAAAAACTTTCATAGGAAAGCATAAATTTGCCTAAAAACTACATTAAAAATAAACAAATGTTGAAAGTTCCTGTACAAGAAGGAAATTCTGTTGTAACTTCTAAACGAAAAAAGACAAATTCTAAGAAAATATGTAAAAATGTTCGTTGGATTCCATATTAAAAAAAATTAGTTGAAGAAAAGTGTCATTCTTTTTTTTTTTTCGGAACAGTTCATTCTTTCCTAGGGTTAAAAATGGAACACTTCATTTTTCTTAGTAGACAATTTTGAGAAAACACATTTCATTAAAAGCAGGGAAATTCCCATAGAATAACATGGGAAAACTAGTATGCATAAAAAGACTGTTTCGAAACGAGTAAAAATCTGTTGAAGTTCGTTTTCGAAAAAGTTGGAAATGGAATGAAGTAAAAACAGTCACAGCAAGTTCCTGAAATTTGAAAATTGGATGTACTAAAAATGTCTAAGGAAAGAAATTTTTATAAAACACAGACTGTTTAGTTTTTCCAGGCTAGGGGTCTTCAGTGAGAGCGCTTCTTTTCAACTCAAAGAATAAAGCGAGTCAGTTTGAAACATTTCAAACTCCCCGAAATTAAGCTGTGTACTCTGGTTTCGACTCAATACTGTAAAGCATTGCTCTCAGACCAGTCGGAATTCCTCCCCGATTGGTTGCCTAATGGAAAACATCAGACCCCTTTCCAATAACAATCCCCAAATATCCTTAAGAAAAGTCTAGCAAAAAAGCACTAGTTCACCATTAAAACAATTGGATTCATTCTGTTACTGTTTTAAACATTTCAAAAAAGAAGTTTACATTCTCACTTTTACTTTAAAAATCTTGAAAGCTTAAATTTTGACCCATTTAAAAAAAAATTTACTTAAAATTTAACTTAAAAAATAATAATTACTCTTTAAATTTATGTCTTAAAACTAAAAAATATTTACGCTTAATATTTCAATAAATAATAAGTATTCACAAACTCACCTTCTACCTTGCCCATTTAAAAAAAATAATTCTGAATTTATATAATCGAAATCATTACTTCTCCAAATAGTTCTTTTCCCCTGATTGTAGAGAAGAACTCTTCTGAAATCTTCACTTTTCCACATGTGTTCATAAAAGCTTGAGCTACTTCCTTAGGATTCAACAAGGCCACAGCGTTCTGGAAACTTGAAATCGCTTTCCTGTTCCACTCAGTGGTTAGGCATGGAGGATGCATCTCAATAGGTGGAAGTACTTCCGAAATGCATTCGCGACATTTACATACCTTCAGGATGCTCTCCCCGATTAAATTTTTTAAACATTCAATTAAATTGTGTCTAAGTTCACACTCCTCAATCGATGTACTTTGAAACTTTCGGGATTCTCCGAGTACGATTTTCTGGAATTCTGAACCCATTAACAATTCCTGGATGCTGTCCCACACGCCATCCAAAATAATTTGGAGTTTCTTAAACTGCTTTCTGGTTAATGCAACTCCTGTTGTTAAGTGAAAAATCCGGAACCAGAATTTGAAAGACTTGAAGACTTCTTACTTTATTCAAACTTAGAACAGAACTAAAATTCGCTCAGCGTTTCCTTTGCATACTGTAACCAACACATGACCCTTATCACCACGTGGTGATTGATGTGTCACGATGCGTCAGCACACTAACTGCACGATGACTGTTTCCTTATCTGGTCATCTCGCAACGAACATGCTATTGATTCTAATCAGGGAAAGCTAACTTCAGCTTGAGAGATAAACGAAAGGATTTCATTATAACTTTCATATCTTGAGAGAATAAACTAAAAAAATCTTCATAGAGTGCATAATAAGCGTAAAGAAATTCTTCAAGGCTGAATTTCCACTAAAATGATGGTGGTATACGGAAAGCGTGAGAATTTAATCAGACACCTTCAAAGAATTCATCTTGGAATTAACGCTGCTTTTGAAAAACGAGTGAACTATGAAATTCTTTGTTCTCCACACAAGACAATTTCAGATTTCGAAATCTCGCCGTCCTGACCCACTTTTTCCGGAGTGAAATTTAACACAGGGTGGAAATCTCCACTTACGCATTCCTTTGAGTGCGGAATAGCTCTCATGAAAGGGGTCAACGGTTCCAAACAACATTGATTAAAACTGGAGAGAGGAAAAATATATGAATTAAAAAAATAATGCATAAGCAGGATTCCCAAAAACATAAAAAAAATATAAGTTTTATATAAAAAAGAAATTCCAGGAAAAATATTGGTGGGGCGAAAGATTTCCCATTCTTCCATTCCCACAAAAAATTTAACGAAGTCTAATAAATCTCTCGAAAAAAAAATTAAACAAATACTTGGACTGACAAAAGAGAGAACGACACGTGACGTCAACCTATCCCGCGGCTAGTAGCAGGAGATACACTGTTCCCCCCTCTGACATCATTTTTTTCCCTATGCGAACAAAAATTTACTTGAACAACCGTCTTAGAAAATGCCCCTTCCACGTTTTTTCTTCCCAGCCATGCAAAAACAATCAGATTGCCGTTTCCCACCAAAAGTTCTAGCAAGAAGGAGCAGGAGACGCCTGAACGTAGCCCGAAGGAGCCGAATAACAAGGGGGTGAGACAGGGAGGGAGCTCCTTCGGGTTTCGTTCCGGCGTCTCCTGCTCCTTCTTGCTAGAACTTTTGGTGGGAAACGGCAATCTGATTGTTTTTGCATGGCTGGGAAGAAAACGTGGAAGGGGCATTTTCTAAGACGGTTGTTCAAGTAAATTTCTGTTCGCATAGAAAAAAAATGATGTCAGAGGGGGAACAGTGTATCTCCTACTACTAGCCGCGGGATAGGTTGACGTCACGTGTCGTTCTCTCTTTTGTCAGTCCAAGTATTTGTTTAATTTTTTTTTCGAGAGATTTATTAGACTTCGTTAAATTTTTTGTGGGAATGGAAGAATGGGAAATCTTTCGCCCCACCAATATTTTTCCTGGAATTTCTTTTTTTATATAAAACTTATATTTTTTTTTATGTTTTTGGGAATCCTGCTTATGCATTATTTTTTTAATTCATATATTTTTCCTCTCTCCAGTTTTAATCAATGTTGTTTGGAACCGTTGACCCCTTTCATAAGAGCTATTCCGCACTCAAAGGAATGCGTAAGTGGAGATTTCCACCCTGTGTTAAATTTCACTCAGGAAAAAGTGGGTCAGGACGGCGAGATTTCGAAATCTGAAATTGTCTTGTGTGGAGAACAAAGAATTTCATAGTTCACTCGTTTTTCAAAAGCAGCGTTAATTCCAAGATGAATTCTTTGAAGGTGTCTGATTAAATTCTCACGCTTTCCGTATACCACCATCATTTTAGTGGAAATTCAGCCTTGAAGAATTTCTTTACGCTTATTATGCACTCTATGAAGATTTTTTAGTTTATTCTCTCAAGATATGAAAGTTATAATGAAATCCTTTCGTTTATCTCTCAAGCTGAAGTTAGCTTTCCCTGATTAGAATCAATAGCATGTTCGTTGCGAGATGACCAGATAAGGAAACAGTCATCGTGCAGTTAGTGTGCTGACGCATCGTGACACATCAATCACCACGTGGTGATAAGGGTCATGTGTTGGTTACAGTATGCAAAGGAAACGCTGAGCGAATTTTAGTTCTGTTCTAAGTTTGAATAAAGTAAGAAGTCTTCAAGTCTTTCAAATTCTGGTTCCGGATTTTTCACTTAACAACAGGAGTTGCATTAACCAGAAAGCAGTTTAAGAAACTCCAAATTATTTTGGATGGCGTGTGGGACAGCATCCAGGAATTGTTAATGGGTTCAGAATTCCAGAAAATCGTACTCGGAGAATCCCGAAAGTTTCAAAGTACATCGATTGAGGAGTGTGAACTTAGACACAATTTAATTGAATGTTTAAAAAATTTAATCGGGGAGAGCATCCTGAAGGTATGTAAATGTCGCGAATGCATTTCGGAAGTACTTCCACCTATTGAGATGCATCCTCCATGCCTAACCACTGAGTGGAACAGGAAAGCGATTTCAAGTTTCCAGAACGCTGTGGCCTTGTTGAATCCTAAGGAAGTAGCTCAAGCTTTTATGAACACATGTGGAAAAGTGAAGATTTCAGAAGAGTTCTTCTCTACAATCAGGGGAAAAGAACTATTTGGAGAAGTAATGATTTCGATTATATAAATTCAGAATTATTTTTTTTAAATGGGCAAGGTAGAAGGTGAGTTTGTGAATACTTATTATTTATTGAAATATTAAGCGTAAATATTTTTTAGTTTTAAGACATAAATTTAAAGAGTAATTATTATTTTTTTAAGTTAAATTTTAAGTGAATTTTTTTTTAAATGGGTCAAAATTTCAGCTTTCAAGATTTTTAAAGTAAAAGTGAGAATGTAAACTTCTTTTTTGAAATGTTTAAACCAGTAACAGAATGAATCCAATTGTTTTAATGGTGAACTAGTGCTTTTTTGTTAGACTTTTCTTAAGGATATTTGGGGATTGTTATTGGAAAGGGGTCTGATGTTTTCCATTAGGCAACCAATCGGGGAGGAATTCCGACTGGTCTGAGAGCAATGCTTTACAGTATTGAGTCGAAACCAGAGTACACAGCTTAATTTCGGGGAGTTTGAAATGTTTCAAACTGACTCGCTTTATTCTTTGAGTTGAAAAAAAGAAGCGCTCTCACTGAAGACCCCCTAGCCTGGAAAAACTAAACAGTCTGTGTTTTATAAAAATTTCTTTCCTTAGACATTTTTAGTACATCCAATTTTCAACTTTCAGGAACTTGCTGTGACTGTTTTTACTTCATTCCATTTCCAACTTTTTCGAAAACGAACTTCAAGAGATTTTTACTCGTTTCGAAACAGTCTTTTTATGCATACTAGTTTTCCCATGTTATTCTATGGGAATTTCCCTGCTTTTAATGAAATGTGTTTTCTCAAAATTGTCTACTAAGAAAAATGAAGTGTTCCATTTTTAACCCTAGGAAAGAATGAACTGTTCCGAAAAAAAAAGAATGACACTTTTCTTCAACTAATTTTTTTAATATGGAATCCAACGAACATTTTTACATATTTTCTTAGAATTTGTCTTTTTTCGTTTAGAAGTTACAACAGAATTTCCTTCTTGTACAGGAACTTTCAACATTTGTTTATTTTTAATGTAGTTTTTAGGCAAATTTATGCTTTCCTATGAAAGTTTTTCTCAAAGGACTCCATTAGGTTGATCTCAATTGAGTCTTTGAAGTGAATGGAAAGAAAAATAACATGTCTATGTGTTATGAATAAATGAACGAATTTCCTTAAGACGGTGTGAAGTGAATTGAACATCAAGCAGTAAGTAGTAAGATATTTTACTATCGTAATATGTACATACATTTTGGGACAATATCTTCTAAAGTTAGAGGGAAAAATATGATTTTCAGAAAATTTCTGGGGAGTCGAACTTGGACATTTAACAAAATTCTTGGACATATAGGAATTTGAAGAAAGTTTATGGAATGAAACATGAAGAGAAAGAAATGGTTGGAATGGTTAACGTCCAAGCTTCATCAATTTTTTTTTGGTTCCTCATACAATCTGAGGAAATTTTACATTTTTGTGAGAACTCCTTTTTTTCAAAATCAACCCTTTAGAAGTTTTTAAGATAGAAAAAATATTGACTAAGGAAAATCTGAAATAGTGCAAATTCTGAATTGAAGCACTTTAAGTAAGAAAATATTTGTCTGAAGCAATTTTTCAATGTCTAAGCATGGACATCTGAGCATTCGTTCGTCCGAAACTGAATCCTGGGGAGGTTTGAGTTAAGAGCTTTTGAATTACGACACTAGCTTTCTACCTTCCTTGGAAATAGTGGACTAAATCAGGGTCTGCTTACTTCCCTTCTAGTGGTTCACGACGGATCTCTTAAATGGTGAATGAACGGCAAAGTTCAAACGCTCTGTCCCATTGAGTCAGCAGTTTTAGATTTTTGTCATCTTAGACAGTTTAAGTTTGCTCAGAAAACTATGCTTTTGCGAGCTTGAGTTTGCATTCAAAGTTCAAAACCAGAATTTAGTTTAATCTGCCAAGCAAAGTGATTTCATGCCATATGAGGTTTTCCTGTAAGCAAGAGACGCGTGAAAACAGTCGCAGGAGATTGTCAGTTTCCGACAGAAACAGGGGGAATTCAAATTTAATTTCTTGGGGAAAGCTCACACACTGGAGAGAGCGTAAAAACACTCTTCTTTCATGTTTTAATGTAAACCTCGAGGAATTTGTATCTAACTATGAAAAGTAAGTTCTAAAGATTTAGCAGCATTTACACTAAAATCCTACAATGACTTTATTTGAAACAGGGAAGAATCGGCCTTGTAGACTAAAATACATCTGAAGATTTTAGATACATTTCTGTTCAAAAGTAAAGTCGAATGGGAAAATAAGAGTAATTAAATCGATAGGAAAAGATTGAAAGTTTGAATCAGAAAAAAAACTAAGAAAAAAAAAGAAGTTTCATAAAAATAAACCAAAGTTTGAAGAATCATACAACACTGAACAGAAGGAAAAATGTAATAAGTACTATAAGGGCAATACGATATTTTCACTATGGGAGTTTGGAAGCAACTGCTTTTCTGAACAATTAGTAAAATGTGAAAAAAAATATTTAGAGGAAGTACGGACTTAGTCGCTATGTCTCCAGAATGAAAGATTTTTCTGCTGAGACAATGAATAAAAAATACGATAATGAAAACCTAATTAAATCGAAAGAAAAGGTCAATGAAACTAAACTTCTAAAGATAAAATGCAGCATGCATAGAAGTTAAAAATGAAGGGGCAGACACGGGAGAACTGGACATTAAGGGAATGAAATATACGCGAAATTTTGAAACATCTCAATTTAAGCGAACTAAATGAGGGAAAGGAATGAGATTAGGGAGTTCTTATTGACTTTTATGAGGTGAGTAAACAACAAAAATTTAGTTATACATGAAATAATTGTGTAAAAAATAGCTCGTTTAAGAATATGATTTTTGGTGAAAGTATGAAATTTTAGTTGAAATGTCATGATCAGCATTTCGAAAAGAAATAGATTGCGTCGATATGTAGAGAACAGAGTTAGTATTTCTTTATTTTCGCTATGGGGGTGGTGAGTTAGTAAAACGTAAAAAAATGATGTTTAGTTGAAGAACGGAATTACTCGCTTTGCCTCCAGAATGAATGTTTTTTTCGGACGAGACAGAACAATATACAGAAAATATGTCCCAAAGAATACAAATTTTATCGTAAGAAAAAAGGTTTTAGATTTCATGCCTTGACAATGAATGCTTTCCTGTTGAGGCAGTCCACGAAAAAGTATAGCAAACTAGGGAAGGATTAAAAAAATGAGTATTTGACATACATGCAAGCTTTGAGAAATACTTTAAAAGCAAGTTGGAAAATATGATATATAAGGAAACAAAAAACCTGATGATTTGCAACATCTAAAATAATCATTTTGCTGAAATGAAATGAAAAAAAAAATAGTCTAAATAAAAGGAGTCATAAGTTTGGCCAAGTGAGAAATAAATTATTGACATACTGAAAAGTTTTACTAAATTTCAAAAAAGATGAAGTAAAATAGCGAAAATTGGGAAGCTATAATGATATGCTAAATAAAGTAAGAAAATATAGTTTTACCAGAATTTTAACTGTGAAAGACCTGTAGAGTTCTTGAACACACGAAAAAATTACGAGAAAATAATATTGTAAAGGCGAAAGACTCAGAATTAGCATGAAGTCGTTTCACAAAAAATTTGTCAAAATCCAAGAATTACTGCGAACAGGAACGAAATCGTTTCTAAAGAAGCATTTCCTCGTCTCATGATCTGGAATAAAATTGAATGAAGGAAAAAGAAAAGTTCCCCAGAAAACCGATATCAAGTCGTTAAGAAGCGTGTGTTAGTTTAAATCTGGAAAAAAAAAAGATACTGTTACGAACGAATGTTATGTATAGCTAGTTGCTATAGATCTATATATTTCTTGCACAAACATGAAAGAGCTATATAGAAAACCAGATTAAGTCATACATTAAAAGCAAGTAAGAAAAGTTGTTTGTATAGGTAACGGAATTAATAATGAAGAAACGTTTGCTTGTTTGAATCAGAAAAAATAAAGCCTCGATAAAAGTAGTTCTTAGTTTGAAAAGTTAGAAAATAAAATAATGTTGGTACATCAAGAAGTTTAAGGAGTACGCAAGCATTTAGAACAAAAACATTAAGATAATGCGTTAAAAGGTACATTTCACTGATTAATCATGAAGAAATACGAAAATATAAAAAAATAAATATTTTAACTATGCATAAAAAATTGTGGCTTTGTACGTTGGAAAAAGGTACAACGTTAAAAAAATGTAACAGAAAATGTCATGAACACGTAAATACGTTAATAAACAATCGTCTTTTAAGATTATGTTTGCAGCACAAAACTTTGGAAAACGTTTTTATGTCGGTTGAAAAATCGTTACGTTGAAAAATTATGAACATAAAATGGGAAATTATGAGGAAAAAATAAGGAATAAATTCGTTGCAAAATGATCAAGTTATTGAAAAATAAATCAGTCTTGGAACTTAATGTGTCTACAGAATCTCAAATGACGTCAACCGCCGACCCCGCGGAGGAAATGGCGTTGGCTGATGTCATGTCTGCTATCACGACATGCGTCATCCGGCATAGTCACTCATCCCAAAACACGTGTCATACAAAATTTTCTGAGTCAAAGAGAAAATGATGACTCATCCCAAAACACATGGCTCACAAAAGATAGCGGAACATGAATCAACAGGAACGAAATCTTTTCAAACAAAGCCTTTCCTCGTCTAAATTAAAATTGTAGGGAAGAAAAATATAAGAATGAAAAAAATAATGCAACGTCTATAAAAATTATATTACCTCACGGAGTTCTAAAAATATAAATTTAATAAAACAAATTTGAGGAAGTGCTTCGATTGAAAAAACTTCCTTCAAAAATTTGACAAAGTCCAGTAAATCTCCCGAGAAAATAAAAAAATAAATAAAGCCGACCCCGCTGAGGAGAAAACGACGTTGGCTGATGTCATGTCTGCTATCACGAATGCGTCACTCATCATAATGACTCATCCCAAACCGTGTCATACAAAATTTTCTGAGTCAAAGAGAAAATTGTGACTCATCCCAAAACACATGGCTCACAAAATGACAACGTGGTGAAACTAAAATGGCGGAACATAAATCAACGGGAACGAAATCTTTTCAAACAAAGCCTTTCCTCGCCTAAATTAAAATTGGAGGGAGGACAAATATACGAACTAAAAATAATGCAGCGTCTATAAAAATTATAACACCTCACGGAAGTCCTGAAAATATAAATTTAATAAAAAAAAACATATTGGAAAGACTTCCTTCAAAAATTTGACAAAGTCTAATAAATCTCCCGAGAAAATTAAAAAATTAATGCAACGTCTATAAAAATTATAACACCTCAGGGAATTCCTGAAAATATAAATTTAATAAAATAAATTAGAGAGAATAAATAGGACAAAAAATACGAGTAAAAAATATTGGAAACGACAAAAAAAAACTTCCTTCAAAAATTTGACAAAGTCCAGGAAATCTCCCGAGAAAATAAAAATAATAAATATTGGAAAGACTTCTTAAAAATTTGTCAACGTCCAATAAATCTCCCGAGAAAAGTTCGAAAAAGCACCGCTAGGGGGCAACGTACACCCCCCCCTTTCCCCACTCGGTCGTTGCCATCTCTCAAAGATACATTGAAAGTTCCAAGAAGCACCGCTAGGGGGCAGCACATCGAGTTGACATCCCCCTATATCCACCCCTTTCCCTCTCGGTCGTTGCCATCTCTCAAAGGTCCATTAAAAGTTTCAAGAAGCACCGCTAGGGGGCAGCACATCTCCTTTCCCCGACTCGGTCGTTGCCATCTCTCAAAAACAAAGATCTAACATAATAATAAAGTTCCAAGAAGCACCGCTAGGGGGCAGCACATCGACCCAACGCACTAGCGTCATCTGCCACGCCCCCACATCCTTCGGTCACACGCCATGCCCCTATCCTTCTGCCGCAAGACACGCCCCTTGCTCCTTCTCTAGAAGGAGCTGCTCCTTGCGGCCGGATCGGTCATTTTATACTACTTATGTATTTCTTTCGAAACCTATTTATGCTATGTGGATCTATGGTCGACTCCATACCGGCAGTAGCTCTGTGTCACTTCGACCGCTGTTGAATTATTACATAATTAAATGCGAAAGTAGCAGTACTAAACTATTAAATAGTGTTTTACTTACCCATCTATATTTTTAAGTGCGAATTTTCTTGCTAATATTAAGATTTAATAGAAGTAGATATTATTACCTATTTTTCCCTGCACTGTGTCCCATTTATTAAATCAAATTTTAAATTAATTGATAATATTTAGTGGCGACAAATGTACTTAGTCTTAAAAGAATATGGAGGGCCTCATCTAGGCCCGATTCTGTGCAAATCGGGCCCGGCCAACATAAGACTATGGTCATAATGTTTTGGCCCTTCGGTGTATATATTTTAAATAATGCGCAGTTTTCCAGTAGAGGCATCAATCCATTTTTCTTCATTGCTTTTCTCTTTTTTCTAAAAAGTTGCCTGCTTTAAAAAAAAAAAAAAAAAAAAAAAAGAGAGAGAAGAAATTGTAACCGAAAGGATACAAACACGAGCTCATTACACACAGGAACTCAGTGCAATGTTTAATTTTTGTGGCTCAATCTATTTTTATATAGAATATCACTTCGGCCTTACTAAGTGTTTCACATTGCTTTTTCAAATTTTGAAGAAAGGCCCTCATATTGCACCTGATTTAAACTTTAAAGCAGATAGACTGTCTTGCTGTACCAATTGATTCTTCATGAAAAATTAGAGATTAAGTGCTTTTTACGTTTTTAAAATTCCATAAAAGGAAAGTGTGCGTGTTTTAACACACAAGGTCCCGTGGTTCGCAAAATGTTAGAAATTTATATCTAGGCCTATTTTTCTATGAGTAATAAAACTATGCAACTTCGGGGATTTCTTCTGATTGAGGTAATGCCTTTGGAGAGCAAAAAGTCGTAAGAACCAACAATCCGGTGCTGATTGGAATTTGCCGACTTGGCGTGAAGACTCTCCAAGGGATAAAAAAAAAAAGCAATTTTTATCAGTGAAAAGCTTTGCCTTTTGTAGCTCTTGTGTCAACACACACTGACATGTTAGTCGTATTAGGTAGACCTGATCTCAAGAAGCCATTTCACTCCTAAATCAGCTTTCCTTGAAAAAACTCTCACCTGGAACAACACTTGACCTTATTGCAGAACCACTGTTTTATTCTTCTTCCCTGCGCCCGGCACACCAAAAATACTTCTTCTACCCTATGATATAAGGTATTTTTCAAAATTATGAATCTCTCTCACGGTCATTAATCTCAGGTCATTAGGACCATGTGTTCTAGTGTAAATATATTCTTGTATCAAAATACTGTGGAACAATATGGCACGTGATATAAAAAAAAAAAGCTAGTGGAAGAACAAAATAAAATTATGTATAAACAGTAAAATTTGCGTCGTCAAGTATATGTGGATTAATTTACCAGGTTCAGATCCATGAACTCTGCCAAGTGCAGAGGTGATTTATGGGCTTGACAAAAAACAATTTCACAAGATTTTTCTACCAATACCTTGGATTCACTGAACACACGTAAACAAGTAATAAAAGTGACTCAAAATTTTTTGTTGTAAAAACTGACTGGCAGTTATATTTAATGGTGATCAGGCCTCTCGCCTGATCAGAATTTTGTTGAGAATTTTACAGATTTTTTGTTTCTTTTGTTTTATTTTCACAATTCACCCGTAATGCCAAAAATGAGTTTTAGAGTCCAATTTCAATTTCGTTGGGTGGAAAGTATTTTATACAACTTTCAACTTTGTCTAATATTGCAAATTTTTAACATTTCTATTTTATAATTCGTCATATAATATGATTCAAAATTTCAGTGTGATTATCGTTTACTTGAAGGGAAAAAAATTATGTGATCAACACTTGATATTACTCTTTTCGGTACCTTTTCAAAACATCATGCATAATACAATAGAATGATACACTTTGGCCAAAAAATAAAATTAATACCATGTGGTTTTCAGAGTGTAATGCATTACGACTGATTCTGAATTTCCTTACTTTTATATCATTTGTGTTACTAAAAAACTTTAACTCTCCCTCATTTTATTATACTCGATAAATTTCATTTTTCACAACTCTCACTCATGTTCTCCGCGTCATTACTCGATACATTAAGCTTTTCTGGCACTTCATAATAATTTCAAATAATCAAAGACTTCAATAAGCATTATATCATTTTGACCTGTCATCAAAACTGGTAAATCAGGATTTTACTTGGAAAACTTTAAACCATCTCTCAGTGCATCTTCCCTCAACCACTGAAAATGCAGTTAAATTCCAAAGTCTCAAGGATGCTATCTGTCAGTCATTTCCATCTTTGGCAACCACTCAAGGCTTGATTTCCACAGCATCAGCTCCGCTTCCGTTCACAATTACTTTACAAGAACAATCATCTCTTTTGCACTCCGTCACCTCCACAAAGTTATACCAAATCTAAGGAAATCGACACGCATTGGCTTCACCTACACAACGGGCTTCCTGTTCCGACTGTACTTCACAGGTGTTTCAGCTTACATCATCTCCCAACTGCCGTTACTGCTGCATACCATGCGATGTGCATTATATTTATTCAACTTGCCAAGTACTCTCACCGCTGTTTACCTATGTTTTTGCACTTCTGCCCAAGATTTGCACCACTAGCCACATTGAATATCTTTACCTCGTGTCTCCTGGCTGTACAACTCTTCACAAGCCAGCTATATGTTCCTACCTTTTTGTGGTACTCAAGTATTTCATATACTCTTTTCACTTACACGCCGATTCGACCTGCCCAACTGCTACAATTCAATCTGCTCAACGGAAACTCTTGATTTTTTTTCTTCTGCAGACTTACAGCCCGATTGCAAACAGATTACACAGACGTTTTACGCAAGAACTGTATGCCTAAATTCCACAAAGACTGGTCTCCACTTGATCGTTGGTACGAGATCATCAATCATCGTATCAAACTGACCACTTAAAATTCATAAAACTTCCCACAATTTTTTTTTTTTTGTTTTTCTCTTACAGTGAACAATTTTTTTTTTTTCAAAACCTCCATCTGCTTTCCATTTACGTTCATCAATGTCAAGATGTCCGCTGTTCATAGCATGTGTATACAAGTATTGTATCCTCCTCACGATCATGTCTGTTAAATTCAAAGACTTTATTTTTTGTTTCTTTTTTAACCTGCATCTCACCTGTATCATACTCATAATGTAAATATCATCATTCATTATCTGTATATATTGTATAATTCTCTCGTTGTAAAATAAAGAACATTTGAACCCGTCCCACAAATTGCTAACTGCAGCATTGTTAGTCGTATTAGGTAGACCTGACCTCGTCCCATAAATCGCTAACTGCAACATTGTTAGCCGTATTAGGTAGACCTGACCTTGTCACAAAAATCACTAACTGCAACATTGCTAGTCCTATTAGGTACACCTGACCTCGTACCATAAATCGCTAACTGTAACATTGTTAGTCGAATTAGGTACACCTGACCTCGTCCCATAAATCGCTAACTCCAACATTGTTAGTCGAATTAGGTACACCTGACCTCGTCCCATAAATCGCTAACTGCAACGTTGTTAGTCGTATTAGGTACACCTGACCTCGTACCATAAATCGCTAACTCCAACATTGTTAGTCGAATTAGGTACACCTGACCTCGTCCCATAAATCGCTAACTGCAACATTGTTAGTCGTATTAAGTACACCTGACCTCGTCCCATAAATCGCTAACTCCAACATTGTTAGTCGAATTAGGTACACCTGACCTCGTACCATAAATCGCTAACTCCAACATTGTTAGTCGAATTAGGTACACCTGACCTCGTCCCATAAATCGCTAACTGCAACGTTGTTAGTCGTATTAGGTACACCTGACCTCGTCCCATAAATCGCTAACTCCAACATTGTTAGTCGAATTAGGTACACCTGACCTCGTCCCATAAATCGCTAACTGCAACGTTGTTAGTCGTATTAGGTACACCTGACCTCGTCCCATAAATCGCTAACTGCAACATTGTTAGTCGTATTAGGTACACCTGACCTCGTCCCATAAATTGCTAACTGCAACATTGTTAGTCGTATCAGGTAATCCTGACCTTGTCACAAAAATCGCTAACTGCAACATTGCTAGTCCTATTAGGTACACCTGACCTCGTAGCATAAATCGGTAATTGCAACATTGTTAATCGAATTAGGCACACCTGACCTCGTCACGTAAATCATTAACTGCAACATTGCTAGTCGTATTAGGTACACCTGACCTCGTAGCATAAATCGGTAATTGCAGCATTGTTAATCGAATTAGGCACACCTGACCTCTTCAGTGTAAATCGCTAAGTGCAACATTGTTAATCGAATTAGGCACACCTGACCTCTTCACGTAAATCGCTAAGTGCAACATTGTTAGTCGTATTAGATACACCTGATCTCGTCCCATAAATCGCTAACTGTAACATTGTTAGTCGAATTAGGTACACCTGACCTCGTCCCATAAATCGCTAACTGCAACGTTGTTAGTCGTATTAGGTACACCTGACCTCGTACCATAAATCGCTAACTCCAACATTGTTAGTCGAATTAGGTACACCTGACCTCATCCCATAAATCGCTAACTGCAACATTGTTAGTCGTATTAGGTACACCTGACCTCGTCCCATAAATCGCTAACTGTAACATTGTTAGTCGAATTAGGTACACCTGACCTCGTCCCATAAATCGCTAACTGCAACGTTGTTAGTCGTATTAGGTACAACTGACCTCGTACCATAAATCGCTAACTCCAACATTGTTAGTCGAATTAGGTACACCTGACCTCGTCCCATAAATCGCTAACTGCAACGTTGTTAGTCGTATTAGGTACACCTGACCTCGTACCATAAATCGCTAACTGCAACGTTGTTAGTCGTATTAGGTACACCTGACCGCGTACCATAAATCGCTAACTCCAACATTGTTAGTCGAATTAGGTACACCTGACCTCGTACCATAAATCGCTAACTGCAACATTGTTAGTCGTATTAGGTACACCTGACCTCGTCCCATAAATTGCTAACTGCAACATTGTTAGTCGTATCAGGTAATCCTGACCTTGTCACAAAAATCGCTAACTGCAACATTGCTAGTCCTATTAGGTACACCTGACCTCGTAGCATAAATCGGTAATTGCAACATTGTTAATCGAATTAGGCACACCTGACCTCGTCACGTAAATCATTAACTGCAACATTGCTAGTCGTATTAGGTACACCTGACCTCGTAGCATAAATCGGTAATTGCAGCATTGTTAATCGAATTAGGCACACCTGACCTCTTCACGTAAATCGCTAAGTGCAACATTGTTAGTCGTATTAGATACACCTGATCTCGTCCCATAAATCGCTAACTCTAACATTGTTAGTCGTATTAGGTACACCTGACCTTGTCACAAAAATCGCTAACTGCAACATTGCTAGTCCTATTAGGTACACCTGACCTCGTAACATAAATCGCTAACTGCAACAAGTAAGTCGGCACGTGAGTACAGTGTGCTGAATAAATCAAGAAGACCAGCTAGTCGAGCATCACTTAACGTTTGATTGATGGTCGGAATGGAAAAAACAGCGAGGAATCTAGACGACTTTGAACATGGCGTGATAATTCGTGCCAGGCGGGCCGGTTCGAGCCAGGCCTCCTTTGGGGCTTTTCACGGGCAGCCTAATAACGTTTATCGTGGATGGTGCGATACTAAAAAAAATTCTAGCTATCGGAAATCCTGTGGACGGAAACAGCAGGTGGATAACCCACGGCACATACCAATGTTGAATTCTGAAGTGATGTGTCGGATTGTGACTCCTAATTTCACTTGCACAATTCTCGCAAGTCTTCTTTGACATCTCTGATCCTCTAGTTACTAGTTATTTTGGTCTATAGGATCACCTCTGCTGGAAATCTTTTGCGTATGGCACCATTCACTGTACACACTTGCTACGGTTGTGTGTGAAGGGCGGGGCCCAATCATGAAAACTCAGCCCAATCATGAAAACTCAGCTCGGGGCACTGAGCAGAAGTCTACATGCCCCCCCTCCCCCATCATATTTTTACTGTGTCACAGAAAGACACGCATATGTATGAAATTTTAAGGTAATGTTTCAAGCCATATGTGAAAACAAAAGTAAGACCGTTTTAAATAACAATATATAATGAATTTATAACGAGGAACAGTGCACCGATTAAGTAGTAAATAGTAACACTGTACTAGTGATCCGATTTATTGGCGTAGGAAATAAACACATAAACGTTTCCAAGCTTTCGCACATCAACCAGATGACTTTTTCAAGGAAGTTAGACAGAAACTGCAAACTGAAAAATAGAACGCTTAACAGTTCGTATGGCCCCACGAAAACGAGACTATTCCAATTTTCCTTGATAAAATCAATGATATACATCCTACGATCAATTTCACGATGGAGCTTGAAAGCAACAACGCTTTACCTTATCTGGATGTTTTATTGAGGAAATCGTCTGACAACCGCCTCGGTACACAAGTCTACTATAAACCCACGTCCGTCCCCCAACCTGATGCTCCGCAGCTCATTCTGTCCCACAGAATACAAAGCAAATATCTTCCGCTCTCGAATTCAAAGAGCCTTCGCCGTTTCTTCTGATACCCATTCTAGACAACACGAAATTGAAAGCGTCATCAACTTAGCCACTGATGCAGGATATTCATTGAATCAGATACGTAGCTTTATCCAAAAAGCCAGAGCCAAACATTCCAGTCTTTATGAGCCGCAGCTATGTTATTTAGGCTCAATTCCCTACATATCAAGTGTGTCTTATAAACTCAAAAACGCCCTCCAGAAGATGAACTACGGCGTCGGCATGAGGTCTCTTGTATTTTACATACTATACTAAAGAGAAATAGTGAAAAACCACCTCTCTCCTGCGAAGCAGGCGTTTATGCGATCGCCCTACAGTATCCAAACGGCTCTAAACGATACTACATTGGAATTACCAAGCGTTCGTTTGCAATCAGAGTCAACGAACATAAAAGGGACACAAAATACGGTAAAGTAGCCACGGCACTATCCAGAGAAGTAAAATTCAAGTCAGCTACTCCCATGTGGGATGATATAAAGAAATTAGCTAGCTACTCTACCCCTAAATGTACAGCCATTCGGGAAACCTTGGAGATCATTACCAACAGCGATACTTGCAATGATTCTGTCTCACTCGAGTTGCCACGAATTTGGAACCAATTCTTCAAGTAACGCCTTTTCTCTACCAGGATCCCGCTTGCAACCAACGTGATGCCTCGTATCTTTAAATGAATATAACGTCGCATCTATTTATTGTCAAGTTCCCGCGTTCAAATTGTTAAGCGTTCTATTTTTCAGTTTGCAGTTTCTGTCTAACTTCCTTGAAAAAGCCATCTGGTTGATGTGCGAAAGCTTGGAAACGCTTATGTGTTTATTTCCTACGCCAATAAATCGGATCACTAACAGTGTTACTATTTACTTATATATAATGAATTAAAAATCCAGACTTCATCCTTAATATGTGTAGTAGTATTTATTAAAAATAAACGCTACGTTTCTGTTAGCCGGGCGCAAGTGATAAATCGCCATACATGGTTCACAAATCATATTTTCAGGGTTATTTTATTAAAGGCAACTGACAATTCTCAAACCATGTTCCGCTGCGAAAGGTTCTTCTGCTGCGACATGAAGATATGTTGCATCTCCATCTAATACCATCATTGAAATACAGTTTTATTTGGCGATTGTTCTCACGATTCATATTTAATGGAAAAACCACCTTTTCCTGAAGGGGAAAAAAAAACACACAAAAAAAAAAACGTTCAAAAATGGATCAGAGTTTTCGGATTCCTTCGCTGAGGCATTACAATCTTTACAATGTTCATTACTTGGTGTGCAAGAAATAATTATTTTATTCTCAGGAATATCCGGTTTTTGACTGACCATAACAGAATATTTTTACAGCGATGCTGCAAGTTTTTTGGTAGATTCTTCATTTTCAGTCTTTAATTTCCTGTTAGCAGAACCGGACAGATAGGTTCATTGAGACATCACTTAAAAAAAAGTACGGCATTACATTTTAAACAAATACGATATCAGTTAAAATTCTAATAAAATACATTTTTTTTACAATTATTATCTCACTTCAAACTACACTACCAACAAGTAATTGGACACCTGTGATAGCAAAGGAAAACGAAGTTTATTCACCTTAAATAGTTGGTGGAGCCTCCACGAGCGGCGATTACAGCTGCAACCCTCCGGTGCATACCCTCAACCAGGTGTTGTACGACGACTAGCGGTATTTCCTTCCATTCGGCTTGGAGAAGACAGGTCAGTTCCTTCACCGATTTCGGACGGTGGGGTGCACCCCTTAAGTCGACGCTCCAACTTGTCCCAGAGGTGCTCGATACGGTTAAGGTCCGGGCTCTGCGCAGGCCAGTCCATTCGATTAACCCCATTGTCACCATACCAAGTCATGGTGGACCTCGCAAGATGACAGGTGGCATTGTCATCCTGAAAGTAACATGGGTCCACCCCGTAAAACTGCCGCAACGTAGGAAGCGTATGGTCAACCAAAATAGTGCAGTAGGTCTCGGCGTTGAGTCTACCAGGAATTGCGACCGAGGGTCCCGTGCCATACCAGGAGAAACACCCCCATAGCATAATTCCACCGCCGCCGAACTTCACAGTTGGCACAATACATTCCGGCAGGATGCGTTCTCCAAGCAGACGCCAAACCCAGACCCTGCCATCCGAACGATAGAGGGTGAACCTTGATTTGTCGCTCCAGAGAACCTGTTTCCACTGTTCAACGGTCCACTGTCGACGTTCTTTGCACCACGTTAGCCGAGCAGCGCTACTGGACTTGGTGATCAAAGGCTTGTGGGCGGCGTCACCTCCATGATAACCGAGCAGATAGGCTTCCTTACGGATCGTATTCATCGAAAGAACACTCCCAGATGCCTGTTGAAACTCCTCGCGGATGTGGCTCACCGATTTGGTGCGGTTCTTCCGAATCTCTCTGGCCAGCACCCGTCGATCTCTAACTCCTAGTTTTGTGGGTCTGCTGGGTCGGGGTACATTCCGACAGTCACCTCTCATCTTTCACTTGCCAATCACGTAGACCACTGTCGATTTTGGGTACTTCAATTCGCTGGATATGTCACGTATGGATCGGCCATTTCTGTGATAACCGACGATTACACCTTTCTCGAAATCAGAGAGCTCCGAACTGCGTGGCATCTTGCATGCGACTGGTTGCGTTGTTGTTTCCCACACGATATTTAACGGCGGCGGCCGTGACGTGTATGAGGACCGCAGATATCGTCGATTGCAGGGATGTCCAATTACTTGTTGGTAGATAGGGTATTACTACATGCTAACTCTAACATAAACGTAAAATTGAGAGCTTCGCTACAACCAAGTCAAAAAGCTTCATGGTAGAACCACATACTATCAACAAGTGTTTGCTTTATAAATGTGTTGCCATTTCCCTCAGCAAATATTTCCATCCGTGCAGCTGCAGACTGAAAGCGTCATCCACGGACTTCAGGATACAGCGCCAATCAACTTGTCGCATTTTATGGTAGTGGACGTGGTAACAATAGATAGTAGGCGGAGCTCACAATCTGAAATGTTTAATATACCTTACTGAGTTAGTTAAGATGGGTGCCTCAGAAATTTTATTAGTCCTCTTGCTAGTTTGTCTAACTAAAGTGAAACTTTCAACAAAAAGAAATTTGTAACATAACATTATTATAAAAATTGCAAATTTGGGGGCCCCCTTTCAAACTGGGGGCCCTGGGCACGTGCCCCGCATGCCCCTTCGATAATCAGGCCCTGGTGAAAGGCCCTTTCCAGAGGCGGGGAACCTTTTCATGTTGGAAGGCCGCATTAAGTTAACTGCAATTTAATAAGGCAGCAGGGGTCGCTTATCTCATGAAGCAAACATCGTTTTGGCGATGGAAAAAAGTTTTGGCGATTACCTCTTTTAACGACGTCCGAGCACAATCATTTTTAAAGATTGTTTTTGCTCGGACGTCATTAAAAATGATTGTTTTTACTCTGATGGCATGTCAAATTTTGCTTCCGCAATGCCAAGGATATTTCAAAGATTAATATAGAATCTTTTAAATGCCATCATATTTGTGGATTTCTCATCTTTGAGGTGAACTATCAACCAATATCTTATATGAAAATGGTTATTAAAGGAAACTTTCAGAGTAGCATAACGTAGAGGTACGCATATACACTGCTGGCCACCCAAAATGCAACACCAAGAAAGAAGCATCCGATTGGCTTGAAATTCGCAGCATGCGTCGCCCGCGAGAGGACATGCAAACGATTAGCATTGCAGGGCATATGCAAATCATGTGCGCCCGGCACGCCACCGAGAAGCACTATAAGAAGGGTGCACAGAAGGCGGGGTGTAAGTAGTGGAACTGTGTTGTGCTACCGGACCTGTGCGTGGGAAGCTTCCTGATGCCTCGTTGCATAATACGGCAGTCATTCCAGCACGTTTCGGAGTTCGACAGAGAACGAATAGTGGCTTGTCGCGACAGCGGTTTATCGTACCGAGACATCGGCGTCCGTGTGGGACGACATCCAGCCACAGTGAGGCGGGTATGGATTCGGTGAGTGCAGGAGGGACGGACGGACCGACGTGAGCGATTGCCGCAGCCGCGGCACACCACCGAACGAGAGGACCTGCATGTTGTGCGGCGGGCATTGACGGCTCGCACCGCCACATCACGAACGTTAGCGCAGGAATTAGGGTGTGTTGAGCAACAACCTGTGTCAGCACTACCATTCGACGTCGTCTGCAGGAGCGGGGACTTGTCGCACGGCGCCCGTTGCTCCGATTACCATTGACGTTACACCACCGGCGAGTGCGGCGGCAGTGGGCAGTTGAACGCCGCACCTGGACTACGGAATGGTACGACATTGTCTTCTCCGACAAATCCCGCTTCTGCCTGCAACACCACGATGGTCGGATCCGCGTGTGGTGGCACCACGGCGAGAGACTGTATGACGCCTGCATTATGCATCGCCATACCGGTCCATCGCCTGGCGTTATGATTTGGGGCGCAATTGGATATGACACCCGCACCCCTCTGGTACGCATCGCCGGTACTCTCAACAGCCACCGCTACATCTCCGACGCTTTGGAGCCTGTAGTCCTCCCTTACTTGCAGGACCTGCCCGCGGCCACGTTTCAACAGGACAATGCCCGCCCGCACGTGGCACGCACCGTGCAACAATTCTTCACGGCCCACCAGGTGTCACTGTTGCCGTGGCCCGACTGTTTTCCCGATATGTCTCCCATCGAACACGTCTGGTCGCTGATCGGCAACCGAGTGGCCCGGCAAGCACCACCCGCGGCTACGCCTGATGAACTGTGACAATGTGTGGATGCAGCCTGGACCGACATACCCCAAGCCCACATCCAAAGCCTATTTCGTTCGATGCCGCGGCGTGTAGCGGCCGTTATTGCCAGCCATGGGGGGCACACGAACTATTGATGTCTGCGTGTTCCGCAAGCCGCACGGGCCTGTAAGCTCAATCGTTTCGTCTTTGTATCTGTTGTTCTGTGTCCAGTAAATCTGGCTTTTCTATCTCGTGTCCTTCTTGGTGTTGCATTTTGGGTGGCCAGTAGTGTAGTTTCCAAATTATTAGCAGATTTTGCAGGTAGTTTTTGCTTGTAGATTGAAAAAATCAAAATTTTATCTGAAGCAATTAAAACACTTACTGAAAGCTTTACTCAGATTAATACACTTAATCGTATTTTAACTTGAAGAACTTGCACTTATTTTTCACATCTCCTCAGTTCTTACGTTTTTACAGACGTTTCTGGACTCTAGATTTCATCAAGGTCTGTTATCAATGTACAGAAATTTTATCAAAGCTTTCGTTTACACAGAAAATTTTTTAATTTTATTGCCAGTTATTAAATTAAAGTCATTTCATTCTGTGTTTTTAAGTCTATTATTTTTGAATTAAGTTGTTGAAAATGAAATTTATAATTTTTGAAGGTTCATTAGTGGAACTGTTTTTCTGGGTGTAAAAGCTTTCTTTAATTAGTCTCTTGTATTTATGAGGTTCATAATCCAATATTTTATTATTTTTGCCATAAAGGTTCATTTCACACACATTGCTGTACATTTAATTGCAATATACACTATATTGACAAGAGACACCGGACACCCCTTCAAAAGCAAATGAACCCATGCGCTGCGTTGTTAAGATGCGCGGTACAGCTGCAAACGATATAAAAACAGGCCTGCAACTGATCGCGATGATATCGCACTGTGAGGTTGAGTGAAAATGTCGTGGCGGGACAGAACTGACTTTGCAAAAGGAAATATTGTTGGGTGTTATATTAGTGGGTTGTCCATAAGTGAAACCCAGATGTGTTTTAAACATACCCAAGTCAACTGTTTCGGATGCACTGAATAAGTGGAAAACACATGGCGTGCCTGAAGCAGCAAAACATACCGGCAGATCAAAGAAAATCAGTGATAGAAAACGTCGAAGCCTCAGGAGAGTCGTTACCGCTTTTCGACGGAGTATTGCACAAAACCTCAGTGTACAGGTCAGTAAAAATGCTGGAACCTCGGTATGTACACGTACCATTCGCAGAGAACTTCATTCTATGCGTTACCGTGGTCGTGCGGCTGCTCATAAGCCTTTCATCTCCACTCGGAATGCTACTCGTCGTTTAGCATGGGGTAAAGAACATTTATCGTGGACCGTAGATCAATGGAAACGGGTCGTATGGACTGATGAATCCAGATACACGATCCATCAGTATGATAGCCGTGTGTGGGTATGGCGGCAGCCGGGGATTGCTATTTACCACAGTGTACTGTTCCTACGGTCCAATTTGGAGCTCGCAGTGTACTCGTGTGGGAGTGTTTTTCGTGGTATTATAACGAAGTAAGTTCCTCCAACATCTTTGTCCACGCCGGGCATCGAACCTGGGTCCCCTCACTCCGGAGTAAGTCGCTCTCCCAACTGGGCTACGCGGACGTATGCTCCGCTGCTATCTGCCTTTATCTCATGAGCGTCCTGCGGTGCAGGCACGTCACCCCCCCCGAAAGATGGCCGGGGGCATGGCCCACGAGTCATCCGGGATCATGTGTCGCTCTAGGCAGTCATCTCACGAAGACCGTTCATTTGAGAAATCCCAGTCAATTTGGTGTGTGGAACGTAACATCACACACAAAATTTAGTTTTCGAAGCGCTGAAGAAGGGATTCTCAATTTTCCTATCTCGCAGTGTGGACAGAACATCACACCATTGCGAGAAACTTATCGGCCAGGTCATCCTTGAAGTTCGTGCGCCAATATGACGAAGTATATTTCTCCATCTTTGTCGAAGCCTGGTCTCCTCACTCTGGAGTAACTCGCTCTCCCAACTGAGCTACGCGGACGTATGCTCTCGCTGCTATCTGCCTTTATCTCATGTGCGTCTTGTGGTGTAGGCACGTCACAATATCATCCCTGCCCATTGGTTATCGTGGACAAACCTGTTAACTAGCACGTCTATCTCGGTATTCTCGACCATTATGCCCTACCAATTCTGTGGCAATACTATGGAACCGAGCCTTGTTGGTACTAATGCACCGAGCCATGAAGCAAGGACTTTTACGACGTGGTTTGACGATAATTCCGTATGGTGTGTGGACTGTCCAGCACAGAGCCGTGATCTTAATCCCATAGAGCATCTATGGGATGAATTAGAACGCCACATAAGAAGTTTGGAACCAAGGCCTACTAACTAACAGTTAGCGGCAGCATTATGCACTGAATGGAAGCGCGTACCTATCGCTGTGTTCCAAAACGTTGTCGAAAGCATGTCTGGAGATCAGTGCAGGCATTAAGGCCAAAGGTAGACTGACACCGTACTAATGTATGTCAATAAATGCTGTGTTGTGTTTCTCTTGTAGGTGTCCGGTGACTTTTGTCAATATAGTGTACATATATTGTCCTCATTGGAATCTGTAATCATCTAACAATTATTTATCGTTTCATTAATTGTTCTTTAAACCATCTCATTCCACTATTATTGTGATTAGTGCTTCGCGGGTTTGCAGCAAGTTTTCTGTTTAAATGGTTGTTTGTGTACGCAGATACATTTTATTTCTATAGAGCTCTGGAAACTTCTATAAGTAAAATTTTTCAATATCTGTATTTGTTTTTACACAGGCCCTTTTGAGAACCAAGGCACACAATGAATATGAGGGTCATTTCAAAAGTTTTGCACACTGTGGGTTATCTCTTAAAAAATGAATTTATTTCACCACATATTTTTGACAGCGGCCCAACGTTTGGGTAAGTCTTGTATTCCAGTCAAGACACCTCCATTCAGGGGTGGATTGGATAGACAAAACCAGACCGGGAATTTTAGACTTCTGGTTGGTCCACTACAGAAACACGCGTATCCACTCTTAAATTCCCGCATGAAAAAAATTCTCTTAACTCCTGGATGAAAGAGAACTGCCGAAATATGCATGAACTGTCGAATGTAAAACTAATTTGTTGTGAACAAATTTTAACAGCAATTTAACAATTTTAGAGACAAAGAATTTAAAAAATCCATTCATTGGTTGAATATATAGCACCAAACCGCGCTCGAAATTGGGTGTTATACCATGTAATATACAGGGTGATTCATAAAGAAGTATACAGTTTCAACGCACTATAAAACAAGAACAATGTAAGATATTTTATGTTACCTATAACAGAATTGTAGGGGAATGTTTCAAATTTTTTTAGAGACAGTCACAGATGTTCTATGTGTGCACCCTTAGTCACACGGACACACATCGAGCCGGTAATTTATTTCCGCCCAAACGCGAGGTAAGATATCTGATTCAAGTGCAGTGATAGAGGCTTTGTATGGAATCATTTTCAGCTTCTTTCTCAAAATTCTCCAGACAGTGGGCTGTGAAATCTGCACTTCACGACTCACCCTCCGCGCTGATTTTCCCGGGCTTCGTTGAATGGCGGTGCAAACACTATCGACGACTTCTTCCGATACACGCGGTCGTCCAGTACTTTTACGTTTGCACAAACAGCCCGTATAGTTTCAAATTTTTTATGCCAATGGTAGATAAAATTTTTTGGTTCGAGGTTCTTTTCCGAATCGTGATCGAAAATGCCGTTGCACAACAGTTACAGATTCCGCTTTGCTCAATTCAAGAACACAAAACGCCTTCTCCACTGCAGACGCTGCCGTTTTGACTGACTAGTCACGTGACACGCGCGCTGTCGCGTACGTCACTTCCCTCAGTAGCGGGACACAAACTTTATGAATACATCTACCTAACGGTTCGCAGTTGTGGTCCGTGTCTTCAACTGTTACTGTTTTACAGCATCTGGAAACTGTATACTTCTTTATCAATCACCCTGTATATTTATTTGATCACGGATCGAGTACTTCGCAACAGTATTCGTACCACTTTCTGAAACAGTCCATGAACCAGTCATTGTTTAAGATAAATGTGTGCGGGACACCAGTGGCGGCGGAACCGGCCGGGCCTCCAGGGCCCGGTCAATAATTTCAGCCAAGATTTTTCTTTTCTTCACATATGTGCAATGGGTGTAGGAGAACTGGCCACAAAAATTTTAAGGGGTCGTATAAAAATTGCGTTTTTGACCGCTTCATGTCCACGACCCCCAGAGGTCGGTATAACGTTTCCGTAATTTCGTCTTTTCTTAATTGCGATAATTAATGTATTTTTTTAGAAAAAATGTTTATGACGTACATTTCAACAGAAGATTTCAGGGTTTTTAAACTACAAGTCTGCAAATTGTCTGAGCGCATGTGCTGACTCTGGAAACTTGTCGGAGGGGGGGGGGGGTGCCAACCGTGTAAAATATAAAGCATTTCTGGTCCGATCGGGACGTTTTCATCATTTACAAGCGACAACTCGACACATTATCTTAGCGCATGTGCCTACTCTGGAAAACTGTCGATGGGTGGGGGGTGTACCAAAACTGTAAAATATGAAACATTTCTCGTCCGATCGGGAGAGTTTCAGCATTTACAAGCTACGTACAACTCGACACATTTTCTGAGGTGAGGGCATGTGCCTACAATGAAAAACGGGGGGAGGGGGATAATACCAAAAGTGTAAAATATGAAGAATTTCTCGACCCATCCGAAGATGATTTTCAGCATTTACAACCAAGCTACAACTCGACATTTTATCTGAGCGTATGTGCCTACTCTGGAAACCTGTCGGGGTGAGGGGGGGATGTGCTAAAACTGTAAAATATGAAGAATTTCATGCCCGATCCGAAAATTTTGAGCATTTACAAGCTACAACCCCCCCCTCCCCGACAGGTTTCCTGAGTAGGCACATGCCTTCAGATAATGTGTCGAGTTGTAGCTTGTAAACTCTGAAAATCTCCCGATCGGACCAGAAATTCTCTATATTGCATATTTTAGGTTTTAAGCCCCCCCTCCACACACACCCGATAAGTTTCCTGGATTTGCTTATACTCGCAGAGAATTTTTTTAGTTTATAGAAAAATATCGTAAATAAGAAAATACGAAGAAATTACGGACATTTTATGTGTGTCAGATAACCAATCTCGGGGAGACGCGTAGCCACGGAGCAGCCCAGAACGCAATTTTTATACGGCCCCTTAAAATTTTTGTGGCCAGTTCTCCGCTTAGGCTTAGCTCCGAAAATCATAGAAATGTCTAAATTTCTTACTGAAAATGAAATATAAGAAAAAAAATAATAATAATGAACAGAAGTTGCTCAAGTAGCGGGGAATATAGCCACAAGAAATTTGTTTATTCCGAACAATTTTATGGCACTGAAATTGCAATGTGTCCAGTTCTCCGTACCCGATGTGCAATTGTTGTGATGTGTCTTAGAAAGTTCCTTAGGTGTGTAAGTCCTAATTCCCAGCAAAGCTCCTTAGGCATTGTTTTTCTTCTGTTTGTTGCGGGAAAAGAGGGGATGCAGTACGATTCGAAATTTCGGGCCCGATCAACGAACTTCGCTTTCCGCCGCTCCTGTAGGACGCGGATTTCGGAACCTCTCTGTGATATAATCGCTTTGTGTTCTATGTCTGTACGTGGATAAGGGTGTGGAAAAGATGGACGATCACAATTGTTACTGTAATGCCTCCTTCAAGATTACAAAAAAAGATTAGGGCTTGCCAATGACACTTTGGCTCCAATCCAAGGACCTACGCTTAACCTATTTATAGCAAAATTTATTTATAACAGCGGCCATTATCCAGCTACGAATTTATAACTGAAATAGAGAGAATTTTACTTTATCATTTTAGAGCAAACGCTCAACATAAGTACTGTGACCGGCGTTCCCATATTTATCAGAAGCGAAATTCTGTAGCCATTTTTAGAAATAGCGAATCGTATTCATTTTCTTACATTTCCCGCCATTTGAATGAGAATTCCAACAACAGGAAAGTATTTCCTTTCCCACGCGACGCAGCAGATGACAATTAGGGAATCTGGCGTTTTTCGGAGAAGAGACATCTTATGGGGTAGCCTGAGGGAACGCAGTGGGAGAAGGTCGACGAAGCAAGATAGCTTTAGCGGGGGTGAGTACTCTTCGGGACGAAAGGGACGGAGGAAGAAATGGTTTTGAGTGGCCGGAAAGAGAGAGAAGGATTTTCGGCGGTGTAGAATACTGAGGGAGAACTGAAAGAATGAAGGCACGAAAAGGACAGAAGCTTGGTGACGTTCCCCGTAAGATCTGAATAAACGTTTTCCTCACTGCAAAATTTAGCATCAGTCGATTCACTCTTCTATGCTTTGTATTGTATTTATCTGCTCCAGTTGGGAGAATTACGAATTAAACACCGATACCGAACTTACTGCAAAGGAAGCATCAAACGAACCCTCCACACAGGGTGCTGTGATAGGCATCAGCTCCAAGCCCTGTAACAGTACATAGTTGGAATCGCAATTTTTTTTAAAGACGATAACGTTTGAGACAGATAACAAAGCTCAAATGAAGTTAACGATTCTTACTCATAAGTAGCAAAATGATTTTTCGCTCTTTCCAAAGAATCCGGAAAAAGAGGATACGAGAAAGTGGGCCATTTTCTCCAGTGGTCCACCGGAAAATATCCTGGTGTCCTGGTGGGCCAATCCGCTCCTGCCTCCATTGTTGAGGCTTTGGATTACTCTAGTCAGCACCTCATTAGAAACATCCTGAATCATTTCCCGCGGAGTGGTTTCTTCAGTTTTGGGAGCAAGTCATAGTCTTCATACAAAGCTTTATGAATTTCTGTAGGGGATTTTTCTCGCAAAGTTTCAAATTTAATGTAGGATCAATGGTCACTACGCGGGATCTAACCTGGCTCACTTTCTTCATCCATTTCTAGGCAGAGTTTTTCGGAACAGGAACAAATCAGCCAATAAACGTAAACACAATTTTGTATAATGAAGTCTGACTCGCAACTGATGCTACGATTGGAGCGATTGCATCATCCTATGGGCAGCGCCTGCGCAGTGTGCAAAACTTTTGAAATGATCTACGTGCAATACCCGATTTTTCTCTTAATTTGAAATTTATTCTGTCTATAATTCTTCGTTTAGGAATTTTATAGGTAGTAATAAATTCAAATTTGAAAATAAGTGCTATATTTCTTTCTACTAAAATTCGCGTTTTATAACATATTCAGCTACTTAGTCGTAAAAAATCTATATACTATTGTTTTTGTACTATTATAATATTTATGTTTTTTATATACATGTATATTTCCAATGGAAAGTGGGAGCGAGGGGGAAATGGCGACTTCATATTACATTTGGCGAAAAAATTTTATTTGGCGAAATGGTTTAAAAAAGCCAGAGCAACCGCTGAGGCCGTATTCAAGGAATTTCAATTAGATATACTTCAAAATGTGCATTATTTTGTAAAACTCTATGTCGTTTGAGTATCACGCTGTTTTCGCACGATATGAAAACCGCAGCTTTCAAAATTACAAATTGAAACCATATTTATTTACAAGTCTAAAAGTCAGTTAAAAAAGACAAGATCTTTCGGAGCTCACTAGGCTCCATCATCAGGTCAAGTGCCGACAAGACACTTGGGGAGCTTACATTATAAGCGCCTGCGGTAGACCCACAATACATCTGGTCGCCCACCTCACCTTTCGGTAATGCCAGTTTGATATGGTTAAAGTTAAAAAACCGATCGAAATCAAAATAATTCCTCACCTTCAGACCGTCGCTCCGATGGTTCAGTTAAACGTCTCCAATGACGGGGCACAAATGACGGAACTTCCAAATTACAGCACGTTTCACCATACTATAGAATAAACAGGCTCTCTGTGAAAAATACAGTTTGTTTGGTGACATTGGAGTTGAGTATCTTCACTTCAGACCAGTTCGGAATACATCCTCCCTGGTTGACAGCAATTGTAAAGGCAGTAGAGGTGTTGCCCGAGCGTAAAGCATATTGATGCTCAGACAAAAGGATCTTCAATGTCCTAAGTGTAGAGCCAATGTAGTATTTTAAGGCACCATTCGGGTCCCCATTGATGAGTGAGGGGGATACAGTAAACACGAGGTTTCTGCAAGGTAGGCACTGCATCCCTGTCGTTACATACTAAAGAGAAAATACACTATCTACCAACAAGTAATTAGACACCTGTGATAGCAAAGGAAAACGAAGTTTATTCACCTTCAATAGTTGGTGGAGCCTCCACGAGCGGCGATTACAGCTGCGACCCTCCGGGGCATACTCTCAACCAGGCGTTGTACGACGGCTAGCGGTATTTTCTTCCATTCGGCTTGGAGAAGACAGGTCAGTTCCTTAACCGATTTCGGACGGTGGGGTGCACCCCTTAAGTCGACGCTACAACTCTTCCCAGAAGTGCTCGATACGGTTAAGGTCCGGGCTCTGCGCAGGCCAGTCCATTCGATTAACCCCATTGTCACCATACCAAGTCATGGTGGACCTCGCAAGATGACAGGTGGCATTGTCATCCTGAAAGTAACATGGGTCCACCCCGTAAAACTGCCACAACGTAGGAAGCGCATGGTAATCTAAAATGGTGCAGTAGGTCTCGGTGTTGAGTCTATCAGGAATTGCGACCAAAGGTCCCGTGCCATACGAGGAAAAACACCCCCATAGCATAATTCCACCGCCGCTGAACTTCACAGTTGGCACAATACATTCCGGCAGGAGGCGTTCTCCAAGCAGACGCCAAACCCAGACCCTGCCATCCGAACGGTAGAGTGTGAACCTTGATTCGTCGCTCCAGAGAACCTGTTTCCACTGTTCAACGGTCCACTGTCGACGTTCTTTGCACCACGTCAGCCGAGCAGCGCTATTGGACTTGGTGATCAAAGGCTTGTGGGTGGCAGCACGTCCATGATAACCGAGCAGATGGGCTTCCTTACGGATGGTATTCATCGAAAGAACACTCCCGGATGCCTGTTGAAACTCCTCGCGGATGTGGCCCATCGATTCGGTGCGGTTTTTCCGAATTTCTCTGGCCAGCACCCGTCGGTCTCTAACTGCCAGTTTTGTGGGTCTGCCGGGTTGAGGCCCATTCCGACAGTCACCTCTTATCTTCCACTTGCCAATCACGTAGGCCACTGTCGATTTTGGGTACTTCAACTAGCTGGATATGTCACGTATGGACCGATACCCGACGATTACACCTTTCTCGAAATCAGAGATCTCCAAATTGTGTGGCATCTTGCATGCGAATGGTTGCGTTGTTGTTTCCCACACGATATTTAATGGCGGCGGCCGTGATGTGTATCAGGACCGCAGATATCGTAGATTACAGGGGTGTCCAATTACTTGTTGGTAGATAGTGTATTTGTGGTGCTTATACCAAAATCCAAGTTATTTTTGTGACATACCCTTTTTTAAAAAGGGGACAATCATGGGGTGGTAATCTAGTTTACCAACAAATTTAACTTGACTGGATTCAGGTGTTAATGTCGTGAATATCAGTTTCTGGACTTTTTGTACCAAACGTTGAATATAGTGGGTAGAGTAACCAAAGGAACGGGCTAAGGTCATAATCGTAGACATTTCATCCCTCCGAATTATGCTGGACGAAGAGTGCGTGAAGGTCCTCTTAATTAGGAACCGTAGGGCAGGGGCTTTATGTTCAGGAGGGTGAGCTGACGAAATAGGAATGATACAAGGTGTAAACGTTGGTTTACAATATACAGAAAACGCAAGCTGGTTGGTGTCCTCGTTGCGGGACACTAGAATGTCCAAAAAGGGTAATTTACCATCAACCTCAAGTTCTTTGGTAAACCTAATTGTTGAAAACTGGAAAGAGAGGCAATCCTTAAATTCTTCAAGGTGAACCATCGAGTGAGGCCAAAAGATTAACATGTCCTCAACATAGCGAAGAATGAGAGAAGCCTTATACGGACAACCAGTCAAAACTCTCTGTTGCAGGGTCTGCCGAGATTTCAGCCAAGTGGGGGAACCCCATTGGTGCCTACTCTGGAAAACTGTCGATGGGGGGGGGTGTACCAAAACTGTAAAATATGAAACATTTCTCGTCCGATCGGGAGAGTTTCAGCATTTACAAGCTACGTACAACTCGACACATTTTCTGAGGTGAGGGCATGTGCGTACAATGAAAAACGGGGGGGGGGATAATACCAAAAGTGTAAAATATGAAGAATTTCTCGACCCATCCGAAGATGATTTCAGCATTTACAACCAAGCTACAACTCGACATTTTATCTGAGCGTATGTGCCTACTCTGGAAACCTGTCGGGGTGAGGGGGGGGGGGATGTGCTAAAACTGTAAAATATGAAGAATTTCATGCCCGATCCGAAAATTTTGAGCATTTACAAGCTACAATCCCCCCCCCTCCCCGACAGGTTTCCTGAGTAGGCACATGCCTTCAGATAATGTGTCGAGTTGTAGCTTGTAAACTCTGAAAATCTCCCGATCGGACCAGAAATTCTCTATATTGCATATTTTAGGTTTTAAGCCCCCCCCCCTCCACACACACCCGATAAGTTTCCTGGATTTGCTTATACTCGCAGAGAATTTTTTTAGTTTATAGAAAAATATCGTAAATAAGAAAATACGAAGAAATTACGGACATTTTATGTGTGTCAGATAACCAATCTCGGGGAGACGCGTAGCCACGGAGCAGCCCAGAACGCAATTTTTATACGGCCCCTTAAAATTTTTGTGGCCAGTTCTCCGCTTAGGCTTAGCTCCGAAAATCATAGAAATGTCTAAATTTCTTACTGAAAATGAAATATAAAAAAAAAAATAATAATAATGAACAGAAGTTGCTCAAGTAGCGGGGAATATAGCCACAAGAAATTTGTTTATTCCGAACAATTTTATGGCACTGAAATTGCAATGTGTCCAGTTCTCCGTACCCGATGTGCAATTGTTGTGATGTGTCTTAGAAAGTTCCTTAGGTGTGTAAGTCCTAATTCCCAGCAAAGCTCCTTAGGCATTGTTTTTCTTCTGTTTGTTGCGGGAAAAGAGGGGATGCAGTACGATTCGAAATTTCGGGCCCGATCAACGAACTTCGCTTTCCGCCGCTCCTGTAGGACGCGGATTTCGGAACCTCTCTGTGATAGAATCGCTTTGTGTTCTATGTCTGTACGTGGATAAGGGTGTGGAAAAGATGGACGATCACAATTGTTACTGTAATGCCTCCTTCAAGATTACAAAAAAAGATTAGGGCTTGCCAATGACACTTTGGCTCCAATCCAAGGACCTACGCTTAACCTATTTATAGCAAAATTTATTTATAACAGCGGCCATTATCCAGCTACGAATTTATAACTGAAATAGAGAGAATTTTACTTTATCATTTTAGAGCAAACGCTCAACATAAGTACTGTGACCGGCGTTCCCATATTTATCAGAAGCGAAATTCTGTAGCCATTTTTAGAAATAGCGAATCGTATTCATTTTCTTACATTTCCCGCCATTTGAATGAGAATTCCAACAACAGGAAAGTATTTCCTTTCCCACGCGACGCAGCAGATGACAATTAGGGAATCTGGCGTTTTTCGGAGAAGAGACATCTTATGGGGTAGCCTGAGGGAACGCAGTGGGAGAAGGTCGACGAAGCAAGATAGCTTTAGCGGGGGTGAGTACTCTTCGGGACGAAAGGGACGGAGGAAGAAATGGTTTTGAGTGGCCGGAAAGAGAGAGAAGGATTTTCGGCGGTGTAGAATACTGAGGGAGAACTGAAAGAATGAAGGCACGAAAAGGACAGAAGCTTGGTGACGTTCCCCGTAAGATCTGAATAAACGTTTTCCTCACTGCAAAATTTAGCATCAGTCGATTCACTCTTCTATGCTTTGTATTGTATTTATCTGCTCCAGTTGGGAGAATTACGGATTAAACACCGATACCGAACTTACTGCAAAGGAAGCATCAAACGAACCCTCCACACAGGGTGCTGTGATAGGCATCAGCTCCAAGCCCTGTAACAGTACATAGTTGGAATCGCAATTTTTTTTAAAGACGATAACGTTTGAGACAGATAACAAAGCTCAAATGAAGTTAACGATTCTTACTCATAAGTAGCAAAATGATTTTTCGCTCTTTCCAAAGAATCCGGAAAAAGAGGATACGAGAAAGTGGGCCATTTCTCCAGTGGTCCACCGGAAAATATCCTGGTGTCCTGGTGGGCCAATCCGCTCCTGCCTCCATTGTTGAGGCTTTGGATTACTCTAGTCAGCACCTCATTAGAAACATCCTGAATCATTTCCCGCGGAGTGGTTTCTTCAGTTTTGGGAGCAAGTCATAGTCTTCATACAAAGCTTTATGAATTTCTGTAGGGGATTTTTCTCGCAAAGTTTCAAATTTAATGTAGGATCAATGGTCACTACGCGGGATCTAACCTGGCTCACTTTCTTCATCCATTTCTAGGCAGAGTTTTTCGGAACAGGAACAAATCAGCCAATAAACGTAAACACAATTTTGTATAATGAAGTCTGACTCGCAACTGATGCTACGATTGGAGCGATTGCATCATCCTATGGGCAGCGCCTGCGCAGTGTGCAAAACTTTTGAAATGATCTACGTGCAATACCCGATTTTTCTCTTAATTTGAAATTTATTCTGTCTATAATTCTTCGTTTAGGAATTTTATAGGTAGTAATAAATTCAAATTTGAAAATAAGTGCTATATTTCTTTCTACTAAAATTCGCGTTTTATAACATATTCAGCTACTTAGTCGTAAAAAATCTATATACTATTGTTTTTGTACTATTATAATATTTATGTTTTTTATATACATGTATATTTCCAATGGAAAGTGGGAGCGAGGGGGAAATGGCGACTTCAGATTACATTTGGCGAAAAAAAAATTTTATTTGGCAAAATGGTTTAAAAAAGCCAGAGCAACCGCTGAGGCCGTATTCAAGGAATTTCAATTAGATATACTTCAAAATGTGCATTATTTTGTAAAACTCTATGTCGTTTGAGTATCACGCTGTTTTCGTACGATATGAAAACCGCAGCTTTCAAAATTACAAATTGAAACCATATTTATTTACAAGTCTAAAAGTCAGTTAAAAAAGACAAGATCTTTCGGAGCTCACTAGGCTCCATCATCAGGTCAAGTGCCGACAAGACACTTGGGGAGCTTACATTATAAGCGCCTGCGGTAGACCCACAATACATCTGGTCGCCCACCTCACCTTTCGGTAATGCCAGTTTGATATGGTTAAAGTTAAAAAACCGATCGAAATCAAAATAATTCCTCAGCTTCAGACCGTCGCTCCGATGGTTCAGTTAAACGTCTCCAATGACGGGGCACAAATGACGGAACTTCCAAATTACAGCACGTTTCACCATACTATAGAATAAACAGGCTCTCTGTGAAAAATACAGTTCGTTTGGTGACATTGGAGTTGAGTATCTTCACTTCAGACCAGTTCGGAATACATCCTCCCTGGTTGACAGCAATTGTAAAGGCAGTAGAGGTGTTGCCCGAACGTAAAGCATATTGATGCTCAGACAAACGGATCTTCAATGTCCTAAGTGTAGAGCCAATGTAGTATTTTAAGGCACCATTCGGGTCCCCATTGATGAGTGAGGGGGATACAGTAAACACGAGGTTTCTGCAAGGTAGGCACTGCATCCCTGTCGTTACATACTAAAGAGAAAATACACTATCTACCAACAAGTAATTAGACATCTGTGATAGCAAAGGAAAACGAAGTTTATTCACCTTCAATAGTTGGTGGAGCCTCCACGAGCGGCGATTACAGCTGCGACCCTCCGGGGCATACTCTCAACCAGGCGTTGTACGACGGCTAGCGGTATTTTCTTCCATTCGGCTTGGAGAAGACAGGTCAGTTCCTTAACCGATTTCGGACGGTGGGGTGCACCCCTTAAGTCGACGCTACAACTCTTCCCAGAAGTGCTCGATACGGTTAAGGTCCGGGCTCTGCGCAGGCCAGTCCATTCGATTAACCCCATTTTCACCATACCAAGCCATGGTGGACCTCGCAACATGACAGGTGGCATTGTCATCCTGAAAGTAACATGGGACCACCCCGTAAAACTGCCACAACGTAGGAAGCGCATGGTAATCTAAAATGGTGCAGTAGGTCTCGGTGTTGAGTCTATCAGGAATTGCGACCAAGGGTCCCGTGCCATACGAGGAAAAACACCCCCATAGCATAATTCCACCGCCGCTGAACTTCACAGTTGGCACAATACATTCCGGCAGGAGGCGTTCTCCAAGCAGACGCCAAACCCAGACCCTGCCATCCGAACGGTAGAGTGTGAACCTTGATTCGTCGCTCCAGAGAACCTGTTTCCACTGTTCAACGGTCCACTGTCGACGTTCTTTGCACCACGTCAGCCGAGCAGCGCTATTGGACTTGGTGATCAAAGGCTTGTGGGTGGCAGCACGTCCATGATAACCGAGCAGATGGGCTTCCTTACGGATGGTATTCATCGAAAGAACACTCCCGGATGCCTGTTGAAACTCCTCGCGGATGTGGCCCATCGATTAGGTGCGGTTTTTTCGAATTTCTCTGGCCAGCACCCGTCGGTCTCTAACTACCAGTTTTGTGGGTCTGCCGGGTTGAGGCCCATTCCGACAGTCACCTCTTATCTTCCACTTGCCAATCACGTAGGCCACTGTCGATTTTGGGTACTTCAACTCGCTGGATATGTCACGTATGGACCGATACCCGACGATTACACCTTTCTCGAAATCAGAGATCTCCAAATTGTGTGGCATCTTGCATGCGAATGGTTGCGTTGTTGTTTCCCACACGATATTTAATGGCGGCGGCCGTGATGTGTATCAGGACCGCAGATATCGTAGATTACAGGGGTGTCCAATTACTTGTTGGTAGATAGTGTATTTGTGGTGCTTATACCAAAATCCAAGTTATTTTTGTGACATACCCTTTTTTAAAAAGGGGACAATCATGGGGTGGTAATCTAGTTTACCAACAAATTTAACTTGACTGGATTCAGGTGTTAATGTCGTGAATATCAGTTTCTGGACTTTTTGTACCAAACGTTGAATATAGTGGGTAGAGTAACCAAAGGAACGGGCTAAGGTCATAATCGTAGACATTTCATCCCTCCGAATTATGCTGGACGAAGAGTGCGTGAAGGTCCTCTTAATTAGGAACCGTAGGGCAGGGGCTTTATGTTCAGGAGGGTGAGCTGACGAAATAGGAATGATACAAGGTGTAAACGTTGGTTTACAATATACAGAAAACGCAAGCTGGTTGGTGTCCTCGTTGCGGGACACTAGAATGTCCAAAAAGGGTAATTTACCATCAACCTCAAGTTCTTTGGTAAACCTAATTGTTGAAAACTGGAAAGAGAGGCAATCCTTAAATTCTTCAAGGTGAACCATCGAGTGAGGCCAAAAGATTAACATGTCCTCAACATAGCGAAGAATGAGAGAAGCCTTATACGGACAACCAGTCAAAACTCTCTGTTGCAGGGTCTGCCGAGATTTCAGCCAAGTGGGGGAACCCCATTGGTGCGCCTTCTAACCGTTGAAAAAATCTTCGCTATGTTGATGACATGTTAATCTTTTGGCCTCACTCGATGGTTCACCTTGAAGAATTTAAGTATTGCCTCTCTTCCCAGTTGAAATGCTGATTTGAGTGTTATGTCATGATTCTTGAAGTCAGTGAACCTCTGATTGTATTCTCCAGATAATAGATCTAAAACAACTGCGTATTCTTCAAATGATCCGTATGAATCCTCGTGCTCATCAGTGACCTTTGCTAACTGGGGAAAATGTTCATCCGAAATTTCCTTTTGAAGTAGTAAAGTTTTAATTGTGTCCTTCAGTTGGAGAACATTATTTAACTGAATCTTCTTTTAATAAAATAAAACACGAACAAAAACATAATAAAAATAAAAGGATTTTGAAGATGACAATCCGATTTTTGGCGTAAATGTGACAAGGATGGTAAGTCAGATAATATCCGAAAACTTGAAATTTTTCATCGTCCTGGAGCGAGACTCGAACCCGCGTCTCCCAGAAAACGCCCGGGTATGCTAACCACTACACCACCCAGAACGATCAAGTTTCCGATCAATTTGAATTTAACCATCAAAAGGATTTGTTCGTCAAAATTTGGATTCACTCAAACAATATTTCCTCTAAGCGGCCGTTGGAAGTGCGTTTCTGACCCAATGAGCTGGCCAGGCATCAAAACCACTTGAGCAAAAAAATTTATTTTCTCAGCTTTTTTTACTAATGTAGTAGAAGTTGGAACTTAGATTGGAACCCTTTTTTTCGTAATCTCCACGTTTTTATCACCGCTCTTTCATCAATTGTTTTTAAATAAAAAAAAACATTAAAAACATTTCATTAATTAATATTTTTATTTTATAAGAAGTGTGTAGCTCAAACTTACTTCTGGAATAAAAACACTGGAAATTAGGAAAAACATGTTTACGCACAGTTCCTTTGCATATCAAATACCAAGGAGAATAAGAAACAAAATAACAACTAAATGCCTCTCCCCCGCCAACTAGCAGCATTAGTTAGTACAATGAACTTGGTTACGGTTTACTGTGATTGGCTGGCGTTGATGTATTGTTTTGAGAAAAGACTCCAGGGCTCTTTCTCGGTGTGGGAAACTCACTAATCCGCATTCTCACGTTCCCTATCTGTTCACACCAGGCTACTTTGCAAGAAGCCTTTGAGAATGAATAGGACAATGAAACGAACTTAGAAGGAGATGAACGGCATTTAAGAAAAGTGTTGTTTTGACTTTTGAGTGCAGGAATTTTATTTATTTATTTATTATTATTATTGCAGGTAATTGATTTTCGATTTGTGAAAATTAATTAGGGATTTGGGAATTTTAATCTAAAATGCTTACTGCGCGGAAGATATTAGGTGCTTGAATTAATTCCCGCTGTTTTTTGCCACACAAACACCTGTGTGTTGCCACAGTACGGTACAGGATAATCTATTCAAAGTAGTGTCCGTTGGCAGCTGCGAGCCTTTCCCACCGTTGGGATAACAAATGGATTCCGCGGTAAAAAATGCAGGTTCTTTCGAGGCGAACGATTCATCGAGCCATTTTTGGATATCCGCGACGGAAAGGAAGTGCTACTCTGACAGGCCATGTTGTAGCGACCGGAACAAATGGAAGTCCGAGGGAGCAATGTCCGGGGAATAAGGTGGGTGGGGTAAGAAGTCCCAGCCAAGTGCCTCCAAGAGTTCCTTCACGGATTTGGCGACCTGAGGTCTAGCGTTGTCGTGGAGAAGAATTACCTTGTCATGTGGGATCCAGTTTCCGAGCTTCTGGATCATTCCAATTGCCTTTAAACGTTTGCTATCCGTTCACTCATCGACCCGTAGTGTTTCAGACAACTCGTGGACCGTCTGACACGAATCCTCGTCCAATGAGGCCTCCAATGCGCCATCTTCGAACTTTTTCGGCTGCCCAGGGCGCTCCTTGTCTTTCACGTCATGTTCGTTGGCTTTGAAGCGTCGGAACCACTCTCTGCATGTTGTTTCCGATAGGGCATGTTCCCTATAGGCCTGCACTAGCAAACGATGACTTTCCGCTGCAGATTTCTTGAGATGAAAGTAGAAGAGTAATGCTTCCCGCAAATGCTCTTTTTGGTACGAAACTCGACATCGTGAATGCGGTAGAAACTCGTGTTCTCTGCTCTTCGATCACGTGTCACACACTGCTTCACCCAGACTACGGACGGTACGTGCGTGCGCAAGGGAGGTCACGTGTGGCCCGGGTCACAGCGCACAACTGCTGCGCTCTATTGGGCAAGAGCGGGAATTAATGCAAGCACCTGATATTTCAGCTGCACGAAGGAGGTTAAGTCGCTTCGATGCCGCGCGCACCTTAAGTGAGACATTTCACTCAAAAGGCCGCGCGCACCGCACCTTAAGTGAGACATTTCACTAAAAAGGTCGCACTTAATAATGGCCTTGAAAGTCGCAGGTTCTCTCCCTACCCAGACGGACGGGCGTTTGGGAAATGTTCTAACTGGCACGCCTGTCGTCAACTACAGCGTTGAGCCATTACATTATGACCACCCCCCAGCCTAGAGAAATTCGAGTTCCAAAAAGCATTCTGTTGCTTCGAAAAATCACGATAAAAAATAGTCCTTCCACGAACCAAAAAAAAAAAAAAAAAATCTTGCGCGAACCGATTCAGAAAAATAATGAGCTACAACAGAAAACAAAGTTACTAATTCATCCGCAATAATCTCTCTATTCTAAAAAAAGGAACTGCCGCCGCCGCTGTTTTAGAAATTTTACGACACTCGCGCTTTTCTAGCTCGCAGCGCAAAAAAGTATTGCACACAAAAATATGAAATTTACATCGTTTGTAGAGAATTATTCGGAGAACACGCTGAAATAAACAGTTTTCCGATTCTGGCGATACTTCAAGAGCTATTGTATTTCAAGCAAAAAAGTACTGTCAGTTCGCGTTCCGGACACACAAACAGCAACAGAAACACGAAACTTTGTAGGCTTGTAGGGCCATGACCAAATTTTCCCACCTCGTCGCCCCCCCCCCCTTTTTTTTTTGAATTTCGATTTAGTTTACGAGAAATTAATTTTTTGAATTTCACAAAATTCTCTATTTCGCGATGGGATCTATTAAAAAAATGGATATATGGCAAATTATACAGCATAAACCCACAACTGTCATCCCTCTTTTACATTTTTTTTTTTAAGAAAAAGCTATTTTCTGATTTTTAAGCGGTTTTTAAAGACGCAAAGGAAAGGAACCAGCGACTTACTGTCTTCAGTGTTAACCACACAGGAAAGTTATGGCCCCGTGACCTGCTGCCATGGTGATGCAGCTATTTTTAGCACTCTCTTCTCATTGGGTAAAATGACAGGTAATAACGCAATGCTTAATGACGTAGCGACGCTTTTAAAGTTCGGCGTTTTCCGCCGGCTATACGTGAATACCTATGTAAATATAGGCTTTCGCCACGTATATAAAAAAGCAAAGAGGGAAAATGCGAGTGTGTTCGTCCGCGAATTGTTCGGCCACTTCTAAATGACCTAGAGATCTGAAAATTGGCATGCTGATAGGTCTTAAGGTCCGTATACCTAGAAAAGTACGAAAACGGAAAAAAAAAAAAAGTCGGCTTTGTAACATTGTCTGCTTGAATTTTTCGCTGATTGTTTAACCACTTCTAAATGATCTAGAGATCTGAAAATTGGCATGCTGTTAGGTCTTAAGGTCCGTATACCTAGAAAAGTACGAAAACGAAAAAAAAAAAAAAAAAAAAAAGTCGGCTTTGTAACATTGTCTGCTTGAATTTTTCGCTGATTGTTTAACCACTTCTAAATGATCTAGAGATCTGAAAATTGGCATGCTGTTAGGTCTTAAGGTCCGTATACCTAGAAAAGTACGAAAACGGAAAAAACAAACAAAAAAAAAAGTCGGCTTTGTAACATTGTCTGCTTGAATTTTTCGCTGATTGTTTAACCACTTCTAAATGATCTAGAGATCTGAAAATTGGCATGCTGTTAGGTCTTAAGGTCCGTATACCTAGAAAAGTACGAAAACGAAAAAAAAAAAAAAAAAAAAAAAAAAGTCGGCTTTGTAACATTGTCTGCTTGAATTTTTCGCTGATTGTTTAACCACTTCTAAATGATCTAGAGATCTGAAAATTGGCATGCTGATAGGTCTTAAGGTCCGTATACCTAGAAAAGTACGAAAACGAAAAAAAAAAAAAAAAAAGAAAGTCGGCTTTGTAACATTGTCTGCTTGAATTTTTCGCTGATTGTTTAACCACTTCTAAATGATCTAGAGATCTGAAAATTGGCATGCTGATAGGTCTTAAGGTCCGTATACCTAGAAAAGTACGAAAACGGAAAAAAAAAAAAGTCGGCTTTGTAACATTGTCTGCTTGAATTTTTCGCTGATTGTTTAACCACTTCTAAATGATCTAGAGATCTGAAAATTGGCATGCTGTTAGGTCTTAAGGTCCGTATACCTAGAAAAGTACGAAAACGAAAAAAAAAAAAGAAAGTCGGCTTTGTAACATTGTCTGCTTGAATTTTTCGCTGATTGTTTAACCACTTCTAAATGATCTAGAGATCTGAAAATTGGCATGCTGATAGGTCTTAAGGTCCGTATACCTAGAAAAGTACGAAAACGGAAAAAAAAAAAAAAGTCGGCTTTGTAACATTGTCTGCTTGAATTTTTCGCTGATTGTTTAACCACTTCTAAATGATCTAGAGATCTGAAAATTGGCATGCTGTTAGGTCTTAAGGTCCGTATACCTAGAAAAGTACGAAAACGAAAAAAAAAAAAAAAAAAAAGTCGGCTCTGTAACATTGTCTGCTTGAATTTTTCGCTGATTGTTTAACCACTTCTAAATGATCTAGAGATCTGAAAATTGGCATGCTGATAGGTCTTAAGGTCCGTATACCTAGAAAAGTACGAAAACGAAAAAAAAAAAAAAAGTCGGCTTTGTAACATTGTCTGCTTGAATTTTTCGCTGATTGTTTAACCACTTCTAAATGATCTAGAGATCTGAAAATTGGCATGCTGTTAGGTCTTAAGGTCCGTATACCTAGAAAAGTACGAAAACGAAAAAAAAAAAAAAAAAGTCGGCTTTGTAACATTGTCTGCTTGAATTTTTCGCTGATTGTTTAACCACTTCTAAATGATCTAGAGATCTGAAAATTGGCATGCTGATAGGTCTTAAGGTCCGTATACCTAGAAAAGTACGAAAACGAAAAAAAAAAAAAAAAAAAAAAAAAGTCGGCTCTGTAACATTGTCTGCTTGAATTTTTCGCTGATTGTTTAACCACTTCTAAATGATCTAGAGATCTGAAAATTGGCATGCTGATAGGTCTTAAGGTCCGTATACCTAGAAAAGTACGAAAACGAAAAAAAAAAAAAAAAAAGTCGGCTTTGTAACATTGTCTGCTTGAATTTTTCGCTGATTGTTTAACCACTTCTAAATGATCTAGAGATCTGAAAATTGGCATGCTGTTAGGTCTTAAGGTCCGTATACCTAGAAAAGTACGAAAACGAAAAAAAAAAAAAAGTCGACTTTGTAACATTGTCTGCTTGAATTTTTCGCTGATTGTTTAACTACTTCTAAATGATCTAGAGATCTGAAAATTGGCATGCTGATAGGTCTTAAGGTCCGTATACCTAGAAAAGTACGAAAACGAAAAAAAAAAAAAAAAAAAGTCGGCTTTGTAACATTGTCTGCTTGAATTTTTCGCTGATTGTTTAACCACTTCTAAATGATCTAGAGATCTGAAAATTGGCATGCTGTTAGGTCTTAAGGTCCGTATACCTAGAAAAGTACGAAAACGAAAAAAAAAAAAAAAAAAGAAAAAGTCGGCTTTGTAACATTGTCTGCTTGAATTTTTCGCTGATTGTTTAACCACTTCTAAATGATCTAGAGATCTGAAAATTGGCATGCTGATAGGTCTTAAGGTCCGTATACCTAGAAAAGTACGAAAACGAAAAAAAAAAAAAAAAAAGTCGGCTTTGTAACATTGTCTGCTTGAATTTTTCGCTGATTGTTTAATCTAGAGATCTGAAAATTGGCATGCTGATAGGTCTTAAGGTCCGTATACCTAGAAAAGTACGAAAACGAAAAAAAAAAAAAAAAAAAAAAAAAAAGTCGGCTTTGTAACATTGTCTGCTTGAATTTTTCGCTGATTGTTTAACCACTTCTAAATGATCTAGAGATCTGAAAATTGGCATGCTGTTAGGTCTTAAGGTCCGTATACCTAGAAAAGTACGAAAACGAAAAAAAAAAAAAAAAAAAAGTCGGCTTTGTAACATTGTCTGCTTGAATTTTTCGCTGATTGTTTAACCACTTCTAAATGATCTAGAGATCTGAAAATTGGCATGCTGATAGGTCTTAAGGTTCAGATACCTAGAAAAGTCCGAAAACAGAAAACAAACAAAATGGAAGCTTCGGAACATTGTTTGAAGGTTTCACGAATTGCTACACCACTTCTAAATAACCTAGAGATCTAAAAATTGGCATGCTGGTAGGTCTTAAAGTCCCGATACCTGCAAATGCACGAAAAAAAAAAAAAACAAAAAAAAAACCGTTGTCTGCTTGAATTTTTCTACCACTTCTACACCTTGAGAAGTCAAAACCAAAAAATTCAAAAGGGTGGCTTAGCTGCACTGTTTCAAAATGCTGATAGATTTAAAAATTATTTTGTCAGAATAACTGAAATGCTTTGAAAATTTCAGGTTTTGATTTTAAATTAAGGGGCTCCAAAACCTGCTCCGTTTTACGTCAAACTATATGCATTGACGTCACGACGGTGTTCTAAATCGTGAAACAGTTACGAATTTAAAAAAAGAAAAAATTCCCCTTAATTGCTTTTCCCTTTCTTTGATTTTATGTTCAAGAAATGATTTTATAGATTCACCGTTCGGAGAAAGGGCATGATTGCTGGTAGAAAAAAAAAAAAAAAAAAGCGTCACTGAGCGATTAGAGTTGAACCTGATACGCGACGACGCTTTACGTACCTTTTTCGCTTAGCGGATGGCACGCGGGGCTTCAGTTGAAGGCGAAGCCGAATGAGAATCTCGTTTGATCCTACCCTGATGCAAACGGAGAGGATCTAAATAAAATTGAAAGTTTCGCGAGATTTCTGTGTAAATACTGAAAACTTCAAAACGGAACGGAATTACTGTCTACAGAAAATCTGAAAGTTAAAAGCGAATTTCTAAAAACGTCCAGCAATTTTGCTGCTCGTTATTTTCAGGAATTTTTCATGAATTCACACCACTTTTTTTTCTGTGAACTTGTTCAAGCTGCACAGCGGGAATAATAACGTAAGGGTGAAAACTTCACGTGAAAAACAATTTTTTTTTGTTTTTTGCGTGAAGTTTTCACCCTTACGTTATTATTCCCGCTTGCTCTTTTCCGCGAATAAAATCTTTAAACACGCTGAGATTTAATGACTGTCAGTTCTCTCAAAGCACGTTTACAGAAACGAATACATAAATGCACTGAGACCGCATCTTATCAAGTAACCGTGGCCCGATCACATAAATTGCTGAATCAAATGCGCAAGATGTTACGGTTTTTGGCATCAATCAGATGAACCAGCTCGTCCAATGGGAAAAACGAGAGATCTCAGCGACTTTGAACATTGTATGATACACCGATCAGCTATTACATTATGACCACCTACCCAATAAGCTGTAGGACCCCCTTTAGCCCGCAAAACAGCGGCCACTCGGCAAGGCATCGATTCGATGAGGTGGCGATAGGTATCTGGTACCATAATGTCAACAGCAGGTCCTCCAGTTCCCGTACATTTCGGGGTTGTGGTGATTTAGCGCGAACCTGCTTTTCCAAGTCGAACCACAAATGTAAGATTGGGTTCATGTCAGGTGAATTTGGAGGCCGGGTCATTAACAGAAAGTAACCAGCATGTTCCTCGAACCACTCCTTGATGATTCTGGTAGTGGCCATCACCAGCAGGGAACACAGTTGCCATGAAAGGGTGAACTTGGCCGCCCCGGTGGCGCAGTGGTCTAAGCGATGGCCTCTGATCATTCGTCCGAAAGGGGTCCGGGTTCGAATCCCGGTGAGGCATGGATGTTGTGTTTGTCTTACGGCACTGGCTCTCTCCCTTCCCTGGAACCAGTGACCCTAAATTAGGGACGAGCGACTGCTTATAGCCCATTGAGTTGCTCACGGTGGTCGTTAAACCTCCAACCAAAGGGTCAACTTGGTCCGCAACGATGTTCAGATACCTAACAGCTGTTAGGGATTGTGCTATTGGGATAATGGGGCCTAAAGTGTCCCAAGAAAACATCGCCCACCGCATAACACCGCCGCGGCCAACCTGTTTCCGCCCAGCAATGCATCCAGCTGCCAGTGTCTCTGTTGGTAATCGGCGTATCCGCTCTCAGCCGTCTGCGTGATTACCCAGAAATCTTGATTCGTCAGACCAGTCCAGTATCTTCCAATCATCCACGGTCCAATCTCGATGCTTGTGCTCATTTCATGCGTTGGCGATGACGCGCAGTGAGCATGGGGTCTTCCGTTACGCAGGCCCATTGCCAGAAGGCTGCGATGAACTGTGTGCTGATGTGAGATGTGACGCATTACCCTGATCACCAATGTTGTAGCTGCGGTTGATTTGTCGCACTGTGGCTCTGCGATCGCTGTGAACAATGCGCGACAGTCTCCTGCTACCCTCTGGCATCAAGAGCATCAGCTGCGGACGACGCACAGCAGGATGACTGTTCGTCGTTTGGCCATCTGTGCGCCACTTTTGATACATACTCACTACAGCGGCACGTGAACAGTCCACAAGCCGTTCCATCACAATTTGCCCTTTATCAAACTCAGATAAATCTGCAGCTTTTCCCATTCTGACACCCGAACACTCTACTAACCGAAAGCCGATCCTCGGGTTGTATATATACTGCTCTGTGAACTTCACCTGCGCCACCGAGGGGTGGCCTAGTGGGCAACGTTCGTGACTGCCACGGAAAGGACCTCGGGTTCGAACCCAGTGCAGGTACGAACGCTCGATCCACTAAATACCCGCCGTGTGTCGGATGGGCACGTTAAGCCGTCGGACCCCGGGCACTGGCCGTCCGGTAATATATAAGGGCGTCTTCCTCCCCCTTTCTGCTTCGCTTCCGTGTCACTTTCCTATCGGGCACTCTAGCCCAAATCTCCTAGCTTCCTATTTCTAAGGGTTGTTTAAGACCTGGGTTCAGACGCTCTCTTCCTAAAATCCTCTTCATATGATCTGATCTGATCAACTGCACCACCGTTCGGTCTCCAGGCGCGCTCATTTCTCTAGGCTGGGTTGTCATAATGTAATAGCTCATTTGTGTTATAATTCGGCCAGAGACGTGGTGCTTGTGTAGGACACCATTGACCATCTACATCTCCCGCTTTCTTATAACACTGCACAATAGCTGGTGCACAAAATGTGGAAGAGGGAAAGGAACATCCGGTGCCACAATAATCAACATTTCATGCGATATGCTATCCACAATATCCGATCTTACTACAGAACTTCAAAAATAGATTCTCCGAAAGACAATTAAAATTTAATAAAACCTCGAGTATTCCGCAAATCGCTCCTATTACTGGAAATGTTCAGACATATATATGGGTTCGGAAAAAGTAAAAGCAGAATGGCCTCGAATGGCTGAGTGGTTAGCAGTTCAGACTACCAATGCAAGGTCCACAGGTTCGATCCTAGGCTGATCTTGCGTAGGTGGTGTGAGTTGCTAACAATCACAGAATATTCGCCGTGCATCGGACAAGCACGGTAAGTGACGGCCCCCAGGTTGGACGCACTGGTTAAATGGGTATCCTTTCCTACCCCCCCCCCCCGAAATTCTCTCACCCCTCTATGTGCAACATGGTACTTGTACGGTGGCGCCATCTACTGTACTCTAATCTCACTACAAACTGTACAAACTGTTCTGTCAAAGTCGCTAGACTTGCTCTCATTCCTCCCGTTTCTGTGTCCTGCCCAAAAGGCGAACTCGCTGTAATTGGCTGGGACCTAAAATCTACTCACTGTGCACGGAAGTCCTACAAGAAAATGACTCATACTTGCTTGCTTGCTGAAAACAGAATGTTTCCGTTAATACACGGAAGGAACTGCGGAAAGTTCCTGAAAATTCAGAATTTTCCGTCAGCACATATTAACAAGTCAGTAAAATCATGTAATGTTTTGATTATGATACGCTTTCCAACATACCAGGAATCATTACCCAACTTATTACTCAGGCTATGGGGAATAAATCTGGAATAAATCTCGCTCCTGTGCCCTGACCTTTGACCCCATTTCGATGATATTCAACAGAACCGGTTCAGTACATCTCTGGAACAGCATGATAAAGTTTTGTCGCAATGGAAGCATTTTTACGTAAGTTATGACGCATAAGAGCAATGGAATGGATCCCGCTTTTATGTCCTGACCTTTGACCCTATTTCGTCCATTTTCAATTAGGTTCGTCCGCAGTGGTCCCCTACCACATACTACAATTTCATCGAAATCGAACCATTGTTACGCAAGTTATGACGCATAACGGCAATGGAATGGATCCCGCTCCTATGTCGTGACCTTTGACCCCATTTCGTCCATTTTCAATAGGGTTTGTCCCCAGCTGATCCTCTACCAGATACTAAAATTTCATCGAAATCGAATCATTTTTACGCGAATTATCGTGCGGACGGACGAAGCTGGAGCATATACGCTTCTTCAACCTATACGGTTGGAAAGCGTAAAAGACAGCAAGTTAGCGTTAATCCTTAATGGGTTTTTTTTCGTCATTTCATAGAAAACGTTGTGTCGGAAATATGCTTCGTTTTTTCACGAAAGGAAACACGGAAAGTGCCTTGTCAATTTCAGAATCGTTTTTCACGCTTTTCAACCGTAGGCTGAAGAAGCGTAAATGCTCCAGCTTTGTCCGTCTGTCGATTTCGATGACATTTTAGTATGTGGTAGGGCAGGGGTTGCACTGGCTTTTCTAAAGTTTTCGCCAGTTTAGTCGCCAAATTCAATGAAAAGGTAATCGCCAAAGCTTTTTCCATCGCCAAAACGATTTCTTCTTCGCAAATTGCGAAGATGTCGATCGACAGCGCCACCCCTGCGATAGGGGACAACCTGGGGACGAACCCTATTGAAAATGAACGAAATGGGGTCAAAGGTCACGACATAGGAGCGGGATCCAGTCCATTGCCCTTATGCGTCATAACCCACGTAAAAATGCTTCGATTGCGACAAAACTTTGGCATGTTGTTCCGGAGGTATACTGAACCGGTTCTGTTGAATACCATCGAAATGGGGTCAAAGGTCAGGGCACAGGAGCGAGATTTATTCCACAGCCATTATCCTCATAATTTGACTGCATTCTATTGCGACAAAACTTTAGTATGTTGTTCTGGATATATACTGAACCAATTCTGTTTAATATCATAGAAATGGGGTCAAAGGTCAGGGCAGAGGAGCGAGATTTATTCCAGGGACGGATCCAGAGGGTGCTCGGGGGCGCGCGCGCCCTTGCTCAGGAAGCAAGGAAAAGCTTCGATTAGTTAGGTTTCAATAAGAAATTGAATATTTTTTCGTGAAGGAAAGTATTACTTAAAAGTATATTACTCTCGTTAATTAATTGGAAGAATTTATAGACATACTATGAACACTTTTTCATTTTGTGGGAAAATATCAGAAACGTCCGCGATTATTTCCGACCACAGCCATTTTCCTCAAAACTTGAGTAATGATTTCTGGTACGTTGGAAAGCTTATCATAATCTCAATGCATTGCATGATTTTACTTACTTGTTTAGTGTAAGGTTATCAAAAGCACAAACATTAACTGGCGGAAATTCGTACTCCGTGAAAGTATGATAAGTTCTTCATGCGAACCGTTAGATGTCGCTGTTCAGTCAACTGAACTCTCTCTCCAAGTACTCGCGTTTACTAGCGTCTGGGTACAGCAATAGAATAAACGCAGGAAGATCCACTCCGTTGTCTCATTGGCAGGAAAAACAAACGCAAGCAACCAATTGGCGTGCGTGAAAGGCCAGAGCAATAGCGCATTTTTGGCGGGTAGAATTCTTACTGTTCTTATACTGCGGATTTTTGGCGTGTACAATTCTGCTGTGCTTAGAGGCGCTGAAGTAAATCTTGCGAGAATGGGAGGCAGGGAGGCACGTTGTGCTAGTATCGCTACTGGTGGTAATGCATACATAGGATAATGACACGTGCAAAGCCACAATCTCAAATGTGAACAAACACTACGATGAACTAGTCTGATTGAAAATAAAAGCACTATGTAGCGGATCAAGATATCCGAGACTGCAAACATTGAGACGGCATTCTCGATGTGTGTAAAAAGTCACGCACGCATTTCAAACGTGCATATAAAGGGAATATTTGCACACAGAGTTGCTAGGACGAACATTACTAAAAATGAATGTGTATGAAACTCATAGTAGTACCTGGTACTTCAATACAAACCATTTTATATCCATCAAACGTACACATCAGAATTTTGCTAGGACAAACATCAAAAACGCGCTATTGCTCTGGCTGTCTGCCTGTGTTTCCACTATCACGCACGCCAATTGGTTGCTTGCGTTTTTATTAATGCCAATGAGACAACGGAGTGGATCTTCCTACGTTTGCTCTGTTGCTGTACCCAGACGCTAGTCTCGTGTTTTGTCTCTCTCTCTCTCTCTCTGTCTGTGTGCAATAAGCGCAAGGAAGTAGTTAGGAAGTAGTATAAGCGCAAGGAAGTAGTAAGAGTACTACATTTTTTTTATCTCTCTTCTGTGAAGAGAGATAAAACACGCAAAATGAGCCGGACAAAATATCACCAGGAAATGTTTCCAGCGGCAGATCGAAATTAAAAAGATATGGTGGTGCCCACTTACTATCAGGTTATAGGGGCGTTATTGGATTACCTATACGCTACGATGAAAGCGTACTTTTAACAGGCTTATCTGCGGTCTGCATGCGGGCTTCAAATTCCCCGAGAAAGATATATTTCACGTGGTTCTTTCTACCAGTTGCCGTTTCCGATTTCAACAGTAAGAGTACTACATTTTTCTACTTCAGTCGTTTTCTGTCAAGCATAATTAATACATAAAAAAGTACCGTTTCGTGATGGCGAACAGAGAAAAATTTACATTTACGTGCAATGATGTGCGTAAAAGGAGTTTTGATTTCTTCGAAGACATGTGGAAGAAGAAGGAACTCTGTGATATTACCTTTCACATAGGAAGTGATTCTGTGCGTGCTCACAAGATAATTATAACTGCAGCCATACCTTATTTGAGGGACATACTCTTCAAAAATGACCGACACGGAGTGGGAGATGGTATTAGCTTACCAAATATCGACCCGGTAACCTTTAGAAGTGTCATTGAGTATTCGTATACCTGCAAACTCGAAATTGACATGGACAATGCAATGAACATCCTCTCTGCAGCATGTTATTTGCGCATCGACGAGGTACAGGAAGCTTGTTGCAATTTTTTGGCTGAACATTTAGATCCCGAAAACTTGATGAGCGTTAGAGATTTCGCCAGTAATTTGAATTGCTTGGATTTGCTTACTAACATTGATACTTATGTTAAACAAAATTTCTCTGAGATAGTTAAAACGGAACGGTTTCTGAACTGGCCTTTTGCTTTTCTAAAGGGAATCATTGGTGGAAATGATTTGTATGTTGACAAGGAACAAATAGTTCTTGAAGCTGCAATTAAGTGGACAAAAGTCTGTCCGGAAGTGAGAAAGGGTGAGTTGCTACATTTGCTCAGGAATATTCGGCTGCATGAAGTGGATCCTACATATTTAGTGGATATTGTAGAAAGAGAAGAATTTATTCGAATATCAACTCCCATTAGAGATTTGATTGATGAGGCCAAACATTACAATTTACTTCCGCACAGAAGAAAAAACATTTGCAGTTTCCCAACTCAGCCACGGCGTTTCATAGAAAATACACCTGAAAGCATCGAGAAAGATCGACGCATTTACAAGCTGGAGGTAGAACTAAAACACACCCTGAAATCTTTCGATTCAACGGAAGAATTGTGGAAGACTGAAGGAAGCGAAACATTTTATGTCGGTGATGGTTCAACAGCTGCATTACAAAGTAAAATGTATAACTTTAATTGGGGTGATACGTTGCAGTATGACCAAGCAAACGATTCCTGGAAATATATCAGCAATATCCCATCACCTTCTGCTCACACTGCGGCAGTGTCTTTAAATGGTAAAATTTATGTTATCGGTGGAAAGGTAAATCAAAGTGCTTCTTGTGCTGTCCGCTGTTTTGACCCAGAAATGGACGCATGGACAGAGGTGAGACCAATGCGCACAGGTCGTTGGGGCAAAGAATATCTAACTGATAAGAAGGTAAGGCTCAGCGAGACGTAACTAGCGCCACTATATTATGCGGCAAAGAATTACTACACAGAAGCCAACATTACAGGCTGATGCCGCAGGATGCCGAGCAGACTGAGTTAGACTGAGCATGCGTGTTTGTGTTCAAAGAATATAAACGCTTGTTTGTGTTGGCGTTTTGTTCAAAGGTTTTGTTGTTCTCATCTAGATCTGCGTTTATATTACAGCCATGAAATACACCCACTCCATTCCGATGAATAACAATTTATGGAATGGAGTGGATGAATAACAAGAACAAATTTGAAACCGTTTGAAACAAATATCCTGGAAAACCATTAAAACAACGTTTGCTGAAAAAAGCTATCGTTACGTTGAAAAAATTAATTTATCAATTATATGAAACTGACTTTTATGAAAAATATCTCGTAATATTGTAAAATGAAAGAGGGAAGCATTCGATTACACAATGCATACCAAACAGACAGCTTTAAGCATACACTCAATCGTGGCGAGTTAGTCCGGTCGGTAGAGAGCTCAGCTATCACGCCAGCGGCCCAGGTTCGAACCTACTCAGATACGAACGGATGTTTTTCCGATCTGTTGAGAAAATTTCTCCAGCGCAGTGTGTTTAAGGTGGACCTCAAGTAATTCTGCTTCCTATGCTTCCAATGGGAAAATTTCTGTACACATTTTCTTCACAATTAATGCATTCCCAAGGATGAAAATTTGAACATCGATTAAAATAGCTTCATATTATAACTTGGAATGCTTAATATTTTCTAAAACATAACCATAATTACGCAATCCAACATTTGTTTGTCTACTGACGTCATCAAAGTACAGGTTGCGCCATCTTTTTTCTGGTTTCAACACCACCAAAGGAAAAGTTATTAATTTTTAATATAATCATGGTTATGTTTTAGGAAATATTAAGAATTCCAAGTTATAATATGAAGTTATTTTAATCGATGTTCAAATTTTCATCCTTGGGAACGCATTAATTGTGAAGAAAATGTGTACAGAAGTTTTCCCATTAAAAGTATAGGAAGCAAAATTACTTGAGGTCCACCTTAATTTACAAACTTCGGAAGGGTAGAAAAAAAAATTGTAGCTTTGGGAAACTGCGGTTGTTTTTTTTTTTCTTTATTATTATGGCTGCTACTGGGAAACCAGCCTCAGCATTTTTGACATTTAAGGTATATTGTAAATATGAAATTCATGCCAAGCAACCTGGTATTACTACGGTGCTTAAAGTGAGAATAAAACTGCTAAAATTTCCTTAAAATAATATTAATTGCTAATGTATATATTTGTTTCACCAAAAGAAGGGACAGGAGGGATACTCAGAAAAGAACAACAAAAAAAAATGCTTTAGTAGACCCAATGAGACCGAAGGAAACAGTCGCAGATCAAAGCTTAGCTTCCTTTCCGTGAAATAGGCTTCCCGTCCCGTGTCTCCTACGCTTTTTGCGCCTGAATGTTAACTTTCCCGCAGAGCATCTGCTGCCGCATTACATGGTGGCGCTGCTGTCGCCTGTTTTACATTATCTCTACGAGAGTTGAGCTTCTTCACGCGAAGCGTTTATATTCTTTGGTTGGGGAGCAAGTGCTGTTGCATTATCAGGGTATATCTTCGTCCTGGGTGGACGAAACACTTCTGTGGTGTTCGATTCTGTTGAAAGGTACGACTTTGAAATGGATAAATGGAAACCTGTACGACCAATGCTTACAAAGAGATATTTCGCAGGTGCTGCGTCAGTGAAGGGGAAAATTTTCGTATGTGGTGGGGGTTCGCTTCCAAATGGAACAGAATGCGTTACTACAGCCGAGGTGTACGACCCAGTGAGAAACAGATGGGTATTCATAAGATCCATGAATTCGCCTAGACGTCAGTTCACCTTATTACCATTTAATTCGAAGCTTTATGTCATAGGAGGTGAGAACTGTGCAGAAATGCGTCAGTACAAATTTGATATATACCACCCTGAAAGGAATACGTGGACAACAGGCCCTTCAACTGATTCAAATCATGAAGTTTCCGGTGCAGTGATTATGTCGGCAGCTAATGACCGAAGAATACTCGGAATTCCAGTCAGTCAGGTAATTTAAATGGCATTGACTTCATAAATTGCTGTTTTGATTTAATGTAGAATTTAACTTTAAAAAAGTATATATATATATATATATGGGATGTAAGGTCAGGTGATGCGTAACATCACAGCCTCTCCTTGACAAATGTCAACCCCGCCTTCTCGTGGTACATCCTGTTCCCACTAAAGGGGCTCTGACGACCGCCAATAGCGGTATAACTATACCATCGGGATTAGAGGAAATTCTATCCCACACTCACCAACCCGCTTGGCCAGCGTGGTGAGTTATGGCCAAACCCCTCCAAAATGACTCCACAACTTAAATCTTGGCCCTCAGTCTCCGGCAGCTGGAATGTACCTGGCCAAGGCAGCGGCCAGTGCGACATGAAGGCAGAGGGTGCTAAGAATCCCCGGAGGACCGGACTAGGCTGCCATCTGATGCTGACCTTGGCTACGTACAACGGACGCTCCCTATCTTCTGATTCAAGGCTTCTTGAATTGGAAGAGGAACTACAAAGGATCAAGTGGGACATCGTCGGGCTAAGTGAGGTAAGGAGAAAAGGAGAAGATCTCATTGAACTGAAAAGTGGACATCTCTTCTACTATCGTGGGACAGATACTGGCAGAACTAGTGGTGTTGGATTTATAATAAACAAGAAACTGAAGGATAAAGTGGTAGAAGTTGAAAGTTCCTCTGACAGAGCTGCACGACTCGTTATCCAACTCTCGAGAAGATACCAGGCTCAGATTATTCAAACTTATGCACCCACCACAAGTCATGCTGAAGAAGAAATTGAAGAATTTTATGAGGAAATTCGTGATCTAAATAATAAAGGTAAGCAGCACTTGAAGATAATTATGGGAGATTTCAATGCAAAAATAGGGCAACGGCAACAGAATGAAACTTCAGTAGGTAAATTCGGTCACGGCAACAGAAACCAGCGTGGAAATACTCTCGTAGAGTTTGCAGAGGCAGAAGGGTTTTTCATCTTGAACTCCTTTTTCAAGAAAAAGCCACACAGGAAATGGACATGGAGACATCCAAATGGGACGACAAGTGAAATTGATTTTATTATGTGTAACAAAAAATTCGTCATAGAAGACTGCAGTGTGCTAAACAAGTTCAACACAGGCAGTGACCATAGATTGGTGAGATGTAAGATGCACCTCAACACTAAACTCGAACGTAGCAAGCTCATAAGACAAACAAAATGTATTGACATAACCAACCTTAAAAAACACCATAATACCTTCAAATTGGAACTGAAGAACAGATTCTCTGCTTTAGAAGGCCTAACATCGGAAGAAGTGGATATTTCTGAAGTTAACAGAAAAGTAACCAAAGCTCTTATGGAAACAGCAACAAAATTAGCTGGGTCTAAGAACAAATTGCATGTGAACAAATTATCAGGAAAAACCAAAATGTTGATGCAAAAAAGAAGAGTGATGAGGACAACTAAAGAAGATGTGACTTCCAAAGTGGAATATATAGAGCTATGCAAGACAGTACGAAAAAGTATCACTGAAGACGTAAGGAAATTCAACTGTGAACTAGTAAGGAAAGCAATTGAAAACAACCAAAGCCTAAAGATAGCAAAGGGACATCTCAGTAAGGGGGAAAAACAGATTATGGCACTGAGAAAAGAAGATGGTTCTGTAACAAGAAATAGAGGCGAAATTTTGACAAGAGTGAAAGATTTCTACTCCAAATTATATGAAAGGGATGATACATGTACTCCAGACATCATGAAAGGTACCAGTACCAGAGTTCTTCCAGTCCTTCCAGCAGAAGTTGCACATGCAATCAAGAACATGAAGCGGGGAAAAGCTCCAGGAGAAGATGGAATTACTATAGACATCATACAAGAAGCAAGTGGAGAAATCGAAACAGTACTCGCCCAAATTTTCACTCGATGCCTTAATGAAGGGAAAATTCCTGAAGATTGGAACAACGCTACAATGATCTTGCTACATAAAAAAGGTGACATTGAGGATCTCAGGAACTACAGACCTATCAGCCTCCTATCAGTGGTTTATAAAATCTTCACTAAAGTTCTTTCACACCGCTTGAAGGGGACACTGGACATGGCTCAACCGAGAGAACAAGCTGGATTCAGGAGTGGCTACAGCACAATAGATCATATCCACGTACTGAGAGAACTAATTGAAAGAGCGAGGGAATATGAGCTTCCATTGTGCATGGCTTTTATCGATTATGAAAAAGCCTTTGATTCGGTGAAACCATCAGCAGTTGCAATGGCTCTGAAATCCTGCGGTATTGAAGATGCATACATTAATATTATTAATAACATCTATGAAAATGCAAGTGCAAAGATTCGGCTGTTTGAAAATACAACACACATAAAAATTGGAAAAGGAGTGAGACAAGGTGACACCATATCTCCGAAGCTCTTTAATGCCACATTGGAAAATGTCTTTCAATCACTGAACTGGGAAAACAAAGGGATAAAGATTAATGGAGATTATCTAACCCAGCTTCGTTTTGCTGATGACATAGTCATTTTTGCAACTACCCCATCAGAGCTACAGGGTATGATCCAGGAACTTGCTGACAAGAGTAAAGAAGTGGGATTAAAAATGAACTTTCAGAAGACAAAGGTGATGTACAATGCTTTTACAAGAAATGAAGATTTATCGATTGATGGAGAAAAGCTGGAGATAACAGACACGTACGTTTATCTTGGACAGCAGATATCAAGTGAGGGTCACATTGGTGAAGAAATTAATCGGCGTACAAAACTTGCCTGGAGAGCTTTTGGAAGAAACAGCATAATTTTCAAGAGCAATATGCCATTATGTCTTAAAAGAAAAGTGTTTGATCAATGCATCCTTCCAGTGCTTTCGTATGGTGCAGAGACGTGGACCTTAGCTAAAAGAGACATACAAAGGCTGCAGACAACTCAAAGCAGCATGGAGAGGTGCATGCTTGGTGTAACCAGGAGAGATAAGAAGAGGAACACGTGGATCCGAAAAATGACAAGAGTGGAAGACATCATGATCAGAGTTAAATCCCTGAAATGGCAATGGGCTGGACATACTGCCAGAAGAACAGACCATCGATGGACAGCCGAAATTTTAGATTGGATTCCAAGGGACAGGAAAAGACCCAGAAGAAGACCACATGGAAGATGGGTGGATGAAATTCGAAAGTATGCGGGAGTGACATGGAGGAGACTGGCACAAGACAGACCGTTGTGGAGGAAACTTGGGGAGACCTTCGTCCAGCAGTGGATTGATAATGGTTGACAATGATGATGATGATGATATATATATATATATATATGTTTTAATAATGCGTATGAAAACACCTGCTTGAATTTTATATTCCGCGAATATTCATTCGTGCACTGTTGGTTAGGATAGTTTTAACTGTTTTCAGTGTAGTGCGTAAAAACCATTTGGTGTGATTTTATGTCATCACTGGAAAATTAGAATGCCGTACGACGTGTGAAGACGACAAATCTGCAGCTACAGATTCCGTCGGTGTAGCTTAATCGGTTAGAACAACTGGCTCCGGAGCGAGGAGGCGTGGTTGAAGATGATGTGACGTACTACACAGGTGAAGCACGTGTGAAGACGACAAATCTGTAGCGATACATTCCGTCGGTGTAGTTTAGTCGGGTAGAGCAACTCACTCCGGAGTGAGGTGACGCGTGTTCGATCTCTGTCACCGACTAAAGTGTGTTTTCTGTTACAGAGATTTTATACGGGGTTTTAGGATTTCATATAAAATCTCAAAATGCAACTTTTATTCCATCTCGTGCCCCGCTGCCTTTGTCTCTACAAAGCGTGAGAGAAATTTCTCTGAGTCAATTCCCCATTAGACACCGGATGCACGGTTATTTACTAAGACGACATTTTGTCTATACGTAGTATTTGCCCTTTGTATGTTGAATGGAGATTAACTCTATCGCGCCTCTTTTGATGCTTTTCAGGTTTCAATTTCAATGGTGCCGACTAATGCACTAGCCCTCACATTTTTACTTTGAGCCTTAAGATTTACCGAAAAACGGTGTGGTTCTTTCTCTCGGGGAACATAGGATATGCTTAAGGGCATTTTTTGGAGACAAGGGAAGGAGGCGAGAGGACAGTTGTCTGGAGGTTTAGGAAGCGAGCGGTCACGACGAGGTGATTGCCCCAACGTAGGTCTTAGGTACAGTAGCGAACAAAAGTATTTGGCGAAACACTTTTTGGACCATAATATTTTTTTCTGCTGGACCAAATCGGGTCATTTTGGGATATGATATGTGTTATTCAGTTGTAAACATGACCCATATGCAGATGGATCGGAAACCTAAACACAGATCAGGTACCGAGCTTAATCGCAAAGATCATACAAATTGACCAACAAAGTAGGTGTGTATCACATTCATTTAATGCAACGAGAACAGAAAACTAGTACGAGAAAACGACAAAACAATAACTAATACTTAGTGGGATAACCACGAGACTTAATAACAGCTGCACAACGGGCCGGCATCTAGTCCACTAGCTTCTCGACGGTGACCTGCGGAATACGCGCCCATTCTGCAGACAGCTGGTCGAACTTCTGGGCCCTATTCCGGCAGGTTTTCTTCGCACATCGTTTCTGCAGCTCCTCCCACATGTGCTCGATGGGGTTGAGGTCTGGAGATTGGCTTGGCCAGTCTCGAAGTGTGACCTGTTGTTGCTGGAAGGCTGCCTTCGCTACTCTGGAGGTGTTCTTCGGGTCGTTGTCTTGCTGCATGATCCATCCGGGTGGCATGTTCTGGTTTGCCCATGGGAAGACATCGTTGATGAGCATGTTCGTGCAGCTCTGGCCGTTCATTATTCCGTCAATCTTGATGGTGGGGCCCATTCCATTGCGAGAGAAGGCGCCGTAAATCATGAGCGATCCTCCTCCGTGCTTGACAGTCGGCTGAATGAACTGGGGGGTTGAATCTCTGGCCACACGGACGTCGTACGTATCGGATGCCATCACTTCTGAACAAGTTGAACTTGCTCTCGTCGGTGAAAAGCATCTTACTCCAGTCCGCCGCGGTTCAGTGTCGATAACTGCCCGCGAACGCGACTCTGGCTCGTCGATTCTTGACTCCGATGAGTGGTTTTTTTTTTGGCGGGGCGTCTTCCATTCAATCCACCAGCAATGAGACGACGGGCGATGGTCATTCGGATGACGTTCAGGTCGTCGCTGTCGCGGAATTCGGTGGCGATGTCCACAGCAGTCAAGGTGGGATCAGCACGAGATCGACGGAGGATGCGTCTATCCTGACGCAACGTAGTGGAACGAGGCCTACCACATCGCAGACTGTTCTCGACGGTCCCAGTCTTCTTATAACGTTGCAGGCTAGCTGAAATGGACTGGTGTCGGATCTTCAGGGCCTTCGCAATGTCGGTGACGCGCATTCCGGATTCCATCATGTTCGCGGCCGCCTAGCGAGCTCCAACAGGGATATCCGCCTTTTTACCCATTTCTGAAAACCTAAGATTGACTTATTATCACACTACACATCACAAAACTCACAAGAAAAACATTAATACATGCAACAAACAAATGGGCAATAATTGGAGACTCTTGAATATGGCCCATTTCGAACGACAAATTCGCTCTGAGCGAAATACAAACCACGCGGCATTGTAACCCACGGATCAACACATATCATATCCCAAAATGACTGGATTTGGTCCCGCAGAAAAAAAATTATGATCGAAAAATTGTTTCGCCAAATACTTTTGTTCGCTACTGTATATTAAACACTATTTAATTATTTAATTAAATAATTTAATCGTATACCGCCAGGTCAGAGGATTTCACGAGAGCGCAAATATCGAAAGTGGGACAGTTAGGAAACAGCACGGCTAACAGACAACCTTTGCGGGCAATTAAATGAAGAAAAGAATAAAAGTTTCTTAGACATATTTACGAATCGTAAGAATTATTTGCATACAATTTTACTAACATCTTCAACTCTATAAGACTTGGCAACTCAACCACGCTATGTTTATGAATTAAGTTAACAACAAGAATAAGAAGATAGAAACGAACTTGTTAACATTTCACTGGCTTTTAAATTGCTATTTCGAGAAGATTTATCACTGAAGTCCAATTAAATTTCTCATAACTAGCTAAAGCAGTGAATCCCAACCTGTGGGGCGCGGCACCTTAACACGTTCGCAGCGGCGACGCTTTTCGGCGATTTTTTTTTTGTAGTACGTTACGACCCACCGGTGGGTCGTAACTGTTTCAATACAGTGCTGTACGACGTATCGGTGGGTCGTTTAAAGATATATACATAAAGTGACTGATATGCACTACAGATTTATGTACGTATATAAACCCTTTCCCCCTCTTCTGAAAAATGTAGAAGTTAACGGGTTACGACCCACGGGTGGGTCGTAACTGTTTCAATACAGTGATGTACGACGTATCGGTGGGTCGTTTAAAGATATATACATAAAGTGACTGATATGCACTACAGATTTATGTACGTATATAAACCCTTTCCCCCTCTTCTGAAAAATGTAGAAGTTAACGGGTTACGACCCACGGGTGGGTCGTAACTGTTTCAATACAGTGCTGTACGACGTATCGGTGGGTCGTTTAAAGATATATACATAAAGTGACTGATATGCACTACAGATTTATGTACGTATATAAACCCTTTCCCCCTCTTCTGAAAAATGTAGAAGTTAACGGGTTACGACCCACGGGTGGGTCGTAACTGTTTCAATACAGTGATGTACGACACATCGGTGGGTTGTTTAAAGATATATACATAAAGTGACTGATATCCACTACAGATTTATGTACGTATATAAACCTTTTTTCCCCTCTTCTGAAAAATGTAGAAGTTAACGCGTTACGACCCACGGGTGGGTCGTAACTGTTTCAATACAGTGCTGTACGACGCATCGGCGGGTCGTTTAAAGATATATACATTAAAATGACTGATATCCACTACAGATTTATGCATATAAACTTTTTTTTCCTTTTCTGAAAAATGTAGAAGTTTACGCGTTATGTGGATCGTAACGCAGCGGACGTGTTAAGAGGGTGCGAAGAAAAAGTGGAAATGGAAGGAAAAACTATTTATTGAAACAAAAAAAAAAAAAAAAAAAAAAAAAAGAAGGAAAATACATTCTGAGAATAAAATACCCTTCCTCGTAGCAATAAATGTACGCTCACCCCAAACGTGGTTGTCATAAACGGTAAGAAAAGCGGACTCGTTCGCGTTTGTATGGAAACCTGTTTAATAAACAAAGTACTCAACTTGAGCTGGGGTTTACAACAAAAATCGGTACAAAAACTGCAACAAGCATCTGGAGATGTACATAACTCCATCCATCCGAACCTGGCAGTCCGCGAAATTGAACTCTCCCACATTTAGGGGTGGTAGCAGGCATGATAGTAGTGAAAGTGTAACAATCACTTTCCAAAAACTCAGCTGCTCACACAGAGAGCGATCAATTATACTTCGATTCACCCTAAGACTACACTGAAAGGAAGGGTACAAGAGCCTACGCACTCACTGAGCCTCCGGGGACACCCGAAAGTTATGTTCATGCAGGTAGATGGGTCCAGGTTCGACTCCCAGTGATGCATGCGTGGATGCTGTGTTTGTTTAATGGCATTGGTTCTCTCTCTTTCCTGGAACCAGTAGTTCTACATCAGGGATAGCCCCTTCCAGTTGCTCACGGTGGTTGTTAAAACAAAAAAGGTTTCCCTACCTCTGCATCGAGGTTCGTAGCAGTTACGGATATTTCTCATTCAGTGAAAAGAGCTCCGTGTCCTATCAATTATAGCAATCATCTGTACACTAATGTAACACCCAAGTTTATAAACCATTTCGAACAGATTAGATCCTGTTCCTTCGAAATATTCAAGACATTGTGTAAAAGTTCTGTTACATTTCATATAAATTCTTCAACAGTATCACTAAACGCTTTCCGGAAACTTTGAATTTAAAGAAACATGAATAAATCAGTAGAAATAATGCGTGTCAAATCACAAAATGTGTGTAAAAAATCAGTAGATCTACTCAGGGCCTGATTTCTGCACGTGCACAGTGCCCCAGAATTTGGAGGGGCCTCCAAACTACCTTAACAATAATATAAATTTTCAGAACCAAAATATATTTTTCGTTATAGCACGAAATTACTATATGGTTTGGTTTCAAAATTTCGGATGAGATTTTAGAGCCTAAATTCGGAGCAATATGGTTATAGTATACACGAAAAGCATTTCAGCAATCATATATAATTTACTAAAAATATTTTTATTAATGATATTAGTCTTGTGAAAACAAAAATTGTGAATCAATATTCATAATCATGTAGAGTTTATTTTTACATAAATAAAAATGCAAAAAAAGTTTAATTTACACTACTTTATTTAAAGATTGTTGTAATAATCAACATGGAGTTACAAAATATTCAATTCATGAGGCAACCTTAAGGGTTGTCTTATGCCTAATTGTTTTATTTCCCCCCCCCAAAAAAATGACTAACCAAAAAACCCGTAACATAGAAGACCTCTCGGGCCGGGAGCACGTGCCTCACAAAACAACACCGTGCAAAATACTTTGACAATATCAGGTAAACAATACCTTAGATATTATGTATTTTTCATCTACATGGAGTGCTGCAATAATTTCTTACAATGTGTGCGGTCAGCTGTAAGACTTTGTGAGGAATTGCTTCTTGCAGCTGTAACGTACCAGGAGATGTGACGTACCTGCCAGAAGGACGCACACGACATAAAGGCAGATAGGAATCAGAATAAAACGTCTGCGTAGCTCAGTTGGTACAGCGACTTGTTCCGGCCTCGGGTTCGAATCCCGGCGTAGACCAAAAATGACGGAGAAATTTACTTCGTTATAATGGCGCCCGAACTATTCGGATGACCCGGCCGTTCAAAATCTCGCATTGGTGTGATGTTCTTTCCACACCGCGAGATAGGGAAAATCAGAGAATCCCTTCTCCAGTGCTTCGAAAAATAAATGTGTGTGACGTTGCATTCCACACAGCAGATTGACTGGGAGTTCTCAAGTGCACGTTCTACAGTGGTTGTCTGCCTGCAACGATTCATGGTCACGGCTGATCCGTGGGCCATGCCCCCGGCCCTCTTTCGGGGGGGGAGATGTGACGTACCTGCCAGCAGGACGCACATGACATAAAGGCAGATAGGAATCAGAATACATGTCTGCGTAGCTCAGTTGGTAGAGCTGCTTGTTCCGGAATAAGCGTACTCGGGTTCGAATCCCGGCGTAGACTAAAAATGACGGAGAAATTCACTTCGTTATAATGGCGCCCGGATGACCCGACCGTTCAAAATCTCGCATTGGTGTGATGTTATTTCCACACCGCGAGATAGGAAAAATAAGAGAATCCTTTCTCCAGCACTTCGAAAAAAAATAAGGGGGAGATGATGTAACGTACCAGGAGATGTGACGTACCTGCCAGAAGGACGCACACGACATAAAGGCAGATAGGAATCAGAATACATGTCCGCGTAGCTTAACTGGTAGAGCAACTTATTCCGGAATGAGTGGACCCGGGTTCGAACCCCGGCGCGGATAAAAATGACGGAGAAATTTACTTCGTTATACAGCTTAAACTACAATGGATCCATTGTTTCCATTAAATTTATGGTAAACTAGGTGTTTTAAATTATATCTCTGAAAGGATAGTTATTTGTTTCCGTAAATGTTACTAATAAAACAAAAAGAGAATTCCAGAGTAATTAATGTTACAGCTGTAAACTCTGCGGGTGCGAGGAAATACAAGCGGTGTGAATCCTCCCTCATCTCCTCGTTTATTACATGCCACAGTGTAAAGTTGACAAGCATGTGGGATGTATCTGATTGTTTTTACTGCTAGTAAAACTGCTTGCAAGAAAAATATTTACCGGTAAATATTCTTTTCGACTGTTTGACTGAAAATTTTAATCAAGGGGGGCCCCAGACATAGAAAGTGCACAGGGCCTGAACTGACTTAAGTCGGGCCCTGGATCTACTGATAAACCTGGCAACCCTCACTGGAAATTGTCACGCTGGGGTAGCTTCAAAAGTTTTTTACTCGATAGATGGCGCTGTGCATTCAACCAAAGTCCCATTCCCCCCCCAGGGCTTTACAGCTCGGAAAGTCCCCTCTCTTTCTCTGCAGCAAGCTTGACAGTATCTTACCGTTGGCGTGTTATAGCCTTATAGGCTAGAAGTTCACAGCAGGGAGACGAAGCGCACACAACTCATCTGACAAAAATATCACACTTCCAGAAAGTTTCTCTAGCGGCAGAAGAAAGTTAAAGAGATATTCTGATGCCCACTAACAGTGTCTGAGTGACGTTGTTGGATTACGTTCGCAGTGATGAAAGCATAGTTAACAGATTGTCCGATCTGCAGGCTTCAAATTCTCTGGGAAGAGATCTGCTTCACGTGATTCTATTAGTTGCCATTTCCGATTTCAACAATAACGGCATCACCTTACGTGAACAGTTTTCTTTCAGTCAAAATTAATACATAAAAAAAGTACTGTTTTATGATGGCGAACATAGAGAAATTTACGTTTACGTGCCACGATGTGCGTAAAAGGAGTTTTGATTTTTTCGAAGATATGTGGAAGAAGCAGGAACTGTGTGATATTACCTTTCACCTCGGAAGTGACTCTGTGCGCGCCCACAAGATAATTATAACTGCAGCCATACCATATTTAAGGGACATATTGTCCCAAAATGACCGACAAAGCGTGGAAGAAGGCATTGCTTTACTAAATATCGACCCGGAGACATTTAAAAGTGTCATTGAGTATTCGTATACCTGCAAACTCGAAATCGATGAGGATAATGCAATAAACATCCTCTATGCAGCATGTTGTTTACGCATCAACGAGGTAAAAGAAGCTTGTTGCGGTTTTTTGGCTGAACATTTAGATATCGAAAACATCACCCGCGTTAGAGATTTCGCCAGTAATTTGAATTGCTTGGAACTACTCACACTAGCATTGACACTTACGTTAGACAAAATTTCTCTGAGATAGTTAATACGACGCGATTTCTGAACTGGCCTGCTGCTTTTCTAAAGGGAGTCATTAGTGGAAATGATTTGTACGTCGACAACGAACAAATAATTCTGGAAGCAGCAATTAAATGGGCGAAAGTTTGTCCCGAAGAGAGAACGGATGAGTTACCAGATTTGATGAGGAATATTAGACTGCATCTAGTAGATCCTACCTATTTAGTGGATATCGTGGAAAATGAAGAATTTATTCGAACATCATTTCCCGTCAGAGATTTGATTGATGAGGCGAAACATTACAATTTATTTCCACACAGAAGAAAAAGTATTTGCAGTTTCCCAACAAAGCCACGACAGTTTATAAAATATAAACCTGAAAGTGTCGAGAAAAATAATCTGCGCATTTACAAGTTGGAGGTAGAACTAAAACACACCATGGAGTCTTTCGATGCAACGAAAAAACTGTGGAAGACTGAAGGAAGCGAAAGATTTTTTGTCAATAATGGTTCAGCAGCTGCATTACGAAGTAAAATGTTTTTCTTTTATTCTGAAAATACATTACAGTATGACCTATCAAACAATTCTTGGAAATATCTCAGCAATGCACCAGCATCTTCTGATTTTACCGCAGCAGTGGCTTTAAATGGTAAAATTTACGTTGTTGGTGGAAGAATAAATCAAAGTGCTACTTATGCTGCCCGCTGTTTTGATCCAGAAATGGACGCTTGGACGGAGGTGAGACCAATGTGCATAGCAAGGTGGGGAGCAAGTGCTGTTGCATTATCAGGGTATATCTTCGTTCTTGGTGGTCGAAACAGCTCTCTGGTGTTTAATTCCGTTGAAAGGTACGATCTTAAAATGGATACATGGAAACCTGTACAACCAATGCTTAGAAAGAGATATTTCGCAGGTGCTGCATCAGTGAATGGGAAAATTTACGTATGTGGTGGTATTTCATTTCTAATTGGAACAAAATGCGTTGCTACAGCAGAGGTGTACGATCCAATGAGAAACAGTTGGACCCTCATAAATCCCATGAATTCCCCTAGATCGGAGTTTATGTTATTGCCATTTAATTCAAAGCTTTATGCTTTAGGAGGCTTTGACAGTCATAAAAAACTTCAATGCAAAGTTGAGATATATCACCCCCAAAGTGATACATGGAGAAGTGTTTCAACTGACTCAAACTATTATATTTCTGGTGCAGCGATCATGTCGGCAGGAACTGACTGAAGGATACTGCAACTTCCGATGTCAGGTAATTTAAATGGCATTAACGTCATAAATTGCTATTTTGGTTTGATGTAGAATTTAATTTAATTGTAAAAAGGTGCTTTTTTGAAAAGGATTTGCATGAAAACACTGTTTGATTATTAAAAACCGTAAATATTTCCACTCCAGCTGTTAGGGTAAGTTTCGCTGTTTGTAACAATGCACTGTTAAAAATTTTGTGGTATAGTTGTGTGATGGTTTGTGTGTGTGTGTATACAGGATCGGATGGAGCTTTTGCGGGACCCAGGGTGAAATTCCATTGCGGGGGCCCCCGGAGTAAAATTTCATTGCTGGCACTAGGAAATAAATATCGTATTTTAATAAAGGTACGTTTTTAACAGTGAAAACACTGTTTGATTATTAAAAACCGTAAATATTTCCACTCCAGCTGGTTAGGGTAAGTTTCGCTGTTTGTAACAATGCACTGTTAACAATTTTGTGGTATAGTTGTGTGATGGTTTGTGTGTGTGTGTGTGTATACAGGATCGGATGGAGCTTTTACTGGGCCCAGGGTGAAATTCCATTGCGGGGGCCCCCGGAGTAAAATTTCATTGCTGGCACTAGGAAATAAATATCATATTTTAATAAAGTTACGTGAAAAATATCCGTATAAAACACACACGATGTGAAATTCACAAATGTGCCGGTGACGAACACGCATCCCTCTGCTCTAGAACCGAATGCTTTACCAATTAAGCTACACCGACGGAATTTATTGCTGAAACGTTTTCATCTTGACATGTGCTTCACCTCTGCAGTACGTCATAACGTAAACTATCACGAGGACAAAATGATTATCTCATAAATGATTATGAGAGAGAGAAAGAACTGTTAAAATCTACTATTTTCTTTCCGGGGAGATTGGGTTGAGGTTGTATTATGACTCTTATAAAAAAACTTCCTCACAAAAGGACAAAAAGCTACCTACGTAGCGAATTTTTTAGATTGCCAGTATTTTGATGTAGGAATAATAAGAAATACGTATTTTTTCTCCTGATACATGCTTTAGTGATTGATTTTTAATTCCAAGTGACAAATTAGTGACTTTTTAAACTTTTATACGCGCTAATATACGATTCTTTTTTTTAAATTTCTGGTAATGTTTTTAAAGTCCCTGAATAAATGGCTTCCATATGTAGTTCGAAACCAACTTTGATATTTTTCTTTTTATTTCTTTAAATTTAAGTATCTGGTTTGCACGCAAATTGTTAAATACATAAAAGGGCCACAAAATGATGAAACTTAATTTGCTCTAAGATGAATGTGGAAAATATTAAGGTAGTTACAATAGTCAATTGAAGTCTGCAAATGTCAATATTTGTACGGCGAAGGGCGATAACCTATTCCAAAATGATGGGATTTGAAAAAACAAAAACAAAAAAAAAACTTATCTTTTTAAGGTCCTTGCACCCACAAAACTTACACAGAAACGGTAATTGTAAATAAATCTACCGAAATTAATTTTTTCCTAGACTGCGGAACCCTTTGAAGGTGCGGGGCCCAGGGCGACCGTCCCGGTTGCTCCTATAGTCCAGCCGGCCTTGTGAGTATATATATATCTGCCCCGGGTGTAGGAGAACTAGCCACCCGGAGAAGTGGCCACCCGGAGAAGTGGCCACAAAAGTTTTAAGGGGTCGTATAAAAATTGCGTTTTTGACCGCTTCATGCCCACGACCCCCAGAGGTTGGTTATCTGAGTTATATAAAGTTTCCGTAATTTCGTCTTTTCTTAATTGCGATAATTAATGTAAATTTTTTAGAAAAAATTTTATGACGTACATTTCAACAGAAGATTTCAGGGTTTTCAAACTACAAGTCTGCAAATTATCTGAACGCATGTGCTGACTCAGGAAACTTGGGGGGGGGGTACCAAAACTGTAAAATATGATGAATTTCTCGTCCGATCCGAAGATTTTCAGCATTTACAAGCCACAACCCCCGCCCCCGACAGGTTTCTTGAGTAGGCACATGCCTTCAGCTAATGTGTGGAGTTGTAGCTGCTAAATGCTGAGATTCTCCCGATCGGACGAAATTGTTCATATTTTACACTTTTGGTAACACACACCCCCCCGACAGGTCTACTGAGTAGGCACATGCCTTCAGATAATATGGCGAGTTGTAGCTTCTATAAATGCTGAAAAATCTCCCGATCGGACGAGAAATTCATCATATTTTACACTTTTGAAATTACACCCCCTCCCTCCCCCCGGATGGGTTTGCTGCGTAGGCACATGCGCTCAGAACAGAAAATTTGTCGACTTGCGGCTTGTAAAAAATACTGAAAATCACCCGATCGGACGAGAAATTCTTCATATTGTACACTTTTGGTATCCCCCTCCCCCTCACATACACAGGTTTGCTGAGTAGGCACATCCTTCAAACAATGTGTCGAGTTGTTGCTTGTAAATGCCCAAAATCTCCCGATCGGACGAGGAATTTTTCATATTTTAGACTTTTGGTATTACCCCCCCCCCCCTCCCCTCGCCGCCAGGTTTCCAGAGAGTGCACATCGCTGAGAAAATTTGTCGAGTTGCAGCTTGTAAATGCTGAAGATCTCCCGATCGGAAGAGAAAGGAGGAGAAATTCTTGATATTTTACGCTTTTGGTATTGCCCTGCCCCCCCCCCCCCCCCCGACTAGTTTCCTGAGGCAGCAGATGCCCTCAGACAATTCGAAGACTCGTAGCATGCAATGGCTGAAAATCTCCCGATCGGACCAGAAATTCTTTATATTTCATATTTTAGGTTTTAAGCCCCCCCCCCCCCCCCCCAGACAAGTTTCCTGGGTTTGCTCATACTCGCAGAGAATTTGTTTAGTTATAGTTTATAATAGAAAAATATCGTAAATAAGAAAATGCGAAATTACGGACATTTTATGTGTGTCAGATAACCAATCTTGCGTTCTAGGGCCACGGAGCAACCTAGAACGCAATTTTTATACGGCTCCTTAAAATTTTTGTGGCCAGTTCTCCGGGTGGCCAGTTCTCCGGTGGCCAGTTCTCCGCTTAGTCTTAGCTCCGAAAATCATGGAAATGTCTAAATTTCTTACTGAAAATGAAATATTAAAAAATATATATATATGAACAACAGTTGCTCAAGTAGTGGGGAATATAGCCACACGGAATTTGTTTATGCAGAACAATTTTATGGCACTAAAATTGCAATGTGTCCAGTTCTCCGGGGGCCAGTTCTCCGTACCCGATCTGCCCCATGTAAAATCAGTCTCGTTACGTTTTGAATGACCCTGGTGTGTGTGTGTGTGTGTGTGTGTGTGTTTTGCTCTCCAAAACTCTATATATCATATCTCCCAAATTATTTAATGCCACATTGCAAAATGTTTTTCAATTATTGAACTGGGTAAATAAAGGGATAAAGATTAATGGAGATTATTTTACTCACCTTCGTTTTGCTGATGACGTAGTCAGTTGTGTAACTACCCCTTCAGAGCTGCAGAGTATGAGAGTATGATCCAAGAACTTGCTGACAAGAGTGAAGAAGTGGGATTAAAAATTAACTTTCAGATGGCAAAACTGATGTACAATGATTCTACAAGAAATTAATATTTGTAGATTGATGGGAAAAAGCTGGAGATAACCAACGGACAGCAGATATCAAGCGAGGATCGTATTGATGAAGAAATTAATCGACAGTTACAGGGGTGAAATCAAAATTTGTCATGATTGACTAATGGATGGGGAACATGTTAAAAGTTCTTTTGTATAATGTTAAAAAACTTTCGCTAGTAGATAATGCAATTTGCTATTAAAAAATAAGGTTACTAGCAAGTGTTGCTAGTCCTGAAAAAACGAAAACAAGGCCTGATATACACCCAGTGTTTCTTTCAGGACCTTTTGGTCGGGGGGGGCCTTAGAGGGGGCACGTTTTCCATTTGCTATATATATATATATATATAATTTTAACTGCTATATTTATATATATACAAATGATAACTATACATGTATATCTAGCACAGGGGCACATTTAGAGAGCCCCCCCCCGGAAAATGCTTCATTTTTTTGCTTTTGGTTAAAATGCGACTTTCATTAGAAAAAAATGCCTTAATGTAATAAAAATGTATCAACTTACATTAGAAAAGAAATGCTTTAATTTTTCTTCAATTTTTCATTAACTTTAATTTTGTTCCAGATGGTGGATTTCAAAAACTTCATTTTTTTCGCCCACCCCCGAAGAAAAATTCTGTATGCATACCTGATATAGTAATTACTTCTTCAAACGTTTTAGGAATAACAAACTGTTTTCAGCTAAAGAAGGGAAGAGGGGGGGGGGTTCCGCAGGCTTGAAATTTTTATCTTTTAAAATGCATTCAACGCACTCATGTTCCTGAATCACGATTCCGAGACAATTAGGTATGATTAGTCTATTTATTATATTTTGAAGAATATAATGCGTCGTAATACACTTTTTAATAAAATAAACTATAACTAGTACCATTTGAACAAACATTAAAAAAAGAAAAAAAGGGAAGAAATATTTGTATCATATAAAGAAACGGAACTTCCTCTCTCATCATAGCCTGAATTTATTAAAATTTGGCTGGGTAACGTAAAATGTCTCCGGAATGGCGAATGGTCGTTTCCGAGGGGCTTCGCCCAGCGTTGCATTCAGAAATTTTTTTTCGGTAGGGGGTAGGGCAGTTAAAAATTTTGAGGGGGCTGAAACTTGTTGACTGATTATATACATACAATCACAGTTTTGTTATTTATGCATGCATTAATATATATATAAGAATTTTAAATTTTAAATACAGTAAAATTTCCTTATGCACGTCTATCGCAAATGCAAATTCCAAGAAATCTACACATACAAGTGATTAAAATGTGAAAATGTTATTCCTTTGCCTTAATTTAATAATACACATGGATTTCACCATGGGGTGATGTAAAATATTAAGGATCCTAGTAAGATAACGCTGTGCTGGAGAAAACATCCCCCTTCCCCCCAAAATACATTAGGATTGAAAAAATTTCCTCGCTTTACTACAAGCGTGTTTCTGATTATTAAGGAATCATTACAGTGTTACCTGAAAACGTATGGTGCAAACCAATCTATTCCCCTGCCACTTGGTTTTAGCTCCTTTAGATTAGCACATAGTAGTAAGAAACATACAAACTCACTAACTAGATACCAGTTTGTGGTGCCCCGATGTTATTCCAATATTATTATTTCCGATATTATTATTATTTTTTTTTCCATCGCCAGGAAAAAAAAAAAAAACCTTCTTATGGGAATACTTTCTAATAATTTGTTATTGTTAAAAATTAGGTAGCAAATATTTCGTTGTATGTTGAAGAACTAACGTCACGTTAGCAACACTGAGGTTTTGACCGTATACATGGAAAGTCGGCATAGAAGACTGAAATAAAGCTGAATGCCAGCTTCCTAAATATGATGATGTATTGCAGAGCAAACATTTCTACTCTGTGGAATTAGGTTTTTATTGCGGAAGTTGTCCGAGTTGTCACTGCATGAAAAATTGCTCCTCTAGCGAGGACTGTTTAATGTTTTATTGAACGATGATAGAAATTTCAAATTGAAGTCCATGTGGATGGGTTTTTTTTTGTTCTTTATTATTATATTTTCCCTCTTTTTCCTAATTTTTTTTAAATTAATTTTTTCCAAATGTTCAGCTATAAACGAAAATGAGTAAACCAAATATAAAGGGAGATTATTCAAAAACCTACGGAAGGGGGATGGATTTTCGAGGGAGCTAAGAACCCCAAAAAGATGCTTGAAAACATTACTGTCATCGCCCCCTTGGATGTATGCCAGAAAGAAACACTTTATACACCCACACAAACTATCACACAACTTACTTTTGGTTTTCAAAATCACAAACATATTGATTGCTTGGAAAAATCAGAACCTAGGGAACTTGTAAAAACTGATTTATATGGAGTCTGTTTAATTTCAAATGTGAGTGTGTTTGTGTGTACAGAAACTATCACATAACTTACTTTTGGTCCTCAAAATCACAAACATATTGATTGCTTGGAAAAATCAGAACCTAGGGAACTTGTAAAAACTGATTTATATGGAGTCTGTTTAATTTCAAATGTGAGTGTGTTTGTGTGTACACAAACTATCACATAACTTACTTTTGGTCCTCAAAATTACAAACATATTGATTGCTTGGAAAAATCAGAACCTTAAGGAACTTGTAAAAACTGATTTATATGGAGGTTGTTTAATTTCAAATGTGAGTGTGTTTGTGTGTACACAAACTATCACATAACTTACTTTTGGTTCTCAAAATCACAAACATATTGATTGCTTGGAAAAATCAGAACCTAGGGAACTTGTAAAAACTGATTTATATGGAGTCTGTTTAATTTCAAATGTGAGTGTGTTTGTGTGTACAGAAACTATCACATAACTTACTTTTGGTCCTCAAAATCACAAACATATTGATTGCTTGGAAAAATCAGAACCTAGGGAACTTGTAAAAACTGATTTATATGGAGTCTGTTTAATTTCAAATGTGAGTGTGTTTGTGTGTACACAAACTATCACATAACTTACTTTTGGTCCTCAAAATTACAAACATATTGATTGCTTGGAAAAATCAGAACCTTAAGGAACTTGCAAAAACTGATTTATATGGAAGTTGTTTAATTTCAAATGTGAGTGCCCCCTTGTGTGTACACAAACTATCACATAACTTACTTTTGGTTCTCAAAATCACAAACATATTGATTGCTTGGAAAAATCAGAACTAAGGAACTTGTAAAAACTGATTTATATGGAGGTTGTTTAATTTCAAATGTGAGTGTGTTTGTGTGTACACAAACTATCACATAACTTACTTTTGGTCCTCAAAATCACAAACATATTGATTGCTTGGAAAAATCAGAACCTACAGGGAACTTGTAAAAACTGATTTATATGGAAGTTGTTTAATTTCAAATGTGAGTGTGTTTGTGTGTACACAAACTATCACATAACTTACTTTTGGTCCTCAAAATCACAAACATATTGATTGCTTGGAAAAATCAGAACCTATATGGAACTTGTAAAAACTGATTTATATGGAAGTTGTTTAATTTCAAATGTGAGTGTGTTTGTGTGTACAGAAACTATCACATAACTTACTTTTGGTCCTCAAAATTACAAACATATTGATTGCTTGGAAAAATCAGAACCTAGGGAACTTGTAAAAACTGATTTATATGGAGTCTGTTTAATTTCAAATGTGAGTGTGTTTGTGTGTACACAAACTATCACATAACTTACTTTTGGTCCTCAAAATTACAAACATATTGATTGCTTGGAAAAATCAGAACCTAGGGAACTTGTAAAAACTGATTTATGTGGAGTCTGTTTAATTTCAAATGTGAGTGTGTTTGTGTTGTACACAAACTATCACATAACTTACTTTTGGTCCTCAAAATCACAAACATATTGATTGCTTGGAAAAATCAGAACCTAGGGAACTTGTAAAAACTGATTTATATGGAGTCTGTTTAATTTCAAATGTGAGTGTGTTTGTGTGTACACAAACTATCACATAACTTACTTTTGGTCCTCAAAATCACAAACATATTGATTGCTTGGAAAAATCACAACCTAGGGAACTTGTAGAAACTGATTTATATGGAGTCTGTTTAATTTCAAATGTGAGTGTGTTTGTGTGTACACAAACTATCACATAACTTACTTTTGGTCCTCAAAATTACAAACATATTGATTGCTTGGAAAAATCAGAACCTAGGGAACTTGTAAAAACTGATTTATATGGAGTCTGTTTAATTTCAAATGTGAGTGTGTTTGTGTTGTACACAAACTATCACATAACTTACTTTTGGTCCTCAAAATCACAAACATATTGATTGCTTGGAAAAATCAGAACCTAGGGAACTTGTAAAAACTGATTTATATGGAGTCTGTTTAATTTCAAATGTGAGTGTGTTTGTGTGTACACAAACTATCACATAACTTACTTTTGGTCCTCAAAATCACAAACATATTGATTGCTTGGAAAAATCAGAACCTAGGGAACTTGTAAAAACTGATTTATATGGAGTCTGTTTAATTTCAAATGTGAGTGTGTTTGTGTGTACACAAACTATCACATAACTTACTTTTGGTCCTCAAAATTACAAACATATTGATTGCTTGGAAAAATCAGAACCTAGGGAACTTGTAAAAACTGATATATATGGAGTCTGTTTAATTTCAAATGTGAATGTGTTTGTGTGTACACAAACTATCACATAACTTACTTTTGGTCCTCAAAATCACAAACATATTGATTGCTTGGAAAAATCAGAACCTAGGGAACTTGTAAAAACTGATTTATATGGAGTCTGTTTAACTTCAAATGTGAATGTGTTTGTGCGTACACAAACTATCACATAACTTACTTTTGGTCCTCAAAATCACAAACATATTGATTGCTTGGAAAAATCAGAACCTAGGGAACTTGTAAAAACTGATTTATATGGAGTCTGTTTAACTTCAAATGTGAATGTGTTTGTGTGTACACAAACTATCACATAACTTACTTTTGGTCCTCAAAATCACAAACATATTGATTGCTTGGAAAAATCAGAACCTAGGGAACTTGTAAAAACTGATTTATATGGAGTCTGTTTAATTTCAAATGTGAGTGTGTTTGTGTGTACACAAACTATCACATAACTTACTTTTGGTCCTCAAAATCACAAACATATTGATTGCTTGGAAAAATCAGAACCTAGGGAACTTGTAAAAACTGATTTATATGGAGTCTGTTTAACTTCAAATGTGAATGTGTTTGTGCGTACACAAACTATCACATAACTTACTTTTGGTCCTCAAAATCACAAACATATTGATTGCTTGGAAAAATCAGAACCTAGGGAACTTGTAAAAACTGATTTATATGGAGTCTGTTTAACTTCAAATGTGAATGTGTTTGTGCGTACACAAACTATCACATAACTTACTTTTGGTCCTCAAAATCACAAACATATTGATTGCTTGGAAAAATCAGAACCTAGGGAACTTGTAAAAACTGATTTATATGGAGTCTGTTTAATTTCAAATGTGAGTGTGTTTGTGTTGTACACAAACTATCACATAACTTACTTTTGGTCCTCAAAATCACAAACATATTGATTGCTTGGAAAAATCAGAACCTAGGGAACTTGTGAAAACTGATTTATATGGAGGTTGTTTAATTTCAAATGTGAGTAATGGATAAGGCAGGAAAATCGCAGTGCTTTTCATCTGAAACTTCCAGATTAAATATAAATGTGCTATATTTCTATATATACTATACACCTCTTGAGGAAGGTTTTACATTGCTAAGACACTTTGTAGAAGCTCTGAGTATTTCATATTGTAAAGTATCAGATTTTAAAATTGTTTGGGTCTAAATTAAGTGAATTCAATATGAATGTGAGAATTATTCCATTATGCATGTTTGCTCAAATCTAAGCATCATTCCTCTGGTAATAGAATTATTCTTCTATTAATATTGAACACATCACAGGTGATTACGCAGCTACATGGAAGTTCCCCTTGCCCCTAAAAATCAGTCTGTACCAAGTCTAAATATTCATTGGTTAAAAATAAAATTAAAAGGGGATGAATAACTTAACATCTGGCGATATTTGAATTAATAATTAAATGCGAAAATAGCAATACTAAAGTATTAAATAGTGTTTTACTTAGCGATCTATATTTTTAAATGCGAATTTCCTTGCTAATATTAAGATTTAATAAAAGTAGATATTTCCTATTTTCCCCCGCACAGTGTCCCATTTGTTAAATGACCTTTTAAATTAATTGATATTTAATGGCGATAAATGTACGTACTCTTTCGAGAATGTGGACGGGGGGGTGATCTTGTGCTGTGTCTAGGGCCCGATTCTGTGTAAATCGGGCCCAACCAACCTCATACCAGGCATGTGGTCGTAATATCTTGGCCCTTCAGTGTACATATATTAAATAATGCGCAGTTTTCCGGTAGGGGGCATCATTCCAGTTTTCTTCAATGTTTTTTCTCATTTTATTAAAAAGTGGCTAGCTTTGAAATAAAAAAAAAAAAAAGAAATTGTGACGGAAGGGATACAAATACAAGTTAACTGCGCACAGGAACCCAGTGAAATGTTTTTGTTGTTTAATTTGTGTCGCTGCAATATATTTTTATAAATACAGTCGAAACCGTTTATAAGGAAGTTGAAGGGAGTTAAGAAAAAGTTCGTTATACGTAAACTTCGTTTTATATTATTTTGCCTTAAATGTATCTGCAAACGAGCAAAAGTTATGTAAAAAAGCACATACAGTATACTACGTACTATAGTACATATATATTAGAAAGCAGAAGTACAATAATTGAAACATTTGCCTTTAATTTTTCATTCACACTTCTTGGAGTAACTATCCAGAGTTGCCTGTTTTGGGGATTGGACAATTGCTGTTGACAGCTGTTTTTCTATTTGATCCAACAATGCTGAACAAAACAGATTTCTTGACGCAAAAAAAGCACGCAAATTATCAAGACTTTCAATTGCCACCGCATTTGAAATTTTTTAAACTTCTGCATATTCTTCCTCCTCATCAGTGGACGTGTCATAATGAGAGTTCAACACGTCATCAACGATGTCCTGATCTGTATTTTGAGATTCCGTTGATATGTCATCGTCAGCCAGCAGATAATCTGGAAAAGATAAATCATGTTTCCAACAATTTTTTATGGTTACATCAGTTACGGTAGTCCAAGCATTAGATAGCATATCACATGCCATTCGAACATCGATGACAGTTGGTTGCCTCTTTTCCACGTTAATAAGAATTTTTCTGAGTAAAATTTTGCGGTAATGAAGTTTTAGGTTTTTTTATAACACCTTGATCCATGGGCTGAAGTTTTGATGTAGTGTTTGGTGGAAACCGATGTACATTTGTAGACGTTAACACTATGTTAGACGAATGTGCTGCACAATTATCGATGAGCAGCAGAACTTTCCTATTTTTCTTTGTCATTTCGTTGTCAAATTGTTTCAACTGTTCTGTAAAGAGTTCCGATGTCATCCACGCTTTCTTATTAGCTCTGTAACTTACTGGTAATTTTTCACCTTTCTTGAAGCATCTGGGGTTCCGTTTTATCGGATCCATCCATATTTGCGCACAGCAATACAGTTAAACGGAGTTTTGAGTTTTTCCCACGAGAACATTTTCGGTATGAGGAAAGAATGCCCACGGAAAAAACGCCCACTTTTCGAAAATAGGAAAAATATGTGGTCGACTGATAAGTTTTTATGTCTGTTATAAACGGTGTTCGGACAACTGGTCACAGACTGCTGGCCAAAAAAGCGTTAGGGGTCATATAAAAATTGCGGTTTCTTGGCCACCTCACCTACATAACGCGAATATGGGAATGACGGAATGAAAACTTTTAGAAGGGCCTAAACGTTAGTCCTAATGTTATTTTCTGCCTGAGTAATACCGCAATATTAATAATTTGATGTGTAAAATATTTTCTGCAAACCTTACAAATACGAGAGGAAAGTTCGGATTGCACTGATGAACTGTTTTAAGGGGCCGTACAAAAATTGCGTTCTGGGCTGCTCCGTGGCTACGTCTCCCCGAGATTGGTTATCTGACACACATAAAATGTCCGTAATTTCGTATTTTCTTATTTACGATATTTTTCTAGAAACTACAACTAAACAAATTCTCTGCGAGTATGTGCAAACCCAGGAAACTTGTCGGGGGAGGGAGGTGGGTGCTTAAAACCTAAAATATAAAGAATTTCTGGTCCGATCGGGAGATTTCCAGCGTTTAGAAGCTACAACTCGTCGAATTATCTGAGGGTATCTGCTGCCTCAGGAAACTAGTCGGGAAGGGGGGGTAATACTAAAATCGTAAAATATCAAGTATTTCTCTTCAGATCGGGAGATCTTCAGCATTTACAAACTGCAGCTCGACAAATTTTCTTAGCGCATGTCCACTCTCTGGAAACCTGTCGGCGAGGGGGGGGGGGGGGTGTAATACCAAAAGTGTAGAATATGAACAATTTCGTCCGATCGGAAGATTCTCAGCAATTAGCAGCTACAACTCGACACATTATCTGAAGGCATGTGAATGATGAAACTCTCCGGGTCGGAAGAGAAATACTTCATATTTTACACTTTTGGTATTAACCCCCCCTCCCCCGACAGGTTTGCTGAGTAGGCACGTGTCCTCAAATAATCTGTCGAGTTGTAGCTTGTAATTGCTGATAATCTCCCGATCGGATTAGAAATGCTTCATATTTTTCACTTTTACTATTAACCCCCCCCCTCCTTCCGACAGGTTTCCTGAGGCAGCACATGCGCTCAGATAATTTGCAGACTTGTAGTCTGAAAACCCTTAAATCTTTTGCTGAGATGTAGATCATAAACATTTCTTATAAAGAATTACATTAATTGGAAAAAATCAGAATACAGCAGCAGGTGAACAAGCATATAAGGACCGCAACTCCGCATTATCCACGAGTGACTGTTTATCAGTCAAATTAAAAATGTAGCAACTATTGAAAAATATGCATTCTATATGTATGGGTGTACAGATCCTTCTTGCTGACCACCGAACTGATTGTAGGAAATCAGTCACCGAACAAGGCCGCTCCTTCTCTCTCTCTCTCTCTCTCTCTTTTTTCTACAGCGGGGAGAGCCATCTGCTTTTCGTCAAAGTCGTTTGCGGTCCAGCTCCGCAGGTGCGAGATAGATAATTCAACGGAGCTCACAAAGCGACGAGACCACACCCACCCCAAGAAACAACCCATATATGTAATCTAAATTTATCGGTTGCTTCGAAACTTGCGGCAGTATCAAGTTACTTCTTGCGCACAGAACCAGAATTTAACCCCCCCCCCCCCAGAGGTTGGTAATCTGAGTCATATAAATAAAGTTTCCGTGATTTCGTCTTTTCTTATTTGCGATAATTAATGTAATTCTTTATAACAAATGTTTATGATCTACAACTCAGCAAAAGATTTAAGGGTTTTCAAACTACAAGTCTGCAAATTATCTGAGCGCACGTGCCTACTCAGCAAACCCAGGGGGGGGTATATGATAATTGTGAAATATATAGAATTTCTTGTCCGATAGGGAGATTTTCAGCATTTACAAACTTCAACTGGAAACATTATCTCCCGGCATGAACATACTGAGCAAACCTGTCGGGAGGAGGGGGGGGGTGTAATACCCAAAGTGTAGAATATGAAGACTTTCTCTTCCGACCCGGAGATTTTCATCATTCACATGCCTTCAGATAATGTGTCGAGTTGTAGCTGCTAATTGCTGAGAATCTCCCGATCGGACGATAAATCGATTGCATGAAAGAATGCCCACAGAAAAAACGCCCACTTTTCGAAAGTAGGAAAAAACGCCCACAGAAAAATGCTCACGGGAAAAATATGTGGTTGACTGATAAGTTTTTATGTCTGTTATAAACGGTGTTTGGACAACTAGTCACAGACTGCTGGCCAAAAAACCGTTAGGGGTCATATAAAAATTGCGGTTTCTAGGCCACCTCATCAACATAACGCGAATATGGGAATGACGGAATGAAAACTTTTAGAAGGGCCTGAACGTTAGTACTAATATTATTTTCTGCCTGAGTAATACCGCAATATTAATAATTTGATGTGTAAAATATTTTCTGCAAACCTTACAAATACGAGAGGAAAGTTCGGATTGCACTGATGGACTGTAGAGGTTGTATGGTGTTGGCCTGAAAGCCGTGGTAGTCTTATGCAACAGTTATTTAAAAACATACTAATGATTCACCGTTGTCTTCAAGTCAACTGCTGTACGATGTTTTTCTAGAAACTACAAATAAAAAAATTCTCTGCGAGTATGTGCAAACCCAGGGAATTTGTCTGGGGAGGGGGGTGCTTAAAATCTAAAATATAAAGAATTTCTGGTCCGATCGGGAGATTTCCAGCGTTTACAAGCTACAACACGTCGAATTATCTGAGGGTATCTGCTGCCTCAGGAAACTAGTCGGGGTGGGGGGGAGGGGAGGTAATACCAAAATCGTAAAATATCAAGATTTCTCTTCCGATCTGGAGATCTTCAGCATTTAGAAACTGCAACTCGACAAATTTTCTTAGCGCATGTCACTCTCTGGAAACCTGTCGGCGAAGACGGGGGGGGGGGGGGGTAATACCAAAAGTGTAAAATATGAACAATTTCTCGTCCGATCGGGAGATTCTCGGCAATTAGCAGCTACAACTCGACACATTATCTGAAGGCATGTGAATGATGAAAATCTCCGGGTCGGACAAGAAATTCTATATAATTCACAATTATCATATAAACCCCCCCCCCCCAGGTTTACTGAGTAGGCACGTGCCCTCAAATAATCTGTCCAGCTGTAGCTTGTAAATGCTGAAAATCTCCCGATGGGACGATACATTTTTCAAATCTTACAGTTTTGATATTACCCCCCCCCCCGACAAGTTTCCTGAGTCAGCACATGCGCTCAGATAATTTGCAGACTTGTAGTTTGAAAACCCTTAAATCTTTTGCTGAGATGTAGATCATAAACATTTCTTATAAAGAATTACATTAATTATCGCAATTAAGAAAAGACGAAATTACGGAAACTTTATATGACTCTGATTACCAACCTCTGGGGATCGTGGGCACGAAGCGGTCAAAAACGTTATTTTTATACGGCCCCTTAAAATTTTTGTGGCCAGTTCTCCTACACCCGTCATGTAGAAATTAACTGTTTTAGTTGTCCTTTGGAAAACTCCCAGGAAGCTATGAGTGCGTATTTTTTTCTTTACACTGGGAAGAAAAGAAGTATGTCTGTAACTTGAGATTATACTACTCACGGGGAAGACACACCCTGACCGGTGGCCAACCGATAAATTTAAATGAAATGTATCGCTTGTTATTTGGGGTGCGGTCGCTAGCAAACGTTCCAGCTGCAGCTGCAAAGCAGCACTTTGACGAAAGACAGATGCCTCCCCCCCCCCTCCGCTCGCGGTATACAAAAGAGGATTTCCAAAAGAGACAAGAGTGGTAAGAAAGCACATTACACAAAGTTATATCTGTACATTGCGCCTTTTACGAAAATCGCTTTTACAATTAAATGCATTATACTTTACAAGTATTTATAAATAAAATAATCTGACTTTTAATTATTTCCCTTTTAATTGATATAATTAAATAACAAACATGCATAGTTTTATAAAAATCAAGACCTTACTTTAAAAAATAAGAATAGTCACAAATTTATTACAGTAAAGCCGAACTGGAATTTTTTAAGAAAGTATATAGCTACTCTACAGTAGTAAGTTGAAAGTTAACAATCTTATTTGGTTCTTCACTAGGCCACCCGCGGCCCTTAAGTCATAAGTCCTAGGCCTTGGCCTATTTAACAGTTTTTATTCTAACGATGTTATATTCATAACGTTTACGTAACAAATCAAATTATTAATATTGCGGTATTACTCAGGCAGAAAATAATATTAGGACTAACGTTTAGGCCCTTCTAAAAGTTTTCGTTCCGTCATTCCCATATTCGTAAAATTTACATAACAAGTATTGTCAATAATCAAACAGAAGTCATCGCTCTTTCCACGTTTATAAGTGAGTCACGGAAAAATTCTCAGTGGCCGCCACCAGGAATCGAACTCAGGGTCTTCCAGATACGCGCCGGATATGCTTCCACTGCACCACAGCTATTCCTATTCCACGTCAAATGTCTGTATTAATTGTCAATAATATTGCGCTTCTACTTATGCACCATACATTCAATCCATACATTAGTTAATAGGCCGTAGGCCTAAGCCTATTCAACACTTTTTTCTTCGCCTGTGAATTAATTAAGTAAAAGAAAAATATTCCAAACTTGACATGTTATGTAAATATTTAGTACCTACGTAAAAGTGCAGCGTTATTAAAAAATCCCACCTTAGGGTCCTTTTCCGAACATACATGAATTATGCTGTAATTCTCGCTTGGCTTACATAGAACGTTTTCTCGAAATTTGTTTGGAGTTCCTAATTCAATTCTCAATGTAGGCCAAAAATCGATAATACTTACAACCCCCCCCCACCCTTGAACTTTTGTGGCCAGTTGTCCTGTGGCCAATTCTCCTACACCCATTTTCGTTATGTAGGTGAGGTGGCCAAGAAACAGCAATTTTTATATGACCCCTAACGGTTTTTTGGCCAGCAGTCTGTGACCAGTTGTCCGAACACCGTTTATAACAGACATATAAACTTATCAGTCGATCACATATTTTTCCCGTGAGCATTTTGTCTGTGGGCGTTTTTTCCTACTTTCGAAAAGTGGGCGTTTTTTCCGTGGGCATTCTTTCCTCATACCGAGAAATCGTTCATATTTTACACTTTTGGTATTACACCCCCTCCCCCCGTCTCACCGACCGGTTTCCAGAGAGTGGACATGCGCTAAGAAAATTTGTCGAATTCTTGATATTTTACGATTTTGGTATTATCCCCCCCCCCCACTAGTTTCCTGAGGCAGCAGATACCCTCAGATAATTAGACGAGTTGTAGCTTGTAATAAACGCTGGAAATCTCCCGATCGGACCAGAAATCTTTATATTTTAGGTTTTAAGCACCCCCCTCCCCCGACAAGTTTCCTGGGTTTGCCCATACTCTCAGAGAATTTGTTTAGTTGTAGTTTCTAGAAAAATACCGTAAATAAGAAAATACGAAATTACGGACATTTTATGTGTGTCAGATAACCAATCTCGGGGAGACGTAGCCACGGAGCACCCCAGAACGCAATTTTTATACGGCCCCTTAAAATTTTTGTGGCCAGTTCTCTGCTTAGTCTTAGCTGCGAAAATCATGGAAATGTCTAAATTTCTTACTGAAAATGAAATATTAAAAAAAAAAATTATGAACAATAGTTGCTGAAGTAGTGGGGAATATAGCCACACGAAATTTGTTTATGCAGAACAATTTTATGGCACTGAAATTGCAATGTGTCCAGTTCTACGTATCCGCTACATGACAACACAAAATGGCACCACATTTATAATTTTTTGGTCCCTACAAAATACATACACAACTTCTGCTGTGAGAATCGCAGTTCATTTTGGGTGTTTAAGTCGTAAGGAGTTGTTGATCCCAAGTGCATGTTGTTCGCAAATATAACAAACAGATGTCAGAACTACAGAGATATGGATGTATAGCAGTTGGCTTGAAGACAACGGTGAATCATTAGTATGTTTTTAAATAAATGTTGCATAAGACTGCCACTGCTTTCAGGCCAACACCATACAACCTCTACAGTTCATCAGTTCAATCCGAACTTTCCTCTCGTATTTGTAAGGTTTGCAGAAAATATTTTACACATCAAATTATTAATATTGCGGTATTACTCAGGCAGATAATAATATTAGTATTAACGTTTAGGCCCTTATAAAAGTTTTCATTCCGTCATTCCCATAATCGCGTTATGTAGGTGAGGTGGCATAGAAACCACAATTTTTATATGACCCCTAACGGTTTTTTGGCCAGCAGTCTGTGACTAGTTGTCCGAACACCGTTTATAACAGACATAAAAACTTATCAGTCGACCACATATTTTTCCCGCGAGCATTTTTTCTGTGGGCGATTTTTCCGTGGGTGTTTTTTCCTATTTTCGAGAAGTGGGCGTTTTTTCCGTGGGCGATTTTTCCGTGGGCATTCTTTCATACAATTCATTTTTCACCTTTGAAAGCTAAGGTTTTTTCTGGCAATAACTGATAAAAAAACACCAGTTTCATCAGCATTGTAAACATCGCAAGCTTCATACTGCAAAATTAAGGTTTCACTTGATTCCAGCCACTTTTGGGTTGTTTCATCATCCACGGAAGCACTCTCTCCGCAAATGAACTTAAATATGATTCCATGACGCTCTTTAAATCTTTTAAGCCATTGCTTGGGTGAAAATCAGGTTTTCCTAGAAGTCGGGCGAAATCTAATGCTTTTTCCTTTAGCAAAAGGCCAGAGACTGCAAAATTTTTGCTTCTCACTTCTTGGAGGTATGAGGAAAGAATGCCCACGGGAAAAACGCCCACGGAAAAATCGCCCACGGAAAAAACGCCCACGGAAAAAACGCCCACTTCTCGAAAGTAGGAAAAAACGCCCACGGAAAAATCGCCCACAGACAAAATGCTCACGGGAAAAATATGTGATCGACTGATAAGTTTATATGTCTGTTATAAACGGTGACAGGACAACTGGTCACAGACTGCTGGCCAAAAAATCGTTAGGGGTCATATAAAAATTGCGGTTTCTTGGCCACCTCACCTACATAACGAAAATGGGTGTAGGAGAATTGGCCACAAAAGTTCAAGGGTGTATGTGGGGGGGGGGGTAAGTATTATCGATTTTTGGCCTACATTGAGAATTGAATTAGGAACTCCAAACAAATTTCGAGAAAACGTTCTATGTAAGCCAAGCGAGAATTACAGCATAATTCATGTATGTTCGGAAAAGGATCCTAAGGGGTGGGATTTTTTAATAACGCTGCACTTTTACGTAGGTACTAAATATTTACATAACATGTCAAGTTTGCAATATTTTTCTTTTACTTAATTAATTTTTTTTTTTTTTTTTTTTTTTGATTGGAGGTTTAACGACCACCGTGAGCAACTCAATGGGATATAAGCAGTCGCCCGTCCCTAATTTAGGGTCACTGGTTCCAGGGAAGGGAGAGAGCCAGTGCCGTAAGACAAACACAACATCCATGCCTCACCGGGATTCAAACCCTGACGCTTACGGACGAATGATCAGAGGCCAGCGCCACCGGGGCGGCACTTAATTAATTCACAGGCGAAGAAAAAAGTGTTGAATTGGCTTAAGCCTACGGCCTATTAATTATTGTATGGATTGAATGTATGGTGCATAAGTAGAAGCGCAATATTATTGACAATTAATACAGACATTTGACGTGGAATAGGAATAGCTGTGGTGCCGTGGAAGCATATCCGGCGCGTAACTGGAAGACCCTGAGTTCGATTCCTGGAGGCGGCCACTGAGAATTTTTCCGTGACTCACTTATAAACGTGGAAAGAGCGATGACTTGCCGCCCCGGTGGCGCAGTGGTCTAAGGCGTTGGCCTCTGATCATTCGTCCGTAAGGGGTCCGGGTTCGAATCCCGGTCAGGCATGGATGTTGTGTTTGTCTTACGGCACTGGCTCTTTCCCTTCCCTGGAACCAGTGACACTAAATTAGGGACGGGCGACTGCTTATAGCCCATTGAGTTGCTCACGGTGGTCGTTAAACCTCCAACCAAAAAAAAAAAAAAAAAAAAGAGCGATGACTTTTGTTTGATTATTGACAATACTTGTATACTTGTTATGTAAATTTTACGAATATGGGAATGACGGAACGAAAACTTTTAGAAGGGCCTAAACGTTAGTCCTAATATTATTTTGTGCCTGAGTAATACCGCAATATTAATAATTTGATGTGTTACGTAAACGTTATGAATATAACATCGTTAGAATAAAAACTGTTAAATAGGCCAAGGCCTAGGACTTATGATTTAAGGGCCGCGGGTGGCCTAGTGAAGAACCAAATAAGATTGTTAACTTTCAACTTCCTACTGTAGAGTAGCTACTTTCTTAAAAAATTCCAGTTCGGCTGTACTATAATAAATTTGTGACTATTCTTATTTTTTAAAGTAAGGTCTTAATTTTTATAAAACTATGCATGTTTATTATTTAACTATATCAATTAAAAAAGAAATCATTAAAAGTCAGATTATTTTATTTATAAATACTTTTAAAGTTTAATGCATTTAATTGTAAAAGCGATTATCGTAAAAGCTGCAGTGTACTGATATAACTTTGTGTAATGTGCTTTCTTTCCACTGTTGTCTGTTGAGTACGGCGAGCGGAAGGGGGGGGACATCTGTCTTTCGTCAAAGTGGTACTTTGCAGCTGCAGCTTGAACGTTTGCTAGCGACCGCACCCCAAATTACAAGCGATATATTTCATTTAAATTTATCGGTTGGCCACCGGTCAGGGTGTGTCTTCTCCGTGAGTAGTATAATCTCAAGTTACAGGCATACTTCTTTTCTTCCCAGTGTAAAGAAAAATACGCACTCATAGCTTCCTGGGAGTTTTCCAAAGGACAACTAAAACAGTTAATTTCTACATGACGGGTGTAGGAGAACTGGCCACCGGAGAACTGGCCACAAAAATTTTAAGGGGCCGTATAAAAATAACGTTTTTGACCGCTTCGTGCCCACGATCCCCAGAGGTTGGTAATCAGAGTCATATATAGTTTCCGTAATTTCGTCTTTTCTTAATTGCGATAATTAATGTAATTCTTTATAAGAAATGTTTATGATCTACATCTCAGCAAAAGATTCAAGGGTTTTCAAACTACAAGTCTGCAAATTATCTGACCGCATGTGCTGACTCAGGAAACCTGTCGGGGGGGGGTAATATCAAAACTGTAAGATTTGAAAAATGTATCGTCCCATCGGGAGATTTTCAGCATTTACAAGCTACAGCTGGACTGATTATTTGAGGGCACGTGCCTACTCAGCAAACCTGGGGGGTGGGGTGGGGTGGGGTGGGGGTTATATGATAATTGTGAATTATATAGAATTTCTTGTCCGACCCGGAGATTTTCATCATTCACATGCCTTCAGATAATGTGTCGAGTTGTAGCTGCTAATTGCCGAGAATCTCCCGATCGGACGAGAAATTGTTTATATTTTACACTTTTGGTATCCCCCCCCCCTTCGCCGACAGGTTTCCAGAGAGTGACATGCGCTAAGAAAATTTGTCGAGTTGCAGTTTCTAAATGCTGAAGATCTCCAGATCGGAAGAGAAATCTTGATATTTTACGATTTTGGTATTACCTCCCCCTCCCCCCACCCCGACTAGTTTCCTGAGGCAGCAGATACCCTCAGATAATTCGACGTGTTGTAGCTTGTAAACGCTGGAAATCTCCCGATCGGACCAGAAATTCTTTATATTTCATATTTTAGATTTTAAGCACCCCCCTCCCCAGACAAATTCCCTGGGTTTGCACATACTCGCAGAGAATTTTTTTATTTGTAGTTTCTAGAAAAATATTGTACAGCAGTTGGCTTGAAGACAACGGTGAATCATTAGTATGTTTTTAAATAACTGTTGCATAAGACTACCACGGCTTTCAGGCCAATACCATACAACCTCTACAGCATCAGTGCAATCCGAACTTTCCTCTCGTATTTGTAAGGTTTGCAGAAAATATTTTACACATCAAATTATTAATATTGCGGTATTACTCAGGCAGAAAATAATATTAGAACTAACGTTTAGGCCCTTCTAAAAGTTTTCATTCCGTCATTCCCATATTCGCGTTATGTAGGTGAGGTGGCCAAGAAACCGCAATTTTTATATGACCCCTAACGGTTTTTTGGCCAGCAGTCTGTGACCAGTTGTCCGAACACCGTTTATAACAGACATATAAACTTATTAGTCGATCACATATTTTTCCCGTGAGCATTTTGTCTGTGGGCAATTTTTCCGTGGGCGTTTTTTCCTACTTTTGAAAAAGTGGGCGTTTTTTCCGTGGGCGTTTTTTCCGTGGGCATTCTTTCATGCAATCTTCTTGGAACCACTTTAACAGCGCTGCCTCCCCGTCTGTATAAAGACCTTCACGAAATCGTTTTCTATCATGGCTAAAAGAACCTTCAGAGAACTTTCGCTTCAAACCGGGGTTCGGACATTTGGGCACCGGACTTTTGGGCACCGGACATTTGGGCACCGGACATTTGGGCACCCGGACATTTGGGCACATTCATTTTTAAAGCAATGAAATTGCGCTGCGTTGAAAATTATAGTGTTCCTATATTTCTCCCTACTTGAGCAAGTGGTGTGCACAAAAAAATTTCACTTATATCTCATTATCATTAAGAAATTGAGACATATTTACGAATTTCTGTCTGAAAGACTGGGCGGACATTTGGGCACCGGACATTTGGGCACCGGACATTTGGGCACCGGACATTTGGGCACCCGGACATTTGGGCACCCGGACATTTGGGCACAAATGTTTAAGGGGCCGTATAACAATTGCCGTTTCTTGGCCCACTAGTAAGAGATTGACCGTGAAAATGATCGCCGTAAGTTACTTAGGCACTAAATATTTTCGGGCACGAGCCTACTCAGCAAACCGGGGGGGGGAGAATATATCAAAAGTGTAAAATATGAACAATTTCTCGTCCGATCGGGAGATTTTCAGCATTTACAAACTACAACTCGTAACATTGTCTGAGCGCACGTGCCTGCTCTGAAAACTTGGGGGGGGGGGGGGGTATACCAAAAGTGTAAAATATGAAGCATTTCTATCCCGATCGAAAGATTTTCAGCATTTATAAGCTACAACTCGGCAGATTATTTGAGGGCACATGCCTAGTCACCAAACCTGTCGGGTGGGGTGGGGGGTGGGGGTGGGGGGGGTATATGATAATTGTGAAATATAAAGCATTTCTTGTCCGATCGGGAGATTTTCAGCATTTACAAACTACAACTGGAGACATTATCTCAGGGCGTATAAACCTACTGAGCACACCTGTCGGGGGGGGGGGTAATACTAAAAAGTGTGAAATATAAAAAATTTCTTGTCCGATCGGGAGATTTTCAGCATTTACAAACTACAACTGGACACATTATCTCAGGGCGTAAACCTACTGAGCACACCTGTCGGGGGGGGGGGGGTAAATACTACAAAGTGTGAAATATAGAGAATTTCTTGTCCGATCGGGAGATTTTCAGCATTTACAAACTAAAACTGGAGACATTATCTCAGGGCGTAAACCTACTGAGCACACCTGTCGGGGGGAGGGGGTAATACTAAAAAGTGTGAAATATATAAAATTTCTTGTCCGATCGGGAGATTTTCAGCATTTACAAACTACAACTGGTCACATTATCTCAGGGCGTAAACCTACTGAGCACACCTGTCGGGGGGGGGGTAAATACTACAAAGTGTGAAATATAGAGAATTTCTTGTCCGATCGGGAGATTTTCAGCATTTACAAACTAAAACTGGAGACATTATCTCAGGGCGTAAACCTACTGAGCACACCTGTCGGGGGGGGTAATACTAAAAAGTGTGAAATATATAAAATTTCTCGTCCGATCGCGAGATTTTCAACATTTACAAGCTACATCTCGTAACATTGTCTGAGCGCACGTGCCCGCTCTGAAAACTTGTGTGTGTGTGTGTGTGGGGGGGGTTATACCATAAAGTGCAAGATATGAAGAATTTCTCTCCCGATCGAGAGATTTTCAGCATTTATAAGCTACAACTCGGCAGATTATTTGAGGGCACATGCCAAGTCAGCAAACCTGTCGGGGGGGGGGGGGTATATGATAATTGTGAAATATAAAGAATTTCTTGTCCGATCGGGAGATTTTCAGCATTTACAAACTACAACTGGAGACATTATCTCAGGGCGTATAAACCTACTGAGCACATCTGTCGGGGGAGGGGGGTAATACTAAAAAGTGTGAAATATAAAAAATTTCTTGTCCGATCGGGAGATTTTCAGCATTTACAAACTACAACTGGACCCATTATCTCAGGGCGTAAACCTACTGAGCACTCCTGTCGGGGGGGGGTAATACTAAAAAGTGTGAAATATAAAAAATTTCTTGTCCGATCGGGAGATTTTCAGCATTTACAAACTAAAACTGGACACATTATCTCAGGACGTAAACCTACTGAGCACACCTGTCGCGGGGGGTAATACCACAAAGTGTAAAATATAAAGAATTTCTTGTCCGATCGGGAGATTTTCAGCATTTACAAACTACAACTGGAGACATTATCTCAGGGCGTAAACCTACTGAGCACACCTGTCGGGGGGGGGGGGGGTAATACTAAAAAGTGTGAAATATATAAAATTTCTCGTCCGATCGGGAGATTTTCAGCATTTACAAGCTACATCTCGTAACATTGTCTGAGCGCACGTGCCCGCTCTGAAAACTTGTGTGTGTGTGTGGGGGGGGGGGGGGGGGTTATACCATAAAGTGTAAAATATGAAGAATTTCTCTCCTGATCGAGAGATTTTCAGCATTTATAAGCTACAACTCGGCAGATTATTTGAGGGCACATGCCTAGTCAGCAAACCTGTCGGGGGGGGTATATGATAATTGTGAAATATAAAGAATTTCTTGTCCGATCGGGAGATTTTCAGCATTTACAAACTACAACTGGAGACATTATCTCAGGGCGTATAAACCTACTGAGCACACCTGTCGGGGGTGGGGAGGTAATACTAAAAAGTGTGCAATATAAAAAATTTCTTGTCCGATCGGGAGATTTTCAGCATTTACAAACTACAACTGGAGACATTATCTCAGGGCGTAAACCTACTGAGCACACCTGTCAAGGGGGGGGGGGGTAATACTAAAAAGTGTGAAATATAAAAAATTTCTTGTCCGATCGGGAGATTTTCAGCATTTACAAACTACAACTGGAGACATTATCTCAGGGCGTAAACCTACTGAGCACACCTGTCAAGGGGGGGGGGGGGGGGTAATACTAAAAAGTGTGAAATATAAAAAATTTCTTGTCCGATCGGGAGATTTTCAGCATTTACAAACTACAACTGGAGACATTATCTCAGGGCGTAAACCTACTGAGCACACCTGTCGGGGGGGGTGATACTACAAAGTGTGAAATATAGAGAATTTCTTGTCCGATCGGGAGATTTTTAGCATTTACAAGCTACAACTCGACACATATCTGAGGGTATGTGCCTACTCAGCAAACCTGTCGGGGGGGGGGGCGATGCCGAATATGAAATACAAAGAATTTCTGGTCTTCACATCGGGAAATTTTCTGCGTTTACAAAGTACAACTCAACCAATTTTCTGCAGATGTCTGCAGACGGGCGACTGCTTATAACCCATTGAGTTGCTCACGGTGGTCGTTAAACCTTCAATAAAAAAAAAAAGAAAAGAAAAACACCCAACCGGAAAAAAAAAAAGATGAAAGAAAAAAAGAAACTGCATTGCCCGCCCTGTATTGTGTTTGACTTGTTCTTCTCGTGGTATGTGATAACTGTTTAAAATAGTTATCAAGAATAAAATAAATAAAACTACAGGATCATATAACATCTGGTGCCTTTATTTAGCTTTTTATTCTTTGCGCTTCTTCTTTGTACGGATAAGTAAGCCAACTAATTTCTCATATTTTTTACAAACGTTTGGAAATAACATCTGTTTGGATACATTGACAAAAAATCACAGGCTGAATTTTATTTTTAAAAATATTAATATTCAGCAAAAGAATATTTGTGTTGTTTGTTTTTTTGTACATTTCCTGATCAGCAATTACAATTGCCTTTTAAAACATACGTGAAATCTCGTAGTTTATCTTTTCGTCCTTTTTTTTTTTTATTTTCCTCCTGACAATGGGGGAGAGTGGTCTTCCCACGTCAGATCTCTTCACATCTGTGCCCCCCCCCCCCCCAATAATTTGGTGAAGTCGGCGCTCCTGGTGTGTGTGAGTGTGTGTGTGCGCGCTTTGCTTTTCTTCTGTCAAAACGTGCCGGAACTGAAAATTTTCGCTTTGTTTTAGAAAAAGGCTTAAGAAAAATGTTCAAGAAATTTATTTGCTTTTTGTTAGGTCCATCGGCCTTCTTTAGCAACAGCAGCTTGTGTTTTAGAGTAACGGCATCTTTTTCTCCAGAAAAAAAGCACACATTCACACACATATGCAAAACGGTACTGTTTTTTCTGGAGGATAAGCACACACAAACACACACACACACACACACACACACACACACATCATTATCAATCCACTGCTGGATGAAAGTCTCCCCAAATTTCTTCCAAAACTGTCTTCTTTGAAAACGTTTCTTCCAAAACTGCTGCAGGTCCTAGTGACATAAGACGATATATAGAAGTTTTTCAATTCATGTAATTTTTAGTTATGATTTTAATATTTTGTGTGTAATAACTACAATAAAAAGCTAATAAAAAAGGATCCAACGGATCGATCTTCAAGTGTTTAAAAATAACGTAGGCGGCCGGCCTTTCTCGTAAGTTTTGAATTACAACCTAAATATTCGGTGCGTGTAGACATGCCTGAAAGCTAGTGAAATGTACTCAATACATTAGTCGTCAGATATTTACAAGACACCTAGACCGCGGGCCTTTTAGGAAGACTGAGTTACAACCTAAATATCAGTTTTGTATAAACATGTTACAAGAACTAATAAAAGAGGCTCAATGGAACAGCTTTAAACTGTCTGAAAGATACATAGGCTTCAGGCCTTTTTGGAAGATTTGAAGTTACAATATAAATATTTGATTTGTATAAACATGTTAGAAGGCCTAATAAAAGAGACTCAAAGGAACAGCCTTAAAGTGCATGTTTAGAAGGCGCCTATGCCGGGGACCATTCGGTTTATAGTAGGTCCTAAATTTTTTTCACAAATTTAAGTTGTTATTGTCGCATGTGAAACTACAATGATTTTAATATTTCGTAAGTCTGAATAGTGAATAAAAAGTTCTCGAGAGCCATTAACGCATTTTATGTCAGATGCATTCAAGGAACCTAGACCTAGGAATTTTAAATGCAATTTAAGCTATGGTCTTGACTTTTACAGTGAGGTGCGTTCAAATGTACAAAAAAACTGATATAGATAAAACAGCACATCAGATCTCATAATGAAATTAAATTTTTTTTTCGCAGAATATGTCCAGGTATATTTTATATTTGTAGAAGAAATGAAAAAGAAAGAAAACAAAAAAAATTCTGTTTGTGCTTCTATGCATGAACTACCATAACATTTTATCATTTGCAACTGCGCAATTCTAAGTTTCCGAAAATGCTGTTACTATTTTAACGCATTTTTGCTATCTGGCAATATCAGGAACAAGAGAACGTAGTTGCTTGTCCTCTGCGTGATCTTTTTTATAGTAAATAAAACAATGCGATTTAGGACCACTATGCATTTTCCCAGGGGTTTTGAAGGACGGGAACCCCACTGAAAAGGACTGCTTTTAAAGGATTTCATAAAAAAAAAAAAAAAAGAAAGAAAGAAATCCGAGAAATATTGCGACTGACTGCTGTTATTTGTATTCGATATTTCATCAGCTGCCTATTGAAACATCTAATGTGCGGCGAACGAACACAGGGAAAATGCGACTTTGTTGTGTCTGATATATTTATGCCTAAGAACTGTCAGCCCTCCATTGCTTACGCGTAGAAGTACATATCTTATACCTGACCGAGTTTTCTTGTGAATTTTAGAACTTATGAAGCGCTATTTCCAGGTAAGTCTTTTATGCAATAAATTCTGTCCTGGTGTTCAGTAAACACGCTCAAAAACAAAATGGCGCAGACATGAATTATTATCACACACATAAAGATGCACCTAACGCTGTGGGGTTTATTACTCGGAACAATTTTAAAATATTAATTATGCCCTTTTTAAAACAAGTTAGTAAAATCGTGCGATACATTGTTTATGATACGCTTTGCAACATACCGGAAATCATTACTCAAGTTATTTAATAATGGCTGTGGAATAAATCCCGCTCCCGTGTCCTGACCTTTGACCCCATTTCGATGATATTCAACAGAACCGGTGCAGTATACCTCCGGAACAACATACCAAAGTTTTGTCGCAATCGAAGCATTTTTACGTAAGTTATGACTCATATGGGCAATGGAATGGATCCTGCTCCTATGTCCTGACCTTTGACCCCATTTGGTCCATTTTCAACAGGATTTGTCCCCAGGTGGTCCCCTACCACATACTAAAATTTCATCGAAATAGAAACATTTTAACGCAAGTTCTGACGCATAAGGGCAATGACATAAATTCCGTTCCTCAGTCGTGACCTTTGACCCCATTTCCAATAGGGTTCGTTCCCAGGTGGTCCCTATCACATACTAAAATTTGATCGAACCATTTTTACGCGAGTTATCGTGCAGACAGACGGACAAAGCTGGAGCACATACGCTTCTTCAACCAAAGGATGGAAAGCGTAAAAAGTGTATATGAATGCTATTCGATAACTATAAGTACAAAAAACAAAAATGAAGTAAGAAAGTTATTTTCAAATGACAGTTTCATACCATAACTGCTATGATGAAAGATCAAGACTCTGCTAAACGTTGTATTTGACGCTGCTGTTCAAATACAACGTCCACGGCAATCTAAACGTGATCGACAATCATCAGAAGATCGACAAAGTGAACGTGTTCAGGACGTTTCCCGAATTCAACGAATCAGACTTGGTCAGCAAGCCACAGAGTGCCCAGAAGAGGCTGCATTATGACGTGCTGAAGCTGAAGTACGACGTTCAGGCCAATCTAAAATCACTCGAAATTCATCAGAAGAGCAAGAATCTCAGTAAGTTCACGGTGTTCTACGAATTTAACTAATCAGACTCGGTCAGCAAGCCACAGAAAGTCCGGAAGAAGCTACAATACGGCGTGCTGAACCGGCTGCTTAAAGATAACGATCATGTCCATTGCATCGTCCTGCTATTCTCAATCATGAAACCTTTAACGAGTTCGAAGACCCTGCTCATGATTGTGCTGCGATGAATGTTGAGTGTCAGTGTAGGGGCGAACGTAAATGCTCCACCTGCCTTATGTAATTCAAAGTCCTGCAAGGCTCTGTAATCAAAGCTCGTTCACCGGAGCACGCACCCCACAGACAATAGGTCAAGGTTCCTGTTACTTAGATAACCAATAATTTATAATTATTGGTCAAACAGGCGCTCCGCTCCCTCAGCTTTGTTATATTAAGATCGGCTGATCAAGGGAGGGGAGGTGAATGAATAACGATGAGACAGGCCTCGAAAGGAATCCATCAAAGTTTTCTAAACTTAAACCAAATTTAATCATTATTCAAAGAAATGCTGTCCGAGCCTAGGCTGTATATCGGAGACTTCGCTCGTGGCAAGAAATCACTTGCGCATTGTTTCACACGTGCGTTTTCGTCGTCGTGCAGCTCTCCTTGCTAACACTTTATTGTTCTTCCTAATAATACCTGCCGGAGTCTGTCCGCTCTTTGGCACAGAATCTCCACGCGCTTATGAGAGCCTGCAACGGTGTGTGTCACAAGAACGCTAAATTTCCGTCCATCCACGAGGACATACTAAGTTTTTTAGCTTCCTGTCGAGCAGCATACACGTGCTCCTCCACCAAGCTCCGACCCTCAACTAACTGAATATCGAGCCTCGCGCCCGCGTACTAACCACTGCCCTATCGCCTGAGGCGCGATGAACTATCTAGTGAGAGGCAGACAACGAGCCTCCACTGTTGCCTCCCCCCATTCTTTTCCGACCCGTTTACTCCCTGACCCCCTAACCCCCAGCCTTCGCTGCGTTACGAAGGTCACCTAACGGCCCCAATCGCGACATTGACCTTTTCCAAGAACTAATCTCCAACGGACAGCATAGTTCGCCAGCATTGTACACAGTATTGTGTTCATACATTCCGAACCGACTTGGTTAAAATAAATATGTACATTTTCTCAGACGGTCGGGCGCCATGTTGGAGTCTTACAATACATTCCAAACCCATTAGCCTCAAGGGCTTTTAGTAATCCGACAAATTTAACTTGCAGAAATGTTCCTTTTCTGGAAATAAAAAGTAAATAGAAGAGTTATTTTTCTGGAAGCGGGAAACCACGTGCTGCTTCTTTTTTTTTTTTTTTTTTTTTCGCTTGATTTCTAATTCCAGTCCTTGTATCGTAATCACATAAAATATGAAAATGATGTCGAATGTCCGAAATTCCATTAATATTGTATTTCTCTCTTACTGTCAGTTCTGCCATTCTATTAATTTTTGTGCTGAGAAATCTGATTATAAAACACTCAAGTATTGCTGTTTCAAAGTAACTGTTTTGCTTGAGAATGAAGGCCAAGCAGTTCGCGAGTTTCCACCTGATTTGAAGGATATGATAAGTAATCGACAGCATCCAAATTATCGGCACTTCAATGAAAATATTAGTTCTTTCAACAGCGCCTTAAGTTTCATATCGTTGGGCGCACAAATTTTCTCACGTTGCAGAAAACGGTCTCTAAATCTTCAGAGTTCACAGACAGATCTATCATCAAACAGGATAGATGAATACCAGTGAAGACAGCAATTGCTTTTATGCTGAGCTTCATGTTATTGACTCAGGCTTGGCAAATCAACAGCGTATAAATCATCCAGGGAATTAGCAACGTAATCCTGATATCGTAGCTTTCTTGGATGAGGTAATTCGTCGTAACAATGTGCATGCTCACGCTTATCGCATGCTGCGAGAAGTTGAAACTGATGAAAAGAAAAGAGCTGCTGATGAAGACCATAAATTGCCAATGACCGCAGACGCTACAATCTTCCTATGGTTGATGAGATCACCATGATTTCCCTGTCAGCTGACGGTGAACCACCATTTGAGCGCGACTTTTGAATTTCTTCTCGAAATTCCCAGCAACTACTCATCAAGCTCAACATTTTGAGTCCTCATCTGAACCCAATGATTTATATGTCGTTTTATCCGTTCGGTGAAGCAGGCTGGTTACCAAATATTGAGATCAACGCCATAATCGTCCTAATCAACAGCATGCGCGTGTATTGATGCTGCAATGGAAGGTATCGCAAACAACCGTAGAGTTAACCGCTTCAATCCAATTTTACACGGAGGAAAGTTGTTCCAGCAGTGTGCTGTAGCTTCTTATTTTCAAGTTGAAAGCAACAACGTGAACTATATCAGCAGTCAGCAAGTCCGTTTGCTAGTCGAGCAATATGGAGACTTAATGGTTCATTTGAATGACGTTGCTGATTGAAGAGGAGTGAACGTTGGGCGTGCCTTGATTTTTCCATCCTCATTTCAAGGTTCGCCTCGCAACATGAGTGAAACGTATCACGATGCCATGGCATTGTCTCTAAATTTAGCAGACCTGATCTATTTGGGACCATAGCATGCAATCCGAATTGGCCAGAGATTCAGAAAAATCTGCCACCATTTTCCCAATTTGCATCCGCCTTCCGGTCGTCCATATTTAGTAGCACCGCATTCAGTATAAAACTTAAAAGCTCTCCTCGAAGACATCACTAAGAATGGCGCTTTTGGACATGTGAAAGCTTTAGTGTACACAATCGAGTTTCAAAAATGAACACTGCCTCACGCACACATCTTGATCGTTCTTGGAGATGATTAGGAAATTGACACAGCTGAAAAAGTAGCTCGATACGTTTGTGCTGATATTACTGATCGTCGAGTAGAGCCGAAACTTCACTAAAGCGTCATTCGAACAATGATTCATGACCCATGTGGCACTTTGAATCCAAAAGCACATTGCATGGCTAACAAGGAGTTCATAAAGAAGTTTCGAAGCAGTTAAAACCTCACATGATCACTGATGTCAATGGCTACCCGCTGTACAGACGTCGCAAAGGCGTTCAAGTTGAAATCCGGAATTTTACCGCCAATAATTGCTTTGTTGTGCCTTCCTTACAACAAAGTTTTGGCTAAGAAATTCAATTGTCATGAGAATGCTGAATCATGACAGTCAATCAAAGCCATTAAATATATCTTTAAGTACATTTACAAAGGTTACAACAAAGCTGCAGTTGAATTCCATGATGTTGGTGCGCAAGCTAATGTGATTTATGACGAGGTTATCCAGTACCTCGCTGCGAGATTAGCCAGTATATCGATGCGAGCTTTGTGTCTGCGCCTAAAGCGATGTGGAGATTTCTGGAGAACCCCATGCACGATCGGCCACATGCAGTTCATCGCCTTGTCATTCATCTTCCAAATGAACAATTAGCTTAATTCCAAGGTCAGGCAGCACTGTGAGCAGACGGCAGAAAAAACACAGCTGTTAGATTGGTTCCAGCTTAACGCGACTGATGAAGCTACTCGGAGTTGCCATATCATTATGTTTACGATCAAAAGTTCAGTACCTGAAAAAGAGGCAGCGTGAAAGGAACAAGTTTGTATCGAATGTACAGTGTTAGCCCTAAGAATTATGAACGATTTAATTTGCGGCTGCTGCTCCAGTATGTTCAAGGTGCAATGAGCTTCAATGTTTTGAAGACCGTCACCGGAATTCTTCATGAAAGCTTCAAAACAGCAGCAATCACGCATGGCTTGGTTGATGACGACACTAGATGAGTTCTCTGCTGTGAGGAAGCATCAAAATTCATCATGCCACGACAATTGCGACAGACATTCACTCTGATCCGCGTCTTCAATTTCGCCAAACGATCTACTTCATCTCCACTCAGCTGTTTCCGGAGTTCATTGTTGAAGACTTTATTCGAGACTTTCATGGTCATATTGCTGAAAGAAAAGCACTTCAAGAAATCGGAATCGTTTTCCAATTCACGGCACAAAGTGCACGAATTTTAGACTTGCAGAAGCAGTCGTAGTCACATCTTCAACTTGGACGATGAAGCAGCAAATGCTAAGCGCTTTTTCAGTAAAATGATCTTTGTTGTGAACAACGACAAAGCAGCAATTTTATTTTTCTTCATCGACGGTCCTGGTGTATCAGGCAAGACTTACATGTACAACCCAATGATGATCTATTTACGAGGGCAAGGCAAGCGTTTTGGTTTTTGCGACGACTCGAATCGTTGCCGATTTGCTGAAGGGAGGTCGAACGTCGCATAGTGGATTCAGAATTCCAATTTCAGCTGTCAAAACTTCTGTCTCCAGCATGAAAGTGCCATCAAATGATTCGTCTAAGTTGAGGAAAGCTTGGCTAATAATCATCTCATCATTGATGGGGAATCAATGTTGCCGTCACACTCATTGAGAAAAATCGATTTGTTGCTGCCAGAAGCGATGAATGATGTACGTCCATTCTGAGGAAAAACTTTCGTGCTGGGTGGAGATTTCCGCCAAACAACCAACATCGTTCCACGTGGTAGCGTTACAAAATATTTTAGAAGATTGTGTCAAGAATTCTCCTCTGTGAAATTTTATCAAGCGACGCAGTTCGGCTGCAAACGTGAGAACCGCCGGACAAGACGATTCCAATGATTGAGTTTTTTTTATAATCGCAAAAATCTCATAGAATAACACGGGAAATGCCATCCAACTAAAAGTCAATATTTGAATCGTTCATTTTTCCTTAAAGTAAAAAATTTTAAACGATCATTTCTCCAAAAGTCAATATCTGATTTAACAAATTTTTACCAGATCAGTTTTTTCTTTCATAAATTTTCTTCAGGTTATATTTTTCTTTAATAAATTTTCTTCAGTTTAGTTTTTACGATTAAATATTTTACAAGAGGTTAGTTTTATTTATTTTTATTTTTCTATGGTTGTAAATAAAGTGTTTTCAACAAATAGGAGAATCATCTTATAGTTTCTGGATTGAGAGAAAGAGGATTTAATCGTGTCAAAAAAGTTCAGTTTACATGTTTGCTAACCTTTTTTGATGAATTGGTGATGAACCTGAAAAGCACCGTTTTGATTTCCTTTTTTTTACACCATTTTGTGATTTTTATTTATAGAAGTGGTTCGAACTCCCAGTCCTTTGTTCAGAAAGCTTACATTCTTTCCGCTAGACCATCGAACAATTGGAAAAAGATGCTTGAAAGAGTAAGATTTATGGTTTTTCATGGTGTTCAAATGTTTTAGGGGATTTGGAATTTCTTTTAAAATGGTGTGTGAGGGGGAGTGGACGTTATTAAGAGTTGTGATCGAGTTTGTGTGAACATGAGTTTTTCTGTTACGGTGGATCGTCTCTCGTTGAACTGTTGTAATGGACGAAATGATGAAACAGACGTATATGACAACTCAGAAAGTAGGAAGTTTAGGTGGTCTCGAATCTTTATACCGTGCTGTCAAAAAAGAAGGCGTCAAGAAAAAAGACGTCATGAAATGGTTGAAGGGGGAGAAAACTTACACCCTTCACAAGCCGGTGAGACGACATTTTCCGAGAAATAGAGTGATGGTGAATGAAATAGGACAACAGTTCCAAGCAGACCTAGCTGATGTCTCCAGTTTGAGTCAATATAACGATGGATTTCGTTACTTGTTAAGATGCATTGACATATTTTCCAAATATGCATGGGCGATTCCCTTAAAGCAAAAGTCAGGGTCCCATATCGTTCAAGCATTTTCCCAGATTTTCCAAGATAGAAAACCAGTAAAACTTCAAACAGACAAAGGAACTGAATTTAAGAACAAAGAGTTTCAAAGGTTTTTAACACAACACGGTGTGCATTTCTTTACAACGAACAACGAGACAAAAGCAAGTGTTGTGGAGAGATTCAATCGCACGCTCAAAACTCGCATGGTGCGATACTTTACAAGTCAAAATATGTTTAAATTCGTAGACGTGCTCAACGATTTAGTTCACAGTTACAACCATTCCCCCCATCGAAGTATAAAAATGAAACCTGTAGATGTAAACAAAGATAATGAAAAGCAAGTGTTTCTCAATCTGTATGGTGATCTCAAGAAGGAAAAACAGTCCTATAAATTTCAGGTGGGTGATCATGTGAGGATTAGTAAAGCAAAATTGACATTTGAGACGTAAAAATTAAAATTGTGAAAGCTGACAATTCCGTCATGGCTGACAAAGAGCCCGTGGGGCCCATAAACTGTTTTCTTCATTCTCTGTTTTCCCAAATTGATGCTAGTTTAAACGAAAGAGTGATTTCGTCCTCGAGCAACATGTATCCTCACAGAGCATATATTGAAACTCTATTAAATTATGGAGAAGACGCAAAGAAATCCTATTTAGCATGCGAAGGGTTTTACAAGGATACAGCCGGACATCTGAACGAAATTAATCCCACGAATGCTGCAACAAACAAAGGATTACATCAACGCTATGAGCTCGTGAAAGACAGCAAAACGTTTGACATGATTGGAACCTTGCACTGTGATTTATTTTTTCAAAACAGACTGCTTCTCAATTTAGTGGACGTGAAAATTAAACTGGTTCGAAATAAACCTGATTTGTGCCTCGTTTCCTCCTCAGAGGCCCCCAATTACAGAGTTCTCATCGAACACGCCTCCATTTTTGTGAGAAAATTGAAAGTCAACCCGGGAGTTGCCATCGGCCATGCAAAAGCTTTAGAAAAATCTCCCGCCAAGTATCCTATTGATCGTGTTTTATGCAAAGTGTATTCCGTCTCTCAAGGAAGTATGTCCTTCGTGCAAGACAACGTATTCCTAGGACAAATGCCCAAAAGACTGATTATTGGATGTGTCGATAACGATGCTTTTAATGGTACATATAAATCTAACGCTTTTGAATTTAAGCATTATGATGTTAACTTTATCGCCGATTGCATGAAAGAATGCCCACGGAAAAAACGCCCACGGAAAAATCGCCCACGGAAAAAACGCCCACTTTTCGAAAGTAGGAAAAAACGTCCACTTTTCGAAAGTAGGAAAAAACGCCCACGGAAAAATCGCCCACAGACAAAATGCTCACGGGAAAAATATGTGTTTGACTGATAAGTTTTTATGTCTGTTATAAACGGTGTTCGGACAACTAGTCACAGACTGCTGGCCAAAAAACCGTTAGGGGTCATATAAAAATTGCGGTTTCTAGGCCACCTCACCTACATAACGCGAATATGGGAATGACGGAATGAAAACTTTTAGAAGGGCCTGAACGTTAGTACTAATATTATTTTCTGCCTGAGTAATACCGCAATATTAATAATTTGATGTTTAAAATATTTTCTGCAAACCTAGTTCGTTTCGAAAGTTCGGATTGCACTGATGGACTGTAGAGGTTGTATGGTGTTGGCCTGAAAGCCGTGGTAGTCTTATGCAACAGTTATTTAAAAACATACTAATGATTCACCGTTGTCTTCAATCCAACTGCTGTACAATATTTTTCTAGAAACTACAAATAAAAAAATTCTCTGCGAGTATGTGCAAACCCAGGGAATTTGTCTGGGGAGGGGGCTGCTTAAAATCTAAAATATGAAATATAAAGAATTTCTGGTCCGATCGGGAGATTTCCAGCGTTTACAAGCTACAACACGTCGAATTATCTGAGGGTATCTGCTGCCTCAGGAAACTAGTCGGGGGGGGGGGAGGAGGTAATACCAAAATCGTAAAATATCAAGATTTCTCTTCCGATCTGGAGATCTTCAGCATTTAGAAACTGCAACTCGACAAATTTTCTTAGCGCATGTCACTCTCTGGAAACCTGTCGGCGAAGAGGGGGAGGGGGGTAATACCAAAATTGTAAAATATGAACAATTTCTCGTCCGATCGGGAGATTCTCGGCAATTAGCAGCTACAACTCGACACATTATCTGAAGGCATGTGAATGATGAAAATCTCCGGGTCGGACAAGAAATTCTATATAATTCACAATTATCATATAACCACCCCACCCCACCCCACCCCACCCACCCCCCAGGTTTGCTGAGTAGGCACGTGCCCTCAAATAATCTGTCCAGCTGTAGCTTGTAAATGCTGAAACTCTCCCGATGGGACGATACATTTTTCAAATCTTACAGTTTTGATATAACCCCCCCCCCCGACAGGTTTCCTGAGTCAGCACATGCGCTCAGATAATTTGCAGACTTGTAGTTTGAAAACCCTTAAATCTTTTGCTCAGATGTAGATCATAAACATTTCTTCTAAAGAATTACATTAATTATCGCAATTAAGAAAAGACGAAATTACGGAAACTATATATGACTCTGATTACCAACCTCTGGGGATTGTGGGCACGAAGCGGTCAAAAACGTTATTTTTATACGGCCCCTTAAAATTTTTGTGGCCAGTTCTCCGGTGGCCAGTTCTCCTACACCCATCATGTAGAAATTAGCTGTTTTAGTTGTCCTTTGGAAAACTCCCAGGAAGCTATGAGTGCGTATTTTTTTCTTTACACTGGGAAGAAAAGAAGTATGCCTGTAACTTGAGATTATACTACTCACGGGGAAGACACACCCCGACCGGTGGCCAACCGATAAATTTAAATGAAATATATCGCTTGTTATTTGGGGAGCGGTCGCAAGCAAACGTTCCAGCTGCAGCTGCAAAGCACCACTTTGACGAAAGACAGATGCCCCCCCCCTCCGCTCGCCGTATACAAAAGAGGATTTCCAAAAGAGACAAGAGTGGTAAGAAAGCACATTACACAAAGTTATATCTGTACATTGCGCCTTTTACGAAAATCGCTTTTACAATTAAATGCATTATACTTTAAAAGTATTTATAAATAAAATAATCTGACTTCTTAATTATTTCCCTTTTAATTGATATAGTTAAATAACAAACATGCATAGTTTTATAAAAATTAAGACCTTACTTTAAAAAATAAGAATAGTCATAAATTTATTACAGTAAAGCCGAACTGGAATTTTTTAAGAAAGTAGCTACTCTACAGTAGTAAGTTGAAAGTTAACAATCTTATTTGGTTCTTCACTAGGCCACCCGCGGCCCTTAAGTCATAAGTCCTAGGCCTTGGCCTATTTAACAGTTTTTATTCTAACGATGTTATATTCATAACGTTTACGTAACACATCAAATTATTAATATTGCGGTATTACTCAGGCAGAAAATAATATTAGGACTAACGTTTAGGCCCTCCTAAAAGTTTTCGTTCCGTCATTCCCATATTCGTAAAATTTACATAACAAGTATTGTCAATAATCAAACAGAAGTCATCGCTCTTTCCACGTTTATAAGTGAGTCACGGAAAAATTCTCAGTGGCCGCCACCAGGAATCGAACTCAGGGTCTTCCAGTTACGCGCCGGATATGCTTCCACTGCACCACAGCTATTCCTATTCCACGTCAAATGTCTGTATTAATTGTCAATAATATTGCGCTTCTACTTATGCACCATACATTCAATCCATTAATTAAGTAATAGGCCGTAGGCCTAAGCCTATTCAACACTTTTTTCTTCGCCTGTGAATTAATTAAGTAAAAGAAAAATATTGCAAACTTGACATGTTATGTAAATATTTAGTACCTACGTAAAAGTGCAGCGTTATTAAAAATCCCACCTTAGGGTCCTTTTCCGAACATACATGAATTATGCTGTAATTCTCGCTTGGCTTACATAGAACGTTTTCTCGAAATTTATTTGGAGTTCCTAATTCAATTCTCAATGTAGGCCAAAAATCGATAATACTTACCCCACTCCCACCCCTGAACTTTTGTGGCCAGTTGTCCTGTGGCCAATTCTCCTACACCCATTTTCGTTATGTAGGTGAGGTGGCCAAGAAACCGCAATTTTTATATGACCCCTAACGGTTTTTTGACCAGCAGTCTGTGACCAGTTGTCCGAACACCGTTTATAACAGACATATAAACTTATCAGTCGATCACATATTTTTCCCGTGAGCATTTTGTCTGTGGGCGTTTTTTCCTACTTTCGAAAAGTGGGCGTTTTTTCCGTGGGCGTTTTTTCCTACTTTCGAAAAGTGGGCGTTTTTTCCGTGGGCGATTTTTCCGTGGGCGTTTTTTCCGTGGGCGTTTTTTCCGTGGGCGATTTTTCCGTGGGCGTTTTTTCCGTGGGCGTTTTTTCCGTGGGCATTCTTTCCTCATACCTTATCGCCGTGTACGTTGACGGACAGTCAGTTCCTCATAAACCTCTAGAACCCAATTTCGAAAAGGGCAGCACAATTCGTTCTTTCCATAGTCTATTTCAAGGAACCGAGAAACTGGGCCAAGATTGTGGAATATATATCGATCGAGATGAATTTTCCAAGGGATACACTCTTTATGCATTCAATCTCAGTCTGGACCTGTGTGATGGAGGGCATATGAACCTGATCCAACAAGGAAATTTAAGAGTGGAAATCAAATTTGGAAAAGCTTTAGTAAAAACCATTTCTGTGCTAATCTACGCAGAGTTCCAAAACATTATTGAAATTTCAAAGTCCAGAAACATTCTTTGTGATTTCTCCAATTGAAGAAATGAACAGTGTTCAAATTGTAAAGACCCTAAAGCAAGATCACGTGACACAACGGTCCTTCCTCGGAGTGTTTGCCTGTGACAGACTTCCCAAGAGAATTGTCAAGTTCCCAGCATGTATTGTTGTGAATACGGATCGATATGGAAATCCTGGAAAACACTGGTTGGCTATGTACATACCAAACCCAAAAACAATGGAATTTTTTTTATTCTTTCGGACATTCTCCAGAATATTTTCAAGGACCTATTGCCAGATTTGCCTCCAAGTTGGATACTGTTAAATTGAATGAAGTACCTCTTCAAAGTTCGTTTACAGCCGTATGTGGACAATATTGTATTTTTCTTCTTGTATTCTAGATGTCGCGGAAAAAGCTTGTACTCTATTGTAAGAAATTTTGGATGGAAATCTGAAACAAACGACCTGCGTGTCTTTCATTTCGTTCGAAATAAATTTCGAATTGAATCAAAATTCAGAATTTAAAATAAAAATTGATTGAAATCTACTTTATGTGTCTTTAAATTATTTTGTACCTTTTTTAATGACTTCAGTTGACAACATGGAAGTGCCCAGACTACAACATCCTTTCACTGCTCTGATAGCGGGCCCTGCTGGCTGTGGGAAGACTCAGTTTGTAAAACGTTTACTTCAGCATCAAGCGAAAGTTATATCTCCCCCTCCCGAACATGTGGTGTGGTTCTACGGGGTTCACCAAACATTGTATGATGAAATAGAAAACGTGACATTTGTGGAAGGCCTCCCTCCAATTTCCGTGACTATGTGAAAGGAAGAACGCGTGGACGGAAATGACGTAGAAATTTACTTCGTTATAATGGCGCCCGAACTATCCGGATGACCCGACCCGACCGTTCAAAATATCGCATTGGTGTGATGTTTTTTCCACACCGCGAGATAGGAAAAATAAGAGAATCCCTTCTCCGGCACTTCAAAAAAAAAAAATAAGACGGAGATGATGTAACGTACCAGGAGATGTGACGTACCTGCCCGAAGGACGCACACGACATAAAGGCAGATAGGAATCAGAACAAAACGTCCGCGTAGCTCAATTGGTAGAGTGACTTATTCCGGAATGAGGGGATCAGGGTTCGAATCCTGGCGTGGACAGAAATGACGGAGAAATTTGCTTCGTTATAAACAGTCTCGGACTTTTTTCCCGCGTTTTTCAACAGTTTCGGACTTTTTTTTCTAGGACTTTTTACCCTGATTAAAAAAATCAGTCATTCTGAAAAGAAAGAAAACCTAAGGGAGAGGGGAAGACAGGTATTTTTACACGTGGCTTTCTTTACAATGATGTCGTATTTTCTTTGCACATTTCTATTCAACCGCGGAGTACCTGTTTGACCTTCTGAGGGAAGCAGTGAAAAATAACATTTTTTTTTTTTGGCATTCCTGTGCCCATTATTGGAAGTACAGGAAACGGTTCAGAGGTATACTTTATCTCCTTCTCAAAAGAAAAAAACAAACAAAAACGATTTTGTTTGCTTTATGCAATATATATATATATATATTTATATGTGTATATGTATAAAAAAGTAAGAAATATATCTATTTAGCGACAATTTCAGAATCATTACAAAACTCGGTTGCTTAAATGAAACTCAAAACCCACGTCTACCTCATGTCAGACGCCCGATTACGTGCGGGAAGCGACCGTGCGTCAAGCGACCCTGTGGAAAATCATGCGCAAAGCGACCCTGTTATATTTGTTCGTGGACGAAGCGACCCTGCTATTCGAATCATTTTACTTATATCATCATTGTCAACCATTTTCAATCCATTGCTGGACGAAGGTTTACCCAAGTTTCCTCCACAACGGTCTGTCTGTCTTGTGCCGGTCTCCTCCATGTCACTCCCGCATACTTTCGAATTTCATCCACCCATCTCCCATGTGGTCTTCTTCTGGGTCTTTTCCTGTCCCTTGGAATCCAATCTAAAATTTCGGCTGTCCATCGATGGTATATATATATATAGAAATCGTAGTCAAATTATTTATTTACATCTAATTAATTAATTACTTACATCAAGTTTTTTATACTAAATACAAGTCTGTAATATCATTTTATATGTGTATACTATATATATACAAATCGTAGTCAAATTATTTACATCATTAATTAAGTACCTACATCTGAATTTTGTAGCTTTTGCACTTAGTCCAACTTGATAACACAGCTTAATGCTTTCAGGCATTTTTTAAGAACTTTAAAATTTCCAAATTGCCCCATGATATTGCGAATGCGTTCGTCTACTTGTATATGCATCTTCTTCCTTTTTCGACCAAGTTCTTCTAATTCTTTTAATTGTTGTTTGTGCATCACACGTCGAACTTGGAAATTCTGAAGAAATTAAAAAATGCCTTAAAGCATTAAACTATGTTACCAAGTTGGACTAAAGCTACAAAATTCAGAAGATGTAAGTACTTAATTAATTAGATATAAATAATTTCACTACGATTTGTATATATATAAGTAAAATGATTCGATTAGCAGGGTAGCTTCGCCCACGATAAAATATAACAGGGTCGCTTTGCTCACGATTTCCAGAGGGTCGCTTGACACCAGACCCAGTCTCACCCAGTCTCGTGTAAATAAACTAAACTCCCCCTTCGGCCCTGCTGGGGCATTGCCGAAGGGGGAGCGGAAGTCCAATATTCTTTGATCTTGTGGTCAGTCAGCGGCGGTGATGATGAGGAGTTCCCGCCCTTTTTTTTCCCTGTGGACAGTAAAGCAATTATACTGAGAAGGGGAAGCGTCTCAGCTTTCATTTAATGGGACCATAAAAACAGCAGGAGCAGATGTCAGCTTTGATTAGAAAGTAAACGTTGACAGACGAGATTTCGGGGAAAACAGACCGACAGTCGATCTCAACCGAAATTTATTGCAAATACAATAAGTTGTCATTTAAAATCTTCTAAAAGACCTCAAGATCAACTGGTTGAGTCCCCGTTGATTACCTTGTATTGCATGTTATGACATGCGAAATATTAAAATCATTGCTGAAGAATTAATGAATCGAAAAGCTCCTGCATAAACCTTGTGTCAATATAATCTTACATACGCATTTCCATATATTCCTAGGAAATAGACGATGTCATCACTCTGTTCAGCGGTGTCCGAACAACAATTTTTCAGTTGCTATGAGTTGTTTATAAAAGAACGTGAACAGAGCAATGCCATCGTCTACTGACATTATTTCGACATATTTGTAATATATTCACCATGCCCAGGAAAACTGGTACATTTCGTTATGGTCAGCTAGGAAAACTTCCACACTCTGACAAGATCTCGGAATGAAACGCAGTTCGTGTACATCCCCTTACATGAGAAGGTGTTCAAAAGTTTTTCGGTGTGCGAGCTTTCCGCCCTTTGCTGAGCAGTACGAGAAAGTGTGGGAGTTTTCGTTGATCCAACTTGAGTTGATACGTAATTGTTATGAATGTGACATGAATAGAACAAAAACTTAAAAAGGCCTAGGCCCTGTGAGAAATTTTTTAGTGAAAAAGTAAGGGCAGGATATTATTAACTTGAGTTGATACGTAATTGTTATGAATGTGACATCGCTCGAACAGAAAGTGTAATAAAGGCCTAGGTCCTGTGAAAAGATATTTAGTGCTTAAGTAAGAGCAGAATATAATTAACTTGAGTTGATGCGCAATTGTTATGAATGTGACATGAATAGAACAAAAACTTAAAAAGGCCTAGGCCCTGTGAGAAATTTTTTAGTGAAAAAGTAAAGGCAGGATATTATTAACTTGAGTTGATACGTAATTGTTATGAATGCGACATCGATCGAACAGAAACGGTATTAAAGGCCTAGGCCTAGGGCCTGTGAAATGATATTTAGTGCTTAAGTAAAAGCAGAATATAATTAACTTGAGTTGATACGTAATTATTATGAATGTGACATGGATAGAACAAAAACTGTTAAAAAGGGCTACGCCTAGGCCCTGTGAGAAATTTTTAGCGAAAAAAGTTAAGGCAGGATATTATTAACTTGAGTTGATACGTAACTGTTATGAATGAGACATCGCTCAAACAGAAACTGTTAAAAAGGCCTAGGCCTAGGGCCTATGAAATAATATTTAGTACTTAAGTAAAAACGAAATATTATTAACTTGCTTTGTACGTAATTGTTATGAATGTGACATGGTTAGAATAAAAACTGTTTAAAAGGCCAAAGGCTTAGGCCTAGGGCCTGTGAAATCATATTTAGTGTTTAACTAAAAGCAGAATATAATTAACTTGAGTTGATACGTAATTGTTGTGAATGTGACATTGATAGAACAAAAACTGTTAAAAAGGCCTAGGCCCTGTGAGAAAAATTTTAGTGAAAAAGTAAAGGCAGGATATTATTAACTTGAGTTGGTACGTAATTGTTATGAATGTGACATCGATAGAACAAAAACTGTTAAAAAGGCCTAGGCCTAGGGCCTGTGAAATAATATTTAGTGCTTAAGTAAAAACGCAATATTATTACCTTAACTTGATACGTAATTGTTATGAATGCGACATCGGTACAACTAAAACTGCTAAAAGGCCTGGGCCTAGGGCCTGTGAGAAAATTTTTAGTGAAAAAGTAAACGCAGAATATTAGTAACTTGAGTTGATACATAATTGTTATGAATGTGACATCGATAGAACAAAAACTGTTAAAAATGCCTAGGCCTAGGGCCTATGATATAATATTTAGTGCTTAAGTAAAAGCGGAATATTATTAACTTGATTTGACAGGTAATTGTTATGAATGTGACATCGATAGAACAAAAGCTGTTAAAAAGTCCTAGGCCTAGGGCCTATGAAATAATATTTAGTGCTTAAGTAAAAGCGGAATATTATTAACTTGAGTTGATACGTAATTGTTATAAATGTGACATCGATAGAACAAAAACTGTTAAAAATGCCTAGGTAGGGTCTATGAATTAATATTTCGTGCTTAAGTGAAAGCGCAATATTATTACCTTGAGTTGATACGTAAACGTTATGAATATGGCATCGGTAGAAATAAAGGCTGACAAAAGGGCTTACGAATGAGGCACAGTAATTTAGTGTCTAATTCAGTAAAAGAGAAATATTAATAACTTGATTTAGTGCCTAAGTAAAAGTGAGACGTTATAAAAAATTCCCTCCTTGTCGTCCTTTTCTGAGCATAGTATGAGTTCTGGTGTAATTGTTTTGTTCCTTTGAAACCTAAGAAATGTGCCATGCAGAGGTACCCGAATGAGTACTTGGAGGAAGGGGGTAAGAAAAACCCTTACCTCCTTCAAGGCTGTCAAACATTTAAAAAAAGGTTTCGTCTATTTTAGTATTTTAAATTTATCAATAATTTGGCTATGTTACAGGCGGGGGAGCCCCCCCCCATGGGCGCCCTTGGTGCTATGTAATCATGAATATGATGTAATCCATATTCATGATTATGAGCTATGTAATCCCGATCCAGGACGACGAAATTATCCCGTCCGGGGAGGGGGGGGGGTAATTTCAAAAGTGTAAAATATGAGGAATTTCTCGTCCGATCCGAAGATTTTCAACATTTACAAGCTACAACCCCCTCGCCCGATAGGTTTCCTGAGGAGGCACACTCCCTCAAATAATGTGTTCAGTTGTAAATGCCGAAAATCTGCCGATCGGACGAGAAATTCTTCATATTTTACACTTTTGAAATTACCCCCCCCCGGACGGGTTTGCTGCGTAGGCACATACGCTCAGAACAGAAAAATATTTGTCGAGCTGCAGCTTGTAAATACTGAAAATCTCCCGATCGGACGAGAAAGTCTTCATATTTTACACTTTTGGTATGTATCCCCCCCCCCTCGCATACACACGATTGCTGAGTTGGCACATGCCTTCAAATAATGTGTCGAGTTGTAGCTTGTAAATGCCGAAAATCTCCCGATGGGAGGAGGAATTTTTCATATTTTACACTTTTGGTATTAACCCACCCCACCCCCCATCGCCGACAGGTTTCCAGAGAGTGCACATGCGCTGAGAAAATTTGTCGAGTTGCAGCTTGTAAATGCTGAAGATCTCCCGATCAGAAGATTAATGAGAAATCTTGATATTTTACGCTTTTGGTATCCCCCCCCCTCTAGTTGCCTGAGGCAGCAGATGCCCTCAGACAATTCGATGACTTGCAGCTTGTAATGGCTGAAAATCTCCCGATCGGACCACAATTTTTTTATATTTCATATTTTAGGTTTTAAGCCCCCCCCCCCCCTCCACACACACACTCGACAAGAGTCCTGGGTTTCCTCATACTCGCAGAGAATTTGTTTAGTTATAGTTTATAGAAAAATATCGCTGAAAATCTCCCGATCGGACCATACATTTTTTATATTTCATATTTTAGGTTTTAAGCCCCCCCCTCCACACACACACACTCGACAAGAGTCCTGGGTTTCGTCATACTCGCAGAGAATTTGTTTCGTTATAGTTTATAGAAAAACATCGCTGAAAATCTCCCGATCGGACCATACATTTTTTATATTTCATATTTTAGGTTTTAAGAACCCCCTTCCCCCCACACACACTCGACAAGAGTCCTGGGTTTCGTCATACTCGCAGAGAATTTGTTTCCTTATAGTTTATAGAAAAACATCGCTGAAAATCTCACCATCGGACCATACATTTTTTATATTTCATATTTTAGGTTTCAAGCCCCCCCTTCCCCCCCCACACACACTCGACAAGAGTCCTGGGTTTCGTCATACTAGCAGAGAATTTGTTTCGTTATAGTTTATAGAAAAACATCGCTGAAAATCTCACCATCGGACCATACATTTTTTATATTTCATATTTTAGGTTTTAAGCCCTCCCCCCCCCCCACTCGACAAAAGTCCTGGGTTTCGTCATACTAGCAGAGAATTTGTTTAGTTATAGTTTATAGAAAAATATCGCTGAAAATCTCCCAATCGGACCAGAAATTTTTTATATTTCATATTTTAGGTTTTAAGCCCCCCCCCCCCCCTCCACACGCACACACACTCGACAAGAGTCCTGGGTTTCCTCATACTCGCAGAGAATTTGTTTCGTTATAGTTTATAGAAAAACATCGCTGAAAATCTCCCGATCGGACCATACATTTTTTATATTTCATATTTTAGGTTTTAAGCACACCCCCCCCCTTCCCCCCACACACACTCGACAAGAGTCCTGGGTTTCGTCATACTCGCAGAGAATTTGTTTCCTTATAGTTTATAGAAAAACATCGCTGAAAATCTCACCATCGGACCATACATTTTTTATATTTCATATTTTAGGTTTTAAGCCCCCCCCCCTTCCCCCCACACACACTCGACAAGAGTCCTGGGTTTCGTCATACTCGCAGAGAATTTGTTACCTTATAGTTTATAGAAAAACATCGCTGAAAATCTCACCATCGGACCATACATTTTTTATATTTCATATTTTAGGTTTTAAGCCCTCCACCCCCCACTCGACAAAAGTCCTGGGTTTCGTCATACTAGCAGAGAATTTGTTTAGTTATAGTTTATAGAAAAACATCGCTGAAAATCTCACCATCGGACCATACATTTTTTAAATTTCATATTTTAGGTTTTAAGCCCCCCCCTTCCCCCCCCCCCCCACACACTCGACAAGAGTCCTGGGTTTCGTCATACTAGCAGAGAATTTGTTTCGTTATAGTTTATAGAAAAACATCGCTGAAAATCTCACCATCGGACCATACATTTTTTATATTTCATATTTTAGGTTTTAAGCCCTCCCCCCCCCCCCCCACTCGACAAAAGTCCTGGGTTTCGTCATACTAGCAGAGAATTTGTTTAGTTATAGTTTATAGAAAAATATCGCTGAAAATCTCCCAATCGGACCAGAAATTTTTTATATTTCATATTTTAGGTTTTAAGCCCCCCCCCCCCCCTCCACACGCACACACACTCGACAAGAGTCCTGGGTTTCCTCATACTCGCAGAGAATTTGTTTAGGTATAGTTTATAGAAAAATATCGTAAATAAGAAAATACGAAATTACGGACATTTTATGTGTGCTGGGGGGAGGGGGGCGCTAAAAATTCCTTACCTCCTTCAAGGCTGTCAAACATTTAAAAAAGGTTTCGTCTATTTTAGTGTTTTAAATTTATTAAAAATTTGGCTATATTAACGGCGGCGGGGGGGGGGGCTCTCCCCCTGGACACCCAATTGTCGTTTGTCTTACTAGAAACGTTTTCTTCATTCAATTGCCCTCACAGCGAAAAAAACGGCAATTTTTGTATGGCCCCTCAAGATTTGTGCCCAAATGTCCGGGTGCCCAAATGTCCGGGTGCCCAAATGTCCGGTGCCCAAATGTCCGGGTGCATTTGGGCACCCGGACATTTGGGCACATTCATTTTTAAAGCAATGAAATTGCGCTGCGTTGAAAATTATAGTGTTCCTATATTTCTCTTTACTTGAGCAAGTGGTGTGCACAAAAAATTTCACTTATATCTCATTATCATTAAGAAATTGAGACATATTTACGAATTTCTGTCTGAAAGACTGGGCGGACATTTGGGCACCGGACATTTGGGCACCGGACATTTGGGCACCGGACATTTGGGCACCCGGACATTTGGGCACCCGGACATTTGGGCACAAATGTTTAAGGGGCCGTATAACAATTGCCGTTTCTTGGCCCACTAGTAAGAGATTGACCGTGAAAATGATCGCCGTAAGTTACTTAGGCACTAAATATTTTCGGGCACGAGCCTACTCAGCAAACCGGGGGGGGGGGGAGAATATATCAAAAGTGTAAAATATGAACAATTTCTCGTCCGATCGGGAGATTTTCAGCATTTACAAACTACAACTCGTAACATTGTCTGAGCGCACGTGCCTGCTCTGAAAACTTGGGGGGGGGTATACCAAAAGTGTAAAATATGAAGCATTTCTATCCCGATCGAAAGATTTTCAGCATTTATAAGCTACAACTCGGCAGATTATTTGAGGGCACATGCCTAGTCACCAAACCTGTCGGGTGGGGTGGGGGTGGGGGGGGGGGGTATATGATAATTGTGAAATATAAAGCATTTCTTGTCCGATCGGGAGATTTTCAGCATTTACAAACTACAACTGGAGACATTATCTCAGGGCGTATAAACCTACTGAGCACACCTGTCGGGGGGGGGTAATACTAAAAAGTGTGAAATATAAAAAATTTCTTGTCCGATCGGGAGATTTTCAGCATTTACAAACTACAACTGGACACATTATCTCAGGGCGTAAACCTACTGAGCACACCTGTCGGGGGGGGGGGGGTAAATACTACAAAGTGTGAAATATAGAGAATTTCTTGTCCGATCGGGAGATTTTCAGCATTTACAAACTAAAACTGGAGACATTATCTCAGGGCGTAAACCTACTGAGCACACCTGTCGGGGGGAGGGGGTAATACTAAAAAGTGTGAAATATATAAAATTTCTTGTCCGATCGGGAGATTTTCAGCATTTACAAACTACAACTGGTCACATTATCTCAGGGCGTAAACCTACTGAGCACACCTGTCGGGGGGGGTAAATACTACAAAGTGTGAAATATAGAGAATTTCTTGTCCGATCGGGAGATTTTCAGCATTTACAAACTAAAACTGGAGACATTATCTCAGGGCGTAAACCTACTGAGCACACCTGTCGGAGGGGGGGGGTAATACTAAAAAGTGTGAAATATATAAAATTTCTCGTCCGATCGCGAGATTTTCAACATTTACAAGCTACATCTCGTAACATTGTCTGAGCGCACGTGCCCGCTCTGAAAACTTGTGTGTGTGTGTGTGTGGGGGGGTTATACCATAAAGTGCAAGATATGAAGAATTTCTCTCCCGATCGAGAGATTTTCAGCATTTATAAGCTACAACTCGGCAGATTATTTGAGGGCACATGCCAAGTCAGCAAACCTGTCGGGGGGGGGGTATATGATAATTGTGAAATATAAAGAATTTCTTGTCCGATCGGGAGATTTTCAGCATTTACAAACTACAACTGGAGACATTATCTCAGGGCGTATAAACCTACTGAGCACATCTGTCGGGGGGTGGGGGTAATACTAAAAAGTGTGAAATATAAAAAATTTCTTGTCCGATCGGGAGATTTTCAGCATTTACAAACTACAACTGGACCCATTATCTCAGGGCGTAAACCTACTGAGCACTCCTGTCGGGGGGGGGGGTAATACTAAAAAGTGTGAAATATAAAAAATTTCTTGTCCGATCGGGAGATTTTCAGCATTTACAAACTAAAACTGGACACATTATCTCAGGACGTAAACCTACTGAGCACACCTGTCGCGGGGGGGGGTAATACCACAAAGTGTAAAATATAAAGAATTTCTTGTCCGATCGGGAGATTTTCAGCATTTACAAACTACAACTGGAGACATTATCTCAGGGCGTAAACCTACTGAGCACACCTGTCGGGGGGGGGGGGGGGTAATACTAAAAAGTGTGAAATATATAAAATTTCTCGTCCGATCGGGAGATTTTCAGCATTTACAAGCTACATCTCGTAACATTGTCTGAGCGCACGTGCCCGCTCTGAAAACTTGTGTGTGTGTGTGTGGGGGGGGGTTATACCATAAAGTGTAAAATATGAAGAATTTCTCTCCTGATCGAGAGATTTTCAGCATTTATAAGCTACAACTCGGCAGATTATTTGAGGGCACATGCCTAGTCAGCAAACCTGTCGGGGGGGGGGGTATATGATAATTGTGAAATATAAAGAATTTCTTGTCCGATCGGGAGATTTTCAGCATTTACAAACTACAACTGGAGACATTATCTCAGGGCGTATAAACCTACTGAGCACACCTGTCGGGGGTGGGGGAGGTAATACTAAAAAGTGTGCAATATAAAAAATTTCTTGTCCGATCGGGAGATTTTCAGCATTTACAAACTACAACTGGAGACATTATCTCAGGGCGTAAACCTACTGAGCACACCTGTCAAGGGGGGGGGGGGGGTAATACTAAAAAGTGTGAAATATAAAAAATTTCTTGTCCGATCGGGAGATTTTCAGCATTTACAAACTACAACTGGAGACATTATCTCAGGGCGTAAACCTACTGAGCACACCTGTCAAGGGGGGGGGTAATACTAAAAAGTGTGAAATATAAAAAATTTCTTGTCCGATCGGGAGATTTTCAGCATTTACAAACTACAACTGGAGACATTATCTCAGGGCGTAAACCTACTGAGCACACCTGTCGGGGGGGGGGGGGGTGATACTACAAAGTGTGAAATATAGAGAATTTCTTGTCCGATCGGGAGATTTTTAGCATTTACAAGCTACAACTCGACACATATCTGAGGGTATGTGCCTACTCAGCAAACCTGTCGGGGGGGGCGATGCCGAATATGAAATACAAAGAATTTCTGGTCTTCACATCGGGAAATTTTCAGCGTTTACAAAGTACAACTCAACCAATTTTCTGCAGATGTCTGCAGACGGGCGACTGCTTATAACCCATTGAGTTGCTCACGGTGGTCGTTAAACCTTCAATAAAAAAAAAAAGAAAAGAAAAACACCCAACCGGAAAAAAAAAGATGAAAGAAAAAAAGAAACTGCATTGCCCGCCCTGTATTGTGTTTGACTTGTTCTTCTCGTGGTATGTGATAACTGTTTAAAATAGTTATCAAGAATAAAATAAATAAAACTACAGGATCATATAACATCTGGTGCCTTTATTTAGCTTTTTATTCTTTGCGCTTCTTCTTTGTACGGATAAGTAAGCCAACTAATTTCTCATATTTTTTACAAACGTTTGGAAATAACATCTGTTTGGATACATTGACAAAAAATCACAGGCTGAATTTTATTTTTAAAAATATTAATATTCAGCAAAAGAATATTTGTGTTGTTTGTTTTTTTGTACATTTCCTGATCAGCAATTACAATTGCCTTTTAAAACATACGTGAAATCTCGTAGTTTATCTTTTCGTCCTTTTTTTTTTATTTTCCTCCTGACAATGGGGGAGAGTGGTCTTCCCACGTCAGATCTCTTCACATCTGTGCCCCCCAATAATTTGGTGAAGTCGGCGCTCCTGGTGTGTGTGAGTGTGTGTGTGCGCGCTTTGCTTTTCTTCTGTCAAAACGTGCCGGAACTGAAAATTTTCGCTTTGTTTTAGAAAAAGGCTTAAGAAAAATGTTCAAGAAATTTATTTGCTTTTTGTTAGGTCCATCGGCCTTCTTTAGCAACAGCAGCTTGTGTTTTAGAGTAACGGCATCTTTTTCTCCAGAAAAAAGCACACATTCACACACATATGCAAAACGGTACTGTTTTTTCTGGAGGATAAGCACACACAAACACACACACACACACACACACACACACATCATTATCAATCCACTGCTGGATGAAAGTCTCCCCAAATTTCTTCCAAAACTGTCTTCTTTGAAAACGTTTCTTCCAAAACTGCTGCAGGTCCTAGTGACATAAGACGATATATAGAAGTTTTTCAATTCATGTAATTTTTAGTTATGATTTTAATATTTTGTGTGTAATAACTACAATAAAAAGCTAATAAAAAAGGATCCAACGGATCGATCTTCAAGTGTTTAAAAATAACGTAGGCGGCCGGCCTTTCTCGTAAGTTTTGAATTACAACCTAAATATTCGGTGCGTGTAGACATGCCTGAAAGCTAGTGAAATGTACTCAATACATTAGTCGTCAGATATTTACAAGACACCTAGACCGCGGGCCTTTTAGGAAGACTGAGTTACAACCTAAATATCAGTTTTGTATAAACATGTTACAAGAACTAATAAAAGAGGCTCAATGGAACAGCTTTAAACTGTCTGAAAGATACATAGGCTTCAGGCCTTTTTGGAAGATTTGAAGTTACAATATAAATATTTGATTTGTATAAACATGTTAGAAGGCCTAATAAAAGAGACTCAAAGGAACAGCCTTAAAGTGCATGTTTAGAAGGCGCCTATGCCGGGGACCATTCGGTTTATAGTAGGTCCTAAATTTTTTTCACAAATTTAAGTTGTTATTGTCGCATGTGAAACTACAATGATTTTAATATTTCGTAAGTCTGAATAGTGAATAAAAAGTTCTCGAGAGCCATTAACGCATTTTATGTCAGATGCATTCAAGGAACCTAGACCTAGGAATTTTAAATGCAATTTAAGCTATGGTCTTGACTTTTACAGTGAGGTGCGTTCAAATGTACAAAAAAACTGATATAGATAAAACAGCACATCAGATCTCATAATGAAATTAAATTTTTTTTCGCAGAATATGTCCAGGTATATTTTATATTTGTAGAAGAAATGAAAAAGAAAGAAAACAAAAAAATTCTGTTTGTGCTTCTATGCATGAACTACCATAACATTTTATCATTTGCAACTGCGCAATTCTAAGTTTCCGAAAATGCTGTTACTATTTTAACGCATTTTTGCTATCTGGCAATATCAGGAACAAGAGAACGTAGTTGCTTGTCCTCTGCGTGATCTTTTTTATAGTAAATAAAACAATGCGATTTAGGACCACTATGCATTTTCCCAGGGGTTTTGAAGGACGGGAACCCCACTGAAAAGGACTGCTTTTAAAGGATTTCATAAAAAAAAAAAAAAAAGAAAGAAAGAAATCCGAGAAATATTGCGACTGACTGCTGTTATTTGTATTCGATATTTCATCAGCTGCCTATTGAAACATCTAATGTGCGGCGAACGAACACAGGGAAAATGCGACTTTGTTGTGTCTGATATATTTATGCCTAAGAACTGTCAGCCCTCCATTGCTTACGCGTAGAAGTACATATCTTATACCTGACCGAGTTTTCTTGTGAATTTTAGAACTTATGAAGCGCTATTTCCAGGTAAGTCTTTTATGCAATAAATTCTGTCCTGGTGTTCAGTAAACACGCTCAAAAACAAAATGGCGCAGACATGAATTATTATCACACACATAAAGATGCACCTAACGCTGTGGGGTTTATTACTCGGAACAATTTTAAAATATTAATTATGCCCTTTTTAAAACAAGTTAGTAAAATCGTGCGATACATTGTTTATGATACGCTTTGCAACATACCGGAAATCATTACTCAAGTTATTTAATAATGGCTGTGGAATAAATCCCGCTCCCGTGTCCTGACCTTTGACCCCATTTCGATGATATTCAACAGAACCGGTGCAGTATACCTCCGGAACAACATACCAAAGTTTTGTCGCAATCGAAGCATTTTTACGTAAGTTATGACTCATATGGGCAATGGAATGGATCCTGCTCCTATGTCCTGACCTTTGACCCCATTTGGTCCATTTTCAACAGGATTTGTCCCCAGGTGGTCCCCTACCACATACTAAAATTTCATCGAAATAGAAACATTTTAACGCAAGTTCTGACGCATAAGGGCAATGACATAAATTCCGTTCCTCAGTCGTGACCTTTGACCCCATTTCCAATAGGGTTCGTTCCCAGGTGGTCCCTATCACATACTAAAATTTGATCGAACCATTTTTACGCGAGTTATCGTGCAGACAGACGGACAAAGCTGGAGCACATACGCTTCTTCAACCAAAGGATGGAAAGCGTAAAAAGTGTATATGAATGCTATTCGATAACTATAAGTACAAAAAACAAAAATGAAGTAAGAAAGTTATTTTCAAATGACAGTTTCATACCATAACTGCTATGATGAAAGATCAAGACTCTGCTAAACGTTGTATTTGACGCTGCTGTTCAAATACAACGTCCACGGCAATCTAAACGTGATCGACAATCATCAGAAGATCGACAAAGTGAACGTGTTCAGGACGTTTCCCGAATTCAACGAATCAGACTTGGTCAGCAAGCCACAGAGTGCCCAGAAGAGGCTGCATTATGACGTGCTGAAGCTGAAGTACGACGTTCAGGCCAATCTAAAATCACTCGAAATTCATCAGAAGAGCAAGAATCTCAGTAAGTTCACGGTGTTCTACGAATTTAACTAATCAGACTCGGTCAGCAAGCCACAGAAAGTCCGGAAGAAGCTACAATACGGCGTGCTGAACCGGCTGCTTAAAGATAACGATCATGTCCATTGCATCGTCCTGCTATTCTCAATCATGAAACCTTTAACGAGTTCGAAGACCCTGCTCATGATTGTGCTGCGATGAATGTTGAGTGTCAGTGTAGGGGCGAACGTAAATGCTCCACCTGCCTTATGTAATTCAAAGTCCTGCAAGGCTCTGTAATCAAAGCTCGTTCACCGGAGCACGCACCCCACAGACAATAGGTCAAGGTTCCTGTTACTTAGATAACCAATAATTTATAATTATTGGTCAAACAGGCGCTCCGCTCCCTCAGCTTTGTTATATTAAGATCGGCTGATCAAGGGAGGAGGTGAATGAATAACGATGAGACAGGCCTCGAAAGGAATCCATCAAAGTTTTCTAAACTTAAACCAAATTTAATCATTATTCAAAGAAATGCTGTCCGAGCCTAGGCTGTATATCGGAGACTTCGCTCGTGGCAAGAAATCACTTGCGCATTGTTTCACACGTGCGTTTTCGTCGTCGTGCAGCTCTCCTTGCTAACACTTTATTGTTCTTCCTAATAATACCTGCCGGAGTCTGTCCGCTCTTTGGCACAGAATCTCCACGCGCTTATGAGAGCCTGCAACGGTGTGTGTCACAAGAACGCTAAATTTCCGTCCATCCACGAGGACATACTAAGTTTTTTAGCTTCCTGTCGAGCAGCATACACGTGCTCCTCCACCAAGCTCCGACCCTCAACTAACTGAATATCGAGCCTCGCGCCCGCGTACTAACCACTGCCCTATCGCCTGAGGCGCGATGAACTATCTAGTGAGAGGCAGACAACGAGCCTCCACTGTTGCCTCCCCCATTCTTTTCCGACCCGTTTACTCCCTGACCCCCTAACCCCCAGCCTTCGCTGCGTTACGAAGGTCACCTAACGGCCCCAATCGCGACATTGACCTTTTCCAAGAACTAATCTCCAACGGACAGCATAGTTCGCCAGCATTGTACACAGTATTGTGTTCATACATTCCGAACCGACTTGGTTAAAATAAATATGTACATTTTCTCAGACGGTCGGGCGCCATGTTGGAGTCTTACAATACATTCCAAACCCATTAGCCTCAAGGGCTTTTAGTAATCCGACAAATTTAACTTGCAGAAATGTTCCTTTTCTGGAAATAAAAAGTAAATAGAAGAGTTATTTTTCTGGAAGCGGGAAACCACGTGCTGCTTCTTTTTTTTTTTTTTTTTTTTTTCGCTTGATTTCTAATTCCAGTCCTTGTATCGTAATCACATAAAATATGAAAATGATGTCGAATGTCCGAAATTCCATTAATATTGTATTTCTCTCTTACTGTCAGTTCTGCCATTCTATTAATTTTTGTGCTGAGAAATCTGATTATAAAACACTCAAGTATTGCTGTTTCAAAGTAACTGTTTTGCTTGAGAATGAAGGCCAAGCAGTTCGCGAGTTTCCACCTGATTTGAAGGATATGATAAGTAATCGACAGCATCCAAATTATCGGCACTTCAATGAAAATATTAGTTCTTTCAACAGCGCCTTAAGTTTCATATCGTTGGGCGCACAAATTTTCTCACGTTGCAGAAAACGGTCTCTAAATCTTCAGAGTTCACAGACAGATCTATCATCAAACAGGATAGATGAATACCAGTGAAGACAGCAATTGCTTTTATGCTGAGCTTCATGTTATTGACTCAGGCTTGGCAAATCAACAGCGTATAAATCATCCAGGGAATTAGCAACGTAATCCTGATATCGTAGCTTTCTTGGATGAGGTAATTCGTCGTAACAATGTGCATGCTCACGCTTATCGCATGCTGCGAGAAGTTGAAACTGATGAAAAGAAAAGAGCTGCTGATGAAGACCATAAATTGCCAATGACCGCAGACGCTACAATCTTCCTATGGTTGATGAGATCACCATGATTTCCCTGTCAGCTGACGGTGAACCACCATTTGAGCGCGACTTTTGAATTTCTTCTCGAAATTCCCAGCAACTACTCATCAAGCTCAACATTTTGAGTCCTCATCTGAACCCAATGATTTATATGTCGTTTTATCCGTTCGGTGAAGCAGGCTGGTTACCAAATATTGAGATCAACGCCATAATCGTCCTAATCAACAGCATGCGCGTGTATTGATGCTGCAATGGAAGGTATCGCAAACAACCGTAGAGTTAACCGCTTCAATCCAATTTTACACGGAGGAAAGTTGTTCCAGCAGTGTGCTGTAGCTTCTTATTTTCAAGTTGAAAGCAACAACGTGAACTATATCAGCAGTCAGCAAGTCCGTTTGCTAGTCGAGCAATATGGAGACTTAATGGTTCATTTGAATGACGTTGCTGATTGAAGAGGAGTGAACGTTGGGCGTGCCTTGATTTTTCCATCCTCATTTCAAGGTTCGCCTCGCAACATGAGTGAAACGTATCACGATGCCATGGCATTGTCTCTAAATTTAGCAGACCTGATCTATTTGGGACCATAGCATGCAATCCGAATTGGCCAGAGATTCAGAAAAATCTGCCACCATTTTCCCAATTTGCATCCGCCTTCCGGTCGTCCATATTTAGTAGCACCGCATTCAGTATAAAACTTAAAAGCTCTCCTCGAAGACATCACTAAGAATGGCGCTTTTGGACATGTGAAAGCTTTAGTGTACACAATCGAGTTTCAAAAATGAACACTGCCTCACGCACACATCTTGATCGTTCTTGGAGATGATTAGGAAATTGACACAGCTGAAAAAGTAGCTCGATACGTTTGTGCTGATATTACTGATCGTCGAGTAGAGCCGAAACTTCACTAAAGCGTCATTCGAACAATGATTCATGACCCATGTGGCACTTTGAATCCAAAAGCACATTGCATGGCTAACAAGGAGTTCATAAAGAAGTTTCGAAGCAGTTAAAACCTCACATGATCACTGATGTCAATGGCTACCCGCTGTACAGACGTCGCAAAGGCGTTCAAGTTGAAATCCGGAATTTTACCGCCAATAATTGCTTTGTTGTGCCTTCCTTACAACAAAGTTTTGGCTAAGAAATTCAATTGTCATGAGAATGCTGAATCATGACAGTCAATCAAAGCCATTAAATATATCTTTAAGTACATTTACAAAGGTTACAACAAAGCTGCAGTTGAATTCCATGATGTTGGTGCGCAAGCTAATGTGATTTATGACGAGGTTATCCAGTACCTCGCTGCGAGATTAGCCAGTATATCGATGCGAGCTTTGTGTCTGCGCCTAAAGCGATGTGGAGATTTCTGGAGAACCCCATGCACGATCGGCCACATGCAGTTCATCGCCTTGTCATTCATCTTCCAAATGAACAATTAGCTTAATTCCAAGGTCAGGCAGCACTGTGAGCAGACGGCAGAAAAAACACAGCTGTTAGATTGGTTCCAGCTTAACGCGACTGATGAAGCTACTCGGAGTTGCCATATCATTATGTTTACGATCAAAAGTTCAGTACCTGAAAAAGAGGCAGCGTGAAAGGAACAAGTTTGTATCGAATGTACAGTGTTAGCCCTAAGAATTATGAACGATTTAATTTGCGGCTGCTGCTCCAGTATGTTCAAGGTGCAATGAGCTTCAATGTTTTGAAGACCGTCACCGGAATTCTTCATGAAAGCTTCAAAACAGCAGCAATCACGCATGGCTTGGTTGATGACGACACTAGATGAGTTCTCTGCTGTGAGGAAGCATCAAAATTCATCATGCCACGACAATTGCGACAGACATTCACTCTGATCCGCGTCTTCAATTTCGCCAAACGATCTACTTCATCTCCACTCAGCTGTTTCCGGAGTTCATTGTTGAAGACTTTATTCGAGACTTTCATGATCATATTGCTGAAAGAAAAGCACTTCAAGAAATCGGAATCGTTTTCCAATTCACGGCACAAAGTGCACGAATTTTAGACTTGCAGAAGCAGTCGTAGTCACATCTTCAACTTGGACGATGAAGCAGCAAATGCTAAGCGCTTTTTCAGTAAAATGATCTTTGTTGTGAACAACGACAAAGCAGCAATTTTATTTTTCTTCATCGACGGTCCTGGTGTATCAGGCAAGACTTACATGTACAACCCAATGATGATCTATTTACGAGGGCAAGGCAAGCGTTTTGGTTTTTGCGACGACTCGAATCGTTGCCGATTTGCTGAAGGGAGGTCGAACGTCGCATAGTGGATTCAGAATTCCAATTTCAGCTGTCAAAACTTCTGTCTCCAGCATGAAAGTGCCATCAAATGATTCGTCTAAGTTGAGGAAAGCTTGGCTAATAATCATCTCATCATTGATGGGGAATCAATGTTGCCGTCACACTCATTGAGAAAAATCGATTTGTTGCTGCCAGAAGCGATGAATGATGTACGTCCATTCTGAGGAAAAACTTTCGTGCTGGGTGGAGATTTCCGCCAAACAACCAACATCGTTCCACGTGGTAGCGTTACAAAATATTTTAGAAGATTGTGTCAAGAATTCTCCTCTGTGAAATTTTATCAAGCGACGCAGTTCGGCTGCAAACGTGAGAACCGCCGGACAAGACGATTCCAATGATTGAGTTTTTTTATAATCGCAAAAATCTCATAGAATAACACGGGAAATGCCATCCAACTAAAAGTCAATATTTGAATCGTTCATTTTTCCTTAAAGTAAAAAATTTTAAACGATCATTTCTCCAAAAGTCAATATCTGATTTAACAAATTTTTACCAGATCAGTTTTTTCTTTCATAAATTTTCTTCAGGTTATATTTTTCTTTAATAAATTTTCTTCAGTTTAGTTTTTACGATTAAATATTTTACAAGAGGTTAGTTTTATTTATTTTTATTTTTCTATGGTTGTAAATAAAGTGTTTTCAACAAATAGGAGAATCATCTTATAGTTTCTGGATTGAGAGAAAGAGGATTTAATCGTGTCAAAAAAGTTCAGTTTACATGTTTGCTAACCTTTTTTGATGAATTGGTGATGAACCTGAAAAGCACCGTTTTGATTTCCTTTTTTTTACACCATTTTGTGATTTTTATTTATAGAAGTGGTTCGAACTCCCAGTCCTTTGTTCAGAAAGCTTACATTCTTTCCGCTAGACCATCGAACAATTGGAAAAAGATGCTTGAAAGAGTAAGATTTATGGTTTTTCATGGTGTTCAAATGTTTTAGGGGATTTGGAATTTCTTTTAAAATGGTGTGTGAGGGGGAGTGGACGTTATTAAGAGTTGTGATCGAGTTTGTGTGAACATGAGTTTTTCTGTTACGGTGGATCGTCTCTCGTTGAACTGTTGTAATGGACGAAATGATGAAACAGACGTATATGACAACTCAGAAAGTAGGAAGTTTAGGTGGTCTCGAATCTTTATACCGTGCTGTCAAAAAAGAAGGCGTCAAGAAAAAGACGTCATGAAATGGTTGAAGGGGAGAAAACTTACACCCTTCACAAGCCGGTGAGACGACATTTTCCGAGAAATAGAGTGATGGTGAATGAAATAGGACAACAGTTCCAAGCAGACCTAGCTGATGTCTCCAGTTTGAGTCAATATAACGATGGATTTCGTTACTTGTTAAGATGCATTGACATATTTTCCAAATATGCATGGGCGATTCCCTTAAAGCAAAAGTCAGGGTCCCATATCGTTCAAGCATTTTCCCAGATTTTCCAAGATAGAAAACCAGTAAAACTTCAAACAGACAAAGGAACTGAATTTAAGAACAAAGAGTTTCAAAGGTTTTTAACACAACACGGTGTGCATTTCTTTACAACGAACAACGAGACAAAAGCAAGTGTTGTGGAGAGATTCAATCGCACGCTCAAAACTCGCATGGTGCGATACTTTACAAGTCAAAATATGTTTGAATTCGTAGACGTGCTCAACGATTTAGTTCACAGTTACAACCATTCCCCCCATCGAAGTATAAAAATGAAACCTGTAGATGTAAACAAAGATAATGAAAAGCAAGTGTTTCTCAATCTGTATGGTGATCTCAAGAAGGAAAAACAGTCCTATAAATTTCAGGTGGGTGATCATGTGAGGATTAGTAAAGCAAAATTGACATTTGAGACGTAAAAATTAAAATTGTGAAAGCTGACAATTCCGTCATGGCTGACAAAGAGCCCGTGGGGCCCATAAACTGTTTTCTTCATTCTCTGTTTTCCCAAATTGATGCTAGTTTAAACGAAAGAGTGATTTCGTCCTCGAGCAACATGTATCCTCACAGAGCATATATTGAAACTCTATTAAATTATGGAGAAGACGCAAAGAAATCCTATTTAGCATGCGAAGGGTTTTACAAGGATACAGCCGGACATCTGAACGAAATTAATCCCACGAATGCTGCAACAAACAAAGGATTACATCAACGCTATGAGCTCGTGAAAGACAGCAAAACGTTTGACATGATTGGAACCTTGCACTGTGATTTATTTTTTCAAAACAGACTGCTTCTCAATTTAGTGGACGTGAAAATTAAACTGGTTCGAAATAAACCTGATTTGTGCCTCGTTTCCTCCTCAGAGGCCCCCAATTACAGAGTTCTCATCGAACACGCCTCCATTTTTGTGAGAAAATTGAAAGTCAACCCGGGAGTTGCCATCGGCCATGCAAAAGCTTTAGAAAAATCTCCCGCCAAGTATCCTATTGATCGTGTTTTATGCAAAGTGTATTCCGTCTCTCAAGGAAGTATGTCCTTCGTGCAAGACAACGTATTCCTAGGACAAATGCCCAAAAGACTGATTATTGGATGTGTCGATAACGATGCTTTTAATGGTACATATAAATCTAACGCTTTTGAATTTAAGCATTATGATGTTAACTTTATCGCCGATTGCATGAAAGAATGCCCACGGAAAAAACGCCCACGGAAAAATCGCCCACGGAAAAAACGCCCACTTTTCGAAAGTAGGAAAAAACGTCCACTTTTCGAAAGTAGGAAAAAACGCCCACGGAAAAATCGCCCACAGACAAAATGCTCACGGGAAAAATATGTGTTTGACTGATAAGTTTTTATGTCTGTTATAAACGGTGTTCGGACAACTAGTCACAGACTGCTGGCCAAAAAACCGTTAGGGGTCATATAAAAATTGCGGTTTCTAGGCCACCTCACCTACATAACGCGAATATGGGAATGACGGAATGAAAACTTTTAGAAGGGCCTGAACGTTAGTACTAATATTATTTTCTGCCTGAGTAATACCGCAATATTAATAATTTGATGTTTAAAATATTTTCTGCAAACCTAGTTCATTTCGAAAGTTCGGATTGCACTGATGGACTGTAGAGGTTGTATGGTGTTGGCCTGAAAGCCGTGGTAGTCTTATGCAACAGTTATTTAAAAACATACTAATGATTCACCGTTGTCTTCAATCCAACTGCTGTACAATATTTTTCTAGAAACTACAAATAAAAAAATTCTCTGCGAGTATGTGCAAACCCAGGGAATTTGTCTGGGGAGGGGGCTGCTTAAAATCTAAAATATGAAATATAAAGAATTTCTGGTCCGATCGGGAGATTTCCAGCGTTTACAAGCTACAACACGTCGAATTATCTGAGGGTATCTGCTGCCTCAGGAAACTAGTCGGGGGGGGGAGGTAATACCAAAATCGTAAAATATCAAGATTTCTCTTCCGATCTGGAGATCTTCAGCATTTAGAAACTGCAACTCGACAAATTTTCTTAGCGCATGTCACTCTCTGGAAACCTGTCGGCGAAGAGGGGGAGGGGGGGTAATACCAAAATTGTAAAATATGAACAATTTCTCGTCCGATCGGGAGATTCTCGGCAATTAGCAGCTACAACTCGACACATTATCTGAAGGCATGTGAATGATGAAAATCTCCGGGTCGGACAAGAAATTCTATATAATTCACAATTATCATATAACCACCCCACCCCACCCCACCCCACCCACCCCCAGGTTTGCTGAGTAGGCACGTGCCCTCAAATAATCTGTCCAGCTGTAGCTTGTAAATGCTGAAACTCTCCCGATGGGACGATACATTTTTCAAATCTTACAGTTTTGATATAACCCCCCCCGACAGGTTTCCTGAGTCAGCACATGCGCTCAGATAATTTGCAGACTTGTAGTTTGAAAACCCTTAAATCTTTTGCTCAGATGTAGATCATAAACATTTCTTCTAAAGAATTACATTAATTATCGCAATTAAGAAAAAGACGAAATTACGGAAACTATATATGACTCTGATTACCAACCTCTGGGGATTGTGGGCACGAAGCGGTCAAAAACGTTATTTTTATACGGCCCCTTAAAATTTTTGTGGCCAGTTCTCCGGTGGCCAGTTCTCCTACACCCATCATGTAGAAATTAGCTGTTTTAGTTGTCCTTTGGAAAACTCCCAGGAAGCTATGAGTGCGTATTTTTTTCTTTACACTGGGAAGAAAAGAAGTACGCCTGTAACTTGAGATTATACTACTCACGGGGAAGACACACCCCGACCGGTGGCCAACCGATAAATTTAAATGAAATATATCGCTTGTTATTTGGGGAGCGGTCGCAAGCAAACGTTCCAGCTGCAGCTGCAAAGCACCACTTTGACGAAAGACAGATGCCCCCCCTCCGCTCGCCGTATACAAAAGAGGATTTCCAAAAGAGACAAGAGTGGTAAGAAAGCACATTACACAAAGTTATATCTGTACATTGCGCCTTTTACGAAAATCGCTTTTACAATTAAATGCATTATACTTTAAAAGTATTTATAAATAAAATAATCTGACTTCTTAATTATTTCCCTTTTAATTGATATAGTTAAATAACAAACATGCATAGTTTTATAAAAATTAAGACCTTACTTTAAAAAATAAGAATAGTCATAAATTTATTACAGTAAAGCCGAACTGGAATTTTTTAAGAAAGTAGCTACTCTACAGTAGTAAGTTGAAAGTTAACAATCTTATTTGGTTCTTCACTAGGCCACCCGCGGCCCTTAAGTCATAAGTCCTAGGCCTTGGCCTATTTAACAGTTTTTATTCTAACGATGTTATATTCATAACGTTTACGTAACACATCAAATTATTAATATTGCGGTATTACTCAGGCAGAAAATAATATTAGGACTAACGTTTAGGCCCTCCTAAAAGTTTTCGTTCCGTCATTCCCATATTCGTAAAATTTACATAACAAGTATTGTCAATAATCAAACAGAAGTCATCGCTCTTTCCACGTTTATAAGTGAGTCACGGAAAAATTCTCAGTGGCCGCCACCAGGAATCGAACTCAGGGTCTTCCAGTTACGCGCCGGATATGCTTCCACTGCACCACAGCTATTCCTATTCCACGTCAAATGTCTGTATTAATTGTCAATAATATTGCGCTTCTACTTATGCACCATACATTCAATCCATTAATTAAGTAATAGGCCGTAGGCCTAAGCCTATTCAACACTTTTTTCTTCGCCTGTGAATTAATTAAGTAAAAGAAAAATATTGCAAACTTGACATGTTATGTAAATATTTAGTACCTACGTAAAAGTGCAGCGTTATTAAAAAATCCCACCTTAGGGTCCTTTTCCGAACATACATGAATTATGCTGTAATTCTCGCTTGGCTTACATAGAACGTTTTCTCGAAATTTATTTGGAGTTCCTAATTCAATTCTCAATGTAGGCCAAAAATCGATAATACTTACCCCACTCCCACCCCTGAACTTTTGTGGCCAGTTGTCCTGTGGCCAATTCTCCTACACCCATTTTCGTTATGTAGGTGAGGTGGCCAAGAAACCGCAATTTTTATATGACCCCTAACGGTTTTTTGACCAGCAGTCTGTGACCAGTTGTCCGAACACCGTTTATAACAGACATATAAACTTATCAGTCGATCACATATTTTTCCCGTGAGCATTTTGTCTGTGGGCGTTTTTTCCTACTTTCGAAAAGTGGGCGTTTTTTCCGTGGGCGTTTTTTCCTACTTTCGAAAAGTGGGCGTTTTTTCCGTGGGCGATTTTTCCGTGGGCGTTTTTTCCGTGGGCGTTTTTTCCGTGGGCGATTTTTCCGTGGGCGTTTTTTCCGTGGGCGTTTTTTCCGTGGGCATTCTTTCCTCATACCTTATCGCCGTGTACGTTGACGGACAGTCAGTTCCTCATAAACCTCTAGAACCCAATTTCGAAAAGGGCAGCACAATTCGTTCTTTCCATAGTCTATTTCAAGGAACCGAGAAACTGGGCCAAGATTGTGGAATATATATCGATCGAGATGAATTTTCCAAGGGATACACTCTTTATGCATTCAATCTCAGTCCGGACCTGTGTGATGGAGGGCATATGAACCTGATCCAACAAGGAAATTTAAGAGTGGAAATCAAATTTGGAAAAGCTTTAGTAAAAACCATTTCTGTGCTAATCTACGCAGAGTTCCAAAACATTATTGAAATTTCAAAGTCCAGAAACATTCTTTGTGATTTCTCCAATTGAAGAAATGAACAGTGTTCAAATTGTAAAGACCCTAAAGCAAGATCACGTGACACAACGGTCCTTCCTCGGAGTGTTTGCCTGTGACAGACTTCCCAAGAGAATTGTCAAGTTCCCAGCATGTATTGTTGTGAATACGGATCGATATGGAAATCCTGGAAAACACTGGTTGGCTATGTACATACCAAACCCAAAAACAATGGAATTTTTTTATTCTTTCGGACATTCTCCAGAATATTTTCAAGGACCTATTGCCAGATTTGCCTCCAAGTTGGATACTGTTAAATTGAATGAAGTACCTCTTCAAAGTTCGTTTACAGCCGTATGTGGACAATATTGTATTTTCTTCTTGTATTCTAGATGTCGCGGAAAAAGCTTGTACTCTATTGTAAGAAATTTTGGATGGAAATCTGAAACAAACGACCTGCGTGTCTTTCATTTCGTTCGAAATAAATTTCGAATTGAATCAAAATTCAGAATTTAAAATAAAAATTGATTGAAATCTACTTTATGTGTCTTTAAATTATTTTGTACCTTTTTTAATGACTTCAGTTGACAACATGGAAGTGCCCAGACTACAACATCCTTTCACTGCTCTGATAGCGGGCCCTGCTGGCTGTGGGAAGACTCAGTTTGTAAAACGTTTACTTCAGCATCAAGCGAAAGTTATATCTCCCCCTCCCGAACATGTGGTGTGGTTCTACGGGGTTCACCAAACATTGTATGATGAAATAGAAAACGTGACATTTGTGGAAGGCCTCCCCTCCAATTTCCGTGACTATGTGAAAGGAAGAACGCGTGGACGGAAATGACGTAGAAATTTACTTCGTTATAATGGCGCCCGAACTATCCGGATGACCCGACCCGACCGTTCAAAATATCGCATTGGTGTGATGTTTTTTCCACACCGCGAGATAGGAAAAATAAGAGAATCCCTTCTCCGGCACTTCAAAAAAAAAAAAAAAAATAAGACGGAGATGATGTAACGTACCAGGAGATGTGACGTACCTGCCCGAAGGACGCACACGACATAAAGGCAGATAGGAATCAGAACAAAACGTCCGCGTAGCTCAATTGGTAGAGTGACTTATTCCGGAATGAGGGGATCAGGGTTCGAATCCTGGCGTGGACAGAAATGACGGAGAAATTTGCTTCGTTATAAACAGTCTCGGACTTTTTTCCCGCGTTTTTCAACAGTTTCGGACTTTTTTTTTCTAGGACTTTTTACCCTGATTAAAAAAAAATCAGTCATTCTGAAAAGAAAGAAAACCTAAGGGAGAGGGGAAGACAGGTATTTTTACACGTGGCTTTCTTTACAATGATGTCGTATTTTCTTTGCACATTTCTATTCAACCGCGGAGTACCTGTTTGACCTTCTGATTGAAGCAGTGAAAAATAACATTTTTTTTTTTTGGCATTCCTGTGCCCATTATTGGAAGTACAGGAAACGGTTCAGAGGTATACTTTATCTCCTTCTCAAAAGAAAAAAACAAACAAAAACGATTTTGTTTGCTTTATGCAATATATATATATATATATATTTATATGTGTATATGTATAAAAAAGTAAGAAATATATCTATTTAGCGACAATTTCAGAATCATTACAAAACTCGGTTGCTTAAATGAAACTCAAAACCCACGTCTACCTCATGTCAGACGCCCGATTACGTGCGGGAAGCGACCGTGCGTCAAGCGACCCTGTGGAAAATCATGCGCAAAGCGACCCTGTTATATTTGTTCGTGGACGAAGCGACCCTGCTATTCGAATCATTTTACTTATATCATCATTGTCAACCATTTTCAATCCATTGCTGGACGAAGGTTTACCCAAGTTTCCTCCACAACGGTCTGTCTGTCTTGTGCCGGTCTCCTCCATGTCACTCCCGCATACTTTCGAATTTCATCCACCCATCTCCCATGTGGTCTTCTTCTGGGTCTTTTCCTGTCCCTTGGAATCCAATCTAAAATTTCGGCTGTCCATCGATGGTATATATATATATAGAAATCGTAGTCAAATTATTTATTTACATCTAATTAATTAATTACTTACATCAAGTTTTTTATACTAAATACAAGTCTGTAATATCATTTTATATGTGTATACTATATATATACAAATCGTAGTCAAATTATTTACATCATTAATTAAGTACCTACATCTGAATTTTGTAGCTTTTGCACTTAGTCCAACTTGATAACACAGCTTAATGCTTTCAGGCATTTTTTAAGAACTTTAAAATTTCCAAATTGCCCCATGATATTGCGAATGCGTTCGTCTACTTGTATATGCATCTTCTTCCTTTTTCGACCAAGTTCTTCTAATTCTTTTAATTGTTGTTTGTGCATCACACGTCGAACTTGGAAATTCTGAAGAAATTAAAAAATGCCTTAAAGCATTAAACTATGTTACCAAGTTGGACTAAAGCTACAAAATTCAGAAGATGTAAGTACTTAATTAATTAGATATAAATAATTTCACTACGATTTGTATATATATAAGTAAAATGATTCGATTAGCAGGGTAGCTTCGCCCACGATAAAATATAACAGGGTCGCTTTGCTCACGATTTCCAGAGGGTCGCTTGACACCAGACCCAGTCTCACCCAGTCTCGTGTAAATAAACTAAACTCCCCCTTCGGCCCTGCTGGGGCATTGCCGAAGGGGGAGCGGAAGTCCAATATTCTTTGATCTTGTGGTCAGTCAGCGGCGGTGATGATGAGGAGTTCCCGCCCTTTTTTTCCCTGTGGACAGTAAAGCAATTATACTGAGAAGGGGAAGCGTCTCAGCTTTCATTTAATGGGACCATAAAAACAGCAGGAGCAGATGTCAGCTTTGATTAGAAAGTAAACGTTGACAGACGAGATTTCGGGGAAAACAGACCGACAGTCGATCTCAACCGAAATTTATTGCAAATACAATAAGTTGTCATTTAAAATCTTCTAAAAGACCTCAAGATCAACTGGTTGAGTCCCCGTTGATTACCTTGTATTGCATGTTATGACATGCGAAATATTAAAATCATTGCTGAAGAATTAATGAATCGAAAAGCTCCTGCATAAACCTTGTGTCAATATAATCTTACATACGCATTTCCATATATTCCTAGGAAATAGACGATGTCATCACTCTGTTCAGCGGTGTCCGAACAACAATTTTTCAGTTGCTATGAGTTGTTTATAAAAGAACGTGAACAGAGCAATGCCATCGTCTACTGACATTATTTCGACATATTTGTAATATATTCACCATGCCCAGGAAAACTGGTACATTTCGTTATGGTCAGCTAGGAAAACTTCCACACTCTGACAAGATCTCGGAATGAAACGCAGTTCGTGTACATCCCCTTACATGAGAAGGTGTTCAAAAGTTTTTCGGTGTGCGAGCTTTCCGCCCTTTGCTGAGCAGTACGAGAAAGTGTGGGAGTTTTCGTTGATCCAACTTGAGTTGATACGTAATTGTTATGAATGTGACATGAATAGAACAAAAACTTAAAAAGGCCTAGGCCCTGTGAGAAATTTTTAGTGAAAAAGTAAGGGCAGGATATTATTAACTTGAGTTGATACGTAATTGTTATGAATGTGACATCGCTCGAACAGAAAGTGTAATAAAGGCCTAGGTCCTGTGAAAAGATATTTAGTGCTTAAGTAAGAGCAGAATATAATTAACTTGAGTTGATGCGCAATTGTTATGAATGTGACATGAATAGAACAAAAACTTAAAAAGGCCTAGGCCCTGTGAGAAATTTTTTAGTGAAAAAGTAAAGGCAGGATATTATTAACTTGAGTTGATACGTAATTGTTATGAATGCGACATCGATCGAACAGAAACGGTATTAAAGGCCTAGGCCTAGGGCCTGTGAAATGATATTTAGTGCTTAAGTAAAAGCAGAATATAATTAACTTGAGTTGATACGTAATTATTATGAATGTGACATGGATAGAACAAAAACTGTTAAAAAGGGCTACGCCTAGGCCCTGTGAGAAATTTTTAGCGAAAAAGTTAAGGCAGGATATTATTAACTTGAGTTGATACGTAACTGTTATGAATGAGACATCGCTCAAACAGAAACTGTTAAAAAGGCCTAGGCCTAGGGCCTATGAAATAATATTTAGTACTTAAGTAAAAACGAAATATTATTAACTTGCTTTGTACGTAATTGTTATGAATGTGACATGGTTAGAATAAAAACTGTTTAAAAGGCCAAAGGCTTAGGCCTAGGGCCTGTGAAATCATATTTAGTGTTTAACTAAAAGCAGAATATAATTAACTTGAGTTGATACGTAATTGTTGTGAATGTGACATTGATAGAACAAAAACTGTTAAAAAGGCCTAGGCCCTGTGAGAAAAATTTTAGTGAAAAAGTAAAGGCAGGATATTATTAACTTGAGTTGGTACGTAATTGTTATGAATGTGACATCGATAGAACAAAAACTGTTAAAAAGGCCTAGGCCTAGGGCCTGTGAAATAATATTTAGTGCTTAAGTAAAAACGCAATATTATTACCTTAACTTGATACGTAATTGTTATGAATGCGACATCGGTACAACTAAAACTGCTAAAAAGGCCTGGGCCTAGGGCCTGTGAGAAAATTTTTAGTGAAAAAGTAAACGCAGAATATTAGTAACTTGAGTTGATACATAATTGTTATGAATGTGACATCGATAGAACAAAAACTGTTAAAAATGCCTAGGCCTAGGGCCTATGATATAATATTTAGTGCTTAAGTAAAAGCGGAATATTATTAACTTGATTTGACAGGTAATTGTTATGAATGTGACATCGATAGAACAAAAGCTGTTAAAAAGTCCTAGGCCTAGGGCCTATGAAATAATATTTAGTGCTTAAGTAAAAGCGGAATATTATTAACTTGAGTTGATACGTAATTGTTATAAATGTGACATCGATAGAACAAAAACTGTTAAAAATGCCTAGGTAGGGTCTATGAATTAATATTTCGTGCTTAAGTGAAAGCGCAATATTATTACCTTGAGTTGATACGTAAACGTTATGAATATGGCATCGGTAGAAATAAAGGCTGACAAAAGGGCTTACGAATGAGGCACAGTAATTTAGTGTCTAATTCAGTAAAAGAGAAATATTAATAACTTGATTTAGTGCCTAAGTAAAAGTGAGACGTTATAAAAAATTCCCTCCTTGTCGTCCTTTTCTGAGCATAGTATGAGTTCTGGTGTAATTGTTTTGTTCCTTTGAAACCTAAGAAATGTGCCATGCAGAGGTACCCGAATGAGTACTTGGAGGAAGGGGGTAAGAAAAACCCTTACCTCCTTCAAGGCTGTCAAACATTTAAAAAAAGGTTTCGTCTATTTTAGTATTTTAAATTTATCAATAATTTGGCTATGTTACAGGCGGGGGAGCCCCCCCATGGGCGCCCTTGGTGCTATGTAATCATGAATATGATGTAATCCATATTCATGATTATGAGCTATGTAATCCCGATCCAGGACGACGAAATTATCCCGTCCGGGGAGGGGGGGGTAATTTCAAAAGTGTAAAATATGAGGAATTTCTCGTCCGATCCGAAGATTTTCAACATTTACAAGCTACAACCCCCCTCGCCCGATAGGTTTCCTGAGGAGGCACACTCCCTCAAATAATGTGTTCAGTTGTAAATGCCGAAAATCTGCCGATCGGACGAGAAATTCTTCATATTTTACACTTTTGAAATTACCCCCCCCCCCCCGGACGGGTTTGCTGCGTAGGCACATACGCTCAGAACAGAAAAATATTTGTCGAGCTGCAGCTTGTAAATACTGAAAATCTCCCGATCGGACGAGAAAGTCTTCATATTTTACACTTTTGGTATGTATCCCCCCCCCCCCTCGCATACACACGATTGCTGAGTTGGCACATGCCTTCAAATAATGTGTCGAGTTGTAGCTTGTAAATGCCGAAAATCTCCCGATGGGAGGAGGAATTTTTCATATTTTACACTTTTGGTATTAACCCACCCCACCCCCATCGCCGACAGGTTTCCAGAGAGTGCACATGCGCTGAGAAAATTTGTCGAGTTGCAGCTTGTAAATGCTGAAGATCTCCCGATCAGAAGATTAATGAGAAATCTTGATATTTTACGCTTTTGGTATCCCCCCTCTAGTTGCCTGAGGCAGCAGATGCCCTCAGACAATTCGATGACTTGCAGCTTGTAATGGCTGAAAATCTCCCGATCGGACCACAATTTTTTTATATTTCATATTTTAGGTTTTAAGCCCCCCCCCCTCCACACACACACTCGACAAGAGTCCTGGGTTTCCTCATACTCGCAGAGAATTTGTTTAGTTATAGTTTATAGAAAAATATCGCTGAAAATCTCCCGATCGGACCATACATTTTTTATATTTCATATTTTAGGTTTTAAGCCCCCCCCCCCCTCCACACACACACACTCGACAAGAGTCCTGGGTTTCGTCATACTCGCAGAGAATTTGTTTCGTTATAGTTTATAGAAAAACATCGCTGAAAATCTCCCGATCGGACCATACATTTTTTATATTTCATATTTTAGGTTTTAAGAACCCCCCTTCCCCCCACACACACTCGACAAGAGTCCTGGGTTTCGTCATACTCGCAGAGAATTTGTTTCCTTATAGTTTATAGAAAAACATCGCTGAAAATCTCACCATCGGACCATACATTTTTTATATTTCATATTTTAGGTTTCAAGCCCCCCCTTCCCCCCCCACACACACTCGACAAGAGTCCTGGGTTTCGTCATACTAGCAGAGAATTTGTTTCGTTATAGTTTATAGAAAAACATCGCTGAAAATCTCACCATCGGACCATACATTTTTTATATTTCATATTTTAGGTTTTAAGCCCTCCCCCCCACTCGACAAAAGTCCTGGGTTTCGTCATACTAGCAGAGAATTTGTTTAGTTATAGTTTATAGAAAAATATCGCTGAAAATCTCCCAATCGGACCAGAAATTTTTTATATTTCATATTTTAGGTTTTAAGCCCCCCCCCCCCCTCTCCACACGCACACACACTCGACAAGAGTCCTGGGTTTCCTCATACTCGCAGAGAATTTGTTTCGTTATAGTTTATAGAAAAACATCGCTGAAAATCTCCCGATCGGACCATACATTTTTTATATTTCATATTTTAGGTTTTAAGCACCCCCCCCCTTCCCCCCACACACACTCGACAAGAGTCCTGGGTTTCGTCATACTCGCAGAGAATTTGTTTCCTTATAGTTTATAGAAAAACATCGCTGAAAATCTCACCATCGGACCATACATTTTTTATATTTCATATTTTAGGTTTTAAGCCCCCCCTTCCCCCCACACACACTCGACAAGAGTCCTGGGTTTCGTCATACTCGCAGAGAATTTGTTTCCTTATAGTTTATAGAAAAACATCGCTGAAAATCTCACCATCGGACCATACATTTTTTATATTTCATATTTTAGGTTTTAAGCCCTCCACCCCCCACTCGACAAAAGTCCTGGGTTTCGTCATACTAGCAGAGAATTTGTTTAGTTATAGTTTATAGAAAAACATCGCTGAAAATCTCACCATCGGACCATACATTTTTTAAATTTCATATTTTAGGTTTTAAGCCCCCCCTTCCCCCCCCCACACACTCGACAAGAGTCCTGGGTTTCGTCATACTAGCAGAGAATTTGTTTCGTTATAGTTTATAGAAAAACATCGCTGAAAATCTCACCATCGGACCATACATTTTTTATATTTCATATTTTAGGTTTTAAGCCCTCCCCCCCCACTCGACAAAAGTCCTGGGTTTCGTCATACTAGCAGAGAATTTGTTTAGTTATAGTTTATAGAAAAATATCGCTGAAAATCTCCCAATCGGACCAGAAATTTTTTATATTTCATATTTTAGGTTTTAAGCCCCCACCCCCCTCCACACGCACACACACTCGACAAGAGTCCTGGGTTTCCTCATACTCGCAGAGAATTTGTTTAGGTATAGTTTATAGAAAAATATCGTAAATAAGAAAATACGAAATTACGGACATTTTATGTGTGCTGGGGGGAGGGGGGCGCTAAAAAATTCCTTACCTCCTTCAAGGCTGTCAAACATTTAAAAAAAGGTTTCGTCTATTTTAGTGTTTTAAATTTATTAAAAATTTGGCTATATTAACGGCGGCGGGGGCTCTCCCCCTGGACACCCAATTGTCGTTTGTCTTACTAGAAACGTTTTCTTCATTCAATTGCCCTCACAGCGAAAAAAAAACGGCAATTTTTGTATGGCCCCTCAAGATTTGTGCCCAAATGTCCGGGTGCCCAAATGTCCGGGTGCCCAAATGTCCGGGTGCCCAAATGTCCGGTGCCCAAATGTCCGGGTGCCCAAATGTCCGGTGCCCAAAAGTCCGGTGCCCAAATGTCCTAAACTCCTTCAAACCATCTTTATTTTTTTAAAATTGTGGATAGTGAATTTGCCGGAATGCCAAATGTTTTGGCTACGTCGCACTTCTTTTTCCCTTTCTCCACCAAATTGATTTCTTCAATTTTTTCACTTAAACTCAGTGTTTTTCGATGCGCCCGCTTTGCAGAAGTGCTATTAAAACAAACATCTGCCTATCTGGTCCATCCGAACAATTTAACATATGACCCCAAAACGAAGACGCTGACATTGGACACCCCTGGCATGATTCCCCAACACCCCACCCCTGATCCTTTGTCGCATTCCTCTTTCTGTTCTCAAGCTGAGAAACAGATCATTTACCCTGTAAGCTCTTGGGGTGATGAAGTGGGGGTCCCTCCTGTGAAGGAGGATAAAGGAAAAGTGGGGATTCCGACACCGCCTGGCTTGTCTTCGGGCATTTCACTGAGTCAGAGGTCTCAAGATATCCTGAAGAAGAAAAAAGAAACTGGCTACCTTTTCAGAAATGTTGAATGGGAAAAAGGCAAAAACTTCGTTATATATGATTTTGGACAAAACTGCTGTTCGTAATGTCCAGTTGAAATAACATTACGATGGCATTGAAAATTCAGGGACCTGCAAAGACATCGTTATATACGAACCTTCCTTATATCCGAGCTGTAGTCGTAAAATCAGTAGAGGGTTATACTATGTGCAAATCCTAAAAAATTAGAGGTTATACTACATTGACAAAAAAAAAAAAAGGCACGGTACCCTCGTGGGGGGTACCGTGCCTTTTTAACAATTATCACTACGAGCTCACTTACCAGGATGTAGGTAAAAATGGTAAACGGTAAAAATTCCCCGGAAGAAATACCCCGAGAACAAACGGTTCACTGTAAACTGCCACACAGGAACACTGATGTGTGGCAGTGTTCCGGTGTGGCAATTTACCGGCAACCCTGCCAAACATCTTTCAGCAACTTGGCTACAAAAGTTCAATGGTGGGGGGGGGGCTCTATAAAGATTGCCGTTTCTGCGCCTACATTGATAACTGAATTGGGAACTCCAAACGAATTTCGCGAAAACGTTCCATGAAAGCCCAGCGAGAATTGTACTTTAATTTGAAGAAATAAATGGCCGAGGATCCGAGGTACACTTGGTTGCGGGGGGGGGGGGGGCTCTACCCCGAACTTCCGTAATATTATATTCTGGGCCGCTGGAGTCTGCCAGTGTATCCAGGAAGTTCCCCTTGAAGTGTCCGCGAGGTCCATGAGTTTTTTTGGGAAGGGCTTCCCCCAAAATGTTAAAATGAACGTAGAGCTGTAAACATTAGTACCATGCTTTATATAATGATTCTGTACACGACCACGAATTTTCAGGAGGGAGGGGTACCCCCCCCGTTTCTAAGAGCTATTCAGAAGTAACGTCGAGGATACACTGACCGACTTTAGCTAGAGGTCCAGAATATAAAATTACGAAAGTTGGGGGTAGAGCCCTCCAAACCAAGCACCTCGTATCCTTTTCACAGGCTTCACCAAATTTTTGGGGGTGGGGGGAAGGGCATATATAGTTTACCATTAAACACAATATGAAGCATAGAAATTGCGAGCAAATCCCTTACCTTGAACACTTTTCTGCGCTCTTAGAAACTTGCACCCCACCCTCCTGAAAATTCGTGGTCGTGTACAGAATCATTATGTAAAGCATGGTTCTTATGTTTACAGTTCTACGTCCATTTTAACATTTTAGGAGAATCCCCCCCCCCCACACACACACACACCCAAGCTCACGGACCTCGCGGAGGTTCAAGGGGAACAGCCTAGATACACTGACAGACTCCAGCGGCCCAGAATCTAATATTACGGATGTTGGGGGTTGAGCCCCTCCCCCCAACCAAGTGTACCTCGGCAATTTATTTCTTCAAATTAATGTAGAATTCTCGCTTGGCTTACATGGAACGTTTTTGCGAAATTGGTTTGGAGTTCCCAATTCAGTTCTCAATATAGGCCCAGAAACGGCAAAATTGGAGGAAGACCGCCACACAGGAAAACTGCCACACATTTTTCAGCAACTTAGAAAACTGCCACACATCGGAAAACCGCCACCCAGAAAAACTGCCCCACGATTTTCATTAAGGGGCCGTGCACAAATCGCTATTCCTCCGAGGAACACTTTGAATGTGTGGCAGTTTTCCAAGGTGCCTAACGATGGGAAGGAGATCTTTTGTTTGTCTGAATTTTCATGTCGGTTCATACTTAAGGCAACTGGCCACAGAAGTTCGAGGGTGTGTGTGTGTGGGGGGGGGGGGGTATATAAAGATTGCCGTTTCTTGGCCTATATTGAGAATTGAATTGGGAACTCCAAACAAATTTTGAGAAAACGTTCTATGTAAGCTAAGCAAAAATTGTTTTGTTCAGGACAGACCAATAAAGTAGGAATTTTTTAATAACGCTGCACTTTTACTTAGGCACTAAATATTTACATAACATGCCAAATTTGTAGTATTATTCTTTTACCTAATTAATTCATAGGCCCTACACCTCGGCCTTTTTAACAGCTTTTAATTCGTTGACTTTATATTCATAACGCTTACGTATCAAATCAAGTCAATAGCATTGCTCTTTTACTTAGGCACTAAATAGTCTTAATAGGCCACAGGCATAGGGCCTTTTTAACAGGTTTTATTCTACCAGTGTCATATTCACAACGTTTACACACAAAAACAAGTTAATAATATTGCGCTTTTATTTAGGCACGAAATATTTATTCACAGGCCCTAGGCCTAGTCTTAGGCCCTTTTACCAATTTTTATTCTACCAATGCCATATTCACAACGTTTACACAGAAAATCAAGTTAATAATATTGGGCATTTACTTAGGAACGAAATATTAATTCATAGGCCCTGGCCTAGGCCTTTTTGACAGTTTTTATTCTACCAATGCCATATTCACAACATTTACACATCAAATTAAGTTAATAATATTACGCTTTTATTTAGGTACGAAATATTTATTCACAGGCCCTAGGCCAAGGCCCTTTTACCAGTTTTTATTTTACCAATGTCATATTCACAACGTTTACACAGCGAATCATGTTAATAATATTGGCCGCTTGCTGACGCACGAAATATAAATTCATAAGCCGTAGGCCTTTTTAATAGTTTTGACTCTATCAATACCATATTCACTACGTTTACACAACAAATCAATTTAATAATATTACGCTTTTACTTGGGCATGAAATATTAATTCATAGGCCCAGACCTAAGGCCTATGAACGAATATTTCGTGCCTAAGTAAAAGAGCAATGTTATTACATTTTTTCGTGTGTGTAAACGGTGTGAATATGTCATTGATAGAGTAAAAACTATTACCAAGGCCTAGGCCTAGGGCCAGTGAATTAATATTTCGTGCCTAAGTAAAAGCGCAATATTATTACATTTATTTGTTGTGTAAACGTTGTGAATATGGCATTGATAAAGTAAAAACTATTAAAAAGGCCTAGGGCATATGAATTAATATTTCGTGCCTAAGAAAACACCCAATATTATTAACATGATTTTCTGTGTAAACGTTGTGAATAATGCATTGGTAGAATAAAAACTGGTAAAAGGGCCTAAGACTAGGCCTAGGGCCTGAAAATAAATATTTCGTTCCTAAATAAAAGCGCAATATTATTAACTTGATTTGATGTGTAAACGTTGTGAATATGACCCTGGTAGAATAAAACCTGTTAAAAAGGCCTATGCCTGTGGCCTATTATGACTATTTAGTGCCTAAGTAAAAGAGCAATGCTATTGACTTGATTTGATACGTAAGCGTTATGAATACGAAGTCGGCGGATTAAAAGCTGTTAAAAAGGCCGAGGTGTAGGGTCTATGAATTAATTAAGCAAAAGAAAAGTATTACAAATTTGACATTTTAGTTATGTAAATATTTAGTGCCTAAGTAAAAGTGCAGCGTTATTAAAAAATCCCACCTTATTGTTCTTTCCTGAACGCTTGGCGCTTAAATAGAACGTTTTCTGAAAATTTGTTCGGAGTTCCCAATTCAATTCTCAATATAGGCCAAGAAACGGCATTATTTACCCCCCCTCGTCGAACTTCTGTGGCCAGTTGCCGTAAAAATGAACCGACATGAAAATTCAGACAAACAAGAGCGCTCTTTCCCATCGTTAGGCACCTTGGGAAACTGCCACACATAATTCGGAAACATGGAAAACCGCCACACATTCAAAGTGTTCCACACAGGAATAGCAATTTATGCCCGGCCCCTTAATGAAAAGCGTGTGGCAGTTTTCTTGTGTGGCAATCTTCCGGTGTGGCAGTTTTCTTGTGTGGTAATCTACCGGTGTGGCAGTGTTCTTGTGGGGCAGTTTTCCTGTGTGGCCGATTTCCTGTGTGGCGGTTTACAGTGTGTGACGTACCTGCCATCAGGACGCACACGACATAAAGGCAGATAGGAATCAGAATAATCGTCTGCGTAGCTCAGTTGGTATAGAGCGACTTGTTCCGGAATAAGCGGCCTCGGGTTCGAATCCCGGCGTAGACCAAAAATGACGGAGAAATTCACTTCGTTATAATGGCGCCCGAACTATCCGGATGACCCGGCCGTTCAAAATCTCGCATTGGTGTGATGTTCTTTCCACACCGCGAGATAGGAAAAATCAGAGAATTCCTTCTCCAGCGCTTCGAAAAATAAAAATGTGTGATGTTGCATTCCACACAGCAGATTGACTGGGAGTTCTCAAGTGCACGTTCTACAGTGGATGGCTGCCTGCGACGATTCATGGTCACGCCTGACCCGTGGGCCATGTCCCCGGCCCTCTTTCGGGGGGGGGGGAGATGTGACGTACCTGCCAGCAGGACGCACACGACATAAAGGCAGATAGGAATCAGAATAATCGTCTGCGTAGCTCAGTTGGTAGAGCGACTTGTTCCGGAATAAGCGGCCTCGGGTTCGAATCCCGGCGTAGACCAAAAATGACGGAGAAATTCACTTCGTTATAAGTGACCAACGGCAATCTTTATAGGTCCCCCTTTCCCCCTTTGAACTTTTATAGCCAAGTTGCTGAAAGATGTGTGGTAGGGTTGCCGGTAAATTGCCACACCGGAACACTGCCACACATCAGTGTTCCTGTGTGGCAGTTTACAGTGAACCGTTTGTTCTGGGGTATTTACTCCCGGGGTATTTTCTCCGCTTTTCAGTTTTCAGGGGTACTTTCTCAGGGGGTATTTTTTCCTGGTGGCGTTTTTTTACCGTTTACCGTATTGTGCATCAGATCTTTTGCCATCTGGTCGTCGAGCATGTGCTTCATTTGATTCAAATTGACACACATTTGATTCATCGGGAAAAGAACTTGGCCCCAATTTTCAGCAGTCCACGATTGATGACGCTTCGCAAACTGGAGTCTCTTCTTTTTCATGAAAGGGGTTAGACTTGGTTTATGTGCACGTTTGTAAGACTTTAACTCAAAATCTTTGCTAAGACGTCGGAAAACAGTGCTTAACTAATATTAGACCCTTTTGAATGTAGAAAGCCTTTGATTTTCTTGCACGAACTCCTCGGAGGACGCATAACTATTCGCGTTGGTTTACTGGCAGATCCGGACATGGCACTTCCGTGCATCGAGATTTTAGCGGCACTTCCGTACAAATGTAATGCTAATCCTACATCGTATTTAAGATGGTTTACTGGCAGATCCGGACATGGCACTTCCGTACAAATGTAATGCTAATCCTACATCGTATTTAAGATGGTTTACTGGCAGATCTGGACATGGAACTTCCTTATACATCGAGATTTTAGCGGCACTTCCGTACAAATGTAATGCTAATCCCACATTTACTAGCAGATCTGGACATAGAACTTCCTTATACATCGAGATTTTAGCGGCACTTCCGTACAAATGTATTGCTAATCCCACATTGTATTTAAGATGGTTTACTGGCAGATCCGGACATGGAACTTCCTTGTACATCGAGATTTTAGCGGCACTTCCGTACAAATGTAATGCTAATCCCACATCGTATTTAAGATGGTTTACTGGCAGATCCGGACATGGAACTTCCTTGTACATCGAGATTTTAGCGGCACTTCCGTACAAATGTAATGCTAATCCCACATCGTATTTAAGATGGTTTACTGGCAGATCCGGACATGGGACTTCCTTATACATGGAGATTTTAGCGGCACTTCCGTACAAATGTATTGCTAATCCCACATTGTATTTAAGATGGTTTACTGGCAGATCCGGACGTGGAACTTCCTTATACATCGAGATTTTAGCGGCACTTCCGTACAAATGTAATGCTAATCCCACATCGTATTTAAAATGATTTACTGGCAGATCCGGACATGGGACTTCCTCATACATCGAGATTTTAGCGGCACTTCCGTACAAATGTATTGCTAATCCCACATTGTATTTAAGATGGTTTACTGGCAGATCCGGACATGGAACTTCCTTGTACATCGAGATTTTAGCGGCACTTTCGTACAAATGTAATGCTAATCCCACATCGTATTTAAGATGGTTTACTGGCAGATCCGGACATGGGACTTCCTTATACATCGAGATTTCAGCGGCACTTCCGTGCAAATGTATTGCTAATCCCACATTGTATTTAAGATGGTTTACTGGTAGATCCGGACATGGAACTTCCTTATACATCGAGATTTTAGCAGCACTTCCGTACAAATGTAATGCTAATCCCACATCGTATTTAAGATGGTTTACTGGCAGATCCGGACATGGAACTTCCTTATACATCGAGATTTTAGCGGCACTTCCGTACAAATGTAATGCTAATCCCACATCGTATTTAAGATGGTTTACTGGCAGATCCGGACATGGGACTTCCTCATACATCGAGATTTTAGCGGCACTTCCGTACAAATGTATTGCTAATCCCACATCGTATTTAAGATGGTTTACTGGCAGATCCGGACATGAAACTTCCTTATACATCGAGATTTTAGCGGCACTTCCGTACAAATGTATAGCTAATCCCACATCGTATTTAAGATGGTTTACTGGCAGATCTGGACATGGCACTTCCGTACATCGCCTCTGTTGCTAATCTTTTGGCAGGAAACCTGAGAACGGAATAATATATTTCTGCTTGCATTTCGTTGTGAACAACGTCTGTTGTTTATACTCATTTTTATTTACAAAATGGCTTCATTTTGTGCAGTGGACTTTTGGCCACTTGCTGAAATATAAGGAAACCATGGACCGGGTGTGTTTGGTTCATGTTTTCCCTGTTAATAACAACGACACTGTAAAGGAATGGATTCAGAAGTTTGTCCACGATTTCATATTGAGGGGGTGCTGATTATTATTTATTTATTTATTTTTTTTATCAGGGGAAGGACTGAATGAAAAAGGGGAAATGTTTCGAAGAGTGAAAATTTTTTTGTAGTAAACTATGGCCAGTAAAGTGGGCCGATGAAATATATGTGAAAAATAATTTAGAAGTGTGAAGCCGAGAAACAAGCGTCGGCTTTTATTGCAGATTATATTGCCTGCGTAGTACACGGGAAAAATATCCATCTCTTGGCACCATATTTAGGAACGTTTAATATTTGAATATTGGCTCTCGGAATAAAAACAATCGAATATTTTGAAACAGTTTTCCAGTCAATCCATGGAACAGATTTATTGTTAAAGTAGCACGAATTGTAGCGTAATTTTGCGCTACAAGCTACTTTATATTGTAGGGTGCTACTTGTAGCGCTATTTCCAGTCACCGCCTGTAACTGTATAGTCCGCTTGAAAGCAAACGGTAGGTCAGCCGGGATATTTTTTGCTTCGGCGGATTTTGTCCGTCTGTGTGAAACGGGCCTTAGAATTAAGCCCCCCGCCCCCCAACTTTTTTTTTTACCTTCGCGCGGATTACGGTTTACCACCTGTTGTCCCTAGAGAGATCGTCCCCCTGACTAGATTTGGCCCCAGACACAAACTTAAAAACCTCGCGCTTTTCATTCCCAAGTGTCTCAGTCAATCTTCGTTTCCAGCAGAACTCTACAAAAAGTCGTTTTGCTTTTCCGCAGAAAAGAGCAAAGCGTTAGCAGTAGTAATTTTGGCAAACTAAAAAAGAAATGGGGTGTGTGTGGCGAGGTGAAGGACAGGGACGATAGGAACCAGTATAAAAATTTACTCTGATCAAGAGACCATAGAAAAAGTTACGTCAGGATTGCCAGAAGGTGGTCAGTTTTCTCGGAATTGAGAAGGATGCGGAGGTCAGGAGTGCGTGGGCATGTCCCATAGCAGCAGGCGGATAGCTTGGAAGCATGGAGAAAAAGGGAGAGAGAGTGACATCGACTTATGTCATCGGAGTGCTAGCTGCTGGGGGAGGAAATGCACGTCTGTGATTGGCAGAGAAAGTGCAGAGGACCCCGGGAGAAACGGTGGCTAAACACTGGGTGGAGATTTTCGGGCACTTTTCGCTGCTCACGCCTGGGTCTGACAACATGGCCACGAGTGATCTCTGACACCTGAGGGTGTCGGAAAAATTAGGGAAAGAGTGTGACTGAGGTCACAAAAAAATCCTGCAACTGTGCTTAGCAATGTACTGCGGTACATGAGTGTAACTGATAACATACTGAGGTAAAAACAGTATAAAGAGTTTGAGAACTCAGGACTTGCTGCATCACTAGTGACTCACCCAGCAGTAATAACGGAACTTTCGTCGCTCCCGGAGGAGTGCATGACCTGGACTTTCTTAATTGACAGCTGCATCCTGCTCTATTGAAGTGCGTATATTCATGTCTGATATGTTGGTGAATCATATGTTAAACTCTGGCGACATCAGCCGATCAGTGTACTTAAACCGGATTCCCTTCCGGGATGACTGTAAATAAAGTTGTACATAGGAACTCCAAGTGCTGTAAGTATTAATCTGCAGCAGCCGAGTGTTGCGGCAGGTGAATGATGTACTGATTCAAACCGGTACCAGAATAGTTTGAATGCTTTTGATTCCAGTGCTATAAAATAACTGCTAAGCCATAGCCACCGTATCACACCACTACAGGGGGATGAAAAAAAAAAAGAAAGAAAATTATATATAAACGAATTTTCAACTACAGGTTGTCGAGGGCGAGAAGGGTGTCGAAAAATGTGTTTGGAATTTTGGCTTCGACGTTCAGGATTTTATACACACAGATAAATTTTTCTCTGAAAAACTTAAACTACATTGTGCTTGACGCATGCATACCACACAACTTTCTACGACGAAACTCAAAAAGTGGGTATATGCATCCTCGCCTTATTGACCACGAAAACTGGCGGGAGGAGGATGTAAAACGCAGCCACAGTACTTGTGTGGCTTGCAAAAACAAACTAAAAATAATACCGACGCAGCTAAACAAAGCCGTAATATGTATTTGGATTATTTTAATAACGGAGGGAAAGTACCTTGGCCAGGCCAAATGGTGGTAAATGCCTAATTTAGAACTGTTAAGTGTTGGAGTGGTCAGGGAAGTTATTGTTGGTGATTCTTTGAATCCGAAATATGTTAGTATTAAAATTTGGAAAATGTCTTAAATAAATTAATATCAATATTTTGGATATCCATTATTTTATATATATTTTTTAATTATTACTATTTTTTTTTATATTACAGAAATGTTTGAATGTGTTTACAAACGTAACAAAAATCTGTACTGGGAAACATTTTCACAGTAAATTACTGCTTCAAATTAAATCACGCTCTGATTTTATGAGCTACTTATTCTTTTATAAGATAATTTAACAAGGACAAATTTGTATACATTGTATCGAAGTTCAAAAATGATGGTATGTACTGTATATAGATATAAAATATAATAATTAATACCATAAATTACGAGATTTACTTAATTTTATTATACAATGGATGAGTTCCGTCTTAACACGATTTATTTAAAAAACGAATATAGATTTACAATTAAAACCATTAGCACTTTCGGAGTGCCGTTCACTCCATCCTCAGATGATCCTTGCTGAGGATGGAGTGAACGGCACTCCGAAAGTGCTGATGGTTTTAATTGTAAATATATATTCGTTTTTTAAATAAATCGTGTTAAGACGGAACTCATTCATTGTATTTTGATTGCACGACTCGCTCTTCATATTTGTAGTTAATTTTAATAATTAATTTATTATTAGTTGAAATATTTAAAACCATAAATTTAAATATTTAATAGCACAATAATTATATCATCATCATCGTCAACCATTATCAATCCACTGCTGGACGAAGGTCTCCCCAAGTTTCCCCCACAACGGTCTGTCTTGTGCCAGTCTCCTCCATGTCACTCCCGCATACTTTCGAATTTCATCCACCCATCTCCCACGTGGTCTTCTTCTGGGTCTTTTCCTGTCCCTTGGAATCCAATCTAAAATTTCGGCTGTCCGTCGATGGTCTGTCCTTCTGGCAGTATGTCCAGCCCATTGCCATTTCAGGGATTTAACTCTTATCATGATGTCTTCCACTCTTGTCATTTTTCGGATCCACGAGTTCCTCTTCTTATCTCTCCTGGTTACACCAAGCATGCACCTCTCCATGCTGCTTTGAGTTGTCTGCAGCCTTTGTATGTCTCTTTTAGTTAAGGTCCACGTCTCTGCACCATACGTAAGCACTGGAAGGATGCATTGATCAAACACTTTTCTTTTAAGACATAATGGCATATTGCTCTTGAAAATTATGCTGTTTCTTCCAAAAGCTCTCCAGGCAAGTTTTGTTCGCCGATTAATTTCTTCATCAATGTGACCCTCACTTGATATCTGCTGTCCAAGATAAACGTACGTGTCTGTTATCTCCAGCTTTTCCCCATCAATCGATAAATCTTCATTTCTTGTAAAAGCATTGAACATCACTTTTGTCTTCTGAAAGTTCATTTTTAATCCCACTTCTTTACTCTTGTCAGCAAGTTCCTGGATCATTCTCTGCAGCTCTGATGGGGTAGTTGCAAAAATGACTGTCATCAGCAAAACGAAGGTGGGTTAGATAATCTCCATTAATCTTTATCCCTTTTTTTCCCAGTTCAGTGATTGAAAGACATTTTCCAATGTGGCATTAAAGAGCTTCGGAGATATGGTGTTACCTTGTCTCACACCTTTTCCAATTTTTATGTGTGTTGTATTTTCAAACAGCCGAATCTTTGCACTTGCATTTTCATAAATGTTATTAAAAATATTAATGTACGCATCTTCAATACCGCAGGATTTCAGGGCCATTGTAACTGCTGATGGTTTCACCGAATCAAAGGCTTTTTCATAATCGATAAAAGCCATGCACAATGGAAGTTCATATTCCCTCGGTCTTTCAATTAGTTCTCTCAGTACGTGGATATGATCTATTGTGCTGTAGCCACTCCTGAATCCAGCTTGTTCTCTCGGTTGAGCCATGTCCAGTGGGTAAACGGTAAAAATACCCCCGGAGAAAATACCCCGAAAACTGAAAAGCGGAAAAAATGCCCCCGGAAAAAATACCCCCAGAACAAATGGTTCACTGTAAACTGCCACACAGGAACACTGATGCGTGGCAGTGTTCCGGTGTGGCAATTTACCGGCAACCCTGCCACACATCTTTCAGCAACTTGGCTACAAAAGTTCAATGGTGGGGGGGGGGGACTATAAAGATTGCCGTTTCTGGGCCTACATTGATAACTGAATTGGGAAAAGAATTTCGCGAAAACTTTCCATGTAAGCCAAGCGAGAATTGTACTTTAATATGAAGAAATAAATTGCTGAGGATCCGAGGTACAGTCAGTTTTTTTTTTGGGGGGGGGCAACCCCAACTTCCGTAATATTAGATTCTGGGCCGCTGGAGTCTGTCAGTGTATTCAGGCTGTTCCCCTTGAAGCGCCCGCTAGGTCCGTGAGCTTGGGGGGGGTCCCCCAAAATGTTGTAATGGCCGTAGAGCTGTAAACATTTGAAGCATGCTTTACATAATGATTCTCTACACGATCACGAATTTTCAGGAGGGTGGGGTGCAAGTTTCTAAGAGCGCAGACAAGTGTTCAATGTAAGGGATTTGCTCGCAATTTCTATGCTTCATGTTGGGTTTAATGGTAAATTATGTATGCCCTTCCCCCTCCCCCAGAAATTTGGTGAAGCCTGTGAGAGGGATACGAGATGCTTGGTTTGGAGGGTTCTACCCCCAACTTCCGTAATTTTATATTCTGGACCTCTAGAGTCGGTCAGTGTATCCTCGATGTTACCCCTGAATAGCTCTTAGAAACGGGGGGCACCCCACCCTCCTGAAAATTCGTGGTCGTGTACAGAATAATTATATAAAAACATGGTACTAATGTTTACAGCTCTACGTGCATTTTAACATTTTGGGAGAAGCGCCCCCCAAGCTCATGGACCTTGCGGACACTTCAAGGGGAACTTCCTGGATACACTGACAGACTCCAGCAGCCCAGAATATAATATTACGGAAGTTCGGGGTAAAGCCCCCCCCTCCCAGTGTACCTCGGATCCTCGGCAATCTATTTCTTCAAATTAAAGTACAATTCCCGCTTGGCTTACATGGAACGTTTTCGCGAAATTCGTTTGGAGTTCCCAATTCAGTTACCAATATAGGCCCAGAAACGGCAATCTTTATGGACCCCCCCCCCCTTTGAACTTTTGTAGCCAAGTTGCTGAAAGATGTGTGGCAGGGTTGCCGGTAAATCGCCACACCGGAACACTGCCACACATCAGTGTTCCTGTGTGGCAGTTTACAGTGAACCGTTTGTTCTGGGAGTATTTCTTCCGGGGGCATTTTTTCCGCTTTTCAATTTTCGGGGGTATTTTCTCCGGGGGTATTTTTTCCTGGGGGTGTTTTTACCTACATCCTGTCCACTGTCACTTTTAAGCGGTGTGAAAGAACTTTAGTGAAGATTTTATAAACCACTGATAGGAGGCTGATAGGTCTGTAGTTCCTGAAATCCTCAATGTCACCTTTATATATATATATATGTATAACACCGAATATATGTTATTCGTTGTTATTTTGTGTTATTTATTTTTATTTCCATCATTCCACTTCAATTTTTCAAAAAAGGATTTTTTTTTTTTAAGAAAAGGAACGTATGTAACCAAAAATAGGCACTTACATCTTCATCTACCAAACAAAATCAAATAAAAATCCCTTGCTAGCATCTATCTCCTGTCATACGGATGTAGAGAAAGAAAAAACAACTTTGGACGGATTTGCCCACACACAGGCGTTGAAAAGTAAACTTGGGGTTCGTCTCAAGGCCAAAAATTCGAACGTTGCCACGAAACTGACCCCCCCCCTCCTCCGATGCCCTCTCCACGCGTCGCCTCAGGGCGCCTAAACCTGCTCACACACACAAGTTTTAAAACGCGTACAATGGTTTTCAGGTGAAAAAGCCTTGGTAAAAGTCTCTGTGTGTGAAGGCTGCCATTTATTCGTTCCCTCATTCCCCTTTCAAGACAACCATCTGTCCCTGAGCTTCAAAACGACCCCTCTCCCCTTTAGTCATTCCCGCTCACCACTGTGACCCTCCCGTCTTTTCATTTGTCTTGTTCCTCCTATGCAGGAAAGTGAAGTTATAAAATGGAACTTTACCTCGGTTGGGATGCTAAGAAGTGAGGGACTCACCCATTGGCGTACTTGGCCAAGGTAGTCAAAATGAAAGAAGGTATGTCAATGAGTTGACATGGCTCCGGCCCAACCCACTCCGGCTTACGGCTCCAGGAATCAGTGACGCCAGTGGAGAACCCTCTTGGAGCTGTCCAACGCTCTCTCTCCCCAGTGCAGACCTGCAGACGACCACTGGTAGGGATTTCGGTAACGTTTCAACCGTGACGTTCCAAAAAAGCAATGGTGACAAAGTCACTGTTTGTGACAAGAACGAACACCTGTACCTGTATGCTCAAATTAGTCACGTGGCGAAATCACAACCCTCAGGAACCTTTCATTAATCGGCAGTCGGCACTTCGCTTCACAGTAGTGTTAGGCATAATCGATTGAATTTAAGAATCGAAAGATTGCAATCGAGAAATCTGACAAATCGAGATAATCATTCGAACGATTTCTAATTTTAGAATTTACCGGAAGATGGCGCGATACGCTCAGAGCCACAGTCTGCGTTTGACAAATCGAGATATTCATTCGAAATAACTATTCGAATGATTTGTAATTGGTGCTATACGCTCAGAGCTTTCTTTCGCTGGATGGAATGACGCTAAGGACACCTGAATTTTTTCGAATAGCATAACCTAGCTTAAGAAGTTAGAAAGAACCCAAGTGATTCTCCCTGCGAGAGATAATTCGATCACGTGAAAAGCGAGTACTTCCTAAAGCCTCGATACGTCTCGGTACCTCTCAAGATGTTTTCGGGTAGACGAGCGATTTTGCTCGGAACCTATGTTCTCGAGAAGAGACGAGCGATCGTTTGAACGAGACAGCGTATGAGCAATCGAGAGTTCTCTGGAGAGTTTTTTTTTCATTGGAATGAATTTGGCGTAATCGAATGTTTCAAGAGATTTTTATAATCGAATGAATCGATTTTGTCTTCTCGATTATGCCCATCACTACTTCACAGTTCTCAAGAAGATTCGGGTTGGTGCAATTTCCGAGATTTCCACTGACAGACTAATTAGGCACTTGTATTCTTAGTTACTTTTCATAGGCATTTCAGTTAGTTTTTATAGGTATTTTAGTTACTTTTCGTAGGTATTTTAGTTACTTTTCATAGGCATTTTAGTTAGTTTTCATAGGTATTTTAGTTACTTTTCGTAGGTATTTTAGTTACTTTTCATAGGCATTTTAGTTAGTTTTCATAGGTATTTTAGTTACTTTTGTAGGTATTTTAGTTACTTTTCATAGGCATTTTAGTTGTTTTGATAGGTATTTTAGTTACTTTTCATAGGTATTTTAGTTACTTTTCATAGGCATTTTAGTTACTTTTCATAGGCATTTCAGTTACTTTTCATAGGTATTTTAGATACTTTTCATAAGTATTTTAGTTACTTTTCATAGGCATTTTAGTTAGTTTTCATAGGTAAGTAACGGAGGAACATTAAATATGAAATCTTTAAACTCCCGAAGAGCAGATAGTAGTCCAGCTCGTATATGAAAAATTTTCAACAGGAAGATAACTGAATCATTATTTATAATTCATCTATTTGGTCTGTAGACAAACTTAAACACAAAAAAATATTTTTACTCGGGTATATTTTTTGCCAATAATTGCATTTTTTTGAAATTTTGTGCTCGAGCCCTAAAATAAAAATCTTGGTGCTCTAGAACTTCATTAAACGGTGGTTTGGGTGCGAAAGAGCATATATAAATGTCACTTAAAATAAAAAAAAAAAACCCAGCACCGTCAGATAAATAGCTTTAAAAGTGAGATTACTGAGTGAAAAGCTGAGAAATATCTATATTTAATATCAGTGATTTTGGAGCGGTTAATAAAAGTAGCTTGATTTAAAAGTTAGATTACTGAGTGAAAAAGCTTGGAAATATCTGTATTTAATATCCAGTGAATTTGAGTGATTAACGAAAGTGGCATGATTTGGGAACGCTTGATTTGCAACGTACCTGTCGTTCCCGAAAGTAGCGTGAATTTGGAACAATTCAGGAACCAAAGTATTTTGGTGATTTTTGCCGCTTATCACAAACCGTGACAGTGACATTTTAGTAACGTTACAAAGTAACCGTGACGTGATTTTTTACCCACCTCTAGTCCACTGGGTATCGTGAACTCGTTCTCAGATCAAGGTTGATAATTTTTTGTTTTTTTTTTGTTTAATCAACGGATAATTTTATCATGAAAGAAATACGGGATTACGCCATATAATACAAATCTGACTTACCATCCTTGTCACATTTACGCCAAAAATCGGATTGTCATCTTCAAAATTTGTATTATATGGCGTAATCCCGTATTTCTTTCATGATTTATCTGCTTCTCCGGGCAAACACGGGATAAGATTCTTAACCTCCAGATTCGCTAACCATGAATGCCGGTTGCTTCGACTAGCGAATCCTGTGATGGTTAAATTCAAATTTATCGGAAACTTGAAACTTGGTCGTTCTGGGTGGTGTAGTGGTTAGCTTACCTGGGCGTTTTCTGGGAGACGCGGGTTCGAGTCCCGCTCCAGGACGATGAAAATTTTCAAGTTTTCAGATATTATCTGACTTACCATTCTTGTCACATTTACGCCAAAAATCGGATTGTCATCTTCAAAATTTGGATAGTATTATAATCATCCGTTACCAATTGATTTCAAGCACAGGCTGAAAATGCTATTGCTTGGACCAAAGCTTCCGCTGCCGGCAAATGGCAACGTTAACAACGACGACGCAGGGCTGGCTGGAACATAATGGCAACCGGCGTGGTCGCCCTGGGACCCGCACTTAAAGAGAAAAAACAAAATCATGTTTTGTACAATTTTTTATAAGTTTTGGAGCGCGAGGCCCTTAAAAAGATTTTTACTAAGTTATTTTATTTCCAATCCTCCCCCTCCCCCTTTCGAATAGGTTATCGCTCTTCGCCGCCGTACGGATACTGAGATTTTCAGATTTCAAATGACCGTTGTGACCACCTTAATGTTTTCCGCATTCAAAAAATAGCAAATTAAATTTCATCATTTTTGCGGGCCCTACTTTTATATATTCAACAATTTGTGTATAAACTAAATACTTAGATTTAAAACAACATAAAAAAAAAAAAAATCAATCACTGCAACATGTATATGAAAAAAAAAAAATCTATGAATTTATTTTAGAAGAGTCCTTAATATTTCCTACACAAAAATATTTGCTACGCATCAGGTATCTTTTTATCATTTTGTGAGGAAGTTTTTATAAAAGTCACAATACAACCTCTACCTGGAAAGAAAATCGTGGACTTTAACACTTTTTACTCTCTCTCTCTCTCTTTCTCTCGAAATTTTCAATCCAAATTACGGTCTTTTTCTTAAGTTTAAAACCAATACGTATTTCTCTGAGATAATCATTATGTCTTTAGGAAAGTTTTCGTGTGTGTTCTGTACGAACGGCATTTTTCACGTAACGATTTTATTAAAATATGAGAATTATTTTCTAGTGCAGGCAATGAAATTTTACTCCGGGCCCCGCAATGAAATTACGCCCTGCGACGAAGACAAAATAATAAGGTCCAATTTATTTTTCAGTTTAATGGAAACACAAGACGAGGCAGAAAATTCGAACGCCTGTGAGATGGACAGTATGTGTATTAAAACTTGCAATTGTGTTAATCCTGAAGAGGAAGAAGCCATACGCTATTTTGCTGGTTATTTAGCCTTTCGTCACAGGGATAAAGAATTGGAAACGTTTTTCTACTTAACGGGGAACCAAAACAAAGTATAATGAATAAGCTTTATTAGCTTTCCGCTAGCTAAGCTAAGCTAATGATAATGATGAATAAAGCTTTCAACTAAGCTAAGTATACTATCGTGAATATACCTTGCACGAATATTATAATGAATTCAAATGTTTGTTGTTACTAGTTAATTAATATCATGAATAAAGTCTCCTGCTAGTAGTGTAGTAATAGTATTGAACAAACTTATAACTGGTAGTAATGTTGTAGCAGTAATTAGGATGAATAAAGTCTTAACGCTGGTTGTTAATAATAATCCACTAATTGACATAAACCTAACAGCCAGACAGAGTTCTGACAAAAACTATGAATTGAGAAAGACGTACTTACAACAAAGTTCTTTTATTATGTAATGCTTGATCATCCGACGCACACACACAACTCGTTTCACAATAATCAAGAATCAAACTAATCACATAGAACGAAGCTCTCAATACAGCAACAAACTCTCTCCTTCACATAAACCAAAGCTCTCTCTCAACAACAACGCTCTCTCCAACAACAACGCTCTCTCCAACAACAACGCTCTCTCCAACAACAACGCTCTCATTAAGTCTCGTTGAACGCGCCTATTTATACTGGCTACCACCACGTCATGACTTACACTCATTGCCAAATCTCATTCAGCGGGTGAAATAATATTTCGTTCAGTAAGAAGATAATTTACATAGAAAAATAAAATAACCAGAGTTAGTAAAATCAAAAGGAAAGTGAATATAGAGTATACGTTACAAAAGGTTGTATTGAGGCATTATCAAGAGCTGGGCTAATGATACCAAACAACATTTGAATAGAAACTGTCACAGTTTGAATCAGTTTTTTCAGAATTTCATGGAGCTAACATATATAAATCCCAAGAGGCCATAAACAAACTTCAATCGAAATTAAACTTTCCCAAAATTGAAGTGGGTGTCATTAAAACCTATGCGAGAGCAAGAACATATTTCGTATTAAATACATAAACGACATCAACCAACAAAACTTAATGAAGAGAAAATACCAAGCACATGCATTGAATTCCGGGGAGTTACAAAAAAGGAAACAGTGGAGGGAAAGTTCTAAGTTTTAGTAATCGGTAAGTTTTGTTTTAAATCTGTAATTCTTATTTTTAAAAATCCTGCCTATGCATTCTTAAAAGCTTTTTATTTGAATTAAGAATCACGCATTTCACCATTCTTTACCTCCACGACAGAAGACTGCTGGGGACCAACTACCTGTGACGTGGTTGGTCCCCAGCAGTCTTCTGTTTACAATCTTTTGACCTATCTCTCTCATTCTAACTACCTTGTGGCGTACCCAGAAATTAATTTTGGGATGTGCATATCGTCGCCGCAATGTCAAAACCACGAAGGCGAAATTCTGCAGTTTGAATTATCGCTATTTAAAAATTAAATTTGATCAAAGAGTCACTTTTGCAATTACACCAGGCTGTTCAAGCACTATACATAACATTTCAAGTTGCACCTGTCTTATGCATCAGTGAAAAAAAATTTGTATGATGTATAGTCAACAATCGAAAAATTCTCACTGCAACTACGATATCATTCCTTCCCTAAGTGACGAAAAAAATGTGCATGAGAACAGGCTTTTTTTATTTTTCTCAAATACCATTAATTACAAAGTAATGTTCATTCTACGTTTTTGTTTTTCTGCTACGGTATGTACTCAAGATAAAAGGCCTCCCTCCCCCAGCCCCCACCATTCATTAGACTGACGACCTGAACACTACAACATACACCTGTTCGCTCTCTTCTTTCTTTGGTGGAATACGAGTGGAAAATGCTCACGGATGGGGCAAAGAATCATAGAGATAACGTAAAACGGGCGACAACAGCGCCACCGTATCTTAAGAGATAATATGCTCTGCGGGAAAGTTAACATTCAGGAGCAAAACACGTTAGGGGGGACTACGGCAGTGACGCTTTTCTTTGATCCACGATGGTTTCCTTCGATCTGATGACTATTTGCTTAGAGCACTTTTTTGTTGTTGTTCTTGCTGTTTTCTGATCCCGCCCATTCCTTATTTTGGTGAGAAACATATGCAATAACATTAGTATTACTATTTTAAATTAAATTTCAGCAAATATTACAGTTAGGCCTAAGGATACGCACAAACAAAATGCAGACATTCCCTAGTATTTGGCATTACTGAAAATGTTTCTGAAAAACTGAAGAACAAACAAAAGCCTTAACTAACCCGGTTGGCGTAACAAAACTAACATATTTGATTTGCGAAGTGATTATGCTACCGAGAAGGTTACAATCACGTGCTGTGAATCTGAGTAGCTCGGTTGACGGCTGACCGTTCTTTACCCAAAGAATTGAAGTCAACAGAAATACGCATGCGCAGTCTGCTCTGGCATCAGTCGATCAGCCTGTATGTTGGCTTCTGTGCACTGCATGTTGAGCCTTAACTTCTTCTCGTTAGATTTGGATGGGGGGTCAGGGATAGGCATGAACAATAGGCACATGTGACCTCGTCTGACCAATCAAAATGTAGAAGTAACCAATGGCAAGCCGCCCCGGTGGCGCAGTGGTCTAAGGCGCTGGCCTCTGATCATTCGTCCGTAAGGGGTCCGGGTTCGAATCCCGGTCAGGCATGGATGTTGTGTTTGTCTTACGGCACTGGCTCTCTCCCTTCCCTGGAACCAGTGACCCTAAATTAGGGACGGGCGACTGCTTATAGCCCATTGAGTTGCTCACGGTGGTCGTTAAACCTCCAATCCAAAAAAAAAAAAAAAAAAAAAAAAAAAATAACCAATGGCAATTTAAGGAAGACCAGAATGGCGACACTAGCAAAATAACGTCACCGACAATTTTTATCAATTTTTAATACTAGGCAAAACTATTTGGAAGGGGGGGTGCATATATTGACCTTTGCACTACCCCTGGGTACGCCACTGGACTCACCCCTTCTCTTTACGGGCTTGGCCATCGTTTTTGTGACGTCACGCTGAGCGATGGAGTAATGCACCGAGGTTACGGCACTGCACGTTTCTGGGCTTTCAGTCGTACTTAATGATTGAAGGAACAGCTCAATAAGGTCTATAGTTCAGTTTTCTGCATATTATTTTATGATATATTACTTTATTATAGTAATTCTATCGAAATTAAAAAAAAAAAAAAGAACTCAGAATTGGTTGTCGTCGGAGCGTGTAAATTGCGAACCAAAATCGGACAGCCCTCAACCCCTATATGCAATTGCGAACCAAAATCGGACAGCCCTCAACCCCTATATGCAATTGCGAACCAAAATCGGACAGCCCTCAACCCCTATATGCAATTGCGAACCAAAATCGGACAGCCCTCAACCCCTATATGCAATTGCGAACTAAGGCCCAAGACCACTATGTGTAAATTGCGAACCAACCTTTCTGCGCCCATTCTGACGATATAAAAAAATAAATCAGTATGAAAAAATAATGCTTAAAACAATTTAAAGCAACGTATTCACGAAAACAACATAACTAGTTGTCATCCTTGCGCAGGGGCCATGTTAATTTTCTCTGTAATGCTCCATATTTAGTATATGCACTTAATCCAATGTATTCGCGAAAACAACCTATGTGGTAAGCAAGTATATATGTACTTCAACCGTATCAAAAGTATACAAATAATGATGCAAATAATGTAATACAATGTATTGACGAAAAAAAAAAAATCAGTTTGTCATCCTTGCGCAGGAGCCATGCCAATCCCTCCCCCCACCATTTTCGGAAACAATCACATTTTATATAGTGATGCGACGCAAATTTTACATAAGAAACTCGTGAAATAAGTAGTCTTTTGCAATCGTCTATTTTTTTCTTGCATTTTTTTTTGTTTGGAGTGTACTTTTACTGATTCTTCTCTTTGGATATTTCACGCTTTGAAAATTAATGCACGTTTGCGCTTAAAATAATGTCAACACTTCTACGAAATCATACAAATTTGGGTGCGGATGATAAAAATGGGCTTTGAATCTACACTGGCGTGCAAAAATTAAGGACGAGACGGTTCTTCGAATGTAATGTCGTGCAGAAGTGCTCCACGTGGACTCAAATCATACCATAAGATCCTCAGGTTGTTAAGAATATGGGACAAGTGAGCAAAACCGTCCAAACAAGGAATCCAAAGGATACAAAGGCACTTTATTGAAAAGGTAGCTTCGAGCACAATTGGGCAGAAGACAGAAACGTACATGTGACAGGCGGCTGCCACGAAAAATCTAGTCTTTAGTAGGGGATATGATCACCCCTGACTGCGTTGCAGGATTTACAACGTCTGTCCATGCTGAGGACGAGGTTGTCAAGGAGCTGTTGAGGCATCGCGGCCCATTCCTCTTGTAGCGACAATCGCAGCTGCGGAATCGTTGCTGGCTGCTGGTGACGTGCTGCCAAGCGTCTCCCGAGAATGTCCCACACGCGTTCGATTGGATTTAGGTCCGGGGACCTTGCGGGCCAATCCATGCGTTGAATATCTGCATTCTCCAACAGCTCTGCGACAGCCACTGTACAATGAGGTGTAGCGTTGTCGTCCATGAGTCCATGAAGAGGAACTCAGGACCTACAACACCTCTAAACAGATGCACGTGAGGCAGGAGAACCTCGGTACAATAGCGGACACCAGTGACTGAACCTCCTTGGAAGACGTGGAGGTCAGTACGGCTACCAAGCATGATACCGCCCCAAACGAGAACTCCGCCTCTTCCAAATCGGTCCCTTTCGATGATATTGGAGGTGTGATTGCGTGTTCCCTGCTCTCTCCAGATGTGTATACGTCCAGAATCGCTCGTCAGACTAAATCGGCTCTCATCCGTAAAGAGAACTCTACCCCATTGCTGATGTGTCCAGTTCTTGTGTTCCTGGCTCCACAGAAACCGCCGTCTCCGATGAGCAGGCGTTAATGACACACACCGTACTGGTCGTCGTGCAAATAGACCACCTTTGTGCAGCCTCCTGGCCACGGTAAAACGCGATAACGGACACCCAGTTGTCTGTTGCATGTGCCTTGCGATTTCTCTCGCTCTCAGCCGTCTGTCTCTTCTCGCCTGTAGGAAAATATACCGGTCGTCCGCTAACGTGGTTACTCGTGGACGACCACTGCTAAACTCTCGGACAGCTGTTCCTGTCGTTTGAAATGGTCTCCAAGCTCGTGAAACGATGCTGTGAGCGATCCCAAACTCCTCGGATACACTAGTCACACTTCGACCTTCTTCCAACTTCCAAATGACATGACCTCGGGTAAAGTCATCCAGATGTCGTCTACTGGATTGCCTGTTGGCCATATCACACGGTGGCAGCAACTCGACGTCGTTCAAACCGATGTACACCGTGCAATAGCTTTCACCGAATTGCTGAGCGTACACGCCTGTGTGCTTTATACCCTTGCGACACCCCCCCTCCCCAACCTACGTCATGCTGCATATATGCGCATGCCCTACCGTACCGGACCCTAGTCTATCTCCTGAGTGGCCTTTCGATCCGTTCTGCCTGCTCGTTCCGCTGTTATGCTAATTTCTCCTCTTCGTCCTTAATTGTTGCACACCAGTGTAAAATGAAGGACTCGCATGCATTTGCAATGTGCCGCCCCTGTGGCGCAGTGGTCTAAATGATGGCCTCTGATCATTCGTCCGAAAGGGTCTGGTTTCGAATTTCGTGAGACATGGATGTTGTGTTTGTCTTACGGCACTGGCTCTCTCCCTTCCCTGGAACCAGTGACCCTAAATTAGGGACGGGCGACTGCTTATAGCTCATTGAGTTGCTCACGGTGGTCGTTAAACCTTCAATAAAAGAAAATTAAAAAAAAAGATGCACTGGCCTCTCTCCCCATAAATCTGGAAGAAAATTCGAACTGCTGTCAAATGTTGAATTCCCGCAGATGTTCAGAGAATTGGATTCGGAATTTACATATAGCGATCATGGGCCTTCGTTCGCAATTTACATACAGAGTTTTAATGCCGGTCTGATTTTGGTTCGCAATTTATACGTTCTAGTTCGCAATTTACATACCACCAGTTGTCCTGCACCACTCGAATAATCCAATAATAATCGACACTGAAAGATCTGGCAGATTAAAGATCTAGTAGACTTTTATCGACACTAAAAATTTAGTAGATTTTTATCGACACGAAAGATCTAGTAGATTTTAACTGGCAAATAATATATCTTAATATGATAAACCTTTAATGTGATCTTGTTAAATCAGATTTTAAATCGTGCAGTGACAGTGACGATTATTATTGGATTATTCGAGAAAGAAAGGAATTTGGGTCTGTATGCATTTTCTGTATACAGTAAAAGAAGTTGCTTTGTATTATTCGAGAAAGAAAGAAATTTGGATTATTCGAGGAAGAAAGAAATATGCGTCTGTATGATTTTACCGCATGCATTTTCTGTATACATTAAAGGAAGTTGCTTTGTATTATTCGAGAAACAAAGAAATTTGGATTATTCGAGTAAAAAAGAAATTTGCGTCTGTATGCATTTCTTTTTGGATTATTCGAGAAAGAAAGAAATTTGGATTATTCGAGAAATAAATATATTTGCGTCTGCATGCTTTCATTGTATGCATTTTCTGTATACAGTAAAAGAAGTTGCTTTGTACCAAAGTACGTACTTCAGTTTGAACGCAACAGAACTTTCGTGTTTTGAACGCGTGTCTGGAGACTCACAGGGCGGTTTCTCCCACATGAATTTTGGATCTTTAGAAAATATTTAAAAATAATATGGCTTTGATTCATTTGTCATTTATAAGAATAGCTTATTTATGCTGCGGCTTTATTACAACCTTATAACAATTGGTTAAAAAATGTAGAAAATGTATTTCCCCAGAAAACATTTCCTACCTTCATGTATTACTGTTTTAATTCCACATAGATTATTTTACACGTATCCGGAATTATTGGGTCGTTTCATGATTTATTGGTCGATGCCGACAAGGCGAATTTGCATAGCCGCTTAAGAAGGACGCCTCGTAGGAGAAAATACGAAACGCCCATGCAAATTGAATCGGTTCAGTCCAGGTGTATAAAACGGTATTTCAGACAGATCTCAGCAGTTGGGGACGTGAATGAGCAACCAGACGTGAGATCAGTGATTTTGCACGAATTCAAACTTGGCCGGAATGTGTCCGAAACGGTCGCAAATGTCAATAGAGCGTGGGTTGTCAGAACGACGAGTGACGGAACTGTTCGTAGACTGTTTTCCAAGTTCCATGCCGGTGATGTTGCCATCGACCATAAGCTAGGAACCGGTCGTCCGGTTCTGTGTGACACTGCACATTTAAGGCGTAAAATGAAAAAAAAAAAACCAACGTCCGCAGTACATGAGCTCAGTGCCGAACTTGTCGTATCATCAGCGACTGTTTCCAGACACCTGGTAGCTATGGGCAAGGTTAAAAACTGGATACCTGGGTTCCACATGAACTCACCGAACAGCAGCAGATACAGCGTCTGGAAACATGTATTGCCCTACAAAAACGTGAGGCTATAGTGCTCCCTTTCTCCATCGGAACCTTACGGTTGATGAAAAATGCGTGCTTTATGACAAAAGGAAGCAAACAGCGCCATGACTCGATAAAGCGCAACCCTTTATTTAAAGGGTTCCCTTTATCGAGCCATGGCGCTGTTTGCTTCCTTTTGTCATAAAGCACCCATTTTTCATCAACCGTAAGGTTCCGATGGAGAAAGGGAGCACTATAGCCTCACGTTTTTGTAGGGCAATACATGTTTCCAGACGCTGTATCTGCTGCTGTTCGGTGAGTTCGTGTGGAACCCAGGTGGATGTAGGTAAAAATACCCCTGAAAACTGAAAAGCGGAAAAAATGCCCCCGGAAGAAATACCCCCAGAACAAACGGTTCACTGTAAACTACCACAGAGGAACACTGATGCGTGGCAGTGTTCCTGTGTGGCAATTTACCGGCAACCCTGCCACACATCTTCAGCAACTTGGCTACAAAAGTTCAAAAGAGGGGGGGGCTATAAAGATTGCCGTTTTTGGGCCTATATTGAGAACTGAATTGGGAACTCCAAACGAATTTCGCGAAAACATTCCATGTAAGCCAAGCGAGAATTGTACTTTAATTTGAAGAAATAAATTGCCGAGGATCCGAGGTACACTTGGTGGTGGTGGTGTGTGTGTGTCAGGGGGGGGTGCTCTACCCTGAACTTCTGCAATATTATATTCTGGGCCGCTGGAATCTGCCAGTGTATCCAGAAAGTTCCCCTTGAAATATCCGCGAGGTCCATGAGCTTGGGGGGTTGGTTCCCCCAAAATGTTAAAATGCACGTAGAGCTGTAAACATTAGTACCATGTTTTATATAATGATTCTGTACACGACCACGAATTTTCAGGAGGGTGGGGTAACCCCCCCGTTTCTAAGAGCTATTCAGAAGTAACGTCGAGGATACACTGACCGACTCTACTAGAGGTCCAGAATATAAATTTACGAAAGTTGGGGGTAGAGCCCTCCAAACGAAGCACCTCGTATCCCTTTCACAGGCTTCACCAAATTTTTGGGGGTGGGGGAAAGGCATACATAGTTTACCATTAAACACAACATGAAGCATAGAAATTGCGAGCAAATCCCTTACCTTGAACACTTGTCTGCGCTCTTAGAAACTTGCACCCCACCCTCCTGAAAATTCGTGGTCGTGTACAGAATCATTATGTAAAGCATGGTTCTAATGTTTACAGCTCTACGTACATTTTGGGTGAATCCCCCCCCCCCAAAGCTCACGGACCTCGCGGGCGCTCTTCAAGGGGAACAGCCTAGATACACTGACAGACTCCAGCGGCCCAGAATCTAATATTACGGAAGTTGGAGGTTGATCCCCCCTCCCCCACTAAGTGTACCTCTGATCCTCGGCAATTTATTTCTTCAAATTAAAGTACAATTTTCGCTTGGCTTACATCGAACGTTTTTGTGAAATTCGTTTGGAGTTCCCAATTCAGTTCTCAATATAGGCCCAAAAACGGCAATCTTTATAGCCCCCTCCCCCTCTTTTGAACTTTTGTGGCCAAGTTGCTGAAAGATGTGTGGTAAGGTTGGGTAAGGTTGGCGGTAAATTGCCACACCGGAACACTGCCGCATAACAGTGTTCCTGTGTGGCAGTTTACAGTGAACCGTTTGTTCTGGGGGTGTTTCTTCCGGGGGCATTTTCTCCGCTTTTCAGTTTTCAGGGGTATTTTCTCCGGGGGTATTTTTTTCGTTTACCCACCCAAACACATGTGCAAACCCGAGTTATACCTACAGAAGGTTCTGATCTCTGTGTGGTGGACTGTCAAGACTGGTTCATTATGAGTTCTTGCCGCGAGGTCAAACAATCACAACGGACGTGTGCTGCCGTCAGCCGAACGAATGTCACCAGAAATTATGCAGCAAACTACCATCGCTCGCCAATCGCTTGGGTCCTATACTGCTTCAGGATGGCTCACGACCGCATATGTCTATTGGAAACATGCGAAAAATCAACGCCTTGGGGTACGAGGTCCTCTCTCACCCTGTTTATTCACCTGATTTGGCCCCTCAGACTTTCACATGTTTTGCCATTTGGACCACTTCTTGAGGGGCAAACGGTTCGCTAACAAGGATGCTGTGATTTCCGCCGTTAGCGATTTCTCGGATGCTATCGTGGCATTTTTGCACTGAAAACACGTTGGGCACAGTGTATTGCTGCCGAGGGCAGAACATTTTCGGAATAAAAAGCATTTCGTCGTCTGTTACTGCTGTTTGTTTCTTTGTGTCCGAATCGGCCAATAATTATATAACGACCCAATATTATTTCTAAAAATTCTGCAGAAAAAGCTGTTGTAAATTTCAGATCTTCATATTAAAGTGGCGATCCATAAACAACCCTGGAAGCAGATTTTTTTGCGGCTCACTGTTTGTAAAAAATATCCACGTGCCCCAAACCTAAAATTAGGGATATGCCAACATCAATAAATATTAGACTTTTGCTAAAAAGTCTAATAACAATGCAATAAATATTAGACTTTTTAGCAAAAGTCTAATATTGATTGTATTGTTTGTATTTACAAAATAAGCTTATTTCTGACTTCTCCATGTTTCAGAATGAATCTCTGGATTTCGCATGACAAACTACAAAGCGCAAACGTGATGTGCTCGACGCTGAACCCACCTCCCATTTGACCTTCCTTCTTTCTTTCACCACCCCTCTGCGTTAAGCCGATCGCATTTGCGACCATTTCAACTCCGGTGGCGGAAGACCCCAGGTGGTCAATACCTAATCTCCCCACCCTATCTCCATGGTGAACACCCGTTCCCCCTAATTCCCGTTTGCCCTAATCACGTTTACCCTAATCACGTTTACCCCAATCGCGTTTCCCCGAAATCGCTTTTACCCGAATTCCCACTTCCTCTAATTTCGTTTGCCCTAATCTCGTTTCCCCTAAATCTCGTTTCTAATTCACGTTTGCCCTAAACATATTTAACGAGATTTAGGGGAAACGAGATTAAGGCAAACGAAATTAGGGGAAATGGGAATTCGGGTAAAAGCGATTTCGGGGAAACGCAATTGGGGTAAGCGTGTTTAGGGCAAACGAAATTAGGGGAAATGGGAATTCGGGGAAACGTGATTAGGACAAACGTGAATTAGAGAAAACGAGATTAGGGCAAACGAAATGAGGGGAAATGGACTTTTGGAAATTCGGGTTAAAGCGATTTCGGGAAAACGCAATTGGGGCAAACGTGTTTAGGACAAACGAGAATTAGGGGAATCGAGATTTAGGGGAAACGAGATTTGGGCAAACGAAATTGAAAGGAAATCGGAATTCGGGTAAAAGCGATTTCGGGTAAAAGCGATTTCGGGGAAATGCGATTGGGGTAAATGTGATGAGGGCAAACAGAAATTAGGGGAAACTGATTAGGGGAAGTGAGGCTATACGCGGTCTCCATCCTTTGTTCCCCCACTCCTTTTTGCCCCTGCCTGTCACATTTGCGACGACACAGCCCGGGCCCAACCAAACTTTTAGCTGGCTGTTATCAGGGCAGGTCGGGTCAAAAATTTCAGGCCGGTGCTGGCCTCTAGTTCGAATTGGTACACACCTAGTGTCGACTATCATACCATATTCAAAGTCGCTCAGGTCACTTGTTTCCCCCATTCCGTACATCAATCGAACAGAAACTCATGCTCGTTGAATTCGTTTGTCTGATTTTTACAGCACACACAGCACGATCTTACGATAAGTTTGAGTGAGCTATTTGTGTGAAGATGAAGGTGCACCTAATAAACTGGCATGGCCATGTAACCTACGCACTTATTTATTTTAGTAAACGCGTTTCGAAAGAATTAACCTTCGTTTATTTAATCTGTGCATATTTAAGGATGTTTCTTTCCAGAGAAGGCAAGACCTTAATCGCTAATAAATTGCAATTAGAAAATAACTTGCTTTAACATTTCATCCTTAGATAATAAATTACTAGATGAAACCCGTCGGAATCGACGGTTATTATTATTATTATTTTTTTTTTTTTGAAGGATAAACTTATATGGAACAACAAATGTAAATTTTATTTCATTGACAAATTCATTCAACCACTTCAGTAAAGACAATAGTCCAGATTAGTGATTTTTTTTTATTTTTTTTACTAAAGGTTTAACGACCACCGTGAGCAACTCAATGGGCTATAAGCAGTCTCCCGTAATATTTTCACTAACAATGGTCAATGGAATGTTTTTCTACATCTTTACATAATGGGAAACTTCTTACCAACGGGAATAAACTGGATCGAATGATTCAATTGTATATATACATCACACAGTTCAACGGCATAACGCAATCAGGTCTTCGAGAGTGTTCAGTGTTCCGATGATAAGAACTTTAATACGAATGCTAGCATTGCTTCCGCTCAGAAAAGAGACTCTGGACTATCTCAGTCCCTCCATGCTTCCGCTTTCAACAGCGCGTGAGTCAACCGCACGCGTTTCCCCATAGACTTTACATGGGAACTTTGACCCACCACGCCCGAACCGTTGCCTCAATCTCATTTTTCTCATTGACTGACACATCTACATGGTAAGACCTTTATTTTGATACCTCAACCATATCTTGACGTTTAGCCGTTCTCTCAAAATAGGACTGACAGTAAAAAATCTTATAGAATTAATATATAGATTGCAGCTGTATACAACCTTCAGAGTTACGTAATCAATGAGAGCACAAAACATTCTGCTAGCGGAAATGGTAGCACCGGAAAAGCTTCGAAAGTTGTTTACTCGATAGATGGCGCTGTGCATTCATTCAACTGGAAGTCCTCTCTCTCTCTCTGTAAGCAAAGAATATAAACGCTGTGGCAGACTGGCAGCCACTAACGCACATGAGCCGCGGATGGCTTAGTGGTTAGTGTTTCAGACTATCGATGCTCGGTCCCCAGGTTCAAGCCTGGGCATCTCTTTCAGAGATGGCGTGATTTACTAACAATCGCTGAATATCCGCCGTGCATCGGACGAGCACGTAAAGTGACGGCCCCCAGGCTGGACCCACTGGTTAAATGGGTATCCTTTCCTATGTCCTCCCTGAAATTCTCTCACCCATCTATGTGCAATATCGTACTCGGTGGCGCCATCTACTGTACTCTAATCTCACTACAAACTGTTCTGTCAAAAGTCGCTAGACTTGCTCTCATTCCTTCCGTTTCTGTGTCCTGCCCAAAAGGCGATCTCGCTGTAGGTGGCTGGGACCTAAACTCTACTACCTGTGGACGGAAGTCCTACATGAAAAAAAATGACTACCTGTAACTGGCAGCCACTAACGGACCGTGGTGGCGACCTGCATCACGAAAGCATGGGCCTATTACTGAATGACCAGAAACTCACCGCTGGTATTCGTGGCCCGTACTTCCTACCATACGGCCGCCCCGGTGGCGCAGTGGTCTAAGGCGTTGGCCTCTGATCATTCGTCCGAAAGGGGTCCGGGTTTCGAATCCCGCTGAGGCATGGATGTTGTGTTTGTCTTACGGCACTGGCTCTCTCCCTTCCCTGGAACCAGTGGCCCTAAATTAGGGACGGGCGACTGCTTATAGCCCATTGAGTTGCTCACGGTGGTCGTTAAACCTCCAATCAAAAAAAAAAAAAAAAAACTTCCTACCATGACAAGCACTCCCAACAGAGAAAAATGATATCGGTTACCTCATGACCGACCTCAAAAACCAGACGGCAAGCTGTTTTTTATAATTATCCCGCCACATGACAATTTTAAGCATATGTGGCTCTCTCTGACTCTCTTCATGGCTATTTCCATGAATTTTGGTGATCTGTTGTAAATCTAGAACCTAGGTATCTTGGCCAAGATTCCCCCCATTCCTTAGTACTTTTTAGTTTGTGTATGTAATTGCCTGTAGAATGCTGCTGAGAAGTAAAATAAAAGAATGAGTAACCTTAAAATTTAGCAGAGTCTTGAAAAAAATTCTAATTTGTGTTAGCTTCGTCCAAAATCCCTTATATATAACTTAACAAATACAAATATTTTACTTATATTTTCATCCTACCTTTAGTGTCTCATAACCAGAGCAGCTGCAAAATAAATAAAAATTTACACCTCAAACCTGTTTTTTTATGTCCATCTACACTGCTGGCCGCCCAAAATGCAACACGAAGAAGGAAGCATCCGATTGGCCTGAAATTCGTAGCATGCGTCGCCCACGAGAGGACATGCAAACGATTAGCATTGCGCAGGGCGTATGCAAATCATGTGCGCCCGGTACGCCACCGAGAAACACTGTAAGAAGGGTGCACAGAAGGCGGGGTGTAAGTTGTGGAAGGGTGTTGTGCTGCCGGACCTGTGCGTGTGAAGCTTCCTGATGCCTCGTCGCAGAATACGGCAGTCATTCCAGCACGGTTCGGAGTTCGACAGAGGACGAATAGTGGCTTATCGCGATAGCGGTTTATCGTACCGAGACATCGGCGCCCGTGTGGGACGACATCCAGCCACAGTGAGGCGAGTATGGATTCGGTGGATGCAGGAGGGACGGACGGACCGACGTGAGCGATTGCTGTAGCCGCGGCACACCACTAAACTAGAAGACCAGCATGTTGTGCTGCGGGCATTGACGGCTCGCACCGCCACATCACGAACGTTAGCGCAGGAATTAGGGTGTGTTGCGAAACAACCTGTGTCAGCACGTACCGTTCGACGTCGTCTGCAGGAGCGGGGACTTGTCGCCCATTGCTCCGACTTCACCTTATGACGAGTACCAACCAGAAATTATTCTCGAAAATCAGAATTACATCATGTACTGGGACAAATCAATCATCACAGGAAACAACATTATCGACTTGACATTGTAATTGTAGACAAAAAAAAAAAAAAAAAAAAAAAAAAATGAAGACACAATTGACATATGTAACGGCTCCACTTACAAAAAACATCCAAAGAACAATATCTGAGAAAATATGAGAACTTATAATTCGAAATCCAAAGGATATGGAAACCAAAGCACAACACACATCGTACCAGTTGTCATTGCGTCAACCGCAGTGGTACCAAATAACTTTCCGAAAATTCTCGAGGAATAAGGATTGCTACAGCGACTGCTTCACTCAATTCAAAACGGCAGACATTCGACAAACCTGCCGTATCACTAGAAAATTCCGGAATTTCCAGGCTTGCGATGAATATTCCGCCTTTCGCTCACCGGTCATGGCCCAGAAAGTCGACGATAAGAAAAATAATAACAGTGTAATTTAGTTAAAATTAAAGTTATCTGGTGGCCCGAAAAAGGCTTGTGTTACCACAATAACCACATTCATTGAAATCACAATAAGAAACAGATAAAAAAAAAGCTTGCATCCTAACAGATTTTCTTCTGGGTCGGGCAGGATTTGTTCGGGTCGGACAACCACTCAATAGTTCAAGGCCCATCCGAACTTTTAGCCGGCTGCTATCGGGACAGGTCTGGTCAAATATTTCAGGCCTGTGCAGGCCTTTAGTTCGAATTAGTACACCTGGTGTCGACTATCATACCATATCGAAAGTAGCTCAGATCACTTGTTTCCCCCATTCCGTACATCAATCGAACAGAAACTCATGCTCGTCGAACTGGTTTGTCTAATTTTTACAGCACATAGCGCGATCTTACAAGTTTGAGTGAGCTATTTATGTGATGAAAGTGCACCTAATAAACTAGCATGTCAGTGTATATACGAATTTGTTTTAGTAAATGCGTTTGAAAAGAATTAACGATCATTTATTGAATCTGTACGTATTTAAATATATATATATATATATTTAAATGACGAGAGTGGAAGACATCATGATCAGAGTTAAATCCCTGAAATGGCAATATGCTGGACATACTGCCAGAAGGACAGACCATAGATGGACAGCTGAAATTTTAGATTGGATTCCAAGGGACAGGAAAAGACCCAGAAGAAGACCACATGGGAGATGTTGTGGAGGAAACTAGAGTCCTCGTTGTGGAGGAAACTTGGGGAGACCTTCGTCCAGCAGTGGATTGATAATGGTTGATGATGATGATGATATATATATATATATATATCTTTCGGAAAAAGACCAAGCATAGGCGTAACGTGACCAAAAAAATAAATAAATAAAAATGAAAGGGGGACAGAAAGAAGTGTAAAACTGATGTGTGTGTGTGTGTGGGGGGGTCATCTTCGGAAATAGTTTCTCCGCAAATGATCTTTTTTTATCTTTTTCAGTTGCCATAACTTAGGTTTTTACATGCCTTATATATCCAAAAGTACGGGGTGTACCAGGCTTGGTTGTTTCCCCCTAATGAGGATGAAAAAAACACTCCTTTCGAAGCACGTCGTCCTTCACTGCATGCTATTGTGTGCATTGCTATGACTGCTGCAAAGCAGTCATAGCAATGCTCGCTATTGCGTAGCGTTGTTCCCTTGGTTGTACAGTATGTCACACTTGATAACATTTAAAGGGCAAACGACTAGTTATTATTTTCTCAAATTTTTAAGTTGAGGAGGTGCGTGCCCCCCACGCTACGCCTATCAGGACAAGAACTTAACTGCTATTAAATTGCGATTAGGAAATAACTCGCTTTTTTTTTCTTTTTTTTTTTTTTTTGTGGGAGTTTTTCATCCTTAGATAATAAATTATTGCAACTGTGAAACCTTCAAAGTAACCTAATCAATTAAAGCGCAAATATCTGCTAGCTGAAATTGTCGCGCCGGAGAAGCTTCCAAAGTTCTTTACTTGATAGATGGCGCTGTGCATTCAACTGCAGTCTTCTATCTCTCTCTCTGTGCAACAGGCTTGACAGTAAGTTTCCCTTGGCGTCATAGGCTCAAAGTTCACAGCAGAGGTACGAAGTGCCCGAAACTCATCTGACAAAAATACCACACTTTCAGAAAGTTTCTCTAGCGGCAGAAGAAAGATAAAAGATATTCTGATGCTTACTAACTGGGTCTGAGTGGCGTTGTTGGATTACGTTCGTTGTAGTGAAAGCATAGTTAACAGATATATGTGCGATCTGAAGGCTTCAAATCCGCTGGTAAGAGATCATTTCACGTGATTCTATCAGTTGCAATTTCCGATTTCAACAGTAACAGCTTTACCATCGTTATCGTTTTCTGTCAAGCATAATTATTACATAAAAAAGTACCGTTTCATGATGGCGAATAGAGACAAATTTATATTTACGTGCAACGATTTGCGTAAAAGAAGTTTTGATTTCTTCGAAGACATATGGAAAAAGAAGGAACTCTGTGATATTACCTTTCACCTAGGAAATGATTCTGTGCACGCCCACAAAATAATTATAACTGCAGCCATACCTTATCTGAGAGATCTGCTCTCTGAAAATGATCGACAAGGAGAGCGAAAAGGTATTAGTTTACCAAATATCGTCCCGGAAGCATTTAAAAGTGTCATTGAGTATTCGTATACCTGCAAACTCGAAATTGATGAGGATAATGCAATAGACATCCTCTCTGCAGCGTGTTATTTACGCATCGACGAGGTAAAAGAAGCTTGTTGCGATTTTTTGGCTGAACATTTAGATATCGAAAACATCACCCGCGTTAGAGATTTCGCCAGTAATTTGAATTGCTTGGAACTACTCACTAGCATTGACACTTACGTTAAACAAAATTTCTCTGAGATAGTTAATACGACGCGATTTCTGAACTGGCCTGCTGCTTTTCTAAAGGGAGTCATTGGTGGAAATGATTTGTACGTCGACAACGAACAAATAATTCTGGAAGCAGCAATTAAATGGGCGAAAGTTTGTCCCGAAGAGAGAACGGATGAGTTACCAGATTTGATGAGGAATATTAGACTGCATCTAGTAGATCCTACCTATTTAGTGGATATCGTGGAAAATGAAGAATTTATTCGAACATCACTTCCCGTCAGAGATTTGCTTGATGAGGCGAAACATTACAATTTATTTCCACACAGAAGAAAAAGTATTTGCAGTTTCCCAACAAAGCCACGACAGTTTATAAAATATACACCTGAAAGTGTCGGAGAAAAAAAATCTGCGCATTTACAAGTTGGAGGTAGAACTAAAACACACCCTGCAATCTTTTCGATTCAACGAAGGAATTGTGGGAGACTGAAGGAAGCGAAACATTTTTTGTCAATAATGGTTCAGCAGCTGCATTACGAAGTAAAATGTTTTTCCTTTATTCGGAAAATACATTACAGTATGACTTGTCAAACAATTCTTGGAAATATCTCAGCAATGCAACAGCATCTTCTGATTTTACCGCAGCAGTGGCTTTAAATGGTAAAATTTATGTTGTAGGTGGAAGAATAAATCAAAGTGCTACTTTTGCTGCCCGCTGTTTTGATCCAGAAATGGACGCATGGACAGAGGTGAGACCAATGCGCATAGCAAGGTGGGGAGCAAGTGCTGTTGCATTATCAGGGTATATCTTCGTCCTTGGTGGTCGAAACATCTCTCTGGTGTTTAATTCCGTTGAAAGGTACGATCTTGAAATGGATAAATGGAAACCTGTACAACCAATGCTTACAAAGAGATATTATGCAGGTGCTGCATCAGTAAATGGGAAAATGTACATATGTGGTGGTTGTTCGCTTCTAAATGGAACAGAATGCGTTGCTACAGCAGAGGTGTACGATCCAATGAGAAACAGTTGGACATTCATAAAGCCCATGAATTCACCAAGGTGGGAGTTTACTTTATTGCAATTTAACTCAAAGCTTTATGTCATAGGAGGTGTGGACAGTGCAGAACAGGGTCAGCACAAATTTGATATATATCACCCTGAAACTGATACATGGACAGAGGGTGCTTCAACTGATTCACATCATAAGGTTTCTGGTGCAGTAATCATGTTGGCAGCAAATGACTGAAAAATACTCGAAATTCCAGTGTCCAAGGTCAGGTAATTTTAATTGCATTGACTTCATAAATTGCTGTTTTGGTTTAATGTAGAATTTAAGTTAATCAAGGAAAAGATATTTTTTTAGAATGATTAGTATAAAAAAAAAAACACTGGCTGGAATTAAAATTCGCGAATATAGATTTTTGCACCGTTGGTTACAATAATTTTAACTGTTTTCCCATTCCGTGCGTAAAGACTTTTTAGGTGCGTCATTATGTGATCTGTACGAAAAAGAACTCCTGTAGTTAGGCTAATGATTTTAAATCGCTTTTTCGGAAGGTTTTTTCACTAAAGTCAAATTAAAGTTCACATAACTAGCTAAAGTTCTTAAATATTTCGGCATAAACTATATTTTAAATTGCAAGGCTATGAATCTCAAAATTTGGAAACAAATTTTTTCAGGGATTCGGAGATTTTCCTAAATTTAGGAACAACTGTCACATGCAGTAGCTTGCGGTCATTGTATGCAACTCGTGCATTACATGCCCTAATTAAGTGCAAAAGTTTTCTCTCTGAAAAAAAAAAAAAAAATTACACGACAAAAAGTTTAGTGATGCCGTTTTTTTTTTTATCGGAAATTAAAATTAGCTACCTGCTTTAGAAGAGTTTTGTTTAAAACCAAATTCACATACTATACCGTGCAAATTAATTGGGACAAGCTATTTTATTCTCAGAATTGTAATGTGATCGCCAGTTGATGTCGGAAACCCACGTAAACCGGTTTTATCAGCTGTGAGGTGGTGTAACTTGATAGTAAGAATGTGGTTTGACCGGTTTTAAACAGGAAATAGGCACTTCAGCTTCAGTTGTGAGTTTTCGTGTGTGACAGGTGGATGTTAGTTTTTGCTCTCTGTGAGTACGTGTTGCTTTCGTGTATTGAAAAATGGATATTTCCCCAACGAAGGGTGCAAAAATAATTGCTCTGAAAGATCACACTTCTATGACAGTGAGAGATATCGCTTCTGCAGTTGGTGTAGGCAAATCAAGTGTATTAAGACTGCTTACGCGATTCAATGCGTCTGGATCATCGTCTCCAAAAAGGAGAGGTAAATGTGGAAGAAAACGAAAAACAACTCCACGAACCGATAAATATCTAATCAGAAATAGTAAAATGAATCCAAAAAAAACAAAAAAACAAAACAAGCACCGACCTTCAAAGGGATTTATTGGCTAGTGGTTGTGATGTTAGTGATTCAACTGTACGCCGTAGGCTTCTGGAAGTTGGCCGGAAGGCAAGAAGACCAACGAAAAAACAATATTTGAATACAAAAATGAAAATAAAACGTTTAGCATGGGCCAAAAAATATAAATCATGGACTGCTGACGACTGGAAAAAGGTAATTTTCAGGGATGAAACTCATATATTTGTGCAGGGTTACCAAGCAAATGTTGTTAGACGAAGCAACTGTGAACCCTTAAGACCTGAGCATATCAAATAAACTGTAAAACACCCTCTGAAACAGATGTTTTGTGGTTTTTTCACATCAAATGGCACTGGAAGCTTAGTTCCTGTTCAAGGTATGAGGAATTCAGCCAAGTACGTAGAAATATTACAACGTAGGATTGTTCCATTCATGCAAACTTTTGACGGGAAATTTCAACATGACTTGGCCCCATGTCACAATTCGAAACTGGTCAAGAATTTCATGCTGGAAAATCAAATTCATTTGCTTGATTGGCCTGGAAATTCACCAGACTTAAATCCCATAGAAAACTTGTGGAATATTTTGAAGAGACGTTTAGGTAAAATGGACCCAAAGAACGCATGATAACGAATGCTATAAAAGTGTGGTTCCACGATTATGAAGTCAAAAATATGTACACTCAATTAGTGGAGTCAATGCCAAAATGAATTCAAGAGGTCATTTCTGCTAAAGGAGGACATACTTCATACTAATACAGGTATTTATGAGTGTATATCAAGGCATAGAATGATATAAAGGCCTAGTTTTGGAAAAAAGAGTGATTTTTTACTTTGTCCCAATTAATTTGCACAGTATAGTATTTGTGTGTATTTTAGCCGGAACTGAAACAAAGCGGAAATGCAAACCTAACTTCGTATCATTATGTCCGAACTCATGTGAAATTGTGCCGTGCTTGCCAAGGACATGACATTTGATACGAAATCAGTCATTGCATTCATTGCTTGGGCAGTCAACCAATCAGAGAACTTGAGTCCGTTCCCTCTCTTTATTCCCACTAGGTTCGGGGCCTTTGTTTACTGCCTGTCAAAATGTAGAACAGCGCGTTACATCAACCAATGGAAAGCTCGTTTTCTTTTGACGGTGAGTATCTGCTGTCTGGTGTGTAATCTCAGTTGGAAAATTGTACGGCTACATTTTTGTATATTCCTTGCGTTTCTGAAGCACTGAAATGCATCAAGATATGGTAATGTAAGCAAACTGCAAAAGGTGTAAGGATATGGATGATGCGCGCGAAATTAATATATATTTTGCTGGACAAACGTAATTCTCTTGACAGTCTCGTGTTATTCAATTTCTTTTTTAGATTTGTATCTATGAAATGCTAACCTACAGATTTCATGAGTTCCAACCGTGATAGAGGATCCCCGGTTGGCCAACCTTCCAAAAGTGGCCAGCTCCGATAGATGGCGCCACGGTAGTACTTCCCCTCTCTTCCTTTCACGTTAAATGCGTTATAACTACTTACGTCACTTTGTTCTCTTGGTACGTGGTTTTTTTATGCTCAAATTCCTATGGATATATATAGTAGGAAGGCTTCGTGGTGATGGAATCATCGTCGAAGTGGACGAAGCCAAAGAGGGAAAACGCAAGTACAACTGTGGTCGTCTTGTCGAGGGCACCTGGATTCTTGACATCTTTGAAATCATGGCGAGCCAGGAACAACCATTTTGACGGACCAGTGGGCATATTATGGAATATTTATTCCGACGGAATTACCGTCTTTCCTCAGAACATTGCTTTGAAGTCCTGCATCGTGCGATCAGGAAGTTCTTCCCTGGCGGATAAAACTTTTCTTGCTTTTATTCTGCTAGGTAGAGTTTCATATTCATGAGGAAAACTTATTCTTCCGTCATAATAAATATTTCACACACATGCCACAATGTACATTGATAAAGGTCCTTTTAAGGGCCATCTTTAATCCATATTATTAACTTCCTTTGCCACTTTCACAACGTAGCGCAACGCTTTACGATGTAGCGATAACGTGTCGCCATCTATCGTCATTTCCGAAAACTATTTCTGGGCCACATTTGGAAGGTTTATACAATACAATACAATTATTTATTGCACACATTTAAAACTTACAGTTATATGAAAATGCAATACTCCAGGAGGAATCTGAACACATTGGTTGTAAGGCGATTCCCCTCTATCAGATGTAAGAAAAAGAATAAAACATATGGCATATATGAAAGCAAGTAAGATGGTTATAACATCAGAAGCACCACTGTTAGCAGCACGCTTGGAACTACAATTTAATTATAGGGTTGAGATTCGTTATGGAGATCAGGGTGATTTACAATGTAATTTCGCAGAGACAAGGAAACCTTTTTGATATTTTCCAGGGATCTGATGCTCTCTGGGAGATTATTCCATAGGATAATGGCTTTATACAGTATGCTATTTAAACCATAATTAAGTCTAACACACGGCTGACATAATTTGTTGTGAGCAACAGATCTTGTGAAGATAGAATAATCCAGATATTTGATGTCAAATTGAAAAATAGGCAGTTGCATTATTTTAAAAAACATGATACCTAGTTTCAAGGTAAAAATTTCATGAATTTTTAGAATATTTAGTTTTAGAAATAATGGTTTTTTGAATGAGACATGTAATCTGTGTTCACGTAATCTACCTTCCGGTTACTAAGACACTGATACAGAATATATGCTTTCACTCTAGTCGTACATAATGTTCGAAAAATACAGCCGTCGGCTAACGTCCTGCACACCGACTAGAGCTATAAATACTGTATTTTTAATTTAACGCATCTATTGGGGGCCGCGGATGGCCTAGTGGTCAGCGTTCGTGACTGCGACGGAGAAATCTCGGGTTCGATTCCAGCCGGTACAAACGCTGGAACCACTAAATATGCGCCGTGCGTCGGATGGGCACGTTAAGCCGTCGGGCCCCGGGTACTGGTCCCCTGCTTTATACATAAATAAGGGCGTCTTCCTCCTTCTTTCTACCTCACGTCCGTGTCACTTTTGTATCGGACACTCTAGCCCAAATCTCCTAGCCTCCTATTTCTAAGGGCTGTTTAAGACCTGGGGTCAGACACTCCCTTCCTAATATCCTCTACATATGATCTGATCTTAACGTATCTACGCTTCCTTTTCTGCAGTTATAAAAAGTAATTATTTCCTGTTCTAATACACTCTAAAAGAAATTCTTATTCTTGAATCTATTTTTGCCAATTTGCTTTGTTAGACGAACTCTCCTGTTCGTGATGTGTTTCTCTAGTTCCTTGTTCTGATCTGATCATATGTAGAGGATTTTAGGAAGGGAGTGTCTGACCCCAGGTCTTAAACAACCCTTAGAAACAGGAAACTAGGAGATTTGGGCTGGAGCGCCCGATAGGAAAGTGACACGGAAGAGAAGTAGAAAGGGGGAGGAAGACGCCCTTATTTATTACCTGGGGGCCAGTACCCGGGGTCCGACGTCCGACGGCTTAACGTGCCCAGTGGATCGAGCATTCGTATCTGCCTGGGATCGAACCTGAGGCCCCTCCCGTGGCTGTCACGAACGTTGCCCACTCAACCACCCTCGGCCAGTCCCTTGTTCTGATTGTTCTGAAATGCTATAAGTAGTCTCAATGATCAACTTCTTCGTCAGAATTGTGTCCGTTTGTCAACAGTGTTTCTTTCAGGAATTTTTGGCCGGGGGGGGGGGGGCAAGTTTTCCATTTGCTATATATATATATATATAATTTGAACTACTATATTTATATATATAGAAGTAATTACTATGTATCTAGCACAGGGGCGCATTTAGAGAGCGCCTTGCCCCCCCCATCTTCCCCGGAAAATTTCTTCAGCTAAAGGAGGGAGTCCGCAGGCTTGAAATTTTCATCTATTAAAATGCATTCAACGCACTCTTGATCCTGAATCACGATTCCCAGATAATTAGGTATGATTAGTGTACTTATTATATTTTGAAGAATACCATGCGTCGTAATACACTTTTTAACAAAATAAACTAAAACTAGTACCATTTGAACAAATATTGAAAAAAAAAATATAATTGGAGAAATATTTGTAGCATAAAAAGAAACGAAACTTCCCTTTTTTATCATAAAAAGCCTGAATTTATTAAAATTTGGCTCGGTATCTTAAAATGTCTCCTGAGGGGCGATTGTTCGTTTCCGGGAGTGCTTCGCCCCCCTGGATGTATGCCTGAAAGAAACACTGTTTGTCAAATCCGATAAATCGCTTTCCAGTTAGTATAAAATGGCAATATCATCAACCGCAAGGAAAGGTCGTGACAGACTGATATTCGGGAACAACCCGGGCTAATCTAAGATGCCCAATCACTGACCATCAGAGCCGTAACTAAGGGCCCGGGCGCAGCGCAAGAGAGGGCGCAAAAATCACTCTGCACAATTGCACAATTTGACTAAAATTGGAAATAAAACCTTTGCATCAGCTTCTGGTACATTTTTTTTTTTTTTTTTTTTTGCTCCACGCTTTGTCATTTGATTTGACTACTTACAGGATGTTTTCCCTGTATCGATATCCTGGGCAGATTAAAATTCGCATTTCTTCCTCAAAATGTTGAAGGGGTGTTAATCGCTTACATTTGGAAATGAAGGCTTGATTGTGCGTATGTTGCAAGATAGGGAGGGATGGCGTTCGCATTGTTGAAGATTCTGGGTAGGCTATTCGATCTTTACTGCGTGCCACGAAAGCCAGCTGGATTTGGTCCGTTGGACGTGGTATCGAAGGTTTAAATTTCGAAGCAGTTGGGGTTAAAATGGTAGCAAATGCGACCGGGGTTGAAATGGTAGCAAATGCGACCGGCAGTGGCACAGAGGAGTGAGGAAGAAAGGAGGGAAGCAGGGTGGGGAGATCAGGTGTTGACCACGTGGGGTCTTCCAACGGTCAGTGTGACCGGGGTTGAAAGGTCAGATGATAGATGGGTTCAGCCATCACCCCCTAATAGCTTAGCAGGCCCGCGCACCGAACGCCGGAAGCTGCGTGACGTAAGCTATTAGAGGGTGATGGTTCAGCGCAGAGCAGATCACGTTTGTAGGAATTAATTAAATAAACAATTTTTGCACTCTTTAATTTCTCTCACTTTATTATACGAATTACCATCGAAATTCTTGCAGTAACAGAAATTTAAAGTTTTGTCATCGATGTTTTGATGCTTTCGTAACTACTTCGTTTTTCATAGTCTTGAAAAAAAAAAAAAAAAAGAAATTTGGGAACATTTGGATTTTTTTTTCTTACTAAAAGCGAATAAACTTACAATTAATTCTGAATGCAGCTATCGCAATAAAATTCGCACGCGAATGGAAACAAAAAATCTCCGGTAGTTTGTCGTAAAGAAAGTACTATGACTATTGCTTAGGAAAAGGGAGTGTTTTATTTTTTACACAGAGATCAAGTTTTACTGGGGGTATCTTCAGCTGCAATCCAGACACATGAGTAAAACCTTATTTTGTAAATACAAACAATACAATAATTATCAGACTTTTGCTAAAAAAGGCTATTAAACAGGAAATGGTAATGTCAACATACCGCTAATTTTAGGTTTGGGACACTTGGATATTTTTTGCAAACAGTGAGCCGCAAAAAATCTGCGTCCAGGGCTATTTATGAATCGCCAGTCCGATACTGAGCGTTCGTATGAAGATCTGAAATTTACAACAGCTATTTCTGCAGATTTTTTAGGAATAATAATTCCGGATACGTGTAAAATAATCTATGAGGAATTAAAAGAGATATACATGAAGGTCGGAATGTTTTCTGGGGAATGATATTTTCTACATTTTCTAACCAATTCAATTGTTATTATGTGGTTGTAATAAAGTCAGAGCATAAATAAGCTATTCTTTAAAATGACAAATGAATCAAAGCCATATTATTATTTAATATTTTCAGGAGATCTAAAATTCATGTGGGAGAAACCGCGAGTCCCGAGACACGCGTTCAAAACACTGAAGTACGTACTTTGGTACAAAGCAACTTTTTTTTTCGATGTAGAGAAAACGCATTTTTGTAGTTCACGTAATGGTCGCAAATACTACCTATTTTGTCACATCGCATCGTCAGCAGCTCACTCACTTCCCCCCCATCTGACTTCCCTTTTTTCTTTCCCCATTCCTTTGCCTAAAGCCTGTCGCATTTACTACCATTTCAACCCCGGTCGCATACACTGGTGTACAAAATTTAAGGACGAAGAGGAGAAATTAGCATAACAGCGGAACGAGCAAGCAGAACGGACAGAAAGACCACTCAGGAGATAGACTAGGGTCGGGTACGGTTGGGCATGCGCATATATGCGGCATGACGGGGGGGTCGGAATGGTACAAACCACACGGGCGGTGTACGCTCAGCAATTCGGTGAAAGCTATTGCACGGTGTACATCGGTTTGAACGACGTCTAGTTGCTGCTACCGTGTGATATGGACAACAGGCAATCCAGTAGACGACATCTGGATGACTTTACCCGAGGTCGCGTCATTTGGAAGTTGGAAGAAGGTCGAAGTGTGACTAGTGTGGTCGAGGAGTTCGGGATCGCTCACAGCATCGTTTCACGAGCATGGAGAGCATTTCAAAAGACAGGAACAGCTGTCCGAGAGTTTATCAGTGGTCGTCTACGAGCAACCACGGCGGCGGACGACCGGTATATTTTCCTACAGGCGAGAAGAGACAGACGGCAGACAGCGGGAGAAGTCGCAAGGCACATGCAACAGACAACTGGACGTCCGTTATCGCGTTTTACTGTGGCCAGGAGGCTGCACAAAGGTGGTCTATTTGCACGACAACCAGTACGGCGTGTGTCATTAACGCCTGCTCATCGGAGACGGTGGTTTCTGTGCTGCCAGGAACACAAGAACTGGGCACATCAGCAATGGGGTCGAGTTCTCTTTACGGATGAGAGCCGATTTATTCTGACGAGCAATTCTGGACGTATACCCCTCTGGAGAGAGCAGGGAACACGCAATCACACCTCCAGCATCATCGAAAGGGACCGGTTTGGAGGTGGTGGAGTTCTCGTTTGGGGCGGTATCACGCTTGGTAGCCGTACTGACCTCCACATGTTCCAAGGAGGTTCAGTCACTGGTGTCCGCAATTATACCGAGGTTCTCCTGCATCGCGTACGTCTGCTTAGAGGTGTTCTCGGTCCTGAGTTCCTCTTCATGGACGACAACGCTACACCTCATCGTACAGTGGCTGTCGCAGAGCTGTTGGAGAGTGAAAATATTCAACGCATGGATTGGCCCGCAAGGTCCCCGGACCTAAGTCCAATCGAACACGTGTGGGACCTTCTCGGGAGACGCTTGGCAGCACGTCACCAGCCGCCAGCAACGATTCCGCAGCTGCGATTGGCGCTACAAGAGGAATGGGCCGCGATGCCTCAACAGCTCCTTGACAACCTCGTCCTCAGCATGGACAGACGTTGAAAATCCTGCAACGCAGTCAGGGGTGATCATATCCCCTACTAAAGACTGGATATTTCTTGGCAGCCGCCTATCACATGGACGTTTCTGTCTTCTGTCCAGTTGTGCTGGACGCTACTTTTTCAATAAAGTGCCTTTGTATCCTTTGGATTCCTTGTTTTAACGGTTTTGCTCACTTGTCCCATATTCTTACATCTTGGGGATCTAATGTTAGGATTTGAGTCGATGTGGAGCACTTCTGCACGACGTTACATTCGAAAAACCGCCTCGTCCTTAATTTTTGCACGCCAGTGTACGACTGCTTCTTAGCGTTAGTTAAAAATTAATAAACCTCTGGACGTAAGTTGTGACTCCACCATTTCGTGGCGTTGCGGAATAGAATTCTAAATATATCATCGATGTTCAGCATTCTGGTTTCAAATGGATGCACGCATGTACAGGAAACAAGTTGTTAATGCATGAGTTCCATACTGAAGCACTGACTTCAGATTCTGTTAGTTAGAGAATTTCACTTAATCTGAACCGAGATTTTTTACATTACAGATGCAGTCGTCAAAACAGAAGTTTGATTTTCATAGGCTTTGTGATTTGTGTAATGCTGCAATAAATTATATCGTAATTTGTAACACTTTTATTTTTATTTTCGCCGCCAATTTGCTTAAAAAGAAGGCTTAGAACTATGAGTGATAATTCAGGGAACATTATAATATTATTACGAATATTAAAAGAACTATAAGAATTTCTTTTACTATTAATATATGTAATTTATTAGGTCTGTCTGATATTAAGGAACATGTTATAGTATAAATTTTACAATGGTATTTAACATTTTGAAATTTTGTTATGCGTTCTTTAAAGCCATCCCCTAGAAAATGTATAACTGAGGTTTTACTGTATGTTGCTTTACGTATAACCGAGGTTTTACTGTATGTTGCTGTACGTATAACCGAGGTTTTACTGTATGTTGCTTTAGTTATAACGTATATCTAATGTTTTACTGTATGTTGCTTTACGTATAACGTATAACCGAGGTTTTACTGTACGTTGCTTTACATATAACATATAAATGGGGTTTTACTGTATGTTGTTGCTTTACGTATAACCGAGGTTTTATTGTATGTTGCTTTAGTTATAACGTATAGCTAATGTTTTACTGTATGTTGCTTTACGTATAACGTATAACCGAGGTTTTACTGTACGTTGCTTTACATATAACATATAAATGGGGTTTTACTGTATGTTGTTGCTTTACGTATAACCGAGGTTTTATTGTGTTTTGCTTTAGTTATAACGTATAGCTAATGTTTTACTGTATATTGCTTTACGTATAACGTATAACCGAGGTTTTACTGTACGTTGCTTTACATATAACATATAAATGGGGTTTTACTGTATGTTGTTGCTTTACGTATAACCGAGGTTTTATTGTATGTTGCTTTAGTTATAACGTATAGATAATGTTTTACTGTATGTTGCTTTACGTATAACGTATAACCGAGGTTTTACTGTACGTTGCTTTACATATAACATATAAATGGGGTTTTACTGTATGTTGTTGCTTTACGTATAACCGAGGTTTTATTGTATGTTGCTTTAGTTATAACGTATAGCTAATGTTTTACTGTATGTTGCTTTACGTATAACGTATAACCGAGGTTTTACTGTACGTTGCTTTACATATAACATATAAATGGGGTTTTACTGTATGTTGTTGCTTTACGTATAACCGAGGTTTTATTGTATGTTGCTTTACATATGACGTATAGCAGAGTTTTACTGTATGTTGCTTTAGTTATAACGTATAGCTAATGTTTTACTGTATGTTGCTTTACGTATAACGTATAACCAAAATTTTACTGTATGTTGCTTTACGTATAACCGAGGTTTTACTGTATGTCGCTTTACGTATAACCGAGGTTTTACTGTATGTCGCTTTACGTATAACCTAAGTGCTACGGTTCTTATTGAATGCATACTAACGTGCAGGTGTCGAAATCAATTCAGTTTAACATCGTTTCCATGAATAGAATATTTTATGTAAAAAAATAAACAATTGTAATACAGATATAAAATTAAAGTTTTATATTAATTAAAAATCAGGCGCTTTCTACGGGTGGGTCGGGGTGGGTCATAGCCCACCGAACTTTTCTTTGAACCCACCCTTTAGCCTCTCCAAATATTTGAGCAGTTAAAACATACGGAGGGTGCAAACGTAAGATTTTAGGGAACTTGGATAAACTTACGTGAATTTCTCGAATTCACAAAAATTTATTTTATATAGTAAAATATTTTTTTTTTTTAAATTTAGTGTTTGTATTTCTGAGAAATAGAGGGAGTCCTCTGAACGAATGTCTAAGAGAGTAGTAGAAAAACACCATTTCTGTAATTATAGTTTAAAAACATATACACTATCTATCAACAAATAATTGGACACCCGTGATAGCAAAGGAAAACGAAGTTTATTCACCTTCAATAGTTTTCCACTGTTCAACGGTCCACTGTCGACGTTCTTTGCACCACGTTAGCCGAGCAGCGCTATTGGACTTGGTGATCCAAGGCTTGTGGGCGGTAGCACGTCCATGATAACCGAGCAGATGGGCTTCCTCATGGATGGTATTCATCGAAAGAACACTCCCGGATGCCTGTTGAAACTCCTCGCGGATGTGGCCCATCGATTTAGTGCGGTTCTTCCGAATTTCTCTGGCGAGCACCCGTCGGTCTCTGACTCCCAGTTTTGTGGGTCTGCCGGGTAGGGGCACATTCCGACAGTCACCTCTCATCTTCCACTTGCCAATCACGTAGGCCACTGTCGATTTTGGGTACTTCAACTCGCTGGATATGTCACGTATGGATCGGCCATTTCTGTGATACCCGACGATTACACCTTTCTCGAAATCAGAGAGCTCCGAACTGCGTGGCATCTTGCATGCGACTGGTTGCGTTGTTGTTTCCCACACAATATTTAACGGCGGCGGCCGCGACGTGTATCAGGACCGCAGATATCTTCGATTGCAGGGGTGTCCAATTACTGGTTGGTAGTTGTGCATATATACTGTAGATACACACGGTCGAGTCACATTATTGTGACCACCAGCTAAAATCCAGAGTAACCGCCGTATGCAGCGCGGACAGCAACTAAACGGGCTGGGAGTGACTCAATGTGTTCACAGGTATGTGGAGCCATGCTGACTGGAGATTTGCATTTGACAGCTGCTGGAGGATGCGTGATGGAGGATCCATAGAACGAACAACACGATCGAGGTTTTCCCACAGATGCGCAATTGGATTTCTGGGGAATTAGGGGGCCAGGGAAGTACTTTGAAGTTTTCATCGTGCTCTTCCAACCACACTTGGTCATTTCTAGCTTTGTGACACGTCGCATTGTCGTGCTGGGACATCCCATCCGCCCCAGGGAATATAATCAGCATGTATGGCTCTTACGCCGTCTGCAATGATGGATTCATAACGAATTCGTTCCATAGTGCCTTCCACAGGTATGAGTGGACCCAGAGAATACCACGAAGACATTCCCCAGATTATAACGCTGCCCCCACCAGCTTTTTGTACTCCGGTGTTTTTCGCCTTATACGCGAACATCTATCCGTTCGATGAAGCAGAAAACGTAACTCATCCGAGAAGGCAATCCTCTACCAATCAGCAGAGGACCGATTCCGATACTGCCGCGCAAATGTAAGCCTTTTCTGCCGATGCATCTTCTTTAGCATAGGTGCAGTGACCATCCGTCTGGATCAAATCCCCATACGCAGCAGGATTCGCTGAACTGTCGCTTTTGACACACTTCCGGTAACCCCCTGGTTCATTCGGCCAGTGCGTTGCTCCATGGACTGTAGCGTGTCGATCGGCCATCACGGACCTTTGAAGCCGACGTTCACCTCTGACATCAGTGGCAGATGGTGCTCCGCAGTTTCCTCGTCTCTTATTCGCAATGGTGCTATTTCTCCAATCACGATACACTTTAACCACAGCAGCACGCGAACAGTTCACAAGCTGCGCTGTTTCAGAAATACTGCCACCCTTGTCCCGAAAGCCGATAATCATCCCTTTTTGCAAATATGATATATTGCTCCCTTTTATCCATGACAGCAACGAGTGATATGTTTTGAGAATGCCAACAGCACACCTTATATACCCTCGAAGCCAGAAGACGCGGACCTTCTTTCATTGGCTTACACGCTGTTGACGTCAAAAGTAGGTGGTGGTTGGTCACAATAATGTGACTCCACTGTGTATATATATATATATTCCGATGCTGTCAGATTACAAACTAAAATTCAGAAACAGCCTTATGACAGGAAAAAAAAAAAGAAAAAAAAAAAACCACGTAGGTAAGCTGAAATTGCAAAGAACGAAGATATAGTAAGCTGTTAAAGGATATGAATATTTGTATCCATGGGTCCCATAGTCGCGCTTAGATCGCATTCTTCGCAATTTGCGAAAAAAAAAAAATTGGCGATGGATAAAACGCTTTAGCGAAAATATTGGCAATTACCTTTTTTTAATGAAGTCCGAGCAAACACAAACGTTAATTTTTATTCAATTTGGTATTTGAAAAATGAAATCCAAACGTTAATTACTTTTTTCATTTTACATTGTTTACAATAAAAAAGAGCATACAGCGTTGTAAAATCTGTTTATTTAGTGTTTCAAGACGTATATAGATTCGCTAAGCTTCCGTGCTCCATTGGGAGGCTTTTTCAGGGCAATAGGTAGACATAAAATCTCTACCTATTGCCTTGAAAATGCTTAAAACGACTACTTATTGCTTGAAAAAGCCACCCAGTGGAGAAGCGAATCTACATACGCCTTACACCACTAAATAAATAAATTTTATTTGGCTATAAGTGCATTTTGATTGTGTACAGTCTGGTGTACTTTGAGCTAACATTTATTGTTTACATTGCGTGTGAGATGGAAGGCGATTACGAAAAAAAGTGACGCAGTCGCTGATGTGAGACCTATGTTTTTATATAAGACCTTTATGTTTTTATGGTTTTTATAATTCCAGTGAAGGGTGGTAAAAAAATATTGGCGACTTGAGATTACATTTGGCGAAAACTTTAGAAAAGCCAGAGCAACCTCTGCTGTTACATTGTATAAATACTACGTACCAAAGGCGTATATAGAATTTTTTTACGCGGGGGGTGGGGGGGTGGAGTTTTTGAAATCCATAAGGACAAAATAAAAGTTAACGAAAATAAGAAGAACAAATTAAAGCAATATTTTCTATTGTAAGTTGATGCATTTTATTAAATTAAAACGTTTTTTTTCTAATGTAAGTGCGGCCAAAGAAATGAAGCACTACCCTTCGTCTAAATGCGCCCCTGCTACGTACAATATGTAATTGAAAGCTTTGGTTTTTTTTTTTTTTTTTTACTTGATAGCATTATTAGCTAGAATAAATCGGCGAAACGTTGCCGATTTATTTTATCTCAACATCTCGAGTACTACACTGAAGAGCAATTGAATTAGAGACAGCTGACGTTGTGTAAATGTGGCGCTGTGGGCATCCCTGTAAACGGAAACAACATGACGTACGCAGCGATCCGACAATATGAGGAGTGATGCGACGGGAATCAGTAAGAGTCGGACGCAGTATGGGTAACGCGAAGGATCTAAGCGCATTTGATAGTGGGCAAATCGTAGGGGCCCGACGAATGGGTCACTCCATCTCGGAAGTCGTACAGGCACTGGGATTTTCACGAGCCACTATGTCATGGGTGCACCGTGAGTACATCGAATCCGGTAAAACCATCCCTGCAAGGGCCAACTGCCGTGGACAACAGCGTGTGGATGAGCGGGGTCATCGTCGGCTAGCTCGCATTGTAACGGCGGATAGACGGGCCACAGTGCAAGAAATCACTCGACAATTTAACGCTGGTGCACAAAAACGTGTAAGCAGCCACACCATCCCGAACCATCTCCTTGCTATGGGGTACAGAAGCCATCGTCCCACGAGGGTACCACTGCTAACCGCACATCACAGGGCGCAAAGATTAGGATGGGCGCGGGAACATCGCCACTGGACCCTAGACATGTGGAAAAAATGTTGCCTGGACTGATGAGTCGAGATTCACGTTGGTACATGCGGATGGCAGGATACGAGTACGGCGCAAACCACATGAAGCGATGAATCCTTCTTGCCAGCAGGGTACTCTTCAACCTGATGGGGGTGGCATTCTCCTCTGGGGACTGTTTACGTGGACTGAAATGGGACCCCTGGTACGTGTGACATCGTCCCTCACAGGTCAACGTTACCGGGATATCCTGGACGACCCTTTGCTCCCGTTTGTGCGTTTTCAACATCCCACTGGGGACCTCATCCTGCAACAAGACAATGCCGCTCCTGAATTGTATCCGAATGGTTGGATGAACACTCCACCGACGTAACCTCGCTTCCTTGGCCCGCTAGGTCACCTGACCTCAATCCCATCGAGAGATATGTTCGAGGCTCTGAGGGCCATCACATCTTCGTGAACTGTGGGAGCTTGTTCAGGGTTCGTGGATCCGTATGGCATCCCAACGCTTCCGGTGTCTTGTCGAGTCTATGCCGAGACGAATCGCCGCCGTCATGAGGGCGAAAGGTGGTGCTACACGTTACTAGACAGGTCTCTCTAATTCAATTGCTCTTTAGTGTATAGTCATAAATATATTAACATTGTCAGCGTCGGGTAAAATGCACACCAACGGAAGATTTTTGCCAAGGACTTCAAAATTTGTATTCCCCTTTCATGCTTAGCACCCTAATAGCTTACCTAGTTCTGAGTGGCGACGAGTACCCTTCTCTCCCTGACAGAAATGTAGCAGAGGAGGGACATACTCAGATCCGGACTTTCCTTCGAGGGGGGATTGCTTTCGAATTAAAAGCGATATACACTGAGGTGCCAGAAAAACTGGTACACCAGTCCAATACTTGGTAGGTCCCCCACGGGAGCGCAGGACTGCAGAAATACGACGGGGCATGGACTCCACTAGCTTCTGGAAGAATGCTGTAGGCAATGCACACCATACTTCCTGCAGAGCGTTCCACAATTCGGGTGTATTCCGAGGTCTCGGATTCCTGTGTTCGATAGCGCGTTGCATTGCATCGCAAATGTGTTCTATCACGTTCAGATCTGGGGACTTGGGTGGGAATGGCAACACCCCAAACTCAGATGAATGCTCCTCCAACCATAATATGGCGTCAAGACACTTGTGTGGAGGTGCATTGTCCTCTTGGAACAAGCCCAAACGATCACCATGAATGCAGGGCATGAATTTACTGGACACATAACAACACACACAAAGATGTGTACCTCGTCAGAAAGGATGCGCACATAGCGTTGGCCGGTCACAGACGTTTGTAGATGTACCAGGTGTCCCAGTGAAGTCCCGCTAAACACACCACATACCACTACGGACACCACACCAGCCGGTACAGTTCCCTGTTGACAGGCGGGATCCATGGCTTCATGGTGTTTGCGCCACACACGAATCATTCCATTTCACGATACAGTTGGAAACGCGACTCGTCAGACCAGGCTACTTGTTTCCAGTCATCAAGTGTCCAGTGGCGGTTTTGCCGTGCCCAAGCGAGGCACATAGTTCTGCGTCGTGCACCCATCAAGGGGACTCGAGTTGGGCGTCGGCTCCCAAAGCCCATATCGTGCAGGGTACTTTGCACAATCGGAACGCTAATGCTTGTTGAGGTTCCCGCATTGAATTCCGATGATACCTGCGAGAGTGTTGCACGCCTATCGCGTGAAACTATTCTTGACAGCCGACGGTGGTCACGTTCACCCAATGTCTTTTTACGGCCACACTGGTATCGTAGGTTGGAGGTTTTGCCGGAATTCTTGTAGTCACGGAACACCCTTGCAATGGTCGTCCGTAAAAATCCGAAAGTGGTTTCTACCTCCGAAATACCATGGCCCATCTTACGAGCGCCAACTATGACACCGCGTTGAAAATCGCTTAAATCGTTATTACTTGTCATTCTCATGACGAAAACAGTTGTGACAGCTGGCAAGGATGTCTATCGCTTTATATATGCACTGGCGGACGCAACCGAGTAAGGGCATAGGTGACGTTGCTATGTATTTTGCATAAGCTCATCTGTACCAGTTTTACTGGCACTTCAGTGCATATATATATACACTGCTGGCCACCCAAAATGCAACACCAAAAAGGACACGAGATAGCAAAGCCAGATTTACTGGACACATAACAACACACACAAAGATGAAATGATTGAACTTACAGGCCCGTGCGACTTGGGGAACACGCAGACATCAATAGTTCGTGTGGCCCCCATGGCTGGCAATAACGGCTGCTACACGCCGCGGCATCGAACGAAAGCGGCTTTGGACGTGGGCTTGGGGTATGTCGATCCAGGTTGCTTCCACACGTTGCCATAGTTCATCAGGCGTAGCCGCGGGTGGTGCTTGCCGGGCCACTCGGTTGCCGATCAGCGACCAGACGTATTCGATGGGCTAGAGAACAGGTGGGCCACGGCGGCAGTGACACCTGGTGGGCCGTGACGAATTGTTGCACGACGCGTGCCACGTGCGGGCGCGCATTGTCCTGTTGAAACGCGGCCGCTGGCAGGTCCTTCAGGTAAGGGAGGACTACGGGCTCCAAAACTTCGGAGATGTAGAGGTGGCTGTTGAGTGTACAGGCGATGCGTACCAGAGGGGTACGGGTGTCATATCCAATTGCGCCCCAAACCATAACGCCAAGTGACGGACCGGTATGGCGATGCATAATGCAGGCGTCATACAGTCTCTCGCCGCGGTGCCACCACACGCGGAACCGACCATCGTGATGTTGAAGGCAGAAGCGGGATTCGTCGCAGAAGACAATGTCGTGCCATTCCGTAGTCCAGGTGCGTCGTTCAACGGCCCACTGCCGCCGCACTCGCCGGTGGGGTAACGTCAATGGTAATCGGAGCAATGGGCGCCGTGCTATAAATCCCCGCTCCTGCAGACGACGTCGAACGGTACGTGCTGACACAGGTTGTTGCGCATCACTTCCTAATTTCTGTGCTAACGTTCGTGATGTGGCGGTGCGAGCCGTCAATGCCCGCCGCACAACATGCCGGTCCTCTCGTTCGGTGGTGTGCCGCGGCTGCGGCAATCGCTCACGTCCGTCCGTCCGTCCCTCCTGCACCCACCGAATCCACACTCGCCTCACTGTGGCTGCATGTCGTCCCACACGGACGCCGATGTCTCGGTACGATAAACCGCTGTCGCGATAAGCCACTATTCGTTCTTTGTCGAACTCCGAAACGTGCTGGAATGACTGCCGTATTATGCGACGAGGCATCAGGAAGCTTCCCACGCACAGGTCCGGCATGTTCTCTCGCGGGCAACGCGTGCTGCAAATTTCAGGCCAATCGGATGCTTCTTTCTTGGTGTTGCATTTTGGGTGGCCAGCAGTGTATATCATATATGTATATGTAAGGCTTTCACCAATGAACCAAATCCATGGACCCGTATAGGAAAATCTGTCTATACCACTGTTTCTTGATATCTTGCCCCTGTTAGCAAAAAATAGGGTGGTATGTAAATTGCGAACCAAAATCAGACCGCCGTTAAAACTCTGTATGTAAATTGCGAACCAAGGCCCATAACCGCTATATGTAAATTCCGAACCCACTTTTGAGCCTGAAGTAATTGTTGCCGATTTCGGTAAAGCGATTCATAATGCTGTACGTGTCGTCTGGCCAAACACACAGTTGCTTGGATGCAGGTTTCTTTTAAGCCAAGCTGACATCGAAAAGTTCAGAAGCCGAGTTTGAGCAAAGAATATAAAGATAAAACCTGTGAAGTAGACCAGCGGCTGCGAAACTTGTTCGGACTGTCATTTTTGGATCCTATAGAAGTAGGTGAGTGTTTTGCAATTGATTTAGCCGAATTCCAACCGATTTATGCAAGTGTCACGAAAATGGCAGATTATTTGACTGACAATTATATTGACAGCAGTTCGAATTTTCCTCTAGATTTGTGGGCAGAGGCCAGTGCATCTAATGAACACACAACAAATGCATGCGAGTCCTTTCATTCTAGATTCAATGCCCATTTTTATCATCTGCACCCAAGTTTTCATAATTTCGTAGAACTGTTGACATTATTTCAAACGCAAACGTACATTAAAATTCAAAGTTTGAAAGCTCCAAAGAGAGGAATCAGTAAAAGTACACTCCAAGGATAAAAAAAATTTGCAAAAAGAAATAGACGAGTACAAAAGAGGACTTATTTTTAAGGGTTTCTTATGTGAAATTTGCATCGCGTTATTATAAAATGTGATTGTTTCCGCCGAAAATTAGGGGGGGGTAGCATGGCCCCTGCGCAAGGATGATAAAGGGATTTTCTTGTTTTCGTGAATACATTGCTTCACATTCTTTACACAATTATTTGTTTACTTTTAATACTGTTTCAGTACATATATAATATACTTACTTAACACATTGGTTGTTTTTGTGAATACATTGGATTAAGTACATATACGTATAAATATGGAACATTATTAAGATGCAAGTGCAAAGATTTGGTTGTTTGAAAATACAACATATAAAAATTGGAAAGGGCGTGAGACAAGGTGACACCATATCTCCGAAGCTCTCTAATACCACATTGGAAAATGTCTTTCAATCACTGAACTGGGAAAACAAAGGGATAAAGGAAAGATTAATGGAGATTATCTAACCCACCTCCGTTTTGCTGATGACATAGTCCTTTTTGCAACTACCCCATCAGAGCTGCAGAGTATGATCCAGGAACTTGCTGACAAGAGTAAAGAATTGGGATTAAAAATGAACTTTCAGAAGACAAAAGTGATGTACAATGCTTTTACAAATAATGATTATTTATCGATTGATGGGGAAAAGCTGGAGACAACCAATACCTACATTTATCTTGGACAGCAGATATCAAGTGAAGGTCACATTGATGAAGAAATTAATCGGCTTATAAAACTTGCCTGGAGAGCTTTTGGGAGAAACAGCATAATTTTCAAGAGCAATATGCCATTATTTCTTAAAAGAAAAGTATTTGATCAATGCATCCTTCCAGTGCTTACGTATGGTGCAGAGACGTGGACCTTAACTAAAAGAGACATACAAAGGCTGCAGACAACTCAAAGTAGCATGTAGAGGTGCATGCTTGGTGTAACCAGGAGAGATAAGAAGAGGAACTCGTGGATCCGAAAAATGACAAGAGTGGAAGACATCATGATCAGAGTACAATCCCTGAAATGGCAATGGGCTGGACATACTGCCAGAAGGACAGGCCATCTATGGACAGCCGAAATTTTAGATTGGATTCCAAGGGACAGGAAAAGACCCAGAAGAAGACCACTTGGGAGATGGGTGGATGAAATTCGAAAGTATGCGGGAGTGACATGGGGAGACTGGCACAAGACAGACCGTTGTGGAGGAAAGTTGGGGAGACCTTCGTCCCGCAGTGGATTGATAATGGTTGACAATGATGATGATGATGATGATGGAACATTACAGAGAAAATTAACATTGCCCCTGCGCAAGGATGGCAAACTAGTTTTGTTGTATTCGTGATTACATTGCTTTAAATTGTTTTACATTGTTTTAATTATTATTTTTTCATATTGGTTTATATTTTGATATCAAAAGAGGTGGGAATCGTGCATTGCGAAAGAATAAGCGAATATACTTAATACATTGGTTGTTTTTGTGAATACATTGAATTAAGTGCATGTTCTAAATATAGAACATTACAGAGAAAATTAACTTGGGGCCCTATGCAAGGATGACAAACTACTTTTGTTGTTTTCGTGAATACATTGCCTTAAAATGTTTTACATTGTTTTAATCATTATTTTTTCACATTGGTTTTTGTTTCGATATCGTCAGAATGGGCGCAGAAAAGTTGGTTCGCAATTAACACATAGGAGTCTTGGGCTTTAGTTCGCAATTTACATATAGGGATTGAGAGCGGACTGATTTTGGTTCGCAATTTACACGCTCCGAAAAATAGTTCCGCACGGCTCTGCTTTTAGAGCTACGTTATCAGCACAAACACCTGCTGGAGGATGTTGGTTCGGCGTGGAAGTGTCCAAACTTCTTTACTCGACAGATGGCGCTGTCCACTCAACTGAAGTTAGTCAACGTAACGCCACGTCTCGCGCTCTGTGGAACGGGCTGCTGTTGCTGTCATCGGATGAGATATATCTAAAGTAGTGTTGGGCATAATCGATTGAATTTAAGAATCGAAATGTTACAATCGAGAGATCTGACAAATCGAGATATTCATTCGAAATAATCATTCGAACGATTTCTAATTTTAGAATTTACCGGTAGATGGCGCGATACGCTCAGAACCGCCTTCTGCGTTTGACAAATCGAGATATTCATTCGAAATAACCATTCGAATGATTTGTAATTGGTATGTAACCGCTCAGCTTTCTTTCGCTGGACGGAATGACACTAAAGACGCTTGAATTTTTTTGAATAGCATAACCTAGCTTAAGAAGTTAGAAGGAACCCATAAAGGAACACAAGTGATTCTCCCTGCGAGAGATAATTCGATCACGTGAAAAGCGAGTACTTCCGAATCTCTCGTATCTCGGTCGCTCTCGAGATGTTTTCGGGTAGACGAGCGATTTTGCTCGGAACCCATGTTCTCGAGAAGAGACGAGCGATTTCGCCTTTCGAATGCACTCGTTTGAACGAGACAGCTTATGAGCAATCGAGAGTTCTTTCGAGAGATTTTTCTCATTCGAATGAATTTGACGTAATCGAATGTTTCGAGATATTTTCATAATCGAAAGAATCGATTATTTCTACTCGATTATGCCCATCACTAATCTAAAGACCTTGGCTCGAAACAAAGTTCATAGCAGAGCGGTTAAACCCGCCGGTTAAAAAATGTCTGACGTTCTCTGCAGCTGTAGAGTGAAACTGAAGTGATATTATCGTGCTCAATCTCAGATTTCTGCGGCGTGTTTTTGGATTACATTTGTTTTCATGAAAGCTTTCTTAGTGAAACGTACGTGTGCGATTTATTTCTCGTGGTTGTACCAGTTGCCATTTCCGGTTCCAGCAGTAACAATTATTATTAATCATGCTTTGTACTTCAATCGCTTTATGTCAAGCAGATTTAATAATGCACAAAGATCGTTAATGATGGAGAACAAAAAACAGTTCACATTTACCTGCAACGATGTACGTAAAAGAAGTTTTGATGTCTTCGAAGACATGTGGAAAAACGAGCAATTGTGTGATATTACATTTCACATTGGAAGTTATTCTGTCCACGCCCATAAAATAATTATCACTGCAGCCATACCTTATTTGAGGGACATATTTTCAGAAAATGATCGACAAGGAGAGGGAGATGGTATTAGCTTACCAAATATCGACCCGGAAGCCTTTAAAAGTGTCATTGAGTATTCGTATACATGCAAACTCGAAATTGATGAGCATAACGCCATGAACATCCTATCTGCAGCATGCTATTTACGCATAGACGAGATAAAAGAGGCGTGTTGCGATTTTTTGGCTGAAAATTTTAGATGCCCAAAACTTCATCAGTATTAAAGATTTCGCCAGTAATTTGAATTGTTTGGAATTGCTCACTAGCATTGATGCTTATGTTAAACAAAATTTCCTTGAGATATAGTTAAAGCGGAACGATTTCTGAACTGGCCCGTGGCCTTTTCTGAAGAAAATCATTTCGGGAAATGATTTGCATATTGACAACGAACAAACAATTCTTGAAGTAGCAATTAAATGGACAAAAGTCTGTCCAGAAGTGAGAAAAGATGAGTTGCCAGTTTTGCTTAGGGAAATCAGACTGCATCAAGTAGATCTTTCGTATTTAGTGGATGTTGTAGAAACAGAGGAATTTATTCGAACGTCACTGCCCATCAGAGATTTGATTGATGAGGCGAAACATTACAATTTACTTCCACACAAAAGAAAAAGCATTTGCAGTTTCCCAAGGGAGCCACGCAAGTCCATAAAAAATACACCAGAAAACGTTGAGAAAGATGATCTGCGCATTTTCAAGCTGCATGCCCAATTAAAACATACTATGCAGTCTTTCGATTTAACAAAAGGATTATGGGAGATTAAAGGAAGCCAAGCATTTTACGTCAATGACGGTTCAACTGCTGCATTAGGAAATAAAATATTTTTCTTTCATTGGGGATATACATTACAGTATGACATAGCAGGCAAATCTTGGAAGTATCTCAGCAATGTCCCAACGCCTTCTAGTTATATGTCAGCAGTGGCTTTCAGTGGAAAGATTTTTGTCATCGGTGGGAAGGTAAACCAAACTGCTTTTGCAACTAACCGCTGTTTCAACCCAGAAATGAACCAATTTTTAGAGGTACGACCCATGCGCACAGCTCGTTGGGGAGCAAGTGTTGTTGTCTTGTCAGAATATGTCTTCGTCCTGGGTGGGCGAAGCAGTTCTTTGGTATTTGACTCTGTTGAGAAGTACGATCCTGCACTGGATAAATGGAAACCTGTACAGCCAATGCTTACAAAGAGATGCTTCGCAGGTGCTGCATCAGTAAATGGCAAAATTTACGTATGTGGTGGTTCACTTCCTAATGGAACAGACTGCATTGCAACAGCTGAGGTGTACGATCCAATGAGAAACACATGGGCCTTCATAAACTCCATGAGTTCACCGAGACGAGACTTTATCTTATTACCATTTAACTCGAAGCTTTATGTCTTAGGAGGTAACGATTGTGAACAAAAACGTCAATACAAATTTGAGATATATCACCCCGAAAGTGATAGATGGACAACGGGTGCTTCAACTGATTCAAATCACGATGTTTCTGGGGCAGTGATAATGTCGGCAGCGAATGACTGAAAGACACTCGGAAGTCCAAGGTGAGGAAACGTCCTAATTTCGATTTTGATGTTTAATATTTATAAAACTGATTTTATTTTTTAAGACATTATTAATATAAACACCCAGATCCGTCTCTCTGGAACGCTTGACGTCACACCAACGGCTGCATTGTTGCGTCATCACTTATCGATCAATTCTTGTGTGCTCTCGCGGTGTCAAAAAGATCGCCTGCTATATAATAGCACGAGATCACAATTTCAGATGTCAAGGTGATAATTTTGAAACACTGGATTATTAATGACTCGAGTTCTTTTTTTTTTCCGACCTGCAAAATTCGAATTGGATTCTTAATATAACAGCAAGTTGAGTTTGCACGTGGTCACATTGAGATGTCGAGGTGATCGCGTGCTAATATAGGAACATTGGATTATCAATGACGAGTTCTATTTACCCTTGTATAAAATTCGAATGGAAATCATAATATCATGGCAAGTTGAGTTTGTATATTGATTTAATTTAGCACAATTCGAATATTAATTTGTGTGCTTTAATCATTTTTTAATTTAACTAACTTTCCGACTTTAGTGCTGATTATATTGTACATTTCGCAAAATATCAGTCTATTTAAACGCTCTGACCTATAATAAAAACCGAAATCTTGCGATGTCGAAGGAGCAAAATTGCACCTAAAAACAGATGTCGCTCCCGACAACACATTGTCGATAATTTAGATAGTTCCGATTTGTAATGCCAGTTGTCGCATTATTTTGTAGAAAAGGCTTCGGTATGAAGTTTCAAACTAACCTCCGAAAGAACAGTCCAAAACGACCCGCGAACGGAATGACACGTGTGCCCGAGAAAAAGTAATTTAACGCGAAAATATCAAAGCAAAAGTTATTAAGGTAAGTTTACTCGAAAATACTGGACTACAAGGAAAATTGTTAAACAACAAATATTTCGCACAGAATGTTTATTTATTGCGAGGTCTTTTGAAAAACGGAAGTAATTAGCGTATAATTTTCAGTTCTAACATGAATGGGTTGTTGCTATATAAATTTTTACTATATTTTCTTACAAAAAAACCGGCGTCTATCGGATTTGTTTTCAATCTGCTTAAATTAAAAATTTCGGTAAATGTGTACTTTAGCGTCCTAAATTATTTCGTCGGAAAAATTTAACTGTGTGGAAAAAGTGCTACGTACAATGTGTTAAGCATACAAAATAATGAGGAAAGGTGATAAAATATAGTATTTTTACATGAAAGGAAAAATATTTTCCGAAGAACTTGCGTGCGACTACGATGGTTTGCAGCAGTTGGTGCGGGAGGCCAAAGCGATGCTAACGGCCACGACGTGAAGGGCCCGTGCGTCCAGTGTTGCCAACTCGCTCATTCCAAAAGTCTCCAAATCAGTGGTAAAAAGTCTCCAAAAGTGAAAAAAAGTCCCTAAAAATAAGATTTTAATTATGTCGAATTTTTGTACGCCATTTAAAATTTAATGACTCATTATTGTTATTATTAATTTGGCACTTTAAATTAATAACATAAAAAAAGAACTAAATGTGTTTATATTATTACTTAATATGGCTAAATAGTATATGTATGACGCCCCCATTGGCTCAGTGGTCTAAAGACTGGCTGCTGACCATTCGTCTGAGATGGGTCCGGGTTCGAATCTAGGGGAAACATGGATGTTATGTTTGTCGTACAATCTCTCCCCCTTGCCTGGGACCAGTGGCCGTAAATTAGGGATGGGTGATTGCTTATAGCCCATTGAGTTGCTCACGGTGGTCGTAAAAACCAAGGAGGTTAGAAGTAAGAGGAGGTGGCAACAGCCCCCTCTCCCTGTGCTTCTGGCGTGACGTCACTTTTTATCAGCTGACTACGCCAATGCGCCCAACCTGAGAATCTCCTGTATATCTCTATGGGGAAATCGCGAAATATTCATTCCCATAATAAAAAAATTCCAGAAAAAACAGGAAAATATGTATTAGTATTTCTTTAAAAAATTGAACAAAATAATGTTTTTTTGAGCGTAAGTGTATAGTGCGCTTGGTTACTTACTGCCCATGTGCAAGTAACCATACATACTGCCAATGTGCAAGCAACCATGTTTAAAATATAACCAAAAGCCTAATGTTAAGAAATAAGAAGTCCGAAATATTCCTAGCCGCCCCGGTGGCGCAGTGGTCTAAGGCGCTGGCCTCTGATCGTTCGGCCGTAAGGGGTCCGGGTTCGAATCCCGTCAGACATGGATGTTGTGTTTGTCTTACGGCACTGGCTCTCTCCCTTCACTGAAACCAGTGACCCTAAATTAGGGACGGGCGACTGCTTATAGTCCATTGAGTTGCTCACGGTGGTCGTTAAACCTCCTACCAAAAAAAAAACTGCTTAAGCCACAGGAAGTGACGTCACGTTCCCGAACTCTCGCAGCGCAGACTCCCACCACCTCAGAGAGAGGACAGATACAGCTGATCTGTTTTGGCTTCACTCAAAACGGGTCCCTTCACCTCCTCTTCTTCTAACCTCCTTGGTAAAAACTCCAAACAAACAAATAATTTATACACACACACATATATATATATGTACTTAGGGGGAGAGAATACGGCAACAATTTTTAAATAGCCAAGATGACTAGCTGAGCGCACTTAGACCAATAAATTATAGCATTGGAGGTGAGCTTATTTCTCGCACAAGAAAAAAACGTTTTCTTCCCAGTTATATGTCACTGTTATTTTGATGTAAATAAAACATAACTTTTGTTTTAATGATACAATATTTCTGCAAATGGAAACGCAGAAGTGAGTCCCACCACTATCGTATTCACAGCCTAAGAGATCCCACGAAAACTCAACGGTAATAGGCAGGCGTCCTATGCCTGATAAGACGGAGGAAAAAAGGAATTGGCCACCCTGGTGGCACAGTGATCTAAGCGCTGACTTATGGCCATTCGTCCGAGAAGTGTCAGGGTTCGAATCCCGGTGAGGCATGGATGTTGTGTTTGTCTTACGATATTGACTCTCTTCTTCCCTGGAGTCAGCGGCCCTAAATTAGGTACGGGTGACAGCTTTATAGCCCATTGAGTTGCTCACGGTAGTCGTTAAACCTCCAATCAAAAAAAAAAAAAAGGGGAGGGGGCTTTCTATAAGCGTTACGATTCATGGTTAGAGTTATTGGAACTATGGAAAATTAAAGACTCTTCCGATTTCAAAAACCACATTTTAAATACTTGAAATCATAAATGAAAAAAAGGCCCTGAAATCATTAAAGAAAAAGTCACCTAAAAAGTCTCCTAAAAATGTAAGTAATCCCAAAATAATATTTCTGTGACAAACTCCAATCCAAACTCCCCTGAATTTAGTGACTTTACCCCTAAGTTGGTAACACAAGTCAGAATACGATGCACCCAGATGCTCACCCCCAACAGTAACCTGAGGGAGAATTATAAGTAAACAGAAAGTAGGGGAAAAAGAGAGGAAATGCATTAGAAACCAGCAACGGGTATTTACGAACGATCTCGTAGGATGAGATGTTAACATGGGCGACGAAGTTTGATAACGATTACGATTAGTCCTGAATCAATTGACATTTGTTGCTTTTACGAAAGTTTAAGTACTAGCGGTTACGTAATGTTTGTATAAAATTTAAGCCTTGGAAACTGGAAAAATATTTTGTCTCAAAGTTTATGGAAAAAACAGGTAAAACGGATAAAGGCGCTGAAGTCCCCAAAACCACGAGGAAAATCCCCTAAAAAAGTCTCTAATCCCAAACCAAAAGTTTTGTCTCTAACGTCAAGCGAAAAGTCCCTAAATTTAGCGACTTTTCCCCCAAATTGGCAACACTGCGTGCGTCGGAAGGGAGTAATGCGCGGAAGAATACAACAAGAGTGGGGTGTATGTCTCGGAGGAGTGTGATGCGTCGTGTAATGGTGAGCAAAAAGAAGTAGTTCAGAAAAGTTTCATTAATTATTAATAAAGAAATGTGCTAAATGTTTATGGTTTTTATTTTTGTAAAATTGTCTGCGAATGTAATTAAATGAAGGAATGTAAATGATATAATATGCGGCAGAAGTTTTGAGTAAGAATTTTTGGTTCCGGTTGACCCTAAGGTTTGGTTATGGTTTCGGAGATGTTAAGAGGTCGGCGATTTCTTCAAGCACCTCATTTGTAGTTCTGCTGTTATTAAACGCTCCTGTTATAGGAAATGTATTTTCAAATCATCCAACTCGCGCGCTGTAAAAAACAGCCCATTCCTCCGCAAATAAGTGGGTACGAATACGATCTATTTATAGATTCACTCTTCAAGAACGGGGGCGGCTGTTTGTTTTTCCACTTAAGTTTGTGCACAAAGTAACCATATCGGGAATGGATGAACACCTGTGGCTTTAGATGGAACTATGGCATCACAACTCGTCTTCAGCAGCTCGTCTTTTAAAGTTTGGTTGCTCTAAAAATGCACGATTTCCCATTACTCAGGCACTTATTGCTTATCATCAAATAAAATGGGCAAGCATTTTCCCTTTTTGTTTACAAAAATAAATCAAAGGCAATAAATCAGGACTTCACTTTCCGCGCCGCGCGCCGTCTTTCATTCCACGCAGAGTCGCGTTTCCATTGCACGTGTGAAGTTGGCTTTAAACAAAATAAAAAAAATAAAAAAATCTTGTGTATCCCTTAATACAGTAAAATGTTACTAAGGAATGGGTAAACAAAAGTTTTTCAGCGAAATTATATATCAAAAATCAGTACTGTATTGTTCACTTTGCCGTGATTTTTACGGGTCACGGAAAAGGCCGATTCCATCACTGGCGGAATAAGTACCGATTTTGAAATTTAATTAAGCTTTAAAAAATTGGAAAAGAAAAAAACACTTTCCGTATTGATTGGTTTCGAAGAACAGGCGGTTAGAAATAACAAAAACTACGCTTCACTAGAAAAAAAACTTTTAAAATACGAAATTGTTCTTTTTCACTATTACTGAAGCTATTAAAAACGAGAAACATAATCAGAAAAAAATATAGCATAAGATTATAACCAGAAAGTGAAGGGAAAGTGCATCTTGGGGTAAGAAAAATACTAAATTTATAAAACTACGGAACATTTTCATCCTTGCTAAAACAATCATTTTCAGGCGACGAGCGGCATGAAAGATGCTCAAATTATATCGGACAAATGTCGCGACATTAAAAAACATCCAATAAACAGTCCCAAAAATGCTTGATGAATGTTAGAATTTTGAAAACATGAAAATAAAATTTGAAGAAAATGATTGAATAACATTATTTCATAGATTTTTTATTTCCGTAGTATATTTGATGTTTCCCGTACTCCGCAGCGATCGAGGATTTTCGTAATGACTATGGGGAATTCGTAGTATTTGGAAGGTCTGTGGTGGGCGAACAGGGAAAATGACAAATTATTAAAATTCTACCAAAACTGAACATTTTCCGGAGAAAATAAAAAAAAAGCTGACACTGGGTTCGAAAACCGGACAGAATCTGATGGAATCAGGATACTCTGCAAGCGTTCTTATTTCATCATGACTATTTTTTCAACACCTGTGAAGGTTTATCGATGTTTTTAATGTAATATTTATTAGAACAACCCAGGAAATTACTGAATATTTTCAGTTAGTGGTCAGGAATCATTGCGAGTCTGTAAAATAAAGTGACCAGGTTGGTATCACATTTCTCCCAATCTCAGCTGTACCAAAAAATGATTCTGCTATAAGATATGAAATTCATTTTTGAAAGCTATGCAGCCAGTTTTCATTTTGACACCAAGAAGAACCTAACCAAAAATAAATGGAATGAAAAGAAAAATTTAGCAGAATGGAAGCAGCTTCGAAATATAATGTCTGAACATTTTTGACCATCAATAACTCACTAAACACTGCTAGAGAAACTAAAAACACGCAATTTTTAGTACATGAAGGTCATAGCACAAATTGTTGAAATACTCAATATTGCTGACTGTTATGCCAAGCAATGCAGAAGTTAAGAGAATGCCTAGCATTGTAGGCAATGTTCTTGATAACAAGACGATGTTCATGCAAAGAATGACTTTAGAAAATACAGCAAATTAAATAAAGCAAGCAAAAGTAAGTACTCCTTGAAAAATTTAACCCATCCACTGCCATCAATTTATGGTGGACAGATTGAGAGATTTTTTTTTTTTTGTGAACATAGCGGGAGACCAAATAAAAATGATTAAATTATCTTTCCAATAAAAGCTGTTGAAGATTTGGTTGATGTGGTTGAAGAAATATGTAACTTTTAAGATTATATTTATTCATTTAATTGCACTGGATAATAAACAGTGTGCCCTTGTAACTACTAAGCTTAAATGTAACTATGTCTAAATAAATAAAGGGTATTCAGTACAGTGATAAAATGTGTATACAACACGAAATAGCCGTGGCCACTAGATTTTGTCCACCCACTGGCCAATGGCCACTCGAAAAAATCATCAGTTTTAATATTTACCAGATCCGTCTCTCTGGAACGCTTGACGTCACAGCAACGTCTGCATTGTTGCGTCATCACTTATCGATCAATTGGTGTGTGCTCTCGCGGTGTCAAAAAGATTGCCTGCTATATAATAGCACGAGATCACAATTTCAGATGCCAAGGTGATAATTTTTAAACACTGGATTATTAATGACTCGAGTTCTATTTTTTCCGACCTACAAAATTCGAATTGAATACTTAATATAACAGCAAGTTGAGTTTGCACGCGGTCACATTGATATGTCAAGGTGATCGCGTGCTAATGTAAAAACATTGGATTATCAAATGACGAGTTCTATTTACCCTTCTATAAAATTCGAATGGAAATCATAATATCATGGCAAGTTGAGTTTGTATATTGATTTAATGTAGCACAATTCGAATATTAATTTGTGTGCTTTAATCATTTTTTAATTTAACTAACTTTCCGACTTTAGTGCTGATTATATTGTACATTTCGCAAAATATCAGTCTATTTAAACGCTCTGACCTACAATAAAAACCGAAATCTTGCGATGTCGAAGGGAGCAAAATTGCATCTAAAAACAGATGTCGCCCCCGACAGCGCATTGTCGATAATTTAGATAGTTCCGATTTGTAATGCCAGATGTCGCATTATTTTGTAGAAAAGGCTTCGGTATGAAGTTTCAAACTAACCTCCGAATAGGACAGTCCAAAACGACCCGTGAACGGAATAACACGTGTGCCCGAGAAAAAGTAATTTAACGCGAAAATATCAAAGCAAAAGTTATTAAGGTAAGTTTACACGCAAAAACTGGACTACAAGGAAAATTGTTAAACAACAAATATTTCGCACAGAATGTTTATTTATTGCGAGGTCTTTTGAAAAACGGAAGTAATTAGCGTATAATTTTCAGTTCTAATATGAAAGTTGTTGCCATATACATTTTTACTATATTTCCTTACAAAAGAGCCGGCGTCTATGTGATTTGTTTTCAATCTGCTTCAATTAAAAATTTCACCCTCTTAGGACGCGCAACATCCTCTATACATTAATATTTATTTAAAGCTTAAAAACAACAGTCCTAAGGACGGGCTATAGGCTAGTAAATTTAGATTACGCTAATTTATAATGTAAGACATACATTCACACCCAAACAATACTTTGTTAGCTATCTTAAGCCTAGATGTCTAATTTGATTTCTGTATTAACTTTTGTATTCTAATTTCACTTTAGGTTAAGAAATTTTGTACTGTTTAATATTTGTGATATATGAAAAAAAAAAAAAAAAAAAAAAACTACCTCTGAAATACAAGTACTAAATTTCTAAATGGCAATTTCGAGTGGGTTTTTCACTATAGACAACTTAAGAGTTCTCATAACCTGCTATAAAGTGCTAAAATGTTATTGCATCAACTTTTTCTTAAATTGCGATAAAAACCTCAAAATTTGAGAACTAATCTCTCCAGGATTCGGAAGTTGCCCTGATTTAAAAAAGCACAACTGAAACATGATTTTATGCGTACTGAACTTATACCGTTACTTTTTATATGTGGTCATTATTTGAATAAAATTTAGAAACTGAAACTGTATGACCTGTAACATGTGTGCCGAAGAAAAAGTATATTTCAGTTCGAAATATACTTTTTCTTCAGCACACATGTATATTCCAGTTCGCGTGCAGTAAAGTGTAAATTTCAGTAATTTTAGTATATTAAATAAACTAAAATTAAGTATATTTCAGTTCGCGTGCCGTAAAATGTTGCAAACAAATGATAGCTTAGAGAGAAACGGCCTAAATTTCCCATCGCAGGGCCGCGGGTTGCCTAGTGGGCAACGTTCGTGACTGCCACGGAGAAGACCTCAGGTTTGATCCCAGGCAGGTATACGAACGCTCGATCCACTAAATATCCGCCGTGCGTCGGATGGGCACGTTAAGCCGTCGGACCCCGGGTACTGGCCCCTCGGTAATAAATAAGGACGTCTTCCTCCCCCCCCTTTCTATCTCGCTTCCGTGTCACTTTCCTCTCACTCTAGCCCAAATCTCCTAGCTTCCTATTTCTAAAGGTTGTTTAAAACCTGGGGTCAGACACTCCCTTCCTAAAGTCCTCTACATATGATCATTTGATCAAATTTCCCATCGCCGGGAGGAATAGGTCGCTATATTTGGCACCCGAATAGAAAAGGGAATCTTTTGCTGGGATGTCGCTAGATTTCGAACGCATGGTGGACGAGAGTTATTTTTTATACGGCAAGCTTGATAGCAACTATATTTACGAAACACTAAAAGAAATCATTTTTAGTGCCCCCCCCTCTCTCAGAGACGCGCACTTTCACCTGAATTTGACAAGTTACGCAGCTGGTAAATCAACAAGATAAGATGAAAATGCTGGTGGGCTAGGTATGAATGGCGCCTTAAACTTCATTCTTGCTTTGAACGCATTGTCTTAACTGCTTTTCAAATTTTTGAATTTCTGCTTGGAAAATTGTACAGTTTCTTTCGTAAAGTAAGAATACATAGAGAGGACTTTAGCTGTAGTAACATTGCCCCCTGGAAAGAAGAGACCCTGAAGCGATTTAGTTATGTGACCAAAAGGGTTTCAGCTTCCATGCTCTGAACTGCACGTGAAGTCCATTAATTAGTCCGTTAGTGTGTTGCTGTGAAGTTGTTCATATTTTATTATTTTTATTTATTAATGTGATTTTCTTTCCAAAAAAACAACAAATTAAAGCTCATAATAACGTATAATATTCATTTACCACTGCAACAGAAGAAAATGTTATAGAGCGTTTTTTTTTAAAGAAGGAATTTTTTTATTTCTACCTACTGCTTTCTACTGTTACTGATATGCAAGTAAGATTTATTTTCAGTCTTAATAATATAACGTGCAAAGTTTAGTTATTTATATATACATTGAACAAATAATTTATTATGCATATGTTTTGTTGGTAAAACTATGTCATTTGTTTAACGGTTTATTTATTTTTTGATTGGAGGTTTAACGACCACCGTGAGCAACTCAATGGCCTATAAGCAGTCGCCCGTCCCTAATTTAGGGTCACTGGTTCCAGAGAAGGGAGAGAGCTAGTGCCGTAAGACAAACACAGCATCCATGCCTCACCGGGATTCGAACCCGGACCCCTTTCGGACGAATGATCAGAGGCCATCGCTTAGACCACTGCGTCAAAACGGTTTAGCATTTCCGCAAGATGGATACATCGTACGGGAATGTTTTTTGCACCGTTTTTAGAAGTTTTTCTTAGTGGTAGATTTAAAAGGTACTATAAATTAAAATGACAAAAGTCCGCCCTTCCAAAAATTAACGACAGTAAAAAAAAAACTCAGGAAATATATTTAAGTCAAGCAAAAAAAAAAAAAAAAAGAAATGCAAAAAGTACTTAAAAGTCTTCTTCTTTGAGTAATCCATGAATAAGGAACACACTGATACCGCAACAGGTAATGTTAACATTACGGGTATAGGCCAAAACCAAAAATTCCCACGTCTGAACCTCCGGAATGGCCGAGGAGCAAAGTCCTCTAATAAAAATAGAAGGAAATTGAAAAAAGTTCCGCAAAAATCCAACAGGGAGTTCACCAGGAGCGAAACAAAAATTGTAAACAAGCCGCCATCTTAAAATCGATGCAGACATCCAATATGCCATCAAAAGCATTAAAATATTCGCGTTTTGTGCCTCAACTTTTTAAGTAATTTGTCGACAAAACAAAGCACATTTCATTTATTTTATGCGGCAAATTTCAAAGGTCCCATAGCGAAAACTTTGCAAGTACTTTGTAAGTTTCGTTTAAACATTAGCATTTCTTTCATTTTGTGTAAAACTTTCAAAGTAATTTTTTGAACTAAATATTAGTTATTCATATTGTAACACAACCTTCGCAGTTTCCATCAGCGCATATTTTATGAAATTCTCCCGCTACTCTCTCAGCCTATCAGCACATTACTAATAGCTGAAAGCACACACGGTAGCTGGGACTAATTTGGTCACATGACCTCAATGGCAGCCATTCGTTTCAGGACCTTTCCAGTGATGGCTATGCTGTAGTAAGCTAAACGTCATGAAGTCTTCTACTGCAGCGCACCATCGACGTACAACAGAACTACCGTTGATTGACAGCTGTGCTTACCAGGAATCACTACGAACCACATGATTTTGTCCATTTGAGATCTGACCTCCCAGCAGAGTGGAAGACGACGTATACGACAAATATAATACCTATCACTTTCCGGATTCTTTTTGGTTTGCATCTTTCAGTTTCCTATAGCATTCTAATAAGTGGTATTATTCGTGCTTATTCCTTACTGATCGTTAACTTTTACTTTGCAAATTTCATAACTTAGGTTTCTACGTGTTTTTGTTGTTAATTTCATGCACGCATATTTTGTCATTGTTTTCTTCGGAATTTAAGTTGTGACTCGGCTTTACTTTCAGTTTTGATTTGCATTCCATCATCTGTTTCGATATGTACGTTTTTTGGCTTCGATATCTATGTATATTACGTTATTGCCATCGCACCACTTGGCTTAGATTGTGACAGGAGTTGAGGACAAAGGGCGTGTGTATGTGTAATGGGAGGGGGGGGGCAACGGAAGAGTGGCACAGAGCAGCTGCTCCTCAACCACCCGAGCACTGGGTTGCCATAGCAACCATTGCCGACGGGACGCGGTCACGTCACATTTTTCTTCTGTTGTAGGTCAATGGGAGCGCCACGTTCTATGGGAGGAGTTTGTACAGGCTTCTCTGGCTGTTTCCACTCTACGTATATATCCTTATTTCATGAGTTTCTTTAAAGAAGATGTTCTATTTGCTTACCTACATCAGATCTTAACTTCCTAACTCGCGGGCACAACACTCCCCTCCTTAACTCCCTTCTTTCAAGCCAGTGACCTTGCCTTGCACTCTTCTCCCCCAAAGCAGTCGTCAGGCACGTCCCGCACCCTCACTGCTTTGAGGCAGGCATAAGAGTGCTGGTATAGCTTTAGACTCCACTTTCCGTGTTGGAATCCCCTACTTAGTAGAACAAACAGCAGATAAATTAATGACACACCCCCTCAGTGAATTCCTGTCCACCCTTCTCATTCGCTGTTGGCCATAGTAATGTGAAAAGGGGCTTTTAAACTAAGGATATGGAAGAGTGGACAATTAAATTTTCATGGTCTTCAAGATGCTATTTTGATGACCTTCCTCCGGAAAAGTTAAGAAAGCGCTTCCTAAAGGCGGCCACAAACACACACGTTTAAGGTACACGTTTGAGTGTCACGCCAACAAACGAGGAAGTTTTATGCCTGATGGCGGCATGGGGCGTGGAGTGAAATTCTTCAACGCCTGCCTGTTGTAGGTCGATGGGGCGCCTCTTCACTCCACACTACAGGCCGCCTCAGGCACAAAACTCGCCCGTTTGCTGGCGTGATATTCAAACGTGTATGTCTGTGTCCGCCTTAAGGGAAAATACTGCATTACGAAAAACACGACTCATTGTTACTTGACAAAGTCGAGATTATATTTTAAAGTAAAAATAATAAAAAATGGCACATCTTGAACTGAGTGGGCAAGGAAATTTTCAGGCCACCCTCGCATCCCCTTGGTGACGTCCTGGATCTTCTGCCCACGTGTTGTTTTACGTACTGGGATCAATAAAACACACTGTACACGATTTTGGGCATACAATCCGAAATTATTCAAATGCCTTGTCACGGTTTGATGCGATATTTTGGTACCCGTGCTTGATTCCCGCGTTATCTTCCCCACATCATCTGGAACTAATCTGAATTCCTTCTTCTACGCTTCGAAAAATGTGTGGTGCTTCTAAAGGCTTAACTAGGGCGAGGCAGCTGCCCTGGGCGCAGATAGAGAAGGCGCAGTAATCATTGCTTGCAATCTGATTAAAACTGCAATTGAAATTTTTGCAGTTCAATTTTTAGTTGTCCATTTGCAGTATTTGCTTTTAATGTTTCGCCAGTTCGCAAGCAATGGCAGCTTAAAATTTGCACTTCTTCCGCAAATGTTCAGATGTTCAGGAGATGGACTGCATAATGACTCTCCGTCATATGTTCCTTGGAGGCCCACTCAGATGTCTTAGCCTAGGGGCCCCACTTAAATATCTGAGCCTAGAAGCCCAGTGGTGCCTTAGCCTAGGGGCCCACTTAAATATCTGAACCTAGAGGCCCACTGATGCCTTAGCCTAGGGGCCCACTTAAATATCTGAACCTAGAGGCCCACTGATGCCCGCTTGGGAGACTTTGGAACCGACACGCCTGGTGCCAACTATTATGCATGTTCAAAGTCGCTCGGATCACTCGTTTAACCTATTCCAGTTATTAATCGTACGCAAACTCATGCTCGAGCACGTGGTTTACCTTCTTTGTATTGCCCACCACACCATCTTACGTGTTAGAGTGAACGTTTTATGAGACGAGAGAAGGCAATGTTGCCAAATTTTCCTAATGCGAAAAAGGCCCAAGTTAAATTACAGCAAGTCCAAAATTAAAAAGACCTTGAAGGGATTGTCAAATTTTCTTGAAAGAAAAAGTTCTGGTTCATGTTTGACAAAAGCTTTATGGACACAATTTACGTGAATAACATTTTTTTTTTTTTTTTTTTTTTGATTGGAGGTTTAACGACCACCGTGAGCAACTCAATGGGCTATAAGCAGTCGCCCGTCCCTAATTTAGTGTCACTGGTTCCAGGGAAGGGAAAGAGCCAGTGCCGTAAGACAAACACAACATCCATGCCTGACCGGGATTCGAACCCGGACCCCTTACGGACGAATGATCAGAGGCCAACGCCTTAGACCACTGCGCCACCGGGGCGGCGTGAATAACATTCAATTACATTGAATCAGAGTTGGAAACGTGTAAAAAATTTCGGACCCGGACCCGAACGTCCCATAACTGGACCCGATCCCACTCGACTCGACCCGATCCCATCCGGACCTGTAACTGACCCGGACAAATCTGCTTTAAACTATGAATTCGAAACTCAATTTATATATCATCATTGTCAACCATTATCAATCCACTGCTGGACGAAGGTCTCCCCAAGTTTCTTCCACAACGGTCTGTCTTGTGCCAGTCTCCCCCATGTTACTTCCGCATACTTTCGAATTTCATCCACCCATCTCACATGTGGTCTTCTTCTGGATCTTTTCCTGTCCCTTGGAATCCAGTCTAAAATTTCAGCTGTCCATCGATGGTCTGTACTTCTGGCAATATTGTCAGCCCATTGCCATTTCAGGGATTTAACTCTGATCATGATGTCTTCCACTCTTGTCATTTTTCGGATCCACGAGTTCCTGTTCTTATCTCTCCTGGTTACACCAAGCATGCACCTCTACATACTATTTTGAGTTGTCTGCAGCCTTTGTATGTCTCTTTTAGTTAAGGTCCACGTCTCTGCACCATACGTAAGCACTGGAAGGATACATTGATCAAATACTTTTCTTTTAAGACATAATGGCATATTGCTCTTGAAAATTATGCTGTTTCTTCCAAAAGCTCTCCAGGCAAGTTTTGTACGCCGATTAATTTCTTCATCAATATGACCCTCACTTGATATCTGCTGTCCAAGATAAACGTAGGTGTCTGTTATCTCCATCCAGCTTAGCTCCATCAATCGATAAATCTTCATTTCTTGTAAAAGCGTTGAACATCACTTTTGTCTAACTGAAAGTTCATTTTTAATCCCAATTCTTTACTCTTTTCAGCAAGTTCCTGGATCATACTCTGCAGCTCTGATGGGGTAGTTACAAAAATTACTACGTCATTAGCAAAACGAAGGTGAGTTAGATAATCTCCATTAATCTTTATCCTTTTGTTTTCCTAGTTCAGTGATTGAAAGACATTTTCCAATGTGGCATTAAAGAGTTTGGGAGATATAGTGTCACCTGGTCTCACTTCCAATTTTTATGGGTGCTGTATTCTCAAATAGCCGAATCTTTGCACTTGCATTTTCATAGATGCTATTAATAATATTAATGTATGCATCTTCAATACCGCAGGATTTCAGAGCCATTGTAACTGCTGATGGTTTCACCGAATCAAAGGCTTTTTCATAATCGATAAAAGCCATGCACAATGGAAGTTCATATTCCCTCGCTCTCTCAATCAGTTCTCTCAGTACGTGGATATGATCTATTGTGCTGTAGCCAGTCCTGAATCCAGCTTGTTCTCTCGGTTGAGCCAAGTCCAGTGTTACCTTCAAGCGGTGTGAAAGAACTTTAGTGAAGATTTTATAAACCACTGATAGGAGGCTGATAGGCCTGTAGTTTCTGAGATCCTCAATGTCACCTTTTTTATGTAGCAGGATCATTGTAGCATTGTTCCAATTATCAGGAATCTTCCCTTCATTAAGGCATCGAGTGAAAATTTGGGCGAGTACTGTTTCGATTTCTCCACTTGCTTCTTGTATGATGTCTACAGTAATTCCATCTTCTCCTGGAGCTTTCCCCCGCTTCATGTTCTTGATTGCATGTGCAACTTCTGCCGGAAGGACTGGGGGAACTCTCGTACTGGTACCTTTCATGATGTCTGGAGTACATGTATCATCCCTTTCATATAATTTGGAGTAGAAATCTTTCACTCTTGTCAAAATTTCGCCTCTATTTCTTGTTACAGAACCATCTTCTTTTCTCAGTGCCATAATCTGTTTTCTTCCCTTACTCAGATGTCCCCTTGCTATCTTTACGCTTTGGTTGTTGTAGGGCCAGACATATCTATTCTTAGATAATACCTTTTGTTTCCCGCCGTATAGCAAGCTACCGCCTCACCTTTACTATACAATCTGGCTATCAAGGCGTCCTTGTGTAGAAGAATAATTACCTCGACAAACTCAGTCCAGTACACGGAAATAAAAACAACAAGACTTTATTATTCCGATAACATTTGCTTCACGGGTTTCCGATGACTTTCCACTCAGGTTCCCGTGCTGACCACGTGCTACCTTTCCACAATTCTTTCCGCGATACCCGGTGGACGAAGGAATCCTCCTTCCCGTTCACCACGCTGCACGTCTGCGATAACCGCAGTCCTTCCGTCAGAAACTGTGTCCAAACCAGGACCCTCTCTCCTTGACGACCGAAGCTCAACTGTCTCACTCAATTCTCCTCGCCCTTTCTGTCCTCTACCACGCATGCGCAAGAAAAACTGGTTTCCCCGGTCAGCACGTGAAATACCTGAACTCAGGAATGTCGTCGGATACCCGCAGGGGATTACAACCTTGCACGTATACAAAAGCAGTATGACAACTTGTTTAACAGAAGCACTCGAGCAGCTGACTCTTCAAGGTCAGATGCCCCAGGTGTTCATGCACCCCTCTCTTAATCCCCCATAGCATTAAAGTCGTACCACGTGGGTGGTGAAGAATATCAGTTCTTATCTGAAACAACAAAATGGCGGAATGAAACGTCCGTCCGCAAGTGTTCATCACAATATTAAAAGTACATAAATTCATAATTGACAGTTCGATTGCGGGCGACCCTTACAGTTGTTTTCTTCCCTTACTCAGATGTCCCCTTGCTATCTTTAGGCTTTGGTTGTTTTCAATTGCTTTAATCGCTAGTTCACAGTTGAATTTCCTTACGTCTTCAGTGATACTTTTACGTACTATCTTGCATAGCTCTATATATTCCACTTTGGAAGTCACATCTTCTTTAGTTGTCCTCATCTCTCTTCTTTTTGGCATCAACATTTTGGTTTTTCCTGATAATTTGTTCACATGCAACTTGTTCTTAGACCCAGCTGATTTTGTTGCTGTCACCATTAGAGCTTTGGTTACTTTTCTGTTAACTTCAGAAATATCCACTTCCGATGTTAGACTTTCTAAAGCAGAGAATCTGTTCTTCAGTTCCAACTTGAAGGTATTATGGTGTTTTTTAAGGTTGGTTATGTCAATACATTTTGTTTGTCTTATGAGCTTGCCACGTTCGAGTTTAGTGTTGAGGTGCATCTTACATCTCACCAATCTATGGTAACTACCTGTGTTGAACTTGTTTAGCACACTGCAGTCTTCTATGACGAATTTTTTGTTACACATAATAAAATCAATTTCACTTGTCGTCCCATTTGGATGTCTCCATGTCCATTTCCTGTGTGGCTTTTTCTTGAAAAAGGAGTTCAAGATGAAAAACCCTTCTGCCTCTGCAAACTCTACGAGAGTATTTCCACGCTGGTTTCTGTTACCGTGACCGATTATACCTACTGAAGTTTCATTCTGTTGCCGTTGCCCTATTTTTGCATTGAAATCTCCCATAATTATCTTCAAGTGCTGCTTACCTTTATTGTTTAGATGACGAATTTCCCCATAAAATTCTTCAATTTCTTCTTCAGGATGACTTTTGGTGGGTGCATAAGTTTGAATACTCTAAGCCTTGTATCTTCTGGAGAGTTGGATAACGAGTCGTGCAGCTCTGTCAGGAGAACTTTCAACTTCTACAGCATTATCCTTCAGTTTCTTGTTTATTTATAAATCCAACACCACTAGTTCTGCCAGTATCTGTCCCACGAAAGTAGAAGAGATGTCCACTTTTCACTTCAATAAGATCTTCTCCTTTTCTCTTTACCTCACTTAGCCAGATGATGTCCCACTTGATCCTTTGTAGTTCCTCTTCCAATTGAAGAAGCCTTGAATCAGAAGATAGGGAGCGTCCATTATACGTAGCCAAGGTCAGCATCAGATGGCAGCCTAGTCCGGTCCTCCGGGGATTCTTAGCACCAGCTGCCTTCATGTCGCAGTGGCCGCTGCCTTGGCCAGGTACATTCCAGCTGCCGCAGACTGAGGGCCAAGATTTAAGTTGTGGATATGGGGTGCTATGTCAGCATCCTGTACTGCTTCATTATCCTTGTTGCCGACAGGTAATGATACCGCATGACTGGTCCTTTTTATGTGGAAATGTTACGTGAGACTCTGTTAACTCATATGCAAGTGCTGAGATGCACAATCTTAATGCATGATGGGGCTCCATGCCACATATCAAAGACAGTAAAGGACTACCTGCAGAGGAAAAACATAACTGTGCTTGACTAGCACGGTTATAGTCCCGATCTAAACCTCATCGAAAATTTGTGGACCATTTTGAAAGCCCAAGTAGCAGAAAAACAGCCATCAAATTCCCAAGCTTTGATTGACGCGATAAAGCTCGTGTGGTGCAGAGACATTTCAAGTGACTACTGCAAATCCCTCATTGAGAGTATGCCACATCGTATTCTGTCCGTTATAAAAAGCAAAGGTGGCCACACAAAGTATTGATATCCGTCTTTTTGTCTTCTAAAGAATGTAAGTATTCATTTGTGGTGTCATTTTTTCAAATCTCTCTGACTAGTAATTTGTTGTTTCTTTGAAAATCTTAATTTTCAATAAATTAACAGGAGGTCTTAATCTTTCGCAAATGATTGTACAATCAACCTTGTAACCTTATTAGTATTTGCGATTTTTAGTGCTCTTCTGAAAAGCTTAAATATGAATTTATTATACATGAATTAACTAAATTACTATACGTATTATACTACACTATCTACCAACAAGTAATTGGACTGCGGTCCTGATACACGTCACGGCCGCCGCCGTTAAATATCGTGTGGGAAACAACAACGCAACCAGTCGCATGCAAGATGCCACGCAGTTCGGAGCTCTCTGATTTCGAGAAAGGTGTAATCGTCGGGTATCACAGAAACGGCCGATCCATACGTGACATATCCAGTAAGTTGAAGTACCCAAAATCGACAGTGGCCTACGTGATTGGCAAGTAGGAAATGAGAGGTGACTGTCAGAATGTGCCCCGACCCGGCAGACCCACAAAACTGGGAGTTAGAGACCGACGGGTGCTGGCCAGAGAAATTCGGAAGAACAGCACCAAATCGATGGGCCACATCCGCGAGGAGTTTCAACAGGCATCCGGGAGTGTTCTTTCGATGAATACCATCCGTAAGAAAGCCCATCTGCTCGGTTATCATGGACGTGCTGCTGTCCACAAGCCTTTGATCACAAAGTCTAATAGCGCTGCTCGGCTAATGTGGTGCAAAGAACGTCAACAGTGGACCGTTGAACAGTGAAAACAGGTTCTCTGGAGCGGCGTATCAAGGTTCACCCTCTACCGTTTGGATGACAGGGTCTGGGTTTGGTGTCTGCCTGGATAACGCCTCCTGCCGGAATGTATTGTGCCAACTGTAAAGTTCGGCGGCGGTGGAATTATGCTATGGGGGTGTTTCTCCTGGTATGGCACCGGGACCCTTGGTCGCAATTCCTGGTAGACTCAACGCCGAGACCTAATGCACCATTTTGGATGATCATGCGCTTCCTACGTTGTGGCAGTTTTACGGGGTGAACCTATGTTACTTTCAGGATGACAATGCCACCTGTCATGTTGCGAGGTCCACCATGGCTTGGTATGGTGACAACGGGGTAAATCGAATGGACTGGCCTGCGCGGAGCCGGACCTTAACCCTATCGAGCACCTCTGGGATGAGTTGGAGCGTCGACTTAAGGGGTGCCCCCACCGTCCGAAATCGGTGAAAGAACTGACCTGTCTTCTTCAAACTGAGTGGAAGAAAATACCGCTAGCCGTCGTACAACGCCTGGTTGAGAGTATGCCCCGGAGGGTCGCAGCTGTAATCGCCGCTCGTGGCGGCTCCACCAACTATTGAAGGTGATACAATTACTTGCTATCACAGGTGTCCAATTACTTGTTGGTAGCTAGTGTATATAGAGTTTATGAAATGCGAAGAAGTGTAAATAATTTCACATGGATTAAGATTTATTTTTAGGCTCTCCCCAAGAATCATGAATCCCAAGGATTTTACTTTGGATTTATTTTTATTTTTACTTATGACCCTAAGGATTTTACTTCAATTTTCCCTCTGAAATTCTTGAGGAAAATGATCCTTTCAAGAAAGAATCTGCTGAATAAATTGCAGTCGCCATTCAAGAAATTAAGATTACGAAAATTTCACTACAACAGAACAGAAAATAGAAGCGCACAAGAATTTAAATGATGGATAGCGCTAATTTGTTGAGAGCACGGTAACAGTAAAATGTAAGCTTTCTTTCTGTTTTGGTGAGCTACCGCATCCTGTATGAATTCTGGGTGAAACTTTGCACTGACATGAAATACGCGGCGTGGGCTATTTTTGTAATGAATGTGTCAATGCAGTATTTTGGCTGGCCCTTATAAGTGCCTTTATGGAATGTTTGTCTTAAAAGGGCCTTTATTTAAATGTTAACTCTTAAACATTTACTGGGACGGAAAGGATGTGTTTCCACCAGAATGAAAACCTGTCTTCCTGGTACAATAATTCAATTAGATTTATTACGTCCCAGGAAAGAACTGTTTGGTGATGCGAATCACCACCTCTAAGCACTGTTCTGATGAAAGACGACAATTCCGTCGGGATAAATATTCCAGAATGTGGTCTGCCAAATGATTTTTTTTTTGTGAGACCCAATCTGAAAGTCTGCGTTTCACGCGCCGCCAGTTACTCTATGAGCACCACAGTACAAGGATCCACGCAATCAAGGGACTGGTTTTTGTATCCTCATCCTTCGCAACTTCCTCCAAGAGACGCCTCAGACCGGTCAGACGCACGGAGCGAACAAAGAAGACGTAACGGAGGCAACAGGTCTGGGAGGAAGGAGCGGAAACGCCACCTATCGGGAATTCAGCACGCTACAAGCCCTTGTGGACTGGAGGAAGTTTCCAAAGTTCTTTGTGCGATACATTTTTTTTATATATATATACACTTCATGACGTAACGCCACTTGCCCTCTTCCTATGCGCAGCTGCTTGGCAAATAGCATTCTCTGATAGGCTCAAAGTTCGTAGAAGAGAGATGATACGCACTCGGAAGTTCTAAGTGAAATTTTGTGCCCGCTATCAGCACGTAATTCTACCAGTTGCCGTTTACAGCTCCAAATGTAACAGAATTACGTTTTCTACTTCAATCGTTTTATGTCAAGCATAACTAATATATGCAAAAAGAATTTTCATGATGTCGAACAAAGAGAAATTTACGTCTAACGATATGCGTTAAAGAAGTTTTGATTTTTTCGAAGCCATGTGGAAGAAAAAGGAATTGCGTGATATTACCTTTCACATCGGAAATGATACCGTTTACGCCCGTAAGATTATTATCATCGCAGTCATACTTTATTTGTGGGACATAGTCTCCAAAAATGATCAACAAGGACAGGAAGAAAGTATTAGCTTACCAAATATCGATGCCGAAGCCTTCAAAAGTGTCATTGAATGTTCGTATACTTGCAAACTCGAAATTGATGAGGATAATGCAATGAGCATCCTTTCCGTAGCATGTTATCTACGCATCGACGAGATAAAGGAAGCTTGTTGCGATTTTTTAGCTGCAAATTTAGATTCCGAAAACATCACCAGCGTTAGAGATTTCGCCAGTAATTTGAATTGTTTGGAACTGTGCTCACTTGCATTGACAGCCACGTTAAGCGAAATTTTTCGGAATTAGCAGAAACAGAGCAATTTTTGAACTGGACGGTGTCTTATCTAAAGGATATCATTTGGGGAAAATGATTTGTATGTGGCCAAGGAGCAAATAATCCTTGATTCAGCAATTAAATGGGTAAAATTCTGTCCCGAAGAGAGGAAGGATGAATTACCGAATTTGCTCCGGAAAATAAGACTGCATGAAATAGATACTTTGTATTTGGTGGATATAGTAGAAAGACAAGAATTTATTAGGACATTAGTGCCCGTTAGAGATTTAATTGATGCGGCCAAACATTACAAATTATTTCCGCACAGAAGAAAATGCGTTTGCAGTTTTGCAACAGAACCAAGGAAGGCCATAACAAATACGGATGTAGGTAAAAATATACCCGGAGAAAATACCCCTGAAAACTGAAAAGCGGAAAAAATGCCCCTGGAAAAAAATACCCCCGGAAGAAATACCCCCAGAACAAACGGTTCATTGTAAACTGCCACACAGGAACACTGATGTGTGGCAATTTACCGGTAACCCTGCCACACATCTTCAGCAACTTGGCTACAAAAGTTCAAGGGAGGGGGGGGTCAATAAAGATTGCCGTTTCTGGGCCTATATTGAGAACTGAATTGGGAACTCCAAACGAATTTCGCGAAAACGTTCCATGTAAGCCAAGCGAGAATTGTACTTTAATTTGAAGAAATAAATTGCCGAGGTACACTTGGTTGGGGGAAGGGGGGGGGAGGTGCTCTACCCTGAACTTCCGTAATGCTATATTCTGGGCCGCTGGAGTCTGCCAGTGTATCCTGTCCGCTAGGTCCATGAGCTGGGGGGGGGTTCCCCTCAAAATGTTAAAATGGACGTAGAGCTGTAAACATTAGTACCATGCTTTATATAATGATTCTGTACACGACCACGAATTTTCAAGAGGGTGGGGTAAACCCCCACCCCCTTAGTTTCTAAGAGCTATTTAGGGGTAATATCGAGGATACACTGACCGACTCTAGAGGTCCAGAATATAAAATTACGGAAGTTGGGGGTAGAGCCCTCCAAACCAAGCACCTCGTATCCCTTTCACAGGCTTCACCAAATTTCTGGGGCCGACCCGGTGGCGCAGTGGTCTAAGCGATGGCCTCTGATCATTCGTCCGAACGGGGTCCGGGTTCGAATCCCGGTGAGGCATGGATGTTGTGTTTGTCTTGCGGCAGTGGTTCTTTCCCTTCCCTGGAACCAGTGACCCTAAATTAGGGACGGGCGACTGCTTATAGCCCATTGAGTTGCTCACGGTGGTCGTTAAACCTCTAATCAAAAAAAAAAAAAAAAAAAAAATTCTGGGGGAGAGGGGAAGGGCATACATAGTTTGCCATTAAACACAACATGAAGCATAGAAATTGCTAGCAAATCCCTTACATTGAACACTTGTCTGCGCTCTTAGAAACTTGGGGGGGATTCACTCCCCCATCGTGAAAATTCGTGGTCGTGTACAGAATCATTATGTAAAGCATGGTTCAAATGTTTACAGCTCTACGTCCATTTTAACATTTTGGGGTGTCCCCCCCAAAAGCTCACGGACCTCGCGGGCACTTCAAGGAGAACAGCCTGGATACACTGACAGATTCCAGCGGCCCAGAATCTAATATTACGGAAGTCGGGGGTTGACCCCCACCACCACCACGCACCACCACCACCAAGTGTACCTTGGTTCCTCGGCAATTTATTTCTTCAAATTAAAGTACAATTCTCGCTTGCCTTACATGGAAGGTATTCGTGAAATTCGTTTGAAGTTCCCAATTCAGTTCTCAATATAGGCCCAGAAACGGCTATCTTTATAGTCCCCCCCCCCCTTGAACTTTTGTGGCTATGTTGCTGAAAGATGTATGGCAGGGTTGCCGGTAAATTGCCACCCCGGAACAGTGCCACACATCAATGTTCCCCTGTGTGGCAGTTTACAGTGAACCGTTTGTTCTGGGGGTATTTCTTACGGGGGCATTTTTTCCGCTTTTCAGTTTTCAGGGGTATTTTCTCCGGGGGTATTTTAACCGTTTACCAACAAATGCACCTGAAAACGTTGAGAAAGATAATGTGCGCATTTATACTTTGGAACTACAACTGAAACATACTCTGCAATCTTTCGATATGAAACGGAAATTGTGAGAAATTTAAAGGAAGCGAAGAATTTTTCTTCGATGACGGTTCAACAGTAGTCGTACGAAATAAAATGTACTTCTTTCATTGGGAGTACGCCATTCAATATGACCAAGCAAACAATTCTTGGAAATATATCAACGAAGTCCCGGTATATGGAAGCAGTGGCATTAAATGGGAAGATATATGTCATCGGTAGGAAGATTAACCCAGGTGCTTCTGGCGCTACCCGCTGTTTTGATCCAGAAGTGCATGTATGGACTGAGGTCAAATCCATGAGCACAGCTCGGTTGGGGATAGTTCTGTTGTATTATCTGGATATACGAGTAATTTCGTCTTGGGTGGTCGCAGCCAAACTTTAGTGTTTGATTCAGTTGAGACGTACGATCCTGAAACGGATAAATGGAAACCTGTACAAGAGATGTTTCGCAGGCGCTGCATCAGTGAATGAGAAAATTTACGTATCGTGGTGGTACACTTCCGAATGGAAAAGAATGCGTTGCTACAGCTGAGTTGTACGATTCAATGAAAAACAGGTGGACATTCAATAAAGCCCATGAATTCCCCTAGGCGGTGAGTTCACCTTATTGCCATTTAACTCAAAGCTTTTACGCCGTAGGAGGTGTTGATCGTGAAATAAGTCGTCAATACAACTGTGAGATTTATCGCCCCTAAAGCGATTCATGGTCAACTGGTTCCAAGAGCGATTCTAGAGTTGCACTCCGGGGGGGGGGGGGGGGTAATAATATTTGATAAGCTTATGTAAACTATTAACTATAATAGCATGTAATAATAACTAATATTTCATGAAATTTAGCTATTTAAATTAAAATTGTTTAATATATATTCTAATTGAATTATATTAATTAAATTAATATTCATTAATTCAATTAATTATTAAAAACATTACTGTTTATTCACACGAATAAAATCAAATGACGAACTCCAGTCTTCGGTTCTTCATATTTGCAAATCTGTCAATAACATTGTCCACTGATATGAAGATATCTCGATGAATATGAAGAAGAGCAAGGCGAACCAATCTCTCATGCGTCATTGTTGTTCTTAGCCACGTTTTACTTGAAGTGGGGGGTAATTCCCCCCGTAAAACCGCCATTGACTGGTTCTTCGATTGATTCTGACCATGAAATTTGCGGTGCAATTATTATGTCGACAGTAAATAACTGAAGGATATTCGACACCCCAACCTCCAAGGTGAGGCAATTTAAATTAATGACGCAATTTGATATTTTGATTTAATGCAGAATTTAATTTAATAATTACAAAACGGTATTTGTATTTTAAAATGATTCGTGCGAAAACACCAGTTTGATTTTTTAAATTCTCTAATATTCATTCTTGTAGAACTCAGTAGGGCAATTTGTGTTGTTTTTAATATAGTGCCTGAAAACTTAGTTAGGTACATAAAGAAATTTCCATAGACTTTTGATTAGCAGCTTCGAGAGGATTTTTCAAAAAAGACAAGGTTCATATAACCTGCTAAAACACTAAAATAAATATTGCAGCAATTATTTTCTTGATTGCAACAATACGAACCTCAAATTTTGGAAACTTAATTTCTTCATGAATCGCTATAAATTTAGAAACAAGTACCACATGATTTTATGCCATTATTTTTATGTTTCCACCATCTAAATATTAATTCTATAAGGTTTGTTTACTGTGAGTCCTATTTTGAGAGAACAGCTGAACGTAAAGATATGGTTGAGGTATCAAAATAAAGGTCTTACCATGTAGATGTCCCAGTCGAAGAGAAAAATGAGATTGGGGCAACGGTTCGGGCGTTGTGGGGCGGCAAAGTTCTCATGTAAAGTCTATGGGAGAAGCGTGCGGTTGACACACGCGCTGTTGAAAGCGGAAGCATGGAGGGACTGAGATAGTCCAAAGTCCGAAGTCTCTTTTCTGAGCGAACCGTTGTGAAAAACAACGCTATAGCAGGCATTGGTTTTAAAGTTCTCATCGGAACAGCGAACACTCTCGAACACCTGATCAGATTGCGTTATGCTTTTGGACTGTGTGATGTATACATTGAGTGACCACTTTATTATGACCACCCTCTCAGTACTTCGTTGGGCCACCTTTTGCCTTTAATACTGCGTCGATTCTTCGTGGCATGGACTCCACGAGATGTTGATAGGTGGTTTGTGGAATCTGAGACCATGCTTGATGAATAGCACTTTCCAGGAGTGTGAGATTGCAGGGTTGTGGATCCAGCTGTCTGATGGCTCGTTAAACTTCATCCCACAAATTCTCATTGGGGTTGAGATCTGGAGATTGTGGGGGCCACCTAAGCAAAGTAAACTCACCGGCATGTTCCTGAAACCAATCCTGTGCAATACGAGCACTATGGCAGGATGCATTATCTTGTTGAAAGCTACCATCGCCATTGGGATAAACCATCCACATGACAGGATGCACTTATTCCGCAACGACGTTTCGATATGATGTGCCAGTCAGACGTTGATCAACACGAATTAAAGGACTCAAAGCATGCCAGGAAAACATTCCCCAAACCATAACGTTGCCTCCATCAGCTTGAAGGTTTGTAGCAATGCATTTGGGGTGCATCATGCTTTCGTGCTTTGTCCAGCAAATTCTCACTCGGCCATCGGCATGGTGCAACTGAAAACGTGATTCATCGGACCACATAATTTGTTTCCAATTATCGACTGTCCAATCCTTGTGCTCCTGTGCGAACTGGAGACGTTTTCTCTTGTTAACTGCAGACAGCAAGGGTGTTCGAACAGGCCTTAGGCTGCCATATCCCATCCGATGCAGTGTACGGCGAACAGTGCGTGCAGAGATCATTTGAGGGGATCCTTGATTAAGATGGTCTGTAATTTGCTGCACTGTTGCCCTTGTGTTGTCTGTTACTAGTCTGGACACTCTCCGTTCCGCCCGAGCAGTCACTAGTCGATGACGACCACACGTTGCACGTAGAGACCCAGTTTCTTGGATGACAGCCCAGTCTTTAAACATAACAACAGCTGCTCTGGAACATTTCACGAATGCGGCGGTTTCGGTGATACTCGCTCCATGGCTCCGAGCTCCTACAATCATCCCACGTTGAAAGTCCGTCAAATCGCATTTTTTACCCATTTCGTCACCAAAAAATCATTACTACTACTGTCGCAAGCACTAAGCTTTCCCTTTTTATAATAGCCTCGCCCTCTGGCGGCAACAGCGTGCAGCCATAGCTCATTTGTTTAAAACTGTCAGGAGGTCATAATAAAGTGGCCACTCAGTGTATATACAATTTAATATTCATTCGATCCAGTTTACTCACGTAGGTAAGACGTTTCCCATTATATAAAGATGTAAATAAACATTCCGTTGACCATTGTTAGTGAAAATATTACGGACGACTGCTTATAGCCCATTGAGTTGCTCACACTGGTCATTAAACCTTCAGTCAAAAAAGAAATTATATATATCACGAACCTGAACTGTCTTTACTGAAGTGGTTGAATGAATTTGTCAACCAAATAAGTTTACATTTGTTGTTTCATATGAGTTTATTCCATAAAAAACAAAAAAACTAACCGTCGATTCCGACGGGTGAAGAGTATTCGGAACGCGAATCTCATTCCAACAACATTTGCAAACACAGTTGTGACTGAAGATGAGAGTGAAAGAGTGCGCTGTCCAGTTGAATTTTTTGTACACGATCGAGATGAGTGGACTTCCGCCTCACATTTTACGACTAAAAAAGGCTGCAGTCGTGATGCTCATCACGAACCTGGCCGCCCCGGTGGCGCAGTGGTCTAAGCGATGGCTAATGATGATTCGTCCGTGAAGGGTCCGGGTTCGAATCCCGGTGAGGCATGGATGTTGTGTTTGTCTTACAGCACTAGCTCTCTCTCCCATCCCTGGAACCAGTGACCCTAAATTGGGGGCGAGCGACTGCTTATCGCCCATTGAGTTGCTTAACGGTGGTCGTTAAACTTTCAATAAAAAAAAAAAAAGAAAATCACGAACCTGGACTATTATTGTCTTTACTGAAGTGGGTGAATGAATTTGTCAATCAAATAAAGTTTGTATTTGTTGTTTCATATGAGTTTATTCTCTTCAAAAAAAAACAAAACAAACTAACCGTCGATTCCGACGGGTTTTGTCTAGTTTGAATAAAATTTAGAAGCTGAAACTTTAAGACAGAAATTTGGTTGGTTATTTTTCAATTCCTGTGCTGTGCAATGTACAGACAATTATTGCTTCAAACATATTTTGTGTGGTTAGCTTTATTAACATGTTCAGTTTTTATAAGTAGTTATTATTTCATTTGTCACACCGCCCGCTACAGTTTCTTTCCATAGATGAACACAATAGTTTGAGAATATCTTAATAAAATGACCAAACGCTGGTAAGAATTTGGCCGTAAAAATTTAGCCACAATTAGTTCAGCATCAGGCAAAAAAGTTAAGTAATGTGAATGAACGTTTTGTAATGAGAAATAAATTCATTCGTATTTTTGTTATTTAAATTTCCTTTCTTATTCCGAATGAACTGATTTATCGTGGCTATCTCGGTATCACCCCTTTTATGGTGAGTACACAATAAAAATTGGTTTGACTCCTTTCAAACGCAGTTTCCCCTGGTCGTGTTAAATAAAGTAATGTTTCCTCTATATGCTTAATTTTAAGCTGCATTTAAAATTTGTAATTTCAGAAAAATGTTTGAATTTTTTTATTTTTATTTTTTTTTTTTTTGCGCCAATTCGTTTCAACTGAAAGATACGAAGTTTTTTTTAGCTGCACTCGAATATGATTTTGCTGAAAACGGGAAGCAAAGCAGTAATAGCAATATTACTTTATGCTGCTCACTAATTTCAGGAAAACTGAAGCAATCAATAGATATCATCCAAATTCGTTCTCACATTTAAAGTGTGGGAACGTAGTGATATAATCGTTGAAATATATATATTTTTTAAATTGGAGGTTTAACGACCATCGTGAGCAACTCAATGGGCTATAAGCAGTAGCCCGTCCGTAATTTAGGGTCACTGGTTCCAGGGAAAGGAGAGAACCAGTGCCATAAGACAAACACAGCATCTGTGCCTCACCGGGATTCGAACCCGAACCCTTCACGGACGAATAGTCATAAGTCAGGGTTTAGACCATTGCGCCACGGTAGCGGTGTTTTGTATTTGAAGTAATAATAATCATACGTATTTAATTGAGAAACTGATAAAATAGCGTGTGATTATCGGTAGCATACATTGTATGTCCTAAATACGTGCAAAATTTGCTCTATGAAAGGAAAAAAAAAAAAAACGAAAACGCAAGAATCATAGGAAGAAAACGTTTGTGCACATGCGCTGAGAAAATTTGTCGAGTCGCAGCTAGTAAATGCTGTAGATCTTCCGATCGGAAGAGAAATGATAAATTCTTGATATTTTACGCTTTTGGTACTTTCCCCCACCACCACCACCACTAGTTTCCTGAGGCAGCAGATGCCCTCAGACAATTCGATGACTTGTAGCTTGTAATGGCTGAAAATCTCCCGTTCGGACCAGAAATTCATTATATTTCATATTTTAGGTTTTAAGCTCCTCCCCCTCCCCCGACAAGTTTCCTGGGTTTGCTCATACTCGCAGAGAATTTGTTTAGTTATAGTTTATAGAAAAATATCGTAAATAAGAAAATACGAAATTACGGACATTTTATGTGTGTCAGATAACCAATCTTGCGTTCTGGGGCCACGGAGCAGCCCAGAACGCAATTTTTATACGGCCCCCTTAAAATTTTTGTGGCTACTTCTCTGGTGGTCAGTTCTCCGCTTAGTCTTAGCTCCGAAAATCATGGAAATGTCTAAATTTCTTACTGAAAATGAAATATTAAAATAAATTGGAAAGGGAGTGAGACAAGGTGACACCATATCTCCGAAGCTCTTTAATGCCACATTGGAGGGTGTTTTTCAGTCGATGAGCTGGGAAAACAAGGGGATAAAGATTAATGGAGATTATCTAACCCACCTTCGTTTTGCTGATGACGTAGCCATTTTTGCAACTACCCCATCAGAGCTGCAGAGTATGATCCAGGAACTTGCTGACAAGAGTAAAGAAGTGGGATTAAAAATGAACTTTCAGAAGACAAAAGTGATGTTCAATGCTTTTACAAGAAATGAAGATTTATCGATTGATGGAGAAAAGCTGGAGATAACAGACACGTACGTTTATCTTGGACAGCAGATATCAAGTGAGGGTCACATTGATGAAGAAATTAATCGGCGTACAAAACTTGCCTGGAGAGCTTTTGGAAGAAACAGCATAATTTTCAAGAGCAATATGCCATTATGTCTTAAAAGAAAAGTGTTTGATCAATGCATCCTTCCAGTGCTTACGTATGGTGCAGAGACGTGGACCTTAACTAAAAGAGACATACAAAGGCTGCAGACAACTCAAAATAGCATGGAGAGGTGCATGCTTGGTGTAACCAGGAGAGATAAGAAGAGGAACTCGTGGATCCGAAAAATGACAAGAGTGGAAGACATCATGATCAGAGTTAAATCCCTGAAATGGCAATGGGCTGGACATACTGCCAGAAGGACAGATCATCGATGGACAGCCGAAATTTTAGATTGGATTCCAAGGGACAGGAAAAGACCCAGAAGAAGACCACATAGGAGATGGGTGGATGAAATTCGAAAGTATGCAGGGGTGACATGGAGGAGACTGGCACAAGACAGACCGTTGTGGAGGAAACTTGGGGAGACCTTCGTCCAGCAGTGGATTGATAATGGTTGACAATGATGATGATGATGATATATATGAACAATAGTTGCTCAAGTAGTGGGGAATATAGCCACAAGAAATTTGTTTATGCAGAACAATTTTATGGCACTGAAATTGCAATGTGTCCAGTTCTCCGGTGTCCAGTCCTCCGGTGGCCAGTTCTCCGTACCCGGTGGTCCACGGAACCTTCCCCTTTCACATGACAAATGTTTTGTGTTGTTTGATCAGCGTTAATTAGCTGGTTGTTGCTGTTCATCTTTTAGGCGTCCCAACCGCAGACAGTACGACGACATGCAATGCTGTTCACAGCAACGACTATACCACTTTATATCAATTTCGACTGACTGCAGTTCGCGAATTGAACTAGTTTAAACACGTGACACACCCGCCTCAGCACATGCGTTTATTGCAAAACTTTCGACTCGCCCATTAGACTTTTAAGGGCATTGCGGTTGTCCATGAGGGAGTGGGCGAGTTGCACCGCGGGAGAAGGAGGGGGGGGGGTTGAAGCAAGGTTCATAAGTTTTGTTTTTTTCATCCGCATTATTTTCCCTTCACACTTTTTCCAGGCTTAGGACTGGCAGGGGCTAATATAGATTTTGCCGTGTTTAAAAAAATTGCGAAATGAGTTTCCCTTCTCTTTGTCTTGAAGCAAGATTATGTTCTCTTGTCTTGTTTCAAGGTCTGCCTTTTACCTCTGTCTTATTTCTTCTTATCCCTGTTAGAACCATAATAAGAAATAGCTTTTAAAAATTCTGATCTCGTAAGTTCTTCATTCTTATACTGTACTTCTGCTTCCTTCTTTCAATATTTCCCTCATCCTCTTCTTCAGATTTTGGTTTGGTTGCTTTGTGACATTAAATTCACCCCTCGATATAACTGATAGGTATTGTGTGTGGGGGGAGGGGGGTGCAATTACCCCATGCGACAGGAGGGGAGTCCGGTGCAATTTACCCTTGAATTTGATTGACAGGTTCAGTGAGGAGTGCAACTGACCCCCGTCCGTCCATGGAACGCATCCTTGGAATCAGGAAAGAGGAGCAGATTGGAAAGGGAAAAAAGGGTGATAAGTTAGCAAGAGAAAATATAAAAACATGCTTTTTATGTCCAGCGGCAAATAAGCGTAAAATTGCATATTTGTGTTCTTCCTGCAATAGACCAACATGACTTAAGTGTTCCCGAAGAACATGCCTGGTGTGTGCAAACTCCCGATTTCGAAAGCTGAATGTGTTGTCAGTTAAACGCTTGGAGTTTTCTGGAAATTCTCGCTGCAGGGATCCAATACTTAGTTTTTATTAAGAATATTTCATGAAAAACTGATATGCACAGTCGTAGAAGCGTACGTATTTTTTTTTTTTTTAAGAGAATTTAAAACAGATGTGATTCAGATTTTAAATTCTGTGTTCCAACAAAATTGTGCGATTTTCAGTAACGAAATTTCAAAATATATATATATATATATATATTTTTCTTCTCACGTTTGGGTCTCACTGTATTATTAAAGTGCGAAAGACTAATTAATGTTGTTCTTTCTGCAACAAGTCTTTTGTCTAGGGTGCAGTACAGACAGCGGTCCCCTGGATCGTACGATGTCACTTAACGTTTGTCCTCACGGGTACTTTTTCACCAAAAGAAAATTCCCGTGTAGAGCGTGGGAAATTCGTGGTATGGCACAGAATTGCAAATAAATAGGAAGTAGCAAGGTTCTTTAACACATAACCTTAGGAAGTAGCAGTTCTTGGAAAGGATTTTTTTTTAATGTTCGTTCATGTACACGGAATTCGAAATACACTCACACGTGCAAGAACTTGAGAGACGCCCTTTGCTAGCCTCCTGACAGGGTACAAATGTACTCAGTTCTTTGTCTGCTCACTAGCCTCCATGCAGGGTATGAATCCACTGAATCCTTTGTCTGCTCGCTAGTTACGGTGAAGAGTGCTGATGTACTTAAATCTCCCGGAAAGGGCTAGTGGTTCTACTTCCAGAAACGTATTCAGTGGATGTTCGACTTTATTCTAAACATTTTCAAACTTAAACATCTCCATCCAAACGTTTTGATATTAGACTGCGTCCCGCGGGATATATTTGGGAAGCGCAATTTCCACCTCGCCGACTCGGAGCAGAGAACGCGTTAGGCGTAGCGTGACCAAAACAATTGGGGGGGGGGAGTAAGTGTAAAGTGATGTTTTTCTTGGGGGAGGCATTCTCAGAAGTAGTTTCTCCGAAAATGTTCCTGGTCAATTGCCATAACTTAAGTGCTGGGAAACTGCTGGCTGAAATCTGCCGCTCACGGCCCGGTAGCTGTCCGTTGGTGGCAGCGCTATCAGTTGGACAGCCATGGATGGCCCTGCAGCATCGCGGTGAATCGTGGGCCTCCAAGCAAGTGCCACTAGTGGCTCGTTGCTAGCAACCAATGCAACCCCCAACAGCAGATGGAAGCAAGGGGACTGCGCATGCGCCGAAGCAACACTTGCTGTTTTATCTCATGGTACCAGTTAGTTGAAGACGACGCTATCACCATCGTGTTATTTTAGTGGATGTTAAGAAAAAAATCCATATGTGGAGAGGCGAATTAATTTCCTAATGAAATTCCACGTCGACGAACATATCAGATTAAGCCATGAAATACACCCACTCCATTCCCATGAATAACAATTCATGGAATGGAGTGAGTGAATAACAAGAAAAAAATGTTAAACCGCTTGAAACAAATGTCCTGGAAAACCATTAAAAAAACGTTTGTTGGAAAAAAAAAAGAATTAAACGCGAACAAAATATGTTAATTATTTGAAAGAAAAAAAAAAGCAACGCTATGTGGATATAATGTACTCATCCATGGGTTGAATACACAAGACTGGGAGGAATTCGCTTCTAAAAATAACGAGAAGTAAAATAAAATATCTTTCCTCTTTAAAACAAATGTAGCTTCGGACAACGGAAAGGAAAAATACAACGTCAAAAATGTAACAGAATGTGACATGAAAATGTATATATAAATTGATTCAACAATCTCCTTTCTAGACGACAAGGACAGTACAAAACTTTGAAAAGCGACTCTAAGTATGTTCACTCCTTGAAAATGAGTGAAGTTCCCTTAAGGTAAAAAAAAAGCTATCGTTACGTTGAAAAAATAAATTTATGAGTAATGTGAAACTGACTTTTATGAAAAATACCTCGCGCTATTGTAAAATGAAAGAGGGAACCATTCGATTACGCATTCCGCACTAAACACGACAGCTTCAAGCACATGCTCGTGCGTGGCAAATTAGTCCGGTCGATAGAGTGTTTAGCTCCCACGCCAACGGCACTGGTTCGTATCCACCCAGATCCAAACGGCCGTTTTTCCGGTCTGTTGAGAAAATTTCCCCAGCGCAGTGCTATAATAAACAAGTTTCGTAAGAGTAGAAAAAAAAAAAGAAGTAATTTTGGGGAACTGCGGTTATCCTTGATTTTTTTTTTTTTTTTTATGGCTACTACTGGGAAATTGGCGGATAAGATTCGGCAAGCCACTAGTTACGTCCCGTGATTGCCACTGCTGGGAAACTAGCGGACCACAGTAGGCTAGCCATCATTTCTGGCACGTGCTTGCAGGGCCGCTGAAGGGCCACTTGTGGCAGCTACTGCCTGTGATAGACAACTGATGGCCCTGTTGTGGCATATGACAACTGATGGGGTGCCAACTGCTGGCCCTTCTGTTGGCCGCCCTGACATTTTATTGTCGGTTCGGCAGTGGCAACATAGTGCAAAAACAGTCTTGCAGGGAATCAATATATCCAAAACTATGAGGCGTATCAGGTTTGTTAATTCGGTCTATTGAGGATAAAAAAACATGCCTTTCAGAGCACATCATGCTGTCATCTGATGATGAAAACCAACATGAAATGACTGCATGCTATTACGTACCAGCAGTCATAGCAATTCTCGCTATTGCGTAGTTTTGCTCCCTTGGCTGAATGTCACACTTTATAACATTTAAAAGCCGGACAACTTGTTATTATTATTTTTTTCGATTTTTTAAGTTTAGGGGCATGTGCCCCCCCCCCCCCACGCTTATGGAGAACGCAGTGCTGGAGTTTTTCGTAGGCCTACTGGAGATCTTTCTCTTAACGAAAAATGCTATGTAACCGAGCTTGTTCCTTCTTCATGGGCGGCTGTGTACAATGAGCAAGTTGAAAGCCATTCTTGAACTTAACATTTTTTTTTATTGGGTGTTTAACGACCACCGTGAGCAACTCAATGGGCATAAGCAGTCTCCCGTCCCTAATTTAGGGCCACTGCCGTAAGACGAACACAACATCTATGCCTCACCGGGATTCGACCCAGACCCCTTCAGGACAAATGATCAGAAGCCGTTGCTTAGACTACTGCGCCACCGGGGCGATTGTCTTTCCTTAAAACCTTGTATATTAGTCAGGGTCATTTAATTAATCATACCACCGATCTGTCACATAATTGAAGACCTTCAGATACTTTTGTTGAGAGCAATTTTCCAATGTATTTTTTCCGCCCGGTGGTTCTGTGGTGAGAGGCGCTTACTTCTGACCCTTTGTCCGAGATCGGCCAAGATTTTTAGTCTTCCGAATCAGGCATGTGTGGTGTGCCTGTTTTACCCTGGTTGTTTCCCTTCCCTAAAACCAATGACCCTAAATTAGAGACGAACGACTGCCTGTAGCTCTTAGTTGCTCAGGGTGTTAGCTGCACCCTGAATTAAAGTAAAAAAAAAAAAAAAAAGGAAATCCGTTTATTTATTGTTTATTTGCAATCAGTACAACGGCCGTTCCATAAAAACTGAGTGTAAAATCACACAAAATGAATATACACTGATGAGCAATTGAATTAGAGATACCTGTCTAGTAACGTGTAGCACTACCTTTCGCCCTGATGACGGCGGCGATTCGTCTCGGCATGGATTCGACAAAACGCCGGAAGCGTTGGGAAGCTATACAGATCCACGGCCCCTGATCAAGCTCCCACACTTTACGAAGATTTGATGGAGGGGGGTCAGAGCCTCGAACAACTCTCTCGATGGCATCCCAGATGTGCTCGATGGGATTGAGGTCAGGTGACCTAGCTGGCCAAGGAAGCGAGGTCACGTCGGTGGAGTGTTCATCCAACCATTTGGATACGATTGGGGAGCGATGGCACGGTGCATTGTCTTGTTGCAGGATGAGGTCCCCAGTGGGATGTTGAAGACGAACAAACGGGAGCAAATGGTCATCCAGGATATCCCGGTAACGTTGACCTGTGAGGGACGATGTCACACATACCAGGGGTCCCATTTCAATCCACGTAAACAGTCCCCAGACGAGAATGTCACCCACACCAGCTGGAAGAGTACCCTGCTTGCAAGAAGGATCCATCGCTTTATGTGGTTTGCGCCGTACTCGTATCCTGCCATCCGCATGTACCAACGTGAATCTCGACTCATCAGTTCAGGCAACATTTTCCCTCATGTCTAGGGTCCAGTGGCGATGTTTCCACGCCCATGCTAATCTTTGCACTCTGTGATGTGTGGTCAGCAGCGGTACCCTCGTGGGACGATGGCTTCTGTACCCCATAGCGAGGAGATAGTTCTGGATGGTGTGGGTGCTTTCACGTTTTTGTGCATCACCGTTAAATTGCCGAGTGATTTCTTGCTGTGTGGCCCGTCTATCCGCTGTTGCAATGGCATGCGAGCTAGCCGACGATGACCCGGCTCATCCACACGCTGTTGTCCACGGCAGTTGGCCCTTGCAGGGATGGTTTTACCGGATTCGATGTACTCACGGTGCACCCGTGACACAGTGGCTCGTGAAAACCCCAGTGCCTGCACGACTTCCGAGATGGAGTGAACCATTCGTCGGGCCCCGACAATTTGCCCACGATCAAATGCGCTTAGATCCTTCGTCTTACCCATACTGCGTCCGACTCTTACTGATTCCCGTCGGATTGCTGCATACGTCATGTCGTTTCTGTTTACAAGGCCGCCCACAGCGCCACATTTGCATAACTCCGTCTCTAATTCAATTGCTCTTTAGTGTAAAAGTTAAAATATAAGATGCTGAAAAGGGTCGCTAAACCTCAAAAGACTAGAAAACAAATCACTAGTATGGTATCTCTTTTCTCTTTTATTTTTTAGGCTTTTTTACTTTGGACAACCATCATGAGCAGCTTTATAAGGCTGTCAGAGATCACTTTTTTGGGGTGCCGCTGATGGTTCCAGGAAGGGCGCTGCTTCCGGCTATAAGCAGTCGCCTGTCCTTAATTTAGGGCCGCTGGTTCCAGGAAGGGCGCAGGTTCCGGCTATAAGCAGTCTCCCGTCGCTAATTTAAGGCCACTGGATCCAGAAGGGACACAGGTTACGGTTGTAAGCAGTCTCCCTTTGCTAAGTTAGGGCCGCTGATTCCAGGAAGGGCGAAGGTGTTCCGGCTATAAGCAGTCGCCGTCCCTATAATTTAGGGCCTCTGATTCCAGGAAGCGCACACGTTTCGGCTAGAAACTTTCCCGTCCCTAATTTAGTGCCGCTGGTTCCAGGAGGGGAACAGGTTCCGGCTATAAGCAGTTGTGGGTGGCCTAGTGGTCAACGTTCGTGACTACCACGGAGAAGACCTCGGGTTCAATCCGAGGCAGGTACGAACGCTCGATCCACTAAATATCCACCATGCGTCGGATGGGCACGTTAAGCCGTCGGACCCCGGGTACTGGCCCCTCGGTAATAAATAAGGGCGTCTTCCTCCTTTTTTCTACCTTGCTTCCGTGTTACTTTCCTATCGGGCACACTGGGCCAAATCTCCTGGCTTTCTATTTCTAAGGGTTGTTTAAGACTTGGGGTCAGACACTCCCTTCCTAAAATCTTCTACATATGATCTGATCTGAAAGCAGTCGCCCGGCCGTTATTTAGGGCCGCTGGTTTCAGGGAAGGGAGAGAGCCAGTGCCTTAAGTAAAACACAACATCCTTACCTCAACGGGATTCGAACCCGGACGCATCTCTGACGAATGGTCAGAATTCAGTGCTTTAGACCACTGCGCACTGGGACATCCTACGCGATTTTTGCGACGTATTGGGCCGTGTCCGACCTAAAGTTTGGGAATTTGCGTTCTGCCTATTGTCATATTAAAATTATCCTCCCACCCCGCTTTTCAATTTTGAAAAATCTCGCCTGGATGCGTCTGAAACCACAAAATGCACCTACATGCAAATTTACCAACAGATTCCCAACCTTATATGGCGTAGTTAGTCCCATGTTTAGGAGGGATCGATGATAGGGATCCGCTTTCCCTTTTCTTTTCTTTTGTATCTCGTATCACTTCCTTCTTGAGTTGTGTTTCTTCGTGTTAAAACAATTACATATTAGAAATATGTGCTTGATGAACGAATGGAAAATGAAAAATCAAATTATATTTTTATTGTTCTTATGATTTTATTATTATTATATTTTTTTTTTCAGATGCAGACGCCATGGAATATGCTAAAGAGCGCAGGAACTTCTGCTGCTAGATTATTATGAACACACCAAAATGCTTGGGAGGTATCTTTGATTTAGCAAAATATATCTTTTTACCCAGACTTAAACTTCCGGAAGAGAAGAATTTATCGGTTTTTATCATTTTGATGTGAAATATTTTAATGATGATCTTACTTGGAATTCGCTTTGGAAATATGCCTCTGGCAATTTTGCCTTCGTACGAAAACTAATTAAATACAAAAGAATTCTTGTTTTGAGGCAGGCAAATTCGTTGTAATAAATAGTGGTGTTCTACTGAATAAAAGAAAATTCTTTCAGAAACATGGATGTAGGTGCTGTCTTAATTTTTCTTTTTTTTTTTTTTATTATGAAATACAAGTTATTCTTCTTTTTTTTTACTTTTCAACAACATAAATTGAAATAAAATGTTCTCTTAATAAAATCCTCTTCTCTGGTGAGAAAAATGAAAAATTAGTAAAAAGAAAGGAAGAGCATTGCTCAATATGGGCGGGGTGCTCGCAAAGACGCATTTAAAACTTATGACTTAATTTCTAGTAAAAAGGAAACAATAACTCTTTCCAATAATGAAAACTTGCAGAAAAACAGTAATTTACATGCATAGTAGATATTTTCTTGTTTTGATGTACGAAGGTGCACTATGTGGACAAAAGTAATTGAACACCCCCACGCAGGCGCGATGGTGTGCTCCTTCAGGATACACGTGGTCGATAAAGTATAAAAACGGCAAAGGTAGTCCACTCAGATCAATCGTTGATAAAATGGTTAGCAGAAGAGAGCTTATAGCGTAAAAGTCTTTTCTACTTCTACGTTGTTTTAAGACATCAACATGTAACGTAACAGGAGATGTGACGTATCTGCCAGAAGGACGTACACGACATAAAGGCAGATAGGAATCAGAATAAAATGTCTGCGTAGCTCAGTTGGTAGAGCTGCTTGTTCCGGAATAAGCGTACTCGGGTTCGAATCCCGGCGTGGACAGAAATGACGGAGAAATTTACTTCGTTATAATGGCGCCCGAACTATCCGGATGACCCGACCGTTCACAATCTCGTAAATGGTGTGATGTTATTTCCACACCGCGAGATAGGAAAAATAAGAGCAGCACTTCGAGAAAAAAAAAAAAAAAAAAAATAAGGAGGAGATGATGTAACGTAACAGGAGATGTGACGTATCTGCCAGAAGGACGTACACGACATAAAGGCAGATAGGAATCAGAATAAAATGTCCGCGTAGCTTAATTGGTAGAGCAACTTATTCCGGAATGAGTGGACCCGGGTTCGAATCCTGGCGCGGATAAAAATGACGGAGAAATTCACTTCGTTATAAACATACTAAGAAATAGTTCCTAAATGAAAGAAACCTTCACGCCCAGACGAAACATGTAAATAACAGAAGTCAACTTACTGAAAAAGATACTTTATTCAGGATGTAGAACACACATCGTAACATAGCATATTGTAGTGAACGCTCCACACATTATCACCATACTCATCTCAATAATCAGTTTACAACCCAACGCTCTCACTTACAACGCTCTCAAGCAATAGATCAGTCGTCGTTTTTATCTCTTGTTCTTATCAAAAGTCAGGCATACGTCACGTGCATTCAACCTCAATTGTGTTGCCAAACGTATTCGTTTGAGAGGAAGATATGACGTTAAGAGTGAAGAATAACATAATAAACTTAAGATTTACATAGGGAAAGAAACTAAAAAGGAAAGTTAATTTAGAATATACGTCACAAGCTCTACTCTGTGCTATATGTATATTTGAAGAGGGCGTTGTAATAATAGGCTGCTCAATTGAAGGTACGGGAATACGAAGCATTGCTGATGTCAGACAGGTCATTAACCCTGTAACTGGCTGGAACGAATTAACTCGGGGTAAGCAAAATGTGCTGAAATCAGCTCGAACTAATATGCTCACTGTCTAAGAAAATGACCAAACGTGGTTGAAATTAGTGAGCCTGAGCATCAGAAAGTGTGTCCTTCCTCTTGACTTTTTTTATTGAAAGTGTCTTTCGGGGATTGATTGACATTAATCCTTTCTAAGTAATTACCTGATGATAGTCATTTTTGAGTGATTACCTGCTCAAAGGGATGTAACAACGGCAACGAACCTAAGTAAGGAGACAGAAGATACTTGAGTCACTTGTTCTTATCAAGTGGCATGACGCATATGCCGGGGGGGGGCTAGCTCTTCCCTATCATACCTTGAGTCATGGAGCAGAGAATAAAGAACAAGAAGGAGAACGCATATCGCTGTTAATAGGTTTAAGGATCGTATTGCTGTGATGAGAGGGAGAAAGGAACTATTTTGACGTAGCTTTTGTAAAACCCGGCCGTTATGTGACTATTTCTGTTTTCAAAGACCCAAAAACTTTGGGCACCATTTGCTTTTAGGTACATCGGCCGCTTAAAGAGTAAAATCGACAGTGGCCTTTGTCATGAACAAGTGAAAGAAGACGGGACATTGCAGGAATTTACCACCCCTGGGAGACCCACGAAACAGCAACCCAGAGACCGGAGGGTGCTGCAGGGGAGATCCGGAAGACTACCAGGTCCCGACCATAGCACACGAGTTCCAGATGGCCACAGATGTTATGGTCTCCACTAAGACACTATAAAGAGAGGCCCATGTCCTCGGGTGTCATGGCCGAACAGCCACCCATAAACCTCTCTTCACAAAGACCAACGAAACCACGTGACTACGATGGTGTCAACAGCACAAAAATTGGACTTTGGAGAATTGGCGGCTGGTGTTATATAGAGCGACGAATCCCGCTTCACATTATTCCGTTCGGATGGACCTGTCTGGGTTTGACAGTTACCAGGAGACCGTGGCTTCAGGAGTGTATAGTACCGACTATAAAGCACAAAGGCGGTGGAGTTATGGTATGGGGCTGTTTCAGCTCGTACGGTGTGGGTCCGCTGGTTGTTATTCATGACAACATGAACTCTGTGCTGCATAGAGATATCCTGTAGTTCGATGCTCTTAACGTTGTGGGAGTTTTCTGAACGCGACGATTGTTTCTTCCAGAACGACAATGCCACTTGTCATGTTACCAGAGCTACAATGGAGTGGTATGAGGAAAATCGAGTCTCGCGAATGGACTGGCCTACTCGCCGGACCTCAATCTCATTGAACTCCTATAGGATGAACTTCAACGGCGTGTGAGGTCTAGACCAACACGACCTTCTTCGCTGACAGAGTTGGTCGATGCATTCAATACAACAAGTGAGGTCTAGACCAACACGACCTTCTTCACTGACAGAGTTGATCGATGTATTAAATACAACAAGTGAGGTCTAGACCAACACGACCTTCTTCACTGACACAGTTGGTCGATGTACTCAATACAACGAGTGAGGTCTAGACCAACACGAACTTCACTGACAGAGTTGATAGATGTATTCAATACAACGGGTGAGGTCTAGACCAACACGACTTTCACTGATAGGGTTGGTCGATGTATTCAAGGCAACGGGTGAGGTCTAGACCAACACGACCTTCACTGACAGAGTTGGTCGATGTATTCAATACAATGGGTGAGGTCTAGACCAACACGACCTTCTTCACTGACATAGTTGGTCGATGTATTCAATACAACGACTGAGGTCTAGACCAAAACGACCTTCTTCACTGACAGATGTTGGTCGATGCATTCAATACAACGGGTGAGCTCTAGACCAACACGACCTTCACTGACAGAGTTGATCGATGTATTCAATACAACGGGTGAGGTCTAGACCAACACGACTTTCACTGATAGGGTTGGTCGATGTATTCAAGGCAACGGGTGAGGTCTAGACCAACACGACCTTCACTGACAGAGTTGGTCGATGTATTCAATATAATGGGTGAGGGCTAGACCAACACGACCTTCTTCACTGACAGAGTTGGTCGATGTATTCAATACAACGACTGAGGTTTAGACCAAAACGACCTTCTTCACTGACAGATGTTGGTCGATGCATTCAATACAACGGGTGAGCTCTAGACCAACACGACCTTCACTGACAGAGTTGGTAGATGTATTCAATACAACGAGCGAGATTTAGACCAACACGACCTTCTTCACTGACAGCGTTGGTCGATGTATTCAATACAATGGGTGAGGTCTAGACCAACACGACCTTGACTGATAGAGTTGGTCGATGTATTCAATACAACGAGTGAGGTCTTGACCAACACGACCTTCACTGACAGAGTTGGTCGATGTATTCAATAGAACGAGTGAGGTCTAGACCAAAACGACCTTCTTCACTGACAGAGTTGGTCGATGCATTCAATACAACGGGTGATGTCTAGACCAACACGACCTTCTTCACTGACCGACTTGGTCGATGTATTCAATACAACGAGGTCAAGACAAACACGACCTTCACTGACAGAGTTGGTCTATGTATTCAATACAAGGAGTGAGATCAAGACCAACACGACCTTCTTCACTCACAGCGTTGATCGATGTATTCAATACAATGGGTGAGGTCTAGACCAACACGACCTTCATTGACAGAGTTGATCGATGTATTCAATACAACGGGTGAGGTCTCGACCAACACGGCCTTCTTCACTGGCAGAGTTGATCGATGTATTCAATACAACGGGTGAGGTCTAGACCAACAAGACCTTCACTGGCAGAGTTGATCGATGTATTTAATACAACGGGTGAGGTCTAGACCAACACGACTTTCACTGATAGATTTGGTCGATGTATTCAAGGCAACAGGTGAGGTCTAGACCAACACGACCTTCACTGACAGAGTTGGTCAATGTATTTAATACAACGGGTCAGATCTTGACAAACATGACCTTCTTCACTGACAGAGTTGGTCGATGTATTCAATACAACGAGTGAGGTCTAGACCAAAACGACCATCACTGATAGAGTTGGTCGATGCATTCAAGGCAACGGGTGAGGTCTAGACCAACACGACTTTCACTGATAGGGTTGGTCGATGTATTCAAGGCAACGGGTGAGGTCTAGACCAACACGACCTTCACTGACAGAGTTGGTCGATGTATTCAATATAATGGGTGAGGGCTAGACCAACACGACCTTCTTCACTGACAGAGTTGGTCGATGTATTCAATACAACGACTGAGGTTTAGACCAAAACGACCTTCTTCACTGACAGATGTTGGTCGATGCATTCAATACAACGGGTGAGCTCTAGACCAACACGACCTTCACTGACAGAGTTGGTAGATGTATTCAATACAACGAGCGAGATTTAGACCAACACGACCTTCTTCACTGACAGCGTTGGTCGATGTATTCAATACAATGGGTGAGGTCTAGACCAACACGACCTTGACTGATAGAGTTGGTCGATGTATTTAATACAACGAGTGAGGTCTTGACCAACACGACCTTCACTGACAGAGTTGGTCGATGTATTCAATAGAACGAGTGAGGTCTAGACCAAAACGACCTTCTTCACTGACAGAGTTGGTCGATGCATTCAATACAACGGGTGATGTCTAGACCAACACGACCTTCTTCACTGACCGACTTGGTCAATGTATTCAATACAACGAGGTCTAGACAAACACGACCTTCACTGACAGAGTTGGTCTATGTATTCAATACAAGGAGTGAGATCTAGACCAACACGACCTTCTTCACTCACAGCGTTGATCGATGTATTCAATACAATGGGTGAGGTCTAGACCAACACGACCTTCATTGACAGAGTTGATCGATGTATTCAATACAACGGGTGAGGTCTAGACCAACACGGCCTTCTTCACTGGCAGAGTTGATCGATGTATTCAATACAACGGGTGAGGTCTAGACCAACAAGACCTTCTTCACTGGCAGAGTTGATCGATGTATTTAATACAACGGGTGAGGTCTAGACCAACACGACTTTCACTGATAGATTTGGTCGATGTATTTAATACAACGGGTCAGATCTTGACAAACATGACCTTCACTGACAGAGTTGGTAGATGTATTCAATACAACGAGCGAGATTTAGACCAACACGACCTTCTTCACTGACAGCGTTGGTCGATGTATTCAATACAATGGGTGAGGTCTAGACCAACACGACCTTGACTGATAGAGTTGGTCGATGTATTCAATACAACGAGTGAGGTCTTGACCAACACGACCTTCACTGACAGAGTTGGTCGATGTATTTAATAGAACGAGTGAGGTCTAGACCAAAACGACCTTCTTCACTGACAGAGTTGGTCGATGCATTCAATACAACGGGTGATGTCTAGACCAACACGACCTTCTTCACTGACCGACTTGGTCGATGTATTCAATACAACGAGGTCTAGACAAACACGACCTTCACTGACAGAGTTGGTCTATGTACTCAATACAAGGAGTGAGATCTAGACCAACACGACCTTCTTCACTCACAGCGTTGATCGATGTATTCAATACAATGGGTGAGGTCTAGACCAACACGACCTTCATTGACAGAGTTGATCGATGTATTCAATACAACGGGTGAGGTCTAGACCAACACAGCTTCTTCACTGGCAGAGTTGATCGATGTATTCAATACAACGGGTGAGGTCTAGACCAACACGACTTTCACTGATAGATTTGGTCGATGTATTCAAGGCAACAGGTGAGGTCTAGACCAACACGACCTTCACTGACAGAGTTGGTCAATGTATTTAATACAACGGGTCAGATCTTGACAAACATGACCTTCACTGACAGAGTTGGTAGATGTATTCAATACAACGAGCGAGATTTAGACCAACACGACCTTCTTCACTGACAGCGTTGGTCGATGTATTCAATACAATGGGTGAGGTCTAGACCAACACGACCTTGACTGATAGAGTTGGTCGATGTATTCAATACAACGAGTGAGGTCTTGACCAACACGACCTTCACTGACAGAGTTGGTCGATGTATTTAATAGAACGAGTGAGGTCTAGACCAAAACGACCTTCTTCACTGACAGAGTTGGTCGATGCATTCAATACAACGGGTGATGTCTAGACCAACACGACCTTCTTCACTGACCGACTTGGTCGATGTATTCAATACAACGAGGCCTAGACAAACACGACCTTCACTGACAGAGTTGGTCTATGTACTCAATACAAGGAGTGAGATCTAGACCAACACGACCTTCTTCACTCACAGCGTTGATCGATGTATTCAATACAATGGGTGAGGTCTAGACCAACACGACCTTCATTGACAGAGTTGATCGATGTATTCAATACAACGGGTGAGGTCTAGACCAACACGGCCTTCTTCACTGGCAGAGTTGATCGATGTATTCAATACAACGGGTGAGGTCTAGACCAACAAGACCTTCTTCACTGGCAGAGTTGATCGATGTATTTAATACAACGGGTGAGGTCTAGACCAACACGACTTTCACTGATAGATTTGGTCGATGTATTCAAGGCAACAGGTGAGGTCTAGACCAACACGACCTTCACTGACAGAGTTGGTCAATGTATTTAATACAACGGGTCAGATCTTGACAAACATGACCTTCTTCACTGACAGAGTTGGTCGATGTATTCAATACAACGAGTGAGGTCTAGACCAAAACGACCATCACTGATAGAGTTGGTCGATGCATTCAAGGCAACGGGTGAGGTCTAGACCAACACGACTTTCACTGATAGGGTTGGTCGATGTATTCAAGGCAACGGGTGAGGTCTAGACCAACACGACCTTCACTGACAGAGTTGGTCGATGTATTCAATATAATGGGTGAGGGCTAGACCAACACGACCTTCTTCACTGACAGAGTTGGTCGATGTATTCAATACAACGACTGAGGTTTAGACCAAAACGACCTTCTTCACTGACAGATGTTGGTCGATGCATTCAATACAACGGGTGAGCTCTAGACCAACACGACCTTCACTGACAGAGTTGGTAGATGTATTCAATACAACGAGCGAGATTTAGACCAACACGACCTTCTTCACTGACAGCGTTGGTCGATGTATTCAATACAATGGGTGAGGTCTAGACCAACACGACCTTGATTGATAGAGTTGGTCGATGTATTCAATACAACGAGTGAGGTCTTGACCAACACGACCTTCACTGACAGAGTTGGTCGATGTATTCAATACAACGGGTGAGGTCTAGACCAACACGGCCTTCTTCACTGGCAGAGTTGATCGATGTATTCAATACAACGGGTGAGGTCTAGACCAACAAGACCTTCTTCACTGGCAGAGTTGATCGATGTATTTAATACAACGGGTGAGGTCTAGACCAACACGACTTTCACTGATAGATTTGGTCGATGTATTCAATAGAACGAGTGAGGTCTAGACCAAAACGACCTTCTTCACTGACAGAGTTGGTCGATGCATTCAATACAACGGGTGATGTCTAGACCAACACGACCTTCTTCACTGACCGACTTGGTCAATGTATTCAATACAACGAGGTCTAGACAAACACGACCTTCACTGACAGAGTTGGTCTATGTATTCAATACAAGGAGTGAGATCTAGACCAACACGACCTTCTTCACTCACAGCGTTGATCGATGTATTCAATACAATGGGTGAGGTCTAGACCAACACGACCTTCATTGACAGAGTTGATCGATGTATTCAATACAACGGGTGAGGTCTAGACCAACACGGCCTTCTTCACTGGCAGAGTTGATCGATGTATTCAATACAACGGGTGAGGTCTAGACCAACAAGACCTTCTTCACTGGCAGAGTTGATCGATGTATTTAATACAACGGGTGAGGTCTAGACCAACACGACTTTCACTGATAGATTTGGTCGATGTATTTAATACAACGGGTCAGATCTTGACAAACATGACCTTCACTGACAGAGTTGGTAGATGTATTCAATACAACGAGCGAGATTTAGACCAACACGACCTTCTTCACTGACAGCGTTGGTCGATGTATTCAATACAATGGGTGAGGTCTAGACCAACACGACCTTGACTGATAGAGTTGGTCGATGTATTCAATACAACGAGTGAGGTCTTGACCAACACGACCTTCACTGACAGAGTTGGTCGATGTATTTAATAGAACGAGTGAGGTCTAGACCAAAACGACCTTCTTCACTGACAGAGTTGGTCGATGCATTCAATACAACGGGTGATGTCTAGACCAACACGACCTTCTTCACTGACCGACTTGGTCGATGTATTCAATACAACGAGGTCTAGACAAACACGACCTTCACTGACAGAGTTGGTCTATGTACTCAATACAAGGAGTGAGATCTAGACCAACACGACCTTCTTCACTCACAGCGTTGATCGATGTATTCAATACAATGGGTGAGGTCTAGACCAACACGACCTTCATTGACAGAGTTGATCGATGTATTCAATACAACGGGTGAGGTCTAGACCAACACAGCTTCTTCACTGGCAGAGTTGATCGATGTATTCAATACAACGGGTGAGGTCTAGACCAACACGACTTTCACTGATAGATTTGGTCGATGTATTCAAGGCAACAGGTGAGGTCTAGACCAACACGACCTTCACTGACAGAGTTGGTCAATGTATTTAATACAACGGGTCAGATCTTGACAAACATGACCTTCACTGACAGAGTTGGTAGATGTATTCAATACAACGAGCGAGATTTAGACCAACACGACCTTCTTCACTGACAGCGTTGGTCGATGTATTCAATACAATGGGTGAGGTCTAGACCAACACGACCTTGACTGATAGAGTTGGTCGATGTATTCAATACAACGAGTGAGGTCTTGACCAACACGACCTTCACTGACAGAGTTGGTCGATGTATTTAATAGAACGAGTGAGGTCTAGACCAAAACGACCTTCTTCACTGACAGAGTTGGTCGATGCATTCAATACAACGGGTGATGTCTAGACCAACACGACCTTCTTCACTGACCGACTTGGTCGATGTATTCAATACAACGAGGCCTAGACAAACACGACCTTCACTGACAGAGTTGGTCTATGTACTCAATACAAGGAGTGAGATCTAGACCAACACGACCTTCTTCACTCACAGCGTTGATCGATGTATTCAATACAATGGGTGAGGTCTAGACCAACACGACCTTCATTGACAGAGTTGATCGATGTATTCAATACAACGGGTGAGGTCTAGACCAACACGGCCTTCTTCACTGGCAGAGTTGATCGATGTATTCAATACAACGGGTGAGGTCTAGACCAACAAGACCTTCTTCACTGGCAGAGTTGATCGATGTATTTAATACAACGGGTGAGGTCTAGACCAACACGACTTTCACTGATAGATTTGGTCGATGTATTCAAGGCAACAGGTGAGGTCTAGACCAACACGACCTTCACTGACAGAGTTGGTCAATGTATTTAATACAACGGGTCAGATCTTGACAAACATGACCTTCTTCACTGACAGAGTTGGTCGATGTATTCAATACAACGAGTGAGGTCTAGACCAAAACGACCATCACTGATAGAGTTGGTCGATGCATTCAAGGCAACGGGTGAGGTCTAGACCAACACGACTTTCACTGATAGGGTTGGTCGATGTATTCAAGGCAACGGGTGAGGTCTAGACCAACACGACCTTCACTGACAGAGTTGGTCGATGTATTCAATATAATGGGTGAGGGCTAGACCAACACGACCTTCTTCACTGACAGAGTTGGTCGATGTATTCAATACAACGACTGAGGTTTAGACCAAAACGACCTTCTTCACTGACAGATGTTGGTCGATGCATTCAATACAACGGGTGAGCTCTAGACCAACACGACCTTCACTGACAGAGTTGGTAGATGTATTCAATACAACGAGCGAGATTTAGACCAACACGACCTTCTTCACTGACAGCGTTGGTCGATGTATTCAATACAATGGGTGAGGTCTAGACCAACACGACCTTGATTGATAGAGTTGGTCGATGTATTCAATACAACGAGTGAGGTCTTGACCAACACGACCTTCACTGACAGAGTTGGTCGATGTATTCAATACAACGGGTGAGGTCTAGACCAACACGGCCTTCTTCACTGGCAGAGTTGATCGATGTATTCAATACAACGGGTGAGGTCTAGACCAACAAGACCTTCTTCACTGGCAGAGTTGATCGATGTATTTAATACAACGGGTGAGGTCTAGACCAACACGACTTTCACTGATAGATTTGGTCGATGTATTCAATAGAACGAGTGAGGTCTAGACCAAAACGACCTTCTTCACTGACAGAGTTGGTCGATGCATTCAATACAACGGGTGATGTCTAGACCAACACGACCTTCTTCACTGACCGACTTGGTCAATGTATTCAATACAACGAGGTCTAGACAAACACGACCTTCACTGACAGAGTTGGTCTATGTATTCAATACAAGGAGTGAGATCTAGACCAACACGACCTTCTTCACTCACAGCGTTGATCGATGTATTCAATACAATGGGTGAGGTCTAGACCAACACGACCTTCATTGACAGAGTTGATCGATGTATTCAATACAACGGGTGAGGTCTAGACCAACACGGCCTTCTTCACTGGCAGAGTTGATCGATGTATTCAATACAACGGGTGAGGTCTAGACCAACAAGACCTTCTTCACTGGCAGAGTTGATCGATGTATTTAATACAACGGGTGAGGTCTAGACCAACACGACTTTCACTGATAGATTTGGTCGATGTATTTAATACAACGGGTCAGATCTTGACAAACATGACCTTCACTGACAGAGTTGGTAGATGTATTCAATACAACGAGCGAGATTTAGACCAACACGACCTTCTTCACTGACAGCGTTGGTCGATGTATTCAATACAATGGGTGAGGTCTAGACCAACACGACCTTGACTGATAGAGTTGGTCGATGTATTCAATACAACGAGTGAGGTCTTGACCAACACGACCTTCACTGACAGAGTTAGTCGATGTATTTAATAGAACGAGTGAGGTCTAGACCAAAACGACCTTCTTCACTGACAGAGTTGGTCGATGCATTCAATACAACGGGTGATGTCTAGACCAACACGACCTTCTTCACTGACCGACTTGGTCGATGTATTCAATACAACGAGGTCTAGACAAACACGACCTTCACTGACAGAGTTGGTCTATGTACTCAATACAAGGAGTGAGATCTAGACCAACACGACCTTCTTCACTCACAGCGTTGATCGATGTATTCAATACAATGGGTGAGGTCTAGACCAACACGACCTTCATTGACAGAGTTGATCGATGTATTCAATACAACGGGTGAGGTCTAGACCAACACAGCTTCTTCACTGGCAGAGTTGATCGATGTATTCAATACAACGGGTGAGGTCTAGACCAACACGACTTTCACTGATAGATTTGGTCGATGTATTCAAGGCAACAGGTGAGGTCTAGACCAACACGACCTTCACTGACAGAGTTGGTCAATGTATTTAATACAACGGGTCAGATCTTGACAAACATGACCTTCACTGACAGAGTTGGTAGATGTATTCAATACAACGAGCGAGATTTAGACCAACACGACCTTCTTCACTGACAGCGTTGGTCGATGTATTCAATACAATGGGTGAGGTCTAGACCAACACGACCTTGACTGATAGAGTTGGTCGATGTATTCAATACAACGAGTGAGGTCTTGACCAACACGACCTTCACTGACAGAGTTGGTCGATGTATTTAATAGAACGAGTGAGGTCTAGACCAAAACGACCTTCTTCACTGACAGAGTTGGTCGATGCATTCAATACAACGGGTGATGTCTAGACCAACACGACCTTCTTCACTGACCGACTTGGTCGATGTATTCAATACAACGAGGCCTAGACAAACACGACCTTCACTGACAGAGTTGGTCTATGTACTCAATACAAGGAGTGAGATCTAGACCAGCACGACCTTCTTCACTCACAGCGTTGATCGATGTATTCAATACAATGGGTGAGGTCTAGACCAACACGACCTTCATTGACAGAGTTGATCGATGTATTCAATACAACGGGTGAGGTCTAGACCAACACGGCCTTCTTCACTGGCAGAGTTGATCGATGTATTCAATACAACGGGTGAGGTCTAGACCAACAAGACCTTCTTCACTGGCAGAGTTGATCGATGTATTTAATACAACGGGTGAGGTCTAGACCAACACGACTTTCACTGATAGATTTGGTCGATGTATTCAAGGCAACAGGTGAGGTCTAGACCAACACGACCTTCACTGACAGAGTTGGTCAATGTATTTAATACAACGGGTCAGATCTTGACAAACATGACCTTCTTCACTGACAGAGTTGGTCGATGTATTCAATACAACGAGTGAGGTCTAGACCAAAACGACCATCACTGATAGAGTTGGTCGATGCATTCAAGGCAACGGGTGAGGTCTAGACCAACACGACTTTCACTGATAGGGTTGGTCGATGTATTCAAGGCAACGGGTGAGGTCTAGACCAACACGACCTTCACTGACAGAGTTGGTCGATGTATTCAATATAATGGGTGAGGGCTAGACCAACACGACCTTCTTCACTGACAGAGTTGGTCGATGTATTCAATACAACGACTGAGGTTTAGACCAAAACGACCTTCTTCACTGACAGATGTTGGTCGATGCATTCAATACAACGGGTGAGCTCTAGACCAACACGACCTTCACTGACAGAGTTGGTAGATGTATTCAATACAACGAGCGAGATTTAGACCAACACGACCTTCTTCACTGACAGCGTTGGTCGATGTATTCAATACAATGGGTGAGGTCTAGACCAACACGACCTTGATTGATAGAGTTGGTCGATGTATTCAATACAACGAGTGAGGTCTTGACCAACACGACCTTCACTGACAGAGTTGGTCGATGTATTCAATACAACGGGTGAGGTCTAGACCAACACGGCCTTCTTCACTGGCAGAGTTGATCGATGTATTCAATACAACGGGTGAGGTCTAGACCAACAAGACCTTCTTCACTGGCAGAGTTGATCGATGTATTTAATACAACGGGTGAGGTCTAGACCAACACGACTTTCACTGATAGATTTGGTCGATGTATTCAAGGCAACAGGTGAGGTCTAGACCAACACGACCTTCACTGACACAGTTGGTCAATGTATTTAATACAACGGGTCAGATCTTGACAAACATGACCTTCTTCACTGACAGAGTTGGTCGATGTATTCAATACAACGAGTGAGGTCTAGACCAAAACGACCATCACTGATAGAGTTGGTCGATGCATTCAATACAACGGGTGATGTCTAGACCAACACGACCTTCTTCACTGACCGACTTGGTCAATGTATTCAATGCAACGAGGTCTAGACAAACACGACCTTAACTGACAGAGTTGGTCGATGTATTCAATACAGCGGGTGAGGTCTAGGCCAACACGACTTTCACTGACAGCGTTGTTCGATGTATTCAATACAATGGGCGAGGTCTAGACCAACACGACCTTCTTGACTGACAGAGTTGGTCGATGTATTCAATACAACGAGTGAGGTCGTGACCAACACGGCCTTCTTCTCTGACAGAGTTGGTCGATGTATTAAAGGCAACGGGTGAGGTCCAGATCTACATGACATTCTTCACAGACAGAGTTGGTCGATGTATTGAAGGTAACGGGTGAGGTTTAGACCAACACGATCTTCTTGACTGACAGAGTTTGTCGATGTATTCAAGGCGGAATGGAAGAACGTCCCACTCTCCGTACTCCTTGGACTTGTGTACAGTTTACCTTGACGGTTGGCTGCTGTAATCTTTTCAAATGGAGGACGTATCCGCTTCTGATGTAAATACACTTTGGTTCACTGATTACGGGAAAGGGAGGCAACCACAACTGGAAAACAGAAACAGTATCCATACTCCAAATCACCCTAGTAGTGTACTGTTTTTAAAGCAGTATTACGACTTCTTCGTGGAATGCAGGAACGGTATCAATCCACGTTACAGTATTGTCCTGCTGTTTCTTTTCTGTCAAACATTTATTTTCGCACTGACTACTCATTCACCCACACATCACACAAGCAGTGAGGATTGTGAATGGGTGTGTGGTGTGGTCCGAACTTCTTTCCCTTTTGTCTGTTTTAAGTAACCTTCCCCTCGAGTATTCCCAGTTTTCAATTTATTGTCTCTCTGTTGTGAATGTTGGAAGAGGTCTTCCCCCTCTCCACGTTATTCCCAGCCGGACAGAAACAGCCGAAATTGCGAGGCTATTGATTGAGTCTCTTCTCATATCAAACTTATTACTGAAAAAGCTCTGGGAACTTTGTTTTTAGATAGCAATTTTGTCCGATAAACTGCTGAGCAAACAAAAATGTATGTTGTGCGATAAGTTTGCTGTTTCTCGCTCAAAGCGCTAGGGTCTATTTTACAAATCGGAAGTAGCTGTCTCGTACCTTAAATTGTAGTACATTCTTAGATTGACACGGAGTACATGCAGGTCCTTGCGAGTAGAGGGAGACGAGACAGGCCACGTAACTACTTAGCCAGGACGCGGTGTTTCGAAGAGCATCCTCGGAAACTTCTTCAGCTTGGCTTTCGTAACCTTATTCTTAACGAATGAAATTTTGCTGGGTACATACACTATCTACCATTAGTAATTGGACAACTGTGATCGCAAAGGAAAACGAAGTTTATTCACCTTCAATAGTTGGTGGAGCCTCCATGAGCGGCGATTACAGCTGCGATCCTCCCGGGCATACTCTCAACCAGGCGTTGTACGACGGCTAACGGTGTTTTCTTCCACTCGGCTTGGAGAAGACAGGTCAGTTCTTTCACCGATTTCGGACGGTGGGGGCACCCATTAAGTCGACGCTCCAACTCGTCCCAGAGGTGCTCGATAGGGTTAAGGTCCGGGCTCTGCGCAGGCTAGTCCATTCGATTAACCCCATTGTCACCATACCAAGCCGTGGTGGACCTCACAACATGACAGGTGGCATTGTCATCCTGAAAGTAACATAGGTCCACCCCGTAAAACTGCCACAACGTAGGAAGCGCATGGTCATCCAAAATGGTGCAGTAGGTCTCGGCGTTGAGTCTACCAGGAATTGCGATCAAGGGTCACGTGCCAAACCAGGAGAAACACCCCCATAGTATAATTCCACCGCCGCCGAACTTCGCAGTTGGAACAATACATTCCGGCAGGGGGCGTTATCCAGGCAGACACCAAACCCAGACCCTGCCATCCGAACGGTAGAGGGTGAACCTTGATTCGTCGCTCCAGAGAACCTGTTTCCACTGTTCAACGGTCCACTGTTGACGTTCTTTGCACCACGTTAGCCGAGCAGCGCTATTGGATTTGGTGATTAAAGGCTTGCGGGCGGCAGCATGTCCATGATAACCGAGCAGATGGGCTTCCTTACGGATGGTATTCATCGAAAGAACACTCCCGGATGCCTGTTGAAACTCCTCGCGGATGTGGCCCATCGATTTGGTGCGGTTCTTCCTAATTTCTCTGGCCAGCACCCGTCGGTCTCTAACTCCCAGTTTTGTGGGTCTTCCGGGTCGGGGCACATTCCGACAGTCACCTCTCATCTTCCACTTGCCAATCACGTAGGCCACTGTCGATTTTGGGTACTTCAACTCGCTGGATATGTCACGTATGGATCGGCCATTTCTGTGATACCCGACGATTACATCTTTCTCGAAATCAGAGAGCTCTGAACTGCGTGGCATCTTGCATGCGACTGGTTGCGTTGTTGTTTCCCACACGATATTTAACGGCGGCGGCCGTGACGTGTATCAGGACCGCAGATGTCGTCGATTGCAGGGGTGTCCAATTACTTGTTGGTAGATAGTGTACAATGCGGCGATGCCCAAATAACGGAGATGTATCACAGATCACTCATTTCCCACGAAACTGGCTTTCACGGAGAAATTCTGTAGAAACGAATGTTTACACACACACACACACACACACACACGCACGCACACACACACACAGTCATTTGTAAAAGTTTAAGTCACCTGCCAATTTATTGAAAATTATGATTTTCAAAGAAGCAACTAATTACTAGTCAGATATTTGAAAAAATGACACCACAGATGAATACTTACATTCTTTAGAACACAAAAAGACGGATATCAATACTTTTTGTGGCCAGCTTTGTTTTTTATAATGGACAGAACACGATGTGGCATAACCCTCAATGAGGGATTAGCAGTAGTCACTTGAAATGTCTTTGCACCACACGTTCTTTATCGCGTTATAATTAAATCTTGGAAATTTGATGGCTGTTTTTCTGCTACCTTGCCTTTCAAAATGGTCCACAAATTTTCGATGGAGTTAAGGTCGGGACTACACTGAAGAGCAATTGAATTAGAGATACATGTCTAGTAACGTGTAGCACCACCTTTCGTCCTCATGACGGCGGCGATTCGTCTCGGCATGGACTCGACAAAACACCGGAAGCGTTGGGAAGCCATACGGATCCACGACCCCTGAACAAGCTCCCACAGTTCGCAAAAATTCGATGGGGGGGGGGTCACAGCCTCGAACATCTCTCTCGATGGCATCCCAGATGTGCTCGATGGGATTGAGATCAGGTGACCTAGCTGGCCAAGGAAGCGAGGTCACGTCGGTGGAGTGTTCATCCAACCATTCCGATACAATTCGGGAGCTGCATTGTCTTGTTTCAGGATGAGGTCCCCAGTGGGATGTTGAAAACGCACAAACGGGAGCAAAGGGTCGTTCAGGATATCCTGGTAACGTTGACCTGTGAGGGACGATGCCACACGTACCAGGGGTCCCATTTAAGTCCACGTAAACAGTCCCCAGACGAGAATGCCACCCCCACCAGCTTGAAGAGTACCCTGCTGGCAAGAAGGATCCATCGCTTCATGTCGTTTGCGCCGTACTCGTATTCTGCCATCCGCATGTACCAACGTGAATCTCGACTCATCAGTCCAGGCAACATTTTACCACATGTCTAAGGTCCAGTGGCGATGTTCCAGCGCCCATGCTAATCTTTGCACCCTGTGATGTGCGGTCAGCAGCGGTACCCTCGTGAGACGATGGCTTCTGTACCCCATAGCAAGGAGATGGCTCTGAATGGTGTGGCTGCTTACACGTTTTTGTGCATCGGCGTTAAATTGCTGAGTGATTTCTTGCACTGTGGCCCGTCTATCCGCGGTTACAATGCGAGCTAGCCGACGATGACCCCGCTCATCCACACGCTGTTGTTCACGGCAGTTGGCCCTTGCAGTGATGGTTTTACCGGATTTGATGTACTAACGGTGCACCCGTGACACATTGGCGCGTGAAATTCCCAGTGCCTGCACGACTTCCGAGATGGAGTGGCCCATTCGTCGGTCTCCGACAATTTGCCCACGATCAAATGCGCTTAGATCCTTCGTCTTACCCATACTGCGTCCGACTCTTACTGATTCCTGTCGCATCACTCCTTATATTGTCGGATCGTCATGTCGTTTCCGTTTACAGGGCCTCCCACAGCGCCACATTTGCATAATGCCAGCTGTCTCTAATTCAATCGCTCTTTAGTGTATAACCGGGCCAGTCAAGCACAGTTACGCTTTTCCTCTGCTGGTAGTCCTTTACTGGCTTTGATCTATGGCATGGAGCGCCATCATGCATAAAGATTGTGCACTTGCATATGAGTAAACTGCTTTTCACGTAACATTTCCACATAAAAAGGACCAGTCATGGTAGTGCCTGTCGCCAAAAAGGATAATGAAGCAGTACCGGATGCTGACATAGCACCCCATATATATTCTGACTAGGCGGATGTCTCACGGTGCTAACGGTGTATTTTCCATCAAACTTTTGCCTTTTGGTCGTCGCACATGTGCTTCAATTGATTCAAGTTGACGCACAGTTGATTCATCGGAAAAAAAGAACTTGTCTCCAATTTTCAGCAGTCCACGATTGATGACGCTTCGCAAACTGGAGTCTCTTCTTTTCCTTGACAGAGGTTAGTCTAGGTTTTTGTACAGGTTTATAAGACGTTAATCCAAAATCTTTGCTAAGACGTCGGGAAACAGTGCTGATACTGATATCAGACCCTTTTGAATGTAGAAAGGCCTTGATTTCCTTGCACGAACTCTTCGGAGAACGCATAACTATTCGCCTTATTGTATTGCCATCGCGTTGGGTTGTTTTCCTTGGACGTCCACATCTCTTTCGGTCGCTAAATTCACCTCTACCTCGATATTTCATGATCGTATTATGAATGAATATAAATAGCAGGCAGTCTTGCTCGCATTCACCTTTGTGCTTATGTCCCTTTCGGAGTATCCTTCATGATCTAAAGTCACTATTTGTGTCCTCTGAGTAACACTTAATGACGCTTTTCTGCCCAATCTTTGCTGTATAGAAAATACGTACAAACTTCTCAACATGAAAACCAGAAGCAAACTGACACTCGCATGTTTCCTCCAACTCTATCAACAACTACTGCTGTAGGATGATGCAACACCGACAGGAAGTTAAGTAATACAGACAGTAGCTGACGTAATCGGCAGAAATCTTCTAATACCAATAGGTGGTCTTAAACTTTTTGCAAATGATTGTTTACATTGAGCTATGGCTGCACGCTCTTGCCGCCAGAGGGCGAGGCTAGTATAAAAAGGGAAGCTTAGTGCCTTCGACAGTAGTAGTAGTGATATTTGGGTGACGAGATGGGTACGAAATGCGATTTGACGGACTTTCAACGTGGGATGGTTGTAGGAGCTCGGAGCCATGGAGCGAGTAACACCGAAACCGCCGCATTCGTGCAATGTTCCACAGCAGCTGTAGTTAAAGTGTTGAAAGACTGGACTGTCAGCCAAAAAACTGGGTCTCTACGTGCAACGTGTGGTCGTCATCGACTAGTGACTGCTCGGGCGGAACGGAGTGTGTCCAGACTGGTACCAGAAAACAGAGGGCAACAGTGCAGCAAATTACGGACCATCTTAATCAAGGATCCAGTTCGCACAGGAGCGCAAGGATTCGGCAGTCGATAATTGGAAACAAATTATGTGGTCCGATGAATCACGTTTTCAGTTGTACCATGCCGATGGCCGAATGAGAATTTGGCGGAGACAGCACGAAAGCATGGACCCCCAATGCGTTGCTACAACCCTTCAAGCTGGTGGAGGCAACATCATGGCTTGGGGAATGTTTTTTTGGCATGCTTTGGGCCCTTCAATTCGTGTTGATCAACGTCTGACTGGCACATCATATCGAAACATCGTTGCGGGCCAAGTGCATCCTGTCATGTGGCTGGTTTATCCCAACGGCGATGGCTACTTTCAACAAGATAATCCATCCTGCCATAGTGCTCGTATCGTACAGGATTGGTTCCAGGAACATGCCTGTGAGTTTACTTTGCTTAGGTGGCCCCCACAATCTCCAGATCTCAACCCCACTGAGAATTTGTGGGATGAAGTTGAACGAGCCATCAGACAGCTGGATCCACAACCCTGCAATCTCACACTCCTGGAAAGTGCTATTCATCAAGCATGGTCTCAGATTCCACAAACCACCTATCATCATCTCGTGGAGTCCATGCCACGAAGAATCGACGCAGTATTAAAGGCAAAAGGTGGCCCAACGAAGTACTGAGGGGGTGGTCATAATAAAATGGCCACTCAGTATATATATATATATATACACTGCTGGACAATTGCTAAGGACGGATCACAAATGGCTATATAGCGCATAAAAAAGTAAGTGTGGTTGGATGCAAGTGAAATAAAATAATGTCAGAAAGCCAGGACATTACAAGAAAGACAATTTATTGTGCTCTGAAATCCAGAAGGCTTTGGAACGTGTTCAAGGGACAAACAGGCCATTGGCGTTCCGGCGTAAGATGTCAATACGGGATGTGGCCACCATGGAGGGCGATGCAAGATTCCACACGTTGTGTCATGCTTTGCACAACATTATCAAGCAGCTGTTGGGGTAATTTATCCCATTCCTCTGTCAGTGCACGGATGAGGGTGTCCTTGTTTATTGGAGGGCATTGGCGACCAGCAAGACTCTTCCCCAAAGCATCCCACACATTTTCAATGGGATTCAGATCTGGAGAACGTGCTGGCCATACGAGGCGTTGTATATCCTCGCTCTCAAGACACTCCTGGACAGCGACTGTTCGATGACATGTTGCGTTGTCGTCCATGAATATTAATCTATCACCGACAGCACCACGGAACATGTGAACATGAGGTAGCAGAACATCATTAATGTATCGTTGGCCAGTCATAGTTCCAGTTGGAAGCACATAGAGGGACGTACGGCCATTGATCATGATGCCAGACCATACCAAGACACTACATGTCGGATATCGGTCCCTTTCCTGTATGTTTGCTGGACAATATGCAGTACCACTATCACGCCAGATCAGTTGTCGTCGACAATCAGACGATAGACTGTATCTACTCTCATCTGAGAAGAGGACAGCAGACCATTCGTTATCAGTCCAATTGCGATGTTGATGGCACCATTGCAAACGGCCGGTACGGTGACGTCTGGACAATGGGGTGCACACAACAGGACGGCGGGCGTATAGTCATCCTTCATGCAAACGTCTGGCGACAGTTTTTCAGGAGATCCGCTTGCCAGTAGCAGCCATAAACTGATTTGCTACCTCACTAGCTGTGCTGCGCCGGTGTCTTTTTGTTGATAGCACTATGTACCGATCTTCTGCAGGTGTCGTACTGCGAACACGACCTCCCCCGTGACGTTTGCTACACTCTCCATTCGTTTGAAATGATTTCCAAAGCCTTGAAACAACACTGTGGCTGACGTCAAACTCCCTGGCAACATCTGTTATTTTTCGCCCTTCTTCAATCTTGCCAATAATACGGCCACGCGTAAAATCATCTAGGTGATGTCGGGAAGACATACTGAAAATTGCAAGTTCGTCAATTGATTCTTTCCCTTTCAACTTTGGGTTTGAACAACAACGGTCAATACGCGTCAAATCCTTTATATCTCTTATCAGCGCTATGACGTCACGAAGTTCGGCAATCCAAAATTTGCATACGCACAACACGTCTTACTGTATCCCGCTCTTATGCTAATTTCCACATTTTCCTGCCTTCCATTTTATGGTTGCTATCGTTGCTATTGTCATCCGTCCTTAGCAATTGTCCAGCAGTGTATATATATAATTGAATCCAACTCAAGACAGATGTTTCTGTTAGAAGCTCATTACGGCTGCCCCGGTGGCGCAGTGGTCTAAGGCGCTGGCCTCTGATCATTCGTCCGTAAGGGGCCCGGGTTCGAATCCCGGTGAGGCATGGATGTTGTGTTTGTCTTACGGCACTGGCTCTCTCCCTTCCCTGGAACCAGTGACCCTAAATTATAGCCCAGTGAGTTGCTCACGGTGGTCGTTAAACCTCCAATCTAAAAAAAAAAAAAAAAGCTCATTACGTGTGATGTGTACCTATGGAATCTCTTGCTGTCTGTAATTTCATATCACACGTCATTAAATTTTCATCTATGAATGACCATGCTCATGTCAAAATATTTCAACCCTCGAATTTTCCGAGTCCCAAAAGATCTTCATTCAATTTCACACTCTCAAGTTTCTCCATCCGCCTACGTTTTAACAAGGCATAACAGCGAGTTGTTTATAAAAATTTTGCCCAATCTAGGAAATCTACACTTTTTATTTCAAAAATAATGTTATATTAATTAATCCGGGATAGCAGATGGGAGAATTCTTTACACTCCAGCATCAAATGAAATGATTTTATCTCAAAATGTGAAGAACAGCTACAACATTCATATGAATTAAGGCAAACTAATTTTTTTTTCAGAGTCTTGGCACAGTAAAAATTTCCGTTTGAGGTTGCATTCAAAACGTCGGTTTCCTCACCACTTACGCCACATTTTACGAAAGCATCCCTTAAAAGCACGTACTTTGAAAAATAAAGTACGTGCTTATGTTATTACTTTGTCCATCTGTGAACAGCATATCTCTGTAACTATTTGTCTGATTTGAAAAAACTTTTCAGAATATACTGTATATGAGAACGATGATCTATACGGTTTCCTTCCGATGCATAATTTCTCCGCTAGAGGGCGTAAATGCAGATGCTTTCGGATTCAAAACGCATTTTGTTCCATATGATTGCTTCTAAATATTCGAAAAGTTGTTTCTTCGATACCATTAATAAAGAAGACTATTATGGTATACAGTTACGTTTTCAAGTAGTATCCAGTTGTTACGCCAGGGGAGGGACGCTAAATTGCAATATTTCTGCTTCTAAAAGTCCGATTTGCAATTAAGCTGTATAAGATGAAAAAAAAAAAAAATGCAAATCGGGCTTTTAAAAGCAGAGATATTGCAATTTAACGTCACTCCCCTGGCGTAAAAAACTGGATACTACTTGTAAAATGAAAAAAATATTTGAAAAATTGAAAATATTTTGCATCCTGTAGAGCTTCTAATGATCTGCTACAGACGCATGCTGAGAAAATCCTGAGTTGCGCATACGACTAATGCATCAGTCTTGAGAAAGCTCGGTGTAGACGCGCACAAGCGACTTCTTCCAACAATCCAACGACATTCTTCTTCTTGGTTACTCGGTCCAAGGACTGGTTGTTCAGTAGTTGTACTCTGTCTCTCCATTCCTCTCTATTCTCTGATGTTCCCTTCAAGTCATAGTATGTCCTAGTATTAGTGTCTTGGAGTAATTGTGCCACAAAACCATTCCTTGGTCATCCTCTTCAAGTCATAGTATGTCCTAGTATTAGTGTCTTGGAGTAATTGTGCCACAAAACCATTCCTTGGTCATCCTCTTCAAGTCATAGTATGTCCTAGTATTAGTGTCTTGAAGTAATTGTGCCACAAAACCATTCCTTGGTCGTCCTCTTCCTCTCTTGCCTTGAATTTTACCTTCCAAAACTTTCAGAATCGGGCCTCCATGACGCAATGTGTGTCCCATCCATAACATTCTCCTTCTTTTTAACATGTTGATCAGATTCCTGGGTTCTCCCACTCTCTCCAGGATCTCCTCATTAGTCTTTCTATCAGGCCAGCTTATTCTCTCCATTCTTTTATTGCTTCACATCACAAATGCCCCCAGCCTCTTCACTTCCCTCTTGGTCAATGTCCATATCTCAGAACCGTAGAGAGCTACTGACCAAACATATGCCTTTAAGCCGGGTGGCGCAGTGGTCTAAGCGATGGCCTCTGATCATTCGCCCGAAAGGTGTCCGGGTTCAAATCCCGGCGAGGCATGGATGTTGTGTTTGTCTTACGGCACTGGCTCTGTCCCTTCCCTGGAACCAGTGACCCTAAATTAGGGACGGGCGACTGCTTATAGCCCATTGAGTTGCTCACGGTGGTCGTTAAACCTCCAATAATAAAAAAAAAAAAAAATATGCCTTTAAAATTCTGTTCCTCGGTTTTAGATCTATATTTTTGGATGCCAGTACTCTGATTCTCTCTAATAGCCGTTTTTGCCATCCCCAGTCTCATTCTAATTTCCTATTCACATCTCGCTAATAGCCGTTTTTGCCATCCCCAGTCTCATTCTAATTTTCTACGGACGACTGCTTATAGCCCATTGAGTTGCTCACAGTGGTCGTTAAACCTCCAATAAAAAAAAATAAAAAAAATGTGCCTTTAAAATTCTGTTCCTCCATTTCAGACCTATATTTTTGGATGTCAGTAGTCTTTGATTCTCTCTAATATCCGTTTTTGCCATCCCCAGTCTCATTCTAATTTCCTACGGGCGACTGCTTATAGCCCATTGAGTTGCTCACGGTGGTCGTTAAACCTCCAATAAAAGAAAAAAAAAATGTGCCTTTAAAATTCTCTTCCTCCGTTTTAGATCTATATTTTTGGATGTCAGTCGTCTTTCATTCTCTCTAATAGCCGTTTTTGCCATCCCCAGTCTCATTCTAATTTCCTACTCACATCTCGCTAATAGCCGTTTTTGCCATCCCCAGTGTCATTCTAATTTCCTACGGGCGACTGCTTATAGCACATTGAGTTGCGCACGGTGGTCGTTAAACCTCCAATAAAAAAAAAATAAAAAAATATGCCTTTAAAATTCTGTTCCTCCGTTTTAGATCTATATTTTTGGATGTCAGTCGTCTTTGATTCTCTCTAATAGCCGTTTTTGCCATCCCCAGTCTCATTCAAATTTCCTACTCACATCTCGCTAATAGCCGTTTTTGCCATCCCCAGTCTCATTCTAATTTTATACGGGCGACTGCTTATAGCCCATTGAGTTGCTCACGGTGGTCGTTAAACCTCCAATAAAAAAAAAAAAAGAAAAATGTGCCTTTAAAATTCTCTTCCTCCGTTTTAGATCTATATTTTTGGATGTCAGTAGTCTTTGATTCTCTCTAATAGCCGTTTTTGCCATCCCCAGTCTCATTCTAATTTCCTATTCACATCTCGCTAATAGCCGTTTTTGCCATCCCCAGTCTCATTCTAATTTCCTACGGGCGACTGCTTATAGCCCATTGAGTTGCTCACGGTGGTCGTTAAATGTCCAATAAAAAAAAAAAAAAAAAGAAAAATATGCCTTTAAAATTCTGTTCCTCCGTTTTAGATCTATATTTTTGGTTGTCAGTAGTCTTTGATTCTCTCTAATAGCCGTTTTTGCCATCCCCAGTCTCATTCTAATTTCCTATTCACATCTCGCTAATAGCCGTTTTTGCCATCCCCAGTCGCATTCTAATTTCCTACGGGCGACTGCTTATTGCCCATTGAGTTGCTCACGGTGGTTGTTAAAAATACAATAAAAAAAAAAAAATGTGTCTTTAAAATTCTCTTCCTCCGTTTTAGATCTATATTTTTGGATGTCAGTAGTCTTTTATTCTCTCTAATAGCCGTTTTTGCCATCCCCAGTCTCATTCTAATTTCCTATTCACATCTCGTTAATAGCCGTTTTTGCCATCCCCAGTCTCATTCTAATTTCCTACGGGCGACTGAGCCGCCCCGATGGCGCAGTGGTCTAAGGCGCTGGCCTCTGATCATTCGTCCGTAAGGGGTCCGGGTTCGAATCCCGGTCAGGCATGGATGTTGTGTTTGTCTTACGGCACTGGCTCTCTCCCTTCCCTGGAACCAGTGACCCTAAATTAGGGACCGGCGACTGCTTATAGCCCATTGAGTTGCTCACGGTGGTCGTTAAACCTCCAATCAATCAATCAATCCTACGGGCGACTGCTTATAGCACATTGAGTTGCTCACGGTGGTCGTTAAACCTCCAATAAAAAAAATAAAAAAATATATGCCTTTAAAATTCTGTTCCTCCGTTTTAGATCTATATTTTTGGATGTCAGTCGTCTTTGATTCTCTCTAATAGCCGTTTTTGCCATCCCCAGTCTCATTCTAATTTCCTATTCACATCTCGCTAATAGCCGTTTTTGCCATCCCCAGTCGCATTCTAATTTCCTACGGGCGACTGCTTATTGCCCATTGAGTTGCTCACGGTGGTCGTTAAACCTCCAATAAAAAAAAAAAAAAGAAAAATATGCCTTTAAAATTCTGTTCCTCCGTTTTAGATCTATATTTTTGGATGTCAGTAGTCTTTGATTCTCTCTAATGGCCGTTTTTGCCATCCCCAGTCTCATTCTAATTTCCTATTCACATCTCGCTAATAGCCGTTTTTGCCATCCCCAGTCTCATTCTAATTTCCTACGGGCGACTGCTTATAGCCCATTGAGTTGCTCACGGTGGTCGTTAAACCTCCAATAAAAAAAAAAAAAAAGAAAAATATGCCTTTAAAATTCTGTTCCTCCGTTTTAGATCTATATTTTTGGATGTCAGTAGTCTTTTATTCTCTCTAATAGCCGTTTTTGCCATCCCCAGTCTCATTCTAATTTCCTATTCACATCTCGTTAATAGCCGTTTTTGCCATCCCCAGTCTCATTCTAATTTCCTACGGGCGACTGCTTATAGCACATTGAGTTGCTCACGGTGGTCGTTAAACCTCCAATAAAAAAAATAAAAAAAAATATGCCTTTAAAATTCTGTTCCTCCGTTTTAGATCTATATTTTTGGATGTCAGTCGTCTTTGATTCTCTCTAATAGCCGTTTTTGCCATCCCCAGTCTCATTCAAATTTCCTACTCACATCTCGCTAATAGCCGTTTTTGCCATCCCCAGTCTCATTCTAATTTCCTACGGGCGACTGCTTATAGCCCATTGAGTTGCTCACGGTGGTCGTTAAACCTCCAATAAAAAAAAAAAAAAAGAAAAATATGCCTTTAAAATTCTGTTCCTCCGTTTTAGTCTATATTTTTGGATGTCAGTAGTCTTTGATTCTCTCTAATAGCCGTTTTTGCCATCCCCAGTCTCATTCTAATTTCCTATTCACATCTCGCTAATAGCCGTTTTTGCCATCACCAGTCTCATTCTCTAATTTCCTACGGGCGACTGCTTATAGCCCATTGAGTTGCTCACGGTGGTCGTTAAACCTCCAATAAAAAAAAAAAAAAGAAAAATATGCCTTTAAAATTCTGTTCCTCCGTTTTAGATCTATATTTTTGGATGTCAGTAGTCTTTGATTCTCTCTAATAGCCGTTTTTGCCATCCCCAGTCCCATTCTAATTTCCTATTCACATCTCGCTAATAGCCGTTTTTGCCATCCCCAGTCTCATTCTAATTTCCTACGGGCGACTGCTTATAGCACATTGAGTTGCTCACGGTGGTCGTTAAACCTCCAATAAAAAAAATAAAAAAAAATATGCCTTTAAAATTCTGTTCCTCCGTTTTAGATCTATATTTTTGGATGTCAGTCGTCTTTGATTCTCTCTAATAGCCGTTTTTGCCATCCCCAGTCTCATTCAAATTTCCTACTCACATCTCGCTAATAGCCGTTTTTGCCATCCCCAGTCTCATTCTAATTTCCTACGGGCGACTGCTCATAGCCCATTGAGTTGCTCACGGTGGTCGTTAAACCTCCAATAAAAAAAAAAAAAGAAAAATATGCCTTTAAAATTCTGTTCCTCCGTTTTAGATTTATATTTTTGGATGTCAGTAGTCTTTGATTCTCTCTAATAGCCGTTTTTGCCATCCCCAGTCTCATTCTAATTTCCTATTCACATCTCGCTAATAGCCGTTTTTGCCATCACCAGTCTCATTCTCTAATTTCCTACGGGCGACTGCTTATAGCCCATTGAGTTGCTCACGGTGGTCGTTAAACCTCCAATAAAAAAAAAAAAAAGAAAAATATGCCTTTAAAATTCTGTTCCTCCGTTTTAGATCTATATTTTTGGATGTCAGTAGTCTTTTATTCTCTCTAATAGCCGTTTTTGCCATCCCCAGTCTCATTCTAATTTCCTATTCACATCTCGTTAATAGCCGTTTTTGCCACCCCCAGTCTCATTCTAATTTCCTACGGGCGACTGCTTATAGCACATTGAGTTGCTCACGGTTATCGTTAAACCTCCAATAAAAAAAATAAAAAAAAATATGCCTTTAAAATTCTGTTCCTCCGTTTTAGATCTATATTTTTGGATGTCAGTCGTCTTTGATTCTCTCTAATAGCCGTTTTTGCCATCCCCAGTCTCATTCAAATTTCCTACTCACATCTCGCTAATAGCCGTTTTTGCCATTCCCAGTCTCATTCTAATTTCCTACGGGCGACTGCTTATAGCCCATTGAGTTGCTCACGGTGGTCGTTAAACCTCCAATAAAAAAAAAAAAAAGAAAAATATGCCTTTAAAATTCTGTTCCTCCGTTTTAGATCTATATTTTTGGATGTCAGTAGTCTTTGATTCTCTCTAATAGCCGTTTTTGCCATCCCCAGTCTCATTCTAATTTCCTATTCACATCTCGCTAATAGCCGTTTTTGCCATCACCAGTCTCATTCTCTAATTTCCTACGGGCGACTGCTTATAGCCCATTGAGTTGCTCACGGTGGTCGTTAAACCTCCAATAATAATAAAAAAAATATGCCTTTAAAATTCTGTTCCTCGGTTTTAGATCTATATTTTTGGATGCCAGTAGTCTTTGATTCTCTCTAATAGCCGTTTTTGCCATCCCCTGTCTCATTCTAATTTCCTATTCACATCTCGCTAATAGCCGTTTTTGCCATCACCAGTCTCATTCTAATTTCCTACGGGCGACTGCTTATAGCCCATTGAGTTACTCACGGTGGTCGTTAAACCTCCAATTAAAAAAAATAAAAAAAATATGCCTTTAAAATTCTGTTCCTCCGTTTTAGATCTATATTTTTGGATGTCAGTAGTCTTTGATTCTCTCTAATAGCCGTTTTTGCCATCCCCATCGGCTCATTCTAATTTCCTACTCACATCTCGCTAATAGCCGTTTTTGCCATCCCCATTCTCATTCTAATTTCCTATTCACATCTCGCTAATAGCCGTTTTTGCCATCCCCAGTCGCATTCTAATTTCCTACGGGCGACTGCTTATTGCCCATTGAGTTGCTCACGGTGGTTGTTAAAAATCCAATAATAAAAAAAAATGTGCCTTTAAAATTCTCTTCCTCCGTTTTAGATCTATATTTTTGGATGTCAGTAGTCTTTTATTCTCTCTGATAGCCGTTTTTGCCATCCCCAGTCTGATTCTAATTTCCTATTCACATCTCGCTAATAGCCGTTTTTGCCATCCCCAGTCGATTCTAATTTCCTACGGGCGACTGCTTATTGCCCATTGAGTTGCTCACGGTGGTTGTTAAAAATACAATAAAAAAAAAAAATGTGTCTTTAAAATTCTCTTCCTCCGTTTTAGATCTATATTTTTGGATGTCAGTAGTCTTTTATTCTCTCTAATAGCCGTTTTTGCCATCCCCAGTCTCATTCTAATTTCCTATTCACATCTCGTTAATAGTCGTTTTTGCCATCCCCAGTCTCATTCTAATTTCCTACGGGCGACTGAGCCGCCCCGATGGCGCAGTGGTCTAAGGCGCTGGCCTCTGATCATTCGTCCGTAAGGGGTCCGGGTTCGAATCCCGGTCAGGCATGGATGTTGTGTTTGTCTTACGGCACTGGCTCTCTCCCTTCCCTGGAACCAGTGACCCTAAATTAGGGACGGGCGACTGCTTATAGCCCATTGAGTTGCTCACGGTGGTCGTTAAACCTCCAATCAATCAATCAATCCTACGGGCGACTGCTTATAGCACATTGAGTTGCTCACGGTGGTCGTTAAACCTCCAATAAAAAAAATAAAAAAATATATGCCTTTAAAATTCTGTTCCTCCGTTTTAGATCTATATTTTTGGATGTCAGTCGTCTTTGATTCTCTCTAATAGCCGTTTTTGCCATCCCCAGTCTCATTCTAATTTCCTATTCACATCTCGCTAATAGCCGTTTTGCCATCCCCAGTCGCATTCTAATTTCCTACGGGCGACTGCTTATTGCCCATTGAGTTGCTCACGGTGGTCGTTAAACCTCCAATAAAAAAAAAAAAAAGAAAAATATGCCTTTAAAATTCTGTTCCTCCGTTTTAGATCTATATTTTTGGATGTCAGTAGTCTTTGATTCTCTCTAATAGCCGTTTTTGCCATCCCCAGTCTCATTCTAATTTCCTATTCACATCTCGCTAATAGCCGTTTTTGCCATCCCCAGTCTCATTCTAATTTCCTACGGGCGACTGCTTATAGCCCATTGAGTTGCTCACGGTGGTCGTTAAACCTCCAATAAAAAAAAAAAAAAAGAAAAATATGCCTTTAAAATTCTGTTCCTCCGTTTTAGATCTATATTTTTGGATGTCAGTAGTCTTTTATTCTCTCTAATAGCCGTTTTTGCCATCCCCAGTCTCATTCTAATTTCCTATTCACATCTCGTTAATAGCCGTTTTTGCCATCCCCAGTCTCATTCTAATTTCCTACGGGCGACTGCTTATAGCACATTGAGTTGCTCACGGTGGTCGTTAAACCTCCAATAAAAAAAATAAAAAAAAATATGCCTTTAAAATTCTGTTCCTCCGTTTTAGATCTATATTTTTGGATGTCAGTAGTCTTTTATTCTCTCTGATAGCCGTTTTTGCCATCCCCAGTCTCATTCTAATTTCCTATTCACATCTCGCTAATAGCCGTTTTTGCCATCCCCAGTCGATTCTAATTTCCTACGGGCGACTGCTTATTGCCCATTGAGTTGCTCACGGTGGTTGTTAAACCTCCAATTAAAAAAAAAAAAAAAAATTGCCTTTAAAATTCTGTTCCTCCGTTTTAGATCTATATTTTTGGATGTCAGTCCTCTTTTATTCTCTCTAATAGCCGTTTTTGCCATCCCCAGGCTCATTCTAATTTCCTACTCACATCTCGCTAATAGCCGTTTTTGCCATCCCCAGTATCATTCTAATTTCCTACTCACATCTCGCTAATAGCCGTTTTTGCCATCCCCAGTCTCATTCTAATTTCCTATTTACATCTCGCTAATAGCCGTTTTTGCCATCCTCAGTCTCATTCTAATTTCCTACTCACATCTCGCTAATAGCCGTTTTTGCCATCCCCAGTCTCATTCTAATTTCCTACTCACATCTCGCTAATAGGCGTTTTTGCCATCCCCAGTCTCATTCTAATTTCCTATTCACATCTCGCTAACAGCCGTTTTTGCCATCCCCAGTCTCATTCTAATTTCCTACTCACATCTCGCTAATAGCCGTTTTTGCCATCCCCAGTCTCATTCTAATTTCCTACTCACATCTCGCTAATAGCCGTTTTTGCCATCCCCAGTCTCATTCTAATTTCCTATTCACATCTCGCTAATAGCCGTTTTTGCCATCCCCAGTCTCATTCTAATTTCCTATTTACATCTCGCTAATAGCCGTTTTTGCCATCCCCAGTCTCATTCTAATTTCCTACTCACATCTCGCTAATAGCCGTTTTTGCCATCCCCAGTCTCATTCTAATTTCCTACTCACATCTCGCTAATAGCCGTTTTTGCCATCCCCAGTCTCATTCTAATTTCCTATTTACATCTCGCTAATAGCCGTTTTTGCCATCCCCAGTCTCATTCTAATTTCCTACTCACATCTCGCTAATAGCCGTTTTTGCCATCCCCAGTCTCATTCTAATTTCCTATTTACATCTCGCTAATAGCCGTTTTTGCCATCCCCAGTCTCATTCTAATTTCCTACTCACATCTCGCTAATGCCGCCCCGGTGGCGCAGTGGTCTAAGGCGCTGACCTCTGATCATTCGTCCGTAAGGGGTCCGGGTTCGAATCCCGGTGAGGCATGGATGTTGTGTTTGTCTTACGGCACTGGCTCTCTCCCTTCCCTGGAACCAGTGACCCTAAATTAGGGACGGGCGACTGCTTATAGCCCATTGAGTTGCTCACGGTGGTCGTTAAACCTCCAAAACCAAAAAAAAAAACCATCTCGCTAATAGCCGTTTTTGCCATCCTCAGTCTCATTCTAATTTCCTACTCACATCTCGCTAATAGCCGTTTTTGCCATCCCCAGTCTCATTCTAATTTCCTATTCACATCTCGCTAATAGCCGTTTTTGCCATCCCCAGTCTCATTCTAATTTCCTATTCACATCTTGCATCTTCAGTAACCTTTTTCGGCAACATCATCCGGCGAAACGGTTTAAAAAAACTTTGTATTCAGAGGAAAGTCGGAGGCAAAAGAACAAGAGGACTTCCCCCAGACAAATTCATCGATCAAATAAAAACTCTCACAAATCTACCAGTTGAAGAAAAAATCGTGAGAACTGTGGAGAATATACAGGAATGGCGAACCTTGACTGCCGACACGATGTGAATTGAGTCACGACGCTCGAACCGAGCAACGAAGATAGAGAGATGAGGTTTACTTCTGATTATTTGTCCAAGATGGATCTGGGTTTTAATCCCGGTGAGGCGTGGGTTTATTTTGTGTTTGTGTTATGCATTGGCTCTCTCTCTCTTTCCCGTAACCGGTGTGTAGTAGAACCTCTAATGGAAAACGTTCAACATATAATTCCTTTTTTGTTGTTGTTGTTGTTGTTGTTGTTGTTGTTGTTGTTGTTGTTGTTTTGGAAAGAATGGCTTTGCCAGCACGGGGCATAAGTGTATTTATCTATTTTTCTCGTATTTGGAACAATATCTCGGCTTGTAAATATTCGATTGAAAAAAATTATTTTCTCATCTGATATCGTTTGCTATGAAAATACTTTGGACATACCTTGTGCTTCAATTAATGAATAACTTTTCCGCCGGGGGGCGCCGTGGTACTTCATATTTTTTTCTCTATATATCTGCGCCCAATTTAAAAAAATCTTTCTTTGTCGGAGAGCGTTTCTGGTGCGAAATGTTTTACATATAATTTCAAAATTTCCTTAATGCACAAGTTTGCCACTTGATGGCATAAACTCACGTTTTCGTTTACAGCAAATTTACAAGAATACCTGCGCGGCTAAACACCCGATTTAAAAATCCATTTTCAGTCCAACTAAGGGTGAAAACATTTTGCGTTCGTTTCCTGCCCAAAATAATGCAAAATTTTCCCGCTTGGGAAAGGTTTTAAACATTTTCCTGTATATCTTTGCTACTAAAAGTCCGATTTAAAAAAATATTTTAGCATCGAATACATTCCCCATGCGAAACACTTTGCATACACTTGTAGGTATTTGCAGTTCATAGTTCTGCCTGTAGGTGGTGTATGCAACCGATCACTACTTTTAAAAATCCGACTGAAATTAGATTGAATGAAGAAATTAACTCGTCCACCAAAAGCTATTAAATTGAAAACAATTGTCTCCTGCACGATACACTTTAATGATGAAAAACTATGTACAATAGTTTTTATCATTATCCTATTGAATTTTTTTTTTGATATTGTATGCCATTCGCTACGGTAAAGACGGGGAACATTTTCCTCTTTAATCAACGCAAAGTTTTCTCGCTAGGGGGCGTAGATGTCAAGACTTTTTCCTGGCTGTCTCTGCTCCCAAAAGACTTATTTTGAAAAATTATTTTTCCTTAGCATATAGGTTTTATTTTATTTTTATTATTTATTTGTTTATTTTTGTTGTTACATGTTCTTAAAAAGAAAAGAAAGAAAAAAAGAAAGAAAAAAAAAACGAGTGGGGGGAAAAAATTGACAGTACATAAATGATGAACATAAACTGTAACAACAGGGAAGACAAGGGAAAAGGCCAAAATGGCCTGACATAGCCCTATACTCCCCGTAGAAGAAACAAATGAAACAACAGATAGACAGAACAAGTCAGACAATCAGAAGACGTTTTGTCAATCTTTTCCTTTTTTTTAATTATTGAAGAAGATAGAATTTGATTTTTTTAAATAAATTAAAATTGTTTAAGTTAGTCAGGTTGCTAGGTAAAGAATTCCAGTACTGAGGGCCACTGTAATTCAGATTAAGTTTAACTATTCCGTTTTTGGAAAAATAAGTTGTAATTGTAATTTATTCCTTGTTTCATACGAATGTGCATGTGTATTAAGAAATATGAGAACTTAATATAAATATATTTAATTCGTTTGAACATAATTTTACCAAGATTAAAAATCAAACAGAGGTCATCGCTCTTTCCACGTTTATAAGTGAGTCACGGAAAAATTCTCATTGACCGCCACCGGGAATCGAACCCAGGGTCTTCCAGTTACGCGCCGGACATGCTACCACTGCACCACAGCGGCCTCGAATTTCCCCAGACTCACATTTTAACATCACTAACTGCCAAGCCAATTTAGCAGGTTGCTTCTTGGAACCCCGCACAATGCTGGGGATTCACCAAAGATGGTAAGCAGCAACTGAACAAATCGATTCCCGGTGGCGACCAATGAGAATTTTTCCGTGACTCACTTATAAACGTGGAAAGAGTGATGACCTCTGTTTGATGTTCCTGGTCCTCGTCAAATGTCCGTATTAAGATTAAAATAGTATAGTTGAGTAATAGTAAGTATATTATATTTATTAGGATATACTTTTGTTCTAAAATTTTGTATAGGTCGTATATTAGGATGTGATTTGAGATCAATTAGTCTAATGAATTTATTTTGTAGGATTTGTAATTTATTAATTTTTATTGTGTCGAATACTTTTAGCATACTTTCTACTTTTCCATTATTCAAAATTCATCTACCAGAGGGCGCAGTGTATATTTCTATTTGAAAGAGTTAATTCAATTCTAAAAATTCGTTAGAAAAATCCTTTTTTGGTAAGGTACTTTGCACTATGAAGAATGCTCTGAACCCATTTTTTTTTCTTTATGTAACACAAAGCTTTGTCGCCAGGGGGCGTAAAGTATTATAATGTTTTTCTCTACATCTGTTAGATTTGAAAACCCATTTATCTTTGTTAACTTCCGTTTGCTATGAGAAACTTTTTGTGCTCAATTTGTTTAATTTTCGTAACATACTTTACACCCCGTAATGGGTGTAAATAGTTATTTCTATTTCAAGATGCTTTATCGCTTTTAGGAAAAAAATAAAAATAGAAAATAGCTACTTACAATCGATAAAACATCAATTGCTTGTAGGTATTTCTTCCTTTTTTTTTTTTTTTAAACCGATTCCATTAACTATGAATAGGGCAATAATCTTTTTTGAAGATAAAAAGCATCGGGCAATAATTCTGTCGTGGCGCGTATTTCCGGTTTTTTCGCGAATTTTAGGGGTTTTCTGTAATTTCGCGAATATCAAATATATCCGCGAATTTCACATTTTTTACCTATTTTTGCCTAATTTCTATTATAATTTTTGATTCATCATCATCATCATCATCATTGTCAACCATTATCAATCCACTGCTGGACGAAGGTCTCCCCAAGTTTCCTCCACAACGGTCTGTCTTGTGCCAGTCTCCTCCATGTCACCCCTGCATACTTTCGAATTTCATCCACCCATCTCCCATGTGGTCTTCTTCTGGGTCTTTTCCTGTCCCTTGGAATCCAATCTAAAATTTCGGCTGTCCATCGATGATCTGTCCTTCTGGCAGTATGTCCAGCCCATTGCCATTTCAGGGATTTAACTCTGATCATGATGTCTTCCACTCTTGTCATTTTTCGGATCCACGAGTTCCTCTTCTTATCTCTCCTGGTTACACCAAGCATGCACCTCTCCATGCTATTTTGAGTTGTCTGCAGCCTTTGTATGTCTCTTTTAGTTAAGGTCCACGTCTCTGCACCATACGTAAGCACTGGAAGGATGCATTGATCAAACACTTTTCTTTTAAGACATAATGGCATATTGCTCTTGAAAATTATGCTGTTTCTTCCAAAAGCTCTCCAGGCAAGTTTTGTACGCCGATTAATTTCTTCATCAATGTGACCCTCACTTGATATCTGCTGTCCAAGATAAACGTACGTGTCTGTTATCTCCAGCTTTTCTCCATCAATCGATAAATCTTCATTTCTTGTAAAAGCATTGAACATCACTTTTGTCTTCTGAAAGTTCATTTTTAATCCCACTTCTTTACTCTTGTCAGCAAGTTCCTGGATCATACTCTGCAGCTCTGATGGGGTAGTTGCAAAAATGACTACGTCATCAGCAAAGCGAAGGTGGGTTAGATAATCTCCATTAATCTTTATCCCCTTGTTTTCCCAGCTCAGCGACTGAAAAACACCCTCCAATGTGGCATTAAAGAGCTTCGGAGATATGGTGTCACCTTGTCTCACTCCCTTTCCAATTTTTACGTGTGTTGTATTTTCAAACAGCCTAATCTTTGCACTTGCATTTTCATAGATGTTATTAATAATATTAATGTATGCATCTTCAATACCGCAGGTTTTCAGAGCCATTGTAACTGCTGATGGTTTCACCGAATCAAAGGCTTTTTCATAATCGATAAAAGCCATGCACAATGGAAGTTCATATTCCCTCGCTCTTTCAATTAGTTCTCTCAGCACGTGGATATGATCTATTGTGCTGTAGCCACTCCTGAATCCAGCTTGTTCTCTCGGTTGAGCCATGTCCAGTGTTACCTTCAAGCGGTGTGAAAGAACTTTAGTGAAGATTTTATAAACCACTGATAGGAGGCTGATAGGTCTGTAGTTTCCGAGATCCTCAATGTCACCTTTCTTATGTAGCAAGATCATTGTAGCGGTGTTCCAATCCTCAGGAATCTTTCCTTCATTAAGGCATCGAGTGAAAATTTGGGCGAGTACTGTTTCAATTTCTCCACTTGCTTCTTGTATGATGTCTACAGTAATTCCATCTTCTCCTGGAGCTTTTCCCCGCTTCATGTTCTTGATTGCATGTGCAACTTCTGCTGGAAGGACTGGAGGAACTCTGGTACTGGTATCTTTCATGATGTCTGGAGTGCATATATCATCCCTTTCATATAATTTGGAGTAGAAATCTTTCACTCTTGTCAAAATTTCGCCTCTATTTCTTGTTACAGAACCATCTTCTTTTCTCAGTGCCATAATCTGTTTTCTTCCCTTACTGAGATGTCCCTTTGCTATCTTTAGGCTATGGTTGTTTTCAATTGCTTTCCTCACTAGTTCACAGTTGAATTTCCTTACGTCTTCAGTGATACTTTTTCTTACTGTCTTGCATAGCTCTATATATTCCACTTTGGAAGTCACATCTTCTTTAGTTGTCCTCATCTCTCTTCTTTTTTGCATCAACATTTTGGTTTTTCCTGATAATTTGTTCACATGCAACTTGTTCTTGGACCCAGCTAATTTTGTTGCTGTTTCCATAAGAGCTTTGGTTACTTTTCTGTTAACTTCAGAGATGTCCACTTCTTCCGATGTTAGGCCTTCTAAAGCAGAGAACCTGTTCTTCAGTTCTAACTTGAAGGTATTATGGTGTTTTTTAAGGTTGGTTATGTCAATAGATTTTGTTTGTCTTATGAGCTTGCCACGTTCAAGTTTAGTGTTGAGGTGCATCTTACATCTCACCAATCTATGGTCACTACCTGTGTTGAACTTGTTTAGCACACTGCAGTCTTCTATGACGAATTTTTTGTTACACATAATAAAATCAATTTCACTTGTCGTCCCATTTGGATGTCTCCATGTCCATTTCCTGTGTGGCTTTTTCTTGAAGAAGGAGTTCAAGATGAAAAACCCTTCTGCCTCTGCAAACTCAACGAGAGTATTTCCACGCTGGTTTCTGTTGCCATGACCGAATTTACCTACTGAAGTTTCATTCTGTTGCCGTTGCCCTATTTTTGCATTGAAATCTCCCATAATTATTTTCAAGTGCTGCTTACCTTTATTATTTAGATGACAAATTTCCTCATAAAATTCTTCAATTTCTTCTTCAGGATGACTTGTGGTGGGCGCATAAGTTTGAATAATCTGAGCCTGGTATCTTTTCGAGAGTTGGATAACAAGTAGTGCAGCTCTGTCAGAGGAACTTTCAACTTCTACAACTTTATCCTTCAGTTTCTTGTTTATTATAAATCCAACACCACTAGTTCTGCCAGTATCTGTCCCACGATAGTAGAAGAGATGTCCACTTTTCAGTTCGATGAGATCTTCTCCTTTTCTCCTTACCTCACTTAGCCCCACGATGTCCCACCTGATCCTTTGTAGTTCCTCTTCCAATTCAAGAAGCCTTGAATCAGAAGATAGAGAGCGTCCATTGTAAGTAGCCAAGGTCAGCATCAGATGGCAGCCTAGTCCGGTTCTCCGGGGATTCTTAGCACCCTCTGCCTTCATGTCGCACTGGCCGCTGCCTTGGCCAGGTACATTCCAGCTGCCGGAGACTGAGGGCCAAGATTTAAGTTGTGGAATCATTTTGGAGGGGTTTGGCCATAACTCACCACGCTGGCCAAGCGGGTTGGTGAGTGTGAGATAGAATTTCCTCTAATCCCGATGGTATAGTTATACCGCTATGGGCGGTCGTCAGAGCCCCTTTAGTGGGAACAGGATGCACAAAAATAAGCATTCTTTTTTTGAAGATAAAAAGCATCGATTCTGTCAGTCAGCCGCAAATTTCTTCAAAGCATGTAGGTGTAGGGTGTTTAATACCGATCAGTTTAAGTCTTTGGACATTTTAGACGACGACGAAGATTTGTTTTCAGCCACATTCCTATGTTCAAAGATGAGAACCAACTAAAATGTCAATTTCGTTCATATAAAGCGAGTGTAAAAGAATTTCGTGTCAGCGAAGTTTTGCTAGACTTCTAGAATACGAAAAAAGGTCGTTTTTTTTTAAGCTACATAAGGTCGCCATCCGTTTTCTGTCAGTACCCACAAACAGTGTAAATGCTGAACGATCCTTTTCTAAATTTAGAAACGTGCTACAGGACAACAGGCACAGTATATTAAAGAACAGAATCTGTGTATGTACAATATGATGTGTCAAAATGCCGTCCACTTAAATGGAAATCTTGATCTCGTGTAACGGCGTTGCCAGAATATAAATGGTTTATAAATGTAAGTAGCAATTTTAAGAACTTATAAAATTATAATGCTTATTTAGTTACGTTCTAGTCATTTGTATTACTGCTTCGTAACTTGGTAGCTTTTTTTTTTTTTTTTTTCGAAATATCAGTGTATATCATCGGCCGCGAAGTTTTCGCGAAATTTCATAATTAACCCCGCGACCGCCCCGCGATTTTTTTTTTCCGCGATAAAATTACTGCCCTAACTACACTGACGGAAAAAAAATCCCAACACCACGAAAAAATTGTTGTAGAGGAAAGAAATGGCGGCAATACATTTGTATAGGTAACATATTTAATCGATTAAGGTTTCAAGATCACAGCTTAATGTAAGCGCGAGAAGAGCCATTTTAAATGTGAAATGCTGGTACATTAATAACCGGTGTAACCGCCAGAATGTCGAATGCAAGCACGCAAACGTTCATGCATTGTGTCGTACATGTGCTGGATGTCAGTTTGTGGGATGGAGTTCCATGCCTGTTGCACTTGGTCAGTCAATACAGGGACGGCTAATGCTGGTTAGGGGTGACGCTGGAGTTGTCGTCCAATGATGTCCCATACGTGCTCGATTGGTGAAAGATCTGGTGATCTAGCAGGCCACGGCAACATGTCGACACTCTGTAGAGCATGTTGGGTTACAACAGCGGTATGCGGGCGAGCGTTATGTTGTTGGAAAACACCCCCTGGAATGCTGTTCATGAATGGCAGCACAACAGGTTGAATCGCCAGACCGACATACAACTGTGCCGTCAGGGTGCGTGGGATAACCACGAGAGTGCTCCTGCTGTCATAGGAAATTGCTCCCCAGACCATAACTCCAGGTGTAGGTCCAGTGTGTCTCGGCCGCAGACAGGTTGGTTGCAGGCGATCACCTGGCCTCCTTCTAACCAACACACGGCCATCACTGGCACCCAGGCAGAACCGGCTTTCATCAGAAAACACAACCGATGTCCACTCCGTCCTCCAATGAGCTCTAGCTTGACACCACTGACGTCGCAAACGGCAGTGGTTTGGAGTAAGTGGAATGCACGCTACAGGGCGTCTGGCTCGGAGCTGTCCTCCAAGTAGCCGATTTGTAACAGTTCGTTGTGTCACTGTGGTGGCAACTGCAGCTCGAATTGCTGCCGCAGACGCGGTACGATGCGCCACGGCCATACGCCGTACACGGCGGTCTTCCCTCTCAGTAGTGCCACGTGGCCGGCCGGAACCCGGTCTTCTTGAGGCAGTACCTTCCCTTGACCACCGCTGCCAACAATCATGCCCAGCGGCTACATTTCTGCCAAGTCGTTCTGCAATATTGCGGAACGAAAATCCACCTTCTCGTAGCCCTATTACACGACCTCGTTCAAACTCCGTGAGCTGTTGATAATGGCTTCTTCGTCTTCTTAAAGGCATTCTTGACTAACATCAACACACTACGTCGAAGCTCAACGATAACTATAACGCTCACGAACGTTACAGCGCGTATTTACAGCAAACCTGCTTTGCATGTTCCGAGGCGCTACGAGCGCCACACGTATGCGCCGAGCGCGAAATTTGCATAGACGTCATCTTACAGATGTACTCTCACCGCCTACCAACTGTCGTTCGTCTAACACAACCCCTTCTTGGTGTTGGGATTTTTTTTTTTTCCGTCAGCGTATGAATAACCCTGCTCACATTACGCATACACTGACGGACAATGAAATTCGAGCACGAAGCATCGGATTGAACTGAAATTTTATGGACGTAATGATACAGATGAGTGATACACATGATGGCAAAAACAGAGCTGCAGGACAATTACAGAAGGATCTGCGGCATGCAGTCCGGTCATCTTCAATAGCGCGTCGCACCACCTCGTGCGGCGATACATGCTGCAATATGGTCCGGCATGGAGACGAACAGACGCCTGATGTTGTCCTGCGGAAGACTGGCTCACACGTGTTGGATGGTGTGCTTCATATCCCGGATAGTGCGGCAGCTGGCGTTTCAACTGGTCCCACACATGCTCGATAGGGAACATGTCCGGGGAGCGGGGAAACCATGGACGTGTCTGGACATGACATAGGCAGTCCTGGGCAACCCAAGCCGTGTGCGGGCGAGCATTATCCTGCTGGTATAGCGCATCTGGAATCCCAGCCAAGAATGGGAGCACATGGGGCCGTAGGATCTTATCCACATAACGCTGGCCCGTCAATGATCAACGTACCGCTACTGGAGCTGCGATCGGCTATCGTGGGCAATGGCTCTCCAGACCATAATGCCAGCAGTTGGGGAGGTGTAGCGTTCGATCCCTCGATCCTTTCTACCGGTGGTCCTCCTGGTTCGTCCGGAGCCGCTTCGCCATGCGACAGTACCGTCACGTGTCCACTGTACTCAACACAGTCGGACGGTATGGTCGGAACGTTCCACGTGGCTGGCTATAAAGCGCGCCGACCACCCTGCGGTTTTCAGCCCGATGATCCGGCCTCTCAAATTCCGTAAATCGACGTCTCTGTCGTTTACTCGGCATTCTTGTCACTCTGTACTCTTGCTTGCGTCGGCCGGTGCTTTTCGATTTCATGGGGCATCAACTACACGCCGATTTATAAGGCTGTCGGTTCGTACTTGCAGCGCCACCACAGGGTCATGCGCACTCGCACTAAATGTGGATCATTTTGTAACGTACCAGGAGATGTGACGTACCTGCCAGAAGGACGCACACGACATAAAGGCAGATAGGAATCAGAAAAATGTCCGCGTAGCTCAATTGGTAGAGCAACTTATTCCGGAATGAGTGGACCCGGGTTCGAACCCCGACGCGGATAAAAATGACGGAGAAATTCACTTCGTTATAATGGCGCCCGAACTATCCGGATGACCCGACCGTTCAAAATCTCGCATTGGTGTGATGTTATTTCCACACCGCGAGATAGGAAAAATATGAGCAGCACTTCGAAAAAAAAGAAAAATAAGGGGGAGATGATGTAACGTACCAGGAGATGTGACGTACCTGCCAGAAGGACGCACACGACATAAAGGCAGATAGGAATCAGAATAAAATGTCCGCGTAGCTTAATTGGTAGAGCAACTTATTCCGCAATGAGGGGACCCGGGTTCGAACCCCGGCGCGGATAAAAATGACGGAGAAATTCACTTCGTTATAATTTGCATACCAGCATGCTCTCTAGCTATTTGGAAAGTTTCGCGGTTGTAGCATGTTTTCTTGTACGTGCGCAAATTTCATTGCCCGTGAATGTATTTTAAATTGTGCGTAGTTTTTCTCCTAAGTGGTATATGTTTCTTTTCTTTTTTTTTTTTTTTTTGGAAGTTTTTTGATTTTCTAAAAATCTGCTTTGAAATTTATTTTTCGTACCAGAAAGGATTCAAAGATGTTCTCGTTAAACCCGAGAACTCGGTGTCATAATGTTCAAATATGAATTTGCTGCGCGAGACTTTTCAATACATCGTACATCAATAACATACATATTTAGTACATCAATAATATACAATATTAAAAGGCATGCTGAAGAAGAAAGTAACTTTATTTTTGCCAAAATTTAGATACAGCAATAATGTAAGCAAAATGATCTACAAAACTTATTCTTCTGATGGAAATAATTCGCTTGAAGTTTCAAAGAAATTCAGTAAAAAGGATTTTTTGCAGAGACGAAAAACAGAAGTGTTCTCATACTAAAAGTTTAACATTTAACAAATCCTCTATACCAAAACAAAATCGCTTTTCAAAATATATAATAAGAAAATTTCTATTGCATGAATATGAATAAAGACAAATTAACGTTCTGATACTAACTCTGGAACAACACACGTATTCAGCTATTCTTTAGAACAAAATTTTTTTTACCTAGGTCTTAATTTATTCATAATAGTCATTCTTCAATTTTTCTTAAATAGATAAAGTGGGAGAGAAACTGGTTCAGAAAAAATTGTGGTACAGCAATAATGCGTAAGATAGTACAACTATACTAGTTATCCGAATTTATTGGCCTAGATAAAATCAAGGTTTCCAAGCTTTCGCACATCAACCGGATGGCTTTTTCAAAAAAGGTAGACAGCAAACTGGATTATAGAACGTTTCAACAATTTGAACGCGGTGACTTGACTTGACAATAAACGAAGAGATGCGAACGTAATTATTCAATGAAAACATGAGGCATCATGTTCGTTTTGCACGTGGAATCCTTGGAAGAAAAAACAAAAGGCATTCACCATTTAAAGAATTGGTTCCAAATTCGTGGTAATTCTAGCGAGAAGCTATCATTGCATAGTTGGTAAGGATCTCAAACTTTTCCCGAATGGCAGTGGATTTAGGAGTAGAGTAGGCAGCTAATTTTGTTATGTCATCTCATATAGGATCGGCGGACTTGAACTGGACTAATTTGCTGTTCTTTATGTCCCTCTTATGCTCGTTGACTCTAATTCTAAATGAACGTTTGGTCATCCCAATGTAGTATCGATTGGAGCCATTCGGATATTGTAGAGGGATGGTATAAACACCTGCTCCGTTGGAAAGTGGGAGCTCGTCAGTATTTCGCTTAAGCATAGCATATAAAGATGTCGGAGATTTTATGCCGACACCTAGATTCATCTTTCTGAGCGCGTCCTTGAGTTTATAGGAAATATTCGGTACGTAAGGTATAGAGCCCAGATAGCGTACAGCCGCGGCATAGAAAGATTGGCATGCCTCTTTCGATATATCTATGTACCATGTGCGGATCGTATCCTGCCTCAGTGATAGCGTTTCGCTAGAGTTACCACGAATTTGGAACCAATTCTTCAAATAATGAACGCCTTTTGTTTTTTCCTCCAAGGATTCCGCGTGCAAAATGAACATGATGCCCCGTGGTTTTACTGAATAATTACGTTCGCATCTATTCGTTTACTGTCAAGTCAACTCACCGCGTTCAAATTGCTTAAACGTTCTATTATCCAGTTTGCAGTCTACCTTCCTTGAAAAAGCCATCTGGTTGATGTGCGAAAGCTTGGAAACCTTGATTTTATCTACGCCAATAAATTCAGATAACTAGTATAGTTGTACTATCTTATGTACAGTTCCTTCCGTTATTATTTAACAATAATGCATATAAAACGTTATACACCTGCAGGCACTTAATTCTTGTTTCTTCTCATCGGAACAAGTCCTGAATAATTTCAGGGGAATTATTATAATCTGACAATTTATTCCATAAGGGAAAAGTCGTTAGTTCTGTCCACAGACGTAAAACGTAAGTCATTACCAAAAATTTAATGCGTCCGTTACCCCAAAATAAACTGCCACTTTTCAAATTAAGTAGAAATTTTGATAAGTAAGCTGCCACCCCCAAAATACATGGCCTTTCAACAGCTGAACGCTATTAGGTACATTTAGTAACTACGTTCTCCCCAGACATCAAAACTCTTGGTCATACCAATCGTACGCATGTTCTGACCAGTTGATCTGAGTTTCGATACCGGACTCACCACATAAGCTATTAGGTAAATTTAGTAACTACGTTCTCCCCAGACATCAAAATGCTTTTGGTCATAGCAATCGTACGCATGTTCTGACCAACTGAACTGAGTTTCGATACTGGACTCATCACATAAGCTATTAGGTAAATTTAGTAACTACGTTCTCCCCAGAGATCAAAATCCTCTTGGTCATAGCAATCGTACGCATGTTCTGACCAACTGAACTGAGTTTCGATACCGGACTCATCACATAAGCTATTAGGTAAATTTAGCAACTACGTTCTCCCCAGACATCAAAATGCTCTTGGTCATAGCAATCGTACGCATGTTCTGACCAACTGAACTGAGTTTCGATACTGGACTCATCACATAAGCTATTAGGTAAATTTAGTAACTACGTTCTCCCCAGACGTTAAAATCCTCTTGGCCATAGCAATCGTACGCATGTTCTGACCAACTGAACTGAGTTTCGATACTGGACTCATCACATAAGCTATTAGGTAAATTTAGTAACTACGTTCTCCCCAGAGATCAAAATCCTCTTGGTCATAGCAATCGTACGCATGTTCTGACCAACTGAACTGAGTTTCGATACCGGACTGATCACATAAGCTATTAGGTAAATTTAGCAACTACGTTCTCCACAGACATCAAAATGCTCTTGGTCATAGCAATCGTACGCATGTTCTGACCAACTGAACTGAGTTTCGATACTGGACTCATCACATAAGCTATTAGGTAAATTTAGTAACTACGTTCTCCCCAGAGATCAAAATCCTCTTGGTCATAGCAATCGTACGCATGTTCTGACCAACTGAACTGAGTTTCTATACCGGACTCATCACATAAGCTATTAGGTAAATTTAGTAACTACGTTCTCCCCAGACGTTAAAATCCTCTTGGCCATAGCAATCGTACGCATGTTCTGACCAACTGATCTGAGTTTCGATACTGGACTTATCACATACGCTATTAGGTAAATTTAGCAACTACGTTCTCCCCAGACATCAAAATGCTCTTGGTCATAGCAATCGTACGCATGTTCTGACCAACTGAACTGAGTTTCGATACTGGACTCATCACATAAGCTATTAGGTAAATTTAGTAACTACGTTCTCCCCAGACGTTAAAATCCTCTTGGCCATAGCAATCGTACGCATGTTCTGACCAACTGAACTGAGTTTCGATACTGGACTCATCACATAAGCTATTAGGTAAATTTAGTAACTACGTTCTCCCCAGAGATCAAAATCCTCTTGGTCATAGCAATCGTACGCATGTTCTGACCAACTGAACTGAGTTTCGATACCGGACTGATCACATAAGCTATTAGGTAAATTTAGCAACTACGTTCTCCACAGACATCAAAATGCTCTTGGTCATAGCAATCGTACGCATGTTCTGACCAACTGAACTGAGTTTCGATACTGGACTCATCACATAAGCTATTAGGTAAATTTAGTAACTACGTTCTCCCCAGAGATCAAAATCCTCTTGGTCATAGCAATCGTACGCATGTTCTGACCAACTGAACTGAGTTTCTATACCGGACTCATCACATAAGCTATTAGGTAAATTTAGTAACTACGTTCTCCCCAGACGTTAAAATCCTCTTGGCCATAGCAATCGTACGCATGTTCTGACCAACTGATCTGAGTTTCGATACTGGACTTATCACATACGCTATTAGGTAAATTTAGTAACTACGTTCTCCCCAGACATCAAAATCCTCTTGGTCATAGCAATCGTACGCATGTTCTGACCAACTCAACTGAGTTTCGATACCGGACTCGTCACATAAGCTATTAGGTAAATTTAGTAACTACGTTCTCCCCAGACATCAAAATGCTTTTGGTCATAGCAATCGTACGCATGTTCTGACCAACTGAACTGAGTTTCTACACCGGACTCATCACATAAGCTATTAGGTAAATTTAGTAACTACGTTCTCCCCAGACGTTAAAATCCTCTTGGTCATAGCAATCGTATGCATGTTCTGACCAACTGATCTGAGTTTCGATACCTATAACGAAGTGAATTTCTCCGTCATTTTTATCCGCGCCGGGGTTCGAACCCGGGTCCACTCATTCCGGAATAAGTTGCTCTACCAATTAAGCTACGCGGACATTGATTCTAATTGCTATCTGCCTTTATGTCGTGTGCGTCCTTCTGGCAGGTACGTCACATCTCCTGGTACGTTACATCATCTCCCCCTTATTTTTTTTTTTTTTTTCGAAGTGCTGGAGAAGGGATTCTCTTATTTTTCCTATCTCGCGGTGTGGAAATAACATCAGACCAATGCGAGATTTTGAACAGTGGGGTCATCCGGATAGTTCGGGCGCCATTATAACGAAATAAATTTCTCCGTCATCTTTATCCGCGCCGGGGTTCGAACCCGGGCCCACTCATTCCGGAATAAGTTGCTCTACCAATTAAGCTACGCGGACATTGATTCTAATTGCTATCTGCCTTTATGTCGTGTGCGTCCTTCTGGCAGGCACGTCACATCTCCTGGTACGTTACATACCGGACTCATCACATAAGCTGTTAGGTAAATTTAGTACTACGTTCTCCCCAGACATCAAAATGCTTTTGGTCATAGCAATCGTACGCATGTTCTGACCAACTGAACAGAGTTTCGATACTGGACTTATCACATAAGCAATTAGGTAAATTTAGTAACTACGTTCTCCATAGACATCAAAATGCTCTTGGCCATAGCAATCGTACGCATGTTCTGACCAACTGATCTGAGTTTCGATACCGGACTCATCACATAAGCTGTTAGGTAAATTTAGTAACTACGTTTTCTCCAGACATCAAAATGCTTTTGGTCATAGCAATCGTACGCATGTTCTGACCAACTGAATTGAGTTTCTATATCGGACTCATCACATAAGCTATTAGGCAAATTTAGTAACTACGTTCTCCCCAGACGTTAAAATCCTCTTGGTCATAGCAATCGTACGCATGTTCTGACCAACTGATCTGAGTTTCGATACCGGACTCATCACATAAGCTATTAGGTAAATTTAGTAACTACGTTCTCCCCAGACATCAAAATGCTTTTGGTCATAGCAATCGTACGCATGTTCTGACCAACTGATCTGAGTTTCTATACCGGACTCATCACATAAGCTATTAGGTAAATTTAGTAACTACGTTCTCCCCAGACATCAAAATGCTTTTGGTCATAGCAATCGTACGCATGTTCTGACCAACTGAACTGAGTTTCGATACCGGACTTATCACATAAGCTATTAGGTAAATTTAGTAACTACGTTCTCCCCAGACATCAAAATGCTCTTGGTCATAGCAATCGTACGCATGTTCTGACCAACTGAACTGAGTTTCTATACCGGACTCATCACATAGGCTATTAGGTAACTTTAGTAACTACGTGCTCCCCAGACGTTAAAATCCTGTTGGTCATAGCAATCGTACGCATGTTCTGACCAACTGATCTGAGTTTCGATACCGAACTCATCACATAAGCTGTTAGGTAAATTTAGTAACTACGTTTTCTCCAGACATCAAAATGCTTTTGGTCATAGCAATCGTACGCATGTTCTGACCAACTGAATTGAGTTTCGATACCGGACTCATCACATAAGCTATTAGGTAAATTTAGTAACTACGTTCTCCCCAGACGTTAAAATCCTCTTGGTCATAGCAATCGTACGCATGTTCTGACCAACTGAACTGAGTTTCGATACTGGACTCATCACATAAGCTATTAGGTAAATTTAGTAACTACGTTCTTCCCAGACATCAAAATCCTCTTTGTCATACCGATCGTACGCAAGTTCTGACCAATTGATCTGAGTTTCGACACCGGACTCATCACATAAGCGTTCAAGGTAACGAAAATTACGCTCCGATATTTTGTGGCAGTTTTTAATGTGCAATTGCTGAATGCTGTTATTGGGAAGCAGCAGGTCTATAATATGGTTGAGTGAGATATCTGACATATTCAAGTTGATCTCAGGAATATTATTCAGCCTCAGTAATGACCGTGAGCCGAAATATCGATCTAGCTGACAGCATCTACACAGACTCAAATTTTCTAAATTATTGGAGACAGAAAGCAGATATCCCAAGGAATCGGCTGTATCTTGCATTCCGAATTCTGCGCATTCAAACTTAAGAAGTTTTAATTTTGAAAGCTGTGCTCTGCCACGATTGTCTCTCTCCTTAGAACGTCGCTCGAAAGTAATGCAGCTCAGGAACAATGACTGCAAATTCGGACAATACTTAACTAAAGTTTGAACATCTAAATATACATCATACACATCATTTATGGCTAATTTGGTCAACTGGTTTCCTCTCAGCTTCAGAAAACTTTCCAGGCTCGCACAGTTCTTCATAACAGAGCAGTGTATCGGACGGTCTTTGAATACGAATCCAATCGCCACATCGTTTAAAAGACTGAACTGAGAACAGAGTTCAATTTCGTCGTGATCGTGTTCTTCTACATAAAGTAAGGCTATGGATGAAACACGCGGACAGAGAACAAGACATATCTTCAAAGCCTCTACACACACATATTTCGAAAACAAGTACGTTAATGCGTACTTTCTGAGGTTTCCTAACGAATCATTTCTAAACTGCTTCGAATATTTCTTGTGCAATACACGTACTGTGTCAATTCCATAAATGCTTTCCAAGATTGGGCAGTTGTCCAACAAAATGGAAGCGTACTGATAATCGGCCCAGAAGAGTGAAGTATTGTGGCGAGCAATTGTTACAGTTCTTAAGTATTTGCAGTTGTAACCAATGTCTTCTAGTATTTGCATTGGAGAAGTATCATCAATTATTTTGTTCACATCATCTTCATAAGAGTCTACACAGTGTTCTAGAAGTACCGGGACGCCTGCATTCTTCGCAAAACATGTGCCACTGATTTCTATAGTTTCCAATAATGGTAAAGATGACACAATCTTTCTGTAGAAATAAATAGTTTGTTCCGTAGCATTGCCTTTCAAATACACGATTTTCTGAAAGAGACAGAGGAGAGTTAACGTTATTGAAAGTTGTTTCAAAAATATTCATTTAACAATGGTAATGTACATGTAATATATATACATCATACACATACTACATCTCTAAATGAAACAAAAAAAATGCAATACAGGATGACATCAAGCATTGCTTCTATTGCTTAGAAATTCATCAAAGTGTTGTTTCGGAATTCATCAAACATTGATTCTGCTGCTTAGGAATTCATCAAACATTGATTCTGTTGCTTAGAAATTCACCAAACATGGCTTCTGTTGCTTAAGAATTCATCAAACAATGCTTCTGTTGCATCGGAATTCATCAAACAATGCTTCTGTTGCATCGGAATTCATCAAACATTGATTCTGTTGCTTAAGAATTCATCAAACACTGCTTCTGTTGCTTAGAAATTCATCAAACATTACTTCTGTTGCATTGGAATTCATCAGACATTGATTCTGCTGCTTAGGAATTCATCAAACATTGATTCTGTTGCTTAGGAATTCATCAAAACATTGCTTCTGTTGCATCGGAATTAATCAAACATTGGTTCTGTTGCTTAGGAATTCATCAAACACTGCTTCTGTTGCTTAGGAATTCATCAAACATTGCTTCTGTTGCATCGGAATTCATCAAACAATGATTCTGTTGCTTAGGAATTCACCAAACATGGCTTCTGTTGCTTAGGAATTTATCAAACATTGCTTCTGTTGCATCGGAATTCATCAAACATTGATTCTGTTGCTCAGGAATTCATCAAACACTGCTTCTGTTGCTTAGGAATTCACCAAACATGGCTTCTGTTGCTTAGGAATTTATCAAACATTGATTTTACTGCTTAGGAATTCAACAAAATTGCTTCTGTTGCTTAGGAATTCATCAAACATTGATCTGTTGCTTAGGAATTCACCATACATTGCTTCTTTTGCTTAGGAATTCATCAAACATTGATTCTGTTGCTTAGGAATTCATCAAACATTGCTTCTGTTGCTTAGGAACTCAATGAACACCATTCGCACCGAAGGCTACCAGCAGTTGCCCGTCGCTAATTTGCAGCAACTCGTTTCAAGAAGGGCAGCAGTCCATCACCGTATGGCAAACAACCAACACATGCTTCTTCGTGGTCTACTCGAACGATTAGTGCCTCAGACCACTAGGCCACATGGGCGGCTCAAACACTTGAGAGAAAAAGATGAGTATCGAGAGACGAACCTCAGGACATTCCATGAAGTCAACGACTGAAAAAAACTGTAAGACTCGATGCTGCCACGCATGTGGTTTTCTAAATGGGTCACCGCAGCTGAATAATCAAGCAGCAAATGTACTGGTGTCTAAAACCTGAGAGCCGGCCCGATGGCTCAGTGGTCTAAGAGCTGGCTTATGCCCATTCGTCAGCAAAAAGGTCCAGGTTCGAATCCGGTGAGGCATAGATGCTATGTTTGTCTTACGGCCCTGGCTCTCTCCATTCCCTAGAACCATTGTCCCTAAATTAGGTACGGACGACTGCTTACAGCCCATTGAGTTGCTCACGATGGTCGTTAAACTTTCACTTAAAAGAATCTTAAGGACAGACTACATTTTTTCCTGTATAAGAAAAACTATACATGACCGCATCCAAATGGGGATATTGCCAGCATATCAACACATGAAAAGACACAAAAAGTTTTTTTTATAAATGACCCACAAATTACATTGTAATCAGCGTTTAGGCAAAAGTTACAATTTTCGAAGGACATAGTTGAAGAATGGATGTACAGTGCTTACCGATGATCAGTGCTTACCGATGATCAGGCGGAGAGACATTATGGAATATGTACATAACAAACTGCGATGCAGCTCTCACAACGTCGTGGCTAACTGAGCGCCAAGTGATTGAGGAGTTCCTGAGGCAAATTGGTCCACTCCTCCCTCAGCACATAGATGAGGCCCTGCTTGTTTTCTGGAGGAAAGGAGGGAGGCGGGTTCGAGCACCAATGCGTCTCCCCATTGCGTCCCAGACGTGTTCGATGTGGTCGAGGTCTGAGGAGCGTGGTGGCCAGTCGATGCGATGAATATCCTCGGTCTCCGTAAGGGTCTGCACTATTCTCGTACGATGAGGTGTCGCGTTGTTGTCCATGAACAGAAAGTCTTCGCCTACAGCACCGCGGAATAATCAAACATGAAGTAGAAGAACTTCGTTGCAATATCGTTTGCTGGCCATTATCACATTTTTCAGAACTTGTAGGAATTATGGTAATACAATACCTACAAGTACTACAAGGTATTATGGTAATCTAGGTATTATTGTAAACCTATCATAAGTGTCTGCACTGCTTTCGTACGATGAGGTGTCGCGTTGTTGTTCATGAACAGGAAGTCTTCACCTACAGCATCGCGGAATAATCGAAATTGACGTAGAACAACTTCTTTGCAATATCGTTTGCTGGCCGTATCCCATTTTTCAGAACTTGTAGGTATTATGGTAATCCAATACCTACAAGTACTAAAAGGTATTATGGTAATCTAGATAACATGTTAATCCAATATCTACAAGTACTACAAGGTATTATGGTAATCCAATACCTACAAGTACTACAAGGTATTATGGTAATCTAGATATTATGGTAATCCAATACTTACTAGTACTACAAGGTATTATGATAACCCTATCATAAGTGTCTGCACTGCTTTCGTACGATGAGGTGTCACGTTGTTGTCCATGAACAGAAAGTCTTCGCCTACAGCACCGCGGAATAATCGAACATGCGGTGGAAGAACTTCGTTGCAGTATCGTTTGCTGGCCTCAGTCCCATTTTCCAGAACCTGTAGCTCGGTGCATCTGTTAATCATGATGCTGCCCCACATCATAACTCCGAAACCGCCGTATCTGTCCTTTTCCTGCACATTCTCGCGCTGGTACGCAGAACCACTTTCACGCCAGATCAACTGACGTCTTGATTCCGAGAACAGACTGGAAACGACTATCATCTGTGAAGAGTACATTAGCCCATTGATGACGTGTCCAATTTCTGTGAATACGACACCACTGAAAAAGGGTGCTACGTTGAGCTCTGGATAGAGGGACGCAGACTACAGGCCGTCCGGTATGTAACCCCATATGTCGCAGACGTCTTGGCACAGTTTGTCGGGATATTCGTGTTCCTGTGCTGAAATGGAAGCGACTCGCAAGCTGATCGGCTGTGGTGTGGCGAATACGTTTTTAAAAATCTGTTCTCATACGTCGTATTAGAGCCACAGCGACCTTCTAGCATACGTTTGGAGCACACTCCGTTTGTTTGAAACGCTCGGCGGCCTTCTTCCCTATGATTTTCCCCCGCGTGAAATCACCTAGATGATGTCTTTGGGATAAAATATAAATTACGTGTTTCTACCTTTATGCCTTCACGTCCAGATTTTCTTACAAACGCACATCGCCTACCGCGCTCTTTTCTCTTCTAAGAGATAGCACGTGACGCCTGGGTGCACGATTCGACGTTTTGCACATGCACCGGCTTTCTACTGAACGCTCTCACTTATGCAACTTGCCACAAGATGTTGCGTTTGATTTTGCCTATGCTTTCGAAATAGTGTTGGTCGTTGTGCACTCACACCATTGTAGTTGAAAAAAATTGATACGTTGACAACTACCACATTTTCCAGAAGTTGAAATAAAAAGTAGTTTGCCATTAAATCGTTCTGATGCAGTAAAATTAGTGTAACGGCGCATTTCCGCATATGATGAGCATAGCTTTGACAATGACTGAAGCCTACTATCCTACCGTATTCCGAAAAAAAAAAAAAAAACCCAGTAAAGCTGAATTTTGCGCCACCTAGGGGGATAGGGGGAACATTGTACAACAGAAATTATTTAGAAACGCAAAGGAATATTTTATGAGTGCACTTATTGCATCCAAGCAACTTTTGATGGGTCTTTCGAAGCGAATATACAGTGTTACATGTAAATATGCGTATTAATCGTCTTGCAAAAAGATATACAATTTTAGCCGTTTTGCGACATTACGACGCGTCCAAGAAGGCTACTTTTTGGTGAAATAAAGGCTGAACAGTTGGAGCTGTGGCATGCAAAAATAATTTTTCCCAGCCAACTCAGAGATGTGGAGATAGCGTGTCTAAAGGTAGACCCGCTTTTCGTTTTCTTACAGGCGTTCCAATAAGGACTAGAAATATAATTAAATGTACAAAATCAATTTGCATTTTTTCATTTCAACGAGTCAAGCTTTCCAAATTACTAAATTTCTAACACAACGTGATTTTACATTTTCAAAAAATGTAAAATATTGTGTTCGGAGACAGAATGGGAAAAGCTGCCGATTTATCGGAGTTTGATAAAGGACAAATTGTAATGGCACAGCGCCTCTGAACAACGATCTCGAAAACGGCGCGGCTTGTGGGTTGTTCACGTGACAAATTGTAATGGCACAGCGCCTCGGAACGACGATCTCGAAAACGGCGCGGCTTGTGAGTTGTTCACGTGACAAATTGTAATGGCACAGCGCCTCGGAACAACGATCTCGAAAACGGCGCGGCTTGTGGGTTGTTCACGTGACAAATTGTAATGGCACAGCGCCTCGGAACGACGATCTCGAAAACGGCGCGGCTTGTGAGTTGTACACGTGACAAATTGTAATGGCACAGCGCCTCGGAACACCGATCTCGAAAACGGCGCGGCTTGTGGGTTGTTCACGTGACAAATTGTAATGGCACAGCGCCTCGGAACAACGATCTCGAAAACGGCGCGGCTTCTGGGTTGTTCACGTGACAAATTGAAATGGCACTGCGCCTCGGAACAATGATCTCGGAAACGGCGCGGCTTGTGGGTTGTTCACGTGGCAAATTGAAATGGCACTGCGCCTCGGAGCAACGATCTCGGAAGCGGCGCGGCTTGTGGGTTGTTCACGTGACAAATTGTAATGGCACAGCGCCTCGGAACAACGATCTCGAAAACGGCGCGGCTTGTGGGTTGTTCACGTGACAAATTGTAATGGCGCAGCGCCTCGGAACAACGATCTCGAAAACGGCTGGGCTTGTGGGTTATTCACGTGACAAATTGTAATGGCACTGCGCCTCGGAACAACGATCTCGGAAACGGCGCGACTTGTGGGTTGTTCACGTGACAAATTGTAATGGCACAGCGCCTCGGAACAACGATCTCTAAAACGGCGCGGCTTGTGGGTTGTTCACGTGACAAATTGTAATGGCACAGCGCCTCGGAACAACGATCTCTAAAACGGCGCGGCTTGTGGGTTGTTCACGTGACAAATTGTAATGGCACAGCGCCTCGGAACAACGATCTCGAAAACGGCGCGGCTTGTGGGTTGTTCACGTGACAAATTGTAATGGCACAACGCCTCGGAACAACGATCTCGAAAACGGCGCGGCTTGTGGGTTGTTCACGTGACAAATTGTAATGGCACTGCGCCTCGGAACAACGATCTGGAAAACGGCGCGGCTTGTGGGTTGTTCACGTGACAAATTGTAATGGCACTGCGCCTCGGAACAACGATCTCGGAAACGGCGCGGCTTGTGGGTTGTTCACGTGACAAATTGTAATGGCACAGCGCCTCGGAACAACGATCTCGAAAACGGCGCGGCTTGTGGGTTGTTCACGTGACAAATTGTAATGGCACAGCGCCTCGGAACAACGATCTCGAAAACGGCGCGGCTTGTGGGTTGTTCACGTGACAAATTGTAATGGCACAGCGTCTCGGAACAACGATCTCGAAAACGGCGCGGCTTGTGGGTTGTTCACGTGACAAATTGTAATGGCACTGCGCCTCGGAACAACGATCTCGGTAACGGCGCGGCTTGTGGGTTGTTCACGTGACAAATTGTAATGGCACAGCGCCTCGGAACAACGATCTGGAAAACGGCGCGGCTTGTGGGTTGTTCACGGGACAAATTGTAATGGCACTGCGCCTCGGAACAACGATCTGGAAAACGGCGCGGCTTGTGGGTTGTTCACGTGACAAATTGTAATCTCACTGCGCCTCGGAACAACGATCTCGGAAACGGCGCGGCTTGTGGGTTGTTCACGTGACAAATTGTAATGGCACAGCGCTTCGGAACAACGATCTCGAAAACGGCGCGGCTTGTGGGTTGTTCACGTGACAAATTGTAATGGCACAGCGCCTCGGAACAACGATCTCGAAAACGGCGCGGCTTGTGGGTTGTTCACGTGACAAATTGTAATGGCACAGCGTCTCGGAACAACGATCTCGGCAACGGCGCGGCTTGTGGGTTGTTCACGTGACAAATTGCAATGGCACAGCGCCTCGGAACAACGATCTCGGCAACGGCGCGGCTTGTGGGTTGTTCACGTGACAAATTGTAATGGCACATCGCCTCGGAACAACGATCTCGGAAACGGCGCAGCTTGTGGGTTGTTCACGTGACAAATTGTAATGGCACAGCGCCTCGGAACAACGATCTTGGAAACGGTGCGGCTTGTGGGTTGTTCACGTGACATTGTAATGGCACAGCGCCTCGGAACAACGATCTCGGAAACGCCGTGCCTTGTGGGTTGTTCACGTACCGCTATAGTGAGTACGTATCAAAAGTGGTGTACTAATGGCCAAACGACGAACCGTCATCCAGCCGTTTGTCGTCCACAGCTTATTGATGCAACAGGAGACTGTCGCGCATTATTCATAGCGACCACAGGTCCACAGTGCGACAAATCACGCGCAGCTACAACAGTGGTGACTATAGGAGAATGGGTCACAGCACATAGTTCATTGCAGCATTCTGCGCATGAGCCTGTGTAGTCGAAGACCCAACTAGGTCCCCATGCTCACTGCACGTCATCACCAACATCGCATGAAATGGGCCGAAGATAATCGAGATTGGACCGTGGATGATTGGAAGAAAGTGGCCTGGTCTGACGAATCAAAATTCCTGGTGCATCACGTAGACAGCCCAGCGCGGATACGCCGATTACTAATGGAGGCTATGGCACCTGGATGTACTGTTGGGCGGGAACAGGCCGGCGGCGGTGTTATGCTGTGGGCGATGTTTCCTTGGGACACCTTTGGCCCTGTTATCCCAATAGCACTATCCCGGACAGCTGTCAGGTATCAGAACATCGTTGCGGGCCAAGTTCACCCATTCATGGCAATTGTGTTCCCTGCTGATGATGGCCATTAGCAATAGGATAATGTGCCATGCCACACTACCAGAACAGTCGAGGAGTGGTTCGAGGAACATGCTTGTAAATTTCTGTTTATGCCCTGGCCTTCAAATTCACCCGACATGAACCCAATCGAACATTTGTGGTTTGATTTCGAAAAGCGGGTTCATGCTATATCCCCACCACCCCGAAATGTACAGAAACTGGAGGACCTGCTGTTGATATTATGATACCAGATACCCCAGGATACCTATCGCCACCTCATCGAATCGATGCCTCACCAAGTGGCCGTGGTTTTGCGGGATAAAAGGGGTCCTACAGCTTTCTAGATAGGTGGTCATAATGTAATGGTTCATCGGGGTATAAATAAAATTCCTACTTCATTCTATTGGGTTGTCGGAAAATTCGTGACGTATTTTGGCACCCGATGGCGGTTGGGCGGTTTTGGAAGTCCTAGAAGCATGCGCAGCTCTGTTATCGCTATGGCATTCGACAGGTGCCAGTTCTAGCTGCAGTCTAAAAGGAATAGTAAGCGATTTGGTTGATTTGCGGAGATTTGACATCAAGTTGAAGATGGAAGACCAAACTGTGCATTTTCGCCATATTTTACTGTTTTACTTCCGTAAAGGGAAAAACGCGCGTCAAGCTTGTGAAAAGTTGCATAAAGTGTACGGTGATAATGCTCTAGAAGAACGTCAGTGCCAGCGGTGGTTCGCAAAATTCCGTGCTGGTGATTTTGACCTCAACGATGCTCCTCGGTCCGGGAGGCCAACCGAGGTTGATGACGACCAAATCAAGGCATTGATCCAGTCAAACCCACGTTACGACCACCTGAAGAAACTGGGATACGTAAGCAAGCTCGATGTGTGGGTTCCTCATGAACTCAAAGAAACTCAATTGACGGCGCGTATAAACATCTGCGATATGCTCATTAAACGTGAGAAAAACGATCCTTTTTCGAAGCGACTGATAATTGGTGATGAAAAGTGGATTGTGTACAACAATGTGCTGCGCAAACGGCCATGGTTCCGACGTGCTGCTTCGCCTCAAACGACATCCAAAGCAAACATTCCTCAGCGGAAGATTCTGGTCTCAGTGTGGTGGGATTTTAAAGGTGTCGTGTTTTTCGAGCTCCTACCACGGAACCAAACAATCAATTCGAATGTGTACTGTCGGCAATTGGACAGTTTGAACGAATCCATCATCCAGAAACGTCCAGAGCTCGTTCATCTTAAAGGTGTTATGTTCCATCACGACAACGCGAGACCACACACAAGTTTGATCACCCGCCAAAAATTATTGGTGATCGGATGGGATGTGTTGCCACACCCAGCATACTCGCCTGACCTTGCGCCGTCAGACTTCCACTTGTTTTGCTCTCCTCAACAATCCTTGCGTGATATAACGTTCAATTCAAATGGGGCTGTAAATCAGCACCTTGTACAGTTTTTCGCCACGAAAGACAGGTCCTTCTGTGAACGAGGCATTCTGCAGCTTACTGAAAGATGGCAAAAGGTTAGCGAACAAAACGGGCATTATATCATTGATTGATCTTTGTTCTTTCTATCAATGAATGACCTTTGCAAAACATGGCTAAAATGCGTCATGACTTTTCCGACAACCTCACACTCCACCGAAACTCTGTATTTCACATACGGGAGAAGGTTAAGAGCAATTTTGAAACTATTTAGCCCCGAAAAATTTTTAGGTCACCTACTCTACTACAGAAGTACAGGGTGTCCATAACGTCTTTCCCACATAACAAAAATTAATATAAAAATGTATTACAGGTACTAGAAAGGGACTGCACGACAATGATGGTGCACAAGTAAGAAAATTGTTTTCCAGTATCAGTACACTTCCACATGGGCGCCATTTGTGGCCCGGAGGTTATGTAAGCGATATTCTATTTCATGCCATGCTTTGTTTAACATTTCAGCAGAAATGTTAAACAAAACATGGCATGAAATTCTGCTCTTCAATGTCTCGACATCCGGAACACTGATAGAGTAAACTTGGTTTTTAATCATACACTGAGTGGCCATTTTATTATGACCACCTGAAAGTTTTAAGCAAATGAGCTATGGCTGCACGCTGTTGCCGCCAGAGGGCGAGGCTAGTATAAAAAGGGAAAGCTTAGTGCTTGCGACAGTAGTAGTAATGATTTTTGGTGACGAAATATGTAAAAATTGCAATTTGACGGACTTTCAACGTGGGATGATTATAGGAGCTCGGAGCCATGGAGCGAGTATCACCGAAACCGCCGCATTCGTGAAATGTTCCAGAGCAGCTGTTGTTAAAGTGTTTAAAGACTGGACTGTCAGCCAAAAAACTGGGTCTCTACGTGCAACGTGTGGTCGTCATTGACTAGTGGCTGCTCGGGCGGAACGGAGAGCGTACAGACTGGTAACAGACAACAGAAGGGCAACAATGCAGCAAATTACAGACCATCTTAATCAAGGATCCCCTTAAATGATCTCTGCACGCACTGTTTGCCGTACACTGCATCGGATGAGATATGGCAGCCTAAGGCCTGTTCGAACACCTTTGCTGTCTGCAGTTAACAAGAGAAAACGTCTCCAGTTCGCACAAGGATTGGACAGTTGATAATTGGAAACAAATTATGTGGTCCGATGAATCACGTTTTCAGTTGCACCATGCCGATGGCCGAGTGAGAATTCGGCGTAAACAGCACGAAAGCATGGACCCCAAATGCATTGCTACAAACCTTTAAGCTGGTGGAGGCAACGTTATGGTTTGGGGAATGTTTTCCTGGCATGCTTTGGGCCCTTTAATTCCTGTTGATCAACGTCTGACTGGCACATCATATCTAAACATCGTTGCGGACCAAGTGCATCCTGTCATGTGAATGGTTTATCCCAATGGCGATGACTACTTTCAGCAAGATAATGCGTCCTGCCAGAGTGCTCGTATTGTACAGGATTGGTTTCAGGAACATGCCGGTGAGTTTACTTTGCTTTGGTGGCCGAATGAGGTACTGAGGGGGTGGTCATAATAAAGTGGCCGCTCAGTGTATAACCCCACAGGAAAAAGTCTAGAGGGGTTATGCCGGGCGATCGAGATGGCCATGTCGTGGGACCGTCGCTGCCAATCCATCTGTCCGGAAATGTGGCATTCAGGAAATTATGAACCATTATTGACCAATGTGGTGGGGCACCGTCTTGCTTGAAAATAATCGAAGGTTGGAGTGCCTGCAACTGAGGTGCAACAAGAAGTTTCAGCATGTCCAGATACAAGGTACATGTTATCGTGGGCTCTGATATAGATTCTGTCATGCATCAGGCCGCCCCATACGTTCACTTTCGGGCTAGCCTTCTGTTGTTCGATGACAAAATGGGGATTTTCTGATCCCCAGATTCGCACATTGTGTCTGTTTACAGCACCAGAGGCGTGGAATGTGGCTTCATCTGAGAAACAGACACGGTGCAGATAATCACTATCATGAACTACACGCTGCAACATCTCCGTCGCAAATGTAGCATGGTGGGAACGGTCATCAGGCAGAAGAGCTTGAACGATCTGTACTTTATAAGCCTACAGATGAAGACGTTTGTGTAAAATTTTATGAACCGTGGCACTGCGAATTCCAGTTTCCAGTGAAGCTCGACGAATGGATTTCCTGGGGCTTCGCTGACATGTCTCCTGAACAGCTGCAGCTGTCTTTTGTGTAACCGGTGGTCGACCCACTCGGGGGTGATCGCCAACACAACCCGTCGTTTTAAACTTTTCATACCAAGCTTTTATGTTTTTTTTGGTCCGGTGGTGATCGTCTGTACTCTTTTCTGAAATGACGCCAGACAGTAACCGCCGATTTAGTCTCATGGAACCACAACACGCACGGCGCTTATTCTTGCATGGAAGCCATTATCAATGAAATGCTCCTCTTATTCAGCAGTAGAGCTGACCTAAAGAACAGAAAAAAACAATTTTATGCGTACTGCTATATTATGTTGCCAACCATTTTACTTACGCTTTCCAACCGTAGGTTGAGGAAGCATATATGCTCCAGCTTTGTCCGTCTGTCTGTCCGTCCGCATGATAACTCGCGTAAAAATGGTTCGATTTCGATGAAATTTTAATATGTGGTAGGGAACCACCTGGGGATAAATCCTATTGAAAATCGCCGAAATAGGGTCAAAGGTCAGGACATAGGAGCGGGATTCATTCCATTGCCCAAATGCGTCATAACGCGTAGAAACGGTTCGATATCGATGAAATTTTAGTATATGATAGGGAAACACCTGGAGACGTATTAAAAATGTGCGAAATGGAGTCAAAGGTCAGGACATACGAGCGGGATCCATTCCATTGCCCTTATGCATCATACCTTATGTAAAAATGCTTCTATTGCTACAAAACTTTATTATGTTGTTCCGGAAGTACACTGAACCGCTTCTGTTGAATATCATCGAAATGGGGTCCAAGGTCAGGACACAGCAACGAGATTTATTCCACAGCTATTATCCTCATAACTTGACAAAAAAAATGCTTGTATTGCGACAGAACTTTAGTATGCTGTTCCAGAAATATACGGAACCGGTTCTGTTGAGTATAATCGAAATGGGGTCAAAGGTCAGGACACAGGAACGAGAGAAGTTCTACAGTCAGTACTCATAACTTGAGTAATGATTTCTGGTATGTCGGAAAGCGTATCATAATCAATGCATTGCATGAGTTTACTAACTTGTTTTAATTTACATTGATTTTTTTATATTAATTTTTGCAATGTGGGAAAGACTTCACGGACACCCTCTATTACGTTCTCACACCTTTAGATCCCAGTCTTTGAGACTCAGTGTTCTCAGTTGTCAACTGATAAAATTTCCCGTCGTGTGTACGACGGGAAATTTTCTCCCTCTTGCGAATTCGCTATTATGCGACCTCGAAAAGATCGTATTCGCTCAATGTAACCTAGAATCAAGTGACACTTCGCAACACTACGATGGACTGCGGTGGGTTTCGACCCATCCAACTTTTCTTTGAGCCAACCTTTTAGCCCACCCACCCCCACCCCCAAAAAATATATATAAGCAGTTAGAACATATGGCTTTAGAGATTTTAGAGACCTTGGATAAACGTACGTGAATTTCTCCAATTCACTGAAATTTATTGTAAAATGAATTTTTTTGTTACATTTAGAGTTTGTTCTACTGGGAAATTCAGGGAGTTGTCTAAGCGCACTTCTAAGAAAGTAGTCGAAACACACATTTTTTGTAATTGTAGTTTAAAAATATGAGAGACAGAGAGAGATTTCTTCTCGGGTTACAAATTAAAATTCATAAACAGCCTTACAAAAGCAAAAAGCAAAAAAAAAAAAAAAAAAACGAACCAAGTAAGCTAAAATTACGAAGAAATAGCAACTTGCCATCGAGATTGGCATACATGGTTTCCATAATACATACACTGAATTAATACACTGGCGTGCAAAAATTAAGGACGAGACGGTTTTTCGAATGTAACGTCGTGCAGAAGTTCTCCATATCGACTCAAATCATACCATAAGATCCCCAAGATGTAAGAATACGGGACAAGTGAGCAAAACCGTCCAAACAAGGAATCCAAAGGATACAAAGGAACTTTATTAAAAAGGTAGCTTCGAGCACAACTGGACAGAAGACAGAAACGTCCATGTGACAGGCGGCTGCCAAGAAAAATCGAGTCTTTAGTAGGAGATATGATCACCCCTGACAGCGTTGCAGGATTTACTACGTCTGTCCATGCTGAGGACGAGGTTGTCAAGGAGCTGTTGAGGCATCCATGCCCATTCCTCTTGTAGCGCCAATCGCAGCTGCGGAATCGTTGTTGGCGGCTGGTGATGTGCTGCCAAGCGTCTCCCGAGAAGGTCACACACGTGTTCGATTGGATTTAGGTCTGGGGACCTTGCGGGCCGATCCATGCGTTGAATATCTTCACTCTCCAACAGCTCTGCGACAGCCACTGTACGATGAGGTGTAGCGCTGTCGTCCATGAAGAGGAACTCAGAACCCACAGCACCTCTAAACAGACGCACGTGAGGCAGGAGAACCTCGGTACAATAACGGACACCAGCGACCGAACCTCCTTGGAAGATGTGGAGGTCAGGACGGCTACCAAGCATGATACCGCCCCAAACGAGAACTCCGCCACCTCCGAACCGGTCCCTTTCGATGATGTTGGAGTTGTGATTGCGTGTTCCCTGCTCTCTCCAGATGTGTATACGTCCAGAATTGCTCGACAGACTAAATCGGCTCTCATCCGTAAAGAGAACTCGACCCCATTGCTGATGTGTCCAGTTCTTGTGTTCCTGGCTCCACAGAAACCGCCGTCTCCGATGAGTAGGCGTTAATGGCACACACCGTACTGGTCGTCGTACAAATAGACCACCTTTGTGCAGCCTCCTGGCCACGGTAAAAGGCGATAACGGACGTCCAGTTGTCTGTTGCATGTGGCTTGCGATTTCTTCCGCTGTCTGCCGTCTGTCTCTTCACGCCTGTAGGACAATATACCGGTCGTCCGCCGCCGTGGTTGCTTGTGGACGACCACTGCTAAACTCTCGGACAGCTGTTGCTGTCGTTTGAAATGCTCTCCAAGCTCGTGAAACGATGCTGTGAGCGATTCAGAACTCCTCGGCCACACTAGTCACACTTCGACCTTCTTCCAGTTTCCCAATGACGCGACCTCGGGTAAAGTCATCCAGATGTCGTCTACTGGATTGCCTGTTGGGCATATCACACGGTGGCAGCAACTCGACGTCGTTCAAACCGATGTACACCGTGCAATAGCTTTCACCGAATTGCTGACCGTACACCTCCCGTGTGTTTTCTACCGTTCCGACATCCCCCTCCCATCATGCTGCATATATGTGCATGTCCTACCGTACTGAACCCTAATGAGCCGCGGATGGCTTAGTGGTTAGTGTTTCAGATTATCGATGCTGGGTCCCCAGGTTCTAGCCTGGGCTGATCTTTCAGAGATGGTGTGATTTACTAACAATCGCTGAATATCCGCCGTGCATCGGACGAGCACGTAAAGTGACGGCCCCCAGGCTGGACCCACTGGTTAAATGGGTATCCTTTCCTATGTCTTCCCTGAAATTCTCTCACCCATCTATGTGCAATATCGTACTTGTACGGTGGCGCCATCTACTGTACTGTAATCTCACTACAAACTGTTCTGTCAAAAGTCGTTAGACTTGCTCTCATTCCTTCCGTTTCTGTGTCCTGCCCAAAAGGCGATCTCGCTGTAGGTGGCTGGGACCTAAACTCTACTCCCTGTGGACGGAAGTCTTACATGAAAATGACAAATGCTCTCAGTACTGAACCCTAGTCTATCTCCTGAGTGGTCTTTCGGTCCGTCTTGCCTGCTCGTTGTGCTGTTATGCTAATTTCTCCTCTTTGTCCTTAATTTTTGCACACCAGTGTACTACGTACAGTATTCACTGCAAAACTTTTTTCACCAAGGCAATAGTAGAATCACATTTTTTGTTATTATACTTTGAAAAGATGAGAGAGACATACAGACAGACAGACAGACAGACACAGACAAACAGAGAGAAATATACATAGATATTTCTTGTCAGGCTACAAACTAATATTCATAAACAGCCTTATGAAAGCAAAAAGAATAAAGAAAAACGACCAAGTAAGTTAAAATTGCGAAGAAATAGCAACTTTCCATCGAACATCGCATACATGGTTCTCATACTACATTCACTGAATAAATACTACGTGTAGTATTCATTGGAAAACTTTTTTCACCATGGATAACAGTACCACCATCGTAGGATAAAATGCATATGAACGGGTTTTTTGCAAAAAATTCTGCCTAACACTTCAAAATTTGTGCCTCCCCCTCATGCTTAGCCCCCCTAATTTTTTTGCGGCTGGTGTCGACCCTGTTCGTCATGGCCCTGTACAGAGCATGCTCGAGTAAAACATTTCTCAAATTACTGCTAACCTTTCCTGCATTACTTCATTTGTGGATGGAATAAGACAGGAAAGCATTCTCTCGTGGAACCATGATCTTTTCTAAACCCAACTATGGTTTGAAACATGAATTCGGTTTTGTAAACTACTTCCATTTAATATTCTGCCCCGTCACGTCGGAGACAAATCCCTCAGTTGGATTAACATTGTTCTTCCAAAAACAGATAAAAAAAAAAAAAACTGAATCTATGAAACAAAAACTTACATTTTTAAACTGCTGCAGATGACATACGAGATCGAAAAACACCTTCCAACTAATGCCTTCCAGGTCTAGATTTTTAACATACGTATTAACCAAAAGAGGAAGATGTTCACTTCTTAGCTTCTTGGAACATTTCAGTCTGTTAAATAGCAGTTCTGGATAAGCGAGACCTATAAAATAAAAAAAAAAAAAAAAAAAAAAAAAATTACAGTTTTTTTTATCATGAGGAAGAGTATTAAAGTGATGATCAACGTAATAGGTATAACATAGTAACCTGTACAATTCGCAGATAGCAAATCCTTCTCGTTAGACATTGTACGAGGGTTGTACCGAAAGTAATGCAAAAGTGGGAATAACTTTTTTATTAACCGACAGAGGTCGTTCAAATTGCACATGTAGTAACTTTTTCTCTATACAAAGGTACTACTCAACATAGTCTGTTGAGTAGTACCTTTGTATAGAGAAAGAGTACAAAGGTACTACACATCACAAGCGATGCATTTGCACCTTCGTTGAACCAAGAACCAAACTCTCGAATGCTGTACCCGCTTCTTCACGGCCACTTTCACCTCGTCTTTGTCATCAAATCTTTGTCCCCCGGAGACTGTCCTTAATTGGATCGAAAAGGTAGAAGTCTGAAGGCGCCAGATCTGGGCTGTACTGTGGATGGCAGACCATTGACCATCCTAATTTGCTGCTCGCCTGATTTGTTACCAAAGATGCGAGTGGTCTCATATTGTCATGGTGAATGTGGGTGCTTTTCAGATTCTTGTTCTGTTCCTACTTACCGGCTTCTCTAAACTTCTTCGGTGTCTCAGTGTACCGCTCGCTGGTCACGGTACGACCACGTTCCAGAAAATCAAGGAGAATGACACCCCTGTCATCCCCCCCCAAAAAAAAACATGACTTTTTGTGCTAATCGCCAGCTCTTGATCTTCTTAGGCCTTGGTGAAGAGGTGTGTCGCCATTCCATGGATTGATTCTTCGTTTCCGGATCGTAAAGATACGCTCGCGTTTCATCCCCTGTCACCAGATTGAGAAAACCAAACGTGTCTTCGTTGGCTTCAAACGCTTCCAGCAGAGTTCCACCCTTCTCTCCTTCAAATCGACTGCCGCGGTACCCACTTTGCACACACTTTCTCCCATACCTTAAGTCTTCCACCATCGTCTGTATGACATCGTGACCGCAGTCCAGTTGCGCAACAAGCTCACGGATTGTGACTCGTCTCTTCGCGCGAATCAGTTCATCCACCCGGTGACGATTCGTGTCAGTGGTCGCAGATGACGGTCTCCCACTGCGTGGTTTCTCTTCAGGGCTGGTTTCCCCCCTTCTTTAAACTTCTTCATCCATCTGTGCACATTGTTCTTGTCAATGGTGTCATCTTCCGTAAACATTCTGTATCCTTCTGTGGATGTCGGTAGCCTACAGTCTTTCTTCGTCAAGAACTCAATGACGGCACTTTGCTTCTGCTTGGAATCCATTATTTACCTTCGATAAAGAAGAAGGTTTACTATAGAGGAAGAATTAATCTACGAACATGTGCTATTTTAATGACCTCTGTCAGTTAATAAAAAAGTTAGCCGCCCCAGTGGCGCAGTGGTCTAAGGCGCTGGCCTCTGATCATTCGTCCGTAAGGGGTCCGGGTTCGAATCCCGTCAGGCATGGATGTTGTGTTTGTCTTACGGCACTGGCTCTCTCCCTTCCCTGGAACCAGTGACCCTAAATTAGGGACGGGCGACTGCTTATAGCCCATTGAGTTGCTCACGGTGGTCGTTAAACCTCCAATCAAAAAAAAAAAAAAGTTATGCCCACCTTTGCATTACTTTCGGTACATACCCCCCGTATCAAATATCGATTGCTTCAAAGTTAACAACGACAATTTGTCAAGTTTCACTACGCAGGGACTTTTTTCTGCTTCAAAGTTACAAAATTGCGGTACTTCTTTGCTTCGCTAAACCGCATTTTATTTCTGAAATCCAAGATGCCGCACCGGTGGCGCAGTGGTCTAAGGCGCTGGCCTCTGATCATTCGTCCGTAAGGGGTCCGGGTTCGAATCCCGGTCAGGCATGGATGTTGTGTTTGTCTTACGGCACTGGCTCTCTCCCTTCCCTGGAACCAGTGACCCTAAATTAGGGACGGGCGACTGCTTATAGCCCATTGAGTTGCTCACGGTGGTCGTTAAACCTCCAATCAAAAAAAAAAAAAAAAAGTTATGCCCACCTTTGCATTACTTTCGGTACATACCCCGTATCAAATATCGATTGCTTCAAAGTTAACAACGACAATTTGTCAAGTTTCACTACGCAGGGACTTTTTTCTGCTTCAAAGTTACAAAATTGCGGTACTTCTTTGCTTCGCTAAACCGCATTTTATTTCTGAAATCCAAGATGCCGCCCCGGTGGCGCAGTGGTCTAAGGCGCTGGCCTCTGATCATTCGTCCGTAAGGGGTCCGGGTTCGAATCCCGGTCAGGCATGGATGTTGTGTTTGTCTTACGGCACTGGCTCTCTCCCTTCCCTGGAACCAGTGACCCTAAATTAGGGACGGGCGACTGCTTATAGCCCATTGAGTTGCTCACGGTGGTCGTTAAACCTCCAATCAAAAAAAAAAAATCCAAGATATTTTAGCCGCCCCGGTGGCGCAGTGGTCTAAGCGATGGCTACTGATCATTTGTCCGAAAGGGGTCCGGGTTCGAATCCCGGTGAGGCATGGATGTTGTGTTTGTCTTACGGCACTGGGTCTCTCTCCCTTCCCTGGAACCAGTGGCCCTAAATTAGGGACGGGCGACTGCTTATAGCCCATTGAGTTGCTCACGGTGGTCGTTAAACCTCCAACCAAAAAAAAAAAAAAAAAAAAAAAAATTTGGTGGTTCTAAATTGAAAACTGTGGATTTACGGAAATTGTGCCCCGTGAGTTTTGTTTGAATAATAAGTATTTCTGCTACTAGGATAACTGAGTTTGTGCTTACCTCCACTATAAAGGTTTTGTGATTCGTTTCGGACATCTCCCGAAGTAGTGAGTGCCTTTTTTCGTTTCTTATCGTCGTGTTTACAATTCCTACCGAGCTGGTAGGAGCCTAGTTAGCCGCCCCAGTGGCGCAGTGGTCTAAGCGATGGCCCCTGATCATTCGTCCGTAAGGGGTCCGGGTTCGAATCCCGGTCAGGCATGGATGTTGTGTTTGTCTTACGGCACTGGCTCTCTCCCTTCCCTGGAACCAGTGACGCTAAATTAGGGACGGGCGACTGCTTATAGCCCATTGAGTTGCTCACGGTGGTCGTTAAACCTCCAATCAAAAAAAAAAAAAAAAAAAGTTATGCCCACCTTTGCATTACTTTCGGTACATACCCCCCGTATCAAATATCGATTGCTTCAAAGTTAACAACGACAATTTGTCAAGTTTCACTACGCAGGGACTTTTTTCTGCTTCAAAGTTACAAAATTGCGGTACTTCTTTGCTTCGCTAAACCGCATTTTATTTCTGAAATCCAAGATGCCGCCCCGGTGGCGCAGTGGTCTAAGGCGCTGGCCTCTGATCATTCGTCCGTAAGGGGTCCGGGTTCGAATCCCGGTCAGGCATGGATGTTGTGTTTGTCTTACGGCACTGGCTCTCTCCCTTCCCTGGAACCAGTGACCCTAAATTAGGGACGGGCGACTGCTTATAGCCCATTGAGTTGCTCACGGTGGTCGTTAAACCTCCAATCAAAAAAAAAAAAAAAAATCCAAGATATTTTAGCCGCCCCGGTGGCGCAGTGGTCTAAGCGATGGCTACTGGTCATTTGTCCGAAAGGGGTCCGGGTTCGAATCCCGGTGAGGCATGGATGTTGTGTTTGTCTTACGGCACTGGGTCTCTCTCCCTTCCCTGGAACCAGTGGCCCTAAATTAGGGACGGGCGACTGCTTATAGCCCATTGAGTTGCTCACGGTGGTCGTTAAACCTCCAACCAAAAAAAAAAAAAAAAAAAAAAAAAAAAAAATTTGGTGGTTCTAAATTGAAAACTGTGGATTTACGGAAATTGTGCCCCGTGAGTTTTGTTTGAATAATAAGTATTTCTGCTACTAGGATAACTGAGTTTGTGCTTACCTCCACTATAAAGGTTTTGTGATTCGTTTCGGACATCTCCCGAAGTAGTGAGTGCCTTTTTTCGTTTCTTATCGTCGTGTTTACAATTCCTACCGAGCTGGTAGGAGCCTAGTTAGCCGCCCCGGTGGCGCAGTGGTCTAAGCGATGGCCCCTGATCATTCGTCCGTAAGGGGTCCGGGTTCGAATCCCGGTCAGGCATGGATGTTGTGTTTGTCTTACGGCACTGGCTCTCTCCCTTCCCTGGAACCAGTGACGCTAAATTAGGGACGGGCGACTGCTTATAGCCCATTGAGTTGCTCACGGTGGTCGTTAAACCTTCAATCAAAAAAAAAAAAAAAAAAAAAAAAAGAAGCCTAGTTATCTCGGCGCCATTAAAATGGCGTCATCCGGTGGTGTTGTCAGCCCTGACATCACTTCCGGTGATCACGGCACTTTACCCAGCGGTGGCGTTGTCACGTTGCCCTCCGGGTCGACGTCAACCGTTGGCGTCATATCGTTTTCCTCCCCTGACGTCACTATTACAGCTCTCGCCCCAGCTGCTTCTCATATAGTGACAGATGACGTCATGGACACTATGGATGACGGTGCTCTCCTCTGCCTTCAATGGATGGCGGTGCTCTTCTGCCTTCAACCTCCATTTCTACTGCTCCTCGCTCCTATTCTTCAGCGTTAACTTCCCAAAGGCTACAGCCCAAGTCTAATTCCATGCGAGCGGATGCCGCAGCTTTAAAACCTCATGTCCGTCGCTCTGGTAATGAGGTTGTGCTCGAAATTCCAGTGGATTCTCTAGCAGGTACTTCTTTCACCACGGATACTGAGTTGGGTGTGTGCTTTGAGGCGCTGCCAGACACACCACGCAAAATGTACTCAACTGCTCTAAAACAAAAGTTCTCTCCGTCAGCGTTACGTCATATGTCGCGCAGAGGGCCGAGTGTCATTGTTTGCTTCTTTCATGCATCAGATGCTACCTCAGTCTTACAGACTGGGCTGGTTGTTGGTGATCACCAATTATTTCCTGAGCCTGTCCCCCAAAGACCAGTAAAGGTCTCGATGTCCCCAGTACATCCTGAAGTCACAGATGCTATGCTTTGTGCTTTCCTAATGCAATCCGGTCGTGTTGTGGGTAACATTACCTCACACTCCACTGCTCCAAAGGACGAGGATGATCGTTCGATTGAAAGTGCCCGACGAGTTGCACGAGTTGTATTCTCCTCGGATGATCATATCAAAGCTTTTCCTACTCTCTTCACTGTAAAATGCGGAGACCAGATCCGACGCATCGACGTTTTAACCTCCTTTCATTGTCAGACTTGTAAGGCGTATGGCCATTAACGAAGTGAGTGCTTCCGCCGCCCTGCTGTACCTCAGTCTTCGGGACCAAAAGTCACATGTGACAGCCCTGTGTTGTCCACCCCTACCGCTTCTAAGGAGGTGTCTCCAGAACTTCATCAACCCGCTCTACCATCGGGCCCTCCTCCACGGGGTCCTGTCCCACAATTGTTGACAGTGGACTTTCCTCATCTGGTGCCGACTGCTCCGCTTACGTTCCTTGCAGCTCCAGCTGACCTGACTGCTGACCTTCATCCTCCGTTGGATGAAGACACTCCAAGTACAGTTACTGACATGGACTGCCCTATTGCTAGTGACTCTTCTGGCAGTGACTCTGACCCTACCACTACCAGCAAGCCCGCTCGACGGGAGTGCTGGAGTGCTCCACAGACTCCGCTCCCTCCTCGCACCGGTGCTGCAAGAGGTCGTTCTGTTGACTCATCTTCCCGCTCCTCCTCTCAACGACGTACTTCGCCACGAATAAGTCGACATCCTGCTGTGATTCCAGGTTCTAAGACTCCATCCCCAGTGCTTTCCCTAGATTCTTTTATCCGATACCTAGCTGAAGCAAAGGCGGATATACCGGTAGGTCCGCTTTCTCTTCATAAAATATATGAAGTATTATGCTCTCATAAACATCCTAGATTCTTTAATCAGTTTGTTGCACGTCATATGCTTGATCTTCCTACTGTTCTAACCCAAGTTTCTAGTGTGACATCTGTGTTTCGAAATCTTGTGCTTTCCTATCCCGATCTCAAATTTAGTGTTGACAGAATGAAGAAGCAAGCGAAGAAAATAACAAATTCCAGCGCACGTGCGTGTCGACTGGGAAGGACCTACCGATTCAAGGTGGTCACACTTAACTGCAGAGGGCTCTCTGCTTCTCCTAGAAATGCTCTAGTGTATGAGGACTTGGCGCCTCTACAAGCAGATCTTCTCTTGCTCCAAGAGACCAATTGCTCTGCTACCACTTTGTTCTCTCGTTGGCGGGCTTGGCCCTACGATTTTTACCATGCTTATCGAGTTGGACGAAATGGTGGCCTTGCACTTGGGATCCATCACCGCCTACTCCCTCTGATTTCGACGCCAGTGGTTCGTACATTGCATGTGGACCACCTCCAGGTCGTTGTCTTTTGCGTTGAAAACGTGACCTATCATGTTTTTAACATTTATGTCCCCTGTGATGAGCGTCTGTTACCTGATCTTCTCTCCACACTCCGTACAGAGCTGTCATGCATCCCACCGTCTGAATATATTCTCATCGGCGGAGATTTCAATTGTACGTTGTTGCCGGCTCTTGACCGCAATTCAACCGTTGGCGAATACCGCAGGGACCGTTTGTTACAGATTTCTCAGCTAGTAGATGATTTTCAATTGGTTGAGCGTTCCGGCATCTACACCCGTCGGAAATCTCTTTTACCTGGCGCTCTTCCATAAATGGCAGCACTACGGCAGCACGGCTGGATAAATTTTATGTTTCGACTGCTCTTCTCCCGTCGATCGCAGCTGCTGCCCATCATCCTTCCGCCGCTTCAGACCACAGTATTGTCAGTCTGTCGGTGTGTATTTCTCCTTCACCTTCAAGGACTCAACGAGTAAGGACTTTTCGGGACTCGCTTTTGGATGATCAACAATTTTGTGTTGCTGTGAGTTCCTCCGAAGTCGTCAGCCCCTTCTTGATACTACGTCAGACGCGATGCAACTGTGGCTCAGTGTCAAACATGACTTGGTCCTTTTTGTACGGCGCTACTCCCATGCCTCTCGGAATGAGAGCGATATGAGAATTGCGAATCTACGTGCTCTACTATCGATGCTCTCTCTTGATGATCCGCAATACCCCGGCTATCTGGCAGATCTCCACGCTTTGCTTCTTCCCCGTATATCCGATGCAGTCTGCAGGATGCATTTCTTGCATCTCTCCCCTACAGCTGATTCTCACGATTACTTAACCGCCTTGGAATCTCAACATCGTTCTGCTACATCTTTGCGTCATCTTCGCCTCCAGGATAGTTCCATCACTTCGAACCCATCGAAGCTACGCACTTTCACCAGACAGTATTTCACCGCCAAGTACAGTGCGGTAATGCAGTCTTCATCCTCATTAGCTTCTCCTCTTCTCTCCTCTTTTCCTCAGGTCCCCTCTACTTTATCTACTTCTTTACTCTCCCCTTTCTCTCTTCGCGAACTCCGCGAAGCGTTCGCTACTCTCAATCCTCATGCCGCTGCTGAATCTGACGGCCTTCCTCTGTCCTTTTAGCGTGCTTTTCGACCGTGTGTTCTGTCTTTTCTGTCTGCGTGTTTCTCGTCTGCTTTTTCCTCTCCTGCTTTACCGCCCGACTTTACTTTGGCACACATCATCCTCCTTCCTAAGAAGGGTGACCTCTTGGATCTTGGAAACTGGCGCCCTATCTCTATCCTAAACATTGACTATAAGTTCTATACAAAACTCTTATCCCGTCGCCTTAATTCTGTTCTCTCTTTCGTTATTTCTCCCGACCAGACATACACCTTGCCTGGTCGGACTATTTCCACTAACGTTTCTCTTCTCCTTCATCTTCATCTTCACTTCCTCGCTCGATCTTTTTCTGAACCTCTTGCCTTTTTCAATCTGGATCAAAAGTCCGCTTTTGATAACGTCTCTCACTTTTATCTCTCTGCTGTCCTTTAACAATTTGGCTTTCCTCCTGCCTTTTCTTCCGCTCTCTTGGCCCTTTATCAGGACGCCAGTTTCCATGTTCGAGCGGCCACATTTCTAACCGCTCCAATTCCGTTTAAGCGAGGCATCCGGCAGGGATGTCCGCTCTCCGGCCAGCTATTCGCTCTCGGTTTCGAGCCTTTTCTGTTAGCAGCCCGAAGATCACTCCTGTCTGTCCTACCGCCGACAGTGGCTAGTACTCGTCATCATCGGATAATGTTCACCGCCCATGCTGATGATGTGACCTTTTTGCGTCCGGGATGAATCTCAATTTGATCGCCTGTATTCTGTATATCAACAGTATGTTGCAATTCCTGGTGCTGCGCTGAATGCCACTAAAAATACTGGCTTATGGTGTGGGGCATGGGCTGCACGCACCGATGCTTCTTGGGGTGTGCAGTGGACTGCCACTACACAGAAGATCCTCGGTGTGTATGTCGGATTGCCCTTGGCTTCTGCATCCGCCACCTGGACTGCTCTTCTTCCCCGGATACAACGGGCTGCTGCCTACTGGAGTAAGGCCCGCCCTTTCACATCGTTCCGTCAACGAGCAGCCGTTGTTCGTCGACAACTTATCTCCATTTGCGAATACTCTTGGATGTCGACGGTTGTGCCCGTGTCACAAATGATGACCATCACTCACCTCTCAACTTCCGTCATCTGGTCTTCACATCACTGGGTTAAACCTGCCACGCTTCATCTACCAGCCTCATTAGGTGGCATCCAGATTCCTAATCCAGCTGTCCTTTATAAAACACATCGCATTATTCATTTCGTTAGCCTTGTCACTTCAACTGTTCCGTCCCTTACCACTACCTTGAATGTTCTAGCTTCTTCCCGTGACCCATCTTTCACCTTCCTACTGTTTCTGAAGATGGATGCATACTCTCTTCTCCCGTCCCACCTCCCTCCTGTCCTGCGAGAGGGCCTTTCTCTCTTTCGTTCGCTTCCTCTTCTCCGTTCATTTCCTTCTTCAACTCTTGATCTCCTAGATGAACCTCTCTTCTTCTCTTCTCTTATTCACCCTCCTAACCTCCCTTACTTTTACTTTCCTATTTGGATCCGCTCTGGTGTGATAACTGTCCTTTCTCTCGTAACTTCTGATCTAACCTGGAGACCTCTTTCTTCCCTGTTTCTATCTCCAACCATTACTCTTGCTAACGAATATCTTGTCCTTTGCACAGCGCTTTGGAGCCTCTTTCCACTCCTTGCTTCCCCTGATGGTCTCTTCTCGTTCCCCTCCGCCCCCTCTTTCTCTACCGTTCTTTCTCCTCATTCGTAGCTCCCCGGTTCTAGTTACTTCTATCTCCTCTTCTTCTCTTTATTGGCTTCTTCTTTCCCGTCCCGCACTTCCACTTTCTGTTGTTCATTCTGCTCCTCCTTCTCTTCTCCCCGCCATCTGGACAGCATCTACCTCTGCCCTTTCCTCCCCTCTTGAACTCAATGTCCATTGGCAATTTCTTCACCTTCGTCTCCCCGCCCCATCAGTACTATTTCGCATGATTCTTATCACAGCTCCACAGTGCTTCTTTTGCCCTGAAGTCAGCGACGTCCAACATCAATACGTATTCTGCCCCGTACTCCTGTCAGTCCAAAACACAGCATTTCGTCTTGCTGATCGAATTTGTGCTTGATCGTTACCATTTTTTGCATATGCTTGGCTACTCCAAACTAAGCATCCACCTACTCACTTGCCTCCTGTGTGCCGTTACATTTTTCTTCTTGTGAAGTTCACTGTATATGCTTTCCATCTTGAACAACGCCTCCCTGCTCTTATTCCACCTCCTCAGGAGGCAAGTGCTATCATTCGGAGACGCTTCGTAGCACGGTTAACCACTCGTCTCTGAATGGAGCACTTTCGTGCTGCCTCAACAAACACCGATAACGTTTTTCAATCCACCTGGGCCCAATCGGCTGGGTGGTTCCATATCCATAATTTGCAGCTACATCTCAACTTATAAGTGGGATTTTTATTGTCGCCCACGTTCACTGTCACAACTCTTGATTTTACGTATTAATTTTGGTGGTATGAGGCTCCTAGGTGGAGTCTCCTTTTCATCCACATGGTTCGCTATTTGTGATTATTCTGTTTAATGTGCTATTGGAGATAGCTCACCATGTTTCCCATGTTCTCTTCGATAATGTTGGATTTTATTATGTTGTATATAATTCTTTCTTCTGCACAGTTTTTTGTACACGCAATGTCCCCTTCATTATGTTGAATATGTTTTAGAATTTTATTGTCCCTGTGTGTATAATTTCCTGCAAGAAGATGCCCTTCTGAGTACATTTAGCGATTCTCCCCCTTGTCACTGAATACTTCTGTACATATGATGTAAATTGTGAGTGTGGCATCACTGTTACATTTCTGTTTCATGAGAAGCTGCCCTTCTGGGTATGTATGTTTAGCGGCTTTCTTCCTTGTCACTGTATTGTTCTGTACATATGATATGATACTTATGCATTGCTTTACTGTTCGATTTCTGTTTTTTTGTAAAGTTACCCTTATCGGTCCGTTTAGCGTATTTCTCTCTTGTCACTGCATAATTCTGTGCATATAATCAGTATTTGTGCTTAATTGTTTCTACCATTTCTGTCATATTTCTAAATACTGTTGCACCTGTTAGTTCCTTCTCACCCATGGTCTTTCATGTGAATTAGTACCTTTTGCATATTTAATCTTGAGTATGGTAGTAATGCTTAATTGGAATTTGTGAATAGTATAGCATCATGTCTTTTCTTGTCTACAATACTGTAGGTAAACATTTTCATTTGCATCGCTCGTGCTTTATTGTCTGCCTCTCCTTCGCCCTACGTCGCGAAATAATTTTATGATTTTAACAATATTTCGTTTTACGTTTCACTGGAACTTTCCAGTTGATGTATATACCACTGTATTTATTGGCAGAATTCTACTATCATGTACATAGAAATGTTATTTTTACTGAAGAATAAAGACAGTTTTGAAATGTAGAAATTTTAACTAAAGTAACAAAAATTTTGTATGGGGGGCCTCCTGGTCCCTCCCCCGGGGCTCCGATCCCTTCCAAAACCCTTCTACGGTCTAAGTTAGAGTACCATGAGAAAATATACCAAATTTGGTTGTTCTAAATTGAAAACTATAGAACTTTTTGCGAAAATTTTGTATGGGGGGCCCCTTGACTCCCCGGCTCCGACCCCTTCCAAAAACTGTCTAGGGTCTAAGATAGAGTATCATGAGATAATATACCAAATTTGGTTGTTCTAAATTAAAACTGTAGAACTTTTCACGAAAATTTTGTATGGGGGCCCATTGACCCCTTTCCAAAACCATCTGGCCACCCCGGTGGCGCAGTGGTCTAAGGCGTTGGCCTCTGATCATTCGTCGGAAGGGGTCCGGGTTCGAATCCCGGTGAGGCATGGATGTTGTGTTTGTCTTGCGCCACTGGCTCTCTCCCTTCCCTGGAACCAGTGACTCTAAATTAGGGACGGGCGACTGCTTATAGCCCATTGAGTTGCTCACGGTGGTCGTTAAATCTCAAAAAAAAAAAAAAAAAAAAAACATCTGCGGTCTAAGTCAGAGTACCATGAGATAATATACCAAATTTGGTGATTCTAAATTGAAAACTGTAGAAATTGTAACTAAAGTAACAAAAATTTTGTATGGGAGCCTCCTGGTCCCTTCCCTCGGGGCTCCGATCCCTTCCAAAACCCTTCTACGGTCTAAGTTAGAGTACCATGAGATAATATACCAAATTTGGTTTCAGATATCTACGTTCAGTTGTTTGGAATTTTCTTGTTTCATTTCCGGTCTAGTATGCTAGTGTAATGACTAGCATGCTAGACCGGAAATCGGGAGGTGCGGGTTCAATTCCGGCTCCAAGACGATGAAAATTTTTAAGTTTTCTGAAGGAAGTGGTTACATGGAATACAGTGAAAATACGCCAATAATAGCAGTACAAAGGAAAACATATCTAAGACTTTGCTGTACAATTCATGGGATTTTCCAGGGGAGGAAAGGGCTACGTTTAATAAACAAAACACCATACAAAAGAAAAATCTAAAAGTAATATCTTTTAACTACGCTAAAAACCCACAACTGAAAATTAGTTACTCCAAATTTATTGAGCTCTACCCTGTACACCCTGTACACGTACTGCTTCAACAAAGTGTTCTTTGCAATACATCTCTGTTTAGGTGGAATTTGCCCTGGACTAACCTGAGGTTAGCTGAGAACTATGAAATTAGGCAATAAGTTACAGTGAACTGTGTATGCGCAACTCCTCGCTCTAACTTTTTTTTTTTTTTTTTTTTTTGATTTCGTGGCGAGGGTAAGTTTTTTTCTTTGCTACTTGTTAAAAACGAATCAAATGTCCTAGAATTCTGCAATCCTACAACATCGAAGATTCTCTATACAACTTGGCTGATGCCTGGAATGATTTGCCTGAAGAAACTTTACAGAAAAGCCGGAGAAAACTACGGCCCTGTAACAGTAACGTTGATCATCAAACAGAAGTCATCGCTCTTTCCACATTTATAAGTGAGTCACGGAAAAATTATCATCGGCCGCCAGCGAGAATCGAACCCAGGTCTTCCAGGTACGCGCCGGATATGCTACCACTGCACCACGGCGGCCTCGAATTCAGCAGACTCAGATATGACTAACTGCTAAACCTTCCATGTGGTTTGGCAGTTAGTCGCATGCGAGTCTGGAGAATTCGAGGCCGCTGTGGTGCACTGATAGCATGTCCGGCGCGTAACTGGAAGACCCTGGGTTCGATTCCCGGTGGTGGCCGATGATAATTTTTCCGTGACACTTATAAACGTGAAAAAAGCGATGACTTCTGTTTGATGTTCTTAATCCACGCCAGTTGTGTGTATTAAGCAATGTTGATAGCACACAACATGATGAATCAGAGTTATTTTGAGCAGTGTCAAACGTTTCAGGTTTTCAAAGTATTTCTCCGAATGAAATGACCGACTGGTTCAGTTGTGACACAAATGACATGGGTTATGGACAGTTAACAGAGGACGAAATCATTCAAGACGTTTTGAATCCAGAGAAACCTGAATCAGAAAATGATGAGCAAGGAAGCAACGTCAGTCATGAGGAAGCCGAGACTATGCTTTCTAAATGCGTTGACTGGTTTGAGAAATAAGACGAAGCAGACACAACCCAAGTACTCTTATTACGTAGAATTGGAAATCTTGCAGCAGCAAAGGCGCAAATAAAAACGTACAATACACTGCTTTTCGTGATTTTTTTATAGCACCATGCTAAATTTGTCTCATTACATTGTTTTCTTACTGTCAACTGTTGTGCTTTTTTAATATAATAAACAAATTATATTTTTAAAAATGATTTGGAAAATAAGCATGCAAACATGCTGACTTGTGAATTTAAAAATAAATATATTATTAACCTTCACTAGATGGCGTTGTACTGCACTTTCGTTTATCCGTCGCACTCCGGTCCCGTGAGTGACGGATAATCGGGAGTTTACTGTACTATGGAATGGTAATCCGTAGTAAAAAACTGGTAGCAGTAGAACATTGATAATAGGGAATCAGTAAGGATCGCGAAAAATGGAAGTGTCCAGGAATGTATGCTTTATGCAGCTTGAAGAACAATTTTGAGCATTTTCTATAACATACTTATGTCAAGAGATAACAAGCAGTCTTACAAAAAAAACGAGAAGCATGGTATTGAGGAAAATAAATCCAAAGTAGTAATTCTAATTAATTTTGTACAGAACTGTATAACACTAACACACAAATCAGTGTTTCTTTCGGGACATTTTGGCCGGGGGGCAAATGGAACCTTAGAGGGGAGCAAGTTTTCCATTTGCTATATATATAACTTTTTTTTTTTTTTTTTTTTTTGATTGGAGGTTTGACGACCACCGTGAGCAACACAATGGGCTATAAGCAGTCGCCCGTCCCTAATTTAGGGTCACTGGTTCCAAGGAAGGGAGAGAGCCAGTGCCGTAAGACAAACACAACATCCATGCCTGACCGGGATTCGAATCCGGACCCCTTACGGACAAATGATCAGAGGCGTGCGCCACCGGGGCGGCATATATAACTTTAACTACTATATTTATATATATAGAAGCAATTACTATATATCTAGCACAGGGGCGCATTTAGATAGCCCTCCCCCTTCCCCCCGGAAAATGCTTCATTTTTTTGTTTTTGGTTAAATTGCAACTTACATTAGAAAAAAATGTCTTAATTTAATAAAAATGTATCAACTTACATTAAAAAAAAGAATTATTTTTCTTCAATTTTTCATTAACTTTAATTTTGTTCCAGATGGTGGATTTCAAAAACTTCCTTCCTTCGTCCCCCCTCCCTCGGAAGAAAAAATCTATATACATACCTGATATAGTAATTACCTCTTCAAACATTTCAGGAATAACAAACTGTTTTCAGCTAAAAAAGGGAAAGGGGAGGTTCCGCAGGCTTGAAATTTTTTTCTGTTAAAATGCATTCAACGCACTCTTGTTCCTGAATCACGATTCCCAGACAATTAGGTATGAATAGTCTACTCTTATATTTTGAAGAATACCATGCGTCGTAATACACTTTTTAATAAAAATAAACTATAACTAGTACCATTTGAACAAATATTTAAAAAAATATAATTGAAGAAATATTTGTATCATAAAAAGAAACGAAACTTCCTTTTTCATCATAGCCTGAATTTATTAAAATTTGGCTCGGTAACCTAAAATGTCTCCTGGGGGGGGGGGGGGGGATGGTCGTTTCCGGGAGGGTTTCGTCCCCTTGGAAACGATCATCTGCACACAATGGGATTCAGTCTCTCCGCATACTGGTGGTAAATTAATCAGCTAAGTTCTTACACCGTGTGTGTTTCGAAGAAACATGCCATCAATTCACTATCAACAGTTTCAGATTATTTGTTGCAATATAATGTGAAAAATCATGCATACATTTTCAAGTTAATATTAAAAATGTGGGGGAAAAAAGTGTTACTATCTTTGTTTCAAGACATAACAAGCAGCCTTGCAAAAGAAGATAAACATGGTGTTCAGGAAAATAAATCCGAAGTAGTAATTACAGTTGATTTTGCAGAGAACTGTATAACACTGACACAAAATGGAATTCACTCTCTCGGCATACTGGTCAATTAATCAGCTAAGCCCTTTCACTGAGTGTGCTTCGTAGAAACATATTGTTACAGTGGACACCCCCATCCTAAAACCTGAAGAAAACTCTAAAATTTGTCCGCCATGTTGCGTATGGTATGAGGCAGCTAGGAATCACAGTTCGGCAGGCTCACATGTTCTTTTACAGTTCAGTTTTTTTTATTTATTTCTCATTTACGTTGTTTTTTCTTTCGGATGTTCTCTAAAATTAATTAACAAAATTGCGGGATAATTAGGAATTCGCTCCAATGCTCTTGAAGGCAAGAAACGCAATATTTTTGCCATTTTGAATTGTTTCTACCTGTGGGAAAAGGTAGCACTCAATGGTTGCTCTGGAAATTGATAAGAGCAAAGCGATAGGCCCAGAAGAGGACTTCTGGATTTCTTGAGGAGGGGCCGATGTTACGACCCACCCCCGCCATTAATTTAGTAATTAATGGGCGTGGTTGATGTGTGAAATTAATTAAGTATTAATTATGTTCGAGGCTTGATTGGAGTTTAAAAGTGTAAACAGCAGATAAAGTTTTATCTGGGGGTTTGGAAAAGAAAAGAGGCGAAGAATTCTCTCTCTGGCTGGGTGGTCTCAGAATAGCTCTGTTAGGTCATAAATATCAGGGCGCAGCTGACAGGAAGCCTAAGCAACACGGAAAGAGAAAGAGGTACATTTCGAAGAGGGGTCCACTTGAGTAAATGAATGAAGATGGGGACAAAAGGTTTAGCGAATAATCGTAAATTCGTCGATTGTTTGGGGCATTTTCGAGAACAATTGCTCTCTGTGTGGTCCGTGCAGAAAAATAAGAGTTCGCACTTGGCATGAACATAAGGAAGAAAGTTAGTTGTCTGTACGCTCTCCGATGTGAAAGGCTGGATGCCTTGGTTCTGCAAAAAATGAATTGGGAAAAATGACGCAGCAAACCTCTCCGCATTTGGTAAGAAATGGAGACAACTCGAGGCGGCTGATGGAGATGCCAGATTGCCATAAAGACAGCGGAATGCCTAAATCCGCGTGATAAAGCTGCAATTTCTAGGCTGGAGCGTAATGGAAATCAGCGACTGTTTGGCCTAATGAAAGCCAAGTTACAGGCAAATTAAGAAGTCTGCGAGTGGACAGTGGTCATTCCAATGAGAAGCGAAGCCAAGCAAAGTCGGGTTCGGATGCCAACCACTGCAGTGTGGAATCGTCACCCCCATTCATCCCCTACTGTGGAGGAAGTGAAGAGACGCGCTTGTCTTACGGGGCGAAGCGAGGCCCCATGTGTGCGTGTGTGTGGTCACGTAAGCAGCGAAGCCACTACGTGTAAGTGCGACGGGATAAAAACATGGCGAAAGAAAAATATGAGCGTAAGAGCGGTGGCTTCGATACCTAACAAATATACAGGTGAAATGTTGAGTTGCCGATATACGCTTAAGGTAAAAGCACGTCTGATTTCGCTCGGCCGAGAAAATTAATCTCAGGGCTGGCGGTCGCAACTCGATAAAAAAATGGAAACAAAACCTGCGAGGGACATATTTGAACTGCGTACTCAGGCAGGGTAGATGTTATGCTAACGGAAAGGAACTGACTGAATTGGGAATGAACGGTCAAAAAGGACGGAAGGTAGCGACGGACGGAATCTACTATAGCAGCAGCGGAATTGAATGTGTTCCACTCTCCAAGCAGTTGATGTTCAGAATTATTTCTTCACGACAACAAAAATCATTTCCCAGGAACACAGAAAATCAGTCTCGGAAACTGCAACAGCAGATGTGAGAGGGGCTATTTTGTTTAACGGCCACCTTTAAATCTTCACAAGAGTGGATCCGTGTATACTCGCATCAGCGCAACAAAGTGCGGCGTGATATCACCATTTGAATTGTGTGCTTCATTTACATCAAGCGTCAAAGTGAAGTGTTGAATCATCGGTGCTGCCACATGGTGCAAGTGTCTGTGTGTGTGCGCGTTTTTTTTGTCGTGTGATATTATGTGATGCACACTGGATTTGCACAGCAAAGTCACGAAACTGTAAGTAGATGAATATTTCCTTTTTCTTTCTTCGCACATCTGCGAACTTGTGCCATCCCGACACCCAAAGCTTCATGGACATAGATGCAGTAATGTTGAGTGACTGAACCTCAGAGGAAATACCTGCACATACAGATTTCAATTTCTTACCGGGCCCATTTCCTGATTATTTTTTTTTACATGAATAAGGGAGAGGGTGTGGCCACAAATTCCGCTGGGCGAGACAGTTTCTTTTAACTTTGGTTCAGGGCCAAAGCGAGCGGGGAAAGGGATCTGCATGTGCATGCTTATTAGATTTAGTTAATTAACTTTGGCAGTATTTCGCACCTATAATCTTACACCGCAAATTAACGTGCTTGTGTATTTTGTGTCGCGAGTATTTTTAATGTGATCGTTTGCATATAATTTTTTTCATTCTCTAAGCAATTGTATATGAATATCACCTGCAGCTCTATTTAGTGTGTAAACGAGTAGTATCTCTTATTCAGATAGTCCGGTGGAGACTCAGTCGGCTTGTGTCTTCCGACAGTAATGTGTGACACCGTATGCTGCCCACATAAGAGGAGCAATTGTCTATACGCCCAGAGAGCGCCGTATCTGTTTAAATCTCGCAGAACGTTATTAAATGTTGTGTTGTGTATTTGAGAATCATGTGTTATTTGCGAAAGTGAGTGTTGTACTGGCTGGTTGGGGATTGAATGTACCGGAGTAAGATCCGGACCACTACACTCAGTCACGAATTGGTGATTGCGGGTGAACCTCATCACAACTCTGATCCCAAAGTATCGTTTTTTTAGTTTATTTTTATTTTTTATTTGTTGTTGTTATTTTGTTCACACGGTGGATTCACCCAAGCCTTGTGCTTCGGGTCATTCTTCAACTTTTCATTTTTTATGTTCTGGTGTGAATCTTTGAGTGCAGCAGTGCACCTGAGATTCTCACCTGGTGCCGCGGCCAACTAAATTGTACTTCAGGTTCCAAGCACCGTTACCGGCCGACTCGGCAGGAACATTGCTAGTGCCGTGTAACAATATCATTTATACATTTTTGAAGTCAATATTAAACATGTGGAGAAAAACTGTCGCCGCCCCGGTGGCCTCTGATCATTCGTCCGTAAGGGGTCCGGGTTCGAATCCTGGTCAGGCATGGATGTTGTGTTTGTCTTACGGCACTGGCTCTCTCCCTTCCCTGGAACCAGTGACCCTAAATTAGGGACGGGCGACTGCTTATAGCCCAATGAGTTGCTCACGGTGGTCGTTAAACCTCCAATAAAAAAAAAACTGTCAGAAACTCCACGTAATTCCTTTTTTTTTTTTTTTTTTCAAATTCTGGCAAAAGTGTTGGTATGAGCATTGAGTATTAAAGTACGTGTGCTCCAGCACATTTGGGAAAAAATTTAAGTTGGCAGTTTTTTGCCACCAGTCACACCAAAGGCGCTGTTAACGATATAAGTGAGGTATAGTCAAGTCCATCATAACCAGAAGCTTGCTGGTGAAAGAGCGGGAAGTGCAAAACTCTGTTCAGTTTACAAAAGCAGCATATGAAAATTGAAATAAAATAAAAATCTGCATTGTTCCTCGTAAGAAATAGCCAAGAACACTTCCAAGTTAGATAAACTGTGGGATGATTTCTCCACCATACCTACACTATCTACCAACAAGTAATTGGACACCCCTGCAATCGACGATATCTGTGGTCCTGATACACGTCACGGCCGCCGCCGTTAAATATCGTGTGGGAAACAACAACACAACCAGTCGCATGCAAGATGCTACGCAATTCGGAGCTCTCTGATTTCGAGAAAGGTGTAATCGTCGGGAATCACAGAAATGGCCGATCCATACGTGACATATCCAGCGAGTTGAAGTACCCAAAATCGACAGTGGCCAACGTGATTGGCAAGTGGAAGATGAGAGGTGACAGTCGGAATGTGCCCCGACCCGGCAGACCCACAAAACTGGGAGTTAAGAGACCGACAGGTGCTGGCCAGAGAAATTCGGAAGAACCGCACCAAATCGATGGGCCACATCCGCGAGTGTTCTTTCGATAAATACCATCCGTAAGGAAGCCCATCTGCTCGGTTATCATGGACGTGCTGCCGCCCACAAGCCTTGGATCACCAAGTCCAATAGCGGTGCTCGGCTAACGTGGTGCAAAGAACGTCGACAGTGGACCGTTGAACAGTGGAAACAGGTTCTCTGGAGCGACGAATCAAGGTTCACCCTCTACCGTTCGGATGGCAGGGTCTGGGTTTGGCGTCTGCCTGGAGAACGCCTCCTGCCAGAATGTATTGTGCCAACTGTGAAGTTCGGCGGAGGTGGAATTATGCTATGGGGGTGTTTATCCTGGTATGGCACGGGACCCTTGGTCTGCAATTCCTGGTAGACTCAACGCCGAGACCTACTGCACTATTTTGGATGACCATGCGCTTCCTATGTTGTGGCAGTTTTACAATGCCACCTGTCGTGTTGCGAGGTCCACCATGGCTTGGTATGGTGACAGTAGGGTTAATCGAATGGACTGGGCTGCGCAGAGCCCAGACCTTAACCCTATCGAGCACCTCTGGGACGAGTTGGAGCGCCGACTTAAGGGGTCGTCCGAAATCGGTGAAGGAACTGCCCTGGCTTCTCCAAGCCGAGTGGAAGAAAATACCGCTAGCCGTCGTACAACGCCTGGTTGAGAGTATGCCCTGGAGGGTCGCAGCTGTAATCGACCCTCGTGGAGGCTCCACCAACTATTGAAGGTGAATAAACTTCGTTTTCCTTTGCTATCACAAGTGCCCAAGTGCTTGTTGGTAGATAGTGTATATTCTAATACAAAGTAAATTATTTATTGTATAAAAGTAGTTGCTGAGAACGTATAGAAGAAGAATAAGTAGCTGAATCTAAAGCAATTTGTGTACACAGCTTCAGAATCAGTCCTTTGTGGAACAAACAGGTAAGTAATGCAAACGATTCCAACAACACACTTCTGCCGTAGCCGGATAGTGTTCTTTCTAGCGGAAAGTGGGGGTTTGTGTACAGTACTTTTCCAATACAAAGAAGTGTGATGAGACTTATTTTGTAAGCCAGATTGGTGTACAACATGATGAAAATGAACTTGAAGTTAAATTTTTATAGGAAATTATAGTGATAAATTATTTTGGCCATAAAACAAAGACAGATCTTTAGTGATAAAGTAATGTTCTTTACGCTTTCTAACCGTAGGTTGAAGAAGCGTATATGCTCCAGCTTTGTCCGTCCGCACGATAACTCGCGTAAAAATGGTTCGATTTCGATGAAATTTTAGTATGTCACCACCTGGGGACGAACCCTATTAAAAATGGGACAAATGGGGTCAAAGGTCACGACGTAGGAGTGGGATCCATTGCATTGCACTTATGCGTCATAACTTGCGTAAATACGGTTCGATTTCAATGAAATTTTACTATGTGGTAGAAGACCGCCTGGGGACAAACCCTGTTCAAAATGGGTGAATTGGGGTCAAAGGTCAGGACATAAGAGCGCTATGCATTCCATTGCCCTTATGCGTCGTGCGTAAAAATGGTTCGATTTCGATGAAATTTCAGTATGTGGTAGGGGACCACCTGGGGACGAACCCCTTTGAAAATGGACGAAATGGGGTCAAAGGTCAGGACATAGGATTGCGATCCATTCCATCGCCCTTATCCCATATTATTAAAGTGGACGTCAAGTAATTTTGCTTCCTATACTTCCAATGGAAAAACTTTTGTACACATTTCCTTCACAATTAATGTGTTCCCAAGGATGAAAACTTAAACATCGATTGAAATAACTTCATATTATAACTTGGAATACTTAATATTTTCTAAAACATAACCATAATTATATTAAAAATCAAAAACTTTTCCTTTGGTGGTGTTGAAACCAGAAAAAGGATGCCGCGACCTGTACTTTGATGACGACAGTAGACAAACAAATGTTGGATTGCATAATTATGGTTATGTTTTAGAAAATATTAGGTATTCCAAGTTATAAAATGAAGCTATTTTAATCGATGTTCAAATTTTCATCCTTGTAAACGCATTAATTGTCCAGAAAAAAGATGGCGCGACCTGTATTTTCATGACATCAGTAGACAAACAAATGTTGGATTGCATGATTATGGTTATGTTTTAGAAAATATTAAGTATTGCAAGTTATAAAATGAAGGTATTTTAATCGATGTTCACATTTTGATTCTTGGGAACGCATTAATTGGGAAGAAAAGGTGTACAGAAATTTTTCCATTCGAAGTACAGGAAGCAAAATTACTTGACGTTCACCTTAAAGGAGCAATTCTTTATGTATATAAATTTTATTTTGAAAAGGGCTCTAAGGATTTTGATGAAAGTCGTTAACCTATCGTTTTCTGGTACTAGAAATCGATTTAGCTTGATCTCGACTTTAGGAAAATTCATTTAGTGGGTTAAATAACCACCCCGAATTACCACGTTTTTAGTGTAGTGTCATGGCGTCGTCCCATTAGATGTTGGCGTGCGGTCACGCCACCTGTCTCATTACGTCCCGCGTTGTGTGTGGATCCTATTAAAGTTTTATGATGTCACACTCTTGCGAGCAGATGGTCACGATTCCCATCTGCCTCATTACGTCACGCGTTGTGTGCGTATGTTCGTCAGCACGACAACTCGCGTAATAATCGTGCGATTTCGATGAAATTTTAGTATGTAGTAAGGGAACACCTGGAAAGGAACCCTATTGAAAGTAAACGAAATGTGGTCAAAGGTCAGGACATAGGAGCGGGATCCATTCCACTGCTCTTATGCGTCATAACTGACGTGAAAAAGGTTTGATTTCGATTAAATTTTAGTACAAGGTAAGGACAACCTGGGGACAAACCCTTTTGAAAATTGTCGAAATGGGGGTCAAAGGTGAGGACATAGGAGCGGAATCACTTCCATCGCCATTATACGTCATAACTTACGTAAAAATGTTTCGATTTGGATGAAATATTAGTATGTTGTAGGGACCTTCTTGGGGACGAATCCTATTGAAAATGGGCGAAATGGGGTCAAAGGTTATGACACAGAAGCGGGATCTATTCCATAGCCCTTATGCATCATAACTTACGTAAAATTGCTTCGATTGCGACAAAACTTTATCATGTTATTTCGGAGGTATACTGAACCAGTTCTGTTGAATATCATCGAAATGGGATCAAAGGTCAGGGCACAGGAGTGAGATTTATTCCACAGCCATTTTTGTCATAACTTGAGTAATGATTTCTACTATGTTGGAAAGCGTATCATAATCAATGCATTGCATGATTTTACTAACTTGTTACATTCTTGCCAGAGCCACAGATGGGCCGTTGAGGATATTTATGATTTTTCTTATGATTTCTTTTCATGCCTTTCTCATGATTTTTTTTTTTTTTTTTTTTGGGTGATGAAATAATGCCAGAAACAAAAATGGGCCGTAGAGGATATTTAAGCTTTCCTTATGATTGTTTAGCTTCATTCAATATAAAATATCAACACAAATAAAAAAGTTAGATTAAAATTATTTTTGGAAGAAGTAATTCCGTTTCAATGCACACAATTTGGTTATCATAATTGTATTCAATATGAAGTCAATCAGCGTAATCTTTTAAGTAAAAAAAGATTACGCCGATTGACTTCATATTGAATACAAGTAAGCCTCCCACAGTTAAAGTCAAGATAAATTGCTAACTTCGCAGGAAAAGCATTTGACAATATGTCACTTTTCACTTCTCCATCAAACGCAATTCCGTTACCAGCATTTAAATACTGCCATATTAAAACATCTTACTATTATTTCAATTTTATTAACAAAATGTGAATTGCCTTGGTGATGATAACTAAGTTTCTCAAAAGATTTTGACAAAAATTTGTTTTTAAAGCATAGAAGTTAATATAGATTGTGGCGAGATATTTTCTGACCTGTCATTGCGTTACCAAAGAATTGCCCAAAATGGCGAAAGAACTTGGAACTTTTACCCAATCTAAAAAAGAATAGACAGTTCTTTCTTCAAACTTACCTTAACCCTCTACGATTTTTACAGTGATCTAGAATCTTTTTTACGCTAATATATTACTAACTGTTTCACACATCTTAGTTCGATATTTGTCAGCCTTGTTTTCAATACGACTCACCTAAATTTCAGACTTTTCAGTTTTCATTACCTTGAAAACCACAACGTCAATAGACGGATCCTAATTATTATTATTTTATTTTAGTTTTTGTTTTAACGACCACCGTGAGCAGCTCGATAGGCTATAATCAGTCTCTCATCCTTAATTTAGATCCACTGGTTCCAGGGAAGGAAGAGAGAGACAGTGCCGTAAGACAAACACAAAATCCATGCTTCACCGGAATTCAAACCTTGACCCTTCACGGATGAATGGTCAGAAACCAATGCTTAGACCAATGCTCCCCCGGGGCGGACTAATATTTTTTGAAACCTAATATGTAATGCAAGTTTTTCATTTTTAATTCAAGAGCTACGAATGTGGCATACAAACTGGGCTTTAATTTCAGGCTTTTTGGCCACTCAGCTCCATACTATTACAATTCAAATAGTTCATATATACTTTCGTGCACCATTAAAAACAGGCTAAATCAGTCATCTAAATACTTAACGAAAACATAATGTTTGCATATTAATGAGAACACTAAATTTAAAGTAGAATGGATACGTACCGAGAGAATTAACATTCTTCTGTACAGTTGTTTCACCTGGCTGCCACGAGGCCGCCAAATATTGATGAAAATACTCTATGACCATTTCCATGGACAAAGAAGCAAGAGTGCCTGGGGACCTGAATCCTCTACGATTCATAGTGAAATTTTACAGTTGACAACAAGAAAGATATCACTCAGCCGCAGTTTCTGATGAACAGCACTTATACGATGCTAGGTTCTGAAACTCCTCAAGGTCACGTTTATGTTGATTAGCTAAACCATAGGGCACCAAACGCGCAGCTAAGAAATCAAAGACCAAATGCTAAACTGCCATTCAGTAACGTAACCAAATCCACAACTGACAGGCCATAAATGATCCAGCATACAGAAAGAAGTAAGAATTGAGTGAATTCCAAAATCAACGGTTTCCTGTTGCGATTTCAGCAAAACCGATTGTTTACACCAGGCTCCTAAAGCACAAGAAGCTACGTCTGAAGCTCAAGTCAAAACACCTTCTGCTCCCTCACTGCACTTACCCTGATTCTTTTAACAAACAAGAAAAGGAATGAAACAAAGGAACTACGAGAGACTGGATTGGCTCTCGTCAGAAAAGTCACGTGGTACTTCTGCACCACGTGACTCTGCGTGACATAGGAGAGACTCATTTCCGAGATGAGGTGGGGGAATGTTGAGACGTGGGCGATTGGTACTGCGTTCCGGTTTCCATTGAATCCTGGAAATGGGCTCACATCTCGGGCAAAACTGTTTGGATATCACTGAACTGTTAAAAAAAGCGATTCCTCGTAAGTATAAGCCCGATCATTGGAATCGTTATACTGAAATAAAGCTGAAAGGTGGTGTCATACTTCCCGATGTTGTACACGCGTCTTTTAGCAAATGACTCATACTGAGCTTTTTTGTTCCTTTTTAAAAAACTGTGAAACGAGTAGTATTCTAACAAAATTATTAAGGAAAACTGAGTTAAATATTCCCAGCAGGAAAGTTTCACATGAACAAACCTGGAAATTCAGTTGAAAATCGCGTCGATGTTACACGGCTCCGACGAAAAAAAAAAAAACAACTAAAAAAAAAGGCAAAAAAAAAAAAAAACCCCGATGTGGAAACTGGACTTTGTTGTTTTATTGGCGCAGATCTTGTAACAAAATGTATTGTTACGTCCACGAGAGTTGGAAGGTAGGGGACACGGGGGTGTGGATCCCCTGGAATTTCTCGGCCCCCTCACGGGAGGGGGTCTTTCTACCAAACAATTTTAAAAATTTGTGGTTCACATATGATTTTTTTTTTTTATTATAAATATCTCCTGAAGACCACTAACCATGTTTCTCAGTTTTCTAGAAAACGCTTCAAGTGCAACTTGAAAATTGATTTTGCAAAAATAAGTTAAACAGTTAACTCGCCGTTGTGTTTTTCACTTTAAAGAGGATCGCTAAAGAATTCTCAAAGACCAATGGGCTTCAGGGGTTTCTACGAAACAACTAAAAATTTTGTGGTTCACATATGATTTTTTCTTTAAGAAAATTTTCTGAAGACCACCACCACGTTTCTCAGTTTTCTTGAAAACGCTTCAAGTACAACTTGAAAATTGATTTTGCATAAATACTCGCAAGTTGAAAAGTTAACTCGCCGTTGTGTTTTTCGCTTTAAGGTGGACGTCAAGTAATTTTTCTTCCTATACTTCCAATGGAAAAACTTCTGCACACATTTCCTTCACAATTAATGCGTTCCCAAGGATGAAAATTTGAACATCGATTAAAATAGCTTCATTTTATAACTTGGAATACTTAATGTTTTCTAAAACATAACCATAATTATGTAATCCAACATTTATTTGTCTACTGACGTCATCAAAATACAAGTCGCGCCATCTTTTTTCTGGTTTCAACACCACCAAAGGAAACAAACGTTGTTGATTTTTAATAAAATTATGGTTATGTTTTAGAAAATATTAAGTATTCCAGGTTATAATAATATGAAGTTATTTTAATTGATGTTCAAATTTCCATCCTTGGGAACACACTAATTGTGAAGGAAATGTGTACAAAAGTTTTCCCATTGGAAGTATAGGAAGCAAAATTACTTGAGGTCCACTTTAAAGAAGACCGTTAAAGAATTCTCAAAGACCAATGGGCTTGATATTGTTATATACAATTATTTGAAACGTTATAATCATAGGAATAATCATATGTTATAAACAAATATTTAGCTCAAACCAATTCACCATAGTTATATACTTTATGAAACAATTCACCATAAATCTTCAAACGTTAATCTGTACCAACGTTACATTCTAATACAAAACACGTGTTAAAGTTATGAACAATGGAACACGTGTTGATGCTATTCATTGGAACACGTGTTACTGTCATCAATGTTAAATACAAGGTGTTAATTTTATTGTTATATTTATTATTATGAACAAATTATAGGTGCATCAGTTACAGATCATTTACCGATTAAATTTACTTTATCGTGCCTTTTTATAACTATGGGACTTTTTGTTCTACAGTGATCGTATATGGACAAAAACGTGCCCCTTATATGTACTAGCATATAATAAAGCACGGCGTTGTGATTCACCTTTATCCCGTCACTGGAATGGTGGGGGAATAAAGGTGCCGCTCGTGAAAGAAATTAGAAACATAAACACATATTTTAACTTACACATACCTTATCTTATGTCTTGTGTGGTTATAAGGAAAACAAACAGGAGTCTTATGTGGAAGTAATAAAAATGGTTTAATACGTGAGATTTAGGAACACTAAGGTACCACGTGCGTGGGTGCAGCCGTTAGCAATACCTTACACATAAAATTTACTATTATTCCGATTTTTCTCTATAACGTCTCCGATCATTTCTGCATACATCTATCTATATATATAAGTGCAAAGCTTAGTGATTCATTTTACTTCTAGTTCCTTTTCTCCTATGCTTTACTTAAATGTTTTACCTAGCTAACTGGGTTTTCATTGTTTGATCATGACCAATACACACGCCACGTGCTCTAAGTAGGTTTATGAATAAATTTAAGCAAGTACATGCAATAACAGGGAAAAGGAAAAATAACTTAACTGGTATTTCCATATGTCTTTCAGGTTTTCAATCCCAATCTTTATCCAATTGTCATCGCTGGCAGTACTTCATCTATCTCTCGTCACATCGCTCGACGATCCGCTATCCACGTCTGTGTTTCGCTGCTCCTCGAACTCAACTCCTCGTGACCAGTGAAGACCTTCTGAGCTTCACCTTGTCCGCGGATGCCAAGGTCACTTGACCAGTCTGGAATTCATCTAATCCGTCCGGGGAACGTCACTTCGCTCCCTCCTTGGGAACTGACCCTTCAACTTTTCAGACCCCCTATATCCCCTGGGGCTATCTATGCACGTGCATGTTGGACTAAATTTATTTTAAATAATTTTATTTCCAACAATATATTGCTGCCGTTAAAACCTGAGATATTAGATTGGATTTGACCATGGTACAGAAGAAGACCCAGAAGCACACCACCTGGGAGATTGGGTAGATAGAATTTGAAAGTATGCTGGAGTGACTTGGAACAAGTATAGGCTGGAGGCAGAAAGTTATAGAAGAGACCATCCAGCAGTGAGTTGATTATAGTTGTCAATGATTTGTACGAGTATTTGCATATATATGCTACGGGTTTCTCCCTCCCTCCCTCTTTTTTTTTTTTTTTTTTTTTTTTTTCATTGTTTTAACGATCGGAGAAGTTAGTCCCCCCCCCCCCTTTCCGAAATTATTGGGTTCCGCCCAAGGAGGTTAGAATAATATACTTCTTTCTGGAGGGGCCGTGCTCCGTAGCAATGTGCGTCAGCGAGTAACTCTCATAACCGCGAGGCGAAGCTGGTTCAGTCAAAAACCCCTGAAGATTAAGAAAGCCTCCGAACAGTTGGTCTGTGAAGTCAGAGCTAGTGGACCGACCGACTCCAGCCTCGAGCTCTACGCTCCTAAAAACACCAACGAAGTATTGCAGTGTTGACGCAGAAAAATAATTTCTCGAGTGCAATACTAGATAATTTTCGCACACAGCAATTAACCATGTTTTTTTTTTTTTTTTATGTAATTTTTATCCTTAGATAACATCGAAAGATTACATCTTTAGCTTTCATTTTTTTCTCAGTATACAGCAATGATACCTGCAAATCGGGGAATTCCAAAGTTTTGCTCTTGTGCTGGGAAATGATTTCATGTACGGGTCTTAAAACTAAATATTTCAGGAAATTTTTCCTTTTGTTTGCAATTTGGCTAAAGGAGCACAAACAGAAGTTTTTTTACGCATAACGTGAAAAGCCCAGCATTTTACGTTAAGCATTTTTGCAACAACGATTTTTTTAAGTGCGTTAATGGCAAATTGGTAGGACCGTATGAACATAATCATTTCACTTAAAACTTTTAGAAATTTCCTTCGCGTTCGATTCACTAAAATGAAAGAAAAAAAAACAAAACGATTTTTCCTTAATTACGTAACGAACGCGAAAGCAAAATTTCCGATTTAGTGTATTCACTGAAAATACGTTAAGATGTGTGCGCAAATCTTGCAAATACTTCTAGAAGGTAAAAAATAATAATTATAAATTAAAATCATTTAGGAAAAAGTTCTTTGTCAAATGAACATGGAATGTATTAATTTGGATATCTTCAAATTTATGCACATAACACTGCAAATTGTATGCTGGAAAATCTGAATGTCACATTTTTTTTCATTTTTTCAATATCTGTAACGATATTGAAGATATCAATTAACACATTAACAGACTCCCTAAAAGCGGAAAACACATGCATTAAGAAATGTGTTCCTTCATTATGCGTAAGTACTTTCTTTTTTGTACGATGTTCTTCTTGCAGGGAGGAACGTTTCACTGCCAATATTTCTGAAACTATCTTTATACATGTGACTATATGAATGTAAGTAGGAATTAAAGTGCTGCTTTGCAAAAAGAGTTCAATGTAGACAATTCAAGTTCATAGTTCTCTAATCCGAACCTCAATCTCTACCACAACTTAATTTGAATTAAATTGTACGTTCACTTACTTAAAAAAACTGTAAGCCCATGAATATATGTACATACATACATTTTAACTTATCAGCCAGTAAACTTCAGGGGTCGTGCAGAAGTTTAACGATATAAGTGAATTCTTTCGGGCGCATTCCAAACTTTCGGATACATTTTTTAGACATTCCAATAAACTTTTCTTTGGGCTGGCCTTCAGATTATCAGCGCATGAAGTAGTTCTGTACATTTCGTGCGAATTCTTGTTTTAATTAGGACACTGATACGCAGCAATTCTGTGAAGAAAAATGACATTTGTTTCACGGAAATGAAATGTTGATTAATAAATAACGTAATTATTTATTGCCCGTTTCTTTGCCTGGTTATCCTTAGTACCCGATGCTCTGATAATAACTGTAAATCTCTTTTTTTTTCCAAATTGAACACTACTAACTACGAATTTTGTAAAGAAAAAGAACATTTTATAGAAATGAAATGCTGAATGGTAAGTAATATCATTATTTAAACCATAACAAATAATGAGCTGCTACTTGGAAGGCTAGCCCTTAATTTTACTCCGTCAATCAAAATAACGACTAACAATTCACTAAATTATAGTTGTATTTACAACGAAAGCAGAACACGCTATCATGAGAACAATTAGGCTGAACTATATATATATAGCCTTTGATTTCACAGTGGTTTCAAAATTCTTTATTCTTATGGAAGAAACCATCATCTTCGAAAGCTTTCACCTTCAGAAAAGCTGAAAACAGTGGCTTTTGGATGTGCTTTGTAATTAGATCTATATAAAGGCACTCAATATCTTCCAGGCATGTTGCATAAAAACGCTAACTTACGTGCACGACTAGCGAAAGCTTAATACTGACCAATGCCACATGAACGCGCAGCTAATATCGGCATTCCCCTTACGCTTGCCCTTTGACTTCTCTGGAGAGAGGGATTGCGATGGCCCTATGACTGTGACGTCAAACCCGTTCGCAGTTCACGCGCTGGGGCTTTCTCTCCAGGGGTTTTTGGTTCGTACAGGCAACTTACTCAAAACAAACAGTAAGTTTACAGTAAGTTTAAGTATGGCGGTTTTCGCTTTTTATGATATGCATTTGTTATATTTATTTTTAGTCTATTTCGCCAGGAATGTTGCAAAAATGTTAGCGCTAAATGTTAATTGATTTCTGTCCGAACAAGCGAATGATATTTGTAAAAGCAAGGATTTTATTTCTTTGCCAGGAGGCATCGGATTTTGTTTGTGCACCTAGTTTCAGTAAAATTTCTTGTCGTAATTAGTGGTTTAGACACATCCGAAAAAATTGGATATAAATTACCGATATGCACCCCTTTCCCCAAGAAGTATATTTTGTGAATAACCCAAAATTGCCTTTATTGCATTTGTGAATATTTAAGTTTGGTATTATCAGTTCACTGTACCAACGTACGCTTCTTACCTACTTTTCTCGTGTAAGTTTTTGCAAAACACCGTGCTTCATTGATTTGCTTTATTGTACCTTTATCTTTTCTGCCGTTATTCTAAATTAAATATTGAAATTAAAAAATGTACATTTTGTAAAAACAGTAAAACACACCCCTTGCACTTTTTTGATAACATAAGCAGAAAACAAAGTACCTTATTTTTTATCCATTGCTTAAGAAAAAGGCAATGGTTTAAAAAATTATATTTGTCAAGAGAAAACGGAAATCTGGTCAAATCTGCGCTACCGATGAAGCACCAATATGTATTGTGGGGGGCAGGGCCGTAACCAGCCAAGAAGGCCAGAGGGGGCTGCAGAAAGGAAACATGCAGGGGCTCAAGAAAAAAAGTCCAGTGCGCAGCTCAAGTGCTGACGTTAAGAGCATGTCATGTCCTTCTCCTAAAACAGAGAATAAAATCTTCATCGTGCAATTTATTGCATTTAAAACAACAAATAATCACCCCCCTCCCTGCGGAACTCATTTTGGTCTCTTGAAGGTTTGCATATCTCAACAGGGATTGAAGGGCCGTAAGGCGCTAGGTCCCCAGTACAATTGCTATCGAGTCGAGCCGAGTAGAAACGATTTTTTAATTTGTTTATTTTTCTTTAATTTAATGATGTTAAAAAAAATTAATGGTGTTAAAATTTTGACACTTTAACAAAACTTTTGCGTTTTAATAAAACTCTATCACGCAATTAGTCGTATTTAAAATAGCAGATGATTTTTTATTTGAATTGTTTATTTTTCCTTTATTTATTTTTTCATGCATTACTTCCAAGGCTACATGAAACGCACCAAAATAATCACCAAATATAGATTTTTACATCTATCTCCAGAAGTACGTGTCGTAGCGCAATGAAATTAGTTTCATTAGATTCAAAATGCTAAATAACATAAAATTATACATCGTTGGCCATTTCTCCCCAAAACGTTTTTTTAGTGAATTTTCAAAAATTTTTGGACCCCACTTGGGCGCCTTATTATAGACCGATTTTACTGGTTAACTAAATGCAAGGGATAACAAGATCTGATTTTTGTACCAAAAATCAACTCAATCGGCACATAATTGTGGACCCTATCGTGTTGACGGGCTATTTAATACATATAGGATACATAACCTTTTGAGATATTGTTCAGATTTAGATTCTCCACTCTCTGAAACATGTAGAAAACACCATTTTGAGTTCAAACTCACGTTGCCAAACCAATTGCAATAGTTTGTCCTATTCTTTTTTAATAGAAGGACAAGCTAAAAAATGTAATCATTACACAAAGATAGTCGAGCTTTAACGATTTCGCTAACGTATTTTATGCAAATTTTGACGTAAATAATTAAAAATACAACAAAATTTTCTATCATAGACATTTGAGTTTTCAAAATTCTACGAATTGTTTTATTCAATTTCAAAATAGCATTAAAATTACTAACTAATGCTAATTTTCAGATTAGAACAAGCGAGAATTGTGAGGCGCAGAACTTCGTTGAAAATATATACATTAGGCAGTGGATTAAGACATTTTTATGCCTGATGGATTTCAGCACAGTTACATTACGCTCAAGGTTTAAGCTGAATTAATTTATTCAGCAAAATGCTTCAATAATCTGATTTAGCTGAAATGCACAATTTTTCAGATCAAATGTTTAAATATCTGTTAAATCTTCGCGCCTAATATCATAACTTAAATTATATCGCCTTCTGTGCATGATATACAAGAGAATTATTAAAAACTAGTATTAAAAACGTACAGTTGTTAAAAATCTTTAATACCAAAAAGTATGACTAACTGCGCAAGATCTTTCAAAGTTCCCGGCACTTCATCATCAGGCCGAGTCATCAACTTGTGCAGCAGGAACTTATTTATATATACAAGAATCCATCGGGTGTCTATGACGTAATCTGGTCGGAGGTCATAGACGTACTAAACACCAACGTCCGGCACCCCGAATTCATACAAATGGCATATCAACGCCAAATTACAATATATTATTAGATAGTTCGGTGCATTCGTCCATTTTTTACGCTTTCCAACCGTAGGTTGAAGAAGCGTATGTGCGCCAGCTTTGTCCGTCAGTCCGTCCGCACGATAACTCGCGTACAAATCATTCGATTTCTATGAAATTTTAGTATGTGGTAGGGGACGAACCATATTGAACCTGGGGACGAACCCTATTGAAAATGGGGTTAATGGGGTCAAAGGTCACGGCATAGGAACGGGATTCATTCCATTGCCCTTATGCGTCATTACTTGCGTAAATATGGTTCGATTTCAGTGAAATTTTGGTATGTGATAAGGGACCACACAAGGACGAACCCTATTGAAAATGGGTGAACTGGGGCCAAAGCTAACGACATAGGAGCGGGATTCATTCCATTGCTCTTATGCGTCATAACTTGCGTAAATATGGTTCGATTTCGGTGAAATTTCAGTATATGATAGGGAATTGCATGGGAACGAACCCTGTTGAAAATGGGTGAAACGGGGTCAAAGGTAAGGACATCGGAGCGGGATCCATTCCGTTGCCCTTATGCGCCATAACTGGTAAAAATGGTTCGGTTTCGATGAAATTTCAGTATATGATAGGGGATCACCTGGGGACGAACCCTATTGAAAATGGGTGAAATAGGGTCGAAGGTCAGGACATCGGAGCGGGATCCATTCCGTTGCCCTTATGCGCCATAACTTGTAAAAATGGTTCGATTTCGATGAAATTTCAGTATATGATAGGGGATCACCTGGGGACGAACCCTACTGAAAATGGGTGAAATAGGGTCGAAGGTCAGGACATCGGAGCGGGATCCATTCCGTTGCTCTTATGCGCCATAACTTGTAAAAATGGTTCGATTTCGATGAAATTTCAGTTTACGATAGGGGATCACCTGGGGACGAACCCTTTTGAAAATGGGTGAAGTAGGGTCAAAGGTCGTTCAGGACAGCGGAGCGGGATCCATTCCATTGCCCTGCGCCATAACTTGAGAAAAAAATGCTTCGATTTCGATGAAATGTCAGTATATGATAGGGGATCAACTGGGGACGAACCCTATTGAAAATGAGTGAAATGGGGTAAAAGGTCAGGACATTGGAGAGGGATCCATTTCGTTGCCCTTATGGGTAATAACTTTAATAAAAAAGTGTTCGATTTTGATGAAATTTTAGTATGTGCTAGGGAACCTCCCGGGGACGAGCCCTACTGAAAATGGGTGAACTGGGGTCAAAGGTCTGGACATAGGAGCGGGATTCATTCCATTGTCCTTGTGCGTCATAACTTACGTAAAGATGCTTCGATTACGACAAAACGTTTTCGTGTTGTTCCGGAGGTATACTGAACCAATTCTGTTGAATATCATCGAGATGGGGTCAAATGTCAGGGCACAGGAGCGAGATTTATTCCACAGCCATTATCCTCATAAATTGAGTAATGATTTCTGGTATGTTGGAAAGCGTATCATAATCAATGCATTGCATGATTTTACTAACTTGTTTTATTTACATGTCACAATAGGCAAGTACATGGCATTGGTATAACAAAGGGGGTTTCATCGTTACAGCACTTTTTTCCGCATGTTTGGATGAACAGGCTTTCAGTTAAGACTAAGGATCGTCTGGATTTGGCCTTAGCCAAAATACTGACGGCGTTCCATTCAGGATAGTGTGTTCCTGCGTTACTGTTCTTGAAAGTGCTGTAGACTCCATTTTATTCCTAATAGTGTACTTGTGTTCCGAAATCCTTTTCGATACATTTCGTGTCGTGGAGTCGATATATACCAGATCTCTATTCTGACTATCGTGGGCTTTCAACGGAACACAATAAACTCCATGTCTATTTGCCAGTGGGACGGGCTCACGGTCCTTGATGATTGACAAAATATTTCGTGTACTGACTCCGAGGTCTATATGATGTTTCTTGCATACGTTTTTTAGAATAGATATGACATCGTGTAGGTACTGCATTGATTCAACGCATTTCGTTGTGACCGTGTCTCTTTCGAGAGTAGAGAAATCAGCTTGCTTACCCTGTCGAGTATCTCATTTACCACCATCCCTGAATATCCACTGGTTTCGGCAATTCGGTGTATATAACTAATTTTACTGCGTCTGGACTGCAATCTAGAAGAGTGCGATATCGCTCGTCTCACAAGGTACTGGAGGGAAGAAGCATCATATAGTTGTCTTCTAAAAAAACGTATGCAAGAAACAATATATAGTTGTCTTCCCTCCGCTACCTCGTGAGACGAGCGATATCACACTCTTCTAGCTTGCAGTCCAGACGCAGTGAAATTAGTCATACACATTAAGAAGAGCTTTTCCCATTTCATAGAGTTTTTCTATCAAGTCCTCCTTCTTGTTTCAGATTTAATATAATTCTTTGCAACTGCTATTTCTTCTCTTTGGGGAATATTAATTCCAAGTTCTTTCAGGGCATCATATTTTTCTAAATCCTCATTCAGTTCCTCAATAGCAGTTATTGCAGCAATCAAATTTTGGTTGATGCAAAATCTCTTATCAAGTTCTTGTAGAACAGAATCAATAGTCTCATTGTACATGCACTGCAGTTTATTACGATGACAGACTCCTGAATGCTCATTTATGAATTCATGAACTATAAAGTTTTCCATCATTGAATTTCTTTTACGAGTTTTATACTTTTTAATTTCATCCTCCAAATTCTTAAAGAACGAATTACTCTCTTCCAAAAACCCACTGTTTCAAAAATAAAAACCATAATAGCACTGTTTCAAAAAATATGATTTTTTGAAACAGTGGTTGTAGAAAGGTGGCCGAGGTTGAGGCGTTAGTCTATTAAATTAATTACGATTAGTTAACTAATTAAATGCCAGTTTGTCAGACTGGAGAAATAAATATTCCTCAAATGATCCCTATAAATTGAGTTTTTTCCCGTAGGTAATAACGTTTTTAGTAATCATAGATGATGTGGATAGTGTAATAGAAATGGAGGGTCGCGTTGAAGAAAATTTATTGAAGAACACAAAGCGATGATAGTGAGAATGTTTTCTGTTTTTGATCCTGTTTCGGTATCAGGGGTGTTGTGTTGAATTGGTTAGCGCTAGCGCTATTTTTGGTAGTTGTTCCATTAGGGCATTATCAGGTCGAGGGGCGGGGGGATATTTAGTATTAAGGAGCGGAATGCGGTGACTTTAATATTCAAGGATATTTCTTCACCCCATTATTTGGGGCTGGGGATTTTTAGAGTACTTTGTTTGTTTTTATTGGGGTGAATAATGCTCTGGGGTTGTTTTCTTTTGTGTTTACTAGAACTATAGACACTTGATGGTGACTATGAGATCAGGGGGGGGGGGCGGCGTGGTTGATGGGGTTTATTATGGGATGTGTGATGAAATTCAAGGAGAGAAGTGCTCAGCTGGTGCCCTTTGGAATTAACTTCTTTTATAGTGTTAATTGAAAGAGTGAGTCATTTGATTCGTCCTGTTACGTTGTCGGTTCGGCTGGCTGCAAATATGATAGCAGGACATTTGATTATTGGATTAATTTCTAGAATTAGTTTGGCTTCTTTTGCGGGGTTCGCGGTGTCAGTGGTTTTGCAAAGTTTAATATTGGTACTTGAGTGAGCGGTGGCGTTTATTCAAGCATTCGTTTTTAGAGTATTGGTTATACTGTATCCTTTGGAAAGTTATTAAATTAATAGTTGTATTTCATCCTTATCTGACATTTTGCAGATGTGACTTGGCTATTTTTATTTTCAGTAGTTTACTGATGAGGGGTGTAAAACAGCAGTATGTGGTGCGATTGATTTTCAATTAATAAGAGAAAGATTTATTTGATAATAGCTGTATCGGGGAGGGGGTGGGGGTGGCAGTGCACTGTTTAAAAAAATATGATTGTTTTTAAACAGTAAACACTGCCACTACGGGCAGTTGTAATGTCACTACAATTGCCTGCAATCCCCAAGAACTCCTGCGCCCACCCCCACCCCCACTCACTTCCAGAAAGGATGAAGATTTGTCGTCATTCAAAGTGAACTCTACATACTTCTGCACATTTGTTTTGTTTCATGGGTCCAGGGTAGTGAGGAAATTTTCAGTGGGAATGGTAATTCGGACAAAGTATATTTTCAGCAGTGGTCCTTAAGCAAAGATGGTCGTTAAGAGATGGAGAACTGTCTTTTAATAGGGCGAAGTCGGGTTCTCTGCAATTTTAGCTATGAAGAAACACTGGTCGTGTGAGAGATACTTTAACTTTAAAATTTATAAAATTCTGGGAATCGCTAGGGGGGCCTCAGCCCCTCTTGCCCCCCTTTGGTTATGGGCCTGGTGGGGGGATGTTACTGTTTGCTGCATCTCCCCCAAGTTTGTATTAAAAATTGATGTAATACATTAGCAGTAAGTCAATGTTGTTTTTTAATAATTAATGGACACAGGGTAACACTCTAACCTCGAAGAAGATTTATCTCAAATTGTCATATGAATATTTCTCTGTACCTTTCTCAAGTTTTTCAAACTTTTTTTTTCTCTCCCTCGTGTCTGTTTTCCAACAAATTCCTAAAGCATTATAGTAGACTACCATGGTCCTGGCAGTAGCCTTAAATTTTTATTGTACACGAATTTGAGCAGTATGATATTTTGATTTTCTGCATTGAGTAATTTTTGGAGTTAAAGATTAGTATCCAGATGGTTTCATTGGCATATCACTGTGGATGTGTAATAAGTTGATCAGTACACGTAATCTGAATAAAGCTTATGCATTAAAAAGGTTGAAATTATAAACTTCATTTTCATAGTAAACTTCTACAGTTGCTCAACGGTATAACGGCGCAGTGGTCTAAGCGATGGCCTCTGATGCCTCACCGGGTTCGAATCCCGGTGAGGCATGGATGTTGTGTTTTTCTTACGGCACTGGCTCTCTCCCTTCCCTGGAACCAGTGACCCCAAATTAGGGACGGGCGACTGCTTATAGCCCATTGAGTTGCTCACGGTGGTCGTTAAACCTCCAAATTAAAAAAAAAAACAAAAAAAAAAAACAGTATAAGTATTGGTGCGTGTTTTATGACAGTTAATTTTAAAAGAATGTTTTGTGTACTTTGCCCATTTTATGCTGGGAAATTTTTTTTATGGAAGTACTGTATTACTCCATTTTTTCCCCCTGAAATAAAAGAGTACATGTTTCACTTGTGTGTGCACTGAAGCTTAATTATCCGTCTTAAATTGCTTTTAGCACGTCTTTTGTGAAAAAAGATCGTGCTTATGTTATCGGTATGTCCGTCCATCCGTCTGTACCCACGGTATCTCTGCAACTATTACTCCGATTTGAAAAATTCTTTTTGCATTCGAAAGCTTGAAATATGCAAATGATGATCCTTCATTTCGGGTTTTTTTACGATGTACAATTTCGCCGCAAGAGGGCGTAAATGCAGATGATGTCGAATTCAAAAATACGTTTTATTCCACATATTTGCTTCTAAACTCCGATTGAAAAAAATCTTTTATCTTTCGATTCCATTTATGTCGAAGAGTATTTTGGATATAGTTTCTTTTTTCAAGTTACGCATAGATTTTCCGCTAGGGGGCGTAAAAGTAAATTGCATTTCCCCCGATAACTTCTTCTAAAACTCCGATTTGAAAAAAAAACTTTCAGCGGATACATCTCCTGATGCACAATGTTTTGCATATAATTGCGAATTTTTGGCAAAGAATACTTCGGCCACCAGGGGGCGTAAGAGTTAATTTTTGCTTCTGATGCATTTGCCATAAAATCTGAGCTTCTAAAATATCGATTGAAAAAATTCTTTCGTGGACTGATGCCACTAACATCGATAAACCTTTTCGGAATATTTTCTTCGTAAAATATTCCACAGTTTCTCCGCCAGGGGCGTAGATGTATACCTTATTTTTGTCAATATCTCGACTTCTAGGAGTCCGATTTGAAAAATTTCTTCTTTGTTGGATAGTGTTTTCAGTGTGACATGTTTTTCATATAATTTCTAACTTTTCAAGTAATTCAGAAACTTTCCGCTAGGGGGCGTTTCCTGTTTTGGTGAAAAAAATTGAATTTAATTCATTTTGAGTATATTGAATTGTATTTTCTTATTTATTAAACACGGGTTGCTATTATTTATGCTGGTATTGAAATTCATATGGAAATTATAGTAAAATTAAATTTGGGAGATGGGTGGATGCATTTCGAAACAAAAATATTTTCCAAGTACTAGAAAAGGCCATGAACATCCTAAACAAAAATGCATCTAAAATTTACATTCCACAAGAAGTTATTGGAAAGTTTGCGTTGTTTGTGTTCACGCAGAGTTGAGTCATCTGAAAGTGCAAAAATAAGTGGATATTGTTGCATGTGTATGAAAATGTGTCACTATAAGTCATACGATAAAATGTACTCGTTCAATAACAACTTGTGGAGGCGGTGAAAGTCAATTTAAAAATGGATAGGACAAAAATTGCAGTTATGAAATACCTTAGAAAACCAGGATTCGGATCGATAGCCTTAGTCAAGCTAAGGGGAGTACATGGGACCAAGTCATGGAAGACAACAGCACACAAAATTTTTCACACTGCACTCATTTTGAACTTTTTTTGAAAGGCTACTGCCTGTATTTATTATTTTTCTTTAAAAACTTAATAAGTTAATTTAGTGGACAAACAGATGGTATTTCCTTTTTTCTTGCTTGCTTAAACACAGCAGTATAAAAACAGAATCTCAATTTTCTTTCCATTTCTATTTGGCCACTGGCCTTATGAACAGCACAACTTTACATATTTCAACACAGTTGGTTTGAACACTAGGCATGCATCCAAAATTATATAATGATTCACATAGCTTACAAAAAAAAATACTGGATTATTTTTAATTCTACAAGGGGGACAAATTCTGTTCTTTTGAAACGTACTCTCTTCTCTCTCACCCAGTTAGCTCAATGACCAATTTACAATCTTACACTTATTGATTTAAATTTAAACAATCTTAGCAAACTCCGCAATCCCCCAGACCAGATTCAAAGACTTCAATTAAATTTACAGTTATTTTAAGAGCCACAAATTATACTTTAACAAATCTACTCTCAGCAAGTAAACAAACCAAGTAAATTATCCTCAAAACAGAATTTACACTGAGCACAAGCATTAATTAACATTACATAACCCATAGAACTATCCTGAATGAACCTACTTCACTTATAAAGAAACCTCACTAACTAATCTTAAAAATTATCACTATTCATAACATCAACATAATTCAGAAATTCAAACAATCTTCTTGCACTAGCTTGCTCATAAAAATCACCTCACTCTGCACTTCACATAATAGCTCAAGATACTTAATAACTCTATACTGTAAACAAAAGCTCAAAAATACCAATTAACTAAATTTCCAAACTAAATATCAAGTTCACTAACACTAACAACCAGAATTTAGAATTTACATCCCTAGCACTACAGCAAATCATAAACAAATAAATTTAGATACTTTAAATCACCAAACAAACTTGAATTTAACACCTGCAGTGAATTACTGAGGTAGCGGTGAGGCAAATACTCTCAGTTCAGACACTACCCTGGGTTTTGAGAACCAACACAGGAAGAAAATACCAAGTCAGGCTGAAGGCGTGAAATTGGGTCGTGAATCCACTTTCAGCCTATGCAAAGGGAAAGGAAAAAATCCTCAAGTGTGACACATCATCATCAGGCACAGAATTTCCTCTAACATGATCTCACCACATTTCTTGAAGCAACGCTCGACCGACCCTCGCTGGCAGTACATATCTCCGTGAGCAGCGAAACTACTGGGGGGTTTGAAGACAAGTTTTCCCCCAAAAACCACGTCTTCAAGGATCTCCCCCTTTTCGAACCAATGCATGATCCCACCTTGATCAACCACGCCTGCAAGAGCCTGTCGTACTTCAACCCTAAATACTCCAGGCACATCTGGCCCAGAACTAACACAACTATATCTCAGGAAAAATTCACTTATCTCTGTATATATCCCAAGAAATCCTAAATCACAGTATCCACATATATCCCAGGAAAATTCACTTTATCTCTCTATATCCCAAGAAATCCGAAATCACTATATCCACATATATCCCAGGAAAATTCACTTTATCTCTCTACACATATATCCCAGGAAAAATCACTAGCAAGGAAATTCTTCTGCACCATGGCAATGCGCAGGTCCACTTCAGACAATAACACTGACCATTTACATAACCCACTAAATATTTTCACCTTATTGAAAATTAAAATTACATTTAGACTTTTAACCTTATAGTAAAAACAAGAAAATTTAGGCCAAAGAAAAGAACAATTAATACTGGGACTGGTGAGCAAAAGTGTGTCTTCTCAACCCATGATGTTCATTCTTTTTGTGAAATACTAAACTTGAGAACAAAAAAAATACTTTAACTTCTATTCTGCACATATCGCATCCTGGTGAAAATTCCCTACTCAGAGCCCTCTGCCCTAGGACAAGTTCCCTGCTTGCCCTAAGATCACCCCTTTCCAATGGGAGATTAACACTCATCTGGAGCATGTAAAATACTGGTCCTCAAATAACACACCTACCATCTTAATTTCGACACTCAACACTCCAAGAATGTAAACAACACTTTAGGTTTCCAATTTCATCACACTATAATATGTTCCCAAAATTCCAATATAAATCATCCCATAATTTATCTTCACTCATAAAAAAAATAACTCAATGCTGTAAAAGACTAGAGAGAAATGTTTACTATTATTTTATCACCCACGACATCACAATAACACTGCTTTTCAATTATCACATGCCCAACTAAACTATTATCGATGCACCAAAATTCACTGTGCCCAACTATTAAACTAAATTTTTCCGATACATCAAAATTTACTGGCCTGGGAAGTTGCTAAACTACCAGACATGACAACACAAAAAAAACATAAATGAAAGCATTTTCAACTCCCCTCTCTTTTTTTCCTTGCAATATATTTTTCCGACAGCCCCCAATTTTAAAATCAACTCGTTTTATAATTTTAAAGAAACCACAACATAATACAAAAAGAAAATGCCCAGAGAAATTTACCTTTTGGACTGGGGGCAGCAACACTTCCTGCCAAGCACGCTAACCGTCGATAATAATAAAAAAAGGTTTCACAGCCTAATAATAGATAAAATAAATAAATAAAAAATAAACTCTCCCTGAGAGAACACCACTGTCCCGGTTGATTTTCACTTCACTTCCAAGGTGCTTTTTTTCTTTTTTCTGAGACAGCGTGTTTGGCCAACGAAACAGGAAACGGGCATTTTGGAACCCTGCTGGTGGACCCCTTGTTGTAGTCAGTATGCAAAGGCGATGTCATTCACAAGGCCGTCCATGATAGCCATGGCTTTCTCCCCGAAGCCTGGGCGCAGCCCAGCGTTAAAATATGGAGGCAGCAACAACAGAGGTGGACTTTCGGTCCTCAGGCACGTTGGGCTTGGAAGTAAGAAATCGGGTCTGATCCTTCTCCGCCATCTGCACCCAACACGGCAGTCAACCGCTACTTGATAATTTGGGTGTATCAGCGGTCATTTCATCTCCGGCAACGAGATCCTTGAAAACAATCACTTTAGCTGACCGATTTTTTTTTTTTTTGAGTCACTTCAGAATACGGGAACACAGCTAGCGGCCAGTCATTCTTACTGCCGACCAGGCCAAAGAAAAAGACTTTTCTTTTCCACACAGGGCCAACAGACCCCAGTGCATCTCATTCTGACTGCCCCCTCCACCGCCAAAAGGCGAGGAGAAAATAAAACTCCGCCGTCCTCTCTTTCTCTGACGGCCAGCAAGAAGTCCAGAACAAAAGTGTTTCTCAACGGATAAACTCTGGGGTGCTTGAAAACCGCTGACCCCTCTCATTGGTCAAAACTTCAGCCTAGCAACTCACAGCTTCCCAACGGACTTTTCACTCCCACGCCTCGAGTGACCTCTGACCTTCACACGTGCAGACCAGGCTCTTCTCGACCCTGAGGTTCTAAAAATAGATTTTGTTGCTGAATTCCCTACCCCAAAGGACGAAAAGATGTTACTTTTGGGCGACTTCTCGCTTGGAAACAGGAACGCAAAAAATGGCGAATTCTTGCTTTGCAGAAAATCACTAGTTTTAATTTTCTTTTTTTTCCCTCGTTCCGTGATGTTAAACTAAAATTAATTTTGATTCTCTGAGCTGCACACCTACTCGCCTTTTCCTATCGCGATAAAAGAACAGATAAAATAATTATTTTCAAAACCCCAAAGTCAGTTAAATCAAATATTATTCTTTTTCTCTTTTTTTCTCCAACATGAAATTTTGTTTTCCTGGTTGTGATTAAGACAAGCGAATTTTGCGCACGAATTCCCCTGCCTTTCAACCAGGAATTTTCTTCTAACGTATGTCATGGGAGAAAATTTTTGCATTAATTAATCTCTGATAAACCAACAGAAAGATTGATCAGGTCTCTCTGAAATTCACCAGAGGTTAAAATTTTCGCCATGACAAATACATTCCCCCTGCGAAAAAGACGAGCAAAGCGAGTCGAAACATAAAATAAAATCTCAGAAAATTCGCTTCTACCTACTACTAAACACACACGTGCTCCGACCATGTCAACAAACCGATGAATGTAAACAAACCTGCAGCGCCACCTACCTCCGGTGAGCTGACTTCCGTTCCAACATGGCTACCACTGAACTAGGAAAACAAATGTTCCGAAGCGAAGCTACTTATCACCTGACCTTAATTACAGAGGTGAAAGAATTTTTTTCAAGCCAAAAAATTTTTTTCACGGAACGAAGGAAAAAAAATTCTGCACCGGCTCAAATACTAACCTTTTAACTACACTGAGAAAATTAAATTAAAAGAAATTTAACTGATTATTAAATTCCTAACTCACTGGCTATTACTACAGTAATACTAATCTTACCCAACACTGAACCTACACTTCACTCCAATAGTAAACAACCTAACTTAAAATAACTAACCAGTGCACCTGGGCACTAAATTAACCAGCGTGAGGAGAGAAGAGAAGTTACGCCTCTTACAATTTTTGCATTATGCTTTCACCAATTTGACATCACCAACAACAGGCATTTTCGAATGACAACATTACTTTACAATACACTTTCTTCGCTTAGTTCAACAGAATATGATAAATTGCCTGAATGCAACACATTAAAATTACACTTAATTCAACACTCGGACTGTAGAGGTAAAAAAATTTTGCAACACATGAAAAATACACCTAGAAGTTCAATATTTGGAAAAGTGTGAAATTGCATATATATATGTGACACACTGCAAACTATTAATTAGCACTAGTTATATTCGAAATACCAAATTATACATTATGCAGGTACGCTTGAGAAATTATTTGTGTGAAAACTCATGTAGGTAAACACCCCCAAAAAAAAATTGTATGTGTGTCAAGCACAAAACTACTGAAATTACTCATATATCACTGAAAATATTACACCAACACAAAAAAAAAAATCTTTTTATGTGTGTCAAGCCCTAACTGGCTTTTATGTTAAGCCCAAAATTATTCAATTATTACAAACACTGCTACTGAAATATTATAATACTTATACACAGAAATTCAGCTAAAATAAAAAAATATGCACTTTCGCTACTTTGGTCACTGAGAGAGAGAGACTACCAGAACTTATCACTACGAGAAAATAATTCACATATGAAACCATACTCAAGATTTTTCGTAACTACTGTGCAGTACAGGTTGAATTCCATGACAAGGCATGTATCCTATGGTCACGGCACCAAATGTTTTGGTGAAAAAAAAATTGAATTTAATTCATTTTGAGTATATTGAATTGTATTTTCTTATTTATTAAACACGGGTTGCTATTATTTATGCTGGTATTGAAATTCATATGGAAATTATAGTAAAATTAAATTTGGGAGATGGGTGGATGCATTTCGAAACAAAAATATTTTCCAAGTACTAGAAAAGGCCATGAACATCCTAAACAAAAATGCATCTAAAATTTACATTCCACAAGAAGTTATTGGAAAGTTTGCGTTGTTTGTGTTCACGCAGAGTTGAGTCATCTGAAAGTGCAAAAATAAGTGGATATTGTTGCATGTGTATGAAAATGTGTCACTATAAGTCATACGATAAAATGTACTCGTTCAATAACAACTTGTGGAGGCGGTGAAAGTCAATTTAAAAATGGATAGGACAAAAATTGCAGTTATGAAATACCTTAGAAAACCAGGATTCGGATCGATAGCCTTAGTCAAGCTAAGGGGAGTACATGGGACCAAGTCATGGAAGACAACAGCACACAAAATTTTTCACACTGCACTCATTTTGAACTTTTTTTGAAAGGCTACTGCCTGTATTTATTATTTTTCTTTAAAAACTTAATAAGTTAATTTAGTGGACAAACAGATGGTATTTCCTTTTTTCTTGCTTGCTTAAACACAGCAGTATAAAAACAGAATCTCAATTTTCTTTCCATTTCTATTTGGCCACTGGCCTTATGAACAGCACAACTTTACATATTTCAACACAGTTGGTTTGAACACTAGGCATGCATCCAAAATTATATAATGATTCACATAGCTTACAAAAAAAAAAATACTGGATTATTTTTAATTCTACAAGGGGGACAAATTCTGTTCTTTTGAAACGTACTCTCTTCTCTCTCACCCAGTTAGCTCAATGACCAATTTACAATCTTACACTTATTGATTTAAATTTAAACAATCTTAGCAAACTCCGCAATCCCCCAGACCAGATTCAAAGACTTCAATTAAATTTACAGTTATTTTAAGAGCCACAAATTATACTTTAACAAATCTACTCTCAGCAAGTAAACAAACCAAGTAAATTATCCTCAAAACAGAATTTACACTGAGCACAAGCATTAATTAACATTACATAACCCATAGAACTATCCTGAATGAACCTACTTCACTTATAAAGAAACCTCACTAACTAATCTTAAAAATTATCACTATTCATAACATCAACATAATACAGAAATTCAAACAATCTTCTTGCACTAGCTTGCTCATAAAAATCACCTCACTCTGCACTTCACATAATAGCTCAAGATACTTAATAACTCTATACTGTAAACAAAAGCTCAAAAATACCAATTAACTAAATTTCCAAACTAAATATCAAGTTCACTAACACTAACAACCAGAATTTAGAATTTACATCCCTAGCACTACAGCAAATCATAAACAAATAAATTTAGATACTTTAAATCATCAAACAAACTTGAATTTAACACCTGCAGTGAATTACTGAGGTAGCGGTGAGGCAAATACTCTCAGTTCAGACACTACCCTGGGTTTTGAGAACCAACACAGGAAGAAAATACCAAGTCAGGCTGAAGGCGTGAAATTGGGTCGTGAATCCACTTTCAGCCTATGCAAAGGGAAAGGAAAAAACCCTCAAGTGTGACACATCAACATCAGGCACAGAATTTCCTCTAACATGATCTCACCACATTTCTTGAAGCAACGCTCGACCGACCCTCGCTGGCAGTACATATCTCCGTGAGCAGCGAAACTACTGGGGGGGTTTGAAGACAAGTTTTCCCCCAAAAACCACGTCTTCAAGGATCTCCCCCTTTTCGAACCAATGCATGATCCCACCTTGATCAACCACGCCTGCAAGAGCCTGTCGTACTTCAACCCTAAATACTCCAGGCACATCTGGCCCAGAACTAACACAACTATATCTCAGGGAAAATTCACTTATCTCTGTATATATCCCAAGAAATCCTAAATCACAGTATCCACATATATCCCAGGAAAATTCACTTTATCTCTCTATATCCCAAGAAATCCTAAATCACTATATCCACATATATCCCAGGAAAATTCACTTTATCTCTCTACACATATATCCCAGGAAAAATCACTAGCAAGGAAATTCTTCTGCACCATGGCAATGCGCAGGTCCACTTCAGACAATAACACTGACCATTTACATAACCCACTAAATATTTTCACCTTATTGAAAATTAAAATTACATTTAGACTTTTAACCTTATAGTAAAAACAAGAAAATTTAGGCCAAAGAAAAGAACAATTAATACTGGGACTGGTGAGCAAAAGTGTGTCTTCTCAACCCATGATGTTCATTCTTTTTGTGAAATACTAAACTTGAGAACAAAAAAATACTTTAACTTCTATTCTGCACATATCGCATCCTGGTGAAAATTCCCTACTCAGAGCCCTCTGCCCTAGGACAAGTTCCCTGCTTGCCCTAAGATCACCCCTTTCCAATGGGAGATTAACACTCATCTGGAGCATGTAAAATACTGGTCCTCAAATAACACACCTACCATCTTAATTTCGACACTCAATACTCCAAGAATGTAAACAACACTTTAGGTTTCCAATTTCATCACACTATAATATGTTCCCAAAATTCCAATATAAATCATCCCATAATTTATCTTCACTCATAAAAAAAATAACTCAATGCTGTAAAAGACTAGAGAGAAATGTTTACTATTATTTTATCACCCACGACATCACAATAACACTGCTTTTCAATTATCACATGCCCAACTAAACTATTATCGATGCACCAAAATTCACTGTGCCCAACTATTAAACTAAATTTTTCCGATACATCAAAATTTACTGGCCTGGGAAGTTGCTAAACTACCAGACATGACAACACAAAAAAAACATAAATGAAAGCATTTTCAACTCCCCTCTCTTTTTTTCCTTGCAATATATTTTTCCGACAGCCCCCAATTTTAAAATCAACTCGTTTTATAATTTTAAAGAAACCACAACATAATACAAAAAAGAAAATGCCGAGAGAAATTTACCTTTTGGACTGGGGGCAACAACACTTCCTGCCAAGCACGCTAACCGTCGATAATAATAAAAAAAAGGTTTCACAGCCTAATAATAGATAAAATAAATAAATAAAAAATAAACTCTCCCTGAGAGAACACCACTGTCCCGGTTGATTTTCACTTCACTTCCAAGGTGCTTTTTTTTTTTTTCTTTTTTCTGAGACAGCGTGTTTGGCCAACGAAACAGGAAACGGGCATTTTGGAACCCTGCTGGTGGACCCCTTGTTGTAGTCAGTATGCAAAGGCGATGTCATTCACAAGGCCGTCCATGATAGCCATGGCTTTCTCCCCGAAGCCTGGGCGCAGCCCAGCGTTAAAATATGGAGGCAGCAACAACAGAGGTGGACTTTCGGTCCTCAGGCACGTTGGGCTTGGAAGTAAGAAATCGGGTCTGATCCTTCTCCGCCATCTGCACCCAACACGGCAGTCGACCGCTACTTGATAATTTGGGTGTATCAGCGGTCATTTCATCTCCGGCAACGAGATCCTTGAAAACAATCACTTTAGCTGACCGATTTTTTTTTTGAGTCACTTCAGAATACGGGAACACAGCTAGCGGCCAGTCATTCTTACTGCCGACCAGGCCAAAGAAAAAGACTTTTCTTTTCCACACAGGGCCAACAGACCCCAGTGCATCTCATTCTGACTGCCCCCTCCACCGCCAAAAGGCGAGGAGAAAATAAAACTCCGCCGTCCTCTCTTTCTCTGACGGCCAGCAAGAAGTCCAGAACAAAAGTGTTTCTCAACGGATAAACTCTGGGGTGCTTGAAAACCGCTGACCCCTCTCATTGGTCGAAACTTCAGCCTAGCAACTCACAGCTTCCCAACGGACTTTTCACTCCCACGCCTCGAGTGACCTCTGACCTTCACACGTGCAGACCAGGCTCTTCTCGACCCTGAGGTTCTAAAAATAGATTTTGTTGCTGAATTCCCTACCCCAAAGGACGAAAAGATGTTACTTTTGGGCGACTTCTCGCTTGGAAACAGGAACGCAAAAAATGGCGAATTCTTGCTTTGCAGAAAATCACTAGTTTTAATTTTCTTTTTTTTTCCTCGTTCCGTGATGTTAAACTAAAATTAATTTTGATTCTCTGAGCTGCACACCTACTCGCCTTTTCCTATCGCGATAAAAGAACAGATAAAATAATTATTTTCAAAACCCCAAAGTCAGTTAAATCAAATATTATTCTTTTTCTCTTTTTTCTCCAACATGAAATTTTGTTTTCCTGGTTGTGATTAAGACAAGCGAATTTTGCGCACGAATTCCCCTGCCTTTCAACCAGGAATTTTCTTCTAACGTATGTCATGGGAGAAAATTTTTGCATTAATTAATCTCTGATAAACCAACAGAAAGATTGATCAGGTCTCTCTGAAATTCACCAGAGGTTAAAATTTTCGCCATGACATTTCCCCTATATCTCTGCTTCTGCTTCTAAATCTCCGATCTGAAAAATTCTTTCTGCACCGGATACAGCTCCTGATGGGAAATCGTTTGCACATAACTTCTAATTTTTGTAAAAAAATGGTTTGGCAACCAGGGGGCGTAAACCTTAATTTCCGCTTCTGATGTATTTGCAGCAAAATATGAGCTTCTAAATTCTCGATTGAAAATAACGTCGTTTGTAGACCAATACTACTCATGCCGACAAACTTTTTAGAAACATTTTCTTCTTATAATAGTGCACGGTTTCTACGCCAGGGGCGTTGACGTATATCTTATTTTTGTCAATATCTCGACTTCTACGAGTCCGATTTGAAAAATTCTATCTTTGTTGGAAAGTGTTTTCCGTGTCGCATGTTTTTCATATAATTTCGAAATTTTCACATAATTTATAGACTTTCCGCTAGGGGGCGTAAAGGTAAATTGCGTATTCAACTATATTTCTGCTTCTAAATCTCAGATCTGAAAAATTCTTTCTGCACCGGATACAGCTCCTGATGGGAAATCGTTTCACGTAATTTCAAATGTATGTAAAAAATTGTTTGGCCACCAGGTGGCGTAAGTCTTAATTTCTGCTTCTGATGTATTTGGAGCAAAATATGAGCTTCTAAAATCTCGATTGAAAATAACGTCGTTTGTAGACCAATACTACTCATGCCGACAAACTTTTTAGAAACATTTTCTTCTTATAATAGTGCACGGTTTCTACGCCTGGGGGCGTTGACGTATATCTTATTTTTGTCAATATCTCGATTTCTACGAGTCCGATTTGAAAAATTCTATCATTGTTGGATAGTGTTTTCCGTGTCGCATGTTTTTCATATAATTTCGAAATTTTCACGTAATTCATAGACTTTCCGCTAAGGGGCATAAAAGTAAATTGCGTTTTCCCTATATCTCTGCTTCTAACTCTCCGATCTGAAAAATTCTTTCTGCACCGGATGCAGCTCCTGATGGTAAATCGTTTGCACATAATTTCTAATTTTTCTAAAAAAAAATGGTTTAGCCACCAGGGGACGTAAACCTTAATTTCCGCTTCTGATGCATTTGCAGCAAAATATGAGCTTCTAAATTCTCGATTGAAAATAACATCGTTTGTAGACCGATACTACTCATGTCGACAAAGCTTTTAGAAACATTTTCTTCTTGAAATAGTTCATGGTTTCTACGCCAGGGGGCGTAAATGTATATCTTATTTTTGTTAATATCTCGACTTCTAAGAGTCCGATTTAAAAAATTCCTTCTTTGTTGGACAGTGTTTCTAGTGTGACATGTTTTTCCTATACATTCAAATTTTTCAAGTGATTCATAGACTTTCCGCTAGGGGGCGTAAAGGTAAATTGCGTTTCCCCCTATATTTCTGCTTCTAAATCTCCGATCTGGAAAATTCTTTCTGCACCGGATACAGCTCCTGCTGGGAAATCGTTTCACGTAATTTAAAATTTTTTTGTAAAAAATTGATTGGCCACCAGGTGGCGTAAGCCTTAATTTCCGCTTCTGATGTATTTGCAGCAAAATATGAGCTTCTAAAATCTCGATTGAAAAAAAGTCTTTTGTGGACCGATACTACTCATGTCGACAAACATTTTAGGAACATTTTCTTCTTGAAATAATGCATGGTTTCTACGCCAGGGGCGTAGATGTATATCGTTTTTTTATCAATATCTCTACTTCTAAAAGTCTGATTTGAAAAATTCCTTCTTTGTTGGATAGTGTTTCCGATGCGAAATGTTTTTCCTATAAATTCAAATTTTTCAAGTAAATCATAGACTTTCCGCTAGGGCGCACAATGGTAAATTGCGTTTTCTGCTCCTAAAACTCCGATTTGAAAAATTCTTCCTGTATCGCATACAAGATCTGACGGAAAATATTTTTCACGTAATTTCTAATGTTTGGTAAAGAATGGTTTGGCCACCAGGGGTCATAAGTGTTAATTTCTACTTCTGATGTATTTGTAGCAAAATCTGGGCTCCTGAAAACTCGACTAAAAATTTTTTTCTTGGACCGATACCGATCATATGGATAAACCTTTTGTGAATACATTCTTCCTAAAATAATGCATGGTTTTCCCACCAAGGGACGTAAAGTCACATCTTATTTTTGTGGATAACTCTGTTTCTAAGAGTTCGTAAAGTCACGATTCCGTTTACAGCAATATCTGAGGGATTAAAGACCCGATTGAAAAACTTCTTTCTTCCGTCAGATACTATTGTTTTCCATACCAGTTCCATTGACTTTGAATAGCTTTGATAAATTTAATTTGCGTCAGAACGGATTCAAAAGACGTGCTTATTACACCCGAAAATTCGGTGTCATCTTTCTGGTTATTTATTGGTTTCAGCCAACGAGATAGAAGTACATAGAGCGCTTACGTCGTCGAACGGGTGAAGCCACCGGAAACAAGTGGCAGCCATGTTTTTTTTATTTTTTTTTATTGGAGGTTTAACGACCACCGTGAGCAACTCAATGGGCTATAAGCAGTCGCCCGTCCCTAATTTAGGGCCACTGGTTTTAGGGAAGGGAGAAAGCCATGCCGTAAGACAAACACAACATCCATGCCTCACCGGGATTCGAACCCGGACCCCTTTCGAACGAATGATCACAGGCCATCGCTTAGACCACACTGCGCCACTGGTACAGAACGATTTCCGTTCCGTGTTACGAAAGGGAGTTTTCGTAATATATGGTTTGATGCTAAATAAGGATATAACTCAGAAATGTTGTTATAAACACTTAGGGGGTGAGACTAAAACTTTAACGTATCAAAAAACGCTTTTCATTGTTAGTTGGCGGCAATAGTGTTTTAAAAAGAAAATGATATTTTAATGGATGCAGCTTGCTTTCGTTGAATAAAATCTCATGCCGTAATTTTTTGACATTTTACAAATTTTTTGGAACAAATTTTCAGCGAAATATAAGTCAGCGGTAATAGAGTAAATGAAAAAAAAAAAAAAAAAGAAAGTAAAAACGAAAAACTACAGTTGCAGTCAATCCGCAATATCGGTAAAAATCTTAAATATTCGTCGGTCATCACCATGAGAATACTGAATCATCCCACAGCTTATCACTCCGAATACATAGAAGCCAAATATTTTACGAGAGTTTTAAATGAAAAAAAAAAAAAGTTCGAAGAAAAACGGAAAACAAACAATGAGTTTACACAGCCAAGAGGCACCAATATTAAAATACTTTTACCAACTGCCTCTCTCTTATATAACTACAAGAAAACTACTACTTAACTGGTTTTTATTTAATAAAAATTAAAAGTCCTTAGCACTGGGCATGTTTCTAATCTGTTTGTCAGCCTTAGCATCCGACAACACAGATCTGTAAGCCTTATTCGTAGGTAGGCAAGGCAATTGTGGTAACTTGCCCATAATAAAGGTATCTCCCAGCACATACACTAAATACTTCACACAATATAATTCTCTCTCTCTCTATGATATATATATATCATCATCATCATCATTGTCAACCATTATCAATCCACTGCTGGACGAAGGTCTCCCCAAGTTTCCTCCACAACGGTCTGTCTTGTGCCAGTCTCCTCCATGTCACCCCTGCATACTTTCGAATTTCATCCACCCATCTCCCATGTGGTCTTCTTCTGGGTCTTTTCCTGTCCCTTGGAATCCAATCTAAAATTTCGGCTGTCCATCGATGATCTGTCCTTCTGGCAGTATGTCCAGCCCATTGCCATTTCAGGGATTTAACTCTGATCATGATGTCTTCCACTCTTGTCATTTTTCGGATCCACGAGTTCCTCTTCTTATCTCTCCTGGTTACACCAAGTATGCACCTCTCCATGCTGCTTTGAGTTGTCTGCAGCTTTTGTATGTCTCTTTTAGTTAAGGTCCACGTCTCTGCACCATACCTAAGCACTGGAAGGATGCATTGATCAAACACTTTTCTTTTAAGACATAACGGCATATTGCTCTTGAAAATTATGCTGTTTCTTCCAAAAGCTCTCCAGGCAAGTTTTGTACGCCGATTAATTTCTCCATCAATGTGACCCTCACTTGATATCTGCTGTCCAAGATAAACGTACGTGTCTGTTATCTCCAGCTTTTCTCCATCAATCGATAAATCTTCATTTCTTGTAAAAGCATTGAACATCACTTTTGTCTTCTGAAAGTTCATTTTTAATCCCACTTTTTTACTCTTGTCAGCAAGTTCCTGGATCATACTCTGCAGCTATGATGGGCTAGTTGCAAAAATGACTACGTCATCAGCAAAACGAAGGTGGGTTAGATAATCTCCATTAATATTTATCCCCTTGTTTTCCCAGCTCAGTGACTGAAAAACACCCTCCAATGTGGCATTAAAGAGCTTCGGAGATATGGTGTCACCTTGTCTCACTCCCTTTCCAATTTTTATGTGTGTTGTATTTTCAAACAGCCTAATCTTTGCACTTGCATTTTCATAGATGTTATTAATAATATTAATGTATGCATCTTCAATACCGCAGGTTTTCAGAGCCATTGTAACTGCTGATGGTTTCACCGAATCAAAGGCTTTTTCATAATCGATAAAAGCCATGCACAATGGAAGTTCATATTCCTCGCTCTTTCAATTAGTTCTCTCAGCACATGGATATGATCTATTGTGCTGTAGCCACTCCTGAATCCAGCTTGTTCTCTCGGTTGAGCTATGTCCAGTGTTACCTTCAAGCGGTGTGAAAGAACTTTAGTGAAGATTTTATAAACTACTGATAGGAGGCTGATAGGTCTGTAGTTTCCGAGATCCTCAATGTCACCTTTCTTATGTAGCAGGATCATTGTAGCGGTGTTCCAATCCTCAGGAATCTTTCCTTCATTAAGGCATCGAGTGAAAATTTGGGCGAGTACTGTTTCGATTTCTCCACTTGCTTCTTGTATGATGTCTACAGTAATTCCATCTTCTCCTGGAGCTTTTCCCCGCTTCATGTTCTTGATTGCATGTGCAACTTCTGCTGGAAGGAACTCTGGTACTGGTATCTTTCATGATGTCTGGAGTGCATGTATCATCCCTTTCATATAATTTGGAGTAGAAATCTTTCACTCTTGTCAAAATTTCGCCTCTATTTCTTGTTACAGAACCATCTTCTTTTCTCAGTGCCATAATCTGTTTTCTTCCCTTACTGAGATGTCCCTTTGCTATCTTTAGGCTTTGGTTGTTTTCAATTGCTTTCCTCACTAGTTCACAGTTCAATTTTCTTACGTCTTCAGTGATATTTTTTCGTACTGTCTTGCATAGCTCTATATATTCCACTTTGGAAGTCACATCTTCTTTAGTTGTCCTCATCTCTTTTCTTTTTTGCATCAACATTTTCGTTTTTCCTGATAATTTGTTCACATGCAACTTGTTCTTAGACCCAGCTAATTTTGTTGCTGTTTCCATAAGAGCTTTGGTTACTTTTCTGTTAACTTCAGAGATGTCCACTTCTTCCGATGTTAGGCCTTCTAAAGCAGAGAACCTGTTCTTCAGTTCCAACTTGAAGGTATTATGGTGTTTTTTAAGGTTGGTTATGTCAATAGATTTTGTTTGTCTTATGAGCTTGCCACGTTCAAGTTTAGTGTTGAGGTGCATCTTACATCTCACCAATCTATGGTCACTACCTGTGTTGAACTTGTTTAGCACACTGCAGTCTTCTATGACGAATTTTTTGTTACACATAATAAAATCAATTTCACTTGTCATCCCATTTGGATGTCTCCATGTCCATTTCCTGTGTGGCTTTTTCTTGAAGAAGGAGCTCAAGATGAAAAACCCTTCTGCCTCTGCAAACTCAACGAGAGTATTTCCACGCTGGTTTCTGTTGCCGTGACCGAATTTACCTACTGAAGTTTCATTCTGTTGCCGTTGCCCTATTTTTGCATTGAAATCTCTCATAATTATCTTCAAGTGCTGCTTACCTTTATTATTTAGATGACGAATTTCCCCATAAAATTCTTCAATTTCTTCTTCATTATGACTTGTGGTGGGTGCATAAGTTTGAATAATCTGAGCCTGGTATCTTTTCGAGAGTTGGATAACAAGCCGTGCAGCTCTGTCAGAGGAACTTTCAACTTCTACAACTTTATCCTTCAGTTTCTTGTTTATTATAAATCCAACACCACTAGTTCTGCCAGTATCTGTCCCACGATAGTAGAAGAGATGTCCACTTTTCAGTTCGATGAGATCTTCTCCTTTTCTCCTTACCTCACTTAGCCCCACGATGTCCCACTTGATCCTTTGTAGTTCCTCTTCCAATTCAAGAAGCCTTGAATCAGAAGATAGGGAGCGTCCATTGTACGTTGCCAAGGTCAGCATCAGATGGCAGCCTAGTCCGGTCCTCCGGGGATTCTTAGCACCCTCTGCCTTCATGTCGCACTGGCCGCTGCCTTGGCCAGGTACATTCCAGCTGCCGGAGACTGAGGGCCAAGATTTAAGTTGTGGAGTCATTTTGGAGGGGTTTGGCCATAACTCACCACGCTGGCCAAGCGGGTTGGTGAGTGTGGGATAGAATTTCCTCTAATCCCGATGGTATAGTTATACCGCTATTGGCGGTCGTCAGAGCCCCTTTAGTAGGAACAGGATGCACCACGAGAAGGCGGGGTTGACATTTGTCAAGGAGAGGCTGTGATGTTACGCATCACCTGACCTTACATCCTATATATATATATAAAAGACCCAGAAGAAGACCCCTTGGGAGATGAATGGATGAAATTCGAAATCATGCAGAAGTGACACGGAGGAGACAGGCTCAAGACACACAATTGTGGAAGAAACTTGGGGAGGCCTTCATCCAGCAGTGGATTGATAATGGTTAATGATATACATATATCGGTAAAAAGAAGTAAATCACACTCATGTAGTAATTAGACCACATCAACACTGCACCTTGCTGCAGGAATTAGACGTAGTAGAAATAAACATAGAATTAACCAGAAGTAACCCACTTTCATGATTCTAAACACAAATGACATAGAATAACACAACCCACGAACCCCAAACCACCCTTCAGGGACATCTGGAGCCCCGGAGTTAAATCATAGCTTAGGTGTTACAGAAAAAAAACCCAGAAGACCTCATGGGTGATGGGTGGATGAAATTCGAAAGCATGTCGGAATAACATGGAGGAGATAGGCTCAAGACAGATAATTGTGGAAGAAAGTTGGGGAGACCTTATATATATATATCATCATCATCATCATCATTGTCAACCATTATCAATCCACTGCTGGACGAAGGTCTCCCCAAGTTTCCTCCACAACGGTCTGTCTTGTGCCAGTCTCCTCCATGTCACCCCTGCATACTTTCGAATTTCATCCACCCATCTCCCATGTGGTCTTCTTCTGGGTCTTTTCCTGTCCCTTGGAATCCAATCTAAAATTTCGGCTGTCCATCGATGATCTGTCCTTCTGGCAGTACGTCCAGCCCATTGCCATTTCAGGGATTTAACTCTGATCATGATGTCTTCCACTCTTGTCATTTTTCGGATCCACGAGTTCCTCTTTTTTCTCTCCTGGTTACACCAAGCATGCACCTCTCCCTGCTACTTTGAGTTGTCTGCAGCCTTTGTATGTCTCTTTTAGTTAAGGTCCACGTCTCTGCACCATACGTAAGCACTGGAAGGATGCATTGATCAAACACTTTTCTTTTAAGACATAATGGCATATTGCTCTTGAAAATTATGCTGTTTCTTCCAAAAGCTCTCCAGGCAAGTTTTGTACGCCGATTAATTTCTTCATCAATGTGACCCTCACTTGATATCTGCTGTCCAAGATAAACGTACGTGTCTGTTATCTCCAGCTTTTCTCCATCAATCGATAAATCTTCATTTCTTGTAAAAGCATTAAACATCACTTTTGTCTTCTGAAAGTTCATTTTTAATCCCACTTCTTTACTCTTGTCAGCAAGTTCCTGGATCATACTCTGCAGCTCTGATGGGCTAGTTGCAAAAATGACTACGTCATCAGCAAAACGAAGGTGGGTTAGATAATCTCCATTAATCTTTATCCCCTTGTTTTCCCAGCATATATATATATATATATATATTTCTGCTACTATTGTCTGTCTCTAGCCTGTCTCCTCCATGTTACTCCGGCATGCTTTCGAATTTTGTCCACCCATCTCCCATGGGGTCTTCTGGGCTGTTTTCTGTCCTTCGGAATCCAGTCCAAAATTTCGGTTGTCCATCGATGGTCTGCTCTTTTGGCAACATGTCCAGCCCATTGCCATTTCAGTGATTTCACTCTCTCTATATAGATTATTTGAGTTGTCTGCATTCGCATGTCTTTTTTAGCTAAGGTCATACATACAGTATATATATATACATAAATGGTCATGATGTCGCCCACCCTCTCTCTATATATACTGTATATATATAAAACATTACGTATAAATATTAGTTACCTTTTCCTGTATTTTTTATTCTGTCGGTTTACTTTTTGATGTATTTTAATGGCAGGAATAGGTTAATCCTTTTTGGATGAAAATTATTTTATTTATGTATCTATATGTGTTTATTTGCTATGTTTTATTTAACTATCTTCCAAGGTTTATCTGTAAGAAAAAGAACTCAAAATAATTATTCTCAAGTGCAGTTTAAATGAACTTGGTGGCCTAATTTCTGTTGTGGTCAAAGATATATATGTATATCTCACTTCTGTTAACTTCCCCGTGACCTAGATATAGACAGACATTGGGGCAATATGATACTCCAAACGATATTTGGCTACAAATGCTATTTACAGTTAGCAATACCAATACTGAGTAGCTAAAAATAGTTTTATGTACTTCTTGAATCTAAAAAGACTTCTAATTTTTGGCATCAAAAGAATAATCTTTCTACACATCCTGCTTTTAATACCTGGGTAGGTAAATTTTCTCTGGGCATGTATTATTTTAGATATTTTTCAAGTCTTGGGCTCAATGACTATAAAACTCAGATTATGGACTTTAATTTTTTATGAAACAAAGAATTGTCTTTTTTTATTTCAGTAAATTAAGTATTTAATGTTTTTCATTTGCACTTTTATATTTTACTTTTTTAAGATTATGGACTTCAATTTTTTTATGAAACAAAAAATTGTCTTTTTTTTATTTCAGTAAATTAAGTATTTAATGTTTTTCATTTGGTCTTTTATATTTTACTTTTTTTAAGAAGCCTAGTTTTTTGTATTCCCACAGTTGAAATTAGGTGGATTTCACCTACTATTTGTACACATTTTGGAAATTGTTAAGATGTGCTGCACATAGTTTTTTTTTTTTTTTTAATTTTAATGGCACAGCCTCTTATTAATATGAAGTGAAAGATTAACAACCACTGATTTGCATTCATGGTGTGCAAAAAGTTTGGCGAGTAAATGTTTATGTTTTGGGTTGTTATTTTGTGGGTTCCTTCAGCAGTCTTGCTGGAAACACCGCAAGTGTGACTGATTTGTATTTTAGAGAAATACAGGCACAACTTGTTCAATTCAAAGAAAGACTGATTTATGTGAGTGATATTTGTTTAATATGGCTGCTGCAAAAGGAATAACTGGCAATTTGTTGCATGGACATACTGACTGTTTATCCATCATGAATCAGAGATCACATTCTTCAAAAAAGTATAAAATAAAAAATAAAAAAGCACCTGTCACACAAAAATCAAATGCAAGTAGTTTAATAAGTAGGAATTGTACACCAAATTATACTCAAAATAGTATAATTATACTAAAATCCGAAATTTCTTGGCGTAGAATACAAATAAAAGTTTCCAAGGTTTCGCACATCAACCAGGCGGCTTTCTCAAGGAAGGTAGACAACTTCTTTCCTTGAGAAAGCCATCTGGTTGATGTGCGAAAGCTTGGAAAGTCTTATTTGTATTCTACGCCAAGAAATTTTGTATAGTTATACTATTTTGAGTGCAAGTAGTTTTTACAAAACGTTGCTAGTCCCTTTCTTTTGTATTATTCCATTTGCTAAGAGTATTATACTTTTTTTTTCAATTGTCATTTCATAATTATTTGCATATTTTCATAAATACTTTATGTTGTTTGAATTTTTGAGGTACCATTGTACTCCCTGTTTCCTATTTGCAGTTTTAAATCAATATTGCCTGTAGTTTTTTTGCTATGAGAAAGATCACACACATTGTACTTACACATTCATAAATGAAGAGTATTCTGTCAAGAAATTTTCAAGCTCCCCATTCTCAGTATGTTGTAGTAATACTACAGATTAATCACTAATCAGAGACAAATGCCTAGAACACAAGCTGGGTGACACTGTGCTTTCAGATAGAATACTAGATTGTTTCCTGACAGGTGTCAACAAACAATAAATTTATATTACCAATCACAATTATTACTTCTGCAATTTAAGTAACTATAAATTGACAGCTTTACCAATATTTGCTATCTAATGATTGTTGCATAAAAAGAAATTGTAGGTTCCTAAGATTTTGAAATTTTGTTGCCCCTGGAAGACGTTACATGTACACTCTACAGATTATAGAATATGTATGCAAATATTAGTTGCAAGACATGCTCAGCATATGTAGAAAAGATATACTAACATAAGTAAAAATTGTTCCCCCAAAAAAACCCCTTCAAGTTAGTAACCCATGCAGTTAACCTCAGCTCCCCATAGTAAGTAGTAATCATAATTCAGTGTCCGCACTGAGTACGACTTTGTTTACAAAATATAAGGAATAAAAAGTCTTAAAATTACACAGATATTAAAAAGGTTTATCCCCTGCTTTAATCACCAACTAAACAGATTAGATGTTTTATTTCTTGTGTTTGATTAACTGGGCATTTACAGCTCAACCTCATTTAAAAACAGAAGCTTACTTGCAAACTGCAGTTCCGCAATACTTGTTTCTTTTATTCTTACAATTGAAAGCTACAAAATGAATTTTAATGTTGATCATATTTATCCAAAATGTGCTGATACTTGAGAATATTTACAAAACTGCAGCCTTAACTCTGTGATTGAACATAACACGATCGCCCAACAGCTGAAAGAACTGAGGTGACTTCCTGACACACACAGGACAGAAGTTGTACCTCATCAAAGATGGCGGCCTCTCCTCTCGTTGGCTTCAGCTGCCTCAGCGGAGAACCAATCACAGAAGCACTCTATGTATTTCTATCTCGTTGGTTTCAACAATATAAAAATGAATGAAAAAAAATACAAGTCTGGTATTGTTATAGTTTCAGCATACACTTCCCGCCACAGCCAGCCTCGAGATTCCGAGATGGTTACCGGAAAAAAAATCCAAGGAAAAAGATCCACGGAAAAAAAAATCCAACGGAAAAATGATCCAGGGAAAAAAAAGCCAAGGAAAAAAGTCCATGGAAATAAAATCCAACGGCTTCTTTCATGTAGGTTAAACCAGTAAGAAACTTAGGGAGTCATATAACAATGTACATAAAAAAAAAAGTTCTCACTTCTCAAAGATTACAAGGACACCATGATTTGTTTCCATGGAGGTTCGAGCAATTGGGGGGCGTACAAAAATTGTACTTTTGATTTTCTTGTGTCCACTTCCATGTTGGGTGACCTTGTAGGAAATTTAGGGGTCGTACAAAAATTGCGCTTTTGATCCCCCGTCCCCCAGAAATTTCGTGGTCTGTAAAAGGGATAAGAGGTGCTTGGTTTCGAGGGCTCTAACCCCAACTTCCGTAATTTTATATTCTGGACCTCTAGAGTCGGTCAGTGTATCCTCAATGTTACCCCTGAAAAGCTCTTAGAAACATGGGGGGGATTCACCCCACCCTCCTGATAATTCGTGGTTGTGTACAGAATCATTATATAAAGCATGTTACTAATGTTTACAGCTCTACGTCCATTTTAAAATTTTGGGGGAAGCCCCCCCGCTCACGGACTTCGCGGGAGCTTCAAGGGGAACATCCTGGATACACTGACATACTCCAGCGGCCCAGAATATAATATTACGGAAGTTGGAGGTAGAGCCCCCCCCCAGTGTACCTCGGATCCTCGGCAATTTATTTCTTCGAATTAAAGTACAATTCTCGCTTGGCTTGGCTTACATGGAACGTTTTCTCGAAATTCGTTTGTTTGGAGTTCCCAATTCAATTGTCAATATAGACCCAGAAACGGCAATCTTTATAGCCCCACCCCCTTTAACGTATGTGGCCAGTTGCCCTAAATTCAAATGAACCGGCATGAAAATTCAGGCAAACGAAAGAGTTCTTTCCCCTCGTTAGGCACCTTCGAAAACTGTAATGCTGAAAAAATTGTCACACATTCAAATGTGTTCTTCGGAGGAACAGCAATTGGTGCCCGGCCCCTTAATGAAAACCATGTGGCTAGACACCCCCCCCCCTCCTTAATCCGGCCCTCGGTCGATCATGTAAATGGATAACTGTTTCGTTACAGTTGGATTTTATTTCCCTGGCTTTTTTTTCCTGGATTTTTTTCCGTGGATCTTTTTTCCTTGGATTTTTTTCCTAGATTCAGAGAAAGCACATGGCCATTGGCAAGTCGAAATACAGATCATACAATATATGGTACCCCAGAAGCAAACATTCGCTGCTATATTGAAACCCAATTTTTACCAAAATTTTTGCATATATATGTTAAGCTCAGAAATCAAACTGGTTAAAAAAATTCATTTTTGGCAGATGGTTATTCCGTGAAATATGTCCCATGAGAAATTCAGCTGCACTGATAACAACTCAATCATTGTATGTTTGCTGTTCTTTGTGGATAACCGTAATTTTGTTGTATTAATCTGATGTATGTTTTATCTGGCTGAGAGACAGGGTTCAACCAGGACAAATATCTCACAGTTGAATGGATCCATTATTTGCCAAGAAATGGGCTATTTGGAGACGGTGCTCGTGGTGCATGTAATTTTCTATTTGCTGCACCCATGCATTTTCTTTAGATTGCTTGAGTGCCAGCTTTGCAAGACGTGTCAAAAATGAAGTGGATCTGCTATGAAGAATACTGTACTGTAAGTTATTAAACCTCTGTAGGTACTTAGTGTTTTATCTCTTATGTAAAGAGATAATCTACTAATTTATATATTGCTGTTTTCGATCAGGCTGGTTTGTGGAGGGCTAGGGCCCGGCTTTCCGTAGATTTCGCCTTTCGAAACCATCAAATATCCACGCATTCTTGTTCCAAGAATGTATAATTTTTTTCACACTTACTTCCTTTCGTTGCCTTTGTATGGTGTTGGCCTGAAAGCAGTGGTAGTCTTATGCAACATTTATTTAAAAACATACTAATGATTCACCGTTATCTTCAAGCCAACTGCTATACATCAATATCTCTGTGGTTCTGACATCTGTTTGTTATATTTGCGAACAACATGCACTTTGGATCAACAACTCCTTACGACTTAAACACCCAAAATGAACTGCGATTCTCACAGCAGAAGTTGTGTATGTATTTTGTAGGGACCAAAAAATTAAAAATGTGGTGCCATTTTGTGTTGTCATGTAGCGGGTACGTAGAACTGGACACATTGCAATTTCAGTGCCATAAAATTGTTCTGCATAAACAAATTTCGTGTGGCTAATTCCCCACTACTTCAGCAACTATTGTTCATACATTTTTTTTAATATTTCATTTTCAGTAAGAAATTTAGACATTTGCATGATTTTCGGAGCTAAGACTAAGCGGAGAACTGGCCACAAAAATTTTAAGGGACCGTATAAAAATTGCGTTCTGGGCTGCTCCGTGGTGGCTACGTCTCCCCGAGATTGGTTATCTGACACACATAAAATGTCCGTAATTTCGTATTTTCTTATTTACGGTATTTTTCTAGAAACTACAACTAAACAAATTCTCTGAGAGTATGTGCAAACCCGGGAAACTTGTCGGGGGAGGGGGTCGGTGCTTAAAACCTAAAATATAAAGAATTTCTGGTCCGATCGGGAGATTTCCAGCGTTTACAAGCTACATACAACTCGTCGAATTATCTGAGGGTATCTGCTGCCGCAGGAAACTAGTAGGGGGGGGGGGTGTAATACCAAAAGTGTAAAATATGAACAATTTCTCGTCCGATCGGGGAGATTCTCAGCAATTAGCAGCTACAACTCCACACATTATCTGAAGGCATGTGAATGATGAAACTCTCCGGGTCGGAAGAGAAATTCTTCATATTCTACACTTTTGGTATTAACCCCCTCCCCCCGACAGGTTTGCTCAGTATGTTCATGCCGGGAGATAATGTCTCCAGTTGTAGTTTGTAAATGCTGAAAATCTCCCGATCGGACAAGAAATTCTATATATTTCACAATTATCATATACCCCCCCCCCAAGTTTGCTGAGTAGGCACGTGCGCTCAGATAATTTGCAGACTTGTAGTTTGAAAACCCTTAAATCTTTTACAGAGATGTAGAGCATAAATATTTGTTATAAAGAATTACATTAATTATCGCAATTAAGAAAAGACGAAATCACCGAAACTTTATATGACTCAGATTACCAACCTCTGGGGGGGGGGGGGGTTAAATTCTGCTTCTGGGCGCAAGAAGTAACTTGATACTGCCGCAATTTTCGAAGCAACCGATAAATTTAGATTGACATATATGGCTTGTTACTTGGGGTGGGTGGGGTCTTGTCGCTTTGTGAGCTCCGTTGAATTATCTATCTCGCACCTGCGGAGCTGGACCGCAAACGACTTTGACGAAAAGCAGATGGCTCTCCCCGCTGTAGAAAAGCGAGAGAGAAGGAACGGCCTTGTTCGGTGACTGATTTCCTACAATCAGTTCGGTGGTCAGCAAGAAGGATCTGTACACCCATACATATAGAATGCATATTTTTCAATAGTTGCTACATTTTTAATTTGACTGATAAACAGTCCCTCGTGGATAATGCGGAGTTGCGGTCCGTATATGCTTGTTCACCTGCTGCTGTATTCTGATTTTTTCCAATTAATGTAATTCTTTATAACAAATGTTTATGATCTACATCTCAGCAAAAGATTTAAGGGTTTTCAGACTACAAGTCTGCAAATTATCTGAGCGCATGTGCTGCCTCAGGAAACCTGTCGGGGGAGGGGGGGGTTAATACTAAAAGTGAAAAATATGCAGAATTTCTCGTCCGATCGGGAGATTTTCAGCATTTACAAGCTACAACTAGACAGATTATTTGAGGCCACGTGCCTACTCAGCAAACCTGTCAGGAGGGGGGGGGGGGGGGTTAATACCAAAAGTGTAAAATATGAAGTATTTCTCTTCCGACCCGGAGAGTTTCATCATTCACATGCCTTCAGATAATGTGTCGAGTTGTAGCTGCTAATTGCTGAGAATCTCCCGATCGGACGAAATTGTTCATATTCTACACTTTTTGGTATTACACCCCCCCCTCGCCGACAGGTTTCCAGAGAGTGGACATGCGCTAAGAAAATTTGTCGAGTTGCAGTTTGTAAATGCTGAAGATCTCCCGATCTGAAGAGAAATTCTTGATATTTCACGATTTTGGTATTACCCCCCCTTCCCGACTAGTTTCCTGAGGCAGCAGATACCCTCAGATAATTCGACGAGTTGTAGCTTCTAAACGCTGGAAATCTCCCGATCGGACCAGAAATGCTTTATATTTTAGGTTTTAAACACCCCCCCTCCCCCGACAAGTTTCCTGGGTTTGCACATACTCGCAGAGAATTTGTTTAGTTGTAGTTCCTAGAAAAATATCGTAACGGACATTTTATATGTGTCAGATAACCAATCTCGGGGAGACGTAGCCACGGAGCAGCCCAGAACGCAATTTTTATACGGCCCCTCAAAACAGTCAATCAGTGCAATCCGAACTTTCCTCTCGTATTTGTAAGGTTTGCAGAAAATACTTTACACATCAAATTATTAATATTGCGATATTACTCAGGCAGAAAATAATATTAGGACTAACGTTTAGGCCCTTCTAAAAGTTTTCATTCCGTCATTCCCATATTCGCGTTATGTAGGTGAGGTGGCCAAGAAACCGCAATTTTTACATGACCCCTAACGCTTTTTGGCCAGCAGTCTGTGACCAGTTGTCCGAACACCGTTTATAACAGACATAAAAACTTATCAGTCGACCACATATTTTTCCCGTGAGCATATTTTCCGTGGGCGTTTTTCCCTATTTTCGAAAAAGTGGGCGTTTTTTCCGAGGGCGTTTTTTCTGTGGGCATTCTTTCCTCATACCATAAAGATGGCCGTACATTTCTTAAAACTACAGTGTTCGACGAAACAACAGAATTACACATGACTCATGCTGTGTTAAAAAAAGGGCGATAAGGTGGGATTTTTTTAATAACGCTGCACTTGTGCTTAGGCACTAAATATTTACATAACATGTCAAGTTTGTAATAATTTTCTTTTACTTAATTAATGAAACAATATTTAGTGCTTAAGTAAAAGCGGAATATTATTAACTTGAGTTGATATGTAAACGTTATGAATATGGCATCCGTAGAATAAAAACCACTAAAAAGGCCTAGGCCTAATGCCTATAAATTAATATTTCGGGCCTAAGTAAACGCCCGATTTTATTAACTTGATTTGCTGTGTAAACGTTGTGAATATGACATTGGTTAAATAAAAAACTAGTAAAAGGGCCTAGGCTCTTGAGTTAATATTTCGTGCCTAAGTAAAGGCGCATTATTATCAACTTGATTTGACGTGTAAACGCTGTCAATATTACATTGGTAGAATAAAATCTGTTAAAAAGGCCTAGGCCTAGGGCCTATAAATTAATTTTAGTGCCTAAGGAAAAGCGCAATGCTATTGATTTTATTTGATACGTAATACGTTATGAATATGAAGTCGGCGGATTAAACGCTCTTAAAAAGGCCAAGGTATATAGGCCCTATGAATTAATTATGTAAAGAAAAGTATTACAAACTTGACATGTTATGTAAGTATTTAGTGCCTAAGCACAAGTGCAGCGTTATTAAAAAATCCCACCTCATCGTCCTTTTCTGAACACAGCACGAGTCATGTGTAATTCTGTTGCTTCGTCGAACACTGAAGTTTTAAGAAATGTACGGCGATCTTTATACCCAGTTCCCTCCAGTTGAACTTTTGTGGCCAGTCACATTAAACTGGTATGAACCGGCGTGAAAATTCAGACAAACAAAGGAGCCCCTTCCCGTCGTTAGGCGCCTTGGAAAACTAAAACATAATTAGGAAACTTGGAAAATTGCCACACATTCAAAGTGTTCCTGAGAGGAATAGCACTTTGTGCCTGGCCCCTTAATGAAAAACGTGTGGCAGTTTTCCTGTGTGGCGGTTTTCCGGCAACTCCACCGCACTAGGTAAATAATGAAAGTATGTCCCCCCACCCCCACCCCCAACATTCAAACAGTATGTCAAATCGACTTATTAGTTAGCCCAGGATGACAATCAAAACGCCCATCTCGGACTTTTTTTCCTAGACTTTTTTTCCTGTACTTTTTTCCGCGTTTATCAACAGTCTTGGACTTTTTTACCGATTACCGAAATAATAATAAGTGTTTGGATAATTGTTAGAATAATGTTTTTGTCGAATTAGTGCCTTAAAGTATTGCCTTTGTTTTTGGCATCGGAGTGAATAATTGCATTTTATTTTAACGAGTGGAAAAATTAATAGTCGTCATAGAATTATCGTAACGTGTTTAAAACTGTTTGCATATTCTGTACTTAGTATCTAAGTGGAATGATGTCTGTACGTTTGGAAACACAGCTGGTGTTTTACTGAATTTTAGTTTCTGGAACACGTGGAAATAATAAGAAAAAAAAAAGGAATTTATTACGCAGCTCTCGTTCATCAATATTTCCTTGCTCGGAAATAAATCAAAAATTCAAATTGTATTTGAGTGTAATATAATGCTGTATGTACCTTGTGATTTCCGGGTGTAATTTTTTTTTATATCAGTTGACATTCAGGAAAGAAGTGAATTCGGCCCTCCATTTTTTTCTCAGCTCCTTTGGTTTGTCAGAAAGAGCGTTCCTAGAAAATTCAAGGGTAACCTTTGCGTTGACCTCTATACCCCTTTTCACTATTCCCAGTATATAGGCGAAGGTCACAGGTTGGCCGGGAAAAATTAGACAGGCATTCTAAATTTGTCACAGGAGGAGCTAGCTGGTCAGCAGTTATTTCCCCCTCAGGCGTTGGCTGGCGTGAGTTGGCATTTTTAGAGAGAGGGAGCTTCTGTTGTTCCCTCCCTCACCACTAACTCGTTGGCGCTGCCTCTCTTCCGGGTGGAAATTTCTAGCCAATCAGAGGTCAGCAACCCGCACGCGACTTAGCCGATATCAGGATTCAGGAGCATTTTTCGTTCGCAAGAGCACTGTGAAATTGGAAAACAGCCGCCAGAAATTCCTGTGTGACCACCAAGAAAACACTCGCAGAGAACCTGAGAAGGGAACCAAGACTCAACAGTTTACCTACCTTCGAGAGACGGAGGAAGCGCAATTTTGTACCATCAGCACTCTGTTTTCCCTGCTGAAGACCACCTTGGAGATTACGAAGCTGCAGACCCAAGCGGGAGCCGCTCCTGATATAGCTGCCCTCGACAGGCATTATATTATGCCTCGGTAAATCAGCAACTACTTGCCAGTGTAAAAGATTCAGGCCTCGCAAGTTACAACACCCGCACCCACAAGCTCAAAGAAAGTGATACCTCACACACATACATCGATGCCTCCGCCGCACCAAAGGACTGCCATGGGAAATATTTCGCGAAGCAGCCTCCCTTCTTCTTCTGTCTCCTCTAACCGCCCCCACTCTTTTTCTCCCCCCCCTGCTGCTAAGCGCACTCACCTTTCTTCTGATGCTCCCCCCTTCCTCTTGCTGTGCGTCCCAGGAAATCTTTAGGAATTTCCAACAACGATGTTGCACGTACTCTCAGGAGTCAGGACATCCCAGCTGATGAAAACCTTTTTCGTATGCAACATCGAGAATCAGGTCTCCCAAGACAATTGGTGACATTTGATACCACTGTAAGCAATGTACCCTTAGAGGCTCCACATAGGATCCCCCAAAGTCGACGTGGAGCTCTTTAACAGACCCCTATCCAAACCCCAATCTAAATTAAATAGGAAACCTAATCGACCCACATCCAGGCCCTCGGCTAGACCCCACCCCTCTTCTCTTCTTAGTTCTGCCCTCCCCCCCCCCTCTGAATCGCTCAGGAAACTTGAGCTTAACTACAAGTTAGAATATCTTAAGGCCCTAAATTCCCTGAAGCCTATTAACTTCTAATCTTTTTTCTCTTGCTATCCCCTCTTGTTCCCGGCAACTGCAGTGCATCAATGGTTTACAGTTGGAGCTCACAAGTATTTTTTTTTTTTTTAGTGCGACCCCACGGGGCTGCTCAAAATGCTAAAAACAGAACTCACAAAACATTCTTCTATGACAAATGACAAAAGCTCAGGCTATTCCTTATACCTTATTGTCAACTGAAATTATTCCTTCTTTTATACTTTCGACTAATCCATACGATCACCGAAATTATATTTCTTCCTTCTTTGAAACACTTTTGGTTAATCCTTACGACACCGAAATTGTGCTACTGAAATGACTATTCTATATGTTTTTATTTATAAACTATCCCGGATCTATTCCTAGCAGAAATTGCACATATGACCTTTTTTTGGCCCTTAAATGTATAGGAGAGCCATGTAACCTTAAACACGCAAGCTTTCTATCTGAAAATTTTATTTTTTCCTGCTGTCTTAAAATTCCAGTGATAAGCAATCAACGACCCCCAAACTTCTCTTTGCCCGAATCTTATTTACCAGTAAATTGTTGGAAAAGCTACAATATAGTCAAAATTGAATTATGAATTATATTTTTACTTTTCAAACAAATTACTGCTCCGTCTTTTAGATATTTTTGGCTCCCTATCTAAATTTTTGGTGTCTTATAATTCCAACGATCACGGGATTTTATGAAAGAATGCCCACGGAAAAAACGCCCACTTCTCGAAAATAGGAAAAAAACGCCCACGGAAAATATGCCCACAGAAAAAATGCTCACGGGAAAAATATGTGGTCGACTGATAAGTTTTTATGTCTGTTATAAACGGTGTTCGGACAACTGGTCACAGACTGCTGGCCAAAAATGCGTTAGGGGTCATATAAAAATTGCGGTTTCTTGGCCACCTCACCTACATAACGCGAATATGGAAATGACGGAATGGAAACTTTTAGAAGGGCCTAAACGTTAGCCCTAATATTATTTTCTGCCGGAGTAATACCGCAATATTAATAATTTGATGTGTAAAATATTTTCTGCAAACCTTACAAACACGAGAGGAGAGAGAAAAGTTCGGATTGCACTGATGGACTGTAGAGGCTGTATGGTGTTGGCCTGAAAGCAGTGGTAGTCTTATGCACCATTTATTTAAAAACATACTAATGATTCACCGTTGTCTTCAAGCCAACTGCTATACGATATTTTTCTAGAAACTACAAATAAAAAAATTCTCTGCGAGTATGTGTAAACCCAGGAAACTTGTCGGGGAGGAGCTGGTGCCTAAAACCTAAAATATAAAGGATTTCTGGTCCGATCGGGAGATTTCCAGCGTTTACAAGCTACAACTCGTCGAATTATCTGAGGGTATCTGCTGCCTCAGGAAACTAGTCGGGGGGGGGGTAATACAAAAATCATAAAATATCAAGGATTTCTCTTCCGATCGGGAGATCTTCAGCATTTACTCCACTCTCTGGAAACCTGTCGGCGAGGAGGGGGGGTAATACCAAAAGTGTAAAATACAAACAAGTTCTTCCGATCGGGAGATTTTCAGCAATTAGCAGCTACAACTCGACACATTATCTGAAGGCATGTGAACGATGAAAATCTCCGGGTCGGAAGAGAAATTCTTCATATTTTACACTTTTGGTATTACCCCCCCCCTTTCCGACAGGTTTGCTCAGTAGGTTCATGCCCTGAGATAATGTCTCCAGTTGTAGTTCGTAAATGCTGAAAATCTCCCGATCATACAACAAATTCTATATATTTCACAATTATCATACAACCCCCCCCCAGGTTTGCTGAGTAGGCACGTGAGGCCCATTTATTTAATTCTAACTATATAAAAATTCATGAAGAGCCAATCGGAGTATTTATAAATAAATAATCTTACTTTTAATTGATATATATATATATATATATTAATGAAGAGCCAAATAAGATTGTTAACTTTCAGCTTCCTACTGTTGGGTAGCTACTTTCCTAAATTTTCAGTTCGGCTTTACTGTCATAAATTTTTGACTATTCTTATTTTTTAAAGTAATACTTCTTTTCTTTCCAGAAAAATACGCATTAACACACATTCTCACTGGTATAATATACATTTCCCTCTCTGCAGAGTATTTAGCTAGATTAGTATCTGATTATTCAACAGCTGCTGTATTCTAATAATGATTGTATGAAAGAATAATTCTAATAATAACGCTGCTTTTTTGCGATTGGCACTAAATATTTACATAAATGTTTGTAATATTTTTCTTTTACTTAATTAATTCACAGGCTTCGCCTTTTTAACAGCTTTTAATCCGCCGACTTCATATTCATAATGTTTGCATATCAAATCAAGTCAATAGCATTGCGCTTTTACTTAGGCAGTAAATATTAAGTCTTAAGTCCTAGGCCGTGGCCTATTTAGTGGTTTTTGTTCTAACGATGCTATATTCATAACGTTTACGTAACACATCAAATTATTAATATTGCGGTATTACTCAGGCAGAAAATAATATTAGGACTAATGTTTAGGCCCTTCTAAAAGTTTTCATTACGTCATTCCCATTTTCGTAAAATTTACATAACAAGTATTGTCAATAATCAAACAGAAGTCATCGCTCTTTTCACGTTTATCAGTGAGTCACGGAAAAATTCTCAGTGGCCGCCACCAGGAATCGAACTCAGGGTCTTCCAGTTACGCGCCGGATATGCTTCCACTGCACCACAGCTATTCCTATTCCACGTCAAATATCTGTATTAATTGTCAATAATATTGCGCTTCTACTTATGCACCATACATTCAATCCATACATTAATTAATTAATAGGCCGTAGGCTAAGCCTTTTCAACACTTTTTTCTTCGCTTATGAATGCCTTATGATGTCTAAGCATTTTCAACACTTTTTTCTTCGCCTGTGAATTAATTAAGTAAAAGAAAAATAATACAAACTTGAGATGTTATGTAAATATTTAGTGCCTAAATAAAAGTGCAGCGTTATTAAAAAATCCCACCTTAGGGTCCTTTTCCGAACATACATGAATTATGCTGTAATTCTCGCTTGGCTTACATAGAACGTTTTCTCAAAATTTTTTTGGAGTTCCCAATTCAATTCTCAATGTAGGCCAAAAATCGATAATACTTACAACCACCCCCACACCCTTGAACTTTTGTGGCCAGTTGTCCGGTGACCAATTCTCCTACACCCATTTTCGTTATGTAGGTGAGGTGGCCAAGAAACCGCAATTTTTATATGACCGCTAACGGTTTTTTGGCCAGCAGTCTGTGACTAGTTGTCCGAACACCGTTTATAACAGACATATAATATAAACTTATCAGTCGATCACATATTTTTCCCGTCAACATCTCTTCTGTGGGCATATTTTCCGTGGGCGTTTTTTCCTATTTTCGAAAAGTGGGCGTTTTTTCCGTGAGCGATTTTTCCGTGGGAGTTTTTTCCGTGGGCATTCTTTCCTCATACCGATCACGGAAACCAGTAACGAGCAAAACTACGTTTAGCTGAGTCTGATTTCCGGAGTCGGCATTATTCCTCTTGCCCACGAACCAATGATAATTCACGATTTGGCATGATGCTGACTTTCAATCCCTTAGCATTTATTCCAGGTTTCTCAGTCTGGTATGAGGAAAGAATGCCCACGGAAAAAACGCCCACGGAAAAATCGCCCACGGAAAAAACGCCCACGGAAAAAACGCCCACTTTTCGAAAGTAGGAAAAAACGCCCACGGAAAAATCGCCCACAGACAAAATGCTCACGGGAAAAATATGTGATCGACTGATAAGTTTTTATGTCTGTTATAAACGGTGACAGGACAACTGGTCACAGACTGCTGGCCAAAAAATCGTTAGGGGTCATATAAAAATTGCGGTTTCTTCGCCACCTCACCTACATAACGGAAATGGGTGTAGGAGAATTGGCCACAAAAGTTCAAGGGGGGGGGGGGGTTTGTAAGTATTATCGATTTTTGGCCTACATTGAGAATTGAATTAGGAACTCCAAACAAATTTCGAGAAAACGTTCTATGTAAGCCAAGCGAGAATTACAGCATAATTCATGTATGTTCGGAAAAGGACCCTAAGGGGTGGGATTTTTAATAACGCTGCACTTTTACGTAGGTACTAAATATTTACATAACATGTCAAGTTTGCAATATTTTTTCTTTTACTTAATTAATTCTTTTTTTTTTTTTTGATTGGAGGTTTAACGACCACCGTGAGCAACTCAATGGGCTATAAGCAGTCGCCCGTCCCTAATTTAGGGTCACTGGTTCCAGGGAAGGGAGAGAGCCAGTGCCGTAAGACAAACACAACATCCATGCCTCACCGGGATTCGAACCCTGACCCTTACGGACGAATGATCAGAGGCCAGCGCCACCGGGGCGGCACTTAATTAATTCACAGGCGAAGAAAAAAGTGTTGAATTGGCTTAGGCCTACGGCCTATTAATTAATGTATGGATTGAATGTATGGTGCATAAGTAGAAGCGCAATATTATTGACAATTAATACAGACATTTGACGTGGAATAGGAATAGCTGTGGTGCCGTGGAAGCATATCCGGCGCGTAACTGGAAGACCCTGAGTTCGATTCCTGGAGGCGGCCACTGAGAATTTTTCAGTGACTCGCTTATAAACGTGGAAAGAGCGATGACTTGCCGCCCCGGTGACGCAGTGGTCTAAGGCGTTGGCCTCTGATCATTCGTCAGTAAGGGGTCCGGGTTCGAATCCCGGTCAGGCATGGATTTTGTGTTTGTCTTACGGCACTGGCTCTTTCCCTTCCCTGGAACCAGTGACACTAAATTAGGGACGGGCGACTGCTTATAGCCCATTGAGTTGCTCACGGTGGTCGTTAAACCTCCAATCAAAAAAAAAAAAAAAAAAAGAGCGATGACTTTTGTTTTATTATTGACAATACTTGTATACTTGTTATGTAAATTTTACGAATATGGGAATGACGGAACGAAAACTTTTAGAAGGGCCTAAACGTTAGTCCTAATATTATTTTGTGCCTGAGTAATACCGCAATATTAATAATTTGATGTGTTACGTAAACGTTATGAATATAACATCGTTAGAATAAAAACTGTTAAATAGGCCAAGGCCTAGGACTTATGACTTAAGGGCCGCGGGTGGCCTAGTGAAGAACCAAATAAGATTGTTAACTTTCAACTTCCTACTGTAGAGTAGCTACTTTCTTAAAAAATTCCAGTTCGGCTGTACTATAATAAATTTGTGACTATTCTTATTTTTTAAAGTAAGGTCTTAATTTTTATAAAACTATGCATGTTTATTATTTAACTATATCAATTAAAAAAGAAATAATTAAAAGTCAGATTATGTTATTTATAAATACTTTTAAAGTTTAATGCATTTAATTGTAAAAGCGATTTTCGTAAAAGCCGCAGTTTACTGATATAACTTTGTGTAATGTGCTTTCTTTCCACTGTTGTCTGTTGAGTACGGCGAGCGGAAGGGGGGACATCTGTCTTTCGTCAAAGTGGTACTTTGCAGCTGCAGCTTGAACGTTTGCTAGCGACCGCACCCCAAATTACAAGCGATATATGTCATTTAAATTTATCGGTTGGCCACCGGTCAGGGTGTGTCTTCCCCGTGAGTAGTATAATCTCAAGTTACAGGCATACTTCTTTTCTTCCCAGTGTAAAGAAAAAAATACGCACTAACACCCATCCTCACTGCTATAATATACATTTCCCTCACTGCTATAATATACATTTCCCTCACTGCAGTGTATTAGCAATCCTCTTCAGTTTATGCTTGTTTTGTTCACCAGCTACTAAATGGGGTGGTTATATGATAATTGTGAATTATATAGAATTTCTTGTCCGACCCGGAGATTTTCATCATTCACATGTCTTCAGATAATGTGTCGAGTTGTAGCTGCTAATTGCCGAGAATCTCCCGATCGGACGAGAAATTGTTCATATCTTACACTTTTGGTATTACCCCCCCCCCCCCTCTTCGCCGACAGGTTTCCAGAGAGTGACATGCGCTAAGAAAATTTGTCGAGTTGCAGTTTCTAAATGCTGAAGATCTCCAGATCGGAAGAGATATTCTTGATATTTACGATTTTGGTATTACCCCCCCCCCCCCCGACTAGTTTCCTGAGGCAGCAGATACCCTCAGATAATTCGACGTGTTGTAGCTTGTAAACGCTGGAAATCTCCCGATCTTACCAGAAATTCTTTATATTTCATATTTTAGATTTTAAGCACCCCCCTCCCCAGACAAATTCCCTGGGTTTGCACATACTCGCAGAGAATTTTTTATTTGTAGTTTCTAGAAAAATATCGTATAGCAGTTGGCTTGAAGACAACGGTGAATCATTAGTGTGTTTTTAAATAAATGTTGCATAAGACTACCACGGCTTTCAGGCCAAGACCATACAACCTCTACAGTCAATCAGTGCAATCCGAACTTTCCTCTCATATTTGTAAGGTTTGCAGAAAATATTTTACACATCAAATTATTAATATTGCGGTATTACTTAGGCAGAAAATAATGTTAGTACTGACGTTTAGGCCCTTCTAAAAGTTTTCATTCCGTCATTCCCATATTCGCGTTATGTAGGTGAGGTGGCGAAGAAACCGCAATTTTTATATGACCCCTAACGATTTTTTGGCCAGCAGTCTGTGACCAGTTGTCCTGTCACCGTTTATAACAGACATAAAAACTTATCAGTCGATCACATATTTTTCCCGTGAGCATTTTGTCTGTGGGCGATTTTTCCGTGGGCGTTTTTTCCGTGGGCGTTTTTTCCGTGGGCGATTTTTCCGTGGGCGTTTTTTCCGTGGGCATTCTTTCATACAATCCTCAGTCTTCCCTAATTCCCAATCTAGTACACCACATGCAACCAAGAAATTACCAAGTCTGAGGAACTACCAACTTCCACGAGACCTCCAGTCTTCTTCGGCCACCTCGTTTATTTTGATTGTATGAAAGGAATCTAGGATAAAAGATCCACGGAAAAAAATCCAGGAAAAAAAAGCCATGGAAAAAAATCCACGGAAAAAAAACCCAACGGAAAAAAAAGCCAGGAAATAAAATCCAATTCTAACGAAACAGTTATCCATTTACATGATCGACACAGGGCCGGATTAAGGGGTGGGGGTGGGGAGTCTAGCCACATGGTTTTCATTAAGGGACCGGGCACAAATTGCTGTTCCTCCGAAGAACACTTTGAATGTGTGACAATTTTTTTAGTAAGGCAGTTTCCAAGGTGTCTAACGAGGGGAAAGAACTCTTTTGTTTGTTCGAATTTTCATGCCGGTTGATTTGAGTTTAGGGCAACTGGCCACAAAAGTTCAAGGGTGTGTGGGGCGAGGGCTATAAAGATTGCCGTTTCTGGGTCTATATTGAGAACTGAATTGGGAACTCCAAACAAACGAATTTTGAGAAAACGTTCCATGTAAGCCAAGAGAGAATTGTACTTAAATTTGAAGAAATAAATTGACGAGGATCCAAGGTACACTTGGTTGGGGGGGGGCTCTACCTCCAACTTACGTAATATTATATTCTGTGCCGCTGAAGTATGTCAGTGTATCCAGGATGAATCTAGGAAAAAAAATCCAAGGAAAAAAGATCCACGGAAAAAAATCCAGGAAAGAAAAACCCAACGGAAAAAAAGTCAGGGAAATAAAATCCAATTCTAACGAAACAGTTATCCATTTACATGATCGACACAGGGCCGGATTAAGGGGTGGGGGTGGGGAGTCTAGCCACATGGTTTTCATTAAGGGACCGGGCACAAATTGCTGTTCCTCCGAAGAACACTTGGAATGTGTGACAATTTTTCCAGTAGGGCAGTTTTCCACGGTGCTGAACGAGGGGAAAGAACTCTTTTGTTTGTCTGAATTTTCATGGCGGTTCATTTGAGTTTAGGGCAACTGGCCACAAAAGTTCAAGGAGGAAGGGGGGGGGCTATAAAGATTGCCGTTTCTGGGTCTATGTTGAGAACTGAATTGGGAACTCCAAACAAACGAATTTCGAGAAAACGTTCCACGTAAGCCAAGCGAGAATTGTACTTTAATTTGAAGAAATAAATTGCCGATGATCTGAGGTACACTTGGTTGGGGGAGGGGGGCACTACTTCCAACTTCCGTAACATTAGTCAGTGTATCCAGGATGTTCCCCTTGAAGCGTTCGCGAAGTCCGTGAGCTGGAGGGGGGGGCTTTCCCCAAAATTTTAAAATGGACGTAGAGCTGTAAACATTAGTACCATGCTTTATATAATAATTCTGTACACAACCACGAATTTTCAGTAGGGTGGGGTGAATTCACCCCCTCTTGAAAATTCGTGGTTTCTAAGAGCTCTTCAAGGGTAACATCGAGGATGCGCTGACCGACTCTAGAGGTCCAGAATATAAAATTACGGAAGTTGGAGGTAGACCCCCCAAGCCAAGTGTACCTCGGATCCTCGTCAATTTACTTCTTCAAATTAAAACACAATTCTCGCTTGGCTTACATGGAACGTTTTCCCGAAATTCGTTTGTTTGGAGTTCCCAATTCAGTTCTCAATATAGACCTAGAAACGGTAATCTTTATAGCCCGCCTCCCCTTGAACTTATTTTCAGGAGGGTGGGATGATTTCACCCTCCCCATGTTTCTAAGAGCGCAGACAAGTGCTCAAGGTAAGAGATTTGCTCACAATTTCTGTGCTTTGTGTTGTGTTTAGTGACATGCTCTTCCCCGTCCCCTAGAGATTTGGTGAAGTCTGTAAAAGGGATACGAGGTGCTTGGTTTCGAGGGCTCTACCCCCAACTTCCGTAATTTTATATTCTGGACCTCTAGAGTCGGCCAGTGTATATCCTATCGATGTTACTTACCCCTAAAGAGCTCTTAGAAACATGATGGGGGGATTCACCCCACTTTCCTGAAGATTCGTAATTGTGTACAGAATCATTATATAAAAAGCATGGTACTAATGTTTACAGCTCTACGTCCATTTTACCATTTTGGGAGAAAGCCCCCTCCCAATTCACGGACTTCGCGGGAGCTTCAAGGGGAACATTCTGGATACAATGACATACTTCAGCGGCACAGAATATAATATTACGGAAGTTGGAAGTAGAGCTCCCCGCCCCCAACCAAGTGTACCTTGGATCCTCGTCAATTTATTTCTTCAAATTAAAGTACAATTCTCTCTTGGCTTACATGGAACGTTTTCTCGAAATTCGTTTGTTTGGAGTTCCCAATTCAGTTCTCAATATAGACCCAGAAACGGCAATCTTTATAGCCCTCCCCCACACCCCCTTGAACTTTTGTGGCCAGTTGCCCTAAACTCAAATGAACCGGCATGAAAATTCGGACAAACAAAATAGTTCTTTCCCCTCGTTAGGCACCTTGGAAACTGCCCTACTGGAAAAATTGTCACACATTCAAAGTGTTCTTCGGAGGAACAGCAATTTGTGCCCGGCCCTTTAATGAAAACCATGTGGCTAGACCCCCCCCCGCTCCTTAATCCGGCCCTGTGTCGATCATGTAAATGGATAACTGTTTTGTTGGAGTTGGCTTTTATTTCCCTGGCTTTTTTTTCCGCTGGCTTTTTTTTCCGTGGATTTTTTTCCATGGCTTTTTTTCCGGTGGCTTTTTTTCCTGGATTTTTTTCCGTGGATCTTTTTTCCTTGGATTTTTTTCGTCGATTCGAAAGAGAGAGGGAAGGGGCCACACAAGGAGTTTGATGTTCGCACATTCAAAATATTTAGCCTTCAAGTGACTCTATTTTCATAAATAAAATAATCTGACTTTTAATTATTTTCCTTTTAGTTGATAAAGTTAAATAATAAACATGCATAGTTTTTATAAAAATTAAGACCTTACTTTAAAAAATAAGAATAGTCACAAATTTATTACAGTAAAGCCGAACTGGAATTTTAGGAAAGTAGGGCTAGAATTAAATAAATGGGCCTGAATTTTGTGTCGGGGCCCTTTACATTGTAGTTACTTGTGGGCATTTTTTCCTATTTACGAGAAATGGGCGTTCCTTCCGTGGGCATTCTTTCCTCATACCTTATAAGAAGATGCAACTAGAACAGCTGAATTCAGAACATCAAAAAGCCTATCAAACATTTTTAATAAGGGCACAGTTGCTTTTGCAACCTGAAACTGAGGCAAATGCAGAACACTTTCACAAAAGGTCAATGCATCAGCAACTGAGCTGCTAAGAGTCTATGCAGCTAGTTTCACCCGCATCTTCTGCCTATACCAATCAACATGAAAGCGAGTTAGTTTGTTTCCTAATCGCAACCCTTCTACACTTTGTAATTTCTGAAGCTCAACTGTATAATGCCAGCTTATTATTTCATCATCACAGTCAAACATATACTTCTTATCTGCTAAGCAATTCCTAACTACAGGGTGATCCATTTAAACCAGTGCCCTGAAAAAACCTTACATTTTTGCAAGGGATTGCGCAAGGAACTTCTTCTTTTTTTCAATAGAAGCAGCAACTCCTGGAGAATGAAAACCGCCACCGTGAAGAAGATTGTTAACCGTAACTGTAACTCAGCTCGTGATTTGTTTGTTGTTGCGTTGTCATTCACTTGCGTGCATTCGGAAACATGCAGTACTCTGTTTCAGAGCGTGTTTTTTAGTGAAATCGTATTGGGTAACCAATTCTGTCATCAAAACGCAACGAGCATTTCGAAGAGAGTTTGGAGTTCGAAAAGTGCCAAGCAAGTAAACAATTCTGTCGATGGCAAAAAAACTGGAGCAACCCAGTTCTCTTCTCAGCGGTAGCGGTAGTCATCACCCTCCGATGCCCCAAACGGGTATGGACGATGTTCAGCACCGTTTACTTCAATCTCCGACGAAATCGTTGCGCAGATTAAGCCAACAGACAGGATATTCATACGGAACTTGTCAAAGGGCAGCAAAAAAAGCGAATATTCGATTATTTAAAGTGCACGTAATCCATCAACTGCAGGAACCGGACAAGGGAAAGAGAATAAGTTACTGCAAAAGGGTTTCAAAATTTTCTTAATTTGCGATCTGATATTCTCTCCATCACATGGTTTACGGATGAAGCCTGGTTTCATCTGTCAGGCTACGTTAATTCGCAAAACAGCAGATACTGGACTGCCGAAAACCCACACGTTATGTGTGAAACACCGATACATTCACAAAAGGTTGGTGTATGGTGTGCGATTTCGTCTACGAAAATCATTGGCCCCATTTTTTCTCTCTGAGACTGTCAACACTAACGTTTATTGCCGCATATTCAATGAATTTGCGGAACAACTTGATGACATTGTATTGACAGAGGGCTACTTTCAGCAGGATGGCGCTACGTGTCACACATCGAAAGTCTCAATGGAACTCATAACCAGCTTCTTTGATGACAGATAAATTTCAATAAACGTATGGCCTCCCCGATCTCCGGACTTAACTTCCCCTGACTTTTTTTTATGGGGCTACTTAAAGGACAGAGTTTACAAAACCCATCCAAAAACATTGGATGCATTGCGTCGTGAAACAATCACAACTGGAATTGGCAATGTTACTGCTCGTACTCTACATGAGACATCACTGAATATGGTGTGGCGTGTTCAACTGTGTTTATTTTTTATTTTATTTTTTTTTTTTGATTGGAGGTTTAACGACCACCGTGAGCAACTCAATGGGCTATAAGCAGTCGCCCGTCCCTAATTTAGGGTCACTGGTTCCAGGAAGGGAGAGAACCAGTGCCGTAAGACAAACACAACATCCATGCCTCACCGGGATTCGAACCCGGACCCCTTACGGACGAATGATCAGAGGCCAGCGCCTTAGACCACTGCGCCACCGGGGCGGCCAACTGTGTTTACAAGAAAATGGAGGACAATTCCAACATTTGCTTTGATAAAATGATTCTCCAATACCACGTGTATAATTCTCAACTTACTGTATGATTTTGTTGTTATTTATAAAAAAGTTAAAAGTAAATCACATGGTACTGGTTTAAATGGATCACCCTGTAGTTTGATCACATGTGCTGCATCAATGATTATGTTCACATTTTTTTGCCAATCTGCTGGGTGTGCAAAGTTTGGCACTATGTTCTTAGGGTCTTTTAGTTTTGCCCCAAGCTCTTCACCCATGGTAAAGTTGGAAGATGTACCATCGAAAGTTAATGACTGAACAATGATACCTATACTATAAAGCTTTGCAAAACAATTTTTTGGTAAGCTCAGCTCTCTCTTTTCCGGAAAGGTTGCCAATAAGGAAGTAACCCAGAGGAATTTTCCAGAAGTTATTTAAGGCAACCAACATAAAAACAAATACATTACTTGCTTCATATAAATTATCATTAATCACACCAGTGCCAAAATCTACATAACCCACAATTTTTTTCCCCATCCTACTCAACATGTTTACGGATAGCCATATCATCTAACAACAGTGAAGCATAAACTTCACAACCTTTTGCCCGTGAATACTGAAATATTTTACCCAATGCTTTGAAAGCTTCTTCAGTAAAACCAGGCTCTGTACTCACTGAATAATACCAGTTTGTTAGAGTACGGGGATGAGGAAGGCATTTGGTGAAAGCTCTGCGCACATACGAATAAGCCCGTGGAGAATAAATTAAAGTTCAGTGTGAGTTCAAAAAGCCCGGAGTTCTGATGAATAACTGTTGTTTTTATTCAGTTTTCCATTTCTAGCAGATTCCAAACGCTGCAGCAAATCTGAAGGTTCTTTTGGCAACGAATTAGAAAGAACATCAACTGCATTTGCAGATATAAGATTCCTCTGTTCCAAGTGATTTATAATTTCAGAATAAGAAGCAACTTTTTTTTGTCAAACGCCTATTTTTTTGCTGCAATGATTTTAATCTTTTTTCCGAGATAAATCTACATATGCTTTATGGTACTTTAGTCCTGAAGAGACATGGAAACTGTTGAGTCTTCATGGTTAGAAGCACTTTCTTCTGCATTGGTAAGCAAGTTCTCAGAAGCTGCTGGTTCGTCACACACCCTTTGTTTTGGAGTCTTGCGAGATTTTTTCATCTATAAGTAATTGAAATATATATTAAGTACATGAAAGAAATACGGGATTACGCCATATAATACAAATTTTGAAGATGACAATCCGATTTTTGGCGTAAATGTGACAAGGATTGTCATCTTCAAAATTTGTATTATATGGCGTAATCCCGTATTTCTTTCATGATTTATCTGCTTCTCCGGGCAAATACGGGATAAGATTCTTAACCTCCAGATTCGCTAAACATGAATGTTGGTTGCTTCGACTAGCGAACCTTGGGATGGTTAGATTCAAATTGATCGGAAACTTGGATCTTCGTCGTTCTGGGTGGTGTAGTGGTTAGCATACCCGGGCGTTTTCTGGGAGACGCAGGTTCGAGTCCCGCTCCAGGACGATGAAAATTTTCATGTTTTCGGATATTATCTGACTTACCATCCTTGTCACATTTACGATCGGATTGTCATCTTCAAAATTTGTATATTAAGTACATTAATATTTATTTATTACTAATGTTATAGGGTGCAGCCTAACTTGTGGAAAATTTTATATTTCATTTATGCGGTAAATTTGTGTTTCGATGTAACTGCAAGGCAGCACTCATAGTTATAATTAATTACGGTAATTGATCCTCTAATTTGTTCATCACTGCCATTGTTAAAATTTGTTCAGTATTTGATAAGTGCATAATTCGTAGCCTTCTGGCAAACGAGAATTGTGAAAGGCCACATGGCAACAGACCATCTCTATTTCGGACTCATAGCAACAGTCGTGTGCATTTTCAACTAACGAAAGACTGCAAAACTCACCCCCCAAAAGTCCCTCTGCAAGCCAAGAGACATTCGGTGGTTGCAGTTTTTCTCCGAACTGAACGGGATAAGGGAGAACCGACTATCACCCACAGTTGAAAACAAGGTGATAAATCCCTTTTCAAGTGGCTAAGAGAAGCCCGGTGACAGGACAAAGAGGAGAGAAACGAGGAGAAGAGAAAAGCAAGCGGCATTCATTCGGAGGGCGGATTCGAAAAGACACGCACGAGAAAAGCACCAGCGAGGGGCATGGAACCAAGGCCGGAGAGCTGACCGCTGGGAGAGCTCGGAAAAAGAAGCAGAGAGGCAAGTAAGGATTGCTATGAATGATCCCCTCTTAAACGAGGACATCTCAGTCCTTTGGACTTCTCGACCGATACTAGGTCGACATTAGTGCACTTTTGCCTAGGCTGTCTATATACCAAAAAGGCAGGACATTTCTTGCCACTTCTCTGCGCTGAGGACCTCAGACAACGGTTGCCAAGGTATGTGGTCTTTATACGAACTTTTGCTCACTACGTACGAGTGCCGTCGGACAGTGAACAGCATATAGAACTCTGTCCCCTGTGAAAATGAATACGCACGACAGCGGAGGCCTCCAACACATTTTATTCGTGATTTTTATTTGTGTTATGGCCATAAGTTTAAGAGCTCTTCCCTGCTAATTTGGCATCAAGCCTATGCAGGTGTGTGTAATGGTATAAAGATATATATAGCTTATAATTAAACTGCGGCAGTCATGATAATTACGGTATCATTTTAATTGCTGGTACCCACGCTCGTACTCAATTATCATTTTTTAAAGCGTGTATTCAAATGTTTTGGGTAATCTCTCATATATGTTTCCTTCGCTCTATTTGTTTATTGTGCATACTAGAATTTAATCAGTGAACAGTGTTTGAATCAGTGTTAATTGTTAAATCAGAGTTAGTTGAATCAGTATTATCGTTTAATCAGTGATAAAGTGTTTAAATCATTGTGCATAATTAAGCTGCCGATAGAGCAGCCCACCATACATTCATCTCAGCAGATTTTTGTGCCACTTCATGGATAAAGGTGGCAGTGTATATAATATAACGTTGGATATTAAATGTCAAGCGTATGTGAAATGAGCGTTGGGTATCTTTTCGAGTGTGTGTGTGCGTTGCTATGATTTTCGGTAGATTGGGACGTGCTGGAGTTAAATCCAGGCATCCACGCCCAATCGCGGTACGGGTTTTGCGGGAAGTTCATAATTAATTTGTTATACTTAATTATGGGAGGTCATTATTAATTATTGGAATCAGATAATTAATTTGTTGTTGCAGAATTTTCGGTTGTCAACGCAAGTAGGAAAACTCCTTGCTAGCCCCTAGCAGCAGAGGAGGAGAGCAAAATTTTTGACAAAATTTTCTTTAGTGTTTTTTTTTATTTTTATTTAGATGTTATTTTTTTTCGGTGGAGATATCGGGTGCTTCACTGCAGGCGATACTTCACCTGGTGCCGCGGCCACATCAGCCTGTAAAGGTAAGATCCAACAATTGGTTCCGATGACCAGGATTCTTACTTGTTTGTACCTCCAAAGCAGAGCAACACACATGCACAAACGTTCGGAATATTGCGAATTGACTGCCATATCAAATTTATTTCAGTACGAGCATATTTTAGCATATCATAAGTATTGTAAGCCTTAAGCATTTTTGTGTAAAAGACTGCCTTAGGTTAAGTGTATTTAAATATGGCAAATAAAGGAGAGAAGCCGAACACCAAACCTACTGACTCAGATGATTCTGATCATCATGATGGGGAGGAACATAGCATTCCCACAGGAGAATCAACCGATCTGGTAACTAGTAATTCAGTAACAAGTATCGCAGGAGTGTCAGAGACTAGAATGACAGCTCCAGGTATGCTAATGTACGGCGGTGAACAGATAGCAGGATGCATTAATATGCTCAGATATTTTACAGGCACAGATCCCCTATATCGTGCCAAACATTTTTTTCAAGATGTAGAAAACGTAGCTACAGTAGGGAGATGGAGCGAACAAACAAAATTGGCAGTAGTAAAGTCGAAATTCAGGGAAAGGGCTGCAGAATTTTTGTCAGATAGTGATGAGCTGAGATTAGAAGGAAATTATGAAAATTTTAAACGTCTAGTGATCGATCGTTTCCAAGCGGAAGGACCTCTTGTTACCCGTATGAAACAATTCATGAGTTGTGTTCAAATGCCGGGACAAGATGTAAGACAGTATGCAACGCGACTCAAAAGTGCAGCGGCAAAATATTTTGGTCATACAACTGATATGTCAGAAGACATCAGGCAGCATAGGGATCAGACAGTGATGTGTCAGTTTGTATCTGGTTTATCCGAATCTATCAGGCGCTGGGTTTTAACGAAGTGCCCAGAAACTCTAGAAGCTGCTATTCTCACAGCAATTCAGGAAGAAGATAATTTGGCGCTCATGAGTAAGAAAGCATCAGTAAATGCAGTAGAGAGATCGGAAACAAACCCAGGATCTGATTTATTAGCGCGTACTTTGGAAGAGATGATGGCACGAATGGAAGCGACGGAAAGATCAGTGGGTCAGTTAGCCGTAAATTTTCAGGAAAGCGAAAATCGGAGACGAGAAAGAAACTCCAGAGAGGAAGAAAGTTTGCAGTTACCCAGGTTTCAGTCATCTGGACTCGAACTCGTTCGACAGTATGGGGCAAATAATAATGAATGCAGAGGATCGGGTACTCGAAATCGCTCGCGTGCTGAGAACCAGCAAGCGCAGTACAGGAGCAACAGAATTATGTGCTACGGATGCAGACAGGAAGGTCATGTGATCAGGCTATGCCCGAATAACGGTCGAAATAGGGATAGGGTAGAAACAACACCGAAACAGAGGTTTAGGAATAACAACGACAGAGATACTCATTATCAATCAACAGGAAAGTTTAGTGCTCAAGGACCCGAGCGTAAGAACAAACAGTTAAACTGAATCGGAGTCGAACTGTGAGAGGTAGTGCGGCTCAGAAATATTTAAAACCCTCTAAAGTGCGGTACGTGTCTATGAAAAATGGGAATGATTTACCAATCATTAATGCGGATCTGGATGGGGATAAAATTAAAGTGCTAATTGACACAGGGTCATCAGTCACTTTATTAGCTAACGATGCTTATCGTAGATTAAAATTTCGCAGAAAGTTAAAATCTGTTGATTTAAATGTAAAAATCAAAAGCATCACAGGAGAAGTGATTCAAACGCTGGGTTGCTACGAGGTAAATCTGCGAATTAAGGGAAGAGACATATGGGTCAAGGCATTTGTGACAAAAAATCCCCTGAGTCAAAATTACTCAGCTTTGTTGGGAATAGATGCTTTACGAAACCACCGTCTTACGTTCGAAGCAGATACAAACCAGCTTCACTTCCCTGACCCCCCATCTCAGCCACCCACCCCACAGAGCGGAGAGGTAATGATGTTTCCAACAGACACCCCAGGATAGCAGCACTGACTCGTAAAACTTGCATTCCCCCCAACAGCGAAACTTTTCTCCAAGTGGCGCTTAGTAAACCCTCAGTGGGGAAAACAGAAGGAAGTATTATGTTCGAGCCATTACCGAGAGCACGCAGAAATAGGTTACTCTTAGCACGGTCAGTTAATAAAGTTTCGGCAAGCGGACTGTATGATGTAAGAGCAGCTAACCACAGTGATTCACCAATTTGGTTAAATAAACATACGAAACTCTTTCAGGTAGAACCAGTGGAAGTTAAGCGTTGTTCGCAAGGAACATCCCGAAAATCTCAACCAATCTCGGTGGAAGATTTTAAATTAGACCACCTGGAATTTAGCGAACGAGAGAAAATGCTAAATTTATTGCAGAAATATTCTGATGTTTTTGCACGGAATTCTTTAGACTTAGAAGGTACGGATCTTACAGAGCATGAAATTCATCTCACGGATGATAAACCTATTAAGTTGCGTCAGTATACTGTACCACATGCCCTAAGACCCGAAGTAAAAGCTCAGGTAAACGAATTACTTGACGCAGGAATCATATCAAAATCAGATAGTCCCTACAGCTTTCCTATTGTTCTCGTGAGACGCGGAAACTCTTATCGTTTCTGTATTGATTTTCGAAAATTAAATGAAATTACCCGAAAGGATAGTGTTACACGGCACTAGCAGTGTTCCTGCCGAGTCTGCCGGTAACGGTGCTTGAGACCTGAAGTACAATTTAGTTGGCCGCGGCACCAGGTGAGAATCTCAGGTGCACTGCTGCACTCAAAGATTCACACCAGAACATAAAAAATGAAAAGTTGAAGAATGACCCGAAGCATAAAAGGCTTGGGTAAATCCACCTTGTGAACAAAATAACAACAACAAATAAAAAATAAAATAATCTAAAAAAAAATGATACTTTGGGATCAGAGTTGTGATGAGGTTCACCCGCAATCACCAATTCGTGACTGAGTGTAGTGGTCCGGATCTTACTCCGGTACATTCAATCCCCAACCAGCCAGTACTACACTCACTTTCGCAAATAACACATGATTCTCAAATACACAACACAACATTTAATAACGTTCTGCGAGATTTAAACAGATACGGCGCTCTCTAGGCGCATAGACAATTGCCCCTCATATGTGGGCAGCATACGGTGTCACACTTTACTGTCGGAAGACGCAACCGACTGAGTCTCCACCGGACTATCTGAACAAGAGATACTACTCGTTTACTCACTAAATAGAGCTGCAGGTGATATTCATATACAATTGCTTAGAGAATGAAAAAAAAATTATATGCAAACGATCACATTAAAAATACTCGTGACACAAAATACACAGGCACGTTAATTTGCGGTATAAGATTATAGGTGCGAAATACTGCCAAAGTTAATTAACTAAATCTAATAAGCATGCACATGCAGATCCCTTCCCCGCTCGCTTTGGCCCTGAACCAAAGTTAAAAGAAACTGTCCCGCCCAGCGGAATTTGTGGCCACACCTTCTCCCTTATTCATGTAAAAAAAAATAATCAGGAAATGGGCCCTGTAAGAAATTGAAATCTGTATGTGCAGGTATTTCCTCTGAGGTTCAGTCACTCAGCATTACTGCATCTATGTCCATGCAGCTTTGGGTGTCGGGATGGCACAAGTTAGCAGATGTGCGAAGAAAGAAAAAAAAAAGGAAATATTCATCTACTTACAGTTACGTGACTTTGCTGTGCAAATCCGTTGTGTATCACATAATATCACACGACAAAACAAAAAACACACACACAGACACTTGCACCATGTGGCAGCACCGATGATTCAACACTTCACTTTGACGCTTGATGTAAATGAAGCACACAATTAAAAATGGTAATATCACGCCGCACTTTGTTGCAATGATTAGAGTGCACACTGATCTATTCTCGTGACGATTTGAAGGTGGCCGTTAAGCAAAATAGGCCCTCTCACATCTGATGTTGCGGTTTCCAAGATTGATTTTCTGTGTTCCTGGGAAATGATTTTTGTTGTCGTGAAGAAATAATTGTGAACGTCGACTGCTGGGAGAGTGGGACACATTCAATTCCGCTGCTGCTATAGTTGATTCCGTCCGTCGCTACCTTCCGTCCTTTTTGACCGTTCATTCCCAATTCAGTCAGTTCCTTTCCGTTCGCAAACCATCTATCTATCTACCCTGCCTGAGTACGCAGTTCAAATATGCCACTCGCAGGTTTCGTTTCCATTTTTTTATCGAGTTGCGACCGCCAGCCCTGAGATTAATTTTCTCGGCCGAGCGAAATCAGACGTGCTTTTACCTTAAGCGTATATCGGCAACTCAACATTTCACCTGTATATTTGTTAGGTATCGAAGCCACCGCTCTTACGCTCATATTTTTCTTTCGCCCTGTTTTTATCCCGTCGCACTTACACGTAGTGGCTTCGCTGCTTACGTGACCACACACACGCACACATGGGGCCTCGCTTCGTCCCGTAAGACAAGCGCATCTCTTCACTTCCTCCACAGTAGGGGATGAATGGGGGTGACGATTCCACACTGCAGTGGTTGGCATCCGAACCCGACTTTGCTTGGCTTCGCTTCTCATTGGAATGACCACTGTCCACTCGCAGACTTCTTAATTCCCCTGTAACTTGGCTTTCATTAGGCCAAACAGTCGCTGAGTTCCATTACGCTCCAGCCTAGAAATTTCTGCTTTATCCCGCGGATTTAGGCATTCTGCTGTCTTTATGGCAAACTGGCATCTCCAGCTGCCTCGAGTTGTCTCCATTTCTTACCAAATGCGGGGAGGTTTGCTGCTTCATTTTCCCCAATTCATTTTGCTGCAGATCCAAGGCATCCAGCCTTTCACATCGGAGAGCATACAGACAACTAAACTTTCTTCCTTATTTTCACGCTAAGTGCGAACTCTTATTTTTCTGCACGGACCACACAGAGAGCAATTGTTCTCGAAAATGCCCCAAACAATCGACGAATTTACGATTATTCGCTAAACCTTTTGTCCCCATCTTCATTCATTTACTCAAGTGGACCCCTCTTCGAAATATACCATTCCGTGTTGCTTAGTTTCCCGTCAGCTGCGCCCTGATATTTATGACCTAACAGAGCTATTCTGAGACCACCCAGCCAGAGAGAGAATTCTTCGCCTCTTTTCTTTCCAAACCCCCAGATAAAACTTTATCTGCTGTTTACACTTTTAAACTCCAATCAAGCCTCGAACATAATTAATACTTAATTAATTTCACACATCAACCACGCCCATTAATTACTAAATTAATGGCGGGTGTGGGTCGTAACATCGGCCCCTCCTCAAGAAATCCAGAAGTCCTCTTCTGTGCCTATCGCTTTGCTCTTATCAATTTCCAGAGTAACCATTGAGTGCTAACTTTTCCCACAGATAGAAACAATTCAAAATGGCAAAAATATTGCGTTTCTTGCCTTCAAGAGCATTGGAGCGACTTCCCAATTATCCCGCAATTTTGTTAATTAATTTAGAGAACATCCGAAAGAAAAAACAACGTAAATGAGAAATAAATAAAAAAACTGAACTGTAAAAGAACATGTGAGCCTGCCGAACTGTGATTCCTAGCTGCCTCATACCATACGCGACATGGCGGACAAATTTTAAAGTTTTCTTCAGGTTTTAGCATGGGGGGGGGGGGTGTCCACTGTAACAATAGCTACCCTGTTCCCCGAATCCAGCAAACTTTATCCTTACTGCATGGATGCAAGTATTTTTCAAAAATTGACCTTTTGGCTGGTTATCACCAAATTAAAGTTAGAGAACAGGATAGGCATAAAACTGCTTTCTCATGCGAATTCGGACATTTCCAGTGGAATCGCTTGCCTTTTGGACTTTGCAACAGTCCGGCAACATTTGAAAGAGCACTTGATTCTCTATTTATGGACAAAAGAGATGATGGCATTTTGGTATATGTGGATGACATCTTGTGTGCCTCCAGGACATTATCTGAACACCTTGAGAAATTGGAATTAATTTTTCAGAGATTAAGGAAGCACCATCTAAAAATTAAGCCCAGTAAGTGTGAATTTTTGGCGGAAGAAGTGACATACCTAGGGCACCTTTTAGATCGTCAGGGCATAAGACCTAACCCACAGAACGTGGAAGCTGTTCGGGAATTCCCTACTCCACGGAAACTGAAACATGTTCGAGCATTCCTTGGAATGGCAGGATATTATAGGCGCCACATCAAAGATTTTTCGTCCATTGCCTTACCGCTAACAAACCTTACTAGGAGAAACGTGAAATTCATTTGGGACGAACACTGCGAGAAATCTTTTCGAGAGCTGAAACATGCACTAGTGAGTGAGCCACTATTAATATTTCCTGATTTCAGCAAGAAATTTTTCGTCACCACAGACGCCTCCAAAGTAGCGATTGCCGGTGTTCTCGAGCAGGAGGATGACGAAGGACACAGACATCCCATCGCTTACTTTAGCAGGAAACTTAATCCAGCTGAGAAAAATTACAGCACGACAGAACAGGAAGCACTGGCAATAGTATCATCCATCACCCATTGGCGCGAATATTTGGTAGGTCAGCAGTTTACGGTTATTACCGACCATAGACCTCTAAAGTGGCTTATGAATTTGAAAACTCCTAATTCTAGACTGGTCAGATGGAATCTTAGTCTGTCGGAGTATAACTTCGATGTGCAATATCGACCAGGAAAGAAAAACACAAACGCCGACGTGCTATCTAGGCACATTGCAGCAGTGGAAGCCAATGATACAGTCGCAGTTGTACCACTTAATAACAAAACTCTGAAATCAGCACAAAGAACAGATCCTAAATTAGTTGAAGTAATTGATTGTCTTGAAGGGCGTGATTATTCAGCAGTCGACAAAATTACTGACACCTATTTTATGAGAGACGACCTTTTATTTCATTTTGCCTTACCAGCAAAAAAACAGCCCACGTAAACTGATCGCAGAACAGTTAGTGATACCTGATAAGTTAAAATCAGAAGTGATGAAATCAGAACATGACGGACTATGCGCCGGTCACTTCGGTTTTGAAAAGACCCTTGGGAGAATTAAACAGAAATACTTTTGGATTAACATGTTCTCAGATATCAAGAACTACACGGCGAGTTGCGAACAATGCCTGAAACGTCGTGGTTTCAAAAAGAAGCAAAAAGCGGGTCTAATTACCCCGGAAATTGTATCTGTCCCATGGTCCAAAATTTCGATGGATATCGCTGGACCTCTTCCACTGACAGAGGATGGAAATAAATATTTATTGGTTGTCACCGACTCATTCACTAAGTACATCGAGCTGATTCCATTAAAGACTATGCGATCTGCAGAAATTGCCGAAAAATTTGCTTCTAACGTGATAGCGCGTCACGGTGTCCCACATCTGTTACTCACGGACAGAGGAACAAATTTTTTGTCCGATTTAATGACCGAGTTGTACCGTAAGTTTGGCATCAAAAAACTGAATACATCTCTACACCATGCACAGACAGACGGACAAGCCGAAAGACAAATTCAGACAATAATGCACTCTTTAGCAATTTATTGTTCCCCTAAGGGAAAGGATTGGGACAAGTATACAGAATTTGTGGCCATGTCCTACAGAAGCGCGACACACAGTGCTACTAAAGAAACACCCAACTTTCTCATGTTCGGAAGAGATCTGAACATGCCAGGACAGTTGTTGAATGAGGAAATCCCTTTTAACTACGCTGAATCCCAGAGCTACGCCGAGAGCTTAGTCACGAGGATGCAAGAAGCGTATAAAATTGTCAAGGATAATCTGGAAGAGGCAGCCCAAACTTCCAGGGAATATCGAGCAAAGTCGGCTGTAGACAAACAGATCAAGATTGGGGATATAGTGTACCAGCACGACCCATCAGCATCCAAAACAAGGTCGCGAAAGTTGGCAAAACCTTCTATAGGACCTTTCAGAGTAATTGAGAAAACATCCCCAGTGAACTTTAAAATCGCCCCAGTAAATGATATGAGACGAACTCGACTCACACACGTAGACAGGATTTTCAAACCACCACAGAGAAGGGTGTTTGACACAGGGCAATTTCAAGATGAAAAGGGGGATGAGGAAATTTCGTTGAGCATAGGTATGCCACCCGCAGACGAAAGACATCATGAAGAAGAGTTCTCAGAGCAGGATGATGACTGGGTGACGCCCGCTTGGCCGGTGATAACAAGGGATACGCGCTGTTTTCAGCCGCATGAATCGGAAACACGTCAGGGGTTGGAAGAGACCGGGACAGCGGCCCAGCCTGCTCCCATGTTGAAGGACGCAGCAGCTCACGGAGGAAACGCAGAGGGGAGCAAAGAAAAAAGTCCCCCCATCATAACGAGAGGGTCGTTGAGACCCCGAGACGAGCACGGGAGAGTGGGGAAACCTCTCAGCTTTGGACATCAGGCTGAAGAGGAAAAATCCAGCGAAGAAATGGTTGCAGACGAGGAGGATAGTGATAGCACAGAAATATACAGTTGTGAGGAGGAAGAAGATTTCGCGAGCCAAACTCAGGACCGCGCAGAAGTGCAGACCTAGATAAGAGGAAAGGCACGTTGAGTCCAAAAGGGTTTTGGTCGGACGCACATAGGCTCTCACCTGTGTAACTTATGTTTATATTCTTTTCTTGTTATGGGCAATGATGAATGGATCAGAGATGTTATCGAGACTTTCCCATTACCCTTGATGTGTCTAAAATCCGGAATTAGACATGTCATGGAATATAGGAAAGAGGGAGATATCCATATTCAAAATTTTCCATTCTTCAATGAGAAAAAAAATACATTCATATTTTTTTCTTTGGAAGGTAGAAGGATTGTTATAGGGTGCAGCCTAACTTGTGGAAAATTTTTATATTTCATTTATGCGGTAAATTTGTGTTTCGATGTAACTGCAAGGCAGCACTCATAGTTATAATTAATTACGGTACTTGATCCTCTAATTTGTTCATCACTGCCATTGTTAAAATTTGTTCAGTATTTGATAAGTGCATAATTCGTAGCCTTCTGGCAAACGAGAATTGTGAAAGGCCACATGGCAACAGACCATCTCTATTTCGGACTCATAGCAACAGTCGTGTGCATTTTCAACTAACGAAAGACTGCAAAACTCACCCCCCAAAAGTCCCTCTGCAAGCCAAGAGACATTCGGTGGTTGCAGTTTTTCTCCGAACTGAACGGGATAAGGGAGAACCGACTATCACCCACAGTGGAAAACAAGGTGATAAATCCCTTTTCAAGTGGCTAAGAGAAGCCCGGTGACAGGACAAAGAGGAGAGAAACGAGGAGAAGAGAAAAGCAAGCGGCATTCATTCGGAGGGCGGATTCGAAAAGACACGCACGAGAAAAGCACCAGCGAGGGGCATGGAACCAAGGCCGGAGAGCTGACCGCTGGGAGAGCTCGGAAAAAGAAGCAGAGAGGCAAGTAAGGATTGCTATGAATGATCCCCTCTTAAACGAGGACATCTCAGTCCTTTGGACTTCTCGACCGATACTAGGTCGACATTAGTGCACTTTTGCCTAGGCTGTCTATATACCAAAAAGGCAGGACATTTCTTGCCACTTCTCTGCGCTGAGGACCTCAGACAACGGTTGCCAAGGTATGTGGTCTTTATACGAACTTTTGCTCACTACGTACGAGTGCCGTCGGACAGTGAACAGCATATAGAACTCTGTCCCCTGTGAAAATGAATACGCACGAAAGCGGAGGCCTCCAACACATTTTATTCGTGATTTTTATTTGTGTTATGGCCATAAGTTTAAGAGCTCTTCCCTGCTAATTTGGCATCAAGCCTATGCAGGTGTGTGTAATGGTATAAAGATATATATAGCTTATAATTAAACTGCGGCAGTCATGATAATTACGGTATCATTTTAATTGCTGGTACCCACGCTCGTACTCAATTATCATTTTTTAAAGCGTGTATTCAAATGTTTTGGGTAATCTCTCATATATGTTTCCTTCGCTCTATTTGTTTATTGTGCATACTAGAATTTAATCAGTGAACAGTGTTTGAATCAGTGTTAATTGTTAAATCAGAGTTAGTTGAATCAGTATTATCGTTTAATCAGTGATAAAGTGTTTAAATCATTGTGCATAATTAAGCTGCCGATAGAGCAGCCCACCATACATTCATCTCAGCAGATTTTTGTGCCACTTCATGGATAAAGGTGGCAGTGTATATAATATAACGTTGGATATTAAATGTCAAGCGTACGTGAAATGAGCGTTGGGTATCTTTTCGAGTGTGTGTGTGCGTTGCTATGATTTTCGGTAGATTGGGACGTGCTGGAGTTAAATCCAGGCATCCACGCCCAATCGCGGTACGGGTTTTGCGGGAAGTTCATAATTAATTTGTTATACTTAATTATGGGAGGTCATTATTAATTATTGGAATCAGATAATTAATTTGTTGTTGCAGAATTTTCGGTTGTCAACGCAAGTAGGAAAACTCCTTGCTAGCCCCTAGCAGCAGAGGAGGAGAGCAAAATTTTTGACAAAATTTTCTTTAGTATTTTTTTTTTATTTTTATTTGGATGTTATTTTTTTTCGGTGGAGATATCGGGTGCTTCACTGCAGGCGATACTTCACCTGGTGCCGCGGCCACATCAGCCTGTAAAGGTAAGATCCAACACTAATTTAATGTGCTACCTTGACAGCAATATATTTTGTCAAAAAATGGTAAGCAATTAACACATATCAACATAACATGAAATTGTTATCTTTATGAAATCAGATATATAACTCATGTACACTTGAATAATTTCCCTAAATACAGTTATTTGCTATGTACTAAGCTGATGTTTAGTACATAGCAAACAATTGTAGTTCAACTGCTGTTGTAGAAAAATAAACCATCGGCGGTCATGTACGTGTATATTACCGTAGTTATGTGATCTTCCTACATAACAGTACAGCAAATTCATGCTACTGATTAAATAATTCTTATTGATAATGACATTTAATTATATGTCTGTTGCTTCTCAGAAACGGAAGCCCTTTCCTTACATCAAATTGTACTAGGGTCTGTGGTTCTGGAAAATGGATAAAATGTTAATTATTTATTGTTATCTCAATACAAAAAGCTGCAATGATTCGTAGACTTGTGTAGAAAAACTGTTCAAATAGTAAACAGTGATGCTGACCATAAAATATTTTTTTTGAGCTTCCAGGGCCATTTTTAGAGCGCCAGTCCACCACTGCATTAAAGTGAACTATTTTTTAAGATGCCACATGGTGGAGGCCCATCAATTAAAAGTATTATGTTATTTCTCAGTGATCAGAAATTTTAATATTTCCCCACTTTTATCCTTCAAAAATAAATAAAAGTAATAGTATTTAGCTAAATAAACATACAATTAAACCAAAATGAGTTTCATATAATCCTTTAAATTCAGAAAATTTTAACAACTTATTTCCTTTGCTATTCGTTATCACTTAAAAGAATTATTGTACAAATTTTATAAATAAAAAAATATTGTACAAATTTTACAAATAAAATATCTTCCACGAAAGCAAATGTGTTTTTTAAATATCAGTGATAATTACAGCATCAATTTACTCAATGTTTAGAAAGTTGTTTGGCTGGTTCTCTTTTGATGCATTTCTCTAAGCAGGAATGTGCCAAGTCATTGTGCCTCTAATGTGTTTTTATGCTACAACAACTGTCTCCAGAAACTGATCAAAAATAAAATTATTTTAAGAGGCAATTTTTAAAATCCAATTCTGTATCTTTTTTAGGGAATAAGCGAAAAATATAATGTAACTGAAAGTAAGATCTACCAAATTTTAGGCAGACAATAATTGCAAAAGTTTGAAATCTGAAAGAAGAGAAGTTTTTCTTTTGGCAAAATAGAGTATACCTTAATTTTTACAAAAAAAGGGGGGGGGGATTTTCTGTTTTTTTTTAAGCAATTTTTCCAGATTTCTACAAAAAAAAAGGGCAATTTTCTTTGATTTTTGGAACCATTTTCAAATTCCCTGAGAATTCTAGGTCTTCCCTGTTTTCTAGGCTGTGTGGGAACACCCTGGGGTAGGAAAAAATTACGAAACGGAAAAATTTTCACTCAGTTTAACTTATGTTTTTAGAAATTTTGAAAGACCCGAAACTTGCATCCATGATCAGGAGTCTTCAAGAGGATTTCATAGGTTTCTGGAAATATCGTTTTTGTCTGCAGGACCAAAGTAAATCTGTGTCATATGTTGCCAGTCACCATGATTCTGCTACGGGGCATGTAGATATGGCTATATATATACACTATCTACCAACAAGTAATTGGACACCTGTGATAGCAAAGGAAAACGAAGTTGATTCACCTTCAATAATTGGTGGAGCCTCCACGAGCGGCGATTACAGCTGCGACCCTCCGGGGCATACTCTCAACCAGGCGTTGTACGACGACTAGCGGTATTTTCTTCCACTCGACTTGGAGAAGACGGTTCCTTCACCGATTTCGGACGGTGGGGGCAGCCCTTAAGGTGGACGTCAAGTAATTTAGCTTCCTATACTTCCAATGGAAAAACTTCTGTACACATTTTCTTCACAATTAATGCGTTCCCAAGGGTGAAAATTTGTACATCTATTAAAATAGCTTCATTTTATAACTTGGAATACTTAATATTTTTTAAAACATAACCGTAATTAAGCAATCCAACATTTGTTTGTCTATTAACGTCATCAGTGTACAGGTGGGGCCATCTTTTTTCTGGTCTCAACACCACCAAAGGAAAAGTTATTGATTTTTAATATAATTGTGGTTATGTTTTAGAAAATATTAAGTATTCCATGTTATAAAATGAAGCTATTTTAATCGATGTTACAAATTTTCATCCTTGGGAACGCATTAATTGTGAAGAAAATGTGTACAGAAGTTTTTCCATTGGAAGTATAGGAAGCTAAATTACTTGACGTCCACCTTAAGTCGACCCTATAACTCGTCCCAGATGTGCTCGATAGGGTTAAGGTCCGGGCTCTGCGCAGGCCAGTCCATTCGATTAACCCCATTGTCACCATACCAAGCCATGGTGGACCTCGCAACATGACAGGCGGCATTGTCATCCTGAAAGTAACATAGGTTCACCCCGTAAAACTGCCACAACGTAGGAAGTGCATGGTCATCCAAAATGGTGGATTAGATCTCGGCGTTGAGTCTACCAGGAATTGCGACCAAGGGTCCCGTTCCATACCAGGAGAAACACCCCCATAGCATAATTCCACCGCCGCGGAACTTCACAGTTGGCACAATACATTCCAGCAGGAGGCGTTCTCCAGGAAGACGCCAAACCTAGACCCTGCCATCCGAACGGTAGAGGGTGAACCTTGACTCGTCGCTCCAGAGAGCATGTTTTCATTGTTCAACGGTCCACTGTCGAAGTTCTTTGCACCACGTTAGCCGAGCAACGCTATTGGACTTGGTGATCAAAGGCTTGTGGGCGGCAGCACGTCCATGATAACCGAGCAGACGGCCTTCCTTACGGATGGTATTCATCGAAAGAACACTCCCGGATGCCTGTTGAAACTCCTCGCGGACGTGGCCCATCGATTTGTTTCGTTTCTTACGAATTTCTCTGGGAAGCACCCGTCGGTCTCTAACTCCCAGTTTTGTGGGTCTGCCGGGTCGGGGCACATTCCGACAGTCACCTCTACATCTTCCACTTGCCAATCACATAGGCCACTGTCGATTTTGGGTACTTCAACTCGCTGGATATGCCACGTATGGATCGGCCATTTCTGTGATACCCGACGATTACACCTTTCTCGAAGTCAGAGAGCTCCGAACTGCGTGGTATCTTGCATGCCACTGATTGCGTTGTTGTTTCCCACACGATATTTAACGGCGGTGGCCGTGACGTGTATCAGGACCGCAGATATCGTCGATTGCAGGGGTGTCCAATTACTTGTTGGTAGATAGTGTATAATATATAAGCATGTATATCCATAAAGATTTTACGATTGTGTATACAAAGTAAATTAAATACTGTAAGTTTTCATACATAGAAAATATTTTATAAATAAAATATCTTCCCCAAAAGTGATAACCATGGCCCTAAAAACAGTAAAAAAAAAAAAAATTATTTTCCACCCACAACAAGCTTAAAAGTAAAAAATTAAACAATGAAAAATGCCTTACATTTTGAAAATATTTTGGAAAGGCCCGGGAATATAGTAGGTATTGATTTTTCTTTCAGTCTTATGTTTTTCCCAGTTCGGTCAAAGCATTGCTCCTCAAAATGCATGGAACACAAAGCATGTTTTCTTTTACCCGTCCAGTTCTCCCTTCTCACAGCTTTTTCCCATTGTAAAAATAACTCTTCATTTTTAGGAAACCTGAAAATAAAACATACCAAACTATGTATTTTGTCATGAAATAACAAGAGAAGAAAGTAAACTATTTAAAAAACATACAATGAGTATAAAAAGAACAGCTGACTTCACAAATCAAGAATTGGGTATAATAGTAAGATAGTATCAACAAAAAAAGTTGTATAAATTTTTTATCATATACTGTATGTTCGTTTGGCAATGAAATGTGGAAAGAAAAAAAGAGCATATTGGTGTTTTTACTAATCAGTTTGCTACTGGTGTAACATTTCTTCCTGTATGTTAAAGGTATTTGTAACATTCATGAGATTTTTGGTAAGAGACCTTTTCCCCTAATTTTTTTTTTTTTTTTTTACAAAAAATGCAAAACCATTATGTGAGGATTCAGTTAACTATTTTTTTTTTTTTTAAATTTGGGATTATTTTGTCTTCCACTGTGTTCTGCTGTCCATTTATTTACAATTGAAGCAGGAAGGCCAGCCTATTGCATCTTGACATATCACACACCATGTTAGTTCCCAGCAATGGCTTTGTCGTCTGTTCCGATTGCTTCTACACCCATTTTCCTTTAAAACAGATTTTTTGGTGAAAGGCACATGTTATACATCAATCAACATTTTGTTACATATGGCTAAGCTTTTTTTTTTTTTATATATTGCGACTCTTTTCAGATTATAATGGCACATTTTTGTTTTATTTGTTTAACGATGGCTGTCGGATTGTGGATTTTTGAGAGATTGCTACCCTTTTTGGATGCCTAGAGATCCCCCCCCCTGATGTTCAACGACAGTCATTCGTTGCTAGGGTTAAGTTATTTCAAATCTCTTCCAATCAGGAAATTAAAGAATTTTTTACCTTTTTGTTTATATTCATCAGTTTTGCCAGTATAATTCTAACCTAAGCAGCTCACACCTAGAACGAATATATATATATATCCAATAGCTTCCATGAATGGAATTGTGTAACCATTACTTCAGCTGTGAAGCTCATCGTGATTCTAGTATGAATTTGCCATTCAAGAGTGCTTTGTCATTTCAGCATGTAATGTTACAGGATTAGGATTAGCTTTAAAATTTGGTAAAAAATTCACAAACTGCCAGCTTCACCTGCTACTTTGGAATTACCCAAATTGATGTTCCAAACGCTTCCAAAACAACTGGTTACAATTTCACATGAATGGTACATTACTGTGTTAAATATAACAAAATTCTGCTAATCTGTGGTGAATACAGTTCCATGGCCTTTCCAATTATTTCTAGTTTGATTTTTTCATTAATATTTACACTACAAAAGTTTGGTGCCTAATTGCAGATAGATAAATTAATAAAGGTGTAGGGCCAGACATATCAATTCTTAGATAATACCTTTTGTTTCCCGCCGTATAGCGAGCTACCGCCTCGCCTTTACTATACGATCTGGCTATCAAGGCGGCTGAAGGCGTCCTTGTGTAGAAGAATAATTACCTCGACAAAACTCATTCCAGTACACGGAAATAAGCACAACAGCAAGACTTTATTATTCCGATAACATTTGCTTCACGGGTTTCCGATGACTTTCCGCTCAGGTTCCCGTGCTGACCACGTGCTACCTTTCCACAATTCTTTCCGCGATATCCGGTGGACGAAGGAATCCTCCTTCCCGTTCACCACGCTGCACTTCTGCGATACCAGCAGCCCTTCCGTCAAAAACCGGTGTCCAAATCAGGACCCTCTCTCCTTGACGACGGAAGCTCAACAGTCTTCCTCAATTCTCTTCGCCCTTTCTGTCCTCTAATACGCATGCGCAAGAAAAACTGGTTTCCCGGTCAGCACGTGAAATACCTGAACTCAGGAATGCCGTCGGATACCCGCAGGCGATTACAACCTTGCACGTATACACAAGCGGTTATGACAACTTGTTTAACAGAAGCACTCGAGCAGCTGGCTCTGAACACCTGGGGGCACCTGACCTTGAGGTCAGGTGCCCCCAGGTGTTCATGCACCACTCCCTTAATCTTTACATAGGATTAAAATTGTACCACGTGGGTGGTGAAGAATATCAGTTCTTAGCTAAAATAACAAAATGGCGGAATGAAGCGTCCATCCGCACGTGTTCATCACAATATTAAAATTAAATCAATTCATAATTGACAATTTGATTGCGGGCGACCTTTACAAAAGGTATATTAATACCTACGTTTTGAAGTTTAGTGATTTAATATTTTTTGTTTTGAAAAGTTCAAAAACATTGAGAAACTTGAAAAAAATGTACAATTAGGTCTCACAATCACAGGAGAAAAAGTTGGAAAATCGACATATAGCTTAAGACGGTTTTTTTTTTTCAAGTTACAGCTGAACACCACTGTTGGCATATAAAAGGATAAATAATGGAATGTAAACATGAGCAGCTTGGTCATGCTCAACAACCTACTAATACAGTAGCTACAATATCAGTGATGGAAGACAACAGGAAAAGCCAAAATATCATTTCAGAAGGGTATTGCCAGACTATGTGCTAACTACATTGATGCTGTTTGATTACACATCAGCCCCTCCACCCAAGTTTACTCTCTCTCACACGGTTGAGCTGCATGTGCAATCACTCGCTGTTGGAAGCTACCGATTAGTCCAGTTCCCCAACCACTTTCACTTTGTCTACTCAATTATACTTAAATAGTTGAAAAATAAAAGCTTGGGACAAGTGGGGTTTATTTGAATAATCACCCCAACTTGAAATTTGAGGCATTTAATTAATTTCCAATGAACATCTGAAAAATCACAGCTCAACAGCCAGATAACTGCTAATAGAATATACCCTGAGCCAGTGGCGTAGGAACGGGGGGGGGGGGTCCCCCAAATTTTGGAGAGGGGTACGTTAATATCTCCTGTACCCCCCAGATATGAGCAAACACAAACCAATCATTCATAAAGAGTGAACTGTAAAATTTATATGCTACTTATTTTTTTTTCTCTTTTTTTTTCAAAGAAATATCACGGGTCATCTGGTTTTTTTTTATATCCGAAGCTTGTAGTGGGAGGCTTTTCATCCACCAAAAACTGGCCAACCATCTGGGAAACTCCAGCAAATGAGTTCTGCGGGGAAACCAGTTCAAACGAGTGCCAGCTCGAGCAGAAGAAGCGCGCCAATATTATGACACCTGTCAGTCACCTGTAGCAATACAACAAGTGCATTACGGATTTCACATACCACTCATAGAACTCCAATTCCTCGATATGTCCACCATTATTTAGCTTTGCATCAGACCAATGTGCTTTTTACATCAATTGTCAGCCTATGTATCGTTCAAAGTTTTTAATATAGACTTCATAATGCTTCAATGGTACTATCTTCGCGGGTAGAGCAGTTTTTATCTTACTGCGGGTTTACTTCATTAACGTAAACAAAAATGATAAGAAATTTAATTCGTTCTTGTAAAGAATTATATAACATTTCCTGAGAAATCCCTCTTTTCCAAACCCTGCTGACAGAAATTCATCTCCTAATGTTGACTTGTCCCTGCTCAATATTTTAATGGAAAAAAAAAAAGTACAAAAATTAACAAGAGAGAACACACACACACACACACACAAAAAAAAAACCACTTCTCCATTCATTTTCTGATAAGAAATTAATAATGTGAACTTTTTGTAAGCAATAAAAATAATAATGGTAATAATTAATAATATGATGATAACAATGTTTATTCGGATGAATTCCTGATCAGTATACGTATTTTATAAAAACTCTAATATACTACCCCCCCCCAAAAAAAAAAAAAACAATTCGGAGGGGGTCATCCATAGATGGCTTAATCCTTGAAATGTAAGGTTAATGAGCTTGTACCTTCCTAAATCAAAAGCGTTCCTACGCCACTGCCCTGAGCTTAAATGATGGGCCTATAACTCAATGAATGCTGCAATGTATTAATTCAAAATGAACCCCTAAAGTTGTATTATTTCTTTTTAACCAAATGTATGGCTAACAGGCAGTTGATAATTTTGCGAAATCGTGTCATATTTACCCTGTAGCCAAAAGTAAGGAGAACCCCAACACTATCGCATACTGAAAATTTTCTGTGACGAGTGCTACTTGCTACGAATTTCAGTTTAAAACCATTACAACAAATGACGTTACAATTAAAGTATTTATAATTTTTAGCGACTATGTAAGGAGTGATGATACTATATTGCATAAGAGACAATACTACTGCATAACTACAAGCAGAAGTACCTACACAGTGCGTCAAAGAATTTTTAAGACTGGGTCTGTAAAATGAAATAGAAACAAGAAATTATAATTTGTTTTGGTTTGTTATTCAAAATAAGTCCCTCCGGCTTCAATACACTTGTTACAGCGATTTATTAATGATTCGAATGCCTGTTCCAGTTCACTTTGCGTAATTGCCTCCAAAGCACGGGTCGAAGCTGTTTGTATGGTCGAAATATCATCAAAATAACACCCTTTTAACGTCATTTTAAGTTTTGGAAACAAAGAAAAGTCGCAGGGTGCTAAATCAGGCGAATATGGTGGATGATTCAACACACAGACGTTATTTTTCGCCAAAAAATCTACGAACAAGAAGTGAGGTGTGACTGGGTGCTTTATCGTGCAACAAACACCAACTGTTTTCATCTTGATATTCTGGACGAATGCGACGAATTCTGCCCATTAAACGCCTCAAAACATTTAAATAAAACTCGCCAGCAATTGTTTGTCCACTTGGAACAAATTCTTTGTGGAAATAACCCTTACTATCGAAGAATGTAATGAGCATTGTTTTCATTTTCGATGGAACTTTTCTTGTTTTTTTGGCTTGTGGCGAGTTTTTTGACTTCCATTCCGCACTTTGTCGCTTTGTTTTAGGATCATATTGAAAACACCATGTTTCATCACCAGTAACAATGGATTTTAAGAAGTTCATATCATTTTCAGCGGCTGAAATGATGTCCTGCAATGTGCACTTCTCCTTGATTTTTGTTCATTGGTTAACGTTTGTGGAACAAATTTAGCACAAACTTTTGTTTTGCCCAAATCTTCATGCAGGATGGTTCGAATCGTTTCTTTGTTCATGTTTAAAGACTCTTCCATCATTCTTAGTGACGCACATCGATTGTTTGCCACGAAATCACGCACTTTTTCAGTAATTTCAGGTGTCCTAGATGAACTTGGCCTTCCGGTACGCTTATCATCTTCTAGCGTATCTCTTCCGTCCAAAAAACGTTTGTGCCACAGGAAAACATTTGATCTACTTAAACAAAATTCACAATAAACTTGTTTCATCATTTGGTACGTTTCCGAGGCACTGTTACCAAGTTTTGCGTTAAATTTAATAACAGCCCTTTGTTCCATCTTAATAATTCAACATGAAAAAAATTTTACTTCTCTAATGAACGGCCGTTTGTTTGAGTTACTTTAACAACTGCGCAGTGCGTTTAGCAGAAAGCAAGCAGATGGTCACGGTTTATAACGCATTCGTGATTTCACTGGTGGCGCCACCGTAGGCTGAAATCTAGCGCCAGTCTTCAAAATTCTTTGACGCACTGTGTATAAGCAATCTCCCGTCTCTAATTTGAGGCCACTGGTTCTAGACAGGGGAGCGGTAGAGCGCGGCAACAAAAATGTACCTTACATGCCTCATGCGGAGTTCGAATCCGGGCCCAGCCAGTGATTTTCTCCTCTGACCACTCAACACCACAGTAGCTTCTTTTTTTTTTCCTTTTTTTTTTATCAACTCACAAACTCACACAAATTATCAGTATAACTCATCAAAGAGCTAGTACTTCTGAACAATCAGTCACGTGGTCGACCCCACGAGGAATCCAAGTCCTCAGGCATATCGATATTTCTTTAAGCATTCAAAGTCCTTTTTTATTGAAATTCATGAATTTGATGAAGCCCGAAATTTGCCGACGATAATGGGACATTCCTCCAATTTTCCGTCAGTTTCTGAAAAGTCAGTAAGCAAAGAAAAAGTATTAGTCCTGAAAAAAAAAAACTATTCTGAAGTACTAGCCCTGAAAAAGAAAAAGTGGCCTGGTGCTCCGAAAACAGTCTCAGACGTTATCGACTCCAGAATGTACGGGAGGGAAGGGATAAGGACGAGAACCTGTTAAAATCGATTATATATAGATCATATCAGCATCATTGTCAATCATTATCAATCCACTGCTGGACGAAGGATTCCCCAAGTTTCTTCCACGACGGTCTGTCTTGTGTCAGTCTCCTCTATGTTACTACCGCATACTTGCTAATTTCATCCACCCATCTCCCATGTGGTCTTCTTCGGGATCTTTTTCTGTCCCGTGGAATCCAGTCTAAAATTTCAGCCGTCCATCCATGGTCTGTCCTTCTGGCAATATGTCCAGCCCATTGCCATTTCAGCGATTTTACTCTGATCATGATGTCTTCCGCTCTTGTCATTTTTCTGATCCAGGAGTTCCTCTTCTTATGGTTACACCAAGCATGCACCTCTCCATGCTACTTTGAGTTCTCTGCAGCATCTGCATGTCTCTTTTAGTTAAGGTCCACGACTCTGCACCATACGTAAGCACTGGAAGGATGCATTGATCACTGGAAGGATGCATTGACTTTTCTTTCAAGACATAATAGCATATTGCTTTTGAAAATTATACTGTTTCTTCCAAAAGCTCTCCAGGCAAGTTTTATACGCCGATTAACTTCTTCATCAATGTGACCCTCACTTGATATCTGCTGTCCAAGATAAATGTAGGCATTAGTTATCTCCAGCTTTTCCCCATCAATCGATAAATCTTCATTTCTTGTAAAAGCATTTACATCACTATCTGTATATATATATACACTGAGTGGCCACTTTATTACGACCGCCTGGCAGTTTTAAGCAAATGAGCTATGGCTGTTGCCGCCAGAGAGCGAGGCTAGTATAAAAAGGAAAGCTTAGTGCTTGCGACAGTAGTAGATATGATTTTTGGGTGACGAGATGGGTAAAAAATGCGACTTGACGGACTTTCAACGTCGGATGATTGTAGGAGCTCGAAGCCATGGAGCGAGTATCATCGAAACCACCGCATTCGTGAAATGTTCCAGAACAGGAGTTGTTAAAGTGTTTAAAGACTGGACTGTCAGCCAAAAAACTGGGTCTCTACGTGCAACGTGTGGTCGTCATCGACTAGTGACTGCTCGGGCGGAACGGAGAGTGTCCATACTGGTAACAGACAACAGAAGGGCAACAGTGCAGCAAATTACAGACCATCTTAATCAAGGATCCCCTCAAATGATCTCTGCACGCACTGTTCGCCGTACACTGCATCAGATGGGATATGGCAGCCGAAAGCCTGTTCGAACACTTTTGCTGTCTGCAGTTAACAAGAGAAAACGTCTCCAGTTCGCACAGGTGCACAAGGATTGGACAGCCGATAATTGGAAACAAATTATGTGGTCCGATGAATCATGTTTTCAGTTGCACCATGCCGATGGCCGAGTGAGAATTTGGCGGAAACATCACGAAAGCATGGACCCCAAATGCATTGCTACAACCCTTCAAGATGGTGGCGGCAACGTTATGGTTTGGGGAATGTTTTCCTGGCATGCTTTGGGCCCTTTAATTCGTGTTGGTCAACGTCTGACTGGCACATCATATTTAAACATCGTTGCGGACCAAGTGCATCCTGTCATGTGGATGGTTTATCCCGATGGCGATGGCTACTTTCAACCAGATAATGCGTCCTGCCATAGTGCTCGTATTGTACAGGATTGGTTTCACGAACTTGCCGGTGAGTTTACTTTGCTTAGATGGCCACCACAATCTCCAGATCTCAACCGCATTGAGAATTTGCGGGATAAAGTTGAACGAGCCATCAGACAGCTGGATCCACAACCCTGCAATCTTACACTCCTGGAAAGTGCTTTTCATCAAGCATGGTCTCAGATTCTACAAACCACCTATCAACATCTCGTGGAGTCCACGCCACGAAGAATCGAAGCAGTATATAAGGCAAAAGGTGGCCCAACGAAGTACTGAGGGGGTGGTCATAATAAAGTGGCCACTAAGTGTATATTCACAGTCGAGTCACATTATTGTGACAACCTCCTACTTTTGACATCAACAGCGCGTAGCCAGTGAAAGAAGGCACGTGCCGTGAGCTGGGTTGGAGGGTATATAAGGTGTGCTGGAGGCAATCTGAAAGCATATTACTCGTTGCTGTGATGGATAAAAGGACCGATTTATCAGATTTGCAAAAAGGGATGATTATCGTCTTTCGGGACAAGGGTGGCAGTGTTTCTGAAATAGCGCAGTTTGTGAACTGTTCGCGCGCTGCTGTGATTAAAACGTTTTGTGATTAGAGAAATGGCACCATTGCGAATAAGCGACGTGAAAACTGCGGAGCACCACGTGCCAATGATGTGAAAGGTGAACGTCGGCTTCGATGGCGCGTGAGGGCCGATCGGCACGCTACAGTGGAGCAACTCACTGGCCGAATGAACCAGGGGGCTACCGGAAGTCTCCTGCCCATAAGGCTCCGACGCAGACGGATGGTCACTGCACTTATGCTATAACGAAGGTGCATCGGCAGGAAAGGTTTACATTTGCAGGGCAGTATCGGAATTGGACCTCCGCTGATCGGAAATGGATTGCCTTCTCCGATGAGTCACGTTTTCTGCTTCATCGAACTAATGGACGTTGGCGTATAAGGCGAGATAAACACTCGTCAACCATTGCTGGAAGAACACAAGCTGGTGGGGGCAACGCTATGTACTGAGGAATGTTTTCACGGAATTCCCCGGGTTCACTCATACCTGTGGAAGGCATTATGAACCGAATTCGTTATGAATCTATTCTTGCAGACCACGTACATCCATACATGCTGATTGTCTTCCGGGGGGGGGTCTTTCAGAACGACAATACGACGTGTCACACAGCTAGAAATGTCCGAGAGTGGTTGGAAAAGTACGATGAAGACTTCCCTGATGGCCCCCTAATTTGGCAGGCTTAAATCCAATTGAGTATCTGTGGACCATCTCGATCGTGTTGTTCGCTCTATGTATTCTCCACCACGCACCCTCCAGCAGCTGTCAGATGCTCTGCAGTCAGCATGGCTCCATATACCTGTGAACACTTTCCAGCACCTTATTGAGTCATTCCCAGCCCGTCTAGCTGCTGTCCGCGCTGCACACGGCGGTTACTATGAATATTAGCTGGTGTCACAATAATTGATTTAATGTGACTCGACCATGTATATACATATATGCACTTTTTTATATATATACTGTACTTTATTTAAATTCTCTTGAAGAAGAAACTAATTCTGAAGACTTAAATCGCAGCACACGGGTGGTATAATTAGAAGTCAGTAGCCAAAATTTGCGTATGAATTAACCACTGGTCAATTTTGAGTTTTTGAAATATTTCTCTAAATGAATTGGATTCCTAGACGAAAAGCTAAAATATCTGATTTTTTTAGAATTATGAAAATCAAGGAATTTCGGACAAATAATTGAGAATATGTGTTACATGCCAAAACCCATGCTTTTTACTTCGTGGCAACCTTGCTGATATATTTATGAAATGGTGGCATGCTTTCATGCTTTTGTTATGAAAAAGGGGCTGTACATGTGCAAAAGTGAAATGCCCTGCATACTAACAAAAACTATTGGGATCATACCATTTCTTTTCACTGATACACAATCTCTCTCTCTCTCTCTCTCTCATTGGTCTTTTGAGCACATACTGCATATTAACACCGAATGGTACAATAATTTCTTAGTATCGGATGCACAAAACATGAAATTCTGCAGTGAAATTAAGTAAAATAAAACTTGGGCCCAAAAAACAGAAGATAAAAATTGAAGTAGCCCAAAATCCCGCAACCGGCAACTCTGAGATGGAATGACCCATCTCCCGGGCGCCGAATGTCTAACATACCACGTTCGAAATCGTTTAAATCCTGATAAGCTGCCACCTGAACTGCAATCCTGATAAGCTGCTACCTGAACTGCAAGTGATACTACTACTTGAGCTTGCGAAATTTACCAAATTAAAAATCCCTAAAAGCAGGCCCTGATTTTTGGGAGGGCACACGGGGCATGTGCCCAGGGCTGCCGATTTTTCGGGGCCACCAAAATTGAATGAAATGCGTTCTGAGTTATTGGGAATTTTGTGTGTGATTATTAATTTTTTTTTTTTTTTTTTGCATATTCATGTATTTATAAATGAGATACTTGCATGAGATGAGTTTGAGTTTAGGATTTCATTTACATAGGTGGCCGTTAATGAGTTTCATTGGTTGATAACCCACATGTGGCCATTGAAGACGATTGATTCACGTGAGGTTAGAATTTCATTTAAACACGTGGCCTTAAAGGCTGTCTTTGAATGAGTGTTAGGGTTCATCTTCTGCGATAGATGGCGTAAAATATCACTCCTTGGGCGTGACTTTTACGTTTTGAGGGGCTGTCCCAGAAGTTTTCATCAGCAAATCACTGCAGACGTCGCCATATTCAGAATGGAAGCGGTCTCTCATTGGTTCCACAATGAAAAGACAAAATACGCGCTGTTACGCTTTAAGCAATGACGTTATTTGGGATGGAGCTTAGTAGGTAAGCGTAGTTTTTGTCTCAAATTCAAGGGTTCTCTGCTAATGTACACATTTTCTCTTCAAAAAATGAACGTACACTAGGATTTAAGATGATTTATGGGAGACAAGTTTCCAGTCCCACTTTTGGGCCCATTTAATTATTTCGATTTGGCCTAGATAATTAAAAAAATAAAAATAAAAACAGAAATGAGAGATTTCATTTCTTCCAGACAAATACTACTAAGCTAACTTATCGCGCCATCTAGCGCCCAAATTAGAATACTTTCGAGTCAGATAAATTAAATTTAAAAAAAACTTTCTAATAATGTTTTCGGAATAATAACTGCGGCACATATTAGCTATAGGTCGTTTTTATTCGTGCTCAAAATTTCGAACACTAGAAAGTAAATTAGTCTTCGAGAAAAAGTTTACACAAGAATTGACATTGCAGATATAGGACAGAATTTTTCTTACACTCATTCAAAGACAGCCTTAGTGAGTTTCATTGGTTGAATAATTATGAGTTATTAACCCACAAGTGGCCATTGAAGACGATTGCTTCCAAATGATCATATGTAAAGGATTTTAGGAAGGGAGTGTCTGACCCCAGGTCTTAAACAACCCTTAGAAATAAGAAGCTATGAGATTTGGGCTAGAGTGCCCGATAGGAAAGTGACACGGAAGCGAGGTAGAAAGGGGGAGGAAGACGCCCTTATTTATTACCGAGGGGGGGGGGCAGTACACGGGGTCCAACGGCTTAACGTGCCCATCCGACGCACGGCGGATGGTTCGAACGTTCGTACCTGCCCAGGATCGAACCTGAGGTTATATCCATGGCAGTCACGAACGCTGACCACTAGGCCACCCGCGGCCCAACGATTGCTTCCATTGATACACGTGACCTTTTATTGCTTCTCCAAACGCACCTAAACTAAACTGGTCATTCAACTTCCTCCACACGGCTTGTCCCAACTGTAACAGCAACTGCGATGTCTCGGTTGTATTTTGCAGTGAATGTCATGGTGTAGTCCTTGATGGAATGTTGGGTATGTTTATTTAACATATCATCAAATTTAGTTAGTTATAATAATATATTCAAACTGAAATATTTAAATGTCAAAGTTTGTCAAAAGAACATACTTATCCGCCAGTGCTAAACGGAAAGCCAAACAATTGAAATTGAAGGATGGTAACCTGCAGCATGGTAGTATTGAATGTTTTGCCATTAAAAAATTGGATATGGCACTTGGATCTAAAATTTCTTCACATTCCCGTACTTTGACTATATCTGTTGAGTCTATCGACACAAAATTTTATATTTCACAGTTTTCTGGGTGACTCAACCTTGATAGAAATTGGAAAGCCGGAACTGAGAGTTCCCAAAGCATTTTTTCAATTTTTTATGCAACTTTACATCTATGTTTATGAGGAAGTCCAGTGGAGGCCACCACAGTTAGGTTGTTTTCTTGTTTCATTTCACGTTTTTTGTAGGATGCATTGTAGTCTGGTCAAAATAGGGTTTTCAGATGAAATAATTATGAAAGTTTTGAAACTTGGCACACTTGTTTATATAGTGCGTTGCATAATTATAGAGACAGAACAAATTCTCGAATAAAAAAGAAACAACAACGAGCTGAAATGTACACCTCATATTTATAGCAAAAGTAGCATAGGACACGCAGCTGCACAATAGTTTGACGGAAACATAACAATTCATACGCCAAATACAAGAAAAAAACAGAAATACGCTGTCTCAAAAATATAGACTTACTAGTTATGAGCACCTCCGGTACGAATAGTGGAGCCGTTCTTTCGAATAACACTGAAAATCCGATTGGGCATGCTGTCCACCAAGTGATGTAAGTGTTCTGGACGGAGTGCGTACCAGCTTCGTTCAATTTGCTCTTTCAATGCCACCACACTTGAGAACCGCTGTCCATTCGCATACACATCACGAGCTAGGATACCCCAGAGGTTCTCGATAGGGTTCAGATCTGGACTGAGTGCTGGTCAATCCATTACGGTCACATGATGAGTGTTAAACCAGCTTTTTGTTGATGCAGACCGATGGATAGAGGCATTGTCTTGCTGGAACAGATAATCAACACCAGCTTGAGTTTCGGCAAACGGTAGAAGGTGGCTGCTGAGTATGTCCTGATACGTTTCGGAGTTTTGCCTGCCTTGCAGGAAAGTGATATCCGTTGTCCCATTGAACGCAAAAGTTCCCCAGACCATTACAGCTCCCCTCCTTTCTGTCTGCTGAAGAAGGTGCGTGGCTCGCTTCGTAAAGCATGCCAATAGCAGTTCCAACCGTCAGGGCCGTCCAGGTTGAACTTTTTCTCATCGGAGAAAATAGTTGTGATCCACTCGTCCGTCCAGTGCATGTGGCTGCTTGCCCATAACAATCTAGCTTCCTTGTGGCGCCGCGTGAGGTGTGGCAGATAGTGCATTTTACGGAGCATATTATTGCGACTTTCCTTGATTCGTCGATGAACAGTGTCCTTTGAGACGGTGACACCAACAGTCCGAGAAACTTAACGTAGTGATAACCTTTGAGATGAAACTAAACGCATGATGGCACGATCATCTCGTCTGGTTGTTATTCGAAGCCTTCCACGTTTTCTGGCAGTTAACGCACCGCGTTTCGATCAAGGCTTGTAAATAGTTGTCTTTATATTTATGAGACACCTAAAATTACACTATTTCACTTTGTGGTGTTTTTTTCACACAATCCGGTCATCTCGACGGATCGAAACGTTTCTTTTAGGGTTATGTCTAATTAGGTACCACTTCAGCTTCCTACCTATATTCGCATTGCGTTCACGGCGCAAAGTCGACTGTCTCTATATTTATGCGACGCACCTTAGGTATCTAGTGAAGATTTTATCAAAAGTCCTGACGAATCAGAGGTAAGCTCTAGCCGCCATCTTGAAAAATAAGTACTTGTTTTGGCTTTTCGTGAATATCTCAAAACCGGTTGGTCGTAGCTCAAAAATACTATTTACAAAATTGAAGCTTACAAAATTTCCTACAAAAATGATTAGGTTCACTTTTTTTGTATCTCTAATACTTTCTCGGATAATCGGGTGTCAATGTTGTACTGTTTCGCTGATTGCTACGTTATCACTACGGTTTTCCATACAAATAACCTAGTGATAACGTATCGATCAGCAAAACAGTACAATATTGACACCCGATTATCTCAGAAACTATTAGAGATACAAAAAAGTGAATAGAATCTTTTTGTAGGAAATTTTGTAAGCTTCAATTTTGTAAATAGTATTTTTGAGCTAAGACTAACTGGTTTTGAGGTATTCACGAAAAACCAAAACAAGTACTTATTTTTCTAGATGGCGTCTAGAGCTTACCTCTGATTCGTCAAGACTTTTGATATAATCTTCACTAGATACCTATAAACAAGTGTGCCAAGTTTCAAATCTTTCATATTTATTTCTTATATTTGCCCACTTTCAGCCTTCGTTGACTGGACTATAGTCCTCACGTTCTAGACGCGAGAATCAGTACATTGCGAGACCACAATATTCACTAAAATTAAGATGGCTATCTATTTTGTTGTAGATATATTGTTGAAGTTAAAATCTATGGGGTCGTTAACACCACAAACAACTGATGTGTCAATTGTCCCTGCACAGCGACTATTGTTTGGTCGATAGAGAATAAGACCTGTAACGTATACTCTCGATTCACTTTCCTTTTGATTTTACTATCTCTGGTTATTTTGTTTTTCTATGTAAATTATCTTCTTACTGAACGAGATGTTATTTCACCCGCTGAATGAGATCTGGTAATGAGTGTAAGTCATGACGTGGTGGTAGCCAGTATAAATAGGCGCGTTCAACGATACCTGAGGAGAGCGTTTGTTGTTGTACGGAGAGAGCGTTTGTTGTTGTATAGGGAGAGCGTTTGTTTATGTGGAGAGCTGTTGTTTATGAGTACAGAGCTTCGTTCATGTGCAAGGAGCTACGTGTTATTTGAGTAGCTGTGTGTGTGTGATGATACCAGTAGAAGTTCATAATAAAAGGTTTTAAGTAAGTACGTCTTTCTCAGTTCATAGTACTGTCAGACCTCTGTCTGGCTGTTAGGTTTATTTCATTTAGTGTTATTAGTAACAACCAGCATAAGACTTTATTCATCTTAATTACTACTACAACATTACTACCAGTTATAAGTTTGTTCATTACTATTACTACACTACTAGCAGGAGACTTTATTCATGATCTTAATTAACTAGTAACAACAACCATTTAAATTCACTATTAGAAGCTTAGTACAAGCATTGAATTCATTATAATATTAGTGAAAGCTATATTCACGATAATTAGCTTGGTAGCAAAAGCGATATATTCATCATAGACCCCCCGAAATGTTTTGTGCCCTCGGCTTCACATGTTGTAAATCGGGCACTGTCTCAAGAAGTTTAAGTCGCCTGAATGATCACTGCACCCAGTTCTGTCATACGGGAAAAACGTGACGCCGTAGGTCCAACCGCCGTGTCGCTGAAAAGAGGAATGAACAGGTGTTCGAAATCAGATTATAATGTAATAGGTGATACAAAAAATAGGAGGGGCCGCCCCGGTGGCGCAGTAGTCTAAGCGATAGCCTATGATCATTCGTCCGAACGTGGTCCGGGTTCGAATCCCGGTGAGGCATGGATGTTGTGTTTGTCTTACGGCACTGGCTCTCTCCCTTCCCTGGGACCAGTAACCCTAAATTAGGGACGGGCGACTGCTTATAGCCCGTTGAGTTGCTCACGGTGGTCGTTAAAAATCCAATAAAAAAAAATAGGAGTTGTAGAAAGTATGCATTGTCTTAGATTTATGCTAAGCAATGAAGAGAAGCTGTGATCTTGCACCGTACTTCTTTCATAAACTACTTGACGGATATCAGGCGGGCATTTTAGTAAGGCGGCAAAAAGGGCTGTGATTTTTATTTTATTTCGTTTTATTTGATTTGGGAAGATAGCTTTTATTATTATATTTTATCTTATTTCATTTGCATGAATATCTTGCTCTTTAATTGCTATTCCGGTTTTATATTTAGCTATAGGTGCATTGGGAGCTCAAATACTGTCACATTTATGCATGGATTTTTTATTTTTGAGGTTGATTTTTAGCTGTGGATCTTTTTAGGGCCAAACATTTGTATGAATACCTAAGTAGTATTAGCATTTATTGTTTCCAGAATTTAGGCATTTGCCCTGAAAAAGGCGCTATAGCGCACAGTTATGGAACACTGTGCTCTCTCTCTCTCTCTCTCTCTCTGGCATGCAAAGGAAAAGTAAGCCGAAATGCAGCGTTTGAAACGCGTTCTTTTGCACATAGTTTATTGAATACTGTGCTCTCTCTGAACTTCGATGATATCTGTGGTATGCAGAGTAGCTGAAATGCAGCTTAAAAGTACACAGTTACAGAATACTTTGCTCCCTCTGGAATACAGATGTAAAGGAATTAACTCTAATGCTTTGCCTTGGGTCTCTTACGCCTGAAAGCAACCCCTTTGCAAAGCAACAAGAAGAAATCCTAGATAAATGTTTTTGCAAGGGGTAGCTTGCATTTATATAGCAGCCCTTTGCAAAGCAACAAGGTGAAATCCCAGTTCCGTTCAGAGGAAACTAGACGAAACCCGTTGGAATCGACGGTAAGTTCTTTTTTCTTTTTTTTCTGAAGTGAAACAACAAATGTAAACTTTATTTGATTGACAAATTAATTCAACCACTTTTTTTTTGTGACTGTACATTTAACGACCACCGTGACCAACTCAATGGGCTATAGCAGTATCCAGTCCCTAATTACTGGTTCCAGGGAAGGGAGAGAGCCAGTGGCGTAAGACAAACACAACATTCATGCATGCCTCACCGGGATTCGAACCCGGACCTTTCACGAACGAATGATTAACTATAAGCCAATGCTTGGCCTATAAGCAGTCGCCCGTCCGTAATTACTGGTTCCAGGGAAGGGAGAGAGCCAGTGCCGTAAGACAAACACAAAATCCATGCCTCACCGGGATTCGAACTCGGTAGACGAAACCCGTCGTAATCGACGAATAGTTTTGTTTTTCCCCGGTAGACGAAACCCACCGGAATCGACGATTTTTTTTTATTTTTTTTTTGAAAAGAATAAACTCATGTGAAACGTTTATTTACATCTTTACATAATGGGTAACGTCTTAACTACGTGAATAAACTGGATCGAATGAATGTTAAATTGTATAAATACATGACACAGTTCAATGGCACAACACAATCAGGTCTTCGAGTGTTCGCTGTTCCGGTAAGAACTTTCAAACGAGTTCCCGCTAGCGTTGTTTTGCAGAACGGTTCGCTGAGAAAAGAGACTTCGGACTATCTGAGTCCCTCCATACTTTCACCTTCAACAGCGCGTGAGACAACCCCAGGCGATCGTATGCCAACTGCACGCTTCTCCCATTACTTTACATGGGAACTTCACCGCCCTACAACGCCCGAACCGTTGCCCCAATCTCATTTATTTTTCTCTTCAACTGGCACATCTACATGGTAAGACCTTTATTTTGATACCTCAACCATATGGCTACGTTCATCCGTTCTCTCACAACTGGTCTTACAGTAAAAAACCTTATAGAATTAATATACACACGTTGATGCTTCTGCTTTGGGTCTCTTGCGCTGATATAGCAGATCTTTAAATGAATGAACGGTTTACAAAATGAAAATATGCTCAGTAAATCAGGGGAGTGCAAAAAGTCTGTTTTGTCTTCGGTTTTTTACGCTTGAGAGCGACCCTTTTGAAAGCAAATTTAAATGCAGGAATTTTTCTAGTGCAATTTGTTTCTAGACTGGAAGCAAGGAGAACAAGTAAGAGTACACTGTTGAAAAAATTGTAATTAAAAATGAGAACCTGAACCTACTCGGTTTTTTTTTTTAAGTACAATCGTATCGTAAACGAGTACATGACATGCTCAAATATAAGTAACCATACGTATTTACATATAACTGTGTCAATAAATATAAATACCATCTCGTATAACTTCATTTTAGGTATTATAGATTTCAAGAGAAATTCATTAATAAATGTGTAAAATGATACACATAAATAATTAATTAGTACAACAAAGCCACTGATCACGAGTAATTTAATTATGCATAAAGTATCTTTGTGTACGTTTTTACATTAAGTGTTAATCTCATAAATAATATATTGTCGCTTCATCACTATATTTGTCATAAAAATGGGCGGTTCATTTGCCCAGCATGTGACAATGAGTGTATCTACACTGGCGGAAAGTGAAAAAAGAAACACCAAGAAGGAATTGTCGGACGATCATGAAATTTACATATGTTAATGGGGTCGAGTTTACGTAGGTGTGATGTTAATTTCGGGACCAACCGGTGAGCGCTTACGCCACAGCACGGCATAATATGCAAATTATCGTCGGTGGTATTTAAGGAGTACGGCGAAGTAAATTGAATCAGTCGTCGGCGTACGGACACGTGCGAAGACCCTGAAGAAGCTGCAATGCCTGGACATGGAAGACGTGTACGATTGCAGCGGTTATCGGACTTTGAGCGAGGTCGTATCGTCGTATTGCGGAGCGAATTGGACGGGAAGTATCGGTGGTGGTACGATGGTGGCGTAGATGGTCCGAGGAACATTCCCACACGAGAAGACGTGGAACCGAGAGTCACAGACGGACTGATGAGCGGACCGATCGACGCATAAGAAGAGCGGCGTTGTCAAGCAGAACATCCACTGCGACGCAAATCCGAGCTGCCGTTGCACCTGAGGTGACTGTGCGAACAATCCGCAACCTTCTACTGTTTGCAGGACTACGTGCATGTGTGCCTCTGGCATGTGTACCTCTGACTCTAGCCCACCATCAGGAACGGCTGCAGTGGTGTCGCCAACGTCTGCACTGGAGAACGCAATGGCGATCTATTGTGTTCAGCGATGAAAGCAGATTCTGCTTGGGAGCCTCCGATGGCCGTATGCGTGTTCGCAGACGCACAGGGGAGCGTCTCCACCCTTCTTGCAGCCGCCAGCAACACACAGGGCCTACACCTGGTCTCCTGGTGTGTGGAGCGATCAGCTATCACTCCCGTACACAACTAGTGTTTGCACCGGGTACGTTAAACAGCACCTCCTACATCAACAAAATCATTCAGCCCGTTGTTGTGCCATTTGTAAGGTCGGTCCATCATGGTGTTTTCCAGCAAGATAGCGCAAGCCCACACACGGCACGTGCAACGCAACATGCACTTCAGGGTGTGAGACAACTTCCATGGCCTGCACGTTCACCGGATTTGTCCCCCATTGAGCACGTGTGGGATTTTATGGGACAACGACTTATCCGGTCTCCACGGCCAGCCACGACCATCCCCGATTTACGCGTCCAGGTTGAGGATGCTTGGAACTCAATGCCCCAAACTTACATCCAACATCTGTACGACAGACTCCATGCCAGAATTGCACAGTGTGACGCAGTTCATGGCGGTTCAACCTCGTACTAACCATGTTACATGGAAATGTTATTTTTCAGTTTACCAGCAAATACAGCTGTATTCTGTCCTAATGTTTTGATCACGTTATCCTCTGTATTCCGTTATTATGCTGCATAAATTTCGTTGGTATCAGACGTCTCCTTCTTGGTGTTCTTTTCTCACTTTCCGCCAGTGTATATAAATATAGTAGTTAAAATTATATATATACAGCAAATGGAAAACTTGCCCCCTCTAAAATTTCATTCCCCCCGCCAAAAAGTCTTGAAAAAAACACGGGTCGCAATGATGCTCGGATAGATCTCAGAGAACTTTCAGCAATATGAACGACATCCTTGTCTTACGACGTACGTATGACCGCTCCTTCGTTTCTGAATGTGAGCAGCTAACATTCCTCTGGACATTCTGAGGAAGAAATGCGAATTTTAGCTGCCAAGGCTGTCTGAAACTGGCGAAACAAATTATAAATAAATTCTATAAATAGACGAAACACGCAAATTATGGCGCGAAGAAACTGCACCAGAAACTAGTGCAAACAGTATCAATTCCCACTTTAATCATAATGTAAGCAGTGATATTTACGTGCTCAGTTAAGCTGTGCCCGGTACAGCAGCCCCGCCCCGACCTAGTTACGCCTCTGATCACTGGATTTTACCTTGACTAGTGGATCTATGCGGTTTTTAGCACGTCTTTTGTAAAAAAAAAAAATGATCGTGTTTATGTTATCGGTTTGTCCGTCCGTCTGTCCGCCTGCAGACGCCATATCTCAGTAACTATTAGGCCGATTTGAAAAATTCTTTTTGCATTGGGAACCTTGAAATATGCGAATGATGATCCTTTGTTTCGTTTTTTTTTTTTTTTTCGTTGCACAGTTTCTCCACTAGACAGCCTATAAATGCAGATGATAACGAATTCAAAATACATTTTATTCCATATTTCCTTCTAAACATCCAATTGAAAAAAATATTTTGTCTTTCGATTCCATTTATGTCGAAGAGTATTTTTAATATAGTTACTTTTTTCCAGTTACGCATAGGTTTTCCGCTAGGAGTTGTCAAAGTAAATTACCTTTCCCCGATATCTCTTCTTCTAAAACTCCGATTTGAAAACTTTTTCTTCAGCTGATACAGCGCCTGATGGAAAATATTTTGCATATAATTTCCAATTTTTGGTAAAGAATACCTGGCCACCAGTTGCTTCTGATGCATTTGCCATAAAATCTGAGCTTCTAAAATCTCGATTGAAAAAATTCGTTCGTGGACTTACGTCGACAAATCGTTTCGGAATATTTTCTTCTTAAGATGATACATGGTTTCTACGCCAGGGGGCGTAGATGTATATCTTGTTTTTGTTAACATCTCTACTTCTAGGAGTCCGATTTGCAAAATTCCTTCTTTGTTGGACAGTGTTTTCGATGTGGAAGGTTTTTCATATAAATTCAGAATTTTCAAGTAAATTATAGACTTTCCGCCAGGGGGCGCAAAGAAAAATTGCGTTTCCCCGATATTCTGCTTCTAAAACTCCGATTTGAAAAATTCTGACTGGACCGCATACAATTCCTGATGGAAAATGTTTTTCATGTAATTTCTAATATTTGGTAAAGAATGGTTTGGACACCAGGAGGCATAAGTGTTAATTTCTGCTTCTGATGTATTTGCAGCAAAATCTGAGATCCTGAAACTCGCCTAAAAATTTGTTTTCTTGTACCGATACCGCTCACATTGAAAAACCTTTTGAGAATACTTTCTTCCTAAAATAATGCATAGTTTTCCCGTCAGGGGGCGCACATGCATATCTTATATTTCTCCATATCTGTGCTTCGAAGAGTCCGATTTGAAAAATTCTTTCTTTGTTGGAGAGCGTTTCCGCTGCGAAATGCTTCTTATATAATTTCAAATTTTTCTTAACGCACAAGTCTGCAACCAGAGGGCGTAAGTTCACGATTCCATTTGCAGAAATATCTGCGGGATTAAAAACCCGATTGAAAAACTTCTTTCTTCGATCAGATACTATTGTTTTCCATACTGGTTCCATTGACTTTGAATAGCTTTGATGAATTTACTTCTCGTTAGAACGGATTCAAAAGACCTGCTCATTACACCCGAAAATTCGGTGTCATCTTTCTTGTTTTCAATAATATCACCCGGCCAGAAAAATACAGCAACTTCTTCCATAAATGCCTTGAACTTAATGTTCTGTACCCATCTGAACTTAAAATTTACTGTTAGTTATTTCAAAGAGGCGTGCCTATTCTGAGCTACTTTGCTTTGAACCATTCGACTGATCATATGTAGAGGATTTTAGGAAGGGAGTGTATGACTCCAGGTTTTAAACAACCCTAAAAAAAAATATAAAACTAGCAGATTTGGGCTAGAGCGGCCGATAGAAAAGTGATACGGAAGCGAAGTAGAAAGGGGGAGGAAGACGCCCCTATTTATTACCGGGGGCCAGTACCAGGGGTCCGACGGCTTAACGTGCCCATCCGACGCACGGCGGATATTTAGTGGATCGAACCTGAGGCCCTTTCCGTGGCAGTCACGAACGTTGCCCACTAGGCCACCCGCGGCCCTAACCATCCGACTGTTATAGTCTTGTTTCTTTAGTACTTCACCCGGCCAGAAGAAAACAAAAACTTCTTCCACTAATGCTTGGAACTCAAGGATCTGTTCCCTACCTGATTTCAAATTTGCATTTAGTGTTTTCAACGAAGCATGTCTATTCTAGTTTCTAGGAAACTAACCTTTTCCCCTCCCATACTTTTAATGGGGGGACAGTACGTAACCAGTAATTTGCGTCGTGTTTAATTAAATAAGTTTTTTTTGTGTGTGTGTATATGCCATTTTCGAAATGCGTGAGTTGAAATGAGTGATTTTGTGAATGTGAGTGATTTTGCAAAATACATTTGGGCATGGTTAAAGAATTACTTAAATTTAAAAGGGGATTTTGACAGCAAAAAAATCTTATATTTTGCACCTTTAAAATATTAAAAAGTACTTTAAAAAATAATGCAGTTCATTATCTAATAGCAATTACAAAATATAATCTCTGGAAAATTAGAAATTGAATGTCATTTAATCAGAAATATCGAAATTCGGAGCAAATAAAATTAGCTATAAAATGCGATTTTCGACGAGTTCTGAAATTTTAAAATAGAAAATATGTTGGAAATAAAAGTTTTTTTTATTTTTTTTAGGTTTAACGACCACCGTGAGCAACTCAAAGGGCTATAAGCAGTCGCTCGTCCCTAATTTAGGGTCACTGGTTCCAGGAAAGGAAGACAGCCAGTGCCGTAAGACAAACACAACATCCATGCCTCACCGGGATTCGAACCCGGACCCCTTTCGGACGAATAATCAGAGGCCATCGCTTGACCACTGCGCCACCGGGGCGGCAAACTTTTTAAAGAATTGGATAGCATTAAAACCAGTTACTTCATAGAAAACGCAATCATATTCTTAATAAAATATTGAAGTTAAATAATGCTACGCCCTGGGGCGCCAGACTATTGAATAAAAACAGCTTTAAGAATTTAGATGTCAGGATGTCGGGCATTGGCTGACGACCCGGAGGTAAACATTAGAACTTCGAATAAAAACTTGTGAGCTCTTTATTGCCGAAATCTTATATGTATTGGTGAAAACAATTTCGCCAATCAAAACAAAGAAACAGTCATAAATTATTCATGCAACTTCAGAAATGGCACGAGACGACAGACATTTAATCAAGTAAAAATAAAAACATGAAGATAATGATGAAGACGTCTATATACAGGGGATGAAGGAAGGGCGTCCAATAGATTCGCCCCTTTCGGGATAGCTTATGGGCTGAATTTACTTATCATTAAAGTTTAATGATTATTCGCTGGCAAATACAGTCCGGCCTTAAACAGTTCTCAGCCGACGAAAGTCTATTGGCTGACCGGAGACAATTTATGCATAAATAAATACAGTACTTACGAATATGCAGCTTTTCCTCGGGTATTCGTGTTTGATGCACTCGGTTATCTTTGCTTTGCAGCGCACCTGTGCACAGCATTCATCTGTACGAAGCCACGTACGCATCTATTCGCACTAACGTCGAGGTCGATCGAGGCCGCTGACGTGACAGCAGGATCCGCCCGTCTCCTCCGGGATGCTGCTTGCTTTCTCGGTAGAAAATTACATCAGAGACTTACGTGTAATCTAGAACCAGGAAAAGGGGTATCTTACCCCCTCCTATATTCTCGAAGTAACGTCGACCGCCCGGCCGCTCTTAGCTTAGCTGGCCGACTTCTTCGGGCAGAATTTTTCTTTCGCCGCAAACACCGAGCTGGGTCAATCCAGATTCGGCTCATTGAGTCTAGTTCCCCTCACGGATTTGTACCAGACTTATCTTTTTTGGTCATTCACATTTTGCCAAAGAGTTCTTTGCTCGGGGTCGGTTTTAACTCTCTTGTCAATTTTATTGCTTCCTAAAAGCACTCGGCACGATGAAGATGTTAAGAAATGCATGTCTCTTCATTTGGAATATGTAGGCAAATACATAACTTAACTAACACTTTATTGTCCTGCCACGATTCGGATTAGAGGCGGCTATATAACTTTCCGATCGGGATGACGCTAACGGTTTCTCCAAACATCCCACCCTTATATGGGCCCCCCAACTTGACCGCGTGTAAAGGGGGCTACGCATTGCGTTCCCCACACTAGACGTCCTTTGTTTCGCTTTAGATTTCTCCCTTCCAAGAAAAAGGCTCTCATCTCTTTTCTTCTTTTGCAATGGGGGAAACACCACTAACTGTTAATTTTTCAACCAACAATTAACGCTGTACTCGACTCTTGCAAAACCAGCTAATCGAATTAATTACCGCACCCCAAAGTTGCAAAAATAATATTGAATGTCACGAATTCATAGTAGGATTCAGAGTCAAATTTTCATGTGTTGGAAACTATTTCTCTTCCTGTGGCTGTATTGTTTTCGTACTTTCACTTTCTTTCATTATTTTTTTCTTTTCTCTCAGTTTTAAAGAAACACTTCCATATTGGTCTCTTCATAGTGCTCCATGATGGGGTGATTCTAAATTAATTGTACAAAACCTGTTCCGTTTGAATAGTATATGTGAAAACATAGGTTTATCTGCGCACCCTCACTCCGGAGTAAGTTACTCTTCCAACTAAGCTACACGGACGGAATGTATCGCTGCATATTTGTCGTCTGGGCACGTGCTTTATCTCTGTAGTACGTCACACACATCTGTGAGAAATATTTTAACTTGGTGTTCTTCGGTTTTTTAACATAGGAACTCGTTTATAGTGTTCCTTATCTAAGTATTCTGCAAAATACTAGTTTAAATAAATTCTGCATTTTTCGATAAGCCTATTATGTAAAGGGCGTGAAAGTTACACTGTTAAAAATTTCACAGTTAGATTACGGGCAATGGCCGGCAACTGGGGGCCCGGCCGTTGCCCATAAAACTACGGCTTGGCCCATTTTTGTGAAAGCCCATGAAATTACGGTCTGAACCCTAAATACTAAGCCCATAATCTGAAGAGCAACGCCCACAAAAAAATAAGTTTGACCGTATTGAGCTACGCCATAATTTGAAGGGCATTGCCCATAAAAAAATAAGTTTGACCGTATTGAGCTACGCCATAATTTGAAGGGCATTGCCCATAAAAAAATAAGTTTGACCGTATTGAGCTACGCCATAATTTGAAATGCAATCCCTGTAAATATGAAGTTTGGCCATATTCGGTTAAGCCTCACAGCAAGTAGTCACCGACTTTTACATAAATGCATTTTTTGTGGAAGAGTGTGCAAGTAAATGCATGTTTTTTGTGGAAGAGTGTGTGAGTGTGAAATTGTTGGATACTTACATTATAACTGAATCAATTCAGTTCTAAATGTGAGTACTGATATTTTCATATCTTAAAATCAGGTTTATTACAATATGATAAATAATGACATCAGTTACACACAGATTTGTTTAACATTAGGCTTTACGAACTCTGTACACACAGTTGGTTGAACAATACTTACGTTTCTTTTAGACATGTTTTAATTGGAGAATTATTTCTAAAGCACAGTTGGTTGAACAATACTTAGTTTCTTTTAGACATTTTAATTTGCACATACGTACTTATGTAGTATTTGCATGAATGAATACAAAGGGCAGTTATGTAGTAAAGATATGTACAGGCATATTCTTGTATTTATATGTTATATCAATGACAAACAGAACTACGAACTGGCATCCGAGTACATTGCGTCTATAAGGGTATTCAATCCACAATGGTGTCAAAGTTGGTTTTTCATGTAGGTTTTGGCTAGTATTACATTTGACATAGGGTTGAATCATGCTTTTTTGTTTTCACATTCACTGCCTTGTGTGCTGGTTTATTTTACATTCTACTGAGCACTGTGTTGTCAGTGTTCCCAGAACTTTTACTGTCTTGTTTCCTATCTCTAATTTTTGGATATTTACCTACTTTTCACATGTTTAGTAAAATTATGTCAAAAACTGGAAGTACTGCTTTTGAAAGATCACATTGCTTCCCCATAATTAAGGTATCAGAAAGAAAAGAAAAAAATACTTGAATGGAAATGAGAGCTTTTGAACTTGATAGGGCATAATTTCAAATCTCAGACCCCCACCCAAAAGAAGAAACACTTGTTTAGACCCTGATTCTAACTGAGTCATTGTAGAACATTAATGCATATCAATATTTCTAAAATATTAAATTTTCCTGTTTGGAATGTTTTAGAAATGACTTCAGTGACTAAACCTGTTCTTTCATTGTTGTGTTGCCACAAGGAAACCATTTTGGAGCACAAAATTTTTTTTTTGGAAAACTATTAAATAGTTGTATTTATAATATCTTGGCAATACCTGAAGATACTGAAACAATTTTTATTGATGTGCAAATCAGGTGTTTAGTGACAAAGGAAAAGAACACGGCAGAATCTTTAAATTTCTCAAAAAACAATTTCATCACATCATTTTGTACCAATTTCAGCACTATCATCTTAAAACATGAAATACATGCTTTGCATATTGAACATTTTGAATAGACCTTTAAAATAGGAATTACAAAATGTGTAAAAAAAAATTTCATATTTTTTAACTTAAAAAAAAAGTGGCTTCTGATTTATCTTAAAATATAAATTTTCCTGGGCATCCAGGTTTTACTACCTGGGTAGGTAAATAATTTATGTATATACCCAGCTGCGCATGTAACATTTCAGATATTTTCCAAGCCCTGCTTAAAGTGACACAGGTGAAAGATTTCACTCGCAGAAATTTAGAATGAAATCAATTCTTTTTTACATTTAACTTTAATTACTACATTTGCAAAGCAAAGAAACTGTTCATGATATATTTTCACTGTCATTTTCTTGGCCAGCATTTACCAGATTCAGTAAAAAAAGAATAACCGTCGAAACTCGTTATAATGAAATTCAAGGGGGACAAAAAAAAAAAAAATTGTAGAAACGTATTGTTCTTAAAACATTACAAATTTTTCATTAAAAAGTTAGTATGTACTACAGAAATTTTCATTACGCATAAGATTGCAATGCTGTAAAAGTGAAATAGTGCCCACAGAGACAAGCAAAGGTAATTTTTTTTGTAATGGGAAGTTTTTGCTAAAGTAGTAATAATGAAATATATAAGCTTTAATTAATATGTATGTATGAAATTATGTACTGTATATATTTTTACTTATACATATCAGGGTTTGAAAAATACCATGCCTGAGTCGTGTGAATCATTGACCTGGGCAGGTAAATAAATAATCTAGTTGCCCTAGGTGCCAGACTGGGCAATTAAATCTAAAAATGAAGTTCAGAATATAATTTTCTACTACAAGAAAAAAGACAGTCATCGCATGTCATGTTGCTTTTCACTGCTAATCACTGGAAGTTGTATTATTGTTACGCAGTGCCAAGGACAGAAGAATATCACCTTCTTTAATTATTATGCTTTTTAGGTCCATAAATTGGAAGCATATGTAATTTTGCTCCAAATGTTTAAAGTCAGCGACTGAATGCATGCCTCTGATGGAACTAGCCTCTTGTGTTTATTGACAAAGGGTTAAAACTTCATATTTTTCATATTTTAATGTATTTCATATTTTTTCAGATATTTCATATTTTAAACGTGTTTTAAAGATTTTTATTGTAATATGGACCTGTGAGTCTGACACTGTGAAGAGAAGCTGCGATAGGAATAATGCATCGCTCCAGTGAAGATGTGAAGCTTTGGTCCGTTAAAAGGAAGGTTTGTTGCTGTGTGGAAATGACGGGTACAAGAGAAAGAGGACTTACGTTATTGGCAGAAGAGCAATAAATGTTGTAGTGATACGCTACAGAAAATAGGTCCACAGCAGCCACCCTTTCTTTTGTTGTATCCTGTACGTTGTTGGCAGGAAAAACCGGATAAAACCTTTTCGATTTGCAAAAGATACATATGAGTAAGATAGAAACTCACGTGCGAACAAGCTATTAACAGAACCAAAAGTGCAGAGACACAGCAAATCTGTTCAAACCAAAACCGAAATTTATAGTTCCCCAGTTTTCTGTACAACATAGAAAAGCATATTAGTACTTTCGGTAAATGTGTACTTCAGCGTCCTAAACTATTTCGTTGGAAAAATTTAACTGTGGGTGAAAAGTTCGATGCACACATTTTTTTAAGCATGCAAAATAATAGGGAAAGGTGAAAAATTATAAGCGATGCTAACGGCCACCACGTGAAGGTGCTGTGCGACGGAGCGAAGTACGAGTTGGTAGCAAATGCGTGGAAGAATACGACAGCAGTAGGGTATATTTTTCGGAAGAGTATCGTGTAATTGTGCGCAGAAGTAGTTCAAACCTGTTTTATTCATTTTTGAGAAAGATATGTGCAGAATGTCGTTATTAGTGGTTTCACAGTGTCTCCGAATGGAAAGAAATTAAGGAATGTAAAATAATTTATGTACGACAGAAGTTTTGAGGAAGACGTTTTGGTTCCGGTTGAACCCAAAGTTTTAGTTTTGGTTTGGAAGATGTGCACAGGTAGGTGATTTCTTCAAGCACTTCATTTGCAGTTCTGCTGTTATTCAGTACATCGTAGCTCACATTTTTTTCGTGACATGGATATTTTTCAAAATAAGCAATTTTCTTCAATTCATATATCGCACTATGGCAGGGAGACAGCTTCTTGTATTGTGGCGGATAATGAAATTTTAAGCCCTGACGAAATCCGAAATGACTGACGATTTTGTACTTCCGCTTTCTCAAAATTACCCTTAAAAAAAACAAAAACTTACAATGCTGCACAAATTCAACCTCTTTCTTTCTGCATATGCCTACAAGACTTTTCGATGACTACGTACTGCTAAACCGCTTCCTTCTTAATTCTTCCGCCCGTTACTTGCCCTTCTCAACGAAGCTTCCATTCACCGGACTCCACCTTGATGCCGTTGCCGCTCTCTCGTCCTATGCCTATACCGCACGTACTCTTCCAAACCATCGCACTCGCAGGTAAATACTTTGGAAAACTTATTTCCTTTTATCTAAAAATACTATATTTTTGCACCTTTTCGCATTATTTTGCATGCTTAAAATATTGTATGTCACACTTTTCCCAGACAGTTACATTTTTCCGACGAAATAATTTAGACGCTAAAGTACACATTTACTAAACTTTCTATTTCGGATCAGGGAATCATATGCGAAAGAATGAAAAATTTCACGTCTGCTTTAAAAACAATTACAAAACATGAACAAACTATATTGTGTAGCATATGAGTATAAAATGGTTCGCTCTCCTGGCAAGAAGGTACTTGCTTGGACTTGTAGTCATCCGCACGTGAATTACACGGCGAAGCGAATCTTCCTTTCAACAAAGCAAATCTTCACATCGTTGCCGTAGTGATGTGTTAGGCCTACCACAGCGTCGCACTCGCAAGTCAATATTACAAGTTTCCGACGCTAATCTACACATTTACCGAATAATCTGCCAATGATGAAGATTGGAGTGCCATTTCAGGTGGATTCAGTAGTTTTAAAGAGTTTGTAGAAATCAATGAAAATGCATTATTGGGGAATTGAGGGATATTCAAGAAATAGCCAATGAAATTCAGGATGATGATGAAGAGACATAACAAAGAATTAACAAAAGATCCCCAGACTGTCACGAAAGCAGTGTAGAAGCTTTGGAAACACTGTCACTACATACAACTCACCGATACATCTAATTGCCACACATTCCTGTTTAAACAAACTTGAAAAAGCTGTTTTCAATGAGAGGCAACAGCAGAAACAGTCTTCAATTTTACATAACTTTAAAAAGCCATAAATATAAAAAAGGTATGTAATTAAAATTTTGAGATCAAGTAATTTACATTTTTGAGTAATCTAAGCTTTAAAGTGTTAAATTTAACTAAGTAAATTCAATCATTGATATTTTTCTTATTTTGCATGTTATTCTGATGTTAATTACTTTTTAAACTTAATTTTGGCTGGAATTACACTAACTTTTACTTATGCTGCGCTCTTATTTATGCGTGCTTTGGTTTGCGCTGACATATATGTGAAATATTACTGTATACATGTGATGATGAGGTGATTATAGATATAATTAAAAAATATATATTTTTTGGCTCTTCTGGTTTCCAATTAAATTTATGTAATTTATGTGTTGAGTGGTAAAAAAGCTGTTTTCAATGAGAGGCATATGGGGTTTGTATATATGCAGATTTCCATTGTTTGCTTCTTCCTGCTGAAAACTAAGCTAGGGATGCCTATGAGTTAACTGAATATACCATAGTCACAAAATGATTGATAATTATATACTAAGGAATGCGAGTGAAATGGTATTCCTAAAAGCAATCAAAACCATGTAGCAGTCAGGGAGAATCACAAATGTGTTTCCTGAACGAAAATGTGACATTTCATCACATGAAACTTTTTCCCGCCTCTAAATTGAGGCCACTGGTTCTAGGGAAGGAGAAAGCCAAAGCTGTTATGTTATGTAAAAAACAGGTTTCTTTTTTAAAGGTTTTAACGGCTAATGTGAGGAACTAAATGGGATATAAGCAGTCCCCGTCCCTAATTTAAGAGTCACTGGTTCCAGGGAAGAGAAAACGCCAGTGCTGTAAGACAAACACAACATCCATGCCATACCGGGATTCAAACCCGGACCCACTTGGACAGACAATCATAAGATGGTGCTTAGACCACTGCACCACCAGGGTGGCAAAACTAATGCCTCATATGGGACTCAAACCATATGTTAAATTGTGACTGCTAGCCAAAAACCTTGATGTACAACCAACTCTGATACCAGAACGGCTTGAACATCCTCTAGACCAATAGTTCTCAAAGTGGGTTTCACTAAAATAATAGGGGGGCATATGCGGATTTGTTAGCAACCATACCGAGTCACATAGTGAACCAATTTTCAAAACAAAATTAATCTGAATTTATGGCTAGTGCTGGTAGGATGTGTGGTGAAGTTTAGCATATTTAGCTGAAATTTCTGAAAAATGAACTAGTGGAACTTCTCATTACAGGGTGAAAACAATCTGTTCAATGTTGAAAAAACAAAACACAAGCAATGACCAAAAAACTTTATGAGAAAACCAAATTACAGGGAACAGCTCTGACCAATTTTCATAACTGAATTCATTATCATCAGAAAATGAGCAAACAATTGGAAACTTGATGTTAAACAGCTAATAATCGTCCATCTCTGCACTCTCCAAACATTTACAAGGCAGTATTTCCCATTCCCACTGAATGAACTAGTTACTCATTCACATACAATGCAGAAATGTGTAATCTTCTATTGCCAAATAAAAAACTTATGAGACATCTTTTAACTCTGGTTGGTTTGAAAAGCATTTGTTCTTTGAAATCACTGACTAGTTTTTTTTTTTTTATTGGAGGTTTAACGACCACCGTGAGCAACTCAATGGGCTATAAGCAGTCGCCCGTCCCTAATTTAGGGTCACTGGTTCCAGGGAAGGGAGAGAGCCAGTGCCGTAAGACAAACGCAACATCCATGTCGGACCGGGATTCGAACCTGGACCCCTTACGAACGAATGATCAGAGGCCAGCGCCTTAGACCACTGCGCCACCGGGGCGGCGACTAGTTTTTGGATTCCAATGGAAAAAGAATTTCCAACATTGTCGAGCACTGCCTTAAGTATTTGTTGCCTTTTACAACTACATATTTATGTGAAACTAGTGTTTTATCCTTAACCACCATAAAAACTAAATATTGAAATAAGCTGGATGTTGAAGATAACTTGTTTGTACATAAGCAAGAAAACTCAAAATATTGATGAACTTTGCAAGAGTAAATGAGCTCATACATCTTACTGATACTAAACAAATGACTTGACCAGTTTTATTTGATTTTTTTTTTAGCCATTTGTGCAATTTCTGTGACATCAGTGTATGTAATTTTAGCAAATATACCTGTGTATTTGTATTTTTTATATATTTTATACCCACATAAACACACTGGAATAAACCTTTCATTAAAGAATATGCCTGTACATATCTGTACTCCATAGCTTATCTTTGTATTCATTGGTGCAAATATAATACTTCACAAGTTCTTAAGTACATGAGCAAATGAAAAGGAGTCTTAAAAAAACCCAAAGTATTGTTCAGCCAGTTTGTGCTTTAGAAATAATTCTGTCTAAATTCAGGAGTTGAACACTATGCCGTAAAAAAAAAAAAAAAGCACAAAACGATAAGACAATATTTATGCGTGTTATATTGCAAAATGGAATTCATTTCAGACTACAAACATACGAAGAATGCTGCCCTACGTAATTCCCAAATCAGCATGTACAGATCGAATTTATTCAACATCCTAGTCAACGCTAGGTATATACCTGGCGATAAAGACTTGCACAGAAAGTAAAGCACTGTATCATATTGATGGTAAAACATACATGGATGTGAGAGTTATGCCCCTACCCCAGTCAAATGAAATCTTAGCTACTACATAGATTTTCCTGTGTGACAATGCTTCAGCCACCCTCGTTTGGTGGTGAAACTTTTAAAATTATATATATATATATATATACGTACACAGTTCGTGAGCTTAATATCAAACAAAAATGTGTGTAATTGATTTCGTTACTTTTACATATCATAATAAACTTAATTTTAAAAAATGTCTACTCACATGTTTTCATGGCGTCTTTCTTTCACATGTTCGTGGCTTCTTGTTCGTCAGTTAGGGATGGGCGATATTTATCAATATCTCGAAATATCGATATTTTTGTCCGATATTTCGATATATAGTATTGATATCCAAGTTACGATATATCAGAAAATCACTATATCGGTGCGATATTCAATATATCAGCCCATGGCTGATGTGATTTAATTTGTGGAATGAAATCTGTGTTCTTTCCTCTGGCATGTCACGAAAATTATGTTGCTTGAGGACTATCAAACTGCGATCTCATTATCGAGATTCACATGATATTATGTCACCTTCCGATTTCTAGAACTTTACAAGGAAAAATATCTGCTGTGTTGAAAACCTCGATGGTTGAAAATTTTAACTATTAGTTGACAGTAGGCACCCAGAAAACAAATTTAACGAACGGTTGATAGCAGATTGTTCTTTTGCCTATGAGTATTATGTTTGAAGTAAACTGGCACTTTGACCAAAATTAAATACATACCAATGACACACAATTTGAAGTAAAGCATTTTTTTTGTTTTTTTTGTTAGTGATAAAGTATGTAGATCTTAACAGCTATGTAAGGAAATGCAAAACAGCTTTTCGAGAGTTTTCTTGATGTCTTACAAGTTATGTAGTATAAAGTTTGTTGTAATTCAGGCTATGTATATATCAGACGTAATTTTTTTTATCATCCTTTGACAATTATCTTGTTAATACATAGTGAAACTTCCTGAAGTAATTATATAATCTGGTAAAAATATGAGCATAACAACTTTCGTCTTGATCTGCTGATTTTCCCACACTTACAGCATGTTATTTCCTCTGATTGTCCATTCGTTTTTTTGTTATCTAGGAGAGACAGGCTTTCATACATTAATTAGTAAATATATACTTGATGAATTTGGATTATGATATTTTTTTTATGTTTTTCATACATTAATTAGTATGGCTTTCATTAATTAATTAGTAAATATATATACTTGATTAATTTGGATTACGATATTTTTTATGTTTTTATTTTTATAATCATATTTTAATGGAGGACTAATAATCGTTAGCATTTTTTTAAATATCTTTCTGGAAAAATAATTGCTTTCTATGAAAAGGCCATCACAAATTATTCGTACTCTAATTACTGTTTTTAACAAAAATGTCACTTGTAAACATATTATAAGCACTTTAATTTTTTTGCTTATGCCATGGGAACTATTTTTGCTTACACCATAGAAGTAATTATATCTGTATACTCCATTAACATTGTGTTCTGTCTTAAACGATAAAAAAAATAGCAAACATTGTTCACACCTTCGGAAAAATATAAATGTATACAAAATGCTCTAAAAATTACAATAACAAAGTTTTTTTAAAGATTTTTTTCCATAACATTTCCTTGCAAGCTAATATAATGTTAACTTTGACATTTGCATCCCAACAAAAATAGTTATTCTTTCTATAATTCAGTTATTCCCACGTTAATTGATGGTTAAGATTCCAGTCTGCTGGGATTAATAAGTACTTTTGTTTTTTTGTCATTTATGCCATACTGAAGCTTCAACTTACCTTTTCTCGAAATGTTGGAAATACATATTTCTCGTAATCTCACATTGATGAAAAACTCATGAAAACATTCCTTTGCAACTGGGATTTTTGGAAACTTCTTAGCAGAAACCATATCCCTGCTCGTCGAGCAATGCCCACACATGAAACAAGAAAATCACCTTTTGGGTTTTGGAAAGTATATTCAGCATTTCTGCAGATTACAAGCTCACTTCTGTTGCATGATTTTTTTATTTATTTTTGCATCAAATTTTTCTGCTATATATTTTTTTATTTTAGGATCTGAAAAACAATATTTTATGTGTTTTTCATATCACTAAAAATACAGCTTGAGAGCTGCAATCTTGCATAAAGATAGTTTTAAGCTATAAAATGTAATAATAAAGGACAAATAAAATTGCTCCCTTTTAGCAGGAGAAAGCAGCTCTTGAAAAAAAAATTTCAGCTGATGTTTCTAAGAAATTATCTGAGAAAACTGGTAGGATATTTATTCCCCACATTCACTGCCAAGCTTGTGTATTATAATTAGTTATTACTTATTACCAAAACAATTTTTTAAGGTAAAGAATATTTTTATGTCTTAAGAGACACATATGGTTGAGTCGTCATTAGACTATGTAAATGCTATCTGTGGAGAGTAGTTACTCAATTATGTTTGCTCATGCTGATGAAACAATCCTGTTGGCAGAGAGCAAAAGTGAGTTGCAGCGTATGTTGTCCCACATGTATGAAGTTTGTATGAATTTCAAACTTAGTATATGAAAGGAAAAACCCAAAGTTATGTTTTTGACAGATGAATTGTTAGTATTAAATCAAACAGATCAGTCTAAATGGCAAAAAGATTGACCAGGTAAATCAATTTACATATTTAGGAAGCATGTTTGACAGAGGAAACAAATTAGGTGGTGAAATTAGTAGGCTAGTAAATTCATCTTTGAAAGTCACAGCTGCTTCAGGAGGATTTTGAATAAATGATGAATGATAGGTTCTCAAAAAGTCCCTAATAGTTGTGTGTGAAAAAGTACAGTAATTGTTCCTACTCTGATGTGCAGCAGTGAAGGTGGAGTACTGCAGATGAAACATAGGAGTGATTTGTGAGCTGTAGAGATGTGTTACTTATGGGGGTGGGGGCAAGATATGTTTTGATCATGTGAGGAATGAAGATGTTTTGTAGATGAAGCAAAATATTGTTTGTAAGGTGGGGACAAATATTCTTTGGTGGTTTGGAGAATGAGTGGTGAGATGATTACTAGGAGAATTTATTCTGCACAAGTGACAGGAAGAAAATGTAGAAGATCAAGGGAGGACCAGATTCAGGAATTCCTGCATGAGAAAAAGAGAATAAATGTGAAGTACAAATGGTCTTGTGTGTGATGGATGTCAGTGAAGCTCAAGTTGTGAGCTGAGATCACTGTAAATGCAGATGTTTGATACATCAAGAGTAAATAAAATGTATTGCCATCAGTTTTAAACTTTAATCCAGCAGATAAGCTCTCATCAAGAAACTAACCTATGATCTTAGAGAACAGCTTAGTGATATATATGCATGTAAAGAGAAAATCCCTCATCTACAGCAAGTTGAATATAACTAGAGGTGAGAAATCAGTACTTATTTTTGTGTTGTTTTGGTGTTAATAAGTGAAACATTAAATGTTATATCCCATTTGAGTTCAAAACTGTAAAAAGAAATTTTAAATCTGCTGACTTCCTTAATTTTAAGGATAGACTCCACCAATGCGCATTTAAAATGTAAAAAAAAAAATGATATGATATCGAAGATAGCTCCTCAGGCGTTTTAGACTTGATAAAGAATACTTCAGATATTTATTGTGTACAAGTTTTTAATGGAGATGAGAAATCCAAAGAAATGGACTGAGAACTGGAAAAAAATGCGTGAAGTGGTGTGTGTGTGTGTGTGTGTGTGTGTGTGTGTGTGTTGATCTCCATGAGCATCTAAAGTTGTTCCCGAATGTGTAGAAGCTCGATTCACCATAAGCAGACACATGTCCCTAATTTAGGGCGAGTGGTTCCAGGAAAGACAAGACAGGAACAACTTCTTTATGTATTTTACCACTTGGTAGGCACATTTTCCATGATTATTTAGATACTGAATAGTTTCCATGACATTTAATGAACATTTCATGACTGAATAGATTTTATTCATGACATTTAATAAATAGATTTCTTGACTGAATAGATTTCATGACATTTAATTGCTAAAACCTGGAAAGAGCGACATCTTTGTTTATTCACTGACGCCACATATTTGGAGGATTTTCACATTTAATGAACAGTGCTTCTTATTTTGAAAATTTGACTGTTTTCTAGCAGTTTCTGAGGAAGAAGTAATCTTTTTGTATGAGAATTTTCCTGATATTGATGCTGAATCAGTTGTAGCAGGTATAAAATCACATACAATTTTTTCAAACTTGAACAAATGTAAAACCGATGGGTGCAATGCAAGGTATTCATATAATCTTTAATGGTAGTCTAAGAACTCCCTTCCTACAGCTAGTGTCAAACATTTGGCACAATGTATTGCCTTTTAATCAAACCAAGAACCCATATTTATGAGTACAAATGCAATTTTTACATTGCACATTTATTAGATTTTAGCAGCAAAAGAATTTTGAAAAAAGTAACTTTGTATACTGTAAAGAAACACTAGAGAAATCAAATGAGGAAGAGCACTGCACATTAAAACTTTTCTGGACAACAGAATTTTGTTAATGCCATTCCGTTTAAGAATAACAGTTTTCACAAAAAAAAAAAAAAAAAATATGTTCACAGTTATTATCAAGAGAGAAATAGACATAATGACAAAATGGATAACACTGGGCAAATTAGGCCGAAACCTGTTAACAAGGTTTGTTGTATTTTCAGTTTGTTTTTTTTTTTTTGTTTTTTTTTTACAAAAAAAAATTATATATGTATCTACAATGTATATGCACACTAACTTTGAAATAATATATTTTCATGTATGTGTGCAAACTTCTTCAAAATTGCATTAAAAAGCTCTAGCCATTTACCTCTCAACAATATTATGACTTTGCAGAACATTCTGCATTAGAAATTGCAATTATATGCTGTGATTACAGGCTAAGGGGGTAATGTTTCAGACAGAAGTAACCCAGTGATTTTGTTTTAGGCATTTTACTCCGCTTTTGTACTTAAATAAACATTTCGAATAATGGAAAAACCTTAACATGTGTAGAATAATCAAATCAATGAGACTTATTTACCCAATTGCCTGTGGTTTACTGGTCTTCTATGTAGCAAAATATTTCTGCCACAAATTCCATTTAAAGTGTGTTTTTTATTCATGTATATTCTTTAAAAAGATGTTGAGTGTGCTTAACAGGAAAGTTGACATCTAATTTGTTTACTTTCAAATGATAACCAAAACCTTCAAATATCCTTGGTGACAGTTGATACTATCCACAGCCACAGCCCCCCCCCCCCCATTAGTGGAAGGGGAGTGCAGATGTTATATAAACACAAAAGTGCACAACACTTTTATGATTGCTTTTTGACTAATTTTGTCTCGCTGTATCAACAATCTTGCATAGGTAGCAATGTTAAGTACAGAGAATCATGATAACATGTTTTGGTAAAAAAAAACAGTTTCCGCATTTATGTTCTGTAAATTTATGTGACAACTTCCTGCCCTTTGGCCACTTCCATCCCATCTGTGCTCTGCCCCTTCATTAAGAAATGCAACAAGGGGCATATATAGATTTTTTCTGAGGGCGTGCCGTGCCAATGAAATGAAAAAAATTAAATCCACCAGGACAAAATAAAAGAATGAGAATAGAAAAAAAAAAAAAAAAATTAACGTAAATTAATGAATTTTTTTATTAAATTAAGCATTTTTGTTTCCAATGTAAGGCACATTTTAACAATAAATAAAACACATTTAAACACTTTGGGGGGGGGGGGGGGGGAGTGGGCATAAATATATGCCACCTTACATTACATAAATGTATAAAATATATAATATAAATACGCCCTTACATTACCATGGCTACGATGTAAACAACCCTGATGTTGGCTTTCCAGCTCAGCATACAAGATATATTTTTAGCGAATTTTTATGAATTATAAAAACGTAAAATGTTAATTCCGCTGTCGAAAATATTTATTTACGTAACAAAACAACGTAAAAGGGCGAAATAAAAGCACTAAGTTTTTAACGAGTTTTAAAGTCGTAAAACCCATGGCGTCGGTCTTGTAAAAAAACGTTAAATATCAATTCCGCTTATCGGAAATAATTATTTACACAACAAAACGACTGAAATGGCAAAATAAACGCACTACGTTTATTTCCAAGTACAGCGACCGTCTTGTAAAAGGTACGAAGTTAGTAATATACATTACTTTTCTGAGATATCACTATTTTAATGGTATTAACAAAACTTGATTGCAGCTATATTTTCAAGCTGCAGGATAATTTAGTACTGGCTGAGATTTGTGCGAACAAGCCAACAGCCAATTAGTCCCAAGTTCCCAATAGCCAATACTTAACACAACATTGGATCGGATTCAGTAATAACCCAAATGCAGTATGCAGTGAATAAACCGAAATATCAGTCTTATTGAGATCAGAAGTATTGAAAAATATCGAAAAATCAATCCGATATATTGATCTTTAAATACAGATATTTTCGATTCAATATATCGGTCTCAGAAATATTTAAAGATATCATACTTTTGAAAATATCGTCCATCCCTTCGTCTTGGTAAAAAAACGAGCAGCCACCGTAAAATCACGTGACGACTCGCTGACCAATAGCAGAAAGCGACGCATGCCGCATTCCTTTTCTGTCATTATCGTTCATTGGCTAGCCCGTGCCTCTTAGCAACGCCCGTAAAATTACGGTTTGGAACAGTTGTCCTACATATCCATGCCCGTTAAAATACGGGCATCGCCTTGAAACTGCAGAAACGAGCCTTGATCGTAAAAATACACGGGCAACAAGACTTTTTTTACGGGAATTTTTAACAGTGTAGTAAAAGATGTGTTTAAATGTAATTCAGGAAATAAAAAATCCTTAACAATTCTTTACGAACACCTCATGGTCAGTCTTCCTTAAAGTCGGGCATGAGACATAAAATAAAGAAACAGGAGGCAACCTCTGTGTAGGGGTGAGCGTATCGCCCGTGTGCTATATAATCCGCCTCAACTCAGGAGGGCGTCAACTTATTTCATTCAACACCTACGCACACACCAGCAAATTTAAATGAGGTTCGTTCGTATCTAACATTCCTATGCAGAACGAATGCCCAGGTGCTCTCTTCCTCAGCTTTACTATTGTGATCTGCTAATCGAGGAAGGGAGGGAAGGTTCTAAATAAGACATTTGACAGTATTTGAAGTAACCATTCCGTAATGCAAACTTAGCAATTTTATTGATGAAAGTTCACGGTTTTAAAGTCTGATTTCGTGCGGCTGACGGCTTCGTTGAAAAAGGCTTACGTGATCGTTGCTTTGGCACGAGTCTATTATTATTGTTCGAATCTACACTCCTATAATCGGCTTATTTCCTCCTGCCACATGAGTTGGAATCTATCTACCTCTTTTAACACTTTCTCCGTGCTTCGCGGCTACTCTTTTTGGGAAATTAAGGTGTGTCCGTACACCGACTTATACGAGTTATCACAACTTAGAGCCTTCGACCATGAAGCTCTCTATATCATTCCTCCTCTCAACATTTTTGTACGGGAGCTCCTGTCCCCACGTCTTAACGTTAAAGCAACGCACTCCACACATTCTGACTACAACTCTCTTCTTGCACGTGACCTCCTCCTGGGAGAGTACCCAGATACCTTTCTGCTCGCTGCCCCGAGGCACTGTGATTTTTGGTTTATCCCCACTTGCACTCCCGCCGGCTACAACTGCTCCTGACTGGCATGGCCACACACTGGATTGCCTTCTCTATCACGTACACCTGCCGTCTTTATCTCACGTAGGGATCACCACGTGTCATTTCAATTTCCGTCGCCTTCATTTGAAATCACACTTTTCATAGGTACATCAATACAATATACAAACATTGGCTACATACTCTCGTTACAAAAGAATACAGTCTACCAGACAGACTGGCGATTTTTGCCGTTGAGCTCTGTCTGGCACGATGGTAAAACTTCTAAATGGACCATTTTATGTAGCCGCTAAGTGCTTTCCGTAATTCCGTGTTTCCGTCGTGATTGTCCGAATCGTGCTTCGTTCGCGCCACTGAAACCTTGCTAGACATTTACAGTTTTTTTCACGATGGCTCCGAAAAGAAAGCTATTTTCTCCGTGAGAAAGCAAAGTCCTTTCCCGAAGTGTAATTCAATCACTCATATACAATGAATACGTGGCATGTCCATCTTTTGCACATAAAACACGTGACATAATTTCTTTATGACTATGCATAAATTATAATTACGCACATTATAGAACCCACTTTGAATAATTAATTTTCGCACTTACAGCTATTATATAAATTAAGTTTTGCCCTGTTTTGGAAAGCTATGTATTTTTTTATGGACAACATTACGGTAATTAATACAGGATTGAAGGTGGGAGAATATCTTACACTGTAGCATCGAACGGTAGGTCTTCATGTCAAAATGCGAAGAATAGCTACAACATGCATATGAATAAAAGTTGAATATTTTAAACTAGTGTAGGAATAGAAAAAACTTTCATATTAAGAAGCATTCAAGGTGATAATTTTTTTGCCTTCTTTACTACAGTACGAAACATTTCAGGAAAGCATCGCTCAACAACATGTTAGGCAAATAGGAATTCGCAGAACATGTTTCTCAGCATTCAAAGCATACGACATTAAAATAAAAAAGACATAGAAGAGAGAAAAATAACTTTATTTTTTCTAAACCTCAAATACAGCAATGATGAAAACAAAATGCTCTACAAACGAAAACATTTATTCTTCTGATAGAGTTAATTCGCTGGCAATTTCATGTAAATTTACTAAAAAATTAATTTCACAGACGAAAAAGAGAAGGGTTCTCATACTGAGAGTTCGATCTCTAACATGTCCACTACGCCACAACAACATCTCTTTTCAACATGTATACAGGAAATTGCTTACGACATGAATATGGATACAGGAAATTGTCTACGACATGAATATGAATAAAGGCAAATTGAAGTTCTGACACTTATTCTAAAACAATACATAAATTCAACTATTCGCAAGGACACAAGTTTTCTTACCCATTTTCTAATGTACGATCATAATACACTTTCTTCTAGTACAGCGTAAAAACTATATAACGCTGAAAGTGGAGAAAAAGCTATTTTTGGAAAACCAGTGGTACAACAATAATGCATATAAAACTCCTTAATTCTTCTTCATTTCGTCTCATGCAGTAAGCAGTGAAAAATGTCTGATGATTTCGATAAGACCAACAATTAATTTCATCAAAGAAAAGGCACAAATTACAGCAGAACCCGCTTATGACGTACTCGTTTTTAACGAGATCTGAATCTGAATTGAAACTGGAAATACAGCCCCCCCCCCCCCCCAAAAAAAATGAAAATGTACTCTGACAAAAAAAAAATTCTCCTGCAACTTTTGGGGGCCATTGCCCGAGTTTATATTCCTGACGTCGATAAGGGACGGGGTTGTCTTGCACAATCAGTTGGCTAATAATTATGAGTTTGACAGACGACGGTTTTTACCGACCTGGAAGTACTCGAGAAATTCTGAACCAACTCTAAGTCAGGCCACAATTCACTTTATGTCCAAAGGACTTACTCAGAGTTGAAGATGTTCCCGACCACGAAATTCCTCTTATACTTCGATTCACCCTACGATGACACTGAAGCGAAAGGTACGTGAAAGCTATCGCCGCGACTAAAAATAGTTCCCAACATTTTCCGTGAAAATCAACGTATTTATTGCCCAGAATCATACTTTATATTGCCCTAGCTCCATACTTATATAAGTACATATAGTTATTTTAGATAAATTTAAAAATGATCTATTTTCAGAAATTAAGTTTTAAAATTACACCAACACACGCATGTGTAGATATGCAGTGTTTGGGAGACAATGATGCCAACGAGTTGATGGGAGAAGTGAATTCAGGGTTGCCACTCATATTGGCTTTAAAAAATTCCTTGAGTTTTCCAGGTTTTTCAAAAGATAATTTCGCGGGGAATTTCAGGTGAAATTTGCAGATGATGATTTTCAGGAGCTTCAGTACATTCCAGAAATTCCGGAGTCTGGAACTTTTTAAGAAATGATTCTAGCATTGACGCAACAAATGAAGAAAATGCCAACTTTGCTAAAAATAAGTTTATCCATGCAAGCTTTTTCAACTTGATCACAAGTAAAGGTATAAGGTAGTGATCGAATACTATCTGTGTACTTTTTAACGTCTGGGAAGACCTGAATAGCTAGTTGATAAACAGCTGCATTTTCCTGACCTGAAAAACTTTATAGAGGAAATGTAGAACTTCCAGTAATGGCAAAATAATCAGCACGCCCATGCATTAAAATGATACTTAATAACAATACTGGGCTGAAGAAATATTGCGAGAAAAAGAAATTAGGATTATGAGGAAAATCTTCACTCCGTCTAACTTTCGTTTTCAAAGGTTTTGAAAGATGAAATATCGTCTCCCAGATTTTTTTTTTTTCAGTTTTGCATCTATCTCGAGTATTACCCGAATGATGACGGTAAAAGCGAAATTCCGCGAATCCACAAAATAATTGAGTAAGAAGTGACTAAGAAATAGAAAACCACGAATTTTATGGAAAATTAAAGTGAAAAATCTATACTACAATGCTTCCTCTGCCGTGAAACAATTTTACAGGGCACGGAAACGATGCGGATTCCACCGTGGACAGATTAAGTACCGATCTAAAAATTTAATTTCGTTTAATAAAAGGGAAAGGGGCGGAAACGATTGGTCTCTATTGATTAGTTTTGAAGAAGTATATATTAGAAATAGGGAAACATGCATTTCATTCGAAAAAATCTTCAAAAATATGAGGTCGCTCCTTTTCACTATTACCGAAGATACTAAAAACGAGGAACAAGATCAGAAAACATTAGATAGGAAAATATAATCAGGCATAGAAAAAAAAAAAAAAAAGGGGGGGGGGGGAACTTGGACGGAAAAATTTGTTACGCGGAAACAGAAGACGACGTGACTTCTCAACACCCAAGAAATATTCTCCAAAAATGTTTAACAAGTGTTAGAATCTTGAAAATTAACTTTTCGCAATGTTTAATAACGTTATTTCACTGAGATTTTAATAATCGACGTTTTCCGTTGTCCGTAGCGGACCGACGATTTCCATAGTAATTAAGTAAAACCTTTAGTACTGGGAATCGCTTAATCTTTCTTTCCACCGCATTGTCTTACTCAGCGTCAAGCGGGACGGTGCGTACGGAGAATGTTGTGTGTCGAAGTATACCAACGATGACGACGGGGCACGGCGATTCTGGCGCACAATGGCGCAAAATCTGCCTTTTGTAGCAAGATGGCGCAAGATTTTTGTTTTGGCGCAAAATTCCCATCTCTGGTAACTGCATACGCATTACGCAAAAAATTATCAGTTTAATTTTCTTCCCTGACTTGTCCAGGTTTTTGCTAAAAATTTTATTTCTCCCTGAGTTTTCCCTGATTTTTAGCCTTATTTTCGGATTACCTGATTTTTCCCGGTCGGCTGGCAACCCTGGTGATTGACAGCTGCTAACAGCAGGACACGGTGGGGAGTGACTCGGATGAACATAAGGCTCAGTGAGTGCGAAGGCTCTTGTACCTTAAACTGCTGCTATCTCTTAGTCCACAGGAAGTGGTTAAGGATTCGTGAGGTGAATGGGCAAGACCAAAAAATGCAGTGCTCTTGTGTGAAAAAGACAATTAAATGTAATTCAAAATGCCATTCTAGCCTTCATTGTTGCAACAAGTAGGTCAGTGCTAGTTTTTTGCTCTTGTTCTTTCGGTAAAAAAGTCGTATACTTAGTATTTCTTCCTTGATTTTCATATACGTCTTTTGAATGAAGGCCTTTTCATGATGCTATTTTCATACTTTGCTTAAACAGTCCTTTTAGTGTTATATAATATCTAGGATTTATATGAAATGCCTAGGAAAAGAACATAAAATATTAAAATAACATACCTATTTCATGCTTTGCCTAAAAAAGTCACGCATTCTACAGATTTCCTAGGCATTCTGTACAATGCCTGTATTTCACACATTGCCGGTATATTCGATGTTTTCCGTAGCGGATCGACGATTTCCGTAGTGACTACGGAAATTCCGTATTAGTTGGAGTCGCTGCTAAAAACCACAATTAAGTAAATCTTTCAAGTATATCCAATTGTTTCCGATGCATAATATAAGCGTATATACGCGTTATAACCTACGAACATTTTTCATGATAAAAATTTTCACCCCAAACGGATTTAACAAGCACCTGGATTTAACGACGGTTTTCGTTGCTCCTCGTTATAAGCGGGTTCTACTGCATATTCAAGTAAAACAGATATCTTATACTCAATTAAACATTTCATCAAAATAAACTGTCGCTTTTCAAATTAAGTTTCTATAAAGAAGCTGCTGCAGTTATACCGCATCGGCTTACACCTGCAAAACAATATCGAATACGTTTAGACATTAAATTCTCCCGTGCCATAAATACCATCACATCTGGTACGTTTAGTAGTAAATAGTGCATATACAACTACAGAGGTGTGCAAATTATTATACTCAAACCCAGTTTTGTTACATTTTGATAGTTATTATGGCGTACCGCCCGCAAATGAAGACTGTAAAATTATTTCGCGATGCAGTGAGGTTTTTTCATCGGTTTGTCTATCCTTGTTGATATTTAGGAAAATGCGGCAGGGAAATTTTGCTTTATAGAGTTACTTTCAAAGGTAGGCAGCTTTGCTAATTTAGACGTACATCTCAGTTGTTTCGTCTCGTCTATCAATACGTGACTCATTTCTTCATTTTAGGTTCTTTTGCGTGATTTTGATACAAATTGATCACTTTAAGTGTTTTCCATGCTACTTCAATGTTTCTTAGTCCTCAATGAGTTTTTTTTTTTTCAGGCCACTTGTTCAATCAATGTTCTGATTCTTAAAAAGTGAGGCTGTGGGAAAGGCAGGAGACCTATCACCAAAACAAAAGGCCTTGGTTGAGTGCCTATTGAAAGAAAATGAGTACTCTCAACGTGATATTGCAAAAAAATTTGATGTTTCACAAAAATCAGTCAGCCAGATTAACGTTTCACTCAAAGTTGGGAAGGCCCCATGCTACAAAACGGAAAAGCAAATGTACCCGAAAACCCCAACTAAGCCCCCGAATGCATAGAAAACTTATCGAAATTGGATAAATCTAACAGAAGGGCAACCAGCAAGGACATTTCAAAAATTCTGAAAGCGTATGGCGTGGATGTATCAGCGTCTATCGTTCGGAGACGACTTTGTGACGATGACCTCCCAGCACGTAGGCCACGTACAAAGGCAAAGATCACGCCTGCAATGGCTAAAAAAAGGCTGTTTTGGACCAAGGAAGTTCAAAAGAAGTTTGGGTATGATTGGAGCAAGATAAGGTTTCATAATCTGTTCATTAAACGGTCATTAATAACATTCAGTGTTTTCTTAGAGAGTGAGGGAGAAAAATGGCGGGTGCTGCTGCTCATTTAGGACCGGTCAAACCAAAAAATACGTTTTGTTTTATGTTCTTTTCTTTTAGGCCATCTTTTCTGATGAATCCATATTCTCCATAAGCGAAGAGAGCGGTCAGTACGTACGCAGAACAAAAGATGAATAGTTTTAACCAGAATGCATCACACAGACGGTGAAACACCCAACTTCATAATGGGGTGGAGCTGCATGTCTTCAAAAGGAACAGGAAGGCTGTACATTGTAGATGGCACTATAAGACAAGACCAGTGCAGAAAAGTCCTTCAAACACGGCTTTTACTACCAGTAAATGAATGGTTTCCTGATGGAAACTTTGTGTTCATGCAGGATTCGGCACCCTGCCACAAAGTCAGAACAGTAATGAAATTCCTGGCAGAAAATAATGTAGATGTCCTTCGCTGGCCAGGTAATAGCCCACATGCAAATCCAGTTGAAGATCTGTGGGCAATTGAACTCCAGAAGAAGACAATCACCGCCAAGCCTGACCATCATTGCAGAACTTATCCGAATTTGTCACAAGGATGAAGACGTCAAAAAACAATGTGAAGCTCTTCTAAAGAGCATGCCGAACAGTATCAAAATAATGATAAAAAACAAAGTATATCATACTAAGTATTAAAAGTTATAAACTGTGGCAATAAAAGAGATTTAAAGCAAAAGTGTGACTTCGTTGAACATTTCTTGCTTGAGTCTAATAACTTGTACACCTCTAGTTTTATAGTGAAAAACAATAAGATAAACAATTCATTTCATAGAGGAAAAGGCACAAATTCTATTCATCAACGTAAAGCAAATATTATACACAATACTACCTAAGGCCTCTTTCACACTGAGCGGGTGCTGTCCGAGCCCCCATAGAAGTGCGAACCTGTAGGAATTTTTATCTGATGGTCCTAGGCTTTCACACGAAGCGGGTGGAAGTGTGAATGGGTGCGGGCCCGAAAAGCGCCCTTCGATATCAAAACTTTAGTGCGGGCATGCACACGCACTTACTTGTTTTGTTCATTGAACAAAACTCAGGTCTTCATACGACACGGATGTGGACCGGCCCTGATCGAAATTTCTGAGACTCTGTCAACTGTTCGAACGGTGTGGTGGCTTTCTTCTTTCCTTTCTTTTTTTTTTGACGTAGAATACGTCTATCGTTTCGTCCCAGTACTGCGTCTCTTGGTAGAAACTCGTGTGTCCCAAAAAAGTGTACAATAGACTTCCTTCAGTAATTTCAAAACTATAAAAGCTAGCAAAAATATAATAACTGAGTTGAAGAGTCTACCGAAATAGCGTTCAAGGCCAGATGCCGCAATAGTGAGCGGCGCGCGCGGGCGTCCGACATTTCGTGGTTAAATTGGCGCTCGGCGGGCGCGATAAAATTAGCCTAACTCGGAACCGCGACATGATAGCACGTACAACGAGGTGTCATTCGTTTTTTTATTTTATTTTATTTTTATTTTAGGTTTAACGACCACCGTGAGCAACTCAATGGGCTATAAGCAGTCGCCCGTCCCTAATTTAGGGTCACTGGTTCCAGGGAAGGGAGAGAGCCAGTGCCGTAAGACAAACACAACATCCATGCCTCACCGGGATTCGAACCCGGACCCCGTTCGGACGAATGATCAGAGGCCATCGCTTAGACCATTGCGCCACCGGGACGGCTCATTCGTTTCGTCTACGCGAGATCTATAGATATCTGTAATAATATTTGTGAGAAAACTTGATTAGGTGTGCAAAAAATTGTGAAATAGTTGAGAACTTTGTCAGAATTTCCGAAATGTCTCAATATCTTAATTTAAATACATCGACTTGAACGCAAGAAAACGGATAATTGAAGACCACGTGGGAGACAAATGCCTCGTCGACATCACACTGAACGGCAAGTCACGTTTCATTCTCGGATAAGTTTACATTCACCCGAACGTCTCCATCTCGGACCTCGAAATGTTTCTCTTTGCTATGATGATCAAGTATTCTGAGAACGCCAATGATCAAGTATTCTGAGAACGCCAAGAAAATCAGCAAGAATATGATTGGGGACACAGAGGTACCGATGATAATCATAGGAGACTTTAACGTCGACGCTCAAACGAATCTACACGAGCTCGATTTCATGAAGACTCAATTCAACTTGAACTTTGTGCGGACGCGATCGCCAACCACACTAGGAAACACATACATCGACTTGACTTTCGCGAGAAACATCATCGTCGGTGTTATGCTACTTCTCATACCATCGGATCCTCGTCAACAAGACTATTTTCAGCCTAGAATAAGTAAGCCATTTTCTCAAAATACATTATTACTCTCTGCAGAAGATTTCTGTAAACAGCACACACACAAAAAAACTATCTCTAAACCTAAACTGCGTATTCACTCATTTCTAACACCCACCGACACCCGACAGCCACGCGACGTATTCTACGCCCAAGAGACCTGCGGCCGTGGCTGCGTCACAGCCACGGCCAATTTTTTTATCGTTTTGCTGTTAAAAAAGTTGAGAGTATATTAAAGATCAGGTACAAGTTTATCGAATGTTATGAACTTAATTTAAAAACAAAAATTAGAAATTTAATTCGTTCATTTGTTGTTAAACATAAACTTTGAATGAATGAAATAACACACTATACAAAACGTTTTTTTCTTCCCAAACGTTTCTATTTTTCGTCTGAAAAATACACACACACACACACACACACACAAACGTTCGATAGCGACATGAGCTTGAGTGACAAAAATGTTTTAATATGCGGGCAGAACTTTTTGTAGCGGGCCGCTCGTGTGAAAGCAAGGTCCCGAGAGCCCTGTGCCCGCAGCACCCGCTCCGTGTGAACGAGGCCTAACACTCAGTGCGTCCGTAACTGCAAAATAAAATGTTATTTTCTAATTAATATAAATTTCTACAAGGAAGCTCCTACCATTATAACGGATCGGTTCTCAGCAGCAAAATACTATCGGTACGTTTAGTCACTATATTCTCCCCAGCCATCAAAATCTTCGTAAAAAGAGAATCCGTACTCAATTTCTGACCTGTTGCCGCGGAACTACTTCATAGTTCGGGTAACATTGTTTGCGGCCTGATTAAACACAAAGACCAGGAGTAATTTACCTTAATTATTTTTTACTTAATTTAAATTATTTTTCCTTTGCTCCCTTCCTGCTTCATGCTCCCTTCCTTTCCCCCACTGGAGCAGAAAAACCCAGGTGGTCAAGACGGTTTGCCCTGAATACAAGTGGAGAATGACCAAAAAATTTATCTTCTTTTCACTCTTGTCAGAAGAAGCAAGGCATTCACAAAATTTACGAAAAAGGCTCCAGTGCTAGGTAGCGTTGCTGGTGGTACAATACATCCCGGTATTTCAGGAGTGCACATGCAAGAGTCCGAAAAGCGGTCAGATGAATAGTCGAGTTGCGGTTTACGACCATCTCGTTGATGAAGGATGCACCAGCGAAAGTCGTAAAGTACATCGCAGTGTCACGGGAAAATCGTAACTCTGTCAGAGGAAAGCCCCTTTAAATTTTTCGCTATTCATCCGAGCGCAGAAAATATGCCCTATTGAATTCGCAAAAGCCTCACCTGCCTAACAGGCCAGCTGCCGCGAAAAGGTAGCCAAGTGGACCAGAGGACCAACCAATAGCCACTAAGCTCGAGCACTGGTCAGCTCAGCTGACCAATCCAGACCCCAGGCGCAGAGTTCTTAGAAGGTTGTAGGCACGCCCCTATCACGTGGAAAATTAAAGGGATGGAAATATATAGGCAAAAAAAAAAAAAAAAAAAGACATGGTCAGAAGAGAAAAATTCGTATCGGAGATTCATATAGTCAGGAGTCATATTCAAAACTGTGATTCACGGACAGATTCGCGACACAGATGTTTATTCACGTATAATAGTCGGAGGACAATTTCAGAGATATTCGAGAATGAGAGGATAGCGAGTCAGAAAGATTATTCAGCGACGGATAGATCCGGAGTCAGCATCCTCGAAAGATTTCATCTAGCAGCGTGGGGCTTTAACGAGCAACAACCGAACCGAAGGAAGATAAGATGACGTCATTTTCCGCAATTCCAGTTCCAATGTTAACTTAAAAAAAAAAATATATATATATATATATATATGCATGGTCGCTATGCCTCCTCGAAATAGATTGAGGGATTTAATTAAAAGTTAAGCTCACGGATGTAACAGGCTTACGCAGCAGTGGACCAGTCAACATGGCTAATTCTGATGTTTTTTTAATTTAACGTGACTTTTATTTGGCCTTCACCTGAAGGATGTATCGCTTATTTGTACTTTTTCTTATAAACATTGTTAATTACTTAATCTGGTGCAGCTAACTTTTCTAGGCTGTGTATATTTCTCTAAATTCACAATTTGCGGCAAATGGGTTTTTTATGAATATCTCGTAACGAGCCCATATGAAACACAACGCGACGTCCGTAAACTTTGAGATTGGGTTCCTTGCATTTATGGAAACGCAACATCACTGTTTATCCAATCAGACGAGGATTGAGTATTCAGCGACCACCGTGCTACCGAGGGCGTGGTAATAGACCAAATAACCAGAGTTTCAAGATGATACTCATCACATAGGGATTCAATGCGTAGAAAACTTCTCTCCAGTATTTTTTCGCACTTTTCGATGCACAATTGCCGAATGCTGCTGTCAGGAAACAGCAAGTCTACAATAAGGTCTGGTGAGATATCTGACTCATTCACATTGATTTCAGGAATTTTTTTCAGACTCGGCAATATGGAAGAAAAGTAATTATGATCTAGTCCATGACATCTATAAAGACTTAAGGTTTCTAAATTACAGCAGGAAGAAAAAGATATTCGAATGAATCGACTGTAGATTTGATTCTGAATTCTACACTTTCAAACTTCAGATGTTTTAAATTTGAAAGTTGTGCTTGGTCACGTATGTCTTCCTTGTCAGAAAAGGGCTCGAAAGTGACAGATCTAAGAAACAATGACTCCAAATTCGGGCAATGTTTAGCTAAACTTTGAGCATCTAAACCGCCACGAATTATATCTAATCTAGTCAACTGGTTTCCTCTGAACTTCAGAAAGTTTCCTAGGCTGTTACTAACACAATTCTTCGTAACCCAACAATCCGCTCGACGTCCCTTTAATGTCGAAAATCGAATACCAACATAATTTAAAAGGCTGAACTGCGAACAGATTTCAATTACATCGTGTTCGTGTTCTTCTACATCAAGTAATGCCATAGATGAAACACGTGGGCAGAGAATAAGACATATCTTTAAAGCTTCCACAGATACATCAGCCGAAAACAAATGAGTCAGCGCGTATTTCCTAAGGTTTCCTAAAGAATTATTTCTAAACTGCTTCCAATGCTTTTTGTACAACACACCTACTATATCAATACCATTAATAATCTCCAATACTGGACAGTTGTCCAACAAACCGGAAACGTACTGACAATCGGCCCTTGAAAGTGAACGATCGTCGCGTGAGATTCGTAAAATTCTTAAAAGTTTGCAGTTCTTGCCAATATCTTCCAGCATTTGCATTGGACAAATATCATCAATTATCATATTTTCATCATCTTTAGATGAGCTACCGTAACATTTTGGATTTACTATTCCTTCACCTGCATTCTTATCAAAACAGCTGCCACTCATTTCTATAGTTTCCAAACACGGTAAAGTTGAAAAAAGCTTTCTGAAGAAATAAACATTTTCTTCCACGACATTTCCTTTCAAATACACGATATTCTGAAAGAGACAGAAAACAGTTTTTATTGAAAGCTGATTAAAAAAACATTAGTTTACAACTTTAAGGTATTATTGTTAAAGTACAACAGGAAGATACACCAATATCGCAATTTATTACAGTATATTGCTTCCATATTTACCAGAAGCGAGATTCTGTAAGCCATTTTTGAAGATAGTGAATTGTAGTCATTTTCTTTCATTTCCCGCCATTTGGATGGAAGGCCAGCAAAAGGCAAAGAAAGTATTTCCTTTCCCACGGGTCACAGCAGAGGGGACGGCAAAGCAATTAAGAACATAAAGAGTTTTTGAGAGTGAAGGCGTGGCTGCGCTTTCTTGGAATACGTCGGACGAGGGGACAGTGTTTTGAGGGGGTTTCTCTCTCCAGGCAAGAGAAGGGAGACTCGGTGGAGAAAAGTCGAGAGAGGAGCAGAATAATTTGAGGAAGCTCTGAAAACCTCGGGGGTTTCGTCGGAGCGGATGAAGGAAGAGTTTTGAGTGGCCGGAAAGGGATCATGAGCGAGAGAAAAGGTAGAAAGAACGGAGATCAGGACAAGGCTTAAAGACATTCCCGTAACATCTGAATAAAAGTTTTCCTCACTGCAAAATTAAGCCTCAGTCGATTCACTTTTCCATGCTTTGTATTGTATTTATCTGCTCCAGTTGGGAGAATTACGGATTAAACCACCGATACCGAACTTACTGCAAAGGAAGCATCAAACGAACCCTCCCCACAAGGCGCTGTAATAGAACTCAGCACCAAGCCCTGTAACAATATTTCCGTTAATTGGGCCATCAGTTAATCATTTAGTTGGGACAATACTTGAAGAACATTCCAAGTTAGCTCTTTGGGATAAAGCTTCGTATAACAGGGGCAGCCGCTTAATTGGCCTAAATTTTTATAGCCCTGATGTGTCCTAATTAACCGAAATCTGTTGTATACACACCGCACCTTTGCGTAAACCAGCCCTACCCCACTTTAATATCATGGCAAGCTGAATGCCCTGCAGGCTATTGTATAGCTTCAAATAGAAGTCATCGCTCTTTCCACGTTTATTAGTGAGTCACGGAAAAATTATCATCGGCCGCCACCGGGAATCGAACCCAGAGTCTTCCAGTTATGGGCCGGATATGCTTCCACTGCACCACAGCGGCCTCGAAATTTTCCAGACTCACAAACGACAAACTGCCAAACTACATGGTAGGATTGCTTCTTTGGAGCCCAGCACAATGCTGGGGATTCACCACAGATGAACAGCAGCAACTGACCAATTAACTAGAAGGCGAATGAATGATAAATACTCAGTTTACGTGGACCTAGAACATCAAATAGAAGTCATCGCTCTTTCCACGTTTATAAGCGATTCACGGAAAAATTCTCTCGATAAGAATTTTTCCGTGACTCACTTATAAACGTGGAAAGAGCGATGACTTCTATTGGGTTGTCAGAAGAGTCATGACGTATTTTAGCCATGTTTTGCAAAGGTCATTCATTGATAGAAAGAACAAAGGTCAATCAATGATATAATGACCGTTTTGTTCGATAACCTTTTGTCATCTTTCAGTGAGCTGCAGAATGCCTCGTTCATAGAAGGACCTGTCTTTCGTGGCGAAAAACTGTACAAGGTGCTGATTTACAGCCTCATCTGAATTGAACGTTATATACCGCGCAAGGACTGTTGAAGAGAGCGAAACAAGTGGAAGTCTGACGGCGCAAGGTCAGGCGAGTGTGCTGGGTGTGGCAACACATCCCACCCAAGCTCCAATAATTTTTGGCATGTGATCAAACTTGTGTGTGGTTTCCCTTTGTCGTGATGGAACACACCACCTTTACGATGAACGAGCTCTAGACGTTTCTGGATGATGGATTCGTTCAAACTGTCCAATTGCCGACAGTACACATTCGAATTGATTGTTTGGTTCCGTGGTAGGAGCTCGAAAAACACACCTTTAAAATACCACCACACTGAGACCAGAACCTTCCGCTGATTAATGTCTGCTTTGGATATCGTTTGAGGCGAAGCAGCACGTCGGGACCAAGACCGTTTGCGCAGCACATTGTTGTACACAATCCACTTTTCGTCACCAGTTATCAGTCGCTTCAAAAAAGGATCATTTTCCTCACGTTTAATAAGCATATCGCAGATGTTTATACGCGCCGTCAATTGAGCTTCTTTGAGTTCATGAGGAACCCAAACATCGAGCTTGCTTACGTATCCCAGCTTCTTCAGGTGGTCGTGAATGCTTGAATGATGGATGTGCAGTGTGTCTGCAATCTCTCGTGTCATGTAACGTGGGTTTGACTCGATCAATGCCTTGATTTGGTCGTCATGAACATCGGTGGGCCTCTCCAACCGAGGAGCATCGTTGAGGTCAAAATCACCAGCACGGAATTTTGCGAACCACCGCTGGCACTGACGTTCTTGTAGAGCATTACCACCGTACACTTTACGCAACTTTTCACAAGCTTGAGGCGCGTTCTTCCCTCTACGGAAGTAAAACAGTTAAATATGGCGAAAATGCACAGTTTGGTTTTCCATCTTCAACTTGATGTCATATCTCCGCAAAGCAACCAAATCGCTCACTATTCCTTTTACACTGCAGCTAGAACTGGCACCTGTCGAATGCCATAGCGATAACAGAGCTGCTGCCTCTAATACTTTCAAAACCGCCCAAGTCGTGTAATCATGAAATTTGTTTCTATTGTATAAAAACTGAAAATGAATGCATAAATGAATTTTAATTTTTAATCGTTTATTGTATTTTTTCACGCTTTTGTGCAACATTTTGCCTCACGATTTCAAAGGGAAGCTGCGCTTCCATCGCGTCTGTGGACGTGAGATTGGCCTAACAACACCCATTGTTTCGCCCATTGTGCTTGAGTTGCCCTCTGAGGTAAAGTTTCCTATTTGATTCCGAAGAATACATATAATCATCATCATTGTCAACCATTATCATTCCACTGCTAAATGAAGGTATTCCCAAGTTTCTTCCACAACTGTCTGTCTTGAGCCACTGTCCTCCATGTTTCTCCTTTTTCTGTGTGTCGAATTTCATCTATCCATCTTCCATCTGGTCTTCTGGGTCTTTTCCTGTTCTTTGGTATCCAGTCCAGAATTTCGGTTGTCCGTCTTATGGTCCGTTTTTCTGGCAACATGTTCAGCCCACTGCCATTTCAGGGATTTGACTCTGATCATGATGTCTTCCACTCTTGTCATTTTTCTTATCCATGAATTCTTTTTCTTATCTTTCCTGGTTACGCCAAGCAAGCATGCATCTCTCCAACATTTCTTTCAGTTGTCTGCAGCCTTAGTACACTGCTGGCCACCCAAAATGCAACACCAAGAAGGATACGAGATAGCAACGCCAGATTTACTGGACACATAACAACAGAAAAAAAGATGAAACGATTGAGCTTACAGGCCCGTGCGACTTGCGGAACACGTAGACATCAATAGCTCGTGTGGCCCCCATGGCTGGCAATAACGGCCGCTACACGCCACGGCATCGAACGAAAGAGGCTTTGGATGTGGGTTTGGGGTATGTCGGTCCAGGCTGCTTCCACACGTTGCCACAGCTCATCAGGCGTAGCCGCGGGTGGTGCTTCTGGGGCCACTCGGTTGCCGATCAGCGGCCAGACGTGTTCGATGGGCGTCATATCGGGAGAACAGGCGGGCCAAGGCAGCAGTGACACCTGGTGGGCCGTGAAGAATTGTTGCACGATGCGTGCCACGTGCGGGCGCGCAGTGTCCTGTTCAAACGCGGCCGCTGGCAGGTCCTGCTGGTAAGGGAGGACTACAGGATCCAAAACGTCGGAGATGTAGCGGTGGCTGTTGAGTGTACCGGCGATGCGTACCAGAGGAGTGCGGGTGTCATAGCCAATTGCACCCCAAACCATAACGCCAGGCGACGGACCGGTATGGCGATGCATAATGCAGGCGTCATACAGTCTCTCGCAGTGGTGCTGCCACACGCGGATCCGACCATCGTGGTGTTGCAGGCAGAAGCGGGATTCGTCGGAGAAGACAATGCCGTGACATTCAGTAGTCCAGGTGCGGCGTTCAACGGCCCACTGCCGCCGCACTCGCCAGTGGTGTAACGTCAGTGGTAATCAGAGCAATGGGCGCAGTGCGACAAGTTCCCGCTCCTGCAGACGACGTCGAACGGTACGTGCTGACACAGGTTGTTGCGCAACACACCCTAATTCCTGCGCTAACGTTCGTGATGTGGCAGCGCGAGCCGTCAATGCCCGCCGCACAACATGCCGGTCCTCTCGTTCGGTGGTGTGCCGCGACTGCGGCAATCGCTCACGTCGGTCCGTCCGTCCCTCCTGCACCCACCGAATCCATACTCGCCTCACTGTGGCTGGATGTCGTCCCACACGGGCGCCGATGTCTCGGTACGATAAACCGCTGTCGCGATAAGCCACAATTCGCCCTCTGTCGAACTCCGAAATGTGCTGGAATGACTGCCGTATTCTGCGACGAGGCATCAGGAAGCTTCCCACGCACAGGTCCGGCAGCACAACACACTTCCACGCCTTCTGTGCACCCTTTTTTAAAGTGCTTCTCGGTGGCGTGCCGGGCTCACATGATTTGCATATGCCCTGCAATGCTAATCGTTTGCATGTCCTCTCGCGGGCAACGCATGCTGCAAATTTCAGGCCAATCGGGACTTCCTTCTTGGTGTTGCATTTTGGGTGGCCAGCAGTGTGGTTTTTTTTTTTAGTAAGGTCCATGTCTGTGCTCCATATGTACTTGTTTGCAAGTCATTGGTTGCCAGTTAGCAACCAATGGACTTGTTGCTTTTATTGTTTTTTTTTATTGATACATCATCCCTATGATATCCCAGGAAGCCTCCGACCAACCAATGAGAAAAACTCCATTGTTTGATGCAACCTTGCGATGTGGATCGCATGCAGCTGAAACCTCAAATAGAAAATAATCCACAAAGCGAGACTGGATGACAACGACGAAACTTGCCAGAAGCTGTGGTGAAACGTAATTGGCGTTAAGTCGTGAATACGCAGTAAAATCGGAATGACGGCGCATTTTTAAGATATGCTGAGCAACAATGTTGGCCAAAAGTCATGCACCAGTAGACCGAAAGTCAATTTTTGATGTTTGAAGTCAACTTATACAGAATAATGTTAAAGTCAGGAATACATATTATACATCATTTTAAAGGAAATTTTATGCTGAATTCAAATATTTTTACAGAATGTTATTACCAGTAATAGACGTAAAGGTGCAAGTAAAAATGTGCAAGTGAGAAAACACAAATCCAGTCCTGAAAAAGCGTTCGAGCTCCTCTAATCCACTACAGCTTTCTCCGACGTTCGCTAGTGAGATATAAAAGGATGTAGAATCGTCTGCCGACTTAGAAGGCAGCGGGTGGCCTAGTGGGCAACGTTCGTGACTGCCACAGAAAGGACTTCAGGTTCGATCCCAGGAAGGTACGAACGCTCGATCCACTAAATATTCGCCGTGCGTCAGATGGGCACGTTAAGCCGTCGTACCCCGGGTACTGGCCCCCCCGGTAATACATAAGGGCGTCTTTCTCCCCCTTTCTACTTCGCTTCCGTGTCACTTTCCTATCGGGCACTCTAGCCCAAATCTCCTACCTTTCTATTTCTAAGAATTGTTTAAGACCAGGGTCAGACACTCCCTTCCTAAAATCCTCTACATATGATCTGATCTGATCTGCCGACTTAGTACACTGTTAAAAATTTCACAGTTAGATTACGGGCAACGGCCGGCAACTGGGGGCCCGGCCGTTGCCCATAAAACTATGGCTTGGCCCGTTTTTGTGAAAGCCCATGAAATTACGGTCTGAACCCTAAATACTAAGCCCATAATCTGAAGAGCAACGCCCATAAAAAAATAAGTTTGACCGTACTGAGCAACCCCATAATTTGAAGGGCATTGCCCATAAAAAAATAAGTTTGACCGTACTGAGCAACGCCATAATTTGAAGGGCATTGCCCATAAAAAAATAAGTTTGACCGTATTGAGCTATGCCATAATTTGAAGGGCTATACCCGAAAAAATAAGTTTGACCGTATTAACTTAAGCTGTAATTTGAAAGGCAATCCCTGTAAATATGAAGTTTGACCATATTCAGTTAAGCCTCACGGCAAGTAGTCACCGACTTTTACATAAATGCATTTTTTGTGGAAGAGTGTGCAAGTAAATGCATGTTTTTTGTGGAACAGTGTGTGAGTGTGAAATTGTTACTTACATTATAACTGAATCAATTCAGTTCTAAATGTGAGTAATGATATTTTCATATCTTAAAATCAGGTTTATTACAATATGATAAATAATGACATCAGTTACACACAGATTTGTTTAACATTAGGCTTTACGAACTCTGTACACACAGTTGGTTGAACAATACTTACGTTTCTTTTAGACATGTTTTAATTGGAGAATTATTTCTAAAGCACAGTTGGTTGAACAATACTTAGTTTCTTTTAGACATTTTAATTTGCACATACGTACTTATGTAGTATTTGTATGAATGAATACAAAGGGCAGTTATGTAGTAAAGATATGTACAGGCATATTTTTGTATTTATATGTTATATCAATGACAAACAGAACTACAAACTGGCATCCGAGTACATTGCGTCTATAAGGGTATTCAATCCACAATGGTGTCAAAGTTGGTTTTTCATGTAGGTCTTGGCTAGTATTACATTTGACATAGGGTTGAATCATGCTTTTTTTGTTTTCACATTCACTGCCTTGTGTGCTGGTTCATTTTACATTCTACTGAGCACTGTGTTGTCAGTGTTCCCAGAACTTTTACTGTCTTGTTTCCTATCTCTAATTTTTGGATATTTACCTACTTTTCACATGTTTAGTAAAATTATGTCAAAAACTGGAAGTACTGCTTTTGAAAGATCACATTGCTTCCCCATAATTAAGGTATCAGAAAGAAAAGAAAAAAATACTTGAATGGAAATGAGAGCTTTTGAACTTGATAGGGCATAATTTCAAATCTCAGACCCCCACCCAAAGAAGAAACACTTGTTTAGACCCTGATTCTAACTGAGTCATTGTAGAACATTAATGCATATCAATATTTCTAAAATATTAAATTTTCCTGTTTGGAATGTTTTAGAAATGACTTCAGTGATTAAACCTGTTCTTTCATTGTTGTGTTGCCACAAGAAAACCATTTGAGGGCACAAAATTTTTTTTTGGAAAGCTATTAAATAGTTGTATTTATAATATCTTGGCAATACCTGAAGATACTGAAACAATTTTTATTGATGTACAAATCAGGTGTTTAGTGACAAAGGAAAAGAACACGGCAGAATCTTTAAATTTCTCAAAAAACAATTTCATCGTATCATTTTGTACCAATTTCAGCACTATCATCTTAAAACATGAAATACATGCTTTGCATATTGAACATTTTGAATAGACCTTTAAAATAGGAATTACAAAATGTGTAAAAAAAATTTCGTATTTTTTAACTTGAAAAAAAAAGTGGCTTCTGATTTATCTTAAAATATAAATTTTCTTTGGCATCCAGGTTTTACTACCTGGGTAGGTAAATAATTTATGTATATACCCAGCTGCACATGTAACATTTCAGATATTTTCCAAGCTCTGCTTAAAGTGACACAGGTGAAAGATTTCACTCGCAGAAATTTAGAATGAAATCAATTTTTTTACATTTAACTTTAATTACTACATTTGCAAAGCAAAGAAACTGTTCATGATATATTTTCACTGTCATTTTCTTGGCCAGCATTTACCAGATTCAGTAAAAAAAAAAGAATAACAGTCGAAACTCGTTATAATGAAATTCAAGGGGGACAAAAAAAATTTGTAGCAACGTATTGTTCTTAAAACATTACAAATTTTTCATTAAAAAGTTAGTATGTACTACAGAAATTTTCATTACGCATAAGATTGCAATGCTGTAAAAGTGAAATAGTGCCCACAGAGACAAGCAAAGGTAATTTTTTTGTAATGGGAAGTTTTTGCTAAAGTAGTAATAATGAAATATATAAGCTTTAATTAATATGTATGTATGAAATTATGTACTGTATATATTTTTACTTATACATATCAGGGTTTGAAAAATACCATGCCTGGGTTGTGTGAATCATTGACCTGGGCAGGCAAATAAATAATCTAGTTGCCCTAGGTGCCAGACTGGGCAATTAAATCTAAAAATGAAGTTCAGAATATAATTTTCTACTACAAGAAAAAAGACAGTCATCGCATGTCATGTTGCTTTTCACTGCTAATCACTGGAAGTTGTATTATTGTTACGCAGTGCCAAGGACAGAAGAATATCACTTCTTTAATTATATTATGCTTTAGGTCCATAAATTGGAAGCATATGTAATTTTGCTCCAAATGTTTAAAGTCAGCGACTGAATGCATGCCTCTGATGGAACTAGCCTCCTGTGTTTATTGACAAAGGGTTAAAACTTCATATTTTAATGTATTTCATATTTTTTCAGATATTTCATATTTTAAACGTGTTTTAAAGATTTTTATTGTAATATGGACCTGTGAGTCTGACACTGTGAAGAGAAGCTGCGATAGGAATAATGCATCGCTCCAGTGAAGATGTGAAGCTTTGATCCGTTAAAAGGAAGGTTTGTTGCTGTGTGGAAATGACGGGTACAAGAGAAAGAGGACTTACGTTATTGGCAGAAGAGCAATAAATGTTGTAGTGATACGCTACAGAAAATAGGTCCATAGCAGCTACCCTTTATTTTGTTGTATCCTGTACGTTGTTGGCCGGAAAAACCGGATAAAACCTCTTCGATTTGCAAAAGATACATATGAGTAAGATAGAAACTCGCGTGCGAATAAGCTATTAACAGAAGAACCAAAAGTGCAGAGACACAGCAAATGTGTTCAAACCAAAACCGAAATTTATAGTTCCCCAGTTTTCTGTACAACATAGAAAAGCATATTAGTACTTTCAGTAAATGTGTACTTCAGCGTCCTAAACTATTTCGTTGGAAAAATTTAACTGTGGGTGAAAAGTTCGATGCACACAATTTTTTAAGCATGCAAAATAATAGGGAAAGGTGAAAAATTATATTATTTTTAGATAAAAAGGAAATAATTTTTCCGAAGTATTAACCTGCGAGTACGATGGTTTGTAGCAGGTGGTGCGGGAGGCTGAAGCGATGCTAACGGCCACCACGTGAAGGTGCTGTGCGACGGAGCGGAGTACGAGTTGGTAGCAAATGCGTGGAAGAATACGACAGCAGTAGGGTATATTTTTCGGAAGAGTGTCGTGTAATCGTGCGCAGAAGTAGTTCAAACCTGTTTTATTCATTTTTGAGAAAGATATGTGCAGAATGTCGTTATTAGTGGTTTCACAGTGTCTCCGAATGGAAAGAAATTAAGGAATGTAAAATAATTTATGTACGACAGAAGTTTTGAGGAAGACGTTTTGGTTCCAGTTGAACCCAAAGTTTTAGTTTTGGTTTGGAAGATGTGCACAGGTAGGTGATTTCTTCAAGCACTTCATTTGCAGTTCTGCTGTTATTCAGTACATCGTAGCTCACATTTTTTTCCTCGTGACATGGATATTTTTCAAAATAAGCAATTTTCTTCAATTCATATATCGCACTATGGCAGGGAGACAGCTTCTTGTATTGTGGCGGATAATGAAATTTTAAGCCCTGACGAAATCCGAAATGACTGACGATTTTGTACTTCCGCTTTCTCAAAATTACCCTTCAAAAAAACAAAAACTTACAATGCTGCGCAAATTCAACCTCTTCCTTTTCTGCGTATGCCTACAAGACTTTTCGATGACTACGTACTGCTAAACCGCTTCCTTCTTAATTCTTCCGCCCGTTACATGCCCTTCTCAACGAAGCTTCCATTCACCGGACTTCACCTTGATGCCGTTGCCGCTCTCTCGTCCTATGCCTACCGCACGTACTCTTCCAAACCATCGCACTCTCAGGTAAATACTTCGGAAAACTTTCCTTTTATCTAAAAATACTATATTTTTGCACCTTTTCCCATTATTTTGCATGCTTAAAATATTGTATGTCACACTTTTCCCACACAGTTACATTTTTCCGACGAAATAATTTAGACGCTAAAGTACACATTTACCAAACTTTCTATTTCGGATCAGGGAATCATATGCGAAAGAATGAAAATTTTCACGTCTGCTTTAAAAACAATTACAAAACATGAACAAACTATATTGTGTAGCATATGAGTATAAAATGGTTCGCTCTCTTGGCAAGAAGGTACTTGCTTGGACTTGTAGTCATCCGCACGTGAATTGCACGGCGAAGCGAATCTTCCTTTCAACAAAGCAAATCTTCACATCGTTGCCGTAGTGATGTGTTAGGCCTACCACAGCGTCGCACTCACAAGTCAATATTACAAGTTTCCGACAAAATAATTTAGGACGCTAATCTGCCAATGATGAAGATTGGAGTGCCATTTCAGGTGGATTCAGTAGTTTTAAAGAGTTTGTAGAAATCAATGAAAATGCATTATCGGGGAATTGAGGGATATTCAAGAAATAGCCAATGAAATTCAGGATGATGATGAAGAGACATAACGAAGAATTAACAAAAGATCCCCAGACTGTCACGAAAGCAGTGTAGAAGCTTTGGAAACACTGTCACTACATACAACTCACCGATACATCTAATTGCCACACATTCCTGTTTAAACAAACTTGTAAAAGCTGTTTTCAATGAGAGGCAACAGCAGAAACAGTCTTCAGTTTTACATAACTTTAAAAAGCCATAAATATAAACAAGGTATGTAATTAAAATTTTGAGATCAAGTAATTTACATTTTTGAGTAATCTAAGCTTTTAAGGTGTTAAATTTAACTAAGTAAATTCAATCATTGATATTTTTCTTATTTTGCATGTTATTCTCATGTTAATTACATTTTAAACTTAATTTTGGCTGGAATTACACTAATTTTTACTTATGCTGCGCTCTTATTTATGCGTGCTTTGGTTTGCGCTGACATATATGTGAAATATTACTGTATACATGTGATAATGAGGTGATTATAGATATAATTAAAAAAAATATATTTTTTGGCTCTTCTGGTTTCCAATTAAATTTATGTAATTTATGTGTTGAGTGGTAAAAAGCTGTTTTCAATTAGAGGCATATGGGGTTTGTATATATGCAGATTTCCATTGTTTGCTTCTTCCTGCTGAAAACTATGCTAGGGGTGCCTATGAGTTAACTGAATATACCATAGTCACAAAATGATTGATAATTATATACTAAGGAATGTGAGTGAAATGGTATTCCTAAAAGCAATCAAAACCATGTAGCAGTCAGGGAGAATCACAAATGTGTTTCCTGAACGAAAATGTGACATTTCATCACATGAAACTTTTTTTCCACCTCTAAATTGAGGCCATTGGTTCTAGGGAAGGAGAAAGCCAAAGCTGTTATGTTATGTAAAAAACAAATTTCTTTTTTAAAGGTTTTAACGGCTAATGTGAGGAACTAAATGGGATATAAGCAGTCCCGTCCCTAATTTAAAAGTCACTGGTTCCAGGGAAGAGAGAACGCCAGTGCTGTAAGACAAACACAACATCCATGCCATACCGGGATTGAAACCCGGACCCACTTGGACAAACAATCATAAGATGGTGCTTAGACCACTGCACCACCAGGGTGGCAAAACTAATGCCTCATATGGGACTCAAACCATATGTTAAATTGTGACTGCTTGCCAAAAACCTTGATGTACAACCAACTCTGATACCAGTACGGCTTGAACATCCTCTAGACCAATAGTTCTCAAAGTGGGTTACACTAAAATAATAGGGGGGGGGGGCATATGCGGATTTGTCACATAGTGAACCAATTTTCAAAACAAAATTAATCTGAATTTATGGCTAGTGATGGTAGGATGTGTGGTGAAGTTTAGCATATTTAGCTGAAATTTCTGAAAAATGAACTAGTGGAACTTCTCATTACAGGGTGAAAACAATCTGTTCTATGTTGAAAAAACAAAACACAAGCAATGACCAAAAAACTTTATGAGAAAACCAAATTACAGGGAACAGCTCTGACCAATTTTCATAACTGAATTCATTATCATTAGAAAATGAGCAAACAATTGGAAACTTGATGTTAAACAGCTAATAATCGTCCATCTCTGCACTCTCCAAACATTTACAAGGCAGTATTTCCCATTCCCACTGAATGAACTAGTTACTCATTCACATACAATGCAGAAATGTGTAAACTTCTATTGCCAAATAAAAAACTTATGAGACATCTTTTAACTCTGGTTGGTTTGAAAAGCATTTGTTCTTTGAAATCACTGACTAGTTTTTGGATTCCAATGGAAAAAGAATTTCCAACATTGTCGAGCATTGCCTTAATTAAGTATTTGTTGCCTTTTACAACTACATATTTATGTGAAACTAGTGTTTTATCCTTAACCACCAAGAAAACTAAATATTGAAATAAGCTGGATGTTGAAGATAACTTGTTTGTACATAAGCAAGAAAACTCAAAATATTGATGAACTTTGCAAGAGTAAATGAGCTCATACATCTTACTGATACTAAACAAATGACTTGACCAGTTTTATTTGATTTTTTTTTTTTTAGCTATTTGTGCAATTTCTGTGACATCAGTGTATGTAATTTTAGCAAATATAAGTGTGTATTTGTATTTTTTATATATTTTATACCCACATAAACACACTGGAATAAATTTTTCATTAAAGAATATGCCTGTACATATCTGTACTCCATAGCTAATCTTTGTATTTATTGGTGCAAATATAATACTTCACAAGTTCTTAAGTACATGAGCAAATGAAAAGGAGTCTTAAAAAAAAAAACCAAAGTATTGTTCAGCCAGTTTGTGCTTTAGAAATAATTCTGTCTAACTTCAGGAGTTGAACACTATGCCGTAAAAAAAAAAAAAAAAAAAGCACAAAACGGTAAGACAATATTTATGCGTGTTATATTGCAAAATGGCATTCATTTCAGACTACAAACATACGAAAACAATGCTGCCCTACGTAATTCCCAAATCAGCATGTACAGATCGAATTTATTCGACATCCTAGACAACGCTAGGTATATACCTGACGATAAAGACTTGCACAGATAGTAAAACATATATGGATGTGAGATTTATGCCCCTACCCCAGTCAAATGAAATCTTAGCTACTACATAGATTTTCCTGTGTGACAATGCTTCAGCCACCCTCGTTTGGTGGTGAAACTTTTAAAATTATATATATATATGTACACAGTTCGTGAGCTTACTATCAAACAAAAATGTGTGTAATTGATTTCGTTACTTTTACATATCATAATAAACTTAATTTTAAAAAGTGTCTACTCACATGTTTTGTTTCTTCAACATGCTGGGTTGCTGGCGTCTTTCCAGTACATGTTCGTGACTTCGTGTTCGTCATCGTCAGTTAGGGATGGGCGATATTTATCAATATCTCGAAATATCGATATTTTTGTCCGATATTTCGATATATAGTATTGATATCCAAGTTACGATATATCAGAAAATCACTATATCGGTGCGATATTCAATATATCAGCTTATGGCTGATGTGATTTAACTTGTGGAATGAAATCTGTGTTCTTTCCTCTGGCATGTCACGAAAATTATGTTGCTTGAGGACTATCAAACTGCGATCTCATTATCGAGATTCACATGATATTATGTCACCTTCCGATTTCTAGAACTTTACAAGGAAAAATATCTGCTGTGTTGAAAATTTTAACTATTAGTTGACAGTATAGGCACCCAGAAAACAAATTTAAGGAACGGTTGATAGCAGATTGTTCTTTTGCCTATGAGCATTATGTTTGAAGTAAACTGGCACTTTAACCAAAATTAAATACATACCAATGACACACAATTTGAAGTTAAGCATTTTTTTTTTTTTTTGTTAGTGATAAATTATGTAGATCTTAACAGCTGGGTAAGGAAATGCAAAACAGCTTTTCGAGAGTTTTCTTGATGTCTTACAAGTTATGTAGTATAAAGTTTGTTGTAATTCAGGCTATGTATATATCAGACGTAATTTTTTTTGTCATCCTTTGATAATTATCTTGTAAATACATAGTTAAACTTCCTGAAGTAATTATATAATCTGGTAAAAATATGAGCATAACAACTTTCGTCTTGATCTGCTGATTTTTCCACACTTACAGCAGGTAATTTCCTCTGATTGTCCATTCGTTTTTTTGTTATCTAGGAGAGACAGGCTTTCATACATTAATTAGTAAATATATACTTGATGAATTTGGATTATGATATTTTTTTATGTTTTCATACATTAATTAGTATGGCTTTCATTAATTAATTAGTAAATATATATACTTGATTAATTTGGATTACGATATTTTTTATGTTTTTATTTTTATAATCATATTTTAATGGAGGACTAATAATCATTAGCATTTTTTAAAATACCTTTCTGGAAAAATAATTGCTTTCTATGAAAAGGCCATCACAAATTATTCGTACTCTAATTACTGTTTTTAACAAAAATGTCACTTGTAAACATATTATAAGCACTTTAATTTTTTTGCTTATGCCATGGGAACTATTTTTGCTTACACCATAGAAGTAATTATATCTGTATACTCCATTAACATTGTGTTCTGTCTTAAACGATAAAAAAAATAGCAAACATTGTTCACACCTTCTGAAAAATACAAATGTATACAAAATGCTCTAAAAATTACAATAACAAAGTTTTTTTAAAGATTTTTTTCCATAACATTTCCTTGCAAGCTGATATAATGTTGTTAACTTTGACATTTGCATCCCAATAAAAATAGTTATTCTTTCTATAATTCAGTTATTCCCAAGTTAATTGATGGTTAAGATTCCAGTCTGCTGGGATTAATAAGTACTTTTGTTTTTTTGTCATTTATGCCATACTGAAGCTTCAACTTACCTTTCCTCGAAATGTTGGAAATACATATTTCTCATAATCTCACATTGATGAAAAACTCATGAAAACATTCCTTTGCAACTGGGATTTTTGGAAACTTCTTGGCAGAAACCATATCCCTGCTCGTCGAGCAATGCCCACACATGAAACAAGAAAATCACCTTTTGGGTTTTGGAAAGTATATTCAGCATTTCTGCAAATTACAAGCTCACTTCTGTTGCATGATTTTTTTATTTATTTTTGCATCAAAACTTTCTTCTATATATTTTTTTATTTTAGGATCTGAAAAACAATATTTTATGTGTTTTTCATATCACTAAAAATACAGCTTGAGAGCTGCAATCTTGCATAAAGATAGTTTTAAGCTATAAAATGTAATAATAAAGGACAAATAATATTGCTCCCTTTTAGCAGGAGAAAGCAGCTCTTGAAAAAAAAAAATTCAGCTGATGTTTCTAAGAAATTATCTGAGACAACTGGTAGGATATTTATTTCCCACATTCACTGCCAAGCTTGTGTATTATAATTAGTTATTACTTATTACCAAAAAAATTTTTTAAGGTAAAGAATATTTTTATGTCTTAAGAGACACATATGGTTGAGTCGTCATTAGACTATGTAAATGCTATCTGTGGAGAGTAGTTACTCAATTATGTTTGCTCATGCTGATGAAACAATCCTGTTGGCAGAGAGCAAAAGTGAGTTGCAGCGTATGTTGTCCCACATGTATGAAGTTTGTATGAATTTCAAACTTAGTATATGAAAGGAAAAACCCAAAGTTATGTTTTTGACAGATGAATTGTTAGTATTAAATCAAACAGATCAGTCTAAATGGCAAAGAGATTGACCAGGTAAATCAATTTACATATTTAGGAAGCATGTTTGACAGAGAAAACAAATTAGGTGGTGAAATTAGTAGGCTAGTAAATTAATCTTTGAAAGTCACAGCTGCTTCAGGAGGATTTTGAATAAATGATGAATGATAGGTTCTCAAAAAGGTCCCTAATAGTTGTGTGTGAAAAAGTACAGTAATTGTTCCTACTCTGATGTGCAGCAGTGAAGGTGGAGTACTGCAGACGAAACATAGGAGTGATTTGCGAGCTGTAGAGATGTGTTACTTATGGGGGTGGGGGCAAGATATGTTTTGATCATGTGAGGAATGAAGAGGTTTTGTAGATGAGTAGTGTGAAGCAAAATATTGTTTGTAAGGTGGGGACAAATATTCTTGGGTGGTTTGGAGAATGAGTGGTGAGATGATTACTAGGAGAATTTATTCTGCACAAGTGACAGAAAGAAAATGTAGAAGATCAAGGGAGGACCAGATTCAGGAATTCCTGCATGAGAAAAAGAGAATAAATGTGAAGTACAAATGGTCTTGTGTGTGATGGATGTCAGTGAAGCTCAAGTTGTGAGCTGAGATCACTGTAAATGCAGATGTTTGATACATCAAGAGTAAATAAAATGTATTTCCATCAGTTTTAAACTTTAATCCAGCAGATAAGCTCTCATCAAGAAACTAACCTATGATCTTAGAGAACAGCTTAGTGATATATATGCATGTAAAGAGAAAATCCCTCATCTACAGCAAGTTAAATATAACTAAAGGTGAGGAATCAGTACTAATTTTTGTGTTGTTTTGGTGTTAATAAGTGAAACATTAAATGCTATATCCCATTTGAGTTCAAAACTGTAAATTTTTTTTTTAAATCTGCTGACTTCCTTAATTTTAAGGATAGACTCCACCAATGAGCATTTAAAATGTAAAAAAAAAAAATGATATGATATCGAAGATAGCTCCTCAGGTGTTTTAGACTTGATAAAGAATACTTCAGATATTTATTGTGTACAAGTTTTTAATGGAGATGAGAAATCCAAATAAATGGACTGAGAACTGGAAAAAAATGCTTGAAGTGAAGTGGTGTGTGTGTTGATCTCCATGAGCATCTAAAGTTGTTCCCGAATGTGTAGAAGCTTGATTCACCATAAGCAGACACATGTCCCTAATTTAGGGCGAGTGGTTCCAGGAAAGACAAGACAGGAACAACTTCTTTATGTATTTTACCACTTGGTAGGCACATTTTCCATGATTATTTAGATACTGAATAGTTTCCATGACATTTAATGAACATTTCATGATTGAATAGATTTTATTCATGACATTTAATAAATAGATTTCTTGACTGAATAGATTTCATGACATTTAATTGCTAAAACCTGGAAAGAGCGACATCTTTGTTTATTCACTGACGCCACATATTTGGAGGATTTTCACATTTAATGAACAGTGCTTCTTATTTTGAAAATTTGACTGTTTTCTAGCAGTTTCTGAGGAAGAAGTAATCTTTTTGTATGAGAATTTTCCTGATATTGATGCTGAATCAGTTGTAGCAGGTATAAAATCACATACAATTTTTGCAAACTTGATCAAATGTAAAACCGATGGGCGCAATGCAAGGTATTCATATAATCCGAGCATTGTTTCAGCTAATATATTAATATAGTCTTTAATGGTAGTCTAAGAACTCCCTTCCTACAGCTAGTGTCAAACATTTGACACAATGTATTGCCTTTTAATCAAACCAAGAACCCATATTTATGAGTACTAATGCAATTTTTACATTGCACATTTATTAGATTTTAGCAGGAAAAGAATTTTGAAAAAAGTAACCTTGTATACTGTAAAGAAACACTAGAGAAATCAAATAAGGAAGAGCACTGCACGTTAAAACTTTTCTGGACAACAGAATTTTGTTAATGCCATTCCGTTTAAGAATAACAGTTTTCACAAAAAAAAAAAATATGTTCACAGTTTTTATCAAGAGAGAAAGAGACATAATGACAAAATGGATAACACTGGGCAAATTAGGCCGAAACCTGTTAACAAGGTTTGTTGTATTTTCAGTTTTTTTTTTTGTTATTTTTTTACAAAAAAAAATAAATTATATATGTATCTACAGTGTATATGCACACTAACTTTGAAATAATATATTTTCATGTATGTGTGCAAACTTCTTCAAAATTGCATTAAAAAGCTCTAGCCATTTACTTCTCAACAATATTATGACTTTGCAGAACATTCTGCATTAGAAATTGCAATAATATGCTGTGGTTACAGGCTAAGGGGGTAATGTTTCAGACAGAAGTAACCCAGTGATTTTGTTTTAGGCATTTTACTCCACTTTTGTACTTAAATAAACATTTCGAATAATGGAAAAACCTTAACATGTGTAGAATAATCAAATCAATGAGACTTATTTACCCAATTGCCTGTGGTTTACTGGTCTTCTATGTAGCAAAATATTTCTGCCACAAATTCCATTTCAAGTGTGTTTTTTTATTCATATATATTCTTTAAAAAGATGTTGAGTGTGCTTAACAGGAAAGTTGACACCTAATTTGTTTACTTTTAAATGATAACCAAAACCTTCAAATATTGTTGGTGACAGTTGATACTATCCACAACCACAGCCCCCCCCATTAGTGGAAGGGGAGTGCAGATGTTATATAAACACAAAAGTGCACAACACTTTTATGATTGCTTTTTTGACTAATTTTGTCTCGCTGTATCAACAATCTTGCATAGGTAGCAATGTTAAGTACAGAGAATCATGATAACATGTTTTGTTAAAAAAAACAGTTTCTGCATTTATGTTCTGTAAATTTATGTGACAACTTCCTGCCCTTTGGCCACTTTCATCCCATCTGTGCTCTGCCCCTTCATTAAGAAATACAACAAGGGGCATATATAGATTTTTTCTGAGGGCGTGCCAATGAAATGAAAAAAAATTAAATCCACCAGGACAAAATAAAACAATGAGAATAGAAAAAAAAAAAAATTGTAATGTAAATTAATGAATTTTTTTATTAAATTAAGCATTTTTGTTTCCAATGTAAGGCACATTTTAACAATAAATAAAACACGTTTAAACACTTTCGGGGGGGGGGGGGGGAAGTGGGCATAAATATATGCCACCTTACATTACATAAATGTATAAAATATATAATATAAATACGCCCTTACATTACCTTGGCTACGATGTAAACAACCCTGATGTTGGCTTTCCAGCTCAGCATACAAGATATATTTTTAGCGAATTTTTATGAATTATAAAAACGTAAAATGTTAATTCCGCTGTCGAAAATATTTATTTACGTAACAAAACAACGTAAAAGGGCAAAATAAAAGCACTAACCCATGGCGTCGGTCTTGTAAAAAAACATTAAATATCAATTCCGCTTATCGGAAATAATTATTTACACAACAAAACGACTGAAATGGCAAAATAAACGCACTACGTTTATTTCCAAGTACAGCGACTGTCTTGTAAAAGGTACGAAGTTAGTAATATACAGTACTTTTCTGAGATATCACTATTTTAATGGTATTAACAAAACTTGATTGCAGCTATATTTTCAAGCTGCAGGATAATTTAGTAATGGCTGAGATTTGTGCGAACAAGCCAACAGCCAATTAGTCCCAAGTTCCCAATAGCCAATACTTAGCACAACATTGGATCGGATTCACTGATAACCCTGATGCAGTACGCAGTGAATAAACCGAAATATCAGTCTTATTGAGATCAGAAGTATTGAAAAATATCGAAAAATCAATCTGATATATTGATCTTTAAATACAGATATTTTCGATTCAATATATCGGTCTCAGAAATATTAAAAGATATCATCATACTTTTGAAAATATCGCCCATCCCTTCGTCTTGGTAAAAAAACGAGCAATCCCCGTAAAATCACGTGACGACTCGCTGACCAATAGCAGAAAGCGACGCATGCCGCATTCCTTTTCTGTCATTATCGTTCATTGGCTAACCCGTGCCTCTTAGCAACGCCCATAAAATTACGGATAGGAACCGTTTTCCTACATATCCATGCCCGTTAAAATACGGGCATCGCCTTGAAACTGCAGAAACGAGCCTTGATCGTAAAAATACACGGGCAACAAGACTTTTTTACGGGAATTTTTAACAGTGTACACTGCTGCTTGTAGTCAGTTGACGGAAGTTTATGCAGAATTTCCTGGTGATATTTGAATTTCGGAATGTCAAAATCCGAAAACTGGTCCTGCCTCTTCAAACCACCGACAAAATTATTATTTTGCATGAACGTGGATCCAGTAGTCGTAAATTTGCTGTTAAATGTGGCTGTGATCATTCCACTGTCTTGCGCACTATTTAAAGAGTTGCAGAAACTGGATGTGTGGGAAACAGGAAAAGAACAGGTCGACTAAGGCTGAACGTGATGATCGCATGTTGATTCGTCGTTCCTTAAAATCAAGGTTTAAAACAGCCACTGATTTAAGAAATGCGTGCGAGAATGAAGCAGGCATTATTGCATCTGCACGTACAGTTCGTCGTAAGCTACAAGAAAATGTACTGACTGCACGAAAACCTCTCCTTACTGAGCAACAACGGCTCAAAAGAATTGCTTGGGCCAAGGCACACAAGAATTGGACAGTTGATGAATGGAAAAATGTTATTTTCCGTGATGAAACAAGTGCTGCTATTTCCGCTAATAATGGAAATAATTATGTACGTCGTCGGGCTGGTGAAATATATAAGGCATGCTGCACCGAGCCAACAATCAAGCACCCACATACGGTGACCCTGTATTTCAGCCAGTGGTATTGGCCGTCTGCACATTGTCGATGGCACATTGAATTGATCGAAATATGTGGATATTTTGGAGTCCAAACTGCTACCATCTGCACAAGACATAGGTTTGTGGAATTTTATCTTTCACGACGATAACGCGCCATGTCATCGGTTAAAGTTGGTTGATGAGTGGTTTAACCGAAAATTTATAAAAAAATTTTAGTGGCCGGCACAGTCACCGGATCTTAATCCCATAGACAATCTGTGGGTAAGATTGAAGCAAAAAATGCGTCAACAAGGATCCAGATCAAAAACACCATTAATTGAGTCAAATGTTGGATTGCTCAAACATAACCATAATTGAGCAATCCAACATTTGCTTGTTTACTGACGTCATCAATGTACAGGTCGCGCCATCTATTTTCTGGTGTCAACACCACCAAAGGAAAAGTTATTGATTTTTAATATAAATATGGTTATGTTTTAGAAAATATTACGTATTGCAAGTTATAATATGAAGTTATTTTAATCGTTCAAATTTTCATCCTTGGTAAGGCTTTAATTGTGAAGAAAATGTGTACAGCAGTTTTCCCATTGGAAGTATAGGAAGCAAAATCAAATGATTATATGTAGAGGATTTTAGGAAGGGAGTGTCTGACCCCAGGTCTCAAACAACCCTTAGAAATGGGAAACTAGGAGATTTGGGCTAGAGCGCCCGATGGGAAAGTGACACAGAAGCGAAGTAGAAAGGGGGAGGAAGATGCCCTTATGGCCAGGGGGCCAATACCCGGGGTCCGACGGCTTAACGTGCCCATCCGACGCACGGCGAATATTTAGTGGATCGATCGTTCGTACCTGCTGGGATCAAACCTGAGGCCCTTTCCGTGGCAGTCACGAACGTTGCCCACTAGGCCACCCGCGGCCCAGGAAGCAAAATCACTAGACGTCCACCTTAATGAATCCGCTGGGCGGCCATCATGGTGACGTCACTGCATGTGACATAATCATTTCTAAGGCTGTCTCCCGGCTGCTGATTTACAGTCTTTGATATGGATATAGCCAACCTACAAAGTTTGATGCTACTATCCGGAAATGAAATATTTTTATGCTTGTTCCATCCTAAATTAGGGAGGAGCGACTGCTTATAGCCCATTGAATTGGTGACGGTGGTCGTTAAACCTTCCAAAAATAAAAATAAATAAATAACTTTTCGATTTAAAGAGCCGCGGATGGCTTAGTGGTTAGCAGTTCAGACTATCGACTTAAGGTCCTCAGGTTCGAACCTGGGCTGATCTATCAGAGATGGCGTGATTTACTAACAATCGCTGAATATCCGCCGTGCATCGGACGAGCACGTAAAGTGACGGCCCCCAGGCTGGACCCACTGGTTAAATGGGTATCCTTTCCTATGCCCCCCTGAAATTCTCTCACCCCCTCTATGTGCAATATCGTACTTGTATGGTGGCGCCATCTACTGTACTCTTATCTCACTACAAACTGTTCTGTCAAAGTCGCTAGACTTGCTCTCATTCCTTCCGTTTCTGTGTCCTGCCCAAAAGGCGATCTCGCTGTAGGTGGCTGGGACCTAAACTCTACTCCCTGTGGACGGAAGTCCTACAAGAAAAAGACAAATACTACTTTTCGATTTAAAAACCTCTTTGTATCTGATACTTTTTGTGCGCCCTTCGGTTAATTTTCGTTAACACACTTTTAAGCAGCTGGTGGAAGCTTTTCCTATTTCTGGATGTTTTATCAATTGTAGAGATAAGGTTGATTTTTCATTCCTATACCGGTTCCGTTGACTTTTAAAAACAGATACATTTTATTCGCGTGGGAAAGGTTTTAAAAGACGCGCTCTTTACAACTGAAAATTCGGTGTCATCTTTCTTGTTTAATTGTGGTTACCACTCATGAAACACGTAAGCTTAATGATTGATAAACTACAGCGAAAACTTCGGGTAATACCTTTTCTTTACACTTCGACATTTCTGGAACTATTATGTTCCGCGCATTTAGATCCAGACATGAAATATTTTCAGGCGTCGTCTAATGAAACTTCACATTGTGTGTGCGTCGTACATCTATTCCGAATTCGCTTTTGTGCGACTTCGAAGTACACGTACTGTCTTAGAGTAACCTGGAACGAAATGACTGTGACAACTCGCCATGGCTTATCATACCGCGCATGCTCAAGTATTTTTCTCCTTTACGATCAATCTTAACGCTTCCTCCAATTACTGCTATTTTTTTTTTTAATTATTGAATTTGTGGATGGAGTATGATAGGAAGTTCTTTGAAGTGAGAGACATCTGTTGGGAGAAAAAGTGAACAACCTAACTGTTTTGAAACAGGAATTTGCTTCTGTAAATCGCGTCAATTAAATTTTCCGGCACGTTGCGTTGAAGAGTAATTTCTCAGTTGGAATAACAACAGCTTTTTCTTGTAAAAATATAAAGAAAACTGAACATGTGAAACAGATACTTACATTTTCAAACTGTTGCAGGTGGCATATGAGATCAAAAAATACGTTCCATTTAATGCCATCCAGGTTTAGATTTTTAACATGTCGATGAACCAACAGAGGTAGATATTCACTTCTTAGCTTTCCAGCACATTTAAGTCGGTTAAATAGCATTTCTGGATAAGTGAGACCTAGTAAAAAACAAAAAAACAACAAGATATTTACCATTTTTTTGACCTGATGGATAGCACATCGAAAAGCCAAAACTTTATGACCAACACCAGAGCGGAAGCTAGACCACTTGCAGCCCTGGTGCAGAAAACAATTGGCCTCCTCTTCCAATCCACAATTTTTCCGAAATGAAGATACGAATGAATGAGGATGTTTTATATATACACTGCTATCCACCCAAAATGCAACGCCAAGAAGGAATCATCCGATTGGCCTGAAATTCGTAGCATGCGTCGCACGCGAGAGGACATGCAAACGATTAGCATTGCAGGGCATATGCAAATCATGTGCGCCCGGCACGCCACCGAGGAGCACTGTAAGAAAGGTGCACAGAAGGCGGGGTGTAACTAGTGGAAGTGTGTTGTGCTGCCGCACCTGTGCGTGGGAAGCTTCCTGATGCCTCGTCGCAGAACACGGAAGTCATTCCAGTACGTTTCGGAGTATCATCGCGACAGCGGTTTATCGTACCGAGACATCGGAGCCCGTGTGGGACGACATCCAGCCACAGTGAGGCGAGTATGGTTTCGGTGGGTGCAGTAGAGACGGACGGACCGACGCGAGCGATTGCCGCAGCCGCGGGACACCACCGAACGAGAGGACCGGCATGTTGTGCGGCGGGCATTGACGGCTCGCACCGCCATATCACGAACGTTACCGCAGGAATTAGGGTGTGTTGCGCAACAACCTGTGTCAGCACGTACCGTTCGACGTCGTCTGAAGGAGCGGGGACATGTCGCACGGCGCCCATTTCTCGGATTACCATTGACGTTACACCACCGGCTAGCTAGTGCGGCGGCAGTGGGCCGTTGAACGCCGCACCTGCACTACGGAATGGCACGACAGTCTTCTCCGAAGAATCCCGCTTCTGCCTGCAACACCACGATGGTCCGATCCGCGTGTGGCGGCAGCGCGGCGAGAGACTGTATGACGCCTGCATTATACATCGCCATAGCGGTCCGTCGCCTGTCGTTACGGTTTGGGGCGCAATTGTATAAGACACCCGCACCCCTCTGGTACGCATCGCCGGTACACTCAACAGCCACCGCCCGCACGTGACACGCATCGTGCAAAAACTCTTCACGGCCCACCAAGTGTTAATGCTGCCGTGGCCCGCCTGTTCTCCCGATATGTCGCCCATCGAACACGTCTGGTCGCTGATCGGCAACCGAGTGGGCCGGCAAGCACCACCCGCGGTTACGCCTGATGAACTGTGGCAAGGTGTGGAAGCAGCCTGGACCGATATATTCCAAGCCCACACCCAAAGCCTCTTTCGTTCGATGCCGTTGCGTGTAGCGGTTGTTATTGCCAGCCATGGGGGCCACACGAACTATTGATGTCTGCGTGTTCCGCAAGTCGCACGGGCCTGTAAGCTCAATCGTTTCATCTTTGTATCTGTTGTTATGTGTCCAGTAAATCCGGCTTTGTTATCTCGTGTCCTTCTTGGTGCTGCAATTTGGGTGGAGAGCAGTGTGTATATGTATATTTGTCAAAAAACTTGCAGGAAGTTCAGGCCTTATGGAAAATGGTAGTGCTTCTTCTGTGGCTTCGAAAAGTTATATAAGCATAGCACAACCAATCCTTGAGGCCAGAAAGCTCCCCATTAGGATATGTACATAGTCGTAATAATTAAAACGATGGGAGCATGTCATTAACGCTTCTAGAGTCTCAGTGAGCGTTCCTCAAAAGGACAAGAGACAAAATTATTCTTACTGTGGAAATACTATTGAAAGCGTTAAGCAGTGAGGTGACTTTCAAAACAATTTTCAAAGGATCAAAAATTTGGTCTCTACCACTTTCAGGAACGCTCACAGAGGACCAGTTAAACTCGTCCATGGACACTCAGAAGATTCAGAAAAAGATTACAGTCACTGCACTTTCTAACTTAAAGCAATGGAATTTATTTTCTACAACAAAAGTAAGTCATTTTATGATCCACAGATAAGCTAAAGGAAATTCACCTTCCTAGCTTTCAAGCTAGCAAAATTTTCCAAAGCATTTTTCAAATCAATTTTCTCGAACTTCTCACTTTCAATAGACATTAGAGCTAAGTCAGCAAGTCTTTGTTGTAGCATTGTTGATCTCAAATAATTTTTGATCAGTTTTAATTTCGAGAAGGACCTCTCTCCAGAAGCAACTGTCACAGGAAGCGTTAATAAAATCCGTAATGCGTCAGTGTATTCTTATAGATGTGCTGCAAGACATCTTTTGGTGAAGTTTCGAGTTTAGAAAACCCGTAATGATACTAAGTTCATCCGCAAATTCCGTAGCTCTCATGTCCTTCGGGCAGTTTTCATCAATTTCGTCGGATAGCTTTATTTCAAGATCCATGTAATATTTCAACAGTTGTTGTTTACTCAGTTCCGACATTTTCTTAAAATCGTACAAAAAACTGAACACTACACTGTGATTTTGAAGCAAATCAAATCTTTCGTCGATTGATCTAACAGCTGTGTCAATGATAACATAAAAAAATCTATGCGGTAATTATCATTAGGGTTGGTCATAGTTTCATCTTCGTGTTCATATTCGAACATTGTTTTCTCTTTTCTCCTGCGAAATTGTTGAGAAGGAAAGTGTGACTCCACATTACATGAAGTGGCAATTTCAGAAGCAGTATGTATCATGTGTTCAAATTTCTCTGGGTAGTTTGCGGGACATTTTTTAAGGAGGTCTAAATCATTTTTAAGGAGGTCTAAATGTTCACTGCAAGATGATAAATCTGTGTTTCGATTTGCATCATTTTGGAAACAACGTTTACTCTCGATAATAATGATGGAACATACACTGCCGGAAAGTGAAAAAAGAACACCAAGAAGGAATGGGCGGACGATCATGAAATTTACATATGTTAATTGGGTCAAGTGTACGTAGGTGTGATGTTAATTTCGGGACCAACCGGTGAGCGCTTGCGCCACAGCACGGCATAATATGCAAATTATCGTCGGTGGTATTTAAGGAGTACGGCGAAGTGAATGTAATCAGTCGTCGGCGTACGGACACGCGCGAAGACCCTGAAGAAGCTGCAATGCCTGGACATGGAAGACGTATACGATTTCAGCAGTTATCGGACTTAGAGCGAGGTCGTCTAGTCGGACTCCGCGAGGCTGGGTGGTCGTATCGTCGTATTGCGGAGTGAATTGGACGAGAAGTATCGGTGGTGGTACGATGGCAGCGTAGATAGTCCGAGGAACATTCCCACACGAGAAGACGTGGAACCGGGAGTCACAGACGGACTGATTAGCGGACCGATCGACGCATAAGAAGAGTGGCGTTGTCAAGCAGAACATCCACTGCGACGCAAATCCGAGCTGCCGTTGCACCTGAGGTGACTGTGCGAACAATCCGCAACCGTCTACTGGATGCAGGACTACGTGTACGTGTGCCTCTGACATGTGTACCTCTGACTCCAGCCCACCGTCAGGAACGGCTGCAGTGGTGTCGCCAACGTCTGCACTGGAGAACGCAATTGCGACCTGTCGTGTTCAGCGATAAAAGCAGATTCTGCTTGGGAGCCTCCGATGGCCGTATGCGTGTTCGCAGACGCACAGGGGAGCGTCTCCAACCTTCTTGCATCCGCCAGCGACACACAGGGCCTACACCTGGTTTCCTGGTGTGGGGAGCGATCAGCTATCACTCCCGTACACAACTAGTGTTTGTACCGGGTACGTTAAACAGCATCTCCTACATCAACAACATCAATCAGCCCGTTGTTGTGCCATTTGTAAGGTCGGTCCATCGTGGTGTTTTCCAGCAAGTAACGCACGCCCACACACGGCACGTGGAACGCAACATATACTTCAGGGTGTGAGACAACTTCCATGGCCTGCATGTTCACCGGATTTTTCCCCCATTGAGCACGTGTGGGATTTTTTGGGGCAACGACTTATCCGGTCTCCACGGCCAGCCACGACCATCACCGATTTACGCGTCCAGGTTGAGGATGTTTGGAACTCAATACCCCAAACTTACATCCAACATCTGTACGACAGACTCCATGCCAGAATTGCACAGTGTGACGTAGTTCATGGCGGTTCAACCTCGTACTAACCATGTTACATGGAAATGTTATTTTTCAGTTTCCCAGCAAATACAGCTGTATTTTGCCATAATGTTTTGATCACGTTATTCTCTGTATTCCGTTATTATGCTGTAAAAATTTTGTTAGTATCAGACGTCTCCTTCTTCGTGTTCTTTTTTCATTTTCCGCCAGTGTATAAACGTCAAAAATTCCAATTTTTCTAACAAACATTGGGCGTCATGCTTGGCAGGTAGCTCACTTTTTTTTTTTTTTTTTCGTCGCTAACTTCTGATAAGCTGTCACAAACTTTCGGTAAACCGAATCGTAAATGTTTTACTGCTTCAACTCGACTTTCCCATCGAATGTCTACAACTGCTTTCAGGGTAAACTGAGTCACACTTTTGGTTAAAATTCTTTACCTCTTAGTCGAGCAAGCGGAGTAGGTGAACAAACGTTCAATGAGAGAAAAAAATCAATTATCCGATAATTTAATTTACTTTTGCTGCATCATAAACTACAAAACTGAGCGTGTGAGCAGAGCAAGGAACATAAAATGCTCACGGAGTTTTGTTTAGTATATGGGCCTGCAAACCTCATTTTCGGGTTAGTTGGTTGCTTTTTGACAAACCAACCCCAAAAAATGATTTCATGCGCTACACGTAGACGGAGAGCTAAATGGCCCGGGCCAAATCTCATGCGGGGGGGGGGTAGAACTGTTCATAACGAGGAGTTACTTTACCGCGGCACGCGGCACCAAAGGTTTAACGAGTCTTCCGAACCTCGGCGAATCTTTGGTGATCCAGTCGAACTAGAGGCGAGAACGCTGCTACCAGGCCATCGCGACCCTACTAATTTTGAGGATATATTAGTATTTAAATTTGCATATTCTGCATCATTATCATTAAGAAAAATTTCATTTACAGTTAAAAATTTGTCCCGCAGACTTTTCAACTTTCTCTTAGCAGCACAGATATTTACAAAAATAAGATATACATCTACGGCACCTGGCGGAGCAACCATGCATCACTTTAAGAAGAAAATATTCTCAAACGTTTATAGATATGAGGAATATCGGTCCACGAAAGAATTTTTTCAATCTAGCTTTTAGAAGCTCAGATTTTGCTGCAAATACCTACGAAGCAGAAATTAACGCTTACGACCCCTGGTGGCCAACTTCATATTTTATAAAAAAATTTGAAATTACAATCAAAACATTTCCTATCAGGAGCTGTATCCGATGCAGGATGAATTTTTTAAATCGTAATTTTAAAAGCAGAGATGTCGGGGAAAGCGCAGTTTCACCTTTACTTTCCCAAGCAGAAAGTCAATGAATTACTTGAAAATTTTGTAATTATATGAAAAACATGTCGTACCGAAAATTCTATCCAACAAAGAAGAAATTTTTTAAATCGGAACATTAGAAGCAGAGATATTTACAAAAATAAGATATACATCAACGCCCCCTGTCGGAGAAACCATGCATTATTTTAAGAAGAAAACATTCCGAAAAGGTTTCTCGACGTGAGTAGTATCGGTCCACAAATTTGTTTTGCAATCGAGATTTTAGAAGCTCATATTTTGCTGCAAATACAAATAATAAAGGTAAGCAGCACTTGAAAATAATTATGGGAGATTTCAATGCAAAAATAGGGCAACGACAACAGAATGAAACTTCAGTAGGTAAATTCGGTCACGGCAACAGAAACCAGCGTGGAAATACTCTCGTTGAGTTTGCAGAGGCAGAAGGGTTTTTCATCTTGAACTCCTTCTTCAAGAAAAAGCCACACAGGAAATGGACATGGAGACATCCAAATGGGACGACAAGTGAAATTGATTTTATTATGTGTAACAAAAAATTCGTCATAGAAGACTGCAGTGTGCTAAACAAGTTCAACACAGGTAGTGACCATAGATTGGTGAGATGTAAGATGCACCTCAACACTAAACTTGAACGTGGCAAGCTCATAAGACAAACAAAATCTATTGACATAACCAACCTTAAAAAACACCATAATACCTTCAAGTTGGAACTGAAGAACAGGTTCTCTGCTTTAGAAGGCCTAACATCGGAAGAAGTGGACATCTCTGAAGTTAACAGAAAAGTAACCAAAGCTCTTATGGAAACAGCAACAAAATTAGCTGGGTCTAAGAACAAGTTGCATGTAAATAAATTATCAGGAAAAACGAAAATGTTGATGCAAAAAAGAAGAGAGATGAGGACAACTAAAGAAGATGTGACTTCCAAAGTGGAATATATAGAGCTATGCAAGACAGTACGAAAAAGTATCACTGAAGACGTAAGAAAATTCAACTGTGAACTAGTGAGGAAAGCAATTGAAAACAACCAAAGCCTAAAGATAGCAAAGGGACATCTCAGTAAGGGAAGAAAACAGATTATGGCACTGAGAAAAGAAGATGGTTCTGTAACAAGAAATAGAGGCGAAATTTTGACAAGAGTGAAAGATTTCTACTCCAAATTATATGAAAGGGATGATACATGCACTCCAGACATCATGAAAGATACCAGTACCAGAGTTCCTCCAGTCCTTCCAGCAGAAGTTGCACATGCAATCAAGAACATGAAGCGGGCAAAAGCTCCAGGAGAAGATGGAATTACTGTAGACATCATACAAGAAGCAAGTGGAGAAATCGAAACAGTACTCGCCCAAATTTTCACTCGATGCCTTAATGAAGGAAAGATTCCTGAGGATTGGAACACCGCTACAATGATCCTGCTACATAAGAAAGGTGACATTGAGGATCTCGGAAACTACAGACCTATCAGCCTCCTATCAGTAGTTTATAAAATCTTCACTAAAGTTCTTTCACACCGCTTGAAGGTAACACTGGACATGGCTCAACCGAGAGAACAAGCTGGATTCAGGAGTGGCTACAGCACAATAGATCATATCCATGTGCTGAGAGAACTAATTGAAAGAGCGAGGGAATATGAACTTCCATTGTGCATGGCTTTTATCGATTATGAAAAAGCCTTTGATTCGGTGAAACCATCAGCAGTTACAATGGCTTTGAAAACCTGTGGTATTGAAGATGCATACATTACTATTATTAATAACATCTATGAAAATGCAAGTGCAAAGATTAGGCTGTTTGAAAATACAACACACATAAAAATTGGAAAGGGAGTGAGACAAGGTGACACCATATCTCCGAAGCTCTTTAATGCCACATTGGAGGGTGTTTTTCAGTCACTGAGCTGGGAAAACAAGGGGATAAAGATTAATGGAGATTATCTAACCCACCTTCGTTTTGCTGATGACGTAGTCATTTTTGCAACTACCCCATCAGAGCTGCAGAGTATGATCCAGGAACTTGCTGACAAGAGTAAAGAAGTGGGATTAAAAATGAACTTTCAGAAGACAAAAGTGATGTTCAATGCTTTTACAAGAAATGAAGATTTATCGATTGATGGAGAAAAGCTGGAGATAACAGATACGTACGTTTATCTTGGACAGCAGATATCAAGTGAGGGTCACATTGATGAAGAAATTAATCGGCGTACAAAACTTGCCTGGAGAGCTTTTGGAAGAAACAGCATAATTTTCAAGAGCAATATGCCATTATGTCTTAAAAGAAAAGTGTTTGATCAATGCATTCTTCCAGTGCTTACGTATGGTGCAGAGACGTGGACCTTAACTAAAAGAGACATACAAAGGCTGCAGACAACTCAAAGTAGCATGGAGAGGTGCATGCTTGGTGTAACCAGGAGAGGTAAGAAGAGGAACTCGTGGATCCGAAAAATGACAAGAGTGGAAGACATCATGATCAGAGTTAAATCCCTGAAATGGCAATGGGCTGGACATACTGCCAGAAGGACAGATCATCGATGGACAGCCGAAATTTTAGATTGGATTCCAAGGGACAGGAAAAGACCCAGAGGAAGACCACATGGGAGATGGGTGGATGAAATTCGAAAGTATGCAGGGGTGACATGGAGGAGACTGCCACAAGACAGACCGTTGTGGAGGAAACTTGGGGAGACCTTCGTCCAGCAGTGGATTGATAATGGTTGACAATGATGATGATGATGATGACATCAGAAGCAGAAATTAACACTTCCCCTGGTGGCCAAACCATTCTATAACAAAAATTAGAAATTATATGCAAAATATTTCCCACCAGGAGCTGTATCTGCTGCAGAAATAAACTTTCAAATCGGCGTTTTAGAAGCAGAGATATGGGGAAACGCTCTTTTACGCTCTCCTAGCGGAGAATTTATGACTAACTTGAAAAAGTGACTATACCTAAAATAATAAGGTAAAATAATTTTTTTGAATTGGGTGTTTAGAAGTAAATATATCGAATAAAATGTATTTTGAATTTTGTATCATCTGTATTTACGCCCTCTAACGGTGAAATTATGCATCGCAAAAAAAAAAAAAACCAACCGAAATGAAGGATCATCATTTGCACATTTCAAGCTTCCTAACGCGAAAAGAATTTCCCAAATTGGACTATTAACTGCAGAGATATGGTGTCAACAAACTTACGGACAGAGAGACGGACGGACAAACCGATAACATAAGCACCATCTTTTTTACAATAGACGTGCTAAAAAAAGTCTAGTGGCTTCCACTAGACTTTCTCATACAAAAACTGGGATGTGGAGATGCATAACAACAACAAAAAAAAACCCCTGCAAAATATAAAATTTAATGTTGATAAATAAGCCCGACAAAGCGACAATTATTGAATTATATAACATAATAATAAGAAAAGTTAAATAGGGAACGCCCACTTCCGGTTACCCAATTTTTGCTAAAATCTAGTCAGCACATGATAATATACGTATTAACAAAGCTGCTAATTAATATAATAAATTTCGTCTAGATATCCACAGTAGTCTTTGAGCTTCATAAAGAAAGAGCAAACGCGTTTTGGGTAACGCCCCCTTCCGTTTCCCCGATTTGTACCAAAATATAATCAGCACATGTAGGTACTACAAACCCCCCTAATATTAAATTTCGCTGATATAGTTTTTGAGTTATGGTGGACACAAAACAGACAAGACACAGACACCACGACCGAAATCGTATTCGGCGGTGCCCAGAACGTGTCATCATCATCATCATTGTCAACCATTATCAATCCACTGCTGGACGAAGGTCTCCCCAAGTTTCCTCCACAACGGTCTGTCTTGTGCCAGTCTCCTCCACGTCACTCCCGCATACTTTCGAATTTCATCCACCCATCTTCCATGTGGTCTTCTTCAGGGTTTTTTCCTGTCCCTTGGAATCCAATCTAAAATTTCGGCTGTCCATCGATGGTCTGTCCTTCTGGCAGTATGTCCAGCCCATTGCCATTTCAGGGATTTAACTCTGATCATGATGTCTTCCACTCTTGTCATTTTTCGGATCCACGAGTTCCTCTTCTTATCTCTCCTGGTTACACCAAGCATGCACCTCTTCATGCTTTTTTGAGTTGTCTGCAGCCTTTGTATGTCTCTTTTAGTTAAGATCCACGTCACTGCACCATACGTAAGCACTGGAAGGATGCATTGATCAAACACTTTTCTTTTAAGACATAATGGCATATTGCTCTTGAAAATTATGCTGTTTCTTCCAAAAGCTCTCTAGGCAAGTTTTGTACGCCGATTAATTTCTTCACCAATGTGACCCTCACTTGATATCTGCTGTCCAAGATAAACGTACGTGTCTGTTATCTCCAGCTTTTCTCCATCAATAGATATACATCTTCCATTCTTGTAAAAGCATTGAACATCACTTTTGTCTTCTGAAAGTTCATTTTTAATCCAACTTCTTTACTATTGTCAGCAAGTTCCTGGATCATACTCTGCAGCTCTGATGGGGGTAGTTGCAAAAATGACTATGTCATCAGCAAAACGAAGGTGGGTTAGATAATCTCCATTAATCTTTATCCCTTTGTTTTCCCAGTTCAGTGATTGAAAGACATTTTCCAATGTGGCATTAAGGAGCTTCGGAGATATGGTGTCACCTTGTCTCACTCCTTTTCCAATTTTTATGTGTGTTGTATTTTCAAACAGCCGAATCTTTGCACTTGCATTTTCATAGATGTTATTAATAATATTAATGTACGCATCTTCAATACCGCAGGATTTCAGAGCCATTGTAACTGCTGATAGTTTCACCGAATCAAAGGCTTTTTCATAATCGATAAAAGCCATGCACAATGGAAGTTCATATTCGCTCGCTCTTTCAGTTAGTTCTCTCAGTACGTGGATATGATCTATTGTGCTGTAGCCACTCCTGAATCCAGCTTGTTCTCTCGGTTGAGCCATGTCCAGTGTCACCTTCAAGAGGTGTGAAAGAACTTTAGTAAAGATTTTATAAACCACTGATAGGAGGCTGATAGGTCTGTAGTTCCTGAGATCCTCAAATCTTTCCTTCATTAAGGCATCGAGTGAAAATTTGGGCGAGTACTGTTTCGATTTCTCCACTTGCTTCTTGTAAGATGTCTACAGTAATTCCATCTTCTCCTGGAGCTTTTCCCCGCTTCATGTTCTTGATTGCATGTGCAACTTCTGCAGGGAGGACTGGAAGAACTCTGGTGCTGGAACCTTTCATGATGTCTGGAGTACATGTATCATCCCTTTCATATAATTTGGAGTAGAAATCTTTCACTCTTGTCAAAATTTCGCCTCTATTTCTTGTTACAGAACCATCTTCTTTTTTCAGTGCCATAATCTGTTTTCTTCCCTTACTGAGATGTCCCTTTGCTATCTTTAGGCTTTGGTTGTTTTCAATTGCTTTCCTCACTAGTTCACAGTTGAATTTCCTTACGTCTTCAGTGATACTTTTTCGTACTGTCTTGCATAGCTCTATATATTCCACTTTGGAAGTCACGTCTTCTTTAGTTGTCCTCATGTCTCTTCTTTTTTGCATCAACATTTTGGTTTTTCCTGATAATTTGTCCACATGCAACTTGTTCTTAGACCCAGCTAATTTTGTTGCTGTTTCCATAAGAGCTTTGGTTACTTTTCTGTTAACTTCAGAAATATCCACATCTTCCGATGTTAGGCCTTCTAAAGCAGAGAATCTGTTCTTCAGTTCCAACTTGAAGGTATTATGGTGTTTTTTAAGGTTGGTTATGTCAATACATTTTGTTTGACTTATGAGCTTGCTACGTTCGAGTTTAGTGTTGAGGTGCATCTTACATCTCACCAATCTATGGTCACTATTTGTGTTGAACTTGTTTAGCACACTGCAGTCTTCTATGACGAATTTTTTGTTACACATAATAAAATCAATTTCACTTGTCGTCCCATTTGGATGTCTCCATGTCCATTTCCTGTGTGGCTTTTTCTTGACAGCATCAGATGGCAGCCTAGTCCGGTCCTCCGGGGATTCTTAGCACCCTCTGCCTTCATGTCGCACTGGCCGCTGCCTTGGCCAGGTACATATTCCAGCTGCCGGAGACTGAGGGCCAAGATTTAAGTTGTGGAATCATTTTGGAGGGGTTTGGCCATAACTCACGACGCTGGCCAAGCGGGTTGGTGAGTGTGGGATAGCATTTCCTCTAATCCCGAAGGTATAGTTATACCGCTATTGGCGGTCGTCAGAGCCCCTTTAGTGGGAACAGGATGTACCACGAGAAAGCGGGGTTGACATTTGTCAAGGAGAGGCTGTGATGTTACGCATCACCTGACCTTACATCCCAGAACGTGTATTTCCGTTGAAATCTCGAACTCGAATTTTTGCACGATGAATACTTCCTCATACAATGAGAAATTAAAAAAAAAGCCTGCCAATACTGCATTTTCAATTACTGCTTTTAATGACCATATTACTTGTAAGCAAGATCACTTTACCATAAATCTTCTTGAGATGACACTTATTCACAAACAAAAATTGTAGGTCGACCGTCGTAGTAGCAATCTGTCTGTCAGTCTGTGTGTACTTGTTTGAAGCTCCCGGTCATCGAGTTAAGCACGCTGCTTTGCACACAAATAAATAGCTGACTGCTCACAGCATTTTCACACTAACACAAAATTAAAATACACTTTCTGTACATACTGCATTGACATTCACTTAGTACTTGATGTTACACAGGAGGAACATATGTAATAGAGGACAAACAACTTCACTACAGTTTCCGAACACCCACTACTTAAAGAGCGAGACAGCTGGAGAAGGTTACGCACTGCACTCACGTGATCCACTAAAGCTTCTCTTTTCGTAAGTTAGCACGCCAGATCTTTGTCGCATTCAGTTTTTTTTCTGAACCCAGACGAACTGAAACAATATAATCTAATTGTTTGCGAAATTAAATTTGAATTAATATTTTTATTTTTTAGTATTTTATATAATTTTTTTTCTTCTTCTCATTATCATCATCTTTCTTTTCCTTCTTTCTACTTTTCATTCTCTCTCCTTTCATTATTTTTCCCCAAAAAATGCCGCACCTGAGGAGTGCCTCCCTGGTGCGTCGCACCTCCCGCACCTTAGTCGCGCCGGCCCTGACCAACACTATCTATATTCAAATCGGAGCAACTGCATGTAAAAGACGGCACGTGAGGTCATGAAATGGTATAAATAACACCAGATAACTCTTTTAACCAGTGTTATTCATGGTCTTCAGATGGGAAAGGCAGCTCGCTTAAGCGAGTTTAATCAAGGATCGTCAAGAAAATATAAGGCTATGGCATTAGAGAGAGTTCCACCTTTTAAAAGTGACGTCACGCGGAAACCAAGACTTCCGATTTCCAACGCTGCCGTGTATGACGTCAAACACGAGACCGACGCATCAGGCCCTCTAACATCAGAGTGACGTCACAAACGCCGTTTAGGTTGAAACCACTTATCTTAACCACTGAGCCAGAAAGTCACAAGAATATTTACCGAATAGGACTCACGTTCAAGGCAAAACTCATGGGGCGATGGGAAATTTTTTGACGTAGGACTACGTGTAACTCTGCTGCTAGTATGGGGCGACTTACGGCGAACACCTGTGACAAAAACAGGTCCCAACTGAAATTATTATAGCGTTAAAAATACGTGCCACACACTAATCGTATTAGCATATTCGTAAACATTATGGAGTCCAATTCGCGTACTGGGCTATACATCGTGCGGGATAGATGATGCAATATTTCTGCGTGTGCCGCCGCGTTTGACTCAGTCTATCTCGGCAACCGAGACTGCAACACGACTGTGCATGGTATCGGTTTAAAGATCTCGACGAGATCTATTCATATATACGATGAACATTTCGCGTGGTTTGAACCGAATATTTTAAAAATTGTTTTTTTGTAAACCGGCGAACACTTTTCAGAATATCGCAGTTTATCTGGACAACCGTGAGTGCAAAACGATTCTACGTGGTATCGACTTAAAGCTCTCGACGAGATCAATTCAAATATATAAAGAACATATATCGCAGTGGTTTAAACAAATTTTAAAAATTGTTTTCGTGTGAACGGGTTAATATTTTTGATAATGCTGCGGAATTCGCAGAATGAACGCAAGCAAAAGTGGAGAAAATCAAAACGAGAGGCAAGAGCAAGTGTGATGAGGAATGTAAGAAGCCCAAGAAGACAGAGCACCACGTTGGGTAATTTGTGTATCGATCTGCTTTGTGTTCGCAATGTATCCTGAATTATTCGAAAAAATTATGTAAGCTACTTTTCATATCATAGATCTGTGTTGGCTATAACAAATTAAGTAAACGCTTTGAAACCATACTCGACTAGCTCATTTCAACTCTCCGATCTGCAAGTCGTGGTCTTGTGTTCCAAACTGACGGATAAATCAGAACTGAACCAACCTGTACTTTTTTTTTAATTAATGCGAGTGATATAGTCATTTTATGGTCCTTTGGAGCTTATTATTTTTTTCAATACGTTTGTATTAATTTTATTTTTTCTGTAAGAGGTCTTATTACAAATCACATATCTTCTACATCGTGATTTTTCGAAGCAACAGAATGTTCTTATAGTTTTAGATCTTTTTTCAACTGACAATAACTTCCAGTTATCTTTAAGAGAAGGTGCGATGTACTGTTTTATAAAATTATTTCAAAGAACTTCTAAATATAAAATTTACTCTTTCAAGCTATATAACTTTTTTCTTAAGGACTCCGCAGACTGATACATAGACATCGTACAATCACCGATACAATAAATTAAGTACCTAGTTTCTTACGGTAACACAACATACACTATATAGACATAAGTCACCTGACACCCCTTCAAAAGCAAATGAACGGATCCGCTGCGTTGTTAAGATGCACGGTATAGCTGCAAACGGTATAAAAACAAGCTTGCAGCTGACTGCGATCATATCGCGCTGTGAGGTTGAGTGAAGATTCCGCTGAACTGACTTTGAGAAAGGAAAGATTGTTGGGTGTTATATTAGTGGGTTGTCCATAAGAGAAACCGAGAGGCGTTTAAACATACCCAAGTCAACTGTTTTGGATGTACTGAATATGTGGAAGACACATGGTGTGCCTGAAACAGCAAAACGTATACCGGCAGACCAAAGAAATCAGTGATAGAGGACATCGGAGCCTCAGGAGAGTCATTACACCTAATCGACGGAGTACTACTGCACAAGACCTCACCGTACAGGTGAGTAAAAATGCTGGAACCTCGGTATGTATACGAACGATTCGCAGAGAACTTCATTCCATGGGTTACCGATGGTCGTGCGGCTGCTCATAAGCCTTTCATCTCCACTCGGAATGCTACTCGTCGTTTAGCAAAGTGTAAAGAACATTTATCGTGCAACGTAGATCAATGGAAACAGGTCTTATGGACTGATGAATCCAGATACACGATCCATCAGTCTGATGGCCATGTGTGTGGGTATGGCGGCAGCCGGGGGAACGCTATTTACCACAAAGTACTGTTCCTACGGTCAAGTTTGGAGCCCGCAGTGCACTCTTGTGGGAGTGTTTTTCGTAGTATGGTCTCGGCTCATTGGTTATCGTGGACAAACCTGTTAACCAGCACGTCGACCTCGATATTCTGGACAATTATGTGGCAATACTATGGAATCGCGCCTTGTTGGTACCAGCAGGATAATGAACCGAGCCATGAAGTAAGAATTGTTACTGCGTGGCTTGACGATAATTCCGTATCGTGTGTGGAGTGGTCAGTACAGAATCCTGATCGTAATCCCAAAGAGCACCTATGGGATGAATTAGAGCGCCGCATAAGAAGTTTGAAACCAATGCCTACTACTAAGCAACAGTCATTGTGTACTGAATGGAAACTCATACCTATCGCTGTTTCAAAACCTTGTCGAAAGCATGTCTCGAAGGGTCAGTGCATGCATTAAGGCCAAAGGTGGACCGACACCGTACTAATAATGTATGTCGATAAATGCTATGTTGTGTTTCTCTTCTAGGTGTTCGGTGACTTCTGTCAATATAGTGTATAATAGCTGGTACACAAAATGAGGAAAAGGAAAAGAAATATCCTGTGCCACCGTAACCGAAATTCATGCGCTATACTATCCAGAATAACGGATCTCGCTACAGAACTTCAAAATCCTATACTTCGACAGAGTACTGAAATTTAAAATCTGTACGTCGCACTTTTTCCAGGAATTAAAGTTTTTCCGACGAAATAATTTAGGACGCTAATCTACACATTTACAGAAAGTTTTCCTCGTGTAGATAAAGAATTTCCCGTTAACATATCTTGAAATCGGTAATTTACCGTCTATATAAGAAAGGAATTGCGGAAAAGTTTCTGAAAATTCAGAATTTTCTGTTAACACATGTTAAAAACGGTAATTTGCAGTCAATACAAAAAAGGAATTAGGGAAGGGTTTCTGAAAATTCAGAATTTCCCATTAACACATCTTGAAAACTGTAACTTACCGTCAATATAAGAAAGGAATTGCAGAAAGGTTCCTGAAAATTCAAAATTTATCAGGTGTACGAAAAATCTGTGAAATTCAGTTTTTTCACGGAAAACGTTGAATCAGAAAATGCTTCGTTAATTCACGAAAGAAATTACGGAAAGTAGATCGTGAATTTCAGAATTTTTTTTTCATAGTGTTTCTAAAACTGAAAATTGTCGCAGTCCCTATGATTCCGTCATATAGATATAGGTTCCACTGCATTTTACGAAACCTAAAAAATTATGTGCACGTTTCGACTTACTAATTCAAGTGTATATGAATTAAATGTAAATTACATGCAGCATACTGATAAGCTTTGTTTTCAAGGTTTTCGCTACATAACTCAGTACTCACTAGTTCACAAATATTATCGTATGCTCGAGAAACAGGCTGAAGCAGCCGACGAAAAACCTGAAGGAAAGAAAATAAAATTTTTGATTACTAACGAGATCACTAAATTTACATACCTAGAAAAGCCATATTGTCCTGTGGAATTGTTCCATTTGGTTGCTGAGATGCTTCGAAGTAATCCTGAAAATGCTCAATAACCACTTCCATGGATAAAGAAACAAGAGTGCTCGGGATCTTCATTTCTCTGCGATTCATCGCAGAAGATCAACAGGAACGATATCACTCATCCACAGCGAAAATATCACGTCTGCTCTATTCAACCAAGCACACAACTCTCAGCCAAATGCGATCAGAGAAACTGCGAAGTGTGAAGCAGGAACATAGAAACGAAACCATAACCATAACTGATGACAGCATTACACCCCAAGGTCTTTGGTTACACCCAGCATGCGGATAAATTCAGAAATCAAATCCCGCCTGTAGTGATTTCATTAAAGCCGATTGTTTATAGCAGATCATAAAACACAAAGTTTTCTAGCCACTTTTAACACCTTCTGCTCTCTCACTCTAAAAGCTGCTACCTCGACTTTTTGTTAATCAAAGGAAGGCAACAGTGGTACTACTGAAACAGAACGGCTGTGATCAGAAAAGTTCTCGTAAGTCCAATGTACCATCACGTGACTCTCAGCTTGACGTAGGAAAGAACTATTCACACGTTGGTGTAGGAAAAGTTGAGGTGTTGACAATTGTCGTTGGACTCCGGTTTCTATTGGATTCATTCACGTAACACAAATCTAGGGCAATACACTTTGACACAACTGAACTGGGATGAGAAAAGCGACTACTCGTAAGCTCACCTCTTAAAACTTAAACAAATAAAACAGAAATATGGCATTAAATTCCCTGTGGTTAACAAACACGTCTTATAACAGAAGACCCAAACTGAAAAGTTGTCTTTTTTAGCACGTCTTTTGTAAAAAAAGGATCGTGTTTATGTTACCGGCTTGTCCGTCCGTCTGGACCCACGCTATATCTGCAACTACGTATTAGTCCGATTTGAAAAATTCTTTTTGCATTGGGAAGGAAGCTTGAAATATGCGAATGATAATCCTTCATTTCGTTTTTTTTTTTTTTACGATGTGCAATTTCGCCGCTAGAGGGCGTAAAGGCAGATGATGTCGAATTCAAAAATACGTTTTATTCCACATATTTGCTTCTAAACATCCGATTGAAAAAATTCTTTTACCTTTCGATTCCATTTATGTCGAAGAGTATTTTAGATATAGTTATATTTTTAAATTAAGTATAGATTCCCCGCTAGGGGGCGTAAAAGTAAATTACATTTTTCCCGATAACTCTTCTTCTAAAACTCCGATTTGAAAAATTTTTTCTTCAGCGGATACACCTCCTGATGGAAAATCTTTTGCATATAATTTCAAATTTTTGAAAAAGCATACTGTGGCCACCAGGGGCCGTAAGCGTTAATTTTTGCTTCTGATGTATTTGTCATAAAATCTGAGCTTCTAAAATATCGATTGAAAAAATTCTTTCGTGGACTGATGCCACTCATATCGATAAACCTTTCGGAACATTTTCTTCTTAAAATATTCCACAGTTTCTCCGTCAGGAGGCGTAGATGTATATCTTATTTTTGTCAATATCTCTACTTCTATGAGTCCGATTTGAAAAATTCCTTCTTTGTTGGATAGTGTTTTCAATGTGACATGTTGTTCATATAATTTCAAAATTTTCAAGTCATTCATAGACTTTCCGCTAGGCGGCGTAGAGGTAAATTGCATTTCCCCCTATATCTCTGCTTCTAAATCTCCGATTTGAAAAAGCTTCTTTGCACTGGATACAGCTCCTGATGCGAAATCGTTTGCACATAATTTCTAATTTTTATTAAAAAAATGGTTTGGCCGCCAGGGGTCGTAAATCTTAATTTCCGTTTCTGATGTATTTGCAGAAAAATATGAGCTTCTAAATTCTCGATTGAAAAAACGTGGTTTGTAGACCGATACTACTCTTGTCGACAAACCTTTTAGAAACATTTTCTTCTTAAAATAATGCATGGTTTCTACGCCAGAGGGCGTAGCAGTATATCTTATTTTTGTCAATATCTGTACTTCTAAGTGTCCGATTTGAAAAATTCCTTCTTTGTTGCATAGTGTTTCCAGTGTGACATGTTTTTCATATAATTTCAAAATTTTCAAGTGATTCATAGACTTTCCGCTAGAGAGCGTAAAGGTAAATTGATTTCCCCCTATATCTCTGCTTCTAAATCTCCGATTTGAAAAAACATTTCTGCACTGGATACAGCTCCTGATGGGAAATCCTTTGCACATAATTTCTAATTTTTGTAAAAATGGTTTGGCCACTAGGTGGCGCAAGTCTTAATTTCCGCTTCTGATGTATTTGCAGCAAAATATGAGCTTCTAAAATCTCGATTGAAACAAAAGTCTTTTGTTGACCAATACTACTCATGTCGACAAACCTTTAAGGAACATTTTCTTTTTGAAATAATGCATGGTTTCTACTCCAGGGGGCGTAGATGTATTTTTTTTTTTTTTTTGTCAATATCTCTACTTCTAGGACTCCGATTTGAAAAATTCCTTCTTTGTTGGATAGTGTTTCCGTTGCGAAATGTTTCTCCTATAAATTCAAAAGTTTCAAGTAAATCATAGACTCTCCGCTAGGGTGCACAAAAGTAAATTGCGTTTTCTGTGTTATTTCTGCTTCTAAAACTCCGATTTGAAAAATTCTTCCTCTATCGCATACAAGACCTGATGGAAATTTTTTTTCACATAATTCCTAATGTTTGGTAAAAAATCGTTTGGCCACCACGGCGCATAAGTATAAAGTTCTGCTTCTGATGTGTTTGTAGAAAAATCTGGCCTCCTGAAAACTCGACTAAATATTTTTTTCTCTTGGACCGATACCGCTCATATGGAAAAACCTTTTGAGAATACTTTCTTCCTAAAATAATGCATGGTTTTCCCACCAGGGGACGTAAAGTCACATCTTATTTTTGTCGAAATCTCTGTTTCTAAGAGTTCGTAAACTCATGATTCCATTTACAGCAATATCTGAGGAATTAAAAACCCAATTGAAAGACTTCTTTCTTCCGTCAGATACTATTATTTTCCATACCGGTTCCATTGACTTTGAATAACTTTGATAAATTTAATTTTCGTCAAAACGGATTCAAAAGACGTGCTTATTACACCCGAAAATTTGTTGTCATCTTTCTTGTTTTCTTTTTTTGATTGGAGGTTTTAAAGACCACTGTGAGCAACTCAATGGGCTATAAGCAGTCGCCCGTCCCTAATTTAGGGTCACTGGTTCCAGGGAAGGGAGACAGCCAGTGCCGTAAGACAAACACAACATGAACGCCTCACAGGATTCGAACCCGGACCCTTCTCAGACTAAAGACCAGAAGCCATCGCTTAAACCACTGCGCCACCTGGGTGGCACTCAATGGACTATAAGCAGTCGCCCGTCCTTAATTTAGGGCCACTGGTTCCAGGGAACGGAGGCAGCCAGTTCCGGAAGACAAACACAATATTCCCGCCTCACGGGATTCGATCCCGGACCCTTTTTGGACTAAAGATCAGAAGCCACCCGTTAGACCACTGCGCCACCTGGGCGGCACTCAATGGACTATAAGCAGTCGCCCGTCCCTTATTTTAAGGCCACTGGTTCCAGGGAAGGGAAACAGCCAGTGCTGTAAGACAAACACAACATTCATGCCTCACCTGGACCCATCACAGGGTGAAAAGATTAGCATGGGCGCGGGAACATCGTCACTGGATCCTAGACATGTGGAAAAATGTTTCCTGGACTGATGAGTCGAGATTCATGTCGGTACATGCGGATGGCAGGATACGAGTACAGCGCAAACCACATGAAGCGATGGATCCTTCTTGCCAGCAGGGTACTCTTCAAGCTGGTGGGGGTGGACTGAAATGGGACTCCTGGTACGTGTGACATCGTCCCTAACAGGTCAACGTTACCGGGATATTCTGGACTACCATTTCGTCCCGTTTGTGCGTCTTCAACATTCCACTGGGGACCTCATCCTGCAACAAGACAATGCAGCTCCCGAATTGTATCCGAATGGTTGGATGAACACTCCACCGACGTGGCCTCGCTTCCTTGGCCAGCTACGTCACCTGACCTCAATCCCATCGAGCACATCTGGGATGCCATCGAGAAAGATGTTCAAGGCTCTGACCCCCTCCATCAAATCTTCGTGAACGGTGGCAGCTTGTTCAAGGGTCGTGGATCCGTATGGCTTCCCAACGCTTCCGGTGTCTTGTCGAGTCCATGCCGAGACGAATCGCCGCCGTCATCAGGGCGAAAGGTGGTGCTACACCTTACTAGACAGGTATCTGTAATTCAATTGCTCTTCAGTGTATGTACATTTGTACTTAATTCACTGTATTCACAAAAAGAGCAAAACTAGTTTGTCATCCTTGCGCATGGGCCATGTTAATTTTTTTTCTGTGATGTTCCATATTTAGTATTTGTACTTAATTTATTGTATTCACGAAAATATGTTTATTTTGCAGTAAGTGCCGGCGTCTACGATTAACAAATCTTTTCCTTTGTCAGAGATCGAGAGCGTCACTTCCATCGTAAAACTTGTCGAACAACAGAAGATATATCTAAAGCAAAGCAATTAAAACAGACGAGCTAGCTTAGGTAATTCCAGCAGATGTTTAGAGAAGTGAGTTCGGAATTTACATATCGCGGTGATGGGCCTTGGTTCGCAATTTACCTATAGAGTTTTAATGCCGGTCTGATTTTGGTTCGCAATTTACATATTTTAGTTCGCAATTTACGTACCATCCGCGATAGTCATTATACCAAGAAAGAAACAAAAAGCAACTCAAAAGATATCCGCGACTCCCACCCTATAGTCTTAGTAGGAGCGGCATATAAGTTACACGTATTCACTGTGACTAACACATATTATTCACACTGAATGGAACAGTACAGAATTACAGAACAGTAGTATCTATAAAGGGAAAATTAACATCCTTAGAATCTGACTCCCACGTAACTTTTATCTGTTATTTAAAATTGCTCCAAATTAGCAATTTTAATAAAAGTTTATAAAAATAATTAGTAATAAAACTTTTATAAAGATACTAAGTGATCAAAACAACGAATCAGATTCGAAATTGTTTTTAAAAATTTAATTTTAAGGTTCTTCTTTTTGGGTTTGTTTCACCTAACTCATTCATCAAGGCACTTTTTTTGCTTAGAACTAAATCACTGAACCCAGTGGCGGATCTAGAAGCTCATGTGCGCGTGTGTGTGTGTGTGTGTGTGTGTGGGGGGGGGGGTATCCCAGGTTTAAGAAAAAGAGAGAGGCGCACACTGCAGCGTTCTCCATTCCTGGCATAGCACGGCTTTTTTAGGGAAAAATTTCTAAAAAAAAAATTCTTAATTTTTCAATTTTTAAATCACAAACTGCGAACAACTGAAAAAACCAGCAATATTTTCGTAGTATTCAATTGCCCACTTTTCGAGGAAGACGGCTTGATACTTTTATATCTCACGTCTGGATCGAGTCTTTCAAAATAAAGTTTGATCACTTCTGTTCAGATGGGTTAATTTAATAGAAAAATTTCCAGCTTGGAGATTTACTAGTCTTTGTTCATGGCTAATCGAGGTACGTACGTACTTCGCTCTGTCACCCATACTGTCTCACACGGGTGTAGGAGAACTGGCCACAAAAAATTTAAGGGGCCGTATAAAAATAGCGTTTTCGACCGCTTCGTAGCCACGTCTCCAGAGGTTGGTTATCTGAATCACATAAAGTTTCCGTAATTTCGTATTTTCTTAATTGCGATATGTAATGTAATTCTTTGTAAAAAATGTTCATAATCTACTACTCAAAAAAAGAATCTCACGGTTTAAAACCTACAGCTCAGCAAACAAATTAATTATCTGCGGGCATGTGCAAATGCAGTAAACCTACCGGAGAAACTATACATAAGTCCCTAGCCGTCCCGGTGGCGCAGTGGTCTAAGCGATGGCTTATAAACATCTGGGAGGAGCTTAATACCAAAAATACAAAATATAAAGAATTTCTGGTCCGATCTGGAGATTTCGGCGTTTACAAATTACAACTGAACAAAATTTCTGCGGGCATCTGCTAACGTAGGTACAATCATACTTATATTATATTGAGTCATCAGTCCTGTATATTGTTACTACTATCACTTATCTTCAACCATTAATGTGTCATCTTATGTACATAAAACGTATTACCCTTTCATCAGTTGAGTTCTCATTTGAACATTGAATTTGCTGAATCATTCCGCTAATGAAAGTGCATTTTTCCTTTTCACCTAATCGAGATTATGCTTGTTTTTCCCTATTGCACTATTGAGGAAAACGGGAACGCTCAATCGCATTGAGTCCCGCTTACAGTAAGAAACCTGTCTTTGGGAGGGCTTAACGCCAAAAATTTTGAATATGAAGAATTTGTACAGCTGTAATTTGTAAACGCGGAAAGTCTCCCGATCGGACCAGAAATTTTCTATATTCTATATTTTCGGCATCCCCCCCTCTTCCGACGACAGGCTTCCTAGGTCAGCTAATGCGCTGAGAGAATTTGTTGTGTTTGTAAACGCTGAAAATCTCCCGATCGGACTAGAAATTCCTTATATTTTTATATATTTTGGTACTAATCCCTCCTTTTTTCCGCGACTGGTTTCCTGCGTCAGCACATGCCCTCAGAGAACTTTTGAATTTTAGTTTGTAAACGCCGAAAACTTCCCGATCGAACCAGAAATGCTTTATACTTAAATTTTTAGTATTAAGCCCCCCCCCATCCACCCCAATAGGTTTCCTGCTTTGGCACATGCCCCCAGAGAATTTGTGGAGCTGTAGTTTATAAACCCTGATATTCTTTTGTTGAGTTGTAGATTATAATTTTTTTTATATATAGAATTACGTTAAATATCGCAATAAAGAAAATGCGAAATTTCGGGAACTTTATGTGACTCAGATAACCAACCTGCGGGAAAGTGGCCACGAAGCCGTCGAAAACGCAATTTTAATACGCCACCTTAAAATTTTCTGTGGCTAATTCTCCGGGTGCCAGCCTTTTCATAACTTCGTCAGCCTCAAAGTAAAGTGACTACGTGAATACAATTCTTTCCGGCTTAAAAGCGATCTGAACAAATAGATCTTTAACCTAATCATGAAAATACTCTTACTTAACATAATGTCTTGATGCTTCGGAAAAACCAGGAGTATTACCCCTCCCGTGCCGGAGGCCGAATGGTCTGAGGCGCTGGCTTCAGGCCATTTTTTCAATTTGGCGTGCATTCGAGTTCTGAGTGAAGCATGGGTGGTTCTACTGTCTTGGTCATGCCCCTTTCTTGGAACCAACGGTCCTATATTAGGGACTTCTTGTAGTCCTAAGGGTTGCTTATAATGGTCGTTAAACTCCGAAATAAAATAAAATAAAATAAGAGCTAAAAAAAGTATCACCCAATAAATCTGAATTTAAAGTTGAGGGAACTAGTACACTGTTGAGAAATCTCCAGATCATCTAATAATACTGCAAATGATAACGTCATTCCGCCCAATTTTTCATCATGCACACCATTAAGCTACGATCATGGATGATCGTAGCTTATTTAAATTTTAACTAACGATGTTGGGTCAAAAGGACCCCAGTAAACCTAAAAGTTTTTAAACATGTGCTCAATTCCATTTGAATTTAATATATATATATTGGGTTGGTGCGAATGAAATATCACACGTGGACGGCGAGAACGGAAAAGTAGGACAACTTACCTAAGCAAAATAATCCCCCTTGGCATCGACACATAGTTGCCATTTGTCCGGCAAGGCCATGATTTCAGAACGAAAAAAGTCATGTGACTGGGACCCGAAGAAGTCATCAACTGCACGTTGAATCTCATTGTTTATCGTGAACTGTTTCCCGGACAAGAAGTAATCCGGTCGACGAAACAGACGATAATCTGTCGGAGACAAGGAATAGGAAGGATGATGCAGTGCTTCATAGCCCAAGGCAGCATTGTTTGTTGTGCGACATGAGGGCGGTCGTTGTCCTGGAGCAGAACACCTTGTCTGTTGATCAAAGCCGGTTGTTTCTGCAGCAATTTCCGGTGCATCTGGTGTAATTCAGCACAATAACATTCTGCAGTGATGGTTTGGCCTCTTGCCAAGAAACTCCGATGAATTATTCCGGCTGAGGACCACCAGACAAGGAGCATCATCTTCTTGGTGTGTAGGGGTGGCTTAGGATGTCGACCAGCAGGCTGTGCTTTGCTTAACCATTGTACAGATCGTTTCTGATTATCATAAAGGACCCACTTCTCGTCGAGGGTGACGATTCGATACAGAAGAGGTTCCTGTTTATTCCTGACAAGCAGTGACGTTCAGACTTCCAAACGCCTAGTCTTGTTGGCAGTTGTCAACTCATGCGGCATGCCACATGTCCAGCTTTTTGACCTTACCCAGCGCAGCCAGACGCCGAACAACTGTCATGTGGTGGACACCTACCTCTGCCGCTATCTCACGACACGTTTTTCGAGGGTCCGCTTCAACCCCACGTAACATAACATCGTTAGAAACAGCAACGGGTCGGTGACCACGTGATTCGTTTTACGGGTCCGTATCTCCACTTCAAAACTTCACTAACCATCGGCAAATGCTTCGTTCGTTGGCTGTATTCTCCCCAAACGCTTTGTTAACTTTTCGAGCGGCAATTCTTGCAGAATGGCCCAGTTTAAATTCATACAGGAAGATGACTCTCAAATCCGGCGTCTGCATGTTTTCTTTGCAAGCCTCGTTACGTCCAAACGAACCACGCCTGAACCTTGTTCTTCACACACGTGCTAGCTATTTATAGTAACTCTGGGACGTAATACGCGCAACACATGTGGGTGGTTTCATTCCGCTGTGGTAGGGGCCTGTCTCCACTAATGATCATATGTAGAGGATTTTAGGAAGGGAGTGTCTGACCCAAGGTCTTAAACAACCCTTAGAAATAGGAAGCTAGGAGATTTGGGCTACAGTGCCCGAGTGACACGGAAGCGAAGTAGAAAGGGAGGAGGAAGACGCCCTTATTTATTACCCGGGGTCCGACGGCTTAACGTGCCCATCCGACGCACGGCGGGTATTTAGTGGATCGAGCGTTCGTACCTGCCTGGGATTGAACCTGAGGCCCTTCCCGTGGCAGTCACGAACGTTGCCCACTCGGCCACCCGCGGCCCCTGTCTCCACTAATCGTTCGCGCCGGACATTTCATTCGCAGCAAACCAATATTTTACTGACTTTTCTTACAATTAAGTCTACTTTAAATCTCATATGAATTCAATAACTCCCTACTTATATAACATTTGGGGTGTAAATGACCTAGAGTAAGCGGCTTTCAAACAATGCTGGACATCACTGCAAACAATGCGTATGTAATATACTGTACGAAAGTTATTCCGAAGTAAAAATGCTTACTAGAGTTTTTAATTTTATTTTAATAAACAACTTGGTAAAAGTTTGATAAAAAAAAATTAGAATGTCAAGGTGAGAGAGAACAAGAGAATACCGTGTGACTTACATTGTACTATTTACCGCATCCTAGGAAAAAAAAAAAAAACATTGCCGAAGAGCCCCAAGCATCACTCAGGTCAGGGTTTTATTTGGAGAGGGGAACTGAAGAGAAAAACATGTTCTTCATACCCAAGACGTAAAGACAGAAAAACTTTGAAAGCCTGGTGATAATTGATGACATGGCTATTCTTAGACTTAATACTCTGTAAATATCTCGAAATTATGGGGGTTTTTTGTTGTTTTTTTTTTTTTTTTGCAAGGAATAAACGGATATTTATAAGTCAAATTTTCTGGTAGTATCCCTACTCTTCCTCAAGACTACAGCTATAGATGTTGCCATTCAGGAGTTAAATTAAAACCTTCCAAATCATTTAATATAGTACTTCTTCTTCTCTCTGTTTCCAGTCCTTCTGACAATTTTCTTTTGAAAAACTGTTGTTGATGTGTCAGAACTTCAACAGAGTCCCAAAGTACTTTATGTCCTGTATTTTGAAGATGTCTGTCTAAACCTGTTTTGTTCGTCATCTAGCATATATTAATTCTATAAAGTCTTTTACTGTGAGTCCTATTTTGAGAGAATGACTGAACGTAAAGATATGGTTGAGGTATCAAAAAAAAAAAAGGTCTTAACTAAAAAAAGAAGAAAAAACTTAGATTGGGGCAACGGTTCAGGCGTGGCGGGGCGGCAAAGTTCCCATGTAAAGTCTATGGGAGAAGCGTGCGGCCCTTATCTACATCAGGCGCTCAGTTCAGTGTCAGACTTGGTCTGTGCATGGTGTTCTATGAACAATCCTAAAGTAAGTAAATAGTTTATTGCATACTTATTCTTAACAGAATGTCTCTCCCGCAGAAAAAAGAAAAAGAAAGAAAACGTAAGAGCCTTACTGGAAGGCGTGAGGAATCAATGGGTCGCAACTATATGTCTCAGATAAGAGAGAATGAAGAGTATTCGCAACGTGAATCTCATTCCAACAACATTTACAAGCACAGTTGTGACTGAAGATGAGAGTGAAAGAGTGCGCTATCCAGTTGAATTTTTGCACACGATCTGGATGAATGGACTTCCGCATCACATTTTACGACTAAAAAAGGGTGCAGTCGTGATGCTCATCACGAACCTGGCCGCCCCGGTGGCGCATTGTCTCAGCGCTGGCTTATGATGATTCGTTCGTGAAGGGTCCGGGTTCGAACACAATGAGGCATGGATGTTGCGCTTGTCTTACGGCACTGGCTCTCTCTCTTCCTTGAAACCAGTTACCCTTAATTAGGGACGGGCGACTGCTCTTATAGCCCATTGAGTTCCTCACGGTGGTAGTTAAACCATCCAAAAAAAAAAAAAAAAATCACGAACCTGGACACAATGAAGTTTACATTTGTTGTTTCATATGTGCTTATTCTTTTCAAAAAAGAAAAAACTAACCGTCGATTCAACGGGTTTCGTCTAGTATTCTTAATAGCAGCTTTATTTTCTGCCAATCTGGTTGTAAGCTGTGTTTTTCCCACATTGCTGAGACCGTACTCACATTTTATGTTGTAGACTACACCTTCTCGCAAAAGGGCTTTTCCTTCTTTTTGCTTTAACTTTGGAAGGTAGTAACTAATTTTATTTTGTAATCCCGTAGCCAGTCTAACCCGTTTATCCTAAGAAAAAAAAACCAACATAATTTTGAGATATTTCAAAGCCTGTAATGTCTGCAAAAAGCCAGTTTCTGCAGACAATTCAAAAACTGTTTGTGTAGACTGCGCGTCAGAATACTACTGCCATTTTTTTTATTTAAATGACATATTGTCTTGGCAAGCACGCAAAATGTTAGTAAAAAATATTTTGTAACATCTCAAGGTTACATTTTTTTTTTGAAAAATATTATTTTGTGTTTTTTACTGTTTTAAAATATTGATTTTAAGCATCACAAATAGTTATATTTATTCTAGAAAAGCTTTCATTTAATTTCTGCTGTTATTGATTTCATTGATAGTAGAATGTGTAAATTTCCCATGATGAAAATTTCAAGTCAATAGCACTTACCTAACATAACTTATTTTTTCTTAAAATGTTGGAGTCATTCTGATTCCATGTTGCTTTTAACATTAGCATTTTTCGCGTCATCAGTCAAATGTTAAAAGGGGTTTTATTCCTTCGAATTTCTGAAAGTTTCAAGTACTTAAGTCATCCCATTCATCTAGGTTTACTGCTGGCATTAACAAATCTTATGGGCATTGTATTAATTAAATTTTTCCCTGTTTCGGAAAGCTATGTATTTTTTTCATGGACAACATTAGGTTAAAATTAATACGGGATTGAAGATGGGAGAATATATTGCACGGTAGCATCAAGCGGAAGGTCTTTATGTCAAAATGCGAAGAATAGCTACAACATGCATATGAATACAAATTGAATATTTTAAACTAGTGTTGGAATAGAAAACAAATTTCATTTTAAGAAGCATTCAAGGTGGCAGTTTTTTGCCTTCGTTACTACAGTACGAAACATTTCAGGAAAGCATCGCTCAATTTTTAACATGTTAGGCAAATAGGAATTCGCAGAACATGTTTCTCAGCATTCAAAGTATATGACATTAAAACAAAAAGGACATACATAGTACAGGAAAAAAGAACTTTATTTTTTCTAAACCTCAAATACAGCAATGATGAAAACAAAATGCTGCTCTACAAACGAAAACATTTATTCTTCTGATAGAGTTAATTCGCTGGCAATTTCATGTAAATTTACTAAAAAATTTCATTTCACAGACGAAAAAGAGAAGGGCTCTCATAACTGAGAGTTCGATCTTTAACATGTCCTCTACGCCACAACAACATCTCTTTTCAACATGTATACAGGAAATTGCTTACGACATGAATATGGATACAGGAAATTGTCTACGACATGAATATGAATAAAGGCAAATTGAAGTTCTGACACTTATTCTAAAACAATACATAAATTCAACTATTAGCAAGGACACAAGTTTTCTTACCCATTTTCTAATTTACGTTCATAATACACTTTCTTCTAGTAGAGCGTCAAAACTATATAACGCTAAAAACAAGTACAGTGGAGAAAACTACTTCTGGAAAACCAGTGGTACAACAATAATGCATATAAAAACTCCTTAATTCTTCTTCATTTCGTCTCATCGCAGTAAGCAGTGAATAATTTCTGGTGATTTCGATAAGACTGACAATTCAGTTCATCAAAGAAAAGGCACAAATTACAGCAGAACCCGCCTATGACGTGCTTGTACTAAGCGAGATTTCGGAGTTAACGAGAAAAACAAGAACTTTTGCTTGGTGTAATGTTAATTCAAAGCTAATTTGATCGAAACAAAATTATATAAACTCCCCGGATATAGCGAGAGAGCGAAAAGTTAAGATGCCCACCTTTTATAAAGTAACCAAATTTAATGTAATTCCATATTTAATGAGGCAAAGAAAATATTCTTCACATTGTCCTGGAATGGAGGAATAGAAATGGTGGCATACAGAACTAAATTGCAACAGCACAGAAGAATCTTTGTGTGCTAGCGGAAGAATGTTGATAGGAAAGCAATGTGGAGGCAGTACATCAAAGGCTCGAAGAGCGAACTTTGCAAGAGACTTTCTGCCGCCCACTTCAAGGGGGCTATGTCTTCAGTATGTACATTGCTTCAGAAGAATTGAAAACAGGCCTCCTATTACAAAGAAAGAAGAGGATGGGTTGGGCTCATGTATATGTAACTAGATTTCAGGGAGACAATTCCAAGAGGGAAAGGGGGTAAAAGAATGGGGATGTCGCCGCACGGTAAACATGAGATAACAATTATTGGAATTGTGTCTATTGCCCCTTTCATCCTCCAAGTGCACGTTGCATTGCGACGATCGGTGCTATTTAAATTCACATGCGTTGTGTAGTTAAACAGCGGTCAGCCTCGTTTAGCTAACAAGCTGAATATACTTGAGGGATTTAATTAATTAACTAATGAGGAGACTCAACCCTGATTGGAAATTTTCAGTCGCAAACACTAAAAAAGTCCGTAGTTTCTAGCTTCTTTTCAGCAGTGAAAACTACAAAACCCCATGGTTTTCAGCGTTTTTCAGTAGTAATGAATAAATTTGTATTCACATTCTATAAAAACAAAAACAAATTGCCAGTGCAGCTAACAGTGTAAATTTATAAAAAACAAGATAATTTTCTTTTCTGTGTTGATTTCCGCCGTCTTTACACGATCATTATTCTAAAAATAGAATCAAATAAACACATTTGACTGTTTAGATGATTTATTGTGATGAATTTAATTATTAAATTCATATAGAAGACATTAGAACTTTCAGGCCCGCAACGGACCCATCTTCAGATGTTATTAACAGCATGGAACTGAGCATGATTTAAATACATTAATGTTATGTGGTTTTCTTGATATTGTGACCTGCTCGTGATGGACATCATATCTCGTGAAAGGTTTGTTAACATCGATAAATATATTATTCATCACAATAAATCATCTAAACAGTCAAATGTGTTTATTTGATTCTGTTTTTAGAATAATGATCGTGTAAAAACGGCGGAAATCAACACAGGAATTCAACGTAAACACGAAATCAACATTTACTTAGTACTTACAGCCGCTACCTGGTACGTATATATATACTTCTATCATTTATATTTGAGTTATGGAACTGATATCCAGAACCTTCCTAAAATGGAGAATGAAGCTTGCTAAAGAAGAGGTCCACCTGTCATTCCTGTTGAATTGGCATGACTTAAAGGTTATTCCTAAACATCTCATTATCCAAAACATCCCAAGATCAAAACGTGATGCAGTTGTTTTGAAAACAGCCGAGTTTAAGAGACTGTCTTCCGAAATCCGCCAAAAGAGAGGATTCATAGACTTTCTACAACGTAAATCACACAACAGTTTTTTAAAGGTAACAAAATGGATCCACCCAATAATATTGGATAGAATACATATAAAATTTACAGCTACATGTTCTACCGAAATATCCAAAATCCAATGTACGCATATTAAAAAACTTCGAAATCTGGTAGCAATTGAACTTGAAACCAAATATAAAATAAATAATCATGGAATTAAACCAAACCGTACTAACCCACAAAAATCTTTAATAAATTTCAGCAACATTCAGCTTAATTCCACCCAAATAAAAGCTCTTCAAAAAGGGCTAAAATATGCCTACCCAGTATCAAAAATCAACAGGTACAAAATTATTCCGGACGTCGAAAACATAATCAAGTCACTACCTCAACCCATCCAAGAAGAAACAAGATATAATGTGGCCAAAGCCATCATTTCATCGGCAAAAAGAAAACATTACCCTACTTCAAAGTGCAATCAAGAAGAAGAAAAGCAACTACGACTACTCCAACAAGACCCGAGACTTGCTATAATTACAGCGGACAAAACTACTCAAATCATTATACTTAATAAAACCGACTATGATGCAAAAATAAATCAGGCCTTAGAAAAAATTCCACATGCAATTATACCTACTGACCCTACAGCAGCTACAATAGCAGCATTAAGTAGGTTGAAAAGTCAACATACTCTTCCACCTACCATCTCAGAGAATATGCATCCGCCTCCGGGTCCTAGAGTCCCTGAACTCTTTCGGAAATTAAAACTACATAAAGGAGGACATCCTGTCAGACCACTAGTGTCTAATTATGCCAGATCAACTAGGACATTAGAAGATACTCTAGCTAAATTACTCTCACCATCAACAAAGAGTTCTAAATTTTCAGTTTCCAGTTCATGTCAAGCCCTGGCCAAAATCAAAGAATTTTCATCTAACGGAACTAATTTCATGATGCCTTCATTGGATGTTATATCCCTTTTTCCGAATGTCCCAATAAAAACGGTGCATAATATTATAGAATCAAAACTAGAATCACAAGCAGCTTTCTCTACATCGGAGATTAAAGCCATTATTTCTGCCTTACACTTAATACAAAACCGCTCATTTTCCCGATTTAATGGCAATATATATCGTCAACTGGAAGGCGCACCAATGGGCTCCCCACTCTCGCCTATCTTAGCAGAAATTCTCTTACAGGAATTAGAGAATTATGTAATTGAATCGTTTCCAACTCCTCCTGGACTTTATTTACGCTACGTGGATGACGTTCTCGTTTTCTGGCATTCGAGTTGAACCAGTTCACAGAATGCTTATCATCTCAATATCCATCTATTAAGTTCTCCATGGAATTTGAAAAGAATGATACCTTACCATTTTTAGATTCTTATTTAAAACGAGACCCTCATAGACAAACTGTTCAATATTCAGTGTATCAAAAACCCACATCCTCTACCGTCATGATTCCATCTCAATCATCTCATCCATTAAACCAAAAACTCACATCCATTCAATCCCAAGTACGACGAGCATCTCATCTACAGTAACATTACGAAATCAAGAAATAGCCAAAATTAAAATATCTGCATCTCATCATGGCTACTCAGATGACATCGTTAATTCTATAGTAAAGAAAATGAATCGCACATTAGATACCACATTAATAAAAGATCACAGACCAGTTAAATATGTGGGATCACTTCCATACATTCCCAGCATCATCAATATACTCAAAAACGTTTGTCATCGTCACAATATTGGCTTCGGTGTACGAACACACAGTGCACTTTCAGGAATAAAAAATGATAGATACGTTGTTCCTTCAAACAACCGATATGGAGTATATGTCATCCCAATGAAGACAATAGACATTGAAGATGAAGATCGTATATATGTTGGATCTACACTTCGCTCATTAAAAACTCGTTTAAAAGAGCACCAATATAACATAAAGAGAAACTCATCAAGGACTTCCCTATCAAGGCTATCATGCAAAGGATCTCATCACCCATGCTGGAACGAAGCCAACATCCTCGCCACGCCCTACTCAAAAGCATCAATCCTACTACTAGAAAGTCTATTTATTCACAAATATGGTGAAGAATGCTGCAATGATGATACTCCTTGTCACATCCCTTTACCTTGGAAAACGGTACTTAATAATGAGTTATAACTTGTAGAGACTTACACCAATTATTTCCTTCAAACACAGTTTTTAATACGTTGCTCGACACGTAATATATTTATCGATGTTAACAAACCTTTCACGAGATATGATGTCCATCACGAGCAGGTCCCAATATCAAGAAAACCACATAACATTAATGTATTTAAATCATGCTCAGTTCCATTCTGTTAATAACATCTGAAGATGGGTCCGTTGCGGGCCTGAAAGTTCTTATGTCTTCTATATGAATTTAATAATTAAATTCATCACAATAAATCATCTAACCAGTCAAATGTGTTTATTTGATTCTATTTTTAGAATAATGATCGTGTAAAGACGGCGGAAATCAACACAGAAATTCGACGTAAACACGAAATGAACATTTACTTAGTACTTACAAGATAATTTTTGCTTGAAAAATTGTCCATAAATTGAAGACATTTTGTAAGCACCCGGATTAAACGACGGTTTCCGTTGCTCCGTAGCTCCTCGCTATAAGCGGGTTCTACTGTATATTCATAGAAGTAAAACAGATATCTTATACTCAATTAAACATTTCGTCAAAATAAACTGTCGCTTTTCAAATTAAGTTTCTATAAAGAAGCTGCTGCAGTTATACCGCATCGGCTTACACCTGCAAAACAACATCGAATACGTTTAGACATTAAATTCTCCCGTGCCATAAATACCATCACATCTGGTACGTTTAGTAGTAAATAGTGCATATACAACTACAGAGGTGTGCAAATTATTATACTCAAACCCAGTTTTGTTACATTTCGATAGTTATTATGGCGTACCGCCCGCAAATGAAGACTGTAAAATTATTTCGCGATGCAGTGAGGTTTTTTCATCGGTTTGTCTATCCTTGTTGATATTTAGGAAAATGCGGCAGGGAAATTTTGCTTTATAGAGTTACTTTCAAAAGTAGGCAGCTTTGCTAATTTAGAAGTACATCTCAGTCGTTTCGTCTCGTCTATCAATACGTGACTTATTTCTTCATTTTAGGTTCTTTTGCGTGATTTTGATACAAATTGATCACTTAAGTGTTTTCCATGCTACTTCAAAGTTTCTTAGTCCTCAATGAGTTTTTTTTTTTTTTTTTAGGCCACTTGTTCAGTCAATATTCTGATGCAGGAGACCTATCACCAAGGAAAAAGGCCTTGGTTGAGTGCCTATTGAAAGAAAATAAGTATTCTCAACGTAACATTGCGAAAAAAAAAATTTGATGTTTCACAAAAATCAGTCAGCCAGATTAACGTTTCACTCAAAGTTTGGGAGGCCTTATCCTACAAAACGGAAAGGCAAATGTACCCGAAAACCCCAACTAAGCCCGCGAATGCATAGAAAACTTATCCAAATTGGCTAAATCTAACAGAAGGGCAACCAGCAAGGACATTTCAAAAAATCTGAAAGCATATGGCGTAGATGTATCAGCGTCTATCGTTTGGAGACGACTTTGTGCCGATGACCTCCCAGCACGTAGGCCACGTACAAAGGCGAAAATCACGCCTGCAATGGCTAAAAAGTCTGTTTTGGACCAAGGAAGTTCAAGAGAAGTTTGGGTATGATTGGAGCAAGATAAGGTTTCATAATCTGTTCATTAAACTGTTATTAATAACATTCAGTGTTTTCTTAGAGAGTGAGGGAGAAAAATAGCGGGTGCTGCTACTCATTTAGGACCGGTCAAACGAAAAAATACGTTTTGTTTTATATTCTTTTCTTTTAGGCCATCTTTTCTGATGAATCCATATTCTCCATAAGCGAAGAGAGCGGTCAGTACGTACGCAGAACAAAAGATGAATAGTTTTAACCAGAATGCATCACACAGACGGTGAAACACCCAACTTCATAATGGTGTTGAGCTGCATGTCTTCAAAAGAAACAGGAAGGCTGTACATTGTAGATGGCACTATAAGACAGGACCAGTACAGAAAAGTCCTTCAAACACGGCTTTTACTACCAGTAAATGAATGGTTTCCTGATGGAAACTTTGTCTTCATGCAGGATTCGGCACCCTGCCACAAAGCCAGAGCAGTAATGAAATTCCTGGCAGAAAATAATGTAGATGTCCTTCGCTGGCCAGGTAATAGCCCACATGCAAATCCAGTTGAAGATCTGTGGGCAATTGAACTCCAGAAGAAGACAATCACCGCCAAGCCTGACCTCACTGCAGAACTTATCCGAATTTGTCACAAGGATGAAGACATCAAAAAACAATGTGAAGCTCTTCTAAAGAGCATGCCGAACAGTATCAAAATAATGATAAAAAACAAAGTATATCATACTAAGTATTAAAAGTTATAAACTGTGGCAATAAAAGAGATTTAAAGCAAAAGTGTGACTTTGTTGAACATTTCTTGCTTGAGTCTAATAACTTGTACACCTCTAGTTTTATAGTGAAAAACAATAAGATAAACAATTCATTTCATAGAGGAAAAGGCACAAATTCTATTCATCAACGTAAAGCAAATATTATACACAATACTACCTAAGGCCTCTTTCACACTGAGCGGGTGCTGTCCGAGCCCCCATAGAAGTGCGAACCTGTAGGAATTTTTATCTGATGGTTCTAGGCTTTTATACGAAGCGGGTGGAAGTGTTAGTGGGTACGGGACCGGAAAACGCCCTTCGACGTCAAAACTTTGGTGCGGGCACGCACACGCACTTACTTGTTTTGTTCATTGAACAAAATGCAGGTCTTCATACAACACTGATGTGGGCTGGTTCTGCTCGCTATTTCTCAGTCTCTGTCAAGAGTTTGAATGGTGTGGCGGATTTGGTTTTTTGTTTGTTTTGCTGTTAAAAAAATTATGTTGTACGTTAAAGCTCAGGTAAAAATTTATTGAACGTTATGAACTTAATTTACAAACAAAAATTAAAAATCTAATTCGTTCATTTGTTAAATATAAATTTTGAATGAATGGATTTTTTTTCTTGTTAAGTAATAAAACAATTATAAGAAGGTTTTTAATTTTCTTCATTAACGTTTTTATTTTTTATCTGAAAAACAGAGGCACAAAAAACAAAAACAAAAAAAAAAAAAAAACGTGTTCATTCGACAGCAAAACGAGCTTGAGTGACAAAAAACAGTTTTAATATGCGGGCAAAACTTTTCATTGCGGGCCGCTCGTGTGAAAGTAGTCTCGGGAGCCCCGGACCCCCAGCATCCGCTGCGCGTGGAAGAGACCTGACACACAACGCGTCCTCTACTGCAAAATAAAATTATATTGTCTAATTAATAGAAATTTCGACAAGGAAGCTCCTACCATTACAAGGGATCAGCTCTCAGCAGTAAAACAATAACAGATACGTTTAGTCACTAAATTCACCACAGCCATCATAATCTTCGTATGAATAGTGTTCGTACTCATACTCTGACCAACTAATCTGAGTTCCAAGATGAAGCTCCTCACGTAAGGATTCAATGCATAGAAAATCCCTCTCCGATATTTTTTCGCACTTTTCAATGCTCAATTGCCGAATGCTACTGTCAGGAAACAGTAAGTCTATAATAAGGTCTGCTGAGATATCTGACTCATTCATATTGATTTCAGGAATATTTTTCAGACTCGGCAATATGGAAGAAAAGAAATCATCATCTAGTCCACAACATGCATAGAGATTTAAGGTTTCTAAATTATTGCAGGAAGAAAGAAGATATTCGAATGAATCGAATGTAGGTTTGATTCTGAATCCTGCACTTTCAAACCTCAGATGTTTTAAATTTGAAAATTGTGCTTGGTCACGGATGTCTTCCTTGTCAGAAAAGGGCTCCAAAGTGACGGATCTAAGCAACAATGACTCCAAATTCGGGCAATGTTTAGCTAAACTTTGAACATCTAAACCGCCACGAATTAAATCTAATCTAATCAAATGGTTTCCTCTGAACTTCAGAAAGTTTCCTAGGCTGTTACTAACACAATTCTTCGTAACCAAACAATCCGCTCGACGTCCCTTTAATGTTGAAAATCGAATACCAACACAATTTAGAAGGCTGAACTGCGAACAGATTTCAATTACATCGTGTTCGTGTTCTTCTACATCAAGTAATGCCATAGATGAAACACGTGGGCAGAGAATAAGACATATCTTTAAAGCTTCCACAGATACATCAGTCGAAAACAAATGAGTCAGCGCGTATTTCCTAAGGTTTCCTAAAGAATTATTTCTAAACTGCTTCAAATGCTTTTTGTACAATACACCTACTATATCAATACCATTAATAATTTCCAACAAAGGACAGTTGTCAAACAAAGTGGAAACGTACTGACAATCGGCCCTTAAAAGTGAAATATTGACATCACGTGAGATTCGTACAGTTCTTAAAAGTTTGCAGTTCTTGCCAATATCTTCTAGCATTTGCATCATTGGACAAATATCATCAATTATCATATTTTCATCATCTTCAGATGAGATACCACAATATTTTGAAATTCCTACACTTCCACCTGCATTCTCGTAAAAACAGCTGCCACTGATTTCTATAGTTTCCAAACACGGTAAAGTTGAAAAAATCTTTCTGAAGAAATAAATATTTTCTTTCTTGGCATTTCCTTTCAAATACACGATATTCTGAAAGATACAGAAAACAGTTTTTATTGAAAGCTGATTCAAAAACATTAATTAATTTATAAAACGGTAAGGTATTCTGTTAAAGTACAACAGGAAGATACACCGATATTGCAATTTATTACAGTATATTTCGGTTAATTAAGCCATCAGTTAATCATTAATTTGGGGCAACACTTAAAGAACATTCGAAGTTAGGTCTTTGGAATACAGCTTCATATAACAGGGGGAACCGAAGTTAGGTCTTTGGAATACAGCTTCATATAACAGGGGGAACCGAAGTTAGGTCTTTGGAATACAGCTTCATATAACAGGGGGAACCGTTTAATTGGCCTAAAATTTTTATAGCCTTGATGTGTCCTAATTAACCGGAATCTACTGTATACACAGCGCACCTATGCACAAACCTGCCCTACTCCACTTCAATAATATGGCCAGCTGAACGCCCTGCGGGCTGTTGTATAGTTTACTTGCGACTGTGTGACGAGTAAACACGGCGATATGAACGAGTTAGATCGTGGGCAGATAGTCGCCGCGAGCAAGATGCAGTGCGACCGTAGACGCATGTAACCGGAATACATCAAAACCGACAGTAACCGGAAAATTTCTGGCCAAAAATGACAATTATCGTAACGCGGGGGTCGCGCTGCCCAATCGCTATCTTCGCATATTGCGGGGGAAAAAATCGTTTTGGCGAAGGAAAAAGAACTTCGGCGATTACCTTTTTAGCAGGTCTTTAGTAAAAAAGATCCTGCTTCTGTTATCGGGTTGTCCGTCCGTCCGTCCGTCCGCCTGTACCCACGGTATCTCTGCAACTATTAGTCAGATTTGAAAAATTCTTTTTGCATTCGGAAGCTTGAAATGTGCGAATTTTTTTACGATGTACAATTTTGCCGCTAGAGGGCGTAAATGCAGATGATGTCGAATTCAAAATTACGTTTTGATCCACATATTTGCTTCTAAACATCCGATTGAAAAAATCTTTTATCTTTCGATTCCATTTATGTCGAAGAGTGTTTTAGATATAGTTTCCTTTTCGAATTACGCATAGATTTTCCGCTAGGCGGCGTAATAACATTTTTTCCGATAACTCTTTTTCTAAAACTCCAATTTGCAATTTTTTTTTCAGCGGATACATCTCTTGATGGAAAATCTTTTGCATATAATTTCGAATTTTTGGTAAAGAATACTTTGGCCACCAGGGGGCGTAAGTGTTCATTTTTGCTTCTGATGTATTTGCCATAAAATCTGAGCTTCTAAAATATCGATTAAAAAAAATTATTTCGTGGACTGATGCCACTTACATCGATAAACCTTTTCGGAATATTTTCTTCCTTAAATATCCCACAGTTTCTCCGCCAGCGGGCGTAGATGTATATCTTATTTTTGTCAATATCTCTACTTCTAGCAGTCCGATTTGAAAAATTCCTTCTTTATTGGATAGTGTTTTCCGTGTGGCATGTTTTTCATATAATTTCAAAATTTTCAACTAATTCATAGACTTCCCACTAGGGGGCGTAAGGGTAAATTGCGTTTCTCCCTATATCTCTGCTTTTAAATCTCCGATTTGAAAAATGTTTTCTGCACCGGATACAGCTCCTGATGGGAAATCGTTTGCACATAATTTTTATTTTTTGTAAAAAACGGTTTGGCCACCAGGGGGCGTGAATCTTAATTTCTGCTTCTGATGTATTTGCAGCAAAATTGAGCTTCTAAATTCTCGATTAAAAAAAAACGTCGTTTGTAGACCGATACTATTCATGTCGACAAACCTTTAAGGAAGATTTTCTTCTTAAAATAGTACATGGTTTCTACGCCAGGGGGCGTAGATGTATATCTTATTTTTGTCAATATCTCTACTTCTAGTAGTCCGATTTGAAAAAATCCTTCTTTATTGGATAGTGTTTTCCGTGTGGCATGTTTTTCATATAATTTCAAAAATTTCAAGTAATTCATAGACTTTCCGCTTGGGGGCGTAAAGTTAAATTGCGTTTCTCCCTATATCTGCTTCTAAATCTCCGATTTGAAAAATTCTTTCTGCACCGGGTACAGCTCCTGATGGGAAATCGTTTGCACATAATTTCTAATTTTTGTAAAAAATAGTTTGGCCACCAGGGGGCGTAAATCTTAATTTCCGCTTCCGTTGTATTTGCACCAAAATATGAGTTTCTAGATTCTCGACTGAAAAAAACGTCGTTTGTTGACCGATACTACTCATGTCGGCAAACCTTTTAGGAAAATTTTCTTCTTGAAAAAATGCATGGTTTCTACGCCAGGGGGCGTAGATTTTGTCAATATCTCTACTTCTAAGAGTACGATTTTGTCAATATCTTTACTTCTAAGAGTACGATTTGAAAAATTCCTTCTTTGTTGGATAGTGTTTCCGATGCGAAATGTTTTCCCTATAAATTCAAAATTTTCAAGTAAATCATACACTTTCCGCTAGGGGGCACAAAAGTAAATTGCGTTTTCTGCGTTATTTATGCTCCTAAAGCTCTGATTTGAAAAATTCTTCCTGTATCGCATACAAGACCTGATGGAAAATATTTTTCACATAATTTCTAATGTTTGGTAAAGAATGGTTTAGCCACCAGGGGTCATATGTGTTAATTTCTGCTTCTGATGCATTTGGAGCAAAATCTGGGCTCCTGGAAACTCGACTAATTTTTTTTTCTTCGACCGATACCGCTCATATGGATAAACTTTTTGAGCATACTTACTTCCTAAAATAATGCATGGTTTTCCCACCACGGGACGTAAAGTCACATCATATTTTTGTCGATATCTCTGTTTTTAAGAGTTCGTAATCTCACGATTCCGTTTACAGCAATATCTGAGGGATTAAAAACCCGATTGAAAATCTTCTTTCTTTGGTCAGATCTATTGTTTTCCATACCGGTTCCATTAACTTTGAATAGCTTTGATAAATTTAATTTGCGTCAGAACGGATTCAAAAGACGTGCTTATTACATCCGAAAATTCGGTGTCAACTTTCTTGTTTCTACTGTTGAGAACACTTTGGCGATAAAAAATTGAATTTGACGAAAAAATTGGCAAAAGCTTTAATAAAGTTACCAGGGGTCGCGCAAAAGCCTGCGCGACCTCTGGTATCTTTATACTGTATACGCTACTTGCGACTGTGCTGACGGGTAAACACCGCCATATGAGCGAGTTAGATCGTGGGCAGTGTTTCATTCAGGACTTTTTAGCCGGGGGGGGGCAAATGGAACCCTAGAGGGGGCCAGTTTTCCATTTGCTATATACATATGTTAGGGTGGTCCTTATTTACATAGTAATTTTTTTTTTAATTTTTTATAGTCTTACCTCCTAATATTGTTGTGTCTGTGGAAAAAACGTTACATAAATTTTTTGGGGGTGATTAGAGATTTTTATGACGTGTCACACCGAACCGAAACTTCGTAAGTAGGTTGTATCGGCAGTTAACATAAGGAATTTAAGGATACGACAACACTCGCGAAATTTAAGCGCACACGGAAGACGAAAAAGAAGCCCACAGGGAACATCCATCTTTCCTGCTTCATAACCTTGCAAGCACGACCTTCTCCTCCGTAGATTTGCACATGCGCCATTGGAACGTAGTACGGGAATTCCCTTATGTGACTGCGCGCTCTGCAGCAATTGAACGCACTGGTCTCCAGTCGCCAGTAAGTTAGTGCAACGTAACAACAAAAGTGTGAACAATGAACATGGCTTTAACTTCACACGCTTCAGTTGTAACTCGCAAACACTCCGAAGTCTGACTGGTCGGGCAACCATCAATTGATATTAATACGGATAAGAAGCTCCCGTCGAAAAGAGAGGTTCTGCGTCGCTTGTTCTTCCTTATAAGAACGGAAAAGAACACAGTTACGAATGCTTCAAGCATTATCACGCAAGAGCTTCTGTCAATCAGGGGAAAAGCCCGAATACCTACCATGGCTGACTACAACATCATCACAAAGGTTCAGAAGGAGTACAACCTGTGGCGTGCTCTTTGGAAGGGAAGTTCTCGGCGATCTGAACCGCAGATAGATAAGGAAAAACTCTTCACCAAGGAATTGCAGAATCTTTTTGATATCGTCCATGCCAACGCCCTTGACATGATTACCATTTTTGAAGACAAAGAGTTTCTATTGACCCAAAGAGAGAAGGAAAGAAAGGATACATTTGTGGGGAAGACAAAAAGTTAGCAAGGCAGGAAGCCCGAAATAGAGAGAAGATAATTTCGAGCGACTGAAACGAAAACACGCGGAACAAAGGGATCAGTTATTTGCAAAGGTTGAAATAGCCTCATCGAGTAGCAGCAGCGCTGAAGAGGAAGATCGCCAAGCAACCACAGGAACAGCAGGTTCTCCAAAGAAAATGAAACGAGCGAGGAAGAACATTGCTTCGCCTGCGTTTGCCTCAGCACTTGATCGCACTAAGGTGAGCGACCGAAATGCAGTCTACGTGCTCTCAGCAACTGCTGCAACTCTGGGGCATAATGTAGAAGAATTTTCGATCAACCATAGCACCTTACGTAGATCAAGACTTGAAGCAAGGAACAAAATCGCAGACTTGCTTAAAGAAACCTTCGATGCCCAAATTCCCCTCACAATCCACTGGGACGGGAAAATAATAATGCTGGAGCTCACAGGGACAGGTAAAGTGGATCGACTGCCAGTTCTTGTTTCTGGGGCTGGAGTGTCAAAACTTCTAGGCGTTCCAAAACTTCATTCCGGAACAGGCGGGGAAACTGTCAAAGCTGTGGTGGATTGCCTAGAACAGCGGTTCCCAACCTTTTCAACTCGCGGAGCCCTTTTTAGAAGCAATTTCTATGGCGGAGCCCCTTAGGCCTACCCTATGTCTTACAAGTTAATGGTGTTTAGGAGTAGTGTTACAGGGGGAGGAAGAGAATAGATAGTAAGGGAATGTAAAGTAACGAAGAGGTCAAACGCACAGAAAACTCATACAAGAATCGCTAAGAAATCAAAATGTTATCGCTTTGAAAATTCACTGTGAAGTGACACCAAATCAACTAGCCAACCTCTATTTATACGGGGCTAAGTTTCGAGAAGCTACGAGCGGATTCCAGGAATTCTCGAAGGGTCGAGCACGAGCGAGAAACTTCTCGAATGTGCAGTTCCAAGAAATCACTCGGGCATTCAGTTCCAGGAAGGGCCATTAAAAACACGGCACGCGACAGGTCGGCCCCCAGATCATCAGCCTCGTCGTCTGTCCGTCTCGTGCTTTAATAATTTTGTAGCTAGTGGCAGCAGAATGACCAAGCGTATAGTCTACTAGAGGAGGCGCGAAATTCAGCTTGGCAAATTTCCGTTCAGAATGTAGTTTCTAGTTTTCTTATTTTGATTCTACTTTTTGTTTCTTATTCTTTAATTTCATTCAATTTTTATTTACTTTATTTTCCTGGAGCAGCCGAGGAGCCGCTGGGGAAGTGCACACGGAGCCCTGGTTGGGAACCACTGGCCTAGAAGAATGGGGGATCAAGGATCACATCCAAGCAACGTCATTCGACACAACGATTAGTAACACCGGTCACAGGGCAGGGGGGGGCTTGCAAACTTATTGAATTCAATTTGGAAAGGGACCTGCTGAATCTCGCATGTCGCCACCACATTATGGAGATTGTGGCCCAAAAGGTCTTTGCCGCATGCGACATCCACTCTACTGGTCCTGGCATCCTGCTTTTTAAGCGCTTCCAACAGCATTGGCAATTTATCAACCAGAAGAATTTTGAAGTCATCGAAGAGGTCACGGAACAGGAAAATACACTGACGGGGAAAAAAATCCCAACACCAAGAAGGGGTTGTGTTAGATAAACGACAGTTGGTAGGCGGTGAGAGTACATCTGTAAGATGACGTCTATGCAAATTTCGCGCTCGGCGCATACCTGTGGCGCTAGTAGCGACCCTCGGAACATGCAAAGCAGGTTTGCTGTAAATACGCGCTGTAATGTTCGTGAGCGTTAGTTATCGTTGAGATTCGACGTAGTGTGTTGATGTTAGTCAAGAATGCCTTTAAGAAGACGAAGAAGCCATTATCAACAGCTTACAGAGTTTGAACGAGGTCGTGTAATAGGGCTACGAGAAGGTGGATTTTCTTTCCGCAATATTGCAGAACGACTTGGCAGGAATGTAGCCACTGTGCATTATTGTTGGCAGCGGTGGTCAAGGGAAGGTACTGCCTAAAGAAGACCAGGTTCCGGCCGGCCACGTGGCACTACTGAGAGGGAAGACCGCCGTGTACGGCGTATGGCCGTGGCGCATCGTACTGCGTCTGCGGCAGCAATTCGAGCTGCATTTGCCACACCAGTGACACAACGAACTGTTACAAATCGGTTACTCGAAGGACAGCTCCGAGCCAGACGCCCTGTAGCGTGCATTCCACTTACTCCAAACCATTACCGTTTGCGACGTCAGTGGTGTCAAGCTAGAGCTCATTGGAGGACGGAGTGGAGATCTGTTGTGTTTTCTGATGAAAGCCGGTTCGGCCTGGGTGCCAGTGATGGCCGTGTGTTGGTTAGAAGGAGGTCAGGTGAGCGCCTGCAACCAACCTGTCTGCGGCCGAGACACACTGGACCTACACCTGGAGTAATGATCTGGGGAGCAATTTCGTATGACAGCAGGAGCACTCTCGTGGTTATCCCACGCACCCTGACGGCACAGTTGTACGTTGGTCTGATGATTCAACCTGTTGTGCTGCCATTCATGAACATCATTCCAGGGGGTGTTTTCCAACAGGATAACGCTCGCCCGCATACCGCTGTTGTAACCCAACATGTTCTACAGAGTGTCGACATGTTGCCGTGGCCTGCTAGATCACCAGATCTTTCACCAATCGAGCACGTATGGGACATCATTGGACGACAACTCCAGCGTCACCTCCAACCAGCATTAACCGTCCCTGTATTGACCGACCAAGTGCAACAGGCATGGAACTCCATCCCACAAACTGACACCCAGCACCTGTACGACACAATGCATGAACGTTTGCGTGCTTGCATTCAACATTCTGGTGGTTACACCGGTTATTAATGTACCAGCATTTCACATTTAAAATGGCTCTTCTCGCGCTCACATTAAGCTGTGATCTTGAAACCTTAATCGATTAAATATGTTACCTATACAAATGTATTGCCGCCATTTCATTCTTCTACAACGATTTTTTCGTGGTGTTGGGATTCTTTTTTTCCGACAGTGTATTATCAACTTCTGTGAGCAGCAGCTAACTGACAGCCAACCACGCGACGACTACCGTGAACTGCTAGAACTGACTATAATCTAAATAGGTGCCAGTCCTTCCCGAGGAATCCGGTTCATGCAGGCCGGAGCCCTCCACCGAGCTAGATGGATGGCTCGCGTCATTTAGACAATAAAAATATGCCTTTTTCGTTCTCAATTTGAAATAAATGGCAAAATGTGAGCAAGCCGCCATAAAGAGATTCGCAGCTTTTGCCGTCAGCCTGTACGTCAGATCATGGTTTGTGCAGCTACTGGCAGCTGCTGTCCCAGCCAACGACCTTGCTTTCTTGAAACAACTGACGACTTATAATGACAAAGTCGTGTCAAGTGCAGCTATTAAAGCCTTTTCCAGACATCTGGGGTATCTGAACGAATTGTTGGTGTCGCTGTCTTTCTTTGACTCTGGCTTATCCTTGACAGTGAAGAGAGACGTGATTAATGCGTTAAGTAAGGATGGCATGAATAAACCATACAAAGAGAATCAATCTGATGGTGACCCAATGTATTCATGAAAAGACAGTGGCCGACTTTGTGACCAGCTCGTCCCGTCGTTTTTTTCCAAATGCTGAACATAGACACCCAGTTTCTGTCTGTCAACCCCAGCGAGTGGGACAGATCATCCGATTATCAATTAACAATGAATACTGTTAAAGCCCTGAAGGTAGTAAACGACTCAGCCGAGCGAGGAGTGGCCCTGATGCAGTACTACAACAGCATTCTCACAAATAACGAAGACCAGAAGACAGTCCTGCTGCAGATTGTGGAGGAACACAGGAAGAAATTTCCAAATGCACTAAAAATAACCGTGAGTGACAGTAAACAGCAAACTGAATAGTAATTGATGAGTGTTTAATGTTTATTTACGGACAATGCCATTCCTTTATTTACTTGTACAATAAAAGAATTTAAGAGGCAGATTCTGATGTAACGTCTCGTGCGTCACTGTTTCATTAAGTAAAGAAATATGTAAAGTTCGAACTCCGTGTGAAACCTCTTAAAATTGCCTGATCAGCTGAAAATTCAAGGTACATCACTTTTTCAACCCAGTGAATAATATTAGCAGGTAAGACATTAACATTTTTAATCTTATTTTATAAGGGCCACCCTGATATATATCATCATCATCATCATCATCATTGTCAACCATTATCAATCCACTGCTGAATGAAGGTCTCCCCAAGTTTCCTCCACAACGGTCTGTCTTGTGCCAGTCTCCTCCATGTCACCCCTGCATACTTTCGAATTTCATCCACCCATTTCCCATGTGGCCTTCTTCTGGGTCTCTTCCTGTCCCTTGGAATCCAATCTAAAATTTCGACTGTCCATCGATGGTCTGTCCTTCTGGCAGTATGTCCAGCCCATTGCCATTTCAGAGATTTAACTCTGATCATGATGTCTTCCACTCTTGTCAGTTTTCGGATCCACGAGTTCCTCTTCTTATCTCTCCTGGTTACTCCATGCTACCTTGAGTTGTCTGCAGCCTTCGTATGTCTCTTTTAGTTAAGGTCCACGTCTCTGCACCATACGTAAACGCACTGGAAGGATGCATTGATCAAGCACTTTTTTTTTAAGACATAATGGCATATTGCTCTTGAAAATTATGCTGTTTCTTCCAAAAGCTCTCCAGGCAAGTTTTATACGCCGATTAATTTCTTCATCAATGTGACCCTCACTTGATATCTGCTGTCCAAGATAAACGTACGTGTCTGTTATCTCCAGCTTTTTTCCATCAATCGATAAATCTCCATTTCTTGTAAAAGCATTGAACATCACTTTTGTCTTCTGAAAGTTCATTTTTAATCCCACTTCTTTACTCCTGTCAGCAAGTATACAAGTATATATACAAGTATATATACACTGAGTGACCACTATATTACGACTACCTGACAGTTTTAAGCAAATGAGCTATGGCTGCACGTTGTTGCCGCCAGAGGGCGAGGCTAGTATAAAAAGAGCTTGCAAAATAAAAATGTCAAATTACTCCCACCCCTTCAAAAAGAAGATGGGACGGTAGTTAGAACTGACGAAGACAAAGCAGAAATTTTTGCAAACTCACTAGAAAAAACAGTTTAAAATAAATGACATCCCTGACACTGATGTAGCCATTAAAATGAAAAAGGCCCTGAATACTTATTTTAGACACGCGGAGGACGTAGAAAATTCTAGAGTCATCGCCCAAAGTGCACAACTCTATGAAGAATTTACTAGTAAAAAAAAACCTGTATTAACATCCCCAATTAAAAGCAAACAGAAAGTCTCTTTTAAAAAAAATAGAAGCACAAGGCATAGAAAACAGCAGCCAAAAGTAGAAAATGCTACCGCCTCTTTTACGTCCGATAGACAAGTTAAAGGTGCTACGACCTCTCGCGGGTCCGGAACGCCAGAAACTGAAAAGATAAGAAATAAGAAAAGGCCTTTTAAGGGCCAAAAAAAAATTTTGTTCCTCCTGACTTTGAAAAACCACTACCCATCAGTGAAAGGGAAGTTAGGTTTCATATTAATAATCTTAAAAATAAAAAGGCACCAGGCAATGATGGCATAAATAATAAAATTATGAAAACATTACCGAAAGAGTATGTGCAAACCCTTACTAAAATATACAATTGTGCCATTAAATTATTTCCCTGATGTTTGGAAGACAGCAGAGGTAATACTATTACCCAAGCCAGGTAAAAACCCGGCAATTCCTGAAAATCACAGACCGATTTCGTTGCTCCCAACCATGGGAAAAATCTTTGAAAAAATAATTCTTATTAGAATGCAACAATTCTGTGAGGAATTCCCAGTAATTCCATTTACTCAAGGAGGTTTTAGAGATAAACACTCCACGGTGCACCAACTCTCTAGAATAACTGAAAAATGTGCTGAAGGAATTATAAAAAAAGAACACACAGCAGCCATATTTCTGGATGTGGCAAAAGCATTCGATAAATGCCCACATGAGGCAATTATCTACAAGCTAATAGCACATGATTTCCCACCCTGGATTATACACATAATCAAATCATACCTCACTAACAGAACATTCTGTGTAAAAATCAATGGGAAAAAATCGTTAAAAAAAAAAATCGAAGCTGGTGTACCTCAAGGCAGTGTACTCGCACCAACGCTGTATTCTATCTTTACGTCAGACTTTCCCAACTATAATAACAGGAATCTGACTACAGCTCTCTATGCTGATGACACTGCACTCGCTTATACTTCCAAAATAAAAATCAAGCAACTTTCATGTTGCAACATTATGTTGAAAAACTTGAGAAATATTTCTTAGATTGGAAAATTAAAATCAATACCGAAAAAACTCAAGCAATTCTATTTTCTAGGATTAAATGCAATCACAATCCAGACTTTGAAATAGAAATGTATAAAAAAAAAATACCTTGGGTAAATGATGTTAAATACTTAGGACTTTTTATGGACCACAACCTAAACTGGAACAAGCATATAAAAGAAACTGTGTCCAAATCTCTTAAGATCAGAGGAAGTCTCCAGCCAATAATAAAAAATAAAAGGCTTAGCAGGAAAAACAAAACTTTGATATGGAAAGCCTGTATCAGCCCTGTTATTACTTACGCCTGTCCTATCTGGGGTAACTGCAACAAACAGCAGAAAAATAAGATTACCTCATTTCAAAATAAAACCCTACGATATATGGTTGGACTTGATGGAAGAACTTCAAACCATGCTATCCGAAGCATGCTAAATATTAATTCCATCCATTACACGATGTATGACTTAGCTTATAGATACTATGAAAAAGCTAAGATTCATCCTAATCCTCTGGTCAGAGCGGCCATTAACTATACTGTCAATGAAACTGACAGTTATAAAAGGCCAAAAAACTATCTTGAATAAAGTTCCAGAAATGAACCCAATTCACAGCTACCCTAGCAAAAAAAATAACAATAATTGGGACTAGTGTTTAGAGATTATTTCTCACCTAAGAAGAATTTCTGATTAAAAAAAAAAAAAAAAAAAAAGGGCTCTTTTAAGGGCCGTACTCTGAATTGCAAATATACTTCACACATGTGAATAAATCTCGTTAAATAAAAAAAAAAAAAAAAAAAGAAGGGAGGGCTCCTCTAAGAGCCGTACTCTGTTTTGAAAACATACTTCACCCATGTGAAGAAACCTTGTTAAATAAAAAATGAGAAAAAAAAAAAAAAAAAAAGGCTCTTTTAAGGGCCTTACTCTGATTTGCAAATTTACTTCACACATGTGAATAAATCTCGTTAAATAAAAAAAAAAAAAAGAAGGGGGGGGGCTCCTCTAAGAGCCGTACTCTGTTTTGAAAACATACTTCATCCATGTGAAGAAACCTTGTTAAATAAAAAATGAGAGAAAAAAAAATGCTCTTTTAAGGGCCGAGCAAAATCTTGCATAAAAGATTTATCTTTTTTGTACTAAATATCTCTGCCCCTAAAAAAAAACAAGGTATTGTTGGTCTTGCCTTTTATGTTAAAATTTGTTGTTGTTTTTCCCTGATTAAAAAAACACAACAAAACAAAAAAAAATTAAAAAAAAAAAAAAAAAAGGCTCTTTTAAGGGCCGAGCAAAATGTTGCATAAAAGTTTTATCTTTTTTGTACTAAATATCTCTGCCCCTAAAAAAACAAGGTATTGTTGGTCTTGCCTTTTATGTTAAAATTTGTTGTTGTTTTTCCCTGATTAAAAAACAAAACAAAACAAAACAAAAAAAAAAAAAAAAAAAAAGGCTCTTTTAAGGGCCGAGCAAAATGTTGCATACTCTAAACGAGTATCTTAAACCTCGATCGGTGTAATTTTGTGATCACACCACCTCAGCTATGGTTACTCTGACATGCCTGTCAAGAAGCAACAAAAGTAAACCTGTGAAAAAATTCTGTAAACCAATGGGGAAAAATCTTTTCTCTCATTGGCTGGCAGAGCAACACTGAGCAAATAGCCAGTTTTGTCTTACCCGGTGTTCAAAGACGATTTTCTCTGGGAAAGATATTCTGTGTGTGATGTTTTTTTTTTTTTCCAGGTTCCCCTTTCCCGTGTCCTTTCCTTCCTTTCCCCCTGTGCTCTTCTGTGGCACAGGTGTACCGGGCATTTTTCTGCGGAGAGAAATATCACTTGAAATGGCTTGTTGTTACAGGTAAGTATGTAGGGCAGCTTACAACTTCACTTCTTAACGGGTTACCGTCTACTCCCTCTCCTCTAATATTTCCATACTTTTCTTTCGTACTATTCTATCAGGGAAATCTGTTCCCAAATATCTATTATTCCTCTTTTTCACCTGACAAAAGGCGCAGAGCGCTGAGGGTTCGGGTCTCTCAACCTCAGATAGGAAATATCTCTCTCGGCTTGCGACAGAAATACAAGTGATTTTTTGGGTGACGAGATGGGTAGAAAAAATGCGATTTGACGGTCGTTCAACGTGGGATGATTGTAGGAGCTCGGAGCCATGGAGCGAGTATCACCGAAACCGCCGCATTCGTTAAATGTTCCAGAGCAGCTGTTGTTAAAGTGTTTAAAGACTGGGCTGTCATCCAAGAAACTGGGTCTCTACGTGCAACGTGTGGTCGTCATCGACTAGTGACTGCTCGGGCGGAACGGAGAGTGTCCAGACTGGTAACAGACAACAGAAGGGGAACAGTGCAGCAAATTACAGACCATCTTAATCATGGATCCCCTCAAATGATCTCTGCACGCACTGTTCGCCGTACACTGCATCGGATGGGATATGGCAGCCGAAGGCCTGTTCGAACACTTTTGCTGTCTGCAGTTAACAAGAGAAAACTTCTCCAGTTCGCACAGGAGCACAAGGCTTGGACAGTCGATAATTGGAAACAAATTATGTGGTCCGATGAATCACGTTTTCAGTTGCACCATGCCGATGGCCGAGTGAGAATTTGGCGGAAACAGCACGAAAGCATGGGCCCCAAATGCATTGCTACAACCCTTCAAGCTGGTGCAGGCAACGTTATGGTTTGGGGAATGTTTTCCTGGCATGCTTTGGGCCCTTTAATTCGTGTTGATCAACACCTGATTGGCACATAATATCTAAACATCGTTGCGGACCAAGTGCATCCAGTCATGTGGATGGTTTATCCCAATGGCGATGGCTACTTTCAACAAGAGAATGCGTTCTGCCATAGTGTTCGTATTGTACAGGATTTGGTTTCAGGAACATGCCGGTTAGTTTACTTTGCTTAGGTGGCCCCCACAATCTCCAGATCTCAACCCCATTGACAATTTCTGGGATGAAGTTGAACGAGCCATCACACAGCTGGATCCACAACACTGCAATCTCACACTCCTGGAAAGTGTTATTCATCAAGCATCGTCTCATATTCCACAAACCACCTATCAACATCTCGTGGAGTCCATGCCACGAAGAATCGACGCAGTATGAAAGGCAAAAGGTGGCCCAACAAAGTACTGAGAGGGCGGTCATAATAAAGTGGCCACTCAGTGTATATACTATACATAAATATAATTTTAACTACTGTATTTATTCCTGAGGATTGGAACACCGCTACAATGATCCTGCTACATAAGAAAGGTGACATTGAGGATCTCGGAAACTACAGACCTATCAGCCTCCTATCAGTAGTTTATAAAATCTTCACTAAAGTTCTTTCACACAGCTTGAAGGTAACACTGGACATGGCTCAACCGAGAGAACAAGCTGGATTCAGGAGTGGCTACAGCACAATAGATCATATCCACGTGCTGAGAGAACTAATTGAAAGAGCGAGGGAATATGAACTTCCATTGTGCATGGCTTTTATCGATTATGAAAAAGCCTTTGATTCGGTGAAACCATCAGCAGTTACAATGGCTCTGAAAACCTGCGGTATTGAAAATGCATACATTAATATTATTAATAACATCTATGAAAATGCAAGTGCAAAGATTAGGCTGTTTGAAAATACAACACACATAAAAATTGGAAAGGGAGTGAGACAAGGTGACACCATATCTCCGAAGCTCTTTAATGCCACATTGGAGGGTGTTGTTCAGTCACTGAGCTGGGAAAACAAGGGGATAAAGATTAATGGAGATTATCTAACCCACCTTAGTTTTGCTGATGACGTAGTCATTTTTGCAACTAGCCCATCAGAGCTGCAGAGTATGATCCAGGAACTTGCTGACAAGAGTAAAGAAGTGGGATTAAAAATGAACTTTCAGAAGACAAAAGTGATTTTCAATGCTTTTACAAGAAATGAAGATTTATCGATTGAAGGAGAAAAGCTGGAGATAACAGATACGTACGTTTATCTTGGACAGCAGATATCAAGTGAGGGTCACATTGATGAAGAAATTAATCGGCGTACAAAACTTGCCTGGAGAGCTTTTGGAAGAAACAGCATAATCTTCAAGAGCAATATGCCATTATGTCTTAAAAGAAAAGTGTTTGATCAATGCATCCTTCCAGTGCTTACGTATGGTGCAGAGACGTGGACCTTAACTAAAAGAGACATACAAAGGCTGCAGACAACTCAAAGCAGGATGGAGAGGTGCATGCTTGGTGTAACCAGGAGAGATAAGAAGAGGAACTCGTGGATCCGAAAAATGACAAGAGTGGAAGACATCATGATCAGAGTTAAATCCCTGAAATGGCAATGGGCTGGACATAGTGCCAGAAGGACAGATCATCGACGGACAGCCAAAATTTTAGATTGGATTCCAAGGGACAGGAAAAGACCCAGAAGAAGACCACATGGGAGATGGGTGGATGAAATTCGAAAGTATGCAGGGGTGATATGGAGGAGACTGGCACAAGACAGACCGTTGTGGAGGAAACTTGGGGAGACCTTCGTCCAGCAGTGGATTGATAATGGTTGACAATGATGATGAATTACTATATATCTAGCACAGGGGCACATTTAGAGAGGGCCTTGACACCACGGAAAATGTGTCATTTTTTTGTTTTTTTGGTTAAAATACGACTTACATTAGAAAAAAATGCCTTAATTTATTAAAAATGTATCGACTTAGATTAAAAAAAAATTTTCTTCAATGTTTCATTAACTTTCATTTTGTTTTAGATGCTGGATTTCTAAAACTTCCTATTTTCGTCCCCCCCCCCCGGAAGAAAAATTTTATATACATCTCTGATATAGTTATTAGTTCTTCAAACATTTCATGAATAACAACCTTTTTTCAGCTAAAGGAGGGGAGGGTGGGGGGTGTTCCGCAGGACTGAAATTTTCGTCTATTAACACTTTCGCTGCCAGCGGGCGCACGCGCCTTCTGTTGAAATCGCAGTGGAGGGGGGGGGGGCAGATAAACAAAAGTAAATATCTGAAGTTCCAGCAATGGAATTCCCAAAATATTTATACCACCTATTAGTTGGCTGACCACAAGTCCATTTATAGCAAAACATGCAGAAGTTGCGTACGACCGACGTGGCCTAAAAGTTAAACGTGATGTTGCATAGGCCATACAGGCGCAGGCGACTTCATACAAGCTGATGTAAACAAGTTAGTAAAATCATGAAATGCATTGATTATGATACGCTTTCCAACATACCAGAAATCATTACTCAAGTTATGAGGAACATGGCTGTAGAATAAATCTCGCTTCTATGCCCTAACCTTTGACTCCATTTCGATGATATTTAAACAGAACCGGTTAAGTATACTTACGGAACAACATGATAAAGTTTTGTCTCAAAGGAAACATTTTTACGTAAGTTATGAATGGATCCCGCTCTTATGTCCTGACCTTTGACCCCATTTCATCCATTTTCAACAGGGTTCGTCCGCAGGTGGTCCTCTACCACATACTAAAAATTTCATCGAAATCGAACCATTTTTACGCGAGTTATCGTGCAGACGGACAAAGATGGAGCATATACGCTTCTTCATTGTACGGTTGGAAAGCGCAAAAAAGGAATTGTAGAAAGTCTATAAATAATAAGTGCCCCTCCCTCTTTCCTTTGTGAAAGTGGAGGTTAAGCTGGGACACCGCATGGGTCAATGGAAATATAATACCCTACGGAGGGGTGGGGGTGGGGCAATTCCCACCTAGGTGGTTCCACACACTGATTCTTTAGCACAGGGTGGCTGGTAGAAGCAGAGAAAACTGGATGAACACTTTTCTCTTATTAACAATATAATATTCCTCTGCTCGGATGCAGTTCATATAAACAAATGCTGCAGGAAAAGTAGCCTTCCTTCTCTTTTGGGCTATAAATTTATTTATTTTTCCCATTAGATAGCACTTACTTCACATGAGCATAATAGATTTCGGGATGTTAACAGACATGCACCTTTTATTTATTTTTTCGTTTTTCTCCCCAACCGCACTAATTTGTAGTTCGACGAAAATCCCATAACTGCTCTTGTAATCAAAACGTGAGGATGGCCGACCCCATAAATAGCAAAAAGGTTTACTCCAAAAGGCGAAAATTAAAATCCGTTGTCAGGCTTCCTTCTCCATGGATACCTGATCCAACTGCTGGTCCATCTGGAATCATTTACCCCGCTGCAGATATTTCTGCTATAGATGATCCAACTGTTGGTCCTACAACAACCGGTTCTGTTGAATCTGACACAAGTGACCACGAATCAAGTCTTTCCGATTTTGAAATTTCTTCTGCATCTGATTCTGATTCAGATTATGAAATCCGTACTGAAGAATATGATGATGATTGTTATTTCTTGCAAACAATGGAAGAACATCGGTGTTTAGACGTGAATCCCGTATATCATGAACAGCAGCAGATAATTTGGGGGGCCAGTTGATTCGTCAAAGCAAAAGGAAATTTCATTGACAGCACCCTCAGGTACATGTCCCGATGTAATGAATTTAGACCCCCTTACAGCTATTGACATTTTCCAATATCTAATGACTGATGATATTTGTCTTCTAATGGTTACTGAAAGAAATAAAAATGCGCATCAAGTCATTCAAGGCGGTATCCTATCATCACATTCGAGGATGAAACAATGGCTGCCAACATCTGTAAGTGAAATGAAAAAATTTCTTGGTCTGCTTATTTGGATGGGCCTGGTTAGATTTCCGAAGATTACAGATTATTGGTCCACTCGTGTGTTGTTCCAAAACCGAATTGCACCTAACACTTTCAGCAGAAACAGGATTCAACTCCTACTGAAGTTACGGCACTTCGGTGACAATTCTCAAATCCAGGGAACGATCGCACTTATAAGGTCAAAAGGCTTATGGATATACTGCTTGCTGGGCAACATGAATAAATTTAAACAGCCGGGAAAAACAAATTCTGTGGATGAAAGTCTTGTGCTATTTAGAGGAAGACTTTGCTTTAGGCAATACCTTTCCGGAAAGGCCCACAAATATGGTATAAAAATTTATACGTTATGCGATTTATAAGTTATGAGTAGCCCCACATAAAATTTCTACTCTATATTTTACTTTAACAAAAAAAAAACTATTTGTAATATATTATGAAAATTTCGAAAACATACACAAAAACCTACGGAATCTATGAAAAAAATAATAGTATACCCATGGGCCATAGAATTTACGATGTATTTCTTCAATATGTTGCGCAGTAGTCTAATGCTCCAAAACATGGGTAAATCTAGTGAAAGGAATGCAAAAGAAAAACCAAATTAATTGAAATGTTCAAGGCGCCTGCAGCCAGTGTAGCTTCCCTTTTATTAATTTCACTTATTTTTCCCAAACGGGATAACATTTATGCCTCATTTTCTTTTTTACCACATGCTACTTGCCATAAAAACAAAATATAATACAAACATAAATATATAAATATCTTTATATGCGTATAGCTGAATTTTTAAAACATCAAAAATTTCGGAAATAAACCTGATATTTTACGAAATGTATAAAAAAAAGATAACAGCACATTCCCAGGCCGCGGAAGTCGCGCGCGACTTCGTATCCTCAGGCCATCTGCGTTAGAACACCTCCACTGTGTTGCCTAGCAACCTAATACTTCAAAACACGAAGAAGTTGTGTCACCTAGCGGAAGCAATGCAAAACAAAAACCGAAACCCATTAACAATCTGAAGTCGCTGGCGCCAGCATGCCCCTTACAACGATTTTTTTGCTGGCGCCTGCGACCGCTGGCAGCGAAAGTGTTAAAACGTATTCAACTCACTCTTGATCCAGAATCACGATTCCCAGACAATTAGGTATGATTAGTCTTGTTATTATATTTTGAAGAATACCATGCGTCGTAATACAATTTTTAATGAAATAAACTATAACTAGTACCATTTGAACAAATATTAAAAAACATAATTGGAGAGATATCTATAGCATAAAAAGAAACGGAACTTCCTTTTTCACCATAGCCTGAATTTATTAAAATTTGGCTCGGTAACCTAAAATTTCTCGGGGAGGGGGGTCTCGTTTCCGGGTGGGCTTCGCCCCCCTGGATCTATGCCTGAAAGAAACACTGATTGTGGGCAGCTGCGCGGGAGTAAGATGCTCCATTTCGTCAGCTGCAGAATATCTCGGATTTTCGTATGCGACTGTTACGCGTGTGACCGGAATACCTCAATATCTGCAGCCGCCGCGGGAAAAATCTGGCCGAAAATGAGACCATGATGACCGAGGTGAGCGTTTCCTTTCTGTGTCGTAAAGGAGGGCCACAGTGGAAAGGGTAACGTCGTCATTCAATGACGGGACGGCTAAAGAGGGTTTGCGCAAGAACAATTCGACGTGACTTGTTAGTACTGTGGCAACCACGGCCATATCTAGTTTCCTAGTTAGCATCACGTCACAGGTTCTCTATAGAGCTCCAGCGGCTATAGAAACATCCCCACTAGACCGTGAATGCTTGGAGACGGATATCTTGGTCTGATGAATCTAGGTGTCAACTGTCAACTACAGCATGACGATGTGAGGGTGTGTCTGTGGCGTAAACACCACAAGGTCTGGCGAGTGCTAATTTGTACTCGCCAGATGGCGATTAACTGACAATCGCCATCTGGCGAGTGCAAATTAGCACGGGGGTAGCCAAAATGGTTATTTCTGTTGAAATCTGGAAGTTAATTTGTTTTTAAGATTACAAAACTGTTTTATTCACTAGTGGGAGAGAATAAAAATGCGCGGGTTATAAGAATTTTAAGACCCCAGCAAAGTGAAGGGCCCCCGAAACCAACGCTGTGTGAAGGGCCTGGTAACTCTAAATCCACCACTGATATTGACGCTCCTAGCGGTGGAAATATGCATAATAAAAATGTATAAAATTCAGCAAAATGTCACAGCAGGCTGGAAAAAATATCGCTCGAATATGACTTTTGGAAGCAGAGATAGCAAAGAAAGAAATTTCCTGCATGCACGCCAATTAAAGACAAAAATGTGCACTATTTACAGTGAATGACGTTTGCCATTTTTACCACAGAGAATGTCATACAGTTACAACAAGATTTTTTTTCAATCGGATTTTTAGAAGCGACGATACAGTTCCAAACATAAACGCACGATTGCGCAACATTGGGTCAGAACTCTTCACTACGAAAGATTCAAAAACGTAAAAAGTTCATGCTCCTCTCAGCGTATCCGATGTAAAAAGAATTTTCCAAATCGGAATTTTACAGGAATGTCGAGAGAAATAGAATCCTTCCCTCAGCACATGAACTTAAGTATCCACAAGTTTCGCTACTGACTGGTTTCGAAGCAGATATTGTTCGAAATAGGAAAACATGCACTTCATTAAAAAAATTCGCAAAAAAAAAAAAAAAAAAACCAGTGCCCTTCTTTTTTTACTACTACCGAAGATATTAAGATCGGGGAAAATGGTTAAGAATGTATAAAATGATATAATCAGGAAGGTAAATGAGTCAGGGGATATGCAGCTTGGTCGTCAAAGTTCGAAATTCCGAAAATCACGAAACATTTTCATCTCTACTAGAACAATCATTTCTGGAGATTCCGAACATTTTCGGCAAGCGGACATGTCAATTGGTTGCTATGTGGCAACCAATAACTTGCAAACAAGTACGTGTATTTTCATATGGAGCAGAGACATGGACCTTAACTGAAAAAGGCATACAAAGCCTGCAGGCAACTGAAGAAGCATGGAGAGATGCATGCTTGCTTGGTGTCCCCAGAGAAGAAAAGGAATTCATGGATAAAGACACTGCATGTAACATAAATGTCCATTAAAACAGTACCGTAAACTAACTTTACGTAACATGTTAAAATACAGTGGTCATATTTATAAAAGTTCCAACATTTCTTCCTTAACAAAAGGCTTTTCACTTCAGCCATTTCCTCCTCATCAGGGTATCACAAAAACCCTGAGTATTAAATAGTTTTTGCGTTATGGGCACTGTCTCTCTCCCTTCCCTGGAACCAGTGGCCCTAAATTAGGGACAGGCGATTGCTTATAGCTCATTGAATCGCTAACTAACGGTGGTCGCGTTAAAGCTTCAATCAAAAATTAAAAATAAATACAAAGGCCGTTCCATAAAAACTGAGAGTAATTTTTTTTATGAGTTGGCAACAGTGCGAAGGGGAAGAATAACCACGCAGGCGACTAAATGAACTATGGAAATATCTATGGCAACAGTTATTATCCGTGGCAGACGATTCTGGTTTTGTTATTGCGCCGTTGCTTTAGGTACGTCTGCTTTTCGCCATACAGCTATGAAGGTGAGTGATTCAGAGTTAAGAAGTGAAATGCGTTGCGCGATAAAATTTTGCTATCGTTTGGGTAAAACGGCTCCAGAAACAGTTGATTTAATGAAAAAAGCTTTGGGTGAGTCAACGATTTTTAGATGGCACCATGATTTCAAAAATGGTAGTTTGTCGGCAAGAACTCGCTTCTGGGCTTGATCGACCTGAAAGTGTTGTCACGGAGCGTATTGCTAAAACTGTTTGGTCAATCCTGCACGAAGATCGACGAATGACGTGTGAAGACATACAGCGGCGTTCACTAATATTTCAACAACGTCGGCATTCCGCATTCTACGCGACAAATTACTGCTGCATCGCGTGTGTTCCAGATGGGAACATCATCACCTGACGAGAGAACAATTGTTATCCAGAGTTCAGGTGTATCATGAGTCGAAACAAATTATTGCGAAGGATCCAAACTTTCTGAAAACAGTAATAACTGCCGATGAAACATGGTTCCAGTATTTCGACCCCCTCAGCTCGCCTCCTCCGAAAAACGTCCGCCAAACCAAATCAACTGGGAAGGTGGTGATGATAATTTTCTTTGATCACAAAGGTGTAGTCTACCAGCATGCCGTTCCTCCACAAATTACTGTCAATACTGGGTATTTCATTTCAGTCTTGAAGCGTCTGCGTCGACACATCCCGATTTAGCGACCGGAAATAATGGGCAAGTGAACCCTACACCATGATAACTCCCTCCCACATACGGCTGCTTGTGTTCAACCAGTTTCTTATACGAAATGCAGTATGGAAATCATGTCCCAGCCTGCCTACAGTCCTGATCTCGCCCTGTGCGATTTCTGATTGTTTCCAACAATGAAGAAGTTCCGCGGCGCAACATTCAACACAGACGCTGACGCTATTCAAGCTGTACAGGGGTCGCTAAAGCAGCTTCCACAAAATGCCTTCGCCACATGCTCTGAAAAGTGGACTGAACGATGGGGCCGTTGCATATCATCCGGGGGAAGATACTATGAGAAAGAATAACATATATTTTGCTGTACCTATATTCAGGGGTCGCGCTGCTGATCGCCATCTTCGGAATTTGCGGGGGAAAAAATCGTTTTGGCGATGGAATAAGAGCTTTGGCGATGGAAAACGAGCTTTGGCGATTACCTTTTTGTACTGTTATAACACTTTGGTGATAAAAAAAATTGAATTTGGAGAAAACTTTAAAAGAGCCAGCGCGACCCCCTGCCTATATTTCTTAATTTTGTGTGATTTTACTCCCAATTTTTACGAAACTGCTGTTGTAAATAACTGTTCGATTTGAAAACCACTTCGACTCCGATACTTTTTTTTTAGCGCAATTTGTTAACACATTTTTTAGACGCTGGTGGAAGTAGGTAGCTTTTCCTATTTTCTGGATGTTTTATCAATCGTAGAGACCCGGTTGATTTTTTATTCTAACCGGTTCCGTTGACTTTGAAAAACCTTGGAAAAATTTATTCGCGTGGGAAAGGTTTCCAAAGACGCGCTCATTACAACCAATAATTCGGTGTCATCTTTCTTGTTTAACTGTGGTTACCACTCATGACGCACGTAGGCTTAATGATTAAAAAACTACAGTAAAAACTTTCGGTACTACCTTTTCTTTATACTTCGACATTTCTGGAAATATTATGTTCCGCGCCTTTAGATACAGACATGAAATGTTCTCAGTTGTCAACCTCACATTGTGTGCGTCGCCGTCTCTATTCCGAATTCGCTTTTATGCGATCTCGAAGTACACGTAATTTGGCTCAGAATAACCTAGAACCAAGTGACTGTGACACTTCGCCATGGCTTAGCATACTGCGCATGCTCATTTTTTGTTCTCCTTTTTTCCGCTGAAACTTAACACCCTACAATTACTGCTATTTTTTTAAATTATTAAATTTGTGGATGGAATATGATAGGAAATTCTCCTCTGAAATGGAAGACAGCAGTTGGGAGAAACCACGACCAACCTTTTTGAAACAGGAATTTGCTATCTTCTGTAAATCACGTCAATTAAATTTGTCGGCACGTTGCGTTGGAGAGTAAGTTCTCAGTTGGAATAACAACAGCTTTTCCTTGTAAACAATATAAAGAAAACTGAATATGGGAAACAAATACTTACATTTTCAAACTGTTGCAGGTGCCATATAAGATCAAAAAATACGTTCCATTTAATGCTATTCAGGTCCAGATTTTTAACATGTGGATTAACCAACAGAGGTAGATGTTCACTTCTTAGCTTTCCAGCACATTTAAGTCGGTTAAATAGCTCTTCTGGATAAGTGAGACCTAGAAAAAAAACAACAACAACATATTTACCAATTTTTTTGACCTGATGAATATATACTGCTGGCCCCCCAAAATGTAACACCAAGAAAGAAGCATCCGATTGGCCTGAAATTCGCAGCATGCGTTGCCCGCGAGAGGACATGCAAACGATTAGCATTGCAGGGCATATGCAAATCATGTGCGCCCGGCACGCCATCGAGAAGCACTATAAGAAGGGTGCACAGAAGGCGGGGTGTAAGTAGTGGAAGTGTGTTGTGCTGCCGGAACTGTGCGTCGGAAGCTTCCTGATGCCTCGTCGCAGAATACGGCAGTCATTCCAGCACGTTTCGGAGTTCGACAGAGGACGAATAGTGGCTTATCGCGACAGCGGTTTATCGTACCGAGACCTTGGGGGCCCGTGTGGGACGACATCCAGCCACAGTGAGGCGAGTTTGGATTCGGTGGGTGCAGGAGGGACGGACGGACTGACGTGAGCGATTGCCGCAGCCGCGGCACACAACCGAACCACAGGACCGGCATGTTGTGCGGCGGTCATTGACGGCTCGCACCGCCACATCACGAACGTTAGCGCAGGAATTAGGCTGTGTTGTGCAACAACCTGTGTCAGCACGTACCGTTCGACGTCGTCTGTAGGAGTGGGGACTTGTCACACGGCGCTCATTGCTCCGATTACCATTGACGTTACACCACCGGCGAGGCGGCAATGGGCCGTTAAACGCCGCACCTGGGCTACGGAATGGCACGACATTGTCTTCTCCGACGAATCCCGCTTCGTCCTGCAACACCACGATGGTGGGATCCGCGTGTAGTGGTACCGCAGCGAGAGACTGTATGACGCCTGCATTATGCATCACCATACCGGACCGTCTCCTGGCGTTATGGTTTGGGGCGCTATTGGATATGACACCCGCACCCCTCTGGTACGCATCGCCGGTACACTCAACAGCCACCGCTACATCTCCGACGTTTTGGAGCCTGTAGTTCTCCCTTACCTGTAGGACCTGCCAGCGGCCACGTTTCAACAGGTCAATGCGCGCCCGCACGTGGCACGCATCGTGCAACATTTTTTCACGGCCCACCAGGTGTCACTACTGCCGTGGCCCGCCTGTTTTCCCGATATGTGGCTCATCGAACACGTCTGGTCGCTGATCGGCAGCCGAGTGGCCCGGCAAGCACCACCCGCGGCTACGCCTGATGAACTGTGGTAACGTGTGAAAGAAGACTGGACTGACAAACCCCAAGCCGACATCCAAAGCCTCTTTCGTAGTTCGATGCCGCGGCGTGTAGCGGCCGTTATTGCCAGCCATGGGGGCCACACGAACTATTGATGTCTGCGTGTTCCGCAAGTCGCACGGGCCTGTAAGCTCAATCGTTTCATCGTTGTATCTGTTGTTATGTGTCAGGTAGATTGCTATCTCGTGTCCTTCTTGGTGTTGCATTTTGGGTGGCCAGCAGTGTAAATCGAAGACCCAACACATTGTGACCAACACATCGATATGCAAATTGAAGCTAATGCAAGTAAAGGACTGCGCCTGTGAAGATCATGAAACGGTATAAGTAACACCTGATAGCAAGGGTCGCGCCACCGATCGCCATCTTCGCAATTTGCGAAAAGGAAATCATTTTGGCGATGGAAAAAAAAAAAAAAGCTTTGGCGAGTACCTTTTCGTAGTGTTATAACACTTTGGCGAAAACAAACTGAATTTGGTGACTAAATTGGCGAAAACAAACTGAATTTGGTGACTAAATTGGCGAAAACTTCAAAAGAGCCAGCGCAACCCCTGTCTGATAGTGAGCTCTGTTAACCAGTGTTATTCATGTTCTTTAGATGGGAAAGGCAGCTTACTTAAGCGAGTTTGATTAAGGCCGTCTGGAAAATACAAGGCCATGACATTAGAGAAAGAGTTCCCCCTTTTAGTGACGTCAGGCGGAAACCAAGACGATTTCCAACGTTGTCGTGTATGACGTCGACGTATCAGGCCGTCTAACACGAGAGTGACGTCACAAACGGAGAAAAATTATCTCTCTAATGTCATGGCCTCGTCCTTTCTAGACGGCCTTGGTTTGACAAAGGCCACATTATATATACACAGAATGGCCAAAATTCATGGGATAGCAGTATGCAAATTTTTAACTACCCTTGCCGTCGTATAAAGGCTTCGACGCAAGCCACGATTTTTATCAGTTGCGAGGTGTAATCTCGTGAGTCAGGTTGAACAACCGCCAGTAGGATTATGGCAAACCGACGTGACTCATCGAAGTTTGAACAAGGCATGGTAGTGGGAGCCAGACGGATGGGACATTGAAGTTTCGAAGGTGTGCGAATATTTAACATTCCTCGATTCACAGCATCACTTACGTACGGAGAATAACCTCATGGAAGGCATTACCACCCATCAATGGGCAGCGCAGTGGCAACCACGAAAGCTTAACGACCGTGACCATCGGCATCTGATCAGGATTATCCATACTAACAGACAAGCGACACTGGCTCAAATAACATCCACATTCAATGCAGGAGGTACAAGGAACATATCCATCAGGTCAGTACAGCGTAATTTAGCGTCCATGGGGTATGGAGGCAGAAGACTTACCAGTGTGCCTTTGTTAACACCACGACATTGGACACGGAGCCTCACCTGGGCTCGTGAACACAATAATTGGAGCACAGGCAACTTGTGGCGTGATCCGAAGAATCACGTTACCAGTTGTTACAAGATGATGATAGGGTTCGGATGTGGCGCAAACCCCATGAGGCCATGGACCCAAGCCGTCAACATGGCACTGTACAAGCTGGTGGTGGTTCCGCATATGTGTGGGGTGTCTTTACAGGGCACGGTTTGGGTCCTTCTGGTCCTCGTAAAGACGTCGTTAACCGGTAATCGCTCTGTTGCTGTGCTGGGTGACCATCTGCAGCCCTCCATGGACTTCATGTACCCCGACAACAATGGGATCTTCCAGGCGGGCAGTGCAACGTGTCATCGTGTTCAAGCTGTCCAAAATTGGTTCGAGGAACACTCTGGACAGTTCCGACGGATGATGTGGCCACCACGTTCGCCCGGCATGAAACCAAGAGAGCACTTATGGGACGTGGTGGAAAGGTCCATTAGCACCCAAGACCCTGCACTTACAAATACCAGGGAACTGTGGGCGGTAATTCAGACGGCATGGCTTAGCTTCTCTCCAGAAATGCTCCGGCCACATGTTGAATCGATGCCATGTCGAGTTGCTGCACTTCGCCGGGCTAGAGAAGGTCTTATACATATCCCATGACTTTTGGCACTTCAGTGTAATGGCCAGACGACTGGGTCAGAGCATTTCCGGAACGGCAAAGTTCTGGGGTGCTCGCGGTCAGCCGTGGTTAGTATCTTCTAAAAGTTGTCCGAGGAGAGCCAAACCACGAACTGCTGGAAGGAGTGGGCCAACCACGGTTCATCGATGCTATAGGTAGGAAAAGGCTATCCCGTATGGAACGAATCAACAAAAGGGATACTGTGACGCAAATTGCCGGTAATTTGAATGCTGGTGACGGGAGTAATGTGTCACAATAGCCCGTACATTGAACCCTACTGAAAATGGGGATGCGTAGACTCAGGCCGCTCCGAGTGTCCATGTTAACCTCGGTTCAACCGTCGAAAGCTACCGAGCATCAAATCTGGACTTTAAATGATTGGAAGAAGGCCGTCTGGTCTGATGAATCTCCTTTTCTGTAGTACCGCGTGGACGACCGGTTACGTGTAAGTCATTTGTCTGGGAAAGTGTCGGTATTAGGATGCAAGATAGGAATACAGTAAGCCAGTGGAGGCAGTACAAAGTTTTGGGCAGTGTTCTGCTGGGAAGCCCTGGGTCCAGTCATTCACGTGCAGGAAACAACCTACCTAAGCATCATTGCAGGTAAGGAACGTCCTTTCATGGAAAGAGTATTCCCCTTCAGTAGTGTCTTCTTTCAGTGGGATAATGTGCCATGACACTCTTTCCGGATTGTTCGCGAACTGTTCGCAGAACATGAGGAAGATTTCCAGGTACTGCCCTGGCGTCCAAATTCCCCAAGACATCAATCCAATTGAGCATGTGTGGTTTACGTTGGAACAGCAAATCTTATCAGTGGCGGCTCAACCGCACGTTAAAGGTTCTGCTGGAAACACGTTGGTACCAGATACCAAAAGACCGCTTTAGGAATCTGTAGGGTCTACGCCTCGCCAGGTAAGAGGTGTTTTAACGACAGGTGGAGGACCAACATCAAATTAGGCAGGTAAAGTCACAATGTTTTGGCTCTTCGGTGTACAAAAATGATAATATAAACATCATTCAAATTGATAACAAGGAACAGTACACAAATTATGTAGAAAATAGTAACCATACTAGTGATCCGATTTATTAGCGTAGGAATTTATACACATAAGCGTTTCTTGTCAAGCTTTCGCACACCAACCAGATGGCTTTTTCAAGGAAGTTAGGCAGAAATTGCAATCTGAATAATAGAACGCTTTAACAATTTGAACGCGGTGACTTGACTTAACAATAAAAAAGATACGCCGTTATATTCGTTTCAAGATACGAGATATCATGTTGGTTGTGCACGTGGTATCCTGGTATGGAGAAGGCGTCACTTGAAGAACTGGTTCCAAATTCGTGGCAACTCGAGTGAGACGCTATCATTGCAAGTTATCACTGTTGGTGATGATCTCCAAGGTTCGTTACCGAATGGCTGTACATTTAGGGGCCGAGTAGGTAGCTAATTCCTTCATATCATCGCACATAGGAGTAGCGGAATTGAATTTGACTTCTCTGAATAGGGCCGTCGCTACTTTACCGTATTTTGTGTCCCTTTTATGCTCGTTGACTCTGGTTCCAAACGAACGCTCGGCCATTCTAATGTAGTATCGTTTAAAGTCGTCCGTATACTGCAGGAGGATTGCATAAACATCTGCTTCGCTGGAAAGAGGTGGTTTTTCAGTACTTCTCTTCAGCACAGTATATAAAGATGCAGGAGACATCAGGAAACTGTGTGGGCCGCGGGTGGCCTAATGGTCAGCGTACGTGACTGCCATGGAGGTAACTTCAGGTTCGATCCTGGGCAGGTTCGAACTACTAAATACCCGCCGTGCGTTGGATGGGCACGTTTTAAGCCGTCCGACACAGGGTACTGGCCCCCGGTAATAAATAAGGCCGTCTTCCTTCCCCTTTCTACCTCACTTTCGTGTCACTTTCCCAACGGCCACTGTAGTCCAAATCTCCTAGCTTCCTACTTCTAAGGGTTGTTTAAGACCTGAGGTCAGACACTCCCTTCCTAAAATCCTCTACATATGATCAGATCAGATCAGATCAGGATAGTGTGTGCACAACCAACGTGATACCTCGTATCTTTAAATGAATTTAACGTCGTATCTATTTACTGCCAAGTCAAGCCACCGTGTTCAAATTGTTAAAGCGTTCTATTATTCAGTTTCTGTCTAACTTCCTTGAAAATGCCATCTGGTTGATGTGCGAAAGCTTGGAAACGCTTATGTGTTTATTTCCTACGCTAATAAATCGGATCGATCACTGGTATAGTTACTATTTTAAATATAATACAAACTGCATGGGTACCAGTTGCGTAACCACCACCCCCGGAGCTGTGGGGGGACACACGTAGCGAAGGGGCATACTGGGGCCGCCTGTTATACACTGAAAAAAATTACCGTGAATAGTCAGTGTTTAACCCGGATTAAGACAGTTTACAGATCGTGAGCACGCCACCTGTCGGTCAACCGTAAATTTTCGGCAGATAAACTATATGTTCACAGTGTTTAAACTGTTACTGTATTTTAACCTTGACAATCTGGCAACGTTTTATTAAGTATTTAAATACCTGTTTTTTTTTATGTGCAATCAGTCGACTGCAACACCTCTGTGGGCAACACGTTTTTTTTATTTCCCTGTCAGTTGACATATTATTTATTCCCGGTCATAATCAGACATGTGAACGAACATTACGGAATTAGTCGTTCTTATTTCCTATTAGACATGTTAATGAACACAACATGTATTATTATTTATTTGTCATTAGACATGTTAATGAACATTACGGCTTTAGACGCTTTTATTTCCCATTAGACATGTTAATCAACATGTATTATTATTTATTAGTCATTAGACATGTGAATGAACATTACGGCATTAGACGTATTTATTTCCCATTAGACATGTTAATGAACATAACATGTATTATTATTTATTTATCATTAGACATGTGAATGAACATTACGGCATTAGATGTTTTTATTTCCCATTAGACATGTTAATGAACACAACATTATTATTTATTTTTCATTAGACATGTTAATGAACATTACGGCATTAGACGTTTTTATTTCCCATTAGACATGTTAATGAACATAACATGTATTATTATTTATTTGTCATTAGACATGTGAATGAACATTACGGCATAATGTTTTTATTTCCCATTAGACATGTTAATGAACACAACATGTATTATTATTTATTTGTCATTAGACATGTTAATGAACATTACGGTATGGTACTGTAAAATTACGGTTTACTGACTGGCCACTCAGCTGCTGGTGTATCTAGAATAATTTGACCCTGCAATTTTTTACAGTGTATAGTTTTATGAAAAAATCTGAAGACGCACAAAAACAATTAACTCAAAGATTAATATATTCCTTTGAGATATATTTAGCTGGTTCCATGGCGTTAGCGGACGTGCCGTTTGCTGTCGAGTATGAAATCGTGGCATTAGCGGACGGTTATGCTATGAGTGAGAAACACCTACCCCTTCCCAGAATTACTTCATGTGACCAGCTTTGCTGGATTCAACGCCCACACAGCTGGGCTGTTTTCCTATGGATTTCAACGAGACGCTCCCATTCAATTCTCGTAACATTTATTCATTGAGATGATCATTCACAACATTTGCTTGTCGTGAGTAGCGTTCATGCACTGGCCTCTTACACGACGCCAAAGAATATCATTCTCGATCTGGATACAAAAGAAATGCAAGAAAACGAAACTGTATCAAGCATTTGGCAGAGAATTTCGATGCCAGAAAAATACAAATTTATGGCATTCGTGACGTGCCTGCCCATTAGGACGCACACGACATAAAGGCAGATAGCAGCGATAACGAACGTCCGCGTAGCTCAATTGGTAGAGTGATTTATTCTGGAATGAGGGGACTCGGGTTCGAACCCCGGCGTGGACAAAAATGACGGAGAAATTTACTTCGTTATAATGACGTCCAAACTTCCCGGATGACCCGGCCGTTCAAGATCTCGCAATGGTGTTGTTCTTTCCACACCGCGAGATATGAAAAAAAATGAGAACCCCTTCTCCAGCTCTTCGAGAACTAAATGTGTGTGACGTTGCATTCCACACACTAGATTGACCGGGAGTTCTCAAGTACGTTCTACAGCGGATGGCTGTCTGCGACGATTCATGGTCACGGCTGACCCGTGGGCCATGCCCCCGGCCCTCTTTTGGGGTGTGTGTGTGTGACGTGCCTGTCCAGCAGGACGCACACGACATAAAGGCAGATAGCAGCGATAATACGAACGTCCGCGTAGCGAAATTGGTAGAGTGACTTATTCCGGAATGAGGGGACCTAGGTTCGAGCCCCGGCGTGGACAAAAATTACGGTGAAATTTACTTCGTTATACATTTTTAAAGCGAAAATACGCAATCACAGAGGCGTGGCTTAAAGGTAATTAGCTCAACGAAGAGAAAATGGGGAAAGCCTGAAATGAAGAGCCTGAGATAATAATTGAATAAGATTGCCTGGAATCGGTTTCGTTAGTGCAAGATCCAGAAATTTGCCGATTTCAGGCCCTATTCTACAAATACCATAAGCAAGGGACAGCGCCGGACTAAGGCCTTAATGGGTCCCTACACTAAAGCATTTAACTGGGCCCTTAAGCTATTACATCTGAGCGGGAACTTATAACGGGGAATTATTATATGAAGTCCATTAAAACACGAAACTGTGGCAATATGCTTGTTACACTTAATACAGAGGGTTATAACGAAGTGAATTTCTCCGTCATTTTTATCCGCGCCAGGATTCGAACCCGGGTCCACTCATTCCGGAATAAGTTGCTCTACCAATTAAGCTACGCGGACATTGATTCTATTTGCTATCTGCCTTTATGTCGTGTGCGTCCTTCTGGCAGGTACGTCACATCTCCTGGTACGTTACAGGGTGAGTCGAAAGTTTTGCAATATTTGCATAAACGCATGTGCTGCAGACGTGTTTAAACTAGTTCAAGTCGAGCACTGCAGTCAGTCGAAAGGGATATGAAGTGGTAGTCGTTGCTGAGAACAGAACTGCATGTCGTCGTTCTGTCTGGTGGTTGGGGCGTCTAATAACAGCCACAATCGGCTAATTTCCGGAACTTTGCTTTACGAGTTTGAACTCGGCCATAACACTGCTCAAGCAACACGAAACATTTGTCATGAAGTTTCTGTAGATCACAACACTGCAAGCAGATGGTTCAAGAAATTTCGCTCAGGTGACAGAACCTAGACGATCAGCCAAGGTAAGGTAGGCCGCAAACCGCGGTTTCGGAAGCCGTGCGCCAGGCCGTGCATTTAAATCCGACAACCAGCCCTCGTAGATTAACAGCGAGCTGGACATATCTCAGACCACCGTGGTTCGTCACCTTCAGGAACTCGGCAAGGTCTACAGGAGCTGCCGCATTGTCCCTCACGAACTGACGCCAGCTGAAGCCAACCGCCGAGTGGAAGTGTGCACGAAACTCCTAGAAAACCCGCGCGATGTACGTTTCGTCAAGATAATTGTTGCGTGCGATGGAAAGTGGATCTATTTCCGTAATCCTAACACACAAAGGCAGTGATTGAGCCCGGGACAGCTCCTTGAACATGGCGATGCTCTGCGTCTGGAGGAATTTCGAGGGGAGGGTAATCCATCACGAGTTTGTTCCAAACGGTCGGACCATTAACGCCAACCTCCACTCTGAACTGGAGTGGATGTATGACGTTTTGGAGAAGAAGTACCCGGCACTGGTACACAGAAAGCGCGCTCTCCTACAGCAGGACAACGCTCGGCCTCATACCGTGCGAATGACCCGGCCAAAACTCTCAGGAATTTGAGAGCATCGATCTGATGCCACACCCAGCATATAGTCCGGATCTTGCCCCGCCGGATTATTACTTATTCCGGTCCATGGCCCACTTCCTTCTCGGGCGGCACTTCAACAACCAGGAGGAGGTGGCAGCTGGGGTGAAGGAGTTCATTGCCTCGAAGGACAAGAACTGGTACCACCGCGGAATCGAAGAAGTGGAAGACAGATGGCTAAAGACGGTGCAACACGATGGCCTATATACTTTGAATACTAGTCGTCTTTCGTCGTAAAGGTACGTATAAAGACATAAAAGTGATCCAAATATTCCAAAATCTTTGACTTACCCTCTGTGCATAGTGCATTCTTTAAACTAATAAAATATCTGCAGTTTTCATAATAAGTCACTATATTTTCCATTATTCTCTTAAGAATATAAGTTAAAAGCTTAAGATTCCTAGATTTTGTCTTGGATTTTTAATGATTTAATGTTGTATACTTTTCTTGGTGCATCTGTTTTGTTATGCAATGTGAAGCAACAGGGGACTTCCACCATTAACGGTTCCTAGTATAAATTTGGAGGTGTGGGTGGATGGTAATGAAAAAGCTGAAATTGTCTCGCCGACTCCGCTGTATACAGGGACATGATGAAGACTTCGCCCGTGGTGCGTCACTGCCTTGAAATCTGTTCGTCTTCGAGCCTCTGCTTATGATAAACATGAAACTTTACCCTTGGTGAGCCACTGCCTTGAAATCTGTTCATCTTCCAGCCTCTCTTTCTGACTAACATGAAACCTTTACCCTTGGTGAGTCACTGCCTTGAAATCTGTTCGTCGTCCAGCCTCTGTTTCTGACTAACATGAAACCTATATACCCTTGGTGAGTCACAGCCTTGAAATCTGTTCGTCTTCCAACCTCTGTTTCGGACTAACATGAAACCTTTACCCTTGGTGAGTCACTGCCTTGAAATCTGTTCGTCGTCCAGCCTCTGTTTCTGACTAACATGAAACCTATATACCCTTGGTGAGTCACTGCCTTGAAATCTGTTCGTCGTCCAGCCTCTGTTTCTGACTAACATGAAACCTATATACCCTTGGTGAGTCACAGCCTTGAAATCTGTTCGTCTTCCAACCTCTGTTTCGGACTAACATGAAACCTTTACCCTTGGTGAGTCACTGCCTTGAAATCTGTTCGTCGTCCAGCCTCTGTTTCTGACTAACATGAAACCTATATACCTTTGGTGAGTTACTGCCTTGAAATCTGTTCCGTCTTCCAGCCTCTGTTTCGGGCTAACATGAAACCTTTATACCCTTGGTGAGTCACTGCCTTGAAATCTGTTCGTCTTCCAGCCTCTGTTTCAGACTAACATGAAACCTTTACCCTTGATGAGTCACTGCCTTGAAATCTGTTCGTCGTCCAGCCTCTGTTTCTGACTAACATGAAACCTATATACCCTTGGTGAGTCACTGCCTTGAAATCTGTTCGTCTTCCAGCCTCTGTTTCAGACTAACATGAAACCTTTACCCTTGATGAGTCACTGCCTTGAAATCTGTTCGTCGTCCAGCCTCTGTTTCTGACTAACATGAAACCTACTATATACCCTCGGTGAGTCACTGCCTTGAAATTTGTTCGTCGTCCAGCCTCTGTTTCTGACTAACATGAAACCTATATACCCTTGGTGAGTCACTGCCTTGAAATCTGTTCGTCGTCCAGCCTCTGTTTCTGACTAACATGAAACCTATATACCCTTGGTGAGTCACTGCCTTGAAATCTGTTCGTCTTCCAGCCTCTGTTTCGGACTAACATGAAACCTACATATCCTTGGTGAGTCACAGCCTTGAAATGTACACAAATTAATTTTGGATTGCTTTAAAAATAGAAGTTTGTAACATCTAGTTGATTACCGTACGTACGAACAGTGCATTCTCTTAAGTAATCACTTAACTTATGGATGTAGAATCTGTTATTAGGATGACAAAAAATCAAATGTTTACATTTCAGCGGATTCCCTGGATGGACCTGCACTGAGGGCCTGATTTACTAAGCACAGCACAAGGTAAGTCCCCCCCCTCCCCACCTCTACATTCTTGAAAGATTAAGTACATTTGTCGCCACTAAATACTAGGAATTAATTTAAAAATTGATTTAATGAATGGGGCACCGTGCGGGAAAAAATTGGAAATGATACCTACTTTTATTAAATCTTAATATTAACAAGGAAATTCACACTTAAAAATATAGACGGGTAAGTAAAACACTATTTAATAGTTAAGTATTGCTATTTTCGCATTTAATTATGTAATATCATCCCCTTTTAATTTTATTTTTTACAATGAACGTTATTTAGACTTGGTTCAGACTGTTTCTTTTGGGGCAAGGTGTTGAACTTCCATGTAGGTGATACGTCACTTGTGATGTGTTGAATTTTATAGTAGAATAATTCTATTAAGAGAGGAATGATACGAGATTTCAGCAAACATGCATAACTGGATAATTCTCAATTCTCACACTCATATAGGCACTTTATTCAGCTCATTAATTTACTTAATGTAAACCCAAGCAATTTTGAAATCTGATACCTTACAATGTGAAATACTCTAAGCTTCTACAAAGTGTCTCAGAAAATCTCTCTCAAGAGGTTCAGAAAGTCTCTCTCAAGACGTGTATAGTATATACGTATATAGGAATACAGCACATTTATATATGAAGATAATACAATGTAGTTTGTCACAAATATTTATTTTTTCAAGTCGACCATGGTTTCGATACTTTCGTTCTATGGAATGGAGAACATTCTGAAATTCCGGAATTAGTCAAACTTATAAATTCTATTGATCCTCAGATTCAATTCAGCTACGAAACTAAAAATAACGGATGTCTACCATTTCTTGACGTGCTGGTAACTCGCTCAAATGGATCTCTCGCAACAAAAATTTATCGGAAGCCTTTCACTGTTTCTCACCTCCACATGCCAAGTCCAATCACATTTGGCAAGAAAAACTCAGCGCCTTTTAGAGTTGCGTATATCGCGCGATACATATATGTTCAGATAAAGACAGTTTGGAAAATAACTTTATTAAACGTGTTGCAGTACAGCGAGGATACAACCCTTCCATTATAGACAAGGCTCTAACAAAATTCCGGAAACCGAAGCCCATCTCCACATTAACTCCTGTGATGCGCCCATTGCGAGAGAATTTTGCCATTATTCCATTTTCCCGTGACATTGCCTTCAAAATTACAAAAATTCTCAAAACCTTTCATTTTAATGTGATTTTTAAACCCATAAACAAAATGAGATTTTTAGAACCAAAGAACTATGTTGAAGACAACAACTTCTGGGGAATTTATCAAATTCCATGTGAATGTGGCGCTTCGTATATAGAACAGACCCTTAGAGCCTTGCGTTTTCTATTGAGGAGCATAAGAAATACATTCGGAACTTGTGGCCTAAAGAAGTCATCGATGGCTAAACATTGTTAGGAAAAGGACCATAAATTTTTCTTTGAAGAAGCAAAACTAATTGACACGCCAGATTCAACCACCAAACTTGATATTTTGGAAGCTTTCCATATACACTGAAGAGCAGTTGAATTAGAGATACCTGTCTAGTAACGTGTAGCACCAACTTTCGCCCTGATGACGGCGGCGATTCGTCTCGGCATGGACTCGACAAGACACCGGAAGCGTTGGGAAGCCATACGGATCCACGACCCCTGGACAAGCTGCCACAGTTCACGAAGATTTGATGGAGGGGGGCGGGGATCAGAGCCTCGAACATCTCTCTCCATGGCATCCCAGATGTGCTCGATGGGATTGAGGTCAGGTGACCTAGCTGGCCAAGGAAGCGAGGTCACGTCGGTGGAGTGTTCATCCAACCATTCGGATACAATTCGGGACCGATGGCACTGTGCATTGTCTTATTGCAGGATGAGGTCCCCAGTGGGGTGTTGAAGACGCACAAACGGGAGCAAAGGGTCGTCCAGGATATCCCGGTAACGATGACCTGTGAGGGACGATGTCACACGTACCAGGGGTCCCATTTCAGTCCACGTAAACAGTCCCCAGACGCGAATGCCACCCCCACCAGCTTGAAGAGTACCCTGCTGGCAAGAAGGATTCATCGCTTCATGTGGTTTGCGCCGTACTCGTATCCTGCCATCCACATGTACCAACGTGAATCTCGACTCATCAGTCCAGGCAACATTTTCCCACATGTCTAGGGTCCAGTGGCAATGTTCCCGCGCCCATGCTAATCTTTGCACCCTGTGATGTGCGGTCAGCAGCGGTACCCTCGTGGGAGGATGGCTTCTGTACCCCATAGCAAGGAAATGGTTCCGGATGGTGTGGCTGCTTACACGTTTTTGTGCACCAGCGTTAAATTGCCGAGTGATTTCTTGCACTGTGGCCCGTCTATCCGCTGTTACAATGCGAGCTAGCCGACGATGACCCCGCTCACCCACACGCTGTTGTCCACGGCAGTTGGCCCTTGCAGGGATGGTTTTACCGGATACGATGTACTCACGGTGCACCCGTGACATAGTGGCTCGTGAAAATCCCAGTGCATGCACGACTTCCGAGATGGAGTGACCCATTCGTCGGGCCCCGACAATTTGTCCACGATCAAATGCGCTTAGATCCTTCGTCTTACCCATACTGCGTCCGACTCTTACTGATTCCCGTCGCATCATTCCTTATATTGTCGGATCGCTGCATACGTCATGTCGTTTCCGTTTACAGGGCCTTCCACAGCGCCACATTTGCATAACGCCAGCTGTCTATAATTCAATTGCTCTTCAGTGTATATCAGAAGTCTTCGCAGCTTGTTAATGACATGGCACCCCCTATTTCTATCAAGCGCGTGGAAGCATCTAACCAAAACACGTGACTAAACACCATTTATGATATCATGTACAATTTGAATATTTACGTGCCATTCGTCCTGATGAAGCTAGGTCAATACCCAGCAAAACCATGGTCGGCTTGAAAAAAATAAATATTTGTGACAAACTATGATGTATTATCTTAATATATATATAATCGTCACAAGACTGTATAGTCTTTGAGAACAATAAACAGCACATTTATAAGTTTCAGGTGAAAAGCACTGCGATTTTCCTGCCTTATCCATTCATTACTGACATTTGAAATTAAATAGACTCCATATAAATCACTTTTGTTCATTTAACCCCTGCCTCCTCCAAATGTTTTTTTCATCCATAATAATTAATTAATAACAAAAGGTTTTTTTTTTTTTTGCATTGTGATTTATTGTGACTTTTTTTTTTTACCCCTAGGCGTAAATCAGACCCTGCCTGCACTATAAAAAATAAGTGGTGTGAATTCACAGAAAATTTCTGAAAATAACGTGCAGCAAAGTTACCGATAAGTGTCAGTCTCTCAACGGAATTCCCGTTTGTTTTTTTACCTCCGTATTTTCACAGATTTTAACGTAGTCAGTAATTCCGTTTATTTCAGAAAAGTTCGTTTTTCAAGTTTTTCCAAATTTAGACAGAAATTTCGCAAAATTCAACATGGTGAATAATTTCAGTCCTTACGCGAGAGATCCCATTTGCGCAGGTGATTGAGCCTAGGCGGTTTGTCTTTCTGGCTCAGAGTCTTAAACCTCTGAACCAGAAAGTCACAGGAACGAGACTCATATTAAAGTTAAAACTAATTGGGAGATGAAGAATTATTATTATTTTTTTTTAATGCGAGTGATTCAAACATTTTATTTTCTATTGGAGCTTATTATTTTTTTCAATACGTTTATAATAATTTTATTTTTTCTGTTGGAGGTCTTATTACAAATTACGTTTTCCAACGTGATTTTTCGAAGCAACAGAATGTTTTGTGGTTTGAAATCTTTTATCAACTGAAGTAACTTCCACTTATTTTTAAGAGAAGGTGCGATGCACCGTTTTATAAAATTATTTCACAGAACTTCTAAATATAAAAATTTACTCATGATAGCTATATAGCTTTTGTCTTAAGGACAACACAGACTGATATATAGACACCGTATAATAGCCTGTACAATAAATTAAGTACCCGGTTTCTTACGCTAACACAATTTATAATAGCTGATGCACAAAATGAGGAAGGGAAGAAGAAATGTCCTGAGCCGCGGTAACCAAAATTCATGCGATAATACTATCCACAATATCCGATCTCGCTACAGAACTTCAAAATCATCTACTTCGACCGATTATTGAAATTTAACAGCAGTTAATCAACCCCCAAGTATTTCCGTGAATATAACTAGAAATTTTTTGTCATATAGATAAGGAATTGCTGAAAGGTTTCTAAAAATTCAGAATTTCCCGTTAACATATCTTGAAAACGGTAATTTACCGTCAATATAAGAAAGGATATGCGGAAAGGTTTTTGAAAATTCAGAATTTCCCGTTAACATTTCTTGAAAACGGTAATTTACCGTCAATATAAGAAAGGAATTGCGGAAAAGTTTCTGAAAATTCAAAATTTCCCGTTAAAATATCTTGAAAACGGTAATTTACCGTCAATATAAGAAAGGAATTGCTGAAAGGCTTTTTCAAAATTCAGAATTTCCCGTTAACACATCTTGAAAACGGTAATTAACCGTCAATATAAGAAAGGAATTGCGGAAAGGTTTCTGAAAATTCAGAATTTCCCGTTAGCACATCTTGAAAACGGTAATTAACCGTCAATATAAGAAAGGAATTGCGGAAAAATTTCTGTAAATAAATGTTTTTTTTTTTTTTTTTGGTGTACGAAAAATCCGCGAAATTCAGAGTTTTTCAGTCATTTCACGGAAAAAGTTGTATCAGAAATATGCTTCGTTAATTCACGAAAGAAATCACGGAAAATGGCTCGTGAAATTCAGAATTTTTTTCATAAAGTGTCTGGAGCTGAAAATAGTTCCAATCCCTAGGATTCCGTAACAGATAAGATTCACTGCATTTGACGAAACCTATAATGTCATTATGTGCACGTTTTGACTTTCTAATTCAAGTGTATATGGATTAATACATGCAGCATACCGATAAGCTTTGTTTTCAGGGTTTTCGCTACGCAACTCAGTACTCACCAGTTCAGAAATATTTTCGTATGCTAGAGAAACAGGCTGAAGAAGCTGACGAAAAACCTAAAGAAAATCAAATTTTTGATTACTAACGAAACCACTAAATTTACGTACCTAGAAAAGCCATATTCTCTAGTAGAATTGTTCCACTTGGTTGCTGAGATGCTTCAAAATAATCCTGAAAATGCTCAATAACCACTTCCATGGATGAAAAAACAAGAGTGCTCGGGGACTTCATCTCTCTATGATTCATTGCAGAAGATCAATAGAAACGATATCACTCGGCCACAGCGATTCACTCGTTGTGAAACTCCGCAAGAACACGTCTGCTCTATTCAACAAAGCACACTCAGCCAAATGCGAACAGAGAAACTGCCAAGTACAAAGCAGAAACTTCCACAAGAAACGAAACTATAACTGACGACAGCGTTGTACCCAGCTTGCAGATAGAAAGTAAGGTTTCGAGCCACTTTTAAAGCAAAATTTATAACACCTTCTGCTCTCTCACTCTAAAAGCTGCTACCTCGATTTTTGGTTAATCAAAGGAATGCTACAGTGGTATTACTGAAACAGAACGGCTGTGATGATGTGATCAGAAAAGTTCTCGCAAGTCCAATGTACCACGCGACTCTCAGCGTGAGGTAGAAAAGAACCATTCACGCGTTGGGGTAGGGAAGGTCGAGATGTTGACAATTATCGTTGGACTCCGGATTCTAGTGGCTCCCGAGGCTGGATTCTTGGGCTTTGATTTAACCGAATTGAAATGAGAAAAGCGAGTTTAGGACATTTGGGCACCGAATATTTGGGCACCTGGACATTTGAGCACAAATCTTGAGGGGACGTACAAAAATTGCCGGGTTTTTTTTGGCGGTGAGGGGAACTGAATGGAGAACGTTTCCAGTAAGACAAACGACAATTATAATTGAATTAAAAAAAATATTACAATGCACAAATTTTGAAGATGACAATGCGTTTTTTTTTTGGTGTAAATATGACAAGCATAATATCCGAAAACTTAACAATTTCGTCGTCCTGGATCGGGATTACATAGCTCATAATCATGAATATGGATTACATTATATTCATGATTACATAGCACCAAGGGTGTCCATGGGGGGACAGCCGCCCCCCCCCGTTAATATAGCAAAATTTTTGATAAATGTAAAACACTAAAATAGACGAAACCTTTTTTTAAATGTTTGACAGCCTTGAAGGAGGTAAGGATTTTCTTACCCCCCCCCCCGCAGCACACATAAAATGTCCGTAATTTCGTATTTTCTTATTTACGATATTTTTCTGTAAACTATAACTAAACAAATTCTCTGCGAGTATGAGCAAACCCAGGAAACTTGTCGGGGGGGGGGAGATCGGGAGATCTTCAGCATTTACAAGCTGCAACTCGACAAATTTTCTCAGCGCTTGTGCACTCTCTAGAAACCTGTCGGCGGTGGGGGGGGGGGGGGGTAATACCAAAAGTGTAAAATATGAAAAATTCCTCATCCGATCGGGAGATTTTTGGCATTTATAAGCTACAACTCAACACATTATTTGAAGGCATGTGCCTACTCAGCAATCCTCTGTATGTGAGAGGGTGGGGGGTGGATACCAAAAGTGTAAAATATGAAGACTTTCTCGTCCGATCGGGAGATTTTCAGTATTTACAAGCTGCAGCTCCACAAATTCTCTGCTCTGAGCGCACATGCCTACGCAGCAAACCAGTCCCGGGGGGAGGGGGTATTTCAAAAGTGTAAAATATGAAGAATTTCTCGTCCGCTCGGCAGATTCTTGGCATTCACAACTGGACACATTATTTGAGGGTATGTACCTACTCAGCAAACCTGTGTGTGTGTGTGGGGGGGGGCATACCAAAAGTGTAAAATATGATGAATTTCTCGTCCGATCGAGAGATTTTCAGCATTTAGCAGTTACAACTCGACACATTATCTGAAAGCATGTGAATGATGAAAATCTCCGGGTAGGAAGAGAAATTCTTCATATTTTACACTTCTGGCAATCTCCCCCCCCCCCCGACAGGTTTGGTGAGTAAGCACATGCCTTCAAATAATGTGTCGAGTTGTAGTGCTGAAAATCTCCCGATTTAACGAGAAAATTTTCATATTTTACACTTCTGCTATTGACCCCCCCCATTGGGTTTACTAAGGAGTAAGTACATGCCCTGAGTTAATGTCTCGAGTTGTAGGTTGCATATGATGAAAATCTTCCAGTCGGAAGAGATAATCTTCATATTTTGCACTTGCACTTTTGGCAGTACCCCCCCCCCCCCCCGACAAGTTTGCTCAGTAATATATACTGATTTCATTGTCCCGTTCCGCCAATCTGTCTTGGCTCCACGGGGACTTATTGAGCACCTTGGATGTTATTTTGACATGTTGCGACAATTATCCTGCCTTGAGACGCCGCTTCGGACCCTGGCCACCCCAATGGCCCAGAGACCAGCCCGTGGTGACGTGCTGGCAGGCGACCTAGTATACCTTGTCTGGGTTCCCGCTCTGTCTGGCGAGATAGGTCGTTTCTTACTTTATCGTTGACTGGAAGATTCCTTGCCCTCAGTAGGTTCTTGCCTTGAGATAATGTCTCCAGTTGTAGTTTGTAAATGCTGAAGATCTCCCGATCGGACATGAAATTCTTTATATTTCACAATTATCATATACCCCCCTTCCCCCGACAGGTTTGCTGACTAGGCATGTGCCCTCAAATAATCTGTCGAGTTGTAACTTATAAATGCTGAAAATCTCTCGATCGGACGTGAAATGTTTCATATTTTACACTTTTAGTATTACCCCCCCCCCCCCCTACAGGTTTGCTCAGTGGTTCATGCCCTGAGATAATGTTTCCAGTTGTAATTTGTAAATGCTGAAAATCTCCCGAACGGACGAGAAAATTTCCATATTTTACACTTTTAGTATTAACCCCCCCCCCCCCCCCCCGACAGGACTGCTGAGTAGGCACGTGCCCGTAAATATTTAGTGCCTAAGTAACTTACGGCGAACATTTTCTCGGTCAAACTCTTACTATTGGGCCAAGAAACGGCAATTGTTATATGGCCCCTTAAACATTTGTGCCCAAATGTCCGGGTGCCAAAATGTCCGGTGCCCAAATGTCCACCCCGTCTTTCAGACAGAAAATCGTACATATGTCTCAATTTCTTAATGAGATATAAGTGAACATTTTTTTTTGTGCACACCACTTGCTCAAAGTAGGGAGAAATATAGGAACACTATAATTTTTAACGCAGCGCAATTTCATTGCTTTAAAAGGGAATGTGCCCAAATGTCCGGGTGCCCAAAAGTCCGGTGCCCAAATGTCCGAACCCCGAGAAAAGCGACTACCCGTAAACTCACCTCGTAAAACTCAAACAAATAAAACAGAAAAATGGCGTTAAACTGCCTGTTGTTATAAACAAGTCCTATAACAGGAGAGGGGGGCCGTCCATTATAGTACGTCCGGTATTACAGGGGGAGGGGGAAGGGGGTTGACAACCGGACCAAATGTGACATGGGGGAGGTTAGTAATTTGGACGTCCATCGGCCAAAAATATAGTGGATAGTATTTCTTCGTTTTGTGTTCCCCTTTTTTTTTCTTCTTTTAATAGTTAAAAAAAGGTAGGAAATACTTCAGATTTCTGATGATATTTAGCTAAATCAGGATATTAATATTAAGTTCTCGTATTTGTACTACCAAATCTATCGTATTGTGTAGATGGTATAATCGGAAGTGTTGCAACCTGAATGCGTGCGTTCATTTGTAGATCTTTATTTGAGAATGTTGGGGGTAGCATTTGGGAATAAATTACTGCCCAAATAATAAATATTTTCTGAAGCAAATGTGTAAATATATGGAAAATTCCTTTAAATAATTACATGTTTTCTTTCTGTTTCTCAACGGACTTCTAAAAGCAGTCGTCAAAAATAAAGGCGGTTGCGGGAATAAGGACGTCCTTGGAAGGGGGGGGGGTCAACGATCCGACTGGGGGGGGGGGACTAAAAATAGTAAAAAATCACGGACGTACGGCCCAAACCTAAACTGAGAAGTTGCCTCTTTTTTTTTTTTTTTTAATAACTAACTGTGAAAGAAGTAGTATGCTAACAAAATTAATAAAAGAAAAACTCAGTGTGAGTGTGATGCATCCGGAGAAAAGATTCCGCATCAGCAAATCTGGAAAAGCAGTGGAAATTAGCGTTGGGATTAATTTCAGTATGGCGCTCTCGGTGGCGGAATGGTATAAGCGATAGTTTATGCTCATTCGTCTGAATTGAGTTCGGGTTCGAATCCCGACCAAACTAAGACGAATGTGTTTGTCTGGTTCTCTCCCTTCCCTGGAACCAGTTCTCTCCCTTCCCTGGAACCAGTGACCCTAGTTCTCTCCCTTCCCTGGAACCAGTTCTCTCCTTCCCTGGAACCAGTGACCCTAGTTCTCTCCCTTCCCTGGAACCAGTTCTCTCCCTTCCCTGGAACCAGTGACCCTAGTTCTCTCCCTTCCCTGGAACCAGTGACCCTAAATTAAGGACGGGCGACTGCTTATAACTGATTGAGTTCCTCACGGTGGTCGTTAAACATTCCATAAAGAAAAATTGTGCGATGGAAAAAAGATTTTGAAAATTGGACTTCCATACAAGCGCAGATATTTAGACACCTTCAAATCTTCTTCCTACGAAACTAAACTGGGGATGTGTGGATAATGTTGAACCTTATTAAGGATAGCAAGTGTTAAAAGGATGTTGCCGCCCCGGTGGCGCAGTGGTCTAAGCGATGGCCTCTGATCATTCGTCCGAAAGGGGTCCGGGTTCGAATCCCGGCGAGGCATGGATGCTGTGTTGCCCTAACGGCACTGGCTCTCTCCCTTCCCTGGAACCAGTGACCTTAAATTAGGGACGGGCGACTGCTTATAGCCCATTGAGTTGCTCACGGTGGTCGTTAAACCTCCAATCAAAGAAAGAGTTGCTGCCCCGGTGGCGCAGTGGTCTAAGCGATGGCATTTGATCATTCGTCCGAAAAGGGTCCGGGTTCGAATCCCGGTGAGGCATGTATGTTGTGTTTGTCTTACGGCACTGGCTCTCTCCCTTCCCTGGAACCAGTGACTCTAAATTAGGGATGGGCGACTGATTTATAGCCCATTGAGTTGCTCACGGTGGTCGTTAAACCTCCAATCAAAAAAAAAAAAAAAAAAAAAAAAGAAAAGGATGTTTCTAATCCGAATTCTAGAAATTTAATCAAAAAATTACAATACACAGCACGATATGCAATTTTTTTGTTCAACAATATCTCCTTTCCTAACCGTCGAATTGGGAAAAAAATCTTGTAGCGTCGGCAAACGTTGGCTATTGGACAGTTGAATGCATTTAACGTCGAATTTTTCAGATGCACACAATTTTCTCGCTGGGCGGTTGCCACGATGTACAAGACTTCGAACTGTAGCTGCGATTTAAAAGTCCGAATTAGGAAATTCTTTATCGTATAGTTTATTTCTCCAATTTCTGTTGATGACATAAATTTCACTTTGGGAGTTTCGTCCTTAATTTGAGGCCACTGGTTCCAGAGAGGTGTTTGGAGGACTAGAGCCGTGGGATAAGCCACCTCATTAGTGCCCCATCTGTGGCTCTGCCCCGGATTCAACAAAACCTGTACTAAAAACTATGTACAAGAAACCTTCACACACGAAACTCACTCGAAGAAACTCCGTAGTGATTTTAAGAACTTTTAATAAAAGTCATACGACTTCACAATCCGTGAGATCTTTCGGGACACCTTGTTCCCATCTTCAGACAGATTGTCTCAGTCCGGTGCTTCCCCTATATATAAACATTGAAGTTACAGCAATGACGCATGTCAAAAGTCCAATCAAATCGTTATTATTGATCAAGCTGTATATCATGACACGATGTTAATGGCAATTGATAATATTCCCCATTCTGTTGTACAAAAAGATCCTACCAGATCTACTATTTCTGCTCTTAGCTGTATAAGGAATCACACCAACCTTCCAACTATTTTACATGATTCGTTTGTTCCACCCATTGGCAGCCGAATACCTAATCTATTCGGACAGATAAAAACACATAAACCGGATTTCCCAATCCGTCCTTTGGTATCTGGGCGAGTTAACCCTTCTAGGAACTTGGAAAGGGCCCTTGCTAGAAATTTAAAACACCACTGGTCATCTCTTCTAGATATTCTGTCACCAGTTCGACACAAGCGTTGAGTAAGATTCGTTTCTACGGCAACCGGCCCATTCCTTTCAGGTTTGTGTCATTGGATGTGGTCTCTCTCTCTTCCCAAGTATACCTTTGAATCAAGTACACCATATTATTAAAAATAAGTTGCGTGCACTAAATGTTGAAGAATCAGAAATTGCAGACATTCTCAGTGCACTTAAATTGATTCAAACAAGAACTTATTTTAAGTCCAATGGTGTCATTTACAGACAGGAGAGTGGGTCACCTATGGGCTCGCCGCTGTCACCCGTTGTTGCCGAGATTATGATGCAATATATAGAGGATAGCGTACTTACAACCTAACTGCATTATTGTATATCAGGTATGTTGATGACATTTTAGTATTTTGGCAGTATCCTTTGGAACAGTTGCCGTTGTTTACTGAAAAAATGTCTTCGCAGTGTTCTTCTATTCAGTTTACTTCGGAGGTAGAAGTTAACTGTACACTACCTTTTTTGGACTTCCAGTTGTTCAAACATCCAGAGCGTCAATCTATTCAGTTCTCAGTTTACAGGAAACCGTTGGCCATTCCTTCGATAATACCAGCACAGTCGGCCCACCCCTTTGGCAACAGATTATCTCGCTTCATGGTCCAAAGGGCGATTACGCATTCTTCAAGTGTAAGACTTCGTTTTATAGAACTAAAAAAAGATTAAAGAAAGAGTTACCCTCTTTGGTTATGAGACTAATATTGTGGACCGCCTATTTTCCAGTTTGAAGGGAAAACTGAGTTCTACGTTGCAACGCAGTCAACCATCTCACAGATTTGTGGGTTCCATTAATTACTTCCCAGCCCCAGTGACAAAGAACTTATATAGACGATTCGGGTTGCATGTTGGCGTGAAAACAACAAATATCCTCACTTTGACAAAGAAAGATAGGGACAATGCAGGTATACAGGGACGTCATGGTGTTTACAGTATACCCCTTCCACCCGTGGAGAGACTCCGTGCAACCCAAACAATACATCGGTTCCACAAAGCGTGCGTTACATTTTTCGTTTGTTGGAACATAAATATGCTGTTAAGAATGGAGCAAAGAACACAGCATTGGCACGACTGACTCGAGATGGATTGCATTATCCAGATTGGAGTCATGTAAGTATACTGTCTTCACAACCTGACATTCCGTCATTATTGTTAGCTGAGAGTTTGAGCATTTATGCTAACAGGGACTCCGTGTGTAATGATAATTACCCTTGTGATATACCGGAGCCCTGGAAACAACTTGCTCCAGTACGCAACACCAATATTAACTTTTGATTCTTTGTACGTTTTAATTTTATAGTTTGAATTTGTAGTATTTGTTTGATTGGTGTTTGTGTGTGTCTGTGTTGTAAAATGGTGGTATTCAATTGAGTGGGACATGTACGTGTGTTTACAATTATTATAATTTTGTAATGTTTTGGGTCTCTACCTAATCTGAGAACATTGGGTGAGGGTGAGTAAAACTGTGTGCGCATGCTTATTTGTGACATGCGTCATTGCTGTAACTTCAATGTGTATATATAGGGGACGCACCAGACTGAGACAATCTGTCTGAAGATGGGAACAAGGTGTCCCGAAAGATCTCACGGATTGCGAAGTCGTATGACTTTTATTAAAAGTTCTTAAAATCACGACGGAGTTTCTTCGAGTGAGTTACGTGTGTGAAGGTTTCTTGTACATAGTTTTTAGTTTTATCAGCACGTAAACTTCAGTTCATTTAAAACCTGTACTCTTGACTACTCATCGACTGGGACGGCTTCTTTGATTTTTGTTTGCCGGTATCTAAATTTCTATCGTTCTAATGGGAAAATTTCTTTTAGCATTCTTCGTTTTTGTCAGTCCGTATATATATATATATATATTTTGAATTATTTATTGGACTTGGTTGACAAATACATTCACAGGACAGACACGCAGACATTAGACAGCATATGAAGATTTTTAACATCAACAAGAACATGTCGAACATGATACACTGTCAAATCACCAATGTACACAGAGAGCCAGTGTTGACCGAGTAACACATTGAGAGCCAGTGCCGAAAAACAAATGGAAACATCCATGCCTCACCGGGATTCGAACCCAGACCCCTCCCTGAGCAAAGGATCAGAAGCCATCGCTTACACCACTGCGCCACCGGGGCGGCACTCAATGGATTATAAGCAGTCGCCCGTCCCCAATTTAGGGCCACTGGTTCCAGGGATGGGAGACAGCCAGTGCCATAAGACAAACACAACATCCATGCCTCACCGGGGGATTCGAGCCCGGACCCTTATCGAACGAAAGATCAGAAGCCATTGCTTCGACTACTGCGCCACTGGGCGGCGCTCAATGGACTATAAGCAGTCGCCCTTCCCTAATTTAGGGCCACTGGTTCCAGGGATGAGAGACAGCCAGTGCCATAAGACAAACACAACATCCATGTCTCACCGGGGATTCGAGCCTGGACCCTTATCGAACGAAAGATCAAAAGCCATTGCTTCGACTACTGCGCCACTGGGCGGCGCTCAATGGACTATAAGCAGTCGCCCTTCCCTAATTTAGGGCCACTGGTTCCAGGGATGGGAGACAGCCAGTGCCATAAGACAAACACAACATCCATGTCTCACCGGGGATTCGAGCCCGGACCCTTATCGAACGAAAGATCAAAAGCCATTGCTTCGACTACTGCGCCACTGGGCGGCGCTCAATGGACTATAAGCAGTTGCCCGTCCCTAATTTCGGGCAACTGGTTCCAGGGAAGGAGACAGCCAGTGCCATAAGACAAACACAACATCCATGTCTCACCGGGGATTCGAGCCCGGACCCTTATCGAACGAAAGATCAGAAGCCATTGCTTCGACTACTGCGCCACTGGGCGGCGCTCAATGGACTATAAGCAGTCGCCCTTCCCTAATTTAGGGCCACTGGTTCCAGGGATGGGAGACAGCCAGTGCCATAAGACAAACACAACATCCATGTCTCACCGGGGATTCGAGCCCGGACCCTTATCGAACGAAAGATCAAAAGCCATTGCTTCGACTACTGCGCCACTGGGCGGCGCTCAATGGACTATAAGCAGTTGCCCGTCCCTAATTTCGGGCAACTGGTTCCAGGGAAGGGAGACAGCCAGTGCCATAAGACAAACACAACATCCATGCCTCACCAGGGGATTCGAGCCCGGACCCTTATCGAACGACAGATCAGAAGCCATTGCTTCGACTACTGCGCCACTGGGCGGCGCTCAATGGACTATAAGCAGTCGCCCTTCCCTAATTTAGGGCCACTGGTTCCAGGGATGGGAGACAGCCAGTGCCATAAGACAAACACAACATCCATGTCTCACCGGGGATTCGAGCCCGGACCCTTATCGAACGAAAGATCAAAAGCCATTGCTTCGACTACTGCGCCACTGGGCGGCGCTCAATGGACTATAAGTAGTTGCCCGTCCCTAATTTCGGGCAACTGGTTCCAGGGAAGGGAGACAGCCAGTGCCATAAGACAAACACAACATCCATGCCTCACCGGGGGATTCGAGCCCGGATCCTTCTCGAACGAAAGATCAGAAGCCATTGCTTCGACTACTGTGCCACTGGGCGGCGCTCAATGGACTATAAGCAGTTGCCCGTCCCTAATTTAGGGCAACTGGTTCCAGGGAAGGGAGACAGCTAGTGCCGTAAGACAAACACAACATTCACGCCTCACGGGATTTGATCCTAGACCCTTCTGGGAGTTTTTTTTTTTTTTTGATTGGAGGTTTAACGACCACCGTGAGCAACTCAATGGGCTATAAGCAGTCGCCCGTCCCTAATTTGGGGTCACTGGTTCTAGGGAAGGGAGAGAGCCAGTGCAGTAAGACAAACACAACATCCATGCCTCACCGGGATTTGAACCCGGACCCCGTTCGGACGAATGATCAGAGGCCATTGCTTAGACCACTGCTCCACCGGGGCGGCCCTTCTGGGAGTAAAGATCAGAAGCCATCCCTTAGACCACTGCGCCACCTTGGCGGCACTCAATGGACTATAAGCAGTCGCCCGTCCCTAATTTAGGGCCACTGGCTCCAGGGAAGGGAGAGAGCCAGTGCCGTAAGGCAAACACAACATACATCCCTCACCGGGATTCGAACCCGGACCGTTTTTGGACGAATGATCAAAGGCCATCGCTTAGACCACTGCGCCACCGGGGCAGCAACTCTTTCTTTGATTGGAGGTTTAACGACCACCGTGAGCAACTCAATGGGCTATAAGCAGTCGCCCGTCCCTAATTTAGTGTCACTGGTTCCAGGGAAGGGAGACAGCCAGTGCCGCAAGACGAACACAACATTCATGCCTCACCGGGGGATTCGAGCCCGGACCCTTATCGAACGAAAGATCAGAAGCCATCCCTTAGACCACTGCGCCACCTTGGCGGCACTCAATGGACTATAAGCAGTCGCCCGTCCCTAATTTAGGGCCACTGGTTCCAGGGAAGGGAGACAGCCAGTGCCGCAAGACGAACACAGCATTCATGCCTTTCGGGTTTCAAAGCCGGACCCATCTCGTACGAAAGACCAGAAGCCATTGCTTCGACCACTGCGTTACCGGGAGGGGGGGGGGGTGAGTCCATATTCAGAACAGTATCTGCGGGACTGAAATTCAATAATATCTATATACTTCTGTTTTTTTTCAGTTGCAACATGTTATCACCAGAGGGCGCACCAATATCCGGGTTTCCGAAATTACCACTGAAAGAATTTTCTTTGGTATTTAACTGTTGCTGCATGCACCCAGTCACAGGGGCGGATCCAAAATTTTCGTGGGGACGGTGGAGCGCAGCCTGAAATTGCCATATGGAAATGGGAAATACATATCTCCATGAGTTCCTCATCATAAAATCGATCGTTGATATCTTGTAGTTAATTAACGAAAGTAATATACACCGATGAGCGAGTCCCGCTCCAGGACGATGAAAATTTTCAAGTTTTCGGATATTATCTGACTTACCTACCATCCTTGTCACATTTACGCCAAAAATCGGATTGTCATCTTCAAAATGTGCAATGTAGTTCAATATCATGCGTGCTATATAATTTGTGATGCCCTGTCTGTTGCGACCTTGACTTGCCCAACGTCAGATCCATATCGTGCAACTGATAATATAAGGAAGTTTAATCACAAGGTACGAAGGTAGCCTGATGGGCGTTTTTGGTGTACTGTTCATTGTGATGAAAACATTCAGAGGCAACCACGCAGCTGATCTAACCTCCAGAGAAGAGAAGAGGTCTATTTTACGATGTTCTGTCCAACAGGCCATATTTCACTTTCTGTAGTGCCAGCTGAAGATTAACTTTTTCAAGTGTTTCGCTACGCATAGGAAAAAGGATAAAAGATCGTTTCATGATGGATAAGGGAAAGAAGTTTATGTTTTCGTCTGACGACAAACCAAAGAGAAGTTTTCACTTCTTTGAAGACATGTGGAGGAAGAAGGAATTGTGTGATATTACCTTTCGCATAGGAAATGATCCTCTCTACGCACACAGGGTAATTATAACCGCAGCGATACCTTACTTGAGGGACATGTTCTCCAAAAGTGATCAACAAGGTGAAGATATTAGACTACCCAATATCGAACCGGATGCCTTCAAAAATCTCATTCAGTATGCGTATACCTGCAAACTGGAAATCGATATGAATAATGTAATGAACATACTTTCTGCAGCATGTTATTTACTCATCGACGAGGTAAAGGAAGCTTGCTGCGAGTTTTTGGTGGGAAATTTAGATTCTGTCAATATTTTGAATGTTAGGGAATTCTCCAGTAATTTGAAATGCTTCGAATTGCTCGCTGACGTTGACTGTCACGTTAAACAAAATTTCTCTGAGATAGTTGAAAGAGAGCAATTTTTGAACTGGCCTGTTGCTTACCTAAAAGAAATCATTGGGGGAAATGATTTGTATGTGGATAGCGAGCAAACAATTATTGAAGCAGCAATTAAGTGGGTAAAAGTCTGTCCGGAAGAGCGAAAGGATGAATTGGCGGATTTGCTCAAAAACATTGGACTGCATGAAGTAGATCCTCTGTATTTAGTGGATATTGTGGAAAGAGAACGGTTTGTTCGAGCATCAATGCCCATCAGAGATTTGATTGATGAAGCCAAACATTATAACTTATATCCACAACGAAGAAAAGACATTTCTGGTTTTCGAACTGAACCACGGCAAATAACGAAAAATACACCGCAAAGCCACGATCAGAAGAACCTGCGTATTTACAAATTACTAGCACAGCTAAAATACACTGTGCAGTGTTTCGATTTACTCAAAGAAGAGTGGAAAATTACGGGAAACCAGGCATATTACAACACAAGAGGATCAACAATTGCAATAGGCAGTCAAATGTTTTTCTTTTATTGGGGTACGACATTACATTTTGATCTAACAAAGAATACTTGGAATTATCTGATTGATGCCCCAGAGCCTTCTGCCTATACGGGAGCAGTGGCTTTAAATGAGAAGATATATGTCATCGGTGGGAGGATTGAAGAATATATTGCTTCCAGTGCTGTCCGCTGTTTTGACCCAGAAATGAACCAATGGACCAGGGTCAGACCCATGCGCACCGCTCGATGGGGGCTATGTGTTGTTGCATTATCTGAATATATCTTCGTCCTCGGAGGTCGAAACAATTCCTTGGTGTTTGATTCAATTGAGAGGTACGATCCGAGAACGGATAAATGGAAACCTATGCAACCAATGATTACAAAGAGATGTTTCGCAGGCGCTGCATCAGTAAATCAGAAAATCTTCATATGTGGTGGTAATTCACTTTCGACTGGAACAGAATGCGTTGCAACAGCTGAGATGTACGATCTCTTGAGAAACAGATGGACACTCATAAAGCCCATGAATTCAGCCAGATGTGAGTTTACCTTACTGCAGCTCAGCTCTAGGCTGTATGCCATAGGAGGAATTGACAGTGCAGGAAAGCGCCAGAGCAAATTCGAAATTTATGATCTTGGCAGCCATAGTTGGATGCCTGGCATTTCAACTGACCCTGCTTATAACGTCTCTGGAGCAGCGATTATGTTGGCTGCAAATGATTAAAAGGATATTTCTGCTATTAAAAGGTAATTGGTTTCAAGTCATGGTTAAAAAGATATTGTGAGGGCATTTATGAATGGGGTTAATACTATGATTTTCTATTTTGGTGTACAATTAATCAATCCGAAATTATATTTGTTGTATGTAAGATGCCTTATGCGAAAATACCAACATGGTCTTTAAAAATCGTTTAGTTGATGAAAGTTCTTTTCAGTATAATTTCTGTATTCCTGGCCACTTTATTTGGGTACATTCTCACTCATATGGAAAAGAACATGATTAGTATTGATATTTTAAACAAGTTTCACGATAAGGATTTCACTGAATACAACTTGAACTTTGACGTAAATTACCTAAAGCGTTGAGATATTATGCCATCAACTCTTTATTAAATTGCAATGTCTAACTCAAAATTTTTGAGGGCCATTTCAACAGTTTCAGAACTTTCTGCTATAATTTGGCAAAAATCTGAAAAAAAATATATATAAGCTCATGCCTTTACACGTGTGGAATTTGAATAAAATTACTTCCGTAGTTTGAATTGCATTGCCATAAAAATTTTTAGAGTAAAAACTTATTTGCCATAGTACGTTTCAGTTATGTATTTTGTGGCGTATATACTGTAATTCGACTTTCATTTTTAGTTGCCTTTCTATGTAAATTTGAGTTCTTTTTCCTTACCGTTTTTCAAACTTAACGTTATATCTCTTCTCTCGCAAGCCGGGAGCCGACTTCACCAAATTATTGGGGGGGGGCGCAAAGAGATCAGACGTGGGAGGGGGCACGTCTATTCCATGGTCAGGAGGAGGGGGGCAGGTCAAAAAGATAAACTACGAGATTGGACGCATATTTCAAAATACAATTGTAATTGCTCATCAGCAAATGAACTAGGAAACAGAAATATTGTTTTGTTGAATACTAAAATTTTTAAAAATATAATTCAGCTTGTGATTTTATAAAAATATCTGCACAGATTTTATTTCCAAACATTCATAAAAAAAAAAAAAAAAAAAAAACTAGACGCAACCCGTCGGAATCGACGCTTTTTTTTTTTTTTTTTTTTTTTTTGAAAAGAATAAACTCATACGAAACGTTTACTTATATCTTCACATAATGGGAAACGTCTTACGTACGTGAATAAACTGGATCGAATTATGCCTTACCGGGATTCGAACCCGGTAGATGAAACCCGTCAACGTTTATTAACATTATACAACTTGAAGTACACTGACGGAAAAAAATCCCAACACCAAGAAGGGGTTGTGTTAGATAAACGACAGTTGGTAGGCGGTGAGAGTATATCTGTAAGATGACGTCTATGAAAATTTCGCGTTCGGCGCATACGTGTGGCGCTAGTAGCGCCCCTCGGAACATGCAAAGCAGGTTTGCTGTAAATACGCGCTGTAACGTTCGTGAGCGTTAGTTATCGTTGAGATTCGACGTAGGGTGTTGATGTTAGTCAAGAATGCCTTTAAGAAAACGAAGAAGCCATTATCAACAGCTCACGGAGTTTGAACGAGGTCGTGTAATAGGGCTACGAGAAGGTAGATTTTCTTTCCGCAATATTGCAGAACGACTTGGCAGGAATGTAGCCACTGTGCATGATTGTTGGCGGCGGTGGTCAAGGGAAGGTACTGCCTCAAGAAGACCGCATTCTGGCCAGCCACGTGGCACTACTGAGGGGAAGACCGCCGTGTACGGCGTATGGCCGTGGCGCATCGTACCGCGTCTTCGGTAGCAATTCGAGCTGCAGTTGCCACCACAGTGACACAACGAACTGTTACAAATCGGTTACTTGAAGGACGTGCGCCGCCCCGGTGGCGCAGTGGTCTAAGGCGTTGGCCTCTGATCATTCGTCCGAAAGGGGTCCGGGTTCGAATCCCGGTGAGGCATGGATGTTGTGTTTGTCTTACGGCACTGGCTCTCTCCCTTCCCTGGAACCAGTGACCCTAAATTAGGGACGGGCGACTGCTTATAGCCCATTGAGTTGCTCACGGCGGTCGTTAAACCTCCAATCAAAAAAAAAAAAAAAGAAAAAAAAAGGACGTGCATTCCACTTACTATAAACCACTGCCGTTTGCGACGTCAGTGGTGTCAAGCTAGTGCTCATTCGAGGACGGAGTGGAGATCTATTGCGTTTTCTGATGAAAGCCGGTTCTGCCTGGGTGCCAGTGACGGCCGTGTGTTGGTTAGAAGGAGGCCAGGCGAGCGCCTGCAACCAACCTGTTTGCGGCCGAGACACACTGGACCTACACCTGGAGTTATGGTCTGGGGAGAAATTTCCTATGACAGCAGGAGCACTCTCGTGGTTATCCCAGGCACCCTGACGGCACAGTTGTACGTCGGTCTGGTGATTCAACCTGTTGTGCTGCCATTCATGAACAGCATTCCAGGGGGTGTTTTCCAACAGGATAACTAACGCTCGCATACCGCTGTTGTAACACAACATGCTCTACAGAGTGTCGACATGTTGCCGTGGCCTGCTAGATTACCAGATCTTTCACCAATCGAGCACGTATGGGACATCATTGGACGACAACTTCAGCGTCACCCCCAACCAGCATTAACCGTCCCTGTGTTGACCGACCAAGTGCAACAGGCAAGGAACTCCATCCCACAAACTGACATCCAGCACCTGTACGACACAATGCATGAACGTTTGCGTGCTTGCATTCAACATTCTAGGCGGTTATTAATGTACCAGCATTTCACATTTAAAATGGCTCTTCTCGCGCTTACATTAAGCTGTGATCTTGAAACCTTAATCGATTAAATATGTTACCAATACAAATGTATAGCCGCCATTTCATTCCTCTACAACTATTTTTTCGTGGTGTTGGGATTATTTTTTTCCGTCAGTGTATTTGTTCCGTATTGAATGGTGTAACAATTTATAAAACATACAACGACTAAGTACCGAGCTTTCACACTCCGAACGGGAGGCTTTTTCAAGGCCAGTGAACACAAGAATAATTTCGGGAACGACGATAATTTGAAATCTTGGAGCGCGTATCTACTACGTGTCTAGGTGGTATTGCGTCTTGCGGATAGCCTACCTTTCAAACATTCTCTCTCATTTTCCCCTTAATTTTCTATGTCAGTAGGATCTCCCACGCAGCCGAGACTTCGAGGGAAATGCTGTCGTTGCAAGAGTTCGGATGCATGGATATTTCGATGCTTTCTCTAGTCAGTGTTCCTTTGTAGTCGGTGTATGAAGCTATCCTCTTCATGTTTTTCCATACCGGTATCGCGTCGTATTGGGCTACTTCTTTGCAAAGCGCTGTTTGTGTTTTTCCTGCTTTAATGCCCCTTATGTGTTCTTTTCCTCTAATTGTAAGGGATCTTTTGGTCATTCGGAGTGTGAAAGCTCGGCACTTATCGTCGTTGCATGTTTTATAAATTGTTACACCATTCAATGCGGAATAAATACTTCAAGTTGTATAACACTAAGGTGTAAGTTCCATTATTGTAGTTTATTAACATCTTTACATAATGGGAAACGTCTTACCTACGTGAATAAACTGGATCGAATGAATGTTAAATTGTATTTATACGTCACGCAGTCCAATGGAACAACGCAATCAGGTCTTCGAGTGCTCGCTGTTTCGATAAGAACTTTCAAACAAATTACTGCTAGCGTTGCTTTGCACAACGGTTCGCTGAGAAGAGAAACTTCGGACCTTGGACTATCCGAGTCCCTCCATAACTCCACCTTCAACAGCGCGTGAGTCAACCGAACGCTTCTCCCATTGACTTTACATGGGAACTTTGCCGCCCCACAACGCCCGGACCGTTGCCCCAAACTCATTTTTCTCTTCGATTGGTACATCTACATGGTAAGACCTATATTTTGATACATCAACCATATGTTTGCGTTCAGCCGTGCTCTCACAACTGGTCTTACAGTAAAAAAACGTTACAGAATTAATATATAGGTGAAAAATTAGCGCGATTACTCAGACAAAGAACAAGAAGCGCAAAAAAGTAGATAAATATAGGCGCTAGAGATTAAACGTTTCTATATTTTTATTTATTAATTTTATTTTTCATAATTGTCTTAAACATTTACCACATGTCACGAGAACATGTCAAACAGAATACGGGGCTGGCAACTGAGTTTCTAATAAAATGAGCAACGCTAAATATGAGCAAAAACGTGTTTTCACTTATTTTGTTTTTTATTATTATTTTTTGGAAATAATCTCATAAGTTGGAGCTTGGTCCATCTTATAAAGGATAATACATTTCTATAAAGGAAAGAAATGTATTTTTTTGCATTTAGCACAGCATGATAGCCTCAATAGCATGGGAAAGCAATTTTTCTCTGTTCAAATATTTCCACTCACGCATTTCGGAAATGATATACGCATAAAAAAACAAGAGCAAAAAAACTTAATTTAGTTAAACGGGTCAAAAAATATTGGACGGGCACTGCCCCCCCTAGTAAAATTATTGAAAGGGCAAGATTGACCTTTGCCCCCCTATAGTCGGCGCCTATGCACACAAGAGTATGGTTGGCAACACCTTCAGGTGGGAACGTAGAACGTGTGTATCAGAGGCGAGACGGGCTCGGGCTGTAGAATATTTACTGCTGTTCGGGCTCGGGCTGTGGAATATTTACTGCTGTACGGGCTCGGGCTGTCGAATATTTACTGCTGTTCGGGCTCGGGCTGTCGAATATTTACTGCTGTTCGGGCTCGGGCTGTCGAATATTTACTGCGGTTCGGGCTCGGGCTGTCGAATATTTACTGCTGTTCGGGCTCGGGCTGTCGAATATTTACTGCTGTTCGGGCTCGGGCTGTCGAATATTTACTGCTGTTCGGGCTCGGGCTGTGGAATATTTACTGCGGTTCGGGCTCGGGCTGTCGAATATTTACGTTCGGGCTCGGGCTGTCGAATATTTACGTTCGGGCTCAGGCTGTCGAATATTTACTGCGGTTCGGGCTCGAGCTGTGGAATATTTACTGCGGTTCGGGCTCGGGCTGTCGAATATTTACGTTCGGGCTCGGGCACGGGCTGTCGAATATTTACTGCTGTTCGGGCTCGGGCTGTCGAATATTTACTGCTGTTCGGGCTCGGGCTGTCGAATATTTACTTTGGTTCGGGCTCGGACTGTCGAATCTTTACTGCGGTTCGGGCTCGGGCTGTCGAATCTTTACTGCTGTACGGGCTCGGGCTGTCGAATATTTACTTTGGTTCGGGCTCGAGCTGTGGAATAATTACTGCGGTTCAGGCTCTGGCTGTCGAATATTTACGTTCGGGCTCGGGCTGTCGAATATTTACTTTGGTTCGGGCTCGAGCTGTGGAATATTTGCTGCGGTTCAGGCTCTGGCTGTCGAATATTTAGGTTCGGGCTCGGGCTGTCGAATATTTACTGCGGTTCGCGCTTGGGCTGTCGAATGTTTACTGCTGTTCGGGCCCGGGCTGTCGAATATTTAATGCGGTTCGCGCTCGGGTTGTCGAATATTTACTGCTGTTCGGGCCCGGGCTGTCGAATATTTACGTTCGGGCTCGGACTGTCGAATATTTACTGCTGTTCGGGCCCGGGCTGTCGAATATTTACGTTCGGGCTCGGGCTGTCGAATATTTAATGCGGTTCGCACTCGGGCTGTCGAATGTTTACTGCTGTTCGGGCCCGGGCTGTCGAATATTTAATGCAGTTCGCGCTCGGGCTGTCGAATATTTACTGCGGTTTGGGCTCGGGCTGTCGAATATTTACTACTGTTCGAGCTCGGGCTGTGGAATATTTACTGCGGTTCGGGCTCGGGCTGTCGAATATTTACGTTCAGGCTCGGGCTGTCGAATATTTACTGCGGTTCGCGCTCAGGCTGTTGAATGTTTACTGCTGTTCGGGCCCGGGCTGTCGAATATTTAATGCGGTTCGTGCTCGGGCTGTCGAATATTTACTGTTGTTCGGGCTCGGGCTGTCGAATATTTACTTTGGTTCGGAATCGGACTGTCGAATCTTTACTGCCGTTCGGGCTCGGGCTGTCGAATCTTTACTGCGTACGGGCTCGGGCTGTCGAATATTTACTTTGGTTCGGGCTCGATCTGTGGAATACTTACTGCGGTTCAGGCTCTGGCTGTCGAATATTTACTGCGGTTCGGGCTCGGGCTGTCGAATCTTTACTGCTGTACGGGCTCAGGCTGTCGAATATTTACTTTGGTTCGGGCTCGATCTGTGGAATATTTACTGCGGTTCAGGCTCTGGCTGTCGAACATTTACTGCTGTTCGGGCTCGGGCTGTCGAATATTTACTTTGGTTCGGGCTCGATCTGTGGAATATTTACGGCGGTTCAGGCTCTGGCTGTCGAATATTTACTTTGGTTCGGGCTCGGGCTGTCGAATATTTACTGCGGTTCGGGCTCGGGCTGTCGAATCTTTACTGCGGTTCGGGCTCGGGCTGTCGAATCTTTACTGCTGTACGGGCTCGGGCTGTCGAATATTTACTTTGGTTCGGGCTCGATCTGTGGAATATTTACTGCGGTTCAGGCTCTGGCTGTCGAATATTTACTGCGGTTCGGGCTCGGGCTGTCGAATCTTTACTGCTGTACGGGCTCGGGCTGTCGAATATTTACTTTGGTTCGGGCTCGATCTGTGGAATATTTACTGCAGTTCAGGCTCTGGCTGTCGAATATTTACTGCTGTTCGGGCTCGGGCTGTCGAATATTTACTTTGGTTCGGGCTCGATCTGTGGAATATTTACTGCGGTTCAGGCTCTGGCTGTCGAATCTTTACTTTGGTTCGGGCTCGGGCTGTCGAATCTTTACTTTGGTTCGGGCTCGGACTGTCGAATCTTTACTGCGGTTCGGGCTCGGGCTGTCGAATCTTTACTGCTGCACGGGCTCGGGCTGTCGAATATTTACTTTGGTTCGGGCTCGATCTGTGGAATATTTACTGCGGTTCAGGCTCTGGCTGTCGAATATTTACTGCGGTTCGGGCTCGGGCTGTCGAATATTTACTGCGATTCGGGCTCGGGCTGTCGAATCTTTACTGCGGTTCGGGCTCGGGCTGTCGAATCTTTACTGCTGTACGGGCTCGGGCTGTCGAATATTTACTTTGGTTCGGGCTCGATCTGTGGAATATTTACTGCGGTTCAGGCTCTGGCTGTCGAATATTTACTTTGGTTCGGGCTCGGGCTGTCGAATATTTACTGCGGTTCGGGCTCGGGCTGTCGAATCTTTACTGCGGTTCGGGCTCGGGCTGTCGAATCTTTACTGCTGTACGGGCTCGGGCTGTCGAATATTTACTTTGGTTCGGGCTCGATCTGTGGAATATTTACTGCGGTTCAGGCTCTGGCTGTCGAATATTTACTTTGGTTCGGGCTCGGGCTGTCGAATCTTTACTTTGGTTCGGGCTCGGACTGTCGAATCTTTACTGCGGTTCGGGCTCGGGCTGTCGAATATTTACTGCTGTTCGGGCTCGGGCTGTCGAATATTTAATTTGGTTCGGGCTCGATCTGTGGAATATTTACTGCGGTTCAGGCTCTGGCTGTCGAATATTTACTTTGGTTCGGGCTCGGGCTGTCGAATCTTTACTTTGGTTCGGGCTCGGACTGTCGAATCTTTACTGCGGTTCGGGCTCGGGCTGTCGAATATTTACTGCTGTTCGGGCTCGGGCTGTCGAATATTTAATTTGGTTCGGGCTCGATCTGTGGAATATTTACTGCTGTTCGGGCTCGGGCTATCGAATATTTACTGCTGTTCGGGCTCGGGCTGTCGAATATTTACTGCTGTTCGGGCTCGGGCTGTCGAATATTTACTGCGGTTCGGGCTCGGGCTGTCAAATATTTACTGCTGTTCGGGCTCGGGCTGTCGAATATTTAATGCGGTTCGCGCTCGGGCTGTCGAATATTTACTGCTGTTCGGGCTCGGGCTGTCGAATATTTACTGCGGTTCGGGCTCGGGCTCTTAGACAGAGGGAGAGCGAGAGAAGTTTTTTTATACATAAATGTGATTTTATATGATTTAGCAAATGAGACACTTTATAGTTGATAAAGAGAATTCTTCGGCAACTGGTTCTGGTTGGGCAGCTGGCATTCGAGATGGATATTTATTCCGGGCTTGGGTAGAAAATGCCATAATACACGCATTAGCGTGTTTCTTCAGAGAAGTAAAAGCTTTTTCAAAAACTATAGATATTGGATATAGTTGACAGCATGCCGACTATAATTTACCCCCTATCTCTACGCAGTAGCTCCCTGCTAACTCTATTTAGCAACGTACATATTGCAGCGCATTATGGCACGATAACATTAGCATTATTTGAGCAACATACAATTGCAGCACCGCCCGATCGTTTTGGATGGCCGGTCGCCCGAAGCACTTCAGGTGGAAACGAACGGCCAAAAAAAATAGTACAGTTACACTGTAAAAATAGATAGAGGTTCCCTTCCCCACTTCCCATTGGAGAAATATGTTGGTTAACTGCAGGAGGAGGAGAGAGTGGGAAGTTTGGAAAAAGATAAGTTTTTTTATTAATGGTTGAACAGGTTAGCCAATTTTGGAGCTCATTCGGGCCCGGGCTCTATCTTGAAACAAAAAATTCGGGCTCGGGCTGATATACCACGGGCTCGGGATCCGAAATTGAGCCCGAACTCAGCTGTAGTGTGTGTATGTCTCCGATGAGAACTGAACGTTATGTAATGTTTGAGCAGTAGCAGTGTGCGGAGATGGTGGAAGTCATAATGCTAATTGTGGAAGAGACGTCTGATTTGCATCTATTTGAAGGCTGCGTGTTATATTCTAGTGTTGTTTTTGTTTTCTTAACCAAGTGCTATTATTATTAACTGACGTTCATTTGATTAAGATAGTAATATTAAAAAAAGAGTTGTAGTTACGCCTTGTTGAAGTGCCAAAGGATTAGTGGCTGATTAAAGACTAATCGTTGGTAACTTTTTCTCGACGTTTACTTGAATAACTCCTGTTTCACCGTAGGTGAAGTTTCTGAGAACTGATTTATGTAGTGTCCAGTCAGCTATACATACACGAACATTACAACTTTGAAATGTGGTAAGGCATGATATATTAGAGATTTTACTAATTAATTTTTATCACGCTTAGGATAGTGTTCTAACCTACAAATGTTACGTCGATCTTAAAGTCATTTGTGAATGTTTGTTTCGTTCGACATAATTTCAGGATGTTTTAAAGCAATGGCCAGAAACTTATGTACTGATGCATGCAGGGAGGATTAATAAGGAATAAAGCAGGAAGGATTAATAAGGATTAAAGCAGGAAGGATTAATAATATATGATTTTTTTTTTACCTTTACCCACACAGCACAGAATATTTCGTATATGTTACAAGTACGTAGCACTGAAACATTGAGATTCGTTGCGCAGTGTAACAGCAATGTTTCAGAAACCTTACGGTTACGCCAAAATGTCCTCAAACGTTACATAACTTTGAAACATAACCGATACCAGTGGCGTATCTTGGGTCCGAAACCTGAACTACCTCACCCGCCCCAGTACTGTTTTTTTTTTTTTTTTTTTTTTAATTGCGAAGTCTATTTTTCAGTTGTTAAGTAACCGAAGTAACTTTTTTCTAAATTTTAGGTACATGCTATTGCGACATGATACCAAATAATTATGAGGATTAGGATCTTCTGAATACTTTATTTGTACATGAACTCCATTCTATTTTACTTTTGTGTGGACTTGAGTGTTAGGTTTTCATAAAAAGTTTCTTCCGAGTACTTTTTCATGTTAAAAAAGAATGTTTTTCTCTATTGACAAAACAGCCAAGTTGCTCAAGTGTGCATATCCTTGTGTGGCTCTAAGATATGTCTTGATTCTTTTTACTGCAGAAAAACTTCTTTCGGTAGTTGATGGAAAGTTTAATAGGAGGTCTGCTAATTCGTACACCTCACTAAACACAATATCCAATTTATTCAGTTTCATGTACCAAGTAATGTCTCTTACTGATTTCTTTTTGCATTCATCAAGGGAATAAAACACCTTCAGTTCATTTTTTAGTCGAGCTGTACAAAAAAAAATTTGAAGCATAGAGTCCTGTAAGTCCTGACAGTAGATGTTCAGGGAAGCTTTCACAAAATTTATCAAAACATCCAACAAAGCCAAGAATTTAAGATATAATATCACTGATTTTAATTCATTGACACTTCACACAAACTGAAACCACTCTCGCGAAACAAGCGCTAGAAGCATGCGAGTGACTGAGGTAGTCGAAGTCTTCTCTTTTCTGAGCGAACCGTTGTCCAAACCAATGGCCCTTTCCCCTTTCTCATTCATGTCATGGAAACGCTAACTGGCGATCGTACCGAAGGTCTTCGAATAACAACAGCGAAGACTGGTAGAGCTGGTTGCGTTACGATGGCACCATCCCTCCACTAAGAGCCCCGTTGATCTTCGCTCGCCAGACTCATTCTCTTAGTCAAAAGAAGCGAATCCGCTCGTGTTTTTTTTCGCAGTGAAAGCATCGACATACCTTAATATCGTTGATAATTGACTTTTATTTGTGTATATTTAATTGACTTTTATTTGTGCATTCTCTAGGCTTCGCAGCTAGCCTCGAAAATACGCCACCGACCGATAAGTTACAGTGAAAGGTCTTTGTAACTTCAACATGCCAACTTCATGTTACTGTTACATATTTGAAAGATTTTGTAACTTCGTTACATTACTGTTAGGTAATTGAAAGATATTTGTGACATCATCATATTACTTTTACGTATTTACTACGTTGAACATTATAGTTTTAATATACTTTGTAAAATCACAATAAAAAGTATTACACTTTACAGCAGCTGCTTCAAAAGCAACAACAGTCGTATTACGAGTTGTTTACGTTTTCACAGATTCAACGCAGTCCGCTGTCCATTGGAAACAATGGCGGCGTTTAGATATTGATAAAAAAAAAAAAAAAGAACTAAAAATCGGTCCCAAATGAGGGTGTCGAATTTCTATTATACGTGTGGAATAGACTATATTTCAGCGAAAAAAAGAAAGAAAATCAAATTCGCCATTTCTCTAAATACCTACCAATGTGAAAATTCTCAGCTTCAAGTAAAAAAAAACATGCTGATGTAGTATACTAATACCAACAACACAGCCATCTACTTAGATTTTATAAGTATTTGTCATTTTTCTTGTAGAACTTCCGTCCACAGTGAGTAGAGTTTTTAGGTCCCAGCCACCTGCAGCGAGATCGCCTTTTGGGCAGGACACAGAAACGGAAGGAATGAGAGCAAGTCTAGCGACTTTTGTAGTGAGATTAGAGTACAGTAGATGGCGCCACCGTACAAGTACGATATTGCCCATAGAGGGGTGAGAGAATTTCAGGCATAGGAAAGGATACCCATTTAACCAGTGGGTCCAGTTTGGGGGCCGTCACTTAACGTGCTCGTCCGATGCACGGCGGATATTCAGCGATTGTTAGCAAATCACACCATCTCTGAAAGATCCACCCAGGTTCGAACCTTAGGACCTTGCATCGATAGTCTGAACTGCTAACCACTAAGCCACCCGCGGCTTAGATTTTATAAAATGCTTTTTAGAGTTTAAAAATTATATTAATCAAAACAATTACTTACTTTCAGATGATCTTGAATCACGAAAAAAAAAAAATGAAATATTAAATCAACTAACTAGCTAACTCGAGTGCAACAGTATCACCATAGAATATCTCAGTAGCACGCGGAAATACGACTATGAGAGTGCTTCGGTGAAATGGCATAAATGCGTTAGCGCATCCACGCCGTTGCCAAACCAAAAATCTTAAATATCGCCGGAATGTAACATCAAGGTAGCAAATATGTACAATGGAAACTATAAAACAGTAGTATCGGTGAATGCTATTTTTAACGTAACCGTAATGTATAAAGAGTTATGCTCCAAAATAGATGTTGCTGAAACGTAATTGTAAGATATCTCTGAAAGTGTAACAAAAATGAGAGATTGTAACATTATTGATACATATCTGAAACGTTTTGTGACATATGGGTAAGTAGCGTTGTGCGGTCCCGTGGACCATATCAGTTTTAAATATATGTTTTATTCATGTATGCAATAGATCTAATTAACTTGCACCTTCCGGTATTAAATAAGCATTTTGCATTAATGCTTTGCTTCGATAACCATTAACAGCAGATTTTTTATTGATGCATCGGTTCCACAGACCGCACGACGCTACTTACGCAACCGCAAAATACTGCGTTCGACGTTGTCCCGAATGTGGTGGCGTCGTACGGTCCAGTGAAGCTTACGACGTCACTGATGCGCAACTTGGATTTGTTCCAAATTTTAGTGGTCGTTGTTTTGAAAAAAAATCATCTAACTTTTCAGGTCACTTATGAACTGTTATTTGCTGTGCTGTCATCGTTCTCATTGATGAGGAACACAACGGGAAGGACAAAAATGGATGAAATTATTAGGAACACAAAAACATGCTTTCTAAATTCTGTGAAAGAAATATTATTCTCATAATACGTGGAAATACCCAGTCGAGTCACATTATTGTTACCGCGTCCTACTTTTGACGTCAACAGGGTGTAGCCAATGAAAGAAGGTACGTGTCGTGAGCTGGCTTGGAGGGCATTAAGGTGTGCTGTAGGCACTCTGAAGACATATCACTCGTTGCTGTCATGGATAAAAAGTGCGATTTATCAGATTTGCAAAAAGGGATGATTATCGACTTTCGGGCCAAGGGTGGCAGTATTTCTGAAACAGCCCAGTTTGTGAACTGTTCGCGTGCTGCTGTGGTTAAAGTGTATCGTGATTGGAGAAATGGCACCATTGCGAATAAGCGACGTGGAAACTTCGAAGCACCGCGTGCCATTGATGTGAGAGGTGAACGTCGGCTGCGAAGGTGCGTGACTGCCGATCGACACGGCACAGTGGAGCAACTCACTGGCCGAATGAACAAGGGGGCGACTGGAAATGTGTCTAAAACGACAGTGCAGCGAACCCTGCTGCGTATGGGGCTCCGATGCAGACGAATGGTCACTGCACCTATTCTAACGAAGATACATCTGCAGAAAAGACTTACATTTCCACGGCAGTATCGGAATTGGACCTCCGCTGATTGGCAAAGGATTGCCTTCTCTGACGAGTCACGTTTTCTGCTTCATCGAACAGATGGACGTTGGCGTATGAGGTGAGAAACATCAGAGAACAAACATTCTTCAACCATTGCTGGAAGAACACAAGCTAGTGTGAGCAGCGTTATGGTCTGGGGAATGTTTTTGTGGTATTCTCTGGGTCCATTCATAACTGTGGAAGGCACTATGGGCCGAATTCGTTATGAATCCATCCTTGCAGACTACATACACATACACATGCTGATTATCTTCCATGGGGCGGATGGGATCTTCCAGCACGACAATGCGACGTGTCACACAGCTAGAACTGTCCGAGAGTGGTTGGAAGAGCCGGATGAAGACTTCAAAGTATTTTCCCTGGCCCCTTAATTCCGCAGGCTGAAATCCAATTGCGCATATGTGGGACTACCTCGATCGTGTTGTTCGCTCTATGGATCTTCCACCACATCCTTCGCTCTATGATACTCAACCACTTTATTGAGTCACTCCCAGCTCGTCTAGCTGCTGTCCGCGCTGCAGACAGTGGTTACTCTGGATATTAGCTAGTGGTCACAATAATGTGACTCGACCGTGTATGTCAGAATTATTGATACAGCAATCAGACACATCTGAATTGCCTGTATTTATTGTTCATCACGTGACATTGATCACAGCAGGAGACTTGAAAATTACATCGCCCTGGAGCTGTGGTGTAACGGATAGCATGCTCGAACGGAAATCGGGAGATGCGGATTCGATTCCCGCTCCAACCCCATGTAATTTTCAAGTTTTCTGATGTGATCGTTGCTACGTAACGAACGGTAGCCCCGGTGGTGCAGTGGTCTAAGCGATAGCTTCTGATCATTCGTCCAGGATGGGTCCGGGTACGAATCCCGGTGAGGCATGGATGTTGTGTTTGTCTTACGGCACTGGCTCTCTCCCTTCCCTGTAGTCAGTGACCGTAAATTAGGGACGGGCGACTGCTTATAGCCCATTGAGTTGTTCACGGTGGTCGCTAAACCTCCAATAAAAAAATAAAAAAAAAACAAGAATGATGACACCGAATTTTCGGGTGTAATAAGCACGTCTTTTGAATCCGTTCTGACGCAAATTAAATTTATCAAATCTATTCAAAATCAATGGAACCGGTATCGAAAACAATAGTATCTGACGGAAGAAAGAAGTTTTTCAATCGGGTTTTTAATCCCTCAGATATTGCTGTAAACGGAATCGTGAGCTTACGCCCTCTGGTTGCAGACTTGTACGTTAAGAAAAACATGAATTTATATGAGAAACATTTCGCACCGGAAACGCTCTCCAACACAGAAATAATTTTTCAAATCGGACTCTTAGAAACACAGATATCAACAAAAATAAGATGTGACTTGAAGTCCCCGCCTCCTGGTGGGAAAACCATGCATTATTTTAGGAAGAAAGTATTCTCAAAAGGTTTTTCCATATATGAGCGGTATCGCTCCAAGAAAAAAAAAACATTTAATCGAATTTTCAGTAGCCCAGATTTTGCTACAAATACATCAAAAGCAGAAATTAATACTTATATCCCCTGGTGGACAAACCATTCTTTACCAAACATTAGAAATTATGTGAAAAATATTTTCCATCAAGTTTTGTATGCGATACAGGAAGAAATTTTCAAATCGGAGTTTTAGAAGCAGAAATAACGCAGAAAACGCAATTTACATTTGTGCCCCCTAGGGGAAAGTCTATGATTTACTTGAAAATTTTGAATTTATAGGAAAAGCATTTCGCATCTGAAACACTATCCAACAAAGAAGGAATTCTTCAAATCGGACTCCTAGAAGTACAGATATTGACAAAATAAGATATACATCTACGCCCCCTGGCGTCGAAATCATGCCTTATTTCAAGAAGAAAATGTTCCTAAAAGGTTTGTCGACATGAGTACTATCGGTCTACAAACGACTTTTTTTTCAATCGAGATTTTAGAAGCTCATATTTTGCTGCAAATACATCACTAGCGGAAAATAAGGCTTACGCCACCTGGTGTCCAAACCATTTTTTACAAAAATTAGAAATTATGTGCAAAGTATTTCCCATCAGGAGCTGTATCCTGTGCAGAAAGAATTTTTTAAATCGGAGATTTAGAAGCAGAGATAATGGGGGAGAGCAATTTACCTTTACGCCCTCTAGCGGAAAGTCTATGAATTACTTGCAAATTTTAAAATTATGTATATGAAAAACATGTCACACTGAAAACACTATCCAACAAAGAAGGAATGTTTCAAATCGGACTTCTAAAGTAGAGATATTGACAAAAACAAGATATAAATCTACGCTCCCTGGTGGAGAAACCATGGAATATTTTAAGAAGAAAATATTCCGAAAACGTTTATTGACGTGAGTGGCATCAGTCCACGAAAGACATTTTTTTCAATCGAGATTTTAGAAGCTGATATTTTATGGCAAATACATCAGAAGCAAAAATTAACACTTATGCCCCCTGGTGGCCATAGTATACTTTACCAAAAATTAGAAATTATGTGCAAAAGATTTTCTATCAGCAGCTGTATCCGCTGAAGAAAAAAAATTTCAAATCGGAGTTTTAGAAGAAGAGTTATCGGGGGGAAACGTAATTTACTTTTACTAGCGGAAAATCTATGCGGAATTTGAAAAAGTAACTATATCTAAAATACCCTGCGACGTAAATGGAATCGAAAGATAAAAGAATTTTTTCAGTCGGATGTTTCGAAGCAAATATGTGGAATAAAACGTATTTTTGAATTCGACATCATCTGCATTTACGCCATCTAGCGGCGAAATTGTACATCGTGAAAAAAAAACGAAATGAAGGATCATCATTCGCATATTTCAGGCTTCGTAATGCGAAAAGAATTTTTCAAATCGGACTAATAGTTGCAGAGATATCGTGTCTACAGACGACGGACGGACGTACAAATCGATAACATAAGCACGATCTTTTTTTACAAAAGACGTGCTAAAAAAGAACAGTAAATGCAGAAAATTCAGAGATGTCGAATGGCTGTGTAAAAAATTCACATGCTTTCAATGTCCAACGGCAAAGAAGCGCAAAACTACTTGTTTGTGTTCTTTCTGCAACACATCAACATGTCTTGAGTGCAAGGGCGTACTGATAGCCCCCTCAACCCCCACATTGCGGGGGGTGGGGTGGGTGGCTCACGGCTAAGAGGGCTTCTAGCCTCAGCAAAACCTTTTAGAAACTTTTCTTCGGAAACGTCATTTGAAACTGTGTGACGTGCCTGCCCAGCAGAACGCACACAACATAAAGGCAGATCGCAGCGTAACGAACGTACGCGTAGCTCAATTGGTAGAGCGACTTATTCCGGAATGAGGAAACCCGGGTTCGAGCCTCGGCGTGTAGAGCTGAGACTGGCTGAGCCCGAGCCCGGAAGCCCGAAGCAGAGCCCGGGCCCAAATCGGTCTCGGGCTATAAAATATTTACTGCGGTTTGGGCTCGGGCGGGCTCGGGCTCTTACAGAGAGCGAGAGCATTTTTTTTATGTATAAATGTGATTTCATATGATCAGATCAGATCACATGTAGAGGATTTTAGGAAGGGAGTGTCTGTCCCTAGGTCTTAAACAATGCTTAGAAATAGGAAACTAGAAGATTTGGGCTACAGTGCCCGATAGGAAAGTGACACGGAAGCGAAGTAGAAAGTGGGAGGAAGACGCCTTTATTTATTACCGGGGGGGGGGGTAGTACCCAGGGTCCGACGGCTTAACGTGCCCATCCGACGCACGGCGGATATTTAGTGGATCGAGTTTTCGTATCTTGCTGGGATCGAACGTGAGGTCCCTTCCGCGGCAGTCACGAACGTTGCCCACTAGGCCACCCGCGGCCCAATTTCATATGGTTTAGCAAATGAGACACTTTATAGTTGGTAAAGGGAATTCTTCGGGAACTGGTTCTGATTGGGGAACACGCATTCGAGATGGCTATTTTTTCCGGGTTTGGGTATGTGACGTACCTGCCAGCAGGACGCACACGACATAAAGGCAGATTGCAATCAGAATCAACGTCTGCGTAGCTCAGTTGGTAGAGCGACTTGTTCCGGAATAAGCGGCCTCGGGTTCGAATCCCGGCGTAGACCAAAAATGACGGAGAAATTTACTTCGTTATAATGGCGCCCGAACTATCCGGATGACCCGGCCGTTCAAAATCTCGCATTGGTGTGATGTTATTTCCACACCGCGAGACAGGAAAAATCAGAGAATTCCTTCTCCAGCGCTTCGAAAAATAAAAATGTGTGATGTTGCATTCCACACAGCAGATTGACTGGGAGTTCTCAAGTGCACGTTCTACAGTGGATGGCTGCCTTCAACGATTCATGGTCACGGCTGACCCGTGGGCCATGCCCCCGGCCCTCTTTCGGGGGGGGGGAGATGTGACGTACCTGCCAGCAGGGCGCACATGACATAAAGGCAGATTGAAATCAGAATCAACGTCTGCGTAGCTCAGTTGGTAGAGCGACTTGTTCCGGAATAAGCGGCCTCGGGTTCGAATCCCGGCGTAGACCAAAAATGACAGAGAAATTTACTTCGTTATAGGTAGAAAATGACATAGGCGGCGCATTAGAGTCTTTCTGCAGGGAAGAAAAAGGTTTTCCAAGAACTATAGATATTGGATAGTTGATAGCTTGCTGACGATAATTTACCCCCTATCTCCACGTAGTATCTTCCTGCTAATTCTATTTAGCAACGTACATATTGCAGCGCATTATGGCACGATAATATTAGCATTATTTGAGCAACATACAATTGCAGCACCGCCCGATCGTTTTGGATGGCCGGCCGCCCGAAGCACTCAGGTGGAAAGGAATAGCAAAAGAAAATGGCACAGTTACACTGTAAAAATAGATAAGAGGTCCCTTCCCCACTCCCTAGTTGAGAAATATATTGGTTAATTGCAGGAGGAGGAGAGAATGGAAGTGTGGAAAAGGAGATGTTTTTTATTAATGGTTGAACAGGTTAGCCAATTTTCGGGCTCGTTCGGGCCCAGGCTCTATCTTTCAATATAAAATTCGGGTTCGGGCGGATATACCAGTGGCTCGGGCTCCGAAAATTGAGCCCGAACTCAGCTCAGCCGGCGTGGACAAAAAATGACGGAGAAATTTACTTCGTTATAGCTGGTTAAAGGAATAGCCAAGAATTTAGGCAGCTTTGAATGAAGTACTCAAAAGAAAAAAAAACAATGTTTGCTTTTTTTCAGTAAATAAGCTATCATGAACTTATTTTCGTTGCCTTAGTTCATGAAAGCTGGATGACGAGGAAGCAGCTTATTCCAGAGGATTTATGGCCCCTTTTCACAGACATAGCACAATAATTCCTGCGCATGTATGTTAATCAACAAGAGAATGTGAAAGATTTTTCAGTCTAATGAATGCTATTTTTATACCTATGAAGATAAGATGTTATATATTACAGCTGTTATCACATAACTACGCATCGTTTGGGATTCAGTGAACTAAAATGTATTCTTCGCGAAACAGAGACAAGTGTCATGCCTTGTTTAGTTTGTTTTTGTTTTTTGTAACAGACTCAAGAGAAAATGTTTTGCTCTGCGCAGAACATTCTGGTATTATGTCAAGTTTCTTAGTTTTGCGTTTTTCGTCCTACAATTTCTTGATTGTTACTTATTGGCTTGCTTACTTATGTTCCGAATTTTCGTATAAACCGGAAAAGGTCGTTTTTACACGACACTTACATATTTTGTGTGTGTGATCATCAGGCATTTCAAAGAAGCCTGCCTTACTTCTCTAAAAGAAGAAACTTTGCATCTTATATTTAACTTCAGCGTGAGAGTTTTGCAGTACTTTGTATCGGTATAAAAGTAGGGCAATCATTTGAATTACAAGGTGATTTTTTTTTTTTTCACGCAATACAGTGTACTAGTCTTGGTTTTACGAAAAACACTTGTAGGTTGCAAAGAATTTGATTAATTAAAACTCCCGTTAAGCAAAGATCTTAATATGGAAATTAAGATCTTTAGTAGTGGAAAGCTGACATATTTTCTCAAAAGGGACTCGAAATTTTTTTTTGGCTAGGGGGGGGGTACTTCGAGTTTTTCCGGGACGACACTGCTTGAGTGTTGCAAGAAAATATTCCACGAGTATGAAAACTTAGATTCCGAAAGCTGATGTCATTTGGACACCTGCAGTTTTCTAGAAGTTAAAGCAGAAGGGTCTTAATACAAAGGGCATCCTGAAAGTAATGCCCTGTCCCTCATAAGATTTTTATTTGTAGCAGGAAAAGGTACACCCGTCTAATACACTGCCGGACAATTGATAAGGACGGATGACAATAGCAACGATAACAACCATAAAATGGAAGGCAGGAAAATGTGGAAATTAGCATAAGTGCGGGATACAGTAAGACGTGTTGTGCGTATGCAAATTTTGGATTGCCGAACTTGTTCGTGACGTCATAGCGCTGATAAGAGATATAAAGGATTTGACGCGTATTGACCGTTGTTGTTCAAACGCAAAGTTGAAAGGGAAAGAATCAATTGACGAACTTGCAATTTTCAGTATGTCTTTCCGACATCACCTAGATGATTTTACGCGTGGCCGTATCATTGGCAAAATTGAAGAAGGGTGAAAAATAACAGATGTTGCCAGGGAGTTCGACGTCAGCCACAGTGTTGTTTCAAAGCTTTGGAAATCATTTCAAACAAATGGAGAGTGTAGCAAACGTCACGGGGTAAGTCGTGTTCGCAGTACGACACCTGCAGAAGATCGGTACATAGTGCTATTATCAACAAAAAGACACCGGCGCAGCACAGTTAGTGAGGTAGCAAATCAGTTTATGGCTGCTACTGGGAAGCGGATCTCCCGAAAAACTGTCGCCAGACGTTTGCATGAAGGAGGACTATACGCCCGCCGTCCTGTTGTGTGCATCCCATTGTCCAGACGTCACCGTACCGCCCGTTTGCAATGGTGCCATCAACATCGCTATTGGACTGATAACGACTGGTCTGCTGTCCTCTTCTCATATGAGAGTAGATACAGTCGATCGTTTGATTGTCGACGACAACTGATTTGGCGTAATAGTGGTACTGCATATTGTCCAGCAAACAAACAGGAAAGGGACCGATATCCGACATGTAGTGTCATGGTATGGGCTGGCATCATGATCAATGGCCGTACGTCTCTCTATGTGCTTCCAACTGGGACTATGACTGGCCAACGATACATTAATGATGTTCTGCTACCTCATGTTCGCATGTTCCGTGGTGCTGTCGGTGATAGATTCATTTTCATGGACGACAACGCAACATGTCATCGAACAGTCGCTGTCCAGGAGTGTCTTGAGAGCGAGGATATTCAACGCCTCGTATGGCCAGCACGTTCTCCTGATCTGAATCCCATTAAAGGTGTGTGGGATGCTTTGGGAAGGAGTCTTGCTGGTCGCCAATGCCCTCCAATAAACAAGGACACCCTCATCCGTGCACTGACAGAGGAATGTGATAAATTACCCCAACAGCTGCTTGATAATGTTGTGCAAAGCATGACACGACGTGTGGAATCTTGCATCGCACTCCATGGTGGCCATATCCCGTATTGACATCTTACGCCGGAACGCCTGCGGACGGTAATTGCATTTTTTTCACGTTTACGTATTCTGCACAAAATAGCCTGTTTGTCCCTTGAACACGTTCCAAAGCCTTCTGGATTTTAGAGCACAATAAATTGTCTTTCTTGCAATGTCCTGGCATTCTGACATTATTTTATTTCACTTGGCATCCAACCACACTTACTTTTTTATGCGCTATATAGCCGTTTATGATCCGTCCTTAGCAATTGTCCAGCAGTGTACTTGGTAGGTCGCTCCACGGGAACGCAGGACTGCAGAAATACGACGGCGCATGGATTCCACTAGCTTCTGGAAATATGCTGTAGGCAATGCACACCATACTTCCTGAAGAGCGTTCCACAATTCCGGTGTATTCCGAGGTCTCGGATTCCTGTGTTCGATAGCGCGTTGCATGGCATCCCAAATGTGTTCTATCACGTTCAGATCTGGGGACTTAGGTGGGAATGGCAACACCCCAAACTCAGATGAATGCTCCTCTAATCATAACGTGGCGTCCCGACAGTTGTGTGGAGGTGCATTGTCCTGTTGGAACAGGCCCAACACATCAGCATGAGTGCAGGACATGAACTGGTGTACCTCGTCAGAAAGGATGTGCACATAGCGTTTGCCGGTCACAGACGTTTCGAGACGTACCAGGGGTCCCAGTGAAGTCCAGCTAAACACACCCCATACCATTACGGACCCCCTCCAGCCGGTACAGTCCCCTGTTGACAGACGGGATCCATGGCTTCATGGAGTTTGCGCCACACACGAATCCTTGCATCTGCCCGATACAGTTGGAAACGCGACGCGTCAGACCAGGCTACTTGTTTCCAGTCATCAAGTGTCCAGTAGCGGTGTTGCCGTGCCCAATCGAGGCGCATAGCTCTGTGTCGTGCACCCATCAAGAGGTCTCGAGTTGGGCGTCGGCTCCCAATGCCCACAGCGTGCAGGGTACGTTGCACAGTCCGGACGCTGATGCTTGTTGATCCTCCAGCATTGAATTCCGATGATACCTGCGAGAGTGTTGCACGCCTATCGCGTGAAACGATTCTCGACAGCCGACGATGGTCACGTTCACCCAATGTCTTTTTACGGCCACACTGGTATCGTAGGTTGGAGGTTTTGCCGGAATTCTTGTAGTCACGGTACACCCTCGCAATGGTCGTCCGTGAAAATCCGAACTTCGTTTCTACCTCCGAATTACTATGGCCTATCTCACGAGCGCCAACTATGACACCGCGTTGAAAATCGCTTAAATCGTTATTACTTGTCATTCTCATTCCGAAAACAGCTCTGACAGCTGGCAAGGATGTCCACCGCTTTATATACGCACTGGCGGACGCAACGGAGTACGCGCATAGGTGACGTTGCTATGTATTTCGCGTAAGCTCGTCTGTACCAGTTTTTCTGGCACTTCAGTGTATTGTTAATAGCGCTAGTCAATTCAAAGTATTGTCTATCACTTTCTATACATTTCCGCCATCTTTGAACCCAAAGTGAAAATCCTCCATATATGGGGCGTCAGTGAATAAAGAAATACATTGCTCTTTCCACGTTTTACCAACACACAGCAACCGAAAAATTGTTATTCGGTCACCGACAGGGAAATGAATCCCGGATCTCTCGATATCTAGCCGAGCGCGTTAGCCTTACAGCCGAGCGCGTTAGCCATATATAGCAGGGCGCGTTAGCCATATCTAGCCGAGCGCGTTAGTCTTACAGCCGAGCGCGTTAGCCTTACAGCGGAGCGCGTTAGCCATATCTAGCCGAGCACGTTAGCCTTACAGCGGAGCGCGTTAGCCTTACAGCCAAGCGCGTTAACCTTACAGCCGAGCGCCTTAGCCATATCTAGCCGAGGGCGTTAGCCATATCTGGCCGAGCGCGTTAGCCTTACAGCCGAGCGCGTTAGCCATATCTAGCCGAGCGCGTTAGCCTTAATTGTTATTCGGTTGCTGTGTGTTGCTAAAACGTGGAAAGAGCGATGTATTTGTTTATCTTTGAACCCATTGGTAAAATCCATTTTGGAAAAATTCCTGAGGATGTCGTTTCACCCATGAGTTCACAGCCAGTTTAACGTCTGTCACATCGTCCAAACGTTCCCCACGAAGGGTGTTTTTCAAAGGGGCAAACAGAAAAAGTCTGAGGCAGCCAAATCAGGACTGTAGGGGGGGGGTGAGGCATCTCGGTCCACCTCATTTTGGCAATAGCCTGTGAAGTCTCCATTGAGGTGTGGGGATGTGCGTTATCATGGTCTAAAACAACACTATGAAGTGGAAGATCACGTCTTTTCCTTCTGATAGCTTCCATTAGCTTCCTCAATGTCTGCACATAGTGAGCACTGTTGCAACTCCTGGGTGGTGACACGACGATCAGCTGCGATGAAGACTATCACTTCATGCCTGTTGGCATCTGTCACTGCAGTTGCGGGTCTCCCATTCCGTTGTTTGTCCGATACTGAACTTTCTCCCTCTCGAAACTCCTTCATCCGTCTTCAGACATTACTGATATCGATTGTGGCAGCTCTATACACTGCCAGGGGATTTCTGGAGCCACACATCCCTCTTTTTCCAGGAATTCAATTACGGTTCGCTGCTTTTCTCTGCCATTCAAGATCTTCATTTCCGATTCTGCAAAAAAACTGTTCCCACATTGGTAATATATCATAGCACCTGTCAGTACAGTTTCATTAAAATCACTTCAAAATTTCAAAAGTTATTAAGGAGGAGGCATTACTTTCAGGATGCCCCTTGAACTTAGTTTTTATGATGAATATTTCACCAATAGCACATATACACGGTCTTAGAACTGTACGTATATTATTATCATTTTTTAAAAGAATTTAAAATACACTGACGGAAAAAAAAATCCCAACTCCACGAAAAAATAGTTGTAGAGGAATGAAATGGCGGCAATACATTTGTATTATTAACATATTTAATCGATTAAGGTTTCAAGATCACAGCTTAATGTAAGCGCGAGAAGAGCCATTTTAAATGTGAAATGCTGGTACATTAATAACCGGTGTGACTGCCAGAATGTTGAATGCAAGCACGCAAACGTTTTTTATTTTAGTTTTTTTAATTTTTTTGATTGGAGGTTTAACGACCACCGTGAGCAACTCAATGGGCTATAAGCAGTCGTCCGTCCCTAATTTAGGGTCACTGGTTCCAGGGAAGGGAGAGAGCCAGTGCCGTAAGACAAGCACAACATCCATGCCTCACCGGTATTCGAACCCGGACCCCGTTCGGACGAAATGATCAGAGGCCATCGCTTAGACCACTGCGCCACCGGGGCGGCTCACGCAAACGTTCATGCATTGTGTCGTACAGGTGCTGGATGTCAGTTTGTGGGATGGAGTTCCATGCCTGTTGCACTTGGTCGGTCAATACAGGGACGGTTAATGCTGGTTGGGGGTGACGCTGGAGTTGTCGTCCAATGATGTCCCATACGTGCTCGATTGGAGAAAGATCTGGTGATCTAGCAGGCCACGGCAACATGTCGACACACTGTAGAGCATGTTGGGTTACAACAGCGGTATGCGGGCGAGCGTTATCCTGTTGGAAAGCACCCATCTGGAATGCTGTTCATGAATGGCAGCACAACAGGTTGAATCACCAGACCGACGTACAACTGTGCCGTCAGGGTGCGTAGGATAACCACGAGAGTGCTCCTGCTGTCATAGAAAATTGCTCCCCAGACCATAACTCCAGGTGTAGGTCCAGTGTGTCTCGGCCGCAGACAGGTTGGTTGCAGGCGCTAACCTGGCCGCCTTCTAACCAACACACGGCCATCACTGGCACCCAGGCAGAACCGGCTTTCATCAGAAAACACAACAGATCTCCACTCCGTCCTCTAATGAGCTCTAGCTTGACACCACTGACGTCGCAAACGAGAGTGGTTTGGAGTAAGAGGAATGCACGCTACAGGGCGTCTGGCTCGGAGCTGTCCTTTAAGTAACCGATTTGTAACAGTTCGTTGTGTCACTGTGGTGGCAACTGCAGCTCGAATTACTGCCGCAGACGCAGTACGATGCGCCACGGCCATACGCCGTACACGGCGGTCCACGTCGCCGGCCGGAACCCGGTCTTCTTGAGGCAGTACCTTCCCTTGACCACCGCTGCCAACAATCATGCACAGTGGCTACATTCCTGTCAAGTCGTTCTGCAATATTGCGGAAAGAAAATCCACCTTCTCGTAGCCTTATTACACGACCTCGTTCAAACTCCGTGAGCTGTTGATAATGGCTTCTTCGTGTTCTTAAAGGCATTCTTGACTAACATCAACACACTACGTCGAATCTCGACGATAACTAACGCTCACGAACGTTACAGCGCGTATTTACAGCAAACCTGCTTTGCATGTTCCGAGCGGCGCTACTAGCGCCACACGTATGCGCAGAGCGCGAAATTTGCATAGACGTCATCTTACAGATGTACTCTCACCGCCTACCAACTGTCGTTTATCTAACACAACCCCTTCTTGGAAGCTGTGATCTTGAAACCTTAATCGATTAAATATGTTACCTATACAATAGGCCGCCCCGGTGGCGCAATGGTCTAAGGCGTTGGCCTCTGATCATTCGTCCGTAAGGGGTCCGGGTTCGAATCCCGCTCAGGCATGGATGTTGTGTTTGTCTTACGGCACTGGCTCTCTCCCTTCCCTGGAACCAGTGACCCTAAATTAGGGACGGGCGACTGCTTATAGCCCATTGAGTTGCTCACGGCGGTCGTTAAACCTCCAATCAAAAAAAAAAAAAAAACCTATACAATAGTATTGCCGCCATTTCATTCCTCTAGTATTTTTTCGTGGTGTTGGGATTTTTTTCCCGTCAGTGTAATTTTCAGAGTTATTTCATCATTTATATGTTATTATAGATGCGAAATTTAACGGAGATTTCAAAAATGTCTTAGTTTTTCCTGTAGCTACTTCCGTTCTTAAGATGCATTACAAAAATCCTGACCACGTCGAAATTATTATGAAAAGGATCATTTATCTAATACTTAGGTCTACAGCAATAAATCGTTTCTGTAATTCATAAGAATGAAATAGCATGCAAATTCAGAAGTATAATGAAGCAAAATTATAAAATACACCTAACATTTTGTTGTCCAGCCTTTAGCTTTAATCACAGTTTTACATCTTGCTGGCATACTGTGAATAAGGTTTTGTAAAAGATTGGGTTGAACAATACGATTCCAAATTTGAATTACTACATCTTCAATGAGTTGAACTTTGGTTCTTCGCTTCTTTTTTGTTAGCTCATAAGACACTTTTCACCACAAATTTTCGATCGGGTTTAAGTCCGGTGACTGTGGTGGCCAATCAAGACGCTCAACATGTTTTTCCTGAAACCACATTTTTTGCTACTATAGCACGATGACAGGGAGCATTGTCATCCCTAAAAATAAAATTGTCGTCATAAAGTCTTCTAGATACGTCGCTCTTAATCTCTTTGGGAAGAAGACTTCATGCAATAGAAGCCACTATGTCAGACACTATGTAATTTTTTGAACATGTAAAATAATATTTTTGCATGTTTAATTTGTGACGTAATTCGCTCTTAATCTCTTTGGGGCTTTGGGAAGAAGACACCATGTAATAGAAGACACAATGTCAGGCACTATGTAATTTTTTGAACATGTAAAATAATATTTTTGAAAGTTTAATTTGTGACGTACGTCGCTCTTAATCTCTTTGAGGCTTTGGGAAGAAGACACCATGTAATAGAAGACACTATGTCAGGAACTATGTAATTTCTTGAACATGTAAAATAATATTTTTGGATGTTTAATTTGTGACGTACGTCGCTCTTAATCTCTTTGGGGCTTTGGGAAGAAGACACCATTTAATAGAAGACACTATGTCAGGCACTATGTAATTTCTTGAACATGTAAAATAATATTTTTGGATGTTTAATTTGTGACGTACGTCGCTCTTAATCTCTTTGGGGCTTTGGGAAGAAGACACCATGTAATAGAAGACACTATGTCAGGCACTATGTAATTTCTTGAACATGTAAAATAATATTTTTGGATGTTTAATTTGTGACGTACGTCGCTCTTAATCTCTTTGGGGCTTTGGGAAGAAGACACCATGTAATAGAAGACACTATGTCAGGCACTATGTAATTTCTTGAACATGTAAAATAATATTTTTGGATGTTTAATTTGTGACGTACGTCGCTCTTAATCTCTTTGGGGCTTTGGGAAGAAGACACCATGTAATAGAAGACACTATGTCAGGCACTATGTAATTTCTTGAACATGTAAAATAATATTTTTGGATGTTTAATTTGTGACGTACGTCGCTCTTAATCTCTTTGGGGCTTTGGGAAGAAGACACCATGTAATAGAAGACACTATGCCAGGCACTATGTAATTTCTTGAACATGTAAAATAATATTTTTGGATGTTTAATTTGTGACGTACGTCGCTCTTAATCTCTTTGGGGCTTTGGGAAGAAGACACCATGTAATAGAAGACACTATGTCAGGCACTATGTAATTTCTTGAACATGTAAAATGATATTTTTGGATGTTTAATTTGTGACGTACGTCGCTCTTAATCTCTTTGGGGCTTTGGGAAGAAGACACCATGTAATAGAAGGCACTATGTCAGGCACTATGTAATTTCTTGAACATGTAAAATAATATTTTTGGATGTTTAATTTGTGACGTACGTCGCTCTTAATCTCTTTGGGGCTTTGGGAAGAAGACGCCATGTAATAGAAGACACTATGTCAGGCACTATGTAATTTCTTGAACATGTAAAATAATATTTTTGGATGTTTAATTTGTGACGTACGTCGCTCTTAATCTCTTTGGGGCTTTGGGAAGAAGACACCATGTAATAGAAGACACTATGTCAGGCACTATGTAATTTTTTGAACATGTAAAATAATATCTTTGAAAGTTTAATTTGTGACGTACGTCGCTCTTAATCTCTTTGGGGCTTTGGGAAGAAGACACCGTGTAATAGAAGACACTATGTCAGGCACTATGTAATTTTTTGAACATGTAAAATAATATTTTTGAAAGTTTAACTTGTGACATACGTCGCTCTTAATCTCTTTGGGGCTTTGGGAAGAAGACACCATGTAATAGAAGACACTATGTCAGGCACTATGTAATTTCTTGAACAGGTAAAATAATATTTTGGATGTTTAATTTGTGACGTACGTCGCTCTTAATCTCTTTGGGGCTTTGGGAAGAAGACACCATGTAATAGAAGACACTATGTCAGGCACTATGTAATTTCTTGAACATGTAAAATAATATTTTTGGATGTTTAATTTGTGACGTACGTCGCTCTTAATCTCTTGGAGGCTTTGGGAAGAAGACACCATGTAATAGAAGACACTATGTCAGGCACTATGTAATTTCTTGAACATGTAAAATAATATTTTTGGATGTTTAATTTGTGACGTAATTCGCTCTTAATCTCTTTGGGGCTTTGGGAAGAAGACACCATGTAATAGAAGACACTATGTCAGGCACTATGTAATTTTTTGAACATGTAAAATAATATTTTTGAATGTTTAACTTGTGACGTACGTCAGTAGTATAAAAGGACCGATTCTGGTCCAAGGATGCATCCTTCTAGAGAAGGATGGGGGGCGTGGCATGTGGCCGAAGGATGTGGGGGTGTGGCAGATGACGCTAGTGTGTTGGGTCGATGCTGCCCCCTAGCGGTGCTTCTTGGACCTTTATTATTATGTTAGATCTTTCCTTTTGAGAGATGGCAACGACCGAGTCGGGGAAAGGAAATGTGCTACCCCTAGCGGTGCTTCTTAAAACTTTATTATTATGTTAGATCTTTGTTTTTGAGAGATGGCAACGACCGAGGCGGGGAAAGGAGATGTGCTGCCCCCTAGCGGTGCTTCTTGGAACTTTTAATGGACCTTTGAGAGATGGCAACGACCGAGTGGGAGAAAGGGGGTGGATATAGGGGATGTCAACTCGATGTGCTGCCCCTAGCGGTGCTTTTTGGAACTTTTAATGGATCTTTGAGGGATGGCAACGACCGAGTGGGGGAAAGGGGATGTGTACGTTACCCCCTAGCGGTGCTTTTTGGAACTTTTCTCGGGAGATTTATTGGACGTTGACAAATTTTGGGGAAGTCTTTCCAATATTTATTTTTTTAATGTTCTCGGGAGATTTACTGGACTTTGTCAAATTTTTGAAGGAAGTCTTTCCAATATGTTTTTTTTTATTAAATTTATATTTTCAGGACTTCCGTGAGGTGTTATAATTTTTATAGACGTTGCATTCTTTTTTTAATTCGTATATTTGTCCTCCCTCCAATTTTAATTTAGGCGAGGAAAGGCTTTGTTTGAAAAGATTTCGTTCCCGTTGATTCATGTTCCGCCAGTTTAGTTTCACCACGTTGTCATTTTGTGAGCCATGTGTTTTGGGATGAGTCACAATTTTCTCTTTGACTCAGAAAATTTTGTACGACACGTGTTTCGGGATGAGTCATTATGATGAGTGACGCATTCGTGATAGCAGTCATGCCATCAGCCAACGTCGTTTTCTCCTCCGCGGGGTCGGCTTTATTTATTTTTTTATTTTCTCGGGAGATTTACTGGACTTTGTCAAATTTTTGAAGGAAGTTTTTTCAATCGAAGCATTTCCTCAAATTTGTTTTATTAAATTTATATTTTTAGAACTCCGTGAGGTGTTATAATTTTTATAGACGTTGCATTATTTTTTAATTCTTATATTTTTCTTCCCTACAATTTTAATTTAGACGAGGAAAGGCTTTGTTTGAAAAGATTTCGTTCCTGTTGATTCATGTTCCGCTATCTTTTGTGAGCCATGTGTTTTGGGATGAGTCATCATTTTCTCTTTGACTCAGAAAATTTTGTATGACACGTGTTTTGGAATGAGTGACTATGATGTGTGACGCATGTCGGGATAGCAGACATGACATCAGCCAACGCCATTTCCTCCGCGGGGTCGGCGGTTGACGTCATTTGAGATTCTGTAGCCACATTAAGTTCCAAGACTGATTTTTTTTCAATAACTTGATCATTTTGCAACGAATTTATTCCTTATTTTTTCCTCATAATTTCCCATTTTATATTCATAATTTTTCAACGTAACGATTTTTTTATTTTCTTTGAGGAGACTTCACGCATTTTCAACGGACGTTCCAACATAAAAACGTTTTCCAAAGTTTTGTGCTGCAGACATAATCTTAAAACACGATTGTTTATTAACGTACTTACGTGTTCATGACATTTTCTGTTACATTTTTTAACGTTGTACCTTTTTCCGCCATACAAAGCCGCAATGTTTTATACATAGTTAAAATATTTTTTTATCTTTCCGTATTTTCTTTTATGATTAATCAGTGAAATGTACCTTCTAATCCATTATCTTAATCTCCTTTTTTTGTTCTAAATGCTTGCATACTCGTTAAACTTCTCGATGTACCATCATTATTTTATTTTCTTACTTTTCAATCTAACAACTACTTTTATCGAGGCTTTATTTTTTCTGATTTAAACAAGCAAACGTTTCTTCATTATTATTCCTTTTTCCTACGCAAAGAACTTTTCTTACTTGTTTTTAATGTATGACTTAATCTGGTTTTTTATATAGATGTTTCATGTTTGCGCAAGAAATATACAGATCTATAGCAGATATACATAAAATTCGTTCCTAACAGTATCTTTTTTTTTTTTTTTAGATTTAACCCAACATACGTTTCTTAACGACTTGATATCTGTTCCACTAGGTGTTACAAAACTTCAGATTTTTTATTTTTTCCCTCTGAAACTGTTTTTTTTTCTTACTTGCTTTTAATGTATGGTTTAATCTATTTTTCTATCTTATTACTTTTCTATATGTGTACAAGAAATATACGAATCTATAGTAGTTAAAATTCGATTGAAACAATATTTCTTCATTCTTACTATATTTTTCCATTTCTTTCATCTATAGTAGTTAAAATTCGATTGAAACAATATTTTCTCCATTCTTACTGTATTTTTACATTTCTTTCCAACAGACGTTTTTTCTTCTCAATTCCCGCTATCTAACTTAATCTATGTTTTGAATATCATTCTATGTTCGCGTATTCGTCCATTATTTTATTTCAAACTTTGCTAACTACCTCATACTTATATTCTGACTTTATATTTTTCATTTCAACCAACGTTTCTTAACGACTTGAATTTCCAGATGTGACAAAACTTCAGATTTATTTTTTCTCCTCTTAAACTATTTTTTTCTTACTTGCTTTAAATGTGACTTAATTTATTTTTTACATCGCTGTTTCGTGTATGTAAGTAGTATAAAATGGCGAGTTCTGGACCAAGGATCATCCTTCTAGAGAAGGATGGAGGGGGGCGTGGCCTGGCGCCGAAGGATGGGGGCGTGGCGTGTGACCGAAGGATGTGGGGGCGTGGCAGATGACGCTAGTGCGTTGGGTCGATGTGCTGCCCCTTAGCGGTGCTTCTTGGAACTTTATTATTATGTTAGATCTTTGTTTTTGAGAGATGGCAACGACCGAGTCGGGGAAAGGAGATGTGCTGCCCCCTAGCGGTGCTTCTTGGAACTTTATTATTGTGTTAGATCTTTGTGTTTGAGTGATGGCAACGGCCGAGTGGGAGAAAGGGGGTGGATATAGGGGGATGTCAACTCGATGTGCTGCCCCCTAGCGATGCTTCTTGGAACTTTTAATGGATCTTTGAGAGATGGCAACGACCGAGTGGGGGAAAGGGGGGTGTACGTTGCCCCCCTAGCGGTGCTTTTTGGAACTTTTCTCGGGAAATTTATTGGACGTTGACAAATTTTGGGGAATTCTTTCCAATATTTATTTTTTTAATTTTCTCGGGAGATTTACTGGACTTTGTCAAATTTTTGAAGGAAGTTTTTCCAATATGTTTTTTTTATTAAATTTATATTTTCAGGAATTCCCTGAGGTGTTATAATTTTTATAGACGTTGCAGTATTTTTTCCCCCTCAGGTTCATAAAAAATGATCTGGTGGTCCCAGCGAGACCATTGAGAAAATATGTTTGAAAGGGGAAGCATTTTTAATAAAATTCTTGGAATTTTATTTAAAAATGCAGTGTGAGGGGAGTGGACGTTATTTGAGTTGTGAACGAGTTGGTGTGAACATGAATTTTTCTCTTACGGTGGAACATCTCTCGTTGAATTGTTGTAAAGAAGGATGTAATGAAACAGGCGTATCTTACAGCCGTAAAAGAAGGAAGTCTCGGTGGGGTGAATGCTTTATTCCATGTAATGAAACAGGCGTATCTTACAGCCGTAAAAGAAGGAAGTCTCGGTGGGGTGAATGCTTTATTCCGTGTTGTCAAGAAAGAAGGCGTCAAGAAAAAGACGTGGAAAAATGGCTGAAGGGGGAGAAAACGTACACCCTCCACAAACCGACGAGACGTCATTTTCCGAGAAACAGAGTGTTGGTGAATAAAATAGATCAACAGTTTCAAGCAGACCTGGTTGACCTTCCCAGTTTGAGTCGACATAATAATGGATTTCGTTACTTGTTGACGTGTATTGATATATTTTCCAAATATGCGTGGGTGATTCCCCTAAAACAAAAGTCGGGGTTCCATATCGTTCAAGCGTTTTCCAAGATTTTCGAACAGAGAAAACCTTTAAAACTGCAAACTGATAAAGGAACTGAATTTAAGAACAAAGAATTCCAAAAGTTTTTAAAACAGCACGAGGTGCATTACTTTACGACGAACAACGAGACAAAAGCAAGTGTTGTGGAAAGATTCAATCGCACGTTGAAAACTAGAATGTGGCGCTACTTTACAAGTCAAAACACCTTCAGATTCATCGACGTGCTTGACGATTTAGTCCACAGTTACAATCATTCTCCCCATCGAAGTATAAAAATGAAGCCTGTGAAAGTGAACGAAAACAATGAAAAGCAAGTGTTTGACAATCTATATAGTGGTTTCAAGAGGGAAAAACCCTCCTATAAATTCCAAGTCGGCGATCACGTAAGGATTTCTAAAACCAAATTGACGTTTGAAAAAGGATACGAATCAAATTGGACGGAAGAAGTGTTTGTGGTGAGTGACCTCATTCCAAGATCCCCTCCCGTGTACAAAGTAAAAGATTTATTGAACGAAGAGCTGGAAGGGACATTCTACGCCGAAGAGCTTCAAAAAGTGACACTTTCCGAGACATTTTCTGTGGAACGTGTTCTAAAGAAACGTAAAAGAAAAGGAAAAATGGAATACTTTGTCAAATTTAAAGGCTACTCCGATAAATTCAAATCGTGGATCCCCGCGGAAGACATGACCTCGCTATAAAACCGGCCTTATTTTAAATGAAACGTCATTCGTCAAGATGAGTTTCTATCTGACAATACCGAGCGACAGCTCTCTCGGATACTTTTTGGACAACAAAATATCCCATTTTATAACACGTCTTCCTTCCCCAATCGAACTGAATGGAGACTGGGAAGTGGGACTCGTCGAGCTCATCTACCCCCATTCGTGGTATAATATCACGGAAAATTCCAACCATTTCGAATACGATTTGGGAACAGGTCAGTTTAAGACGGGAAGAATATCTCCAGGTCATTACGAGTCTATAGCGGACATTGTTAAATCCATGAGCAATCATTTTGCCAATAAAATCTTTTTGAATTATAATAAAGCGACTCAAAAGGTCAAGTCAACTCTTCTGAAAGGTACGCGCTTGGTTTTCCCCCAGGGATTGCGGAAATCTTAGGATACCAACCCATGCAACTTTCAGCCGTGAGTGGAGCTGTCTCGGTAAATGGTGAATTTATCGCAGATCTAAACGGTCGGTTTTCTCTGTTGTATGTGTACAGTGATATTGTGGAACCGCAACCGGTAGGAGACATGGTTGCTCCTCTCCTTCGCATCGTTAAAGTGAGTGGTGTGGATGGAGAGATGGTGAGCGCTTTGTTCGATCGACCTCATTATTTGTCTCTTGCAAGAAAACATTTTCAAACCATTGAAATCGTTTTAAGGAATCACATATTTCAATTAGTGCCATTTGAACGTGGAACAGCGATCGTGAAACTTCATTTTCGTCTCAAGCATCTCTAATCATGTACGAACCATACCGCTGCTGTACGAAATCCTTCGAAGATTATTACGTCAGTCAAACGGGAAAAGGAATAGTTTACTGTCAAGGAGTACCACTACAAAAAGGTTATGGACTTGGAGGACTTTTTCGTTCATTATTTAGAGCGGCGATACCGTTATTTAAACAAGGTGCTAAAACGCTCGGAAAACAAGTCTTACGAACGGGTATGGATCTCGCCAATGACGTCATTCTCGGTAAAGATGTGAAAACGGCAGCCAAACAACGAGCTAAAGAAGCAGGACAAATTCTCACTGATAAAGCAGCTTCTAAAGTGAAGAAAATGTTTGGGGGAAGCGTTAAAAGAAAGAGAAAAACGAAGAAACGTATCATTCGTTCAAAGAAAGTCAAGAGGACCGCACGCGATATTTTTGATCCGTAAACCATGGCTATGATTCACAGTCATTCTTCCGTATGTCTCAAGTCGGAATTGGATTTATTTGCTTTACAACCTACCCAAACGAGCATAGGAAAAGGACAATGGATCGAATATCACCCCTTGGCCAACATTCGAGATGGAGGACCTCTGGAATTTAATATTTCTGGGAGTGGAGAAGAATACATGGATTTGTCTTCCAGCCAACTCTATGTGAAAATTAAAATTGTGAAAGCTGACAATTCTTCCCTACCTGAAAAAGAGCCCGTGGGTCCCATTAACTGTTTTCTTCATTCTCTGTTTTCTCAAGTCGACATCAGTTTAAACGAAAGAGTGATTTCCTCATCAAGCAACACGTATCCCTACAGAGCTTATATCGAAACTCTACTGAATTACGGAGAAGAAGCAAAGAAATCCTATTTATCATGTGAAGGTTTTTACAAGGATACAGCCGGACATCTACACGAAATTAATCCCACGAATGATGCAACAAACAAGGGATTACATCAACGCTACGAACTCATAAAAGAAAGCAAGACGCTGGATATGATTGGAACTTTGCACTGCGATTTATTTTATCAAAACAGACTGATGCTCAATTTAGTGGATATGAAAATCAAACTGGTTCGAAGTAAACCTGATTTCTGCCTTGTTTCCTCCTCCGAGATCCCCAGTTACAGAGTTCTCATCGAACACGCATCAATTTTGGTGAGAAAAGTGAAAGTCAACCCTAGAGTTGCCATCGGTCATGCAAAAGCATTAGAAAAATCTCCTGCCAAGTATCCCATTGATCGAGTTTTATGCAAAGTGTATTCCGTCTCTCAAGGAAGTATGTCCTTCGTGCAAGACAACGTATTCCTCGGACAAATGCCCAAAAGACTGGTTATTGGATGTGTAGACAACGACGCTTTTAACGGTACATATAAATCCAACCCATTTGAATTCAAGCATTATGATGTCAACTTTATCGCCGTGTACGTTGACGGACAGCCAGTTCCTCATAAACCTCTAGAACCCAATTTTGAAAAGGGAAGCACAATTCGTTCCTTCCACAGTCTATTTCAAGGCACCGAGAAACTGGGTCAGGACCGTGGAATATTTATCGATCGTGCGGAATTTTCCGAGGGATACACTCTTTATGCATTCGATCTCAGTCCGGACCTATGCGATGGAGGACATTTGAACCTGATCCATCAAGGAAATTTAAGAGTGGAAATCAAATTTGGAAAAGCTTTGGTAAAAACCATTTCTGTGCTAATCTACGCAGAGTTCCAGAACATTATTGAAATTTCCAAGTCCAGAAATATTCTTTGTGATTTCTCCAATTGAAGAAATGAACAGTATACAAATAACCAAGTCCTTAAAGCAAGATCATGTGACCCGACGTTCCTTCTTCGGAGTGTTTGCCTGTGACCGCCTTCCCAAGAGAATTGTCAAGTTCCCAGCATGCCTTGTTGTGAATACAGACCGACATGGAAATCCTGGAAAACACTGGTTGGCTATGTATATGTCAAACCCAAAAACAATGGAATTTTTTGATTCTTTCGGACATTCTCCAGAATATTTTCAAGGACCTATTGCTCAATTTGTCTCCAAGTTTGAAACTATGAATTTTAATGATGTACCTCTTCAAAGTTTGTTTACGGCCGTATGTGGTCAATTTTGTATTTTCTTCCTTTATTCTAGATGTCGCGGAAAAAGCTTGTACTCCATTGTAAGAAATTTTCGATGGAAATCTGAAACAAACGACGTGCGTGTCTATTATTTTGTTCGAAATAAATTTGGAATTGTAACAAAATTTAGAATTTAAAATAAAAATTGATTTCAACTCTAATTTATGTGTCTTTAAATTATTTTGTAAGTTCTTGATTGACCTCAGTTGACAACATGGAAGTGCCCAGACTACAACATCCTTTCACAGCTCTGATAGCGGGTCCTACGGGAAGTGGAAAGACCCAGTTTGTAAAGCGCTTACTTCAGTATCAAGGGGAAGTCATCTCTCCCCCTCCCGAAGACGTGGTGTGGTTCTATGGGGTTCACCAAACATTGTATGATGAAATAGAAAACGTGACATTTGTGGAAGGCATCCCCTCTAATTTCCGTGACTATGTGGAAGGCATCCCCTCTAATTTCCGTGACTATGTGAAAGGAAGAACGCTGTTTGTCATTGACGATCTCATGACTGAATGCGGAAGTGATAAAAAATTGACTCTCTTGTTCACTAGAGGGAGTCATCATTTCAATGTGTCCGTGATATTCATTACTCAAAATATTTTTCATAAAGGTAAAGAAATGCGAGAAATTTCCCTGAATGCTCATTACTTGTTTCTGTTTAAATCACGAAGAGATGTGAATCAAATCACTCATTTAGGGAGGCAGTTGTACCCTAGCAAACTTAAATTTTTTCAAGAAGTGTATATGGATGCCACAAAATCCCCTTACAGCTATTTATTGATTGATCTAAAACCTGAGACAAAGGAAGAATTAAGATTACGCTCCCAGATACTTCCGGGAGACATTCAAGTAATATATCAACCTCGGTGAAATGAAATAAGTCTCAGTTTTCATCATGACGCTGTCTAAGCAGCAGGTCCAACTTTTATGTATGATTCAACACTGTCCAAAAAAGTATTAAAAGACCTAATATCGAAGTGTAGAAAAAGTGGAATTAAAGCACTATGTGAAGTTTGTATGAATACGTTAAAAGGAAATGTTCCGCTTACTCCCACCCAGAAACATTCATTGCAACGGCATAAGCACACCTTGCGAGCTCTCTCTCGAAAAAAGACACCTCTGTATAAAAAGAGGAAACTCCTTATTCAAAAAGGGGGATTTTTAGGTGTGTTGATTCTCGCTGCTCTCAGTGTATTAACGACTCTGCTTACGAAATAATGGAATTTGCAAAGAAAATGGTTCTGATTCCCGAAGAACGGATTTCCCGTCATATGCCCACAGACGAAACGCTAACGGGCTTGGACAAAGAAATGAAAAAAATTCTCCTAAGCAAAGAGTCTGACGAAGTAAAAGTGAAATTATATAATCAAGTCTTGAATAAGCGCATTCATGTTTCCAGTTTTAATCCTCCAGTTGCATCTCACGAAACCCCATCGAGAACTGAAGAACCAGTGAAAGAAGAACATGTCAAAGACGAGAAAGTAAAAGATGTTGTGGAAGACCTTATCGTTCAGTCCGTTCCTTCTAACTTGAAACGAAATGCAAGAAATGTGCTGGACGTCTTTAAAACGAACTCTGATATTATTGACTGGAGTCCCAAGGCCGAATTTAAATATAATGGACGCATTGTAAAAAACACGAATATAGTAGACCTCATAGACTCTATGTTTCGAAGCAAGTGATCTAAGCTGTACATACCTCCTGAATTTGTAAAAGCATTAAAAGACATTAATTTACCCAAAAAGTACATTAAAAATAAACAAATGTTGAAAGTTCCTGTACAAGAAGGAAATTCTGTTGTAACTTCTAAACGAAAAAAGACAAATTCTAAGAAAATATGTAAAAATGTTCATTGGATTCCATATTAAAAAAATTTAGTTGAACAAAAGTGTCATTTTTTTCTCTTTTTTAAATGTATGCACTTTCGGAACAGTTCATTCTTTCTTAGGGTTAAAAATGGAACACTTCATTTTTTCTTAATGGACAGCTTTGAGAAAACACATTTCATTAAAAGCAGGGAAATTCTCATAGAATAACATGGGAAAACTAGTATACATAAAAAGACTGTTTTCGAAACGAGTAAAAATCTGTTGAAGTTCGTTTTCGAAAAAGTTGGAAATAGAATGTAGTTAAAACAGTCACAGCAAGTTCCTGAAAGTTGAAAATTGGATGTACTAAAAATGTCTAAGGAAAGAATTTTTTATAAAACACAACTGCTTTAGTTTTCCCAGGCTAGAGGGGTCTTCAGTGAGAGCGCTTCTTCTTTTTCAACTAAAAGAATAAAGCGAGTCAGTTTGAAACATTTCAAACTCCCCGAAAATAAGCCGTGTACTCTGGTTTCGGCTCAATACTGTAAAGCATTGCTCTCAGACCAGTCGGAAATCCCCCCGATTGGCCGCCTGATGGAAAACATCAGGCCCATTTCCCTTAATAAATACCCAAATATCCTTAAGAAAAGTCTTTAGCAAAAAAATACTAGTTCCCCATTAAATCAATTCATTCTGTTACTATTTTAAAAAGAAATTTCTTTTACTTTTAAAATTCTTGAAACTTATTATTTTGACTCATTTCAATAAAAAACATAATTTCACTTAAATTTAGGTTAATAAAAAAAAATTCACAAAATTTATATCTTAGAATGAATAAAATACTTACACTTAAATTTAGGCTCTGGAAATAGAAAAAAATTACTTTAAACATTTCCAAAAAAATATTTACTTTTTTTAAAAATTTGAATTCTCACTTTTTTTTTCAGTAATTTACCTCCCTCCCTCCCCCTTCCCTTATCCAAATTTTTAGGAGCCCTAAAAAGGACTTTTTTCAACAGCTGCTGTTTCCTCCAACTCAATACAAGTCGTATTGGGCTACGTGCATGTCGTGAACCGTTTTCAACAAGTTCGTAATGTCCAGAGATTCTAAAAATTCTTTGGAGATGAGTTCCTTCGAAGCAGCAACGAAAGATTCCGCTACAACCACAGGCTGCAGCATAGCAACGGCGCAGTGAGTGCTAAACTTAATATTCATGGAATCAGAGCAGGCATGCTCCATGATGTTGTTAGGCAATTCACGATAAGGCAAGAGACATTCCAGACATTGAAACAGTGGGCTGAGCGTTCTTTTGCCACGGTAGACCATGACTCCAATAAGAATTTGTTGGCGGAAGCATCTGGAGTACAGATCCTGATCTCAGAGTTAATGAAACTGGTTTAAATGCGTTTCTCTTAAAAACAAAATCTCTTTCTTGCCCGAGAGCAATGCACGACAGCCGCCCCGGTGGCGCAGTGGTCTAAGGCGTTGGCCTCTGATCATTCGTCCGTAAGGGGTCCGGGTTCGAATCCCGGTGAGGCATGGATGTTGTGTTTGTCTTACGGCACTGGCTCTCTCCCTTCCCTGGAACCAGTGACCCTAAATTAGGGACGGGCGACTGCTTATCGCCCATTGAGTTGCTCACGGTGGTCGTTAAACCTCCAATCAAAAAAAAAAAAAAAAAAAAAAAAAATGCACGACAAAGGTTCTAAATCTGATTCATTGTCCATATCCGATGCTATCTTTTCCAGTTCGGTATTTGTTTATTAAAACAAAGTTGAAAGTCATTGTTTCTCAACAGCGAGCTTGATTTCTTGAAGCAATCGGGTCCAAGCTCAAACCGCTAAAAGTGTATTTCAGATTGGGGTCCCCGAAGGCAACATGCTGTCTAGGAATGTTATAACACTTTCCGAAAATTTTTATTTTTGAGAATTCACCACTCAAATATTTCACTTCATCTTCCAAACGAGAATAGTAATGAATCGCTTGAGCAGGGGAGAAGAGCTGAAAGTAACGAAAATTCAGATTTTCCTTGTTATGACGAAGAGACATTTTTTTCAGGTCAACACACTCACACCAAGCACCGAAGCGATAATGAGTCAGGCAGGCAGGCAGGCAGGCAGGCTTGCGATAAGGCGTATGACGTCAGGTTTCCGAGAGATGAGTAAGCAGCTTTTCCCCCTTTCCCCACCTGCTTGTTCTGTCAGAAGGTCCTACCCTTTTGAAATGTTGGGGAAAAATTACTCCCCCCCCCAATTACGTTGACAAAGAAATTTTCTAGAAGTGCGTACATGAAGACACAATATTAAAGTAACAATATTCCTCAATTTATATTTAAAAAAAAACCTCTACTGGTTTTAAAGTTCCTTCTCTTGTAATTTTTTTTCTCGCTAAATGCATCTTTGACAACCCCGAAAGCTGAACTTCTGTTCTTTTCAAATTGATTTGTTCCGAAAGGATTTCACTCCCTGAGGAATGCAGATTCAAAGCAACGTGATCACTCGTTATTTCTGTACAGACAGTTAAAACTATGATCAGCAACAAATTTGAAAAAAAGAAAAACATTGGACAGTCTCCACACATTTTTAAAATGACATCATTTGAAAGGAGGTTTTTCATGACAAATTTCTTCCAACAGGAGAGCAGAGTAAAAATTTTGAGTCTTTGCGTGAGCAAATCGAGACGAAATATCTTCGCATGAGAAAATTGTGACGAAATATCTTCGCATGAGCAGAGTAAAAATTTTGAGACGAAATATCTTCGCATGAGTAGAGTAAAAATTTTGAGACGAAATATCTTCGTATAAGCAACTGAGATGAAATATCTTCGCATGAGCAGAGTAAAAATTTTGAGACGAAATATCTTCGCATGAGCAGAGTAAAAATTTTGAGACGAAATATATAAGCAACTGAGATGAAATATCTTCACGTGAGCAAAACAAACATTTTGAGACGAAATTTTTTTTCTATGAATCCAAGCGAGCAGCAGCAGCAAAAATGACGGAGGCATTTCATAGAGCAGAGAATTTTTTTCTTGAGGGAAATTTTCTCGAATAATGAGTGAAGACTTGAATTATTCATTCTCTTCCTGGGCAAAGTGTGCCGTGTGGATCCCCATGCCAAGCAGTTTATCGACATGGAGTGGTTCGAATATAGGCAGCTATTTTGTTTTAAATTTCTTCCGGGGAGGCTCTTCCGATTCTAACGAATAATGCCCATAAGGAAGAGAATGAATATTGTCCTGGGATACGACTCGCTTGTTGTCATATGGGCTAAGAGATGTTTTGTTTGTGGCAACAGTGAAAACCGAATGTTTCATGCTTCGAATGAAATAGCTCATGTTCTTCTTTTCTTGCATATGAATGAGTGAAGACTTGAAATCATTCAAACGAAGCTGTTGGGAAACTACTGTTTTGCTCACGCCTTTAGCTTTTTTGACTTCTTCTTCTTCTGTAGCAAAAGCATACATCTTCGGTCTAAGACCAACAAATTCTTTTATGGCTTTTCCTTGGGTCTCGTCTTTAAATTTCCCAATTACTTTTTTATTTTTCAGACAATAGAGCGGGTGGCCTGTGCAAAAATCACTCGTGTCTAATTCATCTTTAATATTTTCCATATCTTTATATAGATCTTCCGTCTTGATGTGATAGAAGAAACTATCAGTATCCATATAAAGAATGGAAATGTTGTCACGATATAAAGGCCTCATCACTTCATAATGGAAGTCGTACATTCTAGTTTTAGAGATGTTTAAAATGGCGACTCCCAAATAAATGGGTTTGTTGAAGGTGAGGTGAGTGACATTAAAATGCATCGACACAAGAAAATTTCCATCAGCTTCATCTTTTAGTATGGAGCGGTCTTTAAAATTGGGCTTACTGAGCAGCTTTTCCAGTCGATTGTCTTCGCACACCAGCTCAACTTTGGTTCGGTTGCGAATATTTTCCATTGTTTTGCCAAAAACGGAATTGTTCATCAATTTGAAAAAATCTTTCTCAAACTCATTTTTTGCCCTCTTTCTCTTTTCAGTATTAAGCTGAATATAAGGTTGCAACCACTTGCTTTGATCAAAGCTTATTCCTCGATGCACTTTTGTTATGACGAGACCCGCTTTGACTGCCTGTTTGAGAAGACGATAATGAGCCACGTACCTGGATTTTTTATTTAAAGTAGTTAATAATTTGACCTGCCTGGTTCCAGGTACTACTTCCGTTTCCGGACAGAAAGGCAAATCCGAATGAAGATCGTGAAGGGAGTCAGGATAGCTGATGTCATCATCGAGAAAGTATCCCGTGCTGGCATCGTCCGCTATACACGTGACATCCAACTGCTTCAGTTCTTCATCGGAAAGCCGCCGGAAGTTATTCACCGGAAGTGACTCATGCATTCCAAACCCATAAAGGTTCGTACAATCGAGATAAGAGATGAAGCTGGTTTCTTTGGAGGCATCAAAATTTTTCAGATACTTATTATTGGCCTGAGCATACCGCTTCACACACATACACAAGCCACCCCGCTTTCCGCTCTCCAGAAAAAGTAGCATATCGTAGTCACTTAAAAGCTGGAGAGAAACTTTAGTACATTTGAGCATGGCGGACCAACTTAAGCCAGGACAACTGAAAAACCAGGCGGGATCTAAAGTATAAGTGTCCTGGCAAATATTTCGGAAATTTTCAAACACGTCGGCCAAAATGAACACATCTGTTTTTAAGTACACATCTGCATACTGACCTAAATTCTGAATCTTCATGACCGCCCATACTTTTTTGGCATGCTCATATTCTTCATCTGTTATATGACAATTCGTTAATTTGTTGAAGAAGTCCTTTTGGGGAGGTAAAGAAGTTTCCTCTAACTTGTTATACGACGAAATGTAGTCATAGGGAAAGATGCCTTTCTGCGTGAGGAGATTGAATTCTTCATCATGAGGAATAAGCTGTCGTGTAATTTTAAAATGCGTTCTCGGAAGATTATTTGCTAATTTCGATAAACTGCTTGCCATGAATCGAAAACTGTCCAGGAAACGAACTTCAAGCCCACCCATCTTTTTAGAAAAAGAAATAAATTTCTTGGTCGACTCGGGGATCACGCTAATTTCTCCTGGAAGGCAATCTAATTCCTTGATGATAAAATGCGAGTCGTATCCCGAAAGGTTATGCATCAGAACTGGAACAAAGGAAGGATTTTTGAAATTGATATTGCAGGAAGCATGTGCGGGTCCTCTGAATTTCCCAGTACGATGATCGTGGTCCGCCACTTTCTTTTTCGATTTGCTGCATGAATTATATCCACCTTCACCACAAATATGACATATGCTTGCTTTCCGATAGGCATCTTTTTCAGCCTCCGTCAATGCAATCATAGGGATATTTATTTTATAATTTTTTTCAATAACTTCCACATCTTCTTTGAGAGTGTGAAGGAAATGACTCACAACTCCCTGCTCTGCTCTATGAGTTCGGAAAACATCATAATGACCTTCCACATCTTTTATGAAATAAGCATATGATATAAGTTCATGAGATTGGGTTGGCGTGGTGAAGGACTCGCTTGGATTCGGGATCGGACCTTGAACTGGTTTTAAGACGCTCTCAAAATCAGCGTACACAACGAAAGAAACCCGCTGACTGAATTTGAAATCTTTAAAAGTTAATTCCTTGTCTTCTGGCATCTTGATGAGGACAGTCTTGTTTTTATTGCATAATTTCTTGTGCTCATTTAATTTTTGCTCTCCATTGCACCTCGTATCATAAGTTTTAAAACATTTTTTGCAGATGTGTACTTTACTTTTATGGACTGACAATTGACTGGAAATAAGCCGCTCAAAATTCGTAATGTAAGCAAAGTGGTTGCAACCTCCATTTTCTAAATACAACAAATCTCTGTGGTCCGCCAGCTCTTCTTCACATACTTTAATGGGAAATGTTTTACCAGCTTCATCAATCCCGTAAATGTTAATGCTCATGTTGTTGGTCTTTTCAAATTTTGGAATGTCGGAAATTTTGACGGGATAGTCCACGCAATCCCACTTGTAGCCGCCTTCAAAATAAGGATCGTTAAGATAGGATGCTACCCTATGTCGATGTCCTCTTTCTTGAAGACGTGGGGTCCACACGGCATATTTGAAACAGAAGGCGTCTGAATTTGTAACGTTCACGACAGCTTTTTTCGTCTGAATATGGCTGGGAAGCATAATAAAGGAACCTCCTTTCAATGGCCTAAACCGATTAACCCGGAGTTCGAACCACTCCACGTGAGAAAACATCCAGCCTGATCCTTTCAGTTCGCATTCAGAACATTCAGTGAGTAGTTTCCTGGACATGATATCGAAAAATTCCCCGAGATTTGTCGACCGATACACTGGCTTATTAGTTGTTTTTAAATTCCGAGAACATATATCAAATTGCTCCGGGTCATCGGGTTTAGGCTTTTTAAAAGCTGCCTGCATAAATGCATTTACTTTAATGGATGGGTGGGCTGCCAGTGCATGTTCTAGAATGCTTACAGAAGAATTTTGGATGCCATTCAAAAATGTGGAGAGACAGACCGCTGTTTCCCCGTCCGAAACAATCTTAAATGTTTGCAATCGGTTCTGAGCCACCGACTGCACTTGGATGTAAGCCCCCATATTCAATGGAGGAACAATGGGAGCTTCGGAACTGGGGTCCTCAACAACGTGGCTGGGGCCAGCAACAACTTCATGACTGGGGCCTGCTGTATTTGAAGGGTCTACAGCATTAGAGGGGCCTGCTGCATTGGAGGGGCTAGCAGTATTGGAGGGGCTAGCAGTATTGGAGGGGCCTGCCGAAGACGCATTTCACGAGTTCCCCCCAGCCTGCATTCTCGAATGACATTTAAGAATATGTATCTGCAAGTACGCATTTCTAGAAAAACTCTTCCTACACAACATACACGGAATAAGTGCCCCAGAATGAATTTTGACATGTCTCTGCAAATTTGTTTTCAAAGTGAAGACCTTCTGACAGATCTTACAAGTGAAAGGGGCAGGGGGTACGTCAGACACAAATGAGGAAAGTAGGTCTTGCGACATTGGAATTTCCTCTAATGCCTGAAACACTTCTGAATTTTGCAAAAATAGCTGTTCATCTTCCAGCCACCATTCTTTCTGTAAAAGAATAATAATAAAATAAATTAACCCTCTCCCTTATCAAAGCATTTTTCATGAAATAAACATTTAAAAGGGATATTCCTACGTTGAGAATACATTTTTATGGGCGCTATCGTAAAAATATGAATTCCTAAAATATTTGAAAACAAAGAACTATGTCTTAAACAATTCCACTAACATGAATTTTCCTTCCTGAAAATCTAACTTTAATCGTATGCAAAAGAATTCACATACCGCTAACATGTTTTAAACCCCTATCAACGCATCTTCATGGAAATTAAAATGGAAAATTCCTACGTTGAGAATAAATTTTTATGAGAGCTATCATAAAAACATGGATTCCTAAAATACTTTAAAAAAAGAACTATGTTTAAACGATTCCACTCACACGAATTTTCCTTCCTGGAAATCTAACTTAAATCGTACGCTAAAGAACTCACATACTGTTCCTAATACACTAGTATATTTTTTCCTTAAGGGAATCCTCTCACGAAATTCTAACAACATTCTAATTCAAACAACTTTGGGGACCTAACAATAAATAAAAACATTGCATGCTAATAAAAGAACGCTTAACTTTTCGATTTCAGAAACTGATGAAAAAATGTTTTTAGATTCCATTCCAAAACACGCCACAATATTCAGACAGCGAGACAGTCTATAACTAAACGCAGTTGAAAACTAAACGTAGGTACTAAACCAAAGCAGCAGAAAAACTGAGGAGGAGGAATGAACAACGCCAGTTTTATAGCAAACAGGATGCCTTTTTGACCCCCGGACAATGGAAGAAACGCCATTGGTTCGAAGTTGAAACAGTTTCAGAAATTCTTTTGGCATCTGTTCACAAAGATGACATCACGAAAAACCCATCACCGTGCGTCATCGCTTCAAGCAGTATGATGACATTCCAAGTTCACAAGGATGACATCACGACGTACCCGTCACCCATGCGTCATCGCTTCAGGCAGTAACTGCACGGAGACGTTATCTGCTCACAAACATGCTATTGATGAATCACCTCTAACCAGACAAAGCGATCTATAGCTCAGGACTTATTTTAAGGAAAATTCTTAGCGATAGGAAAGTGAAAGGATTTCGTTATAATTAATTTTCATATCTTGAGAGAATAAACTAAAAAATTCTTCGTAGACAGAAAAAATAAAGCCTCGATAAAAGTAGTTGTTAGTTTGAAAATAAAATAATGTTGGTACATCGAGAAGTTTAACGAGTATGCAAGCATTTAGTAAAAAAAGATTAAGATAATGCATTAAAGGGTACATTTCACTGAATAATCATGAAGAAATAAAAAAAAAAAACATTTTAACTATGCCTAAAAATTGTGGCTTTGTACGGTGGAAAAAGGTAGAACGTTAAAAAAATGCCATGAACACGTAAATACGTTAATAAACAATCGTGTTTTAAGATTATGTCTGCACCACAAAACTTTGGAAAACGTTTTTATGTTGGAACGTCCGTTGAAAATGCGTGAAGTCTCCTCAAAGGAAATAAAAAAATCATTACGTTGAAAAATTATGAATATAAAATGGGAAATTATGAGGAAAAAATAAGGAATAAATTCGTTGCGAAATGAACAAGTTATTGAAAAAAATCAGTCTTGGAACTTAATGTGGCTACAGAATCTCAAATGACGTCAACCGCCGACCCCGTGGAGGAAATGGCGTTGGCTGATGTCATGTCTGCTATCACGACATGCGTCATCCGGCATAGTCACTCTTCCCAAAACACGTGTCATACAAAATTTTCTGAGTCAAAGAGAAAATGGTGACTCATCCCAAAACACATGGCTCACAAAATGACAACGTGGTGAAACTAAAATGGCGGAACATGAATCAACGGGAACGAAATCTTTTCAAACAAAGCCTTTCCTCGCCTAAATTAAAATTGTAGGGGGGACAAATATAAGAATTAAAAAAATAATGCAACGTCTATAAAAATTATAACACCTCAGGGAATTCCTGAAAATATAAATTTAGTAAAAAAACATATTGGAAAAACTTCCTTCAAAAATTTGACAAAGTCCAGTAAATCTCCCGAGAAAATTAAAAAAATAAATATTGGAAAGACTTCCCCAAAATTTGTCAACGTCCAATAAATTTCCTGAGAAAAGTTCCAAAAAGCACCACTAGGGGGCAACGTACACATCCCCTTTCCCCCACTCGGTCGTTGCCATCTCTCAAAGATCCATTAAAAGTTCCAAGAAGCACCGCTAGGGGGCAGCACATCTCCTTTCCCCGACTCGGTCGCTGCCATCTCTCAAAAACAAAGATCTAACATAATAATAAAGTTCCAAGAAGCACCGCTAGGGGCAGCACATCGACCCAACGAACTAGCGTCATCTGCCACGCCCCACATCCTTCGGTCACACGCCACGCCCCCATCCTTCGGCGCCAGGCCACGCCCCCCATCCTTCTCTAGAAGGATGATCCTTGGTCCAGAACCCGCCATTTTATACTACTTATGTACGAGAAATATACAGATCTATAGCAGTTAAAAATTCGACTGAAACAGTATTTTCTTTATTTTTACTTTATTTTTACATTTCTTTCTGACAAACATTTTTTTTTCACATTTTCCACATATTTAACTTACTTTTGTGTTTTTGAATATCATTCTATGTTCACGTATTCGTCCATTGTCTTTTTTTCTAACTTTACACTTCATTCTTACTGTATTTTTCCATTTCATTTCAACCAACGTTTTTTAACGACTTGATATCTGTTCTACAAGATGTGACGAAACTTCAGATTTTTAATTTTTTCCCTCTGAAACCGATTTTTTTCTTACTTGCTTTTAATGTATGGTTTAATCTATTTTTCTATCTCACTTTTCTATGTGTGTACAAGAAATACACGGATCTATAGTAGTTAAAATTCAATTGATTTCTTCATTCGTACTGTATTTTTCCATTTCTTTCATTTACAGTAGTTAAAATTCAATTGATTTCTTCATTCGTACTGTATTTTTCCATTTCTTTCATTTACAGTAGTTAAAATTCGATTGAAACAATATTTTCTGCATTTTTACTGTATTTATACATTTCTTTCTAACATACGTTTTTTCTTCTCAATTCCCGCAATCTAACTTAATCTATGTTTTGAATATCATTCAATGTTCGCGCATTCGTCCATTATTTTATTTCAAACTTTGCAAACTGCCTCATATTTATATTCTGACTTTATTTTTTTCATTTCAACCAACGTTTCTTAACGACTTGAATTTCCGGATGTGACAAAACTTCAGATTTATTTTTTCTCCTCTTAAACTATTTTTTTCTTACTTGCTTTAAATGTGACTTAATTTATTTTTTACATCGCTGTTTCGTGTATGTACAAGAAATATACAGATCTATAGCAGTTAAAAATTCGATTGAAACAGTATTTTCTTTATTTTCACATTTCTTTCTGACAAACATTTTTTTTTCGTATTTTCCCCTATTTAACTTAATTTTGTGTTTTGAATATCATTCTATGTTTACGATTCAGACTTTATTTTTTCATTTCATTTCAACCAACGTTTCTTAACGACTTGATATCACAAGATGTAGCAAAACTTCAGATATTTTTTTTGTTTCTTCATGTAACGTAATATTTTTTCAAAACTCACTTTTAAGTATTCCTAAAAGCTTACATTTATGAGAAATATACAGATCTGTAGTGGTAAAAATTGGACTGCAACAGTATTTTCTTTATTCCAACTTTACTTTTCTATTTCTTTTCAACAGGCGTTTCTTCATTATTATTTCTTTTTCATATGTAAGCAACTTTTCTTTCTTTCTTTTAATGTCATCATCATCATCATTGTCAACCATTATCAATCCACTGCTGGACGAAGGTCTCCCCAAGTTTCCTCCACAACGGTCTGTCTTGTGCCAGTCTCCTCCATGTCACTCCCGCATATTTACGAATTTCATCCACCCATCTCCCATGTGGTCTTTTTCTGGGTCTTTTCCTGTCCCTTGGAATCCAATCTAAAATTTCGGCTGTCCATCTATGGTCTGTCCTTCTGGCAGTATGTCCAGCCCATTGCCATTTCAGGATTTAACTCTGATCATGATGTCTTCCACTCTCGTCATTTTTCGGATCCACGAGTTCCTCTTCTTATCTCTCCTGGTTATACCAAGCATGCACCTCTCCCTGCTACTTTGAGTTGTCTGCAGCCTTTGTATGTCTCTTTTAGTTAAGGTCCACGTCTCTGCACCATACGTAAGCACTGGAAGGATGCATTGATCAAACACTTTTCTTTTAAGACATAATGGCATATTGCTCTTGAAAATTATGCTGTTTCTTCCAAAAGCTCTCCAGGCAAGTTTTGTTCTCCGATTAATTTCTTCATCAATGTGACCCTCACTTGATATCTGCTGTCCAAGATAAACATACGTATCTGTTATCTCCAGTTTTTCTCCATCAATCGATAAATCTTCATTTCTTGTAAAAGCATTGAACATCACTTTTGTCTTCTGAAAGTTCATTTTTAATCCCACTTCTTTACTCTTGTCAGCAAGTTCCTGGATCATACTCTGCAGCTCTGATGGGGTAGTTGCAAAAATGACTACGTCATCAGCAAAACGAAGGTGGGTTAGATAATCTCCATTAATCTTTATCCCTTTGTTTTCCCAGTTCAGTGATTGAAAGACATTTTCCAATGTGGCATTAAAGAGCTTCGGAGATATGGTGTCACCTTGTCTCACTCCCTTTCCAATTTTTATGTGTGTTGTATTTTCAAACAGCCGAATCTTTGCACTTGCATTTTCATAGATGTTATTAATAATATTAATGTATGCATCTTCAATACCGCAGGATTTCATAGCCGTGGTAACTGCTGATGGTTTCACCGAATCAAAGGCTTTTTCATAATCGATAAAAGCCATGCACAATGGAAGTTCATATTCCCTCGCTCTTTCAATTAGTTCTCTCAGTACGTGGATATGATCTATTGTGCTGTAGCCACTCCTGAATCCAGCTTGTTCTCTCGGTTGAGCCATGTCCAGTGTTACCTTCAAGCGGTGTGAAAGAACTTTAGTGAAGATTTTATAAACCACTGATAGGAGGCTGATAGGTCTGTAGTTCCTGAGATCCTCAATGTCACCTTTTTTATGTAGCAGGATCATTGTAGCATTGTTCCAATCCTCAGGAATCTTCCCTTCATTAAGGCATCGAGTGAAAATTTGGGCGAGTACTGTTTCAATTTCTCCACTTGCTTCTTGTATGATGTCTATAGTAATTCCATCTTCTCCTGGAGCTTTCCCCCGCTTCATGTTCTTGATTGCATGAGCAACTTCTGCTGGGAGGACTGGAAGAACTCTGGTACCTTTCATGATGTCTGGAGTACATGTATCATCCCTTTCATATAATTTGGAGTAGAAATCTTTCACTCTTGTCAAAATTTCGCCTCTATTTCTTGTTATAGAACCATCTTCTTTTCTCAGAGCCATAATCTGTTTTCTTCCCTTACTGAGATGTCCCTTTGCTATCTTTAGGCTTTGGTTGTTTTCAATTGCTTTCCTCACTAGCTCACAGTTGAATTTCCTTACGTCTTCAGTGATACTTTTTCATGCTGTCTTGTATATATATTCCACTTTGGAAGTCACATCTTCTTTAGTTGTCCTCATCTCTCTTCTTTTTGCATCAACATCTTGGTTTTCCTGATAATTTGTTTACATGCAACTTGTTCCTAGACCCAGCTAATTTTGTTGCTGTTTCCATAAGAGCTTTGGTTACTTTTCTGTTAACTTCCGAAATATCCACTTCTTCCGATGTTAGGCCTTCTAAAGCAGAGAATCTGTTCTTCAGTTCCAACTTGAAAGTATTATGGTGTTTTTTAAGGTTGGTTATGTCAATACATTTTGTTTGTCTTATGAGCTTGCCACGTTCCAGTTTAGTGTTGAGGTGCATCTTACATCTCACAAATCTATGGTCACTACCTGTGTTAAACTTGTTCAGCACACTGCAGTCTTCGATGACGAATTTTTTGTTACACATAATAAAATCAATTTCACTTGTCGTCCCAATTGGATGTCTCCATGTCCATTTCCTGTGTGGCTTTTTCTTGAAAAAAGGAATTCAAGATGAAAAATCCTTCTGCCTCTGCAAACTCAACGAGAGTATTTCCACGCTGGTTTCTGTTGCCGTGACCGAATTTACCTACTGAAGTTTCATTCTGTTGCCGGTGCCCTATTTTTGCATTGAAATCTCCATAATTATCTTCAAGTGCTGCTTACCTTTATTATTTAGATGACGAATTTCCTCATAAAATTCTTCAATTTCTTCTTCAGGATGACTTGTGGTGGGTGCATAAGTTTGAATAATCTGAGCCTGGTATCTTCTCGATAGTCGGATAACTTGAGTCGTGCAGCTCTGTCAGAGGAACTTTTCAACTTCTACCACTTTATCCTTCAGTTTCTTGTTTATTATAAATCCAACACCACTAGTTCTGCCAGTATCTGTCCCACGATAATAGAAGAGATGTCCACTTTTCAGTTCAATGAGATCTTCTCCTTTTCTTCTTACCTCACTTAGCCCGACGATGTCCCACTTGATCCTTTGTTGTTCCTCTTCCAATTCAAGAAGCCTTGAATCAGAAGATAGGGAGCGTCCGTTGTAGGTAGCCAAGGTCAGCATCAAATGGCAGCCTAGTCCGGTCCTCCGGGGATTCTTAGCACCCTCTGTCTTCATGTCGCACTGGCCGCTGCCTTGGCCAGGTACATTCCAGCTGCCGGAGACTGAGGGCCAAGATTTAAGTTGTAGAGTCATTTTGGAGGTGTTTGGCCATAACTCACCACGCTGGTCAAGCGGGTTGGTGAGTGTGGGATAAGCATTTCCTCTGATCCCGATGGTATAGTTATACCGCTATTTCTTTTAATGTATAAGTTAATAAATTTTTCTGTCTTACCTTTTCGTGGGTATACGAGAAATATACAGATCTATGACAGTTAAAATTCGATTGTATTAGTATTTTCTTTACTATGACTTTATTTTTTCATTTCATTTGAGTAAACGTTTCTTAACAAATTGATATCACAAGATGTACCAAACACTTCAGAATTTTTGTGTCCCTCACTTTCCAACTCACTTAAGTATTCCTAAAAACCTGCATGTATGTGAAATATTCATATTTTTTCATTCTATCCTAATTTGCTATACTTTTCTTTAACTGACCCAACAGGAAAAGCATTCATTGTCAAGACATTCATTCTAAAGCATTATTTCTTACGATAAAATTTATATCCTTTGCAATATATTTTCAGTATATTTTTTCTAAATCAACAGAAAAAACATTCATTCTGGAGACATAGCGACCAAGTCCGTACTTCCACTAAACATCGTATTCTTAGCAAACATTTTTTCCCCTACATAGCAATTTCCTAACTCACCAGAAAAGCAGCTATTCTCAACATGTAGCTAAAATATCGAATTTCTCCAAACAAATGTAATAATTTTTTTTAAGAAAGACTTAGTTCTTTTCTCTGTATAACGACTTAATCTATTTTTCGAAAAACTTTTCTACGTTTACGTATTTTGTTTAACTTTGCTTTACACTGTACTTTGATTTTTTTTTCTTTGTAGTACTTTTTTCCTGTTTCATTCCAACAAACTTGTTTCTTTTCGACTCGATCACTCTCACATTTCCATACAAACTTTCCTAATATCAGAAATGTAACAAAAACTTCAGATATATTTTTTAACTTTAGAATAAGTCTCACTGACATTTATTATCATGACATAAACTAAAATTTCATACTTTTCCCAAAAATAGTTTTCTTAATGAGTTGTTTTACACTTTTTCATAATTGGCAAAGACTATTTTTTTTATAAGGTTAGTTTCGAGAAAGTTAAATTTCATCTAGTGTTAATCGAACAGAAGAAATATACATCAAGGAAAGAAAACTGAAATTATACATATGCAAAGAATTTGCTACGGCTGAAGGTCCCCCGAGTGAGTTATTCAACTAATGCTCGTATTACCCATTCAAAGATGGAGGTATCAGGATGACCAAATCCCTCGTTGTTGCCTTCTTGTAGCAAAAGAGGTGATGAACTTCACCAAACATGGTTCCATAATATTGGAGAAACACATTAAGGTTTACGGAGCAATTAAGCCCACGCCAGTGACTTTCTTCGTTCACATACACTCACATTCAAACAGAAAAAAATATAAATGAATGACAAAAAATAATGAAATAAAAGTAGTCCTGAAAAGGACTGATGTTTAGTCCTAAAAATGACTTTTTTTTTATTCCTCAAAATAACTTTTTTTTTATTCCTCAAAAGAACTTTTTTCTCTCATCTGGACTCTAAATTGCTCCAACGTATTCCACATTCTTGAGCTTCCACAAGAATTTTCTTCACATTAATGTTCTCGAAGAAAAAGTGAGTAATGGTGGGATGTATCAGCGATTGAAGGCGCTCACCAAAGTATTTCCCCAAAGTTTTGGGTTCAACAAGAGCAAATGCTTCGTCAAAGCATAGAGTCCATTTGTCTTCTTCTGTTTCGTTAAAGCACCTATGCCCCAGCTGATTGTTTGGCATGAGATTAGGATGCAAATGACATTCTCTGCAGTAATACACTTTTGCAATGTTTTTTCTCCAACCGCATCGACCAGAGCAAGTTTAAGAGCATTGGTGTCTTGATCAGATATCGTATGTTCGAGTCCGAATTTACTGCATACCAATCTCACTGCATCACGAAAAACTGTTCCAAACTGTAATTGCAGAATACCGTCCCACAGCTTTTCAGAAGCATCACGAAGCGTGTTGAATTGTTCCCAGGTTAGGGACACAGAAGCACAATTCAATTGCAAGACATCATTGGAGCACGTAAACAGTTGTTGAAAGGTGTACACAGGCCCATCAGATGAAGGTGAACAGTTCATCAACATTTCTTTATTGATCACTTTGATTTTGTTGAGAGCGTCATAACAATGCGAGCGGTCCATGAACTTCTTGAATGTTCTAGCAGACATTGTCACGCCATATTTGGTAGGAAACAGTTTTTCTCCTTTGGTAGTGTAGCTGCGAATGTGCACTCTCACAGTTCCAGAAAAATCAGTCACTTTAGCAACTTTGTTTCCCCCGAGGGACACATGATGAAGAGGCATGCTTTCTAATGAAATACCGTAAGGAGGAGGTTCGGCAAACGGATCAGGACATCCATAGTTTAAAAGCTTCCATCGTGCTTCCATTAAGCGCGGATCATCACTCACTTTTTTCTTGGCATCAGAAACATCTGAAGACGAAGAAGTTCGCTTCATGTTTAACGCAGATCGACGAGGAGGTAGGTAACACAACGTGCACAGAATTCGAAGGCAGAGAACAGAATGAGTGAGCTGGTCTGTCCTCAGCCAAAACTGATAACAAATTGTTGTTGACGCATGCGCGTTGTTCACTGTGTGATGACGTGATTGTATAGCCACGTGATAAAGGAGCCTCTGTTATCATCTTTCTATAGGTCAGATTTAATCGAACATCAGGTGCATTTTCGCAACGTGGAAGGTCGTGAAACCATGACTCATTCGTCTTGTTCACGCATGTGTGTTGTTCGCTTCTTGATGACGTGATTGCATAGTCACGTGATATGGGTGACCCTGTTATCATCTTTCTAAATGTGAGATTTAGACGAATATTGGGAGCATTCTTGCAACGTGACAGTCCATGATACCATGACTCATTCGTGGGGGGTAGCATTTGTAAAAGGGATCCACATTCCAAAGCTATGACGACAGGCTGAAAACCATCTCTTTTAAAAACAAAGTCCCTTGTTTGGCCTAGAGAAACTGAGGCAATGCATGAATTTTTTACAATTTCACCTTCGTCATCTCTGTGAAAACCAATACAGGGATTTCCATTTTTATACTTATTAATGAAAACAAAATTGAATATTTCTCCACATACATTCTCAACAGCATACTTGATTTCACGAAGTACTGGTATCCAAGGTTTAGCCAGCACACTCAATCCACTGAATGAGTAATGGAGATGATTATCACCGTAGACCACATGTTGTCTAGGAATTTTATACGTTTTTCCATAAATCTTAATTTTGCTGAGATCATCACCGATATATTCTACTTCATTTTCGAGGTGGTTAAGATAATCTGTAGCTTCAGAATAAAAAAATAATTTCTCATAGGAAAAAGGGAGGTCATCCTTATGATACATCTTAGAAGAATACATTTCTTCAGACGAAAGAAAATGTAGCAGTAATTGAAAAAAGCAGTATCTTCACACCGAGCAACGAAGCGAGAATGAAACAGACAGACTTGAGATAAGACATACGATTAACGAGTGCGTGAGTCATCGGCGATGCAAGCACGAGCACGTTACGGACATGTGTAAATGATCAAGAATTTAGCATGTTCGTTTAAAACCAGTGTCAAATAATCAGGCAAAAAGTACAATTTCCGAAGGCGTGAAAATGAAATTGACTACATGTGAGAAAACAAAATGGTGGTGATCGTGAAACGTCGACCCCCCCCCAAAAAAAAAAAGAAAATGGCGACGACAGCTAGTAGGATGGCAACATCCAACATGGCGACTCACCCACACACGTGGCGTACAAATCACATCTCAAAGAAGTAGATATTAAACTTCCATCTTCTTATATTGCCACCATTCACGAAAATTTGTAAAATCAGTGTTACTATCTCCATTGTTCCACCCTCAGATTTCATTTTTCCTATGCGAACAGAAACGAACGTGAATCATTGTCATAGAAGAAGACTCGTCCGCATTTTCCCCCTCGACTCACACAAGACTAATGTCGTCGCCTAACCCCAGCAGTATGTTCTTTATTAATAGGTCATGTACTTTAAATTTGGTGAACTGCTGCCAGGGTTAGGCGACGACATTAGTCTTGTGTGAGTCGAGGGGGAAAATGCGGACGAGTCGTCTTCTATGACAATGGTTCACGTTCGTTTCTATTCGCATAGGAAAAATGAAATCTGAGGGTGGAACAATGGAGATAGTAACACTGATTTTACAAATTTTTGTGAATGGTGGCAATATAAGAAGATGGAAGTTTAATATCTACTTCTTTGAGATGTGATTTGTACGCCACGTGTGTGGGTGAGTCGCCATGTTGGATGTTGCCATCCTACTAGCTGTCGTCGCCATTTTCTTTTGGGGGGTCGACGTTTCACGATCACCACCATTTTGTTTTCTCACATGTAGTCAATTTCATTTTCACGCCTTCGGAAATTGTACTTTTTGCCTGATTATTTGACACTGGTTTTAAACGAACATGCTAAATTCTTGATCATTTACACATGTCCGTAACGTGCTCGTGCTTGCATCGCCGATGACTCACGCACTCGTTAATCGTATGTCTTATCTCAAGTCTGTCTGTTTCATTCTCGCTTCGTTGCTCGGTGTGAAGATACTGCTTTTTTCAATTACTGCTACATTTTCTTTCGTCTGAAGAAATGTATTCTTCTAAGATGTATCATAAGGATGACCTCCCTTTTTCCTATGAGAAATTATTTTTTTATTCTGAAGCTACAGATTATCTTAACCACCTCGAAAATGAAGTAGAATATATCGGTGATGATCTCAGCAAAATTAAGATTTATGGAAAAACATATAAAATTCCTAGACAACATGTGGTCTACGGTGATAATCATCTCCATTACTCATTCAGTGGATTGATTGTGCTGGCTAAACCTTGGATACCAGTACTTCGTGAAATCAAGGATGCTGTTGAGAATGTATGTGGAGAAATATTCAATTTTGTTTTCATTAATAAGTATAAAAATGGAAATCCCTGTATTGGTTTTCCCAGAGATGACGAATGTGAAATTGTAAAAAATTCATGCATTGCCTCAGTTTCTCTAGGCCAAACAAGGGACTTTGTTTTTAAAAGAGATGGTTTTCAGCCTGTCGTCATAGCTTTGGAATGTGGATCCCTTTACAAATGCTATCCCCCACGAATGAGTCATGGTATCATGGACTGTCACGTTGCAAGAATGCTCCCAATATTCGTCTAAATCTCACATTTAGAAAGATGATAACAGGGTCACCCATATCACGTGACTATGCAATCACGTCATCAAGAAGCGAACAACACACATGCGTGAACAAGACGAATGAGTCATGGTTTCACGACCTTCCACGTTGCGAAAATGCACCTGATGTTCGATTAAATCTGACCTATAGAAAGATGATAACAGAGGCTCCTTTATCACGTGGCTATACAATCACGTCATCACACAGTGAACAACGCGCATGCGTCAACAACAATTTGTTATCAGTTTTGGCCGAGGACAGACCAGCTCACTCATTCTGTTCTCTGCCTTCGAATGCTGTGCACGTTGTGTTACCTACCTCCTCGTCGATCTGCGTTAAACATGAAGCGAACTTCTTCGTCTTCAGATGTTTCTGATGCCAAGAAAAAAGTGAGTAATGATCCGCGCTTAATGGAAGCACGATGGAAGCTTTTCAACAATGGATGTCCTGATCCGTTTGCCGAACCTCCTCCTTACGGTATTTCATTAGAAAGCATGCCTCTTCATCATGTGTCCCTCGGGGGAAACAAAGTTGCTAAAGTGACTGATTTTTCTGGAACTGTGAGAGTGCACATTCGCAGCTACACTACCAAAGGAGAAAAACTGTTTTCTACCAAATATGGCGTGACAATGTCTGCTAGAACATTCAAGAAGTTCACGGACCGCTCGCATTGTTATGACGCTCTCAACAAAATCAAAGTGATCAATAAAGAACTGTTGATGAACTGTTCACCTTCATCTGATGGGCCTGTGTACACCTTTCAACAACTGTTCACGTGCTCCAATGATGTCTTGCAATTGAATTGTGCTTCTGTGTCCCTAACCTGGGAACAATTCAACATGCTTCGTGATGCTTCTGAAAAGCTGTGGGACGGTATTCTGCAATTACAGTTTGGAACAGTTTTTCGTGATGCAGTGAGATTGGTATGCAGTAAATTCGGACTCGAACATACGATATCTGATCAAGACACCAATGCTCTTAAACTTGCTCTGGTCGATGCGGTTGGAGAAAACATTGCAAAAGTGTATTACTGCAGAGAATGTCATTTGCATCCTAATCTCATGCCAAACAATCAGCTGGGGCATAGGTGCTTTAACGAAACAGAAGAAGACAAATGGACTCTATGCTTTGACGAAGCATTTGCTCTTGTTGAACCCAAAACTTTGGGGAAATACTTTGGTGAGCGCCTTCAATCGCTGATACATCCCACCATTACTCACTTTTTCTTCGAGAACATTAATGTGAAGAAAATTCTTGTGGAAGCTCAAGAATGTGGAATACGTTGGAGCAATTTAGAGTCCAGATGAGAGAAAAAGTTCTTTTGAGGAATAAAAAAAAGTTCTTTTGAGGAATAAAAAAAGTCATTTTTAGGACTAAACATCAGTCCTTTTCAGGACTACTTTTATTTCATTATTTTTTGTCATTCATTTATATTTTTTTCTGTTTGAATGTGAGTGTATGTGAACGAAGAAGGTCACTGGCGTGGGCTTAATTGCTCCGTAAACCTTAATGTGTTTCTCCAATATTATGGAACCATGTTTGATGAAGTTCATCACCTCTTTTGCTACAAGAAGGCAACAACGAGGGATTTGGTCATCCTGATACCTCCATCTTTGAATGGGTAATACGAGCATTGGTTGAATAACTCATTCGGGGGACCTTCAGCCGTAGCAAATTCTTTGCATATGTATAATTTCAGTTTTCTTTCCTTGATGTATATTTCTTCTGTTCGATTAACACTAGATGAAATTTAACTTTCTCGAAACTAACCTTATAAAAAATAGTCTTTGCCAATTATGAAAAAGTGTAAAACAACTCATTAAGAAAACTATTTTTGGGAAAAGTATGAAATTTTAGTTTATGTCATGATAATAAATGTCGGTGAGACTTATTCTAAAGTTAAAAAATATATCTGAAGTTTTTGTTACATTTCTGATATTAGGAAAGTTTGTATGGAAATGTGAGAGTGATCGAGTCGAAAAGAAACAAGTTTGTTGGAATGAAACAGGAAAAAAGTACTACAAAGAAAAAAATCAAAGTACAGTGTAAAGCAAAGTTAAACAAAATACGTAAACGTAGAAAAGTTTTTCGAAAAATAGATTAAGTCGTTATACAGAGAAAAGAACTAAGTCTTTCTTAAAAAAATTATTACATTTGTTTGGAGAAATTCGATATTTTAGCTACATGTTGAGAATAGCTGCTTTTCTGGTGAGTTAGGAAATTGCTATGTAGGGGAAAAAATGTTTGCTAAGAATACGATGTTTAGTGGAAGTACGGACTTGGTCGCTATGTCTCCAGAATGAATGTTTTTTCTGTTGATTTAGAAAAAATATACTGAAAATATATTGCAAAGGATATAAATTTTATCGTAAGAAATAATGCTTTAGAATGAATGTCTTGACAATGAATGCTTTTCCTGTTGGGTCAGTTAAAGAAAAGTATAGCAAATTAGGATAGAATGAAAAAATATGAATATTTCACATACATGCAGGTTTTTAGTAATACTTAAGTGAGTTGGAAAGTGAGGGACACAAAAATTCTGAAGTGTTTGGTACATCTTGTGATATCAATTTGTTAAGAAACGTTTACTCAAATGAAATGAAAAAATAAAGTCATAGTAAAGAAAATACTAATGCAATCGAATTTTAACTGTCATAGATCTGTATATTTCTCGTATACCCACGAAAAGGTAAGATAGAAAAATTTATTAAGTTATACATTAAAAGAAAGAAAGAAAAGTTGCTTACATATGAAAAAGAAATAATAATGAAGAAACGCCTGTAGAAAAGAAATAGAAAAGTAAAGTTGGAATAAAGAAAATACTGTTGCAGTCCAATTTTTACCACTACAGATCTGTATATTTCTCATAAATGTAAGCTTTTAGGAATACTTAAAAGTGAGTTTTGAAAAATATTACGTTACATGAAGAAACAAAAAAAAAAATATCTGAAGTTTTGCTACATGTTGTGATATCAAGTCGTTAAGAAACGTTGGTTGAAATGAAATGAAAAAATAAAGTATGAATCGTAAACATAGAATGATATTCAAAACACAAAATTAAGTTAAATAGGGGAAAATACGAAAAAAAATGTTTGTCAGAAAGAAATGTAAAAATAAAGAAAATACTGTTTCAATCGAATTTTTAACTGCTATAGATCTGTATATTTCTTGTACATACACGAAACAGCGATGTAAAAAATAAATTAAGTCACATTTAAAGCAAGTAAGAAAAAAATAGTTTAAGAGGAGAAAAAATAAATCTGAAGTTTTGTCACATCCGCGAAATTCAAGTCGTTAAGAAACGTTGGTTGAAATGAAAAAAATAATGTCAGAATATAAATATGAGGCAGTTTGCAAAGTTTGAAATAAAATAATGGACGAATGTGCGAACATTGAATGATATTCAAAACATAGATTAAGTTAGATTGCGGGAATTGAGAAGAAAAAACGTATGTTAGAAAGAAATGTATAAATACAGTAAAAATGCAGAAAATATTGTTTCAATCGAATTTTAACTACTGTAAATGAAAGAAATGGAAAAAATACAGTACGAATGAAGAAATCAATTGAATTTTAACTACTATAGATCCGTGTATTTCTTGTACACACATAGAAAAGTGAGATAGAAAAATAGATTAAACCATACATTAAAAGCAAGTAAGAAAAAAATCGGTTTCAGAGGGAAAAAATTAAAAATCTGAAGTTTCGTCACATCTTGTAGAACAGATATCAAGTCGTTAAAAAACGTTGGTTGAAATGAAATGGAAAAATACAGTAAGAATGAAGTGTAAAGTTAGAAAAAAAGACAATGGACGAATACGTGAACATAGAATGATATTCAAAAACACAAAATTAAGTTAAATATGTGGAAAATGTGAGAAAAAAATGTTTGTCTGAAAGAAATGTAAAAATAAAGTAAAAATAAAGAAAATACTGTTTCAGTTGAATTTTTAACTGCTATAGATCTGTATATTTCTCGTACATACACGAAACAGCGATGTAAAAAATAAATTAAGTCACATTTAAAGCAAGTAAGAAAAAATAGTTTAAGAGGAGAAAAAATAAATCTGAAGTTTTGTCACATCCGGAAATTCAAGTCGTTAAGAAACGTTGGTTGAAATGAAAAATATAAAGTCAGAATATAAGTATGAGGTAGTTAGCAAAGTTTGAAATAAAATAATGGACGAATACGCGAACATAGAATGATATTCAAAACATAGATTAAGTTAGATAGCGGGAATTGAGAAGAAAAAACGTCTGTTGGAAAGAAATGTAAAAATACAGTAAGAATGGAGAAAATATTGTTTCAATCGAATTTTAACTACTATAGATGAAAGAAATGGAAAAATATAGTAAGAATGAAGAAATATTGTTTCAATCGAATTTTAACTACTATAGATTCGTATATTTCTTGTACACATATAGAAAAGTAATAAGATAGAAAAATAGATTAAACCATACATTAAAAGCAAGTAAGAAAAAAAACAGTTTCAGAGGGAAAAAATTAAAAATCTGAAGTTTTGTAACACCTAGTGGAACAGATATCAAGTCGTTAAGAAACGTATGTTGGGTTAAATCTAAAAAAAAAAAAAAAAAGATACTGTTAGGAACGAATTTTATGTATATCTGCTATAGATCTGTATATTTCTTGCGCAAACATGAAACATCTATATAAAAAACCAGATTAAGTCATATATTAAAAACAAGTAAGAAAAGTTCTTTGCGTAGGAAAAAGAAATAATAATGAAGAAACGTTTGCTTGTTTAAATCAGAAAAAATAAAGCCTCGATAAAAGTAGTTGTTAGATTGAAAAGTAAGAAAATAAAATAATGATGGTACATCGAGAAGTTTAACGAGTATGTAAGCATTTAGAAAAAAAAAGTAGATTAAGATAATGGATTAGAAGGTACATTTCACTGATTAATCATAAAAGAAAATACGGAAAGATAAAAAAAAATATTTTAACTATGTATAAAACATTGAGGCTTTGTATGGCGGAAAAAGGTACAACGTTAAAAAATGTAACAGAAAATGTCATGAACACGTAAGTACGTTAATAAACAATCGTGTTTTAAGATTATGTCTGCAGCACAAAACTTTGGAAAACGTTTTTATGTTGGAACGTCCGTTGAAAATGCGTGAAGTCTCCTCAAAGAAAATAAAAAAAATCGTTACGTTGAAAAATTATGAATATAAAATGGGAAATTATGAGGAAAAAATAAGGAATAAATTCGTTGCAAAATGATCAAGTTATTGAAAAAAAAATCAGTCTTGGAACTTAATGTGGCTACAGAATCTCAAATGACGTCAACCGCCGACCCCGCGGAGGAAATGGCGTTGGCTGATGTCATATCTGCTATCACGACATGCGTCACACATCATAGTCACTCATTCCAAAACACGTGTCATACAAAATTTTCTGAGTCAAAGAGAAAATGATGACTCATCCCAAAACACATGGCTCACAAAAGATAGCGGAACATGAATCAACAGGAACGAAATCTTTTCAAACAAAGCCTTTCCTCGTCTAAATTAAAATTGTAGGGAAGAAAAATATAAGAATTAAAAAATAATGCAACGTCTATAAAAATTATAACACCTCACGGAGTTCTAAAAATATAAATTTAATAAAACAAATTTGAGGAAATGCTTCGATTGAAAAAACTTCCTTCAAAAATTTGACAAAGTCCAGTAAATCTCCCGAGAAAATAAGAAAAATAAATAAAGCTGAACCCGCTGAGGAGAAAACGACGTTGGCTGATGTCATGTCTGCTATCAGGAATGCGTCACTCATCATAATGACTCATCCCGAAACACGTGTCGTACAAAATTTTCTGAGTCAAAGAGAAAATTGTGACTCATCCCAAAACACATGGCTCACAAAATGACAACGTGGTGAAACTAAAATGGCGGAACATGAATCAACGGGAACGAAATCTTTTCAAACAAAGCCTTTCCTTGCCTAAATTACAATTGGAGGGAGGACAAATATACGAATTAAAAAAATAATGCAACGTCTATAAAAATTATGACACCTCACGGAAGTCCTGAAAATATAAATTTAATAAAAAAAAACATATTGGAAAGACTTCCTTCAAAAATTTGACAAAGTCCAGTAAATCTCCCGAGAAAATTAAAAAAATAAATATTGGAAAGACTTCCCCCAAATTTGTCAACGTCCAATAAATCTCCCGAGAAAAGTTCCAAAAAGCACCGCTAGGGGGCAGCACATCGAGTTGACATCCCCCTATATCCACCCGCTTTCTCCCACTCGGTCGTTGCCATCTCTCAAAGGTCCATTAAAAGTTCCAAGAAGCACCGCTAGGGGGCAGCACATCTCCTTTCCCCGACTCGGTCGTTGCCATCTCTCAAAAACAAAGATCTAACATAATAATAAAGTTCCAAGAAGCACCGCTAGGGGCAGCACATTTCCTTTCCCCGACTCGGTCGTTGCCATCTCTCAAAAACAAAGATCTAACATAAAAATAAAGGTCCAAGAAGCACCGCTAGGGGGCAGCATCGACCCAACACACTAGCGTCATCTGCCACACCCCCACATCCTTCGGTCACACGCCACGCCCCCCCCCCCACCCTTCTGCCGCAAGCCACGCCCCCATCCTTCTCTAGAAGGATGCATCCTTGGGGCAGAATCGGTCCTTTTATACTACTTACGTCGCTCTTAATCTCTTTGGGGCTTTGGGAAGAAGACACCATGTAATAGAAGACACTATGTCAGGCACTATGTAATTTCTTGAACATGTAAAATAATATTTTTGGATGTTTAATTTGTGACATACGTCGCTCTTAATCTCTTTGGGGCTTTGGGAAGAAGACACCATGTAATAGAAGACACTATGTCAGGCACTATGTAATTTCTTGAACATGTAAAATAATATTTTTGAATGTTTAATTTGTGACGTACGTCACTCTTAATCTCTTTGGGGCTTTGAGAAGAAGACACAATGTCAGACACTATGTAATTTTTTTAACAAGCAAAATAATATTTTTGAATGTTTAATTTGTGACGTGAGTCGCTCTTAATCTCTTTGGAGGGCTTAAGCCCCCAAAGCCTCCTCCCTGGGTACGCCAATGAATGGATTCATAACGAATTCGGTCCATAGTGCTTTCCACAAGTTTGAATGGACCCAGGGAATGACACGAAAACATTCCCCATACCATAACGCTGCCCATACCAGCTAGTGTTCTTCCAAGAATTGTTGAAGAGTGTTTGCTCTCCGACGTTTCTCGCTTTATACGCCAACGTCCATCCATTCGATGAAGCAGAAAACGTGACTCATCGGAGAAGGCAATCCTTTTCCAATCAGCGGAGGTCCAATTTCGATACTGCGGTGCAAATGTAAGCCTTTTCTGCCGATGCACCTTCGATAGCATAGGTGCAGTGACCATCCGTCTGCATCGGAGTCCCATACGCATCAGAGGGTTTGCTGAACTGTCGCTTTAGACACACTTCCGGTAGCCCCTGGTTCATTCGGCCAGTGAGTTGGTCCTCTGTAGCGTGTCGATCGGCCCTCACTATCACCCCCTAATAGCTTTACAGGCATGCGCACCGAACACCGGAAGGTGCGTGACGTAGGGGAGAGTAGGCTGATGTCCGTGGTGGGTGGTCGAGCATGCATGTGCTGCTCACTCTGCGTAAGCGTGACTGTCGATGTGCGTGGTTGTTGTTGTCAAATTGTCAACTAAGTTTATTTACATAAAAGGATATTAAGTTTCTTCAAATTCGCTACTAATGGGGATGTTCTCAGAAAATGGATTACAGCAATAAAGCGTGAAAATTTTCAAGTGACCAAAGAACTCTAAGGTAAGTGGAAACCTTTTGTTAACCTTATTTAAAATACTCGTAAAATAAAAATTTTGAACTAGAAAATTTAAATTTGGCTAATTTTATAATCTAATGCATCTCACAGCGGGAAGTCAAAGCACTGAAAAGATTTTTGAAAAATGAAATTTATAAACGGACGATGTCATCGTTCTATCCACGTTATTTTATAAACAACGCATAGCAACTGAAAAATTGTATTTCGGCACTGCTGGGATCGAACCCCAGAACTCTCGATAACTAGTCGAGTGCGTTCGAATTTACGCTACAGCGCCAACAATTCTCAGCGCCATGCATGGTTTATCAGTCAGCATCTGACTACACGAATACGTATTGATGGTCTCAGCAACTGAGATGTCGTCATCTGGTGGTATTTTAACGCAACAGCTATTTAATTGCAGCTGATAAATTTAATTGCAGCTGATAAATAGCTGTTGCGTTAAAATACCACCGGATGACGACATCTCAGTTGCTGAGACCATCAATACGTATTCGTGTAGTCAGATGCTGACTGATAAACCATGCATGGCGCTGAGAATTGTTGGCGCTGTAGCGTAAATTCGAACGCACTCGACTAGTTATCGAGAGTTCTGGGGTTCGATCCCAGCAGTGCCGAAATACAATTTTTCAGTTGCTATGCGTTGTTTATAAAATAACGTGGATAGAGCGATGACATCGTCCATTTACATTATCTCCACGTATTTAATATATATGAAATTTATGTTTGTAGTGGAAAGAATAGATTACTTGTGTTGTATAGTAACCCATAACATGTTTTTGCCAATGTATCAAATAAATTCAAAGTAAAATATGTATATTTAGGAAGGGGTTTTAAACTTTATTATGGACACAGAATAATAAGGGTTGCATGTTTTTGATCCCAAGAGTAATATGTTGATACATTCGTACTTAGTTATTTAAGTGTTTAGGCAGTGCCAGATTAACTTTTTTGGGGTCCCTATTTCTGGGCACAAGTGCTTGTAAAATACCTATATCCTATACGAAATATATGTATGTCATGTACACATCTAACATGCCTATGTCCTTTATATAAATGCTAAGGCCTTGTTGCCATGTGAAATACTTCTTTTGTGTTTGCAGACATGGAGAGTTGCATTGAATTATCATTTTTAATATTTATTACTAAAGGAACACAAACACTGAATCAAGTATAGACAGCAAAAATTAGCTATGAATGCACAAAAACAGTTCACACATAGTTCAGGAGTAAGTTTGCCTTTAAAATGTCTGTTTAAAGATTTTGAAGCATTTTTCTACAAACCAACACATTGAAGAACTCTCGTGTAAGCAGTGTGTATGCTCTATCTGTGGTAGGATGGGAATTTATCAGAACCATTCAATTTCTTAAAAATTAGGTGAAATGTATCAGTACTACCTGGGCAAGAAATTATTTACTTGCCCAGGTAGTAAAAGCTGGATGCGCAGGAAAATTTATCTTTCATGATAACAAACCAGAACCCTAATTTTTTTTAAGTTAAAAATATGAACTGTTTTAACATGTTTGCACTTCCATTTTAAGGGTCTGTATTACAAATGTTCAATGCACAAACGTGTGTATATCAATTTTTAAGATGCTGATGCTAAAATTGGTATGAAATGGTACGAAGATGAAACTGGTGTTTCGGAAATTTAGTGATTCTGCCATGTTCCTATTGTTAAAGTTTTCTCCCTTTGTCACTAAACATGAGAGGTCAGTTACATCAGAGGCATGCATACTGTTGTTGATTATAAACAAAATTTGGAGCAAAACTAGGTTTCCGATTTCTGGGCGTAGAGCATAACATAATTAAAGATGTGATATTGCTCTTTCCTTGGTACTTCGTAACAATAATACAACTTCCATTAATTAACAATGACATGAAACACGACATATGATGACTATCTTTTTTTGTCTTGTGTAGTAGGAAATTTTATTACAAACTTTTTATTTTAAAATTTAGTTACCATGCACAGGCAATTAGATGTTTTATTTACCTGCCCAGACGAACGATTTACATGCCCTGGGCATCTCGGGCATGGTATTTTTAAGCCTTGGATATTGTTATTTTTAAGAGAAAAAAAGTACCTGGATCGACATGAATCCACATATTGTGGAAAATATGTTCTAAACAAACAATATTTTTAAAATACAAGTAGAAATATATACTCGCTTTTTTCTTTTTTTTTTTTTTTTTAAACATTTGCTTCAAATGAGAGATCAACTTTTTATTCATTTATCTAGACTTATCTGTTTCCAGACTTCCTGCACTGTGTCTTCACAAGCTACAGCTATAATAACTGGAACTAATATATATCATATTATCCGATAACTACTGTAAAGTGTGCTTCCAAACGTGGGGGTGGGTGTCAATTTTTGTAAGGGGAAAAACTTCTTCAATCCTTCATAGAATTTATTTTGAAACCAAAATCATAAAAAAAGGAAAAAAAAATCTTTTTCAATAGCTTTAGTAATGACAAAACATTTGTGCAAAATTTTATACCATTGCTTTTTTATAGTTTCTGAGAAAACGGTACATCAAGTTAGTCAATTTATAATGAAACATGTACATCTTTTAAAATACATCCTATAGTACCATAAACAATCGCTTAGATTTATTCAGTACAATAACTGCATGTGCATTTGTCAGGTTCTCAAAAAATATAATAATTATCTGAAAAAACACTTTAAGAAATTATTGGAACAAATTTCAGATTTTCTTAGAAATGTGTCTTTGAAATTTTTCAAGAAACAGCTAAGGACACATAATCAAATTGTGTTTGTGATACACAAAGAACTACACAACCATAATTATTTATACATTGGCAGTTTTCCTGAATACTTCTTGAAAATCAAATTTTAGGAAATTTCTGCCAATAAGTTACTTGTATTTTTCCAGATAAAAAGAAATGCTTATATTGTGGATCCAAATAGTTTTGCTTAATGCTACTAATATACTTAATACAGATGTGTTGAACTTTGACAAGGTAACTTTTTTGAAATAGTGCTCTGGAAGACAAAAATGATAAACTTTATATTTGCTTATCAAAATGAAGTTGTCCAAACACGTTACTAGATGGTACTAAAATTAGGAAAACTTGTTCTGTCATTATTGTACGTTTAATAATGTAGCGATTGCATAATTTTCTTGAAATCTTAATTTATTTGATGCGATCAGTGGATCAAGCAGCAATTCACTGTATGTATGTTAAAACGTGTTTTATTGAGCCTTTGGTAATAATTAAAAAACACAGAAAAAAATTCAGTTTTTCTTGACCTTTTTTTATATATTAGTGATCATGGATTGCATATAAATTGCAAGTTACTGTCTGATGTGAAAATACATTTTCACTAAAGGAATTATTTCATTACTAAAATTTTCATAGTCATAAGTTTGCAATGAATGAAATATCTGATTCCTTAAATTAGTCAATCTACATCTTTTGAAACGACGACGATACTTCGTAATGGACCCTCAAACTAATCTTTCAAGTACAAGAACGATTTGTTCACAAGTACAGGAATCATTCGGTTAACTATAAAGACACTATAACTTTAAGTGAAACTACGACAACAGTTTATAATTTCGATTATAGGAATGGTTTATCACTTCCAGTGAAATGACAGTGATGCTTTTATTAAGTTGACGAATCTCTCTTGCTTACCCTTTCAAGTCGAAATTATTGCTACGCTAAATTTTACGCTGTAATTTCTTTTTCTTCTGTATGTTGTGGCGGAAATCTCAACCACGTTATATATTTATTAAATAGGTAGCCAAAATTAAATCTGAAGGAAATTTTGAATTTCGACTAAAATTCAACTTTGGGAGATGGGTAGATGCTTTTGAAACAACCACAAATTAAACTTATAAGAAGAAACTTTGAGATGTCATATTTGTTATAGCACAACTGAGTTTTCACCTGTGTCAGTGTTTCTGTGAATTTGGGTTCAGCCGAGGAATAACTAAAACACTGTGTTTTTTGGTACATGTGTAACATATGTGTCAACTCAAAGAGACCGTGTTTATGAACTCGTGTTTGTAAGCATGAACAAGAAAGAAAAATATCAGACCGTAATTATTTTACTTATTAGGACATTATCATTATGTAAACAACAACCAAGGGACTTCCTAGCCAACGTCAGAGCGTTGGGTGATGAGTGCCATTGCTCAGAAATTTAAGAGACAGCAAGAAAACTGAATTGCCAATTCTTATTAAAATTTGGTTTTTTGAAAGGCTAATGCCTATATTTATTTGTAAAACAATAACAACATGGTATAAAAAAAAAAGGAATATTTGAAGAACAAACTGTACTGATAGGGTTGCGAGATCACAACCTTTTCTTATGTCATAACAATTCCGGTTGATACACTTTTGCCTGTTTCCGTAGATTTGGCTTCACATGCCTCTACCACTTTCATGGATTTTTTTGAGGCCATTACAAAACATCACGAGTGATTTTTAATAAGAAATTTTTTTTCGTGTTAAAACAATCAGATTATTAACGGTCAGCTACAGCCTTCCCCTTCAATAGTGCTTCGATTAGTAAATTTTTCAGCTCATTTATACCTCCCCTTATCCAAAAAAAAAAAAACTTTAACCATATTATGAGAAAGAAAAACAATAAAAGACAACTTACATACTTAAGCTCTAGGACCTGTTGTCTCACGTTTCACCTGTTTCAGTTTTTTTTCCCTTTTTTTTTATTTTTTCTGTCCCGCCGCTCTTCGTTGAATTACGGTACTTCTCTTTGTGGACATATCTTCAGCAGGCCTGTCAGAAAAGGCTCCTTCAATATCTTCCTTATTTTTCGGACTGGTATGTTAGGTGGTCCACACTATCTTCTTGCTCCTCAATCTTGTGTTGTTTTTTTTTTTTCCTTTCCTGGTTGAGAATGGCACCGAGTACGGAGGGGGAGACTGTTATGAGGCTATTTGATCACTCCTCGTAGCGAAGTGGATAACCTGGTCTCCATTCATTTTTTTGTTTGTTTTTCACCTCGGCCACATCGGTGGGTCGGCTGCCACTAGTCGCCCAGGGCTCTCCCTCACAGCTAGGGATAGCTGTTCAAAAAAAGAAACGGACTTAGAGCGCTGTTGTTCTCAGAGAGACGTCATAATGCGTGGGGTTTTTCCTTTTCTTTTCTCACTGGGACTGCAGGTCCAAGTAGGTAGCCTATGTTAAAATTTTTTGAGCTTCCCAGGAGGAGGATAACCTCCTAACCTCACTCTGGGCTTCTCAAAGACAAATCTGCCTCATTTTCTTTACTCCTATCAGCCCGCAATCATTTTTTTTTTCTCGTCTCTCTCTAGCAGTTCATTTTTGCAACCTCCCTCTAAAATCAAAATGGACGCGCAGACCTCTCTTCCCCCTTCAATACTTCAAGTGACCAATTGCATCAGGCCATGAAGACGCCTCCATCCCATTGGCTGCTTCTAGCCAAGAACACGTGAAATGCACGTGTTCGACACCTGACAGCTGAATGCTTCGCAAGGGTCCACATTTCGAAAACAACCTCATAAATTTTGACGCGAGGGACTGCTGCTTCCCACTTTCAATCGGCCAACCACTTCCCCTTTCATAGTGCCTTACACGGGTATCTATTTCAGTTCGCTAAGCCCCTTCTCAGCTAGGGAGATTTACCAAACCTCGGGAAAAAGAATGTTGGTAACTCCTGGGGGTCTTTTCCCAGGAAAGAAAACCTCTGAAAGGGATCGAAAGAATTTTCTGCCTTCCAGCCCTTTTCTGGGAAACTTGGATCATTAACTGCTATCTGTTAAAGGAGGGAGGCTGTATCTGGCTTACAAAATGTTTTAACATGTTACCTCATACACTGAACAAAGCAAGAAATACAAAATATATTTTTTTTCTTAATTATCATTATTTTTTTTTTTATGAGCATACCCCAGGTTTATTCTCATGAATGTTGCGACATCGCACCTTTTGGTACTGCGTCGTATGAATGCTACATTTTGTTCATACACAGAGGAAAAAAAAATTATTAACACTGCTCTTATTTTAATTCTGCTGAGTACGTTTTTCCTTTCCTCCTGCTGGGCTGAGTAATCCAAAAACAAAAGGACAGCATTGTGACTGCCAGTCCACACTATATACATTTTTTTTTCTTTTCTTTCTTTCGTGGAGAAAAAAAAACGAACACCTTTCTTTCCGGCCTCACAGAACAAAGAAGGGAAAAAAAACAAATGAGAAATAGAATTTCTGTAACTTTTTCTTGACCTTTCTCTCTAGATCTAAAAATCGAACCCAGGGGAGGTGAAATCTAAATTTACGAAAAAGTTTAACAGCAAATCACTCCAGGGAAGAATCGTCACCCTTTCCTGAACTGACCACTATTATCCCTTCGATTTATTTATTTTTCTTTAAAAAAAAACGTGGATAATGTTGATGAAAATCTGAAAACATTGATCAGGTGTACACAGATTCTCAGCAACATATCACTGCATTCCTCCCATGGGAGACAACAAAAAAGAAACAACCACCAAGAAAAACTTTGAGAAACATACCAAAGCCACATGAAAATGTACCATTTCCTGAGCAAGGAACAGATAAACCAACATCTTAAACACGACAGAGAACTGGCATGAACTATCACACCCAACACCTCAACTACTTACATAAATACTATACAATTTCCTGGAATTCCAGGAGCTGCAAGGTGCTCCCTGGACACAACCAAACTCTACTTATCACTGGTAAGTATAAACCCTTAATCAAAGAAAATAAACAAAAGTGAATGGTTGGCTTGGCAGTGGAAATTGGAATCGACAGGAAAATTTTCACCAAACAACCACAACACTATACGAGACCACAAATTCAAAATATGCTTCACTTGATTTATCAATACTACAGAAAACATAATTGCTTCCTACACTACACTTAAGGTACCAATCAATAATATCACACGACTATTTACACGCAACGTTGCAACTGAATAGGAGTGCACTATTTACTTCCGAGCTATGAATCCACGACCATCTCTAGGACGCAAACAATACCTAGGTGTCAACACAGTACTTGTGGGTATGCGACTGGCTCTCGGCCTTGAAGGACCAGCTTGCTCCACTACCGGAGTACTTGCTGGAGTTTGCATATTCGCCTGCTCATTAACTACCTCAGGAGTGCCGGCTGGAGTCTGAATACTAACCTGTTCACTCACCACTGCAGGAGTGTTTGCTGGCCTAGGCAATCTCCCATAACTTGTTCTCCTCCCAGGAAACGGAAACCATGGAATGAAACCTACATCACTACTATCAATCTGCTTCACTTGTGTTTGTGTAGAATTGTCCTCTTGAACTTCCTCCGTCTCCTCGGAGTTTGTACTATCCTCGCTCTTATTCATGGCACTTGGAAATAGAGGCCTGTCCCTTACCTTGGTCAGCCTATCCACATGGACCAACTCCTTTTTCCTGGGATCAGGGATGAAGGTAATCTCGTAATTCACCGGCGGTATCACCTTGGTGACACGATAGGGTCCCGAACATAGCTTGCTCAGTTTCTTATTTCGTCCTGGCTTCACTGCAGGAGAATATAAATACACCTTGTCATTAAGTGTGATATGCTTATCAACGGCAGTCTTTGCACGTTGTTTCTCCTGTGCGTCTGCAGCCTTTTCCAGGTTTGCCTTGACAGCCTCGAATGCTATGTTTAGCCTATCCGTGAGCTCGTCACAATATTCCAACTGAGAAGCATATGTACGTACTCAGGGACTGCCGATCAAATGATATGGCAACACCAGGTCTCTTCCATATGTGAGATAGGCTGGGGTTTCCCCAGTACTGGTGTGCACTGCTGTCCTGAATGCAAGGAGTGCCATGGGAAGGCAATGGTCCCAGTCATCCTGTCTATCCGAGACCAGGTGACTAACTGACTTAATCAAGCTATCATTCAATTTCTCACACTGTCCATTAGCAGAGGGATGATATGGGCTACAATTCAACTTTTTGATACCCAGCCTCTCATAGACTTTCATCATGGCTGCCGACAGAAAGTTTGTTCCCCTGTCTGTCAACAATTTGGCTGGCACACCATGTGAAGCAATGAATTTTTCTATGAGGACCTGGGCTATCGTTTCACTCTTTGTGTCTGGTAACGCATAGGCTTCTGGCCAACGAGTAAAGTAGTCAGTGATAACTAGAATGAATCTATTTCCTGACATGGTGGTGACCAGAGGTCCCACAACATCCATAGCAATTTTCTCGAAGGGGCGACTAGGAAGCTCTGCCCTTACCAAAGGTGCCTTTCTACCTGGTTTGTAAGCTCTTTTACTTAAGCAGCTGTGACAGCTGTCTACATATGCCTTAACCACTGAGTACATGTTGTGGAAGTAGAATCGAGCGTACCCGCTCCAATGTTCTGTTGAACCCTGGATGAGCCACAGTTTCCGAGTCGTGGCACTGCTCCAAAATCTCTTCCACCATAGTTTCTGGTATGACCAGCTGTTCTCGTGGTTGATTCCTGGTATCTCCTGACTTGGGCAATACGTAGTGCCATAAGAGTCCATCCTGTAGGTAAAACTCATCCGAGACCTTGAGTTTACACAGCTCTCCCTTTCCTTCCAGCAACTCAATCTGTTTATTCCACCTGCTATCCTGCCTCTGTAATTCCTTCACTCTTGTCCGTTCCTCTGCCTGTCTTGCTGCCGACTGCTCCACCACTTCGGTGGTCAGCACATTCCTAGACAGATAGTCAGCTACGACATTCGATTTCCCTGGTCTGTGTTGAATTGTATAATCGAACTGCTGTAACGACATGCACCAGCGAGCTATTCTAGAAGTGGGATCCCTTAATTTGAAGGCATATGACAAACTGGCTTGGTCGGTAATGATGAGAAAGTGTCTAGCATATAGATATTGTTTGTAGTAGTTTACTGCAAACACTACACTGAGCATTTCCTTCTCCACCACAGAATAATTAAGTTCCGCTCCTTTTAACTTTCGGCTAGCATATGCTACTGGATGCAATTTTCCTCCTTCCTCTTGTTGCAATGCGGCCCCAATAGCAAATTTTGAAGCATCACAAGCAACCACAAATTCCTTTGACAAATCAGGTAATTTCAGGCAGGGCTCACTTAAGAGTGCCTGTTGTAGTCCCTCAAAAGCGGTCTGGGCTTCAGGTGTCCATTTGAATGTCTTTTCCTTCCTGATCAGATTAGTCAGGGGCAAAGCCAATTTGGCATAATCAGGGATAAACCTCCTATAAAAACCTGTGAGACCTAGGAAAGCTCGGACTTGCTTAACGGAATTTGGAATTTTGAAGTTGCGGACAGCTTCCAAATTTCTGGGATCAGGTGTGACGCCATTTCGACTGACAACAAATCCCAGGTACCTAATTGAAGACTTCAAAAAGTGGCACTTGTCAGGCTTAAGCTTAAGGTTGTGTTGTCTCAACCTTTGGAAAACAATCTCCAGCTTATCAAGGTGTTCCTCGAAAGTTTTGCTGGCAATGACAATGTCGTCAATATATATGCCAACCTGGAGAGGCTTGAGACCTGATAGAACTATTTCCATCAGCCTCTGGAAGCTGTTTGGGCTGTTCCGCATCCCAAATGGTACCCTTAGCCACTCGTACAAACCCTGATCGGTGACAAAAGCTGTTTTGTAAACATCCGAAGGGCGTACTTTCATCTGGTAAAACCCTGAGGTCAAATCCAGAGAGCTAAAGTAGGTGGCTCCTGCTAAGGAATCCACCATCTCCACCAAATTTGGAATCGGAAAGGAATCCGGTACTGTCTTGGCATTCAGCCTCCTAAAGTCAGTACAGAGACGATAACTTGCCATCCGATTTTTTTACAAGGAGAACAGGTGCTGAATAAGGACTGTCACTAGGTTGTATAATACCTGCCTCCAAAAGTTCGTTGATCTGCCTATTGAGTTCGTCTCGAAGAGCATAAGGAACTCTATAGGCTCTCTGTCTCACAGGGATCTCATCTGTCAGATGAACCTGATGTAGCAAGGTGTCACATTCACCTAACTCTGCTACATTCTTCGCAAACGTCCTCCTATGCGAGTGCAAAAATGAGGACAATTTTGACTGCTGATCAGGAGGTAGATGCGACACGTCGAACTCGTTCGCCCATGTGGAACAATCGTCAATTTGACTGTCCACTGTTGACACTGAAGTTACCTGAATTGGTTCCGCTGTAACCAACCTAGAATGCTTGTTGAGGTAAACTACTGAGTCCGATAAATTGATCACCTTCACCAAGGTACTATCATTATTGGTACTGTTCACCGAGCGACCTATCCAAAGTGACTCGCACTTGAATGCGTCTGCCTGCTGTAAGAGCATAACTTCCCCCAACTCTGCACAGTCTGCAACCATTACCGAAATTATCCTTTCAGATTTGGGGGGTATTTTCTCCGCTCGGACAGTTTTTCCAAAATAATGCCTTTTCCCTAAATTTTGTCTTCCCGAAGGTGCCTCGGATACCTCAGTAGAGAGAGAATCCTCCTGATGCACTACTGACTCAGCCGGTGGGTTGGTTTGTTTACCTTTTGGAATGGGGGTCTCCTCAGTAGAGAAGGCTCCCTCCCTAGCAGTAACCACACCAATAGGATCAACACCAGCATGCTCTGACACTTGAGGGGTACTCTGGGGTATCACCCTCTTTCTTGCACAGCTCTTCCTCCTTTTTCTCTTAACCACTTTCTCTTTCTCTTTGGTATTTGGAACATCTGTTTCACCAAAGCAATCACTTGTTCCCTCTCTCGTGGATAAACATTTGGCATGCATGCTCCTACTCTACTTAAAGTGCCTGCTGCAGCATTGAAAACAAATTGTTGTGCCTTTAAAAGGTCAAAACCAACAATGACATCATAATCTGATGATAACAGAGTCTGGGTGACAAACACTTTATGCTTAAAATTCACCCCAGACAAACAAAATTTCAATTCCACATATGCCTAATATCCAGGTGTTTCCCTGAAACACCTTTGACCACTAGGTTGGGATATTTCATGAATCTCTTATATCCTGGTAAGGAGTTGAGGCAACCCTCAGTTATTAAGCTAACTGACGCCCCCGTGTCAATCAGTAGCCTCAAGGATTTCCCACTAACTACCTCCTTCCAGAATAGGCATGCCAAACGAGTGACCGTTGGTGAAACATGAGCCAATTGGAGCCTTTACAACAAGGGGTTTTTTCTTAGAAGATGACTCCCAATATCTTCTCCCCACTACCAGTTTAAAGCATCCGACCTGTTGTGTTGATTGTTTCGCTGTTGACCATTTCTGCCCGGTGGTGCATGTCGAGTCCTTCCGCCCCTGGAATGGGAAAGATATTGACTTCTTCCGCGACCCTGATTCCTATACTCCTGAGAGGCCTGTCTATCTGGTGACATTCATTTGCATAATGCCCCACCTGGTTACACCGATAGCAGATCACAGTGAGCCTGCTGCTCGGCGGAAATCTTCCTGTCTTGGACGACTAGGGGATCTGTATCTATCCGACCCGCCTTCTCGTGGATATTCCTGTCTCCTATCTCTCCGGTACCTTGTGGGTGAGGAGTAATTGTTCCTGGCTGGGTAAAAACCTGATTCCCTACTAGCAGGAGAACTGCTGTGCCTCGGCTCTTCCCTCGGTGGTTTCTCACTGGCACTGGCATTAGCAATTGCTAAAGTGGCTACTTGCTTGCCCAGTTCCCTAATTTGGTCACACAGTGCTAACATCATGGGACTTGGAGGCGTTTCCTCCCCAAGCTCATGCCTAGGGACACGATTATCTCCTTCCTCCACTCCTACGAAGGATACACCCCGAGAAAAACTGGCCATGTACTTCTCATTCTCTTCTTCCAATATGGCCTTCTCTTTTGCGTCTTTATAGGTTCGTGGTTGATGGGACAGAACCAGGCGACGAATTTTTGGGTCCACTCCTGTTATGAACTGGGCCAAGACATTCTGGTCTCTGAACTCAGCCAAAGCTCCAGCGTTTTCATTGAAGTAGCTAAAGGCTGCCCGTTCTAACCTAGCTGCAAATTGCCTCACTGTCTCACCCCTTTTCTGTATGCACGAGTGAAATCTTCCCATCTTGACCGTTACCGATTCAGGTGAAGCAAACCTCTCAATTAGTTCTTTTTTCAACCCCTCATAATCTACATTCTCTGACCGGGCAATCACATCCCTAACTAGTTGTTTAGCCTCTCCTGTACACCTATGTTTCAATACCACAAATTTCTGATCTGCTGCCCAGCATCCCATGAGTGCCACATCCTCTAATGTCTCAAAGAACTCTTTCACTGACAATCTACTAGGATCCCCAGAAAACTCCTTCACTAGTCCCATTAGACCTGGGAGACTCCAATTTACTCCTTGGATTTCTCCGGTACCTTCTCCTTCATTAGCCATGATTTCCTAATTCAATTTACTCTTGCTACAGCAAGAAAAAAAAATTACAATATTTATATTTACTCAGCACTAGCACTGCTGTAGCTGTATCTAAGGTTATCCTAACACCCTATTAATCTTGCACTACACCTTCACTATACTAACACTCTCAATGAAACTAACTCACTGTAGCAAAGGAAACCCAAAACAAAAATTATTTGAAATTACACTAAATTCACACTACCATAAACCACTACACAGAATAACACTGTATTCGCCTCCTAGCATCTGAGGGAATAAACAATCTACCCACATCACAAAATACCAATAATACTTACCAAACACTGATATAATCACAACATCAAAAGAATTTTATGTGCTCACACTCTCACAGAATATCGAAAGAATATTTTTGCCCAAATAAAAAAAAATGCAAATTCTATGTTCTAAAATTCAAATAGCACCCAAAACTCCAGTCTCCATATTAATTTGATTTCCCAGCAGAAGGAAAAAGAGGCAAAAAAAAAAAGAAAAGAAATTATGGTTGTCCTAGTTAGTATGATGTTATGCTTCACTTTACTCCTAACTTGAGCCAAAACCATACAAATTGAAATATTACACCAAAAAAAGTTTTTACTTTTTCCTAGGGCAAGTGCTCTGTAACAACTCACTAACTAAGTAATCCTGTAACTGTTATTAATACTGACATGTTCTATGAATTGTGCAAGTTATCATCATACCTATTCAGATTTAAGCTCACTCAAAGAAAAAATCTTCAATGCAAAAATTCACACTATGCTAATATACTCAAAATTCTACACTATTCATTTAAACACTTATGTATGCAAATTGCTCCAAAAACTTATATATGCAAAACACTAGAAATAACATATGCACTAAACACTAGATTATATTGTTCCTAACTTTGAAATTTGAAGAAATATATATATATATATATATATATATATATATACACCCTGAAGCTTTGACTTAATATCCTTACTCTCTGATTATTAATAGCAGTGAAGATGTACAAAACACAATTATTGTTTACTGTAACCTTGTGTTATTCTATTTTTCACAATTATAACCCCAACTCAACCTTTAATTTCCACACTGGCGTATGCTCTTACAAAATTTTCAGAGACTACTCAGCTATTTTCATTTAACAACAAAACTTATCAGTATTATTACAACACTTTGGAATTATTTGGCATTCAGTGTCTTAAAAGAAATTGAGCCATGGCACGCATCCTAGGACACGGCACCATTTATGTTGTGGCGGAAATCTCAACCACGTTATATATTTATTAAATAAGTAGCCAAAATTAAATCTGAAGGGAAATTTTGAATTTCGACTAAAATTCAACTTTGGGAGATGGGTAGATGCTTTTTGAAACAACCACAAATTAAACTTATAAGAAGAAACTTTGAGATGTCATATTTGTTATAGCACAACTGAGTTTTCACCTGTGTCAGTGTTTCTGTGAATTTGGGTTCAGCCGAGGAATAACTAAAACACTGTGTTTTTTGGTACATGTGTAACATATGTGTCAACTCAAAGAGACCGTGTTTATGAACTCGTGTTTGTAAGCATGAACAAGAAAGAAAATATCAGACCGTAATTATTTTACTTATTAGGACATTATCATTATGTAAACAACAACCAAGGGACTTCCTAGCCAACGTCAGAGCGTTGGGTGATGAGTGCCATTGCTCAGAAATTTAAGAGACAGCAAGAAAACTGAATTGCCAATTCTTATTAAAATTTGGTTTTGAAAGGCTAATGCCTATATTTATTTGTAAAACAATAACAACATGGTATAAAAAAAAAAGGAATATTTGAAGAACAAACTGTACTGATAGGGTTGCGAGATCACAACCTTTTCTTATGTCATAACAATTCCGGTTGATACACTTTTGCCTGTTTCCGTAGATTTGGCTTCACATGCCTCTACCACTTTCATGGATTTTTGAGGCCATTACAAAACATCACGAGTGATTTTTAATAAGAAATTTTTTTTTTTTCGTGTTAAAACAATCAGATTATTAACGGTCAGCTACAGCCTTCCCCTTCAATAGTGCTTCGATTAGTAAATTTTTCAGCTCATTTATACCTCCCCTTATCCAAAAAAAAAAAAAACTTTAACCATATTATGAGAAAGAAAAACAATAAAAGACAACTTACATACTTAAGCTCTAGGACCTGTTGTCTCACGTTTCACCTGTTTCAGTTTTTTTTTCCCTTTTTTTTTATTTTTTCTGTCCCGCCGCTCTTCGTTGAATTACGGTACTTCTCTTTGTGGACATATCTTCAGCAGGCCTGTCAGAAAAGGCTCCTTCAATATCTTCCTTATTTTTCGGACTGGTATGTTAGGTGGTCCACACTATCTTCTTGCTCCTCAATCTTGTGTTGTTTTTTTTTTTCCTTTCCTGGTTGAGAATGGCACCGAGTACGGAGGGGAGACTGTTATGAGGCTATTTGATCACTCCTCGTAGCGAAGTGGATAACCTGGTCTCCATTCATTTTTTTGTTTGTTTTTCACCTCGGCCACATCGGTGGGTCGGCTGCCACTAGTCGCCCAGGGCTCTCCTCACAGCTAGGGATAGCTGTTCAAAAAAAGAAACGGACTTAGAGCGCTGTTGTTCTCAGAGAGACGTCATAATGCGTGGGGTTTTTCCTTTTCTTTTCTCACTGGGACTGCAGGTCCAAGTAGGTAGCCTATGTTAAAATTTTTTGAGCTTCCCAGGAGGAGGATAACCTCCTAACCTCACTCTGGGCTTCTCAAAGACAAATCTGCCTCATTTTCTTTACTCCTATCAGCCCGCAATCATTTTTTTTTCTCGTCTCTCTCTAGCAGTTCATTTTTGCAACCTCCTCTAAAATCAAAATGGACGCGCAGACCTCTCTTCCCCTTCAATACTTCAAGTGACCAATTGCATCAGGCCATGAAGACGCCTCCATCCCATTGGCTGCTTCTAGCCAAGAACACGTGAAATGCACGTGTTCGACACCCGACAGCTGAATGCTTCGCAAGGGTCCACATTTCGAAAAACAACCTCATAAATTTTGACGCGAGGGACTGCTGCTTCCCACTTTCAATCGGCCAACCACTTCCCCTTTCATAGTGCCTTACACGGGTATCTATTTCAGTTCGCTAAGCCCCTTCTCAGCTAGGGAGATTTACCAAACCTCGGGAAAAAGAATGTTGGTAACTCCTGGGGTCTTTCCCAGGAAAGAAAACCTCTGAAAGGGATCGAAAGAATTTTCTGCCTTCCAGCCCTTTTCTGGGAAACTTGGATCATTAACTGCTATCTGTTAAAGGAGGAGGCTGTATCTGGCTTACAAAATGTTTTAACATGTTACCTCATACACTGAACAAAGCAAGAAATACAAAATATATTTTTTTTCTTAATTATCATTATTTTTTTTTATGAGCATACCCCAGGTTTATTCTCATGAATGTTGCGACATCGCACCTTTTGGTACTGCGTCGTATGAATGCTACATTTTGTTCATACACATAGAGGAAAAAAAAATTATTAACACTGCTCTTATTTTAATTCTGCTGAGTACGTTTTTCCTTTCCTCCTGCTGGGCTGAGTAATCCAAAAACAAAAGGACAGCATTGTGACTGCCAGTCCACACTATATACATTTTTTTTTCTTTTCTTTCTTTCGTGGAGAAAAAAAAAACGAACACCTTTCTTTCCGGCCTCACAGAACAAAGAAGGGAAAAAAAACAAATGAGAAATAGAATTTCTGTAACTTTTTCTTGACCTTTCTCTCTAGATCTAAAAATCGAACCCAGGGGAGGTGAAATCTAAATTTACGAAAAGTTTAACAGCAAATCACTCCAGGGAAGAATCGTCACCCTTTCCTGAACTGACCACTATTATCCCTTCGATTTATTTATTTTTCTTTCAAGAAAAACGTGGATAATGTTGATGAAAATCTGAAAACATTGATCAGGTGTACACAGATTCTCAGCAACATATCATGTATTTTATAAGATAATTAAGCAAACTTGTTAACTCTGCAGTAATTTAAAAACTAACACACAAGTTCTTATTTAAATGCAGTGAAACTCTAAAAGAACGCACGACCTGGTTAGTTGGTGTACGTAAAGACGCGTTCGTTCGCACATCGCCGTGATGCTTCTCTCTGCGACTACGGACTACTTTAGTGACGTCACAAATCGTTGCGCGGGCCTGTTAAGCTATTAGGGGGTGATGATGCCATCACGCACCTTCGAAGCCGACATTCACCTCTCACATCAATGGCACCAGGTGCTTCGTGGTTCCCACGTCGCTTATTCGCAGTGGTACTGTTACCGAAAATTCCGCGGTTAACAGTACCATTTCTCCGATTACGATACACTTTAACTACAGCGGCATGCGAACAGTTCACAAACTGCGCTGTTTCAGAAATACTGCCACCCTTGACCCGAAAGCCGATAATCATCCCTTTTTGCAAATCTGATAAATCGCTCCTTTTATCCATGATAGCAACGAGTGATATGTTTTCAGAATGCCTACAGCACACCTTATATACCCTCCACGCCAGCTCACGACACGCGCCTTCTTTCACTGGCTACGCGCTGTTGACGTCACGATAATGTGACTCGACTGTGTATGAACGTGCGACGATGTTAAATTGCGTGCAATTTTCTTACATCCGGGTAATTTCTGGAAAACAAGTTCTTGTATCTTCACTGAAGAAACCAGGATAGTGAAACCAGGTTTCACCAAGTACCGTGTGCTCGTAACCAACCCAGTCAGTTCTTTTTCATCACTTTTGAGGTCTTAACTGTATCAATATTTAGAATTTGTCGCATGTTTGCTCCGTGGAATGTGCTTTACTGTATTTCTGTTATGAGAGTTTAGTAGATTTTACTAGATTTTAGAATTAATTATTTTCTAAGTAACGAATACTTAGCGGTAAGTCTTTTATAGTCAGCATGGGAATGTTCGAAGGCGCTATCTACGGCGGCATGGGTTATTATAATTATTAAAAAGGTGTTCCCACGCAATCGTTCTTTATATTGAACAGCCTGCTCAAAAAACCGTTGTGCTTTTTAGCCGTCCGTCCGTCTGTACCCACGATATCTGCAACTATTAGTCCGATTTGAAAAATTCTTTTTGCATTCGGAAGTTTGAAACATGCAACTGATGATCCTTTATTTCGGTTTTGTTTTTACGATGTACAATTTCGCAGCTAGCGTAAATGCAGATGATGTCGAATTCAAAAATACTTTTTATTCCACATATTTGCTTCTAAACATCCGATTGAAATTTTTTTTTTATCTTTCGATTCCATTTATGTCGAAGAATATTTTAGATATAGTTACTTTTTCAAATTACGCATAGATTTTCCGCTAGGGGGCGTAAAAGTAAATTGCATTTTTCCCGATAACTCTTTTTCTAAAACTCCGATTTGAAAAAAAATGTTCTTCAGCGGATACATCTCCTGATGGAAAATTTTTTGTATATAATTTCAAATTTTTTGTAAAGAATACTTTGGCCACCAGGGGGCGTAAGCGTTAATTTTTGCTTCTGAAGTATTTGACATAAAATCGGAGCTTCTAAAATATCGATTGAAAAAATTCTTTTGTGGACTGATGCCACTCACATCGCTAAACCTTTTCGGAATATTTTATTCTTAAAATATTTCACAGTTTCACCGCCAGGGGGCGTAGATATACATCTTATTTTTGTCAATATCTCTGTTTCTAGGAGTCCGATTTGAAAAATTCCTTCTTTGTTGATAGTGTTTTCCGTGTGACATGTTTTTCATATAATTTCAAAATTTTCAAGTAATTCATAGACTTTCCGCTATGGCCGTAAGTGTAAATTGCGTTTCCCCTTATATCTCTGCTTCTATATCTCCGATTTGAAAAATTCTTTCTGCACCGGATACAGCTCCTGATGGAAAATCGTTTGCATATTATTTCTAGTTTTTGTAAAAAAATAGTTTGGCCACCAGGGGGCGTAAATCTTAATTTCCGCTTCTGTTGCATTTGCAGCAAAATATGAGATTTTAAATTCTCGATTGAAAAAAAAACGTCGTTTGTTGACCGATACTAGTCATGTCGACAAACCTTTTAGAAACATTTTCTTCTTAAAATAGTGTATGGTTTCTACGCCCGGGGGGGGTTAGATGTATATCTTATTTTTGTCAATATCTCTAATTCTAGGAGTCCGATTTGAAAAATTCCTTCTTTGTTGGATAGTGTTTCTAGTGTGACATATGGTTCATATAATTTCAAAATTTTCAAGTAATTCATAGATTTTCCGCTAGGGGGCGTAAATGTTAATTGCGTTTCCCCCTATATCTCAGCTTCTAAATCTCCGATTTGAAATATTCTTTCTGTACCGCATACAGCTCCTGATGGGAAATCGTTTGCACATAATTTCTAGTTTTTGTAAAAAAATAGTTTGGCCACCAGGGGGCGTACATCTTAATTTCCGCTTCTGTTGTATTTGCAGCAAAATATGAGATTCTAAGTTCTCGATTGAAAAAAACGTCGTTTGTTGACCGATACTAGTCATATCGACAAACCTCTTAGAAACATTTTCCTCTTAAAATAGTGCATGATTTCTACGCCAAGAGGGTAGAAACCATGTCACCCAGAACGACCAAGTTTCAAGGGTGATGTAGTGGTTAGCATACCCGGGCGTTTTCTGTGAGACGCGGATTCGAGTCCCGCTCCAGGGCGATGAAAAAATTTTCAAGTTTTCGGATATTATCTGACTTACCATCCTTGTCACATTGACGCCAAAAATCGGATTGTCATCTTCAACATTTGTTTTAAATGGGTTCATTACCGAAATTTGACGTACCTACAGAAAAGTCACGAACCTGTAGGGTGGAGAATAGACTCCCATATGTTTCCGATAGACATGGTTGAGCATAAGAGTTTAAATATGGTGTTGAAGAAAGGAGTAGTTTCATTTGAATTAACATTATCAAATGGGCAAAAGTAGAAACGTTATGAAGAAATCTCCCAGTGAAGTGTAAGAGGTCTGTGTTCGTTTATTATAAGCCCTGTTCAGGTTCGATGTTTAAGCCTAATTGTAGCTTAGGATATTATCTGACTTACCATCCTTGTCACATTTACGCCAAAAATCGGATTGTCATCTTCAAAATTTGTATTACATGGCGTAATCCCGTATTTCTTTCATGAACCCATTTAGACTTATCTCTGAATTAATTTCACGACAGAAGTCGACAGTAAAGAATTGCGAAAGATCCATCTTTTAGCCTGAGACTAAAATGATTATGTCTATACCAGTTCCCCAGCTTAAACACATTCTTAATGAATAGATCTTGTGCCTCATAATGACACTGTAAGTGGTCCAACATGTGTAACTTCTTTATCATTCGGAACCAGAAGTGTCAGCGCTGTCTTTCTGGTGGCCGAGGTGTTGGCTTCATCATTCGTCCGAAGTGGGACCGGATTCGAGTCCCCACTAAGACATGGTAATGGTGCGCTGGTGTTTATCCAACGGCCCTGTTGTCTGCCTGAAACAAATGACGTTAAATAAGAGACGGATGACTGCTTGTAGTCCTAAATATTGCTCATATACTGGTTGTTTAATCCTGAAATAAAAAAAATGAAAGACAGGTAGGCTCAGTTCTGATTGAGCCGTCAGTTTGCAACGTATAGGACTAAGACTTGCAGATCGGAGAGGTGAAATGAGCTAGACGAGTATGGCTTCAAAACGTTTATTTAATTCGTTATAGCCAACACAGGTCTATGATATCGAAAGTAGCTTACATAATTTTTACAAATAATGCTGGATACATTGCTAACACAAAGCAGATCGATACACGAATTACCCAACGTGGTGCTCTGTCTTCTTACATTCCCTTGCGTCCATTCTGCGAATTTCGCGGCAATGACGAAAATGTTAACCTGTTCACACGAAAACAATTTTTAAAAATTTAAGTTTAAACCACTGCGGTATGTTCTTTACATATTTTAAATAGATCTCGTCGGGAGCTTTAAAACGATACCACGAACAACCGTTTTGCACTCACGGTCGTCCAGATAAACCGCGATACTGTTAAAAGTGTTCACCGGTTCACAAGAAAACAAATTTTAAAATGTTCAGTTCAAAACACTGCAAAATGTTCTTCGTATATTTGAATAGATCTCGTCAAGAGCTTTAAAACGATACCACGCACAGTCGTGTTGCGCTCACTTTTGCCGAGATAGACTGCGTCAAACGCTACGGCACACCCAAAAATATTGCATCATCTCCCCCGCGCACGATGTACTGCGCAAAACGCGAATTGGACTCCATGCTGTTTACGAATATGCTAACACGTTTAGTGTGTGGCACGTATTGTTAACGCTCTAATGATTTCAATTGGAACCTATTTTTTGTCACAGGCGGTCGACCCTAAGTCGCCCCATACTATCCGCGGAGTTAGATGCAATCCTACGTCAAAAAAAGGAGGAGAAAGAGATAGAAGTGTCACCCTACGAGTCTGAATTTAAAGTTAAGGAAACCATGTACACTATATTAACAAAAGTCACCGGTCACCTAGAAGAGAAACACAACATAGCATTTATTGACTTACATTAGTACGGTGTCGGTCCACCTTTGGCCTTAATGCATGCACTGACCCTTCGAGACATGCTTTCGACAAGGTTTTGGAACACAGTGATAAGTATGCGCTTCCATTCAGTACATAATGATGCCGCGAACTGTTGCTTAGTAGTAGGCCTTGGTTCCAAACTTCTTATGCGGCGCTCTAATTCATCCCATAGGTTCTCTATGGGATTAAGATTAGGACTGTGTGCTGTCCAGTCCACACACGATACTGAATTATCGTCAAACCACGCCGTAACAGTCCTTGCTTTATGGCTCGGTGCAAAATCCTGCTGGTAACAAGGCTCGGTTCCATAGTATTGCCACAGAGTTAGTAGAGCATAATTGTCCAGAATATCGAGGTAGACGTACTGAACAGGTTTGTCCACGATAACCAATGGGTCGAGACCATACCGCAAAAAACACCCCCACACGAGTACACTGCCAGCTCCAAACTTGACCGTAGGAACAATACACTGTGGTAAATAGCGTTCATCTGGCTACCGCCATACCCACACACGGCCATCAGACTGATGGATCGTGTATCTGGATTCATCAGTCCACAGCAACCGTTTCCATTGATCTACGGCCCACGATAAATGTTCTTTATGCCATGCTAAACGACGAGTAGTATTCCGAATGGAGATGAAAGGCTTACGAGCAACCGCACGGCCACAGTAACCCATGGAATGAAGTTCTCTTCGAATGGTACGTGTGCATACCGAGGTTCGAGCATTTTGAATCACCTGTACACTGAGGTCTTGTGCAGTACTCCGTCGATTAGCTGTAACGACTCTCCTGAGGCTTCGACGTCCTCTATCACTGATTTTCTTTGGTCTGCCGGTACGTTTTGCTCCTTAAGGCACGCCATGTGTCTTCCACTTATTCAGTACATCCAAAACAGTTGACTTGGGCATGTTTAAACGCCTTTCGGTTTCTCTTATGGACAATCCACTAATATAACACCCAACAAGCTTTCTTTTTTCAAAGTCAGCTCTCTCCCGCCGCGACATTTTTACTCACCCTCACTGTGCGATATGATCGCGATCAGCTGCAGTCTTGTTTTTATCTGGTTTGCAGCTGTACCGCGTATCTTAACACCGCAGTGGATCAGTACGTTTGCTTTTGAAGTAATGTCCGGTAGCTGTTGTCAGGTATATCGAGATATTCCAATAACACTGCAAATATTTACGCCATGCTGCTGATAATTTCGTCTTGCACACCACTAAAGCTGCGATCTCGGATGATCGAGTTCATTAAAGGGGGATGAACCCTTAAATTTCAGAAATCGTAAATATTTTCAGTTAGTTTCAAGCGCTTAAGTAATTCCGTCCGTCCAGATTTACTTCCGGCCATCCGCAAGTCTCAGGCTAATGGTGTTGTCCAGTTTAGGAAACCTATCACTTCTTTAACTTTAAGCGGCCAATGCATTTGAACTTAATTGTTCACTAAATTTTCTGCCCTCCTCAAACAGAACTGTTGACACGGTTGCCGAGATATACGAAAACCATGGCAAAACTATTCCTTTCCCTCTCATCTCAGCAGAATCGACATGTATGCAGTATCGACTATATGCAGTATCATCTCTGGTAGTATTTAAGTGCTCCCTTACAGTCTGATTCCCTTATAGTGCTTCATTGTCTGCTGCATGACCCAAGGAATTATTGGGAAGAGATAGTCCCCCTGAAACGGACATCATGCCACTGTGTAAAAGCAAATTACACATATCTTTCCTCTCCTTTCTTAGGTTCTTCGCCATTTTTGTAGTATATACGGGAGAAAAGGTAATATGGTAGGAAGGATTAAGGAAAATCGTTCTCCGCTAAAGACCACTTTTAATGACAAACGTATGGGAAAAGCAACGCTTTCTGGTGTGTAGGTTCATTTGTTCCTGTCGAGTTCGGCTCATTTCTTAGACAGCGAGCATATATATATTCTTTCGAGCTGATTTCAAACCATTTTGCAAACCCCGAGTTAATTCGTTCCAACCTGTTAAAGGGTTAAAATGCTAACGTTATTCTAATTAATACAAGATCGAAGATCAGAGAATATTTTACACTCCAGTATCAGAAGGAAGGTCTTCATGCCAATACGTGAAAACATGCATGCAAATTAAGGAAAATTGAAAATTTTAGATCTGTGTCGAAAAATGAAAAATTTCAATTTTAAGATGCATTTAAAGTAACAGTTTTCGTATCTTGGTCGCTGCATACGCCTCAAGTCACGAAAACATCCTTTAATTTTTAATATGTTACTCAAATAGGCATTCGCGTTTTAACAGCACATCAACGCTATATAATTAAAGAGGCATGGTGGAGAAAGAAAACCTTTATTTTTACTAAACCTCAGGTACAGTAATAATGTGAACAAAATGCTCTACAATAGGAAACATTTATTCTTCTCATCGAATCAATTCGCACGTAATTTCATGTAAATTCAGTATAAAGAGGTAATTCCTCAAACGAAAATCAGAAGTGTTCTGTTACTTAAAATTTAACATTTAAAACATCCTTTACAGCAAAATAAAATCGCTTTCCAAAATATATAATAAGAAAATTTCTATGATATGAATATGGGCAAAGAGATGTTCTGCCATTCTGGTACAACATATATGTACATTCAGCTATTCTTAGAACCACACTTTTTCTTACGCATGTGCTAATTTATTCACAATACTCGTTTTTAAAGAAGTTTACTAATAACGTATGAGTCTAAAAACAGGAACCTTTGTAAGAAAACCATTTTCGAAAAACTTGTGGTACAACATTAACGCATGCGCACTTGCAGGTACTTAATTCTTCAGTATTTCTTCAGATTGAAACAAGCAGTAAATACTTTCAGGTGAAATACGATAATATCAACAGTTAGTTTCATAAAAGGCACAAATTCTATTCATAGAAATTAAACACATGTGTTGTACTTAATACATAGTATTTACTGCGACAACAATTAATTTAATGAAAGGCACAAATTCTATTCATAGAAATTAAACACAAATATTGTACTCAATACATAGCATTTAATACGACAGCAATTGATTTCATAAAAGAAAAAGCACAAATTCTATTCATAGAAATTAAACTCAAGTATTATACTCAATACATAGCATTTAATATAATTAATTTTATAAAAGAAAAGGCAAAAATTAGATTCATAGAAATTAGACATAAGTATTATACCCAATACATAGCATTTAATACAATTAATTTATTAAAAGACACAAATTCTATTCATAGAAATCAAACACAAGTATTATGCTTAATACAAAGCATTTAATACAACTAATTTCATAAAAATTTCGTTATAGAAATTGCCTTTTGTTGTCTTTCATAAGAGAAACGCAAAAATTCCGTTCATAGAAATCAAACACAAGTATTATACTCAATGCATGGCATTTAATACAATTAATTGCATAAATGAAAAGGCACAAATTCTACTCATAGAAATCAAACACAAGTATTATACTCAACACATAGCATTTAATACAACAATTAATTTCGTAAAAAGCAAAGGCACAAATTCTATTCATACATAGTATTTGATACGACAACAATTAATTTCATAAAAAAGAAAAGGCGCAAATTATATTCATAGAAATTAAACACAAGTATTATACTCAATACATACAGCATTTAACACAACAATTAATTTCATAAGAGTAAAGGCACAAATTCTGTTAATAGAAATTACACACATATGTCACATATGTATTATACTCAATAAATAACATTTGATGCGTCCACTATCGCAAAATTAATTGGCGCTTCTCAAATTAAGTAAAAAAAAAAAAAACACTCTGTAAGGAGGCTGCAACCGTTATAACTCATGGGCTTGCAGCAGCAAAACAATATAAAATATGTTTAATCGCTGTCGCTAAATTCATCGAGAAACTCGTATTCGTCGAGAAACTCGTATTCGTACTGAGACTTTGACCAACTGATCTGAGTTTCGAGACGACGCTCATTACATAAGTTCTCAAGGAAACGAAAGTTATTCTCCGATATTTTGGGGCACTTTTCAATGTGCAATTGCCGAATTCTGCTCTTAGGGAACAGCAAGCGCATTATAAGATCGAGTGAGATATCTGTTTCATTCATGCTGATATCAGGAATATGATAAAGAACCGGAATCGCAGCAGGAAGGAACTCGTTTAATCCACGACATCTGTACATACTCAAAGTTTCCAAACAATTGGAGACGCAAAGCAGATACTCAACGGAATATGTTGCAGCTTTCGCCCCGAAATTTGTACTTTCGAACTTCAGAAGTTTTAACTTTGAGAGCTGTGTTTTACCACATGTGTCTCTACTGTCAGAAAAATCCTCGAAAGTAACACGTCTCAGCGATAGAGACTGTAAATTCGGGCAATGTACAAGTAAAGTTTGAGCAGCTAAACGTCCATAACTTATGCTCAGTTTAGTCAACTGACTTCCTCTCAACTTCAGAAAACTTTCCACGTTCGTATTAGCACACCCGAACTTCAAAAAGCTAATTTCAAAATCGTTTAAAAGACTGAACTGCGAACAAAGCGCAACTACATCGTGTTTTTCTACTTCGAGTAACATCAGAGATAAAACACGAGGGCAGAGAACAAGACATATGTTCAAAGCCTCGACAGATGCTTTAGTCGAATGTAGATGCGTTAATGCGTATTTTGTAAGCTTCCCTAAGGAATCATTTTTTAACTGCTCTGAATGTTTATTGTGCAATACACGTACTGTATCAATGCCATAAATACTTTCCAAAAAATGACAGTTATCCAACAGAACTGACGCGTAATTGCAATCGACCCTGAAAAGTGAGACGTCACGTGAAATTCGTACAGTTCTCAGAAGTCTGCAGTTTATGCCAATATCTACAAGTATCTGCATCAATGAATTATCATCAGTTATCAAGCCTTCATCAGCATTTGAAACGCGACCAAAAGGTATTAGAAACGGGGAGCGGCTCTCTTTACGCCTATATGGGGACCCCCTGCGACTTCTTCCTGTTCCCGAAGATGAAGCTGAAGGGTCGCCGTTTTGAAACCGCGGACGAGATCCAGCGCAAATCGAAGACGGTGTTTGACACATTTTGCGAACGGGTCTTCCAGGGAGTATTCCAACAGTCGCAAAAACGCTGGCAGCGTTGTGTAGCTGCCCAAGGAGACTACTTTGAGGGAGATCATGGCCAGACTTAAGTAACGTAAGTACTTTGTTGTATACTGGCCTAGTCTCGGAACTTTTTGATCGGACCTCGTATTAGCGATAACCTCCGAACAACGAAACCTCTTAACAGAGTTCAACGGACACCCCAGTCAGCCCAGAAGGAGATCTAATGGACTCGCTGTCCATATGATTTTACATAGTTCCTGCTGTACTTCAGCAAGAGGATCAGACATGGACAAAGAATGTTTATTGTTAAAGGCATAGGGTTGGATTACGGATGGTACAGTGGTACGCTTAAGTGGAAAGAAATGAGTTAAAAGTCTAGTTATACGTGAGGCGAGCTGCAGCTTCCATGTATGTTTTAAACACCAACTGGTGCTGCTGAGGTGGTTGATGTGGCCTGACATTTTGCCTGTTCATACACCAATTCACCCTAAAAGTGTACTTGCAGAAATTTGAAGACGGGGAGGGGGACCTTAATACCACTGATCGAATGTAAGAATATCTTACTTTAGTGTCATAGGATGTGGAGGGGGGAGGGGCAAATGTTCGGTATATGTTTTATCGATTTTACATTTTTTTTTTTTCGGAGAATGAGATGCGTGATTGTATGAGTATTTTGATCGTGTCTATTGAAGAGTCATTTTAAGTGCACGAATTTACTAAATAACCCTTTTAAATAAAGAATGGAATGTATGCTACACAAAAGTGAGTCTCCTTAGACGCATTCAGACAAATCTGCCCAAAATCTCATCATTAATTACAGACATTTGACGTGGACCAGGAACATTGAACGAAAGTCATCGCTCTTTAGACGTTTAGAAGTAACGGAAAAATTCTCATTGGCCGCCAACGGGAATCGAATCCAGGGTATTCCAGTAATGCGCCGGATATGCTTCCACTGCACCACAGCGGCCTTCCTCGAATTCCTCCAGACTCACATACACTAACTACCAAGCTACTTGGTAGGTTGGTTCTTGGAGCCCCGCACAATGCTAGGGATTCACCGAAGATGGTAAGCAGCGACTGAACAAATAATTAGGTGATTAAATAATAATTACAGACATTTGACGTGGACCAGGAACATCAAGTAGCTTGGTAAAGTTAAGTGTGTGTGAGTCTGGAGGAATTCGAGGCCGCTGTGGTGCAGTGGAAGCTTTCCAATACCGGAAGTCGGACGGTGCAAATATTTCTACCGTAATGCCCCCCCCCAGCGCGATGTTCCCACTCTCCCGCATTGTTAAACATGACAAAGTTGAAAAATTTGTAAAAATTGATGCATGATGTTCTCAAGTACTGATATTCTCAAAGTTACACCATTTATCTAAAATAGTTAAAGCTTTTATATCACGCACTCATGGTCTTCAGGCTGAAAGTTCTTTCAGCATGATGGATGAAGTTATTTATCAGAGGGCATAAAAAAGAAAGGAAAGAAAAGTGGCAATGAAGAAACAGGGAAAGAAAGATATCAGCAGAAAGAAAAATTAAGCAATGGATGCTGTGCAGCTGCAGAGTTAACAAAAGACAAACTGACAGTAGTCCACATTCTTGCTGCGTGTTTTGATTTTTCACCCTGTTAAATCGTTCAGCGTTTTTTTCCTTCTTTGGTCTCATCTTGACATAAACTACCATTTTAGAGGCAGTATGATCACGTGGTAAGTGGAGGTTCATGCACTGCGGGTTCACTTGCTTGGATTTCCTGTCTGTCAAGCGTTGTGGGATTTAGAACGCACCTGACTGATTTTCACTAGTGGAAGTTTTAAACTTAAATCTCGCAATGTTAGCTATCATGCCCTCGCCAGGGGAATCAACTTTGTCTTTCGCACACTTTGTTTCATTAGTGTCCTTGTTTGTTATAACGTTTTGTTGTGGAGCATATTTCCTTTTCCCAAAGAGATGCATAGTTTCGTGAAAAAAGCGTCTACGTAGGGCACACAATAATGCTGTTTACCACTGACAAGGCTCTTGCCAATGTTGGCAGGTATGGTATTCCTGTGCATAAGTACTTTTTTTCTTTTTACGCCAGTTCTGATGTTTACAAGATCGGCGAAGATTTTTCTTTTTCGTGTGTTAGACCACTGTTTTTCACCTAACCGTCAGCAGATGATATAGTTCAAGTTTTGTTTGTTAGTGCTGTTTCTGTAATACTGTTCATCCAAATCAAATACAGTTTGTGTGGCTTTTAAAAATACTATTGTATGCAGATGGGAAAACTCGGGGAATTTAATTTGGCAAAATGAGTGGCAACCCCAAATAACCGATAATCTGGATATTTTTCCTGATTTATATCTATGACTTATCACGGTCAGCAAAAAGCAAAGACTTTTTTTCACATTATCTCTGCCTTCCCAAACACTTTTTACTGTAATCAGTGTGCTTTTAATAGTACCTCAAGAAAAACATCTCTCTTCCTAATTTCCGTGAAAGATAAAGTTTCTATGTTGAAACATAATTGCCAATATTCAGTTTTTTAACATTCTTCATGTTTTTCAAACTCCTTTTTGAAAAATTTGAAACAGATTCACATTAAACTACATAGTTTTTTTTACCAAACTACATATTTGTGGTAAAAATAATTGAATCTGATAGTTTTTTAGACGTAATTAAAAACTCCTAAATTGCAAAACAGGCAGTTGCACAGTTAAAAAAACATGAATGAAACCCATAAAACTTCTTACATGATCATCTTTTTGAATTACAATTTCTAGCTCAGTTTTCTTAAATCAAATTTTGGTTATATATATATCCATTCAGAGGATCAACGAAATTTTTGACATAATCTCATGTGTTGCTGAATGTTCCAGAAAGCTGGGAAAAACTTATGTTGACATCAGTAGTGTTCTGCACTATGTTACTGAATTAGAGTTGGCTGTTTTAAAATCTGCAGATGAAGGGGCAAATTGGTCCTTTTTTAAGGAATCTTTATCTCAAAATGACATGCCATCAACATACATTAGAGAATCCTAACATAATTACATGCCATATATACATTAGAGAATCCTAACAGAATTTCATGTATGCTTTGTTACACAAATTGAAGAATTCAGATAATCTAAAGCCTTTTGAAATCATGAGAGATCTAGTAACTGAGCTTTTAACGACACTGCTGCTAAATGCTCATGTAGAATGTCTTTGGCCAGCAGTTAAAAACACAATTAGGTGAAAGAAGCCTTCTAATGAAAAAGAACAGACTTGAAAGTCGCATTAGGATCAAAATGAGTAATTTTGACCCTGAAGAATGGATAAAACTGTGGAGGGAGGATAGCGTGAAATCTTGTTGACCAAACTACAAATATTAATTAACATATTTTATTACTTCAGTTTGAAATTTTAAGCATACTATAACTTAAATATGCAAAATAAAGCATTGATATTATAGTAAGCAATTTTATAAAAATAATTGTATGAAATTTACAATTCGATTTTTTCTCGATTTTTTCAAAGTTTGGCCACTGACTTTTTTTTATGGCCACTAACAATTTTGGTCTTGGTGGCCTATGTCTACTAGCGAAATTTCCAAGTCTGGATCTTTACGGACCACTGTGCGGTGGTACCTCGGATTTGACTAGTCTTGATCTGACATAATGCAACATGCCATCTGTGCGGTTGTGACGAAGTTTGCATATATCGAATGGTTTTTACGCTTTCCAACCGTAGGTTGAAGAAGCGTATATGCTCCAGCTTTGTCCGTCCGTCTGACTGGCTGTCCGCACGATAACTCGCGTAAAAATAGTTCCATTTCGATGAATTTCTAGTATGTGGTAGGGGACCACCTGGGAACGAACCCTATTGAAAATGGGTGAAGTGGGGTCAAAGGTCAGGACATAGGAGCGAGATGCATTCCACTGCCCTTATGCGTCGTAACGTGCGTAAAAATGGTTCGATTGCGATGAAATCTTAAAATGTGGTAGGGAACCACCTGGGGACAATGCCTATTGAAAATGGGCGAAATGGGGTCAAAGGTCAGGACATAGGTGTGGAATTACTTCTATCACCATTATGCGTCATAACTTACGTAAAAATGCTTCGATTTGGATGAAATGCTAGTATGTTGTAGGAGCCTGCCTGGGGACGAATCGTATTGAAAAAATTGGCGAAATAGGGTCAAGGGTTAGGACACAGGGGGGGGGGGGGATATATTCCATAGCCCTTATTGCATCATAACTTACGTAAAAATGCCTTGATTGCGACAAAACCTTATCATGTTATTTCGGAGGTATACTGAACCGGTTCTGTTGAATATAATCGAAATGGGATCAAAGGCCAGGGCACAGGAGCGAGATTTATTCCACAGCCATTATCCTCATAACTTGAGTAATGATTTCTGGTATGTTGGAAAGCGTATCATAATCAATGCATTGCATGATTTTACTAACTTGTTGATTCTTCCTGCAACTTTGCTTAATAGAGGTTCTACTGTAATTTGGTAATTTACTAGCTGAATTCCAGAGCCCTTTGAAAATAGGTATCAAATTATCTTTTGACATAGATATCCGTAGCATGGCTCTAAAATTTCAGAGGAAAACAATTTTCAGAGATATTACTCAGTAAAACTTATTTTCAAACACGAAGGTATGTTAAGTCTTTCTCTCAGGTGAGAGGAAACGTCTTATCGGCAAATCTGTTTTGATAATCACAGATTCAGGATCGATGCTGCCATCTGTATACGTAATTCATTTATACGCTTTTTTGCGTTATACGTTAAATTTGGATTTCAGATAATCAAAAATTCACATTTTTTAATCCTTTTATACATTACCTGGTACGTTATAGATTTCAGAGAATTGGGACAGCGTTTTTTTTTAGCAATTAAATACATGATGCAACTAAAAATTTACTAAGTAACGTTCACAGTTGATGGTCGTACTGATAACTTCCGCAGTGGGGGCTCACGACTAAAAGGGCCTCTGCAGAAGGATTTAACAAATCTTTTTGCTGAAACTTCGTATGACACTGGTTAAAAAAAATACTAGGAATTTTTGACGGCAGCTATGAATGAAGTATTAAAAAGAAAAGTAATTTTTTTTTTCAGTAAATAAGTAAAATCTTCAAGAAATCATTTTCACTTTAGTTTATAAAATCTAGATGACGACAAAGCAGCTATTCCAGAGGATTTAAACCCTTTTTCACAGCCATAGCAAAAGTTCCCATATAGGCCGCCAGTACCGTAGCGAATGTGAAAGAAGCATCAGTTGGATAAATGAAATTTTTGTACCAATGAGGACAAGGCATTATTATGTATTCCAGTTTTTTGCACATAACTACGCATCCATCACAATACAATGATCTAAAAGGTGTTCTTCGCGGGAACGAAGAACAAAAAAAAAAAAAAAATAGGAACACGTTCATTTTTTTTTATAACAGGCAAAAGAAAAGATTTTTACTTATTAAGATTTTATGTGAGCAGAACATTGTAACATTATATATAGTATATTTTTTATGTTTTAGAGTAAAAATATGTTATGTTACTCTTTTTAAGTGTTTTACTTACTCTTATAAATATTTTTTTTTACTGTTTTATGCATGTATTTTTTTATTTTTAGAGTAAATAATTTTACTCTTTCATGGGTTAATGTTCTTTGTATTCAAGAGTAAATAATTTTATTCTTTTTGCGCCACAATTCTTGTTACTTTTCAATTTGTTTACTCATGCCCCGTATTTTCTTACAAATCAGGAAAAGGGCATAAACACTGCTGCACGGCTGTCACGTGTTTTGCATGTGTCACCATGAGGCATTTCTCTAAAAGAAAAAAACATTTGCAGGTCATGATTAACTTTGGCGTAAGTGTTTTTGTAGTACTTTGCATAAAAGTAGGACAATCATTTAATTACACCGTACGCATTTTGTTAAACGCAATAAAGTACAATAATTTTGGTTTTACGAAAAATACCTATAGGTTCCAAAGAATCTGAATTATTAAAACGCCCGTAAAACCTAATTAATAACACGGAATTTAAAAATTTCAGTAATTCAAAGTTAATAGATTTTCGCTAAAGGGACCTTGAAGATATTTTTTGCGGGGGCGCCCCAAGTCTTTCCGGTATGCCACTGTGCTTAATCCTCTCTGAATTCAAGAAATTTGAAACAATCCAAGGGTAACGAACATTTTACTGGGCACTAATGCTAAATCAACTAGTGGACAAACTGCTTTCCAAAGAGCAATGCTTTTGTTAAAAGTAAAGGATGTGTAATAGGGGTATTGAATAATAAACAAAGTCGTATTCGGATTTACTATTTCAAAAGCAAGGTTTATATATATGTAATGAAAATATATGAAATCGCACAGACCTTCTTAACCTTGATTTTAAAATGAAGTTAAAATAAAAAATTAATACAATGTCGAAATCGGTAAAAATAAAAGCATTCATCTACGTATGTTTTATATCATGAACTAGCGTAATCTAAAACTACGAGGTTCTTTCCAACCTATTTTTTTTTTGTTGTTCTTTTTTGAGTCATTCAAAATGTTACAATAGCATTTAACATTTTAAAATTTCATTTATACGAAACACATATGAACGAGGTTTCGCTACATTTTCTAGAAAAACATATGAATGAGATTTCGCTATATTTCCTTACACCATAGAAACAGACTAAAACAGTCAAAGAAAAACCTAAAAAAAAATGCATACTAATTAGGTAACTAAATATATTTATAGCAGAATACATACCGAGAAAATCCATATTCTCCTGTGCAATTGTCCCATCTGGCTGCTGAGATGCGTCAAAATATTCCTGAAAATACTTTATAACGACTTCCTTGGATAAAGCAACAAGAGAGCTCGGGGACTTAAATTTCCTACGATTCATCTCAGAAGTTGACGGATGACAACAGAAACGATGTCACTCAATTACAGAGTGTGATGAACACTGGGAAGACAAGCAACCTACGAAGCACACGACTCTCCGCCACAAACGACCAGAAACTGTGTGTTTGGGCTGTGCACAAAGGACGAAGAGCACCACCGTCCGGAAACGAAACCAAAACCATAACTGAATACCAGGGCTGGTGCTAGGATGATTGGCGCCCTAGGCAGACCATCATCAGCCTTACTGCCCCAAAAATGGTGTTATTCTTTGTATGGCCAGACATATTGCATTTATTCAATAATTAGAGAAATCCGTCGGAATCAACGGTTAGTTTTTTTTTTTTTTTTTTTTTTACTGAAGGTTTAACGACCGCCGTGAGCGATTCAGTGGGCGATAAGCTGTCGCCCGTCCGTAATTTAGGGTCACTGGTTCCAGGGAAAGGAGAGAGCCAGTGCCGTAAGACAAACACAACATCCATGCCTCACCGGGATTGATTCGAACCCGGACCCTTTCACGGACGAATAATCATAAGCCAGCGCTTAGACTACTGCGCCACCGGGACGGCCAGGTTCGTGATGAGTATCACGACTGCACCCTTTTTCAGTCGTAAAATGTGAGGCGGAAGTCCACTCATCTCGATCGTGTGCAAAAATTCAACTGGATAGCGCACTCTTTCACTCTCATCTTCAGTCACAACGGTGTTTGTAAATGTTGTTGGAATGAGATTCGAGTTGCGAGTACTGTTCACTCGTCGGAATCAACGGTTAGTTAGTTTGTTTGTTTTTTGAAAAAAATAAACTCCTATGAAACAACAAATGTAAACTTTATTTGATTCACAAATTCATCCAACCACTTCAGTAAAAACAATAGTCCAGGTCAGTGATTTTTTTTTTTTTTTTGGGCTGTAGTTTTGACGACCACCGTGAGCAACTCAATGGGCTATAAGCAGTCGCCCGTAATACTTTCACTAATAATGGTCAACAGAATATTTATTTTCATCTTTACATAATGGGAAACGTCTTACCAACGTGAATAAACTGGATCGAATGAATATTAAATTGTATATATACATCACACAGTTCAACGGCATAGCGCAATCAGGTCTTCGATAGTGTCCGCTGTTCCGATGAGAACTTTGATATGAATGCCTGCTAGCGCTGTTTTGCGCAACGGTTCGCTCAGAAAAGAGACTATGGACTATCTCAGTCCCTCCATGCTGCCGCCTTCAACAGCGCGTGAGTCAACCGCACGCTTCTCCCATAGACTTTACATGGGAACTTTGCAGCCCCCCAAAGCCCGAACCGTTGCCCCAATCTCGTTTTTCTCTTCGACTGACACATCTATACATGGTGAGACCTTTACTTTGATGCCTCAACCACATCTCTAAGTTCAGCCGTTCTCCCAAAATAGGACTCACAGTAAGAAACCTTATAGAATTAATACACTATCTACCAACAAGTAATTGGACACCTGTGATAGCAAAGGAAAACGAAGTTCATTCGCCTTCAATAGTTGGTGGAGCCTCCACGAGCGGCGATTACGGCTGCGACCCTCCGGGGCATACTCTCAACCCGGCGTTGTACGACGGCTAGCGGTATTTTCTTCCACTCGGCTTGGATAAGACAGGTCAGTTCCTTCACCGATTTCGAACGGTGAGGGAACCCCTTAAGTCGACGCTCCAACTCGTCCCAGAGGTGCTCGATAGGGTTAAGGTCCGGGCTCTGCGCAAGCCAGTCCATTCGATTAACCCCATTGTCACCATACCAAGCCATGGTGGACCTCGCAACAAGACAGGTGGCATTGTCATCCTGAAAGTAACATGGGTCCATCCCGTAAAACTGCCACAACGTAGGAAGCGCATGGTCGTCCAAAATGGTGCAGTAGGTCTCGGCGTTGAGTCTACCAGGAATTGCGACCAAGGGTCCCGTGCCATACCAGGAGAAACACCCCCATAGCATAATTCTACCGCCGCGCCGAACTTCACAGTTGGCTCAATACATTCCGGCAGGAGGCGTTCTCCAGGCAGACGCCAAACCCAGACCTTGGCATCACAACGGTAGAGGGTGAACCTTGATTCGTCGCTCCAGAGAACCTGTTTCTACTGTTCAACGGTTCACTGTCGACGTTCTTTGCATCACGTTAGCCGAGCAGCGCTATTAGACTTGGTGATCAAAGAATTGTGGGCGGCAGCACGTCCATGATAACCGAGCAGATGGGCTTCCTTACGGATGGTATTCATCGAAAGAACACTCCCGGATGCCTGTTGAAACTCCTCGCGGATGTGGCCCATCGATTTGGTGTGGTTCTTCCGAATTTCTCTGGGCAGCACCCGTCGGTCTCTAACTCCCAGTTTTGTGGGTCTGCCGGGTCGGGACACATTCCGACAGTCACCTCTCATCTTCCACTTGCCAATCACGTAGGCCACTGTCGACTTTGGCTACTTCGACTCCCTGGATATGTCACGTATGGATCGGCCATTTCTGTGATACCCGACGATTACACCTTTCTCGAAATCAGAAAGCTCCGAACTGCGTGGCATCTTGCAGGCGACTGGTTGCGTTGTTGGTTCCCACACGATATTTAACGGCGGCGGCCGTGAAGTGTATCAGGACCGCAGATATCGTCGATCGCAGGGGTGTCCAATTACTTGTTGGTAGATAGGGTATATGCAAGATGCAAAATGCAAAAATGCAATGTAAACTAAATAAGAAAGAAACTAATGGAAACTACACACTGTAAAAAATAAGTGGTGTGAATTAACGGAAATTTCTGAAAATCACGTGCCGCAAAGTTGCCGGTAGGTATCCATATTTTTTCAGAAATTTCTGTTTTAAAAGTGCCCGTTTATTTTAACTTCCGTAGTCAGAAATTCCGTTTCTTTCAGGAAACTCCATTTCAGGTTTTTCCGTATTGAAACTGAAATTCCGCAAAACCGACGAACCTGCATTTTTCAGCCCCTTTTCCCAAACAATCCTTCTACTCCAGTCAGAATTGAACCAAAGCCGTTCGAACAGGCAACGCACGGCTTTAACAACTGAGCCACAGACACAACGGCAAATCGAGTTATGTACATCGTAAAAAACGTTGCGCGACAACGAATTTTTTTTTTTTTCATTAATGCGAATGATTTAGTCATTTCATTTTCTATTAGGGCTTATTTTTTTTCTGAATAGGTTTGTAAAAATTTACTTTTATGTAGCAGGATTTTTCACAAATTAAGCATTTCTCCTGATGATTTTTCGAAGCAACAAAATGCTTTGCAACTTTATTTATTAAACTGACAATGACTTTCATTTATCTTTAAGAAAGGTGAAATGTACTTTTTTAAGTATTATTTCTCCAAAAATAGAAAAGCTCCTAAATATAAAATTTGCTCTTGATAGCTATAAATAGCTTTTGTCTTAAGGCTCTACGAGACCCGCCATCTTGTATTGCTTGCTGCCTTCTCTTGTTAACCAACGGGCAAGCGTATTTCACAAATTGCTCGCGCAATTTTGCACATTTTGGAACACCGTTTGTGGCTAACGCAAGATATATGATAAATAAAGAGTTCCCTGGTTTCCGAATTTTTATTGACCTTTCCCTTCATTTTTTATCTGCAGCGAAAGTCGTACCAATGCGTCTTCCATAGTTTTATTAATTAATAAAAAATACTTAAAGGGTCCAAAATGAAAATCTGAAACCAGGTAACTCTTTATTTATCGTATATCTTGCGTTAGCCACAAACGCTGTTCCAAAATGTGCAAAATTGCCCGAGCAATTTGTGAAATATACGCTTGCCCGTTGGTTAATAAGAGAAGGCAGCAATACAAGAGACTAATACACAGACATCGTATAACCGTATATGTATGCACAATAAGTACCCGGTTTGTTACAGTAACACAATATAAATATATAAAAGCTGGTGCACAAAATAGGGGAGAAGAAATATCCTGTATACCCGAGCAAACAAAATTCATGAGATACGCTATCCACAATATCCCATCTCGCTACGGAACTTCAAAATTCGACAGACGATGGAAATTCAAAAGTTAATCAAACCTCAAGTATTCTCAACAATCGCACCTATTGCCGGTAATTTCTCGTCATACGGATACGGAAAAGGTGAGAACGGAGTTTTTCCGTTAATATAAGAAAGAAACTGCGGGAAGGTTTCCAAAAATTCAGAGTTTTCCCGTGGTATATGAAGAATCTGTGAAATTCAGGTTTCTTTGCGTCAAGTTGTATCAGAACTCTTTAATTCACTAAAGAAACGACGGAAAGTGGCTCGTGAATTTCAGAATTATTTTTGCAGTGCATACATTTACTTACAGGTCCAATGTAATTTTAAATTACATTAAAATTTCATTGTGCGTGCTTTACTTTTTTGTAAACCCACAAGTTTCTTCAAATCTATGTAACGGGCAATTTCCTGCTTGATTTATGATGTAGGTAACTCAATTAGGTTTCTTCCTGGATCCCCCGGATAGGGGCCAAAAGAAAAAAAAATAATAATTCTGCTAGCGTCGTGTATGTATGTAGTGGTCGGGCCGCCCGTTCTGCTAGTCGGGCATCCCCTGTTCTCATTAGAAAATCGCTGTGGTGTTCCAAAAACTTTAGGCAACCCATTTCCCGTGATGAATGGTCTTAAGCGATAGCTTCTGAAAATCTGTCCGAAGTGGGTTCGGGTTCGAATCCTGGAGAGGCATGGATGCATTTATCTTGCGGCACTGGCTTCTCTGGTAACAGTAAGCATACAGGTTAGGGACGAGCGCGGGCGACAGCTTTTCGCCCATCGAGTTGATCACGGTGGGCTACCCCCCCCCCAAGACTTTAGACATTGAGCATTGCTCCTGTTTGTGGTAAAAGAAGTTTACAGTCTTGAAATTTCCATTGAAAGCTGGATAAATACAGAATCCATTTTCTTTAAAAAGTTTGTGCCGCCCTCACTGTCCTCCGGTCAGCCGTCCCTAATTTAGAGCCACTGGTTCCAGGGAAGGGAGAGAGCCAGTGCCGAAAGTCAAACATGACTTCCGTACCTCACCGGATTCGAACCCGGACCCTTCTCGGACGAATGATCATAAGTCAGGGCTTACAAGGGGAATTTTATATAAATTTAGAAGGGAAACGCACAGCAGGACGTATTAATATCATACACTGGCGTACAAAAATTAAGGACGACACGGTTTTTCGAATGTAACGTCGTGCAGAAGTGCTCCACATCGACTCAAATCATACCATAAGATCCCCAAGACGTAAGAATACGGGACAAGTGAGCAAAACCGTCCAAGCAAGGAATCCAAAGGATACAAAGACACTTTATTGAAAAGGTAGCTTCGAGCACAACTGGACAGAAGTCAGAAACGTCCGTGTGACACGCGGCTGCCAAGAAAAATCCAGTCTTTAGTAGGGGATATGATCACCCCTGACTACGTTGCAGGATTTACAACGTCTGTCCATGTTGAGGACGAGGTTGTCAAGGAGCTGTTGAGCCATTGCGGCCCATTCCTCTTGTAGCGCCAATCGCAGCTGCGGAATCGTTGCTGGCGGTTGGTGATGTTCTGCCAAGCGTCTCCCGAGAAAGTCCCACACGTGTTCGATTGGATTTAGGTCCGGGGACCTTGCGGGCCAATCCATGCGTTGAATATCTTCTTTCAAGCGATTTTCAACGCGGTGTCATTTTTGACACTCGTGAGATGGGCCACATAGTATTTCGGAGGCGAAGTTCGGATTTTCACTGACGACCATCGCAAGGGTGTACCGTGACTACAAGAATTCCGGCAAAACCTCCAACCTACGATACCAGTGTGGCCGTAAAAAGACATTGGGTGAACGTGACCATCCTCGGCTGTCAAGAATAGTTTCACGCGATAGGCGTGCAACACTCTCGCAGGTATCATCGGAATCCAATGCTGGAAGCTCAACAAGCATCAGCGTCCGAACTGTGGAACGTACCCTACACGATATGGGCTTTGGGAGCCGACGCCCAACTCGAGTCTCCTTGATGGGTGCACGACACAGAGCTATGCGCCTCGCTTGGGCACGGCAACACCGCCACTGGACACTTGATGGCTGGAAACAAGTATAGCCTGGTCTGACGAGTCGATTTTCCAACTGTATCGGGCAGATGGACGGATTCGTATGTGGCGGAAACCCCATGAAGTCATGTATCCCGCCTGTCAACAGGGAACTGTACCGGCTGGTGGGGGGTCCGTAATGGTATGGGGTGTGTTTAGCTGGACTTCACTGGGACCACTGGGACCCCAACAAGCGTCTGTGACCGGCCAACGCTATGTGCGCATCCTTTCTGACGAGGTACACCCGTTCATCTCCTGCATTCATGCTGATGGGTTGGACCTGTTCCAACACGACAATTCACCTCCACACAAGTGTCGGGACGCCACATTATGGTTAGAGGAGCATTCACCTGAGTTTGGGGTGTTGCCATTCCCACCCAAGTCCCCAGATCTGAACGTGATAGAACACATTTGGGATGCCATGCAACGCGCTATCGAACACAGGAATCCGAGATCTCGGAATACACCCGAATTGTAGAACGCTCTGCAGGAAGTATGGTGTGCATTGCCTACATCATATTTCCAGAAGCTAGTGTAGTCCATGCCCCGTCGTATTTCTGTAGTCATGCGCTCCCGTTGGGGGCCTACCAAGTATTAGACTGGTGTACCAGTTTTTCTGGCACTTCAGTGTACATATGTGTAATTATTAAATGAACTCAAAAGGGTTCAAATGTATAACAGAGCAATAGATTGTTCCAGAACATGTTTACAAGGTATTGGTGTATGACAAAGGGATTCTGAGATTCTCACGCTCTGGAAAGCAGGATGCCGTTCCCAAGCAGATAGGCATCAGCAATTAAGCAAACGACATCCGCTAGTGTTGTCAACAGAGAGCAGACGCCTGAATGTCTGGGAGCATATACTTTACTCTTGTATCCATGTTGCAGTATGCATTATATTCGATGTTTGTTGTACTTTTGTGGAAAGTTAAGTCTGTCAAAGAGAATATCGCTAATGGGACATCAGAAGTGCCGATCACCTACTGCAGAAAGCGAGGAATTCGTAAACAGGAAGGGCGAGGCCGGTTAACGCAGAAAGAGACGCGCTGGCCATCGTGACGTCGACGCCAGCAGAGAGAGAGAGAGCAAGAGGGGAGTGGGACGCCTCAGGGCAGGAGCGCGCACGGGACAGATGCGCAGCGCCGACGAAGTCGGGATAGGTAGGCGCATGAGAGGACTGAGTGCGTTAGTCAGTTTTCGGGAATTGCAGGGGCAAGTTCTCCCACAGAAAAGGCTCGAAGTGTTTTCGGGTTGTACGGACACCAGGCGTTATGGGTCCGGGAGTTCAGTCGATGTACTGAACGGCGTCGAAGTATCTTTGCGAAGATACGTTTTCCAGCAGTGAAATAGGTCCCTGACTTAGGGAATCTCACGTGCTTTATTTAATTATCCAGGAAGGGATAATTCCACCGAAACAGCGAAGGCTAAGTGCAGAGCGGAGTTAGATAGGATTCGGAGATAGAAATCTTTATCGGGAGATGCAGGTCGCTTCTCGGACGAGGACTCTCTCCCAAGCGTAGGAACGCATTATCGTGATAGAAACGTCAAGTTTACTTTGACTGTTTAGCAAGTCTGCATTAGTTGAGGTACGTCTGATCGACATCCAGAAAGCGGTATTTCTACGGACAGACTGACTTTCCGACTTCAGTTTTATCCATAATAAATTTGTTACGTTTGAAACAAGTCCTCCAGTTGTTATTTTATAGCATGAGTAATTTCTACTTAGAGTTTCGGCAGTCTCACTCCGCCTCCCTGATTCGCAGATCTTCACTTATAGAAAAGCGGGGGAGGTTTCGTCTGTTCACCCAATCGTGGCATGATTTCAGTACTGCACTTCGTAAGAAATTGTTGAACACAAGCAGCCACATTTGGGCGGGCGATATCATGGTGTAGGATCCACTTGCGCACCAGTTCCAGTCGCTTAATCGATATGTGTCGTCACAGACGCTTCAAGACTAAAATGTAATACTCAGCATTGACAGTAATTTGTGGAGGAACTGGTAGACTGCACCTTTATGACCAATGAAAGTTATCAGCATCACCTTTTCAGCTAATTTGGTTTGTCGGACTTTTTTTCTGAGGAGCCGAGCCTGTGTGTTTCCATACACTCGTTGCGCGCTTCGTGAGGGGGTCGAAATAGTGGACCCATGTTTCATCGGCAGTTACTACTGTGTTTAGAAAGTTTAGATACTTTGCAACCATTTGTTCCCCAGTATGACGCTATTACCGCGGCAAGCCCCGATTGGGAACTTGAGGGCATACATTTTTTTAATGATATTTGATCGATTAAATGGCAACAATGACATTGGGTTTCCTAATATAGGCGACCCAGTCTCATCGTTGGGACTTGAAAGCGTTGTGTTGCATACGAGCTCGTACGAGGTTGTCGCAAGAACTCATATGCCGCAAAGAAATTAAATTTAAAAGCTAACATTTCAGTATCATGCTTGAATCGGAGTATCTTCGAAGAAAGAAAACTATTACTTTAAATTAAACCAGAGCACCGACACTCGTACTTATTTGCAGAGCAGCGAGAAGGAAAATACGTTGTTTCAAGAAACAAATGTAAAATTTATTTTGTGCATATTTCTTAATTTATGTACAATTTAATGGTGGGACCAGATTAATTTATATTAAGACATCTCTACAGAAAGAAGTTATGGTTTTGCCTGAGAATTATAGAAATAGAAACGTTCCTATCAATCCAACTAGTACGAAGTGAGCAATAATATTTCATTTCTAAAATTACAATGAATACTCATCATGCAAGGGATTGAATATATTTGGATGATGTCTTACGCTAAAAAGTCTTCTGCTGTGCAACACCAATCCGGTGTTTGAGGAAGGCGCGTGTCTTCTTGCGGCCGTGGTCTTTGGCTGGTATCGTCTTTGGATAAAACGCAACCCGGGAGCTCTCGACAAATGTCTTCTCTATTTTCCTTAGGTACCTAACATCCTGCCGGTTTTTGGTCCGACGACTAACTTCTCTCCATTTCTACGAATGACAACTACCAACAACAACAACAACAACTGCAACCACAACACATCGCAACCCCGATTTCTCCAAGTTTTCCATTTTATTTACGCTTTCGAACCGTACGTTGAAGAAGCGTATATGCTCCAGCTCCCTCCGTCCGTCTGTCGGCACGATAACTCGCGTAGAAATGGTTCGATTTCGACGAAATTTTAGTATGTGGTAGGGGACCACCTGGGGACGAACTCTATTGAAAATGGACGAAATAGGGTCAAAGGTCAAGGCATAGGAGCGGGATCCATTCCATTGCCCCTATGCGTCACAACTTGCGTAAATATGGTTCGATGTCGATGAAATTTTAGTATATCGTAGGGGACCACCTGGGAATGAACCCTATTGAAAATAGGTGAACTGGGTTCAAAGGTCAGGACATAGGAGCGGGATGCATTCCATTGCCCTTATGCGTCATAACGTGCGTAAAAGGTTCGATTTCGATGAAATTTTAGTATGTGGTAGGGGACCACCTAGGGACGAATCCTATTGAAAATGGGCGAAATGGGGTCAAAGGTCGTCCTTATCCCATACTATTAAAGGAGTAATTCTTGTATGTATGTAAATTTTATTTTGAAAACGGCTCTAAGGATTTTGATGAAAGTCGTTAACCTACCGTTTTCTGGTACTAGAAATCGATTTAGCTTGATCTCCACTTTAGGAAAATACGTTTAGTGTGTTAAATAACCGCCCCGAATTACCACGTTTGTAGTATCATGGCGTCGTCCCATTAATGTAACCCATGCTTAGAAATCTTATGACGTCACAATCTCGCACTTGAGATGTTGGCGCGCTGTCACGCCATCTGTCTCATTACCTCACGCGTTGTGTGTAGATTCTATTAAAGTTTTATGACGTCACACTCTTTCGAGCAGATGGTCGTGATTCCCATCTGCCTCGTTACGTCACGCGTTGTGTGCGTATGTCCGTCCGCACGATAACTCGCGTAAACATCTTTCGATTTCGATGAAATTTTAGTATGTGGAAGGGGAACACCTGGGAAGGAACCCTATTGAAGAAGTGGGGTCAAAGGTTAGGAGCTTAATCCGTTCCATAGCCCTTATGCATCATAAGTTACGTAAAAGTGCTTCGATTGCGACAAAACTTTATCATGTTATTTCGGAGGTATACTGAACCGGTTCTGTTGAATATCATCGAAATGGGATCAAAGCTCAGGGCACAGGACCGAGATTTATTCCACAGACATTATCCTCATAACTTGAGTAATGATTTCTGGTATGTTGGAAAGCGTATTATAATCAATGCATTGCATGATTTTACTAACGTGGTTTAGTTTCGCTTACAGCCATGCTGCCAGGCGTGTCCCTCCTTCCTGGAGGCGTAACTAGCCCCTTCATTGGTTTCGGAACCCCCCCCCCTCGTTTGCAAGTCTCCTGCGTTCGGTGGATGCTGACCAGTAGCTACTCCGATCAGATGTTCTCCTGGCCAGTGACCATCTGCTGAACTAAGCCCTTTAAAAATGTATTTGGCCCTAACTGTCACCCTGTTTC